>OZ038357.1:3913336-8934397 GCA_964035985.1 Panagrolaimus superbus
GCAGCAATTTTAAGTGTTACAACTGGAATTCTTCTTGGATTTGTTGATGACATGCTTGATCTTAGATGGCGGCATAAACTTATTTTTCCAATGTTATCATCTTTACCATTATTAATGATATATTATATTTGTGGTACGTAAAAACATATTCACATTAATATTACATGTTACAGTATAAATTTATTTTTACAGGAAATTCTACTTCAATGCTTTTACCAAAATACTTTCAAAGTTTTGTTGGAACTTCTTACATTAATCTTGGACCACTTTTTTATATTTATATGGGAATGGTTGGAATTTTTTGTACAAATGCTATCAATATTATTGCTGGAATTAATGGAGTTGAAGTTGGACAAGGTCTTGTTATTGGTGCAAGTGTTGCTCTATTTAATATTATCCAGGTTGATTTTTTTCTTAGCTAAATTTAATTATTAATAATTTTAGATTTATCGTCTTGATGATGATTGGTATCATTCATTTTCCCTTTGTATGCTTCTTCCATTTTTATCAACATCCTTTGCTTTATATTCAATGAATGTATATCCTGCAAAAGTCTTTGTTGGGGATACATATTGTTATTGGGCTGGAATGTTACTTGGCACAGTTGGAATTCTTGGACATTTTAGTAAAACTTTATTATTATTTTGTATTCCACAGGTAAATTTTTTTAGCTGGATACTGTATATGAATAAAAGTGTTATTCTTTTAGGTTTTCAATTTCTTATACTCTATTCCACAGCTCTTTCATTTTGTTCCATGCCCTCGTCATCGTTTGCCAAAATTTGATGCCAAAGGTGATCAAAAACTTCATATGTCAATGGCAGAATTTGAAATATCAAAAACTTCATCCCTGGCAAAACTGATTATTACAATTTTTCGACTTTTTGGTTTACTTCATTATCGTGAATTTGAAAAAGATGGCTCAAAATGGGCAGAAATTAATAATTTAACAATTTTAAATTTAATTCTTAAATTTACTGGTCCTTTGTATGAATATCGTTTGAATCAAGCTTTTCTCGGTATACAAATCTTTTGTTCTTTTTGTGCCTTTCTTTGTAGGTTTTATTTTGCATATTTATTGTACGACGTTGTGAATTAAATTCTTTTGTCGTCAGTGTTGTTATTGCAATATATATATATATATTATAGTGTTAACAGGTAATAAATTTAACATTTTTATAGCATTAAGTTTGTGGAGAAAGTATACTGTATATCTATGGTTATAAAACGAAAATAATTAACAAATATTATAAAATTTTTATGCAATCGTTTTTTTTATTATTTCAAAAGATTACTGTACAATTTTAATAATGTTACAGTAATCGCTGAAAAAAGATCGTTAAAAGTGACCTAAAATAGTTTTTTTAAATCAATCTTGTATCAGACTCTTTAAATATTTTCCAAAAAACTCCAAAATGGTTTCTTTCTTCTCTTTTTTTTCAACAACTGTAGCCGCTGCTGCCAGCAACAAAACAATGGCATTAAACAATAATATAATCCAACGACTGCAAAAAAATGTTTTCGAAAAAAATTTAATCTTTCTAATTTCATTTTTTTCGCTGTTGCAATTTCTTCAGACTTTTTTTTTTTATTATGCAACATTGAAATGGCACTTTTTTTTATGTAATTCACTTTTTTCTCTGTTATTACGAATTCTCTCTCCTCCGTGTGATGAATCAAAAAAAGTAGCAGCAATAGCAAAAAAATGTTGCAAACAAAACACAAAAATATATATTTTTTTTATATATATGGAAAATGGGAGGGAGAGAGAGAGTGTCGAGGTCTAGACATGGCGACTTTAGACTCGAAAAAAAATATTTTTTTTTATTTTTGGTGCCATTGCCCGCCATGGGCAAAAAGAAGAAGAAAAAAGATGAACAAAATTTCTTTCAAATTTTATTTTTATTTTTATGTTTTTCAAAAGTTCCTCTTTTCTTCTGTCTTCTGTTCGGTGGGTTTGAGGCTGTTTCGAAGGACAACGGCAATGTCGTCTTTCTTTTTTTTATTCTCAATTTTATTCGTTGAATGTTGCCCTCCCTTATCCCCCCCTCGACAGACCAATAAAATAATTCACAATTTTTTTTATATACATATAAAAATAGAAGGTTTTTTTTTTGAAAAAATAAATTTATGTAATACCCATTTTTAACATTTTTTTTTAAAACAAAATAAAATTAATAGTTTTTATTCTTTTTTTAAAAAAGTCTGTATTTCTTTTTTTGGCATAAAAAATAAATGCCAGCTTTTTTTTCTTCTTTTTGATGATAATGAGGGGGGTTAAAACAAACGGGGGGGGGGGGGGGGCACTATTGTGAAAAATAAAAAAATAAATACATATAATTGTCTTTCTTTTTTTGCTGCTGCTGTCAGCCTTCACATTTTTTTTGTAAGAATAATAAAAAAAACGACTTGTTCTTTTTTTCCCCTTCTGTCTAGACTACAATTTTTTGAATGAATTTGAATGAATAATGTTAGAGGTCATTTGATAGTAACAGAAGCAGCAGTGTCTTTATTACTTTTTTTTTTTTTTTTTTTTTTCGGTATTTTTTAAAAACCTTTTTTCGGACATTTTTAATTTTCTTTGTTAAAATTTGGCCCAAATAATTTTCTTTTTTTCAATCTTTGTTAAAATTTGGGTACTAAAAATTGTTTAAAAATTAAAATTATGAAATTTTTTCAAAGATTTTTTATGCTTTTTATTTTTTTAAACTTTTATTTTACAGTAATATTAGTAAAATTTGCAAAATTAAACAAACACTTTCAATGTTGCCTCTAATTTTGGGTTACATTTGTTTGTTTCTATTTTTAACAACATTTGACCCTGAATAATTTTTTTTCGAAGTTTTAATAGTCAAAGATTTGAACCGTTTTTCGTTTTTATTTCACCTTTAAAAAAGAGCTTTTTACCATTTTATTTTTTTGCAAACCTTTGAAGTCACCCTTTTTTTGGAGAATAAAATGTCTTTTTTTCCCTAAAAATGTCTGCAATTTTAAAGCTACCGTACTCCTCCTTTTTTTAACACTTTTTAGCTTTTTAAAGAAATATAAAAGCTGCAAATGGCTAAATTTGCGGCATTTGCCATTGATGCAAAAGAGTTAGTTTTTTAGGACAAAATTGTATGTCTAAAAACTTTGCCATAATTTTAAAAGTAATTATAATTGTTAAACAATTATTTTCATTTTTGTTTTACGAAAACTTGGTTTTTTGCTTTTATGATCTCTTTTTTTTTTAAGTAAGTAAAAAAAATGTATTATTGCTAATATTTTTTATTCTAATAAACTTCAAAAAACTAATAGAAAAAAATAAAAATGTATCTAAAATGTTTCCAACAACATTTTGAGATTTAATTACTTTTTCTTTCCTTCTTAAAATTTGTTGGAAATAAAATTGTTAAAAAAACTTTAATGAATCAATAATAAATTAATTAATAAAATTTTTTAAAAAAAACAGAGAGAGACAAAAGTGAACACAAAAAAAGGGGGGGGGGTGAGAATTGAGTGATTTATATTTTTGTTTATTTGTTTGTTGATTTTTGTTTTAAAATTAAAGCCTTGTTGAACTCTGTCTCTCTCTTTTTTCCCCCCTATTTCAATTTTTATTTTTTCTGTCCCCTTTTTTCTTAATAGTTTTTGAGCTTTGATGATTCAGGGTATGTATTTATTTGTGTCCTTTGCAGACATAAATAAACTTTTTTTTGACAACAAAAAAACTTCTTTTCTTTTTTTTTTTCGTGAAAAATGACTATCTTTCTTCGTTGAACAATCATTTATGTTTTTTTTGTCTGTTCCAACACACACATAAAAAAAGGGGGGGGGGGAAAGAAGGCGTGGAAAAAAAATACAAAAAAAATAACCCTCACTTTTTTTCCCTCCCATTTTTTTTTTGATTATTTCCTTGCAAATTTTTGTGTTTTTTTTTGCATATTTTTTTTTCTCCCATTTTTTTTTTTGAGACACAACAGACTGACAGACGGCAGCAGCGACAACCACAGCATCGGCTATGAAAAGCTGCCTTGACTGGCTAGACGACGTCGGCATCGATGTGGACAACAACGATGAGAAAAAAACTTTTGATATTAGAAAAAAAAATTTTGCTATAAAAAAAGGGTTGAAGTAAAAAAGAAGAAAAGAAGAGAGGGATAATAATAATAATAATATGAAAAATTTGGTTGTCGTCTAGTTCTAATTCTGCAGGCGACAACGGCTGCTACTTCTTCTTTTTTTTATCTGTCTGAACATAAAAAAAAAAGAATGCAGCCAGCCAGAAGGGCTGGCTGGAAACTCAACTAACTACGTGTCTTCTCTCTCTCTCTTCTATTATTATTATTATTTTTTGGTTGAATTATTTCTTTAAGGAATGAAGAAAAAAAAGGAGAGATATCAGACAAAAGAGGCGGGAGAACGGGGAGAGAGAGAGACAGCAGGAGGTGTGGAAACTTATATATCTAAATATATAATAGTAATAATAATAATAATCAAACAAGCATCCCATTCTTTTCATTTCTCTCTTTTTTTTCTCTGTCATCCCAATAAATATATTTCCTCAAAGAAATAAAGTTCTATCTCGTTTTTAAATGTGTGTTTTTTATTCATCACACACGCGTTCTTTTTTTGTTATGTTCAGAAATAAAAGTTATTTTTTTTTCCTAGACATATACATTTTTTTTCTATACCCGCCAGCCGTCGCGGCTATCGACCCAACACATTTTTTTTTCTTCTCTTCACCGCCTTCACTCTCTTTCAGTCAGAGAGAGGGTAAAAAAAGTAGTCAGTCATCATTGGGGCACTTTTTTTTTCTGAAGGAAGGAAAAAAATAAGTTAAAGTCAGTCAGTCAGTGAGTAGTCAGTCAGACGCTGTGTCGAACAAGCAAAGCAAAGCAGACATCATTGAAAAAAAAGAATATATATATATTCATCTTTGAACATTTAAAGAGAGAAAAAAATGGGTGGTTCTTGTTGTGTTTTTTTTTGGATACTACTCTTTTCTCTCTGTATTCTCTCTCATTTCTAACTTTCTTTCTTTCTTTTCTTCCTTCTTTTTTTAACGTCGAAAAAAAAGACAGCGAAGAAAAAGAAGAAGAAGAAGAAGCTTGTCGCCGTCTGCAATCTTCTTCTTTCTTTCTTTCTTTCTGTCTTCTTTTTTTAGGCTTAGACTTTGAAAGAAAGAAGATGAAATAAATAAATAAATAAATATATATATTTTGCACTTGCTTCAAAAAAAACCCCCCAGACTTGAAAAAAAAGAGAGATGTCTTTAAACCAAAAAAATTCTTCTTTATTTTTTTTTTGAAAACAATGATTATTGTTGGAAGTCGAGTCGAGTCATATCATCGCCTCTGGGGGTTTTCATGTTTGTCTTTCTTTCTATCGTTTTTTTCAAATATTATTTTTAAATTTCGTGTTGTTTTTTTTGTTGTCTGGAAGAAAAATTCTGAAACCTATTTTTTTTTCTTCTTCGAAGAAACAGACAATAAAGGATGATGATGATATTGTTAATGAGCTCATCAACACTCCTCTTTTCCTTCTTTCTCGAAATACATTTTTTTTAATACATTCTTATTTTTTTTGTAGTCTGTTTATGTTTAAATAAAGATGTTTTTTCAACCGAAAATTTTTAATCATCCCCTCCTTTTTTTTTATATATCGTCTACTACTTTACTCTTTTTTTCTTCTTATTATTAATCTTTTCCTCTCCAATGTCTGGAAAGGAAAAAAAAGTAGAAGAAAAAAAACTGTTAAAAAGGAATCAAGAAGTTTCTTCTTTTAAACAATTTTTTTTTCATGTCTGCAATCACCAAACAAAAAAAAATACTCCAATATTTGAAAAGTTTTTTTTTTTCTCCACTACTATTTTTTTTTTCTTCTCCAATGTTGTGGATCCTAAAAAAACAACTTTTTTTTCCCTTAAATCTTTGGTTGAAAAAAAAATCAGAAAAAAAAACTTAAAAATCACGCGCCTCTTTTTCCTTCCTTCCTTCATCTTCTCCTTCTTCTTCCGAGTTTGTGATTCCATTTTTTTTTGTTATTTGCGCATTTCTGTGTGTGGTCTAATGTCTCAATCAACACCATCTCTCTTCAAAAAGCTGCTTTTATATTTATTTACTTTTGTCTGACATTTTAAAAAATGAAAAAAATAAAAACTCTTTAAAAAGATCAGATTTAATTAAGAAATTTATCAGTTTTTTTTGTTTTTTAAGTTTTTGTTTGAGTTTTAAATTTTTTATAATTTTTAAGTTATTTTACAGTAATTACAGTAATATAACTTTTAACAATTTTATCAGCTGATAAATACTTAACATATTTAAAAATTTTTCTCCCTCAACAGTTGTTTTAAAAGTAGACGACAGACTACTTTTATTATTTATGAATGAATTTTTTATGCTAATTTCTGTTTAACAATTTAATGGTTTAAAAAACAAATTTAAATGTATTTCATTTCAAAAATGCAATTTTAAATTTGTATATCACAGTTTCTTGTTTCGTGTACTTTTATGTATCCAACTAGAAATTTTAACACCGTTTTTTTCGTGAACTTTTCAAGTCGCTTTATTTCAATAAAATGCAATAAAGTTTAAATTTTTTTTAAATCCACAAAAAATTTGCAGGAAACATTCTATATAATACCATCAAACATTTTTTTCTTCTTTCTTTTATACTTTTACCATCCAAAAAAAAGGAAGAATTCTGAAAGTTTACAACCCCCCAAAAACAAATTAGCTTAATTCCATATGCTAATGCGTAAACTTCCTATTATTCGATTGGATCAAACATGTAATGATCCATCTACCTCCAAATTATCATATTCATCATGGGAAGACCCTTCTTCAACCACAACAACAACATCAACATGTTCATCAACCCTTTCATCAATTGATAATTTAATGTCTGCCCGATCAATTCTTAAAGATCTTAAACATCGAAGAATAAATGGGTATCAAAGAATTGAAGAAGAATATTCCATGACAGATTCAACAAATCTTTCATCAAGTTTTGAAGCAACTACCACTTCATTATCTTCTTCATCAATATCATGTAATAGAACAAAAAGTGGTCAAAGTTATAATGGCGCCGCAAAAATGTCAATTACCCAACAAGGATATTATTCCCCTTTTGAACAGCCCAAATCTGTAAATGATTATGTAATTGCTCCAAATGCATTTGCGGAACCTATGGCCTGCCTGGCTTCAACCTCAACAAATTCTGTATCAGTTTCACCAACGAGAAATAGCTTTTTTGAAAGAATACGAGATGTTTTTCGTCCAAGAAGTGGATCAAAAGTAAGTTAAATTTTTTTGGAAAAAAAATTCTTTGCCCAAAATTTTAAGACAATTTTATTTCTGTGTCCCCCCCCCCCCCCCATTTTTTTACACTTTATAATTTTTTTAAAAACGGAAACCCCCTCCGTATTTGCCCTATTATTATGTAATTTTTTTTTACAATTCCAAGTTCTTAGACTAGACTTGTTTACGATTTAAATGTTTAAGTATAAGTTAAAAAAACATTTATTCGTCATTTTTGCAATCCCCTCCTCTTTTTTTTTTTGACTTTTTGAAACACACAAACATAATTTTTATACTCGCACGCGCGCAAAAAATGTCGCCGTCGTCGTCGCCGCCGCCGCATGAATGAATGAATGAATGAATTTGAGTACTCCGCTGCTGCTGCGGCTGCCGCGAATGCCTCCTTTCTTTCCTTTAAACATCCTGTGTCTTTTTTATTTTTGTCTAGACTTCGCTGCTACTGTTGCTGTCTTGCCGATGTTGCCCCGGCTGCATTTTTAATATGCCGAATACATATAAAAAAAGAGAGAGAGAGAGAGAAGAAAGAGAGCGAACCAAAAAAAAAAGAGTGGAAGAAATATATATAAAAAAAAGTCATGATTCAAACAAACAACTTTTTTTTACGCACGTAAAAAAAAGAGAGAGCACAAAGTAAAAGCGTCAAAAAATTTTTCTTTTTTGTCACAAGCTAGACAGACAACAGTCGCATGAATGAATGAGTGAGTGGGGGAAAGCAAAAAAATAAAATTAAAATAATAATAATAATAGAGATTTAAAAAAAAAGAGTTTGTCTGATGAAAACCACCTGCTTTTTATCATTTACGTAAAACAGTTTTTTTTGACCAATCTATAGTTAAGTGGTGAAAAAAAATTTTAATTTTTACTATATCATAATCTACCGTAATCAATGAATTAAATTACATTATTACGAAATCCTAAAAATACATTTTTGCATAAAACTATTATTCCAAGATTCTTTAATCTTTTACAAATTTAAAAGATTAACCAAAAATACACATTTGTACAAATGTACAGATGTTTTTTTGAGATCCCTTTTTTTCGGCTTAAAACTGTCTGAGTACTTTTTTGGATAAAAAACCGGATAAAAAAAAGTTCAAAAACCGCTTTTAAAAAATTCTTTTTTTTGCAATTCTTTTTTTGATCATCGATTCTCTCTCTTTTTTTTCAAAAACAAAGAAAGACATTTTAAAATTTGCCGCAAAAATGCATCACTCTTTTTTTTTTTGAATTTCTATTTTTTTTTTTTTTTGCTGAAACAGCAGCAATTAAACACCAAAAAGAAAGAAGAAATACTTTTTTTGGAAATGAAACAACACAAATAAAAGCCATAAATCTTTCATTTTTTTAGTGGACACACGTTTTTGTCTTTCTTTTTCTTTTTTTTTTCGCTTTCAAAATTTTGTGACCAAAGCACAATTTTTTTTTTCATTCAAGGTTAAAATTTGTTTGTCTAAAATACATATTTCAAAAATAAGGGGGAAGAAAAAAGTGAAATAGATGCATTATCTTTAATTGCTGAGATACTGTAGTAATGATAAAATTTTTAGCTTGCATTTTAGCATTTGAAAAACTTGGCTTATCACATCCGTTTTTTTGGTTTAAGTTTAAAACTGTAAAAATACAGTAATATTAAAATTAATTATTAATTATAACTTCTTTTTGATACTTATGTCAGTTATATCATGATAATATAATTTAATATTATATTGTAAAATAGCTTTGTGAAACAATTATCAATCAGTTTTATCACCATTACTTTTAAAAAATTAAAAACAATAGAATAAATTAAAAACAACAAAAACATTAGTAGCATAAAACTTGTAATAGTCGATTAAACAAAATTAAATTACAGTATAAAAATAATTTTTAAATAAAGTTTTTGTAAGAAACAAATTAATTACTGTAAAATTGTTCAAAAAATATTTTTTATGCAAAATTTTTCACTTTCCCTTTATCCTTCCCAAATAATCCGAACAGTTTAAAAATTTGATATTAACAAAAACATTTAGAGTAGTACAACAAGTTCTGATAATAATCAACAGATGGCGGCATTGAATGGTGGAATTATAGAAGATCTCGGTGAACACTGGATTCACATAATGTATTATGAATATTCAGAAAAGGTTGGAGAAACTTATAAAAGTTCTGCAACAGAAATTGGTATTACCGGATTTTGTGATTCATCAAATAATTTTCGTCTAAATCTTGGTAAGTGTGTATCCAGTGAAAAAACTTATACAAAAATTTAAAATTTCAAAATTTATTTTATATAATTTTTTAAAAATATTACAATTTTAATCCAAAAACCAAATGTGCATTCAGAGTTTAATCCAAAAATCTAAACATAAATTCCATTTTTTAAGGTTCAATAGCAAAACCAAATCGAAATCCATTAATTCGATATGTTCGAGAAAATATTCGTGAAGGTGTAAGATTTTATAATCGAAATGGGGATGTATTTATTGATTGTTTATCAAATTCTCCAATATTTATTCAAGCTCCCCTATGTTCTCATGTAATGGGACATCATCTTGCTACCGTATACCGAGTTGAACCTGGTAAGTAAATTCTTTTCAAAATAATAAAAGTTTCAAATTAAATTCAGACCGTTTAATTAAATCCCAAAAAAAGTATAGCATTTTTATAATTAATTAATTTTTTATAGGTCATTCAATGCAAATATTTTCTGCAAGAAAATTTGATTATTTAATTTTTGAAGCCCAAAAACGTGGCCCTGATGCAATTGCTGCTTTACAACAAATTTGCTGTTGTCGGCTATCATTTTTAAAAGGATGGGGTGAAAATTATCAAATTCAAACCGTTCTTGAAGTTCCCGTTTGGATTGAAGTATTATTTATTGGAGCTTTACATGAATTAGATTTACTTATTATGCAAGCAAAAAATTCTCGGCATCAACATCTTCTTCTTCAAGCCGCTCAACAAGATATTGATGACCTTTCATCATGCCCTTCAATGTCTATTAGCTAATTAATTTCTTTCTTTCTGGTCTCTTTAATTAATATCTTAAAAATATTTTCTCTCTTTAAAGTTTTAATTATTAAATATGATTTCGTGCTAAGAATTTAACAACAACTTATTTTTGGCATTCAGGAATATAACGCCAAATAATTTATTTATTTGGTGTTTTATGGGTGAATGCCAAATAGCTTTTAATTGTTGAATCTTTCTTTTTTTCTCTACCGTAACTTTTTTTTAAATTCTTTTTTGTTATTAATTTTTTAAATTGTTAATATCCAGGGGTGCTTATAGCATATATATATATATAACTACTTGTGAATTACCGTAATCTCTCACTCTCTCTATTTTTCTCCTTCAAAACAAACAAATTTAAAAATCCCTGTGCTAATTTATTCAAACAAAACAAAAAACATTTTGGTCATATTATTAATACGAGCTTTTTTTAAAAATATAAATTCAATATTTTTTAATTCAGTTTTATAAAAAAATATTTAAAAAATTGTTTAATCCGCAATTCTTTTCTTTCATATTTCTTCTTTTTATTATCACTTTTTTACTACTACTATTGTTTTAAAAATATTCATTTTTTTTAAGAAAATGAAATCTGCCATGAAACATTCCATTAAAAGAAAAAAACTCCCAATATTTTTTGTTTAACTTTTTTTTCTCTTTTTTCTTTCTTTCTGCCAAAAGCATTTAATTAAACATTCTTTCATTTGTTATATATAAATATATTTGCATATATTATATATCACTTTAACACACTTATTAATTTTTGTTTCTTTAAAAAAGTATTATTATTGTTTATTGTTAGAAATTACTGTAGTCTTCATTTTCCAAAATTTTTGTAAAACGAAGAAGAAAAAAAAAGACTTTACTTACATTTGCAAAGAATTACATTCATTTTTTTTTAAATTGTCGCAAAAAAACTGTTTTGTTTGTTGTTTTTTTTTATAAATTTTTGTGTATTATTTGAGAGACTCAAAAAATTTAAATTTTTTGTGGTCAATGTTAATAAAAAGTTTTTGTTAAATTTTATTTTTTTGGTGATTACAAATTTCGAAATATCTTTTAAAAACACATGAAAAAATGTGAAAATAAAAATAAGATTGAAATCTGAGACAGTTAACTTTTTATGTTTCAATTGAATTCAAAAAACACAGTTTTTAAAACAAAAAAATGTATCAATTACAGTACCAAATTTTTTAAAAAAAATTACACCACAATCAAAACATTTAATTTTTGAAATCTTTCGACAAGATCTCGTCTTGCAGTTTCTTTAAATAGGTAAATTATTGTAGTTTTGCTACTTTAAAAAAATTTAAAACCATTATTTAAATTTTTTGTTTGCTTTTTTTACATATCACTTTGTCTCCTTTAACTTTTATCTAAATTTTTCCGCTGATAAAAACATTGAAATCAGTTTTTACAAGTTTCTTTTTTTTTACATTTTTTTGTTTGCCAAATTTCCTTTTTTTTCTGTTCCATGAAAAATCAAAGCAAAACTATTTTCTTCAATGTTTTTGTCTGCAAAAAAATGAAAGAAAGACGTAACCAAAATCAGCGATGATGAATAATCAGGCGAAGCAGCCGCAGCCACAACAGCAACAACCGTAGACGTATATATGAAAAAGGAACAGCAACAAAACAGAGAAAAAAACTTAAAACAAAAAATAGCATCATCATCATCAGAGAAGGAAAAAAAAGGAGAACAACTTTTTCTTAGAAAAGTGCAGCACCAAAAAAAGCTAAAAAAATATAAAATTAAGAAATCTTTGATACTTTTTTTTTGTTATAAATAATTTTTTTCTTCTTCAGACATGACTTAAGCAGCAGCAGCATCAGCATCAGCTACAGTAACCCAAAAAAAATTTTTGTTTAAGTAAGCATAAAAAGAAGAAGACGAGTGAGGGGGTGAATGAAGAAAGAGATAGAAAAAAAAGGGGAGAAAAAAAGATTATTAAATTACAGTGGCAAAAAAAAAAAAATATATATATATAAACTCAGACATTCATGGTCTAACAATTTTAATAAATTCTTTGAAAATTCTTTTTTTTTAAGCAACAACAGACGGAAGGGAAGTCAGCAGCGGCGACAGCGACAGCTAAAAAATTGCAGGGGAAAAAAGTTATATTTTTAGTTTAATTTACTTTTTTTTTGCAAAAATTAACAGCGCAAAAATTGAGTCTGTGTTAATTTAAAGTAAAAAAATGGGTTTGCAAAAGGAATAAAAAATTAATAAAAGTTTTTTTAATCTTTGAGCCGTTTTTGGTGAAAGAAAAAAGAGATGAAACATCTGGTTTTTGATTAATTATTTATCTTTTTTTTGAAGAAAATAAAAAGTTTGTCTAGGAAAATGGCTTGTTAAAGCAGCCGCAACCCAAAAAATATTCATAACAAATTTTTAAGGGTTGATATAAAAAAAAGTTAAAGATTAAAGAGAAAAGAAAAAATACAGTTTTATAAAATTATAAAAATATTACTTCTTAAAAAGTTAAAGTTGCATCAGTTATTCCTTAAAACTTCTTTAAATACAAATATAACCGAGTGACCTCTTGAAAAACAATCGTTTCAGTTTTTAACACATTGAAAATTATAGATTTTCTCAAAATTGTTTTTTTTTGCTATTAGTGTTAATTTTTTTGGACAGTTATATTTCCTTTTAAAAATTAATTAAAACATTTATGACTGAGTTGAACGACCACCTTTTTTACAAAAATCAGTTTAAAAATATATATGTGCAGTGCACTACAACAAATCACTTAAAAATTTGCATATTTTGATGTCTAAACTAACTTTTATAAAATGCAGACATTCAAAACAGACATTTTTATCCATCCTTATATGTTTTTTTGCTGCCATAAATTTCATCTAAAATGTGATTTCTCTTTTTTTCCTCTTTTGATGAAACGGAAAAAAAGGAAAAATTGAAAAAGATTATATATTTTATTTTTTTCTTTTCGGACAATTGATAATCTTTTTCTCTCTCTCTTTTTTTTCCAGACAACTTTTTTTTCATCTTTCGAAAGCAGCAAAAAAAGAGAATACTTTCGCCGACAAAAGAAAAGTAAAAAAAAAAAGAGGGGAAAAAGAAAGGCCACGTCAAAAATTTTGAGAGAAAAAAAAATTGCGCAGATTTTTTTTGTGTATATTGCATTGTCTGGAGAGAGTGAGTGCCTTTGGGATAAAGAGAGAGAAAAAAATGATTACGTCAAGATACGGAAAATAAAAATATTTCAGCGGTTTTTTATATGTTTGATGGATTCTTCCTCCAGACAGTTTTTTTTATGAATAAATGTCTCAAATTTGTTTAAAGCCAGTTTCAAATTAATTTTCTTTTTAATATTTGGGGCATAAGTAAAACGATACGAAAACGGATCCAGTTTTTGGAGAGCTTAATCTAAAATTCAGTTTAATTACAGTAACCATAATATCTCACATGGATAACAAAATTATCAAATATTTCTGCCAATTTTTAAAGAGCAGAAAAAAAATCAAATTCAGTTTTATTAAACTTTTTTTAAAAGCCACCAATGATGTAACTATTTGTTGCTGGTCTACAGTAACCAGCTCCTGTTTTACAATTTTAATATTTTTAAAGCCTTTAATTTCTGAAACATTAAAATCAGAATTTTATTAGTGATAACGTATCACTATAGAAATTTTAAATCCCATTAAAAAGTTTTAATCTCTTTCAAAACTTTTCAATGGGATTACAGTTTTTATAGATGTCCAACGGAGTTGCCATTTATAGCTGCGAAGGTCAGTTTAAATTGTTGAAAAAAGTAGGATTATGTTCCATCTCGTTCTCAGTTTTTTACATGACAAAAGTTTTATTACTCGTTTTTGCTACAGTATGCTCCCCCATTGTTACTTTTCTGTGATCATCTTTTAAATTACTGTGATTTAAATATGTATCAAAGTCTACCCAGTTCAAACATCTAAAACCCTCTATTTTTTTGCAAAATTAATCTCGGGTTTTTATGTTTATATCCGGTCATTTGTTGTCTGCTGTAATTAAAGTATTATTATTAAAAATAGCCCTAATCGGGCACCGTCTGACACAAATTAATACTTTCTATTTCTATTTTTGATTTTAATTTTAATTCTTAGTTTATTTTTGTAAAAAAAGTTTTAAAAGTCTAGACCACTTTTAACAAAAAAATATATATAAAAAAAATACATGTACCATAAAAAAAAATTTGTAATCCAAAACCTCAGTTGTTAAAAGAGTAATCAAAAAAGACATAAAGTCTGGGGTCCCTGTTATTTTTTTACTACTTTCGACGGCAGCAAAAAAAAATATAGGGGCGGACATTGTTGAAAAATGTTTTTATGTTTTTTTGCCTCAACGTTTTTTTTCTTTTCTGCGCTAAGAAAATATACATCAAATTTGCAGACGATGGATGGATGGGTGACTAGACACCCCCCCCCCCCCCCCCCCCTTTTTTTCCACTTTGTCATTCAACAAAAAAAACGTAAAATGTTTTGTTTTTCTTTTGTCTCTCTCTCTATGTCTGTGTCTAGCCAGACACATCTGCTTTTTCGGTTTTTTTTAAATCAAAAATTCGGACATTAAGTGCTTTTTGATCTCTTACAAACTATGAATATCATCACCCCCCCCCCCCCCCCCTTTCACCAACCACGAGACGACTAAAATCCTTTGAAATAAAAAAAGAGAGAACAAAAAAGGACCAATTTTTAATGCTGATGAATAATCCCATCCCATCTCATCCATCCAGACAGAGAGACAAAAGCCTCACGTTTTTGATTTTTTTTTTTAAATTTCGAAATTTTTAAAAGTTCAAAAATTTATTAAACTTTTGTAAAATTTTTTCATCATCTATTCTAAGTTTTGCAGCTATGTTGAAATAAATAAACGTTGCAGACACAAGGAAGGAAGGAAGGAAAAAAAATTTTCTTTAAATAAAAAAGGGGGGGGGGGGAGAAACACTGTTTTTGATTATTGAAACTTTGTCAAAAAAAATTTATCGCGTGGGTCTTGAAAAAAATTTTTTGCTTTCAATTTTAACAGACAAAAACCCGGAAGGAAAAAGAAAACATTTTTTATGATGATGATGATGTCGTGATTTGATAAAAGTGCATTATCAAAGTACAAAAATTGATTTTTTATAAAAAAAAAACAAATTACGGAAAAAAGTGTAAAAATAATAATATTTATGAATACTGTCTACTGTAATATTTATTGTCAGTTAAATAAACTTTCAAAAAGAATACACAAGTCCAGGTTACAACAAATTTGAATAAAAGCTATGTTTATTTAATTTTGAATTCGTAATTTTGGCACATGTAACAGCTTTATTTTGCAATTTTGAACATGGATTTATAGCATTCAGTTTTTTAAAAGAGTTTTAAACATTTTTTGCTAGCATATTAATGTACTGTAATTTTTAAAATTACACTTATATCTGTGATTTTTTTAAATCCAATTATTTAATTTTGAAGAATGAATCTTAAAGAACAAGTATCACCAGTTTAAATACTTCACGGGCTCATTTGGCGTTACGTTAAGGTGGATTTCGCGTAGGATGATTTTAAACGATTAATTTTGCTATCAAACGTCTTCTTATAGTCCCCTGAACATTCCCTGAAATGTGCGTCGAAAAAAAAAATTTTCGAAAATTTCGATTTTTTTTCACAGGGGGGACCAAGGAAAAAAAAAATCGAAAAATTTAAAAAAAAATTTAATTTATTTTTAAATAGTTCAGGCATGTCCAGAAAGTCTAAAAAATACTATATAAACCGTTTACGGCGTTATAATAAGTCAAATATTAGAGTTATAGCTCCAAAATGATGTTCGGGGTAATGTGAAAAATCTTCTCACTTAGAAAAAAAATTTTATTCGGTTGTTTTTTTGCTTTGTTTTTATAAATTATGACTAAATCAATTATGGAGAATCTGAAAATAGTATTTTCAGACATTAAAAAATAGAAAAAATGAATTTTTTTTGATGTTGGGGGTATTGGAGCACACGATAATGACTAAAATGAATAGAAGTCAGACAAAAGTGCTCATATGAGGTGTCTTTTGGTATTGTTACAATTTGTAGGTGATTCTCCACGATTTGTTGGAAATTTTTTTTCAAATTAATTTTTTTTTTCAATTTCATGATTAATTGAAAAATTTAGTGTTTTTATACTTCAACATCAAAAAATGAATAGAACTTGAATACAAATAAAACCTCAGCTGTTCCAGTGTTTTTTTTTCTTTTACAACTACATAAAGAACAACTTGTTGGGATTTGTTTTTCAATTTAAAGCCTCATTTTCGAATTTTTTAGATTCAAAAATTAATTTTTCAAAAAATCGCTAAAAAATGACATTTTTTCAATTAGTAGCGCCGTCGAAACTAGAGCACGTAGGAATATTCTGGTCATATAGTTATGTCGAGAAACCGATTTGGAACAAATTTGCAGTGGGGTTTTACCCCTTCACGATGTAATTTGGATTTGGTGTGGCAAAAAGTGCCAAAAAATGGCCAAAAATGGACATTTTGCCAAATTTCGTTTTCCTAACGGCACACCCCCAAATCAAGCCAGGTATCATTCTGAAGCTATTTTTTGGTCATTCTAGGTTATTTGGCACCGTTTGACACCAAAACATCCTAACGTAACATTTTTTGCCAAAAAATGAGCCCGTGACTTTCTATTAAACCAAATTTGATTAAATTCTGAATTCGGCATCTTACATCGTTTTAACATTATTTTAACAAACCACAAATTCCAAACAAAACAAACTAAAATTTAAAAAACTTTTAAATTTATAACTTTTTTTTATGATAACGAATGGCTAATTGTATAACTTTTAAATTTAAAATATTTTTAAAATAATAAAAACGGGCGTTTCCCGTACTAGTCCCCATAATTTTTTTGACCAGAAATTAACTTATTTAATAATAAATTCGTACCAAAATTCAAATGCTGGCATTTTTTAAACCTTTGTTTTTTAAAATTTTGTTGATAAATGTTGTCCACGGATCTCCCAATTTAAAACCAACAGTTTTTGAAATTTTTAATTTTATTTTTTTATTTAAATTTTTGTGTTCCAATCGAGGCAATTACAGTTTATTTTTTCTTTTCGAATTTGCAAGATACATTGGGGAGTATCAATTATCACTATAATAAAATTATGGTTAATGGCTTCTCTATTCAAAGCAAAGCAGTTTTTTAAAATAACAATAACTTTTATGAAGATTTTGTCATCACCAAAAATAAAAAAGATTAATCAAACAGGAAACATCTTTCTTCAAACACTGATAATTGATAAGATTGTTTACGCAATTATTCTTCAAACAAAAAAGGTTTTTTTAATAGCGGCCATGAGTAATCACTTTTTCTTTGCGTGTGATTTGGAGTCATCAGACAAAAACACATTTTTTGAATTTAAAATTGATGATAATGACCGTCATTTATTCAATACTGCTGCACCATCCTGTATCACCCATTTTTGGGGGAAAAAAGGAAGAAGACAAAAACAAATGCTGTTGAAACAAAAAAGCATATAATTAATTTCTTCTGCTTTCGTGAGCTTTAATTGTAGACAAGCAGACACGTGACGATTAATAAAAGTAATAAAAATGTTTAAATGTTACAACTTTTCTGTAATTTAAAAAATTAATTTAATTGGTTAAACGAGGCGGACGCACGTCTACATACTTTCTTTTGCAAAATCCTTCCTGAAAATCAGGATTTTGCACGTTTCAACGTCTTTTTGAATAAATTAATTAATAATTTGATAAAGAACCCCGTCAAATTAAGTTTAATCAATAATACAGTAATCATTTTCAAAACCTCCTCCTCTGTTTATGATATATTTTTCTTTGATATTTTTCCGCTTTTGTATGGAGCCTATGAATTCTCCTACCCCCATTGCGGCATCAAGTTTATTTATTTGGATAGTCCTTTTATTATAATAAAATGCAATTCAAAAAAAAATTAGTTACTCAAATTTTAATTTTAAAATACCTCTTAACTTTATTTTTAACCTCATTTCAAACAGCATAACAGTTTAATTACGTAACAAAAATTGTTTATCAAATTTAGTTGTTTGATTGAGAAAAGTAATTGGAAGCAAAGATTTTCCGAGATGCCATTGACCATTTTGATTTGACTAAAATACAAAAAAAAGTTAAAATACCGTAAAATATTCATAATTAAATTTGTAAAATTAACAAAAATCAAAAATTCCTATAAATTCCCATAAAAAAAGTTATAAAAAATCTAATCTAATAAACACTAAACAACCTGAACTTCAGTTAAAATACCTCTTTTAAATTACATAAAAATATAAAATAAATTACCTGTTCAATGACAACAGAAGTACAATATGGATATCGATCAGATAAACGATCGAAAAAATGATTTGAAGGAATTGATTTTGGTAATTCTAATAAAGCTCTTGAGCATGAATCAATTGTTGTTGCATGTCCAACAATTATTACAGTATCCAATGTTGAAGTTAAAATTCTAAAAAAAATCGTTTTTTAATGAATTTCAAATAAAAAGTTTGAAAAATTATTGTGAATGATTGGGAAATCTGGCACAGGGGAATACAGTTTAATAAAAAAATTCAAAGACCACTGGCAAAAAAAATTTAAATATCAAGTTGCAAATAAAATTAATTCTCTCCATAATGCAGTTAAGCCAAAATTGCATAAAAAACAATTTTTCTAATGTGCACTCTGCTCGATTATAAATTTTATAACTATTAGTTTACATTTAAAAATATCAGAAACAGTATCCATAACTGTTTAAAAAAATTATTATGTAATCAAACGATAAGAGAAAAAATGTATCCTGGGAATTTAGCTTAAAACCAACACTACATTGATCCAGTTAAATGCAGACAGTTAAAGATAAGCTGAGTAAAAAAATTCAAATTTAAACTTAAACTTAAATATCACTTTGTAAATAAATTCATTACGATACAGTTAAGTTAAACCAAAAATAGATGCACAAAAACAATACTTTTTTCAATGCGCTCTGCTCAAATTAAAATTTTAAAAATAACACAAAATAACAACTTTATTATCCAAGCGAACTCAATTTACAAAACATTATTTTGCAGTAACCTTTTTAAAAAATTAAAAATATTATTACTAACTACAGTATTACTGTTAAACCATTTTTGTCATAAAAAAAACAACAAAATATTAATCAATGCGATGCAACAGTTTTACAACTTTTTTTCCAAACTTACTTACTACAATGGTTGCCAAAATGTTGCAAACACTTTTAGTCTAAAAAGCTGCTTTTTTGTGCTTTTTTCCGCTTTTTTCCGCTTTTTTTTACTTTTTTTTTATTTTTTTGCTTTTTTCTAATTTTAGAGCTGGTAAAGTGTTATAAATTAATTTAGTAATAGATTATACGTATTTGGGAAATATTTTTGGCAAAAAATAAATGTTTAGTAATAAGTAATTTGTGGTAAAGTGGTAAAATACGGTCAAAAATAAATTATTGCTTTTTTAGTTCATGTTTGACCTAAAATAAGTGTAATTATATATTAATAAATGCTTTGTTTAAAAAATCTGTTTTTTTTTCACAGTAATTTGTGGTAAAGTGGTAAAATGCTTTCAAAATGGATTACCGTAACCCTTTTTTAGTATTTTTTACCCAAATTACCACAATATATTGTATTACTTATTACTAAACATTTATTTTTTGCCAAAAATATTTCCCAAATACGTGTAATATATTACTAAATTAATTTACAGCACTTTACCAGCTCTAAAAGCAAAAAAAATAAAAAAAAATAAAAAAAAGGTAAAAAAGCGGAAAAAAGCGGAAAAAAGCACAAAAAAGCGGAAAAATGTTTGCAACATTTTGGCAACCATTGTACCTAATGAATAATGTTATGACCTCTTTATTTATTGGAAATTTAACTTATAAAACACACACAGGTTCAGTTTAATGACAAGACTTGGAAAATATCCAAAAACAATATGCAGTTTTTTTGTGCTAAATTTCTAAACAATGCATTCAAATCCAATTTACTAAACAACCATCCCATCAGTTGTCAGATCTTTTTAAAACGAATCTTATCTTTCTAAAAGCTTCTTCCACTCCCCTTATTTAAAAGAACCACACTCAACAGTTTACACAAAAATTAAATTATTTTAACTATTCTCAACTGTCAAACAACTTTTAAAATTTGGAATAACAGTTAAAGCCTCCCTTCTTCTCCAAATAAAAATAAAAATATAAACTTACTTATGAATAATGTCATGACTTCGACGATAAAAATCATATTTTGTTTCATTTCCAAAATCTTTTAAAAGTGTTTCCTTAGAAATAATTGAACGATAATTTTTTGCCACTGAAATTCCGGCATCTAATAATTCAGTTGTTGTAAAAAATGTTGGTGCAATTTCATAAAAGCTGCACCAATCAAAAAGTCCAAATTCAATTTTAATTTTTAAATCCGAAATTCCACATTCTTTCGCCAAAATTTGTGCCGTTTCAATGCACCGAAAAGCTGGGGATGAATAAATTGCCGAAATTTTTGTTTGACTTTGTTTCAAAGATTTTGCCGCCAATTCAGCAGTAATTTTTCCAATTTCTGTTATCGGCGGATCTGAATCATATGCGGATAATCCACGATGCCGTTTTGGAAGAGTTTTTGGATGATTTGAATTATATGGACGAAAAGAACCATTTGAATTTGATTGTCGTATCCAGGCTGGAAATACTCGATCAATTCTTTCTCCATGTCGAAATATTATTACACGTCTTTGAATTATTATTGGCCTAAAATAAAACAAATTTTTTATAAAGCTACAATCGGTGACAAAAGTTTCTGTACACTTTTAGTCGAGGAAAGTCGAGATTATCAAATTAATTTATTTTCGCATTAAATTTAGTAATTTTTTGTAAAATTTGTGAGAATAAATTTTTGGGAGTATAAGGAATCAAGTATTACGAAGATTCTGAAGTTTTTCATGGATTCTGTGACAGAATCTTAGCGGATTCTGACTCCAAAAAAATTTTTTTTTGCCATGAAGTGTTTTTGGGGTAAAGAAATGCGGAAAATCTAAAAATATAGGCACTTTTTTGATTTGAGGATTCTGAAGGCTAATTCTGGGCAGATTCTGACTCCGAATATTTTTGTGTGCTATGAATTATGTCTAAGGTTCATTTTTTTCGCTGATTATAATAATAGGGGCTGTTTTTGTTTAGTAATAAGTGGTAATATGAGGTAAAATGTTAAAATTTTACGAAATATTTTTTTACTGTTTTTTTAGTGGTTGGCTTCATTTACTTTTTATTCCACGAAAAACATATCTCTTACCCCAATCGCATCATAAAACTACCTTCTAAAACAGTAAAAAAATATTTCGTAAAATTTTAACATTTTACCACATATTGCCATATATTATTAAACAAAAACAGCCCCTATTATTATAATCAGCGAAAAAAATGAACCTTAGACATAATTCATAGCACACAAAAATATTCGGAGTCAGAATCTGCCCAGAATCAGCCTTCAGAATCCTCAAATCAAAAAAACGCCTTTATTTAGATTTTCCGCATTTTTTTACACCAAAAACATTTCATTTTTGAAGTCAGAATCCGCTAAGAATCTGTCACAGAATCCATGAAAAACTTCAGAATCTTCGTAATACTTGATTCCTTATACTCCCAATACTTTATTATTATGCAGTTAAAAATACTTCAAAAATGAATGCAACAAAAAAAATAAATAATTCTGACACAAATGTCTTCAGTTTTTCAAGCTAGTTTTTAAAGTTTTCACCAAATATTTGTAGATCTATCGGGACTCTTAACAATGCCAGCTATAAAAATTTGTTTCGCTAATATTGCAATTTGCCATGGCATTTTTAGTAACGCAAATATTTATATAACAGTATACAAAATTATTTAAATAGCAAAAAAGCAATTTACAAACTTTTTTCTAAATTAAAACCAGCCTTCCTTCGGAAGGCTTGTGTTAGTCGGGTCCTGTGGAACATTAATTTTTTAAGTTACAGAACTTTTTATATGTTTATAACTTTTAAATCATTCAAAATGGTTGAGTTTGAGCTGTTTTAGAGACAAACGCGCATGCGCAAATATTTTTTCATTTGCCTTTCCTTTTCGTTTTAAGATCACTGAAAAAAGAAAACGCACAATTTTTTGAATGCTCTACTGAGCAGTGGCTTAGTGAAACTTATATATTAATACAACCTTATGAGTTACAATAATAAAGGCAGATTTTAAATCGTCTCCGCCGTCGAGCCTTTGGCTCAACGGCTTCGCCGATTTACCGCTGGTTCTAGGCCTTCGGCTTTGGGTTCTATATCAAAATCACAAACGTTTAACTATAAGCAAAAATATTCATAATTTTGATCTGCAAAGATAGAGCAAATGAAATTATGAATATTTTTGATAGAGCAAAGACGGCCTCCGGCCGTCTTTGTTTTTTTTATCAATATATTAATAACGTCCGATAAAAATTTTACTACAAATATACATGGAAAGACGGCCTCCGGCCGTCTTTCCATGTAAACTGCTTTTTTTACAAACAAAAAGTTTGTAGAAAAGCAGTTTACAAACTTTTTTCTAAATTAAAATAATTCAAAATAATTAATTTTAAAATATTTAACTTACATTTCAGGCAATTTAATTAATGTATCAGATTTTGCAGTTTCATTTAATTCTTTTAATTTTGCTCCACTTTTTTTGGATTCTTCATCTTCGGTTGTCTAAAAAGCACATTTGCTTATCTAGTTTAATATTGTCAAATTAAAAAAACTTACAAGTGTTTCAGTTTCTGTGGATTTTGTTGATTCAATTGATTTCGTTTCGCTTTCAGAATTTTTCTTTTTTTCCGGTTTTAAAGTTGTTTTTAGAGTTTCTTTATTTTTCAGGTTTTTCTTTTCCGCCGTTGAACTTGTTGAATCTGCTTGGGTACTTTCTGGTTGAATTTCTGATGGTACTGAAAAAAACAATATATTTTAAAATAAGATTAAATTTAATTTAAAAAAACTTACATTCAGATGTAACATTTGATGGATCGCCATTTATGGGTTTTGTTGATTCAGATGATGATGGATCTTTTTTATCTTCTGATGGCTTCTTCTTTCCTCCCCATTTAAATGCAATATCAATTGCTAATGGCATTTTAATACTTTTTCTTTAATGTCAAAAAAAATCAAGCAAATTTTTGTTTTGTCGATTTTTGTGAATGAATTCAATTTAATTTGAATAAAAAATGTACTATGTTAATTTTAAAGGGAGTGTCGAAGATAGTGAAAAACTTTTTATGAACGTTTTCCGTCGTTCCAAGTGATGGGGAATGAAAAAGTTTGTCCGCCCGCACGCAACGAATGCATTCCCCATCACTTGGAACGACGGAAAAAAGTTTTTCACTATCTTCGACACTCCCTTTAAAAGCTAATTGTGTTTTAAAAACAATTTTATTAGTTCTTTAAAAAAAGATATTATTGCTTGATTGTTAAATGATATGGAAAATTTCTAGTGTTCTTTTTTTCTTTTTCCTAAACAACTTTAAAGGTAGACAGTTTGGCTCTAGTGCAATATCAGCGTCCATAAATTTTTATTCGCCTCAAAAGGGCTTAAGCTTAGGCTCTTTGGACGTGAATAATTTTTCAAAAAGTTATGGACGCGGATAGAGCAAAAAAGCTGACAGTTTTTATAAAATTAAAAAAAATTATTAAAAATATGAGATTTGTAAAACAACAAAAATTTCTCTCTTTCGGCTATTCTAAAAAAACAGATTCACATTTTTATCAAAGTTGACAGTTTTTTTTAATTCGAAAGGTTAAATAACAGTATAAAAAATACTTTAAATTTTCAAAATTTCAGAAGGTTTATTTCAGAATTTTTAAAAAAAATCGCTATAAAAAAATAGATGCTCAGTTTTAAATAATTTTTTAAAAATAAATTTATATAAAATAACAAAAAAATATACAACTAAAAAAACAAAATAATTTTACAAAAAATCTAAAAATTTATTACTATTTAAATTCCATATTTCACAATAATAAATTGATGCTAATACAAAAAAAATTCCAGTAAAAACAATAAAAAATGATTGAATTATAAAACAAATATTTAAAAGTGTCCTGGATTCAGTTTCAAAGAAACTTCTTGTACTTCCATAAACAAGAAAAGAGATAAAAAAAGAGAGAATTGTTAAACAAATAATATTTTCAATGAATAATTGAAGTTTTGCTTTGATTGGGATTAACGATGTGATAAGATTTTGAGTGATACATTGATGCCAAAGAATTCTTTGTCGACTAATAACAGATTCAAGCTCACTTTTATGGTCTTCCAACATTTCTTTTGCAATTTTATAACCAAGAAAAGTTTCATATACTTTTGATTCAGATACAGACATTTCTTCTTTAATTGATAAAAGTTTCTAAAAAAATATGATTTTATTATGCTTTTTAACAGTAAATAATTTCCTTACCATATCAGTTTTTTCGAATTCAACTTTCATATTTTTAAATTCTGTCCTTGAAAAAAGGCCCAAAATATCATCACAAAATTCATAGACATCCATTTGAGGTGGATATGGATATATCATTAAATCAATTGCAAAAATCATAATTGGAAAAATTAAAAAAAAAATAAATGCCAAATGTTTCCATTTACAAATATTTGATTTTTCGATATCATCAAATTCCAAAATTGGATCATCTGAGTTTGCGCTAATATTTAAACAAACAGATTCAGACATTTCTTTAATTTTTTTTGCAGGATTGTTGATCACCGGTTTATAGAAGAAGAAAAAATAATAATAAAAAGTTTGAGCTCTAATCCGATATGCGTTTTTATGGCCTCATTTTTTGTGACCTTTTTTTGTTGTTTTGTAATAAAGCCAATATTTTCAAGAGGTTTTTGTCACATTTTGTGACAATGTCATGAAAAAAGGGAATAAATAAATAACTCCCTCTTTGAAGTTTTTTGGGTTTGTTGTTTGCTAAATTTTTGTCAAAAATCAATATCGCTTTTTTTAATAAAGCCGTTCAATAAATTTAAAAATATCTTTAAAGAAAGACATACATTCTTTTGGATCGATAAACATTTTTCTGGTAACAAAGCAAGAATCAGTTTATTTAGTTAAAACTTTTTTCAAATTTTTAGAGATTGTAAACATTTTTTAAAGGAGCCCGGTCAGATAGCACAACGCTCTCGTTTTCATCAAGACGACAAAATCAGGGAAAAAAAGAGTGAATCCGCACTATTTCTTTTCTCTCACTGGAAAAAGAATGTCTCTTTTTCTCTGCTCCCTCTGTTGAGAGAGTTGTGCTATCTGACTGGGCTCCTTTAAATGCCAGTAATAAACACATTACATTTTTTTTATATTTACATTAAAAGTTTTATGACAAATGTGCCAAAAATATTTATCACAAAGCCTGGGAAATAAAAATTGTTTTAAAGGGGCACGGTGTGTCGAACGCGACCAAAACTGTCCAATGAGAGAAAACTTTTTTTTACATTTTTCCATATTAAATTTTTAAACCTAGATTCTGAGAGGCTGAAGCAAGTTAAACGTTTTCTGTAAAAAGAAATAGAACAGTTACCACCACATTAATATGTGTGACTTAAAAAATTTGAAAAAAAAGATTCAGAATCCGCTGGATTCAGAATCTTGGAAAAAAATATTGTCCAAATCCTACAAATTTGCTATCATTCGATTCGTCTCGATGAGTTTATTACACTAAATGTAAAATCAAGTGTTTTTTAGAAGTCAGGAAAAAAATTCACAGCTTTTAAAAACTTTATTTTTCATTTTTTTATTTTAATTTATTCTGCTTCTGAATCCTATACAACACTGAATTTTGCATTTAGTGTAATCTACTCATCGAGACGAATCGAATGATAGCAAATTTGTAGGATTTGGACAATATTTTTTTCCAAGATTCTGAATCCAGCGGATTCTGAATCTTTTTTTTCAAATTTTTTAAGTCACACATATTAATGTGGTGGTAACCGTTTTATTTCTTTTTACAGAAAACGTTTAACTTGCTTCAGCCTCTCAGAATCTAGGTTTAAAAATTTATTTTTAAAATATATCGCTCTCAGTTTTGGCAATGAAATTTTTGTTTTTTTTAAATGTTAGGTTTGTTGATACAAATTTTATGCCAATTTTTGATAATATTTAAAATTATATCATAAAGCTTCTTTATCAGTTTTATTTACAATTCGCAACAAAATCATTAAAACAAACAACAAAAAAGGCTATATACAAAAACAATTTTCAACGGTTTAATACAATTTTTTAAAAAAAGTACCGGGGAATGTAAGTAATCAGTTATGTCAGTTTTTATTTTCATTATATAATCCATATAAAACTTTTCGATAAACAATTGAATCTTTTGCAAATGAATCTTTTTCAAAAGCAAATAATAAATCTTTCATTGAAATTTGTTTTGCCCGAGCAAGAGCAGCCTAAAAAAATCTTCTCAATAAATCCTGCAGTTAAGGTATAAAATAAAAAAAAGAAACCTTTTTTGCAGCTGGTCCACCACTATCTGATATCCCGTCAGCTTTTCGACTTTGCCATGTTCGCTTTTTACCCGCAAGTGCTGACATTGCAGCTTCATTGGCATCACGATTTAAAATTTCTTCATCTATAGTTTTTGCAAGCTAAAAAATGTAGTCATAAGTTTAAGCTTGGCTCTGCAAGCCCACCAAAACGTAGAAACAAGTCATCCTGGTTTCAGTTATTACTGAACTTTTTTCAAGTTTTTGAAAAAATTAACTTTTTTTTATAATGATAAACGTCATATGACAGTTAAAAGATATAAACAAAATTTTTAGCCAACTTCGTGTAATTTTCAGATAAAACTGTGGTTTTTATTAAAGCAGTTTTTTTTAATTTTCCAATATTGAGAATAAAAAGATCAAAAAAGGAAACAGTTAAAGATATTTGGGGCTATTAACTAAGGAACACTTTTTAGTACAACAAAAGCAATTCCTCCCATTCAGTTTTTTAAAAATACTATTTTTTTTATTATCTCCTTTTTTAAAGAATTTCAGTTTTAAAGAAAAAGGCAAACCTCTTTGAATTTATTTGAATCATTTTTGCTATTCTTTAATAATTTTTCATTTTCTCTATCAATTTTTCTTTGTTTTTCAGCTTTTTCGGCCCTTTCAATGGCATTTAGTTGTGCCCGTGGATTTTCTGCTTCAATATAATTTGGATTACTTCGAAATTGTTGTGATCGATGTTCAGCAGCGAGTCGAGCATCACCAATTAATTTACGAATTTTCGTTTCAAGAAATTCAGAGATCATTAAAAATGCTGGTGATTCAATTGTAATTCCGGGAACTTTTCGTTGCATTAAAGCTGAAAATGTTTCTGGATCAATTAGGGATCGTTTTAAGGCAATTTCATGAGGTAATTCAGTTAGCGGAGTATCATCATCAATAGCTGCTTCTTGGGATAAAGGTGGAGAGACTTGGGATTGAGGTTGTTGTTGTTGAACATGTTGAGGTTGGGATTCTGTAGGAGTAATGAAAGTTGTTTCTTGTGGTGAAGGCACTTGTGACGTTTCCATGGGCTCTTGATTTTGGTCAAAAAATGATAAAGTTTGCATTTCAATATTTGGTGCCGTTGTTGCTGCTAACGGGGAAGTTTTAGGTTGTTGCATTGGCATTTGAATTGATGTATCTCTTGTAATTGTTAAAGGAGATGCTCGATGCTGTTGTGGCTCATTTGCTCCAACACTTCCATGACTTTTATTAAGTAATTGAAAATGTGGTGAAGAAGTTCGCAAAATTGGTGATGATCGAGAACTTCCTGGTTCCATTTTTACCATTTGATATGTAACTGATGTGGTGATAGTGTTGATAGGCATAATTAAATTTGGACTTGCCCCTTGTTCTTGACTTGATCCAGAAGATCTTGGTTCAGATTTTACATAATTTTGTTGTGATGTAGATACTGTAGAGGCATCCAATGATGGTGAAGATGTACTGTAATTTAATTGTTGAGATGATGATGATGATGGAGTTTGAAAATTATAACCTTCTGTTTTAACTAATTGAAATTGTACCACTTCTCCCATTGCAATTTTCTTTTCTTGAATATCTTTTCGAACTGCATAAATATTTAATTCCAAAAAATTTGCCAATGTATCTCGAACACCATGAACATTTTGATGTAAAATTTGCATATATTCAGATGTTGATATTACACTTTTTAAATATTGCTATAAAAAAAATAGTTTTTTTTTAAATTATCCAGATTTAACTTTAAAGATAAAACAGTATTTATTTTACCAGTTTGTACTGTTTTTCATACATCGAGAAGGGGTCATTTTAATGACCCCCACCGACCGACCGACCGACCGACGAGAAATTTTCAAAAAGTCGCAAAGGGGGGAGTAAGCTGATTTCGACCAAAATCTGGAAGATAAAACAAAGAAAAATTTAGAAATTTTTCGGTAATTTTCAGAATGTATGACTTTTCACCGAAAGACTTTTCACCCAAAAGAATGTTTCACCGAAAAATGTTTTTCGCCAAAAATGTATATTTTATAGTGTTTTTTGATTTTATACTTACACCAGCAATCGAAACTTCTGTTTTTGTTTTAACTAAGACATTTTACCGGCTAAAAGTTAAAAAACATAGAAACGCTTAAACACAATTTAAGAAATACTAAAAACCTTAAGAATCACTAACTAAACAGATCAGTAACCATCCCCTTTGGCATTTTGACTAAGAAAACCTGAGGAAACCCTATGAACTCATAGCTTAGTACATGGGGGTTTGGGGTAAATCACATAAGATATGTATGTCACTGAAAAAAAACAGGGACATTTCCGATTCCACACAAAAAAACTTTTGAAAAAAAACGAAAGCCCAAGTTGAGGATCGGAAATGTCCCTGTTTTTTTTTCAGTTGTGGAAGTCGGGGACGTTAAATCACAGAAGCCAAATCAAGTTAATTACTAACTTGGCTTAAATGTTACAGGCTTGAAAAAATCTACAGTAATTCTGAATTTGAACTTCCATAGTGTTTCATAGGGTTTCCTCAGAGTTTCTTAGTCAAAATGCCAAAGGGGATGGTTACTGATCGGTTTAGTTAGTGATTCTTAAGGTTTTTAGTATTTCTTAAATTTTATTTAAGTGTTTCTACGTTGTTTAACTTTTAGCCGGTAAAATGTCTTAGTTAAAACAAAAACAGAAGTTTCGATTGCCAATGCAAGTATAGAATCTAAAAACACTATAAAATATATACAATATATATTTTTCGGTGAAAAGTCAGCAAACCGTTTTTTGCTAAAATCGCTAATATTTTGTTGTCTCTCTTGAAAAAAACAAAGAAAAAGTTTAAAATGGTTAAAAATCTTGAACATTTTTTCCTCGAAATCGTCAACATTTAAATCTTTATATTTTTCTTTCTTTCTTTATTATTTTTTCTATGCAAAATGCATTTTACAAAATTCAAATTGATCAAGTGGTCGCTTAGATCATCACAAAAATGACTAAATTCAGATAACACAATTTTGTGACGATCTAAGCAACCACTTGGTCAATTTGAATTTTGTAAAATGCATTTTGCATAGAAAAAATAAAGAAAATAAGAAAAATATATACAGTTTGCCATTGGCGTTGTGGAAGGGGGCGCCCGGATACAGCCCTAATACCCCACTATTCATAATAAATGCACCTTTGAAAACTTTTCCAAAAAGTTTTTTAGGATAAGCAAAATGAAAAAACATTTTTAACATTTTTAATATTCATACAATAGTATAGTAAAAGATTTAAACAAATGCGCGGAAAACACTGAATATCATGCTTCGCGTATAGTCAGAAACATAAACATATGTTATAATTTAAAAAATCCTTTGATGTTGCGCCGAAGGCGGTAAAAGATAAAAGAAATACGCTCTAATAATAGGATTTTGGCATCTAATGTATTGTTCCCGGCAGGCGCGAAGCGCCTGCCGGGAAAATATAGGGTCATGTAAATAGGGACCGACGGCGGCCGCGGAGCGGCCGCCGAAAAATTTAGGGTCATGCTGAGAGGGACCGGATAGCAAATTTTAAAAAAATGACCCCCTTCTCGACGTATGCTGTTTTTTTGGATTTATTTTTAACATGGAAAAAAAAAATTAATCAGTTAAAAAATTTTTTTGAAATCTTCAATAACGCTGTTCTAGGTAGAAGCGGTCGATTAAAAAAATACTTATCAGTTTAGAGATTTTTCAAAGTTTTTTTTGTTGTTACTTTGTTCCATAAAACTTTTTGATATTTTTCCATTATTTTGGATTTATTGAAATCGAACTTAAAAGAGTTTTAAAAAAAATAAACTTACTTCTGTTGCAATAATCATTTGAGACATATTTGCTTCAGGAGTTGTAGAACATCGAGTTAAAAATGACCTTAAAATTGTAACAAGTTTTTTTTTATTTTCTGTATTTCCATTTTGTTGAGGATTTATTGGACGAATTATCCTTGTAATTGGTTGTCGAATAATTGTTGGAATTGTTCGATGCATTTGTGTTGATTGTGTTTGTCGAAAAAATGGCATTTCTAATAATTAAATTTTAAATTTATTATAAAAACAAATATAAAAAACAATAAGATTTTACCATTTCTTTGAACCTGATAAGATGGTGGTGCTCGAGCATAGACAAGTCTTTCAACGGGTCGAACATATCTAATTCTTTGCGGGGGAGGTTGAGATTGAAAGGTTTGAGTAATTTGAGGAGATTTTGTACGCTTTACATTATCTGAACCAGGTACAACTCGAAATCGTACTGCCGGTGCAGCCACAACTTCAGAAGGTGGTGGTGGTGGTGGTGGCGTGTCACTCATGGCACTATAATTTGATTTGGTCAAAAATGCAGTTTATAAATAAATTTATGTGATTCATAAAAAAATTAATACAGTTTTTAAAAAAACAAATGATCAGTTGACCGTCAAATTATGCAAATTTAAGTTTTTAAAAGGAATATCAGTTTATATAAAATGAATTAATTAGAAAGCTTTAGATTTCGCTCACTTAGGCTTAGGCGCGTTTCGCTCACTTAGGCTTAGGTGCAAAAAAAACCAAAGAACGTTTTTTTTAAATAGAAAATTAACCCAATTTATAAAATGCTTACGCTTCCTTCAAAAAAATGCAAATTTTTCAACCAAGCAGCACTTTAGCTTAGTATTAACTTTTTGTTAACAGATATAAGGAATATGTTCAGTTTTAACAAATAAAAGAATCAATTTGCAAAAATCAGACAAATAATGATTAAGTTTTAAAACTTATAAAAAACTGCCAAAAATGCTTATCAGAAATTTATAAGAACAAAAAAATGGAAGAAAAAATATTAAAAGCTCTTTTTTTGAATAAAAAGTGTCTGTAAAGAAAAGATGAAAGTCATAAGATGTTAAGAAATAGTTCAAAAAGATGACAAGGCAAAAAAATTAAATAAACTTTACAAAAAAAATCTAAATTAGAAATTTTTAGAGCTCTTTAAAACTAAAAAAATTGTAATAAAAAACACCAAAAGTTTGATTCAGTTTGTAAAAAATCTATCGTTAAAATAGGGGTTTAACATAAAAATTAAAGGATAAAAAATAGCTTTGTGTTCGAAAAAAAAGTTGCAAAAGAAAAATGAGAAACTGATTTAGTAAATATTACAGTTTCAACTTGTTTGATTATTAAATAAAATAAAACAAGAAACACAACGCTACCAAGTCGTACCAGTGACAAGTTTGTTAATTTCAGTTTAATTATTACAAAAAAAATTTTAAATTTATATCAGCTGCTATTATTTAAAGGGAATATTTATTAAATGATGTTATTAAAAGAAAAAAAATAGAAGGATAATTTAAAAAAATAAAACAAATTTTGAAGCAAACATTTAATATTTTACAGTTGTAACAAATAAAAGAACCAACAATTATTTGCAATAGTCAAACAAATAATTTTTTTGCAAAAATAAAAAAAGAGCAAAAATGATTCATTCTATCGAAAAACAAACAAATTTGAACCTAAACCAATTGAATTTTTGTTTTTATAAATTGACGAAAAAAAAGGGAGACAGAAAAAAAAGAAGCAAAAAAAATCTATGCACTTTTTTCGCGCTTTTTTTTCTTGCTTGAATAAAAAAAAATTGAATTGAAGGGATACGGAAAGAAAGACTCACGCGACTGGCATATTTCAAAAGAAATAAATAACCACTACTCTTTTTTTTGGGGGATGTTCCGTTTCCCATCTGTCCTTTTTCTTCAAGGACAACAACAAAAAAAGGGGGGGGGGGGAAGAATAATAATCCACTTTGGCGTTTTGTTTCCATCGTTTTTTTTATTGTAACTAAAGGAAAGTAAAAAAAAACATGACCAAATGAATTGACTCTTTTTTGCATTTTTAAAACAAACTTTTTTGACATTTGTTTAAAAAAATTTTGTCGTTTTAAATTTAAAAAAAAGTATTGCTAAAGTTTAACCATTTTATAGTTTCCCAAATATGTCTGACGAGGAATATGGTTATGAAGATGATAATGGGGGAGGATATGATGATGACGATGGAGGTAATAATGATGATGGGTATGAGCCAGAAGAAGATAATGGACAAGAATATGATCAACAAAATGATTATCAAGCTGAAGAATATTATGATGATGAGGAACCACCAACTGAAGAGGAAGAGCAACAAGAAGGGGATGAACCACAAGAAGAAGAAGATCAAGAACAAAAAGAAGAGGCTAATGACACCAATGAAGAATCATATGATTACCACAATGATCCAACTTTGGAAGAAGATGAAGCTCCACCAGCAACTGCAAATACAAATTTTGCTGAAGGTGATAATGATGGTGGACATATTCCAATTGATTTTGGGAATATGGTTAAAGGAGCTCTTGATGGCTTTGGGGGTGGTTCGATTGGAGATATTATGGGAACAATTGAAAATATTACTGGTGGAAGTGGTGGATTAACGAATATTATGGCATCTGGTGGATTAGCTGTATTAGCTACTAATTTGATTGCAAATGCTGCACATAAATTTTTAAATATTAATCCTGATACTGGTCGGATTATTGGCTCTATTGCTGGTAATCTCATCTTTAATATGGGCGGCCAACATAACTCTCTAAGTGATATCGGCAAAATTGTTTTGGATAATATTATAAGTGGAAAATTTCATCGTGATGTAAAATTAAATATTTCTTATATCTTCAACTAAAAATACAACTTCCTATTTAGGTTGTACCATTCGTTTCTCCCCATCCAGGAATGCCAAGCTTTAATTTAAATTTTCAAGCAGAACGTGATCGATGCCTTCGTGAACAACGATTATTTGAAGATCCAGAATTTCCAGCACAAGATTCAAGTTTATATTATAGTAAACGGCCAAAACAACAAATTGAATGGCTTCGTCCAGCTGTAAGTATTTGAAAAAAAATTAAATCCACAACAATGGGAAACGTAATAATAAAAAATTACAAAAATCATTTATTTTAGCAAATTATTAATGATCCTCAATTAATTGTATCTGGCCAAAGCCGATTTGATGTTATTCAAGGCGCTATAGGCAATTGTTGGCTCCTTGCAGGTGGGTATATACACAATAGAGTGAAACTATCTCGGAGATATTATAGCTATAACTCGGGTTAAGCACTTTTTAAGAGATTGCTGTAATTCTGTTTATTAATATTTTAAAATCAGCTGCTCATTAATGTACAAATATATTTTAGCTGCAGCAAATTTGACCCTTCGTGACGAACTCTTTTATCGAGTTGTTCCACCGGATCAAAGTTTTGTCGAAAATTATGCTGGTATTTTTCATTTTCAATTTTGGCGTTATGGACAATGGGTTGATGTTGTCATTGATGTAAGTACAGTATTCCCAAATGTTTTACTTTTGTATTTTTACATTAAATTTTTACAGGATCGATTACCAACTTCAAATGGTAAATTAATTTATATGCATTCAGATTCTGAAAATGAATTTTGGAGTGCCTTACTTGAAAAAGCATACGCAAAATTGTATGGTTCATATGAAGCTTTAAAAGGTGGCTCAACGGCAGAAGCTTTAGAAGATTTTACTGGAGGATTGATTGAATATTTTGAAGTTAAAGAAGTTTCAAAGGAGCAACTTCTTGCGGTTCTTGTTCGTGGTTTTCAAATGGGATCCCTTTTTGGTTGTAGTATTGATGCTGATCCAAATGTTACTGAAGCTCGAATGGAATCTGGTTTAGTTCGTGGACATGCATATAGTGTTACAGCTCTGCAAACGGTTCAAGGGCCACATGGTGAAACTTTGCTACTACGAATTCGTAATCCATGGGGAAATGAACAAGAATGGAATGGTGCATGGTCAGATAATTCTCGAGAATGGCAATTTGTTTCACAGGAAGAATTGCATAAAATGGAATTTGTTAGAAAAGATGATGGAGAATTTTGGATGTCATTTGATGATTTTTATGCAGAATTTGAGCAACTTGAAAATTGTAATTTAGGCCCAGAAGTTATGAATGAAATTGCTGCAATGACGGGCGTGGATGCGGCACGAGAAGCAACCGCTTGGACAAGCTTCAGCACAAATGGTGGATGGAATAGTCAACAAGGATCTGCTGGTGGATGTCGAAATTATATTGGTACTTACAAATATTATTATTCTATGAATGCATAATAATTTTTAGATACATTTCCAAACAATCCTCAATATGGTACTTATTTATCCCTCTCAAATGGCACAGTTGAAAATGATGGAAAATGTACTGTAATTACAGCTGTATTACAAAAGTATCGCCGTGAACTTCGAACTCAAGGTCTTGAATCTCTTGCAATTGGATTTGCTGTTTATGAGCTTGAAAAATCACTTGGTCTTGGACGACAAGATCGTTCATTCTTTGAACAATCAAAACCAGTTGCAAAAAATCCAACATTTATTAATCTTCGTGAAGTAAGATACCGTAATTTGAAATATGTAACTAATATTTAAATTTAGGTAACTGCTCGATTCCGGCTTCCTCCTGGAAATTATATTATTGTTCCGTCAACATATTCCCCGAATGAAGATGCAGAATTTTTACTTCGTGTTTATTGTAGTGGTGAAATTAAAGCACAACAAGTTTAAACTTTTATTTATTATTCCTAATTATTTATTATTTTTTGTTACCAAAAAATGTGATGTTAACGAATTATTACGGTTGTGGGTTTATACGTGGGTTGCATAATTATTGTTTAATTTGCATAATACTGGCTGTTTACTTACTTTTCATAATAAAGGTCATATTATTTATGTGTAAAACTATTTTTTATGCAATTTTTATTGAATCACATATGTAAGCTTCGATTGAATTTTGTTTAAAAAAATTTATTGTAAAAATTAAATTTCCAACACTTAAAAAATGAGTCAAAAATGTTTTTAAGCACGTCCACGACGGTATCCACCACCACGAGATGGACAAGGACAATATGCAGCATCACTGCCAGGTGTTCCTGCATTGCCATCCTAAAAAATAATTTGTTTCAATATTTTTTTCTACATTTTTGCAAACATACTTGTCCTGGATTTCCGGGCATGCCGGGATTTCCGGGTTGTCCAGGTGGACCCATAGGACCTTGAGGACCAGGTGATCCAGGCATTGAGCGAGGTCCAGGTTGTCCAGGGTTTCCTGGAGATCCCATTGGGCCAGGGGGACCTTTTGGACCGGGTAATCCAGAACCACGAGTGCCAGGTGCACCAGGATTTCCTGGAGGTCCAGGGTTTCCAGGTTGTCCCGGAGACCCAACATCTCCAGGAGGACCGGGAGGTCCAGGTTGACCAGGACTGCTGCTACCGTATCCAGGAGGACCAGGTTGTCCATCAGGTCCAGGAGGTCCTGGTGGGCCAGGAGGTCCAGAATTACCAGGAGGACCAGCGGGGCAGCTAATACAGCCTCCTCTTGTGCCAGAATCAAGAACTAATGAAACACCATTGGCACCTTGTTGACCAGGTTCACCGGGGGGCCCATCATCACCAGGTAGACCGGCTTCACCGGGGGGTCCAGGGGGGCCTTGGGGACAATTGCTTGCACGTGCACCACAATCTACAAATATACAATATTATTTGATGTTGCTACAGTAATCATAAAACAACTTACTACATTGTGAAGAGCCACCTCCATATCCCCCAGAAGATCCACCCTGAACGCCAGCAGAGGGATTTTGATTATATTGACGTTTAATTCGTCCAATGAAGGCTGAAAATGTTGATTTATCTGTTGTCGATGGATCTTCACCAGCAGGAATTTTTCCTTGTACATATACCATTTCTTTCCAAGCATCATTTGCATACATTTTAAATTCCCCCATATCTGTCATAACTTCATCATATAAATTATTGATGTCATTGAATAAAACAGCAACCCCAATTAAGCATCCCAAAATTACAATCCCACTTCCAACCGAAGCTAAAAGGATTACGGCTTTTGTGCCGCTTGTTGAAGCCATCATTTGAAGGAAGAAAACAAAAGATGACGGCGGTGATTGGCAGTGAAGAATACAAAAAACTTTTTAAACTTTATATACTATTTTCTTGGCCCAATAAAAAAATGATAAATTCTCTTAAGAGGAGGCTTAAACAGGTTGTTCTTCTTCTTGTTCTTCCCACTTAAATAAAACGAATGAAACACTATTACTGTTTCCGGATTCTGTAATTAGTTCAAATATACGAAAAAAAAAAGAAAGAAGAAGAAATTTAAATTGAAATTGTTTTTGCCTGAGGCACCTAACTCTACGCACCATCATCGTCAAGTAAAATTTGTTTATATTTTTCTTTTGTTTCTTTTTTCTCTCTTTGATTTTTGTCAAAAAAAAAAGTCTGCTAATAAAAAAAAGAAAATGGTCGCAGTTAAATAAATATTTTTTATTACGTTTTTTTTGTTGAAAAAAAGGCCAAAGTGCACTTAAAAAATTCGAGGAAGTTTGGTAATAAAAAAAGTATACAGTTGATTCACTTTTTTTTACAGGTTTTTTGGGACATTAAATTGTTAATGCTTATTTTTAGGAGAATTTTGTCTTAGAACGTTTGTTTTTTAAAAGTTGTTACTTTAAAGAGGGGAGACGCACCTCTGACAAATTTTTTTTTTGTTTAGGTCACATTTGAGCTGCTTTTTTTTGACATTTTAAAGCTCCAATGAACAAAAAAAGCAGCTCCAATAAGTCTTCAATCGCGTCGAGACCATCAAAAATATTTAGCAAAAAATTTTTTTAAATTTTGTTTTTATGTTAATTTCTACAGTACATAAGTTAAATCATTGGATTCATATAATTAAAATAATTTTGATATGTTTGATTAAATTTGATAAAACATTTGTGTAATATTAACATTTATTGATTTTTATCATTGCTTGTTATCACTGATAAAAATATAATTAAACATTTTTTTAAAAATCTTTATCGAAAAGAATTAATAAGAATCACAGATTTTGGTTTTCTAAAAAAGCTAATAAAATATAACCGATATGGTTTAATACATAAAATAGTTACAATAATATCGTACAATTCATACAAATTCATGTAAACTAAAAAATAATTAATTTGAAAGCAGGGATACGGTAGTTGATAATAAACAAAAGCAATTCCAAAAACTGGAAAACTAAAAATTAAAAATATTCCAAATAATTGCAAATATGCCATTTTTAAAAGCATTGTATTATTTTTAAAAGTACGGTAGGAAAGTTGTTGTTTAATGGAATACAGCTTTTTGAGATTCAAAATTGTAATATTTAATGAAAGAGAAACAAGCACAAAAAAGATGGCACCAATAAAGAAAAAAATTGGCAAAAATAAATTATCTTCTGCTCCACGAAAAATTAGTACTTTTTGGAAATCAATAAAATTATGCAAATTTCGAAAATTTATATTTAAAATATTTTCAATTTCGTTGGAAGATACAAAAATGGTTTCATTTACATCTTTAAAACATATAATTCCGATGCCGGCGGCTAAACCGGCATAAGAGAAAGCTGTGGTAACAATAAACAAATAAAATGGCACTTTTGAAGCTTTTTTGGCAATTAAATGAATATTTTTTAATGCAAAAAATCTTTCCAATGCCATTGCAAAACTACAATTAAGAAATCCAATTCCAGCCCAAACAATGCATCCAAGAATTAAAAATGAAATATTTCGTGGCAAGACTTTTGCAATTCCAACCGGATAAATGTATAATTTTGGATGGAATAAAATTGGAGTGTATAAAGTAAAGGCGAATTCATTGATAAGAATGTATCCAGCATACGGGATTAAATAAACTTTTAAATTTTGCATAAATTTTGGTGTCTTTTTAATAATTGCTGTTATCAAAAATACATTTAATATAAATGTTAAAATAAATGTAACACGGATAATATTGGTGTAAAAAAGAAGAAAAGTTTCATCATAGATTGATTCAGCATCAAACATATTTAAAACATTTTCTGTGATATAGAAAATTTTTTAAATTTTAAACTTTAATTAAACAGCAAAAATATATATCACGTGTAAGTAAAATATTTAATAATGTTAAAAGAATGCTGCAATTTTACAGGTGTTTTTATTTGTTGCATTTTCTTCTAAATTCGAAGAATAATAGCGCCAGCTGAAACCTATAAAACTCTGATAAATAAAAAAAGGGTAAACAGCGTGTAAAAATGTCATGTTTGGGGAAATAACATGAATTTTAAAATTTTTTTACAATGTGTATAATTTATATTTAATATTTATTTTTTATATACAGTATAAAAACTATATTGATTGCACATGATCTTGTTCTGAATCATCAAAACGACAACATTATTTCCTTACACTACAATGATCATGGAAAAACTCGTGCTGAAGGAAATTATAATTATTATGGTAAAATCAAAAAAAGTTTCTTGCCATTATCATTTCTCATCAAGAATGGCAGTCAAACTCAATAACTCCAAAATTATATTAAAAGATCACTCAACTGACTCAATTCGCCTCAAACTCACCACGAACAAAAAGAAAAATTTAATACAGTAATCGTTTTATCTTTGTTATTATTATTATCCTTGTTACTTTCCTCTCTTTTGTATGTATACCTTCACTATTTTTCCTCTCCACTGTTATATTGTTATTTTTTCTTTATGTGTACATTTCCACCATTTTTTTCTTACTGTACTTTTTATTGTATTTTACTTTATTGTACTTTTTCACGCTACGTATGGGAGCGATCGAATAAATAAAAAAAAAATAAAAATAAATATTTTTCCGTCTGTAATAAAATTATTTATTAAAAAAGTTTTTATTTTTTAAATAACCATCACACATGTAATTACTGTTGTAGCATTGCTTTTAAAAATTTTTTTAATAATTCTAAATAAGGTAGCTGGTTTTTCCAGGAAATCGAGAGAAAGCTGGAAATTTCATGGGAAAATTCATTGGAAATTTCCCGATATTCTCACACTTAAAATTAAAAATTTTTAACACATAAAAAATTTAAAATATATAAAATTTAGATTTATTAATTAAACAATTTTTATGTTTTTAAATTGTTTTAAAAGCAAAAATAGTCTTATTTTTATGTTTAGTGTATAATCCAGTTTTCTGGACAACCCCCCTCTTGAAAAAAGCTTTTCAAATACAAATTCAAATTTTTCTATAAATGAATATATTTCGCTTTTTATAAATCTGTTTTGCTTTAAAATTTTGAATAACAAAAATTTAATCAATTTATTTTGCAAAATTACATTGTAAATTGTTAAAAAAGAATGCAAGCATTGAGTTTAAATTACTTGAGTAATTTATGCTTAGACACGACGATGATAACCACCTTGGTTGCCTTGACCACCTGATCCAACTTGGCTGTCAGAGCTACGAGCAGGGCATGGACAATATTCTGCATCAACACCAGGTTCACCAGATTCTCCACCTTCTCCAGCGTCACCATTATCGCCATTATCACCATTCTTACCGGGAGGTCCTCGTTCACCTTCTGGTCCAGGTTGTCCAAGAGGTCCTTCTTCACCGGGTGCTCCGATATCTCCAACTGGACCATGTGGACCTTGTTCACCTTTAAGACCAGGAAGTCCCATAAGTTTGGTGGTATCTTCACCGGGAGTTCCAGAAGGTCCCTTTTCACCAGGTGGACCAACAGGTCCTTCTGGGCCAAGAGATCCAGGGAAGCCAGGATTTCCATCACGGCCAGGAACACCAGGTTGTCCACGAGCTCCACGCATTCCACGACCACCTGGTCGACCAGCAGGTCCTTGGGGTCCTGGTTGTCCAGCGGGGCAAGTGAAGCATTCACCATATTCTTGACGTTGAGCTTGGGCATGTTCTCCATCAATTCCATCTTTACCAGGGAGACCAGGAAGGCCGTCAAGACCATCATGACCAGCAAAACCTTTTTCACCAGGAGGTCCAGCGGGGCAAGTGTTTTCGGTATCAGCACAATTGCATTTTCCACCACTTGGAGTTTGTCCACTTGGACCTTGTGGGCCACCGCTGCCACCTTGTGGGGGAGCAGATTGTGAACCAAATTGTGGTGGAACACCAACACCAGGTTGTGGGGGACCATTATTGTTGGGACCAGATGGGAAGTGTGGAGCACCACCATTGCCACCAGAGGTATTTCCACCATAGGGTTGTGGAGCAGATGCCCCATATCCACCATAAGATTGACGACGGACACGATTGTTTCCACTTAATTTAACCATATCTCTCCAAAGTGCATCAGATTCAGCCTAAAAAAAGGATATAGATATATTTTGGGATTTCATATATCCAAATGTAATAAACTTACTCGGAAGACACTCATTTCTTCGTAAAGAGTTTCACGGGTATCTTGAATTGTTTCAGAAATCATTTTTCCAAAAATGATAATTGTAAAAAATGTTCCAGCCGCAAGGGCACCCGCTGTAAAAGCGGCAACTTTTGTCATGACTTCCAAGTTGTTGAATCCAAACAGATGGATAATGAAGATTTCCCAAATCCCATATCTCTTTTATACAAAATTTTCTCTTTCATTTTATTTCATTTTCTTCCACCTTTTTTTTCCATTCCCGCCCGCCTTCTTTTTCTCTCTTTGTTTCATTTTTAAATAACCTGAATTTTATTTAAAAAAATTATGTCGAAGAAATATGACATTCTTTTATTATTCATTTTTGGGAAAAATGAAAATCATAATTTAATGCATCCTTTTTTTTAATATCAAAAATAAGAAATGTGTCCCACTTTTTTTTGACGAGAACAAGTTATTTTTGTCGCATTCTTGGGTTTCTTCTTCTTCACTTTTTTTGGTTTGCATTAATAAAATTGAAAAATGGAAGAAAGATTCAAACTTTAGAAAATTTTGATAAATTATCAATTTTTTTGAAAAATAATGATCTTTTTATCATAGTTTTTTATCATTTATTCTATAAACAACTTCAAATCTGTCATTCTTTGACACAAAAAAAATTATTTCTGACCCATCAAATTTTTTTATATGAGTTTCTTTTAAACAAATTTAAAACCGAAGAGACAGTTACATGATTGATGTTTAAATTACCAGCTTTAAAATGGCTTCAATTTAACCAATGATAATTATCAGTTAATAAAAAAATGTTGTCATGTGACAATGTGAAAGATTTTATGCTGTTTCTAAATAATTGTATGTGGTTATTTAACTTTTAGCTTTATTATCACAAGCCTAGTAAGAGGCATTTAATCAGTTTATGCTTCATAAAAGACTGTTAAAATTTTTTTTTCAAAATATATTAAAACCTCGGAGCCATGTATTTCTATCCAGTTTACGCCAAATTGATTTTGACTTTTTTTTATTGATAATTGTTAGTTTTAGCTTCTTAGAATTCTATGGTATCCCATTTTCTATTACCAACATTTTTTAAGCCTGAAGAATTTCAGTTATTTTTATTAGTATTTTTTTTAGAAATTCTGTTAAAAATTTAATGGTTTTATGTTTTTATTAATTTAAACAAAAAAATCAACCGGAAAAATTGCTAATTTAATTAATTTTTAAATAAATATACAACCAAGGCCGTAGAGAGGGGGGGGGAATCGGGGTCCGTGCCCCCCCCAAATTGAAAAATATTTGAAAAAATTTTGTTTTACACATGAGTTCAAAAAGAAAAAAATAAATGTGCGTCTGTGTTTTTGTTTTTAAACTTCTTGTAATGCATGCATCAAAAGAGGCAATAAAAATTTGGATCGATTTGCAAGCTAACTTAAAAAATCGATGTGCGTTTTTTTGATTTTATGCTAAATGCCATCACAAAAAGTTTGAACTGATTGGAGTGTATACAAAAACAAATGAAAAGCAAAAGTTCGTCTTTCACATTACAGGGCCGAAGTAAAAAATAAATGCAAAAGTTTTAAAGAAAAATAAAAGCTCAACTGTGCCGCTTTTTTAAAAGAATTACAGATAAATTTTTTGCCGTATATATAATATAATAATTTTGTAAATTGTAAATGTTTGTTTAACGCTATTTTGTTTTTAGAATTTACAATGGTTAAAGACATTCGTAGTTTTTTTCAACCACCGCGAAAAAAAGCAAAGACAAGTGAAGCTTCTGAAACATTGGGCTTCACCTCTGAACATTCATCGGATTTGACTTTAAATACTGGACATGACACAACATCGGAATTTACTTTAACTACCGGACATGAACATTCTTCTTCTGCTGCTGCTTCTGCTTCTTCTGATGGTTCTTCTTCTTCTAATGCTTCTGGTTCTGCTTCTGACGTTTCTTCTGATCCTACGACTTCTGCTGCTTCTTCTTCTTCTAATGCTTTTGATTCCTCCGTTTCTGATTCTGCTGCTGCTTCTGACGTTTCTTCTGGTGCTTCTGATTCTACTTCTTCTGCTGCTTCTTCTTCATCAACTGGTTCTTCTTCAATAATGTCACTTTGTAATATTGATCCTGCTCATATTGTTAATCAAAAACTGACAAGAAAAGAATGCTTTCATGTATTAAATAATGTTTTTCGCCCACCACCAAATTTTGATTTTCCTTCAAAAATACAAGGCAGTAAATCCAGAAGACCTAATAATCAATGGTTCGAAAGATATCCTTGCATGGTTTGGAGTAAATCTCAATGTGGTATTTACTGTATTCATTGCGTCTTATTTACCATGGAATTAGGAGGAAACGGAAATCACCAAAAACTTGGAAAATTTGTAAAGTTACCTTATGTTAATTATAAAGATTTTTTAGAATGTGCAAAAATTCATGTAAATAATGATTATCATCGTAAAGCTGTAGCAACTGTAAATTCTTTTTCAACTAACTTTTCAAGTGTTATAGAATTAATGGATGATAATGCCGCTAAAGAACGAACAAAAGCTAATAAACAACTGGATGAAGTTATTAATGGTATAAAATTCTGTGCAAGGCATCGTCTTCCTCTTCGTGGTGATAAAGATTCTGGACCATTTAAGCTTGAAACCGATGGAACTACTGAAGAAGGTATTTTAAGAGGTTTGCTTAAATTTAGGGGGGAAAAATATGAGGGTATTCAGATCTTAGCCAAAGCACCTTTAAATGCTCAATATATAAGTCCATCAATCCAAAACGAATTATTATCCATCATGGCACAACTAATTCAAAAAAAGATTGTGAAAGAAATCAATGAATCAATTGGTTTTACATTAATTGCTGACGAAACTTCAAGCCATTCTAAAGAATTTCTTTCAATTGGAATTCGATATGTAACTAAAAATTTAGAAATAAAGGAAGAATTTCTTGGATTTTGGAGAGTGGAAGAAACGACTGGTGAAGCTCTTGCCAATCATTTGCTTAAAACTCTTCCCGAACTTGGTGTGGATATGTCAAAATTGCTTGGACAAGGATATGATGGAGCAGCAAATATGTGTGGAATTCATAAAGGTGTAAGCACCAAGATTCAAGAAAAATTTCCTGCTGCAAGTTATTTTCATTGTTCCAATCATGGTTTGAATTTAGGGCTCGATATTGATAAAAATCTTGCAATTAAAAAAGTTATGACTCAAGCTGGAAAGTGTGCAGTTTTTCTTCATTCAACTTTAAGGACTTCAATTTTTGAAAAACATACCGAAAATTTATATGAAAAAAGAAAAACAGCTGCAAAAGAAAAAGCAGAAGCTGATGGATCAAAATATGAAAAATTATTCAAAAAGAAAAGAATTCCTTTATTTTCTGAAACTCGTTGGGTTGAGCGTCATGTAAGTTTGTTGGCTTTTCAGGAACTTTATCCTGCAGTTATTGAAACATTGCAAGAACTTGTTGATACAAGGAATGATGCTGATGCTGATAGTTTTTTACAATATTTCCTTTCTGCTGAAGCTATTTTTGCTTTATTTGTTGCTGTAAAAGTTACTGAACCTTTATTAGTTCTTTCAAAAGCTCTCCAGAAACCTGATAATGATTTGATTGCTGCTACAACACATATTATGGCAGTCAAAACAATGTTGCAGTCATGGATAGAAAATGAAGTGGAATTTAATATTCTGTTTGTAAAAATGAAAGAAGTTTGTGAAGAATATGAATTGGAAGTGGGTTTAACTCGAAGGGGTCGCCGTCCAACATTGCCATTTGAAGAATATTTGCGTAAGCATTTTTTTAAAGATTATATTTCAGCAGTTGTTAAAGGACTTGAATTCCGTTTTGGAAATAAACAACAAGCTGCATTTTCTTTACAACTTTTAATTCCTTCAAAAGTGAATGAACTTTCGTTTGATATGCTGGAAGAAGCAGTTAACCAGTATGTTGATTTTCTTCCTAATTATTATACGGTAAGGTCTGAAATAGATATGTGGAAAAGCTATTGTAGTTTACTTCAAAAGCGTCCATCATCTCTGAAAGATACTTTATTACTTTTTAATTCAACTTTGTCAACAATGTATCCAAATATTAAAACATTATTGACTATTTTAGCAACATTGCCAGTTACGACAGTGATCGTTGAAAGATCATTTTCAACATTAAGACATATTTTTGGTGACTTTCGTGCTTGCATGAATGTTGAACGCGTTTCAGATCTTGCTTTGCTTTCATGGCATGATAAGATGACTCATCAACTTGAAACTAAAGAAGTTATTGAAGTTTTCAACCAAAAAGGACGACGTGCAAATTTTTAATTTGCTTTTATAATATATAATATTAATTATTTTGAATTATTTTGAATTATTTTGACAATCCTCCTTCAAAGTGGCCGCCTTGTCGTGGCGAAGGAGCTTACTTGCAAGAAACTGCAAAACTAAGGCCACAAAAAATAAATACTAATGCTTTATTTAAAAAGCTTCGTTTTAAAAAAAAAACTTATCGATAATAAATTTTTGTTGTGCCCCCCCCAAAAATCAATCCTGTCTACGGCCTTGTATACAACTGTTATAATTTGCATATAAATCTAATAATTTGCAGTTTTACAAAAGCATCCAAGAAAGTATAACAAAAATTTTTTTCTGCCAACAAAATCCTTTATTTATTAAATGCAATTAACTAAATACAAAAAGTTGCGTTCACATTACTTCAGTTTGCTTGTTTTTTTCTTAATTATATTTTATTTTGCAAAAAAGTCGTTTTCTTGCAACTCGTTTTTAATAAATGGGATAAAAAATAAATGACACAGATTTTTAAGATTTTTTAATTTTAATTTTTTCAAAAGGCGGATCAGTTTTATTCATTTTAAAAATTATTATTTGAAACAAAAATTACAATTTTTGCAATTATCTCTTTTTATCACGATACAATAAATGTGTATTGAGTGCTACAAGAAATATTTTCCAATGGCAGTTTGCACAAAAAATAATAAAACATTTATAAAATTATGGAATTTTTGTTAAAGTATAAATTAAAGCCGCTAATAACAAACAAAAAATTACCGAAACTAAAATTGCTATTACAGCACACTTTTTTCGAGCTGTATGTGGTTCATCCAATGTTATCACGTGATAATCTAAAAAATTATACTTTCTCTTTTACAGTTTTGTAAAAAATTAGTATTGTAAAATACCTTTATCAGGATCAAAATTTTCTCCATAATAAACAATTGCAAGTGGTCGATCCGTGATCCGTGACAAATTATCTGTGTCAGATATTACCGGATCTTCAGGGGCAGGAGTTTCGGGTCTTGAAATGGTAAATACTTCAACTGGATTCGACATATTTGACATCTTTACAGTAATATTTTATCATTAATATTAATAATATTAATGATAATATTTAATGTAAAAAATGCTTCAGTTATATTTAAAAAATATATATAAAAAATCAATCAATAAATTTTAGCATAAAATATAAAGCTTTTTTTGGTCAATAATTTGATTATCATCAAAAAAAATATATCAAAAAGCGTGACAGCTTTTTTCTAACTGATTACAATATTTTTTATTGCTTCTGTTCATCTTTTTTTTCTTTTCTCTAAAAAATATTTTTGCTTTTCTTAAAAGAAAAAAAGACAAAACTGATTACCACAGTTTATGACACTTTTTAACAGTTATAATTTGACAAAAGAAAATAATAAAAATACTTCAAAGAATATTTGCCATTTATATGCGTAGTAATTTTTGACTTTTATTTTAAGCATACTAAAAAAGTTACAGATGAAAATTCTTTTTTTTCGTCTTAAAATTATGGAAAAATATTAATTTTATCCCAAAATTTTAATTTAATTGACCCAAAAAAAGAAATAAAAGGGGTTGATAAAATTTTAAGAATAAATTAAAATAAGATTTAGCATCTTTATTTTATTTATTAATTTTGGGATAAAATTAATTAATACTATGCCTAAAATTATAGTCGCAGTTCTAATAGATTTTTTTTGACAAAAATGCCGTCCGCCGCACAATGAAAAAGAATGAAAAGGTGAGTGAGGGTTTTACGCGCATTCTTTTTCATTATGACGTTGGCATTTTTGTGATAAAAATTTTTATAAGAAATGGAACTCGTCCTTTAATAATTCATATCATCACAAATCACAAATCAGTTTCTTTTACCAAAAAAAATTTTATTATCCACAGTTTAAATATCTTGCCAAATTCAATACCACCCCAAATACATTATCATAATAACAGATAAAAACATTTAAATTAATTTATTTAGGTAATGAAATTTTTAACGACGAATCGAAAAAAGAAAAGATTCTATTTTTAAATTTAAAAAAATAAAAAATGTTAAATTAGAGCAGTGATTTTTTAATATAAATTTTTTCTAAAAAAAAGAAAAAAACAATTTTTGAAATTTAAAAATCCTAAAGAATAAAAATTTTTATAATCATATTACTAAAAAAATTTATTAGCTGAAGTTCAGTTTTAAAATATAAGAAGGTCAGTTATTATCGAAAAAAAACATTTAAATTTTTTATACAGAAGCTTTTAATATATCAGAGCGAAATTTGTTCTGCTGCTTAAAAAATGTTTTAACACAAAGATTTATTAATTTAAATAATTTACAAAATATAACAATTTTATCAATAGTTAAAAATGTACAATATCCCAAATGACGAAATATAGAAGAACATTCCAGTTATTATCAAAAAAACATTTAAATTAATTTCCTCGAATTACCCCAAATGCAATTGCTAAACAAATAAAAGCAACAATAATTGCAAGAATGAATAAAATTCTGCGGCGACGTTGCATTCGATCTATATGACATTGTTGATTTGTTGCTGCACACACTTAAATGGGTAACAGTTTTATAACAGTTTAAAAATAATAATGTTCTTACCTGGTGCCGTTCTGATAATATATGCACTATTATTTTGGGGACAATTTGAATTTCCATATGATCCTGCCCCAGGATATGTGCCTGTTCCAATGGGATATGGAGGATATTCTGTTTGAGGAGAAGTTACATGAAAGCCAACTTGATGTGGATATGGGTGTTGTTGAGGGGAAGATGGTGGGAAGCCAGAAGAGGGCTGAAATCCAACTGGAGGGGGATATGATGGTGTTGAAGGATATGGAGGTTGTTGGGCGTAATCGGAATATGGGGGTGGTGGTTCTGCGAAGGGTTGTGTTGGAGTTTTTAGGTCAATCTCTTGTAGGGGGGCTGTCATTTTATTTGGATCCTGCAACGATCATTTCTACAGTTAAAAATAAATAAAATAATGAAAACGCGATAGTTAATAAAATTTTGAAAAAAATTTGCATATTTAAACAGTTTCATACGACCTCAGTTAAATGCTAAACATAAGATTCGTCAAAACAAACTACGTCAAAATATTTAAACAAACAAGATTTTTAAAAATGATTCATTAAGAAAAAACCTGCTGTTTAAAACTAAAAAAATCAAAAACTATTATCACCATTTTTGTTGTCCCTTTCTTTCTTCGCATGACGAAAATCAATAATAAAACTATAAAGCATTATAACCCTTGTTACGTCAATCGCAATCACAACCATTCACGAACATACATAGCTTCGAAGGCTTGGCGTCCTTGTATTTGCTCAGCAGTTGTTGTTAGGGAAGTAGTGGTGATAAGCAATGCAATGATCACCATCGAAGGAAGTCTTGTTTTTCATCTTTTTTTTTGAAAACTTTTTAAATAATGAAAAACTGCGAAATATTTTCAATTAAAAATTTTTCAAATGAAATTTACAGTTAAGGAAACATTCCAATTAAAAATGCAAAAAACAATCCAGTGTTGATTTAAAAAACAACCCCCTTTTTTGCTAGATTTTTCTTGATGGTCTCGACCCGATCGGACACTCATTGGAGCTCCGAAATGTCAAAAAAAAATCAGCTCCAATGAACCCCAAACAAAAAATTTGTTAGAGATGTGTCTCCCCCTTTCAAAGAAGCAGCCTTCTCGAGAGCATATTTTTTTGGACAATCCTAATTTTCACGATTATTCTTCCTCCAGATTTTTCTCTGGTGAGCTAGCTGTGAAATCGTTGCAAATCTTTTCAAATTCTTTTGTAAAATAAAAGTTATTTCGAACTGGTTCGACATTTTTGCATTTATCAATTTATTGCTTCAGTTTTATGAGTAAATTTCATTGTTTAAAGAATCCAAATGAGAAAAAATATTTAAAATTATTAAAATTAAAGGGAGTGTCAAGATAGTGAAAAACTTTTTATGAACGTTTTCCGTCGTTCTAAGTTATGGGGAATGCATTCGTTGCGTGCGGGCGGACAAACTTTTTCATTCCCCATCACTTGGGAACGACGGAAAACGGTCATAAAAAGTTTTTCACTATCTTCGACACTCCCTTTAAATCTTTTTGGTGACAAAAAATTCTGTTCAGTGTTTTTTTTTGCAATGATAAATTTTTTTTTAATATCTGACAACGCAGAAGAAATTATAATTCATTTATAATAATTTTAAATTAGAAAAAAATAATCAGTAAATTTCGACTATTCAAAAAATGACAATACGGAGAAAAAATCTTTGTATAATAATCACATTTAAAAATAATAAAATTTGAAACAAAAAATTATCAGCACCAGTTTTTGAATAAAACACAAATTATGTAGAAAATTTTAAGAAGAAGAAAAAGTAAATACTTATGAGGAAGACCAGTTTATAAAATTAGAATTCCTAAAATTAAATATAAAAGTATGCTTTTGTATAGATTTAGTTTAAATTAAATGTGGAATGTTTAAAAACAACAGTGTTTTTCGGTAAATAATAGTTTATTAAGTTTCTAAAATACAAGTTTGTTTAAAAGATTTTATTATTTTGAGACAAAAATTCATGAACCATCAGTACCAAAAATGATAATTAATGCAACAATTATACTTGAAATACTAAAAAACAATGAAACAACAATTAAAGCTTTTCGACGTTTTTGAAATCGATCAACTTCACTTTTTGGAATGATGTAAACTAAAAAATTTAATTCAATATATTAATTTTTGTTACAATCCTTACCGGGCACTGTTCGAACAATATATGGACCATTTTGAGGAGAAGATTGTGATACTTGATGTCCAGGAGTAAAAACAATTGTGCCAGGATAGATACCAGTTTCGGGTTGATGTTGCTGTTGTTGTTGTGAAGATGGTGCAATATTAAAGACTACTCGTTGCTGTGGAATTTGATTATTTTCAGGCGGGATACTAGTTGCAGCTGCATCAGCAGAGGGTTGAGAATAAAAAGTTTCAATATTTGCATATGAGGGTGGAGGTTCATGATAAGTTCGTTTAGAAGAATTTAAATTAACACCAGAAAAATTGCTATTTTCTTCCATATTTTACTTATAACGGGACAGTTAAATAAAATTAATCAACAACAAAAAAAGCAGACCATATGAAATAATTTAGTCTTATTTTTTTATCATTCTTTGTAATCCATTTTTCCAAAGTTCCGTTTATAACAATGGGGACTCTTAAAACGAAATCAATAATTTTTGTGAAATATAAAAAAAAATATACTTTGTTTGTCTTTCCAACAATACTCTGATATATAATGGTGGGCTTGCTATGTAAAGGTGATAAGAAGAAGACGTTGATCTTTGTGACAGGAAAAAAGTTTGAAAAAAAGGGTTGTTTTAGGTGAAATAAAGAAATAAAACTGTTTTTTAAAGCCAAATATTTGAGAATGACATTCCAGTTTATGTGTTAAGGGCTTTTTTATGATTAAAAATTGCCAAAAAATGGAAACAGTGTCATTTTTTAAAATAACATTTATTAGAGATGTAAAGAGTTTCATTCAAATTTTTATTTTAAACTAAATTATGTAACAGAATAATGATGCAAAATTGTTGGATAAAATTTATAAAATTAAAATTACTACACTTCCACCGTTGACACTTTGCTTCTGGGTCAGTTACCATGAAACAAGTTGTGATGAAATTGCGTATTCGGTACCAGTTTACTGCTGTAATTCCTCAACAGCTAATTTAAGGCAAAAAACAGTACACGTGAATTCAGTTTTAAGCTTTAAAATAGAAGGAAAAAATTTTGTTAATTATTTAAAAATTTTTTAAATTCCATTTGTTAATTAACACCCGAAGACTTCAGTGTACAAACTTTTTAAAAAATTATTTATATGATAAAAACGATATTTACAGTTATCTTTTAAAAACACAAAATTTATCTCACTTTGTAGTTAAAACAATACTCATTACAACAAAAAATATTATTATTGGTAAAGAAAATATAATGCAACCACAAAGAATTATTCCTGTTTGACGACGTCGGTATAGTTGTACCTGTTCGGTGGCACAAATAGAATCATCTGAAAAAATAAAAGTACATTCTGCAAATATTTAAACAAAATTTCAACTTACAAGGCATTGTTCGAATTATATATGGGGTATTAGGCGGCAAATTAGTATGACATGAATTTTGGCTGTAATGATTTGCATCAAAACATACACCAGATTGATTGGAAGCTGGCCATGGATCTCTTGAATATAAAGGATGTTGATGTGGAAAAGGAGGAGTGAAAGAGGGGGAAGGAATGGTATAAACTTTTGGAGAATTATTTCCCAAATTTACTTCAACCATAGGTGGATTTGACATTTTTTTAAGACAACTCCGATCAATCGACAGTTTAAAAAAAGCACAAACTTTTGTTTAAACAATACAAATATGGGATAGCTTTTTATAGAAAAATTCTTATCAAATTTCTAAATTTTTATTTGCTTATTTGTTTTTTATTATTTTTTAGAATGACGTAAAATCAACGAAAAAAGACCAAAAACAGTCAACGAAATATATATATTTTTGAATCAAATGACGTTAAATGTTACCAAAAAAAGGGGGAAAAGGAAAGATGATTTATTTGGTGATGAATCATTGCTTTATTGTGTTCACTTTCAAATTATATCAAAATTGAATCAATTTGTTTCAATAAAGTTTAAACTTTTTCATGTTGATGTGTTGTGTTGTTTATTCAGTTAAAAAAACATTCATTGTAAAGAGTTTAAAAATATCATAAATTTTTTATATTTTTTATTTATATTTATTAAAATTTGCAAAAACATTTATTTCAGTTTAGGCATGGCATGGCATTGGGCCCAGTAAGCCCGGCCCGGCTCAAATATTAATCGGGCCGGGCCAATAAAAAAGTGGGACATTGCGCTGCTTATTTCAGTTATAATTTGCATAAATCTGTCTATTAAGTCTAAATTATTGCTCAACTGATGTCTCGCTTTAGACATGCTCAGTTCAGCTTTTTTATCAATGATAAATTAATTAAAAATTTCTTTCACAATAGTAATAATCAAGTTTTTATAAATTAAATTATATTTACAACATTTTATATTTATATAAATTAAAAAAATGAATTGTCAGTGATAAAAAAAATAGAGCAGTAAAAAATCCGTTTAAGAATTAACAATTTTTAAAATAATAAAAATAATAAATACAATTAAAAATGGAAAAGAAAAACAGCACCGAATCATAACTATATCTCGACGATATCTGTATAGCGCAGAATTTTCATAGTTTGAATTGTTACCTAAAAATTAAGTTATTAACAGTTACTAACAGTTTTTAATAAATTATAAAATTTAAATAAATTTAAATTAACTTACTCGTTGTTGCATTTCGAGGTGGAACAGCACTTGCAGCTAAATTTGGTCGAATTTCAGATGGTCCCATTAAATGTCCTTGTCGTTGTGGAAACATGAGATTGGGAGAGGGGGAGCTTAAATGAGGTAATGGAGTTGATTTTTGATAAACTTCTGAATATTTTGGTGGCGGGGGAAGTGTATAAACAGTTGAGGGGGGTTCAATATCAATAGATACACTTGGATTTGCCATTTCAAATTTTATAGTAATAACTGGCAGTTTATGAGTGACACTGTGTACCAATTACAGTTTTAAAAATTAAAAAATTAAACAAAACTATTAATTTAAAATAAATGGTAGTTTTAAGGAAACTATGATAAAAAATCAATGAAATTTTTGGTTTATTTTATAGAAAATATATTATTTTATTTTTATCAATACCTTATGTCACATTTTTTCTTTCTTCGAAGCATTAGTTTATTTTTATTCTTTTTCGGACGTCAAATTTCTTAACTTAAAACATAAAGTACGAAAGTCCCCCCAAAAAGATGCAAGCTTAAAAGAAGGATTGTTTTCCTTTTCTTCCACTTTTTTGTCCTGTATTATTTGTTGAGGAAATATATTTTTGTGACGCGTTGCTTTTTGCTTTTCTTCTTAACTATGCTGCTCATCGTTCATCATAATATAGGAGCAGAACACATTTGAACTTTGAATAGAAGAAATGGAAATTTGTTTATCGATGGAATTTAACAATTACTGATATCAATTTTTTGTTTTACTATGGTAATAAATTATTTTGGCGGATTGTCATAGAACGCCCAAAGCGGATTTCTGCTTTAATATATCATTTTTTCGTAAAAACTATAGTTGACGTTGTTCGTCGATATCTAACTGTATAAAAAACAAAGGACCAAAACATTATTTAAAGCCAGATAAATAATGTTTTGGCCAAGTGTGACGGGCCGACAGCTGCCATGCTTAAAAAAATATTGGAGGCACCTCCCTTGGTGAATTGGAAAGCATAGCTAATTTTCTGGAAAATAAAGAACCTGTGCTTAATTTTTAAAGAGGGAGTTTCATTTCTAACAAATTTTTGGACAAATTTTGTCGTAAGAGTGCAAGCAAAAACAATGCATTTCAAAGCCACACACAAATGCATTCTTTTTGATTGCACTCTTACGACAAAGTTTGTCCAAAAATCTGTTAGAAATGAAAATTCCCCCTTTAATACCACGTTTTTTAAAAATTTCCATTTTAAACATTTAAACTCGATTTTTCTTCATGGCGCTTAAACATTTTGAAATTTTTCTCTTGTTAGTTAGCTCTTTAACTTAAAGAATCCTCGTAAAACTTGATCCCTTATACTCCCAAAAAATTAATTACCACAAATTTTACAAAAAATTACCCAATTTAATGCAAAAATAAATAAATTTCATAATCTCGACTTTCCTCGACTTTTCTCGACTAAAAGTGTACAGAAACTTTTGTCACCGATTGTACCTATCAAATACTCAGTTTAAAAAATTAAAAGAAAAAATAATAATTTTTTTTCTCATGGATGTATTGCAATTTTTACCTTCTATGAAGCCATGGCTCCCAAATATATTTTAACTCAAATACTTTACCAAAAAAAACATAATTAAAAATGAAAGCTTTGCAGTTTTAGAAAAAATATATTTTTTGTTTTTCTTTCAAAAACCTTTTCGGCACAGTTTTTTTTATTTAATCGGGATGTTAGTTTAAACTTAAACACTTGGGAATTTTGTTACATATTTTTATTATACCGATCAAAAACAAACTCCGGTAATTTTTTCTCAATAAATTTTACATTTCCCAAAACGAAAATTTGTTTAAAAATATTAAAAAGGTGCACTGTTTTTGCACATCAAAAGTACCGTATATATTTATTAATTAATAGCTTTAAAAATATATTTGCTCACAGTTTATAATCTTTCTATTTAAATATCTTAAAAAATTTGTTTGTTCAAAAGCAAAAATAAAATAAAAATTATTTATTTATTTATGAAAATTCATTTTTAAACAAAAAAATAAAATTAAACCAAGAATAACAAAAATTAAACAACACCATTTTCCAGCTTTTTTCATAAACTCTAAACATGTTTGACATAGAGTTTTAAGATTTTCTGAAATTCAAAAGATGGAATCAGTTTTTGCAAAAAAATATTTTGAAAAGAATTTATACTATGCAAATTGTATTGTATGATACAATACATTGTTGTCAGTTTTCTTACAAAAATTCGATAAAATATAATTTCAATTTTTGATCTTTAAAATTTTTTGAGAATTTCTGACCAAATTTTTTTTCCACAGTTAAAAACAAATCTTTTAAATACTTACCTTTAAATGAGCTATTTTTAGGATATATTTTTTCAGAATAATTACAGTAAGGTTTTAAATAAACATTTTCAGAATAAGAAGCTTCCAAATTAAATTTAACATGATTTTTTGTAGTTTTGTTAGAGTTGTTGCTTTGTGAAACGATGGTTCCAGTTTCATTTAAATTCATATCTATTACAGTACTATTTTCAGGTAAGGAATTACATTCATTAATATTATTACTTCCAGATGCCGATATACTACATGGTGATGATACTTCATCAATTATTATACAAGAAGAAGAAGATGATGATGAAATTGTATAAACAGGACCTTTTGCATTGTTTGCAACTTCTTCACCTTTTAGGCCACTCATTTTTCCTATTTTTTTCCAAAAAAAAGGTTAACGAACAATAAAGAAAATATAGAGGGAGAAAAGAAAGGGAATGATCTCGGCTCAATGAAAGCATTTCCATATTTATTTGATTTTTGTTATCAGTAAAAAACACGTAAACATCATCAATAGCAGCAGCAGCAACAGCAGCAGCAGCGGCAACAGCAGCAGCAGCGGCAATGACCAAATATTTTGTTTCTGACGTTTTTGAATCAAAAAAGTACTGATTTTTGGGGGTAATAATAGCTTCTTTTTTTGATAATCTTATTTATTTCAACCCAAATAACAACAGTTTGATTATTATTTTTTGACTGTAATTCATTAAGCAGTTTTTAAACTTAAAATTAACCTAAAAGATTAAATTTTTTTATTGTAAAAAAAATGTGTTTTCCTTCCTTTTCAGCTTTATTCCTCTGATAAAATACAAAATACAATTTTCAGTGATCAAGATCATAAAGTTCATGTTTGTAGAATCTTACCGGCGGAAATAGTATATCCAAAATATATTCAAAAAAGTAGAAAAAAGTTGCGCCATCTTGTTTTTTCATCCATTAAAAGTTTCCGGTTGCACCTTTTTAGAAAGAAACATAGGAGTGCCATCTTTTAATTGTCTTTTCTCCGCACCTCCTCATTATTTAAGATTCTCTGAAATTTTTTGCAAGCCTCCGTACAAAAAATTCAAAATGGTCGGAGAGACGTGATTTTTTGTCCTATAGGGTAATTTTTCGTGCTGAGTCCGTTTTTTTTGGTTTTAGCGCGAAAAATTTGATGGTTCAAAAGTTATCGTGGTGGGACCACCGAAATTTCGAAAATACGGTAAAAATTCGAAATTTGTTGGTTTTCTCTAATTTCCCACCTATATAGGTTTTCGACCATGCTGAATCCGAATTTCTCCTCGGCGAGTGCCGAAAAGTTCCGAAAAGTGCCGAAATGACATTTCGACCTGCCGAATTTGCTAATTTTTGGGCGAAATGACCGTCTGAGTTATCGGGGGACGTGAAATAATGTCATATTCGGAATCAGCGTGGTCGATTACATATACTCCTGGAGAGTATGTAAAATAAATCCTGCACAGGGATTTATCGCATCCCCAGAAACACCTAACCTCTACAGGGGGGAGTACGTTAAAAAAAATTTTTTCAAAAAATATTTTTTTTTCAAATTTTTTTAAATATAGTTTTTTTTACTTCACATTATCCCTTTAGACATGTGAAATTATTTTGGCGACTTTGCACTAGTAATAAGTGAAATTTTTGGTAATATTTGTGGTAAAATTTGACTTTTTTTTCAACTACAGTATTTCTTAAGCACATTATTTCAGTTTAATTAAAGTTAATGGTTTTTGACATAACATTATTTTTAATAATGGTCTGACAAATATTTTGATGTATATTTATCAGTAATAAGTAACATTTTGGTAAATTTTTGTGGTAAAACTGTAATTGACAAAACAAACCCAATTTTTACCACAAAATTTTACCAAAATATTACTTATTACTGAAAAAATATACAGCAAAAATATTTCAAATGTCAAATAACATTATTTTTAATAAAACTGAAATAATGTGCTTAAGAAATACTGTAGTTGAAAAAAAAGTCAAATTTTACCACAAATATTACCAAAAATTTCACTTATTACTAGTGCAAAGTCGCCAAAATAATTTCAAATGTCTAAAGGGATAATGTGAAGTAAAAAAAACTACATTTAAAAAAATTTAAAAAAAAAATATTTTTTGAAAAAATTTTTTTTAACGTACTCCCCCCTGTGGAGGTTAGGTGTTTCTAAAAAAAAAAAAAAAAGAAAAATGATATTTAAAAAGTTTTTGTTAATTATCTTAGAAAAACTGTAAATACCTTTTTTACTGGCTCAAAATTACGGTGTAATTTATTTTAAAATGTAAATTTACAACAATTATTTACTACAGTTTAAATTATTTTTTGTGATCTCTGTTTAAAAAATTCAAATTAATTCAAAAAATTCTTTCCATTTGAGACCAACAGCAGAAAAAGAACACAATTATTTTATGTCCAAATTAAAAAAGAAAGAATTAAAACACAAAAAAACAACACATTTTTTCTGTGCTTTTTTTAAAACTATTTTTGCAGCTTTAAAGGGAGTGTCGACGACAAGCAAAAAAAAATTTGTGTGGACAACAAGTATGTTTTAACACGAAAATGAGTTAGAGAAAAGAAATAGCATAGAAAAATGTCTTATTCGTGTAAAAACATACTTGTTGCCAAAAAATTTTTTTTTGCTTGTCGTCGACACTCCCTTTAATTATTGTTTTTTTTGTCATAAAAATTATTTTTGAGAAATTAATTTTTTGCAGCTTTTTTGTGTCATGTGTTTTTTTACACAAAAGACTTTGTCTTGTTTTTGTGTTTTTATTTGATAATAAAAAAAGGGAATTGAAGCTACAAATTTTAAATGTTCTTCTAAAAACCATATATTCTTTAAAAATTATCAGTGTTAATGTTTATTGGTTTATCGCTTAACAGTGTTTCAGTTATAAGATTATTGATCGAAAAATTGGTTTTTGTCTGTCTAGACAAGGACATACTAAAAAATTCGAGAAACATGTTTAAAATTATCAATTTTATCAAAGCTTACAAACATATAATGGTTATAAGTTAATTAATAATTTAACCAAATATTTTACTTTTTTAAAGGGACACAGAAACTTTCAGTATGAAAAATGTAGCCAGTTCAGTTGCGAAAATGTGGCAATGAAAGAGAATTGCGATAAGAACATTGCGGATACTTTTTTCAGATATATTTCCGGTAATTTTATCGATTAAGCATACCCGCAATATTTAAAATGTAATAGTTTTTTGTTGCAACCTTTTTGCAACTGAATTGATTAAATTTTTCGTACTGAAAGTTTGCGTGTCCCTTTAAAAAAGTATGATGAAATTTGTGTCATCAGTTTGGAAAAAATAAATTACTATTTCCAAATTCAATATTATTATTATCAAAGAAGAATTTTGCCAAAAATATAACCCCAATTACCAGTAAAAATGGTATTAAAAAGCAACAATAAATTAATCCATTATTTTGGGAAGGTATTGTTTCATCATCATCTGATTGATTTCCTAAACAGATAAAAAACAGTTGAAAAAACATTAATGCCAAAAAAAAAAGGGTTACTTCTCGATGTGTTCCTTCCAGAATTTGTTGAATTTAAATAGTTTCGGTTCGCATTAAAATTGTTTTGAATGGTACCAGGATATGGTGGAGGTGGTGGCACAAATATTCTATCAATATCAGCATAATGTGGTGGTGGAAGAATATAATAACTTGGGGGAGAGTCAATATTTATGGAGATGGAAGGATTTGACATTTTAAATTAATTGAAACTTTTTCCAAAATTTAAATTGATGCTTCTTAAAATAGCATAAAATATATTTTTATATAAAAAACAAATACTTATCTATTTGTAAGCTCTTAATTTTAGTGACGATTAAAAACAATGAATCAGAAAAAAATGACGTCAAAAAATATTGCAGTCAAATATGAAAACAATGATGGCAGTGAAAGATAATTTTTAAAAAAATCACTGTAATTATGCAATTTTTAAGCAAATATTTATCTTAAATGTAAAAAAATGTTTCAAACGAACAGGCCGGATTTGTGAAGGGACAGCGAAAATGAAAATTTACTTTTATTTAGTTTTAAATTTCGACAAACAAACCACGGATTCGAAAATATTTAAAATTTATCTGATATATTTAACAGCAAGCAGCAAAATAAATTAAAATATCTGAAGCTCGCCCCTTTTTTAACTCGCCATCCAAATTTTTTTTGTATGTCGTTTTGGCAAGGAATATTTGGAAATTAGTTTATTTATGGCATCATTGTCAAAAAATGTTTATGCATTTAAATTTTTTTCTTTTATATACTTATATTTTTACAATTCCTATTTTATTACTGTATTTTATACTTGTTTTTAAAAGTCCATTTAAAGTGAGCAAAATCGCTTAGCAGTGAATGAATAAATAAAATGAAATGAAATTTAGTCAGTTTAACAGAAAACCAAAGCTTTTTTAAAAGCTTTCCATCAATTTTGCAGTGCCAAAAATGACAACAACAACTTCATTTCTTTTGTATTACTCAGCTGTACATGTTAAATTTATTTATTTTATCTTTACATTATATTTACATATTTTCAATTAATTCAACAAGAACTTTACAACAAATATACAAAATTACCAATAACGCTAAAAAACAAAATTGTCCACATTTTTTTAGGATTTTCAAACACCGGTGACCGCATTTATGGCATTTATCTGAAAAATATTGTTTTTTGATAAATTTAGATTTCACAAGCAGTGTATTCGCGCCGCCAGCGGCGGCGGCGTCAGCGGCGATATTTCATTTTTTGCCTGGCGGGGATGTTTCTTGGGACGCGAATACACTGTTAACAAGATCAGAGGTTGTTATTTTTTTCTTCAAAAGTTAGTAAAAGTTTTAAAAGATTTTCTCACCTTCACATATACTTTCATCACAGGGATTACTGGAATTACAATTTTCTGATGCTGCAATAATATCACTGGAAGAACAGGGATGAGAATGGCATTTATTTGTTAATGAATTAATCGATGGACGACAGTTATCACATGGCATTTCGATGGTAAAAACTTTGACAGTTTCCATATTTAAATTAGTCATTTTAAAAAATCAAATTTTAAAAAGATGGTATAAAATTAACAGATGCTTTTAGCTTATATAAAATTGATGCATGGAAAACATCTCTAAAATAAAGACGTAATCAAAATTCGAAAATTATGAGTAATTTTTCAATGTGATTCATTTTTAGCTAAAAACAACCGTGGTATACTACCTACCAAATTGTGTCATTTGCAGCTGAAAAAAACATACGTTTTTCTTATCACTTTTTTCCTTTTCTCAAAATTGAATGAACTTTTTTAACTACGAAGCCAAAAAAATCTGACGTCAAAATTAACAAAGAAATATATGCTGTGATCCCATTTAAATGCAATATTTAATTTTTTTAAAACTGTGTCTTGTTATTTTCTATTTTTACAAAGTCATCACAAATTATAATAAAGCATTTAGCTATCTTCAAAGTTATATGCTATAAAACTGTAACCATATCTTTTATTTCATTGTATTTTTTGTTATCAGTTGTGCCAAAGATGACAATGTTGCAAATGCTCTGAAATTACGTATTATCAATATATCGAAATTCAGTTAATAAAGTATAAAATGTAAACGCTTCTAAACGGAAGTTAAAGAAACTGATGCAACACAAGCTAGTAAAATGGTTTTTTTATGTTAAAATTTTGAAAAACTGAGAATTAAATTAAATGTTAATAAATAAATAAACTGAATACTTCTCAGATTTAGCTGAAAAATACGAAAAGTGTAGATGCAGCAGCTGATAAAAAGAGAAAACAGCTTTCAGCGAATTTACAAGTGGTTATGACTTTTAAAACTGTTCAATAATTCAATAATTTAAGCTAAGTTAAAATCTAAAAATCTGTGAAGAGGAAAACTAATTAAATAAAAAACTGCTGCATGTTTTTCTAAAAAAAAAAAAAAAATTTGTTGTTAATAAATTATCTAATCTTTAAATTTTAAAACCTGTTATGTTTAGTGAAAAAAAACTGCCTTTTCTATTAAATGCAAAAAAATAACGGATACGGTTGTGTTCAAATTGCGACCTTCTAAATTTTTTTGTTTTATATCGGAATTTTAAAATAACATTTTCAAAGCTTTTTTGTTGAAACATCTTTTAAAAAAAGCATATTCATAATGCATATGTGTTTGAGGTGTGAGTTTTTGTTTAAAACTGCGAAATTTTTAAATTTTTTTTAATAAAAAAAGCAACAATTTAAATCAAAATTTATTAATTTAATAAAATTAACTGCGCTGTTAATTCAATTTTATCTATGAAAAAAATTGTAATTATATATGTTGGTTATAGTTATTGTTAAATTTTAAAAAACTGCATGAAGGTATGAAACTTTGTTAGCTTGTTACTGATATTGTGATTAACATAAGTTTTAGTGATATTATAGGGATCACATTTGTGTTATTAGAAAAAATTAAAAATTCTTGGACCCGCTTTGTTCGTTTAATCAAAAAAAACTGAGAAACGTGATTATTTGATAAACACAAAATAAACTGAGAAAGCCATTGTATATTGTTATAAAATAAAAGCATTTTTTAAAGACAAACATTTTTATTATAAATATTAATTAAAAATTGATGAAATGATAAAATAAAAAAAAACACATTTTTGGTAATAATTTTTTAAAAATTTCTTTGGCAAAATTGTTGCAGCATTGCATAGTTGACAATTGATGTTTGTAAAAAAATAAAATAAAATTTCCCCGATGTATATTTTGAACCTAAAATCCCGTTCCCATTCCCATAATGTCATTTGCAGGATTGGAAGGTGTAAATTCATCCATTTCCATCGGTAATCCAGTATTCTCTCGAATTCTCATACAATAAATAATAATAATGAAAAGAATAATTGCAAGGGTTGAAATGACTGTTCCAGTCATACATTTCAACATGCATGATTCATCAGGTAATTGAACGAGCATAATTGAAAATCTCTCACTTCCAATATATCCATTTCCTCTTCTAGAACGATTTTGTAAACGTTTTCGTTGATTTTCTATTAATCGTTGAGATGGAAATAATTGATCATCACAATTTCCATCAATTTCATTGTAATTATTTTCTTCATCATCATCTGAAGAATAAAAGATATCTTCAATTGAAGGCGGAGCAATTTCATCACCTTCACCACCGCCTTCAGAAGGATTTAAATATCCTGTTCCACCTTCAGGAAATGAATCAAATCCTTCATTGGTGAATGAAGTTTGGGCAATATTTTTTGAAGTTGTTGAATTGTTGTAAAGTGGTAATAATGGCTTTTTAGATGTATCATTTGGCATACTGTAATAAAAAAAAGCAACTAAAACACCTAAAGTGTCATTAACAATATTAAATTTTTAAAAGGTTAAATTAAATTAAAAATATATATGGGATTTAATTATACCCATTATTTACGTCAAAGAAAATTATTCAAATGCTTTTTTTTGAAAAAAATTAAATTATTTATATCAAACAACAAAATAAATTAATGATAAAAAAAATTGTTGTAAAAACATATTTAAAACTATAAAAAACTGGGAGTGTTAAAAGATTTTGAGTTGTTTCTTCAGCGGTAATGCATGTTTTTAAAGGCAATAAAAAAGATGACAATCATTAAAATTACTGCACAGACGGTTGCAATTCCTTGAACGATTCGTCGATTTTGATATTGCTCTGCTGTTAAATGTTCAATAAACCCGCTGGAATTTACTGAAAAAATAGTTTTATATTAATTAAAAATGTTGCTATAATTTTGTGGTAAAAAAATACTGTAGTTCGATTAAAAAAGGAAAATTAAAATTGGAAGTTGGTGTCGAAAAATTACGGTACACTGCATCGCTCTCATCTTTTTGTGTTATCAGTCAATTAACATAAATTTTTCGCCGCTATACGTTTTTTTTAAAAATTGAAACTGTCTGTATTGTTTCTGGGCTATATTGCAAATTTTAAATTTTATTTTATAAAAGAACTAATAAATGTATTATGTATAAAACTAGTAAACAATAAAAAAAGGATTTTTATCAATTAATTTAGCGTAATTTCATTTTTGATTTATTTTTTTAGTGCGCGCTAATTTCAATTAATTATATAAAAACTGGAGCGGTTTTTAAATGAATAAATTACTGTCCTCCCTTCAAATTTCGAAAAAATTATTTTACCAGCCCCATTGAGTATTATTGTCTGACAAATGTAAAATTAATACTTACCGTAATATCTTCCACCTTGGGGAGTCATTCGACCATTACCTGCTCGAAGCCCTTGACAAAATGGTGGTTCCCCTGGAATACCTCCCAATGGTCCTCCCCCATTTACGCCATTCATAGGAGTATAATATCCAACATTATAATTATAATATGGTGGTGCAGCAGCTGGTGGATATGGGGGAATCATAGGAGGACCTTCTACACCTCCTGGAGGCACTGATGGTGGAAGAATCATTGGATTTGGGGCTGGTGGGGTTGATGGTGGACCACCTTTTCTTTCACCATTCCCACCACTCACATTTTGAGAATTTTGATTTTCATAGCTTAAATTTTGGAGATTTGAATTTGTTGGTAATGGAGGAGCTTGGCATGTATCATATGATGGTGGAGGTGAAAGGGACATTGAAAGCTACTTATTACCTAAAAAACATTATCAATATTATTTTTTTAAAAATTAAGGTAGAAACTGGATTGGAATAAATTGGAAATTAGTTTTAAAAAAAATTTAACTTTAATTAAACTGTATATAGTTCAGGCCAGGTATAAAGTAATACAGTATATTTTTTACTTACAAAAAACACTGTATCACATTTTTTTAAACCTTTCCTGTGTTAAACTGATCATGTAAATCCCTGGTTACAAAAAAAGATAAAAGCTATAAAAAACTATTTTTAGTTTTAAAATTGTTAAAGTTTTAAACTGATTTTTTTAAAACTGTTTTTTGTCTTATTTTTTTTAAAAATCTGAAATACCCCAAAACAATCATTGAAAAAACTGAGTCAATTTTTGTTTTGCGAAAATAATATTTAAAAAAACTGCGCCAATTTTAAAAACGACAGTAAAAATTAAAACAACAAAAACCATAAAATTTTTAAATAAATTTTTTAATAATAAAAATTCCTACGCATATGATTTTTTTTTCTTAAAAAAAAAGCAACAAAAATATACGCGATTATCTGTGACATTTATTTTTTTTAAAAAGTCCTCGTGGGAAACATTAAAAAATGGGGGTAAGAAAAAATAGGATTGTTAAAAGCCTTCCATACTTTTTTTTTAAAGCAAAATATAAAAAAAAGCTTCAATTTGAAAATTGTATGGCTGCTTTTTTTTCTTCTTTTTTTTCTTTGTACAAGGAAACTCAAATATATTATTTTTATCAGACAAAAAAATACTGATGAAATAATAATAAAAAAAAGTGCTACGATAAAATAATTCTTTTTTTTTCAAGATTTCCATGACAACAAACTTTATTTTTGCGCTTGAGGTTAAGGCGTTATTAAAGGTCGTTGAAAGAAAAAAAAGTCAGTAATTGAAATATGGGGGTGTTAAAAAAAGAGGTGTTGTAAATGTTTAAATGGAGTCATAAAAAAAGGTGATAACTTACGTACGGTAAAAAGGTTGTTGTTTGAATTGGTAATAAAAAAACTTGTTTAAATAAGCAGCTTTTTGTAAAAGTTGGAAACAGGTGAAAAATAATAATAATGCATTTTTATTTATGACATTTGACATCTGTCGTCGTAATAAACTTTAATTAGCTGCCACTTTTTCTGCATTTTCGTGGTAAGACAAAAATATTATTCTCCGCCTCCACATGTTCCCGAAAAACCTCTCTCTCCTTCACTCTCGGAACGATTGTTTTTTTTTACAATTTCGGCATTTTATATGTCGTAAAAAAAGTTGTTATTATTTCCCCAAAAGAAAAAAACAAGTCAAAGAAGTAACATAAAAAATAAAAATAGTGGCAAGACAAAAAAAAAGAAGTTCTGTCATTAGGGCATCCTTCTTCTCTTCTCTTTTCTCATCCCTTATTTTGTTATAAATATATTTTTTTATTTTTTTTATTCATGTCTTAAATTTGTCAAGTGTCGATAATTTGAAACTCTTTGAAGCTGCTCTGGCATTCTTCCTTCTTTTTTAGGGCGATAGTTATTTTTCCGTGTTTTTTTTAGAGTAAAAAAAATAAGTAAAAAAAAAAGGAAGCGTTGCAAAAAAAAAATACACTCGAGTGAAAACAAAATAAAGAAGAAGGATGTGTGAGAAATTCACACTCAACAAAAGTTTACATTAAATTGGCTTATTTGGGAAAGAATGTGGTGGAAAAAAAAAGTAAGGATGAAAGAACATAAAATAGAAAAAAGAAAATTGGAAGACTATGTTTTTTGGTGTTAATATTAAGTTAATAGCGGTATTATATTAATTGCAATTAAATGTCTTTGGTTTTTTTTATTAATGTTGATAAAAAAGCTGTGGTTACGGTAAAAAGCAAAAGGTTTAAATAAATTTTTAAAAAAACATTTATAAAAATCTTTTTTATAAAAACTGTATTTAGAAGGTTTAAAATGTGCTTGTTTAGTATTAAACATGTTATTTAAAAACAATGTTCGACCATTTATGGTCGAACAGGTTATAACAACTACAGTTGTTAAATCATTGTAAAACTGAGACATCTTTGGAAAAACACCAGTTTTAATATTTAAAAAAACTGGCACCCAGAATCGTTGTATTATTATGGAAGAAAGTATCGGAGTGCAACAACTTTAAAAAAATATATATATATTTAACCTTTTTATCAATAGATCTATCTCAAATAAACTGGAAATATCATTGTTGTTGAATAATTATAAACTGGGGTACTTTTTTACTTTATTACCCCCCCCCCCTTTTTTGCCTTTTTTACATACTTTTTTCATTCAAAAATGCATGAAAAATGATAAAAATTGGAAAATAAATAATGGAAAATATTTATTTTTACCTATGTTTCATTCAAATTTCATCCGAATATCAATAAAAACAAAGAAAAAAAAAGGGGGGGGGGGGAAATAAAGTAAAAGAGTGCCCGAAAACTCTGTCTTAAACTTTACAGTTTTACAACAAAACTAAATCCAATATTTTTTTATTTTCTTATTTCGGGTTCAAAATTTTGCAAGACAAAAGCGGAAACCTTTCAAACCCAATCCCAATCTTATCACATTAGAAGAAGAAAAAAAATGACTGCTTTTTTCCTTCTTTTTTTTCTTCTGGGGTTGTTGCGTTGCGTTCAAGTTAACGAGATTACAAAAAGCCTGTCTCCTTTCTTCTCTCTCATCTAATCATCATCATTTCCTTTCATTTTTTTTTCCAAATTTATTATGTGCTGCCTTCTGTTTTTTTTTCTTCTACATAATTTTTTTTATTATTCTTCATTTTAAAATGCATATATATATTCTTTTCTTATTTTTTTCATTAAACTAAATTATATATATATATATATGTTTGAATGACCGTAGACTATTATTTTATAATATAATAATAAATTATAAAAGGCACTGCAATAATGAATACAAAAAGTAAAGGAATACCAATTCGAAGTTGAGGGGAGCAAACTTGTTTATTATTTGGATTATTTACAAAATGTACCATACCATTTGGTGATGCTAAAAAAAAAGATTTAAGGAATTTATTTTATAAAAAAAGGAAGGATATATGAAACCTGGGATTTGAAAAAATAGGTTTTATAGGTATTTAAAACTGATATTGATTAACAGCTTTATTAAAAAATTTGAATATTTTTTAACTTAAAATTACATCCCGATATATTGGAAGTGTTGTAACTATGTTTTTTTTAACTGAGGACTGAGGAAATTTTTGTTTTAGAATTTTTTAAAAGAGGAAATTCATTAGTTTTTTGTTTAAACTGATTAAAATTGTTAGATCATGGATTTAACAGAAGCCTTAAAAATGTATCCGCTTTTATACAGATACTTTTTCAAGGCTTTTGAACAAAAAAAAGTTGTTATAAAAAGAAATTAACTGGATGAAGTGAATACTGAGAAAACAGAAAATTTTCAGCTTCGGCTTATCTTAAACATCTCTTAATTTTAGTTTATTAAAATTAAAAAAATGCTTATGTTAAGGGTGAAGACCCACCCCCCTCTAACGAATTTTTTTGCTGCAGTTTTCTTGATGGTCCCGACACGAATTAGAGCGTGTAAAAAAATCCTTTTTTTCAAGCTAGAAAAATTCTCTGATTCGCGCCGGGACCATTAAGAAAATTGCAGCAAAAAAATTTGTAAGAGGTGGGTCTCCCTTTTTAAAAGAATTAATCAACTGTAAGCATTATTTTCACTTCAGTACTGCAGTTAAAACACTGGCTACTGTAGCGAAAAAATAAATTGGAAAATCAAACCATAAAAAATTAATTGCTCCAAATTTTTAACTGTTTTTTTCTTCATGCAAAAAAATTCTCACGCAAAAATACAAATTTATTTCAGTCAAATTTTGCAATAACCCTTTTTTTGGGATAAAATAGAAAAAGTCTGCAATGCCGTGAGTACAGATTCTTAACTTTAATCTTTAAAGATTTTATTAAAACTGAGACGCCAAAGGATTTCCGGAAATTAAAGATTTACCAAAGCTTATAGCCTTTAAAGGGCCCTGACAAAACACAAAAAGATGTATCAATTATTTCATTAGAAACTTATTTAAATCAATTAAAACTAATTAAATTGTTATGTTAGAAAAAAAGGTATCCTTACCATAATAAGCTCCATTTGTATTAACTCTGCCACCATTAAATATATTTAGCCTTGTTCCAACGCTTGAATTATATGATGGTGGAGGAGTTGGCATTCGAAGGACAGGATTGATATGAAATTGTTGAGAAGGCTGAAATGACGAGGCTTGTTGTTGCTGTTGTTGGGGATGTTGGGGATGTTGAGGATGCTGTCCATGACTTATTTGATTTTGTGCAAGAATTTGTTGTTGATGAAGAAGGAAAAGGGTTTGTTGGGAGGGACTTCGATAAAGAGTATTCTCTCCAATAAACCCTGGTAAACCAGTTTCTGGTGGAGAATTTCTTCCAGAAATCATTTAATTTTACAATAATATATTTTTGATACAATATTATCAGCATTTTAACATTTAACTGATAAATAATTAATTAATTTTAACAATTTATGGTAATATTCATGTTAAAAAATTTAAAAATAAAAAATTGAAGCGCTGTTTTTTGATTGACGTAAAATTTTTTAAAACAGTAATATTTAAACAAAATTTTTTAGAATAAATATTTGAATTAATAATAATAATTAAGTCCTTTGGGATGATGAGTACCATGAACAAAAAAAAATTGCCACCTTTAAAATTTAAACGCCTCTGTTTTTTTTACGCTTTTTCACAAAAATTTTTTTTGAAGTTTTTAAACACACCTTTTCTTTTACTTTTTTCGCACTCCCTTCCTTCTACTTCTACTTTTACTGACTGACTGACTGACGGAATACCTACAGCTGGCACACTATTTTTTTTCTTATTTAAACAAAATAGTGATTTCAGAAGCAAAAAAAAATTTATTAAATAAAAAAATGTGTTTGGTGGTAGTTGGTGTGAGAAAAAGAAAGAAAGAATTGTAATAAAACTCAGAGAGATATATAATGAAATTTGATAAATGTATTATAGACAAGGGTAAATGTAAAAAAAACAGAGAAAAGGGCAAAGTTATGGTTTTCTTTTTTTTTCTCTAAAACTCTAAAATATTTTATTTAACACATATATATTATATACCAAGTATTTGGAATTGGTTTTGTTTTTTTTAAATATGTGTGAATAAAATAAAAAAGTGTCGGCCAAAAAAAATAAATAATGAAAGGCAGACGATGTGTGAAAAAAAAGGAGGAAACTAAATTAATGTGTTTCAGCAGCTTCTAAACATTTTTTTTTGCGCAAACTCTTTTTTCTACTTTTGTTTGAGGTTAAAAAAGTGTAACTAAATGAAAAAAAGAGGAATGAGTAAGTGTGTAAATAAATATTTTACCATAGAAAAAAGAACCTTTAAAAACGAAGCCCTTTTAAATTGACTTCTTTTTTAAAAAAATATAAATTGATATTTGAAAAGAAAATTAATGGCAAAAAAAAATAATTGAATTTTTAATTAAAGAAATACAAAGAAAAAAAAAGGAATTTTTTGTGGAAAGAATATTAATGATGTAAGAAAATTATAAAAAAAATATGTGGCAATGAAAGAAATGATACGGAAATTTAAAAAAAAGTGATGCCAAAAAAGGTTCAAAGATTATATTTTTTAACAAAAAAAACTGAAGATCGGAATAATTTTAAAAGGTTAAAAATTTTACAGTATTTATTAGTAATAAATTTTTAAATAATTTTTCAAAACTGGGCTAGATGGTGTCGGTGCATGAAAAGGGCAAAACTGAATTATTAATTAATATACGGTGAAAAAAATTAAATATTTTTGGAGTTTTGTTTATTTAAGAGTTACGAAACTGAATGAATCCAACTGATAATTTGTTAAGAATTTCAAAAGCTAACAAGAAAAATTTATTCTTGTTTTTTTGTACCCAAAAAACAAGGAATAAAAAAGTTTAATTTTCAAAAACTGCTTCAGCGTTCTGTTTTTTTGTTTAATTAAATATAATAAGTCAGACACTGTATATTTTTGAAAAACGATTGCACAACTGACGTATGCAATTATAGTATTTTATTTTAAGTTTTGGTAAAAAAAATTTTAAAACAAAGTTTTGAAACTGATTCATTTTGTGTGTGTGAAAATTCCAAACTGAACCAATTTTTTTCATTTTTGAATGTGTAAAAACTCTTGAAAATCGTTAAACAGGAAAATAAGGGTTAATTTTTAAAAACTGTAGTCATCAAGTCCAAGGCCGTATTTAGGGGGGGGGGATTCGGCACCTGTGCCCCCCCCTCGAAACTGAGGAATTTCCTTTGATCTTATGCCGTTTTGTGTTGGCAGCGGCAAAAGATCAAAGGCGTGCCCCCCCCCCCCCCCCCAAAATCGCTTTGCTCCCTCCGAAATATTTTTATGTATACGGCCTTGATCAAGTGTCATGAAAAGACACTGATTTTTTTGCAAAACGATTATTCAATCGATTTTTACCATTTTACTTTAACAGTCTAATTTTTAAAATTAAAATGCACTTTTACGCTTAAATAACTTTATTTGAACAGACGTATTTTTAATTTTCATAATTTGTTGTAATTAAATTTTTAATGAAAACTATAAATTTTGAGTAAATAATGGCGAAAAAAATGTGATAATTAAATGCATTTTTTCGGCTCTAAAAGCCTAGAAGAAAAAAAATCTTTTATTAATTAAAAGGGCCCTTAAAATTATAATATATCAGCCTCTTGGAGTTGAAATATTATAATTTCAAAAAAAGACTTAAAAACTGAAACACATGTTACATTGCTTTTAAAGAAAGAAAAAACAAAACTTTCAAAATGTGGATGTGTTTCTTGTTGACAATGTTTCTAAAATAGTTATCACCTTTCGCAATGTCTGTCAACGGCAAAAATAAATTTTGAAGATCCATTGTTGACAATTCTTTTAATGTTAAAGATACGGTAAAAAAACTAAACATTTTGCAGTTTAGAAAGATGACAAAAATTCATGAATGAACAATGTATTTAAAAATAATAAAATACGCGGAAACGTTTGCAACAGGGCTGGACGAAAGTTTCGTAGACCGCATTACGAAACAAGCGCGAAAGTAGAGGAAAATTTCTCCCTGAACTTTTTTTAAACAACTAAACAGTGTAAAATGACCCAATAAATCATTTAAAAAATGTAAAATATATTCAACTAAAAATTTTTCCTCTATTATAAGCGTTTAAAGACAAAAATGTCAAAAAAATGGCAGTTTCGCGGAAATTACGAAACCCCTGCGAAACTAGGGTAAAACATTTAGATGAATATAACAATAAAAGAGGACACAACTTGAAGAATTACTTGTTTTTTCCTCTATTTTTCTATTCCCCCTGCCTGAATCTCTAGTAAATAAATTTGAAAAAACGTTCATCGTTAAATTTTTCTTCTATTACTGCGCGCTGAAAATTGTGATGAAATCGTTTTGTCCAGCCCTGGTTTGCAACTATATTTCAATAACGATAAACTGAATAAAAAAATTCATAATTGATAAAAAAAACTGAAGGCATCTACATCATTTTAAATCAACTTATCATCACATAAGGTCCTTATATGATGTCTTTAATGGTCAAAAAGATATTTTAAAAGTTCGTTCAGATTCAGAATAGGTCAGTGTTGTCAAAAGTTGGATTTTTTGTCCAATAAAAAAATTCGGTATAAGAAATTGAAGATTATAGAATGAGTAATTTTTTATAGCATTTTTTTAAGAAAAAACAAGGAATTCTTCAATTTGTGCCCTCTCCCATTTTTATTTTTTATTCACAAAAAAAACCGTTCACTCAACCCTTACACCCACCCCCTTTTAACCCGGGATTCTGATTCGGGGTGCCGGGACTAGGATTGCTCATTTCTCGGGAAATCGTAAAAAAAGCGGGAAATGCCTGGGAAATTTCCTGCCATTTTCTGAAATTTCGATTTTGGCTATTTTACCAATTTGTTGTGAAAAAAATTAATAACTTTTATTTTCAGTATTAAACATTTAATTAAAGCATTTTTGGACTCTTAAACTGTTTTTAAAAGCAGAAATAACCATTTTTAAATAATTTTAATATAAAAATTTCTGTTTTTATGCAAAAATTTTCGGGAAATGGAAGTCATTTTCTGCAAAAATCGGGAAATGATCAATCCTTGCCGGGAAAGAAAAAAAACACTGACAAATATTTTAAAATTATTATTTTGAGGAAGTAAAATAAGTAACTATTAAAGTGGAAACAATGGAATAAACATAAAACTGACTTGAGCGAGATTTAGAAGAAATAAATTTTTTAATATCTCTCAAGTTCATTGTTAAAAATTGTCATTAAAATGCGAAAACAATAACTTTTATGATGGAACATATTTTTTATTTTATTTCAAAAATAATAATAAAAAAACTAAAAAAAATATTCTCAATTGTTCTTTCTCTCTTTTTTTAGTGCATAAAAATTGTGGAAATACAAATATGGGGGAAAAAAAGCTCAAACATTTGCTTTCATTTTTTTTTCAGAAAAAACAACAAAAAAATTTTTTTTAGAAAATTTTTGTTGACATTGAGCTTAAAATTAAACATTTTTCTTCTTTCTCTATGTTTACGGAATTCTGACATGGTGAGAACAGAGTTGAAAAATGAAGGAAGGAAAGGATATTTTGGGGTTAGAAAATTTAGCATCTTGAAGCTGAAAGTGTTAAATCTTGAATAAAATTTTACAAAGAAAGAAAGAAAGATTACAATATAAATTAAAAAACGAATTCCTCTTTCTATACAACTATATTTAAATTTTTTTTGATAGTTTTAAATTTTAGACTGTGAAAAAGAACCGTAGCAAGCGATTGATAAAGTGTAATAAATAAAACAAAATAACATATAAAGGAATAAACTGCTAATCTGCTGCTAAAATTATCAGTTTACAATCACAAAATAAAAGTGAAGACTGTGGATTTTCATAGAAACTATGAAGACAGTTTATCAAAAAAAACTGCATGTTTGAATTCTATAGCTTCCAGAATCCAGAATCAATTAATAAATAGTGTATATATAAAACTGATAACGGTAAATACGATATAAAAAAAAATAAAAGCATCAGAGATTTTTAGCAACGAACATTCTCAAGATATTTCATTTTACAAATTTTGGAAGAAATATGAATCGATCATTTAAATATTATATCTACGTAGCAGTGTATATCAAACATTTTATCAACAAAAAAAACTGTCATTGTTATTACAGTTTAAAATTTTTGAATATTAACTGAACAATTTTGTATCAAGTGATAGATAAAGAGTAATAAAATGAAATAAAAATCTTACACTGCCCACTGTATCTACGGAGTAGTGTAAGATTTTATATATAAGTTTAAAGCGTTTCCCGATGTCTTTATGATCACTAAAAAGTTTCACTGTTAAAATAAAGATATTATAAATTTTTAGAGATCTCAAACGGTTCATTAATTAATGCCCAAACATATCACAATCGGATTTAAAACTGTAATTAACTAGAAAAAAAATAAATTTAATGATAAATGAAAAAAATGTAAGGGGGGGGGGGGGGGGATAAACTGAAGAACTGCTAGTAAATGATGTACTCACGTTTCATGTTTTTTGCTTTTTGAATTACTATTTATGAATTTTGTATATATTAAAGGAGGCTGGTTCCTTGCTACTTTTTTAACCTGAAAATCAGGTTGATCCAAGTTCCAAGGTTTTTTTTCGAATGAATTGCATAATCGTTGCGAGACTTTCCAAATAAAAAAGGATCAAAGAGTCCGCCTCCTTTAACTTAATTTGAAAAGGTAAAATCATATTTGTTACTGTTTTTTTCTAAAATTTTTATTGTCTTACATGGATTCTGATTTCTCATAATGAAAGAAATACTTTATTGTTCATTTATGCAAAATTATGAACATATTTTTTATTTAATTTAAAGATCTAAGTGTATTTTATATGGTTTAAACTGGTGTCTGCTCCAGAGCCGGAGCCGATAAAAAATTTTTACCACAATATTTTAGGTATGTTTAATTATTAATGCAAATTTTTTTTGCCGGGATTTTGATTTAACCATCTTCTTTTTCGTTGCCTAATATTTTACTTTCATTTTATAACAAACTGCAGCCATGTGCAACTGATCTGAAATGGTCCAAAAAACAAACCATGGGTAGCGAGTAGCGAAAAAAAGTAAAATTTCGACGGTGGGGATCCTTTGGCCAAAGCTTTGGTGTTAGTTTTGGTAATTTTTTCGAAAAAAATTTGCTAAGAGGAGACCCTACGGGTTTTTCGGGTGGCGCAAAAATTCTTTTTAGTCCCGACGACCTTGCTCATGTTTTCCATGGGGTCAGTGTAAAGATATGCCATATTTTTGTTATTATAGCTTCTAAAATATGTTCGCGAACTTTAATACAATGGGTGCAAAAACTTTCAGTCACTTTTTCCCATGTTTTTCCATGTTTTTCCATGTTTTCCCCTGATTTTTTGCACCCATTGTAAATTATTTATTTTTAAATTAGATAAACTGATTAAGTAGTGTGTAAATTGGTCTTGAATTTTGCGTAATAATATTCAAATCATCTTTTAAAACTGTGTCTTTCATCTTTTGTAAATACAAAAACATGTTTTTTAACCTATAAAAATTAATGTTTAAAATTTTTATTGCTTTTTAATACACAAAAAATTTAAAAATTAAACAAACAACTAAAATAATAAATAAAACAAATTTAATTTAATATTTTTTTAAAAAAAGGTGATGATTATGAATCTGTTAACCAATGATCATTGGTCGTTGTTTTTGGGGTAGTTGTAAGCATTTGGGAAAGGGTCACCCCTATGGGTGATGAAGAAGTAGGAGAGATCAAAGTTTTATTATTTGAAGCTGTTGCTTGAAAAGGTGAAAATCCACCGGATAATGCCATCATTACAACAAATATTACAACTGGGATTGAAAGAAATAATACAACAAAAAAGCATTTAAAAAATACTCGATATTTTGATACTCGATTTGGTGATTCTAATGCAAATGAAGCTAAAAAAAAGGGTATAATTAATTAATTTAGGTAAAACTGATCAAAAGCATAATGGAAATTATTGTTTTTTAAATGGCATATTTTTTGATAACTGCTGAAAAGGTATGCCATAGGGCACTACTTTTATGTCCGATTTTGAAACAAAACGGATTGAATCAAACGTAAATTTAAAATTAAAATTAAGATTATATTTCACTGAATAAGTATGTTGATTTAATTTGAGTTTTTACAGTGAATTTAAAAGTTTGAATGGTATTGAGCGGTTGCTTTTGAAAATAAAAAATAAAAAGGGGGGGGGTAAACTGAAAAACCCGTTTTAAAACCGAAACCACTTTAATTTTTAAAGAAAATAAATATTTTTTAAATTTAAAACTGTACTGCTCTGTTTTAAAGCTTTTTAAACAAAAATTTTTGGAAGGTGTTGGGGGTCAACAACGAAGATTTAACTCGTTAAAAAAAGTTATGGTAAATCCTGCATAATTTTTTTTGTAAAAAAAATATTTTAAAACTGAAGTGATGTGTTTCGATACAAGACATTTTAAGTTTTAAAAAAATTGCATAAAAAATATTTTATTGCAATAAAAAAAATTAATAACTTACCAGCTTTATTTCTCATTGGTTCACCGACGGATGTCATTGGTTTTGTGATAGGTGGATTTTCATTGACTCCAAAATCTGGTACTCTATTTGTTGATATTAAAGTTGAATGTGTAACTTGAAGGGGAGGTAATTTAAATCGATAACTTGTTGCTGGTAAACTTGGAATCCCTGCTCCAGGAGCCGGGGACCCTGTTTCCATTTCTTCCATACTTTCTTCGGCAATTGGGGGAGGCCGTAAAACGACAAAAGGCTCTGGATAGTTGCTGACAGATGGCACAGCAGGAGGCTGTAGAAATGTTATTGGAGGCTAATGAAAAAAGCATTTTTGACTAGGACAAAAAAATACAACATATTTGAAGTTGTAAAAAAATAAGTTTTTTTTTTAAAAATAAGAAAAAGGTATGTGCGGGGGTGGTTTTAATAGTTGTAAATTTACAGTTTAATTTGGTATCTCTAAATTGTCAGCATTTATTTTTAAAGCTGCTGACGAAAAGGAACAGAAAAAAAGCAAATTACTACAAAAAAATTTTGGATATCTAATTTTAGAGACTTTAAAAAAATGCTGGAGAAGCAAAGCACCAAAAATGAGGCATTAAAATTTGTAAAAAAATTTTAGGGTAAAAAATAAAAACTGCGATATTGTTTGTATTTACATCGGCAAAAAATTAAAATCATTATTTTGAATGCCGTAAATTCAAGTTTTTTTAACTGATAAACTTGTTTAACAGTCGAATTATTTTTTATATGATTTTGATAAAACTGTTTAGTTTCGTAGCATGAATTTGCTATTTAAAAATTAATCAAACAAATTTAAACTTTATTTAAAATTCATTAAATTTCGCGCTTTTTAATAAATTACAGTCGTTTGTTTCAAACTGACATAAAAAAATTTTAATTGCTGACTTTTTAAAACTGCTTTCAGTTGTTTCTTTGATTTACCAAGTATATTTAAAAATTTAAAAAAAGGTAAAAAGAAAGCTTACCATTTGCATTGGAGGTGTAAATTTTCTTAATGTCCCAGCATGTTCGGTATGTCTTCGAGTTATTCGAACCGTTGATGGAATGCTGGCTACATTTATATGCGTAGGCTCAGCAGGTGAAACTTGAACTTTTATTGGGGATACAGTATGATGATGATGATGAAATTTTGATGAAGATAATGAAGGAAATTTTACAGAAGAAAATAAATTCTTTCTATCACTTGCTGCTTCAGCTTCTTCTAAATTTCGATTATTCTTAGATTTTTGATGATTTGAATAAAATGATAACGGAACACTAATTTTTCGAGCTGTTTTTTGAAAGTGATTTGATGATGAAGAAGTATTAGAAGTTTTTGTTGTTGGAGATGAAATTGGTGAATTTTGTTGTTCTTCCGAAGAAGAAGTCCCATAATGGGAAGAAAGTGAAAAAACTCCCATTAAATACAATATTTAAAAAGAATAGAATCTAAAAAAAAGGAATATTTTCTCACCTTTTATTCAAAAACAAATAAAAAACTACAAATAATTTTCCCGACACGAGAAAGATATTTTTAGGTGGTGAGACATTTGAGAAGAAAAAATATTTTTTGGTCTTAACACGATTGTATCAAAATTTTCAAAGGTTACTGTGAAAAAGTTTATTACTAACCAAAAATATAAACTAAAAATTCCCAAAAAAATTATAACAATTTTTTTTGTACTACAGAAAAAAATAGAAAGAAAAATAAAAGTTTTTATAAAAAAAAATTGTAATAACTTTTACGGAAAAAACAAGAGAGAGAAAGGGGTTACCTAGGGAACAATTATGTTTTTTTAAAAGCTTAAATAATAATATCTTTTTAAGTGTTAGATTTCATTGAGAGAAAATGAAATTTAAAATTTATGAGAAAATAAAAACTTTTTTTTTGGGGCAACGAAAAAAACATAAAAATATTTTTGTTTTAACTTAAAACTAAACTTTTAAGCGTCATAAGAGTGATCGAAGATTGAAAATTAAGAAGTTTTTTTTTGGCCGAACAATTTGTTATTATTTTTTTAAACAAAAGTTGTAAAAAATACAGTAATATAATGGAAAACAATCTTTTTTTTGAAAATGTTGAAAGTAAAATGTGGGAAAATTGTGTTCAATTTTTTTTAAAGGTCCAAAAACTGTATAAATTAATTAATCGTCACCATTATTAATGATGTCAGGTAGAATCCAACTAAAAACCAATAAAGTTTAACGATACTATTGTGAATTCATTGCAAACAAAAAACTTCAAAAAAATCTATAGTATTCATTTATGTATTCGATGATATAATTTTGGTAAAGAATCAATGTAATTTTTTTACATATTAAACTGTAAAAACTGACATAGGAAAGCCATGTTTAACTTATATGGTACTTTTTTACTTTATTCCCCCCCCCCCTTTTTTTGCATTTTTTACATAATTTTTTTATTCAAAAATCCATGAAAAATGATAAAAATTGGAAAATAAATAATGGAAAATATTTATTTTTACCTATGTTTCATTCAAATTTTATCCCAAATTTAAAAAAAAAACAAGGAAAAAAAGGGGGGGAATAAAGTAAAAGAGTGCCGAAAGTTAAACTGATGCTACTGTTATAGTTAATTTATTGAAAAGCACAATGACGTAAAAAATGATTTAAAAAAGTATTTTTAAACTGTAGTTTTGATAAAAAATTTAAATAAAATAGTGTTAATACTCTTTAAAAATTTGCTGTTAATTGACCCCATAATTAAAATTTGAAGGAATTTGTATTTTTGAGGGTATTTAATATAATTCCGGCATAATTAGTTTGTATAATATAAAATAATAAACAATTAAACATTTATTTTTTTAATTTTTAAACCTCAATGCAGACAGAGAAAGGGTGGGAATTTCCCACTGCGAAATCACACCTATGTTTCCGCCAAATTTAGAGGTCGCTCTTATTTTTTTGCCAAGATTTGGCGCTAAATAATGTCATAAAAATACTAACTTTTTTTAAACTGCTCTCTTCTTCATTTATATTTTACAGTAATATCTAAGCCTAAGACCAAGAAAAATTCCAAAGCTAATATTCAAATTTAATGAAAGTTAAAAGTTACACGACTTTTAAGTTTTAAAAAATTATTAAAAAATATTAAAAATTGTATATACATACAAAAACAAATTTCTCTATCCAATATAATTTTAAAATTCAAAGACGGAGTTTGCAAGTTCTTTTAATGAATTCTCTTAAGTACAGTAAATCACAGAAATTTCTATTTTTAAAATTTAAATGTTTTCAAAAAATCCAAATTTTTTGAAAACAAAAAAAATAGAAAAATTAATTGGACTAAAACCCCTTTGGGGGTTGATACATTCCAAGCATACACTTTTAAAACTGACAAAGAAAAATTGGCATTAAAATTATGGTATTTATCAAAATTGCTGTCAGTAGTAAACTTTGAGAAACCGTATTCCTTTTTAAATTACATATATATATATGTTATATCAGAAAACACAATTTTATTTAATTATCACTTTTGTTTTTCCCAAATGAGTACCATTTGACTTTTGGGACACTTAAATAATACACCTGTATTTTTTTTTGAAATTAAGCAAAAGCTGTTTTTCGTTTAATTTTTTTTGGTAATTTTAATTTAAAGGTTAAAAATTGAAGTTTTTTTGCAAAAAAAATTTTTTTTAACATTTATAAATTTTTTTTATTTAAAAAAAATACAGAAAGCAATAAAAAAAAGGAGCTACAGTACATTTTATCATTAAAAAGTTTAATTTAAGTTGGTTTTTGTGACATGAGAACATACGATCCAATGCTCATTAAAATGAAGCCTGCAAACATTGATAAAAACACTAAGGTTGTTTTTTGTGATGATGGAGCTTGAGGATCACCGGCTAAAAAAATTATTCAAAAATTATTAAAAAAATATTTTAAAACTGGCGTTTGACTTACAGATTCTTCTGGAATTTGACATTTTTTTTCTAAACTTTTGATGTATTAAACTGACAAGAATGACAACTTTTAACTAGACAAAAAAAAACATTTTTTTATCAATTTTCTTAATGCATTTTTATTTATCGATTAATAGTTTTCTCTCAAAAAGGAATGAGTGCTCGATAAACTTTGTAAGCTCTTTATTTGGGGAAATGGATTAAAAGCGCTTAAATTTTGACTAAATTTTTTATATTCTTTAAATTTATGCTTTAAAACATATTTTTCGCTATATATTTTTATAAAACTGCAACATTTTTAGAATTTTGAACGATGAAATGAAACTGTACACCTCCGGAACTCTTAAAACGATTAAAAATATCATTGAAAAAATTGCTGAATTTTTGCTAGTTTATTTTAAGTTTGAAAATCTGAAATTATCGTTGAATTTTTGTTTTTTAACTGAAACCTTTCGTATATCTGTAAAAATTTATACTGATAATATTCGTGAAACAACGAAAATTAAGATTTTTATAAAAAATGTATTTCTTTTATATCTTTTTTATGAAAAAAACTGATCCAATTCCAGTGAAATTGTTGATGGAAAAAAATACCTAAAAATGTTTTATGGATTCTGATGACTAATTCAGAAGTAACCAAAAGGTTCATAAAGTTGAAAAAAATTTTAATTTTAAAGAAACAAAAACTGAGTAAAATTAGCATAACTTTATTGATAAAAACCGGTAAATGCACAAAACGAAAGAACTCATAAGGCATTATATTATATTTAACTGTTCTCCTTTTGTTTTGAGGTCAATTAAAATAGTAAATGTTCAAAAATACATATGATTACAAAAACTGACATTACATGTTTCGTCGCAAAATTTACAGGAGCTCCATTAGTTTTTTTAGTTTTCATATTTTGATCTACTTTTACAGCGTACATGTGCTCCTTTCCAAATACTTCATCATTTTCAAGTTGTTCGTGCGCGGAATCTTTCAAAACTTGTTTACCTCCTCGAGGTTGAGGAGAAAAAAGATTTACACTTGCAAGATGGGGCGTTGAATCACCAATGGATTGAACATCAAAATTACAAAAATCTGTTTGACACATCCATTGCTCAATTCCAAGGATATTACGGTAGCCAGGCTATAAAAAAATACTTTTTTAAACTGTAGACACAAAATGTTTTTCAAACCTTAAGCTTGCTGGCAGAATCGGTTTCATTTGCACTTAAACAACCTTTTAGCCATTGAGTCCCATATCCTGGGACAACAGTTTTTTGGAGAACACAAAAATCTCCTCGACAATATTCTTTGGCATTTAACTGATCTTCACTGGTTGCGCCATAAGCTAAATGGCAGTGAACATTTCCTTTTTCAACAGGATATGGATTTTTTAGGTTACAATCATTCTGAAATGAGAAAAAAATATATATAAAATTAATTGAAAAAACTGAATAGTTGAATTTTTTGAATTTGTTATGTTTAAAAATAAATATTTTTATAAAAACTGTCATAATATTTGGCACCTTAAAATTTATCGGAGCAACACCTTGCAAATTTTAGATTAGAGAAAAAACTGTGTTCAGTTATTTGGTACAAAAATATTTAAATTTAATTTCTTTTTTTAACTGTTCCTTGGGTATCTCTAAAAAACTTAAACATACAGCTGAACATGAGCATCCTAACATAGTATCTTTGCCTTGTGCCTGTAACAAATAGCACCCATTTGCAAATAACCCTGGACCAGGCCATAAACTACCAATTAAAAAATCAAAATTATATTGTGGCATTTGTCCACAGCTTGTTGACGTCATCAATTCTGATTCACCTGCATAATTTGTTACCTAAATTTTTTAATAAAGGTTAAAGAAAAAGGGAAAAAAATGAGACTTACATTTGTTTGAGTAAAAAAGCAATAATCTGATTGACAAAAGTTTTCTTTATTCACTTTTTGAATGTATGGGGCTTCAGTGAAACTTCGGCACTTTGTTTCAGGTAATTTTATCATTGGAACTGGGGCAGTCTTGGAAAACTGTGATGCATCATCATTGCATAAATTTGTTGAACTAAAAATTTTTTACAGTAATAAACACAAAGGAAAATAGATTTTTTTTGATGGATAAACTGCAATGGTCAGAGGCAACTGTTAAAACTGAATTATTTTTAAATTTAAATAAAAATTATTTTTCAAATTTTTACAAATTTTGATAATTTAGAAAACTGATTGCAGTAGAAATTTGGTATACAAAAATCTTGGACAAGGATGTTTTTTGGTTTAAAACTAATTTGGGTTAACATAAAAAAATAAATTTTAGTAATATTTTCATTAATTTAACTGTAGGAATAAAAAAAGACATTGCATTTTTATAACGTCTTCATTATTTTGTAGCTATCAAAATAAGATATTAATTGACGTAAATTAAATAAATAAAATTTAAAGCATCAATATGCCAAAAAAGGCATAAAAAACTTACTTGCAAAGACATAAAGTTGCTTCAGCTTTATTTGCTCGACATCCCATTGGCATATTTTTTACATCTACACCCGTAATACAACCCTGCAAAAAAGGGTGGGGAAAAACATGTTTAAAATTAAATTATATAAAATCATAACAAAAGACAAAACTGAATGCAATGGAAAATAAATAAAATACCTGAATTTTATGATCTGTTGACATTTCTCGATAATGCCATAAAACACAAAAATCACCTTCACATTCTTTGTCACATCTAAAAGATGGCATTTTTTCTAATTTTTTCTTAATTTTTGATTAAAAATACTTACACCAGTTCTTTCTCGTATGTTCTACAATTAACACATTTTATGCTCTCTACAGACATAAATTTATACAGTATTAAAATAATAATAAAAATTAATATTTTCATATTTTCTTTTTTATTTTCTTTGAAAAAAATGTAAAATTAAATGAATCACTAAAAAAAAGTTGAGAAAAAATAATAATAATTTTTTAAACAAAAAATAGGCTGAAATAAAATATAATTGAATTAAGATAAACGCAAGTATCAACTTTCAAAAAACGAATTATTTTCTTGAAATAAAAAAATGTATTTAAGAGGGAGAGGGGGGAAGAAAAAAAAAAGGGTGAACGCGTTGACAGATGTTCGGCCTTCAACGACGACGACGACGAAGAAGAAGTAAAGAAAAAAAAGGAGGGCAATTTTTAAAGAAGTAAAAAAATGAGGCAACTTTAATTTGTTTTATATTTATTAAAAGGGATTGAGGGATAAAAAGTTAGGGGAATTTTATTATAATTTTCAAGGAATGATAATAAGAGTAAGTCATCAAAAAGTTATGAAATAGATAGTTTTAGGTTTTACTTTAATTGGATTTTATTTTTCAACAAAAAAATTACACTATCAGTATCAGTAGTTTCGTGGAAATACTATTATTTTTAAACTGATGCAGATAAAACGTTGTTTTTAAAGTTTATAATTAAATAATGTTGAGCAAATAAAGTTCTAAAAAATTGTATAAAAAAGTAATTTTATGGTAGATCGCAAAATATTTGCATATTCACGAAAAATTTGCATATTACTTAACATTACTGAAAACAAAATTGGGTTTAAAAATGGTTTTTTATCTGTATTTTTCTGTATAGAAAAAAGACGAATCGGTTTAAAAACTGCATCGATTACTGCTACTATCAAAAACAAAATATTAGAAACATTCATAAACTAGGACGTATTCTTTTAAAGTATTAAAAACTATTTTGTGGTAAAAACTAGCAAAATTGTCACGAAGAAAATCAACCAAAAATCTTTATATAAATGCCCTATGGGTATTTGCTTATCTCTTTTTCAAAATTTTTTTTAAGTGAAATAAATAAATATAAAAAAAGCAAACAAAAAAACGGATATTTTATGAGTGGTTTTTGTGAAACTGTTTTTTTTTTGGATTATTTTAATGCTGTTGTGAAACAGCAAACATGGGATATCGTAATTTTATGGAGTTGCAAAAATGAGATTTTAAATATAATGGAAATTTTTTTTTATGGAGTTGCAAAAATGGGTGAGGTTTTAAAATATAAATAATGGGAAAGATAAAACTGATAGCCATTCTTGTTTCTTGTATAGGTTTACATCTTTAAACTTTTTTTTTGAAATTATAATTAGTTGGGTCTTTATTAAACTGAATGGCGGGAAATAACATAACTATTTTTAAATTTCTTAATAACTGGTAAATTTAATTGAGAAATTTTACTTTTTTTCTTGAAAAAGGTTACAATTATAAGCTACATGATAAAAATGTTTTTATTTAATAATAAAATAATCAAAAAAAATCATTTTTAAAAAACTCAGTCAAAAATAAAGCAAAAAATAACTATTTCACACTTTTAAAAGTCCTTATTTTTACCGAAATTGATCATTCAAAAAAATGTTGCAATGCAACTTCACGTTTCGCCCCCGCAAATCCTTTATTCATAAAAATGGGTAATTTAATTTTTGATATAAAAAAAGGTTTCTATTCTTATTTTTTTCGAAGAAAAAAAACTAACTTTTTTCAATCCTTTTTTTTAGAGCTTCAAATCGGGCTTTTTTTATAAATTCAATTCATTCGAAAAAAAAACTTTTTTTTTCACATAAAAGAAGAAAGACGTCAGAAAAAATTGACCATCAATGGCCTCAAAATTATTGTTTAACCTCCTTTTTTTTCTTTCCTTTTTTGGGACAGATCGGTGTCAATTTTGACGCTAAATAAAGAAATACATGGATTGAGAGAAAAAAAAGAACTATTTTTTTAAGGATTAAATGAGAGGGAAAGAAATAAAATTTGAAGAAATTGTTATGACCTTGGATACATAAAAAAGAAGGGATTAATGAATGAAAAAAAATTTATTTATTCAGGGTGATTAACTGTTCTGAGATAATTTGGCATACTTTAAAAAAAATGGGGACTGTAAATAATTTTAAAAATGTTTGATAGCAAAAAAGAAATTTTATGTTTGAAATTTTTTCAGAAATTCAGAAACTTAATTTTGATTAAATAATGCCGTGGCACTTCTTCTACCAAAATTTAATTTTTAAAAAATATAATACATTTTTTAGCATTTTTTATGCAAATTTTTATCCAGATAAATTAAGGAACTAAAAAACAGTACTTTAAATAGTATTATTAGCATTAAAATTGTTTTGGCAAGATGTTCTCCAAAAAACGTTCGTGTTGAGAATTTTGTATTCGCAACGTGTAAGAAGTTGTTGTTATTTTAGAAAACTGCAGACAAAAATTAAATTATGCCGAATATCAAAAACTGAGAAGCGGGTATTTTTTTCGAAACAAAAAGTGTAAAACTGATAAAACATATTTAAAAACTTTATGTTGATTTTATTTGAAATAAAAAGTAAACTGGAAAATATCAAGATGATTCAAAAATATTGTACTCAAAATAAAACAACAATTTTGAAGGCACAGGTTTTAAGAAAAAAGATTTTACAAAGTTTAATAAAAACTGCAAACACATATGAGTATATAAAATAATTACTTTAAAAGACAGATATTAATACAAAAAGTACTTTTTAATTGTATATTTAATTTAACAAACACAAACCAAATAATTTCAGCTAATAAAATGTAAACTGTGTCAAAACGAAAGCGAAGTAAAGAAACGGCTAATTTTTGGCAAAATGTTTTCAATGCCATGTAGGGGATTTTTTTCCAACAGAAAAAATTGTAAAAGAAACAAACTTTTTTTGCTACATGGCGTTGAAAAACATTTTGCCAGATATCACCCCGGAAAACTGAATCAATCGTTTCAGTACTTTCAATTTGACGTGATGAAATAAAAACTAATAACAATCAAAAATCAAAATAAAAGACTTCCAAAAAAAGATGCAAATAAAAAAATGCTCATCAAAAATATGCAATTGTCCAAAAAAAATGATGCACAAAAATCTTTGCCAAAGATTTTTCTCTTATCTCTCTTTTTTTAAAGGATTCTTTTATCCAAAAATTATTCATGCGTAAAATCTTATTTTTTCCGTCTTTTCTTTTATTTTTCTATTATGGCACATTCCCCCGCACTCAATTCAAACAAACATTCAAAATGTTAAAAGTTTTGACGCAATTTTTTTCCCAAGCTTTATAAATTTCTTTTTTAAAAAAAGCGGAAACGTTTTTTGAACGCAATTTTCTACGTTGAAAAAATTTCACGGAATTAGCAAAAAATTATATTAATTAAGAATAAAACAACAAATGTAAAATTTTTGAAGAAAATAGTAGCAACATTTTTCAACTTTTCTTATGGTTGTTAAAAACATTTTAATGTAACTGTTAAAAAAAAGAAATAATATTTTCTACAAACCGTCAAAGAAACTAGTGTTCCGTTACCGTATCATTTTCGAAAAAACGCGGTACCGGTAATTACCGTGTTTTTTAAAATAGTTGCGGTACGGTAGTCGCAGTATTACCGCGGCGATACCGTGACTACCATGAAAAACTGAAAAAAATTAAATTACTCGTATTTGAAGAAATTTTTGAGCAGAATTAGGGGATAAACGGTAATTTATATCCACGGTACGGTAAAACGGTTATTTTAAGGCAATGAAACCGTCACGGTGTGGTAAAAGGTACGGTAACGGAACACTAGTTTTAACATGGCATTAAAAAAAGCTCATTTAACAAAACAAAATTAAAAATAGTATCTTTGCACCAGAAAATTAGAAAAGTTTATTCATTTATTTATAATTAAATTGTATTTTTTTAATTATACACTTTATTTAATTTTGTTGTTTGGCTATTAGCATGTGATCGAGAACGCAAATGAAACGAAAATATCTATGTGTATCTAATTAAACAAAACATCCGAAAATTCTGAAAACCGAATTGTTTGTTAACTGCGACGCCGTATTTAGAGGGAGATTTAGAGGGAGGGGAGACACATGGGCCACGTGCCCCCCCCCCCGAAATTGAAGAATTCCCTTTGATCTTTTGCCGCTTCTGTTGGCGGCGGCAAAAAATCAAAGGCGTGCCCCGCGCCCCCCAAATCGCTGTGCCCCCCCTGAAATTTTTTTCTATATAGGGCTTTGTTAACTGTCAATGTGATGATATCTATGGTAAAAAATTCTTTAAAAACTGATATATACAATTTATGGGCAAGAATTTTTAACATTTAATGAAAATTTAGATCAAGGTTTAAATATTAAAAAGAGTTAAAAGAATTTTATTAATATAAAAAGAAATATTTTACAACAATACCGCCACAATTTTTTTATGTTTTAATATTGGAAAAATGTTATTACCGAAATTTTGGTTTTTAAAAAACATAGCACCAAAAAGAACATTTTTATTTTAAAATACACTTAATAAAAATTGTTTATAACTGCAACAAAAAAGCAAATCCATATAAAAAAAATTAAAGTAAGTATAAAATAAAATTTTCAAGTATTAAATCTCCAAAAAAAAAGCTGATAATAAATAAATTTTTAAACAAAAAGAAACAGCAAAAAAAAAATAAAACACGAGAAAATTCTTGAGGGAGTCATTTAAAAGAAAAAAAATTTGCGCAAAATAAAAAAAGTATATATAAAAGAAAAGTATTTTTCACAGTCTTAAAAAAAAGGGATTTCTATTCTCAGCGGATTGTTTTGTGAACGACGGCGATGGATGGCAATCTGTCAACAGTGGCGGGCTTCTTTCTTTCTTGCTTTTTTTTCAAGGAAGGGGAAGAAAAACAAGTCGAGAAAAAAAAAAGATTTGGAAAGAATATTTTAAAAAAAGTTTTTAAATGGACAAAAGAAAATGGACAATGAAATTTAATGCGGCAAAAATAAATACACTTAAAAACCGTAAAAGTTTTTTAAATTGAAAATTCCGATTTTTGATGGAAAATTTTCAAGTATTAAAAAGTTAGAGGGTTTGCTTTCTTTAATAAAATCACTGCAAAAATAAAAAGTTTTAAAAAAAATTTTATTTAATTCTCGAACAATTAAATAGGGGCTGTCCAGATATATGATGTCATACAAAATCGGGATTTTTGCGACCCCTCCCCCCTCTGCGGCATCATCAAAGGTACCGCCTTTGAAGGCCGGCATAACAAAGAGCATCATAATTGGGTGACCCCCCCCCCCCCTCTCTCCCCTCTTTGCATGAAGTTATATCTGGACAACCCCATATGTTAAAGAACTAACTAATGCTGGCGGTTTTTTGATTCGATTTTTTGGTGGAGCCCGAACCAAAACCCGAAGCATTCAGTTCAGTTTGTACATTTTATCATTTGTTTTGTAATTTTGAGAAACTAACAAAATTCAGGGAATTTATGATTTTGGCAACAAAAGATTGAGCTTTCAATTGATATGAGTGCCATTAAAAACCTGGCAGTTGAATTTATAAAAAGCAAACCCTATACCTCATTGGTCTTATCAATAAAACTCATGTTTTTTCATTGTTTTTATCAGTAAAAATCTATAATTCATTGTTTTTTATCATCAAAATACAATTTTATAACATTTTATCAATAAAATTTATTTTATCTGTGCCAACTACCAGGTTTTAAATATTCCCTATTGATATAAATCCATTTTGTGTTCACAAAAAGACGTTTATACATGACCCATGGCCCATGAAAAACAAATTCTTGATTGAAAGAAAAGCATAAATCAAATTTGTCCATCTTTTTTTCCTTGCAATTTTCAGCATCAATAAATCAAAAATTGGAAAAATTTCGAAAAACGGTAACTGGAATCTAAGTAGACGACATCAACAAGAAACTCCTATATCTATAATATTTTCAAGAGTGTCAAAAAACATAAAATTAATCGTTTATTTAAGTTTATTTGTAAATTAAACCCAAATTTTAATTTTATTTTTTATTAAAAACTGGATTTTCGTCATCATCTTCAAAGGGAAAAAGAATTCTATAAAAAGGAAATATACTCTTTCATAATGGCAAACAGAGCGATGGCACAAAGGTTGACCATTTTGATTACAAATATTTTTTAAATTTTTAAATTTAAAAAATCTAAAATACGGTGGAAAATTTCCCGGGAAATTCCGATTTTTTTACAATTACAACTCCAATTTCGGGAAAAAACAAGTCTTGTGGCGGATAAATGCTTTCCAGATTATTTAAATACGATTAAATTTTGTTTAAACATTTTTTATTTTATATGCACAAAAAATTGAAGCAAGAGTATTGTATCACTTTTGTACCCTTTTTTTAAAACTGTATTTAAAAAAGGTGATATATGTTTTGTTAAATTATGCGGATATTAAACTCAAAAAAAAAACTTAATAATTTTAATTCACAGAAACTTTAATTTTCAATAATGCATACAAAAAATTAGCTTTGATGTCTTTCGAAATATTAAATGAACCATTTTCGAAGGAAGTAAAAATGTTTATTAAAATCTATTAATTAAACAAAAAATGCAATTAAAGGGGGAAGTTTCGTTTTTAACAAATATTTGGAAAAAACTTATTCTTTTCACTTTATTGGTAAAAGTTTGTCCAAATATTTGTTAAAAATGAAACTACCCTGTTTAGGTTAAAAAACGGTTTATATTTAAAAAAAATTATAATAAAACTGATGCATTCAGGATAACTTTTTTTTATTTGAAACTGGTGTGACTTTTTTCTTGAATTTTAATAATTTTTTTTATATATCGGATATTAAAGGGGGCAGGCTCTTTGCTACTTTTTTATAAGAAGACCTGAAAATCAGGATTTCTTATGCTCCAGTGTTTAGTGGATGAAAAGTTCAATCGTTGCAGGACCAAAACAATAAATAAAAAGTAAAGAGCCCGCCCCCTTTAATTTTAAAATTTATTGCCTTTCCTCTTATATGTCTTGTATATTTAAAAATTAGAAGAATTGATTTTACAGTTTCAATAGTATTTACGCCATATAAGCCAATAAATGAGAATAAAAAACTTTCAAAACTACCGTATACCGAATTTTTGATTTTAGGCCATTTTGAATTTTTTGCTACAAAAAGCAAAATTTTCCAAAACGTTGAAACAAGCCGAATAACAAATTGTTTTTACAATCGGAATCACAAAACATAAAATTGAAAATTCAGCCACTTTTGAGCTAAGCTTTATTTATGCAAAGTTTTTTTACAGTAATTCAAAGAAATATTTTTCAAACTTTTTCATATTTGCTTTTTTTATTCCAATTTTTTGCAATAAAAAAATCCTTTTTTATTTTCACTTTTTAGGGGTTACAGCCTGTGAGATATTTGCCAAAAATAATTAAGTTATTATATTTTAATAAAAAAAAGAAGCGTTAAAAATTCATACGCTCCAAGAAAAAGGAAAAAAAGATAAAATAAATAAAAGAATTTATTTTTGAAGAAAAAAAACCAATCTGATGGTTGGTGAGAAAAAAAAAATTTTTATATATATTTATATTAATTTTTGGGATAAATTGCATTTTTTTTGTTTTCATAATATGCGTCATAAGACACACTAAAAATTGTTTTTAAATGTTTTTTTTTAAAAAGCTGTCAGGAAAACACTTTTTTTTTTGAAATTCTTTAACTCATTTTTATTTCAAATATTTTAAAAATTATTATTAAAGTTGTTTTTCGGGTGGTTTTGACAGACACGGAAGAGCCCCGAGAGGTATGACATGTTGCTTAAAGGTGGGAAGAAGAAGAAGAAGACGATGAAAAATTTCACGTGAATTAAACATATGTTTTTTCTTCTCTTCTTTTTCTACTTAAAAATCTGTGTATATTTTTTTTTATTCATTCATTTAAATGTCAAAAATTTAAAATTTTTAAGCATTTTTTGATATTGTTTTTGAAAGTCCCATGTCATTTCTTCTTTTTTTGTTACTTTGCTGTCTCGCTTTGCCTCATCACTCATACAAGTTTGTATCATTTGCTGGCAGCAGCTCAACATGATCATTGGCATTTGCATTTTTGCTTTTGCTTCTGCTTTTTTACCCATTATAATTTTTGTTTTTGGGTCGTCTACTACTTTTTTGAATACCTATCCATATTTTTTTTCTTCAACAAAAAAAAATATTAAATAGTCTCTCGTGGGGGTTTTTTCCTGCTAAAAAAGAAATGCAATTTTCCCATTACGGAAGTTATGCAACTCAAAACTCATCCATTTTTTTTTATGCTTTTATTGCTCCTTTCTATTTTTCTTTGCTACTCTAAATTTCTTTTTTTGAGAAAAGTATCGTTTTTTTAGGGCTCATTTGCTTTTATTTTTTAAAAAACAGCCCTAAAATGCTGCTTCTTCTTCCAAATAACCTGCATTAAAAAAAACGTTTGTCTCAGAAAGCTTATTGAAAAGCTTTTTACCACAGCCCCCATTTTTTTGATGTTTAATTAAATTTAATAAATTTGTTAACAATAATTTTTTCATGAATGAATGGATGAATGTTTTTTGTAGGAATGAATTAAAAATGATTGAGATGAAATTAAAGAATTTGCGAGAATATGAATAATACATAATTTGAGATTTATTTTCTTTGTTAAAACTTTAAAGAATATGTGGTCAAAACTACGTAAATCTGAATAATGTTTAAAAATTATTACCAATGTTTCAAAAAGATGAGAAATAGAGTTACTCAAACTTGTAGGTGATGTCGATGACGTTTTAATAAAAAAATTAAGAAATATCATTTTTGATGTTTTGTTTAAATTAACTGCTTTTTTTTGAAAACGATTCATAAAAGGCTTCATTTTTATTTTATATAGGGTTTCAATCCATCCATCCATGACCAAGCCCGTCTTTATGGGAGGGGGGTTCGAGACCTGTGCCCTCCCTGAAATTGAGGAATTTCCTATGATCTTTTGCCGCTTTGTGTTGGTGGCGGCAAAAGATCAAAGGCGTGCCCCCCCCCAAAATCGTTGTCCCCCCTCCTAAAATTTTTTTCTGTATACGGCATTGTCCAAGACCACTTGCATTTAGCAACCAAATGTTAAATATCTTTAAATTCTTAAATTTACAAAAACCTTTCTCCTCAGGGCCGATTTTGGGGGGCACGCCTTTGATCTTTTGCCGCCACCAACACGAAGCGGCAAAAGATCAAAGAAAATTCCCCCAGTGCCCCTTCCTTAAATACGGCGTTGTTTCTCTCCTTTAAACTTTTTTTTTCAAACTTTAAAAATTCTATTTTTTATTATACTTTTATCCCTATATTTTTATCCTTGTAATTTTGATTACTTTATTTTATAATTGGTTTTTAAAAGCCCACTGAAAGTAAATCAAATCACTTGGGAATGAATAAATAAATTTTTATAAAAACATACAGTAAAAAATTATATAACCTATACTTTTTTTAAAAAATACATGTGTTTCCAGTTTTTTTAATGATGAAAAAACATTTGCCCTTTTACCTTTGCTTCCAAAACTAAATAGATGGTATCAACATTTTAAAAGTTGAAAATAAATTGTTAATTAAAATCCCATCATAATGCCTCTTGAGAAAACAAATAATTAATATTTTTATCAAAACTAAAAACAAAAATATTAATTGGTTATTTTTATTTTTTATTACTGTATTTTATACTTGTTTTTAACAGGCCACTTGAAGTAAGTGAAATTGTTTAGGAGCAAATAAATAAATTTTTTAAAAAAACTGTGGTATTAACCGGAGTTTTAAAATTTTTTTTTGATCTTGAACGATTTTTTACATCCCTAAAAATTATCATTATTGATTATTATTTTTAAACTAAACTATTTTCTTTAATAAATTTTTTCTTAAACACTTCCGCTTTCATTTATCCATCCAAAACTCATCTCCAAATTAAAAAAAAAAAGATGAGACAATATTTTTATTAAATAAATATAAACAAATAATAGCAAAACTTTTTTTTAAAAACCCAAAATTAAATTTCTTTTTTTTCCATTTCTTTTTTCTTTTTTTGACAACACCTCAAGAACATGATAAGAAGAAGGAGAAAAAAAAACGATCAAATTGTTTTAAATTAAATTTATTCTTTTAAATTTCCTCAATTTTATATATCCATAAATGTGATAAAATAAAACTTTTATCGTCTCAAAAAAAACTAAAACGTGTGTATTTTTTTTTATTTCTTCTGCTTTTTTTTCTTTTCACATTTTCGTGTTCGGCATCAATTTTATATTCTTTAAAAAAACCAAAAAGTTCGTTTAGGATATTTATTTTTTTAATGATTTCATGCATTTTTAATAAATTTTTTAAATGCTTTTTTTAATGTTGTCAATTTTTTTTGTCATTCGTTTTTTATTTATTTGGCATGAAAGCAGGCAATACATGCATAATAAAATAGTGGTTTGCAAAGATAGTGATAAAAAAACTGTAATGGTTTTTTATCCCAACTTTTTGTAAGTTTCCGTTAAGACAGAGTTTTTAAATATTAACATTCTTTTGGCAACTTTTAAACTTTGAAAAGTTATTTTAAAAAACAAAAGTTCATAAACGAACGTTTGTAATACAATTTTGTTGTTATTAAATTAAAACGGAAATAGCTTGAAAGATTGTTAAGTTTACTTTTTTTTAGTATGTTATGCGTTAAGAATCATTCATTTCTATTTAAAATATTTTTTAAAATATTGTTTTAAATAAGCTATGTGTAATGGTGTAATTTCGAGTTGTTTTTTTCAATACCAATATCCATAGTTTTTTTGTAATATAAAACTGTATTTTGAATTACCAGAATAATTCAAAATGCAGTTTTAAAACTTAATTTTACAAATTTAAAAGATTAAAGCATAATTTTGCGTACAAAAATTTAATAAAACTGCCACGAAACTGAATCACGGTTAATTATAAAAGTAACTGAAGAGACATGTATGACGGCAAGATCAAAAGAATTTATTTTATGATGTTTTAGCTTTTGCAAAGATTTTAATTTTGCATTTTTGTTTTAGGATTAATGGTTGCTTCTTTGGCCTCCAAAGATTGCAAAACCCTTTAAAATTTGTATTAAAAAGTAATTTTCTAAATGTATTCGTTCCTTCTTTGTCGGCAACTACTTTGAAAAAATGAATTTTTAAATTAAAACACAAATTACATACATCATTGGTATTTTAAAGCCTGATTATCCGTGATAAATTTTAACCTTTGTTTCGAGTATAAAAACTGTTATGGAAAATGTATGATAAAACAGAATTCTTGATTTTAGATTTAAACCATTATTAAAAAAATATGAATGATACAACAACAATAGCAGCATTAACAACGACGACGACGACTGCAGAAGATTTATTATTAACTGAAGGTGGAACTCCATCAGTCTTAGAATGTGGGGGAAAGAATGAAGCATATGATTTTGCAAGATTTGCGTTGGTTATTTATGTTGGAACTCCGATAGCTTTGTTGGGGCTATTATTTAATGCATTTTTAGTTGTAAGTTAACTTTTTTTATTGAAAATTTATAAAAGCAGTCTAGGAGAAAATCAAAACTACTGTAGTTACAGTAATTTCTATGTAAATTTAATTTTTTTAAAAATCAAAATTAGCATATTTCTTTTTCGGTATTTTTTTACACTGGTTAATTTGAGCTTTTTTGGCAAGTTTAATTGGTGGCTCAATTGATTTTCTGTTCATTTTTTTGAAAAGAAACAAGAAATAACGTAAATTAATAGACTGATAAATACTGAAGCTTAACTTTAGTTATCTTTTTAAACATGTTTTAAATTTTAAACATCAAAAATCCTTGTTGATATAAAACGCTGACTTTAATTGTAATAAAATTAACTGACAATTTCTATTTTTTTTTGTTTGCTTTAAATATTTTTAAACTGTAAAAGAATTAAAATATTTTAAAAAACTTTAAACAAACTTTTAGAAAGTATTTTCCAATCGAAAACGCTTACAAACTCCAACATTTTATTTATTTCTTTTGGCAATATTTGATTCATTAATTTGTTTAATATATATCCCATTTTTTACAATTGATGCATTTGCAATTTATTTTAAAAATGAACAACTTCATCATATTTGGCACAGTTATGCCATGATCCTCTATGGCACTAGTAGAGTTGGTAAGAATATTTTTTTTAACTGACCTTTTCTGTGCATTTAATTTTTTAACTCTTTCTTTTTAGTTCAATTTGCTTCAACATATATGGTAGTTTGTGCAACAATTGAAAGATTTATTGTGGTTGGAAATATTAAATGGTTATCATTTGTTTCAACGTAAGTAATTTTTTTTAAATTTATTAATATTTTTTTAACTGAAATACCAAAATTTTTAAGGGAAGTTGGTCGTTACAGTACTGCTACAGTATCATTGTTGGTTATTTTTATTTTACGATTACCTGCATTCTTTGATTATAAAGTTATTTTTTTACCCGGTTGTCCGAAATTTGAGGTATGTTTCTTTTTGAAGTATTTAAACTGAATGAAATTTGTGCTAAATGTGATGTAATAATGGTATTATCAGCATTTAAATTTATTGTGATAAAAAATAATTTTTTAAAGACACTGCATCGCCTTTAGAAATAATTAAAATTAAATTTTTTTTAAAACAAATTAAAATACAAAATATGCAAAATTCTAAAAAACTGTTATAATTAATTTTAAATCATCAGATAACTTTTTACATTTTGCTTATCAAAAACTGAGCTAACACGATCTAGTTGGGCATGGATAAAATTAACTTTCAATTTATTATTTAAAAAAACTGGTTATTAATTTTTATTATTTTTTTAGGATTACACTTTTGATCCGGTTCTTATGAACAGTGAAGACTATGCAATGTTTAATTTTTATGTTATCTCGGTCGTTCATATTATTGTTCCCTTTTTATTATTACTTTCTTTAAATCTGATAATTATTGCATTAACAAAAAAGCGGCTTTATCATCATTTTGGAATTGCACAACATTTTGTTGAAATGCCACAAATTTCGTCATTACTTCGAAAAGGTATAAATTCTAATTTTTTTTATAATACAATTTATTAATATATGAAAAACTTAATTAATTTCAGAATCAATTGTCTCAAATCGAAAACATCGAAGTGAATTACGGTATGCAACTCGAACAATGGTTACAATTGTATTTACATATTTATTTTGCAATTGTTTTAATGTTTTTATTACTGTAATGGAAAATGTTTTTAAAGGAAATCCATTAATGTTTAATGAAGATGGATCAAGGTAAAATTCATTATTTTTTAACTGGCACCATCTGTTATTGTAAAAAAAGCTAAAAATTAAAATATGAAAAAAAATTTTTGTACCAAATTGCAAAAAACTGAAGGAAACTCTAACAAAAAATCAAAAGTTTTGAAAAAAAACTGATAAGTTCACTTTTTAAAGGTAACAAACGATAAAAAAAAATTTTTAAATGCATTGAAAAAAATTAAAATCCATAAAAACTGCAAAAAAAATTTACAAAACACCAATTTTTTTCCTAAAATGTTTGGAATAAAAGTGACAAATATTTATTTGTTTTTTTCTCATAGTTTTAAATTTATTAATTATTACAAATGATGCCAAAGGTCTTTGAAAAAGTAGTCCACTTGGGAATAAAACTGTTAAACATTAATTAACTGTAGAATTTAAACTGAGGTGGAGTATCGCTGAACTGTAGTAAATGATGTGCTAAAATGCATTTTAATCCTAATTTAACACCAGTGATGTGACTTGACCTTTTTGTCGCCCCGTCTTCGCCCCCCCCCCCCAGTGCCGCGTCATTTTTAAAAAACTGTACCATGTCCTGCCCCTTCTCCGGTTATCGCCCCGATTCGCCCCAAAACATAGGTTTTCAAATTTTTAAATTAAATAAAAAAATGTGTTTTTAAAGAATTTTTATTGATATTTAATGCAATCTTGTTATTTCAACTTTTTTATAATTCAAAAACCATGATTTTAATTCCAAAAACCAAGATAATTTTTAAAGTTGCCCGGGCTTCGTCTCAACAAAAATAAACTGTCGCCCCGCCGTGTTACTTTAGCCCCGCTCCGCCCCGGCATTGAAGCGCTCCTGAAGAGGGGTCATATCACTGTTTAGCACTCAAAAACTGTCAAAATTTATCACAATACAAAAATTTCCCCCATAAATTAAATTAAGTAAATAATTATTTTAGCACAAAATTCTACACTTATACTGCTGATCTCATTTCTATAATGGTTGCAATAAATTCATTTCTTCGAATATTTATTTATTTCTTTTGTAATCCACAATTTCGATATCAAATTATTACAAATTTTCGACTTTTATTCAATAAAACAAAATCTGTTGTACAATGTGAAGAAAATTGTACTCCATCAAATGAGAATTCTTCAAATTCCGCTGTCGCCGCCGCGGCAGTCATGGATTCACCAATCATTTTTAAAGATGTTGAAAGTGTTCAACTTCATTCTTCTCCGGATGAAAATGGTGCAAGAAGAAATTCAAGAAAAGGACAACAAACTCGTGCTGATCGAGGAAGTGTGACATTTGATACAAGTACTTTAATAAAAATTGGTGATACTTGTTATCTTTAATTAATTGTATATGTGTGTTTTAAATAAAATTTTTTTTAAACTGATATTTTGATTTGAGATGCAAAAGCAATTTTTTATTTTCAAAATTATTTAATGTTCCAGAGCTTTCACACAATCAGTGTTGGTGCAACACCGGAGCCGGCGCGCTTACAATATCAAAAAAAACTGCTGCTTTTCAGGGGTTTTCGAAACTGATAACGAAAAAGTCCGGCACACTTTTGCACACCATTAATATTACTGTTTCACCCCAAACATAAGCAAAAACAAGTTTATCTCCTACCTGAAAAAGATATCGAAAAATAATAATAAAAGGTTTAACAAATATTAAAATATATATCAGAGACCACTGTTCTATTTCCATAGATTAGTTAAAAATACACCTGTCTGATTCAATATTTAAAAAAAGATTTACAAAAAACAGTCAACAAAAACTCGAATTTTCTTTTACTCTCTGAATTCTCCCTTTTTTTCCGTTCTTTTTAAAGTTTTTCCATAACAAAAAAAATAGAGAAGGAAAAAAAACGAGGTCATTGAAATATTTTATTGAAAAAAAATAGGGAAACAATAATAATCCGAAGGAATTTCGTAATCCTTATGCTTTTTAGCTTTTTTGGTGCACATTTTTTTCGTATAAATAGCACCAAAGAAATTTACAATTATTAAAGCACTTCAATTTATTATTACTGTTTTATATCAAAAAAAATAAATATCAAAAATGTTCGCTTCAAAAACTTCAATCACTCTTGTCATTATTTCAATGATTCTTTTATCAATTTATACTTTAAATGTAATGTATATATTTTAACTGAGATATAATAATAATTATTCAAATTTAAGGTTAATGCAGATGCATGTTCAGATGTAAAAACGTCATCCGAAAATGCCCGAGTTAGTGCAGAAGCCGCTTGTGCAAAGGCCGCCCAAATTGCCATTAATTCTTCAGATCCCACAAAAGCTGTTGCAAAAAAAGCATGTGAAGATGCAAAAATTGTTGCAAAAAATATCGCCGATAAAGCTGCTGCCGCTGCATGTTAGATTAGAAAGGAAAGAAATTTTAAAATACATGTATTTGTAAAATACTGGTGTTTTTCGTTATTTATGAATTTTTCAAAAATGTTTAATATAAAAATAAAAATATTATAACAAATTTAAGTTTTTTTTTATTTGGATGAATTAGAACGTACCCCAGTAGGGTTCACTTACCGTACCATTTTGCAAGAAACACGGTGGGGAGTTTTCGGGGCGGGACCCCGAATTTTGAAATTTTTGTGTGCGTGTTCAAACACGTTGCAAATAAAAACTTTTTAAAAAAATGAAAAACTTTTTAAAAATACTAAACACAAAAATAACTGGTCGAAGTCAGTTATAGCGTAAAAGTTAATATTTAAAATATATAAAAACTTTATATTTAAATAGTTTAAAAACTTTATAAACAAAAACTCTTATTTCTTTTCTTTTATTCCTCAAAATTATTTTACTCTGCAAGAAACTTGGTTGTCAGAGGAGAGTCTAACGGAAAAAAAAGAAAAATGAAACACAACAAAATATTTTGCGACGACCGTTTGTCTGACAGCAAAAAAAAAGAGAGAAAGAGAAATAAAAAAAAAGTAGCGGGAAATGGACACACGGAAACACTTGGTAATTTCCAAGGAAATAACCCCAAAATATGTACAATCGATTTTAGTAGTGTTATTTCTTTTTTATATAAAAATTGAGTCTTTCGCATTTTTTTTTCTTCTCTCTTTTCCCTTCAAAATAATCGTTTTTCCTCTTTAAAATAGTTATACTTTTTTCTTCTTTTATTTTTAAGCTTACACGTAAAAATACAAACTTTTGTCACCCATTGTAAAAGTGAAATTTATTATTAAAAATCTTTTTACTCAATAACTGCTTCATTTGTTGCATTTATTTATCAAATATTTATTAAGAAATGTCGGATTTTGATGATAATGATAATTATGACGACCAAGAAGTTGCTGCTAAAAAACGAAGAATTAAATTTGAATATGAAGAAATTAATACTTTCAACACGGTAGAAGAATTGGAGAAATTTCAAGAAACTTTAAAAAATCAAGGACTTCATAAAAAGAGTGAAACGGAAGGCGGCTGGGAAAATATTATTACATATGAATGTAAAGAAACAAAACGGGGCTGCAAATATGTTTTAATTATTAAAACTTCTCATGAAAATTCTGTATCAACTGTACGACATCGAATTTGTGGACATGATCATTCAAATTCAAAGAGTTCTGGATTGACGAAAGAAATCAAAGAATTAATTTTAGCTCATTCTCATTTAACTGCAACTAGAATTCAAAAGAAATTGAAAGTTAGTTAGTTTGAATTAATTTTGTAGCAATTAATTTATCGCTTTTTTTAAGGAATATGGATTACCAATTTTGCCGGTATTACAAATCAATAATTTTTTAACGCGTGAACGAAAAAGAAAAAGAGAAACTGGGGGTACTGTAATTAATTGATTAATTAATTAATTCATGAAATTTTTATAAAAGAATAACAATTTTAAAGAGAAAAAAACGATTTTTTTGAAGGGAAATTGTTTAAAACACATTTTTTTTCAAATTCGAGGGCCATCGGCAAAAAAAAAAGTTGGATTTTGAGATAAAAAGCTGAAACTTGGCAAATAGACTAATATTGGGCCAAAAATGACCAAAATAGAAACCATTTTCGTTTAAAATGCCGTAGGGGATTAAGGTGGATATCATATATCCCAAATCCGGATATCCCCCAAAAAAAATTTAAAAGTATCAGGATGTGTTCTCCTAACCTATTTCTACTATTTAATAGTTAAAATTTCGAATTTGGTCTTGTAGAAGTGAAATGCCATTAATTTGAAATATGCCAAAATAAGTTTTTGGCAAAAATCTCGAAATTTTTGGTTTGGGCCGGAGCTGTATTTTTTATCATTGATTACCATCCCCATACTGAACATATCCCCCCTGGCACAATTTTTTAGATTTGGGGGGAACAATTTTTTTTTTGCAAAAACATCATTTTGAAAAATTTTTCACAGGGGGGACCAAGACAAATCAAAATTTTCGAAAAAAAATTTTTTTTCTAAAAATTGTTGGATTACCTATATAAACACCTATAAACATGATTCTGATACTTTTTAGTTGGTAAAAGAATCTTGAATTGCCTCAAAATCAAAATAAAATTCTCTAAAAATATGGTTTTATTAAAACATTGAAAATAGTGTTTAAAATAGTTTTTACCAACTAAAAAGTATCAGAATCATGTTTATAGGTGTTTATATAGGTAATCCAACAATTTTTAGAAAAAAAATTTTTTTTCGAAAATTTTGATTTGTCTTGGTCCCCCCTGTGAAAAATTTTTCAAAATGATGTTTTTGCAAAAAAAAAAATTGTTCCCCCCAAATCTAAAAAATTGTGCCAGGGGGGATATGTTCAGTATGGGGATGGTAATCAATGATAAAAAATACAGCTCCGGCCCAAACCAAAAATTTCGAGATTTTTGCCAAAAACTTATTTTGGCATATTTCAAATTAATGGCATTTCACTTCTACAAGACCAAATTCGAAATTTTAACTATTAAATAGTAGAAATAGGTTAGGAGAACACATCCTGATACTTTTAAATTTTTTTTGGGGGATATCCGGATTTGGGATATATGATATCCACCTTAATCCCCCACGGCATTTTAAACGAAAATGGTTTCTATTTTGGTCATTTTTGGCCCAATATTAGTCTATTTGCCAAGTTTCAGCTTTTTATCTCAAAATCCAACTTTTTTTTTTGCCGATTTTTTCATTTTTGCTCGACTTTGAAAAAAAATGTGTTTTAACTACTTAGAAATGCGTCTTATTATTATTTTTGATGAAATTAAACTGTATGCGATGATATAATGATATTAATTAATTTTAGGAATGCCACCAAATCGTCATTGGTCATGGGATTTTTATGAAACATTTTCGTATAATACAAAATTAGCAAAATGCTATGGCTGCGGACAACAATACAGTAATGGAAGTGTATCAAGAATGACGAGGCATTTAAAAAAGTGTGATAAAATTGATGGTGAAACAAAAGCTCAAATTCTTATCAAAATTGAAGAAGAACCTTTAACAGCAAAAGCATCGATAAATCAATATACCCGTGAAGGGTCAACAACATTTTCGAATGATGATCCAGAAGAATTGTGTAAAACGTTGGAAGAAGTAATTAAAGCTGCCACTTCAATGCCAGAAAATGCAAATGCCGGCAATTCCGAAGAATTTAATTTTAATGGAATTCCATTTTTTCAAACAAATAATGAACATTTTCTTGCTGATACTGATATCACTGATGAGGCAAATGAAATGTTGGTAAAAGTAAGTTTTTGAATTTGGGTAAACTTTGCTCTGTGAATCTTTTTTTAAATTTAAATTATATTTTAGTTTTTCAAAAGCGGGTATATTGCATCAAATTTTGTTGAAAACGAAGACTTTAAAAAATTTATTCATATTTTAAATCCTTCTTACATTCTGCCATCAAAGAAAACATTGGACAAATTAATCCATGAATCTGAAGGGTAAAACAATTCTTGTTTGTAAACTGCGCAATCCTTCTTTTTTTGTATATTATTTTATAAAGATATTTAAAAAAATTTGACAAAAATGCAATTAATAAAGTATTTTTTTCGCCAAAATAACACTTTTATTTTATAAGAAAACTGATGCATTAACTTTTTTTTCATATATGTATATTTTTTTATATACATATATAATTGGAGAACAAGATTTAGTGAAACAATATTTGTATCAGCAATGTTAAAAATAAGATTTAGTATCAAAAAGTGAAAAAACTTCTAAAACCAATGATTGATTAGATTAGTCATCACCAATCTCATCATAATTCATGAGAGTTGCATGCAAGTTGCGCCAATGTCTTTGCAAAGTGCGCCGAAGATTTATCAAATATTTTTTTGAATTTCAAACATTTAATCATTTCTTTGAGCGGCAATTTTTGAATTTGTTTTACTTTTTTATTGTTATCAATGTTTGTAATATTCTTGATTTGAATAATCCTTTGTTAAACAACCTTTATATTGGACAATAAAAAGTATTCAAAGTATCATTTATTAATGTTTATCCGCGTATTTTTAATCTTTATATATTCTTTGAATTCTTTATCATTTCCCGTTGCTTTTTTATAGATTTATAATCATGATAATGTTGAAAGTATTATTCTCTTTGACACTTATTTGTTCTACTTCGGCATTCTCGTTTCATCTTGATGCCAGAGATCGAAAATGTTTTAGTGAAAACGTCCAAGCGGATACAATTGTAATGGGAAAATATAAGGTTCCAGTATATAAACCGAATAGCTTTGAAACGCATCCAGCTGTTACAATCTTTATTGAAGTTCGTGATTCAAATAAAAAGGTATGTCATCTTTTTTTAACTTTTTACTGTCGCTTTCAATATTATTTTTCTTTGTTGTAGGTTGTTATGAGTGATCAATACACGAATGAAGGAAAATTTATTTTTCAAGCTCGTACATCTGGTGAACATGAAATTTGTACAACTTCAAATGCATCGGTTTGGATTAATATTGATGCTGGAAAGCCTGTTGAAAAGGATTCTGAAAAAGTTCAAGAAACTAATGATCTTCAACTTCGCATCTTTGAACTTCGTGACCTTCTTAATCAAGTCGTTGCAGAAAATAATTATCAACATAATCGTAAAGAACGTATGCGTCAAACTATTGACAGTACCAATACTCGAGTATTCATTTGGGCTATCACTGAATTTCTTCTTATCATTGCTATGGCTGCTTGGCAAATTCATTATTTGAAAAGATTCTTTGAAATTCAACGAGTTATTTGAAAAAGATATATTCATGATTTTTTATTAATGGTTATTATTTTGCAGTATTTATTACTGTAAGTTACTGGTTTTTTACATATATATATTCTGTAGGTGAATCATTTGTGTTTCCTTTTTATTATTTAATAATAAACAATTAATTATTATAAGGGAATATCTTAGAAGCTCAATTGTTTCGACTCCGGCAAATTTTTATGGAAATCTTATTTCAGCATTAATTACTGCATCAAAAATCTGACGACTGTTTCCGGTGATTGTTTAAACAGAATGACACATTCTGAAGTAGGAATTTTAGAGTTTTACTTGCATCAATTCATTTAAGAGACTGTCTACCAAATTTTTCAAATCGAGCGGAACACACCATCTCAGATTTCAATTTTTTTTTTGTTTTTTGGTAGAATATGCTCTAAAAACGTTATCCTGAAACTATTACCCGTTCTTATAGTACTAGTTTTGGATTGGGACGATGCCAAAGGTCATAATTGACCAAAATTTCATGACAAGTAAAATATTTTTATTCCATTACCAAAAAATTTGAAGTTTTCCCAGGTGATACTAGTTGGAACAAGGTTTAAAAATATGTATCGTTTACATTTCTATCTTATTTTTGAATATGATTTTTTTCGCTTTGAATATTTCACCTCCTGAAAAAAAATTGCGTTTTTCGTGGGAGGGATAGCCTGAAACGTGCAAAAATTGCCCTAGGATATCAGCTCTTAAGTTTTATATGCTTTGCGCCAAACCGAGGGGTAATTAGGGATTCCTGACCAAAAAACTTTTTCCGACAACATCTATAGCATGGAATAATAAATATATTTCATGAATGGGGACAGGTATCGACTTCCGGTGACTTGCATTATGGAATATCAATGTTGCGGAGCATTCTGGGACAATTTCAACATTTTTTGTCACGATTTCGAAATATGGGACCTCTTTGAAAATCCAAAATTTAACAACTTAGAAATATCGCAAAAACTCGGTTTTTTCTTTCATAATAAAATAAAATATGCATTATAATTGTAAAATATATGTAACAACACCGATATAACATGATAAAAAAAGACGGGGGGTCAAAATCGATTTTTTATGATTTTTTCAATTTTGCTTATTTTTGATCAATTTTCGAGATACACAAATATTGGGAATATCGAAATATATCAACTATCTGATACTTCCGGGTTAAAATATAGCTTGTTTAAGATTTTTGGGCAATATTTCGACATCCTGGAATCACTAGTTTTCGTTTTCCGCGTTGCTGAAAATATGCTAAAAAATTTGAGGAAAAACATCTGGAAATCATTGGTTTTCCGATACAAGATCGCTAAAAACTTTTTTTTTGGCTTAAATGTCAATATTTTAACACTTACTGAATGATTTCACTACAAAATAAAATAAAATAATTTTTTTGAAATTTTGAAAAATCAGTAATTTTTGAAAATCTTAAAATTGTTCAAAACGATTTCAAAACACTTCACCCCACCAAAGTAAATTATAATAAATCTAAAAAAAACATTTCGAGTGATCTTCTATCAGAAAAACATTGATTTCCAGATGTTTTTTCCCAAATTTTTGAGCATGTTTTCAATTACGTGGAAAACGAAAACTAGTGATTCCAGGATGTCGAAATATTGCCCAAAAATCTTAAACAAGCTATATTTTAACCCGGAAGTATCAGATAGTTGATATATTTCGATATTCCCAATATTTGTGTATCTCGAAAATTGATCAAAAATAAGCAAAATTGAAAAAATCATAAAAAATCGATTTTGACCCCCCGTCTTTTTTTATCATGTTATATCGGTGTTGTTACATATATTTTACAATTATAATGCATATTTTATTTTATTATGAAAGAAAAAACCGAGTTTTTGCGATATTTCTAAGTTGTTAAATTTTGGATTTTCAAAGAGGTCCCATATTTCGAAATCGTGACAAAAAATGTTGAAATTGTCCCAGAATGCTCCGCAACATTGATATTCCATAATGCAAGTCACCGGAAGTCGATACCTGTCCCCATTCATGAAATATATTTATTATTCCATGCTATAGATGTTGTCGGAAAAAGTTTTTTGGTCAGGAATCCCTAATTACCCCTCGGTTTGGCGCAAAGCATATAAAACTTAAAAGCTGATATCCTAGGGCAATTTTTGCACGTTTCAGGCTATCCCTCCCACGAAAAACGCAATTTTTTTTCAGGAGGTGAAATATTCAAAGCGAAAAAAATCATATTCAAAAATAAGATAGAAATGTAAACGATACATATTTTTAAACCTTGTTCCAACTAGTATCACCTGGGAAAACTTCAAATTTTTTGGTTAAGAAACAAAAATATTTTACTTGTCATGAAATTTTGGTCAATTATGACCTTTGGCATCGTCCCAATCCAAAACTAGTACTATAAGAACGGGTAATAGTTTCAGGATAACGTTTTTAGAGCATATTCTACCAAAAAACAAAAAAAAAATTGAAATCTGAGATGGTGTGTTCCGCTGATATATGAAATTTTAAGATTTTCTGGTAGACAGTCTCTTAAGATAGAAGCCATTGATGCATTAATCAGCGGCTTTCATTAAAACAATACTTTGAAAACAATGGTGTCTGGGGCTGTGATTGTCAAACTTTTCTAATTAGTTTTAAACAAAAGCTTGAAAATTAATATAAAAAGTGTAATTTATTTCTAATTAAATTATATTTAAAACTGGCAATTATGTTGAACGTTGTCGGTATTGCGCTGATTCTTGCTACAGTATCCCTTCCAACGTTTGCGGTTTGTCTTTTACAAACATTTTCATTTCTTCTCAGAATAAATTCTCTAGGTCGAAGGTGGAGAAAAAACAAGTGTTGAAAAATATCCATTTTTGGCTCAATTATCACTTACAAAGCCTAATGGAAGAACTGGACGATGTTCGGCTTCAATAATTGCTCCACAATTTGTTATCAGCACTTTTCATTGTATTCATAAACGTGAATTTGATGAAAGCTATGCCATTGATAATACTCTTGTAATCACTGGTACAAGTGATGCTTACAATCCATCAAATCCAAATGGGATTGTTCATAAAGTTGAAAGATTTTATCACAAAGACAATGTATCATATGATCTTTTTGTTGGAATTGTAGATATATTGATTATAAAAGTAAAAGTGGTGATATCATGATATTACTGATAATTTAAAAAAATTTTCAGGTTTGCTGGAATCGGAATTCCAGAAGGTCAATTATCAGCTGATTATTTTCGAGAAGGTGAAACTAAAATTGTTGAAGCAATGTCTACCAATTACATTTATAACAATTCAATAGTATATGCTGCTGGAGTAAGAAAATTTAGGGAAAAAAAGAGATACTGTAGTTTTGTAATATTTTATATAAAATAAATTATAGGGTGATAGTGGTGGTCCATTTTTTTCTAAAATTAATGATGAATGGATTTTACATGGTATTATCCCTTCAGCAGGTCATTACTCTCCTCGAATTTCATATTTTTGTAATTGGATTAAAGAAGTTACTGATAATGAACTGAATTGTTAAAATTAAATTTGCATTTTTTTGACGGCAATCTTATTTGAGCATTAATTAATGCATCAAAAATGTGAATTTTTTTTTAAATGTCATTGTTTTTTGACGCTTGTTTTTAAAATAATAAAGGCATTTTTGCAAAAACAAATTTATGTTTTTTTTAAAAAAAATATGTTTGTAGTATTTATTTGTAAATTTTGCAGCTGTGTTTGTTAATGAACAAAAACAACAACAAAAAAAGATCATGTCAAACATCACTTAATTTTTTGTTATCCATGTTTTTAAATATCCAAAAACATTGACCTTTTTTTGAATTCCTTCAAAAATGTTGAACAATTGTTACCCTTTTTTTGATGATAATAATTTGTTATTTTTACTAAAACAGCACTTCCAAATCATTTAATAAACATCTTTTATTGAATTAGCTGGTAAAGATAAAAGGTATAAAAGGGATTAATGGAATCTCATTTAAACATCCTCCATTCTTTTTAATATCTAATTAACCCTTTTTTTAGAATCATGACATTCTTCCGTTTATCTCTTCTTGCATTTGCTTTAATTGCATTTACAAATGCACAATATCCATTAACAAATCCGGCACTTGGAATGAATACTTTTGGTGGTGGTGGCAATATTCCAAATATTCCACCAATTGGTATTCCTCCAGTTGGTATCCCAGGATACCCAACATATCCCGGTTATCCTTCTTATCCTGGCTTCCCAAATCGACCTGGTTATCCTTCAACTCCTGGATACCCATATCCTGGATATCCAACATATCCCGGATATCCAAGTTATCCTGGATATCCTTATTATCCTAATCCTTATCCTTCAACCCCTGGTTTTCCAGGATATCCACCCCGTTATCCAATTTATGCATAAGCATTTGTAAATTTGTATACTGTAGTCACTGTGTATTTAATCTTTAATTTTTGTATATTTAAAATAAATTTATTGCAGCAAATGCGTTTTTGCTAAATATTTATGATTCACATTAAATTTGTAAACCGGAAACAATAAAACTTGAAAATCGTTTATTATTGTTTTGGTTTTTTAATTTTTTTTCACAAAACGGCTCTTTTTTTAAAATGTTTAACACTTTCTGGATACTGTAACAGATGTAAAGAAATATAAATTGCATTATTATCACTGATATTAATTTTTTTACATTTTTGTGATGCTACATAATTTTCAATATACTGTAATCGGTTGCTTTGAAAAAAAAACAGAAGAAAGAAAAAAATCTTTATTAAATAAATTTTTTGTTAAAATTAACGCAAGTTCTGATATTCTAATTTTTCCCACATTTTTAAAAAAAATTATAAAAAACTTACTTTGTGTATGCTTTGGATCTGTGTCAATGATGTAAGTGTTTTGAATAATTTTAACATTTTTTGAATTATCTAAAAGCAAATTTTGAGATATCATTAAATGCTGTGAGATTACCTTGTGATGATTTCTTTGGTGGATCAACAAGTTCTTCGGGTTTAAGAGGTTGTGTTTTTGGAGCTTCAGAAATTTGTGTTGTTGTAGCAATTGTTTCAGCTAAAGTTGAAGGGTTTTCTGTTGCTTTTGGGGTAGCGACTGGAATCTTTGTAGCCGGCTTTTTACAAATAACATAATCAATATCTTTTGCAATCCAATCATGCCAACCATGGAATTCTTTAAAAAAAAGAAGGGTCATTACTGTATCTATAAATATTTCAAAAATTTGCATACTTCTATTTTTTCGTAATCTTGTTAATCTTTCAATTGGGGAATCATTATTTGGTTGAGGCTTTAAATGAAAGCCTCGATCCCAATGAACAAAATTTAATGGTGTGCCATCTTCCCATCGATATAATCCAGGATTATATCCTCCATATCCTGGCTGGAAAAGACCAATGAAACCATTGATAAATGTATTTTCTGAAAAGAATGATGTTTATCAGCTTATCAGTCAATATTTTTACACTAAAATTACATACCCAAAAAGTTATTTTCTGCCAAGCTATGAATTGATGCAGGATGACTGGCTCGATCAATTTGACCACAATAATTATTTGAAATTACTGCTTCATTTTTAGCTGCCGGTGCCCGAATTCGTGTATAACAATAAATTTTATCAAATTTTGCAATTTTCCATTTTTTTTCACCTGTACATTCATATCCTTCCAAAGTAGGATTGGCAGAAACGGTAGAAAATTTAACAAAAAAGATGCAACAAATGGCCAGGAGCTCAAACTCCTTTACCAAATGCATCATCTCTTTTTTTTTAAAAAACAATACAATGAAAAAATGATAGAGTTTTTGAAAGATTTTTATACTCTGACAAAAATGACTTTTATGATTGTCGGCGGCTGTCTTTTGTTTTTTAAGCTTTTTTCACAGACAAATAAGAAATCCTAAAAATTATTTTTCGCAAAATTCTCAGGCTTTGAAAGTTTTTTTTATTGCATTTTAAATTTTATATTTCTTTGTCTCCAAAAGAAATTGTAGCATTTAAAATATTTACAAATAAACAAATATTTTAAATGCTACAAATGAGACCTATAACATTTTTCACAGTCGATATTTTTTTAGGGATTTATTTTTGATATTTTGGAATTGGGCTGAAATTGGGGATGCTATTTTTGGGGGCTAACAAGCAAAAAATTCCTTCCTCAATTTCGGGGGGGGGGGGGGGGGTGGCCGTGCCCCTCCCGAAATTGAGGAATTTCCTTTGATCTTTTGCCGCTTCCTGTTTGCAGCGGCAAAAGATCAAAGGCTTGTCCTATCCCCCAAAATCGGTGTGCCCAATTTTTTTTCTGTATACGGCCTTGATTGAGGATACTGTAATTTTCAAAAAACAAATTTATTCAAATGCAAAAAAAAATGATGAAAATATCAAAAAAATCAAAAAATATTGGTATCAGAATTATCCGAATCTTTTCTCTTTTCAACAAGTGCTACCGTAGATCCATAAAGAGATTCTTGACTTTCTTCAATAACATTTTGATTATTTATTCCACTTGAAGATGGTTGTCCACTTGTTGCTGCTACTGATAAACTTGCTGATGATGATGATGGTTGTTGTTGAGGATTAACAATTAAAGGAGCAGTATCATTTTGTGTTATTCTTGCATTTGTTTCATTGGCTTCTAGATCAGTAATACCATTTATTTGAACATATGGAGTACCATAAACAATTAAAAACATTAACTTTGGTCGAATAATTGCTTGTTGAGAATAAGTTTTTGATAAAGTTTGTTTTGCAACATAAAGTTCTGTCATTCGAGTTCGAGCTTCTTCTTGAGCTTCAGGACTTTCCGCCGCATTAAAAATATCTTTGGCTTGATTAAGGCGCTAAAAATTATATTTTTTAAAGAAGATTTAACAAATTTTCTAACACGGATATATCAAATCCCCATATGTATGTAGGATCCGACTTACCTCTTTAACTTCTGAAAGTTCTCTTTCAATATTATCCATTTCTTCTTGAGAAAATAATCTTGGATCATCGCATTTTTTAGCGACATCATAAAATCTTGAAGCAATCCAACATCCAATATTAAAGATAATAAATAATATTAAAACGGCAATAAATGTGATAGCAGAAGCTTCATTAAGTGTATGATTAGTTTTACTAATCAAAAATATAATTAAAGATGCGAAACTCCAATAAATGATATGCCGAAAAATGCTCAATGATGTAATTTTATAGCTTTTGTAATAAGGTGGCACTGGATTTTCTAGGATTCCTTCGATTGATGGATTAATTAAATTTGCAGGAATTGTTGGAGGAGTTCTTGATTCAACCATTTTTATAGTATCAATAATGACAAACTAAAAAAGACTTCGACAAAAAAATGGAAATGGCATAAAAAAACCAATTTGTGGTTTGCCCAGATCAAAGCATCAATCAATAATGCTCTTGTAGAGTGCCACTTGTAGTTTGATCCAAACATATTTTTATTTATTCTTTTTCCATAAAAAGTTTTTTTTGTAGCACCACTACAAAACTGAGAAAAAGAGACACCTCAGAAAATGCAAAAGCTTTGTTCAATAAAATTTTTATTTATTGAACAAATATATATTTTAAAAGAATGCTACAGTAATCTTTTCACTATTTATACCATATTTATCCCAATTCCGGTATAAATTAAATAAAACAATTTATTTAAAAATACAGATAAAGCAATAGAATTTCTTATTACAGACAATGAGATTCAATTATTACATGCAAAAAACAAATACAAAAAGAAAAATTAAGTTTCTTCATTTGGCATTTGTTTTCTTAGGTGTTCTCTTCTTTGAAGTTCTTTCATTTCCATTATTATTAGAAAAAACATGTTGCTGAATCCATGGAGATTCAATAACTTTATCAGCTGGTAAACGTTTTGATGGATCAATAACCAAACACTAAAATGTGTATATTTTAATTATTATAATTTATAAAAACTGAAAAAATCTTACAGCAGCAACTAAATCTTTTGCTTTTTGTGAAATACGAAATTGTGATGGAAAACGATATGAAAGAGTTTTAATTTTTTCATAAGTATCATTTTTTGATTTACTTTCAAATGGTGGATTACCAGTGAGAAGTTCAAAGCAAAAAACTCCAATTGCCCAATAATCAACCTGCAAAATAGAATTATATAATATATATATGTATTTTAAAGATGGCTTACTTCTTTTCCATGGGAATTACCCGTAATCATTTCAGGAGGAAGATAATCCATTGTACCACACATTGTATGACGACTAAAATGATTAAGGTTGATAAAATGATAATGATGTGGAAAAAGAATAATTAAGATTTACCGATTTCTTGGGGCATGGACACTCCATCCAAAGTCAGCAAGTTTCAATTCTCCATCTGCTCCAATCAAACAATTTTCAGGTTTTATATCACGATGAATAACATCTTTGCTGTGACAATATGCGATTGCATCAGCGAGTTCAGCAACATACTAAAAAAACAAAATATGATTAGCTGATAAAAAGACAACAAAGAGTAATAAAAAATTTACTCGAGCAGCTTTATGTTCACTAAATCTTTTTTCATCTTGTAACTTTTTGAACAATTCTCCCTCAAGTGCAAATTCGAGAATAAGATAAATCTTTCTTTCATCAGCAAAATAATTATACATTCGAAGAATATTTGGATGTCTAAAATAAAATTGCATAAAATAATACAGTTAATCAAAAAAAAAGCTTACGATAAATGTGCTTGAATTTCAATTTCGCGAATTAATTGTTGTTGAACATTTCCTTTAATTAATTGAGATTTAAAAAGAATCTAAAAAAGAATATCTATTATCAACATAAACAGCAAAGTTCCTCACCTTTAATGCAACAATATGAAGTTCTTTCTTTTCTCTTGCGAGATAAACGCTTCCAAATTGTCCCTTTCCCAATGGTCGACCAATATCAAAATCTGATAATTTCCATTTATACTCTATTGGGGCAGGTAAAGGAGCAATACTATAAAATATAAAATTTTAAAATCAAAGAACAAATATGCAACAACAATAAACTTACGTATTAGAACTTTCTTCAGATTCTTCAGAAGATAAATAAATAGAATTTTGTGCTTCCATATTAGCAGCTTCAATTACTAAAAGATAAAGTATTTACGATCGTTTAATGACGTTGCATTCGATTGAACGCTTGCAGAGCAAAAAAAATGGTTGCATTTGCATATTTTTTTTAAAGGAAAAAATGCGCGCGCTTTTTTCTTTTTTTGTTACTCAACACTCAAACTGGCGATCGCAAAAAGCAAGTTACGGAAATCCGGATTCATCATCCAACTATAATCGCGTCCAAAACCAGCTGTTGTAATTTTTTAAAGTCATTTTGGTTTCATGCACATTTTATGCATAAAAATGGGATTTGCTTAGCTGCGCAGTTACTGCATGTTATCTGCGCGATATCTGCATAAAATGCCGTGACTGCGCAGTTAACGTAAGGTCTAAATGCAGAATCAATGCAGTTACTGCCTGCCTTATGCAGATAATTCTGGGAAGCAGTTATCGAACAACCTTTTGTTTTGTAAATCGCTATTTCTTCTTTTGTTATGAGTGATAAAAAAAACAAATCTATTTTTAGAAACAATTCTGTTTTTTTCCCTGAAAATCTATTTTTAAAATAGCAATGATAAATTTTTCAGATTTTTTGTGAAAGAAACAGTTGTTAAGGTTTGCAAAATAAAATTCTTTTAACAAAACCATTTGAAAAACTTGTTGTTGGTGATGATTATTTTTTGTTAAAGGTGCCATGAGAAGGTTAGACATTTGAAGTTGAATGTAGTCAACTCTTTACATGCCACTTTACCCTATGCCACACTTCAAATGTTTACTGTATTTTGGATAGAAGGAATTGTTTAATTGGGAAAGTATTTGAGTTTGTTAAAAATAGTTTCCTACTTTTTTCGATTGATTTTGTTTCTTTCAAAAGTAACAAAAAAATTCTCCCTCATAAACTAAAGTAATTTGATCCATCAAAAATGTAGATTTTTAACACTTTTTTTAACAAAAAATTTAGCAATTTAAGCGCCAAACTTTCTTTGAATTGTTAAAACTTTTGTTGAACATACCCCCTTTTTTTCATGATCAACCTCCTCAAAAAAGCATTCTTTCATGCCAACTTTTTTTTGTCCCTGAAGAAAAAAAAATTGACCTTGTTTTAAAAAACACTCTGTTTTTTTTTTCAAACACAAAATAAAAATTCATCAAAATTATATTTAAAACAAATGTGTCTCTTTTTTTTCTTTAAATTTTTTCTCTTTTACATAGTTTTTTTGGAAAAAAATAAAATCATTTTTCTAAAAAAGTTGAAAGTCGCTAATTTCCCTCTCAAATTTATTTTTATTTTTTGTTTGTTCCGGAAAAAACTGCGTTTTTGAATTTTAGAAAAAAAAGAAAACGAAAGAAAAACGTTTTACAAAAAAAAATTGAATAGAATCGTTTTAAATATAATATATTTTTAATGATGTTTTTAAAAAATATTGAAAAAAGAAAATCAGGAAAATTCGACTTTTTTTGGAAGTCAGTTTTCTTTCTTTTCTTCAAATTTTCAGCAAAAAAAAAGTGTCAAAAGCTTTAAAAAGAAAAGAAAAATAAAAACAAGATTTTTATAATTGTTTTTGATCCAAATTTATTTTAGTATTTTTTTTGTTGAAACATTTTTTTTTCTTGCAATCTTAGGGCCTTGTTTTTTTTCCCTCTCTTTAATGATGATGTTCTTTTTTTTGATTGATGTAAAAATGTGGGCTCAAAGGAAAAGTGAAAGAAAAAAAACAGGAGGAAGTGCCGCTGCTAGAAAAATATCTTTGATTTTTTCTTAAAAAGTTGTTGGAAGATATGTTTTTTTTTGATGTAATAATTGCGGGTAACAACTAATTGCTCAAAATCGTCAAAAATAAATTCTTTTTTTTTGCTGAAACTATCAATGTTTTTTCTTTTAAAAAACTTTCATAGATAAAATTCTTTTTTTTTATCCGTAAATTATCGACAACAAAAATTTGTTTTATAAAAGTCAAAGCTACAGTATACCAAAATATTAAACAATATCAATTTTTGCTTTCTTGTTTCCCTCTATTATTTATTTTAAGCCTTCTCATACAAATTTTTTCCTCCTCAAAAAATCTAATATTTAATTTTTTGAATTTTAATGTGCATTTTTAAATGATTTATCGCCCTTTTTTTCTCTAATTTAGTCTGCAAAGTTTTAGAATGCTTTTAACATATATTTTTTTTGCTGTTGCTGCTGCAAAACTTTCATGGGAATATTGTTTCAGACTTTTTATATCTGTTTTTTTATTGTCATTTTTTGCAGGATTTTTTTATATTGCTTTTAAGATCGTTCTACGACAAATTATTTTTTAGCTGGCACCGCTAAAAAATAAATATTTCTGAAACTTTACCCATGTTTTCGACTATGGTAAACAAGCCCAGAACCAAAATGGTTTTGGATAGGATTGCCGTTTTGGCACTTTTTTGTGCCATTGAAGTCAAAAATGGCATTTTTCTAACTCTTAAGCCACTAGAGATATTTGGGTTAATTTTTTTTTGTATAAACTAAATCGAGGTCATTGATTCCGAATATCGCATTTTCAGTTCACGAAAGTCGCGTCGGGACCCCAAAAACTCAAAATTCCGGCTTTACGCCGTTCTCGTGAATTCAAAATGTTATGTTAAATCAAAATTGTTAAACTTACCATTTCCACTTATTGGAGGTTCTCTAACTTGATTATTTGCATTCATTTGATTTGGATTAAGCAAATGTTGGGATGCCGCAAATTGGATCAATTCTGGGCGATTATCTTGATTATCTTGTTGTCGTGGAAATTCAAATGGATTCTAGAAATTATTAATTCAAGGAATCATTTTTAAATGAGTTAAAAGTAATTACTTGAATAATTGATGTTGAACCATCCCCAAAATGTTTCAATGTTCTCCACTTTTCAATCAAATTTGAAGTTTCAGCTTTCTTTTCGCGGCCATCAGAATCATTTGAAGCTTCAGTTGAATTTTCATAAGCTGCAATATGGAGGGAAAGGGTGCTATTGTTGGCACTTTTTGATTTCTTTAAGTCACGTTGTTCTTCAGATTCAAGATTAAGATTCAAAAATGTTGTTGATAAATGTTTGTCGGAGGATTTGTTCCAGGAATTTGAACCTTTTTTTGACTTTAAATCATTTGAATGATCTAACAAGTCAGATGTAGCTGCAATCCTTTTTAAGGGGGCTTCTTGAAGTTCAAGACTTGAACTATTATTAAAACACGGAAAACAGTGATAACAAATTTTTGATATTTTTTTGGTTTTATAAAAAGGATTGCAGCTTCATTTCTACCGTAATTCTGTAATTGTTTGTTACCAGATGCAACATTTTTTGGACGATAAATTTCATGAAAAAAAGTTTGAGAATTTTGATCATTTAAATTAAGATTACGGTATTGATCACCAGAAACAGCAGTTTCAGCAACACCTTTTTGCTTATCTTGAAAAGATAAACAAGAACCTTTTGTTGTCATCTAAAAATGTATTAAAAAACCTATTTATTGTATTAAACAGTTTCAACCATGTACACGTATTTATTTTAAACCTTATCCGAATCGCAAAAAGAAAAGTAACCGTATAAAAAGTTTATCTTCAACAACAAACATTTAATTTTTAATTTCTGCAAAATTGAACATTTCGTAAACTTAATAAAAAATAGAACGTACGCCAACATTACAAGCTTTGCTGAAAAAAAATAAGGATGATGCAATGTTTTATTTCCCTTCAAAAAAAGGTGAACATAAAAGATTCAAGCATTTATTTGTTTGAACATTCATCGGTATAGCAACGAAAGCTTATTTCAACACAACATTTGTCGATTTATACACATTTTTAGTTTTTTTTCATTCAATCGCGGCTGCACTTTCTTCTACCAAATCGTAGATAGAGTGAAGTTATGCTTTCCTGTGCACATATCCATTGATTATTACTCGTAAAAATTATTAATAATAAGGTGTACTGTGAAAAGTGGTAATAAATGCAAAAAAATTTTTTTAGATCGGAATAATGACTGCAATTGAGTGTTTTATGTTTAGCTAACTTATATTAACAACAGTGAAAACTTCCCAGCATATTAACATAAAAATTTGAATATTTACAAAAAAATTTTGATGTTGGGGGGATATTTTTTTCTATGATTCTGAATCTGACGGATTCTGAATCCATTTTTTGAACTTTTTTAAGTCACACTGATTAATGTGGTGGTAACCGTTTCATTTCTTTTTACAGAAAACGTTTAACTTGCTTCGGTCTCTCAGAATCTTGGTTTAAAAATTTAATATGGAAAAAATGTAGTGAAAAGTGTTCTATCAATGGACAGTTTTCTTAGCGTTCGATTCACCGTGTCTAGACTGAATATTTTGTCGTAGAACATGTTTTAAAATTTAATGCTAAAAAATAGAAAACTGATTTTTTTGTTCCCATATAAATTTGGGGGACATAAAATTATATTTCTTTTTAGTTTTACAAACAAGTTCATGTTTTTTCACATGTTTTATTCGTAAATTTTTAATAGCCAATTCAGTGACCTTTTATTAACAATTTTTTTGCACTTTTTTTTTATCAGTTTTCAAAAAAAAATTTTATTTTAAAATTTTGGAGGGTTCCAAAACTTTATCCTTTTTCTTCCACGTTCAACTTCGAAAAAAAAGTGGATACAACAAACGACGGGATTAAAAATAACTTGGAATACATGTATAATACTTGTTTTTAATACAAATGAATGAATAAATAAAATTTGAAATATTCGTTATTTTATGAGTTCTTTTTAACGAATGACACATAACTTTTTTTGTTTGTTTGAATGAGAGTAAAAACAGAACAGAACAGAACAGGAAATGGATATATATATTTCTAAATTTATATATATTTATATATTTGCGAGATTTTTTTAAACGTTTTTTTGAATGTTACAAAAAAGCAATAAATTATGTGTGATTTTTTATCTCATTTTTAGTTCTGAGAATGTCGTCAGCTTTTTTTTTTGGAAAATAGAATTTTAGTTTAATTTAAAACCCGAAAATGAGATAAAGCTTACTGTATTTTAGCACATGATTAAAGTGTGGCATAATATTTTTTTACAAATTGATTAAATGTTAATTACTTTTTGTCAAATTTTTAAAATTTATTTGTAAAAAATTTTATATTTTTCTTACTTTTTTTATTGCTTTAACTTTAAAATAACAGAAAAAAAATCCCTTCTGCTATAATTAGAAAAGATAAAAAAACGAACATCAATTAATTGATCTTTTTTTTTTAAATCTGTGTTTATGTTTGCCAGATTTAAAAAAAATTTTTAGTTAATCAAGTTTAGCTTGTTTTTTTGATGGCGTCCGTTGAAAGATTTATACTTACTTTTTTTTGTTTTTTTTCCGCCCGCGACATTTGCTTTTTTTGTTTGAGTTTTTTTCATCTTTTTTTTTTCACCACAAATTGCATGTTTGTTGTCTATGGAAGTATACTTCGGCTTCTTTTTTAAACAATAGCAGAACAAAAAGAGGGTTATCAAGGTTATTATCTCTAACATCATCTACACTTTTATTTTATGAAAGCTTTGTGGGAGAGAAAGAAAAAAGATATCTGCAAGAGTTTAACAGCAAGATCAGACACTTTTTTTTAACTAACCACGAAAAAACGTTTGTCATTCTATCATTTTGCTTCCCTTTCTTCTTTTCCTTGCTAACATTTTTCTCCGTTGATAATTTTGTTGTTAACAATCTTAACGTTTCAAGTCATTAAAGAAAAATAAATAGGAGGGATAAATAACGAAGCTTTGAAGGAAGGAAGGATAGAAAAAAAATGTTGGAGAAAAATATTTGAACGAAACAAATGTTTTTCATTATCTCTCTCCTTTTTCCTTGCTTTAAAAGCAAAAAAAAGTGTTGAAAATGCCATTGACAAAAAGTGAATGAACGTTTGTCTCTTTCTCGCTGTTTCTGTCTTTTTAACTCTCAAGAAAAAAAAGAAAATTATGCAAGTTTAAACATTTGTTCAAAGGTAAAAAAATAGGAAGGAAAAAATATTGTGGAGGAGCTTCTCTCTTTTTAAACTTTAAGCCATCCCCCCCCCCCCCCGCCAGACATGTTACCTATATATTTTTCGTTTCAAAACAAAAAGAAAATTTTATATATATATATTTATTTAACTACTCTATTTTTTGTTTATCACAAAAAAACACAAATTATTTATTTATTTTTTGTTGTTGTTTAAAAATAGAGTAAATAACTTTTATTTACGACAACAAAAAGAGATTTTTGCTGTTAAACTGATAATACTGCCAAAGAAGATAAGAGATAATGGCACGGATTTTATGGCTGCATTTTTTCAGTTAATTATCAACTTTTTGTTACTGTCTTTTTAACTATTGTTTTCACGAAGAAAATTTGTAAACAAAAATAGCAAACAATATTACTCTTTTTTGGTAAAAGCTGATTTTGTTTATTTATTTTTAAATTTATTTATACTTTATTAGCCGCTTATCAATAATCAGTTGAATACCTTTCCTGCTGTTTTGTTCATAGTTATTTTAATCAAAAGTATATGGCAGCTTATAGCCTTTTAAAAAGATATTTATGTGCCCTAAAAATTTTAAGATCCAAAAATGTCGCCAAAAAACTGAGTTTCTTTTGTCTTTTTTTTTTTCAAATTAATTTAGCGGTTAAAAAAATATGGCGCCAAATATGTTAATAAAAAAAGAGATGTTAACGCAAATTTATGTTTTTTGTGAGTGTTTTGGCTCCTTTTCTTTGCTGCTTTTGTCCTTAAAGGAAATGTAAAGAGTTGTTGCAGCTGGGGAGAAAAAAACAAAAAAATCATTTTTTGAATTAATGTTAATTTTTGTTTCTTTTGCCATCCATTTTTAGCTTTAAATAATTACTTTAACACAAGGAATTCCCCCGTTTTGAATAGAATCATTTGAATTTCAGTCTTTTTTTCTGGCCCGATAGTTTAAGCTTCATTTTTAGAAACTGCTTTTTTCTTTCTTTCTTGTCAACAATCGAATAATATAAAAAAGTATTATTCTTTTCAAATTAAAATACACAAAAACAAGTTCAAGCCAGTCTTTTTGCTTTATTAAAATTTATTATTATTGTTAGCTACCACAAATTTGTGAAAAAAACCTGTTTTCTTTGTTTTCAACAATGTCAAAGGACAATATCCAATTTCTATTTTCCCTCTTCCAGATATATATTTTTAAATAAATATCCATTTTCTTAATTGTAAACAAACTTTGTCCTTTTCTCAATTATTTTTTTTGTGCGCGCAACTTGTCAAAAAAAAAAGCAGGAGCCCCAAAAAAAGTTTAAGCCCCCCCTGCGGCGATGGAACAGGGAATGAAGGAGGTAAGGTCGGATCGGGAAGGTAGAATCGGACGACAAAATTATGAGAGAGATGACCACTGACCTGTTGCTTACTTGCTTGCTTGCATTTCTTGACTATCGACAATTTTCGGATGAAAAAACAGTCAAACAATTCCATGCTTTTTGAGATGGTTGACTGCTTCTTGAATTCTCTTTTTCTTCTTCTCCCCTTCAGAATTTTAGCTTTCATTCATTTCAACTTTTTTTTGCTTAAATCCTTTTTTTTTATCCTTTCAAAAACATAAAAATATAATGAAACAAAAGCGACAGCGACAACCCAAATGAAAAAACTTTTGCACGTTTTTTTTTCTAAATTTTTGCGCAAAGATTTCTTTTTTTCAATGTTACGACAAAAAAAATATATATTCTTTGGATGTTTGTTTTGAATTTAGTTTTAAAAAAATATGTTTGGTGATGGTGGTGGTCAGCTGTAAATGTAAAATAAAAAAAGATGAAAGAAAAGAAAAAGTTTTTAAACTAAACTGAAAAAAAAATCCTCTAAAAAAACAACACCGATTTTTGTTTCTCCCCCCATTTACTTTTTTTCTCATCCACAGCAGCCCCCCAACTAAATCTCTCTCTCTCCTTATCCCTTGTCAACAGATTTTTTTTTTCTCATTCATTTTGTTCGTTCATTTTTCTCAAATCTCACATTATATTTGGTGGTTCGTGAAAAAAGACTTTTTTTTTGTCATACATTTATATTCATTTAGTTTGTTGGGGTTGTCAAACAATTGTTTTTTTTATATATTTACGAGAATCAAATATCTCTCTTTCATCTTTTATTTTCTCAAAGTTGATTCTTTTTTTTTCTAATTTGTACAAAATCCTTTTTTTTATATTTGCAAAAATGAACATTTGATTTTGTTAAAAGTCGAAGCTTTCTAAGATGGATTACTGTAGGAACCTTTTTTGGCTTTTGGCTTTTTCATTTTTGAAATTCTTTTTGATAAAGTTACCGTAACTTTTTATTTATTTTTTAATTTTCTTTTTCAGTATTTTATAATCAACATTATTATTAAACTGCCCACATATTTGCCCGCTTTTTTAGATTTTACTTAAAACTGAGGCCCATTATTTTGAAAAAAAAATATTTAAAAATCATTTTTTCTCATTAATTTATAAATTTTATTGTTTCGCGGCGATGTAAGTTAGACGGAAAATTTCAAATTTTATGCTAGCCAAAATAAACTGATTTAATTTATAAATTTGCTTCGAAAAATTAAGGATCTTTTTGTTATTTTTTCTATTTTGTTAAAATATTTTTTTACTGGTTAAAAATGTTTTAATTAAATTTTAATTTTGATTTTAAACTGACGTCATATTTTCCATTTTAAAACTGACAAAAATTAATTTAAAACCCAAACTTTTTTTGCTATTAAAAAGGTAATACTTCTTTTTCACTGCTTTCATCATCATCATCGTTTTGTATCCTTTTTTTTATGAGTGTCAAGTAGCTTGTGCTTGATTCTTTCATATATTTTTTTTTCTCAAAAATTTCACATGTTTTTCGGCTTTTTTTTTGTTGAAGCAAAATTGCATTTTTGTGTTAAATGTTGTTTTTTTTTTGAAAAAAGGAGGGAGAGCTTTTTTGAGATAGTTCAAAGAGAGAAGGATGAAATACTTGAAAAAAAATATTTTCAATTGATTGTTAAGTGGACACTCTTCTTGAAACTTTTATTATTCTTTTTTTGTTCAAAGTCAAGAAAAAAATGAATATGCTTTTTTAGACCGGATTTTAAAAGTCATTTTTTGAATGAAACTGTTTTTGCCTTTTATAAAAGTTTTTCTGGAAATTGGCTGTAAAAAAGGAGTCAAAAATCTTGAATTATTTTTATTTTACTGTTTTTGACTTTGTTTTTTAATTAATTAAATTCTTGTAAAACTTAAAACGGTAAACATTGTTTCAAAACGTAGGAAAATTTGAACAGTTTTTTTATACAAGTTTAATCTTAAAATACGCAAATTTGTTAAACTAATTTTCTTGACAAAAATTCTGATTTTTTTCTGAAGCATTTAAGCTTATTTTATTTAAATATTTTGAAATAAAACTGTCTACTATATTTTGGTAATTGTTAAAATTTACATTTCAAAAAAAATATGATTCAAGCTTAAATCTATTGAAATCCGAAACTCTCCCAAAGTGAATCCGATTCCAGCATTAATCATACTTTTTTCAAGTATGTATGTTTGTTGAAATTTAAACAAATTCAAGCAAATCCTTTCACCTTTTTTTTCTTCCACCATTTTTTGATCTGATGATTCATTGCGCTTTCACGTTTTTTTTCCGTGAACTAACCTTTTTTTACACTAAACGACGACAATATATACAAAATATATCGTCGTCGTTTATCTCAACTTTTTTTTCCAGCCTCATGCTTATTTCTTTATATCCACCTTTTTACACTTAAGTACTTTATACATTTTTTCAACCCTTTAAAAACAAAAACTTTTCTTCCATTTTTTTACACGTTTTTAAACTACAATCATTTTTTTTGTGTTTTTTCGTGCTTGAAAAAAAAAGTTTTTTTCCCTCAACATAAAAAAAAGATGATGAACTAAAAGCTTTTTTTAAATTTTATGTTTGTATTTGTTTCGGTCGATTTTTTTCCTCTCCTGTAAATCTCCAAAATCCCCTTTTCATTTTCTCACATTTTTGTTTTGTTTGAAATTCTATTTTTTTATTGCTTAAATATCTCTCTTTTTTTGGGGGGAGGAAAAAATATTTTTGTTATAATCCGGTTAAACTGTTTTTTTTAGTTAAAATTTTTTTGGAGGATGAAAAGAAAGGTTTCTGGATTCAGATGGGAAAAATTGACATTATTGGGTTTGCTTAAATCACAGCGGGATAAAACGTGATTTTGTAAAACTGAAAAATCCAGAATGCCGTCATTGAATGATATTTTAGCTATCAGGGTTTTAGGGATATTTAAAACTGTTATAGATAAAATGTAGTAGGTCCCCCTTTTCCACCCTCATTTCTTCCCCAAATTTTTGCCCCAAAAAAACAAGTCATTTTTTATGGGAAAAAACTTTTAAAAAAAGCAATGCAAATTTTTTATTCATTTTTTTTCCCGATCTTTCTTTTTTTTGTACGGTTCAAATTTTGTACAGTACGGATCATTCTTCTTCCGCTATCGTATTCTTGAAATTTTTGTTTCTGAATTTTCTTCACTTTTTTTGTTCTTTTACAAAAGAGTTGTTACATTATTATTTAAAACACTGACATTATACACGCAACTTTGAATATATATATATTTTACAAAATACTGCTTTCTTTTAACTACATATCTCAAATATGTCTATTTATAGTCCCAAAAAAGAAGAAGAAGACGACGATTTATTTGAGTCAACTCCATTACATTCGACTCAAAGTACATCACCACCACCACCACAATATTTTATAAGAAATTCAAAGCTTCGTTCTACTTTTACTTTTGATTCTTCATCACCTGCATTTCGACGATCTAAACGTTTATCATTGGAATCTTCACGACGTACCTCAATGATGGTTGATTATTATTCAGCTAATCAGCAACCATATTATCAACCTGTATGTGATTATACTCAACCTGAAGAAGAATGGGATCGTGACGCTTTACTTGATCCTGCTTGGGAAAAACAACAAAAAAAGGTTCGTTGAATTTATTTATTAAATTGTAATTATTGTAAGCTTTTATAAATATGAATCTATTGATAATAGTACGGTAAACGTAAAAAACTGAACGTTACTGTTTTTTTAAATCTATGTGTTTAAATTTTAATAAAATTGGTTAATCTTGAATATAAAATTTTAGACTTTCACCGCTTGGGCAAACAGTCATCTTCGAAAAGCTGGAACTGGCATTGAAATTATTGAAGAAGATTTTCAAAATGGTATTTATCATATCTTTTTCTTCTTAACTAATTTACAATCTTTTTTAGGCTTAAAATTGATGCTCCTTCTTGAAGTTATCTCTGGGGAAGCTCTTCCACGTCCGGATCGTGGAAAAATGCGTTTTCATCATATTGCTAATGTGAACAAAGCTTTGGCATATATTGAATCAAAAGGTGTTAAACTTGTTTCCATTGGTGCTGAAGGTATGTGACTTTATTATTTCTATAACATTAAACTGACTTAAATTTTTTAAATATTTTAAGAAATTGTTGATGGTAATGTTAAGATGACACTTGGACTTATTTGGACAATTATTCTTCGCTTTGCAATTCAAGATATTAGCGTCGGAGAACTTTCTGCACGTGATGGTCTTTTATTATGGTGTCAACGGAAAACTGCTCCATATGATAATGTTAATGTTCAAAACTTTAATACATCATGGAAAGATGGCCTTGCCTTTTGTGCCTTAATTCATCGGCATCGTCCAGAACTTCTTGATTATTCAAAGCTTTCAAAATCTGATCCTATTCATAATCTTAATCTTGCATTTGATATTGCTGAAAAACATTTGGATATCCCAAAAATGTTAGATGCTGAAGGTATGTTTTTTTTTAATTCGAACCTAATTTTTGTAAAAGCTTCTTCTTCTGCTATCAAATTTTTCTACTTCTCTTTTTGCTATCTTAGATGTTGCACATTCTATTAAACCTGATGAAAAGTCAATTATGACATATGTTTCATGCTTTTATCATGCATTTCAAAATCAACCAAAAGTTCGATTTCCACCACAAGAAATTGCAATTAGTCCACCACCACGGGATACTAGACCACAACAACCCGTTAGAAATCCACGAGATGTAGGATTAATTTTTTTTTTCTGAATGGCTTTTTGTTGCTTTTTTCCAATTGTTTTTTGTTACCGTAACACTTAAAAAATTAACTGTCCAACACAAACTTTCTGTTTTTTAACTGCCTTTAAATTTCTAACTTTGTTTTTTTTTAACTCAATTCATTTTCATGTTTGATTTTTTATATGTTTTTTAGTAATGGTTAATACTTTGATTCCTGATGAAAAAGCAATTATGACTTATGTTTCGTCTTTTTATCATTGTTTTCTTGGAATGCATAAGGTTTGTTGTTGTTTTTGTTCATTGTGAATGTAATTGATGGTGCAGTTGAAACGAAACTGAAAGATGAATTTTTTTGTAGCTTTAAATAATTTATTAACAATCGTTGATAATTTACGATTTTTATTTTCGGAATTTTAGTCATTAAATAATCGGTGTTCCTTTTGTTTAGCTTAAATTTAACTTGCAAAAATTTTAAGTTCGATGAAAAAATAAACTGTAATTAAAGTTTGCAAGTATGTTTTTAAAACTGTGTTAGTGTTTTGAGTCTTTAGACGTTATTTTGATGTGACATTTTTATCTTTAAAACTGAATTTTTTATTTCTTTATTTTAGGCTGAAACTGCCGCAAATCGTATTTGTCGTGTTCTTCAAGCTAATCGTGATAATGAAAAACTTATGGAAGATTATGAAAATCTTGCAAGTGATGTAAGTTCATTTTTTGCAAACTTTGCGGAAATCGGAATTAGTTGCGGTTTAATCCCCTTAAACTTTATATAAAATATATCCGCTATTCTTCGATTTTATTCCTTAAATTTTTATACTATATTTTACCTGTTTTTTTTGCAGCTTCTCAGTTGGATTAAGCGTTGGATGCCATGGCTTTCCAATCGTTCAAATGATAATACCCTTGATGATATTAAAAAGAAGCTTGATGATTTCCGTCAATACCGTACCCACGAAAAGCCTCCAAGAATTGAAGAAAAGGGAAAACTTGAAACCCTTTTCAATACACTTCAAACTCGTCTTCGTTTAAGTAATCGTCCAGCATTTTGTCCAAAAGATGGCCATCTTATCAAGGATATCAATGCAGCATGGAAAGGTTTAGAATCATCCGAAAAAGGTTTTGAAGACTGGCTAATTTCTGAAATGATTCGACTTGAAAGACTTGATCATCTTGCTGAAAAATTCCGTCGAAAGTGTGAACTTTATGAAGAATGGGTTGCCGGCAAAGAAGCATATCTTCGATCAAATGATTTCCGCTCATCAAATGTTTATCAAATTAAAGCTCTTCGAAAACGACATGAAGCATTTGAATCTGATCTTCAAGCACATGAAGAAAGAGTTCAACAAATTTCTAGTATTTGTCGTCAACTTAACGAAATGAGATATCCTAAAATTGGACCAATTAATGATAAATGCCAACAAATTGTTGATCAATGGAATCGTCTTAATTCTCTTTCAGTTGAACGCCGTCAAAGACTTGAAGAAATTGAAAAGATTACTGAACGTTTGGATAATCTTCACCTTGAATTTGCCAAGAAAGCTGCGCCATTCAATAATTGGATTGATTCAGTTCGTGAAGATTTAGTTGATATGCTTATCGTACATGATATGTCAACAATTGAACAACTTTTAAAAACTCATAATCATTTCAAATCTACCATGCCTGATGCAGAGCAAGGATATGAATCACTTCTTGATTTTGATAGACAAATGTCACAACTTATTGATCAACATGGTCTTGATCGAAATCTTCTCAAGAATCCATATACTGATTTAACATCACAATTTCTTCATCGTAAATGGCAAGAAGTTCTCAATCTTATTCCTCAACGTAAGTCGAAATTTATCATTGGTTTTCCATAATTTTGATCGAAAATTTGATCATCTTGTTATTTTAATAATTTAATTTTAATTTAATAGGTGATCACCAACTTCAACAAGAACTTCATAAACAACAACAAAATGAAAGACTTCGTCAAGCTTTCAAAGAAAAAGCAGAACATCTTGGACCATGGCTTGAAAATCAACTCGAAAGTGTTTTATCTATTGGGGGTCGGGCATCCCTTGAACAAACAATTGGACAACTCAAAAATATTCAACAACAATCATACGGTTATAAACCTAAAATTGATGAATTGGAACGTATTGTAAGTATCTATGTGTCATTACAAAAACAAATTTATTTAATTTTAGCATCAACAAATGCAAGAAAACTTTGTCTTTGATAACACCGGAACAAGATATTCAATGGAATCACTTCGGGTTGGTTGGGAATCTTTAATGACTTCTATCAATCGTGTTATCAGTGAATGTGAAAATCAAGTAAGAAATTTTTTAATGCAAAATTCTATTTAAATTTATTATTATAAAATTAACTTTTTAAGATTCTTCTCCGTGATTCTAAAGGAATAACTGAAGAACAATTAAACGAATATCGTGGATCATTTAATCATTTTGATAGAGATAGACATGGCCTTGATTATGATCAACTTAAATCATGTCTTATTTCACTTGGACAAGATATTCGACCTGGCGTTGAAGGTATTATAATTTTAAATAGAAAATTTAATTGCTCTTATTTATTTTAGGTGATCAAGAAATTCAACGTATTATTTCTATTGTGGATCCAAATCGTATGGGACGTGTAACATTCGAAGCATTGGTTGATTTTATGACCCGTGAAAATGCGGATGCTGATACATATGAACAACTTATTAATTCATTTAGAATTTTAGCACTTGGAAAAGTAAGTTTTATTGTGTTCTCTAAATTGGAGGCAGTTAAATTTAAAGAGCTTCGTTTTTTCCAAATTTAAATTTTTTGAACAAAAACTGTGATTAATTTTAAAATTGCATTATTTTATAATTGAGATGTTTGCTGTATTTCCACAGACATTTAAATGTTTGTGAAAATGCACCAAAGTGATTAATGTATTGAAATCTTTTTTTTCACAAACTGTAATACAAAATATTATTTTCAGCCATTTATTACTGCTGATGAAATACGTCGAGAATTGCCTCCACATGATGCAGAATACTGTATGCATCGAATGTCCCGATATCATGATTCATCAGCTCCACCAAATTCATATGATTATTCTTCATTCAGTCGTAGTCTATTTAGTCAATAAATTAATCAAAAATTGTCTCTATTTTCTATATTTTCATATTTTATGTGTTTTCCTTTAATCGTTATTATACTTTTCTATATTTCTATTGAAAAATGTAAAAATGTTCAGAAAAAAAAACTGATTTCTTTTATTTCCTATTCTTTTTTTCAAATTATCGTTATATCCTTGAAATTCCCCGTTGAAAAATTTGATACTGCCCCAGCATTTTTATTTTTTATTGTTTTTCGTTTTTTACAAAAATGTATTTTTTTACAACATTAATTAAATTTGAATAAAGTTTTTATTCTAATTTTTTCCCAGTTTTTGGAAAAGTGAAATGAAAACAAAGAAAACTGATGTATGGTAAAATAGTGTGGTATTAGCGAAAAAAATAGTTTCCTGATAACAAAAATAATGGCAACTTGGCCGTGGCTGGCTGTTGAAGCATCTCGATATGTTCATTTTGTATACTATATTTTTTACAATATTTTTAATGGCACATGTAATTTCAGTAATTATAATTTCATGTTCACGAAAAAAAGACAACATTAAATCCGAGAAATTCGTTTATTTGGAAAAGACACAGATCCCTGAATGCTGCTCATCTTTTTAGCCATAATAAAAATAATATTTTATTATTATTTAAAATTTTAAAAAACCTGTTGAAAATGATTTGTGCCTAGCTTAAACTGACGCACTTTAAAACTGGATATCATATTATTGAACAACTTTTAACAACTGATTTAATAAATTTGTTAATGGATGAAAATCCAAAATAAACTGGGGTGATTGGCTACCATGTTCGTTACAGTAATTAATAAAAAAAAATAGTGCATCTGGGGAAACTACTTTGTTTCGATTAATTTTAACTATTTTTCAACACCCTCAAGTCAAAAAAAAAAAAGCGGATCAAGAACGTTCAAATTTTCCAACAAATACTTCAAAGTCAAAAATTTCTGGAGCTACGGGGGGGTGTAGGAAAAACATTCTTAGTCAGAAGCAAGCAAAACCCAAAGTTTAAGTAAAAAATCACAAAAAAGTTCAAGATTAAAGAAGTCTAAACGTGAAAAATGATTATATTTTTGATGGAACACGGGCTCATTGGGTGTTCGGTAGAGACGGATTTTGAGTTTAAGGGATGGGATATGGTTATTTTTACTCTCAAACCACCCTAAAATCATTAAAAAATGATATGGGAGATGTCAGGCCCGAAAATCGAAATTTCGAAATTTTCGATATTTTTCACCAAGACAAAATTTTTTAAAAAAATTTTTGAGAAAAAATTTTTCTTGCTTTAAAATCATCAAAATATGTCCGAAATAATATAATAACACTATAAAAACCATTTAAATGATACAATACGATCAAATATTGAAGATATATCATTTCAATGATGTTGGGGGTATTGTGGAAAAATTTTCGTCAAGAAAAAAAATTTTTTGTGCTTATCTTCGACTTTGATATGATTAGGTCTTACTACATCGAGGTCAGTGAGTTTAATTAAAGCATTTTCAGGCGTTTAAACTCATTTCTAATTATAGCTTTTGCTCTTGGTGGCTTTTACAGGCGTATTTTGAGCTAAAAAGGAGGGATCGTTGTCTTCCCGATAAGATAGAAGCATGATTTTTATTTTTAAATGATCACTAGGTTATTTATAAAAAAATTACACGAGCTTTTTATTGCCGGGTGAATATTTCTCATTTGCCAGGTATTTGAAAATTTCCGTTGTTTATACCCCAACATCGTTGAAAGGAGGGAACGCATGCAAAACAGATATCCAGATAATTCCTGTTGTTTTTTTTTGATTGTCACAACAATATAAAAAAAATTACAAGAGCTTTTGAGTATATCTTATCGGGAACCCGAAAATTTTTGGACTTATGTTACATCTATAGGTAAGATGGACACTTTAGTCGGCCGGAGGATTTTTTTTTGTTTTTGAGATTTAACCAAATCTTTACATATTTTCGTGTAGCCAACAATATTTCCAACAAACATGTTGTCTTGGGTTTTGTTTAAATGACCTAGTATCCATTTGCCGAGCAAAAAAGTGCCAAAAAACGGCATTTTATGCAAATTTCGTTTTTTGGACCTGACAACCCCAAAATATGATATGAAAACCCCTAATATCATTTTTTTATGGTTTTTAGGTGTGTTTTATCTTATTTTAAGATGGCGCCCCTACCGTACAATTTTGGCCCCAAAATGAGCCCGTGGGAAGCTTGCAACTAATCTGTTATTAACTTTTGTATCCTTTAAATAAATATTAAACTGATTAGTTACAAAAAAAATATACTTATTTTTATTTGATTAAAAATAAGTACTTTTCCCTGACAATTAGGGTTTTGCAATTTATAAAACTGTAATTAATAAATAAATCAGGCAAAAAATAATAAAAAACTGCTGACGATTTTAACAAGTCATGGCATTGAACTCATTAATTAACGATTTTTGAAAAATATCGAATAAAGTATTTTGGTCATTTGCAGTTCCATTTACAACATGTCCATCTAAATTTCCGGTTAGGACATTCCAAAGTCCTGGTAACGCGTAACGACTTTGATCAAGGACATAGATATCTGCTCCAAAAGTGCCAATTGCTTGTGCAATTTTATTTGCTGGTCCAATATCCATGATTCGTCTAAAAAAACTGATATGAAAGAATCAAAAGTTATCTTACTCTGCTTCCGCCATTAATAGAACAGCATAATTTGATTGTAAGCCTGTGTAAAAAGTGGCATTTAATTGTCGCAAAATTCTTAAAGTAATTTATGTTTTTAGTCTAACTAAAATCGTATGATAAGTCTTACGGTAAAATATAAGTATGTCCACCATTTGGAAAATTATCAGAGGCTACGGTGTCAATAAATGAAGACAAAGTTTTATTAAAATCATTAAAATTTTGTAGTTCAATGCCATGATAAATACTTTTTGCATAAAGGGCAATGGCGAATCTTTGATTTGAGTTTTGGGCTGTCACAGAAACAAGTCGTTGAACAAGTTTTAAGAAATTTAGTTTTGCATCTGGTCCAATTGCTTCACTTGCTTCTACAATAAAAATTAATGCAGAACAAACTGGTGGCGTTGCGCACGGGAAAGTTGTATCCACCAAAGTCGGAATTCCGGCTTTGGCAGCGGTTAAAGAAGAAAAAGCAAGTTGGCTTCGATTTCCAAGTAAATAAATTAGATGTGATAAAGCCTCTTGCGGATTTCCATTGAGTCCTGGAACGATTGCCCCCATTGGAAGGGTGACAAAATTTTCAAGTTTGTGAAGGGCATCAATTGAATCATTGATGGCGAACATTGATCTATAATTAATTAATTATTATTATTTGTAGTTTATATTTATTTATGGAAAGTATTTATTTGCTTACACATCATTAACAAGCAAAACAATGGCCCGATTGTTGATAGTTGAATATGATTGAAATTGATTGTAGGCGGTTAAAAAGGCACTAAAATTTTTATAAAAATATTTCTTTGTTAAACTGAATACTTATGACGAAAGCTGTGGGATAGCTGTTTAAAAGTAATATGGTAAGATAAAAAATATTAGAAAATTTTAATTTTGGAAGAATTAACTAAATAAAAAATGGCACAAATAATGAAATTTAATTTTTTTTAAAATTATCACGGTTTTTGTAAACCCGCTAAAATTTTTTTAAATTGCATATGTTCGAAAGATTTTTGTTTGTCGAAAGTTAAAATTTGTCTTGATTAAATCAAATTTTTTTTAAAACTGCGTGAAATTTTTGTAGTTTTGCAACTTTTACAAAACGTATGTTTTCAAAATTGTGATAAATTTTTGCGCAACAAAGAAAAACTGGTAAAACTATTTCAAACTTTTAAATTTTCATTTCCAAACTTTTTTTTTGTACCACACTTACTTATCAAGTCGACTTGTTCCACCATCGGTATAAGAAATTGAAGATTTAACAAGAGATGTAAATTGTGTTCGTGTATAATTTCCTAATGGCACAGAAGCAACTGCATCATCACTAAATTGAATGACCCCAAAACGGGCATACCCAGAATGATTCGGATTTGCTTCATTTGGGAATGTAAACTGCGTTGCAAGATCCAAAACAAACTGGGTCGCATTCTAGAATTTTATTATATATATTTTTTGGTTTAATTAACTGTCAAAAAGAGTGCGGACATTGTTATAAAAATCAGTATCAACAGATTGGGATCTATCAAGAATAAAAATAAGTTCAATACTGTTACAACTGTTATCTAAAAGTTATGATTTAAACTGTCCTGCATTAATTGTGACAAACTGTGAGGGCTTATGGTGGTTCCAGAAGTATATCGAGAAGTTGAAGTTGTTTTTTGTGAAAATTGTGGTGTTGTTGGTGGTGTACGAATTGTTGAACCTCGTCGAGTTGTCATTGGAGTTGAATAAATAGGTACAATATTTGCACATTTCCCTGGAACATTTGGAAGATATGGTTCTGATGGAGGAATCGGAGAAGAAGCAATATTTCCACACCCAAGATTTTTAAAATCTGGAATTAATTGTTTTTGTGCCACGGAAATTAGCTCTACAAGATTGCTATTGGATCTTAAAATATATCCTGACCGATATCCGGTTAAAGCTCCAAAAAGGCCAGTTTGATCACCATTAATCGAGTGATCCCAAACATAGACAGGAATATTAAAAGCGGCAATTTTTTGGGCTAATGAAAATGCTATTGGAAGATCAACAATTGTGCTGAAAATTAAAACTCATACTACGGGGGGAAATAGCAGCAAAAAGCAAAAACATACTCTGTTTCGCCTTGTAAAAATATTCCAAAATTTGGGTATTGGTTACTTTGTAATAAATTTAAAATATTTTGAAGTGGTCTAAAAATAATGGTTTAATTTAATTATATATATATTTGTCAAAGTTGAAAACGACTAAGCAAAATTTAAAATTTAAAGCACCCAAAAAAGGAAGCCAAAATTTTTGAAAACTGATGCTGAGTTTTTTTTTTGTTAAAAAACAATTTTTAAATATATATTTTTAGTTAATTTAAGATTTATAATTTTTTTAAATATTATTTATTTTTAAATAATTATTTAATTCCCTCATCAGATTTATGCCATTTTTTATTCTTTCTGTTTTCTTCCATACCCTTGATAAATAACTTTTTCAGAATATTTGCATTGTGTTCCATTTTGATCATATTGAGTCCAAAAACAAATATCCCGTTGAAGCCAATAAATATCACGAAATGGCACAAATAAATCACTATCATTAAAATGAATATCACCAAATTGTCGGATCCCGTATCCATTATTACCTTTTGGAATTACATATTGTGAAAGATATTGCGCAAATTGAAGATACTAAAATAAATTAATTTAAAAAAAATTTTTAAACTGACAAGTGTTTCTTCACATGAAAAGTTTGAGAAATTACATTTTGCAAGTTTTAATGATAAACAGCTGTAATTTTTTGGTTAAAACTGATTTTGTATTACTAAGACCAAATTTAGAAGTTTTACAGAAAAACTAAAAAAAAGTTGGTAAAGGTTCATTTTTAACTTAACATTTTTTCTTTAAATATAAAAGTTTATGATGAATTAAAACTGCCAAAAAATGAATCCATAAACAAAATAAAATATTACTTACAATAATATTCTGTTGACATGTGCATTCACTTTCTTCTCCCATAAAAATATATCCAGCACAAACTGTTCCATCATTATTTGGAATTTTGAAATTTAAATTTTGATTTGGTAAAACTGCGAAACAAATAAAAATTAAAGAAAATAAAAAGCAAAAATGTAAAAGCATAATTAATCAAAAAAAAAACTATCAATAAAATAATTGCTTTTTTCTTACTTTTTACTTCTTTATTATCAAAAAGTGATGATGTCAAGGATAATAAAACAACGAAGTTAAATGCATTGGAAACAATTGATAAGAAAAATAAAAATAAAAAAAGTTTAATTTGTTGCTTACACTAAAACTGTTTTCTTTTTGCTACGTTTGTATTTATAAGAACAATATCTAATTTAAATGCCTTTTTTGAAACAAAACTGAATGCAAATTTTAAAAAAATGTTTTAAGTACTGTATCTATTTAATTCACTAAATTACAAGTATTAATTAAATATAACTTTAAAAATGACGAAATTTTACACATTTTACTGTGAGGGTGACCAAATTGTCAGCCGCTTTGATGTTATTGGAAAAAATCTTTGATTTGGTCACGAGGGGGGGGGGGGGGGTTATTAATTTTCGAGATTGCTAGAAAGTTCCTACTTAACTACTATATTTTATTCAAACAGAATGAAGATATTTAACTGTTTGGATTTTTTTTCATTTTAAAGGGAGTGTCGACGACAAGCAAAAAAAAATTTTTTGGCAACAAGTATGTTTTTACACGAAAAAGACATTTTTCTATGCTATTTCTTTTCTCTAACTCAATTTCGTGTTAAAACATACTTGTTGTCCACACAAATTTTTTTTTGCTTGTCGTCGACACTCCCTTTAATTCAATTTAAATTTTAAAAATATATTAATTATTGCTTGCATAAAAAAATCACGTTTATTATTATTTATTTTATTTTGTAAAACAAAGCACATATATTTAAAAAAAAGTTCCATAAAAACGAGGTAATAATAAAAGTATTGAAAAAAAAATATAATTAAAACAATTTTGACACACACACATTAAATATAACAATAAAAGTATTACAAAAAACAAGCAGAAAAAAATGTATAAACTTATTCCTGAAGCGAAAATTTGCAAATAATTTATTAAAAAATTATTTTAGGGGTTTTTTTTTGTGGTTTTAAATAGAAATTAATGGTAAAAAAAGATTGATTAAAATTGTAATTGCTGTTTGGTAGGGAACAAAATAAAGCTGAGAGAGAGATATTAAAAAATATTTATAAAAAAGAAGGAAAAGTTTTCAACGGTGATTGCACAACTATTGAGTTATATAGAATTAAGGGGGTCGAAAGGGATTTGGACGAAATAGAATAATATAAAAAGAATTAAATGAAGATCATTAATATTAGTTAAAAAAAAAGTATAAAAAAATTATAATAAATCCCGATTTTGGGTTGGCAGTGATGAACAAAAAAAAATATATTGGAACATGTTCGTTGTTGTTTTTTCGATCTCGAAGAATCATTGAAAATTAACTGAAATAATTAAAGAAATATTTAAAACTAATTACTGGGGGGGGGGGGTGAAAATTGTTGGTACAAAAAATGTTTTAAAGAACAATTTTTAAAATGTTTTATAGTTTTTGCCGGCAAAATTTGACGTATAATTCACTTTGATTTTTGTAAAATTATGTTTCCTTCGAAAAAAACTCAAATTTCTTTCATTTTTGAGTTAACTAAAAGGGGTGATAAAAATTAATGATAGTAATAGAATTAATAATTTAAAAATTAAAACTGGTAAAAAAATAGAGTATGTTGAAATTTAACTTAAAATTTAACTCTTTTTTTACATTAATAAACTGCGTCACGTTCTGTTGTTTGAGCTTTAATAAAAACTAAATCTTAAATATCATACGATCGCGCCGTTGTAAAACATTAAACTAAAATTATTGTGTGGAAGATAATATCTATTTTTTAAGCGGCGGTAATTTGTACAAGCTAATTTTAATTACAACAAAAAAAGGCAGCCGGCTTGCAGCAAAACATTAAAAGTTCAATCATGCAAAGAATATCCGCAATTTCCTCCCCTTTTTTTCTTTCTTCCCTTTTTTTGTGTTTCATTTTTATTTACAAGAAACAAGAAGGGTAGTTATTGCAAAACATGAAAAAAAAGAAAGAACAGATGTCTTCGGAGAAAAAAGACTTAAGTCGATAGGTCATAAAAGATAGTTTTTTTCTTGTTTAATAAAAAAATGAAAAATTTGGTTTTTAAGAAAAAAGTTTTAACTGATAAAATTTACCATTTAAAGAAAAATTAATTAACTTACCAAAATATAAATGTTTCTTGATTCTGAGATGAAATTTTTATTGCAGATGAATGAATTTTAGAAGAATGACAATACGGCAGCAAGGAGTATTGAACCAACTGAAAAAAAGTAATTGTATTTTAAAAACTGAAGGGTTTCCCTTATATTCGTAATCAGTTTTATATGCCTTTCAACTAAATCTATCGATGTATCAACAACCCCTGTTGGCATGGCATCTGGCAAATCTTTTTAAATTTTTTGTAACAGAAAAAACAAAGAATTTTACCAAAATTCTCGGTTCAGATTTTACATCTCCGAGGTCAACTTCTTTGATTAAAGATAACATTTTATAAAACTGAATTGTATAAAGAATATATTCCAAATTAATTTTTTTCCCCATTGTTCTATTTCCCAAATAAATCAAAATATCTACCCCCCCCCCCTTTTTTTAAGTAGCTGCCATAAAAAAATTAAGAAAAGGTGTGACCCATTTCCTTAAACCTATTTTCCTGTTCTTATTTTTTTTTTGGCATAAAAAAATTCGAAGGTGCCTTTTTTCGGATCATCGCATGCTTCTTTTCATTATTCTTTCTTTATTTTTTTTTTTTGAAACTGTCATATAAATTTTTCTTTCTTTCAAAACACCTGTCTCTTTTTTTCTTAATTAATTAAGACTTAAAAAAATTATAGTTGAAAAAAAGCTATAAAATTGTTTTTAATAAAGTTTTCATAAACTGCAAAATTTAGTTTAAAAGTGGCAAATTTCTAAATTTTCCTTTTTTTTTAATTTTTTTTCTGATGACAGATGTTTTACAATAATGAGATGGCACATGAAAAAAAGAAAAGAGAATTACGTAATCGATTCCCCCCCCCCCCCTTCTTTTTTTTCCTTTTCTCTTTGATGAAAGCCTTTTTTCTGTCATTGAAAAAAAATGTTTTATGTCTTTTTTTTAATACAAAAATTGGACATCAAAAAAAGGATGTCGGGATAAAAAAAGGGGGGATCGACAGGAAATTGCTTCTATTTTTAAAGAAAAAAAAAAGATTTTTTAAGCTGCTTCTGCTTTTAAGGATTTGTTAAATCTATCGGGTAATATTCCCTTTTTAAACTGATTCTTGCTATTTTTTTTTCAGATTTTTTAATTAAACTGTTTTTTACTTTTTTGCCATCAAAAGACATTAGTACTATTTAAAAAAAAGTTAACATTTTTTTTCTCTCTTTATGTCAAATGGAAAAAAAAATATATAGAAAGCATTGCATTTTAGCATTTGGTCATCATCAGAAAAACGTATCAGTTGCGGGGCTCCATGAGTGACTGACTGGAAATCCCTTTGGGGTTTAGCGCGATAGTTTTTAAAGGGCATGGATAAAAACAGACAGAATTTGTCTGCCAAAAAAAAAGAAAAAAAGGAATCAAATGAATGAGTCTTAAGAAAATTGAAATGGACAACCGAAGAGCGAAACAACAAAAAAGTGCTTAGTAGTATTTTAGTGTTTTTTTTTGAAAAATTTTCAAAAAAAATGGAATTAGTTAGTTAAAACTGAGTTCGCAAATAGAAACTTTCGTTTTTTTCAAAAAGCCTCGAAAAAATAGTTGTATTTAAAAAAACTGTTAACCATTTTTATAGTTTTCTACGGTGAAAAATTGATAAAAGTAATACAAGTTTTTTAAAATTATTTTTATGCAAATTAAGTTTAACTGTTTAATAAGCTGTTGTTGCGAACTAAATAAAACTGATAGTCTCAATACTGGATCTTTAAAACGTAAAAAAAATTTGAACCTCAAAGATTATTTTTATTTTAACTGAACCCATGTTCTCACAAGTAATAATTTATTTACAAAAATAAGCTTACCAGACATAACTGCAGAACTTGAAGAATATGAAGGCAAAGGTCTATGAGTTGTTGTGGTGGTGGTGGTAATTTCAGCGGTGCAATTGTGAGCTTTACATTGAGAATATTGGATTCCATTGCTCTAAAAATTTTTAAATTTGTGATTATGCACTGTTTTAATGTGTTTATTATTTAACTGGTTTGATTTTTGGAAATTTAAAACTGTAATAAAAGATTAAATTCTTGAAAAAAAAATTAATGCAAAGTAAAATTTAATTAAAGCATTGAAATGAAAAAAAAAACAGTTTCGGGTTTAAAAATTGAACTCAAAAATATTTTGAAATTATAAACTGTCTAAATTATCCATGTGGGACCACAAAATAATACACTTACATCAGCTTTTAAAGTGCAAGCATTATTACTATCAGCAACTTGGCATCGATCACCATTAAGTCTATTCAAAGAAAAATCTTCTGAACAACATTTCATGAAAGCTTTACATGCATTTGGGCCAGCATATTCTGCGATATCATTACATCGGGCAGTAAAATCTCGGGAGGTTGGATTATATGGATCATCATTGTAATCATCATCAGGAAGATTATTTTGGGCTAATGTGAAAGTGATGGAAATGATGAAAGTAAGGAAAATAAGTTTAGAATTCATAATTTCACAAAGAATTTAGAATTCAGAAGGATGAGATCACTGATAAGCTTAAAAGTGCTTTTAAACTGTAACATAAGGGATTTTTAGTTTTGCAAAAAGATAAAAAATAAAACATAAAATTGCATCGAAATTTTATTAAATAATTGAATTTCAAGTTTTTTGTTAAAATTTTTAACTGAATCAAAATAATCAGTGTCAATCATCCTGATGTCAAATTAAAAAAAGCAATTTTAAAATCAATTTAAAAATTCGAAAGTATCTCAAACAGAATTTCGATTATTCTCCAATAAATTTAACAATTTTAACACGACACGCTTTAAATCCCCGAAAAGCATATATATAAAAAAACTATAATAAAAATAAAAACAATCCAAATAAAAGTATATATAAAAAAGTTTTGCGAAAAAAAATATAATATAAAGAATGCTATTATTTAAAAAAAAAGTAAGCATGAATGAAATATTTAAAAGAGGTCCCAAAAAAAGAAGGCATTATTTTTGGTCAACGTCGAAGGGCACAAAAAAAAGAGAGAGAGAAAAAAAAGAGAGCAGAAAAAAAAGTAGGCGGATTCGCGCAAAAATTACGCGCAAAAAAAAAAGAATGGAAAGACTTTTGCTTGCTTCTGAATATTTTGCAACCAAAAAATTGCCATTGTTTGAGAGAGGGGAAAAAAAAGTTGTTGTTGTTAGAAGCCAGCTGCTTTTAATGTTGGAGGGGTACTTTGTCGTGCAAGTTTTTCTCCTTCAATTTTTTTAAGGACATTCATGAGCAAAAACTTTTTTATACATATATAGGTCGCCGAGATATATGTATTATATATATCCGGCAGCCTACGGCATTTTTTTTTGCATTTTTTTATTATTCTTTTTTTTCAAGCTTGACCGAATAATGACCAATGAAAAAAAAGCCATGGAAGTAAAAAGCTAAGATATACGAATTTTTTAGGTTTTAAATATAAGGGAAGCAAAAATATGTGTGGCTAATTTTTAAAACTGTGTTAAAAAAAATGTTTAAAAAAGACCGTATAAAAATGCTTTGCAAAAATATTGCATTTCTTTTAAAATTATTAAAATTTTCGAATTTGGATTTAAAACATTAAATTATAACAAATGATATAACTGATGAAAGGCTTCTTAGATGCCTAGAGTTATCAAATTTTTTAACACTGGTTAAAAGCTAGAAAAAAATGGGTTTCAAAACTGCAGTCGTTACAACATTTTCAAATCTTTTTCGAGCATCAAATAAATTAACATTATTAAATTTTAAGCTATTGTGATGCCCCCAAAATATCCCACTTTATCAATTTATCAGCGAAAGGTCTTATAATTAAAAGATAACAAATAAACTAGGGCCATAATTTTTTTGTACATTTTGCCATTGTTATAACACATTGAAAAAAAGAACTAAACTGACGCTCTTTCTCTATTCAACAATAAACTCCCAAAAAAAGAGATCAGCAGCAGCAACAACCCTAAGGAGCAGCAAAAAAATGAATAAAGAGAAAAAAACAAAATTAGAAAAAAAAGAGAAAGTAATTGAATTTAAAGAAAAAAAAATATAAAAAAATGAAGAAGCATGTGAGAAGAAGAAGAAGAAGAAAAAAGCAATTGGTTTGCGTTCAGAAGGATCCAACAACTTCAAGACGAAGCAGAAGGAGAAGCATAAGGACGAAGAAGCATCTTTTTTTTTCCACTGCTTCTGGAGATATGAAGCAGTAAAAAAAAGAAAGAAGCAATCCACTCAACAATAAGGAAAGAAAGAAAAAAATAATGTTTCTGTTGCAATAAGTGTTTCGTTTTTTCTTCTTTCATAAAAATTTATGCCTAAAAAATAAGGTTTTTCTTTTTCTATATATATATATTTTTCTTCGTTATCTTCTTGAAAAAAGCTGTAGACACATTTTTGACGAGTTTTTTAATGCCAAAAAAAGAAAAAGAAGATGAGTGTGAGATGAGAAAAAAGAAAAGAAAAAAAAATGAAACTGAAAGAAGAATGTGGTTAATGGAATGAGGGGAAAAAATGTATATATATATAATATATAACAATATATGTGAAAATTTTAAAAGGGGAAATGATATAGGAGAGTAAATATAGAGGGGTGTGGATGGAATCTGATATTGGGTTTGAATATTAAATGATTTCTGAAAAAAACAACATTAAAACTCAAAGTTAAGGAAAAACTGATATCATCTATTTTAGCTTGGATTCAACGAGGGTTTGCTTAAATTAAAAAGCATTTATAGTTTATAAAAATTCAAAAAACTGAAATTAAACGATTAATAGAAGTTATGAAATACGGTAATTTGAAGATCATTAATAATTAAAAACAATAAAAGTCAAATTAAAGTTTATTTTTGTGATAGCATAAGAAAATTGACAAGTGATAATAAAAATAAATCAAAAATTGGAACCGCTTGATAAAAATAAAAGACAAAACTGGAGGAGTCTTAAATAATTGTAATCATTTTTATAAAAACTTTATAATGTGATTTACATTTTTTACATATTTTATTTAATAAACTGTTTCAGAACAATCCATTGTTAAGAACATTCAAATTACAAATCTATCAAATCATTAATTTTAGAACTTAGAAACAAAAAAATTAAAGTTAACACAATCAGACAAGAATCCACTGTTCTATGAACTACCGCTTTTTCTTCTCCTTTTTATTTTTTTGGAGTTCTAACAAATTTCCAATTTCAAAACCCCATTTTAAAGCTTAAGAAAAAGAAAATTTGAAAGAAAGAAACCAAGCACATGACGTTGAAAATGTTTTGTTTTTTTTCTTCCTTTTTTTTGGGCATGGACCTCTTTTTTATTTTCGGAAAAGGGCATTAAAACGTGGCATGCCTAAAAAATTTTTTTGCCAATGTTTCTTGTTTTTTTTTCTTTACTCGTTTATTCTTAAGTGTTTTTAAGGGAGCATTGAGCTGGATAAAAAAAAATAGAAAAAGAAAAAACTAAAAGCTTGATTTCATTTTTTTTAAACTGCAGGATAGAAATTAGAAAGCTTTTTGTGAGACATAAAAAGATATTTTATAAAACGTAGCAACAACAAAAAATTGTTTATAAACTGGCTGCAACTTATTCTATATTTTTAGAGAAAACTTAAACTGTTGTTTTATCTTTCTTTGTGAAAGATAAAAGATTACATGAAAATGCCGGCAAGGGAATAAAATATCAAAAAAAAGGGAACGGCGGCAAAAACAAAAATATGTCAGACTTTCATCAATCTGTCAAAAATGATTTGTAACATGTTCGTTCGCTTTTTCTAAGGAAAAAAAAAGACAAGATTTTCGGTTTCAACAATTCAAAAAAAATGTATAGGGGCTTTGAGCGGATACATATTTGCCAAAAAAGAAAGTGAAATGAATTTGAAAAAAATAATACATGCATAAAACTGAAAACAATAAGAATGGCAAAAAAATGGCAAAAAAATGTCGCAAAGAAAGAGTTTAAAAGTAGATTTTGGAAAGAAAGGATTATAACAGCTGAAACTGGCATCTATTCGCTTATCATAATGGCAAATTTTAAAATTAGTGTTTAAATTTCAGCAAGATTTTTAAAAACTCTACATGAAAAAGCGTTTTGTAGCATGGCTAAATTAAATTTGAACAAAGTTTAAAAAAAAGATAAAATTTAATGTAACTGTTCTTGTGGCGTGCATTGTGAAATTCGGGCTTATTCCTAAAAAAACTGGCGAAATGCATGAGGGTTTTATAAAATAACTGTAATCAGCTTTCTGATATTTTAAAGCTAGCCATAATAAATTTGAAATTTCATACTCAGATAATTTTATGACTGTACCAACTTTATCAAATCAAGCTTTTAATTTAAAAATGAGATATTAAAAAATTTAGTTTTACAAAACATTTCGGGGGGGGGGGGAATTTTCCAATTTTCACAGAAAACTTTTTATAACTTATTTTCTTTATTATTTTGACATTTCATGGTCAAGAACCATTTTATAAAAATAATTCAAAAATTAAAAACAAAATCATTTTTCTTCCATTTTAGTAATAAAAAAAAAGTATGCGTGAAAACTCTCACTTTTAATATCTTTTTTTTTCAACCCCTGTTGCGCGCAAATTTTATTATTACCTTTTTGTAATCATAAAAAAAGGTCAAGTATAAAAACTCTAAAAAAATATACATATATATAATATGAAAATGAGCGGTGGCGGAAACGCCGTTCAATGCTTTTGAGTTGAGTCAGCGAAAAACAAAAAAAAAAGGAGAGAAAATTTATATATAAAAATGACCAACGACCTCCTCCTTTTTTTCCCTTCTTTCTTTTTTATTAAATGAGTAGTCGTTGTTGTCGGCATGACTCGGGTGTCAAAAAACATGATATCCGTAAAAAAATTGGATGAAAGAAAAATATTTTTGGAAGACAAAAAAAAATGGGGGAAAAAAAGTAAAGTAAAAATAAATGGAAAAATATTGAGGTTAAAAAAATAAATTATTTTTAAAGGGTATCATTAGCGGATGTGAGTGAGTGTATTCGAACGGATGAAAAAAAATTATTGGAATTTTAAAAAAAAATTGAGGTACACAATGGAATGGGACAATAATGGAGATAGCAAAGAAAATTGGCTTTAAAAATGATAGTTTTGTATGCCATAAAAATTTTAAACACTGCAGGACCCTCATAAAGGTTACACATTTATCAATTCGTTGTAAGATAAAAAGTTGTAACTGTGTTGATTAATGTTTAGTCCTTGAATTTCGCTGATAAAAAGATATTAAAATTTTGCAAATATCTTACTTTCGATTTTTTTGATTTAAAAGTTTAAACTGTCTCTAAAAATAATTTGATTTCTTATCAATAAAAAATTGATAATTGTTAATTAACTATAAAAAAAAATTTTCAAACTGACACTTTGATGGTCATTGAATTTAAACTGATTAGCTTAATTGTTTTTGGATAACAAATAATTAAGACTCTCAGAAAAAAAGCTTAAAACAGCAGCATAAAAAATCAAAAAAGCTAATTTCTATTCAAATTTCTTAAAACCTAAAACCTCCACTTTTTTTTCTCTCTCTTTCTCTTTAACAACATCATCATCATCAACATCAGCCGTCTGCTTCTTTTTTTTCCACTTCAATGATGGTAAGAGCTTATCCCTTAATGGTCAACACCGGTGTTCTTTCACTTTTACCTTCATTCATTTATTTGTTACCCTCCTTCTTCTTTTTTTTTTTTTTGAACTCTCGAAAAAGAAGAAAGAATCGGCAACCGCGCGGAAAAGAAGGGCACACCAAATCCGGTGCCTAAGAGATTTCATTTCATTTTCTCGTTTTCTCTTTCGTTTTTTTGATTTTTGAAGAATAACGCCAAAAAAGGGAGGGAGGGGGCGGGGAAAGGCAGCTGCGTGCTTTGCTTACTTAGAATCGAAAAAAAAAACAGTGCAATTCGATCATCAAATAACGCAACCCTAATATAAAAAAGAAGCAGCAAGCAAGCAAAAAAGCAAACTACTAACTAACCAAAAACGGGTGTGGCACTTTTTTTTTGCCTTGTATGTATATTTATATTTGTATTATTTGATGAAGCTTTCGTAGTAATGGCAAAAAAATAGAGAGAGAAAAAGTAAAAGTTGATGAGTGCTTGATCTAGTTTAAAAAAAATAAAAGAGAAAGAGAAAAAAAGCGGCAAACATTAAAAAAGAGACACGAAAAAAAAGGAAGGGCAAAAAAGCAAGAAGAAAAACATACAAGTGCCGGAAATGGGCAATTCTCTCAAAGAATGAAAGCAAGAAAGAAAGGGTGTGGAAATAATGGGAATTGAGAAGAAAGAAAGGAAAATCTTAGGTAAAATTGAATATATTTAAATTGTAAAAAATGATGGGAATAAACTGCATCTCTTTCTATTAGAGAATATTTTGAATTAAATTATCAAATTTTTGTTGTTTTGGGTGACAAAGATTTTTTAAATAAAATTTCAAAGGTGCGGGAGACGCATCTCTAACAAATTTTTTGTTCGGGGTTCATTGGAGCTGTTTTTTTGTTTAACATTTTGCAGCTCCAATAAATAAAAAAAGCAGCTCCAATGAGCGCTGATTCGCGTCGGGACCTCCAACGAATGTCAAACACAAAAATTTGTTAAAGGTGCGTCTCCCCCTTGAATGGGAGCAAAAAACCATGTTAAAAATCTTTTGAATCAAAGAAAAAGTATCAAAACTGCAGTTTGATGTTTCAAAATTTGTTTCTTTATTTTAACTAAATAAATGTTAAAATTTGGGAGAATATTTATCAGTAAAAACTGGTTCATGTTTAGGAATATTTCCTTAAATTACATTTTTAAATTTTTTTAAATTGTGAAATAAAAACTGTATGTTAATAATTGCTTTTTATGGGTACATTACATTTGACCTTTCCTCTCTCATTCATTCATTCAAATGGGAAATGGGGGGAGGTTAAAAAATCACAAAAAAAAATCGACAGTATTGAATCGCTTTGGGGATTATCCGGATTTTTAGTTTTGACCTTGCGATTAGGTTCTTCTATTGTAAAAAAAAATATTTTATTCGAATATATGTATCTTTTTTTTTTGTGTGAATAATAAAAATATGGGAAGCATTGTTACTTTTGTAAGCTCAAAACTGATTCAACTGGAGCTTGCTTTTTTTAAACTGTTAGAAAGCAAAGAAAATTTAGGGGAGATATAAAACTAACAAAAGTCAGAAACGATATTGGTGTTCAAAAACAGAATTATTTCAAAAATGAATACCACAAACGTCTAAAACAGATTTTAGGCTTACAACAAATGATGCCATAATTTTTTTGTGTGAATAAACACAATCTTTTACAAAAAACTGTTTCATTAAAATTTCATTTTTTAAAACTAATTAGCATTTAACTGCCCTTCTCTCTATTTCCGCACTCCCTCATTTCCCTCCCATTTCATTCATTCATTCATTCATGTCAATCCTTCCATGAAAAAAAAAGAAAGAAGAAAGAATTTATTTTGTTTCAATCAACCGAAATTTAATGAGCTAACAAGCATAGTCAATCAGCAAGCTTAGATACATTCCCCTCTTTCTCCCCCATTCATTCTTTCATTCATTCATTGACTTCTTTTTTTCCCGCATGAACAGTTTAAAGTTAGTTAGCTTTATCGGTCATTTTTCAAATTTTTAATTGGACCTTTTTTTCCCCTCCCCTTGCACTTCCATCATTTTTATTTCATTCATTCATTCAATTCGTAACTCTTTATTTTAATTTCATAAAAATTGACACAAATGCCAATTAGGATGTATCTTTTCTCTTTTTCGCTTCTTTTGTTGGAGCCATTTCTGCCACCACCACTACCAAAAAAGTGTGGAAAACGGAGAACTTAAAAAAATAATGAAACAATAGAAAAAACGGAAAAACGGAAAATAAGCGCGCGAAAATGTGGCAGTTTATGAGGCAACCGAATGAAGAAGAAGGAAGAAGATTGAATATAAGTTGTGACAACTTAAAAAAAGTGGGGTAATTAGTAATTGAGTAATATAATAGTTTAACACTGAGGTGTTGTAGGATGTGTTTGATTTAATAAAAAATAAAACTGCAGAATTAGCTTCTTAGATAACAGATAATAAAAAAAAGCAAAAATATAGTGAAAAATGTTTAATAAAAATGCTACCATAAAAATTACGAAAAAATACGATAAAAGTCAGCCGTAAGAATTTTCGTGAAAAATGAAAATAACTGATACTACTGCGAACATTTTTATAAACTGAAGGGATATATTTAATTATTTTTAAGCGTTTAGCTATTGTTACACAAATTTATATACATTTAACTGATTATCCCGTTGACGCTGACATGTCATAAAGTAATTTTGTCACTTTTAACTAGTCATTTTTTTGCTGCCTTCAATCATCCCAAATTACCCGTTTTATTTATTTTCCCAAAATATATATCTCATTCGAAAAAAATATAGGCTAATGATTGTAGAAAAAAAAAAGAAACACGAGAATGTTTGTAACTAAAAATGAAACAAGAGTAGTCCGATTTTGGCCCAAAAAAAAAGAAAGAGGCAGATGTCACACTCATTTTCAATTTTATTTTCTTCAAAAACACGCATAAACCAAAGCCACTTATTTCTTGCGCGGAAGCGACAAAAAATGCCATTCTTCTTCTTTCTTTTCTTTTTTTTGCCTTCCATTTTTTTAAAAAGCAATTTGTTTCACACCCTCTTTTAAGGGCATCTTTTTTAGGCAATGAAAATTGGTAAAACATTTTTAAAATTTGAAAGACAAAACTGACACGATTTAAAAAAACCTTAAACAAATGAAAACAAAAAGAAATAAAACTGTATAAAATCGTCATAATTAATTTCAGCGAAATATACTGTAACATATTTGATTAAAGGCTTATAATTGTAATATTTTTACATGATTTTTTTAAACTGCAGAATGAGTGGATATATGACACTTCGTTACAAAGACAATTCGTTACCAACGTGAGCTGGGTTCAAAGTCATTTCGTTACAGTTGGTAACGAAGTGTCTTTGTAACGAAGTGTCGATCTTCCGAATCAGTTAGGGGCATTTTAAATGTTTTTTAGCAAAACTGTTTCGAGACACAAAGCTTAAATTTAAAACAAAACAAAGAAAAAATAATTTTGATAAAAGTTATAATGAATTTAAGAATTTTGTAAAAATTTTTTGAAAAACCCCAAAAAGCTTAAAGACAATCAACAACTTTTAATTTGTTTCAAATTCAACAATAAAAAATAAAAATATTCGATTTGATAAAGCGTTAATGATCGATAAAAATCGTATAAAAAAAGACAAACTTTTTTTTGGTTAAAACAAAATGAAATATGTACAAGTATATAAGACGCCTAAACGAATTGTGATTTGCAAAAAAAAAATGAGAGAGAAAAATCAGATTTTTCTCTCTCATTTTTTTTTGCAAATCACAATTCGTTTAGGCGTCTTATATAATACAATTTACTATCATTGTTTTCAAACTGCTTCATATTTTGAAATTTTGAAACTATATATTAAATCATTCAGAGATTCCTGTTTTAGAAATATTAAAAGGAGACACAATAAATCGTTTTTGGGAAATTAAACTGACATCACAAGCATACCAAGCTTTATCATACAAGTTTTATCTTTCTACGTTGATTTTGCATTTCATATTTTTATTTACTTTTAAACTGTTCATAATTTATCTTGTTGTTAAATTATATAAAAAAAACTGACTCCCATGCCACTAACTCCCATCAAAGATTACGCCTATTAACGTTGGTTAAAATACTTTTTTCCAATCTCTAATTAACATTCTCCACCGCAATTTTTAAAAACAAATTTTTTTAGTTTTCTCCAAAAATCATCAAAAAATCTGACACTTTCGACTCTAGAATTATTATACATAGAGATTCAATCAGTATCGCCCCCAAAACTTTTTTCATCTATTTTTCATCTTTGAAATTAAGAAGACATATTAAAAAAAGTTATAATTTCTTTTTTTCTCTCAGCAGGCTCAGCAGGAGTGCCGACCGTTTTATGATTCCGATTATTGTCATCCCTATTTTTCTTTTTTGAATATTAAAAAAATACCAACGGAAATATAAAAGCCACGCCAAAAAAAGGGAAAGAAGATTTGTGGGGTCAAAAAAAGGTAATCGCTTTTTCTTTCGATTCTTTTCGATTCGCACAGCTCAAATAAAAAAATTGAAAGAGTTCTTTTTTTTTGATTTGAAAAAAAAAATAAGTCAGAGAAAAAATGTCATATTTGCATAAAATAGGTTTTTTTGTTGACTGTTGCCGATTTATTTTTTTTTTTCAGGGAACCCAAAAAACTTATTCGATTATGTTTCACCCAAATAAATATAAATGTATTTAAATAAATAAATAAATGAATACGGTATATGCCTTAAATGGTTAATGAGCTTTATTAGTTTAAGAGGGATAGTAAACTGGTCAGCTCCTGTTTGAACTAATATTAATATAGAAAAAACTGAAAATTCAGCGCTAGTTTTTGGTTTTTTAGTTAAATATAAAATTAAACTTGGCATAATTTGTTAATAAAAAAATATTCAATAAAGAAAAAAACTGAAATGATATGAGATATTGCCCTTAGCCTAAGTATTCCTAATGAAATGTGATCAATTAAAGAATAAAACTGCTTAAAAACTACTACTTTTTCTTTTTAGAATTCAACTACAATAAAATAAAAACATTCATATGAATATATGTAAAACTGAACAAATATTATATTTGGAAATATTTATGCTAATACTTTTTTTGTTTTTAATCACCACAAAATATCCAATCAGGTTTATCATCGAAGTTATAAAAAATTTTAAACTGCTTTAAGTTCAGTGTTTTCCCGATTCCATTGATTCCGATTCCGGAATCGATTTCTTTATAAGGAATCGGAAAAAACACTGTTTAGGTTTAACAAAATCGGAAAACCAAAATACTGGATCTTTAATAAAGGGAGACAACATTGTTCGTGGCAAAAGCACCGAAATTCTACCAAATTTCAACATAACTATTTAAAAAATTTATTTTCTTCTTGAAAATAACATGCAGTCAGTAGAAATATTGCAAGCTGCAACATTTTAAAAATATTTTTATTCAAAATGCGGACACTTAAAAATTGTGAAATAAAATTTTTTTATTATTCAGAAATTTAATATCTTCTTCTTTTTGCTTTTGGTGCTATTTTTTTGCCATCATAAAACTGAGAAACTCCAGCGAATCTCCATACCCAAAAAAAAGGGGAAAGAAAAAGGGTTAAAGTTATTCAAATTCGCGCGCACAAAAGTAAATAAACTGCTCTCTTCTCTCCCTTTTTTTCCTATCGCTTAATATATTGGTAAACCGAGAAAGCTGCTTTTAAAGCTTTATATCCTCTTTTTTTTTTACTCTCTTTCTCTCTTCTTTTTTTTTAATTCGTTAAAAACACAAAAACGATAATAATGAAAACAAAAATATGAGACAAGTCAATTTTGGTTAAAATGTCTATGTAAACTTTGACAACTTATATATTTGGGGGGGGGGGGGTGAAAAAAAGGGATAGAAACTGTCTCCAAGATTTATACCAGAAACTTTAAAGAGAAATAAAAGAGAAAACTGGGCCAGAAGAACTTCTTTTATTAAAAAGCGACGGAAATATGGAATCCGAGTTATTGCTTATATGCAAATTTAGCAGGTACAATATTTTCATCATTGTGTAAAATATTATCAATTAAATTAAAAAAATTACAAATTTAAGTAAACCAAAATATGTTATTGTTAAAAATTTTTCAAATATTATAAAACATTTTAAATCCATTTGAAACTTTTTTTATTTTCACAATTTTAAAACTGGCAGAAGAAACATGCTTCTAAGAATTAATTAGCAAAAATCTTAGTTTTAATAAATCTAATTTTAATTATTTGTTACATCACTTGATGTTTCCAAAAAAAGAAAATAAAACAGAGGTTCTCACGCAAAACAAGTTCCCCCGATAATTTGCATATTTTTTAATTTTTTTGCGGGAAAAGTATAAGAAAACTGCAAACCTGAAAGGCGATAAAATAAAATAAAGTATCAAAATTTGGGATCTCAGGAAAAAAATTTGTTAAATTAAAATTGTCTTTTTCGATTTTTGAAAAAAAATTATAAAAAACGGCGTCAAAGTGAATACTTATTGGTAATAAAACAGTATTGCCATTGATTTTTGTAAATTAATAATTATGGTAAAAATATAAAAATACAAAAATATTTAACTGAAGTTTCTTGCAACTGATTATTAATATTAATATTATGTAGGAAAAAAACCAAAAAGTTTTCAAAATTGGAGAAGACCGACATACTTGATAATTATTTTAACTGATAGCAGTAGATATACATGAAGATCTAAAAATTTATAATTTAAATGTCAACTGGCTCTGTCGTACATTAACCAATGAAATAATCTCCTATCATTTTACTATTCTCTTTCTTCTATAATTCCATTTGTAAAAAAGCTGTTAGTTTTTTTAAAATAGTAAAATTACAAATTTTCTTCCTCTATTTTTTTTGGTTTTCCCTCCACAAAAATTACGCATCATTTTTTTTAGTATTCGCGCAACGGTCGTTGTCGAAAAAAAAGGAGAGAAGCAAAACATTGATGAAACATGTTTTTCTTTCGCCCCCCCCCCCCCCCTGCTTTTTTTTCTTCGATGATGGCACTACCATCAGTTTCTTTTTTTCTTCTTCTCAAACGAACGAATGAATGAATGAAAAATGTTCAATTTTAAATTCAAACAACCTCAATCTAGAGGTCATGAATACTTTTTCTTTTGTTTCATTAATTTCTTTTTTTCTTCTGCTTCTTCTTCTTCCCTTGAGGCTTTCTTCTTCTGCTTTTAACGAACCAAAATTGGAACGGAAATAAAACTGAAAAATGAAAAAGGAAGAAAATTAAAAGATGAAGAAAAAAAATTGAAAGAGCGAAAGAAGATGAATTAATTGAAGGATAAAAACTGTTTTGTAATGTGGAAGATGGAGTTGGAAATATAAAAACAGAGCTGGAGTTTAGCAAAAGTTTACAGAAAAAGTTGTTAAATTTAAACAGAATAATAATGAGCGATCAAGAGATCGCAGTGAAACTGATTTGGATTTACACTTTTGCAATATCAAAATTAGATAAAAATATTTATTTTCAGTAAATAAACTGTGTCTTTGTCGTTGTCAATAAATGTCAGATTTTTGTTTAAATGATTACCTAAAATTAAATTTAACTGCCATATTATAAAAAACATGTGAAAAAACTATATCACTGCAAATAAAGCAAATTACCATAGACAAAGAAACTATATCTTTTAAAGCCATGATTTTAAACTGAATATTTGTGACATTCGGTGGAACAAAATCCGGCATTTTTTTTATTTCTCAAACACTCAAAAAAATATATTTTTTTCAATTCAGTCATGCAATTTTCTTTTGAAGACTTTTTAATTATTAATCACTAGAGGTGCTCCACCCCTTCGGGGTGGACCACCATAGTTTCATGTTAACAATAAACATTTTTTCTTTGCAGAAAATGTTTTTGGCACTGTTTAATAAAGCTAAGCCTAAGCTATAAATTTAAAGTAACACAACACTATACTTTTTTTATCATCAAAAAATTGGCGATAGGACAAAATGCATTTTTTTTTAAAAAACGACGTGAAACTTTCAGCAAAAGCTTCAAGCTACCGTCCTCAACAAATTTGATGATACTATAAATGAAAAAATTCCCGTCCTCTGTAATTTATAGCAGAACACGCATGTTTTATACAAATTTTTGGTACTTTCTACTTTTTATGCATTCACTTTTTTTTATAGCCACCTCCGGAACTCACCAATATCCAAAAAAAATTTGTTAGAGGTGGGACTCCCCCTTTAACGCCCAAACAACGTATAAAACAATAAATTTTTTGGCGGGCTAATAGCAAGCTATTAGTCACTTCCCGGCTAAAAATCACAGCAACACTTCCGCCGGGAAAAGCAAAGCTTAAAGGAAGAATCATAACTTTTCAACTTGATTAAAGCTCATACGAATGAGCTCAATGTTTCTGCACTCATTTACTTTTATATCAATTTTAAAGTGTCCATGCAAATCACAAAGCTCACAGCCAAAATTAAAAAAAATTCATTCACATTTTCTTTATTCCCCGGCAATTTGCATCAACTTTTTCATTCTCTTTCGGATCTCACTTTCACAGGTCCGTATCTTTTTTGCATCAGTACCTCCGGAAGATGCGCCTATGATTTTTGTTTTACTCGCCTTTTTATCTTTATTTTAATACCAAATAACAATAGGACGCTCGCTTACGTAACAAACGAACATTCTCTTGTTAGGGGAAGGAAAAGAATTTCAAATAATTTTTTATGACAGATTCACTCTCAAAAAATATGCAAAATTTGGGTGGCATTTTTGAAGCTATAAAATATTTAATAAAAATGCAAATGTTTAATTAAAGTTTTTGAAAACAAAAATGGGGATAGTTTTAAAATAATTTTATTCACTGTGATTTGGTAAAATAAATTTAAATTTGAAGTTTAATAATTAAAATTTTACAAATTTTTTTTAGATTAAAGAAAAAATAAAAACTGCGGATTGTTCAATTTTTTGTTAGAGTTGAATTTGAAATATTTTCAATGGTTTTTATGCCCAAAAGAAATTTTTTATTAATTTAACATTTTAAGTGGGAACATTGCAGTATTATTAAAAGCGTTAACACAAATGTGCAAGTTTGCAAGTAACTTCTGGAACATAATGATTTTCAATTCCTTTAACAATTAATTCAAGAGATTTATCAATGATTTCTTTGCATAATTTGTCCAAGGTATGATGATTGTGGCAAATTTTGTTGCAAACTCGATTGGCTTTCTAAAAAATATTTGTTTATAAATAAATATTGGGGTAGCAAAACTGATACGAATTTGAGAATTTAAAATTTAAAAAACTGCGGTAATGTAGCCACTTTTACAGTACAAAATTATTTAAACTGCATTAAACCGATTTTCCAAAAAGCTTACTTCTTCAATTGTTCCCTCTCCATGATCAATTTCTTTTTCCAATTCTTTAACAAAGTCTTTACAAAGTGAACACCCAAGTCCCTTTGTTTCTGGCATTTTTTGAATAGCCAAAGTTACAGCAAAAAGAACGCTGAAAACAGCTAAAACCAAAAAAACCTGATTCATTTTTGATAACGGTTTTTTCTTAAAAAACTGTTCGATTCAATTAAGTGTCTTTCTTTTATATAAAATTTCTTTGTAGCTATAATCAAAAGTTTTAATCCGATTATCAAATGGACTCTTCAAATGTTTTGGTTGTATAAATCTTATCAATAAAATTGTTCTTTTAGGTCCCGGAACTACTTGGACTTGACAATACTTTGCTCCGATAAAGCTAAAAGTCTACTGATAGTTGGTTTAAATTTTTAAGATAAAATTCAAAGGTTAAAAGTCTTTAAAACTGTCTTCATTAGGATTATATTAAAAAAAGACAATAAATTGTGGTAAAAAACTGCTGATCTTTGTGGAATTTAAAAAGTTGAAAATAAAATAAACTGTGATCCTTTTCCTGGAACAATAGAAGGAAAAATTAAACATAAAAATCGATGTTAGTCCATTTTCAGCATTTTGGACAATTATTATAATTTTTTGTTCCATTATGCAAATTTTGGGTCGATAAAATGCATTGTTAGAAATTAATCATCCCAATTAAAACTGCAATTTTAAAGCATTTTAGTTAATTTAACTTAAATGGGGTTAATAGTTTGAAGCTTTTGAAAATAAAACAAGTTAAAAAAATTATTTAAAATTAATCTGCAGATGATATCAAAAAAGTTGAACAAAACTGATAATGTTTTAAGTTTGATTTTTAAAGTTTGATTATTGACAGAAAATGTATGCACAAACTGTTTTTTTTGTAATGTTTTTTTTTGTAAATTTAAATTTAAAAAAGTTTTTAAACTGTCGCATCACCAATAACTGCTTTTTCCAGGTGTTGTTTTGTGCTTAATTTTATTAATTAAGTTAATTACGTGAACTAAAAAGATAAAAAAATAGTTAATTGAAAAAAATGTTCATTTTTTATAGTCAAAATCGTTGCAACTAAAAACTTTTTTTTCGCATAATTAATGACTTTATTTTGGAGAGGGGTGATCTTTAAACTGTCACGGTTTATCAAAAAATAATTGATTTGTTTTCCCGGCCCATAAAGAAAAGATTAATTTATAAATTGATTGATCAAAACAAAGATTCTTCTCTTCTTTTTTTATAAAACAATTGTTTTCAATTATTTCTTTTCTCTTAAAAAATTTAGAAAAGTATGGCGGCAAATATTCGTAAAGCTATTACAGAACAAATTCTTCGATCCAAAGTTCAACAAGAATTAAAATGGTCAGAAATTGCAGAAAAAATTGGACGAAGTAAAGAATGGACTGCCACGGCATGTCTTGGAGATGCATGTTTTGATAAAAATGAAGCTGAAAAAATTGGAAAACTTTTTAATCTTAATGATGAAGATATTAAATGGCTTCAAGTCGTTCCCCATCGAAATATTACTGCTGATGCCGAATTAGCTAAGGATCCGGTGATGGCTCGATTAAAAGAGGTAATATTTTTTAAAACTGGATTGGAAATATTTAGATACTGTAACTGACAAGGTGAATTTATTTTAGGCCGTTGGAGTATATGGCCCAGCAATGCGGGAATTAATCCTTGAAGAATTTGGTGATGGAATTATCAGTGCCATCAACTTTGACTTTAAACTTGAACGAGAACTTCATGAAGATGGAGATCGGGTTAAAATTACTTGGTCCGGGAAATTTTTACCTTATAAAAAATTCTGAAAATTTTTTAAAACGCTTTAAAACTGTGGCTTCTATTTTTTCCGTTAATAAACAAAATATACAGATTCACTTCCATTTTTGGACAAAAAATATATTTATAAACAAAATAATTACATATTTTTTATTTAAAATTTATTAAAAAAGAGCTTCGAGGATGGGCGGAGATTTTTTTACTATAAATAAATAGTTTTCAAAAATTAATTATTTTTACAAAACTGTGAACCAATATTATAATATATAGATGTTTTTCACAGGTGCCACATGAAGCTCTAAAAAATTTTTGAATGATCAAACAAATTTCGATCCAAAAAAACGGTAAAACTGATTCCATTATTTATTAACAGGTCTAAAATGCTTGTCATTGTTTCGCCGAAAATTTAAATAATTAAACTGTAAAGATGTTTATGTAAAAATTAACATAAATCATTTTTATTCAAAAATATGCAAATGCATATTTGTCAAATAAACGTTTTCTTGATTTTTTCTTCTACATTGCCACTTCTCAAATTCAAAGAAAAGTATTAAAATGCCATTAGCAATTGATATTGCATTTAAATGGGGTGGAAAGAAGAAGCCATCAGAATCTGAATCAACAAAACCCATAAATGGCAATCCTTCAAATGTTACATCTGAATGTAAGTTTTTTAAATTTAATTTTATCTTATTTTAAAATATATTTATTTTTTTCAGTACCATCAGAAATTCAACCAGAAAGTACCCAAGCAGATTCAGCAAGTTCAACGGCGGAAAAGAAAAAACTTAAAAAGAAAGAAAATTTAAAAACAGCTTTGAAACCGGAAAAAAAGAAAAATTCTGAAAGCGAAACGAAATCAATTGAATCAACAAAATCCACAGAAACTGAAACACTTGTAAGTTTATTTGACAATATTAAACTGGATAAGCAGATGTGTCTTTTAGACAACCGAAGATGAAGAATCCAAAAAAAGTGAAGAAAAATTAAAAGAATTGAATGAAACTGCAAAACTTGATTCATTAATTAAATTGCCCGAAAAGTAAGTTAAATATTTTAAAATTAATTATTTTGCATTATTTTTATTTGGAAAAATGTTTATTAACTGCTTTTTTGCTATTTAAATAATATTTGATTACTTTGAAAAGTGACATAAATATTTGCGTTACTAAAAATGCCATGACAAATTGGAATATTAGCGAAACAAATTTTTATAACTGGCATTGTTAAGCGTCCCGATAGGTCTACAAATATTTGGTGAAAAGTTAAAAAATTAGCTTGAAAAACTGAAGACATTTGTGTGAGAATTGTTTGTTTTTCTTTGTTGCATTCATTTTTTGAAATATTTTTAACTGCAAAGTAATATAAAAAAGCTTTATAATGAATTCATTTAATTTTAGACCAATAATAATTCAAAGACGTGTGATAATATTTCGACATGGAGAAAGAATTGATCGAGTATTTCCAGTTTGGATTCGACAATCAAATTCAAATGGTTCTTTTCGTCCGTATAATTCAAATCATCCAAAAACCCTTCCAAAACGTCATCGTGGATTATCCGCATATGATGCAGATCCGCCGATAACAGAAATTGGAAAAATTACTGCTGAATTGGCGGCAAAATCGCTGAAACAAAGTCAAACAAAAATTTCAGCAATTTATTCATCGCCAGCTTTTCGATGCATTGAAACGGCACAAATTTTGGCGAAAGAATGTGGAATTTCGGATTTGAAAATTAAAATTGAATTTGGACTTTTTGATTGGTGCAGCTTTTATGAAATTGCACCAACATTCTTTACAACAACTGAATTATTAGATGCCGGAATTTCAGTGGCAAAAAATTATCGTTCAATTATTTCAAAGGAAACATTTTTAAAAGATTTTGGAAATGAAACAAAATTTGATTTTTATCGTCGAAGTCATGACATTATTCATAAGTAAGTTTATACTTTTATTTTTATTTGGAGAAGAAGGGAGGCTTTAACTGTTATTCCAAATTTTAAAAGTTGTCTGACCATTGAGAAAAAAAAACAAACTTTTATTTTAATTGGACAGATTTTGTTGATGAAATAGTTTTTTATGCGTAGGGCATCTAATTAATGTATTTTACGCTTAACTGCATCTTAATATTTCATTTTAAATTTTTAACTTTCTTATAATTTTCCACATTAAACTGTATCCCTGGAATACTTTTTATAAGTTAAATTTCTCGATAAACATTTTTTTCTCCCATCTCTTTGTTTGATTATATTTTTATAAACTGATGATTAATCCACCTGCATTAGATAATATGCTATTATTTATCTTGAGATTAATTGAATTGGTTTGTATTAAATTAAATTTGATAACTGATGCATGCATTGCGAAATCGCGAAATATTTCTAGTGTCCCCTAAAAATGCCGGGAAATCCTTATAATTAAAATCAAATTTTTTTAGGTCTTCTCGTTTAACTGTATCCCTCGAGTGCTTTTTATAAGTTAAACTGCCAACATATAAAGAGATCATGACATTTATTCTTAAGGAAAAAAGATGTGAAACTGCAGCAACACGGCATTGATTATTTGATTATTTGTGAGAAAAGGAGTTAACAGTACACGTAATAGTTTTAATCTTTTAAAAATGTTTTTACAAAACATTGTTTTATAAACTGTGTCATTTTGATCTTCGCTTGAATACTAAAATTGATTTTTTATATTATTTTCAAATTTTTAATTTTTGCAGAGTTCACTGAACTGCGATTGTTGAGCGCATCTAATTATTTTTTTTTCGGTTAAACTGCAACATGGAGCGAAATGAATTTATTTGTAACGTGATAAATAAAATTAAATTTCAATTTTTTACTCAGTTTATCTTAAACTTTCTACATTAAACTGTATCACCGTCCGTGTTAAATTTCCAGGATACATTTTTCCCAGTATCTTGGAAATTCTTTCAAACTATCAGTTGCAGTGTTTTTGAGATATTTTTAAAAAATGTACACTGATAATTATCAAAACTTTAAAGGGGGAGACCCACCTTGAACAATTTTTTGCTCAGGGTTCATTGGAGCTGCTTTTTTTAAAACCTTTTGCAGCTCCAACGAATAAAAAAAGCAGCTCCAATAAGTCTGCGATCGCGTCGAGATCATCAAGAAAATTGCAGCAAAAAATTGTTCAAGGTGGGTCTCCCCCTTTAAATTAAGCAGTGTGCTCTTGAACAGTTTCTTTTTATTTAATGTCATTTAAGCTTAACTGCATAAATATAGAGAATTTTTTGCAGTTTGATGTTTAAATTTTTTACTCAGCTTTTTTTGAATTTCTTTATTAAACTGTACGATAATTTACATAGATTAAATTACGCAATCATTTTGTTTCGTAATTATTTTTAAATTTGTTATTTCAAATTCATCAAAAAAACGATTTTTTTTAGAATTTTAACTTCAACATTGGGTACTGTAATAATTGTTGGACATGCAACAACAATTGATTCATGCTCAAGAGCTTTATTAGAATTACCAAAATCAATTCCATCAAATCATTTTTTGGATCGGTTATCTGATCGATATCCCTGTTGTACTTCTGTTGTCATTGAACAGGTAATTTATTTTATATTTTTATGTAATTTAAAAGAGTTTTTTTTAACTGAACTTTAGGTTGTTTAGTGTTTATTAGCTAAAATGTATTATAACTTTTTTTATGGGAATTGATTTTAGTTGACTTTTTTAAATTTAATTATGAATATTTTACGGTTTTTTAATAACTAATTGTATTTTAGTCAAACCAAAATGGTCAATGGCATCTCGGAAAATCTTTGCTTCCAATTACTTTTCTCAATCAAACAACTAAATTTGATAAACAATTTTTATTACGTAAATGAGCCTTGTGATTTTATTATTGTTTAAACTGGGTATTTTAAATGTTCATTTGTTTAGTAAAATTGTTATTTATTTAGGTTTGAAATTTTCATGGCACTTTCATGATTATTGTTAAACGAACCATCTCCTATTTTAATTAAAAAAACTGAAGAGCATTAATTAATGTTGGGGGTCGCCATTAAATCTTTTGCAAACAGGTTGTGTTTTTAACTGCTCACAAAATTTAGAAAAAAGTGGGGGGAAACGGTAAAAGTGCCAGAAATTACACCAAAAATGCTAAAAACTGTCTTCCGGATACAGAAGTGGTTGCAAAAATACCCCTACTTTTTTATAATGCACATATTATTTTGATTTTTTTGAATATAATTTAAAAACTAGACTGTAGTAACTTGGTAAATTTCGTGGTTTTTTCACAACAAAAATTCTGATTTGCTTAAAAATATTATTTTTAAAGTTCTATTTATTGTTAAAACAGAATTCTTGAAGCAGATGACGAATCCTTACCTTGTTAAACGAAAAAATTGTTTTAAAATTTAGAAAAAGAACAAAAAAAATGTTTTTAAAAACAGAAATGATTAAACAAAATGAATAATGCGGCATTTCCAAAAAATTTTGAAGAATCGAGCGTTTTTCACAAATATAAAAATAGTAAAAAATTTTGAAAGAAATCATTCTTTGGAAAACTGTTCGATAAAAAAATTGATCATGAACAAATTTATTTTTGCATTTATTTTTGCCATTTTTGGAGTTATTGCTGTCAATGCCGGATATGATAGAGAATTGAATGTACTTTTAAGAGGTGAACGTCTTGCTGGTGATAGTGATAACAGCACCACTACCCTTCAACCTGATAGCATGAAATGTAAAATGTGCATTCAATTTGTTCAAGGCTTAGAAGCTGCTGTTGCATCAGAGGAAGGAACATTGGAAGAGGTTTGTATTTGTAAAAAATATTTAAAAATAATTGCTCCTTTAAGATTGCAAATGGACTTTGTGATAAACTTACTCAAGGTGAATCAACCCTTGATGAAATGTGCAAATCAATGGTTGATCAATCTCTAAAAGAAATTTCTGATGCCCTTAGAAGTTTTGAACCTCCACGAAAGATTTGTACTGATATTGTACCTCTTTGTTAATTGATGTTTTGAGATTATATAACCCCCCCCCCCCCCCTCTCCCCTTTTGTTTATTAATTATTAATCATAAATTATGATTAATATTTTTAAAGAATAAAATTGAATTTAAAATGATGTAATTTGATAAAAAACGATATAAACTGACGACTTTTGCACGACTTTTTTTTCTACAGAATCTACTGATTAAATGATAGAAAGTTGTATTAAAAATTTTAACAGATAGCGAAATTACAAATTTATTTTTTAACTGACATTGAAGCTTCTCTATTAATAAAAAAAACTGCAATAAATAATTATAGAAAAATATCCAAAATGCATTAATCAAAGTTTATATGCAAATGGACAAACTGTTTTTGAAGACACAAATAATATGTTTGTCTCAGATTTGATACACATTTCAGAAAAATAAAATCAAAGAAACTTAAAAGTGTGAAACAATAATAAAAGATATACCACTTCTTTCTTTGTTCTAAAAATAATATCTGACAACAACCTTTTAGGGCATTATTAGGGATATCGGATTTTATCAAAGGTCAACAAAATAATATGTTTTCTTTTGGAGATGCCATAAAATGCATATCCGATTTGCGTTCAGCTTTTTTTTTTCACTGGGTTGTTCATTAATAGTCAGTCATTTGTTGGATAAATTTCACTCGTTTTTATATATAATAAAAATGCCAGGAACTTTTCGTTTAAATATTAGCGATAAATCAGATGATCCAATTTTGGAGCCTGGTGATGTCTCAAAAATTATTAAATTGTTTAGCTGCAAAAATGCGGCATTCACTTTCCTACTGATATTTCCTTTCACCATATTAGCAACAGAAATTTATCTATATCCATTTCCATCTCAATTTGATGCTTTCTCTCGATCTTGTGATATCCCTGATCTCCTTTCAAGAACTGATTTTAATAATGTAAAAGATGAATTTGATAAAACTGTAGCTGTAAGTTTTATTTAAAATTGTTTAATAAAAACTATTCTATAATTTTAATTTTTAGAAACTTGTTTCAATCAAAAATGAAATGGCTTTATCCGATCTCACATATGATACATTTCTTGGATATAAAATTGCCAAAGAAATGTTGGAAGAATATAAAATTGAGCTGGAATTAAATTTAAAGCATCAAAAAACTTTGTGGAAACAATGCATAAATAAAAATCTTTCAGCCGCAATGATTCCATTAAATTCTCAGCTGCAATTTTTTAATCAACAAATTATTTGTTTAACAATTGTAGCATTTTTTATTTCTCTTTTAATTTTTGGAGTTACAAGAAATTGTTTTAAATCTGAATCCAAAATTCTTTTTAATATTTGTTTTTTGATTCAATCGTTTTTTATTGTTTTTATCGGAATTTTAGGCATCTTAGCTTCGATTTATTATTGCAAAATTTGGGATTTAACTTCTGATCGGTTTTTAAATTTGTGGTAAATTTTTTTTAAAAGTAAATAAAAGGTTTTTTTTAAGAAAAATTTGTGGACACAAAAATTTACAAAACTGTAAAAACATAAATCGCAGATGGAATTTTTATTTTATAAATTACAACATTAAACTGGAATCCGGTTGTGGCATCTTTAATAAAAAGTCAAAAATATATGTTTCGACACAACTGTTAGAATCCGTCAGAATTTCCTTTGATCTTTTGCTGCTTCGTGTTGGTGGCGGCAAAATATCAAAGGTGTGTCTCCTCTGATTTTTTTTGTATACGGCTTTGTAGTTTAGATGGATTAAATTACGCCATCATTCATAATAAATTTCTTTAACTGGTTTTTAATACATCAAAAAACGATTTTTTTTTAGAATTTTAACTTCAACGTTAACATTTTTTTAAACTGACTTTCTTATTATACTGTATTTAATAGACATAATAACCCATTTAAATTAATTGCATAAATTTTATGAAAATATGAAAATAATTCTTGATACATATTTGAAGAAATTTTTCTTGTGATTGAGTAAATTTATTAAATCGCTCCTTTACATGCCGTGAAAAAGTATATACAATAGTTAATTACAGTAATACAATATAGTTATAAAGATTATAAACATTTTTAAAATAAATCAATTTAAAACTGACATTAAAATTTTTTAAACTTTTTTTAAACTCTTTTTAATTTGTTGACATTATCAAAACCAACAATTTTTAATTTAACTTAACTTTAGATGAGTTTCAATAAATTGATTTTTTTAGTAAAATATGTTATCATAAAAAACCAAAAATCTAAAGCTGTTTCAGTTTTTTGATTTTTATTCAAAATTACGATAAAAATATGAATAAAACTGATACTTAATTTATTAACATCTGATTAATTTCAATTTTAATTTATAATTATTACATTGACATTTTACATGCAAAAAAATGAATTTCATCAAAATGACCGAAAATCAAATTTGTTTTTTTATGTTCGTTTCTAAAAATTTCACGACAGAAAACAACTTTTATCTTTCGAAAAAAGTATTTCTCGATAAAAAATATGACACACATTTAAACACATTTTTCATATAAAAATAAAGTTTAAAAAAAGTACTTTTATATTCGCTTTTTTTTGAGTAAACTGCCCGGGTGGTAAGAAGTTTTTTAAAATGGCAATTTTTCAACAAGAATCAAATGATGATCAAAAGTTATGCGGATTTCAACAAAATTCTTTGCTATCGAATGAAAAATTAATTGCCAAAATTTTATATTTACGAGAACAAAATGAAATTATGCGAGAAATGGTTGAATTAAATGAAAAATGTAGTAAGCCGCTCACAACATAATGAAAGAACTAAAAATTAGAATATTTTATTGATTTGCTACGGTACTTTCATTTTTGTGTTGGTAAATTAATTTTTTTCTATTTTATTGTTGTTACATTGAGATTTTCTTATAAAATATTTAATTCACTGAAGAATAATTGAAATATTTGTTTTTTCTAAAATTTTTTAAATTTTCATTGTTATGTTCACTGAATTTGTCTAGAGACGTGCACGCGCAATATGCGACTTTATGTTTTCCTACAGTAAAATTTTTCGGGCGCAGTTCGGCGAACTTTTATTTTATTTTATCGGACTCAGTAAAAAATTCTGCATCTGATAGGCATAAAAAAACAAACGCCGATGGGCGCCCTCAAAAATCGGCCGAAAAAATTACGGTATTTTCATTTTTTCTTTCTACGGTATCTTTTTTATCAGAACCAAAATTATTAAAAATTTTTATCAATTATTATTCGTAAAAACATTCTGCAAATTACGGTACCAAAATTATATTTTTTGCAAAACTCTGGAAAAACGGTGCACATCTCTAAATTTGTCAGAGAAAAAAGTGTTGGTAAAATATTATACATTTTGTTTGACACATTTTCTTGTAAAGCATTATTTATTTTATTAAAAAACTGCATTTGTTCAAAATTAGTTCAAGTTTAATTTAAACTGTTTTTAGTTTTAAAGGATTGTTCGATATAAGTTACTCTTCTTTTTTTTAAAACTTCGAAAAAAAAACAGATTTTTTAGCTTGCCCAATGCTTGTAAATTAACTGATACTGTTATTGTATTGTCAAATATCAATTCTTTAAAACTGTTTATTTTAAAAATGCAATTGAAGTAGAATCTTTTATGGCTGTATCTGCTTTCAGTACCATTTTTTTCAGTACCACTCTTTTTAGCACCTCTCTTTTGAGCACCAAAAAACGTTCTTTTGAGTACCACTTTTTTGAGTACCAAATGTGGGATTTTTTTAATATGCAACTTTTTTTCGAAGATTCTGCCTTCAGAATCCGGGAGAAATCAAAAAATCAGATTATCCATACACGATAACGTCGAATCAGACAATTTTTTTATCTTTAACTGTAAAAATCCCACATTTGGTACTCAAAAGAGAGGTCCTCAAAAAAGTGGTACTCAAAAGAGTGGTACTAAAAAAAATGGTACTGAAAGCAGATACAGCCATCTTTTATTTGATTTTCCGGAAATTTTTACGCGGATTAATTTTCATAGCTTCTGTGGCGTTTAGTCAAAATTGAAATCGTTCAATAGAGCTGTCTTTATTTTTAAAAATTTAAAGACTACAAAGAAATCAAAAGTATTATTGTTTTAAAAATTGTAGTTTTGTTCGAATGAAAGCTGTTTCCGGTAAATAACTATTATATTTTTTTACTGATTAATCTTTTTTGGTATCGTTCTTTGGAAAAAGATTATTGTTATCAAAATTTTTGTAACCTTTTCAAAAGTAGGGAAAAGTAAAAGAAAAATCATAAGCTAAAAATGACAGCTAGACAAAAAAACTGATAACGTTGAAGAATGTTAATCTGGGGCGGAACGGTATTTGACATTTGAAAAAAGAATTCATTGAAGGGGATGAACTGCAGTTCCACATTATTATATAAAAAGGAGAGTTTAAACTAAGCATCAATATTATTTTGATTATAAACTGACTGCGACTTTACGATGATGAATAAAACCTTTGTTGCTCTTTTTGCCGTTATGGCTCTTATTGCCATTGTTTATGCCGCTGAAACAAAAGGTCTTGGATGTTCACTTTGCAAAGATTTCGTTAAAGAAATGGAAAAAGAACTTGCAAATGAAGAAGGAACTGTTGAACAAGTAAGCCTTTTTTTTGTGGTTATTCAAATTTTAAAACAGAGATTTATTTATTTATTTAGAAAGCCAACAAAGTTTGTGATAAACTTACCAAAAAGCATCATTTACTCGATAAACTTTGCAAAGAATTAATTGATAAATCTCTTGAAGCGATTGTTAAAGGAATTGAAAATCATGAAACACCTGAAAAAATTTGTGGTGATGTTCATTTTTGTTAAATATGTTTTTTAAAACTGTTTGACGTTAATTGTACTCTGTAAAATGTAAAAGAAAAATAATAAATTTTTTAATTGAAAAATGATAAAATGTGTTTTAATTTGATATACTTTTACAGTATCTATCAGTTTGCACTACAGATTTTCTAGAAAAACTGCAAAACAAAAACAAAAATTACCGCCCAAAATAAAATATTATCACTTAAAAACTGTAACAATGCCCAAAATACGGATATCCTCTTGAAACAGAAGCAAAAATCAAAAACGTTTCATTTTTTTACAAAAAAAAGTAGCAAAAATAAATGAATAAGATTTTTCCTTCTTTTTTTAAACTTTTTTTTTCCTGCAAAAGGCAGAAAAATAGCAGCAAAAAAATTTTCAAAGCTATTTGAATTTAATTTAAAAATAAAGCAATTTGAAAGAAAAAAAGGGGATTAAAATAGCAATAAATTTGTAAAAGTGTTAAAATTTAAAAAAACAAAAAGTATACAATTTTGACGCTTTTTAGGATAGCTTAATTTGATATAAAAAAATAGTGCACTAAAAAAGCAGTTGAAATATATGTATAAACTGTTGTCCACATTTGGAGAATATGTGAGAGCTCGGTAGTATCAGAATTGATTCATTTTTACAATAAATTATGCTAAAAAGTTTCTAAACTGTGCTAAATGTCCACATTTGGAGAAATGTTTTTACAATAAATTATGCTAAAAAGTTTATAAATTTGTCAGAAAAAAACTTCGTCCAGGACTCCTGCACGACCACTTCGGCCCAAAGTCTTTTTCTTTTTTAAATTTAAACCTTTTTACAAAAATAACGTATAACTGAAATAATGGAAAGCGTTTATATTTTAAACATCTAAATTATGAGATATCTGAGAGCCACAAAGATATTTTTGCAGCTTAAATATTTTTTTAATTTACCAAACTGAGGAAACGGTTTTCTAACTGATCTCTCTTGATGGATTTCATCAGATAAAAAAAACATAATTTATTTTTAAAACTGTAGCGTGCGATGTGTGCGAAATTTTGTTGCCGTAGAATCCTAGATTCGAATCGATTCCATCTTTATTTATTTCCGATTCCGTTAAAATTTCCGATTTTAACGGAATCGGAAATAAATAAACAGCTACCGTAAATCATGGAATTCCACTTTTTTTCGAATTTCGATTTTGTTTTGATAATATACTTCTTCCGTACATATCTTTTTTATTTTTTTTTTTTTTTATTTATTCAAAAAAGAATATTCCACAAAAGTGGTAGAAAAAGTACATACAAAGTAAAAGATAAGTATAACAGATAAAAAGATATAGAATAATGACAAAAGAAGTATGGTAAAAGTAAAGTTGTAAATGAAAAAATAACAGAGGAAAATTATTACATATTAAACAAAGAAAAGAGAGATAATAATATTATTTGCCATTTCTTGTGAGATTAATAGATGAGATATGTTGCTTGAGGTAGATGGATGATGGATAGCTTTGCAAGTTAATTTTGAAATAGTTTAGGATAGATGCTACACGAGTTGAGAAATGATTTTTTGAATGCTTGCCTTTGATGAGTAATGGGGTGAAGTAGTACCATTCGTTTAACCTTTCATTGAATTTCGATCGTAAGTCAATACCAGTCGGATCAGGATGAGCAATGAACATGTCATAGGCCAGCAGGATATCAGCCTGCAGTCTTCTTTGGTGAAGGGAATCCATTTCATATAATTTGAGTCTAGCAGAATATTCAGGGATTACTGTAGTGGTTGGATGATTTCTTTTGTATACAATTCTTGTGAACAGTCTTTGATTTCCTTCCAGTTGATCAGTATACTTCTTTTTCTGAACATTGAATATTTGAGAGCCATATTCATAATTTGGTCTGATATAGGTGTTGTAAATATAGATGAGCATTTTTGGATCCTTTATGGTGATTTTCTTTAAGATGGAAAACATTTTCCTGTTGACATTTCGAGTAATAACATTTAGATGTTGACTAATGGAGCCATCGTTTCTAATAAAGAATCCAAGATCACGGGTCATATCTTTGCGTTGAATTTCAGAGTTGTTTAGAGAATATATTGCTTGAGGATTTGGAGTACCAAATTGTACATGAAAAGTTTTGTGAGCAGCTACAGCCATTGATTCATTTGAACACCAGTCGGATACAGTAGCCAACGCATTTTGCATAATTGATTGATCATAATCTTTGATGAAATATGTGTAGACTAATTTGAGATCATCGGCAAAGATAAAGTGAATAATTCCGTCAATATTATTCAGTAGACGACTTAGTTTTGAAAGAAGAATGATGAATATTATTGGTCCAAGTACAGATCCTTGACCAACCCCAGAGTCTGCTTCAGTTTGTGAAGAGAGTTTCTCATTAATTTTAACTAAGAACTTACGATTAACAAGCAGAAACATAATGAGATTAAGAAGTTTTCCATCAATTTTTGCATCTTTAAGTTCTTGTTGTATACGTTCGAATTTTGGTTTATCAAAGGCTTTTTCTGCATCAACATAGATAACATCAGTTGTCATTTTCTTATCACTTGATCGATAAATATGTTCGGTAAATAAGACCATTTGTTTTGTTGTCGATTTACCAGGTAGGAATCCAAATTGTTCTTTAGGTAGAAGTTTATTGACATGTAAATGGAGTAAAAGTTGGTCTTTGAGATATCTTTCCAATGTTTTTAGAACTTCGCTTGTGCCACAAATAGGTCGAAAATCTGATAGTTGAATAGGATTTGATATCTTTGGTATAGGTGAAACATGAGATAGTAAGAAGACATCTGGGACATCACAGTTTTGCATCATATGATTAAACAATATCGTAAATGGTATACAAAGTGTTGCTGCGCATTTTTTCAGAATAATACCAGGTATTGAATCAGGTCCGTTGATATTTTTGTTCTTACACTTCTTTAAGAATTTTTCCACGAGGAGATGATGAAAGATGATATTTGATATCATATCAGGTTGATCAATATTGGAAGTATACGAGATTGATTTATCTGACTTGTTGTAAACAGATTTAAAATATGTTAAAAATTATTCTGCTTTGAGGCCATCATCGAAGATTTGAGCATCATTTATTTGTATTGTTGGAATTGGAGCATGGTTGGTTTTAGTGATGTTCTCCATAGTTTTGTATAGTGCTTGACGGTTTGATAGTAATTTATGTTGATTTTTGTTGTAGAAGTTCTTGAATGATTGAAAAAGTTTTTTCCCAGTTTTTCTGCTATCATATGTGTTGTTGTCTTGAATAAGCATAATAAATTTTTCCTTTAACTTGGTGATGATTTTTGGAAAACACAATTGCTTTTGGTGAGAGTTGAAGTTCTTTTTTGGAATAAAGTTTAGGTCGAAAATCCCTTGGAGGATAGAAGATTTTATGAAATTGAACTTATCATTGGACGTTTCATGGCAGGATAGTTCTTTAAACCAATTTATAGTTGAGAAGTGATAGTTGATAAGATCATATTCACCATTTGCAAAGTCATAGTATGTTGATATTCTAGCTTCTTTAGATTCCCGATGATAGCTGATGTTGAATGAGATTATCTCATGGTCGAAAGTTGGAAATAGAAGGCTTTGATTCGATGGATCAGTTGGGTTGTTGTGAATGGAGGATAATGCTGTGATATTGGAGACATTATCAGAAGACGAGAAAATTAAGTCCAATATATTTGCTGTGGTGGAAGTTATTCTTGTTGGAAAATCGACCAATTGCTTGAGGTTAAAGGATTGACAAAAATCATAGATTGCATCATTAATGTGACCCGATGAAGCAGGAAGATGGTTTGTCCATTTAATTTGAGGTAGGTTATTATAATCTTGAATAAAATTGTATCATAGTTTTCGACTAAAATACTTCCCACAAACGGATTTTCACGTAAAAAATCATGTAGGTTCGTTTCGAGCCATAGGGCCCAAAAATCGAGGTCTCATTACTGTGTAAAATTTTTTACGGAAGTTATCGGCCGATATGGGTTCCAAAACCCGGGACTTAGTCGTTTTTTTGGCTTTTGGGATTTTTCAAAGTAAAATTTGACCACAAAGATGTGGAGATATCAAAAAAAACGTCGTCTATGAAATGCTCAGAATCACACGGAGATTCTGACTGATTAGATGGTTTTTTGAAAAACCCCGTCCCCGGGGATTTATGGGCGGGATTTAATTTAATATGGAAAAACGTTAAGTTGCATTCCTGAGAGTTGTAACAAATCGATTTCGATGAAAAAAATCAGGGTGGTCCAGAATGATACGGGGAATCCGAAAAAATATGTCTCATGTTTTGAAAAAAATTACTGTTAAAGTTATCGGTGATAGTCTGTGTCGAAAAATGGATTTTTGGGCTTTTGCTTTGTTTTGTTTTTCTAAAGGGGCTTTAATTTTATTTAAATTTAAAGAAACTTTTGTGGGATATGTAAAATTGCACGGAGTATGTGATTTGACTATTTGTCTTTCAATTCAACACGTAAATAATTTTATTTAACGTTTTAAGCCCTGAGGGGTAAAAACTTTTTCGCTCATCAAACTGCTACTTAAATATTTTCATATATGCCAAACACATTGAGAAAAAGAAAACCCATTGGAGAAGATGAGAAAAAAATATCATTTGAAATGAAGTTGTTTTTGAGAATTTTAAGACGTAATGCATGACTCACTGCTAATATTAATTTCCCTACTCTTATTTTAAAAATCCCGGGGATTTTGTTAGAGAAAGTTGCCGAAAACGGTTTTATATTCAGTTATTCCCAACTTGAAAAAACTATTTTTGCCGAAGGCTCTAGGTCCAGCATTGAATCGTCCGACAGTAGTGCGAAGCACTACTAAAGGCGATTCACAAATCAAAGCCACCGTCCCCAGTAACCCATTACAGAATACTAACAAAAAAGGCGCCGCAGGCGTCTGACAAAAGAGGCCCGCAGGGCCTCTGGTTATCTTCTTTGAAAAATTTAATTGACTAAAAAGGATGCAACTTGATTAAAATCCTTAATTTGTTGATATTAAAAAAATCAATATTTTTATTCTTGAAATATTAAATGTATGTATATTAAAAACAACGGAATAATGTTTATTTATATTTTAAGATTTACAATTTTTTTAAAAAATTTTGGCAAAAAGATTTTAAAAATTTTTCCACTTTTGGTTTCGTAAAACAAAAATTTTAGACTTATATAATTCATTCAACACAAAAATAAGCAAAAACAATTTCAAAAACAAGTGGTCATTCTAGATTTCTGAGAGCCAAGATGAAATTTTTTTTTCTGCATTTTTTATCAAAAATTTTTTTCTTCTTTTTTAAAAGCTGCCAATAGAGAAGCCTAAACGATGGCATACAATGTTGCTTAAAATATGCGGAAAAAAGATGGCATCCTTTACTCTCTCTCTTTTTTTTCTCCCTTTTTATTTTGTTTTTCGTGTGAAACATTTTTTTTCTATTTTAAAAAATACTGACGAAAAAAATATGTATCCTTAAAAGCGAAGAATAAAAAAGAAGGAAATTTAGCGAAATTTAAGTCAACTTTAGTCACATTTTTTATCTTCATGGTTGTTAATGATGAAAGGATTTGTTGATTAAAATGTTTTATTTAAATTCTTTTTTAACAAACTAAGCGTCGTATAAATTAATTGAGCTAAACTGAGTTTCTTTTCTCTCAAGCTTAACTTAATTTTTTGTATTTTGGTGCTCTTTTTTCTATTTTTTAATAGTTAAATATTTTTTGATTAAACTGAGTATATCTTTAATTATTTTATTAAAATAATCACTGTAAATTTGATCAATTTTTTCCACATAAATTCAAAACACTTTTTTTGTATTTTATTTTTTGGTCTTTTTTTCTGCTTTTCGTTATTTTTTCGTTGTTGTGACGCTTGCTTTTTTGTTTGAACAAAAAAAAGCGACAGAAAAAAAACACTTTTTGCAAAAAGCCAAAAAAGTTGCTTCTTTTTTTTAAAAAAAAGCTTAAAGTTTCATGAAAACGGAAGTAAGCGGATTTTTTGAGCTTCGTATTTTGTAACACTTGTGCAAACATCGAATGCGTAAAAAAAACGCAACATTTTTTTTTGATTTATAAATGATAAAAGTAAAACAAAAGCTGCTACGTTTTACCTTTTATTTTTTTTTTCTCCTTTAAACTGTGTACCGTGTCGACATTTTTTCTATAATTCAATAATTAAATGATGTAATCAAACAGCTAATATAAATAAAAAATGTGATGCTTTTTGATCCAGAACTATTATTATTTAAAGTCAAAAATGTTATGTTTAATTGAGTTTTCTGTTTTTAGCAGTACTTTTTTTTCAAGTTGTTTTTAAACGAACTTTATTACCTTCAAAAATTTTATGAGATTCCTATTAACTGGCTATTTTAGTTTACAAGCAAAAATGAAACTAAATAATCATTTATCTACTAGAAATTTATTTTTATTTAATTGATCACTGTTTACAACAAACTTTTTTGGACGGAGATCTCCTAACTTTAGCTAACTGTAGTTGAAAATGTGTTTGCGATTTATTCCACGACTACGTATTATGTTTAAAAATTATACGTAGCCGTTAGATAATAATTATTAGATAATTTCTAAAAATTGTTTTAATTCTCTTGGCAGAAATAACACAACAGGGGGGGGGGGGGGTATTGTAACAATACAAAAAACGGTATTAATTTAAGTAAAATAACTGGCAACATCAAGAGCTAATTTGATTTTATTTAATAAAAACTGGAACAGAAATGCCTTTTTTTAAATTTTATTTAGGGTTCTACAAAAAATTAATTACAATCATAAACTGTATTTCTTTAATACCATATCAAAAAACTGCATTTTTATTTATAAAAAAAAATTTATATTTTAATCGTGAGAATAAAAAAACTTTTTAATTAAAACCGAGAAAAAAAGTTATAACAATATTATTCCAGGAAAGCATTCTTTGTTTTTAATTTTCGTCCAATTTTTTTTATTTCAAAATTTCTTTCAAAGTTTCACAGAGACCAAACTTTTTTCTTTCTTTTCTTCTCAAAACAAAATATAAATATAAAAAAAGGACAGAAAACGAGCTTAAATTAATTGGATTAATCCTGTAAAATTTTGTTGCTGTGAGAGAAAAAGGGGGGACATGTCGCCAGGCCTTTCATTTTTTCTTACTTTAAATTTTCTGTCAAATATTTTCTAACTTGAGCATGTCAACGACCTTCTATTTGGCTACAATTTTTATTCTTTCTTTTTTTTTCTGCTTCTGAATGTTACTTTTTATTCCCAAAAAGTGAAAATTAAATTAACTTTTTTAATTTCATTTTTTATATAAATATAATTTTTGTTTTTTATTGTTTTGTATTTTTTGATTAACAAAATTTACTGTCCTATAAAGGCCCGAATCAGAATATCAAAAAACTGCATGCGAGAAGAGCGTCCCCTTTAGTTAAAATGAAGTTTTCTGTATTTAGAAATAAATAAAAAACAAAACATTTTTAATTCTGAAAAAAATTTATTTATTAAATGATTATATTTTAAATAATTCATCTCTGTTAATTTTACTGTTCTTATTTTATCGAAGATGCTTTTTTTATTGTTTAATACTTTTAATAAACTGTATTTATTTGTAAGAAAAACTAATTTTTAATAGTTTTTTAAAACCAAAAAACTGCCTGCTCCTTGTGCACCGTTGGTTTATTTAAAACTTGAATTCAACTTTTGTTAACAGTTATTAAAATTAAAAAAATTCAAATTTTAAATTACTATTCTTTTTTTCAAAAAATATATATGCCGTTTTTAACCAAAATTCTATGATATTGACACTGTCTTTAATGCCTTTCTTGAAAGTTCTTTAGTTTTTTCAATTTAATAAAACTAATTTATTAAATTACAATGAATCGTTATTTCTTCATATTTCATTTTTAAGCTTTTAAAAAATTTGAGAAGCTTTGTTACTTACTTACCTACTTTTAAGGACGTTAAAAAAGAAGAAAGAACAAAAAAAAATGTATTTTCAATGGAACCCCTTTCATAAAAATAAAAAATTAATGCCGCCATCACCATGACAATGGCACGTGCTTTCAACTTTGCTCTTTTTAATATTTATTCCTTGAAAAATAATAATGAATTCATAGATTTTTGACTAAGAAAGTTGAAAATTAAATGTTTTAAAGAAGTTTTATAAAAATATGGGTTAATAAATAATACTGTGGTTTATGTTAAAAAAAGATATTTAATTGATATAATAACAAATAATAATTATTACTTTTAGTTTTAAATATGTAGTGTCATTGTAGTAATAAAGAGATATTAGCTATGTAATTATAAAAAAAAATACTGTATAATACAGTAACTTTGGGATTAAATTTAAATTGACTAAGAAAATTAGAATACTTTCTCCAAGTTTTATTTATACAGTATTTGAGTACTTTGACTAATTTTTTTTTTTAATTTTAAAACTGTGTGTCAAAAATTTGGTTAAAAAAATTATGATGCTTTTTTCCATTGGTGATAAAAAACGCTTACAAAACTTAAACGATTTATTTAAATTTAAACTGAAGTAAATCGCATCTCCCGCGCATCGTTTGTATCAAAGATTTTGGCATTCGTAGGCACTTCGCCAAATGGCGCCAAATTCAATTTTTTGTTTTTTGTAAAAACAACTGGGTAGTTAATTTGAATCACCCTTTATTATAAAACTGCGCAGCAACAATTCCAATGCATTGGATTGTAAAGATTATATATTGAAAAAAAAGATTTTTAACATTATATAAACTGATTTCTGGAAATGATAACTATTTTTACCTTAGCTCAAACTATATAAAACTGTATAAACCTCTTTAATGATGTAATTTTACAATTAAAACTGTCGCTTTTTTATTTTGAAGCTTAAAATAAAAGTTACAGAAATCATCGCAAAAAATTTTTAATAAAAAAATGAATCTAAATGCTTTAAAAAAAATAAACAACAAAAAAATTGATAAACAGCCGTTTTTTGTTTTTTGAAAAGAGTCATTAATTTACTTTTTTTAAATTCCCTTTTTTTTCTCCCATTTATCATTTTCCCAATTCTCTCCAATTCCAATTCATTTTTCTCCGCCATTTTGCTTTCTCATTTTTTTTTGCTTTTCAATTTTTTCCCCTTCTCCTTTTTATATTTAGCTCCTTTATTAATTTCCGTTTTGACTTTATGAAAGAAAAAAAATATGCAGCTTTATCAAAAATAAATAAATAAATAAATATAAATGAATTTTTATAAATTCGCAGTTTTTTTATTTATCCTACTTTTTTTAAATTTCCTATCTTTGCTTTTTTTATACTTTTTTTGGGCATCTAAAATCTAAAAGAACCTAAAAGTTTAAGGGCCTTGATTTATAACTTAATTAAAACCATACTTTTTTTATTGGATTTTTATCAGTTTGCCTGTTTTTTTCTCTTAAAATATTTTTTTGTTTCAGCTTTTTTTTACTTTTTTTTATTTTTTCAAAGATGCCAGTTTTGATTTGAGTCATTCAATTTTTTCTTCTTCTTTTGATACTTCTTTTATTTTGTGAAAAAAAATATATATTCGCAAAAAAATAAAATAATATTTTGAGAATAATTTTAAAGAAAAAGGATAGTTTTTTTCTTCTTTTTTTTGAAACAAAAAAACTGCGTCAAAATAAACGAGAAAAAAAGTGCTAAAAAATGAGTAACAAATAAAAAAAGCTGGGATAAAATTGGAAATTTTTGGCAAATTTTTTAATTTGTTTTTTGTCTGATTTTAATGGCGACAGAATGTTTTATTATTTTACTGTGTCCAATGGTTTTAAAGGGGCTAATAAGGTTTTTAAAAATTTGAATATTTTTTTAAACTGTAATTTCGAAAAAAAAAGCTCATTTGATTTTTGAAAAACTGAAAATTTTGATAATTTTGATAAAAAAATTTCTTAAAAACTGATTTAGTTACATTTTTGTCGGCTCAAACTTATTTTATAATCAGTGTATTTTTTTGATAGAAAACATTGTTGTTCAAATTTTATTTCTTTAATATTTTTTGAGACTTTAAAGTTAAGGAATTTAATATGAATTTAAAATTAGCAATCTCAATTAATTTATTTAAATTTACTGTAACATTTTTTATTTTTACTAAACTTTTTATTATTTATCCTATAATTTCCTGCATTTTTTCCCCATCTTTTTTTCTATTTTCAATGCCACAAAAAACTGTTACGTTGAATTTTTCTTTTTTTTGAAAAAACTTATTTTTACAAAATTTTAGGATTTTATTTTCCTTTGTTTTTCGCGGTGTAATATAATCTTTGACGATTTTGTTTAAAAAAATATATTTAAAGTTTTATAAAAAACTGTTCCTTTCGTGTTTTATTTTGCGTGTCGTTCATAAAACTGTATCTGAAAATAAAAGAGCAATCATTTGGTTTTTCGTATCTTGCCTATATTTATAGGTAGCTTTTATTATACTTTTAAAAAACTGTTTCTTGTTGAAGAAATATTTTTTATAAATTTTTGTTAAACTTTTTACTATTTTAAAATATATAAGGATTATTATTAACTGCTTGCATAAATAACTTCACTCAAAATTAAATTTTGTTTCAATGAGAAATTTTGTTGTTTTAGATAAATAAAAATAATTTTAAAAAAACTGTAGCCGTCTTATCTTTATATCTTTAACAGTTTTGAATTCAAAAATGAGTAAAAAAACGATTTTTTCTTTTAAATCTCTTTTTACGATTCAACATTTTTAAAGACTAAAATGAATCTTACATTTATTTATTAGTGTTTTATATTATATATAACCCGAAAACATCTATTTTTTGCAACAAGTTTAGTGATTCTTTAAAACTGTGGGTCCATTAGATCTTAACACATCTAATTCTATCAAAGCTGATATCTAATTTTTTCTCTTACAAATTCGTTGTTAATTAAAGTTTGTCAATAGTCGCTGCAATCAAATAAGTTTTGCTATTTTCAATATTTTTATTATTATCATATATTTATCCAAACAGTTTTTCTATATTATTTTCATTTAAAGCTTATTTTTTATGCTTCATTCCATTTCTTTCTTTCTTTCTATCATTTTTTTATAAAGAAAAAACCTTGACAAAAAAAGTGGCACAAAACGAGCATGTTTTTTTCTCCTCTACTTTTCATAAAAATATTTTTTAAGGGATATATTTTTTTAGTTGTTGCTGCTGCTGAAATTTGGTTGCTGGATGCTTGCATTGCAATAACGAATGCGTGCTTCATTTTCACTACTTTGTTATATCCAGAAGCTTTTTCCTCTCTCGTTTTTTTTAAGTGAAAAAAAGAAAGAAAGGAAGAATCTCACTTTTTTTTCCTTCTCTCTCTCTCTCTTCTCACGGACATACTTCAAAAAAAAAAGGGAAAAGAGGCACTCCTTTCCTTTTTTTGTGCTTTCTTTTATTCCTTGGCATTGAAAAAAAAGCACAAAAAAAACCTTGAATAAAAAATATAGAAAAAAAAAGCAAACCTTAAAACGAAACTTTTTTTTTTGCTTGGTTGGTGCCTTTGATGATGAGGTTGAAGAAAAAAAAAGAAATAAGAAAATAGAAAATAGAAGAAGAAAAAGATATAGGCTTGAAAAAAATGAAGGAGGCCAAAAAAGGCTCACGGTTTTTTTCTTTCTCGTTGTTGTTGTCAATCGTGTTTGTTCGTCGTTAAGTGGAGGGGGAGTTCTCTTTTTTTCCCCCTTCAATTTTTGTGAAACAAAATTTTTTAAGGCGGAAAATGAATAAAGGAAGAAAAAAAAATACATATGACAAAGAGAGGGGGGAAACAAAAACCCATAAAGTATTTTTTTCTTTGACGGATTCATCAACACATTTTTTTTTGCCTTTTTTGTGTGAAATATTTGCATATATATTATTTCCAGCAAAAGGACACTTATATCTTCGACATTTAACATTCATCTTATTCAACATTTGTTCAATTTAGCTGGCTACTACTTTTTAATCATCAACATTTTATTGCCCCCTCAACGGACACGTTTTTTTTTATATGTTATCGTCTGCTACTACTACTTCCTATTGTTGTCCCCAAGAAAAAATGAAAGAACAACTTTAAAATCACCACATTTTTTACATCTTCTTTAAAATTACTGATAAGGACCTATTTCTACATCATCCATCAATACTTTTTTTTTGCAGCAGTAGAAAAAAAAGAGAATTCCAATTTGCCTCCATTTTGGACTTTTAAAAAAAATCAAATTTTATTGATTGGTTTTTTTTCTTGAAGCTGTTTTTGTTCACCAAAAAAAATATAAATTTACGTTTAAAAAATACGTATATTATATTTTTTTTTGACAAGAAAATTATATTATCAAAGAAATACGGAAACATTCTTTTCTATTTTCCTTGAAGCAGCAGCAGCAGAAACCGCAGCAGCAGCTCCTTCCTTCCTTCTTTCTTTTCTTCTTCGTTATTCTTTTACTATTATATTATATTCAAAAAGTCAAGTTTCAATGTTTTTGCCTTCTTTTTATAAAATAAGGTTGTAAAAAAAAGGCAAGCAAGCAAGCATCCCTTTTTTTTCAATACTATTTTTTTTGGCTAAAAAAAGGAAAGGAAAAATGTCAAAGTTATCAACTGAAGTGCCGATTATTCGAATGTTAGTTTCTTTCTTTTTCTTTCAATATTTTTTTTTTGGTTGTTACCTTTTTTAGAGCTTTTTTTTCTGTCTTTATCTAAGTATTTTTAAATCATTTTTCTTACTATTTTTATCTCTAATATTTATTTATTTTCGTTATTTAAACTTAAAATTTTTTTCTTTCAACACTGATCCATTTTTTCTTGTTCGATTTTATTAACTAAAAAATAGTGTCATTTTTAAAAAAATTTAATTAAACTAAACCAAAAATTATTATTCAATACTATATAGCTTGAATTCATTGATTTCAAAAACAATTAACTGATAAAAATCTTTATCGGTGGTTTACAAAATTATGTATTGTCAGGATAAACCCCTGATAACATTCTTTTTCGATCCAAAGTTTAATTTCAAAACTTCTTTATTCGATTTTAATGGGTACGTTCTTTTTGACAATTTGTAAGCGGTAACTTTTAAAACTCTTTTTAACTGATTTATTTCAATATCGCTTTTAAAGGGGGATTTAAACTGTTATTTCCTTTAGAAGCGGCAGTTTTTTTAGTACCATTTTTTTAAGTTTTCGCTTTGCAAAGCAAAATAGCTATTTTATGCAAATTTTGCTCAAATTAAGATCTTCCATAGTTTCAAATATTTCTGTCGAATTTTCTTGAAAACCTTAGTTTAGTGTATTTTATATTTTTTTAAAACTGTGAATGTTGTTTAGAAAAGTTAGCAATATTCTTATTATCTCTCTCTATGACGAAGAAAAACTGAATATATCATTTGCAGAAAAACCTAAATCTACTTACTTTCATCTTTTTTTTGTTACTAAACTAAAGTAAAAAAACTGGCATTTTTTTTCATACAGTATTCATAAGTATCAAAAGCTTCCTCGTGCCACTTTTCTTCTTACCACTTACCTACCTTCTTAAAAAGAAAATTTTTTTTTCTGGGATATACTTGTTGCATTTTTCATTTTTTAGACTGTTTTTTTCTCTTTTTTTTCTATTTTTGCTATATATTTTTTTGTTAAGTGTTCAATATTTGCCTTTTTTTTAAAAGTAAGAAATAGTTTTTTTTTGGAAAAACAAAAATGAAAAAATTCTTTTTTGTTTCTGTTTATTTTAGCAAAAAAAAATAACAGAATATATCAAAAACGGGGAGTGCATTTCCGGAAAACTTTATTACATTTTTTTGCAGTAGCCACAGCAGAAGCAAAAAACAAATGTTTGAAAAGTTTCTGCTGACATGCATATAAATGTCATTTTTATGTCTTTAATGGTTTATGTAGTTTATGAAAGGGTTAAATCTATTTAATATGCAAATATAATGAGAAGAATAGTGTTAAAACACATAATTTGAGCAAAATAGAAAAAGTGAAGCACAATTGTATGTAGAAAACTGAAGTGTATATTCTAATATAAAGGGGCAATGTTCATATCTGATTTTATCTTATATCAGTATTTTAAGGTGATCATATAAAAATATTATGATTGATTATTGTTAACTGAAAAACAAACAAAATTGAAACTTGTTTAAAATTTTTGTTGATTTTTAAAAAAATTATATTATTATGTTTTTTAGAAAGTTTAAACTGAGCAGAGTTTTGCATTTATGGTTTTTAAAAACTGACTACTTTTCTTTCTAAAATTTAAAAATTTTGACTGCATATTTTTCAACGTAAAATTGTAATAATAAAAACTCTCTCGTCTTTTATAATAGTTTTTTTTCTCTTAAAGTTCAAATTCACTTTCACACTTTTTTATTGTCTAAAACTGATAAAAACTGTTTGATGATAGACCAAATGATTGCTACTTTTTTAATCTTCTTAATTTTAACACTTTTAAAACTGGGGTTAGCATTTGTCATCCCCATAACTTTCTCATTAATTTCATTCCTCTCTTTGAATCAATAAAAAAAACAACTATTTTTTATTCATTTTTTAGAGAAGGCGCAGATCAAACGCCATCAAAAGATTCTCCCACTTTAAACAGTGACGAATTGATAATACGTAAACCTTCGTCGTCATCATCAACACCCAAGCAGCAACAACAACATAATAATACCTCAGGAAGAAGAGGCTCAAAATCTACGTCATCATCTCCAACACCTTTTACTTCATTAGCACATGAACGGCCTTCTTCTGTCTCTGACACTTCAACAACAACAACAACACCGACATCAGCAATATCGTGTAGTCGACAATCATCTTATCGTGCACCAGAATTTAATCAATTCTTTGACGACGATCATTTAAGTGTTAATAATAATTCTTTACCGACCATCACAAAACCATCATCTTCGGGTTCAATAACAAAAATAAAATCTGGTGCTTCAGAATCCTTCAAAAATTCTTCATCATTTTGGTCATCCATTACTGACGTCTTCCGCTCAAATTCTCCTTCAATTTCAACAATGTCAGGGCTAACTTTTCAGTTACAAAGTGGAATCTTTAAAGAAACTATTACATATGAAACTCAGGAAATTGCTTTAAAAGATTTGAGAGAACTTGCTGCAAAATTTGTTAAAAAATATGTAAGTTTTTAAAAATGGGTTTCTCAAAAATATTATCTTAATTAATTTTTTTTAAACTGCCAGCGAGCTTTTTGACATAAGACATACGTTTTTGGGTAAAAAATCAATGCCACAAAAATATTTGAAAATTTTTCTATAGTATTTAAAGTGAAAGTTAAAAGCAGGTCTTGCAAAAATTTATAAAAGCTTTAAGAATGAAATGAAACTCAAATTAAAGACACCAAAAAAAGGAGAATTAAAAGCATAATTTCAAAAAATAAAAAAATTTATTTGTTTTTTTTTAAATTATTGAACCGCCTGTTTCGGTCCTATATTTAAACTAACAGATTTATCACCAAAATCTTTTTAACCTTGTTTAAAGAGTTAAAACACTGTTTCAAAATTATTTAATTAATTAAAAAAACTGCCGCCGTTCGTTGTTTTTTTGATTAAAGCAATTTTTTTCAAAATATATTTTTTATACAAACTTAATTTTCTTTTAGTATCCAACACAAAATTTTGGTGAAAATGTTATTGATTATATTTTATTATATCGACATGATCTTCGCTCCGTAAATATTCTTCAACTGATTACAACATCTGCAGATATTAGTGAAGGGACATTAGTTGAAATTGTGATAAGTCGTAAGTTTTATTGTTAAATAAAATTTTTAAATTAGGTAAAAAATAACTGGGCCGTCGGTGTATTTAAATTTTGAAACAGTGAATTTTATGTATATTATTCAAATTTTTTGTAACTGATCCCATCTGCTTTTGCTAGAATTCAAAGAATTTTTTTCCAATATAAACTTATTTTATAAATAAAAATGATAAACAGTGATATCATATCAGTTATATTCTGATATCTCATTTTTTTCTTTAATCCTTGTAAAAAAATTTTATTAAATTACAACAAAAAATATGTATGATTTCTTTAAATTTTTAAATAATACATAAAATTAAATTATTTTTTAATTAAATTATTTTTGGCATAAGATTATTATACTTTTATAAGATATTTAAGGATAACCCCCTCAAATTAATTTTCATTTTTATTTAATTTATTTAATCTCTCTTTTTTTTAACAAAATTGCTTTAAGTAAAATCTTATAATAGTTTTTAAAAATAAAATTAAAATTAAACTGGCCATAATGAAGTCCTTATAAATTTAATTTTATTCAAATTTATATTTTTATATTTTTTATTGCCTTTAATTCTAAGGCTTAGAATCATTTTTTTAACAATAAACGTTAGATTTCTTCGTTTCTTAAAAACTGCTTAAAATGTTTTTCCTGAAACGAAAGTACAAATTATTTTACTGTAATAAAAAAAGCGTCGCAGTTCTGTTTTAAATAAAATTGTAAACATTTTTATTTAATCGCGCTAGGAAAAAAAGTTAAAAACTTTATTTTTATAAAACTGCCGTTGTATGTTTTTGCACAAGTTTAATCTCAATTTTTAATCTTGGAACATTTGTGTTCGTTTTCATTTCATAAAACTGAATTTCATAGTATTTCTTTTTATTTCTAGACAACACAGTTCTTTCTTAAAAGCTCAAAAAGGCATCTAAATTTAATTGGAAGCATATTTTTTTCCTTTGGGCAAAATAAGTTAGATAGCTTTTTTTTTGATGGGAACATGCACTAATGAAAAGTGAAAATATGAAGAAAAACAAAATTGAGCTTTTAAATTATTTATAGAGCTTTTTTTTGCTTTCAAGCTTTTTTTATATAAGTTTTTGGGATTTTTATAACTGCTTTGACTTGATTGAGAATCTTGATGATAGTTAACTGCTTCAAAATTAGACATTTTCAAAAACTGATTATTTCATATTTTTTGCCTTTAAAAAACCCTTTTTGTGCGTAATTCTGTGATGAATTTTAACAACAAAAATGTATAAGCATTTACGTATTTTATTATTTATATTTAAAAAAATTTAAGCATCTTTGCTTCCAATAGTAATAATATTATATCACTTATTATTAATATTATTACTTTCCAACAAAGACCAAAAACTACAAAAAAAAATAGAAGAGAAAAAAAAAGATGATTGCGTCGTTTAAAAGAAGCAGCAGCAGCAAAGAATTTATTTTTTTTAACAAAAAAATATGACGGATTAGCAAAAAAAAGAAGCTGAAGAAAAAAAGAAAGTCTTCTCATTTTTTTTTTTCTACTACTACTTCTGTCGCTACGACTCTATCTTCTTTTTTTTTTCTTCTTCTTCTTTGTCGATAATGAATAAAAAAAAATTGAGAAAGGCATTATTGCTTTTTGGCATTGCTATCTTTTTTTTCTCTTGTTTAAAAGTCTTCATTGAATCGATACTTTTAATTTTATTATTTTAAACATTTTTGAGAAAAAAAAAGTTTTTTTTAACTGTTTTTCATTTTTTTGCGAGCAGATTATTAATTTTTTACTAATTTTTTTTGCAAATCTATATTGCTCATGGCATTAATGTCAACTATAAGCAGATATAGAGGATATCCATCAATCCCTATGGGGAAAAAAAGGTATAAAAAAATGACTTGCATGGCTGCCTTTTTTTTCCCTTCCCTATTTTTTTTGCGCAGTGCACCGTGTATTTTTATTTCTTTCATTTTTTGAAAAAAGCTGTTTTTTCCAAGAGAATATTACTTTTTAACTTTAATTTTGCCCCATTTTTATTACATACTTTATTTCTTCATTAAATTTTTTAACAAAAAAGTTTTTTATTTAAGAATTACTTCTTCAACTCAAAAAAAAGTCACATCGGAAACGAAGAAATTTGACAAAAATTGTTTTTGCATTTTTTCTTTGAGGGATTAAAAAGTGAAACTTTCTTTTTTATTTCATGAGAAATTGAACATAAAACTTTTATTATATATAAATTAATTAATTAAAATGGAATTATTTATTCATAGACGTAAGTTTAAAAAAATACATATTTTAAATTAGTTTAATATTATTTTTTATGTTAAAAAACTGAATACCAGCAATCTCATTATTATAATTAAAATACAAAATTAATAATAAATAATAAAACTGTAGGTTCATTAAAATATATTTTTAGCAACGCCACAACATGAACGATTAGTTGTACATCCGCATACCCTTTACGTTCATTCATATCGATCTCCAACATTTTGTGATTTTTGTGGTGAATTATTATTTGGTCTTGTTAAACAAGGTCTAAAATGTCAAGGTATGTTTTTTGAATTGTTTTGCATTCAAAAAATTTAAAAAAAGCTTATTTTAACTGCCTTCCATTCATTACTTTTTAAAAAAAATTTCGCACAATTATTCTCCTCAAAGAAGCACTCTTTGAATTAATTAGTATACACTCAAAATGTAAACAAGTATGATGCTTTTTTTTTCTATGCATATTTGTTGAGCAAGTTATGACGTAAATTTGCATTTGTAATTAAGTGCGGGTTTGAAACTGGTATTTACAGTAATTTTGTGGGTACCAGTTTTAAAAATGTGGAAGTATTTTTTAAAAATATTTTTTAAAACAAATTTTAGAATTTTTTATAGGTTTTTACAAAAACTGAAACCTTTTTCTGTTAGACTATTAACTGAGTCATGAATTATAGCTTCTTAATTAACTATAAAAACTTTTTTAGGATGTGGTTTAAATTATCACAAAAGATGTGCCTCAAAAATTCCCAATAATTGTAACGGTTGTCGACAGCGTCGACCAAGTGCCATTCCACTTTCACCCCGAAATTCTGTTGGCTTACAAAATTCTCAACTTATTTCAACGGCTTCAACGGGACCCTTACCATCTGAAAGTGGTTCATTGCCAAGGGGATCCTTCTCATCTGGAATTGGGTCAATTGCAACAACTTTTACTGGAACCTCATGTGGAACTCCAACAACCGCAAATGCTTCAACGGGATTAGCTCATCCAAAAACTACTCCAGATATTTTAGTTACCGGTGAACAACATGATGACGGGGATCCTATTGGTGGAAATGTAAGTTTTTGTTTTAACTGATGACGAATTTATTAGGCAAATTTTTTTTGAAAAACTGTTAATTTTTTTTCAAATTGAGTCGTTCGTGAAATTTAGAATATTAAATACAAATTTTTTTAAACTGACAATTTTAAACTTTATTTTTTAAACTGACATATGTTGACGGTTGAGATAATTTGAAGTAAAACTTTAAACATTAAAAATTTTTATTTATTTTTGGGAGGTTTATAATTTATAAATTATAAAAAAAGAATTTTATGTAATACAATAAAAAAAAACTGAATGATCCATTTTACGTTCACAGTTACAAATCTGAAAAAAAGTTTTGTTTTTCATTTTAGCAATAATTTTTTTTCACAATTATTTCTTTTTATTTTTAAACCCCCCAAAAACCGCCAAAAAACATAGGGCATTTCTTAACAACCAAAAAACTGAAGCTTTTTGCAAAAAAACATACATTTTTTTTAAAATTTTAAAATTATTTTGAACAAAAACTGACCTTGAATTTCATATAGGGAAGGAATAAACTAAAAACTATGTTTTAGTATTTACAGATGCCACGAAAAGATCGAAGTTGTTCATGGAGTGGAAGGCCGCTGTGGATGGAAGTGGCAGAAGCGACAAGAATAAAAGTTCCTCATACTTTTCAAATTCATTCATATACAAGGCCAACCGTATGTCAGCACTGCAAAAAATTGTTAAAAGGTTTAATTCGACAAGGAATTCAATGTCGAGGTAAGAGAAAAAAAGATTTTAAATCAATTGTTTTATACTGATAATTGCTGATAATGAAAAGAATGAAGATTGTTTTTTTTTGCCTAAACTGCTTCGCCGTCGATACTCCATTTAAAAATTAGAATATAAAACATTTGATGTCGGAGAAAAAACTGGTGGGCCATTTGGTTGATATGGCATATTGCATTAAACAAAAAAAATCGACAATTTTAGACGAAAAATAATCTCTAAATTTGTTAAATAAAACTGTATTCGATTAAAAAAATTTGCATTTTTAATGCTTAAGCATATTTTGGGTTTAAACTGTAATTTTTTTTATCTTCAAATTATTAAAATTTTTTGAATTTCATTTAGAATAAAAATGTTACCCGATCCTGGACAAAATATTTTGTAAAATTTTTCATTGAATTTTTTAACCAACTTTTTCAGATTGCAAATACAATTGCCATAAAAAATGTGAACAAAATGTTCCAAAAGATTGCCCCGGAAATACTGCCCAAACTAAAACGGGCTTCACACTTGGAGCTGATCAAGATAGTAAGTTTTAATTAGATTTTTATTTTAAAGGATACATAAATATTGTCATTTTATTATTATATTAACTCATTAGATTTCTAGAAAAATTGTAATATTATTTTTTACATGTTTTTTTATGTAACTTTGTTTTTATTTTATTTATTTATTTTTTGGAAATTTAGAAAATTTGAGAAATTAAGGTTTTTTATAACTGCCAAGAATTGTTTTAATACCATAAGTTTAAAAAAATCCAAATTGAGAAAAGCATCAAAAATGATAAATAGTGAAGTAAAAATGCAAGTGTTTTTAGCATTATTTAAATTATTTTTAAGATACAAACTGAGCATTATTGCACTAATTATTGTAGCTCTTTCCAATAAAAAATAACAAAAATATTTTAAAAACTGATTTTTTGAAGGCTATAGAAATAAAAACTTTTAGTATATTTGAATAGCTGTTTTTTAAGCCTAAAAAACTGACACATAAAAAAACATTTAATTTTCAAATATATGCTAATTAACTGCAACTTCCAATCATTATTTGAATTATCTAAAATAAAAACTGAGGGCTATCGTGGCTCTTTTCAATGAAAAATAACAAACATAACATTGTTCAATAAACTGATTAATTTTTTGTTCTAACTTATAAAATCCCTTTTTACTAACTTAAAAATCTATTACTTTTAACCTTATATATATATGTTTTTTAAACTAATAATGAAAACTCCCCCCTATTGTGTCATAAATTTAACAACTTTTTATAGCAACTGGAATTGGTGGAAGTATGAATGATCTTCGAATGAGCAGTGTACCATATGACAGTCGAGACGGTAAATATTATATTTAATAAAGCTTCAAAACATCTTTTTTACACAAATTTTGTGTTTAATCGTTTACCTTTTTTTCTATCTGTTTTATGTTTTTTTCTTTTTAAACATATTTTTGTAATTCTTTTTTTTGGTGTTTTTAAACTGGGTTCAGTTGAGTATTACTGATAAAAAATAATTTTTTTTAGATCTGAATGAAGGAAGTATTGATGATTCAGGTCTTCGACATCGACCTGCTCAAGCTACCCCCTCTGCCCCCCTTCAAGCCACAGATAATGACGACACTCCAGATTATGATCCTCGAGGAGAACATTCAGGTCAAGATGAATATTCAAATATTCCATTACAAAGAATTGTTCAATCAAAGAAACAAACAAAACGCCCCACAAATAAAGTTATTCGAGAAGGTTGGATGGTTCATTATACTGATAAACAAAATATGGTAAACCTCTAATTAATATTTTTATATATTTACCTGTTTCTGAGAAATATGATTTTTAGAGAAAAAAACATTATTGGAGATTAGATACAAAATCAATTGTTATGTACAAAAATGAAAATGAATCAGGATATTACAAGGAGCTTCCGCTGAGTGAAATATTAGAAGTTAATATGATTCATAATGAATTAAAGCGAGAATTAACACATTTCTTTGAAATTAAAACTCATCAATCTATTTATTTTATCGGTTGGTTTAACAGTTTTTCTTGGGGTGAAAAAATCGAACTTTGTCTTTATATAGCGTATAAAAAGGGTTTAAAGAATGAAAATACTGTTCTATAAATTTAAATTTAAAATTACACTGTTGCCAAATACTTTAAAATCAAATGTTGTGGATTTAACTGTATCGTTTTTTTTTAGTTTTATTAAAAATAATTTAAAAAAGATTTCTGTTGATCCCTTCCCGATATTTGTTTATCTTTGCGAAATAAGCTTTTATTTTTTATCAAAACTGTGTGTATATTTCTTAAACTGACGAAATTTGGGTTAAATTTTGACAATTCAGAGTTAACTGCAGATTTTTTATCACATTTTTGTAAAAACTGCATTGCTAGTTTTAATTTTTTTTTAATGTAAAAATTTTTGCGGTTTTTTATAAACTGTATTTCAGTAACAATAAGAAAAAACAAATCTTTTTGCTGCCAGCATTAGTACTAAACTGTTTGTGTGGTTGGTGAGAACTTCTTTTTGTGAAATCTCACAAAAATAATTTGCACAAAAACTGAATGTGAAATTGTATCCTTGAGTGATAATAAAATCCATGCTTATTTTCTTAGATTTAAAATTTATTTTGACTGTCTTTGAGCAAAAAAAAAAATTTAAACACAATTTTTTTGGTTAAACTTTTTGGCCGAAGAAAATCTGATTATTCTCCTCCGATGTAGTAGATAATTAACATTTATTTAAATCAAATACATTAAACTGATTTTCTTTGAGCGTTAACTGGTAATGTCCCAAAATTTATGCGTTCAAAAATATCGAATCATTTTTATTTCCCCCCCCCCCCCCCCCCCCATCCCACAACATTTTATTAAAAACAAAATCAAATTTGTTCTTTGATATATTTATTTTTTTTAAAACCCATTTGTTTACATCACATTTTCACTCCACCATTTTAATGATATAAATCAAAGAAAAAGAAATGTAATAAAAATTACGTCACAGTTGGAGGTTCTTTTGTTGAAAAAATTTTATTAAACTTTACACAAATCTGAAGGAATGAAAAACTTGACCTTCTACAAAAAAATCTGGGGGTTGTGATTTCCGGTTTTCCTTTTTTAAAAGCTTCAAACAAAAGGTTTAATAAAAAATTTAAATAAATCTATTTTTACAAAAACAACAGAATTATTTTTGTTTGTAATAATATTTTTTAAAAAACTAATAACAAGTTTTTTTCTATGAAAAAATATAGGTCAAAATTATTTTGTAATTCATATTTGCTTTTAAACCATGTTTTTAAAAAAAAATATGAAGCAAAAATAATAAAAAATGAAATAAATCAACACTTGCTAATCAAATGTTTGTTTATCTGGGATTAGACTCTCGATGGACGGGGGTTTTAAATATATTTTTTGGGGAAAACCAAGCTGCAATGAATCATGTGGGAGTTTTTTTAAGTGGACGACAAAAATTGGGGAAAGCTATAAAAGTGGTGAAAATGGGATTATGAAAGAGTCACAATTTTTGGCAAATAATATTTTTTTTGAGCTGCGTTGGTTGTGATTATGTTTGTTATAATTACATATTATTTTAAGCACCTATTAAAGCGGGATTACTGTAAGTAAACATTTTTTTAAAATTGAATTGTCAAAAATTAGCTCAGAAAGTTGAAAACTGTCGGATAAGTTTATCATTAAAAAAAAGTAAAAACTGTTGTTTTCCGTAAAATATATAACGAAAAAAAGTAAGCAAAAATTTATTTTCTTTTTTTTTCATTCAAAAAAAGCAATGTTTAAAAAGCACAAAAAAAAGAGGGGAATGATTCAACACTGGCAGCAGCAACATTAGCAGCAGCAGCGGCAATTCATCAATGTAATATCTATAGTTTTTTTTCTTATTTTTTTTTCTGAATGGACTATCTGGAAACACTTTGAAACATATTATTTGCTTTTATTTTTTTGCTTAAAATATTTTTTTGCTTAAAAGGAAAATGAAAAACTTTTTTTTTGTAAGAGAAAACTGTAAATTTTTGTGGTTAGTAGATAGTGTTTGATGCTTAAAGGTAGTATATTTTTTTATATTTATCAATTTTATATTTTTGATATTAGTTTTATTTAATAGTGGAGACACGTAAAAAATATACTTACACAAATTGCAAGTTCAATTTTTTAAAAATTAAATTAAAACTGGGTTTATCTTTATGAGGGCAAAGGCATTTAAAACTGTGATATATTGACTGGATTTGATGTTTAAAAAAAAAAAAAAAGTTAATAATAATTAAAAGAAATAATGAAATTTAAGTTAGCAACACTGAAACAATTTAGAAAAAATAGTCGCAATTTTGGATCAAAAACTGTCATCTTCATTTTTTTGCTAAAAATTTAAACTGATACATCATGTTTATTACTATTTTCATTTCCTTCAATTTTAAGTATTTTTCTTTTTTCATTTCAAATTTAATAAAATGTCATAATTACACCTGATTTGGTCCTTTTTATTCTTACTTTGTCATTCATTCTATTTTAGTGATGTCAGATATTTTTCATTAAAGTGTCATTTATATTTTCAACAAAATTTTTTTTGCTAATTTGCAAAAGTTTTTTTTAAAGGAGGCACAGTACTTTCCAAATTAAGGGTTTTTTGGTAAAATTTTAAGCAATAAAACTGGAAAATAGTAGCTTGAACAAAATGTGTCCAAAAAGGATCATAAAAATTTTTAATAAAAGAAAAACTGTGGAAAATTTTCATTGCATTTTAACTGAAGATTATATTTCTGCGCTATCCAGATTGTAACATTTAAATATTTAATAAAACTGCTGCGTAATTTAACGGCATTAATGAACTGTAAAAATTTAAATTTTTTTGTTATAATCTAAAGCCATGTTTAATGACCAGAATTTTCATTAACTGAATGCTTCCGCGATTAAAAAAAGCGTAAATAATTTAAAAGGTTTATTTTTAATCATTTAAGGAAAATAAGCCTTTTTTAAATTAGTATTATTTTTTAACTGTCTTAAGAATTTTAAAAGCTGGCCTTTTGATAAGGATTTTTTTGACCAAAAAATCCTATCAAATCATTTTGTTGGGCTGTCATTACATTATTTTTTTTTCTGCTCCTTCATTTCTTTCTATCAATCAGCTCCTCGTCGGCGGCCGTCAAACAAATAATAATAAATAAATAACTAATATACAAATAAAAACCAAAAAAATGTGAAAAACGCAAGATCGATCATGGCTAGTTTTCTTTTGGGGGGGGGGATAAATAATATTTTTCTTTAAAAAAAAAATACTATTAAACGCAAAGCCGGTTTCTGTTATCGGAGGGAGATTTTTTTGCTTCTTCTTGCTTCTTTGAAGGATGTCTTTCTGCTGCCCCAATAAAATACATTTGTAAAAATGAAAAAGAGAGAGAGAGAAAAAAAAGAGTTTAATACGTGCGCGATGGGGGAGAAAAAAAAAGTGAGATCAACCGGATGGAGCAAAAAGGAATTTCATGTTATACAACAACACAAATAAAAAATCCCCCCATCTTTCACATCTTTTTTCTCCTTCTTCTGCGTTTTGCTGATTTTTAAAAACTTTAATAATTATTATTAATTTTCATCTGATATATATAAAATGTGTTAGGAAGGAATGTGTTACGTCAAAAAAAATGTAACTGTGGTTGATTAATATTTGGCATGAAAGCTTAAATTAAATTAAGAAAAACTTATTTTAGTATGCGTTCCTTATTTTTCCGGCAAGATTTAAAAATTGCTTTAATTCCTTTCAAAAGATGTTATTTAACTGCTCAAAATTACGTGCAACCTGTTCAATATAGATGATAGAGTTTAGCAAATAAAGTTTTAAAAAACTAACATAAAATTTTTCACTTTGACGAATTCAGATATAACGGTTTTTTTTTAAACTGCTCCGTAACATTTTGAAATTTTTGCTAAACTGCAATCAAAAATAAGTTGCTTTTTTAGATACAAAACAGAAATTAAACATTTAAAAACTGTTGACGATTTAGAAAAAATTTATTTAGAACTCCAAATGTTTGGTTTAAAACCCCACTTTTTCGCTTTCATTCTCTATTTTTTCATCCCTTTTTTTGTCCAAATCCCCCTTCCAAAAAGCCTTTTTCCCATTTTTGGTTTTTTTTGCGAACACCAAAAAAAACAAGCCGTTGCTCTTTTTTTTCGTCAAAATTTTTTCGGCCAAAATCACAAAGCAAAAACATCCGTTAAAAAACACTGCAGCAGCAGCAGCTGCAGCTGAAGCGGTCGCTGCTGCTGCATGTCCATCTTCCATTTTCTATCGTCTTTATTTTTTAGCGCCAAATTTGGGGACAACTTTTTCTTTTCTTTTCATACATTTTTTTTGTGTTTTTCTTTCCGATCTCATCTCTTTCTTTCTATTCTCATTTTTCGAACTGATCTTAATCGATTTTGAGTTACTTTTTATTTTATAAAATTAATTATATTCTCTTTTTTAGAAGCAAACTTGAAAAAAAGTGGCCTTTTAAACTTTAAAAACTGCCCAAATAAAAACTATCAATCATTTTTCGACATTTTTCTTTTTATGATTGATAAAAATCAGTCTTTTTTTCGGTCTCGTGATACCCTATCACTTTTATTTTTATTTCAATTTTTTATTTGAAACCATCAAAACCTTTTTTAATGCCTTCCTCTTTTTTAAACGACTTCAAAAATTTATAAATTTTTTTAAAAACTATCTATCTATCTATAAACTATCTATCTATCTATCTATCTATAGGTAGCCGAAAGGTATGTATGAATATGCCCTATTGGGGCATGAGTTTTTGAACTAAGAATTTCTCTTTTAATTTCCTTTCTTTCTCCCAGGGTATAACAATAGAAATATAAAAAGTATTTCCTCCCTATTGTTTTCGGTAATAATAAAAAAAAACAATTAAAAAACCCTAACAAAGAGGATTAAAAACTTTTTTTGTTTTGTTTATTATATTGGGTGTATCACACTTTTGTTTTATAAAAAAAATACATATGTGGCCAAAATCTAGTTTTCTCTTTTCTCTTTTTTTAATTTTTCGATTGTTTTGTTTTCATATTTGAACCCCCCCCCCCCCCCCCCGCATTATTCCCTCAATCACTCATGTGCTACTTCTTCCTTCTCTCTTTCTCTTTTTTCTTCTTCTTTTGTTCTTCAATTGTTTTGTTTTAATTTGGGTATTAAAAAATGTTTTCTAAGTGATTTTTTGTCTAATTTTAAACAATAAACAATTGGTTAACAAAATTTCAAGTATTTTTGTTTGTTGTGTCTAATAATTTTGATTAATTAAACTGGTCTTGGTTTATTATGTCACAACTTAAATTTTAATTTAATTTAGTTTTTGCTTGTCTAAATTTAATTTTAAAACAATTTTTTTTATTTATTAAAATTTTGTATTTTTGCAAAAAATGTTTGGGAATTTTTAATTGTTAAATGATAAAACACACAAACAAACAGTTTTAAGTTTATACCCAACCTAATAATTAAATTATTAAATTTTTACCAATAAATAGCCTAAAATTTTAACTCTTTTTTTCCATCGTGTCGTCTTAGAAATTTACAAAAATTATTTTTTATTGTGTTTTCTATTTACAGTTTATTTACTTTATAGTTTCTGTCTCAAACCTTTTTTTAAAAAAAATTACTTAAAATAACAAGAATGATTGTTGACCCAGTGATACAGTATGAAGATTTACCACTTTTTCGATTTAATCCAAAAAATCGAAGAATTTTACAAAAGCTTGGTTCTTTTACAATTTTAACTTCCCCCCTTGCAAGTTCTTCTGGTGAAAGTTCAACAACTGAAATATCCTCTGAGAATGAAGAAAATGATTGTGGTAAGTTTTTTTTAAATAAAGGAAATTAAAAATAATATTGGAAGATCAGCTCACATCAGTTTAAAAAAATAATTCTTAGTTGAAAGGAATAAATTTAGCCGTAAATTTTTTGTATTGGTTCAGTTTATTTCATTTTCAATTTTTTGCTTGTCAATTTTGAACAAGCAAAAAATTGTTCAAAAATTAAATCCATTTTATGCTACAGTAAGCAATATTTAGGTTATTATTGTCCATGATTTTTTACCTCCTCAAAAAAACTTTCTGTCCTTATTTGTAAACAGTTTATGAATTGTTTTTCGGTCTTGCAAAAAATTTTTTTTTCTTTATTTTTTCCTGTATCGAAGATAAGGCGTAATTATTTAAATGTCAGTTAACCTAGTACACCAGTTTTTTTAAAACCAAGCCATAACTTTTAGAACTTGAAATGTCTCCGGAATAATAACGCCAGTTTTTTTGCATTATGTGCCCTTTTTTACGATCCATCCTTTAAAACAATTTCCTCTAAATTGAATTAATTTTTTCCATTTAAATCACGTCACAAAAAATCCACATTTATTTTAATTTTTTTAACAGTTTCCCTCGTTTTAATTTTTGATTATTATTGACTCAGCTGGTTCGAGACAGGCAGGCCTTGAACCTCATGTGTTTCCCTTTTTTTCATTATTGTGTTTTTAAAATAATGAAATCTCTTTCAAAAAAAAAAACATAACAAAAAAATTCGCTAAATTACCCTCCCAAAAAATAAAAGCTTTTGTTTATTTCAAATCAAAATTTACTTCTTCAAAAAAAAGGGGGACCTAAAGGTCACAAAAAAAGATATTTCAAAATAATTGAATCAGTTAGTTCTTTTTTTCATGTAACCAATGAAATTCAAGACACATTTACTTACATAAAACAAATGTTATAAAAACATAAATATTATTTAAAATCAAAAAAAAAATAGAGATAAAAATCGAAAAAAATAAATGATTTAAAGATGTTTTTCTCCATTCTTTCGTTGTTCCCATTTTTTTTTGTTTCTAAAAATAAACACTCTTGGATACTTTTTTTAGAAAATAAATTGTCTTTTAAAAAACCTATACAAAACACACTACAGTTTCATTTCTCTCTTTATTTTTTCTTTGACAATAACATGAAATTATTGAGAGAGTTGAACTTTGACGTAACATGTTATTTGTTTATTGCAAATTTTTTAAGAAGGTCAGAAAAAATAAAATTACAAAAATTTTTTAGACATTTTTAGAAATATTTATCAAGTTAAATATTTCTAAAAGTGTTTATTGAAAAAAATGAACAATAGATTTTACGAAAGATTCAAAGAGATTCTTGCTTTTTTTGTTTACATTATTATCATAAATGAGATGATAAAAAAATTGATTCAGATTTTTCTCAGAACACTTTCATTCAAATGATGTCAGTTTCTTCAAAAAATTGTTATTGTTGTGATAGCAAATATATTTTAAAATTTGAATATCGGGCAACGCTTAAATAAAATGCTGCATTAATTATGATTTTTTAATATTTTTCTCAAAAGTAATTACTGCGCTTCAGTTATATTTTTTAAATACTTTCTATTTTCTTTTCCCTAAAATTTTATTTTATTTTTTGAAAAACGACTCCAGTAGAATCAGTTTCTGTCTATCAATAATGATGTAGTTTTGATCATAAACTTTAATTTTAAACTCAAGCCCCAAACTAGTGCTGCTCAGTTTTAAAAATTTGCAAACTCAACATCAAAAATTTTGATATATTTTTGCCCTTATCAGTAATATTGAATCTTTTTTCAAAAAACTTTGTTACCATGACATCATATTTTTTTTCTTCGATAAAATCTTAAACCATTTTAGTATGACTTCTGGCCTTTCAAAATTTATTCAAACACATAAAAATTGTTCCTCGTTTTAAACCATCGTTTAAAACATTTAAGTTTAAGAACAAAAATTTGTTCAAAAAATTACAATAAATCACATGCAGATTTTTACTAAAGTTTAAAACTCTTTATTTTTTTGTGTCTCGATCTTTAATGTCCCCCCTTTTTTTTACGATTTTTGAATTTTTCACGCATTTTTTGGGAACTTTTAAGTTTAACGGTGAATTTTACAACACTCATTTAAAAACCTTTTTAAGAACCTTTTTTTTCCAAAAGAAAACTTTGTTTTAATTGAATCTTCTCGAGGCCATTCGTTCAATTCTTTTTAAATTCAATGCATTAAAAGTTTCGCAAAAAAAACGTAGTAGTAGCAGCAGCAGCAACAGCAAAAAGTAGCCACTACCATTAAGTTTAAATTTTACATGATTTTGTTCAAGAAAAAAAATAAAAAAAAAAGAAAAAAATCACATTATTTAAATAAAAAAACGTGTTTGATCAAAAAAATTGAAAGAGAATTTTTTTTATATATTTTTATTTATTTATTTCGATGCCACTGCCTTTTTTTTATACTGTCACAAAAAAACGAGCCCCGCCAGGAATCCTAAATGTTGCCGCCACTGCACCGCCAAGAAATATATTTTTTTTCCCGTAGAGAAAAAGAGAGAGAGAGAGAAAAAAAATACACTGTGAACTTTGAAATTACGAACAGCAGCAAAAATAATGCATTGTAATTTTTCTTCTTCTTCGCCATCTCCTTCTGATTTCTTTACCGATATTTTTTTTTATCTATCGTCATCGTCGTCGTAGTCGAGAGGCGTCAAATAAGAAAGGGGGGGGTTGGACATTCGATAATAAAAAAAAGCACAATGTTTCCGGTTTCTTAAAAATATATGCAAACAAAAAATACCCAAAAACAGTCATACAAATTTTTTTTTCCTAAACTTAAAATACGAAATTTTTGATATCAGTGTTGATTAAAAAATATTAAATTTTATTCATACAATTTTGATAAATTATTTACTGATAAGCTTTTTTTGTTATATTATTACTGTATAGTTATCATTAAATATATATACGATAGTGTTTATTTAATTTGAACACTGGAAAGTATTTTCTTTGATTTACATAATTAAATATGATTTTATTATCAATAATTAAACATTCAAAAGCTAAAGTTAGACATGGTTCGATTTTTTTTCTCTCTTAATTAGGTTTTAGTTTTTGGGGGATAGGGTCTCACCACGATTACAGTAGACTCATTTTTAGTACGAGAAAAACTTTCAAAAAAAATTAAAACTTTTTGCAAGTAATCGTGTTGGGACCAAATAAAATTACAGTCATCTTCAAGCTGCAGTTTTATTAAATTACATTTAATCCCAATATTTTTTTCAGCTGGATGCCCACCTGATGAAGTACAAACTTCAACAAAACGCTCAAATACCGTTGATAATATTGCAACATGGGCAGCGGCAATTAAGCAGGCCCTCATGCCTGTTACCCCACAATCAAGTACCCCAATAAAAGATAAAAATAGTCGAAAAGCTGATATGGTCCAATTAAAAGTTCCTACCCCCGGGGAAACTGGACATCTTGGAATGCAAATTCAATCAGAGCAAGAATTTTCACAATTATATCAAATATTTTTGGATGAAGTTCTTGGCTCTGGACAATTTGGGGTATGTTATGGTGGAATTCATCGAAAAACTGGAAAACATGTTGCTGTAAAACTTATTGATAAATTAAAATTCCCAAGTAATAAAGAAGATGCGCTAAGAACGGAAGTACAAATTTTACAGGTAAGCTTTTAAAAAGGGCTTTGATAGCTTTTTTGAGTAATTCCTATAACAGTTAAATTTTTGTTTAAAAAACAATGGCAAATTTAAGAACTGTTTCAGTTTGTTTTCAAAAATATTTTTTTAATTCTTAATATCATATTTATAAACTAATTGGTATAAAATATATTCAGTTTAAAATTAATACCGGATTCTTTTTATATCCAAATACACAAATTTGAGCCTTTAAATAACTTTTTGAAATATAATTTTGTATTTGATCATATAGCCATTAGTTATCGAGAATGTCTTAAAATTATTTTCCATCCAGTTAATGCAGTTTATAAAAACTAAAAAAATTCATCAGTTTTTTTAACTAATATTTCCGACAATCTGTGATTAAAAGTTATTGTTTTTGTCATTTTTTTTGGACATAGTTGTCTTTGATTAATTTTAAAATATGCAAAATAATTTCATGGCGATTTAATTAATACCCCCTGTTTTTGTTTTTCAGAAAGTCCGACATCCTGGAGTGGTTGAATTTCAACAAATGTTAGAAACACCAGATCGAATTTTCCTTGTAATGGAAAAATTAAAGGGTGATATGCTTGAAATGATTTTATCAAGTGAAAAGGGAAGATTATCCGAGAGAAATACCCAATTTCTTATTCATCAAATTCTCACTGCTCTGAAATATCTGCACAATCAAAATATTGTTCATTGTGATTTAAAACCTGAAAATATTCTTCTCGCATCTGATAATGATTTTACACAAGTAAAATTATGTGATTTTGGTTTTGCAAGAATTATTGGAGAAAAAAGTTTTCGTCGATCTGTTGTTGGAACACCAGCATATTTGGGTAAAAAGAAAAATATATTTTTGCATCAGATTTAATAAACTTATATCAAATTTTAGCGCCAGAAGTTTTAAGAAATAAAGGTTTCAATCGATCTTTGGATATGTGGTCAGTTGGCGTCATCGTATATGTCTCCTTAAGTGGAACCTTTCCATTTAATGAAGATGAAGATATTAATGATCAAATTCAAAATGCTGAATTTATGTATCCCCCAAATCCATGGAGAGAGATAAGTGATAATGGTAAGTAAAATTGATTCAATTGCTTTTTTTCTTATAATATTTGTGTTGCCGAAACACATATTTAATTTTTAAAAACTATTATTTAACACTTTAATAATTCAATTTTTCCCCTCAAATTTCAGCTATTGATTTTATCAATAATCTTTTACAAGTAAAAATGGCAAAACGTTTAACCGTTTCAAAATCTTTATCACATATTTGGTTGCAAGGATATCAGCTATGGTCAGATCTTCGGGTATTAGAAAAAGAAGTTGGTGAAAGATTTTTAACTCATCAATCAGATGATGCAAGATGGGGAGAATATGAGCAACAACATGGCCTTCATCCCGTTTATGTATAAAAATTTTTTCAAATAAATACCGTAATCTTAAAATATATTTTTTTTCATTGTTTTTGTTTAGGATTTATTAAATCTCTTTTCTTTTTTTCTGATACAGTTTTTAAAAAATTCCTTTTTTTTCTATGCTCTTAATAATTATGAAATTTTAAAAACTTTTATTATTAAATTTTTGTTGAGCTTAAAAACATTCCATATTTTGTGGTACCAATTTCATTTTTCCGATGATCTTTTTCTTCTTTTCACTACTTTAAAACAGCAAATTCTTTTTTTTTTTCATTTTTCTTACTATTTTTTTTTTGTGTATTGTACAGATGTTTTCATTTTTTCTTGTTTTTTTAATCTGATAATTTTGGTATAAAATAAAAATATTCATATCCCATTTTAACCATCTAAACATTTTGCATATATTATCAAATATCTTTGAAATTATAATGAAAGGTAATAATATATTCGCATAAAAGTTTTCATAAAAACAAGTTTTTTTTCATACGGTTACGTTACATGTAACAGTGAGAACCATAATTTTAACAAAGATAGAGTGCTGCGCAACAATATAACGTCACCCCATAATTGTATGAAACCGCGGATTCTACAAATAGAATTGATCCAAATGTTTCAGATTCTGATTCAGCATGTTCGAAAACCTATATTTCCGAGAAATAATGTCAAAATACCAAAAAGATGAATTCTTATCGAAAAAAATTCGAAAATGTGCTTGTGCAAAAATATAACGTCACCTTGGTTTTTTGAAGATTTTATTGAAATCAAGATAAAATATCATTTAGGGGTTGTTCAGCATGCTTATTCAAGCTAAAATGTAACGAAAAAATCAAAAAAAATACAATGGCATCGATTTGCCTTGGCATTGAAAATTGCATTTTTGCCATTTTTGGCTCTTTTTCGGTGCCGGTGTAGCGGCAGATTTTACAGATTTTGAACCTTGAATGTTAAAAATCTATAAAAATCTGCCATTTTGGGATTTTCTAGCAATTTCTGGAATTTTCAAAGCCAGAGGATGGCTTGTTTGAAAAAAAAATTCGCCTGGCTTTATTTTTTGTGTCAGGTTGTCAGAAATGGACTACTTTCATCCTACTTTAGCTATTTTATCATAATCAAGTCACAAAACGTTTTTATAATATTTACAAGTAATTCTACTGTTTCCGAAAGTCAAGTGATGGTGTTGGAGTATTTGTGCACAAATTCGAAAAAATCGTAACATTAAAACAAATAATGGATACACTCATTAAACTGTTCAGAATTATTTCCAAACATTTTTTTTTCAATTCAAAGTAATCCAAAAAAAGTATTCTTCCTTATCACTACCTACAGTATCCTCACCTAATAAGCATACAAATTTGTCCAAATCTCATTTTTCATTATGGTTTTTTAAAGTAAATACTATTATTTTTAACACAAAAAATTGTAAAAATATGTCTTAAAAACATGTACAGAAATAAGTAATTCAAGCGTTTCTAGCAGAAAAATTTGGTGTATCGTTTGCTACTTGTATAGAACAGAAATCAAAAAAATTTCAAAGTTGTTTCCTTGGCATTCTGATAGTATCATTATATTAAAAGCATGTTTCAATGATTTTTTGTGTTAAAAACAATAGTATTTACTTTAAAAAACTATAATGAAAAATGAGATTTGGACAAATTTGTATGCTTATCAGGTGAGGATACTGTAGGTGGTGATCAAGGCCGTATACAAAAAAAATTTCGGAGGGGGCACAGCGATTTTGGGGGGATCGCTGTGCCCCCTCCTTTTTCTGGATTACTTGGGATTGAAAAAAAAAATGTTTGGAAATAATTCTGAACAGTTTAATAAAATCACCTGTTCTTAATCCTAATTTTTTTAAAAAAAACAAAACGTTTTGTGGCTTGATATATAAATTAGGATGAAAGTAGTCCGTTTCTGACAACCTAACACAAAAAATAAAGCCAGGCGCATTTTTTTCAAACAAGCCATCCCCAGGCTTTGAAAATTCGGAAAATTCCAGAAAATGCTAGAAAATCCAAAAATTTTTACTAGAACAGTGTCCTGAGTACCCGATCAAACCTTAATAACCCATAAAATTTTCATAATCAGAATTTTTCGGAGCTCGTTCCGCGAGATTCTCGAAAATTTTAGGTCTCATCGTGAAAATTCCAGATACCGAAAAAAGCGATATCATACCGTTTATCTTACATTTTAGGCTACCTACATGCAAAATATCAGATTTTTACAATCATCCAATTCCATTTGCCAGCAAAAAACCGAGCGGCAAGAACAACATAGTTGACACAGTTTTTTGTGACGAAGTAATTGAGAGTGACGTTGAATTTGTTTATCATTCATGAGATTCTCGATTCGATATGTCTGAGTTAAAACTTCTCACAACAAAAACAACACCACCAAATTCTATGTCGACAATTGATGTTCTCGATTTTTGAAGTTCTTTTTAGTTTCTTTGGCATAATGTCAAGAAGTCGCCAGTTCAAAATTCGAATTTTTTTTGACAGTTTGTTTTTTACAGAATTGTTTTTCTTTCTTCGTTGACTTTGTTATCTTATCATAGTTTCATATTGGTTTTTTATCATATTCAAAAGTTTTCGATACTGGCTTCTTTTTTTACTAATAATAATTTTAGGTCTCAATAGGGGTGTTCATTGAAATCTTTCATCAAATATAACTTTTGCCGCTTATCTTCTTGATAAATACTAATCAATGATTTTTACACATGTAAGTTTTGTTTCTTTACCGTTCTTACAATGCAAACTGTTATGAAGTCAATATTATAGGATAAAGAAAATGTGCCGCGACCAAGACTTGAACGACAAAAGAAATTATTTCGTATAAAAGAACGACTTGGATTTGGTACAACGAAAAAGCAGATGAATGTTGCTGCATCAAAATATGAACCAATAACTTCTCCATTTCGAAATTATGATTGTAAACCTCTTCCACCCGTTATTCGACAGGCGACAACAATGAATACGCCACCTGCAGCATCAAGTACATATTCACCTAGACTTCCATTTGTCAGAGCTTCAATACCTCTATATCTTCCACCCCCAGATGCAGCATTATCAAAAGAATCTCCAATATTGCAAAAAGTCAAAGGTTCTCCTGCAACTTTTCAAACATCTGCACCGCCAACACCAAAAATGAGACATCAAAGATTAAAAGATTCGGTATTTGCTAATGCTTTTATTGTTTCACCAAATAAACAAAAACTTCCAAATACAACTCCTTTTCGAAATCAAACAACTGCAACAAAGTTTCCCTTCGAAGATCCGATGACTATTATTGATTCATTGGAAACAGTTTCGATTGGATCCTCAGATGGTTCAATCAATATTCAAAATTTTCGTTTTATTTCTGTACTTGGTCGTGGACATTTTGGAAAGGTTATGCTTGCACAATTCAAACCTAATTCAAAATATTTTGCTTTAAAAGTTCTTAAAAAGGGGGACATCTTAGCCCGTGATGAAGTGGAATCAATTATGGCAGAGAAAAGAGTTTTTGAACTGTCATCTCAACATAAACATCCATTTTTAATTAATTTATTTGGGTGCTTTCAAACTCATGGACATATATTATTTGTTATGGAATATGCAATTGGTGGAGATTTAATGCATCATATTCATGACGATATTTTTCATGAAGAACGAGCATGTTTTTATGCAGCATGTGTTTTACTTGGTTTAGAATTTTTACATTCCCATAATATTATGTATCGGTGAGTTTACTGTTTTAAAGCTTTTAAAATATTGTAATGATTCTTGGTGAAACTGTGTAAATTGTACTGAATGTTGTACAGTTTCTACAAATATTGTTATGTAATACTGTATTTTGTGTAATATTTTCAGTGATTTAAAACTTGATAATCTATTGATGGATCGTGATGGATATGTAAAACTGGGTGATTTTGGCTTATGCAAAGAAGGAATGGGACCTACTGATCGAACTTCAACATTTTGTGGTACTCCAGGTTTGTCGTTGAATATATATTTTTATTCATCTATACTTCATAAAAGTATTTTTATAGAATTTTTGGCTCCTGAAGTTTTGAAAGAAACAAGTTATACTCGTGCAATTGATTTTTGGGGATTAGGAGTGCTGATTTTTGAAATGCTTGTTGGTGAACCCCCATTTTCTGGGGAAGACGAAGAAGAAACTTTTGATGCTATTGTTAATAGTGATGTTAGATATCCAAGGTTTTTATCAATTGAAGCTATTGCAATTATGAGAAGGGTATTTTTATATCTTTAAACGGTAAAGAAAAATGATGTTTAACTTTTTTTCAGTTAATGAGAAAAAATCCTGAAAAGCGTATTGGTTTTGGAGAAGATGATGCTGCAGAAGTCAAAAGGCAGAAATTCTTTAGTGTTTGTTATTTTATTTTTTTAAAACTGATATATAATTTTTATTTTTAGCTTATCAATTATCAATTTGATGCTTTGCTTAATAAAGTTTTAAAACCAAATTTTGTTCCTACGATTGTAAGTATTTTTTTTAAAACTTTTAAGTGTGATAAATCTAACCTTTCAACACGCATTTGATACGGAAAAATATTAGAATTTTTTAATTTCAGAAAAATCCTGAAGATGTTTCAAATTTTGATAATTTATTTACTCGTCAAACTCCAAGATTTTCTTCAGCAAAAGAAAAAAGGGCAATCACTGATGCCGATCATCAATTATTTCGAAATTTTGATTCTTCCAGCTTTGATTAAATAATTTCTTATACTATAAAAAGTGATCATATTTTTTTTTTGTTTTTTTTTGTGAATTCACTGATTTTTAACTGACGTTTCTTTTTTTGTTATTAAATTTTGCGAAATAAAGAATATTAAAAAATGTTGATGAATACATTTTATTTATTGGTTCGTGTCCATGTTATTCCTTTTTAATATTAACATTTATATATCTGGTGAATTTTGATTGATTTCTAAGAACAACATGATATTTATCTAATATATATTGTAGTTTATTCAAGTTTGAGTTTCTCGGAATATACTAATTAGTTTTTAAATTTTATTTATTAAAAGAGCAGGTTTTGTCTTCTTTGAAAACATTTTTTTCAAATCAATTAAAGAAATGAAAATAGTTATTCTGAAAATAATTAAATTAGACGAAATTGTTTTTCTTTAAAATAAACTTACTCATTCAACATGAGAAAAAGAATTGTACCGGCACAGGTAAAAATGAATTCTGAAATTGTTGTTACTTCAAAGAGAGGTTTGATGAATTTAAACAATATAAGAAAAAATGTTGTAATAATTGAAGTGATACAAGTCTAGAAAAAATATTAAAAGAGATTAGTTAAAGATTAATTTTTCCAAGAGTTTTTGTCAATCTCTTGGTTACGGTAGTTACTACAGTATATTACGGAAGGTAAAAAGTACAAAGACTGTTTACAAAAAGTGAGCTAAGTGATTTAAAACAATAATCTTACTTGAACTAAAAATTTCTTTTCAATGTTGGATAACTTTGGTTCTAAAAATGTTACATTAAGCTTTTTTTCAATAATTTTGAAATTTTATAAACTTACGTAAAGCAGGTTTCTTTTTACAATAGAGATAACTGGCAGATATAATATTTAAAATTACTGTCATTGGTAAAATAATATAACATAAATTTTCATTTATCCATAAAACTATTGAACATGTTACAGTTGTATCACTTTTTATATACCAAAAATATGTGTCAGGATAATATTGCAATCTACAATCATTGAAAAAGTAGGGTATTATAATTAAAAAATTTATAATAAAAATTGAAGAAATATAAATAATAGTATTTTTAATGGAAAAAAATGTTGCATATTTCCAATAAAATAATATTGCACATAATCGATTTAAAGCTAAAAAGATTTGAATAAATATAGTAGATGTTAAACAAAATATACAAAATTGACCAAAATGCGACGAAATTGATTCAAAAGATCTAGAAAAATTTTTGAGTTTAAAAGTGACAAAAATATTTTTTATGATGGAATCTAAAAATTTTGAACTTTTGGAGCTGCTTTAATGGATGCCTGAATTTCAGGTTGTTAGCCAAAAGAAATAGTTTAAAAGAGGTGGACTCTTTACTTTTTTCGTTTTTTCACGAATGGATGAACCTGACGATCAGGCAAAGAACAATAGAAATTTCTTTTGTTTTTTGCCTGATCGTCAGGTTCATCCATTCGTAAAAAACCGAAAAAAGTAAAGAGTCCATCTCCTTTAATTTCGAAAATTGTAGATGTTTTATTTTCATGAAAGATCCGTAATTTTGCGGAGAAAAAAACCCCTTACAGTTGCGAAAGCATTGTGGCGACACAGTATCCCAAAATAAAAGTAAGTTGAGTCAGAATATCTACAGCACAAAAAAAGCCAAAACTATTTCGCAAAAAATCTTGTTTATGCAATTTGTATAAAGATAATATACTTAAAAATAGAGCAATAAAACAAGCCTAAAATCTTTTTATTAATAAAATGATGCAATATAAATTAATTAATTTTAACTTACTGAAATAAGAAATAAAAATGTAAAAAGTAATTCATACATTTCTATTATTTAGCGGATTGTTAAAACACTCAAATTAGTTTTAAAATAAAAATAAAAAGTGTCGACAAAAATTTACAAGACTCATTTCCAAGCTTTAAAGTTTCTAAATTTCTTAATTGCTTTTTTGAAATTTGTATTAATATTTTTTTAAATTGACACACGGGCTCATTTTGGGGCCAAAATTGTACGGTACAGGCGTCCTTTTAAAATTACGTTAAACACACCTAAAAACCATAAAAAAATGATATTGGGGGTCTTCATATCATATTTTGGGGTTGTCAGGTCCAAAAAACGAAATTTGCATAAAACAGCGAATTTTGGCACTTTTTTCCTGGGGAAATGGATACTAGGTCATTTAAACAAAAAATCTCAATCAGATATATTGGAAATGTTGTGGGCTACAACACTGTTATAAAAGATTTGGGCTAAAATCAAAGCAAAAAAAAAACTCGCAAGCTTTTTTTGTCAATTTTGCACAAAATAAGCAGCCATAATTCAGTTTTTTCATCGGCAAATGGATACTAGGTCATTTAAACAAAAAATCTCAATCAGATATATTGGAAATTTTGTGGGCTACAACACTGTTATAAAAGATCTGGGCTCAAATCAAAGCAAAAAAAAAACTCGCAAGCTTCTAAATAGTCCATTTTACCTATAAATATAGTAAAGTCCAAAAATTTTTGGGTTCCCGATAAGATAAACCTTAAAGCCTTCGCACATCGATTGCCATATATGTTATGATAAAAAAAAAATCATTTGGAGGTTTTTAAAGATGCATATTCGATACGATCCTACATGTCAACCATGTTGGGGTAGTTGTGGAGAATTTTTTTAAATGGCTGAAAAATGACGAATATTGATTGGATGACCAAAAAGGCTCGCATATCTGTTCTAATTGACGCTGTGGTTATTTTAAGACCAAAAATATGCGTCTAGCTACCCGGGAAGATGACGAACTTTTTTTTTAGCTCAATATAAGCAAAAAACATCCCCAGGACCAAAAACAGTAGTTAATATTGACTTTAAACGCCTATAAATTCTTTAATTAAACTCCCTGACCTCGATTTAGTTATATCCAATCATATCAAAGTCGAAGATATGCAGAAAAATTTTTTTTAGTTAGAAGAATTTTTCACAATACCCCCAACATCATTGAAATGATATATCTTCAATATTTGATTGTTTTGTATCATTTAAATGGTTTTTATAGTGTTATTATATTATTTCGGACATATTTTGATGATTTTAAAGCAAAAAAAATTTTTTCTCAAAAATTTTTTTAAAAAATTTTTGTCTTGGTCCCCCCTGTGAAAAATATCGAAAATTTCGAAATTTCGATTTTCGGGCCCGACATCTCCCAAATCATTTTTTAATGATTTTAGGGTGGTTTGGGAGTAAAAATAATCATATCCCATCCCTTAAACTCAAAATCCGTCTCTACCGAACACCCAATGAGCCCGTGGACAAGTACCATATTAATTTCGAAATTTACAAGTTCTATGAAGGCTAATAAAAAGGCATTTTGTTTTGAGTTAAATAATTATATTTTTACTTTTCTTGTTTTAATTTTTTTTAAATATTTTACAGCTTAATTAATTTTGTTTTTTCCCACGGTTTTCAAATTTCCTTGTTTAATAATTAAACTTTAATTCAAACGTTGAATTGTAGTCTTTTTTAGCAGAACTTTTTGGGTGTTTGAACTTTTTTGCTGAAGAAATTTTGAAGAAAAGAGAAAACAAAATTCGAGTTCGGCGAAACTTTGTTCGTTGAGAGAAATGTGGAAAAAATTTCTGTTTCCTTTTAAAGGGGGGAGTTTCATTTCAAACAAATTTTTGGACAAACTTTGTCGTAAAAGTGGAAGCAAAAACAATTCGTATTTGCAAAAAAACACACTTTGCAAGAAATTGGTCCCGGAAAATTGCATCGTGTCGTTGTTTTGCATTTGATATGGTAAATCTGTAATATTAAAAAAATCCAAAAATTAGAAACAGAAAAAGAATTTTTTTGAAAGTTTAAAAGGGGAAACCCAGCTCTAACAAATCTTTTGCTGAAATTTTCGTGATGGTCTCGACGCGATCGGTAGACTCATTGGAGCTGCTTTTTTTATACAGTGGAGGCTCCACTGTGGAGCTACAAAAGGTTTTAAAAAAAGCAGCCCCGATCAACCGTGAAAAAACAATTTTGTTAGAGGTGCGTCTCCCCCCTTTAAAAGCTAAAACAACAAAATTAATAAAATTTGTCTGTTCAAACATAATAATGTTTTTTTTTATATTTGTACAGTTGGAAACTCTTTGATCTTTGCATATATTATTTGTTTAAAAAAATTATATTTAAGAAAACTAAATATGTAGATTCTTTTTAAAATTCATTTAAGAAATATTTTGAAACATGAATTTAAAGGTATTAATTTTTCTTTTAACTTTATTTGTTAATATAAATTTTGGCTATGAAATCTGTGATAAAGTTCGTATCACTTTTCCTAAGCCAAAAAATGGTGAAAGGAGTGAAAATGAAACAACAACATCATTTTTTTCCATGGATATCAGTCATGAAATTCTGTATGGATATTATCCAATGTGGAAAATTTATGCCCCAGAATTTCCAGAATATTTTAAAAATGATTTCAAAATTTCTTCGATAAAAATTGAAGAATTTTATCTTAGTGATACCTTTTCAACTTATGATCGGATAAATGCTACTGATTTCCCGATGATAATAGAAGGTTTAATAAATATTGATATAATTTGGATAAAATCTTTGTATTTTGGTAACGCCACAATATATAAAACTCCAATTTATTTCCGGGATGGAAATTTTTTTGCTCCAGATGGAGATTTTTTTGAGTTGAATAAAAGTGTTTTTACAAATTATAGTAAGTTTAAACATGCACTCTACCATAGGGATGAATGATGAGGGCCGAGGGCGTGGGACCCCGATTCATTTAGACGCACAACAAAAACAATTTTTGTGCGTCCAATTAGACCTGGGCCGAGCTTTTGTCCCTCCTTAACCCCAACGACAAAAAGTAATTATTCTGTGATAGAAATAGGCATAGCGCTGGCTTTCTGGGACTGAACGCTGACAATCCATATCATTTTTAATTATAATTAAAAATTATTTTTGGCCACTATGACCTCCCAGGGACCTTGCTAGAGCTATCTGATTCAAAAGACCCCGTGACTTTATATCCAATATTTGTCGAGATTTAGCTCAAGTCCCGTTTAGTCCCGTCCCGTGCTTTTTTTTGCTATTTTTAGTTCCATCGAGCTGATATCTTATCAACAAATGATTCAAACATTTTTTTTTTCGCATGGTTGTAGTCTGGAATGTCTACTATAATCCTGTGTAAAAAAAATATACAAAAAAGTTGTTTTTTGATTGTTTTATGGTCAGTCCCGTAAATCCTGGCAGCTAGTTGCGGCGCCATGCTTAGATAGAAAGTTATCAAAGTTTTCTTTTCTTTTAATAAAAAAAGTATTTAAAAAATATATTTGTTTTTAGCTGATTTAACATATACAATTCAATATCCGACAGAACACACTTGTATTTCATTCAAAAATATTACGGAAGAATTGATAATTCCAAAACGATGTAAAACATTCAAATCCCAATCAATTCTTTACAGAAAGGAATTAAATCTTACTCACGAACACGTCAATGCAACATATGAAATTTTAGAAAAAAGTATTAAAATTTCGACTGAACATAATGTCAAAAGTTTAAGGTTTTATTTGAAGGGGGAATTAATGAATTGTACAAAGTAATAATGCCTGCATTTAAAAAGTTGTTTTTAAAGCCCTTTAAAATTTTTAGCCCTACTCCAACCACCTCTATTTGTGTTGCTGATTTCAGTGCTGAAGATGAAGAGGAGCCTTGGTATTTTCGAGGATATTTGAATTACGGCTACGATAAATTCCATCTTCCTTTAGAGGATGTATTTTTGATAGCAGGGCTCTTAATTCAACAAAATCAAACTATGATTAGAAAGGGCGAAGCTATCAACGATAATTGCATTCATTTAAACAATTACTTCAGCTCAGTTATGAATTTTGATCATCATTATCCACCTATTTATATTAGATCATCAACTTTTTGTTGCCAAGAATACTATCTTTAATTTAATATAGGGGTATTTTTGTTATGTTTTTTTTTGTTGTAAAAAATGGTATACTGTTTAAAATTGTTTGGATTTAATGTGGTAAAAAGTTAATAAATTTTACAAGTGGAATCCGGTTAGCAAAAAATGAAAAAAACAATTCAAATTATTTGTAGTTTATTTAGAGGTTAAATGGCAGCCCATCGTTTTGGATATTATTGGACTTTTCATTTTTAAAAAATTAATCAATTTAAAATATCTAATAACATTGATAAGGAAAAAAAAAGTTACAATAAAAATATGTTTTTGTTTTAAAAAAGAAGAATGTAAAACAAAAGAAACAATTTCCGGGATAACAATGGAGCTGTCTGCGCCCCATTTTTTTAAAGAATTGTAACAATTAATTTGTAAATTTCTATTTTTGTGAAACTACTTTTATCAATGATAAAAATTTGTATGGAATTCCAATTGATAAATTTGTGAATCAGACTTTTTAAAAAAATAGATTTAAAAAGCGATATCAGAGTTGCAATTTTCATTTTTTGGGTGCTTCGTTGCGAAAATGTTGTGGAGCCAAAAAAGCAGACGATTTTGTTTGATTTTGTTGATTTTTATTGAATTAGTTTATGGGGAAACTTCAAATGGAATCTTAAACATTTATCCAAATGAGCCATCTCATACAAAAGCATATCAAGAAGCCGCAAAATATTTAGAAGCTTCCATTGATACCTCCGTAAATCCATGTGATGATTTTTATCAATATTCTTGTGGAAGATTTAATGGTACTTCAGTTATTGCAGATACAAATGAAAAAATCTTTAAGGAAATGATTGAAGTTTATGGTACACAAAATGAAAATGACGTAAGCCTTTTTTTGTAATGCCCCCCCTCCCAACGGCACCGACTGTTTGTGGGGGCACACGTTTGATCTCTTACCACCGCCAACATAAAGCGGCAAAAGATCAAAGTGAATTCTTTAATTTCGGGCTGGGGGCACATGTCCCGAATCCCCCACCCTACATACTATCACACATGGGCACGGTCGGAGGCGGATTTTCAAATTTTGAGCGAACATTTTTCACGTAAGGGTCCCCCCTGTTGATTTTTTTCGAAATTTTTTTGTAAAATATCAAAAATATACCCCTTTCTATTCCTTAAAGCTAGTTTGACATTTTACTTTCTTCTTTTTTAAAGAAAAGAACGAATTTTTAAAGTGGGTCAAAAAAAGGATCAAAAATATATCCTTTGCGAACATTTGTATTCCTTAAAGCTGGTTTAATATTTTGGTAATCGTAGATCATTTGGTCGAAATATTGGTGTAATCGCGAGAAGCTTAAGAAATTCACTTATTTATACACTGAAAACTTTCCAACCACCTGTTTCTATTATCCTTGATGCAAGTTCAGATTCCCAAAATAGACAATTTTTAATGGTGTACATCCAATTTGCTCATGAGCTAAAACCTGAGTACATTGTACAAGGTCTTCGAAATACAGTCCGAAACAACAGCAGCAGTGAAGGAAGTCATTCTCCAGCAGTTCAAATTGGATGGCATTTATGAAATAATGAAAAAGAAATTAATTGGCTTCATGTCAGACAGTGCGGCGGTCAGGACGGGGTGGAAAACTGGCTTGGGGACCATTTTTAATCAATGGGTTAAAGAATCCGACACGGGATGTTCATCGGTTGCAACTATCTCTTGGTACTGTTATGAATAAGAATGATATGTGCGGGGATCTTAACTTCTGCTTTAAAACATTTGTTAATGCATTGTACTCGTTTTATGGCAAACATGCGGTGAAACGAGCAGCATCACATAAAGCATTTGCTAAAGTTTACGACACCAAAGTTTACCAGATCAAAGCTATCATCCAAATTCGGTGGTTAGCCAGCCAGTTTCATGCAATTCAAACTTGTTCAAGCTTAAGGGACCCTTTTCCTTTCGTTTTTCCCTCTTTTCTTTTTTTTCTTTCCTTTTTCCTTTTTCCTTTTTTTTTACTTTTTCGAATTTTATGAGCGACCCAGCACCTTTTTGCTTGAGCGATGAGCGCACCACCGGGCGCGTTGCGCCCGGTTGCCTCCAACTTGCCCATGTGTACTACATACGGTCTTGGCTATAATTGAAACTAAAAAGGTTGATATGACTATCAGGAACATGCCAAAAAAATGCATGGAGAAATATGCAAATTAAAAAAACCCGGGTCACCACAGAGAGTATATGGTGACCAAGGTTTTTTTCGATTTCTGATCAAATCGCCGTTTACTATTAAAGGAGACCAATCGTAAACTAAAAATTGTTTTTCAGCCATTACCAGTAAAACAAGTCAAAGAAATGTATCACCAATGTCTTAAAGATAACGATTGGGATGCTGCAGTTGGAAATGGGACATTGATAAAAGATATTGTATTAGATTATATAAAAGTGACAGGATTAAAATTTCCATTGTTTTTTGGATCGGATTCAAATTCAACAGAATGGCCAAATCGCTCTTTAATGTCATCTGCAATGGGATACCTTAAAGGTCAACATGGCATTGACACATTTCTTTCATCGAAAATTGTTTTAAATGTTTATAATCCAACTGGTCATCTTCCGTATATTTTCGAGTTTGGCTGGCCTTCTCTTACATGGAAGTATAAAAAATATGAAGGAAAATATTGGAAAAAAAATTTGAAAAAAGCTATCCGTCGAGTTTTTGCTGATTTTGGAAAAATTACAAATATTAGACCGAATAAAATGGATATCAAAAATGCCGTTGCAGAAATTGTAAATTTCGAAGATTTTATTGTAAATTACTTGACAGAAGAAGACTCAGATTCAAAAAATTCAGAACATTTAGATTCTGAAAATTCAAATTCTGAAGATTCTGATTCTGAAAATTCAGGCATTCCGAGTCAACTGAATTTAATAAAATTTGATAGCCTGAATCGAAAATATAAGGCTTTTGATTTCAAAAATTATATTACTTTTGCAACAATAAATGCAGATCCAAAAGTGTTCAAAAAAATTACTCAACCCTTTTATCGTTATAATATTTTTAATGAACATTCATTTGAAAGAATGAACAACGAAATTTTGAATAATTTTAATGGAAAATTTAGTTCAAATTTAGCTGGAAATTATCTCTTTTATCGCCTTCTTAGAAATTATGCGGATTACTTTCCCAAAAATTTGAATAATAAAGAATTTTTCGAAAAAATCAAAAAAAGGGATTTATCAAAATCCCAAAAAGAATCAAGAACTGAAGGATTTTTGAAGACTCAAAAGTTAGAAGCCAGCTCATTTTCAAAAGAATTAATTTGTTACGAGAAAGTTTCAAAGCTCAAATATTCAAATTTACGAATTTATATTGATAAACAACTTCCAAAAAAATTTGATCGTGTTTGGTATCTTTCATCTATAAAGAGAATCACTGATAATATTTTAATCGGAACGCAATCAATGATTGATGGACTTACATGGATGAAACCAGAATCCAAAGAAATAGCATATGCAAAATTGCAAAATTTAATTAAAAATTATGGTTATCCTGAATGGATTATGGATGATCACAATTTGACAGAATATTATTCGGGACTAAATTTTTTAAATGCAACTTTTCCAAAAATGAAGATTTTAGTTGAACGTTTTTTAAGAACAAAAGAATTTGATAAACTGCTTTTTGAAAACGGAAGTGACAGATATGATTGGGAATTAGATTTATTTACCGAGATAAATGCTTGGTATCTACCACAGGTTGGTTAACGGATGCTTTAAATTTTTTTAAATTTGTTTTTTTCTTTTTAGCATAATTCAATAACAATTCCATTGCCAATTCTTCAGCCACCTTATTTTAATCCTGATTGGCCTTTGTCTCTTAATTTTGGCGGAATCGGTTATGCGGTTTGTAGCTTTCATTTTAAAATTCCGATATATAGTTTTCAATAAAAATCTTATATTACCAAGTGACTCCTTCTGGCTCTAACTTTGGATTCTGGAGCCACTGACGGAGTCATTCCAAAAATCAAAAAGCACAACACTTTGTAACAAAAGTTTTTAGATTGGACATGAAATTTTCCATGGTTTTGATAAAAAAAGAATTAAATATGGACCATTTGGAGAATATGGTGTATGGCTTGATCCTGATACCCAAAAGAATTATAATGAAATGGTAAAATGTCTTGTTCAACAATATAATGATTTTTGTCCATTAAATTCCACTTACAACCCTCATTGTGTTGATGGTGAAAAGAGTGTAGGAGAAAATTTTGCAGATAATGGGGGAATTCGAGCTGCATTTCGTGCCTACCGTAATATTATTGACTTTCAAGGTTCTGATCCAACTTTACCTGGAACTTCGGCATCCCAATTTTCTCATGATCAACTTTTCTTTTTATCTTTTGCTCAATTTTATTGTGAATCATCGTCCATAAATCAAACTTTAGCAGACCTTCGTGACGTTCATCCACCTTCAAAATATCGAGTTCTTGGAACTATTCGAAATTTTCCTGCTTTTCAAAGTGCCTTCAATTGTCCGATTGGATCAAATTCAGCTCCAAAAGATCATTGCAATGTTTGGATCAGTGATGTCAACATTCGTAAGTTTTATTTCCACCTTCCACTAAAAATCGTACCCAAAACAATAAAATTACAACGATCGTGTAGTCGACTGGTCTAGCGTTGGAATCAGGGTTGGACGAAAATTTCGTTTCGTTTCGTTTCGCGAAATTTTCGCGTGTTTTTGGAGTTTCGTTTCGTTTCGCCAAACGCGAAACGGAAAAAAAATGAAAAAATCTTTTAATTTCGTGGGTTTTTGACTTGTTTCGTTTCGTTTCGCGTCACCGAAACGAGTTTTGATTTCGTTTCGTTTCGTTTCGTTTTACAAAACTCATTTTCGTCCAACCCTGGTTGGAATAACATGAGGTATGCCCAGGTTCGATTCCACGTCAGAGCCAAGTTTAAAAATGAGTATGCGCATCCGTCCCCGGTCCATTCGGGTTAACACTGGACAGGACCTCACCAGGATAAAAAAGGAACATATAACCTAATCCTCATAAAGCTTCGGCTTGTCTTGAGATCACTTCGGTAAAATAAAAGTACTAATTTTAGCCGAGCTTCCCAAAACATCTAATATTCTAAATATTCCTGAACCACATATGATTAAACCTGATGATAAATATTATACAGAGTATATTGAAGCACAATATTTTTTTGAAGCATCCATGAATTTATCTGTTGATCCATGCAATAATTTTTATGAATATGCTTGCGGGGCATTTGGTGAAGATGATGATGAAGCGATGGATTTTATCACAAAAGAAAATTTCAAAGTGATGGAAGAAACGATGGAAAGTATGCTGAATCCTGAAAATGCTGGGTCTGATGAGGTTAGCATGCTTTTGTTGCATCCATCCGGGATACTGTAGACTTAAAAGATGTAAAATTTTAAGTATTTTTTTGGAATGCTTTTTGGAAAAGTAGTCAGGAACATACGATTAAAGTTGCTGCATCAAGTTCTGCTCAATTTTTCATAAAGCAATAAGTGCATTAACTTCCCCTCCTCCCTCTTTTATTATTATTCACAAATTTGCATAAAAATAGTGACTTTTATTTACGGAAGGGGGTAAAGAAGTGCCCCTCTCCGTAACTCTCTATACGGAGCTGCTTCAGAATCCGAATTAAAAAATTTGTTCATTACACCTTTTTTTGCTTATGTCATCGACACTCCCTTTAATTTACAACTGTAAAGTGAACTATAACATTTTTAAAATCCTATTTCAGAATATTCTTGAATCAAGTGCAATAAACAAAACCTTACAATTTTATTCTGCTTGCAAACAAAATGCTGATGCAAAAAAAGTTAAATCCCTCAAAAATGTTAAAGCTGAAAATTCTGTGACAAATATCCTTAAAGATTTTGAAGAATTAACCGGATACAAATTTAATTGGTGTGATTTAAATGCCGTGAATACAAATAATGATTCAAAAGTGTTGGCAAAAGCTTTGGCACATTTGGCCATTAAATATAAAATTGATTCGCTTGTCACAATTGATGTTGATATAAATCCAAAACGAGATCCAAGATTTGCATCAAATTATTCTTTTATCATTGATCAAAATACAGTAACTTATGAAAAGTCGCTTTACAAAGAAGATACATGGAAAAAATATACGTATGAACTTTTGAAAAATAATATGCTTCAACTTTTTAATGATTACTCGCAATCAATTGAAATGGAATGTAAAACTGGAATATTGGAATATAATGTTGAAACCGTTTTGGAATTTGAGCATCTTTTAGCAACGAATTTTAGTGGCGATGAAATTCTTCGACGAAATTATTCTCGCTTATTTAATCCTACAAAAGTTGGAGATATTGATTTGGAATTTTTGGATTGGAAAACTTTTGTTACAGAAATTTCAAAAATTACTGGTGCAAATTTTGTTGAAGATTCTGAAGTTGAAAATTATTACTTGCTTTTGTATGAACCAGAAATGATAAAAAAATTAAATGATTATTTACCAGCAATTGGAATGGATACTGTAATTAAATATTTATTTTATCGTTTATTATTAACACAAAAAGCTATCATTGATTCTGAAAATGATAAATATCTTCTAATCCATCAACCAAAAATTCGTAAATTTGGTAAAAACGAAAAATTCAACGATCCTTTCGCTTCAAAGACTACGACTGAAAATGATTGTGCCGTTGAAACTGCAGAATATTTTTGGGATACAAATGCCCGAATATTTATTGAAGCTTTATATTCAACGCCAGCAGAAAGGAATAATATGAAAAAGTAAGCTTTCTTAAATAATAGAATTTGGAAGTCAAAGAAGGCACTTGAAAAGTTTTTTAAAAATTTTGCAAAAAAAATTAAAAAATTGCCTGAATTTTTAAGTTTCTTTTTTCAGAAATTTTTTTAAACAAATTTATTAAATTAATTTTTTTTATAAATTTTAAAAAATGGGTTATAATGATAATAATTTTTAGTCAAGTTTTAAAACTAATTGATTCAATAAAAATTTCAATTCAATCAATGGTAGAAGAGTTGTCATGGATTTCAGGGGATGATGAAACATTGAAAGGGGCACGAAGTAAAATTTCAAATTTACAAATAAATTCAGTGTTTCCGGATTACATTTTTGATAATGATAAACTTGATGTAATTTATGATGAAATTAATTTTGATCCGGATGATGATTATGATAAAATGATAAAAAAAATGGTTGGATTTTTGTTTTTAAAAAATTATAAGAGATTACGTTCTGGTACTGATGTTGATCGAGCTCAGTTTGTTATGAATATTCTTGAAGCAAATGCAATGTATGTGCCACAGGTAAAAAATCATTTTTTTTTACTGATTAAAAGCAAAAATATATCTTTTTTTAATTATGAGTTCACTTCACTTGAGATAAAATATTTTATCTCTAAATTCGCGATTAGATATATAAAACTAAAATCCTAAAAAAAAGATTAACTTTTGTTCAAAAATTTGCATAAATTTATTCCTATATTTATTTCAATGCAATAAAAGATATTAAATTTAGTTAAATTCAATTACAATTCCACAAGGAATTTTACACCAACCATTTTATGATCCAGCATGGCCAACCTCAATTAATTTTGGGGGTATTGGAGTTGTAATTGGTCACGAAATTATTCATGGGTATGCCTTTTTTAATGATATTCAAATTTTAAAATTATCTTTATAAATTTAGTTTTGATGACCAAGGAATTCAATGGAATGGTGAGGGAATTTTTGAAGCATGGATGAGCGAAAGTTCACAAAAATCTTTTAATGAAATGGCTGAATGTGTTATTGATGAATATGCAAATTTTACTGCCATTCAAAATTCATCATATTCTCCTCAAAATATTAATGGTGAACAAACTCAAGGCGAAAATATTGCGGATAATGGCGGAATTCATGCTGCATATAATTCATATCTTCGATGGATATCCCTTAATGGAAAAGATCCACAATTACCGGATCAAGTATTTGGAAAATTAAGTCATGATCAACTTTTCTTTTTATCTTTTGCACAAAGTTGGTGTGAAAGTACGCCAAGTGATGACAGCATTTTTGAAAATATTTTAAGGAATTCCCATTCACCTAATAAATTTAGAGTTTTTGGAACAATCCAAAATTTTCCTGCTTTTAGGAATGCCTTTAATTGTCCAATTAATTCAAAGTATGCTCCAAAAAAACATTGCTCTGTTTGGGTACCAAAAAATTGATTATATTTTTAGCTCTTTGAAATATTATATTTTAACATGACATTTTGAAATTTTAATCATTTAATAAAATATGACAGTTTAAAAAACAAGTTTTAACAACACTATAAAAATTAGGCCTCCTTCAATAAATTTCAAAACTTAATTCGGCTGGTCCATCTTTCATTAAACCATATTTGCACCACAAAGAATTAATCTCTGAGGATTTTCAACAAAAATAATTTCATAACTAGGAAAATAGTTGCATATTAACGAGTAATAAAATTGTTCGCATGTGACAACAATGGATGATGGTTGTTGCTGATCTTTGAGGTCATTCAAAAGATTTGTTATTTCAGTGAAAAGTTTTTCTAATATTTGGCTTAAATTATTCTTTCTGAAATGATTTAAATACTTAATTATTTTATTAAATGTTTTTAAAAATTCCAACTTTTTTCGTTTTGAATTAATTGCACATTTCAAAATATCATCAAAGAATTCATTTTTTGCATTTATAAATTCTTCAAACTCCAAAATTTTTGAAGCTGAAAATTCTTTGACGAAAATTCCGGCTTTTTGTACCGTAATTTCAATGGTTGGATTTGAAAAATTAATTAAAATATATTTGAATTCATCTGGTATGCTGTTAATTTTTTCATAGCCAAAAGCCAAAGAAAGTTGTTCATCAACAGAAATGAAATTGGTTAAACCAGCCATTTTTGCTGATAACAAATACAAATCTTTTTGAGATTCAGAAAAATGGGATGGAATTGTAAGAATGATAACTTCATTGTCAAAATTAATTCTTCTTTGCACTTCTTTAAATAAATCAATTATCACAGTTTTTGGTGTAATTAATCTTTCAAGATTCCCGATTTTTATCATATAATATTGCTTAAAATAATTTCCATCTAAAACTTCTCTAACTGGAAATTTAGGATTTATGGGAATTGTACCAAAATTCTTTATATCATCTAAAAATAATAATATGTTTTAATTGATTGATTATCGATTTATCAAAAGTTAGTCAACAGTCAGCTCAAAGGTCATAGAGAGGGGGGGGGGAGTGATAAAAGGAAAATGCTCTTTCCAAAAAATTAAACCAGTCTGTGACCGTAATTATACACTTTTAAACAATCAATCAATATTAAAATTTACTTTTAATTACAGTAGAAGATTGATAATTAACACCAATTTTAGGTACAGGTAAGCCATAATCAATTGAAGATGAAAAACTTGATAATTCTATAAAACTTGTTTTTATTTTTACAATAAATTTACATTAAAGTTTCTAACCATGATTTCTGGTTTCATAGATCAATACATTATCATCGGTTATGCAAATAACAAAATTGTAAGGTAAAGGCACGGAATTAATTGTATTTGTGCCATAGACAGATATACCTGACTCTCCAGCCATCAATCGAGCTTTGATAATTAATCCATTTGAAATGTCTGTGTATTGTTGGGAAAAAATTAAACAGTTTGGAAATGTGCTTTTTACAAATTCAGGAGACCTAAATTATTGTTCTTATAAATGATCAAAAAATTGAATAATTTAAAATTATACCAAAATGAATTTGCTGATAAAATAATAACGTTTGGAATTTCTTGGATTCCAATTTTTGTCGTCATTTCTTTTAATTTTTCTTTTGTTTTGCAGCGTAATAATGGCAAAATACCGTAATAATCAATATTTTGACCCATTTGTTTATATACTTCAAAAAAGCTTTCCAAAACTTGCCAAATGACATACCCATTTTTTTGTAAATTTTTTAATTTTGAAACCCTGTCGAAAAAACACGCTGCACCAATTTCAGTGATTTCAACTTTGTCAAATCCACAATTTTTTCCAAATTCAATAAATTTTTCACGTATTTCTTTGCCGTATTTTTTTGTCCAAACAAATACAAGCACATCCAAATTTTCCATTGATTTTTCTTTTTATTTCTACAAACATTTGAGACACTTTATCAATTTCCTCTGATGTAACTAAAAAGATTTATTTTTGGGAAAATTTAACAAAATTTAGGAAAAAATATGCAAAACAATAACCTTGTAAAACGGCGATTTCCGTAACATTTTGATTGCGGGTATTAAAAGTCCAAATTCTACCAAGTTCAGGATAAATTCCAACGTGAAATGGATAGGTAGTGGTATCCCAAAACATTTTTAAATTTGAAAAAATAGAGAAATAAAAATCAATGGACGAATTAATTTGATTGGTGCTGCTTTTAAACAAAACACAAACCTTTGATTTTTTTATCAAAGGTTTCTCCCTTTTTGTGCTATCCAAAAAATGCTCATTAATTCATGTTGTTTTGTTTTTTTTTTGTTATGTGTGTTTGCAATAGAATTGAAAACACTGTTGATAAATAAGCAAAAACTGTTTTTCTTGGTTGTAAATTAAAAACAAAAATGCAATTAAATGGTTCCCAAATGTTCTTTCATTTTTTGAAAAAAGGGATTGTATTCGATAACAAAAATTTATCGAAATACAATCCCTTCCCTGTTCCATACCAGAAACTGTTCCCCCTTTTTTTTTAATTAAAAATATATAACAGTTTTACCAAGAAAATGTAAAAAATTAAAAAATATTTTAATTAATTTTTCAAATCCAACCATTGAAATTACGGTACAAAAAGATGGAACTTTCGTCAAAGAATTTTCAGCTTCAAAAACTTTGGAGTTTGAAGAATTTATAAATGCAAAAAATGAATTCTTTGATGATATTTTGAAATGTGCAATTAATTCAAAACGAAAAAAGTTGGGGTTTTTAAAAACATTTAATAAAATAATTAAGTATTTAAATCATTTCAGAAAGAATAATTTAAGCCAAACATTAGAAAAACTTTTCACTGAAATAACAAATCTTTTGAATGACCTCAAAGATCCGCAACAACCATCATCCATTGTTGTTACATGCGAACAATTTTATTACTCGTTAATATGCAATTATTAATTAAAAAATTAAAATTATCAAAAATTGTTTCGTTGTGTCACACCTTTTATAAATAAAAATCAATAAATTAGAGAAAAAATATTTTTAGTTGTTGCCAGTTTCTTAAAACATAATTAATTAAATTTGTAAAATAATTTAGCACAGATATAAACTATTTTTTCCGTTATTATCAACCACTTGAAGATTATTTACTTTTTAAGTGTTCAACTATCTATTATCTCTTTAAAAAAGGTGCTCTCAAAAAAACGTCTTACAAAAAGAAAAAGTAAGCAGTTAAAAACAAAGAAAAATGTAATGCGATTGAACGGTCTTTAAAGAATAATGAAATAATAAGCTGCTTCCCATTTTTAAAGCTCCTCTTCACGATTAAAATCGCGAAATAAAACAAAGAAAAAAGAAAGAAACTCTTTTTTCGGATCATTTTTTTTAAACATTAGCCTCAATTTTTTGTGCTTATTTATTATCTCTGTTTTTATAAACATATTTTTTGTATAATAATTTGTAAAAAAATATGTTAAACAACAAAGCTGTGCAGTTTTTACTCTATTTTTTATGTTTTTTTCATGCTGTAAGTTTTTGTTATTTACAAGTAAAAGCTAATTTCGTTAATTTTAGCAAGCATATTTTCCCAAACAACTAATTCCAAAACGTTTGCGAGTTAAAATGTGTGAAAAAAATCCAAATTTATCAGTTTGTGATAGTTTAATTGTAAGTTTTTGATATTTGTCTTTTTTTAATATTACTACGAAAAACCAGTTCACTCGGGTTAACACTGGCCAAGACCTCACCAGGATAAAAAAGAAAAAAGAAGTTTCGGCTTGTCTTGAGATCAGTGAAATAAAAAAAAAGTTTTTGATATTTGTGATTTTAATTTTACTACGAAAAATGTTATTTCTCAGTTTTAATATATTTTTTAAAAACAATAATTTTGCTTTTTGTGATTACCCATAAATCACGTGACCAAATAATTTTTGCAACAGTTTAAAAAAATAATTTAAAAAGTTTTTTTAAAAAATTCATTTAAACGATTACGTCCATTACGCATATGCACTTGCCAGTTTAGGAATCCCCAAAATATTTAACATTTGATCAATACTCAAAATGGGATATCTGCAGATTCAGAAGTGACCTTTCATTTTGTCAAAGATTTCCAGCAAAGATGTTAATTACAGAATTTAAAAATGAAGCAATTGTAAGTTTTCTTAAAATTTAAAGAATTCTCAAAGTTTCATCAATTTAAAAATATTCTTATGCAATTATCAGTTTCAGAATCCAATAAAAAGATATGAATCTTCTCGAGAGAGTAATGGCTTTGTTGAACCTATTACAACCACAGAAATTACAACAAAAGTTACAAAAATATTTATATCCACAAAAGTTTAATTTATTTATTCAGTGGACAGTTATTAATTTTATTTTATAGCTTTCAACGATACCCATTTCAACAACAACAACAACAACTACAACTACAATATCAGAAGTTGAAGGATCAGGAGAAGATGAAGAAGAGGGAAGTAAAAGTACAGAAGAATCAACAGAGAATTTAATGACATTATCTTCAACTGCTGTTCCATTATTAGTAAAAGATCCATGAAAATAAATTAGTTTTTTTTTGTTTAATTATGGCATTCTAAAATGCACTTCCAGTTTGTTTTTGGTATTACAAATGCCATCTTTCAGTTTTAATTAGTTTTTTCTATAAATTTAACTTTTTTCATCGCCATTAAATTATAACTTTTATCGATTAAAATAAATTGATGGTATTTTTTAAGTTTTCAGTTTTCAAGTATAAATTTAAATATTTATCAACTTTAACGATTTATGTAAAAACATAAAGCAAAAAACTGACATTAATTAAGCCTAAAAATCTTTAAAAATTAAGATAAAGACTGTTTTTAAACTAAAATTTTTGTTTAAAATAATTTTTAAAAATAAATTTTAAAAAACTATCATCGTTTTCTTACAGTTTAAAATTACACAAAGTTTTTACTTTTGCACAATTATATCCATTTTCAACATAACTTTGGGATAAATTTTCACAAATGAATGAATAATTTTTTTTTTTAGATACTGCATTTAAATCACATGAATTTGGGAAGATTCATTCCTAAAAAAAGGAGCCAGTTTTAAATTTGTTGACAACTATTTTTTCAACTTCGATTTTTACCGTTACATTTTTTCGTTTTTTCAAAACTTTTTACTGAAAAAAAGTAAAAACAATATTCATGCATTTTTGACACATTTATCCATTTTTTTTCTTGCTCCATTAAAATAGATACTTTCTTTTTTGTTCTTGGAAATATTTTTGCATGTTTTATACCCATCCCTTCTTCCCTTTTAGATACACAATAAATGCATGCATATTAATGAAAGTCTCGCCTTAAAAATGTGTTCCAAAATTTGCTGGAGTTATTTTTGTGCCAAAAAAAGTTGTCCGACATGTTTCTGTTAAATTTTAGTTTTGTATTAATTTTGTTGCAACAAAGTTTTGCAGGTTAGATTAATATAAATTCAACTTTAATTCAATTTAGTTTATAGATTCTGATCATTGCCTTGAGCCACTTGATCCAGGTCCATGTCAATATTTTCAAATAAAATGGTTTTGGGATTCAAAATTTGAGAGATGCAATGAATTTCATTATGGAGGATGTCTGGGAAATAAAAATCGGTTTAATACGAAACAAGAATGTGTAAAAAAATGCATTTTTAAAGAGCATAATCCTGTGACAATCCCAGATCTCTGTCTCCTTGATCCTGATCCAGGACATTGCCCAAATTCTGATCAAAATGGACAATGGTGGTATCATTTTAATGCAATTAATGGCGTCTGTGAACAATTCTTTTATTATGGTTGTGGTGGAAATCATAACAAATTTTATAGTTTATATCAATGCCGAAAAGTTTGCGGAGAACGGCTTTCACCACAAATTGGTAGGTGTTTTTGAATATCAGTTACGGTAAAAAGGTGGTAGTAATATTCTCATTTTTTTGATTTCTTTGAATATTTTATAATTTTTAAGTTTTATTAATTTCATTTGAGCTCAAACAGGACAGTTTTAAAAAATTGAAATACTTTTGTTTCAACTCAAAATGAATTGAAAGTGTTTTTCGTTAATGTTTGAAAACTATCAGTTTAAATAAAATTAAATTAAATTTTATATTAATTCCTACACTCATGCAGTTTTTTATATGATTAAACTAAAACTGACCCAAAATTTATTGGTTACTATAAAAAAGTTTTAAAAGTGATTAAACTATGGTGAAAAGTCATAAGAAAAGCATTTCCATAATTTGAACTTAAGTTTGTGTGTATTATTGACGAACCAATCAGTGAAAAAAATTTGTCTTTGTTGAATATGTTTTAGTTTTATATCAGAAGGCGGTTTAAAATAAATAAAACATTTCTCATTTAACATCACACATACTCAGTTTTTCTCCGAAAAATAAATTACCTATATTTTTTCCTATAAATTTAAAATAATTTTGTTTCAAACGATTAAAGGAGGTGGACTCTTTGATACTATTTCATAATCCGCAAGAGAACCTGATTTGCCTGATTTTGCAGTGTTTTGACACGAAAATGGCTTCTTTTTCTTTCAAGAAATTTCTAGAATTTTCTATGAAGCTTTCTAGAACGCAAAAGAAGCAATTTTGGTGTCAAAACATGGAAAAATCAGGCAAATCAGGTTCTCTTGCGGATTATGAAATAGTATCAAAGAGTCCACCTCCTTTAAAGGAAAACAGTTTCTTGGCAAAAATATTATAATTTTTTCTTTTTCTTAATTTTTTAAATTTGCAACAGTTTCAAATTTATTTTGTTCGTAACTTAAAAACATAGTAACAAATTCAGTTAAAATATTTACCATTTAATTTCCACTTTTAAGCGTGTGATAAATGTGATATTCGAACATCATTTTGTAAACAAAATTCAAAATATAATTATACCTGCGAATGTCGACCCGGTTTCACAAAAAATTTTCATGGTGAATGTGAAGACTCCGATGAATGTCGGACATCAAAACATAATTGTGGTGAAAATTCTTGGTGCATTAATACCATTGGCTCATTCACTTGTGAATGCAAAGAAGGATATATTGGAGATGGAAAAAAATGTATTTTTGTTGGAATCGGCACCTCAACCGATGATTGTTCACAATGTTCAAAAGATGCATTATGCAAAAATGGAGTTTGTCAATGCAAAGCAGGATTTAAGGGTGATGGATTTAATTGTTCTGGTAAGGCAAAAGGATTTCTGCTTTTAACCGTATAATTAATTTAGATGTAAATGAATGCCAAAGACTTCCAAATCCATGTGATTTAAATGCCGAATGTAAAAATGTAAATGGTTCATTCATTTGTGAATGTTTAACCGGATATGCTGGAAATGGATATAATTGTACAAAAGCAACAAGTATGTTATTTCAAATTATTTCAGTTTTATAGAAACATAAATTTTGGATCTGAGTCAATCCAAAGCTCGGCCCAGGGTTTAATTTTACTTGAATAATATTTTAACAAAAATAAAACAGTACCTCAGTTAACTTAAAAAAAATCTAAAAATAGTAATAAATAACAAAAATTTAATTTAAATTTATCGTTTGTTTCTCTTAAATTTGTATCCATATTACATGAAACTAACGCAGTTTTTATTTTATTTTAAAAACTGCAGTGTCCTGCAAGTCAACGTCATTTATCTCTATTATCTGATAGCCTATGGTCAGATATATTTCTTGCTGTTTTGTTGTTTCTTTCTAACAACTCCTACCACGATTATGTCTCTTCTCTTTCTCGAACGTTCCAGCCTACTTGCAATAGTGCTGTCGTTCTCTTCCTCTCTTTCGAGTGGTCATCGTCTTCGAGAACGGTTGGTTACTCCGCCGGTCTCTGTTTATTTATTATTATTTATTGTGTTAATAAATATTGTTGTTTGTAATATAAGCTCGGATATTACAATTGGTGACGAGAGTAGATTAAGATTGGACTCTTTCTGCTGCTCGATTCAAATATATTACTCTTCTGCATATATATTTGCTCTTCATTGTGGATCAACTCAAAGATTTTTGGAACTCTTCAAAGATTTCGATATGGCTGGAAATAATACAACAAATGCTCCACCGTCGGTTATCTTTCCACAGATTCCTCAATTTCAACATGATCCTACAAATCCAAGTAGTGCTGCTCGATGGCTACAACAAGTGGAAATCAAGTTTTCTCTGGTACCAAACTTAACTGAAACTCAGAAAGTTGCTTTAGTCAATTCTGTCTTGGATGGTGCAATCTTCGATCGCGTTGCTCGTGCCTTGCTGCCGGAAGATGTTACAACGTTTGCTGATTGGGCTAAGTTTAAAGATGTTTTTATTAATCTTTTTGATATTAAACGTTCTCTTTTTGCTGATCGATATAAAGCATTTCAGATTGAATGGCTTGGTCCAGCCCTTGAACCGTGGCAAGAATATGTGGCGCGTGTTCGTCAGTCGGTTGCTCTTTTTGATGGTGCTCATTTTGATGACAATGAACTTTCAACGTTGCTATTGCTTATGGGAATGAAAGCGCCGGCTTTGGAAGCTCTTCGATCGCTGTTGCTGAATGCTCTCATCAAGACTCCAAGAGAAACTTTGGCAAATGTTTCAACTTTGGTGGATAATGCTTTGATGACTGAAAGAGATCAAAAGCTTCCTGAACAAAGTTACATTAACTTTGTAAAGAACGCCGGTCACAAGAATAAACCTGCTGCTGGTTCATCAAAACCTCCTCCTCGTTCTCCATGTCCATGCTGTGGTGCTGCACATTGGAAGAGTGATTGCCGGTTCAAAGAAGCTACTTGTCATACTTGTGGAAAGAAGGGACATATATCTAAAGTATGCAAGGATGGAGAGGATGATGATCAAGATGGTAGCCGATCAAATCGTCAAGTTAGATTTGTCAATGTTATGTCTATAACTGTACAAAATGGTGCTTCTCGACGTCGTCCACTTGCTGCAACGATTAATGGAACTTCAATTCAAATGCAATTCGATTCTGGCTCCGACATCACTATCCTTACTCGAAAGGATTATCAAAAAGTCGGTTCTCCAACTCTTACACCAACACATGTACGTGCTCGTGGTGTTGATGGTCAACCTCTAAAACTCGACGGTTACTTCAACAGTGAAATTGCATGTGAAGATGGTTCAAAAGTTTTGGATATTCACGTTGGTGATGTTGATTGCTCTCTTCTTGGATTGGATTTTTGCTGCAATTTTCAGCTTATCGTTGCTGATGAATATGCAAATGCTCCACAACCGATGGATATTTCCGCTGCAAATATCTCATCTTCACCTCTTGGTTTGGATATTTGTGATGATAATGCCACAAATAGTCCATGCCTCTGCTCTTCAATAGTTTCTTCTCCCTCTGCAGAAGTTACTCAACCTCAAAGCATATATGATTCTAAGGTCGGTCAATGTTTTTCTTCACCAACAGAAAATATTTCACCTGAATCTGCTGCTGCTCCACCGTTAGCTTCAAATGGATCTGCAAAAGTTATTGCTGCTGTTAGTCAACGTCCGATTGATAACACTCAAAAAGAACTTGCTCCATTGATTGTACCTGCTCTTGGTCAATGTGCTGATGCTAAAGACGGAATGGATGAATGTTTATCGACCCACCGCATAAACACCATTGTTACAGCACCTGTAACTGCTCATGAAATTGATGCTGCTCTTGCTGAAGATGTAACTGCTACACTTCGAGATAAAGGTAAGCGCATGTCGGTCATTAATTTCGATTGTTTTTCAGATATGAATGCTGATGATCTTGGTTGCATGAAAGAAACGTCGTCGGTACTTTCTGTTCATGGCTCAAAACCTGATTCTTTTCAAAATGCCGAATCTCCAACAGATGTCGCGCCGCCTGGAAAAGAAAGGATCAGCCACGCATGTCCAATGAAACTTCAACATGTTCCCCCACCTGATTCACATCAACTTCATGAACCTTCCGATGTTTTTGATGTTATGGAAGAACTTTCTCCGCTTGCTCATGGCTTTAAAGGAATTCTTCATGCCGGTGAATCTTCATCAAATGTTGCTGCCCAACATCTACCTCCTGCTCAACATTCTCGTGCTCCATCACAACATTTCAAGTTCAATCGTCCGAAAAAGAAATCCGATGTATAATTTTTTTTATATATATTCTTTTCCTATTGTCCTTGTCTCATCTTGTCTCTATTGTTATTGTTGTCGTCGGTTGCTCGTTACTCTTTCCCTCTCTTCCACTTAGCACTTTCTATTTTATTGTATAACTTGAACTGAAGTTAACGGCAAGGTTGAGTGCTTAAAGGTGGTCCCGTTCTTGATTAACGTGTAAGCCCTGATCAAGTTCCGTGCCCCACACTCCTTCATTCATTAGACCTTCCTTATCTTCATCACAGTTCACGCCGGTTATATAATTCTTTAACTTTAAAGCTAAGTGGGGAGGAATGCAGTGTCCTGCAAGTCAACGTCATTTATCTCTATTATCTGATAGCCTATGGTCAGATATATTTCTTGCTGTTTTGTTGTTTCTTTCTAACAACTCCTACCACGATTATGTCTCTTCTCTTTCTCGAACGTTCCAGCCTACTTGCAATAGTGCTGTCGTTCTCTTCCTCTCTTTCGAGTGGTCATCGTCTTCGAGAACGGTTGGTTACTCCGCCGGTCTCTGTTTATTTATTATTATTTATTGTGTTAATAAATATTGTTGTTTGTAATATAAGCTCGGATATTACAAAAACACAAAAAATCATCGATAGTTTTTTCGCTTTCCTACAAATTTTAATCATTTTTGGTTGTTTAAAACCAGTTTTAAATGCCTTTTTTGTTACCATAGCTAGAATATGTTGGATTCATTAAAACATAAAATTCTTTATTTTTTCAGAATCCTGTTTGGATAAATTTGATCGGGAATATCAAGAAACTTGTGGGGCCGAAAATTGGCGGGAACATTATTTCCTTGATCCAATAACAAAAAGATGCTCATTATTTTGGTATGATGGATGTCCGGGAACATCAATGAATATTTTTAATAATTTAAAAACATGTGAAGAAATGTGTGAACGAACAAATGTTTTGACAAGATCAGGTTGGAAGAAATTTAACAATTTTTTAAAGGGGGAGTCCCACCTCAAACAACTTTTCTTACGACCTTTTTTGTCAACGCACAATGAAAAAGAATGAAAAAGTGAGTGCGGTGTTACGCACGCTTTGCATTCTTTTTCATTGTGCGTTGACAAAAAAGGTCGTAAGAAAAGTTGTTTGAGGTGGGACTCCCCCTTTAAGAATACAACGTAAAATCATAAGGGTGCAGTTAAAATTATTTTTTATATTTTACAACTGACAAATTTACAAACAACAGTTTAAGAAAAAAAAGAAAAAAATATTTATACCATTTTTAAATTAAACAAAAATTAATAATTTTATACTTTTAAATAAAACAATTTAGTTTGTTTCCGTAAAAATTAGAAGCCGGTGTCAAGTTTCCAATTTTTCAAAATGATACTTCTGTAAGGAATTTAAAATATAGCTAAATTTGTTTTAAAAGAACTTTTTCAATTTTTTTTTTGCATTTTTGATAAACAACAAATTCAGGAATCTTTCAGCAAATATTCAGTTTTGAAGTGTTTACTAAATTTTAATCATATTCAAAAATCGCTTTTTAATGTTCTAAAATGTTTACTTAAACGATAGTATTAAAATATTACTTAGTAATAATTACTATCTAAAAAATCGTATTATAAAATTCAAAAAAAATTTAGCTTCGAAAAAATCTTCTTATCGATATTTCGAAATGCTGATAAATTTTTATAATCAGCCAAATCCACTCCGCATCGCGGATTATTGGCCAATCCGCAGTCCGCCATTTTGCCCTGTAAAGCAGATTCACGAACCCTTATAAAAATCAAAACTTATACTTCTCTTTGCTTCTATGTTTTTTTATCTCTTAAAAAAACAATTTAAATTGTCTAAAATAGATTTATAGCTTTTCGAAGATTTCGACACTCTGTTTTAACCCCCCAATCTTTGAACCAAAGTTTTTCCAGAATAATTTTTAATGCATTTCTTATTATTCTTTTTCTTTCTGTTTTTTTTTTCATTGACAAAAAAAAACTTCACGAGTCTTTTTTTATATCCCAGAACAAAAAAAAAACACAACAACGATAAAAAGCGATAGCAGTGAGATATATGTCTCATTTGGATGTAACAATTTGTCGCCTTTAGGGATTTCTCACTTTCTTAAAAGCCGATAAACTGAAAGCAAAAAGCATGGATTCATTGGAAGGTCCATTGGAAGCTTATAAAAAATGGCTTTTTTGAAATATCATTTTTTTTCTTCTGCTTCTGCTTGACTTGCCTTACTTTTCTCTTCTCTTCTCCTCCACCAGAGAGATTTAAAGAATTCTTTTTTTTTGACAAATAAAAAAACAAACAAGATTTGACTTATTTCATTTTTTCTTTAAAGCTGCTTTGTTGAAAACACAATATGTCCAAAGCTTTAAAGACACATTTTTGCATATAGTTTTATTGAACCTTTTTTTTGCCCCCACCTTTTTTTCGTAGCATTTTTCATTCACTTTTCAATTTCGCGGTTCAGTTTAAAGTTCTTCAATTTGAAAACCTGCCGCTGCGGCACAACGATGAACCCCCCAATTTTATTCCCACTTTTTTAACCGGAAGCCAGTTTTTTGACTCCCGCTGCGAATGTTTCTTGTCATTTTTTTTATTTCAATCATTTTATTTTTAAAAAATTTTTCTTGTTTTAGTTAAGCTTGCCTTTTTTTAATGGAACCTTTGTTTTCAACATTTACATTTATTAATTGCAAAGTTTTCTTGTTAAAACTTCTACTACCGTAGTTGTTGTAATATTACTTTTACACACCTTTATACACCATAACAGTTTAAAAATAAATTAAAAATGAAAAAATAATAATGAAACCAAATTTTTTTGAAAGCTTTTTCATTTTACATTCAATATTTTCAAGCTTTTGTTATTCTTCAGAAATATGCTGGGATAAATTTGATCCAAATTACAAAAATCAATGTTTAGCAGGTAAGCTTTAACCCTTTTTTTAAAATTTAGTATTTTAGATTAATTAAAATTGATGACAGTTTTAATGACAAACTGAGAGGGAGTAATTTTTAAGAATTGTTTTTGAACATTTAAAGGAGATGAACGATTACGTGATTTTTTGTGAAAGATCCTGAAAATCAGGATTTTTAATGCTCCAACATTTTGAATTGCCCCAAAAATAATTAATTTTGAAAAAATCTTTACCAAAAAAAGGATTTAAAAATAGAACCAGTTTTTTAAAATTAAAATTGCTGTTTTTATTTCTATAAATTTGAAATTCGGAACTTAACTTTTTTATCTTTTTTGGAAACTTTGCATAAATAATGGAGTTGTCAGTTTTTATAAAAAAAATTTTAATTTTAATCGCTTTTTGGCATTTTCCCTTATTATTTAACAACAGTTTATAAATATTAAAAACGAAAAAAAATTATGCTTAAAAAATATTTTTATTTTTAAAGTAACGTAACACATATATGTTATGACACATTACTGCAGTTTAGAGATTTTACAAAAATATATATTATTTTTTAGCAGCTTTAAAATTTAAAATATAAATTTAAGGGGAATGGCAGCAAAGATATTACTTTGATCATGCATCTCTTACCTGCCGACTTTTTTGGTATGATGGATGTCAAGGCAATAGTCGAAATACATTTGATGATCTTTTAACATGTCAATGGATGTGTGAAGAGCAGCCACGATATAGTTCAAGTATTAAATTTTTTCAAATATTCTGTAAATTTATCAGTTTAATTTTTTCAGAATCATGCCTTCAACAATTTGATGAACATTATCGAGATGAATGCAATGGAGGACGTTGGAAACAACAATATTATTTTGATAAAAATAAAAAGCGTTGTGTTTCTTTTTGGTTTGATGGATGTAAAGGAGAAAGTGAAAATATTTTTCAAGATGAAATTACTTGTGTAAAACAATGTGAAAATGATGCAAAAAAGGCAGAGAGTGAAGGTTTGTTTTTTTAACGCGATTGGCAATCGACAATTTAAAGCTCAAAGTTTTTTTCTTCGCTTTTGCAAATTTTAGCAATTTTTTTTCTTTTGCTTGTTTTATAATTTTTAAGTATTTTCTAAAAAATCTTTAATGAAATCCCAGTTAATTATGCTTCTGACATAATGATTTCTTCTCAGGTTGATTCTTACCTACATTTGTCGGTACTTTTTTACTCCCTCTCCCCTTTTTTTCATCTTTTTTTCACTTTTTTTTCATTAAAAATTCAAAATAAGTGGTGAAAAAAATTCAGTTTTATCAATCTTTCATTCAAATTTCAATCCAGCGTCAATAAAAAATAAAAAAAATAAAAAAATAAAAGTAAAGTATACTCATTTATCAATTTAATTAGTTTTCTCTCCTCAAAAATTTTTTCCAGAATTCAGTAACACTGCCAATTCCGATCAGTTTTTTTAAAAAATATTCTATTTAATTTTGATATCAATTTTTTTGGGGCATCATCACTGGATACCTTTTTACCTTTTAACACATTTAACAAATCAATGACCTTTGCATTCCCTTAAAAATGAGCATAGTTTTCTTGATCTTTTTTAATGTGTGAAACAATAATTGGCATTTATATATAAAAAGAAGTGTGCAGTTTATAAATTAATTTATACAATTTAAAACCTTTAAATCATACTCAACAACAGTTTTTATTTTGATTTTTTTTGCATCATTTTGCTTATTTTTTTTAGAAAAATCTGATCATTTTAAAAATTATTATGATAGTAGTAATGCTTCTTCTGAAGTTTCTGAAGTTTCTGAAGGAGAATATGAAAGTTATGAAAGTGAATTTAAAATTGATTCAACTCTTCGAAGGCAGGATTTTGCGGATATAAAAACGGGTAAAAAGTTTCCACCAACAATCACAACGAAAAAGCCAAAAGAGCATAAACATCGACGGAAACGTAAGTTTAAGAAAAGTTCCAATGTCACTGACATGCAGTTTTTATAATAAAAATTTTTATCTTGCTTTTTTGCAATTTTTTTATGATGCAAAAGGAATCACAGTTTTAATTAATCTAAAATAAATTTAAGAAAAAAAATATCCAACAAGAAAATTGGATCAACAAAAATTTGGAGCCTCCACCACACCAGGTAATGAAGTATTCAGTTTAATAAAAGATAAAAAAAATTTTTAGCATCACCAAAAATTCTTCGACAAAAAACTGTTTGTGATTATGCAAATCCATGTGAAAATAATGGTACTTGCATTTTTGATTCATCCAAAAATCAATATTATTGCAAATGTGCCCGAGGATTTACAAATGATAATTGTACAGAAAAAATTGGTAAGGACTTTTTCCGAAACAATGGTGTTTTTGTTTTTTTTTTTCAAATTTAAATCTGCTAAACAAAAAGAAATGTTTGTTGACAGTTTAAGAAAATATTCTAATTTTACTAAAAATTTGAATAACTGATGCTTTGAAAAATGTCATCACTTTTTCCACAACATTTCTCCCCAGTTAATAAAAAATTTGAAAAAATTCCAGATGCCGATCCATGTGCATCAAGTCCATGTCAAAATGGGGCAACATGTGCCGCAAAAGCAACTTCCGCAAAAACTTTATATGAATGTATTTGTCCACAAGGTTTTGGGGGAATAAATTGTGAAACACGTATGGCTAACAAATCTACAAGCGATCACAGTTTACATTAATTAATTAATTTTAAGGGCCATGTGATGAAAATCCATGTAAAAATAATGGAACTTGTCGAACAACTCGAAGCTTGCCAGCCTTCTTTTGTGAATGCCCTTCTGAATGGGGTGGGCAACATTGTGAATTGGGTAATAATAATTTTTGATAGTATCAATTTTAAAAGCCTTTAATATTTTCAAAAATTTGTAACAACGTCTGTTTTTTTTCTAGAAGTGCCACAAACTGCTCCATTAAAGTATGGCAAAAATGTAAATATGGTTTCAAGTGGACGACCAGATTGGATTGAAGAATTAAAGCGCCGACAAATTAAACCAAAAACAGGTAAATCTTTAACATAACACTTAGGTTTTATTATTATCAAAGAACAGTTTGCATCAAAATATAATGGAAATGGAGATATAATTTTAAAAAAATTTCTTAATTTGATTAAAAGCTTTAATATATAATGTGATAGAAGTATCAGTTAATATTAAAGTAAATGAAGTTGTTGAAAAGGTTAATCACATCGCAAAAAAATTAGTCTCAACACAGTTATCATTTTTTAAATCAATTATAGATGTTTTATTTATTTTATTATTGACGATCCCATACAGTTAAAATTACTAAGATTTGCACTAAATTTATTGAGTTTTTCAGATGAATTTAGAAAAAACTAACTTGTTTATTTTTAAATTAAGCAATAATTGTTTAAAAAAAGCCATTAATCACTTTGAAATTAAAAAACTTTGAAAATTCTTTGATAAATTAATTTTTTCATGAATTCATTAATGGAATCAGTTAATCTCTTGGACCTGTGGAATCTAACAGTTATTTTTAAAAACGACACAAAAAAAACTTAAACTTTTCGAAAGAACTCGTTTTCAGTAAATTTAAACTTTTATTGCTGACAAAATCGCCAACGTCGAAAATGTCGCAAAGTATAAACTGGCAAAAGCAAGTACAGTTTATAAAAATGAAAAAAAAAATGATACAGTTTTTAATTAAAAATATAAACTTTTTTAGAACTTCCAACAATCAAAACTGCCAAAGATTTAAAGAAAAATGTAAAACTTAATGATGAAGGTGTTGATGGATCTGGAAATAGTTCATCATCAGCAGAGATGGCTCCAAAAAATTTAACTACCGCCTCAGGGGAAACTTCCTCGTATCTTGAAAATCTTGAACAAGCAAGTCATAGCAGCGGAGAATTTTCACTTGTTCATGAACGAAGCGCTATCAGCGCTGCTACTGCTACAACAATAAAATATTTTTCATTACCATTCTTCTTTTTAGTTATTCGCTTTGTTTAAAATGCCTCGTAAAATTTTAATACAATAAATATCAGTTTTTAAAACGATAGCAGGAATATATCAGCAGAAACATCTATTTATTTATCAATTAATATAAACGTTAATTATTTTGCGATCATAATAATATTTCAGTTAAATTTTAAATAAAAGGGGTAGTTTCACCTCTAACAAATTTTTTTGAACTATTTTTCTTGATGCTCCCGACACGAATCAGGGAAAAAAGGTTTTGCCATTTTATTTTGTGTGTTAAAAATGAGTTCTCTTGGCAGGACAACAAAAAAGTGTTTTTGGCTTTGGCTTTTCCTAATTCGTGTCGAGACCATGAAGAAAAATTTAGCAAAAAGAAATAATAAAATTTCATAATTCGCGGAAAAAGAAAAACATTTGTTTTTTCATATTTTTTTAAAATAATACTATTTTTTTATACTGAAAATATATATCATTGTTGATTTCTTTTACCCGTTTATTGATACGCTTTATTTCCTCCCCAAAAAAACCAAATAAAAAGCCCAATAAATATAATTAACTTTAATAAAAACCATTTTATAACAACTTGTTTTTTATATATTATCACCCAGTATTATTGATATGAAATGATGGCACTCTCGGAGATATGTGCGGATTTTCTTTTAATTTTAGCAACAGCAATGAATATGTTATTATTACACTTACCAGCTAAAATTACAAAATTAATTTTATTTTTAATTTTAAAAAAATTTTTACCGTAAAAAAAGTTGTTCGTTCAAGGGGAAATGCCCTCCAAACTGTCATCCCCCACATATATTGTGTTGACATTTTATGAACAAAACAGCTGATCTAAATTTAAATATATATATTTTTAATTGAATGAATGAAACAAAGAAGTGTTTTGTGTGATCAGTTTTTTTACCTGAAATCTATCCAAATCGGCATTCGCATCCGGAACAATTGCAAGTACAGCACTAAGAATTTTTCGAGTCTAAAACATGAAACCATCAGTTTTAAAGAAAGAATTGATTGAATTTTTAAATAGAATTTTTTATATTCAAACATAATTTTTTGTTATCATGTATCAGTGATCTCCAATTTCAATTTCGTGAAGTATGCTAAAATCGGGGATAAAAAACCCCGGGCACTCTTTTCGTTTGTGTTACCGTTTTTTCGACAGTTTATCCCAACCCCCTTATATTTTTTATCCCCAAACTATTTCGATTCACATTGAAACCCAACAGTTTTATGCAAATTTAGGGGGACCAGTTCATCATATTCATTACCCTCGGAGCAAAAAATTTAATTATTCAAAATGCAGTTACATTAAAACTGATAAGTTCTTTTATATCGTTTTTATTTATATTGCTCAAAGCTCAGTTTACTTAATTCTTTTGTTTTTACCTCTTCATTCGTTCGCATTCCTGTTGCACTAATAATACATATATGAAGAATTGCAACAATTATTTGAATTAATGACCATCCCATATTTAAAAAAATTCGATGATTTAACATTGCCCGAATTGTATCATTATTTTGTTGTTCATGTGTAATTGGTTCGGTTAAACTTGAAGTTGGTTGAGTCATAAAATATATTGTTAAACATAGAAGAATTAATGACCATGCCAAGGAGAATAGAATGAATGGATTAAATGTATTTCCAACGGATTCCTTAAAATTATAATTGAAAATTGTTATTTCCAGTTTTGTCGACATTAAATTAATAAGATGTCCGGTTTTTTTAGTTTTAAAGGGAGACTAATTGGAGCTGTAAAATAAAGCAGCTACAATGGGACTTTGATCGCGTCGAGACCATCAAGAAAAGTTTAGCAAAAATTTGTTAGACGTGGTTTCCTCCTTTTAAGTTGCGTAATTATTATTCCTATTTGCTTAAAGGGAGAGACGCACCTCATACAAATTGTTTTTTAAATTTTTCTTGATGGTCTCGACGCGATCGTAGGCTCATTGGAGCTGCAATGAAAAAAATGACAGTTATTTTTTTCTAATAAATTTTTAAATTTTCTTTTTCCTTCTAATAATTTTTAATCCTTTTTTGATTTTTTAATGAATAATATTTTATGTGCTACACTCCAGTTAACCTTAATCTTATCAGAAAAACTATCACACTTGCTTAGAAGTATAATGTTTTGCTCTATGATGCTTAGAAGTATAATGTTTTGCTCTTAGAAGTATAATGTTTTGCTCTATATATACATTAATTTTTTAAATTATTTTGAAATCGACATGTCAGTTTTAAAGTTCAAGGTTGTTGTCTCTCACTACAGACAACAAAAACATTAGACATTCTACAAATAAGCAAGCCCCCACACTTTTAACCATTAAAAAAAATAACAAAATCATAATAAGAAGAAAAAAAAAGTCACCTGTAAAGCAGTAATTCTTAAAAATTGTTCATAATAAAATTTTAATGAAAAATGACGTTTAATATGCTCTTTTTTGAGAGATTTTCGTAGCACTCGACACCAAAACCGAATAATTGAATTACAAAGTACGTAATACATTAGAGGAAGCAAATTCCATGCTGTTAACATTGGAACAACAAAAACCGAAAACAGTTCATCAAAGAATGATGCTTGTTGATGATAAAGTTCAAACATTCGCCATGAAAGTGGTGTCATTAATGATAGAGCAAATGCCATGCAAAATGTTATCGTATATAGCTTTGTATTTGGAGTTTGATGAAATGTTGAACTGAATAAAAAAATTATGGGATTATATTATTTAGTTTAAAATTTTTCACAGTTTGAACCCTTTTGTTTATCGCAGTTTTTTATTATTTATTTAAAAATAAATTTTAATTTAATTTAAATTCCTAGTTACAGTTTTAATTCTGCTAAATAAAAAAAATCTTTTTTTTTACAATCAAAGTGATTTATTGTAAAAATTTTTGGTGTCAAGGTTTTCATTTTCAATTCTATTTTTTCGACAAAACATTTTTAAAAATAAAACTTTAAAAATTTTCTTTATTCAATTATCATGACTCCCCAACAAGTTTTTCCTGATTCCAGTTTTTCCGACTCCGATCCTATTCCAAATTTTTTTCCGATTCCGGTTCCGATTCTGATCCCGATTCTACTGATTCTGATTCCGATTCCTCCATTTTTTCATCGTTTTTTTTTAAATTTTACTGAAGTTAGCTGAAAACATTTCAGAAAAACAACGTAATTTTAAACTTTTAAATTGAATTACTGAATTTTAAACAATCAAACAAAATATTTTTCAGTTTTTAATGATAGCTAAAAATAAATTTTCTCAAAAATATAAAGATTTTTAACTATTGATTACTATTGATTACTAATTATGTTGAACATCGCTCTCCAGTTTTTAATGTTTTTAAATTTAAAATTCAACAGAATTAATTAATTTGATTTTAATTATTTTTTTCAATTGATTAATCATTTTCTTGATAATCTTTATCATATTTAAGATCAAAAATAATTATAAAACCAAAGAACTCAATTTTTTTTAAATTTCAAAAAAATAGCTTACCGAAAGCACAAGTCCAATGTATCCATCATTTTAATCATTTTTACATGCTTTTTTATCCTCCATATAAAAAAGATAATTAATCCCGCATTAACCAAAGGCTTTATACCAGAGATTAAATGGGAAACGGTAGCAGCATGAAGGAAGCCAAACCGGGAATTATACAGTATCGAAATTTTGACATTGTTGTAATAAATGTGAGCATTAAATGCAATAATTGTAAGGGAAAAAAGGAAGAGAAAAAAATGTCCCTAAAAATATTTGAAAATTAATTTAAAATTTAATCTAAGATATTTACCATTTTTTGTCGACATGGATTCCGTCTTGACATAATAGAAATTTGAGGAAAAAATCCCATAATTCTAAGTATCATCAAAACAGGTTTTAGCCCGTTTGCAACGGAATGAATGTTCCGTGTAAGACCATAGAAGCCATAAGTCTTTTCTTCGGTGGCACTGAAAACACAAAAAAAATATTGTAAGAGAAAAATTAATGCTCTACAGTTTTCAAAATTATTATATTTGTTTCAAATTTTTAAATTTTTAGTGAATGAGGGATATAAAAATCAAATATTAGAACCTGTTAAAAACAAATACACGACAGTTTAAACTAAACTTCCAAAAAAAATTATTGTAATTTTGGAAAATTACCTTTAACAGTTTTTTGTAAATAGTTTTCCTTAAATAAAAAATTTTTATCACAATTTCTTCTTATCAAAGCCTTGCAAACTTTAAATCAGTTTTTTTTTATTTAATAAATACTCACTTGAAACCATGAGAAATAAGTTAAAGCCGTTTTTATAAAAAAATTAATTGTTCCCCTTACCTTCCCCCACATCTGGTTGCATTCCATCGCTGATCCGGAGTTGATAATTCTAAAACACTTGCAATAAAGTTTTTTGTTTCGGGTGAATTTGTTTCAGCATCTTCTTCAACATTGGTATTCGAAAATCCGACCACACTTGATTCAACGAGATCGGGCCTTGGAGTTTTGTTACATCGAGCACGGAAATCTCGAATTCTGTTGAATGGATACATCTGCAAAAAAAAAGAAATGGTTTTTATAAATGTTCACTTTATTGGACAGTTTTTAAAATTAACAAAAACTTTTTTCGACACGTGTTAAATGAACGTTTAAACTTATTAAAAAATTGCAAAAGTCAAAACATGTTTTTGTAAAACAAAATTAAATAAGTAATAATTAAAATATTAAATGAGATGTAACAGTTATAAAAATCAAATATTAAACCCAGTTAAAGACGTCATTAAATAACTGATTACCGTATATATTGCATGTAACAGCAGTCATAAATTTTTTTAAAAAAGAAAAGTTAAAAAGATTAGCTTTATTCGAAAAAATTCACAGTACTTTGTTCTGTAAAATCTTTAAAATATAGTAACATTTGAGTTTTTTGAATGAAATAAATGAATTATTAGCATAGAATCTCCGTCGGCAGTTAAAATGAAGACTATTAAAAAAATAGCATTATCCCAAAATTTAAAAAAAGGTTCAAAATTGGAAAGATTTAGAAAAGTTCAGTTTACAAACGCCTAAAATCCAAATCGAAAATCATTAATTCAAAATGAATTTGAGAGGGCTCAATTAAAAAAAATTTTTAAACGAATGATTATTAACAAAAAGCTACAAAAACTAGAATTTATCAATTTTTTTTAACATGACGTGAAAGCAGAAGCCATACTTTCTTTTTGTTCATTTTTCTTTTCCTTTTTTGTTTGACACTTTAAAAAAACTATTCCGTCAAAATGACATTTCTTTTTTTTTCCTCCAAAAAACAGAATTGTGGAGTCACAAAATTAACACAAATGAAGCCAAGCCATAATCCATTACTTGAACGTCCTCTTACATGAGAAAATGAGAAAAAAAAAGCCGAAAAAGAAAAAGAAGAAAGAAAGAAAGCGGAGAAGCTAAGTACATGGACCAACAAAAAAAACAATGTCCACCAAATGGAGAAAAAAAACACAGAAAGAATAAGTATGTAATTCCAAAGAAAATTACAATTTTTTTCTGCAAAATACTTACTCTTTTAAATATATGAAAATTTGGGATCTTGAAAAAAATTTTTGGGGAATATTTGGAAACGGAAACAGTTTTAATAAAAAAAATTTTAAAGCAATTTTATATATTTCCTGTGTAGTAACTTCAATGAAAATACCTAAAATTTAATTTATGTTTAATCTTTTTTGGGAAGTATAAATATATATAAAAAAAGTTAAAGCTAAAATCTGTTTAGCAAAAAATAAATAAGCACGACAGTTTATGGTAATGTCTCTTTTAGCCAGTGATGGTCTCTTTTAAACAGGCCTAATTTAGTTCAGTTTTCTTAAAGCAAAAAATAAAATTTTAAATGTTTCTTTAAAACAAACTATTATTTGAGTTGAAATAAAGTTATAACAAAGAATCTCACTTTATTAAACTATTAAAAAATTAAACAAAATATAATAAATGGTTCAGTTTAAAAAAATGTAACTCAGTTTTGAATCAAACTTTTTTTTCATAACCCAAAAAAAAGTAAATAAAATCTTTTTAAACAAAATTGCATGCTTACCTTTTTTTCCAAAAATTATTCTTCAAACATTTATGAAAAAAAAATTTTTTTAAACTAAAATTTTCTATTACTCAAAGGTCACACACCGGCTCCCTGTTTGTTACTCGGTATTTCTTTTTAGAAAACAGCTGAAGGAATGTTGCTTAGAAAAAAAATTCAATTATCTTTTTTTCCCCCAATTTTTTCTTAAAAAAATTTACCAAGTATTATTACTTTCTCTTTTTTTTCATAATATCATAGGTAATATTTATGTTGTTAATAAAAAAAAAGAAACAGGGGCAAAAAAAATGTTGTCGGGAGAAAAAGAAAAGATTAGGGCGGAAAATGGGGTGGGAATTATACATACCGCTGCACCACCAACACCAGCAGCTGCAGCAGCAGCAGCTGTAATTAAAGCTTTCATTAAATATCAAAGAAAAAAAAGAAAGGTACAAAATGTTTTTTTTATTATTAAAAAACAATAAAAAATGTTATTTTTTTTGCACAAAAAAAATATGTGAAAAATAGTGCCAAAAACGGATAAAAGGGATAAAGGAAAGCGGGGATGCAGAGGTAGAAATAAAAAAGAAAAGAAAAGGAAGAGTGTTTGGACTTCCGTGGGAAACACAAAAAAAGACCTAAAGTTTAGTAACTTTTTTTTTCCTTTCAATTCAACTTTCTCAGACTTCAAATTGAAAAACAATAAATTTGTTTAATCACTTTTATTTTTACATTTTTTTACTCAAAACCAGATGGATTTGTAAAGTTTTTTAAACATTAAACAAAAGCTTCTTTAAAAAAACAAATTTTAAAAAAGGGTACGTCTAAGTATGTTTAAATGTAGCTAAGTAAAAAAACAAAAAAAAGCTGATATTATCAGAAGCTTTTAAGCAAAAAGATTTTTAAGGAATGCTTTTCAACGTCAAATAATGGCATTAATTTTGGACCCAAAAAAGGCAGCAGTTTAAAAAAAATTAAAAAATTAAACGCTGGATTTAAAAAAAATCGATAAAAAAGTAGAAATTGATCAATTTTAAATAATAGAAATTTTTACAGTTAATTATAATTTTTATTTTTGTAAGTAGTTTAAAAATAATGAAATCGAAACAGTTTTATTATAAAAATTTATAAAAGCGAATAAATAAAAAAAAAATTTAAAAAATGAAAAAGTCGTAGAAAATAATTATAATCACTTTATCATATTTGTTCTCATTGATATCTGATAAATCCTACGTCAAAATAAGTATTATATAAAAGATTTTATAATACGAAAATTTTAAGATTTAAATAAATAATGAAAAAATTGTGATGTATTTGTTTTGGCATTTTAGTGAAATAATAAAAGGAGACAGACAGAACAATGGTCGCCTACGTTTTCTTTTTTATACATTTTTCATTATTCTTCAAACAATGCAACATTGATTTAAAATGTCATCCGGAAATTATTATTATCTTTTTATTTATTATCGGATTTAAAGTGGATGCCAAAAGCTTTGGAAAAAACAGTTTAAAAAAACCATTAAAAGTTTGCAACAAATATAGTGAATAGTGCAAACTTTTTTTTCCAAATAATTTCATTCATAAAAATTTTTATTTTTTTTATATGTGCCAAAAACACAATCGAAGAATACAATTTTAACCAGCAATTTTTTAGTAAAATGTGAATGCGACTACAATGTATTTATTTATATCAAATTTCTGTGTTGTCATTTCCATATATATAAAAAGTGATATTATATTTTGCAAAGTTTAAATTAAAGTACAAAGATTATAATTTAAACTCTGTAGTAAAAAAATGCTTTAACCAATTAAACTGGAAGTTTTTTGGTTTTTTTAACTTATGAACACTGTCGTCACTTATATCTTTTAAAAAGGAGATGTCACTTTTAAACAATTAAAACAGCCTAAAAAACATGTTTGCAATTTTTATCTTCATTTATATGATAATGTTATAAAATATCAAATAGATTTTTACTGATAAAAAATGAAAATTTGAGTTCTATTGATAATAACATTGAGTTATACGTTTTACGTTTTTGATTAAACTTCCATTTTTTATTGAAATCTCAAACATCGTCCCAACAGTTTTGTTTTAAAAAGTAGCTGATATAATTACAAAAAAAAATGTTTAAAGTTAAAAAGTGCAATTAATTCTAAGTTAGCTTACAATTTTACATGTGTATTTTTTTAACAGTTTTACCCCGGTGGAAAGTTTTGTTAATCTACAAAGTTTGTTAAAGAATCCCAAAAAAAACATCTCTGTTTCAAAACTTATCAGTTTTATAATAATTGAATTTACAATTTCGGTGGAGGATCTCAGTTTTTTACAAAAATTTGCAAAAATATTACAATTTACAGAAACAATTAATTAATTAAGTTGTACTCCAGAGGATTAAATACAACAAATTTTTAAAGCAGTCTCGATTTTAAAAAAAAGAAAAAAATTAAATTTTTAATGATTCTTTTATTTTTTTGGAAACACAGAAAAATTTTAATTATTGGAGTTTGATAAATTTCTTTGAACAAATACTATTAACATTTTCCAACACTTTTTATAAAAAGCAAAACTGGAAGTATGATCTTTTAAAATTTAAAAGCAAATAAGCTAGATTGTCTTATTTTTAAATTTTTAATTTACTTTTAACACTTTAACTTGTATATATATAATATTTATTAATTTATTGTTGTTTTTTCACTGTTTTATGATATACAAAGTATATTAGCAAAAAACTGTGGATTTTCTGAAGATCCAGAGAATCAGTTAAAAAATTCAAGTTTGTTTTACAAAATTGTTACAATAATTTTAAATCAGTAAAACTGTACCTCATTAATGCATTAAATGATAAAACAATGAAAAATACAAAGTATTTAAATAAAACTGTTAAATTCTTTTTGTTTTCCGAGTTTAAAACTGTTAATTTGTAGATAGTTCTCCATAATCATACAGAACAACTTTAATCTGTAAAATTTCAACGCAACATCTTTGATTGTTTGTTAATTTTCTAGGAACCGTATTTATTAAGTGAGAGATGGATTCAATTAATTGTTTTGGCTTTATGCAAATGAGAAAAAATAAATTTAATCGTAAACAATTTTATGTATAAAAACTGTTCCAACCATCTATTTTGGCAGTATCATTTTTAAACTGATGTAAAAGAAATATTTATTCAATGTTTTGTGAGGCATCAATGTTGAATCCATCATGTTGTCACTATTAATAAAAAGGGCTAAAATGTTGAGGTAGAAAATCTTCAAAGACAATGAAAAAATATAATGAAGGTACGTACATACAATCGAAAAAGACAGGAAAAATTTGATTAATCAAAAATTATTTTAAAATTTGTTTTGGCAAGATAACTATAATCCTATCAAACATTGTTTTGTTTTCATTAAAAATAAATAATAAACTGATAATGTGAAACTTGTTAGTTAACAATCTGAAGAAAATATTGATAATTTTTGTGTTGAAACTGTTATATACTTTTTAATGTGCAAAAATATATTTATATTTGCATTTTTACATTTCCATGCATTTTTTATTTATTAGAAAACCTGAGCTTTCCAAAAAAAAACAGTTTGCTCTTTAAAGCAAATCCCTTTTAAACCACCAAATGAAAATTCTTTCCGTCGATTGTTTTTGGGAGAATAAAAAAGCAACGATTAAGTATGGGAAAGGCGCATTATTATTAGAATATTTATTTAATGCAATTGACTCCCTCCCCCCTTCTGTCGATTATAAAAATATAAAAAAATCATTTGAGCGTGTTTATTATTATTGTTATTTGTGTGCCACTTTTTTTTTCATCATCCGTTTTCGTTTATTTTGGGTTCATCGGAAGAAAAAAAGAAAGAATAGAATAGAATAGAAGAGAAAATTACGCAATTGTTATGAATAAATATATATAAGTGCGGGAGAATTTGACCTTTCTCCGATTAACCCCTCCAATTGTGTTTATCCACCCTTTTTTCCCTTTCTTTTGAACATTTAAAGCAAAGAAAAAATAAAACAATAGAGATCAGATTTTTTTTTGGGCATTCAATTTGATTCCCTTAAGATTTTTTTATCTTAGGCACATACATTCAAAAAAAAAAAGTATTGGGAATCAGATTGCAAACAAAACTCCTTTGTTTTTTTATATAGAATCCTTTTGGGACAAGAATTTTTTCTTGCTTTCTCTTGACTTTTTCCCCCTGAAAAAAACTAAATTTGTTTTTATCTTAAAGTTTCTTTTTTTTTTCTCAAGGATATATATATTTATGTTATTTTTGTGAAAGGATATTTACCACTTGGGTTAAAAGATGAAAATAGCAGTAAAAAGTGTGTGTGTGTATGTGTGTGGCTTTGCTCGATGCTCTCAAAAAAAATTTTTTGTTTTGTTCAACAGCATTCGTTGGTCGGCATTTCTTCCTTCTTTTTTTTCTTGGAGCCTTTGGAGCTTTAAAGCCTAAAACAAAAAAAAATTCAGCAGCAGTAAAAATAGCAGCCGTTTCTTTTTGGTTCTTTTAAAATGAAAGAAAAAGGAAAAATGGCATACATTTGTGGTTTTTCTATCCACAAAAAAGAAAGAAAGAAAATGTTCCAAGTCAAGCTAGCAAAAAAAGGAGAACAGCAAAAGTGAGCGCCTAAAAATGACCTTGGGGCGGGAAAGAGAGAAAGAGAGAGAGAGAAAAAAAAGAGGAAGAAACTTTGATGGATTTGTTCGTGGCAGTCACTTTTCTTTCTCCTTTTTTTTCGAAAAACAGAAAGGCAAAAGCGTCACCGCAATTTTTTTCTCTCTCTTTTTTTTCTAGCTTTTTGGAGCTACTTTAAAGAAAAAAGACAAAAAATTATTTTGCAACATTTTTTTGGGACTCAAAAAAAACGAGGAAAAAACTTTCGAAGAAAACAGTTTTTTTTCCTTCTTCAAAGATTACGGTAGAAAAATAAAATTGCAACAAAAAAAAAGAACTTCTTCCGATCAAAGGTCACACAAATATTCTCACTGTTTTTTTTTTCGGTTATATTTTTTCTTTTGCTTTTTTTGTTGCTGATTTTGTTTGGGAAAAAAACTCAGAAAAAATAGAAGAAAAAAGAGTTTAGACCGGCTCGAAGTCAAAATCATCTTCTCTCTCCCAGATGCTTATCTCTCATTTTTTTTCTCCTTTTTACTTTTTTCTTTCTTTCTCTCCATCATCATTTTCTCTCTCCTTCTTCATTAAAAAAAAACAGGAATGAAACCATTTTTGCAAAAATAAAAAAAGAGCTAAAAACATGGCTTTTAATTTTTCATATTTTTTTTCTGTGTTGTTGGAAATGGAATGATGGCGCCGAATTTGATCGACAGCTGGTTTTTTTTCTTCTTTCTTCCATTTTTCTATCTTGAATAAAAATTTAAATGAGATGCATTAAATGAAGGAAACAGAACAAGAAGCATGTAAAAATATGACATACACACAAAAACAATGGAATTGAAATGTAAAATTGGGCTTTGTTTTTCTTTTATATTTGAAATTTAAACTGGTCCAAGTTGTTTGAGGATAATGGCATAATTATGTATTTTAAATATCTTTGATTTACCTTTTTTAAAACTGTAATTTAAGATCTATTTTCGATCTTTTTTCATTTTTTATTTCAATTTAAAACTTTTTTCGATTGTTTAATATTCAAAGATTGCTTCCAAAAATTTATGGTATTCCTTGTTTACATTTAATTATTGAAATGTAATTTTGTACTTTAAAAAAGTATTACCCGTTTTGTAAGGATTTTTTATGAATTTTTATAAACTGCTTTGATTTGTGACGTATTAATTTACCATTTTTTTGATTTATTTAAACTGTTATTTTGTTTAACATAGCTGCATTCTTTTAGGAAATCCTTTAAAATTTTAACTGTCATTAATATTTAAAATATTATTATTAGTTAATTCAAATTTTTTGTTATCATTAAGTTTAGTCACTAAACATTTTTAAACTGACGTAAAGGATAGTTTGATAAAATTGATTTATATTTATATTTTACATTTTTAAAAACTGCCTGAGGTAAATTTTTTCCTTTTTTTTGCAGCTCTTTTTTTCTTTCAGTTCCTTTCAATTCTTTTTTTTTGAGATGCCACAATTCAATTTATCATTTTTGATAAAAAATCAACGAACTTCAAAGTAAAACAAAAAACTATATTAAAAAAACTCTATGTTAAAAAAATAAAGTTATAAGTAGCAATGGTAGAGTCGAAAGTAAAGAAAATAAATAGTCATTAAACAACCCCAAAAAAATATATTGAAACATTTGCACTTTTTTTTTAACATCGAATAAAAAAAAATTATCGTCTCTTTTCTGCGCTATCTTTTTAAATGTTGCCAAATAAGGTGTTTTTTATGCATAGAGTTTATACTTATCGCGTTTTTTGAATGTTGCGAAAAAAAAGTGAAGGTAAAAAAAAATCATGCGTCGTAAGCAAAAAGTGTAAAAAGAAATGGAATTTGTACTAAAGCATTGAAATAATATTGTAAGAAATTTGTTGGTAATTAATTATGTTTTAACTGTGCTGTCGATACTTCCAATTAATTCAGTAAATTTGATAGTTATATAAATTTAAAAGCTCTAAAACTGTCTTCGTTTATTCATTGTTTAAAGAAAATTTTTTAAAACTGCATTAACATTTTTGATTTTTAATTTCAGACACTTTTCTTTTATTTTTTTTTAAATAATTAATAGGTGTTTTTTGTTGGTGCCTAAAAAATATTAACTAATTTAGAGATGAATTTTCAAATTTTCTTAAAAATTAAATTGGAGCAACTTTAAAAGCAGCTATTTTTGGGATAATTTTTTATTTCATAAAACTGAAGTATTTAAACAATCGAGAAGAAATATTTAAAATTGTAATAATTATTTAAAAAACTACTTTTATTTAACTGAAGTTTACGAACTTTTTTAATTTTTGGATCTCGCAGCGATTAATTAAAAATTCACCAAAAGTTTGGAACATGTGAAATCCTGATTATCAGCAGTGATGTGCCCGACATTTTTTATCGACTCCGACTCCGGGGTCAAATTCAATCGGAGTCGAATCTATCGACTCCGACTCCGAAAAGCGGCATCTTTTTCTTTGATCTTTTGGAATTAGTGACTCCGACTCCGACTCCGGAGTCGGAGTCGCAACAACACTGATTATCAGTATCTTTAAGAAAAGGTACTTAACTGTTCTTCTCCTTGAACGATTTAACAAATTTTATCTTATAATATTTTTAGTGATCAAAATGTTTATTGATTATTAAAAATATCAAAGAAGTTATAAAGGGAGAACTGTAATAATTAAAATTATATTTGATTTCGAAAACGAAACTATTCCTCTAAAAATTGAGGAAAAAGTTTTGTCAAAAAAGTGCTTTTTTAAACTGGAGACGATTTAGTTTCGTTTTTTTTTATTGTAAAAAGATCGGCCAAAACTTTTAACAGTAATAATAAACTGAAATTTATTCAATTTACATGCTTTTAATTATAATAAAAAAGTCGCATAAACAGAAATTAGAACTATTCAAAAGGGAAAGTCTAACGTCTGATTTGAACTTTGGCTTAAAACATATTTTACCATACTTTATTGGCATTCAAACGTATTCTGAAGGGCCCTATGATTTTTGGCATTTTGCATTGAAAAAAATATCGCTAGAAACCTCAGAAACTATTTTTTGTTTTAGTAGTTTCTGAGGTTAAAATATGTCATACTAATAGTGGAAAATGAAAAAAAGTAAACAATTTTGAATCCAGAAACACAAAAAAATTAACGATTTTTAGTATAAATAGCCAGCGATATCGTCTGTTACTCGTTTATATAAAAAATGCCAAAAATCATATGGGCAGCTATGTTCAGAATACGTTTGAATGCCAATGGGAGTATGGTAAAATGTGTTTTGAGCTAAAATCGAAATAACTTGACAGACCCTTTTCTTGTTGAATTATATAAAAATTAAATGTTTTTATAGGATTATTTAATGCATTAAAAATTAAATAATCCTATAAACTGATCGATAAAAGTGAAAAATTTTTGGCGGGTAAAATTATACTAAAAACCTTTAATCGCTTTTGTAAAAAACAAAAAAAAAACTGGAAAGTAACTTTTTATTTTCTATAACGGAGACAAAGGAAATAATCTTCAGAAAAAAAAAGAGAGAAGATATTTTTTTCGCGCCTGTTTTTTTTTCTTCATTGTTCGTTCGTTAAAATTAAAAAACTTTGACAAAGTTTGTCAATGAATGATCCACGGGGGTCGATAATATATATATAAAAAAAATAGCAGCCAATGCCCTTTGTCTCTTTTTCCCCCCATCTCTCCCTCTTTTTTTCTCCCTAACTGATTTCTGTTTCAAAAAAAGGAAGAAAAAAAAGAATGGGGGAAATGAATCGATCATCAAAAAATAAAGTTATATATGAAAGAAGCAGACGGCGTTCAACTTTATTTTTTTTTGGAAGAAAACAATTTTTTTTGCGCGTAAAAAATATATGAGAAAATGGATTTAAGTTTTTTAAAAAACAAAAAAATAAGGATTTTCATCGGGTGCCTCTTTTTTTTGCAATGAGAAAAAAAACCAATGCAAAAAAAAGAAAGGAAAAAAAAGTGAGAGAGAAAATACAGTACGCAAAAAAAGGGGGAGCAAAGGAAAGGAAAAAAAAGGGAGGCGGAGTTTGGAGATGGTTGTCATTGGATCACTGGGGGGCTCCTCTCTTCTCTGGCTTTGCCATTCTTCCAGACAAACAAGTTTCTTTTGTGCTCAAAAACATTATAAGGGAAAAAGAAAAATGTGTGTTTTAAAGACAAAAAAAATTTTTTTTTAAAAAAAAAGGCAAATGTCTCTTCTCTCTTTTTTCTTCTATGGCCTTCAACTCGTTTTCATTCTTTCCTTTCCTTTCCTATCTTTCCATAGGGAAAGGCAAAAAAAAGGGGCAGAACATTTCTATATTTTTTTTTGGGTTGTCGTCTGCTTCTCTTTTTTTGCTACTCACATTTCTCCCCTACTATCGTTTTGTCTCCCTTTTCTTTCCATCTTCTGAGTAATGCGATTGATTTAGAGATTTTTCTCGCTTTTCTTACATTTATATTTTTTGACAGAATTTGACTGACTACTTTTAACCATCAACATTTTTCTTTCTTTCAAATACTTTTTTTTTTGCGGGATGATGCCAAAAGAGACATTCATTCTATTGGGTCGTTTTTCTTCTTCTTTTTTTTTTCAAAACAAAAACGGGAAAAAAAAGTAAGTAGTATGGAACACTATGAATATTTTCTGCCCCATCTCTTACTACATTGTTGATGTCAAAAAAAATGAAGCTGCTGCTGCTCTTTTTTTTCCCCCCTCTATTTTTTCCTGTCATTTAAACGTCCGATGACAATGTTGTCCATCTTCTTTTATACATTTATATATTATATATTTTTCTATCGTAGAAAAAGTAGTTAAAAAATAAAGAAAAGATGGAAGTCTTGTCAAATTTTAATAGAGTACTTTTTTTTTCTTCCTTCCATTTTTTTTTCTCGCCTATTTGTATGAAATATTTATACATATATATATTTGTTATATATGAGCGCGCGCGCGCGCCCCCAGCGTGTTTTTTTTTTAATGTGTCATATTTATTTCTTTTCAAGAGTTATCGTTATTCTTGAGTGACGATGACAACTTTCATCTCTCATATAGAAGTGGTAGTAGTAGTAGTAGTAGGTCTTCTTCTTCGGGAAGCAATATATATTATATATCAAAAAAATGAATGAATGAAAGAATAACATTGTCATCTTCTTGGATGATGATGATGATTAACTTTTTTTGACAACTTCTTCTCCTCCTCCTTCTGTTTCTATTTTCTTTGATTTGTTTTTTTACGAGGCATAAATAAAATTTAAAAAAAAGAAAGAGATGAATGACAAACGACGAAAAAAAATATAAATTAAAATGTGTTAAAATAATTTACTACTTTTTTAGCTTTTCTTTTTCTTTGTGGTGGTGTTAAAAAAAGGCAACAAATCACATCAATAAAAAAAAGGAAACTCTTGCAACGAAAACTTTGGAAAATTCCATTCAAGACAAATTATTCTTTTTTAATTTCATTTTCGTGTCAAAACAAACTTCAAAAATTACAAATTACCAATTACCAATTCTAACAATATTATAAATTTCAAAATAATTATCATCAATTAAATATGTATCAACCGCCAGGAAGTAATAATGGAAATGAAGGAGATTTGGGGCAGGCCACTCCAGGACAAATACCACCGTTAGGATTTTTTAACGGACAAGATGTTGCATCAATTGTTGCATCCGCAGCTTCACAAAATTATGGATTGATGGGAGGGGAAGGTGGTGGAATGGATGATCCAGCACAAAATGAAATTTTTCGATTAGATAAACAAGCTATCTATGGGTTGGTTCTTTTTTAATTTTTTATCATTTAACTGTAGGGCATAGTTTTTTTTTATCAGTAAAAGATATTCATAAAATTGATTGTTATTTGATTTACCAAGTTCTCGGTTGGATTTAAAGAAAAAAAACTGCAGTGTTCTGTGTAAAATTAGGAAATAATTGTTAAATTTATACTTCTTTTAAATTTCTAACTGCAATTTCAACATTAATCACAGCAAACACCGGCATTGTTTTGAATTTTAAGAAAAAGCTTGTCATTTTTCGTTCAAACAAAATTAAAGCATTTTTAATAATTTAACTGAACCATTCAAAAGTGATTTTTTCGTTTAATTGTAATCCATTTTTTTTGATAACACTAAAAACTGTCCTCTCTCTTTTACAATTTTAATCAAAGCTTTGTATTTTTAACTGATAACTTTTGAAAGCCTCCAAAACACCTTTTTGAATGCTTTTCAATTTTTTTGTCTATAATCAGCTTGCCACCACCCTTCAAAAATCATTTATTATTTTTTAACAATTAATTATTTTATTTGTCATTAATTAATTTGATATTTTGTCTTTCAATCAAAAAATCAACAAATCTTTATGAGAAGCATAAAATTGATATCAAACATTTTTCAAATTTATATTTGATTCTTTTTTAATTTATATAAATTTGTTTTTCATTGATTGACAACTCCATTCCCCCCCCCCCCCCTAAAAAGTTATTTATCTTTTTCTTTGATCAAAAAGAAATTTATCAAAAAAATATAATTAAATAATTGATTGAATGAATATTAATATTAGAAAAAGTGATTTGACGCGATATAGAAAAAGAAAGGTGGCAGGTAATTTGAGATTTATGATGTTGGGGGTGGAGGTGGTGAATGGATAAAGGAATGTAACAGGATTAATGGGGCTTCCGATCCGAATAATTATTTTTGTTTTCCAAATATGCCTTTGTAAAATTAAGTAATATGGGCTAAACTGTGCAGTTGAGTTTTTTTGCAGGGTTAAATAAAGCAATACAATAAAACATAGATATTAAATTTAAAAAATTTTTCATATGAAAGATACTATAAAAACTGGGGAAAACTTTAAGAAAACAAATTTTAAAACGGTAAAATTATTTAAGCCAGTTTTTTGAAACTTTATTATAAAAAAATGCATAAATATTTTTTCTCGTCAAAGATTTGATTTTCTAAATAATATTTTTTAAATATAAAAATAACTGCTTCATATTTTCTTTCTATCGTAACATTATAATTATAATTTATACTTATTTAACGCTTTTAAATTCAAAACTGTCCAACATTTTTTTCATTATTTCATAAAATTTTAAATCTTTTTCTTTCTTATTTTGTAGCCCAAAAAAAATGCCTTTTTGTTTTTTATTTAAAAAAAAAGTGATAGAGAGATATCTATCAATCAACTTGTGACTTTTTTCATTTTTTTGGTTTTTTTTTTCAAATTTTCTCTCTTTTTTTTCTTCATTATCAAAAGGCATACGATCTCTCTTATATTATAACATTTTTTTGGGGGCTTTTTTTCTTCTTTTTTTTTCACGAGACCAGTGAAGAAAAAACACAGTTGTTCTTTTTTTTTGTTTACTGTGTTCAGTTTTTTATTAAATTACACGTATCCCAATTTATTATATTTTTTTGGGACTGATTAAAGTTTAGAAAGATATTTCTTGGTTTAAAAAAAATAATTTTTTATATAAGCATGAAAGACAGTTAATTTTAACACACACTTTATTTAAAGAAGAATTATATATATTTGTTTTTATCAAAAAAGAGTGATTAAAAAAAACAATGATAGATTGAAAAAAAGTTTGACTGATTACTCTTTTTTTTCGGTTGTCTTTTAGTGTCATTGTCTTTATTCTTTCTGGGTTTTTTATCATTTTAAAATAAATAAATAAGTGACAATCGTGAAATTTTTTTTGAACACAGCAAACATCGTAATATTTTTTACAAATTTATTCCATATCATTTTTTAAGAATTTTATATAAAACAAAAAAAAAGTGACATAAAAATTTGTTTAAAAAATGGTAAAAAAAATTTAAACGGGGCAAAAAAGTCAATTTTATATTGCAAAAAATTAAACTGGATACCTTCAAAAATGATTATGTGTTGAAAAACGGATGTTTGGATTTTTTAAATATTATTCAAAAAAATTAACGTAAATTTTTAAAATTTCATAAACTGTGTTCAGCAACAGCCATTTCATTGGCAATTAAATTGAGAATTAAAAACATGTATTAAATTTATTAAAGCTATATTTTATATATCACAGTTGCCTAATTCAGTTATCAAATGTGTTATTACACAATATTCTTAATTTATTTATTATTAAAAACACATCTAGGGAATAACTGTTGAAAAAATTAAACTGCAGAAAAAAGTTGAAAATTTTTTAAATGTTTGTACGGTTGAAATCTTTAAGTATTAGCACTATCATTATTTTTATTATATTTATCATAAAATAACTGATCTAGCTTTTATTGATTTAAATCTCTTTAAAATTAAATAGTTTATTAAGTTTATTCATTTTTTATTAATTTATTAAAATATAATTATTTGTTAAAAATTATAAACTGATAAGATTAATACATTTTGACATGCCATGATATCATTTTTGTGCAAATTTCAGACATCCATTATTTCCTCTTTTATCCTGCCTATTACAAAAATGTGAATTAGCAACATGTTCACCGTCAGGAAAAAATGATGGCGCATCCGTGTGTACCGCGGCATCCTTCAATGAAGATTTGGAAGAATTTGTTAAACTTAATGCTCATGAACCCACATTTTATAGATCAAATCCAGAATTGGATCAAGTGGTAAAATTTTTAGAATATTTTATTTTTAGATTTTTAACTGACCAATTCAATCTTTTTTTTCAGATGCTTCTTGCAATTCGTGTATTACGAATTCATTTATTAGAATTGGAAAAAGTTCATGATTTATGTGATGATTTTTGTCACAAATATGTGACATCTCTAAAACAAAAAATTCCTGTTGATGTTGTTAATGAAGAGCGAACAGGATCCGGGCGTCCCCCCTCATCAATGTCTTCCCCATCTGGCACAGCTGGATCATCGTCATCTCCAATTGTTGGAACACCAATTAATATGCCAATGTATCCACAATCATATGACAATCATATGGCCCCCTCCGTTGATAGTCATACATCACATAACGTAAGTTACCTTTTTTTAAAGAAACTGAGCTGTTAATTAAACATTAAATATAAACTGGTGGTTTTGATGCATTATTAAAATGCAAATTTGAACAGTAATATATTTGAACAATAAAATTTGTCAAATTGTTATGTTTTTTTTGTGGTGATTAAACTGACATTTAAGACCCACTTTATTTATTTTACAGTATACTTCTATGCTAAAACTTAGAAATTTCTCAAAAAATTTTGCTTTAGTTTAAGTGCGCAAAATCAAGTGATAAAAAGTCAACAATAATTTTTTTTTAAAAACTGTCAGGCATTGTTGTGTTACATAATTACAGTATTTTCTGTAGAAAATTTTATTGAATTATTGATTAAATTAATCTAAAAACATTAAACTGTTCTGATCACTGTAAAACGGTTTTTGCATATTTTGTTTCACTTTTTTTACGCTACAATTTCCTTCGATATTTATTTTGATTTAATTCTTTACTGTAAAAAACGTAAATATTTTGATAAAATTTTTTTCAATTTTTCAGAGTTCACATCCATCAAATTTTCAAAATCAAGGAATAGATATCATCTCAAAAAATGATAATCCATCAAGCCTTGCATCAAATGGACATTCATCAACAGATTTAACAAGATTATCATCAAATTCAAATAATCATGAAATGAAACCCGGTCATTCACATGACCAAAGGTAAGATTAATTAAAAATATGCCCCCCCCTTTTCACTGTTATATTTTTTTACTGTAGTAGATTTTAAAATCCCCTGCCCCATTCTTTTCCGTTGTCACCGTCCCTTTGTTTATTTTCCTCCTTCTGAAACCCCCAACAATAGCCATAATAATAATTGTTTTCCATCAACAAAACAAAAAAAAAGAGATTTTATCATTCCAATGTTTGTTTTATTTTTGTGTTTTTTGTTAATATTTTTTATTACTAAAAATTTCTAAAATAAAACAATTTTATTACTAAAATTTGTCTCTCAAAACGCCTTCTTTTTTAAAAAAATTACACAAAAAATAAAACTAAACATGAATTTATTTTTTAGCATACAAGACAATAATGGATACAGCTCACTAACAGATAATGACTATAAACCACAAATTGCTGGATTAGATGGATCTTCTGATGCAGGTTGGTAGAATTTATTTATTAATTTTTTTTGATAGTTTTTTTTTTTCAATATACTGTAATTGGGCAATGTGCAAGTAATTTGTTGAAACTGAGTATAGCATATTCAACATTAATCGAAATTTTTTAAACTGAATAAGATTGAAAAACTGCGTAAATTGTTTTTGAAAATTTTTTGAAACTGATAAGGTCGATGAAAATTTTTAAATTAACAGCTTGTAGCATTTTTCAGACCATTTTTACTTAAAATTTTGAAAGCGTTTTTAATAAACTGATTGTAAAAAATTGCTGTCAGTTTATTTACTGATTGAACTAAAATTAGTAAATAAACTGATTTAATACCACGATTAAAATTTTTTTTTAATTTTGTGCTCTAAATTAAATAATTTTTAAACTGAATAAATAAAACTGTGGAAATTTTTTTAGATATTTTTTTAAAACAGGTAATATTTTTGAAACAAAATCAATCTGAAAATTTATATATTAACAGCTGCAAACTGTAGCATTTTTATTAGATTTTTTCGAAACATTTTTACCTAAAATTTAGAAAGCATTTTTAATAAACTGATTTGGAAAAATTTTCGTTTTTGTTTAAACTAAAAGTGCACTAGTGATTAATAAACTGATTGAAAACAAATTTTTAAAAAAACTTTGGTTCCCAAAATTAAAAAATTTTTAAACTGCCATACTTCGAATAAAACTATAAAATACCTTAATGTTTTGGAACAAAAATTTAAGGCATAAACTTTATTAAACATCTTCTTTAGGATACGGTAAAAATGTATGCAAATACTTGCACAATGTCAGTTACAGTATTTTCTTTTTTTCTTTTCTTAAAACTGCCTATCTTTAATCAGTTTTTTTTTTCCTATTTGGTGCCCATTATTACCTACCTTCTCCCATTTTTTTTCTTTTAAAATTAAAATCTAGAATGAACAAAAAAGCTATATAAAAATCTCAAAATTACCGTAAAACTAACATTTCACGCTTATTTTTTATTAACACTACCTTTTGTTTTGTTGTTTGCACAAACACTAAAGAAATATTTGTGTTGATTGGTTTATTTTTATATTTATTTGTTGCTTTTGTTTTTGAGCACACACACACTTTTATTGCACGAATGAGAGAGACGAAACAAAATATTATTTTTTAAAAAAAAGGAAAAAAGAGAGAAGCTGAAAAACGTTTTTAATCCTTATACGGTTTTTTTCATCATCATCATCAAAAGAAAAAAAAGAAAGTTAAAGTAGCCGAAAAAAATATAATAAAAAGAAACGAAGAAATTAGTGTTGACTCTTTTTTTTATTTATGCAAAAGAAGAAAAAAAAATTAATCGAAACAATTTCTTTTCGCGCGTTTAATGAGAAAAAAAATAAAAGAGAGAGAGAATGAAAAACCGAAGAGATCCTAAAATTTATTTATATAAAGAAAGTATACTGTTTTTGACAGCTTGTCACTCACTGTATTTGTTTAATTAAAACATTTTTTGTTCTTTTATTAAAGTTTTCTTTTTCGATAATTGTGTGAAACACCGAAAAAAGTATATACTTTAACTTTCTTTTTTTTCTTCTTCTGTTGCTGGTGATGCTATTCTGTAAGGCTTAAATCATCCATTCCAAAAAAAAAGGAAGAAGAAGCTACTCTACAAACTTTTTTTTTTGAAATAAATTTTGTTTTGACAACTTTTGTTTTTGCATAAAAAAACATTTATATATATATTTTTTGTTGGTTGTTGTGTGTGATGGGTTGCCGAATTTTAGAAGATATTTCATCATCAGCATCATCTCGGGGAGGAAGTTGTATAAGTAGTAATATAACTATTAATATGTCAACGGCTTCAAATAATGGAATTATTGAATTGACACCCCTTCATGCAACAACAACAACAACAACGTCAACACTTGTCATTGGAGCAACAACTGAAACAGCGACGGGAGGAATTGAGCAATTGTTGAATGGTGGTGGGGCTACTACGGCTGCTGCTGCCAATTTGACAGCATCAGCAATTACGACAGTAGAAAGTTCAAACATTTTGACAGCAGGCTTAAATCATGATGATGATGATAGTGGTTTTAATTCATCGTATATTGATCAATCAGAGATTGATCAAAATGTTTTCCTTCATCAACAACATCTCCATCAACTTGATCATCATCACCATCAGCAACAACATCATCATCAATTACTACTACAAGATCCTCAACGTACTTGCACTCTTTTTTTTGATTTTTCACGCTTTTTTTGTTTGATTTTTTTTAGATTTCACTTTTATGCCTCATATCAAATCAGAACTTTTGCCCCAACAACATCTCCAACAACAACATCCGCATCATCATTTAATGCAAATTGATTCATCAAATTTTGGATATAGCATGGATCCCTTTGATCCATGCTATGGAAGTCTTGCTGATCCACAACAACAACAACAACAACAATTAATTGTTATCTCTTCAACAGATCAAATGATGGAAAATGAGATGATTGTTGATCATCAAAATCAGCCTTCTACGAGTAAACTCTCTGCAGCGTCGTCGTCATCTTCAACATCCTCAAAAAAGAGGGGATGTTTTCCAAAATCTGCAACAAATAAATTAAAGCATTGGCTTTTTCAAAATCTTGCGGTAATGGTTTTTTGCTTTGAAATTTTAATTTTTGTTACACTTTTAAGTTTTCACAAAAAAAGCACTGTGTTTTTTGTTTTAATCTATTTTTTTTGCTTGCTGTAAAATTTGCTTATGTTTAATTTTTTTTTAAATTTATGCAAATAATTTAGCCCACTTTTCGCTTGCCGTTTGATTGAAAGAGTTCGATGAAAAAAAATAATGAAATGATTGTGATTCAATGTCCGCTGATAAAAAACTTGCTTGTTTCTGTTTATATCATTTTTTTGTCTGCATTCGTTTTTTTTTGCTTTTTATTTATCACTGCTTTATTAACTTAACTTAATTTAATTTAATTTTGCTTCACTGCCAACCACTTTGTAATTTTTGATTTTTAAGTTTTTGTTTAAACTGAGTACTGTTAAGAATCTACTAATTTTTAAAAAATATTTCGGAAAAACTGTCTATTGTTTTAAAAATTTTTTTCCCAAGAATTTTAAAGCTTTAATTTTTTCCATAAAATTTAATTTATTGACAGCATTTTTGACCACGAAAATGTTGTTGAAAATATGTTAACTGTTTTGAGTTCGTTAGAGAAATTATTTTACGCCTTTTTTACAATTTATACTTTAGTAAACTAGCTATAGCACAAAAACTGCAACTTAAAATTAATAATTAATTTTTTGGGTTAAAAACTGGAAACGATTAGGATGGTTACAAATTAAACTTTGGTTACCAATTTACATATTCCTTCTAAAAATTTCCTTGTTTTATAAAAACTGAATTATTTCATTGTATTAGTTCTCCTTTCTAATTTCTAATTTTTAAATTTTTTATATATAAACTTCAAGAGTCATCTGTCTCATTTCTGGCATATATATATGTTCATCTCTTTTTTTTATCTTGAATCCAATCATTTTAGGTGATGAATCCCTTTGTGGCTCTTTACAAGATGATGGGGGACGTGATTCTGTATCGAGTGAAGGAATTGGTGGAAATGGATCAGATCCGACACAATCTTCGAATCTTTCATCAAATGGCAGGCGAAAAGTTCCAAAAGTTTTTTCTAAAGAAGCTATAAATAAATTTCGTTCATGGCTTTTTCAAAATTTATCGGTTAGTATTCATTCATATTCATTGATTATTCTAAAAAAAAATGTATTAGAAATTTCTTTATTGGTCTTAGAAATATTTTATTTTTTGAAATATTTTTTAATTAATCTTCAAACTTAATTTTGTATATATTTTTTTAGCATCCTTATCCATCTGAAGAACAAAAAAAGCAATTAGCAAATGATACAGGTCTTACAATTCTTCAAGTTAATAACTGGTAAGTTTCTTTATGACTCATAAGGCTTAGGCTTAGGCTTAGCCTAAGAGTGATGAAAAAAATCTACTTTTCTTTGAAAACTATGAAAAAATTTAATTAATTGAAAAACTGTATCAATGTCGATAGTCAAAAAAATATAGTTTATTTTTATTTAATTTATTTTTTAAATTATAAAACATTGATTTTTTGGTACTGTACATTTTTTACCAGAAAAAAAATTAATTAGGAATTTAAAATTAAAACTGTGAATAAATGTATGTTTAAAAGCTTAAAAATATAAATAACATTTTTTGATTTTAAAACTGGTCGTACATATCTTTTTAAGAAATTCAGAGGAAACAAAAACAAGATTTTAAAAAGCTTTTTTCACTGAAATTGTTTTACTGTTTATGTTTTTTGATAATAAAAACCGTAGTCGAAGGATACGAGGAAACTATAATTTTTGCTAATTTTTTTATAGGTTTATTAATGCCCGTCGACGTATCGTTCAACCAATGATTGATTCAAACAATAGAGCCGGTAAGTCACCTCATGTCAATGTATTTAAAAATCGACGGAGAAAAAATAGTGCAAGTCCAGGACCATCTCCAGGTTTGTTTTTATACATGTAACTTTTGATATTTTTACAAAAGTTTAAACAAAAAAAATTTCTTTTATAAATGAAACTGCTTTGGAAAAGTGTCAATTTTTACAGTAATTTTTTTTTTAAAATTAAAACCCGATCAAAGTATTATTATTTGATTGTTTTTCGATTATCCGATAAATAAGCAAAAATTTCTAAAAAAAGGAAGGGAGGGATATAGTTTTTTTGACGCCATTTGGTTTTGTATACTTTCAAAAATACACACACAAATCGGATTCGTTTTGATTGGATTTTGAGAAAGAGAGAAGGAGAAAAAAAAAGACAATTAAAAAGACAATAGACCCGAAAAACAATTGCCATTGTTATTGATCATTCCATTTCCATTCATTTGGGTCATTTAAATCGGCAACTCGCTCTCTTTTTTTGTAACAGATATACCAGAGATTTGAGCAGAAAGGAAAAAGAAACGAAGGCAAAAATAAAAAAAAAATTGTTGCGCATTTGAGCAAACATAAATGCGATTATCCACTTCTCTCTTTTTTTTTGTTGTTGCATTTCATTTTTGCCGATTATAACGGATAAAGAAAATTGAGGGATGCTTATTTAAATTTGGTAAAACTGATTTTTCAAAAAAATTCAAAAATTAGTGGCAGTTTTAAAAGCTGTAAAAAATTAAAAATTAGCTAAATTTTAATTTACCAAAAACTGATAGGCTATCTTTTATCTAATTATTGCTTAGAAAAACTGTATCAACGAAAATAGTTAAATGCTGAATTTAAAACGAATTTAAATAAAAGTTTTATTTAAAATTAAACTGCACAAGGAAAAATGTGTTGAATTGTTTTTTGCAAATAATTTTACGGCATTTAAATATTTATTTATTTATAAAAATTGTCGTACATCACCTCAAAAAACTGTTAAAAACTGTTAAAAATTAAAAATTAGCTATAATTAAAAATTTTAATTTACCAAAAACTGATAAGCTATCTTTTTGTGTGCAATTTATTTAATTATGGCTTAGAAAAACTGTATAAGCGAAAATAGTTTTTAAACAACTTTTTTACAACTTTTAAAACTGCCATCAATTTTTGAAATTTTTTTCATTAAAATGCTGAATTTAATTTAATTTAATTTAAATTATTTAAAACGAAATTAAATAAAAGTTTTATATAAAATTAAACTTCAATGGAAATGATGTTTTGAAATATTTTTTGCAAATAATTTTACGATATTAAATTATTTATTTATTTAAAAAAACTGTCGAAGATAACGTCAAAAAACTGTTAAAAATTGAAGAAAAAGTTGAATAAAAAAATTATACAAATATTTTTACAATTGTTCAAAAAAAATGCAAAATTCAGATATTTCAGATTCCCCCAGCGTCACCACAACCCCGTCATCATACAATGTCGATACATCAATAATGAGTTCAATGCAAAATAGTGCCGCAACTGCGGCAGCAGCTGCTGCAGCAACATCTTATCCCCCAATGTTCCCAAATCCCTATCAAATGTCATCCTTTCATAATCCCGCTGCAGGATTTCCACCTCAAATGTTTATGCCAATGAATCCATATGCTCCACCTCAGCCATGGATGGATTTATCTGGAGGAAATTCATCAAATTAAAAAGTATTGCCATTGAAATTTAACATTTAACGTTTAAAAAATTACAAAATAGAAACAACAACGAGCTTTCGTTTATCCAAAAAATCTTTTTTTTATAATTTTGACAAACTTTTTTTTTGTTTTTGTAATTTTTCCGTCCCATTTTTAAATCTTTTTTTTATGTCATATTTTTTTCTCTCCAAAAATTGTCTTTAAAAAATTCAAAAGATATTAATCCATTTTTTTGTAATCAACTAAAAAGATAAATTTCTAAGCATTTGTAGATCTCCTCTTCTTTTTTTTGTATATGTTTTTTCTTTCTTGACCCTTGAAATTAAAACTGCATTTGTTTCCTTTTTTATCATTAGTCTTTTACCAATGAACAACTTTTTTTTAAACAAAAAAAAAGAGAAATTTTAATAAATTAATAATCATCAATCAATCAATTATATTACAAACTGAATCGTCTTCTGATTTGTACATGTTTTTGAAGTACGGTAATTGTTAAAGTAATTTAATGTACAATTTCATCAAAAACTGTACATTAATAAATTTAAAATATAGCAGTATATACTTTAAGATAAAAATTAAATAAATCAACAAATTTTTCAAAAAGTCATATCCTTTTTTACAGTAAGTAAAAAAATGATTATCATAACTAAATTTTAGGGCAAAGATTTTTCCACCAAAGATTAAAAATAATTAAAAGAAAAAGCAACTGTTTAATCTTTCTTTATTCGGTAAATTTGGGAGAAAAAAACTGTGTTTTTAATTTAATTTAAAAGTTTTCAGGAATAAAACTTTTTTACTTTAAAATCGTTGATATGTTTTTTATCATTTTTCTAAAGCGCCAAAGGCTAAGAAACTTGACGATTAAAAGAGACTTAAAATCAGTTAATAAAATCAAAGAAAATTTATTAAATAATTTTTAATAACTGATGGCATTTTCACAACTTGTGCCGGACATTTTTTATTGGCTCCGAAAAAGTTTTGAAGCAGCTTGGGCTCCAGCTCCACAAGAGCCGCTACAACACTGGCTGTTTTGACTTGATAGAATGTTAAAATATAATATATTTCTGTGTCAAATTATAAAACTTTATCATAAAGCTCAATTTTTATAAACTGCAGTTTTTTTAATTTGGTTAAACAAATTTAAATTTAAAAATTGCTTGTTGGCCTTCTATGAAATAATGCAAACATCACTTTTGTTGCCAACATTGTTTCGGCCGAATCAATTGAAAATCTAAAAATCGAAGTTTATTTGCTACATTATTTTTAATTTTTCTGCTGTCAAATATTGATTTTATTTAGATATGTGGCATGAAGCTCGTAAAGCTGAAAAAGCTCTCTATCATCAAATAAATACAACTGCAAAGCGAAAAGAACAAACTCGAAGATATCATGAGCTAAATGTAAGCTTTTTTATTTCGTTTCGTTTATTCTATAGTTATACTTTTAAGGCACGAGATCCTGCTGAATTACTAGTTATTTATGGAACAAAAAAGAAGATTCATGATGACCACGTTGTTGCGGAAGGTGCAAGTGAAGCTAATACAATGTAAGAACATTTGAAGCAGGGATTTTTGATTATTCATTAAAATTTTCAGGACAAAATGGCAAGGTGATGATTCTGTAATGATTGATCGATTTGATGCTAGAAATTTGCTTGAAATTATTCCAAAAAGGTCTACCGCAACAACAGTTAAACCTGAAACGTAAGTGTACATGTGCATGTACTGTTTATTACCGTAATAAAAGTTATTTTTTAGTTTGGAGCAATTTATTGAAGATATGCAGGTTGACTATGAACGCTATAAAGAGCTTGTTGCTGTTGAATTTACTGGTGATAGTGAAGAACGAGTTTTAAAGAATATCGCAGAAAAAGAGCATAAGACAAACGTTGCAAAACTTCAAAAGCTACAAAATCGAAAAACAAATCAGTTTGTAATGTTTAGTATGCAATGAAAAACGGGAAAAGCTTTTAGGAAAGTTACAAACAAAAAAGCTACCATTGGATTCTTATATGATGATAATAATGAGGATGAAGAAGGAGAAACGTCATCGAAAAAAGAGAAAACTTTTCAGAAACCTGAATCAGAGGATGAAAGCTCAGGAGAAGATGATGATGAACTTTTTTGTATGTTTTTGAAATTAAATGTAATTGGTTTTACATATACTGTTTTACATTTTCAGCAGCAAAACTAAATTCATTAGTTTTTTCATCAAATGATTGGGAACGCCTGAATAAACTTGCTGAGAAATTCCTAATTCCACGTGATGCTTTTTTAAAACTTTATGAAGTTGATCGAGGCTTTGAATTGGATAATGCAAAAATTAATGAAATTGAGCGCGAAAGACTTTCCCTTTCTGTCGGTAATTTTTTATTTTGGGAGAACTCTGCACCAAATATTTTTGATCCAACTGAAAGTATTAAATTTTAGGGTAAATCTAGTAAACGTGATAGAGCAAGACTTCGTCAAACAAAAGCTGTTATCTTGAAAGATCCGTTAAATGAAGATGCTGTTGCAAGTTTAAAAAGATTTGCTGAACGTCGAATGGATGCTGCTGAAGCAATTAGTGATGATTCAATGTCTGATGTTGGGGAAGATGTTGAAGAAAAGACAATTATTATTTCATCGTATGGTGATGAAGATGAATCAACAAGCCGAAAGAAGAGTAAAGCAGAGATTAGTTTGAATACTATTAAACATGAAAAAGATGAAGATTATAAAAAGCTTGCGTGAGTTTTTTTGCTTACTGTCTTTGTCACCATTCATTTAACTTTATTACAGTATGCTAAAAACTCGACGATCAATGAGTCCATTTGGTGATGAATTTTCTACATCAAAAGCATCTCCCATTCGAATTAAAAAATTTGAAGCTTCGCCGTCTCCTGATTTTTCTTCAAATCCCATAAAAAAACGGTCACCAAGTCCGAAAATTTTTCCAAAACAATCTCCCGTAAAACAAGTCAAAAGAAGGTCTCTTTCTCGATCAGCATCACCGAAACAAAAATCATCGGGATCTGGATGGCTCCGTTCAAGATTACAAAATTTAAAAAAACCTGAAGCAGATTATAAGATAAAAAAAGAATCTGTAAGTTCAAAGTTTTTGGTTACTGTAATAATGTTATTTTTTTCAGACACGCCAACGTTCTCCATCATCAGATTCAACGATATCACAAGGTGAAGATAATATACCGTTAGAAATTCGATCAAGTATGAGTGATTCAGAAAAAGAAAAAATTGAAATTGAAAATCGTAAACGCAGAATTCGAAGAACAAAGAAAGAAGTTAAACAAAGAAAATTTGACCATAAATCTGAAAGTGAAGATTCTGATGCTGAAATGGTTTGATTTATTTGCTGGATTACAGCTTTTTTACAGGTTTTTGCAATTTTAGAAGGCTGAAGCAGCTAGAAAGCTTCGGGCACAATTGCAAAAAACGTTAAATAAAACAACACAAGAATTAAAGGCTGAACAAATGGAAAAGAAATTGCAACAAGAGGAAGATAAAGAGGTAAGAAATGTTTCATGCAAGATAAAAGATTGCAGTAATTTATTTTAGAAAAGATATGATGAAGAATATTTTAAAAATCGTTATGTCGCTCGACATTCTCCACATCGATCGCGTTCACCATCACCTGGAAGACATGCGGAAAGAAAAAGAAGAGATAGCTATGATCGAAGAGACCGAGAAAAATCTTCTAAAAGATCTCGTCGATCTCGAAGTCATTCAAGATCTCGTTCACCTCGTCGAAGTAGAGAGTCTCGTCATCATCGTCAAAGCTCTCCTCCACGAAGAAGAAGATCATCTCGAAGCCGATCAAGATCTCGTGGGCATCATTAGTGTTTTTGGACTATTCTTTGTTTTTTTGTTTGATAATACTTATAATGAAAAAGTATTAGTTAAACAGATACCTTTTTATTTGTTTCTATGCAATTGTTAATGATTTTTAATAAATATATATTTTAATCATTATTTAAAGTTTAAACTGTGCAGTACTGTGTTGAACACAGTGTGTTCCTTGAACATTTTATTCATCATTTCTGAGCGGGTTAAACTAAAATTTAATATCAGTCAGAATTTATTTAAATTAAAACTGTCAATTCTGCAAATTTTATTGTTTTAGTTTTAAAACTCATTTTTGAAATCTAAAAATCTAAATTTAGAATATTCAAAACTTACTTTTTGGGGGAAAGCTTTTCATATTTTTTTTGTTTTTGTAAAATCTAAATATTTCCAAACCGTAATTTTTGTAAAAGTAAAATTTAATAATAAAACTGATTCGTTCCGAAGCTGAAAAATTAGAAATTTTGAAACCCTAAAAAATATCATAAGAATTTGCATAAATTACAAAAAAATGTTCATTGCCACCCAAAAACATCAGAAGAAGAAAAAAAAGTGCCACTTGAAAGAGAGAAAGAAAGAAAGCAGAAAATGTGTTATGTTGGTGAAGAAATGGTAATAATGGCATCTGGATTTTTTGTTGCAATATTTTTAATTCTTTTAACTTTTTATTATTATTCAAATTATTATTTACGAAGACTTCGAACAAAGGTAAGTAGTTTAAATACTTTTTATGGGATTTTATTTAAATTGAGATTACAAATGATTTTTCATAGTTGTATCATTTACCCCCCGGCATAACCCTCAAAAGCCACTTGAAACATGTTTTTATGCCGGCCCAGAATTTAGGCAACTAAATTCAGCGAGTTTAGTCCAGGGTTAAATCTGAGCTCCTTGAATTGCAGCATTGATTCAAATAAACTGTTGTGAAATAAATTAAACTTATTCTTTTTTAGAAATTCAAAGAATTAGAAATATATTTTTCAAAGAAAACTCAAAATCGTAAAGAAAAGATAAACGAAAGAAAGCGAGCTCGTCGAAATGGATTATGGCCAAAACCAATTTTTAATATTTATCGAGATTTTCAATGTCAAACTCCTCAGCGTGAATCCCATGAAATTTTTGAAAATGCGCATATTTTTGATGAAAATTTACAAGCTCGAAAACAATCAAAGCTTTCAAAATTTCAACAAAAAACTGAAAAATTAATTGAAAAAAATCCAAATTTGGATCTCATTGATGATTGATTAAACTGTGTTAAATTTTATTTGTCGATTGGTTCTTTGAAAATAGTTTATTTGATTAAACAAATGTGTTTGTGATAAACAACAAAAAAGGGATTAAATTTGTTAAAGGGAGTGTCAACGAGTTTTACTCCGTCGCAAATCAGGCAAAAATGTTGAAAAAAATGGAAATAAAAACGTGGAACTGAGCTTTTATCCGACCAATTTTTTATATGGATACCATTTTTGGATCAGAAAAATACACAAAGAAAGAAAAAATTGTTAAAATTTTTTGATTCGGATTCTGAAGCACTTTCGTGTCGAGAGAATCAATCACATTTTATTTGCTTTTTCGATTGATTCTCATTTTTAAAAAACCTTCGACATCTGGTTTATTTTTCTTAATTTTTCACACAAAACAAACAAAAAAAAATTACGACACAATTTTTTCTAACTAAAGCTGTCCGGTGTTTTAAACGGTGAATGGATGGGTCCGGTGCACCGGCCGGTGTAGTGGAGGGCATTTTTTTATATTAAAAAAACTGTGTTCCGTAAACTTAAACAATGATTTAAATTATCATAAAACACATGTCATTGCTTGATTTTTGCCAGATTCAAATGTTATCAATCATGTTTCATGTTAAAATTTGAATGCAAATTAAAATTATTCACAATTTTAACGGTTTGATTCTTTGTTGGAAATATTAATCAATTTTTTTTCATTCACATCATTTTTTTTAACGTTCAATGTTTTGCTGCTAATCAATCAATCAATCAATCAGTCAATTTCTCTCGTCGCCATCATCTACAAAAAAAGATGGTACATATTGTTGAAATTCAAAATAGTAATAATATCCGCCAAATTGCTGGAAAAGAAGTTGATTTATCAAAAAGAAAAATTACTTATGCATTAGAATTTTCAATTTTTCTTCAATTTGTTTTTGGATTTATGATATCTCTGATGGGATTATCCGGTTTACCAGCGGATCTATATTTTGCTGCAAAAATGTTTGGGCTTGGACTTGGGCAAACTTTTTCTGCTCTTCCGGGGCTATTGGCAATAAAATATAAATGTAATCGAATTTGGATTGGATATATTTTTTTACAATCTCTTATCTCTTTATGTCAACTGGCATGGTTTATTGTTTGTGTTTGTGTAACACCTGTTCATGGATGGCTTGCAGCATTATATTTTTGTTTATTTGCTTTTCAGGTTTGTCAAATTTTTTTTTGGGGCGAGTTTTTAGTTGGTGGATTACGGTAGAAATTCGGTGCAACTTTAGCTATAAGAATGAATATTTTTGAAGAAAATTTTGGTAAAATATAACTGAAAAATTAGCAAACTACATTGATTAAAAACTTTTTTTAAGCAGGGTAAAACTGAATTGAATTCGTTGGGATTTTTTCCAGTACCTTGGAGTTTGCAGTGCACTACTTCCTATTTAATATCTTTTGTTTGAGAGCTATCATTTAAACTGTAATGGTATTTATAGATAGCAAAATTTTGTTTTTATTTCAAAGCAAATATTTTATTGCTTCCTCAAAAAAAGATATTTTTTTTGAAAACAATATTTAAACTGGAACTTTTAGATGTGGTGTGCAGTAGCTGCAATTCTTCACACAAAAATTACATCATTCCCAATTTTAATTGATGAACTTCGAAAAAAATCTTGCAGTAATGTCAAATCAGCAAAAAAATCAAAATCAATGTCAAGTACTTCTTCAAAAAAGCTTACTTCCCCAACTTCTTCCATCAAAAGTAAAACGGAAAAGAAAATTGTCACAAAAACATCCATGGAAACAAAGGAAAAACCAAATGTTAAAATTGAAAAGAAAGCATCTGTAAGTACATAGGGAATTTTATTGAAGGGTATTATTTCTGCTAAATTTTATGTTTTGGTAATCCATAAACTGTTGCCTTTGTTTTTTGTACAATAAATATAACGAAATTTTTTAAATACAAAAACGTTAGTTAACTGTGCCAATAAAGAATGTTTGACACAAGTGAACCGATAATTATAGGTTTAAAAAGTAAAATTTAAAAAAAAATTTACAAAACTGACATATATACTTTTTTTAATGCATCATTTTTTTTAGAAATCTGAACAAATAACGGAAGAAAAAACCAAAACTTTGTCATCTCAACAAAAGCCTGATTTAATTGGTTCAACTTCAAAAGCTGAAAAAAATAGTTTTAAAGAAAAACTTGCAACTATTCCAGAAGCTAAAACTCCTCCAACACTTACTCCTCGTCGTCCAAGATATTATTTTATTGAAGTAAGTTATTTTTTTTACTTTAAAATATTTTTGTATGGAAAGGTTATCAAATTTTTGATATTAAATTAAAACTGAAAAATTTGTTATTTTTGAATATAAATTTTTTTAGCATGCAACTGATCTTGATACTGAAATTTCTGATGAATCACCTGCAAAAGAGCCTGTCAATATTAATATTGACAACAAATCTTCAACTACTATTGTAACCGTTCAAAAATCAATTCCGTCAAAACCAAACATTCAAAAACAGCAAGAAAATAGTTTACTTTCATCACAAGCAACACAAAATTCATCTAAATCATCTGCAATGAATTCTTCAACAACACCGATTACAGAAAAATTGGTAAATCCTTCTCCACAACCTCCAACAACAACAACAACAAAAGCAACACCAGCAGCAGCAGTTACAACAACACCATCGTCTGTTGCAAAAAGTATTCAAGGTGCATTAGCTGATCCATTGAATATTATTAATCATCAATTGTTAAATAAAACTTTATAAATTAATTTTTAATAAAAAAAATATATTAGATTCCTCCTTCATTAAATTCAAAGAATTGAAGTTGATTTTATCATAGTTATTTTTTTATCAGAAATTTCAATTACGAGTATCGTCAGCAATTAAATGTTAATGAAATAGTGCACATTAAAAATTTTTTATAAAAGCTCACAATAGGTCTATTCACATTTTTTTGTTTTTTACAAAAATTTCAGCTCATAGAAATTATTAAAGCGTAAGCAATATCTCAGTATATTGGATTTTCTATACTAAATAACCTTAGAATAAAAAAAATAAAGAAAGAAGTTAGGAAAAGTGATAAAATTATGGAAATCTGATTCAGAATGACTTTTTAACGTTGAACATTTTTTGCCCCACGGGGCATTCATTTTCACTTTGCCAAAACTTGCGCAAATTTGTTTTTTTTGGAGCGCTTCGGCTGGTACTTTTGCTAAACAGCTTCAATTTATACATTAAAATTTTACTATATTCACTTATTATAGTTTTTACCATTAAGGCCATCATCTGTTACTAATAGTCCAGCAATGAAAAATAAAAAAAATTAAATTTCAACGTTGTGGTCAAAGAATAGAAAAACTTCTATATCTTTCATATATAATTTTGTTTAACGATCAACAAAAGCTTTACATTTTGGCAAAACCATTCAAATACATTTCAACAAGGATAGTAAACATAAAGAACAAGTAATTCAACATTTTTTGACCAATGTTCATTGATAAAAAACTTAACAAATAACAAACAACGCTAAAATTTCTCACATTTTATGCTATAACTTTTGTCGGACGCGTTCGGACAACTTCTCCCTTTCCGCTATTATGTGAGAAATAACATGTTAAAAGATTAGAGCGGCCCTCGATGGCCCTTTTATGTACTATGAAAAATAGTGAATGGCAAATTTCTCGTTTTTTGTTAAAAACAGTATTATACGAATAATGTGATGTTTTTCATCCATTAAAAAGATCAAAAATCGTTAAGCATATAGTTTACTACATTAGACAAAAGAAAACACATTATTTAAAATCCTAATTGCTTTGTTTTTGTAACTTTTGTACACTCAACTATATCTATAACATCGTTTTTTTCCACTCTTAAAATTCTTGAAACGAAAATTTAGTGGGAGAAAAAAGAAAAGAAAAAGTCTGTTGAAAAAGCGTTTGTGCATAGACCTAGCTCACAAGCCGACAAAAAAAAGGAAAGCGGACATCACGCACAGGTACTCAAACGAGATTGTTCGCGCTTTGCCAGAAACTATTTTTGAGCTCTTTTTTTACAGAATCTTGAATCTTTACGCTCTTTTTTTCAGATTCTCGTTTTAATATACTTTATTTAAAAAATCCGCCTCGATAATTATTTTTTCCTACTCTTTTTACATATATATGGAAATTTTCATGGTTTGATAGTTTCTCAAAATGCTCAAATCTTCCCTCAAACAAAACAATCTCGTTTGAGTACCTGTGTCACGTGATCAGAAATTTATTTCCGCGGTAATTCCAGCTCTCATACTGCATTGAATTGTTGTTGCGGTTAAAAAGCTCGTAGTTGGATCTGTACATGATAAGTTTGTTCATCCTTTGGATTGTAACAAAGCCTTTTTTAACCACTTTGAAAAATCGGCATTATCCACTGTGATAGAAGTTGAAAAAAAAAGAGTTATAAGTCCCAAAACATTTTGTTACTGCAATGATAACATTTAACTGTTGATAACAACGATTAAAAGGGTATATTTTTCAACATGTGTATAAATTCGTTCACATTAAATACATTCCAACATCTAAAATTTATAATTATAAAATAATTTTTGAAAAAAAATTATTTATTTTACCGTAACACCAACCGCACCGTGCGACGCGTGGTCACTTTTGCAAAAAAAGAGACAAAAAAAGACAGAAAAAGGTACGTGTTTCAAAAAAACGATACAATACAAAAAACATTATTGAAAGTACAAGACCTGAGGAATCTAGCGATACCAAATTTTTAATTTTTGATAAAGTTTTTTCAATAATTTTTTCATGTGGTAAAATGCAATTTTACCACTTAAATTAAACGATAACCTTGCACAAAATGATATATTTTAAGCTTGCATCGTGTTGAGCATGTCAGAATCTATTAGAATTTGGGTTTTTGTAAAAAAAGGTTAAAAAATTTTATATTTCATTTTGAATATTTTTTTGTATGGGAAAAATACTGTAAAATATAATTACAACAAAAAAAATGTTGAAGTTTCATCTCAGCTAATCGATGTTGCCAAGCCAAGCCAATGATAAAGATGATATCGTTCTTTGATAATTCTCTACACGAGCGAGGAATTGGCAAATCATTTTTGGAAGGAGGAAAAGGTCTAAGCCCTTTGATGTCAAGTTGGTATTCTTTGAATGAATACAACTCAAATTGTTTGAGTACAGTAGAAGTAATTTGGTCATCGTGTAATTGTGCACATTAAACGTTGGGGCAATAATACACGATGTCGCAAATCAGGAGGAGCCATTAAACGTTCGAATTTTGAAATTTTTTGTTCAAGGGCATTTTTTGCAAGTCTGCGTAAATTTATATCCAAATTTTTACGAAATTCTTCAAATTTCCCGTAACAGATTAATATTGATTCTGGTGAAGTAGAAGCTTTGATAGTATTAGGATTCAATAAAAGATCATTTTCAAAGAGAAATTTATATTTTAATTTAACTTCTGGGGATTCCTTCCAGGTTGAAGACTTCTCAATTAATTCATGAGAGTTGTTATGCATTTTATCATTGTTTCACACAATGAGTTCATGGAAACTGTAATGAAAAAAAATCTTAAATATTCAAACAAGTTGTTAAAATGAAAAATGAAAAGTAGAAAATAGACAATAAAAAAATTCCATTTTTTATTTGCCCGCGCATTTTTTGTTTCTTTCTTTTTTAAATTTTTCCCCTGGTTGTCTCCTTTTCTATTCATTAGCATTGCGGCACTTAAAAATAACTGCATTTTTTTCTATTCATCATTTGCAAATGTCGCACGTTCTTTCGCCTAAAAAAGTACAACGTTTTGCAAAATTTTGAAAATATTTTTTTTCTTAAAGGGAGTGTCAACGACAAGCAAAAAAAATTATTCTGCAACAAGTATGTTTTTACACGAAAAAGACTTTTTTCCACGCTATTTTTTTTCTCTAACTCTATTTCGTGCTAAAACATACTTCTTTTCCATACAAATTATCTTTTTGCTTGTCGTCGACACTCCCTTTTTAAAGAATTTTAAAAAATACAAATTTTTTGAGAACTTTTTTTAGTTGAAAAATAATTTAACGCTGCGTTTTTTTTGATGCTGATTTTTAGTCTTTACTAGTGATCGGATCCCGTCCCGTTCCCGCCGGGAATCCCGGCGGGAACGGGAACGGGATTCCCGTGTTTCCCGTCCCGTGCCGATTTTCAAAAAACGGGAATCCCGTATTCCCGTTCCCGTGTCATTTTCATAAAACGGGAATGCCATATATAGCTTAAGTTGCAAAATATTGTTTTTTAACAACTTCAAGCTCTGATTAATCTGAAAGCTTTTCTTCTGATGATACTTTAATATATGGAAACAAACAAAAAAAAATAGATTATCTGCAGATTCTGCTCAAAAATTACTTAAAATTTTTGGATATTACATGTTACAAGTTTCCGACGGGAATCACGGGATTCCCGCGGGAATCCCGTATTCCCGTCCCGTGCCCCTTTTCAAAAAACGGGAATTCCCGTTTCCCGGGTTTTACCGAAAACGGGACGGGATCCGATCCCTATTCGGAACCGAATAACTCCATAGCTATTTTATTACTTTTGTAGTACTACAGCATGAAAAAAATGTTTGTAAATTCTTAATTTTGTGAAAAATGGCAAATGTAATAAATGGAATATATTTCTAAATGCTATTAAAAACAAATTGCACTTTTGGTTTCGGCTGAAATTCCTTCGGAACCGAATAACTCCATAGCTATTTTATTACTTTTGTAGTACTACAGCTTGAAAAAAATGTTTGTAAATTCTTAATTTTGTGAAAAATGGCAAATGTAATAAATGGAATATATTTCTAAAAGCTATTAAAAACAAATTGCACTTTTGGTTTCGGCTGAAATTCCTTCGGAACCGAATAACTCCATAGCTATTTTATTACTTTTGTAGTACTACAGCATGAAAAAAATGTTTGTAAATTCTTAATTTTGTGAAAAATGGCAAATGTAATAAATGGAATATATTTCTAAATGCTATTAAAAACAAATTGCACTTTTGGTTTCGGCTGAAATTCCTTCGGAACCGAATAACTCCATAGCTATTTTATTACTTTTGTAGTACTACAGCTTGAAAAAAATGTTTGTAAATTCTTAATTTTGTGAAAAATGGCAAATGTAATAAATGGAATATATTTCTAAATGCTATTAAAAACAAATTGCACTTTTGGTTTCGGCTGAAATTCCTTCGGAACCGAATAACTCCATAGCTATTTTATTACTTTTGTAGTACTACAGCATGAAAAAAATGTTTGTAAATTCTTAATTTTGTGAAAAATGGCAAATGTAATAAATGGAATATATTTCTAAATGCTATTAAAAACAAATTGCACTTTTGGTTTCGGCTGAAATTCCTTCGGAACCGAATAACTCCATAGCTATTATTTTACTTTTGAAGTACTACAGCATGAAAAAAAGTTTTTTAAATTCTTGATTTTGTGAAAAATAGCAAATGTAATAAATGGAATATATTTCTAAATGCTATTTAAAACAAATTGTAGTTTTTGTTTTGGCTGAAGTTCCTACGGAACCGAATAACTCCATAGCTATTTTATTACTTTTGTAGTACTACAGCATGAAAAAAATGTTTGTAAATTCTTAATTTCGTGAAAAATGGCAAATGTAATAAATGGAATATATTTCTAAATGCTATTAAAAACAAATTGCACTTTTGGTTTCGGCTGAAATTCCTTCGGAACTAGTGATCGGATCCCGTCCCGTTCCCGCCGGGAATCCCGGCGGGAACGGGAACGGGATTCCCGTGTTTCCCGTCCCGTGCCGATTTTCAAAAAACGGGAATCCCGTATTCCCTTTCCCGTGTCATTTTCATAAAACGGGAATGCCATATATAGCTTAAGTTGCAAAATATTGTTTTTTAACAACTTCAAGCTCTGATTAATCTGAAAGCTTTTCTTCTGATGATACTTTAATATATGGAAACAAACAAAAAAAAATAGATTATCTGCAGATTCTGCTCAAAAATTACTTAAAATTTTTGGATATTACATGTTACAAGTTTCCGACGGGAATCACGGGATTCCCGCGGGAATCCCGTATTCCCGTCCCGTGCCCCTTTTCAAAAAACGGGAATTCCCGTTTCCCGGGTTTTACCGAAAACGGGACGGGATCCGATCCCTAGTCTTTACTAATTTTTTTGCAACATCAGATTATCTTTTTTAGGGAAATCTTTTTATCCTTTTACAATGAAAAAAATCAATCTTTTTTATTCATTGTCTTTTTTCTATATTTGTACAAAATGCGGCTTCCAAAAGGTAAATTTTGTTAATATTTTTATTTTTTTTGAAAACATTTTTTTATAGCTCATTTAAAACTTGATTACTGTACATTTATAATATGTTTAACAACTTCAACCATAATTACTTATTATCTTATCACATATTTCATTCCGTTAGAAGATCAAAGAAAATCGGGATCACATAAACATCGATCGCTGAATTCCATTTGTTTAAATGATGACATTTCAAAATGTGTTCCACCATTTGGACATTTTGATGCAAAATTTAGAACGGCACAAAATTTTAGTCTTTCTGCATGTGTAATTGAAAAAAGTATGTCAACTGTTATAGCTGCAATTATGTGTTTATTAAATGATGAAAAAGAGTTTCGAAAAAGTGGAAGAACATTGACGACCGATATGTGGGAGAATAGGTAAAAATAGGGTACTGTTACTGTAAAGTAATTTATTTTTAGATTTTGTAAAGATAAAAATGAATATAAATCTTTGAAAGAGATGATTTTCAAAACGAAAACAAGCATTGAAGAATGGCAAATTTTTGCGGTTGTTCGAGATCCGGTGGAAAGATTTCTTTCTGGATTTGTTGATAAATGTATTTTGTGAGTTTTTAACACACTTTAATAATATTATTTAATTGAAAATTATTTTTGATAATTGAAAATATATTTGGGATATATGAAATCCAAATTTGGGATATATAAAATCCACTTGTATAATTACAGAGAGACAAAACGAAATATGAATCCGAATAAATGTTACGGATGTGAACATAATATGACCTGTTTATTACAAGAAGAATATAATCGTGCCATGGCATTTATTCATAGCCAATCTAAGCCAAGGAAAAGTTATGAAGACGTACATTTTTTCCCACAAAATTGGTATCATTTTTATTACTGCTAAAATTTATTTAAATTAATTTTTTAGGCACTGTGAATTTCATTCATTTTATAATCGAATAAAAATTGTTCGATATGAAACTCATTCTCAAGAACAATATACAAGGATGTTAGATAAAATTGGATCAATTTTTCAAGGGAATTTGGTTTCTGAAGAAACCGTTAATGGAATTAAAAAAGAATTACAAGATTCTCGAAGAACAAAACATTCAACTGAAAAATCTTCCGAACGACAATTTTATACTTCCGAATTGAAAAAAGATAAAGCCGCCATTGAATTACTTATTCGATTATATTATTTTGATTTTATCTTATTTGGATTTCCTTTGCCGGAATTTTGAATTATTAAATAAAAATACATGTGGTATAAAAAAAGTAATACAAAATCGAAGAATTCACATAAAAGTTTTTTTATCACAAAAAGTGCCATTGATTATTTACCCTAAAAAATACAAAATCTGCATACTTACTTACTGAGCTCGATCCTTTTGACAACGCTTTTGATAAATTTAAATTTTTGTAAAGCAATTTTTTAAACTCTTTTTTGATGATATTTTTAAAAATTATATTTTTTCTTTAATAATGTGAGCAACGCTTTTTCAATTTTTGTTTATTATTCATTCATTCTGAAATTTATTAATTTTAAAGTTTTCAACTTTTATTTGCAATCAAAATGTCTAAAAAGTAATTTATGCTTTAAAAATAATTATTAAATATTCAAAAATCCGAGCGTCGGCAAAGATGAAAAATGCAGCTGAAAAGATTTTGCTGCATTTCAAAACTACACAGGTCTCTGACTTTACGAAAAAACTACGAAAAAATACAATCTTCTACTAGGAATTACAAACTTTTACTAAAAATGAATATTTTTACACAGAGTTACAATTTTTTACGCAAAATGAATTTTTTTACAATTTTTTACAAAAATTTACGCAAAATCTTTTACTTTGAAACGAAGAGAAAAATATCGCACAAAAAAGTGCATTTCTTTCGTTGTCTGCTGGCCAGAAGAAACGCGCTCCCATAGGACTCTCTCGTGCCGCTATTTATGTTTTCGTTTTCTACATTTTCGCCGGTTTTAAACAAACCTACATTTGGGCCGTGTGGCGGGGGTCGCGTCCCTGCCCCGCCAAATGATTATAAATTTTGGCTACTTGCAGGTTTTAATCAGCGGTTGATAAAATGAAAAATATAGCTTTTTTAAACTTTGTGTAATTTTTCGTAAATTTTGTGTAAAAATTCGTAAAAAAATTTGCAAAAAAACACACAAACTTACGAAAAATTACAAAAAGTTATTTAAATAAGTTTTTGTATTTTTTCGTAAATTTTTCGTAAAATCAGAGACCTGTGTAAAAAAAAAAGGAATTGTTGCAACACTTTTTTTTTGTTTTATTTTTTTTTCTCGTAAATATCGCCCTATCGCCGTCATCATATTTGACATTTCAAAAAAAAAGAAAGCGATACAACATTCACCGATAGGGCGCGCCGATAAACTTCTTTTTGAACATTTTTGGCTTTCTTTTTTTTTGGATTTTTTTGCTGAAACATTTACGAAAAAAAATCAATGTGTCAAAAAACAGCGCTGTACAGATTGAATTCAAAGAAAAATCGATCTACTTTTTTTTGTTTTTGTCTTTTGTTTTGAATATTTAATAATTATTTTTTTACGTTTAAAATTTTGAAATTATTTTTTAAAAAATAAAAAATTGTAATAAGCACATTCTTTGTTTTATCAGTAACAAGAAAATTTAAAAATGATCACAATATTAAAAGCAAAAAAAATTATGCCCTGCATTTTTCAAAAAATGTATAATTAAATTTGCTTCGTTTTTCAAAATATCATTGATTTTCTTAGGCATGGTCTTTTTTGGGGGATGTGAATTTAGGGATAGGAATTATAAATATTGTCTGTTCTTTGGTTTTATGGAGGTCGTTAGTCTTTTTTTTCATTATTTAAACCCAAAAAAATCATCTCCAAACAATCGCTCCCTTAAAGGGGGGGACGCGTCTCGAGACGCACCTCAAACAAATTTTTTTGTTTGGCATTCATTGGAGGTCTCGACGCGAATCAGCGCTCATTGGAGCTGCAAAATGTCGAAAAAAAAATCAGCTCCAATGAACCCTGATAAAAAATTTGTTAAAGATACGTCTCCCCCTTTAAAATCCGCTCTTTTTCGGCGTATTTCGCAAGCTTTGAAAACATTTTTTTTTATTTTTTGTCAACAAATCTTTTCCCACGGATTTGTTGATTTTATAAATTTACATAAAATTTTGCATTAAATGAATTAATTTTTCTTTTTTTTTTCAAACACTCCAAAAAACAAAAATTAAAAATGGGTTTTCAACTTGCATTTAATACTGTCAAACATTTTATTAAATTTCTATTTGTTTTTTTCAAACAAATGTCAGATTTCTTTAACTTTCTTCACAATGATCTTCCAATGGGCCCGATTGAATGTGTAATTTATTTGCATCGATTATTTTTTAAAGGTATGCTTTTTTGTTTAGTAAAAAGTATAAATAGAAGTCTTTCAGAAATTGGAGCACTGAAAGATAAAATACGATCACCAGCATGGAAGAAATCTAAAGTTGTTGAAATTGGGCAAGGATCTATTCATGGACGCCGATATAAACTTGGCAAAGAATTTGTTGATGCCTTTTTGGGAATCCCATTTGGTAAAGCTCCCATTGGAGAATTACGGTATCAAGTAAGTTTTTTTTCCGTTATTTTTTTTGTTGAGCTGTTTTTTGATGACAGTAACTCAAATATTGAAGCAGTCATCACTTTTTTGTTACTGTCATGCCTAAAATTTCATTTCTTTGCTTTTTTTTGATTAAAATTTTTGAAGCTTTTTTTAGAAACCTCTTCCAGCTGAATCATGGAAAGATGTTCGAAATTGCACAGAATTTGGTCCACGATGTCCTCAATTTGAATTAATTTTTGAAAAATATCCAAGTATTGCTGAAAAATCAGAAGATTGTTTGCGTTTAAATGTTTTTGCACCATCATGGGATCCAGCAAGTTGCGGACAAGTAAGTTGTTTCTGAAAATTGATTATCTTTTTGTAAATAATATTCTGGTTAAGCCAAATGGTTTTGCTGTAATGGTATATATTCATGGTGGAGGTTTTGCAATTCATTCATCAGCAAATTTTGGATGTTATGGAATTTGTGAGTATGTTTTTTATTTGTTCCTTTTGAACTTTTGTGATATGTTTTTAAAAGAATATGTATTTTAAGAGCTCTTTGCTGCAAAGATGTTATTGTTGTAACAATTCAATATCGGCTTGGATTCTATGGCTTTTCATGTGGTGAAGGAATTGTACCAAATCTTGGATTATGGGATCAAACAGCTGCTATAAAATGGGTACATGAAAATATTCATGCATTTAATGGTGATCCAACGAATATTACAATTTTCGGACAATCTGCTGGCGCTGCTTCTGTTGATTTTCTTTGTTTATCACCACATTCTAGAGGTTTGTTGAAATTGAAATATCCTTTCCGGAATTTACATATATTTCAGATTTATTTCAAAAAGTTATTACAATGGGAGGATCAGCTCTTTGCTCATTTGCACAAAATGATATTGAACATGTTTCTACTGTATGCATGAATTTTGCAAAATTTCGTGGATATAAGCCATCTTCCGGGCAGCCTCTTGTTGATTTTCTTCGTCAACTTCCAGCATCAGCTTTAGAACTTGGATTAACGGGAAAAAGGGTAAATAAATTTGGAGAAATTGATTTGACACCTGTTTATGATGGAGATTTCTTTCCAAGACCACTTGAAGAATTACGAAGAGAAGTTCCCCAAAAAATTATTTTATCTGGTATTACAGAACATGAAGGATTAATATTTGTTGGAGTTCGGCAAAATCGAAAAACACCATTACATGTTGAAGTTGAAGCTGCAGTTGAAAAGGAGCTACAATTTCATAAAGTTCAAAATATTGATTGCATTAAAAAGAAACTTTTACAAATGTATTGGAAAGGAATTGAAAAATATGATAAACAGAAAGTTGATAGAATTTGCATTAAAGTAAGTTCTTTGATTACTGTAGCTAATAATTATAAAAATTGTATTTTTAGATTGTTTCAGATATTTACATTAATAATGGTGTATGGCTTCACGCTGATACGATGACAAAACTTGGTCATACTGTATATCAATATTGTTTCAAATATTTTAATCCAAATGGTTTTGGTTTACTTGGTTTATTGCTACCGTATAAAGGTGCAACACATGGAACGGGACTTCCATTTGTTTTTAAAAAAGGAATTGTATCAAATTTTTATCCAAATCAAGATGATCTTAAAATGGTGGAAATTATGACATTATCTTTTACAAATTTGGCAAAATATGGGCATGTTTTTGAACAATTTTCTTTTAAAAACATTTTATTTTTAATTATATTTTAGAAATCCAAATGGTGCTTCTGATGCTGATGCTTTACAAATATGGAAACCTTTAAGCCCTGAAAATACTTTGGAATATATATCCATAAATTTGGATGAAATTGAAATTTGTGATAATCTTAATGATGGAAGGAGTCTTTTTTGGAAACAACTTTTAAATGATGATGCAGAAAATAATACGTTAGAATGTATTGATTGTTAGCTGATTGATACCCAAGATAAGTGTTTTAATGCATAAATAAATTAAAATGATTTTCAATTTTATTTACAAAAATACCAGAAAGTTATAGAAAATATTTTAAATATAAAATTACGGTATAAAAACCGTTACAGAATAAACGAAAGAAATTCCACAAATTATGGTGGATTTGATCCATTTCTTGGTGGCCGCTGGGGTGGTTCATTGGGGATTTGGTTGTTGCGGGGCCAAATTGCGGGAAGAAATCCATAGTAATACGGTGCAATACCCTGTGATTGTGGGTCTACATAAAATGGATGAACTTGGGGAACACCACCAACAGGAGTCTGAAAAACTTAAAAAAAAATTTTTATTAAATATATTTTTAAACTTTTCGAAATCTTACAATTTGGAACAATTGGGAAAATATATTGTTGTTGATTGAATTGAATATGGGTTTGAGCTTGTTGAAATTGGGAATTATTTCCAGCAATAGATGGATTTCCCAAATATTGAGATGACAATAAAATGGGTGAACGTACAGGATGATCTTCAATAATCGGTGAACGAACAGGTGAAGGTGGATATTCATCAGAAACGGTTGGGCTATTTGGTGGATCATCATCTTCAATTGAAGCAACTTCATAAAGTCTTGGATTTATAAATAAATCTATGCGAATTTCATCATCACTCATATAAGGATTAAAAAATTTAGGTAATTCATTTCGAGGAGTTGGAGATTCCAGAGCATATGTACGATATAACGGACCTTCAAAAGGTTTCATACAAATGCAACATTTTGATTGAATTCCATTTTTAATGCAAGAAGATCGAAGTTTAAATTCACATTGGGCACAAAGTGAATGACCACAGGAAGCGGTAAAAGCTCTGGCATATTCATTATCATAAATATCATAACAAATACAACATATTGGGAGAGGTGATGCTGCTGATAATTTAGATGTTGAAGTTGTTGTCATTGTTATGACGAAAGATGAAAGGGAATGCTAAAACGCAAAAAGATATAAAAAGCGGAATCAATAGTTATTTAATGCTTATACAATCAATTAATCATTTACAAAAAAATGCAATTTTTATTTATCAATAAAAATAGACCTATGATTCAAAATGACCAAACAACAAATTGTGTTGTGCATTTTTTAAAGGAATTTAAGAAATCAAAAAAAGAAAAAGCACCCCTCTCTTTTCAATGAAGCTTTTTCTCTCGGTCAAAAAATTGGGTAGAAAAAAAACAATTTTATTTTGTAAAAAATAATGATGATGCATAAATCTTTTGCAAAATATACGGCAAAAAAATGTAAACAAAAACAAAATTTTTTTTTTGGGTAATGGTAAAAATTAACGTAAAATTAGGCAATTAGGCTTCATTAAAGAAGACGGATGGTTACGTATCTTTTTTAGCGCCAGATCCTGAAAATTAGAATCATGCATGTTCCAATGTTTTATCGGATGAATTTATTAAAATTTATATAAATAAGCGTCCAAAATTTGAAAATTATTCGTTAACAAACTAAAAATCTCATCAAAATCATCCTCCAAAAAAAATTAAACTGTCACTGAAAGAAAAAAAAATCAATGCATGAATCGCTTTTTGCTCGAAAAATCATAGAATAAAAAAAATTTATAAAACTGATCAGTGATCATCAATGGTATAGGAGGGGAAAAATATTAATGTCCATTAATTCCGAACAATCAATAACATTTTTTGTATAATATTATTGGCGCAAAAATGTAAACAATTTTTAAAAAATAACTTTAAATAGCGTTGTCGTTTTTGGGGGCAAAGATTTGTAGGCGGGGATTATGGGAATTCTAATAAATTAATTGTAACGGAAGGATTTTTAAGCATCAATGAGCTCAAAATCCGCTTTAAAAAACAATCTTTAAAGGGGGAGACCCACCTTGAACAATTTTTTGTTCAGGGTTCATTGAAGCTGCTTTTTTTAAAACCTTTTACAGCTCCAACGAATAAAAAAAGCAGCTCCAATGAGTCTGCGATCGCGTCGAGACCATCAAGAAAATTGCAGCAAAAAATTGTTCAAGGTGGGTCTCCCCCTATAAAATTCCCTTTCGCATCTTTCTGTTCCCAAAATATTTTCATGCCAAAATAACACCCAAAAAATATCAGTTGTAAAAAAAATTTTAATTTAATTAAAACATAACCAAAAAATTTAGGCAAAATAAGCTAAAATTTATCCGTCTTGAGTTTTAATCTTTGTTGCAGGTGGCCATTTTGGCTTTAAAATTCTGAATGAGCATTGTAAATCTTTTGATACTTTCATTACAGCTGCCGAATTATCAAATTCTCCACAATAATGTGGTGCAGAAAAAAGTGTTATTAATTTTCTTGAAGCAAAAAATTCATATCCATCTTGAACAACCTGTAAAAATATTATACTGTAATGTATATAAAAACACTATTAAAGAGACTTACTTGATGTGCTCGAACAATTAAATCCAATTTAAATTTTTTACATATCGCTTTTACAACATTTGGTCCAAAAGTACAGCTGACCCCACGATTAGAAATTTTAAAGCCATCGGTTTGAAAATCTGGATCTGCCCATAATAAATCAAGAGGAAGGGATGGATTGGGAGGATTCTAAAATTTATTGAAATTTTAACAATTAAAAATTAGGATAAGAAAGCAGTGATTTGAAACAGAAACCCTTTTTGGGCATTTTTATGGAAAGGGGATAACCAAAACTTACTGGTAGCGGCCTTTGAATAGAATTTAAAATTTTCAATGATCCAGCTTTGTAAAGATCTGGTGACAAACCTCCATGCATACCTAAAGAAATTTGAATAAATTTAAATATTAGCTACCAAAAAAAACTAACACAAAATTCGATCTGCAATACATGCCGATAATGGCATCCAATTAAAGACATCTTGAAATGTTTCATATAATATTGGAGATTGATATCGACGATTTATTTCTTCATAAAATCCATAAATTCGATTTACAAATTGTGTTTCATGATTTCCACGTAATAGAAAAAAATTATTTGGATATTTTACCTAAAATTAATTTAATATTATTTACCACAATACAGTATAAAAATATAGTAAAAAAGCATACTTTAAATGCAAACAGAAGTGTTATTGTTTCAATATTCATTGGTCCACGATCAACATAATCTCCTAAAATTTGTTAATTTTTAATTTTTAACTGGAAATTTCAAAAAAAAGAAAGGTTTTAAAATTATGGTTTAAAAAGAGATCATTTTTAGAAACATAACTGTTTCAGGTTGAAAATATGTTAGCTATTAAACGAATAATAAAAAGTTTGAATAAAACCAGAAGGTAAATCTCAAAAAATTAATATTTAATTTTGTTATTAATTTTATATTTTATTTGGGGTAGTTCCGAATTTTTGGGGTGGCCCCTAAAAACCCCCCATGGCTTCAAAAAAGATCTTAGCCCTTGTCTATCATTAGATGTACCGCGTTCAACTGAAAACCAAGGTACATTCATGTGAAAGATTCGATCCGGCTCTTATTAAGAATAGCGGCCTTCTTCAAAAATGATGGTCCCAGACAAATACAATGGTCTAAATAAGGGACCGTTATATTTTAGTGGTCCCGAACCCCTATATTTCGGACCAAGTAATTTTGATGGTCCGAAATCAAAAAATGATAAATGTCGGACCACTATATTTGGGATCTTTTTATTTGGGACCTAAATTTTTGAAATTAGCTAGTTTAAATACATTAATATTAAAATTGAATTAGAAGAGGTCCTTTAAAAAACTTTAAAACTGTTAAATACGAGATTTTTTAAAAATTAAATTATAACAATTAAAAACAACATTTTAACATTGGGCAAAGAACGCTAATTAGCTAATATTCAAAAAAAATTAAATAATCTAAATTAAATGACCTATGAAAAAGTCATAATTAAAGCTGAAACAAATTTTTTTAAAGCGGTTTAAAAACGAAGCCTTGCCATTTCCATCTATGCTTTCATCAAAATAAAAAATTACTTACCAAGAAAAATATAATTGACTTTATTAGGGAAACCAATTTTTCCAAAAATTCTTATTAAATCAGTAAATTGTCCATGAATATCTCCAATTAAGCAAATGGGAGCTTTTAATTCCAAAAACATTGGTTGTTCCATAAAAAGTAGTCTAGAAGTTTGAAGTAAATCCATTAAATCTTGTTCACTAATTGATGTTGAAATTCCAGTATCCGGTTTTCCAATTGCCATCATTCGATCAATAATTGAATCAATATTTAGGGGGGCTTTTGATGCCGTTTTTAGCATTGCTGTTTCATTTTTCATTGAATCATTTTTAGTTTTTGTTTGCAACGAAACGTTACGTTCTTGTGATTTTTTACTATCATTTCCTGTTGATTTCATTTTTCTCTTTATTTTTTGGTTACCTTCTTTCTGTTGATGATAATATTTGTGATGATGATAATAATAAAAAATGAAAAATAAGCAATGAAAAGAATTTTGTTACACTAAAAATGAGAGAATGTTCTTTTTTTTGTGTCAGAAAATTATGTAAATTTTATGTATCTAATATATTATTTTTTTTTTGATAATATTTTTGTGGATGAAAAAAAAATAACAAAATTTGTTAGAGGTGCGTCTCCTCCTTTAAAAAAAAGGAGGGGGGGAAGACGCACCTATTTTATTTGGCAAAACAAGAAACGAAAACGTTTTTTCTATGTCCCTTTTATTCCTTCTGGCAGTTGTTCCATTTATTGATCGTTTTTTCTTTTTCTTTTTTTTGCCGCAACCAAAAAAGCTGCTTTTTTTTGCTTTGCTTAAAAAATATTTTTTTGAATATTTTATTCTCCTGATATTCGTAGATGGTAAGGGATTTCGAGTAAGACCAAGGAATAATGGAATCCGTAGATCTGGTTCCCTGTAGTGATTCCATTCAGCTCTCTCGAATTTTCGAAAATCATCAAGTAATATAAACAAAAAGAATGTGAAATTTCGCAATGTTATTAGCTGGATAAATAAACATGACGCTGCGACTTTTGCGGACCCATATTTGGGGACTGAATTTTACGGATTTATTTTTGAGAATTGAAATTTGGGGAATGATTTTTGCAGACGCTATTTTTAGGGATTGAAATTTCAGGATGTATTTTTGGGGAAACGATTTTTGAGAACTCATATTTGAGGATTTTTGTTTGAGGATTTATTTTTGCGGACGCGACATTTGAGGACGGAGTTTTTGCGGACGCGATATTTGAGGACTGAAATTTGCGGACGCGACATTTGAGGATTGATTAGATTAATTTATATGTAATATAACCTATATTGTAATTTTTATTGTACTTAATCAATGTGTTCGGACACGTAAATAAAAAAAAAAAAAAAAAAAAAAAAAAATCCTCAAACAAAAATCCTCAAAAAGCGATCCTAAAATTTTAGTCCCCGAAAATCGCGCCCGCATTATTATTAAAAAATATCCTGATAAATGTCGTCCTCAAATTTCATTTCTCAAAAATAAATCCGCAAAAATTAGTCCGCAAACATAGTATCCCCAAAAATGTTGTCCTCAAAAATAAATCCTTAAAATTCTTGTCCGCAAATATGGGTCCGCAAAAATCGCAGCGTCATAAACATAAATCTGATATTCTTACTGCACTGTCATGACAGCAGTCATTGACTTACAAATTGACGGATTTAATAAAAGATTTTTTTCATGCTTACAAAAGAAAAGAACAAGAAACGGCTTTTGAACAAAGACTTGCAAAATTTGAAGGGGAATATAAAGATTTCAAGAACACTGTTCAGCTTAATGATCTGAAGTGTAAATTTTCTACACTTCAGATCATTTTTTAATATTTTTCAGTTTTGGACGATGTCTTTCCCCTTAGCATTATTACCAAAAATGAAGTAATCGAATTAACGCGTGCCAATTTCAGTGGAGGAGAAATTTTCGATTTTTCTTTCTCTTTTCTCCCTGATTTTCATGATTTGTTATAAGAAAAGATTAATGTGAACTGCGACTCCCCCTTTAAATTCTGATCCCAAAAATATTTCCGAAATAAAAATTTACCAAACTGTTTTTTTAATCCGATTATTTCTGTGATATTCTTTAAATAAGTTTCAACAAATAAATTTTTTTAAAATTGAATTAAAGAAGGTGGACACTTTACTTTTTTCGTTTTCTTTTGAATGGATGAACCTGACGATCAGGGAAAGAACAATAGAAATAGAAATTTGCCCGATCGTCAGGTTCATCCATTTGAAAAAAAAACGAAAAAAGTGAAGCGTTAATTTCATAATAGCAAATTTTTTAAAACTGTGCTATGGCATAGAAAATATATTAAAATTTATTAGATAAACCTTCTTCGATATATCCTTAGCTATTTGGTTCTTAAATTTTTATTGAAAATAAGTCTCAAGTTAGTCGCAAAAAATGTATTCACAGAAAAAATCACTTGTCAAGTTTGCAAGTAAACACTTTTGCTCTTACCTTTGCACTCAAATATTTGATGTGTTAAATTTTTTCTATTTTACCGTTGTTGTTGTTACAAAAATAATCAAACAATTTATTGTTTTTACAATTGAATTTTTCAACAAATTTTTGCAGAAAAATTAGCGAAAAGAAAGTTTTCTTGTTTGTGTTCTTTAATAACAGTGCTTAATTCGTGAATTTTGTTCTTGAAATTTATAAATTTTTTACAGAATTTTTAACAAAAAATGATTTATTTCATCAAAATTTTCAAAGTTTTTGTAAAAAAAAATAATATGTTAAAAACTGTACATCTTTTAAATAACATTCATACAGACGTGGCGGATTTAATGAATTGTAAAAAGTTAGGAAAAATTAAAAGTTTAAATTTTTATGAAACTGACTTCCGTGAGCATTTAAACTTTTAAAACTGTGGTGATGGTAGTGGGTGTGTCCAGAAATCACGTGATTAAGGGAAGGGGGGGAGGGGGTTATCCAAATTGTCTAAGAATTAAATTACGTAATTTATTTATAAATGAACAACAATGAATTTTAATATTTAATTAAGCTAACTAAGTTTTTTTAAAAGTTTAAAAACTGGTATTTGTATCTAAATTTCACGTTCCGATTATTTACTTTGTTCTACATATTTTTAAGGAAGCTTTAAAGAGAGTGTCGACGACAAGCAAAAAAAAAATTTTTGGCAACAAGTATGTTTTTACACGAATAAGATATTTTTCTATGCTATTTCTTTTCTCTAACCCATTTTCGTGTTAAAAAATACTTGGTGTCCACACAAATATTTTTTTGCTTGTCGTCGACACTCCCTTTAAAGCCAAAAGAGAGCACTACAAAGATATAATAAAATTAAAATATTTTTACAATTGATTTGCATTTGTTTAACTGGTTTAAATTTATTTATGTGTGCTGAAATCGCATAAAGCAATAAAGACCAAAATAAATTTCTTTTGATAAAAAAATGATAAATTTTTTAGCTATTTTTTTGGTGAAAATTCTTTAAAATCTGAAAGCTAATTTTTAAATAGATAAGAAAAAATTTTAGTCCTGTCAAAGTGGGAGGGGATCAGGACAACAAAAAGTTGTCCCGCGCCATGCCTATTATTGAATTAAATATTTAAAACTGTATTATTTTGTAAAATTTTTAAATAAAAAAACTGCAGTTCTTTTTTGTTCTGTATTTGCATACATCTTAACTGATAACGCTTCTTCAAAAAATAACTTTTATCAAGAATAAAACAAAAGTGATAAATTAAAAAATGATTCTTCGCAGTTTTAAAGTCATATTTCCAAGAAACTGTAGGAACCTGCTTCTGTAAATGCTTATATTAATTAATTTTACAAAATTTTTCATTTACACTGTTACAGTTTGCAGTCTTTAAAACAAATTTTTCATCATTTTTTCAAAATTATTACCCTTTTTTTCCTTCTTCTGAGAAAAAGATCAAAGCTGAAATTTGAGTATTATTTCTTTTTGTCATCACTTTTTTTTCCTTTCTATTTTTTCCCCATTCTTTGATTCCCATGATGCATTTCTACAAAAAAATAAATAAATGTAGATTTCTTCAAAGCACTTTTCTTTTATAAGTGTAAATTTACAAAATTTGTTTAACTTACTTCAACGTCCTCCCCCTTTTATTGTTAACTGTTCGAAAAAAGAAGAAAAAGCTTCTATTCTTATTTTTCCATGTCAAAGTTCAAGGATATAAAAGTGACACGGAAAAAAGAGTTTATTCTTCTTTTTTTTGCTTTTGTTCTGATTTAAAAAAGTTGAGATATATCCCAGCTTCTCTCTCTTTTTTCTTGTAACATTTTTTTTGAGGGAACAAAAAAATATATATAAAAAAAACGGGGGTGGATTCTTCGAATCTTTTTTTTTACTTATTTTTTACTCCAAGAGATAGCTCTTTTTTTTCTCTATGTCTATTATTTACTAGACACTTAAATCTCATTGTGTAAATATTAATATCCTTGCTTTTACTTTTGCGCGATCTCTTTTTCTTTCTTTTTTCTGTTGGAGCAGCAACAGCAGCAGCTTGATTGCTTTCTTGGTGGCAGAAACTAAAGCTGCGCAGAAAAAGTAAAAAAGTAAAGAAAAAACTTCAAAGCTTTAAAAAAATGTTAGCTTTTTTTCAAGCTTTAAGCAATGGAAAAAATGAAAGTTTTCTCGGATATTTTTAAGTAACGACCCATTTTTATTTTTGCAGAAAATCACCACCACTTTGTTGACTTATTTTTCATCCTCCCACAAATCTCTTATCTCATTCTTGTTCATTTTTTAGTTTTATCCTGTCCAAAAAAAAGTTACCATTTTTTTTAGTGTTGTTGAAAAAAAAAAGTTTATTTTTAAAACTTAAAACTTTGAAGAATCTTTTGCGGCGGCGGCGGCGGCGGCGGCGGCGTAAAACAAAGGATAAAAAAAAATAAAATTCCTTTTTGCAAGTTTTTTCTTCTTACTTTTTTGCAAAGCGTTAAGCTTAAAGTTTAGATTCCTGAAAGTCCAGTTATCTTAAAAATTTGCACTTTTTTTTCTGTAAGCAAATATTATACATCTCTCTATTTCTCTCCGATCCCGATCCGATCCCGATCCCAATCTTATCCCCCCCCCCCCCCCCCCCCTCTCTCTTCTTCCGGCTTTTTCTTTTTTTATCTCTTGAAATAATACAATAGAATGGAAAAAAAAATTGCATTGAAGTGATTTTTTTACGGAAAAAACTTGTATTACTTTTTTTTTGCTTTTTGTTACTTTACTGGATTCTGTGATTCTTGAGTGGTTGGAATTTTTTTTTGTACACGTTAAATTTAATTAATTAATTATTTTTTATAAAAGTTTTGTACTTTTTTGCCTTTTTGTACCATAAACTGTATCTTTTTAAAGGTTTTTTTTATAAAAATTCGATTATTACTATAATTTACCAAGGTTTTTAAACTGCATACCGTGGTAAGCGCATAAAATTATGTGGTACAAAATTGGGGCTTATATAAAACTGTTATCCATTTTATCTTAATATTAGTTGAGGATTTCATTCTGATACGTTGGTACATGATTTAGATTAATCTATAAAAATATTTTATTTAAAAAAACTTATTTTAGGAAGTTTAATGTAGCAAACTTTTTAAAAATACACTGCGTTGCTACTATTATCTAATTTAAAATTTTAGTTTTTAGTTTTTAATTTTTGGCGATTTTTTAAACTGTCATTACAATAATAAATTAAAAACCATTTATTATTTATTTTATCGCGTTTTTTTAAAACTGAATTATATTTTTTGCGGCATGATTTTTTAAACATTTCCAAAATTCCCCGATCCTTATTTAATAATATTTCATCCATCTTTTTTTCAGACCGGTGCTTAGTCTCGAAACTAAAAAGAAAAAAGAGAGAAAGAAAGAACTTCTTTTTTGTGTGTTGTAAAAAAAGAGATAGAAGAAAAGTGGCGCTTCAAGTTTTTAAAGCCACTTTTCTTTTCTTCCTTCAGCTGCTGTAATTTTTTTGGTGCTATTTTTTGTGAAAAAAGGATAAACTTTTTTCTCTTGTTTTTGATTCTTTTCTTTTTGCTTTATTGGAAAAGTATTCAACTTTTAAAACAAGTTTAACAAAAAAAAAGTTTTAACTGATAAATTTTTTTTTTCTGTGAAATTTAAACAGAAACTTTTACCATTCAAAAATAATCATGGATTACATGAGTGATCCGGGATGGCAATTTTTGCGACAATCTCAAGAAGCGGTAAGTTTTTGTATTATATTTTTGGCAAAAAACTGATAAACACGAAGAATTTCAAAAAAAAAAACAACTTGAAATTTTTATTTGAAAAAATTAAATTAAACAATTTTTAGCTTCTTGCTGCAACAACCAAAAAATATGATGCCAAAAAGAATATTTGGATTGCTGATCCTGAAGAGGGTTTTATCAGTGCTGAAATTAAGTCAACAAAAGGCGATATTCATACTGTTGTAACTTCAAAAGGTGCTGAAGTAAGGATAATTGCCATTTGATAGAATACTTCTTCAAATAGAAAACATTGAACTAAATTCAAATTTATAATTTTAGAAAAATATCAAAAAAGATGATATCCAACAAATGAATCCACCGAAATACGAAAAAACCGAGGATATGGCAAATTTAACATTTTTGAATGATGCCTCTGTTTTGAATAATCTTCGACAACGATATTATGCAATGATGATTTATGTAAGTTTGGATTTTATATGAAAGCCATTTTAAAAACAAACAAATACAGTAATAATTATTAACACGTGATGCGAACAAAACATTCATTTTTTAAAATTTAAATTTAAATTTTTAAAAGTTCAAATTAATTAAAAACAGCTAAAAAAGCCGAACATTTTTATATTTTAAAAGTTTTTTGATTGTAATAAAATAATTTTCGTTAATCAAAAAAATCGGTCTTTGGCATTTGTATTTAAAAAAGTTTAAATATTAAATAATATTTTTTCAACTATCAGTTCTGTCTGGAATATCACTGATAATTTAATTTTTGGCCATAACTGGTGAATTTTAATAAAATTATGAAAGCAAACTGCCATCTCAAATTTAGGTAATTGGCACACTGATAAATATAGTGATAATTTATCACAAATGTTTTAAAATATTTTTAAATGTTAAAACATGATTTTTAAACATAAAAAATTTGATATTTAACAAACTGCTTTCATTTTTGATCCATTAATTAAAATTTATTTCAAAAAAACTGTTACACCTTAAATTTCAGACTTATTCTGGTTTGTTCTGTGTCGTAATCAATCCATATAAGCGTCTTCCAATTTACACCGAATCGGTTTGTAAAATGTATATCGGAAAGCGGCGAACTGAAATGCCACCCCATCTTTTTGCGGTTTCTGATGAAGCCTACCGAAATATGGTAAATGATCATGAAAATCAATCTATGCTTATTACGGGAGAATCTGGAGCTGGTAAAACTGAAAACACCAAAAAGGTTATCTCGTATTTTGCAATTGTTGGGGCGTCTCAAAAAAAGGAAAAGGATAAGGATGCCAAAGATTCTTTGGAAGAACAAATTGTTCGAACTAATCCCGTTTTGGAAGCTTTTGGAAATGCTAAAACAGTTCGAAATAATAACTCTTCAAGATTTGGAAAATTCATTCGAATTCATTTTAATCATGGTGGTAAATTGGCTGGTGGAGATATTGAACATTGTAAGTTTAGCAAAAATTTATTAAAACAAGTGTAAAACTGATAGAATAATAAAAAGTACTTTTTTAAAGTTAAAACTGAGCAATTCGAAAAAGATCATGGTGCATTTTTTGAATGAACAAAAATATATTGAAAAAAAAACTGTTGTGAGTAATTTTTAGTTAATTTAATTAATTTTTTAAATTTACATAAAAACGAAGATTTTTTCATTAAACTGTTATAAGCTGCAACAATAATGCATTTTTTAAACTGATTTTTCGTAACATTTAATCTTTTTAAGAGTTTTCTTTAATATAAAAATTTTCATTTAAAAATTTCATGTTAAAATAGCTTTAAATTGTTTAAAACTGGAGGCGAGATATACATTTTTAACAAATATATATGTTTTGAATATAAAAAAGTATTATATTTTTTTAAAACTGTTGCAAAGGCTAGAAAAAAAATTTAAGTCAGTAATAATTTAATAACTTTAAAATTATTATTGATAAACAAACTATTGCATCGTGTAAGGCTTAACTAAATTTAAATAAAAACGAATTGCAAATACTTGAAAGTATCACAATTTTAGATTCAAATTAATAAAATACTTTTTGTTTAATTTTATAACTGCAAGCAATTAATTTTTTATGTATTTAACTGTATTAAAATTAAAATTCACTCTCAGAGATAAAAATTAAGCTTTAAATTTGATCACAAAAATTTATAATGAAATCTAGCATAAAACTTCATTTCAGATCTTCTCGAAAAATCTCGTGTCATTAAACAAGCTCCTGGAGAACGTTCTTTCCATATCTTTTATCAAATAATGTCAGATGGAATTAAAGATCTTAAAAAGAAGCTTCATTTAATTCGTCCAATTAGAGATTATCATTTTGTTTCCCAAGCTGAAGTAACGATTGATAATGTTGATGATAAAGAGGAGATGTTAATTACGGATGAATCATTTGATATCATGAAATTTACTGCTGATGAGAAGTTTGATCTTTTTGCTATGACTGCAGCAATTATGCATTTGGGAGAAATGAAATTTAAACAACGACCTCGAGAAGAGCAAGCAGAATGTGAAGATCAAACTGAAGGAGATTTGTCATGCAAATTATTTAAAGTTGATCCAGATAAATTTGTTAATGCATTACTTAAGCCTCGAGTTAAAGTTGGATCTGAATGGGTGGGTTTTAACTTCTTTTTTTTCACTGTCGCTCGAAAAAATACTTTGAATATGCAAATTTTTTATAGGTTAATAAAGGACAAAATTTGGAACAAGTTAATTGGGCAATTGGAGCTTTATCGAAAGCTCTCTATGCTCGAATGTTTCAATGGCTTATCAAAAGATGCAATAAAACTTTGGATGCACAAGATTTATCTCGTGACTTTTTCATTGGTGTCTTAGATATTGCTGGCTTTGAAATTTTTGATTTAAATTCATTTGAACAACTTTGGATTAATTTTGTTAATGAAAAACTTCAACAATTTTTCAATCATCACATGTTCGTTTTGGAACAAGAAGAATATCAACGAGAAGGAATTAAATGGGAATTTATTGATTTTGGTCTTGATCTTCAAGCTTGCATTGAATTAATTGAAAAACCTTTGGGAATTGTTTCAATGTTGGATGAAGAATGTATTGTTCCAAAAGCTTCAGATTTGACATTAGCTCAAAAATTAACTGATCAACATATGGGCAAACATCCAAACTTCCAAAAAGCTAAACCACCTAAGGGTAAACAAGCTGAAGCACATTTTGCTCTTGTTCATTATGCTGGAACTGTACGATACAATGTTAAAGCATGGCTTGAAAAGAACAAAGATCCATTGAACGATTCCTGCGTTTGTTTCTTTTTATCTTTTTTACTGATATTTATAACAAAAGATTCATTTAAGGAATTTAACATAAAAATCAGAAAATATAATTTTAAATAAAATTTTTAAAATTTTAAATTTTAACCATAAAATTTTTAGGTCTCTGTTCTTAAAGCAAATACTGGCATGCAACTTTTAACTGATATCGTAAGTTTTTTTTCCTTATCAGTGATTTATAAAAAATTGAAACATATTGACTTTTAGTGGTCTGATTACCAAACTCAAGAAGATCAAGCAAATTCAAAAACTAAAACAACTGGAAAGAAAAAGGGTAAATCGGCATCATTTATGACGGTATCAATGATGTATCGAGAATCTTTAAATAAATTAATGAATATGCTTCATCAAACTCATCCCCATTTTATTCGATGTATTATTCCAAATGAGGAAAAGAAAGCTGGAGTAATTGATGCCAATCTTGTTTTGAATCAACTTACATGCAATGGAGTCTTGGAAGGAATTCGTATTTGCCGAAAAGGTTTCCCCAACAGAGTTGTTTACAAAGATTTTAAGCAACGGTAAGTTCTTTTTTTTAAAATTTCTTTTATCTTAACTTTTTTATTAGAAAAGCTTCTTGTAAAAATAATTAAAATTAAACTGTCACATATGGTGCATTTTTATAGCAAAATAGTTTTTGCTCAACGATAAAATCTCTTTATTTAATTTAAAATAATTAAAAATAAACACTGCGTTAGTAAGAAAAACGAATAAAAAATCATATTTTTAAATTTAAAAAAAAATTTTCCCCTTTCTGAAAATTTTCTTTAATGTTTTTTGCTGATTTGTGTTTTCGGAATTAGCTTGAATTTATTTAAATTTCAAGTATAAGTTGCTTTCCAAAAATGTCTAAATTTTAACTGAGCTACTTCCCAATTATTAGGTACGGTATCTTAGCAGCCGATCAAGCGGCAGATCCTGATCCCCATAAAGCAGGAGAAAAAATGTGTGCCACTTTGGAAAAGAAGGGAAAATTAAAAGCGGAGGAGTATCGAGCTGGTCATACAAAGGTTAGGGGAGTGACGTATTACTTTTTTTGGGTGCAAATTTTATTTAAAATCACTGATTTTTTTTTAGTCAAATTTATTTTAAGTTAAACTGATGTGCCCCCTTTTATTTTTTTGCTTTTTAAGTTAAAATTTAGTTAAAACTGATTTTATTATCTTTTTTAAGTTTTGATTCTTCAGTTTATTTCAAGTTTCACTGATTACAAAACCTTTTTTGTTATCTTTTGTTCAATTTTTTAGTTATGCCGTTTTGGCTGCTGATGCCGCAAAAGCTGGAAAAGATGAAAAGGAATCTGGGGAAAAGATTCTTGACAATCTTACCAAAAAAGGTTCCATGAAACCAGAAGAATTTCAATGTGGTGCAACCAAGGTTCGATTGAAATTTTTTTTTGTTTAATTTGCAGTGTTTTTTTTATTTTAGTTTTATTGATTAAACTGTTTATAATTTTTAATCAAAAATACATAATTTATTTAGGTATTCTTCAAAGCTGGTGTTTTGGCCCATCTTGAAGAACTTCGAGATGAAGCTCTTTCGGTCATTATTTCTAAATTCCAACGAGCTGTTCGTTATTATTTGGCACAATGTGAATACAAGCGTCGCCTTGATCAACAAATTGGCCTTAAAATTGTCCAACGAAATGTTCGATCATGGTGAGCACATTTTTAAAAAAATTTAAACTGGTTATGGAAATTCCACATTAAATTCACCTGAAAATTGGTGTCTTTTTTAAATGAAACTTTCAGCAACAAAATTTTTCGCTAAAATATTAACACTCTTGCACCACTGTTACGTAACAGTGATAAAGTTTAAAATTATGTTCTCAAAAATTCAATAATTAATACCACAAGAGTTTTTTGGTAAATTAAAAATATATATAAGATTCTCAAAATTTTAATTTTTCTTTACATAATCTGGCATTATATTCCACCTTATTTTAAAAACTAAATTATTAGTTATTAAATTATTTGCAGGTGTACCCTTCGAAATTGGAATTGGTTCAAACTTTTTGGACGTGTTAAGCCCCTTATCAAAGGAAACAAAAAAGATGAAGAATATGAAGCCCTTGAAAAACGTTGCAAAGATTTGGAAGAATCTGTTACCAAAGAAGAAAAGACCCGAAAAGATGCAGAAGCTGTTAACAGCAAGCTTACAGCTGAAAAACAACAACTTTCTCTTCAACTTGAACAAGAGCGTGAAGCCCTTGCTGAATCGGAAGAAAGATCAGCAAAGATTTTATCACAAAAATCTGATCTTGAACGACAATTGAATGATTTGAATGATCAATTGGCCGATGAAGAAGATCGATATGGATCTTTGAATAAACAAAAGAAAAAGGTTGAACAAGATAATGAAGCTCTTAAAAAGAATGTTCAAGATTTGGAAGTTACAATTAAGAAACAAGAATCTGAGAAACAAGCAAAAGATCATCAAATTCGATCCCTTCAAGAAGAACTTGCGTCCCAGGATGAATCAATTGCAAAACTTAACAAAGAAAAGAAGAGCCAAGAAGAAGCTAATCGAAAGCTTACTGATGATTTACATGCCGAAGAAGATAAAGTAAATCATTTGAATAAGCTTAAAAATAAGCTTGAACAAACTCTTGATCAGCTTGAAGATTCTCTTGAACGTGAAAAGAGAAATCGTGCAGAACTTGAAAAGCAAAAACGCAAGACAGAAGGTGAACTTAAAATTGCTCAAGAAAATATTGATGAACTTACTCGTCAAAAACTTGAAAGTGAAAATAACCTTAAAAAGAAGGAAGGTGAACTTACATCTCTCACTTCTCGACTTGAAGATGAACAATCATTGGTTGCAAAACTTCAACGACAAATCAAAGAACTCATGTCCCGCATCAGTGAACTCGAAGAAGAACTTGATTCAGAACGTAATTCCCGTTCAAAAGCAGAAAAATCGAGAAACGAAATGCAACATGAGCTTGAAGAACTTGCTGATCGTTTAGATGAAGCAGGTGGAGCAACACAAGCTCAAATTGAACTTAATAAAAAGCGCGAAGCTGAACTTGCAAAACTTCGCAGAGATCTTGAAGAAGCAACATTAAATCAAGAAACTGGAATGGGAGCAATGCGAAAGAAGCATCAAGATGCTGTTGCTGAACTTACAGATCAAATTGATGCTGTACAAAAGATTCGTGCTAAAGTTGAAAAAGATAAAGCACATTTGCAACATGAAGTTGAGGAACTTCAAAGTAGTCTTGATCAAGAAGCTAAGCAACGACAAAATGTTGAACGTTTAACAAAACAACTTGAATCTCAACTTACTGAAGTTACGCTAAAATCTGATGATCAGGCTCGTCAAATTCAAGAACTTTTGGCATTTAAAAATCGTTCACAAACTGAAAATAACGATCTTAGCCGTCAACTTGAAGATGCTGAAAGCCAAGTTACTGCCTTGAATCGCATCAAGACCCAATTGAGTCAACAACTTGAAGAACTTCGTCGTCAACTTGATCAAGAATCACGCGATCGCTCAACATTAGCTTCACAAGTTTCAAATTATCAAATGGAATGCCAACAACTTCGTGATCAACTTGAAGAAGAACAAGATGGCAAAACTGAACTTCAACGTTTAATCTCCAAAGCTAACGCAGAAGCTGCTCAATGGCGTGCACGGTATGAAGGTGAAGGTCTTGGACGTTCAGAAGAACTTGAAGAAGCTCGTCGTCGACTTACATCAAAAATTCAAGAAATGCAAGAAGCTCTTGATCAAGCTAATGCAAAGCAATTGTCATCTGACAAAGCTCGGCAACGTCTTCAACAAGAACTTGAAGATGCCCAAGTTGATGCAGATCGAGCAAACTCTCTTGCAAATTCTCTTGAAAAGAAACAAAAAGGCTTTGACAAAGTTATTGATGAATGGAAGAGAAAGTGTGATTCCCTTGCCTCTGAACTTGAAGCAAGCCAACGAGAAACTCGTAATGCTGCAACTGAAGCTTTCCGCTTACGAAATGCCTTGGATGAACAAAGTGAACAAATGGAAGCACTTCGACGCGAAAATAAAGGCGTCGCACAAGAGCTTAAAGATGTTACAGACCAATTGGGTGAAGGAGGAAAGAATGTTCATGAACTTCAAAAAGCCCGCCGCCGCTTAGAACTTGAAAAAGAAGAACTTCAACAAGCTCTTGATGACGCCGAAGGTGCTTTAGAAGCAGAAGAAAGCAAAGTGATGCGAGCACAAATTGAAATTAGTCAAATTCGTTCAGAAATTGAAAAACGTCTTCAAGAAAAAGAAGAAGAATTTGAAAATACTCGTAAAAATCATGCTCGTGCAATCGAATCTATGCAAGCTTCCCTTGAAACTGAAACTCGTGCCCGTACAGAGCTTCTTCGAATGAAGAAAAAGCTTGAAAGTGATATCAATGAACTTGAAATAAATCTTGATCAATCCAATAAAGCCAATGCAGATGCTCAAAAGAATATGAAAAGATATCAAGACAATATTCGTGACTTGCAACAACAAGTTGATGATGAAGTTAGAATCCGAGAAGATTTAAGAGATCAACTCAGCGTTGCAGAACGTCGAGCACAAATTGCCCAATCTGAAAAAGAAGATTTAGCAGTTGCTTTTGAACAAACTGAACGTCTTCGTCGTCAGTTAGAGCTTGAAAATATTGATGCCAAAGAAACTGTTAACTCCTTAACAAACATTAATGTAGCTTTATCGGGAGCTAAGCGGAAGCTTGAATCTGAAATGCAACAAATTCATGCCGAAATTAATGAAACTTTATTAGAACTTAAAAATGCCGAAGATCGAGCAAAGAAAGCTTCATTGGATGCCGCAAGAATGGCCGAAGAACTTCGAGCTGAACAAGAGCATTCACAAAATCTTGACCGTCAACGTAAAGGTTATGAACTTACAATTAAAGATCTTCAAACAAGATTAGATGAAGCAGAATCTATGGCAATGAAGGGGGGAAAACGAATGATTATTAAATTGGAAGAACGAATTCGTGAACTTGAAGGAGAATTAGATGGAGAATCTCGTCGACATGCGGATACTCAAAAGAATTACCGTAATAAAGATCGAAGAGCCCGAGAGCTTCAATTCCAAGTTGATGAAGATAAAAAGAGTAGTGAAAGAATGTATGATTTGGTTGAAAAATTACAATCTAAAATTAAAACATATAAGCGACAAGTTGAAGAAGCAGTAAGTTTAATTTGCATATTATGCAAAAAAATAAATATTTTAAAAAAATTGATTTTTAGGAACAATTAGCAACATCAAATTTGAATAAATATCGTCAATTACAACACATGTTAGAAGATGCTGAAGAAAGAGCAAATATGAGTGAAGCAGCTTTAGCTAAAATGAGAGCAAAGGCACGTGGCTTAGCACTTGGTGGTCGAGGACTTGCACATTCGGTAAGAATTCATTTTTGAAAAACTGCGTTGGAAGCACTATTATCTTTATTCACTAAATTTTTTACACTTTATTTTTAAAAAAAAATTTATAAACACTGAAGTATAAAAACTGATATTTTATTTAAGTTCAGCAGCTCCAATTTGTAATAATGTAATTTTTCAGATGTCAAGCACCGCCGTTCGATCATCATCAATTACTCGACACGATTATGATGACTAAAAATTACATTTTAGTCTTTATTTAAAAACACATTTGCACTTTATCGGAGCACCAAGAAAAAGGGTAGAAGGAAACAAAAGCTAAAGCACCTAGTTTTTTTGTTTCTTTTCTCTCTTTTTTTTCGCAACAACACTGACGAAACTTTCTCTCTCTTTTTTTTTATTTTCTTCACTATGTTTTTAGCACACGCAAAAATTAGCACATTTTTAATTTTTATACTCGAAACCTGAAAAAACCAATATACATTTGCATCAATACTTACTGTTATTATCACCCACTTTTTTTCATACTGTAGTTAGGTTTCTCCTTTTTTTAACAAAATGAACATTTATTCAACACCACACATTTCATATATTCAATATAATCCAAAGAAATCCATATTACTCAAGCTCAGTCATTTTAATCTGTATATTTTATTCGAATGTTTCAGTTTTATATCTTTTTTTGTTTTCTCTTTTTGATAGCAATTAATAAAGTTGCATTTTTTTGTATTTTAATTTTTTAATTTAAAGCATTTTTTAAACATGGAAAATATATAACGGATATATTTTCAAAATTAAACTGGAAGTAACCAGTCTGCAGTCATTGACGAAGCAAATATTGTTTAGTTGCTTACATGGGCTCAAAAATGGATTAAATAAACATAAATACAAACTGTGACGATCTTTGCAATGCCATATCAGGATATAATGTTGCCATAAAAACTCGATAAAACTATGTTACAACATAGGCTGACAAGTTTTTTAATTTCAGAAAATAAACTGAGTATTAAATTGCTTGAGATAATAATATCTGTGATATTAGGGAGCGTCCAGACGTGACGTCACGGGTTTTATGGGTGGGTGGGGGGTAAGCTAAACGTGACGGAATGTGACTGTGAGGGGTGGATGGGTTTAAGCCAAATGTGACGTCACTAAAATCACATTTTTTAAGGCAAAAATCATAAAAATTAGTCTTAAAAATTAAATTCTTTCTAATAAGTTTTTTCGCTTTTGCTAACTATACAAAAATCAAAAAAAATATTAATCAATAATTTGCATTTGAGAAAATTGCGAATTTTATTTTTTATTGCAATTTTGTAAAAAATGTGACGTTTTTTGTCACGGGATGGGTGGGTGGGTCTTAGCCAAATGTGACGCAGTGTGACAGATGGGTGGGTGGGGTTTGAAATTTAAGATTTTACCGTGACGTCACGTCTGGACGCTCCCTTATCCCATAAAGCTTAAAGTATAAATTTATTCATTCTGCCAAAAACTTTGCGAAAAAAATAAATATTTTAACTGCTACAGCATCACTTAAACTGGATATTGTTAACAGTATGTTAAAATTATTACCATATATTTGTTAATGGTTTTAAATAATAAAAACAATTAAACTGTTTTTATTATTTAAAACCATTTTTTTTGATTCTCCTGACACATTTTTGTAGCATCGGTGAAATAAAATTTTTAAAAACCAAAAACCATTCCCGCCAATTTTTCTACTCCAAAAAAAACTAACAACAATTTAATTAACATTCCACTTAAATAACTCTCATCGTTTATTCTTCACGCATTTTTTTACAGATTGCTGCACTAAAAAAGCGCTAACATTTGTTTTTGAAAAAAAACAAAAGCTTTTTTTTGGCGCTCTTTTGTTTTGTGCAAAAAGTGGAGTTTTTTACGGTGGTCGCCATCTTAATATTTTTATATATTTTTTTGTCTTTAATATACGTCAACATTTATTTTTTTCGATTTTTGTTTAAAAACGTTTTAAAAAAATTTCTCTTATTTTTTCACTGTATTTTTTTGAGAACGCAAAAATTGTTTTATCAAAAATTTTATTTCTCTTTTTTTCTTTCAAAATTCAAAGAATAATTTGAAATCCTTTTTTTTTGATTCACGAGTTAACTGAAAAAAAAAGAACGGAAATGGGACGACATGTTTTTAAAAAAAAATTATGTAAATTTAATGCTCCCAAAATTTTACTTTTAAAGTTTTTGATAAAAAAGTTTTTTTGGGTTGGTAAACGCCAGCTTTAAAAGGTCAAGAGTTTTTTGGCGTATCGATTTTAGCTAAAAATTGTGCATTTCAAAAGTTTGTTTTTGAACTGTTGACATACTATAATAAAAAAATTACTGATTTTAAATAATTAAACTAAGCTTAGTTTAATTAAACATACAAGGTGTTGTGACTAGGGTTGATTATTTCCCTTTCCCGGGAAGTTTGAACATGTTGTGCAAATTTATTTTGAACAAACATAAAAATTAGTTAAAAAATGCTTTTTTCAGCTTTTAAAACAGTTTAAGAGTCCTTAAATGCTTTGATTAAATGTTTAATCCTAAAAATAAGAGCTTTTAGATTTATTTTCAGTAAAAATGCGGAAATCAAAATCTCGGGAAATTTCCCAGAAATTCCCGCCTTTTTTATGATTTCCCAGGAAATGATCAATCTTAGTTGAGACTCCTGTATTGTTCTTTTTAAACTACAATAAATTGTTTTTTTGTTAATCTTATTATAACTGATACATTTGAGATATTTATCAAAACTGTTTTTATTTTGGCATTTTTCTACCATACTACGAAAATCTTTAATTCAAAAATTTAACAACTAATTAATTTAAAAATGTATTACTGTTTAATTTTTTTTGCAGTTATGGATGGGTTATTTAACTGCATCGTGCTGACCTTATTTTTGTATCTTTTTATACTTTTATAATAGTTTTTTAATAACTAAAAACTGGGATTTACCACTACCAAGTTTATTTTTAACTGAAATTATTTCTATTAACATATAAATAATTTTGAAGTTTTCCTTTTCCTCTTTCGACCAAGCTTCTTACTCTCATTAAATATGTTTTACTTTTTAAAAAACTAATTTGCACTTTAAAAAACAATTACTTTATGCTTCATTAATTGTTTTTTTAGTAATGTTTTATCTTTTACTACTTTCACGCACCTACAATTATTAACAATGACACCTTCAAATGTGACGACATTTGTACATGGTTTTAGCCTTTTTTCTGTTATTCTTGGGCTAAGTCAAGTTTCACAAATGTCACAAAAATATGCATATGAATTAAATACAAAGGCACCACCGCCATTATTTTTTGATGATGAATGGTAAGCTTTTTTAAAACTGTACCATTAAAATGATGACGAAACAACTTTTTATAAACTGTAAATTGTAGTAACTGCTAAGTTTTTTGTTTTTAAATTTAAATTATTTTTATAAAAAAAAAGTTAAAATTTCCAATGTTATTTAAATTTTGTTTAAAAACTGACATAATCTAGAGACGTTCACCGTTTTTTCAAAGTTGTCCAAATGCGATAAATTTGGTACCATAAGATGCGCAACAATAATATTATAAGATATAAAAAAAGAAAAAGTAAAAAAAAAATTAATAATACCGAGTAATTAATTATTAAAAAATGGAAAAAGTAATTTTTTTTCGTCCGGGAACACTCTTGTTTTTGTTCAAAAAAGTGCGCGCATTTCAAATTTTGCTTGCTTTTTCAATAACGTAAAAAAAATAGCCATAAGATCATTAAATAATCTTTTGGATTCGAACCTGTGACCTCTGGCCCTTTGCGCAGCGTCTCTAACACTTGGCCACAGACGCAAACTTTTGACGGCGGCCTCGTGCGCAACATTTGTTTATTCTATCAGATGCAGAAAAAAATTCTGCATCGAACTGTGGCAGTTCCATTCACGCCGAAGAACTACCGCTGACCAACATTTATTAAAAAACGTAAAAAAAATGCTGTTTTTGGGGTTTTTCTCTAATTTTTTATATGAAATTGATATACAAAAGTTTGATTTTCGGAATCTCCGTATTTTTTTACATATATAAGGATAAAAATCAAAATTTTAAACAAAAGTTTTAATTCCTACAGTATACCTCTCTTTGTATTTTTTTTGGACGAAAAAAAATGCTGAGAACACTCGCGTTTGAGTCGTGCGTGCACGTCTCTAAGCATGCTGTTTTTCATTTCTATTTCAGTGATCCAGCAAATGACACAATTTCTCAATATGTTTTAAAAACAATTTTTGATGAAGAATACAATAAAAATACAGTACCCTCAAAACGGGGCGCAACAACGGTCACCATTGAATTTGTTATTCAATCAATTGCTCAAGTTTCAGAAATTACTTCCAGCTTTACCTTGGATTTACTTTTTAGGTAAAAAACTGTTCTATATTTAAATAAACTGGAAAATTTAATCATTTTTTTAACAAAAAAGTTTTTTTAGTCAAATTTGGCATGATCCCCGTCTTCGATTTGATCATTTAACAAATTGTTTAAAAAATTTAACTCTTGGCCATGCTGTAATTGATAAACTTTGGACCCCAAATGTAATTTAAATAATATTTAAACTGCAAAAAATTATAAAAGATCTATTTAGGTTTGCTTTGTAAATTCAAAACGAACCGAAATTCATAGTAGTCCAACGTTGAATGTCTTTTTGCTGTTATATCCAAATGGAACGGTAAAAGAAAATAGAAAATATTTTAAAGTAATTGAAATAGTTTTTTCTGATTTTAGGTTTGGGTAAATTATCGTTTACAAGTTCAAGGGCCATGGTAAGTTTTTTAGATTGTACCGTAGGAACATAGCGGGAGAAAAAGCTTGTTTTTCTGTTAATACGGAACTAATTAAGCTGTTTTCCCTTTTTTTAGTGACATGAATCTTGAATTATTCCCGATGGATGTCCAAGTTTGTTCTTTAGGTAATGTTTTTATATTTTAATTTTTTTAACTGATATTGGGGGTCCGTGTTCGTTCAAAGCTGCATACAGGCTCATATGTAGAGACGGATTTTGAACTGGGGATAGGATTATTTTTATTAGAGGGAGATCAAGACAAGTAATTAAAAAAAAACTGTTTGCTTTAGAACCATCTAAGTACGTCCAAAACAAAACTATTAAAACCAACATTAAAAAAATTAGCTCACATTTTAATTTTTTATTTTTAGTGCTTGAATCATATGCTTATAATGCGGCAAAAGTATCATTAAATTGGAGAGAATGGAATCCGGTAAGTTTTTACCTAAAAAATTTAAAGGTATTCAACCAATTTTACAGGTTTTTTCAATTGCAAAATCAAAATTAGCCGATTATACACTTTATGGAATTCAGTGGACAAAAAATAGCTTTGATTATGCCGCAGGTAAATATTTCTTAGTTATATCTGACATTAATGAATCCATAGCATAAATTTGCATATATTATAGGACAATGGGATCAACTTACAGTATCACTGACATTTAGTCGAGCTTACGGGTTTTATGTCCTACAGTAATTTATTTATTTATTAAAATTTTTAAAATTCTATTATATTTAAAATTTAGAATGTATGTTCCAACCTATGCATCAGTTTTAATTTCATTTATATCATTTTGGTTAAAAAGTTTACCGGCAAGAGTAACATTAGGTGTTAGTAGTTTAATGGCGTATGTTTTTTTTTGAATATTTATTAAAACTGATTTTTTTTTTCAACTTTTTAGATTAACATTTCAATATGGTAATGTTGCAAAATCTCTTCCAAAAGTTGGATATGTTAAATCCATCGATGTTTATATGGTTGTTACCACTAGGTTAGCACATTGGTTTTAAACTGTTTCATTAACTGCAGCTCCAAATTTCTTTAATAATTTAGCATTTTTTAAACAATTAAAAAATTAAATCACTGCATAAAATTTTTCAAATATTTTTTTCTCTTCTGTTACTGTTAAAAATTATTAAATGAACTAATTTTTTTCTTTCAGCTTTATCTTTTTATCAATGATGGAAGTTGCAATTGTTTGCTTTGTTGAACATAAACTTGCAACACAAAAAAGAAGGCGAGAATCAGAAAGAAAATTTCGAAGAATGGAAGAAATTCGAAAGTAAAAAAATATTTATATTTTTTGATTCTAAACTGTTCAGTGAAATTGTATAATTTTAGATCAAAGATGAGAAAAAAAACTTCTCGTTCCGGATATACTGATGATGTCCCATTTGGATTACATAATTCTTATGGTTCAATATCCACGTCCAGGCCGTTATTTGGCGAAAATGAATATGAAACTGCAAGATTTAGAAATAATGAAGCGGTAGGTTTTGTATTAACTGATTGGGTTGATATTTCTTTGTTTTAAAGAAAATATATATTAAATGGAGGGATCAGGCTTACATTTTTTGGTCTAAAAAGGCTTGGAATAAAATAAAAACTGATCAGAGCTTTGTATAAAACTTCAAAAAAATTATCCAACACTGATTTTCTTCATTGTAATTTTATGTAATTTTTTTTAGCATTTTGTTGAAGAACAAAATGGAATTTCTGGAAGAAAATCATCAAATCCAAAAGGGACAAATGGTTTTGATCCTATGCAGGCATTAGCTGCACTTTCATTTGGCTTTGGAGGTAAGCATTTATAAATTTAAAAGTACGGTATTTTTAACTGAAGGTTAGGACGGGTTTTTTTAAAAATTATATTTTTTACAATGTGATCAAAAAAGTTCCTGCCGGATTTAAAACTGCATCTGTCGCTTTCAAGGCAAAAATTCTTAATCAACTGAGCCAATTAAGTGCTCTTTCTATGTTTCCATTAACAAGCATGTAAGACGCGGAAATATAAAATGTTTTAAAACCCCTTCAAAAAATTGCATTTTAGAAAATCTGTCTCAGGCCTTTTTCACCATCAGAATTTGGGATTCGTGTAAAATAAATCTCATCACTTTCTCTCATACAAGGGTTTTTGGAAATTGAGAAAAATTTCTCATCACTTTTTTTCAAACAGAGTTTTCGAGAAATGTGAAAATTTCTCCTCACCATTTTTCTCAAGCAGCGATTTTTGGATTATGATGAAAATAATCTCAGCACTTTTTTCCCAACTTGGAAAATCACGGGATTTTATTAATCTGTCTCAGAAATTAGGATAAATCTTCACAAAACTATGATTTCTTCAAAAAAACGTCATTTTTGTTTTTTAAAGCCGTTTTTTGAGGTTGAAAAAAGTTCATACGGAGAAATTTGCAAATTTGTGAAATTAATCTCACTTTTTCAAACAGTTTGAAATATCTCACTTTTTTTTGGTATAGTGGTTAGGACGTTGGGCTGAAGGACAAGCATGCTTGGGTTCGATCTTTTTTTAGGGAAACTGGTCTAGAAGATGAGATTTTTCAAACTATTTGAAAAAATGAGATATTTCAAACTGTTTGAAAAAGTGATTTGAGGGAAAAAACAAAATTACTGAAAAACCTTGTTTGGACAAAAGTCATGTTGAAAAATCACGGAAAAGTGAAAATTTGCCTCACTTTTTTTGGACTTTTGAAAATTATCTGAAAATCGGTGCATGAGAAAAACAGTTAGGACAAATATTCAAATTTCTCGAAAACTCTGTTTGAGAAAAAGTCGTGAGATGGTTTTTCTCAAAATCCAAAAATCGTTGCGTTAGAATAACCATGAGGAGAAATTTTCACATTTCTCGAAAACTCTGTTTGAGAAAAAGTTGTGAGATGGTTTTTCACAAAAAACTGATTTCTCTGTATGAGAAAAATCAAAGAGACAGATTTTCAAAAAACTCAATTTTTTTGAAAAAATGGCATTTTTGTTTTTTGGAGAAATTTTTGAAGGTGGTTTTAAAACATTTTATATTTCCGCGTCTTATGTTGATAGTGTTCATTTCGCATAACCAAAATTATGCTAATTATGTGCTTAAAGTTCAAACACATGAAAAAAATCAAAATATAAGCTAATAAAAAAATGTATGGCATTTATCACCATAGCTGTTCCTGATAAAACGAAAGTTTTCGTGAAAATTGTCATTTATTGGCTAAAAAAACGAGCTCCGTCTCTTGAATTAAAAAAACTGAGCATGAAATAATTAAAACTAATCCTCATTTCCTACTTCACAAAATATAACAAGAATCCTTTCCCTTTTTTAGAATCCCTTGGAACTGAACTTGAAATGGATGTTCCACCTCGATGGACCGGTGATACAATAGATTCAATTTGCCGAAAATTATTTCCATTAGCTTTCATCATTTTTAATACCTTTTATTGGACCTATTATCTGATTCAAAATCATTATGCAAAGGAAAGAGCTTTAAATGCTTTATCTGGAACGGAATTATAAATATTTAATTACATAAATGTGATTTTGACACTATTTAAAAAATGACAGAGAAATTTAAAACTCGTTATCAATTTGTTAAATTTTTATGAAAATTTGATAAAAACATTTTAAAAAACGTTATTAAATTTATAAAAAATTGAAGAACAACTTTTTTTACATTCTTTTTCAACATGATTTTAATTTCTAAATAAACTGTTCCGAAACAATGAGCTTTAAATGCTTAAAAAAGAGAACTTGATATAAAACAACCTAAAATAAGATTAGTAGACGTTTCCCTGACTTTTATTTCCCTGACTGACATTTCCCTGACCGTCGTTTCCTTGACCGTCGTTTCCTTGACTAAATTAGTTCCCTGACTGGACATTTCCCTGACTTTTTTTTAAATTACAAATTTATAAAAACTTTTCTCGTTTTAAGAATGAATTGACAATCTGCCTAAACTTTGACCGACGTAAATAGCGATTCTGTATCTTGTCCCCAAATCTTGGTCCCCGAAGTACATGGGATAGTGGGACGGGTAAAGCCAATAAACTGAGTCATTAAAATACAATTTCATTATATATTACAAACTTCTAAAGTAGTTTCTAAAGATTACGGCACTGCGAATTTCGGGGACCAAGATTTGGGGACAAGATTCAGAATCGCTATTTACGTCGGTCAAAGTTTAGGCAGATTGTCAATTCATTCTTAAAACGAGAAAAGTTTTTATAAATTTGTAATTTAAAAAAAGTCAGGGAAATGTCCAGTCAGGGAACTAATTTAGTCAGGGAAACGACGGTCAGGGAAATGTCAGTCAGGGAAATAAAAGTCAGGGAAACGTCTGCATACCATAAAATTTCTCCATTATTCTTCAAAAATAATTGCCGTTGCTGCGTAACAAGTTTAAGTTTTATAATCCTAAGCAACTGATTTAAATGGAATATTTTTCTTCAAATTTTTCTTATTATTTTTATTTTTAAAACTCAAAAATGTTTGTTGGAATTCTTGCTCTTTCTTTACTTTTTTTCGGTGCCGTTCAAGGTGTTAATCTCTACAACTTTATTAAAATTAATTGCGCTTTTCCGGTAAAATCTCATTCCCTCAATCTTACTATTACAAATCTTCCATATATAACCAGTATTGAAGATGCTATGGATACATGTGTAAAGCATACAACTTGTAATGCATTTTATTACAGTGGTCAAAATTATACACTTGTTAGTTCATTTTATGGCCTTTCACCACAACCAGAAAAAACTTTTTATATTTATGACAAAAGTAATGGAACTAATTTGCCAAATGCCCCAACATGGCTAGATTCAAAACTTATTTATAACATTTATGAGGGTAATTGTCCTAACGTTTTTAGACAATATGATTCTGTGTGTAAAAGAAATATTTCTCAAGTAGTTTTTGTTTTTAAATTTCTAAGAATTTGAATTAATAGTTGCATTAAATTTAGAAATATTGTGAAATGTTTCCTGAATACGCAAATGCAACGTTTGCCTGGGCTCCAGATGGGGTTAACGGCACATGTACCGTTGTTTCATTGGAATCATTAATTGCTGCTTGGTCATAAACATTGAAAAATGGTCATTTTTATTTTTTTTGTGTTTTTTGTACTTTTTTAACTTACATTTTTTTCCGTTTTTTTTAACAGTGATTAATTAGACTATAATCAATGACAAATAAATTATTAAACTTTAAAAGCTTAACCAAAAGCAACAAATGATTGGGAAAAATTTCGTAATCTTATATATAATTCCTATCTTTTTAAAGATATTGACGTAAAAAATTATCATATCGTTGACCTTGATATGCACATCACCGATATCAATATTGAAATAATTGTTGAGAAAAATTAAAGTTAGCTATACTATAAAGACTGAGAGAATGCTTTAAAGGCATTTTTTGTCATCAACAGAGGTCAAACAATGCATCTTTTTTTGGAGAACCATGCTCAATAAATTTCAATAATTTTCATAGTTGTTTTATTTTCGAAAAGAATGTCTTGTTTTTTGTGCCACAGTTTGTTTCATGCATCACAAAATTGTGATATTTATATTTCTGATGAAACTCGAAAATATATTGCCTCCCTTAAACAAGTCCCGTTAAAACTTGGCAGTTGGCAGTTCATTTTGCACTTGGCAAAGTGTCCTGCCAGGTTTACAGAAGACCAAATGTTTCATTATCAAGATGTACAATTAAATTTAATTTTAATTTTAATTTATTTCACTCCAGAAAAAGGCTGAGTGGGCAAAGAAGAAAAAAACATATGAATAAAAAAATAAAAACAAAACAACAGTAATAAAGGTTAAACAATAAAAGAGTGAAAAAAAGAGAGAAATAAAAATTTTTGGATAAGTAAAAGACCATAAAAATTTAATTTAATTTGAAAAACTTATATAGAAAGAATGATCATCAGAGAATGAGGTGGATGACGATGAAGAACCAGACCAGGGGGTAACCGGGTTTACGGCACACGACATCTGTCTCAATCAGTCACTTTAAAGCCTACCCGATCAATCTTACTAAAAGTGTAAAAAAAAATAAAAAAAATAGTTATGGCTTAATTGATTTTAAAAATTTTACAAAAAAAGAAAAAATTAATTAAAATTAGTAAACATATCAGAAAAATCAAGCGTTTGAAGATGTTGACGAAGAGCATTAGGATTACGGTAGTCATGAAGATTAATTTTAAATTTGTTGAGAATTGACACCATTCGTGATGAGAAATGAAGATCCAATAATTTGTTAGTTGCAATTTTTTGGCTTGATTTAGTTTCGTAATGACCACCATTTCTTGTCGAGACTGAATGAAAAATTAATTCCAGTTTTTCATTTGGATGAGTGATCATCATATCATAAGCAAGCAGTGTTGGCGGTCTTTCGGTCATCGGTCCGGTCATTCGGTCATTTCGGTCCGGTCCGGTCAGGTTTTTCGGTCGACCGTGACCGGTGACCGAAATTTTTCGGTCCGGTCAGAAATTTTTCACTGATTTATCAATAAATTATCATAAAAATCGCTTAAATTATGCATCTATTGATAAACTTACGATAAAAAATGAACATATTTTGGGAAAAACTGCGAAAAAAATTGAAACTGAGAAAAAAGTATCAGACCGATGACCGAAAAATTTCGGTCCGGTCCGGTCGACCGTGACCGAAGACCGGAAAATTTCGGTCCGGTCCGGTCGACCGTGACCGAAGACCGGAAAATTTCGGTTGACCGCCAACACTGTAAGCAAGCATAATATCAGCTATAATTCTTCGGTGATGAAGAGACATCATTCCATACATTTTTAATCTTTCAGAGTAAGATGGAGTTTCCCAATATTTGACATTTGGGTGATTTCTTTGGTATAAAGTTTTTGTAAATAATTTCTGAACAGCTTCCAAAGTTTTGATCACATTGATTGATGAGATATTAAAAACAGAGAAGGCACATTCATAATTTGGTCGAATATATGTGGTGAAAATTTGAATAAGGATTTTTGGGTCATTTATGATGACTTTACGGGAAATTGAAATTGTGAATTAAGATGTTATATTTGTTTTTCGAAAACTCATCATACCGTATTTTGTCCGGATAAATTTAATGGTAAAAATTTAAGCTTTTTTAAATGAGTGTAGCAGTGTTAGTCAACCTGACCCAGAAAAACTTCTTGACCTGGTTTTGGGGCCGGAAAGATAACCGTGACCCGGTTTAATTTCGATTTCGGGTAGAGTTGACTAATGCTCCGGACACAACATATATACTCCTTTTCCAATCTATCCAGTGCCAGGATTTTGTGCCATTGGACTTGTTCAAGCATTTGGATGGTATTGGGGTGTTACTGTACCATTTGTAAATTAACCACATCAAATTCAGTATTGTTGCGACTCCGACTCCGGAGTTGGAGTCGGAGTCGATGAGGTGGAGTCGATGCTTCGACTCCGGTAGAAATTTTTTTAAAAACTTTAAAAAATTATTTATTCTGAAGAATAATGTTTCTAAAACACTTTTTTTGACATAAAAAGCTAATAACTTGTTTTAATTGCCATAAAAAAAATTTTAAAAAATTTTTAAATTTTGTATAAAATCTTTAAAACAATTTGTTTGTTTCAAATATTAATTTTTTAATTATTTAAAACAATTTAATAGGGTAAATTGACATTTAGAAAGGACTTTAATGTGTTTTAAAGAAAATTTTGAATTTTGAGTCGACTCCAGTGACTCCGACTCCAGACTTCGGAGTCGAGTTTAAAAATGCAATTTAGCTAATTTGCGCAATTTATTTTGAAAATTTTAAAGAAGGTCAAAACGGGAAATGAAAATAATTTTATTTTTGTTGAAAGCTTATAAAAAGGACTCTCAAAAAGAGCATCAAAAAAGCAAAAACAAACCATTTTTTAAATGTAAAATAACAGCAGCAAAAAGTAGTAGTTTAGCATGGATTTATAAAACTGAAAAATAGGATGAAACTTTGTAAAGTTTTATAACACGAGTAGTTATGCTCTAACCTGGCAGCTGAAAATAACGTCCGTTTCGTAATCCCTCTTTTTTGAGTCCAAAAGACTATTGGGCTATATTTTTGTGGTAAAATATTACTCTGGTAAAATATTACTCTGGTAAAATATTACTCTGGTAAAAATATTACTCTGGTAAAATATTACTCTGGTAAACTGACAAAAATCTGACCTACTTTTTATTTTTCACGTGAGATATGACTGATAAGGATTTTTCAAGCTGAACTCGAATATCCCATTGGATGCTTTATCAGAGGCCGTTATCACTAATTTCTTATCAGTAAATATTTTTTATCAATTTTTTCAAGTCATACATGAGTGATAAGGATTTTTCTCACTGATTTCAATAATAATAGTCTCTTATCACCAGTTCTTATCAGTAACTGATAATTTTATCATTTTTTCATGTGACACATCTTTAAGCACGATTTTTATCACTGATTACGAAAATCGTGATCTCTTATCACTAAACCCTTATCATTAATTCTTATCACTAAATTCTTATAACTAAATTCTAAAATTCTGCCGCCAATTATGACGCATTAACGAGCTTGATTTTTCACGCTTATCTCTTATGCCCTCAGGCGATGATCTTATCAGTAAATATTTTTTCTCAAAAAATCAAATTCTTTGCTTAAACGGGATTATTTTTATTCCTAATAATCTCTTATAAGTCTCTTATCACTAAAATTTTTTTTGCAAAAAAATTTTCCATTAATAAATCTCGCCTTATTTGTTTTTTATCACAAGCACAAATTTTTTTCTTATCACGAGTTCATCAGCAGCAATATTCATGCTTAATCTGCTAGTTTTTAAAATAAATGCCCATCTGAAATTCGCGCGCCGAAATCTCGCGTCCTTTTCGTACTGATTTCGAAATCTCTTTTTGACAAATCTGTATTGTTTACTTTTCCCGTTTTCTTTTCTTGACAGTCTTTTGCTGGCAAGTCTCGCGCATTTTTTTTTTCTGGCAAGTCTCACTTCTTTTTCTGACAAGTCTCGCGCGTTTCTTTTTCTGGCAAGTCTCGCGCATTTCTTTTTCTGGCAAGATTTTTTTTTGGCAAATTTTCTTTTCCTTAAAAATGTGTCGCATCATGGTCGATGTTTTTTTCAGTCTCGATCAAAAACTCATTGCGAAGATCCAAGTGACTCACTGCCAAGCGCGACGACAAATGTGGCAAAAAAAAGAGCCAGTCATGGCAAGAGAGAAATAAATCGCGACAAATAAAAAGCCAGTCTTGACAAGTGCGGCAAAAAAAAGAGCAAGTCATGGCAAGAGAGAAATAAATCGCGACAAATAAAAGTGACTCGCTGCCAATGTGATCGTTCAAAAAGGGACCAAAAAAATAGCTGAATAAAAAAGAGACATCAAAAATGTTTCAATTATTTATTTATTTATCGCATCATTAAAAATCATAAAATGAAAAAATGAAAAAATATAATAATAGTAAATATTTAATAAAACAGGCTGAAATGTTCACACAGACGCACATATTTTCTCGATAAAATAATTAAAAAGGCGAACACTCACACGCACACACGCACGCACGCACACGCACACACAAGCACGCACGGGCATTTTTATAAAAAAACAAGAAAAAAACCAGAAAAAAACAAGAAAAAAACAAGAAAAAAACCAAAAAAATACACGTTTTACACGCTTAAGCATATACGAAAGTGAAAAATTATTTGGGAATTTTTTAAGAATTTTTCGGGAATTTTTCAGGAATCGCCGATTTCCTTTGATCTTTGCCGACAAAACCACTTGAGATTTCGCCGATTTCCTTTGATCTTTGCCGACAATCGGGTGCGCGCGCGTGTTTTCGCCCCGGTGCGCGCGTGTTTTCGGCTGGGTGCGTGAATTTTTGAAGGGAGAGATTTTTACGGGTGAGAGAGATTTTCACGGGTGAGAGAGTTTTTTGGCAAAAAGTGTCGTTCAAATGATTATTTCGAAATATCTCATGAAAATAATAGTATAAATAGAGTGGATTTTCTAATAATTCTTCATTCTTGTCAACTGACACTCCAGAAATTGGCAGTTTTTTATTTTTGTCTCTATTTTTTTCTACATTTTTCCGTGTTTATCCAAGATGACTCCAAAAATGGATAAAAATGTGCGTTCAAATGTTTATCCTGTTTCAAATAAAATTCCCATCGAATTGCATCCTATAATGGCAGCGTTCATGAGTTATCGTTTAAGAACTGATACCAATAATAAAAATAATGCTAGATTAGCCAAAAGTAGCGAATCATTGATTTGGAAAATTTTGTGCTTCTTTCATCCTGAATACGAGACAGCTAAAGAATTATATAGGAGAAAATTTCCGCCTGCAAAAAGAATTCAAAAACTTATTGAAGATATTACTAAAAATGACGGGGAAATCATGTCGGCAACAGAACAATTTGCCCATTTTTGTCGAATTGCAAGCAATAGCTGTGACGAAGTCAGGTGTTATCTGTTTAATGAAAATACTCAAACTTTAATTTGGAAAAACGAAGGACCATTTCAAACATGTAAAGATCGTGGAATTACTCTTTTAAAAATCCCTGTTATTCAACTATCAGATGACAAATATTCTGCTGTTTCTAGTAAAATAAATCGAATTTTTGGTAAACATGATTTGAGAAAGATCTGAATTCTTTTTTCACTTATTTATTTGTGCATTATTATTTATTTGTGTAAAATGTCTCTTGTTTTGTTAAATAAAAGATCAAAAATATGAGTCAAAGAATTATCTATCAGTCACGTTTATTAAATTATTAAACACACAAAAATATTACAAAATACATATAAAATAAGTGGAAATAGCAAACGAGAATTAATGGTAATAAAAAAATTTCATATTATTCAGTTGACTTTAACTTATTTTTCTTTATACGATTTATGAATTTCAGTTCGTAGCAAACGATTTTTTACGTCAAACGTTAAGCAATTGAAAGGAGAAGCAGCAAATCGTCCGTCAGCAAGTCTAATAATGGGGATAATAGATGGGGCAAATTCATGAATATTAGTTTTGTCAACATGATTTTGATGTCCTTCTTGATAAAGATAAATATCAGCTTTATATCCTTTTTCGTTTATAAGTTTGGCAAAAAGCTCAAACTGCTCCATGGACGTCAAAATTGCTCCATTGTCTTTACGAACACATTCACCAAGCGCAAAAATATAGTAATCTTGAGAATATTTCATAAATGGATTTTCCATTCGTTTATAATCATGACCAAATAAATCAAGCAAAGTAGAAATCCTATGAGTGAGATAACTTAGAGATTTAATTCTGTTTTTATCCTTTCCTTGTAAGTAGTAACTCATATAAGCTGCCACTAAAGGTTGAGCTTCAGAAGGAATTTTATCATAAACTGGAAAAACATGTGAACGAGAAGTTTTAAAGAAATCCATTTTTGTTGGAAGTTTCTTTAAATTATAACCAGAAATTGTATTATTAGAAGTCCCGGCATACTTTCCATTGTCAAAATGAAGAATAGGGATTATAAGATCAGCAGAAGCGTTTTCTACGCTTTTCCAAATTGGTTCTTTAATATTTTCTTTGAACAAATAACATGCTAATCTACTTCCATTAAACTCAGAAGATTCACAAAAAAGAGCCAACTGCTGTTTGACTGACATGATCGATCCATCATCATTCGTGACAAGCTTTTTTAATTCTTGTCTTCTTTTATCAGTCGTCAATCTTTTTTTTGTTTTGCTATCACCTTTATATTCAGGCTTGAAGAAACAAAGCAATTTCCATATCATTGGTTCAACTCTTTTCACACATTTATTGCCACGAGTTCTCAAATAATAACTAATAAAAGCAGCCATTATGGGATGCAATTCGGTGGGAATTTTATTCGAAACAGGATAAACATTTGAACGCACATTTTTATCCATTTTTGGAGTCATCTTGGATAAACACAAAAAAATGTAGAAAAAAGTAGAGACAAAAAAACTGCCAATTTCTGGAGTGTCAGTTGACAAGAATGAAGAATTATTAGAAAATCCACTCTATTTATACTATTATTTTCATGAGATATTTCGAAATAATCATTTGAACGACACTTTTTGCCAAAAAACTCTCTCACCCGTGAAAATCTCTCTCACCCGTAAAAATCTCTCCCTTCAAAAATTCACGCACCCAGCCGAAAACACGCGCGCACCGGGGCGAAAACACGCGCGCGCACCCGATTGTCGGCAAAGATCAAAGGAAATCGGCGAAATCTCAAGTGGTTTTGTCGGCAAAGATCAAAGGAAATCGGCGATTCCTGAAAAATTCCCGAAAAATTCTTAAAAAATTCCCAAATAATTTTTCACTTTCGTATATGCTTAAGCGTGTAAAACGTGTATTTTTTTGGTTTTTTTCTTGTTTTTTTCTTGTTTTTTTCTGGTTTTTTTCTTGTTTTTTTATAAAAATGCCCGTGCGTGCTTGTGTGTGCGTGTGCGTGCGTGCGTGTGTGCGTGTGAGTGTTCGCCTTTTTAATTATTTTATCGAGAAAATATGTGCGTCTGTGTGAACATTTCAGCCTGTTTTATTAAATATTTACTATTATTATATTTTTTCATTTTTTCATTTTATGATTTTTAATGATGCGATAAATAAATAAATAATTGAAACATTTTTGATGTCTCTTTTTTATTCAGCTATTTTTTTGGTCCCTTTTTGAACGATCACATTGGCAGCGAGTCACTTTTATTTGTCGCGATTTATTTCTCTCTTGCCATGACTTGCTCTTTTTTTTGCCGCACTTGTCAAGACTGGCTTTTTATTTGTCGCGATTTATTTCTCTCTTGCCATGACTGGCTCTTTTTTTTGCCACATTTGTCGTCGCGCTTGGCAGTGAGTCACTTGGATCTTCGCAATGAGTTTTTGATCGAGACTGAAAAAAACATCGACCATGATGCGACACATTTTTAAGGAAAAGAAAATTTGCCAAAAAAAAATCTTGCCAGAAAAAGAAATGCGCGAGACTTGCCAGAAAAAGAAACGCGCGAGACTTGTCAGAAAAAGAAGTGAGACTTGCCAGAAAAAAGAAATGCGCGAGACTTGCCAGCAAAAGACTGTCAAGAAAAGAAAACGGGAAAAGTAAACAATACAGATTTGTCAAAAAGAGATTTCGAAATCAGTACGAAAAGGACGCGAGATTTCGGCGCGCGAATTTCAGATGGGCATTTATTTTAAAAACTAGCAGATTAAGCATGAATATTGCTGCTGATGAACTCGTGATAAGAAAAAAATTTGTGCTTGTGATAAAAAACAAATAAGGCGAGATTTATTAATGGAAAATTTTTTTGCAAAAAAAATTTTAGTGATAAGAGACTTATAAGAGATTATTAGGAATAAAAATAATCCCGTTTAAGCAAAGAATTTGATTTTTTGAGAAAAAATATTTACTGATAAGATCATCGCCTGAGGGCATAAGAGATAAGCGTGAAAAATCAAGCTCGTTAATGCGTCATAATTGGCGGCAGAATTTTAGAATTTAGTTATAAGAATTTAGTGATAAGAATTAATGATAAGGGTTTAGTGATAAGAGATCACGATTTTCGTAATCAGTGATAAAAATCGTGCTTAAAGATGTGTCACATGAAAAAATGATAAAATTATCAGTTACTGATAAGAACTGGTGATAAGAGACTATTATTATTGAAATCAGTGAGAAAAATCCTTATCACTCATGTATGACTTGAAAAAATTGATAAAAAATATTTACTGATAAGAAATTAGTGATAACGGCCTCTGATAAAGCATCCAATGGGATATTCGAGTTCAGCTTGAAAAATCCTTATCAGTCATATCTCACGTGAAAAATAAAAAGTAGGTCAGATTTTTGTCAGTTTACCAGAGTAATATTTTACCAGAGTAATATTTTTACCAGAGTAATATTTTACCAGAGTAATATTTTACCAGAGTAATATTTTACCACAAAAATATAGCCCAATAGTCTTTTGGACTCAAAAAAGAGGGATTACGAAACGGACGTTATTTTCAGCTGCCAGGTTAGAGCATAACTACTAACACGAAATCTCGTTTTTTTAGCTTTTAATTAAACTGTTGATGGTATTTCTTAGTCAACCATCTGTAAATTATTACATTTTGGGAAAATCATGAGTCTCTCTTTTTACAAAGTTCACAAATCTCTTTCCTTCTTAAATTTTCTCATGCTGTGATTTTTTTGCCGTTTTATTTAATTTGCGCAATTTGTCTATGAATAAAAATTTGAAGAGGTTTAAAGCGGGAAATGAAGATAATTTGTTTTTCTTTAAAGCTTATATAAAAAGAATAAAAAGAGAGGCATCGAAAAAAAAGCAAAACAAAAATCTTTTAAAACTGAAACATTTAATGTACAATTGAATTCGACTACAAATGCTTTTGTTTTGATTTTGACGTGACGTCTCTCTTTTTCTCACAATTTGAATAAAATTTGTGATAAAAGGTATGTCAAAAAAAACTGGTGTATGAAAATTTAAATAAAATTACAGATGATATTAAATTCAATGTTGCCAAATATTTTAAATGTGGCACAAATTATTGGAATTGCAACAAATTTTTCAAGTGTTAATACTTCAATGCCATTTTTTGTTGAAAACAATCATTCGACTTTTAATGATTCTCCAGGTGAGTGAAAATTCCAAAAAAAAGTAATTTAAGCGAATAATTGAGTTAACGTGATTCAGGGATGTGCGATACTGGAATATCGTATCGAATATCGGTATTGTCAGAAAAAAATCGGTATCGCACAGCCCTGATGTGAATTTATTTCATGTCAAAGGAATCCTTCGTGGGAAGCCTTTATGGCAAAATGTTTTCATAACTTTTAAAAATTAGCATCCCAAAAACATTTTTTTAATATTAAAAATTTTTTAAGCTTTTAAAAAAACTGAATAGTTAAGTCGACGATTTGTAGCCGCATTTTTTGAATGAAAAATTGTTCCTGCTTAATTTTCCATTTTTTTAATTTTTTTTTATTAAATATTAACTGCGAAAAACTTAACCATATTGATTTTTTTGAAAACTATTTTTGTATAAAAAAACTGATGTCTATCATTAATAGAAAAAGATAAAAAAAAAATTATTTTTAAAGGGGGAGACGCGTCTCTAACAAATTTTTTATCAAAGTTCATTGGAGCTGTTTTTTTGCCTGACAAAAGCAGCTCCTTTGAGCGTTAATTCGCGTCGAGACCTTCAATCAATGTTTAACAAAAAAATTTGTTAGAGGTGCGTCTCCCCCTTTAACACATAAAAAAACTGAACTTTTTTGAATTAGTGATATTTTTTAGATTGCTTAAATGCAGATATAACAATGCAATCACAATGGATTTTACGTACAATTTTGAATGAACATTATGATCCACAATTAGTGCCAAATCCAAAGGGCGTTGTTGTCAGTGTTGAATTGGCCCTTCAAACATTTTATGATATCAGTGAAACAAGTGCCAGCTTTACTGCAGATGTTTTGCTAAGGTTTTTTTTATTATTTTTTAAACTGATATATAATTTAAAAAGAGTTTTTTTAGTCAAATTTGGCATGATAAAAGACTTAAATTTAATCAACATTCACATTGTTTACAAAATTTAACTTTAAGTTATATTGTAACAAATAAAATTTGGCAACCATTTGTAAATTTTGTAAATAGTAAAAAGAGTGAATTGCATACTTCTCCAACTCCCAATACTTTTGTCTTAATTTATCCAAATGGAACGGTAAGAAAAAAAAGAATTTAAAAAAGAGAAAAAAAAACTGGCTCTTTATTTGTTTTACAGATATGGACAAATTATCGTTTGCACGTTGAAGGTAAGTTTAAACTGAAAAAATAGACAATTATGCAAATTTTGCATATTTTTCAGGCCCATGTTTTATGGATCGATCATTTGAAAATTTTCCAATGGATGAACATGTTTGTGGGTATGTAAAATTTTAAAAAATTTATTAAAACTGACATGTATAATCCCAAAACTGCTTGATTAATGTTTTAGATTAGTCTTGGAAAGCTATGCCTATAATACTGCACAAGTTCGATTAAAATGGCGTGATTGGGATCCAGTTTTTTCGTATAGCTCAAAAACAGTTTTACCCGATTATATTTTGAGTGAAATTCGATGGGATAAAAATACGTTTATTTATGCAGCGGGTAATTATTATTTTTTGCTTTAACTGTACCAGTTTTTGTTTTCTTATCATTACAATTTTAAGGGCAATGGGATCAACTTACTGTAAATTTTGTTTTAACACGAATGTTTGCATTTCACATTTTTCAAATTTATCTCCCACTTCAAACAAGTATTTTTATTTCATGGATTAGCTTTTATTTAGGTAAAACTGTTTTTTTTTATCTTTATTTATATCAGTCTTGTAATTAAAAATTTAATGTCAATTATTTAATGTTTAAGAGTTTCATATAACTTCATTTCTGGCAGTTATACTTTTTTTAAAACTGACCCCCCCCCCCCCCCAAACTCCCCCCCCCCCATAATAGTTGATCCCAATAAAATAACTGAACCATGCCATTCATAATTCAGATAATTTTTAGATACTCGAGCACTTCCAGCCCGAATGACTTTAGGAGTTTCAGCAATGATGGCATTAACATTTCAATATGGTGCCATTCTTCGAACCCTTCCCCGGGTATCATATGTAAAAGCTGTGGATGTTTGGGTGTTTGCATCTGTTTCATATGTCTTTTTATCCCTTATTGAATCAGCTATTGTTGGATATCTTGAACGACTTCGACATAATAAACGTCGACAATTACGAAAGAAATTGTTGAATGAATCACGAGATTCTTTTTCATCCCTTGGAAATTATGGCACTTTTTTTTCTAATGGCTGCTTTTCCCCGTGTCCACATCAAACTATCTTCGAGGAACCGAATAAAGAAAATGTTGAAGGTTTAAAGTTAATTGCCGAAATGGAAAAGTTACCATCTGTTATTCCGGCACCTGCAAAAAAGGGCATTAACTTTATTATTTCTATTTTAGAAGCAAAACTTTTTATTCATCGATGGAAGGAGTAAGTAGTGTATTTGTTAAACATATAATTTTGTGGCATTTTAAAATTGATAATTTTAAAAGCAATATTTTCTTGGATAAACTGGTGATTATGCAAAACAAATTAATTAATATTCATTTTAAAACTGATATATTGAACTTTTAGACAATGGTGTGATCCAGACAAATGGGATTTAGCAGCTCGAAAATATTTCCCTCTAAGTTTTTTGATCTTTAACATCTTATATTGGTCATATTATCTTGGATATATTAAATTTTTAAGACCATATTTAAAACAATCTTTGTAAATTTGTTGAAAACTATGTGTATTTTTTGCTCAACAATAAAAATTAATATTGTTTTTTCTCCGTGACATCCACAGCCTTGTACCCTGAATTAAAAATATTTAAAAAAAACTGAAAAATCAAAAGTTCTTTTACATCGGCGGAATTAGGAAAAAATGATATTTTTTTTAAATAAATGGTGACTTTTCTTCCAGTCTCGTCTGCTTTCTTTCCTGTCTTTCCAAATATTTTTTTGCGCATTTTTTTTCTGTGATTTTTTCAAAACAAAAAAACATTTTTGATCGTTAAAGCGAAGGTTTACTTTTTGGCTTTTTTTACACACTGGAAGGTTGGCGGAGGAATTAATATAATTTAAAAAACTAAAATAAATTAATTGTATCATTTCATTTGAATTTATCTTTATTTATTTATTAATAATTATTTTTATTAATGAAAAATAATTATTCATCATCGTCGTTGTGGTTGCAAATTTTGGAAAGGCTTCAAATCAATGATGAATCAGAACAAAGACGGTCCCCAAATGATGAAGAATTTATGTTAAAAGAGATTCATCATTTAACTATTAAATATGGTGTTAGTTCTTTTTTATAAAACTGTTTTTAGGACTTTATGAACTGAGTTAATTTTAAAAATTTGCATAAAAATACTATCCATCTTTTAAAATTTGTTACTTTAAATTATGCTCTATTTTAGGATATCTTTAAACATTCATCGCATATGAAAAATGATAAAATTCATGTTGAAATACAATTTTGTCAAGAAGAAGATTTTGCTGAAATTGAACAAATTTTGCAAAAATATGAAACTACGGTAAATGTGGCAACTGGATTTCTATTTAACAATAAATATTTTAGACACGATTAATGCTAACTGCGATTCCACGTTCAATGGTTGAATTACTTTTTGGTATTTTATTTCCTTCAAAATTTACGATTAATTTGAAATGCCTTAAAATTTGTTCAACTCATTTATCGAAGCAAAATTTGAATATTGTAATTCAAAATTGCAAAAAATTAAAAACTTTAATGCTTCCAAATTGCAAAATTGAACAAGTTATTAATTTGACGGACATTATTACAGAGTTACCATTGTTGGAACATTTTGAGTAAGTTTTTTTTAAAAATTAATTCTATTTTGGTTAATAAAAAACTGGTTCCCAGGTATTTTCTTCACTTGGCAAAGTGTTCTATTTCAATAAAACGAGGAAAGAATTCTTATAATTAATGTTTTGAGAATTTTTAAAGAATGTGTTTTTGTAATTTTAAAAATGTCTTAAAACATTTAAGAATAACTTTTAGACAATAGCAAACATTATTTTTAAAAAGAATGCTTTCGCTTTTTTTAACTAAACATGGCAATTTTCATAAATTATGCGTGAAAATGATTACAAAAAGAAAGTTCTTTACAATAAGCAAAAAAATTTTGTGATTTGATCAAAACAAGCAAAAAATTGAATTAATTAATTAAATGGATATTAAAATTTAAATTTTTATCATTTAAAATTAATAAAGTTGGTAAAAACGACAAAAATCCACTCAAATTTCGGGGCGCGGGGCGGGATGCGAGTGGTGAAAAAGAAAAAGCATAACAGTGGTTAAAAAACTGTATACAAATATAAGTTCCAAATTGCTCAATTTTGAATTTTGTTAATAGTAAAACTTTTGAGCAAAAGATAATTATTTTAATTTTTAAACTGTATCAAGCATAAACAATTTTCAGTGGATTAACAACAAAAGGAATTGAAATTTCTCCAAATATTTTTAATTTTCTTCTTCAAAATCGTCGTGTAATGAAAACATTTTTAATTTGGCCTTTTGAAAGTTTTAATATTGATCAAATTCATGGATATTTGCCATTTTGGGAAACTTTTGTTATAAATGTAAGATTTTAAAGTTTAAAGCGATTTAAAAAATAAACTGCGAATTTTTTAAATAAGTTTCAGACCCCAAAATTCTTTTATTCCGCTGGAATTTGTGTTCGGTTAGATTCAATCTTTTTAAATCCTTTAACGGATAAAGTTGTATTTCAAAGAAATATTGATTTTATTTCGGATATTACAAATATGATTTATAAAAAGCACAAAGAAATTTTTTCCACTTTAAATGAAAATACAAATGGATGGGAAACATTTATGGTCAAAACGGCGACACGCGTGCAACAAATTAAAGAAAAATGTGTGTATTTTGAATTACCAACTAAAAATATGTTTTTACAAGATTAACCGTTTTATTGGAAGTTTAAATGTTTTCTGAAAAACTGGCATCAGCATCGGTGATCATTTTTTCGCTTCAATTTCATTTTTCTTTGCAAATTGTATTAATAAAAATGTGATTTACTGTTAACCCTATTTTTTGATTTTAATAAATTAAATAACTGATTAAAATAAATAACATTGTGTGCTGGTAAACTTTCAAATGAAAAGATTGAAAAAAATTTAATTGCACATTCAAAATTTGTGGGCACTTTGTTTTCTCAAAAAATGGGAAATATTTTTAGTCACGAACTACAGTAATTTTACACATTCAAAAATTTCGAGTTTATTTCTATTGCAGAAATTTGTTTGTAATAAGGGAACATCCAGATCCGACGTCGGCAAAAATTCAAATTTTTTTTACCCACCCTTCTGTCGGCACAATGCGGCATAAGATCAAAGGAATTTTATAACAACGTCGTATTTCGCTTACCCCCACCCACCCATAAAATTCCGACGTCGGATCTGGACGTTCCCTAAATATAAAAAAATTAAATATTTACTCCAACAGAGCACGGGCTCATTGGGTGTTCGGTAGAGACGGATTTTGAGTTTAAGGGATGGGATATGGTTATTTTTACTCCCAAAGCACCCTAAAATCATTAAAAAATGATTTGGGAGATGTCGGGCCCGAAAATCGAAATTTCGAAATTTTCGATATTTTTCACAGGGGGGACCAAGACAAAAAATTTTTAAAAAAATTTTTGAGAAGAAATTTTTTTTGCTTTAAAATCATCAAAATATGTCCGAAATAATATAATAACACTATAAAAACCATTTAAATGATACAAAACAATCAAATATTGAAGATATATCATTTCAATGATGTTGGGGGTATTGTGAAAAATTCTTCTAACTAAAAAAAAATTTTTTCTGCTTATCTTCGACTTTGATATGATTGGATATAACTAAATCGAGGTCAGGGAGTTTAATTAAAGCATTTATAGGCGTTTAAAGTCAATATTAACTACTGTTTTTGGTCCTGGGGATGTTTTTTGCTTATATTGAGCTAAAAAAAAAGTTCGTCATCTTCCCGGGTAGCTAGACGCATATTTTTGGTCTTAAAATAACCACAGCGTCAATTAGAATAGATATGCGAGCCTTTTTGGTCATCCAATCAATATTCGTCATTTTTCAGCCATTTAAAAAAATTCTCCACAACTACCCCGACATGGTTGACATGTAGGATCGTATCGAATATGCATCTTTAAAAACCTCCAAATGATTTTTTTTTTATCATAACATATATGGCAATCGATGTGCGAAGGCTTTAAGGTTTATCTTATCGGGAACCCAAAAATTTTTGGACTTTACTATATTTATAGGTAAAATGGACTATTTAGAAGCTTGCGAGTTTTATTTTTGCTTTGATTTGAGCCCAAATCTTTTATAACAGTGTTGTAGCCCACAAAATTTCCAATATATCTGCTTGCGATTTTTTGTTTAAATGACATAGTATCCATTTCCCGAGGAAAAAACTGAATTATGGCTGCTTATTTTGTGCAAAATTGACAAAAAAAGCTTGCGAGTTTTTTTTTTGCTTTGATTTGAGCCCAAATCTTTTATAACAGTGTTGTAACCCACAACATTTCCAATATATCTGCTTGCGATTTTTTGTTTAAATGACCTAGTATCCATTTCCCCAGGAAAAAAGTGCCAAAATCCGCTGTTTTATGCAAATTTCGTTTTTTGGACCTGACAACCCCAAAATATGATATGAAGACCCCCAATATCATTTTTTTATGGTTTTTAGGTGTGTTTAACGTAATTTTAAAAGGACGCCTGTACCGTACAATTTTGGCCCCAAAATGAGCCCGTGAGAGCCAAGGATTTCTAAACTAAAGTTTATTCAAAAACTAAATAACTGAAAAGAATAAAGTAAAAATAAATTTTGGATTTAATTAATTTTTATATTTCACAATTTCAATTGATGAACAAATTTAGACAATTTTTAAATTTTAAAAATTTTCATTATTGAGTAGGAATGAGAAATCCGGCCGAAAAGTACGGCCGACCGGGGTCGAAAAAATCAAGGCCGGGCTGCGGCCAAAATTTTTCCGGCCGGCCGCATTTGTTATCCCTGTTATCGATGAACAAAATCTGAACGATATTTTTTTGGGAAAAAAAAATTTTTTTGCAACAGCCTGATAACTAAGCTTTAATATTCATCATTTCACTTTTATATTGTCCCTCTTCAATATTATTATTCCATCCCCTTTTTTTCATAGCTAAGATTTTTGCAATTCAAAAATGCATTATTAAAAATTCTTTTCAAATAAAAATATCCCAAAAAAAAGTATATATAAAAAAGGGGGATATTTCGAAAATTAAAAATACAGCAAAAATAAATAAATATATTTTTTTTTTTCGTGCCACACTTCAATGCCCTTGAATGATTGGCATTTTATTTTCTTCCCACAAATCTGAGGCAATTTCTTGGAAGCTTTTTTTAAAAATTTACCTTTCCTTTATTTTTTTTTGTGAAAGAAAAACTTTTTTTGAAATATTTTTTTTAAAAAAAATATGCCTTTCTTTTTTTTTGCTTTTGATTTTATGGTTGACTGATTCCTTCATGACCCTACAACGGCAGATGCCAAATATTTTTTTTAAAAGTTTTTGGTTTTTTATTTTATAGCAACAGAAAAGTAGCACCCCCCGGCATAGCTTAAATGTGGTTTTTGATGCCTTTTTTTGGATTATAGGAACTTTTTTTTAATAGAGTTTTGTTAAATATACAGTAGTTTTGAGGTAAATAAATTTAAATTTATGTAAGGTTACTTTTCCATATTTTTAAACACATTTTTTAATTAAAGCTGTTTTTTAATTGTTCAAATTTCTTTGAATTTTTTCGATTTTGCTAAATTTAAAACTGGAGTTCCATTTAACTGAATACTTAAAACTGATTGTTGTATTTCTTTCTTATTTTTGGAGCAAATGTCAACGGCAAAAATTAAAAAGTTGAAACACAACTTTTCAAATTCTAGCAAAATCTTAACAAAAGTATATATAATTCTTCATTTTTTTTGAATCGATAAAATATAAATCTTTAAAAAAAGGTTTACAAACACTTTTATTTATTTAAAAAAAAATTGTAGATCGTTGAAAACGGCTTTAAATAAATATAATAAAAATGGAATCGTTTTTGTTTGCTAAAATTCATGTTTAAAAAGAATCAATTTAAACATTTATATACAACTTTTTCGGTAAAACTGTGTAAGTACATATCCTTTTTATTTAATGCTGATATTATTTTGTCTCTTTAAATTATATATTTATATATATATTTATATATCTAAAATTTAATCATAGATTATTAGTACCTAACTTCTAATACTTCAAAAAAAACATATTTTTCCCTATAATTTGCTAAAACTATTTTTACTCTAAAACATGGCAGTCGACAAAAAAAAGAGATACTGACTCAAAAATAAATGTTGTCATTAAAAATCAATGAAGCTAATATTATTATTTTAAAATGAAAAAAAAAAACTACTTTTAACCCAAAAATATTCTTTTAAAGAATAAATTTTTGTTAATAAATTTTTATGTTTAAAATCTTATTTTTAATGCATTTTTTTTTCATTATATTATGTCCTTTGGGAGTTGAAAAAAAAGAGAGAGATGGCCCTATAAAAATGCTTTTGGTTAATGTACCAAAAAAAGGCAGAAAAGAGAGAGGGGAAACATTGCTCAACTTCTTGCTTCTTGCTTTTTGCTTCTTGCTGGTTGAAGAAGGAGATTTGAACAATGAAAAAGTTAGTAAGCATTTTTTAGAAGCCGAAAAATAGACATAGAAAATGAAAAATAAAGAGGGAGAGAGGCTTCGCTTGAGATTTCTTTTTCCTTTCTTTCGCTTCTTCATCTTTTGACCATTGGCCCTAATGAACTAACTGACTGACTGAGTGACATGCTTACTACATTATATTTTTATGCTTGACTTGGATTATGAAATTTCTATAGATGATGGATATGCTAATTTTTTTAATATTACTTATGGACTTTGAAAAAAACTTGTTGCGCAATAGAATATGAAAACAGGAGGGTCTTTATGGGGAGGCACTGCAATTTTTAACTGTGTAAATTTTCTTGGTTATCTTTTTCTTCTTTTTTTATAACAAATATTATTAATTTTAATAAAATTTTTGAAACTGTTCCATGTTAAGTGATGCTGTGGCTCCGGCTGCAATTCTGGAGCCACTGATCTTAAAATATCAAAGGAAAAGTGCCTCTTTTAGGGGGGTTCGGAGGCACGGAGCCGGCTCCGGACCTGACAATAGAATTGTCCGGTACAAAACTTTCTAATCTCAATTTGGTAAAAAAATTCTTGATTTAAAATTTCATAAATCGCATTCTTTTAACTGAATAAATTTTTTGCTGCAAAAAATACACATTTATAAAACTTTTTTAAAGTAATAATTCGAGTTTTCCGCTCATCCCCAATCTAATTTTAATTTTTTAAAACTGTTTCGACGTTTTTGATTTTTCCATCGATATACTTTTTTGGGTAAATTTATTCATTTATTTCTAAACTGTTTAAGGTCAACCTATCTTTAAACCTACTTTTCCAAAAACTGATCACTTTTTTATTTCCAACCAATTTTTTTCTTCTTAAAAAAACGCCTAAAACTAAATCAAAAACTTATTTTTTTCCTTCGCTTCCCAGGCTTTACAAAAGAATTATTCTTTGCAAACTTTTCCCTATTTTTTTTTCTTTTTATTTTATTCCATTTTTTAACCTTTGAAAAAAATGTGAAAGCAAGAAAGTATACCGGAAACAAGCCCAAAAAAAAGTCATAAAATATGATCCTCTTCCTTCTTCTTTTTTTTAGGCTTCTTTTGTGTGTTGCAAAAGTAAAAAAACCTCATTCATTTTAAACGTTTAATGGAGCCTTAAAAATGCGATAAACAAAAAAAAGTATTTTTTTTACTTTATTTTTTTCGATGGTAGAATATGTAAGTTAGATAAAATATATATATTTTTTTCATTATTTTTCAATAAAAAAATGCTAAATAATTACGATATATTTATTTTTATTTCATGTTTTTTATGGGTTTAACTGTAACAAATAAGGGGTATTTTTGTAAATTAATTTATTGTTCATAAAAAAGTTTCTATAAATATGGAGGTATTAAATGAAAGTTTTAAAAGAACAGATTTTTTTTCAAATTAATTTTTTTATAATAAAACTGGTCTTAATATAATAAAAATGATTTAAACAGTGTTCTTTGTCTGTCTATCTTTATTTTATTTTCTTTTAAACACTATCCCCGAAAAAAATCGTGCCATTCCACAATAATTATTGGCACAGCTAAATTAAACTTAATCAAAAATTATAAAACTTACAAATTCACCAATATATTCTTAATATTCTGCCCTTTTTTAAAATTAGATGCTAAAAAACAATTTTGAAATTTTGATCATTCGTTATAAATTAACGGAGCACAAGTTTTTATCCCAAACTGAAGTCCAAAATTCAATAATTTCTTTTGTTTTTCATTTATCACTGTTAATAAAAAAAACAAAAAGATGCAATATTATTTGAAAGCCTTATTTTATTTATCGGATTATTTTTTAAGGATTATTTTTAAAAAAACTGCTTCGTTTGGTTTTTTTTTCAAAAATCAATAAAAATAGCGTAAGCTATTTTTTGCATTTTAATAATTTCAGAGGTAATCTCTTTTTGGTACTTCTTTAGTTTGTCCCCCCCTTCATTTTTTATTCACAAAAAGCAACCGCTTATTCAACCCGCCCACCCACCCTTTTGAATTTTCAACGTAAAGTTAACATTTTTATGCAAATTTGTGAATGAAAAATGAAGGGGGGGGGGGGGGGACAAACTAAAGAAGTGCCCTCTTTTTTACTAAATTTTTAAATAATATTTATTGGAATAATTTTTATAGTTTTTATATCACACTGTTATCGGAAAAAATTTTTTGTTTTTTTGTTTCAGGTCACATATTTTTTGAAATAGTTTTTTTGGTCATTTTAGGGTCATTTGGGAGCAAAAGTAATCCTAGATTACCTCCATATTTCAAAATACATCAATACAGTACATTTCATAATCCCATGTAGCATTAATTTTTCATTTATTAAATTTTTGAATTAACTGCAGACTGAATTTTATTCGTAAAAAACTGCTTTGTTTTGTATTTATTTTAAATTTATAAACATTCTCAGGCACATCTTGAAACTAATATTCATTATTAGTTTCAACTATCCATTCCCAAACATGAAATTTTTTGTGGATAATAACACAAAAAAATACACGCAAAAAAGTATTAAATACTTTTTTTGAGGGTTTGCATTAAACTGTTCCTTGTTTGTTTTTATAGCAGCAACATTGTTTTTTTAAACTTTTAACAAAAAAACAAAAGCTAATCCCCCCTTTCTTCCTACATTTCATTTCATTTCATTCCATTCCATTCATCTTTCATGTCCCCCATTCAAAAGCAACAATTTATCTTTTCTTTTTACTCTTCCATTTTTTTTTACGACTTAATAGCCTCTTTAAAAAAAAGGGGATGACTTTTCATTTTTCGATTCTTGTTTGTCGTCAACGATTTTTTAATTGTTCTTTTTTATCTGTAATTTTAAGAAGCCATAGTTACAAAAAAAAATATAAAACTGTTAAATTTTCAAAGTTGTAGAATTCAAATAAATGGCTCTATAAAAAAACAAAAATATCCAAAGCTCAAACTTTTGTTTTTACTTTTTGGATTTTTTTAATACTTTTTTTGTGCCAAAAAAAATATATATTTGACTGCAGTTGATTGTCGTTTTTTTTTGTTTTCCTTGTGGCCGCTTTAAATGATAAATGACGCGACGACGGCGAAAAAAAAGAAGGGAAAGGAAAGCATCGTTGACATAAAACAAATGACGCTGATGAAAAGAAGAAAAAGAAGAAGCGATAGGAAGAAATAAAGAAAATGAGGCATTAACAAAAAAAAAGTAAAAAAAATAGATGAAAATGAGAGGTCAGTAAAGTAGCAACATTTGAAAAAAAATATATATTTATATTTAAAAAAGGGATATAACTTTAAATTTTTTTTTTCACTGAATTTGTTTTTTTTGACCAATTGGATTAAAAAATTTGTTTTATAAAATAGTAAAATTTGGATCATTGAAAAATTATTAATCAATAGTTAATTGATAAATATTATCTAAAATGTGATAATAAAGTTGATTAAGAGATAATAAAACTGTTAAATAAATAATACTTATGCTTTTTATTGTTCACCAAAAATAATGTTTTAATAACATCGTGGTACTGTACTTTTTTTAGTTGATCATACAAAACTGGCGCCCTAACTTTTTTTTACAAAAATTCCCAAATGCCTAATTTTGTTGTCCCCAAAAAAAGTTCCATTAAATGCCAACATTTGTGTATTTTTTTATTGCGACATTTTAATGATACATTTAAAAAATGTTTCCCCGATTTAATCGTGTTTTTTATTGCATTTCATTGTTTCAAAAAAATTTGCCTTTTAAAATTTCAAAATTTTAGAATCACAAAAATTTTATTTAAAAAATGCCATGAAGAATAATAATGAAGATTTATCTAAAAATATTTATTTATTTTAAACTTTTGTTTATTCTTTATTTAAATTTTATAAAAGCTAATCAATGCTATTCGTGTGCCGGAACCTGCCATAATGAACCATGTAACTGCCAGGTAATAATTTTTGTTTTTTTTAAACTAAAACGTGATTAATTTTGAACAAAACATATAAAAATCACCTATCTGATATTTTTCTGTATTTTCGTAAAAAAAGATTTAAATATCAAAATTTTTGTAATTTATCTAAATTAGTTTATTAAAAACTATTTTGGTGGTAAAAAGCGCTGTATGGAAATTTCGCAAAGTTCCGGGGCCATTCCCCATTTTTTGCAGGGAATTCTCCAAAATTCTTAAAAGATTTACAAAACAGCGTAATAATAAATTTTATTTTTATAAAAAAAATTAAGTTGTTTTAAATTAAAAATATTTTAATACTTAAATTTAAAATAAAATCATTAAAGCAGTAATTTAAGAATAATGAAAATTTAAATTTGTCATTTTTCGTTAAAAATTTAAGTTTTTAAGCTCGATTAGTCGAATTCACGTAAAAATCATAAAATTAAGCTTGCTGCGGCATCTGAATCGTTTTTTCTGTAATTTATCAAACAAATCCCAAAAAAGTTTGATAAATTACAGAAATTTTGATTATTATTAATTCAATCTTTAATTTATTTTAAATCGGAGAACTTTATCTGATAAGAATCTGTTAAAAAATAGATGATGCTAAAACTGATACAACAAACAATTGATTTTTAATCCTAAAATAATAATCTATTTTTAGATTGGTTCTTGTGAAGCAGATTTTTGTTTTATTGAACGAAAACCCGCAGAAATTCCCGGAGCATTTCGAATAACAAAAGGCTGCCTAAAACGACCTTCTCGAACTCAATACGGTTGTGATTATGATCATTTTAATAATCAAATTCAATGTGTTTGTCGGGGAAATTTCTGTAATGATGCAATCTATTTTCGACATACATTTCGTCGAAATGTAACTTGCCGATCTTGCAGCGAAAGAAATCCAGATTGTGATGACAGCTGTCAAGGACAATGGTGTCATGAGGATACTGTATCAGGGGTGACGGGATGCGGGTTTGGGCCTCCAAGTATGCCATTTTTCTACAAAGGTCCTGAGCTATTATTTAATCGAAATAAATTGTGTATAACATTGAGTCGAGGAAATAATGCAAAACCAAGAAAATATTGTATTTGTAATACACATTTATGTAATGATTTTCTTGCTGGAAGTCGATATTATGGTGAAGCCGGGCTACGGTTGAATCAACAAGAAACAAATGGTCCAAGGTCAAGATCTTTGGTTACTTATAAGTAAGCACTTTGTTTTTTCTCAAAACTGTAAAAAATAGTTTCTGTATAAAATCGTAACAAACCTGGGGTTCTTTCATTTTTGGGAATCTAACTGTTGAATTTAATTTAATATTTTAACTATTAATAATGAAGCAAAAATTTCAAAGTTGTAAACAAAGCTCAGATTCTTTTTTGATTATCAAAAATATTGAAAATTATTAAAAAAATATTTTTCAGTCATGCAACCAGTTCCTTATCATATCACAAATGCGTTTCCTGTGATACCACCGCTCAAGACAATGCAATGACATCTGGATGTAAACAAAATAATTGTATTGGGCACTTTTGTACACTTGCAACACAACGAATAATTTCATCTTCTGCAAATGCAGCAGCCGGAAGAATGAATATTCATGCACAAATCAGCGAAAAACAAGGTTGCATAAATGTTACTGATCATCACAAGGTAAATTAATTAATTAAACATTATTCAGCAAAGCAAAACTACTATCATAACCTGTTTAAGTACAGTAACCTATTACAGTAACTACATTAATCAAATTTAAATTTACAGATTCAACTTGGTTGCACTCATAAATGGATGAATAATGAAGAGGAAGAATTATTTTGTGCATGTATTGGTGATCTTTGCAATAAAGATTTGAATACTGCTTCAGCTTCAAAATCTACGCCGGTGAAATTTTTATATGAATTATTTTTAACAATTTTATTGCAAATATTTTTCATACTTTTTCAATGATTTTTATAAAATACGGGTAAAAAAGAGAATGTCAAAAATGGCTGTCAATTTAAAACTCTGCTCAAACATATCAAATCCAATAAACTCATCTATGCAGCTAATATATTTTAAATTTGAAAAATACTGTAAAATATATGGATATACAGTATCCTCGGATCGGTTACCAAATTCCACACAATACTTTACTAAATAATTATTTTTGATATTCTTATAAATCTTTTATTTAAAAATGCCAAAGAAAAATAAAATCCTATTTATCTCTAAAAAAATACATAAACATTCAATAATAAAAATCAACAAATTATCCACCTTTTTTAAACACGCTTTTTCAAAAGTCCATGTTCAATTAAAACATTTGAAGCACGCATATATAATTCATCTTCATTCATTTCAGGATTTGCTTTTCTTTCACTTTCAAACTGATCAATAAATTGTTCACAAAGTGATGGCTTGGAAGAATTTTCTACAGCTGTAACACCACTGTTACGAAATTCTGAATAAAATTTTCTAAAATATATAAACATAAAAGCAGTGTAAGAAAATGTAAGAAAAATAACTAACGCTCTTATCACATCCTCTTTGTACATAATTGATCGAATAGGTTCATCAGCTTTTGGCATTTTAATATCCCAAATCGGATCTACAAATGGTGGAGCAGCTGCATAAACATCATACCATAAAGGCCTATTTTCCCATTTCATTTGACCAGAACGAATTAAACCTGTAATTCGGGAAAAAATTGGAGCAGAACGTTCAACACGTGTAATAAAAGATGCCATAATAAAGCTAAAAAATACATTTATAAAGTTATCATTTTTTAAAAATTAACAATGATATGAAACGGTAAAAACCAGTGTAAAAAAACGTTTCTAAAAAAAGTTATATAAACATTTTTATTTCTTTTTTAAAAAAAGATTGCAGACAGTTTAAAACGGCTTTCAATAAATAAAACAACAATATTACAAGAAACACACCCGTAAAGCCGTAAAAAAGGTATTTAATTTGTGCAAAATCTAAAATAAAAACACTGTAAATGCAAAAGTTAATTATCGTCGGTATTCATATGAACAACAATATCATCACGTTTTTCAATTTGGAGACCGATTCGACAAGCAGCAAGACATCCTTTATTCCATTGTCGTAAAATATTTATGTCTTCATCGTCAAGAGGAGTTCGTTGCATCACATCTGGTAAATCCATTCCAACATTTTCAAGCAGAAGACAAACGGGTAATGCTTCACCTAAAAGAAAAGAAAATAATATAGCAAGAGAAAATACCCAACATACATCTTCCATCATCATGTTTAGCAATCATGCTTTGATATTTTTGCGATCTTTCGGCAATATCAACTTCAGGATTATAATACTCATTGTAATTGTTGCAATCAATTATTTTCTAAAACGTTTAATTATATGAATGTATTGAAAAATTAAAAAATCATACTTGTTGAGTTCTATCCAAAATTTTATCCAATAATTCTTGTTCAACTTGTTCACGCGATTTTGGTGGTGGATGTACAGGTGGAGTACTACCATTTGATTCTTGTTGAGGAATATATACTGGATTTGGTTGTGGAATACTAAAAAATACGACAAAATCATGTAAAAGGAATACAAAAAGGATATAAAAAATTTACATAGGAGGTGGATTTGGTTCTGGAATAATTAAAGGTTGAATATCATCATTTTCTTCACTTCCACACCATCCACAACAAAGCTTATACAGAAATGACATTTTTTTGATACAGATTTATTAAAATTTTTAGTTATAGCACAGAATCATGGAATGAATGAATCACAAGCCTTTTCTTTCTGTTACACTAGGATTACCACAACAACAACAAAAAAAATGCAAAGTTTTCTAAATTTTTTTCGTGTCAAGAATCGTATTTTTTGTAAATTCAAAGATCACGAGAGAAACTCTGATGATCGATCAAATTGGAATTTTAAGAAGCTTTCAAATAACTGTTGATAAATTATTACTAAAAATAGAAGAAACAATAACTGAAAAATTTTTATTCATCAAAAAATGTGGAAGTTTAATGGATAAATTGAATATATTCGATAACACAAATCATACATAAAAAAATAATCAAAATAGAGATTAAGTAAAGACTTTGTTTTGGTATTTTTCCATATCATAGTAGGAAGTTACAACAACACGATCAGCAAATTTGCGTCCAGTTAAAGCAGCTTGAGCTTTTTGACAATCATTCTGATTTGCAAATTCAATGAAAACTTTTCCAACTCCTACAGCATCAACACCAGGTCGTGGAATGTAAAATGACATGACGCTACCGTATTTTGAACATTCGGAAGTAATATCTTCGCAGATTTCTAAAAAGAATATATCAAAAATTAGATTGAAAAAAAACACAAAACAAAAACTAACCTTGATATTCAGTTGGATCGGCTAATTCTGCTTCAGTGACCATATTCAACAAACATAAAACTTCGGTTGGCAATCCAGCCCCTTTACTTAAATCAATTCCAGCTTGAGTTAATGCGGAATTAACATTCGGTTTTTCATCAGGACAAGCTAATGCAACAGATAAAGTTTTATCACCCAATTGCATTCCATTAAGCCCAGCAATAGCTTGATGAGTTAAAGCAGGATCCAAATATTCTGTGAAAGCATAACCTTTTGAAGAACCATTTGAATCCTTTTGTAGTGAAAATGCTTTGAGTTGACCAAATGCTTGTAAAAGTTCTTTGACTTGTTCTTCGGTAAAGAATGTTGGTATTCCACCAATGTAAAGTTTGTTTGGACCATCAACAACAATGGTAGAAACAGGAAGTTTAGATAAAACATCAAAGCTTGCATTTATTGGTTGATAATCACGTGGACGACGAATTTTCAATTGATGCCCCATAAAACAAACTCCATCAAAGCACATACAAGCAGTTGTTTCATCAATAGATCGAAATTCTAGAAATGCAAAATTTTTATCAAGATTGATTTGACATGCGAGTACAGGATTTCCTTCAGCTTGAGCTAAATTGCAAAGATGCATCTGAAAAAATGAGAATATAAACGTACAATTGTAGCAAATAACTTTTTTTACACAAGACGGAGGTAAAAACTACAAGAAACAGCTCATCCCAAAACCCTAAAAAGCTAAAAAACATTTTAAAAGGAATTATTATTTAAAATGGGATTTTAACTACTCTAAATAACACTGAAACCATAAAAACAAACTTGTTGATTGAAGAAATCCATTAGTATATCTTCTGTGCATCCAAAGGGAATGCCGCCAATGTAGAGACGACGAGATTGACAAGTTACCGATGGTCCAACAACAGGTACAGATGATTGAATAGTTGCTCGAGGAATTTGACCAGATGTAAGAAGAGCCTTATATTCAGCGGGCTTCATATTTTCATATCCAAGTGGTGGAACATCCCAATATTTGTATTTAATTGGCTTTCTATCAGGTTCCCGACGTCTTTCTTCATCAGAATTTCGATCATCGCGTCTAAAACAGTAAAAGCAAAGATTAATATTATCTAAAAACATTTTAAATATATTTTACCTTCGATCTCTATTACGCCGAGGAGAACGGGATCGACTTTTTGATCGTCGTTTATTCTCTTTTTCAAAACTTCCAGGACTTCGAGGCATATTTGATTACCACAAAAAGCTAAAATAAATTCGATAAAATTTCTTAAAAAAATTTACGAAATTTCAACAAAAAAAAAACGTGGAAATTTTTTTTAACAAATTCAAGCTTTTTTCGTGGTAAGAAAATTTTTTTTGAAACATTGAAAAAAAAGTTCAAACAAAAAAAAAAGAGAGATGAGCATGTGACGGAGGGTCGAGTTTCCTATTATGTTTAATATATTATGTTTCAGATACCATTTATATGCTGCTTTTATTATCTATAAACAACTTAAAAATGTTGAACGCTTTTAAAATTTGATTTATTTTTTTTTCCATTAAAAAAATTGAAAGCAACAAAGTTGCTGCTTTTTTTTTCTGCAAACAATTGATTTTTCCATTTTTTTTCCTTTATTTTTTTTTAAATAAAAAAATGTGACATAAAATTTGGTGGGGGTATAAATTGAAATATTTTGTTGCACTTTAAAAGCAGCTTAATTTTTTTTTGTATTTTTAAAAATACATTTTGTTTTTTTGTTGGCTACCGTAATCCCAATTTTTTTTGCTTAAAAATGTCTGTGCCATTTTTTAACTATAAAAACGAGTTTTTTTATTACTTTAAAATTTTAGATTCCAATTTTTTAGTTAGTTTTAATTTTTTGCATTTTTCACATTTTTTTTGTGCAAAGTCGAAAAAAAAAACAGGAATATACAATGATGATGATGAGAAAGAGATGATGATGGAGGGGGGAGAGAGACATTGGGTTAAAAAAAATTGCATAAACAAATACTCACTTGAGAAATGCAGCAGTATAAAAATCAAGCATGCTATTCTTTTATTTTTTCTGGGAAAAAATATAACTAAAAAAATGGCAACATTCAATTGTCAATGCTGTTGTCGACGCGCGAAAATGTACAAACAACAAAATATTTTTTTTTCGGTGGCTTATTATTTTAAAAATTCGGTCGTGTAATAATTGTTGTTGCTCAAGAAATTTGCTTTTATGACATTTTTGGTCTATGTTTTGAGAACTAACATTTTTAATTTCTTTGAATTATCTAAATTAGGCAAGCCTGGAAGATATTGCAGACTGACATCATTGAGTCACTGAGAGAACATTGAAAAAAAAAGACGATAAAATTCAATAAAAAGCGATAAAAATGGCCCAATGCCTGTTATTTCTTCTTCTTTTTAAAAATGGGGGTATATTTTTGATTGTTTTAAAATGTACCCCAACAGAGAAAGTAGTAGTACATTTTGGGTTCTTCTCTCAAAGCATATTCTCTTTGGGTTAATCATGTTCAAAATAATTAATCCATTTTTTTATCTTCAAAAAATTTTTTATCTTCAAAATTTTATTGTTATTTTAGGGAAAATTTATTTTTTTTGACGATTAATTTTGTCAAAATGTTTGAGCGTTAAAAGCAGCTGATCAAATTAGGCAGCAATCTTTTTAAATCAATAATCAATGATAAGGGGGAAATAAAATATTTTTATTTTTTTGTTTAAAGAATTCATTCTAAAATGATTATTACTCTCTAAAAACAATTTTCAATTTTGCATTGCTTTCTTTTTTTTACTATTTCTAATTTGATTCTGGTCGTTAATGAACAACAAATTGTTTGATGATGCATACGTAAAAATATACTATTATGAATTTTTAAAATTTAAATTAAAACCGAAAAACACAATGTATGCATACATACAAACATCAGATATTCAAATTTTTTATGACATATTTTTTGGGCCTTAATCTGCTTGATTCATGTTTCATCTCGTTTTTTTATGTATATACTTTATTTTAGTTTATTTTATGCCCGTCTGCTTTTTCCCTATCTGATTTGTTTGCTTTGTTTGCTGCGCTTTATCTTTTTTTCAAATCAAATTTCTGTTTTCAGAAAAAAAACTCAGATTCCAATATTGATTTTTCAAATACATATTGTGTTGAAGTTCATTTCAAGATCAATTTTGTTTTATTATTATCAGAAAATAATAATAATCTTTTTTTCGTTTTTAAATTTTTATCGCGTAATTTTTTCACTTTTTTTTAAAACAACTTTTTTTTCTGGTGGATCCACCCCGACAAAATATATATTTTTTTTGACACGTTTCTGACTCATTCCCGCATCTTCCTCTATTTTTTTTTCTTCTACTTTTTTTTCCTTTCCTTCTTTTTCCAAGTCACCCTTCTTCTTTTTCACAAGTTTCGTTTCAATGCAAAAAAAAAGTCAATCATTCTTGGACCTTGAGGACCTCTTTCTTTCTCTCTATTTTTTTGTTCTCATTTTCTCACTATATTTCATTCAATTTCTTGCATGTTTCTTTTTGAATGAAATAAAATTAGATAATTTATTGCTTATTATATTTTGCTATTGTTTTTGAGTATGTTGAACATCCATATATATATCTGTTTTGCTATGCTTTATTCTTTTCTTTCGAAATACCAATGTTTGAGAAACTTTTTTTCCTTCAAAAATATTTTGTGCAGCAAAAACTTTTATTGAATGTAAAAAGAACTTCTTTTTTTCTACACTTTTTGTTGACAATCAAAAAAGCTATAAAAAACCAATATCTATTTTTTTGAAATTCTATTTTTCAATTCTTTATTTTTCTTCGCAAATTTTTTAAACATAAAATTATCATTAAAAATATAAAAACAAAATTGCTTTATTAAATCACTGTTTTGAATTTTTGATTTTTAATTCACAGAAAAATAATTCTCGAGTGGGCAAGATTTTTCCAAGATTGAAAATGATAACTTAAATCTTATCATTTTCAATCTTGGTGTGGAAATAAAGATTAAATGATATTTTTTTATCTTATCTGTAACAAAAGCTGCTTTCTTTTTGTTGTTTTTGTTTTCAGCTCAAAGCTTTTTTGAGGGATCATTGCTTTGAAATAGATTAAATTTAGTGAGACAAAATGTATTCTTTTTTTTTTAAATTTCTGTTCATTTTGGATTAAATTTAGCAAATTTTTGAATTATTTTATTAATTTAAAAATTCTTAAAAATAATTTTTTTATTGGAAATTCTAACCTATTTTTTTGATAATTTTAAAACTCTAAAATACAAAAGAAAGCATTTTTTTTTTCAAAATTATTTAATTTCGTTTTATCCCCTATAAAACCATGGCATTATCGGAAAAATGAAAGCCAAAAACCACCACCTTAGTTTTATGACATTTCTTCCCAAATCATTAATTTTCTAAATTTCTTTTTTTTCGTTTTTGTATGTTCCATTTTCCATTTTCCACTTGTCATTTGAGTCAATTGTCAATATAGGCAATAGCAATTCAACCATAAAAAAAAGGAGTACCGCTCAATTCATTTTTTTTGTCTAATTGTTAAAATTTTCTCTGCGGAGGTGTTTCTGCGCGGCAGCAGCTCTTTTTTTCTTCTTGTTTGATTTGAATCAACTGTGATTTTAATGTACATACATTTGGGTGATTGAATGTGAAGATTGTCCATCTCTAAATTTAAATAATATATTTTTAGTTTTATCTCAAACAATAATAAAATGCCAAAGAGTTTATCGGAAGGTCCAACATGTTGTATATGCCTTGAAAATTATGACCAAGAATTGGCTCGAGCGTTTACCGCTTCCTGTGGGCATTCCATTTGTGCTCAATGTGAATTCAAGCTTCGAATTGCATGTATGAAAAAAGGAATTCCATCACAATGTTGGATTTGTATGAAACCTTTTGAAGGTCCGTTATATCGTACATATGCTCTAGAATCTGCAACTCCTCGGACAGATGTCCCTCGATTTTCTAATCCATATTTGACAAATTCACAAATTCGTCAACAATTAACAATTAATCCAGAAATATATAAAGATATTACACTACCAAATTATACTCCACCAGAGCCTGATTTACCTGATCCCCTTCCTCGACAACAACAACAACCTCCATCATTGCATCCATTATCAATGAATATTCAAAGGCCATTATTGATTCGACCTTCAAATATCCCGGATTCAATGTATCCACCAACATATTCAGGATATTTTCCAAATATAAATCAAAATCGTCATCATCCATATCGTCCAATGACAACAAATAATTTTAGAATTAATTCAATGATGCCATGTTATCCTTCTTCACAACAACAACAACAACAATATCCATCAAATTCAATTAGATGTAAATTTCATATATCTCTAATAATACAAATCTAAATCACCCTCCTTTTTTAGGTCCTCCTCCACAATTCCATCAACAACAATTACAACCTCCACAATTCTTTTCATCATATCTTGATTCTTTAAATTCTATGCAAATTCCACCAACTTCCGCATCCGTAATACCTCCAACCCCCTCAGGATATTCTTCACAACAACAATTTGTTGCAAATCAAATTTGGCAGCATCAACAGCAACAACAACAACAACAACAACAAAGTAATAATAATAATAGTAATAATTATGGAAATTATCATTCATAAATATAATCATACATATATATATTTCTGTTATTGTTGTTTTAATTAAATAATGAAGGATATATTTATTTTCGGGTTTTAAAAATATGAATCTTGTGATCTTTTTATTTTTGTTCTTTCAATACTTATTGTTGCCTTATTTTTTATTAAAAAAAAACTGTATTGTCATAAACTTTATATACTTAAATAAATTAAAGTCTTTTCAATATTCTAATATTTTGTGTTTTACAAACATTTGAAGCAAAAAATTTTGGTACTTCTTCACAATTCCCCCCCCCGTGCACGTGAATTTTTTTTTCATTTTTCTTTCTTCTTTTTTCAGTTGTTTTTTATTCTCAACACTTTGCCAAAAAAATGAAAATCACTTGCATTTTTGTGAAAAAAAAGAATGAAAAAAAAATTCACGCGCATGGGGGGGGGGGGGGGGGAATTGTGAAGAAGTGCCAAAATTTTTACAGGGCGGTAGGTCTATGCACAAACGCTTTTTCAACAGATCGTTTTCTTTTTTTTTTCTCCCACTAAACTTTCGTTTCAAGAATTTTAACGTTAGAAAAAAACGATGTTATAGATATTGTTGAGTGTACAAAAGTTACAAAAACAAAGCAATTAGGATTTTAAATAATGTTTTGTCTGCTGCCTAATATAGCAAACTATATGCTTAACGATATTTGATCTTTTTAATGGATGAAAAACATCGCATTATTCGTAAAATACTGTTTTTAACATAAAATGAGCTTTTTGCTATTCACTGTTTCTGCAAGTGTATACAAATGACACCGAATGAGTCTTAGATTTTTTCACAGATTGTTCCTTACATAAATACAAACATTCTGTGAAAAAGCCAAGTTGGCACGGCGTGACACGGCATATTTACAGCATATTTTTGAACAAATTTTCGGCGTTTTTAACATTTGTTAAGTTTTTGGTCAACAAACATTGGTCAAAAAATGTTGAATTAATTGTTTTTTATGTTTACTATCCTAGCTGAAATGTATTTGAGTGGTTTTGCCAAAATGTAAAGCTTTTGTTGATCGTTAAACATAATTTTATATGAAAGATAAAGAAGTTCTTCTTTTCTTTAACCACAACGTTGAAATTTATTTATTTTTTATGTCTCATAGCTGAACTATCAGTAACAGATGATGGCCGTAATCGTAAAAACTATAATAAGTAAATATAATAAAGTTTTAATATTTAAACTGAAGATGTTTAGCAAAAGAAGCAGCCGATGAGCTCTAAAAAAACAAATTTGCGCAAGTTTTGGCAAAGTGAAAATGAATGCCCCGTGGGAGAAAAAATGTTCAACGTTAAAAAGTCATTCTGAATCAGAATTACATAATTTAATCACTTTTCCCTACTTCTTTCTTTATTTTTTTTATTCTAAGGTTATTTAGTATAGAAATTCGAATATTTTGAGACATTGTTCGTGCTTTAATGATTTCTATGAGCTGAAATTTTTGTAAAAAACGAAAAAACGTGCATAGACCTACAGGGCGGGCAAAATTGTAAAAACAGACAAAAGACAGAAAACCTTTTGCAAATCCGAAACAACAATTTTTTACGGCCGTAAAAAATGGAATTTGAAATCATATGATATTAGGATAAAAATTCAGAAATACAGTTTTTACCACAAAATATAAAATTGTGCTGTATTTTCTATTAATTTAAAATGCAATTTATACATTTAAATATTTTTGATTCTTTTTAATTTAAAAAGTTTTAAAAAATAAAAAATAGATTTTATTTTCTATGCTTTTTCTTATTATTGTGTTGACTGAATGCCAAAACATTCATGTTGAACATTACATAAAATAAAGTTCATTGTTACTACTGTACCACTGCGAATTCAACTTATTTCAATATTTTAAAGATGTTTTTTAAAAGTAAATGGTAAAGACTCAATTATAATTAATAAATACCAAATTTAACACCTTTACAACACCGATAAATGTGTTAAAAGGGAAGTTTCCCGTTTTCAAAAAATTTTGGGCTAACAAAATATTTTAAAATAATTTTCCCCATAACTTTTTATAAACATTTAAAACATTTATGATAAATTCTAGCGATAATTTTTAAAGCTTTTTTAAAAATATTTTTTGAATTACTTTGGTCTTTGACCATCCTTTTGATAATTATTCGTACTCAAAAGAATGATCAAACTTTATGGTATTCCTATTTTTAATTTTATTTTTATGTTAATTTATCTTTCGAGTATCAATCAATTGATATTATCAATCCACAAATCTATTTTTGTCATTCCTTTTTTTCCTTGCTGTCTGTCGCGTGTTTTTGTTTCACCATCTCAAAGTAATATTTTGTAATTTCGGTTTTGTTATTTTTCTTATTATTTTAGTCAGTAATGCATTTTACTATTTATTTATATGTCACAATTTTTTTTAGGTTAAATATGTATCGCATTGCGTCTCATTCTCGTGCTCTTCAGCTTTCATCAAACCCTATTCAAGTTTGTTCACTTTTTATCTTTGATTGTTTTTTATGAATATCTTTTTTAGTTGGTAAGAAGTCTTCATGAAATTACAAATCTCAAAGAAGTGCTTGCCAAGAAAATTCCTACTCACAATAAAAAAGTTGTTGAATTTCGTAAAGCATATGGAGGTACAGTAATTCAAGAAGTTACAGTTGATATGGTAATAGTTTTATCTATTGCTTTAAATGTATATATTATTTTTATAGGTATATGGTGGGATGCGGTCAATGAAAGGTATGGTAACAGAGACATCTGTTTTGGATCCTGAAGAGGGTATTCGTTTCCGTGGTTATTCTATTCCGGAATGTCAAAAACAACTTCCAAAAGCTCAAGGTGGTGATGAACCACTTCCTGAAGGAATTTGGTGGCTTCTTACAACTGGTGAAATTCCTAATGATAAACAAGTTCAAGCTATTAGCAAAGAATGGGCGTCACGAGCAGATCTTCCTGATCATGTTGCTCAATTATTACATAGTTTTCCTTCAAATCTTCATCCAATGTCACAATTTATTGCTGCAATTGCTGCCCTTCAAGGTGAATCAAAATTTGCACAAGCATATGCAAATGGTGTTCATAAATCAACTTATTGGGAATATACGTATGAAGATTCAATGAATTTACTCGCTAAATTGCCTACTGTTGCTGCATCTATCTACCGTAACCTTTATCGGGATGGTTCTTCTGTAAGTGTTATTGATTCAAACAAAGATTGATCTGCAAATTTTTGTGCCATGCTTGGATATAATGATTCACTCTTTGTTGAACTTATGCGACTTTATCTTGTTATTCATAGTGATCATGAAGGTGGAAATGTTTCTGCGCATACGTCACATTTGGTTGGATCTGCTTTATCTGATCCATATCTTTCATTCTCTGCTGCAATGGCAGGTCTTGCGGGTCCTCTTCATGGTTTAGCTAATCAAGTAAGCTTTAAATTTGTGATACAAAATGTATATCAGTAATTGTTGTAGGAAGTTCTCGTATTTTTAACAAAACTAATTGCTGATATTGGTCATGATTATACCGAAAAAAGTCTTCGTGAATGGGTTTGGAATCATTTGAAGAGTGGACAAGTTGTTCCTGGTTATGGTCATGCTGTTCTACGAAAAACTGATCCACGGTATACCTGTCAACGAGAATTTGCTTTAAAACATCTCCCAAATGATCCAATGTTTAAACTTGTTTCAAATCTTTACAAAATTACCCCAGATGTTTTACTTGAACAAGGAAAAGCAAAAAATCCATGGCCAAATGTTGATGCTCATTCTGGTGTTCTTCTTCAACATTTTGGTATGACTGAAATGAATTATTATACTGTACTGTTTGGTGTTTCTCGTGCACTTGGATGTCTTTCTCAATTAATTTGGGCTCGTGGAATGGGTCTTCCACTTGAACGTCCAAAATCTCATAGCACTGAAGGTCTCATGAAACTTGCCAAAGCTGCAAAGAATTAACGTCTCATTTATTGTCTTCAACTATTATTATAGGTAAATTAGTTTTATTTATTTATTGTATTTCTGATGTTAAGTTTTTAAATAAATATTTCTTTTTTAATTTATGACATTTTTATTTTTAAAAGGAGGTATTTTACACCATAAACTATCGCAAATTTGAGAAGCTGATGTGCATTATTTTTTTGTTTTATAAAAACTAAAAAGTTTTACACAAAATACTTTGTTGCAGCCGAGATTTGTGGAACCAACATGTTGAAAAAAGCATTTGGTTTTCACTAAACAATTGCAACAAAAAACATGTGTTTTGTTTAAAATAAAATACAGTATACTTTTATAGTAAAAAATCCACAGTAATTTGTTTTCAAATTTGGATGTAATTGTCATTATAATTGTTTGTTGCAAAATTTTAAAATTAAAGAAAATTCTGAAAAAAAATTTTTATTTCACCTGTTTAATTTTTGGATAAAAAAAATTTATGTTTTCTATTTTGAAAACATTTTTTAAAATTGCTACCAAATTAAGTTTTGCCAAATAAAAGTGTTCTATTTTATATACGAGTTTTTATGTTAAAAAAAACAATGTTTTAAAATAGAGACCGGCAAGCAAACATTTTTCCTTTCTTTTCTTTGACATTTTTTTCGTTACAGTATGAAAAATAAAATTTTGATTTACACTCTAATAATCAGAGCTATTAGATGTTATTTTTTATGCTGATTCCGAATATGACATTTAAAAAAATTTTCCCCTAGGACAAAGGGTGGAAAACTCAAAAAATACATGTTTTTTCGATTTTTGACCCCTAAGTAAGCCCAGGTAAGCATAACGGTGAGCACAGTTCGATAGCCCTTCAAAAAATACGTCTACAGTAAAAATATAAAGCATAAGAAAGCACAAGAAAAAAATAGGGAGCAATCGCAGAGCTAGATTTTGATCAAAAACGTTAAAAAAATCGAAGGAATGCATTGTTTTGGCAATGTGTCTTTCATCGCTATGCGACAATGCATTTTTTGTTGCAAAAAAAGGAAAGAAAAAATGTCTTTTTTTCAACCAAAAAATTTTGCTTTGTTAAATTTTCAGATGGCATTTTCGGCGCTTTTACTTAATTTTTTTAATTTTTTGTTTTTAAATTATTCTTATTCAGGTCTAAAAGTACTATAATAAAACCAAAAAATTTATTTTTTCGAAAAAATTTTTTTCACTTGCCGGTCTCTATTTTAAAATTAAAAAAAAAGCTATTTTGTCTAAAATTGAAATAAAAAAAAGCTAATTGAATTATACCAGTAAGCTTCCTTCCTTCCTTTACTTCTTTGAGACTCAAGGAAGGAAAAAACACAGAAGACGAAAAAAGCTGTCATTGATAGTGTAATTTTGAAAAGTGAACAAAAAAGAAGAAGCTTTTTTCTCCTTTTATTTTTGTTGTTTTAAAAAAAAAAAGAAGATGCTTAAATCTCCTTGAAAGATAGATAGATTGCATTGTGACATGAGTTGTTGTTAGTTAGTAAGTAGTAATGAAATTCTTTTTAAAAAGGGAATAACAAAAGTGTTCTTTTTATTCGTGTTTTAGAAATAAAAATACTTGATATAAGTTTTTGTTTTACCATTTTGAATAATAAAAGTTTGGTGAGCGACGGATAGGAAAGGGACTCTTTTTTGATGTCGCAAAAATTTACGATACAAAAAATAAAGTTAAATTTTTTTTAATATTTTTAAATATTGAAAGTCTGCCCTGTTTAACGATAAAATATTTAAAAAATTTTTAATTTTAATTTCTATAAAATCAATCTTTATTAATTCTTATGTATCAAAATTAGATATTTGTTTAGTTTAACAATAAGTGAATTTATTGTTAAACTATTATTTATATACTGTATTTTTGGCAGAAATTGATAAAAAATTGACCATCCATTTTTTTGCCAAAATTTAATTGTAATAATTTATTTATATATTTCCTTGTTGAGGGATTTTTGGTAGCTAAATTTTTCAAACTGGAGTATGTTTTTTTCTTTTATTTTTTTAAATCACTGTATTCTTCTTTGGAAATTAATTGATTCATTTAGCAGTAATTATAATTATTAAATTTCAAATTAATGTTTAACTATTTTTTAACACATAAATTTGTGAACTTAACATATTTTTTTGTATTTATTTAACTGGATAGATTATTCCATGCATTCTATAATAATACTTTTAAAGTATTATAAATATGAGTAATTACAAAACAAATGACCAAATGAAGCCATTTTCATTAGTTTTTTCTTTTATATTTAACTCAATTTCCTTAAATAATCATTATTATTATTATTGTTATTCTTAACTTTGTATTTTAGTTTTTCTTATATCTTCGGATTAACCGTTTCCCCCCAATTTTTGTTAATTCTTTTTTTCTGTTGCTTTTTTTCAGCTTATTAATTTCCAAAAAAAAGATAAAAAAGAGATATCCCTTTTTTTATTACATTTATATCTACGCTTTTCAGGGAATTAAAATTACTTTTTTTCTTTGCAATTATCTGTTTTTTAAAAGTAATCAACTTTTGAGGCATTTTGAGTAATAATAACTTTTGGCAAAACAATTAAAAGTTGTCTGCCCCCAATTTGGGATTCCCCAAAGTGAACGGAGAAAATTACTTTTTTTTTACGTATATTTTTACGCGCGTTCATTTTATTTATTCTTTTTTTGGTGCCGTGTTAAAGCGTCATAAATTAAATGAGTCAAAAGATAAAAAAAAATGTGAAAATTTGTTGGAAGTCTTCTTCCTCATTCGTGTGAAGCAGATAACTTTTAAAGCAACACCAAGCAATATAATAATAAAAGTGTATTATTGTATGACTTTTTATTGTTTAAATTTAGTTTACAAATTTAAGAGTTCAACTTTGAATTTTCATTTTCTATTTTTAAAAATTTAAAAAAATAAAAATACATTCCATTTGCAAATTTTGACACTACTTTTTTGTGTACCCAGATTTTTTACTAAAAAACTGATTGCTTTGTAAAGAAGCCTTTGTTAAAGATTAAATTATTTACAATTTTTTTTCAAAATTTTTAAAATTAAAACACACTTTTTTACTTCCTTGTTTTTTTTACCTTTAAAATGGAATTAATTGCTTTCATTTATTAATTAATAATTAGTAAATTGAATTTTTACATGCCATATTTGTCCGTATAATTTTATTTTAGAAATATTTTTATATTTGAGTTTTTTAAACATTGATTTCAGCAATCTCAAAAACAGGTGCTTAAAGGTTTTTCTATCAAATTTTGCAAACCAAAAATAACAAATTCTGAAAGAAATTGTTTTTTTTTTTGCAAATAAGAATAATAAATAAAATTTTTGCAGCGGTATTTGTAAACCAAATTTCCCACTGTAAACAAGTGTTGTTAATTTCAAAAATTTTTACCACAAAAAACTGACAAGTTTCTTGAGCGAATAAAATCTTTTCATTTTTCATCAAAACGTATAAGTCTTTTAAAAAACCTTTTTTGTCTGTTTAATTAAACTAAACTCACTATCTACAATTATTCAAAGCATTTGTACCCATTTATTTGTTTTCTTAATTATCGGTATATAATTTTTAAATATATGAATGATTTTGTATGGGAAGTAAAAAAACTTTTTTTTTAGCTGGCGTTGCTTCTTTTAATTTTCTTTTAAAGAACACAAAAAGAAATTTAACGAAACTATAAATTTTGAAGACGTAATTTAAGCTCGGGTAATTTAGATTAGTAATTATTTAAATTTTAAGCATAAACTTTATATAACATTATTTGAGGGAAAACATAAAACCTTTTAAAAGGGTTTAAAGGGGGAATTTCATTTTTTAGTCTTTAATAATTTACCGTTATTTTGTAGATTTTGTCAATTTTGTATAATAATTTTTTTATGACAAATTTTGATTTAAACTGTGGTAGTGTTATTATCTGTAACAGGAGTTGTTTTTTAAAGTTAAGTTAAGTTTTAAGTTTAAAAACGTTTAACTGAGCACCAATAATATCTTGACCTTTTTTTTTTTTTTTTTTCTTCATTTTAATTTTTTTGTCTCTTGTAAAGAAATATAAATTTATCTCAATTTTGTTCTTCTCCCTTTTTTGGATATTTTTAGCTATCTTTTTTTCTGCTTTTTTTTAAAAAGTGGGAACAATGAAAGAAAGATTCAAAGTAAAATCTTTGTCCCTTTTTTTTTGTTGCTTCTCAATGCTCAATGAAACCCTGAAAAACAACTTCTATATCAAAAAAGAAATTTGCAAAAAGAATCGTAGTATTTTGATGCCAATTGTGTGGGAAAATAAATAAATAAATAAATAAGATTTTAGTCAGTCAAAAAATGCCAACAATAAAAGAAGAAGAATAAGATTGAAAGCATGTGAAGAAGAAAAAAAAAATGGAAAGAAGAGAGATAGATAATAGATGGATGGCCATTTGCCATGAATGATGCATTTTGAAATTTTAATTTGTCTTAAGAAAAAAGAATAAGAACTAAGAATTGCTTGATTGAAAGCTTTCAATCTTTCAAAGGTCAAAGTACTTTATTTATGTTTTTTTTGCTGCGTGTCTTGACGAGAAAAAAAATTATGGCTTTATTGCGTGTAAATATTTTGTATTAATTATCTCATGACTATATTTTAACTGGAAAGAAGTAAAAGAATAATTAAACATTTTTGAATTTTTAAGTTTAATAACTTTTACCACTAAAAGGGGAGACCCATTTTTAACTAATTTTTTGCTAAATTTTTTTGATGGTCTCAACGCGATTAGAGATTCATTGGAGCTGTAAAATGTCAAAAACAGCAGCTCCTCGTTTTAATCCTGGAAATCGTCTTGAAGAATTCTGAAAAATTTTCCCAACTTTAAAAAAACTAAAAAACTGAAGGCGGGTGGGCTATATTTACTTATAAAAAGTTAAAAAAAACTAATCTTTTATGTTTTTCCCCGTTTTTTTACTACGTATAACTATGCGGAAGCCAAAAAAAGTCACGACAATATTAATATTTTAAATTATAAAAAAATAATTTATTAAAGGTAATATAAAATTCTTTTTCCTTTACATGTCATAATAGAAGCCACTAAAAAATTTGACTTCCCCAAAAAAAATTTTATTAATAAAGCATGCGGAAGCTGCCACAAAAACTACTTTTTTTTCGCGGTCATTTATTTATTTATTTTCTCTCATCACTCCTTTTTTTTAAAATTCAGATATTTAAATGCATTTAAAGGGAGTGTCGGAGATAGTGAAAAAATTTTTACGACAGTTTTCCGTCGTTCCAAGTGATGGGGAATGAAAAAGTTTGTCCGCCCGCACGCAACGAATGCATTCCCCATCACTTGGAATGACGGAAAAAATTTTTTCACTATCTCCGACACTCCCTTTAAAGCTTTTTTTCGGAAATGTTAAAATTAAACATTTGTTTTTTTTCTTTATCAAAGTCGTTATATCTGGTAAAACACTGATATCAAATGTTGGAGGAAATTTTTGATGATGGCTACATGGTGTTGAAGAGCTTTATTTATTTTAATCTTTTTCAGCTAACTTTTTGGTCTTCCCTTTTTTCATCATTGGTCTTTTCTTTTCTTTCAAAGATTCAATCTCTTTTTCAAATACTGCTGGGAATCTTTGACATTTTTAAATATTCTGATATCTTTCTTTTTTTTCTAAAGTGTCTGACTTTTCTTTGTTTTTTTGGACGTTACTATTATATAAAAGATTAAAAAGCAAGATTTTATTGTGTGATTATGGGAAAAATTAAACTGCCAGTTTCAAACAATTTATATTTTGTATAATATATGTGTTTTGCTACTTTTAATAATTTTTGAAGTATAAACTGTTTTGTTCGAATTTTTCATTTCTCATAGCTTTTTTCTTCTTTTATTTCTGCAAAGTTAAAGTTAAACAAAATTTATAATAAAAAGAAATCAATTGACGTTTTATGGCATGTGATTTTATTACCCCCTCCTCTCTCTCCCATGTAAATATCTCTTCAACGTCTTTTTAATTTTTTTCACCTGCTTTTCTTTTTTACAATCTTTAGTTTTAATGAATTTGTTTGAAGAAAGTTTTTTAGATTTTAAATTGTTTTTTTGGCTTTGAAAATAACTGATGTTTTGGGAATTTGAAAATTGTGGTAGAAACTGATATTATTTTTGGCTAAACAATAATAATTTACAGTTAGTTTTTGTCGACATTGTTAATGCTGCTGCCGCAGGATCACTGCGATGCTTGCTACAAAAATATTAAGAGAAATAAAATCCAGAAGTTTTAGGAATTTTTAAAGAGGACAAAAGTTTTTTGGTAGATTTTACTTGGTTCATTTTTGTCGTTTCTTAAAAAAATTTAAATAAAATTAAAAACTGGAACTAATAAAATAAATATTTTATTCTTTCAATTTATTACGAAAATTTTTAAAACTGGATATTGTAAATGATTCTACAGTCACATTCTTCATTTTCTCGGACTTTAAAGTATATTATTTTTGTGTTTTTATCGTTTTTCATTTTTGCGTGTAAAGCCTTTTTCCCATTTTTATACATAAATTTTCCACACACACTTTTTTTATAAACTATGTAAGATATTTTGTAATATCATTAATGCATTTTTTATTTTCCATTTTTAGACATACTCATATCAACTTTCATCAAAGGAGCAACAAAAAAGAAGAAGAAGAAGAAAAACACCATTTTGCATTATTCTTTCACTTTTCTTCTGTTTTTTTTCCCTTCAAGAAGAAACCATTCAACTAACGAAGCGAAGCGACGAAAAAAAAGGCAAAACTCTTTTTCCAAAAAAAAAACAATAACTTTGTTTTTTTTTTCATTTTTTTAAAACGCGACCTCTCCATTTTATGCAATTTGGTTAACAAATTCTCGCATAACTAATCAACTTTTTCTCCCCTTTTTTTTCTTTTAAAGGCGGCTCACTTTTTTTATTTTCTTAAAAAAAAAGAGAGAAGTTTTTTTTTTTGAAAAAAAAGAGGAGGCAATTTGGAAATGCTTACATCGGAACGACCTCCAAGAATATTTTCATCATCATCATCTTCTTCTGCAACAACGACAACTTCTTCTCTTTCCCTTTCACCCCATCACCAGCATCATCAACATCATCATCATAATCCTTCTCAACAACAACATAACCATCAACTTCAACAGCAACAACAACAACAATATCTAATGAGACGAAGCAGTTCAAAAAGTACAGCTTCAAAAGAATATTCATATTTTCTCAATGGAAGTAACAGTGGTGGGATTACGTCTACGCCATCGACGACAACATTTTCTTCATCTCCTCCAACAACAGCTTCCCTGCTGCAATCGACAACATCTTCAACAAAACCAATCGGATGTCCAAGAGAAATAAAAATTGATTATTCACAAAATTATCAATTATCATCATCATTGAATTATTGTCAACAACGGGACAATTATTCAAGTGTTCAATATAGTCGACACTCTGTAAAAGATTCGGAGAATCGGGGAAAAAATCGAAAAGTAGGTTTTAATTTTGTAAAAAATTCTTTAAAGGCCGTGTCGCAGTTCTCATAAATCTTTTCTTATAACAAATTGTGAAAATCAGGGGGGAGTTTATGAGAAGTGCGACTCCCTCTTTAATAAGTTTCTAAAACTGGATCGAATCATGGTTGCACAATGTTTACAAAAAAAATTAAAATCAAAATTAAATATTGTAAATATTTTCTTCTGAGCACTGTAATATTATAGCAATTTATGGCATTAACTGAAAAATGACGGGATATTTTCATTCTAAAACATTTTGAATTTGCTTGCTTAAAACGCTATTATTAAAAATACTTATTTAAAAAAAAATGTATTTTTTGAATTGTAGCAACAAAATTTCGCTTTTTACATTTAACTGGCGATAATATTGCAAATCTTTGAAAGACTTTTTTTAGGAATTGTTTTAAAAATTATATTTAATTTATACCAAATCTTTTATAGCAAAATTCATATATTTAAAAAAGCGTTTTTATAAATGAAACAAATAAAATACCCTCAAAAATACGGTAACATTCTAAGAAAAACATTTGGATTAAAAGTCAAAAAAGAGAGCTTTAACTTTTGCTAAAAAAATATTGAGCTTATTTAGATAAAGATAAAATTATAAAAACTGAAACTAAAACTTTTAAAACAACCGAAAATTATATTTTGTGATAATGCTTGCTGTCTATAGAATGAAGAGGTTAAAAAAAATTTTTTTTACTATAAAAACGATAGTTAACTGAAACCAGTAGGTATCGGATGCAAATTGCAACTGTTTTAAGTTAGAATTACTGTACAAAAAATTATATCCTATTAATAAATTTTAACTGTCGGTGCATTTAAAAAATAAAATGTAACTTTAACATTTAACATTTAACATTTAACTGCCGGCAAAAAAAATATGTTCACATTATTTCATTTTTATGACATTTTTTATTATTTATCACATTTTATTCATGTAACTATAGTAGATTTTATGAATTTATTTCTATTTTTAATGAGTTACTTTTTATTACTTTTTAATATTTAAGTATTTTTTTCCTCTCCTTTTTTTTTGATTTTTGTCGGCACCATTTTTTTACATTTTGAAAAACCGCTCTCTTTTTTTGTATTCGCTTTTTTTTCATAAAAGGCATTTGTGAGCTTTTGTTTTTGTTTTTCAAAATATAAAAAAAAGGACACGAAAAAAAGCCAATTCCGAAACGAATACTTTCAAAAATGGGTTTTAATAAGTAGTAGTAGTAGTAGTAGTAGTTGTGGTATTGCTTCCTTCTCATTGCTTCCTTGGGTAATATATATAAATATTTTTTTCTCATTGTCTCATGAGAATTTCAATTTTTGAGTTTTTGCCATAATTGACTTTTTTTTCTCCTCATTTTTTTTTCATTCAAACATAAAAAAAATGCGTTGGCTGAAAGTTTTTTTGGGTTTGAGAAAGTAGTTTTTTTGTTGACTGACAAAAATTGTTTAACTGTATTCACTGTCGATGATGATCGCAAATATTAAATTTTATAATAATCTAATGATTTGAGATTTAAGAAATTTAAAAAACTTTGGCGTTGAATTTATTGTTTTAAACTGCGATGTTGTTATCTTTATTAGGATTGACACCTAATTTTTTATAAACTGCTACTTGTGTTAATTTTTTTAAATATAAAATACTTTTATCTAAATTTTATTTAATTAAACTAAAGTGCTCAAGTTTTGAAAATTTTTGGTTTTAATTAAACTGGATCTAGTTTTGATTTATCAAATTTACAATTTTAATTTTGGATCTAATTATTATTTTCTAAAAAGTTCAAACTTTGCTGCTTTGTTGAAGCTTTTTTATTAGAATTTCCTTATCTTTTGATTATTTGATAACTGAAATACCTATATTAGCGCATAGTTGTTTATTTATTTCAGAAAAAACTGCTAAGATTGTTGAATGCTAACATTTAAAAGTTTTAAATAGTTTTAAACTGCCGCTACTAAGCAGATGTTAAAAAATAAAATTTCCCAAACTACAGTATTCTAATATTTATTTTTAAACTGTAATGAATTCTTTATTCCTGTGTCATATCCCAAAATTTAATTTAATTACAGTACAATGGTGCAAATTATTTTTATACATTTATCGATTTAAATTTTTTTTAATTTCTAAAAACTGAAGACATCTTTGTGTTTTTTTTTTAAATTTTATTTTTGTATCATAGAACTTAATAATTGCGTGTCTTGAGAGTTGTAGTAATAAAACAAAAATATTTTTTTAACTTTCTTTGAACACGCAAAGTTATTTAATCACTTCCAGCAATATTTTAACCTTTTATGGCATTTTTTTGGAGTCATTAATCTCAGGTATTTTTGTCATTATCCTTTTTTTTCATAAATCAAAAAGTCGTCTTTGGAAATGACATTTTTAGAAATATTTATTTTAGTTTTAAAAAAGGATTTTTAACTTCATCATTTTTACAGAGTTTCTAAATATAGAAATTAGTCAGGATTGGAATGTGCATTGTTGCCACAGTTCTGTTTAAATAAAAAAAAGTTAATGTTGTATTTTCGCAGCTTTTCTTTTAATTCTGGGCAGACTTATGTAGGTGTTGAGTATAAATTACCTGTTGGATTAAGAAATTTTCAAAGATTAAATAACTTTTATAAATTTTTAAGATTTTTTGTCTTCTTTTAAAAATGTTATTTCTGCTTTTTTTTAGAGTATTTTATTTTATATTTTTTTTCTAACTGCAAAAAATTCGTGGATTTTTGAAAACAAACTGGAATATTTTTTTTTTCAACGAAAAAAGTTGAAATTTCTATTATCTTAATCCACAAAAAAAACTGAAAAAAGCGCCCATCATTTTTAAAAATCTTTTTATTGTTGCTTTTTCGAAATTTTAAGAACCCACAATTTTTTTGTCAAAAATTTTTTTTATTAATACATAAAACAAAAATGATTTATTATTAAAACACTAAAACAGCTATAAAATATTTTTCTGATAAATAAAATCATAATAAATAACCTTTATTTATTGACTCCCTCTCTTTTTTATTTGTCTACTATTTTGTCATATATATTATATATAAAAAAAGATATGTATTTTGTTTTTTTTTCCGGTGCCACATTTTTTTTCATTTTCAAACAAATATTATACTTAAATATTAATCGAACAGCAAAAAAAAAGAAAGTGTCAAAAAATTGAGTTGAGTTTTGTGAAAAAAAAAGTGTGTATATAATATATTTCTCTCTCTCCCAAATACATCGACACACTCACATTTTAATTCTCTCACGCCTCTGTGAATTGCATGGAAAAAAAAGCTGGAACGGCCTTTTTTCTTTTCAATTTAGAAAAAAAGCTTGCTTTTATTTTAACTGTTTTTTTTGTAGCATTTTTAAAAAAATTTTTGGGTTTTATACCTTTTTGGAATTGGAAGTTAAATTTTGAGAGATATAAACTGCTTTGAGTTGTGAAGTTTTCAATTTTAACTTATATTTGTATTTTCAAATTATTTAACAATTTTTAACAATAAATTTTCAGATTGAAAGTAGTGGGTGGCATACATCTTCATGCAAATTTCCAGCCACTCGACAAATTGTTTCTGAGACAACTGAAATAGAAGTTCCAACAATTTGTGTAACGAGTGATAATCGACGAACAAGTATTAGCAGTAATTTAAGATTTACAAGAACTTTTAGGTAAGTTTTAACCATAATTTTTCGGAGAAACTTTTTAAAAAACAAATTTTAAAAGAAAAAAATTACTTTTTTGTTTAAAAATTTTTTGGTTAAATATTTTAACTGCTTTTTCCGAAAATCTTGTAAAACTTCGAAAAAATAAAAATTTAAAAAAAACTGTCACATATTTGATTGAGGGTTTTTATATATCAGATAATATCATAGCAAAAAAAAATCATTTTGAATAAAATTTAACCTGACCGGCACCATTTTTTATAGCACAGATTCCGTTGACAGCCTTGAACGACAGTGTATGAAGGAAGTTCGACGACAACGAATTATGGATGAAATTGAATTAAAGGTTTGTTTGTTTTTATTTTGGTTAACTGTTATATATAAAAAAAATTTTTTAGGATACAAAAATTCTCCCTCCAACATCCCTTTTATCTCCATCAAATAATGGATATCCATCCCTTCGAGATGTTGGCAGATCAAAAACTGATCCCGGAGGTGGTGCCGAGAGTGAAGGGGCAACTCCAACCGTTCCAACAAAAGCTGTTATTAGCGGTTTTTCATTTGATAGTACAAAATTATCTGCGCAATTGAGTGATATCGCTGTAAGTTTTATTTATTTAACTGCAAAAAAAATTTAAAAAAAATTGGGACCACCACAAAAAATACTGCGTTTTAATCGAACGATTTAAAACATTTTTTTAAAACAAAGGCGTTATTGAGATTTGCAGGATCAGAGCAGAAATATTCCTTTAGTATTATTTCTGCTTTTTTAGAGTATTTTATTTTATATTTTTTTTTCTAACTGCATAAAATCGCGGATTTTTGAAAATAAACTGTTGTTTTTTTTGCATCATAAAAAAACTTGCACCAATTAGAACTCTCTTTTATTGCTTAAAACTGCCACTGAGTTGTTTCTGATACATACATATTTTTTTAGTTTAAACGTTCAAATCCTGATTTATCCATTGATGGAATAAAACAACGAACTCTTCGGGATATTATTGGTATTACAGTATATCAAGCAAAATTATTGCTACAATGTTGGCCAAATATTTATTCTACCGGAACGAGTGGACCCTTTGCTTCACAACTTTATAGTAGCCTTGGAAAACGAAATCCAAAAGCTAAAACAATTTTAACAAAAGCTAATGGGGTTGCAGTGTTTAGTCAATCGGATATTGATTGCACTTCAATGCATACAAAATTAACGTTGGAATTAATTGATACAATTATTCGAACCTTGGATAATTCACCAACAAATATTATTAATTATTTAACTGAAATTGGGCAATGCCATCGAACTTTAAAAGATGAAGGAATGAGTACGGCAATGTGGGATGATTTAGGTAACAAAAATTTTTATAAAAACTGATTTGGAAGTAATATTCTTTTTTTTTCGTTTTAGGAGATGCAATTTTGGAAGGTGTTCGAAAAAATGATCTCGTTCGAAAGCATAAAGAATGCCGAAGAGCTTGGCTAGCGATAATTGCATTTATCACAGACAATATTAAACAAGGCCATAACACTTTTAAAGCTTCTCCATCAACAAATGATATCAATGAAAGAAATAAAGAACAAAATTAAATAAATAAATAAATGAATTGAATTGAAATGATTTTAAAATTATTAATAATGTATTTAATTGTATAAATATATTTTATTTTTTTGTTTTTAATATTTAATATTATCCGTCCAAGAGTAATAAAAACGGCTTAAATTTGAACTGGATCCATCGAAACGATTGTGCAATTTTATGATCCGATGTCTGGCAAAATGTTTTTGAATGCCATGTGGGAGAAAAAAAACGTATTTTTTCGTTTTTCACTTTCTTTTTTAAAAAAAGCTTTATTGGAAATTAGAAATGACGAAAAAAACTGTAAAGACATTTTAAAATAGTTGCCATTATATTAACTGAATTTCTCAATTTTAATTTACATTTTTAATGAAAAATAATAAAATTTAAAACTGCTATAAAATAAACTTTTGAATCATAGAAAACTGCATTCCAAATACATGCTATTATCATTTCTGATTAAATTTTAATAGAAAAACAGCAAAATTTTAAAAATTCAAACTGATTTATTGAATTTCGCAAAGCTATAAAAGCTGTTTTGTGTAATTTTCGAACAAAACAGGAAATTTACAGGATTTCAAAAAAACTTTTTTTCTCCGATTTGGCTTATTTTTGGTGTATAGGGTATTTTGGGGTCGCTGGTAACAAATTTCAACTTTTTTTGGATTCTGATGTACAGAATCCGTGCTACAGAATTCTGGGGGTGTAAAAATTTCAAAAGAATTTTTTTAAACAAATTTGGTATCATTCGACTCGTCTCGATGAGGTGAACATTTTTCATAATGGGAACACCCATTTTTGACCACATAAAAAGGGTGTTTTTATGGATTGAAGTAGCTGGATTACGGTAATTGAACCATAACATATGAAATATCCTGTACGGGCAAGTGTTTTCTCCCTTGTATATTGTTCCCCATATATTTTTACATATGTATGCTCAATATCAAGAAAAAAATCAGAGGCCCTTGATATTTTTTTTTATTTTGTTTTTAGTCCCAATATGTCCAACATCATTAAAAATTCATATCTTCTGAAATATGTTATGAAAAGTGTTCCGGTGTTTTTTATTATCAATTCTAATGTTGCTGGAAGATTTGCGGCAAGTTTTAGACACCACATATCAAATCTGGCTATTTTGGACCACTTTGAGTATCAAATTCCGTCCAATATGGTCAACATCAAATAAAATGGTTTTTTCTTGAACAATTAAAACGAAAACATATTTTTAATGAATAAAACATATAAAAACACTAAAATAAAGTGTTGGAAAATGCCGAGGGTCATTATTGATTTTTTTACGATTTTTTGAAAACTACTCATTTTTGGTCAATTTTCATGATATTAAAATTTTATCAATGTTGAAAGATATCAGTTTTTTGATAAAATATAGCTCATTTAAGATTTTTGGGCTATGTTTCAACATCCTAGAATCACTACTTTTTATTTTCCAGTAAATTGAAAACATGGTGAAAAATCGAAGAAATAATCACCTAGAAATCGGTGTTTTTCAATTAAAACATAACTAAAAACATTTTTTTTGGTGTTTCTGTCGATATTTCATCAATTTTTGAGTGATTTCAACACCTGATATTATCAAACCATATTCCTTCAAATTTTCTAAAATCAGTAATTTTCATAAAAAAATCAATAATGACCCTCGGCATTTTCCAACACTTTATTTTAGTGTTTTTATATGTTTTATTCATTAAAAATATGTTTTCGTTTTAATTTTTCAAGAAAAAACCATTTTATTTGATGTTGACCATATTGGACGGAATTTGATACTCAAAGTGGTCCAAAATAGCCAGATTTGATATGTGGTGTCTAAAACTTGCCGCAAATCTTCCAGCAACATTAGAATTGATAATAAAAAACACCGGAACACTTTTCATAACATATTTCAGAAGATATGAATTTTTAATGATGTTGGACATATTGGGACTAAAAACAAAATAAAAAAAAATATCAAGGGCCTCTGATTTTTTTCTTGATATTGAGCATACATATGTAAAAATATATGGGGAACAATATACAAGGGAGAAAACACTTGCCCGTACAGGATATTTCATATGTTATGGTTCAATTACCGTAATCCAGCTACTTCAATCCATAAAAACACCCTTTTAATGTGGTCAAAAATGGGTGTTCCCATTATGAAAAATGTTCACCTCATCGAGACGAGTCGAATGATACCAAATTTGTTTAAAAAAATTTTTTTGAAATTTTTACACCCCCAGAATTCTGTAGCACGGATTCTGTACATCAGAATCCAAAAAAAGTTGAAATTTGTTACCAGCGACCCCAAAATACCCTATACACCAAAAATAAGCCAAATCGGAGAAAAAAAGTTTTTTTGAAATCCCAAATGTTGTTCGAAAATTAAAAAAAACGTCTTATAAAATATCAACTGCATTATTATCAACATCGTGTTTGATTAATAACAAACAGCACATTTTTTAATTATTAAATTTTAAAAAAAGGATTTAATTTTTAATTTAAAAATCTGTGAGAGTCGTTGACATTTTTGATTCCAATATTTTAATACATAAACCGATGATCAGTTTTTATTAAAATTCACTATTTAAACTTTTTGTATGTATATTTCGTATATAATATTACAGTATTTATATTATACCCTTTTTGTTAATTAACTCTACATTTAAAAAAACCTGAATTTAAAAATATAAATTTATTGCTTTTATTTTTTAATTTTTAAAAAGACTTTTTACAACCATCACAACTTTACATTTTCTGTACATACATAATACGATAATAAAAAAATATAAAAATTTGTTTTAAATAAAAACATACATTTTTTTCTCTTTTTTCCATTTTTAAAGAAAAAAGAAAAACTGATTTTTAAAAAAAATGAGCAAAAAAAACACGCGTTTTGAATCATTGCAAAAAAAAGAAGTTTGAAAACCGAGAAACAAAAAAAAACACAAAATAAAAAATGCATACAAAAAATTTTTTTCAAAATTTACCGGTAAAAATATATAATATGAAAGTGCGTGTTTTTTTGTGTTTTAAGTGAAAAATTGCTGCTACGAAAAAAATTTGAGATTCATAAAAAATTGCAAAGATTAATCTCAAAAAAAATAAAATAGAACCCGAATGAATAATTGAAAATAAAAGAAAAATATAAGAGGTTTTCTTTGAGCCTAAATAGATATTTTTTTTAAGAACGAAAAAAAGACACACTGGCATGATACGGTAGTTTCTATAGAAGTTAGTAAAAAATATTTGTTTCCTGACACAATAGTTACAAAAAGAATATATAAAAAAACGAATTATACAATTTCAACTTTTGATGGTTTTAGTAGTCCAGCAAGATCAGCACTTGAATCATTATTTTCAGATGAAATAGGTGCAACATTTCCACGAGTAAGTTTTGCAAACCATCTTTTTATTCCACCTGGATGTGCTGATTTTGTTGTCTCTGCAACCGCGCTAAGTAGGGACGTCGTTTTAATGGATGGCCGAGGCCTCATAAATACTGCATATGCAAGTGGTAACAATGCAAGGGAAAATAATTTGAACATTGTTGAAGTTGAAAAGATATCATCCCATGATTTAAGATCTGATAAAATGCATCCTGCTTGAACGCATATGAAATTGTATGGAGCAAGACCTAAAAATATAAATATATAATTAAATGTAAGCCTTTTAATTTTTAAACTGATTCTTGAGTAACAACTAGCTATGGGTCAACGTAAATCGAAAAGTTTAATAAAAACTATACTTTAAATTTATATAAAAAATATACTTTCAAAACGTATGAATGTATCGTTAAAAAACTGACTAAATCGAATAAAAACATGTTTAAAAACAGAAAAATGCGATTGAAATGATACCGCAAGTTTTTTTTATATAAACTGTCCAAGCCAAATTTAATATTATCAATATAATAAAAAAAACTTACCAACAAAAGCACTAATTGAAAAAATTGGTAGCGGAATATTCAAAAATGGTGCCACAATATTTAATAGCCAACTTGGACTAATTGGAAACATTCGTGCAAATAATAAAAATGGTAGTAACCGATGACTGTTATCATCAATTTTTTGTTGTAAATATGTTAATCTTTCTCCAAAATAATATAGCACATATTCTCGCCCAAACATTTCACTAAATAAATAACATAGCGTTGAACCAGCCGTTGTTAAAATGCAACACAACATAAATCCACCCGTCATCCCAAACACGGCACCAGCAAGGATATTCTAAAAAAATTACAAAATAAGATTATTAAAATTTAGATTAAACTAAAACAAAATCCTTTTTAAAAGTAAGGAAAAAATTTCAAAATTTTAAAAGAATTATTACTACATTTTATTACCAAAAACTTTTAGCTAACTGTATTAAAAGTAGAAAAATGCATTATTTTAATGCCCCCCCCCCCCAAAATAAGTAATTAAATATTTAAACTGCAATAATATAAAATAAAACAAAACTTACCAAAAAGAAGGAGCCCGGAATTGCAAAAGTTTGTTTATAAAGATATCCACAAACGAATACGGTAGAAATATATGCAAAATGTTCATCCTTGTATTTCTTGAATTTTTCTGCTAAAGTTGTAAAATTTTCAAATTGTGATGGTAATTCCCATGAAGTTGAGCCATTATTTGATTCTGACCATCCCGGAGCCGATATCAGCATCCACCAAAGTGATAAAGATGCAAGTCCAAAAATTCCCGGCAATATAAATAGCCGCGTCATTTTTGAATTCTTTTTTTTTTGGTTTAACTTTTTTTCTAAAAAAAATTTAAATAAAAAATTTGCATATAAAAGTGAAAATGAAAAATGAGAATAAATAATAGTTCGCGATCGGATATTAGTTTTTTAAAAAAAGGGTTTATCTCTTTTTTTCCGTGGTTTAAAATGAAATTAAAAAAAGTCTTTCAATCATTTTTTTTTGTTTGAAATTTAACAATGATGATTTTTTTGGAGAAAAGTTTTTTCTTCGATGGAACGCGCAAAAGACGGAAAGAAAAGGAGAAAAAAAAAGGGGGGGGGGGGGGGGGTGATGGTGATGAGAGGCAATTGAAAAAAAAAGTAAAAAAAAGAGATTGAGATTTGGGAAATCCTTTTCTTTCTTTTTTATTCTTGAATGAAATAAAATGAATGAAAAGGATTGGAAGAAAGTGAAATTTTTTAAGAGATTTTTAATACGAAAAAAAAGGATTTAAAAAAAATGAATTTAAGAAACCATAAATTTATATTTAACATTTTTTTTCTCTGATTGTCGCCGTAAGAGACAAGAACAAAACGAAACGAATTAAGATTTTTTAAAGAAAGACACTGTTACATAAACTTCCGAGAAACAAATTTAATCGAACGGAAAAACATTTTTGTCACTTTTACTTTTTTTTTTATGCAATCCCTTTTTTTTATCCGTTTTTATTTTCTTCGCTGTGATTTGACCCCGATTTGGTTATTCTGTTTTCTTCAAGAAAATTTTGATGACGATATTTTGGCGCCCATTAATTATTATTATGCAAAAAAAGGGGGTTTGACAAATTTTATGAACTAAAAAAAGGTTGAATGTTTAAACATAAAAAAAGAGCATAAACTGGACCAGGTTAGGCACGGCACGGGCCGGCTCGGCCCGGGATGGGGAAAAAGTCGGCCCGTGCCATGCCTAGACCAGATCTGATATCGGGGAAAAAGTGGAAATTTTGAATATCATCCACGCTTATTGGCAGATGAATTCCTTTGATGTTATGCCGCACTTCAAAGGCATATCAGTTTTTTGTCAGACCCCTTAAAAGTGGTGATGCCAAATCTGGACAATCCCAAATCCCAAATCCCGAATCACTATATAATATATATTCGTGAAATAGTTAGTGCCCAAAAATTTAAAAATTGAAACATTTTTCAAACTGATAAAAACTGATTTCTTTTAAAAAAGTGTTTTATTATAAATAAGACTAAAATATTAAGATAATAACTATATCATGATTCAAACCAATCTAACATGAATAGATTAATACATAAAATTTAAAAAATTTAAAAAAGATGAAAAATGTTTTTGGCAAAAAAAAGAATAAAAGCAAACGCTTAATAAATTAAAAACAATTTTTTTTCAAACTGATAAAAAGTGATACCCTTAAATATTTGACTGGATCAACTCTGCCAAATTTAAATACAAAAACGCAAATTTTAAAAAATTTAAAAAAAATCAATTTTTTTGACGAAAAAAAATTCATGTAATTATATTTTGACGACGCGTTATCTAAATCTAATCAACATAAAAATCGATTACCCAAAAAAGGGATGCGCATTTTTTAGGGGTGACTAACAAAAACGGACATCTTATATTTGTAATTCGTTAATTAACAAGCATTAAATATTCATCGTAAAAAACAAAAACAACAGATTTATAAAAAAAAGAAGACTATTAATAAATTTGTTTATATCCTTTTTCTTATTTTATTTTTTCCAGAAAAATTACGGAAAATGACAAAAAAAGGTGACCTATAAATAGGTGCTTGCTTTTTTTCCAAGACTTGTTAAAAGTTAAATTTGAAAGTACTAGAAAAAAATGTATGTATAAAAAGTGAGGTAAAATGTAAGTTTAAAGAAAAGATCAAGATTTTCATAATCACAATTGAAATTGAAAGAAAGGGGAAACACGCAAGCAGACACAAACTTCATTTTTTACTCTGTTTTTTTTTTCTTCTCATTTCTCGCTTCTTCTTTTGCTTTCAAGTACCCTCTCTCTCTCTTTCTATTTCTTCAAATCTTTTGTAATCCAGTAATAAAACAATGTTGAAAAAAAAATATATAAAGAGTTAAGCAAAGAGCAAAGGTAAGAAAAAGAAAAAAAAAGTTTCTGAATGGTTGCCGCTATCAACGAAGAACAAACCATAACAAAAAAAAATGAGAGAGACGGAGAAAATGTTGCACTCAAAACAAAAGAATTACAAAAGAATTACAAAAAGATTTTAGAGGTTCGAAAAAAAAAACTGTTTGAGTGTATTTATGATTCCTGCTTTACAAGAGCAAAATAAAACTTTTTTTTGAAACTAAAAGTTTTAAACAATAACTTAAAATTTTGTAAAAAAACTGTGGAATGTAGATTTGACACAAAACCTAAACATTTTATAATAGGGGAGGGATAAAAACTGGTGAACAATTTTTTTTTTTAAATTCCAAAAAATTGGCACAGTTTGAAGCTATAAAAAAATTTTGATTTTGTTTTACAACTTTTCAACACAAATTCAAAATTTTGCAAAATTACTAAAAAAATTATAATAAACTGTATCGATAATATGATCCATAATTTTGAAAAAAATGAATTTAATCTAAAAGAATGTTAAAAATTTAATTAAAAGTTACACCGTTGAACAAAAATAATTCGCAAAAGAATGAGAGTTTTTGGTTGGAAAAAAAGTCTTCAAAAATGACAACTGTGTTGAAATCCAAAATTGAACTGGCGAAGATGCCATTAAAAAAAGTAACTGAATTCTTCTTCTTCTTAAAAGATATTTTTAACTGATCAAGCTTAAACTTCACAAAAATTCTTGCTTAAAACTGCGTCACATGCAATAATCACCTTTTCATGTGATGATCAAATTTTATCAGCAATAATTTCTTCATTTTTTTTCCATTCATGTTTCCTTTTTTTTACCCTTTTAAAATTGAGTCATCTACAAAAGCAGTCAATCAAACACCTCAATTTTTTTCTTATCAAAATAATCATTTTTGATCTTTTTTAGAAACGAAAAAAAAAAGAGTCAACTATTTCCAAGTTTATTTCTATCAAAACTGCTTTCATTACTTTAATTTTGTAACGAAAAATAAAAGTTATATCAGAAAATCAAATGATTCCATGAAATTCTTGGAATTATTTTTAAATAAACGAATGATGATCGAAAAATAAAGAAAAAGAATTCACCGAAAATTGCCAAAATAAAAAGGAAAAAAGGCTGACCAATTTCAAGTTTATTTATTTATATATTTATGTAAAAGTTAACAAAAAAGTGATAAAGAAGAAGAAGAAAAAAAAAGTTTTTATGACGGAAACAACGGGATTCTCAAAAAACCGGCTTTCTTTTGCATTTTTAATTTTGCAACCAAAAAAAAGGAGGGGTGATGATGACAGGAGATTTATCAAAGCCGCTAAATGACCAAAAGATAAATTCCTAGGAAAAAATTTGGGAAAACTACAAACAAAAGATGGTAAAATTCTGCAAAGATTTTGACAAATGGGATAACATTAAAATGATGCAATTAGATGATAATCAAAAGTTGTGGTGGTAATATTGGAAAAATGCGTTAGAAACAAATGGTCACATTTTTAATAAACTATAAAGAATTTTTAGCAATTATAGATATTTTATTAATTATTAAAAATTTAAACTGCCACTTTTTCAGTTGTTTTGTTAAATTACTCCAAAAGTTAAAAATATTTTCTGCAAAATTAAAAACAACAAAAAATTATTGTGCTTTTTAAAATTTTGTCAACCTTAAATTTTTAAGTTCTTTTAACTGGGATATTTTAACTAAAGCTAATATATTTGAAAGCCTTAAAATTTAAGAGAAGCTGATGTTTAATAATTAAGAGGTAATAAACTGTTCAGATATGGAAGGGGTGAAGTCAAGGAGACATTTTTGTTGTTAACTGTCTAGCCACTAAAAAGTCATAAAAAAAGCAAACTGCACAGAAACTTAAAAAAATATGAACAAATTAATAAATAAATAAATCATACAATCTTCAGTAAGATCTGACCACAAGAAAATAAATAATGGAGAGAAATTATTTCATTCATTCATTCATTTTTCATTTTGAACCCCTAAGGCTATATTTGCAAATCCAAAATTATCTGTGACGTTTTTTAAAGCAGGAGAAAGAGATGGGGGGGGGGATTAAAGTCGTCACTGCTGTATTTTTTCAATCTCGTTTTTTTTAAAGATAGGAAAAAAAGGAGAGAAAGAAATCTGATAGGATTCCAGTTGGTCATTTTTTCGCATTTTTCCTTTTACGCCAAAAATTGACCACAATTAAAAATGAAAAATATTAAAGCTGCTGCAATTTTTGTGGTGGGGTTCTTTAAAGAGAAGGAATAAAATTTGAAACCACAAAAATACTTTTACTGCCCTAAAGGCATAAATATATGCCTTTCAAGACTGGATAATAACTTGAAATGGCAATGAAATGATGAAAGATGGATATTTATATATATATTAAAGAATAAAAAAATAAAAAAATATAAAAAAGGAAATAAAACAAGAGATTATGAAATTATCGGGGGGGGGGGGGGGGGGCAAAATACAGTTGCAATTAAAAAGAATGCCAAAAAAGTGAATTTATTTTTAAAGATCTCTTGAAACTGTAAACATTTGTTGAAAATTAGAATAAAACTAAAAAATTTGTGAAAATACTGATACTTTTTTCACCACGAGCCGACAAAAAAATAGGTCTACGGCTGCTACTTACCGTAATACCACATGTTGCAAAAATATCTTTTTTTTTGTCATGAAAACATTATTTATACCATTTTTAACGTATTATAAGACTTATAAAGCAGTAATGAAGTGTTTGTATATATAAATTTTCTGACTATTTTGATGCTGGAGGTGGAGTTAGTCGTCAAATTTCAAACATCTTTTTACAAGTCATGCTAAAATTTTAAGTTTTTTTTATTAAACTGGTGCATCAAGCTTGATTTTTTAAAAAAAATTATATAAATATAAATTATAATCTTTTGTATAATTAAAGGTATTTATTTGTTTGTTAAAAAAATCGCCGTTTACTAAGCGTTAAAAAACTATTAAAAAACTGGAACTTTTTTATCAAACAACAACCAAAATCAAAAAGAGCAAAAAAAATCATGTAAAAAACTGTTTTCTATTGCCTTCAAAAAAATTTAAACAAGGCTTTTTAAAATTTAAAAAGTTAAAAACGATAAGAAATTGTCAAAAAATTTGGCAAATTAGTAAAAATATTTTGGTATGCAGATTGTCAAGAGTTAACTCTTTCAAAAATACATTTTTGATAAAACTGCATTTTTGGTTCCATGACAGAATTTTATCTACGCAGAAATAAAATAGAAACTGCATCGTGTTGAAGATATTTAAAACAAAGTAAAAATAATAAACTGAGTATAAGATGTTGAAATAAAGCTCATTTAATGGCATCATCATAGCAACGCTCTCAAAAAATGTGATAATTTGTGTTCCAAAAATGATCAATCAAAAAAAAGCCCGTCATCCTGCTTTTTTATACAATCTTATCACCAAAAGTTTTGTGTCATAAATGTCCATATTATACTACAAAAAAAATTGAACACAAAAGAAAAACATTTTTAGCAGCAAAATTGTTTTCACAAAAAAACATGGAAATAAAATTAGGATTGCGGTAAATTAGTGATAAAAAAGCGTGAAAAAAAGTGTTAAAAGTGTGATAAATCTGTTAACAATTTGTATATTTGAAGGAATAAAACTGGGAGGTGATCATCAACTGATAAAAGCATAACAGTGTTGTAAAATTACTGTAAAAATGTCGTCAAAACATAACTGAATGATAAAGTTGCAATAAACTTTTTGGAACAAATGCAACATAAACAATAGTAAAAAAATAAATGTGTTTGTTTAGTAAGATAAATTAAAAAGTAAAATCTAAATAACACTGTAACAGTGGATAGCATTTTAATAATGAAAGAAAAAATGCACGGTTAAATATAACAGCTTTCTACAAGGGCACCAAATAATATTATAAATAGCATTTAATATTGATTAGTTACAAACTTAAGCTGCCAGATACGGATAATATTCATCATACATTTTTTTGCTTGTCGTCGAGACTCCTTTTAATAAAGAATAATTAAACACTGAACTGGTGCTTCAGAAAATGATGGGATTAAACTGACAAACTAAAATGTACCAAAAAACTGATTCAACAGTAAATTTGATTAGATATTAAAACTGGTAGCCATTAAAATATGCTACTTATAAAAAATCAAAAGTTTTAATAAAGGCGTTGCCAACCAAAAAAACTGTTACAATATCTCCTTTTTTATAAACCCATATTTAATTCATTTTTGAAATTAAATTTTTAAAAAAAGAAAGCCTGCTATTTTTAAATAAACAGAAAAAATTATGAATAAAACTGAATTGGCCATTAGAAAATTTTAGAACACAGCATATTAAAATTTTCATAACTACTAAAACTGTAGAGGATCAACCCTTTTTTTAAATCAACATCAACCTCCCAAATACTATTTTAGATAGTTTCAAACTTCAAATCTTTAATCAAACATCGAGACGATAAAGTTTAAAAAAACGAGAGAGAGAGACATTGCAGAAAGACAAAAAAAAAGAGATCATTTACAGCCCAAAGTTTGGGTCCAATTTTTATGTACTCTTTTTCTTTCCCTCTCTTTCTCTCTCTTATTTCCTACAGGCTTTTAAAGCATTAAAAGCAGCACAAAAAAAAAGAAGTTTAAACAATCCGTTTTTGTTTAAAAAGTCTATTCAAAAAAATAACATTCTTTCATTTATTTTATTTTATTTTGAATTGTGTGAGTTGAAAGCACAAAAAAAATAGAATTTTAAAAAAAGATTTTAAAAATGTTTGTTTTTTTTCGTGGTTTATGCCGTAACAACCTTTTTTTTTTACTTTTTGGAATATAATAATATATAATAAAAAATTTGTACAAAAGTATGTAAATAAAAAAAAAATAAAGTAAGAAAGGGATATTTTTCAAAACTAGTTGAGAGTACCTACCCCCCCCCCCCCCCCCCCCCTTCCTTCCATACTTCCTTCCTTCCTTTCTTCTGTTGTAAGTGTTCATAACTGTGCAATAAAGGGGGGAAAGGAAAGGAAGGATAAAAAAAAAGTAAAAAAAGAAAGGTATCTTTGAAATATGTAATGAAATTGCAGCAGCATTTATCTGAACTTTGAAGCAGCAACAAAAGAGAGCACATTTTTTTCGTAAAAAAAACGGTGACAAAAATGAAAGTGAAAATAAATCCCCTCCAAAAAACTATTCATTTTATTTGGAAGAATTATTTTAAAAAAATGGAAATAAAAACATATGGTTTGAATAATTAAAAAAAAGAAGGGGGCCATTTTAATGCAATTTAATAAAAAAATAAAAAGATTGAAAGAAACTGAAAAAAATCTATCAGAATATTTTTTAAAGAATAAATTTACACAAAAATGCAATTTAAATTTTAAAATCAAAATTACTAGAAATTTAATAAAAAAAGGGGATAAGGATCTAAAAAAGTTCCAATTTTTAATAACACATTTTTGTAAAAAATTGGAAAAAGATTAGAAGAATATTTTAGAGCTATTGAAAATAATATTATACTTAATAAAACTGTCTTTCCGAAAAACTCAATTTTAATTAATTAAACTGCTTGAGCTTTTTTCTTCTTAATTAAGATAAAAATAAATTTAATTAAAACCATATTAAAAATGGATATGATTTTTGCTCTTTGTGATTTACAAATCTGTGACTACAAAAAAAGAAACGTGAAAATATTCCCTTTGGAGGATTTAAATAGAATATAAATAGAAACAATAAAAACTAAAAACTACTTTAAAACTACAAATATTTAAGCTTAATTAAATAAAAGAGAAATTTAGAATAAACTGATTGTTATGTTCATTGCTTTAGCACAGCTTAAAAGTTTGAGACAATCAAAGAATAACAAATGGTTCAATTTTTTGTCAAATTTTGAAATGTGAAAACTTATATTTTGTAGCCTAAAAAAGCTTTTGGATATTATACTGGTTGGGATCAAATTTTCTAATATCGTATAACATCAATTTGACATTAAGAATTTAAATCTTTAGTTTTTAAATTTCATAAAATTAACTTTTTCCTACATAAAACTATGAATTCTGCATCTCATTCAATTATAGTAATATAAAATATTTGACCAATGGAAACATTTTTTCAAAAAATGAATTATAATCAAATAAAGGCAGATTTTCGCAAACAGAAAGAAACCTATTTTTTTAAAAAAGGTAAAAAACTAAAAATTAAAAGAGTGGTCAAAAATTTGAAACGAAAAAACCAAATATTAAAAAAAACGAAACAAATGCTGTATTCAAAAAATCTAAAAATAACTAAAAGTAGTAATTTTAGTAAGCAAAAAAAGTAATATTTCCCTTCTTTTTTTTTTGCAAATTCCAATATTTTCCAGGAAAAAATTTGACAACAAAAATAACAGTTGTACTTTTTTTTTCAGTAAAAAAAAGGTATGCAATTGAAAATTGAAAATTTACCTTGACAAAAAAAGAAGCAGCAAAGAAAAAAAAAACTTTTGCTTTAAAATATTTGCAAGCGTAAAAAACCGCAAAAATTATAGAAGAATGAAAGCAAGAAAGCTTTCTTTGGTGGTGGACAACCACGACATTTAAAACGACACTAAAATTTGTGGAGAAGGAACGTTCTCGCTTTCCTTTCCTTTTCTTTTTCTTGTCTTCCCTCTTTTCTTTCCTTAAACATCTGGTGGGGGCTCATTGAAAATGGAAGAAGGAAAAACAGCATTCTTGAAAAGCTTTGACTAAAAAAAGGTGCAAAAATTTTATTCATTCATTTTTGCGGGGGTTCTTTCCTCTTTTTTTAAGTGGCAAAAATAATAATGCTTTAAAAAATACTGTTCGAACCAAACAAGGTCTTTTTGCCGATAAAAATTAAACTGTTTGGAAAAATGTCGAGACATGGAAAAAATATTGTAAGTGCCGACAAGCAACAAACCCTTTACCGTCGCAGATCAGAGAAAACCGATGAAAAAAATGAAAATAAAAACGTGGATTGCGGCTGCTCTTCAACCGATTTTTTATATGGACACCATTTTCGGATCAGAAAAAAAAATTATCAAATTTTTTTGACTCAGATTCTGAAGCACTTTCGTGTCGAGAGAATCAATCAACTTTTTTTTTGCTTGCCATCGATACACAGGTCTCTGAACTTACACAAAACTTGCATAAAAATGAAAAAAATCAGCACATGCTGATATTTTTCATTTTTGTGTTGATTTTTTTCATTTTCATGCTGATTTTTTTCAAAAAAAATGAAAAAAATCAGCACAAAAGTGAAAAAAATCAGCATAAAACTTTTTTTTAAAAATTTTTTTAAAATTTATTCATCACATATCGATCATGTCGATGATATCCAAAATTTTTTTAGCTATAGAGCTTAAGCCCATTAGCCCAAAACGGCATACAATTAATTGCCTAACGAAAAGTTTAAACGGGAAACTGTTTATGGAATGAGCAGTGCGCATGCAAAAAGCGGCGCGGTTTGACAGCAGACAACGAAAGAGACACTCTTTTTTTGTGTTAAAAATTTTTGGCACAAAAAGGAACTATTTTTTGTGCTGATTTTCTTCATTTTCGTGCTGATTTTTCTCAATTCTAAAGTTTTTGCTGATTTTTTTCACTTTTGCGCAGATTATTTTCATTTTTTAACTTTATGCTGATTATTCTCAGTTTCTTGCTGATTTTTTTCATTTTCAAATTTTGTGCTGATTTTTTTCATTCTTTTGCAAGTTTTGTGTAAGTTCAGAGACCTGTATACTCTCTTTGAAATTAAAATTAAAGTGTTATTTGTAAATTTAGTCATATAATGTGTAAAAAAATTATTTACAATTTCTCAAAGGCCGAAACTGAAAAAAGATAAAATGAAAACTAAGAACTACATTTGCGAACTTCTTAAAAATATTTTATTTGACACAAATCAGGTTTACAAGTCCAACATAAACTGTATTTCTTAAGTATCCGTGAAATTAAGAGCTTTCAAAAGCATGATTATTTGGTTTGATGGAATTAAGCGTTAGATTAGTCTTTTAACTGTTTCCTTTTTAAAATTATTTAATCCCTTTTATTATTAAAGTTTCTACAATTTCATGGATAGCTTTTAATCTTAAACTGCTTCTTCAGACTTGTTACTTAAAGGGAGCGGAAGGCTTGCGACTTTTTTAGACTCGGAAAATGTAAGAAATTGATTTTCAGGATCCTGCATGCTCCAGTATTTTGTCGGACATTTTTTTAATCGTTGCGAGACCCAAATTATGATAAAAGTACTAAAACGTCCGCTCCCTTTAAGCGGCGGAAAAAAACGGGTCGCCCAACCAAAATTTTTTAAGAAAATAACTGTCTTTTTGTATCATCGTAAGTTAAATCTGTAAATTAATAAATGATTCTGTTTAAATATTATTTGAAAAAAATACCCTCCTGGCCAAACTTTACAAAACAATTTTTTAGCTTTTTTAAAACCGTTAATTTCTTTCACGTAGGATTCGGCGCGAAAGTTCGAGAAAAGGGGCGAGAACATTTTTTTTTATCGTGCTACTTTTGCTCTTTTTTGTTCTCTCCCGTTTGATCGAACTTCGCGTCGAATCCTACTCTCAGGGCAAAGTAAATCTTTGAACTTTTGATTATTTAAATAACTGGCTGAAATCGATGTGTAAGTCCAATATCTTTGGTATTTTCCTAGCTTAAAAACTTTTAAAAAAAATAACACACTTTAGTCTTCGTTCTTCATTATCATATTTTTTGTCAGAGATGTTTATGTTAATTTCTTCAGCACAAAAAATGCAAAGATAGAGGTAAGTTTGTGAATTGATGACAATGCTTCAAGTTCAATGTTTTGGTATTGTAACTGTCACTTCCACAGTTACAAAATCAAAACATTTTATACTCGGCGATAAACTGTCATTATTAGTTTATCAGAGAAATGTTGTACTTTTGAAATTTTTTTTTCACAAAAAAACTGAAATTTTACATCTGTAGTCTAATAATGCACTTTAGCAAAAAGCAAATAAAATAATAATATATTTTAACAATCAAAAAAAGAACCACGTATTTACTTCCGTATTTACAAAAGAAAATATTTTAGCAAATTTCTATTCACTTTTTTTAAATTTCATAAAAAAGATATTTATTTTATAAAATTCAATTGTTTTAAAATTTTTTGTGTTTTGTGCAAAAATTTGTAAAACAATGAAAAAACGTGAGGATTTCTACCAAAAAAAACCTTGTAAAATGGTTTGCATAAAAAAATTTGTTTGAAACAAAATTACAGAGGCATCTGAATAAATAATATAATAAAAAATGATCAATGTTGGTGGTAAAGAAAAAAATAACTGATATTATAAAAGACCTGCAAAAAACTGTAATTGATATAACTTTTTTTTCAAACATGGCTTCCTTTTACCAAGCTTTTGTTTTGGCTTTTTGTCTTGCAATTGTTGCTACAAAAGGCATTGAAATTGATATCATTGATGATGATATGACAGGTTTTAACAAGTTAATCAAAGAGTTAAATTTAACTTTTACAAGTGCCACAGAATTTATTACTCGATTGAATAATTTTAATAAAGCGAAACAAGAAATTGCTCAATATTCACTCAAATATCCTGGAGCTACATTTGAAATTAACAAATTTTCATTGATGACTGATCAAGAGTTACGTCGGGTAAGTTTTTAAATGTCAAAATAACTGAATTTCATAAATAACTGCGACAAATTTGAATATTCAATTGGTGACAAAAGGTTTAATTTTTTTACCCAATTCAATCTGATTTTTACTTTTGCAACCAGAACACAATGCCAAAACAGTATGAAAAGAAAAAAGTCTAAAAAATTGATTGAATAAATTTAAATTAAGAAACTTTTTTTGTATTTCGTTTTGGCGCTGTGTTCCGGTTGCAAAAGTAAAAATCGGATTGGAAAAATGGTCTTCAAACTTTTGCCACCCTTTGTAATTTTCTAAAAAATCAATAAAAATATTAATGCCAGTTACGTTAACTCAAATAAATTTGCCTACAAATCGCTATAAGACCAATTGCATCAGACTGATATAAAAAACTGATACCATCTAATTGTTTCCCTTCTTTTTCATTACTATCCATTATTTAAAACATAATTTTTTTCAGTACATGAACACAAGCATGACACCTCAAATTCCTCTACGATCAAAGCGAAGTGCCCTTGACAACACCATTTCCACAACCTTTCCAGCATCATTTGATTTTCGTGCATTTGGAAAAGTATCTTCAATCAAAGATCAAGGGTCATGTGGCTCCTGTTGGGCCCATTCTACCATTGCTGCCATAGAATCACAATATCTTCTTCGGTTTAATCAATCTCTTGATTTATCTGAACAAATGCTTGTCAATTGTGAAACAACATATTCTGGGGGATGTGATGGTGGGAGGCCCCAAGGTGCCCTATATTATACACAACTCAATGGACTTTCTTTAGAAAGTTGTTATCCCTATGTTGGCATGACGGAAGATTTGTTTCATCCGGAGATTAATTCTGATCCACAATCCTGTACAGATTGTTCTTCACCAAAATATAAAATTGCTGGATATCGAAGTTATGGGGCAACTGAAAATGAAATTGCACAAAATCTTTACAATTTTGGACCAGCATCAATGACATTTTTTGTTCCCCGAGCTTTGATGTCTTATAAAAGTGGAATCTTAAATGTTCCAGCTACCGAATGTGATTATAATAATAATCTTGGAGCTCATGCTGTTACGCTTGTTGGATATACATCAGATTATTGGATAGCAAAAAATAGTTGGAGTACAAGCTGGGGTGAAGCAGGATATTTTCGGTTTAAACGTGGAACAAATTTTTGTTTAATGACTTTTGATGTTGTTGCACCATATTTGAATTCACCAACTACAACAACAACTACAACAATTAAACCAACAACAACCACCACAAAGCCAACAACAACAACAACAAAAGCGACTACAACAATCAAGCCCACAACAACAACAACTTCAAAACCTGCAAATCAAACTGCTGCTGTAACATGTTCGGGACCAATTGATTTAGTTTTTGTTATTGATGATTCTGATACAATGACAGCAGCAAGATTTAACACAATTAAAACACAATTGGCAAATGCCATTACTCTATCGAATATTACATGGGGTGATAATGTAAGTGTCTTAAATGGGACCAAAAGCTTGAAATTATTAAATTTTCAGCATGCCCATGTTGGAATTGTTCTTTCAACAGGATTAAAAGCAGGCTGGAAAACAACCCCATATAGATACATTGATTTAAATGGTTGCCAATATTATGCTTCTGGATGTACACCTTCAGTTACTTCAACGGCAACTTTAATTACAGCTATCAAAAATATGCCATTTTTGGGCATATTTTTGATAGCTATGAAAATCAAGGATTATGTTAATTTGTTCATTCATTCCTTCATCAATGCCTTTTGCCAATAATGCTTGGGTTGCTGGAGTTACCGGACTACTATCACTGCCACTGATAACAATTACAGCATTTGGAACATTGGCACGATCACCGATTGTCCCCCAAAATGGACTTCCAAAAACATACCATGAATCTGGAATGCCTTCTTCTTCCCCATTCATTGTTTCATCCAAGCACATGAAAATATTATTTTTGCCACCCAAAAATAGCATATTTTTGATAGCTGTAATTAAAGTTGCCGTTGAAGTAACTGAAGGTGTACATCCAGAAGCATAATATTGGCAACCATTTAAATCAATGTATCTATATGGGGTTGTTTTCCAGCCTGCTTTTAATCCTGTTGAAAGAACAATTCCAACATGGGCATGCTGAAAATTTAATAATTTCAAGCTTTTGGTCCCATTTAAGACACTTACATTATCACCCCATGTAATATTCGATAGAGTAATGGCATTTGCCAATTGTGTTTTAATTGTGTTAAATCTTGCTGCTGTCATTGTATCAGAATCATCAATAACAAAAACTAAATCAATTGGTCCCGAACATGTTACGCTTTTAATAACCATTAAACAATTTTGAAGCTTTTAGTTTTGTAAAAAAATGAATCTCTGAATATCCATAGATAAAATATTTTTGAGCAAATAAAACTGAACATTTTAAAATTTCTGTGCAGCCTTAAAGCTTTTCAAATATTGATAGCTACAAATTTATTGTTTCACAAAGAAAACAATTAAAAAATTATGTATTATCATTTTAATCACTTGTCTTATCTTGTCTTTCTAATAAACTGACATTTTCATCTTTTCTCTCTTTCTCATCAAGTGTTTGGTAAAATAGCTGATTTGCTATTTCAGGCATCCATGTCTTTTCCATTGGATTTGCCGATTTACCAATGGCACAACTTCAAGCAATCTCTGGAAGCCCTTCTCGATCATTCTCAACAACACCTGAGAATTTGGCATCCGTTATTAAAAACATTTGTGCTAAACTCAATTAAATTTGATTAATTTCAAGAATGCATTAAAATGATAATACATAATTTTTTAATTGTTTTCTTTGTGAAACAATAAATTTGTAGTTATCAGTATTTGAAAAGCTTTAAGGCTGCACAGAAATTTTTTTTGCAAAATAAACTGTTCAGTTTTATTTGTTCAAAAATATTCAATCTATGAACATTGAGAGATTAATTTTTACGAAACTAAAAGCTGCAAAATTTTTTAATGGTTATTAAAAGCAATACATTGTTGAGGTCAAAATATAACTGATATCCATAAAGACTTTTCGAGTAAAAGTTTTTGCGTTTTTTTCCCGAGGGAGAACATTTTGCCAAGTGTAAAAAACGTATTTATAAATTGTTCCAATTGGAACAACCAGATAGTTTTGGTGACATATTAATTAAAAATCGAAAATAGTGCAGCAAAAATTTGGGAATTTTTATTCTAAAAATTATGGAAAACGGCTGATTTAATTTTATACAACTGTATACAAAATTATGTCATTGAAATGTAAATACATATTTTAATGATCAGTTTTTAGCACATAAAACTTTCATTGATAAAAATTTGACATTAATAGGTAATAAACTGAATAAAAGAAAACTATTTATTATAATCACATACACACAAATATATATATTACGGGACTGTTTAAATATAGTTTAAAGCAAAGGGTCGAGGGGATAGAGATGAATCAGAGCCGGGCTTATCACGTTGTCGACGATTTTTAAACCAATTTGAAATCTGCAAAAAGGGAGGAAATTAAATTGATATTATTTTAAATTACGGTAGTATTTTTAAATTACCTGTGTAATTTCAAGTCCAGTAATTTCAGCGATTTTCTTTTTTTCTGTTGGATTTGGATATTTATTTTGGTGATAATATTGTTTTAAAACCTGAAAATTATTTTTTTTACACAAAACTAAATAATTATAATATTTTAATTTTTCCATTTATTATTAAAGTTAAAACAAACTTTTATAAAATCCCTATAGCAAGAATTCTTGCAAGAAATGTTAAATTTTAAAAAAATCTGAATCAAATAAGGGACTGTCCAGACCTTACGTAAGCAGTTTTAGGGGTGGGGGTAAGCCAAATCTTATGCGGCTTTGATGTGCGGCATGAGACCAAAGGAAAAAATCTTACGATATGGGTGGGTGGGTTTCTGAATTTCTGGATTTTTGCTTACGTAAGATCTGGACAGTCCCTAAGTACTCGTTTTTTTGAGTATTTTGGTGTTTTTTTAAAGCTTATTTTACCAGAAAATAACTGATAGACGTTTTTTAAATAATTTTTTAAAATCTAGTCTAGCGAAAAAATTTTTACTCAAAACTGTACAAAAATTCTACAAAAACATTTTAAAACAACTTTTTTTGGGTTGTTTTAAAAACTGTTTGATTGAAATTCATGAATTTTAACCTTCGTTCATTTCAAAAAAGAGACAAATAAAAACTGAGTATTCATAATTTTCACTATCGTTTCACAGTCGCCAAAAAGTGTCACAACGGAAAAATTGTGTTCGTGCAAAGACAATTCAGCTTTTGCACTGTTTTTTTGCAAAAAAAAAAGAAAAAAAAGTTTTTTTTTGGCGACTTTTATAAGGGAATGAAACGATAGTGTTTTGTAAAAAAACAAACCTGTCGATCACAATCCCGAAAACTATAAATCACTTCATGCCCATCCCAAATTGTTGACGGAGGTGGATGCTTTTTTCGAAGTCGATATTTTTCAACCGGTCCAAGGGGCTTCTTCTTTTTTCGTTGATCTTCAGCATATTTAGCTTCATACCAAAGACTTTTTAATTCACCAAAATATCGAGAATTAAATTTTCCATTTCCAATATATTCACAAACTTCTTGATATTTTCCAAATGAAAATAATGCATATAAATATGCAATTGTGACAGAGGAATTTGAAACATATCGTTGCCATAATTGTGAATCGGAACTAAAAAATGATACCAATCTTTTGCCATCTTTTGTTTGATATAAACTTTCACAGATGCATGCGACCTAAAAATATTTAAATAATTTATATCTGCACTATTATGTTTCAGTTCCCTATACATTCTTTTTACGGAATACTGTAGTATCAGATTTTAAACATATTATGTTTGCTTATTTTTAGCTGTTTTTTTAACGAAATAATCTCAATTTTACCAAGATAATTTACTAACATAAATTAAAATTATATTAAATAATATTAACTAAACTGAAATCAACAAAATTAAGATATATTAAAAATACTGGCAGCCTTAAAACAGAAAAGACAAACTCAAAAAAACACCAAGAGTATCTTAATATTTCAAAAACTTATTTCAAAAAACTGGTCACAATTTTGTTTTTATAATGAACGGATTTTCACTTCAAACACAACAAAAACTTTGTTAAAAATTTAAAAATTATTTAAATAAAATTATTAAACTGGAAACTATTAAAAACGCGGCCGAAATTTTTGAGGGAGTTTTATTTGACCATAATTTTTTTCAATGAATAAAACCAAAAAAGTAAATTATAAAAATTAAAAGTTATGTAAATCGATTTTAAACCATGATAATATCATTTTAAAAAGGGATCTAATTTACTGCTGAAATGTTACGACAAAACTCAAATATTATGGCTAAAAAATCAATTTACAAAACTTTGATTCATATAAAACTGATGGAATTTAATAACAATACTTTATTTTTTAAACTAATAAAACTGGTGTCCTGTAACCCAACAATAGAAAAAAATAATTAAAAGAACCCTTTCTTCAGAATATAAGTAAATAATAAAAAACTGTTTTTAAACTATTAACTTAGTGGGTTTTTTTTTTATTTAAAGGCAATACATTAAAAACTGACAGGGCATTTTTTTTACTGTTTTACTCAACAAAATAAAAACAAAACACTTACTTGATCTTCGGTAAATAAATCCGAAAAACAAATATCTTTATCCATTGAAGAAAACATTGGAAAATAAATTTTTTACACTTTAGAGGCACTTTTTTCCCCCTTAGAGAATTCTCGCACCTGTTTTTTTTTGTTTTCAAAATAAAATCCAAAAAAGCGCAACAATTTTCTTTTTTCACTTTTAAGGTTAAAGGGATTTAAAGGAAAATAGAAAAGAAAGAAGGAAACACTTTTTCCGGATTTGCCACAAATCCGCTAATCATCATCGCTGTTTTTCCTTTTTTCTTTTTTTTTTGCAATAACTCCGCCCTTATTATTTTTTTTTGAAATACGGTAATATTTTTTTTGGAATGGACTCATTTTTCGAGGATGCGCGCGGCGACGACGCATAAATGAGAATCAAATTGCTTCTTTCTTTTTTTTCCAAAAAAGAAAAAAAATTCAAAGGAAGCCTCAATTATTATGACTTTCCCCCCTTTTTTCCTCTGTAACAAAAAATAAAAATTCAATTGTTTTTCTTGCGAGATTCAGGCATAATTGGCTTTTTAATAATTACTGTAACAAAAAAAAATGGAGAAAAATCAAGGGAAAAAAAAGTTGAATCAGATTTCAAGTTCTTTTTTTTTCAGGGAACATTAATTAAGAGCAAAATTAAGGAATAAAAGATGGAACAATTTTTTTGAAGAGTAATAATTTATAAAAAAAACACTGCTGCAAAATTTACAATAATAAATTTGTCCTTTAAAGGCTATGATTTTTTTTAAAAACTTTATCCAATGCATTATTAAAAATATTGCTGCATCCAAAATTACGGTATTTTATATTTGGATTAAATGTCTTATGATTTTGTAATTTATTTTTTTGTAAACTGATAAATGTTTTTGCTAGTTAAGGTAACAGAATTAGATTAACTTTTAAAAACAGAGAGGAAAAAAATGGAAGAGAAATTAAATTAATAGTTTGTAATAACTGACACAAATAAAAATTTGTTATAAATTGGAAAAAAATTATAGGTTAAAGGGGGAGACCCACCTCTAACAATTTTTTTTCTCAGGGTTCATTGGAGCTGCTTTTTTTTAAACCTTTTGCAGCTCCAATAAATAAAAAAAGCAGCTCCAATGAGTCTGCGATCGCGTCGAGACCATCGAGTAAATTGCAGCAAAAAAAATGTTCAAGGTGGGTCTCCCCTTTTAACATTTGTAAAAATATTTTTATTTCTTCCTTCGCTTTTGTATAAAATTATAGTTAAAACTGACGCTTTTTCACGGATGTTTAACTAAAAACCCAAAAATTAGCCCCAAAACACTGTCCAGTTATTAAACATCTTAATTTATCTCATTAAATATTGCGTAATAAAATTTAACAACCAATCTGGTTGAAACAAAAAAATTTTTTCACACCTTTTTCTTTGTCCTCAAATAATAATATCCCATTATAAACTTCTTTTTTTTCACCCATTATTTAAGTCAAAGTTTGTTCCGTTGTTTTTTCTTATATTTTCATATTGCATATTTTGTCCGGTCATTGTCATAACAGTCTATTGTTATTTTTCTTCAAATTTGACACTTGCCCTTCCATAGCAGTTATCCCAACATGGGGTCATTTTGATGATGCACAAAAAAAAGATTGTTAAAATAAGGATAAAAAACTGTGAACTTCTGGTATCATTTAAATAAAATTTTAGAATCAAAATGTTTAGTTTAAAATTTTATAAATATTATTTTTTATCTCACCTTTTTTGGGGGCAAGGTTTCAAATTAAATATTGTTTAAAACTGTGGTTAATTTTTATAATCCTTTTATTCAAATAAATGGTAAATTATGGTTGTGGCGCTTTAAAATTGATAAAAAAAACTGTGATATTTTAGTTGTGGTATTTTTGAACAAAATACAGTTGTCGTTAAAAATAAAATATTGTTTTTAAAGTTTAAAAACTGTCATCAATTTTTGATTTCATTTTTTACATCGATTTAATGGTAAATGCTGGTCAGAAGTTTATGTAAAAACTGTGTTGTGTTTTTTTTTCTTGCCGTTGTTTTCCGTGCAAGAACGTTTTGCCAAGTAAAAAAAAAAGAACTTTTGGAACAACCTAAAAATTTAAATTTTATTAACACTGCGTTTCAATTTTTTTTTCTTTTTTCATTTATTTTTATATTTTTACACTGACGACCAATTTTGTTTATGTCCATTTTATATATATATTTGTATTATTTAAGAGGGGATTGAAATTAAGCAAAGTCAAAAGGGATTAGGCAAAATCAAAAAAGCAAATGAGGATAAGAAAAAAAAGAAGCAAAAATGTGCGACAGATGAAGATAATGAGCAGCCTCTTCCCAAAAACGGCGGATTTAATAACAGGTGTTTTTGTGAAAAGGGGCAACAAAACAAAACAATGACAATCACAATGTTTCAACAATGAAAATCAAGCATTTTCTAAAACAAATTTATTTTTAAAAAAAAGTTGTTTAAAGTTCAAAACTGCAAGTAAAAAAGTTAGAGACAATTTTTATGCAAATTTTTTGTATAAATTTAAAAAAACTGGTCTTTGTTGCTTGGATAATAATTCCGAGGATATCCTTAAAAAGCATTTTCTCAATTTTCAATGATTTATGTAAACAAATTATTAAATTTGCTTAAAAAAAGGGGCATCACTTTTTTGTAACTTAAATCTTGCCGAAAATTTTTACCGCCAAAGAAATTCTTTCCAACTGTGAAATTCGGGCACTTTGTTTTTTTAAAGATTGCATAAAAGAAAAGAAAAGCGGATTATGGACTGATAATTGCTTCGCTTAAAATTTTTATACTGTTTCTTACATCTTTTTAAAAAAAAATTATTAAAAACTGATTTTGAGGCAGATTACTTTTTAAAAAATTATAAACTGCGGCCGACAATTTTTTTTTCTTCGTTTATTTAAGAATTTTTAAAACTGTTTGAATTTTAATATTATTTGTTAAAGGTAATAGAATTTAAATAACTGTTAATGAAATGAAATGCATATTTAATATATAATAATATAAACGAAATAAATATAATGTAAACTGTGAGTGACAAAAAATAGTTTTTTAAAAATTTCTATCTACTTTTTTCTTATAAAACTCAAATGTCGTCGTGGAACTCTTTGCCAAAAAAAGCGAAAATCCGACAACTAAAAAAAATTTTTTTGGGAAAAATTATTCTGAATCTTACAGATCTTAAAACTATCTAAACTTTTTTTTTTAAAATAAGATTCAATAACATAAAAAATCAATGATTTACATAAAATTTGGAAAACTGACTTCAAACTTTTGTCAACATTTGCAATAATTATCTGGAATTTTGGAATTTTTAATCGAAAAAAATATAAAGGTGTTTCCGCTTTTTGCACTTGCAAAAGTATTCTGTTTTTTTCAAGAATGCCAACATTTAAAAAAAACTGCAATGACGCCAATATATTAAAAAAAAAACTGCAATGACGCCAATATATTTTATTAATAAGTTTAATATTTTAAGTTTTTATTCTGAATCCTCAAATAAATAAAAGTAAACACGAAATCATTTTTCCAAAAACATTTTTGGGAATCCTCAATAACAAAATGGTTTTTAAAAGGCATTAATTTACTTTTAAGGTAAATTTTATGTAAACAAACTACATTTAATTTATTGCAAAAAAAGGTGTGCCACCTTCTTTGAGATTTGAAGCGTGCCGAAGATCTTCTTTTTTATTGCCGCAAAAGCGGCAAACAATTTATATTCTTTTTTGCATATTTCCAACTGTGAAATTTGGCACTTTGTTTTTACGATAAAAAGAAATTGCATAACAGAAAAGAAAAATAGAGAAAAAGAAAAAGGATTAAGGATAATTATTTATTCAAAGTTTTTTTGGTATTTTTTTTGGATCGAAAACTTTGCAGTAATCAAAAAAAGATGATTTAAAAATGGCAAAAAAAAATTTAAAAAATTACATGTTAAAAATGATAACAGCAAAAATATAATCAGATCATTGATAAAAATGGAATGAGAAGAAAAAAAACAAATTTGATTTTAAAAAATATTAATTAATAAGATTAAAAAAACTGAAAAAATATGAGTTTTGTTGCACGAATTATTTTTCAAATCAATTTTCAATTCGTTGTTTTCGAAAAAATTTTCTAATTTCTTCGATTTTTGATGAATTTGAATTTGAATTCGGCGTTCCTGCGGCGGCGGCGGATGCGGCTGCTTCTCGGCCCTTACATCCTAAACCTTTGTTCAAAACAATGTTATCAATTGCCAACCATTTAAAGCGTTTCCATTGAGTTGCAACAAAATAAACTTTTTTAGTTTTTTGTGGCAACAGAATTGATTCTCCTTCCCTCCAAAATACTTTTGAATCAAGCTTTGGCGATTCATAGGGGCAATTTGTCAGAGAATCAAGACAAATTTGAAGCATTATTGCACTTGATCGACGATAAAGATCAAATGATAAAAGGGTAGTATTTGAGAGGGAAATTTCAGGGGATTCAAGAATGTAAATTGTTCGATTATTTTGTTTTATTGAAGATGGATCCATTCCAACATATGCAAATCCACCCCGAATTTGATTGGGTTTTATTCCGGTATGAACATTTCCAACTTGCTTTTGTGACAGTTGCCATCTACCGTAACTAAAAATATATATTTTGCTGATTATAAGTTTTTCATCGTAAACTGATTGCGGAGTGAAAATATTAATTTTAATAAAAATATTCGATAATTGCGAATGAAACAATTATCAAATTTTTAAAACTGATTCTTAGGTAATTTTGTAACAAAATGGGGCTTTTTTTTAAAAAATATTTTCTTTTTTCATGTTGCTTACATGTAAAATATAGCGACATTTTAATTAATCTTTTTTTATTAAATCATTTATAACTGCCAGTTATAATCAAAACATTATTTCAAAGCAAAAAAAATTTAATTTAAAATTTAGAACTCAAAACTATTACTTATAACAACACATTTTTTTAAAAATTGCCATTAATTAAAGTTCCCTTCAAATTTTTCCCCATTTTAAAACTGATTCATCTTGTCATGTTTGTGCTTCGCATAATTTTAAGAGATATTTCAAACTGTTAATTCTTAATTCAGAAGAAGTTGAAAACAATTTTTTAAACTTTTAAAAATTAAAAATTTTTGATTTTGAGGGCGTTTTAAATAATTTTATTGCCAGAAATATTTCTCTTAAAGTGAATTGTGCAAATTTAAGAAGGGACAAAATTAAAACTGATTAAGTGTTTTCAAAATATCTCTACCATTAAAAAAATATCTTTATAAGATTTTTTGCAATATTTTTTGGGGTTTCTTTTAAAACTGGTGGTGTTGAGTGGTTGTTCTACAAAATTACTTACCGAATATCTCTACCATGAAATTCTTGAACTTTCCAATGACAAAAATTTTTATCAAATTTGCAAAAAAGTAGTTCGCAAGCAGCAGGTAAAGTTCGAATTGAATGTTTTGGAATTAATTTCATTGGTTTTGCAGGGGCCAAATTATTTGGTTTTGGGGCAAGAGAATATTTATTTTGAACAAATGCAACTCCAGGAGTTATTGCTGCTGCTGTTGCTGCAACATTTGTATTATTATTATTGCTATTTTCAAAAATTGGAAAGCCTTGATGGGAATACTGTAATTGAGTATTTTGTGAATTTGATGAAGCTGATGGTTTAATTCTTAAACTATTAAAGATTGGTGACGGCAATTCTGGCAAAGATTGAAAACTGCTTTGAGGAGGTGGTGCTGTGACATAACTGCCATAGGATGGTGATACGGTAGGGGTATAGATTTGATGATAGCTGGCTTGATTCAATGGTTGAAAGCCTTGATTTGAAAGGGGAAGAAAATTCCTTTCAATTTGGGCCCCAAATGCTTGATTTCTTGGAATATTTAATGAAGGGGTTTCCTTAAAAATTTTTGTTAAAATTATTAAACTGATATTGCATAATTGATTACTTGTGAAAAAACTGCTTCGGATTTTTGTGTGGTGGTCTCAGGAATAAAAGCAGAATTTTCACAAAAGTTTCCAACAAAATCAAGGTTATCAATGATAAAAACTGATGGTGATACGAAATTAGAAATAACAATTTCAAGTGAAAATTTTTTGGATTGTGGATGAATTACATCTACTTCAATTCGGGATGCTTCTCGATCATATGGAATATCCTAAATTATTTTTTATGTAAATATAGTATTTAAAAAAAACTGTTTTAAGAAAAATTTAATTTAGCGCTCAATAACAGAAGAAAAAAAGTTAAATTTTTATTTATTTCATTAATAAATTATTAGAAAAAAGAAAACTGTATTCATGGAATTTGAGGGAATGAATTAATTTTATAAACTGCTTCGGCAGTCGCAGGGAAAACTGTGGAATTAATTTCGAAAAAAACTGATCATACAACCTTCTTTTTGTTTAAAATTGGAGTTTAAAAACTGTATTTTGGTTTGCAAGGTTTTAAACCTATTTTGTAAGGTTAATTTAATTTTATAAACTGACAACTATAAGCAAAATATTCAAGCAAGAAAAAGTTTTCTTTCTTGAATAAAAAAACGAGAAAAAATCTAAATTTGTTATGACAAATCTCGGGCACTTTTTTTTGCAACATTATGCAAATAAACTTTGCCACTTTCATTGCACATATATTTTAATAAACTGACATTAATCAATGGCATACCTGTGTACAACTTCTTTCATTTTCATCAGTTGTGCAAACTTTTAATGTAATATTTTGATCACTTGTCCAATAATCAAAACTAAGTTTTCCATCACCATTTTGGCATAAAATATCTGTTTTTAAAATTGCTGTTGCTGCATTTGTTGGATTCATTCTTTCTTTGATATCCAAGTACACAAAAGAACGCTCAGGAAAGTTTCCAATTGGTCGTTTTATAAAAGTTGAAAATGTTTGCTCAAATAATTTATTCATTTTTGGATCAATTCGAAATTGTCCTGATTTGAATGAAATCATTTCTTGGGGGGATGAATAAAAGCTGAAATTAGATATATTTTTTAAAACTGAAATATAATTTTCAAAAGGGTAGATTTTATAAAATTATTTTTAAATTAAAATTTTTAAATTAACTGTAAGATTTATACATTTTGACACACCATTGCTGGTGGTAAAATGAGGCAAAAAAATGTAATAAAATTTTTATAGGCGTAAACTGATCATTAGTATTAATATTAGTAATAAGTTTTGTTAATTTTATAATATTTTTTAAAAAGTTTGCCAGAAATGAAGGTCCCTTTTTAAAAATAAAAAAAAATTTACCGACAAACAAATTCTGGCTCAAAATCACATTTATTTGAGCCAAATTGGGCATGCATGGGCTTCAAAGAATATGAAACTCCATCAATGCAATCCATTAAATCTCTTAAAGTTTGAACACCATTTTTTGCGCATTTATTTGAAAATTCTTGTAACAATTCTGAAGAATTTTCTTCAAATATTCCATCTTTTGATTTACTCTCCCCAAGGAATGGATTTGCGGGAGGATCAGGAGGAGGTGAAAAGAAATCTGGCATTGCAGTTGAAATTGGAATTATCGAATTACTTTCAAATGCTGCAATTTCATCTTCTGGCGAAATATCTTGTAAAAAACTTGGAACTAATGTTGGAGGTGGAATTGGAGCAGATAACACTTGATTTTGGTCATAGCTTTGTTGAGGGATAAACGATCCGCCGCCAGCTGATGAAGGATCATAGGGGGGCGGATAATTTTGTTGTGGTTGAGGTTGATAAGGTTGTTGGCGATTTTGTTGTTGATAAGAATATTGATTGTAAGCATTGTAAAGTCCCATTGGCGGAGGTTGACAAGTTTTAACAAAAACTATAAATGCCACTTTTTAAATATATTGGAAAAAAACTGAGGTACAATATTTTGTGACGTTCTTTTATAATGGCAAAAACTGATTTTACAACAACTTTTTTTAAATGCATTGAAAAAATCTTAAAATGAAAATACGGAAAAAAACTAATTTTTTGTTGCTTACTTAAAATTAATTTAATATTGTAAATTACAGCTAATAACTAAAATTTAAAGTGAAAACTGTGAAAAGTTTTAATTTTAATTTTAAAAAACTGTTGAGGTGAGCGGTGATACTGCCCCAAAAAGATCCCCGAATAGGGTTGCGGCGGGCGATCCGCCCGGGCAAATTCGCCCGGGCGCGCCCGGGCGATTGACTTTTTCCGCCCGGGCGCGCCTTTTTTTTCGCCCGGTCAGTCACGGGCTCTTTTGGTGTTCGGTCGAAACGAATTTTGAGATAAAGAGGTAAAATATGGTTTATATTACTCCTACATCACTTAGAAATGACTTCAAAATAATTTTGGAGATGTGCGCCCCCAAAATCGGAATTTCGATATTTTCGATATTTTTTCACAGGGGGGACCAAGACAAAAAATAAAAAAAACATTTTTTTAAGAAAAAAATTTTTTCTTTTAATATTATCTGAATATAAGACGCGGAATTATAAAATATTTTTAAAACCACTACAGAAAATGACTTTTTTGAAAAATAATATTAGGCCCGTTTCACCATCAATTTTTGGTGTTTTATTGAAATAAAACTCAGATATTTTTTCAGTTACCGATTTTGAGAAAATCATAAAAAGCATCTCATAGATTTTCTTCATACAAGGTTTTCAGAGAAATTGAAAAATTTATCTCACATTTTTTTTCAACATCTGATTTTGGTTGTTTAATGAAAATAATCTCAGCCATTTTTTGTCACTTTGAAAAATCCTGTCTTTTGTAAAAAGAATCTCAAAATTTAGGACCAATTTAAAGAAAACCTTGATTTTTGTTAAAAATGCCATTTTTGTCTGTAGGAGGCATTTTTTGGGGTCCAAAAAAGCTCATGCTGAGAAATCGGCACTTTTGTGAAAACAATTTCATTTTTTGAGCCTGACTCAAAAAAGTGAGATTTTTGAGCCTGACTCAAAAAATGAGATTTTTGAGCCTGACTCAAAAAATGAGATTTTTGAGCCTGACTCAAAAAATGAGATTTTTGGGCCTGACTCAAAAAGTGAGATTTTTGAGCCTGACTCAAAAAGTGAGATTTTCCACCAAAAATGACTGTTTTATTGTGAGATCAATATGACAATAAATTTTTTAATATACTGTATATCTGTTTCACTGTCTAAAGAGTCATTTGCTTCATCCGTAGGATCTTCATTATCATTGTTTTCTACGAGCAATAAATGTTCAATTTTTTTTTGGCATTGTTTATCTGCCGTAACATGAACTTTATGAAAGAGCTATAAATTTTATAATAAAATAAATAATAAATAAATAATAATAAAGGGAATTAAAACAAAACCGCTGCACAAAAAAAGTAATGCAGCAAAAAAATTGAAGCTCGATTTTTCGTTTGAAGATTTCTTGGCGAAAAGCAAATTATTGCCAACGAGCTTCATTTTTTTTTGCTGCATTACTTTTTTTGTGCAGCGGTTTTGTTTTAATTCGCTTTATTATTATTTATTTATTATTTATTTATTATTTATTTTATTATAAAATTTATAGTTCTTTCATAAAGTTCATGTTACGGCAGATAAACAATGCCAAAAAGAAATTGAACATTTATTGCTCGTAGAAAACAATGATAATGAAGATCCTACGGATGAAGCAAATGACTCTTTAGACAGTGAAACAGATATACAGTTTATTAAAAAATTTATTGTCATATTGATCTCACAATAAAACAGTCATTTTTGGTGGAAAATCTCACTTTTTGAGTCAGGCTCAAAAATCTCATTTTTTGAGTCAGGCTCAAAAATCTCACTTTTTTGAGTCAGGCTCAAAAATCTCATTTTTTGAGTCAGGCTCAAAAATCTCACTTTTTTGAGTCAGGCTCAAAAATCTCACTTTTTGAGTCAGGCTCAAAAAAATGACACTTTTGAGGAAAACAACAAAAATAGCGGAAAACCTTGTTTGGCGAAATTTCGTTCTGAAAAATTATGCAAATGCGACTTTTTGCCTCACTTTTTTTAGGCTTTTTCTGAAAGTCCAAAAATCGAGAGGTGAAAAAAAAATTTAGGATAATTTTACAAATTTTTCAAAAATTGTACGTGGAAGAAATCAGTGAGATTGTTTTTCACATCCGGTCGATTTCTTTGTATGAAAAGTACCGGTGAGATAAATTTTACAAATTCATCGAAAACTGCATGTGGAAGAAGTCAGTGAGATTCTTATTCATCAATGACCGATTTCACTGTATGAAAAGTGTCGATGAGGCAGATTTTCAAAAAATGCCAATTTTTAAAAAAAATGCCATTTTTGTTTTTTGAGGTCATTTTTTGAAGGGGTTTAAAATTATTTTATAATTCCGCGTCTTATATGTCCAAAAAAATATAATACCATTATAGAAAGCGTTTAAATGGACCAAAACGACCAAATATTGAAGTTATATCGCTATAATGTTGTTGAGGGTAATACCGGTATTGTGAAAAATCCTTCTTTATAAAAATATAACCCGTAAATTGACATATGGACGAGCTAATAACTCTTATATTTCTTTAATTTCATTACACGAGTTTTTAAAAAAGATTTTTAAAAAAACTATGAATTTTCTACCATTTTTATGGTTCGGGCGAATGCGCCCGGGCGCGCCCGGGCTCGCCCGGGCGGGCGCGCCCGTTTTTTTCTGATTTTCGGGCGCGCCCGCAACCCTATCCCCGAACGAAAAAATATAATTTAATATAAAACTGTCGCCTATATTTTTTTTAAAATTTTGTGGTAAATTTTAGTTAAATTATTTTATTTAATAAAGTAATTAAACTGTTACAGGATGTCTTTTTTTAAATATTAAAATAGCGATTTGAAATTTCTTACACTTATATTTAGAATTTATGCAAATTTTTAAAAAAAGAATTTAAAAATTTTCTAATCATCTTACTTACCTCCATTAAAGCCAATAACCCCAATAATAATAATATTAATAATCAGCCTTGAAAAAAGATCAAACATGATTAACAAAAACTTTTTAAAGAAGGAACAAAAAAAGAAGAAGAAAAACTTTTGTATTATAAAAATATCCCCCCTTTTTTTTACATATTTGTTTCAAATTTTCTTCAAATTCAATCTTCTTTCTTCTTCTTTTTTTGCTTTGTATAAAAAATTGAGGATATCTTTCATTTAAATTCCCGCCCCTTATCCTTAAACAACGCCCGACATTTTAAAACTCTTATTTTTTTACCCTCAAAAAAAAGTGCCGTTTTTTTTTATTATTTCAAAGTCAAGGCAAATATCTATCTTTTATTTGATTTGATTTTATTTTTTGACACCAAAAAAAAGAAGTAAACCGCAAAGAATCAACGAACCGAAAAAAAAGAGAGGGAAAAAAATGGGAGAAAGAAAGAAAGGCTCCGAAATGATTCCATTCCTTTTTTTTTGATTTTGGAACAAAAACGGATTGTATCTGCATGTCATCATCATCATCACCCTTACCCCCTTTGCCTTCTTCCAAGGTGTCAAAGTAAACCACAAAAAAACCGATGAAAAAATTCAAGACGAAAAAGACGGAATTTTTAATATTCGTTTAAAAATTTACAAAATGTTTTTTTTCTTGACACATAATCTCATCAAAAAAAATGGATCATTGTTTGAAGAAAAAAAAGAAAAGATTTTTTAAAAGAAAAAATGACGGATATAAATAATTGCAAATAATTGATATATTTGTTTTTTTGATTGAAATTGAAATCGAAAAGTGATGAAAACGAATGTATAATTAAAAAGTGAAAAATGTATAGCTACAAAAAATACGAAAAATGTTTAAAAAATTTCTAGAATATGACCGGGAAAAAGTTGTTTTCCTTCCCTTTTATTAAAGCATATTTTTTTGAGTTTTTTAAACTGTTCTTATTTATCATATCAGTTTTAGCAAAACTGTCTCATCTGGTTCATTAGGGAAGAACAGACATTTAAGCTCAAAAAAAGGGAACATAAAATTTTAAAAGAGCAATAACTGTTTGCAAAATATTGTTGTCAATGATGGCATAAATTATTCTAAACACAAGAATGCAGTACAGAATTTTGATATTTTGATATTTTTAATGTGTTTTATTAATGAATAAACTGTGGTTATAAAAAATAATTTCCATCTTAAAATTCCCGAATAGAATTGTTATTGAATAAAACTGCAGGAGAGAACTTTTTAACATTTAAAGAAATAAAATTTGATAATTTTAACGTTTATCATTTAAATGCTTTGTTTTTTGGCATGTTAAAAACTGATGGTTTAATAATCTTTCAAAGTTTCATATAATTTTTTTAAAAAAATATTAAAACTGTGGTGAAGTGTGTTGCAGTTCATTTTGGCCATCAAAAAAGCTTCAGAAAAAAATTGAAAAAATTAGTTGCTATTTACCAAAATTATGTTGCATGTTACAAAAAAATTATCATTAAATTAAACTACATCTATGGTAACACTATTCAAACCGAAATCTATTTTTAAGTTTAAAAAAAAATCAAAACTGGGTACCCCAAAAGTTATGCAATAAAAAAAAAGCAATAAAGTTAAATGATTCATAAATAATATTCAAGTCAATTGACCTTGTAATGATTCCTTTCCTGATTCTACTATTTTTTTCTTTCTTTCTGGGAATTAAGTCACGATGACATATATATTATATATTATATCATCGATGCTCGCTTTTTTTTCTTATAAAATTTTATATAAATTTGACTCAAGATTGCGGCAATAAAAAATAAAGGTGAGTTCCGCTTGACATGCTTTTTACGCATCCCGAAACACAACAAAGAAAGGGCAAAAAAAAATAAAATGTCAAATTTTATGATTGTTTAAACAAGGGCTTTAAATTTGTATATATTTTTTTAAAGAATTTTAAAATTATCATATTGTTTAAATAAATATATAATTTAAAATTAAAAATACAATTGAAAACGAACATTTGTTTTTTAGAGCTCTGATATGTCAGTTTTCGAAATAGTTTTACATACACAGGAAAATGGCTCATTTAAAAAGTGCGTATTTTGTTAGTGGGGAAAAATTGAAAAATTAAAAAAGTGGCTAAAATGTGCGCAAAAAGTGCAACTTGCACTTTTTACGTGAGCCGTTTTCCTGTGTATCTACAGGGTGCTTCAAGAAAATCCCCCAACGTTTTTTTTCGAAAATTTTTTTCCTTTGTTCTTCCCTTGTCAAACATTTTTTGAGAAAAAACGTTGGGGGATTTTCTTGAAGCACCCTGTATATTTATCAGTTAAAAAAATTAAAATCAGTTTTAAAAATATTAATTTGCATGTCATGTCGATACAATTCAGTTAAAAATTAAAAGATAGGTTTTTATTTTTAAATTTTACTGTTTTTTTTTGTAAAGCAGAAATACAGCGTCACAGTTTTGGCGTGTTTTTGCTTGATTTTTTTAAATAAATTTTTTAACTGAATTAGCACGGTGAAAATAAATTGTTTTTTCAATAAATTTACAAATTTTTGTATTTGGAACTGTTTGAAAAATCAATATTCAAATACAGCCTGTATTATACAGCTCAAACTTGCTTAGTTTTATTTAGGCTAATTAAAAATAAATTTTTTGAAAACAAAATAATTCAAAATGACAGTAAATAATTTCACTTATTTTTAACGAAACGGCAAAATGACAAAACATCCAGCAGTTTAAAGCTTTAACAGCTCGAAAAAGTTTAAAAAATTATTCCAAAATTGCAGTTTTTTACTCTTTAAAAATTACCATCTCATAATTTTAATTTAATAAACTGAAGATTAAAAAACTCGCTCAGTTTGAATAAAAAAAATATACCACGAGATTTTGAAGTGTTTTTGCTTCAAATAAAAAGTTTTTCAAGTGGGTCGTTGGTGGGAATAAATAAATGCGTAAATGAATTCATCAAAGATAACTTTAATTGTCATTTGATCTTCAGGGAGGAAAAAGGCAAATAAAATAATTAAGTGGATTCCCACACATTTAATATTTATAAATAGTTTTGTATTTTTTCAACTGCTCAGTTTTAATAAATTATAATTTGAAATTTCGTTTTTAAAATTTGTACTTTTCTGTTTAAAAAACCTACTGTACTTAAATAATAATAATTACAAATTTTAGGACAAAAGCTTTTATCCAGTTTTTTTAAAAAAATCTTTAAAATGGATGATGGAACATGGCACGTTTACGGAAAATATTATGATGCCGATGATTCACGTATGTCACCTTTAGATGGCTTTCGTTACGGTGTTGATTGTCGAGTTTTCTCAGCCTATGATAATGTGCATGATCATTTTGCGGGTTCAAAAAGTTTAACCAAACTTGGAATTGCTGATTTAGTGCCATTTCGACGTGTTAAAAAGGTTTGTTTTGCTTAAATTAATTTTTATTTTTTTTATTTATTTATTTATTTATTTATTGCTCCTTATCAAGGCACACAGGTCCTGAGGAGGGGTAAACGTACAATACAATTACAATACAACAATTACAATCCTAAGAGAAACCTTGTTTGACAGAATCGAAAGATTGGTCGCACACGTTGAGGAAGTTGAGTTGAAAGAGATCATGTTCACCAAATTTGCATACATTCCGCAAGCGCAACCATGAAGTGGAATGGAGGACGGGGGATGAGATTTTTGATGAGAGTTATTCTTTTTTTGCACGAGTGAGGAGTCGAACCATTGATGAAATTACGAATGAAGAATTTGAGTTATTAATAATTTTGTTGTATCTGATTTTGTATGTTTGACACCCCTAAAAAACTGACTTGATGTTCTTCATCAGTTATGAATTTTAATAATATGTTTTAATTTTATTTATTGAGATTTTATTTAATTTCTTCAGTTTTAAAAAAAACAAAAATATTTTTTAGTTTCTCATTAATTTTTCAGCCTCAGGAAAAAATGGCTCAGTTTAACGCAATTATGTAAGAGACCGTTCAGCGGAGTCAGTGTAAAAATAACTTTTAGTTAAAGAACTGTAAAACATTAATACTCAAAAAGCTGTCAGTTTTGATAAAGTTTAAGAAAACTGTAATACATTAAAAAATTGTAATTATCTAAAATTAATAATAATAATTCATTGCCACAAAAACAACAACAAATTCTTCCATTAATTTATTACTTTTTAAGATTTATGAAATCGGCTTACACAGTTTTGTTATTCTCAAAAATTCCCCCCAAAAAAGCAGGATTTCTTTCATATGAGACATCTCCTCCTAATCTCCTCACATTCACAAATATCCTTTTATCACCTTTTTAATCCCTTTCCATTATTAAAATATATAACCCCCAATTTCTTTTAATACATTTAATCTCCCCAAAAAAACAATATTTAATTCTACTTTTATCTTCTTAAAAATTTCGATGCGCAATAAGCTTCTTCTGTTTAGCTTATTTCCGTCGACAAAAAAAGAAAAAAGAAATTTGATTGACAGCTTTTTTTTGAGTCACGAAAAAAGATTAAATATATCTTTAAAAAGCCAAGAATTTTATATTTAAATAGAAGTTTTTGTTTATAAAAGTTAAACAAAAAAATAACGTTCTTTCATAGCTTTTTTGGGATTTTAGTATTATTTTTTGTAACAAAAAAATATGGTTCGATTTCGTGCAAATATTAAACAACGTAATAGTCGAAAGGTAATGTGTATTTTGATGCGAAATTTTAACAAATAAAATTTAAAAATTATTAAAACTTTTTGTTTAAAATTTGATAAAAATAAAGGTGCAATTGATTACTTAGCAGTTTAAAATTAATCAAAATGCATAAAAAATGTTGCCTTTGTTTATTTAATTTCTAGCGACAGTTTTAAACGCAGAAAATGCATAAAATTTTTTTAACAAAATTTTTGATAAAAATTGAATTTTGAATTATTATTACTTCTATGCAAATTAAGTGTTAAAATTTGGTCTTTTTTTATGCAATATTAAAAATATTATTCTGGGACCACTACGGAATATTTCGGAAATAGAAACGAAAAGATTTCAAACTTTTGCTGCCATTTTTTCAGTTTTAATCCAGTTCGCCCAAAACTTTGGCAATATCTTCTCTAAAGTGTTATCTACAGTTTAGATTTCACTCAAGTTTATTGGAACCATAACCGCAAAGTAATAACCAAAAAAAGATGCGCTATCGAGATTTTAGCGAAATTATATCAGGTTCTCTTGATACCCGACTATGGCGCGCGAAATTCAAAAAGCAATTATTTGGCAAAAAGTAGCAAAGAGTCCGCCTCCTTTAATAGCCAGTTTTTTAAATTATAAAAATATGAATTTTTCGTGTTAGGAGTATTTCAATTTTGTTAAAATAAATAATTTTTTGATTTTTTCCCGTTAAAATTAAAATTTTAATACCCTTATTTGTCCTTATTTTGTTAACTTTCTCAATTAAAATTTTTTGATTTTAAAAATATGCTCTTACAAAAAGTAGTTTTGACAGAAAAATCCCTGTTCACGAAGCTCATTACATTCTTAGAAAACTTCTTTTTTGTTCAACCACTTTTACGGTAGCGTCAAGAGTTGTGTGTTTTATTCTTTGATTGAATAGCTTTATTAAACCTATTTTTTCCCTCTCTTCAAGTAAATGCAGTTTAACTTTTTTTAAAACAAATTACCCGAAATATATGTAATAATAATCTTGTCAAACTTCAACTTCAAAAAAAGCGAGAATAATGGCATTCAAACATTTCCATCTTCATTTTTTTGCAGCTTTCAAAAATCCGGAAGTTGTTCAACTTCAAAAAAAGAAGACATGCGGTTTTTTAAATTTAAAAAAAAATAAAAAGTCAAAAAATAACCTAATAAAAAAATTGCACATATTTTTTTGATTCCATTTTTTCTTTCTTTTTTTTTGGAACGCGTCATTTAAAAATTTTTTTTTGGCATTACTTCCTTTTTTTACGCAACCTTTTTTCTTGAGGCTTTGAAGGAGGAGGACAGAGAGATAAAGGGAAGGGGAAAAAAAGGGGATAAAAACTTTAAAGTTCGATTTTTGGCTTTGAAATAAATGACAATTGGCAACAACATAAATTCCATCATCGTCTTCTTCTTTATTTTATTCTAAGGAATGTCAAAAATTTTTTGAGGCCAGGGGCGATCATTATTTGAAAGCTTTTTTGTCACACATAAAAAAGAAGAGAAAAAAAAAAGAGAGTTATATAACAGTTGCTTATCACTTTTTTTTTAAAAGAAAATATATTTACTTAAAATTTGAGAGGTTTTAGAAATATCTTGTTTTGAATTAAATAACCTTTTTTTCTTTCATTGCATCTTTCTTATTTGCAGTTTAAGCGTCGCAAATATCATTGTTCTAAAAACTTTTTATTCATCTATTTAAATTTCCAGTTATATTCTTCTGCAATGGCTGCAACAACCGCCGCAGGACCCCAAGGGGCTTCAAATCTTATGCAGTTTAGTGAAGAAATTATTAAACAGGTATTTAAAGGATTTTTCAGACTATCATGTCTCAGTATTAAATAATTAATTACCATTACATTTTGTTATAGTTAACCCCAGAAGAGATTGATGAATTTCGGGAAGCTTTTATGATGTTTGATAAAGATGGAAATGGAACAATTTCAACAAAAGAATTGGGAGTTGCAATGCGCTCCCTTGGACAAAATCCTACTGAACAAGAAATTTTGGAAATGATTAATGAAGTTGGTAAGTATCTGACAGAACTGAAATAGCTCAGTTAATTTACACAGATTTTAAACTAAGAAGTTTATCCATGTTTGTTTCTCACTTTAACCTAAAAATATTTTATAGTCATTAAATAATTACTGTTTTGATGATTATCAGTTTTCTGTCAATTTCACCAGTTTTATATTTATCATATCTAATTTGATTAATTTTTAATTCACCACCTCACAGTTTTAAAAAAGGATATTGTTTTCATTTTAAAATTTTAAAAATGAATACAGGCAATATTCTTTAATTGCAGAGACTCACCATTTTTTAAATTGGACGCAGTTTATAAAAAGCTTTCTGAGTGAATTAATAGCCATTTTAATCTTACCTGTAATTATAATTAGATCTTTTTTTGCAGATATTGATGGAAATGGACAAATCGAGTTTCCAGAATTTTGTGTAATGATGAAACGAATGATGAAAGAAACGGATTCAGAGATGATTCGAGAAGCTTTTCGAGTTTTTGATAAAGACGGAAATGGAGTTATCACGGCCCAGGAATTTCGATATTTTATGGTACATATGGGAATGCAATTTAGTGAAGATGAAGTTGATGAAATGATTAATGAAGTATGATAAAAAAAATATATACATTTAATAATTATAAATACAAAATTATTAATTAATTAATTTAAGGTTGATATTGATGGTGATGGTTCTATTGATTATGAAGAATTCGTTAAGGTTGGTCTATTCAAAATTCAAGAAAAACAGTTTATATATAAAAAAAAGTATTTTTAGATGATGAGTGATCGTTAATTGATTATTAGAAAGATGAATGAACACATTTAAAGTTACATGAGCTTTTTCATCGGGTCATTTTTAATTGTTTACTGTATTTACATATTATTTTTTGTGATCTCATTTTTTATTTTTAAATAAATATATGAAAACTAAATATGCAGTTTTTTAGTTTCATAATATGGATGCCAGTTTTTATCATTTTATCGATAGCAGGCATACTGTAGTCATTTTTTACAAAATTTAAAAATTGGTGAAAAACAAAAAGAAGTTCAGTTATTTTAAAATAAAAAAATGTTAAGTCTACCTTTTTGAAATATAGTTTCATTTATAAGCTATTTATTGTAAAATAAAGATCACGGATTTCAAAGATCCGTTTTTTTCCATGTACTTTTTTACACTTCATTCACTCCTTTTCAATTTTCATGCTCTTGCTCCCCCGCTCACTTAACATCCTCAAAAAAATGATGACTTTGCTTTTTTTCACATTTAACAAAGACTACATTTAATATTTGCAAAAAGCGCGAAAAAAACGTTAAAACAATTTCAAAAAAAAGCTATTAAAAAAGCCTTGAAAAATATTAGTTTTTAAAAAATGTTAAGATTCTTCTCTCATATTTTTTTTTTGAATGAAACAGGAACCCTAAGTTGCAAAATGAAAGAAAAAAGGTACTTAAAAAAATGAAAAATGCTTCTTCTCTGATTTTTCCTTTGCGCAATACTTGTTCAAATTTATCTTTTTTTTTTCTCTCTATTGTATTTGCGTCAGAGAAAGAAAGGGGTCGTTTAAAGCTTAAAAATCAAGTGTGAAGGAGGAAGAAGCAATGATATTATTATTTTTCACATTCTTACAGAGATTGAACTGAAGTGAAGAAAAAAAATAAAAAAAGAGATATCCAAAGAGTTACAGAAGAAGAAGAAGAAAAAAACGATAATCATATATCTTTTTCATTGTTAAAGAAAAAACTCGCTTTGTTTTTTTTTGTAAAAGGGTTCAAGTCTGGGATTATCGTCGAAAACTTTTTCGAACTCTGTTAAATTTAATTAAAATATTTTTTTGACATCCTTGAATCAGTGTTATAATTTTTTCCTTCCCAAGTTTATACCATCAGTTTCAGTTTAATATAAATAATGGATGATGGAATTTGGCATGTTCATGAAAAATATTGTGATGGCTCTAGTTTATCTGTGGCCGAAGGGATTCGATATGGAATTGATTGTCGGGTAAATGTTGCATATGGAAATATTCAACAACAACTTGCTGGTCCACAAAATATGTCCAAGCTTGGCGTTGCTGATAAAGCCCCAATTCGACAAGTTCGAAAGGTTTGTTTAATTTTAACTATTTTTATGATTTAATTAAATTTATTTAACAAAATGTGTAAGCAAAAAAAGTTCATCTTTTTTGCGCTATGAAAGTTTTGAATATTTTAAACTTTAATTTTGACAAAAAAAATAAGTACTGATTCGAAATTCTCAGTTTAAACCTTTCTTTTTATTGATGCCATTTTTTTCAAGTTTATAGAATTTTTTAAAAAATAGCAGTAATATTTAAATTAAATAGCTAAAAGAATAATTACCCAAAGAAAATACCACAACAGTTTTTACTTTTTTTGCATGGTTTAATATGAATTAAGTTTTTAAATAAAATCCAAATTATTGGCACACAAATTTATAATAAATTTTTTTTTGCAAATTCAGTTTTTAATCTTTGACCGCTCGCATCTATTTTATTAGTTTCACATTTTTGTTTTAATTATATATATTTTACGAGTCAGGCGGTAATGGCAAAGTGGGGGAGGAAGGACAAAGGCAAAAAGAAAAGAAAAAAAAGAGACACCAATTGTTTCAAATTTAAATCACTTTTTCTTCTTCCGGTCCTCTTTTTTTTTATTAAAGAATACGGTAGAATGATTGATGATGATTAGTTTTTGACAGCTTTTAAGCATTCAATGTTTTTTTTTACAATTGTTGTTGTTTTTTAAAAAACAAAGACAAAGTTTTAAGAATTGTAGAAATTTATTTTTATTTCAGCGAAAATGAAAATAGAGAGGTTTAGAAATTTTTTTGACGTTAGCAGATAAAAAAAAGGGATAATAAAAAAAGATGAGAGAAAAATGTCTGATAAATTCTTTGTAAAAACAAAAAGGGGAATAACAACTTTTCGTGTCGAGAGCCTGTCACAATTAATTTAGTTCAAAAAATATCAGTTATTTTTTTATATCAAATTTTTTCAGCCAAAGTAGAATTTCATGTTTATATGAGAAAAAATGTATCATATTTATGATAACAATAAAACTTTAATACAATATTACCAATTTTTCGTAGTAGATGCAAAAGTATTTCTCTTTTTTAAATTATCAAACTAACTGTCTTTAACAGCTCCCAAAAACGGGCTTTTGGCCCAAATTTTATGAAAAAGATTGAAAAAGTGCTTTCAAATTCAAATTTATAAAATCAGTTTTTCCAGAAAGCGTGAGAAAAATCTTTTGTGTTCTCTGTTACAACAAATACTGTATGAAATTACAGTAATCTCTAGTAAAAAAAATGAGATTCCAAATTTCTACAGTTAAAAAATAGGGGTTAAACTTATTTTAAATATCCAAACCATGGTGGTGAAAACAGTTATTAAAAAATTTTATGCATGTATTTTTTGGAGAAGAATAAATCAAAAGAATTGTTCTTCCAGTTTTTTTATGAAATTATATTTATCTCGACATCATTATGGCGACAGTTTAACAATTAATTTTAAGATAAAACTCGCAATACCGTAGACAGATTTGGCTAATTTTTCACTAGTTTATTCCTTTGATTTATCATCGCCGTCGGCAAAAGATGGAAACAAAGAGTCCAGTTTTCAAACTCCCCCCTCCTTTCTACGGCCTTGAAAATTCCACCTTCCTGAATCGGATATTCCTCAAATTTTATAAAAAAAAAACTCTTAAAATTGTCCCCTCAAAAGAAAGTTGCAGTGTTTCAGTTTTTACCCCCAAAACCTTTTTTTCATTTTTCATTAAATAAATTAAAAGAAAAATTTCAACGTTTTATCTTTGCAACAAAAAAAAAGAAGAAGATTTTCGACAACTTTGCTTTTATTCAACTCTTTTTTTTTCATTCATCTCAAGTCCAAGCCCAGTCAAAAAAAAGCCAGCAAACATTGACGGACTTGAACGACTTTTTCTTTTTTTCCCCTCTCTTTTTTTATCCGATCACGGAAATATCCGAGGAGTAAAAGCAGCCAAAGAAAAAAGAATTTTCCTCATATATTTTTTCTGACACATTTTCAAAAATCTTTTTTTTACATATGTTTTTTTTGACACACGAAAAAATATAAAACAAATATAACCCAACTTTTTTTTGCTTACGTGGTTTAAAAATTTGATTAAACATTTGTTTAAAGATGTTAAAAAAAGATTTTTATGTGTTTACATTTTTTATAGTTTTAAAAGTTCATTCAATCTTTTTTCTTTTTTCTTTTCTGTAATTTTATTTTATTTTTAAGTGTTTCGAAATCAATATAGCTTATATTTTTTTTGGTGATTTAAAAATTAGAACCACAAAAACTTTTCTGATATTTTTTACCCACATTTTCTTCCTAGATTTTTTTTCCAAAAAATCGATTTTATTGATTTTTAAATTTAACCATCAGTTTTAAAATATCGTACTTGTTATGGTAGAAATGTTGAAATATACACAGTTATATTTGTACCATTAAACTTAAAATTTTGTTTTTTAGAAATGCAATATTTTGTAAAAAGATATTTAATTAATTAATTATTTTTAACTTTCTTTTTTCGCATTTAAATCCTTTAAATTTTAATTTTCGCAATTTAAAGAAATTTTATTTTTGTTCTTTTTTTAAAGCTTGCAGTTAATAAATTGTTGATATTAAAATTCTTTTGCCATTTTATCCAAATTTGACGTTTTTCCACTTTTTTGTTTTATATTATTGATTTGAAGAATGTAGTTTTTTATTAAAAAACAGCAGTGTCATTAAACTTTGCCAAAAGTTTTTCAAAGTTTGAAACAGATAAATTATCCTTGTATTCCGTTCAACAACATTTTGGCTAATTTTAACTAATTTTAACTAACACTACCACAATTTTTATACATCTAAAATGTTGGAGAAGACAGTTAAATAAAATTTTTAATTTTTTTAGTTTGTATTTTATATATTAATAAGATGTGATAAGTGTTTGTTAAATATATTTAAAATTATATAAATATTCTAAGAAGCAAATGAGTTTAAAAATTTCAAAAAATAATACATTTTATTAATTTATTATAGAATGAGATTGTATGATTTTTTCCATATCTTTATGATATCACTTTTTAAATATATCTCCCTTCAACTTGTGAGGTCCACGACTCCTGTATCTTACAGTTATTTATTATTACGAAAAATCTTTTTTACTTTTTAAACTTTTCAAACTTCTTCTTCTTATACTCGCAGTTAATACTTTTATATCTAATATTTGAAAATTACTCCCAAAATCTTTCAAAACTACGATGATTCATTTGCGCACCCTTAATTCAGTGTTATAATAAAACTGTCAAATTTGATTGACAGCTTTTTTAAGTCACGCATTTATCAAAACATTGCAATATATAAAAAGAGCATTTAATTGAGCACTATTTTTAATACTTTTCTTATTATTATTCTTCATTAAAGTTTATTCTCTTTCAAAGTTTCAACACAAAAAAGTTAGAAAATTTTGTAATTATATTTATTAAATTTATATTTTTACGTTTAAAATAAGTTTAAAATGGTTCGAATACGGTACAAAGTTCCAAATTATAAAAATCGAATTAAAGTAAGTTTTTATTTTAAGTATATAAAAATTGCAGTTTGTTTTTTGAATTGTTTTGGTGAAATTTGCATATTTTATTGTCTAATATCCGAATTGTGAGATTTTGATGATTAAAAATATTTGCCAAACATTTCGTCGGTGCAGAAATAATTTATAATTATATAAAAATTTATTCATAATTTTTTTAATAAACAACAAAATCTTTTAATTTTATTCTGGAAAAGAATTTCTTTCGAAAACAACTCAGTTCAAAACAGTTTAATCCCGGTCCCTTTTTTTAAATTTATCAAATTTGTTCCAAATTTTTGGAAACAAAATTAACAAAAAAATTCTTAACGAACAGTTAATTTTTTTAATATTTTAATTTTCACTTTTTGAATTGTTAAACGCAGTTTTAAACTATCAGCAATAAGCCTTTCACGTGAAATTCATCCTTACTTTTTTTCCCCGCAAAAAGTTAAAGAACAAAAGTTATTACAACATTAAAATATTCTTCTTTTTTTTTATTTAACTTTTTGTCTCTCTCTCTCTGTTGTTTCCGTGACCTCAAGTATGTACACTTTAAAAAAAAGTTGTCAAAAAAATTGAAAAAAAGAATCAAAGAAAAAGCATTTTTTTTATGATTGAAAAAAAATAAAAATGGAAATTTGAAACTTTGAAAACAAAAAATTTTCTTTTTCAAAGAATGAATGTGTTTTTGCAAAGATTTTTTTGGCAAATTTTGCAGCTTTTAATAAATCCTCCCCTAATATTTGCTGAAAAAAAAGATGGACATTATTATTTTGACATTCAATTTTTATAAAAGAAAAAAAAAAGATGCATAAAATTTTTAAGAAATGAGCTCTTTTTTTTCATTGTTGTGAAAAAAAATACAGATGGTAGCTATGAGATATCCCTCCGATGTTGGTATGGATGGAATTTATTTGGGAACAATTTTTAAGTATTTTTTATTGTTAGAAAAATAGAATTAAATCTAACATATTTTTGAGTTTTTAAAAAATTAAAAGAATATTTTATGTTTGTGCTCAGTTTTTAGTTTTAATCGTTGGAAGTTAAAGTATGGTTTTTTGGAGGCAGTTTATTATAAAAAAGATAATAATAATTAAGCACTTTTACACTACAACTTTGAAAATAAGTCATCTTTTCTTTGTGCTCCTCTCAATTTGAACTAAAAACGTCCAGTTTTATATTAATTAAGTAAAAAATTATCCAACAAATTTTCGCTGCAAAATTTTGCCATTAAATTTTAATTCAAAATTTATTTCTGACTTTAGCGAATCAGTTTTTAGAATTTGGAAAACGAATTAATAAATACTACACTTTTTGAAGAGAATTTTGTAAAAATGACAGTATCATGATATTTTTTTATAATATTTTTAGCTCATAAATCATCATTATTTAAATTTGCATACTTCTCAGTTTTATCAAAAACATATAACTTAAATTTTCCATACTTTGAAAGTAAAATCTTGGGCTTGTCAGTTTATTTAACTCACAATATAAAGATATAAAATACTTGGCAGTGAATCACCAATTTTATTTTCAAAAATTTTTATACATTCGCTCATTTATTATAAATCCTTGGAAAAACTCATGGCAAAAATTTACAATATCTTTTCCATTAAAATTCTATTTATTCTCTTTCATCCCATGTGAGCAATAAAAAAAATAACTCTTATATTTTTCCTTTTAAAAGCAGATTTTTCAAAATATATTATTTATCTCCGAAAAGATTTCTTCATTACTTCTTTCATCTTTTTCATATTTATGTTCTTTTTTTTAAATAGCAGATATTTTTTTGCCATAAATATTTTTTTAAACCCCTTTCATCTTTTTTTTAAATATTTTTGCGGCGGCAATAATATAACAATAAAAAAAAGGAGGAAAGATGGCAAAAAGGAATAATAGAGAAAAAAAGAGTAAGGAAAGTAGCCACCTGCAAAAGATTAAAGAAATATATCCTCAAAAGCTTGAAACGAGACATTCGGAGTTAAACTAAACTAAGACGTAACAACTTTTTTTTTGCTGCGAAACAGTTGCTTCTTTTTTTATTTTGGGGGGAAGTTTTTGCCCCGATCGTCTCCTTTTTTTCGTTTGATTTTAAAGAACCTAAATGAGCGAAAAAGCAAAAAATAAAAAGCAGCTGTTAAAAAGGATAAAAACTTTTTTTATTGTTATTACACAAAAAAAGAGATAGAGAGAGGGTGGATGGGGGGTTTTTAAATTGCCATATATCTCTTACTTCATTTTAGCCGATTATATATAAATAAATATAAATTGTTTCAATGTGATTCTTCTTTTTCTTTATTATTATTATTGTTGAGGGTGGTTGTTGTTCTCTTTTTTTCTGCAAAGTGTATTGTTAATCAGTTAAGAATTTCAGTTTTAACACGTAATTGTATATTTTGATTAATTTTGATTAGTTTTATATTTTTTAAACATTTTTCAAAACCTATCTAGTTTTTATGCAAATTTCTAGTTAAACATTTTGTCTATTTCTAAATTATAATTCAAATTTTCAAATAATCAAACAAAAGTTTTGACTTTAAAAACATTTAAAAGCTTTTTTTAAATTTCTTTAAAGTTGCGCCAGTTTAATAATTAATAAGCTGTTAGTTGTTTTTGCTGCCGACAGTCAAAAATATTTACAGCACCACATTTTTCTGTTTTAGAAGTCAGTTTTATTATTTAATGCTTTTCAAGAAAGAAAGCGTATCAATTTTACCAAAAAAACAAAGCATAACTTTTTTGAGCTCCAACCAGTGTTTTCCCGGTTCCACTTTTTTCCGATTCCGATCCGATTCCACCCGATTCCATTTTTTTCCGATTCCTTATAAGGGAATCGATTCCGGAATCGGAATCGATGGAATCGGGAGAACACTGGCGCCAACCTACATTTTATTTTCCAAATGTTACCATTTCAAAAATAGCTATTTTTGTTTTTTATTTGAATATTCTCACATCACAATTTTGCAATTAATTTTCTATTTTTTTACACTTTTTTCAACAACTTTAAAATAGCTGGAAAAAAACACTTCCTTTTAAAATTCTCTTTTTAAACTTTTTTTTTATTTATGTATTTTACTTGCTTTTTTTCAAACTTTTATTTTGGACCGGAAGTTTTTTTTTCTTATTCTTTTTTTTCCTCCCTCAACTTGAGGGCCTCAAGTATCTCTTTCATCTTCCATTTCTTTTTATCTAAGACAGAATTGAAGGAAATAGCTTTTTGGCACTTTCTTTAAAAGTGCCATTTTTATTCATTTAAAACGCCTACACTTTTTTTTATATGTATAAATAAAAACTGATTTGCAAGAAAAAAAAAGAGTTTAAGTTTGAGTCCAAAAAAGTTAAGATGACAGTACATTACTTTTGATGTTAATTTTATGTGATAAATAAAGATTTTCTCAGTTTTATGAATAAATATTTTTTCAGTTATACGAAAGTGCCATGGCTCTCGGAAATGGCGGCCCTCAAAGTACATCAAATATGATGCAATTTAGTGAAGAAATTATTAAACAGGTATTTTAATAATTTATCTCAAAATTTTAACACACTTAATGATCTCAGTTAAACAGAAATAAATTAATAAATTAATAACATACGTTTTTAGTTAACCCCAGAAGAGATTGATGAATTTCGAGAAGCTTTTATGATGTTTGATAAAGATGGAAATGGAACAATTTCAACAAAAGAATTGGGAGTTGCAATGCGCTCCCTTGGACAAAATCCTACAGAACAAGAAATTTTAGAAATGATTAATGAAGTTGGTAAGTAAATATTTTAAAACAAATTTGGAAGCTGCAGTTTAACAAAAAATAATAATTTAAATAACATTTTTTTGAAGCGGAAAAATGTTAAAAATTATATTTTTAGCTTATTTTTGGGAATCCCAAGTGTAATAAACGACATTAGGCTAAATACTACTGTAAACACTTAAAAATCGCTTTAAAATGTTAGAGTTACAAACATCTTAAATTAGAAATAATAAAATATAAAGCAATTATTCAAAAACAATAATACTTTCAATTATTATTACTCCTTTTTTGTAGATATCGATGGAAATGGACAAATCGAGTTTCCAGAATTTTGTGTAATGATGAAACGAATGATGAAAGAAACGGATTCAGAGATGATTCGAGAAGCTTTTCGAGTTTTTGATAAAGACGGAAATGGAGTTATCACGGCCCAGGAATTTCGATATTTTATGGTACATATGGGAATGCAATTTAGTGAAGATGAAGTTGATGAAATGATTAATGAAGTATGATAAAAAAATATATATACATTAATTATAAATACAGTATTATAAATTAATTAATTTAAGGTTGATATTGATGGTGATGGTTCTATTGATTATGAAGAATTCGTTAAGGTTGGTCTAATCAAAACTCAAAGACGACAGTTTATATAATAAAATGTATTTTTAGATGATGAGTGATAGATGATATTATCACTCAAATACAATTGCTTATTTTACTCATGTATCCGGGTGTTGCACAATCATTATGAACCGGTTAAATAATAATAATAATAATAAATATGTATTTAAATTTTAAATTTTATCTAATTTTTTTATCATTAGAAACCCCTTTGATTTTTATCAACATTCCTGTTTAGCTCTGTTTTTTTATCATTTTATCAGTTCTTGAAAACATAAAGCTTCAATGCAGTTTTAAAAAAATTATTGAAATTTTTATATTTGAATTTTTTAAAAAATAAAGATTAAAAACAAACTAATGATAACCGTATTCTATCAAAAAAAAACAGAAGAATGATTTTTAAATGTAAAAAAGCTTTTTGTTCCAGATTACTGTAATTTTTTCCAGTTTTTTTCATTTTTTTTCTTACAATTTTTGTACAAACAAAATAAATTAAAATACATATAAAAAAAGGGTGTACAGTTTCTCTTTTTAACAAACACCTGGACAATTTGCACAACAAAGTTTTTGATTCCAAAAGATTGTACAATATCGTCGCAAATGGGAACTTTTAACAGGAATTTGTGCAACACATTGTGCGGGAATATCTTGAGCTGAAATTTGTTCCGGTGAAATTAGGGGTTGAACGGGAGCAATGGGTTGTGGGGGTTGTGTGACGGCAGCAGCAGCATCTTGATTAGGATATTTATTTTCAGCAAGGAATTTTTGGACATCATTATATGAGGTTGTCATTCGATAATTAAATTCTACGGTAAAACATGCCGCAATTCGAGCAGAATTATGTAAGCATTGTTGTGCCCATGCAGATTTACAATCTTCGGCATTACAGTATAAGAATCCAAGGGGATTACAACTAGGTCCTTTTTCACGACCACAGCAACGGCACTAAAATTTGGATTTTAGTTTTTAATTAATTTAAAGACGGCAGCAGTTTTTTTATGATTATTTAAAATTATAGTTTATTTTATAAAATGAAGGTTTCTACAAAACAGTTAATTCTTTAAAATTTTAATGGGATTCCATAGAGCTAGCAGTTTTTATCACTGATTTTTTTGAACAAAAAGTAAAAAAAATTTATCATAAAAAACCAGTTTTTTAAAAGTTGTTTCAGGTTTAACCTCTTTTAAGTTTACTGACAACAAAAACGCCTCCTACGAAAATACAATTTAAAAATATTAATCACAATGCTTTAACACTGAAAAATAAATTCTCTTACCTGTTCAGAACCTTCAAACCATGCCTTTTGACTTATTGGTGGTTGTTCAGCAGCAATAAGATTAAGAAAAACTTGAAAACGACCACGCTTAAAAATTAAGTTATTAATTCTTTCTTTGCAAAACAGTTAATAAATTTGCATACCCCTTTATTAAGTCTTTTCTTAATTTCATTATCCACTCCTTGAACTTTTCCTTTAATCATATTTTCAAGTTCTTGTCGGCCGGGAAGGTTAAGACTTCGTTTAAATTCATATGAATCAGAAGAAATTTTGCTGCAATGTGGTGAGAATGCAGATTCTTGACCCTGGGCGAGTTGGGGCAAAAATTTATGTTGGCCTTGATTAAGGCCATTTTCAACTTTTGCACTTAATCCACAAAGTTCGCAATATCGGCTAAAATATTATTATTGCCAATAAGGTTGAGGTTAAAAGTTTTAGCACGAATTCTAAGTATTCAGTTAAAAATTCAGTTAAAAATATAAATTTAATTTAAACGCTACAAAACTTACCAATATTGTCGTTTATCTCTTTCAACGATACCACTAAATTCATCACATTGTTGATTCAATAAACCTGTTTCTGGAATCATGGTATACGGTACATCAAATCGAATACCTAAAATATAAATGTTTTTTTCAGTTAATAATGATCATGTTTACAAAGACAGTTTAAAATTATTATAATTACCTGCGGGACCTTCAAGAACTGGAACTTGAAGGGTGACACCAATTTCACCCGTTAAATGTCCAAGATTTTTTAATACTTTAATATTACCAAAATGTAAGGAATAATTTCCTGGTGCCCGAATGTAATATACTTTATTACCCTTTTCATTGACAATATTGACATCTTCTTCTCGTAACCTTACTTCATTTTGTACTAAAAAAATATGCAAAAATTAGTATGGTTTTGCAGTTTTAATTTTAATAATAAATATTAATTTATTGATTATTTTTGCAGATGACAGTTTTGGAAATTTTTAAATAATTTTGGGAGAATTGTTAATTATTGATATACTGAAGATCAGTGACTTCTCAGTTTTACACCCAGAAACAATGCACAGTTATTTTTATTTAAAAAAATGAGATAGCATTCTTAATTTTTCATTTCTAATTAACAAAATTACCCGGAAATTCGCAGTTTTTATTTTTTAACTTTTATATAAAAAAACACCCCAAAAATTTTCAGTTTACCAACATCTTAAGACAGTTAATCAGTTTACCATATTTTTAAATTATTTAAATACAAAACATAAACAGTTGTAAACCGCCAGTTTTTTTTAAAAACCTATTTAAAAACTTACCTCCTCTACATCCAAAAACGCTTATTTCATCTAATAAAATAAATAAATCATCTGGACCAGCTTGCACTAATTCAGGGAGCACAGAAATAAATAAAATTGATAAATAAAAATATTGCAACATTTTTGAAAATCGAATCAGTTAAATTTTAAAAAAATAAAATCAATGAAAAAAAAATATCCGCAAATTTAAAAAAAAAACAAGAACAAATTCAATGAAGAAATTTTTATCACTGAAAAACTGATTTCAGAAAACAAAAATGTTCAACAAAAAATAAACTGATTGATCAATTTATTGCAGCGTCATTGTTGGATGAAAAGGGTATATAAAATCTGAAATTTAAAACAAAATGTATATTTTTAGCAGCAAATAAGCATTTTAATAAACATAAACGAATAGCAAAAATATATAATTAAAAAACTTTGATTTTATAGTTTTTTTGCACAAAAAAAAGGGGGGATAAGAAAATAATATACGTCCGATCAATGAAAAAAACGGACTCAATAAATTATGTGATATTATTGCCCCAATTAAAAATGTTATTCTCCAAAAACAGATGAACGTTCAAGGTTAACACTTTATTCGACATTTTTCAATAACTTACATGAATCTAAATTGAATCAATTTAAAAACTACAGTAGTATTTCGGATATATAAAAGCTCAAAAGCTAAAGTTAAAAGAAACTGCGTGCAGTTAATCAAAAATAGCTTAATAAGCTCCCTCCTGATGGAGCGACCATATTCTCAGTTTAATAAAAATAATTACTTCAAAAATTATCAGTGCTATAATACAGTACCTAATTTATATCTTCAACAACACCCACTCATATTTCAAAACATCTCAAAGACAATGTCAAAAGAAAATAAAACTTTTACTAAAAACTGCTAAAAAAACTTTTCATTTTTTTCTCATTCAATAATATTTTAAAAATTCTTCTCCTTTTTTTCGATATCCAAAAAAATTTTGGTCTTCATTTTTGAGATTGACATAGATTTTCTTTCAAAAAAGAAATCCAGTCTTTTCTCTTTAAATCTTTTTTTTTCAATCCAAAATTATCCAAACGCCAAAAAAAAAAGAACTTTCTTTCTTTTTTTTGGATTTATTTAAAAAAATGAAATATAATTTTTTTTCAAGTTTTTGCGGGCTCCCTTTTTTTGATCATGAAAGGAAGGAAGGAAAGAATATTCGCGTTCGTGAAAAAAAAAATAACGTCAAACATTAAAAAAAGGAAAAAAGATGAAGGATAAGAAGGGGGGGGGGGATATACACGGATATGACTTCTGCTGATTTTTCTTAATCCCAAAAAAAAGCGCAGCGACGAGTATACTTCCTTCTGGAAATGAATAAAAGGAAAGAAAATATAATAATTTAATTGCAGCAGACAAAAAAAGAATCAAAAGAAGATTTGAAAAACAAGAAATATACACATATGTGTGTATAGAAATATACTTAATTGATTGGAGTTTTTAAAAAATGGCGGGATAAAATGTGGAAGGTTAAGGATGTGAAAAAAAAAGTGATAGATAACCGTGACTTTATTTTTTTTAAAAGATAGAAAACTGAACAGAAGAAATCAGTTATTTAATATTAAACATTAAAACTTTCTTTTAAAGTTAAAAGAAAATAATAATATGAATCTGAAATCATCAGTTAACTAATTTTTATTTTGGTGCCACCGATAATTTGAATAATTTTTCTTCAGAATTAAATGAATTACAGTTAACGTAAAATTTACTGAAAAAGGAAAACTATCAAAATAGATTTTTAAAATACAGTTGTTAAAAATATTAAATTAAAAAAGATGTGTTCCATTAAATGACAATTTTATAAAATTCAGAAGCATCAAATCCACTTTCAAAATTTCAAAATCCATATAATTCTTTAGTAATATTTCAGCGTTTTTTGAACGACAACAAACATATTTTACCCTCCCAAAAAATAACAACTTGTTTTATATCCTGTTTTTTTTTGACGTCGTCATCCTCCCTTTAAAAAATTATTCATGCTTGCTTCTTTCGTTTTTTCTTTGATTCATCTCTTTTTTAACTATTTCAGCTCCACGCAACATTTTTTAATATCGTTCAAAGATCCAAACTTTTTTTTAATAAACTTTTTTAAAAACGAGAAATTCGCAGTTCTTTAAAAAGTTTCTAAATCGATCAATGTGGATGGAGCCCAGTTATAGATTGCAATAATAGCTACAGTAACCGTCACAAACATAAAACAATGTAATGAAACAAAGAGTTAACTGATAGGAAATTAATCGATAATTTAATCTAAAAAATTAAAAATTTTTGCCGCGACGTGGCGACATTGCTGCTTAAAACAAAAGCAACACAATAAATAAATACAGTTTCTCCAAGCTACAAAAATAGTTATCAGTGAATAGTTTTGCAAAAAAAATTTAATGCCATAAACAGTTGTTTCAGTTTTCAAAAAAATTTTTTATTGCAGAATCTGTAACACTGTTATAGTTTTTTAGGCTTTGATTAACTTTTATCAGTAATCGAATTTGATATATTTATCAACTCTGAGGTAATAAATTAGTTTTTTTTTTATCTTTTTATTTACAAACAAAAAATGCAGTTTTTTAAAAACTCGATATTTTCAGTTTCTGCAATTCTTTAATGTTTTTTGCAAATTTATTCAAATAACAGTTTGCTTTTATTTTTTAATATTAAATTTTGATTTAACACTTGTCATTAAACAGTTGTAAATATATAAATTGTTTAAATTTATGGCGAGCGTTTATCAGTTTATTTTTGGGTTGATTGAAATTATTTCAATTTATTTTTGGGTGTATTTTTAAAAAGTAGAACACCAATATCAACAATAATAATTTATTTATAATATAAATTCATTTCTTTCCCACGCCATGAAAAAAAAACATACAAAAGCTTCAAATTTTGTTTTTATTTTTTTTAAAAAACAAATGATGTCTTGAAAAAATATTGGGTATAAAAAAAAGGGAGGGTAAACAATTGAAATTTTTGGAAGAAATATATAAGTATTTTCAAAGAATATATTGCTTTTGAATAAAAAAAGGATAGATAGATAGGTAAAAAAAAGAGAGAGACTTGTAAATAATCAAAACCACACCGCGCCATTATCATAATTTATTTTCTCTTTTGAGATGCATTTTTTGAAAAAAATTAGGGAAAGGAAAAAAACAAGTTTTAAAGCAGCTTTGGTATTTTTTTTATAATATTTTTTTCTTTGTTCCAATAAACTATAATATAAAAATAAACAAAATACAGATATTAAAAAAAAGACTTTTTGTTTTTTGTTTGAGACACTTTTTTTTTGAGAGAGAGAGATCATTGAGATGGATTGGATTTGATATATCTCTGCTGATCCGCGATCAATTTGTTATTCAGTTAAAGTCGAATCTGAAAGGTTTATAAAATGTTAGATTTAACTGATTCTATGCTACCAAAACAAGGGGCCAACCGTCAGGATATACTTGAAAAGTGGAACGCTTTCCAAAATGCATAAATTCTCGATTGAAATGCTTCTTTTCCATCATTGGTTCATAATCATTAGAAAATCGTTTTCCAAATGGCATAAAATTTCGATCAAACTAAAAAAGGATATAGAATTTTATTGTAAGACTTCGGAATTGTTGTCATTAATTTTTTGTAGAAAGTAAACATGCAAATTTAGCGCGCAAAAAAATTGATGTTTTTGCATCAGTTAAAAATTTCAACATCCTTATATTCCCTGTTACCAGTTTATATAATTCTTATTACCGGTGATTTCACTTTTTTTAATATTTAGTTTACCATTCTTTTTGCTAACGACAGTTATCACAAATTTTTTTTTTCCAAGATTAATTACACCCAAGCTTTAGCCACTTTTATCATTTTTTAATTTTAAAGAACGTCTTAACAAAACAATTATGTCAAAAATTGTTAGCTGTCACTTTAAAAAATGAAATACTTTAAAAAATTTTGAACAAACCTCAGAAGCTCTTTTATCATAAACTCCAAGTGGTCGGAACAATTGAAAACCTCCACCGCTGCTTCGCTTTCCAAAATGCATAAATTCTCGATCAAAATTTCGTTTTTCTTCTTGTGATCCATCTAAAATATTTTATCACTTTATCAGTTAAATAAATGAAAAAGAGGAAAAAAAAACATGCTTATATGGACGCAGTTTTTTCATATTTTTTATAGTCAAAAATATCACAAAATCGCAGTTACAAAAAAAGACTACAAATAAAAAGGAGGAATTCAATGAATAAAAGAAAACTTACAAATATCTTGAGCGGATGAAAATGCAATAATTAATAAAGCTAAAACAGCTATCAAAAAGTATAAAGATGAAGCCATGATTTTGTGGAGTTTGGAATTTTAAAAAAAATGGGGCGTGGGAGGGGTTCCTAAAAAAAGCAGTAATACAAATTCGTCAGTTTTTTTAAATATTTAAAAAAGAATTCCGCGTTTTTAAAAAATAATCAAAAAAATTCAAACAACTACTTTTTTTTCAAATTTATTTTCTTTAAAAACAACTGATATATATCTTTGGCAAAAAAAAAAGATTGGCACTTATACGATATTTAAATAAAGAAGACAAAAAATGTCAGAAAATGAAAAAGACTCTTAAAACAAAAAAAACAAAAATTATGTTTGCATAAAAAAAAAGATATGAGCCCCTGAGGAAAGAGGAAGGAGGAGGGCAGAGCAGGGCAGAGTAGAAAGAAAGGCGGAGCAGACGGAGATAGGTAGATAGATAGATGTACTTGAACTGAACTGAGCTTTGACAAAAGCAAAATCTCTCTTTTTCTTTCTCCCAACAAGAAATGAAGGATTGTTGTTGTTGTGTAGCTTTTCAAGGAAACCCGACAAAAAAAAGTGATGTTTCAAAGCTGAAAAAAAAGAAGAAGTAGGTTAATGGAAATGGAAGAAATAGAAGTATGTATATACAGGCACTTCAAAAAATGCAGAAGAAGAAGAAGACATAACTGGCATCTGAAGAAGGCACTACCACAAAGAAAAAAAAAATGATGAGATTTTTTAAATAAAAAATAAAAAATGAAGCTTCAGTTTTTGATGCCCCCAAAAAAATATTTGAGAGATATACGAAATTTCATTTTAATTTTGTTTTTCAAGAGGATAGAAAGTAAATTTAAGGGCACTTATAAATAAGTCAAAAAACGAGATTTTTTTTTGGAAAACTTCTTTTTTTTTGTGAGAGAGGGATTGCATGTGCCTTCTTTCTTCTTTTTTTATTCTTTCATCAGAAATTCGAAACTTAATGTGTCATGTACGTATGCTACTTAAAATGGTTGGGGGGGGGGGGGGGGGTACTTTGAACAAAGTCAAAAAATGAAACATAAAAGTTGCATAACGAAATATATAGATATGATATAATGATGTCAAAAATGGCATCCTCTTTTTTTTGTAGTAAAAAGATAGATATAAATATTTTATTACAAAAGCGTCAATGAAAACAAAAAAAAACCCCGTTTGCATTCATTCAAAAGTGGGCTAACAAAATTAAGGTGTTTTCGAAGAACGTCAAAGAATTCTATTGTTATTGAAAATTGTTAAAGATAAAAAAATGTGTAAAAACGAGAAAAAAAACTGTGAAACCATATTTCAAAAGACATATTTTTGCAAAAAGTGATTTATATCTACCGAATTTTCGTCAGTTAAAAAAGTTTTAAATCTTAGACATTAAAAAAGTTATTACTGTATATTTTGAGCGATAATTTAAATTAAATACTTTTAAAGTTTCATTTAAAATTAAACAAAATTTTTAAATTTTAACAAAAAAGCATTAGTTAATGATCTCAACAAGAAATGAAAAATCTGTGCGCAATTTTTATCAGTGTTTTTTGATTATGTCTTCCCACATTGCAGTTATATATTTATATATATCTAGGCTTAGGAAGAAGCCAAGAAAAAATATTTTGAATGAAAACTACAAATTTTTTTAGTGCCCTTCGCTTAAAATTAATTTAAAAATATTAAATTTTTGCATTTTAGGTATTTAAGGTATTTTAAAGAGACCTTAGAAAGATATTTAAATGTCCTTTAAAAAATTTTAATTCCGCCATTTTAATTGGGCCAGTTTAAATTAAGAAACAATATTATGAGGAATTTATTTTAAAATATCAAAAGATTTTGGCACATTGAGACTAGTGTTCCTGAATCCGATCCGATCCGATCCGAAAATCCGACAATCCGATCCGATCGGATTCATCCGACTTATCCGATCCGACCGAATTTCACATCCGACTTTTTTTTCGAAAATCCGATCCGACAAAATTTCACATCCGACTTTTTTTTCAAAAATCCGATCCGACAAAATTTCACATCCGACATTATTTATGACTGTTTTGTTGAAATGTTTCTCTTTAAGATTTGTAAAATAAAAAGGTCACAATGCCAAAAAATTGTCAAACATTTTTTGGCGAGTTTTTGTTTTTTTCAGAAAAATAGCTGTTTAAATTCATTTTTAAATTTTTCTGTTTTTTATATTGACTTTTTAGCCATAACTGTGGACCTTTCCACCATGAATTTTCTGCTATTAATTCTTTAAATGAAATACCACGTGTACCAAGATCTGCTGGATTTAAATTATTAGGTACAAAATAACCATCATTCAAGCTTGGAGCAAGTTTTGAAATTTTTTGTGAAGCGTCAAATACCATCCTGACTTTTGTAGTTGTTTTTTGGGGTGTTATTACAGCTTGAGAGGATAAATAATGAACGAGATATCCTTCAGGTATAGCAGGTGCAAATTCAACTGCTCCACGTGTTTTTTGATCATCAATAATCTTTTGGCATTCATTATATAATACAGGATCAATTAATAATCTTTTATTTGTAGATCTTAATCTTCCCAAAGCTAAGCCAGCATTTGTTTGAAGTTTTTCATGATTCTCTTTTTCTGGCCACGAAACGTAATATCTGTTATTTTCAAATTTAACATTTTCTTTAAATTTTTCGAGTACAGCACCTTCTTCTTCATTTCCTGATTGATCTTTGTGTAATAAATTTTTCGCAATCTCCTTGCCAATGATTACCATCACATAAACTGCATTCATTTTTTCTATTACTTGATTTACCCGAATTAGTTGAAGGAAATCGATCTTGAAGTGGTTCAAAATTGGAAGATTTATGATTTGTATCAGCATTATTTGATTGAAAAGTTGAATATCCACGATTTGAATCAAATCGGCTGTTAACTGGCTGAAGATTGGAAGATACAGGATTTGAATCAAATCGAGTATTACGTAAAAAAAAAATTTTTCCTTGCTATCTTTAATCGGATCCGATCCGAAAAATCCGATCCGAAAAATCCGATCCGAAAAATCCGATCCGAAAATCCGATCCGATCGAATTTCACATCCGACTTTTTTTTCGAAAATCCGATCCGACAAAATTTCACATCCGATTTTTTTTCCAAAAATCCGATCCGACCAAATTTCACATCCGATTTTTTCTCAAAAATCCGATCCGACACAGTTTCGGATCGGATTCAGGAACACTAATTGAGACCTATGCAGTTTAACTTTCCTGGGGAGGTATAAGCACTTAATTCAACATTCTTGTAAAATTTTTTGCTTATAAAATCCAGCATTACAGAGATAACTTTTTATCATTAACCAACTTTTTTTGAGTGATTATTAATATCACCAAAAAATGTCAACTAAAATTCAGTTGTTTTTTTTAAAGAATTGTAAAAATTTTTTTAAAAATATAAATAAAAGTACGGTACAGATTTAGTGTTTGGTTTTTAATATTACTTTTTTTTATTAGTCTCATTTCTTTCTATAAAAGCTAATATAAATAGTAATAATAGTTGTTTAATTCTAAAAAAAAATAATATTTTCCTAAAAACATGCACCAAAAAAATGTTACGAATTTTTTAATAAAAAATAAATATGGCCAAAGTAAATAAAAGTCAGCAAAGCTTGAAACAATAAAAAAAACTGGGGCTTTATTAAAAAAATAAAGTATTTTCAGAGAAGCAACACTTTTTCTGCATTAAAACAATTTTTTAGCAAACAATTTTTGGACGTCATCCATAATGTATTAAGCTAGGGCGCACCCATCAGAAGGGGTCATAATTTGGTAAAACAATGTTCGCAGAGTTTCAACACAGTTATAACCTTAGGCAAAACAGCAATTTTTGCACATTTTGTAAAAAGCTAATATCGTAAAAAGTTCCCAATGAAACAAATTTAAATTACCGTAATTTAAAAGAAATGCAGTTAGGTATTTAAAAAAATGAGAAGGATGCGGACTCTTTACTTTTTTCGTTTTTTTACGAATGAATGAACCTGACGATCAGGCAAAAAAACAATAGAACTTTCTTTTGTTCTTTGCCTGATCGTCAGGTTCATCCATTCGAGAAAAAGTAAAGTGTCCACCTCCTTGAAGCCAATTTTTTGAAATAATTATTTTGTGTTATTAATAAAAAAAACAACCAAATAATTGTGTCAGTTAATATCTTCTAAAAAAATTAAATGACAGTTTCAAAAACTCGTAAAAAAACAAAAAAAGCATAAAACTGCAATAAAAAAAACAAATGTGGTGAAAAAAAAGACTAACAAATTCCAAAAATTTGTCGTCATAAAATAAAAACAAAAGCAAAAACAACAAAGACTAAATTAAGGTTTGAAATGTGCCAAAAAAGGAAATAAAATAAATCAAATTTTCGATGAAAGCAGAAAAAAATTTTTGGTGTTTTTGAACCATTTCTTTTTTTTGCAATGCTTCTTCTTTTTTTGTTTTTGGGAAAACTTGGAAAAAAAACGCAGTTTTAGAATTGAAATTTGATTTTTAGCCTCCCAAATAAAAGTATTAATTTAATTGTCTCTTTTTACGCTATATAATTGAGCGTAGGGTGCAAATTTAATATTAAGATATCGTTGAAGAAAACATTAAAACACACAGTTTATACTCGCGCACAACATTGCGTCATTCTTATTTCATATTTGTGAATTCATATGATGAACGTGACAGTTATAAAAGTTTTGTTATCATTTATTTTATTTGCTTCTTCTTTTATAATGTTTTTCAAAAGACTTCAGTTTAAATTAAATTAAATAATCATTGATCATATGTATGCAGTTATGATAACACAAAATGCATAATAAAATAGACTTTTTCAATGCTCCCTTCAGTTTAATGTAATCGATATTGTTACAATCATTTTTGACAAAAATTAAAATTAAATTTCAGAAAATCAGAAATGGAAGAATTTCCAAATATTATAATGATAAAATTGACTTCCTCCTAAAAGTTGTATTACAGTTTTTTCTCCATTATTTTTTCATTCAAAAACTAATCAATAAAGTTGAAACAGTTTTTAAAATTATAGATACATCGTAATCTATGTATAATAAATATCTGCACAAAATGTTAACCTTACAAAATTCGCTAAAATTATTGATATTGCAGTGTGTATTGATTTTAAAGTTTTAAATTTAGGTGAATGAATTTATATCAGTTTTCAAAAATCTTTGGACTTTTTTGTAATTGAAAATTAAACAGTTTGTTTTTACGGTAAAAAAATGGATTCATCATCTCTATTGAAAAAAAAATGCTTTTTAACAAAATAAATCGATGAAAACATATTTTTTAAAGCATTTTTTGGTTAAATTATAAAAAACAGATAAAAAAGATCAGCGACAGTTATAACTATGAAATGCAAAGGTATTTTTGCGAAGTGAATCAGTTTTAATTTATTCACCAAAACATTTTTCACACTGTAAGCATACTGTAACAGTTTTCAAGATTTAACATATTTCCCACATAAATAAGGTTTTAAATTTTTTAAAAATGACTGTTTAATATTTATATGTTTTTTTATAAAAAATTTGTAATGATTACACTGGTCAGTTAAATCACCTCTCTCATTTTTGTAAACATCCACGTTACTCGATTTTCCGACGAACAATTTTGATCAACCTTTTTTTTTGAATTTCTCAGAATTTGTTGATTAGTCATTTTTCAATTTTGAAATTATTGCAAAAAAAAATAGCTGAGACGAACCCCTTTTTTGAAAGCCGCAAAATCATTTTTTTTTTCAATTGCTTCCATTTTTTTTTACTGCAAAATTTTTTTAATACTAAAAAAATGGATGAGAATTTTGAGGGTGAAAGATTTTATCAAAGTATATACTTGTTGTATCCGAAAGATAAACAAGTAATAAAATAATAAAGTTTATTAAAGAATAAACGTAGTTGCGTGAAAGCAAATAAAACAACAACAACAAAAAGAGGAAAGTTGCACAGCAACAGCAAAGCAACGGAAAATAGGAACGCTGCGGCAGCAACGGTTCCTAACACGAAAAGTGCGACCAGCGCAAAGACAAATCTTCAGCCGGTCACTGCACTCCTCCCCCCTTAGCTTAGATTACGGTAAAAAAATAGAAACGGTGTGAAGAACGTAAACAGAATTGCAAACAGGAGAATGAGATTCGAGTTACAGCTGTAGATGTAAGATAAGAGTGTGTTGGAAGCTATCAGCGGGCCCTAACTGCACAGCGCCTGAGGAAGGTTCACAACATTTTCATCACTCCTTACAACCACCGAAAATCATCTTAGTTATACAATCTGAAGTTCTGGAACCGGAAGGTTTTGGAACTAAGCTAAGAGAGAGGAGAAAAATACAATAGAAACAAATAAAAAAAAGACCTAATTATATGACTTTAATTTAGGATTGACCTTTAACCGAGTTGTTTGCTTTCTATTTCTTTGCGGATAACGAGGAACAACCGGAGCAGGAGGTTGAGGATCGGCATTTGATGAGGCTACGGAGCTTTCACTTGAATTTGACGATGATGCACAACTTTGAGTAGGTGAAACAACGGACGATGATGTTTGAGTTCTGGAAGTAGTTGGTGCAGCTGATGATGTATCTTCTTGTTCATGATAATCAAAATCATTTGGTGAACATAAGAAGCGGAGAGTGTTTTGAGAGACGGGTTCATCCATTCGATGTTTGAGTTGATTTGCATGGACGCGAACAGTTTTATTAGAATCAACATCAAGAACAAAATAAAGACGAGCACCACGTTTTGAAGTAATAATGCCAGGTTTCCATGAAGTATCTTTCTTAAGGCGATAGAAAATAGCTTCATTCTTTTTAAAATATCGGGAAACAGCACCATGATGTCGATCAAAAGCTTCATTTTGTACAACATTTTGATTGAGATTCTTGACCACTTGAGGACGCATCTGATCCAAAATTGTTCGAAGTTCTCGTCCAAGATGAACTTTAGCAGGAGAACATTTTCCAGGAGTAACGGTATTTGGAGTGGTACGGTAGCTATAAAGGAACTGATTAGTTACGATATCCAAATCAAAAACTTCTCTATCTTCCAAAAACTTCTTTTTAACAAATCTTTTATAAACATCCACCATTTTCTCTGCTTGGCCATTTGACTGTGGATGATAAACAGGAGATGTCATATGCCGGATACCATTCTTCAGGCAAAATGATTGGAACGCCGCAGAAGTAAATTGACTTCCGTTATCAGTAACGAGAAGATGTGGCATACCATTGTCAGCACAGTAACGGAAGAGGAATTTAACAGTAGCAACAGCCGTTGCATGTGACATAACAGCAGCATCAATCCATTTTGAGTAAGAATCAATGGCAATGAGTACCATTTTTCCATGAAGAGGTCCAGCAAAATCAAGATGTATACGTTGTCCAGGAGCATCAGAAATGGGCCACGAAGCAAGTGTTGTCTTGGTAGGTGTGTTTGAAAGTTGTACACATTCGTAGCATCGGTTAATCATCTCTTCAATATCTTTTGTTATTCTTGGCCAATAACAATGTTGTCGAGCAAGAGCTTTGGTTCTGGAAATACCAGCATGGCCAGAATGAAGTTGTTGCAGAACTCGAGGTCGAAGAAGTTCTGGTACATATACACGATCATTCATCTGTATAATTCCATCAACGATTGAGAAACGGCCAGCATCTTTTGGATTTGAAGATTGAAGTTCTTTGAAAATATCCTGAGCAAATTGATCATTTTCATAAGCAACTTTAATATCATCAGCAGACACGGGAAGCAAATTGATAGCTTGAACAACACGAGCGGCATGTGAAGTTTCATCAATTTCTTCTTCTTCTTCAAATTGATCTTTGATTTGTCGAGTATCAGCGATTAAACGTGATAGGGCATCAGCTTGTCCAAATTCTGTTGTCTTCTTATACAGTATATCGAAATTATACGCAGCAAGGAAGAGAGACCAACGATGAAGGCGATTCACAGCATAGGAAGGCTTCTGTTTCTTTGGACCAAAGATTGATAATAAAGCACGATGATCTGTGAGTAGAGTAAAACGTCGACCTTCCAAGTAACGGTGAAACACTTTTACAGCCATCACGAGAGCTAAACCTTCTTTTTCAGTCTGAGAATATTTTTCTTGAGCAACGTTGAGAGCACGAGAGAAAAACATTATAGGACGTTCAGATCCATCAGAGTATCGATGAGCAATACAACCACCAATTCCATATTGAGAAGCGTCGGCAGCAACAATAATTGGCAATCTTGGATCAAAATGAGTGAGCATACATTCATTCGTTAAAGCTTTCTTAATATTAGCAACGGCATCCACTTGAGCTTTATTCCATTTCCAGGCATTATCTTGCTTCAATAATTCATCCAATGGTTGTCGAAGATCACGCATCATTGGCACAAAATATTGATAATAATTTACAAGCCCAAGAAATGAACGAAGTGTAGAAACGTTGGTTGGATCAGGCATAGATTGAACGGCAGCAATCTTTTCTGGATCAGGACGAATTCCATGAGCATCGATCACGCGGCCTAAAAAACGAACAGATTTAAGAAAGAATATACACTTTTTAAGATTAAGTAAAAATCCCCATTGCATTATTCGAGCAAGAACTTCTTCAATATGTCTTCGATGTTCAGCTTCAGTTTCGGAGAATATAAAGACATCATCCAAATAAGCAGCGGCACAAGATAAACCAGCAAGCATTTCATCCATGATTTGTTGGAAATCACCAGGAAGAGGTTTAAGTCCCATAGCAGCTCTTTCATATTGAAAATATCCAAATGGAGTTGAAATAATCAAGAAACGTTTACTTTCTTCGGATACCTTGAGTTGATAATATCCATCTTTCATATCCAATCGGGAAAAATATTTAGCACCAACAAGTTTAGCAAAAATTTCTTCAGGAACGGGAAGTTGGTAAGATGATTCTTCTAATTGATCATTAAGTCCAGTCGAAAAATCAACCACGAAACGATCTCCCCCATCCTTCTTTTTGACAGTAGAACCAGGAGTAGCATATTCCACCGGTCCAATATAAGGACGGATAATCTTTAGATCTAACAACCGATCAAGTTCTTTTTTAGTAACAGCTGAGGCAAGTATTGATAATCTTCTAGCAGGAATAACAACACGTTTAGCATTTGGTTTAAGTTGAAGAGTGATTTCTTTCTTGGTGCAGCATCCAAGACCTTCTCGAAAAAGAGGAGCAAACTTTGTATGTAATTGTTTAACAAAAGGAGCAGCAGCTTCAATTGGAACATCAGAAACATTTTGACACAATAATTCATCAGCGATTTGAAGATCAAAGCTATGCCAAAAATCCAGTCCAAGTAGCGCAGAAGCAACATCTGCAACATATATCTCCAAGGATTTTGTAGTACCACGAGCAGTAACGTCAGCTACAAAATATCCATCAAGTTCCAGCTTCATATTTCCAACAGCCTTGACTTTGATTTGAGGAGGAGATAATGTTGGAGCACCAAGTTTCTGATAATCATCACGAGTAATGATGGAAATATCAGATCCGCTATCAAGTTGAACAGAAAAATCAACGTTACACATAGCTATTGGCATAAATAATCGACGACGTCGAGCCAAATTGGAAAAACCTAACGAATAAACATTAACAGAACCTACATTTCGAGCATTCGATGAAGTTCCATGACCACGAGTATTTGAAGGAGTTGCAGAACCAGCCTTCTTTTCAGATTTGCAAACTTTTGCAATATGTCCAACCTTATTGCAATTATAACAAGTTGCGTTGATCCATTTGCAATCTTTCTTCCAATGATTACCACCACAGCAAGGACAAGGTGCTTTAGGAGCGGAATTAGAAGAGGAGTAGTTATCCTTTGACTTTTTGCTTGAATTCTTATTGGATATCTTCTTCACAAAAGCAACGGAAGTTTGTTCAGGCAATTTTTTGATCACGTTGAGTCATAAGTGCATTATCAACCAGAGTTTCAAGAGCAGCAAGATCTTCCTTTGGCTTTGTAATAAGAGCATTTAAAACTAAGGATCGTATAGATTCAAGAGCAGGAGCTTTCATACCCATAAGAAAGCGAAGAGTAGAAACTTCATTTTCAGAAAAATCTTTAACAAAACATACGCTAGTTTCTCGAATGCGGGAGATATAATCGTGGATAGATTCATATTCTGGCCCACGCCATTCAATTTTGAAAGCATTGTATCGTTGAGCAAACATAGATTCACGGATATCAAATAGATTAACAAGATCATCTTTGAACTTCTTCCAATCAGCAAACGTTGTTATATCTGCAGGCAGCAAATGACGTGCAACACGTTTAAAAGTAACAGAATCAAGTGATGAAACAGCAAGACCAACCTTATCAGCATCTGTAAGATGAGCAAAGAAACGGAATTTTATTTCACATATTTGAAGCCATGTGGTTGCAGATTGAGGATCACTTGAATCAGGAACGAATTGAGGAAGTTGTGGATAAGATTTAGCAGCCATAGGTTGTGGTTGAGGATTTGTAGCAGCTTTTTGAGGAGTTCGAGTCATCAGGAGGAACGTCGAGCAACTTGAGGAAGAGCAGATTCAATAATCGACTCTCGTCACCAGATTTGTTGTATCCGAAAGATAAACAAGTAATAAAATAATAAAGTTTATTAAAGAATAAACGTAGTTGCGTGAAAGCAAATAAAACAACAACAACAAAAAGAGGAAAGTTGCACAGCAACAGCAAAGCAACGGAAAATAGGAACGCTGCGGCAGCAACGGTTCCTAACACGAAAAGTGCGACCAGCGCAAAGACAAATCTTCAGCCGGTCACTGCAATACTTTCTTCCCATTGTTGCAATAATTGCAGGATTTTTTGTTGGATTTTCTATTACTCCAATGGTGTATTATTTTTGTTCATCAGAAATTTCAAATAAAGATTTAACGGATCAATTAATGTATGAGCCATGTCTGATGTCAGAAGTCCTTTATTACTGTTTTGCCAATGTTTTTTATGTAAGTAATATAGAGATTTGATAGAAATTTTTTTTGAGGGGGGGGGGGGGGGGTTATTGAAGAGCAATAATGGTTTTTTGTTTAAAAATTTATTGATTTTATGTTGTGACAATTTTTAAAGTATTTTAAGTAAATTTTTAACAAAAACAACCCAAAAATATACCCCTTTCAGTAATAAATAAATAAATAATTAACAAAATTTTTTATCAAATAATCAAATTATCAATAATTAATATTTTCAGTTCATTTTCCGTCTTGATCCAAGTATTTCAAATAAAAAATTTCACAAACATTTTAAACTACAATATTTTTTACGAAAAAATTTATACAATATTGATCCATTATTTGTATTGATCGGTGTACATTTAATTGTTTGGGCGGTCTATGAAGTTCAAGCTTATCAAGCTGCAAGAAATCCCAATTTTGAGTTTTTTATTGTTGCAGTAATTGCTGCACTTGTTTTAAAAATGTTTTTTAGCGCTAATGGATTATTAATATATTGTTGAGATATTTTACCGTAATTTTGTACTGTACTTTTAATGCTTTTATAACTGTTTTTGGAACCGAAAAGAGTTTTATTTGAATAAATATGCAAATTTTTAAATTTAAAAACAATAACCGGATATCATAATATGATATTACAGCTGTTGATAATGCCGTATTTAAGGGGTGGGGGGTTGGAATCTGTGCCCCTCCCGATCTTCTTTTGCCGCTTCGTGGCAAAGGATAAAAGGTGTGCCCCTCCGAAATTTTTTTGTATACAGCCTTAGCTGTCGGCAATTACGAAATTGTGAAATAAAAAAAAACAAATTTTGAGTGCATCAGATGCCAAAAACATCTATTACAGCAAGATATTGCTTTGATTAAAAGTATCATAAATCCATCAAATTACGTTAAACAAAGAAATGCAATAATTTCTTTTTTTTCAAAATAATAACATAAAATTCGACATTAATCTTTTTTGTTTTGTTTAAAGCATTTAAAATTTAGATACATATCTCTCTTTTTTTTCTGTGTTGTCCAGTTGCAGCAACAACTTTAATCTCAAATATCCCTCTTATTGTTATTGTGTCCAGGTTTTTATCTTCTTTTTTTTTGTCCTGCTGTTTTCTTAGGTCAAATTTATAAAAAAAGAAAAAAAGATGGCATTTTGCAAAATGCATTTTTAGGAACCTTTTTGAGTTGAGCTGATTGAGAGAGAAAAAAAAAGAGGGGATGAACGAAGAAAAAAAAGAAGATGCAACAGAGCCAAAAAAAGAAAGACCAAAAAAATCAAACAGATCTGTTCGTTCACTCTTTTTTTTGCCGAACTTTTCTTTCTTCTTCCTTTTTTTTGTGACATCCATCGTTCATTCGTTCATTCGTTCATATGTTGGTGCAAGGGGGGAACCAACGATGATGACAAACTTCTTCAAAATCATCAATGAAAGAAGCACCGTAAAAAAAAAGGTTCTTCTTCCATTTTTTTTTCTGCTGCGCATTTTTTCTTTGGCAACCAAAAGAAAAAACAAAAGCGTCTCCATTTTTCATTATTACTCATTTATTTTTTCCTCGTCTGCTTTTTTTTCTCGCTCCTACCTCCTTTTTTTTAAAAAAAATCGTTTTAATTTATTTTTGATGACAGGGATGAATAAAGACAGTATTCCATTATATTCTGGATATGAAGATGAAGAAAAGTCATCAACAAATTTGTACAAAATTATTACAAATATTATAAAATTTGTTATTTTTGTTTTTGCAATTGTTGGTATTGGATTTGTAGCTGCTTGGGGTACCTTTGTTGCAACGTATTATTTAACTGCCAAAAATGAAAAACCATCAAAGTTAATGGAAGAATCTTGTTTTATTCAACTTCCATTTCATGTTCTTAAATTTCTTCAAGTAAGTTTTAGGGGGGGATAAAAACAATTTTAATCGAAAACTTTGATTTTCCAAGTGCCCCATTATAGAACAACTTTATTTGATCGAAAAATATTTCTATCACTTTTTTTTGGGAGACCTGATGTAATAAAATGATAAAGATATCAAAAATATAAGATTTTTTTGCAACTTTAAACTTTTTTATTGTGCTAAAAATTTCTTTAGTCATAAACATAATTTTTATTTTTGCAGCGGCGACTTTTTTTCTTGTAAAATAAAATGTTCGCACATCTTTTTTTTGCAGCTGTTGTGTTTTCTTTCAACAAATTTTTACAAAAAAAAAACAGATCAAAGCTAAAAAAAATTGTTAAAGGACAAAAAAAGTGAGATGCTTTTTTCGGTACTTTTTTTGATGACCAAAATTTTTTTAATAATTTTTTGACAACAAAAAATACAGTATGAAAAGATGTCTAAAAATCAAATTTCGTAAAGTTATTTTGTTAAAACTTTTTTAAAAAAGCGCCAAAAAAAACAGGACACCATTCTTTTTTTTGCAAAAACTTGTTTATCTTTTTGACCCAAAGTATTGTGTTTCGGGAAAGAAAAATGTTGGGGGATAAACATGTGATTAACTAAAAATTTGCAAAAATGAAGAAATTAAAGTTAAAAATAATATTAATTTTTTTACGGCACTGAAATTTTATCATCCAATTTTTTTTAGCGTGAATTATGTGCCGATACAATTATTGAAGATGGCATTTTCCCAGCACAATACGATATCTTAGTTGAAATTCGACGAACTTATGACCAAAAAGCTGAAAAATATGCTGAAATTTTTACCAAACAAGTTTCGGTTCGTAATGAATATTTTTATCCTGATCCAACAATTATCCTTGCAACAGTATACTTTTTTTCAACCCTTTTTTCTATCGTTCTTCGTTGCATTCCTTATCATCATCCAGGTTTCATTTTTACTGAAAGAGAAGCAAAAATTGTTAAAGTTAAACAATTTTTACGTGCCATCGTTTATACCTATGTTGTTATGTTGTATAGCATTGGATTTTACAAACTTTTCCAAGTTTTCAGTGCCGATTGTTCAGGATATTATTGATTTTGTTATTATTGCTTGATGTAATTTTGTTATCCTTTTTTTGTAAAATTTCAATAAATTTGGTTTTGAAATTTAAAAGATAAAATATTTCAAAGAATGATGCAATATACAAAAATGGGCTTTAAAATATGTTGCAATAAATTTTTACATATTTTTTAATTCTTAAATAACTGAATTAATGTCATTGTATCAGATTTTGGGAGTAATTGATCTTTCGGATTTATTAATATCAATTTTTAAAGATAACATAAATTACAAAAAAATGAAAAGATATTTGTAATTTTAAAAAAAAATTACTCAAAAACAATAAAATTATAAATCACTTTCATTCAAAAATGTTTTATCATTTTCACCAAGTAATGGATCAGTGGACGTTGATGGCTTCAAAACAGGTGATAACGTTTCACCTTCTTTTGGATCTTCTTTTGATGGCTTTAAATTTCCTTCATCATCATAATCAGAAAAATTAAATTGTTGAGGTTCATCAAATTCAATTTCAATTTCATCATTTTCATTATCCAAAAATGAATAATGATCCAAAGAATCCAAAGCTGCATCAAGGATATCCTTATCATTTTCATCATCATCATCTGCTCCTTCTTCATCTTCTTCATCATTATCATTATTATCACCGTCGCCAAATTGACAATCTTTCAAAAATATTGCAGGATCAATATCTTTATTTTTTGCACTACAAAATGCTTCATTTAAGACATCAGAAGAACTAAAAATTGAATATTTTGAAATACATATATCTTTTAATTTAAATCTTACTCATTTGATTTTGAATGATTTTGTGATGATGCGTTATCACTACTTCCAGAAACATTTTTATCATCAGATGGTTTTTCAAGGCCAAACATTCGAAGATTGACAGCTTCTTCACTGATTTCTAATTCCTACATAATTTCAAAAAATTAGTAAATTAAAAACTCTAAAGTTTTTTTTAACAAACTTCAAAGTATTGCTTCAATAAAGATCGTGCACGCTTCCAAATAGATGATTCAGCATTATCAACAACCGCATCAACATCAAATGGAACATCACTTGCTGGGGGAGTTTCTGCAAGATTTAATGCTCAGATTAGCATTTGTAAGCTTAAAAACAAACCTGCTTTTTCTTCTTCATCTTCAAGATTTTCAGGATCTTCACCATTATGTGTTAAACGATAAATTTTAAGTCTTTCCTGTTTCAATGAATATTCAAGCATTTTTATTCTTCGAACTAAATCCCGTTTAAGATTTTCTTGTCCCTTTCTTTCACCTTGCAAAAAACTAATTCGAGCCTAAAATCAGTTAATATCAAATAATTAACTTTTAAAACACTTATTAATTATTTATTTACTTTTAGCTCAGCTCTTTCCATTTCCCAATGGGTTCGTTCTAATTCAATTCGACTCCATTCATGTTGTAAAAAATGTAATACTCCTGGCATTGTATATGAAGCATGAACCTAAAAGGTAGGGCATTTTTTAAATATTAAAAAAATGGCGAAAGTACAAACATCATTTTGTTTCTTATCCAAATTTTCTTCATTTGTTGTTGTTGGTTTATCACTTGCATATCCAGTTGGAAATGTTAAACTATTGAAAGGACCTTTTTTCATTAAAGAAATATTTAAAGTTCTTGGATCAAGAAGTTTTTGAGATGCTTTAAATTGCATCAATTCGGGAAGGCTTGGATGCTTGTTATCACCACGTGGAATTTCAAATGGATACTGTAATTATTATAATGATGATGTTTAATAAACATTTAAAAATATATATATAAATATTACGTTTAATGAGCCATTCGTAAAAATTCGTTTAACACCTTTCCATTGTTTTTTACCAAAAATATTCTGTAAAAAAATTAAAAAGTTTTTTTAACTTTGAGTTTAAAAGGAATCCCCGACGACAAGCAAGGAAAAAGTGATTGATTTTTTCAACATGAAAATCAGTGTTTTCCCGATTCCATTTTTTCCGACTCCGATTCCAATTTTTTTCCGATTCCGATTCCGACCCCAATTCCACTGATTCCGATTCCTCCTTTTTTCATCGTTTTTAAATAAAAATTTTACAGAAGTAAACTGAAAAAATAGTGAAAAAAACAACATAATTTTAACATTTTACATTTAATTAATGAATTTTATACAATCAAATGAAATATTTTTCGATATTTAATGATAGCGAAAAACAAATGTTCTCAATAATTTTAAGGTTTCCGATTCTCTTATAATGAATCGGGGTCGGAATCGGGAAAACACAGATGAAAATGCTTCAGAATTTGAACTCTCCAATATTTTATCGGTGTAGGAGAGAATGTCGCATTCGATAAGATATTCTTCCTACACCGATAAAATATCCCTGAACCCTGATTCGAATAAAAAAATCCTGATCTTTCTTTCAGTATTCTTTTGATCCCAAAAATAGTTTCCGCAAAAAAAATTGCTTGGATAGAATCTGCGTTTTAAATTTTATTCGTTTTTGCGTGATTAGCGACGAAGTGCTCCGTGCTTATCGTCGACACTCCCTTTAATAAGCAAACAAAGCACCTTTTTTGGTTTTACAGTAATTTCATGTTCCTTATTTTCTGAATCAATTGCAGGGAGGGATAGTGAAGTTTACTTGCTTTTTTATAACTCATACAAGAACATTTAACAGAATTTTTATTGAGCGAAAAAAAGTTTTTTAACAAAAATTTCTTCTTCACTATCACTCCTTTATTTTTACTTTCAATATCTTCGTTAGAAACTTCTATTTTAGCTTCATAAGCGGCAATATAAAGTGAAAGGGTGCTACTGCTTGTTGAAGATGAACTTTCTTGATTCCATTTTGTTGCTTCATTCTTTTTATTGTAAAGATTTAAAGGCATTTCAAAATTCGTCTTTAATAATTTATCATTTTTATTCCATTGATCCCCTTTTCTTCCATCAAAATCGCAATCATTTTGACCTGTTTTAAATGCATTTTTATTATTTTTTAAAGTTGAAAAACTTTTAAGATTCTGAATTTTGAAGGATTCAAAGCTTCGATTTAAATTAAGATTTTCAAATTGAGAAAATGATTTTGAAATTTGATCATTGTAAGCTTCAGAAGTATGCTTGTCTTTGAACAAAGTTGCCATCTGAAATTCAAAAAATGAGACATAAAAAAAGTTGTTTAAAAATGCAGCAAATTTTATTTATTTCAGGTAATATATTTTTTTGGGGAAAAAAATAAATAAATAAGAGCAAAAATTAAAGAAAAATACGATTTTTTACAAAGCTTTCAAGTCCATTCAATATTTATTTCCCTAAAGAAAATTTAAAAAACGATGAAAAAAAGAGCAGAAAAATTTTTAGCAGACGATATTGCTTGCGTTCGTTCGAAGAAAAAAAAGGCAAAATAAGCGATATTTATTTTCTCAAAATATTTCGTAACAAATTTGAAAAATATTTTTGCTCATCTTAATCGATCATCGAACAATCGTTTGTTTTTTTAAAGTTGTAACTATTTTTTATACGACCGCATATCATATTTAAATCTGTTTTTTTCTCGTGCATTGAAAAATCTGTATGATGCAAACAATTTTGAGTGATATCACATTAAATTCTGTAACCTTTTTGAAATTTTGATATAAACATTTTGGTATAAACCATTGTTTTGTATTGAAAGAGTCATTTATTAAGTAAGCACAGGGCAACAAAGAAATTGTTGCTCTAAAATTTTAGAGTCTAAATAGAGTTTTATCATTTTTTACTGTCTGTAAAAAAATTATTTAATTTTCTCTCAAAATTGTTTGCTTTCCTTAAAAATGCCATTTTCTAAATTCCTCCTGTTTTTTACCATATAAATCGTTTATTCATCAAAATTTTTGTACACAGAAAGTGCAAAATCAAGTATTATTAAAATTTTAAAAAATCTATGAAAAAATGAAAATAGTTTAAAAATAAGTTTTGAAAAAATAAAGTCAAAAACTAAAATAAAAAAGAATCACAAAAAAGAGTTATCAAAAACAAAATCTAATCTTTGACTTTTTGTTATTGTTCCATTTTGATAAAATTTAGAGATAAGGAAACGTACAAGGGGGTTTTTACAAAAAAAGATAACACGTGTATTTTGGTTTTGATCAGAGCAGACTTAAAAAAAAAGTTGTTAAAAAGTACAAAAATGAAAAGGTTGGGATGTACAAATTTTTTTGATAAAAAATATAATTACGTAGATTCTTCTTCATTTGGTGTTGACAATCCTTCAATAACACGTTGAGATGAAAAAATTTTTGCAAGGCTATCTGCCCCTGCTGCACCAATTAATGGACGAGATGGATGAAAAGCTACTGATAAAACACTCATATCAGATTTTTTTCGATGCGCTGCTATTTCCTTTAAAAAATTATTATATATACAAAAATTAATACAACCAAAAACAAACTTGTAAACATTTCTTTTGTTCCATATTCCAAATTCTGAGTGATCCATCATGGCTTCCACTCATAAGATAAAGACCATTTGGATCAATTGCAAGCGTTGAAATTGCTTCCATATGTGCAACAGCACCATATATTTGTCTTCCTAAAAAATATATATTTCATTTGATTCATTCTACAGTATGCCCAAAAAATACAAACCCGTATGATTATCAAAATATCGAATTTTGCGATCACTTCCAGCCAAAATTGTCACCGGCATTGTTGGATGAGATAAAATTTTAAAAATATCTCCAATATCTTCTAAAAATCATTTTTTTTTATTAAATTTGTTTTCTTACTACAGTAACCCATACCATTAGGTGGAAATTCAAAATTTAGCACAATTTCACCAGTTTCAATATCCAAAATTGCAGCCTTTTTATTTGAATATGCCACGAGTAACTGCTGAGGTTCTGTTGAAACAATATCAATTGATTGCGGAATTGCACCATTGCAATCAATTGTTTTTAATAAATATTCAGTTTCATCCAACGTTGATAAATCCCAAATTTTAATTGTTGCATCTGATGAAGCAGAAATTAGCCGATTTGTTGATGATTGATAATTAACGGACCAAACGGCATCACTATGTCCACAAAAGCGTGCTTGTAATACGGTAGAATCTGTAAATAAATATTTTCAATAAAAATTATTAAGACAAAAATTGTACCAAAAGTGTCATGAATATCAATATTTACGGATGGGACTTGCCAGCAGCAAATTGTTCCATCTAAGGAACCCGTGTATAAGTTATCACCAGTTGGAGACATATCAATCGACAGAATTGCCGAGCTAAAATTATACATATTATTTGAATGCATAAAGGGAGCTATGGCAAATCTTACTCATGACCACGAAAAGTATAAACAGGTTCAATATCAACAATACCAGAAAGATTATTAGCTTGAGCTAAAATAAAAACATATTATTTTGTATATTAATAGTTATAATAGATTTATTTCAAACCTTTATTAGCATCAGTCAATTTAGAATCGTTCAAGTTCCATAATTTAGCTGTACCATCTTCTGAAGCGGTAATTAAAACCGGTTCAACGGGATGAAATTGTATGGCTCGAACAGCATCATAATGTGACCTCAAAGTATATTTTAAATTCCATCTAACACTTAGCGACGAATCATCTTCATTCATCGCAAAATCATCTTTAATATCGACATCCTCATTACCAGAAAATTGATTTTCATCAAAATGAGTTTCATCTTTATGTTCCAGCCCACTATCTTCAGAAGCAGAAGATTTATCCGAAGATTGATTTAAACTTGATTGTCGTTTTTGTTGTTGTTCAATACGAAACCGTTCACGCATTCGATTAAAAGTTTTTTCATCAATTCTCCATTCATCATTTGATGCCGGCTTTGATCCGGGATTTTTCTTTGTTGTTGAAGTTTTCTCTTTTTCTTGATCGAGAAACGAAAATTCATCCATAACTTTTTCAGCATCATCATCGAGTAAACAATTTTCAGAATCATAATCATCTCCTGAATGGTCAGCTTCTCCACCACGAAGATTATATTTTCGTAAAAAATCTGCAGTATCAAGAATTTCTCTTTCGGTATCATCGAGAGCTTTTTTGGAAGCCTCAGAACTAAAAGATAAATTAATTTAAATTTGCACACCATTATTTGAATATGTTTATTTCTGACAACAGAGATGATTCTACTGTAATTATTCAAAACTTACTCTAGTTCAGCGGAGTCAATAGCTCCGGAACCAGCATTTCCCATCAATTTTGCAGATCGAAATGCTCGAACATTAACAATTCCATCACTGTAACCTAATTCCTCCAAATACTGCTTTAGTGATAGCCTTGCTCGCTTCCAAATTGGTGCTTCTGCATTATTTGCAACTGCATCAACATCTAACGGAACATCACTAATAATTTCTGGTTTATCATCATCTTCAAGATTTTCAGGATCTTCACCATTATGTGTTAAACGATAAATTTTAAGTCTTTCCTGTTTCAATGAATATTCAAGCATTTTTATTCTTCGAACTAAATCCCGTTTAAGATTTTCTTGTCCCTTTCTTTCACCTTGCAAAAAACTAATTCGAGCCTAAAATCAGTTAACATCAAAAAATTAAGTTTTAAAACACTTATTAAATATTTACTTTTAATTCAGCTCTTTCCATTTCCCAATGGGTTCGTTCTAATTCAATTCGACTCCATTCATGTTGTAAAAAATGTAATACTCCTGGCATTGTATATGGAACCCGTCTCTATAAAAATAACATTAAAATAGAAAATTTTATGTGTATATTAATTATTACTTCATCATTTTTTCTTTGAGAATCTTGTCCATTCATTATTGATGAGCCAGCACCAGATTCATATGAATTTAATCCAGAATTTCCACCATCATTTTCAATACCAGAAATTGATGATGGACGATTTGCGGGTGGATTATTGGAGCCCGCAGAGTCGCCAATGTTAACCATCATTGACGTAAAAAGTTAGAGAAAAAAAAGTGGGAAAAAAGAAAGAAGCCAAAATGAGATGATAAAAAATATATATATTTAAATATAAACCAGGAAAAGATATTGTTACAGAAAATAATAAAAGAGAAGAGCTGAAATTGTATTTAATATTAGCAAATTTTTCTTTAAAAAATGTTGTTTTTTAGAAATAAAAACGATAAAAAATTACACAGTATTTTTTTTCTGTAAAATTCTTCAAAAACATAAACTTTTTATTTTTTCTCGCTTCCTTCTTTTTTTTTGTTTGAGTTCCAACAATCCTTTGGCAAAATGTTCATTAAAGAGAAAGGGCGCGTGTATTGATTTTTTTTCAGTATTTTTTTTTTCCTGCAAAAAATGATGTTGTTCTTCTGGGCTGGTCGCGTTTTGCGGAAATGTACGTTTAGTGTACGTTCGTACACTTGTCTCTGACCGTACGGCCACACGGACACATAAGTGCTATTGTTTGAGTACGCACTAAGTGCTTTTTTTTAACACTAAAAAATTTTTTTTCTCACAGTACAAAAATTGCTCAATTTTTTTTAAACACTAAGAATGTTTAATAAACATTTAAATTTAATTATTTACAAAAAAATGCACATTGTGTTCCACATAATAAATTTGTAGAAATTTTTGAGTATCAGATATTCTGTCATATATTATATTTTTCAATAATTTTAAGTTTTTATAAAGAGCTATTATAAGAAAAAACTGCAGAATATATTTAAAAAATTTTAATGATTGAAAAATTGAATACTTATTTATATGTAGAACATAAATATAAACAATCAACCTGAGTTTTACCTTAATAGATTATTATTAAAATATGGTTTTAATGTTATTTTTAAGAAATGTAAAATCTTTTTTAAATCATTGCATAAGTAGTAATTTTTATGGTAATACTAAAAACTATATCTTAACATTCATTATTTTCTTTTTATCTTTTTACAAAAAGGATCGCATCTTTTATGGAGCGAATAATTGTGACTGTCTCTCTGTTTTATTGTTACACGGTGATTAAAAAATTAATTATTTATAAAATGAACAAGATTTACTGTATTGAAAAGAATGTAATGTTTGGTCGTTTCGAAGTTTGTTTGTTCGAACGATTCGAAAACTTTTTAGTTTAAAATTCATTGAACTAACATCTGTTTGCTAAAAAGTTGGCAAAGCTTTTATATTGCCGACATAAACATCCTAAAGAAAAAAGAAAAGAAAAAGGTACTCCAAGGAAATAATTTCTAACAATCATACAAATTAATACACCGCAATTATACCCATCTTGTTGCCTTGAGTATGTATTGAATGGCGCTGGTTGGTAAATGCAATCCCGCCAGTAAGCAATGAGCTATATTTCAATAATAATTTAAGTTGATTAAAAGGGATTGCGCCATGTAAAGGATCAAAATAAGTAATTGTTGATGTTGCATTTTCCAAAATTGCAAGGGTCTAATGATTATTATTCAAGTTAATGGGAAATATCGCAAATTCCCAATGATCAGAATATCGTGGAACTGTTGGGAGTCGGTGATTTGTTCGTTGTTTGTGTTGTTGTTATCTCCATTTAAACAACCTTCAATTGTTGATTGTGCTTTCCAAGGTGAAGTTTTGGAGTAATCCTTTATTTTTGAAACATTTTCAACATTGCCTATAACTATAAAAGTAAATTTTTTTTATTAACTATTTTCAGAAATCACGTGGCCAAGAGAGGGGGAGGGGTTTCATATATGCATTAATTTCATCATTTTTTGATATCAACAACATTAATTTTTATATTACTAAAATCATTGGGGTAAACGAAAAAGTCACGGCCGATAACAAGGTAGGGGGGGGGGGATTAAAAATGACTATTTTTGGTCACGTGATTTCTGGACAATCCCTTGGAGACTTTCAGAATCCTACACATGAGTCTGATGATTCCATCACACATTTTTTGCAGATCTCCCCTCATTTCATAACATCTATGTTCCAATTATACAATAAGAAGTTTTTACAAAAAACAGGACATTTATTTTAGAAACTTATCATATTTTTCGGTTGCCTTTTTAATATAACTGAACAGTCTTTTTACAAAAAAACAGGACACTTTTCTTATTTTAAATTTGCTTGTTAGTATTACATTTATTGCAACTGTTAAATTTTCAAACTGATTTATTTCTTTGTTTATACAACTGCTTACTGTAATTCCCCTATCTTATAATTCACCCCAAATGCGATAAAAAAATAAGTATTTAAAACATAATTTATTTAAAAAAACATATTTACATACAATTAACAAATAAAATAATAAAAGTAAAAATAAATCACAATAATATGTCAGAAAGCCTTCTTTTTTCGGCTTTCTGACTTTAAATATATCGAAAAATGCACTACGTTTCGAACCCTCATCCTTGGACGATTTACGTGCTACTATTAAGAAATGTTTTAGAGGTTTTGCAGTTGGGCAAACTCATCAGCAAGGCCTGCAAAACCTTTTAAATGAAATGTAAGAAGGCTTACAGTATAAACCCTTTTACACCTCAAGAAGATAAAAAAAACATAATCAAATATAAACATACCCAAACATGTACTATCCAAAAATAAAATTAATTTTTCATATTCCAGAACCATATATATCAACATTGACCTGAAAATGATTAAACACTTGCCCTCTTCTGGTATCATCCATAACATAAAATACATATTATTTGTTCATAATATAGTTTCTGAATAACCAAATAAGCTAAACAAGATCTTAATAAGAGTGGGGCTAAGCATTTAATAATTTAAGACCCAAATTTTTCTTCGATCAGCAATTTTGTTTAGCAACTTAAAAATTAGTAACTACGCTCACAGCTCACTAACCATTAATAGGTTAACAACAAAAGCTTAATAAACTAGAATAAAGTAACTGATAACATAAATACTTCAATAATATATCTCAAAAACAAATACCTTGATAAAAAAACTTACTTGCTCCATCTAATCCATATATGCAAAATTTGAAAAACTAATTTATACTTCACCAAAAAATTATAAGCAATAGCTATAAGTTCAACAAGAACATTACATAGCTAAAGGAAGTAAATTCTCCATTTTTACTTGTGCCACGAACATTATCAAACATTGAAAAATATTTCCATCTTTTCTTCGTTATTATATGTCAAGATCTAAAAATGAAGCTTTCAATCCCTTAAACATTTACAGATTAAAGAAATAAACCTAGTAACAACTTAATAAAGCTATGGCACATTTTTATCTACTGTATAATTACTGCAATATCAGAGAATCAAACATACCTAGATGAATAAACTTACCTTCTTTACCCTTGTTCCTTCCTTTTTCTCAACAGAATCCTATATTCCAGAATTTAAAATAATGTAAAAGGTTTAAAAAAATATATTAAACAAAATTAATAACTCAAATAACTGTATTAAAGGACATTTTTTGTAACATTCGAGATTTCTTTGGTACAATTTAATTTTTTTTGTCTCAGAATTGGCTGAAAACACTTTCTAGGGGTAATATAGGGCCAAAACCACTAAATTCATCATCAGTTCCGAGATTTACGTGCTAGTTTTCGAGTTACAGTATACCTGACCCAGAATTTCGATTTCGGGTCGAAATTATCTGAAATTTCCAAATGTGGTATAAATCGATTGCCCTGACCGAGGGGAGTTCGGAAAAGATAAAAACATATATATTTACCACTGAAAAAGTGATTTATATATCAAAGAAGTTCAAAAATGACTCAAAATTACAGTAACCCAGGTACAGTATCCACCAAACCCCCTACTTAAAGCCGTCTTCCATTGTTTCATGCACCTTAGGTTATTGGGCATCCAAAAATACCATGAGACTGAAAAAGTAGGGGGTTTAGAAAAAATTTTTTAAGGGCTAATTTTCTCCTCTCAATATGTCCAACATCATTAAAAATTCATAACTTCTGAAATATGTTATGAAAAGTGTTCCGGTGTTTTTTATTATCAACTATAATGTTGTTGGAAGATTTGGGGCAAGTTTTAGATACCACATATCAAATCTGGCCATTTTGGATCACTTTGAATAACAAATTCCGTCCAATATGGTCAACATCAAATAAAATATTTTTTTCTTGAATAATTAAAACGAAAACATTTTTTTAATGAATATAACATATAAAAACACTAAAATAAAGTGTTGGAAAAAAAAAAAAAAAAGTTGTGGTAAAAATGGGGGTAGTACAGTAGAAAAATTTATTTTTCGGGATTTACGTTTTTTCGTGCTGAAAAATATGAGGAATTATTTTAAATTTTAACTAATTCAGTAATAATTTTTTGTAGATTAATAATTAATAGGGATAAAAGGGGGGGGGGGGAGTACTGTAGAAAAATTTATTTTTTCCGATTTACATTTTTCCGGTGTAAAAAAATATGACGAATCCGAATATAGTACTTTTTTGACCCGGAAAAAAATAGTTGCGGTATAAAATGGGTTAGTATTGTAGAAAAATTTGTTTTTCGAGATTTATGTTTTTTCGGGGTAAAAAAAATGAGGAATTATTTTAAATTTTAACTAATTCAGTAATTAATTTATGTAGATAATAATATAAAGCGCTTAGTTTCTGTTATGCTACGCTACTCCTTCTAAGGCATGGGTTCTTAGGGTTTCCTCAGGGTTTCCTCAGGGTTTCTCAGGGTTTCTTAGGGTTCCTTAGGGATTCTCAGGGTTTCCTCAGGGTTTCTCAGGGTTTCTTAGGGATTCTCAGGGTTTCCTCAGGGTTTCTTAGGGTTTCTTAGTCAAAATGCTACCCCGTTTTAAGCTTCCATAACATACGAAGCAACTTTTTTTAACCAAAAAAAACATAAATGAAATTCTGAAAATGATGCATATCAAAGATATCAATAAAAGTTGAGAAATCGCTTAAAAAACATGCAAAATTACAAAACAGGTGAATTTGGGTTTTAATGAAGTCAATAAAAGCAGTGAAATCTTTTTTTCTTAAAAATATGACAATTTGTGTTATGAATCTGGAAGCAATAAAAGCAGGGAAATCAAAAATTAATTAATCTTTTTTTGCCATCAAACCCAAATTTCGTGCTTTTTATTTCGTTCGGATAATCTGATTGTTTTTAGCATTTCTATTTTTATGGCTTAAACACCATATTTTTCTGCAAATTAGAAAAAGATTACTGCTTTGACCGTTTACGCGCTAAAAATTGATAAATTAATTTTTTAAGGTAACCCGCTTATAAACATAGTATGCTAACATATGTGCACACAAAAACGGCAAAATTATCTATTGGATAAGCCTAAGTCATAACTGACGACCACAAAATTGTTGAATTTTAACCATAATGTTATTTTTTTGCTAAACCATAAATATACTAATTACAGTCGTATTTTTTTACTGATAAGCTCTATAAGCTAGATCCTACCTCATTAGGCTAGCCGATGGGTCTAAGCCCTTAGCCATCATAGGAGGCGCCCGTAGCCCCTTAGGAAATTCGGTGGCGTATAGAAATAATTTTGTGGAGTAAGAAAGATGGCTAAAAATCTGTAGTTTTATGGGTAACAAATAATATGATGCCGTTTCTCAGTTCTCACTCACGGGCTAAGCAGTAATCAAAAAATCATTCAAAATTTAGAGGATCCAACAATCACATTTGTTTGCTTAACTGAAATAATATTTTCCAAACAAAAATTCCTTGCACGAAATTTGGGTTTGATGGCAAAAAAAGATTAATTAATTTTTGATTTCCCTGCTTTTATTGCTTCCAGATTCATAACACAAATTGTCATATTTTTAAGAAAAAAAGATTTCACTGCTTTTATTGACTTCATTAAAACCCAAATTCACCTGTTTTGTAATTTTGCATGTTTTTTAAGCGATTGTTTCTTCGATTTTTCACCATGTTTTCAGTTTACTGGAAAATAAAAAGTAGTGATTCCAGGATTTTGAAACATGGCCCAAAAATCTTACACGAGGTAAATTTTATCAAAAAAATATCAAAAAACTGATATCTTTCAATATTGATAAAATTTTAATATCATGAAAATTGACCAAAAATGAGTAGTTTTCAAAAAATCGTAAAAAAATCATAATGACCCTCGGCATTTTCCAACACTTTATTTTAGTGTTTTTATATGTTATATTCATTAAAATAATGTTTTCGTTTTAATTATTCAAGAAAAAAATATTTTATTTGATGTTGACCATATTGGACGGAATTTGTTATTCAAAGTGATCCAAAATGGCCAGATTTGATATGTGGTATCTAAAACTTGCCCCAAATCTTCCAACAACATTATAGTTGATAATAAAAAACACCGGAACACTTTTCATAACATATTTCAGAAGTTATGAATTTTTAATGATGTTGGACATATTGAGAGGAGAAAATTAGCCCTTAAAAAATTTTTTCTAAACCCCCTACTTTTTCAGTCTCATGGTATTTTTGGATGCCCAATAACCTAAGGTGCATGAAACAATGGAAGACGGCTTTAAGTAGGGGGTTTGGTGGATACTGTACCTGGGTTACTGTAATTTTGAGTCATTTTTGAACTTCTTTGATATATAAATCACTTTTTCAGTGGTAAATATATATGTTTTTATCTTTTCCGAACTCCCCTCGGTCAGGGCAATCGATTTATACCACATTTGGAAATTTCAGATAATTTCGACCCGAAATCGAAATTCTGGGTCAGGTATACTGTAACTCGAAAACTAGCGCGTAAATCTCGGAACTGATAATGAATTTAATGGTTTTGGCCCTATATTACCCCTAGAAAGTGTTTTCAGCCGATTCTGTGACATAAAAATTAAATTGTACCAAAAATGGGCAAAAATTCTCGAATGTTACAAAAAACGTCCTTTAAATGCTTTGTATTCTATGATTTTGTACTTTTGTTTTTTATTTTTACTTCAAAATATGTTTTTAACATTTTTTCAAATTTCTGTATGTTTGGCATTCTATACCTAAAATTATTCCGCAAAGCGTCCCCTTTTGCTGAACGCGGGAAAAAATAGTTCCGCAAAGTGTCGCCGTACCGTTCTTCTTCGTTGCTGCTGGGGTCCTTCCTCCTCCCCCTTTTTTTTCTCTCTCTCTTCTTTTTGTTGCTTGTTTTTCTTTCCTTTATATTCAAGGATGTAAAAAGAACTACTGCGGTGTGCCAGAACAAGACTTTCCTTTCTTTCTACTTTTTTTCTGGATAAACTTCATTTTTTTTTAAATGAAATAAAAAAAACATCGCAGAAGCAAAGTCTTTTTTTGTCTTTTTACTTTGTGCCTTTTTTTCTTAATCTATTTTGAGATTTTTATGCATTTTAAAAATGCCATCATCATGTTTTTTGAAGAAAAAAGAGTAACCTTAGTTTATGAAATTTAGTTGTTTAAGTATAATTTGAAATCAGCGATGAATACGTCGGCCGTATTTTTCATCCCTGATTTAATAGAGCTCTTCCTGAATAAAGTTTATAAATTTTGTAGCTTGTTTTTTGTAACTTTAATCATTAAATAACTTTTCGAAAATAACAACAGTTCTTTGTAATTACTATCTTCAGTTTATCCAAGATTTTTGAAAACAAGCCAGAGAAGCAGACTACAGTTAACAAAACAATGGATATGTCTAAACGGAAGTCATAAGATAAAGAAAACCAGTTAAATGGAAAAATTTTGTAATATATTACGTGTATTTCTACGATCATTCAATTTAACAAAATGGTCTTTCAACATAAAATTCAACATTTTTTTTGGCAAATTTATTATGATAAAAATGTTTTTTGGGGAGGGGGGGATAAACTAAAGAAGTGCGAAAAAATTTATCGAGTACAGTTTAACAATAATTTAAAATATCGCTGGCAGAAATATATGGAACTTGGAAAATTTAATAATCACCGGGTACTTCAGTTTATTTTAAAATGTGTTATTTTTTAAATGTAAAATTTTTTAAATAAATAAAACGTGATTCAGTTTCAACCAAAATAATATTAAAAATTTAAAAAGTGATTTTTTTTAAAATTTTGTCAGTTTATATTATATGAAAAAATGAGTTAAAAGTTTATTTTACAGTATGAATTTTTAAAAACAGTTTTGTTTTTCGTGTTAAACATTTTTGCAAGAATCAAGTGAAACCAGTTTGCAAATTTAAATTAGATGACATCAGTATATTTAAAATTAATAATGGACCGAGATAAAAATGCCATCGATACAATGTTCACATGGGTTGTATCATATTGTATCCAGTTTACTGTAAAATTTAAAAATAAAATTCATTTCATGTTGTTTTTAAACTTTAATTGCACTTTGTTCCAATAAAAAACATTTATCTTTAACCACTTGACAGTTCACTTCTTTTTCTTTGTGCGTTTCAACATCGAACAATAACAAAAAAGAGAAGAACACTTCCACTTAATTTTTTATTTTTAAACATGCATTTTTTTCCAAAAAAGTCATAGTTTTTTTATGGTTCATTGAATTCATTGTCCAAAAACAAGGGGGGGGGGGGATGTGGTTGAGGGTTTATTGTTAAAAAGTCAAAAAAGTGAAGAGAGACAAGCGTCCGTGAAAAAAAAAAGAAGAAATAAGAGTTCCGTCAAACGATTTTTGATTCGAATAAATTTTGAAGAATAAATGTTGTTTGATAGGTCGCTTGACAATCAAAATTTAGGTGGCGATCATCATTCATTGTTGTCGTCGTTGTCAGTAAAATGGAAGGGGGGAGATCAATTTTTGATCGATTTGTTAAAATAAAACAAGCGACACGCGATCTCACTTTAATACCTAAAAAAAAGTTCGTTGTATAAAAAATGCGAAAAAATAAAAAGGTCGTCGTCGTCGTCGATGATATTGGCCAAATATTTTATCAGTCAAGAAAGATCGAAAAGATGTGAGAGAGGTGGACGAGACTTTTAATGATCTTTGAAAGAGATTTATTGGAGTAAAAAAAAATGTTTGAAATTCTTTTAGGAATTTAGGATTTGAGATGGATGGATCAAAGAATGAACAGAAAAGATATCTGTTAGAAAAGCTTAAAAATTTGTTTCTAAAATGTTTAAGCTTTAAAATCTTATTCAATTGTTTCAGTGTTTTCTCTCTTTATTTTTAAATTTTCAAAAACTAATTAGTGAAATAAAAGTGAACTTGTATTTTTATCAAAAAATATCAAGAACGTAGAAGACAGTTTTACTTTTTAATTTATTTAAATTTAAAATATTTTTGTTTTAAGATAATATAACGGCTTTATTGCATAAAATCTGATATCCCTTCTGAAGACATAGAAGTCGTCAGTTTATTATTTTTATATATTTTTTTGTGCTCATCAAATTTATTAATATTAGAATTTTTATTTTATACCAAGACTTTTTTGATTGGCTAGAATATTTTAATTTTTATTTATAAACAAATTCACTTGCACAGTTTGTTTTTTTTTTCGCTGTATTCCAATTATTAAATATTTAACCAGTTTAATTACAACATAAAAATAAAACAGTGCCGCGAATTTAATAAAACAGTTTTCCAAATTTAAAAAAAAATCAATTTTGTGACACAGCTGTTCTTTTCACAGTTTTATCATTAAAATTTAATCTTTTAAAAATTCTAAAAAATGTTAGATAATACTTAAATAATATATATTTTATATTTCTGAATGCCTTCAAGTACAAAAATCAAGTTTCGTTTTACACAAATTCTTTTTCTTTTCTTCTTTGCCACTTTTATTTAAGCCAATCACAATTTTTTGAGATATTTTCTCACATTCCTTTTTTTTGTTGCTTTAAACTGTCAATATTAATGGCTTCCATCTTTCTCAATTATGTCATAATCCATCGTTTTTTTTGTTAAAAACTTTTTGAGAAAAAAAAGTATGCAAAAAATATGCTTGTTTTTTTCTTTACTTTTTTTTATACTTAAAACCAGCTGTTCCGGAAGTTAAAAAAGCTTGCAAAACTTTTTTTTCTATGTTGCATTTCTTCTTTTTCTCTTATTCTTTTTTTTTCTTCGTATTTTCTTTTGTCCAAGAGAGGGGGGGTAAATAGCCTAAGGGGTCCAAGTTGAAGAAGCAGTAATGTCAAAGAATTACTTTTTCTCTTTTCTCTTTTCTTTTTGCGCAGACAAAAGATTATTTATTTAACAGCAATAATGGAAGAAGAAGAAGAAGCAGAAGAGCAGAAAGTCAATGGAAAGAAGAGATACTTACTTATTTCTTTGTTAAGTGTTGTAATACCGTGAAATGTTATGATGGTAAGCTTTTTCTTTCTTTCTTTCTGTTTTTTAGTGAATCTGTGTTGTTGTTGAGGTGAAAAAAAGTATATTAGGAGTTATAATTGTGCAAAGTATTATTATTATTTTTAAATGAACCCAGTTTGTTTGATACCTAAATTTTTGTGTTGGTTAGAAAAAACTGAAAAAACTTGAAATTATTAGATAAATTTAAAAAAAAGCCAAGATTGAAGTTTTGATATGAAATGTGTTTTACCATTTTTTAGTTTTCTGCAAAATATTCATTCGATTTTATAAAAATAAAAATTTCGTTGGGTTTCATAATTTCAGTTTTCTAATACTATAAAACTTCAAAAAACCTAAAAATAAATAGTTAATATTTTTTAAAACTTTACTTCTCAGTTTTATATTAAAGGGAGTGTCGACGACAAGCAAAAAAAATTTTTTTGGCAGCAAGTATGTTTTTACACGAATAAGACATTTTTCTATGCTATTTCTTTTCTCTAACTCATTTTCGTGTTAAAACATACTTGTTGTCCACACAAATTTTTTTTTGCTTGTCGTCGACACTCCCTTTAAGTATATTAGAATTAACCATTTTTCAACGACAAAAAATATATATTATATTAATGTAGGTTAAAAAAAAGGCAGTTACCATGCGAATATACCTTTAAAAATATTAAACATTTATTATTTTATATTTTTAAATATTTTTCTGCGAATTTCTGATACTTTCGAAGAAACTTTCAGTTTTTTTTGCAAAAAAGTAATAAATTTTGTTTAATACTTTTAAGTCTAAATGTATTTGAGCCATTCAGTTTATTTCCTTTTTATTTTCCTTTTAATTTCCCAAAAAAATCCATTTAAAAATGTTTACTTTTAAAGTCAATATTTAAAAACTTTTAAGATCATCACAAATATCCCATCACCATTCTCATCACCATCATCATCATCTAGTTCCTTTTTATTTCTCAAATCATCTTTTTGACACTTTCTTTCTCCTTTTTTTGTATTCAATTTTCTTTGTTTGCAAATATATTTATATTTATATTTATTTATTATCCCCCCTTTTTAAACTACAATTTTTTTTCTTCCTTTATCCCTCCATTTATTTCTTTTCTTTTTCAATTTTCCTAATTGACTTTGAATGCAAAAAAAAGACGAATATTCGAATGTAAATAATACACATATCCCCCTTTTTTTTCCCCTTTGGGTGGTGATGGTGATGATGGGGGGATAAAGGAAGTTATAACTTTTTAGATTTTTTTTATTTATTTAACTATCTTTTTTATCGTAGATTTTTTATCGTTGATTTTTTAGTGTTCTTTTGTTTGACAGTAATAACAAACAAATATATTTGCCTTTAAGCGACGGATTTGTTTTTTGCTTGTTTCAAAATATTGTTTTGCTTAACCCAGTTATTTTGAAAAATTAGAAAGGTAAAAAATAGTCATATTTTACCTTTTCATGTCATCGTCGGCAGTTTTTTAGGGACATAATTTATTTTTACGATGATTTTAAGTTTTATTAATTCTTATTTTTTTGTTGCCTTTTTTTGATGTAAAATAATTTCATAAAAATTAGTTTTGATTTTTATTAAAAAATATTTGATACTCCTTGTGAAACAACATAACTGGTCAGTTTACTGTAAATTTTTTTTGTGCTCGTCAAACTTTATTAAAATTTTAGAATTTTTATTTTATACGAAGGCTTGATTAGAATGATTTAATTCGTAATTATAAAAATCAGTTTTTTACCCAATTTTTTGATAATTACACAGTTTTAAACATTTAAATATGATTTGTGAATGCTTTAAAATTAATTAATACAAAAAAATAACAATTGAATGACAGTTAAATATTAAAAATTTTGTTCAAATTCAATTCATTTTTGCTGATCCTTTGCTCCAACTCTCAGCAAATGTGAAATTAATATGATTTGCAAAAATTGTTATCACTAATTTTCATCTCCCATTATCACTCACGGGCTCTTTATGGGGGGTTTTTTGTTCGGTAGAAACGTGCATGGATGAAAATGGTCCAAAATGGTTTAAAAACACTTAAAAACCATATTAGAGTTGATTTGGAGTGTATTTGGAGTTGTGCGACCGAAATAAAAAAAAACCGTTTTTTGGCGATTTTTGGCACTTTTTCTGGTGCCATTTCATTTTTAGGTCAAAAATAAAAATTTTAAACACATGAAAATTTAATTTAGGTCATTTATAACAGTTCTGATTTGGTCAAAAGGTGAAAAATATCGATATCTCAAAACGCCACTTTAAGGAAAATTGCGATTTTTGCACAAAAAACGGCCAAAAATTTGCATTTTAGGGTTTTAAACCCAAACTAGGAAATTTGAAAAAATTTTAAACACATGAATTTTTAAGTTGACATCTTGGTAACATAATTTTACCACTTTCATTGATTTCTATGGAGTAATTGCAAAACGCCACTTTAACGAAATTTTGGGACGTTTTTTAACTTTTTTCAGATTTTGACCTGGCATTTTGAAATAAAGTCGAAAATGAAAAAAAGGAGTGCAACGAATTTTTCATATTAGCCCTAGGAACAAGAAAAAACACCTTAGATATCTATGAATTTGGAGTTAGTACCAAATTTACCCCGAGAAAAAGTTGGGGTAAATTTTGTTGTAATTTTTTTCAACTGGTAAAAAAAATTACTAAAGCTTAAACCGGAAAAAAAAGTGCAACGAAATGTTCAGTTTTTCCTGGCGAATCTATCAAGACCATATTTGTACATGTACGGGTAGTGGAAGTTGTTAAACACTCAAAAATATGCTTTTTGTACTACTACAACATCCCCAGAACCAAAAACATTAATTTAAAATGGGTTTGAATGCCTGTGAATGCTTTTATTAAATTCCCCGACTTCAGTTTAGTAATATCCAATCATATTAAAGTCTAACACACTCCAGAAAAATTTTTTTATAAAGAAGGATTTTTCACAATACCCCCAACATCATTATAGCGATATAACTTCAATATTTGATCGTTTTGATCCATTTTAACGTTTTTTATAGTGTTATTATATTATTTTTGACATATTCTGATGATATTAAAACAAAAAAATTTTTTCTTAAAAAAAAGTTTTTTTGGATTTTTTGTCTTGGTCCCCCCTGTGAAAAATATCGAAAATATCGAAATTTCGATTTCAGGGGTGCACATGTCCAAAATTAATTTTGAGTCATTTCTAAGTGATGTAGAAGTAATATTAACCATATGTTACCTCTTTATCTCGAAATTCGTTTCTACCGAACACCAAAAGAGCCCGTGCACTGTTATCAAATAATCTTTTATATAATTAAAACTTTCTTCTCCAATTTTTAAACACAACTTTCTATTTTCCGTTCAAATTTTGAAACTCTTTTTGTTTCCATTTTTTTATTTTTTTTTGTTTATTTTTGTTTTCGGTTTTTTTGTTACGCTTCTTTTTTTTTATTGGCAACAACAACTCTCATGAGATTTCTCATTTGTAGATTTTTTTTTCGCCCAAAGCTTTTTTTTTTGAGTTTTCGAGACTCATCTTTTTTTTTCGCTCCTTCAACGTTAGTCCTTTTTTGGAAATAAAAAAAAACTAAAAATAAAAGAGTAACAGAAAAAAAATGGGGGGTTTTAAAAGGGTTTATTTGTTTCATTTCTTTTTTTCGAACGACGACATCATTGCTGCTTTTTCTTTTTCAAAAATGTGTTTTAGTTTAGTTTTGTTTTTGATGAAGCTTATTTTGACTTGCTTATTAAAAGTTGATAATTTTTTAGTTTTTAGTTTTTTAAAATAAATTTTATTTTGGTGTAAACCATTTTGTCATTATAACCGAAATTACAGTTTATTAAATTAAATTTCTTTGTTAATTTATTAATTCTGAATCTGTGTTAAATATTCACAAATAATTTTATATTCTCCAGAATCCTCAAAATTTCTTTAATTTTTCCTCTAAACTTCTGCCAACAGTTTTTAAATATTTTTTTTTGCTTTTATTTGGCCATTTTTTTCTTCTAAAAAATTTAAAAACTTGACAACAGTTATAATTGTGCGAAACATACAGTTTTATATAAATAACCAAATCTCTTAATTATTTATTTTTAATTTTATTAAGTCTTTTCCACCAATTTTTTTGTATTGTTTAAACTGATAATTTTAAAAAATGTAAAGAAAAATAGTGCAATTTCGATTTTTGAAATACCGCAGTACTTGCCAGTTTTTATTTTTGATATAATTAAGCCTTAAAATTAGAATAAGCTTTTTAAAATAACTTTTATCTTTTCTTCATATGATTCAGTTTTTTGGCATTAAAATAAAATTCTATAAATTTTTTTCGTACAACAATAGATGTTATCCAGTTTACAAAAGACTTTACAACACAATTAAATAAAAATAACAATTGATACAAAACAGAGCAGAACTTTTTAATCTATGCCCTATTTAAATTGAATCAGAAATTTGTTTTGTATTATAATTTTATTAGTTTTTTATGTGCTAGCCAGTGATGCCGATTTGACAATCGGCGGATTTTTGAAATTTATTTTTACCCAATGGTTGCAAAATTTTAAGATCACATGTATGATATTATCATAAAATTTTACATATTTAATATATTAAAATGCTTTATAATCCATTAAAAGATAACAATTCATTATTACCGAAGTGCAATTTTTACAAAAATCTCAGTTTTTGCAGAAACCTGCTGCTGACTGCATGATCAGTTTTAAAATTTAAATATTTTAAATATATATATATATATCTCCATGGTTTAACAGTATTATAAATTTTTTTTAAAACCGTATACGGTAACCTAAAGATTTTCACACAACCAGTTTACACATATCTAATTTCTACCTTATAACTCTAACCCTTTTTTTCTTTAACTCTTTCTGGATTTATTTACTTTCATGGAAAATGAACACCCATTTTCCAAATATTTTTTTTTCTTTGATTATTTGAAACCGCTTTCAAGAGCCTTCCTTTTTTTTGTTATATTTAAAAAGAAAGCGTTTTTTTCAAAAAAAAGAGCAAATCTTTCAAATTTTCTTTTTCTTCTTCCCTCCCTTCTTTATTTATTATTATTTTCCTAATAAGCTTTGAAAAAAGCGGACCTCCGCAAGATCTTTTTAGTTGGATGACCGGTCGTCGTTTAAAAAAAAAGAAGGACACTAAACTTTTTTTTTATTGTAAAAGCTTAGTCTTCTTTTATTCCTCTATTCATTTTTTTTCTGAAGGAGTTAAGAAGGGGCAATTAAAAAAAAGGTAAAAAATAATGATAAAAATGTTCTTTTCTATTTTGGAATTCAATTGAATTTTCTTTTGTGAAAATGCACAGTTGTGGTGGCTGCATTTAACAGTTATTAAAAGTTTTTAGAAAATTACATTTTTGGAAGTTTGCAAACTTCCTAAAATTATATAAAATTATTTTGGAGCTTTTTTGTTCACAGTTTTGCGTTAGTTTATTTTTAAAGAAATCAAAGAATTTTTTCTTGATTCTGATATAAGGAAAAATTGTGGTTAAAAATGTTTCAGTTTTTCTAATTTGGTTTTACTTAAAAATAATAATTTTAGTTAATTTTTAAAAACGTATAAATCACGCATTTTTACAACCGTATTCTTTGCAGTTTACTTTTAAATTTATTCCAAAAAAGCCATAAAATTTCGAAAAAATATGATTGCGATTACTCAAAATGCCGGAAATTTCCCCGGCATTTTTTACTATTTTCATTTTTGATAATTAAAATTTATAGCCCACAAAACTCTTTTAAGAATCTTTTTTTTTAAAAAATCTAAAATTTATGCTAATTAATAAAGAATTAGAGCATTTTTATGCTTATAAAGTGTTTTAAAATCAAAAATAGTCATATTTTTACGTTTGATCTCAAATTTTGTTGATTAAATAACAAAAATCGGGAAAATTCGCGGGAAAAGGAAAATGATTTGCTCTTTTTATTATTCGAATATTCAGTTTGAAAACTTTCATAAAAACTTACAATTTTTAATTCGTTGATGAATTCATGAACTTATGGCAGCTCAGTTATTATGTAAATCAAAACACATTGAAGGCATGCAGTTTCTCCATCCTTATTCCTCCTTTTTTGCATATTTTTTGTTACTTTGCTTTTTAATAAACTAAATTTCAACTTTGTCAATTTTTTTTCACGTCAAATATTGTTCCTGTTGGCATTTTGCAGTTTCCTCTTCCCTCTTTTTTTTTCCTCTTTTTCTTTTTTGTTGCAAAAATTAAATTTTTCTTTGTTGATTTTTTGGTTTTTTTTACTTACTTTTGCTTTATTTCATTATATTTGCTTACTTACTAAACCCCTTTTTTTCCTCTCTCTTTCTCTCTCTTTGAGACTATTAACCTCTCTTCAAAAAGTAATCCCATTACTCAATAAAAAAGAAGAAGTAAAGATTACACATTTTTGTGGGGGTTATATATATATTTATAAATATACACTTTAGGATTTGTTTATTTACAAGAATATTTTTTTTGAAATATTTTCAACAGTCTCGCCTCCATTTTTAATAGCTTTAATAATTATTTTATGACAACTCATTTTTTGGCATGGCTTTCTTATTTTTCTTTTTTTCCTCAACAAAAAAAAGAGATTTCATAAAATCTGTGAATAAAAAAGTAATAAAGATTTTAGTTTATTTTTGGCAAAAACTTCTTTGTATTTTTTTTAGTTTTTTTTGCAGACAAAACTCTTATTATTTTTTAAAGCTTTAATAAAATATTTAAAGAATATGAAGAAAAAAAAGCTGGCACAGACAAAAAAATGGTTGCATTTTTTTTCTTTCCTTCAATAAGCATCAGGTTTCGTTTTATTCTTTCTCTTTCATCCTCTCCCATTTTTTTTCCTTTTACGTGTTCGTTTTTGTCTCTCTCTTTTTTCCGTTCTAAAATAAGCAGTTTCTTTCTTTTTAAATATGAACCATTGTGGGCATTGATGCTTCAGCTGTGGTTTTTTTTACACCATTATGTTTTCAATGCTCCCTTTTTTTGTTGTTAAATAATAATACAAAAAAAACATGTTGAAACATGCAAAAAAAAACACGGGAGAAACAAAAATAAAAAATAAAAATAATGATTTAACGCGTTTTATTATTTTTTTACAACAAAAACAAAAATTGTAGCCTTTTTAAAAAAATTTTTTTTTAAACATTAATGTAGAATTATTGCTTTTATGGCATTTTAAGCAGCTTTCTTTTTACTTACCAGTTTTAATAATTTTTGATAGATGCTATAGTTTGCAACAACAACATCAGGATATTTATTATTATTATATTAATGCGAAATAAAATAATTTTGGATTAATTTTTTGTTTTACAAATGACAAAATCAACAAAATTATGGACATGGTAATTTGCGGGAAGGGGTTTGGGAGGGAGACAGAGAAAAATGCGGAAAATTTTGGGTATTTTGCTGAAAGAAAATGAAAAAAAGAAGCTTCTGCAAAATTAGCCGCTTAATTTGTTAGCGTTTCATTGATAAATTGATAAAAATAAAACCTTTTTTTAGATATGTTTATATATCAGTTTAACCGTTGTACCTTTTAAACACTTGTCAACACTTTCAATTCAGTTTTTTATATTTAATTTAACTATATCTTTTCTTTTTGGTATTTATGACATTTATAAGCTATTATAACATTGTAATTTTTGCCTGGCCTTGCCCTCTCAACTTACTTCAGTACTAAAAATTAAATTTTATTAAATGAAATCTTTATTTTATTTTTGCCAACTTTAAAAACATTTAATAATTTACCGGAAAATTCATGATTCAGTTTTTTTACATATTTTTAAATAAAAAATTGTTTATAAATTTTCGTAGCCCAATTTTTAAGTCTAGCCTCAGTTCAATATAGTTTTTTTTTCGAATTTTCTTTCCTCTTCTTCAAAGCTAAAATTTTATGTTTAAACTACTTTTCTCTAATTTCCTTTTAAAGGTCAAAAATGTGTCTTCTTCTATTCTGGTGCCAAATGTTTCCATTATGCAGAAAAAAAGAAAAGAATCTTCTCCATCTTTTTTTTTCTTAAACATTCTGCAAAAAATATTTTGTTTACGTTATACCGCGTCATATTTTCTTCCGAGATTTTTGTTAAAAATTTTTTTTGACCTTTGTTTTAAACATTGCTTTTTTTTGAACCTTAATTTAACTTTTTAGCGTTTAAGAATGCAATACCTCATTGCTATCATCATTTTTATTACTACTATTTTATCTTTTATTTCTCCATTAGAAGCGATAAAATGTTTTGAATGTTTTGATACCGGACCAACGAATAAAGAATGTACAAAAGAAAAATCTTGCACTGGTGCAGCATGTTTAATTTGTAAGTCTTACATTACAATATACAGTTTAATAATGTTTTTATATAAAAATTTTAGTTGAAGATGCAAATAATGTAACATCAAGTGCATTTTGTTTATTAACAACAGAACATGTTGCATTAAATAAAGTGTCACCAGGATGTTGGCTTGAACCTGATGGAAAAAGTAAACATTGCGTTTGTTTCACAGAATTTTGTAATAAACTTCGTGATAAAACACTCCTTGAAGAAAGTAATGGTATGTTATAGTTTTTTTTTAAAGTTTTTAAGTCATGGAATTACATGGCGGTTACCGATAAAGATTGTAGCTGCAGTTTACAAAAATGTACCTATAAATCATTGCAGTTTTTTCCTTTTTAAATTTTTGAAATTAAATGTTAAAAAATTGAGTTCAGTTTTTTTAAAAATGTGTGCAATCATCATAATTTTTGGTTTTAAATTAATTTTTTTTCGCAAATACTGGAATTCAGTGGGGGAAAATTTCTGCAAACTTTTTCGATTTTCAATGAATTTTAGTTAAACATTAATTTTATTTAGTTTTAATTTATTTAATTCATTCGCTTTCACTGGGTCAGTTTAAAACCTTACAGCAAAAAAAGAAAGTTTACTCAAAATCTTCTCTACCAGTTTTCATTTTTATAGCTTTTTGTATTCCATGAGTTAATTATTAAACAGTTAATTATTAAAAAATATTTTTCAATTAAGCTTTTTGTTAGCTCTAATTAGAAGCTGTTAAAGCAGTTAATGTATATATTTTGCAAAGGAAAAATTCAGAAACAGTTTTAAAAAAAATTTTCAGATGGCCCACTAAGCGTTCCATTAAAAGATCTTGGCATGCTAAAACATAATCCATTCCTCGATTATGAATATGTTGATCCTGAAGATAAAGGGGAAGATCGATTACATGCTCGTCCAGCTCCAACAAATTTGTTATTCCCTTCGGCCCTTGAAGAAGATGCAAAAGTTGCAGGGCATTCAACTTCCGATGAACAAGGTAACATAATATGATCCTGATTAATCACAGTTAATCCATTTAATTTTTATAGATCTTGTACCAATAGATTTTGAAGAATATCAAAATTTTGAAAATACTGGAAAATTAGATGATCCCAAAGTTGCTGAGGCTGATGCTGCTTCAAGTTCTTCGTCATCGTTTTTGTTCCTTCAAATATTGCCTTATTTTGCTTTAATTTTTTTTACAACTTTTTTAATTATTAAATTTTAAAATTACTATAAAAGACTTTAAAAAATGTTTGTAAAAATTAGTGTGTACTGTAATATAATATATATATATCGGGTTTACTATTATTACTTTTATTATTTTTGAATTTTATCATATACCCTTTTGAGCTTTTTTTAATCTTTCTTTTATCCATTTAAATTCCGTAAAACTTTTGAAAGCTATCTTTTTTTTGTAATTGAAGTTTAATTTCTACTTTTTAATATACGTGTAAACTAATACGAAATAAATTAACCAAAACATGATATATTGGAATAATAATTTTATATATAAAAAATTAGAAAAATAATCAATTTCTTCGCAGTTTTTAATTATAAAAATTTAAAAAAAGATAACAAATTTTTTAGTCAAAAAAAGAGTGAACGAAATGGTCTAAATTTTAAAAAGCAAAAATAATTTATTATTTTTGAAATGAATTAAAAAATTACTGTAAAAATCTTTAGGCTTCTTTTATTTAAAATATACCTTGCCTAAAATTCTTTGACCAAAATGGATTCAAAAAAAAATCTTAATTTTAAAAGCAGTTAAAAACGAAAAAAATATTCAGTTTTTAAACAACTTTTTTTCGAACTTTGCAGCTTTCGTTTATTTTTCCGTTTTAAAAACAACTGCTATTTTTCTTTTCATTTTAAATATTCACAAATTCAGTTTAAAACTTTTAAAATGCTATTATTTTTATTTTTTGATCATCCATCTCATCATCATTACTATTCAGTTAAAACAATATCATTAAATAAAAATATTTATTCAATTTTTACAAAAATTAGTTTGAGCAAAATATTGCTTACATTATAACTTTTACATTACCATAAAAAGCTAAAATTAATATCAAAAAAATTACAAACAATTAAGCAATTGGCAATTTTGGGCGGGGAATTTAAAAAAGAAGAAGATAGTATTGCACTTAAAAATTGAAGAGGGAATTGAGTTGTTGTTGTTGGGTGGGGATATATTTAAATTGGGCTAACTGCCAAAGGTTGAAGAGGTCTTACACCTGCGGATGAAGGGGCATAAAATTGTTGTCGTTGTTGTTCTTGAGAATTATAAAATTGTTGTTGTTGTTGAAAACGTTGTTGTTGGGGATTAATGCCATAGATGGATTGATAGGGATTTGGGGAGCTAAGTTGTCGCTGGGGAGATCTGGCTGGAACTGGAAGAGGATTTCGGTATCCATGTGAATTTACTGCATCAGCCCAGAAGCATTGTTTCATTTCTTCAAATTTGTCAAGGCATGGCAAAAATGTTAAATCAAGTTGGGTACGATTTCGGGGTTCCTAAAATTAATAAAAATATTGAAGGTTCAGTTTTAATAAAAAATATACTTACTTCATCACAGAAAAGGAAGCATCGAGGTCCAGCAGAAGTAGAGCCAACGCCATTTCTTCCGCAACAGGTACGATGATCTTGACCACGGGTGGCACAAAAGTGTAAAGCTGAGGCAGCTTCAATGGGACAAGCATCAAGTCGAAGGAACATTGAACGAAGCTTAAAAATAAATACCAATTTTAAAACCATATTATTAACAAAGGCAGTTTTACCGAAGCAGCTGTGTAACTTCTAAAATTACATTTACTTAAACATGCACCAGGAAGTTCACGATCTTGACAGCATTGAAGAAATTCTTCATCAGGATTCTAAAATACAAAATGTTTATCAATTGAAATAAAGCCAACAGTTAAACATACACGTGGGGCGGCATTTCGATCTTCCAAGGATACAGTTTTAGCCCCCTTTGCTCGGGCACAATATCTTCCACACTGCTGCATTCCACATCCACCCCCGCAGCCACCCATTCCCAAACATGCTGAAGCAATTTGGAGGCAAATTGCAAAAATAACAAATTTAACAAACATGTTTGAATCACAAAAAAAATTGAACAAAAACTGACCAAAACTTATCCTTTAGCCTCATCTTATATATCCTTCATTTTTTCAATATCCCTCAAAAAACTTGAAACAAGTTTTTTTTGAATATATTATATCCTCTGGCAATTTTTGCCGATCCTTTTTTTGCATTTGCCCCACCTCCAGATCTATCTCATCCATATCTCTTTAGGGACATATCAAAACTCATCTCTCTCTCTTCTTTTTTTTATTTTACAATGTCCGGTATCGATGAACGATGTAAACATATAAAAAAAAAGGGAGAGAAGATTTTGATCCTCTTTATCCTCTTTTTTTTCAATATCCTCCTATCTCTCACATTCTTTCTTTCTTTTTTTTCAAGTGGCAATTTAAAAGGATACGAAAAAAAATAAAGAAAGAAATTGTTTCCAATCATCCAACGTTTTTTTTTCTGCGTTTGCGTGCATCTTTTTTTTTGATCCCCCCTCTTTTTCTCCCTCTTTCCTTCGAACCAGCTTTTTTTCAATAATGTCCAAAGAGCAAGCAAGCTACTGACCATTACAAAATACAAAAAAATGAATAAAATTAAAGGGAAAAAAACTTGTCCGGTTTAAAATCGGTTTTTTTTCTTCAATTTTATATTACACAAAATTTATTCCATCGTTTTGTTATTCTTTTTTTTCATAGAAGATGATCACAAATTGTTTTCCCTCACGTCTCAATTTTTTTAAAATTGAAATTTTGAAGAAAAAAAAATACAAAAAAATTTGAAAAACTATTTTAGATTGGAACAGTTTCTCCAGATTTAATAGAAAAAAACTATATATTTGTTTCAAGAAATAATTAAAAAGCATTAATTAAATAAAAAAATTCTCTACTTTTTTGCAGGGATGTAAAATGCGACCGGCAGACCTGAAAAAATTGCAGGGCCGTGAATTTTTAGGTCGCATTTGATATCACTGCTTTTTTTTAATTTTCGAGCTCAGTTTCACGTTGAATTTTAAATTTAACATACAAAACAGAAGCACAGTTTTCTTTTAATTTTAATCAATTAAGTTTGAAAATTTTATATTTCGCAGATAATATACAGATTATTATAACGGACAAAATTGGGATTTCTTGGGAAGTTCCAATTTGGAACATGATAAATCGCTTTTTATCATTTTGTAAGTGGAAAAAAGTTGGTCACTTTTAATTAAAAGGGGAGACGCACCTCTAACAAGTTTTTTTGTTTGACATCATTGGAAGTCTCGACGCGATCGCAGACTCATTGGAGCTGTTTTTTTATTTATTCGAGCTGCAAAATGTTTTTAAAAAAAGCAGCTCCAATGAACCCTGAACAAAAAATTGTTCAAGGTGGGTCTCCCCCTTTAAAGCACAAACCTCTGGTTTTAACGCTAACGATGTTGATTTATTAATTAGAACTAAAAATTTAATAAACTTTTCGTCCTTATACCATATCAGTTAACTAATTATAATTTAGGTGAATGTGTCGTTATCATGGTGGTCAGTTATTAAATTTTTTTTCAAATAAAATTATAAATTTCGCTTAGACTTGTTTTATTTCACAGCATGTAGTATTATTATCATCGGATAAACATCATTTATTAATCCTTGTCAAACTGGAAGTACAAATCTCGTACATTTTTCGATTCAATATGTAACAATAGTGACTGGCCATCATTGCTAGTGGTCATCAAATGATCAAAACCAGATATTTTTAAAAATAATTTTTTGTAGATAAGTTTCAGTTTTTTTTGTCAACATTTTTTATTACTTTATCATTGATATTATTATAATTTACAAAATATTAAACATTCATTTTTACAGATATTTAATAGGACGGAAATGGAGAGGTAAAATATTAATAAATACATCAAAGAAAAATAAAAGGGTTATACATTTTCGAAACTCAAATCAAAACAGTTGAATAAATAAATAAAATTTTAAAAAAAAGAAAAGGAAAAATAATAATTTAATAAAGACCACATCCTTGAAGATTTGCTTGAATAATCATATCAATGACAGAATCAAGGATCATTTGAACTTGATTTGTATCAGTTGCACATGTTTGATGCATACTAAAAAAAGTGATGATAAAAAAATTAGATTACGAAAAAAAAATATTGACATCAGTTTTTAAATTTTTTTATTGAAAATACCAAAAAAATAAAGCTACCATCAAATTTTTGGATTAACTTTTTCAAATTTTTAGTTTTAGTTTCAAAAAAGTTTTCAACCTTTCGCCATAATGACATCAGTTTTTAAATTTTTTCATCGAAAATACCAAAAAAATAATGCTACCATCAATTTTTGGATTAACTTTTTCAAATTTTGATTTTTAATTTCAAAAAAGTTTCCAATAATCGGGCATATATTCAGTTTAAATTCCTAATTTTACAAAATTAAAACTTACTAAATAGTTTTATCTGGATTTGCATTAAGATTTTCAAACTTTTCTTCAATATATTTTACTTGTTCATCATAGGTATTTGAGCCTTTATATTCGGGGAATGCAATTTTGATGGAAGTTTTCTTAATTTTTTCCATAAATAAATCTTTTTTATTTAAGAATAATATCATTGAAGTATTTATAAACCATCGGCTATTACAAATTGATTCAAATAATCTCATAGATTCTACCATACGATTCTAAAAACAATGATAGCAATGAAAGGGCAATGAAAGTGCAATAAAATTATCGCTTTTGTTTGATTAATTAATTTAATTTAAAATAAATGATATCAATAATTTAATTTTATGAATATTAAAGATAAGAACAGTTTATTAACTCGAAAAAATAATATCATTAAAGCTCCATTTTTAATGATTTTATATTATTTTTGCGTAAATTATTTTGTAAAAATTATTTTAAAGGTGGTAACATTTGAATGTTTTGAATTGCAGTTTTTTTGAGAGAGATATAAGTTTTTATTGTTACCACTTGTAAGATCAGTTAAAGAAATAAAAAAAAGTTACCGTAGATTCATCTTCAAATAACACTTGATCATATTCACTGAGAGCAGCAATAAAAATCTAAAAATAGAATATTTTGAAATTTGCATAGTTCAATTTTTTGTTTAAATTTTTAAATTTAAATTTGTAATTTTTTTTACAAAATTTTAGTTTTTTAAATTAAATTTTATTAAATTTAACATTTTACAAACTCAGTTTTTCACATTTTTATGAATTTATTTAACCTTCTTTTAAACTTACAATTGCATTAACATCTTCAAAACAATGAATCCATTTTTTTCTTTCACTTCGTTGTCCACCAACATCAAAAACTCTAAAACATAAAAAAAAATTCATTGCAGTTTATTTTATGTATATATTATTTTTTTACCTGAAGTCAACATTCTTCATTTTAAATTTAACTTCAACAATTCCAGTCGTTTTAATTCTGCTCAACAAAATATCTTGTTCTGTTGGTTTATAGTCAGGTGAAGAAATTCTTTCGGCATTTTCTAAGAAACTAAAAAAAAGCCCCAGTTATTTACAATTTCAATAAAAAAATTGAATAAAAAATTAAAGTATATTTGAATATTAATTTTTGGTTTTCTCAAAAATTTGATTTTTAGTTTATTTATGTTTTTTTGAAAATTAATTTAAGTACATTTTTTTTTAAAATATAGCAGTGTAAATTACAGTTTTTTTATTATTTCTAGATTTTGGGAGTGGGGAAAGTGATGTAGAAAAAGTTGCAGCATGTTTAAATGCCATCACAGTTTTGCAAATACAAAAACGTGGGATTTTCAGAACTACAGTTTTAAAAAAGTCCGAAAATTCTCGATTAAATCTCACAAGTTTTTTTTGTTAAATATTGTTAGCTTAAATTTTCCCGGGAAATGAGTTCATTTCCTTTTCTCACACTTTTTAAAAAAGTTTTTACTCCGTACAATTTTTTAAACTACAAATTAATTAAGGACTTGTAAAAAGCGTCATAAAAAAATAGCGAAACAAAAAAGTTCAAAAAGCCAACTGATGACAAAAATTATAATTAACTTTTAGCAATTATATTTTTCCTTAAATTAATAAATGACTCATTTTAAATGAAAGCCAATTTTGTCCAGTTAATTATTAATTAATTAATTTTTTCAAGCACAAAAATATTGTTTTAACACTTTTAAAAAAAAGATAGATGCACTTACTGTGGCGCCGATTCAGATAACTGAAATTCATTTCCCCGAAGTGCAGCAGCACGAACATTTTCGTCATTCCATAAAGCGATTAAAGCTTTGGCAGCTTCTGAAGAGACACCATCAGATTCTTCGCCGCGTTTAACGACGTCTAAGATTACACGGGCATCTGACTGAAAAAAAGAATAAATAAATTAGTTTTTGCAAAAACATGTTATTATTATTTCGTAAGTTGTTAAAGTTAGTTATAACAATAAAAAAGCAAAGTTTAAAAAATGGTTTAGTTTATCCAGTTTATCTGTTTCCCTATAAAGTTTTACGCATCAACATGCAAATTTTTTAAAATTTATAAATTTATTAGTTTCATGTATCTCTAAATTAAGATCTTATAATCATATGGGTGAAGGGTAACTTGACTTAAAATCCAAAATATCGTTTTTCAAATCATCGAGTCAAGTTGTTGTTCACTAATACCCCGATATGGAGATAAGTATGCATGCAGTTTTTTACATTTGTTTAAAAAAATCGTTAAAAAAAGAATCATACCTCCAAAGCAGGATTTTTAAAATTTAAATTTAATTGCGTCATTCCACGTATAAGTGTTGCCATTCCCTGTATTGTATTATTATAAACCACCGCTTTTTGTTTCACAATTTCTTCATCACTAAAGCCATGATCATGAAGTATTCGCATTTGTTTTAAAAGTGTTGATTTCCCGCTTTCACCGGCTCCTATAAAAATTATCATAATTTTTTTATTGGTATAATTTTTGTATTTTTAAATTAAAAAAATTCCAAATATTATATTTCTTTGCAATTTTTTTAAAATTAATATTTAAACATTTTGCAAAAGTTTATCCCATTTTTTTTGGATACTGTAAAAAGATATGATTATTTAAAAATCAAAGAACACAATTTCAGTTTAAAATATATTTTTCAGTTTTGTAAATTCTGAGAAATTGAGAATTTTTAAGTTTATATTAAAAAAATTTAAAAAAGTTTTTTCAACGGATGTTTTTTATAATTTTACAATTTTAAAAATAAAATTTTTAATTTTCATAAAATTCTCTGTCAATAAAAATGTATTCTTCCAAAAAAAAGACTTACCAAGAAGTAGCAATTTTACAACTTTTGAAGATGCCGCATGACCTTGTATTAAATCTCGATCAATTTGTTTTGTCTTTGCTTGAAGATCTTTTTCTTCTTGACTTTGACAGATACCCATTTTTATTTTTCAAATTTTACTTTTTACTTTTTTGTGTGTATTATACACCACCGGAAAGAGCAGTAGTAAAAAAAGAAGAAGTTATGACAAAAGCGAAAGATGAAAAGAGAGATAAAATAAAAAAAGGACAATAATATTTAAATTTAAAATAAAAAGAAAGGGGGATATAATAATAATAAGAAAGAAAAAAGGACAGGAAAAAGCGAAAACAGCGAAAAAAAAGGGTAAGCTTTCTTTTCCTGTCGCGTAAAAAGGAAAGAAAAAAAACGTTTTTAACGTCGCAGCCAGCAACAGAAGGTAGCAACAGACGGTAGCTGAGAGAGAGAGAAAAAAAAATTACGTTAAAGAATTAACCATTATTTAAGTTGAGTTCATTGCATTCATACAGTATACTCTTCTAAAAAAAGTTGTTTAAATTAGTTGTATAAAAAAATAAGGGAAATCGCGGGTATAAAAAAAATGTATTTAAATAGCGCGGCAGTTAGTTACACGAACAAAGAGTTGAAAAATGATAAATGTTTTAAAAAATTTAAAACTAAGATGGATTACCTCAGTTATTTAAATAATATTAAAATAAAATAAAACTTTAATTTAGCTCATAAAAGGAATGGATATATTCTACAAAATCTAATTAATGTTGGCAAAATGTGTCTGCTGAACAGTTAAAGAAAATTCGTCATTTCGCTCTTTATTTTGAAACTTTTAATAGATTAATTGACACAAATTCGCAACAGTTTGCAACAACATTTTTTCAATAAATTTTACAACAATTAAAAATATTTGTTGCGAATTTATTTTACTTACACTTCCCCTTGCGTGCCACTTTAAAAAAAACAACTACAACACGTGATTTCCATACACGCTACAGCTCTGCTTACCTGCCAAAAAATTTTGAATGAATGAATGAAAAAATGTAAACCCCATATTATTATTATACTGCTTTTTTTAACCAATTAAACAACAAAAAAAGTCCAACACGTTCTTTTGGGGTTGGAAATTTTTAACTTTTTTTTTGCTGAATTCCCAGGATAGAAACTTTAACATTTTCATGCAACAAAAATATTTTTTAAAAAACGTGAGGGTTGTATTTTCACTAATAACAAAAAAAGAAAAATTGTATTTTTTTTCTTCTACTTTAAAGGTTTTATATAAAAATATTAATTAGTTAAACGTCAGTCGTGGGAACAAAGTTGATTTCTACAGTATGTTCAAAACTATTAACTCTCTTGAAAAATCACTGATAAAAATGCAACATTTGCAACAATTCTTATCAGCTTAAAACTTTTTAAAGCAATTGTTTTTCTTAACCAAAAACAATAAATACACTTTTAAAAATCTTAAAAAGAGTCACGCGAACGATTGTTCAAAAAAAATAAAACAACAGAAGTATGAGGTAAAAAACAAGTACATATTAAAATGCCGAAACACGAAAGAAGAGAGGAAAAAAAGTCTTGTAAAAAAAAGGCTTTTAAAATGTGGTAAAAAAAAGTTACCTAAAGTTGCTAGGGGCAACTAAATATTTAAATTTAAAAAAATTTTTAGGTTAAACAAAAAAAATGAAGGCAAACATGGGTAAAAAAAAGGGTAAGCGAAGGGTACAAATTTGAAAGACACTTAAGTTCCCTTTTTTTCTCTAACTTTTCTTTTAAAAGTAAGTTAGAAAAATTAATGTAACAGTTGAAAAAAATTAAAGACCATTAAATTATTTGATTTTTTAAAATAGAAAAGTAAGAAAGCAATAAATTTAAATTATTGCTGCTTTAATTTTTTACAACCACACTTTTTTTGTTACTTATTTTTCAAAAGTTCAATCGCTCCAAGACAAAATGAGTTTAAAAATATTATTTTTTAATATTTAAAGCACAGTTTTTTTACTGCTTTTTGTAGACTTAAGTTTCAAAGATCAATAAATCAGTTAAAAATTCTCCCAACACTGATAACTATTCAGTTAAAGAAACTAAAACATTATTAAAATTTGTGAAGAAATTTTGCTTTTTTAACATCTGTAAATTTAAAATGATTGAAATTTAAAAAAAATAAAATTACAACTTTTTTGATTGATCTTTAATGGAATCCAAGATTCGTCAAATGACGACATCAGTTTAAATAATTCCTTAAAACAACATAGAACCGTCAACTATTACAGTTAAAAATTTAAATTTTTTTTAAAAAAAATATCCTTTTTCTGGCATTTTTAACTTTAAACTTTACATTAAAAAAATATAATACAATAAAGAGGGTATTTATTAATTTTTACATGTAAATTACTGTAGTATTTACATTTTACTAAAAACTCAAATTAACAAAAATTAAAATTAAAAAACTTGGAAAGAATTTAAAAAAGCGCAGTTTTTTAAATTTAAATTAAAAATTGGGATTAAGCTATCCCAATTATTTTTTGCCAATTACCACTTTTTAGTACCGCAATTTCTTAATTAAACAACTTAAGTTTCTCAACCGTGCGAAAATTACATTTACACACACACAAACATATTATTTAATTGAATACAGACAAATTAGAAGAAATACAATTTATTCGAATGCGCATCGCCCCCTTCAATTCCCTATAATTTAAAAAAAAGCAAAATGAAATAAATTATATTTAATAATGCCAATGCAAGTAGGTAAAAAAAAGAAATATAATATTTGGCAACACTCATTTTAAGCTTCACTGCAGAGATTACCTTCTTCCTTTCTACGACGTCATTCATCTTTCTTTTCAAGACAAAAAAAGAGAGATGAAAAGTATAGGTAAAAGAATAACAAAAGTAGCATTTAAAAATAAAATTTATGAATGCTTAAAATTTTTTTTAACGTAACACCTTTCCTTTTTTTTACGTCGACAAAGTTGTTTTCAAAAAAAAAATTTGAATTTAAATTGAATTTAATTATTTTAGCTTAAATAAATAATCTGAAAAATTGTGATACTTTTTTAAAGTGTCTGAAAAATATTTTGAAGTTTTATAGGTTTTAGAAGATTATCCATTGCTCAGTTTCAGGGATGTCAAATGCGGCCGGCCGTTATATTTTCGGCCGCAGGCCGGCCAGACCGAAGATAAGGCCGGCCGGGGTCGGCCGCGTTTTTCAAAATTCTTTACAATTACCCTGAATTTGTACGCCAAACTTATAGAAAATAGAATTATCATAATTTTCAAAGTAGTGAAAACTCGCCTAAATGTTAAAAAAAATAGTTGAAATCTTTTTTGATATCCAGCATTGTATATAAAAAAATTACAGAAATTTTATGTACTTATGGTAAAATTTTTTACAAATTTAACGGCCTAAAAAAATTCGGCCGCAGGCCGGCCGGGCCGTAAATTTTTAGGCCGCGGCCGCATTTGACATCACTGCTCAGTTTTATTTTTAAAATTTTCTTAAATGTTCCAATAACATAACTTTAAGGAATTACATCAGCAAAACTGCAAAAATCCAAAAAAAATTTAAAATGATTGAAACTTTTCAATTTTAATAATTTTAACAATTTTTGAGATATTAATTTTAAAATGATGTTTACAAAACACCTGAAATCCTTACAGTTAAATCAAAATTAATGTTTATTTTTTGAAATTTTTCTCATTTTCATATCCTCGAATTTCGGGGAATTCAAAGATATTAATTTTGCAAAATAAATATTGCCAGTTTTTTCACATTTTTGTTTTTTCAATTTGCTTTTTAAATCAAATTTTAAAAAAAGTTTCAAACAGTTTCAAAAATTAAATTTGCACAAATACAGTAAAGAAAAAATGATAACACGCAGTTTTATTTTTAAAATTTCCCTGAAGATTTTACTATCATATTACTGTAAGGTACAGTAGAACAGTACTGTAATATGTTATCAAAAAAATGAGCTATTAAGAAACATTACACATAAAATTCTCGTCAACACGCTTTTTCTACATTCCTGATACTTGTTTACAAAAAATTTGTTTCAGACACTTTTTAAAAATCACTTAATTCAAAGTTAACCTTTAACTTTTGAATTAAATCTTTGCAAAAAGAAAACCAAAGTTAACACCTGCCAAATATAAATGTTAAAAAAATAACAGTAATTCTATTAAAACATAGTTTTTTTTCTTCTTTAACATAGAAAATGACATTTAAAGTTATTATTACAGAAAAATAATAAAAAAATAGTTTTTTATACGTGAATTTTAAATGAGAAAATGCAATCCTAAAATATAATTTTTTTCTCCTGGGATTGAAATTATTATTGGAGTACTGTAACAAATATTGTAAGAAAAACCATTAAAAACATTTATACAGTTTGTAGTAGTAAAAAATGAAGAAATCTTAAAATCTAGTTTTACATTTCTGTTTTAAAACATATCTGTTTTAGTCAGTTTCAATAAAAAGTTTAAACAAAAATAAACTTTCAAAGAAGGCTTTCAAAAAAAAATTAATGTGAAATTGTTTTTTTACAGTACTCAAATGTAACAATTTTTTTGATATTTTAACAAAGTGATGTTTTTAAACTTTTATCAGTTTTATTTAAATTTTAAAATTACTACTATGTATAATAAATTTGTAAATTGACTTAGCTGCTAAAATTTAGAAATTTAAATTTAAAAAAACAATATAAAATAAAAAATTTTAACAAAAAAAGAAAAAAAAACAATACTTTGAAAAATTTTAATAATTTATAGCAATTACCTTTAAGCATCAACTAATACAAAATTTACGCCTCCGCAAAGGATCATTTATTAACAGTGATGAAATTTTAAAAAATTTTAAAAGTACAGTTTTAATCTTTAAATGAAAAATTTTTTTGGGATATATAAAATCAAACACCTATATTCAGTTTATTACCAATTTAAAAATCAAAAATCATACGTATTATTTTATTTGTCGTAAAAAAAGAAGAAATATATTTTGTTGCCACAAATTAAAATTAATCAAATATCTCCAAGGTTACCCATTTTGTATAAAACTTTTTTTCACTTTAATGTAAGCATTTTTTTGCGTTTTTTTTCTCTCCCATGATTTCTGACAATAAACATGTTTGTCCGAAGCTATAATTTACAACCTTTTTTTGTGTCTCTTTTCTCTCTGTCTCAAGCTAGAATACAAAAGATAATTAATAATAACAAAAAAAAAGTTGGTTACAACTTCAATTTTTTTAAATTTACTCAGTATTTTTGAAAAGGTTTTTTTGAGAAATAATTATTAGGGGATTGTGTAGTTGTAATTAATGTTAAGAAGAAAAAAAAAGGGATCGAAAATACAATCTTTAAAAAAGATGAAATTGTTTTGGCACCAGAATAGATAATCCTGAAAGTTCCAGTCAATTTATTAAAAATGTGTTGCATTGAACAAGAGTTGTCGAAAATGAGAAAAAAATGGGTTTTATCTTACTGGTTATCACAGTATTTCCAGTTTCCATCTCTGATATTATCAATTAAATTTTAAAAAAAAAATATTATTCTTCAAATTAAAAGAATATATGTTTTTTAAATAAAATTCAAGTCATATATGTTTGAAATTTAATTTATGCTTTAAAAAATAAAATATTCCATTTGTTATTATTCATAAGCACAGTTTACAGTATCCTTATAATTCTATGAATAAAAAATGGATATCTCTCCACATTTTTTTTTAATTTTTGGAACTTTTAACAATTTTTTTTTATTGAAACAAAACCAAAAAAATTTTACGTATGTTAAATTTGAAAATTAATTATTCGTTTTTATGAATTATTTAATTGTTGTCACCATAGTAATTATTATGAATAATTTAATTCTGTAAAAATTTCAAGAAACAACCAAGTTTATGATTTGTACTTTTGCGTTTACAATTACAAAAAAAATAGAGGTGGTGGGGAGGGGGAAAAAACACTTCTGTCAACCTTCATACATTACAACAACTACAATTAATTATTCGAAATTAATTAATTAATTAATTATTAAAACATTGGAAAATAAAACAAATATAATTTTGTTATCAAAATACATTTAACAAATTGCAGCAAAATAAATAATTATTAATTTTAAGTTCTTTATTATTTTCCAAATCCACGAGCTGCTTGATTTGCTAAACGAAATAACTTTGCTCGTTTCGTTCCACCACTTCCAAATTCTCCATCATTATCAGATGTGGAGGATAAAGAATTGGAATAAATATTTTTACCGTATATTGGAAAACCAAATTGTCCAAAACGGGGTGGTGAAAGATTATTTTCTGGTATAGGTCTTAGAGATGGCATTGTTCCAACATCAAAATCTGCGGGTAACATTTGTCGATAAGCATTTATTCGATTCATTGGTACAGCTGAAATTTAAAAACAACTAAAATTAGTACACAGTTTTATGAAGAAAAAAATTTTCAATTTGCATTTCTGTACAGTTTTCTTTTGTCAAAGTTTATTGACAATGCAGTTATATAAAATTAATTTGGATATTAATTTTGAGCTATATTAAAGCTGACAAGCTTATAGCAATGTCAGATTTATTAAAGCTGTGATCTTAATTGAAATGTATCTTACAAAATTAATCCGAATATAAAATCAAAATCAGTTTTTAAAAAATCACAACTTTGTATTATCACTGAATTTTTTGCATTATAAACTGTAATTAAAAGTTTCAGTTTTTATCAATTATTTAAAATTCCAAAATATTTTTCTTCTAAATTTTTTCCTCAGTTTTTGCTTAGCAATTTTTAAATAAAACAACAATTTTTATTATTTTTAATTTTAAAAATTCAAAAAAAAAATTAAAGAGTTAAAAACCAAAACAAAATAGTTTTAAATGATTTCGAAAACTAACAGTTTTTATAATTCTAATATATAAACTGTTACTTTTACATGTCAGTGATTTCCCCTATAACCTTTTTTAAAAAATAATCAAAAACTTACCACTAAAAGCAATTGATGGTAAAATAATTGAAAGCAGAGTTGTAAGGCCTACCAAACAAGTATAAAAATTCATAATTTATTTATTATTGTATTATTTTTTGAATGAGGTCAAGTGTATGGTAACTGAATAGTGTAGAAATAAAATAATTTATTAAAAAAATCGTGCTGTTTATTACCCTAAAAAATGTATAATAATAATAATAGAAAAATAATTTTAAGAAAACATAACAAAAATTTTGAATGCTCGAAAAACGATCAAATTTTATATTTGTTTTTTGTTTTTTTCTGGAACCAAAAAAACAAAGACATTTTCAAAAAATATAAATTTCTTTTTGGTGGTAAAAGCATAAACAGGGAAGCAGAATAAAAAGAATTTTTAAAAAAAGAGTTAAAAAAGAATGGATGAAATTTTGTTATTATTAGCCAAATTAGACTTGAGTGACGCCGTTTAAAAAAAGTTTTTATGGAAGAGAAAAAAAAAGTGAAGGAGGAGTGAATAAAAGAAGTAAAAGAGTGGGTAATCTGAAATCTGAGAATGTCTCAAAAAAATATTTTTATTTTCTGCAAATTGGCATGAAAAATGATGCCATTTTGAAATATCTTTTTTAGACGACAATATGGAATTTGATAATGAACAGAGAAGTTTGAATCAGTGAAAGAAAAATGATTTTTGAAATGATTTTTGATTAAAGTCACGTATAAATTCATTTTTTATAAAAGTTTCAATGTTTCAATAAAAAATTCTATTGTATTTAACACGTCGTCACAGCTACGAACTGCGTATTAAAGGGGCGTAAATTTTATACTTTTTAAGTTATTTTAGGCTAAAAATATTTTAAATGTTTAGTTTTGAAAGCTTCTGGAACCCAAGGTTAATTGAAAACAATAATTACAGTGTAATTTTTTAGAAAGGTGTTTTAGAAGTCGCTATAAACAAAAGTCAAGCTCAGTTTTTTTTAAAGGGGGAGACCCACCTTGAACAATTTTTTGCTGCAATTTTCTTGATGGTCTCGACGCGATCGCAGACTCATTGGAGCTGCTTTTTTTATTCGTTGGAGCTGTAAAAGGTTTTAAAAAAAGCAGCTCCAATGAACCCTGAACAAAAAATTGTTCAAGGTGGGTCTCCCCCTTTAAATTGCCATTAAATAATAATATTAAATGATAAAAATTAACACAAAATTCAAAACTGAATCTGTTTTAACTTTAAATAAAAGAACCAAATTTGATCCACTTATTATCAGTTTTAAAAAAGAGGTGGAGTCACCACGACACACATATTTTTTTGGAAAAAAAAACATTTTTTAAACCAAAGATACAATCTTTATGAGGTTTCGGCGGTATCGCCTTTTAAAAATTGATCAATTTAAGACCAAATTCATGAAAAAACAACAATAAAAATTTTGTGACGTTGCAGGCAGTCAGCGAACCCCCTTTTTTTTATCACCAATTGGTCAAATGCTTTAACCCTAAAAATAATTTTTTTGCAAAAAAAGAGTTTTAAAAAATTAAACAGTTAAAAAACTTGTTTTCTAAAACTTAAAAATTAGCCGTTTCTAGTATATTGATGATCGGGCTCAGTTTGCACAGGTACTCAAACGAGATTGTTCGCGCTTTGCCAGAAACAATTTTTGAGCTCTTTTTTTACAGAATCTTGAATTTTTACGCTCTTTTTTTCAGATTCTCGTTTTAAAATACTTTATTTAAAAAATCCGCCTCGATAATTATTTTTTCCTACTCTTTTTACATATATATGGAAATTTTCATGGTTTGATAGTTTCTCAAAATGCTCAAATCTTCCCTCAAACAAAACAATCTCGTTTGAGTACCTGTGAGTTTGCTTTAAAAAAAGTTTCTTTAATTTTTAGAATTTGAAGGGGGAGACGCGCCACTAACAAATTTTTAATCAGGGTTCATTGGAGCTGCTTTTTTTGACATTTTGCAGCTCCAATGAATAAAAAATGAGCTCCAATGAATTTTCGCGTCAGGACCATCAAGAAAAATCTAGCAAAAAAACTGTTATAGGGCGGGTCTTCCCCTTTAAATTTACTTCCTAGTTTTTCTTGAAAGTTATTATTATTATTGTTTATAATTTTGTTTATGCTGCTAACCTAAAATTTTTGAAACAGTTTTTTACACACAACCCAAAATTCACAAAAAACAAATACTTGGAAAAATCAAAATTTTCCTTTTCTAACATGTACTTATTTACAGTTTTTGACAGCCCTCTTTTAAATCACCACTTTTTTTTACTTAAAAAAAACGTTTTTAATAAAATGTAGGAGGCTAAAAGGTTAAAACAATTTTTAAGGCAAAGATTCCAATAAAAACAAGTCTAATTACATGGAAAAAAAACAATTTTTGTTTTGTATTTTAAAATTAATCATATTCGTCCCCCCCCCCCTTTAACAATTTTTGATAAAAAATCTTCAAAATAAAGTACAAAAATTGCTAAAAAAATAATAGTAACATTTTACGTTCTTTCTTCATCAAAAAAAAAGCTTATCAACAATGACCATCGTCTTTTTTGGTACTCGAGCAAGGAAAAAAGAAATCCTTGAAACAAATTCCTTTGGGAAAATCATCTCTTGGAAGGAAGCTTAAAAGTGTAAAGTAAAATTAAATTAATGCAACAAAGCCTGGCCTTTTTTTTAAAGAAAAGCCAAAGACTTTCTTTAATTATTTTATTCCATTGGAAAAAATTTTTAAGGACCCCCTGGAAAAGTTGCGATAATGAAGAGATGGGATGGGATTCGGCAAAATAAGGCATAGCCAAAATTCAATGCAGTTAAAAATAATAAAATAAACGTCATTAAAAGAAAGAAATGAGATGAATGAAATCAGAGTAGAAATGCCAGAAATAGATCCAAATTGAGAGCGTAGAGATTTCTTTTAAAAATCAAAGAATTTTTTTCTTATTTTGTCCAGTTAAAAAATGAAAAATTTTTAATCCTCGTGGATATTGGAAATATATTTCTACCGTTAAATTTCATTTTTAAGAGTAAATTTTGGATTCAAACAAAGGATGGACAGGGCCAAGGCATCCGGGGGGGCTTCGAAAAAAACATTTTATTGTAGTAAACAATAAAATTGTGGTTTCAGAAATCAGATTTTTATCTTTGAATTTGTTCAGAAAAACGATAAAGTCCGAACGGGCAAAAAATTTGTAAAAAATGAATTAAAATTAAAAATTTGGGTGATCTTTCAGTAAAAAAGGGGGGAGATCTCAGAAAACCTATGAAGAATTCAGTTTAAAAAATTTTGTAATCCTAAAATGTAAGATTCTTCCAAACGGAAGCTAAAATAATACTCTTTTATTAACACTAAAAAACGGCCAGTTTAATTTTTTGTTATGTTTATAAAAAAATGCCACAACGGAGGCACGGAGGCAGTTAAATTTAATAAAAAAATTCTATCGAGTATTCCTCCCCCTATCACAATTTAACAGAACATAAACCAATAAAATAATAATCAGTTTATTCTAATTTTACTGCTACAAAAATAGCTGAATTTATTATTAATAATAATTGTTCCATATAAATTTATGAAAAAAGCATGCTATTTTTAAAGAATAAATTTTAACAAAGAACAAAAAAAGCATAAAGAATTAGAAAAATCTGACGTGGAATGAATTCAATTTTCCTTTAAAAACTTTACCAAAAATTTCCAAAATGCAACAATTTTTTAAAAGCGATTTTTTGTAAAAATCGAACATTGCTTGGCATTCTGAAAAAAACAAATTTTAAGGTTGAAGGCTAAATCGCCCCTTTTAGACCAAATAGAGGTCGCTGATCACGAAAATGAGCTTTATTTCGCTCAAAAAGGTCTGAGTGCCGTGTTATAGGGTAGTGCGCTGATACCACCGAAAAAAAATTATTTTTTAAAAAAAGTGGTGAGAATGCATATGGATCGACTCCACTCATCCCAGTAAGCAATAATAAAACCATTTTGGCCTTGCAAAGTGGTTTTTTTAATGGGTTTTAATTAATTAAAGTTGGAGGTGTACGGTAATGACATGCCAACCTCCAAAATTTGAACCACGGGCATAGGTTTTTTTGGTCTTAAAAGATGCCCCACATGATTTTACATATATATAGACCGGTTTGACAAAAAAATCCGCGGGGTCTGATACTTTTGTTTTTAATTGAACGTCAAAAGTACATCTCCAGCACCATTTGGATAGTAAAACTCCATGGATATGAAAGATACTGACATGCGGTCACTTTTGTGATATAATCCTATGCTATACGAGTTATCCTGGCAAGTGGGAACATTTTTGGTAACAATTTCGAAATATGGGACCACTTTGAAAATTCAAAATTTAACAACATGGAAATATTGCAAAAATTCCGGTTTTTTCTTTCATAATAAAATCAAATGTGCTTTCTAAATGTAAAATACATGTAATAACAGCAATATAAATAGGTAAAAATTGACGGGGGTCAAAATCGATGTTTTTAAATTTTTTGAATTTTATACTTCGAAATTACTAATTTTTCAAAACTTGAAATTATTGATTTATTAATTCTGGATACTCAAATCGCTCACAAAGTGATAAAAAATTGACAATAAAAACGAAAAAGATGTTTTTAACAATATCGTATTGGAAAAACACTGCTTTCTGTGTTTTTTTTTCTATAACTTTTGAGCGTATTCTTACTAAGGGGGGGGAATGGGAACTAGTGATTCCAGGATGTTGAAATATGGCCCAAAAGTTATAAATCAGTTATATTTTATCCCAAAAATATCAAAACTTTTATATTTATCGATATTCATAATATTTTGGTATCTCGAAAATTGATCAAAAACAAGCAAAATTCAAAAAATTTAAAAACATCGATTTTGACCCCCCGTCAATTTTTACCTATTTATATTGCTGTTATTACATGTATTTTACATTTAGAAAGCACATTTGATTTTATTATGAAAGAAAAAACCGGAATTTTTGCAATATTTCCATGTTGTTAAATTTTGAATTTTCAAAGTGGTCCCATATTTCGAAATTGTTACCAAAAATGTTCCCACTTGCCAGGATAACTCGTATAGCATAGGATTATATCACAAAAGTGACCGCATGTCAGTATCTTTCATATCCATGGAGTTTTACTATCCAAATGGTGCTGGAGATGTACTTTTGACGTTCAATTAAAAACAAAAGTATCAGACCCCGCGGATTTTTTTGTCAAACCGGTCTATATATATGTAAAATCATGTGGGGCATCTTTTAAGACCAAAAAAACCTATGCCCGTGGTTCAAATTTTGGAGGTTGGCATGTCATTACCGTACACCTCCAACTTTAATTAATTAAAACCCATTAAAAAAACCACTTTGCAAGGCCAAAATGGTTTTATTATTGCTTACTGGGATGAGTGGAGTCGATCCATATGCATTCTCACCACTTTTTTTAAAAAATAATTTTTTTTCGGTGGTATCAGCGCACTACCCTATAACACGGCACTCAGACCTTTTTGAGCGAAATAAAGCTCATTTTCGTGATCAGCGACCTCTATTTGGTCTAAAAGGGGCGATTTAGCCTTCAACCTTAAAATTTGTTTTTTTCAGAATGCCAAAAAATGGCGAAAAAGTTCGATTCTTACAAAAAATCGCTTTTAAATAATTTTTAAAAAAAATTGTTGAAAATTTTAGAAACATCAAAAAAATGTGACATGTTTAAATTTTTATACCAAAAAAAATTTAAATAATTTCTGTTTTATTTATTTATTTATTTCGTCGTTCAAAACAGAGAGTTAAATGTGGGGGGTTAAATAGTTTTTTTTGCTACGGAAGAGGAAGGGCACAACACATCAAAAAAAATGTGTGACGTATGTATTTAAATTTAAACAAAAAAAAGCATTTCTCATTGTTGTTGCTATGTTGGAAGAACACGGCAGCATATTTATTATTATATTAGAATAAAGAAATATAAAAAAAAGAAAAGAAAAGTGAAAAAATATTATTTAAAATTAAGTGTCAAATTTTTAATTTTTGATAAAAAAATATATTTTTTTGCGTCACAAAAAACACGTCTAAAATGAAATTTGAAATTTAAGTCTATAATTTTGCAACCTAATAATTTTTATTAAATATTTTTAGAAAATTTTTGCATGAAATAAATGTTTGTTGAAACATTTGATATTTATGAAGGTTCAAAATTTAGTCAAAGAACAAAGAACTTTGAGGTTTAAATATTAGCAAAATAAAATTATTGAAAGGTTTAATGTAAAGGGAACAGTTAAAAGTAAAATATTATATTTTAATAAAATGGCAAATATTAACCAGTTTTTTATATATATCCAGATAATTGTAGATTCTTATGAGAAAATTATTTAGCGATTTTCAAAAAAAAATTTTCATCCGCAGTTTATAAATATATATATATAAATATTAAACAATAAATTATCCCATTTTAAACCAGATTTCATCAAATTAACACAATTCCGTTTATATCTTTCTTATTTTTACTAATGCCAGTTTTTAAAATACAAACCTTGTGATTTTTTTTAAAAGACGACGTATGTTTTTTTTTTCAAAACATCAGAAAAAACAAAATAGATTTGCACGAAAAAGCAGCAGAAGCAAAACAAGAAGAAACAGGAAGAAGCTTTTCAACTTTTTTTTTTGATAAAATATTACTTTTTCTTAGAAGTTTTACCCGCACAAAAAAAGAAGGGGGATCTCAAGAGACTTCCAGATTTTGTAACGAAAAAAGAAGTGTCACCCCCCAAAAATAAAAAAAAAGGATTAATGGCTCCCTCGAAAATAATTAAGCTTTAAACCATAAATTTTAACAACAATGATGACAATTGCCCTTTTTTTGTATCGAAACAAAAACAAGGAGCGTATGTTATCATTATGACGTCAGTCTTAAAATTTGTTTTATAATATTTTACATAACAAAAAATTGTAATTAAAAGTTGCTGCATTACAGTAACAATATATTTATATAATGAACAAGAAGATCTCAACAGTTTTTTAATCCCAATTTTAGCCTACAAGATGAAACTCAGTTATTTAAAAAAATAAAAATATTACCATACTTTCGATGGAAAATATACTGTAGCTTTAAGCTACACTGATACTGTAACTTGAAGCTACAGTCAGTGTTGTGCTTTTTTATTTTTGTCGCCTCCGCCTCCGCCTCGGAGGCGACCCGGAGCCGCCTCCGGGTCGCCTCCGGTTCAAATATAAAGAATTTTGGAAATAAGCTATATTTTTTATAACTTTCGCAGGATTAAAAATTTAAAGCAAAAATATAACAATTTGATTATTTTACATTTATTTAAAAAAACACAGGATATTTTAAAAAATTTTCAAAAAACTATTTTAAGTAAATCAATCAGCTCTGATTGGTTTATTATTAATATGTTCACACATGGGCAAGACTAGGGATAGCTAGGGATTTGTCCCTAGTAGGTTGCGTGTTGCGTAAGGCAAAATTTGGGGGGTTGCGTAAAAAAAAAGAGAAAAAAAAGAGGGAAAAAAAGTAAGAAAGAGAAAAAAAAGAAGAGAGAAAAAAAGAAGAAAGAAAAAGAAAGAAGGAGGACGTCATTTTTTTGGTTTACTTTAGTAGCGTAAATATGCTTTCTAAATGTGAAGCAATTATGCTACGTTTCGTATTATATTAAAAAATTGGTAACGTAAGATATCACTAAATTTTAAAGGTTTTAATCAAATATAGGGAACTTTAAAAATTTGTAAACATAAAATATTAAACATCAAATGGAGGATAGATAAATTCAATTTCATCTGCATCATCCATAAACGCTGATGCATCGGGAAAAGCAATATCATCTAATTGTAAGTCATTTTCTTCTTCATCGTCTTTAAAAAAAAAAGACTTCGGCTGTTTCATCATCAACGAAACGTTCAGGGGGTATAAGTGGAACAGTGGTCAAATCAGTATTAGGGTCCTTTGATGCTGGAACAGCATCAGATTGTTTATGTCCCTTTTCAATCCAAAGATTTACTGCAGGAAGTGGATCATAGGATTCTGGCGGGGGTCCATTTACAAGGATTCTAAAAATAATGTATTTATTTGAAAGATATTTAGCAGATTACGTCATGATATTTTGTAATGTTGTAGTATTTAATAAACTTCTCCTTGGATTTTTTGAATGAAAGAATATAGAAAAGCCACGCTCAACAATAACACTGCCAAGAGGAATAGCCAAAATAGTTTCAATAAGTTTTTAAACGTGACTAATCTGTCGGTGCGGTTTTGCTTTTCTTAAAGCATATTCCCAAAACTTGTTCATCGATTCTTGTTGCATTTTAAAATAGTTGGATCTATCATGCAGCAATAAATAATTTAAGATGTCAACCATTTCATTTGTAACTTGTGTTACAGCACTGCCAAACTTTTCAAAAACTATTTTCAGTTGAAAAGCATACTGGGGCACTGTAGCGATACCAGTGGGAAGCTTATCTGGATTAAGATAAGTCAGTTGTTGCAGCAAAAGTTTATCAACAGGAAAATACTCTTTTAAGCTGTCAACAAGTTTTGGTACCATCCGGATTCTAAATGTCGATAATTTAAATTTGTTGTGTCTACGTCTTCGAAAAACAAATTTTGCTTCAGGCATCAATGTTGGAAAAAATGATTCCATTTTCAAAGATACTTCCACATTTTCATTTTCAATAAGTTCAAGAGTACATGGTAAGTCATCTTCATTTTGTTTACATTGAGCATCATAAAGAAAATGATGCATGTGAAATTCATGATTAGATTCCAACTCTTGAATTTGTGCAATAGTTTTCTCTAAATCGACGTGAAGATCAGATAAACTATAAAAATCCTCTTGGAGTTGTTCTGAAAAAATGCTTAACGGTTTTAAACAGTCCATTTGGAAAAGCAAATATAAATAAAAATCGATTGTTGAAAGATTATTGTAATATCCTGTAGCCAGTTGTTTAGTATTCGCATCAAATTCATTGCTTTCTTTTATTTGTAGAAGATGAAATAAAATCAAAAAATAATTACGATGTAATGCATTTATGGCAGCATATTGACTGCTCAACCACCGCACTTTATTAGAAATACATTTAATTTGATTTGTTAAAGTTTTTAACTTTAATAATTGTTGATGATATAAAAAAAGAAAAAATTTTTTTTTAAATGCAAGACAAAAATAGAAAATCGAATAAATATAATTATGAAAAAAACGCACAGGGGGGACCAAGACAAAAAATAGGTTGCGTAAAAAAATTTTTTTTCATCCCTAGTACCTGCCCATGTGTGAATATGTTAGTAATTGTAATAAAAATAAAAAATCCAAAAAAAATTTATTAGCATAAATAATGAGAAATAATCAAATTTTCGATTAAAAATTGCATTAAAAACAAGGAGGCGCCTCCGGAGGCGGAGGCGCAGCAACACTGGCTACAGTATCCTGAGTCATCCTGTTTCAGTTTTAAAGAATTTAGTCGAGGGAAAAAATGTTGAAACAAGTTCATTGGCAATCTGAAAAAAATTATTATCAGTTTTAAGTATATATATTTCAATTCTTGAATCTTTGTTTTGTTGATTCAGAATCTGAAATACAAACTCAATTTCAGTTTTCCCGACGCGAATAAATTGCTTTCTTTTTTACAACTTTTTTTTGCAAATTGCAAAAAAACGGTAAATGAAAAAAGTATTTTACAAAATTAATTGAAATTATTTTATTACAATCTTTTTTTAATTACACCCTTAATAACCTTATCTAAAAATGCCATCATTAAACAAAGATATTCTTCTTGAAATTCTTGAAAGTATTGTCCAAAATAATTTAAATGAATCAAATAAATTGCAAATGGAAATGTACAAATTTAGTTTAATTGGAAAAGAAAATTTATCAATTTTAATGGAATTTTTAGAAAAAGCTACAGAATGTAATATTGATAAAGATTGTTATATTGCTAAAATTGTATGTAAGTTTTTCTTCGGGGATCAGGGAAAACGCAATATATCATACTTATAATTTTAGAGACAGAATACTTTATTGATAAGTCCTTCTTCTCTTTATTTATTATCAATGATGAAAAAGATTGGTCAAAATATTGAAAGTTTAACGATTCAAGGTGAACCCGATAATACAAAGCCTATTATTGATGCAATTTGTGAAGTTAAAAGTATGATTTTTGTCAGAATTATTTTATATATATAAATGTTAAAATTCTAGAGTTAAAGGAATTGGATCTTGAAGATTCTTTGGGTATTTTTGCTTTTCATCGAGTTATTAAAGAATGTTCAACAAGTTTAAAAAAGATTACAGCATGCGTAAATGCAGATATTCCAGAAATTGGAGCTGTCGATGGTTTGCATCTTGATGAACTGCTAATTGAAACAGATTTAAACAATAATTTTAATAATTTTTTAAATGAAAATTGTTGCCAAACCAATTCACTTATCTTTGATCTTTATCAATTTTTACCAACTTCTAGCTTTAATTGGGATCATCTTATTCATAGCTTTTCAGGAGTTAAAAAGTAAGCGGATTGCGATTGCGACGAAGGAGATTTTACAAATTTAATATTTTAGTCCGGTATTAAATCATGTCAAAGAATTTAAATTGTTGTTGGAGATTGATGAATATGCTGAAGCAATACAACTGACAGAATTTATTAAAAATATTGCTGAAACATTTCCAAATATAGAACTATTCCATTTTGAGAAAAATATTCCAACACAACTTTATTATGGTACTAATCCTCTGAAATATTATAATGCGTGGTATGATCAATTTACTGCAACTACTCATCATTTTAAAACAAAAATTCTTTGGAGTATTTCTCAAAAGTGTCAATCTTTAGAGGTAAAATTTAGCACCCATGCAAGTTACAATTTCAACAGTATTCATTTTAGGTTACTAAACAAAATATACTATCTCAAATACCAAAATTTAAAGTAATCAAAGAAGATGAAAGACAAATAACTTTGCTTTGTTGTGAACAATTGAGCAACTTAAAAGATTTAACCTTCCAAATACATCTTACTTCAACTTCATCTAGTAGTCGTACAAACGAAAATTCTATATTAGCTGAAATGAATAGTTTCAATGGTTTTGATATATAAATTGCTTTATATAATGTATATAAGTAACAAATTTATATAATTTTTTTATAATAATATTAAATATATTATGAGTAAAAAACTGTAACTAAAAAATCAAACTTAACAAAGTATAAACCCAAAATTAAAAGAAAGATTATCGCTTGCAAACTTGGGTCCATCCATCATCACCTTCAACAAATCTTGATCCTTTTGGTTGTTTTGCTGGTTTATCTTCTTCCATTGGTTCATCTTCATCATCATTGTCTCCATCACTTTCAGAACTGCTTTCTTCTGCTCCATCAGCTTTCGATATTTGTCCACCTTCTTCCTTCAAAGCATCCCATTGTTTTTTCATTTCTTCAGCAGGACCTTCCCGTAATAATTTTGCACCACGTAAAATTACATTTGAAAAAACATCTGTTGAATTATCATCCAAAACAAGCCCAAATTCATTATCAAAAATTTGATCCAACCATTCAGCAAGTGTATCACGATCTAATTGTGGCGATTTTTCAACATATTCTGTTGTAACTTGACATAACCATTCATGAATTTCATTTGTTGTTGATCCGCCGAGTTGATGTTTAATAGCTAGTTGATAACCTGAAGAACAAGAAAAAACCATTGCTATGGAACGGAAAAAAACATTTGATTACCTGGCCATGATCGAAATACACGTTTTACAAAATCTGATACCGTGACAGGCTTTCCAATTCCAATATCCATTTTTACCAAGAAAACTATGGAATATAAGAGAATCTAGGAAAACAAAAAAAGATAAATTTAGAGAAAAAATATGCTGAATTTTTACAAACTTTGAAGCATTTTTTTGCAATTACATTTAGAGTTTGTTATGACACATTTTGCCAAAATGTATCAATGTTTAAAATTTTTAAAAAAGATTGGATAAATATTTTTCATACTGTAGTTTTCGTTATTAATTTACAAAATAAATCTTCTTACAAAATTCGTACAATTGCTACGAATTTTGTGCAAAACATATTATTTAAATTTCTTATCGACGACAGTATCTCATCTATTACACGAAACTTTTTTTAAAACATTACTAACGATTTCGATATTGTTCAACACATTTTTTCTACAAAAAAAATATTTTTATATCTTCGATTCATAGAAAAGCTGCAAAAAATTTAAAAAATAACAAAACAGAAAGATTCTGTAACAAACAAAAAAAACTATAACACATTGTGAGGTTACTAAAATTAAACCACAAGATAAAACAGGTTAACCTGCACGTTGAGACCATTTAATGCACAGGACATCCAGGACGAAATTCATATTCGTATCCCATTCCATTTACATCATCTTCATCATCGTCTTCTTCTTCATCACTATCATAAGCGTTACGATGTTTACTATTATTAGTATTTTTGTAACGAGATTTATCATATTCTTGAAGGGTTACTTCTTCTCCAAGGGGTTCTACATTTTCTTTTGGTGGTAAAGCATCTTCTAATTGCTGAAATTGATAAAACATTCTATCAAAATATACATAAAAAACAATAACTGACCTTGTAAAGATTTTCATCTTTAAAGAAATAACTTGATGGTAAAATAAGTTCAAATTTGATAAACAAGCTTCCCTTCTTTTTACCATTTGGAATTGGCATTCCTTCATTATTAATTTTGAATGTAAGTCCTGAATGAAGAACTCCACATTCTTCTTTCTTTTTAAGAAGTAATTTTCTTCCATCAAGTTGTTTAATGACCATTGAAGTCCCACAAAGAGCTTCTCCTAATCCAATCTTCTTTTCAATAATTAAATCATCACCATTTCTTTCAAAAAGATCATGCTTTTTACATTTTAAAACAAAAACAATATCTCCAGCTTCCAACCCATCCTTTTCATCACCTTCACCCCAAAATGTAAGTTTTTGTCCATCTCTCATTCCAGGAGTAATGTTAACCTTAATGAACACAGTTTCCTTAATATTTGAAACCCCAGCACATTCTAAACATTTTGTTGAAAAAGCTTGAATCTTTCCTTTTCCATCACAACGAGCACAATGCTTTTTAAAGGTATTATTCTTTGTATTCTTCTTCATTGTATCTTTTTTGGCAATGTATTTACCCTTTCCATGACAAGTTACACATTTCATTGCTGGATGAAATACTTCACCTGCCCTAAAATGCAACAATGTCGATTATATGTACATACATCCAAAATACATTCAAAAAAAACATACCCTTCACATTTTTGACAATGATTTTTTCTTGTTCTAACAACTTTAAATTTCATTGCTTTGCCCTTGTATAAATCTTCTAAGGTAACATCCAAGGTATGAGTTACAGGTGGAACTTTACGGGAGTATCGTTGAGGTGTTGGACAAAAAAAGTGACGAGGACATTCACATGTATCATCTGAATCTTCGCCACCACCACCGCCTCCTCTGCCATGCATGTAATCATAGAAATCAGAAAACATTATGTTAGTTAGTTTTGATAATAAAAAAAGTTAAGAATCCTGAAAAAATATTATGATTTACAAAATCGAAAAAATGCTAAAGGATCGATACACGCAAAAAGGTTATATAAACAAATCTTATCTAGCTTATATCATCTTGTAAATGAATAAATAAATAATAAGCAAAGATATGGAACAGTCAAAGTAAAAAAAAGAAGGCAAGGATTTTTATCTGTGTTGCTTTCACAACTATCGATAGCTTTTTTTGACTGTGTCAGAAAGAGACGACGTTCTTTCTCAATGAAAAAGGAAATATACATTTATATGCGCAACGAAAAAGTTTGAAAGGATAAAAGTGAAAAGGAAAAAGGGTGTGAAAAAAGTGCCATTTGTTTTTGATCGCCAACAAATTGTTGAAGATCAAAGAAGCTTTGCAAAAGTGTGGCGCGACAGAAATAACACTCTTTTTTTCCAAATTTGGTGCCGGACACTGTTTCAAATCATTACAAAAAAAATTTGTTTCAAAAAAAATTCTGCGATTGCGCGCGCGCAGCTTACGCAAGACATCCTTTTTAAAGTGTACAAATTTCGGAAAACAGATATTCTGTTGTAAAAAAAATCTTTGATTTGCCGCATAATGAAAAAATGAGCGAACACTTCAGCAGTATTCATCAAAGATGTCTTTACATTTTGCTTTCTTCAATTTTTTTAAAATTGGTCCTTAAAGTTTTTCAGCATACTGTAAAAGTCATAAACACTTTCACATTTAACAGTACACATCTGAAAAGTAAAAAAAAACAAGAATGTCAATACAAAACCATTTAGATTTCAAACTCTAAATCAGAAAATGAAATGGCAGATAAAACAAAGCTTTATAACATGCATTGCACAAGGTGTCTCAAAAAAATTGTATCTGAAAAACTGCGCAGTACATATCACGGGCTCATTTTTTGGTAAAAAATGTAGTGTTAGGATGTTTTGGTACCAAACGATGGCAAATGGCCTAGAATAACCAAAAAAAATCTTTGAAACAATATCTGGCTCGATTTGGGAGTGTGCCGTTAGTAAAACCAAAATGCGAAAAACGCCCTTTTTTGGCAGTTTTCATGGTGCCATTTGGATATTAGATGGAAAAGTGATCTCCGACCCCAAGTTTTTTTGTGCCCTGGGGTGTCCCTGATAACGTTGAAACAACACAATATCTATATCTTTACCCCTTAAAAAGATTTTAACCTAGATAACATGTCAATTTTTGCCCAAAAATGGCGTTAAAAAACAGTTTTTCATTTGCCCTGAGTATGTTTCCACGTAAACTGGCCTTTGACCCCAAGTTTTTTTCGTCGCACATATCATATGGATGTATTAATAAAAGCAGTTTACCCACCACTATGACCCAACAATTTTTTTTAACCTAGGTATCTCCTCTGGTTTTTTACGTTTTTTTCGAAAAATAAAATTTGACCTGACGAGAAACGGGAATGAGACGTCCAATCAAAAAACGAGTCTCGGTGATTCATTTATTATATATTTATAAATGAAAAAATATAGTTGGAATTAATACAGTATCACTAATACTGAAGTTCTATAGCTTTTTTGATGTTGTAGTATAAAATACGCAAAAAAGTCCAAAAAAAATTAAGACCCTAAATTAAAAAACCATTCTCGGTGAACTATTCGTTATCACAATAGGTAACTATAAATACCAAAAGGAACTATACAGAATCATGCTTTCGTGACTTCTATTCATTTTAGCTATTATCATGTACTACAGTACCCCCAACATGAAAAACTATCCTTAGAAGTGGTTTTAAACGCTTGTAAATGCTATAATTTAACTTCCCGACCTCAATTTAGTAATATCCATTAATTTCAAAGTCAAAAAAAAAGAAAAAAAATTTTTTTCTAAGTGAGAAAATATTTCACAATACCCCCAACATCCTTTTGGTGCTATAACTTCAATATTTGACTTATAATAACCCCGTAAACGGCTAATGTAGTATTTTTTAGACATTCTGGACATGTCTGAACTATTTAAAAAAAATTTGTTTTTTTTTTAAATTTTTTAAATTTTTTTTTGCTTTGGTCCCCCCTGTTAAAAAATCGAAATTTTTGAAAAATTTTTTTTTCAAAGCACACTTCAGAAAATGTTCAGGGGACTATAAGAAGACGTTTGATAGAAAATTTAATCGTTTAAAATTATCCTACGCCAAAAACCGCTTAACACTACGCAAAATGAGCCCGTGATATGTATGCATATGTAATGCAGTGCTGTTAAAAATGTCTATGTTACATCTATGTATCATTAATGCAATATGCATTTTTATAACTGTTATTATCTGTAATAATTACAACTGTGGACAATTTGTTCAAAATAGAATCCAAGAATCAGAAGATGGAAATTTTTTAAAAAAAAATGAATATTATTATTTTTTTCGTGTTGAGAATTTTCTTTTATCTTATGAATGTTCCAAAGTTGACGTAGCTCAAAAAAAAAACAACAAATCTTCAACAATTACTTTTTAACTTTCTTTCATTTATATTAATTTATTCAACGTTAATTATTAATTAAACCTTTGAAATACGACAGAATACGGGTATCAAAAATGTTCAGGACGGAAGGATTTATAATATTGGGAATTTTATTATTATCTTTTACTTTGACTATATCAAGTCTTGATTCAAATGATAACGAAGATTCTGGAGAAACTAGTGATTCAGAGGATCATATTACATTACTTAATAATGAAAAAGAATATGAAGATGAGGAACGTCAAAAACCTTACTGTAAGTATTTTGCTATATATTGTATAATTTTGCAATGTTCTTTTTTTAAGCTTCTCAAGATTTCGCTGATGAAGACATTGATCGAATGCCACATGTAAAAGAATCGACAATTCCACCTGTTAGTAATATTGGTCATATTTTGGAAGAATTTACACCTGAAGTTGAAGATAAAACGTATCATTTTTGGTTTTTGACAATCCTTACCATGATTTGTTTTTAGCCTTGATGCTGTAACAAAATCCCATCTTAACACAGCTTTGAATGTTCTTGGATCTGCTCGTACCTCAGATTATACAGTTTATGACATTCGTGCTGCTTTCCTTGATCTTGAATCTGCTGCAGAAGCTGGAAGTATGGAAGCACAAAAAGTTCTTGCTTTTGCATATCTTTTTGGCGAACATCGTTGGAGTATTGATGAAGCAAAAGTACTTTTTGAAAAGCTTGTTGCAAAAGGATCTACCGATGGACATCTTGGGATGGCACTTTTACATTTAACCGGTGTTACAATGAAACGACCAAATCGACCTTTAGGTTTATTGCATCTTCAATTTGCAGCAAATGGTGGAAATCCTTTGGCACAAATGGCAATTGGTTATCGATATCAAGGTGGAATTGATATGAAAACAAATTGTGAAAAAGCTTTATCTTGGTATAAAATTGTTGCAAGGAAAGTTGCTTCCAAAGTCACATTTTTGGGAGGCGCATCAGTTCAAAGACTTCGGATCCCTGATGAAATTGATTCATCATCTTCTAATATAATGGATACAAATGTTTTTACTTATTATCGATATTTGGCTGAAAATGGCGATATACCTGCAATTGTAAGGAAAAATTTAAATTCTAAAATTTGATTACCAACGATAGTTTAACAAAAATTAATTACTACGATAAATTACATTTACCAAAAGTTAATAGGTTCTATATTTTAGCTCGGATTAGCTACTCTTCATTTAACTGGATCAAAGGGTGTCGAAATTGATTATAAAGCTGCTGCAAAATATTTTGGTATTGCAGCTGATTCGGGTAATGCCCAAGCTTTTGCATATTTGGGTAAAATGTACTATGATGGTACAGTTGCAACTCCGAGAGACGATGGACTAGCATATAAATATTTTAAAAAAGCTGCTGATAAGGTTTGATTACAAGTATGTAATTTATACTCATGTTTTTAATTTTAGGGTAATTCACTTGGTCAAACTGGCCTTGGTCTTATGTACCTTGAAGGTCGTGGAATTCGAGCTGATCATATTAAAGCTTTTCGAATGTTTTCTGCTGCTGCTGAACAAGGCTCTGTGGAAGGACAATTTTATCTTGGATATATGCATTACAAAGGCTTTGGAAATGTTCGAGATCATAAAACTGCAGCAAAATATTTTCAACTTGCATCACAATCTGGAAATTTATTAGCAATTTATAATCTTGCACAAATGCATTCAGCTGGAATTGGTGTTACTCGTTCTTGCCAAATTGCTGTTGAACTTTATAAAACTGTTGCAGAACGAGGTCGATGGACAGAAAAATTTATGGAAGCATATAATAAATATCAAAGAGGTGCCGTTGATGAAGCTGCATTTAATTATATGCTTCTTGGAGAGCTTGGATACGAAATTGCTCAAACAAATTTTGCTCATATTGTGGAAGAAAATTCCAAATCTCAACAATTATTCCACACTGAAGTCGAAGCATTTAAATGGTCATTACTTTCATGGCAAAGAAGTGCAAATCAACAATATCCATTTGCAAGAGTAAAACTTGGAGATTTTAATTATTATGGTCTTGGAACACATACTGATTATCCAACAGCATTGAATCATTATAAAATTGCAGCAGATAATCATCACTCTGCTCAAGCAATGTTTAATCTAGGATATATGCATGAACAAGGTCTTGGTCTTGATAAGGTACATATGTTGTTTTTAATTTGATTATTGTAACTTTAATTAATTTTTTTTAGGATTTACATTTAGCAAAACGATATTATGATCTTGCTGCTGAAACTTCTGTGGATGCTGTTGTTCCGGTTGCATTAGCTATGTTAAAGCTCCGTGCCATATTTTTCCTTGATTATATGAAAGATAATTTTGCATGGCATTCTGCTTTAATTGTTTTCCTTGACTCAACATTAGGGCCGAAATGGTAAGATATTAAAAACAAAATAATAAAAATATTAAAAGTAAAAACAAAAAAGATATTAAAAAAATAAACTTAAATCTTATTCAACTCTTGTTCCCGTTTCAAATGTTAATTCTATTAATTGATTTAAAGCTTTAATGAGATCTTTTCGACGAGGATGTTGTTTATCTTCCACTACTGCTTCAAGATTTGAATATTTGGATGAAAAAAAACCAGTATCACGATCATTATTTTTGTTTTCTTTACCATCTTTTAAAATTTCGATTAAAAACAAAGTCTGCCAATGTATAAAAAAATCGCAGATGCATTTTTTTGTAAACCAAATTACACCGGAAAATGAAAGCCATAGAATGTCATAATTTAATTGTTATTCGTAATATCCATTTTTTTAGGGATTTCTTTGTTATGTCTGTACTTTTGGCAATTATTCCATATTTGCTTCTTCAATATTGGCAAAATAGAAGGCAAATCGCTGCTCAAGTACCTGTAGATCATGTTCCTGTTCCGCCTGCTGCTGAATAAAAATTATTTATAAAATGGACCTTTTGCAATTAAATTCACTTTTTTAAACATACTTTTTTATAAAAATTTTTCTTGCCTTGTATCCACTGATAAGGTTTATTTTTTTGGAGATAATTCTTTAGAGTTTTTTTTCGGGTCGTTTTTTATGTGATTCTTATGTTTATTTTTTAAATGGTTAATTTATAATATTAAATCTAATATCATTTATTTTTTTTGTTTTTTTAATAAGGTTTTTTGCCTTTGTTGTTTCTATCTGAAAAAACTTTACAGAAACAGTTTCATATTTGTTTTTAAGAGGTATAAAACCATCCGAAAATGGCGCTCTCACTGCTTTCACATATACAAAAGCGGCATAATACTGTAAACTTTTTTATGAGAAGATCAGGACAAGAATTATGGAAAACTGTTACATCGGTATCAAAATCTGGTCAAAAGAAAGGTCGCCGCTCAACACGTCAACAAATTCGTCCGCTTGAAAAATTTTATAAAATTGGTTCCGGTTAGTTTCAAATTTTTTTTACTCTGTTAAAAATTAATTTTTAGGTCCATTGAAAATTCAGTTTCCTGGTTTGAATGCTTCGACTGAAAAAGGTCTTGAACCTCTAATTATTGAAGAACAAACCGAAGATGAACTCAAGCAAGGTACTTTAAATATTCGTACAATTTTAGAAGAAACTAAAGCAACAAGTAAACGAAGACGTCGGGAAAAACTTCATCCATTGGTGAGTTTTTTTTTATTTACTAATAATAATATGAAATGTTTTTTGAAACATCATTTGGAGGATGCAAAACTCACAAATTAATTTACTGTAATTTGAAATTTTTTTCAGGAAAGAGGTTTCAGTGGACATAATGTTGTTGGACAAAAACTTGGTCCTCCTCCACCAGTTGGTGATGTTGCGTTAGATGACTTTCAAACATACTGTTTAGAGGTTTGTTATTACTGTAGTTTAACATAAACTTGGATATATGTATTTCCTTAAAATTACCGTAACCATTGTTTCAGGTTAAACGTACATCACATATGACTCGTGTATTTGGTCGTGTTCATACAATGGCAGCATTAGTTTTTATGGGAAATGGTAAAGGTCTTGGCGGATATGCCGTTGGAAAAGCAGCAATTCATAGAACCAATAATGCCATTGTAAAAGGAATGAATATGGCGTCAAGAAAGTTATTCTATGTTGAATTACTTGAAAATCGAACAATTTATCAAGATTTTTATGCTGAATGTCGAAATACAAAAGTTTTTGCTCAACGTCGTCCAGAAGGTTTTGGTTTACGATGTCATCCACGTTTGCAAAAAATTTGTGATGCACTTGGAATTAAAGATATTTATGTGAAGGTTGAAGGAAATACACGAAATTATTTAGCATTAACGCAAGCATTTGTTACTGGTTTATTAAATCAAGGTAATGAAATTTTTAGTTAACAAAATTGACAAAATAATAATATTTAAAAATTTTGCAGAAACTCATCAACAATTAGCTGAACGTAAAGGTTTACATGTTGTTGAAATGAAAGCTTCAAGACAATATTTTCCTGAAGTTATTGCTTCCCCAATTTTAACTCCTTTAAAATCTGAAGAAGATTTATTACCCATTGAAGTAAGTGAAATTTTGATATGATGGAATTTAAAAACAATTAATTTTTAGCGTTTGAAACTTGATGACTTTTATGGAGAAGGTCGGTATCCATTATTTAAAGAAAAACCTCCACCATTTTATTCAAAACTTGCTGGACATCTTGATGCAGAATGGAGAAAATGGCCTTTTAGAAATCAAGAAAAAGTGTCAATTCGTTTACTTGCTGATGGAGTTGTACCAAGATGGACTCGAACTCAACGACATGAATGGGCAAAACGACAACAGGAACTCTTTGAAAATGGTATTTTACAAATTCCAAAGGGTATTGGACTGTCGCATGTTGTTGATAAAAAGGAATAGGTTTGATTTACATATATTTGATTTTTTTTTGTTTGTTATTTAGTGCGAATAAAATGTAGTTTTTTAAAAATTTATCTTGGAATACATAAACTAATAATTTTAAGGTTTATTTTCCCCAGTACTTTTCTTTTTTTCTTGTTGTGATAATGGCAAAAATGCTTCCGAATTAGTTTCTTTGTAAAGGGTCTTTCGATTTGCGGCTTCTTTAATTGTATCGGGTAAAGCAACAAAATGAGTTTCGGGTAAAAACATAATTGCAAAAGTTGTGGATAAACCAGCTAATAATGCTGCACCAGAATATGGAGCAGGATGCCAAAATCGGGAAATATACGTTAATTGCGGGGTTGCCATACTACCAATCATTGAAACACAACTGAAGGTTGAAAGCGCAATTGAACGAATACAAGTTGGAAATAATTCAGTTGTATAAAGTTTATAAGCAATCCAAACTAATCTAAAATAATAAAATGGAAACGTACTGTGATAGGTAAAAATTAAATTTTACCCTGATTCTAATGTATATCCAATAAGAACTGATCCAGTTCCAATTGAACGTAACAGTGATGAATTTAATCCAAAAAGATCTATGAAAAACATGAAACTAAATAAAAGACATACTGCTCCTAAAATTAAAAAGAAGCGAATTTAAAAGATATAAAATTTTATAAATAAGATTCAATAAACCTTGGGAGAAGACAAGTAACTTCCATCTTCCAATAGTTTTTGTGCCATTTTCTAAAGCAAAGGCAGCGAAAGGAGTCCAAAGTCGAAGGGCGCCCATTAAAAATGTATTCATGAATGGACTGCCTGACTGTAACAGTTAAATTTATTAGTTATTACTTTATTTTGTTAGAGTTTAAAAATTATATAAATTTTCCATTGAACAGCATTTTGGAGGATGTCGTGAAGACTGCGCCGCCTCACCAGGAAGACTGCATGAAGGGAATTGCAGGAAAGAGTTTTAGGCTAATATTTTCGTGAAGGCTAGGGGTTAATTATAATTTTTACCTTCCTTTCACAAAACTATCAGCCTAAAATTCTTTTTTGCAATTGCATTCATGCAGTTTTTATGCAAGGGCGGCGCAGTCTTCATGATATCCTACAAAAGACTGTGAAAAGCTATTGGAAAAGGCTGTGATGTATTTATAATAATCAGTTTTGACAAAACATTAAATCTTTATAGAATTGGATTATTCTTTTCCAGTTAAACTTACCAAATCTTGAATATTATAAAACAAAACATCATTTACAATATTCATTGTAATTCCGGTTAACATTTGAGCAATGGCATATGAAGTCATTTTCCAATTTGCAAATAAATCCAATGAAGTATAACGTTTTTCAGTTTTAATTTGCCTAAATTTTATATGAATTAAAAAATGTTGGCACCGTTAAATCAGTTTTAAAAATAATTACGCAACTTACTCTTGACTATTTTTCTCTAAATTTTGATGATTTTTATGAATTTGTTTCATTTCTTTTGCAGTAAATTTGACGTCTTTGAAGCCATTAAATTTTGCAATTCGAGTCATCACTGCTGCAGCTTCAACAAATTTTTGTTTTTGAAGCAAAAATCTTGGAGATTCTTCCAATTTTAAAATCATAAATAATGCTGGAAGACTCACCAAATTTGCGATGGTTAAATGATATCTCCAATGTTGGGTATAATTTGCGAGGATTCCAGCAAGCTTAAACAAAAGTTGTTGTGAAATCGCATAATTAAAACATGGATCAGTTTTCAAATTAAAAAGTAATAATTTTTACAGTTTTTTAGCGTTGAAAGCATTCAAAATGCAACAAACTTTTCAGTTTTAAAATAAAATAAACTTTTCTCTATATTTTTAAAATATTTACGTTCCCGAAAATTCTTATTTATTATTTAACATGTGTTTTGTTAAAAACAATGACCCCATGATGCAGTTTAAAAAAATTTTTCTTACCATTAATCCAATACTATATTGAAAGCTAAAACCTTGAAGTAGCCGATATTTTGGATTAACTGATTCAACAATCAATGAAAAAGAAGCTGATGCCCCAATTGGACCTATTAAAGATCCAACAGCAGAAATCCATAAATATACCGAAAATGATGGACTCCAAGCACATATCAATCCACTGATAAGGGAATAAACTTCTCCAATAAACATAATCCATTTTCGACCAAAATAATCACTGATATGCCCGGATATCATAAATCCAAAGAATACCCCAATTGGGAATAATGATTGCATAGTTGCTCGAAAATGATCTTTTTCACAAACCCATTCAAATTCTTCGTACATACTGTACCAATGATTTTTTGTTGATAATTCCGTGCAATTTCGAACCATTAAACATGCAAATGTTGAATTTTTCTTTACCGTTGCTGCTTCCAGCGTCCATGCGTTACCCTAAATTAGATGAAGCTTTTTTTAAAATTACTTTTGAATATTTCAGTTTTATTTAGTTAATCCATGTTGGATATTCTTTAACGAAAAATTTTATTTTAATCTTATCGAAAAAATGGCAGTATTTCACTAAGCTCAAAAAAAAGTTCATGGTAGTCAGTTAAAAATTAGTTATCATTTTATATTTCCACAAAAAAAAATTGGGAGCGAATTGTGTTACATAAATAATTTATTTAATGCTTCAAAATCTTATTACATCTTTTGAATGAATTTAAAAGATGTTTATAAGTTTACAATAAAAAACCTCAATACAGTTTAAAGAATTGTAAAAAATATGTTATCATTTTTCATTGAATTCATTGATTTTAGATATTTGTAAAAATACCATTTGAAATGATTTAAAATTTTGTATTTAAAAAAAAATCTCAACAGTTTTAGAAAATTTATGAACTACTTATATTCGTAAATTGCAGTTTAATAACCCTATTATTAATATCCAAAAGTTTTAAAATATTTCACTTATCACAAACCTCATCAGCACATGAATAATCAGGAACTAAATTTCCTAATCGAAAAAATCCAGCTACCATTGACATTGCATTTGAGATAGACATTATTTGACAGGTTACAAAAAAGAAAATCTAAATTTTAAAAAATAAATAATATTTTTGTTAAAAAATTTCAGTGTTATGTATTTACAAACCTGATAATTACCATAACTTTTAAGAGATTTAAAAATTTTATCAATATTTATTGTATCATCAATATTTTCATTGGGATCCAGTTCATCCGTTTCTTGAATCAATGAATCATTAATAAATTGTCCGGGATCCCCCGCAGCAATTGGTGGTGTAAAACTTAGTCGACGAGACATTTGTGTGTCACTTTTTACTCAAAAAAAAGTGAAAAATGTTTTTTTTCTGATAAAAATCTTTGCAGTTTTTACAAAAAAAAGTTAGTTTGCAACACTTTTTTTTATAACACTTTTTTTTTCAACAAATTTATAAAAAAACGATGATAATTGCTAATTTTCTTTTACCTATATGAATGTTTTAACATAGATATCAATCAAGGTCATTGCATAATTAAATTATAATTATTCTACTTTGTAGTTGATATTTTCTACATGCTTTTTTTTGATTGAAAATTGCAAAATTAAAAAAAAAGAAAACAAAAACACTCGTTTGCTATGTCAAAAAATCTCAGCCCCCAGTTTAACGTCGGTGTGGCTGAGTGGTAAAAGGCGTTCTCGTTGTAGGCAGAATGTTGGGGGTTGGAATTTTTCCAAATTTATGTGAATGATTAAATCTTGATAGGGACATCTGAAGGCTGTGATGTTTTATCTTACGCTAAATAGTATCTGACACACTTTTTTAAATTTGTGATTCTATAGAAATCGTGCCACAAAACCGTGTAAAAAACCATCGCACGGCGAAAATTGAAACAGTTTTTACTCTAAATTTTAAACATGTATTTGATGCCAAAAAACCATAAAGTTTATTACAGCAAGGAAAAAGATCAACAGTTAAAAATACACAAAAAACATAAGAAAAATAGCACCTAAAATTTAAAATGAATGTCAAACAAAAGGAGATTTTAGGATTATGCAAATTTAATATTTAAAAAATATCGCCGCAAGAGTAGTTGGTGCAAATTTGTTTTATAAATTAAAGACCACTTTAATACAGTAATTTCCATTTAAATAAAGAAAAATAATTATAAAAAAACAGGTTATCCAACTGGAATCCTTTCAACTTTGTACAATAAATTTAATAATTTATATGCTTTTGCTCGTTTTGCATCTGGGGTACTTCGTTTTGAATGTTCTAAAAAAATTTCATGTTGGAATATTATCAATGATATCAATTTTATAATTGTTGATAAACAAACCCATATAACAATTTGGAAATTTTACATTCATCTCTGCTAAACATCCTTCATCCTCTTGACATATTGATGATATTATACGACATGATACTGTAAGAAAAAAAAATGTTTATTTTTATTCAATTAAATTATTTCATTCATTTATTTTTGAGGCATGCTTTTAATTTAAACTTTTACTGCTGCTGCTGCAAGAAAAATTAAACTGCATATTAATTTTTGCATTAACTTTTTAAAAAGCATTTTTTACTTTTTTTTTTTAAATTTTTACGGCATATTTTAATACAATGAACGTTATTTTAAAGTAGTGTAAAAAAATTTTAAAATAAACTTTAATTTTAGCAAATTTGTTTTTTTTTATTTCCAAAAAAAGATTTTCTCTGTTTTTTTTCATAAATAAATTATAATACTTACAAACAAAATTAGCATCAACAATTACAGCAAAAGCTAAAAATGCAATAAAAAATGATGTCAGTAAATGCGTTCCAATCATTACCTAAAAAACATGGATGAGCTGGTAGTGATGATCAGTTAAAAAAATTATTAATATATTATTTGGGAAAAAAAATTGGAAACGGATTATGCAAATTTGTTTTGGAAGATATAAACAAATATGGAAAAAAATGTGATAAAAAATAGTAAAGAAAAATTTTTCAAAATTAAAAGTTAATTTTAACAAAAAAAGCTGCTACGGTAAACATAAAAATTCTTGAACTCTCTTTGAACGGCATTTTTTAAAAATATTTTAAACAAAATTAAAACAAGCAACGTTGCTATACACCACCCAAGGTCACAGTTTAAATACATTACCTCAAAATTGCTCAATTGTGATCACAGTTTTCAAAAAAAAGATATTCATCAACGACAACATCAACAGTCGTTGATGAATTTCCTGAAAAAAACTTCTTCAATAAAAAAAATGACGCAATTTTATTATATTTTTTTTCTCCACCCATTTTTTAAAACAATGCCTTTCAACTGTCAACTTTTGACTTTAAAAAACCTTCAAAGATAAAAAGGGACAGACAAAAAAAGGATGCCATTAATAAATTTTTTTTATGAGTTTTACCATAAAATAAAGCATCCCAAAAATGGATGGAAGTACAAATAATTGGACTTATAACTGCAATGACAAGAGACAATAATTAAGATGACGTAAAAAATGGTGTAAAAAATGTTTTTATTTACAACAATTTAAGTTACAGTTTATGTTTGAATTTGTTTCTGTTTTTATAAAATTTAGGGATAATACTTGAAAAAAAAAGGTTTAAAATAATTTGAAACTACATCATTTAAATATTTTTACGTGCGTTACTGTAGCTATGTAAAACAATATGATAATTATAAAAAGAAAAATATTAATTTAATTTAGTGTGTATACAATTACGGCAAAATATATCAATGATTAAAGATAAATTTGAAAAAAGGTTTAAAATATTTTTAAATTAAAAAAATTCAAGCACTCAGTTTATTAATGTTATTTTTAAATAAGTTTTATTCGAGTAGATTAAGGGACAGTTTTAGTTTTGTTTTTTTTACGATTAACAAAAATTTTCTTGTAAACTTTTTTTTTCTTTTATAACAAAAAGATACCGTAACCCAGCTGCATTTCGCTTTAAGAAAGAAAAAAACAGTTTTAAATCTTTTTTTTTCTGATCGTTAATTTACAAATACAGTTAAAAATGCAGTTAAAAATACAAAATTAACATTATTTTAGAAACATGAAACGATTAAAATTCATAATTTTTTTGTTGTCAGTTATTAAAAAAACTTTTTTACTTTTTTAAAAGTTATAATAATTAACATAAAAAATAAACTACGGTAATTTTTCTGCAAAGTTTTCAAAAAAAAGAGTCGTTTAAAAAGGTTTTCAGCTATCACTTTTTTGGGCATCTGTCGCCGACTGTCTCTTCAATTTTTTACTGTAACAAAAAAAAATGAAAAGAAAAAAACGTATCTTTTTTTTTATAAAACATTCATTCAAACTTTTAAAATCCTTCAACTTTGTTTCATTTCAATTCATTCACACGTCATTTTCTAACCTTTCCAAATTCCTTCTTCGTTATTTTCTTTCTTTCTGCTTTCTTATTTATTTCATTCCACCCATCTCCACTTTTTTTCTACTTCTTCTACTTCACCAAAAAATTTATTTTTTCCTGCTTTTTTATTTATTTTAATTTTAAGACATAAAATGAAGGGAAACAAGTCATTTTCTTTTCCTCCCTCTTTTTTCTATCTCTCTCTCTTCTCTATTCTTGCTCCCCGTCGTTTCAATTACGCTTCTCATTCGACATCTCATCCACCAACCAAAATTCCAAATTCTAACAACGACAATGTTGTTTGTAAATGATGTGATGAGATATCCCCCCTTTTTTTTGCTCATATCATCCCATCTCTCTCTCTCTCTCCTACTCTAAATGCCCTTCTCCCCTTTTTCTTCTTCTTCCACCCCAGAGAAAGAAAAAAACATTTGGAATATAATTCTTTCTTTCCTCTATTATTTATATATTACCAATTGCAGAAAAAAAAATTGTTTGCGGAGGTTTTTTTTATGCCTTTCCTTTTTTTTTCTGGTGGCTTCTTTCCTCCTTCTTTTCATTTTGCAGTCTTTGATTATTATTTTTTTGGAAGTTAAAAAGAAAATAGCTTTTTAAACTACTTTTTTTTTCTTTTCTGCAAAAACAACAAAAATATTGACAGTGATTGTAAAAAAAATGTTTTCAAACAATTATATCAGTTTTTTGCAAGTCACAACAAAAATATTAAAAAAGTACTTTGGTTTACTTTTATTGATGCAATGATCGGAAAAGGTAAAACCCGGTACGGTTGAGTAAAACCCGGTACGGTACAAATGAGTAAAACCCGGTACGGATGAGTAAAACCCGGTACGGTACAAAAGGGTAAAATCCGGTACGGTACAAGACTTAGAAAATTTTTAATCGGTTTTACCCTACTTTACACATGTGTCGGTTTTACCCTACTGTACACAAATATTTTTTTAGACTTAGAAAAATTTTCGAATTGTTAATTTTTCTTTCAATTTTTTATTCTTTCTATTTGTGTGTACAAATGTTTAATTAATATATTATATAACTCATTAAGGAAAATAACAATTTTTTCGAAAAGATAACAACTACCATTTTTTGATCAATGGATCGTCCCTAATTATTATATAAGCATTTAAAGAATTCATTTAGCCTCAGGCGGGAGGTTACAATAATAAAGTTGTTGTAAGCTATAATCATCTAAGAATTAATGAAGAACCAAAGATCGATCGCGATGATGCATAGTTCCGATCAACGTTGCAGTGATAAGAAGTTTCCAAACCAAAAAGATGTGCGTTATGTGCAAGTTCTTTAATACATCATCCAAATAAACATCAAAAATTGTTTTTCTTTCAAATATATGAAGATCATCAACTCCTGGTCTAACAGTGTCATCAACAGTGCTGGCGATTTTTCGGTTCGGCCTTGTTTTTCAATTAACCGAATATACCCAGATTTATCTGCATAGCACATGCAGTAACTGCGCAGAGAAGCTGCAGATAAAAAATGCAGACTGCATGCAGATAGAATGCAGTAACTGCATTCTTTCCGCCAAAACTCAACGTTTTTTCGATCGTTGAAAAAAGCGTTAGAACTTGAGAAACTTCATATATTTTTAAGAGCATATGGTGACAATAAACGTGATACTGATAGATTTGTTGTTCAATCAAGTAGCAGTCAAGTCAATAGGTATCCTTCTCCTCGCACTCGTCACTTTTGTAACTTTATAATAAGCCTCCAATTAGATGTCAAAGTTTGTTCATTATTCTACTAATCGCCCTAATCCCCAAGGTATCAAGCAAAGCATATGGAAATACAAGTAATGGAACTATTGGAAATGAATGGTTTGATGCATGTGCTAGCGGTTATTCGAAATTTCTTGGTTTTCGGTTTACCGAACCGATACCAAATTGTCTCAAACTAATACTAATTTGCATATATTTATCATTCATACACTCTGTAATTGTATATAAGCATTTGTTGTACATTGTATTCTTTACCAATTCTATCTGTCTTATCTCATCATGTGAAGTCGTCTAATAAATACTCTCTTCTTCTACACAAGTGTTTGGTCTTTCATTCTGTTGTGAAGGTTATTAAACCGATGCTGATAATCGTCGCAACAAATGGTGCATCGACCGGGAATCAGAATCAAAAGTTTTATGGTTCAAGTGCATGGTCTACGCGTGGCTCTGGATTATGGTGCTTGGAATCAACTATGATGACCGGAAGTGCTTGATATGAAAGATGAATCAAAATGGTTTAATGATCCTGCTGTTCTCCTTTGGATGTGCCCTCGTGCTAACAGTATATCTGCTTGAACCTTTCCAGCTGGTTTTTGTAATGAAGATTTAGTCTGGCGCAGTGTGTTGCTTGCAAATTATTCCATATTTGGTTTCTGGTCTTAAATATTTCAAGTGCTTGATCAAATGGTGAAAATTTCTCTGGCTCACATGATCTTGGTTGAGAAGATGGATTGGTCCGTGTTGTCATCAACAACATGTAAATATTTATGGTCATCTTGTTTTCAGTCTTCAAGTGATTGACGTAAATATATTTCTCGTGCTTCTGTTATCGGAATATCAGTTATTGCCGTAACAATTGGTGCCTCTGGTCGAAAAGTCCTCATTGGGAGGCAGCTCAAAAGTCCTCACTCGGAGGCAGTTCAAAAGTCCTCAATCGGAGGCAACTCTAAGTCCTCACCAGGAGGCAAAGAAATGGTTCTCCATCATCGACTGATCGTGATCCAAAAAAGAAGCTGAAAAATTTTTGTGATTGTTTATTGGGAACTTTCGCTCTTCGAAAACGTCGTCTTCGGCCGGGAGTGGCTCTTCGAGCTCTTTCAATACAAATCTCAGAAAAGAAGTTAAAAAACACCGTCGTCGACTACAATTGCTTGATCTTTATTCCGTGATACTCGTACAACATCTTGATTCAATATGGCAACTGAAATTTTAACGAATTGTTCCGCATCTGATATTCAATCTTCGATCAATCGTGCTTGCTCTTCGTCTCGTGGGGGAATGTCGCGGAGAAACGCGATCATATTCATTCTAATACTAATTATCCGTAATTTGCATATATTTATCATTCATACACTCTGTAATTGTATATAAACATTTGTTGTACATTGTATTCTTTATCAATTCTATCTGTCTTATCTCGTCATGTAAAGTCGTCCAATAAATACTCTCTTCTTCTCTTCAAGTGTTTGGTCTTTCATTCTGTTGTGAAGGTTATTAATCCGATGCTGATAATCATCGCAACACGGTTTCTCAATTTGCGAACAGAGAAGGCCTACTTGCTTATCTGCATCATGCAGTAACTGCATCCCGGGTGCATTTTGGCAGTGACTGCGCAGTCACTGCATGCTATCTGCGCAGTTAACTGCTCATACATATGTTTTTAAAACCTTTTATGCTGCTTTAAAACACCTATTTTTTTATATATTTGTCATTAGTAAAAATATAAAGAAAAATACAAAAATATATGAAGTTTCTCAAGTTCTAACGCTTTTTTCAACGATCGAAAAAACGTTGAGTTTTGGCGGAAAGAATGCAGTTACTGCATTCTATCTGCATGCAGTCTGCATTTTTTATCTGCAGCTTCTCTGCGCAGTTACTGCATGTGCTATGCAGATAAATCTGGGTATATTCGGTTAATTGAAAAACAAGGCCGAACCGAAAAATCGCCAGCACTGTTGATGACACTGTTAGACCAGGAGTTGATGATCTTCATATATTTGAAAGAAAAACAATTTTTGATGTTTATTTGGATGATGTATTAAAGAACTTGCACATAACGCACATCTTTTTGGTTTGGAAACTTCTTATCACTGCAACGTTGATCGGAACTATGCATCATCGCGATCGATCTTTGGTTCTTCATTAATTCTTAGATGATTATAGCTTACAACAACTTTATTATTGTAACCTCCCGCCTGAGGCTAAATGAATTCTTTAAATGCTTATATAATAATTAGGGACGATCCATTGATCAAAAAATGGTAGTTGTTATCTTTTCGAAAAAATTGTTATTTTCCTTAATGAGTTATATAATATATTAATTAAACATTTGTACACACAAATAGAAAGAATAAAAAATTGAAAGAAAAATTAACAATTCGAAAATTTTTCTAAGTCTAAAAAAATATTTGTGTACAGTAGGGTAAAACCGACACATGTGTAAAGTAGGGTAAAACCGATTAAAAATTTTCCAAGTCTTGTACCGTACCGGGTTTTACTCATTTGTACCGTACCGGGTTTTACTCATCCGTACCGGGTTTTACTCATTTGTACCGTACCGGGTTTTACTCAACCGTACCGGGTTTTACCCACACCCTGCAATGATATATCGTAATTTTAACATTGAATTTGATTGAAAAAAAATAATGCATTTTCATTTCTGCAGATATAATAAAGTTCCAGTTTTTTCATCGATTTTTAATAAATTTTTAAAGCCTATTACAAAATATTTTTTATAAGTTTTTTTAAAAACAAATAAATACAAACAAATAAAAAAAATACAGTTTCAACATAAATTAAATTATACATCTGATTTTTTTAAATACAAGTTTTAGAGTCTATTATTTTTTAATTCACTTAAATAAATAAATGTAAAAAAAATATTAAATGAAGAAGAAGCATTCAGTTTACAAAATTTCTTTTTTTGATAATTTCAAACGCTAACATAATAATTCAGTTTTAGCAAATAAATTTATTATAAAAGCAAAGAAAAAAAGAAATAATTTGTGGGAAAATTTGTCTGTTAAACAAAAATAAATCAATAATAAAACATTATCACAACTTTTTGTGTGTTTGCATTTTGTTGCTTAAACTTATTTGTAACCAAAAAATTTTTAAAACCAGCAAAAAAATGCTTGGTTTAAAAGAAATTTGGTTCTTTTTACTATTTTGGACAATATTAATGTTGCAGCTGCATTCTTCATCTGCAAAATCAATGATAAAGACTGATGGTTTGAAAAATCAAAGAAATGTTGAAACAAATGGTTTAAAACTTTTTTCATTTTTTTAAAAAATTTTTATAGCTTTAATTTTAGTTACACCAGTTAATAATTCATTGATTAATTTTGTTAAAAATAAAGTATGACAGTTAAAATGATTAATATTTAATTAATTAATTGTACAAATATTTTTGTAGGATAAACAAAATCCTGGTCTAGACATCCCAGTGAACAATACTCGTAAGTTGGTTTCAACATATCACTTTTTTTTAAATTTTCAAAATATTGATAAAAACAATAGATACCAAACACAACCGAGAATCCAAATTTGCTTTTGATGATATTGAAAATGCTTTTAAACATGAAAGTTTTCATCCGACCATTGTTCCATTCCCATTGATCTATGATCAAATGTTTGGAATTAAAAAGCATAAAAATGAAGAAGAAAAATCAAAATTATTTATTCATAAATTTGGAAATTTGCGAAATCTAATTTCACAAAAACAATGGATTGAAATTCAGGCTATTATTAATCAAAAGGTATAAACATTTTACTTTTACAGTTTTGAGAGATATAAAAAAACAGGTGGAATTGAACGAAAAAAAAATACAAATGTTCACAAATGTCCAGTTTTAAATATTTTAAAGCTTTCAAATTTACATATTTTTTATTTTTATCAAAACGCCAAAGTCACTATTTTCAATTACAAATTCTTTAAAGCTTTAATTAATTCATAATTAATTTTAGACTCCCCTTCGAACCAAGCATTTCGATATTACAAAAATTTTAACCGAACAGACAAAGTTCAACAAATTTCAAGTTCGAATCTTCTGGAACGATTTCTTTGATTTTCATGAAATGAAAAAAGTTTTAATGCTTCATAACAAGTAAGTTAAAGGTTCCGCCAAAAATGGAACCAGTTTAACTTTAAAAATTAAGAAAAAAGATGGCAGTTTAATTATTAAATTTGAAAAGTAAAAACAAAAACACTTTTTTGCAAAAAGCATGGGCATGCAAAACACATTTTCGTGTTAACGTTTTTGCCAATTGTAATTTTTTTTTGAATTTTTTTTTGAATAAATTTAAATCGGTCAATCAAACGAAGAAGCAGTTTAATAATTTAATAGTTTTTGCAACTATTCCCTAAATTTTAAAGTGAGCCGACGTTTAAGTACTTTTAAATTTTTTGGGATCTCGCAACGAAAAAAAGCCTGCAAAATCATGATTATCAGGATCTCGCAAAAAAAGATACTGTCCCGCATTTAAAATGAAGGCCCAGTTTTAAACCCTTAAATTAATTTTAGAATTCTTCAATCATTTGGCCAAAAATCAATTAATAATTATGGCATTTATGACGTTGATTTATCTGTTGCCACAAAAGTCAAACTTCTCAATGCTCAAATTATACGATATTTACCGAAAAAAGATTACGAAATATATTTACGAATTCAATCAAAAGTTTTTGAGCTGAGTAAAGGAGAGAAAGAAGCTTTATTACTTTAACAAAAAAAGGAAACGTTGTTATCAGTGATAAAGAAAAGTGATAAATAAAGATTAATCAAGTTGAAGATCAGTTTTGCTTTAAACAAATCCCCCAACAGTTGGCTTATCATTTTGTTTAACAAGTTCTGCGATGGATTTACTGCCCTGTGGATATACATCTCGATTAAGGGTTAAACCACAGAGAGCTTCATTAAGGGCAAATTGTTTTACAGCTGGAGAGTTCCACCCTCCAAATGGTCGATAATCATCAAATGTTGCAGCTGATTCAGCATTCGGACCTTGGCCCAATGCATTCCAATACCAAAGTCGAGAGGATTGAAAGCCTGTATAGGCACCAGTAATTTGTTGCCAATCATACCAATTTGTATAAATTCCAGCACTAATTCCATATGACTATAATTCAAAAGTTTTATATATTTACAAAAAAAAGCAACACTTACTATAGCTCGATTGATAAAACTTTGAATAAGATTTACATTAGTTTGAACATTATTTGGCCAATTAATGGGTGAAGTTACCTAAAGTTAGTTGTGAACGTAATTCAGTTTATCCCTGTTACTCTGAGATATCCTTTCTTACTTGTAACCAAACTGATCGAACATTAATTCCCGCAGCTTTCATCGCATTAAAAGCTTCATCAAATTGTTGTTGCCCCGTTTTTCCAGAGGTTGCAGGGGTAATATAAATTTCTGTGCCAAGATTTGCAGAATATGAATTGATAACTGCTTGACATCCAGCATTATTTACAGATCCACCATTTGCTGGGCCATATACTTGAATAAAGACTGAACTATATCCTTGTTGATAGAGGCATTGAAGAGTTGAAAGTGAAGCAGAAACGGCAAAATCTATTGCAAAATTATAGGTTGCTTTTGCAGAGAGATCAAGTGGTGGAGCAAGGGGGAGATGGGTGTGGGTCTAAAAGTTATGAATTGTTAAAATATATTTTTTGAAAAACAGTTATCTTTTAAGGAATCTTTGAGTCGCGCTCAAAGTTATCTGAATTAAAATCACCAGTTTTTTAATTTTTTTAAAGGGGTAAATTAAAAAATCTGATTATTGGTCTGACAAATTACACGCCAGAAAAATTAACCGAAATCCATGATAAAAAAAGTTTTAACCGAAAAATCAAAAACTAAGTGCCATACAAAGTGGTAACACTTTGCCTCAGTTTGGAATAAATTAAAAATACAGTTGTACAGTTTTGATTAATAAATTAATTTATAACGCTCTTTTTTAAATTTTGCTCTTCAGGAAAAATACCCTCCAGTTATATTCTTTTTTCAATTTTTGATTCACTGTTTTAAAGCTTAAAAACGTTTAGGCGAAAGTGTTTCATGATTTTGAAATGCGCTAATTTTTGATTTTTCCCTAATTTTTTTTCTCCAAACATCGTAGACGGAAAACAGTTATATTTCCTCCAAAAATCTTTCAATCAAAGATAAAATACAAAAATCTATTAGCTTACCGTTTTTACACCTTTAAGTAATCCCAAAAGTCTTGAATGTCGATGTTTTGCAACAGATGTTAAAAGTTGAGTTGCATCAACAATTAAAACGCTTAAAATTAAACAAATAATCAAACTTCGCCCAAACATTGTTCTTTTCAAAAACAATGAATGTTTGATATCAATGAAAATAGTTTTGCTTAAATATCAATATGTTTTTTTGCTTTCGTCTTTTTCTTTTCCAACTGATCCCTTAACAAGCATTAAATTAAATTGGTCGTAAAAAGTCTTAATAGGAAGGATTGATAAGAAATATGAAAGAGAAGAGAAAATACTTTATATTATGGAACAATCCTTGCTCTTTCTCTTTTTTCTTCTTCTTAATTTGGCGGGTAAAAAAATAATAACCGGAAATTAAGACAGTAATTGTGTTGACAATGATGAGGGTGTGGAGGCGGAAAAATAATTATTTAAAAGAAGGAAACTAAAAAGGTAATTTAAAAAAAAGCAGTGATTTTTCCGGTTTTTAATATTGTGTTTTTATAATTAATTAAGGTATGCATCAAATCAGTTATTTATCACTGAACAAAATTTTTTTTCTATTTTTATAAATATAAAATTTTGTTTATCAAATCTTTGTGACTTTGGATAGCAGTTTTAAGTAATTAATAAATGTTGAATAAAAATAATTCACGTTAATCTTTTCTTTATGATGGCATCAATTTTTTTTTACCATTACATTGTTTAAACATTCAACGCTGACTACGCGTGATGATAATATCTTTTTAAATCCCACAGCTTTTTTTTAATATTTTTAATTAAACGTAAAAAACAACATTTTTAAAAATAAATTTTATGTAAAGCATGTCTTTAAAATAATCAGTTAAATAATTTTTTTACAAAATTTCTTTTATGACGTTTCAGCTGTTGCGTTTTCTTCGTTAAAAAAGTTCATCGCAGAAATGAACATTTCACTATTCAGTTTTTTATATTTTTCTTTAAGGCGAAGACCCACCATACACACTCTCAGTTTTTTATATTTTTCTTTAATTTAGAACTTTTGGCCCCCCCCCCCCCCCCAATTTCAGAAAGTAAATAAGTATTTTTGAGTTTCTTTTTTTAATTCTCTCTCATATTATTATTTTAAAACTTTAATATCTTTTTTGGGACACACCCTTCTGCTGTTTCGATAAACTTTGCTTCAACTCTCATCTTTAATGGAGTCAGTTATATATCAAAATATTATTTCATAATAATGTTACTTAAAAAACAAAATTACGACTTTTCATATCCTTTCATCTTTTTTGAAGCGAATGTTTTCCGATTCAGTTTTTGTTGAAATCTTTTTATTATATTTTTTTATTAAAAGCATAAGATGGATTTGTCGGCAAATCTCTCTCAATTTCTTTTTTTCTCTCCAAATTTTTAATATTATTATTATTCAAATTAAGTAACAATAAAAAAATATAAAAGATGTTTTAAATAATAAAAAAAAAGCACAGACCAAAGAGTCACTTAAATGAATACAATCAAAACAAATATATATGTACGCCATATTGCAAATTGCAAAAAAAAGAGAGTCATAAACATAAAAAATAAAAGAAATTCTACTTGAAAATAATTTAATGACAAAAAAAAATCACAAAGTTTAATCAGAAAAATTGGATTGCTTCAGAATAAATTGTACTACTAAAAAAAGTCTAGTTTTTTTTGTAAAAAAAAATTTAAAATAACAGTTATTAAAAAGATTAAAATCTAAAATCCTATATCCCCAACCAGTAATAAACATGGAAGAAAAGCAACAAATTAAAAACTACAGTAATCAAAAAAATTTAATGATTGGCATTTAAAAGTTGAAACAATTAATTCATTAAAAAATGAGATCAAAAATAAACCAAAAATGATTGTTTTTCTTTTTTCTTTTTTCTTTGCATTCTTTTTCAATTACCGTACTCCCCCCTCAAAAAATAAAAGCAAAAACAAAAAGTTTTAAAATAAATTTTTTTTGATAGATTTTTAAAAATTTTTAAAACTTACAAAATTTTAGACAAGACACAAAAAAAACAATGTTAAAAAAATAATAGGAATGCAAAAAGTTTAAATGAAATAAATTTATTTGTATTTTTTTTTGTTTTCGATCGTTTCTTTCTTTCTTTTTTATCGTGTGCTGATTTGATGCTGATGCTGTTAATGCAAAATGCCATTGTTGAAGGTTTTTTTGACCATCAGTTTAATGGTATAAATGTGCTATTGCTGAAAATTTTTTACTTTTGTAATTGGTGGTTAATGGTTCACAGTTTTATAAAATATATATATATATTAATGCAGCAGAATCTCAAAGGTAAAAAAAAAATTAGCAGAAAATTGTTGCATCATTTTTCCACATTCTCTCCAACATACAGTAATTTTGGCAGGATGAAAACAGAAACAAAAACTTTAGAAATAAATTTTTTTGATAAATTTTTAAAAATTTTTAAAACTTATAAAATTTTCGCCCTGCCTAAATTACATCCCAAAAAAGCTTTCCTCCATTTTAATTCAATCCAAATCAAAAATTTACGTCCAATTTCAAAAACATACCCGTATAAATTTTCCAAACTTCCTGCTGCTCTTTTTTCTTCTTCCATTATCAACCCAAGAACAGCTATGATATTCCACTCAGTTAAAGATATAGTTTTTTTTTGTTTGTTTAATGACATCCACATGCTTCAACAATCATATCAGGATATTTGTGTACAATTGTAGTATTATGAACATCTCGATATAATATTGGTAATGGACTCATTTCAGTTGGAACACAACATGGTGGGGGCACTGCGGATGCATTTAATGAATGAATAAGGGTTTGCATAATTGCATGATTGGAATAATTTTGTCGAGCAGATGGTGGGGCATCGGTACATTTTCCTCGGCATTGATATGCATCATATGCAGCTAAAATTCAACCTCAGTTTACATTATTATCAGTTTAAAGCGTCAACAATTTATCAAAAATTTGCATACCTGGTGAAATAATCCAGTCATCCCAATCGAGTTGCTTAAAATCAACCCAAAGACTTTCAAGTCGACATAAATTTTTTGCTTTTGGTTGATTATTATGTTGTTTTCGGCGTCGATTTTTATTCTTTTTTGTGCTACGTTTTCGGCGACGATTTTGGTTTGCTGTTTCAGGGGTTTCAATTTGAACGATTAATGCTGCCGAATCTCGAAGATCAATTGACATTGGAGTTGCATTTGAGACCAATCTTTTAATGTAAAATTCAATCTACAAAATTTTAACAGTTGTCACCTTTTTTAAAATTTGGGTCTGTCTTTAAAATTCTATCAGTTATTATTTCAAAAAAAAAGTATATCGTGCTCAGTTTAATTATAAATATATTTCTTTAAAGCAAAAATATTATAATCCGTTCTCCCTTTATTCGACGCCATGACATTTGACCCCATGAACACCTTTTTCCGTTTTGAAAATTCTCGACGCGAAAAAATTGGAAAGGAAAGGTGTTCGAATAAGCAGGAATGCAATGTAACGATGACCAGTTTAATAAGACTCAAAAAATAATCATAAAAATCAAAATGTTTTAAAATGCCAAAAATTAACTCCCATTGTTTCAGTACAAATATCTCTCTCCATCTTCTCAGTTTAGAAAACAAAAAGAATTCTTACCAAATCATTGCTATCTTCTTTCCTCCTTTTTGTTAACGCTGGAGTAACATCAAAATCAATCCATTTATCTCCACGTCGTAAACTATCAGATGGTAAGAATCTTGTATCCAGAAGTCGATGAACTTCTCGATTATCAGGATCAACCTCATAAATATTTAAATTTTCCCATGTTGTTGTTAATAGAGCTGGTTCATCCTCTTCATCATCATGAATAATTTCTTGTTGATGAAATTCTTCTGCGGTTGGCATTTCACTTCCAAGACGAATTCGAAGATCCGCTTTAACAATTAATTCTTTCTCTTTTCTTCTTCCGGTTGCCGTTAAATTATAAACAATAAACCAGCCATTATTTGTTTCAGAATTTTGTTTAAATGTAACATGCCGTGGAAGGTAATGCCGTAGTAATTCGATATCCCCTTGATTAGCTTGTTCATAAAAGTCCCATATATATAATGGCATTGGGGAACGGGAATTTGTTTGTTCACGCTCCTGTCGAGATTCATTCATTTCTTCAAGGCCTAACTTTTTTAATATTACTTTTCGAATTAGATGCCGTTGATGAGGAGAGAAATCTTGGGAAGGGGAGGAAATGGATGGCAAAAATAGGTATGATAATATCGTAGTCATTAGTAACAAACGTATACCAATATTATTACAAGAAAAATTGCTATTAAATTTCAATTTTTTTGTTCTTGAATGTATCCTTTCAGAAGAAGCAGTTTTAATACCGTAATCTGAAGGCATTGAAGAGTTGCTATCTGAAGATGATGGATTATCGGAATCTGAAGCAGTTATTGTAGCTGAATCTTCATTTATAGGTGTAATAATACTTGAAGTTGATGGTTGTTGATTAAATAGTTCAGTTAATAAAGTTGTCATTTTTTTTTCATAAATTAATTAAAATAATAATAAATCAAATTTCGTTGAATAAAATATAGGCAAGCATTTAATGGCTGAAAATTAAAATTTTAAAATTTAAAAAAAATTTGTCTCTTTTTGGCTTATAAAATTTTGAATAATTTCTGCTTTTCTTATTATGTTTATTATTATTTTTCTCCAGTTTAATTTGAATAAAATTTTGAATTTTGATAAAAAAGAGTTATAAAAAAACCAACCTTAAAAAAACTAAAATTATATAATTTAAAATTCTTCGTTGAAATATTCGCTTCGAAAAAATACCGAATAAATCATTTAAATAAAAACTAATAATTAAATCAATTAAATTTTTCTAACAGTTAATACAAAATAATATAAAATACCGTAATACCCAAATATAAATATATATATATAAAAATTAAATTTTAGTGTCTTTGAATAAAATTTTGTAAATTTTTTTAAAAATTCAAAAATTGTTGGAAAGTAAATGAAGAATAATATATGTATGTGTGTGTGGGTGTATGTATGTTTTTGATATGATATCAGTTGAAAAAGTTTTTTTTTTAAAAATTATATAAAACTTTTTTAAATAATTGAAGTGAAATATATTTCTTTTTGTGGAAATGAAAAGTTTGTTGTTTTCGATTTCTTTCGAAAGAGAGTCAAAGAAAAACAATCGTTCTTTCGTCTGAAAAAAAAAGAAAAGAAAATATATATAAATGAATGAGGGAAAAATTTTAGAGGCTACCGTAATCAAATTTCAAAAAAAAACGATATAAAATAAAAGGCGCGCAAAAATGAAAATAAGGAAATATAAAAAAGGGGGAACAAATGTCGTAAAAGATATTGGCTTATTTAAGTGAACAATTAAACACATTAATATTAATGGTTCTAAAAAAATGACAGTTTAAAAATAAATTATAAAATAAGCCTAAAGAATCAGTTAAATGTTTTTTAGAGACTAATTTCATGAAAAATCAAACGCTACTACAGTTTTTTTAATAAATGATTTGCATTCCAATTTCTGCAGATTATCCAGCAGTTTTTTACAAACATACGCTAAGCCAAAATATTAAACATTTTAATTAAATAATAGATTTACCAAAACCGATAGAGCTTCATTTGTGTCGAAAAAAAAATTATATTTTCTTCTTGTCAGTTACGATACCCCTTAAAGCTTTATCAACTCAAATTTTATTATTTAACACTTTTGATAAAACCTTTCCGTGACGTCACAAATATAACATAAATACAGTTTTGTTTGCAACAAAAAATGAAAAAATTTTTTTTCACAAAAAAATCAAAATTTCATTGAAAAAACCCAAAGGAAAAAGAAGAAGAAAAACGAAAAGAATGGGGGGTTTTGATATGCTTGTCAAACGGATTTAAAAGAGAAATATTGTAAAAAGAAAATATTTCGATGTCGATGTTGTTAAGCTTTTTATTTTCTTTATTTTCTTCTTCCTTCCGATTATTATATGAAAAAAAAGCAAAAAACGAAACGACACCAAGGGGGTGGTAAAAAAAAAGTTTGAAGAAAAAAGATATTTTTCAAAGTTTCAACAAAAAAAAACAATGTAAACATTTTAGGCGAAAAAAATGTTTGCTTCTTAAATATTTTCAAAAGGTTTGAAATGAAGACAGTTACTAAAAACATAAAATTTAGAATAAATTAAAAGAATTGGGTATTAAAAGATTAATAATGGACCCCAGTTTAATAAAGAAATTCTTAATTTAGACATCAAATATTTCTGTTTTTTTTATCTTTTTAAAATGAAGATACTGTGAATTTCAGTTTACAAAACATTTTTAAAAGAAGAGATCCGCCTCTAAAAAAATCAGTTGAACAACTTTTTCTGATCCTCTCGACACGAATAAAGCAAAAAAACTGTTTTAACATTTTGTTTTTGCGTGTTAAAAATGAGGCAATCATGGCAGGACAACAAAAAAGCATTTTCGGTTTTGACATTCCATCATTCGTGTCGAGAAACTCAAAGAAATTTGTTCAAAACAAATTTGTTACAGATTGTTTGCAACATCAACATCAATGCTACAAAAAAAGGATAAACAACAGTCTTCAGTTTTATCAACCTCCCTGCTGTACTCTCTTTGAAACAACTTTTTCCAAAAAAACTAAAATGCTGTAATCAAAGTTCCTGTTAAAACCCAACAAAATACAACAAATAAATAGCGTCACAAGGGGCCCAAAGTTTTTTTTCCTTGAATAAATATAATTTTGTAATCCGATTAATTAATTTACTGCATTTCTTTCCCCCCGTGATGCAACACCGCACAAAAAAAAGAAGAAGCTAAAACAGAAGGATTAACAAAATTGAAAGGTGATACATTTATTGACTTAAAAGTTTACGTACGTAATTACCAAAAAATTTTTTTTTGATTTTTACAAAATTTCGGTACACTTTTTTTGCTCGAATATGTTTAACAAAATTTTCATTCACTTTAAATACAATTTTTTGCAGACAAAAAAAAATAGATAAATTTTTATTTTAGCTTTCAACTTTTAATTATCCCTTAAATTTCCAAACTAATTTGAATGGCGTAAAACAAATAAACAAAAAAAGATATAAAACCGAAATATACTAAAAAAAGGCATAAAAAACTTGTTGCACTTTCAAAATACGTCATTTCCTTTCTCTCTTTTTTTAGTGATATTTAAAAAAACTTAAACTTGAAACAAACAAAAAAAAACGCCATTTTCAAAAACGGTTTTGAATAAAAAAAACTCCGTAAATTGACGACAACAACATTGACACATTTGCATTTTTCTTTTTCCATCCATTCAAAGCCATTCAAAGTTATTCAAAAAAAGAAGAAGGAAAAAGTTGCAATAAAACAAAGGTCGTAAAAAAATTGAAAATGTTACCGTTTCTTTTTTCATTTTTATGGCACAAAATATTTTTTGTTTTTAAATATGTAAGTTTTCAGTGGGTGAAATATACTAAAAAGAAAAGAATAGCTAAATAATTCAGTTTAATTAAATTTTTAAAGTTGCGGAACAAATTAAAGCTATGTAAAATGTGTTACAAAAAGAATATACATTTTAGGAAACTTTTATCAGTTATTTTTTGTAGTTTTAATTATTAAAAATCAAAGGTTTTAATCAATTTTTTTGGCATGCCAAAAAAATTGAAAATGCAGGTCAGTTTTATAATAACGCTTATCAAAATGGCTGAAACTATCAAATGTTGACGTACTTTAGCACAAGAAAAATATATTTCTGAAACTTAAATAATAATATAAATATTGGCAGTTAAAAACCACGGAAAAAGACCAATCTCAGTTTAAAAAAATCTAATAAAACTTATTTGAAGAATACAATTAACCTTGATTGAAGCTAGATTTTTTTTGCAATAAAAACGTAAAAAATCCGAAAACTTTTTAAATAAAGCTACCCAAAATATGACAGTTATGCATAAAACTCCTTTATAAAAAAGTTTATATATAACAATAACTTTGATTGATGCATTTGCATTTTGATATATTCCAATTTTTCAAAAAAAAAACTAAACATAAAAAAAAGAATCTCATTATATTTTTTTTGTTCAATGCCGTTACCGTAACCTTGGATAATCTTAAACTAAACGAAAGCAAAACGACAAAAACTACTTACGTCAAATATGTTCAAAAAAAAAAGAAATGCAAAAACAAAATAAAATAAAAGTATATGGTTTTTGTAAGATCAAAGATCCAAACATCCGGGAATTATTCTATCCTTTATCTTTCATCTTTAAGAAAAAAAAAAGAAATTTTTGCAAAAATATTCAACATTTTTTTAAAAAATTTTAATAAAAAAAATGAAGTTAGTTTTGTTTTAAAACACCCGATTCTTTGTAAAATGGCACCGGGGCAAAAAAATGAAGTTTGGAGAAAAATGAGATCAACGCCGTCGGCAAAGAACAAAGGGAAGAAGAAAAAAAACGAAAACACAAAAATGAGTCGCAGAAAAAAAAACAGGGGAGATAAATGCCTTTGAAATTGGAGATCAAAGAAATATGAAAGGCATTTTTATTTTTTTTGTGGTTTTTAAACAATCCTTAAGGACGGCAACGACGACAACGATATAAAAAAACAAATATTTTCGTTGCAAGAGAGAGAAAGAAGATAGTTAAAAAACACAGAAAAAAAGCGCGCATATGAAATATGAAAGATGTTCAAAAAAAAAGAAAGAAAGATATCAAATTGCTTTAAAAAAATGTTGAAAATAATAATAATAATTATCACGTGAAAGTTACAGCCAAAAAAATATTTTTTCTGTGTTTGTAATAAGATCAAAGGGGAGAAAAGGATTTCGTTTATCTCATATTGATTATATTTTTTTGGGGGGAAAAAGTGTTAAATTTCTATCTCAGTTTTTTAAAATCAGAGAACGAAGCGAACGAACATGGAAAAATGTTAGCAAAGATCTGGGACGCGTGATGGTGCCATGGGATAGGGGGGGGGGGGGATAAAAAAGATTCGGCAGAAAGAAAATGTTAAATCTTAAATTTAAATTTATGTGTGCATTTTTGTCGGACAGTTAAAACCGACGCAGTTTTTTTTGTTAAAAAAACGTGTTTTTTTAAATCAAAAAATGGACCTAAAAAAAGAGAGATCAAATCTTTGAACAACGCAAGCAGACTGTCTGGAAAAAAAAATGTTCATAAAAATGTTCGATCGTAAAAAAGCACGCGCAAATTGAAGCAAAAAATATAAAAATAAAATGCCATTGCAACAAAAAAGTTGATTCTTTTTGTTGCAACGTGCAAGTCTTTCGATATTGAAATATTGGTGGCAAAAATTCAATGATTGTTTATTGTAAAAACTTAAACAAAAACAATAAATTTTACAGTTTACGGATATATTTTTAGGTATATTTTTAAAATAATTTAAAAAATTAGAAAAAAAAATAAATGGGCTAAATTGCAAAATTTAAGTATAATTTTTTATTTAAAAAATTATTCTTTAACAAAGTATTTGTTTTCTCGAGAAATAGAAATTTCTAAAAAAGGGCGAAGAACAGTTTTAAAAAAAAGAAACAAAAAAAATAGGAATAAAAAATGAATCAACAAAATTTATCAGACTTTTTGTTGTCGAAGAACACGCGGAAAAATGGTTTTTATTTTCTAGAAAAATCTAAAAATAATAGAATTTTTATGGGATCAAAAAATGGATATATTTAAGATTTTATAGGATTAAATTTTAAATAATTTTTTATCAGTTTTTTACAAAAATTGGAACCATAAAAAGGATGCCGCTGTTTTTTTATCAAAAATTATTTTTTAAAAACAAATAATAACTTTTATGAAAGCAAAAAATAAATGGAATTTGAATTTGAATTATTTCAAACTTTTTTTTAGTTTACTTTTATGATTTCTTTTTCTTTTGTGTAAAACAGCAACAAAAAAAAATAGCGCGATAGAAAAAAGAAGAAGAAAATAACAAAAAAAAAGTTTAGTGTTGAAGAAAAAGAAGGAAGGGTAGATCGAAAAAAGAAAAGGGCAAAAAACACGCGCTTTATGCACGCTTTTTAAACGCTCAATTCCATGTGTGTATTTTTTAAAGAAATGAAAAACAAAAGTAAAAATTGAAATAATAAAGATTAGATTTCATAAAAAAACTGCGATTTAAAAAAGGCTAAAATTTTTAGCCTAAAAGAAAAAAATATTTAAAAAAAATCTTTTGTTAAATATCAATCAAACAGAAACGCAGTTAACTTTTAGAAATTTAAATAAATTTAAAAAAAATTACAACTTAGCGATTAGCAGTACGGTAAGTCAGTTTTTACAAAACCTTGATAAAAATTTTTTATTCTTTGAAAGCAGTTTAAAAATTTCTTTTTCCAATCAAAAAATCCGAAAAATCACACACAAACAAAGGACAGTCTTAAAAAATTGAGCTATTATCTGAGCAAGTTTTTGGATAATAATCAAAAGTTGTTCCAGTTAAATTCAAACTTTTCCTTCAGATTTTCGCTTAAAATAATTTTTCGTTGCAGAATTTTGGGCACTTCTTTAGTTTATCCCCCCCCCCCTCCTCCTCAAAAATTTTCATTCACAAAATCGACCAAATTTTGAACTCGTCCGTCCTTTTAAATTTCAAATTTTTATGCAAATTTCTGATAAAAATTTTTTTTGGGGAGGGCTGCCAAATTTTTCAACTTTAAAGATATTGAAATGTAAAAAGTAGGCCAACAATTAAAAAATTCAAAACCCCGCTTTTCCAAAACCTTTAATCGTCTTCGGTCGTTAAAAATTTAATGCCACCCGATTTTTACAGCCTTTAATATTTTTTTAAATCATTCAAAAATATGCCCTCTGTACCAGTATATAAAAAGAAAGTAAAAAAAGTAATAAAAAAATTAAATTCTCATTAAATACCCTAATATTGATGGTCTCGACGCGAATTCAGTTCAGTTCCAGAGAAAAAAATAATAATACAAAAAAAACTTACGTTAAAAATCGATTGATTTATTAAAAAAACAAATCCGTTTTTTTTATGAAATCAAAAAAAAATTAGTTTTAAAAAAGAGACACAACTTTTTCTTTAAACAAAAGATAACAGAAGAAAAAAGAGTCATTTATTTATTTTTTTCTAATTAGAAAATGAAAGTCTCTGTGTTTTTTTCTTTGTTCAACAAAGATGTATCAAAAGGGGGATGGATGGGATAATTAGAGAGATATAAAAAAACACAAAGGTAATCTCTTTTTTTTCATTTGTGCCAAAACAAAAAAAAATATATATATATGCGTTTTTTAACCAAAATTAATACTATCATTATCGGTCGCTGATATGTTGAAAATGAAGGAAAGGTAGGAAGGAAGGAAGGTTTGTACGAAGGGGAAAACTTTTTTTATCTTCTACATTTTATTTTTGCCATAAAACTCCAGCATGAGGTCTCTTTTAACCTACTTTTTTTTATATAAGCTTTAACAAAGTGACGACGATGACAAGGATAAAAAATGATAAAAATGATATCGGAACAACAACAACTTTAACTCTTCTTTTTTCTCCTCTTCAATAGCTTTGTCTCTCTTTTAGCGCGGTACCTTTAAATAATTTCTATTTCTTTTTTTTGCGTGATTTATGATATCATTTTTTTTATATTGAACAAAAGAGAGAGAGAAAAAAGAGATAAAAAAGATTTGAGAATAAATGAGGATAAAAAAAAGTATGAAATTTTGTCGCAAATTTTTTGTTGAAAAATTTGTTAGTTTTTTAGGGTTACGTAATGATGGGATAAAGTGATAAAGTTAAAAAACTGATAAAAATTTGGTTTGGCCAAAAGTTTTTTAGCTTTTAATTGGAGAATAAAGAATTTTAATTTATCATGGAATTGTATTATAATTTTGTGGTAAGTTAATTAAAATATTTTTTTATGAAAAACAATTTAAATTTATGGATCAAAAAAATTGTTTTTGGAATAAAAATTCGATTTTCATGCTTCTCTAATTTAAAATCCTATTCTTATGCAAATTTGGCTTAAAAATAAAGTTTTAAATTATTTCACTTTTACCGCCTTAGATTTTATCACATTAATTTGAATTTGGTTTTACCTAATTTTATAAGTTTTTTTACCCAAAAGTTACAGACAGTTTTTTACCCCAAAAAAATAAACCCCAAAAATTTCTTCCATTTGTGCCATCCAAGAAATTGACTCTTTTTACCTTTTGTTTATATTTTTTTTGCAATATCAAAGAATAGTTTTAATATATTATTTTGAAAAACAATTGCCGTTCAATTTACGGCTTTTGTCTTTCTTTGTTGTTGCATTTTTTTGCCGCCACGGCGCCGTTGCAACTCCCTTTTTTTTGCATCCAAAAAAGTTGTTAAACAATTAATGAAATAATTATTGCAGAAATTTAATTTTAGAAAAATTTCTTTTACTTTATAATCTGAAACTTTTTTTCATCAAATCAACGTAAATTCATTCGTTTAAACTATAGTATTTATTTACAAGATTCATACCCTTTGAGCCTTTTTCAAAAAAATTTGTAATTCTTTTTGGCGCCTTTTTGACAAATAAAATTTTATTTTTCGTAAAACAACAACTTTGGAAGTTTTAAAACAATCAAATTTAAACTTAAAAATAAATACAGTTGCAAAATAAAAAGGATGGAAAAAAATCTGAAGAATATTTTTAAATTCATTCAAATTATAATATTATTATCAAAAAGTCATTGACCATTCAAAAAAATGGTCAATGACTTTTTGATAATATAATTTTAATACTTTCTGACGCCTCATTTTTTAGTAAATATACAATCTTATTAGAAATAGAAAAAAAACATGTTTGAAACTAACAAAATTTAAGCTTTTAAATAAATACAGTTGCAAAAAAACTAAAGCCTTTTTGTTCAATCAAACGGATTAACAGAAAAGTGTGGTATGATTATTTGAAAAATAACAAAAATATGTTTTTATCAGTTAATAAAAACTCAAAAATATTAAGAAAATACAGTTTATTAAAACTCTTTTTTTTCAACTTCGAGGACAGTGGATAATATAAATTTTTTCAAATTTCTTAAAAAACGCTGATTTTAGATACACAAGCTCCGATGTGGTCCCTAAGGATTTTCCCTAGGCTGTTTTTCGTTTAAAACCCCTTAGGGGATTAGAGGGATATATGATATCCCTTTAATCCGGAAAAATCAAAACCACCGGATTAAGCCAAAATAATTGTATGGCAACGTTTTAGGAATCCAGGTGGAACTCCCCAAAAAATTTCAGGTGTTTAAATTAATTTTAACATGTCGTTGCGGGACATTGAAAATTTGCATATTCACTTTTTAGCCTATTGAATTTAAATAATTTAAAAAAAATTTCCATGTTAAAACATGCTTTAAAAACTATTATTATGTATTCATATCTCAGTTTTATATACCAATCGAAATGCTTATTTTAGTCAATCAACTAATTTTGGAAAAACTATTTTTTATCAGTAAAGAGCAAAATAGTTTTAACCAGTTTATAAATATCTTTTAAGCTAACATTGTAGCTACCATATTATCAATTAAAAACAATTTTTTTCAACAGTTTTAAAGCAAAATATTTATTATTAATCTATTCTTTTTCAACTCCAAAAAAAAGGAATGACTCAAATTTGTTCAAAGAAAAAAATATTTAAAAAAATATGATTTTTAGCCTAAAAATAAAAAAGCAATGATTACTATTTTTTTTTTGAATTTCCAAAATAACAATTGTTTTGATACCAAATATAACCCTTTTTTTAGAGTATTTTTGAATTTGATTGATTAATGTCTTTTATTAAACTTGATTTGTGCATGTGGGGTTGACTGATTAAATGTTTGAGTACAATCAAAAAAAGATAAATAAAAAAACAGAACTTTGATTTTAAATATATTTTTTTATTGTTTTTTTCCCTTTATTAACCGTAAAAATTTTCAATAATAAAAACAAAAAGTGCCATTTAAAGATGGCACAAGCAAGTCGGAATTTTATGAGTTAAAATTGTGTTAGGAGCTGTCCAGATATGACATGATCAAAAAATCGGCTTTTTTTGACCCCTCCCCCCACCGCACCCATCACTTGATCACGTCATATCTGGACAGCCCCTTATCAGTGATGATTTAACTTTGATATTTTGAATAACAATTATCACATCTTTTATCAAAAAGAATATGATAATATTTTCTGATAATTTCTAAACTGAAAGCTTTTAAATTTTTTTAAAGAAAAAAAGAAGAGTAGAACTTATGAACCAGTTTATATAGCTTTTAAGATGAAATATAAAATCAGATTAGACACAGTTAAATTTCAGCAAAAGGAATTATATAAACTATAGAATCTTCAAGACAACTATTGATGCTGACAGTTATTTAAAGGGAGTGTCGACGACAAGCAAAAAAAATTTTTTTGGCAACAAGTATGTTTTTACACGAATAAGACATTTTTCTATGCTATTTCTTTTCTCTAACTCATTTTCGTGTTAAAACATACTTGTTGTCCCCACAAATTTTTTTTTGCTTGTCGTCGACACTCCCTTTAAAAAAAAATTTCATAATGACATAATAATGCTCAAATTACTTGTTATTTCCAGTTAAATATTTTCATTGTTTGAATATTTATTTTAAAATTATTTTTAAGTTTGATTTTTTTCCAATTTTTCGATGTACAAAAAATGTAGTCTATTTTCTCCATTTCTTTTTATCACTAATTTGTATACTATTTTTGTAGTATGATTTTTAAATAATATAAAAACCCATATCTATCTTGCATTCAGTTAATTTTAACAAAAAAAATGTCTAAAATTCCTGTTTTTAAACGTATTCAAATTTCTCGGCCCTTTCCTTTCGTCACAAATGTTCAATTAAATCGTCCAGAAAAGCGAAATGCATTTGATGCAATTTTTTGGAAAGAAATTGGTGATGTCTTTAATTTTCTTGCCACAGATTCTGATACCCGTGTAATTATTCTTTCTGGAAATGGCCCAATTTTTTGTGCTGGAATAGATTTGAATTCAAGTGATGACCTTTTAAATCCTGGAAATAATGATGGCAACGAAGAAGAAGAAGATTTTGCAAGAAAAGCAAGAAAAATGCGTGAAAAAATTATATTTTTTCAAAATTCTCTTCAATCAATTGATAATTGTTCAAAGCCTGTAATTGCGGCAATTCACAAAGCATGCTTTGGGGGAGGCGTTGATTTGATTGCAGCCGCGGATATTCGAGTTGCCGTTGATGGAACATTATTTTCTGTTAAAGTAAGAGATTTTATTGAATTTTTTAAGAAAAGCAGTATTTTCCTAGCTTTACAATCATCAGTTTTATAGAGAATTAAATCAATAATTTAGTTTTAAAAAAACACACTTGACCTCAGTTTTATAAAAAAATGTGATTTTTAAATGTAAAAGCTAATTCAGCACAAAGTAAGAGGCCAGAGATTCGGTGTAGAATCTCATTTTATCTATTATTAATTCAAAAGTTAAAACAGTTTTTTTGATTCAGTTTAAAAATAATACATTTCTTAAAAACTATAAAATTTACAGTTTGTAATAAATATCATAAGTTTTGATAAAATTTATTATAGTTTTTATTTCATTTAAGGAAGTTGATATTGGATTAGCAGCTGATGTTGGATCATTAAATCGATTACCAAAAATTTGTGGAAATAATAGTTGGATTCGTGAAATTTCATTTACTGCCCGATCGTTTGATGCTAAAGAAGCATTAGAAAATGGTATTTTAAAAAAAACTTTGGAATATGGCTGCATTTTATACTCTTTTATTTTAGATCTTTTATCCAAAGTTTATCCGACCCAAGAAATTATGAAAGTGGAAGTTGAAAAGCTTGCAAAAATAATTGCTTCCAAATCTCCTGTAGCAGTTGAAGGAACAAAAATTATTTTAAATTATTCTCGAGATCATTCAGTACAAGATTCTCTGACATTTACTGCAAATTGGAATATGTCACAGTTATTCACAGAAGATGTGCCAAAATCTGCAATGGCATCATTTCAGAAAAAAGAATTACCACAGTTTTCAAAATTATAAATTTTTGCAAATGTTTTTTTGTAGTAGCAAGAAAACAGTTTATTCTTTTTTTTGTTTCTTGACAATTTTTTATCAGTTGAAGATTCAAAAATGATTAGAAATATTTTTTCCGCTTTTAATAATTTAAAAAAATATTAAATTTTAATCGAAATGAATCTATAATTAAATATGAATCTATAAATTTCCTGTTCAATAATAATAAAAATAATAACAAAAAAGAGAAATTTTTTGGGTTTAATTCCAGTTTTAAAAGATTTACACTTTAAAGTTATGATAACTTTCAAATGAACAATATTTTTGCCGTTACAGTATGATTTGTGACTGTAAAGTTGTTGAAGAAGCAGCTTAGAAATATCGATCGAATTACAACGTACCAACCTTCTTATGAAAAACCAAAATAATAATTTTATTATCCCAAAGAAAAACAACAGCAAAACCAAATATCTAGCTGATAGCCAAAAAATATACATTTAAAGGAGATTCATTAGTTGATGCATTGCGAAATTTTCTCTTTTTCAAATTATAAGGCGTTTCCCGCATTTTTATCGGGTGCTAGAAACTTTTTGAGATTTCGCAATGCATCAACTAACGAATCTCCTTTAACTTTAATCAACAATTTTTTTTTTAAATTTATCGACCAATGCCACATCGAATTCACCGTTCTATTTTTCAAGCCGATGTCTGGCAAAATGTCTTTTTTGCAAACGCGAATTGCGGGATTTTCAAATTTTTTCTTGGAGCAAAATGCCGATTATTTCTTTGGCACTTTTTTTTAAACAAAAACTGATGGCACCATTAAATTTCCCATGGTCGAATACCTATATATGCAAAAAATTAGCTTAAAACGCATTCCGCCAATTTTTTTTAAAGCGTCCGCACCGCAAAAAATTCATTATTTTTTTTATTTTACCAATGTTTTCGACTATGCTTAACAATGTCGAAAACATTGGTAAAATAAAAAAAAATCAATGATTCCCAAAAAAATGATAATGCCTCAAATTAGGTTTCTGGTGTTTTATTTTATTTCTATTACATATATTTATCATTAATTAACTGCAAAAATGTTGATTCAAATCGAGAAAACTCGAGTTTTGAATATATATTGATTTTGTTAATTTTTGAGATTTTATATCCCTACCATATCACCAAATCTGAACCGATAGTGCCCAAACTTGCCAGGATAACTCCAATAACATAGTTTTATATAATAAAAGTCACCGCATGTCAATATCTTTCATAATCACTGAGTTTTGCTTCCAAAATGATGCTGTAGATGTACCTTTTACGTTCAAAGTGAGAAAATAAAATGGTGGCCCCCGTAAAACATTCTTAGATTGGTCCATACATATGCAGAATCATGTGGGGAATCGAATTTCGTAAAAAAAAAGTATGCCCGTGGTGAAAATTTTGAGTCTTGATACCGGACTACAGTATACCACCAACTTTAATTAGAAATTTTTCATCGAAAAAACCACTTTGGATGGTCAAAATGTATTTTATATTGTTCACTGGGTTGAGGGGAATCGATCTATGTGCATTTTAGAGAATCTTTTTAAAAAAATTTTTTTTGTCGAGTAAAACGGCGCGCCACGCCGTAACTCGGCGCGCGCGCCTTTTCGAGTTAAACAAAGTTCAAATTCGTGATCTCCGACCTCGATTTGGTCTAAAAACGGCGATTGAGCTTTCAAACCCAAAATTTTATTTTTTCAGAATGCCAAAAAATAGAAAAAAAAGTCGATTCTTACAAAAAATCGCTTTTAAAAGCAAAACTGAGGTTATGCCGATTTTTTTTCTGTATATGTGCAAAAAATTCAAAAATTTCGATATCTCGACACGAAAACTTAATTTTATCAAAATATAAATATCACCACGAAATTCCCCATAGTCGAAAACCTATAAATCCGGGGAATTAGCTAAAAGGAAGCAAAATTCGATTTTTCATAAGTGATCGAAATTCTCCAAATACCGTACAGTCGAAATTCAAAAATTCCTGAACCATCGGGGTCCCCCTACTTTTTTTGATTATTCCCCGCTCTAGGGGTAAAAAAGGGCGGGGAATCCGATGGTGCTATTTTTGAGTTTAATAAAAATATCCTTGACCCTGCTTTACCCTATTGAACACAGTCGATATGCTGAAAATGGGTCTCACCGCGAAAATTTTAATTCGCTGATATTTTATTCGGATTCAGCGACCTCGAAAACCTATATAGGTGCAAGAATATTAAAAACTTTGAAGAAAATAATAAAACACCATTAAAATGAAAAAAAATGCATATTTTCCCTTCAGGACCATAAAAAAGTGGGTTACGGTAGGAAAAAAACTCTAATATTTTGGATTTAGGCTTGTTAAGCATAGTCGAAAACATTGGTAAAATAAAAAAAATAATGAATTTTTTGCGGTGCGGACGCTTTAAAAAAAATTGGCGGAATGCGTTTTAAGCTAATTTTTTGCATATATAGGTATTCGACCATGGGAAATTTAATGGTGCCATCAGTTTTTGTTTAAAAAAAAGTGCCAAAGAAATAATCGGCATTTTGCTCCAAGAAAAAATTTGAAAATCCCGCAATTCGCGTTTGCAAAAAAGACATTTTGCCAGACATCGGCTTGAAAAATAGAACGGTGAATTCGATGTGGCATTGGTCGATAAATTTAAAAAAAAAATTGTTGATTAAAGTTAAAGGAGATTCGTTAGTTGATGATGAAGCAGTTATTCAAGCAGTTGCAGCTCCTCTTTCCACACATCCAATCCACTCTCAACGTCCAGTTATCAACCCAAATTTATTAGTCAATCCATTTAATGAAGCTCAACAACAGCAGATCTTTTTGAATCAACAAATGCAAATGATGCATCAACAACAACAATTCCAACGACATCAATTTTTCCAATGGCAACAAATGCAACACAGATTTCGATAAAATTATATTTATTATATGCTTTTATCTATTTGTTTTGCAAGTATTTTTACTTTGTTTTTGTTTTGTTAGTATCTTTACTTTTTATTTTTTATTTTTGAAAAAATATATTATTTGGATTCTGCTGTGGTTTTTCGAAACAAAGGCACTTGAAAACCACTTAAGTGCCATTGCTTGGACTACCCAGTCTGGATTTTATGAAGATTCGAGCACTTTTTTTAATTGACTATAGACCAAAAATATAAGACGCCTAAACGAAATGTGATTTTCATTTTGAATAAATTAACCCCTTTTTTATAAATTTTTACATTGCAAAGGTGCTGTTCAGAATCAGGCAAGTTTGCTAAAATTGTCTCAGAAAAAAGTTGGTAAAAGCCGATTTATATTTTTTTTAAATCCAGCATCACTTTTTGAGGCTACTTTGCTCATTTTCCAAAGTAGCCTCACTTTTTGAGGCTACTTTGCTGTTAAATGAATCTGACATTGATATTGCATTTTCAAACTCCGTAGATAAAATGGCATTGAAGACTCTTTATTTAAAACCTGTCAAAACTCCACTCGAAAATAATTGAATTGGGTCTACTGATATATTTTCAACAAAGTCAAGGGTAGGTAAAACTTTAATCTTTTGTTAGTTTATTGTTTTTTCATGTATTAATATTTTGTAGGTTCGTTTAATCAGGTTTAAAACAACAAATGAACCTGCTGGACCACACTCCATAGAGCTCCAATGTATCCAACAATAAACTTTCAATAAAAGTTATGCCAGTTTTTAAACGAATGACAATTGCAGCAGTTAGAATATTTGCTGATTATCTTAAACTTATTATGGTTTCTGATAAATTACTTTCTTCGTAAGTTTTATATATGTTTGTCATCAGTTTAAAGTTGTTGTTACTATTTTTAGATCATAATTCTTTGTTGCATTTCTTTGCATGAAAAGTTATAAATCAGATTTGGAATTCAAATTTTTGTAAATTTGTTGCTGGATATGATTTTGCAAAATTTGCAATGAGTGATAAAGGCACTCAGTCTAAACGGTAAGTTATTTTCACCACACAACATTGTTAAAACAATATATTTGCAGAGATGATGATCACTCCGTAGTTGTTCTTGATTCAAATAATACTGGTGATGCTGATAATCTAAATGTTATATCAGCAACCAAAGAAATATATATATTACTGTACATTTTTTTACTCTGTAGTTTTTGTTTGTTGATTTAATTATTGTTTGTTTTTGTTGTTAAATATTTATTTAAAAAAGTGTACTGTAATTTTAGCTTTTTATACATTCATTTTTTGAGGCGATTTTTGTAGCAAAAATTGCCTCACTTTTTTACAAACATTAAAACATTCATTTAACATCAAAGTAGCCTTAACAAATGAGGCTACTTTGGAAAATCAACAAAGTAGCCTCAAAATCCCTTTTCGTGAGGCTCGATTTCAGAAAACTTAAAAACGGGTTTTACCAAAGTTTTTTTGCTGACATTTTCGGGACTTTACGTGAAATATTGATTTTGGTCCAAATTTTAAAAAATGGGGTTAATATATTCAAAGTGAAAATCACATTTCGTTTAGGCGTCTTATATGCTCGAATCTTCCTCGACCATTGTCAAAAAAATTATAGCCTTGTCTCATAAATAATATTGCACTTTTTATTTAAAATATTATTTTAAATTATTTTAAATTTTTTTTAACAATGAAGGCTAAATTTAAATTTAAAAATTTAACGAAGCAAATATAAGCAATTTAATTAATTAAATTTTGTTTTTTTTGTATTGATGTATTATGAAACCAGAATTGTTTCAGCATTTTTTATTATCATGTTTATTTGTTGGAAATTTGCTTGGTAAATCCTAAAGAAATAGATTGAATATCACAGATGAATCAAAAACTCATTATGGAATGTTTTATGAATTTAAAATAAACGACAAAATAAAACCGCAATTTACATTATTAGTTTGTTCTGGATGTAGAAAAAAAATCAACCCATGTATCAACAAGTTGCTCAACAACCTCAAGTTCAACATTATTTTCCAACAAATTTCAATGTTTCTCTTCCAAATTATCCAAATCAACATCATCAATTTAATTATTATCCTCGTCCTCCACCTTTTAAAATTTGTCAGTTTTTTTAAAATTTTTATTTTTTATTGTTACTTTTACTATGTTATTTACTGTTTTACATAAATTTGTTAATTTAATTCTTTCTTTGCTTTATAATTTACGCGCGCAATAGTAGCGTAGCGTCTTCAATTTTTTTGTTTATTGGTTTTTCTGAAAAACCAATAAATAAATAAATGCCTTGAAGGATAAAAGGTCAATCTTTTTTTTTTCTTTTAATAAAAAAAAGTGCTTGAATCTTCCAAGTACCCCCAGTCAGGATACCATTTTTTCCGTTTGTTTAGTTTTGGCGCCAAAATACCTGCTCATCTTCACCAAACAAATTTAGCAAATAATTTTAAACTTGATGGAGTATATATTTATTTAAAAATCATATTGTTGTTATTTTTTTTCTTCTCGTTTTTGAAGTTTTGTCACTTCTACTATATAAAATGGATGAATCTTAAAAAATTCAAACTCATCCAAGGGCTGTTTGATAAGACAAAAAACACTTTTGGCACCTTAAATTTTCAACCTTTTGTTTTTTATTCCTGATTAGGCTTCAATTAATTGAGTACTTTATTAATCCAACCAAAAATTACAAATATTTTTATTTCGTTCTTTCAGTCTCTAATGATCATCACTAATAATCACTGATAACAGAGAACACTCGTGCTATACTATTATACTTTGAATTTTTTATGAGGTTACTTAAAGTTGTTGAAAAACTTGAGAATTTTTAAAAACGTTGTACATTTCAACCACAAAAGTAATATATATTTGAATTTTTTTCAGTCAACATTAAAATGAATGAATATGAAAGAGAAAAAACAAGATTTATTCAAAAATTGAATCAAGCAAATTCTTGGATGTATGGTTATTTCTTTGAATTTTTTGAAGGCGTTTTTGACTACTTACGACTTCGAAATTTATTAAAAATTGAAAGCTTTTGTGATGAAGAATCAAATGCTTTAAATAAATGTCTCAATAAATTAATTTCAATTTTTTCAAAATATTTTGAACATTATTTAACTCAGTTAAAACCCCAACATTGTTATAAAACATTGAAAATTCGATCTGTTATGGAATTTTTAAAAATTGATTGTGCAAATTTTACCAGCGAAATTTCCAAAGAAACTCTTATTAGCTTAACTGAATATGATAGCGATTTATGGAATAAAGTTAATAATTTTTCTTCAAGCGATAGATTCATGAGTGGATGGGATATTGGTGATGTTCCAATTATTGATGGAATCCCTGAATCTCATTACTGGTGGACAGAATTTCATCGAAAGGGGAAAGCCAATCCTTATAATTTTAATTTTGAAAATTATGTTAAAACTGTTTTTCCTGATTATAAAAGTACTTAATTTCCATTGTTGTAGTTTTCTATTTTAAAAGAATAAATTTTTTTGTTTTGCCGAAATTTTATACCAAATGAATATAACTTTTGCTACCACAATTAAAGCTTCTTAAAAAAATTTATAAAAAAAGGTTTGCAAAATAACTATCTCTTTTTCTGCAAAAGGTTTTTACTGTACATTCAACGTGGTGGCATATTACAGTTATCCAGAGAGAAATCATCGAATAATTTACGAAAACTAATAAATATTTTAAAATTATAGAGCATGTACTTGATCAAATTAATCAAATTTTTGAATATTATTTAAAGGTTAGTTGTAAAAAATAAGTCTGCAAATAACAGTTTTTTTCAGGATTCAACAATTAAAATCTTTGTATGTAATGTTATTATGAAATCAAATGAATACTCAAATTTAAAATTTCTTTCTCTTTGCCAGCAAATTCATAAACTCGAACAATTTTTTAAGTTTGTTTTTATTTTACCTCACAAAAAAAACAACAGCGGTTTTTAGAGAAATTCATAATACAAATTCTGAAATCTCTTTTACCGATTCAAATGAAATCATTATTAATAATACAATCAAATTGCATCCGTTTGTTTTGAATGAAATGGGCACCATGGTACATCCACGCACTGATTTGAATCGTAGAGTTTTACTTTATGAAATGACAAAACATCGCTTTCAAAATATGTTGCCAGCAAATGAAATAGCGATTTTTAAAAGTGATCGAATTATTTTTCAAGGACATTGTCAATATATCAGAGAAATGATGGAAAATATATATGGGACTCCACTTGATAATAAAATTTTTGGAAATCTTTCAACGATTCAATATTACAGAATAAAACAAGTATTTGGTTTAGATATACTTCGAAATATTAAGCCTCTTTGGATCACTGGAAAAAAGATGATGTGTTTATTCGTTTCTCCTGCTGATCGTTCAGTAGATCAACTTTGCAATTATGTCGAAGTGATTGGCCAAATTCGTTTAGAAAAAACAGTAAGTTGTTAAAAAAAAAGATTTTATGAAAATTAAAACATTGCTTTTCAGATTAAACAAATGGTTAAAAATTTTATTGATGTAAGTCTTTTTCAAGATGAATAGTTCCCCTTAGAATATTAAAGCCAATAATTCCTCAAATTAAATGATACTCTTTAGATTAATCCTGGAACTACCAGATATGAAGCACTTCATGATGATGAAATTTTTAATCAAATGAAAATTATTTTTGAAATGTATAAATCAGAAGTTGAAGAAATTGGCTTAAATGGATTTGCATCAATTTCTGGTGCAACTTATCATTCACTAAAACATGCTATACCGTTTATGTTACAACATGATGAAGAAGAGGGTCGACTTGTTCCCTATGCTGCTATTAAAAATTATTTGGAAGGGGAAATTCCTTTTAAAAATTTTGATGCATCTCGTATTAATCAAAATGGTACGGCATTTAGTCTTGCATTTAAGAAAAATATTGAACGTTTGGGTGGTGATTTTGTTGGATTCGGAAAAATTTTAATTGATCCTGATGGCCCTATTCCAATCCCATGTAATGCTGGAACAATGAAAAAAATAGAAGAAGGAAAAATTGAATTTAATAAAGTTTCAAAATATCGATTGGAAAAAAGATGTTTTTAAAATTAAAATTAAAAAAAATTGTAATTTAAAATTAAAATTACAATTCGTTTCTCCTGCTAAAAATTTAAAATTACAATAAATCTGATTTTAAATTTTTATAAACTCGGCCACATAATAATGAATCAGAACCCCCCTCTTGTTATCTTTACAACGTTGAAGATATATTCTCTTTGTATTCATCAACCAATATTTTTTTAAACATTTTTATTTTATAACAAAAGAAATTACCGTAAGCAAGCAAAATACAAAAAAAGAGAGAGTAAAAAAATTGCAATCATTTTGAATGCCTTGAAAAAGAGCCGAGAATAAAAAAGAAGCCGTGTTAAAATCCCAAAAAAATCAGGGATCAGGTTTTCTTTTACTTATTTTGAAATAATATCAAAGAGTCCGCCTCCTTTAAGGTGTAAAACATGCAACAAAAGAGCACAAAAGGAAACCGACAACGATGACAAAAAAATATTTATTAAAAATGTCATTTCAATCAATAAACAATAATGGAAAAAAATTACAAGACACAAATTTTTTAAATAAAAAAAATGCAAAAAAAATTTAAACAATTTCAATTAGTCATCAACATCCCACAGGCCAGTCGAATAAACCAACGACATCCCACAGGTCAACACCAATTAGTCATCGATATCCAATTACGTTTCACATTGTTAAAAAATCAATTTTTATCTTTTATATTTTTTTTTCACCTTTTGAAACATTGGCTCTGACATTAAACAATAAATGTTGATAAACTAGTTGATATGAAATAATAATTTTTTGAAATCATATGATTTCAAAAAATTATTATTTCAATCAACAGAAATAGATGTCAAAAAAAAGGGGGAAATGTTTTAGGGGGGGGGGGGGATTTTAGGGGGGGGGGGGGGGGGGACTAAAGGGGAGTAAAATTTTTAGGGGGCCCCGGGGGCCCCTAAAAATTCAAAGGGGGATACAGCCCTAATTTTGGACAACTTTCACCTCTCTTGCATCAAGTTTTTATTATACTCTTCTTCATCAGCTACAGTACGAAAATAGAAAAAATCTAAAAATCGGTACTGTGTGAGAAACATTATTATTATGGTTTTATCACTAGAAATTGGTAAAAATAAAGTTAAGGAATAATTGCTGACAGTTTTACAGTTAAATCCATCATTTTTCAAAAAGTTGTCATTTTTTCTGTTAATTTTGGTATACTGTAGAATCAGCTGTAGTTGTCAGATAAAAAATTTGTGATCTAGCTATTATAAAACAATTATTAGGGGATGAATAAAATCCATATTTGGATTAATTACGTCTGACAGAATCATTTTATTACACGTCTAACAAAATATGTTAGACAGCATTATTGTTCAATTTATGTATTTGAAGTTGATCCCAAATTATGTGTTTTTTTATGCAAGTGAGGTGAAAGTTGTCCAAAATACACTAATAGCATTATAATTGATAATGCAAGTCATCGGAAGGAGTTTCATGACATATTTCAAAAGTTATGAATTTTTTACGATGTTGGAGATAGAGTTTTCCATACAAAAATAAAAAGTTTCAATAACTTTGCGAATACATTGTTTAAAAATTCAGTTATTTCCCACCAGGTACTTTCAAGGATAGTGAATCCGATGTTGGTCTATGTTTGTTTAATTAAGGTCCTGTTTTTTTGTAATTATATTTTACAGTAATTTTCCCATACAAAAAAAATATACAAAATGAAATAAAAAATTTTTAAACCATTATTTTTTACAAAAACCCAAATTCTAATAGATTTTGATATGCTGAACACGATGCAAGCTTAAAATATATCATTTTGTGCAAGGTTATCGTTTAATTTAAGTGGTAAAATCGCATTTTACCACATGGAAAAATTACTGTAAAAACTTTACAAAAATTACAAATTTGGTATCGCTAGATTCCCCAAGCCTTCTACTTTCATTTGTGACCAAAATATTGTAAAAATAATATTTTTTTGTAATGTATCTTTTTTTTGAAACACACACCTTTTTCTGTCTTTTTTATATATTATATAACAAAAAATGAAAAGTGGAAAATATTTATTAAAATATTTAAATCAAGGCGTAAAATGTGTGATTTTTTGACAAAATTTGAAAACCATAACAACATAAAAAAACGATCTGAGACATAAAAAATGTGGCGCAATTTTGCAGCTGTTTGACGAAAAAAAGAAGAGACGCAAATATTTCGCAATAACAAACAACTTTTCTTGCATCTGCAAACAGTGTACTCGCGCCCCAAGAAACATCGCCGCCGCCGCCGCCAGGCAAAAAATGAGACATCGCCGCCGACGCCGCCGCCGCCGCCAGCGGCATCCTTTAATCTGTGGCAAAACCATATGATCTTTTTCGAAAAGTCGCCGCCGGCGGCGCGAGTACACTTTCTGCAAACATGTCGAAAGCAGCGTTCTTAAATTTTTAAACTTTTTTCAATCCACATCACTAATGACACATTTTTACGTGGCATTACCGTAATCCTTTTCTGAGGAGCTTTTTTTTTCCTCAGCTTTTTCTGAGGAACTTTTTTTTCCTCAATTTTTTTCACTCCCAGTCACTTTTCAAAAAAATCCGCTCACCGGAATCGAACCTGCGACTCTTCAACTCACTGCACTAACCGCTGCGCCACTGGCTCAATCGAATGTGTTCAACGAAAGTTGACTATAAAAGAATGCGCTTTTTCAGCCGTTTTATTTTTATTTTTCTTTTATTTTTTTAATAACAATTATTATTTTAATGAACTAATTTACTTAATAACTTATTGTAATCAGTAATTTAACAAACAACTTAGTCAGATTTCGTTTCTTTGTCACTTTATTAATTTTTTTTGATATCATTTTTTTCTCTTTGAATTAAATGGAAATATTTTTGTTTTAATAAAAAATTTTAGCTTAATGTTACATTTTTTATTTGGTAAATGTAAATAATCACAATTTTTGGAGCAAAAAATAAGTATGTTTGTTAAATCAACATTAAGATATTTCATTGTGATCAAGTAATGCTTCATCTGGTTAAGGAATATAAGGTGTTGTTGATTTGGCAGTGACAACAGCTTTTAATTTATTATCGCCCATGACAGTCACTTTATCAAAAAGTTTTAAATTAAATAATAATTCTTTTAGAACTAAAAAATATTTGGCAGCTTAACTTTTTTATGTTGTCAGTTCAAACTTACATTGATTGATCAGAAGGATGATAGATGACTGCACTTTGATTAGCATTACAAAGCTTTGAAACTACATAAAGTTCTCCCGCACTTATAATTGTCCCCATTCTGCATTGTTTTTTTTTCCATTTAATTCAAAGAGTAAAAAAGGATATCAAAAAAAATAAAAAAAGTGACAAAAAAACGAAATCTGACTAAGTTGTTTGTTAAATTACTGATTGCAATAAGTTATTAAGTAAATTAGTTCATTAAAACACATTTTTTTGACACTTTTTGGTGTTTTTAAATTTAATATATATGGACCACGTATTTACTGATTTGTTTTAATAAAAATTTTATTTGTGTCTTAAGACGCTGTCTTTATGTTACAAACTACATGTTTAATCCTTATAGATTTATTTTCTGTTTTTCTTCATTTTTTGTCAAACATTTTGCGATAATTTTGCTGAATTTAAATAAAGGTAATGTTTTTTATTTCTCGCTTTTAGCAAAAATTTTTAGTGGCTGTGTTTTTAAAATATTATTTTCACACTAGTAAAACTACGTTTTTTTATTTTAAAAATTTGAAGGAGTTCATAAGTTTGACTGAAAAGCTGTTTTCCTACGATACAATGTAATTAACCATATATGTGACATAATTTTATGAAACGGTCTTGCTGAAATATTAGTACTGAACAAAAAAGAGAGAGAAAGGGGAAAAAGAGATAAAAAAGATTTGGGAATAAATGAGGATAAAAAAAAGTATGAAATTTTGTCGCAAATTTTTTGTTGAAAAATTTGTTAGTTTTTTAGGGTTACGTAAAGATGGGATAAAGTGATAAAGCTAGAAAACTGATAAAAATTTGGTTTGGTCAAAAGTTTTTTCGCTCTTAATTTGAGAATAAAGAATTTTAATTTTTCATGGAATTATTATAATTTTGTAGTAAATTAATTAAAATATTTTTATGAAAAATAATTTTAGATTTATGTATTAAAGGGAGCGTCCGCTTTAGTTAAAATGGAATTTTTTACACCCAGCATTTTTCTTAACACGAAAACGTCTTTCACTAATGATGGGGAATGCAAAAGTTTGTTTTTTTCTGTCAATCATTCACAACGCTTGCACAAACAAATGCATTCCCCAACGTGGTGGGTGTAAAAAATTCCATTTTAACTAAAGCGGACGCTCCCTTTAAAAAAAATGTTTTGGAATAGAAATTAACATAAATTTATTCGATTTCATGCTTCTCTAATTTAAAATCTTGTTCTTATGCAAATTTGGCTTAAAAAAAAGGTTTTAAGTTATTTCAGTTTAACCGCCTTAGATTTGATCATATTCAAGGCCGTATTTAGGGTGGGGGAATCGGGACCTGTGCCCCCCCCCCGAAACTGAGGAATTTCCTTTGATCTTTTGCCGCTTCGTGTTGGGGGCGGCAAAAGATCAAAGGTGTGCCCCCCCCCCCGAAACGGTCGGTGCCCCCTCCAAAATTTTTTTCTGTATACGGCCTTGATCACATTAATTTAAATTTGGTTTTACCTAATTTTATAAGCTTTTTTGCTCAAATTTTTTAGGTATAACAGTTTTTAACCCTAAAAAAATAAACCCCAAAAATTTCTTCCATTTGTGTCATCCAAGAAATTGACTCTTTTTACCTTTTGTTTATATTTTTTTTGCAATATCAAAAAATAGTTTTAATATATTATTTTGAAAAACAATTGCCGTTCAATTTACGGCTTTTGTCTTTCTTTGTTGTTGCATTTTTTTGCCGCCACGGCGCCGTTGCAACCCCCTTTTTTTGCATCCAAAAAAATTGTTTAACAATTAATGAAATAATTATTGCAGAAATTAAATTTTCTTCTACTTTATAATTCAAAACTTTTTTCCATCAAATCAGCTTAAATTCGTTTAAACTATATTATTTATTTACAAGATTCATACCCTTTGAGCCTTTTTCAAAAAAGTTTGTAATTCTTTTTGGCGCCTTTTTGACAAATAAAATTTTGTTTTTCGTAAAAAACAACTTTGGAAGTTTTAAAACAATCAAATTTAAACTTAAAAATAAATACAGTTGCAAAAAAACGATGGAAAAAAAGTTGAAGAATATTTTCAAATTCTTTCAAATTATAATATTATTATTAAAAAGTCATTGACCATTCAAAAAAAGTTTTTAATACTTTCTGACGCCTCTTTTTTTAGTAAATATACAATCTTATTAAAAATAGAAAAAAAACATGTTTGAAACAAACAAAATTTAAGCTTTTAAATAAATACAGTTGCAAAAAAAACTAAAACTTTTTTGTCCAATCAAACGGATTAACAGAAAAGTGTGGGTATGATTATTTGAAAAATAACAAAAATATGTTTTTATCAGTTATAAAAAACTCAAAAATACAGTTTATTAAACAACTTCGAGGACAGTAGGTAATGTAAATTTTTTCAAACTTGTTAAAAACGCTGATTTTAGACACACAAGCTCCGATGGGGTACCTAAGAATCTTCCCTAGGCTGTTTTTCGTTTAAACCCTTAGGGGATCAGAGGGATATACGATATCTCTTTAATCCGGAAAAATAAAAACCACCGGATTAAGCCAAAATAATTGTATGGCAACGTTATATGAATCTAGGTGGAACTCCCCAAAAAATTTCAGGTGTTTAAAATAATTTTAACATGTCGTTTCGGGACATGGAAAATTTGCATATTCACTTTTTAGCCAATTTAAAAAACATTTCCATGTTAAAACATGCTTTAAAAACTATTATTATGTATTCATATCTCAGTTTTATATACCAATTGTAATGCCTATTTTAGTCAATCAACTAATTTTGGAAAAACTATTTTTTATTAGTAAGGAGCAAAATAGGCCAGTTTATAAATATCTTTTAAGCTAACATTGTAGCTACCATATCATCAGTTAAAAACAATTTTTTTTCAACAGTTTTAAAGCAAAATATTTACTATTAATCTATTCTTTTTCAACTCCAAAAAAAAGGAATGACTCAAATTTGTTCAAAGAAAAAAAATATTTAAAAAAAATATGATTTTTAGCCTAAAAATAAAAAAGCAATGATTACTATTTTTTTTGAATTTCCAAAATAACAATTGTTTTGATACCAAATATAACCCTTTTTTTAGAGTATTTTTGAATTTGATTGATTAATGTCTTTTATTAAACTTGATTTGTGCATGTGGGGTTGACTGATTAAATGTTTGAGTACAATCAAAAAAAGATAAATAAAAAAACAGAACTTTGATTTTAAATATATTTTTTTATTGTTTTTTTCCCTTTATTAACCGTAAAAATTTTAAATAATAAAACCAAAAAGTGCCATATAAAGATGGCACAAAAAAGTCAGAATTTTTTGAGCGAAAATTGTGTTAGGAGCTATCCAGATATGATGTGATCAAAAAATCGGCTTTTTGACCCCCCCCCCCACCGCACCTATCACTTGATCACGTCATATCTGGACAGTCCCTTATCACTGATAAATACATGATTTAACAGTAAATTTGATATTCTGAACAACAATTATCACATCTTTTATCAAAAAGAATATGGTAATATTTTCTGATAATTTCTAAACTGAAATTTTTTAAATTTTTTTTAAAGAAAAAAAGAAGAGTAGAACTTATGAACCAGTTTATTTAGCTTTTAAAGTAAAATATAAATACAGATTTGACACAGTTAAGTTTCAGCAAAAGGAATTATAAAAATTATAGAATCTTCAAGACAACAACAATAGGATTTTTTTGTGCAACATGATGACAGTTATTTAAAAAGAAATTGGGGGGGGGGGGGAATAATGCTCAAATTACTTGTTATTTCCAGTTAAAATTTTTCATTATTTGAATATTTATTTTTAATATTTATTATTTTTAAGTTTTATTTTTTTCCATTTTTTCGATGTACAAAAACTGTAGTCTATTTTCTCCATTTCTTTTTATCACTAATTTGTATACTACTTTTGTAGTATGATTTTAAAATAAATATAAAAACCCATTCTTGTATATCTTGCATTCAGTTAATTTTAACAAAAAAAATGTCTAAAATTCCAACTTTTAAACGTATTCAAATTTCTCGGCCCTTTCCTTTCGTCACAAATGTTCAATTAAATCGTCCAGAAAAGCGTAATGCATTTGATGCAATTTTTTGGAAAGAAATTGGGGATGTCTTTAATTTTCTTGCCACAGATTCTGATACCCGTGTAATTATTCTTTCTGGAAATGGCCCAATTTTTTGTGCTGGAATTGATTTGAATTCAAGTGATGAACTTTTAAATCCTGGAAATAATGATGGCAACGAAGAAGAAGAAGATTTTGCAAGAAAAGCAAGAAGAATGCGTGAAAAAATTATATTTTTTCAAAATTCTCTTCAATCAATTGATAATTGTTCAAAGCCTGTAATTGCGGCAATTCACAAAGCATGCTTTGGGGGAGGCGTTGATTTGATTGCAGCCGCGGATATTCGAGTTGCCGTTGATGGAACATTATTTTCTGTTAAAGTAAGAGATTTTATTGAATTTTATAAAAAAAGCAGTGTAAAAAACACTTTTAAAAACTGTACCAATTTTTAAAAGTAACCAAAAGATTAATTTACTTAAATACAGTAACAGATAAATATTTTCGACAACAATGCTTATTAAAAAATGTTTATTTATTTTCCTAGCTTTACAATCGTCAGTTTTATAGAGAATTAAATCAATAATTTAGTTTTAAAAACACGCTTGATGACCTTAGTATTATAAAAAAATGTGATTTTTAAATATAAAAGCTAATTCAGCACAAATTAAGAGGCCGGAGATTTGTTGTAGAATCTCATTTTATCTATTATTAATTCAAAATTTACGTTAAAAGTTTGAATTTAGGGAAGATCTTTTAAACAAAAACATTCGAATACAGTTTTTTGATTCAGTTTAAAAATAATACATTTCTTAAAAATTATAAAATTTACAGTTTGTAATAAATATCATAAGTTTTGATAAAATTTATTATAGTTTTTATTACATTTAAGGAAGTTGATATTGGATTAGCAGCTGATGTTGGATCATTAAATAGATTACCAAAAATTTGTGGAAATAATAGTTGGATTCGTGAAATTTCATTTACTGCCCGATCGTTTGATGCTAAAGAAGCATTAGAAAATGGTATTTTAAAAAAAACTTTGGAATATGGCTGCATTTTATACTCTTTTATTTTAGATCTTTTATCCAAAGTTTATCCGACCCAAGAAATTATGAAAGTGGAAGTTGAAAAGCTTGCAAAAATAATTGCTTCCAAATCTCCTGTAGCAGTTGAAGGAACAAAAATTATTTTAAATTATTCTCGAGATCATTCAGTACAAGATTCTCTGACATTTACTGCAAATTGGAATATGTCACAAATATTCACAGAAGATGTGCCAAAATCCGCAATGGCATCATTTCAGAAAAAAGAATTACCACAGTTTTCAAAATTATAGCAAGCGTTTATGTTTCTTAACAATTTTTTATCAGCTGAAGATTCAAAAATGATTAGAAATATTTTTTCCGTATCACATTCTGTTTATTTCAATGTTACTGAAAAAAAACATTAAATTTTAATCGAAATGAATATATAAAATCATTAAAATAATAACAAAGAGATATTTTTTGGGTTTACTTCCAGTTTTTAAAGGTTTACACTTTAAAGTTATGGTAACCTTCAAATGAACAATATTTTTGCCGTTACAGTATGATTTGTGACTGTAAGACTTGAAGTTGTTGAAGAAGCAGCTTAGAAGTATCGATCGAATTACAACGTACCAACCTTCTTATGAAAAACCAAAATAATCATTTTATTATCCCAAAGAAAAACAACAAAAAAACCAAATATCTAGCTGATAGCCAAAAAATATACATTTAACTTTTATCAACAATGTTATTTATTCAGATTTAAGCATGTTAAACCCAATTATGCTGACGAAGTTGAAGAAGATCATCAATTTTAAATTTGATACGTTTGCAAACATTAGGCTTATATCGTTCACAATATTGTGAATATGAATCAATTCTAATCCTTTCATCTCCATTATCAACAAGCGGTCCACTGATTATTAATAAGAGTACAGCAGATTCAAGTAATGTTTCATTTTTAGATTCTTCATAACTTCGAATAAATACAACCAAACAATTTTCGAGTATCTTATAGTTAATGAGCTGAACACGATAAAGGTGAGCAACAAAACTGAAAATAAACAATGGAGTAAATAATTGTGGAAGGAAAACATAGTTAAACAAACCGAAGAAGACCAATCATATCTCTCTTTTCTTTCATTCTAGCATATTCATTTGCATATGTATTGCCAGACTTTTGATTATCAGTGGTTGCTTCAACGAGGGTTTGAATTTGAGGTACTAAAGCAGCACGAAACCAAGCTTGAACTTTATTCAATTCTCTTTCAGCTTGATGAATTTGTTTACATAAATTAGCATATAACTCGACATAAGTAGGTGCTTGTATAGCTTGTTCGAAGATAATAGATGAAACCTTTGTTACCGCTTCTTTATCATACCAAAAATCAATTTCTTTCAAATCTTGTAGCAAGATATCAAATTTTTTGGTAGTAATTTTGTTTAATAAACCTCTAACAGTTCGAATAGTTTCCTGTAAAAGTTTTGGTATATGAATTATTAGTGTATGAATGAATAAACTTACATCAATATTATTATTGAGATCATTATCTTCTTTTAAAAAATATGGAATCCATGCATTCTTGCTTCTTTGATCACTGAAAAAAAGCAGCGTTAAAAATCTTTTTAACAATTTAGTAAACTTTACCATAACAAAACCATTTTATTACAATATACACAAAATAAACTCTTTAAATTTAATTCAATCTTTAAATTTAATTCAATCAATCGCAAAACCCAAAATTGGATTGCTCAAAAATGCATCCTCTTGTTTTTTAATGGCATTACGCCAAACCTCAGCAGGAAATGCATATTTTAGCTGATTATACATTAATCCTGATAAAAGGATTCTGAAGGCAGATTATAGACGGATTCTGATATCGAAACTTGTTTTTCACATTTAATTATCATCTGGGTCCATTTTCTGCGCTGATCACGAAAATAGAAACGGTTTTTAGATTTGAAGATTCTGAAGTCGGATTATGAAAAGATCTTCACACGTGGGCAAGGGGGTGCGACCAAAAATTTTTTTTTGCGCCATCAAGATTTTCCACAAAAAAATTTTACCTGTGGGTAAAATTTTTTCAATATGGTGCTTTTTTCACAAGTACCCCCCTGTGAAAAAAACAGACATGCTTACCTGAACATGGTGATGCATATTCTCTGAAGTCGGTTTTTTAAGGGAGGAAGAAAGTTCAGCCAAAATCTGATGCCTTTTGAATCTTTACGCTTCCTAACATTTCTAATCTTTTTATTAAAGGGAGTGTCGGAGATAGTGAAAAACTTTTTATGACAGTTTTCCTTCGTTCCAAGTGATGGGGAATGCATTCGTTGCGTGCGGGCGGACAAACTTTTTCATTCCCCATCACTTGGAACGACGGAAAACTGTCGTAAAAATTTTTTCACTATCTCCGACACTCCCTTTACAGGCTCAAAACTAAATGGTATTACATTTTACAATTTAAAATGAGTTCAAAAAAACATTAGAGCAGTTTTAAATTAATTTTCAAGATTATTTGTTATTTATAGAAAATGAAAGAATGCTAAATGAGAAATCATCGTTATAAAATTCGATTTTGAAGCATTTATTGTGGAATAATATTATCTCCTACCTAAAATTTATCTTAATTTTACCCAAAAAACAATTTTTATCATATAATTTTACCCCAAATTCATCTTAAAAAATTTTGGGTAAAATTTAGTATAATTACGACAATTATGCAATTTTATATAAAAAATAAATTTATTAATTAAATCAGTGTTGGCGGTCTTTCGGTCTTCAGTCCGGTCATTCGGTCAATTCGGTTCGATTTCCGGTCAGGATTTTCGGTTGACCGCCAACATTGAATTAAATTATTCAAATTTAATTTTAAAATATCGGTTTCGATAGGAGTTTTAAAGGTATCTAATAATTTATCGAACTGATTTTTGAAAAATATCGAAAATAGACAAAAATTATATTTAAATTTTTAATTATTAAAAAATTCGGGGAAAATTCGGGTCCTGACCCAATTCTGTATTGTCCCGGGACCGGCCCGGACTAATCTTTAGAGGACGGGACTGCTAAAAACTGGTCCCGCTCCATGCCTACTTCACATTTTTTGAAACAATAATAATCAATAAATGCAAACCATATTCTTTTTAAATTTAAATAAGAAATTCCAGGTAAATCAGCAGGAAATTTCCCAATTGTTGCAGCAAATGACTACGGATGGAGACGGCCTTTTTGAAGCCCCGGGGCCAAATTTTATCGACTTAAAAAAAATTGCACATGGGGGAATAAATTTTAAAGAAAATACCTAGTTTGGTCCTTGCAAAAGCCCTAGCCCTTGTTTTTCCCCGGCAAAATTCTTGATTTTTCTGATTTCCCAGGAAATTTACAATCCTATTTACTCATGACAAAAAAATACCTTACGTAACAAACAAAATTTTATCAATTCTTTGCTCTTTTTTTCTTTCTTTACGTAAAACCCCCAATTTTACCTTACGTAAGACGTAAAGTCCTAGGGACAAGTCCCTATGTTTTCCTACCCGTGCCCACGTGTGGATAGCGCCATCCATTTCAAATGGATGGCGCTATCCACACGTTTGCATGGCGCCATACAAAATAAGTATGAAAAAATCAACAATCTTTTTACATGCTTTTTTTTTCTTTATTTCTTTTCTTCTCTCTTCTCTTTTCTTTTTTCTCTTTTTTCCTTTTTTCGCCATTTTTTTTGCGCCATCCAGCGTTTTTTGCTGCGCCATGCGCCATCCAGGGTGCGACTGTCGCACCGAGTCGCACCATTTGCCCATGTGTGAAGATCTTGACGCCAAAATTATTTTTTAGCATTTAGTAATGTTCCAAGTTTATTTTTTGCGCTGATCACAATAATATAGGTCGTTTTTGATTAGCAATTTGTAATATGTGGTAAAATGTTAAAATTGTCACAACATGGGTTTTTTTTTGTTAAAATTGTCACAATACGCAAAATTATTCGTCATTCTATCAATAATATTAAAAAGAGTTACGATGGTTTAAATCATGAAAAAGATAAGCCTAGAGATAGCCTTTACCAAAAATAATTTCATTTGATGTTAACTGCTATCAAAGAATTGGATATATATTAATCAGAAAAAGACATATTTTTTGTATTCGAGCTTTATCAATTTTTTTCGTTTAAATCTAAAATATTACTGTATTCTTTATTAACCCCGTATTACAGAATAACAACAAATAAAAATTTGCTTTGTTACCGCATTTGTTGCATAAAACTATACAAAAAAAGAGAGAGAAAAAACCCATGTTGTGACAATTTTAACATTTTACCACATATTACAAATTACTAATCAAAAACGACCTATATTATTGTGATCAGCGCAAAAAATGAACTTGAAACATTACTAAATGCTAAAAAATAATTTTGGCGTCAAGATCTTTTCATAATCCGACTTCAGAATCTTCAAATCTAAAAACCGTTTCTATTTTCGTGATCAGCGCAGAAAATGGACCCAGATGATAATTAAATGTGAAAAACAAGTTTCGATATCAGAATCCGTCTATAATCTGCCTTCAGAATCCTTTTACCAAAAAATGGCCTCTATTTTCGGATCCCACGCATTTTTTTACCCCAAAAAATGGTAAATGTAAAAAAAAAATTTTTTTCGTCCGAATCCGACTTAGAATCCTCAAACGGATTCAGAATCCTTTAAAAATTGCATTTTTTATTCATCCATAATGTTAATCTGTATTTACTACACACTTTTTAAGACCAAAAACAGCTTTTTTGAGTGAAAATAAGCTAAAATATATTGTTGTAGCATGTGCCAAATAGGGTTACTGTAATAGAACAGAAAAAAATAAGAATGATTTTTTCATTTGTATATATTTTAAAAGTTATTATTCTTATTACAGTAGCTTTTCTATACTTGAATTTATTATTGCTTCCATTCTTGCTCCTGTATTTTTCTCATTTTCCATAAATTTCTTTTCTCCTCTCTCCGCTTTTTTGTTCTCGTTTGTTTTAACACAGAAAATGAATAACTTCTTTATTAATATTTAGTTAAAACCAGTGATGTAGCTTGACCTTTTTGTCGCCCCGGCCAAATTACAACATATACTTGATAGCAAACAACCCAAAGTTGAAGACAGAGCTCTTCCCAAAAATAAACAACAAACAAACAATATTGGTTGCCAAAAAGTCGCACAACGCCAAAAAAACAACAAAAGAGAAAGCAATAATAAAAGATTGACTGATGGCTACAAAACGTCAAAGAAAGTCAGTACCACCGCAAATGAGAAAAGGGGAATACAATAATAAGGGGAATATACATACAGGGCGTCTCAAGAATTTTGCCGCACCTAAACGCTTAAATAAAATCTCCTAATAGATTTTATTTAAGCGTTTAAGTGTGGCAAAATTCTTGAGACACCCTGTACATAATACTGTTAAAACCAATTAAATTACAAATAACTAAAATTACGTTCAACAATCATTGAATTTCGAATATGCTGAATGGTTTGACAGTTCTTCGCTGGTAATTCTTTTTGTTGGATTGATATGTAAACAACTCTGAAAAAAAAGAATATTAAAATATTGGGGGAAAAATGCAGTGAACTTACATTGATTATATCAGCAAAATCATTCGAAATTTTTACATCGAAGCTGATTTTTTCTGCATAATCTACTTGTTGATCCATTTTGTCCATCTTTGAATACCAAACGTCATATTCTGGAATTTCACCAACTGATAAACGATCAAATGTTCGAAGAATATTCTTCAACAAATCTTTCCCCTTTTCACTAAAGGTGTGTTTCCCATTCACCATGTGGGTAAACGTTAAACCGAGATCCCAGATATCCATTGACTGATCATAAGACATTCCAGCCAATAATTCTGGAGGTCCTACCAGCCACGTACTTTTCTTAAAAGTAACTTTAACTAACATTCCAAAATATATGTAATCAAAAGAAACATACGATACCACCAACAATTTTGTAAGTTGCATGACCAAAATCAATCAATTTTACAATATTATTTTTCAGAACATAATTTGCAGCTTTTAAGTCACGATGAATGACTCCTTTTCGATGGATAAAAGCTAAAGATAGAGACATTTGATAACTATATAATAGAAAATTGTTGAGAATCTTTTTAGGATAACATTGAATAGCTTGGGACAACGAAACACCACCCCATTCCATAAGCAATACAATTTCTCCATTAAAATTGTTTTCAGCAATATATTGAATAATAAATTTATGTTGAAGCTTTCGTAAAAATTCAGCTTCTGTTCGTTCAAATGGCCCCGGTGATTTTGACAAAAGTTTTGTAACACATTCTCTCCCGGTCTTTTGATCAATAGCAAATTCCACTGCAGCAGATCCTTCTAAAATGCAAGAAACAACAAGTTAAAACATTAAAGAATAAATTCGCATACCTGTATTGAACCATTTCTTTTTCATAAAAAGTAGGTCTTTGAAATGAACATTAACAGATTCAGACCATACATAATTTAGCCTAAAAATATATATATAAGGTAACTGGCAAAATCAGTAAAAAAAACAGAAGTGAGCTTTAAAAAATTTATATCTAACTAAGAAAAAGGTACTAAACTTCTTCACATAGTGTTGTTTGGCCCAAAAAATAAATAAATATTGCCGATCTCTAAATTTTTTAAAAAATAAACTTACTGTAAATTGAATAAAGATGAACCCCCAAGCATTTGATGGAAAAAAATGAATTACAAAGATGAGGCAGCAACGTTTCAAACTTTGAAGGCAAAAGAATGAATGTGGCAAAAATGCGGAGCTCCCATTTTTTTATCACGTTGACTCGCGAACGAGCGAGATTATTTTTACAAAACTTTTCGTTTATTTTGTTCTTTTTTTGAGTCATCAAAAATGTTACGCTATTTTGCTAAGCAAGAGATTACACTTTTGTTAAGAAAGTTGGATGTTTATATAATTGAATTGATGTGTGGCAATTAATCAAGGATTTCATTTATATATGTTTTATAAATAAAACTTTTAGCTCAAAAGCTTCTTCTAAAAAAATGAAAAGCTTCTTTTTTTATAGCGTAACATTTTGCCAAACAAAAACAGCAACAAATTTTTTCCGAGAATTTTTTTGTTACTTTTTTTTTTACTTTTTATCAAAGTTTTAATGAATGTAACAAATTTTACTGATTAGAATTTATTATTTATATATCCTGCATTTCATTTTTCTACGGTCATAAATCTCCGACGACAGCAATTTGAAGGTTTTTTTTGCGAATTTGTTTTTATCTTTACAGCTTAATTACGGAAATCCAAGCTTTTACTTCTTTATCATTTATTATTATCAAAACAATTTTCTTATAGAAACTTTTTTAAAAAATTTGAGCTGTTTTTTAATGCATTTAAAAAAATAAAGTACAGTTAGAAAAATACAAGGAAAAAAATTTTAGCTGTACAAAACAATTAAAAAAAGAGTTACAAATGAGAAAAGATTCATGGGATTTTCTTTAATAATATAAAAAAAAGATAAGTAAAGAAACTTTATTTATTTATTTATTTGCAATGAAAAAAATTTGCAAATTTGCAACAAAAAATGAAAAAAAACACCGGGGTAAAAAAATAGTGTCCCAAAAAGATTTTTTTAAAAAAGAATTGTAACCCTGAAAATTTTCTTATTATTCAATTTTTAAACAGACAACAAAAAATTAAAGAAAATAGTAATTCTAAAAAAATTTTGTTAATTAAAAAATGTTAAGAACGACGCTTTCCGTGTTTTTGGTTACGAAATTTATCGTTGGTGAAAATAAAAAAGGAATTATTTTTAAAGGGTTAAAAACAAAAAAAGACCAGAAAAAATATGAAATACGAAACAATAGAAAGAATATTTCTAGCATGTTTTTTTTTGGGAATGAAAACTTTATGGATGACAATTTTAATTGATACAATTCTTTTGCTAATTTGCAATGCCCACTTTTAACATTGTAATTTAACAATTTTTAAAAAATTGCTAAATTGGTAATAAATTATTTTAAAATTACCATTTACACGTTTTTATCACCATTATCAGTTTTCATCTCCCAAAAAAAATTCAAAAAATAAAAAAATAAACACCCATTTAAGATTTAAAAGATTACACCTGTTTTTTTTGTTCCACTACTACTGCTGCTTCTGCTCTATAACAATAAAATTTTTTTCTATACAACCAAAAAAAGAAGAAGAATTTTATGGCATTTTTTTTATAAACTTTTTCGTGCATTTGCATCTCTATTTAATTCTGTATTCGTGGTGGAAGCATTTGTTTGATGCTCCGATAAATTTCGAGTTCCATCAGATGGAGCTGGAGGTGGTGGAGGTTGCCTTATAACAGCTTGTCGAGATTCTGAATTAAATTCTATTGAACATGCTCTTCCACCACCACCACCACCATTAGAATGATTTGAGCCAGATGTTGTTGTGGCATCAGAATCACATGAATTATTTGATGATGCCGTAGAGAGCGAAGAAGTTATTGAAGTTTGTCGTTGTGGAATAATTTGATGTGAAGATCTATCATCGGTAGGGGAGGGTAATTCAGAAGATGGAAGGACTTCAGAAGTTTCATCACCTGGAATGTTATGTCGTAGAGGTGGCATTTTTGTCGCATCTTCATATGATGGTAATGGTGGCAAAATTTCATTTCGAGATCGCCGAACTCTTTGCCCCGGTGGAACATATGGAGGTGGACCTCCATCAATAACTGCTGTTCCAATTGGTCGAAATGGATATATCCTTGGATCATCATGTGGGGGTCGAAGTTCTGTCCTCCTTGAAAGACATGATTGGCCATTACTTGGTGATACCGGGAAATTACAAGCTCCAAGAAGATCAGGTCTTCGATGAAGGTATCGAGTTTGGACCTGAAAGAAAAAAAATATTAAATAAATATTTGCATTTTTTAACATGCTTTTGAAAATCACAGTTATCAAATAAGTTTTTTTAATGCTTTTTACATGCGTTTAAAAAATCTTATTTTCAGTTAACAGATAAAAATTAAAAAACTTTCCCAAATTCCAAAGACAGGAATATTTTCAAAGAATTAGTTTTTTTATTATGTCAGTTTTAATTTTTATTACGAAATTTTATCAGAAACCATATTTTAAAAACAAATTTTTAAATTTAAGCAGGATTTTGTGAAAACCTTGTTACAATCAAAAAGTTGTATGCTTTTCAGTTTTTAAATAAAGCACAGTTTTAAAAAAATTCCATCCCCCAATAAATGTAAATAAATAAATTAGACAAACCTGCATTCGATGCTTCATTAATAAATACATTGAAACAACTAATACAACAATCATAATAAGACTAAAGATTGTTCCACTAATATCTCGAGTAAACATTTCACCGCCTTGTTCACCAAATCTTTGAAATCTTGATCCTGTTAAGCCATTCCCACCCCCAGTTTTATTTGTATCAATTTCACAGTGATATCCAAGGAATTGTGGAGGACAAATACATCGGCCACTTTCTTCTCGACCTCCATGTAAGCAAACAATTTGTTTGCACTCTTCTCCCTGATAAAATGGTATACAACTACAGTAATCATTTCCATGATTATCTTTCATTGGTTGACCTTGATCACAAAGTTTTTCACATTGATCACCAAAAAATGGTCGTTGGCATAAACATTTTCGTGAGCCACTATATGCTCGAATACCTTTATTTCGGCAATCAGGTAATCGTCGACAATTTTTATCCAATTCTCCATTTGTGCCTACATTCGGACATTTACATGTTACAATATTTCGTCTTGGAAGATTTCCTTCCAAAAAATGTGTTGGAGATATATAAAATTTTCCATTAAATGTTCGGCAATTTGTTTCTTCCCCATTTGATTCATCAATTACATAATCCAAAACATTAAACGATAAATTTCTGGCATATCTTTGCTCAAAAATTTCTGGTTCACCTCCTCGGCAACATGTTACTAAATATAATAAATTTAATAAATTAAATTAAAATTACAATCAACAGCAGTTTATTTATTTTTTTCGTGTTATCAGTTTAAACTTACAATTATATCTTTGAGGAATCCAAATTGGTCCTGTTAAATTTAAACCCGCTTGTTGTAATTGCTGTAATGCAGATGTCGTTGAATCATTGTCATCAGATTCTATGGAAGATGAACCTCCTAAAAATGGCAACAGTTTTTTAAAAAATTTTTAAACTAAGATTTTTTGAATCATTATTTTGGGTTATGCAAAAAAATCTTTTAATAAGTTCAGCACAATTGCAAAATTAATTCTGCTGAACTGATTAATTTTGCAGTTTTTAAAAATGTTTAACATTGATTTTAGAATGTTTTTACAAAACTTCCAGTTAACCCTAATTTTTTAAACTTTTATGTAAAATTATTTTTTCAGAATTTTAGTATTAAATTAGCTTCGTTAAATTGTTTAAAAGAGATAATTTGCCATTAATTTTCCCTGTTATTTAAGTAGGAAGTGCTTTTTTTTCTAGTTCCTTGACAATGGAAAATTGTTAACCTAATCAAAAAACAGAATAAATTGCAGTAAAAAAATATATCTCATTTTTCAACTGTGTGCAGTTTTAAAACTTTTCTTATTTATAAAAATCAAAAAAAGAAAGCTGTGTTAATTAATATTTAAATTTCTTTAAGCTTACCATGATTTCTGCAAACAGTTGACCCGAAAAATGTACTAAAAATTATTAAAAATGTGCTTGATGAAGTTATCATTTGATATTTGAACGTCATTTAATCATTTCATTCAAAACAAAACAGTTTTCAAATATAATAAAAAGGATTTTCAAAAAATTAATGGAAAAAATATGTAAAAAAATATACAGTGCCAAAACAGCCGTAACAATAATTAATTACTAAAATAAAAAATTAAAATTAAAATTATTACAAAAAAGAAGAAATTAAAATCGATCATAAAAAAGATAACGTTATCAAATTCAAAAAACTTAAACAACTTTACTTTTTAATTAGGTAAAAAAGAAAGAGAAAGTTTGAAATCACGTAATATAATTTTGTTGGGTAATTAATGATTAAACGATTACAACTTAAAAGTTTGAAAGGAAAGAAAGGGGGGGGGGGTGTAAAAAACACGTTTTTTAAATAAAATAAAATAATTTTATTTGGCTATTAGAATGTTCAAAACGAAAATAAAGGGGAAAAGAAAGAAAGAAAAGAAATCATGTGGTTCAAATTTATCAACAAAACAAAAATATTAAAATCAGTGCAGCAAAATAAATATTGGTGGTAAAAATTATTAAAAGTTATGTTTAAAAACAAATTTGCCTCAATTGCAGTGTAAAACCCTTGTATAAAAATGTCAGTTTAATAATCGGAAAACTATTTTCGTATAAAACCGAAAAAGTAAACTTTGTAAAATATTAATATAGCACAAAAAGTTATTGTAAAAATTAGATATTTGATCACTTAATTCAATTCAACTGTCTAATCTGTTATTTTATAAAACAGTTTCAACATTTTTCCATAACTCAAATATTTAAATATAATGATATTCAAATTTCAATTTTTAAAATTAAATTCAAAACTCAAAAATGTGTAAAAATGAATTCATTAAAATAAGTGCTTTTTGTTGAAACGCCTAACTTTAATATTCCTAATATACACTTCTGCTTTTGCCACCTCCTTAACAGGGTCATTCAAGCTTAACTAATAAATAGGGACATTGTTTATTCTACCGTTTTGTTTCCTTTTTTTTGGATTCCGTAAAAAAACTTTTCCCAGTTTTGTATCAAAAAAATAAAACTGCATAAATTTTGCAAAACTAAAAACATTTAAAACGATAAATTTTTGAATAATGATTAGATAAAAAAACTGCAACAATAAATTTGCTCCAAAATTGACTCCTTGTTTTGTCAAAGGCTTCAAACACCGTAGAAAAAAATAGAAGACAGAGGAATGGGAAATAAAATTTTTTGGATTTTTGAGCTGCATTTAACTAAATATTTAAGGCAATGCAAATATAAAAAAAAAAGCTAAATTCAAAAAAGCGTAAACTTTTCAAACAAGGAAATAAAAGAAGGGGAAAAAACTTTTAATAAATAAGTTTAAAATTAGAGATTAGGTATGGCAGTTAAAAGCAAAAAAAATTAGTCGTAATTATGTTTAAAAATATTTTAAAGCTGATAATTGATCCTGATTTTATTCATATTTTTTGATAAAAATTTAAATAAAAACTTCTAAAGAGAATTACAGTTATTTTTAATTTTTAAAGCTTTGTTTAAACAAAATTGCCTATCATTGATTGTTCAATTACTTTCAAATCGCTAATTATTCAAAAGCTTAAAAAGTCAGTACAAAATATTTTAAAAAAAGTTTATTACATGTATTTTTGACATCTAAAAAAAGGGGGGGGGGGAAGAAGAAAGAGAAAAGAAAGAAAAATTGCAATTGCATAAATGAAACCGGTCCTTCAGAAGGCGGCTAAAAAGAGCGAAAGAAAAAAAAGAACTAGCTTGTTTTCACCTTAATATTTTTATATATTTTATTTTTATAAACAAGGCCAAATCAGCCCAACAAAAAAAAAGCGGTTGTCGGCCTTTTCCTTTTCCTTTTTTTTCATGAAAAATGTGTCAGAAACACGAGCATTAAAGAAGAGGAAAAAAGCAGTTTAATAAAAACAGCAGCAAATAAAATGTAGAATCTTATGTAACACAATTGCGATGATGACATTGGGTTATGAAATGGAAGGGGAAAAAAAGAGGGGTGGAAGCAATAGTAGTAATTTAATTAAGGAATAAAGAATAGTTATCAAAGATTAGAAAAAGTGATAAATTGATGATAGAAAAAAGATGATAATAATAAACAAAAGAAAGATCAAAAAAACAAAACAGTTTTTTAACAGTATTAGAAAATATGATAATTTAATCAATAATCATTTCTTATCACATTTTAACAGTTTTAAAAATTTTTAAAAGCTAATTGCAGTTTAATTTTAGCAAAACTCTTCCAAAAATAAATTTCAAAATTTTTAATCAGTTTTTTTTTCAATTTCAATTAATAAAATATACACCAAAACGCATTTTTGAAGTATTTCCTTAATTTAATTAAACAAAATTATTGAAACAAATTTGTAATTTTTAAAAGAATTTTTGTCCCAGTTTTAAAGGCAAATAATATTTCTTTGTGCTTTTAAAGAATTAATTTTTAAACAATCGTATTAAAACTACAGTAACTCACTCCTTTCCCAAATTTAAAAAAAACAACAGCTAATACTTAAATTTTAGTAAAAGCTTTTCCTTTTATCGAATTTCCTTTTTGTGATAAATAATCTTTAAGCTAAAAATTAGTAATTCCTAAAAGCAAGATCGAATTAAATAGCTTTTACGCATGCCAAATCTTTTACTCATCTTTTTTTGCCACTAATTATCATACAAAAAAAGCAAAATTTATACTTCCGCATTATTTTTTTCCTTTTACTTTTACTTTTTAGTGGCATTTTGAAAACAACAAATAAAGAGAGTAAAAGCTTTTTCATTTCGCTTTTTTCGGAAATGCAATTAATTGTCAGACAATATATATTTTTTGATGCCTTAAATCAAATTTTTAAAAAATGAAATCAACAAAAAAACTTGTATCATTTTATTAATTTATCAATTTTTTATCAGTGGTTGAAAAACAAAGTAGTTAAAAAAATTTGTTTAAAAAAAAGGCAATAAAAAATAGATATATTTTTTTTTTCAAAGACCAATAAACCCAGGAGCAAGCAAAATTGAAAGAAACTAACTAACTCCAGTCCCAAAGCCCTAAAGGTTTTTTTCTTCTTCTGACAGAAACAGAAAAAAAAATGAATTTCATTGACTGACAGCCAAAAGTAGCTGGCTGCCTGCCTGCAGTCAGTCAGCTGCCTTCTGGCCTCTAGTTTTTCCTTATTTTTTTTTGAAAAAAAAAAAACTGGGAGGAAAAAGTCAGCAGGAAGTTTGTCGTTCAAATAAAATGAAAGCAAAAAGAATAAAAAAAAAGAAAGAGAAAATGAAAATGAAGAAAAATCGAAAAATAAAACACGCAATGATGCATGCGCAAAAACTTCTCTTTTTTTAATGCCATCCCAAAACATACAGTTTAAATTTAATTTTACCAAAATATAATCACATACAAACTTGGACATAACAGTATTGCATGGTTAAAAAAAATGTTTTTACAAGTGAATACGCCGATGTCAGTTAATTATAAAAATAAGCAATTTTACGACTTCAATTTTGAAATCGAAAATTCTACTTTCAACATTTTAATTTTTAAATTTTAAACTATTAAACAATTTCAATCGAAAAGTTATCAGTTAATAAAAAAAAGAATTAAATTACTGTAGGCGTTTATTTAAAAGATCTTTCGATTCCAAAAAAGATTTTTAAAAAAATATAAATTTATAAAATTATAATGGCACTTTCTATGCAGTTTGAAAAAATCATATTTTTTGATTTAAAAAAACAAAAACTTTTATTATTTTAGTCTTAAAAAAGAAACAATTTTAAAGAATTTTCTGAAATAAATTCATCTAAAATTTGAAACTTTTTCCACACTTTTTAATTATGGGGGTTTTTTTTGAAATACTATACAAATATTTTTTAAAACCATTTATTACTTAAATTTCTTTTATAAATCTCATATTTTATCAATCATTAAAATTTGAAACACCGTTTAAAAAGCAAAAACGAAATATCTCTGTTTTTAACAATGACAGCCTGAAGGAAATAAATTTTTTTTTTCAAAAAAACCGAGGCAAAAAAAAGAAGATTGACAAGATGAACGACAATAAACGAACAACATATTTTTTTTTCGTTCTTTCATGTTCAGAATAAAAAAACACATACATAAAAAAGAGGGGGGGGGGGAAGAACTTATTGAAAGCTTCTTTTTTTTTGAAGGCCACTATTTAAAAATGGACAAAATAAAAAACCGCCTTAAAGAGGCAGAAATAAATTCAATTCAAAATATCCCCCTATATATTTTTTCTTTCATTGAATTTATTTTTCCTCATCTCCTCGGAGAGATCTCTCTTCTTTTTTTTCTTGTCCCCATAAAAAGAAATTTGAAAAAAAATATCATTATTCAACAATAAAGGACTTTTTTTATTTGAATGTTCTTTTTTTAATGGATAAGTGTGAAAAAAGCCTGTTAATAGTTGGAATATGAAAAACGGGGTAAGTGAGTTAAAAAATGATCAGATCAGTTAAATGGATGATTCAAATATTTGATATTTTTTTTATTGTTTCAAAATACTATTTTTAAATGGATCCACAGTAAGTATAAATTTACTATAATAGATTTAAAAAATTTGTTAAAAAGGAAAGAAAAATTTTAAAAAAAAACTTTGTTCAATTTTTTATTTACAAAATTGTAAAAAAAATGAACCGAAAATTTGTTTATCAGTTTTCTCCTTCTCAAAATCAAAATTAAATTTAAATTTATAACTACAGTATTATTCTTCAAAAGTCCATAAATAACGATTGATGAAAAATTGAAAAAATTAACAGTTTGATATCCAAAAAAATTTATGTTAATTACGATATTTTGAAATATCAGTTTTGTTAAAATTTATCACAAACTCTCAATTATCTCGCATTAACTTAAAATTTTACAAAATATTTTAATTTCAAAACAGTTTTGTACCAAAAATTACTGTAAAACAAAAGAGTTTTCCCACAAAAAAAGTATAAGTATTTTAAAAAGTAATAAAAAAAGTTTTTTTTGTGTCTTCAAAGAAATGCAACCACCGGAACGAAGAAGGAGGACTCTAAAAACGAACAAAAAAAATATATATTTATAAAAAAAAGACGAAATGCAAACAAGCAAGCAAGAAAAAAAGATGGATACTTGCACACAAAAACGAGAAGAGAGAAAAGAAAAATTACAAAGTTCGTAACCGTGTTTATATGAAATGAAATGAGTGAGTGAGCCTTGCTTGAACTTACTCGTCTTCATTTTTGTCTTTCTTTCATTATTATATTCTTTTATACCTAAGCCTAAGTCTTACTCAAACTTAATGCAACAAAAAAAAAGAGAAAAAAATTTCCGTGAACGTCGTTACTTAAAAACATTATTTTTTATATAAAATAAAAAAGAGATGGAGGAACTTTTTTTCGGATAAAATAAAATTAGAATGAAAGGGATAAAATGGAAGATATCCGTTCAAAGCTAGATAGATAGATAGATAGAATGGACAGATATATATTCCTTCAAAATTGAATTAAATAAAAGCAGAATTAAATTTATTTTTTCAAATGTGTTCTTCTTAGAAGGAAAGCAATAATAAAAGTTTCACACTTTTTTTTGAAGAATAAAAATATTTGTTTAATTTTCAAAAACTATCGCGTTGGGACCAGAAAAAAAAAGTTTTTTGTAAAACAATTTTTTCATTATTCTTCAACTTCATTTTTCAGTATTTAAAGAAAATTTGAAGAAAAAAAAGTAAAATATAAAGTTGGTCAACTTTTAAGTGTCAAAAATATAAAGAAAAAAAGGAGTCAAAACAAAAACAAAACTCAATAATGAAAAAAGTCAGCCTCGTCAATTTAAAAATAAAGAAAAAAAGAGTCTTGTTTCGCTTCCGCTTCAATGACAATATAAAAGTCAAGGTTAATATTTGTTTTAAACAATGAAATAACAATAATAATAATACAAAGTCGTTGAAGAATAATTTATTTAAATAAAGAAAGAAAAAAGGTAAGCAAAAATTTTTGAATAATGTAAAAAATTTACTCAAATTCTATTTTTCCATATCAAAGTTTATCAAAATATTTTATAATCCTTTGAACAAAAAAAAAGTAGGGATAATCGTTTGTATTTTTTATGGCTATTTTTTCTAAATTATAGGTGGATAAAGGCAAAAGATTTATGTCAAGGGGATAGGTCGAGAGATTACAAAACATGCACAGTTACATATCCATGTCAGGATTAAAAGGAAAATATTTTTTAACCCCTAATATTATACAAGGAATTTTCAAAAGATTTACAAATCCTTAAAGTTATCAAACTAAAAACTCTTTGATTTCCACGCGTGCACGGCCAAAATTAGGCAAAACAGAAACTGATAAAACGTTTTTTTCGCCTGATTCGTCGCAAGACCATCAATAACTTTTTTTAATATTTTTCCCTAAATTTTGTTGAAACTTTTTGTTTTCATCAAAACAGTTTTTGTAATTTCTACAGATTTTAAAGTATAAAAAAAAGTTAAGGAATTTAAACCAAAAAATAATCCTACATTCCCATCCAACCCTCCCATCCGCCTCCTCTCTTTTTTTTCCAAAGAAAAACAAAATGCGTTTAAAACGTGCTAAAAAAATGCATTTGTTAGAAACAATTTTAAAGCACTTTTTTTTTACTTTCCTCAAATTACTTCTTCACATTCATGTTAAAATGAAAAGTGGCAAAAAGGAAGCTGCAGCATTTCAAATTCACACATTTTCATTGATTTTAATCCACAGAAAAAAAAGTATATATGAGTGAAATGCTTGCTTGCAAAGAAAGAAAAAAATGGAAAACGTGAAGTTAGACACATGGCATACATACTTTTTTTTTGCCTTTGCCATCATCTTTTCCTCCTACTTTCCCGGTTGTCGTTGTCTTCCTTTTTGCCTTCCCGAGAAAAAAAAAACAACGTCTTTTTTTTTGCTTTGCTCGTCTTCCTTTTTTTAAAAAAAGCTTTTTAAATTTGAAAGAACAAAAGACAAAAAAGTTGTTATTATTCTGTTGCAAAATAATCTAAAAAAAAAATTAAATTTTAAAGATACAGTATACCCTAACTTTTAATTATTAATTTAAAATATCCTTATTTCAAACCATGTGCTTCTTTTACCGTAACCCATATGCATAAATACATAATAAGTTTTTATTATTTATGCGTGTTACACTTTTTTAAACATACTCATTTGATAATAGTCTTGTTGTGATACAGTTTATGTATTCAAAAATTTAACAAAGCGGTTTTCATAAAAAAACTTAGTTATGCAAGGTTTTTGTTATAAAAGAATATCCAAAAAATAAACATAAAAACGTTTAATTTGATTTATCTTTACTATCAATAACGATTGTAACAGGTCCATCATTGGCAATTCCAACAGACATCATAGCACCAAATTCTCCATCCTACAATTAAATTTGTATTAAAATAAAACGCATAATTAATTTCTTGCCTTCACATTTTCAGGAATATGAGCTTTCTGTAGATCTCGAAAAAATTTTTCATAATATTCTTTAGCTTTTGTTGGTTCCATCGCTCGATGATAATCAACTTTATTTCCTTTTAATAAACCATAAAGTGTAAACTTAAAAAAAGATAGTTTAGCAAGTGAATATACAGTAAGAATACAAACCTGACTAACAACAAGAACTTGAAGATTCAAATCTTTAACAGATTTATCCCAGCGTTTACCGCTTTCAGGATCATCAAATAATCTTAAATTAAGTATTTTACGAATAATAAATTCTGAATCCTCTGCTGTATCGTCATGAGTAATACCTACAAGAACGCAAAGACCTTTTGATATTTCAGAAGCCTAAAAAGGTATTCTGAAATGTAAAATAATGCAAAATAGTTTCAATAAAATAAAAACTTACAAGTTCTTCACCAATTTTAACGCTGGCATGTGTTACTCTTTGAATTACTGCTCTCATTGTAATTTAGATGTGTGTAAAAAAGATAAGAAGAAAAGATAAAGATAAAAGAGATAATTTACAGCTTTGAACAAAGCTCAAAATTTAATTAAATTTGTAAAAATAAAGTTTTAATTTCCATGGCATTGACGATCGTTTTGCCAAATGTTAAAGCCAACGTTGAATATTTCTAAAAAAAAGTTTCCTTTTCTTCCAGCTCATTGTTTATCTTTTATTTAATTTATTACATCTTTTTTTATAATTTATACTATTTACTTTTTAACTTATTCTTTATATTCCTTATTTACTAAAACAAATATGGCGGATCAAGGGAATTGGTTTGGACAAGGCGAATATCAAGGATGGCAACAATTTGATTATTCTCAATCACAAACACAACCTGGTACATTAAACATGTTGAACTTTTTCAATTTTATTACATTGTTTTTAGGTTCATCAGTGCATAATCAAGGAAGCTTTTATGGTAATACACAAGCCACTCCACAAATGTTTATTCCACAACATGAAATTGGAAAAACTGCTGCAACAGATGATTATGATTACGGAAATGAGCCACCACTACTTGAAGAACTTGGAATTAATTTTGATCATATTCGACAAAAAACTTTTGCTGTTTTAAATCCTGTTGGAACAGCATCTGCTGAAGTTATTGCAGATCAAGATTTAGCTGGCCCCCTTGTTTTTTGTCTACTTTTTGGTGCATCGTTATTGCTACATGGAAAGGTATAAATTATCTGTTATTTAATTTATAAATATTTCAAATTTTAGCTTCAATTTGGTTATATCTATGGAATTGGACTGCTAGGATGTGTTGGAATGTGGTGTCTTTTAAATTTAATGGCTGAAGAACAACGTTCAATTTCATTTACTTGTACCGCTTCAGTTCTTGGATATTGCCTTCTTCCAATGTCTATTCTATCAATGCTTGCAGCTGTGTTATCTTTAAATGTAACATAAAATTTTTTTAGAGTTTTTAGTTTATCATTTTTCATTACATATTTCAGGGTATAATTGGTTACGGTGTAGCTGGTGCTGCAGCATTTTGGTGTGGATCAACTTCATCAAAATTATTTTCGATAACACTACAAATGGAAGGTCAAAGATTGCTTGTTGCTTATCCCTGCATGTTGCTATATTGTGTTTTTGCTCTTCTTGCGATATTTTAAAATTTCGAAAAAAGATTCTATTGATCACCAAAATTAGCCTTGAAAGAATTATTAATTTTACTTTTTATGGGTTTTATAGATATTTATAAAAAACATATTTTTTTGCAAATCTTTTATTTCTTTGTTTGTATTATCTGAATTTTATGAAAAGAATCGAATAAATATTTTTGATTTAAAATTACCATTCTTTTTTTGCTATCGTTTTTGCCCGAAGATTTATTTGTAATTTTTGTAAATATTAATTAAATTTTTGAAAAATTTTAGATGACTCAAACATTACATGATAAATTAAAAACGAATAAGCTTCTTGTTGATCCAACAACAAATCCTGAAAATTTTTATATTGTTCAACCAACTCCTGGCATGGTTATTAAATTTAAAAAGGTTTGCTTTGATTTTCGAATATACGGTATAAAATAAACAAAAATTATTATAGGCACGATTACAATTTTCTCATGATGAAGAACAAAAATGTTTTTTAAATATTGCACATTGTATTGAAATTCCGGCGCCAGATAATATTGAAAATGAGGTATATGCTTTTAAAAATAATACATTTGATAACATTCCTCTTTTTTTAGGCAGAATTAGCAGCGATGATGAAAGTAGATGAAACAACGTGTTCGATTCCATTATCTCTTGGTGATATGGACTGTGTTAAAGATAAAGCTGGGGAAAATGCTTTAAAAGTAATTATTAATTTTTTTTTCTCATTGATTAAATGTTTTTTTTTTCAGTTTGATGTCGTTATAAACTCTGATTTTTATCATGAAAAATTTTCAAAATCAAAATTTTATCAGCAGCTTACAATTATTGAAGCATTAAATAAAATTGAATCTGTTCATCAAGTTCGAATTACTCGTTCAACACAAGTTATCCTTCAAAATAAAAAAGTTTTTGGAACCCTTGAATCACATAAAATTCCAAAATTTCCTGAAAACTTTCAAGAAGCGGAAGAAAAACGAAAACGAATTATTGATCTCACCGATTCAAAAGATCCATTCAGCACTTATCAACATGAAAATGTATCAATGTGGCTAGAAAATGGAAAACTTTTTAAAGCAATTATAAGAATAAATGAAATTGTTAAAGCTGATTTTCTTGTTCTTCAAGCTAATAATGATCATTTAATACTATTTATTCGTGGAGAAAAAAGAATTGCTGATTTTTATGTTCCAGTAGAACTTGATAGTACTTCTTTGAAAGCAAAAATTATTGATGGAAAGAATGATGAAACAACTGTGGAAATTTGTGGAAGCTTTAGTATTATTAATCAAAAGTTTGCTGATTAAATAAATGTTTTACAAATGGCTATTACGTGCTTTGAAAAATGTATTATTATTTTTTGTTAGAAATGGTTTATGACATTAAATGTTATGAACCTTTAAAAGTTATTTAGATTGATTTAAATATTTTAAACTTTGTTGTATTAGTTTTAAATGGAAACATTTTTGAAATTTTTTGAATTTCAAAATTTTTTTATTCACATAATGGATTTTTTATTATGCGATGCTCGAGATAAATAAATAAATTATTAGCTTTGATTTTACATTTAATTTAACGGCAAGGATAAAGCTGTTATCATAAAGTAACTTTAAGAATTTGATCAATCGTTTTTAAAAAATTATAATTAACTTTTGTTTTTCTTAAATTTTTAATTACCGTAGACTGATATTTTGATAAAAACAAAAAAATATGCGTCAATTGTTTTCCTTTTTTAGTGATAGTATAAATACATTACAACGTTTTTGATTTTTCTAGAATAAATAAATGTCAATACCTGCTACACATGTGGGCAAGTTGTCCGACTCGGCACGTGACTGTCGGGTGCTGGGGGAGCGTGTAGCACAGGAAAAAAAAGAGAGAGAGAGGAAGAAAGAAAGCAATAATGAATACATTTTTGGAGTAATTCGTTAACTTGTAGCTGCACCACAAAAACCTATTTAAGTTATTGACAGTTTATTTTGATGCTCTCTCTCTCTTTTACACTTTTATTTAAAATTTTACAAAAAAACAACTAACGATTTAGTCACGTTATCTTTGGATCAGGGTTGCACGAAAGTTTCGTTTCGTTTTTGCGAAAATTTCGCGGTTTTTTAGGGTTTCGTTTCGTGTTTCGCGAAACAAAGCCTGAAAGTTTCGTGAAAACGATGTGCTAAGAATGATGTAAAAACCCAAAACTTTTGGAGAAAAATGAGTGACAACCAAGTCGAAAATAAAATCATAATTTGTTTTTTGAGTTTAATTTTGGCGCTTTTTTGGAAAAATTTTCTCTAACGATGTTGCTGTTGTTATGCATTTTGCCAAGACGTTGATTTTACACAAAAAAAAATTTTTTGAACTTTCGTTTCGTTTCGTTTTGCGAAACTTTCGCGGTTTTTTTAAGTTTCGTTTCGTTTCGTTTTGCAAAACCTAGTTTCGTAAAAAAGCTTGAAAAAGCTTCAACATTTTTTTTGCCTAAGCTTTGGATGCACTAAGCAAAAAAAATGTTGAATTTTCCATGCCGATGTCTGGCGATGTCAAAAAAAGTTTTTCAATTTTTTCGTTGTAAAAAAATGACAAACAAAAAAAACATTCACATGGGCCATGTGACATGGCACTGAAAATCATTTTGCGCCAGACAACAACAAAAAATCGAACGCTGCGCTGCATTGGATGTTTAAAATTAGAGTTTTTGTATTTAGCACCTTTTTTTATCAGAAATCAGAGATGTTTTTTCGGGACAAATCTTCTTCGATGTTATCATGAATTCCTTGAAATCATGTTGTTGTTATCCTTATTTAATATCCGCGTTTTTTTGCCATATTTTCCTACCCTTTAATTTTTATATAATAAAACAATGTTTTTCGAAGGTTACTTTGATTTATTTAAATCTTTACAAAATTAAAGCATAGACAATTAAGATTTTTTTTTTCATGGCTCTAAAACTAAGTTTTTATGATCCCCTATTCCGAATCTTCTTTGTTATACAGGCAAGATTCTGAAATAATGTTGTTTCTTTTCGAAACATTATTTCTATTTTTAGCAAATCTCAACCTTGATGTTTGTATTTTTCGTTTTACGCGTCCAGTTTTCTCATATCTTTTCCGTTTTTGATCGTCAATGTTTTTTTAGAATTAGTTTCAATTTTCTTGGGAAAACGAAAAAGCCAAAAATTATGGAATTCAAGGCTGCACAAAAATCAATCAATCCTAATAAATATAAAATGGATCTTAATAAATCCAGTCATGATCAACATCATGAAGTTGCTGATAAAAGAAATGATCAAAAATCAAAGCTTGATGAAATGGCTGCAAAATTCGATGATAAAATTTCAATTTTGGAAAAGAAATATGTTGAAAATTGCGAAGAAATTTTACAAAATATTGCACCGAATTACATGTATTCTCAAAATTTCGATAAGTTTTTAACGTAAGTTTCTCTCTTTTTTTATTAGCTTTTATGTTTGACACCGTTTTTAAATATGTAAAAGATTAGGTAATTACTGAAGTTGAGTTTTTAATTAGGGATTTTTTGAGCGGTATAAATTTCTTACAAAAAAGCAGCGTGATTTGTTGTTTATATTTGTTTTGTTTTGCAGAGAAAATCTTCAATTTCCATCACTTGATAAAATTTGCGAAATGATTAAAAAGCGTCCTCGAGAAATTTTTGAAAGAATTCCGGGCATTGAAATTCAAGCAGCTGGCTTCTCACATTGGTTATCTTTGGAAAGCAAACAACCTTCATTTCGTCGACAAAAGCTTGATGATAAAGGTTTCTTGGAATGCATTGATTTTGCAGAACCTGATTTAAAAAATTACACAGAAGAAGATGAAAAGGATGATGAAGAGATGATTAAATATTTGGATCTTCGATATGGATCTGTTTTTGATAATATTGCTGATGAAATTCATGATATCAAGCTTGCCGAAGAAGATGAAAAGAAAAAGAAAGCACAATTGAAAAAAGGTTGGAATGCATCAAAAAGATTTGTTGCACCAGGTATGGAAGAAGAAGAAATTGTTCAAAAAGTAGCTCCTCTAATAATTCGTGTTGATCGAATGAAGATTTTTCGTGATATTTTTGATATTGATAAACGAAGTTTAGTTTCTAAAATACTTCGTAAGTTTGCTTTTTCTCGAATTTTTAAGCGCCCTTTGAAGCTAGAAAAAAAGCAAAAACATAGTCAAAAATTGTTTGACACTTCTTTTTCATTAACTTTTTGATGTACGGTAATTTTGTGTTGTTTTTTTTCAGCTCCTGCAACCCAATTTGTTGGCAATGAACCAGCAATGGCAAAATTATTTCCTTTGAATGAAACAATTTATGGTACTGTTGTTCCAGAGTAATATTTTTTTTGAATTAATCATTGATTAAATAATAACCATAAACATTTCAGTGAACTTCCGTATCATCTTGAACTTGATCATATTATCAATGTCTTAAAAAGAAAAAAAATTTATTCTTTAAATGAATTTCAACGTTTGGTTGTACATCTTATTCAATATCCATGTAAGTTTAATAGTTACAGTAACCCGATGTGGAATTGTTTGTATTAAATCTTTATCATTTTAGTTATGCGAAAAGTGCCAATGATGCCATTAAGCAATCTTCTTATTTGTGCTGAACAATTTCATGGCTTTCAAACTGTTTTGGCACCTGTATTGATTAAACTTGTTGTAGAATATAAAGAATTAAATGAATATGGTGAAGCACCAAGGGAACTTCGATTCAATAGAAACCCATATATTCTTATTGTTGCATTAAATGAGTCGGATTGTTTACCATTATATCAAGCCTTTCAGCCCTATTTGAAAGGATGTCAAATTTCTGTTCCACCTTCAGGTCTTACAAATGTTAAACTGCAGCAAAATTTATTACATGGATGTGATATCTTTTTAAGTGATCGTAGAAAGCTTGAATTTATTCGTAATGGTGAAGTAAGTTATCTTTGTGGAGTTTTTTTGCGATTTAAATTGAATAGAAACCGATGATTTAATTAGCCTATTTTAGATTGATTTGTGCAATCTTCGTCATGTTATCTTTCTTGATATTGATCGTTTTATTGATGGGAATGAAAGTCTTATTTCTGATGTTCATAAATATGTTCAATTAGCTCTTGAAGTTTGTTTTTCTTAAAGATTTAAAACAGCAAAAATAAAAACTTTTTTTTAGAAGAAACGATATGATTCGGGAAAAAAAGTTTCAGGTTAGTTTTTAACGCTTTTTTTATTAACAATTTTCTTACTGTAGTATTGTTAACTTATTGTTATGTAAACCAAGTTTCAATTGATGATATTTCCATTTTTTAAGCTAAAGAAAATTTCGATGTACAATATATTTTTCAAACTTATAAAGAATTTACAAATTGGAATTACTTTGATCAGCTTCTGTATCGTACTCAACCAGTTCGGGATAATCTTGCCCTTATTCTTCCATATGATTATAATGCATATAATTTAAATCAAAAATGAGATTTTTAAAACGTTGCTTTTGAGTTTTATAATTTATTTATTGTTTTGTTTTTTGTGTTTTTTTGTTTAAAATAAAAATTTTAAATTTTATAATTTGTTATTTTTGCTCAGTTACAGTAACTCTTCCAAAACAACTACAGATTTTTCATTGAAACGTAGTTGTTGAAAATACTATTTTTGGAAATTAAGTTAAGTATTTTTTTCATTTCAACGATTTTTCAAAAAAAACTGTAGTACAATTTTTAATAATCGTTTTCATCGCCTTTTTCGAAAAATAAAATTTGCATAAAATGTTAAATAAATAGCTTTTGCTGCATTTCAATCCATTTTCTTTCATTTGCATTGAACGGGACATTGTTGTTATCAATTTTGGAACGTGATAATCAAAATCTTATCCATCAATCAACATCAACAACAATTTTTTTTAAAAAAATATGTCTGCACCACGAGGAATTCTTTCAAATGGTTCAACACCAAATAATAATGGATTTGGAAATGTTACATTTGATCCATCAACCGCTGATAATACTCGAGCTGTAAATCCTCCATCAACACCTCCCCCAAATCCTGCAAATGTTACTGCTCCTGTTGTCAATTGTCAAATTAAAGATGAAGTTGTAGGAGTTTTTATATATTCATTTTACAAAAAAAATCCTAATTATAATAATCTATTTACTTTTTAGGAACTTCTTCGAGCGGGTGTTATGAATGTTCATGGAACACATGTTAAACCTCAAGGTGAACCAAAATAATTCAATATATATATCTTTCTTCTTAGCTTCAATTTTGTAATTCTATTGTAAAATTTATTGATTGATTTATCAGCAGTAATAAATATCAATTTGAATGAATTTTGTGTGTAAAAACTTTGAAGTATCTGACGATAGAAGTTTCACGTTCCGCATTTTTTCTTCCGATCCTAAACGCTTCAATTAAAAAAAAACATCTTCGAAAAATTTTGTTTTAACAAACAAAAATTTTCGAAAGTTAAAAGCGTTTATAAATTTCGATGGGATAAGTGCTGACTTCATTAAAATCGATTCAAACAAACGAAGTTTATAGATTTTTATTATAGCTGACATGGACATTTTTATTTAAAACATCTTGAATCCCAAAAATTCAAGATTATTTATATCAATTGTATACCAACACTTTAAAGGCTTAATTTTTGATGCTACAATGAGTTCTGAAAACTATTAAATCAACATGGCTTTAAATTTGATGATGTGACAATTCCATGCGAAAAATTGCAAATACTCAATGTTCCGCGACGTTATAATTTTCAGATCTTGAAACGAAACGAAATGTCTGTAAAAAAAAAGAAGAGGATGCATTTTTTGCGCATCTTTTAAACTCCTTCTTCTTCTTCATCAACTGTTGCAGCAATCGTCGTCGTCGTTGCCCTTCGCAGAAGATTATTTTTTTTGTTGCTACTTTTTTTAAATTTGGTTATTTTGCATCTGTCAAGATGGAAGCAGCTGATGAACTTCAACATTTGCCACTTGAATATCCATTGGATTATCAAGAAGAAGCCATTCAAGAATATTATGATTATATTCTTCAAAATTTTCGTATCTCTTTCAAGAGTAATGTAAAGGGTTTAAGAAATCCAACACAAGTGGTATAGTTCTAGAGAATATTTGTACATATATAATTTTATATCTTATTTTCAGATCGCAGATGATACATTGTACTGTATTCCTAAGAAGCCTCTCTGTGTTTATCTTGGAGAAAAAGTTTTCCCCCTTGGGGAAAGTCCACCTCCACAAATCGTGGTATATTTAAAATTTGCTGATGATGCAAAAAAGAATGTTGTCGTTTCAAGATGTGAAAAGCACAAGAATCGTGAGTTTTTTAAATATTGCATATTAATGTTTTCTGGGAACCATTTATTTAATACAATTATTTTTAGAAGGACGTCATGTCATTTATAGTGACAACAGTGGTGTTGTTGAAGAATATGATGAAGCAAGAGCAGCGTTTGCTCTTAGATTTCCATATCCTTTTGATGATGACGTTCCGTCCATCAGCCTCGGCTTTCATTGTTCCAGTTCATGCTTTGGACGATGCGCATTTGAGCTTATCGTTGATTTTGATTTTAATGATAGTATTGTTGTACATCAAAAGCATCTTATCAAAGTTTCAACGAATCCTGGACGTGATTCTGGTCTTTTTTCATATGCCAATGACTTTATCCGTAATAAAGGCACTTTTTCTCTTTCAAAGCCTCGTAAACGACATTCTGTTTCTGAATCACAAACAACTGCAAAGCGTTCTCTTTCTGATGGTCAATCTCATGGTCAAGAAGTTCCAGAAGAACCTGTTAACCATGTTTACAATCTTCCCGTAAGTGTTTGTGAATATTTTTATATATACCTAAAAATTTTTAGGTCTATGGAATTGAAGCATTTAAAACTCTTTTAAAGCAATCCAATATGATGAACAAGTGTAATAAATATTATGCTATGAAAGGACCTCCAGCTGCACGTGGATTACTTAATAGTCAAATTCCTGCAGGTGACCCCCTCGTTGATTGGCTTTCAAAAATACGTATGAACAAACATAAGAGTATTCTTAATGATAACAATATCTATACTATGTTTGAACTTCATAAAGTTTACAATTCTCACGTAAGTCTTTTATTCTTAATAATACATATAATTTTTCATATCCTTTTTTTAGCTCTTTGAAGACATGGATATCCCTCATGAAGATTCATGTATTCTTCATCGCTCTTTTATTTACTGGCAGACAAGCTTTTTACATGATGCATATGAAAATGGCAATAATGATACTGCTGAAAATGATAACGTTTAAATCGGTTATGAATAGTTTCATTTTTATATTTTGCTGGTGTTTCCTCGTCATAATAATTTTTCTGTTCTCAATTTTATACTATTACTTTTTGATATTATTTGTATTTGTTTTCTTTTAATGTTTTTTTTCAATATATACTGTTTTTGTTGCAAATATTTTTCGCTGTGCTTAAACAAAATGGGACGAATATATGGGGATTTTAAATTAAAGTATTCATGATAAACATTGGAGATCGTTAAGCTTTTTTTAAAACATATTTTTAATTGAAAAATAGTTCCCAAAAATTCATTCATTCAAAAGTAAATTTTTAATCCAAAGATTTTGTTTTTTGACCTATAGTTTTCAATCTTCGGATTATCGTAACATTGTACAATCTTCTCTCTTTGAAGAAATCGAAATGAAGTTGTGTAGCACCACTCTTTTCTCGATTCCCTTTTTCTATTTCTTTATATGGGAATCGGAATCGATAGAAATTAATTCGAATCAGGGCTGTGCGATATTTTATCGGGGAAGGAAGTTCTATCGATTCCGATTCTTTTATAAGGAATCGAAAAATGGAAAATTCCTTCCAAAAGATGTCAAAAATCTTGCGGTTTCTGAAGACTTGGAATTCATCCAGAATATTTTAGGTATAAAAATTTGAATATTATCAAACATAACATAAAGTTTTAGATTAAAATTACTTTTTCGAATGATGCAAGTTTCAGAAGAAATTCTTCGAAAAAAAGGCTGCAATTATATGGCTGGATATTGTGCGGTTGTTTCAAGCTTAGGATACTGTAATAAAGTTGGAAAAGTTTTTTTATTAAAAGAAGAAACAAAAAACTATAATTTTTCAGAGAGGTTTCAAAATTGTTTCAGTGTTACCCTATGATCGGTTTAAAGACAACAATGAAGTTGTGTTCAAAGATTTACCCGATAAAGCTCATGGACTTTATGTAACACTTTTAAAATTATGAAGAAAAAAAACATTTTTTACCATTTTTTTTCTGTTATTTAATTTAGCATTAGTATTAAAATTTATATTATCTCTTTTTTAAATAATTATTACATAAAAATCTAAAACAATAAAAATCTCTGATTAATTTAAAATTATTACAAAAAGAAATATAATATTAGCAATATAATAAAGTATCACCAAAGCAGAAAGAAAAAAAACTCGTATTGGATGCAAAAAAAAGGAAAGTGAATGTATAAGAATTTTGAAAGAAATAAAAAAAAGAAATTTCTTCATCCAAGAAATTTAGCCAAAAACATCATTGATTGTATCATTAGGAAAATTTTCACAATTTGGCAAAGCTCTCATATTTTCAATATAATATTCAAAATCTGCACTAGCAAGTCTAAAATGAAAGGAATAAAATATTTTAGATTACATGGAGAAAAAGGTTAACTTACCCATAAGAAAGGGCATTTTGAGGTGTGACACCATGTTGATTCAGAATGTTTCGGTAATGGGATTTAAAATTGGAATGAACACGTAACAATATTTTCTAAAATAACTTTTTATGGGAATCTGTCAAAAATAATTGGGATTACGGTACCACTTAAAAATACTCCAATGAGGTTTAACGCTTCTTTAATCAAACCGTTTGAAAAAGTTTAAACTTTACAAAATTCCCATTTTTTCAAAACTAAAACTTACTGTAGTTTCAGATGGTGGCATAACACTTGAAAAACCATTATAAAATTTTCCAATTTGTTTAATTAATTGTTGAAATGGGGCAGTTGGAGCTTCACCAGTTGTTTGCCACGAAGAAAGACATGAAACAATATGAAAATCAATTACACTTGAAAGTTTACTATATATTTCATCAACATGATCTTGATAGTCTCGAGAGGTTGAATCAAAATGTCGCAGGAGGTGATGCTTTTCAGAGGGTAAAATTTCTTTAAATTCATCTTTTAAAGCTTGAATAAATTTTAAAATAAATTGAAGACATCGAGCAGCTAAAAAGATAAAAGCTACAGTACCCTAGTATTAAATGAATGAAACATACCCAAAGCAAGATTTTTAACAGAAATTGTTTTAAGTCCAACAAATTGTAGAGCGCCAGCACCAAGAATCAATTGACACGTTCGAGAATTAAAAGATTTACAAACTTCAATTACATGCAAAAGAATTTCGGAAGCACAATCAGGAAACATTTCAACAAGATCAGAATATTGTGCAATCATTCGAAATAGAATTAATGCCGTTCCAACAAGATAAAATTTTTCACCATCAAGATCTATAAAATCTGATGATGGCATTGTTGAATAATCCATTAAAGTTTCTTCACCATTTGCCGATTGATTAAGGTCATTGATAAGATCAGAAATTTTACCAGATTCACAATAATGATCAGCAATTTGTTGAAAAATTTGTGGTACAATTGCAGGCTTCCATTGTTCAGAATCGAGAATATTTGCAAGTTTTTGTTTTCGAGATTCATGAAATCTTGAAATTAGCCGAGTTGATTGCTGTTGCATTGTATGTAGAAGGGGGGATTTTGAAATTGAGGGTGTTGTTGACGAAGAGGATGGTGAAGCAGATCGTGAACCTTGAAAGGTAGAAGATTGTTGAAGAGATGCAAATAAACCAGTTGATAAAGTTTGACTTTGAACTAATTCATTACATTCATTTACAAACTTTTGAACACATTCATCAACCTTTCGAAAACTTATTGGTGAACATCTTTCCAAGAATCCATCTTTTGATTTTGCAATTAATAGCCTTGCAATTCTTTCTTGAGCAGTTATTGCAGCATGTTCAAGCAAGCATGGAAGAACTGAACGAACTTGATATAAATCTCGGGCAGGTAACGATAATAATGTTGCAGCGGATGATACAAATCCTCCTCCACCACTTTGTTGTTGTTGTTGTTGCTGATGTTGCAGAGGATCTTCAGATGTCACAGATGAAACAGCACTTTCTTTACGAGATATTAAAGTTGCAGCACTTGCAGATCTTGGAATTTCTCCATTTCCAGATACAGTAATCATTCCATGAAAATTTGCTGTTGATTGAGATGTTGGAAGTTTTGAATCTTCATTTTCAGCAACATTTTTTTCATCTCCTTTTATTCCTTGTATTCCTTCAGAAGATTCTTTCTCATCTTTTTCAACAAATTTTTCTCGATTTTCTTCAAACATTATTACTCGATCTACATTTTCAAGGATAAGCTCTTGAATACTCTGCAAAATTTTTGTTAAAAATTTTAAAAATAATATTATATTGAAGAAAAAAAACTTGCAATAATTCTTCGACAAAAAAGTATTAATGAATCAAAAACTGCTGTTAACGTTAAAATCCATTGTTCAAAATTTAGCTTTCTCATTTGATCACCCAAATTTAAAAGGGATGGATCAAAGGCTGTTAAATCAGCACCATATTCAATTATTCGATTTTTTATTATCTAAAAAATAAGCTTTAAAATCAAATCACTGCACTGGATATATTATATCCACCCTCCATATCTCATTCAAAAAATTAATTCTTACCTGTCTAATTGTATTTTTAACAGCTTCAACAATTTCATGCTTTAAAACTTGTAAAAATTTAAATTCTCCACATCGAAGTAATCCATGAATAATTGGATGTAGTTGACCTTCTTGATATCCAATTTCTGATTCCTTTTCTAATGGCTTTCCAAATTCTTTTTGAATTAGCGCAACAAAATCATCTAAAAATTGTCGTTTGTTTAGTTTTATTTTTTATTGTAAAAAAATAATAGTTTTTTGTTGAATACCTTGTAACATTCGACCAATAACTTTATGAAGTTCATCCAGCTGTGTACTCAAATGTCTAAAAATATTTATATTATATTATTTTTACCATGCTAGTACAATATATCGACAAACCTAAAACAATTAACACCTTTTAAATCAGAATGTAAAACTTCTTGGGCCATTTCAATACATTCTAAAGCTTTTGGAAAATCATTTTGATTTAATAACATTTGTACGGTAGTTTGAGCATCTCGTAAACATGCAATATCTCGTAACCTTTGAAGCAGTAAAACTTTATTTTTTCTTTCTTGATGAATTTCAACAACCCGTTTCATCTTTTGTACAATATTTTCATTTGCAATTTTTAATCCCTTTCGAATATTTGAGACTTTTTGTTTTGCACCTTCTAAATCACATTGCATAGCACCATATGAATTTACAGTCTTCCAAAATTCTTCTGATTTTGATTCCAGCTGACAATTTAGCAATGCTCCAACGCTATCATGATAAAATTCTAATCGATTGTGAAGATTTTGATATGAACGAAATGATCGTCCACTTAAGGCATCTGGGGGCATTTGAGCCTAAAAATTTTAGATTACACTTTCGAAACTAATTTCGATATTTTCGTTTTAGAATTTCATCAAAAAAGATTTCAGTAATATACTTTTAAAAAAATTGTATCTATTAAAATAACAAACTTGTAAGCTAAAAGTTGATGTCAGAGATGTGCATGATTCAGCCCTTGACAAAATTGGCTCATCTTCACCCTTTCCAGTTGATCGCTTTTCTTCAATTCTTTGCTTCTCTGCTGGTGAAATCATTTGATCCAACTCTTCTGGCAATGGCTCCAAAAAAACACAATTAAAATATTTTGGATCATGTAACGCAAATAATGGATCCAAAAATATAATTGGTAATTCATCAATATTTATACTACTTTGATCATAATGTAATGCTAAGGCACGTCGAAGGGCTTTCTTTGAGCGAAGATAATGTCGATGATTTTTAGCTGTTGTTAAAAGATATTGTCGAAAATGTTCAACAGAAATTTTTGGAATTGATGTTGGAAGTGGAAAGGTTGTTGTTGGAATAAAGTGATCACCCCAATGTCGAGTAAAAAAATGTATTGTTTCAGATTTTGATCGAGTTGGATCTGATAATACTGATGACAAATTTTGAGTAAAACTAAAAAATGAAACAAAATTATTCCAAAGTTACAGTAATTTTTTTGACTTTGAAAATAATCTTCAAATATTTGAAAAACTAAAATGCCATTACAGTATACCCAAATATAAATTAATTATATCTATTATTTACTCTTAAATTTCCGATACCATTAAATATACCGTATATATTATATACGTGCTTTAAATTATTTTAATGAAATTGCATTCTTTTAAATTTTAGAAATAATATTTTAAAAAGAACACAATTGCGATAATCAAAACAGCACTTAACAAAGTCTATAAAATGTTAAACAAAAAAAAACAGGCGTGCAAAAAAGTGGTTGGGCATCGGTCAGCATTATCAAAACAATGCATATCAAAAAAAAGCTTCTTTTTTTAAATCAGTCATTTGTCAAAGAAACAAAGGCTATAGTTCTTTCTAAATTTTAAAGCTAGTGTAAAAATAAAATCACTACATATATTTTTTTTACTACTTTTCTGTTACAGTAATCAAAAGAAATTAGACAAAGCTTATAAAATGTAAACTAACATTGTTAACATTGTTAACATATTTATTTTTATGCCAACAACTACTGACCTTTCTGCAGCTTTAAAATGTCTGATACGATCCTAGATGTGAGCAACTTTATGCCATCAAATGCAGTCTTTTTTTAAACTTTTTAACTATACGATTAATATACAACTTTTAAACTTTTTTTGCTAATTCTTTTTGTCACTTTTTCTGTTTTTACTTATCACCTGTCAAAATCAAATCATTATTATTATTTTCGATATCTTAACCTTCTCATTTTACATACCTCTTTCTATAACTACTTGTTTGAGTGTCTTTAAAAAACATTCTGGAAAAATAAAACTGACATTGTTCCATATTCTTTTTTTCAAAAAGAACTTTAAGTGAATTGAGATAATTCTCTTCTCTTTTTTTTCGTGTGAACAACAGTTGGCACTGATCATTATTCTTTTTTTTTCTTTCTTTCTTCTGCAGCTGGTAATAAAAGTAAATGAAAGAAAGCAGCAACGATTAAAGAAGTAAAAGAACACATAAGAAAAAAGTGAGGGTGGATGCAAATTCGTTTTGTTTTTGATATAGACGACAATTGTGAAGGTGGCTGTCGTCCTATTTTTTTTTTTTGAATTAAAAACAACAAAAAAAGGGAAAAAGGATCTCGAGATGTCTCATTAGTTTTGTCTCAAAATAAAAGTTGATCATACATTTTTTTGTCTACACTTTTTTTTAATTTTGATTTTTGACAGCTTATTTAAAATCAGCAATTACAAATTTGAAACGTAAAAACGTTGTTGTATACGAAGATGTTTGTTTGCACTTTTATTCTATTATATTATTTAAAGCTTATTATAAGCTGCTTTCATGAAACTATACTTCTATAGCTCAAAGATATCTGTTTCTAATTAACGACTTTAAAAAACTCACATGTCATAAATTACGATTATTTTGACTCTAACCTTATATTTTCAAAAAAATTGATACTTTTTTTAAATTTTTTACAACTTCAATAAACCACCCAAAAACATAGCCACAAATTTGTTTTTTTCCCAACATCTTTTCACTTTTTGCTTTTTTTTGCCCAAAAATCTCATAAAACATTGATCTTCCTCGTCAAAAGCGATTTAATTACTTTTTTTTCTTTGCCAAAATAAACTAACTTTTTTTCGTATGTTTTTCAAAAATTAAATCCATTTTCCTTTCTAGAAAAATCAAAAATGTTACCTCGACAAGGTTCTGAAGATTCAACAACTCCTTTATTGGCTTCAGATTCTTCAAATGTTTTCTTCTATCTTCCTACAACATCTTCAACAACAAAAAATAGAAGATTTAATAATAATCGTCGAAAACTTTCACGTGAAACAAGTTTACCTTCATTTGATTACGGTAATGATCAAAAATTGTTTTAAACAAACAACTATAATTAGCAATAGTTAATCTTTTAGAAGATGATCATCAACTTTTACCTTCATCTTCATCAACAACAACAACCCCTTTAACCGCTTTAGAAGAAGTTGAAGACGAGGCAGCACCTTTAACCCCATTATTCTCTTCAACATTCCCTAACAAAAATGTCCCACCTTCTTCTCCTCCTTCTTCAAATTCAAGTACTTCTTTTTTTCGTCCAACAACTATTTCAGAACCAACAACATCAGTGTGTTGGTCGTCATCTCCACACTTCAATACGTCAATACAAAAAGAAGGAACAACTGATTCTGAAATTTCACGTCCAAATTCATCCTTGGAAACAAAATCAAAATCATCAACTGATCCAAATTTAAATTCAACAAATTATCAAACTCCAAGTAGAGATAATTCTGGTGCAAATTTACGAAGGGGAAGTTTAGTGAAAAAACTTTCAATTGTTGGAGAATTCTTTGAAACTGCTGCGGAAGTTGCTGTTGCACCAAAAAAGTCAAAAAATTTAAAACTTGGAGAAATTTTGAAAGCCCGACAAGGAAGTCTTGACATTGGCCCTTTAAGTTTTGATTTTGGTGAAAAACCTGATATCGAAGAATTTTTAAATCAGCGAATAAACTCAGTAATAGAAGATTTGTAAGTTTTTTAAATTATTTTGATATTTATTAAAATGTTTATAAAAAACATAAAATTTTTTGGACTAAACTGATTATAAAAGGTGATTAAAAGGGATATCTTTTCAGATTAGAACAACATAAAGAAATGACTGAACAAAGTGATTTTCGAGGCTTTCAATTTGTGAAACAATTAATTTCAAAAGGTTGGGGAAAGATTGGTTTCTGGATTATTGTTACAGTACTCGCAGTTTTGACTTTCAAAGATGTTGTTGAACTTGTACGCCTTTTTTGTGTTCCACATTTTTAATCTCAAAATCCCGGTAAAATTTTTTTTAGACGCTTGAATATACTGAAGATCCAAAACAATCTGATATGAATATTGTATTTAATGAATCAATGACAATGCCAAATATAACATTTTGTATGAGTCGAACACAAGCATGGTCACATTTTGCAATAAATACAAATGAATCCACAGAAGAATGGAATGAAATTATACAAGGATTTATGGAAAATATGACAAATCATAATGAATTTTTAACAAAACCATGGGATTATCGAATGGTTATGGAAGGATATGATGTAATTGCAACTCTAAATTCAATGGAACGTGAAACAACTCCACAAGGGGCTGCTCGGTCGATAAATGTTTTTTCAGGTCAACCTAGGCTTGGAACTAAACGAATTATGGTTAAAGTATGCGGATAAAAAGAAATTAATTAAAAGGTTACAAAACAAAAAACATTTTTAGAAATGGTTGAAAGCTCTTAAAGATCGTGGCGTAACCTTTGAAGAATTTACCCAAAAAGTTGGATCTGAAACAATTCGACGATCAATGCAAAGATTTCAACGTACAACATTTAATGAAAATTTGGTAATTCGTACACGCTTTCGAACATCCTGGATTTCAATGATGCAATTTTGTTTTCAACCATGGTTTGATCATGATAATTTTCATCCTATTGATGATCAAGTTAGTTTATTTATCCTATTTTTGTTACCGTAATTTAAAATTTGTCAATTTAAGGGAAACTTTTTTACAATGGTTTTATCACATAATCCTGAAAAGCTTGCTGGAAAATCTGTTGATTGTATGACAGTTGATTTTCATGGTCGTCCAAGTTCACTTTCACGTTTTATGGAAGGTAAAGGAAGAACTCGAGATGGATTCAATGAAGAAGTAAGTTTTTTTTGGAATGAAAAAAACTTCAACAAAAGCACTTGAAATTTTATTTTGTTAATAACCGTACTTTAAAAAAAGTCAATGAAGAATCCACACTTGTTGTTCAAAAAAGTGTTTGACGTAAAAAAAGTGGAGCCAATTATGATGTTTTTTGAATTGAAAATAAAAACCATTTCCGTTCCCCAAATAAACTTTAAAACACAACTTATTAAAAAAGAGAGTTATATTTTGATACAGTACCATCAACATTCACAATTACCGTAATACATTTTTAGATTTGTGTTGGAATGATACATGAAGTAACAGTAGAAGTTCGAGCTCGGTATGTTATGCTTGAAAATGATGAATCTGGAACTGCATGCAATTATCTCGAAAAAGGAGAAGATAATGAATTTGATTGTCGATCTCGATGTCGAATGAATATGATTCGAGAAATGTGTAATTGTACAGCATTAACTTTAAGTTATTTGGCTTCAGAATCTTCAATTCAAAAATATCCATTATGTGATTACAGTAATTGTAGTGTCAAGTATGCAGTTTTAGTAAAGTATTAAAAAGACTAATAAAATGCCATATTTCAGCCTTCAAAATAACACATACAATGATGAAAAATGCAGCTCAACATGTTTAAGAGATTGTAATCAAATCCGTTATGAAATTGATCATGAAACAAAAGGAAAAAGTGTTCGAGGAGGTTTGTTTTGTTGATTGCTGACACAAAATTGCTAAATTCTATAATTCTTTTTTTTTGGCACAAGCTTATATACTTTTTTTCTTGACGTTTTCTGCTGCAATATTTTTCGCTTATAAAAAAATCACATCCATTCTAGACCAAACAAGCGTAACACTAAAATGGGGTGCATTTGATTATCCCCAATTTATTGAAAAACCTCAAAATATTTCTACAAATGAACAAAAGTATTCAAAACTTTTTTTTATTCAACTAATTTATATTTAATCATTTCAGATTTAACGACAGTATACCTGAATTGGGGATCCTTCGAATTTCTGACATTGGAGCAGAAAAGAATTTGGTCCATTCCAACCTTCATCGCCGCACTCGGAGGTTCAATTGGAATGTGGTTGGGGCTAAGCATTTTGAGTCTTCTTCAAGGAGCAACATACGTCTTTTATTTGATAAACGAAAGCAAAAAACGTCACAAAGTTCGAACCGAAAGTCGAATCGCAGCAAATCCCTTCGCAAATCCTTATCTTAAAAAGGGATCAAAAGTTGGTCCACCCCCAAAATATGAAGATACTCAAGAACCGAAGAATAGCATCGCTAATAATAATAATAATAATATTCAGCAACAAAATAGAACAAATATTCAAATTGAATAAATTCTCATTATTTCTTAAAGATTCATAAAATCTTTTGCTTGCTTTATCACTTATATAATTACGTATATCCGGTTTTTGTTTTCTCTCTTCTATATCTACAGTAATCATGTTTAATTAATTTTTGAAATAAATTAATAATTTTTAAAAATAATAAATTCTTCTTTTTAATAATAAAAATGAAACGAACCTGTTAACAGTAAATGGTTCCTTTAGATTTGATGATGACGCAAGAGTTGAAGCTTGAGAAACAGTAGGAGAAATTTTGCTTTCATTTGAAATACCCGCATCAATATTATCATTTTCAGAGAGTAATGATGTTGGCTTTGAACCTTAAATGATTAAAATAATAAAGGTTTTAATCATTGATTTTAGTTTTGCAAGAAAAGCAGACTATTTTGATAATTAAATGCTAAACCGTAAAAATAAAATCCCAAGCAATTGTATCAGTATATATACAACAAAGAAAAAAAACTCACTACTTTTCTTTAAATGACATTTACGAATATGCTTTTCATAATCTTCATCTGAAACCCCTTCAACGGGAAGCATCTGACAAACACCATTTAATCCATATCTAAATCAATTGTTTTTATATTATTTTACATTTTACAAAAAGCTTTAAACCTGCAAACAAATGATCCACCTTCTTTACTGCAATGTTGGGTACGTAAATGAAATGCAAATTCTTGAAAGCTGCTAAATATTGGCTGTTTTTCACATGCTTCACAATATCGTAAATCATTTGAACCATTGAGCATAAGCTTTGAGGAAGAAGAATTATTAAAAGATTTTGGTATACTTGCAAATGATACAGCCGCAGAAGCATTTTCGGTTGACGACGAACTATTATTCCGCCCGGACGAGGCTATCAAAGCCTTCGCCGTGCTTTTCATATACGTTCTAAAAGTGATAATTGTTTTAAAATATATAAACCATAACAAATAAAAATCACGGAAAAAAATTGAATGACACGTTGTCGCTATTTTTTTTTCTTCTTTTAAATATTTATTCCATAATTTTTTTTCCTCATAGAACAAACTCCAAACTTCAAAAAAAAATTTTTTAAACAAACATAATTGACTCAGGTTTTATTTACTCACAAATATCTATGTATGTAGATTTATGTGTTGTCAAAATATGTATACATAAATATATATGGAGTGATTGTGGTAAAAAAAACATTTTTATTTCTCTTTTTTCTCAATCAATCAAAGAAAATTAATATTTTTAAAAAAAGAAGCTAAACGAAAAAGAAATTTTCTCTCTATTTTTTAACAGCATTTTTGAACACGAAAAAAAGAAGCGGAAAATGGTTTTTTTTTCTTGTCGGACATTAGCATTGTGTTTAAAAGCATGCTTTTCTCTTTTTCCTTTTAAAAATATAATTTTTTTTTGTTTTATCGAAGAGTTTTCGTGTCTAGAACGCTTCTTCGATAGTTCTTTTTCTTTGATAAATTATTGGGCTCGTTCCAACCAGCGGAAAGTGCAACCGTTTTTGGCAGCTGCAACCGCAAAAAAACGGTTGCACATTCCGCTAGTTGTTGCCGTTTTAAGAACGTTTCAAAATATCTCACCACCACTAACACCACTTCAAAGTATCTCAAATTACCTAGAAAAATGCAATATACTAGTCATATTGAGTTCAAAAATTACCTTCTAACACTTGAAGTTTAAATTTCGAAGTATGGAAAATTTATTTATTAATGTAATTGTATTTAATTATTTTTTTATTGTACTGTTTAATTGTACTGTAATTCATTTATTTTGTTTGTTTATCAGCATGTGTTCGGGAATGCAAATAAAAATAATAAAAAATAATTATCTTGCCGTGTTAAACTTGATTTGTTAGGATTAAGTAATTTTTGAGATGCTTTAAATTGTGCAACTTCGGGGGTTTTAGTTTTTTCATTTTCTTGTTGTCTTGGAAATTCAAAAAGATTCTGTAAAAAATTAAAATAGGAATCTCATTAATTTACAAAAACTAACTTCAATGACGTCCTTTGAACCTGTAAATGAAGGTCTTGGATTTTTCCATTTTCTTTCATCTGCTCTTTCTCGATTATGTAAATTTGCTGCAACTTCAGTAGAATTTTCGTAAGCTGCAATATGAAGGGAAAGAGTGCTATTGTTGGCACTTTTTGCTTTTTTAAATTCATTTCTTGCTTCAAAATCATTACTAAGATTCAAAAAAGTTGTTGACGAACGATTATTGAATTTATTCCATGAATTTGTATTAGATCGTAAATCTTTTGAATGAGATAAATCTAACAATTATGATATGGCTGCAATACTTTTGAGCCTGAGTTTCAAAAACTATTATCAAAACAAAGAAAAACAATGATAATAAATTCTAATAATTTTTTTAATATTATAAAAAGTATTGCAGCCTAATTTCTACCGTAATTTTGTAATTTTTTGTTATCAAATGCAATATTTTTTGGACGAAAAATTTCTTCAAAGACACAATCATGATTTTGATTATTTAAATTGAGGTTACTGTATTGATCACCACTGTCAACAAACCCTATTTGTCTTTTTTTAAAAGACAAACAATCATCTTTTGTTGCCATCTAAAAATAGTGATACAGACTTACATTTATTACATTAAACAATTTCAACAATATAAATTGATCTAATTTCAACTTTATCACAGCCGCAAAAAACAAACAAAACGTGAACATATAAGAAAGTCAATCTTCAACAACAAGAGTTCTCTTTAATTTTTACAAAATTGAACTATCAAACTTCGTAAAATAAAAAAAAATAGAATAGAAAAGAAAGTAAACATTACAAGCTTTGACGAAAAAAATAAGCATGATGCAATATTTATTATTTTTTACTAGATTTATTTATAAATTGAACACATGTTTATCCCAACTCAAATCGTCAGATACAATTAATCCTAAATCTCGAACAGAAGATTGGTTGTTAGATAAAGGTTTTTCATTTGACTCAGATATTATAAAAGCTCAAAGTGCGCGTCAAAAACAAGAATTCGCGTTTGCCCTGCAAGAATCTTGCAGGTGTTTTTGAATCCTTGCAGGTTTCTTGTTTTTATGCAATAATTTTTTGGAAGAATTCTCACAAATTTTTTTCTGGATTTAGAAAATTTTTCATTTTTCCGGGATTTGTTACTTTTTTGGCCGTATATTTGATATTTTTATTGTAATATGTTATACAACATAATAATATCAAATTTTTAGACAAAAAAGTAAAAAAAATTCCGAAAAAATGAAAAACTATAAAAAAATTTCTAAATCGAGAAAAAAATTTTATGGTTTTGCCATTCTATAATATCAGTCTTTTCTATCATTTTCTTAACTTTAAAAAAAACTTTTCCCCTTTTTATCAAATTATTTTTGGTTTAAAAAAATGTTGCATTTAATTCTACAAAATTTTTCCAAAATTATGATTCTTATCAAAATTAAATAAAGAAATGAAAATGTTTGTGTACCACAAAGAAAATTAATATTTTAAAAAAAAGAAGCTAAACGAAAAAGAAATTTTCTCTCTATTTTTTAACAGCATTTTTGAACACGAAAAAAAAGAAGCGGAAAATGTTTTTTTTTTCTTGTCGGACATTAGCATTGTGTTTAAAAAAGCATGCTTTTCTCTTTTTCCTTTTAAAAAGCAAAATCCAATTTTAAGTATAAAGTGTTGCATCCTTTTTTTTATACATGTCCATCAAATTTTTGCTGCTGTCTTTCCCTTTTATTGCAGTTACATTGTCATTGAAATATTGAGAACACTTTTTATACAGATAAAAAAATCGTAAAAAGTATCTCAAATAACGTTTTTATATTCAGATTCGCATAGTTTCTAAAGTGAGAAAATTGAAAAGTTGTAAAATATACTTTCAGGATCAATACCTTAATTTTCAGTCACCATGTAAAATTTCAAATGGATCCTGAATATAATATTACAGTTATATTACAGTAATGCAAACAAAAAAAACTATTTAACAATACTTTTAAAAAATGAAAATATTATAAACAACAAATAAATATAAATGAAACAACTATTTAAAAAAAACAATAAAAACTTTGGAAAAAAAAAGTTGTTTGAGCTACCGTAACATAAAAAATAGATACAAAAAAATTCAAGGAATACAATTATTAAAGCTACAAAAAAAAGTAGGGTTTAAAAAGTTTAATTGCTACGATTTAGCTAAAATGTATATATAATTAATCGACAAAATCAAACAGCTGGTGGCATTAATGGGACATTTATTGGAGTGCTGATATTCATTGTTTCATCAATAACAATTGTTCGGCAAAGATTTTTTAAACTATTTGTTTCAGAATTACTTTTCGAAGTTGCAATTGCTTCTGTTCTGATTCTCTTTTGACCAAGGTTTTCTTTATCTTCAATTTTTATGAATACTTTTGAAGCTTTGACATCTTCTTTTTCAACTTTGATAACATTCTTCGTTGGTTTTATTTCTGGCATTTTATCTTCATCTTTTTCATTTTTAATTTTCATAACCTTTTTAGGAATTTCATCCTTTTTTTCAACATTTAAATTTTTCATTTGAGTAGATATTCCAGGTTGAACTGAAGATGATTTCGTTGAATCTCCTTCATCTCCATCATATTGCATCCATCGTCCACTTTTATCAAGAAAAGCTTTACCAAATTGTACGCAAACTGGATTTGGATCAACAAATACAATACGAGATCTTTGAAGTAATGGTAATGGGGATGGAGAGTATATACGACGAACAACATCAAGTAAATGTGATGCAACACCTTTTCGACGAATTGTTGGATGAACCCATAACCTTTCAACAGCAACAAATGCAGAACCTTCATTTGTAGCACGATAAACCTAAAAAGTAGAGTACATTATAAATATTAATAATTATAATCAGACCTTTTTAATAGGCATTAATTTTCCAGCAAATACTTTTTCAGTCATTGCAATAGCTCCAATATATGATGGCTCACTTTTCGTTGCATCAACAATAAACACAAATCCAATTGTTTCTTTATCCGCATCAAATACTGGAACATCTTCACAAATATGAAGTTGAACATCAACAATTTCCTAAAAATTAAAATATATTAATGACTAAATTCAAGAGAGAGAAGCGATTACTTTAACAACATGTTCAAGTTTCGTCTTCAATGATATCTGGGGTTTCTTTTCAACTTTAAAAATTGTTCCAGAAACTTTTCCAACATTAATTTCAGAATATATTTTGCTAAAAAGTTTAAGTTTTAATTTTGTAAATAAAAAGTTGATTCGGATACAAAATAATGCATGAGTGAGATATGACTCACTAAAAATAAACTCACTTTTTCCAGGATTCTAATGATCGATTTTCAACTTTGAAGAACTTTGTTTTTGAAAAGCGATTGTGAAAATTGTCATGAAATCCTCGATCTTTTATATCATCAACATTATAAATCATACCACACTAAAATAAGCTTACTTCATTGCAATTCATTACACAGAGATATCCTCCGATACAAAACAAAACTTACTTCTTGACAATTTGTCATTCCAATATTCTTTTGTCCAAGATCTAAAATCATTTGATTTGCATCTTTATCCACTTCAGTAGGAGCTTTTCGTTTACGAGATGTAGGAGGTGGAATTTTTGGTGTACTTGTCATTAATGGCTTCATTTTTGTTATATCAAATGGTGATGAAAGAAAATTGGTTATTGATTGTTGCTTTACTACCGATTCATTGGATGACATTATTCTAAATATATAGTAAAAATTTGATAATATAAAAAAATTGATGTGTAAAACCTGAAAAAAAAACAGCGGAAAATAGTTGTTTTTTGATTTGAAAAATGCTGATTTTTTTGAATAAAATGTTGCGCGCGTTAATACACGTTTTGCCAATCTAATTTTTTTTTTCGCGAATGCTGTGAAAAAAAATAATGTAAAATTATAATAACTAGGCCAAGGGCGGCCCTCCGGGCCGCATACTGAACACTTGAACGTAAAATTTACTGATAATTATAACCATTTTTTTACACTTAATTTACACACAAAAAATTTAATTTAGAATACTTTATAATCCATAATTAAATTTTGGCATTCCACGGCTAAAATTTTACTTGTCCTTCAACGCGTCATTTTTGTCGGTGTACACGACCTGCATGTTTCTCAGTAGTTCCACTGAGTCGACCTCTACCAATAGGTCCAGCAGCAGGATAAATTATCTTTCTGAACACCTTTTCTATTACAGTAAGAAACGAAATTTTATTTTGCTTTACTTTCAAGCTCTGGTTTCTCATCAGTTAATGATCTACTTCATCATTTTTGATATATTGTGCAATTTTTGCATATTTACTTGCAGTTTATGGTTCTTCAAGCTTATTTGTATATCTTTTTACACCTTTTTGAACACCATTTGTTACAAATCATTGAGTTGTAATATTTTGTGAATCTGCTGTTTTAATATTTATTATTATAACTTCGTCTTCTTTAACCACATTTTCTGTTGAACCTCTTTCATGAAAATTTTCAATTGAATCAACAACAGAATTTTCATGCTTAAATTGATTTTTCTTAATCTGTAGTTCATTGTTACTTACTGTTAAATTTGCCTAAACATTTCCTCTTTCTCATGTTTAAAATTATCTGAACATCCAATTACGTCTTCTTTTCTATATCCGTCGGTCTGATTTAAAAATGAATTATCTGAGGCTATTACTATTTCACATTCTTCACCACAAAGTAAGAAACAAATGAGCTTTAACTTTGAATAATGTGGCTCTTGAAGGGTCCATCTTGGCACTTCTTCACATGCTCCAGAGGAGGTAGTTCTCAGAGCTACAAAAGTAGACTGTGAGTTAGGGGTGACTTGAACGCTCACTCTACGTCTTAAATGAGTTTTACCCCACAAGACTGCGTATGAAAACAAAATTTTGTTAGCAATAGCCAACTTGTTACTCAGGTGCAACAAAAGACGTAAACTTTCAGCAAAAACTTCAAGCGACCGTCCACAACAAAGTTGTTCATAATATGAATGAAAAATACCTCATTTTCAATAAAGCCTATGTTTTATACAAATTTTCTATCTGTTTATTCTGCTTTTTCATGCATTCACATTTTCACTCATTTTCATTCATATATTTTTTATTCCTCAGGAATTAACATATTTTTATTCATTCTCCATTTTTTCGGCTCTTTAAAGCCCCGTAACTTTTCCAAATGGGTACCCCCGGAACTAACCACTATCCATTTCATAATCATCATTGTTTTATCTACTATATAATACTAAACACCTGTACTTTTATTTGAAATGTAACGAAAAACGGAGAAACTTACATACGTGTAGAGAGGAGTGAGTTTTTTGAAAAATGCTATCGGGGTTGGGTAGCTTTCTGGTCTTTTTCTGGCTATTTTGTTTTTTTTGAAAAATAATAACATCCGCGGTTGGTATGTGTGGGGCGCTTCGCGCCCCACACATATGCTATAATTTTTTTACTTAGGTTTACTTTAGATCTTATGGTACGGTAGTTGCAAATTCACATATTGATTGGTTTAAGAACCTCATATTTTTTTTGTTAGATACTATTTTATTCAGATTTAATAGAAGGGGGTATTACAAATAATGGATAATGCGTTTTTAGATTTATTAAAGTCGCCAAAAGTGTTATGAAGAATATTTTTTTATTTTTTTTATTTATTCGATCGCTCCCAATGTATGTCTAAATAAAAAGCATGATCGGAAAATCCGTTTCGTTTTTTGAATGTGTATAATTTAAAAGTTACCATAACAAGATGGGGTGCAATTTAGGAAGTTTAACATGGTTTTGAAGAGAATTCGCATTTTTTAGAATTTTGAAAAAAGGTTGTGGAAGAGACCAGGATTTTTAGGTATTTTAAAATTTAAGTGAATAAAAGAATATCTTAAAATTAAATTTTAAAGCATGGAGTGCAAAGATAATGATAATGCAGAGTTGTTTATATTAATTTTGTGAAATTTACGGAATTTCAGAGGAATTTTTAATGACCTCAATCAGGCCATGAATGAAAATATTTAAATTTAAATTTTGCTGCGATAAATTCCATTAAGAACAGAGAGTAAAGCTAAAATTGGATGAAATTGGTCGGAATTTTAGGAGGATTTTTAGGGATTTTTACTGTATTTTAGATTGTTTTTGGTTTAACATGATACATCGACAACAAGCTTAGTTTATTTTCATTAATTTTGATGATAAGATAAGGGTATCCCATCATTGGGATAATATCAAGAAGCATTTTTAGCATCTTTACGTACAAATTAGGAATTTCTGTTACCAGTGATTCGGAGTCGATTAAAACACTGATTACTACACGGATAACGGCATGAGTACTTCTTTACTATTCTTCCCCAACAACATGAATTGATTTTTCATCATTTTTTCCTCATTTTTATTTCCACGATTTGACGATTTTTTATCACTTATAAGCAGTGTCTCCAAAGTTCCACTTTTTTTTGGAACGCGTTCCGTTCCGTCTGTTCCGTTCTCTTTTTTTAGATGACCCGTTTCCGTCCGTTCCATTTTGGGCCATATCCGTTCCGTCCGTTCCGTTCCAAAGTCTTCAAAAGCGCGTTCCGTTCCTGTTTTTACAAAATTTGTTAAAATTAATAAAATACACTTTTTTTACACTCAAAAATCTTTCTTGACTATATTATAAAAAGTTAAAGGTTTAATTTTAGTAGTAAAACAGCAAATTCAAGACAAAAATTAGGTTTTGGAAATTTTTCACGATCGAAAAATTGAAATTTTGCCATAATTTTTAAGAAAAAATAGCAAAAAACAAAGAAAGAACGGGAACGTCTAAATCCCAAAAAGGAACGCGTTCCGTTCCGTTTTTTTTTGAAATTTTACCCGTTCCGTTCCTAAATCCCACCCGTTCCCGTTTTGTTCCGTTCTGGAACGGGAACAGAACGGAAGAACGGAATATATAAAATATCCAAAATATATGGGTGATTGATCAGTTACTCCCATAAAAAGGTAGTAACCAACCCCGATATGCCGGACACAAGTCAAAAACAGACTGTTTTTTAAATCTCAATTCAACAAAATTTTGATCCTTGTTACTCCAACAATAAAAAAAGATATACCCTTTTTATAAAATAATTTCACTTTGAAAAAGCAAATACAAGGTCGTTCGACAAGTTTTATTTCCTTTTTAGCACTTGGCAAAGCGTTTCCCCTGGGGGACCCCCGAGAAGAAATTTTAGGACGACCTGATAAAAATGTTAAAAATTATTTAAGAGAATGTCTACAAATGCAGCTTAAAGTGAAAAAATTTCCTTAATAATGTGGAACAAAATTTTGGTGAAAATCAATGTACTCCCCCCTTTGCCCAATTTTTAAGAAAAATTTCTCCGCTGTGGGTGGGTGGGGGGTTAGTTTAACTTACCCCCTCTACACGTATGGAAACTTACACTCTACTTTAGTAGAGGTGATTTAATTATTAAGAGACAGTCTGCGTAACTTTTTGACAAATTGGGAGCAGAAAAATTTTTTTTTTCGATTTGGGTCTTCAAATTTTCAGAGGTCGTTGACATATGTCCCTAGATGCCAAAAATTGATTTTTTAAATTTTTTCGCTGTAAGATTCCGATTTGGGAGGATTCAGAAGTCGCAAACTTTCGAAATGCGGGAAAAAACGAATTTTTATTATTTTTTTCTGTTCTCCTGTATTCCTAGGTTTTCGACCATGGGGAATCTCGTGGCACACTCAGTTTTTTTCCAAAAATTTTTTTTCGTGTCGAAACCGAAATTTCGATTTTTGAAATCGAAATTTCGATACCGTAAACCAAATGGTACGAGTTCTGACTGTGTTGTTTTCATAGCTTAACATATCTAGTTTGATGATATAAAGGTCATTTTATATAAAACTATCCAAGTGGAATATGCCGGCATCAGAAATGTGTTTGACCCAGAATCCGGTTCACAAAATTTACCAGTAAAAATCGAATTTCCTTTAGTTTTTGCTAATCTCCCGTTTGTATAGGTTTTCGAGCATGGGGAATTTAGTGGTAAAATTTGTTTTTGTTGAATTTTAAGTTTTTGTGCCAAAACAGCTATTTCTACAGTATGACATGTATGTATTTGGAAAAAAATGCCCCTGACTTTATTTTTAGGTGGCACAAGCTTAAAATGGATTATTTTTGTTCCAAAAGGTTTATTTTATCACAACAAATAGAAGAAATGCTTATCTGACATCCGTAGCTGATTTCACAGGATCCAGAAGTCAAGTGATGATGTTGGGGTAGATGAAGAAAAGTAAAAATGTTGTATATGTTCAAAAAATGATCAAAACAAATCCTAAACTATCCATACATATTCCTAAACATTGATTTCATCATTCCCAAGTGATAAAAACAGCACAATGTTGCTTATCATCATTTACAGTATCAAAAACTGATATGTGCACAAATTATCAAAAAATCGCAATAAATTAACTTTTTTTAAGTAATCACTCCATTTTGTAGAGCAGAAAATCATAGAAACATATTTCCAATAGAACTGTTATGTTTTAATGCAAAATTATCAAACTTTTAATTTTTTTCGATTTCTACAGTATGCAACAAGCAGACGATAAAACTCGAAAAAAATTTTTTTTAGTAGGGACAGTTTTCTAATGTTATAATTGTATTAGAAATATGTTTCTATGATTTTCTGCTCTACAAAATGGAGTGATTACTTAAAAAAAGTTAATTTATTGCGATTTTTTGATAATTTGTGCACATATCAGTTTTTGATACTGTAAATGATGATAAGCAACATTGTGCTGTTTTTATCACTTGGGAATGATGAAATCAATGTTTAGGAATATGTATGGATAGTTTAGGATTTGTTTTGATCATTTTTTGAACATATACAACATTTTTACTTTTCTTCATCTACCCCAACATCATCACTTGACTTCTGGATCCTGTAAAATCAGCTACGGATGTCAGATAAGCATTTCTTCTATTTGTTGTGATAAAATAAACCTTTTGGAACAAAAATAATCCATTTTAAGCTTGTGCCATCTAAAAATAAAGTCAGGGGCATTTTTTTCCAAATACATACATGTCATACTGTAGAAATAGCTGTTTTGGCACAAAAACTTAAAATTCAACAAAAACAAATTTTACCACTAAATTCCCCGTGCTCGAAAACCTATACAAACGGGAGATTAGCAAAAACTAAATAAAAAAAAAAATCTTTTGCTTGCTTTATCACTTATATAATTACATATATCCGGTTTTTGTTTTCTCTCATCTATATCTACAGTAATCATGTTTAATTAATTTTTGAAATAAATTAATAATTTTTAAAATTAATAAATTCTACTTTTTAATAATAAAAATGAAACGAACCTGTTAACAGTAAATGGTTCATTTTGATTTGATGATGACGCAATAGTTGAAGCTTGAGAAACAGTAGGAGAAATTTTGCTTTCATTTAAAATACCCGCATCAATATTATCATTTTCAGGGAGTAATGATGTTGGCTTTGAACCTTAAATGATAAAAATAATAAAGATTTTAATCATTGATTTTAGTTTTGCAAGAAAAACAGACGATTTTGATAATTAAATGCTAAACCGTAAAAATAAAATCCCAAGCGATTGAGTCTCTCTCACACTTTGGTCGTTAAAATTTTTTTTGTTTCATCGAAGAGTTTTGGTGTCGAAAACGCTTCTTCGATAGTTTCTTTTTTTTCGATAAATTTTTGGGTTCGTTCCAAGTAAGGATGGACAAGTGCCAAAATCTTTGGCCCTGGCCCCGGGGCCCCCAGGGCCAGGACGGGGCCAGGGCCAAGCCGTTTTTTCACAATTTTGCCTTGGTCCCCCCTGTTCAAATTTTTTTGAAACACAAAAATCTTGGCCCTGGCTTAAAAAGATAAACAGTTTAGTTTACTTGATTAAAATTTGTATTTATAAATGTTTATAATATCTGAGTCAAATGAAAAACCTTTATCCAAAAAGCTTTACGGCGTTCTTTTATGTTATTTAAGGGTCTTAAATCTACTTCACCTAATCTATTGTATCATATGTGTACAACTTATGTTAGACCACTTGTTGAATTTTCTACACCGATATTTAATCCAACTAAGAAAAATTGATTGATAAACTTGAAAAAGTCCAGCGAGTAGCCATTAGAAATATTTTTTTGCGTTGCAAAAATTTAGGAGAATTTTCAAATGAACCCTACGAGGATAAATTAATCAGGCTTGGAGAGTTAATTGATGTTAAAATTGAAACGTTAGAATCTAGGAGGAATAAGTATGACTTATAATTTCTTAACGACTACCCTAATGGTAGTATAATTTCAAAACTTGTCTTTCTAGTAAGGTGCCCATTACAAGGGGATCACACCAAAAAATATGTATACCAAGGGGAAAGTCAATCATTCGGACAAGTTTCTTTACTTTCAACACCACTTCAAAGTATCTCAAATTACCTAGAAAAATGCAATATACTAGTCATATTGAGTTCAAAAATTACCTTCTAACACTTGAAGTTTAAATTTCGAAGTATGGAAAATTTATTAATTAATGTAATTGTATTTAATTATTTTTTATTGTACTGTTTAATTGTACTGTACTGTAATTTATATATTTTGTTTGTTTATCAGCATGTGTTCGGGCATGCAAATAAAAATAATAAAAAATAATAATCTCGTCGTATTAAACCTGATTTGTTAGGATTAAGTAATTTTTGAGATGCTTTAAATTGTGCAACTTCGGGGGTTTTAGTTTTTTCTTTTTCTTGTTGTCTTGGAAATTCAAAAAGATTCTGTAAAAAATTAAAATAGGAATCTCATTAATTTACAAAAAACTAACTTCAATGACGTCCTTTGAACCTGTAAATGAAGGTCTTGGATTTTTCCATTTTCTTTCATCTGCTCTTTCTCGATTATGTAAATTTGCTGCAACTTCAGTAGAATTTTCGTAAGCTGCAATATGAAGGGAAAGAGTGCTATTGTTGGCACTTTTTGCTTTTTTAAATTCATTTCTTGCTTCAAAATCATTACTAAGATTCAAAAAAGTTGTTGACGAACGATTATTGAATTTATTCCATGAATTTGTATTAGATCGTAAATCTTTTGAATGAGATAAATCTAACAATTATGATATGGCTGCAATACTTTTGAGCCTGAGTTTCAAAAACTATTATCAAAACAAAGAAAAACAATGATAATAAATTCTAATAATTTTTTTAATATTATAAAAAGTATTGCAGCCTAATTTCTACCGTAATTTTGTAATTTTTTGTTATCAAATGCAATATTTTTTGGACGAAAAATTTCTTCAAAGACACAATCATGATTTTGATGATTTAAATTGAGGCTACTGTATTGATCACCACTGTCAACAAACCCTATTTGTCTTTTTTTAAAAGACAAACAATCATCTTTTGTTGCCATCTAAAATTAGTGATACATACTTACATTTATTACATTAAACAATTTCAACAATATAAATTGATCTAATTTCAACTTTATCACAGCCGCAAAAAAACAAACAAAACGTGAACATATAAGAAAGTCAATCTTCAAGAACAAGCATTCTCTTTATTTTTTACAAAATTGAACTATCAAACTTCGTAAAATAAAAAAAAATAGAATAGAAAAGAAAGTAAACATTACAAGCTTTGACGAAAAAAATAAGGATGATGCAATATTTTATGTTATCTCTTTTTTCTTACACAGTGCACTGCAGCACCATCTCCTTCTTACTGGAAATAATTATAGTTATCATTAGGGGCAGGGCTCTGCGAAATCGAAATTGAGAAAATCGAAATCGAAATAATTTTTTTCATGATCGAAATCGAATGAAAAAAAAAATTCTGCATCGAATAGGTATGGTTTCAAAAAACGGCTCGAATGTTGTTATAAACTTGTCACATTAAAAAATGACAGTTACCTATGCTAAAAATTTTTATTGCAAAAAGTTTTTTAGTGAAATCGTTGGTAAAATCTAGGATTGCCAAATTTCCCGCAGGGGAATGAGATTTTAGGCCGGGGAATGAGGCCATTTTCGTTGAGATACAGCTTAGAGAAAAAAATACGCTACCCTTAAAATTAAAAGTTAGAGGTAGCGTATTTTTTTTCTCTAAACTGTATCTCAACGAAAATGGCCTCATTCCCCGGCCTAAAATCTCATTCCCCGGGGAATTTGACAATCCTAGTAAAATAATATATGTATTAGATTCGCAAATTTTATCCCAGTTTTTTGGTCATTGGTTTTTTTGTTATTTATTTTTTTTGCAAAATTTTAAAATTTTGAAGCTTCTTGATTTGAAAAACGTTCATTAATGAAAGAACTTTGAACGCTTGAACTTTCTTTTATTTTGGCATTTAACAAAGGCTATAATAAAAAAACAGGATACATTTTTGTTGTAGTTTAACAGATATTTTTGATTATTGTAGCGTATAGATATTAAACAAACATTTTGTAAATATTATGGTTACTGTATTTTGCAATAATATATTTTTTTATTAAAAAATTCTTAAATTGTTTTTCATGATTTTTAAAAGTTATATCTCTTTTTTTTGTTCGAGAAACTTCCGGTAAAATTTTGGATTTAAAAAAAGGAGAGAGAGATATTTTTGACGAGCTGTCAACCTAATTTGCAAATTATGAATTAAAAATTGTCGCCAGTTTTGCAACAAAAAAAAAGGATTTCCCAAAGTGACGTAGTTGACTTCAAATTTGACCACGTTTCTTTTTTGCAGGATTTGCAGTTTTAAAGCTAAATAATCTTGTAAAAAAACAGTTTTGTTAGAATTTTGAGGTTAAAAGATTTGCTAAAAAATAGCATTACACTGAAAAAAATCTGTGACGATAAACCTCTCACTGGTGAGGTATGGGTGATGAATTCATCACGTTTAGTCACGTATTCATCATCCAATCGTCACCAGTGAGGGTTTTTTCATCACCCATTTTTCTCAGTGTAAGTGATTTCAAAGCTTATGCACAGTTTAATTTTATAAATAAAATAAATAATATCCAAAAATTAAAGCATTTGATGATATATAATTCTAGATAAAAACGAAATAAATTTTCCCCAGTTTTTTATGTTTTATAAGGATTTATTCTTTTTTGGCATCCTCGTAGAGAATAATTTTTTTTCCTTCAAAACACTGTAAAATATTTTCGTGCTTTATTTACAGCTTTTAAAATTTCTTTTGTTTAAAACAGTTATATAATTTTTTTATGACATATTCATGTGAATTAATTGTCTCTTTTACATTTTCAGCAAAAGCTACAACTTAAAATTTTGCAAAATAATATAATTGTTTTATTTAATATTATATAATTGCAAAAACAACAATAAACTTCTCATTTTTATAAATGGAAACAAACAATGATGACACAATTACACTTCTTTTTTTAGCCCCCCCCCCCCTTTTTTTTTGTATTTATGGACTTTTAAAGCTTTTGTTTTTGCTAAAATCCCAGTTCAACCTTTTTTTACATAAAATATTTTCAAACAAATTTGTACATTTAATACTTTATAAACTTCTGATCATTTACTGATTACACGTCACGTGTAATCAGTAAATGATACGTGTAACACGTGATAAAAAAAATTTATTTAAAAATTTAAAAACATTATCATTATCAATTTTGGTATTTATTGATAAAAAAAAGTATCAATTTTGAAATACTTTTTAATTTTAAATTATCCCTTTAAAAAGACTATACTTATTAAAAATCAACAAAATGTAAACAAAAATTAAATCAACTTTTTAAAGTTGATAAAAAATTATTTTTTATGATTGATTATTTTTTCTTTTTTTTAAACAATAATTTATCATAACCTGATTTATTTTTCTATTTTTATCTTTTTATCAAAAAAGAGAGAAGAAAGAAAATTCTTTAATTAAAAAAAAATTAAAATGCGGCACATGCGGCACTCTCCCGCAGGCTGGGGAAGAGTGGCAAAGCGTGCGGCAGCAAATTAAAATTTTTCATTCTTTCATTCTTTCTCTTTTCTCCCCCGCCCGTCTCCGCAGTCACCAGTTTTTCTTCGATCATATTATCTTCGACCCGGTTTAATAAAGAATATGATGATGATGAATGACTTAAAACTTTGTTATCCAAAAAAATGTCATCTTTCTCTCTTTTCTTATCTTTTTTTTAAATGATTCAGTTTATCAAAATCATTTTTTTGATGACTTGGGATGGGATAAAAATGAATCCCATATCGCGGAACCCGTGCGAAGAAAAGGAAAACAAATATATGTGTAATGAGATTTGGAGCAAACTACATTTTTGATAAAAAAAAAAATAAAGACAGTTAAATAAAATAAATTCTATAAAAAATAATATACAATTATTATCAAATGTTGTCGCGCCACCAATCTTATAGGCGTATGGATGCAGTTTTCTTTAGTTAAAACAAGAATAATTGATATTTTAAATTGAAGTCTTTTAAAAATTTAGATGCCAATTGGTTCCATGATTTCAGTTTAAAAAAAATGAAAAGTTTTAAAACACAGTGGAATCGCTGCAAGAGAATTTGGAAATAGAAATGAAAAAGTGCGATTTTAGATCGACTCAAACTTCGCCGCATGACGTCCAAATGCTTTAGTTAAAACTAAAAATGTTGATATGGCTATAAGGAACATGCCAGAAAAAAATTAAGCCGAAATATGAAAATTTGAAAAAATGGCAGCAAAAGTTAATTTCGCCCAAAAAGTCGACCATGCACCTTTTATTGCTTATAATTTTGCGGATATGCTTCGACTAAATTAGAGTGAAATCCAAACTATTGATAACACTTTGGAGAAAATATTGGCAAAGTTTTGGGCGAAATGGTTTAAAACTGAAAAAAATAGCACCAAAAGTGTGAACTTTTTTCGTTTCTATTTCTAATTTTAAAATCAAATGTGCCAAGAAAAAAAAACAGTTTTATTGTAAATTTAGATTTTTTGATTGCGATTATGTCGTTACTCATTGAGGTATTCTACAGTTTTACATTTTTCTCCACCATAAATTGCAACATTACTTTTTTTTACTTCTGAAGCGGAATCACAAATATTAATTTTCACAAGCTTTTTTTTTATATTTTTACAAATATCTCAAAAACTACGACGACGACACTTTTATTTTAATTGTAAGGAAATGGAAAAAAAGGGTTAAAGAATTTTTTAAACGTATTTTAACAATTATTTTTAAAAATTTGTACATTTTATAACTTCTTTTTTTCATATTCAAAACTACAATTGTAAAAAGTTTTTTCTAATTTAAAGTAATCAAAATTATGAGGTCACAATGTAATTTTAGTTTAACAACTCTGTTATGATTTGAACTAAAAAAATTAATTTTTAAGGAAGTAAATTAAATTATTTCCTCATAATTTTAAAATTCGATACAACAGTTCAGTTTTTCAAATAAAAGTTTTTGGTTTTAAAATTTAAATATAAAAAAAAGTTTAAAATGGGAAATTGCAAAATTTTAAATAAAAGAAAATTATTTACATATTTTTTATGCGTCTATATTTGTATGTTTTGTATTAAAGGGAGTGTCGGAGATAGTGAAAAAATTTTTATGAACGTTTTCCGTCGTTCCAAGTGATGGAGAATGAAAAAGTTTGTTCGCCCGCACGCAACAAATGCATTCCCCATCACTTGGAATGACGGAAAACGGTCGTAAAAATTTTTTCACTATCTCCGACACTCCCTTTAAAGAGGGCGTCCGGGAGGGGGTCTGGGGGGGGGGGGACAAATGAAATTAAATGTTTGATGATTCATCGTCACCGATTTTTTCTTAATTTATTTCAGCAATGTCTGCCTGACTTTGAAAGTCTCGCATTTCTTGCAAAAAAAAAGAAGAAAGATAATAGTTTTTTTCCCGAAAAATATCTTTATCTTTAATTATGAAAAATAAATATTTGCAGAATAAATACCATAAAAATATTTGAAAAGTGAAGCAGTTTGGTTTAATTTATTCTTCGAAATTTCACAAAATTTTTGATTGTTAAATTTTTTTCCATAAATATATTTTAAAAAGATTCTTCTAATATTCTAATTTAATCTTTAACCAGTTGTTTTTAAATTCTAATTTCAGTTTTTAAAGATTTTCCAAAAAAATATCGGTGACGTTTTTAAATTTTTGCTAAAATTTTATTTTTCCATGAATTTTTTTTTTCCTTTTTATTGTTGTAGTTTTTTTAGTAATAAAATAATTGCAAAAAACAATAACAAAAATAAAGTACAAAATCCGGTAATTTAGCTTTTTTCTTTAATTCTTTCATGTTTTTTCCTGTAACGAAAACAAAAAAAGGGACTAAAAAATGCTGTCACTTTTAACAAAGAAATTTTTTTTTATATAATTAAGTTTTAATCGGGCTTTGAAATGGACGCCAAACAGCGATATCACTTTTTTTTTATCTTTGTTTATTTTTTTAAATATTACTTTTTGTTCTTTTAAAAATTGAATGTAAAAAAAACAAAAACATGTTTGTATCTTTTTGAATGGAGGTGGTAAAAAAATTATATCAAAAAAATATGTCGTATATAAATAAATGTGTACAGGAAGGAAAGGATACAACATAAAACACAACCACGTGTTTTTGTATTCTTTTTTCCTATTTTTTTTTCTGCAACAAAAAATAGAGTTGCAAAAAAGTATGGCTACAAAAAAATAGATAAAAAAACTGTTTTTTTGTGTTAATGTAACAATTTAATTTAATCTAAAAAATGTTAAATAAGTTTTTGTTACAGAATGCAAAAAATTCTGTAAAGCAAAAATTTCCGGAATAAAGTTTTCAATTTTTAAATTAATCATTTACTACAGCTTGCTGACAGTTAATTTTGGGAAGAGTTTGTTGAACAATACAAAGTTGTGGGGGTGATCCAGATGCTTGTGATCCAATTGATGAAGAACGGGATCGTGTCCATGCACTACCATATGTTGCAAAAGATTGAAAGGAATCTCGTCGAACTGGTTTATATACAGCTAAGATATTTGCATTTGAAGGTCGTCGAGAAACTGATGGTGGTAGGTCATCCGTATCATCCGAATACATGCCTTCATCAGATTCATCAGCTTCTGTAAGCACGCGGGTCCGGAAAACGGCATCCCATCAATAGTATTGCTTTTTTTCGAAAAATTTATATTAATTTTTTTAATTCAGCAATGCTCACGTTTTTTCCAGTTTTTTTACAATTTATTAAAGACAAATTTGTAATACAGTTTTTATCATTTTTAAATATTTAACTTTAACTTTGAAAAATGGTTTCATTTACTACAGTTTAATATTTATCCCTTAATAAAAAAATTGTAACTTCCGTTTAAAATAATTCATTCAGATTAACCAAAAAAACAAAAAAAGTTCCTTGCAAGGCCGTATACAGAAAAAAATATCGGAGGGGGCACACCTTTGATCTTTTGCCGCCGCCAACACGACGCGGCAAAAGATCAAAGGAAATTCCACAATTTCTGGTAGGGAGGCACAGGTCCGGAACCCCCCCCCCCCCCTTGCTTAAATTTGTAACAGTTCAAAAGTTGAATAATACTTGTAAAAAAAAAGATTTAATACAGTTTATTAAAATGTTTCAAGCATACGCAGTTTTGCTATGATTGCAATTGTAAAAATTACCAAAAATAATGTGAAATGATATGGATACAGTTTTGCTATTTCAAAAGAAACCTTTTTCTGTTAAAGGTGGCAGTTTTTTTTAAAATTGGCAATATGTCCTGCTTTTTTTTAATCAAAAACTCCCCCCGAAAAACAAAGAGTGTTCATTTTATTGTAACTATAAATTTTTTATTCTTTCAAAATTTGACGTCACAAAATCATAGAAAAGTTTACGCGAATAAATTTTATAATCATTTAACGCCCTTAAAAACGATATAAAATTATAAAAAACACAATGTCACAAAACTTTTTTATTTCCCCGAAATCCGCCAAAATGACATCGTTAATTAAAAATTAAAAGGAGAATTCATTCAGTTAAATCATTTGTTCAAAAAATCGCATGTTCAATCACATCATCTTTTTTTATTATTCTACCGAATCAGCAGCAGTAGCTTTTATGATAAAAATTTTATCAGACATATTTTATTAACAAAAAAAAAATTTTATGCCCTAAATTCCAAACTCACGTGGAAAAAAAAGAGAAAATTCCTTCATTCATTTTTTTGCGTCTATCTTTTATATCGCAAAAATATTTCAACGATTTCGGGAAAAGGGGGGGGGGGGGGTGATGAGTCAGTGTGTAATAATAATAATAATAATTAAAACGGAAATATGAAGAAGAAAAAAGAAAAGTTATCAGAAATTCAAAGAATCCCTTCTTTTTTTTGTCAAATGACCTTTTTGATTTCCTTTTTTCAAAGAACTTTGTAGTGAATTTTTTCGGTAGTATAAAATATTAATTTTTTTTAAATTTAAACACAAAAAAGAGAATTTGTAGAACACAATGATAAAGAAAAGGATGATAAACACATTTTTTTTGTGTATTTTATGGTTACTTTTTTTTGTCATTTTTATTTTAATTTCAAAATGTAATTTTAAATTCTTTAAAAAAATTTGTTAATGTATACGGTACCAAAAGTAGCAAAATAGCTTAAATTACTGTTAATAAATGTTTTATAAATTTGCAACAAAAATGGAGAAAAATTCATCAGACATATCATTGCTGCACAGTTTTGATGCCTCATATTCATCAAAACTGTGCAGCAATGAGTGTTTTTTTTTATGAAGTTTAAATTAAATTAATTTAAATCTAAGAACAAAAACTTTTCAATTTCAAATAAAGTCAGTTTTAAAAAGTTTCCTTATTATCTTGCTTCAGTTCTCGTTAATAGCATTTATATTATGACACAAAAAGCTTTAAGAAATTCAAATTTTATTGTCTTCAATGAACCTTTTTTTCAATAAAAGTTAAGTTAAAATTTTGATTACGACAACATTTTGAGACTACAGCATAATTAAAAGATAAATGTTTTTAGGATTATTTTAAAACATATTTTTTTGTTTTAAAATTGCTATTATCATTTTGACGTCATATCAATTTCGGGCTATTTGTATCAGCATCAACGTATTATACCTTTTTTATAATATTTTTTTAAAGCTATTAACCTAAGATCTCTGAGATAGATAGGATTAAGGAAAAAAAAGGAGTACGGTAGCAGGCGCCAAAAAATGTTTGAATTATTTTTTTATTTGAAAATGCAATAATGGCTTCGCTTTTTTTTTAGTTCAGTTTGGGGCGGATTAAATAAAGCGGGAGAAAGATTTCGCAATCATGACCTCTTTGGATTTGACCTGGCGTGCCCAATCGGAATGTGAAAGATGTTGAAAGAAGGTAGAAAAGAAAAAAGAGAGAGAGAACGGCAAAATGCCAATTAAATGACCTCGATCTTATCCCCCCCCCCCCCCCCCCCCCCTCCTTTTTTTTGACGCGCAACCGGCTGCGTATTAGTTATTATTATTAGCCCGCGCAAAAAAGAGAGAGATTTACCTTTCGTAAGAGCCCATGTTTGAATAGAATTGATGATGATGACTTCCTCATCTCTTTTTTCCCCGATACGGACCACCTACAAAATGACTCAAACAGCGGTCAGATGTTGACAAGAGTCGCCGCTTCTGCCATTGCCGCCCTAATAATGCCGATGAAAAAAAATGATGAAGAAATTGGAGGTGAGAGGAAGAAGAAGAAGAGAAAAGTAGCAGCAGTAAAAGGATGCAAGAAAAAAAAAACGGATTATGCAACAAATGAGTTTTACAAAAATATCTTCTTTTTTTATTCAAAAAAAGAGACAGTCGAGCGGGAAATATGAAAAAGAGCAGAGAGAGAGAGATCCGCTGACAGAGATTTGAATAAAAAAAAAATGACGAAAGAGTGAGAGAGAGAGAGAGATAAAATAATAAAATAAATATGATTGCATTTTTGTGGTCACTTTTTTTTGAATACCGTTTTTTTTTGTAAAGAAAAAAAATTATCGGAGAGGAAAGAAAAAAAACTTGCGTCATCAAAAAAATGTCAAATGGCTTTTTTTTTAAAACACAAGGACAAATCACTTTTAAAGAAAAAAAAAGCACCCGATTGCCATTAAATTTATTTCAAACAAAAGAGAGAGAAAAAATATGTGTTAAAATTCAAATAAAAATAATGATGCAATAAATAAATTTAAAAATGATCCCACGCTTTTATTGATATTGATAAAATTGATATATATATATGATTTGATGTCACAGAAAAAATTTTTTTTGAACGTTCGATTTTTTTTTACATTTTTTTATTTATTTATTTTTCTCAAATCTTTGTTGAAACATGCTTTTTATTAGTAAATTTTCTTTTTTTTACCACAAATATGTTTTTAGGCTACAATAAAAATTTCCATAATTTCCAGAAGAATTTCAATTTTTATTAGTCATCGTCGAATTATTCTTTTTTTTTTGAATGAAATTCTATTTTTAAAAGGTCAACAACAAAAATATTTCAACAAAAGTGAAAAAAGAAGAAAAAAAGAGATGGAAAGAAACAAGAAATATACGTATCTATGATATGAATGATAACAAAAGAAGAAATAATGAAACATACAGAGTTTGTAGTTTGAGTCATGTTGCAACATATATATATTTTTTTGTTTTGGAGGCCTCCAAAACAAACGTCGCACTGTGTGGAGGGTATATAAATAAAGGGGGTCCGAGATGACCGTTTTAATTTTCTTTAATTTTGTGTCGCAAAATTTATTGGTTTGTTGAAAAAAATTTTTTAAAATCTTTTTCGGCACTTTTATTTTTAAAATATTGCTTTTTTGTTCTAATTTAAAAGAACTTTTACCCCGTTACCGTATCCCGCCATGGTAAAACTTTGTTTAAAATTTAAAATTTAATTTTTTGCTTCTCATTTTTAATTTTTTTTTCAGTTTTTATATTCTCCGACTGTAAACTATTATATCACTTTATAAAGATTTATTTCGAATTTCTACCGTATTCTACGACAAATTTCGATTTTTTTTAAAATTTCAATTTTTTTGCGTAAAAATTATTACAAAAAAAACTTATTTTAAAACTTGGACATTTGTCACAAAAAAAAAGTTTGCTACTTTTAAAACTAAAAAAAAAATAATATGATAATCACTGATTTCCGCTATTACAAAAAAATGTATCAATTTTGTAACAAAGTTTTGTCGTATTTTAAACACTTAAATACTTTTTTTTTGAGTGCAAAATATTTACGAAGATAATTCATTTTGCACTTGATCTCTCTCAATTTTTATATTTCTGTAGTTTTAAAAGCTTGAGTTTTCTGTACTTTTCTTGCCTTTAAAAACTACATTCTCTTCCCACACACTGGCACACACATATTTTTCATTCAATTTTATGCCGGGAAAAAAAATTTAATTATTACGAAATTTTTCGGGCATTTTTTTGCAATTGCAGCAGCTCAGTAATTCCGTATCCCATTTTTTTTTCATTCACCTTTTTTTTAATGCTTCTGCTGCAGCTTTTTCCTGTAATTATTACCGCAAAATAAAATGCAGAAGAATAATATTATCTCAACTTTTAATGGGTTCTGCCTTGCTTTACTTTTTTTATACTTACTTCAATTTTTTTCCACCTCCTTTTTTTTTATTTAAAACAAAAAAAATATCATTTTTTTTCATAGTCTCTTTTTTTCCGGGGCGTTAAAAAAATGGGTAGCATCAAATCTTTTTTCTTTTTTTGTCTTTAATGAACTTCAACTCAAAAAAAATATATATATTTAATCTCCGCCTTTATAAAAATTAACGAAGGTGGTGAAAAAAAAAGACGATAGATAGGGAAGAGAAGAGGGAGGGGGGGGGGATAAAATTTTAGGGGGCGGAGTTTTTTTTCTAATTAAGTCATTTACATACATACGTATGCGTATAAAAGGGGTTACATTTTTCGGAAAAAAATGTCATTTATTCCAAAATCTTCTTTTTTTTACGGCCTTCCAAAAAAAATGTTGATATCTTTTTTTTGATAGCTTCAAACTTTTTTTTTGTGTTTAAATTTAACTGTTTTTTTTCGTGCCAAAATTATTTTTTGAAATTTATTCAATTTTCTAAATTTGCAATAGTTTTTAGAAATAAACTTTTACTGTTTTCTCTTATCACTGATATCAATCATTATTTCTTCTTCGAAACAAAAAGTCATGGTTCTTGGAAGAACACCGTCCCGGATATTAATGAATTTAGATGATTCAAATTTGCCGTCCCTCCTTCATCCCACCCCTCCCTGTACTCCATGTGAACCATCGGCATCATCGGTGGCAACACCATTCTATATTCGACAGTTTACATTTTTAAATGGAAAAATTCCTGATGCTACTGTTTTTCAACCTGAAGGACATCCAAAGCAAGCAATTATTGATGGAGAAGTTTGGCCCCCAATTTTTAAGACCGAATATGTTCGATCTGCAAAAATGCTTGAGCCCCGAAATGATGATGTCTTTGTTTGTACATATCCAAAATGTGGAACAACTTGGATTCAACATATATGTTCCCAACTTTTACTAGATAATTATGGACCTGAAAAAGGAAAAGGTATTGCATTTAAACCTCTCTCTCTCTCTTTTTTTGGCAAACTGTACTCTAATGCCAACTTTCGTGTTAGGATATTTCGGGTGATTACTCAAATTTCCTAGCACGAAAGTTACTGTAAACGCTTTTTTAACCTCCCTTTAATTTTTTTTTGCCTTTACTAACATGAAAAACCAATTATTATTAATTTTTTAAAGTTTCAGAATTAAGTATGACTTCGCCGATGATTGAAAGAATGGGCGCAAAATATTCTGATGAACTTCAATACCCCCGACTTCTTAAAACACATTTTGCATATTTTAATTGTCCAAAATCACAAACAGCAAAATACATTTTTGCTGTTCGAAATCCAAAGGATTGCCTCGTCAGTTATTACTTTCACAACAAAAACTTCAAAATTTATGATTGGCCCGAAGGTGATTTTGATACATTTTTTGAACTTTTTATCAATGGTCAATTGGCATTTGGTGATTATTTTGATCATTTAATCAGTTGGCAGGAGCATATGCATGATGAAAATGTGTTGTTTTTAAAATATGAAGATATGATGGAAGATTTGGAAGATGCTGTAAAAAAGATTGGACTTTTTATTGGCGGAAATGCCGAAGAAAAAGTTACAAATCCGGAAGAGCTAAATAAAATTGTTGAAGAAAGTAAAATTGATTCAATGAAAAAGAATCAAGAGCGATGGTTTCCTGGTAGCATTTTGTAAGTTGTTGTTCTAAAATTTACATAAATTTGACAAAAACAAAACGGATATATGAAATCCCGATGAAATCTAGTTAATCCCCTATGTTTTTTTCGCGCCAAATCTTTGCTTCCTTTTAAAAGGTTGTCATTATCCAAAAAGAATAAAAGGAAAGATTGCATAAAAAAACAGATTTTTTATTTTTCGGCAAAAAAAGAAGGCACGTGCGTTTTGGCATTCGTCCAAAGTTGATTCTATCTCCAAATATTTTTTTTGTAGTTGCCATTTTTTGACATGTCTTTGACAAAAAAAAGGAGGGCAAAATGAATCAAAGATTCGATAAAAGTGATTTCAAAATATAAAGGTCAACTTTTTTTTCTGCAAACTTTTGTACTTTTGAAAACCAAACTAAAAAAAGAAAAAGTATTTTTATAAAAAAATCATTTAAACACAAAAAAGAAAGAAAGAACAAAGACTAACTTATTTATTTTATTATTTTTAGACGAAAACAAACTTTCATTCGAAAAGGTGGCTCACGTGATTGGAAGAATTACTTTAGCAAAGAACAATCGGATCGAATGGATGCCGTTTTTCGGACCCGCTTGGCTGGAACTGAAGCAGAAAAATGGTGGAAATATGAAATGTCTTGGAATGAACTACTTCCAGAAATTATGCTTACAGAAGCTGATGAATCTGATGAAGGCATGTATTCGGATGACACGGATGACCTACCACCATCAGTTTCTCGACGACCTTCAAATGCAAATATCTTAGCTGTATATAAACCAGTTCGACGAGATTCCTTCCAATCCTTTGCAACATATGGTAGTGCATGGACACGATCCCGTTCTTCATCAATTGGATCACAAGCTTCTGGATCACCCCCACAACTTTGTATTGTTCAACAAACTCTTCCCGAAACTTCTTCATCATCATCAGATCAGCAACAACCAAAACAACAACAACAATTTAAACAACCTAAAAATCTTCTTTCTGCAGCTTGTGCAGAATATAATAAAAAAGGAAAGAAAGAAGATCCGCGACGATATGGTTAAATCTTTGAAAGTGGATTTGATATATCCCATTTTTTATTGTTGAAATTTTTCTTGGCAAAAATTTTTTATAATCGTATACTCCAAGAGTCTCCCATCCGCCACCACCACCATCACATTTCATATATGTAATTTTTTGTTTGCAGTTAGCAAATGCTTCTTCATTTTTTTCTAATTTTTCTTAAAAAATATTTTTATTAAAAAAAATAAGGGTTTTTAAATACTGTATTAATATTGGTAAAATTATCTTACAAACTTACTCTCTCTCTCTTTTAGCGCATATTGTGCTCTATCAAAAAAATAATAATCACAGATACTCTAAATTTTATTTTATCTCTCTTTCAAATATATCCTCCTCCTTTTCCCTTTACATGGTAAATATCTTATTCTTGTTTGTAAAAAAAAACAATCAAATTTCATTTGATTCATTATATCTTTTTTTTATTTATAGCTTTATAATTTCATATCTTTTACACACAATTATATATATTCAATCGTCCCAAAACAAAATTATCAAAATCTCTTTGAATGAAAATTATATTGTTTTTTTTATTTGTATTTTTCCAAACTTTTTTTTTGAAGTTTGATTTTGTTGTTTTTTTAATTAACTTGTTTTGTAAATAAAGTTGTTTGATTTAATTTTTAAATATTTAAAAAATGATTATTTAAATGAATAAAACAAAAAAAAACGATGCCAGTGAAAAAAAATAATTAGAAAAATTTTAAAAAAATTAAAACTTTTTGAAAAAAAAGAAGATAAACTGTTAAAAAGAGTTGTTAGAATACTTATTTAAAAAAGCAATTATTTTTAAAACTTTTTTTAATGACTAAATGCAGTTGGATTAAATAAAATACGGCACGTACGGATGTTTGGGAAATGGAAAAAAAGACGACACTTGAAATTTTCGCGGAGGGTAAAAATGGATAGAGCAATTGGTTGCGCGTTTTCTTTGCATGCACTGGGCAAAAAAAAGGTGCAAGTTCGAATCCAGCGAGAGCACTGATTTTTTTAAACGAATTTTTTTTGGCATAGTATTATTTTTATCCCAAAATTTTAATGACTTGACCCAAAAATATTTCAGTACCCAAAATATTAATTAAATTTACCCAAAAATATTTCAGTACCCAAAATATTAATTAAATTTACCCAAAAATATATAATACCCAAAATATTAATTTAAATCACCCAAAAAACATAAAACGTTTATGTAAATAATAACAAGACATTTAAACAATAAAATAACAAAAAAACAGTAAAAAAATTTAATTAATTGTAACATGTAATGCTGAACCACGTTTTCTTGGTCTTCCAGGACGATTTCTTGCACAATCACCGATTTGTTGGCGAATTGTTTCCATTCGAGGCCATTGTCTTTGATTTCTATATACTTCAATAAGAATAACATGTTTGCAAAGTATTCTTCGAGCACCGATTGGACAATTGCAAGTAAATTTATTTTCAAATAAAGTTGAAAGACCAACAACAGCAACATTTTCTTGGAAAAGTTTAACTTCTAAAATATAAATTACATCTTTATATACATATATATAATTATAAAAATAAAAGCTTACCTGCAGCACTATATCCATCTTTTCTAATCAAATTATCAAATTCATCATTGTCAAGTTCTGATTTTGATCTCCTTATAAAATAATTTCCATTTAAATAATTTACTTTTGTAATTCTTTTGAGATCATGGGCAGTAATTTATTCTTTATCAGAAACTCGAACATCTTGATTTTCGTAAATTTTTTTTTTTTTGATTTCTTATATTCTTTCCTTCTTCTTTATTGACATGAAATTCTTTAAATTTCTTATCAACATTCATACACAGATGTGCAAAACAATTTCTTCGTTCAACATCAGCAAAGTTCAAACTTGCATTAGGCACAAGCTTCTTTTTTTTGTTTTGAACATAATTTCGAACTTGAAGTGAAGTTGGTAATAATGCAATTTGTTCATTTCGAAATGCTTGCAATATTGCTTCTGCATTAATCTTTTCATTTCCAAGAATTCTTTGATCGACGATTGCTTTCATTTGATTTGTTAAGCCATATTTTCGTTCTCGAGTTCCATGATTATGATCACATTTTGTTTCAAAAATAAGATACTTTAAACCATCAGATACATTTGCTTTCCATTTATAACAGCAAGATGATTCTTTACAATCAAAGTAGAGATGCCCATCATTTTGATCATGACTGAAATTGATATTTAAATAAAAAAGTATAAAAAAGAAATTGTACTTACAGTTTTAAACTAGCCATCTTTGCTTTTTGAAGAACATCTTCGAGAGAATCAAGTTCTTCCACATAAACATATTTGGTATATTTGCCGCGTTTTTTCTTTGCTGCAGGTTCAGCAACAACTTCTTCATCTTCAGATGATGAACTTTCTTCGGAATTTCCCAAATCAATGTGAACAAATTCCATGATTTAAAAATTGATGACAACAAATAAATAAAGAATAAAAAAATAAAAAATAAATTTCATTTTAAAAAAATTTTATTAACACCTTTTATGTCTTTTTTGGGTCATTTAAATTAACATTTTATAACATTTTGGGTATTATATATTTTTGGGTAAATTTAATTAATATTTTGGGTACTGAAATATTTTTGGGTAAATTTAATTAATATTTTGGGTACTGAAATATTTTTGGGTAAATTTAATTAATATTTTGGGTACTGAAATATTTTTGGGTCAAGTCATTAAAATTTTGGGATAAAATTAATATTTTCCCATTTTTTTTGTTGTTTCTACAAGAAAATTTTCAAAAATATGTTTACAATGATTGCTAAACCACTTGTATCAAAGGTAATCCTTTTATAAAATTTTTTTTTAATTACTGCTCTCGCGGGGGTCGAACCTGGCTTCTTTTCAGCGTTATGCATGCAAAGAAAACGCGCTAACCAACTGCTCTATCCATATTTGCCCTCCGAGAAAATTTGAATGTTTTTTTTCCGTTTCCCAAAAATCCGTACGTGACAGATAATAATAATTTATCAGTTTTATCTTTTACTAATGCAAAAATATTTTAATGTAACATCCTATTCTGCAATTATTCAAGCTTTTTTTAAGCAGAAATTTGTCACATTTTATTATTTTAAAATTAAAACAGCTATTTTTGAGTCTCTTTTTTTGCTAGTTTTTATAAAAATATTATGTATTTAAGTAAAAAATAATTGCAGGCATCTCATATTACAGTATATTAAAAAATACAATGATAAAAAAAGATTAAAATAAAGCTTTTGTTATCAAATGTTGGTGCCAATTTGTGCTACTCTAAATTTATTTTATTTTCAAAAAATTTGTTTTAAAATATAAAAAAAAAATGCAACAAAATTGCAACGTTTTTTCTCAAAATTTTTATGCATTTTTTACAAAAACAAATGACAAAAAAAAAACTATAAAAAGATATCAAATTAAAACTATTAATTCAGTAAATAAAAATTAATTGCAAGTGCAAAAAGTTACCACTAACAATGTAACGAAATTTTTCATAGATAATTTTTAAATGTGTAACAAAAAAATAAGTTTTTTTTCAAAGAAAAAATTTTTTCATTTAATCAAAAATTTTGGCAAATTTTTTGATTAAATGAAAAAATTTTTCCTTCAAAAAAAATAAAAAAATGTGATAAAAAAAAAGAGAGAAGAATGTTTTGTGTTTTGATAAAAAGAAGAAAAAAAATAGTAAAAAAAAACAGGAAACTGGCGTAAATTTTTGTGAGCAATTTTTAATTGCAAAAGTGTAGGGGAAATATTATTTATTACTATATTTATCTCAAAAAAATAAAGTGTCAAAACTAAAAACAAATTATTTTAAAAACAAGACATTTTTTGACGCAATTTTGATAAGAATCATAATTTTGAAAAAATTTTATAGAATGAAAAACCAACATTTTTTTTACACCAAAAATAATTTGATAAAAAGGGGAAAAGTTTTTTTTTATTTAAAAGTTAAGAAAATGATTAAAAAGACTGATATATAGAAAGACAAAACCATAAAATTTTAAAAAAATAGAAAAGAAAATGCATTATTTGATTTTTCTTTTTTCACACATACTAATATAGAGTTCTTTTTTCTGCCTGTAGTCGAAAATAAAAACATTGTTGTTTTTATAAAAACAAACATTTTCAGTTTTAAATTGAATTTCAAATTCAGCTTTAAATTTTTCATATTCTTTTGATTTAACAATAAATGTTGCATTCCAATTTGTAATACAATTTTTTTCAATAAAATGCATTAATAATTTTAAATTGGAATTGTTTTCCAAGCTTACCAAAGCTAATTCAATCCTGATTAATTTATTCCAAAAAATTAACTCATTCATTTTTTGTAACGTTTTTTCATCATACTTTTCGTCTACGGCTATGTATGACAGATCATTAATATTGGGTAAATTTTCCAAAACTTCATTTATCGGAACTTGTTGACCATTTGAATAATGAATAGAGCCGTAATAACATGTAAACTCTTGTACAGTATTTTCTGCAACTAATAATTTGAATTCATTCATACTTAACAGGGTAAACATAAAACATAAGTTTGATACAGTACACCGATAAATTTTACCACAAATTTTTCTGTCGTAAATTTGTAAACCGTTTGCAAACCAATGAGTTTTCGGTAAAGTTTCCTTAATGTGAACCTAAAACAACGATTTTAAAAAATACTTTGCAAAAACCAAAGATTTTATTTTAATTTAAAAATGCATTTTAAAATTAAAAAATTGTTTTTAAGCAGTTTTTTTATTTTATTCAATGTAATACTATTTTACTCCTTTTTGATACACTTAAATCGTGATAATTTTATCACTTTGTAATATCACAATTTTTATGCAAAACATTTTTTTAAAAAAAACATACCGTTGCTGCTAGGTTATGATAAATAATTACATTTTTTTTTGAAAAAAAATATTTACATGTTTGATACAATTTCAGCAAAACAGATGACGATGAATTATTTGAAATATACAAAATAGATTCATAGGATATCGCAAAATATTGTCGTCGTCGAGGCGTTAAAAAAGTAAAGTTTTGCGTGGAATTTATTGACATAATTACTTCAATATATATGACTGAAATGTATTTTTGTAGATGCTTCAAAGGTTTAAAAGATACAGACATAACAAATTTTATTAATGTCGCAAAGAAAATAATAATAAGTCTAAAACGACGAAAAGTATAAAATCTGAAAAAAATAATAAGAAAGAAATAATTTTTTAAAATTAAAATATAATTAATCCTTGCATAAAATTAATTTAAACAATTAAAATCTCTTTTTCTCATTCATTACCCAAAAAAGTCAGGACTTAAACTTTTTTTTTCTTCTTTAAAAACATGACATTTAATTGAAGGGGAATACTCACATGCTGGCATTTATGTGCATTTATGCCAGCATGTGAGCGTTTACATCGATTATGACGAACCTACAACTTGATCTACTAACTATATGATCAAGTTTTAGATATCTAACGACATATTATTTCAATAACCAAAAAGAAATCGATTGAAATGTAATTGAAAAACTAAGAAAAACTAATAAAATCTCGATCAATAATAATAACGTTTTTAATTAACAATCGCTCTTTACTGTGCAATAGCAAATGGCATTAACAAATAAATTTAGTTGTTTTTAAAGGCGAAACAACAAATTTTTTTTTTTCACTTTTTATTTATACATTTTCTTATTTATATTTGCGTAGTTTTGTTGGGAGTTAAAAAATTGAATTGAGTTTGAAATTTTTGGTTAGCGTAATTCTATTTGGGGGCTATCCAGATATTTCGTCTTACAAAGAGGGAGGGGATGTGTCAAATTATGACGCTCTTTGTTTTTTATGATTTTTATGTTGCTCTTCAAATGTAGAATCTTTGATGACGCTGCAGAGGGGGAGGGGGAGGTCCAAAAAGTCCTGATTTTTATATGACATCATATCTGGACAGCCCTATAACAATAATTTAATTTTTTCATTCTTTTATAAATTTTAAAAAAATACAAAATTTTTACAATTCAAAGATACCCCCATTTCTGCTGCTGTTTTTATTGTTTGATAAAAATAGAGAACCTTTTTTTTGAAAACCAGTACTTAAAGGGACACGGAAACTTTCAGTATGAAAAATTTAGCCAGTTCAGTTGCAAAAAGGTTGCAACAAAAAACTATATCTTTGTTAATATTGCGACTATGCTTAATCGATAAAATTACCGGAAATATATCTGAAAAAAGTATCAGCAATATTCTTTTTGCAATACTCTTTTTTTGCAACCTTTTCGCAACTGAACTGGCTAAATTTTTCATACTGAAAGTTTCCGTGTCCCTTTAAGAATTTGAATTTTTCTCCTCGAAAATAAATAGTTTTGTGAAGAAAATAAAATTCTTTTATTATATTTACAGTTTTAGCGATTGTTAAATTTTTGGGTTAATTTTACGTTTGCATCATCATAAATTTTCTATCAAAATAACCTTAATACAGGTTTATTAAAGTAATTGATTGTTTTTGGGCTTTAATTACGTCAATCATACTAACATTTTGGTATTAATTAAACAGAACGGATGAAAGAAACAATAATATTTAAAAATATAAGTTTTTTTCTTTTTAATTTCTGTTAAACAAACATTGAAGTAATTTTTTATAATTGAAAAATCCAGGTTTTCTGTGTTATCAAAATAATTTGTTTAGCATGTTTTATTCGAAATTTTTGTTCTATATTAAATATTAAATATTAGTTTTAATTTTATTAAACTTGCAAAAATCTGTATTAACTCTTTGTCAGTTTCTATTTTTTCTTTATTAAACTGCAAAAAGCCATTATCAAAAAGAAAGAAAGAAAGAAAGAAAAATGAAAAATTTCGATCTTTTTATTTTGCAAATTGAGAGCAGGGCTTGAAAATGCGGCCGGCCGGCCTCGGCCGGCCCCGGGCCGGCCGGCCTCAGGCCAGGCCGGCTCATTATTTTTCGGCCCGAGGCCGGCCGGGCCGAAGCCTCTGAGGCCTCGGACCGGCCTTATGTATTTATCACTTTGTAAAAGTACATATTTTTGAACAATATCTTGTTTGTACTTTTTATACTTGGCTGATAATTATGTTTTATATGTTTTTATACCCTTTTAATATTACTATTATCAAAAAAAAACCTTGACCGAATGGTGGATTTTTTGTATTTTTGGAATAAAAAACTTATTTTTCAAAATTCAAAAAATAATGAGGCCTAACGAGGCCGGCCCGGGCCGGCCCCAGGCCGGGCAGGCCGAGAATTTTTCGGCCTCAGGCCGGCCGGGCCGTAACGTTTTCGGCCCCAGCCCCAGGCCGGCCGAGATTTTCGGCCCTATTTTCAAGCCCTGATTGAGAGTACAAAAAAAACAAGCATTGTTGCGTTTTTCCGTTTTAAAATTTTGATGACGACATTGATTTAAAAGTTGAAAGTTTAAAAACAAGTTACATCGAGTTTAAATCGTGTTAAAATTCTTTTCGCTATTGTTTTGTCTTATGTAAAATCAATTTATTCGGCGTACAAAAAGGGAGTTATTATTGACGTCAACCCCCCATCAAAGAATCAATTTTATTCAAAAAATGAAGATTTATACATTTTTAAGATTTTTTATAAAAACAAAGTTTTTAATTTTAATTTCAAAAAAAAGTATTAATAGAACCAACTACAGTATTCCTTTTTTTGTTATTATAGTATAAAGTATATAAATATAAAACCAAGTCACAAACTTGTGACTTGAAAAAAAATACACTAAAAATAACACGGAAGCAAAATGTGTCCGAACAAAACTGCGTTTTATAATTACTACAATTTTTTAAATTTAATAAACACTTTTATAACAAAAAAATGTTAGATTTCTATAAAAAATATAACAATTTTGCCGTAAAAATAGCTTGCTATATTTTTTTTGTCAAAATATAATAATTAAATTAAAAATAACTTTGTTCATTTGTAACCCCATCATTGCTAAAAACAAAAAAAAAATAAATGTGGAGGCTGAAAAAAAAAGTATGAATGAAAAAAAAAATTTTAAAAAAAACAGGAAACATTTAAAACCAAAAAAAGAGAGAGTTGCAAAAAAATACATACTATTTTGAATTTTTTAAATTTGAAAACAAATTTATATAATTTTCTGTAGTATCCAATTTTTTTTCGATAGCTTTTTTTAGTAGTCAAAAAAACACATACTACGACATAAATAATTACAAAAGTTTTAGGTCTTCATTTATTTTTATAGATTTTTTTGTGTAGGTTGAAAGCCGGAAGGAAATCAGGAAAGAGAAAATGGAAAGGTAATTGGCGGCAAACTAAAAAAAGTCATAAAAGTTCAAATATTTGAAAATTGCAGTTAATTCAGAGTTTTTAAAATAAAAATCAACATTTCAATAATATGAAAAGTTGATGAAGCTATTTTTACGGCATATTATGGTATAAAAATGCCGTAAAAATAGCTTACAAATTCTTTCAAATGCACAAATCGATGATATAAAAAATGTGCTCAGTTTTGATTTTAAATTTTGCAAAGTTTAAAATGCCGTCGTAAAAAAAATCAACTTCCATAACTTTAAAAAAACTTAATTATACATGTATTGTTTTTCTTCTTCGTTCACTGTACAGTATGCCAAGATAACTTAGAGCCACCTTAAAATACACTGATATCAAGAAAATGTATTAAAAAAGCCAATTTATTTCCAATTGTCAGTTTTGATTGAAAGGTTTAACGCCAATGAAACCTGTTGTTAAGCCACAGGTTTCAAAATTTTTCGCCCAATTGTTTTCTCCTCTGCAAAGTTTCTCAAAAAATGGCATTTTTCCCAAAAAATTTGAATAAATCTCCAAGGTCATTCCTTTCCAAAATCAAGCATTCTCATTTCTTTTAAAAATGTTTATTGAAAAAAGTTGCCGTTGGAGTTTTGACGGCGGCCGTGTAATTATTAATTTGGAAAGAAAAATATACATTCAAAATAGCAGCAGCACCATCAATTAATCATACATTTTTTAATCTCCTCAAAAAATGTCATGGTATTCAAAAATATATGTATATGTAAGAGAATATCGGGCAAAAAATCCCATTTTTGGTTTCTTTCTTCATCTTGGTCTTTATACAATGCTAATTATTCAATTTTGTGGAATCGGATATGCGTAAGTTTTTTTGTTTTTTTAAATCTTTTGCAGTTTTTTATGGGAAATTTAGAGTTGATGCAGTTTAAAATGATCAACTTTTTGATTAAATTTGATGTAAAAAATGCTCTTTTTTAGTCACGCAAACTCATCTGATAGTTTGTTTTAAAATTTTACTTTTATAAAACGGATCCTAATTTGTTATTTTTCGCATTCCGTTAGCTTTAAAAATTTGCATAACAACAATTTATTGTAACACTATTAGAACTATTGTTGGCAGAAGTTAATAAATTTTAAATTTTCCGACACACTCTTTTTTTGCGAAACTATGAAACTGTTTTTTTATATATTTCATTTAAAAATACTTCCTTCAATTTTCATATATTGAATTTTTCAGATATTCAACATATACATATTTAACATGCGGATATTGGTTAACAAATGCCATACAAAAGACAATTTATTTAATAATATATAATTCACTTTTAATGTTAATGTTATGGTCTTTGTTAATGACAATTTGTACACCGGTTTCAAGAATACCAAAAGAATATTATGTTGGAGCAGAGATTGATCAAAAGTTGAAAGAAATTACCCCAAAAATGGGGGATCGATATTTTCCAGATCAATCAAATCAGGAGCAGGTTCGAGAACAATCAAAAATTTTGGATGATTTTTCGAATGAACATGGTTTAACATTTGTTGAAATGGATGCGCATGGAAAATTGAGATATTGTTATCAATGTTCTCTGATAAAACCGGATCGATCACATCATTGCTCATCTTGTGGATTTTGTGTTGTTAAATTTGATCATCATTGTCCATGGATAAATAAATGTGTGAGTTCTTTTAAAAATCTGCAGAATCGAAATTTCGATATTTTGGTCCCGAATGGAAAAATTTTAATTTTTGTATATTCCTACCTTTTCGCCACCTGACTTTTATCCTTTTTTTAGGTATCATATCGAAATTATAAATATTTTTTGTTATATTTATTTTATGGTACTACATTTTTGGTTTTTGAATTAATCACATCATTAGAAGTTTTAATAAGATTTGGGTTATCTGATAATATTATGCGGGATTTGGATGACTTTATTCCGGTCGCTGTTTCAATTCTTATACATATTGGATTTTCATATTATCCCCTTGGAGAACTTTTAATTTATCATGCAAGATTGGTATGGGATAATGAAACAACTTGTGAACAAGCAAAACCTCCATTGATTCGGTAAGCATCTTTTTCTTTCTTTCTTTCTTTTTAGTGTATTTGTTTTTTGGGCAAAAAAAAAGTATATGGGTGTGTGTGTAAAGGGGGGGGGGGGGGGGGGAAGAAGATATGATATTTTATTTTAGATAGAAGTTGTAAATAGTTTTGGAACATTATATTTCGAAAATGTTTAGTGCTTTTATGATTTTTTTTTGCTGGAAAAAAGAAAGGGGTGAGCCGCTGTTAAAAGAATGTACAAAAATTTTTATGGTTCATTCAAGCTTTTAACAATAAGCCTAAAGTTAACGTTCTTTGATTTTATCAAACCTTAAATTTCATAATTCAACGCAGTTTTAAAAAGAAAGATCTATAGCTTTTAAATTTTTAATGCTTCAAACATAGGTTAAAAACATACTTTCCAATTTTCCAAAAAATAATAAAGAAAATAAAAAAATATTTAATTAGCTCAAATTTCAGCAGCACAAAAAGAAGCCAAATTTCCAGTTCATTAATATTTAGCTATAAAATATGAAAAAATTTGAGACAGAAACTGTGATTTAATCACTTTAATACCAACAAAAGGTGAAAAATAAATCTAAATTGTGTCACAAAAATGAAAAGGGGGAAAGATATTTTAATTTTTGCGACAAGAATATGTGGATAAAAGGTAGATTTAAAGGGAGCAGACGTTTTGCTACTTTTTTACACTCAAAAAATGCAAGGAATTGATTTTCAGGATCTTGCATGCTGCTGGAGAATTTTTTTAATCGTTGCGAGACCCAAATAATGAAAAAAAAAATACTAAAATGTTCCCTTCGTTTCAAACTAAACGGACGGTTGAAAAATGTCATAAGGGTCTATATTCTAATTAGTAATACGGTAAAATCTGCACGGTCATTTACTGTACTAGGATGATAAAAATCTAGTCCAAATATATATCAAACTTATTTTGAAACAGTGTTAATAATTTGCAGATACTTTTGCTTCGTTTTATGCTGCTGAAATTTGACCATTATAATTCATCTAATTTTTTGCTTTATTTTCTCTCATTAATTAACACATTTTTCAGAGGTGATCCACATGCAAGCTATAATATAACACCATATCGAAATTATCGATCTGTTTTTGGATGGGGATTATGGCCATTTCCAGTTCCAACATTTGTCTCAGATGGATGTCATTTTAATATTCGATATGATGATAATTATAATGGTGAAAGGTTTGAAGTTGTACTACAAGAAAAGATTATTATCTCATCAAGAAGATCACAAAAACAACTTGAAAATAACAATAATAATGTTCTTCCAACAACTTCTTTTGCGACTGCTCCGGGGTCAGCTCTTTCGGCGGTGTCAGATGGTGGAAATAATAATAATAATCATGAGCAACACCAACAACAACAAAGAAATTCACAAATGGATAAATCAAAATCAAAATAACTTTATCTTTACTTCTTCTTCTTCTAATAATATTGTATTTTTTGATGAAATATTTTTGATGATGAAAAAAATTAGTCTCAAATTTTTATATATATTTATTTTTTTATGCTGTATTTTTTTCTTTGAATGTCACTGATTTTTATGATACTGAAAAAAATTGATTTTTACTCATTAATTTTCATATAAGTTTGGTAAAAGATTTGGCTTAAAAACGTTTTGTTTTTGGAATTCTAAAATGCGAAAATCCAGCGGAGACAATTTTGAAAATTTGAATATCTTTTCATAATCCTTAAAAATAGAATCCCTGATCTGTTAAAAATTTAAAAAAAAACTTTGATCAAAATTTCAATGACTTTGTTTAACCCTTTTTATTGTTGAATGACGTAAGCTTTTTTTCGTTTTAAAACCATAAAAAAAAGGCTCACTTAAAAAAACGGGGAATGAAAAAGTTTTTTGACACTCGTAAAAAAAAGGGGTTGCGTCAGATTTACAATTTTTTCTAAACATTTTTTTTTAAATAATACCATTTTGAAATTGTTAAAGAGATGAATCAGAAGGCTTTTTTTAGGCTGCTTTTTTGGGTGAGGGACACGCCTTTCAAAAAAAATATATAACATACATTCTTCTTTAAAAAAAATGAACAAGGAAGGAAGGACTGATTTTTTGCCAAAGACATGATTTTCTTTTTGATTGTTTGAAAATAATAAAAAAAAATAGCATAACTTTTTCTGTTTTCTGTTTTCTAAAACCAACAATGGTACAAATAAAAAGGCTTTTAAAATATTGCATTTTCGTCACTTTTTTTAACATGCTTTTTTTTGGGTCTTTGAAAAAGGGGGGTGATTGTTAGCTCTTTTTTTTGTTAACAAGCTTTGTGTAACTTTTTTTTTTGTTGATTTTATTTTTATAAAAAATTTTTATATGTGATTAGGAAACAGAGGAGAGATTTTTTATGAAATATGAAAAAATTACAGTATAATTTTACAATTGAAAAATATTTTGAAATCGTTCCTCAAAATTAGTGTCAAATATAATCCTACCGTATTCTGCCCCAAAAAAAAGCAGAATACGGTAGGACTATATTTGTTGTATTAATCGTGTTTTGAAATAATATTAAAAAATGTTTCAATTTTTTTTTCTTCATTGAAACAATTTTTTTAGTTCAACTTGTTGGTAAAAATGGCACAAACATATTTATTTATTACCTTTTTGGCGGCATTATTATATTTATGCCATGGAGATAATACAGAAAATATCACCACCGCAGATACAATTAAATACTACTACAAACAAAATGAAAATGAAAATCAAAAATGGCATTTTAATTTTGCATCAGATCTTCGAGGATTTATAATTTTTAATCAAAATTTTGAATTAAATAAAGGGGAAACAGTATTAGTTTATCAAAAGGATGGTTCACTTGCAAAATATTTTTTAGCAAATTATACTTCAACTTCAACAAAATTAAATTCAACAAACTTTCAACGTTTAACGGCTGAAAAGGGTGAAGGGCTTACAGTTGTATATAATTTTGTTTCACCTACCCCTACCACACCTACCACAACAATACAAACTTCTACCGTAAGTCAATCTTCAACTTCAACTGCCTCAACCACCTCTCTTGCTTCAACTTCAACTGCCCCAACAACCTCTCTTGCTTCAACAGTAACTGGTCCAACAACAATGCCACCAATCTTCATGTTTTTGGTTTCATCTTACAATGAAACGGCATCTTTGATGAATAATACACAAGATAGTGGAATATGGGATACTACAAATGTTACAAATACAATTGTTCAAACAATTCAAACTCATGGAAATGTTACACAAATTTGGCATTATTATCCTGCATCTCAAGATCGTCGTTTAAGTTTTGCTTTAATTGATTCCACCGCTTTGAAAAATAATGTTGGGGCAACTTTAACCTTATATCGGGGAGATGCAAATGATCTCAGCAATACAAGCACAATCATTCATACGTAAGTTTTTAATTGGATACTGTACTTGTTAGCAAATTCCCTTTCAAAACATTTATATATTTCCAAAAAACGTAAAATTCGAATGGAATATTTTGACATTACAGAGATACAACCAAACCAACCTAAAATTTATAAAACCAACTTTTGCAGATTTAATGATACCAACAGTCTTGATAATATTTATACGTATGGTGGAAAATCTTATATGTATGGTGGAAATTATGGAGAACCTTTATCTCTTTACTATGATTATCCTTATGTGAATGAAACATTTGATGATTTAAGAGAATATGGATTTAATTTTATGGTTGGCGTACTACTTTTAAATGAATCTGATCCTGCTCCACCCGTCACAGATGTCAATGGAAATACTGTTACAACTTTACCACCCATCACAGATGCCAATGGAAGTACAAAACCACCTGTTCCAACCGTTATAGTCACAGATACTAATGGAAATACTGTAACAGATTCATCCAAGCATGCTGTAACAGAAACCCTTCCAATGACAGTACCAACCATACCAACTGTATCAACAACACCAACAATACCAATGAGTAAGCTTTTATTATTATTCTTCTTTAATTAATTACATTTCTTGTTTTTTAGCCACCACCTCCACAGCATCATCAATGTCATCATTCTTCTTCGTTTCCCTTGCCCCAATCATTATCACTTTTATGTTTCACATGTGCCAAGCTTAATATTTTTTTTTGTTTAATTAATGCTTATATGTGTTTGCCCCCTGGTGATAATTAATTAAGGTTTTATTATTTTTTAAAAATGCAAAACGTGTTAAAATAAAAGTTTTTTATTGTTAAAAAAAAGGGATGAAAGTTTGTGGGCTCAAAGCATTTCTTTTGTGGAAAAACTTTAATTAATTTTAAATTTTAATGTGTTGAGAGGTGGCCCCGATATGATGTGATTCAAAGCGGGAGGGGTTGTCAATTATGACACCGCTTTGGGGTTGTCAGCAAAAGTCTTTGATGTTTTATTATCACCTAATGGGCGGGGTTAAAAATGACGATTTTTGAATCACTTCATTTCGGGACACCCCATAAGATTCGGCTAATTTGATTAAAAATAGCGAATAAATTTGAGGCAAGCTAAATTAGGAAGTACAAAAAATAAGTTCATTGTCAAAGGGGCTGTCCAGATATGACGTCATACAAAAATCGGGATTTATGAGACCCCCTCCTCGGTCTCAAAAATTCCGATTTTGATGTACCGCCAAAACATCAAAGGGCGTCATCAGCGGATGTACCCCCTAAACCCCGAAAAAACAAATTTTTTAAAAATAATTAAAGGTAAATTTATTATTACTAAATAATACAGTAAAATTTAAACACAAAAATTAATAAAATAATTTTTAAAATCTCTTTTTTTTCTTTCCAAATTTAATTATAGTTCCTGGTTTAGGTCTAAACTGTCCAAAACATTTCTTAAAAAGATCATTTCGATAACAATTTAATGAGCAATCAGAGCGGTAATTGGGATTTAAATGTGAATACATTTCATGGCAGAGGGTACAAATACTATCCATCACTTTATGAGCACCCTCAATTTCAAACGCCTGCAAAGGAAAAAAAACAGATTTGAAAGAAATGAAAAAAAGCCAAACCTTGCATTTTTTTGGTGACGAATCCAAAGTTCCCATGAGTTCAGAAATTTTATCTTTATCAAGATTGCTTAAAATGATAACCATAAATGTGATAAAGGTCGTAAAAACTTACCCTTTAAAAGTTCCACAAAATTCAGGATGATTAAAACAAATCCATTTTGAGCCATGATGAGCAAGAACAAATTGATATCTGAAAAAAAGAGTTGTGATTATATCCAAATTCGTAATTTAAGATTCTTAATGGATTACAGTTAAAAGTGACTCTAATTTCAACAAAGAATCAAGCGAGCACCCTCTCAGCTTTGTCATAAATTCATAAATTAGTTTCCGCGAAGGGTACCAGGTCGAAAGTCCACTCCGCTACAGAGTCGGCACTTTTTGATCAATTTTTTCTATTAACTTTAAATTAATAAACTTACTTATCATCAAGATGATCAGAAATAGGGTGTTCATTTGAATGATTTTGTGGAAAAGCTGGACCAATTCCTGCTCCTGAAGGCCAACCAAAATCAGAATTAGATTCAGAATCTTTTGGTGAAGGATTTTCATTTGAACGAAACGGATCACCACCTGATGGATAATAATTTGATGATAGAAATCTATAAAAAAACATCAAATTTATAGAGTATTGTCGTGAATAAAATCAAAATCCACTTACTCTTTAATATCAAGATGATCATTATATCGATGATATTTATGTGGACCATTTTGCCCATAATTTTCATGTTGGTCATTCTGTTCATTATATCCACGTTCATGTCCAACCCATTCATAAATATCTCGACGATGACGTTGAACATGTTTATTCATTCGACGTCCAACCACAGCTGCATAAATTCCATGGGAAACAAAAGCCAAAATGGCAAAAGTAAGAATGAAACGCATTCTTCCAAACAAAAATCAACGACCAACACAAAAATTAATTTAATGGATGATTTGAAAGGGTTTGAATAAATGATGTTTGTACATTTATAAACTACAAAAATATTCAAATTTTTTGTAAAAAACATATTTTATAGGCAAATTATCAAGAGTGGATTACGGTAATTTTTAGTTACTGTAATCTGATCAATTATGTCTATGAGATAAGTGGATCATCTCGACATCACCTTTTTTAACATCACCGTCAACGGCACTTTGTTAAAGACTTTCTTTGAATTTTTTTTAGGATTGAAAAAAAATAGAATTTAGAAAACAGTGACCCCCATCAACGGTGATGTTGCGAAACATTGGATTTCACGAACAAAAACTGAATTCTCAAACTACGAAATATAGAGATATTTTTATAAAAATGATAATACAAAAATTATAAATCAAAGTTATAAAAATGTTAAGCCTTAAATCCTTAAATAATCAAATTTTAGCAGCCTCAAACCAGAGTGGAGAATTCTTCAAAAATTCATTAATTTCAATTTCATCTAATTTTTGCATAACATATTTAAGCTCTGTATTAATTACAGTAATTTGATTTGTCAGATGATCAATATTTGGATTACAACTAAAAAACATTTTAAAATAATTAAAAATCATTGTTTAAAAAAAAATTGTATACATTTTTGTACGCTTTTTAACGAGATCTTTTTCAACAATTTTTTGTTTTTGACTGCTAATAAATTCATCTTTGTCAATATCGAATGATTCCAAACTTTCATTAATCTCTTCTTCAGTATATCCCATTCTAAAGAAAAAAATTTTGGATAAATTTTTTTTGAAAAGTTTTTTATCAAAAAAGTGTGTATTACTTTTGTAATTTATTCATCCAATTAATAAAACGGATATTTGGTTTCTCCGTTTTTTGATATCCTTCAAATCCAAGTTTTTGAAGCAAATTATCATAACACTGTAAATAAATAATTATTCATAATTTTTAAAATTAATTACAAATTTGTTTTTCTTTTGTAACTTACATGAATAAAAAATTCTTCCATGACATATTTTTTATCCTTTGAACTTTTATCAGTATCAATTGCCACATAGCAAACACTGATAAGTGCCAAAAACATATTCTAAAATTTTTTGCTTTAAAAAATATTTTTCAACAATTGTTTGAAACAATTTTTGAAATATTTAGATAATGCACAGGATATTAAATTGCTCAAGAAAATCCAGGGTATAATTTTTTTGGTCCTGCACGGAATTTATTTTTAGTATTTCTGGTGCAGACAAAATTTTCCTATAAATGTTGATATTAATTAATTTCTAACCAAAAGAAAAATGAAAATAGAAATGAAATATGCCATATAAAAAATTGGTCCCAAAGTTGGTGCAGCTTTTGTTAAAGCCGGATAATCAAAATCACCAATTAATAGTCGAAACATTGTAAAAAATGCTTCACCAAAATTTGAGAAATCTTCATTTTCAAGCCCAAAGTGCAGCGAACCAAATGATGCAAAACCACAAAATATAATTGCAAAATAAAAGAAAAATATAAAAACTTCTTTCGTGGCAAAAAAAATGATGTGAATGAATTGCGTCATTCTTTGATTAAATCGAATATATTTTAAAATTTTTATCAAAGAAATTGCGGCCAAAAAAGCAACTGTAATATTTTTTAAAAAATATTGATAAACAAATTCTTCCATTTCAATGTAAGTTTTGGAGGCAGCCAAAATATCTGTTTTATTTTTAACAAGTAATTCAAGTTTTAATGAAATGATTATTGCTGTAATGGCAAGCTAAAAAAAGACTTTTTTAAACATCTCATTTTTTATTGTTAATTTTTAAAGTCTAAATTTTAATTTTGAAAAAAATGGTGAAATTTTTAAGGTGACAGGCTCTCGACACGAATAAGGGAATGCCAAAGATAATAACAGTTTTTTGTTGTTCTGCCATGACTATCCCTTAAAAAGCCCCAAAACGAAATGGTAAAACATTTTTTGCCAAATTCTCGTCGAGACCATCAAGGAAAGTTGTTCAAAAAAATTTGTTAGAGGTGGGTCTCCCCCTTTAACACCGACAAATTTCTGTTTCCAACCACCCCGGTAGCTTTACTATTTTGATTTAACCGAAGTATCAAAATTTCGATTTTTGGGATTCTGATATTCTGTCTTTTTCATATATTTTTTTCTTACCCCGATTACAACAAGATCAAAGATATTCCAAAGATCCATAAAATATAAAAAACCATTTTTAAACAATTTCCGACATTCTTGCACCAAATAAAATAAAGTATAAACACAAAAAATTCCTTCACAAATCAGCACAAAATAATCATAAGATTTGAAGTATCGAAATAATTTAATTGTTTCAATAAAATATTTTGGTTCAACTCGACCAGAAAATGGAAATTCAAAGATTAATTTAATACAGGTAAATAAATTTAGATTTAAATTATATGTTGTAAAATCAAGGAATATTACACGGGTTCCACGATTAATCCATTTAAATGTTTTTAATGTTTGAAGAATTTCCATGGCACTTTCACGATCCCCAAGTGGAATTTCTTGGATATATCCCCCTCCCCCGTATGTTGCAAAATTTCCAGAATAATCTGATGCTCCAACTTCTTTGGCATCCGTGTAAATGAAACTGAAAAAAAATATATAGAATTATTTAAATATTTATTTAGCTGTTATGAGAGGGGCAAATATTGAAATGTTACTATCAGAGATGGCCAAATGGCATACGAAATTCAACGTGGCATTCGACCACAAAAAAATAGTCGTATTTTTTTAGCGATCCGTTTGCCCATCCCTGAATGTTACATCATATTGCATCATTTCAATGTGGATATTTATTATTGCTCAATATTTGATGGCACACTTTGGTACTACGAATTATCGATTGATTTTTGCAAAATTTTAAATCTCATAAACTTTTTTTTTATTTTGTCTAAAAACAAAATTTTCTTTAATTAAACTTTTCCTTTATTCATGCGATTTTAAAATTTAAAATTTTGCAAAAATCAATCGATATTTCGAAGTGCTTTGAAATGTAAACAATCGGGTCAAGACCTGGATTATGAAGCTGTGAGCGCGATCATAAAAATTAAATTGAAAATCTTACGCTGTAGAATTACCAGGTCCAAATGTTGATTTATCTTCATCATGTTTGTTATAAATGTTAAAGCATTCTGTGGTCACATTTTCACCAAAATGTGGATCATTTTGGCAAGAATCATTTCGAACCTAAATATTCCGAAATTTATCACTTTTTTGCATAACTTTTTTTCTTCAAACTTTAAGCATTCGAAGTCGTGGACATCCAATTAATATATAGTTACCATTAAGAATTGCAGAATTTCCATTAAAATTATTTCCCGAAAGTTGACTCCAATAAATTTTATCAAAAAATTGATTTTCAAAATATCTCCAAATTTGATTCCATTCTTGAATGTCTTGAAATGCGGGGAGATCTTCTTGGGAATTGGTTACAAAATTCTTTGTTAAAAGTTGTGTGGAATCATATAAATCTGATAATTTGACTGATAAAGAAATAATTAAAATAATTGTAACAAAAATTAAATATGCAATTAATTCAATTAATGCTTGCAAACCGGCTGAAGTTGGATTTGTCAAATCTGATTTTTCTTTGGTTTTTAAAAAAGCTTCTGAAAAAGATAAAAGATAAAAATTGGGAAATTTATTGGCAGATTTTCTCAGTTAAAACAATTGCAAAATTTAAATCAAAATTTGAAGCGAAACAAAATTGCCGAAATTGAAATTTTAATTTTTGGGTTTCGACTGGAAAATTTTTGTTTTTTTATTTTTTTAAACTCTTTTTTTAAAACCAAAATTAGACAAAAAAAATAATTTGAAAAAATCGCAAATATTTTAAAATAAAAATTTTAAAGAGTCCTCTTTTTCCCCATTTTTTTAAATATTACTTTTAAATTTATCCAAAATTTTTGGTTTATTTTTTTCAGCATCATTTTTTTCTTCTTTTGTTGCAACACCGACAGCTGTTGAAAGTCTTCTCTGACGAAGAGCATTTTCCCGTTTTTCTTGTTCTGACTTTTCATTACTACCGTATTCTTCCCCGAAATTCTGTAACATTTTTATAGTTTATATATAAACTTCTGCAAGAAAAATGAATTACATCCGATGCTTCAAAGCCTCCAATTTTGGAAGAATTTGAATCAGTTACAGATGGAGGAAGATGATCTCCATCAATATCATAGTTGGATAAAATCATATTTTTATCACCTCCGCCACTTTCCATCACCATCTTCTTAAAGATGAAAATAGTTGTGCATTTTTGTATTTTCTTGAAATTATTTTGTAACTATGCAAATATAAAAATTTCCAAGACGATCCTCTTTTTTTTTCTTTTTTTATAATTGTCACTAGCAACCTTAATGGTTTTGCTTAAATAAATGAATTCAGAAAATAAATAATACAGTTTCCATAACAATGATAAGACGTTTCTAAACATAAATATTACAAAATTGCTCTTTATTTTTATCCACAAATATTACGCACCACAAATATTACGCACACAAAACATAAAAACGCAAAAATTTACAAATTTGAATTTTAAAAAATTATTTACCAAATCAAACCAATTTTTCAAAGTGACATTCTAGGAGCATTTTTTTAATTATATGAACGACGACCACGAGCAGGTTGCCAATAACCAGGTTGATAATGATAATCACGCTTTCCACGAGCAGGGTAATATCCAAAAGATCGGCGTTCACGGATTACCTCAACATTACGGCGACGATCAAAGGAACCAGGACCTTGTGTTTTGTATCGTCCATACCCGGTTTTAGGGGTATCAGGTTTTGGAAGTCTTTCATTTCTATCAGGCATTGGAGCAGAAGGTTGGAAACGGAAATCACGCTTTCCACGAGCTGGCCAATATCCAAAAGAACGAGGATCACGGGGAGGATGGCGTACAAAAATTTCTTCGCTAAAATTCGAATGTGTAATACAAATTACAAAACAAGCATAATTTAAATTTGAATATTTAAATACTTACTTATCTCCTTCGTCATCATCATTGTCGGAGTCATCATCATCACGATTTTGATCATTTGAAGGTGATAAACGTTGATCAAAAGGGAAAAGTCTTCTAAAATTTTGAAAAACACAATTTATTTCAATAGCTTTAATCCCCAAAAAACACTTACATTGGTTCATTTTCTTTTTCAGCATTTGGAGCAGCATCAAATCTATGATGACGAAATTGTGGAATATTTTTTTCCGCATTAAATTCTTCATTTTCTACTTCATTAGGTTTTGGAGTTGAAAGACCACGACTTGGATTACGAGGATATTTGAATTGTTGTTGATAGCCGCCGTTTCGACGTCCAACCACAGCTGCATAAATTCCATCAGAAACAAAAGCCAAAATGGCAAAAGTAAGAATGAAACGCATTCTTCCAAACAAAAATCAACGACCAACACAAAAATTAATTTATTGGAAGATTTGGAAAAGCAAAAGAATGTTTTTCTTACATTTATAGACTTTTGCTATAATATTTTTTCATTCAACAAATTTGTTAAAAATTTGCATAAATGTTTTGGTATTACTGTAGCTTTTAAAGTTAAACTTTGAAATTTTTGACAAATGATATAAACAAAAATTGTGCCTTCTGAAATGGACAATAATCCGAATTTATGATAAAAGCGATGTATCGAAGAAAAGTAAGTCTCATAAAAGAAGTTTTTAAAAAATCTTTTTTTTTGAAGCTATGGATTACATTGTTTTTTCACATTTGATTTTGATTATTTTTGTTAGTTTAAAACGTTTTAAATTTTTCATTAATTTTTATTATCCAAAAAAACTATTTAATTTTTTTTAAAACAAAAAAAAGAGAGATAAAATTTAATCCAAATTGCTGACATCTGGATCAGCGAAAAAGCAGTCCCGTTCAATACCCATGTTATAGAGATCACCTCGGCCATTTTGATAAAGGGATGTTACAACTCTGAACCAGCCCCGTTCACCCTAAAAAAATTTTTGTACCGTAATAATTTTTTTATCTTTCAACAATATTTTTTCATACCCATGCTTCACCCCATGAATTTCGGGCAATCCAATATTCAGTATTTGTTGTTTCATCAATACCCCAACCAGTTACAGATACAATGTGATTACTCTGCAAAATAAAATTCAGATTTAAAGGATATAAAAGGGGGATAAACAAATTCTTACAGGAAGATCACTTTTTTCTGTATAAATTCCACCAGCATATTTGTAATCAAATGTTGGGGTTGCACCAATGGCACAAGCAATTGGGCCACGATTATGAATTTCTGCCATCATTTTATCTCGACCTGTAACGGCTCCAAAATCTTTGATATAATAACGGGTATAATTTTGTACTGGATCACAGCTATCTGGCCAACAGGTTCCACAGCGATGATACATATCACATTCTGAAAAAATGGATATACATGATATTCATTGGAGTATTATCCGAAAGCAACGGATGAATTTCGATTAATGTGATACGGGATTTCATATATCCACTTACTTCCATTAACAGCTTGATAATTATTACATCCTTCTTCAACTAATCCATGAGTTTTTGCATGTCCATATACATCACTAACATCTCCACCTTGACATGATCCCTTTCCATTACAATCAATAACTTCTTGTGGAGAAAGCATTGTCATGGGCCAACGATTTTTTCGTGCAACATTAAATCGATCATTTAAAGCTCCCAACGATCCAAAAACCCAACAAGATCCACAATAAACTGGGATATGTTGATTTCGGGTTGGAGAACAGAAATTAACTCCAGAAACATTTCTCCAATCCCATGCTTGTGGAAGTGAAGCTTCATATCCGGCATGTTCCCATGATCGAGGATATGTTCTATAAAATATAGATTAAACTCTATTATTAACTACGGTATTGATTACCTATGTTCAAGAGTTTTACCGGATTTTTGATAGCATTTAATTTTGAGACGATTTGGTGTTGCTTCATCAAAAGATTCTTCAGAATCATCAATTTTTCGAGATGGTTTTAATCTCATTAATGGAACATTTTCTTCTTCATCTTCCTCTGATGAATCACTATCTACAGGTTGATTACGATAATCCTTTTTACGAGATTCAAATTTTGGTTCTTCTAATTTTGTCTAAATTTTATTTACCGTATTTTTTGTGCATTATCAAATAATAACCTCCTACCATTTGCTCAATTTCATCAGAATTCATTTCATCAAGAGGTACAACGACTTTAAAAGTTTTTTGCATACGTAATCGACGATGAAGTGGTCGACGGTAAACTGGGCGCTAAAAAGGGCAGATTTCAAATGAATTAATTAATTGCAACAAATTATTCCCCCACTTCTTCTGAATCTTCTCCATCTCTGAACCATCTAATTCGATCGGATCTTGATATTGCTTGATATTGGCATTGTGCAAAAACAAATAAAACAAAAAGAACAGAAAATAACACCCAAAGTGATCTCATCTTTAAATTTTTTTGGATTTAATTTTACCTAAAATTGTTTTTTTTTAATTAAAACTAAAATTCAGTAAAAAAATCAAAGTAAAAAATCCTAAAAAAACTTCGAGAAAAAATATTTTTGTACCTTTGAATACCACCAAAAAAAATGAGAATGATAAAGTGGTAAAAACCCAGGGACTTATAAGAAGAAGAAAAAAAAAGAATTTCATTGTCTTTCCTCAAAATAAATATATGTATTGAGAAGAAAAAAGGGTTATCAGTTGCAGTCAGTCAGTCAGCAAAATATTTTTCTGAAATCACAGAGAAAAAAATATATAGCTATTTCAATTCGAAGATCACAGAAAGAACAAAAATCATTGTTGATAAGGAAGAAAATTTTGTTTTTGAAAGAAAAATATGGATGGAGGTTGCCATTTTTATCCCATAAACTTTTAATGGTTTTGAAACAAATTTTTGAAATTATGATGTCTAAAAATTAATATGAAAGTTTAGTCAACAAATGAAAAAATAAATGTTTTTTAACCACAAAAATTTATGCAGTAGAATGTTTTAAAATTTAAAAATTGTGCCATTGTCTTCGATCATGGTTTAAAACTTTTTGCATTTTTAAAAAAAAAATTGTGTTTGCTCGTGTAGTAGTCTGAATTGGGTTATTTGATTATCGCACTAAAACCGCTGCTCGAAACCGTATTTCGAACGCACAAATTCTTACGGGAATCCACTTTTAAGCTTCTTGTTCCATTTGCAAGAATTTGGCGGAAACTAATCACTTCCAGTACAGTTTCACGTTCAAACTCGAACGTTCCCTTCCTAAGGGATTCAAAGGAGCATATCTCAGACCTTCCCAGGAGTAAATTGAGGGTTGAGTAAGTATAATACTACTCGTTTAGAACTCCTAAAATCATCTCACAAGCAAACAGCCCGAACTTTGAAAAAAATGTTCTTGCTTTTATTCGACTCGTACATAGAAAAAGAGCATTGTTGCGGCGGTAACGGCTTGCAACAGACAACGAAAGAGACGCTCTTTTTTCCAACGAAAGAACAAAAAAAACATGTTTGCTTTTTTCTTCGCTGCTTTTTTGTTTCCAAAAAATACTGTAAAAAGTTGTTTTAAAAAAGACAAATATAAAATTTATTGTTAAAAAATTAATCTAAAAAATTGAACTAATTAATTCTTCTTTTTTTTAAAATTCAATATAAAAAACTGTTTATAAAATTACTGTAAAAATGGTTTATAACTGTAAAAAATCAATTAATTTATTCCAATACAATTAAAAAAAAGATAAAATCCAATCTGCATTACTTTTTTCCAGCTGTTCTTCTCTTTTTTCCATGCTCTGGTTTACTTTTTACTCCTGGTTCACGGGGATATTGACCTTGATGTTTATCTACTAATCGAGGAGGACGTTTTATTTTTTCAACTTTAATTTTTGGTGATGGCTTTTCTAGACGATCTTGTGTTATATCAGGATTATCAGTTTCTACAGTATTATTTGAGCCTCCATCATCATCAATTGTTCGAGATTCTTTTCCATCTTCAAGGGTTGTTTGATCAATTGAAGTTTGTTGTTTGCTCTTCTTTTTCTTTTTTTCTTTTTCCCTTAGTTTTGATTGTTGTTTGTCATTTAAATTTTCTTCATGTGTATCACGCGTTGCATCCCGGGATCGAGTTTTATTCTTTTTCTTATGCTTCTTTTGTTGTTGTTGATGTGCATTTGGGATATCTGCTTCCTAAAAAAGGATTGTTAAAATTCAAATGAAATACTACAAGTACATGCACATACTTCAAAGGTTCCATCTTTATTTTTAACATGTCCCATTTTATCAACAACATTTCCATGAATTGATGGTGGTAATTCAGCTGTTGGAGGTTGTGGATTTGACATTGCTGAAACAGCTGCTTCAATTTGAATATCTTCACTATTCTCTTCCAAAACTTCAATTTCTTGTGCAGAAAGTACTGTAACACCTTTAATTCGACTAATTGTACATAGCTGTGGTCGAGGCGCTGGAAACATTATTTGAATTTCATTTACTCGTTTAAAAATTTGACCAAAATCTGGTCTATCTGCTGGATTTATTTTCCAAGTTTCTGATACTAAAGTTTTGATTTGAGGAGGAGTATAATTTGGAAGTTCCATCATTTGTCCTCGACGAATATATGTTGCAATTTTTTTATTTTCCCAATCTGGCCATGGCTTTTCCCCAAAGCTAAAAACCTAAAAGTTTAGCAGATTTTAACTCGGAATATAGTAATCTTCTAAAACATACTTCAAAACAAAAAATTCCATAAGCCCAAACATCAGATTTTGATGAGTATTCTGGATTTGGTTTTAAAGTTTCTGGAGCCATCCATCTTGAACAATCGAATATAGATTTAACAAAAAAAAATGTAAATTTAACAAACCTGACAGGTATATGAGCATTATTCCAATTTTCACCAGATAATTGTGAAACTAATTTTGATAAACCAAAATCAGCAATTTTAACTTTTCCATATTTACTTATTAAACAATTTCTGGCTGCAAGATCTCGATGAACAAGTTCACTGCAAATTAGGATAACTGTAAGTTTTGAACAATAACTATAAATTGCTTACTTCTTTTCCAAAAATGACATTCCTGATGCAGCTTCATAAAGATATTTTATTCTTTCTCCAACAGAAATTACAGATTTCATTTCAATTAAATGTTTGACCAATGAATTACCGGGACATACTTCTAAAAATATTCAATACATTAAACATAAAATAAATAAAAATTATTCAACAAACCTAAAGCAATCATAATAGGAGGATGATCACAACAAATTCCATAAAACTAAACATTTGTAAATATATACAGTTTTTAGGTTAAAAAATAAAACATACAGTAATGACATTTGGATGTCTTATCATTGACATAACAGATCCTTCTTTAATTAAAGCTTCTCTAGCATCTTTTTCTTTTGTATTTGATTCAACCGTATCAATAGTGTCTAAAATGGATTAAGATTAATAATTTGTAAGAAAAAAATAGAAGAATTACATCTCCAATTAGCCCGACAAACTTTAACAGCAATCAATTTTCGACGATCAAGTTTTCCACGATACACTAAAAATAAAAATAGTATGTATTTGCAATAAAATTATCCAAAAAAATACCTTCACAAAAATTTCCTTTTCCAAGTAAATCATTTTTATCAAATGTAACATTATCATGCTTTAAAAACCATGATGGCCGAGTAATTGAATCTCTTAAGCATATCTTTTCTGGAATACTTGGAAGTGGTGTAGTTCTGTGAAAATCTACCAATTCAATAACAGTTTTATGAAAAAGACATCGTGGTGGCATTGGATGAAAATTCCATCCTCTACCTCTTGCATCAAAAACCATATCAAAATGATATACACCAGAATTTCCACGTACGGTAAGCCTAAAATTTTACAATATTTTATATACTGTAATAAATCTGAGAAAGAAAATAAAAACTTACATTAATCGAACTTGTCCGCCTTCTTGATCACAAGCATGTACACCAAAATCTCCAACTTTTTTCAAATATGGCTAAAAATGAAGTTAATTAAATTCAAATATCTACAGTAGGAAACTTACAGCAACATCATCAGCATTTAACATTCCAACATAATATGGCTGCTTCTCAAGTCTATGCCCCCGTCGATTTACTTCTTGCGTATATTCCATCAACATTTTATTATTTGGAAAATCACATTTTCCTTGTAACGCCGCAACAACTGCAGCATTGTTGGTCATCATTGATGGTGGAACAATATTATTTTGTGTTTCACATGGAGGTTGTTGTTGGACCATGCCAAATTGTTGAGGGTGATTTGGTGGTGGTGGTGGTGCTGTAGTTGGAGATGGTAGAGGTTTTGGAGCATTTGGATTTAGGGGATTCTGTGACATTTTTATGATCAAATATGATTTTGGCTAATTAATTGTAATTAGCTTTGATCTTGCAAGTCAAATCTCATGGCAATGAAAAAGTTATTTTGGAAAAAAATGTGATTCAGTTTTATGCAAATTTATATCCTTCATTTTTGTTTTACAAATTTTGTGCAGAAGCAAAATATTTTTTACCGTATACATTGACGAGAATCTTAATCATTTCCATCAAATAATTCGTCCAAAAATTGGTAAAAAAGATGTTTGAAGCGATGTTTAAAGTGATTCATTACAATTATCGACAACAGTGTTCGAGGGCTGATGGACTAAAGCCAAGATTAAAAAAGTTTTTATAAATAATCTTTTGTATCATTAGCAGTTGATTCGTGTAAGAATATTTTTATCATTTTTATATCTTTCAGTAATTTATTATCCTTCTGTTAAAAAATATGCCGGCGGCGATAAAAACTTTTTTTTTCGAAGATGTTTATGTTTTTACAATTAAAGGATTCTCAAAACGAAAAGAAAAAAGCTGCAGGGTAAAAAAAAATTGAGCCGCGCGTCGATTTTTTTTTTTGGTGCTGCTTTTTTTTTTCTCAAGAGACGTCAACCAAAAAATCCATTTTAAATAATAATAATATATCTATCTACATTTAAATCCTCCTCATTTTGCTGATTATATGTTCCATATACCCAATTCAAACTTGGATAGCTGAAAAAAAGTTGCAATCTTTAGCTTCACTTTTTCAAATTAATTCGTATATATGCGCATCATGTCCGTGAAAAAGGTATTGTATTTAAAATTGTATCTATTTTTTTTTATTATTACTAATTAATATATAATTGATTGAATTTATATCGTTGGTTTTTTTCTCAAATGAAATGCCAGTTGTGTTTTTTTATGTTGTTTATATATATATACCCTTTTTCGAGCAATTTCGATGGTATTTTTAGGTGCAGTATAACTTGCAAAAGTTTACTGACGTGACTTTTTGAAAATTTAATTTTTGTTAACGAAATTTAACAAATACATCTTTTAGGCAAGTGCTTTAACGCCTGATGAGGAAATTGAAAGAGATTACAAGATATACAAGGATCGATTTGAACAATGGAAAGAACAAAATCGGTAAGTATTACTTAAACATAATGGTATGATTACTAATACAATTACTATTTTAGAAGTGCTGTGGGAACAGATGCTTACATCAAATATGTTCAGCAATTCGAAGCATGGGAAAAGGATGTCGAAAAAAGGAGAGCGGTAGCTAAGAAGAAGGTTGAAAATGATAAATCTGCAACCGAAAATGATGGTATAAGCTTTGTTTGAATATTTGGTAAATTAATAATATTTTTATTTATTTTAGATGCTGCAGCTAAAGCATATGCTCAACAACAAGAACAATATATGCGAATGCATCAAAAGGGTATGGCAGAAGATGCAATAAGAAGCAGATTTTCTACTGGACATTTTAAAGCAGCAGCTCATAATTCGCCATTAGCTGCTACTGTAAATGTGAAACCTATGGAAAGTGGTAAGATATCTTTTTTTTAAAGCTTTTCTCACAGGAAAATTTTACAGAAGTTTCTTCATTGATGAGCGCAATGCAAACTGTTATTCAGAGTGCCATAAAATCTGATATTCGATCTCCTGCGGATGGTAACTCATTGACAAAAAATTAAAAATATTCTATAGATATTTTTTTCAGCTTTAAAACCTGTTCAAGCTCAAAGTGCAACAATTTCAGCTCCACCTGTAATGAAATCTCAACAGCAGCTTCCAATCCCTGTTGTGCAGCAACCTCCTGTAGTTAAACCAGTGCAGTTGTGGTGGACAAGGCAAGCTGAATATGGTCCACATGTAAATTTTACTGTAATTCAGATAATTATGGTGAATATTGTATGTTTTTTCAGGATCGTTTGTTTCATTCGTTTGGCCCTCGGGCAGCCCCAGCAACTACGAAACAAGTAATATCGGATTCTTATAATTATTATGTTCCTGGATGGTTGGTACAAAAAGAAATGGCACAAAATTTGCTAGTTTTTCCAAATTCTACGCATCGTTCAACATTAGAAGCACATCCATCAAAAGTCGATCCTCCAAAGCAATTACCTTCGCTTATGTCTTTAGAGGTCCCATTTCCACAAGATTTTACAATACCTCCACCAAACTTTCGTCCACCTTTACCTCCTCAAAATAATAGTTCAATCCCTCCTGCTCAACCAGCACCCCAGCTTCATGTGCCGATGTTTAATCCAAATGTTCCACCACCTTCAATCAATTTATCAATGCCACCACCACAATTTCTTCCAGCTGGAATGAAAAGAACTCATTCATTTCCTGGACGTCAGCTAGAACCAATGCATATACCTCCTCAACGTGGTTAAATTATACAGGTCTTGAATCCAATATGGTTAAACATTTGAAATATATTTATCAGCTTTTTACTGTTTTTGTTGTTTTTTTTATATTTACATGTCTGATACGATCTCTGTTAAAAATATGCATGAATGTCTCCTTTTCTTTCTTTTTATTTTGTAATTAATGTATTAGCCTTAAATGAAATGGCATATAAAAAACTTTTTATAATTTTTGTATTACTACTGTAGAAAAAGTTTTTGTCTGCCCTTTTTTATATTTTTTCATTGTTGTTGCATATTTTGTTGTATGAAAAAAGATAAAATATCGTATTCTTGATTACCTTCTTCGATGCATTACATTCCTTTTTTCGATATAGTTTGTGGAATATATTTTGCTGTTTTTCGATGAAAAATTTCGCAATTTGATCTTTGATTAACAACACCATGCAAACAGACATGTAAAAAAAAAGAAGAAAAAAAGTGCGCGCTTTTTTATTTTATTTTTTTTCAAAAAATTTGATTAAAGTTGTATTCATAAAAATATGGCATTCATTGATGAAGAGGATATTAATTTTGATAATGAAAAAGGTGTAAATCCTTTATAGATTTTGTGTTAGTTACTTTTTTAATACTGATATACTTTTTTAGATATGAATTCTTCTCATCTTTCTTTACGTTATGGAACATCAATAACACCAACATTGGTTCGGGGAATTATTGGTAAACTTCCACCTCATTTAAGAATTATTGATCCAAGAAAGTTTGATGATGAAGCAAAAATGGATTTCGCTTCAAATCTTTCTACAGTTTGTTTGAATATTTACGAATATACATGTACATATATGGATTGAATATTTTTTAGAGTGAAAGAAGAAGTAAATATTTAGAACTTGATGGAAGATATCCATCTGTTTCAGCATTATTGGGAGCTGCAGAAGAAGATCTCACAAAATTATATAATTGGCAATCAAAAAAGATTCTTGAATTGGGATATGATGGATTAAGAAAATATATGGTTAAACGAACAACATCTGGTACAAATTTTCATAAAACTGTTGAATTTTTATTAAGTGAATTGCAAAAAAATGGAAATATGAGTGATGAATCTTGTGATAAAGCTCTTAATGTAAGCATTAATAAATTGTTTGTTCCTTATTTTTCATTAACTTTGAATATTTTAGGAAAAAGCTTTAGCTGAAAATCATGGATATATTGCTTCTATTCTTCCTGTCTTGAAAAAGATACCAAAAACTGATTGGATGAAATTAGAAAAAGCGACAAAAAATCATTATTATTGTTTTCAAGGAAGATTTGATGCAATTGTTGAAATTGAGTTAGTTTGTTTTTTGATACTGTATTTCTGATTGAAACAACGTTTTCAGAGGTGAACCAACATTAGTTGATTGGAAAACTGTTAGCGCAGATTCATATAAGCATAATACAACTTCAAAAGTTAATGATCTTCAACGCCTTTATGGTGTACCCCTTCAAGTTGCGGCTTATATAGCTTCTGTCAATACAGACCCTGATTATAAAACAATGCCGAAGGTATGTTTTGTATACTGTAGCACATTGATAATAAACATGATAATTACAGATTAGACAAGGTGCTGTTGTTTTGGCCTATGAATCTGTAATTGAAGATAAAGAACCCATTATTAAACCTGCTGATGTTGTTATTATTCGTCCAGATGATTTAAAAGTTTGTTTTTTTTGTTGTCGGATTATCCTTGTGTTAAAAGTTTTATTGTATTTTAGGAATATTATAAAATTTTGGCAGAAAAACTCAATTCTTTTTGGTGGAAAATGATGCATCCAAAGAAGGGTGATAAAGATATAAATGGAAATATTAATTTTGTTTTTAATCCTGCGTTGCGTCCTCCTGCTTCAAAAAAACTCGATAAAAAGGCTGACGTTATTGTACTTGAAGATGAAGTAATTATTGATTCACCAACCACGGCATCTGAAGATCAAAAATTACAAGAAAAAGAAGAACCACCAAAAGCTGCAAAATATTATGCAATTTTTGATTCAAAGAATAACAAAAAGGTAGCAAGTGGAAAAGAAGATGATAAAAGTAGTAATAAAGCTGCATTTGGAATATAAAAATAGGGTAAACATGTTTTATGTGTCAGAAGTTATTGTTTAAAATTTCTATGTGAAATATTGTAATGCATGTATATGTACCAGTGTACATGACGGCGATGGACCGCCACCGGTAGAAAAATTGGTGCCATTTTTTTAGTGTTCCATATATTGTTTTTCTGTAACATATATTATTTAACACTGTTTATTCCTCATATTTTAAGATATAAAATAGAAATTTTTATCAGAGATTACAGAAACTATAAGCCAAAAATTTCAGCAGCCGTTTTGATGCATTTTTATTGTTATTGCTAAAAATTACCTTAAAATGTGAGGAATTAACGGTGCTAAATAATGTACGTTACAGAAAAAATATATATGGAACCTTAAAAAAATGGCATCAATTTTTCTTCCGGCGGCGGTCCATCGCCGCCATGTACACTGATATGTACTGTATGTGTTTCATATCTGTTTTATACTTAAAAATACATTTGTAACTTTACTTTTTATTTTGTTTTGTTTTATACAGTTACACAAAAAATAATGTTATAATATTTTCAAGCATAAAAAATGATAAGATGATAATGCAGTGTTTTATACAGTTAGAATTAAGCAACTTTTTGTGTTCGGTTACTGCAAATTTTCATTAATTCTTCAGCGACGGATCCGTGGCCATTTCGGATTAACGAATCGATTAAAGGATTTTGCCAATTATTTTTGTGTTTCAAAATTTCAATAAGTTTATCAAGTTGATCATCTGAGTTTTCCTAAAATTTTAAATCATTTGATAGTTTCAAAATTAATTTAAAAAAACTAAAATTAAATAAAAAAAAAAGATTTTTGAAAAGCGAATAAGGAATTTTTAAGTAAAAACGAAAATGTAAAAAAAAAAGAATCCAGCCAACCGGATTCGAACCAGTGACCTAAGGATGCCCATTTTTGGTTTCAACTACAGTCCTCCGCTCTACCAACTGAGCTATGGCTGGAATGATTTTGTTGTTCCATTAAAGAGGCAAAACAAATATTTAGAATACTGTTTTAAAAAAAAAGAGTTAAAATTAGCTTTTTTGGAAAGTCTTTTTTTTTCTGTAATAAATATAAAAGTTACACGTTTTTAATCTCATCCAAAAAAAGCACGCGTCAAAAAAAGACTTTTTTGAATAAATAATATATGTTTTTGTGACGTCCTGAACATTAAACAAATAAAAGCTTCTTTCTCTACCCTTCTTTTTTTGTTCATCGATGAGGAGGGTCGATCAGTCAGTCAATCGAGGATACCCTTTTATGTTATTTTTTTTCGAAAAATGAAAAAAAGGGACAAGATCAAATATCTTTTTCTTTCGACTTTTTTGGAACTTTTATCCATTCCCGCCCCGCCGCAACAAAACATAATTGAATGATGTCAGTTAAAAGTTTTTTTGTGGAAGAAAAAAAAAGTTAAAAGTTCTTGGTTCCCGAAATTTAGTCATGTTTAAATTTTTATAATGAAAATTGAAAAGCTGCTGCTTTGTTTTATAATTTTTGGATTTATTGATTGCTTTACTTTGGTGGAATATTTTCGATTATTAAAAATTTTGGGAATAGAGCAACAACGGAGTGCTGGGATGCGACGGAGCAGATTGGATATTCGAAGATATTGGAGATCCAAAGCTGCTATTAAATGGTCAAAATCTGGTGAAGTGATGTTGAGTCAGGTAAAAGCAAAACCATGGCAAATGCGTAAGTTGTTTACTTTTTTGATTACTGTAATTTTACAGATGCACTGCGAAAAAAGGCTTTATTTTGCTATTAATGCTGGGCTTAGGCATATATCAAATTATTTTTTGATTTTAATTTTAGGTCCTCTTTGTCGCGGTGAAATTACTGATTGTCAAGCGGATGCATTTTGTGAATCAAAATTGGTATTCATTTTTAAAAACTTTTTTTTTCAAAATCTTTCTAAAAATTACAGATTTGTAAAAGTTCAATAATATCACAAGAATGTTGCGCTCCAAAATATCGTTTTTGTCCACCGTCAAAAAGTTTGGAAATTAATTGCAACCTTCAAAAACCCACAAATTGGTGCAATACAGATTTTGATTGTCATACAACTCCAACTCGAAGATGTTGTCCAACAGGATGTAATTATAATTTATGCGTTTAAAAATTATTAAAGGAAGCGGGTTCTTTTCTACTTTTTTTGGGTGAACCTGAAAATCAGGATGATTCCAAGGTTTTGTCGAGTGAGTTGCATAATCGCTGTGAGATCTTCCAAATAAAAAAGTAGCAAAGAGACCGCCTCCATTAATTTATATGGTTTTAACTATTAATTGTTAAAATTGTGTTAGCTTTTAAAAATAATAAAAAAACTTACAATTGAATAAACGGCTGACATTTCATTGGTTCGAAGAACTTGTCGGGCAACCAAAAATGGAACAACATCTCGAACATTTACTGAAATAAGTCTTGAACGAATTCGATCAAGATTATCAGCTTGTTCGGCTCGAATATCTGCTAATGAACGAGATGAAGTAATACATCCAGGATTTGGTGTCATATTTTATTTAGTTCTATTTTTTTCTGGGATTTCTTTTTAGAATAATGAAAAAATTCTGAAATATAAAAAGGGTTTTTATAAATATTTTTTAAAGAGGGGGAAAAAAATTGGGGAAACAAGAAAAATATGTATAATTGAATTAATATTTTTTAAAAGAAAAACGAAATAAAAATATATATATTTTTTTGGGGCGGATAACGGAAGTAAAAAAAAGGGATATCTTTATTTTGGGGGGTGTGTAGACACGGAAAAAAAAATTTGCATGAAAAATTTTAGGGTAAATTTTTCAATAACAATAAAATTAAGTTTAAAATAAAAATAGAATATTCAAATTATCAAAGATAAACTTATTAACAGCCAAAAATAATATTTTTATCTGACTCGTACTTTATTTCTATTTTTGCAAAACTTAATTTAGCTAAAATAAATTTATTTCAAAATCAACAAAACTGATAAAAAAAAAGGAAAGACCAAAGTATTTTTTTGTTTTCTTTCTTTTTCGCACTTCCCTCATATATATTTTTCTTAGACGTCACCAAACTTGGGAAGTCTTTTTTTTCTACGTCAAAAATGCAATAAAAATAAATAATTTTATCAGGGTTTCCTTAAAAATTTAAATAATTTATAAATATTCAAAAAAAGGTCAAATTATTTAATTTAATTTAAGGAAGTTAAAGAGAAAAATAAGAGGAACATCTGTGAAAACATAGATTTACGAAGGCTTGCTTTAATTATGTTTTTTAAAAAAAAACATATTATCAATTATTTAAAAAGAAGGATGGAAAGAAGCTAATTCATTGAAATTGGGAAAAACAAAATTGGTGATAATTTTATTAAAAATGAAAATTGGAAGTTTGTTTGTCAGCATTGAAAATTTGATTGATAAATGGCAAAATCTGTAGAATCATAAAAAAATTGTTTAAAAGCAAGCTATCATTTGAGATACTGTAACTGGTTTGAATTATTTAAATTTTTTTAGCGTTGACAAAAATAAATAATTTAGAAATCTGATAATATTTTCATTGCTGACCAACCCGATGCGTCAATGAATAAATTTTTTCTTCTACACATTTTTTTAAATAAAAAAAGAATGAATCATTCAAGCTATTTCTTAACTTTTTAAACAAAAGAAACAAATTTTAAATATTTTTTTGGGTTAAACTTGTCAAAGTTATTGTCAAAGAAATCTGTTGCCGATGACCAAATATGATAAAAATTACTCTATTGGGAATTCAGAAAAAAAAGAAAGTTAAAATCATAACTAAAAATCTGTGATATCTTATCAGTGTTACCGCAAATAACCGTTTTAATATAGTAAAAAATTTCAACACTTTTTTGTTTCTGCAAAAATTTTTGCAAAAAAAAACTCGGAAACAATTTTAAAAAAATAAAACGTAAAAAGAAAAAATGTGCTGTGCCAAAAAAAATTTAGCATTTGTTTATAAAATGCCAATGAAATTTAAAGTGCCATTATTAGCTGAAACAAAAGAAAAAAAATAAGGAAAGCAGAAACATTTTTGTTTTAAAAAAAACATGCATTTTTAAAGCCCCTCAAAAAATATATATTTTTTTTGCAGAAATGTATCAAAAATAAAGATGGCATTTGTAAATTTTTATAAACGACCGAAAAAAAAGATGTCAAAAAAGAAAAATGGAATCATTTTTTTTGTTGAAGAATTTTTTTAATCGACCTTGTTATTGTATCTATTTTCTTTTAAAATATAAAAACACGCAAATGCGCAATTGAAAATGGGTTCATTTTTATTTTTATTTTGGGGGGGGGGGGGAGAGATTTTTGGAATTATTTTCAAAAACATTCATATTTTATTTTTATTAGGTCGTTAAGGCATTTTTATGTTTTATTGGGAGAAATATAAAGTATCCGTATAATTTATGGAGGATTTATGAAAGCTGATCAAAAATTAAAAAAAAACTTGGTTCACAAACTAAAAAGAAAAATGTAAAATGAATGGATTTTCAAAATTGTAAAATAATAAAAAAATATCCATTCGAGACAAATATAAAAAACCCTGAAACTTAAAATTTATAAATAATGACTAAAGTTTTTTAACGATAACGATAGAAGTAAATATGGAAATAATTATTTTATGATATTTTCTCCAAAAGTTTAATATTCCTTTCAGGGCTGTCCGGGACTGGCTTTTTAATCCGGGACGGAATCCGGGAATTTTAGTTTTTTTGTAACTAGACGAAAAATCCGAGACAAAAATCTTGGAAAAATGTCCGGGATCCCGGACTGCCCTGTTCCTTATTACTTTGAAAGTATGATAACAAATAAATTGTTTAAAAAAATAAATTTAAGCTACATATTTTTACAAAACCTGATACTTTACATTAGTAAAAAAAATAGAATTAAAAGTTTATAAAAAGTCCATCATTTTTATATAAATTCTTTAAATAGCTTAAAGTGTAGAATTACAGACTAAAATTGGCTTACCGCCATTGTTTGATTGTTTAACGGCGGCTTTCCTTCGAGGAAACTCCTTTTCCTCCTTTTTAAAAAAGCGAACCATTTTAACACATCTTCTTTTTCTTTTTACACCCAGATTCTTTACTAAAGTTTCTGCTTCATTTCAGAATAAAAAACTGCAAAAACTTTTTGCAAGTAATCTTTCTCCCCCCCCCCCTGAAATTCCCTTTCAGAATCCAATTTCTTACCGCTGCTTCTTATTCTTCCATTAAAAAAACAGTAATATTTTATAAAAGAAATCTCTCTTTTTTATATACCCTTTTAAAAGATTAGAAAAAAAGAAAGAAAAGAAAGAATAAAGGTTGAATAATTTATAGCTCAAAAAAAACAAGGAAAACAGAGAGAGAGAGATTATCTTTTTGTTCTTTCTTATAAATATTTTTTTTTGTTCTTTAAAATTTAAAGAAATTTTTTGACCAAAAATATTGGACTTTTATTTTTCTTCAAGCCCGAACAAAAAAAAACGACGGCTGCCGTCAATGAAAATTTGCATAAATTTCTAAAAATGTTCCATCTTTTTATTTTTTCCAGGATGGATGGAAAAGAAAGAAAAGCTACTTCCGAAGAGAGAGGGGAAAGGGAAAAATCCAAAAGATGAATAAAAGAAAAATGGAGGAAGAAAAAGGAAGGAGGAAAGATAAACTCAAAAAGCACTCCAATAAAAAAAAATTTGGTGTTGGGCGATGAGGCGGAAAAATGAAGAAGAAGAAAAAGAAAAAGTGAAACTTGAGATGAGCGCGAAAATGGGGAGGGGATAAACGAGAAGATTTGAAGACACTTTTTTTTCTCCAAAATTGACAGATGAGATTTTTTCAAAGTTAAATCAAAGGCAATGACCGTAGAAATAATAATAATAGTTTTGAAAAAAAATACGATAGAGTTACAATTTCAAATTTCATGTTTTTCTTCTTCTTTTTTTTTTGGAAGACCATATCAAAAAAAATTGTTTTGATCCTATATCCTTTTATTTTTAGACCCAAAAATTTTACAAAATTGAAAAAAAAATACGCCAAAAAAATTCTTTTTGCGCCATTTTTTACTTTTTTCATTCCGGAAACTTTCAAAAAGATGCAACTGAAAATGATACAGTTTAAACAAACCAGAAACGAAAAAAAACATTTTAAAAAAAAATGTTTCAGGAAAGTATATATTTTTTTAGGCTTTGAGAGAAAAAAAGGGCCTTGCCGACAAAGTCAAAAAAAAAGAACTACAATGTTTACCGAAGAATAAATATATATGCGGATAATTTTTGAGATAAAACATATCCTTCTTTTTTTAGTTTTCTAACCCATGAGAAAAAAATATATTTTCAAAAAGAACTTCAAATTTGTTTTAACAAAAAAATACTTAAAAATAAATGTTTGCAAATTTTCTAAAAAATTAAAGAAACGCTGCGATTTTTCTTCTATTTTTTTTGCAAACAAAAACTTGGCTTATGTAAAAAAAAATTCTAAACAGATCTGTTTTTGAAATAAATCTTTTTTAAGGATCAACAAATTGTTTTTGAAATTGATCAAACAAATGTGATAACAAAAAAATGTGGTATGTTATTTTAATAAAATAAAACAGGTGATTAAGAAATTAATTTATTTTTAATCATTTTTCAAAAAAAGGAATGAATCTGTTAACAGAAAACCTGGTCTCGAAACATGTTCGAGACCAGGTTTTAAGCTTAAATGAGAAAATAAAAAGTTATATTTTTAATAAATTCCATCAATTCCAAGCTTAAATAAGACTGCTCAAAAATCAAAACTACCGTAATCTTTCATTCAAAAAAAAAAACTATACGAAATCCTTTTAAACCTTTTTTTTGAAATAAAAAGCGTTCACCAAAAAAACAAAGATTGGAAAAAAACAATTTAATGGCATTCATTATTCTTTGTTCTTTTTTTTGATGCTATTTAGATTCCATTTTTAAAACTGCGTTTAAAAAAAGAGAGAGAGAGAGGAAGTGTGAGAGCAACATGAACGCTTTTATTCCTTCCGGAAAACCGTCATTTTTGAGGCAAAAATAGAAGGAAAAAACAATTGCGTTATATTTTTCTTTGCAGCTTTTTTTAGTTTTTTTTGGAGTACTGGAAAAAAAATTAATGACTTGTTGGGGGTTGAGGCTTTAATGGTAAGCATTTTAAAGTGGTCAAAAATGAGGCGAGGGGTCAGCGAACGAGAAAAAAAATATTAGAATTTTGAGAATTTTCGTACAACAATTACAAAATCATTGGTCGTCCTATTGGTACCACGCAGATTGATCGTCCCTGATCAATTCCAATCAATCTGTTCAAGACCAAAAAAACGTGAAAAACTCTAATCCAATGAACAAATAATTTGGGCAAAAAAAAGTACTGAAATGATTTCCTCAAACAATTCCCACCAACTCTCAAATCATCTCGATACCAAATAATTTTCCTATAAACAATAATCCCGACAAAGAAAAGTGCCATTCATGGTCATCAAATAAAATTGAATAAATCTCGAGAAACTTACTTCAAAAAAGGGACAAGGTCATTGAAAGGCAAAATAAAAAAAAGAAAGAAATAAATAAATATAAAAATATTCAACATTTTTTGCGCAGAAAAAAAGCGTTAATGCTTTTGCGCAATTGACTTTTTTTCTCCCCTCTTTTTTTCCCATGAAAAAAAGTATAAACAAAAAAGCCAATTTCGGCGAGAAAAAATATATAATAAATCTTGAATTTTTGAAAGAAGCGCGGTTGATTGAATTTTGATTTGATTTTATCTCGAATTTTTGTTTTGCCTATGTTTTTGTTACTATACTAAATTAACTCAAAAAAAAGCATTGTAAAAAAAAGTGCGAAAAAAACTCAAAAAAAGGGAAATGAGAAAAAAAAGAAGCACCAAAAAAAACAGCAATCAAAAAATTTTCAAGTTTTAAAAAATAAGTTTTTAAAAAAAATTTGATCAAACATAAAAAAATTGTTTAAAAATTCAATAGCTTTTCATTAAACCTTGGGGCGACTGCTGCAAAAAAATGGCAATTTTAAGCTGTCATTTCTCAAAAAAAACCTTTGCTAAAATATATATATATATGGAATTAGACAGTTGTTGAACCGAAAAATAATAATGCCACCAAAAATGGACCATAAAAAAATGTCTTGACAAAAAAATGGAAACATTTTTTAAGCTTTTCATTCGCTTTCTTCATTGTTGAAGTGAATCTTTGCATGCTTCCTTTTTTTGCCCCGTTTAAGTTTTAATGAAACATGTTAAATATTTGGCATAATTTTGTTTGTTTAATAATTTATTAAAGCTTTAAAAAAACAGAGATATACAAATCAAAAATAAATAAAAACCCGAATTTTTATGAAACATGTTTTGTTTTTTGTAAATTTAATATGAAACTACTTTTAAAAATAAATAATTTATTAATCTACAGTATGATAATAAATAAAAAGTCTAAAATTGTTAGAGCGTATTCGAATAAAATTTATGCAAATACAAAATGAATCTCAAATTAATTATTATTTTAAATACTAAAATAACACCGATGAATTTTGCTTTTTTTATTAAAAAATTACTTCAAAAAAAATTTGATTATCAAATTTGGACACAATAATTTGCACTCCCCTGTATAAAAAAAAACTAAAAAATGATAATAAAAAAATTTTTAGTACAATTTTTTTAGCCCAAATTTTGTTATCCTTAGTTTTTTTGTCGTCGTTTATAAAAATACACATTTTTTTTTGTTCAAGATAGAGATATTAAAAAAAAGAAGGGAAGGCCATTGGTCAGCAAAAAAATTGAGAAGAACCAGCTGCTTCACTGTTCTATTTTTTTTTCTTTTAAAAATTTATTTCTTTGCTTTTGCCACAAACTAAACAGCTTGCATTTCTGTTCCCCTTCCTCCTTTTTTTCTTTAAGGCATCAACAACTTTTAACTAAAAAAAAAGTTTTTTTTATATATTTTTTTGTCGCCTACCAATTCGTGGCCCAAACTATTATTATTATTATTACAATGAAAGAAAAAAAGTATATATTTTTGTCACACTTTTTAAATACCTTCAAAAAATGCTTCTTCGATCAATGACAAAAAAAAGAAGGATGGCATTTGACAAATGAGAAAAGAAGGAAGGCAAAAGAGATAGAGAGAGATGCCTAAAAAAACAACAAAAGTGTTAAATTTCAATTAAATATCGAACAAATGTTTTTATATATAAAAAGTTTGTTTTTGGAAGAAAAAAAATGGAACGATGTAGTTTAAAATTTGTTTTTATAGATAGAAGGATGATGGCATATTGGAGGAGGATAAAAACGTATAAATGTGAAATTTATGGCAGAAAATAACGGAATGCAAGGGGAAAAAAACATCTTTTACGGCTACAAATTTACAAGGTGTTAAAATAACGAGCATGAAATTTGCATGTTACAAATGAAAAATAATCTCTTTTTTGGAAATCGAAAGTTTTAATTAATTTTTAAAAAACACAAAAATTGAATTGGATTTTCCAGAAGCCTGCTAATAAAAATTTTTATTTTCAAAAATTTTGTTTTTGATAATAAATTTGTTAAAAGCAACCCCAATGAAAAGAATTATAATTAATATTATTTTACATTTATATATATTTAATAATTTAGAAATTTGATTCAAAAAACATCAAAAAGTATCATCACAAACAAGCAAGGCCGTAGCGAGGGGGGGGGGATTCGGGTTCTGTGCCCCCCCCCCCCCAAAACTGAGAAATTTCCTTTGATATTTTGCCGCTTCGTGTTGGCGGCGGCAAAAGATCAAAGGCGTGCCCCCCCCCCCCCGAAAATCGCTGTGCCCCCCCTGAAATTTTTTTCTGTATACGGCCTTGCAAACAAGGAAGTTATTCAAAAATGTGCACTTTTAGCTAGTAGCTACAGTACCCCCTTCAAAAATATAAGCATACACCCAAAAATGAGATTAAATAAAAGTTTTAAAGCGCGTCCAAATTTAGTTCTCACGCTTTTTCTCCCCCTTTTTATTAGTTTAAGCTTTAACAACAACTTTTGCACACCAAATATAAAAGTATTAATGTCAATAAATAAAAAGGAATTAAATAAAATAAAAAATGTGTGAAAAAACAAGTCTATTTTATTTGCAGAAATTTCAAGAAAAAAAAAGTGGCGGCAGTAAAAAAAAGTTGATAATTCACGTCAAAAAAAAGACCCTAAAAGAAAATACTTCTTTTTTTGTTGATTAACTTTTGTTTTATCCGAGAGAAAAAGGATGCATTTGTTTGATTTAATTTTTGGATTATCAAAATGTTTTGGACCGAAAATAAAATGATGAAAAGAAAAAAATGTGTGTTCAAGAAAGTGGAAAAAAAATTGTTTTTTTTTGCAAAGAACGGTAAAAAAACAATTTTCTTATCCTTAAATTAAAAACGCACTAAAAATAGAAACACACAACAAAGTTTTGGTAAAAAAGAACTAATTTATTTAAAGTACAGTATCCTCAACAAAAGCATACACCCATCTACGAAAAAAATACATATTTTTTAATTTACATTTTTCAGGTTTATCCTTTTTTTCTTTTCTCTCTCGCGGGGATCGTAAAAATGTTTGTTTTGTTTTTTTAAAAAAAAATAAATTTATTTTTTATGTTTCCTTTTGGGCTTTTGGGCATAAAGACATGCACAGTGCGACGCGTGGTCACTTTTGCAAAAAAAGCATCAAAAAAAAGGAAAAAAAGGTGCATGTTTCAAAAAAAAGATTAAATAGATATTTTATTTTTTTATTATAAAATTTTGGTCAAAAATAAAAGTAGAAGACCTGGGCTACATGTACATATCAAATTTGTAATTTTTGGTAAATGTTTTTACAGTAATTTTTCGTGTGGTAAAGTGCAATTTTACCACTCAGATTAAACGATAATTTTGCAGTAGAAGTAATTTTTTAAGATCCCATCGTGTTCAGCATGCTAAAATGTACTATAAATGGGATTTTTGGAGAAAAAAAATTAACAAATTTTTTTTTATTTCATTTTTAATTTTTTTTACAAAGGAAAATTACTGGTAATTGTAATTATATAAAAACTAGAACATAATTTAAAAAACACTTCCCAGATTCTGATTCCCCATCCTCGAAAGTACATAGGGGGAAACAATGGATTTTTGAGAGAAATTATTCGCAAAGTTATTGAAACTTTTCGTTTTTATATGAAACACAATACCCCCAACATGAAAATTTTTTTCTTTTTTTTATTTTTTTGAAACATTTTGCATTTTCTCCGTGTAAGAATTCGGTTTGCTCTGTATTTTATCATTTTAGTTTGTTTTTAGATGGGTCGGGTCTCCAAAGGTCGTCAAAATCTTCGTGTTAATGCAGCTAAAGGAACATCATCACTTATTCAGATTAAAGCCGATAAAGATGCCGTTCAAATAGATTATGATGCAACTATTAAATCAAATGGTAAAAAGGCAATTGATGTTCTGAAAAGAAATATAAGAAGTCAAAATCAGAAGAAGAAGGACAAGAGTACGTATTCAAAAATGATGCACGCAGAAATGATTCATGTATTAAATATGTTTCAAATGTTCTGAAAAATACCAGAATTCAAGAAATTATTAAAGAATTAAAACTCAACATCCACTTCCCAAGTCAAACATTAAATGGAAACGAATCGAGAAAACTTCTTGAAAAAATCCGTAAAGCGGAAGTTGTATTTGATGGTCCTGGAAAAGAACTATTTCTTCTTGCTGCTGATGTTGAACAGTGGGCTGTTGCTCGTCCTTTACAAGAATCCGAGATTAATCAACTTGAAATTTGTATCGAAAGATTATTTGCAGAGATTCGTGGATATGATGACTTTCCAATTGCAAATAAACTCCATGCACTTGAATGCCATGTTGTTGACTTTGTTCGGCAATTTAAGAGCTGGGGGTTATATGGAGAACAATGTGAGCTTTTATTAAATCGTATACAAAAATAAAACAAAATTTTCAGCGACTGAAAGCATTCATCATATTTGCAACCTTCTCGAAAGCCGAATCAAAGGAAATGATGAAAATGCTACAAAAAAGAAGCAAAAATTTGTTACAACTCAAATAATAGCTCGCAATTATGTTCAAAAATAAATATCATTAATTGGTTAATGTTTTTTAATAGTTTATTCTGTTAAATGTTTCAAAAAAATAAAAAAAAGAAAAAAATTTTCATGTTGGGGGTATTGTGTTTCATATAAAAACGAAAAGTTTCAATAACTTTGCGAATAATTTCTCTCAAAAATCCATTGTTTCCCCCTATGTACTTTCGAGGATGGGGAATCAGAATCTGGGAAGTGTTTTTTAAATTATGTTCTAGTTTTTATATAATTACAATTACCAGTAATTTTCCTTTGTAAAAAAAATTAAAAATGAAATAAAAAAAAATTTGTTAATTTTTTTTCTCCAAAAATCCCATTTATAGTACATTTTAGCATGCTGAACACGATGGGATCTTAAAAAATTACTTCTACTGCAAAATTATCGTTTAATCTGAGTGGTAAAATTGCACTTTACCACACGAAAAATTACTGTAAAAACATTTACCAAAAATTACAAATTTGATATGTACATGTAGCCCAGGTCTTCTACTTTTATTTTTGACCAAAATTTTATAATAAAAAAATAAAATATCTATTTAATCTTTTTTTTGAAACATGCACCTTTTTTTCCTTTTTTTTGATGCTTTTTTTTGCAAAAGTGACCAAAGAAAGGGAAAGCGTCGCACTGTGGACATGTGTCACATAAAAAATGAATCCTTCCATCCAAGACCTACCACCAAAGAGCGAAGGATATTATTATGTTAAAGTAAATTGGTACACATAAATTAAAACAGATATAGAATATATTTTGAAAGCCAGTACCACTTAAAAAATTTATTGCTTTATTTTTCATTAAAAAATGTAAATAAAATACAAAAAAAAAAGTTTTTTGCAATTAATTTGTGCCACCAAATGGAGATATAAAAATTCCAATTTGTAGGTGATAAAAATTTCTTACTGTAGGTCAACATAAAAATAAACTGATAACATTTTATGGCAAAAAATACTGTATATTTTTTCTAAATCAAAGATAAAATTACCGATTGCTGTAATTGATTGAATAATTTTTTTATGATTTTTTAAAGTTAAAATTGCAAAAAAAAGGATTACTGTAATTTTGAAAAAAATGTAACAATAAAATTTGAATAAAAAATTGGTCACTTCAAATTCAATTCTCAAAAAATTTATTCATATTTTTTTATTTCCATTTTGTTTTGTTTTTTGTACACTCTCAAATTATTATTTTCATTCAAAATTTGAAAAGGGTTGGTGGAAGACTACTGATAACTGATAAGATTTATTTATTTATTATATTTCAAAAAGAAAGATGCCAGATGAAAAGCCTGCTTCAAATGAAAAAGATAAAACTGAAAAGAGTATAATTCCTGGAACAAAAGAAGTCAAAGAAGTGCCAAAAAAGAATGATGCCCCAGCACCGGCGCCAACACCATCACCACCACCACCACCACCACCACCACCTCCGGCCACAACAACAACTCCGGCCACAACAACTCCAGCACCACCACCTCCAGCAACAACAACTCCAGCAGCAGCAACAACTCCTGCAGCAACGGCGCCAGAAGTGCCAAAGAAGAATGATGCCCCGGTAGCATCAACACCAACAGCAGCAAAAGTAAGCTATTATTTTTATCACTCTTTATCAAAAAATATATATATATATAATAATGATATATAATTTTAGTTAGAAACTTCAAAGAAGGATCAAAAGCCTGCAAAAGTTGATGTATCAAAAAGTTCAAAAGAAAAGAAATCTTTAAAAGAAGGTGATACTCCTGCAAAATCGACAAAAAGTAAAAAAGAAAATGCAAGCAAAAAGGAACCCGAGAAAAAGGTTAGTTGAAAATTTACATATTTTTTGAGATTTCATATATATCCTTTAGCAAAGGATTTTATATATCTTTCATTTTTGGATGTAGCGAAGAAATCTTTTAGCTATTTCTGGACATGGCTAAAAGGTTACTGATGATTGAAGAAATTTTTTTGAAATTTTATGTATCCTTCAAAATTAGAAGGAAGTTCGAATCCGAAAAAGAATTTTATATATCCATTTTGTTATACTGTTAACTATTTATTTTTAACAATTTTATAGTTACAATTAAAAGATCTTATTCGAAAGCATCTTCTTGCTGGTTCGGTTCGAATGGAATATGAATTGTGGGAACTTCATCAGCTGCTTGATATGGCAAAAATTTCAATGCAAAAAAAGAGTACATTAATTGATGTTCGAGCACCGGTAAATATTTGTGGAGATATACAGTAAGTTTTTTATAGGGATACTGTAGAATATTATTTATTTATAAATTACTTTTTTTTTCCAGTGGACAATATGGTGATTTGATGAGAATTTTTAATGTAAGTTTTTTTTTAATGTTTGCTTTTTTGTAATTTCTGTTTAAAATTATATATATAGTCATGTGGAATGCCATTCAAATCTCGTTATTTATTTTTGGGAGATTATGTTGATCGTGGACGGCATTCTTTGGAAGTAATTGTATTACTTTTTGCTTGTCAAATACAATTTCCAAATAATATATTTTTACTTCGAGGAAATCATGAATTATCAAATATTAATCGGTAAGTGATTTGTAACGGATATATGAAATCCTATATTAAATCCTTCTAACCCTGTTTTTTTTAGAGTTTATGGATTTCATGCAGAACTTCGTACCCGTTATCGTTCCGTTCTTGATTCCAAACAACTTTATGATCATTTTAATGAAATCTTTTCTGAAATGCCATTGGCCGCAATTGTAGAAGGAAAAATTTTATGTATGCATGGTGGCCTTTCTCCAGAGCTTAATCATCTTGATGATATTCGAAAGATAAAACGTCCATTAACGATTGTTCGAGGCTTGGCACAAGATCTTTTATGGGCAGATCCAGAATCCGGGGTAAAAGGATTTCAACCAAATAAAATTCGGGCGGTTTCACATGTATTTGGAGAGGATGCCGTGCAATCAAAAACAAAACAACTTGGAATTGATATGGTTATTCGAGCTCATCAAGTTGTTGAATTTGGGTATGCATTTTTTGCAAATCGTCAACTGGTTACTGTATTCTCAGCTGCAAGATATCATGAAGATTTATGCAATTTTGCTGCCGTTGTACAAGTTGATGATCGTCTTGAAATAGCTTTTATGCAACTAAAACCATCAGAATTTGATCGACAAAAGAAAGAAAAAATTGTTGCTACAATGGATTGTGATGAAGAAAATGATGATGATAATAATAATCCTGGGGGAGCAGATAAAAATAATAATAATAATAATAATAAGGCAGATGCTGGAAAAGATGAAGGTGGAGCAGCAGCAGCTCCATGAATTTTGGTGGTACTTAATTTCTTTTTTGTATTATTTTTAAAAATGAATTGTACTTTTTGGCTAACAACAAATGGAAAATAAAGAAATAAAAATTTTAATCTTTTTTTTCGGGCATAATTTTTTTGTTGAATTGACTCAATTCGGATCAAATGTTTTGATACTCTCTTTCTCTCGCCCACCAATTCAAGGCGAGATGGCCGAGCGGTCCAAGGCGCTGGTTTAAGGCACCAGTCTCTTCGGGGGCGTGGGTTCGAATCCCACTCTCGTCAGGTTAAAATTTTTTTTATTTATTAAAAATATTAAAAAAGTGTATCTTTCAACAATGATAAATTTTTAATATCTTGAAAAACGACCAAAAATAGACGAGTTCGATCAATTTACTGTTGTACAGTATGTTTTAAATAATTCATATGATTTAGTTGTTAGGAGGCTATTCCATTTTTTTCTAAATGATTCATAGTATTTCCAAAAAAATGAAACAGTTAATATATTTGTCAATCTTTTAAATCAGTAGTAATGAAAATAAAAAACTGGAAAAAAATTACAGTAAGACAAAAAGTTTTCCATATCATCAAATTATTTTTTTCCACTAAAATCTCGATTTATAAATTTTTTAATTATTGTATTTTGTTTACAATATATTTTAAATTAAAATTTAAGCACTTTCTCATTTTTTCACCCGAGGTGGATTCGAACCTGCACATGACTTTTGCCTTGCACTCCGACGCGCTCTCAACTGAGACAAACGTGTTACGCAAAAGTCGCCCGCCCGTTGAAAAAAATAAACAGTCGCGTTTATTCGCATTGATTTATACGTGAGTAGTCGTTCAACTATTTTATTCTTTTTTGTGCTATTTGTGCATTATTTCTCTTTTTTCATCGATTGTTTTATTTTATCTAAAGCTATATCAGGCGGTTTTTTTTATTTTGTTACTATTTCAATTGCATAAAAAATGGTTACAGATGGTTCGTGGGGTGTTGAAGTTACTATGTTTTTTTAAAAATCTCAATAACATCTTTTTTTACGATGACTCTCCGGTCTTCGCTTTTTTGTTTCTTCCGTATTACATATGTAAGAATATAACTTGATTACAGGTGTTTACTAAAATGTCAACAGAATCAGAAATTAATTTTGCGATAAAATTTATAAGCACATTAGAAGCTTGCAAAAAATCAACGATATTTTCTCCAGCATCAATTCTTAGTTCGCTTTCACTTATTTATGCCGGAAGTGATGCACTCGAAAATCAATTTGGTAACCTTCTTGGCAAAAAAATTGATTCAACAAATTTTTTAAAGCATTATTCAAAATTTGTTAAATTTTGTCATTCGACGTCAAATTTAAACAACTGTGATTTTAAAATATTACTTCCAAATCGTTTATATCTTTCTTCACAAAAGTTATTACAACAAGATTTTATTCGAGCGGTTACTGCTGAATTTAGTGATGATGTATTTCAACAAATTGATTTTTCAATGATTGACGTACCAAAAGCTAAAGCGGCTAAGGTAAATTATACATTAATGAAGCTGTGAAATAGTTCAATATAGGTCACAAAGACTAAAATTATTGCCTTTTCAAGTTTTTGTAAATCGCTTAACATTTCATTGAAATCGACAATTTTTAGGAAAAAGTTGCTAAAAAAATTTGTGAAACAATAAATAACTATGTAAATGAAAAAACTGATGGAAAAATTAGAGATATAATTAAAGTGGAGGAACTTTACTCTGCCATGAATATTTTGATTTCAAGTGGTATATGTATTGTCGGAAAATGGGAACAACCATTCAATGACCCCGTTTTTAGTACATTTTATTCTTCTGCAACAAGTAAAAAAACAATTCAAATGCTATCAAAAAGTATTTCTCCTGGTGGTTGTAATCTTACAAAGGGTAATAGTTGGAAGTGCATTGGATTACCATATAAAACACGAAATATTTGGTTACATATTTTATTACCAAATGAAAAAGATGGTCTTTCACACATTTTAGAAAATTTGAACTATTCTTTTATCAAAAGATGCGTCAGAAGGTATTATTTTTAAAAAGTATTTAGTTTTTTAATTGTTTCAAAGTAAATTTATAAATAAAACAAAAAAAAATGAGAGAAAAGATTGTTTCATGTTTTATTTTTTTAGCAACACCACAGCTCCCGTAGTTGTTCGAGCAACTATTCCTGCGTTTGAAATCGAAGAATCAATGGAAATAACAAATAATTTGGGAAGATCTGGTTTAACACTAATTTTTCGAAATGAAGCCGTAAATTTAATGTTTGAAAATGAAGAAGTTGATGTTGATAAAATATTTCATAAAACTTTGATCAATGTGAGTTTTAAGAATTTTTTGGACGGTTTCGTTTTTCTTTGCTTTAATTTTTCGCTACGGATGGAATTATATTATTATTTTTTTCCCATATAACAGCTTAAAAGGGAACCGTCCCAATGGTTACATTCACTTTCCTTAAGTAGTATGTGGATTCAATAGTATCTATATATAGGTATAAAAACCCCCAATGGAGTTTTTCTCTAACGAAGATTTCCCAAAGTTACAGGGTATTTCCGTCAAAATACGTGAAACACCTTTTTTTTTTCATCTTAAGTTATAAAAAATATGGATACAATTAAGAGGCTTTATGAATATAAAATAATATTATTCCGCCAAGGATGCATCAACCCTAATCAAAAATCAAGAAAATTTGTTTTCCAGATTGATAAAGATGGAAGTTTTGGATATGGTAATTCAATGCCAAGCAACAGCTCTATTTCTGATGTTGACGATGCGGGAGAAGAAACGTTTATTTCGGACCATCCATTTCTTTTTTTTTTAAATTCAGTAAAAGATCAAGATCCGAGAAAAATGAAAAACATTTTATTAATGGGAACTTTTTGCTAAAGAAAATTTTTAAGACTGATACGCTTTTAAAAAAATTGTTTCCTTTAAAATTCTGTCCTCCTTCTACGGTACAGGGTTTACCTTAATTAATTTATTGAATCTAAGTGAACAAAAAATTACAGTATATTTGTTTTTTTTATATTTTTTATTACAGTAACCATTACATTTTTTATCAATTATTTTTAAAAATAAAATTCTGCATTGTTTGGTTCCATCATTACATCAATTTTGCGAAATTTGAAAAAAAATGGTGGTTGATACACCAAAAATATAATCAAAATACTTCATCAGAATTCTGCAATAGTCCCAAAAATAAAAAAACTTAAACATTTATATCAAATAAATTACAGTAACCCAAAAATACATATAAAAATTACTTTAAACTATATCACTCTAGCTATCGATGGTATAAGGAGTCGAAGGCATCTTATGTAATAAATCAAAAATGTGTATTTAATTTAAATTATTGTATTTTTTAGACAAATTTAAATGTAAAACTTATAAAAAATGTACAAAAAAATTCATTTTGTTGGTTGTTTGTCGCAAAAAAACTACTGCATTGACTCTTTTTTGCTCTTGAGAAAGTTATAAAAAAAAGAGACATCAAACTAAAAAGAAAAAAAAAAGCAAAGTGGTTTTATATACAAAAAAAGAAAGAGATTAGAAGAAATGAAATGGGTCACTTTGTGAGAGCCGACTTCATTGGGTCTATAGCTCAGTGGCAGAGCAATCGGCTGCAGTCCGATCGGTCCCTGGTTCAACTCCGGGTGGGCCCTATCATTTTTTCATTTTTTTTATGGATAATATTTGAAATATTTTTGCCCTTTTATTTTTTTTAAAAGCATTTTTATAGCGACAAAAATAAAGATAATAAAACATAGAGGCATGCATTACTTGAAAAAAAGAAGAGTTAAACTCAAACAAAAACATGCATTTTTTTCATTAAAATTTATTCTCTCTCTTTGGTTTTTTATTGTCCGAAAATTTACTGCAGAACCATCATACAATGAAAAAAAACTTTTAACTATTTTTACTTTTACCGAGAAAAAACGCTTATAATGCATGTGAAGAAATTGACATAATTTAGCTAAATTTTTTTATCTTTGCTCAATCATTTATTAATAAATTAATAAATTGCAAAAAAAACAAATAAAATTGCAGTTGTATTTTTTTGGCATTATTTTTATCCCAAAAATGCATTGATTAAAAAAGAAGGATTACAAAAATATTTATACCGAAATGTAACATAAAAAAAGAAACCAACATTTTTGTGTTCCCTTTTATTTATTTATGCTTTTGCTGAGGCTGCCAGCATTTTTATTTTTTCGCTGACCACTTGTTTGCAATTTTAGCGACGCACAAAAAAAGGAATAAAAAAATGATGCACACACATTTTCTTCTCTTTCTCTTTTCACACCATTTTGCGAGCAATGAGTCGTCGGTCCTATAGTGTAGCGGTTATCACACTGGGCTTTGAATCCAGTAACCCCGGTTCGATTCCGGGTAGGACCTTCTTTTTACATTTTTTTTTATAATTTTAATAAATAATTTTTGAAATTAAGATTTATTTACTGTTACCAAGTACAAATTTGTTGGTTAATTTTTATTATAAAAAAAGGATGTTTACAAAATTAAAACTAATTTTTTAAAATGACAAAAAATGAGATCATCTTAGGAATAAAAACCGTGTAAAGTTTTTTTGGTGTAATTACAGTACTGCTGTATACAATCGCTTCATCCCCGGTTCGATTCTGGGTAGGACCTTCTTTTTGCATTTTTTTTATAACAGATTATTATTATTATAAATAGGTTTTGTTTCTGATTCCGGGTAGTTTGCATTTTTTTAATAACAATATTTTATCAGTATTCTCTATTTTGTGAATTTTTTTTGAAATCTGTTTCCATTGAATTCCATCAATTTATTCCCGCTACCGCTCTACTTTTGCTGTTTTAAAATGGCTGCTACTGCTCCGCTACGCTGCTACAAGCTACCACTGCTGGTCCAGAAAAGTCCAATATTTTGAAAACACATAATAATTTTTGTAATTTAGAATTATAAAAATAAAATATATGGCTTTAAAAATATTGAAATAGGATTTATAAATGGTCCCCCGAAATCCCCAAGAATGGATCATCCCCGTCCAGAATTTACTCAACATTTTGTCGCTGGAATGGAGTTTCAACGGAATTTAGACGAACATGATGTTGTTGTTCAACGTAATGATTTTTTCAACCCCGGTTCGATTCCGAGCATTACCTTCTTTTTTGCATTTTTTAAAAATAAATTATTTATTATAAATAAGTTTTAACAGTATTGCCCCCGGTTTGATTCCGGGTAATTTGCATTATTTTAATAAAAATATTTTAACAGAAAATATGAGTTTTTTTCGAAATCTGATTACAGTCGATTAAATTTTTATTATTTTAAAAATTTTAATAAAAGGATTTTTACAAAAATGCAATTTTCCTTTATTCGTTTTGTTCAAACAGAATAAATTGTTTTTAAAGGGAGAGGCTCTAACCAATTTTTTGCTAGGTTGATTCTCTCGACGCGAATCATCATTCATTGGAGCTGGAAAATGGTTTAAGAAAAGCAGCTCCAATGAATCCTGAACAAAAAATTTGTTAGAGATGAATCTCACCATTTAATATTACACATTTAATTCTTGGTTGAAACATTGAAAAGTGTCCCCGCATTTTTTTCAGCTATTTCAACATAAAAATTTTATGATCCGTTTCTCTTTTTTTTTCTCTTTTATTTTATTTTTGATCATTGCATCATGCTTATGCAGACTGCAAAAAACATAGACATCAAAACATTCGATGTTATCGTTGTCTATTGAAATGCAGTCATTCTTTTACGATTGAAATCTCGCTAATGTTTGTTCCATCGAGATAAACGAAAAGTGTAAAAAAATATTGGTGCTGTTTTGGAAACACTTGTTTAAAAATGAAATGTTTCAAAATGAATAAATTGTAATTTGCGTGTTTTTTTAAAATTTATCATTTTATTTTATCTCTAACAAAACTTTTTGCTTTTTGCTTATTCGGATTAAACCAGTAATCTTATCAAACAAAATATTAAAATGGAAAAATATATTTACTTTCAATGTTTTAATCAAAAACTCGTTGCTCGTAAAATTTGTGTTTATTTTTTGAAGGAAAAAACTTTTCAAAAATTCATTTGTTTTAGAAATTTTACAGTAGATTCTCTTTTTAAATAGTTAAAAAATGAGACAAGATTTTTTAATAAAAAATTTTAGTGTTTATAAAAATCATTTTTCAGTTTCACCAAAAATTTGTATTTTTTTAAGGTCATTTTACTATATATCAAATTTAGAGGGAAATCTAAAAAAACGTGTGCCGCGTGTTTTTGGAATTCTCACAGACTGCGTCTTAAACAGATTTTTTGAATTTAGAAATAATGCAAGCAAATTGTTAGATTCAAGGCCGTATTTAAGGGGGGGGGGGTTCGGAACCTGTGCCCCCGAAATTGAGGAATTCCCTTTGATCTTTTGGCGCTTAGTGTTGGCGGCGGCAAAAGATCAAAGGCGTGCCCCCTCTGAAATTTTTTTCTGTATGCGGCCTTGATTAGATTTCATAAAAATTACCCACTCATCTATTATAAATAATTTTTTATACACATTTTTTTTCCTTTTTTTCCAAATGTTTTTTTACAGTATTACTTTATTTAGCATTTACTACAAAAATATTTTGTAATTCAAATGTAAAAAAATAAATACAGTATCTTTTTGTTTGTCTTCTTTTTTTTTTAATTTTTTGGAAGAAGCTCGATTTGGTTTTGTTTTTATTGGTGGATTAAATAAAAATGTTATTTTGTAATAACAAAATTTTGTCAAAACACTTCAAATATTTTATAATAATAATAATAGAGAAATCGGTGCATATTAGACACGGATTTCTCCCGTTTCGAAAATACCGTTCGCTTAAAATATTTTTTTCAGCATTCCTTCTAACAATGCTTGCTGAATCAGATTACACGGGAAATCTTGCCAAACAAAAAGTTAAAAATGAGGTGCGAAATGTAAACAATATTTGTAGTATGCAAAACCATAATCGAAATTATGTTGAACCCAGAATTAATGAACAATTTCAAAGCACATCTTCAAAGAATATCAAAAAGAAAAGTTATCAAAATTCATATTATTTTGAAAAATCAAAAAAAGTTGAAAAATCTTTCAAAAATTCCAATCCATATTTTTCTACTGAAAAATCTTTTTCGGTACTTTGTGATAAGAATGATTATGATAATGAAGCTGAAAAGAAAATGGATAAAATGGAAGAAAAAACGCATTCAACCCTTTCCCTTCATATTGCAGCATATGAAAATTCAATTGAAACTGATTCATTTGGGTTAATTGATAAAAAAATTGGATTAAATGATATGAAAAAACCACGGGGTTGGCCTTCACAAAAAAGTTTAACTTCAATCGTTCAAGTAATTTTTGAATAAATTAAATGTTTTTAATATTATAATTAAACATTTTAGTCTCCATTTGAATTTCCTCGACAACAAGAAAATAAAGGTGTAACAGATCCAGAAGTGATGCAATTCAAGGCTTCTCAAACTTTAATCAATCCAAATCGAACATCACCAAATAATAATCGATCAAAAAGAAAAGAAGTTTCAACGTATTCAAAAGTTGGAGGAAGATCACAAAGAAATTTGGTTGTAAATAAAGATGCTCAAGCAAAGGCAAACTCTCTTTTTTTTATCTTTGATATTTATTTTTTTAAACTTAAAAACATTTTTTTTCAGGTTAAAAAATGGTTGCATACTGTTATTGATCGACTTTTACATCATTGGACAAAAGCAGATTGTCAAAGATTATTTGATGAAAGTGAAGTGAGTGAATTGTGTTATCGAGCACGGGAAACATTTTGGCAACAACCTACAATGATTGATGTACCAGCTCCAGTAAAAATTGTTGGAGATCTTCATGGACAATTTGAGGTAAGGGAAAAATTTATTATGTTGAAATTGATTTACCAAAAATGTATTTCATTTCATTAATCTTCCTTTCTTTTCAAACAGTGTTGTGCCCGACATTTTTTATCGACTCCGACTCCGGAGTCAAATTCGATCGGAGTCGAATCTATCGACTCCGACTCCGAATAGCGGCATCGTTTTCTTTGATCTTTTGGAATTAATGAATCCATCGATTCCTGAGTCGGAGTCGCAACAAGACAGTTTTCAAATTTGGGTTTTTCCATACGTGACGTCACGCATCTTATGGGGGGGGGGTAGCCAAAATATGACGTCGCTTTGAAATTCGGCATTAGATTCAAAGAGGGTGTGGAATTTTTCGTGACGTTACGACAATCTTTTTCAGGATCTTGTTGCATTATTGGATATGAATGGATATCCCCCTGAATCAAAATATGTTTTTCTTGGAGATTATGTTGATCGAGGGCCATTTTCAATTGAAACTGTAATGCTTTTATTTGCATATAAAATTTTGTTTCCTGATGAAGTGACATTGCTACGGGGAAATCATGAATCTCGACCTGTAAATATGCAATATGGTTTTTTTCTTGAATGTAAACGACGATATAATACTGCTTTATATGAACATTTTCAATATGCATTTTATTGTATGCCATTTTGTGCTCGAGTTGAAAAACGCATTTTATGCATGCATGGTGGAATTAGTGAAGATTTAACTGATTTTAAACAAGTTTATTCTTTTTTTGTTATCATTTTTTGGGGGTATTATGGTAAAATAACAACATGTTTTAGCTTGATAAAATTGAAAGGCCATGTGATATTCCTGATCTTGGAGTATTAGCTGATTTAACATGGGCAGATCCTGATCCCCTTATCTCCGGCTATGAAGAATCTCCACGTGGTGCAGCAAGAATTTTTGGTCCTGATGCATTAAAAAAATTTTGTCGAATGTTGGGTTTAGAGCTTATTGTTCGAGCACATCAAGTATGGATTTTATATATCCGATATAAAATTATATTTACTGCAGTATATTTTAGGTTGTTGAAGAAGGATATGAATTTTTTGCAGAACGACATTTGGTTACAATCTTTTCAGCCCCAAATTATTGTGGACAATTTAATAATGCTGCATGCGTTTTGGTTGTTGGAGCAGATCTTGTATGCTCCTTTAGTATTTATCGCCCAGAACCTTACACAAATAAAGGTGATGCAAAAAATGCTCGAGCTTTAAATCCAAAGAAAAGTGGCCCACGAGTTTATGATAAAGATGGAAAAATGATTTTTGGATTACCTGCACATGTTCAAAATCCATAATATGTATATTTCATCTCAAATCAGCAGCACAGAAAAGCAGAAATTTAGCATGCCAATGATAGGCCAAAAAGTTTCTTTGGCATTTATGAAATCCCAAAATTTTGGAGCAAATTGCTATTTTTTTCTTTGAAACTTTCTTCAAAAACAAGTTATTTTGGCACCATTAAACGGAGATTTTTTTATTCTAACAAATTTTTGGGATAATTTTTTTTTATCAAAAAACAGTGCAAAGAAAATTAATGCAAATGGGCGTAGTTTTTTATTCTTTTTTGATAAAAATTTTTAGAAATCAGATTTCAATTTTTATTTCCCTATGATCTAAAGCTATCAGATATACCTAAAAATAAGCTAAAATGGAGGCAAAAAGTTTTTGTTTTTTTGCCAAAGTTGAATTTTTAAAATTGTTTTGCAAAAAAACTGATTATAACTTTTGCAAAAATTAACATAAAAATTGTTTGACTCCATCTGAAATGCCAAAGAAAGCCAGGAAGAAACATTTTGTCAGTCATTGGCATGCTAAATTTCTTCATAATATACATATTTTATTTATTTATTTTATTAATTAAAAATATTAAATTTGGTTATTTGAAATATATGGTAATCGTCGAGTATGAATAAATTCACTTTTCCAATTTACTGTTTTTGTGTATTTCCATTTTGGAGTTCCATTAATAACTTTTGTCGGGGTTACAGGCCGATAACGCTCTTTTTCGGGTTTGTATTCAATTTTGCATAGCATTAATCGATTCAGGATATCTGTTATCCGATCTTTCTTTGAAAATGTAAATTCTTGATTTAAAGAATTACAAGTTTTAAATGTTTCGGAATCTTCGAAGACTTCATTGTATTCTTTCGGAGTAAGAATGTTTGAAGTTGCTAAAAATATTTATTATTTTTAAAAAAAAATCAATAATTGATAAAAATCAAAATTTATTATTATTGCGAATTTTCTTGTAACGAAAAAAAAACACTTAAAAATTCAAACTTTTCGTCTCAAGATTCTTCGAAATTACTTTTCTCAAAGAATATTTTTTCCTTACAAGTGCTTCTGAACTTTGAATGTTCTTTCTTTATTCCAACTACAAAAAATAGAAAAAAAGTATGTAATTATTTATTGTTTTTTTTCATTCAATGTTTTTCCACCCTCTCTCTTATTTTTTTTCTTTAATAATTGGATACAAAAAAAAAGTTTTATGGAATTCTTTGAAAAACTTTTGAAATAATTTGTTATTTTTTTTTTTAAAAAGGAAGTTTTTTTTGTGTTTTTTTTTAAAGAAGAAAAAACAATATTTGACTTTTTGCATTCAATTTTTATGTAAAAAAAAGCAACAACAAAGGAAGCAAAATTTGGGATACTGTAAGTTCAAAAAAATTAAACAATGAAAAAAAAAGATTTTGCTTTTGTTGAATTAAAAAAGTGGTTTCTTAATTTTTAAAAAGTTATCTCTTTTGTTTGATCGAAAATAAATATGGGGGGGGGGGGGGGGGGGGGGTAAACAGATTTTAAACTTGCTAAAAATTTTATGACTTTTTTTTCTTTAAAAAAAAGCACCAAATTGACTGCTTTCATTTTACAACTTTTTTTTTCAGGGTCTTCGATCTTTGTTTTTCTTTCCTTTTTTTTATCACTTTTTATAAGCTTACAAAGCAACCCAAAAAATAAGACTTAATTTTCATTTTCCCTTTAAACATCATAGATATTTTTCATATGATGATAAAAATTATCATTTTTTTATCAGTAGCGCCAAATTTTCTGCTTTTAATTTTAAAGCTTTAAATACATACATATTTTTTAGTTTTTATAAGATTATCAGGGAATAATCAGGTATCAAAAAAACATACCAACAAAGTTCTTTAAAAACATTGAATCCATTAATGGAAAACGGATCAGCCTTTTTAGCTCATCACTTTGATGATTGGAATGGCAATGTCTCCATTTTGAAAACTAAAAAGTTAAATTTATGCAATTAAACTGATAATTTGATAAGGAATCTGGATTAAAGTTGTTTTAAAAACATACAAATTCAAAAAGTTTTTCTTCGGAAATATTTATTCGATTTTGTTTAAGAATAAATTCCATTAAAAAATAACTAATTTTGAGGAAATCTGGTAAAGCAAAAATTTGTTCCGGTTTTTCATTAATTAAATTCATGCATCTTTTTAATGCTGTACCACCAAATGGCAAACATCCATCGGCAATAAATAAGACATTTGAGGGCTCAACTTTTGATGCAAGATATTCATCACAAATTTGTTGTAAATCAATAACGGCATAAGTGGCAGCTATAAAAATATGTTGATTTACGGTAATTTTTTAGCAAGTATTAATTTGTAAAAAAATAAAATTCTTACCAAGTTTAAAAAGTTCAAAGGCATTTTCCATTGTTAAATGAAGTTTATCACGATGAAGGAATTCAAGAAAAGTTGTAAAATCTCTTGAATTTGTATCTGTGATTGGAATTATCATATTTGGATTTGCACCCCAGCCATATTCAAACATCAATTCAAAGACGGATGATCGTTTAGTAAGGATTAGTTTCTCACCGCGAATTCTCTAAAACAAAATTAATAATTTTATAAAAACATAAAAACTTTATAAATTTTTTAATTCAATTTTTCTGTTCGAGATATTTTTCTTCTGCAAATTTTTTTTTATAAATTTCAAAAACATGAAAACCAAAATGTTGAAATTTGAATAAAATCAAAAATTTTAACCAACCTGATTATCAACAACAAAAACTACTTCAACTTTTTTCCTTCGATTGCAGGGCCTTGTAACACTCCCAACTTTATTATTACCGTTATAAACTTTTGTAAGAGATTTTGGAACTTCATATTCCCCTTCCATAATTGTATTCAATTCTTGCCACTTTTGAATTCCCATTGTTTTTTTTCAACAAAAATCAAAAATCTTTCAAAGTTTTTAAAACAAAAAAAATAATCAAAGTATAAAAATATTTTTATTGAACTAATATACCTTTGACTCTCATCAAAAAAACTTTTTTTATGTCTTGAAAGCTGGAAAAAAAAACATTGATAAGACTTTCACGGCTTTGAAACTGATGATGGCGGAATCAAAAACAATTATTACTGCCTTTTTTTTGTGTATCAAAAAAGATAATTATTGTTGTCTTGATGCTTTTTTATGGTTCAAATTTGACATGTGGAAAAAAAGAACACAATAAAAAAATGTTTTATTTTTGCTTTTACATTGAAAAAATATCTTTCATGTTTTTAACTTCTTTTTTTGAAGAGATAAAAAAAAAGAAAAAAAAAATCTCGGGCTGAGCCGGGGATCGATCCCGGGACCTCTCGCACCCTAAGCGAGAATCATACCACTAGACCACTCAGCCTGAAGATTTGGGATGAAATTGATGCATGCACTTTATAAATTTAAAAACATTATTTTAAAGAGATTTCAGAAAAGATTTGCGAAAAAATTACTGCAAAACAAGTCATCCATCAAAAAAATGCGATTCATGTGTGTGCATCAAAAATGAAATCTTTCTTCCGATAAATAACAAGGGAATCAAAAAAAACGAAAAAAATTAGTTCTTTTTTTTAGAATTTGATGATTTAAAAGAGTGTTTTAAATGTTTCTTCAAAAAAAGAGCCCCCTCTTTAAACGGTAGCATTTTATTGCAATAAAAGTACTTGCATTTTTGCAAAATAAAAAAAAGAAACCGCGCAAAAAAAAGCAAACAAAAAAATTGCCATGGAAACAAAGCTTTCAGTCCGAAAAAAAGCAAAGAAACCAAAAAAACTTATGTTTTAAAATGCATATTTATTTTAGTTTTTATAAAAATGTGTAAATTTTTATTGTATATAAAATATTTTTGTAAACGATAGTATTTATAAAAATGCCAGATTCTGGAAATCTTCCACGTCGACGACGGCATCATCGACCCCGTTCAAAAAGTCATAAAGAATCAAATGTGATGCCAAAGCCAGCTTCACAGGATTATCTGCAGCAGTTGGAAAGTAAATTAGATAAAGCTAAAATGGCTCGAGTAAGCTTTTATTTGTATTAAAGGATATATGAAATCCAAATCAGAGGTATTTTAGGATAATTATATGGATTATTTAAAACAAAAATACCCTTCATGGAATTCCGCATATAATTCTGTAAAACATATTTTTATCTAACTTGGCATAAATTTTATATGCAAATTTTTTAGAGTCCTCCCCCATATTCTTATTCTACTACTCATCACTCGCATGTTTTATTGCCAGGACAAATTCCAAATTATCTTGGAAATTTGCCAGCAGCTTTTGAAATGCCACAGCCACAACGGCGATCTTTGATAAGTGAACTTCAAACAAGTCAATATTTTTGGAATCCCCCTGAAACACAAAAACAAAATGACAGTTATCAAAGAATTGAAATGCTCAATGTTAATAATTCGATTCCTTCAAGTTCAATATATTTGGAATCAGATATGCCAAATGTTTTGAATAAATTACAACAAATTCAAATAAATTTGAAAGATTTGAAAGAGCATCGATTAAGTATGCCAACGGTAGAATATTTTAGGTAAGAATTACAGTATACCTTGCCTCAAATATTTCAATTGAGTTTTTTAGAAAAGTGGCACCAGATTTAAAAGCAGATTTATCAAATCTTTCGACATCTTATTACGGCAGAAAAGAAAAAGCTGATATTCCATCATTGGCAGAAATTAAAGCTCGAATATTAAATTTGGATTTATATGTTGAAAAACGATCTCGAGAAATTTTGGATGAAGCATGGAATCGAAAGAAAAGAAAAGATGAAACAGAAAAGTTTGAAGCAAAGTTGTTTGAAGATAATCCAATGCCAGAATGGTTGAAAGAGAAGAAAAGTGCCATTGAAGAAATGGAAGAAGATAAAAAACGGGAAGAAGCTATTATTGCAGTTTCCGTAGCAGTGCCGCAAATGTCATTGGCACATCCGATACAGCAAATGGCTACTATGATTGAGGATAAGAAAGAGGATATACGAGCGCCGGCAGTTGTGATAGCTCCAAGAAGAACAATAGTTTTTGAAAATAATCCTGTTACAACAGAACCAACAGTGCCATTACCAAAATCACAATCTCCTCCATCAAAAGCTGTGCCATCAAAACAAATTCCCCGACCATTATCATCATCTTCCTCATCATCATCTCCTTCATCACCTCCACCAAAGGTTGCAGGCGATGCCCAATCATCTTACAACAAAATGCTTGAACTTTTACGACCCAAAACTTACAATATTTCAACCCCTTCAAGTTCATCCGAAGATGAATTAGCAGTTCTTGCCACGAAACCTTCAACAATAGCAGCAGCCCCAAAACGTCCCAACACAACTACATCCCCAAAACCTGTAACTTCACCACCCCAAGCAGCCCCACCTCCTCAGCCCTCACTCTTCTCCTCCAAACCTGCACCGACACCAGCCGCTCCAACACCTTCAATTCCGAGTCTTTCAAAAACTTTTAATTTATCCCAGAATCCTGGAAAAGATGATTCCGATGATGACTTTTTCAATTAATTTATTTCTCCGTTTTTTTGTATTTTTTCAAAAAATCAAAGTTCAAAAATTTTTAATTGTGTTTTTTAAAAGTAATACATTTTTCAAAAAGTTATCTTTTGTAGTTACAAATGTTAAAAAGTTTAAAAAGAAAAAAAAAACTACAACAATGCCAAAATACATTTTTAAATAATAAGAAGAATTCTTTCCTTTATTTTCAACAAAAAAAGTAATTTTATATTGCACAACAGTAATTACTATTACCATTATTATTATTATTACTACCGTATTTTTGTTGTCGGTTAAAAAAAGTAGTTTTTTGTTTTTTTGTAGTAGTATTTAAAAAAAACATATTAGTCAGTTGTTAAGAGGGTGGAAAAAGTGTATGATATTTATTTCTTGGAAATAATTTTTTGAATGAATAATTTTTAAGTTATTAAAAAATGTCTGTAAAATTAAAACAAAAAAAAATGTAATTCGGTGTTTTTTTGTTAGTACTTTTAAATAGTTTCGAGAAAAAGTCCAAAACAACTTTTTGTTTTAATTTTTTTTTGTAGTTTAGTTTGTTGGATTTTAAAAAAATTTTTACAAAATTTAAAAGTTCAAGTTTGGTGTTTTTGTAGCTATTAAATTCAATTCAGCTACAGTATTTTCTAATATGAAAAACAGACCAAAAATTTTTTTTTGTACCAATATTTTTTATAATACAGTTTTTAAAACTGATAATTTTCTAAAAAATGAGTCAATCTTTTTGATAATTCATTTATTTATTGAGTTTAAACTTTAAAAAAATTTATCACATTTTACATTTTTTCGTTCGTTTTAAAAACAGATTTAGTTTTAATAATTCCTCGAAATTCCGTTTTATAGAATAAACTTTTTTTTACTTATGTCACACATGTCACAGATCACATGTCACATGTCACATGCATAATGTAATAAATGATTTTTAATTTTATATATGTGTTTCTTCGTGTAAATACTTCTTCCCTAAACTTTCTGTAGTTTTCTATTAAAAAATGTCTCATATGTATTTAATAATTGGATTACTCATTCAACTATTAATTACTACCGTATTTGTGGTAAATCAAAACTTATTCAACAATTTTAAAACCCCCGTTAAACAAAAAAATTTGTGTTTTGTTTCTTTGAGATAAAACAGCTTTTAAGCTTTTACGTTTTTAGGTTTTTATGATGACCTTTTAATATTTTTATAATGAACTACTTTCGGGATACTGTAAAAAATAATCTATTTTCACATTGTCTAGTTTTTTTTTCAAAAAAATAGCGACAAATTTGTACTTTAATGACGTTAATTCTCTAGGATATCTAATAATAAAATTTATGCAAAAAATAGAATAGCAAATTTTTTTATAACAAAAAATAAATTGTAAAAATGTAAAAAACTTTAAATATAAGAAACATTTACATACATACATATATACTCCCATGTGGTCATTTTTTGTCTTATTTTTTGACGACATCATTCAAAATAAATATAAAAAATTAATACTGAATTTTTCTTTGACTTTGTTTGAGTACATTTTTTAAAGCAGTGTTATGTTTGTTTTTGTTAAAGGTGTTTTATAACCATGAGAAATTGGATGTCAGGAAAAAAAGGGGAAAAAACATGACGTCGATGATAATGTAATAATTTATAAATACAAAATAAGGAAATAAAGGTGTTTTATGATTACTGGAAACATATATATGTCTGTACTCAAAAAATTATATGTTTTATTTTGGATTGCTCATTTCCCGGGAAATCAAAAAAAGAAAAAAAAGAAAGTGGGAAGTTTGAAATTTAAAATTTTACTTACTTTTGGGATTTGACGATTCTGAACCTAAATCATTTTTTGAACTTTTAAAGCAAAACTGGATCACATTTGTATTTAATAAGTTTTCATCATTTTTATTTAAACAAATGTTAGGTTACGGTAGTAATATAATGTCGCAAATAAACAGCCATAAATTTAAATTAATTATTTAAAAGCTTGTTTTTCTTTATATTTTTTTAAAATTTTTTGTTTGTAAACAAAAAAAAATAAACACAAAATTGCGCCAAAAAAACAATTTTGAGTTTTCATAACGGAATTTCAAATGACAAATTCAGCTCAATTTATGGTAGTATTTTTTTAAGGTTACTTGTTGTTGGGCGAAATTGTAATAAAGTTTCTAGAATCTGATAAAAATGCGGCCTTAAAAAATTTACAAATAAAAAAAAATTTCGAAATGCTTCAACAAATTTAAATTTCTTTAAAAAATGAAAAAAATTTTTAAGTTTTGTATCGGATCTTGATTTTTGTTGGAAAAATTTCATTTTTTCAAAATTTTATAAATTTTGAATTGTCTGATTGACCATTTTTACAGGGAATGCTTCCATTTCCTTTGTCTACCTTCTTAATTAATGAGATAAAAAAAATTGCAGTAAAATTTTAATCATCTAGAAAATTTCTCAGAATTTCATTAATTTTTAAAAAAAACTTTCCCCGCTCAATTATTTAAATCTATTTTGATTTTCAATTTCACCTTAAAATTATTATAAATTTCAATTTCCTCATTCATTGTACCGTAAAATAAGATCTTATCAAATTTTCTTTCAACAACTTCGCTTCCCTTTCTTCCGCTACAGTAGCCATTTTATTCTTTCATTCATTAAAAAAAATGTTATTATTTTTAAATACAATACATTTTTCATAGACTTATAAGTTCAACAATTGAAATACAATTATAATTATATTTTTTTACTTCCATTATTATTAAAATTTTTAATTAATATCACATTTTTGTCTAATGTTATTTTTTACTTAAATTTTGTAAATTCTAAAAACCTTTTCATATTGCATTTTTACTCCGCAGAAAAAGGAGAGATAATTCGTTTCGAGACAATCATAATTTGTCTGTCATTTTTTTTACATTTAAATAATAGACAATAGTATTGTTGCTATTATTTTTTTGGCACCCCCCCCCCTTTTTTTTTGCCTTTGCCGTACAGTTTCCACATAAGCTGCTTTTAAAATTTCAAACATTTTTTTTAACTTTTTCTTTGAGAAACATGTGAAAAATTTGTAAAAGAATAAGAGGACATTTGCACTTTTTTTAAAAAAAATATTATACGCTTTTTGAATTTTTACGGTTAATATTTTTCTTTTAACTTTTACTATTACAATTTTTTGGCATAAGAGAAAGAGAGGGAGAAAAAAGGGCATTAAATTAAAGAAAGAAACGAGAAAAAGAAAAAAGAAGGAAGGAATTACTCATTTATATAATAATAATAATAATTCTTTTTTTTGACCAGCCATGTGTGTATCAATAATGTTCTATGGTCTGAAAGGGAAACGAAGAAGAAATTACAGGTGCCATTAAAATCAAAAATGTGGGAGGGAAAGAAAAAAAATTATAATGAAGACTTTAAAAAAAAATGGGTGGGTAAAATAGGACATAAATATGTTTCATTTAGTTGTGAAACACAAAGTATTTAAAGGGCTTTGAATGTTTAATGTTTAACTTTTAACAGTTAACATGTGGTAGTTTAATTAAATGGGCTCTTATTAAATATGTTAAAAGTACAATAACCTTTTTGAACTATTATGTGTTACAGCGTTACTATACTTTACTTTAACAATAATCTAATGTAATTATTAAAGTTTCATTTCAGTGTTTTTCGAAATTGTTTTTCCAAAGTCCTAAAATCAGACGTTAACAAATTTAAGCAATTTTTTATTTAATTTTGGAGTAAAGAGTTATTTTTAATATTTTTATTTAAATTTCTTAGTTTAATTTAATATCCAAGAAATTACAAAATTTTGCAAATTTTTTAAGAACAGAAATTTCAGATATGTTTTTTTTGTTGTTATTATTCGAGTTTTTTTGGATATTATATTTTTTTTATTCTGTAATCGAGTGTCAAAGAATAAAGCTTACTAAAAATAAATTTTTATGTTCACATTTTTTATGACCTCAATAATGCGTCCATATCATCATTATTTTTTTTTTTGGAAAATGTTTATTTTTAAATAAAAATACGATTAATAATAAAAATAAATGTCTTTCATTTACGTAATACTTTTTTACCGTATGTATTTCCCAAAAATTTCTGCAAAAACAGCTGCCTTTTTTTGAGACAAAAAAAATTATTCTTTTTCCAAAAATGTTCTTTGATTTTTGTTTTTGTTATCTTTTTTTTTTGGTAAATTATTATTTAATAATTAGTGTTTTTTTTTATTATTTAGAATTTTTATGCATGCATCGTCTACCACAACAACCTCATCCCCGTCTACAGTAACCCCATCACAGACATCTTTCATTCAAGCATTTTCTGCAGCTTCATCAGCTTTTAGTCAATTCTCATTTTTACAACCTCATATTATGACCGCTTCTTCTTCATCCCCGTCTACGCCCCCACAATGTGGTGGTGGGGGTGGTAGTGGGGATCAAAGATATCGGGATAAAAGAAGTCGAAATAATGCTGCTGTAAAAAAGTGCCGAGAAATTAAGCGAAAACATGAAAGAGAAACAATTGAAGAATTAGCAAAAGAAAAGAAAAAGTTTAAAGAATTAACAGAGTAAGTTTTAGGCTTTTTAAAATAATTAAAATCTCGAAAAATGATAACATTTTAAAAATTAAATTTGAAAAATGCGTGTCCAAATAGTGCAGTGGTAAAACGATAGCTGAGTAACCAGGGGGTCAGGGGTTCGATTCCCCCTTGAAACATTAACTGTTAAAACCACTTTTTCGATCACCATTATTACAACATATTTTTTTTACAATAATACATTTTTAATTTTCAGACAACAATATCTTCTTGAAACGGAAGTAAAAATTATTCAAGAATTGATACCGTATTGCCGAAATAAGCGACAAGAAGAATTACTGCCATCCTCAAACAAGTAAATTATTTTATCAATTAAAAAACAATTTATGCATTGAATTAAATAAAATATTTTATTTTTTTACCGACATAATAATTGCAAAACACAAAGTTTAATCCAACATAAAAATTTTAAAAATTATGAAAAAACTCAAAAAAAAAGTTGATAAGGCACGTTTAAAAGTTAAAAAAATTCCTGCAAAATTTTATAATCAAAAAAAAATTACTGTTAAATTCAATCCCCGGATATGTAAAAATATTTTAAAAAGATTCATTCAATATGAATAAATTAAAGGGCATTTTAAGATCAAAATTAGAATCCTCCAATGTCATCCATTTCCGGAGGTAAAAGGGGGGATGGAAGAATTGCGGCTTCTTCTTCTTCTGTATGAGCAATTTGAGAAGATTTGGCTTCGGTACTTGCAATTAAATCTTCACAAATATCTAACAATTCTTTCTTTTCTGCTTGTAAATTTGCGACAGTAGTTTCATGAGATCGAATTGTCATTTCTTGTTGCCGAACTTTAAATCGAAGGGTAACCATTGAATCATCAAGGTCACGATTAATTCGAGTTACTCCTACATCAGCTCTGAAAGTATTTTGTTAGCAGAATTAGAATCCTGAGAAGTTCTTCAGTTTTTTGATAATATATAGAGGGGCCGGGTTAAACTGAAAAAGTGCCAAATCTTACTGTAGTAACTCTTCTTCAGCATCAACAAGTAAAGAATTGTAACGATGATTTAATTGATTGATAGTTGAATCGGTTTCACTTTGTTCATTTTGGATATGTCGAATATGTTCAGAATGTGATAGCTCTTTATCCATTAAAAGTTCTTGTTGTCGAATAATTTCTCGTAACGATCTCATTGTTGCTGAAGCATGTTCCCGGGATTGATCTCTTTCCCGAATTAATCGTTCAATATCAATTGTTGAAAGAGGTGGAGTTGGTGGACGACTTGTTGGTCGTGATGAAGCTGCTGCTGCGGCGGCGGCATTGCTTTTTTCAAATGCTTGTCTCATTTCTAATAATGCTTTGGCTTTTGAAACTGACTAAAATGGGGCTTTTGTAGTATTAATTTTTACAGTATAATAATTTTTAATTCTGTAAAATTTTGGTCAAAAAAACTACAGTTTGCTCAAATGATAAAAAATAATTTTTCAGTTTTACACTTAAAAAAATGTTGAAATTTAGCAGACATTTATAACTTTAATATTATTAATAATAGGTCAACTGTTATAAAAGCAGTGTTATTAGCAATTTCCGGTTAATAATAGTTCTTTTTAATTTGTAACGAAAAATAACATAATTAATTAAAAGTTTTTTTCAAAAAGATACTTCTGCTGCTAAGAATAATGACCAATTAAAATGCCATAAAAGACACCTACCCTTTCATTTTCTGCTTTCCATTCAATTTCTTTTTCCATTCCATATTCAACTAAACGTTTTTGCAAAATTGTCATCAATGCATCAGGAGGTGAATCAGCAAGCTCATTTAAAATTGTTGCAATTTCTTTTGCAATTAAATTTTCTGGTGAAGGAATTGTAACAGTATTATGTCGGACATGATATGTTCGACGACGATCTTTTCGATTTCCATCTTCATCAAAAGATCCAGAAGATGAAGAAACTTTTGTATTATCACTTTCAGCATTTTTTATATTCATTTCTGCTTCTTTAAATGCTTCTAATGAACTTTTTGAGCTATTATCCGCTTCAATAGATTCTACCGCAATCTCTTCGGTTGTAGTAGATTCATTACTATTGCTATTTTCTTGGGGTGATGAATTTAATGGTTGAACAACTTCATCTTGAATAGCCTCATTAGGTTGACTTGATTGACTTGAATTCATTGTGTGATGGTCGCTTAAACTACATTCTATTAAAAGATGTTTGATAATATAAATAACCAACCTTATATGTGTTCCTTCTAAAACTTTTCGAATACTATGCATTGGATCACCAGGTATTCCTTCATTATCTTTTGTAACAGCTTCATTTGGGATATCTGCAATATCTCCTCCAACAGGATTATCATTATCATTCGAAGGATCACTTATATCACTGTGATTAACCATTTCCATTGATTCATCACTCTGTTGATTACCTGAATCTTCTCCTATTTCATTGCCATCTCTATAATAAATTGTTATGAAAAAAAATGCTTTTTAAAAACTGGAGATAATATATTTTTTGAGTAATATCTCTGTTTATTTTGTATTTAAATATGCATAAACTTACTCAGGTAATCCATCTTCTTTAGTAAATGTTTTATTCATGATTGTTCAGAGATGGGATTAAAGGATAAACAAAAGCCGCTTTGACAGCAAAAAAATGAATTTTTGTAAAAATCAAATACAAAATCTAAATAAAAAACAATCATACGATTTGTACGGATATGACAGTGTAAAAACGGAGGCGATCACGTCAATCGAATCACTTTTTTTCTGTGACACATAACGCCAAAAAATCAAATTTAAACTTTGAAAAAAGCTGGATCATTTAAATTTTTTATTTAAAACGGTTTTTATTCTTTTTTTGCTGTATCAACAAATTTGCATATTTATAAAAAAATTCATTAATAAAACTTTATTCAAATAAATACTTTATTATTATTATTAAAAATATAAATAAAAAAAAAATATCCAAGAATTTATTTTCTTCGATGATAATCTGAACCAGTTCTTAATTGTTCACAGTGACCACAACCGCCAGGAGCCCCAGGACTACCACGGGGACCAGGTGCTCCATGAGGTCCAGGTAAACCATCAGATCCCTTTTCTCCAGCATCACCAGGTGGACCAATTGGTCCCGGACGACCAGGTAATCCATCTCTGCCAGGGGGACCAGGAGGGCCTAAAAAAGATGGGGGGATGAGGATTTTCAAGTTTAAAAAGAGCGTTGGCAACAAGCATTTGGCAATAATCAAGTAAAAAAATGGAACTTGAGTTTTAATCCCAACTGATTTTATATTTGGACACCATTTTTGGGTTAGGAAAAAAGTCGTCTGAATTTCTTGATTTAGATTTTAACACATTTTTTTGTGTGACTTTCAACCACTTTTTTTTCTTGGCTTTGATTCACTTTTTTAAAAGTCGCTGAAGTAAATAAAATTACCTTGAGGTCCGGGGGCACCAGGAGGCCCAGGGGGTCCAGGTGGAGCAGAATTAATTAATTCACCAGGTGGTCCAGGAGGGCCTAAAAAGAGATTTAGGAAATATATTTAAAAGTTGAGAAGCTACAAGATTACCTTTATCACCAGGTTCACCAGGTTGTCCTTGAGGTCCAACAGGTCCTGAAGGGCCAGGAACACCAGGAGTACCAGGACGACCAGGGGTTCCAGCTTCACCTAAATTAAAAAAAGATAAGGTAAATAATTGTTAATTTAAAATTAAAATACCTTGTGGTCCGGGTAAACCTTTTGGCCCGGGAGGGCCAGGGGGTCCAGGAGGGCCTGGAGGGCATTTCTAAAATATTTTTTAAACAATTGTTAAAAAATAATGAAGGATATCTTACTTGGCATGGAGGTTTTGGTGGTGGTCCGGGAAGTAAAACCCCTTCTCGACCAGGTGGTCCTGGATTTCCAGGTCTTCCAGGTGCTCCAGGGCGTCCATCTCTTCCAGGAGGACCAGGGGGTCCAGGTGCACCACGTTGGCATCTACAATATTAGTATTCGTATATTTAAATTTTGCGGTAATGTAATATAACTTACGTGCAACAACTTCCTGGTGGACCTGCAAGACCATTGGCTCCAGGTGAAGATCCAACGGGATCAGCATTATATCCTTCAAAGGCTTGACGCTTTGTTCGATTATTCATAATTTCTGGAAATCCTGTAGCAGCTTGAAGTTGAACCATTTCTCTCCACATATCTCTTGAACGAGTTTTACAAAATGCTACTTCATCAGACATATATGATTGAACTCTTTGAACATGATTATATACCAATGGAAGAGTAATTACACATGCAATTACTGAAACAGTTGTAAATGCAATGGCACAAAAAGCAATTGGCTTTAAAGATTTCCTTGGACTACCATACCCGCTTCCGGGTGGCATTTCAGGACTTTGCATTTTCTGTTATTTTTTTAAAAAAACAAAAAATTTATTCAAGTCCGTTTCTGTTTTTGGAGAGACTAAATGATTTTATAATTTTTTTTCAAAACAATAAGTAGGTGATCGGAAAATCGGTGATGACCTGGTTTAATTTCTTTCCTTTTTTTTACGCAAGAAATATACATACCTGAAAAAGAAGAAAAAGAGATATATTTTGTTGGGAAAAAAAAGACACCGCCCAATGACTGAAAAGGGATGTGTTGGAAAAAAAGAAGAAAGAAAGAAGATGACACAATATTAAGGTCAAATAAAAGAAAATGAGATTACACTAAAAATTCCAAAATAAAAAAGAATTTGTTGAAACTTTTTTTTATTTTATGGATTAAAAAAAACAATTCAATTAAATTTAACCATGTATCATTGATAAGTGATAAGCTTTGTGATAAAAATAAAACCTCAAATAATTTTAAACAAAACTGTCATAGTTTCATGCACGTCAATCAAATAAAAAAAAATAGACAAAAAGCATTTGCATTTTTAATCGTTTTTTTTTGAAATGAATTAAAAGCAAGTAGGATCGTTTGAGTTTTATCAACTATATATATATATTTGCCTCTTTTTTCATGGCGAGATGGCCGAGCGGTCCAAGGCGCTGGTTTAAGGCACCAGTCTCTTCGGGGGCGTGGGTTCGAATCCCACTCTCGTCAGGTTAAAATTTTTTTTCTATTTTAAAATGAAAAATTGTTGTCTGTTGCATTTTAAATTATTTAAAAATACTGTACTGTAAAATATTTTAAGAAATATTTTTATAGCGTAATTCCCTCTTGGAACAGAAAATTCGGTAATTGCTGCTGAATAGATTTATTAAAAGTTTATCCATGAAATAATTCACAATAAGATTCTGATTCCCGTGTAAATCTGTTGAACAAAACAGTTATATAAAAACTGTTCCCACTGCATCTTCTGCTTCATTAAATACAGATTCTGTTACTCAAGTTGTCGATGCAGTTTAAAAAATCTCAAAAATAATCAAAAAAAAGTATCCAAATTTTTGTAAGGTTAAAAATGTTTTTAAAACGGCTGCTGTAAAATAAAATAATAAACTTCGATGCATCAGTTTAAAAAAAATTTAAATAAATTACAGTATATTTATTTGTGTTTTTGCTTTCGTAACAACACATCATTTTTCAGCTGTATTTTTATCCATCTTTTTCTTTTCTTTCCATCTACGTTATATTTTTGTTGGTTAATACTTTTTAAGCCGATCTTTTAAAGAATCAAATTACATTTAAGTTTTCGGAGCTAAAAAGAAAAAAGAAGAAGCTTGTTCTTCCGCGTATTATAATACAAAGAAATCTTCCATCATAATAGAGAAAAAAAGAGAGATTTTTTTGTAAAAATTGAAGAGAGAGTCTATAAACGCGTTACAAGCTAATATAGCAACAATCAGAAAAGAAAACTTGTAAATCTGGTCTCATTCTTTTTTTGCAAAAAATACAAAAGCTTTGAAAAAAGTAAACAACTTTAATTTTTATTTAATCCAATAAAAATTGATTGTAAATCAGATGATTGTAAATCAGAAAGTAACATCTTCCTTAAATTTAGATGTCATTAGCCCCCTTCTGATTCCCATTGTTACTTCCTTTAACGAAAAAAAAATAACAACATTAAAATATCCTTTTTTTTGCGATCACTTTGAATAAAAAAAAAACATAATCTTTTAAGCAAACATTAGTTTTTAAAAAAAGGTTTTCTTTTACCTTTTTTTAAACTTGTTTTTTTTTCTATCAAGTTTTTTATTGCCTGTATTTTTGCGATATTTCTTTTTTTTGTATTCATTGAAAATTATTATTTTATTGTGAGTCATTATTTTTAAATGAATAAAGTTTAGTTTTAATAAATTTTCCAAGTTTTAGTAAAAAAAGGTAAAAATAAGATATTTTTGGCATGGCATCTGTCACGCTTCGCCAAAATGATATCAGTGTTGTTGCGACTCCGACTCCGGAGTCGATGGAGTCGACTTCACATCGACTCCGACTCCGGAGTCGGAGTCACTAATTCCAAAAGATCAAAGAAAAAGATGCCGCTTTTCGGAGTCGGAGTCGATAGATTCTACTCCGATCGAATTTGACTCCGGAGTCGGAGTCGATAAAAAATGTCGGGCACAACACTGAATGATATACTTTTAAAAAATATTATTATTGTCCTAATTTTTTTTGTACAGTTAGATCTATAGAAAAAAAATGATATATTAAAGTTTTAATCCATTTTGGTTATTCTATGACGGGTTGCCAAAATGTTGATATCTGCCATGTTTAAGGATATTTCAAGAGTTTTTTTTAAAATCTTTTAGCCGGGTTACTGTAACATCTTTCATGGGCAACAACAATTGTCTTCTGCGTTTTTTTTTGACAAAGCTGTCAACATTTTTGTTTTGCCCCTCCTCCTACATTTTGTCTGAAAACTATCTTTGATTATTTGTTTTTGCAATTGTTCAAAAAAAAGAGGTTTAATTTTTTGCAAATTTTTAATCTTTTTTTAAAACCCTTTTTTTAGTTGTTGCATATCAGCTTTCACTTTTTTTTACAAGTCTATTTTTTGGAATTACATCAAAAAAGAAGATTGAATTTTTTGATTGAGTAATTTGAAACTTTTTTTGAATTAATTTTAAAATAATTGTGTTCTATTTTTTTCATATAAAAGAAGTTTAATCTTTTTAAACCCCCTCAAAAATATTTTTTTTGATGAACAAAAGCTGCAATTTTTGACGGAGAATGTTTGATTTTTGTTTGTTTTTTAAATTTTTATCAAAAATATTTTTCAAATCTCAAAACTTTAAAGTATTTAAAAATTAAAAATTCCGAAACAAAAACATAAATTTATTTCTAAAATGTTTTGAAACGTTTAAGCTTAGGTTCACTTAAAAACGTGTCACATTTCTTTCGCTTATTTTTAGCATTTTTAAAAGCATTGTTTGAATTTAAAAATGCTTGTACCTGAAGGATCAATATTTAACTACTACTTATTATTCTTTTTGTATCCATCATCAAAAAAACCTAAAACCCATTTCACGAACTCAACCCAAAAAAAAATAATACATATCCCTTTCAAAACCCTTACTATTTTTTTGGATATTTTTTAAGGACTCTTTTTTTTTGTCTCCTTCTCCCCCTTTTTTTTAGACACACTTGCTTGTTCAGTTTCATTTCCAACTTCTTTCTTTCTTTCTTCTTGACTACCAAAATGACAAACTACTTTTTCTTCGAGAGAGAGAGAGAGAAAGAATAAAACTCCCTTCTTCTTCTTCTTTTTATTCTTGAATTATTTACTCTTTTTTTTTTACCTTCAAATTTTCAAATTTCAGAATTTCACACGCGGCTTCGATATCCGATCTTCTCTCCCATAAATATATATATATATATATAATAGCTTCATTTTGTTGCTGAAACGTGTTTAAAAACTTTACATCATTTTTATTTGTATTTGTGCTTTTTCTTTTCAGTGCAATTACGTTTTTTCTTAAATTCAAATTTTTTAAATTTCCTAAATTTATTTATTTTTAAGTTTTAGCTTGAAAAATATGGTATGGTTAAAATATTTGCTATTTTTAATTTTAATAATAATTTGGGAATGTTTTGGATGTAAAAAAGGTTTAACACAATTACGGTATAAGCAGTCTTTGGAGTTAATGCACTGTACTCCAGTTGTTGAAGTAAGTCGCCAAAAAATCCTTTTTTGTATTTGTATATATTAAAATATTTTTATCACAAAAAATTACTCGAATATTGGCAAAATAACAAATTATTTTATTGTTAAAGAGCCTCTGACAAGTTTATAAGGGATAACAGGGCCGTATACAGAAAAAAATTTCAGGGGGGCACAGCGATTTTGGGGGGGAGCACGCCTTTGATCTTTTGCCGCCGCCAACACGAAGCGGCAAAAGATCAAAGGAAATCCTCCAATTTCAGGGGGGCACGGGCCCCCCATGACCCCCCCCCCCCCTTAAATACGGCGCTGCGGGATTATCCAAATCTGGCTTTAACAAGTTGAATAAAATTTGATAAAAGCTAGTTTGAAATTATTTCAAAAAAATAATTTGGCGCATTTTTAAAGTGCGGCATAACATCAAAGGAATTAATCTGAGGCTAAGGATGCAGAGATTTCAAAATTTTCGATACTATTGCAGACGACAAACAATTCCTAAGCAAAATTTGTTGATGATTTTAAAAAAAATCGGGAAAAAGAAGTTTCATCCATTTTCGTTTTGCATGATAAAAATGGATATTTACAAGAATTTAAATTTCCATTTTTATTATGCAAAATAATTAGGATAAAAAATGTGTTTTACAAGGTATTGCCTGATTCGTCGCAAAACCATTGATCAATGTTGCGCACAAAAAAATAATTTGCCAAAACTTGACAGCTTTCTAAAATTTTTTAATGTATTTCCTCTTTAAGGGTCAACCAGATCCATGCCGAGATCTTGCTGGAGGCGGTGATGCACATTGTCAACCAGATCCAATTCGGGGGCATATTTGTTGTGGTTCTCCAAATCTTCTCTTTGAACTTTTAACTGGACATTCTTCAACAAATTCTCTTGTATGGCAAGCCCTTCATTTGGATTTAAATAAATTTGCACAATTACATAATCATCAGCAACAAGACTTCAATATAAATATTCCGGATATCCCAAATCCAATTCATGATGATCCTTCTTTACCCCCTGAAGAGGTCGAAGAAACCCAAACAAATCCGCCTCAAAAACTTATTAAGCCAATGCCAATCACCATAAAATCTTCTCCAAAGAAAATTAGCATAAATCGTGAAAAACCAATTCAATCAATAATAATTCCGTCCGCAATGAGTGGCACAAAAAGCAATCGAATTCGTATTGGACCAATAAAGCCAAAAAGTTATGTCAGTGAAAATGGGCCAATTTTGTCACTCCTTTCAACAGGGCATTTTATTCCTTCCCTTGGCTTTAAAGCAACTTATTCAGCTCCATCAACAGTCGTACATTTACAAGATGGAACATGTTCAATAATTGTCAACACTGGATTACCCATGCAAAGAAATGAATTAAAATCAGCGTTGCAATCAAAAAATCTTTTTGGACAAATCTTTAATTATACCGTAATCACATCCTCTCAACCCCAATATATTGGAAATATAAATCTCTTTAATTCGGATGCCCTGATTCTTGGCACTTTAATTACTCGAGGAACAAAAATTACTTCTTCACCCTTAAAAGTTTCAAATATTGTTAAACTTTGCTCCCCAAATACTTTATTAATTCAAACCCCGGGACCAACCGAAGATTCTATTACCGTCATTGCACGAAATGTTCCCGGAATGGGTACTGTAGCAATTGGGGGAAGTTTATTCATTCAAGATGATAACCTTAATCGAGTTGATCAACCTTTCACTTCTGATGTCATTCAATTATTTGAATCTCGAAGAAAAGTTATTTGTGAAAGTGATTGGATTGTGCCAGGGCATTCTGTTCCCATTCCTGTTAGCAATAAACTTAAACTTGATGTTGAATGTTAGTTAAACAATTTTCTAAGAAATGCTCCAAATTGGCACTACTTTTATCTCGAAAATTTGTCTAAATTAACATTCCCGACACGAAAAAATTATACTATTTTGACATCACTTTTTATTACAGCTTTATCAAATTTTTAATCTTCTGAAAGGAGGCGGGCTCTTCGATACTATTTCCAAAAAAATGATTAAACTTGATTTGTCTTTGTTTTAATACAAAAATAGCTTCTTTTGTTTTGGCGTACTTTTTTCAACGATCTTAAGAAAGTTCGAGAAGACGAAAGAATCTATTTTCGTGTTAAAAACAAAAAGAAAAATCAGTTCAATTCGATTTTGATCATTTTTTTTCAAAAAGTAGTATCAAAGAGCCCGCCTACTTTAAAATCTTTTGCTTGCATTGTGCCATGGCCCCAAAAATTATGTAATTTTCCAAATTAACGGGTTTAAAATTCTTTTGTTATAAAAAATAGTGTTTTCGTACTGTATAAATAAATGAAAAATAGATCAAAAAAAAATTTAAAAAACACATTTATTTTTAAGTTTTGAAAAGCTTGCGAATTTTGCAGCTCTTAATAAAACTAAAAAGGAAAAATATTTTATATATTCTCATCAAACAAACAAGTTTTACAAAGTGAATAAATAAAAATTTTAAAAATTCATTTAAAAAAAATTTCTCTCTTTTTTTAAAAAAAAAATGGGATAAAATAAAACACGGAAAAAAATGTTGAATAAAAAATCATCAACAACAAAATGTATCTTTATATTTATTATCTTGGCATTAAAATGAAATCTTTGTAGATAAATAAATAAATAAATGTGTTGTTGAAACAGAAAAAAAACACTGCACTATCATTTTTTGATTGAATGTTGTTACTATTGTTTCTCAAATATAACTATTTATTACTGTTTTTAAAGAAAAAAAATACTGTACTCATAATTTTATCACAAAAAATGTTTAAATCTTTTATAAAATAAATGTTTTACACTCCTTTTTTTCATTTCTTCCTTTCTTCTTGAGTCAAAAAAGAAGAGACCCATTCGCTTGGGGTCATACCGCAGTGAAAACACGCCATCCCGTCCGATCTGGCAAGTTAAGCACTGCTGGGCTCGATTAGTACTTGGATGGGAGACCTCCTGGGAATCTCGAGTGCTCCAAGCTTTTTATATTTTTTTAATCAAATTATCATTTATTTTTACACCATTTAAGCTTAAATAATAATTATTTTAACATGCCTTTTAGTAATTTGCATTTAATTATACTACTGTTGTAATTTGGTCAAAAGTTTTATATTTTTGTTTTTCATTTAATCATTTAAATTGCGGCTGGGCTTTGTTTCTCTTGATTGATGGTGACGAGTGAAATGTGTTGGTAATTTGAGGGCTTTGAAGTTCGAAAACTGTTCTTTACTAACGTATAAAATTGCTTTCGCCTTTGAAGTTTTTTAAAACACATGTTTCTTTTTTTGACTATCAATTTGCTCACCAAAAGTAATTTTGTTTCATCACATTTTGTATAAAAGATTGATCACCAATCCGTTTTTTGTCTTTTGTTTTCCTGTTTAAATGAAACAAAGACATACTAAAAATGTTAGAGCTTACTCAATCTCAAAAGAGAAACCGTCTGGCAATAATTTTTCTTTTTCCTTTAAAAAAAAGAGAAAAATTATTGAAAGCTTACAGCAGCTGTTTTAGTCCTTTGGTGTTTTTGTTCACATTTGTGATTGCTTTATATCACAAATTTTTTTGGTTTTTTTTTCTATCATTCGAAATCCCGATAACACAAAATGTGTTCTCAAAATGGAACACATGGTGAAATTTTGAATTTTTTAAAGCTTTTTTTTCTCCAACAAATCTAAAAAAAATAAATAAAAAAAATTTTCAAAGAAAACTAAAGATAGTTTCTTGGATTTTTAAAATTTTGTTAAAATTTAATGGAAGGTGTTAGCGTGCGACCGAAATCTTCGACGATTTTTCATAGTTTTGATTTAATTCTGATTTACATATTACGTGAAAATTCTGAAATAACCGGTAATCTATTATTTCATACATGATAATGATAGATTCATCTTTTAGTAACTCATAGTTTCAACAAATTCTTCAATAAATGATTATTAAAATATTGGCTACTATTTTGTTGGTGGGGATATGTTCCGCTTATGTAAGTTTTGAAGACATTTTTAATGTGAGAAGTTCAACAACACATTTGTAGTACACCAATGTGCTCTATAAGTATGTTTGGACAACAAAATCAATAGAATATTTTGCATGGGATGAGAATCCTGATAAAATTGTTGATTTGGAAGCATTGGTTAGTTTAACTCTTTCAACTTTTGAAAAAGATGTTGGACCTTTAATTACATGGAAACGGGTTCCATCTGATGTTGCAGAAAGCAAGGATAGATATTTCATGTTTGCATTTGCCAAAAGTGATTGTATAACTTCAAATTTTGCTTCAAAAGGTGGATCAATTATTCCTTTATCGTATAATGAAAATGGTTGCGACATTTACACAAATATACATAACATTTTGACAGCATTAGGTTAGTTTATATTATTTTTGTCACATCAAAGAAGTTACAATTTTTAATTTTATTTAATGAGGGGGGATAGAACAAATTTTTTTATACACTCGCTTTTGTAAACTATTGAATAACCTCAACATTCCAAACTGCATAAATTTAAACAATTTAGATAAAGCATTAATATAATTAAAAACTTCTGTAATTTAATATTTCGTTTTTCTATTAAAATATTATTATATCAAATTTAAGGTTTTGTTTCTCCCCATTTACGTGGTGATAGAGATGACTTTGTTATTGTTCATTTTGACAATATCTTTCCCATTGATCATTATATTAATCGCAAATGTGCCACTTGCATGACTTCAAATGATTCTGTATTTAATAAATATGATTTTGAATCTTTATTACATCCTCCAAAATTCAATCCATATTCGTATGTTTTCACACAACAACAAATTTTTTCTAGCATTTATATATTTTTTTAGAATCGATTACAAAAATCCCACCATAACAGAAAAGCATGAAAAAGATAATGGTTCCCTTAAAAATTCATACAATTATTCAGGAAGAAGTTTATCAGCCAATGATATTGCTGTTTTCAAAGCAATCTATGGCCAAAAGAAAATGAAGCCAAATTGGTAATTATTTTTAAAAAAATGTGAAAGCAGCGGACGCAGTGAAATTCAGATAAAAATTGCCTTTTTCAAGATTTCCACGATTGTAACTATCAATTTTGTCCTTTAACATTCTCTATAAATTTATAAAAAGATATCTTAAATTTTGTTTGTCTCTTTTTTCTGATGTTTCTGTCTTTTTCAATTAACTAATAAATCAATCGATTTGCTTTGTTATATTGTTTTTTTTGTCATTGCATGAATTATTCTCAAGGAAAAACTTTTTCTATATAAGACGCGGAATTATAAAATATTTTTAAAACCACTACAGTAAATGGCTTTTTTGAAAAATAATATCAGGCCCGTTTCACCATCAATTTTTGGTGTTTTATTGAAATAAAACTCAGATTTTTTTTCAGTTAACCATTTTGAGAAAATCATAAAAAGCATCTCATAGCTTTTCTTCATACAAGGTTTTCAGAGAAATTGAAAAATTTATCTCACATTTTTTTTCAACATCTGATTTTGGTTGTTTAATGAAAATAATCTCAGCCATTTTTTGTCACTTTGAAAAATCCTGTCTTTTGTAAAAAGAATCTCAAAATTTAAGACCAATTTTAAGAAAACCCTGATTTTTGTTAAAAATGCCATTTTTGTCTGTCGGAGGCATTTTTTGGGGTCCAAAAAAGCTCATGCTGAGAATTCGGCACTTTTGTGAAAATAATTTCATTTTTTGAGCCTGACTCAAAAAATGAGATTTTTGGGCCTGACTCAAAAAAGTGAGATTTTTGAGCCTGACTCAAAAAATGAGATTTTTGAGCCTGACTCACTATCGTTTCGCTTCCTTATAAAAGTCGCAAAAATCGTCATAGACTAAAAAGATATTTTCGTGTGAAGAAAAATTAGCTCCGGCGTTGGAACGATTTTTTCAAATTTTTTTTTGTAAAAAAATGTAAAAAACGTAAAAAAAATGATGTTTTTGCATTTTTGACAAAATTTGAATGAACAAAACATTCATTTTTTCTTGTTTTTTACATTTTTTTTACAAAAAAAGTTGAAAAAATCGTTCCAACGCCGGAGCTAATTTTTCTTCACACGAAAATATCTTTTTAGTCTATGACGATTTTTGCGACTGTGAAACGATAGTCGACTCAAAAAATGAGATTTTCCACCAAAAAATGACTATTTTATTGTGAGATCAATATGACAATAATTTTTTTTAATAAAATATATATCTGTTTCACTGTCTAAAGAGTCATTTGCTTCATCCATAGGATCTTCATTATCATTGTTTTCTACGAGCAATAGATGTTCAATTTCTTTTTGGCATTGTTTATCTTGCGTAACATGAACTTTATGAAAGAGCCATAAATTTTGTAATAAAATAAATAATAAATAAATAATGATAAAGCGAATTAAAACAAAACCGCTGCACAAAAAAAGTAATGCTGCAAAAAAATTGAAGCTCGTTGGCAATAATTTGCTAAATCGCAAAACAAAAAATCGAGCTTTAATTTTTTTGCATCATCAATTTTTTTGTGCAGCGGTTTTGTTTTAATTTGCTTATCATTATTTATTTATTATTTATTTTATTACAAAATTTATGGCTCTTTCATGTTACGCAAGATAATCAATGCCAAAAAGAAATTGAACATCTATTGCTCGTAGAAAACAATGATAATGAAGATCCTACGGATGAAGCAAATGACTCTTTAGACAGTGAAACAGATAAACAGTTTATTAAAAGAAATTATTGTCATATTGATCTCACCAGAGATGGGCAAACGCGGCGCGCACGACCGCGCGCGGTTTTGGAAGACGCGTAAAAAAACGCGCGCGAAAAAAAACGCGATAGACGCGAAAAAAAACGCGTTGCTTTTTTCTTTAATAAAGATTAAAAAATTTAGCTAATGTTTCAAACTTATTGTTTAGAGACTTTTAAATGATTTTTTGAAAAAAAAATTGTTAAATAATTTATTTCTGAAAAAATAATGAACATCGCGTTTTTTTCGGCGTTGAATTCGCGCAATTTTTCGCGACTAACGCTCGCGCACGCGAACGCGAAAGCCAAAAAAAGGACGCGTTGCGCGTCATGTTTGCGCGACGCGTTTGCCCATCTCTGGATATCACAATAAAATAGTCATTTTTTGGTGGAAAATCTCATTTTTTGAGTCAGGCTCAAAAATCTCACTTTTTTGAGTCAGGCCCAAAAATCTCACTCTTTGAATCAGAAAATGAGACTTTTGAGGAAAACAACAAAAATAGTGAAAAACCTTGTTTGGCGAAATTTCGTCTTGAAAAATCTTGCAAATGCGACTTTTTGCCTCACTTTTTTTAGGCTTTTTCTGAAAGTCCAAAAATTGAGAGGTGAAAAAAAAATTTAGTATAATTTTACAAATTTTTCAAAAATTGTACGTGGAAGAAATCAGTGAGATTGTTTTTCACATCCGGTCGATTTCTTTGAATGAAAAGTATCGGTGAGATAAATTTTACAAAAAAATGCCAATTTCAAAAAAAATGCCATTTTTGTTTTTTGAGGTCATTTTTTGAAAGGGTTTAAAAATATTTTATAATTCCGCGTCTTATATTACGGGAATAAGGGCACGTACGGATTTTTGGAAAATGGAAAAAAAAGACACTTGAAATTTTCTCGGAGGGCAAAAATGGATAGAGCAATTGGTTGCGCATTTTTTTTGCATGCGCTGGGAAAAAAAAGTGCAAGTTCGAACCTAGCGAGAGCACTGATTTTTTGGTGGGTGGAGAAAAGAGCCCCCATAACCCCTTAGAGAAAAGCCTTAAGAGAAACTGTTATTACTTTTTTTTCAAACTACAAAAAAGAAAGACGTAAAATAAGTGAAAAAAAGATTTATGTAAAATCTAAAAACATTTAAAAACATAACAGTAAAACAATAACAGTAAAAAAATAAAAATCAAAAAAAAAGAAAATCAAAAAGGTCGAGGGGGACGTTGATGATAATAAAATTGATGACGAGGATTCATTAATTGTTGATAATATAATTGTTGAGCAGGATTCAATATAGGTTGTTGCACACATGGGCAAATGGTGCGACTCGGTGCGACAGTCGCACCCTGGATGGCGCATGGCGCAGCAAAAAACGCTGGATGGCGCAAAAAAAGGCGAAAAAAAGGAAAAAAAGGAAAAAAAGAGAAAAAAGAGAAAGAAAGAGAAAAAAGGAAAAAAAAAGAAAAGAGAAGAGAGAAGAAAAGAAATAAAGAAAAAAAAGCATACAATGTGGTCACATATTGATAGCTAAAGTAAATGTGGTCACATATTGAAAATTAAAGGAAATGTGGCCCCATATTGATAATTTATATCGTATCCCTAAAAACTATCGTGGACTCTTTTCGATCAATAAAGATAATGTGGTCACATATTGATAAATAAAGGAAATATGGCCTCATATTGATAATTTATATCGTATCCCTAAAAACTATTGTGGACTCTTTTCGATTAATAAAGATAATGTGGTCACATATTGATAGCTAAAGTAAATGTGGTCACATATTGAAAATTAAAGGAAATGTGGCCCCATATTGATAATTTATATCGTATCCCTAAAAACTATCGTGGACTCTTTTCGATCAATAAAAACAATGTGGTCACATATTGATAATTAAAGGAAATATGGCCTCATATTGATAATTTATATCGTATCCCTAAAAACTATTGTGGACTCTTTTCGATTAATAAAAACAATGTGGTCACATATTGAAAATTAAAGGAAATGTGGCCTCATATTGATAATTTATATCGTAACCCTAAAAACAATTGTGGACTCTTTTCGATCAATAAAAATAATGTGGTCGCATATTGATAATTAAAGGAAATGTAGTCACATATTGATAATTAAAGGAAATGTGGCCTCAAATTGATAATTTATATCGTATCCCTAAAAACTATCGTGGACTCTTTTCGATTAATAAAAACAATGTGGTCACATATTGATAATTAAAGGAAATATGGCCTCATATTGATAATTTATATCGTATCCCTAAAAACTATTGTGGACTCTTTTCGATTAATAAAAACAATGTGGTCACATATTGAAAATTAAAGGAAATGTGGCCTCATATTGATAATTTATATCGTAACCCTAAAAACAATTGTGGACTCTTTTCGATCAATAAAAATAATGTGGTCGCATATTGATAATTAAAGGAAATGTAGTCACATATTGATAATTAAAGGAAATGTGGCCTCAAATTGATAATTTATATCGTATCCCTAAAAACTATCGTGGACTCTTTTCGATTAATAAAAACAATGTGGTCACATATTGATAATTAAAGGAAATATGGCCTCATATTGATAATTTATATCGTATCCCTAAAAACTATTGTGGACTCTTTTCGATTAATAAAGATAATGTGGTCACATATTGATAGCTAAAGTAAATGTGGTCACATATTGAAAATTAAAGGAAATGTGGCCCCATATTGATAATTTATATCGTATCCCTAAAAACTATCGTGGACTCTTTTCGATCAATAAAAACAATGTGGTCACATATTGATAATTAAAGGAAATATGGCCTCATATTGATAATTTATATCGTATCCCTAAAAACTATTGTGGACTCTTTTCGATTAATAAAAACAATGTGGTCACATATTGAAAATTAAAGGAAATGTGGCCTCATATTGATAATTTATATCGTAACCCTAAAAACAATTGTGGACTCTTTTCGATCAATAAAAATAATGTGGTCGCATATTGATAATTAAAGGAAATGTAGTCACATATTGATAATTAAAGGAAATGTGGCCTCAAATTGATAATTTATATCGTATCCCTAAAAACTATCGTGGACTCTTTTCGATTAATAAAAACAATGTGGTCACATATTGATAATTAAAGGAAATATGGCCTCATATTGATAATTTATATCGTATCCCTAAAAACTATTGTGGACTCTTTTCGATTAATAAAGATAATGTGGTCACATATTGATAGCTAAAGTAAATGTGGTCACATATTGAAAATTAAAGGAAATGTGGCCTCATAATGATAATTTATATCGTATCCCTAAAAAGTATTGTGGACTCTTTTTGATTAATAAAAATAATGTGGTCACATATTAATAAATAAAGGAAATGTGGCCTCATATTGATAATTTATATCGTATCCGTAAAAACTATTGTGGACTCTTTTCGATTAATACACTTAGAAAAATGGGTGATGAAAAAACCCTCACTGGTGACCATTTGGTGATGAATACGTGACTAAACGTGATGAATTCATCATCCAAACGTCACCAGTGAGAGGTTTTTCGTCACCGATTTTTTTAAGTGTAAAAACAATGTGGTCACATATTGATAATTAAAGGAAATGTGGCCTCATATTGATTATTTATATCGTATCGCTAAAAACTATTGTGGACTCTTTTCGATTAATAAAGATAATGTGGTCACATATTGATAGCTAAAGTAAATGTGGTCACATATTGAAAATTAAAGGAAATGTGGCCCCATATTGATAATTTATATCGTATCCCTAAAAACTATTGTGGACTCTTTTCGATTAATAAAGATAATGTGGTCACATATTGATAGCTAAAGTAAATGTGGTCACATATTGAAAATTAAAGGAAATGTGGCCCCATATTGATAATTTATATCGTATCCCTAAAAACTATCGTGGACTCTTTTCGATCAATAAAAACAATGTGGTCACATATTGATAATTAAAGGAAATATGGCCTCATATTGATAATTTATATCGTATCCCTAAAAACTATCGTGGACTCTTTTCGATTAATAAAAACAATGTGGTCACATATTGATAATTAAAGGAAATATGGCCTCATATTGATAATTTATATCGTATCCCTAAAAACTATTGTGGACTCTTTTCGATTAATAAAGATAATGTGGTCACATATTGATAGCTAAAGTAAATGTGGTCACATATTGAAAATTAAAGGAAATGTGGCCCCATATTGATAATTTATATCGTATCCCTAAAAACTATCGTGGACTCTTTTCGATCAATAAAAACAATGTGGTCACATATTGATAATTAAAGGAAATATGGCCTCATATTGATAATTTATATCGTATCCCTAAAAACTATTGTGGACTCTTTTCGATTAATAAAGATAATGTGGTCACATATTGATAGCTAAAGTAAATGTGGTCACATATTGATAATTAAAGGAAATATGGCCTCATAATGATAATTTATATCGTATCCCTAAAAAGTATTGTGGACTCTTTTTGATTAATAAAAATAATGTGGTCACATATTAATAAATAAAGGAAATGTGGCCTCATATTGATAATTTATATCGTATCCGTAAAAACTATTGTGGACTCTTTTCGATTAATAAAAACAATGTGGTCACATATTGAAAATTAAAGGAAATGTGGCCTCATATTGATAATTAAAGGAAATGTGGCCTCAAATTGATAATTTATATCGTATCCCTAAAAACTATCTTGGACTCTTTTCGATTAATACACTTAGAAAAATGGGTGATGAAAAAACCCTCACTGGTGACCATTTGGTGATGAATACGTGACTAAACGTGATGAATTCATCATCCAAACGTCACCAGTGAGAGGTTTTTCGTCACCGATTTTTTTAAGTGTAAAAACAATGTGGTCACATATTGATAATTAAAGGAAATGTGGCCTCATATTGATTATTTATATCGTATCGCTAAAAACTATTGTGGACTCTTTTCGATTAATAAAGATAATGTGGTCACATATTGATAGCTAAAGTAAATGTGGTCACATATTGAAAATTAAAGGAAATGTGGCCCCATATTGATAATTTATATCGTATCCCTAAAAACTATTGTGGACTCTTTTCGATTAATAAAAACAATGTGGTCACATATTGATAATTAAAGGAAATGTAGTCACATATTGATAATTAAAGGAAATGTGGCCTCAAATTGATAATTTATATCGTATCCCTAAAAACTATCTTGGACTCTTTTCGATTAATACACTTAGAAAAATGGGTGATGAAAAAACCCTCACTGGTGACCATTTGGTGATGAATACGTGACTAAACGTGATGAATTCATCATCCAAACGTCACCAGTGAGAGGTTTTTCGTCACCGATTTTTTTAAGTGTAAAAACAATGTGGTCACATATTGATAATTAAAGGAAATGTGGCCTCATATTGATTATTTATATCGTATCGCTAAAAACTATTGTGGACTCTTTTCGATTAATAAAGATAATGTGGTCACATATTGATAGCTAAAGTAAATGTGGTCACATATTGAAAATTAAAGGAAATGTGGCCCCATATTGATAATTTATATCGTATCCCTAAAAACTATTGTGGACTCTTTTCGATTAATAAAGATAATGTGGTCACATATTGATAGCTAAAGTAAATGTGGTCACATATTGAAAATTAAAGGAAATGTGGCCCCATATTGATAATTTATATCGTATCCCTAAAAACTATCGTGGACTCTTTTCGATCAATAAAAACAATGTGGTCACATATTGATAATTAAAGGAAATATGGCCTCATATTGATAATTTATATCGTATCCCTAAAAACTATCGTGGACTCTTTTCGATTAATAAAAACAATGTGGTCACATATTGATAATTAAAGGAAATATGGCCTCATATTGATAATTTATATCGTATCCCTAAAAACTATTGTGGACTCTTTTCGATTAATAAAGATAATGTGGTCACATATTGATAGCTAAAGTAAATGTGGTCACATATTGAAAATTAAAGGAAATGTGGCCCCATATTGATAATTTATATCGTATCCCTAAAAACTATCGTGGACTCTTTTCGATCAATAAAAACAATGTGGTCACATATTGATAATTAAAGGAAATATGGCCTCATATTGATAATTTATATCGTATCCCTAAAAACTATTGTGGACTCTTTTCGATTAATAAAGATAATGTGGTCACATATTGATAGCTAAAGTAAATGTGGTCACATATTGAAAATTAAAGGAAATGTGGCCTCATAATGATAATTTATATCGTATCCCTAAAAAGTATTGTGGACTCTTTTTGATTAATAAAAATAATGTGGTCACATATTAATAAATAAAGGAAATGTGGCCTCATATTGATAATTTATATCGTATCCGTAAAAACTATTGTGGACTCTTTTCGATTAATAAAAACAATGTGGTCACATATTGAAAATTAAAGGAAATGTGGCCTCATATTGATAATTTATATCGTAACCCTAAAAACAATTGTGGACTCTTTTCGATCAATAAAAATAATGTGGTCGCATATTGATAATTAAAGGAAATGTAGTCACATATTGATAATTAAAGGAAATGTGGCCTCAAATTGATAATTTATATCGTATCCCTAAAAACTATCTTGGACTCTTTTCGATTAATACACTTAGAAAAATGGGTGATGAAAAAACCCTCACTGGTGACCATTTGGTGATGAATACGTGACTAAACGTGATGAATTCATCATCCAAACGTCACCAGTGAGAGGTTTTTCGTCACCGATTTTTTTAAGTGTAAAAACAATGTGGTCACATATTGATAATTAAAGGAAATGTGGCCTCATATTGATTATTTATATCGTATCGCTAAAAACTATTGTGGACTCTTTTCGATTAATAAAGATAATGTGGTCACATATTGATAGCTAAAGTAAATGTGGTCACATATTGAAAATTAAAGGAAATGTGGCCTCATATTGATAATTTATATCGTATCCGTAAAAACTATTGTGGACTCTTTTCGATTAATAAAAACAATGTGGTCACATATTGAAAATTAAAGGAAATGTGGCCTCATATTGATAATTTATATCGTAACCCTAAAAACAATTGTGGACTCTTTTCGATCAATAAAGATAATGTGGTCGCATATTGATAATTAAAGGAAATGTAGTCACATATTGATAATTAAAGGAAATGTGGCCTCAAATTGATAATTTATATCGTATCCCTAAAAACTATCTTGGACTCTTTTCGATTAATAAAAACAATGTGGTCACATATTGATAATTAAAGGAAATGTGGCCTCATATTGATTATTTATATCGTATCGCTAAAAACTATTCTGGACTCTTTTCGATTAATAAAGATAATGTGGTCACATATTGATAGCTAAAGTAAATGTGGTCACATATTGAAAATTAAAGGAAATGTGGCCTCATATTGATAATTTATATCGTATCCGTAAAAACTATTGTGGACTCTTTTCGATTAATAAAAACAATGTGGTCACATATTGAAAATTAAAGGAAATGTGGCCTCATATTGATAATTTATATCGTAACCCTAAAAACAATTGTGGACTCTTTTCGATCAATAAAGATAATGTGGTCGCATATTGATAATTAAAGGAAATGTAGTCACATATTGATAATTAAAGGAAATGTGGCCTCAAATTGATAATTTATATCGTATCCCTAAAAACTATCTTGGACTCTTTTCGATTAATAAAAACAATGTGGTCACATATTGATAATTAAAGGAAATGTGGCCTCATATTGATTATTTATATCGTATCGCTAAAAACTATTGTGGACTCTTTTCGATTAATAAAGATAATGTGGTCACATATTGATAGCTAAAGTAAATGTGGCCTCATATTGATAATTTATATCGTATCCCTAAAAACTATCGTGGACTCTTTTCGATTAATAAAAATAATGTGGTCACATATTGATAATTAAAGGAAATGTGGCCTCATATTGATAATTTATATCGTAACCCTAAAAACTATCGTGGACTCTTTTCGATTAATAAAAATAATGTGGTCACATATTGATAATTAAAGGAAATGTGGCCTCATATTGATAATTTATATCGTATCCCTTAAAACTATCGTGGACTCTTTTCGATTAATAAAAATAATGTGGTCACATATTGATAATTAAAGGAAATGTGGCCTCATATTGATTATTTATATCGTATCGCTAAAAACTTTTGTGGACTCTTTTCGATTAATAAAGATAATGTGGTCACATATTGATAATTAAAAGAAATGTGGCCTCATATTCATAATTTATATCGTATCCCTAAAAAGTATTGTGGACTCTTTTTGATTAATAAAAAAAATGTGGTCACATATTGATAATTAAAGGAAATATGGCCTCATATTGATAATTTATATCGTATCCCTAAAAACTATTGTGGACTCTTTTCGATCAATAAAGATAATGTGGTCACATATTGATAGCTAAAGTAAATGTGGTCACATATTGAAAATTAAAGGAAATGTGGCCTCATATTGATAATTTATATCGTATCCCTAAAAACTATCGTGGACTCTTTTCGATTAATAAAAACAATGTGGTCACATATTGATAATTAAAGGAAATGTGGCCTCATATTGATAATTTATATCGTATCGCTAAAAACTATTGTGGACTCTTTTCGATTAATAAAGATAATGTGGTCACATATTGATAGCTAAAGTAAATGTGGTCACATATTGAAAATTAAAGGAAATGTGGCCTCATATTGATAATTTATATCGTATCCGTAAAAACTATTGTGGACTCTTTTCGATTAATAAAAACAATGTGGTCACATATTGAAAATTAAAGGAAATGTGGCCTCATATTGATAATTTATATCGTAACCCTAAAAACAATTGTGGACTCTTTTCGATCAATAAAGATAATGTGGTCGCATATTGATAATTAAAGGAAATGTAGTCACATATTGATAATTAAAGGAAATGTGGCCTCAAATTGATAATTTATATCGTATCCCTAAAAACTATCTTGGACTCTTTTCGATTAATAAAAACAATGTGGTCACATATTGATAATTAAAGGAAATGTGGCCTCATATTGATAATTTATATCGTAACCCTAAAAACTATTGTCGACTCTTTTCGATTAATAAAAACAATGTGGTCACATATTGATAATTAAAGGAAATGTGGCCTCATATTGATTATTTATATCGTATCGCTAAAAACTATTGTGGACTCTTTTCGATTAATAAAGATAATGTGGTCACATATTGATAGCTAAAGTAAATGTGGCCTCATATTGATAATTTATATCGTAACCCTAAAAACTATTGTCGACTCTTTTCGATTAATAAAGATAATGTGGTCACATATTGATAGCTAAAGTAAATGTGGTCACATATTGAAAATTAAAGGAAATGTGGCCTCATATTGATAATTTATATCGTATCCCTAAAAACTATCGTGGACTCTTTTCGATTAATAAAAATAATGTGGTCACATATTGATAATTAAAGGAAATGTGGCCTCATATTGATAATTTATATCGTAACCCTTAAAACTATCGTGGACTCTTTTCGATTAATAAAAATAATGTGGTCACATATTGATAATTAAAGGAAATGTGGCCTCATATTGATAATTTATATCGTATCCCTAAAAACTATCGTGGACTCTTTTCGATTAATAAAAATAATGTGGTCACATATTGATAATTAAAGGAAATGTGGCCTCATATTGATTATTTATATCGTATCGCTAAAAACTATTGTGGACTCTTTTCGATTAATAAAGATAATGTGGTCACATATTGATAGCTAAAGTAAATGTGGTCACATATTGAAAATTAAAGGAAATGTGGCCTCATATTGATAATTTATATCGCATCCCTAAAAAGTATTGTGGACTCTTTTCGATTAATAAAAACAATGTGGTCACATATTGATAATTAAAAGAAATGTGGCCTCATATTCATAATTTATATCGTATCGCTAAAAACTATTGTGGACTCTTTTCGATTAATAAAGATAATGTGGTCACATATTGATAGCTAAAGTAAATGTGGTCACATATTGAAAATTAAAGGAAATGTGGCCTCATATTGATAATTTATATCGTATCCGTAAAAACTATTGTGGACTCTTTTCGATTAATAAAAACAATGTGGTCACATATTGAAAATTAAAGGAAATGTGGCCTCATATTGATAATTTATATCGTAACCCTAAAAACAATTGTGGACTCTTTTCGATCAATAAAGATAATGTGGTCGCATATTGATAATTAAAGGAAATGTAGTCACATATTGATAATTAAAGGAAATGTGGCCTCAAATTGATAATTTATATCGTATCCCTAAAAACTATCTTGGACTCTTTTCGATTAATAAAAACAATGTGGTCACATATTGATAATTAAAGGAAATGTGGCCTCATATTGATTATTTATATCGTATCGCTAAAAACTATTGTGGACTCTTTTCGATTAATAAAGATAATGTGGTCACATATTGATAGCTAAAGTAAATGTGGCCTCATATTGATAATTTATATCGTAACCCTAAAAACTATTGTCGACTCTTTTCGATTAATAAAGATAATGTGGTCACATATTGATAGCTAAAGTAAATGTGGTCACATATTGAAAATTAAAGGAAATGTGGCCTCATATTGATAATTTATATCGTATCCCTAAAAACTATCGTGGACTCTTTTCGATTAATAAAAATAATGTGGTCACATATTGATAATTAAAGGAAATGTGGCCTCATATTGATAATTTATATCGTAACCCTTAAAACTATCGTGGACTCTTTTCGATTAATAAAAATAATGTGGTCACATATTGATAATTAAAGGAAATGTGGCCTCATATTGATAATTTATATCGTATCCCTAAAAACTATCGTGGACTCTTTTCGATTAATAAAAATAATGTGGTCACATATTGATAATTAAAGGAAATGTGGCCTCATATTGATTATTTATATCGTATCGCTAAAAACTATTGTGGACTCTTTTCGATTAATAAAGATAATGTGGTCACATATTGATAGCTAAAGTAAATGTGGTCACATATTGAAAATTAAAGGAAATGTGGCCTCATATTGATAATTTATATCGCATCCCTAAAAAGTATTGTGGACTCTTTTCGATTAATAAAAACAATGTGGTCACATATTGATAATTAAAAGAAATGTGGCCTCATATTCATAATTTATATCGTATCGCTAAAAACTATTGTGGACTCTTTTCGATTAATAAAGATAATGTGGTCACATATTGATAGCTAAAGTAAATGTGGTCACATATTGATAATTAAAGGAAATGTGGCCTCATATTGATTATTTATATCGTATCGCTAAAAACTATTGTGGACTCTTTTCGATTAATAAAGATAATGTGGTCACATATTGATAGCTAAAGTAAATGTGGCCTCATATTGATAATTTATATCGTAACCCTAAAAACTATTGTCGACTCTTTTCGATTAATAAAGATAATGTGGTCACATATTGATAGCTAAAGTAAATGTGGTCACATATTGAAAATTAAAGGAAATGTGGCCTCATATTGATAATTTATATCGTATCCCTAAAAACTATCGTGGACTCTTTTCGATTAATAAAAATAATGTGGTCACATATTGATAATTAAAGGAAATGTGGCCTCATATTGATAATTTATATCGTAACCCTTAAAACTATCGTGGACTCTTTTCGATTAATAAAAATAATGTGGTCACATATTGATAATTAAAGGAAATGTGGCCTCATATTGATAATTTATATCGTATCCCTAAAAACTATCGTGGACTCTTTTCGATTAATAAAAATAATGTGGTCACATATTGATAATTAAAGGAAATGTGGCCTCATATTGATTATTTATATCGTATCGCTAAAAACTATTGTGGACTCTTTTCGATTAATAAAGATAATGTGGTCACATATTGATAGCTAAAGTAAATGTGGTCACATATTGAAAATTAAAGGAAATGTGGCCTCATATTGATAATTTATATCGCATCCCTAAAAAGTATTGTGGACTCTTTTTGATTAATAAAAAAAATGTGGTCACATATTGATAATTAAAGGAAATATGGCCTCATATTGATAATTTATATCGTATCCCTAAAAACTATTGTGGACTCTTTTCGATCAATAAAGATAATGTGGTCACATATTGATAGCTAAAGTAAATGTGGTCACATATTGAAAATTAAAGGAAATGTGGCCTCATATTGATAATTTATATCGTATCCCTAAAAACTATCGTGGACTCTTTTCGATTAATAAAAACAATGTGGTCACATATTGATAATTAAAGGAAATGTGGCCTCATATTGATAATTTATATCGTATCCCTAAAAACTATCGTGGACTCTTTTCGATCAATAAAGATAATGTGGTCACATATTGATAGCTAAAGTAAATGTGGTCACATATTGAAAATTAAAGGAAATGTGGCCTCATATTGATAATTTATATCGTATCCCTAAAAACAATTGTGGACTCTTTTCGATCAATAAAGATAATGTGGTCACATATTGATAATTAAAGGAAATGTATTCACATATTGATAATTAAAGGAAATGTGGCCTCAAATTGATAATTTATATCGTATCCCTAAAAACTATCGTGGACTCTTTTCGATCAATAAAGATAATGTGGTCACATATTGAAAATTAACGGAAATGTGGCCTCATATTGATAATTTATATCGTATCCCTAAAAACTATCGTGGACTCTTTTCGATCAATAAAGATAATGTGGTCACATATTGAAAATTAAAGGAAATGTGGCCTCATATTGATAATTTATATCGTATCGCTAAAAACTATTGTGGACTCTTTTCGATTAATAAAGATAATGTGGTCACAAATTGATAGCTAAAGTAAATGTGGTCACATGTTGAAAATTAAAGGAAATGTGGCCTCATATTGATAATTTATATCGTATCCCTAAAAACTATCGTGAACTCTTTTCGATTAATAAAGATAATGTGGTCACATATTGATAAATAAAGGAAATGTGGCCTCATATTGATAATTTATATCGTATCCCTAAAAACTAATGTGAAATCTTTTCGATTAATAGAAAAAAACAATGTGGTCACATATTGATAATTAAAGGAAATGTAGTCACATATTGATAATTAAAGGAAATGTGGCCTCATATTGATAATTTATATCGTATCCCTAAAAACTATCGTGAACTCTTTTCGGTTAATAAAGATAATGTGGTCACATATTGATAATTAAAGGAAATGTGGCCTCATATTGATAATTTATATCGTATCCCGAAAAACTATCGTGGACTCTTTTCGATCAATAAAGATAATGTGGTCATATATTGATAATTAAAGGAAATGTAGTCACATATTGATAATTAAAGGAAATGTGGCCTCATATTGATAATTTATATCGTATCCCTAAAAACTAATGTGAACTCTTTTCGATTAATAAAGATAATGTGGTCACATATTGATAAATAAAGGAAATATAGTCACATATTGATAATTAAAGGAAATGTGGCCTCATATTGATAAATTATATCGTTTCCCTAAAAACTATCGTGGACTCTTTTCGATTAATAAAAACAATGTGGTCACATATTGATAGCTAAAGTAAATGTCGTCACATATTAAAAATTAAAGGAAATGTGGCCTCATATTGATAATTTATGTCGTATCCCTAAAAACTATCGTGGACTCTTTTCGATCAATAAAGATAATGTAGTCACATATTGAAAATTAAAGGAAATGTGGCCTCATATTGATAATTTATATCGTATCCCTAAAAACTATCGTGAACTCTTTTCGATTAATAAAGATAATGTGGTCACATATTGAAAATTAAAGGAAATGTGGCCTCATATTGATAATTTATGTCGTATCCCTAAAAACTATCGTGGACTCTTTTCGATTAATAAAAACAATGTGGTCACATATTGATAATTAAAGGAAATATGGCCTCATATTGATAATTTATATCGTATCCCTAAAAACTATTGTGGACTCTTTTCGATTAATAAAGATAATGTGGTCACATATTGATAGCTAAAGTAAATGTGGTCACATATTGAAAATTAAAGGAAATGTGGCCTCATAATGATAATTTATATCGTATCCCTAAAAAGTATTGTGGACTCTTTTTGATTAATAAAAATAATGTGGTCACATATTAATAAATAAAGGAAATGTGGCCTCATATTGATAATTTATATCGTATCCGTAAAAACTATTGTGGACTCTTTTCGATTAATAAAAACAATGTGGTCACATATTGAAAATTAAAGGAAATGTGGCCTCATATTGATAATTTATATCGTAACCCTAAAAACAATTGTGGACTCTTTTCGATCAATAAAAATAATGTGGTCGCATATTGATAATTAAAGGAAATGTAGTCACATATTGATAATTAAAGGAAATGTGGCCTCAAATTGATAATTTATATCGTATCCCTAAAAACTATCTTGGACTCTTTTCGATTAATACACTTAGAAAAATGGGTGATGAAAAAACCCTCACTGGTGACCATTTGGTGATGAATACGTGACTAAACGTGATGAATTCATCATCCAAACGTCACCAGTGAGAGGTTTTTCGTCACCGATTTTTTTAAGTGTAAAAACAATGTGGTCACATATTGATAATTAAAGGAAATGTGGCCTCATATTGATTATTTATATCGTATCGCTAAAAACTATTGTGGACTCTTTTCGATTAATAAAGATAATGTGGTCACATATTGATAGCTAAAGTAAATGTGGTCACATATTGATAATTAAAGGAAATGTGGCCTCATATTGATTATTTATATCGTATCGCTAAAAACTATTGTGGACTCTTTTCGATTAATAAAGATAATGTGGTCACATATTGATAGCTAAAGTAAATGTAGTCACATATTGATAATTAAAGGAAATGTGGCCTCATATTGATAATTTATATCGTAACCCTAAAAACAATTGTGGACTCTTTTCGATCAATAAAGATAATGTGGTCGCATATTGATAATTAAAGGAAATGTGGCCTCATATTGATTATTTATATCGTATCGCTAAAAACTATTGTGGACTCTTTTCGATTAATAAAGATAATGTGGTCACATATTGATAGCTAAAGTAAATGTGGCCTCATATTGATAATTTATATCGTAACCCTAAAAACTATTGTCGACTCTTTTTGATTAATAAAGATAATGTGGTCACATATTGATAGCTAAAGTAAATGTGGTCACATATTGAAAATTAAAGGAAATGTGGCCTCATATTGATAATTTATATCGTATCCCTAAAAACTATCGTGGACTCTTTTCGATTAATAAAAATAATGTGGTCACATATTGATAATTAAAGGAAATGTGGCCTCATATTGATAATTTATATCGTAACCCTTAAAACTATCGTGGACTCTTTTCGATTAATAAAAATAATGTGGTCACATATTGATAATTAAAGGAAATGTGGCCTCATATTGATAATTTATATCGTATCCCTAAAAACTATCGTGGACTCTTTTCGATTAATAAAAATAATGTGGTCACATATTGATAATTAAAGGAAATGTGGCCTCATATTGATTATTTATATCGTATCGCTAAAAACTATTGTGGACTCTTTTCGATTAATAAAGATAATGTGGTCACATATTGATAGCTAAAGTAAATGTGGTCACATATTGAAAATTAAAGGAAATGTGGCCTCATATTGATAATTTATATCGCATCCCTAAAAAGTATTGTGGACTCTTTTCGATTAATAAAAACAATGTGGTCACATATTGATAATTAAAAGAAATGTGGCCTCATATTCATAATTTATATCGTATCCCTAAAAAGTATTGTGGACTCTTTTTGATTAATAAAAAAAATGTGGTCACATATTGATAATTAAAGGAAATATGGCCTCATATTGATAATTTATATCGTATCCCTAAAAACTATTGTGGACTCTTTTCGATCAATAAAGATAATGTGGTCACATATTGATAGCTAAAGTAAATGTGGTCACATATTGAAAATTAAAGGAAATGTGGCCTCATATTGATAATTTATATCGTATCCCTAAAAACTATCGTGGACTCTTTTCGATTAATAAAAACAATGTGGTCACATATTGATAATTAAAGGAAATGTGGCCTCAAATTGATAATTTATATCGTATCCCTAAAAACTATCGTGGACTCTTTTCGATTAATAAAAACAATGTGGTCACATATTGATAATTAAAGACAATGTGGCCTCATATTGATTATTTATATCGTATCGCTAAAAACTATTGTGGACTCTTTTCGATTAATAAAGATAATGTGGTCACAAATTGATAGCTAAAGTAAATGTGGTCACATATTGAAAATTAAAGGAAATGTGGCCTCATATTGATAATTTATATCGTATCCCTAAAAACTATCGTGAACTCTTTTCGATTAATAAAGATAATGTGGTCACATATTGATAAATAAAGGAAATGTGGCCTCATATTGATAATTTATATCGTATCCCTAAAAACTAATGTGAAATCTTTTCGATTAATTAAAACAATGTGGTCACATATTGATAATTAAAGGAAATGTGGCCTCATATTGATAATTTATATCGTATCCCTAAAAACTATCGTGAACTCTTTTCGGTTAATAAAGATAATGTGGTCACATATTGATAATTAAAGGAAATGTGGCCTCATATTGATAATTTATATCGTATCCCGAAAAACTATCGTGGACTCTTTTCGATCAATAAAGATAATGTGGTCACATATTGATAATTAAAGGAAATGTAGTCACATATTGATAATTAAAGGAAATGTGGCCTCATATTGATAATTTATATCGTATCCCTAAAAACTATCGTGAACTCTTTTCGATTAATAAAGATAATGTGGTCACATATTGATAAATAAAGGAAATGTGGCCTCATATTGATAATTTATATCGTATCCCTAAAAACTAATGTGAAATCTTTTCGATTAATAAAAACAATGTGGTCACATATTGATAATTAAAGGAAATGTAGTCACATATTGATAATTAAAGGAAATGTGGCCTCATATTGATAATTTATATCGTATCCCTAAAAACTATCGTGAACTCTTTTCGGTTAATAAAGATAATGTGGTCACAAATTGATAGCTAAAGTAAATGTGGTCACATATTGAAAATTAAAGGAAATGTGGCCTCATATTGATAATTTATATCGTATCCCTAAAAACTATCGTGAACTCTTTTCGATTAATAAAGATAATGTGGTCACATATTGATAAATAAAGGAAATGTGGCCTCATATTGATAATTTATATCGTATCCCTAAAAACTAATGTGAAATCTTTTCGATTAATAAAAACAATGTGGTCACATATTGATAATTAAAGGAAATGTAGTCACATATTGATAATTAAAGGAAATGTGGCCTCATATTGATAATTTATATCGTATCCCTAAAAACTATCGTGAACTCTTTTCGGTTAATAAAGATAATGTGGTCACATATTGATAATTAAAGGAAATGTGGCCTCATATTGATAATTTATATCGTATCCCGAAAAACTATCGTGGACTCTTTTCGATCAATAAAGATAATGTGGTCACATATTGATAGCTAAAGTAAATGTGGTCACATATTGAAAATTAAAGGAAATGTGGCCTCATATTGATAATTTATATCGTTTCCCTAAAAACTATCGTGGACTCTTTTCGATTAATAAAAACAATGTGGTCACATATTGATAGCTAAAGTAAATGTGGTCACATATTGAAAATTAAAGGAAATGTGGCCTCATATTGATAATTTATATCGTATCCCTAAAAACTATTGTGGACTCTTTTCGATTAATAAAGATAATGTGGTCACATATTGATAGCTATAGTAAATGTGGTCACATATTGAAAATTAAAGGAAATGTGGCCTCATATTGATAATTTATATCGTATCCCTAAAAACTATCGTGAACTCTTTTCGATTAATAAAGATAATGTGGTCACATATTGATAAATAAAGGAAATGTGGCCTCATATTGATAATTTATATCGTATCCCTAAAAACTAATGTGAAATCTTTTCGATCAATAAAAACAATGTGGTCACATATTGATAATTAAATGAAATGTAGTCACATATTGATAATTAAAGGAAATGTGGCCTCATATTGATAATTTATATCGTATCCCTAAAAACTATCGTGAACTCTTTTCGGTTAATAAAGATAATGTGGTCACATATTGATAATTAAAGGAAATGTGGCCTCATATTGATAATTTATATCGTATCCCGAAAAACTATCGTGGACTCTTTTCGATTAATAAAGATAATGTGGTCACAAATTGATAGCTAAAGTAAATGTGGTCACATATTGAAAATTAAAGGAAATGTGGCCTCATATTGATAATTTATATCGTATCCCTAAAAACTATCGTGAACTCTTTTCGATTAATAAAGATAATGTGGTCACATATTGATAAATAAAGGAAATGTGGCCTCATATTGATAATTTATATCGTATCCCTAAAAACTAATGTGAAATCTTTTCGATTAATAAAAACAATGTGGTCACATATTGATAATTAAAGGAAATGTAGTCACATATTGATAATTAAAGGAAATGTGGCCTCATATTGATAATTTATATCGTATCCCTAAAAACTATCGTGAACTCTTTTCGGTTAATAAAGATAATGTGGTCACATATTGATAATTAAAGGAAATGTGGCCTCATATTGATAATTTATATCGTATCCCGAAAAACTATCGTGGACTCTTTTCGATCAATAAAGATAATGTGGTCACATATTGATAGCTAAAGTAAATGTGGTCACATATTGAAAATTAAAGGAAATGTGGCCTCATATTGATAATTTATATCGTTTCCCTAAAAACTATCGTGGACTCTTTTCGATTAATAAAAACAATGTGGTCACATATTGATAGCTAAAGTAAATGTGGTCACATATTGAAAATTAAAGGAAATGTGGCCTCATATTGATAATTTATATCGTATCCCTAAAAACTATTGTGGACTCTTTTCGATTAATAAAGATAATGTGGTCACATATTGATAGCTATAGTAAATGTGGTCACATATTGAAAATTAAAGGAAATGTGGCCTCATATTGATAATTTATATCGTATCCCTAAAAACTATCGTGAACTCTTTTCGATTAATAAAGATAATGTGGTCACATATTGATAAATAAAGGAAATGTGGCCTCATATTGATAATTTATATCGTATCCCTAAAAACTAATGTGAAATCTTTTCGATTAATAAAAACAATGTGGTCACATATTGATAATTAAAGGAAATGTAGTCACATATTGATAATTAAAGGAAATGTGGCCTCATATTGATAATTTATATCGTATCCCTAAAAACTATCGTGAACTCTTTTCGGTTAATAAAGATAATGTGGTCACATATTGATAATTAAAGGAAATGTGGCCTCATATTGATAATTTATATCGTATCCCGAAAAACTATCGTGGACTCTTTTCGATCAATAAAGATAATGTGGTCACATATTGATAGCTAAAGTAAATGTGGTCACATATTGAAAATTAAAGGAAATGTGGCCTCATATTGATAATTTATATCGTATCCCTAAAAACTATTGTGGACTCTTTTCGATTAATAAAGATAATGTGGTCACATATTGATAGCTATAGTAAATGTGGTCACATATTGAAAATTAAAGGAAATGTGGCCTCATATTGATAATTTATATCGTATCCCTAAAAACTATCGTGAACTCTTTTCGATTAATAAAGATAATGTGGTCACATATTGATAAATAAAGGAAATGTGGCCTCATATTGATAATTAAAGGAAATGTGGCCTCATATTGATAATTTATATCGTATCCCTAAAAACTAATTTGAACTCTTTTCGATTAATAAAGATAATGTGGTCACATATTGATAAATAAAGGAAATGTGGCCTCATATTGATAATTAAAGGAAATGTGGCCTCATATTGATAATTTATATCGTATCCCTAAAAACTAATTTGAACTCTTTTCGATTAATAAAGATAATGTGGTCACATATTGATAAATAAAGGAAATATAGTCACATATTGATAATTAAAGGAAATGTGGCCTCATATTGATAATTTATATCGTTTCCCTAAAAACTATCGTGGACTCTTTTCGATTAATAAAAACAATGTGGTCACATATTGATAGCTAAAGTAAATGTCGTCACATATTGAAAATTAAAGGAAATGTGGCCTCATATTGATAATTTATGTCGTATCCCTAAAAACTATTGTGGACTCTTTTCGATTAATAAAGATAATGTGGTCACATATTGATAGCTAAAGTAAATGTGGTCACATATTGAAAATTAAAGGAAATGTGGCCTCATATTGATAATTTATATCGTATCCCTAAAAACTATTGTGGACTCTTTTCGATCAATAAAGATAATGTGATCACATATTGATAAATAAAGGAAATATAGTCACATATTGATAATTAAAGGAAATGTGGCCTCATATTGATAATTTATATCGTTTCCCTAAAAACTATCGTGGACTCTTTTCGATTAATAAAAACAATGTGGTCACATATTGATAGCTAAAGTAAATGTGGTCACATATTGAAAATTAAAGGAAATGTGGCCTCATATTGATAATTTATATCGTAACCCTAAAAACTATTGTGGACTCTTTTCGATTAATAAAGATAATGTGGTCACATATTGATAGCTAAAGTAAATGTAGTCACATATTGATAATTAAAGGAAATGTGGCCTCATATTGATAATTTATATCGTATCCCTAAAAACTATTGTGGACTCTTTTCGAATAATAAAGATAATGTGGTCACATATTGATAGCTAAAGTAAATGTGGTCACATATTGAAAATTAAAGGAAATGTGGCCTCATATTGATAATTTATATCGTATCCCTAAAAAGTATTGTGGACTCTTTTCGATTAATAAAAACAATGTGGTCACATATTGATAATTAAAAGAAATGTGGCCTCATATTGATAATTTATATCCAATCCCTAAAAAGTATTGTGGACTCTTTTTGATTAATAAAAATAATGTGGTCACATATTGAAAATTAAAGGAAATATGGCCTCATATTGATAATTTATATCGTATCCCTAAAAACTATTGTGGACTCTTTTCGATTAATAAAGATAATGTGGTCACATATTGATAGCTAAAGTAAATGTGGTCACATATTGAAAATTAAAGGAAATGTGGCCTCATATTGATAATTTATATCCTATCCCTAAAAACAATTGTGGACTCTTTTCGATCAATAAAGATAATGTGGTCACATATTGATAATTAAAAGAAATGTATTCACATATTGATAATTAAAGGAAATGTGGCCTCATATTGATAATTTATATCGTATCCCTAAAAACTATCGTGGACTCTTTTCGATCAATAAAGATAATGTGGTCACATATTGAAAATTAAAGGAAATGTGGCCTCATATTGATAATTTATATCGTATCCCTAAAAACTATCGTGAACTCTTTTCGATCAATAAAGATAATGTGGTCACATATTGATAACTAAAGGAAATGTAGTCACATATTGATAATTAAAGGAAATGTGGCCTCAAATTGATAATTTATATCGTATCCCTAAAAACTATCGTGGACTCTTTTCGATTATTAAAAACAATGTGGTCACATATTGATAATTAAAGGAAATGTGGCCTCATATTTATTATTTATATCGTATCGCTAAAAACTATTGTGGACTCTTTTCGATTAATAAAGATAATGTGGTCACATATTGATAGCTAAAGTAAATGTGGTCACATATTGAAAATTAAAGGAAATGTGGCCTCATATTGATAATTTATATCGTATCCCTAAAAACTATCGTGAACTCTTTTCGATTAATAAAGATAATGTGGTCACATATTGATAAATAAAGGAAATGTGGCCTCATATTGATAATTTATATCGTATCCCTAAAAACTAATGTGAAATATTTTAGATTAATAAAAACAATGTGGTCACATATTGATAATTAAAGTAAATGTCGTCACATATTGAAAATTAAAGGAAATGTGGCCTCATATTGATAATTTATATCGTATCCCTAAAAACTATTGTGGACTCTTTTCGATCAATAAAGATAATGTGGTCACATATTGATAAATAAAGGAAATATAGTCACATATTGATAATTAAAGGAAATGTGGCCTCATATTGATAATTTATATCGTTTCCCTAAAAACTATCGTGGACTCTTTTCGATTAATAAAAACAATGTGGTCACATATTGATAATTAAAGTAAATGTGGTCACATATTGAAAATTAAAGGAAATGTGGCCTCATATTGATAATTTATATCGTAACCCTAAAAACTATTGTGGACTCTTTTCGATTAATAAAGATAATGTGGTCACATATTGATAGCTAAAGTAAATGTAGTCACATATTGATAATTAAAGGAAATGTGGCCTCATATTGATAATTTATATCGTAACCCTAAAAACTATTGTGGACTCTTTTCGATTAATAAAGATAATGTGGTCACATATTGATAGCTAAAGTAAATGTAGTCACATATTGATAATTAAAGGAAATGTGGCCTCATATTGATAATTTATATCGTATCCCTAAAAACTATTGTGGACTCTTTTCGATTAATAAAGATAATGTGGTCACATATTGATAGCTAAAGTAAATGTGGTCACATATTGAAAATTAAAGGAAATGTGGCCTCATATTGATAATTTATATCGTATCCCTAAAAAGTATTGTGGACTCTTTTCGATTAATAAAAACAATGTGGTCACATATTGATAATTAAAAGAAATGTGGCCTCATATTGATAATTTATATCGTATCCCTAAAAAGTATTGTGGACTCTTTTTGATTAATAAAAATAATGTGGTCACATATTGAAAATTAAAGGAAATATGGCCTCATATTGATAATTTATATCGTATCCCTAAAAACTATTGTGGACTCTTTTCGATTAATAAAGATAATGTGGTCACATATTGATAGCTAAAGTAAATGTAGTCACATATTGATAATTAAAGGAAATGTGGCCTCATATTGATAATTTATATCGTAACCCTAAAAACTATTGTGGACTCTTTTCGATTAATAAAGATAATGTGGTCACATATTGATAGCTAAAGTAAATGTAGTCACATATTGATAATTAAAGGAAATGTGGCCTCATATTGATAATTTATATTGTATCCCTAAAAACTATCGTGAACTCTTTTCGATTAATAAAGATAATGTGGTCACATATTGATAATTAAAGGAAATGTGGCCTCATATTGATAATTTATATCGTATCCCTAAAAACTATCGTGGACTCTTTTCGATCAATAAAGATAATGTGGTCACATATTGATAAATAAAGGAAATATAGTCACATATTGATAATTAAAGGAAATGTGGCCTCATATTAATAAATTATATCGTTTCCCTAAAAACTATCGTGGACTCTTTTCGATTAATAAAAACAATGTGGTCACATATTGATAGCTAAAGTAAATGTCGTCACATATTGAAAATTAAAGGAAATGTGGCCTCATATTGATAATTAATGTCGTATCCCTAAAAACTATCGTGGACTCTTTTCGATCAATAATGATAATGTGGTCACATATTGAAAATTAAAGGAAATGTGGCCTCATATTGATAATTTATATCGTATCCCTAAAAACTATCGTGAACTCTTTTCGATTAATAAAGATAATGTGGTCACATATTGATAATTAAAGGAAATGTGGCCTCATATTGATAATTTATATCGTATCCCTAAAAACTATCGTGAACTCTTTTCGATCAATAAAGATAATGTGGTCACATATTGATAACTAAAGGAAATGTAGTCACATATTGATAATTAAAGGAAATGTGGCCTCAAATTGATAATTTATATCGTATCCCTAAAAACTATCGCGGACTCTTTTCGATTAATAAAAACAATGTGGTCACATATTGATAATTAAAGGAAATGTGGCCTCATATTGATTATTTATATCGTATCGCTAAAAACTATTGTGGACTCTTTTCGATTAATAAAGATAATGTGGTCACATATTGATAGCTAAAGTAAATGTGGTCACATATTGAAAATTAAAGGAAATGTGGCCTCATATTGATAATTTATATCGTATCCCTAAAAACTATCGTGAACTCTTTTCGATTAATTAAGATAATGTGGTCACATATTGATAAATAAAGGAAATGTGGCCTCATATTGATAATTTATATCGTATCCCTAAAAACTAATGTGAAATCTTTTCGATTAATAAAAACAATGTGGTCACATATTGATAATTAAAGGAAATGTAGTCACATATTGATAATTAAAAGAAATGTGGCCTCATATTGATAATTTATATCGTATCCCTAAAAACTAATTTGAACTCTTTTCGATTAATAAAGATAATGTGGTCACATATTGATAAATAAAGGAAATATAGTCACATATTGATAATTAAAGGAAATGTGGCCTCATATTGATAATTTATATCGTTTCCCTAAAAACTATCGTGGACTCTTTTCGATTAATAAAAACAATGTGGTCACATATTGGTAGCTAAAGTAAATGTCGTCACATATTGAAAATTAAAGGAAATGTGGCCTCATATTGATAATTTATGTCGTATCCCTAAAAACTATCGTGGACTCTTTTCGATCAATAAAGATAATGTGGTCACATATTGATAATTAAAGGAAATGTGGCCTCATATTGATAATTAAAGGAAATGTGGCCTCATATTGATAATTTATATCGTTTCCCTAAAAACTATCGTGGACTCTTTTCGATTAATAAAAACAATGTGGTCACATATTGATAGCTAAAGTAAATGTCGTCACATATTGAAAATAAAAGGAAATGTGGCCTCATATTGATAATTTATGTCGTATCCCTAAAAACTATCGTGGACTCTTTTCGATTAATAAAAACAATGTGGTCACATATTGATAGCTAAAGTAAATGTCGTCACATATTGAAAATTAAAGGAAATGTGGCCTCATATTGATAATTTATATCGTTTCCCTAAAAACTATCGTGGACTCTTTTCGATTAATAAAAACAATGTGGTCACATATTGGTAGCTAAAGTAAATGTCGTCACATATTGAAAATTAAAGGAAATGTGGCCTCATATTGATAATTTATATCGTTTCCCTAAAAACTATCGTGGACTCTTTTCGATTAATAAAAACAATGTGGTCACATATTGGTAGCTAAAGTAAATGTCGTCACATATTGAAAATTAAAGGAAATGTGGCCTCATATTGATAATTTATGTCGTATCCCTAAAAACTATCGTGGACTCTTTTCGATCAATAAAGATAATGTGGTCACATATTGATAATTAAAGGAAATGTGGCCTCATATTGATAATTAAAGGAAATGTGGCCTCATATTGATAATTTATATCGTTTCCCTAAAAACTATCGTGGACTCTTTTCGATTAATAAAAACAATGTGGTCACATATTGATAGCTAAAGTAAATGTCGTCACATATTGAAAATTAAAGGAAATGTGGCCTCATATTGATAATTTATGTCGTATCCCTAAAAACTATTGTGGACTCTTTTCGATTAATAAAGATAATGTGGTCACATATTGATAGCTAAAGTAAATGTGGTCACATATTGAAAATTAAAGGAAATGTGGCCTCATATTGATAATTTATATCGTATCCCTAAAAACTATTGTGGACTCTTTTCGATCAATAAAGATAATGTGGTCACATATTGATAAATAAAGGAAATATAGTCACATATTGATAATTAAAGGAAATGTGGCCTCATATTGATAATTTATATCGTTTCCCTAAAAACTATCGTGGACTCTTTTCGATTAATAAAAACAATGTGGTCACATATTGATAGCTAAAGTAAATGTGGTCACATATTGAAAATTAAAGGAAATGTGGCCTCATATTGATAATTTATATCGTAACCCTTAAAACTATTGTGGACTCTTTTCGATTAATAAAGATAATGTGGTCACATATTGATAGCTAAAGTAAATGTAGTCACATATTGATAATTAAAGGAAATGTGGCCTCATATTGATAATTTATATCGTAACCCTAAAAACTATTGTGGACTCTTTTCGATTAATAAAGATAATGTGGTCACATATTGATAGCTAAAGTAAATGTAGTCACATATTGATAATTAAAGGAAATGTGGCCTCATATTGATAATTTATATCGTATCCCTAAAAACTATTGTGGACTCTTTTCGATTAATAAAGATAATGTGGTCACATATTGATAGCTAAAGTAAATGTGGTCACATATTGAAAATTAAGGAAATGTGGCCTCATATTGATAATTTATATCGTATCCCTAAAAAGTATTGTGGACTCTTTTTGATTAATAAAAACAATGTGGTCACATATTGATAATTAAAAGAAATGTGGCCTCATATTGATAATTTATATCGTATCCCTAAAAAGTATTGTGGACTCTTTTTGATTAATAAAAATAATGTGGTCACATATTGAAAATTAAAGGAAATATGGCCTCATATTGATAATTTATATCGTATCCCTAAAAACTATTGTGGACTCTTTTCGATCAATAAAGATAATGTGGTCACATATTGATAATTAAAGGAAATGTATTCACATATTGATAATTAAAGGAAATGTGGCCTCATATTGATAATTTATATCGTATCCCTAAAAACTATCGTGGACTCTTTTCGATCAATAAAGATAATGTGGTCACATATTGAAAATTAAAGGAAATGTGGCCTCATATTGATAATTTATATCGTATCCCTAAAAACAATTGTGGACTCTTTTCGATCAATAAAGATAATGTGGTCACATATTGATAATTAAAGGAAATGTATTCACATATTGATAATTAAAGGAAATGTGGCCTCATATTGATAATTTATATCGTATCCCTAAAAACTATCGTGGACTCTTTTCGATCAATAAAGATAATGTGGTCACATATTGATAACTAAAGGAAATGTAGTCACATATTGATAATTAAAGGAAATGTGGCCTCATATTGATTATTTATATCGTATCGCTAAAAACTATTGTGGACTCTTTTCGATTAATAAAGATAATGTGGTCACATATTGATAGCTAAAGTAAATGTGGTCACATATTGAAAATTAAAGGAAATGTGGCCTCATATTGATAATTTATATCGTATCCCTAAAAACTATCGTGAACTCTTTTCGATTAATAAAGATAATGTGGTCACATATTGATAAATAAAGGAAATGTGGCCTCATATTGATAATTTATATCGTATCCCTAAAAACTAATGTGAAATCTTTTCGATTAATAAAAACAATGTGGTCACATATTGATAATTAAAGGAAATGTAGTCACATATTGATAATTAAAGGAAATGTGGCCTCATATTGATAATTTATATCGTATCCCTAAAAACTAATTTGAACTCTTTTCGATTAATAAAGATAATGTGGTCACATATTGATAAATAAAGGAAATATAGTCACATATTGATAATTAAAGGAAATGTGGCCTCATATTGATAATTTATATCGTTTCCCTAAAAACTATCGTGGACTCTTTTCGATTAATAAAAACAATGTGGTCACATATTGATAGCTAAAGTAAATGTCGTCACATATTGAAAATTAAAGGAAATGTGGCCTCATATTGATAATTTATGTCGTATCCCTAAAAACTATCGTGGACTCTTTTCGATCAATAAAGATAATGTGGTCACATATTGATAATTAAAGGAAATGTGGCCTCATATTGATAATTTATATCGTATCCCTAAAAACTAATGTGAACTCTTTTCGATTAATAAAGATAATGTAGTCACATATTGATAATTAAAGTAAATGTGGCCTCATATTGATAATTTATATCGTATCCCTAAAAACTATTGTGGACTCTTTTCGATTAATAAAGATAATGTGGTCACATATTGATAGCTAAAGTAAATGTGGTCACATATTGAAAATTAAAGGAAATGTGGCATCATATTGATAATTTATATCGTATCCCCAAAACTATTGTGGACTCTTTTCGATCAATAAAGATAATGTGGTCACATATCGATAAATAAAGGAAATATAATCACATATTGATAATTAAAGGAAATGTGGCCTCATATTGATAATTTATATCGTTTCCCTAAAAACTATCGTGGACTCTTTTCGATTAATAAAAACAATGTGGTCACATATTGATAGCTAAAGTAAATGTGGTCACATATTGAAAATTAAAGGAAATGTGGCCTCATATTGACAATTTATATCGTATCCCTAAAAACAATTGTGGACTCTTTTCGATCAATAAAGATAATGTGGTCACATATTGATAATTAAAGGAAATGTATTCACATATTGATAATTAAAGGAAATGTGGCCTCATATTGATAATTTATATCGTATCCCTAAAAACTATCGTGGACTCTTTTCGATCAATAAAGATAATGTGGTCACATATTGAAAATTAAAGGAAATGTGGCCTCATATTGATAATTTATATCGTATCCCTAAAAACTATCGTGAACTCTTTTCGATTAATAAAGATAATGTGGTCACATATTGATAAATAAAGGAAATGTGGCCTCATATTGATAATTTATATCGTATCCCTAAAAACTAATGTGAAATCTTTTCGATTAATAAAAACAATGTGGTCACATATTGATAATTAAAGGAAATGTGGCCTCATATTGATAATTTATATCGTATCCCTAAAAACTATTGTGGACTCTTTTCGATTAATAAAGATAATGTGGTCACATATTGATAGCTATAGTAAATGTGGTCACATATTGAAAATTAAAGGAAATGTGGCCTCATATTGATAATTTATATCGTATCCCTAAAAACTATCGTGAACTCTTTTCGATTAATAAAGATAATGTGGTCACATATTGATAAATAAAGGAAATGTGGCCTCATATTGATAATTTATATCGTATCCCTAAAAACTAATGTGAAATCTTTTCGATTAATAAAAACAATGTGGTCACATATTGATAATTAAAGGAAATGTAGTCACATATTGATAATTAAAGGAAATGTGGCCTCATATTGATAATTTATATCGTATCCCTAAAAACTATCGTGAACTCTTTTCGGTTAATAAAGATAATGTGGTCACATATTGATAATTAAAGGAAATGTGGCCTCATATTGATAATTTATATCGTATCCCGAAAAACTATCGTGGACTCTTTTCGATCAATAAAGATAATGTGGTCACATATTGATAGCTAAAGTAAATGTGGTCACATATTGAAAATTAAAGGAAATGTGGCCTCATATTGATAATTTATATCGTATCCCTAAAAACTATTGTGGACTCTTTTCGATTAATAAAGATAATGTGGTCACATATTGATAGCTATAGTAAATGTGGTCACATATTGAAAATTAAAGGAAATGTGGCCTCATATTGATAATTTATATCGTATCCCTAAAAACTATCGTGAACTCTTTTCGATTAATAAAGATAATGTGGTCACATATTGATAAATAAAGGAAATGTGGCCTCATATTGATAATTAAAGGAAATGTGGCCTCATATTGATAATTTATATCGTATCCCTAAAAACTAATTTGAACTCTTTTCGATTAATAAAGATAATGTGGTCACATATTGATAAATAAAGGAAATGTGGCCTCATATTGATAATTAAAGGAAATGTGGCCTCATATTGATAATTTATATCGTATCCCTAAAAACTAATTTGAACTCTTTTCGATTAATAAAGATAATGTGGTCACATATTGATAAATAAAGGAAATATAGTCACATATTGATAATTAAAGGAAATGTGGCCTCATATTGATAATTTATATCGTTTCCCTAAAAACTATCGTGGACTCTTTTCGATTAATAAAAACAATGTGGTCACATATTGATAGCTAAAGTAAATGTCGTCACATATTGAAAATTAAAGGAAATGTGGCCTCATATTGATAATTTATGTCGTATCCCTAAAAACTATTGTGGACTCTTTTCGATTAATAAAGATAATGTGGTCACATATTGATAGCTAAAGTAAATGTGGTCACATATTGAAAATTAAAGGAAATGTGGCCTCATATTGATAATTTATATCGTATCCCTAAAAACTATTGTGGACTCTTTTCGATCAATAAAGATAATGTGATCACATATTGATAAATAAAGGAAATATAGTCACATATTGATAATTAAAGGAAATGTGGCCTCATATTGATAATTTATATCGTTTCCCTAAAAACTATCGTGGACTCTTTTCGATTAATAAAAACAATGTGGTCACATATTGATAGCTAAAGTAAATGTGGTCACATATTGAAAATTAAAGGAAATGTGGCCTCATATTGATAATTTATATCGTAACCCTAAAAACTATTGTGGACTCTTTTCGATTAATAAAGATAATGTGGTCACATATTGATAGCTAAAGTAAATGTAGTCACATATTGATAATTAAAGGAAATGTGGCCTCATATTGATAATTTATATCGTATCCCTAAAAACTATTGTGGACTCTTTTCGAATAATAAAGATAATGTGGTCACATATTGATAGCTAAAGTAAATGTGGTCACATATTGAAAATTAAAGGAAATGTGGCCTCATATTGATAATTTATATCGTATCCCTAAAAAGTATTGTGGACTCTTTTCGATTAATAAAAACAATGTGGTCACATATTGATAATTAAAAGAAATGTGGCCTCATATTGATAATTTATATCCAATCCCTAAAAAGTATTGTGGACTCTTTTTGATTAATAAAAATAATGTGGTCACATATTGAAAATTAAAGGAAATATGGCCTCATATTGATAATTTATATCGTATCCCTAAAAACTATTGTGGACTCTTTTCGATTAATAAAGATAATGTGGTCACATATTGATAGCTAAAGTAAATGTGGTCACATATTGAAAATTAAAGGAAATGTGGCCTCATATTGATAATTTATATCCTATCCCTAAAAACAATTGTGGACTCTTTTCGATCAATAAAGATAATGTGGTCACATATTGATAATTAAAAGAAATGTATTCACATATTGATAATTAAAGGAAATGTGGCCTCATATTGATAATTTATATCGTATCCCTAAAAACTATCGTGGACTCTTTTCGATCAATAAAGATAATGTGGTCACATATTGAAAATTAAAGGAAATGTGGCCTCATATTGATAATTTATATCGTATCCCTAAAAACTATCGTGAACTCTTTTCGATCAATAAAGATAATGTGGTCACATATTGATAACTAAAGGAAATGTAGTCACATATTGATAATTAAAGGAAATGTGGCCTCAAATTGATAATTTATATCGTATCCCTAAAAACTATCGTGGACTCTTTTCGATTATTAAAAACAATGTGGTCACATATTGATAATTAAAGGAAATGTGGCCTCATATTTATTATTTATATCGTATCGCTAAAAACTATTGTGGACTCTTTTCGATTAATAAAGATAATGTGGTCACATATTGATAGCTAAAGTAAATGTGGTCACATATTGAAAATTAAAGGAAATGTGGCCTCATATTGATAATTTATATCGTATCCCTAAAAACTATCGTGAACTCTTTTCGATTAATAAAGATAATGTGGTCACATATTGATAAATAAAGGAAATGTGGCCTCATATTGATAATTTATATCGTATCCCTAAAAACTAATGTGAAATATTTTAGATTAATAAAAACAATGTGGTCACATATTGATAATTAAAGTAAATGTCGTCACATATTGAAAATTAAAGGAAATGTGGCCTCATATTGATAATTTATGTCGTATCCCTAAAAACTATTGTGGACTCTTTTCGATTAATAAAGATAATGTGGTCACATATTGATAGCTAAAGTAAATGTGGTCACATATTGAAAATTAAAGGAAATGTGGCCTCATATTGATAATTTATATCGTATCCCTAAAAACTATTGTGGACTCTTTTCGATCAATAAAGATAATGTGGTCACATATTGATAAATAAAGGAAATATAGTCACATATTGATAATTAAAGGAAATGTGGCCTCATATTGATAATTTATATCGTTTCCCTAAAAACTATCGTGGACTCTTTTCGATTAATAAAAACAATGTGGTCACATATTGATAATTAAAGTAAATGTGGTCACATATTGAAAATTAAAGGAAATGTGGCCTCATATTGATAATTTATATCGTAACCCTAAAAACTATTGTGGACTCTTTTCGATTAATAAAGATAATGTGGTCACATATTGATAGCTAAAGTAAATGTAGTCACATATTGATAATTAAAGGAAATGTGGCCTCATATTGATAATTTATATCGTAACCCTAAAAACTATTGTGGACTCTTTTCGATTAATAAAGATAATGTGGTCACATATTGATAGCTAAAGTAAATGTAGTCACATATTGATAATTAAAGGAAATGTGGCCTCATATTGATAATTTATATCGTATCCCTAAAAACTATTGTGGACTCTTTTCGATTAATAAAGATAATGTGGTCACATATTGATAGCTAAAGTAAATGTGGTCACATATTGAAAATTAAAGGAAATGTGGCCTCATATTGATAATTTATATCGTATCCCTAAAAAGTATTGTGGACTCTTTTCGATTAATAAAAACAATGTGGTCACATATTGATAATTAAAAGAAATGTGGCCTCATATTGATAATTTATATCGTATCCCTAAAAAGTATTGTGGACTCTTTTTGATTAATAAAAATAATGTGGTCACATATTGAAAATTAAAGGAAATATGGCCTCATATTGATAATTTATATCGTATCCCTAAAAACTATTGTGGACTCTTTTCGATTAATAAAGATAATGTGGTCACATATTGATAGCTAAAGTAAATGTAGTCACATATTGATAATTAAAGGAAATGTGGCCTCATATTGATAATTTATATCGTAACCCTAAAAACTATTGTGGACTCTTTTCGATTAATAAAGATAATGTGGTCACATATTGATAGCTAAAGTAAATGTAGTCACATATTGATAATTAAAGGAAATGTGGCCTCATATTGATAATTTATATTGTATCCCTAAAAACTATCGTGAACTCTTTTCGATTAATAAAGATAATGTGGTCACATATTGATAATTAAAGGAAATGTGGCCTCATATTGATAATTTATATCGTATCCCTAAAAACTATCGTGGACTCTTTTCGATCAATAAAGATAATGTGGTCACATATTGATAAATAAAGGAAATATAGTCACATATTGATAATTAAAGGAAATGTGGCCTCATATTAATAAATTATATCGTTTCCCTAAAAACTATCGTGGACTCTTTTCGATTAATAAAAACAATGTGGTCACATATTGATAGCTAAAGTAAATGTCGTCACATATTGAAAATTAAAGGAAATGTGGCCTCATATTGATAATTAATGTCGTATCCCTAAAAACTATCGTGGACTCTTTTCGATCAATAATGATAATGTGGTCACATATTGAAAATTAAAGGAAATGTGGCCTCATATTGATAATTTATATCGTATCCCTAAAAACTATCGTGAACTCTTTTCGATTAATAAAGATAATGTGGTCACATATTGATAATTAAAGGAAATGTGGCCTCATATTGATAATTTATATCGTATCCCTAAAAACTATCGTGAACTCTTTTCGATCAATAAAGATAATGTGGTCACATATTGATAACTAAAGGAAATGTAGTCACATATTGATAATTAAAGGAAATGTGGCCTCAAATTGATAATTTATATCGTATCCCTAAAAACTATCGCGGACTCTTTTCGATTAATAAAAACAATGTGGTCACATATTGATAATTAAAGGAAATGTGGCCTCATATTGATTATTTATATCGTATCGCTAAAAACTATTGTGGACTCTTTTCGATTAATAAAGATAATGTGGTCACATATTGATAGCTAAAGTAAATGTGGTCACATATTGAAAATTAAAGGAAATGTGGCCTCATATTGATAATTTATATCGTATCCCTAAAAACTATCGTGAACTCTTTTCGATTAATTAAGATAATGTGGTCACATATTGATAAATAAAGGAAATGTGGCCTCATATTGATAATTTATATCGTATCCCTAAAAACTAATGTGAAATCTTTTCGATTAATAAAAACAATGTGGTCACATATTGATAATTAAAGGAAATGTAGTCACATATTGATAATTAAAAGAAATGTGGCCTCATATTGATAATTTATATCGTATCCCTAAAAACTAATTTGAACTCTTTTCGATTAATAAAGATAATGTGGTCACATATTGATAAATAAAGGAAATATAGTCACATATTGATAATTAAAGGAAATGTGGCCTCATATTGATAATTTATATCGTTTCCCTAAAAACTATCGTGGACTCTTTTCGATTAATAAAAACAATGTGGTCACATATTGGTAGCTAAAGTAAATGTCGTCACATATTGAAAATTAAAGGAAATGTGGCCTCATATTGATAATTTATGTCGTATCCCTAAAAACTATCGTGGACTCTTTTCGATCAATAAAGATAATGTGGTCACATATTGATAATTAAAGGAAATGTGGCCTCATATTGATAATTAAAGGAAATGTGGCCTCATATTGATAATTTATATCGTTTCCCTAAAAACTATCGTGGACTCTTTTCGATTAATAAAAACAATGTGGTCACATATTGATAGCTAAAGTAAATGTCGTCACATATTGAAAATAAAAGGAAATGTGGCCTCATATTGATAATTTATGTCGTATCCCTAAAAACTATCGTGGACTCTTTTCGATTAATAAAAACAATGTGGTCACATATTGATAGCTAAAGTAAATGTCGTCACATATTGAAAATTAAAGGAAATGTGGCCTCATATTGATAATTTATATCGTTTCCCTAAAAACTATCGTGGACTCTTTTCGATTAATAAAAACAATGTGGTCACATATTGGTAGCTAAAGTAAATGTCGTCACATATTGAAAATTAAAGGAAATGTGGCCTCATATTGATAATTTATATCGTTTCCCTAAAAACTATCGTGGACTCTTTTCGATTAATAAAAACAATGTGGTCACATATTGGTAGCTAAAGTAAATGTCGTCACATATTGAAAATTAAAGGAAATGTGGCCTCATATTGATAATTTATGTCGTATCCCTAAAAACTATCGTGGACTCTTTTCGATCAATAAAGATAATGTGGTCACATATTGATAATTAAAGGAAATGTGGCCTCATATTGATAATTAAAGGAAATGTGGCCTCATATTGATAATTTATATCGTTTCCCTAAAAACTATCGTGGACTCTTTTCGATTAATAAAAACAATGTGGTCACATATTGATAGCTAAAGTAAATGTCGTCACATATTGAAAATTAAAGGAAATGTGGCCTCATATTGATAATTTATGTCGTATCCCTAAAAACTATTGTGGACTCTTTTCGATTAATAAAGATAATGTGGTCACATATTGATAGCTAAAGTAAATGTGGTCACATATTGAAAATTAAAGGAAATGTGGCCTCATATTGATAATTTATATCGTATCCCTAAAAACTATTGTGGACTCTTTTCGATCAATAAAGATAATGTGGTCACATATTGATAAATAAAGGAAATATAGTCACATATTGATAATTAAAGGAAATGTGGCCTCATATTGATAATTTATATCGTTTCCCTAAAAACTATCGTGGACTCTTTTCGATTAATAAAAACAATGTGGTCACATATTGATAGCTAAAGTAAATGTGGTCACATATTGAAAATTAAAGGAAATGTGGCCTCATATTGATAATTTATATCGTAACCCTTAAAACTATTGTGGACTCTTTTCGATTAATAAAGATAATGTGGTCACATATTGATAGCTAAAGTAAATGTAGTCACATATTGATAATTAAAGGAAATGTGGCCTCATATTGATAATTTATATCGTAACCCTAAAAACTATTGTGGACTCTTTTCGATTAATAAAGATAATGTGGTCACATATTGATAGCTAAAGTAAATGTAGTCACATATTGATAATTAAAGGAAATGTGGCCTCATATTGATAATTTATATCGTATCCCTAAAAACTATTGTGGACTCTTTTCGATTAATAAAGATAATGTGGTCACATATTGATAGCTAAAGTAAATGTGGTCACATATTGAAAATTAAGGAAATGTGGCCTCATATTGATAATTTATATCGTATCCCTAAAAAGTATTGTGGACTCTTTTTGATTAATAAAAACAATGTGGTCACATATTGATAATTAAAAGAAATGTGGCCTCATATTGATAATTTATATCGTATCCCTAAAAAGTATTGTGGACTCTTTTTGATTAATAAAAATAATGTGGTCACATATTGAAAATTAAAGGAAATATGGCCTCATATTGATAATTTATATCGTATCCCTAAAAACTATTGTGGACTCTTTTCGATCAATAAAGATAATGTGGTCACATATTGATAATTAAAGGAAATGTATTCACATATTGATAATTAAAGGAAATGTGGCCTCATATTGATAATTTATATCGTATCCCTAAAAACTATCGTGGACTCTTTTCGATCAATAAAGATAATGTGGTCACATATTGAAAATTAAAGGAAATGTGGCCTCATATTGATAATTTATATCGTATCCCTAAAAACAATTGTGGACTCTTTTCGATCAATAAAGATAATGTGGTCACATATTGATAATTAAAGGAAATGTATTCACATATTGATAATTAAAGGAAATGTGGCCTCATATTGATAATTTATATCGTATCCCTAAAAACTATCGTGGACTCTTTTCGATCAATAAAGATAATGTGGTCACATATTGATAACTAAAGGAAATGTAGTCACATATTGATAATTAAAGGAAATGTGGCCTCATATTGATAATTTATATCGTAACCCTTAAAACTATTGTGGACTCTTTTCGATTAATAAAGATAATGTGGTCACATATTGATAGCTAAAGTAAATGTAGTCACATATTGATAATTAAAGGAAATGTGGCCTCATATTGATAATTTATATCGTAACCCTTAAAACTATTGTGGACTCTTTTCGATTAATAAAGATAATGTGGTCACATATTGATAGCTAAAGTAAATGTAGTCACATATTGATAATTAAAGGAAATGTGGCCTCATATTGATAATTTATATCGTATCCCTAAAAACTATTGTGGACTCTTTTCGATTAATAAAGATAATGTGGTCACATATTGATAGCTAAAGTAAATGTGGTCACATATTGAAAATTAAGGAAATGTGGCCTCATATTGATAATTTATATCGTATCCCTAAAAAGTATTGTGGACTCTTTTTGATTAATAAAAACAATGTGGTCACATATTGATAATTAAAAGAAATGTGGCCTCATATTGATAATTTATATCGTATCCCTAAAAAGTATTGTGGACTCTTTTTGATTAATAAAAATAATGTGGTCACATATTGAAAATTAAAGGAAATATGGCCTCATATTGATAATTTATATCGTATCCCTAAAAACTATTGTGGACTCTTTTCGATCAATAAAGATAATGTGGTCACATATTGATAATTAAAGGAAATGTATTCACATATTGATAATTAAAGGAAATGTGGCCTCATATTGATAATTTATATCGTATCCCTAAAAACTATCGTGGACTCTTTTCGATCAATAAAGATAATGTGGTCACATATTGAAAATTAAAGGAAATGTGGCCTCATATTGATAATTTATATCGTATCCCTAAAAACAATTGTGGACTCTTTTCGATCAATAAAGATAATGTGGTCACATATTGATAATTAAAGGAAATGTATTCACATATTGATAATTAAAGGAAATGTGGCCTCATATTGATAATTTATATCGTATCCCTAAAAACTATCGTGGACTCTTTTCGATCAATAAAGATAATGTGGTCACATATTGATAACTAAAGGAAATGTAGTCACATATTGATAATTAAAGGAAATGTGGCCTCATATTGATTATTTATATCGTATCGCTAAAAACTATTGTGGACTCTTTTCGATTAATAAAGATAATGTGGTCACATATTGATAGCTAAAGTAAATGTGGTCACATATTGAAAATTAAAGGAAATGTGGCCTCATATTGATAATTTATATCGTATCCCTAAAAACTATCGTGAACTCTTTTCGATTAATAAAGATAATGTGGTCACATATTGATAAATAAAGGAAATGTGGCCTCATATTGATAATTTATATCGTATCCCTAAAAACTAATGTGAAATCTTTTCGATTAATAAAAACAATGTGGTCACATATTGATAATTAAAGGAAATGTAGTCACATATTGATAATTAAAGGAAATGTGGCCTCATATTGATAATTTATATCGTATCCCTAAAAACTAATTTGAACTCTTTTCGATTAATAAAGATAATGTGGTCACATATTGATAAATAAAGGAAATATAGTCACATATTGATAATTAAAGGAAATGTGGCCTCATATTGATAATTTATATCGTTTCCCTAAAAACTATCGTGGACTCTTTTCGATTAATAAAAACAATGTGGTCACATATTGATAGCTAAAGTAAATGTCGTCACATATTGAAAATTAAAGGAAATGTGGCCTCATATTGATAATTTATGTCGTATCCCTAAAAACTATCGTGGACTCTTTTCGATCAATAAAGATAATGTGGTCACATATTGATAATTAAAGGAAATGTGGCCTCATATTGATAATTTATATCGTATCCCTAAAAACTAATGTGAACTCTTTTCGATTAATAAAGATAATGTAGTCACATATTGATAATTAAAGTAAATGTGGCCTCATATTGATAATTTATATCGTATCCCTAAAAACTATTGTGGACTCTTTTCGATTAATAAAGATAATGTGGTCACATATTGATAGCTAAAGTAAATGTGGTCACATATTGAAAATTAAAGGAAATGTGGCATCATATTGATAATTTATATCGTATCCCCAAAACTATTGTGGACTCTTTTCGATCAATAAAGATAATGTGGTCACATATCGATAAATAAAGGAAATATAATCACATATTGATAATTAAAGGAAATGTGGCCTCATATTGATAATTTATATCGTTTCCCTAAAAACTATCGTGGACTCTTTTCGATTAATAAAAACAATGTGGTCACATATTGATAGCTAAAGTAAATGTGGTCACATATTGAAAATTAAAGGAAATGTGGCCTCATATTGACAATTTATATCGTATCCCTAAAAACAATTGTGGACTCTTTTCGATCAATAAAGATAATGTGGTCACATATTGATAATTAAAGGAAATGTATTCACATATTGATAATTAAAGGAAATGTGGCCTCATATTGATAATTTATATCGTATCCCTAAAAACTATCGTGGACTCTTTTCGATCAATAAAGATAATGTGGTCACATATTGAAAATTAAAGGAAATGTGGCCTCATATTGATAATTTATATCGTATCCCTAAAAACTATCGTGAACTCTTTTCGATCAATAAAGATAATGTGGTCACATATTGATAACTAAAGGAAATGTAGTCACATATTGATAATTAAAGGAAATGTGGCCTCATATTGATTATTTATATCGTATCGCTAAAAACTATTGTGGACTCTTTTCGATTAATAAAGATAATGTGGTCACATATTGATAGCTAAAGTAAATGTGGTCACATATTGAAAATTAAAGGAAATGTGGCCTCATATTGATAATTTATATCGTATCCCTAAAAACTATCGTGAACTCTTTTCGATTAATAAAGATAATGTGGTCACATATTGATAAATAAAGGAAATGTGGCCTCATATTGATAATTTATATCGTATCCCTAAAAACTAATGTGAAATCTTTTCGATTAATAAAAACAATGTGGTCACATATTGATAATTAAAGGAAATGTAGTCACATATTGATAATTAAAGGAAATGTGGCCTCATATTGATAATTTATATCGTATCCCTAAAAACTAATTTGAACTCTTTTCGATTAATAAAGATAATGTGGTCACATATTGATAAATAAAGGAAATATAGTCACATATTGATAATTAAAGGAAATGTGGCCTCATATTGATAATTTATATCGTTTCCCTAAAAACTATCGTGGACTCTTTTCGATTAATAAAAACAATGTGGTCACATATTGATAGCTAAAGTAAATGTCGTCACATATTGAAAATTAAAGGAAATGTGGCCTCATATTGATAATTTATGTCGTATCCCTAAAAACTATCGTGGACTCTTTTCGATCAATAAAGATAATGTGGTCACATATTGATAATTAAAGGAAATGTGGCCTCATATTGATAATTTATATCGTATCCCTAAAAACTAATGTGAACTCTTTTCGATTAATAAAGATAATGTAGTCACATATTGATAATTAAAGTAAATGTGGCCTCATATTGATAATTTATATCGTATCCCTAAAAACTATTGTGGACTCTTTTCGATTAATAAAGATAATGTGGTCACATATTGATAGCTAAAGTAAATGTGGTCACATATTGAAAATTAAAGGAAATGTGGCCTCATATTGAAAATTTATATCGTATCCCTAAAAACTAATGTGAACTCTTTTCGATTAATAAAGATAATGTGGTCACATATTGATAAATAAAGGAAATGTGGCCTCATATTGATAATTTATATCGTTTCCCTAAAAACTATCGTGGACTCTTTTCGATTAATAAAAACAATGTGGTCACATATTGATAGCTAAAGTAAATGTGGTCACATATTGAAAATTAAAGGAAATGTGGCCTCATATTGACAATTTATATCGTAACCCTAAAAACTATTGTGGACTCTTTTCGATTAATAAAGATAATGTGGTCACATATTGATAGCTAAAGTAAATGTAGTCACATATTGATAATTAAAGGAAATGTGGCCTCATATTGATAATTTATATCGTATCCCTAAAAACTATCGTGAACTCTTTTCGATTAATAAAGATAATGTGGTCACATATTGATAATTAAAGGAAATGTGGCCTCATATTGATAATTTATATCGTAACCCTAAAAACTATTGTGGACTCTTTTCGATTAATAAAGATAATGTGGTCACATATTGATAGCTAAAGTAAATGTAGTCACATATTGATAATTAAAGGAAATGTGGCCTCATATTGATAATTTATATCGTATCCCTAAAAACTATCGTGAACTCTTTTCGATTAATAAAGATAATGTGGTCACATATTGATAATTAAAGGAAATGTGGCCTCATATTGATAATTTATATCGTATCCCTAAAAACTATCGTGGACTCTTTTCGATCAATAAAGATAATGTGGTCACATATTGATAACTAAAGGAAATGTAGTCACATATTGATAATTAAAGGAAATGTGGCCTCAAATTGATAATTTATATCGTATCCCTAAAAACTATCGTGGACTCTTTTCGATTAATAAAAACAATGTGGTCACATATTGATAATTAAAGGAAATGTGGCCTCATATTGATTATTTATATCGTATCGCTAAAAACTATTGTGGACTCTTTTCGATTAATAAAGATAATGTGGTCACATATTGATAGCTAAAGTAAATGTGGTCACATATTGAAAATTAAAGGAAATGTGGCCTCATATTGATAATTTATATCGTATCCCTAAAAACTATCGTGAACTCTTTTCGATTAATTAAGATAATGTGGTCACATATTGATAAATAAAGGAAATGTGGCCTCATATTGATAATTTATATCGTATCCCTAAAAACTAATGTGAAATCTTTTCGATTAATAAAAACAATGTGGTCACATATTGATAATTAAAGGAAATGTAGTCACATATTGATAATTAAAGGAAATGTGGCCTCATATTGATAATTTATATCGTATCCCTAAAAACTAATGTGAACTCTTTGCGATTAATAAAGATAATGTGGTCACATATTGATAAATAAAGGAAATATAGTCACATATTGATAATTAAAGGAAATGTGGCCTCATATTTATAAATTATATCGTTTCCCTAAAAACTATCGTGGACTCTTTTCGATTAATAAAAACAATGTGGTCACATATTGATAATTAAAGGAAATGTAGTCACATATTGATAATTAAAGGAAATGTGGCCTCATATTGATAATTTATATCGTTTCCCTAAAAACTATCGTGGACTCTTTTCGTATAATAAAAACAATGTGGTCACATATTGATAGCTAAAGTAAATGTGGTCACATATTGATAATTAAAGGAAATGTGGCCTCATATTGATTATTTATGTCGTATCCCTAAAAACTATCGTGGACTCTTTTCGATCAATAAAGATAATGTGGTCACATATTGAAAATTAAAGGAAATGTGGCCTCATATTGATAATTTATATCGTATCCCTAAAAACTATCGTGAACTCTTATCGATTAATAAAAATAATGTGGTCACATATTGAAAATTAAAGGAAATGTGGCCTCATATTGATAAATTATATCGTTTCCCTAAAAACTATCGTGGACTCTTTTCGATTAATAAAAACAATGTGGTCACATATTGATAATTAAAGGAAATGTAGTCACATATTGATAATTAAAGGAAATGTGGCCTCATATTGATTATTTATGTCGTATCCCTAAAAACTATCGTGGACTCTTTTCGATCAATAAAGATAATGTGGTCACATATTGAAAATTAAAGGAAATGTGGCCTCATATTGATAATTTATATCGTATCCCTAAAAACTATCGTGAACTCTTTTCGATTAATAAAAATAATGTGGTCACATATTGATAATTAAAGGAAATGTGGCCTCATATTGACAATTTATATCGTTTCCCTAAAAACTATCGTGGACTCTTTTCGATTAATAAAAACAATGTGGTCACATATTGATAGCTAAAGTAAATGTCGTCACATATTGAAAATTAAAGGAAATGTGGCCTCATATTGATAATTTATATCGTATCCCTAAAAACTATCGTGAACTCTTTTCGATTAATAAAAATAATGTGGTCACATATTGAGAATTAAAGGAAATGTGGCCTCATATTGATAAATTATATCGTTTCCCTAAAAACTATCGTGGACTCTTTTCGATTAATAAAAACAATGTGGTCACATATTGATAGCTAAAGTAAATGTCGTCACATATTGAAAATTAAAGGAAATGTGGCCTCATATTGATTATTTATGTCGTATCCCTAAAAACTATCGTGGACTCTTTTCGATCAATAAAGATAATGTGGTCACATATTGAAAATTAAAGGAAATGTGGCCTCATATTGATAATTTATATCGTATCCCTAAAAACTATCGTGAACTCTTTTCGATTAATAAAAATAATGTGGTCACATATTGAAAATTAAAGGAAATGTGGCCTCATATTGATAAATTATATCGTTTCCCTAAAAACTATCGTGGACTCTTTTCGATTAATAAAAACAATGTGGTCACATATTGATAATTAAAGGAAATGTAGTCACATATTGATAATTAAAGGAAATGTGGCCTCATATTGATTATTTATGTCGTATCCCTAAAAACTATCGTGGACTCTTTTCGATCAATAAAGATAATGTGGTCACATATTGAAAATTAAAGGAAATGTGGCCTCATATTGATAATTTATATCGTATCCCTAAAAACTATCGTGAACTCTTTTCGATTAATAAAAATAATGTGGTCACATATTGATAATTAAAGGAAATGTGGCCTCATATTGATAATTTATATCGTTTCCCTAAAAACTATCGTGGACTCTTTTCGATTAATAAAAACAATGTGGTCACATATTGATAGCTAAAGTAAATGTCGTCACATATTGAAAATTAAAGGAAATGTGGCCTCATATTGATAATTTATATCGTATCCCTAAAAACTATCGTGAACTCTTTTCGATTAATAAAAATAATGTGGTCACATAAAACGTGATAATCTAAAATATTTCTGTCCAAAACAAAAAATAAGAAATAAACGTCGTTTTGCCTCAATTTTTGGTCGAAAAATTTTTCTTTGTTAATTAAAAGAAGTTACTCTCAAAAATAATTTATGAGGAGTTTTTTTAAATTATTAAACTTTTTTCAATCTACATCACTAATGACACATTTTTACGTGATTACCGTAATCTTTTTTTTTTTGAGGAACTTTTTTTTTCCTCAATTTTTCTGAGGAATTTTTTTTTTCCTCAATTTTTCTGAGGAATTTTTTTTTTCCTCAATTTTTCTGAGGAACTTTTTTTTTCCTCAATTTTTCTGAGGAACTTTTTTTTTCCTCAATTTTTTTCACTCCCAGATACTTTTCAAAAAAATCCGCTCACCGGAATCGAACCTGCGACGTACCGGTCTTCAACTCCCTGCACTAACCGCTGCGCCACTTGCTCAATCAAATGTGTTCAACGAAAGTTGACTATAAAAGAACGCGCTTTTTCAATCGATTTTTATTTTTTTTCTTTTATTTTTTTAATAACAATTATTATTTTAATGAATTAATTTACTTAATAAATTATTGTAATCATTAATTTATAGTCATATTTTGGTTTTTTGTCACTTTTTTAATTTTTTTGATATTGTTTTTTCTCTTTGAATTAAATGCAAAGATTTTTGTTTTAATAAAATTTTTAGTGGCTTAATGTTTAATGTTTTATTGGATTAATAAAAAAATTTTAAAAAAAGATCTTACAAATATACAATATTTACAATTACTGAGGTTCTTTTTTTTTTACTTGCAAATTATGGAGAAGATGCGATTTCGCTACCTTCAAAAACTCCTGTGGTAACTTTTGACATGCTCATGGAAAAAGCTGTTTTCATAAGTAAATTTTTTTGCATACAAAGCACAATAAGCTAAAATTTTTTTGCAGAAACTGATTTCACATCATTACCGCCAACTGGAGTAAAAGTATCCTTGTACATCCCTAATGCTCCAACAGATGCAATTGAAAAAATGAAATTTTTTTCAAAACTTGCAAAAGAAAAGCAATGCAGATTGGGGACAATTATAAGTGCGGAAGAACTTTATGTAGTTTCAAAGCTTTGTAATGCTAATCAAAATGCAGTCATCTATCATCCTTCTGATCAACGTAAGTTTGAACTAACAACATCATAAAAAAGTTAAGTTGCCAAATATTTTTTAGTTCTAAACGGATCATTGTTTAATTTAAAACTTTTTGATAAAGTGATTGTTATGGGCGATAATAAATTAAAAGCTGTTGTCACTTCCCAATCAACAACACCTTATCTTCCTCAACCAGAAGAAGCATTACTTGATCACAATAAAATGGCTTAATGTTGATTTTACAAACTTACCTATTTTTTGCTCCAAAAATTGTGATTATTTACATTTACCCAATAAAAATTAAACATTAAGCTAAAAATTTTCATTAAAACAAAAATCTTTGCATTTAATTCAAAGAGAAAAAACAATATCAAAAAAATTAAAAAAGTGACAAAAAACCAAAATATGACTATAAATTAATGATTACAATAATTTATTAAGTAAATTAATTCATTAAAATAATAATTGTTATTAAAAAAATAAAAGAAAAAAAATAAAAATCGATTGAAAAAGCGCGTTCTTTTATAGTCAACTTTCGTTGAACACATTTGATTGAGCAAGTGGCGCAGCGGTTAGTGCAGGGAGTTGAAGACCGGTACGTCGCAGGTTCGATTCCGGTGAGCGGATTTTTTTGAAAAGTATCTGGGAGTGAAAAAAATTGAGGAAAAAAAAAGTTCCTCAGAAAAATTGAGGAAAAAAAAAGTTCCTCAGAAAAATTGAGGAAAAAAAAAATTCCTCAGAAAAATTGAGGAAAAAAAAAATTCCTCAGAAAAATTGAGGAAAAAAAAAGTTCCTCAAAAAAAAAAAGATTACGGTAATCACGTAAAAATGTGTCATTAGTGATGTGGATTACTGTAATAATAATTGTCATTTTAATTTGTAAAAAAATGCTGATTTTGTACAAAAATCCCTTAGTAATTAAATTCTTGAGGAATTTTTCATTAAAAACGCAGAAAGTTTTTTTCTGTGAGGAATAAACTCGTTTTTTTCTTACTTTTTGATTTGGACAGAAATATTTTAGATTATCACGTTTTACATATTGAGAATTAAAGGAAATGTGGCCTCATATTGATAAATTATATCGTTTCCCTAAAAACTATCGTGGACTCTTTTCGATTAATAAAAACAATGTGGTCACATATTGATAGCTAAAGTAAATGTCGTCACATATTGAAAATTAAAGGAAATGTGGCCTCATATTGATTATTTATGTCGTATCCCTAAAAACTATCGTGGACTCTTTTCGATCAATAAAGATAATGTGGTCACATATTGAAAATTAAAGGAAATGTGGCCTCATATTGATAATTTATATCGTTTCCCTAAAAACTATCGTGGACTCTTTTCGATTAATAAAAACAATGTGGTCACATATTGATAGCTAAAGTAAATGTGGTCACATATTGAAAATTAAAGGAAATGTGGCCTCATATTGATAATTTATATCGTTTCCCTAAAAACTATCGTGGACTCTTTTCGATTAATAAAAACAATGTGGTCACATATTGATAGCTAAAGTAAATGTGGTCACATATTGAAAATTAAAGGAAATGTGGCCTCATATTGATAATTTATATCGTATCCCTAAAAACTATCGTGAACTCTTTTCGATTAATAAAGATAATGTGGTCACATATTGATAAATAAAGGAAATGTGGCCTCATATTGATAATTTATATCGTATCCCTAAAAACTAATGTGAAATATTTTGGATTAATAAAAACAATGTGGTCACATATTGATAATTAAAGGAAATGTAGTCACATATTGATAATTAAAGGAAATGTGGCCTCATATTGATAATTTATATCGTATCCCTAAAAACTAATTTGAACTCTTTTCGATTAATAAAGATAATGTGGTCACATATTGATAAATAAAGGAAATATAGTCACATATTGATAATTAAAGGAAATGTGGCCTCATATTGATAATTTATATCGTTTCCCTAAAAACTATCGTGGACTCTTTTCGATTAATAAAAACAATGTGGTCACATATTGATAGCTAAAGTAAATGTCGTCACATATTGAAAATTAAAGGAAATGTGGCCTCATATTGATAATTTATGTCGTATCCCTAAAAACTATCGTGGACTCTTTTCGATCAATAAAGATAATGTGGTCACATATTGATAATTAAAGGAAATGTGGCCTCATATTGATAATTTATATCGTATCCCTAAAAACTAATGTGAACTCTTTTCGATTAATAAAGATAATGTAGTCACATATTGATAATTAAAGTAAATGTGGCCTCATATTGATAATTTATATCGTATCCCTAAAAACTAATGTGAAATCTTTTCGATTAATAAAAACAATGTGGTCACATATTGATAATTAAAGGAAATGTGGCCTCATATTGATTATTTATATCGTATCGCTAAAAACTATTGTGGACTCTTTTCGATTAATAAAGATAATGTGGTCACATAATGATAGCTAAAGTAAATGTGGTCACATATTGAAAATTAAAGGAAATGTGGCCTCATATTGAAAATTTATATCGTATCCCTAAAAACTATCGTGAACTCTTTTCGGTTAATAAAGATAATGTGGTCACATATTGAGAATTAAAGGAAATGTGGCCTCATATTGATAATTTATATCGTATCCCTAAAAACTATCGTGGACTCTTTTCGATCAATAAAGATAATGTGGTCACATATTGATAATTAAAGGAAATGTAGTCACATATTGATAATTAAAGGAAATGTGGCCTCATATTGATAATTTATATCGTATCCCTAAAAACTAATTTGAACTCTTTTCGATTAATAAAGATAATGTGGTCACATATTGATAAATAAAGGAAATATAGTCACATATTGATAATTAAAGGAAATGTGGCCTCATATTGATAATTTATATCGTTTCCCTAAAAACTATCGTGGACTCTTTTCGATTAATAAAAACAATGTGGTCACATATTGATAGCTAAAGTAAATGTCGTCACATATTGAAAATTAAAGGAAATGTGGCCTCATATTGATAATTTATGTCGTATCCCTAAAAACTATCGTGGACTCTTTTCGATCAATAAAGATAATGTGGTCACATATTGATAATTAAAGGAAATGTGGCCTCATATTGATAATTTATATCGTATCCCTAAAAACTAATGTGAACTCTTTTCGATTAATAAAGATAATGTAGTCACATATTGATAATTAAAGTAAATGTGGCCTCATATTGATAATTTATATCGTATCCCTAAAAACTAATGTGAAATCTTTTCGATTAATAAAAACAATGTGGTCACATATTGATAATTAAAGGAAATGTGGCCTCATATTGATTATTTATATCGTATCGCTAAAAACTATTGTGGACTCTTTTCGATTAATAAAGATAATGTGGTCACATAATGATAGCTAAAGTAAATGTGGTCACATATTGAAAATTAAAGGAAATGTGGCCTCATATTGAAAATTTATATCGTATCCCTAAAAACTATCGTGAACTCTTTTCGGTTAATAAAGATAATGTGGTCACATATTGAGAATTAAAGGAAATGTGGCCTCATATTGATAATTTATATCGTATCCCTAAAAACTATCGTGGACTCTTTTCGATCAATAAAGATAATGTGGTCACATATTGATAATTAAAGGAAATGTAGTCACATATTGATAATTAAAGGAAATGTGGCCTCATATTGATAATTTATATCGTATCCCTAAAAACTAATGTGAACTCTTTTCGATTAATAAAGATAATGTGGTCACATATTGATAAATAAAGGAAATATAGTCACATATTGATAATTAAAGGAAATGTGGCCTCATATTGATAAATTATATAGTTTCCCTAAAAACTATCGTGGACTCTTTTCGATTAATAAAAACAATGTGGTCACATATTGATAGCTAAAGTAAATGTCGTCACATATTGAAAATTAAAGGAAATGTGGCCTCATATTGATTATTTATGTCGTATCCCTAAAAACTATCGTGGACTCTTTTCGATCAATAAAGATAATGTGGTCACATATTGAAAATTAAAGGAAATGTGGCCTCATATTGATAATTTATATCGTATCCCTAAAAACTATCGTGAACTCTTTTCGATTAATAAAAATAATGTGGTCACATATTGAAAATTAAAGGAAATGTGGCCTCATATTGATAATTTATATCGTATCCCTAAAAACTATCGTGAACTCTTTTCGATTAATAAAAATAATGTGGTCACATATTGAGAATTAAAGGAAATGTGGCCTCATATTGATAAATTATATCGTTTCCCTAAAAACTATCGTGGACTCTTTTCGATTAATAAAAACAATGTGGTCACATATTGATAGCTAAAGTAAATGTCGTCACATATTGAAAATTAAAGGAAATGTGGCCTCATATTGATTATTTATGTCGTATCCCTTAAAACTATCGTGGACTCTTTTCGATCAATAAAGATAATGTGGTCACATATTGAAAATTAAAGGAAATGTGGCCTCATATTGATAATTTATATCGTATCCCTAAAAACTATCGTGAACTCTTTTCGATTAATAAAAATAATGTGGTCACATATTGACAAATAAAGGAAATATAGTCACATATTGATAATTAAAGGAAATGTGGCCTCATATTGATAATTTATATCGTTTCCCTAAAAACTATCGTGGACTCTTTTCGATTAATAAAAACAATGTGGTCACATATTGATAGCTAAAGTAAATGTGGTCACATATTGAAAATTAAAGGAAATGTGGCCTCATATTGATAATTTATATCGTAACCCTAAAAACTATTGTGGACTCTTTTCGATTAATAAAGATAATGTGGTCACATATTGATAGCTAAAGTAAATGTAGTCACATATTGATAATTAAAGGAAATGTGGCCTCATATTGATAATTTATATCGTATCCCTAAAAACTATCGTGAACTCTTTTCGATTAATAAAGATAATGTGGTCACATATTGATAATTAAAGGAAATGTGGCCTCATATTGATAATTTATATCGTATCCCTAAAAACTATCGTGGACTCTTTTCGATCAATAAAGATAATGTGGTCACATATTGATAAATAAAGGAAATATAGTCACATATTGATAATTAAAGGAAATGTGGCCTCATATTAATAAATTATATCGTTTCCCTAAAAACTATCGTGGACTCTTTTCGATTAATAAAAACAATGTGGTCACATATTGATAGCTAAAGTAAATGTCGTCACATATTGAAAATTAAAGGAAATGTGGCCTCATATTGATAATTAATGTCGTATCCCTAAAAACTATCGTGGACTCTTTTCGATCAATAATGATAATGTGGTCACATATTGAAAATTAAAGGAAATGTGGCCTCATATTGATAATTTATATCGTATCCCTAAAAACTATCGTGAACTCTTTTCGATTAATAAAGATAATGTGGTCACATATTGATAATTAAAGGAAATGTGGCCTCATATTGATAATTTATATCGTATCCCTAAAAACTCTCGTGGACTCTTTTCGATCAATAAAGATAATGTGGTCACATATTGATAACTAAAGGAAATGTAGTCACATATTGATAATTAAAGGAAATGTGGCCTCAAATTGATAATTTATATCGTATCGCTAAAAACTATTGTGGACTCTTTTCGATTAATAAAGATAATGTGGTCACATATTGATAGCTAAAGTAAATGTGGTCACATATTGAAAATTAAAGGAAATGTGGCCTCATATTGATAATTTATATCGTATCCCTAAAAACTATCGTGAACTCTTTTCGATTAATTAAGATAATGTGGTCACATATTGATAAATAAAGGAAATGTGGCCTCATAGTGATAATTTATATCGTATCCCTAAAAACTAATGTGAAATCTTTTCGATTAATAAAAACAATGTGGTCACATATTGATAATTAAAGGAAATGTAGTCACATATTGATAATTAAAGGAAATGTTGCCTCATATTGATAATTTATATCGTATCCCTAAAAACTAATTTGAACTCTTTTCGATTAATAAAGATAATGTGGTCACATATTGATAAATAAAGGAAATATAGTCACATATTGATAATTAAAGGAAATGTGGCCTCATATTGATAATTAAAGGAAATGTGGCCTCATATTGATAATTTATATCGTTTCCCTAAAAACTATCGTGGACTATTTTCGATTAATAAAAACAATGTGGTCACATATTGAGAATTAAAGGAAATGTGGCCTCATATTGATAATTTATATCGTATCCCTAAAAACTATCGTGGACTCTTTACGATCAATAAAGATAATGTGGTCACATATTGATAATTAAAGGAAATGTAGTCACATATTGATAATTAAAGGAAATGTGGCCTCATATTGATAATTTATATCGTATCCCTAAAAACTAATGTGAACTCTTTTCGATTAATAAAGATAATGTGGTCACATATTGATAAATAAAGGAAATATAGTCACATATTGATAATTAAAGGAAATGTGGCCTCATATTGATAAATTATATAGTTTCCCTAAAAACTATCGTGGACTCTTTTCGATTAATAAAAACAATGTGGTCACATATTGATAGCTAAAGTAAATGTCGTCACATATTGAAAATTAAAGGAAATGTGGCCTCATATTGATTATTTATGTCGTATCCCTAAAAACTATCGTGGACTCTTTTCGATCAATAAAGATAATGTGGTCACATATTGAAAATTAAAGGAAATGTGGCCTCATATTGATAATTTATATCGTATCCCTAAAAACTATCGTGAACTCTTTTCGATTAATAAAAATAATGTGGTCACATATTGATAATTAAAGGAAATGTGGCCTCATATTGATAATTTATATCGTTTCCCTAAAAACTATCGTGGACTCTTTTCGATTAATAAAAACAATGTGGTCACATATTGATAGCTAAAGTAAATGTCGTCACATATTGAAAATTAAAGGAAATGTGGCCTCATATTGATAATTTATATCGTATCCCTAAAAACTATCGTGAACTCTTTTCGATTAATAAAAATAATGTGGTCACATATTGAGAATTAAAGGAAATGTGGCCTCATATTGATAAATTATATCGTTTCCCTAAAAACTATCGTGGACTCTTTTCGATTAATAAAAACAATGTGGTCACATATTGATAGCTAAAGTAAATGTCGTCACATATTGAAAATTAAAGGAAATGTGGCCTCATATTGATTATTTATGTCGTATCCCTAAAAACTATCGTGGACTCTTTTCGATCAATAAAGATAATGTGGTCACATATTGAAAATTAAAGGAAATGTGGCCTCATATTGATAATTTATATCCTATCCCTAAAAACTATCGTGAACTCTTTTCGATTAATAAAAATAATGTGGTCACATATTGATAATTAAAGGAAATGTGGCCTCATATTGATAATTTATATCGTATCCCTAAAAACTAATGTGAACTCTTTTCGATTAATAAAAATAATGTGGTCACATATTGATAAATAAAGGAAATATAGTCACATATTGATAATTAAAGGAAATGTGGCCTCATATTGATAATTTATATCGTATCCCTAAAAACTATCGTGGACTCTTTTCGATCAATAAAGATAATGTGGTCACATATTGATAATTAAAGGAAATGTAGTCACATATTGATAATTAAAGGAAATGTGGCCTCATATTGATAATTTATATCGTATCCCTAAAAACTAATGTGAACTCTTTTCGATTAATAAAAATAATGTGGTCACATATTGATAAATAAAGGAAATGTGGCCTCATATTGATAATTTATATCGTATCCCTAAAACTATCGTGGACTCTTTTCGATCAATAAAGATAATGTGGTCACATATTGAAAATTAAAGGAAATGTGGCCTCATATTGATAATTTATATCCTATCCCTAAAAACTATCGTGAACTCTTTTCGATTAATAAAAATAATGTGGTCACATATTGATAAATAAAGGAAATGTGGCCTCATATTGATAATTTATATCGTATCCCTAAAAACTAATGTGAAATCTTTTCGATTAATAAAAACAATGTGGTCACATATTGATAATTAAAGGAAATGTAGTCACATATTGATAATTAAAGGAAATGTTGCCTCATATTGATAATTTATATCGTATCCCTAAAAACTAATTTGAACTCTTTTCGATTAATAAAGATAATGTGGTCACATATTGATAAATAAAGGAAATGTGGCCTCATATTGATAATTTATATCGTATCCCTAAAACTATCGTGGACTCTTTTCGATCAATAAAGATAATGTGGTCACATATTGAAAATTAAAGGAAATGTGGCCTCATATTGATAAATTATATCGTTTCCCTAAAAACTATCGTGGACTCTTTTCGATTAATAAAAACAATGTGGTCACATATTGATAGCTAAAGTAAATGTCGTCACATATTGAAAATTAAAGGAAATGTGGCCTCATATTGATAATTTATATCGTATCCCTAAAAACTATCGTGAACTCTTTTCGATTAATAAAAATAATGTGGTCACATATTGAGAATTAAAGGAAATGTGGCCTCATATTGATAAATTATATCGTTTCCCTAAAAACTATCGTGGACTCTTTTCGATTAATAAAAACAATGTGGTCACATATTGATAGCTAAAGTAAATGTCGTCACATATTGAAAATTAAAGGAAATGTGGCCTCATATTGATTATTTATGTCGTATCCCTAAAAACTATCGTGGACTCTTTTCGATCAATAAAGATAATGTGGTCACATATTGAAAATTAAAGGAAATGTGGCCTCATATTGATAATTTATATCCTATCCCTAAAAACTATCGTGAACTCTTTTCGATTAATAAAAATAATGTGGTCACATATTGATAATTAAAGGAAATGTGGCCTCATATTGATAATTTATATCGTATCCCTAAAAACTAATGTGAACTCTTTTCGATTAATAAAAATAATGTGGTCACATATTGATAAATAAAGGAAATATAGTCACATATTGATAATTAAAGGAAATGTGGCCTCATATTGATAATTTATATCGTATCCCTAAAAACTATCGTGGACTCTTTTCGATCAATAAAGATAATGTGGTCACATATTGATAATTAAAGGAAATGTAGTCACATATTGATAATTAAAGGAAATGTGGCCTCATATTGATAATTTATATCGTATCCCTAAAAACTAATGTGAACTCTTTTCGATTAATAAAAATAATGTGGTCACATATTGATAAATAAAGGAAATGTGGCCTCATATTGATAATTTATATCGTATCCCTAAAACTATCGTGGACTCTTTTCGATCAATAAAGATAATGTGGTCACATATTGAAAATTAAAGGAAATGTGGCCTCATATTGATAATTTATATCCTATCCCTAAAAACTATCGTGAACTCTTTTCGATTAATAAAAATAATGTGGTCACATATTGATAAATAAAGGAAATGTGGCCTCATATTGATAATTTATATCGTATCCCTAAAAACTAATGTGAAATCTTTTCGATTAATAAAAACAATGTGGTCACATATTGATAATTAAAGGAAATGTAGTCACATATTGATAATTAAAGGAAATGTTGCCTCATATTGATAATTTATATCGTATCCCTAAAAACTAATTTGAACTCTTTTCGATTAATAAAGATAATGTGGTCACATATTGATAAATAAAGGAAATATAGTCACATATTGATAATTAAAGGAAATGTGGCCTCATATTGATAATTAAAGGAAATGTGGCCTCATATTGATAATTTATATCGTTTCCCTAAAAACTATCGTGGACTCTTTTCGATTAATAAAAACAATGTGGTCACATATTGAGAATTAAAGGAAATGTGGCCTCATATTGATAATTTATATCGTATCCCTAAAAACTATCGTGGACTCTTTTCGATCAATAAAGATAATGTGGTCACATATTGATAATTAAAGGAAATGTAGTCACATATTGATAATTAAAGGAAATGTGGCCTCATATTGATAATTTATATCGTATCCCTAAAAACTAATGTGAACTCTTTTCGATTAATAAAGATAATGTGGTCACATATTGATAAATAAAGGAAATATAGTCACATATTGATAATTAAAGGAAATGTGGCCTCATATTGATAAATTATATAGTTTCCCTAAAAACTATCGTGGACTCTTTTCGATTAATAAAAACAATGTGGTCACATATTGATAGCTAAAGTAAATGTCGTCACATATTGAAAATTAAAGGAAATGTGGCCTCATATTGATTATTTATGTCGTATCCCTAAAAACTATCGTGGACTCTTTTCGATCAATAAAGATAATGTGGTCACATATTGAAAATTAAAGGAAATGTGGCCTCATATTGATAATTTATATCGTATCCCTAAAAACTATCGTGAACTCTTTTCGATTAATAAAAATAATGTGGTCACATATTGATAATTAAAGGAAATGTGGCCTCATATTGATAATTTATATCGTTTCCCTAAAAACTATCGTGGACTCTTTTCGATTAATAAAAACAATGTGGTCACATATTGATAGCTAAAGTAAATGTCGTCACATATTGAAAATTAAAGGAAATGTGGCCTCATATTGATAATTTATATCGTATCCCTAAAAACTATCGTGAACTCTTTTCGATTAATAAAAATAATGTGGTCACATATTGAGAATTAAAGGAAATGTGGCCTCATATTGATAAATTATATCGTTTCCCTAAAAACTATCGTGGACTCTTTTCGATTAATAAAAACAATGTGGTCACATATTGATAGCTAAAGTAAATGTCGTCACATATTGAAAATTAAAGGAAATGTGGCCTCATATTGATTATTTATGTCGTATCCCTAAAAACTATCGTGGACTCTTTTCGATCAATAAAGATAATGTGGTCACATATTGAAAATTAAAGGAAATGTGGCCTCATATTGATAATTTATATCCTATCCCTAAAAACTATCGTGAACTCTTTTCGATTAATAAAAATAATGTGGTCACATATTGATAATTAAAGGAAATGTGGCCTCATATTGATAATTTATATCGTATCCCTAAAAACTAATGTGAACTCTTTTCGATTAATAAAAATAATGTGGTCACATATTGATAAATAAAGGAAATATAGTCACATATTGATAATTAAAGGAAATGTGGCCTCATATTGATAATTTATATCGTATCCCTAAAAACTATCGTGGACTCTTTTCGATCAATAAAGATAATGTGGTCACATATTGATAATTAAAGGAAATGTAGTCACATATTGATAATTAAAGGAAATGTAGCCTCATATTGATAATTTATATCGTATCCCTAAAAACTAATGTGAACTCTTTTCGATTAATAAAGATAATGTGGTCACATATTGATAAATAAAGGAAATATAGTCACATATTGATAATTAAAGGAAATGTGGCCTCATATTGATAAATTATATAGTTTCCTTAAAAACTATCGTGGACTCTTTTCGATTAATAAAAACAATGTGGTCACATATTGATAGCTAAAGTAAATGTCGTCACATATTGAAAATTAAAGGAAATGTGGCCTCATATTGATAAATTATATCGTTTCCCTAAAAACTATCGTGGACTCTTTTCGATTAATAAAAGCAATGTGGTCACATATTGATAGCTAAAGTAAATGTCGTCACATATTGAAAATTAAAGGAAATGTGGCCTCATATTGATAATTAATGTCGTATCCCTAAAAACTATCGTGGACTCTTTTCGATCAATAATGATAATGTGGTCACATATTGAAAATTAAAGGAAATGTGGCCTCATATTGATAATTTATATCGTATCCCTAAAAACTATCGTGAACTCTTTTCGATTAATAAAGATAATGTGGTCACATATTGATAATTAAAGGAAATGTGGCCTCATATTGATAATTTATATCGTATCCCTAAAAACTCTCGTGGACTCTTTTCGATCAATAAAGATAATGTGGTCACATATTGATAACTAAAGGAAATGTAGTCACATATTGATAATTAAAGGAAATGTGGCCTCAAATTGATAATTTATATCGTATCGCTAAAAACTATTGTGGACTCTTTTCGATTAATAAAAACAATGTGGTCACATATTGATAGCTAAAGTAAATGTCGTCACATATTGAAAATTAAAGGAAATGTGGCCTCATATTGATAATTTATATCGTATCCCTAAAAACTATCGTGAACTCTTTTCGATTAATAAAAATAATGTGGTCACATATTGAGAATTAAAGGAAATGTGGCCTCATATTGATAAATTATATCGTTTCCCTAAAAACTATCGTGGACTCTTTTCGATTAATAAAAACAATGTGGTCACATATTGATAGCTAAAGTAAATGTCGTCACATATTGAAAATTAAAGGAAATGTGGCCTCATATTGATTATTTATGTCGTATCCCTAAAAACTATCGTGGACTCTTTTCGATCAATAAAGATAATGTGGTCACATATTGAAAATTAAAGGAAATGTGGCCTCATATTGATAATTTATATCCTATCCCTAAAAACTATCGTGAACTCTTTTCGATTAATAAAAATAATGTGGTCACATATTGATAATTAAAGGAAATGTGGCCTCATATTGATAATTTATATCGTATCCCTAAAAACTAATGTGAACTCTTTTCGATTAATAAAAATAATGTGGTCACATATTGATAAATAAAGGAAATATAGTCACATATTGATAATTAAAGGAAATGTGGCCTCATATTGATAATTTATATCGTATCCCTAAAAACTATCGTGGACTCTTTTCGATCAATAAAGATAATGTGGTCACATATTGATAATTAAAGGAAATGTAGTCACATATTGATAATTAAAGGAAATGTGGCCTCATATTGATAATTTATATCGTATCCCTAAAAACTAATGTGAACTCTTTTCGATTAATAAAAATAATGTGGTCACATATTGATAAATAAAGGAAATGTGGCCTCATATTGATAATTTATATCGTATCCCTAAAACTATCGTGGACTCTTTTCGATCAATAAAGATAATGTGGTCACATATTGAAAATTAAAGGAAATGTGGCCTCATATTGATAATTTATATCCTATCCCTAAAAACTATCGTGAACTCTTTTCGATTAATAAAAATAATGTGGTCACATATTGATAAATAAAGGAAATGTGGCCTCATATTGATAATTTATATCGTATCCCTAAAAACTAATGTGAAATCTTTTCGATTAATAAAAACAATGTGGTCACATATTGATAATTAAAGGAAATGTAGTCACATATTGATAATTAAAGGAAATGTTGCCTCATATTGATAATTTATATCGTATCCCTAAAAACTAATTTGAACTCTTTTCGATTAATAAAGATAATGTGGTCACATATTGATAAATAAAGGAAATATAGTCACATATTGATAATTAAAGGAAATGTGGCCTCATATTGATAATTAAAGGAAATGTGGCCTCATATTGATAATTTATATCGTTTCCCTAAAAACTATCGTGGACTCTTTTCGATTAATAAAAACAATGTGGTCACATATTGATAGCTAAAGTAAATGTCGTCACATATTGAAAATTAAAGGAAATGTGGCCTCATATTGATAATTTATATCGTATCCCTAAAAACTATCGTGAACTCTTTTCGATTAATAAAAATAATGTGGTCACATATTGAGAATTAAAGGAAATGTGGCCTCATATTGATAAATTATATCGTTTCCCTAAAAACTATCGTGGACTCTTTTCGATTAATAAAAACAATGTGGTCACATATTGATAGCTAAAGTAAATGTCGTCACATATTGAAAATTAAAGGAAATGTGGCCTCATATTGATTATTTATGTCGTATCCCTAAAAACTATCGTGGACTCTTTTCGATCAATAAAGATAATGTGGTCACATATTGAAAATTAAAGGAAATGTGGCCTCATATTGATAATTTATATCCTATCCCTAAAAACTATCGTGAACTCTTTTCGATTAATAAAAATAATGTGGTCACATATTGATAATTAAAGGAAATGTGGCCTCATATTGATAATTTATATCGTATCCCTAAAAACTAATGTGAACTCTTTTCGATTAATAAAAATAATGTGGTCACATATTGATAAATAAAGGAAATATAGTCACATATTGATAATTAAAGGAAATGTGGCCTCATATTGATAATTTATATCGTATCCCTAAAAACTATCGTGGACTCTTTTCGATCAATAAAGATAATGTGGTCACATATTGATAATTAAAGGAAATGTAGTCACATATTGATAATTAAAGGAAATGTGGCCTCATATTGATAATTTATATCGTATCCCTAAAAACTAATGTGAACTCTTTTCGATTAATAAAAATAATGTGGTCACATATTGATAAATAAAGGAAATGTGGCCTCATATTGATAATTTATATCGTATCCCTAAAACTATCGTGGACTCTTTTCGATCAATAAAGATAATGTGGTCACATATTGAAAATTAAAGGAAATGTGGCCTCATATTGATAATTTATATCCTATCCCTAAAAACTATCGTGAACTCTTTTCGATTAATAAAAATAATGTGGTCACATATTGATAAATAAAGGAAATGTGGCCTCATATTGATAATTTATATCGTATCCCTAAAAACTAATGTGAAATCTTTTCGATTAATAAAAACAATGTGGTCACATATTGATAATTAAAGGAAATGTAGTCACATATTGATAATTAAAGGAAATGTTGCCTCATATTGATAATTTATATCGTATCCCTAAAAACTAATTTGAACTCTTTTCGATTAATAAAGATAATGTGGTCACATATTGATAAATAAAGGAAATATAGTCACATATTGATAATTAAAGGAAATGTGGCCTCATATTGATAATTAAAGGAAATGTGGCCTCATATTGATAATTTATATCGTTTCCCTAAAAACTATCGTGGACTCTTTTCGATTAATAAAAACAATGTGGTCACATATTGAGAATTAAAGGAAATGTGGCCTCATATTGATAATTTATATCGTATCCCTAAAAACTATCGTGGACTCTTTTCGATCAATAAAGATAATGTGGTCACATATTGATAATTAAAGGAAATGTAGTCACATATTGATAATTAAAGGAAATGTGGCCTCATATTGATAATTTATATCGTATCCCTAAAAACTAATGTGAACTCTTTTCGATTAATAAAGATAATGTGGTCACATATTGATAAATAAAGGAAATATAGTCACATATTGATAATTAAAGGAAATGTGGCCTCATATTGATAAATTATATAGTTTCCCTAAAAACTATCGTGGACTCTTTTCGATTAATAAAAACAATGTGGTCACATATTGATAGCTAAAGTAAATGTCGTCACATATTGAAAATTAAAGGAAATGTGGCCTCATATTGATTATTTATGTCGTATCCCTAAAAACTATCGTGGACTCTTTTCGATCAATAAAGATAATGTGGTCACATATTGAAAATTAAAGGAAATGTGGCCTCATATTGATAATTTATATCGTATCCCTAAAAACTATCGTGAACTCTTTTCGATTAATAAAAATAATGTGGTCACATATTGATAATTAAAGGAAATGTGGCCTCATATTGATAATTTATATCGTTTCCCTAAAAACTATCGTGGACTCTTTTCGATTAATAAAAACAATGTGGTCACATATTGATAGCTAAAGTAAATGTCGTCACATATTGAAAATTAAAGGAAATGTGGCCTCATATTGATAATTTATATCGTATCCCTAAAAACTATCGTGAACTCTTTTCGATTAATAAAAATAATGTGGTCACATATTGAGAATTAAAGGAAATGTGGCCTCATATTGATAAATTATATCGTTTCCCTAAAAACTATCGTGGACTCTTTTCGATTAATAAAAACAATGTGGTCACATATTGATAGCTAAAGTAAATGTCGTCACATATTGAAAATTAAAGGAAATGTGGCCTCATATTGATTATTTATGTCGTATCCCTAAAAACTATCGTGGACTCTTTTCGATCAATAAAGATAATGTGGTCACATATTGAAAATTAAAGGAAATGTGGCCTCATATTGATAATTTATATCCTATCCCTAAAAACTATCGTGAACTCTTTTCGATTAATAAAAATAATGTGGTCACATATTGATAATTAAAGGAAATGTGGCCTCATATTGATAATTTATATCGTATCCCTAAAAACTAATGTGAACTCTTTTCGATTAATAAAAATAATGTTGTCACATATTGATAAATAAAGGAAATATAGTCACATATTGATAATTAAAGGAAATGTGGCCTCATATTGATAATTTATATCGTATCCCTAAAAACTATCGTGGACTCTTTTCGATCAATAAAGATAATGTGGTCACATATTGATAATTAAAGGAAATGTAGTCACATATTGATAATTAAAGGAAATGTAGCCTCATATTGATAATTTATATCGTATCCCTAAAAACTAATGTGAACTCTTTTCGATTAATAAAGATAATGTGGTCACATATTGATAAATAAAGGAAATATAGTCACATATTGATAATTAAAGGAAATGTGGCCTCATATTGATAAATTATATAGTTTCCTTAAAAACTATCGTGGACTCTTTTCGATTAATAAAAACAATGTGGTCACATATTGATAGCTAAAGTAAATGTCGTCACATATTGAAAATTAAAGGAAATGTGGCCTCATATTGATAAATTATATCGTTTCCCTAAAAACTATCGTGGACTCTTTTCGATTAATAAAAGCAATGTGGTCACATATTGATAGCTAAAGTAAATGTCGTCACATATTGAAAATTAAAGGAAATGTGGCCTCATATTGATTATTTATGTCGTATCCCTAAAAACTATCGTGGACTCTTTTCGATCAATAAAGATAATGTGGTCACATATTGAAAATTAAAGGAAATGTGGCCTCATATTGATAATTTATATCGTATCCCTAAAAACTATCGTGAACTCTTTTCGATTAATAAAAATAATGTGGTCACATATTGATAATTAAAGGAAATGTGGCCTCATATTGATAATTTATATCGTATCCCTAAAAACTAATGTGAACTCTTTTCGATTAATAAAAATAATGTGGTCACATATTGATAAATAAAGGAAATATAGTCACATATTGATAATTAAAGGAAATGTGGCCTCATATTGATAATTTATATCGTTTCCCTAAAAACTATCGTGGACTCTTTTCGATTAATAAAAACAATGTGGTCACATATTGATAGCTAAAGTAAATGTGGTCACATATTGAAAATTAAAGGAAATGTGGCCTCATATTGATAATTTATATCGTAACCCTAAAAACTATTGTGGACTCTTTTCGATTAATAAAGATAATGTGGTCACATATTGATAGCTAAAGTAAATGTAGTCACATATTGATAATTAAAGGAAATGTGGCCTCATATTGATAATTTATATCGTAACCCTAAAAACTATTGTGGACTCTTTTCGATTAATAAAGATAATGTGGTCACATATTGATAGCTAAAGTAAATGTAGTCACATATTGATAATTAAAGGAAATGTGGCCTCATATTGATAATTTATATCGTATCCCTAAAAACTATCGTGAACTCTTTTCGATTAATAAAGATAATGTGGTCACATATTGATAATTAAAGGAAATGTGGCCTCATATTGATAATTTATATCGTATCCCTAAAAACTATCGTGGACTCTTTTCGATCAATAAAGATAATGTGGTCACATATTGATAAATAAAGGAAATATAGTCACATATTGATAATTAAAGGAAATGTGGCCTCATATTAATAAATTATATCGTTTCCCTAAAAACTATCGTGGACTCTTTTCGATTAATAAAAACAATGTGGTCACATATTGATAGCTAAAGTAAATGTCGTCACATATTGAAAATTAAAGGAAATGTGGCCTCATATTGATAATTAATGTCGTATCCCTAAAAACTATCGTGGACTCTTTTCGATCAATAATGATAATGTGGTCACATATTGAAAATTAAAGGAAATGTGGCCTCATATTGATAATTTATATCGTATCCCTAAAAACTATCGTGAACTCTTTTCGATTAATAAAGATAATGTGGTCACATATTGATAATTAAAGGAAATGTGGCCTCATATTGATAATTTATATCGTATCCCTAAAAACTATCGTGGACTCTTTTCGATCAATAAAGATAATGTGGTCACATATTGATAACTAAAGGAAATGTAGTCACATATTGATAATTAAAGGAAATGTGGCCTCAAATTGATAATTTATATCGTATCCCTAAAAACTTTCGTGGACTCTTTTCGATTAATAAAAACAATGTGGTCACATATTGATAATTAAAGGAAATGTGGCCTCATATTGATTATTTATATCGTATCGCTAAAAACTATTGTGGACTCTTTTCGATTAATAAAGATAATGTGGTCACATATTGATAGCTAAAGTAAATGTGGTCACATATTGAAAATTAAAGGAAATGTGGCCTCATATTGATAATTTATATCGTATCCCTAAAAACTATCGTGAACTCTTTTCGATTAATTAAGATAATGTGGTCACATATTGATAAATAAAGGAAATGTGGCCTCATATTGATAATTTATATCGTATCCCTAAAAACTAATGTGAAATCTTTTCGATTAATAAAAACAATGTGGTCACATATTGATAATTAAAGGAAATGTAGTCACATATTGATAATTAAAGGAAATGTTGTCTCATATTGATAATTTATATCGTATCCCTAAAAACTAATTTGAACTCTTTTCGATTAATAAAGATAATGTGGTCACATATTGATAAATAAAGGAAATATAGTCACATATTGATAATTAAAGGAAATGTGGCCTCATATTGATAATTTATATCGTATCCCTAAAAACTATCGTGAACTCTTTTCGATTAATAAAAATAATGTGGTCACATATTGAGAATTAAAGGAAATGTGGCCTCATATTGATAAATTATATCGTTTCCCTAAAAACTATCGTGGACTCTTTTCGATTAATAAAAACAATGTGGTCACATATTGATAGCTAAAGTAAATGTCGTCACATATTGAAAATTAAAGGAAATGTGGCCTCATATTGATTATTTATGTCGTATCCCTAAAAACTATCGTGGACTCTTTTCGATCAATAAAGATAATGTGGTCACATATTGAAAATTAAAGGAAATGTGGCCTCATATTGATAATTTATATCCTATCCCTAAAAACTATCGTGAACTCTTTTCGATTAATAAAAATAATGTGGTCACATATTGATAATTAAAGGAAATGTGGCCTCATATTGATAATTTGTATCGTATCCCTAAAAACTAATGTGAACTCTTTTCGATTAATAAAAATAATGTGGTCACATATTGATAAATAAAGGAAATATAGTCACATATTGATAATTAAAGGAAATGTGGCCTCATATTGATAATTTATATCGTATCCCTAAAAACTATCGTGGACTCTTTTCGATCAATAAAGATAATGTGGTCACATATTGATAATTAAAGGAAATGTAGTCACATATTGATAATTAAAGGAAATGTGGCCTCATATTGATAATTTATATCGTATCCCTAAAAACTAATGTGAACTCTTTTCGATTAATAAAGATAATGTGGTCACATATTGATAAATAAAGGAAATATAGTCACATATTGATAATTAAAGGAAATATGGCCTCATATTGATAAATTATATAGTTTCCCTAAAAACTATCGTGGACTCTTTTCGATTAATAAAAACAATGTGGTCACATATTGATAGCTAAAGTAAATGTCGTCACATATTGAAAATTAAAGGAAATGTGGCCTCATATTGATAAATTATATCGTTTCCCTAAAAACTATCGTGGACTCTTTTCGATTAATAAAAGCAATGTGGTCACATATTGATAGCTAAAGTAAATGTCGTCACATATTGAAAATTAAAGGAAATGTGGCCTCATATTGATTATTTATGTCGTATCCCTAAAAACTATCGTGGACTCTTTTCGATCAATAAAGATAATGTGGTCACATATTGAAAATTAAAGGAAATGTGGCCTCATATTGATAATTTATATCGTATCCCTAAAAACTATCGTGAACTCTTTTCGATTAATAAAAATAATGTGGTCACATATTGATAATTAAAGGAAATGTGGCCTCATATTGATAATTTATATCGTATCCCTAAAAACTAATGTGAACTCTTTTCGATTAATAAAAATAATGTGGTCACATATTGATAAATAAAGGAAATATAGTCACATATTGATAATTAAAGGAAATGTGGCCTCATATTGATAATTTATATCGTTTCCCTAAAAACTATCGTGGACTCTTTTCGATTAATAAAAACAATGTGGTCACATATTGATAGCTAAAGTAAATGTGGTCACATATTGAAAATTAAAGGAAATGTGGCCTCATATTGATAATTTATATCGTAACCCTAAAAACTATTGTGGACTCTTTTCGATTAATAAAGATAATGTGGTCACATATTGATAGCTAAAGTAAATGTAGTCGCATATTGATAATTAAAGGAAATGTGGCCTCATATTGATAATTTATATCGTAACCCTAAAAACTATTGTGGACTCTTTTCGATTAATAAAGATAATGTGGTCACATATTGATAGCTAAAGTAAATGTAGTCACATATTGATAATTAAAGGAAATGTGGCCTCATATTGATAATTAATGTCGTATCCCTAAAAACTATCGTGGACTCTTTTCGATCAATAATGATAATGTGATCACATATTGAAAATTAAAGGAAATGTGGCCTCATATTGATAATTTATATCGTATCCCTAAAAACTATCGTGAACTCTTTTCGATTAATAAAGATAATGTGGTCACATATTGATAATTAAAGGAAATGTGGCCTCATATTGATAATTTATATCGTATCCCTAAAAACTATCGTGGACTCTTTTCGATCAATAAAGATAATGTGGTCACATATTGATAACTAAAGGAAATGTAGTCACATATTGATAATTAAAGGAAATGTGGCCTCAAATTGATAATTTATATCGTATCCCTAAAAACTTTCGTGGACTCTTTTCGATTAATAAAAACAATGTGGTCACATATTGATAATTAAAGGAAATGTGGCCTCATATTGATTATTTATATCGTATCGCTAAAAACTATTGTGGACTCTTTTCGATTAATAAAGATAATGTGGTCACATATTGATAGCTAAAGTAAATGTGGTCACATATTGAAAATTAAAGGAAATGTGGCCTCATATTGATAATTTATATCGTATCCCTAAAAACTATCGTGAACTCTTTTCGATTAATTAAGATAATGTGGTCACATATTGATAAATAAAGGAAATGTGGCCTCATATTGATAATTTATATCGTATCCCTAAAAACTAATGTGAAATCTTTTCGATTAATAAAAACAATGTGGTCACATATTGATAATTAAAGGAAATGTAGTCACATATTGATAATTAAAGGAAATGTTGTCTCATATTGATAATTTATATCGTATCCCTAAAAACTAATTTGAACTCTTTTCGATTAATAAAGATAATGTGGTCACATATTGATAAATAAAGGAAATATAGTCACATATTGATAATTAAAGGAAATGTGGCCTCATATTGATAATTAAAGGAAATGTGGCCTCATATTGATAATTTATATCGTTTCCCTAAAAACTATCGTGGACTCTTTTCGATTAATAAAAACAATGTGGTCACATATTGATAGCTAAAGTAAATGTCGTCACATATTGATAATTAAAGGAAATGTGGCCTCATATTGATAATTAAAGGAAATGTGGCCTCATATTGATAATTTATATCGTTTCCCTAAAAACTATCGTGGACTCTTTTCGATTAATAAAAACAATGTGGTCACATATTGGTAGCTAAAGTAAATGTCGTCACATATTGATAATTAAAGGAAATGTGGCCTCATATTGATAATTAAAGGAAATGTGGCATCATATTGATAATTTATATCGTTTCCCTAAAAACTATCGTGGACTCTTTTCGATTAATAAAAACAATGTGGTCACATATTGATAGCTAAAGTAAATGTCGTCACATATTGAAAATAAAAGGAAATGTGGCCTCATATTGATAATTTATGTCGTATCCCTAAAAACTATTGTGGACTCTTTTCGATTAATAAAGATAATGTGGTCACATATTGATAGCTAAAGTAAATGTGGTCACATATTGAAAATTAAAGGAAATGTGGCCTCATATTGATAATTTATATCGTATCCCCAAAACTATTGTGGACTCTTTTCGATCAATAAAGATAATGTGGTCACATATTGATAAATAAAGGAAATATAGTCACATATTGATAATTAAAGGAAATGTGGCCTCATATTGATAATTTATATCGTTTCCCTAAAAACTATCGTGGACTCTTTTCGATTAATAAAAACAATGTGGTCACATATTGATAGCTAAAGTAAATGTGGTCACATATTGAAAATTAAAGGAAATGTGGCCTCATATTGATAATTTATATCGTAACCCTAAAAACTATTGTGGACTCTTTTCGATTAATAAAGATAATGTGGTCACATATTGAAAATTAAAGGAAATGTGGCCTCATATTGATAATTTATATCGTTTCCCTAAAAACTATCGTGGACTCTTTTCGATTAATAAAAACAATGTGGTCACATATTGATAGCTAAAGTAAATGTCGTCACATATTGAAAATTAAAGGAAATGTGGCCTCATATTGATTATTTATGTCGTGTCCCTAATAACTATCGTGGACTCTTTTCGATCAATAAAGATAATGTGGTCACATATTGAAAATTAAAGGAAATGTGGCCTCATATTGATAATTTATATCGTATCCCTAAAAACTATCGTGAACTCTTTTCGATTAATAAAGATAATGTGGTCACATATTGAAAATTAAAGGAAATGTGGCCTCATATTGATAATTTATATCGTATCCCTAAAAACCATCGTGAACTCTTTTCGATTAATAAAGATAATGTGGTCACATATTGATAAATAAAGGAAATGTGGCCTCATATTGATAATTTATATCGTATCCCTAAAAACTAATGTGAAATCTTTTCGATTAATAAAAACAATGTGGTCACATATTGATAATTAAAGGAAATGTGGCCTCATATTGATAATTTATATCGTATCCCTAAAAACTAATTTGAACTCTTTTCGATTAATAAAGATAATGTGGTCACATATTGATAAATAAAGGAATAATAGTCACATATTGATAATTAAAGGAAATGTGGCCTCATATTGATAATTTATATCGTTTCCCTAAAAACTATCGTGGACTCTTTTCGATTAATAAAAACAATGTGGTCACATATTGATAGCTAAAGTAAATGTCGTCACATATTGAAAATTAAAGGAAATGTGGCCTCATATTGATAATTTATGTCGTATCCCTAAAAACTATTGTGGACTCTTTTCGATTAATAAAGATAATGTGGTCACATATTGATAGCTAAAGTAAATGTGGTCACATATTGAAAATTAAAGGAAATGTGGCCTCATATTGATAATTTATATCGTATCCCTAAAAACTATTGTGGACTCTTTTCGATCAATAAAGATAATGTGGTCACATATTGATAAATAAAGGAAATATAGTCACATATTGATAATTTATATCGTATCCCTAAAAACTATCGTGAACTCTTTTCGATCAATAAAGATAATGTGGTCACATATTGATAACTAAAGGAAATGTAGTCACATATTGATAATTAAAGGAAATGTGGCCTCAAATTGATAATTTATATCGTATCCCTAAAAACTATTGTGGACTCTTTTCGATTAATAAAGATAATGTGGTCACATATTGATAGTTAAAGTAAATGTGGTCACATATTGAAAATTAAAGGAAATGTGGCCTCATATTGATAATTTATGTCGTATCCCTAAAAACTATTGTGGACTCTTTTCGATTAATAAAGATAATGTGGTCACATATTGATAGCTAAAGTAAATGTGGTCACATATTGAAAATTAAAGGAAATGTGGCCTCATATTGATAATTTATATATTATCCCTAAAAACTATCGTGAACTCTTTTCGATCAATAAAGATAATGTGGTCACATATTGATAACTAAAGGAAATGTAGTCACATATTGAAAATTAAAGGAAATGTGGCCTCATATTGATAATTTATATCGTATCCCTAAAAAGTATTGTGGACTCTTTTTGATTAATAAAAACAATGTGGTCACATATTGATAATTAAAAGAAATGTGGCCTCATATTGATAATTTATATCGTATCCCTAAAAAGTATTGTGGACTCTTTTTGATTAATAAAAATAATGTGGTCACATATTGAAAATTAAAGGAAATATGGCCTCATATTGATAATTTATATCGTATCCCTAAAAACTATTGTGGACTCTTTTCGATTAATAAAGATAATGTGGTCACATATTGATAGCTAAAGTAAATGTGGTCACATATTGATAATTATAGGAAATGTGGCCTCATATTGATAATTTATATCGTATCCCTAAAAACAATTGTGGACTCTTTTCGATCAATAAAGATAATGTGGTCACATATTGATAATTAAAAATAATGTGGTCACATATTGATAATTAAAGGAAATGTGGCCTCATATTGATTATTTATATCGTATCGCTAAAAACTATTGTGGACTCTTTTCGATTAATAAAGATAATGTGGTCACATATTGATAGCTAAAGTAAATGTGGTCACATATTGAAAATTAAAGGAAATGTGGCCTCATATTGATAATTTATATCGTATCCCTAAAAACTATCGTGAACTCTTTTCGATTAATAAAGATAATGTGGTCACATATTGATAAATAAAGGAAATGTGGCCTCATATTGATAATTTATATCGTATCCCTAAAAACTAATGTGAAATCTTTTCGATTAATAAAAACAATGTGGTCACATATTGATAATTAAAGGAAATTTAGTCACATATTGATAATTAAAGGAAATGTGGCCTCATATTGATAATTTATATCGTATCCCTAAAAACTAATTTGAACTCTTTTCGATTAATAAAGATAATGTGGTCACATATTGATAAATAAAGGAAATATAGTCACATATTGATAATTAAAGGAAATGTGGCCTCATATTGATAATTTATATCGTTTCCCTAAAAACTATCGTGGACTTTTTTCGATTAATAAAAACAATGTGGTCACATATTGATAGCTAAAGTAAATGTCGTCACATATTGAAAATTAAAGGAAATGTGGCCTCATATTGATAATTTATGTCGTATCCCTAAAAACTATTGTGGACTCTTTTCGATTAATAAAGATAATGTGGTCACATATTGAAAGCTAAAGTAAATGTGGTCACATATTGAAAATTAAAGGAAATGTGGCCTCATATTGATAATTTATATCGTATCCCTAAAAACTATTGTGGACTCTTTTCGATCAATAAAGATAATGTGGTCACATATTGATAAATAAAGGAAATATAGTCACATATTGATAATTAAAGGAAATGTGGCCTCATATTGATAATTTATATCGTTTCCCTAAAAACTATCGTGGACTCTTTTCGATTAATAAAAACAATGTGGTCACATATTGATAGCTAAAGTAAATGTGGTCACATATTGAAAATTAAAGGAAATGTGGCCTCATTTTGATAATTTATATCGTAACCCTAAAAACTATTGTGGACTCTTTTCGATTAATAAAGATAATGTGGTCACATATTGATAGCTAAAGTAAATGTAGTCACATATTGATAATTAAAGGAAATGTGGCCTCATATTGATAATTTATATCGTAACCCTAAAAACTATTGTGGACTCTTTTCGATTAATAAAGATAATGTGGTCACATATTGATAGCTAAAGTAAATGTAGTCACATATTGATAATTAAAGGAAATGTGGCCTCATATTGATAATTTATATCGTATCCCTAAAAACTATTGTGGACTCTTTTCGATTAATAAAGATAATGTGGTCACATATTGATAGCTAAAGTAAATGTGGTCACATATTGAAAATTAAAGGAAATGTGGCCTCATATTGATAATTTATATCGTATCCCTAAAAACTATTGTGGACTCTTTTCGATTAATAAAGATAATGTGGTCACATATTGATAACTAAAGGAAATGTAGTCACATATTGAAAATTAAAGGAAATGTGGCCTCATATTGATAATTTATATCGTATCCCTAAAAACTATTGTGGACTCTTTTCGATTAATAAAGATAATGTGGTCACATATTGAAAATTAAAGGAAATGTGGTCACATATTGAAAATTAAAGGAAATGTGGCCTCATATTGATAATTTATATCGTATCCCTAAAAACTATTGTGGACTCTTTTCGATCAATAAAGATAATGTGGTCACATATTGATAAATAAAGGAAATATAGTCACATATTGATAATTTATATCGTATCCCTAAAAACTATTGTGGACTCTTTTCGATTAATAAAGATAATGTGGTCACATATTGATAGCTAAAGTAAATGTGGTCACATATTGATAATTTATATCGTATCCCTAAAAACTATCGTGAACTCTTTTCGATGAATAAAGATAATGTGGTCACATATTGATAACTAAAGGAAATGTAGTCACATATTGATAATTAAAGGAAATGTGGCCTCAAATTGATAATTTATATCGTATCCCTAAAAACTATTGTGGACTCTTTTCGATTAATAAAGATAATGTGGTCACATATTGATAACTAAAGGAAATGTAGTCACATATTGATAATTAAAGGAAATGTGGCCTCAAATTGATAATTTATATCGTATCCCTAAAAACTATTGTGGACTCTTTTCGATTAATAAAGATAATGTGGTCACATATTGATAGCTAAAGTAAATGTGGTCACATATTGAAAATTAAAGGAAATGTGGCCTCATATTGATAATTTATGTCGTATCCCTAAAAAGTATTGTGGAATCTTTTTGATTAATAAAAACAATGTGGTCACATATTGATAATTAAAAGAAATGTGGCCTCATATTGATAATTTATATCGTATCCCTAAAAAGTATTGTGGACTCTTTTTGATTAATAAAAATAATGTGGTCACATATTGAAAATTAAAGGAAATATGGCCTCATATTGATAATTTATATCGTATCCCGAAAAACTATTGTGGACTCTTTTCGATCAATAAAGATAATGTGGTCACATATTGATAATTAAAGGAAATGTATTCACATATTGATAATTAAAGGAAATGTGGCCTCATATTGATAATTTATATCGTATCCCTAAAAACTATCGTGGACTCTTTTCGATCAATAAAGATAATGTGGTCACATATTGAAAATTAAAGGAAATGTGGCCTCATATTGATAATTTATATCGTATCCCTAAAAACAATTGTGGACTCTTTTCAATCAATAAAGATAATGTGGTCACATATTGATAATTAAAGGAAATGTATTCACATATTGATAATTAAAGGAAATGTGGCCTCATATTGATAATTTATATCGTATCCCTAAAAACTATCGTGGACTCTTTTCGATCAATAAAGATAATGTGGTCACATATTGAAAATTAAAGGAAATGTGGCCTCATATTGATAATTTATATCGTATCCCTAAAAACAATTGTGGACTCTTTTCGATCAATAAAGATAATGTGGTCACATATTGATAATTAAAGGAAATGTATTCACATATTGATAATTAAAGGAAATGTGGCCTCATATTGATAATTTATATCGTATCCCTAAAAACTATCGTGGACTCTTTTCGATCAATAAAGATAATGTGGTCACATATTGAAAATTAAAGGAAATGTGGCCTCATATTGATAATTTATATCGTATCCCTAAAAACTATCGTGAACTCTTTTCGATCAATAAAGATAATGTGGTCACATATTGATAACTAAAGGAAATGTAGTCACATATTGATAATTAAAGGAAATGTGGCCTCATATTGATTATTTATATCGTATCGCTAAAAACTATTGTGGACTCTTTTCGATTAATAAAGATAATGTGGTCACATATTGATAGCTAAAGTAAATGTGGTCACATATTGAAAATTAAAGGAAATGTGGCCTCATATTGATAATTTATATCGTATCCCTAAAAACTATCGTGAACTCTTTTCGATTAATAAAGATAATGTGGTCACATATTGATAAATAAAGGAAATGTGGCCTCATATTGATAATTTATATCGTATCCCTAAAAACTAATGTGAAATCTTTTCGATTAATAAAAACAATGTGGTCACATATTGAGAATTAAAGGAAATGTGGCCTCATTTTGATAATTTATATCGTATCCCTAAAAACTATCGTGGACTCTTTTCGATCAATAAAGATAATGTGGTCACATATTGATAATTAAAGGAAATGTAGTCACATATTGATAATTAAAGGAAATGTGGCCTCATATTGATAATTTATATCGTATCCCTAAAAACTAATGTGAACTCTTTTCGATTAATAAAGATAATGTGGTCACATATTGATAAATAAAGGAAATATAGTCACATATTGATAATTAAAGGAAATGTGGCCTCATATTGACAAATTATATCGTTTCCCTAAAAACTATCGTGGACTCTTTTCGATTAATAAAAACAATGTGGTCACATATTGATAGCTAAAGTAAATGTCGTCACATATTGAAAATTAAAGGAAATGTGGCCTCATATTGATTATTTATGTCGTATCCCTAAAAACTATCGTGGACTCTTTTCGATCAATAAAGATAATGTGGTCACATATTGAAAATTAAAGGAAATGTGGCCTCATATTGATAATTTATATCGTATCCCTAAAAACTATCGTGAACTCTTTTCGATTAATAAAGATAATGTGGTCACATATTGATAATTTAAGGAAATGTGGCCTCATATTGATAATTTATATCGTATCGCTAAAAACTAATGTGAACTCTTATCGATTAATAAAAATAATGAGGTCACATATTGATAAATAAAGGAAATATAGTCACATATTGATAATTAAAGGAAATGTGGCCTCATATTGATAATTTATATCGTTTCCCTAAAAACTTTCGTGGACTCTTTTCGATCAATAAAGATAATGTGGTCACATATTGAAAATTAAAGGAAATGTGGCCTCATATTGATAATTTATATCGTATCCCTAAAAACTATCGTGAACTCTTTTCGATTAATAAAGATAATGTGGTCACATATTGATAATTAAAGGAAATGTGGCCTCATATTGATAATTTATATCGTATCCCTAAAAACTAATTTGAACTCTTTTCGATTAATAAAGATAATGTGGTCACATATTGATAAATAAAGGAAATATAGTCACATATTGATAATTAAAGGAAATGTGGCCTCATATTGATAATTTATATCGTATCCCTAAAAACTAATTTGAACTCTTTTCGATTAATAAAGATAATGTGGTCACATATTGATAAATAAAGGAAATGTGGCCTCATATTGATAATTTATATCGTTTCCCTAAAAACTATCGTGGACTCTTTTCGATTAATAAAAACAATGTGGTCACATATTGATAGCTAAAGTAAATGTCGTCACATATTGAAAATTAAAGGAAATGTGGCCTCATATTGATAATTTATGTCGTATCCCTAAAAACTATCGTGGACTCTTTTCGATCAATAAAGATAATGTGGTCACATATTGATAATTAAAGGAAATGTGGCCTCATATTGATAATTTATATCGTATCCCTAAAAACTAATGTGAACTCTTTTCGATTAATAAAGATAATGTAGTCACATATTGATAATTAAAGTAAATGTGGCCTCATATTGATAATTTATATCGTATCCCTAAAAACTATTGTGGACTCTTTTCGATTAATAAAGATAATGTAGTCACATATTGATAATTAAAGTAAATGTGGCCTCATATTGAAAATTTATATCGTATCCCTAAAAACTATCGTGAACTCTTTTCGGTTAATAAAGATAATGTGGTCACATATTGAGAATTAAAGGAAATGTGGCCTCATTTTGATAATTTATATCGTATCCCTAAAAACTATCGTGGACTCTTTTCGATCAATAAAGATAATGTGGTCACATATTGATAATTAAAGGAAATGTAGTCACATATTGATAATTAAAGGAAATGTGGCCTCATATTGATAATTTATATCGTATCCCTAAAAACTAATGTGAACTCTTTTCGATTAATAAAGATAATGTGGTCACATATTGATAAATAAAGGAAATATAGTCACATATTGATAATTAAAGGAAATGTGGCCTCATATTGACAAATTATATCGTTTCCCTAAAAACTATCGTGGACTCTTTTCGATTAATAAAAACAATGTGGTCACATATTGATAGCTAAAGTTGTTGCGACGATTATCAGCATCGGTTTAATAACCTTCACAACAGAATGAAAGACCAAACACTTGTGTAGAAGAAGAGAGTATTTATTAGACGACTTCACATGATGAGATAAGACAGATAGAAAAGGTAAAGAATACAATGTACAACAAATGCTTATATACAATTATAGAGGTTATGAATGATAGTTATATGCAAATTACGGATAATTAGCATAATAAGAAAAGAATCGCGTTTCTCCGCGACATTCCCCCACGAGATGAAGAGCAAGCACGATTGATCGAAGATTGAATATCGGATGCGGAACACTTTGTTGATATTTCATTTGCCATATTGAATCAAGATATTGTACGAGTACCACGGAATAAAGATCAAGCACTTGTAGTTGATGACGTTGTTTTAAGATTTCTTCTTCTGATATTGGTATTGAAAGAGCTCGAAGAGCCACTCCCGGCCGAAGACGACGTTTTCGAAGAGCGAAAGTTCCCAATAAAACAATCACAGAAATTTTTCAGCTTCTTTTTGGATCACGATCAGTCGTTGATTGAGAACCATTTCTTTGCCTCTCAAAGAGGTCCTTTGAACTGCCTCCCGATGAGGACTTTTCGGTGCCTCCGAATGAGGACTTTTCGGTGCCTCCGACTGAGGACTTTTCGGTGCCTCTCACTGAGGACTTTTCGGTGCCTCTCACTGAGGACTTTTGGGTGCCTCCCACTGAGGACTTTTCGGTGCCTCCCAATGAGGACTTTGCATTGCCTCCGATTGAGGACTTGGAGTTGCCTCCGATTGAGGACTTTTGAGCTGCCTCCCAATGAGGACTTTTCGACCAGAGGCACCAATTGTTACGGCAATAACTGATATTCCGATAACAGAAGCACGAGAAATATATTTACGTCAATCACTTGAAGACTGAAAACAAGATGACCATAAATATTTTCATGTTGTTGATGCCAACACGGACCAATCCATCTTCTCCATCAAGATCACGTGAGCCAGAGAAATTTTCATCATTTGATCAAGCACTTGAAATATTAAGACCAGAAACCAAATATGGAATAATTTGCAAGCAACACACTACGCCAGACTAAATCTTCATTACAAAAACCAGCTGGAAAGGTCCAAGCAGATATACTGTAAGCACAACGGCACATCCAAAGGAGAACAGCAGGATCATTATACCATTTTGATTGATCTTTCATATCAAGCACTTTCGGTTATCATAGTTGATTTCAAGCACCATAATCCAGAGCCACGCGTAGACCATGCACTTGAACCACAGAACGTTTGATTCGGCTTCCCGGTCGATGCACCATTTGTTGCGACGATTATCAGCATCGGTTTGATAACCTTCACAACAGGATGAAAGACCAAACACATGTGTAGAAGAAGAGAGTATTTATTAGACGACTTCACATGATGAGATAAGACAGATAGAAAAGGTAAAGAATACAATGTACAACAAATGCTTATATACAATTATAGAGGTTATGAATGATAGTTATATGCAAATTACGGATAATTAGCATAATAAGAAAAGAATCGCGTTTCTCCGCGACAAAAGTAAATGTCGTCACATATTGAAAATTAAAGGAAATGTGGCCTCATATTGATTATTTATGTCGTATCCCTAAAAACTATCGTGGACTCTTTTCGATCAATAAAGATAATGTGGTCACATATTGAAAATTAAAGGAAATGTGGCCTCATATTGATAATTTATATCGTATCCCTAAAAACTATCGTGAACTCTTTTCGATTAATAAAGATAATGTGGTCACATATTGATAATTTAAGGAAATGTGGCCTCATATTGATAATTTATATCGTATCCCTAAAAACTAATGTGAACTCTTATCGATTAATAAAAATAATGAGGTCACATATTGATAAATAAAGGAAATATAGTCACATATTGATAATTAAAGGAAATGTGGCCTCATATTGATAATTTATATCGTTTCCCTAAAAACTATCGTGGACTCTTTTCGATCAATAAAGATAATGTGGTCACATATTGAAAATTAAAGGAAATGTGGCCTCATATTGATAATTTATATCGTATCCCTAAAAACTATCGTGAACTCTTTTCGATTAATAAAGATAATGTGGTCACATATTGATAATTAAAGGAAATGTGGCCTCATATTGATAATTTATATCGTATCCCTAAAAACTAATGTGAACTCTTTTCGATTAATAAAAATAATGTGGTCACATATTGATAGCTAAAGTAAATGTGGTCACATATTGAAAATTAAAGGAAATGTGGCCTCATATTGATAATTTATATCGTAACCCTAAAAACTATTGTGGACTCTTTTCGATTAATAAAGATAATGTGGTCACATATTGATAGCTAAAGTAAATGTAGTCACATATTGATAATTAAAGGAAATGTGGCCTCATATTAATAAATTATATCGTTTCCCTAAAAACTATCGTGGAATCTTTTCGATTAATAAAAACAATGTGGTCACATATTGATAGCTAAAGTAAATGTCGTCACATATTGAAAATTAAAGGAAATGTGGCCTCATATTGATAATTTATGTCGTATCCCAAAAAACTATCGTGGACTCTTTTCGATCAATAATGATAATGTGGTCACATATTGAAAATTTAAGGAAATTTGGCCTCATATTGATAATTTATATCGTATCCCTAAAAACTATCGTGAACTCTTTTCGATTAATAAAGATAATGTGGTCACATATTGATAATTAAAGGAAATGTGGCCTCATATTGATAATTTATATCGTATCCCTAAAAACTATCGTGGACTCTTTTCGATCAATAAAGATAATGTGGTCACATATTGATAAATAAAGGAAATATAGTCACATATTGATAATTAAAGGAAATGTGGCCTCATATTAATAAATTATATCGTTTCCCTAAAAACTATCGTGGACTCTTTTCGATTAATAAAAACAATGTGGTCACATATTGATAGCTAAAGTAAATGTCGTCACATATTGAAAATTAAAGGAAATGTGGCCTCATATTGATAATTTATGTCGTATCCCTAAAAACTATCGTGGACTCTTTTCGATCAATAATGATAATGTGGTCACATATTGAAAATTAAAGGAAATGTGGCCTCATATTGATAATTTATATCGTATCCCTAAAAACTATCGTGAACTCTTTTCGATTAATAAAGATAATGTGGTCACATATTGATAATTAAAGGAAATGTGGCCTCATATTGATAATTTATATCGTATCCCTAAAAACTATCGTGGACTCTTTTCGATCAATAAAGATAATGTGGTCACATATTGATAGCTAAAGTAAATGTGGTCACATATTGAAAATTAAAGGAAATGTGGCCTCATATTGATAATTTATATCGTATCCCTAAAAACTATCGTGGACTCTTTTCGATCAATAATGATAATGTGGTCACATATTGAAAATTAAAGGAAATGTGGCCTCATATTGATAATTTATATCGTATCCCTAAAAACTATCGTGAACTCTTTTCGATTAATAAAGATAATGTGGTCACATATTGATAATTAAAGGAAATGTGGCCTCATATTGATAATTTATATCGTATCCCTAAAAACTATCGTGGACTCTTTTCGATCAATAAAGATAATGTGGTCACATATTGATAACTAAAGGAAATGTAGTCACATATTGATAATTAAAGGAAATGTGGCCTCATATTGATAATTTATATCGTTTCCCTAAAAACTATCGTGGACTCTTTTCGATTAATAAAAACAATGTGGTCACATATTGATAGCTAAAGTAAATGTGGCCTCATATTGAAAATTTATATCGTATCCCTAAAAACTATCGTGAACTCTTTTCGGTTAATAAAGATAATGTGGTCACATATTGAGAATTAAAGGAAATGTGGCCTCATTTTGATAATTTATATCGTATCCCTAAAAACTATCGTGGACTCTTTTCGATCAATAAAGATAATGTGGTCACATATTGATAATTAAAGGAAATGTAGTCACATATTGATAATTAAAGGAAATGTGGCCTCATATTGATAATTTATATCGTATCCCTAAAAACTAATGTGAACTCTTTTCGATTAATAAAGATAATGTGGTCACATATTGATAAATAAAGGAAATATAGTCACATATTGATAATTAAAGGAAATGTGGCCTCATATTGACAAATTATATCGTTTCCCTAAAAACTATCGTGGACTCTTTTCGATTAATAAAAACAATGTGGTCACATATTGATAGCTAAAGTAAATGTCGTCACATATTGAAAATTAAAGGAAATGTGGCCTCATATTGATTATTTATGTCGTATCCCTAAAAACTATCGTGGACTCTTTTCGATCAATAAAGATAATGTGGTCACATATTGAAAATTAAAGGAAATGTGGCCTCATATTGATAATTTATATCGTATCCCTAAAAACTATCGTGAACTCTTTTCGATTAATAAAGATAATGTGGTCACATATTGATAATTTAAGGAAATGTGGCCTCATATTGATAATTTATATCGTATCCCTAAAAACTAATGTGAACTCTTATCGATTAATAAAAATAATGAGGTCACATATTGATAAATAAAGGAAATATAGTCACATATTGATAATTAAAGGAAATGTGGCCTCATATTGATAATTTATATCGTTTCCCTAAAAACTATCGTGGACTCTTTTCGATCAATAAAGATAATGTGGTCACATATTGAAAATTAAAGGAAATGTGGCCTCATATTGATAATTTATATCGTATCCCTAAAAACTATCGTGAACTCTTTTCGATTAATAAAGATAATGTGGTCACATATTGATAATTAAAGGAAATGTGGCCTCATATTGATAATTTATATCGTATCCCTAAAAACTAATGTGAACTCTTTTCGATTAATAAAAATAATGTGGTCACATATTGATAGCTAAAGTAAATGTGGTCACATATTGAAAATTAAAGGAAATGTGGCCTCATATTGATAATTTATATCGTAACCCTAAAAACTATTGTGGACTCTTTTCGATTAATAAAGATAATGTGGTCACATATTGATAGCTAAAGTAAATGTAGTCACATATTGATAATTAAAGGAAATGTGGCCTCATATTAATAAATTATATCGTTTCCCTAAAAACTATCGTGGAATCTTTTCGATTAATAAAAACAATGTGGTCACATATTGATAGCTAAAGTAAATGTCGTCACATATTGAAAATTAAAGGAAATGTGGCCTCATATTGATAATTTATGTCGTATCCCAAAAAACTATCGTGGACTCTTTTCGATCAATAATGATAATGTGGTCACATATTGAAAATTTAAGGAAATTTGGCCTCATATTGATAATTTATATCGTATCCCTAAAAACTATCGTGAACTCTTTTCGATTAATAAAGATAATGTGGTCACATATTGATAATTAAAGGAAATGTGGCCTCATATTGATAATTTATATCGTATCCCTAAAAACTATCGTGGACTCTTTTCGATCAATAAAGATAATGTGGTCACATATTGATAAATAAAGGAAATATAGTCACATATTGATAATTAAAGGAAATGTGGCCTCATATTAATAAATTATATCGTTTCCCTAAAAACTATCGTGGACTCTTTTCGATTAATAAAAACAATGTGGTCACATATTGATAGCTAAAGTAAATGTCGTCACATATTGAAAATTAAAGGAAATGTGGCCTCATATTGATAATTTATGTCGTATCCCTAAAAACTATCGTGGACTCTTTTCGATCAATAATGATAATGTGGTCACATATTGAAAATTAAAGGAAATGTGGCCTCATATTGATAATTTATATCGTATCCCTAAAAACTATCGTGAACTCTTTTCGATTAATAAAGATAATGTGGTCACATATTGATAATTAAAGGAAATGTGGCCTCATATTGATAATTTATATCGTATCCCTAAAAACTATCGTGGACTCTTTTCGATCAATAAAGATAATGTGGTCACATATTGATAGCTAAAGTAAATGTGGTCACATATTGAAAATTAAAGGAAATGTGGCCTCATATTGATAATTTATATCGTATCCCTAAAAACTATCGTGGACTCTTTTCGATCAATAATGATAATGTGGTCACATATTGAAAATTAAAGGAAATGTGGCCTCATATTGATAATTTATATCGTATCCCTAAAAACTATCGTGAACTCTTTTCGATTAATAAAGATAATGTGGTCACATATTGATAATTAAAGGAAATGTGGCCTCATATTGATAATTTATATCGTATCCCTAAAAACTATCGTGGACTCTTTTCGATCAATAAAGATAATGTGGTCACATATTGATAACTAAAGGAAATGTAGTCACATATTGATAATTAAAGGAAATGTGGCCTCATATTGATAATTTATATCGTTTCCCTAAAAACTATCGTGGACTCTTTTCGATTAATAAAAACAATGTGGTCACATATTGATAGCTAAAGTAAATGTCGTCACATATTGAAAATTAAAGGAAATGTGGCCTCATATTGATAATTTATGTCGTATCCCTAAAAACTATCGTGGACTCTTTTCGATCAATAAAGATAATGTGGTCACATATTGATAATTAAAGGAAATGTGGCATCATATTGATAATTTATATCGTATCCCTAAAAACTAATGTGAACTCTTTTCGATTAATAAAGATAATGTGGTCACATATTGATAAATAAAGGAAATGTGGCCTCATATTGATAATTTATATCGTATCCCTAAAAACTAATGTGAAATCTTTTCGATTAATAAAAACAATGTGGTCACATATTGATAATTAAAGGAAATGTAGTCACATATTGATAATTAAAGGAAATGTGGCCTCATATTGATAATTTATATCGTATCCCTAAAAACTAATTTGAACTCTTTTCGATTAATAAAGATAATGTGGTCACATATTGATAAATAAAGGAAATATAGTCACATATTGATAATTAAAGGAAATGTGGCCTCATATTGATAATTTATATCGTTTCCCTAAAAACTATCGTGGACTCTTTTCGATTAATAAAAACAATGTGGTCACATATTGATAGCTAAAGTAAATGTCGTCACATATTGAAAATTAAAGGAAATGTGGCCTCATATTGATAATTTATGTCGTATCCCTAAAAACTATCGTGGACTCTTTTCGATCAATAAAGATAATGTGGTCACATATTGATAATTAAAGGAAATGTGGCATCATATTGATAATTTATATCGTATCCCTAAAAACTAATGTGAACTCTTTTCGATTAATAAAGATAATGTAGTCACATATTGATAATTAAAGTAAATGTGGCCTCATATTGATAATTTATATCGTATCCCTAAAAACTAATGTGAAATCTTTTCGATTAATAAAAACAATGTGGTCACATATTGATAATTAAAGGAAATGTGGCCTCATATTGATTATTTATATCGTATCGCTAAAAACTATTGTGGACTCTTTTCGATTAATAAAGATAATGTGGTCACATATTGATAGCTAAAGTAAATGTGGTCACATATTGAAAATTAAAGGAAATGTGGCCTCATATTGAAAATTTATATCGTATCCCTAAAAACTATCGTTAACTCTTTTCGGTTAATAAAGATAATGTGGTCACATATTGAGAATTAAAGGAAATGTGGCCTCATATTGATAATTTATATCGTATCCTTAAAAACTATCGTGGACTCTTTTCGATCAATAAAGATAATGTGGTCACATATTGATAATTAAAGGAAATGTAGTCACATATTGATAATTAAAGGAAATGTGGCCTCATATTGATAATTTATATCGTATCCCTAAAAACTAATGTGAACTCTTTTCGATTAATATAGATAATGTGGTCACATATTGATAAATAAAGGAAATATAGTCACATATTGATAATTAAAGGAAATGTGGCCTCATATTGATAAATTATATCGTTTCCCTAAAAACTATCGTGGACTCTTTTCGATTAATAAAAACAATGTGGTCACATATTGATAGCTAAAGTAAATGTCGTCACATATTGAAAATTAAAGGAAATGTGGCCTCATATTGATAATTTATATCGTATCCCTAAAAACTATCGTGGACTCTTTTCGATCAATAAAGATAATGTGGTCACATATTGATAATTAAAGGAAATGTGGCCTCATATTGATAATTTATATCGTATCCCTAAAAACTAATGTGAACTCTTTTCGATTAATAAAGATAATGTAGTCACATATTGATAATTAATTAATAATGAAAATACTCTTCGTGAAGGTACTGTGCTTTATAAGGGTTCATTTGATGCTTGCCGAGAATTTCATAGCAATCTTCCAACAACATTTGAGCAACTTGAAGAGGAATATGATGAAAATGATGATAATTCAAATATATTGGTATACAAAAGTATTTAAAAGTTATAAATCTAAACTGTTTCTTTTTAGAATACCATGGCTGGTCGTTTAACTGTTGTTGAAACAACTTTAAATAATTTTTCAAAAAGATTACAGAAGCATGAATTAGATAATAATGAAAGTTTTGGTGATATTAATCGAAGACTAACATATTTGGAGGGCAAGAAAGCTTCAATTGCAGCAATTACTGAACCCACAATTTGGAAGTCAAGATTCCAGAATGGTGATCGAGAAATTCGAGATTTAAAAGAAGCAACAATCGTTGATCAAATTGCTAAATTTAGACTTGACTCCAGTGAAATTATTTGTCCTGAAAGAGGTGATATTCGAGAAATGATTCGTGCAAATGATGACTTCTGGATTAAACGATGGAAAAATCCAAATGAAGTAGGACAAGCAATAATTTATCTCCTTGTTGGACCCACCCTTCCACAAAGAGCATTTCTTTCATATGCTAGTTATGATTCTGGACCACGCACTGCTGCTGGTGGAATTAAGCAAGCATATTCATTTGAAGTTACCAAAACTTTTTATTGTAAGTTTCATTGGAATCTTTCCCCTTCACAATTTTGAACATTTACAGTAGCTCTCAACTATGCCATTGCTAAATTATTTACCCCTGAACATCGACGAATTTATGTCGAGAAAGCACGGCATGGTGTAAATCAAATTGTAAACTCTATTAAATCCCATGAAGGTAGAGCTGGTAGAGCTTTTCGAGTTGTAGCTTTCCCTAATGGATTTTGTTTTAATGAAAATGAAGCACTTGTTGCATCGTTTCAAGCTGAAAAGGCTTTAAACGAAGGTCAGATTGCCGTTTTTTCTCAAGTATGGAATGCACAATTTGGCGCTGGTGGGGTACCTGCTGCTTTACCTGGAGATGGTCAAAATTAAATTCCTGAAATTGCTTTTATTTAAAAAAAACTGATTTAAAAATAAAAGTAATAAAATTGTTATCTTATGTTTTTAAACTTTTGCTACTTCGTTCGTAATTAAAATATATTTATTTTTAAATTAATTGTGTTCAAATGGATGTGGTACAGTCATGAAAAAAACATAATTAGATACTTCAATGAAAGCAAATTTTGCCAAAAAACTATTTGCAGTGAAACAAATCAGTTCATTTGTTAAATAATTATCATTATTTCCAATGCAGCAATTTTCATAAGCGAATTTTTGAGATGCAAGAAACCCGGTTTCAGAAAGCAAACTGTCATATGGTTGTGTTAAAAGCTTATATCCACAAAATGAAAGCCCTGCAATTGCATCTTCAACGATAGCCATAACTTTTATAACTTGAACTCCATCTGTTGTACGTGCAGCAACGAAACAATCCACACTATTTGGTTTCGTATAAGGAAGGATAATAAATCCATTTATTTGCACTTGTCCAAAAATTTTTTTAATTTCAAAATTAGAAAGATATTGTTCAACATCTTCAGAATATCCAGCAATTTTTTTTTGTACAAATTTTCCATCCATATTGAACATTTTTTTAATTTTCGGGCAACCGTTTTTTTCAATCCATGTCAAACTGGCTCTTTGCAAACACATTCTATCTGCAATTTGATTTACGGATACTTCCATTCGATGGCATGAAATGTTTTTTCCAATTTTACCAACTGCATTTTCACCAGAAAATGCAGAATGGGTACAAAGTGGACCATGAAGAAGAACTTGATCAGCTAAATGTCTTGCTTCATGAGCTTTGAAAGTCATGGATTTAATACCCCATGTCGTTTGTCGATTTGAAGACCAAAAATTTAAAATTTCCTTTGCTGCCATTATTTCATCATTGCTAATAATGGATTTCACTAAAATTCTAATGCCAGCAATATAAACAACCATTGAATCAACAAGTGCAACTAAACGACTATTTTTATCTTGCGATGCCAAATAAAGTAATACGGTAGGGACAACATAAAGGCCAAAAAGTTTCATTTCGGAAGCCTTCCAGCTTGCAAAATCCATGATTGACCTTATTTTGTTTCGTTGATATTCTTTTGGAAATACTATCCTTAAAAATTAATTTCTCATTTATATTTTTAATTAAAATTGAATAGTTTTACTTTGAAACTAATATATCCAACTGTTGTTGATCTTCTTTATCAAATTTTATTAGAAGCCGTTCATTTGCATTTAATTTAAAACCAGAAAGAAGCTTTTTAACGTCGTCTTGAATGGGACCTCGATATACGCTATGCATAGGATCAATAACAAATCCTTGTGGAAATTTATCAATTAATAAAAAAAGCCTGCTTGTATCGTTAACACCTGCAACTTTGTCGAGAAAGGTATCTACATTTCGAGGTTCAATTACAGTATGCGGAAAAACAACACTAAATTTTAATGCTTATATTTTTTTATAGTTTATTATTCTTAAACTCACCCATGTTGTGGTACATGTTCGCCATGAATATTGCAATTTAAACAACAGTCGTAGCCTTGAACATTTATCATTGATAACAAGCTTTGCTTAGCTGGGATGTCAGCAATAACTTGTAAAAATTTGATACGATAATTTTTTCCATCAAAATTAAACTGAGATATTGATCCAATTCGATCAAAGACGAAATTCCAATTTGGTTTTGTCTTACTGTACCAGAATCCCATGAAAATAATATTACTATACTTGTCCCGCAAAATTGGAGGCAAATCAAGGAAGAATGCAACAATGGGCCAGCCTTCGAAGCCGCCGGTCTTACTGTAGCGGCCGCCATCTGTATACATGGATAATGCAATAAGATTTTGGCATTTTCTGACATTTTCACGAAAATCATCTGTTTGATGAATATCACTATAATCTGTCTGGGCAAGCATTTTTTCTCTATATTCTTGAATCTGAGGTCCATATCCTTAAAATTTGAGCTTTGATAAAATTTTAAATAATGTTTAACTCTTACTCAAAAATATATCTCGCAATTGAGTCATAACATTAAACAATACAAGCATAGACTTTCTATATGCTTTACAAGAACAAATTTCTTGCAAACAATTACCACAAAACACAATCTTTTCTTTTACTAAAGTGTCATCATCTTGTTTCTTTGGAATAACAATACTTTTAATTTTTTGATAAGTTGGAGGCACTTTATTATTTTCTGGCAAAATTATACGAAATAAACTTAAAAAAGAATCCATTGCAGAATCAGTAATATGTTTATCTCTGCCAATTGCCATAAATGCCATAGCAAATTCGGTTACAGTGTGTGAAGCCCCATCATAAATTAACGGGCCGGTTTTTACATTATTATCAATAAATTCCTCAGCATCCAAAAAATTAATATCTGCTTCCCGTGTATCGGAGATTTCTGATGTCATAGAATGATTTCCATCTGAATCAATCATATCATAATTATCCATATCATGATCATTATCAATATCATTTAAATACTCCCGTTCAACATTTTCACCCCCTTCAATATCAATACCTCTTTTAATATCTTGGTACTCCTTTAATAATTCTCTTGATGTTTTCCACATTATTACAATCTGTGTTTATTTTAAAAAAGTACCAAAAAACAATTACAATAGAATCTGGTGAAAAGTATTAAAAATATTTTATAATAAATTGCCCAAACATTAGGCGTTGGCAATGTGTTCATCGATGCAAAATGAAAAATTTAAAAAAAAATTTTACAACTGAATTTATTTAATTATAATTACTTTCAATTATGTTAAATTATTTCAGTTATTTTCTTGTTATAAACAATACCAAAATTAATGTCAATGTCAACAATCAAAGTCAATCAACTTCAATTATTTCGAGAAATTCTGTTTATTGCGGCATATTTTATTTTATTTATAATAAATTTCGGTAACGGTTTTTTATTAGTTTTGTTCTTCATCAACATGCAATTGATTAAGATATTTTTTTCGACTTTCTTTTTGTTTAAAAAATGATCCTGTTAAAAGTCCAGGAGTTTTTATAACCAACTGAAAGCAGTAACTAATATATTAATCCTTTAATTGTTGATGATGAACAATGAGATATAGCACGGGATAACGCACAGCTTGATTGAATGAAAAAATGATTCTGTTTAAAGTTCAGAAATTTTAAATCAGTCTGTAAAGCGGTTTTCAATGATTTGCTAAATCTATGTTATGTAATTTTTGAGATGTTGCAATTAATATTTAACTTTCTTCACATTTTTTTCTTGTTGATGATCGAAAAGTAAAGGTGATCCTGTTAAAAGTCCAGGAACTTTTATATTTTCGCCATTAATTTGAAGAATCTGTGTCGAATTTTAAAGACTAATAACAACGTTTCAGTTTTTATGTATAAGAGATTCAGTAAAACTTTGTTCTTCGTTTTGCAAGCAGCTGCGTTTATCCTTCGCTAAGCCTTTTGATAAGCTAAGGTTTTGGTTTAATTTTAAAAGTGATCCTGTTAAAAGTTCAGGAACTATTAGAATTTTACCAAAGACTTAGTGGAATCATTTGTTGCATATTATTGTGAACCTTTTCGAGTCTTTTTTCTAGTTTTTGGTTGAGTTATAAAAGTGATCCTGTTAAAAGTCCAGGAGTTTTTACATTTTTACCAATCACTTGAAGAATTACTAGAAAAGCTTTACGGTAATATATCCAATTTTAGTACATTTTTGATAATCATTTATAAATATAAAATATGCCCACGAACTGCAGCTCTAACAGACTTTGATTGATGACATTGATCGACGGTATTGTTTATCAACATTTATTTTTATATCAGGTATGCTTTATCAACTTGTTTTTTTAAATTTAAACTTTTCAGGAATCCCTACCTTGTATGTTGTAGGGTTTTTTAAAATACAATTTAATCTCACATTTTTCAGGGACCCCTATTTTGTACGTTGTAGGGTTTATTTATTATACACAATATTTTTACTTTTTAATACTAACATTTTTTCAGATTAACTTCTTGATTTCTTCGTTGTTCTTGCTATTTCATTGTAAGCTTTTTTAATTTATTTGTTTTTAAAAGTGTTATCAGCTTTTTGTAAACTTGATTTCTTGCCAGTTTAATTTTTGTTATTATTTTTGAAAAAAAGTAACTTTTTTTCTGGCAAAAAAACAAGTTTTTTAAGGTTGATAGCGCTTTTAAAAGCACACGATAATCAAAAAACCACTCTTAAATGCCTTTAAAATGCATTGAATGCGCAGCTAAGAGGCACTGAATGCCTCTTAGCTGCATCTAAAATGCACTGACTGCGCAGTGAAGAGGCAGTGACTGCGCAGTGAAGAAAGCTTGTCTGCATGTAGACTGCTTTCTTAGCTGCCTCTTAACTGCGCAGTGACTGCATTCGCTATGCATCTAAGTCTGGGGCCTCATATTGATAATTTATGTCGTATCCCTAAAAACTATCGTGGACTCTTTTCGATCAATAATGATAATGTGGTCACATATTGAAAATTAAAGGAAATGTGGCCTCATATTGATAATTTATATCGTATCCCTAAAAACTATCGTGAACTCTTTTCGATTAATAAAGATAATGTGGTCACATACTGATAATTAAAGGAATTGTGGCCTCATATTGATAATTTATATCGTATCCCTAAAAACTATCGTGGACTCTTTTCGATCAATAAAGATAATGTGGTCACATATTGATAGCTAAAGTAAATGTCGTCACATATTGAAAATTAAAGGAAATGTGGCCTCATATTGATAATTTATATCGTAACCCTAAAAACTATTGTGGACTCTTTTCGATTAATAAAGATAATGTGGTCACATATTGATAATTAAAGGAAATGTGGCCTCATATTGATAATTTATATCGTTTCCCTAAAAACTATCGTGGACTCTTTTCGATTAATAAAAACAATGTGGTCACATATTGATAGCTAAAGTAAATGTGGTCACATATTGAAAATTAAAGGAAATGTGGCCTCATATTGATAATTTATATCGTAACCCTAAAAACTATTGTGGACTCTTTTCGATTAATAAAGATAATGTGGTCACATATTGATAGCTAAAGTAAATGTAGTCACATATTGATAATTAAAGGAAATGTGGCCTCATATTGATAATTTATATCGTAACCCTAAAAACTATTGTGGACTCTTTTCGATTAATAAAGATAATGTGGTCACATATTGATAGCTAAAGTAAATGTAGTCACATATTGATAATTATAGGAAATGTGGCCTCATATTGATAATTTATATCGTATCCCTAAAAACTATCGTGAACTCTTTTCGATTAATAAAGATAATGTGGTCACATATTGATAATTAAAGGAAATGTGGCCTCATATTGATAATTTATATCGTATCCCTAAAAACTATCGTGGACTCTTTTCGATCAATAAAGATAATGTGGTCACATATTGATAAATAAAGGAAATATAGTCACATATTGATAATTAAAGGAAATGTGGCCTCATATTGATAATTTATGTCGTATCCATAAAAACTATCGTGGACTCTTTTCGATCAATAATGATAATGTGGTCACATATTGAAAATTAAAGGAAATGTGGCCTCATATTGATAATTTATATCGTATCCCTAAAAACTATCGTGAACTCTTTTCGATTAATAAAGATAATGTGGTCACATATTGATAATTAAAGGAAATGTGGCCTCATATTGATAATTTATATCGTATCCCTAAAAACTATCGTGGACTCTTTTCGATCAATAAAGATAATGTGGTCACATATTGATAGCTAAAGTAAATGTGGTCACATATTGAAAATTAAAGGAAATGTGGCCTCATATTGATAATTTATATCGTAACCCTAAAAACTATTGTGGACTCTTTTCGATTAATAAAGATAATGTGGTCACATATTGATAGCTAAAGTAAATGTCGTCACATATTGAAAATTAAAGGAAATGTGGCCTCATATTGATAATTTATATCGTAACCCTAAAAACTATTGTGGACTCTTTTCGATTAATAAAGATAATGTGGTCACATATTGTTAGCTAAAGTAAATGTAGTCACATATTGATAATTATAGGAAATGTGGCCTCATATTGATAATTTCTATCGTATCCCTAAAAACTATCGTGAACTCTTTTCGATTAATAAAGATAATGTGGTCACATATTGATAATTAAAGGAAATGTGGCCTCATATTGATAATTTATATCGTTTCCCTAAAAACTATCGTGGACTCTTTTCGATTAATAAAAACAATGTGGTCACATATTGATAGCTAAAGTAAATGTGGTCACATATTGAAAATTAAAGGAAATGTGGCCTCATATTGATAATTTATATCGTAACCCTAAAAACTATTGTGGACTCTTTTCGATTAATAAAGATAATGTGGTCACATATTGATAGCTAAAGTAAATGTAGTCACATATTGATAATTAAAGGAAATGTGGCCTCATATTGATAATTTATATCGTAACCCTAAAAACTATTGTGGACTCTTTTCGATTAATAAAGATAATGTGGTCACATATTGATAGCTAAAGTAAATGTAGTCACATATTGATAATTATAGGAAATGTGGCCTCATATTGATAATTTATATCGTATCCCTAAAAACTATCGTGAACTCTTTTCGATTAATAAAGATAATGTGGTCACATATTGATAATTAAAGGAAATGTGGCCTCATATTGATAATTTATATCGTATCCCTAAAAACTATCGTGGACTCTTTTCGATCAATAAAGATAATGTGGTCACATATTGATAAATAAAGGAAATATAGTCACATATTGATAATTAAAGGAAATGTGGCCTCATATTAATATATTATATCGTTTCCCTAAAAACTATCGTGGACTCTTTTCGATTAATAAAAACAATGTGGTCACATATTGATAGCTAAAGTAAATGTCGTCACATATTGAAAATTAAAGGAAATGTGGCCTCATATTGATAATTTATGTCGTATCCCTAAAAACTATCGTGGACTCTTTTCGATCAATAATGATAATGTGGTCACATATTGAAAATTAAAGGAAATGTGGCCTCATATTGATAATTTATATCGTATCCCTAAAAACTATCGTGAACTCTTTTCGATTAATAAAGATAATGTGGTCACATATTGATAATTAAAGGAAATGTGGCCTCATATTGATAATTTATATCGTATCCCTAAAAACTATCGTGGACTCTTTTCGATCAATAAAGATAATGTGGTCACATATTGATAGCTAAAGTAAATGTGGTCACATATTGAAAATTAAAGGAAATGTGGCCTCATATTGATAATTTATATCGTAACCCTAAAAACTATTGCGGACTCTTTTCGATTAATAAAGATAATGTGGTCACATATTGATAAATAAAGGAAATATAGTCACATATTGATAATTAAAGGAAATGTGGCCTCATATTGATAATTTATATCGTATCCCTAAAAACTATCGTGGACTCTTTTCGATCAATAAAGATAATGTGGTCACATATTGATAAATAAAGGAAATATAGTCACATATTGATAATTAAAGGAAATGTGGCCTCATATTGATAATTTATATCGTTTCCCTAAAAACTATCGTGGACTCTTTTCGATTAATAAAAACAATGTGGTCACATATTGATAGCTAAAGTAAATGTCGTCACATATTGAAAATTAAAGGAAATGTGGCCTCATATTGATAATTTATGTCGTATCCCTAAAAACTATTGTGGACTCTTTTCGATTAATAAAGATAATGTGGTCACATATTGATAGCTAAAGTAAATGTAGTCACATATTGATAATTATAGGAAATGTGGCCTCATATTGATAATTTATATCGTATCCCTAAAAACTATCGTGAACTCTTTTCGATTAATAAAGATAATGTGGTCACATATTGATAATTAAAGGAAATGTGGCCTCATATTGATAATTTATATCGTATCCCTAAAAACTATCGTGGACTCTTTTCGATCAATAAAGATAATGTGGTCACATATTGATAAATAAAGGAAATATAGTCACATATTGATAATTAAAGGAAATGTGGCCTCATATTAATATATTATATCGTTTCCCTAAAAACTATCGTGGACTCTTTTCGATTAATAAAAACAATGTGGTCACATATTGATAGCTAAAGTAAATGTAGTCACATATTGATAATTAAAGGAAATGTGGCCTCATATTGATAATTTATATCGTTTCCCTAAAAACTATCGTGGACTCTTTTCGATTAATAAAAACAATGTGGTCACATATTGATAGCTAAAGTAAATGTCGTCACATATTGAAAATTAAAGGAAATGTGGCCTCATATTGATAATTTATGTCGTATCCCTAAAAACTATCGTGGACTCTTTTCGATCAATAATGATAATGTGGTCACATATTGAAAATTAAAGGAAATGTGGCCTCATATTGATAATTTATATCGTATCCCTAAAAACTATCGTGAACTATTTTCGATTACTAAAGATAATGTGGTCACATATTGATAATTAAAGGAAATGTGGCCTCATATTGATAATTTATATCGTATCCCTAAAAACTATCGTGGACTCTTTTCGATCAATAAAGATAATGTGGTCACATATTGATAGCTAAAGTAAATGTGGTCACATATTGAAAATTAAAGGAAATGTGGCCTCATATTGATAATTTATATCGTAACCCTAAAAACTATTGCGGACTCTTTTCGATTAATAAAGATAATGTGGTCACATATTGATAAATAAAGGAAATATAGTCACATATTGATAATTAAAGGAAATGTGGCCTCATATTGATAATTTATATCGTATCCCTAAAAACTATCGTGGACTCTTTTCGATCAATAAAGATAATGTGGTCACATATTGATAAATAAAGGAAATATAGTCACATATTGATAATTAAAGGAAATGTGGCCTCATATTGATAATTTATATCGTTTCCCTAAAAACTATCGTGGACTCTTTTCGATTAATAAAAACAATGTGGTCACATATTGATAGCTAAAGTAAATGTCGTCACATATTGAAAATTAAAGGAAATGTGGCCTCATATTGATAATTTATGTCGTATCCCTAAAAACTATTGTGGACTCTTTTCGATTAATAAAGATAATGTGGTCACATATTGATAGCTAAAGTAAATGTAGTCACATATTGATAATTATAGGAAATGTGGCCTCATATTGATAATTTATATCGTATCCCTAAAAACTATCGTGAACTCTTTTCGATTAATAAAGATAATGTGGTCACATATTGATAATTAAAGGAAATGTGGCCTCATATTGATAATTTATATCGTATCCCTAAAAACTATCGTGGACTCTTTTCGATCAATAAAGATAATGTGGTCACATATTGATAAATAAAGGAAATATAGTCACATATTGATAATTAAAGGAAATGTGGCCTCATATTAATATATTATATCGTTTCCCTAAAAACTATCGTGGACTCTTTTCGATTAATAAAAACAATGTGGTCACATATTGATAGCTAAAGTAAATGTCGTCACATATTGAAAATTAAAGGAAATGTGGCCTCATATTGATAATTTATATCGTATCCCTAAAAACTATCGTGAACTCTTTTCGATTAATAAAGATAATGTGGTCACATATTGATAATTAAAGGAAATGTGGCCTCATATTGATAATTTATATCGTATCCCTAAAAACTATCGTGGACTCTTTTCGATCAATAAAGATAATGTGGTCACATATTGATAGCTAAAGTAAATGTGGTCACATATTGAAAATTAAAGGAAATGTGCCCTCATATTGATAATTTATATCGTAACCCTAAAAACTATTGCGGACTCTTTTCGATTAATAAAGATAATGTGGTCACATATTGATAAATAAAGGAAATATAGTCACATATTGATAATTAAAGGAAATGTGGCCTCATATTGATAATTTATATCGTTTCCCTAAAAACTATCGTGGACTCTTTTCGATTAATAAAAACAATGTGGTCACATATTGATAGCTAAAGTAAATGTCGTCACATATTGAAAATTAAAGGAAATGTGGCCTCATATTGATAATTTATGTCGTATCCCTAAAAACTATCGTGGACTCTTTTCGATCAATAATGATAATGTGGTCACATATTGAAAATTAAAGGAAATGTGGCCTCATATTGATAATTTATATCGTATCCCTAAAAACTATCGTGAACTCTTTTCGATTAATAAAGATAATGTGGTCACATATTGATAATTAAAGGAAATGTGGCCTCATATTGATAATTTATATCGTTTCCCTAAAAACTATCGTGGACTCTTTTCGATTAATAAAAACAATGTGGTCACATATTGATAGCAAAAGTAAATGTGGTCACATATTGAAAATTAAAGGAAATGTGGCCTCATATTGATAATTTATATCGTAACCCTAAAAACTATTGTGGACTCTTTTCGATTAATAAAGATAATGTGGTCATATATTGATAGCTAAAGTAAATGTAGTCACATATTGATAATTAAAGGAAATGTGGCCTCATATTGATAATTTATATCGTAACCCTAAAAACTATTGTGGACTCTTTTCGATTAATAAAGATAATGTGGTCACATATTGATAGCTAAAGTAAATGTAGTCACATATTGATAATTATAGGAAATGTGGCCTCATATTGATAATTTATATCGTATCCCTAAAAACTATCGTGAACTCTTTTCGATTAATAAAGATAATGTGGTCACATATTGATAATTAAAGGAAATGTGGCCTCATATTGATAATTTATATCGTATCCCTAAAAACTATCGTGGACTCTTTTCGATCAATAAAGATAATGTGGTCACATATTGATAAATAAAGGAAATATAGTCACATATTGATAATTAAAGGAAATGTGGTCACATATTGAAAATTAAAGGAAATGTGGCCTCATATTGATAATTTATATCGTATCCCTAAAAACTATCGTGAACTCTTTTCGATTAATAAAGATAATGTGGTCACATATTGATAATTAAAGGAAATGTGGCCTCATATTGATAATTTATATCGTATCCCTAAAAACTAATGTGAACTCTTTTCGATTAATAAAAATAATGTGGTCACATATTGATAAATAAAGGAAATATAGTCACATATTGATAATTAAAGGAAATGTGGCCTCATATTGACAATTTATATCGTTTCCCTAAAAACTATGGTGGACTCTTTTCGATTAATAAAAACAATGTGGTCACATATTGATAGCTAAAGTAAATGTGGTCACATATTGAAAATTAAAGGAAATGTGGCCTCATATTGATAATTTATATCGTAACCCTAAAAACTATTGTGGACTCTTTTCGATTAATAAAGATAATGTGGTCACATATTGATAGCTAAAGTAAATGTAGTCACATATTGATAATTAAACGAAATGTGGCCTCATATTGATAATTTATATCGTAACCCTAAAAACTATTGTGGACTCTTTTCGATTAATAAAGATAATGTGGTCACATATTGATAGCTAAAGTAAATGTAGTCACATATTGATAATTATAGGAAATGTGGCCTCATATTGATAATTTATATCGTATCCCTAAAAACTATCGTGAACTCTTTTCGATTAATAAAGATAATGTGGTCACATATTGATAGCTAAAGTAAATGTAGTCACATATTGATAATTAAACGAAATGTGGCCTCATATTGATAATTTATATCGTAACCCTAAAAACTATTGTGGACTCTTTTCGATTAATAAAGATAATGTGGTCACATATTGATAGCTAAAGTAAATGTAGTCACATATTGATAATTAAACGAAATGTGGCCTCATATTGATAATTTATATCGTATCCCTAAAAACTATCGTGGACTCTTTTCGATCAATAAAGATAATGTGGTCACATATTGATAATTAAAGGAAATATAGTCACATATTGATAATTAAAGGAAATGTGGCCTCATATTGATAATTTATATCGTAACCCTAAAAACTATTGTGGACTCTTTTCGATTAATAAAGATAATGTGGTCACATATTGATAGCTAAAGTAAATGTGGTCACATATTGAAAATTAAAGGAAATGTGGCCTCATATTGAAAATTTATATCGTATCCCTAAAAACTATCGTGAACTCTTTTCGGTTAATAAAGATAATGTGGTCACATATTGAGAATTAAAGGAAATGTGGCCTCATATTGATAATTTATATCGTATCCCTAAAAACTATCGTGGACTCTTTTCGATCAATAAAGATAATGTGGTCACATATTGATAATTAAAGGAAATGTAGTCACATATTGATAATTAAAGGAAATGTGGCCTCATATTGATAATTTATATCGTATCCCTAAAAACTAATGTGAACTCTTTTCGATTAATAAAGATAATGTGGTCACATATTGATAAATAAAGGAAATATAGTCACATATTGATAATTAAAGGAAATGTGGCCTCATATTGATAAATTATATCGTTTCCCTAAAAACTATCGTGGACTCTTTTCGATTAATAAAAACAATGTGGTCACATATTGATAGCTAAAGTAAATGTCGTCACATATTGAAAATTAAAGGAAATGTGGCCTCATATTGATTATTTATGTCGTATCCCTAAAAACTATCGTGGACTCTTTTCGATCAATAAAGATAATGTGGTCACATATTGAAAATTAAAGGAAATGTGGCCTCATATTGATAATTTATATCGTATCCCTAAAAACTATCGTGAACTCTTTTCGATTAATAAAGATAATGTGGTCACATATTGATAATTAAAGGAAATGTGGCCTCATATTGATAATTTATATCGTATCCCTAAAAATTAATGTGAACTCTTTTCGATTAATAAAAATAATGTGGTCACATAATGATAAATAAAGGAAATATAGTCACATATTGATAATTAAAGGAAATGTGGCCTCATATTGACAATTTATATCGTTTCCCTAAAAACTATCGTGGACTCTTTTCGATTAATAAAAACAATGTGGTCACATATTGATAGCTAAAGTAAATGTGGTCACATATTGAAAATTAAAGGAAATGTGGCCTCATATTGATAATTTATATCGTAACCCTAAAAACTATTGTGGACTCTTTTCGATTAATAAAGATAATGTGGTCACATATTGATAGCTAAAGTAAATGTAGTCACATATTGATAATTATAGGAAATGTGGCCTCATATTGATAATTTATATCGTATCCCTAAAAACTATCGTGAACTCTTTTCGATTAATAAAGATAATGTGGTCACATATTGATAATTAAAGGAAATGTGGCCTCATATTGATAATTTATATCGTATCCCTAAAAACTATCGTGGACTCTTTTCGATCAATAAAGATAATGTGGTCACATATTGATAAATAAAGGAAATATAGTCACATATTGATAATTAAAGGAAATGTGGCCTCATATTAATAAATTATATCGTTTCCCTAAAAACTATCGTGGACTCTTTTCGATTAATAAAAACAATGTGGTCACATATTGATAGCTAAAGTAAATGTCGTCACATATTGAAAATTAAAGGAAATGTGGCCTCATATTGATTATTTATGTCGTATCCCTAAAAACTATCGTGGACTCTTTTCGATCAATAAAGATAATGTGGTCACATATTGAAAATTAAAGGAAATGTGGCCTCATATTGATAATTTATATCGTATCCCTAAAAACTATCGTGAACTCTTTTCGATTAATAAAGATAATGTGGTCACATATTGATAATTAAAGGAAATGTGGCCTCATATTGATAATTTATATCGTATCCCTAAAAACTAATGTGAACTCTTTTCGATTAATAAAAATAATGTGGTCACATATTGATAAATAAAGGAAATATAGTCACATATTGATAATTAAAGGAAATGTGGCCTCATATTGACAATTTATATCGTTTCCCTAAAAACTATCGTGGACTCTTTTCGATTAATAAAAACAATGTGGTCACATATTGATAGCTAAAGTAAATGTCGTCACATATTGAAAATTAAAGGAAATGTGGCCTCATATTGATTATTTATGTCGTATCCCTAAAAACTATCGTGGACTCTTTTCGATCAATAAAGATAATGTGGTCACATATTGAAAATTAAAGGAAATGTGGCCTCATATTGATAATTTATATCGTATCCCTAAAAACTGTCGTGAACTCTTTTCGATTAATAAAGATAATGTGGTCACATATTGATAATTAAAGGAAATGTGGCCTCATATTGATAATTTATATCGTATCCCTAAAAACTAATGTGAACTCTTTTCGATTAATAAAAATAATGTGGTCACATATTGATAAATAAAGGAAATATAGTCACATATTGATAATTAAAGGAAATGTGGCCTCATATTGACAATTTATATCGTAACCCTAAAAACTACTGTGGACTCTTTTCGATTAATAAAGATTATGTGGTCACATATTGATAGCTAAAGTAAATGTAGTCACATATTGATAATTATAGGAAATGTGGCCTCATATTGATAATTTATATCGTATCCCTAAAAACTATCGTGAACTCTTTTCGATTAATAAAGATAATGTGGTCACATATTGATAATTAAAGGAAATGTGGCCTCATATTGATAATTTATATCGTATCCCTAAAAACTATCGTGGACTCTTTTCGATCAATAAAGATAATGTGGTCACATATTGATAGCTAAAGTAAATGTCGTCACATATTGAAAATTAAAGGAAATGTGGCCTCATATTGATAATTTATGTCGTATCCCTAAAAACTATCGTGGACTCTTTTCGATCAATAATGATAATGTGGTCACATATTGAAAATTAAAGGAAATGTGGCCTCATATTGATAATTTATATCGTATCCCTAAAAACTATCGTGAACTCTTTTCGATTAATAAAGATAATGTGGTCACATATTGATAATTAAAGGAAATGTGGCCTCATATTGATAATTTATATCGTATCCCTAAAAACTATCGTGGACTCTTTTCGATCAATAAAGATAATGTGGTCACATATTGATAGCTAAAGTAAATGTCGTCACATATTGAAAATTAAAGGAAATGTGGCCTCATATTGATAATTTATATCGTAACCCTAAAAACTATTGTGGACTCTTTTCGATTAATAAAGATAATGTGGTCACATATTGTTAGCTAAAGTAAATGTAGTCACATATTGATAATTATAGGAAATGTGGCCTCATATTGATAATTTCTATCGTATCCCTAAAAACTATCGTGAACTCTTTTCGATTAATAAAGATAATGTGGTCACATATTGATAATTAAAGGAAATGTGGCCTCATATTGATAATTTATATCGTTTCCCTAAAAACTATCGTGGACTCTTTTCGATTAATAAAAACAATGTGGTCACATATTGATAGCTAAAGTAAATGTGGTCACATATTGAAAATTAAAGGAAATGTGGCCTCATATTGATAATTCATATCGTAACCCTAAAAACTATTGTGGACTCTTTTCGATTAATAAAGATAATGTGGTCACATATTGATAGCTAAAGTAAATGTAGTCACATATTGATAATTAAAGGAAATGTGGCCTCATATTGATAATTTATATCGTATCCCTAAAAACTAATGTGAACTCTTTTCGATTAATAAAAATAATGTGGTCACATATTGATAAATAAAGGAAATATAGTCACATATTGATAATTAAAGGAAATGTGGCCTCATATTGACAATTTATATCGTTTCCCTAAAAACTATCGTGGACTCTTTTCGATTAATAAAAACAATGTGGTCACATATTGATAGCTAAAGTAAATGTGGTCACATATTGATAATTAAACGAAATGTGGCCTCATATTGATAATTTATATCGTAACCCTAAAAACTATTGTGGACTCTTTTCGATTAATAAAGATTATGTGGTCACATATTGATAGCTAAAGTAAATGTAGTCACATATTGATAATTATAGGAAATGTGGCCTCATATTGATAATTTATATCGTATCCCTAAAAACTATCGTGAACTCTTTTCGATTAATAAAGATAATGTGGTCACATATTGATAATTAAAGGAAATGTGGCCTCATATTGATAATTTATATCGTATCCCTAAAAACTATCGTGGACTCTTTTCGATCAATAAAGATAATGTGGTCACATATTGATAAATAAAGGAAATATAGTCACATATTGATAATTAAAGGAAATGTGGCCTCATATTAATAAATTATATCGTTTCCCTAAAAACTATCGTGGACTCTTTTCGATTAATAAAAACAATGTGGTCACATATTGATAGCTAAAGTAAATGTCGTCACATATTGAAAATTAAAGGAAATGTGGCCTCATATTGATAATTTATGTCGTATCCCTAAAAACTATCGTGGACTCTTTTCGATTAATAAAGATAATGTGGTCACATATTGATAATTAAAGGAAATGTGGCCTCATATTGATAATTTATATCGTATCCCTAAAAACTATCGTGAACTCTTTTCGATTAATAAAGATAATGTGGTCACATATTGATAATTAAAGGAAATGTGGCCTCATATTGATAATTTATATCGTATCCCTAAAAACTATCGTGGACTCTTTTCGATCAATAAAGATAATGTGGTCACATATTGTTAGCTAAAGTAAATGTAGTCACATATTGATAATTATAGGAAATGTGGCCTCATATTGATAATTTCTATCGTATCCCTAAAAACTATCGTGGACTCTTTTTGATCAATAAAGATAATGTGGTCACATATTGATAGCTAAAGTAAATGTCGTCACATATTGAAAATTAAAGGAAATGTGGCCTCATATTGATAATTTATATCGTAACCCTAAAAACTATTGTGGACTCTTTTCGATTAATAAAGATAATGTGGTCACATATTGTTAGCTAAAGTAAATGTAGTCACATATTGATAATTATAGGAAATGTGGCCTCATATTGATAATTTCTATCGTATCCCTAAAAACTATCGTGAACTCTTTTCGATTAATAAAGATAATGTGGTCACATATTGATAATTAAAGGAAATGTGGCCTCATATTGATAATTTATATCGTTTCCCTAAAAACTATCGTGGACTCTTTTCGATTAATAAAAACAATGTGGTCACATATTGATAGCTAAAGTAAATGTGGTCACATATTGAAAATTAAAGGAAATGTGGCCTCATATTGATAATTTATATCGTAACCCTAAAAACTATTGTGGACTCTTTTCGATTAATAAAGATAATGTGGTCACATATTGATAGCTAAAGTAAATGTAGTCACATATTGATAATTAAAGGAAATGTGGCCTCATATTGATAATTTATATCGTAACCCTAAAAACTATTGTGGACTCTTTTCGATTAATAAAGATAATGTGGTCACATATTGTTAGCTAAAGTAAATGTAGTCACATATTGATAATTATAGGAAATGTGGCCTCATATTGATAATTTCTATCGTATCCCTAAAAACTATCGTGAACTCTTTTCGATTAATAAAGATAATGTGGTCACATATTGATAATTAAAGGAAATGTGGCCTCATATTGATAATTTATATCGTTTCCCTAAAAACTATCGTGGACTCTTTTCGATCAATAATGATAATGTGGTCACATATTGAAAATTAAAGGAAATGTGGCCTCATATTGATAATTTATATCGTATCCCTAAAAACTATCGTGAACTCTTTTCGATTGATAAAGATAATGTGGTCACATATTGATAATTAAAGGAAATGTGGCCTCATATTGATAATTTATATCGTATCCCTAAAAACTATCGTGGACTCTTTTCGATCAATAAAGATAATGTGGTCACATATTGATAGCTAAAGTAAATGTCGTCACATATTGAAAATTAAAGGAAATGTGGCCTCATATTGATAATTTATATCGTAACCCTAAAAACTATTGTGGACTCTTTTCGATTAATAAAGATAATGTGGTCACATATTGATAATTAAACGAAATGTGGCCTCATATTGATAATTTATATCGTAACCCTAAAAACTATTGTGGACTCTTTTCGATTAATAAAGATTATGTGGTCACATATTGATAGCTAAAGTAAATGTAGTCACATATTGATAATTATAGGAAATGTGGCCTCATATTGATAATTTATATCGTATCCCTAAAAACTATCGTGAACTCTTTTCGATTAATAAAGATAATGTGGTCACATATTGATAATTAAAGGAAATGTGGCCTCATATTGATAATTTATATCGTATCCCTAAAAACTATCGTGGACTCTTTTCGATTAATAAAAACAATGTGGTCACATATTGATAGCTAAAGTAAATGTCGTCACATATTGAAAATTAAAGGAAATGTGGCCTCATATTGATAATTTATGTCGTATCCCTAAAAACTATCGTGGACTCTTTTCGATCAATAATGATAATGTGGTCACATATTGAAAATTAAAGGAAATGTGGCCTCATATTGATAAATTATATCGTTTCCCTAAAAACTATCGTGGACTCTTTTCGATTAATAAAAACAATGTGGTCACATATTGATAGCTAAAGTAAATGTCGTCACATATTGAAAATTAAAGGAAATGTGGCCTCATATTGATAATTTATGTCGTATCCCTAAAAACTATCGTGGACTCTTTTCGATCAATAATGATAATGTGGTCACATATTGAAAATTAAAGGAAATGTGGCCTCATATTGATAATTTATATCGTATCCCTAAAAACTATCGTGAACTCTTTTCGATTAATAAAGAAAATGTGGTCACATATTGATAATTAAAGGAAATGTGGCCTCATATTGATAATTTATATCGTATCCCTAAAAACTATCGTGGACTCTTTTCGATCAATAAAGATAATGTGGTCACATATTGATAGCTAAAGTAAATGTAGTCACATATTGATAATTATAGGAAATGTGGCCTCATATTGATAATTTCTATCGTATCCCTAAAAACTATCGTGAACTCTTTTCGATTAATAAAGATAATGTGGTCACATATTGATAATTAAACGAAATGTGGCCTCATATTGATAATTTATATCGTAACCCTAAAAACTATTGTGGACTCTTTTCGATTAATAAAGATTATGTGGTCACATATTGATAGCTAAAGTAAATGTAGTCACATATTGATAATTATAGGAAATGTGGCCTCATATTGATAATTTATATCGTATCCCTAAAAACTATCGTGAACTCTTTTCGATTAATAAAGATAATGTGGTCACATATTGATAATTAAAGGAAATGTGGCCTCATATTGATAATTTATATCGTATCCCTAAAAACTATCGTGGACTCTTTTCGATCAATAAAGATAATGTGGTCACATATTGATAAATAAAGGAAATATAGTCACATATTGATAATTAAAGGAAATGTGGCCTCATATTAATAAATTATATCGTTTCCCTAAAAACTATCGTGGACTCTTTTCGATTAATAAAAACAATGTGGTCACATATTGATAGCTAAAGTAAATGTCGTCACATATTGAAAATTAAAGGAAATGTGGCCTCATATTGATAATTTATGTCGTATCCCTAAAAACTATCGTGGACTCTTTTCGATCAATAATGATAATGTGGTCACATATTGAAAATTAAAGGAAATGTGGCCTCATATTGATAATTTATATCGTATCCCTAAAAACTATCGTGAACTCTTTTCGATTAATAAAGAAAATGTGGTCACATATTGATAATTAAAGGAAATGTGGCCTCATATTGATAATTTATATCGTATCCCTAAAAACTATCGTGGACTCTTTTCGATCAATAAAGATAATGTGGTCACATATTGATAGCTAAAGTAAATGTCGTCACATATTGAAAATTAAAGGAAATGTGGCCTCATATTGATAATTTATATCGTAACCCTAAAAACTATTGTGGACTCTTTTCGATTAATAAAGATAATGTGGTCACATATTGTTAGCTAAAGTAAATGTAGTCACATATTGATAATTATAGGAAATGTGGCCTCATATTGATAATTTCTATCGTATCCCTAAAAACTATCGTGAACTCTTTTCGATTAATAAAGATAATGTGGTCACATATTGATAATTAAAGGAAATGTGGCCTCATATTGATAATTTATATCGTTTCCCTAAAAACTATCGTGGACTCTTTTCGGTTAATAAAAACAATGTGGTCACATATTGATAGCTAAAGTAAATGTGGTCACATATTGAAAATTAAAGGAAATGTGGCCTCATATTGATAATTTATATCGTAACCCTAAAAACTATTGTGGACTCTTTTCGATTAATAAAGATAATGTGGTCACATATTGATAGCTAAAGTAAATGTAGTCACATATTGATAATTAAAGGAAATGTGGCCTCATATTGATAATTTATATCGTAACCCTAAAAACTATTGTGGACTCTTTTCGATTAATAAAGATAATGTGGTCACATATTGTTAGCTAAAGTAAATGTAGTCACATATTGATAATTATAGGAAATGTGGCCTCATATTGATAATTTCTATCGTATCCCTAAAAACTATCGTGAACTCTTTTCGATTAATAAAGATAATGTGGTCACATATTGATAATTAAAGGAAATGTGGCCTCATATTGATAATTTATATCGTTTCCCTAAAAACTATCGTGGACTCTTTTCGATCAATAATGATAATGTGGTCACATATTGAAAATTAAAGGAAATGTGGCCTCATATTGATAATTTATATCGTATCCCTAAAAACTATCGTGAACTCTTTTCGATTAATAAAGATAATGTGGTCACATATTGATAATTAAAGGAAATGTGGCCTCATATTGATAATTTATATCGTATCCCTAAAAACTATCGTGGACTCTTTTCGATCAATAAAGATAATGTGGTCACATATTGATAGCTAAAGTAAATGTCGTCACATATTGAAAATTAAAGGAAATGTGGCCTCATATTGATAATTTATATCGTAACCCTAAAAACTATTGTGGACTCTTTTCGATTAATAAAGATAATGTGGTCACATATTGTTAGCTAAAGTAAATGTAGTCACATATTGATAATTATAGGAAATGTGGCCTCATATTGATAATTTCTATCGTATCCCTAAAAACTATCGTGAACTCTTTTCGATTAATAAAGATAATGTGGTCACATATTGATAATTAAAGGAAATGTGGCTTCATATTGATAATTTATATCGTTTCCCTAAAAACTATCGTGGACTCTTTTCGATTAATAAAAACAATGTGGTCACATATTGATAGCTAAAGTAAATGTGGTCACATATTGAAAATTAAAGGAAATGTGGCCTCATATTGATAATTTATATCGTAACCCTAAAAACTATTGTGGACTCTTTTCGATTAATAAAGATAATGTGGTCACATATTGATAGCTAAAGTAAATGTAGTCACATATTGAAAATTAAAGGAAATGTGGCCTCATATTGATAATTTATATCGTAACCCTAAAAACTATTGTGGACTCTTTTCGATTAATAAAGATAATGTGGTCACATATTGATAGCTAAAGTAAATGTAGTCACATATTGATAATTATAGGAAATGTGGCCTCATATTGATAATTTATATCGTTTCCCTAAAAACTATCGTGGACTCTTTTCGATCAATAAAGATAATGTGGTCACATATTGATAAAAAAAGGAAATATAGTCACATATTGATAATTAAAGGAAATGTGGCCTCATATTAATAAATTATATCGTTTCCCTAAAAACTATCGTGGACTCTTTTCGATTAATAAAAACAATGTGGTCACATATTGATAGCTAAAGTAAATGTCGTCACATATTGAAAATTAAAGGAAATGTGGCCTCATATTGATAATTTATGTCGTATCCCTAAAAACTATCGTGGACTCTTTTCGATCAATAATGATAATGTGGTCACATATTGAAAATTAAAGGAAATGTGGCCTCATATTTATAATTTATATCGTATCCCTAAAAACTATCGTGAACTCTTTTCGATTAATAAAGATAATGTGGTCACATATTGATAGTTAAAGGAAATGTGGCCTCATATTGATAATTTATATCGTATCCCTAAAAACTATCGTGGACTCTTTTCGATCAATAAAGATAATGTGGTCACATATTGATAAAAAAAGGAAATATAGTCACATATTGATAATTAAAGGAAATGTGGCCTCATATTAATAAATTATATCGTTTCCCTAAAAACTATCGTGGACTCTTTTCGATTAATAAAAACAATGTGGTCACATATTGATAGCTAAAGTAAATGTCGTCACATATTGAAAATTAAAGGAAATGTGGCCTCATATTGATAATTTATGTCGTATCCCTAAAAACTATCGTGGACTCTTTTCGATCAATAATGATAATGTGGTCACATATTGAAAATTAAAGGAAATGTGGCCTCATATTGATAATTTATATCGTATCCCTAAAAACTATCGTGAACTCTTTTCGATTAATAAAGATAATGTGGTCACATATTGATAATTAAAGGAAATGTGGCCTCATATTGATAATTTATATCGTTTCCCTAAAAACTATCGTGGACTCTTTTCGATTAACAAAAACAATGTGGTCACATATTGATAGCTAAAGTAAATGTGGTCACATATTGAAAATTAAAGGAAATGTGGCCTCATATTGATAATTTATATCGTAACCCTAAAAACTATTGTGGACTCTTTTCGATTAATAAAGATAATGTGGTCACATATTGATAGCTAAAGTAAATGTAGTCACATATTGATAATTAAAGGAAATGTGGCCTCATATTGATAATTTATATCGTAACCCTAAAAACTATTGTGGACTCTTTTCGATTAATAAAGATAATGTGGTCACATATTGATAGCTAAAGTAAATGTAGTCACATATTGATAATTATAGGAAATGTGGCCTCATATTGATAATTTATATCGTATCCCTAAAAACTATCGTGAACTCTTTTCGATTAATAAAGATAATGTGTTCACATATTGATAATTAAAGGAAATGTGGCCTCATATTGATAATTTATATCGTATCCCTAAAAACTATCGTGGACTCTTTTCGATCAATAAAGATAATGTGGTCACATATTGATAATTAAAGGAAATGTGGCCTCATATTGATAATTTATATCGTATCCCTAAAAACTATCGTGGACTCTTTTCGATCAATAAAGATAATGTGGTCACATATTGATAAATAAAGGAAATATAGTCACATATTGATAATTAAAGGAAATGTGGCCTCATATTAATAAATTATATCGTTTCCCTAAAAACTATCGTGGACTCTTTTCGATTAATAAAAACAATGTGGTCACATATTGATAGCTAAAGTAAATGTCGTCACATATTGAAAATTAAAGGAAATGTGGCCTCATATTGATAATTTATATCGTATCCCTAAAAACTATCGTGGACTCTTTTCGATCAATAATGATAATGTGGTCACATATTGAAAATTAATGGAAATGTGGCCTCATATTGATAATTTATATCGTATCCCTAAAAACTATCGTGAACTCTTTTCGATTAATAAAGATAATGTGGTCACATATTGATAATTAAAGGAAATGTGGCCTCATATTGATAATTTATATCGTATCCCTAAAAACTATCGTGGACTCTTTTCGATCAATAAAGATAATGTGGTCACATATTGATAGCTAAAGTAAATGTGGTCACATATTGAAAATTAAAGGAAATGTGGCCTCATATTGATAATTTATATCGTAACCCTAAAAACTATTGTGGACTCTTTTCGATTAATAAAGATAATGTGGTCACATATTGATAGCTAAAGTAAATGTCGTCACATATTGAAAATTAAAGGAAATGTGGCCTCATATTGATAATTTATATCGTAACCCTAAAAACTATTGTGGACTCTTTTCGATTAATAAAGATAATGTGGTCACATTTTGTTAGCTAAAGTAAATGTAGTCACATATTGATAATTATAGGAAATGTGGCCTCATATTGATAATTTCTATCGTATCCCTAAAAACTATCGTGAACTCTTTTCGATTAATAAAGATAATGTGGTCACATATTGATAATTAAAGGAAATGTGGCCTCATATTGATAATTTATATCGTTTCCCTAAAAACTATCGTGGACTCTTTTCGATTAATAAAAACAATGTGGTCACATATTGATAGCTAAAGTAAATGTGGTCACATATTGAAAATTAAAGGAAATGTGGCCTCATATTGATAATTTATATCGTAACCCTAAAAACTATTGTGGACTCTTTTCGATTAATAAAGATAATGTGGTCACATATTGATAGCTAAAGTAAATGTAGTCACATATTGATAATTAAAGGAAATGTGGCCTCATATTGATAATTTATATCGTAACCCTAAAAACTATTGTGGACTCTTTTCGATTAATAAAGATAATGTGGTCACATATTGATAGCTAAAGTAAATGTAGTCACATATTGATAATTATAGGAAATGTGGCCTCATATTGATAATTTATATCGTATCGCTAAAAACTATCGTGGACTCTTTTCGATCAATAAAGATAATGTGGTCACATATTGATAAAAAAAGGAAATATAGTCACATATTGATAATTAAAGGAAATGTGGCCTCATATTAATAAATTATATCGTTTCCCTAAAAACTATCGTGGACTCTTTTCGATTAATAAAAACAATGTGGTCACATATTGATAGCTAAAGTAAATGTCGTCACATATTGAAAATTAAAGGAAATGTGGCCTCATATTGATAATTTATGTCGTATCCCTAAAAACTATCGTGGACTCTTTTCGATCAATAATGATAATGTGGTCACATATTGAAAATTAAAGGAAATGTGGCCTCATATTGATAATTTATATCGTATCCCTAAAAACTATCGTGAACTCTTTTCGATTAATAAAGATAATGTGGTCACATATTGATAGTTAAAGGAAATGTGGCCTCATATTGATAATTTATATCGTATCCCTAAAAACTATCGTGGACTCTTTTCGATCAATAAAGATAATGTGGTCACATATTGATAAAAAAAGGAAATATAGTCACATATTGATAATTAAAGGAAATGTGGCCTCATATTAATAAATTATATCGTTTCCCTAAAAACTATCGTGGACTCTTTTCGATTAATAAAGATAATGTGTTCACATATTGATAATTAAAAGAAATGTGGCCTCATATTGATAATTTATATCGTATCCCTAAAAACTATCGTGGACTCTTTTCGATCAATAAAGATAATGTGGTCACATATTGATAAATAAAGGAAATATAGTCACATATTGATAATTAAAGGAAATGTGGCCTCATATTGATAATTTATATCGTATCCCTAAAAACTATCGTGGACTCTTTTCGATCAATAAAGATAATGTGGTCACATATTGATAAATAAAGGAAATATAGTCACATATTGATAATTAAAGGAAATGTGGCCTCATATTAATAAATTATATCGTTTCCCTAAAAACTATCGTGGACTCTTTTCGATTAATAAAAACAATGTGGTCACATATTGATAGCTAAAGTAAATGTCGTCACATATTGAAAATTAAAGGAAATGTGGCCTCATATTGATAATTTATATCGTATCCCTAAAAACTATCGTGGACTCTTTTCGATCAATAATGATAATGTGGTCACATATTGAAAATTAATGGAAATGTGGCCTCATATTGATAATTTATATCGTATCCCTAAAAACTATCGTGAACTCTTTTCGATTAATAAAGATAATGTGGTCACATATTGATAATTAAAGGAAATGTGGCCTCATATTGATAATTTATATCGTATCCCTAAAAACTATCGTGGACTCTTTTCGATCAATAAAGATAATGTGGTCACATATTGATAGCTAAAGTAAATGTGGTCACATATTGAAAATTAAAGGAAATGTGGCCTCATATTGATAATTTATATCGTAACCCTAAAAACTATTGTGGACTCTTTTCGATTAATAAAGATAATGTGGTCACATATTGATAGCTAAAGTAAATGTCGTCACATATTGAAAATTAAAGGAAATGTGGCCTCATATTGATAATTTATATCGTAACCCTAAAAACTATTGTGGACTCTTTTCGATTAATAAAGATAATGTGGTCACATATTGTTAGCTAAAGTAAATGTAGTCACATATTGATAATTATAGGAAATGTGGCCTCATATTGATAATTTCTATCGTATCCCTAAAAACTATCGTGAACTCTTTTCGATTAATAAAGATAATGTGGTCACATATTGATAATTAAAGGAAATGTGGCCTCATATTGATAATTTATATCGTTTCCCTAAAAACTATCGTGGACTCTTTTCGATTAATAAAAACAATGTGGTCACATATTGATAGCTAAAGTAAATGTGGTCACATATTGAAAATTAAAGGAAATGTGGCCTCATATTGATAATTTATATCGTAACCCTAAAAACTATTGTGGACTCTTTTCGATTAATAAAGATAATGTGGTCACATATTGATAGCTAAAGTAAATGTAGTCACATATTGATAATTAAAGGAAATGTGGCCTCATATTGATAATTTATATCGTAACCCTAAAAACTATTGTGGACTCTTTTCGATTAATAAAGATAATGTGGTCACATATTGATAGCTAAAGTAAATGTAGTCACATATTGATAATTATAGGAAATGTGGCCTCATATTGATAATTTATATCGTATCGCTAAAAACTATCGTGGACTCTTTTCGATCAATAAAGATAATGTGGTCACATATTGATAAAAAAAGGAAATATAGTCACATATTGATAATTAAAGGAAATGTGGCCTCATATTAATAAATTATATCGTTTCCCTAAAAACTATCGTGGACTCTTTTCGATTAATAAAAACAATGTGGTCACATATTGATAGCTAAAGTAAATGTCGTCACATATTGAAAATTAAAGGAAATGTGGCCTCATATTGATAATTTATGTCGTATCCCTAAAAACTATCGTGGACTCTTTTCGATCAATAATGATAATGTGGTCACATATTGAAAATTAAAGGAAATGTGGCCTCATATTGATAATTTATATCGTATCCCTAAAAACTATCGTGAACTCTTTTCGATTAATAAAGATAATGTGGTCACATATTGATAGTTAAAGGAAATGTGGCCTCATATTGATAATTTATATCGTATCCCTAAAAACTATCGTGGACTCTTTTCGATCAATAAAGATAATGTGGTCACATATTGATAAAAAAAGGAAATATAGTCACATATTGATAATTAAAGGAAATGTGGCCTCATATTAATAAATTATATCGTTTCCCTAAAAACTATCGTGGACTCTTTTCGATTAATAAAGATAATGTGTTCACATATTGATAATTAAAGGAAATGTGGCCTCATATTGATAATTTATATCGTATCCCTAAAAACTATCGTGGACTCTTTTCGATCAATAAAGATAATGTGGTCACATATTGATAAATAAAGGAAATATAGTCACATATTGATAATTAAAGGAAATGTGGCCTCATATTAATATATTATATCGTTTCCCTAAAAACTATCGTGGACTCTTTTCGATTAATAAAAACAATGTGGTCACATATTGATAGCTAAAGTAAATGTCGTCACATATTGAAAATTAAAGGAAATGTGGCCTCATATTGATAATTTATGTCGTATCCCTAAAAACTATCGTGGACTCTTTTCGATCAATAATGATAATGTGGTCACATATTGAAAATTAAAGGAAATGTGGCCTCATATTGATAATTTATATCGTATCCCTAAAAACTATCGTGAACTCTTTTCGATTAATAAAGATAATGTGGTCACATATTGATAATTAAAGGAAATGTGGCCTCATATTGATAATTTATATCGTATCCCTAAAAACTATCGTGGACTCTTGTCGATCAATAAAGATAATGTGGTCACATATTGATAGCTAAAGTAAATGTGGTCACATATTGAAAATTAAAGGAAATGTGGCCTCATATTGATAATTTATATCGTAACCCTAAAAACTATTGCGGACTCTTTTCGATTAATAAAGATAATGTGGTCACATATTGATAAATAAAGGAAATATAGTCACATATTGATAATTAAAGGAAATGTGGCCTCATATTGATAATTTATATCGTATCCCTAAAAACTATCGTGGACTCTTTTCGATCAATAAAGATAATGTGGTCACATATTGATAAATAAAGGAAATATAGTCACATATTGATAATTAAAGGAAATGTGGCCTCATATTGATAATTTATATCGTTTCCCTAAAAACTATCGTGGACTCTTTTCGATTAATAAAAACAATGTGGTCACATATTGATAGCTAAAGTAAATGTCGTCACATATTGAAAATTAAAGGAAATGTGGCCTCATATTGATAATTTATGTCGTATCCCTAAAAACTATTGTGGACTCTTTTCGATTAATAAAGATAATGTGGTCACATATTGATAGCTAAAGTAAATGTAGTCACATATTGATAATTATAGGAAATGTGGCCTCATATTGATAATTTATATCGTATCCCTAAAAACTATCGTGAACTCTTTTCGATTAATAAAGATAATGTGGTCACATATTGATAATTAAAGGAAATGTGGCCTCATATTGATAATTTATATCGTATCCCTAAAAACTATCGTGGACTCTTTTCGATCAATAAAGATAATGTGGTCACATATTGATAAATAAAGGAAATATAGTCACATATTGATAATTAAAGGAAATGTGGCCTCATATTAATATATTATATCGTTTCCCTAAAAACTATCGTGGACTCTTTTCGATTAATAAAAACAATGTGGTCACATATTGATAGCTAAAGTAAATGTCGTCACATATTGAAAATTAAAGGAAATGTGGCCTCATATTGATAATTTATGTCGTATCCCTAAAAACTATCGTGGACTCTTTTCGATCAATAATGATAATGTGGTCACATATTGAAAATTAAAGGAAATGTGGCCTCATATTGATAATTTATATCGTATCCCTAAAAACTATCGTGAACTCTTTTCGATTAATAAAGATAATGTGGTCACATATTGATAATTAAAGGAAATGTGGCCTCATATTGATAATTTATATCGTATCCCTAAAAACTATCGTGGACTCTTTTCGATCAATAAAGATAATGTGGTCACATATTGATAGCTAAAGTAAATGTGGTCACATATTGAAAATTAAAGGAAATGTGGCCTCATATTGATAATTTATATCGTAACCCTAAAAACTATTGCGGACTCTTTTCGATTAATAAAGATAATGTGGTCACATATTGATAAATAAAGGAAATATAGTCACATATTGATAATTAAAGGAAATGTGGCCTCATATTGATAATTTATATCGTATCCCTAAAAACTATCGTGGACTCTTTTCGATCAATAAAGATAATGTGGTCACATATTGATAGCTAAAGTAAATGTCGTCACATATTGAAAATTAAAGGAAATGTGGCCTCATATTGATAATTTATGTCGTATCCCTAAAAACTATCGTGGACTCTTTTCGATCAATAATGATAATGTGGTCACATATTGAAAATTAAAGGAAATGTGGCCTCATATTGATAATTTATATCGTATCCCTAAAAACTATCGTGAACTCTTTTCGATTAATAAAGATAATGTGGTCACATATTGATAATTAAAGGAAATGTGGCCTCATATTGATAATTTATATCGTTTCCCTAAAAACTATCGTGGACTCTTTTCGATTAATAAAAACAATGTGGTCACATATTGATAGCTAAAGTAAATGTGGTCACATATTGATAATTAAAGGAAATGTGGCCTCATATTGATAATTTATATCGTAACCCTAAAAACTATTGTGGACTCTTTTCGATTAATAAAGATAATGTGGTCACATATTGATAGCTAAAGTAAATGTGGTCACATATTGAAAATTAAAGGAAATGTGGCCTCATATTGATAATTTATATCGTATCCCTAAAAACTATCGTGAACTCTTTTCGATTAATAAAGATAATGTGGTCACATATTGATAATTAAAGGAAATGTGGCCTCATATTGATAATTTATATCGTATCCCTAAAAACTATCGTGGACTCTTTTCGATCAATAAAGATAATGTGGTCACATATTGATAATTAAAGGAAATGTAGTCACATATTGATAATTAAAGGAAATGTGGCCTCATATTGATAATTTATATCGTAACCCTAAAAACTATTGTGGACTCTTTTCGATTAATAATAACATTGTGGTCACATATTGATAGCTAAAGTAAATGTAGTCACACATTGAAAATTAAAGGAAATGTGGCCTCATATTGATAATTTATATCGTATCCCTAAAAACTATTGTGGACTCTTTTCGATTAATAAAGATAATGTGGTCACATATTGATAGCTAAAGTAAATGTGGTCACATATTGATAATTATAGGAAATGTGGCCTCATATTGATAATTTATATCGTATCCCTAAAAACAATTGTGGACTCTTTTCGATCAATAAAGATAATGTGGTCACATATTGATAAATAAAGGAAATATAGTCACATATTGATAATTAAAGGAAATGTGGCCTCATATTGATAATTTATATCGTTTCCCTAAAAACTATCGTGGACTCTTTTCGATTAATAAAAACAATGTGGTCACATATTGATAGCTAAAGTAAATGTGGTCACATATTGAAAATTAAAGGAAATGTGGCCTCATATTGATAATTTATATCGTATCCCTAAAAACTATCGTGAACTCTTTTCGATTAATAAAGATAATGTGGTCACATATTGATAATTAAAGGAAATGTGGCCTCATATTGATAATTTATATCGTATCCCTAAAAACTATCGTGAACTCTTTTCGATTAATAAAGATAATGTGGTCACATATTGATAATTAAAGTAAATGTGGTCACATATTGATAATTATAGGAAATGTGGCCTCATATTGATAATTTATATCGTATCCCTAAAAACTATTGTGGACTCTTTTCGATTAATAAAGATAATGTGGTCACATATTGATAGCTAAAGTAAATGTGGTCACATATTGATAATTATAGGAAATGTGGCCTCATATTGATAATTTATATCGTATCCCTAAAAACAATTGTGGACTCTTTTCGATCAATAAAGATAATGTGGTCACATATTGATAAATAAAGGAAATATAGTCACATATTGATAATTAAAGGAAATGTGGCCTCATATTGATAATTTATATCGTTTCCCTAAAAACTATCGTGGACTCTTTTCGATTAATAAAAACAATGTGGTCACATATTGATAGCTAAAGTAAATGTGGTCACATATTGAAAATTAAAGGAAATGTGGCCTCATATTGATAATTTATATCGTATCCCTAAAAACTATCGTGAACTCTTTTCGATTAATAAAGATAATGTGGTCACATATTGATAATTAAAGGAAATGTGGCCTCATATTGATAATTTATATCGTATCCCTAAAAACTATCGTGAACTCTTTTCGATTAATAAAGATAATGTGGTCACATATTGATAATTAAAGGAAATGTGGCCTCATATTGATAATTTATATCGTTTCCCTAAAAACTATCGTGGACTCTTTTCGATTAATAAAAACAATGTGGTCACATATTGATAGCTAAAGTAAATGTGGTCACATATTGATAATTAAAGGAAATGTGGCCTCATATTGATAATTTATATCGTAACCCTAAAAACTATTGTGGACTCTTTTCGATTAATAAAGATAATGTGGTCACATATTGATAGCTAAAGTAAATGTAGTCACATATTGAAAATTAAAGGAAATGTGGCCTCATATTGATAATTTATATCGTATCCCTAAAAACTAATGTGAACTCTTTTCGATTAATAAAGATAATGTGGTCACATATTGATAAATAAAGGAAATATAGTCACATATTGATAATTAAAGGAAATGTGGCCTCATATTGATAATTTATATCGTTTCCCTAAAAACTATCGTGGACTCTTTTCGATTAATAAAAACAATGTGGTCACATATTGATAGCTAAAGTAAATGTGGTCACATATTGATAATTAAAGGAAATGTGGCCTCATATTGATAATTTATATCGTAACCCTAAAAACTATTGTGGACTCTTTTCGATTAATAAAGATAATGTGGTCACATATTGATAGCTAAAGTAAATGTGGTCACATATTGATAATTAAAGGAAATGTGGCCTCATATTGATAATTTATATCGTAACCCTAAAAACTATTTTGGACTCTTTTCGATTAATAAAGATAATGTGGTCACATATTGATAGCTAAAGTAAATGTGGTCACATATTGAAAATTAAAGGAAATGTGGCCTCATATTGATAATTTATATCGTAACCCTAAAAACTATTGTGGACTCTTTTCGATTAATAAAGATAATGTGGTCACATATTGATAGCTAAAGTAAATGTAGTCACATATTGATAATTAAAGGAAATGTGGCCTCATATTGATAATTTATATCGTAACCCTAAAAACTATTGTGGACTCTTTTCGATTAATAAAGATAATGTGGTCACATATTGATAGCTAAAGTAAATGTAGTCACATATTGATAATTATAGGAAATGTGGCCTCATATTGATAATTTATATCGTATCCCTAAAAACTATTGTGGACTCTTTTCGATTAATAAAGATAATGTGGTCACATATTGATAGCTAAAGTAAATGTGGTCACATATTGAAAATTAAAGGAAATGTGGCCTCATATTGATAATTTATATCGTATCCCTAAAAACTATTGTGGACTCTTTTCGATTAATAATAATAATGTGGTCACATATTGATAATTAAAGGAAATGTGGCCTCATATTGATAATTTATATCGTAACCCTAAAAACTATTGTGGACTCTTTTCGATTAATAAAGATAATGTGGTCACATATTGATAGCTAAAGTAAATGTGGTCACATATTGATAATTAAAGGAAATGTGGCCTCATATTGATAATTTATATCGTAACAGTAAAAACTATTGTGGACTCTTTTCGATTAATAAAGATAATGTGGTCACATATTGTTAGCTAAAGTAAATGTAGTCACATATTGAAAATTAAAGGAAATGTGGCCTCATATTGATAATTTATATCGTATCCCTAAAAACTATTGTGGACTCTTTTCGATTAATAAAGATAATGTGGTCACATATTGATAGCTAAAGTAAATGTGGTCACATATTGAAAATTAAAGGAAATGTGGCCTCATATTGATAATTTATATCGTAACCCTAAAAACTATTGTGGACTCTTTTCGATTAATAAAGATAATGTGGTCACATATTGTTAGCTAAAGTAAATGTAGTCACATATTGAAAATTAAAGGAAATGTGGCCTCATATTGATAATTTATATCGTATCCCTAAAAACTATTGTGGACTCTTTTCGATTAATAAAGATAATGTGGTCACATATTGATAGCTAAAGTAAATGTGGTCACATATTGAAAATTAAAGGAAATGTGGCCTCATATTGATAATTTATATCGTATCCCTAAAAACAATTGTGGACTCTTTTCGATCAATAAAGATAATGTGGTCACATATTGATAATTAAAAATAATGTGGTCACATATTGATAATTAAAGGAAATGTGGCCTCATATTGATAATTTATATCGTATCCCTAAAAACTATCGTGAACTCTTTTCGATTAATAAAGATAATGTGGTCACATATTGATAATTAAAGGAAATGTGGCATCATATTGATAATTTATATCGTATCCCTAAAAACTATCGTGGACTCTTTTCGATCAATAAAGATAATGTGGTCACATATTGATAGCTAAAGTAAATGTCGTCACATATTGAAAATTAAAGGAAATGTGGCCTCATATTGATAATTTATATCGTATCCCTAAAAACAATTGTGGACTCTTTTCAATCAATAAAGATAATGTGGTCACATATTGATAATTAAAAATAATGTAGTCACATATTGATAATTATAGCAAATGTGGCCTCATATTGATAATTTATATCGTATCCCTAAAAACTATTGTGGACTCTTTTCGATTAATAAAGATAATGTGGTCACATATTGATAGCTAAAGTAAATGTAGTCACATATTGATAATTATAGGAAATGTGGCCTCATATTGATAATTTATATCGTAACCCTAAAAACTATTGTGGACTCTTTTCGATTAATAAAGATAATGTGGTCACATATTGATAGCTAAAGTAAATGTAGTCACATATTGATAATTATAGGAAATGTGGCCTCATATTGATAATTTATATCGTAACCCTAAAAACTATTGTGGACTCTTTTCGATTAATAAAGATAATGTGGTCACATATTGATAGCTAAAGTAAATGTAGTCACATATTGATAATTATAGGAAATGTGGCCTCATATTGATAATTTATATCGTAACCCTAAAAACTATTGTGGACTCTTTTCGATTAATAAAGATAATGTGGTCACATATTGATAGCTAAAGTAAATGTAGTCACATATTGATAATTATAGGAAATGTGGCCTCATATTGATAATTTATATCGTAACCCTAAAAACTATTGTGGACTCTTTTCGATTAATAAAGATAATGTGGTCACATATTGATAGCTAAAGTAAATGTAGTCACATATTGATAATTATAGGAAATGTGGCCTCATATTGATAATTTATATCGTAACCCTAAAAACTATTGTGGACTCTTTTCGATTAATAAAGATAATGTGGTCACATATAGATAGCTAAAGTAAATGTAGTCACATATTGATAATTAAAGGAAATGTGGCCTCATATTGATAATTTATGTCGTATCCCTAAAAACTATCGTGGACTCTTTTCGATCAATAAAGATAATGTGGTCACATATTGATAATTAAAGGAAATGCAGTCACATAGTGATAATTAAAGGAAATGTGGCCTCATATTGATAATTTATGTCGTATCCCTAAAAACTATCGTGGACTATTTTCGATCAATAAAGATAATGTGGTCACATATTGATAATTAAAGGAAATGCAGTCACATAGTGATAATTAAAAGAAATGTGGCCTCATATTGATAATTTATATCGTATCCCTAAAAACTAATGTGGACTCTTTTCGATTAATAAAGATAATGTGGTCACATATTGATAGCTAAAGTAAATGTGGTCACATATTAATAAATAAAGGAAATGTGGCCTCATATTGATAATTTATATCGTATCCGTAAAAACTATTGTGGACTCTTTTCGATTAATAAAGATAATGTGGTCACATATTGATAGCTAAAGGAAATGTAGTCACATATTGATAATTAAAGGAAATGTGGCCTCATATTGATAATTTATATCGTTTCCCTAAAAACTATAGTGGACTCTTTTCGATTAAAAAAAACAATGTGGTCACATATTGATAATTAAAGGAAATGTGGCCTCATGTTGATAATTTATATCGTATCGCTAAAAACTATTGTGGACTCTTTTCGATTAATAAAAACAATGTGGTCACATATTGATAGCTAAAGTAAATGTGGTCACATATCGATAATTAAAGGAAATGTGGCCTCATATTGAAAATTTATATCGTAACCCTAAAAACTATTGTGGACTCTTTTCGATTAATAAAGATAATGTGGTCACATATTGATAGCTAAAGTAAATGTGGTCACATATTGAAAATTAAAGGAAATGTGGCCTCATATTGATAATTTATATCGTATCCCTAAAAATTATTGTGGACTCTTTTCGATTAATAAAGATAATGTGGTCACATATTGATAGCTAAAGTAAATGTGGTCACATATTGAAAATTAAAGGAAATGTGGCCTCATATTGATAATTTATATCGTAACCCTAAAAACTATTGTGGACTCTTTTCGATTAATAAAGATAATGTGGTCACATATTGATAGCTAAAGTAAATGTAGTCACATATTGATAATTAAAGGAAATGTGGCCTCATATTGATAATTTATGTCGTATCCCTAAAAACTATCGTGGACTCTTTTCGATCAATAAAGATAATGTGGTCACATATTGATAATTAAAGGAAATGTGGCCTCATATTGATAATTTATATCGTATCCCTAAAAACTAATGTGAACTCTTTTCGATTAATAAAGATAATGTGGTCACATATTGATAGCTAAAGTAAATGTAGTCACATATTGATAATTATAGGAAATGTGGCCTCATATTGATAATTTATATCGTATCCCTAAAAAGTATTGGGGACTCTTTTCGATTAATAAAGATAATGTGGTCACATATTGATAGCTAAAGTAAATGTAGTCACATATTGATAATTAAAGGAAATGTGGCCTCATATTGATAATTTATGTCGTATCCCAAAAAACTTTCGTGGACTCTTTTCGATCAATAAAGATAATGTGGTCACATATTGATAATTAAAGGAAATGCAGTCACATATTGATAATTAAAGGAAATGTGGCCTCATATTGATAATTTATATCGTAACCCTAAAAACTATTGTGGACTCTTTTCGATTAATAAAGATAATGTGGTCACATATTGATAGCTAAAGTAAATGTGGTCACATATTGATAATCAAAAATAATGTGGTCACATATTGATAATTAAAGGAAATGTGGCCTCATATTGATAATTTATATCGTAATCCTAAAAACTATTGTGGACTCTTTTCGATTAATAAAGATAATGTGGTCACATATTGATAGCTAAAGTAAATGTGGTCACATATACTTAAATTAAAGGAAATGTGGCCTCATATTGATAATTTATATCGTATCCCTAAAAACAATTGTGGACTCTTTTCGATCAATAAAGATAATGTAGTCACATATTGATAGCTAAAGTAAATGTAGTCACATATTGAAAATTAAAGGAAATGTGGCCTCATATTGATAATTTATATCGTATCCCTAAAAACTATTGTGGACTCTTTTCGATTAATAAAGATAATGTGGTCACATATTGATAGCTAAAGTAAATGTGGTCACATATTCTCTAATATACATAAAACTAACATGACAACCCCCCTCCGACTATGAGTTTTGTATTTAAATCTCTGAAAAGTTCCTATGATTTAAAAAAAATTTTTTTATCGGCAAACTTAGCCTTAGGTTTTGTTCATCTGTAACAGCGGATTCAGAAAACGCGTGAGAAGATTCTGAATTTTCGCTTCACAGGTAGGGATACGTCAAATTTTGAAAAATATGATTTTTAAAAATTTTTTAAGAATTGAGTGGAATTGGCCTTAAATTTTATGGGGATTCTGAATATAGCAGCGAAAATCGTTTAATCGGATTCTGGGGGATTCAGAATCTCGGATTCTGAATCCTAAAAAAATTTTTTTTTGTCTGTAACGTGCAGTCGACTTGGAATTTTATGGGGATTCAGAATATAGCAACCGTTTTTGTTTCATCGGATTCTGGACTTCAGAAAAATGGATTCAGCATCCGAAAAAAAATTTTTTTCTGGAATGTGGAATCGACTCAGAATTTTGTGGGGATTCTGAAAATAGCACCGAAAAATTTTTAATCGGATTCTGAAGAGGTCGGATTCAGAATTTTTTTGGATTATAGAGGGGAATCGACGTAAAAATGTATGGGGATTACGGAAATAGCGGACACAATCGTTTAATCGGATTCGGCGAACTACAGATTCTCGGATTCTGAAGTCAAAAAATTTTTTTTCACTTTTAACTATTATTCTATCCAGAATTTTGTGGGGATCACAATAATAGAAGCCGTTTTTGTTCAGTAATAAGTAATTTGTGGTAAATGGTAATTTTGTGGTAAAATTTTTTTTTTCGCTTATTCGATCCAGAATTGTTCTGCGATCGTAATCGCGTCTATGAAAAGTGTTTAGTAATAAGTAATATGTGGTAAAATTTTGTGGTAAAGTCCAAAAAAAAGTAAAGGCGGCCGAAGGCCGCCTTTACTTTTTTTGCCTATTGATTGTGATCGTGCCAGTCTACCCGATCGATGCCAGTCTACCCGATCGATGCCAGTCTACCCGATCTGTGCCATGGAGGGCGGGAGGGGCGAAAAGGGGGCGCGAGGGTAAGGAGGAATGCCGGAGCCCGAAGGGCGACGGCATTTTCCCGAGACCCTCGCGCCCCCTTTTCGCCCCTCCCGCCCGACTTTAGGGTTCCCGATTAATGCCATTCTTCCCGATCAGTGCCATTCTTCCCGATCAGTGCCATCGTACTCGATCAGTGCCATTCTCCCCGATCAGTGCCATTCTTCCCGATCAGTGCCATTCTTTTTGTAAATTTTTTTAAAAGTTTGAACTATTGTAATGGCCATAACTTTTGACTGAGATGATATTTTTGGGTAATTTTTGGCAGAGATGATAGATGAGCTTATGTGATATTGTTATATAAGATTGTGGTAAAAAAATTACTACAGTAATTTGTATAAAACCCCGATCCGCTAGTTGAAAATTAAAGGAAATGTGGCCTCATATTGATAATTTATATCGTATCCCTAAAAACAATTGTGGACTCTTTTCAATCAATAAAGATAATGTGGTCACATATTGATAATTAAAAATAATGTAGTCACATATTGATAATTATAGCAAATGTGGCCTCATATTGATAATTTATATCGTATCCCTAAAAACTATTGTGGACTCTTTTCGATTAATAAAGATAATGTGGTCACATATTGATAGCTAAAGTAAATGTAGTCACATATTGATAATTATAGGAAATGTGGCCTCATATTGATAATTTATATCGTAACCCTAAAAACTATTGTGGACTCTTTTCGATTAATAAAGATAATGTGGTCACATATTGATAGCTAAAGTAAATGTAGTCACATATTGATAATTATAGGAAATGTGGCCTCATATTGATAATTTATATCGTAACCCTAAAAACTATTGTGGACTCTTTTCGATTAATAAAGATAATGTGGTCACATATTGATAGCTAAAGTAAATGTAGTCACATATTGATAATTATAGGAAATGTGGCCTCATATTGATAATTTATATCGTAACCCTAAAAACTATTGTGGACTCTTTTCGATTAATAAAGATAATGTGGTCACATATTGATAGCTAAAGTAAATGTAGTCACATATTGATAATTAAAGGAAATGTGGCCTCATATTGATAATTTATGTCGTATCCCTAAAAACTATCGTGGACTCTTTTCGATCAATAAAGATAATGTGGTCACATATTGATAATTAAAGGAAATGCAGTCACATAGTGATAATTAAAGGAAATGTGGCCTCATATTGATAATTTATGTCGTATCCCTAAAAACTATCGTGGACTATTTTCGATCAATAAAGATAATGTGGTCACATATTGATAATTAAAGGAAATGCAGTCACATAGTGATAATTAAAAGAAATGTGGCCTCATATTGATAATTTATATCGTATCCCTAAAAACTAATGTGGACTCTTTTCGATTAATAAAGATAATGTGGTCACATATTGATAGCTAAAGTAAATGTGGTCACATATTAATAAATAAAGGAAATGTGGCCTCATATTGATAATTTATATCGTATCCGTAAAAACTATTGTGGACTCTTTTCGATTAATAAAGATAATGTGGTCACATATTGATAGCTAAAGGAAATGTAGTCACATATTGATAATTAAAGGAAATGTGGCCTCATATTGATAATTTATATCGTTTCCCTAAAAACTATAGTGGACTCTTTTCGATTAAAAAAAACAATGTGGTCACATATTGATAATTAAAGGAAATGTGGCCTCATGTTGATAATTTATATCGTATCGCTAAAAACTATTGTGGACTCTTTTCGATTAATAAAAACAATGTGGTCACATATTGATAGCTAAAGTAAATGTGGTCACATATCGATAATTAAAGGAAATGTGGCCTCATATTGAAAATTTATATCGTAACCCTAAAAACTATTGTGGACTCTTTTCGATTAATAAAGATAATGTGGCCACATATTGATAGCTAAAGTAAATGTGGTCACATATTGAAAATTAAAGGAAATGTGGCCTCATATTAATAATTTATATCGTATCCCTAAAAATTATTGTGGACTCTTTTCGATTAATAAAGATAATGTGGTCACATATTGATAGCTAAAGTAAATGTGGTCACATATTGAAAATTAAAGGAAATGTGGCCTCATATTGATAATTTATATCGTAACCCTAAAAACTATTGTGGACTCTTTTCGATTAATAAAGATAATGTGGTCACATATTGATAGCTAAAGTAAATGTGGTCACATATTGAAAATTAAAGGAAATGTGGCCTCATATTGATAATTTATATCGTATCCCTAAAAACAATTGTGGACTCTTTTCGATCAATAAAGATAATGTGGTCACATATTGATAATTAAAAATAATGTGGTCACATATTGATAATTAAAGGAAATGTGGCCTCATATTGATAATTTATATCGTATCCCTAAAAACTATTGTGGACTCTTTTCGATTAATAAAAATAATGTGGTCACATATTGATAATTAAAGGAAATGTGGCCTCATATTGATAATTTATATCGTAACCCTAAAAACTATTGTGGACTCTTTTCGATTAATAAAGATAATGTGGTCACATATTGATAGCTAAAGTAAATGTGGTCACATATTGAAAATTAAAAATAATGTGGTCACATATTGATAATTAAAGGAAATGTGGCCTCATATTGATAATTTATATCGTAACCCTAAAAACTATTGTGGACTCTTTTCGATCAATAAAGATAATGTGGTCACATATTGATAGCTAAAGTAAATGTGGTCACATATTGAAAATTAAAGGAAATGTGGCCTCATATTGATAATTTATATCGTATCCCTAAAAACTAATGTGAACTCTTTTCGATTAATAAAGATAATGTGGTCACATATTGATAGCTAAAGTAAATGTAGTCACATATTGATAATTATAGGAAATGTGGCCTCATATTGATAATTTATATCGTATCCCTAAAAAGTATTGGGGACTCTTTTCGATTAATAAAGATAATGTGGTCACATATTGATAGCTAAAGTAAATGTGGTCACATATTGAAAATTAAAGGAAATGTGGCCTCATATTGATAATTTATATCGTAACCCTAAAAACTATTGTGGACTCTTTTCGATTAATAAAGATAATGTGGTCACATATTGATAGCTAAAGTAAATGTGGTCACATATTGAAAATTAAAAATAATGTGGTCACATATTGATAATTAAAGGAAATGTGGCCTCATATTGATAATTTATATCGTAACCCTAAAAACTATTGTGGACTCTTTTCGATCAATAAAGATAATGTGGTCACATATTGATAGCTAAAGTAAATGTGGTCACATATTGAAAATTAAAGGAAATGTGGCCTCATATTGATAATTTATATCGTATCCCTAAAAACTAATGTGAACTCTTTTCGATTAATAAAGATAATGTGGTCACATATTGATAGCTAAAGTAAATGTAGTCACATATTGATAATTATAGGAAATGTGGCCTCATATTGATAATTTATATCGTATCCCTAAAAAGTATTGGGGACTCTTTTCGATTAATAAAGATAATGTGGTCACATATTGATAGCTAAAGTAAATGTAGTCACATATTGATAATTAAAGGAAATGTGGCCTCATATTGATAATTTATGTCGTATCCCTAAAAACTATCGTGGACTCTTTTCGATCAATAAAGATAATGTGGTCACATATTGATAATTAAAGGAAATGTGGCCTCATATTGATAATTTATATCGTATCCCTAAAAACTAATGTGAACTCTTTTCGATTAATAAAGATAATGTGGTCACATATTGATAGCTAAAGTAAATGTAGTCACATATTGATAATTATAGGAAATGTGGCCTCATATTGATAATTTATATCGTATCCCTAAAAAGTATTGGGGACTCTTTTCGATTAATAAAGATAATGTGGTCACATATTGATAGCTAAAGTAAATGTAGTCACATATTGATAATTAAAGGAAATGTGGCCTCATATTGATAATTTATGTCGTATCCCAAAAAACTTTCGTGGACTCTTTTCGATCAATAAAGATAATGTGGTCACATATTGATAATTAAAGGAAATGCAGTCACATATTGATAATTAAAGGAAATGTGGCCTCATATTGATAATTTATATCGTATCCCTAAAAACTAATGTGGACTCTTTTCGATTAATAAAGATAATGTGGTCACATATTGATAGCTAAAGTAAATGTGGTCACATATTGATAATTAAAGGAAATGTGGCCTCATATTGATAATTTATGTCGTATCCATAAAAACTATCGTGGACTATTTTCGATCAATAAAGATAATGTGGTCACATATTGATAATTTATATCGTATCCCTAAAAACTAATGTGAACTCTTTTCGATTAATAAAGATAATGTGGTCACATATTGAAAGCTAAAGTAAATGTAGTCACATATTGATAATTATAGGAAATGTGGCCTCATATTGATAATTTATATCGTATCCCTAAAAAGTATTGGGGACTCTTTTCGATTAATAAAGATAATGTGGTCACATATTGATAGCTAAAGTAAATGTAGTCACATATTGATAATTAAAGGAAATGTGGCCTCATATTGATAATTTATATCGTATCCCTAAAAACAATTGTGGACTCTTTTCGATCAATAAAGATAATGTGGTCACATATTGATAATTAAAAATAATGTGGTCACATATTGATAATTAAAGGAAATGTGGCCTCATATTGATAATTTATATCGTATCCCTAAAAACTATTGTGGACTCTTTTCGATTAATAAAGATAATGTGGTCACATATTGATAGCTAAAGTAAATGTGGTCACATATTGAAAATTAAAAATAATGTGGTCACATATTGATAATTAAAGGAAATGTGGCCTCATATTGATAATTTATATCGTAACCCTAAAAACTATTGTGGACTCTTTTCGATCAATAAAGATAATGTGGTCACATATTGATAGCTAAAGTAAATGTGGTCACATATTGAAAATTAAAGGAAATGTGGCCTCATATTGATAATTTATATCGTATCCCTAAAAACTAATGTGAACTCTTTTCGATTAATAAAGATAATGTGGTCACATATTGATAGCTAAAGTAAATGTAGTCACATATTGATAATTATAGGAAATGTGGCCTCATATTGATAATTTATATCGTATCCCTAAAAAGTATTGGGGACTCTTTTCGATTAATAAAGATAATGTGGTCACATATTGATAGCTAAAGTAAATGTAGTCACATATTGATAATTAAAGGAAATGTGGCCTCATATTGATAATTTATGTCGTATCCCTAAAAACTATCGTGGACTCTTTTCGATCAATAAAGATAATGTGGTCACATATTGATAATTAAAGGAAATGTGGCCTCATATTGATAATTTATATCGTATCCCTAAAAACTAATGTGAACTCTTTTCGATTAATAAAGATAATGTGGTCACATATTGATAGCTAAAGTAAATGTAGTCACATATTGATAATTATAGGAAATGTGGCCTCATATTGATAATTTATATCGTATCCCTAAAAAGTATTGGGGACTCTTTTCGATTAATAAAGATAATGTGGTCACATATTGATAGCTAAAGTAAATGTAGTCACATATTGATAATTAAAGGAAATGTGGCCTCATATTGATAATTTATGTCGTATCCCAAAAAACTTTCGTGGACTCTTTTCGATCAATAAAGATAATGTGGTCACATATTGATAATTAAAGGAAATGCAGTCACATATTGATAATTAAAGGAAATGTGGCCTCATATTGATAATTTATATCGTATCCCTAAAAACTAATGTGGACTCTTTTCGATTAATAAAGATAATGTGGTCACATATTGATAGCTAAAGTAAATGTGGTCACATATTGATAATTAAAGGAAATGTGGCCTCATATTGATAATTTATGTCGTATCCATAAAAACTATCGTGGACTATTTTCGATCAATAAAGATAATGTGGTCACATATTGATAATTTATATCGTATCCCTAAAAACTAATGTGAACTCTTTTCGATTAATAAAGATAATGTGGTCACATATTGAAAGCTAAAGTAAATGTAGTCACATATTGATAATTATAGGAAATGTGGCCTCATATTGATAATTTATATCGTATCCCTAAAAAGTATTGGGGACTCTTTTCGATTAATAAAGATAATGTGGTCACATATTGATAGCTAAAGTAAATGTAGTCACATATTGATAATTAAAGGAAATGTGGCCTCATATTGATAATTTATATCGTATCCCTAAAAACAATTGTGGACTCTTTTCGATCAATAAAGATAATGTGGTCACATATTGATAATTAAAAATAATGTGGTCACATATTGATAATTAAAGGAAATGTGGCCTCATATTGATAATTTATATCGTATCCCTAAAAACTATTGTAAACTCTTTTCGATTAATAAAAATAATGTGGTCACATATTGATAATTAAAGGAAATGTGGCCTCATATTGATAATTTATATCGTAACCCTAAAAACTATTGTGGACTCTTTTCGATTAATAAAGATAATGTGGTCACATATTGATAGCTAAAGTAAATGTGGTCACATATTGAAAATTAAAGGAAATGTGGCCTCATATTGATAATTTATATCGTAACCCTAAAAACTATTGTGGACTCTTTTCGATTAATAAAGATAATGTGGTCACATATTGATAGCTAAAGTAAATGTGGTCACATATTGAAAATTAAAAATAATGTGGTCACATATTGATAATTAAAGGAAATGTGGCCTCATATTGATAATTTATATCGTAACCCTAAAAACTATTGTGGACTCTTTTCGATCAATAAAGATAATGTGGTCACATATTGATAGCTAAAGTAAATGTGGTCACATATTGAAAATTAAAGGAAATGTGGCCTCATATTGATAATTTATATCGTATCCCTAAAAACTAATGTGAACTCTTTTCGATTAATAAAGATAATGTGGTCACATATTGATAGCTAAAGTAAATGTAGTCACATATTGATAATTATAGGAAATGTGGCCTCATATTGATAATTTATATCGTATCCCTAAAAAGTATTGGGGACTCTTTTCGATTAATAAAGATAATGTGGTCACATATTGATAGCTAAAGTAAATGTAGTCACATATTGATAATTAAAGGAAATGTGGCCTCATATTGATAATTTATGTCGTATCCCTAAAAACTATCGTGGACTCTTTTCGATCAATAAAGATAATGTGGTCACATATTGATAATTAAAGGAAATGTGGCCTCATATTGATAATTTATGTCGTATCCCTAAAAACTATCGTGGACTCTTTTCGATCAATAAAGATAATGTGGTCACATATTGATAATTATAGGAAATGTGGCCTCATATTGATAATTTATATCGTATCCCTAAAAAGTATTGGGGACTCTTTTCGATTAATAAAGATAATGTGGTCACATATTGATAGCTAAAGTAAATGTGGTCACATATTGAAAATTAAAAATAATGTGGTCACATATTGATAATTAAAGGAAATGTGGCCTCATATTGATAATTTATATCGTATCGCTAAAAACTATTGTGGACTCTTTTCGATTAATAAAGATAATGTGGTCACATATTAATAAATAAATGAAATGTGGCCTCATATTGATAATTTATATCGTATCCGTAAAAACTATTGTGGACTCTTTTCGATTAATAAAAACAATGTGGTCACATATTGAAAATTAAAGGAAATGTGGCCTCATATTGATAATTTATATCGTAACCCTAAAAACAATTGTGGACTCTTTTCGATCAATAAAGATAATGTGGTCACATATTGATAATTAAAGGAAATGTGGCCTCATATTGATAATTTATGTCGTATCCCTAAAAACTATCGTGGACTATTTTCGATCAATAAAGATAATGTGGTCACATATTGATAATTTATATCGTAACCCTAAAAACAATTGTGGACTATTTTCGATCAATAAAGATAATGTGGTCACATATTGATAATTAAAGGAAATGTGGCCTCATATTGATAATTTATGTCGTATCCCTAAAAACTATCGTGGACTATTTTCGATCAATAAAGATAATGTGGTCACATATTGATAATTTATATCGTATCCCTAAAAACTAATGTGAACTCTTTTCGATTAATAAAGATAATGTGGTCACATATTGAAAGCTAAAGTAAATGTAGTCACATATTGATAATTATAGGAAATGTGGCCTCATATTGATAATTTATATCGTATCCCTAAAAAGTATTGGGGACTCTTTTCGATTAATAAAGATAATGTGGTCACATATTGATAGCTAAAGTAAATGTAGTCACATATTGATAATTAAAGGAAATGTGGCCTCATATTGATAATTTATATCGTATCCCTAAAAACAATTGTGGACTCTTTTCGATCAATAAAGATAATGTGGTCACATATTGATAATTAAAAATAATGTGGTCACATATTGATAATTAAAGGAAATGTGGCCTCATATTGATAATTTATATCGTATCCCTAAAAACTATTGTGGACTCTTTTCGATTAATAAAAATAATGTGGTCACATATTGATAATTAAAGGAAATGTGGCCTCATATTGATAATTTATATCGTAACCCTAAAAACTATTGTGGACTCTTTTCGATTAATAAAGATAATGTGGTCACATATTGATAGCTAAAGTAAATGTGGTCACATATTGAAAATTAAAGGAAATGTGGCCTCATATTGATAATTTATATCGTAACCCTAAAAACTATTGTGGACTCTTTTCGATTAATAAAGATAATGTGGTCACATATTGATAGCTAAAGTAAATGTGGTCACATATTGAAAATTAAAAATAATGTGGTCACATATTGATAATTAAAGGAAATGTGGCCTCATATTGATAATTTATATCGTAACCCTAAAAACTATTGTGGACTCTTTTCGATCAATAAAGATAATGTGGTCACATATTGATAGCTAAAGTAAATGTGGTCACATATTGAAAATTAAAGGAAATGTGGCCTCATATTGATAATTTATGTCGTATCCCTAAAAACTATCGTGGACTATTTTCGATCAATAAAGATAATGTGGTCACATATTGATAATTTATATCGTATCCCTAAAAACTAATGTGAACTCTTTTCGATTAATAAAGATAATGTGGTCACATATTGAAAGCTAAAGTAAATGTAGTCACATATTGATAATTATAGGAAATGTGGCCTCATATTGATAATTTATATCGTATCCCTAAAAAGTATTGGGGACTCTTTTCGATTAATAAAGATAATGTGGTCACATATTGATAGCTAAAGTAAATGTAGTCACATATTGATAATTAAAGGAAATGTGGCCTCATATTGATAATTTATATCGTATCCCTAAAAACAATTGTGGACTCTTTTCGATCAATAAAGATAATGTGGTCACATATTGATAATTAAAAATAATGTGGTCACATATTGATAATTAAAGGAAATGTGGCCTCATATTGATAATTTATATCGTAACCCTAAAAACTATTGTGGACTCTTTTCGATTAATAAAGATAATGTGGTCACATATTGATAATTAAAGTAAATGTGGTCACATATTGAAAATTAAAGGAAATGTGGCCTCATATTGATAATTTATATCGTAACCCTAAAAACTATTGTGGACTCTTTTCGATTAATAAAGATAATGTGGTCACATATTGATAGCTAAAGTAAATGTGGTCACATATTGAAAATTAAAAATAATGTGGTCACATATTGATAATTAAAGGAAATGTGGCCTCATATTGATAATTTATATCGTAACCCTAAAAACTATTGTGGACTCTTTTCGATCAATAAAGATAATGTGGTCACATATTGATAGCTAAAGTAAATGTGGTCACATATTGAAAATTAAAGGAAATGTGGCCTCATATTGATAATTTATATCGTATCCCTAAAAACTAATGTGAACTCTTTTCGATTAATAAAGATAATGTGGTCACATATTGATAGCTAGAGTAAATGTAGTCACATATTGATAATTATAGGAAATGTGGCCTCATATTGATAATTTATATCGTATCCCTAAAAAGTATTGGGGACTCTTTTCGATTAATAAAGATAATGTGGTCACATATTGATAGCTAAAGTAAATGTAGTCACATATTGATAATTAAAGGAAATGTGGCCTCATATTGATAATTTATGTCGTATCCCTAAAAACTATCGTGGACTCTTTTCGATCAATAAAGATAATGTGGTCACATATTGATAATTAAAGGAAATGTGGCCTCATATTGATAATTTATATCGTATCCCTAAAAACTAATGTGAACTCTTTTCGATTAATAAAGATAATGTGGTCACATATTGATAGCTAAAGTAAATGTAGTCACATATTGATAATTATAGGAAATGTGGCCTCATATTGATAATTTATATCGTATCCCTAAAAAGTATTGGGGACTCTTTTCGATTAATAAAGATAATGTGGTCACATATTGATAGCTAAAGTAAATGTAGTCACATATTGATAATTAAAGGAAATGTGGCCTCATATTGATAATTTATGTCGTATCCCTAAAAACTAATGTGAACTCTTTTCGATTAATAAAGATAATGTGGTCACATATTGATAGCTAAAGTAAATGTAGTCACATATTGATAATTAAAGGAAATGTGGCCTCATATTGATAATTTATGTCGTATCCCAAAAAACTTTCGTGGACTCTTTTCGATCAATAAAGATAATGTGGTCACATATTGATAGCTAAAGTAAATGTAGTCACATATTGATAATTATAGGAAATGTGGCCTCATATTGATAATTTATATCGTATCCCTAAAAAGTATTGGGGACTCTTTTCGATTAATAAAGATAATGTGGTCACATATTGATAGCTAAAGTAAATGTAGTCACATATTGATAATTAAAGGAAATGTGGCCTCATATTGATAATTTATGTCGTATCCCAAAAAACTTTCGTGGACTCTTTTCGATTAATAAAGATAATGTGGTCACATATTGATAGCTAAAGTAAATGTAGTCACATATTGATAATTATAGGAAATGTGGCCTCATATTGATAATTTATATCGTATCCCTAAAAAGTATTGGGGACTCTTTTCGATTAATAAAGATAATGTGGTCACATATTGATAGCTAAAGTAAATGTAGTCACATATTGATAATTAAAGGAAATGTGGCCTCATATTGATAATTTATATCGTATCCCTAAAAACTAATGTGAACTCTTTTCGATTAATAAAGATAATGTGGTCACATATTGATAGCTAAAGTAAATGTAGTCACATATTGATAATTAAAGGAAATGTGGCCTCATATTGATAATTTATGTCGTATCCCAAAAAACTTTCGTGGACTCTTTTCGATCAATAAAGATAATGTGGTCACATATTGATAATTAAAGGAAATGCAGTCACATATTGATAATTAAAGGAAATGTGGCCTCATATTGATAATTTATATCGTATCCCTAAAAACTAATGTGGACTCTTTTCGATTAATAAAGATAATGTGGTCACATATTGATAGCTAAAGTAAATGTGGTCACATATTGATAATTAAAGGAAATATGGCCTCATATTGATAATTTATGTCGTATCCCTAAAAACTATCGTGGACTATTTTCGATCAATAAAGATAATGTGGTCACATATTGATAATTAAAGGAAATGTGGCCTCATATTGATAATTTATATCGTATCCCTAAAAACTAATGCGAACTCTTTTCGATTAATAAAGATAATGTGGTCACATATTGAAAGCTAAAGTAAATGTAGTCACATATTGATAATTATAGGAAATGTGGCCTCATATTGATAATTTATATCGTATCCCTAAAAAGTATTCGGGACTCTTTTCGATTAATAAAGATAATGTGGTCACATATTGATAGCTAAAGTAAATGTAGTCACATATTGATAATTAAAGGAAATGTGGCCTCATATTGATAATTTATGTCGTATCCCTAAAAACTATCGTGGACTCTTTTCGATCAATAAAGATAATGTGGTCACATATTGATAATTAAAGGAAATGCAGTCACATATTGATAATTAAAGGAAATGTGGCCTCATATTGATAATTTATGTCGTATCCCTAAAAACTATCGTGGACTATTTTCGATCAATAAAGATAATGTGGTCACATATTGATAATTAAAGGAAATGTGGCCTCATATTGATAATTTATGTCGTATCCCTAAAAACTATTGTGGACTGTTTTTGATTAATAAAGATAATGTGGTCACATATTGATAGCTAAAGTAAATGTAGTCACATATTGATAATTAAAGGAAATGTGGCCTCATATTGATAATTTATATTGTAACCCTAAAAACTATTGTGGACTCTTTTCGATTAATAAAGATAATGTTTTCACATATTGATAAATAAAGGAAATGTGGCCTCATATTTAAAATTAAAGGAAATGTGGCCTCATATTGATAATTTATATCGTATCCCTAAAAACTATTGTAGACTCTTTTCGATTAATAAAAATAATGTGGTCACATATTGATAATTAAAGGAAATGTGGCCTCATATTGATAATTTATATCGTATCCCTAAAAACTATTGTGGACTCTTTTCGATTAATAAAAATAATGTGGTCACATATTGATAATTAAAGGAAATGTGGCCTCATATTGATAATTTATATCGTAACCCTAAAAACTATTGTGGACTCTTTTCGATTAATAAAGATAATGTGGTCACATATTGATAGCTAAAGTAAATGTGGTCACATATTGAAAATTAAAGGAAATGTGGCCTCATATTGATAATTTATATCGTATCCCTAAAAACAATTGTGGACTCTTTTCGATCAATAAAGATAATGTGGTCACATATTGATAATTAAAGGAAATGTAGTCACATATTGATAATCAAAGGAAATGTGGCCTCATATTGATAATTTATATCGTATCCCTAAAAACTATCGTTGACTCTTTTCGATTAATAAAAACAATGTGGTCACATATTGAAAATTAAAGGAAATGTTGCCTCATATTGATAATTTATATCGTAACCCTAAAAACAATTGTGGACTCTTTTCGATCAATAAAGATAATGTGGTCACATATTGCGAATTAAAGGAAATGTGGCCTCATATTGATTATTTATATCGTAACCCTAAAAACTATTGTGGACTCTTTTCGATTAATAAAGATAATGTGGTCACATATTGATAGCTAAAGTAAATGTGGTCACATATTGAAAATTAAAAATAATGTGGTCACATATTGATAATTAAAGGAAATGTGGCCTCATATTGATAATTTATATCGTAACCCTAAAAACTATTGTGGACTCTTTTCGATCAATAAAGATAATGTGGTCACATATTGATAGCTAAAGTAAATGTGGTCACATATTGAAAATTAAAGGAAATGTGGCCTCATATTGATAATTTATGTCGTATCCCTAAAAACTATCGTGGACTATTTTCGATCAATAAAGATAATGTGGTCACATATTGATAATTTATATCGTATCCCTAAAAACTAATGTGAACTCTTTTCGATTAATAAAGATAATGTGGTCACATATTGAAAGCTAAAGTAAATGTAGTCACATATTGATAATTATAGGAAATGTGGCCTCATATTGATAATTTATATCGTATCCCTAAAAAGTATTGGGGACTCTTTTCGATTAATAAAGATAATGTGGTCACATATTGATAGCTAAAGTAAATGTAGTCACATATTGATAATTAAAGGAAATGTGGCCTCATATTGATAATTTATATCGTATCCCTAAAAACAATTGTGGACTCTTTTCGATCAATAAAGATAATGTGGTCACATATTGATAATTAAAAATAATGTGGTCACATATTGATAATTAAAGGAAATGTGGCCTCATATTGATAATTTATATCGTATCCCTAAAAACTAATGTGAACTCTTTTCGATTAATAAAGATAATGTGGTCACATATTGATAGCTAAAGTAAATGTAGTCACATATTGATAATTATAGGAAATGTGGCCTCATATTGATAATTTATATCGTATCCCTAAAAACAATTGTGGACTCTTTTCGATCAATAAAGATAATGTGGTCACATATTGATAATTAAAAATAATGTGGTCACATATTGATAATTAAAGGAAATGTGGCCTCATATTGATAATTTATATCGTATCCCTAAAAACTATTGTGGACTCTTTTCGATTAATAAAAATAATGTGGTCACATATTGATAATTAAAGGAAATGTGGCCTCATATTGATAATTTATATCGTAACCCTAAAAACTATTGTGGACTCTTTTCGATTAATAAAGATAATGTGGTCACATATTGATAGCTAAAGTAAATGTGGTCACATATTGAAAATTAAAGGAAATGTGGCCTCATATTGATAATTTATATCGTAACCCTAAAAACTATTGTGGACTCTTTTCGATTAATAAAGATAATGTGGTCACATATTGATAGCTAAAGTAAATGTGGTCACATATTGAAAATTAAAAATAATGTGGTCACATATTGATAATTAAAGGAAATGTGGCCTCATATTGATAATTTATATCGTAACCCTAAAAACTATTGTGGACTCTTTTCGATCAATAAAGATAATGTGGTCACATATTGATAGCTAAAGTAAATGTGGTCACATATTGAAAATTAAAGGAAATGTGGCCTCATATTGATAATTTATATCGTATCCCTAAAAACTAATGTGAACTCTTTTCGATTAATAAAGATAATGTGGTCACATATTGATAGCTAAAGTAAATGTAGTCACATATTGATAATTATAGGAAATGTGGCCTCATATTGATAATTTATATCGTATCCCTAAAAAGTATTGGGGACTCTTTTCGATTAATAAAGATAATGTGGTCACATATTGATAGCTAAAGTAAATGTAGTCACATATTGATAATTAAAGGAAATGTGGCCTCATATTGATAATTTATGTCGTATCCCTAAAAACTATCGTGGACTCTTTTCGATCAATAAAGATAATGTGGTCACATATTGATAATTAAAGGAAATGTGGCCTCATATTGATAATTTATATCGTATCCCTAAAAACTAATGTGAACTCTTTTCGATTAATAAAGATAATGTGGTCACATATTGATAGCTAAAGTAAATGTAGTCACATATTGATAATTATAGGAAATGTGGCCTCATATTGATAATTTATATCGTATCCCTAAAAAGTATTGGGGACTCTTTTCGATTAATAAAGATAATGTGGTCACATATTGATAGCTAAAGTAAATGTAGTCACATGTTGATAATTAAAGGAAATGTGGCCTCATATTGATAATTTATGTCGTATCCCAAAAAACTTTCGTGGACTCTTTTCGATCAATAAAGATAATGTGGTCACATATTGATAATTAAAGGAAATGCAGTCACATATTGATAATTAAAGGAAATGTGGCCTCATATTGATAATTTATGTCGTATCCATAAAAACTATCGTGGACTATTTTCGATCAATAAAGATAATGTGGTCACATATTGATAATTTATATCGTATCCCTAAAAACTAATGTGAACTCTTATCGATTAATAAAGATAATGTGGTCACATATTGAAAGCTAAAGTAAATGTAGTCACATATTGATAATTATAGGAAATGTGGCCTCATATTGATAATTTATATCGTATCCCTAAAAAGTATTGGGGACTCTTTTCGATTAATAAAGATAATGTGGTCACATATTGATAGCTAAAGTAAATGTGGTCACATATTGAAAATTAAAGGAAATGTGGCCTCATATTGATAATTTATATCGTATCCCTAAAAACTAATGTGAACTCTTTTCGATTAATAAAGATAATGTGGTCACATATTGATAGCTAGAGTAAATGTAGTCACATATTGATAATTATAGGATATGTGGCCTCATATTGATAATTTATATCGTATCCCTAAAAAGTATTGGGGACTCTTTTCGATTAATAAAGATAATGTGGTCACATATTGATAAATAAAGGAAATGTGGCCTCATATTTAAAATTAAAGGAAATGTGGCCTCATATTGATAATTTATATCGTATCCGTAAAAACTATTGTGGACTCTTTTCGATTAATAAAAACAATGTGGTCACATATTGAAAATTAAAGGAAATGTGGCCTCATATTGATAATTTATATCGTAACCCTAAAAACAATTGTGGACTCTTTTCGATCAATAAAGATAATGTGGTCACATATTGCGAATTAAAGGAAATGTGGCCTCATATTGATTATTTATATCGTATCGCTAAAAACTATTGTGGACTCTTTTCGATTAATAAAGATAATGTGGTCACATATTGATAATTAAAGGAAATGTAGTCACATATTGATAATTAAAGGAAATGTAGTCACATATTGATAATTAATGGAAATGTGGCCTCAAATTGATAATTTATATCGTATCCCTAAAAACTATCGTGGACTCTTTTCGATCAATAAAGATAATGTGGTCACATATTGCGAATTAAAGGAAATGTGGCCTCATATTGATTATTTATATCGTATCGCTAAAAACTATTGTGGACTCTTTTCGATTAATAAAGATAATGTGGTCACATATTGATAATTAAAGGAAATGTAGTCACATATTGATAATTAAAGGAAATGTAGTCACATATTGATAATTAATGGAAATGTGGCCTCAAATTGATAATTTATATCGTATCCCTAAAAACTATCGTGGACTCTTTTCGATCAATAAAGATAATGTGGTCACATATTGCGAATTAAAGGAAATGTGGCCTCATATTGATTATTTATATCGTATCGCTAAAAACTACTGTGGACTCTTTTCGATCAATAAAGATAATGTGGTCACATATTGATAATTACAGGAAATGTAGTCACATATTGATAATTAAAGGAAATGTAGTCACATATTGATAATTAATGGAAATGTGGCCTCAAATTGATAATTTATATCGTATCCCTAAAAACTATCGTGGACTCTTTTCGATCAATAAAGATAATGTGGTCACATATTGCGAATTAAAGGAAATGTGGCCTCATATTGATTATTTATATCGTATCGCTAAAAACTATTGTGGACTCTTTTCGATTAATAAAGATAATGGGGTCACATATTGATAGCTAAAGGAAATGTAGTAACATATTGATAATGAAAGGAAATGTTGCCTCATATTGATAATTTATATTGTATCCCTAAAAACCATTGTGGACTCTTTTCGATTAATAAAGATAATGTGGTCACATATTGTGAATTATAGGAAATGTGGCCTCATATTGATAATTTAAATCGTATCCCTAATAACTAATGTGGACTCTTTTCGATTAATAAATCTAATGTGGTCACATATTGATAATTAAAGGAAATGTGGCCTCATATTGATAATTTATATCGTATCCCTAAAAAGTAATATGAATCCTAGTTCATTCAAATGAATCCCAATGAATCCATATTAATAAATATGAATCCTTTTTAATTCAAATGAATCCCATTGGATCCATATTAAGAAATAGGAGTCATTGTTAATTCAAATGAATCCAAATGAATCCATATTAATAAATATGAATTCTTGTTAATTCAAATGAATCCCATTGGATCCATATTAATAAATATGAATCATTGTTCATTGAAATGAATCCCGTTGGATCCATATTAATAAATATGAATCCTAGTTTATTCAAATGAATCCCAATGAATCCATATTAATAAATATGAATCTTAGTTCATTCAAATGAATCCCATTGGATCCATATTAAGAAATATGAGTCATTGTTAATTCAAATGAATCCAAATGAATCCATATTAATAAATATGAATCCTTGTTAATTCAAATGAATCCCATTGGATCCATATTAATAAATATGAATCATTGTTAATTCAAATGAATCCAAATGAATCCATATTAATAAATATGAATCCTTGTTAATTCAAATGAATCCCATTGGATCCATATTAATAAATATGAATCATTGTTCATTGAAATGAATCCCGTTGGATCCATATTAATAAATATGAATCCTAGTTCATTCAATTGAATCCAAATGAATCCATATTAATAAATATGAATTCTTTTTAATTCAAATGAATCCCAATGGATCCATATTAAGAAATATGAGTCATTGTTAATTCAAATGAATCCAAATGAATCCATATTAATAAATATGAATCCTTGTTAATTCAAATGAATCCCATTGGATCCATATTAATAAATATGAATCCTAGTTCATTCAAATGAATCCCAATGAATCCATATTAATAAATATGAATCATTGTTTATTCAAATGAATCCCAATGAATCCATATTAATAAATATGAATCCTTTTTAATTCAAATGAATCCCATTGGATCCATATTAAGAAATATGAGTCATTGTTAATTCAAATGAATCCAAATGAATCCATATTAATAAATATGAATCCTTGTTAATTCAAATGAATCCCATTGGATCCATATTAATAAATATGAATCCTTTTTAATTCAAATGAATCCCAATGGATCCATATTAAGAAATATGAGTCATTGTTTATTCAAATGAATCCCAATGAATCCATATTAATAAATATGAATCCTTGTTAATTCAAATGAATCCCATTGGATCCATATTAATAAATATGAATCATTGTTCATTGAAATGAATCCCGTTGGATCCATATTAATAAATATGAATCCTAGTTCATTCAAATGAATCCCAATGAATCCATATTAATAAATATGAATCCTTTTTAATTCAAATGAATCCCAATGGATCCATATTAAGAAATATGAGTCATTGTTAATTCAAATGAATCCAAATGAATCCATATTAATAAATATGAATCCTTGTTAATTCAAATGAATCCCATTGGATCCATATTAATAAATATGAATCCTTTTTAATTCAAATGAATCCCAATGGATCCATATTAAGAAATATGAGTCATTGTTTATTCAAATGAATCCCAATGAATCCATATTAATAAATATGAATCCTTGTTAATTCAAATGAATCCCATTGGATCCATATTAATAAATATGAATCCTAGTTCATTCAAATGAATCCCAATGAATCCATATTAATAAATATGAATAAAAAAGATAATTAAAGGAAATGTGGCCTCATATTGATAATTTATATCGTATCCCTAAAAACTAATGTGAACTCTTTTCGATTAATAAAGATAATGTGGTCACATATTGATAGCTAAAGTAAATGTAGTCACATATTGATAATTATAGGAAATGTGGCCTCATATTGATAATTTATATCGTATCCCTAAAAACAATTGTGGACTCTTTTCGATCAATAAAGATAATGTGGTCACATATTGATAATTAAAAATAATGTGGTCACATATTGATAATTAAAGGAAATGTGGCCTCATATTGATAATTTATATCGTATCCCTAAAAACTATTGTGGACTCTTTTCGATTAATAAAAATAATGTGGTCACATATTGATAATTAAAGGAAATGTGGCCTCATATTGATAATTTATATCGTAACCCTAAAAACTATGGTAGACTCTTTTCGATTAATAAAGATAATGTGGTCACATATTGATAGCTAAAGTAAATGTGGTCACATATTGAAAATTAAAGGAAATGTGGCCTCATATTGATAATTTATATCGTAACCCTAAAAACTATTGTGGACTCTTTTCGATTAATAAAGATAATGTGGTCACATATTGATAGCTAAAGTAAATGTGGTCACATATTGAAAATTAAAAATAATGTGGTCACATATTGATAATTAAAGGAAATGTGGCCTCATATTGATAATTTATATCGTAACCCTAAAAACTATTGTGGACTCTTTTCGATCAATAAAGATAATGTGGTCACATATTGATAGCTAAAGTAAATGTGGTCACATATTGAAAATTAAAGGAAATGTGGCCTCATATTGATAATTTATATCGTATCCCTAAAAACTAATGTGAACTCTTTTCGATTAATAAAGATAATGTGGTCACATATTGATAGCTAAAGTAAATGTAGTCACATATTGATAATTATAGGAAATGTGGCCTCATATTGATAATTTATATCGTATCCCTAAAAAGTATTGGGGACTCTTTTCGATTAATAAAGATAATGTGGTCACATATTGATAGCTAAAGTAAATGTAGTCACATATTGATAATTAAAGGAAATGTGGCCTCATATTGATAATTTATGTCGTATCCCTAAAAACTATCGTGGACTCTTTTCGATCAATAAAGATAATGTGGTCACATATTGATAATTAAAGGAAATGTGGCCTCATATTGATAATTTATATCGTATCCCTAAAAACTAATGTGAACTCTTTTCGATTAATAAAGATAATGTGGTCACATATTGATAGCTAAAGTAAATGTAGTCACATATTGATAATTATAGGAAATGTGGCCTCATATTGATAATTTATATCGTATCCCTAAAAAGTATTGGGGACTCTTTTCGATTAATAAAGATAATGTGGTCACATATTGATAGCTAAAGTAAATGTAGTCACATATTGATAATTAAAGGAAATGTGGCCTCATATTGATAATTTATGTCGTATCCCAAAAAACTTTCGTGGACTCTTTTCGATCAATAAAGATAATGTGGTCACATATTGATAATTAAAGGAAATGCAGTCACATATTGATAATTAAAGGAAATGTGGCCTCATATTGATAATTTATATCGTATCCCTAAAAACTAATGTGGACTCTTTTCGATTAATAAAGATAATGTGGTCACATATTGATAGCTAAAGTAAATGTGGTCACATATTGATAATTAAAGGAAATGTGGCCTCATATTGATAATTTATGTCGTATCCATAAAAACTATCGTGGACTATTTTCGATCAATAAAGATAATGTGGTCACATATTGATAATTTATATCGTATCCCTAAAAACTAATGTGAACTCTTTTCGATTAATAAAGATAATGTGGTCACATATTGAAAGCTAAAGTAAATGTAGTCACATATTGATAATTATAGGAAATGTGGCCTCATATTGATAATTTATATCGTATCCCTAAAAAGTATTGGGGACTCTTTTCGATTAATAAAGATAATGTGGTCACATATTGATAGCTAAAGTAAATGTGGTCACATATTGAAAATTAAAGGAAATGTGGCCTCATATTGATAATTTATATCGTATCCCTAAAAACTAATGTGAACTCTTTTCGATTAATAAAGATAATGTGGTCACATATTGATAGCTAGAGTAAATGTAGTCACATATTGATAATTATAGGATATGTGGCCTCATATTGATAATTTATATCGTATCCCTAAAAAGTATTGGGGACTCTTTTCGATTAATAAAGATAATGTGGTCACATATTGATAGCTAAAGTAAATGTAGTCACATATTGATAATTAAAGGAAATGTGGCCTCATATTGATAATTTATGTCGTATCCCTAAAAACTATCGTGGACTCTTTTCGATCAATAAAGATAATGTGGTCACATATTGATAATTAAAGGAAATGTGGCCTCATATTGATAATTTATATCGTATCCCTAAAAACTAATGTGAACTCTTTTCGATTAATAAAGATAATGTGGTCACATATTGATAGCTAAAGTAAATGTAGTCACATATTGATAATTATAGGAAATGTGGCCTCATATTGATAATTTATATCGTATCCCTAAAAAGTATTGGGGACTCTTTTCGATTAATAAAGATAATGTGGTCACATATTGATAGCTAAAGTAAATGTAGTCACATATTGATAATTAAAGGAAATGTGGCCTCATATTGATAATTTATGTCGTATCCCAAAAAACTTTCGTGGACTCTTTTCGATCAATAAAGATAATGTGGTCACATATTGATAATTAAAGGAAATGCAGTCACATATTGATAATTAAAGGAAATGTGGCCTCATATTGATAATTTATATCGTATCCCTAAAAACTAATGTGGACTCTTTTCGATTAATAAAGATAATGTGGTCACATATTGATAATTAAAGGAAATGTGGCCTCATATTGATAATTTATATCGTATCCCTAAAAACTAATGTGAACTCTTTTCGATTAATAAAGATAATGTGGTCACATATTGAAAGCTAAAGTAAATGTAGTCACATATTGATAATTATAGTAAATGTGGCCTCATATTGATAATTTATATCGTATCCCTAAAAAGTATTGGGGACTCTTTTCGATTAATAAAGATAATGTGGTCACATATTGATAGCTAAAGTAAATGTAGTCACATATTGATAATTAAAGGAAATGTGGCCTCATATTGATAATTCATGTCGTATCCCTAAAAACTATCGTGGACTCTTTTCGATCAATAAAGATAATGTGGTCACATATTGATAATTAAAGGAAATGCAGTCACATATTGATAATTAAAGGAAATGTGGCCTCATATTGATAATTTATGTCGTATCCCTAAAAACTATCGTGGACTATTTTCGATCAATAAAGATAATGTGGTCACATATTGATAATTAAAGGAAATGTGGCCTCATATTGATAATTTATGTCGTATCCCTAAAAACTATTGTGGACTGTTTTTGATTAATAAAGATAATGTGGTCACATATTGATAATTAAAGGAAATGCAGTCACATATTGATAATTAAAGGAAATGTGGCCTCATATTGATAATTTATGTCGTATCCCTAAAAACTATCGTGGACTATTTTCGATCAATAAAGATAATGTGGTCACATATTGATAATTAAAGGAAATGTGGCCTCATATTGATAATTTATATCGTATCCCTAAAAACTAATGTGAACTCTTTTCGATTAAAAAAAACAATGTGGTCACATATTGATAATTAAAGTAAATGTGGTCACATCCACCTTTTTAATTTGAAATGTTTATGTTTGTTTGTTTGTGGAAATTCGTTTTTATTTTTTTTGTGTTTTGTAAAAAGAAATGGGTGTGAAAAAATGTGCTGATTTTAGTGGTGATGTGCATTTTTGGCGGAGGTTAGCGGAATATAATTTTTTGGGGTGTTAAAGTTTGGTAAAATTGCAAAATTCTTGACGCGAAAATGTTTCTTCTTTTTCAAGTGCTTATTGACCTAGATTTATTTTAGCGCAGCTGTGTGTGTTTTTTGTGCGCAGTTTTGTTTTATTTTTGGCATTTTAACGTGTATCTCGGGGGACTGCCGTTAGGCAGGCCCCCAATGTGTCTTGTATTAATAAATAAAGGAAATGTGGCCTCATATTGATAATTTATATCGTATCCGTAAAAACTATTGTGGACTCTTTTCGATTAATAAAGATAATGTGGTCACATATTGATAGCTAAAGGAAATGTAGTCACATATTGATAATTAAAGGAAATGTGGCCTCATATTGATAATTTATATCGTTTCCCTAAAAACTATTGTGGACTCTTTTCGATTAAAAAAAACAATGTGGTCACATATTGATAATTAAAGGAAATGTCGCCTCATATTGATAATTTATATCGTATCGCTAAAAACTATTGTGGACTCTTTTCGATTAATAAAAACAATGTGGTCAGATATTGATAGCTAAAGTAAATGTGGTCACATATCGATAATTAAAGGAAATGTGGCCTCATATTGAAAATTTATATCGTAACCCTAAAAACTATTGTGGACTCTTTTCGATTAATAAAGATAATGTGGTCACATATTGATAGCTAAAGTAAATGTGGTCACATATTGAAAATTAAAGGAAATGTGGCCTCATATTGATAATTTATATCGTAACCCTAAAAACTATTGTGGACTCTTTTCGATTAATAAAGATAATGTTTTCACATATTGATAAATAAAGGAAATGTGGCCTCATATTGAAAATTAAAGGAAATGTGGCCTCATATTGATAATTTATATCGTATCCCTAAAGACTATTGTGGACTCTTTTCGATTAATAAAAATAATGTGGTCACATATTGATAATTAAAGGAAATGTGGCCTCATATTGATAATTTATATCGTAACCCTAAAAACTATTGTGGACTATTTTCTATCAATAAAGATAATGTGGTCACATATTGATAATTAAAGGAAATGTGGCCTCATATTGATAATTTATATCGTATCCCTAAAAACTAATGTGAACTCTTTTCGATTAAAAAAAACAATGTGGTCACATATTGATAATTAAAGTAAATGTGGTCACATATTAATAAATAAAGGAAATGTGGCCTCATATTGATAATTTATATCGTATCCGTAAAAACTATTGTGGACTCTTTTCGATTAATAAAGATAATGTGGTCACATATTGATAGCTAAAGGAAATGTAGTCACATATTGATAATTAAAGGAAATGTGGCCTCATATTGATAATTTATATCGTTTCCCTAAAAACTATAGTGGACTCTTTTCGATTAAAAAAAACAATGTGGTCACATATTGATAATTAAAGGAAATGTGGCCTCATATTGATAATTTATATCGTATCGCTAAAAACTATTGTGGACTCTTTTCGATTAATAAAAACAATGTGGTCACATATTGATAGCTAAAGTAAATGTGGTCACATATCGATAATTAAAGGAAATGTGGCCTCATATTGAAAATTTATATCGTAACCCTAAAAACTATTGTGGACTCTTTTCGATTAATAAAGATAATGTGGTCACATATTGATAGCTAAAGTAAATGTGGTCACATATTGAAAATTAAAGGAAATGTGGCCTCATATTGATAATTTATATCGTAACCCTAAAAACTATTGTGGACTCTTTTCGATTAATAAAGATAATGTTTTCACATATTGATAAATAAAGGAAATGTGGCCTCATATTGAAAACTAAAGGAAATGTGGCCTCATATTGATAATTTATATCGTATCCCTAAAAACTATTGTGGACTCTTTTCGATTAATAAAAATAATGTGGTCACATATTGATAATTAAAGGAAATGTGGCCTCATATTGATAATTTATATCGTAACCCTAAAAACTATTGTGGACTCTTTTCGATTAATAAAGATAATGTGGTCACATATTGATAGCTAAAGTAAATGTGGTCACATATTGATAATTAAAGGAAATGTGGCCTCATATTGATAATTTATATCGTATCGCTAAAAACTATTGTGGACTCTTTTCGATTAATAAAGATAATGTGGTCACATATTAATAAATAAATGAAATGTGGCCTCATATTGATAATTTATATCGTATCCGTAAAAACTATTGTGGACTCTTTTCGATTAATAAAAACAATGTGGTCACATATTGAAAATTAAAGGAAATGTGGCCTCATATTGATAATTTATATCGTAACCCTAAAAACAATTGTGGACTCTTTTCGATCAATAAAGATAATGTGGTCACATATTGATAATTAAAGGAAATGTGGCCTCATATTGATAATTTATGTCGTATCCCTAAAAACTATCGTGGACTATTTTCGATCAATAAAGATAATGTGGTCACATATTGATAATTTATATCGTAACCCTAAAAACAATTGTGGACTATTTTCGATCAATAAAGATAATGTGGTCACATATTGATAATTAAAGGAAATGTGGCCTCATATTGATAATTTATGTCGTATCCCTAAAAACTATCGTGGACTATTTTCGATCAATAAAGATAATGTGGTCACATATTGATAATTTATATCGTATCCCTAAAAACTAATGTGAACTCTTTTCGATTAATAAAGATAATGTGGTCACATATTGAAAGCTAAAGTAAATGTAGTCACATATTGATAATTATAGGAAATGTGGCCTCATATTGATAATTTATATCGTATCCCTAAAAAGTATTGGGGACTCTTTTCGATTAATAAAGATAATGTGGTCACATATTGATAGCTAAAGTAAATGTAGTCACATATTGATAATTAAAGGAAATGTGGCCTCATATTGATAATTTATATCGTATCCCTAAAAACAATTGTGGACTCTTTTCGATCAATAAAGATAATGTGGTCACATATTGATAATTAAAAATAATGTGGTCACATATTGATAATTAAAGGAAATGTGGCCTCATATTGATAATTTATATCGTATCCCTAAAAACTATTGTGGACTCTTTTCGATTAATAAAAATAATGTGGTCACATATTGATAATTAAAGGAAATGTGGCCTCATATTGATAATTTATATCGTAACCCTAAAAACTATTGTGGACTCTTTTCGATTAATAAAGATAATGTGGTCACATATTGATAGCTAAAGTAAATGTGGTCACATATTGAAAATTAAAGGAAATGTGGCCTCATATTGATAATTTATATCGTAACCCTAAAAACAATTGTGGACTATTTTCGATCAATAAAGATAATGTGGTCACATATTGATAATTAAAGGAAATGTGGCCTCATATTGATAATTTATGTCGTATCCCTAAAAACTATCGTGGACTATTTTCGATCAATAAAGATAATGTGGTCACATATTGATAATTTATATCGTATCCCTAAAAACTAATGTGAACTCTTTTCGATTAATAAAGATAATGTGGTCACATATTGAAAGCTAAAGTAAATGTAGTCACATATTGATAATTATAGGAAATGTGGCCTCATATTGATAATTTATATCGTATCCCTAAAAAGTATTGGGGACTCTTTTCGATTAATAAAGATAATGTGGTCACATATTGATAGCTAAAGTAAATGTAGTCACATATTGATAATTAAAGGAAATGTGGCCTCATATTGATAATTTATATCGTATCCCTAAAAACAATTGTGGACTCTTTTCGATCAATAAAGATAATGTGGTCACATATTGATAATTAAAAATAATGTGGTCACATATTGATAATTAAAGGAAATGTGGCCTCATATTGATAATTGATATCGTATCCCTAAAAACTATTGTGGACTCTTTTCGATTAATAAAAATATTGTGGTCACATATTGATAATTAAAGGAAATGTGGCCTCATATTGATAATTTATATCGTAACCCTAAAAACTATTGTGGACTCTTTTCGATCAATAAAGATAATGTGGTCACATATTGATAGCTAAAGTAAATGTGGTCACATATTGAAAATTAAAGGAAATGTGGCCTCATATTGATAATTTATATCGTATCCCTAAAAACTAATGTGAACTCTTTTCGATTAATAAAGATAATGTGGTCACATATTGATAGCTAGAGTAAATGTAGTCACATATTGATAATTATAGGAAATGTGGCCTCATATTGATAATTTATATCGTATCCCTAAAAAGTATTGGGGACTCTTTTCGATTAATAAAGATAATGTGGTCACATATTGATAGCTAAAGTAAATGTAGTCACATATTGATAATTAAAGGAAATGTGGCCTCATATTGATAATTTATGTCGTATCCCTAAAAACTATCGTGGACTCTTTTCGATCAATAAAGATAATGTGGTCACATATTGATAATTAAAGGAAATGTGGCCTCATATTGATAATTTATATCGTATCCCTAAAAACTAATGTGAACTCTTTTCGATTAATAAAGATAATGTGGTCACATATTGATAGCTAAAGTAAATGTAGTCACATATTGATAATTATAGGAAATGTGGCCTCATATTGATAATTTATATCGTATCCCTAAAAAGTATTGGGGACTCTTTTCGATTAATAAAGATAATGTGGTCACATATTGATAGCTAAAGTAAATGTAGTCACATATTGATAATTAAAGGAAATGTGGCCTCATATTGATAATTTATGTCGTATCCCAAAAAACTTTCGTGGACTCTTTTCGATCAATAAAGATAATGTGGTCACATATTGATAATTAAAGGAAATGCAGTCACATATTGATAATTAAAGGAAATGTGGCCTCATATTGATAATTTATATCGTATCCCTAAAAACTAATGTGGACTCTTTTCGATTAATAAAGATAATGTGGTCACATATTGATAGCTAAAGTAAATGTGGTCACATATTGATAATTAAAGGAAATGTGGCCTCATATTGATAATTTATGTCGTATCCCTAAAAACTATCGTGGACTATTTTCGATCAATAAAGATAATGTGGTCACATATTGATAATTAAAGGAAATGTGGCCTCATATTGATAATTTATATCGTATCCCTAAAAAACTAATGTGAACTCTTTTCGATTAATAAAGATAATGTGGTCACATATTGAAAGCTAAAGTAAATGTAGTCACATATTGATAATTATAGGAAATGTGGCCTCATATTGATAATTTATATCGTATCCCTAAAAAGTATTGGGGACTCTTTTCGATTAATAAAGATAATGTGGTCACATATTGATAGCTAAAGTAAATGTAGTCACATATTGATAATTAAAGGAAATGTGGCCTCATATTGATAATTTATGTCGTATCCCTAAAAACTATCGTGGACTCTTTTCGATCAATAAAGATAATGTGGTCACATATTGATAATTAAAGGAAATGCAGTCACATATTGATAATTAAAGGAAATGTGGCCTCATATTGATAATTTATGTCGTATCCCTAAAAACTATCGTGGACTATTTTCGATCAATAAAGATAATGTGGTCACATATTGATAATTAAAGGAAATGTGGCCTCATATTGATAATTTATGTCGTATCCCTAAAAACTATTGTGGACTGTTTTTGATTAATAAAGATAATGTGGTCACATATTGATAGCTAAAGTAAATGTAGTCACATATTGATAATTAAAGGAAATGTGGCCTCATATTGATAATTTATGTCGTATCCCAAAAAACTTTCGTGGACTCTCTTCGATCAATAAAGATAATGTGGTCACATATTGATAATTAAAGGAAATGCAGTCACATATTGATAATTAAAGGAAATGTGGCCTCATATTGATAATTTATATCGTATCCCTAAAAACTAATGTGGACTCTTTTCGATTAATAAAGATAATGTGGTCACATATTGATAGCTAAAGTAAATGTGGTCACATATTGATAATTAAAGGAAATGTGGCCTCATATTGATAATTTATGTCGTATCCCTAAAAACTATCGTGGACTATTTTCGATCAATAAAGATAATGTGGTCACATATTGATAATTAAAGGAAATGTGGCCTCATATTGATAATTTATATCGTATCCCTAAAAACTAATGTGAACTCTTTTCGATTAAAAAAAACAATGTGGTCACATATTGATAATTAAAGTAAATGTGGTCACATATTAATAAATAAAGGAAATGTGGCCTCATATTGATAATTTATATCGTATCCGTAAAAACTATTGTGGACTCTTTTCGATTAATAAAGATAATGTGGTCACATATTGATAGCTAAAGGAAATGTAGTCACATATTGATAATTAAAGGAAATGTGGCCTCATATTGATAATTTATATCGTATCGCTAAGAACTATTGTGGACTCTTTTCGATTAATAAAGATAATGTTTTCACATATTGATAAATAAAGGAAATGTGGCCTCATATTGAAAATTAAAGGAAATGTGGCCTCATATTGATAATTTATATCGTATCCCTAAAAACTATTGTGGACTCTTTTCGATTAATAAAAATAATGTGGTCACATATTGATAATTAAAGGAAATGTGGCCTCATATTGATAATTTATATCGTAACCCTAAAAACTATAGTGGACTCTTTTCGATTAAAAAAAACAATGTGGTCACATATTGATAATTAAAGGAAATGTGGCCTCATATTGATAATTTATATCGTATCGCTAAAAACTATTGTGGACTCTTTTCGATTAATAAAAACAATGTGGTCACATATTGATAGCTAAAGTAAATGTGGTCACATATCGATAATTAAAGGAAATGTGGCCTCATATTGAAAATTTATATCGTAACCCTAAAAACTATTGTGGACTCTTTTCGATTAATAAAGATAATGTGGTCACATATTGATAGCTAAAGTAAATGTGGTCACATATTGAAAATTAAAGGAAATGTGGCCTCATATTGATAATTTATATCGTAACCCTAAAAACTATTGTGGACTCTTTTCGATTAATAAAGATAATGTTTTCACATATTGATAAATAAAGGAAATGTGGCCTCATATTGAAAATTAAAGGAAATGTGGCCTCATATTGATAATTTATATCGTATCCCTAAAAACTATTGTGGACTCTTTTCGATTAATAAAAATAATGTGGTCACATATTGATAATTAAAGGAAATGTGGCCTCATATTGATAATTTATATCGTATCCCTAAAAACTATTGTGGACTCTTTTCGATTAATAAAAATAATGTGGTCACATATTGATAGCTAAAGTAAATGTGGTCACATATCGATAATTAAAGGAAATGTGGCCTCATATTGATAATTTATGTCGTATCCCTAAAAACTATCGTGGACTATTTTCGATCAATAAAGATAATGTGGTCACATATTGATAATTAAAGGAAATGTGGCCTCATATTGATAATTTATATCGTATCCCTAAAAACTATTGTGGACTCTTTTCGATTAATAAAAATAATGTGGTCACATATTGATAATTAAAGGAAATGTGGCCTCATATTGATAATTTATATCGTATCCCTAAAAACTATTGTGGACTCTTTTCGATTAATAAAGATAATGTTTTCACATATTGATAAATAAAGGAAATGTGGCCTCATATTGAAAATTAAAGGAAATGTGGCCTCATATTGATAATTTATATCGTATCCCTAAAAACTATTGTGGACTCTTTTCGATTAATAAAAATAATGTGGTCACATATTGATAATTAAAGGAAATGTGGCCTCATATTGATAATTTATATCGTATCCCTAAAAACTATTGTGGACTCTTTTCGATTAATAAAAATAATGTGGTCACATATTGATAGCTAAAGTAAATGTGGTCACATATCGATAATTAAAGGAAATGTGGCCTCATATTGATAATTTATGTCGTATCCCTAAAAACTATCGTGGACTATTTTCGATCAATAAAGATAATGTGGTCACATATTGATAATTAAAGGAAATGTGGCCTCATATTGATAATTTATATCGTATCCCTAAAAACTATTGTGGACTCTTTTCGATTAATAAAAATAATGTGGTCACATATTGATAATTAAAGGAAATGTGGCCTCATATTGATAATTTATATCGTATCCCTAAAAACTATTGTGGACTCTTTTCGATTAATAAAAATAATGTGGTCACATATTGATGGCTAAAGTAAATGTGGTCACATATTGAAAATTAAAGGAAATGTGGCCTCATATTGATAATTTATATCGTAACCCTAAAAACTATTGTGGACTCTTTTCGATTAATAAAGATAATGTTTTCACATATTGATAAATAAAGGAAATGTGGCCTCATATTGAAAATTAAAGGAAATGTGGCCTCATATTGATAATTTATATCGTATCCCTAAAAACTATTGTGGACTCTTTTCGATTAATAAAAATAATGTGGTCACATATTGATAATTAAAGGAAATGTGGCCTCATATTGATAATTTATATCGTATCCCTAAAAACTATTGTGGACTCTTTTCGATTAATAAAAATAATGTGGTCACATATTGATAGCTAAAGTAAATGTGGTCACATATCGATAATTAAAGGAAATGTGGCCTCATATTGATAATTTATGTCGTATCCCTAAAAACTATCGTGGACTATTTTCGATCAATAAAGATAATGTGGTCACATATTGATAATTAAAGGAAATGTGGCCTCATATTGATAATTTATATCGTATCCCTAAAAACTATTGTGGACTCTTTTCGATTAATAAAAATAATGTGGTCACATATTGATAATTAAAGGAAATGTGGCCTCATATTGATAATTTATATCGTATCCCTAAAAACTATTGTGGACTCTTTTCGATTAATAAAAATAATGTGGTCACATATTGATAGCTAAAGTAAATGTGGTCACATATCGATAATTAAAGGAAATGTGGCCTCATATTGATAATTTATGTCGTATCCCTAAAAACTATCGTGGACTATTTTCGATCAATAAAGATAATGTGGTCACATATTGATAATTAAAGGAAATGTGGCCTCATATTGATAATTTATATCGTATCCCTAAAAACTATTGTGGACTCTTTTCGATTAATAAAAATAATGTGGTCACATATTGATAATTAAAGGAAATGTGGCCTCATATTGATAATTTATATCGTATCCCTAAAAACTATTGTGGACTCTTTTCGATTAATAAAAATAATGTGGTCACATATTGATGGCTAAAGTAAATGTGGTCACATATTGAAAATTAAAGGAAATGTGGCCTCATATTGATAATTTATATCGTAACCCTAAAAACTATTGTGGACTCTTTTCGATTAATAAAGATAATGTTTTCACATATTGATAAATAAAGGAAATGTGGCCTCATATTGAAAATTAAAGGAAATGTGGCCTCATATTGATAATTTATATCGTATCCCTAAAAACTATTGTGGACTCTTTTCGATTAATAAAAATAATGTGGTCACATATTGATAATTAAAGGAAATGTGGCCTCATATTGATAATTTATATCGTATCCCTAAAAACTATTGTGGACTCTTTTCGATTAATAAAAATAATGTGGTCACATATTGATAGCTAAAGTAAATGTGGTCACATATCGATAATTAAAGGAAATGTGGCCTCATATTGATAATTTATGTCGTATCCCTAAAAACTATCGTGGACTATTTTCGATCAATAAAGATAATGTGGTCACATATTGATAATTAAAGGAAATGTGGCCTCATATTGATAATTTATATCGTATCCCTAAAAACTATTGTGGACTCTTTTCGATTAATAAAAATAATGTGGTCACATATTGATAATTAAAGAAAATGTGGCCTCATATTGAAAATTAAAGGAAATGTGGCCTCATATTGATAATTTATATCGTATCCCTAAAAACTATTGTGGACTCTTTTCGATTAATAAAAATAATGTGGTCACATATTGATAATTAAAGGAAATGTGGCCTCATATTGATAATTTATATCGTATCCGTAAAAACTATTGTGGACTCTTTTCGATTAATAAAGATAATGTGGTCACATATTGATAGCTAAAGGAAATGTAGTCACATATTGATAATTAAAGGAAATGTGGCCTCATATTGATAATTTATATCGTTTCCCTAAAAACTATAGTGGACTCTTTTCGATTAAAAAAAACAATGTGGTCACATATTGATAATTAAAGGAAATGTGGCCTCATATTGATAATTTATATCGTATCCCTAAAAACTAATGTGAACTCTTTTCGATTAAAAAAAACAATGTGGTCACATATTGATAATTAAAGTAAATGTGGTCACATATTAATAAATAAAGGAAATGTGGCCTCATATTGATAATTTATATCGTATCCGTAAAAACTATTGTGGACTCTTTTCGATTAATAAAGATAATGTGGTCACATATTGATAGCTAAAGGAAATGTAGTCACATATTGATAATTAAAGGAAATGTGGCCTCATATTGATAATTTATATCGTTTCCCTAAAAACTATAGTGGACTCTTTTCGATTAAAAAAAACAATGTGGTCACATATTGATAATTAAAGGAAATGTGGCCTCATATTGATAATTTATATCGTATCGCTAAAAACTATTGTGGACTCTTTTCGATTAATAAAAACAATGTGGTCACATATTGATAGCTAAAGTAAATGTGGTCACATATCGATAATTAAAGGAAATGTGGCCTCATATTGAAAATTTATATCGTAACCCTAAAAACTATTGTGGACTCTTTTCGATTAATAAAGATAATGTGGTCACATATTGATAGCTAAAGTAAATGTGGTCACATATTGAAAATTAAAGGAAATGTGGCCTCATATTGATAATTTATATCGTAACCCTAAAAACTATTGTGGACTCTTTTCGATTAATAAAGATAATGTTTTCACATATTGATAAATAAAGGAAATGTGGCCTCATATTGAAAATTAAAGGAAATGTGGCCTCATATTGATAATTTATATCGTATCCCTAAAAACTATTGTGGACTCTTTTCGATTAATAAAAATAATGTGGTCACATATTGATAATTAAAGGAAATGTGGCCTCATATTGATAATTTATATCGTAACCCTAAAAACTATAGTGGACTCTTTTCGATTAAAAAAAACAATGTGGTCACATATTGATAATTAAAGGAAATGTGGCCTCATATTGATAATTTATATCGTATCGCTAAAAACTATTGTGGACTCTTTTCGATTAATAAAAACAATGTGGTCACATATTGATAGCTAAAGTAAATGTGGTCACATATCGATAATTAAAGGAAATGTGGCCTCATATTGAAAATTTATATCGTAACCCTAAAAACTATTGTGGACTCTTTTCGATTAATAAAGATAATGTGGTCACATATTGATAGCTAAAGTAAATGTGGTCACATATTGATAATTAAAGGAAATGTGGCCTCATATTGATAATTTATATCGTAACCCTAAAAACTATTGTGGACTCTTTTCGATTAATAAAGATAATGTTTTCACATATTGATAAATAAAGGAAATGTGGCCTCATATTGAAAATTAAAGGAAATGTGGCCTCATATTGATAATTTATATCGTATCCCTAAAAACTATTGTGGACTCTTTTCGATTAATAAAAATAATGTGGTCACATATTGATAATTAAAGGAAATGTGGCCTCATATTGATAATTTATATCGTATCCCTAAAAACTATTGTGGACTCTTTTCGATTAATAAAAATAATGTGGTCACATATTGATGGCTAAAGTAAATGTGGTCACATATTGAAAATTAAAGGAAATGTGGCCTCATATTGATAATTTATATCGTAACCCTAAAAACTATTGTGGACTCTTTTCGATTAATAAAGATAATGTTTTCACATATTGATAAATAAAGGAAATGTGGCCTCATATTGAAAATTAAAGGAAATGTGGCCTCATATTGATAATTTATATCGTATCCCTAAAAACTATTGTGGACTCTTTTCGATTAATAAAAATAATGTGGTCACATATTGATAATTAAAGGAAATGTGGCCTCATATTGATAATTTATATCGTATCGCTAAAAACTATTGTGGACTCTTTTCGATTAATAAAAACAATGTGGTCACATATTGATAGCTAAAGTAAATGTGGTCACATATCGATAATTAAAGGAAATGTGGCCTCATATTGAAAATTTATATCGTAACCCTAAAAACTATTGTGGACTCTTTTCGATTAATAAAGATAATGTGGTCACATATTGATAGCTAAAGTAAATGTGGTCACATATTGAAAATTAAAGGAAATGTGGCCTCATATTGATAATTTATATCGTAACCCTAAAAACTATTGTGGACTCTTTTCGATTAATAAAGATAATGTTTTCACATATTGATAAATAAAGGAAATGTGGCCTCATATTGAAAATTAAAGGAAATGTGGCCTCATATTGATAATTTATATCGTATCCCTAAAAACTATTGTGGACTCTTTTCGATTAATAAAAATAATGTGGTCACATATTGATAATTAAAGGAAATGTGGCCTCATATTGATAATTTATATCGTAACCCTAAAAACTATAGTGGACTCTTTTCGATTAAAAAAAACAATGTGGTCACATATTGATAATTAAAGGAAATGTGGCCTCATATTGATAATTTATATCGTATCGCTAAAAACTATTGTGGACTCTTTTCGATTAATAAAAACAATGTGGTCACATATTGATAGCTAAAGTAAATGTGGTCACATATCGATAATTAAAGGAAATGTGGCCTCATATTGAAAATTTATATCGTAACCCTAAAAACTATTGTGGACTCTTTTCGATTAATAAAGATAATGTGGTCACATATTGATAGCTAAAGTAAATGTGGTCACATATTGATAATTAAAGGAAATGTGGCCTCATATTGATAATTTATATCGTAACCCTAAAAACTATTGTGGACTCTTTTCGATTAATAAAGATAATGTTTTCACATATTGATAAATAAAGGAAATGTGGCCTCATATTGAAAATTAAAGGAAATGTGGCCTCATATTGATAATTTATATCGTATCCCTAAAAACTATTGTGGACTCTTTTCGATTAATAAAAATAATGTGGTCACATATTGATAATTAAAGGAAATGTGGCCTCATATTGATAATTTATATCGTAACCCTAAAAACTATAGTGGACTCTTTTCGATTAAAAAAAACAATGTGGTCACATATTGATAATTAAAGGAAATGTGGCCTCATATTGATAATTTATATCGTATCGCTAAAAACTATTGTGGACTCTTTTCGATTAATAAAAACAATGTGGTCACATATTGATAGCTAAAGTAAATGTGGTCACATATTGATAATTAAAGGAAATGTGGCCTCATATTGATAATTTATATCGTATCGCTAAAAACTATTGTGGACTCTTTTCGATTAATAAAAACAATGTGGTCACATATTGATAGCTAAAGTAAATGTGGTCACATATTGATAATTAAAGGAAATGTGGCCTCATATTGATAATTTATATCGTATCCCTAAAAACTATTGTGGACTCTTTTCGATCAATAAAGATAATGTGGTCACATATTGATAATTAAAGGAAATGTAGTCACATATTGATAATCAAAAGAAATGTGGCCTCATATTGATAATTTATATCGTATCCCTAAAAACTATCGTGGACTCTTTTCGATTAATAAAAACAATGTGGTCACATATTGATAATTAAAGGAAATGTAGTCACATATTGATAATCAAAAGAAATGTGGCCTCATATTGATAATTTATATCGTAACCCTAAAAACTATTGTGGACTCTTTTCGATCAATAAAGATAATGTGGTCACATATTGATAGCTAAAGTAAATGTGGTCACATATTGAAAATTAAAGGAAATGTGGCCTCATATTGATAATTTATATCGTATCCCTAAAAACAATTGTGGACTCTTTTCGATCAATAAAGATAATGTGGTCACATATTGATAATTAAAGGAAATGTAGTCACATATTGATAATCAAAAGAAATGTGGCCTCATATTGATAATTTATATCGTATCCCTAAAAACTATCGTGGACTCTTTTCGATTAATAAAAACAATGTGGTCACATATTGATAATTAAAGGAAATGTGGCCTCATATTGATAATTTATATCGTATCGCTAAAAACTATTGTGGACTCTTTTCGATTAATAAAGATAATGTGGTCACATATTAATAAATAAATGAAATGTGGCCTCATATTGATAATTTATATCGTATCCGTAAAAACTATTGTGGACTCTTTTCGATTAATAAAAACAATGTGGTCACATATTGAAAATTAAAGGAAATGTGGCCTCATATTGATAATTTATATCGTAACCCTAAAAACAATTGTGGACTCTTTTCGATCAATAAAGATAATGTGGTCACATATTGATAATTAAAGGAAATGTAGTCACATATTGATAATTAAAGGAAATGTAGTCACATATTGATAATTAATGGAAATGTGGCCTCAAATTGATAATTTATATCGTATCCCTAAAAACTATCGTGGACTCTTTTCGATCAATAAAGATAATGTGGTCACATATTGCGAATTAAAGGAAATGTGGCCTCATATTGATTATTTATATCGTATCGCTAAAAACTATTGTGGACTCTTTTCGATTAATAAAGATAATGGGGTCACATATTGATAGCTAAAGTAAATGTGGTCACATATTGAAAATTAAAGGAAATGTGGCCTCATATAATTAATTTATATAGTATCCCTAAAAACTATTGTGGACTCTTTTCGATTAATAAAGATAATGTTGTCACATATTGATAGCTAAAGTAAATGTGGGCACATATTGAAATTAAAGGAAATGTAGTCACATATTGATAATGAAAGGAAATGTTGCCTCATATTGATAATTTATATTGTATCCCTAAAAACCATTGTGGACTCTTTTCGATTAATAAAGATAATGTGGTCACATATTGTGAATTATAGGAAATGTGGCCTCATATTGATAATTTAAATCGTATCCCTAATAACTAAAGTGGACTCTTTTCGATTAATAAATCTAATGTGGTCACATATTGATAATTAAAGGAAATGTGGCCTCATATTGATAATTTATATCGTATCCCTAAAAAGTAATATGAATCCTAGTTCATTCAAATGAATCCCAATGAATCCATATTAATAAATATGAATCCTTTTTAATTCAAATGAATCCCATTGGATCCATATTAAGAAATAGGAGTCATTGTTAATTCAAATGAATCCAAATGAATCCATATTAATAAATATGAATCCTTGTTAATTCAAATGAATCCCATAGGATCCATATTAATAAATATGAATCATTGTTCATTGAAATGAATCCCGTTGGATCTATATTAATAAATATGAATCCTAGTTTATTCAAATGAATCCCAATGAATCCATATTAATAAATATGAATCTTAGTTCATTCAAATGAATCCCATTGGATCCATATTAAGAAATATGAGTCATTGTTAATTCAAATGAATCCAAATGAATCCATATTAATAAATATGAATCCTTGTTAATTCAAATGAATCCCATTGGATCCATATTAATAAATATGAATCATTGTTAATTCAAATGAATCCAAATGAATCCATATTAATAAATATGAATCCTTGTTAATTCAAATGAATCCCATTGGATCCATATTAATAAATATGAATCCTAGTTCATTCAAATGAATCCAAATGAATCCATATTAATAAATATGAATCCTTTTTAATTCAAATGAATCCCAATGGATCCATATTAAGAAATATGAGTCATTGTTAATTCAAATGAATCCAAATGAATCCATATTAATAAATATGAATCCTAGTTCATTCAAATGAATCCCAATGAATCCATATTAATAAATATGAATCCTTTTTAATTCAAATGAATCCCAATGGATCCATATTAAGAAATATGAGTCATTGTTAATTCAAATGAATCCAAATGAATCCATATTAATAAATATGAATCCTTGTTAATTCAAATGAATCCCATTGGATCCATATTAATAAATATGAATCCTTTTTAATTCAAATGAATCCCAATGGATCCATATTAAGAAATATGAGTCATTGTTTATTCAAATGAATCCCAATGAATCCATATTAATAAATATGAATCCTTGTTAATTCAAATGAATCCCATTGGATCCATATTAATAAATATGAATCATTGTTCATTGAAATGAATCCCGTTGGATCCATATTAATAAATATGAATCCTAGTTCATTCAAATGAATCCCAATGAATCCATATTAATAAATATGAATCCTAGTTCATTCAAATGAATCCCAATGAATCCATATTAATAAATATGAATCCTTTTGGTCACATATTGATAGCTAAAGTAAATGTGGTCACATATTGATAATTAAAGGAAATGTGGCCTCATATTGATAATTTATGTCGTATCCCTAAAAACTATCGTGGACTATTTTCGATCAATAAAGATAATGTGGTCACATATTGATAATTAAAGGAAATGTGGCCTCATATTGATAACTTATATCGTATCCCTAAAAACTAATGTGGACTCTTTTTAATTAATAAAGATAATGTGGTCACATATTGTGAATTATAGGAAATGTGGCCTCATATTGATAATTTAAATCGTATCCCTAATAACTAATGTGGACTCTTTTCGATTAATAAATCTAATGTGGTCACATATTGATAATTAAAGGAAATGTGGCCTCATATTGATAATTTATATCGTATCCCTAAAAAGTAATATGAATCCTAGTTCATTCAAATGAATCCCAATGAATCCATATTAATAAATATGAATCCTTTTTAATTCAAATGAATCCCATTGGATCCATATTAAGAAATAGGAGTCATTGTTAATTCAAATGAATCCAAATGAATCCATATTAATAAATATGAATCCTTGTTAATTCAAATGAATCCCATTGGATCCATATTAATAAATATGAATCATTGTTCATTGAAATGAATCCCGTTGGATCCATATTAATAAATATGAATCCTAGTTTATTCAAATGAATCCCAATGAATCCATATTAATAAATATGAATCCCTGTTAATTCAAATGAATCCCATTGGATCCATATTAATAAATATGAATCATTGTTCATTGAAATGAATCCCGTTGGATCTATATTAATAAATATGAATCCTAGATCATTCAATTGAATCCAAATGAATCCATATTAATAAATATGAATCCTTTTTAATTCAAATGAATCCCAATGGATCCATATTAAGAAATATGAGTCATTGTTAATTCAAATGAATCCAAATGAATCCATATTAATAAATATGAATCCTTGTTAATTCAAATGAATCCCATTGGATCCATATTAATAAATATGAATCCTAGTTCATTCAAATGAATCCCAATGAATCCATATTAATAAATATGAATCCTTTTTAATTCAAATGAATCCCATTGGATCCATATTAAGAAATAGGAGTCATTGTTAATTCAAATGAATCCAAATGAATCCATATTAAGAAATATGAGTCATTGTTAATTCAAATGAATCCAAATGAATCCATATTAATAAATATGAATCCTTGTTAATTTAAATGAATCCCATTGGATCCATATTAATAAATATGAATCATTGTTAATTCAAATGAATCCAAATGAATCCATATTAATAAATATGAATCCCTGTTAATTCAAATGAATCCCATTGGATCCATATTAATAAATATGAATCATTGTTCATTGAAATGAATCCCGTTGGATCTATATTAATAAATATGAATCCTAGATCATTCAATTGAATCCAAATGAATCCATATTAATAAATATGAATCCTTTTTAATTCAAATGAATCCCAATGGATCCATATTAAGAAATATGAGTCATTGTTAATTCAAATGAATCCAAATGAATCCATATTAATAAATATGAATCCTTGTTAATTCAAATGAATCCCATTGGATCCATATTAATAAATATGAATCCTAGTTCATTCAAATGAATCCCAATGAATCCATATTAATAAATATGAATCATTGTTTATTCAAATGAATCCCAATGAATCCATATTAATAAATATGAATCCTTTTTAATTCAAATGAATCCCATTGGATCCATATTAAGAAATATGAGTCATTGTTAATTCAAATGAATCCAAATGAATCCATATTAATAAATATGAATCCTTGTTAATTCAAATGAATCCCATTGGATCCATATTAATAAATATGAATCCTTTTTAATTCAAATGAATCCCAATGGATCCATATTAAGAAATATGAGTCATTGTTTATTCAAATGAATCCCAATGGATCCATATTAAGAAATATGAGTCATTGTTAATTCAAATGAATCCAAATGAATCCATATTAATAAATATGAATCCTTGTTAATTCAAATGAATCCCATTGGATCCATATTAATAAATATGAATCATTGTTCATTGAAATGAATCCCGTTGGATCCATATTAATAAATATGAATCCTAGTTCATTCAAATGAATCCCAATGAATCCATATTAATAAATATGAATCCTTTTTAATTCAAATGAATCCCAATGGATCCATATTAAGAAATATGAGTCATTGTTAATTCAAATGAATCCAAATGAATCCATATTAATAAATATGAATCCTTGTTAATTCAAATGAATCCCATTGGATCCATATTAATAAATATGAATCCTTTTTAATTCAAATGAATCCCAATGGATCCATATTAAGAAATATGAGTCATTGTTTATTCAAATGAATCCCAATGGATCCATATTAAGAAATATGAGTCATTGTTAATTCAAATGAATCCAAATGAATCCATATTAATAAATATGAATCCTTGTTAATTCAAATGAATCCCATTGGATCCATATTAATAAATATGAATCCTAGTTCATTCAAATGAATCCCAATGAATCCATATTAATAAATATGAATCCTTTTTAATTCAAATGAATCCCATTGGATCCATATTAAGAAATATGAGTCATTGTTAATTCAAATGAATCCAAATGAATCCATATTAATAAATATGAATCCTTGTTAATTCAAATGAATCCCATTGGATCCATATTAATAAATATGAATCCTTTTTAATTCAAATGAATCCCAATGGATCCATATTAAGAAATATGAGTCATTGTTTATTCAAATGAATCCCAATGAATCCATATTAATAAATATGAATCCTTGTTAATTCAAATGAATCCCATTGGATCCATATTAATAAATATGAATCATTGTTCATTGAAATGAATCCCGTTGGATCCATATTAATAAATATGAATCCTAGTTCATTCAAATGAATCCCAATGAATCCATATTAATAAATATGAATCCTAGTTCATTCAAATGAATCCCAATGGATCCATATTAATAAATATGAATCCTAGTTCATTCAAATGAATCCCAATGAATCCATATTAATAAATATGAATCATTGTTTATTCAAATGAATCCCAATGAATCCATATTAATAAATATGAATCCTTTTTAATTCAAATGAATCCCATTGGATCCATATTAATAAATATGAATCATTGTTTATTCAATTGAATCCAAATGAATCCATATTAATAAATATAAATCCTTGTTAATTCAAATGAATCCCATTGGATCCATATTAAGAAATATGAGTCATTGTTAATTCAAATGAATCCAAATGAATCCATATTAATAAATATGAATCCTTGTTAATTCAAATGAATCCCATTGGATCCATATTAATAAATATGAATCCTAGTTCATTCAAATGAATCCCAATGAATCCATATTAATAAATATGAATCTTAGTTCATTCAATTGAATCCAAATGAATCCATATTAATAAATATAAATCCTTGTTAATTCAAATGAATCCCATTGGATCCATATTAAGAAATATGAGTCATTGTTAATTCAAATGAATCCAAATGAATCCATATTAAGAAATATGAATCCTAGTTCATTGAAATGAATCCCGTTAGATCCATATTAATAAATATGAATCCTAGTTCATTCAAATGAATCCCAATGAATCCATATTAATAAATATGAATCTTAGTTCATTCAATTGAATCCAAATGAATCCATATTAATAAATATAAATCCTTGTTAATTCAAATGAATCCCATTGGATCCATATTAAGAAATATGAGTCATTGTTAATTCAAATGAATCCAAATGAATCCATATTAATAAATATGAATCCTTGTTAATTCAAATGAATCCCATTGGATCCATATTAATAAATATGAATCATTGTTTATTCAAATGAATCCCAATGAATCCATATTAATAAATATGAATCCTTTTTAATTCAAATGAATCCCATTGGATCCATATTAAGAAATATGAGTCATTGTTAATTCAAATGAATCCAAATGAATCCATATTAATAAATATGAATCCTTGTTAATTCAAATGAATCCCATTGGATCCATATTAATAAATATGAATCATTGTTCATTGAAATGAATCCCGTTGGATCCATATTAATAAATATGAATCCTAGTTCATTCAATTGAATCCAAATGAATCCATATTAATAAATATGAATCCTTTTTAATTCAAATGAATCCCAATGGATCCATATTAAGAAATATGAGTCATTGTTAATTCAAATGAATCCAAATGAATCCATATTAATAAATATGAATCCTTTTTAATTCAAATGAATCCCAATGGATCCATATTAAGAAATATGAGTCATTGTTAATTCAAATGAATCCAAATAAATCCATATTAATAAATATGAATCCTTGTTAATTCAAATGAATCCCATTGGATCCATATTAATAAATATGAATCCTAGTTCATTCAATTGAATCCAAATGAATCCATATTAATAAATATGAATCCTTTTTAATTCAAATGAATCCCAATGGATCCATATTAAGAAATATGAGTCATTGTTAATTCAAATGAATCCAAATGAATCCATATTAAGAAATATGAATCCTAGTTCATTGAAATGAATCCCGTTAGATCCATATTAATAAATATGAATCCTAGTTCATTCAAATGAATCCCAATGAATCCATATTAATAAATATGAATCTTAGTTCATTCAATTGAATCCAAATGAATCCATATTAATAAATATAAATCCTTGTTAATTCAAATGAATCCCATTGGATCCATATTAAGAAATATGAGTCATTGTTAATTCAAATGAATCCAAATGAATCCATATTAATAAATATGAATCCTTGTTAATTCAAATGAATCCCATTGGATCCATATTAATAAATATGAATCATTGTTTATTCAAATGAATCCCAATGAATCCATATTAATAAATATGAATCCTTTTTAATTCAAATGAATCCCATTGGATCCATATTAAGAAATATGAGTCATTGTTAATTCAAATGAATCCAAATGAATCCATATTAATAAATATGAATCCTTGTTAATTCAAATGAATCCCATTGGATCCATATTAATAAATATGAATCATTGTTCATTGAAATGAATCCCGTTGGATCCATATTAATAAATATGAATCCTAGTTCATTCAATTGAATCCAAATGAATCCATATTAATAAATATGAATCCTTTTTAATTCAAATGAATCCCAATGAATCCATATTAAGAAATATGAGTCATTGTTAATTCAAATGAATCCAAATAAATCCATATTAATAAATATGAATCCTTGTTAATTCAAATGAATCCCATTGGATCCATATTAATAAATATGAATCCTAGTTCATTCAAATGAATCCCAATGAATCCATATTAATAAATATGAATCCTAGTTCATTCAAATGAATCCCAATGAATCCATATTAATAAATATGAATCTTAGTTCATTCAATTGAATCCAAATGAATCCATATTAATAAATATAAATCCTTGTTAATTCAAATGAATCCCATTGGATCCATATTAATAAATATAAATCCTTGTTAATTCAAATGAATCCCATTGGATCCATATTAAGAAATATGAGTCATTGTTAATTCAAATGAATCCAAATGAATCCATATTAATAAATATGAATCCTTGTTAATTCAAATGAATCCCATTGGATCCATATTAATAAATATGAATCTTGAATAAACAATGATTCATATTTATTAATATGGATCCAATGGGATTCATTTGAATTAACAAGGATTCATATTTATTAATATGGATTCATTTGGATTCATTTGAATTAACAATGACTCATATTTCTTAATATGGATCCAATGGGATTCATTTGAATTAACAAGGATTTATATTTATTAATATGGATTCATTTGGATTCAATTGAATGAACTAAGATTCATATTTATTAATATGGATTCATTGGGATTCATTTGAATGAACTAGGATTCATATTTATTAATATGGATCTAACGGGATTCATTTCAATGAACTAGGATTCATATATCTTAATATGGATTCATTTGGATTCATTTGAATTAACAATGACTCATATTTCTTAATATGGATCCAATGGGATTCATTTGAATTAACAAGGATTTATATTTATTAATATGGATTCATTTTGATTCAATTGAATGAACTAAGATTCATATTTATTAATATGGATTCATTGGGATTCATTTGAATGAACTAGGATTCATATTTATTAATATGGATCCAATGGGATTCATTTGAATTAACAAGGATTCATATTTATTAATATGGATTCATTTGGATTCATTTGAATTAACAATGACTCATATTTCTTAATATGGATCCAATGGGATTCATTTGAATTAACAAGGATTTATATTTATTAATATGGATTCATTTGGATTCAATTGAATGAACTAAGATTCATATTTATTAATATGGATTCATTGGGATTCATTTGAATGAACTAGGATTCATATTTATTAATATGGATCCAACGGGATTCATTTCAATGAACTAGGATTCATATTTCTTAATATGGATTCATTTGGATTCATTTGAATGAACTAAGATTCATATTTATTAATATGGATTCATTGAGATTCATTTGAATAAACAATGATTCATATTTATTAATATGGATTCACTGGGATTCATTTGAATGAACTAGGATTCATATTTATTAATATGGATCCAACGGGATTCATTTCAATGAACTAGGATTCATATTTATTAATATGGATCCAATGGGATTCATTTGAATTAACAAGGATTCATATTTATTAATATGGATTCATTTGGATTCATTTGAATTAACAATGACTCATATTTCTTAATATGGATCCAATGGGATTCATTTGAATTAACAAGGATTTATATTTATTAATATGGATCCAATGGGATTCATTTGAATTAACAAGGATTTATATTTATTAATATGGATTCATTTGGATTCAATTGAATGAACTAAGATTCATATTTATTAATATGGATTCATTGGGATTCATTTGAATGAACTAGGATTCATATTTATTAATATGGATTCATTGGGATTCATTTGAATGAACTAGGATTCATATTTATTAATATGGATCCAATGGGATTCATTTGAATTAACAAGGATTCATATTTATTAATATGGATTTATTTGGATTCATTTGAATTAACAATGACTCATATTTCTTAATATGGATTCATTGGGATTCATTTGAATTAAAAAGGATTCATATTTATTAATATGGATTCATTTGGATTCAATTGAATGAACTAGGATTCATATTTATTAATATGGATCCAACGGGATTCATTTCAATGAACAATGATTCATATTTATTAATATGGATCCAATGGGATTCATTTGAATTAACAAGGATTCATATTTATTAATATGGATTCATTTGGATTCATTTGAATTAACAATGACTCATATTTCTTAATATGGATCCAATGGGATTCATTTGAATTAAAAAGGATTCATATTTATTAATATGGATTCATTGGGATTCATTTGAATAAACAATGATTCATATTTATTAATATGGATCCAATGGGATTCATTTGAATTAACAAGGATTCATATTTATTAATATGGATTCATTTGGATTCATTTGAATTAACAATGACTCATATTTCTTAATATGGATCCAATGGGATTCATTTGAATTAAAATCCTAGTTCATTGAAATGAATCCCGTTGGATCCATATTAATAAATATGAATCCTAGTTCATTGAAATGAATCCCGTTGGATCCATATTAATAAATATGAATCCTAGTTCATTCAATTGAATCCAAATGAATCCATATTAATAAATATGAATCCTTTTTAATTCAAATGAATCCCAATGGATCCATATTAAGAAATATGAGTCATTGTTAATTCAAATGAATCCAAATAAATCCATATTAATAAATATGAATCCTTGTTAATTCAAATGAATCCCATTGGATCCATATTAATAAATATGAATCCTAGTTCATTCAAATGAATCCCAATGAATCCATATTAATAAATATGAATCCTAGTTCATTCAAATGAATCCCAATGAATCCATATTAATAAATATGAATCTTAGTTCATTCAATTGAATCCAAATGAATCCATATTAATAAATATAAATCCTTGTTAATTCAAATGAATCCCATTGGATCCATATTAAGAAATATGAGTCATTGTTAATTCAAATGAATCCAAATGAATCCATATTAATAAATATGAATCCTAGTTCATTCAAATGAATCCCATTGGATCCATATTAATAAATATGAATCCTAGTTCATTCAAATGAATCCCAATGAATCCATATTAATAAATATGAATCTTAGTTCATTCAATTGAATCCAAATGAATCCATATTAATAAATATAAATCCTTGTTAATTCAAATGAATCCCATTGGATCCATATTAAGAAATATGAGTCATTGTTAATTCAAATGAATCCATATTAATAAATATGAATCCTTGTTAATTCAAATGAATCCCATTGGATCCATATTAATAAATATGAATCATTGTTTATTCAAATGAATCCCAATGAATCCATATTAATAAATATGAATCCTTTTTAATTCAAATGAATCCCATTGGATCCATATTAAGAAATATGAGTCATTGTTAATTCAAATGAATCCAAATGAATCCATATTAATAAATATGAATCCTTGTTAATTCAAATGAATCCCATTGGATCCATATTAATAAATATGAATCATTGTTCATTGAAATGAATCCCGTTGGATCCATATTAATAAATATGAATCCTAGTTCATTCAATTGAATCCAAATGAATCCATATTAATAAATATGAATCCTTTTTAATTCAAATGAATCCCAATGGATCCATATTAAGAAATATGAGTCATTGTTAATTCAAATGAATCCAAATAAATCCATATTAATAAATATGAATCCTTGTTAATTCAAATGAATCCCATTGGATCCATATTAATAAATATGAATCCTAGTTCATTCAAATGAATCCCAATGAATCCATATTAATAAATATGAATCATTGTTTATTCAAATGAATCCCAATGAATCCATATTAATAAATATGAATCCTTTTTAATTCAAATGAATCCCATTGGATCCATATTAATAAATATGAATCATTGTTCATTCAAATGAATCCCAAAGAATCCATATTAATAAATATGAATCTTAGTTCATTCAATTGAATCCAAATGAATCCATATTAATAAATATGAATCCTTGTTAATTCAAATGAATCCCATCGGATCCATATTAATAAATATGAATCATTGTTCATTCGAATGAATCCCGCTGGATCCATATTAATAAATATGAGTCCTAGTTCATTCAAATGAATCCCATTGGATCCGTATTAATAAATATGAATCCTAGTTCATTCAAATGAATCCCAATGAATCCATATTAATAAATATGAATCATTGTTTATTCAAATGAATCTCAATGAATCCATATTAATAAATATGAATCTTAGTTCATTCAAATGAATCCCAATGAATCCATATTAATAAATATGAATCTTAGTTCATTCAAATGAATCCAAATGAATCCATATTAAGAAATATGAGTCATTGTTAATTCAAATGAATCCAAATGAATCCATATTAATAAATATGAATCCTTGTTAATTCAAATGAATCCCATCGGATCCATATTAATAAATATGAATCATTGTTCATTGAAATGAATCCCGTTGGATCCATATTAATAAATATGAATCCTAGTTCATTCAAATGAATCCAAATGAATCCATATTAATAAATATGAATCCTTGTTAATTCAAATGAATCCCATTGGATCCATATTAATAAATATGAATCATTGTTCATTGAAATGAATCCCGTTGGATCCATATTAATAAATATGAATCCTAGTTCATTCAAATGAATCCCAATGAATCCATATTAATAAATATGAATCTTAGTTCATTCAATTGAATCCAAATGAATCCATATTAATAAATATAAATCCTTGTTAATTCAAATGAATCCCATTGGATCCATATTAATAAATATGAATCCTAGTTCATTCAAATGAATCCCAATGAATCCATATTAATAAATATGAATCCTTTTTAATTCAAATGAATCCCATTGGATCCATATTAAGAAATATGAGTCATTGTTAATTCAAATGAATCCAAATGAATCCATATTAATAAATATGAATCCTTGTTAATTCAAATGAATCCCATTGGATCCATATTAATAAATATGAATCTTAGTTCATTCAATTGAATCCAAATGAATCCATATTAATAAATATGAATCCTTGTTAATTCAAATGAATCCCATCGGATCCATATTAATAAATATGAATCATTGTTCATTCGAATGAATCCCGCTGGATCCATATTAATAAATATGAGTCCTAGTTCATTCAAATGAATCCCATTGGATCCGTATTAATAAATATGAATCCTAGTTCATTCAAATGAATCCCAATGAATCCATATTAATAAATATGAATCATTGTTTATTCAAATGAATCTCAATGAATCCATATTAATAAATATGAATCTTAGTTCATTCAAATGAATCCCAATGAATCCATATTAATAAATATGAATCTTAGTTCATTCAAATGAATCCAAATGAATCCATATTAAGAAATATGAGTCATTGTTAATTCAAATGAATCCAAATGAATCCATATTAATAAATATGAATCCTTGTTAATTCAAATGAATCCCATCGGATCCATATTAATAAATATGAATCATTGTTCATTGAAATGAATCCCGTTGGATCCATATTAATAAATATGAATCCTAGTTCATTCAAATGAATCCAAATGAATCCATATTAATAAATATGAATCCTTGTTAATTCAAATGAATCCCATTGGATCCATATTAATAAATATGAATCATTGTTCATTGAAATGAATCCCGTTGGATCCATATTAATAAATATGAATCCTAGTTCATTCAAATGAATCCCAATGAATCCATATTAATAAATATGAATCTTAGTTCATTCAATTGAATCCAAATGAATCCATATTAATAAATATAAATCCTTGTTAATTCAAATGAATCCCATTGGATCCATATTAATAAATATGAATCCTAGTTCATTCAAATGAATCCCAATGAATCCATATTAACAAAAATGAATCATTGTTCGTTCGAATGAATCCCGCTGGATCCATATTAATAAATATGAGTCCTAGTGCATTCAAATGAATCCCATTGGATCCGTATTAATAAATATGAATCCTTTTTAATTCAAATGAATCCCAATGAATCCATATTAATAAATATGAATCTTAGTTCATTCAAATGAATCCAAATGAATCCATATTAATAAATATGAATCCTTTTTAATTCAAATGAATCCCATTGGATCCATATTAAGAAATATGAGTCATTGTTAATTCAAATGAATCCAAATGAATCCATATTAATAAATATGAATCCTTGTTAATTCAAATGAATCCCATTGGATCCATATTAATAAATATGAATCCTTGTTAATTCAAATGAATCCCATTGGATCCATATTAATAAATATGAATCCTAGTTCATTCAAATGAATCCCAATGAATCCATATTAATAAATATGAATCTTAGTTCATTCAATTGAATCCAAATGAATCCATATTAATAAATATGAATCCTTTTTAATTCAAATGAATCCCATTGGATCCATATTAATAAATATGAGTCATTGTTAATTCAAATGAATCCAAATGAATCCATATTAATAAATATGAATCCTTGTTAATTCAAATGAATCCCATTGGATCCATATTAATAAATATGAATCATTGTTCATTGAAATGAATCCCGTTGGATCCATATTAATAAATATGAATCCTAGTTCATTCAAATGAATCCCAATGAATCCATATTAATAAATATGAATCTTAGTTCATTCAATTGAATCCAAATGAATCCATATTAATAAATATGAATCCTTTTTAATTCAAATGAATCCCGTTGGATCCATATTAATAAATATGAATCCTAGTTCATTCAAATGAATCCCAATGAATCCATATTAATAAATATGAATCTTAGTTCATTCAATTGAATCCAAATGAATCCATATAAATAAATATGAATCCTTTTTAATTCAAATGAATCCCATTGGATCCATATTAAGAAATATGAGTCATTGTTAATTCAAATGAATCCAAATGAATCCATATTAATAAATATGAATCCTTGTTAATTCAAATGAATCCCATTGGATCCATATTAATAAATATGAATCATTGTTCATTGAAATGAATCCCGTTGGATCCATATTAATAAATATGAATCCTAGTTCATTCAAATGAATCCCAATGAATCCATATTAATAAATATGAATCATTGTTTATTCAAATGAATCCCAATGAATCCATATTAATAAATATGAATCCTTTTTAATTCAAATGAATCCCATTGGATCCATATTAAGAAATATGAGTCATTGTTAATTCAAATGAATCCAAATGAATCCATATTAATAAATATGAATCCTTGTTAATTCAAATGAATCCCATTGGATCCATATTAATAAATATGAATCATTGTTCATTGAAATGAATCCCGTTGGATCCATATTAATAAAAATGAATCCTAGTTCATTCAAATGAATCCCAATGAATCCATATTAATAAATATGAATCTTAGTTCATTCAATTGAATCCAAATGAATCCATATTAATAAATATAAATCCTTGTTAATTCAAATGAATCCCATTGGATCCATATTAATAAATATGAATCCTTTTTAATTCAAATGAATCCCATTGGATCCATATTAAGAAATATGAGTCATTGTTAATTCAAATGAATCCAAATGAATCCATATTAATAAATATGAATCCTTGTTAATTCAAATGAATCCCATTGGATCCATATTAATAAATATGAATCATTGTTCATTGAAATGAATCCCGTTGGATCCATATTAATAAATATGAATCCTAGTTCATTCAAATGAATCCCAATGAATCCATATTAATAAATATGAGTCATTGTTAATTCAAATGAATCCAAATGAATCCATATTAATAAATATGAATCCTTGTTAATTCAAATGAATCCCATTGGATCCATATTAATAAATATGAATCATTGTTCATTGAAATGAATCCCGTTGGATCCATATTAATAAATATGAATCCTAGTTCATTCAAATGAATCCCAATGAATCCATATTAATAAATATGAATCTTAGTTCATTCAATTGAATCCAAATGAATCCATATTAATAAATATAAATCCTTGTTAATTCAAATGAATCCAAATGAATCCATATTAATAAATATGAATCCTTGTTAATTCAAATGAATCCCATTGGATCCATATTAATAAATATGAATCCTAGTTCATTCAAATGAATCCCAATGAATCCATATTAATAAATATGAATCTTAGTTCATTCAATTGAATCCAAATGAATCCATATTAATAAATATGAATCCTTTTTAATTCAAATGAATCCCATTGGATCCATATTAAGAAATATGAGTCATTGTTAATTCAAATGAATCCAAATGAATCCATATTAATAAATATGAATCCTAGTTCATTCAAATGAATCCCAATGAATCCATATTAATAAATATGAATCTTAGTTCATTCAATTGAATCCAAATGAATCCATATTAATAAATATGAATCCTTTTTAATTCAAATGAATCCCATTGGATCCGTATTAAGAAATATGAGTCATTGTTAATTCAAATGAATCCAAATGAATCCATATTAATAAATATGAATCCTTGTTAATTCAAATGAATCCCATTGGATCCATATTAATAAATATGAATCATTGTTCATTGAAATGAATCCCGTTGGATCCATATTAATAAATATGAATCCTTTTTAATTCAAATGAATCCCATTGGATCCATATTAAGAAATATGAGTCATTGTTAATTCAAATGAATCCAAATGAATCCATATTAATAAATATGAATCCTTGTTAATTCAAATGAATCCCATTGGATCCATATTAATAAATATGAATCATTGTTCATTGAAATGAATCCCGTTGGATCCATATTAATAAATATGAATCCTAGTTCATTCAAATGAATCCCAATGAATCCATATTAATAAATATGAATTTTAGTTCATTCAATTGAATCCAAATGAATCCATATTAATAAATATAAATCCTTGTTAATTCAAATGAATCCCATTGGATCCATATTAATAAATATGAGTCATTGTTAATTCAAATGAATCCAAATGAATCCATATTAATAAATATGAATCCTTGTTAATTCAAATGAATCCCATTGGATCCATATTAATAAATATGAATCATTGTTCATTGAAATGAATCCCGTTGGATCCATATTAATAAATATGAGTCATTGTTAATTCAAATGAATCCAAATGAATCCATATTAATAAATATGAATCATTGTTTATTCAAATGAATCCCAATGAATCCATATTAATAAATATGAATCCTTTTTAATTCAAATGAATCCCATTGGATCCATATTAAGAAATATGAGTCATTGTTAATTCAAATGAATCCAAATGAATCCATATTAATAAATATGAATCCTTGTTAATTCAAATGAATCCCATTGGATCCATATTAATAAATATGAATCATTGTTCATTGAAATGAATCCCGTTGGATCCATATTAATAAATATGAATCCTAGTTCATTCAAATGAATCCCAATGAATCCATATTAATAAATATGAATCTTAGTTCATTCAATTGAATCCAAATGAATCCATATTAATAAATATAAATCCTTGTTAATTCAAATGAATCCCATTGGATCCATATTAATAAATATGAGTCATTGTTAATTCAAATGAATCCAAATGAATCCATATTAATAAATATGAATCCTTGTTAATTCAAATGAATCCCATTGGATCCATATTAATAAATATGAATCATTGTTCATTGAAATGAATCCCGTTGGATCCATATTAATAAATATGAATCCTAGTTCATTCAAATGAATCCCAATGAATCCATATTAATAAATATGAATCTTAGTTCATTCAATTGAATCCAAATGAATCCATATTAATAAATATGAATCCTTTTTAATTCAAATGAATCCCATTGGATCCATATTAAGAAATATGAGTCATTGTTAATTCAAATGAATCCAAATGAATCCATATTAATAAATATGAATCCTTGTTAATTCAAATGAATCCCATTGGATCCATATTAATAAATATGAATCATTGTTCATTGAAATGAATCCCGTTGGATCCATATTAATAAATATGAATCCTAGTTCATTCAAATGAATCCCAATGAATCCATATTAATAAATATGAATCTTAGTTCATTCAATTGAATCCAAATGAATCCATATTAATAAATATAAATCCTTGTTAATTCAAATGAATCCCATTGGATCCATATTAATAAATATGAGTCATTGTTAATTCAAATGAATCCAAATGAATCCATATTAATAAATATGAATCCTTGTTAATTCAAATGAATCCCATTGGATCCATATTAATAAATATGAATCATTGTTCATTGAAATGAATCCCGTTGGATCCATATTAATAAATATGAATCCTAGTTCATTCAAATGAATCCCAATGAATCCATATTAATAAATATGAGTCATTGTTAATTCAAATGAATCCAAATGAATCCATATTAATAAATATGAATCCTTGTTAATTCAAATGAATCCCATTGGATCCATATTAATAAATATGAATCATTGTTCATTGAAATGAATCCCGTTGGATCCATATTAATAAATATGAATCCTAGTTCATTCAAATGAATCCCAATGAATCCATATTAATAAATATGAATCTTAGTTCATTCAATTGAATCCAAATGAATCCATATTAATAAATATAAATCCTTGTTAATTCAAATGAATCCAAATGAATCCATATTAATAAATATGAATCCTTGTTAATTCAAATGAATCCCATTGGATCCATATTAATAAATATGAATCCTAGTTCATTCAAATGAATCCCAATGAATCCATATTAATAAATATGAATCTTAGTTCATTCAATTGAATCCAAATGAATCCATATTAATAAATATGAATCCTTTTTAATTCAAATGAATCCCATTGGATCCATATTAAGAAATATGAGTCATTGTTAATTCAAATGAATCCAAATGAATCCATATTAATAAATATGAATCCTAGTTCATTCAAATGAATCCCAATGAATCCATATTAATAAATATGAATCTTAGTTCATTCAATTGAATCCAAATGAATCCATATTAATAAATATGAATCCTTTTTAATTCAAATGAATCCCATTGGATCCGTATTAAGAAATATGAGTCATTGTTAATTCAAATGAATCCAAATGAATCCATATTAATAAATATGAATCCTTGTTAATTCAAATGAATCCCATTGGATCCATATTAATAAATATGAATCATTGTTCATTGAAATGAATCCCGTTGGATCCATATTAATAAATATGAATCCTTTTTAATTCAAATGAATCCCATTGGATCCATATTAAGAAATATGAGTCATTGTTAATTCAAATGAATCCAAATGAATCCATATTAATAAATATGAATCCTTGTTAATTCAAATGAATCCCATTGGATCCATATTAATAAATATGAATCATTGTTCATTGAAATGAATCCCGTTGGATCCATATTAATAAATAAAGGAAATGTGGCCTCATATTGATAATTTATATCGTATCCGTAAAAACTATTGTGGACTCTTTTCGATTAATAAAGATAATGTGGTCACATATTGATAGCTAAAGGAAATGTAGTCACATATTGATAATTAAAGGAAATGTGGCCTCATATTGATAATTTATATCGTTTCCCTAAAAACTATAGTGGACTCTTTTCGATTAAAAAAAACAATGTGGTCACATATTGATAATTAAAGGAAATGTGGCCTCATATTGATAATTTATATCGTATCCCTAAAAACTAATGTGAAATCTTTTCGATTAATAAAAACAATGTGGTCACATATTGATAATTAAAGGAAATGTGGCCTCATATTGATAATTTATATCGTATCGCTAAAAACTATTGTGGACTCTTTTCGATTAATAAAGATAATGTGGTCACATATTGATAGCTAAAGTAAATGTGGTCACATATTGAAAATTAAAGGAAATGTGGCCTCATATTGATAATTTATATCGTAACCCTAAAAACTATTGTGGACTCTTTTCGATTAATAAAGATAATGTTTTCACATATTGATAAATAAAGGAAATGTGGCCTCATATTGAAAATTAAAGGAAATGTGGCCTCATATTGATAATTTATATCGTATCCCTAAAAACTATTGTGGACTCTTTTCGATTAATAAAAATAATGTGGTCACATATTGATAATTAAAGGAAATGTGGCCTCATATTGATAATTTATATCGTAACCCTAAAAACTATTGTGGACTATTTTCGATCAATAAAGATAATGTGGTCACATATTGATAATTAAAGGAAATGTGGCCTCATATTGATAATTTATATCGTATCCCTAAAAACTAATGTGAACTCTTTTCGATTAAAAAAAACAATGTGGTCACATATTGATAATTAAAGTAAATGTGGTCACATATTAATAAATAAAGGAAATGTGGCCTCATATTGATAATTTATATCGTATCCGTAAAAACTATTGTGGACTCTTTTCGATTAATAAAGATAATGTGGTCACATATTGATAGCTAAAGGAAATGTAGTCACATATTGATAATTAAAGGAAATGTGGCCTCATATTGATAATTTATATCGTTTCCCTAAAAACTATAGTGGACTCTTTTCGATTAAAAAAAACAATGTGGTCACATATTGATAATTAAAGGAAATGTGGCCTCATATTGATAATTTATATCGTATCGCTAAAAACTATTGTGGACTCTTTTCGATTAATAAAAACAATGTGGTCACATATTGATAGCTAAAGTAAATGTGGTCACATATCGATAATTAAAGGAAATGTGGCCTCATATTGAAAATTTATATCGTAACCCTAAAAACTATTGTGGACTCTTTTCGATTAATAAAGATAATGTGGTCACATATTGATAGCTAAAGTAAATGTGGTCACATATTGAAAATTAAAGGAAATGTGGCCTCATATTGATAATTTATATCGTAACCCTAAAAACTATTGTGGACTCTTTTCGATTAATAAAGATAATGTTTTCACATATTGATAAATAAAGGAAATGTGGCCTCATATTGAAAATTAAAGGAAATGTGGCCTCATATTGATAATTTATATCGTATCCCTAAAAACTATTGTGGACTCTTTTCGATTAATAAAAATAATGTGGTCACATATTGATAATTAAAGGAAATGTGGCCTCATATTGATAATTTATATCGTAACCCTAAAAACTATTGTGGACTCTTTTCGATTAATAAAGATAATGTGGTCACATATTGATAGCTAAAGTAAATGTGGTCACATATTGAAAATTAAAGGAAATGTGGCCTCATATTGATAATTTATATCGTATCCCTAAAAACAATTGTGGACTCTTTTCGATTAATAAAAACAATGTGGTCACATATTGATAATTAAAGGAAATGTGGCCTCATATTGATAATTTATATCGTATCGCTAAAAACTATTGTGGACTCTTTTCGATTAATAAAGATAATGTGGTCACATATTAATAAATAAATGAAATGTGGCCTCATATTGATAATTTATATCGTATCCGTAAAAACTATTGTGGACTCTTTTCGATTAATAAAAACAATGTGGTCACATATTGAAAATTAAAGGAAATGTGGCCTCATATTGATAATTTATATCGTATCGCTAAAAACTATTGTGGACTCTTTTCGATTAATAAAGATAATGTGGTCACATATTAATAAATAAATGAAATGTGGCCTCATATTGATAATTTATATCGTATCCGTAAAAACTATTGTGGACTCTTTTCGATTAATAAAAACAATGTGGTCACATATTGAAAATTAAAGGAAATGTGGCCTCATATTGATAATTTATATCGTAACCCTAAAAACAATTGTGGACTCTTTTCGATCAATAAAGATAATGTGGTCACATATTGATAATTAAAGGAAATGTAGTCACATATTGATAATTAAAGGAAATGTAGTCACATATTGATAATTAATGGAAATGTGGCCTCAAATTGATAATTTATATCGTATCCCTAAAAACTATCGTGGACTCTTTTCGATCAATAAAGATAATGTGGTCACATATTGCGAATTAAAGGAAATGTGGCCTCATATTGATTATTTATATCGTATCGCTAAAAACTATTGTGGACTCTTTTCGATTAATAAAGATAATGGGGTCACATATTGATAGCTAAAGTAAATGTGGTCACATATTGAAAATTAAAGGAAATGTGGCCTCATATAATTAATTTATATAGTATCCCTAAAAACTATTGTGGACTCTTTTCGATTAATAAAGATAATGTTGTCACATATTGATAGCTAAAGTAAATGTGGGCACATATTGAAATTAAAGGAAATGTAGTCACATATTGATAATGAAAGGAAATGTTGCCTCATATTGATAATTTATATTGTATCCCTAAAAACCATTGTGGACTCTTTTCGATTAATAAAGATAATGTGGTCACATACTGATAATTAAAGGAAATGTGGCCTAATATTGATAATTTATATCGTATCCCTAAAAACTAATGTGGACTCTTTTTGATTAATAAAGATAATGTGGTCACATACTGATAATTAAAGGAAATGTGGCCTCATATTGATAACTTATATCGTATCCCTAAAAACTAATGTGGACTCTTTTTGATTAATAAAGATAATGTGGTCACATATTGTGAATTATAGGAAATGTGGCCACATATTGATAATTTTAATCATATCCCTAAAAACTAATGTGGACTCTTTTTGATTAATAAATCTAATGTAGTCACATATTGTGAATTATAGGAAATGTTGCCTCATATTGATAATTTATATCGTATCCCTAAAAACCATTGTGGACTCTTTTCGATTAATAAAGATAATGTGGTCACATACTGATAATTAAAGGAAATGTGGCCTAATATTGATAATTTAAATCGTATCCCAAAAACTATTGTGGACTCTTTTCGATTAATAAAGATAATGTGGTCACATACTGATAATTAAAGGAAATGTGGCCTCATATTGATATTTTATATCGTATCCCTAAAACTATTGCGGACTCTTTTCGATTAATAAAGATAATGTGGTCACATATTGATAGCTATAGTAAATGTGTTCACATATTGAAAATTTAAGGAAATGTAGTCACATATTGATAATTAAAGGAAATGTGGCCTCATATTGATAACTTATATCGTATCCCTAAAAACTAATGTGGACTCTTTTTAATTAATAAAGATAATGTGGTCACATATTGTGAATTATAGGAAATGTGGCCTCATATTGATAATTTAAATCGTATCCCTAATAACTAATGTGGACTCTTTTCGATTAATAAATCTAATGTGGTCACATATTGATAATTAAAGGAAATGTGGCCTCATATTGATAATTTATATCGTATCCCTAAAAAGTAATATGAATCCTAGTTCATTCAAATGAATCCCAATGAATCCATATTAATAAATATGAATCCTTTTTAATTCAAATGAATCCCATTGGATCCATATTAAGAAATAGGAGTCATTGTTAATTCAAATGAATCCAAATGAATCCATATTAATAAATATGAATCCTTGTTAATTCAAATGAATCCCATTGGATCCATATTAATAAATATGAATCATTGTTCATTGAAATGAATCCCGTTGGATCCATATTAATAAATATGAATCCTAGTTTATTCAAATGAATCCCAATGAATCCATATTAATAAATATGAATCTTAGTTCATTCAAATGAATCCCATTGGATCCATATTAAGAAATATGAGTCATTGTTAATTCAAATGAATCCAAATGAATCCATATTAATAAATATGAATCCTTGTTAATTCAAATGAATCCCATTGGATCCATATTATTAAATATGAATCATTGTTAATTCAAATGAATCCAAATGAATCCATATCAATAAATATGAATCCTTGTTAATTCAAATGAATCCCATTGGATCCATATTAATAAATATGAATCATTGTTCATTGAAATGAATCCCGTTGGATCCATATTAATAAATATGAATCCTAGTTTATTCAAATGAATCCCAATGAATCCATATTAATAAATATGAATCTTAGTTCATTCAAATGAATCCCATTGGATCCATATTAAGAAATATGAGTCATTGTTAATTCAAATGAATCCAAATGAATCCATATTAATAAATATGAATCCTTGTTAATTCAAATGAATCCCATTGGATCCATATTATTAAATATGAATCATTGTTAATTCAAATGAATCCAAATGAATCCATATCAATAAATATGAATCCTTGTTAATTCAAATGAATCCCATTGGATCCATATTAATAAATATGAATCATTGTTCATTGAAATGAATCCCGTTGGATCCATATTAATAAATATGAATCCTAGTTCATTCAATTGAATCCAAATGAATCCATATTAATAAATATGAATCCTTTTTAATTCAAATGAATCCCAATGGATCCATATTAAGAAATATGAGTCATTGTTAATTCAAATGAATCCAAATGAATCCATATTAATAAATATGAATCCTTGTTAATTCAAATGAATCCCATTGGATCCATATTAATAAATATGAATCCTAGTTCATTCAAATGAATCCCAATGAATCCATATTAATAAATATGAATCATTGTTTATTCAAATGAATCCCAATGAATCCATATTAATAAATATGAATCCTTTTTAATTCAAATGAATCCCATTGGATCCATATTAAGAAATATGAGTCATTGTTAATTCAAATGAATCCAAATGAATCCATATTAATAAATATGAATCCTTGTTAATTCAAATGAATCCCATTGGATCCATATTAATAAATATGAATCCTTTTTAATTCAAATGAATCCCAATGGATCCATATTAAGAAATATGAGTCATTGTTTATTCAAATGAATCCCAATGAATCCATATTAATAAATATGAATCCTTGTTAATTCAAATGAATCCCATTGGATCCATATTAATAAATATGAATCATTGTTCATTGAAATGAATCCCGTTGGATCCATATTAATAAATTTGAATCCTAGTTCATTCAAATGAATCCCAATGAATCCATATTAATAAATATGAATCCTTTTTAATTCAAATGAATCCCAATGGATCCATATTAAGAAATATGAGTCATTGTTAATTCAAATGAATCCAAATGAATCCATATTAATAAATATGAATCCTTGTTAATTCAAATGAATCCCATTGGATCCATATTAATAAATATGAATCCTTTTTAATTCAAATGAATCCCAATGGATCCATATTAAGAAATATGAGTCATTGTTTATTCAAATGAATCCCAATGAATCCATATTAATAAATATGAATCCTTGTTAATTCAAATGAATCCCATTGGATCCATATTAATAAATATGAATCATTGTTCATTGAAATGAATCCCGTTGGATCCATATTAATAAATATGAATCCTAGTTCATTCAAATGAATCCCAATGAATCCATATTAATAAATATGAATCCTAGTTCATTCAAATGAATCCCAATGAATCCATATTAATAAATATGAATCCTTTTTAATTCAAATGAATCCAAATGAATCCATATTAATAAATATGAATCCTAGTTCATTCAAATGAATCCCAATGAATCCATATTAATAAATATGAATCATTGTTTATTCAAATGAATCCCAATGAATCCATATTAATAAATATGAATCCTTGTTAATTCAAATGAATCCCATTGGATCCATATTAATAAATATGAATCCTAGTTCATTCAAATGAATCCCAATGAATCCATATTAATAAATATGAATCATTGTTTATTCAAATGAATCCAAATGAATCCATATTAATAAATATGAATCCTTGTTAATTCAAATGAATCCCATTGGATCCATATTAATAAATATGAATCCTTTTTAATTCAAATGAATCCAAATGAATCCATATTAATAAATATGAATCCTAGTTCATTCAAATGAATCCCAATGAATCCATATTAATAAATATGAATCATTGTTTATTCAAATGAATCCCAATGAATCCATATTAATAAATATGAATCCTTGTTAATTCAAATGAATCCCATTGGATCCATATTAATAAATATGAATCCTAGTTCATTCAAATGAATCCCAATGAATCCATATTAATAAATATGAATCATTGTTTATTCAAATGAATCCCAATGAATCCATATTAATAAATATGAATCCTTGTTAATTCAAATGAATCCCATTGGATCCATATTAATAAATATGAATCCTAGTTCATTCAAATGAATCCCAATGAATCCATATTAATAAATATGAATCATTGTTTATTCAAATGAATCCAAATGAATCCATATTAATAAATATGAATCCTTGTTAATTCAAATGAATCCCATTGGATCCATATTAATAAATATGAATCATTGTTCATTGAAATGAATCCCGTTGGATCCATATTAATAAATATGAATCCTAGTTCATTCAATTGAATCCAAATGAATCCATATTAATAAATATGAATCCTTTTTAATTCAAATGAATCCCAATGGATCCATATTAAGAAATATGAGTCATTGTTAATTCAAATGAATCCAAATGAATCCATATTAATAAATATGAATCCTTGTTAATTCAAATGAATCCCATTGGATCCATATTAATAAATATGAATCCTAGTTCATTCAAATGAATCCCAATGAATCCATATTAATAAATATGAATCATTGTTTATTCAAATGAATCCCAATGAATCCATATTAATAAATATGAATCCTTGTTAATTCAAATGAATCCCATTGGATCCATATTAATAAATATGAATCATTGTTCATTCAAATGAATCCCAATGAATCCATATTAATAAATATGAATCTTAGTTCATTCAATTGAATCCAAATGAATCCAGATTAATAAATATGAATCCTTGTTAATTCAAATGAATCCCATCGGATCCATATTAATAAATATGAATCATTGTTCATTCGAATGAATCCCGCTGGATCCATATTAATAAATATGAGTCCTAGTTCATTCAAATGAATCCCATTGGATCCGTATTAATAAATATGAATCCTAGTTCATTCAAATGAATCCCAATGAATCCATATTAATAAATATGAATCATTGTTTATTCAAATGAATCTCAATGAATCCATATTAATAAATATGAATCTTAGTTCATTCAAATGAATCCAAATGAATCCATATTAAGAAATATGAATCCTAGTTCATTGAAATGAATCCCGTTGGATCCATATTAATAAATATGAATCCTAGTTCATTCAAATGAATCCCAATGAATCCATATTAATAAATATGAATCTTAGTTCATTCAATTGAATCCAAATGAATCCATATTAATAAATATAAATCCTTGTTAATTCAAATGAATCCCATTGGATCCATATTAAGAAATATGAGTCATTGTTAATTCAAATGAATCCAAATGAATCCATATTAATAAATATGAATCCTTGTTAATTCAAATGAATCCCATTGGATCCATATTAATAAATATGAATCATTGTTCATTCAAATGAATCCCAATGAATCCATATTAATAAATATGAATCTTAGTTCATTCAATTGAATCCAAATGAATCCAGATTAATAAATATGAATCCTTGTTAATTCAAATGAATCCCATCGGATCCATATTAATAAATATGAATCATTGTTCATTCGAATGAATCCCGCTGGATCCATATTAATAAATATGAGTCCTAGTTCATTCAAATGAATCCCATTGGATCCGTATTAATAAATATGAATCCTAGTTCATTCAAATGAATCCCAATGAATCCATATTAATAAATATGAATCATTGTTTATTCAAATGAATCTCAATGAATCCATATTAATAAATATGAATCTTAGTTCATTCAAATGAATCCAAATGAATCCATATTAAGAAATATGAATCCTAGTTCATTGAAATGAATCCCGTTGGATCCATATTAATAAATATGAATCCTAGTTCATTCAAATGAATCCCAATGAATCCATATTAATAAATATGAATCTTAGTTCATTCAATTGAATCCAAATGAATCCATATTAATAAATATAAATCCTTGTTAATTCAAATGAATCCCATTGGATCCATATTAAGAAATATGAGTCATTGTTAATTCAAATGAATCCAAATGAATCCATATTAATAAATATGAATCCTTGTTAATTCAAATGAATCCAAATGAATCCATATTAATAAATATGAATCCTTGTTAATTCAAATGAATCCCATTGGATCCATATTAATAAATATGAATCATTGTTCATTCAAATGAATCCCAATGAATCCATATTAATAAATATGAATCTTAGTTCATTCAATTGAATCCAAATGAATCCAGATTAATAAATATGAATCCTTGTTAATTCAAATGAATCCCATCGGATCCATATTAATAAATATGAATCATTGTTCATTCGAATGAATCCCGCTGGATCCATATTAATAAATATGAGTCCTAGTTCATTCAAATGAATCCCATTGGATCCGTATTAATAAATATGAATCCTAGTTCATTCAAATGAATCCCAATGAATCCATATTAATAAATATGAATCATTGTTTATTCAAATGAATCTCAATGAATCCATATTAATAAATATGAATCTTAGTTCATTCAAATGAATCCAAATGAATCCATATTAAGAAATATGAATCCTAGTTCATTGAAATGAATCCCGTTGGATCCATATTAATAAATATGAATCCTAGTTCATTCAAATGAATCCCAATGAATCCATATTAATAAATATGAATCTTAGTTCATTCAATTGAATCCAAATGAATCCATATTAATAAATATAAATCCTTGTTAATTCAAATGAATCCCATTGGATCCATATTAAGAAATATGAGTCATTGTTAATTCAAATGAATCCAAATGAATCCATATTAATAAATATGAATCCTTGTTAATTCAAATGAATCCCATTGGATCCATATTAATAAATATGAATCCCAGTTCATTCAAATGAATCCCAATGAATCCATATTAATAAATATGAATCTTAGTTCATTCAATTGAATCCAAATGAATCCATATTAATAAATATAAATCCTTGTTAATTCAAATGAATCCCATTGGATCCATATTAAGAAATATGAGTCATTGTTAATTCAAATGAATCCAAATGAATCCATATTAATAAATATGAATCCTAGTTCATTGAAATGAATCCCGTTGGATCCATATTAATAAATATGAATCCTAGTTCATTCAAATGAATCCCAATGAATCCATATTAATAAATATGAATCTTAGTTCATTCAATTGAATCCAAATGAATCCATATTAATAAATATAAATCCTTGTTAATTCAAATGAATCCCATTGGATCCATATTAAGAAATATGAGTCATTGTTAATTCAAATGAATCCAAATGAATCCATATTAATAAATATGAATCCTTGTTAATTCAAATGAATCCCATTGGATCCATATTAATAAATATGAATCCTAGTTCATTCAAATGAATCCCAATGAATCCATATTAATAAATATGAATCTTAGTTCATTCAATTGAATCCAAATCAATCCATATTAATAAATATAAATCCTTGTTAATTCAAATGAATCCCAATGAATCCATATTAATAAATATGAATCTTAGTTCATTCAATTGAATCCAAATCAATCCATATTAATAAATATAAATCCTTGTTAATTCAAATGAATCCCATTGGATCCATATTAAGAAATATGAGTCATTGTTAATTCAAATGAATCCAAATGAATCCATATTAATAAATATGAATCCTTGTTAATTCAAATGAATCCCATTGGATCCATATTAATAAATATGAATCCTTTTTAATTCAAATGAATCCCAATGGATCCATATTAAGAAATATGAGTCATTGTTTATTCAAATGAATCCCAATGAATCCATATTAATAAATATGAATCCTTGTTAATTCAAATGAATCCCAATGAATCCATATTAATAAATATGAATCTTAGTTCATTCAATTGAATCCAAATGAATCCATATTAATAAATATAAATCCTTGTTAATTCAAATGAATCCCATTGGATCCATATTAAGAAATATGAGTCATTGTTAATTCAAATGAATCCAAATGAATCCATATTAATAAATATGAATCCTTGTTAATTCAAATGAATCCCATTGGATCCATATTAATAAATATGAATCCTAGTTCATTCAAATGAATCCCAATGAATCCATATTAATAAATATGAATCTTAGTTCATTCAATTGAATCCAAATCAATCCATATTAATAAATATAAATCCTTGTTAATTCAAATGAATCCCATTGGATCCATATTAAGAAATATGAGTCATTGTTAATTCAAATGAATCCAAATGAATCCATATTAATAAATATGAATCCTTGTTAATTCAAATGAATCCCATTGGATCCATATTAATAAATATGAATCCTTTTTAATTCAAATGAATCCCAATGGATCCATATTAAGAAATATGAGTCATTGTTTATTCAAATGAATCCCAATGAATCCATATTAATAAATATGAATCCTTGTTAATTCAAATGAATCCCATTGGATCCATATTAATAAATATAAGATAAGATAAGATAAGATTTATACATTTCGACAACTATTGCTAGAAGTGAAATGAAGCAAAACAAAAAAAAATAAATACAAAACAAAACAAAAATAAAATACAAAAATTACAGTATACAAAACAAAAATTAAGAATAATAATTTTCAACTTGGTTGCTTGATAAATGTTGTTTGAATTGTTTCTTATTGATAAATTTAGAGATGTTGACATTTTTGATGTTGTTTAATAAGTGCCAAGTTCTAATTGAGAAGTGGCTGAGTCTGTATTTGTTGGTCAGTTTTTCTTTTGTTGAATATACTTTTTTGAATCTGGTATCATAAGTTGGATTGAATAGAAGAGAAGAATCATTTGGAATATTTGTATGAAGATATTCAAAAGCAGTCTCGAGATCAATAATATTTCTTCTTTCGTGAAGAGATTTCAGATTGTATTTTTTCAGTCGAGAAGGATACGGTGGAATAATACCAAATTTATTTTGACGTCGATACAGTATTCTTGTGAAGAGTTTTTGAGGTCTTTCCAAATAATTTGCAATAGTTTTTTGTTGAATATTGAAGAGTTGAGTGCCGTATTCCAATATTGGTCGAACATAAACATTGAACAGAAATATCATTACATCTTCGGATGAAATAAGGACACGTTTAATAATAGTAAACATTGAAGCCATAGCCGAACTAACAATTTTTTTGATATGAGTATGAGGTTGAAGATTATTGTGGAGCATAATTCCAAGATCACGAACGATGGGTACTGTAGAAATTTCAATATTATTGATAAAATATTTTGCGTCATCATTTTTTGGGCCATACTGCATATGAAATGTTTTTGATGTAGAAGTTGTCATTGAATTTTCAGAGGACCAATCAAATATTGCATTAATTGCATTTTGAATAATTGAAATATCAAAGCAATTTTCGTAATAAGCGAAATAAATTTTTAAATCATCAGCAAATAATAAGTGAAGAATTCCAGGTAAATTTGATAAAATGTCACTTAGTTCTGTAATAAATATAATAAATAAAACTGGACCAAGAACAGATCCTTGAGGGACACCACTTGTTGCATTAAATGTTTCAGAAAAAGTTTTGCCAACTTTGACTTTGAATTTTCGGAATGATAAAAGTGTAGTAATTAATTTTAATAAATTTCCAGTAATACCAGCTTTTTTGAGAGCGCGAATGAGGCGACTAATTGGAATTTTGTCGAATGCTTTCACCCAGTCGAAATAAATAACATCCACGGTCATTTTCTTTGAAACTGAAGAGATAATAAATTCTTGAAATGGAATAAGTTGTTTGATCGTTGATTTTTTTGATCGAAATCCATACTGCTGTTTCGGGAGATAATTTTTATATTCGAGAAATTGAATCAAGACAGCTTTGATACATCTTTCCATGGTTTTTAAAATATCAGAAGTACCAGAGATTGGACGAAAATTATCAACAATTAATGGTTTTGGAGTTTTTGGAATCGGTGTAATATATGAAAACAAAAATAACTTTGGAACATCATCAGGTGATTCCATAATACAATTATAAAAAATTTTAAATGGCTTACATAGAGATAAGTTGCATTGATTTAAAACATATCCAGGAATATTGTCGACACCTTTATCATTTTTGTTGGAACACTTTTTGAGCATTTTTGAAATTTCATATTCATTGAAAGTAATGTAATTTAAAATTAAATTTGGGATTTCTGGATCAATATTTTCAGGTGGTGAAAATGGATTATGAGCAGCAGCATAAAATTTTCCAAGAGCATCAGCTTTTTCTTTATCAGAAACTGCAGCAGTCCCATTTGAAAAAAATAGTGGAATATTTGAATTTTTTTGTTTTAAAAATGGAGAACAATAATTGAATAAATTCTTTACATTTTTTCTTTTCGCATCTGAATTTTGAACATTTTTCAGGAACATTTTTCTTTGCTGATTTTTGGTAAATTTTAAAAATTCTTTATTCAACTTTTTTATAGATTGATTGATTACTGTAGTTTTTGATGGATTTGAAGAATATTGAGTATAAAAATTTAAAGAATTTTGCAGATTTTTCGGAATATTTTTTGTCGGATCATATATACGAGTTGGAACAAATTTAGCGATGCCATCAATAATTTTTCCACGAATATATTCATATTTATCATTTGAGAAAAGTATATTATTGAGTTCAGATTCCCAATTAATTGAATTAAAGTAAATATTCAATCCATCATAATCACCATTTTTATAATCTTTGTAATCAATTTTTTCGATATTTTCATAATATTCATTTGATGTTTTAAAATATATAACATTATGATCACCAATTGGATCTTTAATTTCAATATCAGAGATACATTCAGAATCAGTTGAAAGAATTAAATCCAAAATATTATTTAATCTTGTTGGTTCTTTTACATGCTGGCATAAATTTTTTTCTAATACAAAATCAATAAAAGGAGAAGCATCACCAGATTGAGTTGATAATTCTGATTCCCAATTAACATGAGGATAATTGAAATCACCAAGTAAAATTGTATTTTTCACAGGAAATATTGATGGTATATTCATAATTTCTCTAACATTATCAAATAATTTTGTGCTTTGAGGTTTTGTAAATTTTGGTGATGGTGGTCGATAAACAAGAATATATCTGGTGGATGAATTTTGGTTTTGAATAATATCAACAGCAATAATATTTGGGTAGTTATGAATAATTGGAATATAATGTAATTTTGAATAAATTAAAATAGCAACACCGCCACCTTCTTTGACGAGACGATCATTGCGTAGAATAGAATATGGGGCATTGCCAATAATTGAAAAATCAGTATTTTTTTCTTTTAAAAATGTTTCGGTAATAAAAAATAATTGAAAGGAAGAAGACGAGAGGAGATCCGATATGATGTGAAGTTTATTCCGGGCCGATTGTGCGTTAAACATGATACATTTGAGTTGTTTTTTAATATTGTCGTTGGGAACGAAAAATACGATTTTGGCCAACTTTTTGAAAATCATTTTGGTGATAATTTTGTCTTTGATCATATTGATTTTGAATGCGTCGGACTGATTGGGAGCGAGGACGAGATTGAGAACGAGAACGAGATTGACTTCTTGGATGATGTTGATTACGGTAATTGATTTGAGGTTGGCGTTGATTTGGGATTCTTGTATTTTGTGTATTTTTATTTTGATAAACAACATAAACACCTTGAACATTGGAATCATTTGGGCCAGTAACATTTTTTGCGATAAATTTATTATTTCCAATATCATATAAATCAAATACAACTGCTTCATCTTTTTGTAAATTACGGTTTTCTGGTTTTTCAATTTTTGATTTAGCAATATTTGTTGCATGAATAAAAGCTTCTTTTAAATTTTCATTGCCATTTTCATTTGTTTTAAAATTAATAATACCGTAATTTTTTCCATAATTAAAAAATTTAACAACACCAGTAATACCATTTTGAGTAAGGGTTGGTCCAACAGGAATATTAGATTGTGGAGAAGTTACTTCCATATTAGTAGTAGAAAAAGAAGAAGGTTGGGCACGTAAATCAGAATATGGCATTTCAAAACATGGAGAATTTTGTTGAATAAGTTTTTCTTGAGCTTCAATAAGTTTATTTGAAAGAATAATTTGTTGCTGTTGAGAAGTATTTATTTGTTTCATACAATTATTTTCATGATTTAAATTTTGAACTTGAGAATTTAAGCCTTGAATTTCATTACACAGATTTTGGAAGCTTGAAATAATTGTTGTTCATTGAAATGAATCCCGTTGGATCCATATTAATAAATATGAATCCTAGTTCATTCAAATGAATCCCAATGAATCCATATTTATAAATATCTATCCTTTTTAATTCAAATGAATCCCAATGGATCCATATTAAGAAATATGAGTCATTGTTAATTCAAATGAATCCAAATGAATCCATATTAATAAATATGAATCCTTGTTAATTCAAATGAATCCCATTGGATCCATATTAATAAATATGAATCCTAGTTCATTCAAATGAATCCCAATGAATCCATATTAATAAATATGAATCTTAGTTCATTCAATTGAATCCAAATCAATCCATATTAATAAATATAAATCATTGTTCATTGAAATGAATCCCGTTGGATCCATATTAATAAATATGAATCCTAGTTCATTCAAATGAATCCCAATGAATCCATATTAATAAATATGAATCCTTGTTAATTCAAATGAATCCCATTGGATCCATATTAATAAATATGAATCATTGTTCATTCAAATGAATCCCAATGAATCCATATTAATAAATATGAATCTTAGTTCATTCAATTGAATCCAAATGAATCCAGATTAATAAATATGAATCCTTGTTAATTCAAATGAATCCCATCGGATCCATATTAATAAATATGAATCATTGTTCATTCGAATGAATCCCGCTGGATCCATATTAATAAATATGAGTCCTAGTTCATTCAAATGAATCCCATTGGATCCGTATTAATAAATATGAATCCTAGTTCATTCAAATGAATCCCAATGAATCCATATTAATAAATATGAATCATTGTTTATTCAAATGAATCTCAATGAATCCATATTAATAAATATGAATCTTAGTTCATTCAAATGAATCCAAATGAATCCATATTAAGAAATATGAATCCTAGTTCATTGAAATGAATCCCGTTGGATCCATATTAATAAATATGAATCCTAGTTCATTCAAATGAATCCCAATGAATCCATATTAATAAATATGAATCTTAGTTCATTCAATTGAATCCCATTGGATCCATATTAAGAAATATGAGTCATTGTTAATTCAAATGAATCCAAATGAATCCATATTAATAAATATGAATCCTTGTTAATTCAAATGAATCCCAATGAATCCATATTAATAAATATGAATCTTAGTTCATTCAATTGAATCCAAATGAATCCATATTAATAAATATAAATCCTTGTTAATTCAAATGAATCCCATTGGATCCATATTAAGAAATATGAGTCATTGTTAATTCAAATGAATCCAAATGAATCCATATTAATAAATATGAATCCTAGTTCATTGAAATGAATCCCGTTGGATCCATATTAATAAATATGAATCCTAGTTCATTCAAATGAATCCCAATGAATCCATATTAATAAATATGAATCTTAGTTCATTCAATTGAATCCAAATGAATCCATATTAATAAATATAAATCCTTGTTAATTCAAATGAATCCCATTGGATCCATATTAAGAAATATGAGTCATTGTTAATTCAAATGAATCCAAATGAATCCATATTAATAAATATGAATCCTTGTTAATTCAAATGAATCCCATTGGATCCATATTAATAAATATGAATCCTAGTTCATTCAAATGAATCCCAATGAATCCATATTAATAAATATGAATCTTAGTTCATTCAATTGAATCCAAATCAATCCATATTAATAAATATAAATCCTTGTTAATTCAAATGAATCCCATTGGATCCATATTAAGAAATATAAGTCATTGTTAATTCAAATGAATCCAAATGAATCCATATTAATAAATATGAATCCTTGTTAATTCAAATGAATCCCAATGAATCCATATTAATAAATATGAATCTTAGTTCATTCAATTGAATCCAAATGAATCCAGATTAATAAATATGAATCCTTGTTAATTCAAATGAATCCCATCGGATCCATATTAATAAATATGAATCATTGTTCATTCGAATGAATCCCGCTGGATCCATATTAATAAATATGAGTCCTAGTTCATTCAAATGAATCCCATTGGATCCGTATTAATAAATATAAATCCTTGTTAATTCAAATGAATCCCATTGGATCCATATTAAGAAATATGAGTCATTGTTAATTCAAATGAATCCAAATGAATCCATATTAATAAATATGAATCCTTGTTAATTCAAATGAATCCCAATGAATCCATATTAATAAATATGAATCTTAGTTCATTCAATTGAATCCAAATGAATCCATATTAATAAATATAAATCCTTGTTAATTCAAATGAATCCCATTGGATCCATATTAAGAAATATGAGTCATTGTTAATTCAAATGAATCCAAATGAATCCATATTAATAAATATGAATCCTAGTTCATTGAAATGAATCCCGTTGGATCCATATTAATAAATATGAATCCTAGTTCATTCAAATGAATCCCAATGAATCCATATTAATAAATATGAATCTTAGTTCATTCAATTGAATCCAAATGAATCCATATTAATAAATATAAATCCTTGTTAATTCAAATGAATCCCATTGGATCCATATTAAGAAATATGAGTCATTGTTAATTCAAATGAACCCAAATGAATCCATATTAATAAATATGAATCCTTGTTAATTCAAATGAATCCCATTGGATCCATATTAATAAATATGAATCCTAGTTCATTCAAATGAATCCCAATGAATCCATATTAATAAATATGAATCTTAGTTCATTCAATTGAATCCAAATCAATCCATATTAATAAATATAAATCCTTGTTAATTCAAATGAATCCCATTGGATCCATATTAAGAAATATGAGTCATTGTTAATTCAAATGAATCCAAATGAATCCATATTAATAAATATGAATCCTTGTTAATTCAAATGAATCCCATTGGATCCATATTAATAAATATGAATCCTTTTTAATTCAAATGAATCCCAATGGATCCATATTAAGAAATATGAGTCATTGTTTATTCAAATGAATCCCAATGAATCCATATTAATAAATATGAATCCTTGTTAATTCAAATGAATCCCATTGGATCCATATTAATAAATATGAATCATTGTTCATTGAAATGAATCCCGTTGGATCCATATTAATAAATATGAATCCTAGTTCATTCAAATGAATCCCAATGAATCCATATTAATAAATATGAATCCTTTTTAATTCAAATGAATCCCAATGGATCCATATTAAGAAATATGAGTCATTGTTTATTCAAATGAATCCAAATGAATCCATATTAATAAATATGAATCCTTGTTAATTCAAATGAATCCCATTGGATCCATATTAATAAATATGAATCCTTTTTAATTCAAATGAATCCCAATGGATCCATATTAAGAAATATGAGTCATTGTTTATTCAAATGAATCCCAATGAATCCATATTAATAAATATGAATCCTTGTTAATTCAAATGAATCCCATTGGATCCATATTAATAAATATGAATCATTGTTCATTGAAATGAATCCCGTTGGATCCATATTAATAAATATGAATCCTAGTTCATTCAAATGAATCCCAATGAATCCATATTAATAAATATGAATCCTAGTTCATTCAAATGAATCCAAATGAATCCATATTAATAAATATGAATCCTTTTTAATTCAAATGAATCCAAATGAATCCATATTAATAAATATGAATCCTTGTTAATTCAAATGAATCCCATTGGATCCATATTAATAAATATGAATCCTAGTTCATTCAAATGAATCCCAATGAATCCATATTAATAAATATGAATCATTGTTTATTCAAATGAATCCCAATGAATCCATATTAATAAATATGAATCCTTTTTAATTCAAATGAATCCCATTGGATCCATATTAGCAAATATGAGTCATTGTTAATTCAAATGAATCCAAATGAATCCATATTAATAAATATGAATCCTTGTTAATTCAAATGAATCCCATTGGATCCATATTAATAAATATGAATCATTGTTCATTGAAATGAATCCCGTTGGATCCATATTAATAAATAAGAATCCTAGTTCATTCAATTGAATCCAAATGAATCCATATTAATAAATATGAATCCTTTTTAATTCAAATGAATCCCAATGAATCCATATTAAGAAATATGAGTCATTGTTAATTCAAATGAATCCAAATGAATCCATATTAATAAATATGAATCCTTGTTAATTCAAATGAATCCCATTGGATCCATATTAATAAATATGAATCATTGTTCATTCAAATGAATCCCAATGAATCCATATTAATAAATATGAATCTTAGTTCATTCAATTGAATCCAAATGAATCCAGATTAATAAATATGAATCCTTGTTAATTCAAATGAATCCCATCGGATCCATATTAATAAATATGAATCATTGTTCATTCGAATGAATCCCGCTGGATCCATATTAATAAATATGAGTCCTAGTTCATTCAAATGAATCCCATTGGATCCGTATTAATAAATATGAATCCTAGTTCATTCAAATGAATCCCAATGAATCCATATTAATAAATATGAATCATTGTTTATTCAAATGAATCTCAATGAATCCATATTAATAAATATGAATCTTAGTTCATTCAAATGAATCCAAATGAATCCATATTAAGAAATATGAATCCTAGTTCATTGAAATGAATCCCGTTGGATCCATATTAATAAATATGAATCCTAGTTCATTCAAATGAATCCCAATGAATCCATATTAATAAATATGAATCTTAGTTCATTCAATTGAATCCAAATGAATCCATATTAATAAATATAAATCCTTGTTAATTCAAATGAATCCCATTGGATCCATATTAAGAAATATGAGTCATTGTTAATTCAAATGAATCCAAATGAATCCATATTAATAAATATGAATCCTTGTTAATTCAAATGAATCCCATTGGATCCATATTAATAAATATGAATCCTAGTTCATTCAAATGAATCCCAATGAATCCATATTAATAAATATGAATCTTAGTTCATTCAATTGAATCCAAATGAATCCATATTAATAAATATGAATCCTAGTTCATTGAAATGAATCCCGTTGGATCCATATTAATAAATATGAATCCTAGTTCATTCAAATGAATCCCAATGAATCCATATTAATAAATATGAATCATTGTTTATTCAAATGAATCTCAATGAATCCATATTAATAAATATGAATCATTGTTTATTCAAATGAATCCCAATGAATCCATATTAATAAATATGAATCCTTTTTAATTCAAATGAATCCCATTGGATCCATATTAAGAAATATGAGTCATTGTTAATTCAAATGAATCCAAATGAATCCATATTAATAAATATGAATCCTTGTTAATTCAAATGAATCCCATTGGATCCATATTAATAAATATGAATCATTGTTCATTGAAATGAATCCCGTTGGATCCATATTAATAAATATGAATCCTAGTTCATTCAATTGAATCCAAATGAATCCATATTAATAAATATGAATCCTTTTTAATTCAAATGAATCCCAATGGATCCATATTAAGAAATATGAGTCATTGTTAATTCAAATGAATCCAAATAAATCCATATTAATAAATATGAATCCTTGTTAATTCAAATGAATCCCATTGGATCCATATTAATAAATATGAATCCTAGTTCATTCAAATGAATCCCAATGAATCCATATTAATAAATATGAATCATTGTTTATTCAAATGAATCCCAATGAATCCATATTAATAAATATGAATCCTTTTTAATTCAAATGAATCCCATTGGATCCATATTAATAAATATGAATCATTGTTCATTCAAATGAATCCCAAAGAATCCATATTAATAAATATGAATCTTAGTTCATTCAATTGAATCCAAATGAATCCATATTAATAAATATGAATCCTTGTTAATTCAAATGAATCCCATCGGATCCATATTAATAAATATGAATCATTGTTCATTCGAATGAATCCCGCTGGATCCATATTAATAAATATGAGTCCTAGTTCATTCAAATGAATCCCATTGGATCCGTATTAATAAATATGAATCCTAGTTCATTCAAATGAATCCCAATGAATCCATATTAATAAATATGAATCATTGTTTATTCAAATGAATCTCAATGAATCCATATTAATAAATATGAATCTTAGTTCATTCAAATGAATCCCAATGAATCCATATTAATAAATATGAATCTTAGTTCATTCAAATGAATCCAAATGAATCCATATTAAGAAATATGAGTCATTGTTAATTCAAATGAATCCAAATGAATCCATATTAATAAATATGAATCCTTGTTAATTCAAATGAATCCCATCGGATCCATATTAATAAATATGAATCATTGTTCATTGAAATGAATCCCGTTGGATCCATATTAATAAATATGAATCCTAGTTCATTCAAATGAATCCAAATGAATCCATATTAATAAATATGAATCCTTGTTAATTCAAATGAATCCCATTGGATCCATATTAATAAATATGAATCATTGTTCATTGAAATGAATCCCGTTGGATCCATATTAATAAATATGAATCCTAGTTCATTCAAATGAATCCCAATGAATCCATATTAATAAATATGAATCTTAGTTCATTCAATTGAATCCAAATGAATCCATATTAATAAATATAAATCCTTGTTAATTCAAATGAATCCCATTGGATCCATATTAATAAATATGAATCCTAGTTCATTCAAATGAATCCCAATGAATCCATATTAATAAATATGAATCCTTTTTAATTCAAATGAATCCCATTGGATCCATATTAAGAAATATGAGTCATTGTTAATTCAAATGAATCCAAATGAATCCATATTAATAAATATGAATCCTTGTTAATTCAAATGAATCCCATTGGATCCATATTAATAAATATGAATCATTGTTCATTCAAATGAATCCCAAAGAATCCATATTAATAAATATGAATCTTAGTTCATTCAATTGAATCCAAATGAATCCATATTAATAAATATGAATCCTTGTTAATTCAAATGAATCCCATCGGATCCATATTAATAAATATGAATCATTGTTCATTCGAATGAATCCCGCTGGATCCATATTAATAAATATGAGTCCTAGTTCATTCAAATGAATCCCATTGGATCCGTATTAATAAATATGAATCCTAGTTCATTCAAATGAATCCCAATGAATCCATATTAATAAATATGAATCATTGTTTATTCAAATGAATCTCAATGAATCCATATTAATAAATATGAATCTTAGTTCATTCAAATGAATCCCAATGAATCCATATTAATAAATATGAATCTTAGTTCATTCAAATGAATCCAAATGAATCCATATTAAGAAATATGAGTCATTGTTAATTCAAATGAATCCAAATGAATCCATATTAATAAATATGAATCCTTGTTAATTCAAATGAATCCCATCGGATCCATATTAATAAATATGAATCATTGTTCATTGAAATGAATCCCGTTGGATCCATATTAATAAATATGAATCCTAGTTCATTCAAATGAATCCAAATGAATCCATATTAATAAATATGAATCCTTGTTAATTCAAATGAATCCCATTGGATCCATATTAATAAATATGAATCTTAGTTCATTCAAATGAATCCAAATGAATCCATATTAAGAAATATGAGTCATTGTTAATTCAAATGAATCCAAATGAATCCATATTAATAAATATGAATCCTTGTTAATTCAAATGAATCCCATCGGATCCATATTAATAAATATGAATCATTGTTCATTGAAATGAATCCCGTTGGATCCATATTAATAAATATGAATCCTAGTTCATTCAAATGAATCCCAATGAATCCATATTAATAAATATGAATCTTAGTTCATTCAATTGAATCCAAATGAATCCATATTAATAAATATAAATCCTTGTTAATTCAAATGAATCCCATTGGATCCATATTAATAAATATGAATCCTAGTTCATTCAAATGAATCCCAATGAATCCATATTAACAAAAATGAATCATTGTTCGTTCGAATGAATCCCGCTGGATCCATATTAATAAATATGAGTCCTAGTTCATTCAAATGAATCCCATTGGATCCGTATTAATAAATATGAATCCTTTTTAATTCAAATGAATCCCAATGAATCCATATTAATAAATATGAATCTTAGTTCATTCAAATGAATCCAAATGAATCCATATTAATAAATATGAATCCTTTTTAATTCAAATGAATCCCATTGGATCCATATTAAGAAATATGAGTCATTGTTAATTCAAATGAATCCAAATGAATCCATATTAATAAATATGAATCCTTGTTAATTCAAATGAATCCCATTGGATCCATATTAATAAATATGAATCCTTGTTAATTCAAATGAATCCCATTGGATCCATATTAATAAATATGAATCCTAGTTCATTCAAATGAATCCCAATGAATCCATATTAATAAATATGAATCTTAGTTCATTCAATTGAATCCAAATGAATCCATATTAATAAATATGAATCCTTTTTAATTCAAATGAATCCCATTGGATCCATATTAATAAATATGAGTCATTGTTAATTCAAATGAATCCAAATGAATCCATATTAATAAATATGAATCCTTGTTAATTCAAATGAATCCCATTGGATCCATATTAATAAATATGAATCATTGTTCATTGAAATGAATCCCGTTGGATCCATATTAATAAATATGAATCCTAGTTCATTCAAATGAATCCCAATGAATCCATATTAATAAATATGAATCTTAGTTCATTCAATTGAATCCAAATGAATCCATATTAATAAATATGAATCCTTTTTAATTCAAATGAATCCCGTTGGATCCATATTAATAAATATGAATCCTAGTTCATTCAAATGAATCCCAATGAATCCATATTAATAAATATGAATCTTAGTTCATTCAATTGAATCCAAATGAATCCATATAAATAAATATGAATCCTTTTTAATTCAAATGAATCCCATTGGATCCATATTAAGAAATATGAGTCATTGTTAATTCAAATGAATCCAAATGAATCCATATTAATAAATATGAATCCTTGTTAATTCAAATGAATCCCATTGGATCCATATTAATAAATATGAATCATTGTTCATTGAAATGAATCCCGTTGGATCCATATTAATAAATATGAATCCTAGTTCATTCAAATGAATCCCAATGAATCCATATTAATAAATATGAATCATTGTTTATTCAAATGAATCCCAATGAATCCATATTAATAAATATGAATCCTTTTTAATTCAAATGAATCCCATTGGATCCATATTAAGAAATATGAGTCATTGTTAATTCAAATGAATCCAAATGAATCCATATTAATAAATATGAATCCTTGTTAATTAAAATGAATCCCATTGGATCCATATTAATAAATATGAATCATTGTTCATTGAAATGAATCCCGTTGGATCCATATTAATAAAAATGAATCCTAGTTCATTCAAATGAATCCCAATGAATCCATATTAATAAATATGAATCTTAGTTCATTCAATTGAATCCAAATGAATCCATATTAATAAATATAAATCCTTGTTAATTCAAATGAATCCCATTGGATCCATATTAATAAATATGAATCCTTTTTAATTCAAATGAATCCCATTGGATCCATATTAAGAAATATGAGTCATTGTTAATTCAAATGAATCCAAATGAATCCATATTAATAAATATGAATCCTTGTTAATTCAAATGAATCCCATTGGATCCATATTAATAAATATGAATCATTGTTCATTGAAATGAATCCCGTTGGATCCATATTAATAAATATGAATCCTAGTTCATTCAAATGAATCCCAATGAATCCATATTAATAAATATGAATCATTGTTTATTCAAATGAATCCCAATGAATCCATATTAATAAATATGAATCCTTTTTAATTCAAATGAATCCCATTGGATCCATATTAAGAAATATGAGTCATTGTTAATTCAAATGAATCCAAATGAATCCATATTAATAAATATGAATCCTTGTTAATTAAAATGAATCCCATTGGATCCATATTAATAAATATGAATCATTGTTCATTGAAATGAATCCCGTTGGATCCATATTAATAAAAATGAATCCTAGTTCATTCAAATGAATCCCAATGAATCCATATTAATAAATATGAATCTTAGTTCATTCAATTGAATCCAAATGAATCCATATTAATAAATATAAATCCTTGTTAATTCAAATGAATCCCATTGGATCCATATTAATAAATATGAATCCTTTTTAATTCAAATGAATCCCATTGGATCCATATTAAGAAATATGAGTCATTGTTAATTCAAATGAATCCAAATGAATCCATATTAATAAATATGAATCCTTGTTAATTCAAATGAATCCCATTGGATCCATATTAATAAATATGAATCATTGTTCATTGAAATGAATCCCGTTGGATCCATATTAATAAATATGAATCCTAGTTCATTCAAATGAATCCCAATGAATCCATATTAATAAATATGAGTCATTGTTAATTCAAATGAATCCAAATGAATCCATATTAATAAATATGAATCCTTGTTAATTCAAATGAATCCCATTGGATCCATATTAATAAATATGAATCATTGTTCATTGAAATGAATCCCGTTGGATCCATATTAATAAATATGAATCCTAGTTCATTCAAATGAATCCCAATGAATCCATATTAATAAATATGAATCTTAGTTCATTCAATTGAATCCAAATGAATCCATATTAATAAATATGAATCCTTGTTAATTCAAATGAATCCAAATGAATCCATATTAATAAATATGAATCCTTGTTAATTCAAATGAATCCCATTGGATCCATATTAATAAATATGAATCCTAGTTCATTCAAATGAATCCCAATGAATCCATATTAATAAATATGAATCTTAGTTCATTCAATTGAATCCAAATGAATCCATATTAATAAATATGAATCCTTTTTAATTCAAATGAATCCCATTGGATCCATATTAAGAAATATGAGTCATTGTGAATTCAAATGAATCCAAATGAATCCATATTAATAAATATGAATCCTAGTTCATTCAAATGAATCCCAATGAATCCATATTAATAAATATGAATCTTAGTTCATTCAATTGAATCCAAATGAATCCATATTAATAAATATGAATCCTTTTTAATTCAAATGAATCCCATTGGATCCATATTAAGAAATATGAGTCATTGTTAATTCAAATGAATCCAAATGAATCCATATTAATAAATATGAATCCTTGTTAATTCAAATGAATCCCATTGGATCCATATTAATAAATATGAATCATTGTTCATTGAAATGAATCCCGTTGGATCCATATTAATAAATATGAATCCTAGTTCATTCAATTGAATCCAAATGAATCCATATTAATAAATATGAATCCTTTTTAATTCAAATGAATCCCAATGGATCCATATTAAGAAATATGAGTCATTGTTAATTCAAATGAATCCAAATAAATCCATATTAATAAATATGAATCCTTGTTAATTCAAATGAATCCCATTGGATCCATATTAATAAATATGAATCCTAGTTCATTCAAATGAATCCCAATGAATCCATATTAATAAATATGAATCCTAGTTCATTCAAATGAATCCCAATGAATCCATATTAATAAATATGAATCTTAGTTCATTCAATTGAATCCAAATGAATCCATATTAATAAATATAAATCCTTGTTAATTCAAATGAATCCCATTGGATCCATATTAAGAAATATGAGTCATTGTTAATTCAAATGAATCCAAATGAATCCATATTAATAAATATGAATCCTAGTTCATTGAAATGAATCCCGTTGGATCCATATTAATAAATATGAATCCTAGTTCATTCAAATGAATCCCAATGAATCCATATTAATAAATATGAATCATTGTTTATTCAAATGAATCTCAATGAATCCATATTAATAAATATGAATCTTAGTTCATTCAAATGAATCCAAATGAATCCATATTAAGAAATATGAATCCTAGTTCATTGAAATGAATCCCGTTGGATCCATATTAATAAATATGAATCCTAGTTCATTCAAATGAATCCCAATGAATCCATATTAATAAATATGAATCTTAGTTCATTCAATTGAATCCAAATGAATCCATATTAATAAATATAAATCCTTGTTAATTCAAATGAATCCCATTGGATCCATATTAAGAAATATGAGTCATTGTTAATTCAAATGAATCCAAATGAATCCATATTAATAAATATGAATCCTAGTTCATTCAAATGAATCCCAATGAATCCATATTAATAAATATGAATCTTAGTTCATTCAATTGAATCCAAATGAATCCATATTAATAAATATAAATCCTTGTTAATTCAAATGAATCCCATTGGATCCATATTAAGAAATATGAGTCATTGTTAATTCAAATGAATCCAAATGAATCCATATTAAGAAATATGAATCCTAGTTCATTGAAATGAATCCCGTTAGATCCATATTAATAAATATGAATCCTAGTTCATTCAAATGAATCCCAATGAATCCATATTAATAAATATGAATCTTAGTTCATTCAAATGAATCCCATTGGATCCATATTAAGAAATATGAGTCATTGTTAATTCAAATGAATCCAAATGAATCCATATTAATAAATATGAATCCTTTTTAATTCAAATGAATCCCAATGGATCCATATTAAGAAATATGAGTCATTGTTAATTCAAATGAATCCAAATAAATCCATATTAATAAATATGAATCCTTGTTAATTCAAATGAATCCCATTGGATCCATATTAATAAATATGAATCCTAGTTCATTCAAATGAATCCCAATGAATCCATATTAATAAATATGAATCCTAGTTCATTCAAATGAATCCCAATGAATCCATATTAATAAATATGAATCTTAGTTCATTCAATTGAATCCAAATGAATCCATATTAATAAATATAAATCCTTGTTAATTCAAATGAATCCCATTGGATCCATATTAAGAAATATGAGTCATTGTTAATTCAAATGAATCCAAATGAATCCATATTAATAAATATGAATCCTAGTTCATTGAAATGAATCCCAATGAATCCATATTAATAAATATGAATCTTAGTTCATTCAAATGAATCCCATTGGATCCATATTAAGAAATATGAGTCATTGTTAATTCAAATGAATCCAAATGAATCCATATTAATAAATATGAATCCTTTTTAATTCAAATGAATCCCAATGGATCCATATTAAGAAATATGAGTCATTGTTAATTCAAATGAATCCAAATAAATCCATATTAATAAATATGAATCCTTGTTAATTCAAATGAATCCCATTGGATCCATATTAATAAATATGAATCCTAGTTCATTCAAATGAATCCCAATGAATCCATATTAATAAATATGAATCCTAGTTCATTCAAATGAATCCCAATGAATCCATATTAATAAATATGAATCTTAGTTCATTCAATTGAATCCAAATGAATCCATATTAATAAATATAAATCCTTGTTAATTCAAATGAATCCCATTGGATCCATATTAAGAAATATGAGTCATTGTTAATTCAAATGAATCCAAATGAATCCATATTAATAAATATGAATCCTTTTTAATTCAAATGAATCCCAATGGATCCATATTAAGAAATATGAGTCATTGTTAATTCAAATGAATCCAAATAAATCCATATTAATAAATATGAATCCTTGTTAATTCAAATGAATCCCATTGGATCCATATTAATAAATATGAATCCTAGTTCATTCAAATGAATCCCAATGAATCCATATTAATAAATATGAATCCTAGTTCATTCAAATGAATCCCAATGAATCCATATTAATAAATATGAATCTTAGTTCATTCAATTGAATCCAAATGAATCCATATTAATAAATATAAATCCTTGTTAATTCAAATGAATCCCATTGGATCCATATTAAGAAATATGAGTCATTGTTAATTCAAATGAATCCAAATGAATCCATATTAATAAATATGAATCCTTTTTAATTCAAATGAATCCCAATGGATCCATATTAAGAAATATGAGTCATTGTTAATTCAAATGAATCCAAATAAATCCATATTAATAAATATGAATCCTTGTTAATTCAAATGAATCCCATTGGATCCATATTAATAAATATGAATCCTAGTTCATTCAAATGAATTCCAATGAATCCATATTAATAAATATGAATCCTAGTTCATTCAAATGAATCCCAATGAATCCATATTAATAAATATGAATCTTAGTTCATTCAATTGAATCCAAATGAATCCATATTAATAAATATAAATCCTTGTTAATTCAAATGAATCCCATTGGATCCATATTAAGAAATATGAGTCATTGTTAATTCAAATGAATCCAAATGAATCCATATTAATAAATATGAATCCTTTTTAATTCAAATGAATCCCAATGGATCCATATTAAGAAATATGAATCCTAGTTCATTCAAATGAATCCCGTTAGATCCATATTAATAAATATGAATCCTAGTTCATTCAAATGAATCCCAATGAATCCATATTAATAAATATGAATCTTAGTTCATTCAAATGAATCCCATTGGATCCATATTAAGAAATATGAGTCATTGTTAATTCAAATGAATCCAAATAAATCCATATTAATAAATATGAATCCTTGTTAATTCAAATGAATCCCATTGGATCCATATTAATAAATATGAATCCTAGTTCATTCAAATGAATCCCGTTAGATCCATATTAATAAATATGAATCCTAGTTCATTCAAATGAATCCCAATGAATCCATATTAATAAATATGAATCTTAGTTCATTCAAATGAATCCCATTGGATCCATATTAAGAAATATGAGTCATTGTTAATTCAAATGAATCCAAATGAATCCATATTAATAAATATGAATCCTTTTTAATTCAAATGAATCCCAATGGATCCATATTAAGAAATATGAGTCATTGTTAATTCAAATGAATCCAAATAAATCCATATTAATAAATATGAATCCTTGTTAATTCAAATGAATCCCATTGGATCCATATTAATAAATATGAATCCTAGTTCATTCAAATGAATCCCAATGAATCCATATTAATAAATATGAATCCTAGTTCATTCAAATGAATCCCAATGAATCCATATTAATAAATATGAATCTTAGTTCATTCAATTGAATCCAAATGAATCCATATTAATAAATATAAATCCTTGTTAATTCAAATGAATCCCATTGGATCCATATTAAGAAATATGAGTCATTGTTAATTCAAATGAATCCAAATGAATCCATATTAATAAATATGAATCCTTTTTAATTCAAATGAATCCCAATGGATCCATATTAAGAAATATGAGTCATTGTTAATTCAAATGAATCCAAATAAATCCATATTAATAAATATGAATCCTTGTTAATTCAAATGAATCCCATTGGATCCATATTAATAAATATGAATCCTAGTTCATTCAAATGAATCCCAATGAATCCATATTAATAAATATGAATCCTAGTTCATTCAAATGAATCCCAATGAATCCATATTAATAAATATGAATCTTAGTTCATTCAATTGAATCCAAATGAATCCATATTAATAAATATAAATCCTTGTTAATTCAAATGAATCCCATTGGATCCATATTAAGAAATATGAGTCATTGTTAATTCAAATGAATCCAAATGAATCCATATTAATAAATATGAATCCTTTTTAATTCAAATGAATCCCAATGGATCCATATTAAGAAATATGAGTCATTGTTAATTCAAATGAATCCAAATAAATCCATATTAATAAATATGAATCCTTGTTAATTCAAATGAATCCCATTGGATCCATATTAATAAATATGAATCCTAGTTCATTCAAATGAATCCCAATGAATCCATATTAATAAATATGAATCCTAGTTCATTCAAATGAATCCCAATGAATCCATATTAATAAATATGAATCTTAGTTCATTCAATTGAATCCAAATGAATCCATATTAATAAATATAAATCCTTGTTAATTCAAATGAATCCCATTGGATCCATATTAAGAAATATGAGTCATTGTTAATTCAAATGAATCCAAATGAATCCATATTAATAAATATGAATCCTAGTTCATTCAAATGAATCCCAATGAATCCATATTAATAAATATGAATCATTGTTTATTCAAATGAATCTCAATGAATCCATATTAATAAATATGAATCTTAGTTCATTCAAATGAATCCAAATGAATCCATATTAAGAAATATGAATCCTAGTTCATTGAAATGAATCCCGTTGGATCCATATTAATAAATATGAATCCTAGTTCATTCAAATGAATCCCAATGAATCCATATTAATAAATATGAATCTTAGTTCATTCAATTGAATCCAAATGAATCCATATTAATAAATATAAATCCTTGTTAATTCAAATGAATCCCATTGGATCCATATTAAGAAATATGAGTCATTGTTAATTCAAATGAATCCAAATGAATCCATATTAAGAAATATGAATCCTAGTTCATTGAAATGAATCCCGTTAGATCCATATTAATAAATATGAATCCTAGTTCATTCAAATGAATCCCAATGAATCCATATTAATAAATATAAATCCTTGTTAATTCAAATGAATCCCATTGGATCCATATTAAGAAATATGAATCATTGTTTATTCAAATGAATCCCAATGAATCCATATTAATAAATATGAATCCTTTTTAATTCAAATGAATCCCATTGGATCCATATTAAGAAATATGAGTCATTGTTAATTCAAATGAATCCAAATGAATCCATATTAATAAATATGAATCCTTGTTAATTCAAATGAATCCCATTGGATCCATATTAATAAATATGAATCATTGTTCATTGAAATGAATCCCGTTGGATCCATATTAATAAATATGAATCCTAGTTCATTCAATTGAATCCAAATGAATCCATATTAATAAATATGAATCCTTTTTAATTCAAATGAATCCTAATGGATCCATATTAAGAAATATGAGTCATTGTTAATTCAAATGAATCCAAATAAATCCATATTAATAAATATGAATCCTTGTTAATTCAAATGAATCCCATTGGATCCATATTAATAAATATGAATCCTAGTTCATTCAAATGAATCCCAATGAATCCATATTAATAAATATGAATCTTAGTTCATTCAATTGAATCCAAATGAATCCATATTAATAAATATAAATCCTTGTTAATTCAAATGAATCCCATTGGATCCATATTAAGAAATATGAGTCATTGTTAATTCAAATGAATCCAAATGAATCCATATTAAGAAATATGAATCCTAGTTCATTGAAATGAATCCCGTTAGATCCATATTAATAAATATGAATCCTAGTTCATTCAAATGAATCCCAATGAATCCATATTAATAAATATGAATCTTAGTTCATTCAATTGAATCCAAATGAATCCATATTAATAAATATAAATCCTTGTTAATTCAAATGAATCCCATTGGTTCCATATTAATAAATATGAATCATTGTTCATTGAAATGAATCCCGTTGGATCCATATTAATAAATATGAATCCTAGTTCATTCAATTGAATCCAAATGAATCCATATTAATAAATATGAATCCTTTTTAATTCAAATGAATCCCAATGGATCCATATTAAGAAATATGAGTCATTGTTAATTCAAATGAATCCAAATAAATCCATATTAATAAATATGAATCCTTGTTAATTCAAATGAATCCCATTGGATCCATATTAATAAATATGAATCCTAGTTCATTCAAATGAATCCCAATGAATCCATATTAATAAATATGAATCTTAGTTCATTCAATTGAATCCAAATGAATCCATATTAATAAATATAAATCCTTGTTAATTCAAATGAATCCCATTGGATCCATATTAAGAAATATGAGTCATTGTTAATTCAAATGAATCCAAATGAATCCATATTAAGAAATATGAATCCTAGTTCATTGAAATGAATCCCGTTAGATCCATATTAATAAATATGAATCCTAGTTCATTCAAATGAATCCCAATGAATCCATATTAATAAATATGAATCTTAGTTCATTCAATTGAATCCAAATGAATCCATATTAATAAATATGAATCCTTGTTAATTCAAATGAATCCCATTGGATCCATATTAATAAATATGAATCATTGTTCATTGAAATGAATCCCGTTGGATCCATATTAATAAATATGAATCCTAGTTCATTCAATTGAATCCAAATGAATCCATATTAATAAATATGAATCCTTTTTAATTCAAATGAATCCCAATGGATCCATATTAAGAAATATGAGTCATTGTTAATTCAAATGAATCCAAATAAATCCATATTAATAAATATGAATCCTTGTTAATTCAAATGAATCCCATTGGATCCATATTAATAAATATGAATCCTAGTTCATTCAAATGAATCCCAATGAATCCATATTAATAAATATGAATCTTAGTTCATTCAATTGAATCCAAATGAATCCATATTAATAAATATAAATCCTTGTTAATTCAAATGAATCCCATTGGATCCATATTAAGAAATATGAGTCATTGTTAATTCAAATGAATCCAAATGAATCCATATTAATAAATATGAATCCTTGTTAATTCAAATGAATCCCATTGGATCCATATTAATAAATATGAATCATTGTTTATTCAAATGAATCCCAATGAATCCATATTAATAAATATGAATCCTTTTTAATTCAAATGAATCCCATTGGATCCATATTAAGAAATATGAGTCATTGTTAATTCAAATGAATCCAAATGAATCCATATTAATAAATATGAATCCTTGTTAATTCAAATGAATCCCATTGGATCCATATTAATAAATATGAATCATTGTTCATTGAAATGAATCCCGTTGGATCCATATTAATAAATATGAATCCTTTTTAATTCAAATGAATCCCAATGAATCCATATTAATAAATATGAATCCTTTTTAATTCAAATGAATCCCATTGGATCCATATTAAGAAATATGAGTCATTGTTAATTCAAATGAATCCAAATGAATCCATATTAATAAATATGAATCCTTGTTAATTCAAATGAATCCCATTGGATCCATATTAATAAATATGAATCATTGTTTATTCAAATGAATCCCAATGAATCCATATTAATAAATATGAATCCTTTTTAATTCAAATGAATCCCATTGGATCCATATTAAGAAATATGAGTCATTGTTAATTCAAATGAATCCAAATGAATCCATATTAATAAATATGAATCCTTGTTAATTCAAATGAATCCCATTGGATCCATATTAATAAATATGAATCATTGTTTATTCAAATGAATCCCAATGAATCCATATTAATAAATATGAATCCTTTTTAATTCAAATGAATCCCATTGGATCCATATTAAGAAATATGAGTCATTGTTAATTCAAATGAATCCAAATGAATCCATATTAATAAATATGAATCCTTGTTAATTCAAATGAATCCCATTGGATCCATATTAATAAATATGAATCATTGTTCATTGAAATGAATCCCGTTGGATCCATATTAATAAATATGAATCCTAGTTCATTCAATTGAATCCAAATGAATCCATATTAATAAATATGAATCCTTTTTAATTCAAATGAATCCCAATGGATCCATATTAAGAAATATGAGTCATTGTTAATTCAAATGAATCCAAATAAATCCATATTAATAAATATGAATCCTTGTTAATTCAAATGAATCCCATTGGATCCATATTAATAAATATGAATCCTAGTTCATTCAAATGAATCCCAATGAATCCATATTAATAAATATGAATCCTAGTTCATTCAAATGAATCCCAATGAATCCATATTAATAAATATGAATCTTAGTTCATTCAATTGAATCCAAATGAATCCATATTGGATTTATCTGTACCAAAAACTCATCACATTCAATTTGGAAAACCAAACGAAGCAGCAGTATACTTCATCGACAATAACCAAATCATAAAGGCTGAAAATGTTCGTGATCTTGGTGTATTCATTTCAAAAAATCTCTCTTTTTCTCAGCATGTTGATCGTATTGTTTCAAATGCCACAAAGAAATTATTCAGCATCACGAAAAAAGTAATTACAAATGACCGTGATATTCTCATCAAAATTTTTAATACTTATGTTCGTCCAAATCTTGAATATTGTTCACCACTTTTCAACATTCCAAAGCTCAAACTTATCAAGAAACTTGAATCGCCTCAAAAAAAATTTACTTGGATACTGTATCGTCGTATTTATGGATTCTATTCAAAAATTCCCTCATATGAAGAAAGACTGAAGCTATTCAACATGGATTCCCTTCTCGATAGAAGAAATGTTGCAGATGCATTGATTGCTCATGATCTTGTTCTGAATCATCAAAACGACAACATTATTTCCTTACACTACAATGATCATGGAAAAACTCGTGCTGAAGGAAATTATAATTATTATGGTAAAATCAAAAAAAGTTTCCTGTCATATCATTTCTCATCAAGAATGGCAGTCAAACTCAATAACTCCAAAATTATATTAAAAGATCACTCAACTGACTCAATTCGCCTCAAACTCACCACGAACAAAAAGAAAAATTTAATACAGTAATCGTTTTATCTTTGTTATTATTATTATCCTTGTTATTTTCCTCTCTTTTGTATGTATACCTTCACTATTTTTCCTCTCCACTGTTATATTGTTATTTTTTCTTTATGTGTACATTTCCACCATTTTTTTTTTCTTACTGTACTTTTTATTGTATTTTACTTTATTTTACTTTATTTGTACTTGTACATTTCCACCATTTTTTCTTACTGTATTTTTTATTGTATTTTTTATTGTATTTTTTATTGTATTTTACTTTATTTGTACTTTTTCACGCTACGTATGGGAGCGATCGAATAAATAAATAAATAAAAATATTCGTCCATCCATATTAATAAATATGAATCATTGTTCATTGAAATGAATCCCGTTAGATCCATATTAATAAATATGAATCCTAGTTCATTCAAATGAATCCCAATGAATCCATATTAATAAATATGAATCTTAGTTCATTCAATTGAATCCAAATGAATCCATATTAATAAATATAAATCCTTGTTAATTCAAATGAATCCCATTGGATCCATATTAAGAAATATGAGTCATTGTTAATTCAAATGAATCCAAATGAATCCATATTAATAAATATGAATCCTTGTTAATTCAAATGAATCCCATTGGATCCATATTAATAAATATGAATCATTGTTTATTCAAATGAATCCCAATGAATCCATATTAATAAATATGAATCCTTTTTAATTCAAATGAATCCCATTGGATCCATATTAAGAAATATGAGTCATTGTTAATTCAAATGAATCCAAATGAATCCATATTAATAAATATGAATCCTTGTTAATTCAAATGAATCCCATTGGATCCATATTAATAAATATGAATCATTGTTTATTCAAATGAATCCCAATGAATCCATATTAATAAATATGAATCCTTTTTAATTCAAATGAATCCCATTGGATCCATATTAAGAAATATGAGTCATTGTTAATTCAAATGAATCCAAATGAATCCATATTAATAAATATGAATCCTTGTTAATTCAAATGAATCCCATTGGATCCATATTAATAAATATGAATCATTGTTTATTCAAATGAATCCCAATGAATCCATATTAATAAATATGAATCCTTTTTAATTCAAATGAATCCCATTGGATCCATATTAAGAAATATGAGTCATTGTTAATTCAAATGAATCCAAATGAATCCATATTAATAAATATGAATCATTGTTCATTGAAATGAATCCCGTTGGATCCATATTAATAAATATGAATCCTAGTTCATTCAATTGAATCCAAATGAATCCATATTAATAAATATGAATCCTTTTTAATTCAAATGAATCCCAATGGATCCATATTAAGAAATATGAGTCATTGTTAATTCAAATGAATCCAAATAAATCCATATTAATAAATATGAATCCTTGTTAATTCAAATGAATCCCATTGGATCCATATTAATAAATATGAATCCTAGTTCATTCAAATGAATCCCAATGAATCCATATTAATAAATATGAATCATTGTTTATTCAAATGAATCCCAATGAATCCATATTAATAAATATGAATCCTTTTTAATTCAAATGAATCCCATTGGATCCATATTAAGAAATATGAGTCATTGTTAATTCAAATGAATCCAAATGAATCCATATTAATAAATATGAATCCTTGTTAATTCAAATGAATCCCATTGGATCCATATTAAGAAATATGAGTCATTGTTAATTCAAATGAATCCAAATGAATCCATATTAATAAATATGAATCCTTGTTAATTCAAATGAATCCCATTGGATCCATATTAATAAATACGAATCATTGTTTATTCAAATGAATCCCAATGAATCCATATTAATAAATATGAATCCTTTTTAATTCAAATGAATCCCATTGGATCCATATTAAGAAATATGAGTCATTGTTAATTCAAATGAATCCAAATGAATCCATATTAATAAATATGAATCTTAGTTCATTCAATTGAATCCAAATGAATCCATATTAATAAATATAAATCCTTGTTAATTCAAATGAATCCCATTGGATCCATATTAAGAAATATGAGTCATTGTTAATTCAAATGAATCCAAATGAATCCATATTAATAAATATGAATCCTTGTTAATTCAAATGAATCCCATTGGATCCATATTAATAAATATGAGTCATTGTTAATTCAAATGAATCCAAATGAATCCATATTAATAAATATGAATCCTTGTTAATTCAAATGAATCCCATTGGATCCATATTAATAAATATGAATCATTGTTTATTCAAATGAATCCCAATGAATCCATATTAATAAATATGAATCCTTTTTAATTCAAATGAATCCCATTGGATCCATATTAAGAAATATGAGTCATTGTTAATTCAAATGAATCCAAATGAATCCATATTAATAAATATGAATCATTGTTCATTGAAATGAATCCCGTTGGATCCATATTAATAAATATGAATCCTAGTTCATTCAATTGAATCCAAATGAATCCATATTAATAAATATGAATCCTTTTTAATTCAAATGAATCCCAATGGATCCATATTAAGAAATATGAGTCATTGTTAATTCAAATGAATCCAAATAAATCCATATTAATAAATATGAATCCTTGTTAATTCAAATGAATCCCATTGGATCCATATTAATAAATATGAATCCTAGTTCATTCAAATGAATCCCAATGAATCCATATTAATAAATATGAATCATTGTTTATTCAAATGAATCCCATTGGATCCATATTAATAAATATGAGTCATTGTTAATTCAAATGAATCCAAATGAATCCATATTAATAAATATGAATCCTTTTTAATTCAAATGAATCCCATTGGATCCATATTAAGAAATATGAGTCATTGTTAATTCAAATGAATCCAAATGAATCCATATTAATAAATATGAATCCTTGTTAATTCAAATGAATCCCATTGGATCCATATTAAGAAATATGAGTCATTGTTAATTCAAATGAATCCAAATGAATCCATATTAATAAATATGAATCTTAGTTCATTCAATTGAATCCAAATGAATCCATATTAATAAATATAAATCCTTGTTAATTCAAATGAATCCCATTGGATCCATATTAAGAAATATGAGTCATTGTTAATTCAAATGAATCCAAATGAATCCATATTAATAAATATGAATCCTTGTTAATTCAAATGAATCCCATTGGATCCATATTAATAAATATGAGTCATTGTTAATTCAAATGAATCCAAATGAATCCATATTAATAAATATGAATCCTTGTTAATTCAAATGAATCCCATTGGATCCATATTAATAAATATGAATCATTGTTTATTCAAATGAATCCCAATGAATCCATATTAATAAATATGAATCCTTTTTAATTCAAATGAATCCCATTGGATCCATATTAAGAAATATGAGTCATTGTTAATTCAAATGAATCCAAATGAATCCATATTAATAAATATGAATCCTTGTTAATTCAAATGAATCCCATTGGATCCATATTAATAAATATGAATCATTGTTTATTCAAATGAATCCCAATGAATCCATATTAATAAATATGAATCCTTTTTAATTCAAATGAATCCCAATGGATCCATATTAAGAAATATGAGTCATTGTTAATTCAAATGAATCCAAATAAATCCATATTAATAAATATGAATCCTTGTTAATTCAAATGAATCCCATTGGATCCATATTAATAAATATGAATCCTAGTTCATTCAAATGAATCCCAATGAATCCATATTAATAAATATGAATCCTTGTTAATTCAAATGAATCCCATTGGATCCATATTAATAAATATGAGTCATTGTTAATTCAAATGAATCCAAATGAATCCATATTAATAAATATGAATCCTTTTTAATTCAAATGAATCCCATTGGATCCATATTAAGAAATATGAGTCATTGTTAATTCAAATGAATCCAAATGAATCCATATTAATAAATATGAATCCTTGTTAATTCAAATGAATCCCATTGGATCCATATTAAGAAATATGAGTCATTGTTAATTCAAATGAATCCAAATGAATCCATATTAATAAATATGAATCTTAGTTCATTCAATTGAATCCAAATGAATCCATATTAATAAATATAAATCCTTGTTAATTCAAATGAATCCCATTGGATCCATATTAAGAAATATGAGTCATTGTTAATTCAAATGAATCCAAATGAATCCATATTAATAAATATGAATCCTTGTTAATTCAAATGAATCCCATTGGATCCATATTAATAAATATGAATCATTGTTTATTCAAATGAATCCCAATGAATCCATATTAATAAATATGAATCCTTTTTAATTCAAATGAATCCCATTGGATCCATATTAAGAAATATGAGTCATTGTTAATTCAAATGAATCCAAATGAATCCATATTAATAAATATGAATCATTGTTCATTGAAATGAATCCCGTTGGATCCATATTAATAAATATGAATCCTAGTTCATTCAATTGAATCCAAATGAATCCATATTAATAAATATGAATCCTTTTTAATTCAAATGAATCCCAATGGATCCATATTAAGAAATATGAGTCATTGTTAATTCAAATGAATCCAAATAAATCCATATTAATAAATATGAATCCTTGTTAATTCAAATGAATCCCATTGGATCCATATTAATAAATATGAATCCTAGTTCATTCAAATGAATCCCAATGAATCCATATTAATAAATATGAATCATTGTTTATTCAAATGAATCCCAATGAATCCATATTAATAAATATGAATCCTTTTTAATTCAAATGAATCCCATTGGATCCATATTAAGAAATATGAGTCATTGTTAATTCAAATGAATCCAAATGAATCCATATTAATAAATATGAATCCTTGTTAATTCAAATGAATCCCATTGGATCCATATTAATAAATATGAATCATTGTTCATTCAAATGAATCCCAAAGAATCCATATTAATAAATATGAATCTTAGTTCATTCAATTGAATCCAAATGAATCCATATTAATAAATATGAATCCTTGTTAATTCAAATGAATCCCATCGGATCCATATTAATAAATATGAATCATTGTTCATTCGAATGAATCCCGCTGGATCCATATTAATAAATATGAGTCCTAGTTCATTCAAATGAATCCCATTGGATCCGTATTAATAAATATGAATCCTAGTTAATTCAAATGAATCCCATTGGATCCATATTAATAAATATGAATCATTGTTTATTCAAATGAATCCAAATGAATCCATATTAATAAATATGAATCCTTTTTAATTCAAATGAATCCCATTGGATCCATATTAAGAAATATGAGTCATTGTTAATTCAAATGAATCCAAATGAATCCATATTAATAAATATGAATCATTGTTCATTGAAATGAATCCCGTTGGATCCATATTAATAAATATGAATCCTAGTTCATTCAATTGAATCCAAATGAATCCATATTAATAAATATGAATCCTTTTTAATTCAAATGAATCCCAATGGATCCATATTAAGAAATATGAGTCATTGTTAATTCAAATGAATCCAAATAAATCCATATTAATAAATATGAATCCTTGTTAATTCAAATGAATCCCATTGGATCCATATTAATAAATATGAATCCTAGTTCATTCAAATGAATCCCAATGAATCCATATTAATAAATATGAATCATTGTTTATTCAAATGAATCCCAATGAATCCATATTAATAAATATGAATCCTTTTTAATTCAAATGAATCCCATTGGATCCATATTAAGAAATATGAGTCATTGTTAATTCAAATGAATCCAAATGAATCCATATTAATAAATATGAATCCTTGTTAATTCAAATGAATCCCATTGGATCCATATTAAGAAATATGAGTCATTGTTAATTCAAATGAATCCAAATGAATCCATATTAATAAATATGAATCATTGTTTATTCAAATGAATCCCAATGAATCCATATTAATAAATATGAATCCTTTTTAATTCAAATGAATCCCATTGGATCCATATTAAGAAATATGAGTCATTGTTAATTCAAATGAATCCAAATGAATCCATATTAATAAATATGAATCTTAGTTCATTCAATTGAATCCAAATGAATCCATATTAATAAATATAAATCCTTGTTAATTCAAATGAATCCCATTGGATCCATATTAAGAAATATGAGTCATTGTTAATTCAAATGAATCCAAATGAATCCATATTAATAAATATGAATCCTTGTTAATTCAAATGAATCCCATTGGATCCATATTAATAAATATGAATCATTGTTTATTCAAATGAATCCCAATGAATCCATATTAATAAATATGAATCCTTTTTAATTCAAATGAATCCCATTGGATCCATATTAAGAAATATGAGTCATTGTTAATTCAAATGAATCCAAATGAATCCATATTAATAAATATGAATCATTGTTCATTGAAATGAATCCCGTTGGATCCATATTAATAAATATGAATCATTGTTAATTCAAATGAATCCCATTGGATCCATATTAATAAATATGAATCCTAGTTCATTCAAATGAATCCCAATGAATCCATATTAATAAATATGAATCATTGTTTATTCAAATGAATCCCATTGGATCCATATTAATAAATATGAATCCTAGTTCATTCAAATGAATCCCAATGAATCCATATTAATAAATATGAATCATTGTTTATTCAAATGAATCCCAATGAATCCATATTAATAAATATGAATCCTTTTTAATTCAAATGAATCCCATTGGATCCATATTAAGAAATATGAGTCATTGTTAATTCAAATGAATCCAAATGAATCCATATTAATAAATATGAATCCTTGTTAATTCAAATGAATCCCATTGGATCCATATTAAGAAATATGAGTCATTGTTAATTCAAATGAATCCCATTGGATCCATATTAATAAATATGAATCATTGTTTATTCAAATGAATCCCAATGAATCCATATTAATAAATATGAATCCTTTTTAATTCAAATGAATCCCATTGGATCCATATTAAGAAATATGAGTCATTGTTAATTCAAATGAATCCAAATGAATCCATATTAATAAATATGAATCTTAGTTCATTCAATTGAATCCAAATGAATCCATATTAATAAATATAAATCCTTGTTAATTCAAATGAATCCCATTGGATCCATATTAAGAAATATGAGTCATTGTTAATTCAAATGAATCCAAATGAATCCATATTAATAAATATGAATCCTTGTTAATTCAAATGAATCCCATTGGATCCATATTAATAAATATGAATCATTGTTTATTCAAATGAATCCCAATGAATCCATATTAATAAATATGAATCCTTTTTAATTCAAATGAATCCCATTGGATCCATATTAAGAAATATGAATCCTAGTTCATTCAAATGAATCCCAATGAATCCATATTAATAAATATGAATCATTGTTTATTCAAATGAATCCCAATGAATCCATATTAATAAATATGAATCCTTTTTAATTCAAATGAATCCCATTGGATCCATATTAAGAAATATGAGTCATTGTTAATTCAAATGAATCCAAATGAATCCATATTAATAAATATGAATCCTTGTTAATTCAAATGAATCCCATTGGATCCATATTAAGAAATATGAGTCATTGTTAATTCAAATGAATCCCATTGGATCCATATTAATAAATATGAATCCTAGTTCATTCAAATGAATCCCAATGAATCCATATTAATAAATATGAATCATTGTTTATTCAAATGAATCCCAATGAATCCATATTAATAAATATGAATCCTTTTTAATTCAAATGAATCCCATTGGATCCATATTAAGAAATATGAGTCATTGTTAATTCAAATGAATCCAAATGAATCCATATTAATAAATATGAATCCTTGTTAATTCAAATGAATCCCATTGGATCCATATTAAGAAATATGAATCCTTTTTAATTCAAATGAATCCCATTGGATCCATATTAAGAAATATGAGTCATTGTTAATTCAAATGAATCCAAATGAATCCATATTAATAAATATGAATCTTAGTTCATTCAATTGAATCCAAATGAATCCATATTAATAAATATAAATCCTTGTTAATTCAAATGAATCCCATTGGATCCATATTAAGAAATATGAGTCATTGTTAATTCAAATGAATCCAAATGAATCCATATTAATAAATATGAATCCTTGTTAATTCAAATGAATCCCATTGGATCCATATTAATAAATATGAATCATTGTTTATTCAAATGAATCCCAATGAATCCATATTAATAAATATGAATCCTTTTTAATTCAAATGAATCCCATTGGATCCATATTAAGAAATATGAGTCATTGTTAATTCAAATGAATCCAAATGAATCCATATTAATAAATATGAATCATTGTTCATTGAAATGAATCCCGTTGGATCCATATTAATAAATATGAATCCTAGTTCATTCAAATGAATCCCAATGAATCCATATTAATAAATATGAATCATTGTTTATTCAAATGAATCCCAATGAATCCATATTAATAAATATGAATCCTTTTTAATTCAAATGAATCCCATTGGATCCATATTAAGAAATATGAGTCATTGTTAATTCAAATGAATCCAAATGAATCCATATTAATAAATATGAATCCTTGTTAATTCAAATGAATCCCATTGGATCCATATTAATAAATATGAATCATTGTTCATTCAAATGAATCCCAAAGAATCCATATTAATAAATATGAATCTTAGTTCATTCAATTGAATCCAAATGAATCCATATTAATAAATATGAATCCTTGTTAATTCAAATGAATCCCATCGGATCCATATTAATAAATATGAATCATTGTTCATTCGAATGAATCCCGCTGGATCCATATTAATAAATATGAGTCCTAGTTCATTCAAATGAATCCCATTGGATCCGTATTAATAAATATGAATCCTAGTTAATTCAAATGAATCCCATTGGATCCATATTAATAAATATGAATCATTGTTTATTCAAATGAATCCAAATGAATCCATATTAATAAATATGAATCCTTTTTAATTCAAATGAATCCCATTGGATCCATATTAAGAAATATGAGTCATTGTTAATTCAAATGAATCCAAATGAATCCATATTAATAAATATGAATCCTTGTTAATTCAAATGAATCCCATTGGATCCATATTAATAAATATGAATCCTAGTTCATTAAAATGAATCCCAATGAATCCATATTAATAAATATGAATCATTGTTTATTCAAATGAATCCCAATGAATCCATATTAATAAATATGAATCCTTTTTAATTCAAATGAATCCCATTGGATCCATATTAAGAAATATGAGTCATTGTTAATTCAAATGAATCCAAATGAATCCATATTAATAAATATGAATCCTTGTTAATCAAATGAATCCCATTGGATCCATATTAAGAAATATGAGTCATTGTTAATTCAAATGAATCCAAATGAATCCATATTAATAAATATGAATCCTTGTTAATTCAAATGAATCCCATTGGATCCATATTAATAAATATGAATCATTGTTTATTCAAATGAATCCCAATGAATCCATATTAATAAATATGAATCCTTTTTAATTCAAATGAATCCCATTGGATCCATATTAAGAAATATGAGTCATTGTTAATTCAAATGAATCCAAATGAATCCATATTAATAAATATGAATCTTAGTTCATTCAATTGAATCCAAATGAATCCATATTAATAAATATAAATCCTTGTTAATTCAAATGAATCCCATTGGATCCATATTAAGAAATATGAGTCATTGTTAATTCAAATGAATCCAAATGAATCCATATTAATAAATATGAATCCTTGTTAATTCAAATGAATCCCATTGGATCCATATTAATAAATATGAATCATTGTTTATTCAAATGAATCCCAATGAATCCATATTAATAAATATGAATCCTTTTTAATTCAAATGAATCCCATTGGATCCATATTAAGAAATATGAGTCATTGTTAATTCAAATGAATCCAAATGAATCCATATTAATAAATATGAATCATTGTTCATTGAAATGAATCCCGTTGGATCCATATTAATAAATATGAATCCTAGTTCATTCAATTGAATCCAAATGAATCCATATTAATAAATATGAATCCTTTTTAATTCAAATGAATCCCAATGGATCCATATTAAGAAATATGAGTCATTGTTAATTCAAATGAATCCAAATAAATCCATATTAATAAATATGAATCCTTGTTAATTCAAATGAATCCCATTGGATCCATATTAATAAATATGAATCCTAGTTCATTCAAATGAATCCCAATGAATCCATATTAATAAATATGAATCATTGTTTATTCAAATGAATCCCAATGAATCCATATTAATAAATATGAATCCTTTTTAATTCAAATGAATCCCATTGGATCCATATTAAGAAATATGAGTCATTGTTAATTCAAATGAATCCAAATGAATCCATATTAATAAATATGAATCCTTGTTAATTCAAATGAATCCCATTGGATCCATATTAATAAATATGAATCATTGTTCATTCAAATGAATCCCAAAGAATCCATATTAATAAATATGAATCTTAGTTCATTCAATTGAATCCAAATGAATCCATATTAATAAATATGAATCCTTGTTAATTCAAATGAATCCCATCGGATCCATATTAATAAATATGAATCATTGTTCATTCGAATGAATCCCGCTGGATCCATATTAATAAATATGAGTCCTAGTTCATTCAAATGAATCCAAATGAATCCATATTAATAAATATGAATCCTTTTTAATTCAAATGAATCCCATTGGATCCATATTAAGAAATATGAGTCATTGTTAATTCAAATGAATCCAAATGAATCCATATTAATAAATATGAATCATTGTTCATTGAAATGAATCCCGTTGGATCCATATTAATAAATATGAATCCTAGTTCATTCAATTGAATCCAAATGAATCCATATTAATAAATATGAATCCTTTTTAATTCAAATGAATCCCAATGGATCCATATTAAGAAATATGAGTCATTGTTAATTCAAATGAATCCAAATAAATCCATATTAATAAATATGAATCCTTGTTAATTCAAATGAATCCCATTGGATCCATATTAATAAATATGAATCCTAGTTCATTCAAATGAATCCCAATGAATCCATATTAATAAATATGAATCATTGTTTATTCAAATGAATCCCAATGAATCCATATTAATAAATATGAATCCTTTTTAATTCAAATGAATCCCATTGGATCCATATTAAGAAATATGAGTCATTGTTAATTCAAATGAATCCAAATGAATCCATATTAATAAATATGAATCCTTGTTAATTCAAATGAATCCCATTGGATCCATATTAATAAATATGAATCATTGTTCATTCAAATGAATCCCAAAGAATCCATATTAATAAATATGAATCTTAGTTCATTCAATTGAATCCAAATGAATCCATATTAATAAATATGAATCCTTGTTAATTCAAATGAATCCCATCGGATCCATATTAATAAATATGAATCATTGTTCATTCGAATGAATCCCGCTGGATCCATATTAATAAATATGAGTCCTAGTTCATTCAAATGAATCCCATTGGATCCATATTAAGAAATATGAGTCATTGTTAATTCAAATGAATCCAAATGAATCCATATTAATAAATATGAATCTTAGTTCATTCAATTGAATCCAAATGAATCCATATTAATAAATATAAATCCTTGTTAATTCAAATGAATCCCATTGGATCCATATTAAGAAATATGAGTCATTGTTAATTCAAATGAATCCAAATGAATCCATATTAATAAATATGAATCCTTGTTAATTCAAATGAATCCCGTTGGATCCATATTAATAAATATGAATCCTAGTTCATTCAATTGAATCCAAATGAATCCATATTAATAAATATGAATCATTGTTCATTGAAATGAATCCCGTTGGATCCATATTAATAAATATGAATCCTAGTTCATTCAATTGAATCCAAATGAATCCATATTAATAAATATGAATCCTTTTTAATTCAAATGAATCCCAATGGATCCATATTAAGAAATATGAGTCATTGTTAATTCAAATGAATCCAAATAAATCCATATTAATAAATATGAATCCTTGTTAATTCAAATGAATCCCATTGGATCCATATTAATAAATATGAATCCTAGTTCATTCAAATGAATCCCAATGAATCCATATTAATAAATATGAATCATTGTTTATTCAAATGAATCCCAATGAATCCATATTAATAAATATGAATCCTTTTTAATTCAAATGAATCCCATTGGATCCATATTAAGAAATATGAGTCATTGTTAATTCAAATGAATCCAAATGAATCCATATTAATAAATATGAATCCTTGTTAATTCAAATGAATCCAAATGAATCCATATTAATAAATATGAATCTTAGTTCATTCAATTGAATCCAAATGAATCCATATTAATAAATATAAATCCTTGTTAATTCAAATGAATCCCATTGGATCCATATTAAGAAATATGAGTCATTGTTAATTCAAATGAATCCAAATGAATCCATATTAATAAATATGAATCATTGTTCATTGAAATGAATCCCGTTGGATCCATATTAATAAATATGAATCCTAGTTCATTCAATTGAATCCAAATGAATCCATATTAATAAATATGAATCCTTTTTAATTCAAATGAATCCCAATGGATCCATATTAAGAAATATGAGTCATTGTTAATTCAAATGAATCCAAATGAATCCATATTAATAAATATGAATCATTGTTAATTCAAATGAATCCAAATGAATCCATATTAATAAATATGAATCTTAGTTCATTCAATTGAATCCAAATGAATCCATATTAATAAATATAAATCCTTGTTAATTCAAATGAATCCCATTGGATCCATATTAAGAAATATGAGTCATTGTTAATTCAAATGAATCCAAATGAATCCATATTAATAAATATGAATCATTGTTCATTGAAATGAATCCCGTTGGATCCATATTAATAAATATGAATCCTAGTTCATTCAATTGAATCCAAATGAATCCATATTAATAAATATGAATCCTTTTTAATTCAAATGAATCCCAATGGATCCATATTAAGAAATATGAGTCATTGTTAATTCAAATGAATCCAAATGAATCCATATTAATAAATATGAATCCTTGTTAATTCAAATGAATCCAAATGAATCCATATTAATAAATATGAATCTTAGTTCATTCAATTGAATCCAAATGAATCCATATTAATAAATATAAATCCTTGTTAATTCAAATGAATCCCATTGGATCCATATTAAGAAATATGAGTCATTGTTAATTCAAATGAATCCAAATGAATCCATATTAATAAATATGAATCATTGTTCATTGAAATGAATCCCGTTGGATCCATATTAATAAATATGAATCCTAGTTCATTCAATTGAATCCAAATAAATCCATATTAATAAATATGAATCCTTGTTAATTCAAATGAATCCCATTGGATCCATATTAATAAATATGAATCCTAGTTCATTCAAATGAATCCCAATGAATCCATATTAATAAATATGAATCATTGTTTATTCAAATGAATCCCAATGAATCCATATTAATAAATATGAATCCTTTTTAATTCAAATGAATCCCATTGGATCCATATTAAGAAATATGAGTCATTGTTAATTCAAATGAATCCAAATGAATCCATATTAATAAATATGAATCCTTGTTAATTCAAATGAATCCCATTGGATCCATATTAATAAATATGAATCATTGTTCATTCAAATGAATCCCAAAGAATCCATATTAATAAATATGAATCTTAGTTCATTCAATTGAATCCAAATGAATCCATATTAATAAATATGAATCCTTGTTAATTCAAATGAATCCCATCGGATCCATATTAATAAATATGAATCATTGTTCATTCGAATGAATCCCGCTGGATCCATATTAATAAATATGAGTCCTAGTTCATTCAAATGAATCCAAATGAATCCATATTAATAAATATGAATCCTTTTTAATTCAAATGAATCCCATTGGATCCATATTAAGAAATATGAGTCATTGTTAATTCAAATGAATCCAAATGAATCCATATTAATAAATATGAATCATTGTTCATTGAAATGAATCCCGTTGGATCCATATTAATAAATATGAATCCTAGTTCATTCAATTGAATCCAAATGAATCCATATTAATAAATATGAATCCTTTTTAATTCAAATGAATCCCAATGGATCCATATTAAGAAATATGAGTCATTGTTAATTCAAATGAATCCAAATAAATCCATATTAATAAATATGAATCCTTGTTAATTCAAATGAATCCCATTGGATCCATATTAATAAATATGAATCCTAGTTCATTCAAATGAATCCCAATGAATCCATATTAATAAATATGAATCATTGTTTATTCAAATGAATCCCCATGAATCCATATTAATAAATATGAATCCTTTTTAATTCAAATGAATCCCATTGGATCCATATTAAGAAATATGAGTCATTGTTAATTCAAATGAATCCAAATGAATCCATATTAATAAATATGAATCCTTGTTAATTCAAATGAATCCCATTGGATCCATATTAATAAATATGAATCATTGTTCATTCAAATGAATCCCAAAGAATCCATATTAATAAATATGAATCTTAGTTCATTCAATTGAATCCAAATGAATCCATATTAATAAATATGAATCCTTGTTAATTCAAATGAATCCCATCGGATCCATATTAATAAATATGAATCATTGTTCATTCGAATGAATCCCGCTGGATCCATATTAATAAATATGAGTCCTAGTTCATTCAAATGAATCCCATTGGATCCATATTAAGAAATATGAGTCATTGTTAATTCAAATGAATCCAAATGAATCCATATTAATAAATATGAATCTTAGTTCATTCAATTGAATCCAAATGAATCCATATTAATAAATATAAATCCTTGTTAATTCAAATGAATCCCATTGGATCCATATTAAGAAATATGAGTCATTGTTAATTCAAATGAATCCAAATGAATCCATATTAATAAATATGAATCCTTGTTAATTCAAATGAATCCCATTGGATCCATATTAATAAATATGAATCATTGTTTATTCAAATGAATCCCAATGAATCCATATTAATAAATATGAATCCTTTTTAATTCAAATGAATCCCATTGGATCCATATTAAGAAATATGAGTCATTGTTAATTCAAATGAATCCAAATAAATCCATATTAATAAATATGAATCCTTGTTAATTCAAATGAATCCCATTGGATCCATATTAATAAATATGAATCCTAGTTCATTCAAATGAATCCCAATGAATCCATATTAATAAATATGAATCATTGTTTATTCAAATGAATCCCAATGAATCCATATTAATAAATATGAATCCTTTTTAATTCAAATGAATCCCATTGGATCCATATTAAGAAATATGAGTCATTGTTAATTCAAATGAATCCAAATGAATCCATATTAATAAATATGAATCCTTGTTAATTCAAATGAATCCCATTGGATCCATATTAAGAAATATGAGTCATTGTTAATTCAAATGAATCCAAATGAATCCATATTAATAAATATGAATCCTTGTTAATTCAAATGAATCCCATTGGATCCATATTAATAAATATGAATCATTGTTTATTCAAATGAATCCCAATGAATCCATATTAATAAATATGAATCCTTTTTAATTCAAATGAATCCCATTGGATCCATATTAAGAAATATGAGTCATTGTTAATTCAAATGAATCCAAATGAATCCATATTAATAAATATGAATCTTAGTTCATTCAATTGAATCCAAATGAATCCATATTAATAAATATAAATCCTTGTTAATTCAAATGAATCCCATTGGATCCATATTAAGAAATATGAGTCATTGTTAATTCAAATGAATCCAAATGAATCCATATTAATAAATATGAATCCTTGTTAATTCAAATGAATCCCATTGGATCCATATTAATAAATATGAATCATTGTTATTTCAAATGAATCCCAATGAATCCATATTAATAAATATGAATCCTTTTTAATTCAAATGAATCCCATTGGATCCATATTAAGAAATATGAGTCATTGTTAATTCAAATGAATCCAAATGAATCCATATTAATAAATATGAATCATTGTTCATTGAAATGAATCCCGTTGGATCCATATTAATAAATATGAATCCTAGTTCATTCAATTGAATCCAAATGAATCCATATTAATAAATATGAATCATTGTTCGTTCGAATGAATCCCGCTGGATCCATATTAATAAATATGAGTCCTAGTTCATTCAAATGAATCCCAATGAATCCATATTAATAAATATGAATCTTAGTTCATTCAAATGAATCCAAATGAATCCATATTAATAAATATGAATCCTTTTTAATTCAAATGAATCCCATTGGATCCATATTAAGAAATATGAGTCATTGTTAATTCAAATGAATCCAAATGAATCCATATTAATAAATATAAATCATTGTTCGTTCGAATGAATCCCGCTGGATCCATATTAATAAATATGAATCCTTTTTAATTCAAATGAATCCCAATGAATCCATATTAATAAATATGAATCTTAGTTCATTCAAATGAATCCAAATGAATCCATATTAATAAATATGAATCCTTTTTAATTCAAATGAATCCCATTGGATCCATATTAAGAAATATGAGTCATTGTTAATTCAAATGAATCCAAATGAATCCATATTAATAAATATGAATCCTTGTTAATTCAAATGAATCCCATTGGATCCATATTAATAAATATGAATCCTTGTTAATTCAAATGAATCCCATTGGATCCATATTAATAAATATGAATCCTAGTTCATTCAAATGAATCCCAATGAATCCATATTAATAAATATGAATCATTGTTCGTTCGAATGAATCCCGCTGGATCCATATTAATAAATATGAGTCCTAGTTCATTCAAATGAATCCCATTGGATCCGTATTAATAAATATGAATCCTTTTTAATTCAAATGAATCCCAATGAATCCATATTAATAAATATGAATCTTAGTTCATTCAAATGAATCCAAATGAATCCATATTAATAAATATGAATCCTAGTTCATTCAAATGAATCCCATTGGATCCGTATTAATAAATATGAATCCTTTTTAATTCAAATGAATCCCAATGAATCCATATTAATAAATATGAATCTTAGTTCATTCAAATGAATCCAAATGAATCCATATTAAGAAATATGAGTCATTGTTAATTCAAATGAATCCAAATGAATCCATATTAATAAATATGAATCCTTGTTAATTCAAATGAATCCCATTGGATCCATATTAATAAATATAAATCCTAGTTCATTCAAATGAATCCCAATGAATCCATATTAATAAATATGAATCCTTGTTAATTCAAATGAATCCCATCGGATCCATATTAATAAATATGAATCCTAGTTCAGTCAAATGAATCCCAATGAATCCATATTAATAAATATGAATCATTGTTTATTCAAATGAATCTCAATGAATCCATATTAATAAATATGAATCTTAGTTCATTCAAATGAATCCCAATGAATCCATATTAATAAATATGAATCTTAGTTCATTCAAATGAATCCAAATGAATCCATATAAAACGAGGAAAACTAAAAGTTTTCAGCTTTTTTGAAAAATTAGTAAATACTAGCAAAATCTGTGATTTGCTTTTAGCTTTATCCTACTAGGTTAAAATGTGCATGAAAATCACATAAATTAGGGGGGTTTGGAATGTTGATGATTTTATGTGACAAATTGTCACATTTTTACCATGGATGGGGAATTTGTTGTTAAAATGTGATGTTTAAGATTTTGCACATAAATGTATCATACATTTATGTGCAATGAAAGTTTTTTGCACATAAATGTATCATGCATTTATGTGCATTCGCGATCATTCTCTAAAATTCATTGCATTCTGCCAAAGCCGCCCAAAAAAGGAATCGAACCCAGCTGATGCTTGTACATGGGCGAGCGCTCTAAACCACTCGACCACTGGGGCTACACAACATGCTGCTGGAAAATGCATCATGTTCTTTTGCATTACAAAAACACGAATGATGTTGTTTCATTTTCGAACAGTCTGATGTGTAGCCCCAGTGGTCGAGTGGTTTAGAGCGCTCGCCCATGTACAAGCATCAGCTGGGTTCGATTCCTTTTTTGGGCGGCTTTGGCAGAATGCAATGAATTTTAGAGAATGATCGCGAATGCACATAAATGCATGATACATTTATGTGCAAAAAACTTTCATTGCACATAAATGTATGATGCATTTATGTGCAAAATCTTAAACATCACATTTTAACAACAAATTCCCCATCCATGGTAAAAAAAGTGAGAAAATCACACAAATTAAGCTAGTATACCCTATACGTGGTAAAAATGTGACAAATTTGCACACAAAAACAACTATTTCGAGTTACTAGCAAAAAACAGCACAAATTAACCATGTTCAAGCAATACTAGGTAAAAATGTGCACCAAAAATCACATTTTTTGCTAGTATTTACTAATTTTTCAAAAAAACTGAAAACTTTTAGTTTTCCTCGTTTTATATTAAGAAATATGAGTCATTTTTAATTCAAATGAATCCAAATGAATCCATATTAATAAATATGAATCCTTGTTAATTCAAATGAATCCCATCGGATCCATATTAATAAATATGAATCATTGTTCATTGAAATGAATCCCGTTGGATCCATATTAATAAGTATGAATCCTAGTTCATTCAAATGAATCCAAATGAATCCATATTAATAAATATGAATCCTTGATAATTCAAATGAATCCCATTGGATCCATATTAATAAATATGAATCATTGTTCATTGAAATGAATCCCGTTGGATCCATATTAATAAGTATGAATCCTAGTTCATTCAAATGAATCCAAATGAATCCATATTAATAAATATGAATCCTTGATAATTCAAATGAATCCCATTGGATCCATATAAATAAATATGAATCATTGTTCATTCAAATGAATCCCATTGGATCCATATTAATAAATATGAATCCTAGTTCATTCAAATGAATCCCAATGAATCCATATTAATAAATATGAATCATTGTTCGTTCGAATGAATCCCGCTGGATCCATATTAATAAATATGAGTCCTAGTTCATTCAAATGAATCCCATTGGATCCGTATTAATAAATATGAATCCTTTTTAATTCAAATGAATCCCAATGAATCCATATTAATAAATATGAATCTTAGTTCATTCAAATGAATCCAAATGAATCCATATTAATAAATATGAATCCTTTTTAATTCAAATGAATCCCATTGGATCCATATTAAGAAATATGAGTCATTGTTAATTCAAATGAATCCAAATGAATCCATATTAATAAATATGAATCCTTGTTAATTCAAATGAATCCCATTGGATCCATATTAATAAATATGAATCATTGTTCATTGAAATGAATCCCGTTGGATCAATATTAATAAATATGAATCCTAGTTCATTCAAATGAATCCCAATGAATCCATATTAATAAATATGAATCTTAGTTCATTCAATTGAATCCAAATGAATCCATATTAATAAATATGAATCCTTTTTAATTCAAATGAATCCCATTGGATCCATATTAAGAAATATGAGTCATTGTTAATTCAAATGAATCCAAATGAATCCATATTAATAAATATGAATCCTTGTTAATTCAAATGAATCCCATTGGATCCATATTAATAAATATGAATCTTAGTTCATTCAATTGAATCCAAATGAATCCATATTAATAAATATAAATCCTTGTTAATTCAAATGAATCCCATTGGATCCATATTAATAAATATGAGTCATTGTTAATTCAAATGAATCCAAATGAATCCATATTAATAAATATGAATCCTTGTTAATTCAAATGAATCCCATTGGATCCATATTAATAAATATGAATCATTGTTCATTGAAATGAATCCCGTTGGATCCATATTAATAAATATGAATCCTAGTTCATTCAAATGAATCCCAATGAATCCATATTAATAAATATGAATCTTAGTTCATTCAATTGAATCCAAATGAATCCATATTAATAAATATGAATCCTTTTTAATTCAAATGAATCCCGTTGGATCCATATTAATAAATATGAATCCTAGTTCATTCAAATGAATCCCAATGAATCCATATTAATAAATATGAATCTTAGTTCATTCAATTGAATCCAAATGAATCCATATTAATAAATATGAATCCTTTTTAATTCAAATGAATCCCATTGGATCCATATTAAGAAATATGAGTCATTGTTAATTCAAATGAATCCAAATGAATCCATATTAATAAATATGAATCCTTGTTAATTCAAATGAATCCCATTGGATCCATATTAATAAATATGAATCATTGTTCATTGAAATGAATCCCGTTGGATCCATATTAATAAATATGAATCCTAGTTCATTCAAATGAATCCCAATGAATCCATATTAATAAATATGAATCCTTGTTAATTCAAATGAATCCCATTGGATCCATATTAATAAATATGAATCATTGTTCATTGAAATGAATCCCGTTGGATCCATATTAATAAATATGAATCCTAGTTCATTCAAATGAATCCCAATGAATCCATATTAATAAATATGAATCTTAGTTCATTCAATTGAATCCAAATGAATTCATATTAATAAATATGAATCCTTTTTAATTCAAATGAATCCCATTGGATCCATATTAATAAATATGAGTCATTGTTAATTCAAATGAATCCAAATGAATCCATATTAATAAATATGAATCCTTGTTAATTCAAATGAATCCCATTGGATCCATATTAATAAATATGAATCATTGTTCATTGAAATGAATCCCGTTGGATCCATATTAATAAATATGAATCCTTTTTAATTCAAATGAATCCCATTGGATCCATATTAAGAAATATGAGTCATTGTTAATTCAAATGAATCCAAATGAATCCATATTAATAAATATGAATCCTTGTTAATTCAAATGAATCCCATTGGATCCATATTAATAAATATGAATCATTGTTCATTGAAATGAATCCCGTTGGATCCATATTAATAAATATGAATCCTAGTTCATTCAAATGAATCCCAATGAATCCATATTAATAAATATGAATCTTAGTTCATTCAATTGAATCCAAATGAATCCATATTAATAAATATAAATCCTTGTTAATTCAAATGAATCCCATTGGATCCATATTAATAAATATGAGTCATTGTTAATTCAAATGAATCCAAATGAATCCATATTAATAAATATGAATCATTGTTCATTGAAATGAATCCCGTTGGATCCATATTAATAAATATGAATCCTAGTTCATTCAAATGAATCCCAATGAATCCATATTAATAAATATGAATCTTAGTTCATTCAATTGAATCCAAATGAATCCATATTAATAAATATGAATCCTTGTTAATTCAAATGAATCCCATTGGATCCATATTAATAAATATGAATCATTGTTCATTGAAATGAATCCCGTTGGATCCATATTAATAAATATGAATCCTTTTTAATTCAAATGAATCCCATTGGATCCATATTAAGAAATATGAGTCATTGTTAATTCAAATGAATCCAAATGAATCCATATTAATAAATATGAATCCTTGTTAATTCAAATGAATCCCATTGGATCCATATTAATAAATATGAATCATTGTTCATTGAAATGAATCCCGTTGGATCCATATTAATAAATATGAATCCTAGTTCATTCAAATGAATCCCAATGAATCCATATTAATAAATATGAATCTTAGTTCATTCAATTGAATCCAAATGAATTCATATTAATAAATATGAATCCTTTTTAATTCAAATGAATCCCATTGGATCCATATTAATAAATATGAGTCATTGTTAATTCAAATGAATCCAAATGAATCCATATTAATAAATATGAATCCTTGTTAATTCAAATGAATCCCATTGGATCCATATTAATAAATATGAATCATTGTTCATTGAAATGAATCCCGTTGGATCCATATTAATAAATATGAATCCTTTTTAATTCAAATGAATCCCATTGGATCCATATTAAGAAATATGAGTCATTGTTAATTCAAATGAATCCAAATGAATCCATATTAATAAATATGAATCCTTGTTAATTCAAATGAATCCCATTGGATCCATATTAATAAATATGAATCATTGTTCATTGAAATGAATCCCGTTGGATCCATATTAATAAATATGAATCCTAGTTCATTCAAATGAATCCCAATGAATCCATATTAATAAATATGAATCTTAGTTCATTCAATTGAATCCAAATGAATCCATATTAATAAATATAAATCCTTGTTAATTCAAATGAATCCCATTGGATCCATATTAATAAATATGAGTCATTGTTAATTCAAATGAATCCAAATGAATCCATATTAATAAATATGAATCATTGTTCATTGAAATGAATCCCGTTGGATCCATATTAATAAATATGAATCCTAGTTCATTCAAATGAATCCCAATGAATCCATATTAATAAATATGAATCTTAGTTCATTCAATTGAATCCAAATGAATCCATATTAATAAATATAAATCCTTGTTAATTCAAATGAATCCCATTGGATCCATATTAATAAATATGAATCTTAGTTCATTCAATTGAATCCAAATGAATCCATATTAATAAATATAAATCCTTGTTAATTCAAATGAATCCCATTGGATCCATATTAATAAATATGAATCATTGTTCATTGAAATGAATCCCGTTGGATCCATATTAATAAATATGAATCCTAGTTCATTCAAATGAATCCCAATGAATCCATATTAATAAATATGAATCTTAGTTCATTCAATTGAATCCAAATGAATCCATATTAATAAATATAAATCCTTGTTAATTCAAATGAATCCCATTGGATCCATATTAATAAATATGAATCATTGTTCATTGAAATGAATCCCGTTGGATCCATATTAATAAATATGAATCCTAGTTCATTCAAATGAATCCCAATGAATCCATATTAATAAATATGAGTCATTGTTCATTGAAATGAATCCCGTTGGATCCATATTAATAAATATGAATCCTAGTTCATTCAAATGAATCCCAATGAATCCATATTAATAAATATGAATCTTAGTTCATTCAATTGAATCCAAATGAATCCATATTAATAAATATAAATCCTTGTTAATTCAAATGAATCCCATTGGATCCATATTAAGAAATATGAGTCATTGTTAATTCAAATGAATCCAAATGAATCCATATTAATAAATATGAATCCTTGTTAATTCAAATGAATCCCAATGAATCCATATTAATAAATATGAATCTTAGTTCATTCAATTGAATCCAAATGAATCCATATTAATAAATATAAATCCTTGTTAATTCAAATGAATCCCATTGGATCCATAATAATAAATATGAGTCATTGTTAATTCAAATGAATCCAAACGAATCCATATTAATAAATATGAATCCTTGTTAATTCAAATGAATCCCAATGAATCCATATTAATAAATATGAATCATTGTTTATTCAAATGAATCCCAATGAATCCATATTAATAAATATGAATCCTTTTTAATTCAAATGAATCCCATTGGATCCATATTAAGAAATATGAGTCATTGTTAATTCAAATGAATCCAAATGAATCCATATTAATAAATATGAATCCTTGTTAATTCAAATGAATCCCATTGGATCCATATTAATAAATATGAATCATTGTTCATTGAAATGAATCCCGTTGGATCCATATTAATAAATATGAATCCTAGTTCATTCAAATGAATCCCAATGAATCCATATTAATAAATATGAATCTTAGTTCATTCAATTGAATCCAAATGAATCCATATTAATAAATATGAATCCTTTTTAATTCAAATGAATCCCATTGGATCCATATTAATAAATATGAATCCTAGTTCATTCAAATGAATCCCAATGAATCCATATTAATAAATATGAGTCATTGTTCATTGAAATGAATCCCGTTGGATCCATATTAATAAATATGAATCCTAGTTCATTCAAATGAATCCCAATGAATCCATATTAATAAATATGAATCTTAGTTCATTCAATTGAATCCAAATGAATCCATATTAATAAATATAAATCCTTGTTAATTCAAATGAATCCCATTGGATCCATATTAATAAATATGAATCATTGTTCATTGAAATGAATCCCGTTGGATCCATATTAATAAATATGAATCCTAGTTCATTCAAATGAATCCCAATGAATCCATATTAATAAATATGAATCTTAGTTCATTCAATTGAATCCCATTGGATCCATATTAATAAATATGAATCATTGTTCATTGAAATGAATCCCGTTGGATCCATATTAATAAATATGAATCCTAGTTCATTCAAATGAATCCCAATGAATCCATATTAATAAATATGAATCTTAGTTCATTCAATTGAATCCAAATGAATTCATATTAATAAATATGAATCCTTTTTAATTCAAATGAATCCCATTGGATCCATATTAATAAATATGAGTCATTGTTAATTCAAATGAATCCAAATGAATCCATATTAATAAATATGAATCCTTGTTAATTCAAATGAATCCCATTGGATCCATATTAATAAATATGAATCATTGTTCATTGAAATGAATCCCGTTGGATCCATATTAATAAATATGAATCCTTTTTAATTCAAATGAATCCCATTGGATCCATATTAAGAAATATGAGTCATTGTTAATTCAAATGAATCCAAATGAATCCATATTAATAAATATGAATCCTTGTTAATTCAAATGAATCCCATTGGATCCATATTAATAAATATGAATCATTGTTCATTGAAATGAATCCCGTTGGATCCATATTAATAAATATGAATCCTAGTTCATTCAAATGAATCCCAATGAATCCATATTAATAAATATGAATCTTAGTTCATTCAATTGAATCCAAATGAATCCATATTAATAAATATAAATCCTTGTTAATTCAAATGAATCCCATTGGATCCATATTAATAAATATGAGTCATTGTTAATTCAAATGAATCCAAATGAATCCATATTAATAAATATGAATCATTGTTCATTGAAATGAATCCCGTTGGATCCATATTAATAAATATGAATCCTAGTTCATTCAAATGAATCCCAATGAATCCATATTAATAAATATGAATCTTAGTTCATTCAATTGAATCCAAATGAATCCATATTAATAAATATAAATCCTTGTTAATTCAAATGAATCCCATTGGATCCATATTAATAAATATGAATCTTAGTTCATTCAATTGAATCCAAATGAATCCATATTAATAAATATAAATCCTTGTTAATTCAAATGAATCCCATTGGATCCATATTAATAAATATGAATCCTTGTTAATTCAAATGAATCCCATTGGATCCATATTAATAAATATGAATCATTGTTCATTGAAATGAATCCCGTTGGATCCATATTAATAAATATGAATCCTAGTTCATTCAAATGAATCCCAATGAATCCATATTAATAAATATGAATCTTAGTTCATTCAATTGAATCCAAATGAATCCATATTAATAAATATAAATCCTTGTTAATTCAAATGAATCCCATTGGATCCATATTAATAAATATGAGTCATTGTTAATTCAAATGAATCCAAATGAATCCATATTAATAAATATGAATCATTGTTCATTGAAATGAATCCCGTTGGATCCATATTAATAAATATGAATCCTAGTTCATTCAAATGAATCCCAATGAATCCATATTAATAAATATGAATCTTAGTTCATTCAATTGAATCCAAATGAATCCATATTAATAAATATAAATCCTTGTTAATTCAAATGAATCCCATTGGATCCATATTAATAAATATGAATCATTGTTCATTGAAATGAATCCCGTTGGATCCATATTAATAAATATGAATCCTAGTTCATTCAAATGAATCCCAATGAATCCATATTAATAAATATGAATCTTAGTTCATTCAATTGAATCCAAATGAATCCATATTAATAAATATAAATCCTTGTTAATTCAAATGAATCCCATTGGATCCATATTAATAAATATGAATCATTGTTCATTGAAATGAATCCCGTTGGATCCATATTAATAAATATGAATCCTAGTTCATTCAAATGAATCCCAATGAATCCATATTAATAAATATGAGTCATTGTTCATTGAAATGAATCCCGTTGGATCCATATTAATAAATATGAATCCTAGTTCATTCAAATGAATCCCAATGAATCCATATTAATAAATATGAATCTTAGTTCATTCAATTGAATCCAAATGAATCCATATTAATAAATATAAATCCTTGTTAATTCAAATGAATCCCATTGGATCCATATTAATAAATATGAATCATTGTTCATTGAAATGAATCCCGTTGGATCCATATTAATAAATATGAATCCTAGTTCATTCAAATGAATCCCAATGAATCCATATTAATAAATATGAATCTTAGTTCATTCAATTGAATCCAAATGAATCCATATTAATAAATATAAATCCTTGTTAATTCAAATGAATCCCATTGGATCCATATTAATAAATATGAGTCATTGTTAATTCAAATGAATCCAAATGAATCCATATTAATAAATATGAATCATTGTTCATTGAAATGAATCCCGTTGGATCCATATTAATAAATATGAATCCTAGTTCATTCAAATGAATCCCAATGAATCCATATTAATAAATATGAATCTTAGTTCATTCAATTGAATCCAAATGAATCCATATTAATAAATATAAATCCTTGTTAATTCAAATGAATCCCATTGGATCCATATTAATAAATATGAATCATTGTTCATTGAAATGAATCCCGTTGGATCCATATTAATAAATATGAATCCTAGTTCATTCAAATGAATCCCAATGAATCCATATTAATAAATATGAATCTTAGTTCATTCAATTGAATCCAAATGAATTCATATTAATAAATATGAATCCTTTTTAATTCAAATGAATCCCGTTGGATCCATATTAATAAATATGAATCCTAGTTCATTCAAATGAATCCCAATGAATCCATATTAATAAATATGAATCTTAGTTCATTCAATTGAATCCAAATGAATCCATATTAATAAATATGAATCCTTTTTAATTCAAATGAATCCCATTGGATCCATATTAAGAAATATGAGTCATTGTTAATTCAAATGAATCCAAATGAATCCATATTAATAAATATGAATCCTTGTTAATTCAAATGAATCCCATTGGATCCATATTAATAAATATGAATCATTGTTCATTGAAATGAATCCCGTTGGATCCATATTAATAAATATGAATCCTTTTTAATTCAAATGAATCCCATTGGATCCATATTAAGAAATATGAGTCATTGTTAATTCAAATGAATCCAAATGAATCCATATTAATAAATATGAATCCTTGTTAATTCAAATGAATCCCATTGGATCCATATTAATAAATATGAATCATTGTTCATTGAAATGAATCCCGTTGGATCCATATTAATAAATATGAATCCTAGTTCATTCAAATGAATCCCAATGAATCCATATTAATAAATATGAATCTTAGTTCATTCAATTGAATCCAAATGAATCCATATTAATAAATATAAATCCTTGTTAATTCAAATGAATCCCATTGGATCCATATTAATAAATATGAGTCATTGTTAATTCAAATGAATCCAAATGAATCCATATTAATAAATATGAATCCTTGTTAATTCAAATGAATCCCAATGAATCCATATTAATAAATATGAATCATTGTTTATTCAAATGAATCCCAATGAATCCATATTAATAAATATGAATCCTTTTTAATTCAAATGAATCCCATTGGATCCATATTAAGAAATATGAGTCATTGTTAATTCAAATGAATCCAAATGAATCCATATTAATAAATATGAATCCTTGTTAATTCAAATGAATCCCATTGGATCCATATTAATAAATATGAATCATTGTTCATTGAAATGAATCCCGTTGGATCCATATTAATAAATATGAATCCTAGTTCATTCAAATGAATCCCAATGAATCCATATTAATAAATATGAATCTTAGTTCATTCAATTGAATCCAAATGAATCCATATTAATAAATATAAATCCTTGTTAATTCAAATGAATCCCATTGGATCCATAATAATAAATATGAGTCATTGTTAATTCAAATGAATCCAAACGAATCCATATTAATAAATATGAATCCTTGTTAATTCAAATGAATCCCAATGAATCCATATTAATAAATATGAATCATTGTTTATTCAAATGAATCCCAATGAATCCATATTAATAAATATGAATCCTTTTTAATTCAAATGAATCCCATTGGATCCATATTAAGAAATATGAGTCATTGTTAATTCAAATGAATCCAAATGAATCCATATTAATAAATATGAATCCTTGTTAATTCAAATGAATCCCATTGGATCCATATTAATAAATATGAATCATTGTTCATTGAAATGAATCCCGTTGGATCCATATTAATAAATATGAATCCTAGTTCATTCAAATGAATCCCAATGAATCCATATTAATAAATATGAATCTTAGTTCATTCAATTGAATCCAAATGAATCCATATTAATAAATATAAATCCTTGTTAATTCAAATGAATCCCATTGGATCCATAATAATAAATATGAGTCATTGTTAATTCAAATGAATCCAAACGAATCCATATTAATAAATATGAATCCTTGTTAATTCAAATGAATCCCAATGAATCCATATTAATAAATATGAATCATTGTTTATTCAAATGAATCCCAATGAATCCATATTAATAAATATGAATCCTTTTTAATTCAAATGAATCCCATTGGATCCATATTAAGAAATATGAGTCATTGTTAATTCAAATGAATCCAAATGAATCCATATTAATAAATATGAATCCTTGTTAATTCAAATGAATCCCATTGGATCCATATTAATAAATATGAATCATTGTTCATTGAAATGAATCCCGTTGGATCCATATTAATAAATATGAATCCTAGTTCATTCAAATGAATCCCAATGAATCCATATTAATAAATATGAATCTTAGTTCATTCAATTGAATCCAAATGAATCCATATTAATAAATATGAATCCTTTTTAATTCAAATGAATCCCATTGGATCCATATTAAGAAATATGAGTCATTGTTAATTCAAATGAATCCAAATGAATCCATATTAATAAATATGAATCATTGTTCATTGAAATGAATCCCGTTGGATCCATATTAATAAATATGAATCCTAGTTCATTCAAATGAATCCCAATGAATCCATATTAATAAATATGAATCTTAGTTCATTCAATTGAATCCAAATGAATCCATATTAATAAATATAAATCCTTGTTAATTCAAATGAATCCCATTGGATCCATAATAATAAATATGAGTCATTGTTAATTCAAATGAATCCAAACGAATCCATATTAATAAATATGAATCCTTGTTAATTCAAATGAATCCCAATGAATCCATATTAATAAATATGAATCATTGTTTATTCAAATGAATCCCAATGAATCCATATTAATAAATATGAATCCTTTTTAATTCAAATGAATCCCATTGGATCCATATTAAGAAATATGAGTCATTGTTAATTCAAATGAATCCAAATGAATCCATATTAATAAATATGAATCCTTGTTAATTCAAATGAATCCCATTGGATCCATATTAATAAATATGAATCATTGTTCATTGAAATGAATCCCGTTGGATCCATATTAATAAATATGAATCCTAGTTCATTCAAATGAATCCCAATGAATCCATATTAATAAATATGAATCTTAGTTCATTCAATTGAATCCAAATGAATCCATATTAATAAATATAAATCCTTGTTAATTCAAATGAATCCCATTGGATCCATAATAATAAATATGAATCATTGTTTATTCAAATGAATCCCAATGAATCCATATTAATAAATATGAATCCTTTTTAATTCAAATGAATCCCATTGGATCCATATTAAGAAATATGAGTCATTGTTAATTCAAATGAATCCAAATGAATCCATATTAATAAATATGAATCCTTGTTAATTCAAATGAATCCCGTTGGATCCATATTAATAAATATGAATCATTGTTCATTGAAATGAATCCCGTTGGATCCATATTAATAAATATGAATCCTAGTTCATTCAAATGAATCCCAATGAATCCATATTAATAAATATGAATCTTAGTTCATTCAATTGAATCCAAATGAATTCATATTAATAAATATGAATCCTTTTTAATTCAAATGAATCCCATTGGATCCATATTAAGAAATATGAGTCATTGTTAATTCAAATGAATCCAAATGAATCCATATTAATAAATATGAATCCTTGTTAATTCAAATGAATCCCATTGGATCCATATTAATAAATATAAATCATTGTTCATTGAAATGAATCCCGTTGGATCCATATTAATAAATATGAATCCTAGTTCATTCAAATGAATCCCAATGAATCCATATTAATAAATATGAATCTTAGTTCATTCAATTGAATCCAAATGAATCCATATTAATAAATATAAATCCTTGTTAATTCAAATGAATCCCATTGGATCCATATTAATAAATATAAATCATTGTTCATTGAAATGAATCCCGTTGGATCCATATTAATAAATATGAATCCTAGTTCATTCAAATGAATCCCAATGAATCCATATTAATAAATATGAATCTTAGTTCATTCAATTGAATCCAAATGAATCCATATTAATAAATATAAATCCTTGTTAATTCAAATGAATCCCATTGGATCCATATTAATAAATATGAATCCTTGTTAATTCAAATGAATCCCATTGGATCCATATTAATAAATATGAATCATTGTTCATTGAAATGAATCCCGTTAGATCCATATTAATAAATATGAATCCTAGTTCATTCAAATGAATCCCAATGAATCCATATTAATAAATATGAATCATTGTTTATTCAAATGAATCCCATTGGATCCATATTAATAAATATGAGTCATTGTTAATTCAAATGAATCCAAATGAATCCATATTAATAAATATGAATCCTTGTTAATTCAAATGAATCCCATTGGATCCATATTAATAAATATGAATCATTGTTCATTGAAATGAATCCCGTTAGATCCATATTAATAAATATGAATCCTAGTTCATTCAAATGAATCCCAATGAATCCATATTAATAAATATGAATCTTAGTTCATTCAATTGAATCCAAATGAATCCATATTAATAAATATGAATCCTTTTTAATTCAAATGAATCCCATTGGATCCATATTAAGAAATATGAGTCATTTCAAATTCAAATGAATCCCAATGAATCCATATTAATAAATATGAATCCTTTTTAATTCAAATGAATCCCATTGGATCCATATTAAGAAATATGAGTCATTGTTAATTCAAATGAATCCAAATGAATCCATATTAATAAATATGAATCCTTGTTAATTCAAATGAATCCCATTGGATCCATATTAATAAATATGAATCATTGTTCATTGATTCATTCAAATGAATCCAAATGAATCCATATTAATAAATATGAATCCTTGTTAATTCAAATGAATCCCATTGGATCCATATTAATAAATATGAATCATTGTTCATTGAAATGAATCCCGTTAGATCCATATTAATAAATATGAATCCTAGTTCATTCAAATGAATCCCAATGAATCCATATTAATAAATATGAATCATTGTTTATTCAAATGAATCCCAATGAATCCATATTAATAAATATAAATCCTTGTTAATTCAAATGAATCCCATTGGATCCATATTAATAAATATGAGTCATTGTTAATTCAAATGAATCCAAATGAATCCATATTAATAAATATGAATCCTTGTTAATTCAAATGAATCCCATTGGATCCATATTAATAAATATGAATCATTGTTCATTGAAATGAATCCCGTTAGATCCATATTAATAAATATGAATCCTAGTTCATTCAAATGAATCCCAATGAATCCATATTAATAAATATGAATCTTAGTTCATTCAATTGAATCCAAATGAATCCATATTAATAAATATAAATCCTTGTTAATTCAAATGAATCCCATTGGATCCATATTAAGAAATATGAGTCATTGTTAATTCAAATGAATCCAAATGAATCCATATTAATAAATATGAATCCTTGTTAATTCAAATGAATCCCATTGGATCCATATTAATAAATATGAATCATTGTTCATTGAAATGAATCCCGTTAGATCCATATTAATAAATATGAATCCTAGTTCATTCAAATGAATCCCAATGAATCCATATTAATAAATATGAATCATTGTTTATTCAAATGAATCCCAATGAATCCATATTAATAAATATGAATCCTTTTTAATTCAAATGAATCCCATTGGATCCATATTAAGAAATATGAGTCATTGTTAATTCAAATGAATCCAAATGAATCCATATTAATAAATATGAATCCTTGTTAATTCAAATGAATCCCATTGGATCCATATTAATAAATATGAATCATTGTTCATTGAAATGAATCCCGTTGGATCCATTTTAATAAATATGAATCATTGTTTATTCAAATGAATCCCGTTAGATCCATATTAATAAATATGAATCCTAGTTCATTCAAATGAATCCCAATGAATCCATATTAATAAATATGAATCATTGTTTATTCAAATGAATCCCAATGAATCCATATTAATAAATATGAATCCTTTTTAATTCAAATGAATCCCATTGGATCCATATTAATAAATATGAATCATTGTTCATTGAAATGAATCCCGTTAGATCCATATTAATAAATATGAATCCTAGTTCATTCAAATGAATCCCAATGAATCCATATTAATAAATATGAATCATTGTTTATTCAAATGAATCCCAATGAATCCATATTAATAAATATGAATCCTTTTTAATTCAAATGAATCCCATTGGATCCATATTAAGAAATATGAGTCATTGTTAATTCAAATGAATCCAAATGAATCCATATTAATAAATATGAATCCTTGTTAATTCAAATGAATCCCATTGGATCCATATTAATAAATATGAATCATTGTTCATTGAAATGAATCCCGTTAGATCCATATTAATAAATATGAATCCTAGTTCATTCAAATGAATCCCAATGAATCCATATTAATAAATATGAATCATTGTTTATTCAAATGAATCCCAATGAATCCATATTAATAAATATGAATCCTTTTTAATTCAAATGAATCCCATTGGATCCATATTAAGAAATATGAGTCATTGTTAATTCAAATGAATCCAAATGAATCCATATTAATAAATATGAATCCTTGTTAATTCAAATGAATCCCATTGGATCCATATTAATAAATATGAATCATTGTTCATTGAAATGAATCCCGTTGGATCCATATTAATAAATATGAATCCTTTTTAATTCAAATGAATCCCATTGGATCCATATTAAGAAATATGAGTCATTGTTAATTCAAATGAATCCCATTGGATCCATAATAATAAATATGAGTCATTGTTAATTCAAATGAATCCAAACGAATCTATTAATAAATATGAATCATTGTTCATTGAAATGAATCCCGTTGGATCCATATTAATAAATATGAATCTTAGTTCATTCAAATGAATCCCATCGGATCCATATTAATAAATATGAATCTTAGTTCATTCAAATGAATCCCATCGGATCCATATTAATAAATATGAATCCTTGTTAATTCAAATGAATCCCATTGGATCCATATTAATAAATATGAATCCTTGTTAATTCAAATGAATCCCATTGGATCCATATTAATAAATATGAATCATTGTTCATTGAAATGAATCCCGTTGGATCCATATTAATAAATATGAATCCTAGTTCATTCAATTGAATCCAAATGAATCCATATTAATAAATATGAATCCTTTTTAATTCAAATGAATCCCAATGGATCCATATTAAGAAATATGAGTCATTGTTAATTCAAATGAATCCAAATAAATCCATATTAATAAATATGAATCCTTGTTAATTCAAATGAATCCCATTGGATCCATATTAATAAATATGAGTCCTAGTTCATTCAAATGAATCCCAATGAATCCATATTAATAAATATGAATCATTGTTCATTCGAATGAATCCCGCTGGATCCATATTAATAAATATGAGTCCTAGTTCATTCAAATGAATCCCAATGAATCCATATTAATAAATATGAATCATTGTTCATTGAAATGAATCCCGTTGGATCCATATTAATAAATATGAATCATTGTTCATTGAAATGAATCCCGTTGGATCCATATTAATAAATATGAATCTTAGTTCATTCAAATGAATCCCATCGGATCCATATTAATAAATATGAATCCTTGTTAATTCAAATGAATCCCATTGGATCCATATTAATAAATATGAATCATTGTTCATTGAAATGAATCCCGTTGGATCCATATTAATAAATATGAATCTTAGTTCATTCAAATGAATCCCATCGGATCCATATTAATAAATATGAATCCTTGTTAATTCAAATGAATCCCATTGGATCCATATTAATAAATATGAATCATTGTTCATTGAAATGAATCCCGTTGGATCCATATTAATAAATATGAATCTTAGTTCATTCAAATGAATCCCATCGGATCCATATTAATAAATATGAATCTTAGTTCATTCAAATGAATCCCATCGGATCCATATTAATAAATATGAATCCTTGTTAATTCAAATGAATCCCATTGGATCCATATTAATAAATATGAATCATTGTTCATTGAAATGAATCCCGTTGGATCCATATTAATAAATATGAATCCTAGTTCATTCAATTGAATCCAAATGAATCCATATTAATAAATATGAATCCTTTTTAATTCAAATGAATCCCAATGGATCCATATTAAGAAATATGAGTCATTGTTAATTCAAATGAATCCAAATAAATCCATATTAATAAATATGAATCCTTGTTAATTCAAATGAATCCCATTGGATCCATATTAATAAATATGAGTCCTAGTTCATTCAAATGAATCCCAATGAATCCATATTAATAAATATGAATCATTGTTCATTCGAATGAATCCCGCTGGATCCATATTAATAAATATGAGTCCTAGTTCATTCAAATGAATCCCAATGAATCCATATTAATAAATATGAATCATTGTTCATTGAAATGAATCCCGTTGGATCCATATTAATAAATATGAATCATTGTTCATTGAAATGAATCCCGTTGGATCCATATTAATAAATATGAATCTTAGTTCATTCAAATGAATCCCATCGGATCCATATTAATAAATATGAATCCTTGTTAATTCAAATGAATCCCATTGGATCCATATTAATAAATATGAATCATTGTTCATTGAAATGAATCCCGTTGGATCCATATTAATAAATATGAATCTTAGTTCATTCAAATGAATCCCATCGGATCCATATTAATAAATATGAATCCTTGTTAATTCAAATGAATCCCATTGGATCCATATTAATAAATATGAATCATTGTTCATTGAAATGAATCCCGTTGGATCCATATTAATAAATATGAATCTTAGTTCATTCAAATGAATCCCATCGGATCCATATTAATAAATATGAATCTTAGTTCATTCAAATGAATCCCATCGGATCCATATTAATAAATATGAATCCTTGTTAATTCAAATGAATCCCATTGGATCCATATTAATAAATATGAATCATTGTTCATTGAAATGAATCCCGTTGGATCCATATTAATAAATATGAATCCTAGTTCATTCAATTGAATCCAAATGAATCCATATTAATAAATATGAATCCTTTTTAATTCAAATGAATCCCAATGGATCCATATTAAGAAATATGAGTCATTGTTAATTCAAATGAATCCAAATAAATCCATATTAATAAATATGAATCCTTGTTAATTCAAATGAATCCCATTGGATCCATATTAATAAATATGAGTCCTAGTTCATTCAAATGAATCCCAATGAATCCATATTAATAAATATGAATCATTGTTCATTCGAATGAATCCCGCTGGATCCATATTAATAAATATGAGTCCTAGTTCATTCGAATGAATCCCGCTGGATCCATATTAATAAATATGAGTCCTAGTTCATTCAAATGAATCCCAATGAATCCATATTAATAAATATGAATCATTGTTCATTGAAATGAATCCCGTTGGATCCATATTAATAAATATGAATCTTAGTTCATTCAAATGAATCCCATCGGATCCATATTAATAAATATGAATCCTTGTTAATTCAAATGAATCCCATTGGATCCATATTAATAAATATGAATCATTGTTCATTGAAATGAATCCCGTTGGATCCATATTAATAAATATGAATCTTAGTTCATTCAAATGAATCCCATCGGATCCATATTAATAAATATGAATCCTTGTTAATTCAAATGAATCCCATTGGATCCATATTAATAAATATGAATCATTGTTCATTGAAATGAATCCCGTTGGATCCATATTAATAAATATGAATCCTAGTTCATTCAATTGAATCCAAATGAATCCATATTAATAAATATGAATCCTTTTTAATTCAAATGAATCCCAATGGATCCATATTAAGAAATATGAGTCATTGTTAATTCAAATGAATCCAAATAAATCCATATTAATAAATATGAATCCTTGTTAATTCAAATGAATCCCATTGGATCCATATTAATAAATATGAGTCCTAGTTCATTCAAATGAATCCCAATGAATCCATATTAATAAATATGAATCATTGTTCATTCGAATGAATCCCGCTGGATCCATATTAATAAATATGAGTCCTAGTTCATTCAAATGAATCCCAATGAATCCATATTAATAAATATGAATCATTGTTTATTCAAATGAATCTCAATGAATCCATATTAATAAATATGAATCTTAGTTCATTCAAATGAATCCCAATGAATCCATATTAATAAATATGAATCTTAGTTCATTCAAATGAATCCAAATGAATCCATATTAAGAAATATGAGTCATTGTTAATTCAAATGAATCCAAATGAATCCATATTAATAAATATGAATCCTTGTTAATTCAAATGAATCCCATCGGATCCATATTAATAAATATGAATCATTGTTCATTGAAATGAATCCCGTTGGATCCATATTAATAAATATGAATCTTAGTTCATTCAAATGAATCCCATCGGATCCATATTAATAAATATGAATCATTGTTCATTCAAATGAATCCCATTGGATCCGTATTAATAAATATGAGTCCTAGTTCATTCAAATGAATCCCAATGAATCCATATTAATAAATATGAATCATTGTTTATTCAAATGAATCTCAATGAATCCATATTAATAAATATGAATCTTAGTTCATTCAAATGAATCCCAATGAATCCATATTAATAAATATGAATCATTGTTTATTCAAATGAATCTCAATGAATCCATATTAATAAATATGAATCTTAGTTCATTCAAATGAATCCCAATGAATCCATATTAATAAATATGAATCTTAGTTCATTCAAATGAATCCCATCGGATCCATATTAATAAATATGAGTCCTAGTTCATTCAAATGAATCCCAATGAATCCATATTAATAAATATGAATCTTAGTTCATTCAAATGAATCCCATCGGATCCATATTAATAAATATGAATCATTGTTTATTCAAATGAATCTCAATGAATCCATATTAATAAATATGAATCTTAGTTCATTCAAATGAATCCCAATGAATCCATATTAATAAATATGAATCTTAGTTCATTCAAATGAATCCCATCGGATCCATATTAATAAATATGAGTCCTAGTTCATTCAAATGAATCCCAATGAATCCATATTAATAAATATGAATCATTGTTTATTCAAATGAATCTCAATGAATCCATATTAATAAATATGAATCTTAGTTCATTCAAATGAATCCCAATGAATCCATATTAATAAATATGAATCTTAGTTCATTCAAATGAATCCCATCGGATCCATATTAATAAATATGAGTCCTAGTTCATTCAAATGAATCCCAATGAATCCATATTAATAAATATGAATCATTGTTTATTCAAATGAATCTCAATGAATCCATATTAATAAATATGAATCTTAGTTCATTCAAATGAATCCCAATGAATCCATATTAATAAATATGAATCTTAGTTCATTCAAATGAATCCAAATGAATCCATATTAAGAAATATGAGTCATTGTTAATTCAAATGAATCCAAATGAATCCATATTAATAAATATGAATCCTTGTTAATTCAAATGAATCCCATCGGATCCATATTAATAAATATGAATCATTGTTCATTGAAATGAATCCCGTTGGATCCATATTAATAAATATGAATCTTAGTTCATTCAAATGAATCCCATCGGATCCATATTAATAAATATGAATCATTGTTCATTCAAATGAATCCCATTGGATCCGTATTAATAAATATGAGTCCTAGTTCATTCAAATGAATCCCAATGAATCCATATTAATAAATATGAATCATTGTTTATTCAAATGAATCTCAATGAATCCATATTAATAAATATGAATCTTAGTTCATTCAAATGAATCCCAATGAATCCATATTAATAAATATGAATCATTGTTTATTCAAATGAATCTCAATGAATCCATATTAATAAATATGAATCTTAGTTCATTCAAATGAATCCCAATGAATCCATATTAATAAATATGAATCTTAGTTCATTCAAATGAATCCCATCGGATCCATATTAATAAATATGAGTCCTAGTTCATTCAAATGAATCCCAATGAATCCATATTAATAAATATGAATCTTAGTTCATTCAAATGAATCCCATCGGATCCATATTAATAAATATGAATCATTGTTTATTCAAATGAATCTCAATGAATCCATATTAATAAATATGAATCTTAGTTCATTCAAATGAATCCCAATGAATCCATATTAATAAATATGAATCTTAGTTCATTCAAATGAATCCCATCGGATCCATATTAATAAATATGAGTCCTAGTTCATTCAAATGAATCCCAATGAATCCATATTAATAAATATGAATCATTGTTTATTCAAATGAATCTCAATGAATCCATATTAATAAATATGAATCTTAGTTCATTCAAATGAATCCCAATGAATCCATATTAATAAATATGAATCTTAGTTCATTCAAATGAATCCCATCGGATCCATATTAATAAATATGAGTCCTAGTTCATTCAAATGAATCCCAATGAATCCATATTAATAAATATGAATCATTGTTTATTCAAATGAATCTCAATGAATCCATATTAATAAATATGAATCTTAGTTCATTCAAATGAATCCCAATGAATCCATATTAATAAATATGAATCTTAGTTCATTCAAATGAATCCCATCGGATCCATATTAATAAATATGAGTCCTAGTTCATTCAAATGAATCCCAATGAATCCATATTAATAAATATGAATCTTAGTTCATTCAAATGAATCCCATCGGATCCATATTAATAAATATGAGTCCTAGTTCATTCAAATGAATCCCAATGAATCCATATTAATAAATATGAATCATTGTTTATTCAAATGAATCTCAATGAATCCATATTAATAAATATGAATCTTAGTTCATTCAAATGAATCCCAATGAATCCATATTAATAAATATGAATCTTAGTTCATTCAAATGAATCCAAATGAATCCATATTAAGAAATATGAGTCATTGTTAATTCAAATGAATCCAAATGAATCCATATTAATAAATATGAATCTTAGTTCATTCAAATGAATCCCAATGAATCCATATTAATAAATATGAATCTTAGTTCATTCAAATGAATCCCATCGGATCCATATTAATAAATATGAGTCCTAGTTCATTCAAATGAATCCCAATGAATCCATATTAATAAATATGAATCTTAGTTCATTCAAATGAATCCCATCGGATCCATATTAATAAATATGAATCATTGTTCATTGAAATGAATCCCGTTGGATCCATATTAATAAATATGAATCTTAGTTCATTCAAATGAATCCCATCGGATCCATATTAATAAATATGAATCCTTGTTAATTCAAATGAATCCCGTTGGATCCATATTAATAAATATGAATCTTAGTTCATTCAAATGAATCCCATCGGATCCATATTAATAAATATGAATCTTAGTTCATTCAAATGAATCCCATCGGATCCATATTAATAAATATGAATCCTTGTTAATTCAAATGAATCCCATTGGATCCATATTAATAAATATGAATCCTTGTTAATTCAAATGAATCCCATTGGATCCATATTAATAAATATGAATCCTTGTTAATTCAAATGAATCCCATTGGATCCATATTAATAAATATGAATCATTGTTCATTCAAATGAATCCCATTGGATCCATATTAATAAATATGAATCCTTTTTAATTCAAATGAATCCCAATGGATCCATATTAAGAAATATGAGTCATTGTTAATTCAAATGAATCCAAATAAATCCATATTAATAAATATGAATCCTTGTTAATTCAAATGAATCCCATTGGATCCATATTAATAAATATGAGTCCTAGTTCATTCAAATGAATCCCAATGAATCCATATTAATAAATATGAATCATTGTTCATTCGAATGAATCCCGCTGGATCCATATTAATAAATATGAGTCCTAGTTCATTCAAATGAATCCCAATGAATCCATATTAATAAATATGAATCATTGTTCATTGAAATGAATCCCGTTGGATCCATATTAATAAATATGAATCATTGTTCATTGAAATGAATCCCGTTGGATCCATATTAATAAATAGGAATCTTAGTTCATTCAAATGAATCCCATCGGATCCATATTAATAAATATGAATCCTTGTTAATTCAAATGAATCCCATTGGATCCATATTAATAAATATGAATCATTGTTCATTGAAATGAATCCCGTTGGATCCATATTAATAAATATGAATCTTAGTTCATTCAAATGAATCCCATCGGATCCATATTAATAAATATGAATCCTTGTTAATTCAAATGAATCCCATTGGATCCATATTAATAAATATGAATCATTGTTCATTGAAATGAATCCCGTTGGATCCATATTAATAAATATGAATCTTAGTTCATTCAAATGAATCCCATCGGATCCATATTAATAAATATGAATCTTAGTTCATTCAAATGAATCCCATCGGATCCATATTAATAAATATGAATCCTTGTTAATTCAAATGAATCCCATTGGATCCATATTAATAAATATGAATCATTGTTCATTGAAATGAATCCCGTTGGATCCATATTAATAAATATGAATCCTAGTTCATTCAATTGAATCCAAATGAATCCATATTAATAAATATGAATCCTTTTTAATTCAAATGAATCCCAATGGATCCATATTAAGAAATATGAGTCATTGTTAATTCAAATGAATCCAAATAAATCCATATTAATAAATATGAATCCTTGTTAATTCAAATGAATCCCATTGGATCCATATTAATAAATATGAGTCCTAGTTCATTCAAATGAATCCCAATGAATCCATATTAATAAATATGAATCATTGTTCATTCGAATGAATCCCGCTGGATCCATATTAATAAATATGAGTCCTAGTTCATTCAAATGAATCCCAATGAATCCATATTAATAAATATGAATCATTGTTCATTGAAATGAATCCCGTTGGATCCATATTAATAAATATGAATCATTGTTCATTGAAATGAATCCCGTTGGATCCATATTAATAAATATGAATCTTAGTTCATTCAAATGAATCCCATCGGATCCATATTAATAAATATGAATCCTTGTTAATTCAAATGAATCCCATTGGATCCATATTAATAAATATGAATCATTGTTCATTGAAATGAATCCCGTTGGATCCATATTAATAAATATGAATCTTAGTTCATTCAAATGAATCCCATCGGATCCATATTAATAAATATGAATCCTTGTTAATTCAAATGAATCCCATTGGATCCATATTAATAAATATGAATCATTGTTCATTGAAATGAATCCCGTTGGATCCATATTAATAAATATGAATCTTAGTTCATTCAAATGAATCCCATCGGATCCATATTAATAAATATGAATCTTAGTTCATTCAAATGAATCCCATCGGATCCATATTAATAAATATGAATCCTTGTTAATTCAAATGAATCCCATTGGATCCATATTAATAAATATGAATCATTGTTCATTGAAATGAATCCCGTTGGATCCATATTAATAAATATGAATCCTAGTTCATTCAATTGAATCCAAATGAATCCATATTAATAAATATGAATCCTTTTTAATTCAAATGAATCCCAATGGATCCATATTAAGAAATATGAGTCATTGTTAATTCAAATGAATCCAAATAAATCCATATTAATAAATATGAATCCTTGTTAATTCAAATGAATCCCAATGAATCCATATTAATAAATATGAATCATTGTTCATTCGAATGAATCCCGCTGGATCCATATTAATAAATATGAGTCCTAGTTCATTCAAATGAATCCCAATGAATCCATATTAATAAATATGAATCATTGTTCATTGAAATGAATCCCGTTGGATCCATATTAATAAATATGAATCATTGTTCATTGAAATGAATCCCGTTGGATCCATATTAATAAATATGAATCTTAGTTCATTCAAATGAATCCCATCGGATCCATATTAATAAATATGAATCCTTGTTAATTCAAATGAATCCCATTGGATCCATATTAATAAATATGAATCATTGTTCATTGAAATGAATCCCGTTGGATCCATATTAATAAATATGAATCTTAGTTCATTCAAATGAATCCCATCGGATCCATATTAATAAATATGAATCCTTGTTAATTCAAATGAATCCCATTGGATCCATATTAATAAATATGAATCATTGTTCATTGAAATGAATCCCGTTGGATCCATATTAATAAATATGAATCCTAGTTCATTCAATTGAATCCAAATGAATCCATATTAATAAATATGAATCCTTTTTAATTCAAATGAATCCCAATGGATCCATATTAAGAAATATGAGTCATTGTTAATTCAAATGAATCCAAATAAATCCATATTAATAAATATGAATCCTTGTTAATTCAAATGAATCCCATTGGATCCATATTAATAAATATGAGTCCTAGTTCATTCAAATGAATCCCAATGAATCCATATTAATAAATATGAATCATTGTTCATTCGAATGAATCCCGCTGGATCCATATTAATAAATATGAGTCCTAGTTCATTCAAATGAATCCCAATGAATCCATATTAATAAATATGAATCATTGTTTATTCAAATGAATCTCAATGAATCCATATTAATAAATATGAATCTTAGTTCATTCAAATGAATCCCAATGAATCCATATTAATAAATATGAATCTTAGTTCATTCAAATGAATCCAAATGAATCCATATTAAGAAATATGAGTCATTGTTAATTCAAATGAATCCAAATGAATCCATATTAATAAATATGAATCCTTGTTAATTCAAATGAATCCCATCGGATCCATATTAATAAATATGAATCATTGTTCATTGAAATGAATCCCGTTGGATCCATATTAATAAATATGAATCTTAGTTCATTCAAATGAATCCCATCGGATCCATATTAATAAATATGAATCATTGTTCATTCAAATGAATCCCATTGGATCCGTATTAATAAATATGAGTCCTAGTTCATTCAAATGAATCCCAATGAATCCATATTAATAAATATGAATCATTGTTTATTCAAATGAATCTCAATGAATCCATATTAATAAATATGAATCTTAGTTCATTCAAATGAATCCCAATGAATCCATATTAATAAATATGAATCATTGTTTATTCAAATGAATCTCAATGAATCCATATTAATAAATATGAATCTTAGTTCATTCAAATGAATCCCAATGAATCCATATTAATAAATATGAATCTTAGTTCATTCAAATGAATCCCATCGGATCCATATTAATAAATATGAGTCCTAGTTCATTCAAATGAATCCCAATGAATCCATATTAATAAATATGAATCTTAGTTCATTCAAATGAATCCCATCGGATCCATATTAATAAATATGAATCATTGTTTATTCAAATGAATCTCAATGAATCCATATTAATAAATATGAATCTTAGTTCATTCAAATGAATCCCAATGAATCCATATTAATAAATATGAATCTTAGTTCATTCAAATGAATCCCATCGGATCCATATTAATAAATATGAGTCCTAGTTCATTCAAATGAATCCCAATGAATCCATATTAATAAATATGAATCATTGTTTATTCAAATGAATCTCAATGAATCCATATTAATAAATATGAATCTTAGTTCATTCAAATGAATCCCAATGAATCCATATTAATAAATATGAATCTTAGTTCATTCAAATGAATCCCATCGGATCCATATTAATAAATATGAGTCCTAGTTCATTCAAATGAATCCCAATGAATCCATATTAATAAATATGAATCATTGTTTATTCAAATGAATCTCAATGAATCCATATTAATAAATATGAATCTTAGTTCATTCAAATGAATCCCAATGAATCCATATTAATAAATATGAATCTTAGTTCATTCAAATGAATCCAAATGAATCCATATTAAGAAATATGAGTCATTGTTAATTCAAATGAATCCAAATGAATCCATATTAATAAATATGAATCCTTGTTAATTCAAATGAATCCCATCGGATCCATATTAATAAATATGAATCATTGTTCATTGAAATGAATCCCGTTGGATCCATATTAATAAATATGAATCTTAGTTCATTCAAATGAATCCCATCGGATCCATATTAATAAATATGAATCATTGTTCATTCAAATGAATCCCATTGGATCCGTATTAATAAATATGAGTCCTAGTTCATTCAAATGAATCCCAATGAATCCATATTAATAAATATGAATCATTGTTTATTCAAATGAATCTCAATGAATCCATATTAATAAATATGAATCTTAGTTCATTCAAATGAATCCCAATGAATCCATATTAATAAATATGAATCATTGTTTATTCAAATGAATCTCAATGAATCCATATTAATAAATATGAATCTTAGTTCATTCAAATGAATCCCAATGAATCCATATTAATAAATATGAATCTTAGTTCATTCAAATGAATCCCATCGGATCCATATTAATAAATATGAGTCCTAGTTCATTCAAATGAATCCCAATGAATCCATATTAATAAATATGAATCTTAGTTCATTCAAATGAATCCCATCGGATCCATATTAATAAATATGAATCATTGTTTATTCAAATGAATCTCAATGAATCCATATTAATAAATATGAATCTTAGTTCATTCAAATGAATCCCAATGAATCCATATTAATAAATATGAATCTTAGTTCATTCAAATGAATCCCATCGGATCCATATTAATAAATATGAGTCCTAGTTCATTCAAATGAATCCCAATGAATCCATATTAATAAATATGAATCATTGTTTATTCAAATGAATCTCAATGAATCCATATTAATAAATATGAATCTTAGTTCATTCAAATGAATCCCAATGAATCCATATTAATAAATATGAATCTTAGTTCATTCAAATGAATCCCATCGGATCCATATTAATAAATATGAGTCCTAGTTCATTCAAATGAATCCCAATGAATCCATATTAATAAATATGAATCATTGTTTATTCAAATGAATCTCAATGAATCCATATTAATAAATATGAATCTTAGTTCATTCAAATGAATCCCAATGAATCCATATTAATAAATATGAATCTTAGTTCATTCAAATGAATCCCATCGGATCCATATTAATAAATATGAGTCCTAGTTCATTCAAATGAATCCCAATGAATCCATATTAATAAATATGAATCTTAGTTCATTCAAATGAATCCCATCGGATCCATATTAATAAATATGAGTCCTAGTTCATTCAAATGAATCCCAATGAATCCATATTAATAAATATGAATCATTGTTTATTCAAATGAATCTCAATGAATCCATATTAATAAATATGAATCTTAGTTCATTCAAATGAATCCCAATGAATCCATATTAATAAATATGAATCTTAGTTCATTCAAATGAATCCAAATGAATCCATATTAAGAAATATGAGTCATTGTTAATTCAAATGAATCCAAATGAATCCATATTAATAAATATGAATCTTAGTTCATTCAAATGAATCCCAATGAATCCATATTAATAAATATGAATCTTAGTTCATTCAAATGAATCCCATCGGATCCATATTAATAAATATGAGTCCTAGTTCATTCAAATGAATCCCAATGAATCCATATTAATAAATATGAATCTTAGTTCATTCAAATGAATCCCATCGGATCCATATTAATAAATATGAATCATTGTTTATTCAAATGAATCTCAATGAATCCATATTAATAAATATGAATCTTAGTTCATTCAAATGAATCCCAATGAATCCATATTAATAAATATGAATCTTAGTTCATTCAAATGAATCCCATCGGATCCATATTAATAAATATGAGTCCTAGTTCATTCAAATGAATCCCAATGAATCCATATTAATAAATATGAATCTTAGTTCATTCAAATGAATCCCATCGGATCCATATTAATAAATATGAGTCCTAGTTCATTCAAATGAATCCCAATGAATCCATATTAATAAATATGAATCATTGTTTATTCAAATGAATCTCAATGAATCCATATTAATAAATATGAATCTTAGTTCATTCAAATGAATCCCAATGAATCCATATTAATAAATATGAATCTTAGTTCATTCAAATGAATCCAAATGAATCCATATTAAGAAATATGAGTCATTGTTAATTCAAATGAATCCAAATGAATCCATATTAATAAATATGAATCCTTGTTAATTCAAATGAATCCCATCGGATCCATATTAATAAATATGAATCATTGTTCATTGAAATGAATCCCGTTGGATCCATATTAATAAATATGAATCTTAGTTCATTCAAATGAATCCCATCGGATCCATATTAATAAATATGAATCCTTGTTAATTCAAATGAATCCCATTGGATCCATATTAATAAATATGAATCATTGTTCATTGAAATGAATCCCGTTGGATCCATATTAATAAATATGAATCCTAGTTCATTCAAATGAATCCCATCGGATCCATATTAATAAATATGAATCATTGTTTATTCAAATGAATCTCAATGAATCCATATTAATAAATATGAATCTTAGTTCATTCAAATGAATCCCAATGAATCCATATTAATAAATATGAATCTTAGTTCATTCAAATGAATCCAAATGAATCCATATTAAGAAATATGAGTCATTGTTAATTCAAATGAATCCAAATGAATCCATATTAATAAATATGAATCCTTGTTAATTCAAATGAATCCCATTGGATCCATATTAATAAATATGAATCATTGTTCATTGAAATGAATCCCGTTGGATCCATATTAATAAATATGAATCCTAGTTCATTCAATTGAATCCAAATGAATCCATATTAATAAATATGAATCCTTTTTAATTCAAATGAATCCCAATGGATCCATATTAAGAAATATGAGTCATTGTTAATTCAAATGAATCCAAATAAATCCATATTAATAAATATGAATCCTTGTTAATTCAAATGAATCCCATTGGATCCATATTAATAAATATGAATCCTAGTTCATTCAAATGAATCCCAATGAATCCATATTAATAAATATGAATCATTGTTTATTCAAATGAATCCCAATGAATCCATATTAATAAATATGAATCCTTTTTAATTCAAATGAATCCCATTGGATCCATATTAATAAATATGAATCATTGTTCATTCAAATGAATCCCAAAGAATCCATATTAATAAATATGAATCTTAGTTCATTCAATTGAATCCAAATGAATCCATATTAATAAATATGAATCCTTGTTAATTCAAATGAATCCCATCGGATCCATATTAATAAATATGAATCATTGTTCATTCGAATGAATCCCGCTGGATCCATATTAATAAATATGAGTCCTAGTTCATTCAAATGAATCCCATTGGATCCGTATTAATAAATATGAATCCTAGTTCATTCAAATGAATCCCAATGAATCCATATTAATAAATATGAATCATTGTTTATTCAAATGAATCTCAATGAATCCATATTAATAAATATGAATCTTAGTTCATTCAAATGAATCCCAATGAATCCATATTAATAAATATGAATCTTAGTTCATTCAAATGAATCCAAATGAATCCATATTAAGAAATATGAGTCATTGTTAATTCAAATGAATCCAAATGAATCCATATTAATAAATATGAATCCTTGTTAATTCAAATGAATCCCATCGGATCCATATTAATAAATATGAATCATTGTTCATTGAAATGAATCCCGTTGGATCCATATTAATAAATATGAATCCTAGTTCATTCAAATGAATCCAAATGAATCCATATTAATAAATATGAATCCTTGTTAATTCAAATGAATCCCATTGGATCCATATTAATAAATATGAATCATTGTTCATTGAAATGAATCCCGTTGGATCCATATTAATAAATATGAATCCTAGTTCATTCAAATGAATCCCAATGAATCCATATTAATAAATATGAATCTTAGTTCATTCAATTGAATCCAAATGAATCCATATTAATAAATATAAATCCTTGTTAATTCAAATGAATCCCATTGGATCCATATTAATAAATATGAATCCTAGTTCATTCAAATGAATCCCAATGAATCCATATTAATAAATATGAATCCTTTTTAATTCAAATGAATCCCATTGGATCCATATTAAGAAATATGAGTCATTGTTAATTCAAATGAATCCAAATGAATCCATATTAATAAATATGAATCCTTGTTAATTCAAATGAATCCCATTGGATCCATATTAATAAATATGAATCATTGTTCATTCAAATGAATCCCAAAGAATCCATGTTAATAAATATGAATCTTAGTTCATTCAATTGAATCCAAATGAATCCATATTAATAAATATGAATCCTTGTTAATTCAAATGAATCCCATCGGATCCATATTAATAAATATGAATCATTGTTCATTCGAATGAATCCCGCTGGATCCATATTAATAAATATGAGTCCTAGTTCATTCAAATGAATCCCAATGAATCCATATTAATAAATATGAATCATTGTTTATTCAAATGAATCTCAATGAATCCATATTAATAAATATGAATCTTAGTTCATTCAAATGAATCCCAATGAATCCATATTAATAAATATGAATCTTAGTTCATTCAAATGAATCCAAATGAATCCATATTAAGAAATATGAGTCATTGTTAATTCAAATGAATCCAAATGAATCCATATTAATAAATATGAATCCTTGTTAATTCAAATGAATCCCATCGGATCCATATTAATAAATATGAATCATTGTTCATTGAAATGAATCCCGTTGGATCCATATTAATAAATATGAATCTTAGTTCATTCAAATGAATCCCATCGGATCCATATTAATAAATATGAATCATTGTTCATTCAAATGAATCCCATTGGATCCGTATTAATAAATATGAGTCCTAGTTCATTCAAATGAATCCCAATGAATCCATATTAATAAATATGAATCATTGTTTATTCAAATGAATCTCAATGAATCCATATTAATAAATATGAATCTTAGTTCATTCAAATGAATCCCAATGAATCCATATTAATAAATATGAATCATTGTTTATTCAAATGAATCTCAATGAATCCATATTAATAAATATGAATCTTAGTTCATTCAAATGAATCCCAATGAATCCATATTAATAAATATGAATCTTAGTTCATTCAAATGAATCCCATCGGATCCATATTAATAAATATGAGTCCTAGTTCATTCAAATGAATCCCAATGAATCCATATTAATAAATATGAATCTTAGTTCATTCAAATGAATCCCATCGGATCCATATTAATAAATATGAGTCCTAGTTCATTCAAATGAATCCCAATGAATCCATATTAATAAATATGAATCATTGTTTATTCAAATGAATCTCAATGAATCCATATTAATAAATATGAATCTTAGTTCATTCAAATGAATCCCAATGAATCCATATTAATAAATATGAATCTTAGTTCATTCAAATGAATCCAAATGAATCCATATTAAGAAATATGAGTCATTGTTAATTCAAATGAATCCAAATGAATCCATATTAATAAATATGAATCCTTGTTAATTCAAATGAATCCCATCGGATCCGTATTAATAAATATGAATCATTGTTCATTGAAATGAATCCCGTTGGATCCATATTAATAAATATGAATCTTAGTTCATTCAAATGAATCCCATCGGATCCATATTAATAAATATGAATCATTGTTCATTCAAATGAATCCCATTGGATCCGTATTAATAAATATGAATCCTAGTTCATTCAAATGAATCCCAATGAATCCATATTAATAAATATGAATCATTGTTTATTCAAATGAATCTCAATGAATCCATATTAATAAATATGAATCTTAGTTCATTCAAATGAATCCCAATGAATCCATATTAATAAATATGAATCATTGTTTATTCAAATGAATCTCAATGAATCCATATTAATAAATATGAATCTTAGTTCATTCAAATGAATCCCAATGAATCCATATTAATAAATATGAATCTTAGTTCATTCAAATGAATCCCATCGGATCCATATTAATAAATATGAGTCCTAGTTCATTCAAATGAATCCCAATGAATCCATATTAATAAATATGAATCTTAGTTCATTCAAATGAATCCCATCGGATCCATATTAATAAATATGAGTCCTAGTTCATTCAAATGAATCCCAATGAATCCATATTAATAAATATGAATCATTGTTTATTCAAATGAATCTCAATGAATCCATATTAATAAATATGAATCTTAGTTCATTCAAATGAATCCCAATGAATCCATATTAATAAATATGAATCTTAGTTCATTCAAATGAATCCAAATGAATCCATATTAAGAAATATGAGTCATTGTTAATTCAAATGAATCCAAATGAATCCATATTAATAAATATGAATCCTTGTTAATTCAAATGAATCCCATCGGATCCATATTAATAAATATGAATCATTGTTCATTGAAATGAATCCCGTTGGATCCATATTAATAAATATGAATCTTAGTTCATTCAAATGAATCCCATCGGATCCATATTAATAAATATGAATCATTGTTCATTCAAATGAATCCCATTGGATCCGTATTAATAAATATGAATCCTAGTTCATTCAAATGAATCCCAATGAATCCATATTAATAAATATGAATCATTGTTTATTCAAATGAATCTCAATGAATCCATATTAATAAATATGAATCTTAGTTCATTCAAATGAATCCCAATGAATCCATATTAATAAATATGAATCTTAGTTCATTCAAATGAATCCAAATGAATCCATATTAAGAAATATGAGTCATTGTTAATTCAAATGAATCCAAATGAATCCATATTAATAAATATGAATCCTTGTTAATTCAAATGAATCCCATCGGATCCATATTAATAAATATGAATCATTGTTCATTGAAATGAATCCCGTTGGATCCATATTAATAAATATGAATCCTAGTTCATTCAAATGAATCCAAATGAATCCATATTAATAAATATGAATCATTGTTCATTCAAATGAATCCCATTGGATCCGTATTAATAAATATGAGTCCTAGTTCATTCAAATGAATCCCAATGAATCCATATTAATAAATATGAATCATTGTTTATTCAAATGAATCTCAATGAATCCATATTAATAAATATGAATCTTAGTTCATTCAAATGAATCCCAATGAATCCATATTAATAAATATGAATCATTGTTTATTCAAATGAATCTCAATGAATCCATATTAATAAATATGAATCTTAGTTCATTCAAATGAATCCCAATGAATCCATATTAATAAATATGAATCTTAGTTCATTCAAATGAATCCAAATGAATCCATATTAATAAATATGAATCCTTTTTAATTCAAATGAATCCCATTGGATCCATATTAAGAAATATGAGTCATTGTTAATTCAAATGAATCCAAATGAATCCATATTAATAAATATGAATCCTTGTTAATTCAAATGAATCCCATTGGATCCATATTAATAAATATGAATCCTTGTTAATTCAAATGAATCCCATTGGATCCATATTAATAAATATGAATCCTAGTTCATTCAAATGAATCCCAATGAATCCATATTAATAAATATGAATCTTAGTTCATTCAATTGAATCCAAATGAATCCATATTAATAAATATGAATCCTTTTTAATTCAAATGAATCCCATTGGATCCATATTAATAAATATGAGTCATTGTTAATTCAAATGAATCCAAATGAATCCATATTAATAAATATGAATCCTTGTTAATTCAAATGAATCCCATTGGATCCATATTAATAAATATGAATCATTGTTCATTGAAATGAATCCCGTTGGATCCATATTAATAAATATGAATCCTTTTTAATTCAAATGAATCCCAATGAATCCATATTAATAAATATGAATCTTAGTTCATTCAAATGAATCCAAATGAATCCATATTAATAAATATGAATCCTTTTTAATTCAAATGAATCCCATTGGATCCATATTAAGAAATATGAGTCATTGTTAATTCAAATGAATCCAAATGAATCCATATTAATAAATATGAATCCTTGTTAATTCAAATGAATCCCATTGGATCCATATTAATAAATATGAATCCTTGTTAATTCAAATGAATCCCATTGGATCCATATTAATAAATATGAATCCTAGTTCATTCAAATGAATCCCAATGAATCCATATTAATAAATATGAATCTTAGTTCATTCAATTGAATCCAAATGAATCCATATTAATAAATATGAATCCTTTTTAATTCAAATGAATCCCATTGGATCCATATTAATAAATATGAGTCATTGTTAATTCAAATGAATCCAAATGAATCCATATTAATAAATATGAATCCTTGTTAATTCAAATGAATCCCATTGGATCCATATTAATAAATATGAATCATTGTTCATTGAAATGAATCCCGTTGGATCCATATTAATAAATATGAATCCTAGTTCATTCAAATGAATCCCAATGAATCCATATTAATAAATATGAATCTTAGTTCATTCAATTGAATCCAAATGAATCCATATTAATAAATATGAATCCTTTTTAATTCAAATGAATCCCGTTGGATCCATATTAATAAATATGAATCCTAGTTCATTCAAATGAATCCCAATGAATCCATATTAATAAATATGAATCTTAGTTCATTCAATTGAATCCAAATGAATCCATATAAATAAATATGAATCCTTTTTAATTCAAATGAATCCCATTGGATCCATATTAAGAAATATGAGTCATTGTTAATTCAAATGAATCCAAATGAATCCATATTAATAAATATGAATCCTTGTTAATTCAAATGAATCCCATTGGATCCATATTAATAAATATGAATCATTGTTCATTGAAATGAATCCCGTTGGATCCATATTAATAAATATGAATCCTAGTTCATTCAAATGAATCCCAATGAATCCATATTAATAAATATGAATCATTGTTTATTCAAATGAATCCCAATGAATCCATATTAATAAATATGAATCCTTTTTAATTCAAATGAATCCCATTGGATCCATATTAAGAAATATGAGTCATTGTTAATTCAAATGAATCCAAATGAATCCATATTAATAAATATGAATCCTTGTTAATTCAAATGAATCCCATTGGATCCATATTAATAAATATGAATCATTGTTCATTGAAATGAATCCCGTTGGATCCATATTAATAAAAATGAATCCTAGTTCATTCAAATGAATCCCAATGAATCCATATTAATAAATATGAATCTTAGTTCATTCAATTGAATCCAAATGAATCCATATTAATAAATATAAATCCTTGTTAATTCAAATGAATCCCATTGGATCCATATTAATAAATATGAATCCTTTTTAATTCAAATGAATCCCATTGGATCCATATTAAGAAATATGAGTCATTGTTAATTCAAATGAATCCAAATGAATCCATATTAATAAATATGAATCCTTGTTAATTCAAATGAATCCCATTGGATCCATATTAATAAATATGAATCATTGTTCATTGAAATGAATCCCGTTGGATCCATATTAATAAATATGAATCCTAGTTCATTCAAATGAATCCCAATGAATCCATATTAATAAATATGAGTCATTGTTAATTCAAATGAATCCAAATGAATCCATATTAATAAATATGAATCCTTGTTAATTCAAATGAATCCCATTGGACCCATATTAATAAATATGAATCATTGTTCATTGAAATGAATCCCGTTGGATCCATATTAATAAATATGAATCCTAGTTCATTCAAATGAATCCCAATGAATCCATATTAATAAATATGAATCTTAGTTCATTCAATTGAATCCAAATGAATCCATATTAATAAATATAAATCCTTGTTAATTCAAATGAATCCAAATGAATCCATATTAATAAATATGAATCCTTGTTAATTCAAATGAATCCCATTGGATCCATATTAATAAATATGAATCCTAGTTCATTCAAATGAATCCCAATGAATCCATATTAATAAATATGAATCTTAGTTCATTCAATTGAATCCAAATGAATCCATATTAATAAATATGAATCCTTTTTAATTCAAATGAATCCCATTGGATCCGTATTAAGAAATATGAGTCATTGTTAATTTAAATGAATCCAAATGAATCCATATTAATAAATATGAATCCTTGTTAATTCAAATGAATCCCATTGGATCCATATTAATAAATATGAATCATTGTTCATTGAAATGAATCCCGTTGGATCCATATTAATAAATATGAATCCTTTTTAATTCAAATGAATCCCATTGGATCCATATTAAGAAATATGAGTCATTGTTAATTCAAATGAATCCAAATGAATCCGTATTAAGAAATATGAGTCATTGTTAATTTAAATGAATCCAAATGAATCCATATTAATAAATATGAATCCTTGTTAATTCAAATGAATCCCATTGGATCCATATTAATAAATATGAATCATTGTTCATTGAAATGAATCCCGTTGGATCCATATTAATAAATATGAATCCTAGTTCATTCAAATGAATCCCAATGAATCCATATTAATAAATATGAATCTTAGTTCATTCAATTGAATCCAAATGAATCCATATTAATAAATATGAATCCTTTTTAATTCAAATGAATCCCATTGGATCCGTATTAAGAAATATGAGTCATTGTTAATTTAAATGAATCCAAATGAATCCATATTAATAAATATGAATCCTTGTTAATTCAAATGAATCCCATTGGATCCATATTAATAAATATGAATCATTGTTCATTGAAATGAATCCCGTTGGATCCATATTAATAAATATGAATCCTAGTTCATTCAAATGAATCCCAATGAATCCATATTAATAAATATGAATCTTAGTTCATTCAATTGAATCCAAATGAATCCATATTAATAAATATGAATCCTTTTTAATTCAAATGAATCCCATTGGATCCATATTAAGAAATATGAGTCATTGTTAATTCAAATGAATCCAAATGAATCCATATTAATAAATATGAATCCTTGTTAATTCAAATGAATCCCATTGGATCCATATTAATAAATATGAATCATTGTTCATTGAAATGAATCCCGTTGGATCCATATTAATAAATATGAATCCTAGTTCATTCAAATGAATCCCAATGAATCCATATTAATAAATATGAATCTTAGTTCATTCAATTGAATCCAAATGAATCCATATTAATAAATATAAATCCTTGTTAATTCAAATGAATCCCATTGGATCCATATTAATAAATATGAGTCATTGTTAATTCAAATGAATCCAAATGAATCCATATTAATAAATATGAATCCTTGTTAATTCAAATGAATCCCATTGGATCCATATTAATAAATATGAATCATTGTTCATTGAAATGAATCCCGTTGGATCCATATTAATAAATATGAATCCTAGTTCATTCAAATGAATCCCAATGAATCCATATTAATAAATATGAGTCATTGTTAATTCAAATGAATCCAAATGAATCCATATTAATAAATATGAATCCTTGTTAATTCAAATGAATCCCATTGGATCCATATTAATAAATATGAATCATTGTTCATTGAAATGAATCCCGTTGGATCCATATTAATAAATATGAATCCTAGTTCATTCAAATGAATCCCAATGAATCCATATTAATAAATATGAATCTTAGTTCATTCAATTGAATCCAAATGAATCCATATTAATAAATATAAATCCTTGTTAATTCAAATGAATCCAAATGAATCCATATTAATAAATATGAATCCTTGTTAATTCAAATGAATCCCATTGGATCCATATTAATAAATATGAATCCTAGTTCATTCAAATGAATCCCAATGAATCCATATTAATAAATATGAATCTTAGTTCATTCAATTGAATCCAAATGAATCCATATTAATAAATATGAATCCTTTTTAATTCAAATGAATCCCATTGGATCCATATTAAGAAATATGAGTCATTGTTAATTCAAATGAATCCAAATGAATCCATATTAATAAATATGAATCCTAGTTCATTCAAATGAATCCCAATGAATCCATATTAATAAATATGAATCTTAGTTCATTCAATTGAATCCAAATGAATCCATATTAATAAATATGAATCCTTTTTAATTCAAATGAATCCCATTGGATCCATATTAATAAATATGAGTCATTGTTAATTCAAATGAATCCAAATGAATCCATATTAATAAATATGAATCCTTGTTAATTCAAATGAATCCCATTGGATCCATATTAATAAATATGAATCATTGTTCATTGAAATGAATCCCGTTGGATCCATATTAATAAATATGAATCCTAGTTCATTCAAATGAATCCCAATGAATCCATATTAATAAATATGAATCTTAGTTCATTCAATTGAATCCAAATGAATCCATATTAATAAATATAAATCCTTGTTAATTCAAATGAATCCCATTGGATCCATATTAATAAATATGAGTCATTGTTAATTCAAATGAATCCAAATGAATCCATATTAATAAATATGAATCCTTGTTAATTCAAATGAATCCCATTGGATCCATATTAATAAATATGAATCATTGTTCATTGAAATGAATCCCGTTGGATCCATATTAATAAATATGAATCCTAGTTCATTCAAATGAATCCCAATGAATCCATATTAATAAATATGAGTCATTGTTAATTCAAATGAATCCAAATGAATCCATATTAATAAATATGAATCCTTGTTAATTCAAATGAATCCCATTGGATCCATATTAATAAATATGAATCATTGTTCATTGAAATGAATCCCGTTGGATCCATATTAATAAATATGAATCCTAGTTCATTCAAATGAATCCCAATGAATCCATATTAATAAATATGAATCTTAGTTCATTCAATTGAATCCAAATGAATCCATATTAATAAATATAAATCCTTGTTAATTCAAATGAATCCAAATGAATCCATATTAATAAATATGAATCCTTGTTAATTCAAATGAATCCCATTGGATCCATATTAATAAATATGAATCCTAGTTCATTCAAATGAATCCCAATGAATCCATATTAATAAATATGAATCTTAGTTCATTCAATTGAATCCAAATGAATCCATATTAATAAATATGAATCCTTTTTAATTCAAATGAATCCCATTGGATCCATATTAAGAAATATGAGTCATTGTTAATTCAAATGAATCCAAATGAATCCATATTAATAAATATGAATCCTAGTTCATTCAAATGAATCCCAATGAATCCATATTAATAAATATGAATCTTAGTTCATTCAATTGAATCCAAATGAATCCATATTAATAAATATGAATCCTTTTTAATTCAAATGAATCCCATTGGATCCGTATTAAGAAATATGAGTCATTGTTAATTCAAATGAATCCAAATGAATCCATATTAATAAATATGAATCCTTGTTAATTCAAATGAATCCCATTGGATCCATATTAATAAATATGAATCATTGTTCATTGAAATGAATCCCGTTGGATCCATATTAATAAATATGAATCCTTTTTAATTCAAATGAATCCCATTGGATCCATATTAAGAAATATGAGTCATTGTTAATTCAAATGAATCCAAATGAATCCATATTAATAAATATGAATCCTTGTTAATTCAAATGAATCCCATTGGATCCATATTAATAAATATGAATCATTGTTCATTGAAATGAATCCCGTTGGATCCATATTAATAAATATGAATCCTAGTTCATTCAAATGAATCCCAATGAATCCATATTAATAAATATGAATTTTAGTTCATTCAATTGAATCCAAATGAATCCATATTAATAAATATAAATCCTTGTTAATTCAAATGAATCCCATTGGATCCATATTAATAAATATGAGTCATTGTTAATTCAAATGAATCCAAATGAATCCATATTAATAAATATGAATCCTTGTTAATTCAAATGAATCCCATTGGATCCATATTAATAAATATGAATCATTGTTCATTGAAATGAATCCCGTTGGATCCATATTAATAAATATGAGTCATTGTTAATTCAAATGAATCCCATTGGATCCATATTAATAAATATGAATCATTGTTCATTGAAATGAATCCCGTTGGATCCATATTAATAAATATGAATCCTTTTTAATTCAAATGAATCCCATTGGATCCATATTAAGAAATATGAGTCATTGTTAATTCAAATGAATCCAAATGAATCCATATTAATAAATATGAATCCTTGTTAATTCAAATGAATCCCATTGGATCCATATTAATAAATATGAATCATTGTTCATTGAAATGAATCCCGTTGGATCCATATTAATAAATATGAATCCTAGTTCATTCAAATGAATCCCAATGAATCCATATTAATAAATATGAATTTTAGTTCATTCAATTGAATCCAAATGAATCCATATTAATAAATATAAATCCTTGTTAATTCAAATGAATCCCATTGGATCCATATTAATAAATATGAGTCATTGTTAATTCAAATGAATCCAAATGAATCCATATTAATAAATATGAATCCTTGTTAATTCAAATGAATCCCATTGGATCCATATTAATAAATATGAATCATTGTTCATTGAAATGAATCCCGTTGGATCCATATTAATAAATATGAATCCTAGTTCATTCAAATGAATCCCAATGAATCCATATTAATAAATATGAATCTTAGTTCATTCAATTGAATCCAAATGAATCCATATTAATAAATATAAATCCTTGTTAATTCAAATGAATCCCATTGGATCCATATTAATAAATATGAGTCATTGTTAATTCAAATGAATCCAAATGAATCCATATTAATAAATATGAATCCTTGTTAATTCAAATGAATCCCATTGGATCCATATTAATAAATATGAATCATTGTTCATTGAAATGAATCCCGTTGGATCCATATTAATAAATATGAATCCTAGTTCATTCAAATGAATCCCAATGAATCCATATTAATAAATATGAATCTTAGTTCATTCAATTGAATCCAAATGAATCCATATTAATAAATATGAATCCTTTTTAATTCAAATGAATCCCATTGGATCCATATTGAGAAATATGAGTCATTGTTAATTCAAATGAATCCAAATGAATCCATATTAATAAATATGAATCCTTGTTAATTCAAATGAATCCCATTGGATCCATATTAATAAATATGAATCATTGTTCATTGAAATGAATCCCGTTGGATCCATATTAATAAATATGAATCCTAGTTCATTCAAATGAATCCCAATGAATCCATATTAATAAATATGAGTCATTGTTAATTCAAATGAATCCCATTGGATCCATATTAATAAATATGAGTCATTGTTAATTCAAATGAATCCAAATGAATCCATATTAATAAATATAAATCCTTGTTAATTCAAATGAATCCCATTGGATCCATATTAATAAATATGAGTCATTGTTAATTCAAATGAATCCAAATGAATCCATATTAATAAATATGAATCCTAGTTCATTCAAATGAATCCCAATGAATCCATATTAATAAATATGAATCCTAGTTCATTCAATTGAATCCAAATGAATCCATATTAATAAATATAAATCCTTGTTAATTCAAATGAATCCCATTGGATCCATATTAATAAATATGAGTCATTGTTAATTCAAATGAATCCAAATGAATCCATATTAATAAATATGAATCCTAGTTCATTCAAATGAATCCCAATGAATCCATATTAATAAATATGAATCTTAGTTCATTCAATTGAATCCAAATGAATCCATATTAATAAATATAAATCCTTGTTAATTCAAATGAATCCCATTGGATCCATATTAATAAATATGAGTCATTGTTAATTCAAATGAATCCAAATGAATCCATATTAATAAATATGAATCCTTGTTAATTCAAATGAATCCCATTGGATCCATATTAATAAATATGAATCATTGTTCATTGAAATGAATCCCGTTGGATCCATATTAATAAATATGAATCCTAGTTCATTCAAATGAATCCCAATGAATCCATATTAATAAATATGAATCTTAGTTCATTCAATTGAATCCAAATGAATCCATATTAATAAATATGAATCCTTTTTAATTCAAATGAATCCCATTGGATCCATATTAAGAAATATGAGTCATTGTTAATTCAAATGAATCCAAATGAATCCATATTAATAAATATGAATCCTTGTTAATTCAAATGAATCCCATTGGATCCATATTAATAAATATGAATCCTTTTTAATTCAAATGAATCCCAATGGATCCATATTAAGAAATATGAGTCATTGTTTATTCAAATGAATCCCATTGGATCCATATTAATAAATATGAATCATTGTTCATTGAAATGAATCCCGTTGGATCCATATTAATAAATATGAATCATTGTTTATTCAAATGAATCCCAATGAATCCATATTAATAAATATGAATCCTTTTTAATTCAAATGAATCCCATTGGATCCATATTAATAAATATGAATCCTAGTTCATTCAAATGAATCCCAATGAATCCATATTAATAAATATGAATCATTGTTTATTCAAATGAATCCCAATGAATCCATATTAATAAATATGAATCCTTTTTAATTCAAATGAATCCCATTGGATCCATATTAGCAAATATGAGTCATTGTTAATTCAAATGAATCCAAATGAATCCATATTAATAAATATGAATCCTTGTTAATTCAAATGAATCCCATTGGATCCATATTAATAAATATGAATCCTTGTTAATTCAAATGAATCCCATTGGATCCATATTAATAAATATGAATCATTGTTCATTGAAATGAATCCCGTTGGATCCATATTAATAAATATGAATCCTAGTTCATTCAAATGAATCCCAATGAATCCATATTAATAAATATGAATCCTAGTTCATTCAAATGAATCCAAATGAATCCATATTAATAAATATGAATCCTTTTTAATTCAAATGAATCCAAATGAATCCATATTAATAAATATGAATCCTTGTTAATTCAAATGAATCCCATTGGATCCATATTAATAAATATGAATCCTAGTTCATTCAAATGAATCCCAATGAATCCATATTAATAAATATGAATCATTGTTTATTCAAATGAGTCCCAATGAATCCATATTAATAAATATGAATCCTTTTTAATTCAAATGAATCCCATTGGATCCATATTAGCAAATATGAGTCATTGTTAATTCAAATGAATCCAAATGAATCCATATTAATAAATATGAATCCTTGTTAATTCAAATGAATCCCATTGGATCCATATTAATAAATATGAATCATTGTTCATTGAAATGAATCCCGTTGGATCCATATTAATAAATATGAATCCTAGTTCATTCAATTGAATCCAAATGAATCCATATTAATAAATATGAATCCTTTTTAATTCAAATGAATCCCAATGAATCCATATTAAGAAATATGAGTCATTGTTAATTCAAATGAATCCAAATGAATCCATATTAATAAATATGAATCCTTGTTAATTCAAATGAATCCCATTGGATCCATATTAATAAATATGAATCATTGTTCATTCAAATGAATCCCAATGAATCCATATTAATAAATATGAATCTTAGTTCATTCAATTGAATCCAAATGAATCCAGATTAATAAATATGAATCCTTGTTAATTCAAATGAATCCCATCGGATCCATATTAATAAATATGAATCATTGTTCATTCGAATGAATCCCGCTGGATCCATATTAATAAATATGAGTCCTAGTTCATTCAAATGAATCCCATTGGATCCGTATTAATAAATATGAATCCTAGTTCATTCAAATGAATCCCAATGAATCCATATTAATAAATATGAATCATTGTTTATTCAAATGAATCTCAATGAATCCATATTAATAAATATGAATCTTAGTTCATTCAAATGAATCCAAATGAATCCATATTAAGAAATATGAATCCTAGTTCATTGAAATGAATCCCGTTGGATCCATATTAATAAATATGAATCCTAGTTCATTCAAATGAATCCCAATGAATCCATATTAATAAATATGAATCTTAGTTCATTCAATTGAATCCAAATGAATCCATATTAATAAATATAAATCCTTGTTAATTCAAATGAATCCCATTGGATCCATATTAAGAAATATGAGTCATTGTTAATTCAAATGAATCCAAATGAATCCATATTAATAAATATGAATCCTTGTTAATTCAAATGAATCCCATTGGATCCATATTAATAAATATGAATCCTAGTTCATTCAAATGAATCCCAATGAATCCATATTAATAAATATGAATCTTAGTTCATTCAATTGAATCCAAATGAATCCATATTAATAAATATGAATCCTAGTTCATTGAAATGAATCCCGTTGGATCCATATTAATAAATATGAATCCTAGTTCATTCAAATGAATCCCAATGAATCCATATTAATAAATATGAATCATTGTTTATTCAAATGAATCTCAATGAATCCATATTAATAAATATGAATCTTAGTTCATTCAAATGAATCCAAATGAATCCATATTAAGAAATATGAATCCTAGTTCATTGAAATGAATCCCGTTGGATCCATATTAATAAATATGAATCCTAGTTCATTCAAATGAATCCCAATGAATCCATATTAATAAATATGAATCTTAGTTCATTCAATTGAATCCAAATGAATCCATATTAATAAATATAAATCCTTGTTAATTCAAATGAATCCCATTGGATCCATATTAAGAAATATGAGTCATTGTTAATTCAGATTAGTAGACGTTTCCCCGACTGACATTTCCCCGACCGACGTTTCCCCGACCGACATTTCCCCGACTTGACATTTCCCCGACTCGACATTTCCCCGACCAAGACATTTCCCCGACCAAGACGTTTCCCCGACCATGACATTTCCCCGACCAAGACGTTTCCCCGACCAAGACGTTTCCCCGACCATGACGTTTCCCCGACTAAGGCATTTCCCCGACCAAGGCATTTCCCCGACCAAGGCATTTCCCCGACCAAGGCATTTCCCGACTAAATCATAAAAAATTTCCCCGACTTCAAAAAAATTAAAACTTCTTTTTTTTCCTTAAAAAATGAATATTTTAGCCCGGCTTACTAGAATAAAAAAAACAACATTTATACAGAAAAAAAATACAATAAAAAACAAAAGAAAAATTTTATAATTTACATTAAAAGGCGGCGAACTTCCATTAACAAAACACCAAGATTATTTGAATTTGTTTTCCAAAAAAAAGTGTTTGCTAATTTAGGATCACTTAATCCAATTCCAGTTCCCCAAAAATCATCATTAGGTGAAGCTTCGATTAAATTAAGATTTCCCGTGGAAAGTAATTTATTTTTTAAATATTCATTTTGTGAAAACTTTAAAAATAAAACTTCTTTCATAACTTCCAATCTTTTATAATTTATCCAATTTATATTTATTTTGATTCTTTTGGCAATTGATTTTGCTTTTAATGGATCATTTTCTCTTTGAATTTTTACAGCAATATCAAGATCCTTATGAAAAATTGCTTTCTGAAATTGATATAGTTGTTCAGCGGAAGAAAAATATATATTATTGAATTGATAAAAAATTGGAGAGGGATGGCAATTGCTCAAAAAATAATTTCTTCCAAAAAAATATCCGTTGTTACCAATAGTAATTGGATAATCCTATAAAATTTTAAATTAAGCTGAGATAGATAATTTGAATTTTAGTTTACTTTACCTTTGGAATTTTTGAGGTTCTCCAGCATTCATTTTTTCGCCAAGTGGTATGTTGAAAACTTTGCATATTGGTATGGAAATAAAATTGGGTTTTGAAAAATCAACAAATAATGATGAACAACAAATTAGAAATTTTAATGAAAATTTTAATTTGTGAAATTTAAAATTTGTTAAATTATTTTTTATTGCGGTTATCCTTTTAAGTTTTTTATTTGTGAAAGCTGTGATTTCTTTATGCTTTTTTCAAGAAAATCTTGACTTTTGCCTTGAAAGGTTTTTCACACTTATTGAAATAAAATATAAGCGCCGTTTGCTTGCCGCGCAAAAAATCATATAAAAGCAAAGCAGATCACCTTAAAAGTTGCCAGTAAGCTCGTCTTTTCTTTCGTCTGCGTTTTTCTCTCTTCTTTTTGCTAGTTTTTTGCCTGTTTTTTATTTTTTTCCCGATGGAAGAGGATCTGGTAGTGGATACTTATGAGTCTTCTAAAAAAAAAAGAAATGGTGTTTTCGGTAGAATTTTAGAATTAGATAATTCTCATTATCATTTAGAAAAGTCAAAAACTTTAAAAAATCTCCAAATTAATTCCTACTGGAATTGTGATCACAGTGATAGTTCTGGTTGTAAAGCTAGACTTATCACCACTGCTGTTGATAATAGTCGTCATAGAATTATTGAGAGAAAAGGTAATCATAGTCATGAAGTTTCATCCATCACTGCATCTGTAAAACGCGCTGGACTTCTCCTTGCTTCCCGCTCAAGAAATGCTGCTGAACGTGCTATTGATATTGTTAGTGATACTCGTACAAGTGTTCCTATTGTTGTCCAACAATCTTTGCCAGAATCAAATAGTCTTAAGCGTCGTGTTCATCGAGTTCGTCAAAATGAAAATGGTTTTCCAGAAGCTCCACCAAATCTTTCAGAATTAGTTATTCCACCAGCATTAGAAAATATTTCCATGCGCGATCCTGATGGCGGTGAAAATATCGAAGAGGCTTTTGTTGTACATGATTCAGGTCCTGAAACAGGGAATAGACGTTTTCTCATTTTCTCTTGTGCTCTTTTACTTCAATTTTTGGCAACTTCTGCTAATTGGTTTCTTGATGCAACTTTTAAAACAGTTCCAAATCTAGCTTATCAACTTTTAGTAGTTCATGGTCAACATAATGGAAGTCGAACAACAGTTCCTTGTGCTTATATTTTATTAAATAATAAGGATAGGAATATTTATGAAGATGCTTTGTCAGCGCTTAAGACATTAGTCGGTAATATTAGTCCTGAAACTGTCATGATGGATTTTGAAATTGGTCTCCATTCAGCTTTTCGTACAGTTTTCCCTGAAACTGATATTTCTGCTTGTTTTTTTCATTTGTGTGAAAATATTCGTCGTAAAATTGCTGATGTTGGTTTAAGAGTAGCAGTTCGAGATAATCATCAATTAGCATTATCAATGGCTATGATTAGAGCTTTAGCATTTGTCCCAGTTGAACATGTTGTCAGAGGTTTTGAAATTTTGAGTCATCATTTTGCAGCAACTTATAGTGAACGTGCCGATTATCCAGCCATTCTTGAAGTTCTACGTTACTTTGAAGATAATTATATCGGTAAAAAGGTTAGAAATAGACGTAGTCCACCTGTCTTTGCATTAGAATTATGGAATGTTTATGAACAAACAATTGAAAGCTGTCCAAGAACAAATAATAGTGTAGAAGGTTCTCATAATAAACTCCATAGCTTCTTTGATTGCGATCATCCTTCCTTTTTTAAATTTATTGATCTTCTTCGTAAGCATGTTAAAACTGTTGAAGCTGACATTTATGATCTTCGTGCAGGGAAAAATATTAGTCGACCATTGTCCCGATCTTGGGCTCTTCTTGAACTTCGTAAAATGAGACTTTTAGAATCTTTTGATTCTGATGATATTCTTGGTTTTCTTCGTGAAATGGCGGGCTTATTGGCAAATCATTAATTTTTTTAATTTCTTTTTCGGAAAACATTTTTAATTTAATATTAACAATATTCAAAGATTTCTTTTTTTCGTTCATTTTATTTAATTTTTTTTCGGCAATCTATTAATTTAAACTTTAATTACAAAAAAAACAAAAACAAGCTCTACTATAACCTGTTGCCTCCACGTGGCTAGAGCGGTAATAAAAAATATTGATAAATCAATTGAATTATTAATATTTTTTAGCAAAAGACAGGATTTTTCGGATATATTTAAGCTAAATTTGAAGAAAAAAAAGAAGTTTTAATTTTTTTGAAGTCGGGGAAATTTTTTATGATTTAGTCGGGGAAATGCCTTGGTCGGGGAAATGCCTTGGTCGGGGAAATGCCTTGGTCGGGGAAATGTCATGGTCGGGGAAACGTCATGGTCGGGGAAACGTCTTGGTCGGGGAAATGTCATGGTCGGGGAAACGTCTTGGTCGGGGAAATGTCGAGTCGGGGAAATGTCAAGTCGGGGAAATGTCGGTCGGGGAAACGTCGGTCGGGGAAATGTCAGTCGGGGAAACGTCTGAATTACCGTTAATTCAAATGAATCCCATTGGATCCATATTAATAAATATGAATCCTAGTTCATTCAAATGAATCCCAATGAATCCATATTAATAAATATGAATCATTGTTTATTCAAATGAATCTCAATGAATCCATATTAATAAATATGAATCTTAGTTCATTCAAATGAATCCAAATGAATCCATATTAAGAAATATGAATCCTAGTTCATTGAAATGAATCCCGTTGGATCCATATTAATAAATATGAATCCTAGTTCATTCAAATGAATCCCAATGAATCCATATTAATAAATATGAATCTTAGTTCATTCAATTGAATCCAAATGAATCCATATTAATAAATATAAATCCTTGTTAATTCAAATGAATCCCATTGGATCCATATTAAGAAATATGAGTCATTGTTAATTCAAATGAATCCAAATGAATCCATATTAATAAATATGAATCCTTGTTAATTCAAATGAATCCCATTGGATCCATATTAATAAATATGAATCCTAGTTCATTCAAATGAATCCCAATGAATCCATATTAATAAATATGAATCTTAGTTCATTCAATTGAATCCAAATGAATCCATATTAAGAAATATGAATCCTAGTTCATTGAAATGAATCCCGTTGGATCCATATTAATAAATATGAATCCTAGTTCATTCAAATGAATCCCAATGAATCCATATTAATAAATATGAATCTTAGTTCATTCAATTGAATCCAAATGAATCCATATTAATAAATATAAATCCTTGTTAATTCAAATGAATCCCATTGGATCCATATTAAGAAATATGAGTCATTGTTAATTCAAATGAATCCCATTGGATCCATATTAATAAATATGAATCCTAGTTCATTCAAATGAATCCCAATGAATCCATATTAATAAATATGAATCTTAGTTCATTCAATTGAATCCAAATGAATCCATATTAATAAATATAAATCCTTGTTAATTCAAATGAATCCCATTGGATCCATATTAAGAAATATGAGTCATTGTTAATTCAAATGAATCCAAATGAATCCATATTAATAAATATGAATCTTAGTTCATTCAATTGAATCCAAATGAATCCATATTAATAAATATAAATCCTTGTTAATTCAAATGAATCCCATTGGATCCATATTAAGAAATATGAGTCATTGTTAATTCAAATGAATCCAAATGAATCCATATTAATAAATATGAATCCTTGTTAATTCAAATGAATCCCATTGGATCCATATTAATAAATATGAATCATTGTTTATTCAAATGAATCCCAATGAATCCATATTAATAAATATGAATCCTTGTTAATTCAAATGAATCCCATTGGATCCATATTAATAAATATGAATCCTAGTTCATTCAAATGAATCCCAATGAATCCATATTAATAAATATGAATCCTTGTTAATTCAAATGAATCCCATTGGATCCATATTAATAAATATGAATCATTGTTCATTGAAATGAATCCCGTTGGATCCATATTAATAAATATGAATCCTAGTTCATTCAATTGAATCCAAATGAATCCATATTAATAAATATGAATCCTTTTTAATTCAAATGAATCCCAATGGATCCATATTAAGAAATATGAGTCATTGTTAATTCAAATGAATCCAAATAAATCCATATTAATAAATATGAATCCTTGTTAATTCAAATGAATCCCATTGGATCCATATTAATAAATATGAATCCTAGTTCATTCAAATGAATCCCAATGAATCCATATTAATAAATATGAATCCTAGTTCATTCAAATGAATCCCAATGAATCCATATTAATAAATATGAATCTTAGTTCATTCAATTGAATCCAAATGAATCCATATTAATAAATATAAATCCTTGTTAATTCAAATGAATCCCATTGGATCCATATTAAGAAATATGAGTCATTGTTAATTCAAATGAATCCAAATGAATCCATATTAAGAAATATGAATCCTAGTTCATTGAAATGAATCCCGTTAGATCCATATTAATAAATATGAATCCTAGTTCATTCAAATGAATCCCAATGAATCCATATTAATAAATATGAATCTTAGTTCATTCAATTGAATCCAAATGAATCCATATTAATAAATATAAATCCTTGTTAATTCAAATGAATCCCATTGGATCCATATTAAGAAATATGAGTCATTGTTAATTCAAATGAATCCAAATGAATCCATATTAATAAATATGAATCCTTGTTAATTCAAATGAATCCCATTGGATCCATATTAATAAATATGAATCATTGTTTATTCAAATGAATCCCAATGAATCCATATTAATAAATATGAATCCTTTTTAATTCAAATGAATCCCATTGGATCCATATTAAGAAATATGAGTCATTGTTAATTCAAATGAATCCAAATGAATCCATATTAATAAATATGAATCCTTGTTAATTCAAATGAATCCCATTGGATCCATATTAATAAATATGAATCATTGTTCATTGAAATGAATCCCGTTGGATCCATATTAATAAATATGAATCCTAGTTCATTCAATTGAATCCAAATGAATCCATATTAATAAATATGAATCCTTTTTAATTCAAATGAATCCCAATGGATCCATATTAAGAAATATGAGTCATTGTTAATTCAAATGAATCCAAATAAATCCATATTAATAAATATGAATCCTTGTTAATTCAAATGAATCCCATTGGATCCATATTAATAAATATGAATCCTAGTTCATTCAAATGAATCCCAATGAATCCATATTAATAAATATGAATCCTAGTTCATTCAAATGAATCCCAATGAATCCATATTAATAAATATGAATCTTAGTTCATTCAATTGAATCCAAATGAATCCATATTAATAAATATAAATCCTTGTTAATTCAAATGAATCCCATTGGATCCATATTAAGAAATATGAGTCATTGTTAATTCAAATGAATCCAAATGAATCCATATTAATAAATATGAATCCTAGTTCATTGAAATGAATCCCGTTGGATCCATATTAATAAATATGAATCCTAGTTCATTCAAATGAATCCCAATGAATCCATATTAATAAATATGAATCATTGTTTATTCAAATGAATCTCAATGAATCCATATTAATAAATATGAATCTTAGTTCATTCAAATGAATCCAAATGAATCCATATTAAGAAATATGAATCCTAGTTCATTGAAATGAATCCCGTTGGATCCATATTAATAAATATGAATCCTAGTTCATTCAAATGAATCCCAATGAATCCATATTAATAAATATGAATCTTAGTTCATTCAATTGAATCCAAATGAATCCATATTAATAAATATAAATCCTTGTTAATTCAAATGAATCCCATTGGATCCATATTAAGAAATATGAGTCATTGTTAATTCAAATGAATCCAAATGAATCCATATTAATAAATATGAATCCTAGTTCATTCAAATGAATCCCAATGAATCCATATTAATAAATATGAATCTTAGTTCATTCAATTGAATCCAAATGAATCCATATTAATAAATATAAATCCTTGTTAATTCAAATGAATCCCATTGGATCCATATTAAGAAATATGAGTCATTGTTAATTCAAATGAATCCAAATGAATCCATATTAATAAATATGAATCCTTGTTAATTCAAATGAATTCCATTGGATCCATATTAATAAATATGAATCATTGTTCATTGAAATGAATCCCGTTGGATCCATATTAATAAATATGAATCCTAGTTCATTCAATTGAATCCAAATGAATCCATATTAATAAATATGAATCCTTTTTAATTCAAATGAATCCCAATGGATCCATATTAAGAAATATGAGTCATTGTTAATTCAAATGAATCCAAATAAATCCATATTAATAAATATGAATCCTTGTTAATTCAAATGAATCCCATTGGATCCATATTAATAAATATGAATCCTAGTTCATTCAAATGAATCCCAATGAATCCATATTAATAAATATGAATCCTAGTTCATTCAAATGAATCCCAATGAATCCATATTAATAAATATGAATCTTAGTTCATTCAATTGAATCCAAATGAATCCATATTAATAAATATAAATCCTTGTTAATTCAAATGAATCCCATTGGATCCATATTAAGAAATATGAGTCATTGTTAATTCAAATGAATCCAAATGAATCCATATTAATAAATATGAATCCTAGTTCATTCAAATGAATCCCAATGAATCCATATTAATAAATATGAATCTTAGTTCATTCAATTGAATCCAAATGAATCCATATTAATAAATATAAATCCTTGTTAATTCAAATGAATCCCATTGGATCCATATTAAGAAATATGAGTCATTGTTAATTCAAATGAATCCAAATGAATCCATATTAATAAATATGAATCCTTGTTAATTCAAATGAATCCCATTGGATCCATATTAATAAATATGAATCATTGTTCATTGAAATGAATCCCGTTGGATCCATATTAATAAATATGAATCCTAGTTCATTCAATTGAATCCAAATGAATCCATATTAATAAATATGAATCCTTTTTAATTCAAATGAATCCCAATGGATCCATATTAAGAAATATGAGTCATTGTTAATTCAAATGAATCCAAATAAATCCATATTAATAAATATGAATCCTTGTTAATTCAAATGAATCCCATTGGATCCATATTAATAAATATGAATCCTAGTTCATTCAAATGAATCCCAATGAATCCATATTAATAAATATGAATCCTAGTTCATTCAAATGAATCCCAATGAATCCATATTAATAAATATAAATCCTTGTTAATTCAAATGAATCCCATTGGATCCATATTAAGAAATATGAGTCATTGTTAATTCAAATGAATCCAAATGAATCCATATTAATAAATATGAATCCTAGTTCATTGAAATGAATCCCGTTGGATCCATATTAATAAATATGAATCCTAGTTCATTCAAATGAATCCCAATGAATCCATATTAATAAATATGAATCATTGTTTATTCAAATGAATCTCAATGAATCCATATTAATAAATATGAATCTTAGTTCATTCAAATGAATCCAAATGAATCCATATTAAGAAATATGAATCCTAGTTCATTGAAATGAATCCCGTTGGATCCATATTAATAAATATGAATCCTAGTTCATTCAAATGAATCCCAATGAATCCATATTAATAAATATGAATCTTAGTTCATTCAATTGAATCCAAATGAATCCATATTAATAAATATAAATCCTTGTTAATTCAAATGAATCCCATTGGATCCATATTAAGAAATATGAATCATTGTTCATTGAAATGAATCCCGTTGGATCCATATTAATAAATATGAATCCTACTTCATTCAATTGAATCCAAATGAATCCATATTAATAAATATGAATCCTTTTTAATTCAAATGAATCCCAATGGATCCATATTAAGAAATATGAGTCATTGTTAATTCAAATGAATCCAAATGAATCCATATTAAGAAATATGAGTCATTGTTAATTCAAATGAATCCAAATGAATCCATATTAATAAATATGAATCCTTGTTAATTCAAATGAATCCCATTGGATCCATATTAATAAATATGAATCCTAGTTCATTCAAATGAATCCCAATGAATCCATATTAATAAATATGAATCTTAGTTCATTCAATTGAATCCAAATGAATCCATATTAAGAAATATGAATCCTAGTTCATTGAAATGAATCCCGTTGGATCCATATTAATAAATATGAATCCTAGTTCATTCAAATGAATCCCAATGAATCCATATTAATAAATATGAATCTTAGTTCATTCAATTGAATCCAAATGAATCCATATTAATAAATATAAATCCTTGTTAATTCAAATGAATCCCATTGGATCCATATTAAGAAATATGAGTCATTGTTAATTCAAATGAATCCAAATGAATCCATATTAATAAATATGAATCCTAGTTCATTCAAATGAATCCCAATGAATCCATATTAATAAATATGAATCTTAGTTCATTCAATTGAATCCAAATGAATCCATATTAATAAATATAAATCCTTGTTAATTCAAATGAATCCCATTGGATCCATATTAAGAAATATGAGTCATTGTTAATTCAAATGAATCCAAATGAATCCATATTAATAAATATGAATCCTAGTTCATTCAAATGAATCCCAATGAATCCATATTAATAAATATGAATCTTAGTTCATTCAATTGAATCCAAATGAATCCATATTAATAAATATAAATCCTTGTTAATTCAAATGAATCCCATTGGATCCATATTAAGAAATATGAGTCATTGTTAATTCAAATGAATCCAAATGAATCCATATTAATAAATATGAATCCTTGTTAATTCAAATGAATCCCATTGGATCCATATTAATAAATATGAATCATTGTTCATTGAAATGAATCCCGTTGGATCCATATTAATAAATATGAATCCTAGTTCATTCAATTGAATCCAAATGAATCCATATTAATAAATATGAATCCTTTTTAATTCAAATGAATCCCAATGGATCCATATTAAGAAATATGAGTCATTGTTAATTCAAATGAATCCAAATAAATCCATATTAATAAATATGAATCCTTGTTAATTCAAATGAATCCCATTGGATCCATATTAATAAATATGAATCCTAGTTCATTCAAATGAATCCCAATGAATCCATATTAATAAATATGAATCCTAGTTCATTCAAATGAATCCCAATGAATCCATATTAATAAATATAAATCCTTGTTAATTCAAATGAATCCCATTGGATCCATATTAAGAAATATGAGTCATTGTTAATTCAAATGAATCCAAATGAATCCATATTAATAAATATGAATCCTAGTTCATTGAAATGAATCCCGTTGGATCCATATTAATAAATATGAATCCTAGTTCATTCAAATGAATCCCAATGAATCCATATTAATAAATATGAATCATTGTTTATTCAAATGAATCTCAATGAATCCATATTAATAAATATGAATCTTAGTTCATTCAAATGAATCCAAATGAATCCATATTAAGAAATATGAATCCTAGTTCATTGAAATGAATCCCGTTGGATCCATATTAATAAATATGAATCCTAGTTCATTCAAATGAATCCCAATGAATCCATATTAATAAATATGAATCTTAGTTCATTCAATTGAATCCAAATGAATCCATATTAATAAATATAAATCCTTGTTAATTCAAATGAATCCCATTGGATCCATATTAAGAAATATGAATCATTGTTCATTGAAATGAATCCCGTTGGATCCATATTAATAAATATGAATCCTACTTCATTCAATTGAATCCAAATGAATCCATATTAATAAATATGAATCCTTTTTAATTCAAATGAATCCCAATGGATCCATATTAAGAAATATGAGTCATTGTTAATTCAAATGAATCCAAATGAATCCATATTAAGAAATATGAGTCATTGTTAATTCAAATGAATCCAAATGAATCCATATTAATAAATATGAATCCTTGTTAATTCAAATGAATCCCATTGGATCCATATTAATAAATATGAATCCTAGTTCATTCAAATGAATCCCAATGAATCCATATTAATAAATATGAATCTTAGTTCATTCAATTGAATCCAAATGAATCCATATTAAGAAATATGAATCCTAGTTCATTGAAATGAATCCCGTTGGATCCATATTAATAAATATGAATCCTAGTTCATTCAAATGAATCCCAATGAATCCATATTAATAAATATGAATCTTAGTTCATTCAATTGAATCCAAATGAATCCATATTAATAAATATAAATCCTTGTTAATTCAAATGAATCCCATTGGATCCATATTAAGAAATATGAGTCATTGTTAATTCAAATGAATCCCATTGGATCCATATTAATAAATATGAATCCTAGTTCATTCAAATGAATCCCAATGAATCCATATTAATAAATATGAATCTTAGTTCATTCAATTGAATCCAAATGAATCCATATTAATAAATATAAATCCTTGTTAATTCAAATGAATCCCATTGGATCCATATTAAGAAATATGAGTCATTGTTAATTCAAATGAATCCAAATGAATCCATATTAATAAATATGAATCTTAGTTCATTCAATTGAATCCAAATGAATCCATATTAATAAATATAAATCCTTGTTAATTCAAATGAATCCCATTGGATCCATATTAAGAAATATGAGTCATTGTTAATTCAAATGAATCCAAATGAATCCATATTAATAAATATGAATCCTTGTTAATTCAAATGAATCCCATTGGATCCATATTAATAAATATGAATCATTGTTTATTCAAATGAATCCCAATGAATCCATATTAATAAATATGAATCCTTGTTAATTCAAATGAATCCCATTGGATCCATATTAATAAATATGAATCCTAGTTCATTCAAATGAATCCCAATGAATCCATATTAATAAATATGAATCCTTGTTAATTCAAATGAATCCCATTGGATCCATATTAATAAATATGAATCATTGTTCATTGAAATGAATCCCGTTGGATCCATATTAATAAATATGAATCCTAGTTCATTCAATTGAATCCAAATGAATCCATATTAATAAATATGAATCCTTTTTAATTCAAATGAATCCCAATGGATCCATATTAAGAAATATGAGTCATTGTTAATTCAAATGAATCCAAATAAATCCATATTAATAAATATGAATCCTTGTTAATTCAAATGAATCCCATTGGATCCATATTAATAAATATGAATCCTAGTTCATTCAAATGAATCCCAATGAATCCATATTAATAAATATGAATCCTAGTTCATTCAAATGAATCCCAATGAATCCATATTAATAAATATGAATCTTAGTTCATTCAATTGAATCCAAATGAATCCATATTAATAAATATAAATCCTTGTTAATTCAAATGAATCCCATTGGATCCATATTAAGAAATATGAGTCATTGTTAATTCAAATGAATCCAAATGAATCCATATTAAGAAATATGAATCCTAGTTCATTGAAATGAATCCCGTTAGATCCATATTAATAAATATGAATCCTAGTTCATTCAAATGAATCCCAATGAATCCATATTAATAAATATGAATCTTAGTTCATTCAATTGAATCCAAATGAATCCATATTAATAAATATAAATCCTTGTTAATTCAAATGAATCCCATTGGATCCATATTAAGAAATATGAGTCATTGTTAATTCAAATGAATCCAAATGAATCCATATTAATAAATATGAATCCTTGTTAATTCAAATGAATCCCATTGGATCCATATTAATAAATATGAATCATTGTTTATTCAAATGAATCCCAATGAATCCATATTAATAAATATGAATCCTTTTTAATTCAAATGAATCCCATTGGATCCATATTAAGAAATATGAGTCATTGTTAATTCAAATGAATCCAAATGAATCCATATTAATAAATATGAATCCTTGTTAATTCAAATGAATCCCATTGGATCCATATTAATAAATATGAATCATTGTTCATTGAAATGAATCCCGTTGGATCCATATTAATAAATATGAATCCTAGTTCATTCAATTGAATCCAAATGAATCCATATTAATAAATATGAATCCTTTTTAATTCAAATGAATCCCAATGGATCCATATTAAGAAATATGAGTCATTGTTAATTCAAATGAATCCAAATAAATCCATATTAATAAATATGAATCCTTGTTAATTCAAATGAATCCCATTGGATCCATATTAATAAATATGAATCCTAGTTCATTCAAATGAATCCCAATGAATCCATATTAATAAATATGAATCCTAGTTCATTCAAATGAATCCCAATGAATCCATATTAATAAATATGAATCTTAGTTCATTCAATTGAATCCAAATGAATCCATATTAATAAATATAAATCCTTGTTAATTCAAATGAATCCCATTGGATCCATATTAAGAAATATGAGTCATTGTTAATTCAAATGAATCCAAATGAATCCATATTAATAAATATGAATCCTAGTTCATTGAAATGAATCCCGTTGGATCCATATTAATAAATATGAATCCTAGTTCATTCAAATGAATCCCAATGAATCCATATTAATAAATATGAATCATTGTTTATTCAAATGAATCTCAATGAATCCATATTAATAAATATGAATCTTAGTTCATTCAAATGAATCCAAATGAATCCATATTAAGAAATATGAATCCTAGTTCATTGAAATGAATCCCGTTGGATCCATATTAATAAATATGAATCCTAGTTCATTCAAATGAATCCCAATGAATCCATATTAATAAATATGAATCTTAGTTCATTCAATTGAATCCAAATGAATCCATATTAATAAATATAAATCCTTGTTAATTCAAATGAATCCCATTGGATCCATATTAAGAAATATGAGTCATTGTTAATTCAAATGAATCCAAATGAATCCATATTAATAAATATGAATCCTAGTTCATTCAAATGAATCCCAATGAATCCATATTAATAAATATGAATCTTAGTTCATTCAATTGAATCCAAATGAATCCATATTAATAAATATAAATCCTTGTTAATTCAAATGAATCCCATTGGATCCATATTAAGAAATATGAGTCATTGTTAATTCAAATGAATCCAAATGAATCCATATTAATAAATATGAATCCTTGTTAATTCAAATGAATCCCATTGGATCCATATTAATAAATATGAATCATTGTTCATTGAAATGAATCCCGTTGGATCCATATTAATAAATATGAATCCTAGTTCATTCAATTGAATCCAAATGAATCCATATTAATAAATATGAATCCTTTTTAATTCAAATGAATCCCAATGGATCCATATTAAGAAATATGAGTCATTGTTAATTCAAATGAATCCAAATAAATCCATATTAATAAATATGAATCCTTGTTAATTCAAATGAATCCCATTGGATCCATATTAATAAATATGAATCCTAGTTCATTCAAATGAATCCCAATGAATCCATATTAATAAATATGAATCCTAGTTCATTCAAATGAATCCCAATGAATCCATATTAATAAATATGAATCTTAGTTCATTCAATTGAATCCAAATGAATCCATATTAATAAATATAAATCCTTGTTAATTCAAATGAATCCCATTGGATCCATATTAAGAAATATGAGTCATTGTTAATTCAAATGAATCCAAATGAATCCATATTAATAAATATGAATCCTAGTTCATTGAAATGAATCCCGTTGGATCCATATTAATAAATATGAATCCTAGTTCATTCAAATGAATCCCAATGAATCCATATTAATAAATATGAATCATTGTTTATTCAAATGAATCTCAATGAATCCATATTAATAAATATGAATCTTAGTTCATTCAAATGAATCCAAATGAATCCATATTAAGAAATATGAATCCTAGTTCATTGAAATGAATCCCGTTGGATCCATATTAATAAATATGAATCCTAGTTCATTCAAATGAATCCCAATGAATCCATATTAATAAATATGAATCTTAGTTCATTCAATTGAATCCAAATGAATCCATATTAATAAATATAAATCCTTGTTAATTCAAATGAATCCCATTGGATCCATATTAAGAAATATGAGTCATTGTTAATTCAAATGAATCCAAATGAATCCATATTAATAAATATGAATCCTAGTTCATTCAAATGAATCCCAATGAATCCATATTAATAAATATGAATCTTAGTTCATTCAATTGAATCCAAATGAATCCATATTAATAAATATAAATCCTTGTTAATTCAAATGAATCCCATTGGATCCATATTAAGAAATATGAGTCATTGTTAATTCAAATGAATCCAAATGAATCCATATTAATAAATATGAATCCTTGTTAATTCAAATGAATCCCATTGGATCCATATTAATAAATATGAATCATTGTTCATTGAAATGAATCCCGTTGGATCCATATTAATAAATATGAATCCTAGTTCATTCAATTGAATCCAAATGAATCCATATTAATAAATATGAATCCTTTTTAATTCAAATGAATCCCAATGGATCCATATTAAGAAATATGAGTCATTGTTAATTCAAATGAATCCAAATAAATCCATATTAATAAATATGAATCCTTGTTAATTCAAATGAATCCCATTGGATCCATATTAATAAATATGAATCCTAGTTCATTCAAATGAATCCCAATGAATCCATATTAATAAATATGAATCCTAGTTCATTCAAATGAATCCCAATGAATCCATATTAATAAATATGAATCTTAGTTCATTCAATTGAATCCAAATGAATCCATATTAATAAATATAAATCCTTGTTAATTCAAATGAATCCCATTGGATCCATATTAAGAAATATGAGTCATTGTTAATTCAAATGAATCCAAATGAATCCATATTAATAAATATGAATCCTAGTTCATTGAAATGAATCCCGTTGGATCCATATTAATAAATATGAATCCTAGTTCATTCAAATGAATCCCAATGAATCCATATTAATAAATATGAATCATTGTTTATTCAAATGAATCTCAATGAATCCATATTAATAAATATGAATCTTAGTTCATTCAAATGAATCCAAATGAATCCATATTAAGAAATATGAATCCTAGTTCATTGAAATGAATCCCGTTGGATCCATATTAATAAATATGAATCCTAGTTCATTCAAATGAATCCCAATGAATCCATATTAATAAATATGAATCTTAGTTCATTCAATTGAATCCAAATGAATCCATATTAATAAATATAAATCCTTGTTAATTCAAATGAATCCCATTGGATCCATATTAAGAAATATGAGTCATTGTTAATTCAAATGAATCCAAATGAATCCATATTAATAAATATGAATCCTAGTTCATTCAAATGAATCCCAATGAATCCATATTAATAAATATGAATCTTAGTTCATTCAATTGAATCCAAATGAATCCATATTAATAAATATAAATCCTTGTTAATTCAAATGAATCCCATTGGATCCATATTAAGAAATATGAGTCATTGTTAATTCAAATGAATCCAAATGAATCCATATTAAGAAATATGAATCCTAGTTCATTGAAATGAATCCCGTTAGATCCATATTAATAAATATGAATCCTAGTTCATTCAAATGAATCCCAATGAATCCATATTAATAAATATGAATCTTAGTTCATTCAATTGAATCCAAATGAATCCATATTAATAAATATAAATCCTTGTTAATTCAAATGAATCCCATTGGATCCATATTAAGAAATATGAGTCATTGTTAATTCAAATGAATCCAAATGAATCCATATTAATAAATATGAATCCTTGTTAATTCAAATGAATCCCATTGGATCCATATTAATAAATATGAATCATTGTTTATTCAAATGAATCCCAATGAATCCATATTAATAAATATGAATCCTTTTTAATTCAAATGAATCCCATTGGATCCATATTAAGAAATATGAGTCATTGTTAATTCAAATGAATCCAAATGAATCCATATTAAGAAATATGAATCCTAGTTCATTGAAATGAATCCCGTTAGATCCATATTAATAAATATGAATCCTAGTTCATTCAAATGAATCCCAATGAATCCATATTAATAAATATGAATCTTAGTTCATTCAATTGAATCCAAATGAATCCATATTAATAAATATAAATCCTTGTTAATTCAAATGAATCCCATTGGATCCATATTAAGAAATATGAGTCATTGTTAATTCAAATGAATCCAAATGAATCCATATTAATAAATATGAATCCTTGTTAATTCAAATGAATCCCATTGGATCCATATTAATAAATATGAATCATTGTTCATTGAAATGAATCCCGTTGGATCCATATTAATAAATATGAATCTTAGTTCATTCAATTGAATCCAAATGAATCCATATTAATAAATATGAATCCTTTTTAATTCAAATGAATCCCAATGGATCCATATTAAGAAATATGAGTCATTGTTAATTCAAATGAATCCAAATAAATCCATATTAATAAATATGAATCCTTGTTAATTCAAATGAATCCCATTGGATCCATATTAATAAATATGAATCCTAGTTCATTCAAATGAATCCCAATGAATCCATATTAATAAATATGAATCCTAGTTCATTCAAATGAATCCCAATGAATCCATATTAATAAATATGAATCTTAGTTCATTCAATTGAATCCAAATGAATCCATATTAATAAATATAAATCCTTGTTAATTCAAATGAATCCCATTGGATCCATATTAAGAAATATGAGTCATTGTTAATTCAAATGAATCCAAATGAATCCATATTAAGAAATATGAATCCTAGTTCATTGAAATGAATCCCGTTAGATCCATATTAATAAATATGAATCCTAGTTCATTCAAATGAATCCCAATGAATCCATATTAATAAATATGAATCTTAGTTCATTCAATTGAATCCAAATGAATCCATATTAATAAATATAAATCCTTGTTAATTCAAATGAATCCCATTGGATCCATATTAAGAAATATGAGTCATTGTTAATTCAAATGAATCCAAATGAATCCATATTAAGAAATATGAATCCTAGTTCATTGAAATGAATCCCGTTAGATCCATATTAATAAATATGAATCCTAGTTCATTCAAATGAATCCCAATGAATCCATATTAATAAATATGAATCTTAGTTCATTCAATTGAATCCAAATGAATCCATATTAATAAATATAAATCCTTGTTAATTCAAATGAATCCCATTGGATCCATATTAAGAAATATGAGTCATTGTTAATTCAAATGAATCCAAATGAATCCATATTAATAAATATGAATCCTTGTTAATTCAAATGAATCCCATTGGATCCATATTAATAAATATGAATCATTGTTCATTGAAATGAATCCCGTTGGATCCATATTAATAAATATGAATCCTAGTTCATTCAATTGAATCCAAATGAATCCATATTAATAAATATGAATCCTTTTTAATTCAAATGAATCCCAATGGATCCATATTAAGAAATATGAGTCATTGTTAATTCAAATGAATCCAAATAAATCCATATTAATAAATATGAATCCTTGTTAATTCAAATGAATCCCATTGGATCCATATTAATAAATATGAATCCTAGTTCATTCAAATGAATCCCAATGAATCCATATTAATAAATATGAATCCTAGTTCATTCAAATGAATCCCAATGAATCCATATTAATAAATATGAATCTTAGTTCATTCAATTGAATCCAAATGAATCCATATTAATAAATATAAATCCTTGTTAATTCAAATGAATCCCATTGGATCCATATTAAGAAATATGAGTCATTGTTAATTCAAATGAATCCAAATGAATCCATATTAAGAAATATGAATCCTAGTTCATTGAAATGAATCCCGTTAGATCCATATTAAGAAATATGAATCCTAGTTCATTGAAATGAATCCCGTTAGATCCATATTAATAAATATGAATCCTAGTTCATTCAAATGAATCCCAATGAATCCATATTAATAAATATGAATCTTAGTTCATTCAATTGAATCCAAATGAATCCATATTAATAAATATAAATCCTTGTTAATTCAAATGAATCCCATTGGATCCATATTAAGAAATATGAGTCATTGTTAATTCAAATGAATCCAAATGAATCCATATTAATAAATATGAATCCTTGTTAATTCAAATGAATCCCATTGGATCCATATTAATAAATATGAATCCTAGTTCATTCAAATGAATCCCAATGAATCCATATTAATAAATATGAATCTTAGTTCATTCAATTGAATCCAAATGAATCCATATTAATAAATATAAATCCTTGTTAATTCAAATGAATCCCATTGGATCCATATTAAGAAATATGAGTCATTGTTAATTCAAATGAATCCAAATGAATCCATATTAATAAATATGAATCCTTGTTAATTCAAATGAATCCCATTGGATCCATATTAATAAATATGAATCATTGTTCATTGAAATGAATCCCGTTGGATCCATATTAATAAATATGAATCTTAGTTCATTCAATTGAATCCAAATGAATCCATATTAATAAATATAAATCCTTGTTAATTCAAATGAATCCCATTGGATCCATATTAAGAAATATGAGTCATTGTTAATTCAAATGAATCCAAATGAATCCATATTAATAAATATGAATCCTTGTTAATTCAAATGAATCCCATTGGATCCATATTAAGAAATATGAGTCATTGTTAATTCAAATGAATCCAAATGAATCCATATTAATAAATATGAATCCTTGTTAATTCAAATGAATCCAAATGAATCCATATTAAGAAATATGAATCCTAGTTCATTGAAATGAATCCCGTTAGATCCATATTAATAAATATGAATCCTAGTTCATTCAAATGAATCCCAATGAATCCATATTAATAAATATGAATCTTAGTTCATTCAATTGAATCCAAATGAATCCATATTAATAAATATAAATCCTTGTTAATTCAAATGAATCCCATTGGATCCATATTAAGAAATATGAGTCATTGTTAATTCAAATGAATCCAAATGAATCCATATTAATAAATATGAATCCTTGTTAATTCAAATGAATCCCATTGGATCCATATTAATAAATATGAATCCTAGTTCATTCAAATGAATCCCAATGAATCCATATTAATAAATATGAATCTTAGTTCATTCAATTGAATCCAAATGAATCCATATTAATAAATATAAATCCTTGTTAATTCAAATGAATCCCATTGGATCCATATTAAGAAATATGAGTCATTGTTAATTCAAATGAATCCAAATGAATCCATATTAATAAATATGAATCCTTGTTAATTCAAATGAATCCCATTGGATCCATATTAAGAAATATGAGTCATTGTTAATTCAAATGAATCCAAATGAATCCATATTAATAAATATGAATCCTTGTTAATTCAAATGAATCCAAATGAATCCATATTAAGAAATATGAATCCTAGTTCATTGAAATGAATCCCGTTAGATCCATATTAATAAATATGAATCCTAGTTCATTCAAATGAATCCCAATGAATCCATATTAATAAATATGAATCTTAGTTCATTCAATTGAATCCAAATGAATCCATATTAATAAATATAAATCCTTGTTAATTCAAATGAATCCCATTGGATCCATATTAAGAAATATGAGTCATTGTTAATTCAAATGAATCCAAATGAATCCATATTAATAAATATGAATCCTTGTTAATTCAAATGAATCCCATTGGATCCATATTAATAAATATGAATCATTGTTCATTGAAATGAATCCCGTTGGATCCATATTAATAAATATGAATCCTAGTTCATTCAATTGAATCCAAATGAATCCATATTAATAAATATGAATCCTTTTTAATTCAAATGAATCCCAATGGATCCATATTAAGAAATATGAGTCATTGTTAATTCAAATGAATCCAAATAAATCCATATTAATAAATATGAATCCTTGTTAATTCAAATGAATCCCATTGGATCCATATTAATAAATATGAATCCTAGTTCATTCAAATGAATCCCAATGAATCCATATTAATAAATATGAATCCTAGTTCATTCAAATGAATCCCAATGAATCCATATTAATAAATATGAATCTTAGTTCATTCAATTGAATCCAAATGAATCCATATTAATAAATATAAATCCTTGTTAATTCAAATGAATCCCATTGGATCCATATTAAGAAATATGAGTCATTGTTAATTCAAATGAATCCAAATGAATCCATATTAAGAAATATGAATCCTAGTTCATTGAAATGAATCCCGTTAGATCCATATTAATAAATATGAATCCTAGTTCATTCAAATGAATCCCAATGAATCCATATTAATAAATATGAATCTTAGTTCATTCAATTGAATCCAAATGAATCCATATTAATAAATATAAATCCTTGTTAATTCAAATGAATCCCATTGGATCCATATTAAGAAATATGAGTCATTGTTAATTCAAATGAATCCAAATGAATCCATATTAATAAATATGAATCCTTGTTAATTCAAATGAATCCCATTGGATCCATATTAATCAATATGAATCATTGTTCATTGAAATGAATCCCGTTGGATCCATATTAATAAATATGAATCCTAGTTCATTCAATTGAATCCAAATGAATCCATATTAATAAATATGAATCCTTTTTAATTCAAATGAATCCCAATGGATCCATATTAAGAAATATGAGTCATTGTTAATTCAAATGAATCCAAATAAATCCATATTAATAAATATGAATCCTTGTTAATTCAAATGAATCCCATTGGATCCATATTAATAAATATGAATCCTAGTTCATTCAAATGAATCCCAATGAATCCATATTAATAAATATGAATCCTAGTTCATTCAAATGAATCCCAATGAATCCATATTAATAAATATGAATCTTAGTTCATTCAATTGAATCCAAATGAATCCATATTAATAAATATAAATCCTTGTTAATTCAAATGAATCCCATTGGATCCATATTAAGAAATATGAGTCATTGTTAATTCAAATGAATCCAAATGAATCCATATTAAGAAATATGAATCCTAGTTCATTGAAATGAATCCCGTTAGATCCATATTAATAAATATGAATCCTAGTTCATTCAAATGAATCCCAATGAATCCATATTAATAAATATGAATCTTAGTTCATTCAATTGAATCCAAATGAATCCATATTAATAAATATAAATCCTTGTTAATTCAAATGAATCCCATTGGATCCATATTAAGAAATATGAGTCATTGTTAATTCAAATGAATCCAAATGAATCCATATTAATAAATATGAATCCTTGTTAATTCAAATGAATCCCATTGGATCCATATTAATAAATATGAATCATTGTTCATTGAAATGAATCCCGTTGGATCCATATTAATAAATATGAATCCTAGTTCATTCAATTGAATCCAAATGAATCCATATTAATAAATATGAATCCTTTTTAATTCAAATGAATCCCAATGGATCCATATTAAGAAATATGAGTCATTGTTAATTCAAATGAATCCAAATAAATCCATATTAATAAATATGAATCCTTGTTAATTCAAATGAATCCCATTGGATCCATATTAATAAATATGAATCCTAGTTCATTCAAATGAATCCCAATGAATCCATATTAATAAATATGAATCCTAGTTCATTCAAATGAATCCCAATGAATCCATATTAATAAATATGAATCTTAGTTCATTCAATTGAATCCAAATGAATCCATATTAATAAATATAAATCCTTGTTAATTCAAATGAATCCCATTGGATCCATATTAATAAATATGAATCATTGTTCATTCAAATGAATCCCAATGAATCCATATTAATAAATATGAATCTTAGTTCATTCAATTGAATCCAAATGAATCCAGATTAATAAATATGAATCCTTGTTAATTCAAATGAATCCCATCGGATCCATATTAATAAATATGAATCATTGTTCATTCGAATGAATCCCGCTGGATCCATATTAATAAATATGAGTCCTAGTTCATTCAAATGAATCCCATTGGATCCGTATTAATAAATATGAATCCTAGTTCATTCAAATGAATCCCAATGAATCCATATTAATAAATATGAATCATTGTTTATTCAAATGAATCTCAATGAATCCATATTAATAAATATGAATCTTAGTTCATTCAAATGAATCCAAATGAATCCATATTAAGAAATATGAATCCTAGTTCATTGAAATGAATCCCGTTGGATCCATATTAATAAATATGAATCCTAGTTCATTCAAATGAATCCCAATGAATCCATATTAATAAATATGAATCTTAGTTCATTCAATTGAATCCAAATGAATCCATATTAATAAATATAAATCCTTGTTAATTCAAATGAATCCCATTGGATCCATATTAAGAAATATGAGTCATTGTTAATTCAAATGAATCCAAATGAATCCATATTAATAAATATGAATCCTTGTTAATTCAAATGAATCCCATTGGATCCATATTAATAAATATGAATCCTAGTTCATTCAAATGAATCCCAATGAATCCATATTAATAAATATGAATCTTAGTTCATTCAATTGAATCCAAATGAATCCATATTAATAAATATGAATCCTAGTTCATTGAAATGAATCCCGTTGGATCCATATTAATAAATATGAATCCTAGTTCATTCAAATGAATCCCAATGAATCCATATTAATAAATATGAATCATTGTTTATTCAAATGAATCTCAATGAATCCATATTAATAAATATGAATCTTAGTTCATTCAAATGAATCCAAATGAATCCATATTAAGAAATATGAATCCTAGTTCATTGAAATGAATCCCGTTGGATCCATATTAATAAATATGAATCCTAGTTCATTCAAATGAATCCCAATGAATCCATATTAATAAATATGAATCTTAGTTCATTCAATTGAATCCAAATGAATCCATATTAATAAATATAAATCCTTGTTAATTCAAATGAATCCCATTGGATCCATATTAAGAAATATGAGTCATTGTTAATTCAAATGAATCCCATTGGATCCATATTAATAAATATGAATCCTAGTTCATTCAAATGAATCCCAATGAATCCATATTAATAAATATGAATCTTAGTTCATTCAATTGAATCCAAATGAATCCATATTAATAAATATAAATCCTTGTTAATTCAAATGAATCCCATTGGATCCATATTAAGAAATATGAGTCATTGTTAATTCAAATGAATCCAAATGAATCCATATTAAGAAATATGAATCCTAGTTCATTGAAATGAATCCCGTTAGATCCATATTAATAAATATGAATCCTAGTTCATTCAAATGAATCCCAATGAATCCATATTAATAAATATGAATCTTAGTTCATTCAATTGAATCCAAATGAATCCATATTAATAAATATAAATCCTTGTTAATTCAAATGAATCCCATTGGATCCATATTAAGAAATATGAGTCATTGTTAATTCAAATGAATCCAAATGAATCCATATTAATAAATATGAATCCTTGTTAATTCAAATGAATCCCATTGGATCCATATTAATAAATATGAATCATTGTTTATTCAAATGAATCCCAATGAATCCATATTAATAAATATGAATCCTTGTTAATTCAAATGAATCCCATTGGATCCATATTAATAAATATGAATCATTGTTCATTGAAATGAATCCCGTTGGATCCATATTAATAAATATGAATCCTAGTTCATTCAATTGAATCCAAATGAATCCATATTAATAAATATGAATCCTTTTTAATTCAAATGAATCCCATTGGATCCATATTAAGAAATATGAGTCATTGTTAATTCAAATGAATCCAAATGAATCCATATTAATAAATATGAATCCTTGTTAATTCAAATGAATCCCATTGGATCCATATTAATAAATATGAATCATTGTTCATTGAAATGAATCCCGTTGGATCCATATTAATAAATATGAATCCTAGTTCATTCAATTGAATCCAAATGAATCCATATTAATAAATATGAATCCTTTTTAATTCAAATGAATCCCAATGGATCCATATTAAGAAATATGAGTCATTGTTAATTCAAATGAATCCAAATAAATCCATATTAATAAATATGAATCCTTGTTAATTCAAATGAATCCCATTGGATCCATATTAATAAATATGAATCCTAGTTCATTCAAATGAATCCCAATGAATCCATATTAATAAATATGAATCCTAGTTCATTCAAATGAATCCCAATGAATCCATATTAATAAATATGAATCTTAGTTCATTCAATTGAATCCAAATGAATCCATATTAATAAATATAAATCCTTGTTAATTCAAATGAATCCCATTGGATCCATATTAAGAAATATGAGTCATTGTTAATTCAAATGAATCCAAATGAATCCATATTAAGAAATATGAATCCTAGTTCATTGAAATGAATCCCGTTAGATCCATATTAATAAATATGAATCCTAGTTCATTCAAATGAATCCCAATGAATCCATATTAATAAATATGAATCTTAGTTCATTCAATTGAATCCAAATGAATCCATATTAATAAATATAAATCCTTGTTAATTCAAATGAATCCCATTGGATCCATATTAAGAAATATGAGTCATTGTTAATTCAAATGAATCCAAATGAATCCATATTAATAAATATGAATCCTTGTTAATTCAAATGAATCCCATTGGATCCATATTAATAAATATGAATCATTGTTTATTCAAATGAATCCCAATGAATCCATATTAATAAATATGAATCCTTTTTAATTCAAATGAATCCCATTGGATCCATATTAAGAAATATGAGTCATTGTTAATTCAAATGAATCCAAATGAATCCATATTAATAAATATGAATCCTTGTTAATTCAAATGAATCCCATTGGATCCATATTAATAAATATGAATCATTGTTCATTGAAATGAATCCCGTTGGATCCATATTAATAAATATGAATCCTAGTTCATTCAATTGAATCCAAATGAATCCATATTAATAAATATGAATCCTTTTTAATTCAAATGAATCCCAATGGATCCATATTAAGAAATATGAGTCATTGTTAATTCAAATGAATCCAAATAAATCCATATTAATAAATATGAATCCTTGTTAATTCAAATGAATCCCATTGGATCCATATTAATAAATATGAATCCTAGTTCATTCAAATGAATCCCAATGAATCCATATTAATAAATATGAATCCTAGTTCATTCAAATGAATCCCAATGAATCCATATTAATAAATATGAATCTTAGTTCATTCAATTGAATCCAAATGAATCCATATTAATAAATATAAATCCTTGTTAATTCAAATGAATCCCATTGGATCCATATTAAGAAATATGAGTCATTGTTAATTCAAATGAATCCAAATGAATCCATATTAATAAATATGAATCCTAGTTCATTGAAATGAATCCCGTTGGATCCATATTAATAAATATGAATCCTAGTTCATTCAAATGAATCCCAATGAATCCATATTAATAAATATGAATCATTGTTTATTCAAATGAATCTCAATGAATCCATATTAATAAATATGAATCTTAGTTCATTCAAATGAATCCAAATGAATCCATATTAAGAAATATGAATCCTAGTTCATTGAAATGAATCCCGTTGGATCCATATTAATAAATATGAATCCTAGTTCATTCAAATGAATCCCAATGAATCCATATTAATAAATATGAATCTTAGTTCATTCAATTGAATCCAAATGAATCCATATTAATAAATATAAATCCTTGTTAATTCAAATGAATCCCATTGGATCCATATTAAGAAATATGAGTCATTGTTAATTCAAATGAATCCAAATGAATCCATATTAATAAATATGAATCCTAGTTCATTCAAATGAATCCCAATGAATCCATATTAATAAATATGAATCTTAGTTCATTCAATTGAATCCAAATGAATCCATATTAATAAATATAAATCCTTGTTAATTCAAATGAATCCCATTGGATCCATATTAAGAAATATGAGTCATTGTTAATTCAAATGAATCCAAATGAATCCATATTAAGAAATATGAATCCTAGTTCATTGAAATGAATCCCGTTAGATCCATATTAATAAATATGAATCCTAGTTCATTCAAATGAATCCCAATGAATCCATATTAATAAATATGAATCTTAGTTCATTCAATTGAATCCAAATGAATCCATATTAATAAATATAAATCCTTGTTAATTCAAATGAATCCCATTGGATCCATATTAAGAAATATGAGTCATTGTTAATTCAAATGAATCCAAATGAATCCATATTAATAAATATGAATCCTTGTTAATTCAAATGAATCCCATTGGATCCATATTAATAAATATGAATCATTGTTTATTCAAATGAATCCCAATGAATCCATATTAATAAATATGAATCCTTTTTAATTCAAATGAATCCCATTGGATCCATATTAAGAAATATGAGTCATTGTTAATTCAAATGAATCCAAATGAATCCATATTAATAAATATGAATCCTTGTTAATTCAAATGAATCCCATTGGATCCATATTAATAAATATGAATCATTGTTCATTGAAATGAATCCCGTTGGATCCATATTAATAAATATGAATCCTAGTTCATTCAATTGAATCCAAATGAATCCATATTAATAAATATGAATCCTTTTTAATTCAAATGAATCCCAATGGATCCATATTAAGAAATATGAGTCATTGTTAATTCAAATGAATCCAAATAAATCCATATTAATAAATATGAATCCTTGTTAATTCAAATGAATCCCATTGGATCCATATTAATAAATATGAATCCTAGTTCATTCAAATGAATCCCAATGAATCCATATTAATAAATATGAATCCTAGTTCATTCAAATGAATCCCAATGAATCCATATTAATAAATATGAATCTTAGTTCATTCAATTGAATCCAAATGAATCCATATTAATAAATATAAATCCTTGTTAATTCAAATGAATCCCATTGGATCCATATTAAGAAATATGAGTCATTGTTAATTCAAATGAATCCAAATGAATCCATATTAAGAAATATGAATCCTAGTTCATTGAAATGAATCCCGTTAGATCCATATTAATAAATATGAATCCTAGTTCATTCAAATGAATCCCAATGAATCCATATTAATAAATATGAATCTTAGTTCATTCAATTGAATCCAAATGAATCCATATTAATAAATATAAATCCTTGTTAATTCAAATGAATCCCATTGGATCCATATTAAGAAATATGAGTCATTGTTAATTCAAATGAATCCAAATGAATCCATATTAATAAATATGAATCCTTGTTAATTCAAATGAATCCCATTGGATCCATATTAATAAATATGAATCATTGTTTATTCAAATGAATCCCAATGAATCCATATTAATAAATATGAATCCTTTTTAATTCAAATGAATCCCATTGGATCCATATTAAGAAATATGAGTCATTGTTAATTCAAATGAATCCAAATGAATCCATATTAATAAATATGAATCCTTGTTAATTCAAATGAATCCCATTGGATCCATATTAATAAATATGAATCATTGTTTATTCAAATGAATCCCAATGAATCCATATTAATAAATATGAATCCTTTTTAATTCAAATGAATCCCATTGGATCCATATTAAGAAATATGAGTCATTGTTAATTCAAATGAATCCAAATGAATCCATATTAATAAATATGAATCCTTGTTAATTCAAATGAATCCCATTGGATCCATATTAATAAATATGAATCATTGTTCATTGAAATGAATCCCGTTGGATCCATATTAATAAATATGAATCCTAGTTCATTCAATTGAATCCAAATGAATCCATATTAATAAATATGAATCCTTTTTAATTCAAATGAATCCCAATGGATCCATATTAAGAAATATGAGTCATTGTTAATTCAAATGAATCCAAATAAATCCATATTAATAAATATGAATCCTTGTTAATTCAAATGAATCCCATTGGATCCATATTAATAAATATGAATCCTAGTTCATTCAAATGAATCCCAATGAATCCATATTAATAAATATGAATCCTAGTTCATTCAAATGAATCCCAATGAATCCATATTAATAAATATGAATCTTAGTTCATTCAATTGAATCCAAATGAATCCATATTAATAAATATAAATCCTTGTTAATTCAAATGAATCCCATTGGATCCATATTAAGAAATATGAGTCATTGTTAATTCAAATGAATCCAAATGAATCCATATTAAGAAATATGAATCCTAGTTCATTGAAATGAATCCCGTTAGATCCATATTAATAAATATGAATCCTAGTTCATTCAAATGAATCCCAATGAATCCATATTAATAAATATGAATCTTAGTTCATTCAATTGAATCCAAATGAATCCATATTAATAAATATAAATCCTTGTTAATTCAAATGAATCCCATTGGATCCATATTAAGAAATATGAGTCATTGTTAATTCAAATGAATCCAAATGAATCCATATTAATAAATATGAATCCTTGTTAATTCAAATGAATCCCATTGGATCCATATTAATAAATATGAATCATTGTTTATTCAAATGAATCCCAATGAATCCATATTAATAAATATGAATCCTTTTTAATTCAAATGAATCCCATTGGATCCATATTAAGAAATATGAGTCATTGTTAATTCAAATGAATCCAAATGAATCCATATTAATAAATATGAATCCTTGTTAATTCAAATGAATCCCATTGGATCCATATTAATAAATATGAATCATTGTTCATTGAAATGAATCCCGTTGGATCCATATTAATAAATATGAATCCTAGTTCATTCAATTGAATCCAAATGAATCCATATTAATAAATATGAATCCTTTTTAATTCAAATGAATCCCAATGGATCCATATTAAGAAATATGAGTCATTGTTAATTCAAATGAATCCAAATAAATCCATATTAATAAATATGAATCCTTGTTAATTCAAATGAATCCCATTGGATCCATATTAATAAATATGAATCCTAGTTCATTCAAATGAATCCCAATGAATCCATATTAATAAATATGAATCCTAGTTCATTCAAATGAATCCCAATGAATCCATATTAATAAATATGAATCTTAGTTCATTCAATTGAATCCAAATGAATCCATATTAATAAATATAAATCCTTGTTAATTCAAATGAATCCCATTGGATCCATATTAAGAAATATGAGTCATTGTTAATTCAAATGAATCCAAATGAATCCATATTAATAAATATGAATCCTTGTTAATTCAAATGAATCCCATTGGATCCATATTAATAAATATGAATCATTGTTTATTCAAATGAATCCCAATGAATCCATATTAATAAATATGAATCCTTTTTAATTCAAATGAATCCCATTGGATCCATATTAAGAAATATGAGTCATTGTTAATTCAAATGAATCCAAATGAATCCATATTAATAAATATGAATCCTTGTTAATTCAAATGAATCCCATTGGATCCATATTAATAAATATGAATCATTGTTCATTGAAATGAATCCCGTTGGATCCATATTAATAAATATGAATCCTAGTTCATTCAATTGAATCCAAATGAATCCATATTAATAAATATGAATCCTTTTTAATTCAAATGAATCCCAATGGATCCATATTAAGAAATATGAGTCATTGTTAATTCAAATGAATCCAAATAAATCCATATTAATAAATATGAATCCTTGTTAATTCAAATGAATCCCATTGGATCCATATTAATAAATATGAATCCTAGTTCATTCAAATGAATCCCAATGAATCCATATTAATAAATATGAATCCTAGTTCATTCAAATGAATCCCAATGAATCCATATTAATAAATATGAATCTTAGTTCATTCAATTGAATCCAAATGAATCCATATTAATAAATATAAATCCTTGTTAATTCAAATGAATCCCATTGGATCCATATTAATAAATATAAATCCTTGTTAATTCAAATGAATCCCATTGGATCCATATTAAGAAATTTGAGTCATTGTTAATTCAAATGAATCCAAATGAATCCATATTAATAAATATGAATCCTTGTTAATTCAAATGAATCCCATTGGATCCATATTAATAAATATGAATCCTAGTTCATTGAAATGAATCCCGTTGGATCCATATTAATAAATATGAATCCTAGTTCATTCAAATGAATCCCAATGAATCCATATTAATAAATATGAATCATTGTTTATTCAAATGAATCTCAATGAATCCATATTAATAAATATGAATCTTAGTTCATTCAAATGAATCCAAATGAATCCATATTAAGAAATATGAATCCTAGTTCATTGAAATGAATCCCGTTGGATCCATATTAATAAATATGAATCCTAGTTCATTCAAATGAATCCCAATGAATCCATATTAATAAATATGAATCATTGTTTATTCAAATGAATCTCAATGAATCCATATTAATAAATATGAATCTTAGTTCATTCAAATGAATCCAAATGAATCCATATTAAGAAATATGAATCCTAGTTCATTGAAATGAATCCCGTTGGATCCATATTAATAAATATGAATCCTAGTTCATTCAAATGAATCCCATTGGATCCATATTAAGAAATATGAGTCATTGTTAATTCAAATGAATCCAAATGAATCCATATTAATAAATATGAATCCTTGTTAATTCAAATGAATCCCATTGGATCCATATTAATAAATATGAATCCTTTTTAATTCAAATGAATCCCAATGGATCCATATTAAGAAATATGAGTCATTGTTAATTCAAATGAATCCAAATGAATCCATATTAATAAATATGAATCCTTGTTAATTCAAATGAATCCCATTGGATCCATATTAATAAATATGAATCCTAGTTCATTCAAATGAATCCCAATGAATCCATATTAATAAATATGAATCCTAGTTCATTCAAATGAATCCCAATGAATCCATATTAATAAATATGAATCTTAGTTCATTCAATTGAATCCAAATGAATCCATATTAATAAATATAAATCCTTGTTAATTCAAATGAATCCCATTGGATCCATATTAAGAAATATGAGTCATTGTTAATTCAAATGAATCCAAATGAATCCATATTAAGAAATATGAATCCTAGTTCATTGAAATGAATCCCGTTAGATCCATATTAATAAATATGAATCCTAGTTCATTCAAATGAATCCCAATGAATCCATATTAATAAATATGAATCTTAGTTCATTCAATTGAATCCAAATGAATCCATATTAATAAATATAAATCCTTGTTAATTCAAATGAATCCCATTGGATCCATATTAAGAAATATGAGTCATTGTTAATTCAAATGAATCCAAATGAATCCATATTAATAAATATGAATCCTTGTTAATTCAAATGAATCCCATTGGATCCATATTAATAAATATGAATCATTGTTTATTCAAATGAATCCCAATGAATCCATATTAATAAATATGAATCCTTTTTAATTCAAATGAATCCCATTGGATCCATATTAAGAAATATGAGTCATTGTTAATTCAAATGAATCCAAATGAATCCATATTAATAAATATGAATCCTTGTTAATTCAAATGAATCCCATTGGATCCATATTAATAAATATGAATCATTGTTTATTCAAATGAATCCCAATGAATCCATATTAATAAATATGAATCCTTTTTAATTCAAATGAATCCCATTGGATCCATATTAAGAAATATGAGTCATTGTTAATTCAAATGAATCCAAATGAATCCATATTAATAAATATGAATCCTTGTTAATTCAAATGAATCCCATTGGATCCATATTAATAAATATGAATCATTGTTTATTCAAATGAATCCCAATGAATCCATATTAATAAATATGAATCCTTTTTAATTCAAATGAATCCCATTGGATCCATATTAAGAAATATGAGTCATTGTTAATTCAAATGAATCCAAATGAATCCATATTAATAAATATGAATCATTGTTCATTGAAATGAATCCCGTTGGATCCATATTAATAAATATGAATCCTAGTTCATTCAATTGAATCCAAATGAATCCATATTAATAAATATGAATCCTTTTTAATTCAAATGAATCCCAATGGATCCATATTAAGAAATATGAGTCATTGTTAATTCAAATGAATCCAAATAAATCCATATTAATAAATATGAATCCTTGTTAATTCAAATGAATCCCATTGGATCCATATTAATAAATATGAATCCTAGTTCATTCAAATGAATCCCAATGAATCCATATTAATAAATATGAATCATTGTTTATTCAAATGAATCCCAATGAATCCATATTAATAAATATGAATCCTTTTTAATTCAAATGAATCCCATTGGATCCATATTAAGAAATATGAGTCATTGTTAATTCAAATGAATCCAAATGAATCCATATTAATAAATATGAATCCTTGTTAATTCAAATGAATCCAAATGAATCCATATTAATAAATATGAATCCTTGTTAATTCAAATGAATCCCATTGGATCCATATTAATAAATATGAATCCTAGTTCATTCAAATGAATCCCAATGAATCCATATTAATAAATATGAATCTTAGTTCATTCAATTGAATCCAAATGAATCCATATTAAGAAATATGAATCCTAGTTCATTGAAATGAATCCCGTTGGATCCATATTAATAAATATGAATCCTAGTTCATTCAAATGAATCCCAATGAATCCATATTAATAAATATGAATCTTAGTTCATTCAATTGAATCCAAATGAATCCATATTAATAAATATAAATCCTTGTTAATTCAAATGAATCCCATTGGATCCATATTAAGAAATATGAGTCATTGTTAATTCAAATGAATCCCATTGGATCCATATTAATAAATATGAATCCTAGTTCATTCAAATGAATCCCAATGAATCCATATTAATAAATATGAATCTTAGTTCATTCAATTGAATCCAAATGAATCCATATTAATAAATATAAATCCTTGTTAATTCAAATGAATCCCATTGGATCCATATTAAGAAATATGAGTCATTGTTAATTCAAATGAATCCAAATGAATCCATATTAAGAAATATGAATCCTAGTTCATTGAAATGAATCCCGTTAGATCCATATTAATAAATATGAATCCTAGTTCATTCAAATGAATCCCAATGAATCCATATTAATAAATATGAATCTTAGTTCATTCAATTGAATCCAAATGAATCCATATTAATAAATATAAATCCTTGTTAATTCAAATGAATCCCATTGGATCCATATTAAGAAATATGAGTCATTGTTAATTCAAATGAATCCAAATGAATCCATATTAATAAATATGAATCCTTGTTAATTCAAATGAATCCCATTGGATCCATATTAATAAATATGAATCATTGTTTATTCAAATGAATCCCAATGAATCCATATTAATAAATATGAATCCTTTTTAATTCAAATGAATCCCATTGGATCCATATTAAGAAATATGAGTCATTGTTAATTCAAATGAATCCAAATGAATCCATATTAATAAATATGAATCCTTGTTAATTCAAATGAATCCCATTGGATCCATATTAATAAATATGAATCATTGTTCATTGAAATGAATCCCGTTGGATCCATATTAATAAATATGAATCCTAGTTCATTCAATTGAATCCAAATGAATCCATATTAATAAATATGAATCCTTTTTAATTCAAATGAATCCCAATGGATCCATATTAAGAAATATGAGTCATTGTTAATTCAAATGAATCCAAATAAATCCATATTAATAAATATGAATCCTTGTTAATTCAAATGAATCCCATTGGATCCATATTAATAAATATGAATCCTAGTTCATTCAAATGAATCCCAATGAATCCATATTAATAAATATGAATCCTAGTTCATTCAAATGAATCCCAATGAATCCATATTAATAAATATGAATCTTAGTTCATTCAATTGAATCCAAATGAATCCATATTAATAAATATAAATCCTTGTTAATTCAAATGAATCCCATTGGATCCATATTAAGAAATATGAGTCATTGTTAATTCAAATGAATCCAAATGAATCCATATTAAGAAATATGAATCCTAGTTCATTGAAATGAATCCCGTTAGATCCATATTAATAAATATGAATCCTAGTTCATTCAAATGAATCCCAATGAATCCATATTAATAAATATGAATCTTAGTTCATTCAATTGAATCCAAATGAATCCATATTAATAAATATAAATCCTTGTTAATTCAAATGAATCCCATTGGATCCATATTAAGAAATATGAGTCATTGTTAATTCAAATGAATCCAAATGAATCCATATTAATAAATATGAATCCTTGTTAATTCAAATGAATCCCATTGGATCCATATTAATAAATATGAATCATTGTTTATTCAAATGAATCCCAATGAATCCATATTAATAAATATGAATCCTTTTTAATTCAAATGAATCCCATTGGATCCATATTAAGAAATATGAGTCATTGTTAATTCAAATGAATCCAAATGAATCCATATTAATAAATATGAATCCTTGTTAATTCAAATGAATCCCATTGGATCCATATTAATAAATATGAATCATTGTTCATTGAAATGAATCCCGTTGGATCCATATTAATAAATATGAATCCTAGTTCATTCAATTGAATCCAAATGAATCCATATTAATAAATATGAATCCTTTTTAATTCAAATGAATCCCAATGGATCCATATTAAGAAATATGAGTCATTGTTAATTCAAATGAATCCAAATAAATCCATATTAATAAATATGAATCCTTGTTAATTCAAATGAATCCCATTGGATCCATATTAATAAATATGAATCCTAGTTCATTCAAATGAATCCCAATGAATCCATATTAATAAATATGAATCCTAGTTCATTCAAATGAATCCCAATGAATCCATATTAATAAATATGAATCTTAGTTCATTCAATTGAATCCAAATGAATCCATATTAATAAATATAAATCCTTGTTAATTCAAATGAATCCCATTGGATCCATATTAAGAAATATGAGTCATTGTTAATTCAAATGAATCCAAATGAATCCATATTAATAAATATGAATCCTAGTTCATTGAAATGAATCCCGTTGGATCCATATTAATAAATATGAATCCTAGTTCATTCAAATGAATCCCAATGAATCCATATTAATAAATATGAATCATTGTTTATTCAAATGAATCTCAATGAATCCATATTAATAAATATGAATCTTAGTTCATTCAAATGAATCCAAATGAATCCATATTAAGAAATATGAATCCTAGTTCATTGAAATGAATCCCGTTGGATCCATATTAATAAATATGAATCCTAGTTCATTCAAATGAATCCCAATGAATCCATATTAATAAATATGAATCTTAGTTCATTCAATTGAATCCAAATGAATCCATATTAATAAATATAAATCCTTGTTAATTCAAATGAATCCCATTGGATCCATATTAAGAAATATGAGTCATTGTTAATTCAAATGAATCCAAATGAATCCATATTAATAAATATGAATCCTAGTTCATTCAAATGAATCCCAATGAATCCATATTAATAAATATGAATCTTAGTTCATTCAATTGAATCCAAATGAATCCATATTAATAAATATAAATCCTTGTTAATTCAAATGAATCCCATTGGATCCATATTAAGAAATATGAGTCATTGTTAATTCAAATGAATCCAAATGAATCCATATTAAGAAATATGAATCCTAGTTCATTGAAATGAATCCCGTTAGATCCATATTAATAAATATGAATCCTAGTTCATTCAAATGAATCCCAATGAATCCATATTAATAAATATGAATCTTAGTTCATTCAATTGAATCCAAATGAATCCATATTAATAAATATAAATCCTTGTTAATTCAAATGAATCCCATTGGATCCATATTAAGAAATATGAGTCATTGTTAATTCAAATGAATCCAAATGAATCCATATTAAGAAATATGAATCCTAGTTCATTGAAATGAATCCCGTTAGATCCATATTAATAAATATGAATCCTAGTTCATTCAAATGAATCCCAATGAATCCATATTAATAAATATGAATCTTAGTTCATTCAAATGAATCCAAATGAATCCATATTAAGAAATATGAATCCTAGTTCATTGAAATGAATCCCGTTGGATCCATATTAATAAATATGAATCCTAGTTCATTCAAATGAATCCCAATGAATCCATATTAATAAATATGAATCTTAGTTCATTCAATTGAATCCAAATGAATCCATATTAATAAATATAAATCCTTGTTAATTCAAATGAATCCCATTGGATCCATATTAAGAAATATGAGTCATTGTTAATTCAAATGAATCCAAATGAATCCATATTAATAAATATGAATCCTAGTTCATTCAAATGAATCCCAATGAATCCATATTAATAAATATGAATCTTAGTTCATTCAATTGAATCCAAATGAATCCATATTAATAAATATAAATCCTTGTTAATTCAAATGAATCCCATTGGATCCATATTAAGAAATATGAGTCATTGTTAATTCAAATGAATCCAAATGAATCCATATTAATAAATATGAATCCTTGTTAATTCAAATGAATCCCATTGGATCCATATTAATAAATATGAATCATTGTTTATTCAAATGAATCCCAATGAATCCATATTAATAAATATGAATCCTTTTTAATTCAAATGAATCCCATTGGATCCATATTAAGAAATATGAGTCATTGTTAATTCAAATGAATCCAAATGAATCCATATTAAGAAATATGAATCCTAGTTCATTGAAATGAATCCCGTTAGATCCATATTAATAAATATGAATCCTAGTTCATTCAAATGAATCCCAATGAATCCATATTAATAAATATGAATCTTAGTTCATTCAATTGAATCCAAATGAATCCATATTAATAAATATAAATCCTTGTTAATTCAAATGAATCCCATTGGATCCATATTAAGAAATATGAGTCATTGTTAATTCAAATGAATCCAAATGAATCCATATTAATAAATATGAATCCTTGTTAATTCAAATGAATCCCATTGGATCCATATTAATAAATATGAATCATTGTTCATTGAAATGAATCCCGTTGGATCCATATTAATAAATATGAATCCTAGTTCATTCAATTGAATCCAAATGAATCCATATTAATAAATATGAATCCTTTTTAATTCAAATGAATCCCAATGGATCCATATTAAGAAATATGAGTCATTGTTAATTCAAATGAATCCAAATAAATCCATATTAATAAATATGAATCCTTGTTAATTCAAATGAATCCCATTGGATCCATATTAATAAATATGAATCCTAGTTCATTCAAATGAATCCCAATGAATCCATATTAATAAATATGAATCCTAGTTCATTCAAATGAATCCCAATGAATCCATATTAATAAATATGAATCTTAGTTCATTCAATTGAATCCAAATGAATCCATATTAATAAATATAAATCCTTGTTAATTCAAATGAATCCCATTGGATCCATATTAAGAAATATGAGTCATTGTTAATTCAAATGAATCCAAATGAATCCATATTAAGAAATATGAATCCTAGTTCATTGAAATGAATCCCGTTAGATCCATATTAATAAATATGAATCCTAGTTCATTCAAATGAATCCCAATGAATCCATATTAATAAATATGAATCTTAGTTCATTCAATTGAATCCAAATGAATCCATATTAATAAATATAAATCCTTGTTAATTCAAATGAATCCCGTTAGATCCATATTAATAAATATGAATCCTAGTTCATTCAAATGAATCCCAATGAATCCATATTAATAAATATGAATCTTAGTTCATTCAATTGAATCCAAATGAATCCATATTAATAAATATAAATCCTTGTTAATTCAAATGAATCCCATTGGATCCATATTAATAAATATGAATCCTAGTTCATTCAAATGAATCCCAATGAATCCATATTAATAAATATGAGTCATTGTTAATTCAAATGAATCCAAATAAATCCATATTAATAAATATGAATCCTTGTTAATTCAAATGAATCCCATTGGATCCATATTAATAAATATGAATCCTAGTTCATTCAAATGAATCCCAATGAATCCATATTAATAAATATGAATCCTAGTTCATTCAAATGAATCCCAATGAATCCATATTAATAAATATGAATCTTAGTTCATTCAATTGAATCCAAATGAATCCATATTAATAAATATGAATCCTAGTTCATTCAAATGAATCCCAATGAATCCATATTAATAAATATGAATCTTAGTTCATTCAATTGAATCCAAATGAATCCATATTAATAAATATAAATCCTTGTTAATTCAAATGAATCCCATTGGATCCATATTAAGAAATATGAGTCATTGTTAATTCAAATGAATCCAAATGAATCCATATTAATAAATATGAATCCTTGTTAATTCAAATGAATCCCATTGGATCCATATTAATAAATATGAATCATTGTTCATTGAAATGAATCCCGTTGGATCCATATTAATAAATATGAATCCTAGTTCATTCAATTGAATCCAAATGAATCCATATTAATAAATATGAATCCTTTTTAATTCAAATGAATCCCAATGGATCCATATTAAGAAATATGAGTCATTGTTAATTCAAATGAATCCAAATAAATCCATATTAATAAATATGAATCCTTGTTAATTCAAATGAATCCCATTGGATCCATATTAATAAATATGAATCCTAGTTCATTCAAATGAATCCCAATGAATCCATATTAATAAATATGAATCCTAGTTCATTCAAATGAATCCCAATGAATCCATATTAATAAATATGAATCTTAGTTCATTCAATTGAATCCAAATGAATCCATATTAATAAATATAAATCCTTGTTAATTCAAATGAATCCCATTGGATCCATATTAAGAAATATGAGTCATTGTTAATTCAAATGAATCCAAATGAATCCATATTAAGAAATATGAATCCTAGTTCATTGAAATGAATCCCGTTAGATCCATATTAATAAATATGAATCCTAGTTCATTCAAATGAATCCCAATGAATCCATATTAATAAATATGAATCTTAGTTCATTCAATTGAATCCAAATGAATCCATATTAATAAATATAAATCCTTGTTAATTCAAATGAATCCCGTTAGATCCATATTAATAAATATGAATCCTAGTTCATTCAAATGAATCCCAATGAATCCATATTAATAAATATGAATCTTAGTTCATTCAATTGAATCCAAATGAATCCATATTAATAAATATAAATCCTTGTTAATTCAAATGAATCCCATTGGATCCATATTAAGAAATATGAGTCATTGTTAATTCAAATGAATCCAAATGAATCCATATTAATAAATATGAATCCTTGTTAATTCAAATGAATCCCATTGGATCCATATTAATAAATATGAATCATTGTTCATTGAAATGAATCCCGTTGGATCCATATTAATAAATATGAATCCTAGTTCATTCAATTGAATCCAAATGAATCCATATTAATAAATATGAATCCTTTTTAATTCAAATGAATCCCAATGGATCCATATTAAGAAATATGAGTCATTGTTAATTCAAATGAATCCAAATAAATCCATATTAATAAATATGAATCCTTGTTAATTCAAATGAATCCCATTGGATCCATATTAATAAATATGAATCCTAGTTCATTCAAATGAATCCCAATGAATCCATATTAATAAATATGAATCCTAGTTCATTCAAATGAATCCCAATGAATCCATATTAATAAATATGAATCTTAGTTCATTCAATTGAATCCAAATGAATCCATATTAATAAATATAAATCCTTGTTAATTCAAATGAATCCCATTGGATCCATATTAAGAAATATGAGTCATTGTTAATTCAAATGAATCCAAATGAATCCATATTAAGAAATATGAATCCTAGTTCATTGAAATGAATCCCGTTAGATCCATATTAAGAAATATGAATCCTAGTTCATTGAAATGAATCCCGTTAGATCCATATTAATAAATATGAATCCTAGTTCATTCAAATGAATCCCAATGAATCCATATTAATAAATATGAATCTTAGTTCATTCAATTGAATCCAAATGAATCCATATTAATAAATATAAATCCTTGTTAATTCAAATGAATCCCATTGGATCCATATTAAGAAATATGAGTCATTGTTAATTCAAATGAATCCAAATGAATCCATATTAAGAAATATGAATCCTAGTTCATTGAAATGAATCCCGTTAGATCCATATTAATAAATATGAATCCTAGTTCATTCAAATGAATCCCAATGAATCCATATTAATAAATATGAATCTTAGTTCATTCAATTGAATCCAAATGAATCCATATTAATAAATATAAATCCTTGTTAATTCAAATGAATCCCATTGGATCCATATTAAGAAATATGAGTCATTGTTAATTCAAATGAATCCAAATGAATCCATATTAATAAATATGAATCCTTGTTAATTCAAATGAATCCCATTGGATCCATATTAATAAATATGAATCATTGTTCATTGAAATGAATCCCGTTGGATCCATATTAATAAATATGAATCCTAGTTCATTCAATTGAATCCAAATGAATCCATATTAATAAATATGAATCCTTTTTAATTCAAATGAATCCCAATGGATCCATATTAAGAAATATGAGTCATTGTTAATTCAAATGAATCCAAATAAATCCATATTAATAAATATGAATCCTTGTTAATTCAAATGAATCCCATTGGATCCATATTAATAAATATGAATCCTAGTTCATTCAAATGAATCCCAATGAATCCATATTAATAAATATGAATCCTAGTTCATTCAAATGAATCCCAATGAATCCATATTAATAAATATGAATCTTAGTTCATTCAATTGAATCCAAATGAATCCATATTAATAAATATAAATCCTTGTTAATTCAAATGAATCCCATTGGATCCATATTAAGAAATATGAGTCATTGTTAATTCAAATGAATCCAAATGAATCCATATTAAGAAATATGAATCCTAGTTCATTGAAATGAATCCCGTTAGATCCATATTAATAAATATGAATCCTAGTTCATTCAAATGAATCCCAATGAATCCATATTAATAAATATGAATCTTAGTTCATTCAATTGAATCCAAATGAATCCATATTAATAAATATAAATCCTTGTTAATTCAAATGAATCCCATTGGATCCATATTAAGAAATATGAGTCATTGTTAATTCAAATGAATCCAAATGAATCCATATTAATAAATATGAATCCTTGTTAATTCAAATGAATCCCATTGGATCCATATTAATCAATATGAATCATTGTTCATTGAAATGAATCCCGTTGGATCCATATTAATAAATATGAATCCTAGTTCATTCAATTGAATCCAAATGAATCCATATTAATAAATATGAATCCTTTTTAATTCAAATGAATCCCAATGGATCCATATTAAGAAATATGAGTCATTGTTAATTCAAATGAATCCAAATAAATCCATATTAATAAATATGAATCCTTGTTAATTCAAATGAATCCCATTGGATCCATATTAATAAATATGAATCCTAGTTCATTCAAATGAATCCCAATGAATCCATATTAATAAATATGAATCCTAGTTCATTCAAATGAATCCCAATGAATCCATATTAATAAATATGAATCTTAGTTCATTCAATTGAATCCAAATGAATCCATATTAATAAATATAAATCCTTGTTAATTCAAATGAATCCCATTGGATCCATATTAAGAAATATGAGTCATTGTTAATTCAAATGAATCCAAATGAATCCATATTAAGAAATATGAATCCTAGTTCATTGAAATGAATCCCGTTAGATCCATATTAATAAATATGAATCCTAGTTCATTCAAATGAATCCCAATGAATCCATATTAATAAATATGAATCTTAGTTCATTCAATTGAATCCAAATGAATCCATATTAATAAATATAAATCCTTGTTAATTCAAATGAATCCCATTGGATCCATATTAAGAAATATGAGTCATTGTTAATTCAAATGAATCCAAATGAATCCATATTAAGAAATATGAATCCTAGTTCATTGAAATGAATCCCGTTAGATCCATATTAATAAATATGAATCCTAGTTCATTCAAATGAATCCCAATGAATCCATATTAATAAATATGAATCTTAGTTCATTCAATTGAATCCAAATGAATCCATATTAATAAATATAAATCCTTGTTAATTCAAATGAATCCCATTGGATCCATATTAAGAAATATGAGTCATTGTTAATTCAAATGAATCCAAATGAATCCATATTAAGAAATATGAATCCTAGTTCATTGAAATGAATCCCGTTAGATCCATATTAATAAATATGAATCCTAGTTCATTCAAATGAATCCCAATGAATCCATATTAATAAATATGAATCTTAGTTCATTCAATTGAATCCAAATGAATCCATATTAATAAATATAAATCCTTGTTAATTCAAATGAATCCCATTGGATCCATATTAAGAAATATGAGTCATTGTTAATTCAAATGAATCCAAATGAATCCATATTAAGAAATATGAATCCTAGTTCATTGAAATGAATCCCGTTAGATCCATATTAATAAATATGAATCCTAGTTCATTCAAATGAATCCCAATGAATCCATATTAATAAATATGAATCTTAGTTCATTCAATTGAATCCCATTGGATCCATATTAATAAATATGAATCATTGTTCATTGAAATGAATCCCGTTGGATCCATATTAATAAATATGAATCCTAGTTCATTCAATTGAATCCAAATGAATCCATATTAATAAATATGAATCCTTTTTAATTCAAATGAATCCCAATGGATCCATATTAAGAAATATGAGTCATTGTTAATTCAAATGAATCCAAATAAATCCATATTAATAAATATGAATCCTTGTTAATTCAAATGAATCCCATTGGATCCATATTAATAAATATGAATCCTAGTTCATTCAAATGAATCCCAATGAATCCATATTAATAAATATGAATCCTAGTTCATTCAAATGAATCCCAATGAATCCATATTAATAAATATGAATCCTAGTTCATTCAAATGAATCCCAATGAATCCATATTAATAAATATGAATCTTAGTTCATTCAATTGAATCCAAATGAATCCATATTAATAAATATAAATCCTTGTTAATTCAAATGAATCCCATTGGATCCATATTAAGAAATATGAGTCATTGTTAATTCAAATGAATCCAAATGAATCCATATTAATAAATATGAATCCTTGTTAATTCAAATGAATCCCATTGGATCCATATTAATAAATATGAATCATTGTTTATTCAAATGAATCCCAATGAATCCATATTAATAAATATGAATCCTTGTTAATTCAAATGAATCCCATTGGATCCATATTAATAAATATGAATCATTGTTCATTGAAATGAATCCCGTTGGATCCATATTAATAAATATGAATCATAGTTCATTCAATTGAATCCAAATGAATCCATATTAATAAATATGAATCCTTTTTAATTCAAATGAATCCCATTGGATCCATATTAAGAAATATGAGTCATTGTTAATTCAAATGAATCCAAATGAATCCATATTAATAAATATGAATCCTTGTTAATTCAAATGAATCCCATTGGATCCATATTAATAAATATGAATCATTGTTCATTGAAATGAATCCCGTTGGATCCATATTAATAAATATGAATCCTAGTTCATTCAATTGAATCCAAATGAATCCATATTAATAAATATGAATCCTTTTTAATTCAAATGAATCCCAATGGATCCATATTAAGAAATATGAGTCATTGTTAATTCAAATGAATCCAAATAAATCCATATTAATAAATATGAATCCTTGTTAATTCAAATGAATCCCATTGGATCCATATTAATAAATATGAATCCTAGTTCATTCAAATGAATCCCAATGAATCCATATTAATAAATATGAATCCTAGTTCATTCAAATGAATCCCAATGAATCCATATTAATAAATATGAATCTTAGTTCATTCAATTGAATCCAAATGAATCCATATTAATAAATATAAATCCTTGTTAATTCAAATGAATCCCATTGGATCCATATTAAGAAATATGAGTCATTGTTAATTCAAATGAATCCAAATGAATCCATATTAAGAAATATGAATCCTAGTTCATTGAAATGAATCCCGTTAGATCCATATTAATAAATATGAATCCTAGTTCATTCAAATGAATCCCAATGAATCCATATTAATAAATATGAATCTTAGTTCATTCAATTGAATCCAAATGAATCCATATTAATAAATATAAATCCTTGTTAATTCAAATGAATCCCATTGGATCCATATTAAGAAATATGAGTCATTGTTTATTCAAATGAATCCCAATGAATCCATATTAATAAATATGAATCCTTTTTAATTCAAATGAATCCCATTGGATCCATATTAAGAAATATGAGTCATTGTTAATTCAAATGAATCCAAATGAATCCATATTAATAAATATGAATCCTTGTTAATTCAAATGAATCCCATTGGATCCATATTAATCAATATGAATCATTGTTCATTGAAATGAATCCCGTTGGATCCATATTAATAAATATGAATCCTAGTTCATTCAATTGAATCCAAATGAATCCATATTAATAAATATGAATCCTTTTTAATTCAAATGAATCCCAATGGATCCATATTAAGAAATATGAGTCATTGTTAATTCAAATGAATCCAAATAAATCCATATTAATAAATATGAATCCTTGTTAATTCAAATGAATCCCATTGGATCCATATTAATAAATATGAATCCTAGTTCATTCAAATGAATCCCAATGAATCCATATTAATAAATATGAATCCTAGTTCATTCAAATGAATCCCAATGAATCCATATTAATAAATATGAATCTTAGTTCATTCAATTGAATCCAAATGAATCCATATTAATAAATATAAATCCTTGTTAATTCAAATGAATCCCATTGGATCCATATTAAGAAATATGAGTCATTGTTAATTCAAATGAATCCAAATGAATCCATATTAATAAATATGAATCCTAGTTCATTGAAATGAATCCCGTTGGATCCATATTAATAAATATGAATCCTAGTTCATTCAAATGAATCCCAATGAATCCATATTAATAAATATGAATCATTGTTTATTCAAATGAATCTCAATGAATCCATATTAATAAATATGAATCTTAGTTCATTCAAATGAATCCAAATGAATCCATATTAAGAAATATGAATCCTAGTTCATTGAAATGAATCCCGTTGGATCCATATTAATAAATATGAATCCTAGTTCATTCAAATGAATCCCAATGAATCCATATTAATAAATATGAATCTTAGTTCATTCAATTGAATCCAAATGAATCCATATTAATAAATATAAATCCTTGTTAATTCAAATGAATCCCATTGGATCCATATTAAGAAATATGAGTCATTGTTAATTCAAATGAATCCAAATGAATCCATATTAATAAATATGAATCCTAGTTCATTCAAATGAATCCCAATGAATCCATATTAATAAATATGAATCTTAGTTCATTCAATTGAATCCAAATGAATCCATATTAATAAATATAAATCCTTGTTAATTCAAATGAATCCCATTGGATCCATATTAAGAAATATGAGTCATTGTTAATTCAAATGAATCCAAATGAATCCATATTAAGAAATATGAATCCTAGTTCATTGAAATGAATCCCGTTAGATCCATATTAATAAATATGAATCCTAGTTCATTCAAATGAATCCCAATGAATCCATATTAATAAATATGAATCTTAGTTCATTCAAATGAATCCCATTGGATCCATATTAAGAAATATGAGTCATTGTTAATTCAAATGAATCCAAATGAATCCATATTAATAAATATGAATCCTTTTTAATTCAAATGAATCCCAATGGATCCATATTAAGAAATATGAGTCATTGTTAATTCAAATGAATCCAAATAAATCCATATTAATAAATATGAATCCTTGTTAATTCAAATGAATCCCATTGGATCCATATTAATAAATATGAATCCTAGTTCATTCAAATGAATCCCAATGAATCCATATTAATAAATATGAATCCTAGTTCATTCAAATGAATCCCAATGAATCCATATTAATAAATATGAATCTTAGTTCATTCAATTGAATCCAAATGAATCCATATTAATAAATATAAATCCTTGTTAATTCAAATGAATCCCATTGGATCCATATTAAGAAATATGAGTCATTGTTAATTCAAATGAATCCAAATGAATCCATATTAATAAATATGAATCCTAGTTCATTGAAATGAATCCCAATGAATCCATATTAATAAATATGAATCTTAGTTCATTCAAATGAATCCCATTGGATCCATATTAAGAAATATGAGTCATTGTTAATTCAAATGAATCCAAATGAATCCATATTAATAAATATGAATCCTTTTTAATTCAAATGAATCCCAATGGATCCATATTAAGAAATATGAGTCATTGTTAATTCAAATGAATCCAAATAAATCCATATTAATAAATATGAATCCTTGTTAATTCAAATGAATCCCATTGGATCCATATTAATAAATATGAATCCTAGTTCATTCAAATGAATCCCAATGAATCCATATTAATAAATATGAATCCTAGTTCATTCAAATGAATCCCAATGAATCCATATTAATAAATATGAATCTTAGTTCATTCAATTGAATCCAAATGAATCCATATTAATAAATATAAATCCTTGTTAATTCAAATGAATCCCATTGGATCCATATTAAGAAATATGAGTCATTGTTAATTCAAATGAATCCAAATGAATCCATATTAATAAATATGAATCCTTTTTAATTCAAATGAATCCCAATGGATCCATATTAAGAAATATGAGTCATTGTTAATTCAAATGAATCCAAATAAATCCATATTAATAAATATGAATCCTTGTTAATTCAAATGAATCCCATTGGATCCATATTAATAAATATGAATCCTAGTTCATTCAAATGAATCCCAATGAATCCATATTAATAAATATGAATCCTAGTTCATTCAAATGAATCCCAATGAATCCATATTAATAAATATGAATCTTAGTTCATTCAATTGAATCCAAATGAATCCATATTAATAAATATAAATCCTTGTTAATTCAAATGAATCCCATTGGATCCATATTAAGAAATATGAGTCATTGTTAATTCAAATGAATCCAAATGAATCCATATTAATAAATATGAATCCTTTTTAATTCAAATGAATCCCAATGGATCCATATTAAGAAATATGAGTCATTGTTAATTCAAATGAATCCAAATAAATCCATATTAATAAATATGAATCCTTGTTAATTCAAATGAATCCCATTGGATCCATATTAATAAATATGAATCCTAGTTCATTCAAATGAATCCCAATGAATCCATATTAATAAATATGAATCCTAGTTCATTCAAATGAATCCCAATGAATCCATATTAATAAATATGAATCTTAGTTCATTCAATTGAATCCAAATGAATCCATATTAATAAATATAAATCCTTGTTAATTCAAATGAATCCCATTGGATCCATATTAAGAAATATGAGTCATTGTTAATTCAAATGAATCCAAATGAATCCATATTAATAAATATGAATCCTTTTTAATTCAAATGAATCCCAATGGATCCATATTAAGAAATATGAGTCATTGTTAATTCAAATGAATCCAAATAAATCCATATTAATAAATATGAATCCTTGTTAATTCAAATGAATCCCATTGGATCCATATTAATAAATATGAATCCTAGTTCATTCAAATGAATCCCGTTAGATCCATATTAATAAATATGAATCCTAGTTCATTCAAATGAATCCCAATGAATCCATATTAATAAATATGAATCTTAGTTCATTCAAATGAATCCCATTGGATCCATATTAAGAAATATGAGTCATTGTTAATTCAAATGAATCCAAATGAATCCATATTAATAAATATGAATCCTTTTTAATTCAAATGAATCCCAATGGATCCATATTAAGAAATATGAGTCATTGTTAATTCAAATGAATCCAAATAAATCCATATTAATAAATATGAATCCTTGTTAATTCAAATGAATCCCATTGGATCCATATTAATAAATATGAATCCTAGTTCATTCAAATGAATCCCAATGAATCCATATTAATAAATATGAATCCTAGTTCATTCAAATGAATCCCAATGAATCCATATTAATAAATATGAATCTTAGTTCATTCAATTGAATCCAAATGAATCCATATTAATAAATATAAATCCTTGTTAATTCAAATGAATCCCATTGGATCCATATTAAGAAATATGAGTCATTGTTAATTCAAATGAATCCAAATGAATCCATATTAATAAATATGAATCCTTTTTAATTCAAATGAATCCCAATGGATCCATATTAAGAAATATGAGTCATTGTTAATTCAAATGAATCCAAATAAATCCATATTAATAAATATGAATCCTTGTTAATTCAAATGAATCCCATTGGATCCATATTAATAAATATGAATCCTAGTTCATTCAAATGAATCCCAATGAATCCATATTAATAAATATGAATCCTAGTTCATTCAAATGAATCCCAATGAATCCATATTAATAAATATGAATCTTAGTTCATTCAATTGAATCCAAATGAATCCATATTAATAAATATAAATCCTTGTTAATTCAAATGAATCCCATTGGATCCATATTAAGAAATATGAGTCATTGTTAATTCAAATGAATCCAAATGAATCCATATTAATAAATATGAATCCTTTTTAATTCAAATGAATCCCAATGGATCCATATTAAGAAATATGAGTCATTGTTAATTCAAATGAATCCAAATAAATCCATATTAATAAATATGAATCCTTGTTAATTCAAATGAATCCCATTGGATCCATATTAATAAATATGAATCCTAGTTCATTCAAATGAATCCCAATGAATCCATATTAATAAATATGAATCCTAGTTCATTCAAATGAATCCCAATGAATCCATATTAATAAATATGAATCTTAGTTCATTCAATTGAATCCAAATGAATCCATATTAATAAATATAAATCCTTGTTAATTCAAATGAATCCCATTGGATCCATATTAAGAAATATGAGTCATTGTTAATTCAAATGAATCCAAATGAATCCATATTAATAAATATGAATCCTAGTTCATTCAAATGAATCCCAATGAATCCATATTAATAAATATGAATCATTGTTTATTCAAATGAATCTCAATGAATCCATATTAATAAATATGAATCTTAGTTCATTCAAATGAATCCAAATGAATCCATATTAAGAAATATGAATCCTAGTTCATTGAAATGAATCCCGTTGGATCCATATTAATAAATATGAATCCTAGTTCATTCAAATGAATCCCAATGAATCCATATTAATAAATATGAATCTTAGTTCATTCAATTGAATCCAAATGAATCCATATTAATAAATATAAATCCTTGTTAATTCAAATGAATCCCATTGGATCCATATTAAGAAATATGAGTCATTGTTAATTCAAATGAATCCAAATGAATCCATATTAATAAATATGAATCCTAGTTCATTCAAATGAATCCCAATGAATCCATATTAATAAATATGAATCTTAGTTCATTCAATTGAATCCAAATGAATCCATATTAATAAATATAAATCCTTGTTAATTCAAATGAATCCCATTGGATCCATATTAAGAAATATGAGTCATTGTTAATTCAAATGAATCCAAATGAATCCATATTAAGAAATATGAATCCTAGTTCATTGAAATGAATCCCGTTAGATCCATATTAATAAATATGAATCCTAGTTCATTCAAATGAATCCCAATGAATCCATATTAATAAATATAAATCCTTGTTAATTCAAATGAATCCCATTGGATCCATATTAAGAAATATGAATCATTGTTTATTCAAATGAATCCCAATGAATCCATATTAATAAATATGAATCCTTTTTAATTCAAATGAATCCCATTGGATCCATATTAAGAAATATGAGTCATTGTTAATTCAAATGAATCCAAATGAATCCATATTAATAAATATGAATCCTTGTTAATTCAAATGAATCCCATTGGATCCATATTAATAAATATGAATCATTGTTCATTGAAATGAATCCCGTTGGATCCATATTAATAAATATGAATCCTAGTTCATTCAATTGAATCCAAATGAATCCATATTAATAAATATGAATCCTTTTTAATTCAAATGAATCCTAATGGATCCATATTAAGAAATATGAGTCATTGTTAATTCAAATGAATCCAAATAAATCCATATTAATAAATATGAATCCTTGTTAATTCAAATGAATCCCATTGGATCCATATTAATAAATATGAATCCTAGTTCATTCAAATGAATCCCAATGAATCCATATTAATAAATATGAATCTTAGTTCATTCAATTGAATCCAAATGAATCCATATTAATAAATATAAATCCTTGTTAATTCAAATGAATCCCATTGGATCCATATTAAGAAATATGAGTCATTGTTAATTCAAATGAATCCAAATGAATCCATATTAAGAAATATGAATCCTAGTTCATTGAAATGAATCCCGTTAGATCCATATTAATAAATATGAATCCTAGTTCATTCAAATGAATCCCAATGAATCCATATTAATAAATATGAATCTTAGTTCATTCAATTGAATCCAAATGAATCCATATTAATAAATATAAATCCTTGTTAATTCAAATGAATCCCATTGGATCCATATTAATAAATATGAATCATTGTTCATTGAAATGAATCCCGTTGGATCCATATTAATAAATATGAATCCTAGTTCATTCAATTGAATCCAAATGAATCCATATTAATAAATATGAATCCTTTTTAATTCAAATGAATCCCAATGGATCCATATTAAGAAATATGAGTCATTGTTAATTCAAATGAATCCAAATAAATCCATATTAATAAATATGAATCCTTGTTAATTCAAATGAATCCCATTGGATCCATATTAATAAATATGAATCCTAGTTCATTCAAATGAATCCCAATGAATCCATATTAATAAATATGAATCTTAGTTCATTCAATTGAATCCAAATGAATCCATATTAATAAATATAAATCCTTGTTAATTCAAATGAATCCCATTGGATCCATATTAAGAAATATGAGTCATTGTTAATTCAAATGAATCCAAATGAATCCATATTAAGAAATATGAATCCTAGTTCATTGAAATGAATCCCGTTAGATCCATATTAATAAATATGAATCCTAGTTCATTCAAATGAATCCCAATGAATCCATATTAATAAATATGAATCTTAGTTCATTCAATTGAATCCAAATGAATCCATATTAATAAATATGAATCCTTGTTAATTCAAATGAATCCCATTGGATCCATATTAATAAATATGAATCATTGTTCATTGAAATGAATCCCGTTGGATCCATATTAATAAATATGAATCCTAGTTCATTCAATTGAATCCAAATGAATCCATATTAATAAATATGAATCCTTTTTAATTCAAATGAATCCCAATGGATCCATATTAAGAAATATGAGTCATTGTTAATTCAAATGAATCCAAATAAATCCATATTAATAAATATGAATCCTTGTTAATTCAAATGAATCCCATTGGATCCATATTAATAAATATGAATCCTAGTTCATTCAAATGAATCCCAATGAATCCATATTAATAAATATGAATCTTAGTTCATTCAATTGAATCCAAATGAATCCATATTAATAAATATAAATCCTTGTTAATTCAAATGAATCCCATTGGATCCATATTAAGAAATATGAGTCATTGTTAATTCAAATGAATCCAAATGAATCCATATTAAGAAATATGAATCCTAGTTCATTGAAATGAATCCCGTTAGATCCATATTAATAAATATGAATCCTAGTTCATTCAAATGAATCCCAATGAATCCATATTAATAAATATGAATCTTAGTTCATTCAATTGAATCCAAATGAATCCATATTAATAAATATAAATCCTTGTTAATTCAAATGAATCCCATTGGATCCATATTAAGAAATATGAGTCATTGTTAATTCAAATGAATCCAAATGAATCCATATTAATAAATATGAATCCTTGTTAATTCAAATGAATCCCATTGGATCCATATTAATAAATATGAATCATTGTTTATTCAAATGAATCCCAATGAATCCATATTAATAAATATGAATCCTTTTTAATTCAAATGAATCCCATTGGATCCATATTAAGAAATATGAGTCATTGTTAATTCAAATGAATCCAAATGAATCCATATTAATAAATATGAATCCTTGTTAATTCAAATGAATCCCATTGGATCCATATTAATAAATATGAATCATTGTTCATTGAAATGAATCCCGTTGGATCCATATTAATAAATATGAATCCTAGTTCATTCAATTGAATCCAAATGAATCCATATTAATAAATATGAATCCTTTTTAATTCAAATGAATCCCAATGGATCCATATTAAGAAATATGAGTCATTGTTAATTCAAATGAATCCAAATAAATCCATATTAATAAATATGAATCCTTGTTAATTCAAATGAATCCCATTGGATCCATATTAATAAATATGAATCCTAGTTCATTCAAATGAATCCCAATGAATCCATATTAATAAATATGAATCCTAGTTCATTCAAATGAATCCCAATGAATCCATATTAATAAATATGAATCTTAGTTCATTCAATTGAATCCAAATGAATCCATATTAATAAATATAAATCCTTGTTAATTCAAATGAATCCCATTGGATCCATATTAATAAATATAAATCCTTGTTAATTCAAATGAATCCCATTGGATCCATATTAAGAAATATGAGTCATTGTTAATTCAAATGAATCCCAATGAATCCATATTAATAAATATGAATCCTTTTTAATTCAAATGAATCCCATTGGATCCATATTAAGAAATATGAGTCATTGTTAATTCAAATGAATCCAAATGAATCCATATTAATAAATATGAATCCTTGTTAATTCAAATGAATCCCATTGGATCCATATTAATAAATATGAATCATTGTTTATTCAAATGAATCCCAATGAATCCATATTAATAAATATGAATCCTTTTTAATTCAAATGAATCCCATTGGATCCATATTAAGAAATATGAGTCATTGTTAATTCAAATGAATCCAAATGAATCCATATTAATAAATATGAATCCTTGTTAATTCAAATGAATCCCATTGGATCCATATTAATAAATATGAATCATTGTTCATTGAAATGAATCCCGTTGGATCCATATTAATAAATATGAATCCTAGTTCATTCAATTGAATCCAAATGAATCCATATTAATAAATATGAATCCTTTTTAATTCAAATGAATCCTAATGGATCCATATTAAGAAATATGAGTCATTGTTAATTCAAATGAATCCAAATAAATCCATATTAATAAATATGAATCCTTGTTAATTCAAATGAATCCCATTGGATCCATATTAATAAATATGAATCCTAGTTCATTCAAATGAATCCCAATGAATCCATATTAATAAATATGAATCTTAGTTCATTCAATTGAATCCAAATGAATCCATATTAATAAATATAAATCCTTGTTAATTCAAATGAATCCCATTGGATCCATATTAAGAAATATGAGTCATTGTTAATTCAAATGAATCCAAATGAATCCATATTAAGAAATATGAATCCTAGTTCATTGAAATGAATCCCGTTAGATCCATATTAATAAATATGAATCCTAGTTCATTCAAATGAATCCCAATGAATCCATATTAATAAATATGAATCTTAGTTCATTCAATTGAATCCAAATGAATCCATATTAATAAATATAAATCCTTGTTAATTCAAATGAATCCCATTGGATCCATATTAATAAATATGAATCATTGTTCATTGAAATGAATCCCGTTGGATCCATATTAATAAATATGAATCCTAGTTCATTCAATTGAATCCAAATGAATCCATATTAATAAATATGAATCCTTTTTAATTCAAATGAATCCCAATGGATCCATATTAAGAAATATGAGTCATTGTTAATTCAAATGAATCCAAATAAATCCATATTAATAAATATGAATCCTTGTTAATTCAAATGAATCCCATTGGATCCATATTAATAAATATGAATCCTAGTTCATTCAAATGAATCCCAATGAATCCATATTAATAAATATGAATCTTAGTTCATTCAATTGAATCCAAATGAATCCATATTAATAAATATAAATCCTTGTTAATTCAAATGAATCCCATTGGATCCATATTAAGAAATATGAGTCATTGTTAATTCAAATGAATCCAAATGAATCCATATTAAGAAATATGAATCCTAGTTCATTGAAATGAATCCCGTTAGATCCATATTAATAAATATGAATCCTAGTTCATTCAAATGAATCCCAATGAATCCATATTAATAAATATGAATCTTAGTTCATTCAATTGAATCCAAATGAATCCATATTAATAAATATGAATCCTTGTTAATTCAAATGAATCCCATTGGATCCATATTAATAAATATGAATCATTGTTCATTGAAATGAATCCCGTTGGATCCATATTAATAAATATGAATCCTAGTTCATTCAATTGAATCCAAATGAATCCATATTAATAAATATGAATCCTTTTTAATTCAAATGAATCCCAATGGATCCATATTAAGAAATATGAGTCATTGTTAATTCAAATGAATCCAAATAAATCCATATTAATAAATATGAATCCTTGTTAATTCAAATGAATCCCATTGGATCCATATTAATAAATATGAATCCTAGTTCATTCAAATGAATCCCAATGAATCCATATTAATAAATATGAATCTTAGTTCATTCAATTGAATCCAAATGAATCCATATTAATAAATATAAATCCTTGTTAATTCAAATGAATCCCATTGGATCCATATTAAGAAATATGAGTCATTGTTAATTCAAATGAATCCAAATGAATCCATATTAAGAAATATGAATCCTAGTTCATTGAAATGAATCCCGTTAGATCCATATTAATAAATATGAATCCTAGTTCATTCAAATGAATCCCAATGAATCCATATTAATAAATATGAATCTTAGTTCATTCAATTGAATCCAAATGAATCCATATTAATAAATATAAATCCTTGTTAATTCAAATGAATCCCATTGGATCCATATTAAGAAATATGAGTCATTGTTAATTCAAATGAATCCAAATGAATCCATATTAATAAATATGAATCCTTGTTAATTCAAATGAATCCCATTGGATCCATATTAATAAATATGAATCATTGTTTATTCAAATGAATCCCAATGAATCCATATTAATAAATATGAATCCTTTTTAATTCAAATGAATCCCATTGGATCCATATTAAGAAATATGAGTCATTGTTAATTCAAATGAATCCAAATGAATCCATATTAATAAATATGAATCCTTGTTAATTCAAATGAATCCCATTGGATCCATATTAATAAATATGAATCATTGTTCATTGAAATGAATCCCGTTGGATCCATATTAATAAATATGAATCCTAGTTCATTCAATTGAATCCAAATGAATCCATATTAATAAATATGAATCCTTTTTAATTCAAATGAATCCCAATGGATCCATATTAAGAAATATGAGTCATTGTTAATTCAAATGAATCCAAATAAATCCATATTAATAAATATGAATCCTTGTTAATTCAAATGAATCCCATTGGATCCATATTAATAAATATGAATCCTAGTTCATTCAAATGAATCCCAATGAATCCATATTAATAAATATGAATCCTAGTTCATTCAAATGAATCCCAATGAATCCATATTAATAAATATGAATCTTAGTTCATTCAATTGAATCCAAATGAATCCATATTAATAAATATAAATCCTTGTTAATTCAAATGAATCCCATTGGATCCATATTAATAAATATAAATCCTTGTTAATTCAAATGAATCCCATTGGATCCATATTAAGAAATATGAGTCATTGTTAATTCAAATGAATCCCAATGAATCCATATTAATAAATATGAATCCTTTTTAATTCAAATGAATCCCATTGGATCCATATTAAGAAATATGAGTCATTGTTAATTCAAATGAATCCAAATGAATCCATATTAATAAATATGAATCCTTGTTAATTCAAATGAATCCCATTGGATCCATATTAATAAATATGAATCATTGTTTATTCAAATGAATCCCAATGAATCCATATTAATAAATATGAATCCTTTTTAATTCAAATGAATCCCATTGGATCCATATTAAGAAATATGAGTCATTGTTAATTCAAATGAATCCAAATGAATCCATATTAATAAATATGAATCATTGTTCATTGAAATGAATCCCGTTGGATCCATATTAATAAATATGAATCCTAGTTCATTCAATTGAATCCAAATGAATCCATATTAATAAATATGAATCCTTTTTAATTCAAATGAATCCCAATGGATCCATATTAAGAAATATGAGTCATTGTTAATTCAAATGAATCCAAATAAATCCATATTAATAAATATGAATCCTTGTTAATTCAAATGAATCCCATTGGATCCATATTAATAAATATGAATCCTAGTTCATTCAAATGAATCCCAATGAATCCATATTAATAAATATGAATCTTAGTTCATTCAATTGAATCCAAATGAATCCATATTAATAAATATAAATCCTTGTTAATTCAAATGAATCCCATTGGATCCATATTAAGAAATATGAGTCATTGTTAATTCAAATGAATCCAAATGAATCCATATTAAGAAATATGAATCCTAGTTCATTGAAATGAATCCCGTTAGATCCATATTAATAAATATGAATCCTAGTTCATTCAAATGAATCCCAATGAATCCATATTAATAAATATGAATCTTAGTTCATTCAATTGAATCCAAATGAATCCATATTAATAAATATAAATCCTTGTTAATTCAAATGAATCCCATTGGATCCATATTAAGAAATATGAGTCATTGTTAATTCAAATGAATCCAAATGAATCCATATTAATAAATATGAATCCTTGTTAATTCAAATGAATCCCATTGGATCCATATTAATAAATATGAATCATTGTTTATTCAAATGAATCCCAATGAATCCATATTAATAAATATGAATCCTTTTTAATTCAAATGAATCCCATTGGATCCATATTAAGAAATATGAGTCATTGTTAATTCAAATGAATCCAAATGAATCCATATTAATAAATATGAATCCTTGTTAATTCAAATGAATCCCATTGGATCCATATTAATAAATATGAATCATTGTTCATTGAAATGAATCCCGTTGGATCCATATTAATAAATATGAATCCTAGTTCATTCAATTGAATCCAAATGAATCCATATTAATAAATATGAATCCTTTTTAATTCAAATGAATCCCAATGGATCCATATTAAGAAATATGAGTCATTGTTAATTCAAATGAATCCAAATAAATCCATATTAATAAATATGAATCCTTGTTAATTCAAATGAATCCCATTGGATCCATATTAATAAATATGAATCCTAGTTCATTCAAATGAATCCCAATGAATCCATATTAATAAATATGAATCCTAGTTCATTCAAATGAATCCCAATGAATCCATATTAATAAATATGAATCTTAGTTCATTCAATTGAATCCAAATGAATCCATATTAATAAATATAAATCCTTGTTAATTCAAATGAATCCCATTGGATCCATATTAATAAATATAAATCCTTGTTAATTCAAATGAATCCCATTGGATCCATATTAAGAAATATGAGTCATTGTTAATTCAAATGAATCCCAATGAATCCATATTAATAAATATGAATCCTTTTTAATTCAAATGAATCCCATTGGATCCATATTAAGAAATATGAGTCATTGTTAATTCAAATGAATCCAAATGAATCCATATTAATAAATATGAATCCTTGTTAATTCAAATGAATCCCATTGGATCCATATTAATAAATATGAATCATTGTTTATTCAAATGAATCCCAATGAATCCATATTAATAAATATGAATCCTTTTTAATTCAAATGAATCCCATTGGATCCATATTAAGAAATATGAGTCATTGTTAATTCAAATGAATCCAAATGAATCCATATTAATAAATATGAATCATTGTTCATTGAAATGAATCCCGTTGGATCCATATTAATAAATATGAATCCTAGTTCATTCAATTGAATCCAAATGAATCCATATTAATAAATATGAATCCTTTTTAATTCAAATGAATCCCAATGGATCCATATTAAGAAATATGAGTCATTGTTAATTCAAATGAATCCAAATAAATCCATATTAATAAATATGAATCCTTGTTAATTCAAATGAATCCCATTGGATCCATATTAATAAATATGAATCCTAGTTCATTCAAATGAATCCCAATGAATCCATATTAATAAATATGAATCATTGTTTATTCAAATGAATCCCAATGAATCCATATTAATAAATATGAATCCTTTTTAATTCAAATGAATCCCATTGGATCCATATTAAGAAATATGAGTCATTGTTAATTCAAATGAATCCAAATGAATCCATATTAATAAATATGAATCCTTGTTAATTCAAATGAATCCCATTGGATCCATATTAATAAATATGAATCATTGTTCATTCAAATGAATCCCAAAGAATCCATATTAATAAATATGAATCTTAGTTCATTCAATTGAATCCAAATGAATCCATATTAATAAATATGAATCCTTGTTAATTCAAATGAATCCCATCGGATCCATATTAATAAATATGAATCATTGTTCATTCGAATGAATCCCGCTGGATCCATATTAATAAATATGAGTCCTAGTTCATTCAAATGAATCCCATTGGATCCGTATTAATAAATATGAATCCTAGTTAATTCAAATGAATCCCATTGGATCCATATTAATAAATATGAATCATTGTTTATTCAAATGAATCCAAATGAATCCATATTAATAAATATGAATCCTTTTTAATTCAAATGAATCCCATTGGATCCATATTAAGAAATATGAGTCATTGTTAATTCAAATGAATCCAAATGAATCCATATTAATAAATATGAATCATTGTTCATTGAAATGAATCCCGTTGGATCCATATTAATAAATATGAATCCTAGTTCATTCAATTGAATCCAAATGAATCCATATTAATAAATATGAATCCTTTTTAATTCAAATGAATCCCAATGGATCCATATTAAGAAATATGAGTCATTGTTAATTCAAATGAATCCAAATAAATCCATATTAATAAATATGAATCCTTGTTAATTCAAATGAATCCCATTGGATCCATATTAATAAATATGAATCCTAGTTCATTCAAATGAATCCCAATGAATCCATATTAATAAATATGAATCATTGTTTATTCAAATGAATCCCAATGAATCCATATTAATAAATATGAATCCTTTTTAATTCAAATGAATCCCATTGGATCCATATTAAGAAATATGAGTCATTGTTAATTCAAATGAATCCAAATGAATCCATATTAATAAATATGAATCCTTGTTAATCAAATGAATCCCATTGGATCCATATTAAGAAATATGAGTCATTGTTAATTCAAATGAATCCAAATGAATCCATATTAATAAATATGAATCCTTGTTAATTCAAATGAATCCCATTGGATCCATATTAATAAATATGAATCATTGTTTATTCAAATGAATCCCAATGAATCCATATTAATAAATATGAATCCTTTTTAATTCAAATGAATCCCATTGGATCCATATTAAGAAATATGAGTCATTGTTAATTCAAATGAATCCAAATGAATCCATATTAATAAATATGAATCTTAGTTCATTCAATTGAATCCAAATGAATCCATATTAATAAATATAAATCCTTGTTAATTCAAATGAATCCCATTGGATCCATATTAAGAAATATGAGTCATTGTTAATTCAAATGAATCCAAATGAATCCATATTAATAAATATGAATCCTTGTTAATTCAAATGAATCCCATTGGATCCATATTAATAAATATGAATCATTGTTTATTCAAATGAATCCCAATGAATCCATATTAATAAATATGAATCCTTTTTAATTCAAATGAATCCCATTGGATCCATATTAAGAAATATGAGTCATTGTTAATTCAAATGAATCCAAATGAATCCATATTAATAAATATGAATCATTGTTCATTGAAATGAATCCCGTTGGATCCATATTAATAAATATGAATCCTAGTTCATTCAATTGAATCCAAATGAATCCATATTAATAAATATGAATCCTTTTTAATTCAAATGAATCCCAATGGATCCATATTAAGAAATATGAGTCATTGTTAATTCAAATGAATCCAAATAAATCCATATTAATAAATATGAATCCTTGTTAATTCAAATGAATCCCATTGGATCCATATTAATAAATATGAATCCTAGTTCATTCAAATGAATCCCAATGAATCCATATTAATAAATATGAATCATTGTTTATTCAAATGAATCCCAATGAATCCATATTAATAAATATGAATCCTTTTTAATTCAAATGAATCCCATTGGATCCATATTAAGAAATATGAGTCATTGTTAATTCAAATGAATCCAAATGAATCCATATTAATAAATATGAATCCTTGTTAATTCAAATGAATCCCATTGGATCCATATTAATAAATATGAATCATTGTTCATTCAAATGAATCCCAAAGAATCCATATTAATAAATATGAATCTTAGTTCATTCAATTGAATCCAAATGAATCCATATTAATAAATATGAATCCTTGTTAATTCAAATGAATCCCATCGGATCCATATTAATAAATATGAATCATTGTTCATTCGAATGAATCCCGCTGGATCCATATTAATAAATATGAGTCCTAGTTCATTCAAATGAATCCAAATGAATCCATATTAATAAATATGAATCCTTTTTAATTCAAATGAATCCCATTGGATCCATATTAAGAAATATGAGTCATTGTTAATTCAAATGAATCCAAATGAATCCATATTAATAAATATGAATCATTGTTCATTGAAATGAATCCCGTTGGATCCATATTAATAAATATGAATCCTAGTTCATTCAATTGAATCCAAATGAATCCATATTAATAAATATGAATCCTTTTTAATTCAAATGAATCCCAATGGATCCATATTAAGAAATATGAGTCATTGTTAATTCAAATGAATCCAAATAAATCCATATTAATAAATATGAATCCTTGTTAATTCAAATGAATCCCATTGGATCCATATTAATAAATATGAATCCTAGTTCATTCAAATGAATCCCAATGAATCCATATTAATAAATATGAATCATTGTTTATTCAAATGAATCCCAATGAATCCATATTAATAAATATGAATCCTTTTTAATTCAAATGAATCCCATTGGATCCATATTAAGAAATATGAGTCATTGTTAATTCAAATGAATCCAAATGAATCCATATTAATAAATATGAATCCTTGTTAATTCAAATGAATCCCATTGGATCCATATTAATAAATATGAATCATTGTTCATTCAAATGAATCCCAAAGAATCCATATTAATAAATATGAATCTTAGTTCATTCAATTGAATCCAAATGAATCCATATTAATAAATATGAATCCTTGTTAATTCAAATGAATCCCATCGGATCCATATTAATAAATATGAATCATTGTTCATTCGAATGAATCCCGCTGGATCCATATTAATAAATATGAGTCCTAGTTCATTCAAATGAATCCCATTGGATCCATATTAAGAAATATGAGTCATTGTTAATTCAAATGAATCCAAATGAATCCATATTAATAAATATGAATCTTAGTTCATTCAATTGAATCCAAATGAATCCATATTAATAAATATAAATCCTTGTTAATTCAAATGAATCCCATTGGATCCATATTAAGAAATATGAGTCATTGTTAATTCAAATGAATCCAAATGAATCCATATTAATAAATATGAATCCTTGTTAATTCAAATGAATCCCGTTGGATCCATATTAATAAATATGAATCCTAGTTCATTCAATTGAATCCAAATGAATCCATATTAATAAATATGAATCATTGTTCATTGAAATGAATCCCGTTGGATCCATATTAATAAATATGAATCCTAGTTCATTCAATTGAATCCAAATGAATCCATATTAATAAATATGAATCCTTTTTAATTCAAATGAATCCCAATGGATCCATATTAAGAAATATGAGTCATTGTTAATTCAAATGAATCCAAATAAATCCATATTAATAAATATGAATCCTTGTTAATTCAAATGAATCCCATTGGATCCATATTAATAAATATGAATCCTAGTTCATTCAAATGAATCCCAATGAATCCATATTAATAAATATGAATCATTGTTTATTCAAATGAATCCCAATGAATCCATATTAATAAATATGAATCCTTTTTAATTCAAATGAATCCCATTGGATCCATATTAAGAAATATGAGTCATTGTTAATTCAAATGAATCCAAATGAATCCATATTAATAAATATGAATCCTTGTTAATTCAAATGAATCCAAATGAATCCATATTAATAAATATGAATCTTAGTTCATTCAATTGAATCCAAATGAATCCATATTAATAAATATAAATCCTTGTTAATTCAAATGAATCCCATTGGATCCATATTAAGAAATATGAGTCATTGTTAATTCAAATGAATCCAAATGAATCCATATTAATAAATATGAATCATTGTTCATTGAAATGAATCCCGTTGGATCCATATTAATAAATATGAATCCTAGTTCATTCAATTGAATCCAAATGAATCCATATTAATAAATATGAATCCTTTTTAATTCAAATGAATCCCAATGGATCCATATTAAGAAATATGAGTCATTGTTAATTCAAATGAATCCAAATGAATCCATATTAATAAATATGAATCATTGTTAATTCAAATGAATCCAAATGAATCCATATTAATAAATATGAATCTTAGTTCATTCAATTGAATCCAAATGAATCCATATTAATAAATATAAATCCTTGTTAATTCAAATGAATCCCATTGGATCCATATTAAGAAATATGAGTCATTGTTAATTCAAATGAATCCAAATGAATCCATATTAATAAATATGAATCATTGTTCATTGAAATGAATCCCGTTGGATCCATATTAATAAATATGAATCCTAGTTCATTCAATTGAATCCAAATGAATCCATATTAATAAATATGAATCCTTTTTAATTCAAATGAATCCCAATGGATCCATATTAAGAAATATGAGTCATTGTTAATTCAAATGAATCCAAATGAATCCATATTAATAAATATGAATCCTTGTTAATTCAAATGAATCCAAATGAATCCATATTAATAAATATGAATCTTAGTTCATTCAATTGAATCCAAATGAATCCATATTAATAAATATAAATCCTTGTTAATTCAAATGAATCCCATTGGATCCATATTAAGAAATATGAGTCATTGTTAATTCAAATGAATCCAAATGAATCCATATTAATAAATATGAATCATTGTTCATTGAAATGAATCCCGTTGGATCCATATTAATAAATATGAATCCTAGTTCATTCAATTGAATCCAAATAAATCCATATTAATAAATATGAATCCTTGTTAATTCAAATGAATCCCATTGGATCCATATTAATAAATATGAATCCTAGTTCATTCAAATGAATCCCAATGAATCCATATTAATAAATATGAATCATTGTTTATTCAAATGAATCCCAATGAATCCATATTAATAAATATGAATCCTTTTTAATTCAAATGAATCCCATTGGATCCATATTAAGAAATATGAGTCATTGTTAATTCAAATGAATCCAAATGAATCCATATTAATAAATATGAATCCTTGTTAATTCAAATGAATCCCATTGGATCCATATTAATAAATATGAATCATTGTTCATTCAAATGAATCCCAAAGAATCCATATTAATAAATATGAATCTTAGTTCATTCAATTGAATCCAAATGAATCCATATTAATAAATATGAATCCTTGTTAATTCAAATGAATCCCATCGGATCCATATTAATAAATATGAATCATTGTTCATTCGAATGAATCCCGCTGGATCCATATTAATAAATATGAGTCCTAGTTCATTCAAATGAATCCAAATGAATCCATATTAATAAATATGAATCCTTTTTAATTCAAATGAATCCCATTGGATCCATATTAAGAAATATGAGTCATTGTTAATTCAAATGAATCCAAATGAATCCATATTAATAAATATGAATCATTGTTCATTGAAATGAATCCCGTTGGATCCATATTAATAAATATGAATCCTAGTTCATTCAATTGAATCCAAATGAATCCATATTAATAAATATGAATCCTTTTTAATTCAAATGAATCCCAATGGATCCATATTAAGAAATATGAGTCATTGTTAATTCAAATGAATCCAAATAAATCCATATTAATAAATATGAATCCTTGTTAATTCAAATGAATCCCATTGGATCCATATTAATAAATATGAATCCTAGTTCATTCAAATGAATCCCAATGAATCCATATTAATAAATATGAATCATTGTTTATTCAAATGAATCCCAATGAATCCATATTAATAAATATGAATCCTTTTTAATTCAAATGAATCCCATTGGATCCATATTAAGAAATATGAGTCATTGTTAATTCAAATGAATCCAAATGAATCCATATTAATAAATATGAATCCTTGTTAATTCAAATGAATCCCATTGGATCCATATTAATAAATATGAATCATTGTTCATTCAAATGAATCCCAAAGAATCCATATTAATAAATATGAATCTTAGTTCATTCAATTGAATCCAAATGAATCCATATTAATAAATATGAATCCTTGTTAATTCAAATGAATCCCATCGGATCCATATTAATAAATATGAATCATTGTTCATTCGAATGAATCCCGCTGGATCCATATTAATAAATATGAGTCCTAGTTCATTCAAATGAATCCCATTGGATCCATATTAAGAAATATGAGTCATTGTTAATTCAAATGAATCCAAATGAATCCATATTAATAAATATGAATCTTAGTTCATTCAATTGAATCCAAATGAATCCATATTAATAAATATAAATCCTTGTTAATTCAAATGAATCCCATTGGATCCATATTAAGAAATATGAGTCATTGTTAATTCAAATGAATCCAAATGAATCCATATTAATAAATATGAATCCTTGTTAATTCAAATGAATCCCATTGGATCCATATTAATAAATATGAATCATTGTTTATTCAAATGAATCCCAATGAATCCATATTAATAAATATGAATCCTTTTTAATTCAAATGAATCCCATTGGATCCATATTAAGAAATATGAGTCATTGTTAATTCAAATGAATCCAAATAAATCCATATTAATAAATATGAATCCTTGTTAATTCAAATGAATCCCATTGGATCCATATTAATAAATATGAATCATTGTTATTTCAAATGAATCCCAATGAATCCATATTAATAAATATGAATCCTTTTTAATTCAAATGAATCCCATTGGATCCATATTAAGAAATATGAGTCATTGTTAATTCAAATGAATCCAAATGAATCCATATTAATAAATATGAATCATTGTTCATTGAAATGAATCCCGTTGGATCCATATTAATAAATATGAATCCTAGTTCATTCAATTGAATCCAAATGAATCCATATTAATAAATATGAATCCTTTTTAATTCAAATGAATCCCAATGGATCCATATTAAGAAATATGAGTCATTGTTAATTCAAATGAATCCAAATAAATCCATATTAATAAATATGAATCCTTGTTAATTCAAATGAATCCCATTGGATCCATATTAATAAATATGAATCCTAGTTCATTCAAATGAATCCCAATGAATCCATATTAATAAATATGAATCATTGTTTATTCAAATGAATCCCAATGAATCCATATTAATAAATATGAATCCTTTTTAATTCAAATGAATCCCATTGGATCCATATTAAGAAATATGAGTCATTGTTAATTCAAATGAATCCAAATGAATCCATATTAATAAATATGAATCCTTGTTAATTCAAATGAATCCCATTGGATCCATATTAAGAAATATGAGTCATTGTTAATTCAAATGAATCCAAATGAATCCATATTAATAAATATGAATCCTTGTTAATTCAAATGAATCCCATTGGATCCATATTAATAAATATGAATCATTGTTTATTCAAATGAATCCCAATGAATCCATATTAATAAATATGAATCCTTTTTAATTCAAATGAATCCCATTGGATCCATATTAAGAAATATGAGTCATTGTTAATTCAAATGAATCCAAATGAATCCATATTAATAAATATGAATCTTAGTTCATTCAATTGAATCCAAATGAATCCATATTAATAAATATAAATCCTTGTTAATTCAAATGAATCCCATTGGATCCATATTAAGAAATATGAGTCATTGTTAATTCAAATGAATCCAAATGAATCCATATTAATAAATATGAATCCTTGTTAATTCAAATGAATCCCATTGGATCCATATTAATAAATATGAATCATTGTTTATTCAAATGAATCCCAATGAATCCATATTAATAAATATGAATCCTTTTTAATTCAAATGAATCCCATTGGATCCATATTAAGAAATATGAGTCATTGTTAATTCAAATGAATCCAAATGAATCCATATTAATAAATATGAATCATTGTTCATTGAAATGAATCCCGTTGGATCCATATTAATAAATATGAATCCTAGTTCATTCAATTGAATCCAAATGAATCCATATTAATAAATATGAATCCTTTTTAATTCAAATGAATCCCAATGGATCCATATTAAGAAATATGAGTCATTGTTAATTCAAATGAATCCAAATAAATCCATATTAATAAATATGAATCCTTGTTAATTCAAATGAATCCCATTGGATCCATATTAATAAATATGAATCCTAGTTCATTCAAATGAATCCCAATGAATCCATATTAATAAATATGAATCATTGTTTATTCAAATGAATCCCAATGAATCCATATTAATAAATATGAATCCTTTTTAATTCAAATGAATCCCATTGGATCCATATTAAGAAATATGAGTCATTGTTAATTCAAATGAATCCAAATGAATCCATATTAATAAATATGAATCCTTGTTAATTCAAATGAATCCCATTGGATCCATATTAATAAATATGAATCATTGTTCATTCAAATGAATCCTAAAGAATCCATATTAATAAATATGAATCTTAGTTCATTCAATTGAATCCAAATGAATCCATATTAATAAATATGAATCCTTGTTAATTCAAATGAATCCCATCGGATCCATATTAATAAATATGAATCATTGTTCATTCGAATGAATCCCGCTGGATCCATATTAATAAATATGAGTCCTAGTTCATTCAAATGAATCCCATTGGATCCGTATTAATAAATATGAATCCTAGTTCATTCAAATGAATCCCAATGAATCCATATTAATAAATATGAATCATTGTTTATTCAAATGAATCTCAATGAATCCATATTAATAAATATGAATCTTAGTTCATTCAAATGAATCCCAATGAATCCATATTAATAAATATGAATCTTAGTTCATTCAAATGAATCCAAATGAATCCATATTAAGAAATATGAGTCATTGTTAATTCAAATGAATCCAAATGAATCCATATTAATAAATATGAATCCTTGTTAATTCAAATGAATCCCATCGGATCCATATTAATAAATATGAATCATTGTTCATTGAAATGAATCCCGTTGGATCCATATTAATAAATATGAATCCTAGTTCATTCAAATGAATCCAAATGAATCCATATTAATAAATATGAATCCTTGTTAATTCAAATGAATCCCATTGGATCCATATTAATAAATATGAATCATTGTTCATTGAAATGAATCCCGTTGGATCCATATTAATAAATATGAATCCTAGTTCATTCAAATGAATCCCAATGAATCCATATTAATAAATATGAATCTTAGTTCATTCAATTGAATCCAAATGAATCCATATTAATAAATATAAATCCTTGTTAATTCAAATGAATCCCATTGGATCCATATTAATAAATATGAATCCTAGTTCATTCAAATGAATCCCAATGAATCCATATTAATAAATATGAATCATTGTTCGTTCGAATGAATCCCGCTGGATCCATATTAATAAATATGAGTCCTAGTTCATTCAAATGAATCCCAATGAATCCATATTAATAAATATGAATCTTAGTTCATTCAAATGAATCCAAATGAATCCATATTAATAAATATGAATCCTTTTTAATTCAAATGAATCCCATTGGATCCATATTAAGAAATATGAGTCATTGTTAATTCAAATGAATCCAAATGAATCCATATTAATAAATATAAATCATTGTTCGTTCGAATGAATCCCGCTGGATCCATATTAATAAATATGAATCCTTTTTAATTCAAATGAATCCCAATGAATCCATATTAATAAATATGAATCTTAGTTCATTCAAATGAATCCAAATGAATCCATATTAATAAATATGAATCCTTTTTAATTCAAATGAATCCCATTGGATCCATATTAAGAAATATGAGTCATTGTTAATTCAAATGAATCCAAATGAATCCATATTAATAAATATGAATCCTTGTTAATTCAAATGAATCCCATTGGATCCATATTAATAAATATGAATCCTTGTTAATTCAAATGAATCCCATTGGATCCATATTAATAAATATGAATCCTAGTTCATTCAAATGAATCCCAATGAATCCATATTAATAAATATGAATCATTGTTCGTTCGAATGAATCCCGCTGGATCCATATTAATAAATATGAGTCCTAGTTCATTCAAATGAATCCCATTGGATCCGTATTAATAAATATGAATCCTTTTTAATTCAAATGAATCCCAATGAATCCATATTAATAAATATGAATCTTAGTTCATTCAAATGAATCCAAATGAATCCATATTAATAAATATGAATCCTAGTTCATTCAAATGAATCCCATTGGATCCGTATTAATAAATATGAATCCTTTTTAATTCAAATGAATCCCAATGAATCCATATTAATAAATATGAATCTTAGTTCATTCAAATGAATCCAAATGAATCCATATTAAGAAATATGAGTCATTGTTAATTCAAATGAATCCAAATGAATCCATATTAATAAATATGAATCCTTGTTAATTCAAATGAATCCCATTGGATCCATATTAATAAATATAAATCCTAGTTCATTCAAATGAATCCCAATGAATCCATATTAATAAATATGAATCCTTGTTAATTCAAATGAATCCCATCGGATCCATATTAATAAATATGAATCCTAGTTCAGTCAAATGAATCCCAATGAATCCATATTAATAAATATGAATCATTGTTTATTCAAATGAATCTCAATGAATCCATATTAATAAATATGAATCTTAGTTCATTCAAATGAATCCCAATGAATCCATATTAATAAATATGAATCATTGTTTATTCAAATGAATCTCAATGAATCCATATTAATAAATATGAATCTTAGTTCATTCAAATGAATCCAAATGAATCCATATTAATAAATATGAATCCTTGTTAATTCAAATGAATCCCATCGGATCCATATTAATAAATATGAATCATTGTTCATTGAAATGAATCCCGTTGGATCCATATTAATAAGTATGAATCCTAGTTCATTCAAATGAATCCAAATGAATCCATATTAATAAATATGAATCCTTGATAATTCAAATGAATCCCATTGGATCCATATTAATAAATATGAATCATTGTTCATTGAAATGAATCCCGTTGGATCCATATTAATAAGTATGAATCCTAGTTCATTCAAATGAATCCAAATGAATCCATATTAATAAATATGAATCCTTGATAATTCAAATGAATCCCATTGGATCCATATTAATAAATATGAATCATTGTTCATTCAAATGAATCCCATTGGATCCATATTAATAAATATGAATCCTAGTTCATTCAAATGAATCCCAATGAATCCATATTAATAAATATGAATCCTTGATAATTCAAATGAATCCCATTGGATCCATATTAATAAATATGAATCATTGTTCATTGAAATGAATCCCGTTGGATCCATATTAATAAGTATGAATCCTAGTTCATTCAAATGAATCCAAATGAATCCATATTAATAAATATGAATCCTTGATAATTCAAATGAATCCCATTGGATCCATATTAATAAATATGAATCATTGTTCATTCAAATGAATCCCATTGGATCCATATTAATAAATATGAATCCTAGTTCATTCAAATGAATCCCAATGAATCCATATTAATAAATATGAATCATTGTTCGTTCGAATGAATCCCGCTGGATCCATATTAATAAATATGAGTCCTAGTTCATTCAAATGAATCCCATTGGATCCGTATTAATAAATATGAATCCTTTTTAATTCAAATGAATCCCAATGAATCCATATTAATAAATATGAATCTTAGTTCATTCAAATGAATCCAAATGAATCCATATTAATAAATATGAATCCTAGTTCATTCAAATGAATCCCATTGGATCCGTATTAATAAATATGAATCCTTTTTAATTCAAATGAATCCCAATGAATCCATATTAATAAATATGAATCTTAGTTCATTCAAATGAATCCAAATGAATCCATATTAAGAAATATGAGTCATTGTTAATTCAAATGAATCCAAATGAATCCATATTAATAAATATGAATCCTTGTTAATTCAAATGAATCCCATTGGATCCATATTAATAAATATAAATCCTAGTTCATTCAAATGAATCCCAATGAATCCATATTAATAAATATGAATCCTTGTTAATTCAAATGAATCCCATCGGATCCATATTAATAAATATGAATCCTAGTTCAGTCAAATGAATCCCAATGAATCCATATTAATAAATATGAATCATTGTTTATTCAAATGAATCTCAATGAATCCATATTAATAAATATGAATCTTAGTTCATTCAAATGAATCCCAATGAATCCATATTAATAAATATGAATCATTGTTTATTCAAATGAATCTCAATGAATCCATATTAATAAATATGAATCTTAGTTCATTCAAATGAATCCAAATGAATCCATATTAATAAATATGAATCCTTGTTAATTCAAATGAATCCCATCGGATCCATATTAATAAATATGAATCATTGTTCATTGAAATGAATCCCGTTGGATCCATATTAATAAGTATGAATCCTAGTTCATTCAAATGAATCCAAATGAATCCATATTAATAAATATGAATCCTTGATAATTCAAATGAATCCCATTGGATCCATATTAATAAATATGAATCATTGTTCATTGAAATGAATCCCGTTGGATCCATATTAATAAGTATGAATCCTAGTTCATTCAAATGAATCCAAATGAATCCATATTAATAAATATGAATCCTTGATAATTCAAATGAATCCCATTGGATCCATATTAATAAATATGAATCATTGTTCATTCAAATGAATCCCATTGGATCCATATTAATAAATATGAATCCTAGTTCATTCAAATGAATCCCAATGAATCCATATTAATAAATATGAATCATTGTTCGTTCGAATGAAACCCGCTGGATCCATATTAATAAATATGAGTCCTAGTTCATTCAAATGAATCCCATTGGATCCGTATTAATAAATATGAATCCTTTTTAATTCAAATGAATCCCAATGAATCCATATTAATAAATATGAATCTTAGTTCATTCAAATGAATCCAAATGAATCCATATTAATAAATATGAATCCTTTTTAATTCAAATGAATCCCATTGGATCCATATTAAGAAATATGAGTCATTGTTAATTCAAATGAATCCAAATGAATCCATATTAATAAATATGAATCCTTGTTAATTCAAATGAATCCCATTGGATCCATATTAATAAATATGAATCATTGTTCATTGAAATGAATCCCGTTGGATCAATATTAATAAATATGAATCCTAGTTCATTCAAATGAATCCCAATGAATCCATATTAATAAATATGAATCTTAGTTCATTCAATTGAATCCAAATGAATCCATATTAATAAATATGAATCCTTTTTAATTCAAATGAATCCCATTGGATCCATATTAAGAAATATGAGTCATTGTTAATTCAAATGAATCCAAATGAATCCATATTAATAAATATGAATCCTTGTTAATTCAAATGAATCCCATTGGATCCATATTAATAAATATGAATCTTAGTTCATTCAATTGAATCCAAATGAATCCATATTAATAAATATAAATCCTTGTTAATTCAAATGAATCCCATTGGATCCATATTAATAAATATGAGTCATTGTTAATTCAAATGAATCCAAATGAATCCATATTAATAAATATGAATCCTTGTTAATTCAAATGAATCCCATTGGATCCATATTAATAAATATGAATCATTGTTCATTGAAATGAATCCCGTTGGATCCATATTAATAAATATGAATCCTAGTTCATTCAAATGAATCCCAATGAATCCATATTAATAAATATGAATCTTAGTTCATTCAATTGAATCCAAATGAATCCATATTAATAAATATAAATCCTTGTTAATTCAAATGAATCCCATTGGATCCATATTAATAAATATGAATCTTAGTTCATTCAATTGAATCCAAATGAATCCATATTAATAAATATAAATCCTTGTTAATTCAAATGAATCCCATTGGATCCATATTAATAAATATGAGTCATTGTTAATTCAAATGAATCCAAATGAATCCATATTAATAAATATGAATCCTAGTTCATTCAAATGAATCCCAATGAATCCATATTAATAAATATGAATCTTAGTTCATTCAATTGAATCCAAATGAATCCATATTAATAAATATGAATCCTAGTTCATTCAAATGAATCCCAATGAATCCATATTAATAAATATGAATCTTAGTTCATTCAATTGAATCCAAATGAATCCATATTAATAAATATGAATCCTTTTTAATTCAAATGAATCCCATTGGATCCATATTAAGAAATATGAGTCATTGTTAATTCAAATGAATCCAAATGAATCCATATTAATAAATATGAATCCTTGTTAATTCAAATGAATCCCATTGGATCCATATTAATAAATATGAATCTTAGTTCATTCAATTGAATCCAAATGAATCCATATTAATAAATATAAATCCTTGTTAATTCAAATGAATCCCATTGGATCCATATTAATAAATATGAGTCATTGTTAATTCAAATGAATCCAAATGAATCCATATTAATAAATATGAATCCTTGTTAATTCAAATGAATCCCATTGGATCCATATTAATAAATATGAATCATTGTTCATTGAAATGAATCCCGTTGGATCCATATTAATAAATATGAATCCTAGTTCATTCAAATGAATCCCAATGAATCCATATTAATAAATATGAATCTTAGTTCATTCAATTGAATCCAAATGAATCCATATTAATAAATATAAATCCTTGTTAATTCAAATGAATCCCATTGGATCCATATTAATAAATATGAATCTTAGTTCATTCAATTGAATCCAAATGAATCCATATTAATAAATATAAATCCTTGTTAATTCAAATGAATCCCATTGGATCCATATTAATAAATATGAGTCATTGTTAATTCAAATGAATCCAAATGAATCCATATTAATAAATATGAATCATTGTTAATTCAAATGAATCCCATTGGATCCATATTAATAAATATGAATCTTAGTTCATTCAATTGAATCCAAATGAATCCATATTAATAAATATGAATCCTTTTTAATTCAAATGAATCCCGTTGGATCCATATTAATAAATATGAATCCTAGTTCATTCAAATGAATCCCAATGAATCCATATTAATAAATATGAATCTTAGTTCATTCAATTGAATCCAAATGAATCCATATTAATAAATATGAATCCTTTTTAATTCAAATGAATCCCATTGGATCCATATTAAGAAATATGAGTCATTGTTAATTCAAATGAATCCAAATGAATCCATATTAATAAATATGAATCCTTGTTAATTCAAATGAATCCCATTGGATCCATATTAATAAATATGAATCATTGTTCATTGAAATGAATCCCGTTGGATCCATATTAATAAATATGAATCCTAGTTCATTCAAATGAATCCCAATGAATCCATATTAATAAATATGAATCCTTGTTAATTCAAATGAATCCCATTGGATCCATATTAATAAATATGAATCATTGTTCATTGAAATGAATCCCGTTGGATCCATATTAATAAATATGAATCCTAGTTCATTCAAATGAATCCCAATGAATCCATATTAATAAATATGAATCTTAGTTCATTCAATTGAATCCAAATGAATTCATATTAATAAATATGAATCCTTTTTAATTCAAATGAATCCCATTGGATCCATATTAATAAATATGAGTCATTGTTAATTCAAATGAATCCAAATGAATCCATATTAATAAATATGAATCCTTGTTAATTCAAATGAATCCCATTGGATCCATATTAATAAATATGAATCATTGTTCATTGAAATGAATCCCGTTGGATCCATATTAATAAATATGAATCCTTTTTAATTCAAATGAATCCCATTGGATCCATATTAAGAAATATGAGTCATTGTTAATTCAAATGAATCCAAATGAATCCATATTAATAAATATGAATCCTTGTTAATTCAAATGAATCCCATTGGATCCATATTAATAAATATGAATCATTGTTCATTGAAATGAATCCCGTTGGATCCATATTAATAAATATGAATCCTAGTTCATTCAAATGAATCCCAATGAATCCATATTAATAAATATGAATCTTAGTTCATTCAATTGAATCCAAATGAATCCATATTAATAAATATAAATCCTTGTTAATTCAAATGAATCCCATTGGATCCATATTAATAAATATGAATCTTAGTTCATTCAATTGAATCCAAATGAATCCATATTAATAAATATAAATCCTTGTTAATTCAAATGAATCCCATTGGATCCATATTAATAAATATGAGTCATTGTTAATTCAAATGAATCCAAATGAATCCATATTAATAAATATGAATCATTGTTCATTGAAATGAATCCCGTTGGATCCATATTAATAAATATGAATCCTTGTTAATTCAAATGAATCCCATTGGATCCATATTAATAAATATGAATCATTGTTCATTGAAATGAATCCCGTTGGATCCATATTAATAAATATGAATCCTTTTTAATTCAAATGAATCCCATTGGATCCATATTAAGAAATATGAGTCATTGTTAATTCAAATGAATCCAAATGAATCCATATTAATAAATATGAATCCTTGTTAATTCAAATGAATCCCATTGGATCCATATTAATAAATATGAATCATTGTTCATTGAAATGAATCCCGTTGGATCCATATTAATAAATATGAATCCTAGTTCATTCAAATGAATCCCAATGAATCCATATTAATAAATATGAATCTTAGTTCATTCAATTGAATCCAAATGAATTCATATTAATAAATATGAATCCTTTTTAATTCAAATGAATCCCATTGGATCCATATTAATAAATATGAGTCATTGTTAATTCAAATGAATCCAAATGAATCCATATTAATAAATATGAATCCTTGTTAATTCAAATGAATCCCATTGGATCCATATTAATAAATATGAATCATTGTTCATTGAAATGAATCCCGTTGGATCCATATTAATAAATATGAATCCTTTTTAATTCAAATGAATCCCATTGGATCCATATTAAGAAATATGAGTCATTGTTAATTCAAATGAATCCAAATGAATCCATATTAATAAATATGAATCCTTGTTAATTCAAATGAATCCCATTGGATCCATATTAATAAATATGAATCATTGTTCATTGAAATGAATCCCGTTGGATCCATATTAATAAATATGAATCCTTTTTAATTCAAATGAATCCCATTGGATCCATATTAAGAAATATGAGTCATTGTTAATTCAAATGAATCCAAATGAATCCATATTAATAAATATGAATCCTTGTTAATTCAAATGAATCCCATTGGATCCATATTAATAAATATGAATCATTGTTCATTGAAATGAATCCCGTTGGATCCATATTAATAAATATGAATCCTAGTTCATTCAAATGAATCCCAATGAATCCATATTAATAAATATGAATCTTAGTTCATTCAATTGAATCCAAATGAATTCATATTAATAAATATGAATCCTTTTTAATTCAAATGAATCCCATTGGATCCATATTAATAAATATGAGTCATTGTTAATTCAAATGAATCCAAATGAATCCATATTAATAAATATGAATCCTTGTTAATTCAAATGAATCCCATTGGATCCATATTAATAAATATGAATCATTGTTCATTGAAATGAATCCCGTTGGATCCATATTAATAAATATGAATCCTTTTTAATTCAAATGAATCCCATTGGATCCATATTAAGAAATATGAGTCATTGTTAATTCAAATGAATCCAAATGAATCCATATTAATAAATATGAATCCTTGTTAATTCAAATGAATCCCATTGGATCCATATTAATAAATATGAATCATTGTTCATTGAAATGAATCCCGTTGGATCCATATTAATAAATATGAATCCTAGTTCATTCAAATGAATCCCAATGAATCCATATTAATAAATATGAATCTTAGTTCATTCAATTGAATCCAAATGAATCCATATTAATAAATATAAATCCTTGTTAATTCAAATGAATCCCATTGGATCCATATTAAGAAATATGAGTCATTGTTAATTCAAATGAATCCAAATGAATCCATATTAATAAATATGAATCCTTGTTAATTCAAATGAATCCCATTGGATCCATATTAATAAATATGAATCATTGTTCATTGAAATGAATCCCGTTGGATCCATATTAATAAATATGAATCCTAGTTCATTCAAATGAATCCCAATGAATCCATATTAATAAATATGAATCTTAGTTCATTCAATTGAATCCAAATGAATCCATATTAATAAATATAAATCCTTGTTAATTCAAATGAATCCCATTGGATCCATATTAATAAATATGAATCTTAGTTCATTCAATTGAATCCAAATGAATCCATATTAATAAATATAAATCCTTGTTAATTCAAATGAATCCCATTGGATCCATATTAATAAATATGAATCATTGTTCATTGAAATGAATCCCGTTGGATCCATATTAATAAATATGAATCCTAGTTCATTCAAATGAATCCCAATGAATCCATATTAATAAATATGAATCTTAGTTCATTCAATTGAATCCAAATGAATCCATATTAATAAATATAAATCCTTGTTAATTCAAATGAATCCCATTGGATCCATATTAATAAATATGAATCATTGTTCATTGAAATGAATCCCGTTGGATCCATATTAATAAATATGAATCCTAGTTCATTCAAATGAATCCCAATGAATCCATATTAATAAATATGAATCTTAGTTCATTCAATTGAATCCAAATGAATCCATATTAATAAATATAAATCCTTGTTAATTCAAATGAATCCCATTGGATCCATATTAATAAATATGAATCATTGTTCATTGAAATGAATCCCGTTGGATCCATATTAATAAATATGAATCCTAGTTCATTCAAATGAATCCCAATGAATCCATATTAATAAATATGAGTCATTGTTCATTGAAATGAATCCCGTTGGATCCATATTAATAAATATGAATCCTAGTTCATTCAAATGAATCCCAATGAATCCATATTAATAAATATGAATCTTAGTTCATTCAATTGAATCCAAATGAATCCATATTAATAAATATAAATCCTTGTTAATTCAAATGAATCCCATTGGATCCATATTAATAAATATGAATCATTGTTCATTGAAATGAATCCCGTTGGATCCATATTAATAAATATGAATCCTAGTTCATTCAAATGAATCCCAATGAATCCATATTAATAAATATGAATCTTAGTTCATTCAATTGAATCCAAATGAATCCATATTAATAAATATAAATCCTTGTTAATTCAAATGAATCCCATTGGATCCATATTAATAAATATGAGTCATTGTTAATTCAAATGAATCCAAATGAATCCATATTAATAAATATGAATCATTGTTCATTGAAATGAATCCCGTTGGATCCATATTAATAAATATGAATCCTAGTTCATTCAAATGAATCCCAATGAATCCATATTAATAAATATGAATCTTAGTTCATTCAATTGAATCCAAATGAATCCATATTAATAAATATAAATCCTTGTTAATTCAAATGAATCCCATTGGATCCATATTAATAAATATGAATCATTGTTCATTGAAATGAATCCCGTTGGATCCATATTAATAAATATGAATCCTAGTTCATTCAAATGAATCCCAATGAATCCATATTAATAAATATGAGTCATTGTTCATTGAAATGAATCCCGTTGGATCCATATTAATAAATATGAATCCTAGTTCATTCAAATGAATCCCAATGAATCCATATTAATAAATATGAATCTTAGTTCATTCAATTGAATCCAAATGAATCCATATTAATAAATATAAATCCTTGTTAATTCAAATGAATCCCATTGGATCCATATTAATAAATATGAATCATTGTTCATTGAAATGAATCCCGTTGGATCCATATTAATAAATATGAATCCTAGTTCATTCAAATGAATCCCAATGAATCCATATTAATAAATATGAATCTTAGTTCATTCAATTGAATCCCATTGGATCCATATTAATAAATATGAATCATTGTTCATTGAAATGAATCCCGTTGGATCCATATTAATAAATATGAATCCTAGTTCATTCAAATGAATCCCAATGAATCCATATTAATAAATATGAATCTTAGTTCATTCAATTGAATCCAAATGAATTCATATTAATAAATATGAATCCTTTTTAATTCAAATGAATCCCATTGGATCCATATTAATAAATATGAGTCATTGTTAATTCAAATGAATCCAAATGAATCCATATTAATAAATATGAATCCTTGTTAATTCAAATGAATCCCATTGGATCCATATTAATAAATATGAATCATTGTTCATTGAAATGAATCCCGTTGGATCCATATTAATAAATATGAATCCTTTTTAATTCAAATGAATCCCATTGGATCCATATTAAGAAATATGAGTCATTGTTAATTCAAATGAATCCAAATGAATCCATATTAATAAATATGAATCCTTGTTAATTCAAATGAATCCCATTGGATCCATATTAATAAATATGAATCATTGTTCATTGAAATGAATCCCGTTGGATCCATATTAATAAATATGAATCCTAGTTCATTCAAATGAATCCCAATGAATCCATATTAATAAATATGAATCTTAGTTCATTCAATTGAATCCAAATGAATCCATATTAATAAATATAAATCCTTGTTAATTCAAATGAATCCCATTGGATCCATATTAATAAATATGAGTCATTGTTAATTCAAATGAATCCAAATGAATCCATATTAATAAATATGAATCATTGTTCATTGAAATGAATCCCGTTGGATCCATATTAATAAATATGAATCCTAGTTCATTCAAATGAATCCCAATGAATCCATATTAATAAATATGAATCTTAGTTCATTCAATTGAATCCAAATGAATCCATATTAATAAATATAAATCCTTGTTAATTCAAATGAATCCCATTGGATCCATATTAATAAATATGAATCTTAGTTCATTCAATTGAATCCAAATGAATCCATATTAATAAATATAAATCCTTGTTAATTCAAATGAATCCCATTGGATCCATATTAATAAATATGAATCATTGTTCATTGAAATGAATCCCGTTGGATCCATATTAATAAATATGAATCCTAGTTCATTCAAATGAATCCCAATGAATCCATATTAATAAATATGAATCTTAGTTCATTCAATTGAATCCAAATGAATCCATATTAATAAATATAAATCCTTGTTAATTCAAATGAATCCCATTGGATCCATATTAATAAATATGAATCATTGTTCATTGAAATGAATCCCGTTGGATCCATATTAATAAATATGAATCCTAGTTCATTCAAATGAATCCCAATGAATCCATATTAATAAATATGAATCTTAGTTCATTCAATTGAATCCAAATGAATCCATATTAATAAATATAAATCCTTGTTAATTCAAATGAATCCCATTGGATCCATATTAATAAATATGAATCATTGTTCATTGAAATGAATCCCGTTGGATCCATATTAATAAATATGAATCCTAGTTCATTCAAATGAATCCCAATGAATCCATATTAATAAATATGAGTCATTGTTCATTGAAATGAATCCCGTTGGATCCATATTAATAAATATGAATCCTAGTTCATTCAAATGAATCCCAATGAATCCATATTAATAAATATGAATCTTAGTTCATTCAATTGAATCCAAATGAATCCATATTAATAAATATAAATCCTTGTTAATTCAAATGAATCCCATTGGATCCATATTAATAAATATGAATCATTGTTCATTGAAATGAATCCCGTTGGATCCATATTAATAAATATGAATCCTAGTTCATTCAAATGAATCCCAATGAATCCATATTAATAAATATGAATCTTAGTTCATTCAATTGAATCCAAATGAATCCATATTAATAAATATAAATCCTTGTTAATTCAAATGAATCCCATTGGATCCATATTAATAAATATGAGTCATTGTTAATTCAAATGAATCCAAATGAATCCATATTAATAAATATGAATCATTGTTCATTGAAATGAATCCCGTTGGATCCATATTAATAAATATGAATCCTAGTTCATTCAAATGAATCCCAATGAATCCATATTAATAAATATGAATCTTAGTTCATTCAATTGAATCCAAATGAATCCATATTAATAAATATAAATCCTTGTTAATTCAAATGAATCCCATTGGATCCATATTAATAAATATGAATCATTGTTCATTGAAATGAATCCCGTTGGATCCATATTAATAAATATGAATCCTAGTTCATTCAAATGAATCCCAATGAATCCATATTAATAAATATGAATCTTAGTTCATTCAATTGAATCCAAATGAATTCATATTAATAAATATGAATCCTTTTTAATTCAAATGAATCCCGTTGGATCCATATTAATAAATATGAATCCTAGTTCATTCAAATGAATCCCAATGAATCCATATTAATAAATATGAATCTTAGTTCATTCAATTGAATCCAAATGAATCCATATTAATAAATATGAATCCTTTTTAATTCAAATGAATCCCATTGGATCCATATTAAGAAATATGAGTCATTGTTAATTCAAATGAATCCAAATGAATCCATATTAATAAATATGAATCCTTGTTAATTCAAATGAATCCCATTGGATCCATATTAATAAATATGAATCATTGTTCATTGAAATGAATCCCGTTGGATCCATATTAATAAATATGAATCCTTTTTAATTCAAATGAATCCCATTGGATCCATATTAAGAAATATGAGTCATTGTTAATTCAAATGAATCCAAATGAATCCATATTAATAAATATGAATCCTTGTTAATTCAAATGAATCCCATTGGATCCATATTAATAAATATGAATCATTGTTCATTGAAATGAATCCCGTTGGATCCATATTAATAAATATGAATCCTAGTTCATTCAAATGAATCCCAATGAATCCATATTAATAAATATGAATCTTAGTTCATTCAATTGAATCCAAATGAATCCATATTAATAAATATAAATCCTTGTTAATTCAAATGAATCCCATTGGATCCATATTAATAAATATGAGTCATTGTTAATTCAAATGAATCCAAATGAATCCATATTAATAAATATGAATCCTTGTTAATTCAAATGAATCCCAATGAATCCATATTAATAAATATGAATCATTGTTTATTCAAATGAATCCCAATGAATCCATATTAATAAATATGAATCCTTTTTAATTCAAATGAATCCCATTGGATCCATATTAAGAAATATGAGTCATTGTTAATTCAAATGAATCCAAATGAATCCATATTAATAAATATGAATCCTTGTTAATTCAAATGAATCCCATTGGATCCATATTAATAAATATGAATCATTGTTCATTGAAATGAATCCCGTTGGATCCATATTAATAAATATGAATCCTAGTTCATTCAAATGAATCCCAATGAATCCATATTAATAAATATGAATCTTAGTTCATTCAATTGAATCCAAATGAATCCATATTAATAAATATAAATCCTTGTTAATTCAAATGAATCCCATTGGATCCATAATAATAAATATGAGTCATTGTTAATTCAAATGAATCCAAACGAATCCATATTAATAAATATGAATCCTTGTTAATTCAAATGAATCCCAATGAATCCATATTAATAAATATGAATCATTGTTTATTCAAATGAATCCCAATGAATCCATATTAATAAATATGAATCCTTTTTAATTCAAATGAATCCCATTGGATCCATATTAAGAAATATGAGTCATTGTTAATTCAAATGAATCCAAATGAATCCATATTAATAAATATGAATCCTTGTTAATTCAAATGAATCCCATTGGATCCATATTAATAAATATGAATCATTGTTCATTGAAATGAATCCCGTTGGATCCATATTAATAAATATGAATCCTAGTTCATTCAAATGAATCCCAATGAATCCATATTAATAAATATGAATCTTAGTTCATTCAATTGAATCCAAATGAATCCATATTAATAAATATAAATCCTTGTTAATTCAAATGAATCCCATTGGATCCATAATAATAAATATGAGTCATTGTTAATTCAAATGAATCCAAACGAATCCATATTAATAAATATGAATCCTTGTTAATTCAAATGAATCCCAATGAATCCATATTAATAAATATGAATCATTGTTTATTCAAATGAATCCCAATGAATCCATATTAATAAATATGAATCCTTTTTAATTCAAATGAATCCCATTGGATCCATATTAAGAAATATGAGTCATTGTTAATTCAAATGAATCCAAATGAATCCATATTAATAAATATGAATCCTTGTTAATTCAAATGAATCCCATTGGATCCATATTAATAAATATGAATCATTGTTCATTGAAATGAATCCCGTTGGATCCATATTAATAAATATGAATCCTAGTTCATTCAAATGAATCCCAATGAATCCATATTAATAAATATGAATCTTAGTTCATTCAATTGAATCCAAATGAATCCATATTAATAAATATGAATCCTTTTTAATTCAAATGAATCCCATTGGATCCATATTAAGAAATATGAGTCGTTGTTAATTCAAATGAATCCAAATGAATCCATATTAATAAATATGAATCATTGTTCATTGAAATGAATCCCGTTGGATCCATATTAATAAATATGAATCCTAGTTCATTCAAATGAATCCCAATGAATCCATATTAATAAATATGAATCTTAGTTCATTCAATTGAATCCAAATGAATCCATATTAATAAATATAAATCCTTGTTAATTCAAATGAATCCCATTGGATCCATAATAATAAATATGAGTCATTGTTAATTCAAATGAATCCAAACGAATCCATATTAATAAATATGAATCCTTGTTAATTCAAATGAATCCCAATGAATCCATATTAATAAATATGAATCATTGTTTATTCAAATGAATCCCAATGAATCCATATTAATAAATATGAATCCTTTTTAATTCAAATGAATCCCATTGGATCCATATTAATAAATATGAATCATTGTTCATTGAAATGAATCCCGTTGGATCCATATTAATAAATATGAATCCTTTTTAATTCAAATGAATCCCATTGGATCCATATTAAGAAATATGAGTCATTGTTAATTCAAATGAATCCAAATGAATCCATATTAATAAATATGAATCCTTGTTAATTCAAATGAATCCCATTGGATCCATATTAATAAATATGAATCATTGTTCATTGAAATGAATCCCGTTGGATCCATATTAATAAATATGAATCCTAGTTCATTCAAATGAATCCCAATGAATCCATATTAATAAATATGAATCTTAGTTCATTCAATTGAATCCAAATGAATTCATATTAATAAATATGAATCCTTTTTAATTCAAATGAATCCCATTGGATCCATATTAATAAATATGAGTCATTGTTAATTCAAATGAATCCAAATGAATCCATATTAATAAATATGAATCCTTGTTAATTCAAATGAATCCCATTGGATCCATATTAATAAATATGAATCATTGTTCATTGAAATGAATCCCGTTGGATCCATATTAATAAATATGAATCCTTTTTAATTCAAATGAATCCCATTGGATCCATATTAAGAAATATGAGTCATTGTTAATTCAAATGAATCCAAATGAATCCATATTAATAAATATGAATCCTTGTTAATTCAAATGAATCCCATTGGATCCATATTAATAAATATGAATCATTGTTCATTGAAATGAATCCCGTTGGATCCATATTAATAAATATGAATCCTAGTTCATTCAAATGAATCCCAATGAATCCATATTAATAAATATGAATCTTAGTTCATTCAATTGAATCCAAATGAATCCATATTAATAAATATAAATCCTTGTTAATTCAAATGAATCCCATTGGATCCATATTAATAAATATGAGTCATTGTTAATTCAAATGAATCCAAATGAATCCATATTAATAAATATGAATCATTGTTCATTGAAATGAATCCCGTTGGATCCATATTAATAAATATGAATCCTAGTTCATTCAAATGAATCCCAATGAATCCATATTAATAAATATGAATCTTAGTTCATTCAATTGAATCCAAATGAATCCATATTAATAAATATAAATCCTTGTTAATTCAAATGAATCCCATTGGATCCATATTAATAAATATGAATCTTAGTTCATTCAATTGAATCCAAATGAATCCATATTAATAAATATAAATCCTTGTTAATTCAAATGAATCCCATTGGATCCATATTAATAAATATGAATCATTGTTCATTGAAATGAATCCCGTTGGATCCATATTAATAAATATGAATCCTAGTTCATTCAAATGAATCCCAATGAATCCATATTAATAAATATGAATCTTAGTTCATTCAATTGAATCCAAATGAATCCATATTAATAAATATAAATCCTTGTTAATTCAAATGAATCCCATTGGATCCATATTAATAAATATGAATCATTGTTCATTGAAATGAATCCCGTTGGATCCATATTAATAAATATGAATCCTAGTTCATTCAAATGAATCCCAATGAATCCATATTAATAAATATGAATCTTAGTTCATTCAATTGAATCCAAATGAATCCATATTAATAAATATAAATCCTTGTTAATTCAAATGAATCCCATTGGATCCATATTAATAAATATGAATCATTGTTCATTGAAATGAATCCCGTTGGATCCATATTAATAAATATGAATCCTAGTTCATTCAAATGAATCCCAATGAATCCATATTAATAAATATGAGTCATTGTTCATTGAAATGAATCCCGTTGGATCCATATTAATAAATATGAATCCTAGTTCATTCAAATGAATCCCAATGAATCCATATTAATAAATATGAATCTTAGTTCATTCAATTGAATCCAAATGAATCCATATTAATAAATATAAATCCTTGTTAATTCAAATGAATCCCATTGGATCCATATTAATAAATATGAATCATTGTTCATTGAAATGAATCCCGTTGGATCCATATTAATAAATATGAATCCTAGTTCATTCAAATGAATCCCAATGAATCCATATTAATAAATATGAATCTTAGTTCATTCAATTGAATCCAAATGAATCCATATTAATAAATATAAATCCTTGTTAATTCAAATGAATCCCATTGGATCCATATTAATAAATATGAGTCATTGTTAATTCAAATGAATCCAAATGAATCCATATTAATAAATATGAATCCTAGTTCATTCAAATGAATCCCAATGAATCCATATTAATAAATATGAATCTTAGTTCATTCAATTGAATCCCATTGGATCCATATTAATAAATATGAATCATTGTTCATTGAAATGAATCCCGTTGGATCCATATTAATAAATATGAATCCTAGTTCATTCAAATGAATCCCAATGAATCCATATTAATAAATATGAATCTTAGTTCATTCAATTGAATCCAAATGAATTCATATTAATAAATATGAATCCTTTTTAATTCAAATGAATCCCATTGGATCCATATTAATAAATATGAGTCATTGTTAATTCAAATGAATCCAAATGAATCCATATTAATAAATATGAATCCTTGTTAATTCAAATGAATCCCATTGGATCCATATTAATAAATATGAATCATTGTTCATTGAAATGAATCCCGTTGGATCCATATTAATAAATATGAATCCTTTTTAATTCAAATGAATCCCATTGGATCCATATTAAGAAATATGAGTCATTGTTAATTCAAATGAATCCAAATGAATCCATATTAATAAATATGAATCCTTGTTAATTCAAATGAATCCCATTGGATCCATATTAATAAATATGAATCATTGTTCATTGAAATGAATCCCGTTGGATCCATATTAATAAATATGAATCCTAGTTCATTCAAATGAATCCCAATGAATCCATATTAATAAATATGAATCTTAGTTCATTCAATTGAATCCAAATGAATCCATATTAATAAATATAAATCCTTGTTAATTCAAATGAATCCCATTGGATCCATATTAATAAATATGAGTCATTGTTAATTCAAATGAATCCAAATGAATCCATATTAATAAATATGAATCATTGTTCATTGAAATGAATCCCGTTGGATCCATATTAATAAATATGAATCCTAGTTCATTCAAATGAATCCCAATGAATCCATATTAATAAATATGAATCTTAGTTCATTCAATTGAATCCAAATGAATCCATATTAATAAATATAAATCCTTGTTAATTCAAATGAATCCCATTGGATCCATATTAATAAATATGAATCATTGTTCATTGAAATGAATCCCGTTGGATCCATATTAATAAATATGAATCCTAGTTCATTCAAATGAATCCCAATGAATCCATATTAATAAATATGAGTCATTGTTCATTGAAATGAATCCCGTTGGATCCATATTAATAAATATGAATCCTAGTTCATTCAAATGAATCCCAATGAATCCATATTAATAAATATGAATCTTAGTTCATTCAATTGAATCCAAATGAATCCATATTAATAAATATAAATCCTTGTTAATTCAAATGAATCCCATTGGATCCATATTAATAAATATGAATCATTGTTCATTGAAATGAATCCCGTTGGATCCATATTAATAAATATGAATCCTAGTTCATTCAAATGAATCCCAATGAATCCATATTAATAAATATGAATCTTAGTTCATTCAATTGAATCCAAATGAATCCATATTAATAAATATAAATCCTTGTTAATTCAAATGAATCCCATTGGATCCATATTAATAAATATGAGTCATTGTTAATTCAAATGAATCCAAATGAATCCATATTAATAAATATGAATCATTGTTCATTGAAATGAATCCCGTTGGATCCATATTAATAAATATGAATCCTAGTTCATTCAAATGAATCCCAATGAATCCATATTAATAAATATGAATCTTAGTTCATTCAATTGAATCCAAATGAATCCATATTAATAAATATAAATCCTTGTTAATTCAAATGAATCCCATTGGATCCATATTAATAAATATGAATCATTGTTCATTGAAATGAATCCCGTTGGATCCATATTAATAAATATGAATCCTAGTTCATTCAAATGAATCCCAATGAATCCATATTAATAAATATGAATCTTAGTTCATTCAATTGAATCCAAATGAATTCATATTAATAAATATGAATCCTTTTTAATTCAAATGAATCCCGTTGGATCCATATTAATAAATATGAATCCTAGTTCATTCAAATGAATCCCAATGAATCCATATTAATAAATATGAATCTTAGTTCATTCAATTGAATCCAAATGAATCCATATTAATAAATATGAATCCTTTTTAATTCAAATGAATCCCATTGGATCCATATTAAGAAATATGAGTCATTGTTAATTCAAATGAATCCAAATGAATCCATATTAATAAATATGAATCCTTGTTAATTCAAATGAATCCCATTGGATCCATATTAATAAATATGAATCATTGTTCATTGAAATGAATCCCGTTGGATCCATATTAATAAATATGAATCCTTTTTAATTCAAATGAATCCCATTGGATCCATATTAAGAAATATGAGTCATTGTTAATTCAAATGAATCCAAATGAATCCATATTAATAAATATGAATCCTTGTTAATTCAAATGAATCCCATTGGATCCATATTAATAAATATGAATCATTGTTCATTGAAATGAATCCCGTTGGATCCATATTAATAAATATGAATCCTAGTTCATTCAAATGAATCCCAATGAATCCATATTAATAAATATGAATCTTAGTTCATTCAATTGAATCCAAATGAATCCATATTAATAAATATAAATCCTTGTTAATTCAAATGAATCCCATTGGATCCATAATAATAAATATGAGTCATTGTTAATTCAAATGAATCCAAACGAATCCATATTAATAAATATGAATCCTTGTTAATTCAAATGAATCCCAATGAATCCATATTAATAAATATGAATCATTGTTTATTCAAATGAATCCCAATGAATCCATATTAATAAATATGAATCCTTTTTAATTCAAATGAATCCCATTGGATCCATATTAAGAAATATGAGTCATTGTTAATTCAAATGAATCCAAATGAATCCATATTAATAAATATGAATCCTTGTTAATTCAAATGAATCCCATTGGATCCATATTAATAAATATGAATCATTGTTCATTGAAATGAATCCCGTTGGATCCATATTAATAAATATGAATCCTAGTTCATTCAAATGAATCCCAATGAATCCATATTAATAAATATGAATCTTAGTTCATTCAATTGAATCCAAATGAATCCATATTAATAAATATAAATCCTTGTTAATTCAAATGAATCCCATTGGATCCATAATAATAAATATGAGTCATTGTTAATTCAAATGAATCCAAACGAATCCATATTAATAAATATGAATCCTTGTTAATTCAAATGAATCCCAATGAATCCATATTAATAAATATGAATCATTGTTTATTCAAATGAATCCCAATGAATCCATATTAATAAATATGAATCCTTTTTAATTCAAATGAATCCCATTGGATCCATATTAAGAAATATGAGTCATTGTTAATTCAAATGAATCCAAATGAATCCATATTAATAAATATGAATCCTTGTTAATTCAAATGAATCCCGTTGGATCCATATTAATAAATATGAATCATTGTTCATTGAAATGAATCCCGTTGGATCCATATTAATAAATATGAATCCTAGTTCATTCAAATGAATCCCAATGAATCCATATTAATAAATATGAATCTTAGTTCATTCAATTGAATCCAAATGAATTCATATTAATAAATATGAATCCTTTTTAATTCAAATGAATCCCATTGGATCCATATTAAGAAATATGAGTCATTGTTAATTCAAATGAATCCAAATGAATCCATATTAATAAATATGAATCCTTGTTAATTCAAATGAATCCCATTGGATCCATATTAATAAATATAAATCATTGTTCATTGAAATGAATCCCGTTGGATCCATATTAATAAATATGAATCCTAGTTCATTCAAATGAATCCCAATGAATCCATATTAATAAATATGAATCTTAGTTCATTCAATTGAATCCAAATGAATCCATATTAATAAATATAAATCCTTGTTAATTCAAATGAATCCCATTGGATCCATATTAATAAATATAAATCATTGTTCATTGAAATGAATCCCGTTGGATCCATATTAATAAATATGAATCCTAGTTCATTCAAATGAATCCCAATGAATCCATATTAATAAATATGAATCTTAGTTCATTCAATTGAATCCAAATGAATCCATATTAATAAATATAAATCCTTGTTAATTCAAATGAATCCCATTGGATCCATATTAATAAATATGAATCCTTGTTAATTCAAATGAATCCCATTGGATCCATATTAATAAATATGAATCATTGTTCATTGAAATGAATCCCGTTAGATCCATATTAATAAATATGAATCCTAGTTCATTCAAATGAATCCCAATGAATCCATATTAATAAATATGAATCATTGTTTATTCAAATGAATCCCATTGGATCCATATTAATAAATATGAGTCATTGTTAATTCAAATGAATCCAAATGAATCCATATTAATAAATATGAATCCTTGTTAATTCAAATGAATCCCATTGGATCCATATTAATAAATATGAATCATTGTTCATTGAAATGAATCCCGTTAGATCCATATTAATAAATATGAATCCTAGTTCATTCAAATGAATCCCAATGAATCCATATTAATAAATATGAATCTTAGTTCATTCAATTGAATCCAAATGAATCCATATTAATAAATATGAATCCTTTTTAATTCAAATGAATCCCATTGGATCCATATTAAGAAATATGAGTCATTGTTAATTCAAATGAATCCAAATGAATCCATATTAATAAATATGAATCCTTGTTAATTCAAATGAATCCCATTGGATCCATATTAATAAATATGAATCATTGTTCATTGAAATGAATCCCGTTAGATCCATATTAATAAATATGAATCCTAGTTCATTCAAATGAATCCCAATGAATCCATATTAATAAATATGAATCATTGTTTATTCAAATGAATCCCAATGAATCCATATTAATAAATATAAATCCTTGTTAATTCAAATGAATCCCATTGGATCCATATTAATAAATATGAGTCATTGTTAATTCAAATGAATCCAAATGAATCCATATTAATAAATATGAATCCTTGTTAATTCAAATGAATCCCATTGGATCCATATTAATAAATATGAATCATTGTTCATTGAAATGAATCCCGTTAGATCCATATTAATAAATATGAATCCTAGTTCATTCAAATGAATCCCAATGAATCCATATTAATAAATATGAATCTTAGTTCATTCAATTGAATCCAAATGAATCCATATTAATAAATATAAATCCTTGTTAATTCAAATGAATCCCATTGGATCCATATTAAGAAATATGAGTCATTGTTAATTCAAATGAATCCAAATGAATCCATATTAATAAATATGAATCCTTGTTAATTCAAATGAATCCCATTGGATCCATATTAATAAATATGAATCATTGTTCATTGAAATGAATCCCGTTAGATCCATATTAATAAATATGAATCCTAGTTCATTCAAATGAATCCCAATGAATCCATATTAATAAATATGAATCATTGTTTATTCAAATGAATCCCAATGAATCCATATTAATAAATATGAATCCTTTTTAATTCAAATGAATCCCATTGGATCCATATTAAGAAATATGAGTCATTGTTAATTCAAATGAATCCAAATGAATCCATATTAATAAATATGAATCCTTGTTAATTCAAATGAATCCCATTGGATCCATATTAATAAATATGAATCATTGTTCATTGAAATGAATCCCGTTGGATCCATATTAATAAATATGAATCATTGTTTATTCAAATGAATCCCGTTAGATCCATATTAATAAATATGAATCCTAGTTCATTCAAATGAATCCCAATGAATCCATATTAATAAATATGAATCATTGTTTATTCAAATGAATCCCAATGAATCCATATTAATAAATATGAATCCTTTTTAATTCAAATGAATCCCATTGGATCCATATTAATAAATATGAATCATTGTTCATTGAAATGAATCCCGTTAGATCCATATTAATAAATATGAATCCTAGTTCATTCAAATGAATCCCAATGAATCCATATTAATAAATATGAATCATTGTTTATTCAAATGAATCCCAATGAATCCATATTAATAAATATGAATCCTTTTTAATTCAAATGAATCCCATTGGATCCATATTAAGAAATATGAGTCATTGTTAATTCAAATGAATCCAAATGAATCCATATTAATAAATATGAATCCTTGTTAATTCAAATGAATCCCATTGGATCCATATTAATAAATATGAATCATTGTTCATTGAAATGAATCCCGTTAGATCCATATTAATAAATATGAATCCTAGTTCATTCAAATGAATCCCAATGAATCCATATTAATAAATATGAATCATTGTTTATTCAAATGAATCCCAATGAATCCATATTAATAAATATGAATCCTTTTTAATTCAAATGAATCCCATTGGATCCATATTAAGAAATATGAGTCATTGTTAATTCAAATGAATCCAAATGAATCCATATTAATAAATATGAATCCTTGTTAATTCAAATGAATCCCATTGGATCCATATTAATAAATATGAATCATTGTTCATTGAAATGAATCCCGTTGGATCCATATTAATAAATATGAATCCTTTTTAATTCAAATGAATCCCATTGGATCCATATTAAGAAATATGAGTCATTGTTAATTCAAATGAATCCCATTGGATCCATAATAATAAATATGAGTCATTGTTAATTCAAATGAATCCAAACGAATCCATATTAATAAATATGAATCCTTGTTAATTCAAATGAATCCCAATGAATCCATATTAATAAATATGAATCATTGTTTATTCAAATGAATCCCAATGAATCCATATTAATAAATATGAATCCTTTTTAATTCAAATGAATCCCATTGGATCCATATTAAGAAATATGAGTCATTGTTAATTCAAATGAATCCAAATGAATCCATATTAATAAATATGAATCCTTGTTAATTCAAATGAATCCCATTGGATCCATATTAATAAATATGAATCATTGTTCATTGAAATGAATCCCGTTGGATCCATATTAATAAATATGAATCCTAGTTCATTCAAATGAATCCCAATGAATCCATATTAATAAATATGAATCTTAGTTCATTCAATTGAATCCAAATGAATCCATATTAATAAATATAAATCCTTGTTAATTCAAATGAATCCCATTGGATCCATATTAATAAATATGAATCCTAGTTCATTCAAATGAATCCCAATGAATCCATATTAATAAATATGAATCATTGTTCATTCGAATGAATCCCGCTGGATCCATATTAATAAATATGAGTCCTAGTTCATTCAAATGAATCCCATTGGATCCGTATTAATAAATATGAATCCTTTTTAATTCAAATGAATCCCAATGAATCCATATTAATAAATATGAATCATTGTTTATTCAAATGAATCCCATTGGATCCATATTAATAAATATGAGTCATTGTTAATTCAAATGAATCCAAATGAATCCATATTAATAAATATGAATCCTTGTTAATTCAAATGAATCCCATTGGATCCATATTAATAAATATGAATCATTGTTCATTGAAATGAATCCCGTTGGATCCATATTAATAAATATGAATCCTTTTTAATTCAAATGAATCCCATTGGATCCATATTAAGAAATATGAGTCATTGTTAATTCAAATGAATCCCATTGGATCCATAATAATAAATATGAGTCATTGTTAATTCAAATGAATCCAAACGAATCCATATTAATAAATATGAATCCTTGTTAATTCAAATGAATCCCAATGAATCCATATTAATAAATATGAATCATTGTTTATTCAAATGAATCCCAATGAATCCATATTAATAAATATGAATCCTTTTTAATTCAAATGAATCCCATTGGATCCATATTAAGAAATATGAGTCATTGTTAATTCAAATGAATCCAAATGAATCCATATTAATAAATATGAATCCTTGTTAATTCAAATGAATCCCATTGGATCCATATTAATAAATATGAATCATTGTTCATTGAAATGAATCCCAATGAATCCATATTAATAAATATGAATCTTAGTTCATTCAATTGAATCCAAATGAATCCATATTAATAAATATAAATCCTTGTTAATTCAAATGAATCCCATTGGATCCATATTAATAAATATGAATCCTAGTTCATTCAAATGAATCCCAATGAATCCATATTAATAAATATGAATCATTGTTTATTCAAATGAATCCCATTGGATCCATATTAATAAATATGAGTCATTGTTAATTCAAATGAATCCAAATGAATCCATATTAATAAATATGAATCCTTGTTAATTCAAATGAATCCCATTGGATCCATATTAATAAATATGAATCATTGTTCATTGAAATGAATCCCGTTAGATCCATATTAATAAATATGAATCCTAGTTCATTCAAATGAATCCCAATGAATCCATATTAATAAATATGAATCTTAGTTCATTCAATTGAATCCAAATGAATCCATATTAATAAATATGAATCCTTTTTAATTCAAATGAATCCCATTGGATCCATATTAAGAAATATGAGTCATTGTTAATTCAAATGAATCCAAATGAATCCATATTAATAAATATGAATCCTTGTTTATTCAAATGAATCCCATTGGATCCATATTAATAAATATGAATCATTGTTCATTGAAATGAATCCCGTTAGATCCATATTAATAAATATGAATCCTAGTTCATTCAAATGAATCCCAATGAATCCATATTAATAAATATGAATCTTAGTTCATTCAATTGAATCCAAATGAATCCATATTAATAAATATGAATCCTTTTTAATTCAAATGAATCCCATTGGATCCATATTAAGAAATATGAGTCATTGTTAATTCAAATGAATCCAAATGAATCCATATTAATAAATATGAATCCTTTTTAATTCAAATGAATCCCATTGGATCCATATTAAGAAATATGAGTCATTGTTAATTCAAATGAATCCCATTGGATCCATAATAATAAATATGAGTCATTGTTAATTCAAATGAATCCAAACGAATCCATATTAATAAATATGAATCCTTGTTAATTCAAATGAATCCCAATGAATCCATATTAATAAATATGAATCATTGTTTATTCAAATGAATCCCAATGAATCCATATTAATAAATATGAATCCTTTTTAATTCAAATGAATCCCATTGGATCCATATTAAGAAATATGAGTCATTGTTAATTCAAATGAATCCAAATGAATCCATATTAATAAATATGAATCCTTGTTAATTCAAATGAATCCCATTGGATCCATATTAATAAATATGAATCCTAGTTCATTCAAATGAATCCCAATGAATCCATATTAATAAATATGAATCTTAGTTCATTCAATTGAATCCAAATGAATCCATATTAATAAATATAAATCCTTGTTAATTCAAATGAATCCCATTGGATCCATATTAATAAATATGAATCCTTTTTAATTCAAATGAATCCCAATGGATCCATATTAAGAAATATGAGTCATTGTTAATTCAAATGAATCCCATTGGATCCATATTAATAAATATGAATCCTTTTTAATTCAAATGAATCCCAATGGATCCATATTAAGAAATATGAGTCATTGTTAATTCAAATGAATCCCATTGGATCCATATTAATAAATATGAATCCTAGTTCATTCAAATGAATCCCAATGAATCCATATTAATAAATATGAATCCTAGTTCATTCAAATGAATCCCAATGAATCCATATTAATAAATATGAATCATTGTTTATTCAAATGAATCCCATTGGATCCATATTAATAAATATGAATCCTTTTTAATTCAAATGAATCCCAATGGATCCATATTAAGAAATATGAGTCATTGTTAATTCAAATGAATCCCATTGGATCCATATTAATAAATATGAATCCTAGTTCATTCAAATGAATCCCAATGAATCCATATTAATAAATATGAATCCTAGTTCATTCAAATGAATCCCAATGAATCCATATTAATAAATATGAATCATTGTTTATTCAAATGAATCCCATTGGATCCATATTAATAAATATGAATCCTTTTTAATTCAAATGAATCCCAATGGATCCATATTAAGAAATATGAGTCATTGTTAATTCAAATGAATCCAAATAAATCCATATTAATAAATATGAATCATTGTTTATTCAAATGAATCCCATTGGATCCATATTAATAAATATGAATCCTTTTTAATTCAAATGAATCCCAATGGATCCATATTAAGAAATATGAGTCATTGTTAATTCAAATGAATCCCATTGGATCCATATTAATAAATATGAATCCTAGTTCATTCAAATGAATCCCAATGAATCCATATTAATAAATATGAATCCTAGTTCATTCAAATGAATCCCAATGAATCCATATTAATAAATATGAATCTTAGTTCATTCAATTGAATCCAAATGAATCCATATTAATAAATATAAATCCTTGTTAATTCAAATGAATCCCATTGGATCCATATTAAGAAATATGAGTCATTGTTAATTCAAATGAATCCAAATGAATCCATATTAATAAATATGAATCCTTTTTAATTCAAATGAATCCCAATGGATCCATATTAAGAAATATGAGTCATTGTTAATTCAAATGAATCCAAATAAATCCATATTAATAAATATGAATCCTTGTTAATTCAAATGAATCCCATTGGATCCATATTAATAAATATGAATCCTAGTTCATTCAAATGAATCCCGTTAGATCCATATTAATAAATATGAATCCTAGTTCATTCAAATGAATCCCAATGAATCCATATTAATAAATATGAATCTTAGTTCATTCAAATGAATCCCATTGGATCCATATTAAGAAATATGAGTCATTGTTAATTCAAATGAATCCAAATGAATCCATATTAATAAATATGAATCCTTTTTAATTCAAATGAATCCCAATGGATCCATATTAAGAAATATGAGTCATTGTTAATTCAAATGAATCCAAATAAATCCATATTAATAAATATGAATCCTTGTTAATTCAAATGAATCCCATTGGATCCATATTAATAAATATGAATCCTAGTTCATTCAAATGAATCCCAATGAATCCATATTAATAAATATGAATCCTAGTTCATTCAAATGAATCCCAATGAATCCATATTAATAAATATGAATCTTAGTTCATTCAATTGAATCCAAATGAATCCATATTAATAAATATAAATCCTTGTTAATTCAAATGAATCCCATTGGATCCATATTAAGAAATATGAGTCATTGTTAATTCAAATGAATCCAAATGAATCCATATTAATAAATATGAATCCTTTTTAATTCAAATGAATCCCAATGGATCCATATTAAGAAATATGAGTCATTGTTAATTCAAATGAATCCAAATAAATCCATATTAATAAATATGAATCCTTGTTAATTCAAATGAATCCCATTGGATCCATATTAATAAATATGAATCCTAGTTCATTCAAATGAATCCCAATGAATCCATATTAATAAATATGAATCCTAGTTCATTCAAATGAATCCCAATGAATCCATATTAATAAATATGAATCTTAGTTCATTCAATTGAATCCAAATGAATCCATATTAATAAATATAAATCCTTGTTAATTCAAATGAATCCCATTGGATCCATATTAAGAAATATGAGTCATTGTTAATTCAAATGAATCCAAATGAATCCATATTAATAAATATGAATCCTTTTTAATTCAAATGAATCCCAATGGATCCATATTAAGAAATATGAGTCATTGTTAATTCAAATGAATCCAAATAAATCCATATTAATAAATATGAATCCTTGTTAATTCAAATGAATCCCATTGGATCCATATTAATAAATATGAATCCTAGTTCATTCAAATGAATCCCAATGAATCCATATTAATAAATATGAATCCTAGTTCATTCAAATGAATCCCAATGAATCCATATTAATAAATATGAATCTTAGTTCATTCAATTGAATCCAAATGAATCCATATTAATAAATATAAATCCTTGTTAATTCAAATGAATCCCATTGGATCCATATTAAGAAATATGAGTCATTGTTAATTCAAATGAATCCAAATGAATCCATATTAATAAATATGAATCCTAGTTCATTCAAATGAATCCCAATGAATCCATATTAATAAATATGAATCATTGTTTATTCAAATGAATCTCAATGAATCCATATTAATAAATATGAATCTTAGTTCATTCAAATGAATCCAAATGAATCCATATTAAGAAATATGAATCCTAGTTCATTGAAATGAATCCCGTTGGATCCATATTAATAAATATGAATCCTAGTTCATTCAAATGAATCCCAATGAATCCATATTAATAAATATGAATCTTAGTTCATTCAATTGAATCCAAATGAATCCATATTAATAAATATAAATCCTTGTTAATTCAAATGAATCCCATTGGATCCATATTAAGAAATATGAGTCATTGTTAATTCAAATGAATCCAAATGAATCCATATTAATAAATATGAATCCTAGTTCATTCAAATGAATCCCAATGAATCCATATTAATAAATATGAATCTTAGTTCATTCAATTGAATCCAAATGAATCCATATTAATAAATATAAATCCTTGTTAATTCAAATGAATCCCATTGGATCCATATTAAGAAATATGAGTCATTGTTAATTCAAATGAATCCAAATGAATCCATATTAAGAAATATGAATCCTAGTTCATTGAAATGAATCCCGTTAGATCCATATTAATAAATATGAATCCTAGTTCATTCAAATGAATCCCAATGAATCCATATTAATAAATATAAATCCTTGTTAATTCAAATGAATCCCATTGGATCCATATTAAGAAATATGAATCATTGTTTATTCAAATGAATCCCAATGAATCCATATTAATAAATATGAATCCTTTTTAATTCAAATGAATCCCATTGGATCCATATTAAGAAATATGAGTCATTGTTAATTCAAATGAATCCAAATGAATCCATATTAATAAATATGAATCCTTGTTAATTCAAATGAATCCCATTGGATCCATATTAATAAATATGAATCATTGTTCATTGAAATGAATCCCGTTGGATCCATATTAATAAATATGAATCCTAGTTCATTCAATTGAATCCAAATGAATCCATATTAATAAATATGAATCCTTTTTAATTCAAATGAATCCTAATGGATCCATATTAAGAAATATGAGTCATTGTTAATTCAAATGAATCCAAATAAATCCATATTAATAAATATGAATCCTTGTTAATTCAAATGAATCCCATTGGATCCATATTAATAAATATGAATCCTAGTTCATTCAAATGAATCCCAATGAATCCATATTAATAAATATGAATCTTAGTTCATTCAATTGAATCCAAATGAATCCATATTAATAAATATAAATCCTTGTTAATTCAAATGAATCCCATTGGATCCATATTAAGAAATATGAGTCATTGTTAATTCAAATGAATCCAAATGAATCCATATTAAGAAATATGAATCCTAGTTCATTGAAATGAATCCCGTTAGATCCATATTAATAAATATGAATCCTAGTTCATTCAAATGAATCCCAATGAATCCATATTAATAAATATGAATCTTAGTTCATTCAATTGAATCCAAATGAATCCATATTAATAAATATAAATCCTTGTTAATTCAAATGAATCCCATTGGATCCATATTAATAAATATGAATCATTGTTCATTGAAATGAATCCCGTTGGATCCATATTAATAAATATGAATCCTAGTTCATTCAATTGAATCCAAATGAATCCATATTAATAAATATGAATCCTTTTTAATTCAAATGAATCCCAATGGATCCATATTAAGAAATATGAGTCATTGTTAATTCAAATGAATCCAAATAAATCCATATTAATAAATATGAATCCTTGTTAATTCAAATGAATCCCATTGGATCCATATTAATAAATATGAATCCTAGTTCATTCAAATGAATCCCAATGAATCCATATTAATAAATATGAATCTTAGTTCATTCAATTGAATCCAAATGAATCCATATTAATAAATATAAATCCTTGTTAATTCAAATGAATCCCATTGGATCCATATTAAGAAATATGAGTCATTGTTAATTCAAATGAATCCAAATGAATCCATATTAAGAAATATGAATCCTAGTTCATTGAAATGAATCCCGTTAGATCCATATTAATAAATATGAATCCTAGTTCATTCAAATGAATCCCAATGAATCCATATTAATAAATATGAATCTTAGTTCATTCAATTGAATCCAAATGAATCCATATTAATAAATATGAATCCTTGTTAATTCAAATGAATCCCATTGGATCCATATTAATAAATATGAATCATTGTTCATTGAAATGAATCCCGTTGGATCCATATTAATAAATATGAATCCTAGTTCATTCAATTGAATCCAAATGAATCCATATTAATAAATATGAATCCTTTTTAATTCAAATGAATCCCAATGGATCCATATTAAGAAATATGAGTCATTGTTAATTCAAATGAATCCAAATAAATCCATATTAATAAATATGAATCCTTGTTAATTCAAATGAATCCCATTGGATCCATATTAATAAATATGAATCCTAGTTCATTCAAATGAATCCCAATGAATCCATATTAATAAATATGAATCTTAGTTCATTCAATTGAATCCAAATGAATCCATATTAATAAATATAAATCCTTGTTAATTCAAATGAATCCCATTGGATCCATATTAATAAATATGAATCCTAGTTCATTCAAATGAATCCCAATGAATCCATATTAATAAATATGAATCATTGTTCATTCGAATGAATCCCGCTGGATCCATATTAATAAATATGAGTCCTAGTTCATTCAAATGAATCCCATTGGATCCGTATTAATAAATATGAATCCTTTTTAATTCAAATGAATCCCAATGAATCCATATTAATAAATATGAATCATTGTTTATTCAAATGAATCCCATTGGATCCATATTAATAAATATGAGTCATTGTTAATTCAAATGAATCCAAATGAATCCATATTAATAAATATGAATCCTTGTTAATTCAAATGAATCCCATTGGATCCATATTAATAAATATGAATCATTGTTCATTGAAATGAATCCCGTTGGATCCATATTAATAAATATGAATCCTTTTTAATTCAAATGAATCCCATTGGATCCATATTAAGAAATATGAGTCATTGTTAATTCAAATGAATCCCATTGGATCCATAATAATAAATATGAGTCATTGTTAATTCAAATGAATCCAAACGAATCCATATTAATAAATATGAATCCTTGTTAATTCAAATGAATCCCAATGAATCCATATTAATAAATATGAATCATTGTTTATTCAAATGAATCCCAATGAATCCATATTAATAAATATGAATCCTTTTTAATTCAAATGAATCCCATTGGATCCATATTAAGAAATATGAGTCATTGTTAATTCAAATGAATCCAAATGAATCCATATTAATAAATATGAATCCTTGTTAATTCAAATGAATCCCATTGGATCCATATTAATAAATATGAATCATTGTTCATTGAAATGAATCCCAATGAATCCATATTAATAAATATGAATCTTAGTTCATTCAATTGAATCCAAATGAATCCATATTAATAAATATAAATCCTTGTTAATTCAAATGAATCCCATTGGATCCATATTAATAAATATGAATCCTAGTTCATTCAAATGAATCCCAATGAATCCATATTAATAAATATGAATCATTGTTTATTCAAATGAATCCCATTGGATCCATATTAATAAATATGAGTCATTGTTAATTCAAATGAATCCAAATGAATCCATATTAATAAATATGAATCCTTGTTAATTCAAATGAATCCCATTGGATCCATATTAATAAATATGAATCATTGTTCATTGAAATGAATCCCGTTAGATCCATATTAATAAATATGAATCCTAGTTCATTCAAATGAATCCCAATGAATCCATATTAATAAATATGAATCTTAGTTCATTCAATTGAATCCAAATGAATCCATATTAATAAATATGAATCCTTTTTAATTCAAATGAATCCCATTGGATCCATATTAAGAAATATGAGTCATTGTTAATTCAAATGAATCCAAATGAATCCATATTAATAAATATGAATCCTTGTTTATTCAAATGAATCCCATTGGATCCATATTAATAAATATGAATCATTGTTCATTGAAATGAATCCCGTTAGATCCATATTAATAAATATGAATCCTAGTTCATTCAAATGAATCCCAATGAATCCATATTAATAAATATGAATCTTAGTTCATTCAATTGAATCCAAATGAATCCATATTAATAAATATGAATCCTTTTTAATTCAAATGAATCCCATTGGATCCATATTAAGAAATATGAGTCATTGTTAATTCAAATGAATCCAAATGAATCCATATTAATAAATATGAATCCTTTTTAATTCAAATGAATCCCATTGGATCCATATTAAGAAATATGAGTCATTGTTAATTCAAATGAATCCCATTGGATCCATAATAATAAATATGAGTCATTGTTAATTCAAATGAATCCAAACGAATCCATATTAATAAATATGAATCCTTGTTAATTCAAATGAATCCCAATGAATCCATATTAATAAATATGAATCATTGTTTATTCAAATGAATCCCAATGAATCCATATTAATAAATATGAATCCTTTTTAATTCAAATGAATCCCATTGGATCCATATTAAGAAATATGAGTCATTGTTAATTCAAATGAATCCAAATGAATCCATATTAATAAATATGAATCCTTGTTAATTCAAATGAATCCCATTGGATCCATATTAATAAATATGAATCCTAGTTCATTCAAATGAATCCCAATGAATCCATATTAATAAATATGAATCTTAGTTCATTCAATTGAATCCAAATGAATCCATATTAATAAATATAAATCCTTGTTAATTCAAATGAATCCCATTGGATCCATATTAATAAATATGAATCCTAGTTCATTCAAATGAATCCCAATGAATCCATATTAATAAATATGAATCATTGTTTATTCAAATGAATCCCATTGGATCCATATTAATAAATATGAGTCATTGTTAATTCAAATGAATCCAAATGAATCCATATTAATAAATATGAATCCTTGTTAATTCAAATGAATCCCATTGGATCCATATTAATAAATATGAATCATTGTTCATTGAAATGAATCCCGTTAGATCCATATTAATAAATATGAATCCTAGTTCATTCAAATGAATCCCAATGAATCCATATTAATAAATATGAATCTTAGTTCATTCAATTGAATCCAAATGAATCCATATTAATAAATATGAATCCTTTTTAATTCAAATGAATCCCATTGGATCCATATTAAGAAATATGAGTCATTGTTAATTCAAATGAATCCAAATGAATCCATATTAATAAATATGAATCCTTGTTTATTCAAATGAATCCCATTGGATCCATATTAATAAATATGAATCATTGTTCATTGAAATGAATCCCGTTAGATCCATATTAATAAATATGAATCCTAGTTCATTCAAATGAATCCCAATGAATCCATATTAATAAATATGAATCATTGTTTATTCAAATGAATCCCAATGAATCCATATTAATAAATATAAATCATTGTTTATTCAAATGAATCCCATTGGATCCATATTAATAAATATGAGTCATTGTTAATTCAAATGAATCCAAATGAATCCATATTAATAAATATGAATCCTTGTTAATTCAAATGAATCCCATTGGATCCATATTAATAAATATGAATCATTGTTCATTGAAATGAATCCCGTTAGATCCATATTAATAAATATGAATCCTAGTTCATTCAAATGAATCCCAATGAATCCATATTAATAAATATGAATCTTAGTTCATTCAATTGAATCCAAATGAATCCATATTAATAAATATGAATCCTTTTTAATTCAAATGAATCCCATTGGATCCATATTAAGAAATATGAGTCATTGTTAATTCAAATGAATCCAAATGAATCCATATTAATAAATATGAATCCTTGTTAATTCAAATGAATCCCATTGGATCCATATTAATAAATATGAATCATTGTTCATTGAAATGAATCCCGTTAGATCCATATTAATAAATATGAATCCTAGTTCATTCAAATGAATCCCAATGAATCCATATTAATAAATATGAATCATTGTTTATTCAAATGAATCCCAATGAATCCATATTAATAAATATAAATCCTTGTTAATTCAAATGAATCCCATTGGATCCATATTAATAAATATGAGTCATTGTTAATTCAAATGAATCCAAATGAATCCATATTAATAAATATGAATCCTTGTTAATTCAAATGAATCCCATTGGATCCATATTAATAAATATGAATCATTGTTCATTGAAATGAATCCCGTTAGATCCATATTAATAAATATGAATCCTAGTTCATTCAAATGAATCCCAATGAATCCATATTAATAAATATGAATCTTAGTTCATTCAATTGAATCCAAATGAATCCATATTAATAAATATAAATCCTTGTTAATTCAAATGAATCCCATTGGATCCATATTAAGAAATATGAGTCATTGTTAATTCAAATGAATCCAAATGAATCCATATTAATAAATATGAATCCTTGTTAATTCAAATGAATCCCAATGAATCCATATTAATAAATATGAATCATTGTTTATTCAAATGAATCCCAATGAATCCATATTAATAAATATGAATCCTTTTTAATTCAAATGAATCCCATTGGATCCATATTAAGAAATATGAGTCATTGTTAATTCAAATGAATCCAAATGAATCCATATTAATAAATATGAATCCTTGTTAATTCAAATGAATCCCATTGGATCCATATTAATAAATATGAATCATTGTTCATTGAAATGAATCCCGTTGGATCCATATTAATAAATATGAATCCTAGTTCATTCAAATGAATCCCAATGAATCCATATTAATAAATATGAATCTTAGTTCATTCAATTGAATCCAAATGAATCCATATTAATAAATATAAATCCTTGTTAATTCAAATGAATCCCATTGGATCCATATTAATAAATATGAATCCTAGTTCATTCAAATGAATCCCAATGAATCCATATTAATAAATATGAATCATTGTTCATTCGAATGAATCCCGCTGGATCCATATTAATAAATATGAGTCCTAGTTCATTCAAATGAATCCCATTGGATCCGTATTAATAAATATGAATCCTTGTTTATTCAAATGAATCCCATTGGATCCATATTAATAAATATGAATCATTGTTCATTGAAATGAATCCCGTTAGATCCATATTAATAAATATGAATCCTAGTTCATTCAAATGAATCCCAATGAATCCATATTAATAAATATGAATCTTAGTTCATTCAATTGAATCCAAATGAATCCATATTAATAAATATGAATCCTTTTTAATTCAAATGAATCCCATTGGATCCATATTAAGAAATATGAGTCATTGTTAATTCAAATGAATCCAAATGAATCCATATTAATAAATATGAATCCTTGTTTATTCAAATGAATCCCATTGGATCCATATTAATAAATATGAATCATTGTTCATTGAAATGAATCCCGTTAGATCCATATTAATAAATATGAATCCTAGTTCATTCAAATGAATCCCAATGAATCCATATTAATAAATATGAATCATTGTTTATTCAAATGAATCCCAATGAATCCATATTAATAAATATAAATCATTGTTTATTCAAATGAATCCCATTGGATCCATATTAATAAATATGAGTCATTGTTAATTCAAATGAATCCAAATGAATCCATATTAATAAATATGAATCCTTGTTAATTCAAATGAATCCCATTGGATCCATATTAATAAATATGAATCATTGTTCATTGAAATGAATCCCGTTAGATCCATATTAATAAATATGAATCCTAGTTCATTCAAATGAATCCCAATGAATCCATATTAATAAATATGAATCTTAGTTCATTCAATTGAATCCAAATGAATCCATATTAATAAATATGAATCCTTTTTAATTCAAATGAATCCCATTGGATCCATATTAAGAAATATGAGTCATTGTTAATTCAAATGAATCCAAATGAATCCATATTAATAAATATGAATCCTTGTTAATTCAAATGAATCCCATTGGATCCATATTAATAAATATGAATCATTGTTCATTGAAATGAATCCCGTTAGATCCATATTAATAAATATGAATCCTAGTTCATTCAAATGAATCCCAATGAATCCATATTAATAAATATGAATCATTGTTTATTCAAATGAATCCCAATGAATCCATATTAATAAATATAAATCCTTGTTAATTCAAATGAATCCCATTGGATCCATATTAATAAATATGAGTCATTGTTAATTCAAATGAATCCAAATGAATCCATATTAATAAATATGAATCCTTGTTAATTCAAATGAATCCCATTGGATCCATATTAATAAATATGAATCATTGTTCATTGAAATGAATCCCGTTAGATCCATATTAATAAATATGAATCCTAGTTCATTCAAATGAATCCCAATGAATCCATATTAATAAATATGAATCTTAGTTCATTCAATTGAATCCAAATGAATCCATATTAATAAATATAAATCCTTGTTAATTCAAATGAATCCCATTGGATCCATATTAAGAAATATGAGTCATTGTTAATTCAAATGAATCCAAATGAATCCATATTAATAAATATGAATCCTTGTTAATTCAAATGAATCCCAATGAATCCATATTAATAAATATGAATCATTGTTTATTCAAATGAATCCCAATGAATCCATATTAATAAATATGAATCCTTTTTAATTCAAATGAATCCCATTGGATCCATATTAAGAAATATGAGTCATTGTTAATTCAAATGAATCCAAATGAATCCATATTAATAAATATGAATCCTTGTTAATTCAAATGAATCCCATTGGATCCATATTAATAAATATGAATCATTGTTCATTGAAATGAATCCCGTTGGATCCATATTAATAAATATGAATCCTAGTTCATTCAAATGAATCCCAATGAATCCATATTAATAAATATGAATCTTAGTTCATTCAATTGAATCCAAATGAATCCATATTAATAAATATAAATCCTTGTTAATTCAAATGAATCCCATTGGATCCATATTAATAAATATGAATCCTAGTTCATTCAAATGAATCCCAATGAATCCATATTAATAAATATGAATCATTGTTCATTCGAATGAATCCCGCTGGATCCATATTAATAAATATGAGTCCTAGTTCATTCAAATGAATCCCATTGGATCCGTATTAATAAATATGAATCCTTTTTAATTCAAATGAATCCCAATGAATCCATATTAATAAATATGAATCTTAGTTCATTCAAATGAATCCAAATGAATCCATATTAAGAAATATGAGTCATTGTTAATTCAAATGAATCCAAATGAATCCATATTAATAAATATGAATCCTTGTTAATTCAAATGAATCCCATTGGATCCATATTAATAAATATTAATCCTAGTTCATTCAAATGAATCCCATTGGATCCATATTAATAAATGTGAATCATTGTTCATTCAAATGAATCCCGTTGTTTCCATATTAATAAATATGAATCATTGTTCATTGAAATGATTCCCGTTGGATCCATATTAATAAATATGAATCCTAGTTTATTCAAATGAATCCCAATGAATTCATATTAATAAATATGAATCTTAGTTCATTCAAATGAATCCAAATGAATCCATATTAATGAATATAAATCCTTGTTAATTCAAATGAATCCCATTTGATCCATATTATTAAATATGAATCCTTGTTAATTCAAATGAATCCCATTGGATCCATATTACAAAACTCAATCAATCCCATCAAAATTTGCTGAAATTTCGTGCAGCACTAATGGTCGGTATAATATACCTTTTTCATTTGTTATGTTATATTATAACTTCTTCAAATCTCTCTCCTGCTTTATTGTTGGCACAGAAGACTCTTGGTTCGATATTAGAAATGTTCTTGATGCCGTTTACACTGATTGGTTTCATGCTCGAGGTATGTGATGATATATTTATATAATAAGAATATTCTTATTTATAAATATATTTATATAATAAGATTATTCTTATTTTTAAATATTTTTATATAATAAGAATATTCTTATTTATAATCCTTTGTAGTTTATATATATATAGAAATGTCTTTTCTAGGAATGATGAAATACTTTGGTCGAGGTAGATATAGTTACCATTCTGAACACTACTTCCAAATCATTGCTGAATGGTTAGATATCAAGGTTTTGGCGTTCCAACGTGATAACAATTTAATTTATGGTCGTGTACAAGAATATGGAAGACGTGGATTGGCTGGAAAGAATGATTTGGTATTTTGTATGAAGAATGAAATGAATTTTTATGATGCATCTGAATGGGTACCAATTTTGGAATTTAAGAATGAATCAATTTGTCTTTAATGTTATAATGTTATTTGTTTTTGTTATTTGTTTTCATTAAATGTTTTTGTTTCATAAAATTAAAATGTATATTTATCCAGAAATACACTGAGTCATTTTGTTGATATAGTTCTGGAATAGATAGTAGTCCTCACGGGGGGTAGTTCTAAAAAGCACATTAATTCGTCTTCGTCGGCAACATAAATGCTGTTCTTTAGAAACAACTCCCCCCTTCTTTAGAAATAGCTCCCCCCTCCTTCCCTATTTCCCCCGATAAACAAGTGATACATGGAAAAATCTTTATAAAAATGAAAAAATTCATACAAAAACATACAAAAGAAAAAAAAGAACAACAAAAAAAAATTAATATTCATCATCAGAAGATTCATGATCCCATTGTGTAGTAGAACGAGGAGGAGTAGGTGGAGGTGTATAATCTTCTTCATCTTCGCTATTTCCATATGCGGAACGATTGTAATATGGGGTTGGGCACCGACCAGCACATGGTTTATCTTCTTCATCTTCAGAATCAGCATCAGCACCAGGATCTTAAAATATGATAAAGTCATCACTGCAAACATCCGCGTTTAAACATACCATCAACTATAATTTGATACAAAAAGAACAATGAAACGCCCGCGCATTTCTCGTTCAAAAAGCGGGAAAATTGGTGACAAAAATTGGATGGGAAAGTGCTCCTATTAATCCTACTAATTATACCGTAATGAATCGATCACGTATTTTTCTGTTATCATTTCACGTTGATTTATAATAAATGTTTATTTTTATAAAGATAATAATGAAATAGGTAATCCATCCAGATGTAGCAGGGTTCCCGAAAATAGTGTAGTCTGGATATGATATGCAATTATTCCAAAACACCAATATTACAAAAGTTTTAATAAAAGAACATAAACATTAAAAAAGAAAAACAGTTAATAAAACAAAACAAAAAAGAGTAAAAAAGTATATTTGTTTCATTGTTGGGCTAGAAATTCTTCGCAAGCAGTTTTCAATAATTTAGCATTGTATTTTGTTGCACATTCCAGATTTTGTGCAACATTTGTAACCCTAATTTTGGTGGCAGAAAATTCTTCCAACGTTGCCTTAAAATATTATTATATTTAATAACTATATTATAACAATTCTTACCATTACATTCGGCATATCGTATTTATCAGCAAACCGAAGAAGATCCATTCGTCTTGTGGTTGAATTTAAATAATCACTGATGTCTTCACCATAACAAAATTGCACAAAAGCTCGAACAGTTGGAAAAGTAAAATCTTCAATGACGAATTCTCCGGTTGCACTTTCTAAATAATGTTTTGTTTGTAACATGGTTGCGTAAACAGTTGATTCCATTTGCAATAAAAAACGATGAATCTATAACATTCCAGAATTACACTTTGGTCGCTCGCTTGAGTATTTCTGGGCAACAAACAGAATGAACTTACTGCAATTGAACGAGTGCCAACAATAAATGTACAATCTTTTTCGCCAAGATTATTTAGAAAACGTGCTGGCCAGGATTTATCTTGAATCATCAATTTTGGAACACGATATCGGCTTTCATCTTCAACAGAGTTATGGGCAACGCTAACATGAATGTATGCTTGCAATATTCCATCAGCATCATTTTGAAATTTATCACGAAGTTGTTCATCAGATAGAAAATCAGTTTCAGCAATTCGTAGTGAGGTTCTTGTTGATCCAATAACTCGACGATTAACTGAAAGAAACTTTAATTTAAAAAAAACACAATATAAAATAAAAGCAATAAACGTACCTTCTTCTGTTGCAGAGAATAATTCAAAGTAAATATCATACTTTATTGGCACATTTGTATATAAGGTAACTGCAAATCCCCACAGGCTCTTTTTTACTTATATTTTGTCCAGTTAACTCGGATTTTTCTGGGAAAGGGCGTGCATGGATGATTTATATACCAAAAGATAGCCAAATACTCACTTATTAATAGTAACGAGGTGCCTGATGTTTTCATAAAAGAATATGGATTCTGAATCCGGATTCAGAATCCGAAATTTTTTTTTGTTTGAGGTAACTAAAAAATGAGTTTTTCAGCGGTTCTCAGCAAAAATATAGAGTAATAATGAAAAATTAACATGTTTCCATCATTTTTAAAGAAAAAACAAAAAAATAAAAATTTTCATTTTTTAATTTTTTCATGTAGTTCCCCCCTGTGGAAAAAAATCGAAAAAAATTTTAAAATTTTTTTTTTCTGTTTTTTGGTTAAATTCATGTATTATTAATACAATTCATGTTTTTAAATATATTTGGACCCAAAACAATGATTAGAAATCGTTTAAAATTCAATTATAATGTTTTGGGTTTCGATCCTATAGATAGAGTTTCAAAATGCATCTAGTTGGTCAAAAATGCTCGTATATAATTTCTATCGGTTGATCTCATACATATTTTTAAGAGCTGAAACGAAGGAATTAGCGATCTGAGCTTTGGTTGCCATTAGGCACTGATTTAGCTTTGCTATACGATAAATATCAAGAAAAATGCATTGCATTAAAATCGCATCTCCTCTGTCAGAACTTTAGCTAGCTACTTGTTTTCTACATTAATCTAATTTTTTATATATTTATCAGAACTGAAACGGAGGATTTTACTTTAAAAAACTTCGTTCTTGAAATATGGCAGTCAAAAGTTTATCTATAAGAAAAACAGCAAAAACGTAATCATTTTCAATGAGCTGACGCATTTTCATTTTAAAGAAAACAGGGGCAAGGATGGCATTAACTTGTAAAGCATGACTCCAGCTTTAAAAGAGCGGGTGGAATAGTCAATCTGAGCATTAGAAAAGTTGTGAGAAAGTAAATACTAAAAAAACAACGATTTTTCACGATTTTTTGACATTTTCAAAGTGCTGCCAAATAAATAGAAGAGCCGTTGTCCTTAAACTTTTTTTACCAAAAGTTTGCACATGGTTAGTACTTCAAAACTACGGGATCTTTCATCGATATCTTACTTGCTTCCATTAATTTTGGGTCGAAACATGCAAAAATTGACTATTTTTTGAGATGTTTAGAATTTGACCGCACCTTTATGAAAAAAGTTTTTGTCAAGTAATCCATGTTTTTCCATGATTTTTAACCTATTTTGGACCATTTATAATCAAAACCGCGATAACCGGACACAAAAAGAGCCCGTGATCCCCAGAAAGGTTCAGTAGTATGAAATGGGTAATTCAAAAACATTTTGAAGCTCCATTCAACAGTGGGAATACCTTCAAATTTTTCTTTAGCTGTTTTAAATGAAGAAGGACCATCGAAATGAAAAAGTTTTTTATTGATTTCAAATCCTTTTTTTGCAGCATGTAATTTTGGCACCTAAATTTTAACAATTAATTATTTATTATAAATTTTCTGATTCTATTTACTTACGATTTCTGTTATCAGTTCAGACATCTCTTTTGTCCAGGAAACGAAATTATTTTGATCTGAAAATGCCGAAAAAAAAATTATTCTGATGTGAAAATGCCAAAAAAAGCGCGGGAAGAATTACGCGGGAAATTGTGAAATCACATTTTTGCGAAATAATTATTTTTTAGTCCAAATCTTATATTCTTACCCAAGATAATATGTCACACAATAAAACTTATGAAGAATCTGAACTTAAAAATCGAGAAGTGGGTTTTGAAGTCAAAAATCGAGAAGTGGCTGAAGGGAAGAAACCTGAAAAAGATTGTGATATCGCTCAAATGAATTGCTCTCAAAGTGTTGTTGAACAAATGCCTACAACATCTAGTGACCTTCATGTCAAAGAAACAGGTAGACGGAAGCAACCTGGTGAATCAGGAATGCGAAGAAGACGCCGCGTTCATCGCCCTCTACGACTGTATGTTTCTATTTTTTAAGGAATACTAGGGCATTATTATTGTTTTTTAGAGTTACAACAATACCGCCATATGTCATTAATCCTTTCTATAGCGGACAAAGTGTTTCTGTTCGTCTGGATGATCCTGTGCCACCTTTGTACATTCCAAATCCTCTTCTTGCTTCTAATAGTGGTGCGGCTGCCATAATGCCTCTGGCGTGTCCATCCACTCGTGCAACTTCGTCTGCTTCTGATACCGAGCATGATCAAATGCTTCCACCGTGTCCAAATGTCGATGTGAAACAGCCGTTAAAAAAACAATGAAGTTATTTTCTATTATTGTTTAAACACCATCTTCATCTTCATTGTTGCTTATTAATATATGTATTGTTTTTAAATAAAAGTTTCTTTACGTTGAAAATTGCTTTGTTCTTTAATATGATACACAAAAAAAAAAGAAAAAACCAAAAAGAAAACATATGAAACCAGAAGTATGTTATCGTCTGGAAAGCACGAATTTCTGGATTACAATGTATAAAAAGATGATAGAAAAAAAACTGTAAAAAGAAAAAAAAAATTTGTTTATTGTTTCTATCTTAACAGCATTGTTGTGCTTCTTTTTCACGTTCATCATTTACTTCATTATCGGTCCATTGATCTCTCGAGGGAAGTCGACGCGCAGGTAAGGAAGGATGGACAAAAGCTTTTTTGTAGCCCCGGGGGCCCTGGCTCTGACCCTGGGTGTCCATCCTTACGCGTAGTGAGTCTTTTGGAATGGCAAAGGCAAGCGAAAAATGGCGCCTAATACTAATACATAAAAAAGTGAAGAAGATTGGGCTTTCATTAGCAAACGAAAAAAAACGTGAAAAAAGCGTGGGAAAAAGAAAAAGTTGAGAAAGGAAAAAACGCGCCAAAAATTTCAGATTTAGAAAAGATTTTCACAAAATTAGTTAAAAAATTTTCGTGGTTGTTTTGAATATTAATAATAATACTAATATTATTAACATTTCTTATCATGTCTCAATTTAACAATGCTCAAATGGTAGAAGAAAAGAAGGAAGAAGAAGAAGATTGCTCTCAAGGCCGCTCTCAAAGTCGTTCTCAAGGTCGCCCTCAAGATCGTTCTCAAAGTCGTTCTCAAAGTCGTTCTCAAGGTCGCCCTCAAGATCGCTCTCAAGGCCGTTCTCCATTTTCTGGACGTTATCATTCACCTTCTTCATCTCGTGATCGGAGCCGTTCTCGCATTCCAATTCAAGATCGAACAATTCGTAAAAACCGTTTTGATAATGTCTTCAATCGTACTCATCGTTATCCACCTTCTAAGTAAGTTTGATTTTTGAAATTTATATATCATTCTTTGTGAATTACATTATCGTTTTTTTTTTCTTTTTAGCTTTGCTAACCGCGTACCTGACAATTATTTTTCAAGTATTGCTAACCGCGGTTCCAATTCTGTTGCTCTTCCTCAAGCTGTTCGTAATGGTCCTGCATCTGCTGGTTCTGGTGATGGTGGTTCTGGTTCTGGTGATGGTGGTTCTGGTGATGGTGGTTCTGGTGATTGCGGTTCTGGTGATGGTGGTTCTGGTGATGGTGGTTCAAGTGCTCAATCAACTCTTGATGATGAACAAACAAATCCTCCTAAAACACCAAAGAAAGTTCGATCTCTCACTCCATATGAACTTGAATCCATTCACGAATCTCCGTCTTTGCAAGCTCAAGTTGAAACGCTTCGAAGAAGCGCTCTTTTTGTTGATCCACAAATTCCATCTGAAATTGACATTCATCATCAACAACCGTCATCTTCTGAAGAACCAGTAAGTACCCAGATATAGCCCTTTTATAAAAAAACAAGTAATATCTGGACTTTTTTAGTTCCCTGGTATTTATGGTGTAGCTCGACCTAATCTTTCTGCAGATGAACTTGCACAACGAGCGAAGGCAACCACAATATATGCAAGTAGCAAACGTGAAGGTAGTAAAGCTTGCTGCAATAAAAGTTCAAAATGGTACCCATGCTGGAATATGGAAAAATGCAAAGGCGTCCAGTTTTACCATAGATTCTGTTGCAAAGATTTTTATCCTGAATTCAAAGATCCCAAAGATTATCCTAAAGTTGAAAAACTTCTTCAAACAGCTCCATGGTTCTGCAAAGTTTGCACTGGTGAAAGAAAAGAATACAAGAATGTTCGAAAATAAATCAAATCTTTTTTTTCTAATCTACTAACTGTTTTTCCTTTTAACATACTGATATCTCTTGTAATGTTTTTTTTAATATTTTCCTTATGAAAATAAACTTCTCTTTTACTTAATACCATCAACAATAAAAAAACAGACAAACCAGATATGGCCTCAATGAACCATTTTGAGCAATATCTAGTTTTTTAGACTGTTTCAAACTGGTAACACGGAAACATCTGTGAAAAAAAAAGGAATAAAGCTGTCAACATCAAATTCTTCAGGAATTTCACGCAAATAAATTTCATTAAAATTTAAAAGATGAGGAAGTGTCCAAAGTTCTTGAAAATCAGTTTTAGAAGTAGCATTTGAATGTTTTGAAAATTTACTAAATAATAATATTTTGATAAATTATAAAGGATAATAAAAAATAAAAACTTACTAATTAAATTCTTCAAGTGACGGAAAGAGTTTGGCAATCTTATTTAAAGAAAGTGGAGTACCGCCATCATCAAGAACACTAACGCATTCCAAGCCCAATGTTTTTACTGAATGACATAAATACATGAGTTCTCGACAGCTGATAATTTGATCTTGAAGGTCGAGTCCAATAACACCACATTTTGGATAAATTTTTGGAATAATTGAAGAAGCAATATAATTCTCGGAAGATTTTGGATGAATATTAATGCTATCATTAACCCAAATTTTAGCACGAAAGGTTGAGGGGTCTGTGAATGTCCAATCTTCAGTAAAGGATCCATTGCTCCATTCATTACGCCAGTACATCAAACTGTCAAGAACCAAGATAGGATTTTGAACGAAAAAATATTTGCAACTTTTTACTGATTTTTCATAACTTTTTGTATTTTTAGGATTCTTTGCAATATAATGCATAATTGAATTTGGAAGACCAAATCTTTGATGACGATAAGTTGATAAAAAGATATCACGCTTTGTAGGATTCATTATTGATCAAAGTATATTTTTTTGGTGTTAAATGTTAAACATAAAAGAAACATGTCGCATATTGGCGCCAAATTTGTTCTCACAACGAAAAAGCGTGGGAAAGTCATGTTTTTTAAAACGTTGAGAACATTTTGCCAAAACTTAATTTCTCCAAAAAAAATGTAACTACTTTATCTTTTTAAGATATATCTACTGCAAATCAAATGATAGCAAACATTAGCTTAGTTTAAAGTAACAAATTTATTTAACAAATAAAACGAAAGATAAACACATTTAACGTCGATTGCAAAGATTTGAAAGCGCGCAGTACTTTTCATTTGGAAGACCCGGTGTTACGACGTTTTGAGCTTGTCGGTAACAAATAATATAGTTGTAGTAGAAGAGAGATAAAGATAATAAGAAATCTTTATTGAAGAGAATATCAAACATAAACACAATACAAGAAGATAAAAGTTAGAAGAATGATACATAAAAAGAGTAAAATGAATGACTTATATACTATTTTAAAGGCTGGAAAAGAATGATGAATATATTCTTTATGTAAATTATTATAAATCACGGATTTCCGTGACATTCCGCCGCCACGAGAAGATCAAGATAGGAGCATTACAGATCATTAGCAGTTGAGTTAGAAGAGGAAGGTTCATTTAACGTCGGAGATTCTTCGGTAGGGTAAAGATGATTAATTGCACGACGAGTAACGAATCCATCAGCAAATTGTATTTCAGCAGATCGAATTTCTATTGTTGATCAACTTGATCGAGTTACAGTTGAAATTGCTCCACGTAAACCTCAAGGTAAACTGGTACATTACTTAACTCATCATGCTGTTTTAACACCACAAAAAGCTACAACAAAAGTGCGTATGGTTTTTGATGGATCTGCTAAAGCTCATAAAGATGCTCCAAGTTTGAATGATTGTTTACTTCGTGGACCGAGTAATTTACCTGACCTCAGTGGACTTTTACTTCGGTTGCGAACTTGCAAAATTCTTATAACTGGTGACATTGAAAAAGCCTTTCATCAAGTTCTTTTGAATGAACCAGATCGTGATGCTGTACGTTTTTTCTGGGTTAAAGATCCAACTAAAGCTCCTGCAGGCGATAATTTGATTGTCCTCAGATTTGTTGGTACACCATTTGGCATCATTTGTAGTCTCTTTTTTTTGATTATGTGCATCCGCTTACATCTTAAAAAGCTACCTGATCCAAAATTGCAACAAATTGAAAAGAATATTTATGTTGATAATATTTTTTTAACTGTTGATGATCCTGCAGAAGGAATTGAACAATTCGAAACAATTCGAAGTCATTTTTTAACTGCTTCAATGAACATTCGAGAATGGCTTTCCAATAGTTCAGAAGTAAATGCAAAAATTCCTGATGACATTCAGCAAGCTACTCCAACAACAAAAGTGCTTGGCCTTGAATGGGATTCAACAAATGATACTTTTAAACTACAGCTTAAAGCTGCACCTGAAGTTGATGCTTGGACAAAGCGCAAAGTTTTAAAACTTATTGCATCATGTTTTGATCCTTTGGGGTTCTTGTCTCCAGTTACAATAAAGGGTCGCATTTTCATGCAAAAGTTGTTTAAACTTGCTTTGAAATGGGATCAACCTTTAACTGCTGACCAAGAAAAAGAATGGATTGAAATTTTGAAGGATTGGAAAGGAGTTGTTCAAATTCCTCGAAAATTTGTTAATGAAAAATTTCCAAATCCTGAAAAAATTCAGATTCATTGCTTTGCTGATGCTTCACAATTTGCTTATTGTGCAAGTGTTTACCTTCGAATTCCAACAAGTAATGGCTGCCAAATGGTGTACCAACAAATCTGAGGACAATCAAATTATCGCCTGCAGGAGCTTTAGTTGGATCTTTAACCCAGAAAAAACGTACAGCATCACGATCTGGTTCATTCAAAAGTACCAGTATCAGCATAAAAGCAATGGTGGGCGGTTAAAACGTAATTGGGACTTATGATGCTACCCGTACAGCCATAGTGAAATGATGAATCAACATTTAAGGTTACAATCCAAGGCCAGTCATTTTCATAGCTATCTTGTCCATGAATAATCTAAAAAGAATGAATTTTTACAAGTCGAAAATATACAGTCAGAGGCTACTTTAAGCATATTGTTTTGATTATGTCCAACATTGTTGTAAATTAGATATTTGGAAATAGAGGGAGATTCACCACAAGAAAAACTAGCATTCTTTAATATATTTGGTTTTCCAGCAACAAAGCTAAATGCCATTATCAAAACACATAACCAAGCAAGCATAGTTGCTATATATGCAAACAAATAAATTCAGGATCAAACTAAAATTCGCAAAAAGAAATTTTGACTGTATAATGGACAATAAAAGCAAATTAATGAGCGACTGTTTCTTTTTTCTGCTTGCATAAAGTCAGTTGTGCGCCGGTGTATACATGATTATTATTGGCAGGTTCCACTTCAAAATATTAGGCAATGCAAAAATGTAAGTGTCATTTTTTTGGAGCGTTGCTGTACATTAATAAGAGTCAAAGACAAATATGCCTCTGCTTGCCGAATAATATTTTTTTTAAAAGAAAGCTATGAGAATATTCTCGGAGGGCTAAGAAAGGAGTAATAAAGATTTTGTTCACCGATCATTTTATAAATGAACAAATGAAAGTCCTTCATGGCAAAAAAAAGAGATTTTGTCAAAAGAATTTATATTTCCATTTTCATGGTTTGATAGGACACAAAGAAAAAATTTGAAAAACAATTTAAAATCCGTTTTTCGGAGATAAAAATTAATTTTGGATCAGAAAAAAAGACATTTTCACCAAAAATTAAGCGTACTTTTTTTCCTGTCCCGAACGAAAGCTCAAACTTCTCAGAAAATGAGCTTTATATTAGAACTTCAGGAAATCTCTTTGTCTCCCCTTTCTTTTTGATTGTTGGGAGATGAAAAAGAACAACCTTTTTTTCCTGATTTTTTTAAGTCGTGCTATAAGTCTAATAAACATATTATGTGGATGTCATCAAGTACATACGGTAGTACTTTCTCGAATGCATTAACAATATTGGATAAAAATGAGTTCATTGTAAAACATTCCTTCAAAGTTTGTGAAACCACTTGATTTAATTTTTGAATTATAAATTGCATTTGTTTAGAACAGGTGAAAACTTAAGGATAAAAAAGATTACCCAAAAAAATTAATTAATTAATTAATCTGTTCCCACATTGCTTTCATTCCTCCTCCAAAAACATGTGTGATTGTTTTTTAATAAAAGATATCGAAAACAAAGCCGTTTAATAAATAAATATTAGCAGCTGATAAAAGAACAAATGTTAACAAGTGTTTTTTGATAGAAAATGAATTTTCATCTTTTGATTAAAAACATTATTTTAAAATAAATTTTCTTAAATCCTGTTTATTTTATTTGTTTCTATTATTTTTCCAAAAACCAAAATGAAAACTTTCAATATTTTATTTCTTTTATTTTGTATTTTTGCAGGTAAAAAAACACCTTTTTGTGGTTTTACCCTACTGTACAATAAAAAGTTCTTTGTATTCTTTTTTCATTATTCGATGAGAATTTGCCGATACCTGATAAACTTTTTATTATTACTTATAGTATGACGGTTTAGCAATTTTTCAAAGTTTGTGAAACCACTTGATTTAATTTTTAAATTATAAAATGAATTTGTTTAGAACAGGTGAAAACTTAAGGATAAAAAAGATTAGCTAAAATAAATAAATTAATTTATCTTGTTCCCACATTGCTTTCTTTCCTCCTCCAAAAACATGTGTGATTGTTTTTTAATAAAAGATATCGAAAATATAGCCGTTTAATAAATAAATTTTGGCAGCTGCGAAAAGAACAAATGTTATTTTTTGAAAGAAAATGAATTTTCATCTTTTGATTAAAAATATTTTCATTATTTTAAAAAAAATTATTTTTCAAATCCAGTTTGTTTTTATTTGTTTCTTTCATATTTCCAAAAACCAAAATGAAAACTTTCAATGTTTTATTCCTTTTATTTTGTATTTTTGCAGGTAAAAAAACACCTTTTTGTGGTTTTACCCTACTGTACAATTAAAAGGGAGTGTTTTTTAAAATTGTACTGTAGGATAAAACCAAAGATCTAAAAATATTTTTTTAAATACTTTGACCGGAGTGGATTTTATTGAGGATCGAAATTTATTACCACATTTTAAATCAGGAACTTTATATATTTCCATTTCCTTTTTTTCAGTTTTATTCAATACTGGCTGCAATGGAGATTTTATAAAAAAATGCAATAAACATTGTGCTCCTGAAACTTTAATCACTGAAAAGCAGGTTCCAGTAACAAAATGTTGCAAAGCAAATGGTTACAAAGTTGGCTCATGCGAAATTGCCTTCCGTGCAGCTTGTAATTAATTAGGGGTGTTGTTCCACATAGAATTAAATGTAATAGTATTCTTTAAAAATTTCATTTTGTGTTTAATTTGATTTTCATTCTTTAATTGTGTAAACAGTAAAATACGATAGAAATGTGTCAATAAAAATAAATAAAAAATTATAATATTATTAAAAAAGAAAATAAATTAAAATCTATCATTCCATGTTCATTCGAAAAAGCAATGAATTAATAATTACCGTATATTAAAGGGGGAGACCCACCTTGAACAATTTTTTGCTGCAATTTTCTTGATGGTCTCGACGCGATCGCAGACTCATTGGAGCTGCTTTTTTTATTCGTTGGAGCTGCAAAAGGTTTTAAAAAAAGCAGCTCCATTGAACCCTGAACCAGTGTCCGCAGCAAACTGACAAAAGGTGACATTTAAAGTGACAATAGTCAGTTTCAACTGACAAAATTTTTTTCGATTTTTTTTATCAATTATTGTTAATAATCTAAAAATATTTTTTTAAATACTTTGACCATTACAAACAATTGATAATTGGATTGCCGGACAACCAATTGAATTACAACAACTCTATAAATCAATTGTTGAAGATGTTGAAGGTAAAATTGATGCAACTTTTGAAACCTTAAAAAATATTGCCAATGATATTTCCCCTGAAGTTGGACAATTGATTGAAAAACTTGGTGTAAGTTTTTTTCATTGTTATTTCATGATTACTCTAGTATTACATAGTAATAATTGCAGAATATTGTACAAGATGATGTTTTAACTTTATTGGAAGAAGATCAAGCCATTGGAAATTTATTATCAAATTTATTAAAAAATGTTGATAAACTTCTTCAAGATCTTTTAAGAGATATTGATAGTCTTCTCAAAAATCTTTTATCAACCCTTAACTTGAATGACCTTCTCAATTTGGACGGTTTATTACAATTAAATGGCCTCCTTAATGATGGACTTTTGGGATCACTTTTGGGAGAAAATGGTGTTGTAAATCAACTTCTTGATGGCCTTCTTGGAGGTATTCTTGGTGGAGGTGAAAATGATGGCGGACTTCTTGGTGGACTTTTGGGTGATGGAAAAAAAGGTGGCCTTCTTGGTGGAATCTTAAAAAAATAGATTCACCCAACACTGCAATTATATAAAAATACTTTGTAAATATATCATTACAATACATTGTATCTCATCTCATCATTTTCATCATACTTAATTTATTCGTTTATGTTTTGTACATAATAAAACAGCACTAAAAATTATATTTTTCAACATGTATGCATTATATAATTACAGAAATCCATTTCAAAAAAATATTTAAAACATACAAGCTTTTTTTGCAATGAAAAAAGCATTCCAAAATTTATTAAGCCACAAAAAATGGCGCTAAATATTACCTTAAACGTTTTGGGTAATTAAACCAATTTAAAATATCCTGAAAGAATTAACAAATACAAGGTCATCTTTATTACAAAGTGTGAGTTTTAAAAAAATCAGAGAAATAAAGAAAAAATGCACTTTTTTGAAAGAAAAAAGCATTTAAAAAAACAAATCAGTGATAACTAAAAAATAAACAGATATGATATTTTATTTATTTTAAAAGATACACACTTTGAATATAGTACATACTACGATAAATAAAATTGGCAATTATTTGATTTTCAAAAATGAAAACAGTTTCAATAAATTTTCATCATTCTGAGAAAACACTGAGGAAACCCTAAGAAACCCTAAGAATACATAACTTAGTACATGGGATAGGGGGACGGGTAAAATCAATAAACTGAGTGTTATAGCTAATATTGGCATTTATTTGATTTACATTTAAAAGTATTGTTGTTGTCATTTATTATATTTGCTAAAAAGCAAAACTTTCCAAAATTTATTTTAATTTAGCCGCTGGCAAAAAAACCGGGCTGTTTTAATATTTACCTCAAAACTTTGGGTAATTAAACCAAAGCATAAAGTTTTTTTTGTGTATTATACGACTGAAACTGAAAAAATGCAAGTGGCCGGTTTCACTTTTTGCGCTTGCTTCGATTAGAGAAGCAGAGAAAATGCAAGTCTCTTTCTCTTTAAAAACAATTTCTCTCTTTTTTTTAAAAATGGGATAAAATAAAACACAGAAAAAAATGTTGAATAAAAATTCATCAGCAATCTCAAATATAATTATTTATTACTATTTTTAAAGCAAAAAAATACTGTAGTTATATTTTTATCACAAAAAATGTTTAAATCTTTTATGTTTTACACACATTTTCCTTTTTTTCATTTCTTCCTTTCTTCTTGAGTCAAAAAAGAAGATACCCATTCGCTTGGGGTCATACCGCAGTGAAAACACGCCATCCCGTCCGATCTGGCAAGTTAAGCACTGCTGGGCTCGATTAGTACTTGGATGGGAGACCTCCTGGGAATCTCGAGTGCTCCAAGCTTTTTATTTTTTTTAATCAAATTATCATTTATTTTTACACCATTTAAGCTTAAATAATTATTATTTTCTTATTCTATTATATTCTTAAATCGAATATATAATTAAATAATTAAATGCAATGTGTTTTTTTTAAATAGTATCAAAAAATAAAATAGATGTAAAACTTTTTATTAATTTCTACAGTATGAATGTTGTTGACATAAATAAATAAAAATGTAGCTACTGCTGTTGTAAGTTGGTCAAAAGTTTCACATTTTTGTTTTTCATTTAATCATTTAAATTGCAAATATTTTAATAATATTATTATATCAAATAACAACAGCAGCAGCATTAAAAACAAAAAACAACAAGGATTTAAATATATTTGTGCAAAACAATGTCTAAATTTTTTTTTAATTAATTCAAACTTTTGATAAATTTTTTTAAGCTTGATCATCGATGTTTTTCCAGATATTTGATCATAAATGATGTTCAATAATCATAACAAAAATGTGAGTATATAAGCAAGATGAAAATTTTCATTCAATCATCATCATCTTTTATTTAATAATAATAATAACCATTTAATATAATGTATAGCAAATTTGTTATTCTTTTTGCTTTTCTACTTTCAACAAGTGTTTTTGCCCTACCACTTCTTGGTGGTGGTTCATCAACATCATCAGAAAAAAATGATAATGGACCATTATCAGGATTATTAAACGGAAAATTATTAGGTGTTTTAAAAGTTTTGCCATTGAATGCAGGAATTGATGGAGTTGTTGGAGATTTAATTACATTAGTTCGAACCCTTCTTGAAAAGGTTATCCAAATTCTTCAACGCTTACTTCCATCTCTTTCAACAGAACAATTGGATGAATTGACAGGACTTTTAAAAAATGAAAATATGACAAAATCTGAAATTTTACAAACAATTGATAATTGGATTGCCGGACAACCAATTGAATTACAACAACTCTATAAATCAATTGTTGAAGATGTTGAAGGTAAAATTGATGCAACTTTTGAAACCTTAAAAAATATTGCCAATGATATTTCCCCTGAAGTTGGACAATTGATTGAAAAACTTGGTGTAAGTTTTTTTCATTGTTATTTCATGATTACTGTAGTATTACATAGTAATAATTGCAGAATATTGTACAAGATGATGTTTTAACTTTATTGGAAGAAGATCAAGCAATTGGAAATTTATTATCAAATTTATTAAAAAATGTTGATAAACTTCTTCAAGATCTTTTAAGAGATATTGATAGTCTTCTCAAAAATCTTTTATCAACCCTTAATTTGAATGATCTTCTCAATTTGGATGGTTTATTACAATTAAATGGCCTCCTTAATGATGGACTTTTGGGATCACTTTTGGGAGAAAATGGTGTTGTAAATCAACTTCTTGATGGCCTTCTTGGAGGTATTCTTGGTGGAGGTGAAAATGATGGCGGACTTCTTGGTGGACTTTTGGGTGGTGGAAAAAAAGGTGGCCTTCTTGGTGGAATCTTAAAAAAATAGATTCACCCAACACTGCAATTATATAAAAATACTTTGTAAATATATCATTACAATACATTGTATCTCATCTCATCATTTTCATCATACTTAATTTATTCGTTTATGTTTTGTACATAATAAAACAGCACTAAAAATTATATTTCTTTTTTTTTGCAACATGTATAATTACAGTAATCCATTTCAAAAAAATATTTAAAAAATACAAGCTTTTTTTGCAATGAAAAAAGCATTCCAAAATTTATTAAGCCACAAAAAATGGCGCTAAATATTACCTTAAACTGTTTGGGTAATTAAACCAATTTAAAATATCCTGGAAGAATTAATAAATACAGGGTCATCTTTATTACAAAGTGTGGATTTTAAAAAAATCAGAGAAATATAGAAAAATTGCACTTTTTTGAAAGGGCATTTAAAAAATCTAATCAGTGATAATAAAAAAAAGGAACAAATATGATATTTTATTTATTTTAAAAGACTTTGCATATAGTACATACTACGATAAATAAAATTGGCAATTATTTGATTTTCAAAAATGAAAACAGTTTCAATAAATTTTCATCATTCTGAGAAAACACTGAGAAAACCCTAAGAAACCCTGAGGAAACCCTAAGAAACCCTAAGAATGCATAACTTAGTACATGGGAGAGGGGGACGGGTAAAATCAATAAACTGAGTGTTATAGCTAATATTGGCATTTATTTGATTTACATTTAAAAGTATTGTTGTTGTCATTTATAATATTTGTTCTGCTAAAAAGCAAAACTTTCCAAAATTTATTTTAATTTAGCCGCAGGCAAAATACCGGGCCGCGAATTTTAATATTTACCTCAAAAATTTGGGTAATTAAACCAAAGCAAAAAGTTTTTTGTGTATTATACGACTGAAAGTGAAAAAATCCAATTGACTCGTTTCACTTTTTGCGTTTGCTTCAATTAGAGAAGCAGAGAAAATGCAAGTCTCTTTCTCTTTAAAAACAATTTCTCTCTTTTTTTTAAAAATGGGATAAAACAAAACACGGAAAAAAATGTTGAATAAAAATTCATCAGCCATCTCAAATATAATTATTTATTACTATTTTTAAAGCAAAAAAATACTGTACTCATATTTTTATCACAAAAAATGTTTAAATCTTTTATGTTTTACACACATTTTCCTTTTTTTCATTTCTTCCTTTCTTCTTGAGTCAAAAAAGAAGAGACCCATTCGCTTGGGGTCATACCGCAGTGAAAACACGCCATCCCGTCCGATCTGGCAAGTTAAGCACTGCTGGGCTCGATTAGTACTTGGATGGGAGACCTCCTGGGAATCTCGAGTGCTCCAAGCTTTTTATATTTTTTAATCAAATTATCATTTATTTTTACACCATTTAAGCTTAAATAATAATTATTTTAACATGCCTTTTAGTAATTTGTATTTAATTATACTGCTGTTGTAATTTGGTCAAAAGTTTCATATTTTTGTTTTTCATTTAATCATTTAAATTGCAAATGCTATAATAATATCAAAAAAACAAAAAAACAACGAGGATTTAAATATATTTGTGCAAAAAAAAAAAAAAAAATATTTAAAACATACAAGCTTTTTTTGCAATGAAAAAAGCATTCCAAAATTTATTAAGCCACAAAAAATGGCCAACTTAATATTACCTTAAACTGTTTGGGTAATTAAACCAATTTAAAATATATAAAAAAAAAAAAAAATATTTAAAACATACAAGCTTTTTTTGCAATGAAAAAAGCATTCCAAAAAAAAAAAAATTAATATTTTCCTCAAAAATTTGGGTAATTAAACCAAAGCAAAAAGTTTTTTGTGTATTATACGACTGAAAGTGAAAAAAACCAATTGACTCGTTTCACTTTTTGCGTTTGCTTCGATTAGAGAAGCAGAGAAAATGCAAGTCTCTTTCTCTTTAAAAACAATTTCTCTCTTTTTTTAAAAAAAAGGTAGATAAAATAAAACACGGAAAAAAATGTTGAATAAAAATTGATCAGCCATCTCCAGTGTCTCCAAAGTTCCACTTTTTTTTGGAACGCGTTCCGTTCCGTTCCATTTTGGGCCGTATCCGTTCCGTCCGTTCCATTCTCTTTTTTTAGTTGACCCGTTCCCGTCCGTTCCGTTCCAAAATATTTAGGAACGCGTTCCGTTCCAATTCCGTTCCCGTTCTTACAAAATTTTTTAAAAATTAATAAAATACATTTTTTTAAACTCAAAAATATTTCTTTGCTATGTTTTAAAAAGTAAAGGTGTGTGTTTAATAGTAAAACAAAAAATTCAACAGCAAAACTTGGATTTAAAAAAGTTTTCCCGATCGAAAAGTTGTAATTTTATGCTATTTTTTAAGAAAAAAGGGCAAAAAAACGAGAAAGAACGGGAACGTCTAAATCCCAAAAAGGAACGCGTTCCGTTCCGTTCTTTTTGGAATTTTACCCGTTCCGTTCCTAAATCCCACCAGTTCCCGTTCCGTTCCATTCTGGAACGGGAACGGAACGGAAGAACGGACGTTCCAGAACGGAACGGTGGAGACACTGTCATTTTTCACGTTGGAAACGCTTACACTAAAAATGAACATTCTAAACTTTCGTTTCAAGAATCCTTTTCACGAATTTGTCGGGTAATTTTGATTAAAACTTTGGCAGTGGATTCCGAGTTTATGTTAACTTTTTATGTTTTTTTATCTTTTTATTTAAAATCAGCGTAAAAAACCAAGTCGGATAACAGAGAGTTTTTTAAAAAATAATATCTGTAAAGCAAAATCAATATTGCATGCGAAATTGTCGGGTGATTTTTTCACTTTATTAGTTTTGGCAAAACGTTTGTCTCCAAGTCTAATCCATATTTGCTCAACTAAACTTCTATTTAATGCTGGATATATACTTTTTTCAACAAAATTATGGTTTACAATCGCTTGAACAAATACCAGAGGATGTTACAGAATCACCATGGATATATAAAAAGTAAGTATTTCCTATTTTTTTACCTTATTTTATATAAACTTTTTTTCAGTTTGTTATATTTTTCTCAAAGAGTTGTCTTTTTGCATTAAATAATCATAAATTCAATATCAATTCTTAACTCTTACCAGCAGCTGTAAACAACAAGTGTACTTTTTTCACGGTTTTGGTGCACTTGCAAATGTCTATATTTTTGCTCTTATGGTTAATTCACAAGCTCATCATGAATATATAGACATATTTAGGATGATGTTGCAATTGCATTATTCAAATATTATTTTTTATCAATTTCTAATAGTAAATTAACAGCAAAAAAAACAATGAAAGACAACTCTTTGAGAAAAATATAACAAACTGAAAAAAAGTTTATATAAAATAAGGTAAAAAAATAGGAAATACTTACTTTTTATATATCCATGGTGATTCTGTAACATCCTCTGGTATTTGTTCAAGCGATTGTAAACCATAATTTTGTTGAAAAAAGTATATATCCAGCATTAAATAGAAGTTTAGTTGAGCAAATATGGATTAGACTTGGAGACAAACGTTTTGCCAAAACTAATAAAGTGAAAAAATCACCCGACAATTTCGCATGCATTATTGATTTTGCTTTACAGATATTATTTTTCAAAAAACTCTCTGTTATCCGACTTGGTTTTTTACGCTGATTTTAAATAAAAAGATAAAAAAACATGAAAAATTAATACAAAACCGGAATCCACTGCCAAAGTTTTAGCAAAAATTACCCGACAAATTCGTAAAAAGGATTCTTGAAACGAAAGTTTAGAATGTATTAAAATTTCCAACGTGTTTTATTACCTTTTTTTAAATTTTTGCAAATTCTGATTTTGGTTATCACATTCGTGCTTTCAAAAAACAGAGTAATTTTTCTGGCAATTTTTTGTTTTTTAAAATATTTGTTTATTTTTAATGTTTAATTTTTTTTCGCTTTGAGATCTCAAAAATTGAATTTTATTTAAAACATAATTTTTACAGTAATCAAAAATATTTATAATTTTTTATTTCTGTGGCAGATATGTTCTCTGTAATTATATAAGCTTAGGCTTAGGCTTAGATCTGTACGCTCCCTAATAGTTGTTCCACTATTATTTAAGAATAATGTTTATGACATCAAAGATACCTGTTTTGATGTCATAAACATTATGTTTTTTGTTTGCAAAAAAAGAAGAAGAAAAAAAATGCGTAGAGAGAGAGCGTCACTTTGGCTGTCTGCCATTTCGGTGGAATTTCTCTTGCGTTCTTCCTTTTATTGCATGGCTCGAATAAAAGCGAGTTTGATTTAGTTAATTTCATGGGAGTGGCATCCCTTGAATACCGCAATCTTGCAAGGACTATCCGTGTATGGCCTAGGGGTCAGATATGTTCTCCCTTTAGATATGTATCGTTTACGATCTATCTTTAGCAATGTATTCGGCTCATAAAATGCTATCACTTCGTCCACGGCACATTCTGGGAAGTTCTGTAAAAGCGTAACGGCACGATTTATATTATATAAATCTGAGACAGCAAAAACATATGCAGAATGGAGATGTGTCATCTGGTAAAAAAATAAATAGTGATTAAATCACCGGCAAGTGAAAAAAAATTTTTCGAAAAAATAAATTTTTTGGTTTTATTATAGTACTTTTAGACCTGAATAAGAACAATATAAAAACAAAAAATTAAAAAAATTAAGTTAAAGCGTCAAAAATGCCATCTGAAAATTTCAAAAAGTAAAAATTTTTGGTTGAAAAAAAGACACTTTTTCTTTCTTTTTTTGCTACAAAAAAAATGCGTTTCCTTTATGTTTTAGAAGGACTCGTTGCCAAAACAATGCATTCCTTCGATTTTTTAACGTTTTTGATCAAAATCTAGCTCTGCGATTGCTCCCTATTTTTTTCGTGTGCTTTTGCGTGCTTTATATTTTTACCATAGACGTATTTTTTGAAGGGCTATCGAACTGTGCCACCAGTTATGCTTACTTGGGCTTACTAAGGGGTCAAAAGTCGAAAAAACATGTATTTTTTGAGTTTTCCACCCTTTGTCCTAGGGGAAAATTTTTTTAAATGTCATATTCGGAATCAGCATAAAAAGTAACATCTAGTAGCTCTAATTATTAGAGTCTAAATCAAAATTTTATTTTTCATACTGTAACGAAAAAAATGTCAAAAAAAGGAAAGGAAAAATGTTTGCTTGCCGGTCTCTAGATTAAATCAAAAAAATTGCGGTTTTCTTCCTTCGGAAAGTTTTTTTGCAATTTTATACAAAAGTATCATTGGAAAAAAAATTGAATAGAAAAAGTGGGTGTAATATTTTATTATTAAATTATAAAGTATTACATCCACAGAAATGACACCCAAAAACCAAACAACTTGCAAAAGATTTTTTAAAAATGGCAAATTAAATCAATAAAAGAAATACAAAAAGGAATCAGATAAACTTTTACAAAAATTTTTATTTAACTTTGACATCTTTTTCAATTAATAAAAAATCTATTTATTTTCTACAGTACACTCAAAAGCAATAAAATATATATTGGAATCAGATAAACTTTTTTTAACTTTTTCAATCTATTTATTTTCTACAGTACCCTCAAAAGCAATAAAATATATGGCTGATGAATTTTTATCCAACATTTTTTTCCGTGTTTTGTTTTATCTACCTTTTTTTAAAAAAAGAGAGAAATTGTTTTTAAAGAGAAAGAGACTTGCATTTTCTCTGCTTCTCTAATCGAAGCAAGCGCAAAAAGTGAAACGGGCCACTTGTGCTGTTTCACTTTCAGTCGTATAATACACAAAAAAAACTTTATGCTTTGGTTTAATTACCCAAAGTTTTGAGGTAAATATTAAAACAGCCCGGTTTTTTTGCCAGCGGCTAAATTAAAATAAATTTTGGAAAGTTTTGCTTTTTAGCAGAACAAATATAATAAATGACAACAACAATACTTTTAAATGTAAATCAAATAAATGCCAATGTTAGCTATAACACTCAGTTTATTGATTTTATCCGTTCCCCTATCCCATGTACTCAGTTATGTATTCTTAGGGTTTCCTCAGTGTTTTCTCAGGGTTTCCTCAGTGTTTTCTCAGGGTTTCCTCAGTGTTTTCTCAGAATGATGAAAAATTATTGATACTGTTTTCATTTTTGAAAATCAAATAATTGCCAATTTTATTTATCGTAGTATGTACTATATTCAAAGTGTGTATCTTTTGAAATAAATAAAATATCATATTTGTTCCTTTTTTTTAGTTATCACTGATTTGTTTTTTTAAATGCCCTTTCAAAAAAGTGCAATTTTTCTATATTTCTCTGATTTTTTTAAAACTCACACTTTGTAATAAAGATGATCTTGTATTTATTAATTCTTCCAGGATATTTTAAATTGGTTTAATTACCCAAACAGTTTAAGGTAATATTTAGTTGGCCATTTTTTGTGGCTTAATAAATTTTGGAATGCTTTTTTCATTGCAAAAAAGCTTATATTTTACATATTTTTTTGAAATTGATTACTGTAATTATATAAGCTTAGGCTTAGGCTTAGATCTGTACGCTCCCTAATAGTTGTTCCACTATTATTTAAGAATAATGTTTATGACATCAAAGATACCTGTTTTGATGTCATAAACATTATGTTTTTTGTTTGCAAAAAAAGAAGAAGAAAAAAAATGCGTAGAGAGAGAGCGTCACTTTGGCTGTCTGCCATTTCGGTGGAATTTCTCTTGCGTTCTTCCTTTTATTGCATGGCTCGAATAAAAGCGAGTTTGATTTAGTTAATTTCATGGGAGTGGCATCCCTTGAATACCGCAATCTTGCAAGGACTATCCGTGTATGGCCTAGGGGTCAGATATGTTCTCCCTTTAGATATGTATCGTTTACGATCTATCTTTAGCAATGTATTCGGCTCATAAAATGCTATCACTTCGTCCACGGCACATTCTGGGAAGTTCTGTAAAAGCGTAACGGCACGATTTATATTATATAAATCTGAGACAGCAAAAACATATGCAGAATGGAGATGTGTCATCTGGTAAAAAAATAAATAGTGATTAAATCACCGGCAAGTGAAAAAAAATTTTTCGAAAAAATAAATTTTTTGGTTTTATTATAGTACTTTTAGACCTGAATAAGAACAATATAAAAACAAAAAATTAAAAAAATTAAGTTAAAGCGTCAAAAATGCCATCTGAAAATTTCAAAAAGTAAAAATTTTTGGTTGAAAAAAAGACACTTTTTCTTTCTTTTTTTGCTACAAAAAAAATGCGTTTCCTTTATGTTTTAGAAGGACTCGTTGCCAAAACAATGCATTCCTTCGATTTTTTAACGTTTTTGATCAAAATCTAGCTCTGCGATTGCTCCCTATTTTTTTCGTGTGCTTTTGCGTGCTTTATATTTTTACCATAGACGTATTTTTTGAAGGGCTATCGAACTGTGCCACCAGTTATGCTTACTTGGGCTTACTAAGGGGTCAAAAGTCGAAAAAACATGTATTTTTTGAGTTTTCCACCCTTTGTCCTAGGGGAAAATTTTTTTAAATGTCATATTCGGAATCAGCATAAAAAGTAACATCTAGTAGCTCTAATTATTAGAGTCTAAATCAAAATTTTATTTTTCATACTGTAACGAAAAAAATGTCAAAAAAAGGAAAGGAAAAATGTTTGCTTGCCGGTCTCTAGATTAAATCAAAAAAATTGCGGTTTTCTTCCTTCGGAAAGTTTTTTTGCAATTTTATACAAAAGTATCATTGGAAAAAAAATTGAATAGAAAAAGTGGGTGTAATATTTTATTATTAAATTATAAAGTATTACATCCACAGAAATGACACCCAAAAACCAAACAACTTGCAAAAGATTTTTTAAAAATGGCAAATTAAATCAATAAAAGAAATACAAAAAGGAATCAGATAAACTTTTACAAAAATTTTTATTTAACTTTGACATCTTTTTCAATTAATAAAAAATCTATTTATTTTCTACAGTACACTCAAAAGCAATAAAATATATATTGGAATCAGATAAACTTTTTTTAACTTTTTCAATCTATTTATTTTCTACAGTACCCTCAAAAGCAATAAAATATATGGCTGATGAATTTTTATCCAACATTTTTTTCCGTGTTTTGTTTTATCTACCTTTTTTTAAAAAAAGAGAGAAATTGTTTTTAAAGAGAAAGAGACTTGCATTTTCTCTGCTTCTCTAATCGAAGCAAGCGCAAAAAGTGAAACGGGCCACTTGTGCTGTTTCACTTTCAGTCGTATAATACACAAAAAAAACTTTAAGCTTTGGTTTAATTACCCAAAGTTTTGAGGTAAATATTAAAACAGCCCGGTTTTTTTGCCAGCGGCTAAATTAAAATAAATTTTGGAAAGTTTTGCTTTTTAGCAGAACAAATATAATAAATGACAACAACAATACTTTTAAATGTAAATCAAATAAATGCCAATGTTAGCTATAACACTCAGTTTATTGATTTTATCCGTTCCCCTATCCCATGTACTCAGTTATGTATTCTTAGGGTTTCCTCAGTGTTTTCTCAGGGTTTCCTCAGTGTTTTCTCAGAATGATGAAAAATTATTGATACTGTTTTCATTTTTGAAAATCAAATAATTGCCAATTTTATTCATCGTAGTATGTACTATATTCAAAGTGTGTATCTTTTGAAATAAATAAAATATCATATCTGTTTATTTTTTAGTTATCACTGATTTGTTTTTTTAAATGCTTTTTTCTTTCAAAAAAGTGCATTTTTTCTTTATTTCTCTGATTTTTTTAAAACTCACACTTTGTAATAAAGATGACCTTGTATTTATTAATTCTTCCAGGATATTTTAAATTGGTTTAATTACCCAAACAGTTTAAGGTAATATTTAGTTGGCCATTTTTTGTGGCTTAATAAATTTTGGAATGCTTTTTTCATTGCAAAAAAAGCTTGTATTTTTTAAATATTTTTTTGAAATGGATTACTGTAATTATATAAGCTTAGGCTTAGGCTTAGATCTGTACGCTCCCTAATAGTTGTTCCACTATTATTTAAGAATAATGTTTATGACATCAAAGATACCTGTTTTGATGTCATAAACATTATGTTTTTTGTTTGCAAAAAAAGAAGAAGAAAAAAAATGCGTAGAGAGAGAGCGTCACTTTGGCTGTCTGCCATTTCGGTGGAATTTCTCTTGCGTTCTTCCTTTTATTGCATGGCTCGAATAAAAGCGAGTTTGATTTAGTTAATTTCATGGGAGTGGCATCCCTTGAATACCGCAATCTTGCAAGGACTATCCGTGTATGGCCTAGGGGTCAGATATGTTCTCCCTTTAGATATGTATCGTTTACGATCTATCTTTAGCAATGTATTCGGCTCATAAAATGCTATCACTTCGTCCACGGCACATTCTGGGAAGTTCTGTAAAAGCGTAACGGCACGATTTATATTATATAAATCTGAGACAGCAAAAACATATGCAGAATGGAGATGTGTCATCTGGTAAAAAAATAAATAGTGATTAAATCACCGGCAAGTGAAAAAAAATTTTTCGAAAAAATAAATTTTTTGGTTTTATTATAGTACTTTTAGACCTGAATAAGAACAATATAAAAACAAAAAATTAAAAAAATTAAGTTAAAGCGTCAAAAATGCCATCTGAAAATTTCAAAAAGTAAAAATTTTTGGTTGAAAAAAAGACACTTTTTCTTTCTTTTTTTGCTACAAAAAAAATGCGTTTCCTTTATGTTTTAGAAGGACTCGTTGCCAAAACAATGCATTCCTTCGATTTTTTAACGTTTTTGATCAAAATCTAGCTCTGCGATTGCTCCCTATTTTTTTCGTGTGCTTTTGCGTGCTTTATATTTTTACCATAGACGTATTTTTTGAAGGGCTATCGAACTGTGCCACCAGTTATGCTTACTTGGGCTTACTAAGGGGTCAAAAGTCGAAAAAACATGTATTTTTTGAGTTTTCCACCCTTTGTCCTAGGGGAAAATTTTTTTAAATGTCATATTCGGAATCAGCATAAAAAGTAACATCTAGTAGCTCTAATTATTAGAGTCTAAATCAAAATTTTATTTTTCATACTGTAACGAAAAAAATGTCAAAAAAAGGAAAGGAAAAATGTTTGCTTGCCGGTCTCTAGATTAAATCAAAAAAATTGCGGTTTTCTTCCTTCGGAAAGTTTTTTTGCAATTTTATACAAAAGTATCATTGGAAAAAAAATTGAATAGAAAAAGTGGGTGTAATATTTTATTATTAAATTATAAAGTATTACATCCACAGAAATGACACCCAAAAACCAAACAACTTGCAAAAGATTTTTTAAAAATGGCAAATTAAATCAATAAAAGAAATACAAAAAGGAATCAGATAAACTTTTACAAAAATTTTTATTTAACTTTGACATCTTTTTCAATTAATAAAAAATCTATTTATTTTCTACAGTACACTCAAAAGCAATAAAATATATATTGGAATCAGATAAACTTTTTTTAACTTTTTCAATCTATTTATTTTCTACAGTACCCTCAAAAGCAATAAAATATATGGCTGATGAATTTTTATCCAACATTTTTTTCCGTGTTTTGTTTTATCTACCTTTTTTTAAAAAAAGAGAGAAATTGTTTTTAAAGAGAAAGAGACTTGCATTTTCTCTGCTTCTCTAATCGAAGCAAGCGCAAAAAGTGAAACGGGCCACTTGTGCTGTTTCACTTTCAGTCGTATAATACACAAAAAAAACTTTATGCTTTGGTTTAATTACCCAAAGTTTTGAGGTAAATATTAAAACAGCCCGGTTTTTTTGCCAGCGGCTAAATTAAAATAAATTTTGGAAAGTTTTGCTTTTTAGCAGAACAAATATAATAAATGACAACAACAATACTTTTAAATGTAAATCAAATAAATGCCAATGTTAGCTATAACACTCAGTTTATTGATTTTATCCGTTCCCCTATCCCATGTACTCAGTTATGTATTCTTAGGGTTTCCTCAGTGTTTTCTCAGGGTTTCCTCAGTGTTTTCTCAGGGTTTCCTCAGTGTTTTCTCAGAATGATGAAAAATTATTGATACTGTTTTCATTTTTGAAAATCAAATAATTGCCAATTTTATTTATCGTAGTATGTACTATATTCAAAGTGTGTATCTTTTGAAATAAATAAAATATCATATTTGTTCCTTTTTTTTAGTTATCACTGATTTGTTTTTTTAAATGCCCTTTCAAAAAAGTGCAATTTTTCTATATTTCTCTGATTTTTTTAAAACTCACACTTTGTAATAAAGATGATCTTGTATTTATTAATTCTTCCAGGATATTTTAAATTGGTTTAATTACCCAAACAGTTTAAGGTAATATTTAGTTGGCCATTTTTTGTGGCTTAATAAATTTTGGAATGCTTTTTTCATTGCAAAAAAGCTTATATTTTACATATTTTTTTGAAATTGATTACTGTAATTATATAAGCTTAGGCTTAGGCTTAGATCTGTACGCTCCCTAATAGTTGTTCCACTATTATTTAAGAATAATGTTTATGACATCAAAGATACCTGTTTTGATGTCATAAACATTATGTTTTTTGTTTGCAAAAAAAGAAGAAGAAAAAAAATGCGTAGAGAGAGAGCGTCACTTTGGCTGTCTGCCATTTCGGTGGAATTTCTCTTGCGTTCTTCCTTTTATTGCATGGCTCGAATAAAAGCGAGTTTGATTTAGTTAATTTCATGGGAGTGGCATCCCTTGAATACCGCAATCTTGCAAGGACTATCCGTGTATGGCCTAGGGGTCAGATATGTTCTCCCTTTAGATATGTATCGTTTACGATCTATCTTTAGCAATGTATTCGGCTCATAAAATGCTATCACTTCGTCCACGGCACATTCTGGGAAGTTCTGTAAAAGCGTAACGGCACGATTTATATTATATAAATCTGAGACAGCAAAAACATATGCAGAATGGAGATGTGTCATCTGGTAAAAAAATAAATAGTGATTAAATCACCGGCAAGTGAAAAAAAATTTTTCGAAAAAATAAATTTTTTGGTTTTATTATAGTACTTTTAGACCTGAATAAGAACAATATAAAAACAAAAAATTAAAAAAATTAAGTTAAAGCGTCAAAAATGCCATCTGAAAATTTCAAAAAGTAAAAATTTTTGGTTGAAAAAAAGACACTTTTTCTTTCTTTTTTTGCTACAAAAAAAATGCGTTTCCTTTATGTTTTAGAAGGACTCGTTGCCAAAACAATGCATTCCTTCGATTTTTTAACGTTTTTGATCAAAATCTAGCTCTGCGATTGCTCCCTATTTTTTTCGTGTGCTTTTGCGTGCTTTATATTTTTACCATAGACGTATTTTTTGAAGGGCTATCGAACTGTGCCACCAGTTATGCTTACTTGGGCTTACTAAGGGGTCAAAAGTCGAAAAAACATGTATTTTTTGAGTTTTCCACCCTTTGTCCTAGGGGAAAATTTTTTTAAATGTCATATTCGGAATCAGCATAAAAAGTAACATCTAGTAGCTCTAATTATTAGAGTCTAAATCAAAATTTTATTTTTCATACTGTAACGAAAAAAATGTCAAAAAAAGGAAAGGAAAAATGTTTGCTTGCCGGTCTCTAGATTAAATCAAAAAAATTGCGGTTTTCTTCCTTCGGAAAGTTTTTTTGCAATTTTATACAAAAGTATCATTGGAAAAAAAATTGAATAGAAAAAGTGGGTGTAATATTTTATTATTAAATTATAAAGTATTACATCCACAGAAATGACACCCAAAAACCAAACAACTTGCAAAAGATTTTTTAAAAATGGCAAATTAAATCAATAAAAGAAATACAAAAAGGAATCAGATAAACTTTTACAAAAATTTTTATTTAACTTTGACATCTTTTTCAATTAATAAAAAATCTATTTATTTTCTACAGTACACTCAAAAGCAATAAAATATATATTGGAATCAGATAAACTTTTTTTAACTTTTTCAATCTATTTATTTTCTACAGTACCCTCAAAAGCAATAAAATATATGGCTGATGAATTTTTATCCAACATTTTTTTCCGTGTTTTGTTTTATCTACCTTTTTTTAAAAAAAGAGAGAAATTGTTTTTAAAGAGAAAGAGACTTGCATTTTCTCTGCTTCTCTAATCGAAGCAAGCGCAAAAAGTGAAACGGGCCACTTGTGCTGTTTCACTTTCAGTCGTATAATACACAAAAAAAACTTTATGCTTTGGTTTAATTACCCAAAGTTTTGAGGTAAATATTAAAACAGCCCGGTTTTTTTGCCAGCGGCTAAATTAAAATAAATTTTGGAAAGTTTTGCTTTTTAGCAGAACAAATATAATAAATGACAACAACAATACTTTTAAATGTAAATCAAATAAATGCCAATGTTAGCTATAACACTCAGTTTATTGATTTTATCCGTTCCCCTATCCCATGTACTCAGTTATGTATTCTTAGGGTTTCCTCAGTGTTTTCTCAGGGTTTCCTCAGTGTTTTCTCAGGGTTTCCTCAGTGTTTTCTCAGAATGATGAAAAATTATTGATACTGTTTTCATTTTTGAAAATCAAATAATTGCCAATTTTATTTATCGTAGTATGTACTATATTCAAAGTGTGTATCTTTTGAAATAAATAAAATATCATATTTGTTCCTTTTTTTTAGTTATCACTGATTTGTTTTTTTAAATGCCCTTTCAAAAAAGTGCAATTTTTCTATATTTCTCTGATTTTTTTAAAACTCACACTTTGTAATAAAGATGATCTTGTATTTATTAATTCTTCCAGGATATTTTAAATTGGTTTAATTACCCAAACAGTTTAAGGTAATATTTAGTTGGCCATTTTTTGTGGCTTAATAAATTTTGGAATGCTTTTTTCATTGCAAAAAAGCTTATATTTTACATATTTTTTTGAAATTGATTACTGTAATTATATAAGCTTAGGCTTAGGCTTAGATCTGTACGCTCCCTAATAGTTGTTCCACTATTATTTAAGAATAATGTTTATGACATCAAAGATACCTGTTTTGATGTCATAAACATTATGTTTTTTGTTTGCAAAAAAAGAAGAAGAAAAAAAATGCGTAGAGAGAGAGCGTCACTTTGGCTGTCTGCCATTTCGGTGGAATTTCTCTTGCGTTCTTCCTTTTATTGCATGGCTCGAATAAAAGCGAGTTTGATTTAGTTAATTTCATGGGAGTGGCATCCCTTGAATACCGCAATCTTGCAAGGACTATCCGTGTATGGCCTAGGGGTCAGATATGTTCTCCCTTTAGATATGTATCGTTTACGATCTATCTTTAGCAATGTATTCGGCTCATAAAATGCTATCACTTCGTCCACGGCACATTCTGGGAAGTTCTGTAAAAGCGTAACGGCACGATTTATATTATATAAATCTGAGACAGCAAAAACATATGCAGAATGGAGATGTGTCATCTGGTAAAAAAATAAATAGTGATTAAATCACCGGCAAGTGAAAAAAAATTTTTCGAAAAAATAAATTTTTTGGTTTTATTATAGTACTTTTAGACCTGAATAAGAACAATATAAAAACAAAAAATTAAAAAAATTAAGTTAAAGCGTCAAAAATGCCATCTGAAAATTTCAAAAAGTAAAAATTTTTGGTTGAAAAAAAGACACTTTTTCTTTCTTTTTTTGCTACAAAAAAAATGCGTTTCCTTTATGTTTTAGAAGGACTCGTTGCCAAAACAATGCATTCCTTCGATTTTTTAACGTTTTTGATCAAAATCTAGCTCTGCGATTGCTCCCTATTTTTTTCGTGTGCTTTTGCGTGCTTTATATTTTTACCATAGACGTATTTTTTGAAGGGCTATCGAACTGTGCCACCAGTTATGCTTACTTGGGCTTACTAAGGGGTCAAAAGTCGAAAAAACATGTATTTTTTGAGTTTTCCACCCTTTGTCCTAGGGGAAAATTTTTTTAAATGTCATATTCGGAATCAGCATAAAAAGTAACATCTAGTAGCTCTAATTATTAGAGTCTAAATCAAAATTTTATTTTTCATACTGTAACGAAAAAAATGTCAAAAAAAGGAAAGGAAAAATGTTTGCTTGCCGGTCTCTAGATTAAATCAAAAAAATTGCGGTTTTCTTCCTTCGGAAAGTTTTTTTGCAATTTTATACAAAAGTATCATTGGAAAAAAAATTGAATAGAAAAAGTGGGTGTAATATTTTATTATTAAATTATAAAGTATTACATCCACAGAAATGACACCCAAAAACCAAACAACTTGCAAAAGATTTTTTAAAAATGGCAAATTAAATCAATAAAAGAAATACAAAAAGGAATCAGATAAACTTTTACAAAAATTTTTATTTAACTTTGACATCTTTTTCAATTAATAAAAAATCTATTTATTTTCTACAGTACACTCAAAAGCAATAAAATATATATTGGAATCAGATAAACTTTTTTTAACTTTTTCAATCTATTTATTTTCTACAGTACCCTCAAAAGCAATAAAATATATGGCTGATGAATTTTTATCCAACATTTTTTTCCGTGTTTTGTTTTGTCTACCTTTTTTTAAAAAAAGAGAGAAATTGTTTTTAAAGAGAAAGAGACTTGCATTTTCTCTGCTTCTCTAATCGAAGCAAGCGCAAAAAGTGAAACGGGCCACTTGTGCTGTTTCACTTTCAGTCGTATAATACACAAAAAAAACTTTATGCTTTGGTTTAATTACCCAAAGTTTTGAGGTAAATATTAAAACAGCCCGGTTTTTTTGCCAGCGGCTAAATTAAAATAAATTTTGGAAAGTTTTGCTTTTTAGCAGAACAAATATAATAAATGACAACAACAATACTTTTAAATGTAAATCAAATAAATGCCAATGTTAGCTATAACACTCAGTTTATTGATTTTATCCGTTCCCCTATCCCATGTACTCAGTTATGTATTCTTAGGGTTTCCTCAGTGTTTTCTCAGGGTTTCCTCAGTGTTTTCTCAGGGTTTCCTCAGTGTTTTCTCAGAATGATGAAAAATTATTGATACTGTTTTCATTTTTGAAAATCAAATAATTGCCAATTTTATTTATCGTAGTATGTACTATATTCAAAGTGTGTATCTTTTGAAATAAATAAAATATCATATTTGTTCCTTTTTTTTAGTTATCACTGATTTGTTTTTTTAAATGCCCTTTCAAAAAAGTGCAATTTTTCTATATTTCTCTGATTTTTTTAAAACTCACACTTTGTAATAAAGATGATCTTGTATTTATTAATTCTTCCAGGATATTTTAAATTGGTTTAATTACCCAAACAGTTTAAGGTAATATTTAGTTGGCCATTTTTTGTGGCTTAATAAATTTTGGAATGCTTTTTTCATTGCAAAAAAGCTTATATTTTACATATTTTTTTGAAATTGATTACTGTAATTATACATGTTGCAAAAAAAAGAAATATAATTTTTATTGCTGTTTTATTATGTACAAAACATAAACGAATAAATTAAGTATGATGAAAATGAGATGAGATGAGATACAATGTATTGTATTGATATATTTACAAAGTATTTTTATATAATGCAGTGTTGGGTGAATCTATTTTTTTAAGATTCCACCAAGAAGGCCACCTTTTTTTCCACCACCCAAAAGTCCACCAAGAAGTCCGCCATCATTTTCACCTCCACCAAGAATACCTCCAAGAAGGCCATCAAGAAGTTGATTTACAACACCATTTTCTCCCAAAAGTGATCCCAAAAGTCCATCATTAAGGAGGCCATTTAATTGTAATAAACCATCCAAATTGAGAAGGTCATTCAAGTTAAGGGTTGATAAAAGATTTTTGAGAAGACTATCAATATCTCTTAAAAGATCTTGAAGAAGTTTATCAACATTTTTTAATAAATTTGATAATAAATTTCCAATGGCTTGATCTTCTTCCAATAAAGTTAAAACATCATCTTGTACAATATTCTGTAATTATTACTATGTAATACTACAGTAATCATGAAATAACAATGAAAAAAACTTACACCAAGTTTTTCAATCAATTGTCCAACTTCAGGGGAAATATCATTGGCAATATTTTTTAAGGTTTCAAAAGTTGCATCAATTTTACCTTCAACATCTTCAACAATTGATTTATAGAGTTGTTGTAATTCAATTGGTTGTCCGGCAATCCAATTATCAATTGTTTGTAAAATTTCAGATTTTGTCATATTTTCATTTTTTAAAAGTCCTGTCAATTCATCCAATTGTTCTGTTGAAAGAGAAGGAAGTAAGCGTTGAAGAATTTGGATAACCTTTTCAAGAAGGGTTCGAACTAATGTAATTAAATCTCCAACAACTCCATCAATTCCTGCATTCAATGGCAAAACTTTTAAAACACCTAATAATTTTCCGTTTAATAATCCTGATAATGGTCCATTATCATTTTTTTCTGATGATGTTGATGAACCACCACCAAGAAGTGGTAGGGCAAAAACACTTGTTGAAAGTAGAAAAGCAAAAATAATAACAAATTTGCTATACATTATATTAAATTATTATTATTATTAAATAAAAGATGATGATTGAATGAAAATTTTCATCTTGCTTATATACTCACATTTTAGTTATGATTATTGAACATTATTTATGATCAAATATCTAGAAAAAAACATTGATGATCAAGCTTAAAAAAATGTTATCAAAATTTTGAATTAATTTTTTTTAAAAAAAAATTTAGACATTGTTTTGCACAAATATATTTAAATCCTCGTTGTTTTTTTGTTTTTTTGATATTATTATAGCATTTGCAATTTAAATGATTAAATGAAAAACAAAAATATGAAACTTTTGACCAAATTACAACAGCAGTATAATTAAATGCAAATTACTAAAAGTCATGTTAAAATAATTATTATTTAAGCTTAAATGGTGTAAAAATAAATGATAATTTGATTAAAAAATATAAAAAGCTTGGAGCACTCGAGATTCCCAGGAGGTCTCCCATCCAAGTACTAATCGAGCCCAGCAGTGCTTAACTTGCCAGATCGGACGGGATGGCGTGTTTTCACTGCGGTATGACCCCAAGCGAATGGGTCTCTTCTTTTTTGACTCAAGAAGAAAGGAAGAAATGAAAAAAAGGAAAATGTGTGTAAAACATAAAAGATTTAAACATTTTTTGTGATAAAAATATGAGTACAGTATTTTTTTGCTTTAAAAATAGTAATAAATAATTATATTTGAGATGGCTGATGAATTTTTATTCAACATTTTTTTCCGTGTTTTATTTTGTCTACCTTTTTTTAAAAAAAGAGAGAAATTGTTTTTAAAGAGAAAGAGACTTGCATTTTCTCTGCTTCTCTAATCGAAGCAAGCGCAAAAAGTGAAACGGGCCACTTGTGCTGTTTCACTTTCAGTCGTATAATACACAAAAAAAACTTTAAGCTTTGGTTTAATTACCCAAAGTTTTGAGGTAAATATTAAAACAGCCCGGTTTTTTTGCCAGCGGCTAAATTAAAATAAATTTTGGAAAGTTTTGCTTTTTAGCAGAACAAATATAATAAATGACAACAACAATACTTTTAAATGTAAATCAAATAAATGCCAATGTTAGCTATAACACTCAGTTTATTGATTTTATCCGTTCCCCTATCCCATGTACTCAGTTATGTATTCTTAGGGTTTCCTCAGTGTTTTCTCAGGGTTTCCTCAGTGTTTTCTCAGAATGATGAAAAATTATTGATACTGTTTTCATTTTTGAAAATCAAATAATTGCCAATTTTATTTATCGTAGTATGTACTATATTCAAAGTGTGTATCTTTTGAAATAAATAAAATATCATATCTGTTTATTTTTTAGTTATCACTGATTTGTTTTTTTAAATGCTTTTTTCTTTCAAAAAAGTGCATTTTTTCTTTATTTCTCTGATTTTTTTAAAACTCACACTTTGTAATAAAGATGACCTTGTATTTATTAATTCTTCCAGGATATTTTAAATTGGTTTAATTACCCAAACAGTTTAAGGTAATATTTAGTTGGCCATTTTTTGTGGCTTAATAAATTTTGGAATGCTTTTTTCATTGCAAAAAAAGCTTGTATTTTTTAAATATTTTTTTGAAATGGATTACTGTAATTATATAAGCTTAGGCTTAGGCTTAGATCTGTACGCTCCCTAATAGTTGTTCCACTATTATTTAAGAATAATGTTTATGACATCAAAGATACCTGTTTTGATGTCATAAACATTATGTTTTTTGTTTGCAAAAAAAGAAGAAGAAAAAAAATGCGTAGAGAGAGAGCGTCACTTTGGCTGTCTGCCATTTCGGTGGAATTTCTCTTGCGTTCTTCCTTTTATTGCATGGCTCGAATAAAAGCGAGTTTGATTTAGTTAATTTCATGGGAGTGGCATCCCTTGAATACCGCAATCTTGCAAGGACTATCCGTGTATGGCCTAGGGGTCAGATATGTTCTCCCTTTAGATATGTATCGTTTACGATCTATCTTTAGCAATGTATTCGGCTCATAAAATGCTATCACTTCGTCCACGGCACATTCTGGGAAGTTCTGTAAAAGCGTAACGGCACGATTTATATTATATAAATCTGAGACAGCAAAAACATATGCAGAATGGAGATGTGTCATCTGGTAAAAAAATAAATAGTGATTAAATCACCGGCAAGTGAAAAAAAATTTTTCGAAAAAATAAATTTTTTGGTTTTATTATAGTACTTTTAGACCTGAATAAGAACAATATAAAAACAAAAAATTAAAAAAATTAAGTTAAAGCGTCAAAAATGCCATCTGAAAATTTCAAAAAGTAAAAATTTTTGGTTGAAAAAAAGACACTTTTTCTTTCTTTTTTTGCTACAAAAAAAATGCGTTTCCTTTATGTTTTAGAAGGACTCGTTGCCAAAACAATGCATTCCTTCGATTTTTTAACGTTTTTGATCAAAATCTAGCTCTGCGATTGCTCCCTATTTTTTTCGTGTGCTTTTGCGTGCTTTATATTTTTACCATAGACGTATTTTTTGAAGGGCTATCGAACTGTGCCACCAGTTATGCTTACTTGGGCTTACTAAGGGGTCAAAAGTCGAAAAAACATGTATTTTTTGAGTTTTCCACCCTTTGTCCTAGGGGAAAATTTTTTTAAATGTCATATTCGGAATCAGCATAAAAAGTAACATCTAGTAGCTCTAATTATTAGAGTCTAAATCAAAATTTTATTTTTCATACTGTAACGAAAAAAATGTCAAAAAAAGGAAAGGAAAAATGTTTGCTTGCCGGTCTCTAGATTAAATCAAAAAAATTGCGGTTTTCTTCCTTCGGAAAGTTTTTTTGCAATTTTATACAAAAGTATCATTGGAAAAAAAATTGAATAGAAAAAGTGGGTGTAATATTTTATTATTAAATTATAAAGTATTACATCCACAGAAATGACACCCAAAAACCAAACAACTTGCAAAAGATTTTTTAAAAATGGCAAATTAAATCAATAAAAGAAATACAAAAAGGAATCAGATAAACTTTTACAAAAATTTTTATTTAACTTTGACATCTTTTTCAATTAATAAAAAATCTATTTATTTTCTACAGTACACTCAAAAGCAATAAAATATATATTGGAATCAGATAAACTTTTTTTAACTTTTTCAATCTATTTATTTTCTACAGTACCCTCAAAAGCAATAAAATATATGGCTGATGAATTTTTATCCAACATTTTTTTCCGTGTTTTGTTTTATCTACCTTTTTTTAAAAAAAGAGAGAAATTGTTTTTAAAGAGAAAGAGACTTGCATTTTCTCTGCTTCTCTAATCGAAGCAAGCGCAAAAAGTGAAACGGGCCACTTGTGCTGTTTCACTTTCAGTCGTATAATACACAAAAAAAACTTTATGCTTTGGTTTAATTACCCAAAGTTTTGAGGTAAATATTAAAACAGCCCGGTTTTTTTGCCAGCGGCTAAATTAAAATAAATTTTGGAAAGTTTTGCTTTTTAGCAGAACAAATATAATAAATGACAACAACAATACTTTTAAATGTAAATCAAATAAATGCCAATGTTAGCTATAACACTCAGTTTATTGATTTTATCCGTTCCCCTATCCCATGTACTCAGTTATGTATTCTTAGGGTTTCCTCAGTGTTTTCTCAGGGTTTCCTCAGTGTTTTCTCAGGGTTTCCTCAGTGTTTTCTCAGAATGATGAAAAATTATTGATACTGTTTTCATTTTTGAAAATCAAATAATTGCCAATTTTATTTATCGTAGTATGTACTATATTCAAAGTGTGTATCTTTTGAAATAAATAAAATATCATATTTGTTCCTTTTTTTTAGTTATCACTGATTTGTTTTTTTAAATGCCCTTTCAAAAAAGTGCAATTTTTCTATATTTCTCTGATTTTTTTAAAACTCACACTTTGTAATAAAGATGATCTTGTATTTATTAATTCTTCCAGGATATTTTAAATTGGTTTAATTACCCAAACAGTTTAAGGTAATATTTAGTTGGCCATTTTTTGTGGCTTAATAAATTTTGGAATGCTTTTTTCATTGCAAAAAAGCTTATATTTTACATATTTTTTTGAAATTGATTACTGTAATTATACATGTTGCAAAAAAAAGAAATATAATTTTTATTGCTGTTTTATTATGTACAAAACATAAACGAATAAATTAAGTATGATGAAAATGAGATGAGATGAGATACAATGTATTGTATTGATATATTTACAAAGTATTTTTATATAATGCAGTGTTGGGTGAATCTATTTTTTTAAGATTCCACCAAGAAGGCCACCTTTTTTTCCACCACCCAAAAGTCCACCAAGAAGTCCGCCATCATTTTCACCTCCACCAAGAATACCTCCAAGAAGGCCATCAAGAAGTTGATTTACAACACCATTTTCTCCCAAAAGTGATCCCAAAAGTCCATCATTAAGGAGGCCATTTAATTGTAATAAACCATCCAAATTGAGAAGGTCATTCAAGTTAAGGGTTGATAAAAGATTTTTGAGAAGACTATCAATATCTCTTAAAAGATCTTGAAGAAGTTTATCAACATTTTTTAATAAATTTGATAATAAATTTCCAATGGCTTGATCTTCTTCCAATAAAGTTAAAACATCATCTTGTACAATATTCTGTAATTATTACTATGTAATACTACAGTAATCATGAAATAACAATGAAAAAAACTTACACCAAGTTTTTCAATCAATTGTCCAACTTCAGGGGAAATATCATTGGCAATATTTTTTAAGGTTTCAAAAGTTGCATCAATTTTACCTTCAACATCTTCAACAATTGATTTATAGAGTTGTTGTAATTCAATTGGTTGTCCGGCAATCCAATTATCAATTGTTTGTAAAATTTCAGATTTTGTCATATTTTCATTTTTTAAAAGTCCTGTCAATTCATCCAATTGTTCTGTTGAAAGAGAAGGAAGTAAGCGTTGAAGAATTTGGATAACCTTTTCAAGAAGGGTTCGAACTAATGTAATTAAATCTCCAACAACTCCATCAATTCCTGCATTCAATGGCAAAACTTTTAAAACACCTAATAATTTTCCGTTTAATAATCCTGATAATGGTCCATTATCATTTTTTTCTGATGATGTTGATGAACCACCACCAAGAAGTGGTAGGGCAAAAACACTTGTTGAAAGTAGAAAAGCAAAAATAATAACAAATTTGCTATACATTATATTAAATTATTATTATTATTAAATAAAAGATGATGATTGAATGAAAATTTTCATCTTGCTTATATACTCACATTTTAGTTATGATTATTGAACATTATTTATGATCAAATATCTAGAAAAAAACATTGATGATCAAGCTTAAAAAAATGTTATCAAAATTTTGAATTAATTTTTTTTAAAAAAAAATTTAGACATTGTTTTGCACAAATATATTTAAATCCTCGTTGTTTTTTTGTTTTTTTGATATTATTATAGCATTTGCAATTTAAATGATTAAATGAAAAACAAAAATATGAAACTTTTGACCAAATTACAACAGCAGTATAATTAAATGCAAATTACTAAAAGTCATGTTAAAATAATTATTATTTAAGCTTAAATGGTGTAAAAATAAATGATAATTTGATTAAAAAATATAAAAAGCTTGGAGCACTCGAGATTCCCAGGAGGTCTCCCATCCAAGTACTAATCGAGCCCAGCAGTGCTTAACTTGCCAGATCGGACGGGATGGCGTGTTTTCACTGCGGTATGACCCCAAGCGAATGGGTCTCTTCTTTTTTGACTCAAGAAGAAAGGAAGAAATGAAAAAAAGGAAAATGTGTGTAAAACATAAAAGATTTAAACATTTTTTGTGATAAAAATATGAGTACAGTATTTTTTTGCTTTAAAAATAGTAATAAATAATTATATTTGAGATGGCTGATGAATTTTTATTCAACATTTTTTTCCGTGTTTTATTTTGTCTACCTTTTTTTAAAAAAAGAGAGAAATTGTTTTTAAAGAGAAAGAGACTTGCATTTTCTCTGCTTCTCTAATCGAAGCAAGCGCAAAAAGTGAAACGGGCCACTTGTGCTGTTTCACTTTCAGTCGTATAATACACAAAAAAAACTTTAAGCTTTGGTTTAATTACCCAAAGTTTTGAGGTAAATATTAAAACAGCCCGGTTTTTTTGCCAGCGGCTAAATTAAAATAAATTTTGGAAAGTTTTGCTTTTTAGCAGAACAAATATAATAAATGACAACAACAATACTTTTAAATGTAAATCAAATAAATGCCAATGTTAGCTATAACACTCAGTTTATTGATTTTATCCGTTCCCCTATCCCATGTACTCAGTTATGTATTCTTAGGGTTTCCTCAGTGTTTTCTCAGGGTTTCCTCAGTGTTTTCTCAGAATGATGAAAAATTATTGATACTGTTTTCATTTTTGAAAATCAAATAATTGCCAATTTTATTTATCGTAGTATGTACTATATTCAAAGTGTGTATCTTTTGAAATAAATAAAATATCATATCTGTTTATTTTTTAGTTATCACTGATTTGTTTTTTTAAATGCTTTTTTCTTTCAAAAAAGTGCATTTTTTCTTTATTTCTCTGATTTTTTTAAAACTCACACTTTGTAATAAAGATGACCTTGTATTTATTAATTCTTCCAGGATATTTTAAATTGGTTTAATTACCCAAACAGTTTAAGGTAATATTTAGTTGGCCATTTTTTGTGGCTTAATAAATTTTGGAATGCTTTTTTCATTGCAAAAAAAGCTTGTATTTTTTAAATATTTTTTTGAAATGGATTACTGTAATTATATAAGCTTAGGCTTAGACTTAGATCTGTACGCTCCCTAATAGTTGTTCCACTATTATTTAAGAATAATGTTTATGACATCAAAGATACCTGTTTTGATGTCATAAACATTATGTTTTTTGTTTGCAAAAAAAGAAGAAGAAAAAAAATGCGTAGAGAGAGAGCGTCACTTTGGCTGTCTGCCATTTCGGTGGAATTTCTCTTGCGTTCTTCCTTTTATTGCATGGCTCGAATAAAAGCGAGTTTGATTTAGTTAATTTCATGGGAGTGGCATCCCTTGAATACCGCAATCTTGCAAGGACTATCCGTGTATGGCCTAGGGGTCAGATATGTTCTCCCTTTAGATATGTATCGTTTACGATCTATCTTTAGCAATGTATTCGGCTCATAAAATGCTATCACTTCGTCCACGGCACATTCTGGGAAGTTCTGTAAAAGCGTAACGGCACGATTTATATTATATAAATCTGAGACAGCAAAAACATATGCAGAATGGAGATGTGTCATCTGGTAAAAAAATAAATAGTGATTAAATCACCGGCAAGTGAAAAAAAATTTTTCGAAAAAATAAATTTTTTGGTTTTATTATAGTACTTTTAGACCTGAATAAGAACAATATAAAAACAAAAAATTAAAAAAATTAAGTTAAAGCGTCAAAAATGCCATCTGAAAATTTCAAAAAGTAAAAATTTTTGGTTGAGACACTTTTTCTTTCTTTTTTTGCTACAAAAAAAATGCGTTTCCTTTATGTTTTAGAAGGACTCGTTGCCAAAACAATGCATTCCTTCGATTTTTTAACGTTTTTGATCAAAATCTAGCTCTGCGATTGCTCCCTATTTTTTTCGTGTGCTTTTGCGTGCTTTATATTTTTACCATAGACGTATTTTTTGAAGGGCTATCGAACTGTGCCACCAGTTATGCTTACTTGGGCTTACTAAGGGGTCAAAAGTCGAAAAAACATGTATTTTTTGAGTTTTCCACCCTTTGTCCTAGGGGAAAATTTTTTTAAATGTCATATTCGGAATCAGCATAAAAAGTAACATCTAGTAGCTCTAATTATTAGAGTCTAAATCAAAATTTTATTTTTCATACTGTAACGAAAAAAATGTCAAAAAAAGGAAAGGAAAAATGTTTGCTTGCCGGTCTCTAGATTAAATCAAAAAAATTGCGGTTTTCTTCCTTCGGAAAGTTTTTTTGCAATTTTATACAAAAGTATCATTGGAAAAAAAATTGAATAGAAAAAGTGGGTGTAATATTTTATTATTAAATTATAAAGTATTACATCCACAGAAATGACACCCAAAAACCAAACAACTTGCAAAAGATTTTTTAAAAATGGCAAATTAAATCAATAAAAGAAATACAAAAAGGAATCAGATAAACTTTTACAAAAATTTTTATTTAACTTTGACATCTTTTTCAATTAATAAAAAATCTATTTATTTTCTACAGTACACTCAAAAGCAATAAAATATATATTGGAATCAGATAAACTTTTTTTAACTTTTTCAATCTATTTATTTTCTACAGTACCCTCAAAAGCAATAAAATATATGGCTGATGAATTTTTATCCAACATTTTTTTCCGTGTTTTGTTTTATCTACCTTTTTTTAAAAAAAGAGAGAAATTGTTTTTAAAGAGAAAGAGACTTGCATTTTCTCTGCTTCTCTAATCGAAGCAAGCGCAAAAAGTGAAACGGGCCACTTGTGCTGTTTCACTTTCAGTCGTATAATACACAAAAAAAACTTTATGCTTTGGTTTAATTACCCAAAGTTTTGAGGTAAATATTAAAACAGCCCGGTTTTTTTGCCAGCGGCTAAATTAAAATAAATTTTGGAAAGTTTTGCTTTTTAGCAGAACAAATATAATAAATGACAACAACAATACTTTTAAATGTAAATCAAATAAATGCCAATGTTAGCTATAACACTCAGTTTATTGATTTTATCCGTTCCCCTATCCCATGTACTCAGTTATGTATTCTTAGGGTTTCCTCAGTGTTTTCTCAGGGTTTCCTCAGTGTTTTCTCAGGGTTTCCTCAGTGTTTTCTCAGAATGATGAAAAATTATTGATACTGTTTTCATTTTTGAAAATCAAATAATTGCCAATTTTATTTATCGTAGTATGTACTATATTCAAAGTGTGTATCTTTTGAAATAAATAAAATATCATATTTGTTCCTTTTTTTTAGTTATCACTGATTTGTTTTTTTAAATGCCCTTTCAAAAAAGTGCAATTTTTCTATATTTCTCTGATTTTTTTAAAACTCACACTTTGTAATAAAGATGATCTTGTATTTATTAATTCTTCCAGGATATTTTAAATTGGTTTAATTACCCAAACAGTTTAAGGTAATATTTAGTTGGCCATTTTTTGTGGCTTAATAAATTTTGGAATGCTTTTTTCATTGCAAAAAAGCTTATATTTTACATATTTTTTTGAAATTGATTACTGTAATTATACATGTTGCAAAAAAAAGAAATATAATTTTTATTGCTGTTTTATTATGTACAAAACATAAACGAATAAATTAAGTATGTTGAAAATGAGATGAGATGAGATACAATGTATTGTATTGATATATTTACAAAGTATTTTTATATAATGCAGTGTTGGGTGAATCTATTTTTTTAAGATTCCACCAAGAAGGCCACCTTTTTTTCCACCACCCAAAAGTCCACCAAGAAGTCCGCCATCATTTTCACCTCCACCAAGAATACCTCCAAGAAGGCCATCAAGAAGTTGATTTACAACACCATTTTCTCCCAAAAGTGATCCCAAAAGTCCATCATTAAGGAGGCCATTTAATTGTAATAAACCATCCAAATTGAGAAGGTCATTCAAGTTAAGGGTTGATAAAAGATTTTTGAGAAGACTATCAATATCTCTTAAAAGATCTTGAAGAAGTTTATCAACATTTTTTAATAAATTTGATAATAAATTTCCAATGGCTTGATCTTCTTCCAATAAAGTTAAAACATCATCTTGTACAATATTCTGTAATTATTACTATGTAATACTACAGTAATCATGAAATAACAATGAAAAAAACTTACACCAAGTTTTTCAATCAATTGTCCAACTTCAGGGGAAATATCATTGGCAATATTTTTTAAGGTTTCAAAAGTTGCATCAATTTTACCTTCAACATCTTCAACAATTGATTTATAGAGTTGTTGTAATTCAATTGGTTGTCCGGCAATCCAATTATCAATTGTTTGTAAAATTTCAGATTTTGTCATATTTTCATTTTTTAAAAGTCCTGTCAATTCATCCAATTGTTCTGTTGAAAGAGAAGGAAGTAAGCGTTGAAGAATTTGGATAACCTTTTCAAGAAGGGTTCGAACTAATGTAATTAAATCTCCAACAACTCCATCAATTCCTGCATTCAATGGCAAAACTTTTAAAACACCTAATAATTTTCCGTTTAATAATCCTGATAATGGTCCATTATCATTTTTTTCTGATGATGTTGATGAACCACCACCAAGAAGTGGTAGGGCAAAAACACTTGTTGAAAGTAGAAAAGCAAAAATAATAACAAATTTGCTATACATTATATTAAATTATTATTATTATTAAATAAAAGATGATGATTGAATGAAAATTTTCATCTTGCTTATATACTCACATTTTAGTTATGATTATTGAACATTATTTATGATCAAATATCTAGAAAAAAACATTGATGATCAAGCTTAAAAAAATGTTATCAAAATTTTGAATTAATTTTTTTTAAAAAAAAATTTAGACATTGTTTTGCACAAATATATTTAAATCCTCGTTGTTTTTTTGTTTTTTTGATATTATTATAGCATTTGCAATTTAAATGATTAAATGAAAAACAAAAATATGAAACTTTTGACCAAATTACAACAGCAGTATAATTAAATGCAAATTACTAAAAGTCATGTTAAAATAATTATTATTTAAGCTTAAATGGTGTAAAAATAAATGATAATTTGATTAAAAAATATAAAAAGCTTGGAGCACTCGAGATTCCCAGGAGGTCTCCCATCCAAGTACTAATCGAGCCCAGCAGTGCTTAACTTGCCAGATCGGACGGGATGGCGTGTTTTCACTGCGGTATGACCCCAAGCGAATGGGTCTCTTCTTTTTTGACTCAAGAAGAAAGGAAGAAATGAAAAAAAGGAAAATGTGTGTAAAACATAAAAGATTTAAACATTTTTTGTGATAAAAATATGAGTACAGTATTTTTTTGCTTTAAAAATAGTAATAAATAATTATATTTGAGATGGCTGATGAATTTTTATTCAACATTTTTTTCCGTGTTTTATTTTGTCTACCTTTTTTTAAAAAAAGAGAGAAATTGTTTTTAAAGAGAAAGAGACTTGCATTTTCTCTGCTTCTCTAATCGAAGCAAGCGCAAAAAGTGAAACGGGCCACTTGTGCTGTTTCACTTTCAGTCGTATAATACACAAAAAAAACTTTAAGCTTTGGTTTAATTACCCAAAGTTTTGAGGTAAATATTAAAACAGCCCGGTTTTTTTGCCAGCGGCTAAATTAAAATAAATTTTGGAAAGTTTTGCTTTTTAGCAGAACAAATATAATAAATGACAACAACAATACTTTTAAATGTAAATCAAATAAATGCCAATGTTAGCTATAACACTCAGTTTATTGATTTTATCCGTTCCCCTATCCCATGTACTCAGTTATGTATTCTTAGGGTTTCCTCAGTGTTTTCTCAGGGTTTCCTCAGTGTTTTCTCAGAATGATGAAAAATTATTGATACTGTTTTCATTTTTGAAAATCAAATAATTGCCAATTTTATTTATCGTAGTATGTACTATATTCAAAGTGTGTATCTTTTGAAATAAATAAAATATCATATCTGTTTATTTTTTAGTTATCACTGATTTGTTTTTTTAAATGCTTTTTTCTTTCAAAAAAGTGCATTTTTTCTTTATTTCTCTGATTTTTTTAAAACTCACACTTTGTAATAAAGATGACCTTGTATTTATTAATTCTTCCAGGATATTTTAAATTGGTTTAATTACCCAAACAGTTTAAGGTAATATTTAGTTGGCCATTTTTTGTGGCTTAATAAATTTTGGAATGCTTTTTTCATTGCAAAAAAAGCTTGTATTTTTTAAATATTTTTTTGAAATGGATTACTGTAATTATATAAGCTTAGGCTTAGGCTTAGATCTGTACGCTCCCTAATAGTTGTTCCACTATTATTTAAGAATAATGTTTATGACATCAAAGATACCTGTTTTGATGTCATAAACATTATGTTTTTTGTTTGCAAAAAAAGAAGAAGAAAAAAAATGCGTAGAGAGAGAGCGTCACTTTGGCTGTCTGCCATTTCGGTGGAATTTCTCTTGCGTTCTTCCTTTTATTGCATGGCTCGAATAAAAGCGAGTTTGATTTAGTTAATTTCATGGGAGTGGCATCCCTTGAATACCGCAATCTTGCAAGGACTATCCGTGTATGGCCTAGGGGTCAGATATGTTCTCCCTTTAGATATGTATCGTTTACGATCTATCTTTAGCAATGTATTCGGCTCATAAAATGCTATCACTTCGTCCACGGCACATTCTGGGAAGTTCTGTAAAAGCGTAACGGCACGATTTATATTATATAAATCTGAGACAGCAAAAACATATGCAGAATGGAGATGTGTCATCTGGTAAAAAAATAAATAGTGATTAAATCACCGGCAAGTGAAAAAAAATTTTTCGAAAAAATAAATTTTTTGGTTTTATTATAGTACTTTTAGACCTGAATAAGAACAATATAAAAACAAAAAATTAAAAAAATTAAGTTAAAGCGTCAAAAATGCCATCTGAAAATTTCAAAAAGTAAAAATTTTTGGTTGAGACACTTTTTCTTTCTTTTTTTGCTACAAAAAAAATGCGTTTCCTTTATGTTTTAGAAGGACTCGTTGCCAAAACAATGCATTCCTTCGATTTTTTAACGTTTTTGATCAAAATCTAGCTCTGCGATTGCTCCCTATTTTTTTCGTGTGCTTTTGCGTGCTTTATATTTTTACCATAGACGTATTTTTTGAAGGGCTATCGAACTGTGCCACCAGTTATGCTTACTTGGGCTTACTAAGGGGTCAAAAGTCGAAAAAACATGTATTTTTTGAGTTTTCCACCCTTTGTCCTAGGGGAAAATTTTTTTAAATGTCATATTCGGAATCAGCATAAAAAGTAACATCTAGTAGCTCTAATTATTAGAGTCTAAATCAAAATTTTATTTTTCATACTGTAACGAAAAAAATGTCAAAAAAAGGAAAGGAAAAATGTTTGCTTGCCGGTCTCTAGATTAAATCAAAAAAATTGCGGTTTTCTTCCTTCGGAAAGTTTTTTTGCAATTTTATACAAAAGTATCATTGGAAAAAAAATTGAATAGAAAAAGTGGGTGTAATATTTTATTATTAAATTATAAAGTATTACATCCACAGAAATGACACCCAAAAACCAAACAACTTGCAAAAGATTTTTTAAAAATGGCAAATTAAATCAATAAAAGAAATACAAAAAGGAATCAGATAAACTTTTACAAAAATTTTTATTTAACTTTGACATCTTTTTCAATTAATAAAAAATCTATTTATTTTCTACAGTACACTCAAAAGCAATAAAATATATATTGGAATCAGATAAACTTTTTTTAACTTTTTCAATCTATTTATTTTCTACAGTACCCTCAAAAGCAATAAAATATATGGCTGATGAATTTTTATCCAACATTTTTTTCCGTGTTTTGTTTTATCTACCTTTTTTTAAAAAAAGAGAGAAATTGTTTTTAAAGAGAAAGAGACTTGCATTTTCTCTGCTTCTCTAATCGAAGCAAGCGCAAAAAGTGAAACGGGCCACTTGTGCTGTTTCACTTTCAGTCGTATAATACACAAAAAAAACTTTATGCTTTGGTTTAATTACCCAAAGTTTTGAGGTAAATATTAAAACAGCCCGGTTTTTTTGCCAGCGGCTAAATTAAAATAAATTTTGGAAAGTTTTGCTTTTTAGCAGAACAAATATAATAAATGACAACAACAATACTTTTAAATGTAAATCAAATAAATGCCAATGTTAGCTATAACACTCAGTTTATTGATTTTATCCGTTCCCCTATCCCATGTACTCAGTTATGTATTCTTAGGGTTTCCTCAGTGTTTTCTCAGGGTTTCCTCAGTGTTTTCTCAGGGTTTCCTCAGTGTTTTCTCAGAATGATGAAAAATTATTGATACTGTTTTCATTTTTGAAAATCAAATAATTGCCAATTTTATTTATCGTAGTATGTACTATATTCAAAGTGTGTATCTTTTGAAATAAATAAAATATCATATTTGTTCCTTTTTTTTAGTTATCACTGATTTGTTTTTTTAAATGCCCTTTCAAAAAAGTGCAATTTTTCTATATTTCTCTGATTTTTTTAAAACTCACACTTTGTAATAAAGATGATCTTGTATTTATTAATTCTTCCAGGATATTTTAAATTGGTTTAATTACCCAAACAGTTTAAGGTAATATTTAGTTGGCCATTTTTTGTGGCTTAATAAATTTTGGAATGCTTTTTTCATTGCAAAAAAGCTTATATTTTACATATTTTTTTGAAATTGATTACTGTAATTATACATGTTGCAAAAAAAAGAAATATAATTTTTATTGCTGTTTTATTATGTACAAAACATAAACGAATAAATTAAGTATGATGAAAATGAGATGAGATGAGATACAATGTATTGTATTGATATATTTACAAAGTATTTTTATATAATGCAGTGTTGGGTGAATCTATTTTTTTAAGATTCCACCAAGAAGGCCACCTTTTTTTCCACCACCCAAAAGTCCACCAAGAAGTCCGCCATCATTTTCACCTCCACCAAGAATACCTCCAAGAAGGCCATCAAGAAGTTGATTTACAACACCATTTTCTCCCAAAAGTGATCCCAAAAGTCCATCATTAAGGAGGCCATTTAATTGTAATAAACCATCCAAATTGAGAAGGTCATTCAAGTTAAGGGTTGATAAAAGATTTTTGAGAAGACTATCAATATCTCTTAAAAGATCTTGAAGAAGTTTATCAACATTTTTTAATAAATTTGATAATAAATTTCCAATGGCTTGATCTTCTTCCAATAAAGTTAAAACATCATCTTGTACAATATTCTGTAATTATTACTATGTAATACTACAGTAATCATGAAATAACAATGAAAAAAACTTACACCAAGTTTTTCAATCAATTGTCCAACTTCAGGGGAAATATCATTGGCAATATTTTTTAAGGTTTCAAAAGTTGCATCAATTTTACCTTCAACATCTTCAACAATTGATTTATAGAGTTGTTGTAATTCAATTGGTTGTCCGGCAATCCAATTATCAATTGTTTGTAAAATTTCAGATTTTGTCATATTTTCATTTTTTAAAAGTCCTGTCAATTCATCCAATTGTTCTGTTGAAAGAGAAGGAAGTAAGCGTTGAAGAATTTGGATAACCTTTTCAAGAAGGGTTCGAACTAATGTAATTAAATCTCCAACAACTCCATCAATTCCTGCATTCAATGGCAAAACTTTTAAAACACCTAATAATTTTCCGTTTAATAATCCTGATAATGGTCCATTATCATTTTTTTCTGATGATGTTGATGAACCACCACCAAGAAGTGGTAGGGCAAAAACACTTGTTGAAAGTAGAAAAGCAAAAATAATAACAAATTTGCTATACATTATATTAAATTATTATTATTATTAAATAAAAGATGATGATTGAATGAAAATTTTCATCTTGCTTATATACTCACATTTTAGTTATGATTATTGAACATTATTTATGATCAAATATCTAGAAAAAAACATTGATGATCAAGCTTAAAAAAATGTTATCAAAATTTTGAATTAATTTTTTTTTAAAAAAAATTTAGACATTGTTTTGCACAAATATATTTAAATCCTCGTTGTTTTTTTGTTTTTTTGATATTATTATAGCATTTGCAATTTAAATGATTAAATGAAAAACAAAAATATGAAACTTTTGACCAAATTACAACAGCAGTATAATTAAATGCAAATTACTAAAAGTCATGTTAAAATAATTATTATTTAAGCTTAAATGGTGTAAAAATAAATGATAATTTGATTAAAAAATATAAAAAGCTTGGAGCACTCGAGATTCCCAGGAGGTCTCCCATCCAAGTACTAATCGAGCCCAGCAGTGCTTAACTTGCCAGATCGGACGGGATGGCGTGTTTTCACTGCGGTATGACCCCAAGCGAATGGGTCTCTTCTTTTTTGACTCAAGAAGAAAGGAAGAAATGAAAAAAAGGAAAATGTGTGTAAAACATAAAAGATTTAAACATTTTTTGTGATAAAAATATGAGTACAGTATTTTTTTGCTTTAAAAATAGTAATAAATAATTATATTTGAGATGGCTGATGAATTTTTATTCAACATTTTTTTCCGTGTTTTATTTTGTCTACCTTTTTTTAAAAAAAGAGAGAAATTGTTTTTAAAGAGAAAGAGACTTGCATTTTCTCTGCTTCTCTAATCGAAGCAAGCGCAAAAAGTGAAACGGGCCACTTGTGCTGTTTCACTTTCAGTCGTATAATACACAAAAAAAACTTTATGCTTTGGTTTAATTACCCAAAGTTTTGAGGTAAATATTAAAACAGCCCGGTTTTTTTGCCAGCGGCTAAATTAAAATAAATTTTGGAAAGTTTTGCTTTTTAGCAGAACAAATATAATAAATGACAACAACAATACTTTTAAATGTAAATCAAATAAATGCCAATGTTAGCTATAACACTCAGTTTATTGATTTTATCCGTTCCCCTATCCCATGTACTCAGTTATGTATTCTTAGGGTTTCCTCAGTGTTTTCTCAGGGTTTCCTCAGTGTTTTCTCAGAATGATGAAAAATTATTGATACTGTTTTCATTTTTGAAAATCAAATAATTGCCAATTTTATTTATCGTAGTATGTACTATATTCAAAGTGTGTATCTTTTGAAATAAATAAAATATCATATTTGTTCCTTTTTTTTAGTTATCACTGATTTGTTTTTTTAAATGCCCTTTCAAAAAAGTGCAATTTTTCTATATTTCTCTGATTTTTTTAAAACTCACACTTTGTAATAAAGATGATCTTGTATTTATTAATTCTTCCAGGATATTTTAAATTGGTTTAATTACCCAAACAGTTTAAGGTAATATTTAGTTGGCCATTTTTTGTGGCTTAATAAATTTTGGAATGCTTTTTTCATTGCAAAAAAGCTTATATTTTACATATTTTTTTGAAATTGATTACTGTAATTATACATGTTGCAAAAAAAAGAAATATAATTTTTATTGCTGTTTTATTATGTACAAAACATAAACGAATAAATTAAGTATGATGAAAATGAGATGAGATGAGATACAATGTATTGTATTGATATATTTACAAAGTATTTTTATATAATGCAGTGTTGGGTGAATCTATTTTTTTAAGATTCCACCAAGAAGGCCACCTTTTTTTCCACCACCCAAAAGTCCACCAAGAAGTCCGCCATCATTTTCACCTCCACCAAGAATACCTCCAAGAAGGCCATCAAGAAGTTGATTTACAACACCATTTTCTCCCAAAAGTGATCCCAAAAGTCCATCATTAAGGAGGCCATTTAATTGTAATAAACCATCCAAATTGAGAAGGTCATTCAAGTTAAGGGTTGATAAAAGATTTTTGAGAAGACTATCAATATCTCTTAAAAGATCTTGAAGAAGTTTATCAACATTTTTTAATAAATTTGATAATAAATTTCCAATGGCTTGATCTTCTTCCAATAAAGTTAAAACATCATCTTGTACAATATTCTGTAATTATTACTATGTAATACTACAGTAATCATGAAATAACAATGAAAAAAACTTACACCAAGTTTTTCAATCAATTGTCCAACTTCAGGGGAAATATCATTGGCAATATTTTTTAAGGTTTCAAAAGTTGCATCAATTTTACCTTCAACATCTTCAACAATTGATTTATAGAGTTGTTGTAATTCAATTGGTTGTCCGGCAATCCAATTATCAATTGTTTGTAAAATTTCAGATTTTGTCATATTTTCATTTTTTAAAAGTCCTGTCAATTCATCCAATTGTTCTGTTGAAAGAGAAGGAAGTAAGCGTTGAAGAATTTGGATAACCTTTTCAAGAAGGGTTCGAACTAATGTAATTAAATCTCCAACAACTCCATCAATTCCTGCATTCAATGGCAAAACTTTTAAAACACCTAATAATTTTCCGTTTAATAATCCTGATAATGGTCCATTATCATTTTTTTCTGATGATGTTGATGAACCACCACCAAGAAGTGGTAGGGCAAAAACACTTGTTGAAAGTAGAAAAGCAAAAATAATAACAAATTTGCTATACATTATATTAAATTATTATTATTATTAAATAAAAGATGATGATTGAATGAAAATTTTCATCTTGCTTATATACTCACATTTTAGTTATGATTATTGAACATTATTTATGATCAAATATCTAGAAAAAAACATTGATGATCAAGCTTAAAAAAATGTTATCAAAATTTTGAATTAATTTTTTTTAAAAAAAAATTTAGACATTGTTTTGCACAAATATATTTAAATCCTCGTTGTTTTTTTGTTTTTTTGATATTATTATAGCATTTGCAATTTAAATGATTAAATGAAAAACAAAAATATGAAACTTTTGACCAAATTACAACAGCAGTATAATTAAATGCAAATTACTAAAAGTCATGTTAAAATAATTATTATTTAAGCTTAAATGGTGTAAAAATAAATGATAATTTGATTAAAAAATATAAAAAGCTTGGAGCACTCGAGATTCCCAGGAGGTCTCCCATCCAAGTACTAATCGAGCCCAGCAGTGCTTAACTTGCCAGATCGGACGGGATGGCGTGTTTTCACTGCGGTATGACCCCAAGCGAATGGGTCTCTTCTTTTTTGACTCAAGAAGAAAGGAAGAAATGAAAAAAAGGAAAATGTGTGTAAAACATAAAAGATTTAAACATTTTTTGTGATAAAAATATGAGTACAGTATTTTTTTGCTTTAAAAATAGTAATAAATAATTATATTTGAGATGGCTGATGAATTTTTATTCAACATTTTTTTCCGTGTTTTATTTTGTCTACCTTTTTTTAAAAAAAGAGAGAAATTGTTTTTAAAGAGAAAGAGACTTGCATTTTCTCTGCTTCTCTAATCGAAGCAAGCGCAAAAAGTGAAACGGGCCACTTGTGCTGTTTCACTTTCAGTCGTATAATACACAAAAAAAACTTTAAGCTTTGGTTTAATTACCCAAAGTTTTGAGGTAAATATTAAAACAGCCCGGTTTTTTTGCCAGCGGCTAAATTAAAATAAATTTTGGAAAGTTTTGCTTTTTAGCAGAACAAATATAATAAATGACAACAACAATACTTTTAAATGTAAATCAAATAAATGCCAATGTTAGCTATAACACTCAGTTTATTGATTTTATCCGTTCCCCTATCCCATGTACTCAGTTATGTATTCTTAGGGTTTCCTCAGTGTTTTCTCAGGGTTTCCTCAGTGTTTTCTCAGAATGATGAAAAATTATTGATACTGTTTTCATTTTTGAAAATCAAATAATTGCCAATTTTATTTATCGTAGTATGTACTATATTCAAAGTGTGTATCTTTTGAAATAAATAAAATATCATATCTGTTTATTTTTTAGTTATCACTGATTTGTTTTTTTAAATGCTTTTTTCTTTCAAAAAAGTGCATTTTTTCTTTATTTCTCTGATTTTTTTAAAACTCACACTTTGTAATAAAGATGACCTTGTATTTATTAATTCTTCCAGGATATTTTAAATTGGTTTAATTACCCAAACAGTTTAAGGTAATATTTAGTTGGCCATTTTTTGTGGCTTAATAAATTTTGGAATGCTTTTTTCATTGCAAAAAAAGCTTGTATTTTTTAAATATTTTTTTGAAATGGATTACTGTAATTATATAAGCTTAGGCTTAGGCTTAGATCTGTACGCTCCCTAATAGTTGTTCCACTATTATTTAAGAATAATGTTTATGACATCAAAGATACCTGTTTTGATGTCATAAACATTATGTTTTTTGTTTGCAAAAAAAGAAGAAGAAAAAAAATGCGTAGAGAGAGAGCGTCACTTTGGCTGTCTGCCATTTCGGTGGAATTTCTCTTGCGTTCTTCCTTTTATTGCATGGCTCGAATAAAAGCGAGTTTGATTTAGTTAATTTCATGGGAGTGGCATCCCTTGAATACCGCAATCTTGCAAGGACTATCCGTGTATGGCCTAGGGGTCAGATATGTTCTCCCTTTAGATATGTATCGTTTACGATCTATCTTTAGCAATGTATTCGGCTCATAAAATGCTATCACTTCGTCCACGGCACATTCTGGGAAGTTCTGTAAAAGCGTAACGGCACGATTTATATTATATAAATCTGAGACAGCAAAAACATATGCAGAATGGAGATGTGTCATCTGGTAAAAAAATAAATAGTGATTAAATCACCGGCAAGTGAAAAAAAATTTTTCGAAAAAATAAATTTTTTGGTTTTATTATAGTACTTTTAGACCTGAATAAGAACAATATAAAAACAAAAAATTAAAAAAATTAAGTTAAAGCGTCAAAAATGCCATCTGAAAATTTCAAAAAGTAAAAATTTTTGGTTGAAAAAAAGACACTTTTTCTTTCTTTTTTTGCTACAAAAAAAATGCGTTTCCTTTATGTTTTAGAAGGACTCGTTGCCAAAACAATGCATTCCTTCGATTTTTTAACGTTTTTGATCAAAATCTAGCTCTGCGATTGCTCCCTATTTTTTTCGTGTGCTTTTGCGTGCTTTATATTTTTACCATAGACGTATTTTTTGAAGGGCTATCGAACTGTGCCACCAGTTATGCTTACTTGGGCTTACTAAGGGGTCAAAAGTCGAAAAAACATGTATTTTTTGAGTTTTCCACCCTTTGTCCTAGGGGAAAATTTTTTTAAATGTCATATTCGGAATCAGCATAAAAAGTAACATCTAGTAGCTCTAATTATTAGAGTCTAAATCAAAATTTTATTTTTCATACTGTAACGAAAAAAATGTCAAAAAAAGGAAAGGAAAAATGTTTGCTTGCCGGTCTCTAGATTAAATCAAAAAAATTGCGGTTTTCTTCCTTCGGAAAGTTTTTTTGCAATTTTATACAAAAGTATCATTGGAAAAAAAATTGAATAGAAAAAGTGGGTGTAATATTTTATTATTAAATTATAAAGTATTACATCCACAGAAATGACACCCAAAAACCAAACAACTTGCAAAAGATTTTTTAAAAATGGCAAATTAAATCAATAAAAGAAATACAAAAAGGAATCAGATAAACTTTTACAAAAATTTTTATTTAACTTTGACATCTTTTTCAATTAATAAAAAATCTATTTATTTTCTACAGTACACTCAAAAGCAATAAAATATATATTGGAATCAGATAAACTTTTTTTAACTTTTTCAATCTATTTATTTTCTACAGTACCCTCAAAAGCAATAAAATATATGGCTGATGAATTTTTATCCAACATTTTTTTCCGTGTTTTGTTTTATCTACCTTTTTTTAAAAAAAGAGAGAAATTGTTTTTAAAGAGAAAGAGACTTGCATTTTCTCTGCTTCTCTAATCGAAGCAAGCGCAAAAAGTGAAACGGGCCACTTGTGCTGTTTCACTTTCAGTCGTATAATACACAAAAAAAACTTTATGCTTTGGTTTAATTACCCAAAGTTTTGAGGTAAATATTAAAACAGCCCGGTTTTTTTGCCAGCGGCTAAATTAAAATAAATTTTGGAAAGTTTTGCTTTTTAGCAGAACAAATATAATAAATGACAACAACAATACTTTTAAATGTAAATCAAATAAATGCCAATGTTAGCTATAACACTCAGTTTATTGATTTTATCCGTTCCCCTATCCCATGTACTCAGTTATGTATTCTTAGGGTTTCCTCAGTGTTTTCTCAGGGTTTCCTCAGTGTTTTCTCAGGGTTTCCTCAGTGTTTTCTCAGAATGATGAAAAATTATTGATACTGTTTTCATTTTTGAAAATCAAATAATTGCCAATTTTATTTATCGTAGTATGTACTATATTCAAAGTGTGTATCTTTTGAAATAAATAAAATATCATATTTGTTCCTTTTTTTTAGTTATCACTGATTTGTTTTTTTAAATGCCCTTTCAAAAAAGTGCAATTTTTCTATATTTCTCTGATTTTTTTAAAACTCACACTTTGTAATAAAGATGATCTTGTATTTATTAATTCTTCCAGGATATTTTAAATTGGTTTAATTACCCAAACAGTTTAAGGTAATATTTAGTTGGCCATTTTTTGTGGCTTAATAAATTTTGGAATGCTTTTTTCATTGCAAAAAAGCTTATATTTTACATATTTTTTTGAAATTGATTACTGTAATTATACATGTTGCAAAAAAAAGAAATATAATTTTTATTGCTGTTTTATTATGTACAAAACATAAACGAATAAATTAAGTATGATGAAAATGAGATGAGATGAGATACAATGTATTGTATTGATATATTTACAAAGTATTTTTATATAATGCAGTGTTGGGTGAATCTATTTTTTTAAGATTCCACCAAGAAGGCCACCTTTTTTTCCACCACCCAAAAGTCCACCAAGAAGTCCGCCATCATTTTCACCTCCACCAAGAATACCTCCAAGAAGGCCATCAAGAAGTTGATTTACAACACCATTTTCTCCCAAAAGTGATCCCAAAAGTCCATCATTAAGGAGGCCATTTAATTGTAATAAACCATCCAAATTGAGAAGGTCATTCAAGTTAAGGGTTGATAAAAGATTTTTGAGAAGACTATCAATATCTCTTAAAAGATCTTGAAGAAGTTTATCAACATTTTTTAATAAATTTGATAATAAATTTCCAATGGCTTGATCTTCTTCCAATAAAGTTAAAACATCATCTTGTACAATATTCTGTAATTATTACTATGTAATACTACAGTAATCATGAAATAACAATGAAAAAAACTTACACCAAGTTTTTCAATCAATTGTCCAACTTCAGGGGAAATATCATTGGCAATATTTTTTAAGGTTTCAAAAGTTGCATCAATTTTACCTTCAACATCTTCAACAATTGATTTATAGAGTTGTTGTAATTCAATTGGTTGTCCGGCAATCCAATTATCAATTGTTTGTAAAATTTCAGATTTTGTCATATTTTCATTTTTTAAAAGTCCTGTCAATTCATCCAATTGTTCTGTTGAAAGAGAAGGAAGTAAGCGTTGAAGAATTTGGATAACCTTTTCAAGAAGGGTTCGAACTAATGTAATTAAATCTCCAACAACTCCATCAATTCCTGCATTCAATGGCAAAACTTTTAAAACACCTAATAATTTTCCGTTTAATAATCCTGATAATGGTCCATTATCATTTTTTTCTGATGATGTTGATGAACCACCACCAAGAAGTGGTAGGGCAAAAACACTTGTTGAAAGTAGAAAAGCAAAAATAATAACAAATTTGCTATACATTATATTAAATTATTATTATTATTAAATAAAAGATGATGATTGAATGAAAATTTTCATCTTGCTTATATACTCACATTTTAGTTATGATTATTGAACATTATTTATGATCAAATATCTAGAAAAAAACATTGATGATCAAGCTTAAAAAAATGTTATCAAAATTTTGAATTAATTTTTTTTAAAAAAAAATTTAGACATTGTTTTGCACAAATATATTTAAATCCTCGTTGTTTTTTTGTTTTTTTGATATTATTATAGCATTTGCAATTTAAATGATTAAATGAAAAACAAAAATATGAAACTTTTGACCAAATTACAACAGCAGTATAATTAAATGCAAATTACTAAAAGTCATGTTAAAATAATTATTATTTAAGCTTAAATGGTGTAAAAATAAATGATAATTTGATTAAAAAATATAAAAAGCTTGGAGCACTCGAGATTCCCAGGAGGTCTCCCATCCAAGTACTAATCGAGCCCAGCAGTGCTTAACTTGCCAGATCGGACGGGATGGCGTGTTTTCACTGCGGTATGACCCCAAGCGAATGGGTCTCTTCTTTTTTGACTCAAGAAGAAAGGAAGAAATGAAAAAAAGGAAAATGTGTGTAAAACATAAAAGATTTAAACATTTTTTGTGATAAAAATATGAGTACAGTATTTTTTTGCTTTAAAAATAGTAATAAATAATTATATTTGAGATGGCTGATGAATTTTTATTCAACATTTTTTTCCGTGTTTTATTTTGTCTACCTTTTTTTAAAAAAAGAGAGAAATTGTTTTTAAAGAGAAAGAGACTTGCATTTTCTCTGCTTCTCTAATCGAAGCAAGCGCAAAAAGTGAAACGGGCCACTTGTGCTGTTTCACTTTCAGTCGTATAATACACAAAAAAAACTTTAAGCTTTGGTTTAATTACCCAAAGTTTTGAGGTAAATATTAAAACAGCCCGGTTTTTTTGCCAGCGGCTAAATTAAAATAAATTTTGGAAAGTTTTGCTTTTTAGCAGAACAAATATAATAAATGACAACAACAATACTTTTAAATGTAAATCAAATAAATGCCAATGTTAGCTATAACACTCAGTTTATTGATTTTATCCGTTCCCCTATCCCATGTACTCAGTTATGTATTCTTAGGGTTTCCTCAGTGTTTTCTCAGGGTTTCCTCAGTGTTTTCTCAGAATGATGAAAAATTATTGATACTGTTTTCATTTTTGAAAATCAAATAATTGCCAATTTTATTTATCGTAGTATGTACTATATTCAAAGTGTGTATCTTTTGAAATAAATAAAATATCATATCTGTTTATTTTTTAGTTATCACTGATTTGTTTTTTTAAATGCTTTTTTCTTTCAAAAAAGTGCATTTTTTCTTTATTTCTCTGATTTTTTTAAAACTCACACTTTGTAATAAAGATGACCTTGTATTTATTAATTCTTCCAGGATATTTTAAATTGGTTTAATTACCCAAACAGTTTAAGGTAATATTTAGTTGGCCATTTTTTGTGGCTTAATAAATTTTGGAATGCTTTTTTCATTGCAAAAAAAGCTTGTATTTTTTAAATATTTTTTTGAAATGGATTACTGTAATTATATAAGCTTAGGCTTAGGCTTAGATCTGTACGCTCCCTAATAGTTGTTCCACTATTATTTAAGAATAATGTTTATGACATCAAAGATACCTGTTTTGATGTCATAAACATTATGTTTTTTGTTTGCAAAAAAAGAAGAAGAAAAAAAATGCGTAGAGAGAGAGCGTCACTTTGGCTGTCTGCCATTTCGGTGGAATTTCTCTTGCGTTCTTCCTTTTATTGCATGGCTCGAATAAAAGCGAGTTTGATTTAGTTAATTTCATGGGAGTGGCATCCCTTGAATACCGCAATCTTGCAAGGACTATCCGTGTATGGCCTAGGGGTCAGATATGTTCTCCCTTTAGATATGTATCGTTTACGATCTATCTTTAGCAATGTATTCGGCTCATAAAATGCTATCACTTCGTCCACGGCACATTCTGGGAAGTTCTGTAAAAGCGTAACGGCACGATTTATATTATATAAATCTGAGACAGCAAAAACATATGCAGAATGGAGATGTGTCATCTGGTAAAAAAATAAATAGTGATTAAATCACCGGCAAGTGAAAAAAAATTTTTCGAAAAAATAAATTTTTTGGTTTTATTATAGTACTTTTAGACCTGAATAAGAACAATATAAAAACAAAAAATTAAAAAAATTAAGTTAAAGCGTCAAAAATGCCATCTGAAAATTTCAAAAAGTAAAAATTTTTGGTTGAAAAAAAGACACTTTTTCTTTCTTTTTTTGCTACAAAAAAAATGCGTTTCCTTTATGTTTTAGAAGGACTCGTTGCCAAAACAATGCATTCCTTCGATTTTTTAACGTTTTTGATCAAAATCTAGCTCTGCGATTGCTCCCTATTTTTTTCGTGTGCTTTTGCGTGCTTTATATTTTTACCATAGACGTATTTTTTGAAGGGCTATCGAACTGTGCCACCAGTTATGCTTACTTGGGCTTACTAAGGGGTCAAAAGTCGAAAAAACATGTATTTTTTGAGTTTTCCACCCTTTGTCCTAGGGGAAAATTTTTTTAAATGTCATATTCGGAATCAGCATAAAAAGTAACATCTAGTAGCTCTAATTATTAGAGTCTAAATCAAAATTTTATTTTTCATACTGTAACGAAAAAAATGTCAAAAAAAGGAAAGGAAAAATGTTTGCTTGCCGGTCTCTAGATTAAATCAAAAAAATTGCGGTTTTCTTCCTTCGGAAAGTTTTTTTGCAATTTTATACAAAAGTATCATTGGAAAAAAAATTGAATAGAAAAAGTGGGTGTAATATTTTATTATTAAATTATAAAGTATTACATCCACAGTAATGACACCCAAAAACCAAACAACTTGCAAAAGATTTTTTAAAAATGGCAAATTAAATCAATAAAAGAAATACAAAAAGGAATCAGATAAACTTTTACAAAAATTTTTATTTAACTTTGACATCTTTTTCAATTAATAAAAAATCTATTTATTTTCTACAGTACACTCAAAAGCAATAAAATATATATTGGAATCAGATAAACTTTTTTTAACTTTTTCAATCTATTTATTTTCTACAGTACCCTCAAAAGCAATAAAATATATGGCTGATGAATTTTTATCCAACATTTTTTTCCGTGTTTTGTTTTATCTACCTTTTTTTAAAAAAAGAGAGAAATTGTTTTTAAAGAGAAAGAGACTTGCATTTTCTCTGCTTCTCTAATCGAAGCAAGCGCAAAAAGTGAAACGGGCCACTTGTGCTGTTTCACTTTCAGTCGTATAATACACAAAAAAAACTTTATGCTTTGGTTTAATTACCCAAAGTTTTGAGGTAAATATTAAAACAGCCCGGTTTTTTTGCCAGCGGCTAAATTAAAATAAATTTTGGAAAGTTTTGCTTTTTAGCAGAACAAATATAATAAATGACAACAACAATACTTTTAAATGTAAATCAAATAAATGCCAATGTTAGCTATAACACTCAGTTTATTGATTTTATCCGTTCCCCTATCCCATGTACTCAGTTATGTATTCTTAGGGTTTCCTCAGTGTTTTCTCAGGGTTTCCTCAGTGTTTTCTCAGGGTTTCCTCAGTGTTTTCTCAGAATGATGAAAAATTATTGATACTGTTTTCATTTTTGAAAATCAAATAATTGCCAATTTTATTTATCGTAGTATGTACTATATTCAAAGTGTGTATCTTTTGAAATAAATAAAATATCATATTTGTTCCTTTTTTTTAGTTATCACTGATTTGTTTTTTTAAATGCCCTTTCAAAAAAGTGCAATTTTTCTATATTTCTCTGATTTTTTTAAAACTCACACTTTGTAATAAAGATGATCTTGTATTTATTAATTCTTCCAGGATATTTTAAATTGGTTTAATTACCCAAACAGTTTAAGGTAATATTTAGTTGGCCATTTTTTGTGGCTTAATAAATTTTGGAATGCTTTTTTCATTGCAAAAAAGCTTATATTTTACATATTTTTTTGAAATTGATTACTGTAATTATACATGTTGCAAAAAAAAGAAATATAATTTTTATTGCTGTTTTATTATGTACAAAACATAAACGAATAAATTAAGTATGATGAAAATGAGATGAGATGAGATACAATGTATTGTATTGATATATTTACAAAGTATTTTTATATAATGCAGTGTTGGGTGAATCTATTTTTTTAAGATTCCACCAAGAAGGCCACCTTTTTTTCCACCACCCAAAAGTCCACCAAGAAGTCCGCCATCATTTTCACCTCCACCAAGAATACCTCCAAGAAGGCCATCAAGAAGTTGATTTACAACACCATTTTCTCCCAAAAGTGATCCCAAAAGTCCATCATTAAGGAGGCCATTTAATTGTAATAAACCATCCAAATTGAGAAGGTCATTCAAGTTAAGGGTTGATAAAAGATTTTTGAGAAGACTATCAATATCTCTTAAAAGATCTTGAAGAAGTTTATCAACATTTTTTAATAAATTTGATAATAAATTTCCAATGGCTTGATCTTCTTCCAATAAAGTTAAAACATCATCTTGTACAATATTCTGTAATTATTACTATGTAATACTACAGTAATCATGAAATAACAATGAAAAAAACTTACACCAAGTTTTTCAATCAATTGTCCAACTTCAGGGGAAATATCATTGGCAATATTTTTTAAGGTTTCAAAAGTTGCATCAATTTTACCTTCAACATCTTCAACAATTGATTTATAGAGTTGTTGTAATTCAATTGGTTGTCCGGCAATCCAATTATCAATTGTTTGTAAAATTTCAGATTTTGTCATATTTTCATTTTTTAAAAGTCCTGTCAATTCATCCAATTGTTCTGTTGAAAGAGAAGGAAGTAAGCGTTGAAGAATTTGGATAACCTTTTCAAGAAGGGTTCGAACTAATGTAATTAAATCTCCAACAACTCCATCAATTCCTGCATTCAATGGCAAAACTTTTAAAACACCTAATAATTTTCCGTTTAATAATCCTGATAATGGTCCATTATCATTTTTTTCTGATGATGTTGATGAACCACCACCAAGAAGTGGTAGGGCAAAAACACTTGTTGAAAGTAGAAAAGCAAAAATAATAACAAATTTGCTATACATTATATTAAATTATTATTATTATTAAATAAAAGATGATGATTGAATGAAAATTTTCATCTTGCTTATATACTCACATTTTAGTTATGATTATTGAACATTATTTATGATCAAATATCTAGAAAAAAACATTGATGATCAAGCTTAAAAAAATGTTATCAAAATTTTGAATTAATTTTTTTTAAAAAAAAATTTAGACATTGTTTTGCACAAATATATTTAAATCCTCGTTGTTTTTTTGTTTTTTTGATATTATTATAGCATTTGCAATTTAAATGATTAAATGAAAAACAAAAATATGAAACTTTTGACCAAATTACAACAGCAGTATAATTAAATGCAAATTACTAAAAGTCATGTTAAAATAATTATTATTTAAGCTTAAATGGTGTAAAAATAAATGATAATTTGATTAAAAAATATAAAAAGCTTGGAGCACTCGAGATTCCCAGGAGGTCTCCCATCCAAGTACTAATCGAGCCCAGCAGTGCTTAACTTGCCAGATCGGACGGGATGGCGTGTTTTCACTGCGGTATGACCCCAAGCGAATGGGTCTCTTCTTTTTTGACTCAAGAAGAAAGGAAGAAATGAAAAAAAGGAAAATGTGTGTAAAACATAAAAGATTTAAACATTTTTTGTGATAAAAATATGAGTACAGTATTTTTTTGCTTTAAAAATAGTAATAAATAATTATATTTGAGATGGCTGATGAATTTTTATTCAACATTTTTTTCCGTGTTTTATTTTGTCTACCTTTTTTTAAAAAAAGAGAGAAATTGTTTTTAAAGAGAAAGAGACTTGCATTTTCTCTGCTTCTCTAATCGAAGCAAGCGCAAAAAGTGAAACGGGCCACTTGTGCTGTTTCACTTTCAGTCGTATAATACACAAAAAAAACTTTAAGCTTTGGTTTAATTACCCAAAGTTTTGAGGTAAATATTAAAACAGCCCGGTTTTTTTGCCAGCGGCTAAATTAAAATAAATTTTGGAAAGTTTTGCTTTTTAGCAGAACAAATATAATAAATGACAACAACAATACTTTTAAATGTAAATCAAATAAATGCCAATGTTAGCTATAACACTCAGTTTATTGATTTTATCCGTTCCCCTATCCCATGTACTCAGTTATGTATTCTTAGGGTTTCCTCAGTGTTTTCTCAGGGTTTCCTCAGTGTTTTCTCAGAATGATGAAAAATTATTGAAACTGTTTTCATTTTTGAAAATCAAATAATTGCCAATTTTATTTATCGTAGTATGTACTATATTCAAAGTGTGTATCTTTTGAAATAAATAAAATATCATATCTGTTTATTTTTTAGTTATCACTGATTTGTTTTTTTAAATGCTTTTTTCTTTCAAAAAAGTGCATTTTTTCTTTATTTCTCTGATTTTTTTAAAACTCACACTTTGTAATAAAGATGACCTTGTATTTATTAATTCTTCCAGGATATTTTAAATTGGTTTAATTACCCAAACAGTTTAAGGTAATATTTAGTTGGCCATTTTTTGTGGCTTAATAAATTTTGGAATGCTTTTTTCATTGCAAAAAAAGCTTGTATTTTTTAAATATTTTTTTGAAATGGATTACTGTAATTATATAAGCTTAGGCTTAGGCTTAGATCTGTACGCTCCCTAATAGTTGTTCCACTATTATTTAAGAATAATGTTTATGACATCAAAGATACCTGTTTTGATGTCATAAACATTATGTTTTTTGTTTGCAAAAAAAGAAGAAGAAAAAAAATGCGTAGAGAGAGAGCGTCACTTTGGCTGTCTGCCATTTCGGTGGAATTTCTCTTGCGTTCTTCCTTTTATTGCATGGCTCGAATAAAAGCGAGTTTGATTTAGTTAATTTCATGGGAGTGGCATCCCTTGAATACCGCAATCTTGCAAGGACTATCCGTGTATGGCCTAGGGGTCAGATATGTTCTCCCTTTAGATATGTATCGTTTACGATCTATCTTTAGCAATGTATTCGGCTCATAAAATGCTATCACTTCGTCCACGGCACATTCTGGGAAGTTCTGTAAAAGCGTAACGGCACGATTTATATTATATAAATCTGAGACAGCAAAAACATATGCAGAATGGAGATGTGTCATCTGGTAAAAAAATAAATAGTGATTAAATCACCGGCAAGTGAAAAAAAATTTTTCGAAAAAATAAATTTTTTGGTTTTATTATAGTACTTTTAGACCTGAATAAGAACAATATAAAAACAAAAAATTAAAAAAATTAAGTTAAAGCGTCAAAAATGCCATCTGAAAATTTCAAAAAGTAAAAATTTTTGGTTGAAAAAAAGACACTTTTTCTTTCTTTTTTTGCTACAAAAAAAATGCGTTTCCTTTATGTTTTAGAAGGACTCGTTGCCAAAACAATGCATTCCTTCGATTTTTTAACGTTTTTGATCAAAATCTAGCTCTGCGATTGCTCCCTATTTTTTTCGTGTGCTTTTGCGTGCTTTATATTTTTACCATAGACGTATTTTTTGAAGGGCTATCGAACTGTGCCACCAGTTATGCTTACTTGGGCTTACTAAGGGGTCAAAAGTCGAAAAAACATGTATTTTTTGAGTTTTCCACCCTTTGTCCTAGGGGAAAATTTTTTTAAATGTCATATTCGGAATCAGCATAAAAAGTAACATCTAGTAGCTCTAATTATTAGAGTCTAAATCAAAATTTTATTTTTCATACTGTAACGAAAAAAATGTCAAAAAAAGGAAAGGAAAAATGTTTGCTTGCCGGTCTCTAGATTAAATCAAAAAAATTGCGGTTTTCTTCCTTCGGAAAGTTTTTTTGCAATTTTATACAAAAGTATCATTGGAAAAAAAATTGAATAGAAAAAGTGGGTGTAATATTTTATTATTAAATTATAAAGTATTACATCCACAGAAATGACACCCAAAAACCAAACAACTTGCAAAAGATTTTTTAAAAATGGCAAATTAAATCAATAAAAGAAATACAAAAAGGAATCAGATAAACTTTTACAAAAATTTTTATTTAACTTTGACATCTTTTTCAATTAATAAAAAATCTATTTATTTTCTACAGTACACTCAAAAGCAATAAAATATATATTGGAATCAGATAAACTTTTTTTAACTTTTTCAATCTATTTATTTTCTACAGTACCCTCAAAAGCAATAAAATATATGGCTGATGAATTTTTATCCAACATTTTTTTCCGTGTTTTGTTTTATCTACCTTTTTTTAAAAAAAGAGAGAAATTGTTTTTAAAGAGAAAGAGACTTGCATTTTCTCTGCTTCTCTAATCGAAGCAAGCGCAAAAAGTGAAACGGGCCACTTGTGCTGTTTCACTTTCAGTCGTATAATACACAAAAAAAACTTTATGCTTTGGTTTAATTACCCAAAGTTTTGAGGTAAATATTAAAACAGCCCGGTTTTTTTGCCAGCGGCTAAATTAAAATAAATTTTGGAAAGTTTTGCTTTTTAGCAGAACAAATATAATAAATGACAACAACAATACTTTTAAATGTAAATCAAATAAATGCCAATGTTAGCTATAACACTCAGTTTATTGATTTTATCCGTTCCCCTATCCCATGTACTCAGTTATGTATTCTTAGGGTTTCCTCAGTGTTTTCTCAGGGTTTCCTCAGTGTTTTCTCAGGGTTTCCTCAGTGTTTTCTCAGAATGATGAAAAATTATTGATACTGTTTTCATTTTTGAAAATCAAATAATTGCCAATTTTATTTATCGTAGTATGTACTATATTCAAAGTGTGTATCTTTTGAAATAAATAAAATATCATATTTGTTCCTTTTTTTTAGTTATCACTGATTTGTTTTTTTAAATGCCCTTTCAAAAAAGTGCAATTTTTCTATATTTCTCTGATTTTTTTAAAACTCACACTTTGTAATAAAGATGATCTTGTATTTATTAATTCTTCCAGGATATTTTAAATTGGTTTAATTACCCAAACAGTTTAAGGTAATATTTAGTTGGCCATTTTTTGTGGCTTAATAAATTTTGGAATGCTTTTTTCATTGCAAAAAAGCTTATATTTTACATATTTTTTTGAAATTGATTACTGTAATTATACATGTTGCAAAAAAAAGAAATATAATTTTTATTGCTGTTTTATTATGTACAAAACATAAACGAATAAATTAAGTATGATGAAAATGAGATGAGATGAGATACAATGTATTGTATTGATATATTTACAAAGTATTTTTATATAATGCAGTGTTGGGTGAATCTATTTTTTTAAGATTCCACCAAGAAGGCCACCTTTTTTTCCACCACCCAAAAGTCCACCAAGAAGTCCGCCATCATTTTCACCTCCACCAAGAATACCTCCAAGAAGGCCATCAAGAAGTTGATTTACAACACCATTTTCTCCCAAAAGTGATCCCAAAAGTCCATCATTAAGGAGGCCATTTAATTGTAATAAACCATCCAAATTGAGAAGGTCATTCAAGTTAAGGGTTGATAAAAGATTTTTGAGAAGACTATCAATATCTCTTAAAAGATCTTGAAGAAGTTTATCAACATTTTTTAATAAATTTGATAATAAATTTCCAATGGCTTGATCTTCTTCCAATAAAGTTAAAACATCATCTTGTACAATATTCTGTAATTATTACTATGTAATACTACAGTAATCATGAAATAACAATGAAAAAAACTTACACCAAGTTTTTCAATCAATTGTCCAACTTCAGGGGAAATATCATTGGCAATATTTTTTAAGGTTTCAAAAGTTGCATCAATTTTACCTTCAACATCTTCAACAATTGATTTATAGAGTTGTTGTAATTCAATTGGTTGTCCGGCAATCCAATTATCAATTGTTTGTAAAATTTCAGATTTTGTCATATTTTCATTTTTTAAAAGTCCTGTCAATTCATCCAATTGTTCTGTTGAAAGAGAAGGAAGTAAGCGTTGAAGAATTTGGATAACCTTTTCAAGAAGGGTTCGAACTAATGTAATTAAATCTCCAACAACTCCATCAATTCCTGCATTCAATGGCAAAACTTTTAAAACACCTAATAATTTTCCGTTTAATAATCCTGATAATGGTCCATTATCATTTTTTTCTGATGATGTTGATGAACCACCACCAAGAAGTGGTAGGGCAAAAACACTTGTTGAAAGTAGAAAAGCAAAAATAATAACAAATTTGCTATACATTATATTAAATTATTATTATTATTAAATAAAAGATGATGATTGAATGAAAATTTTCATCTTGCTTATATACTCACATTTTAGTTATGATTATTGAACATTATTTATGATCAAATATCTAGAAAAAAACATTGATGATCAAGCTTAAAAAAATGTTATCAAAATTTTGAATTAATTTTTTTTAAAAAAAAATTTAGACATTGTTTTGCACAAATATATTTAAATCCTCGTTGTTTTTTTGTTTTTTTGATATTATTATAGCATTTGCAATTTAAATGATTAAATGAAAAACAAAAATATGAAACTTTTGACCAAATTACAACAGCAGTATAATTAAATGCAAATTACTAAAAGTCATGTTAAAATAATTATTATTTAAGCTTAAATGGTGTAAAAATAAATGATAATTTGATTAAAAAATATAAAAAGCTTGGAGCACTCGAGATTCCCAGGAGGTCTCCCATCCAAGTACTAATCGAGCCCAGCAGTGCTTAACTTGCCAGATCGGACGGGATGGCGTGTTTTCACTGCGGTATGACCCCAAGCGAATGGGTCTCTTCTTTTTTGACTCAAGAAGAAAGGAAGAAATGAAAAAAAGGAAAATGTGTGTAAAACATAAAAGATTTAAACATTTTTTGTGATAAAAATATGAGTACAGTATTTTTTTGCTTTAAAAATAGTAATAAATAATTATATTTGAGATGGCTGATGAATTTTTATTCAACATTTTTTTCCGTGTTTTATTTTGTCTACCTTTTTTTAAAAAAAGAGAGAAATTGTTTTTAAAGAGAAAGAGACTTGCATTTTCTCTGCTTCTCTAATCGAAGCAAGCGCAAAAAGTGAAACGGGCCACTTGTGCTGTTTCACTTTCAGTCGTATAATACACAAAAAAAACTTTATGCTTTGGTTTAATTACCCAAAGTTTTGAGGTAAATATTAAAACAGCCCGGTTTTTTTGCCAGCGGCTAAATTAAAATAAATTTTGGAAAGTTTTGCTTTTTAGCAGAACAAATATAATAAATGACAACAACAATACTTTTAAATGTAAATCAAATAAATGCCAATGTTAGCTATAACACTCAGTTTATTGATTTTATCCGTTCCCCTATCCCATGTACTCAGTTATGTATTCTTAGGGTTTCCTCAGTGTTTTCTCAGGGTTTCCTCAGTGTTTTCTCAGGGTTTCCTCAGTGTTTTCTCAGAATGATGAAAAATTATTGATACTGTTTTCATTTTTGAAAATCAAATAATTGCCAATTTTATTTATCGTAGTATGTACTATATTCAAAGTGTGTATCTTTTGAAATAAATAAAATATCATATTTGTTCCTTTTTTTTAGTTATCACTGATTTGTTTTTTTAAATGCCCTTTCAAAAAAGTGCAATTTTTCTATATTTCTCTGATTTTTTTAAAACTCACACTTTGTAATAAAGATGATCTTGTATTTATTAATTCTTCCAGGATATTTTAAATTGGTTTAATTACCCAAACAGTTTAAGGTAATATTTAGTTGGCCATTTTTTGTGGCTTAATAAATTTTGGAATGCTTTTTTCATTGCAAAAAAGCTTATATTTTACATATTTTTTTGAAATTGATTACTGTAATTATACATGTTGCAAAAAAAAGAAATATAATTTTTATTGCTGTTTTATTATGTACAAAACATAAACGAATAAATTAAGTATGATGAAAATGAGATGAGATGAGATACAATGTATTGTATTGATATATTTACAAAGTATTTTTATATAATGCAGTGTTGGGTGAATCTATTTTTTTAAGATTCCACCAAGAAGGCCACCTTTTTTTCCACCACCCAAAAGTCCACCAAGAAGTCCGCCATCATTTTCACCTCCACCAAGAATACCTCCAAGAAGGCCATCAAGAAGTTGATTTACAACACCATTTTCTCCCAAAAGTGATCCCAAAAGTCCATCATTAAGGAGGCCATTTAATTGTAATAAACCATCCAAATTGAGAAGGTCATTCAAGTTAAGGGTTGATAAAAGATTTTTGAGAAGACTATCAATATCTCTTAAAAGATCTTGAAGAAGTTTATCAACATTTTTTAATAAATTTGATAATAAATTTCCAATGGCTTGATCTTCTTCCAATAAAGTTAAAACATCATCTTGTACAATATTCTGTAATTATTACTATGTAATACTACAGTAATCATGAAATAACAATGAAAAAAACTTACACCAAGTTTTTCAATCAATTGTCCAACTTCAGGGGAAATATCATTGGCAATATTTTTTAAGGTTTCAAAAGTTGCATCAATTTTACCTTCAACATCTTCAACAATTGATTTATAGAGTTGTTGTAATTCAATTGGTTGTCCGGCAATCCAATTATCAATTGTTTGTAAAATTTCAGATTTTGTCATATTTTCATTTTTTAAAAGTCCTGTCAATTCATCCAATTGTTCTGTTGAAAGAGAAGGAAGTAAGCGTTGAAGAATTTGGATAACCTTTTCAAGAAGGGTTCGAACTAATGTAATTAAATCTCCAACAACTCCATCAATTCCTGCATTCAATGGCAAAACTTTTAAAACACCTAATAATTTTCCGTTTAATAATCCTGATAATGGTCCATTATCATTTTTTTCTGATGATGTTGATGAACCACCACCAAGAAGTGGTAGGGCAAAAACACTTGTTGAAAGTAGAAAAGCAAAAATAATAACAAATTTGCTATACATTATATTAAATTATTATTATTATTAAATAAAAGATGATGATTGAATGAAAATTTTCATCTTGCTTATATACTCACATTTTAGTTATGATTATTGAACATTATTTATGATCAAATATCTAGAAAAAAACATTGATGATCAAGCTTAAAAAAATGTTATCAAAATTTTGAATTAATTTTTTTTAAAAAAAAATTTAGACATTGTTTTGCACAAATATATTTAAATCCTCGTTGTTTTTTTGTTTTTTTGATATTATTATAGCATTTGCAATTTAAATGATTAAATGAAAAACAAAAATATGAAACTTTTGACCAAATTACAACAGCAGTATAATTAAATGCAAATTACTAAAAGTCATGTTAAAATAATTATTATTTAAGCTTAAATGGTGTAAAAATAAATGATAATTTGATTAAAAAATATAAAAAGCTTGGAGCACTCGAGATTCCCAGGAGGTCTCCCATCCAAGTACTAATCGAGCCCAGCAGTGCTTAACTTGCCAGATCGGACGGGATGGCGTGTTTTCACTGCGGTATGACCCCAAGCGAATGGGTCTCTTCTTTTTTGACTCAAGAAGAAAGGAAGAAATGAAAAAAAGGAAAATGTGTGTAAAACATAAAAGATTTAAACATTTTTTGTGATAAAAATATGAGTACAGTATTTTTTTGCTTTAAAAATAGTAATAAATAATTATATTTGAGATGGCTGATGAATTTTTATTCAACATTTTTTTCCGTGTTTTATTTTGTCTACCTTTTTTTAAAAAAAGAGAGAAATTGTTTTTAAAGAGAAAGAGACTTGCATTTTCTCTGCTTCTCTAATCGAAGCAAGCGCAAAAAGTGAAACGGGCCACTTGTGCTGTTTCACTTTCAGTCGTATAATACACAAAAAAAACTTTAAGCTTTGGTTTAATTACCCAAAGTTTTGAGGTAAATATTAAAACAGCCCGGTTTTTTTGCCAGCGGCTAAATTAAAATAAATTTTGGAAAGTTTTGCTTTTTAGCAGAACAAATATAATAAATGACAACAACAATACTTTTAAATGTAAATCAAATAAATGCCAATGTTAGCTATAACACTCAGTTTATTGATTTTATCCGTTCCCCTATCCCATGTACTCAGTTATGTATTCTTAGGGTTTCCTCAGTGTTTTCTCAGGGTTTCCTCAGTGTTTTCTCAGAATGATGAAAAATTATTGATACTGTTTTCATTTTTGAAAATCAAATAATTGCCAATTTTATTTATCGTAGTATGTACTATATTCAAAGTGTGTATCTTTTGAAATAAATAAAATATCATATCTGTTTATTTTTTAGTTATCACTGATTTGTTTTTTTAAATGCTTTTTTCTTTCAAAAAAGTGCATTTTTTCTTTATTTCTCTGATTTTTTTAAAACTCACACTTTGTAATAAAGATGACCTTGTATTTATTAATTCTTCCAGGATATTTTAAATTGGTTTAATTACCCAAACAGTTTAAGGTAATATTTAGTTGGCCATTTTTTGTGGCTTAATAAATTTTGGAATGCTTTTTTCATTGCAAAAAAAGCTTGTATTTTTTAAATATTTTTTTGAAATGGATTACTGTAATTATATAAGCTTAGGCTTAGGCTTAGATCTGTACGCTCCCTAATAGTTGTTCCACTATTATTTAAGAATAATGTTTATGACATCAAAGATACCTGTTTTGATGTCATAAACATTATGTTTTTTGTTTGCAAAAAAAGAAGAAGAAAAAAAATGCGTAGAGAGAGAGCGTCACTTTGGCTGTCTGCCATTTCGGTGGAATTTCTCTTGCGTTCTTCCTTTTATTGCATGGCTCGAATAAAAGCGAGTTTGATTTAGTTAATTTCATGGGAGTGGCATCCCTTGAATACCGCAATCTTGCAAGGACTATCCGTGTATGGCCTAGGGGTCAGATATGTTCTCCCTTTAGATATGTATCGTTTACGATCTATCTTTAGCAATGTATTCGGCTCATAAAATGCTATCACTTCGTCCACGGCACATTCTGGGAAGTTCTGTAAAAGCGTAACGGCACGATTTATATTATATAAATCTGAGACAGCAAAAACATATGCAGAATGGAGATGTGTCATCTGGTAAAAAAATAAATAGTGATTAAATCACCGGCAAGTGAAAAAAAATTTTTCGAAAAAATAAATTTTTTGGTTTTATTATAGTACTTTTAGACCTGAATAAGAACAATATAAAAACAAAAAATTAAAAAAATTAAGTTAAAGCGTCAAAAATGCCATCTGAAAATTTCAAAAAGTAAAAATTTTTGGTTGAAAAAAAGACACTTTTTCTTTCTTTTTTTGCTACAAAAAAAATGCGTTTCCTTTATGTTTTAGAAGGACTCGTTGCCAAAACAATGCATTCCTTCGATTTTTTAACGTTTTTGATCAAAATCTAGCTCTGCGATTGCTCCCTATTTTTTTCGTGTGCTTTTGCGTGCTTTATATTTTTACCATAGACGTATTTTTTGAAGGGCTATCGAACTGTGCCACCAGTTATGCTTACTTGGGCTTACTAAGGGGTCAAAAGTCGAAAAAACATGTATTTTTTGAGTTTTCCACCCTTTGTCCTAGGGGAAAATTTTTTTAAATGTCATATTCGGAATCAGCATAAAAAGTAACATCTAGTAGCTCTAATTATTAGAGTCTAAATCAAAATTTTATTTTTCATACTGTAACGAAAAAAATGTCAAAAAAAGGAAAGGAAAAATGTTTGCTTGCCGGTCTCTAGATTAAATCAAAAAAATTGCGGTTTTCTTCCTTCGGAAAGTTTTTTTGCAATTTTATACAAAAGTATCATTGGAAAAAAAATTGAATAGAAAAAGTGGGTGTAATATTTTATTATTAAATTATAAAGTATTACATCCACAGAAATGACACCCAAAAACCAAACAACTTGCAAAAGATTTTTTAAAAATGGCAAATTAAATCAATAAAAGAAATACAAAAAGGAATCAGATAAACTTTTACAAAAATTTTTATTTAACTTTGACATCTTTTTCAATTAATAAAAAATCTATTTATTTTCTACAGTACACTCAAAAGCATTAAAATATATATTGGAATCAGATAAACTTTTTTTAACTTTTTCAATCTATTTATTTTCTACAGTACCCTCAAAAGCAATAAAATATATGGCTGATGAATTTTTATCCAACATTTTTTTCCGTGTTTTGTTTTATCTACCTTTTTTTAAAAAAAGAGAGAAATTGTTTTTAAAGAGAAAGAGACTTGCATTTTCTCTGCTTCTCTAATCGAAGCAAGCGCAAAAAGTGAAACGGGCCACTTGTGCTGTTTCACTTTCAGTCGTATAATACACAAAAAAAACTTTATGCTTTGGTTTAATTACCCAAAGTTTTGAGGTAAATATTAAAACAGCCCGGTTTTTTTGCCAGCGGCTAAATTAAAATAAATTTTGGAAAGTTTTGCTTTTTAGCAGAACAAATATAATAAATGACAACAACAATACTTTTAAATGTAAATCAAATAAATGCCAATGTTAGCTATAACACTCAGTTTATTGATTTTATCCGTTCCCCTATCCCATGTACTCAGTTATGTATTCTTAGGGTTTCCTCAGTGTTTTCTCAGGGTTTCCTCAGTGTTTTCTCAGGGTTTCCTCAGTGTTTTCTCAGAATGATGAAAAATTATTGATACTGTTTTCATTTTTGAAAATCAAATAATTGCCAATTTTATTTATCGTAGTATGTACTATATTCAAAGTGTGTATCTTTTGAAATAAATAAAATATCATATTTGTTCCTTTTTTTTAGTTATCACTGATTTGTTTTTTTAAATGCCCTTTCAAAAAAGTGCAATTTTTCTATATTTCTCTGATTTTTTTAAAACTCACACTTTGTAATAAAGATGATCTTGTATTTATTAATTCTTCCAGGATATTTTAAATTGGTTTAATTACCCAAACAGTTTAAGGTAATATTTAGTTGGCCATTTTTTGTGGCTTAATAAATTTTGGAATGCTTTTTTCATTGCAAAAAAGCTTATATTTTACATATTTTTTTGAAATTGATTACTGTAATTATACATGTTGCAAAAAAAAGAAATATAATTTTTATTGCTGTTTTATTATGTACAAAACATAAACGAATAAATTAAGTATGATGAAAATGAGATGAGATGAGATACAATGTATTGTATTGATATATTTACAAAGTATTTTTATATAATGCAGTGTTGGGTGAATCTATTTTTTTAAGATTCCACCAAGAAGGCCACCTTTTTTTCCACCACCCAAAAGTCCACCAAGAAGTCCGCCATCATTTTCACCTCCACCAAGAATACCTCCAAGAAGGCCATCAAGAAGTTGATTTACAACACCATTTTCTCCCAAAAGTGATCCCAAAAGTCCATCATTAAGGAGGCCATTTAATTGTAATAAACCATCCAAATTGAGAAGGTCATTCAAGTTAAGGGTTGATAAAAGATTTTTGAGAAGACTATCAATATCTCTTAAAAGATCTTGAAGAAGTTTATCAACATTTTTTAATAAATTTGATAATAAATTTCCAATGGCTTGATCTTCTTCCAATAAAGTTAAAACATCATCTTGTACAATATTCTGTAATTATTACTATGTAATACTACAGTAATCATGAAATAACAATGAAAAAAACTTACACCAAGTTTTTCAATCAATTGTCCAACTTCAGGGGAAATATCATTGGCAATATTTTTTAAGGTTTCAAAAGTTGCATCAATTTTACCTTCAACATCTTCAACAATTGATTTATAGAGTTGTTGTAATTCAATTGGTTGTCCGGCAATCCAATTATCAATTGTTTGTAAAATTTCAGATTTTGTCATATTTTCATTTTTTAAAAGTCCTGTCAATTCATCCAATTGTTCTGTTGAAAGAGAAGGAAGTAAGCGTTGAAGAATTTGGATAACCTTTTCAAGAAGGGTTCGAACTAATGTAATTAAATCTCCAACAACTCCATCAATTCCTGCATTCAATGGCAAAACTTTTAAAACACCTAATAATTTTCCGTTTAATAATCCTGATAATGGTCCATTATCATTTTTTTCTGATGATGTTGATGAACCACCACCAAGAAGTGGTAGGGCAAAAACACTTGTTGAAAGTAGAAAAGCAAAAATAATAACAAATTTGCTATACATTATATTAAATTATTATTATTATTAAATAAAAGATGATGATTGAATGAAAATTTTCATCTTGCTTATATACTCACATTTTAGTTATGATTATTGAACATTATTTATGATCAAATATCTAGAAAAAAACATTGATGATCAAGCTTAAAAAAATGTTATCAAAATTTTGAATTAATTTTTTTTTAAAAAAAATTTAGACATTGTTTTGCACAAATATATTTAAATCCTCGTTGTTTTTTTGTTTTTTTGATATTATTATAGCATTTGCAATTTAAATGATTAAATGAAAAACAAAAATATGAAACTTTTGACCAAATTACAACAGCAGTATAATTAAATGCAAATTACTAAAAGTCATGTTAAAATAATTATTATTTAAGCTTAAATGGTGTAAAAATAAATGATAATTTGATTAAAAAATATAAAAAGCTTGGAGCACTCGAGATTCCCAGGAGGTCTCCCATCCAAGTACTAATCGAGCCCAGCAGTGCTTAACTTGCCAGATCGGACGGGATGGCGTGTTTTCACTGCGGTATGACCCCAAGCGAATGGGTCTCTTCTTTTTTGACTCAAGAAGAAAGGAAGAAATGAAAAAAAGGAAAATGTGTGTAAAACATAAAAGATTTAAACATTTTTTGTGATAAAAATATGAGTACAGTATTTTTTTGCTTTAAAAATAGTAATAAATAATTATATTTGAGATGGCTGATGAATTTTTATTCAACATTTTTTTCCGTGTTTTATTTTGTCTACCTTTTTTTAAAAAAAGAGAGAAATTGTTTTTAAAGAGAAAGAGACTTGCATTTTCTCTGCTTCTCTAATCGAAGCAAGCGCAAAAAGTGAAACGGGCCACTTGTGCTGTTTCACTTTCAGTCGTATAATACACAAAAAAAACTTTAAGCTTTGGTTTAATTACCCAAAGTTTTGAGGTAAATATTAAAACAGCCCGGTTTTTTTGCCAGCGGCTAAATTAAAATAAATTTTGGAAAGTTTTGCTTTTTAGCAGAACAAATATAATAAATGACAACAACAATACTTTTAAATGTAAATCAAATAAATGCCAATGTTAGCTATAACACTCAGTTTATTGATTTTATCCGTTCCCCTATCCCATGTACTCAGTTATGTATTCTTAGGGTTTCCTCAGTGTTTTCTCAGGGTTTTTTTTTTTTTTTTTTTTTTTATTTATTCCAAGAGGAATATTCCACAAAAGTGGTATTTTTGTTTATTTAATTTCCTTTTTTATCCTGGGGGGGTCCATTAGGTTTATGTATTTCCTTTTTATCCTGGTGAGGTCCTGGTCAGTGTTAACCCGAGTGAACCGGGGACGGGTGCGCATACTCATTTTTAAACTTCGACCTAGTGTGGATTCGAACCTGGGACATGCCTCATGTTAATCCAACGCTAGACCAGTCGACTACACGACCGTCAAAGGGTTTCCTCAGTGTTTTCTCAGAATGATGAAAAATTATTGATACTGTTTTCATTTTTGAAAATCAAATAATTGCCAATTTTATTTATCGTAGTATGTACTATATTCAAAGTGTGTATCTTTTGAAATAAATAAAATATCATATCTGTTTATTTTTTAGTTATCACTGATTTGTTTTTTTAAATGCTTTTTTCTTTCAAAAAAGTGCATTTTTTCTTTATTTCTCTGATTTTTTTAAAACTCACACTTTGTAATAAAGATGACCTTGTATTTATTAATTCTTCCAGGATATTTTAAATTGGTTTAATTACCCAAACAGTTTAAGGTAATATTTAGTTGGCCATTTTTTGTGGCTTAATAAATTTTGGAATGCTTTTTTCATTGCAAAAAAAGCTTGTATTTTTTAAATATTTTTTTGAAATGGATTACTGTAATTATATAAGCTTAGGCTTAGGCTTAGATCTGTACGCTCCCTAATAGTTGTTCCACTATTATTTAAGAATAATGTTTATGACATCAAAGATACCTGTTTTGATGTCATAAACATTATGTTTTTTGTTTGCAAAAAAAGAAGAAGAAAAAAAATGCGTAGAGAGAGAGCGTCACTTTGGCTGTCTGCCATTTCGGTGGAATTTCTCTTGCGTTCTTCCTTTTATTGCATGGCTCGAATAAAAGCGAGTTTGATTTAGTTAATTTCATGGGAGTGGCATCCCTTGAATACCGCAATCTTGCAAGGACTATCCGTGTATGGCCTAGGGGTCAGATATGTTCTCCCTTTAGATATGTATCGTTTACGATCTATCTTTAGCAATGTATTCGGCTCATAAAATGCTATCACTTCGTCCACGGCACATTCTGGGAAGTTCTGTAAAAGCGTAACGGCACGATTTATATTATATAAATCTGAGACAGCAAAAACATATGCAGAATGGAGATGTGTCATCTGGTAAAAAAATAAATAGTGATTAAATCACCGGCAAGTGAAAAAAAATTTTTCGAAAAAATAAATTTTTTGGTTTTATTATAGTACTTTTAGACCTGAATATAAAAACAAAAAATTAAAAAAATTAAGTTAAAGCGTCAAAAATGCCATCTGAAAATTTCAAAAAGTAAAAATTTTTGGTTGAAAAAAAGACACTTTTTCTTTCTTTTTTTGCTACAAAAAAAATGCGTTTCCTTTATGTTTTAGAAGGACTCGTTGCCAAAACAATGCATTCCTTCGATTTTTTAACGTTTTTGATCAAAATCTAGCTCTGCGATTGCTCCCTATTTTTTTCGTGTGCTTTTGCGTGCTTTATATTTTTACCATAGACGTATTTTTTGAAGGGCTATCGAACTGTGCCACCAGTTATGCTTACTTGGGCTTACTAAGGGGTCAAAAGTCGAAAAAACATGTATTTTTTGAGTTTTCCACCCTTTGTCCTAGGGGAAAATTTTTTTAAATGTCATATTCGGAATCAGCATAAAAAGTAACATCTAGTAGCTCTAATTATTAGAGTCTAAATCAAAATTTTATTTTTCATACTGTAACGAAAAAAATGTCAAAAAAAGGAAAGGAAAAATGTTTGCTTGCCGGTCTCTAGATTAAATCAAAAAAATTGCGGTTTTCTTCCTTCGGAAAGTTTTTTTGCAATTTTATACAAAAGTATCATTGGAAAAAAAATTGAATAGAAAAAGTGGGTGTAATATTTTATTATTAAATTATAAAGTATTACATCCACAGAAATGACACCCAAAAACCAAACAACTTGCAAAAGATTTTTTAAAAATGGCAAATTAAATCAATAAAAGAAATACAAAAAGGAATCAGATAAACTTTTACAAAAATTTTTATTTAACTTTGACATCTTTTTCAATTAATAAAAAATCTATTTATTTTCTACAGTACACTCAAAAGCAATAAAATATATATTGGAATCAGATAAACTTTTTTTAACTTTTTCAATCTATTTATTTTCTACAGTACCCTCAAAAGCAATAAAATATATGGCTGATGAATTTTTATCCAACATTTTTTTCCGTGTTTTGTTTTATCTACCTTTTTTTAAAAAAAGAGAGAAATTGTTTTTAAAGAGAAAGAGACTTGCATTTTCTCTGCTTCTCTAATCGAAGCAAGCGCAAAAAGTGAAACGGGCCACTTGTGCTGTTTCACTTTCAGTCGTATAATACACAAAAAAAACTTTATGCTTTGGTTTAATTACCCAAAGTTTTGAGGTAAATATTAAAACAGCCCGGTTTTTTTGCCAGCGGCTAAATTAAAATAAATTTTGGAAAGTTTTGCTTTTTAGCAGAACAAATATAATAAATGACAACAACAATACTTTTAAATGTAAATCAAATAAATGCCAATGTTAGCTATAACACTCAGTTTATTGATTTTATCCGTTCCCCTATCCCATGTACTCAGTTATGTATTCTTAGGGTTTCCTCAGTGTTTTCTCAGGGTTTCCTCAGTGTTTTCTCAGGGTTTCCTCAGTGTTTTCTCAGAATGATGAAAAATTATTGATACTGTTTTCATTTTTGAAAATCAAATAATTGCCAATTTTATTTATCGTAGTATGTACTATATTCAAAGTGTGTATCTTTTGAAATAAATAAAATATCATATTTGTTCCTTTTTTTTAGTTATCACTGATTTGTTTTTTTAAATGCCCTTTCAAAAAAGTGCAATTTTTCTATATTTCTCTGATTTTTTTAAAACTCACACTTTGTAATAAAGATGATCTTGTATTTATTAATTCTTCCAGGATATTTTAAATTGGTTTAATTACCCAAACAGTTTAAGGTAATATTTAGTTGGCCATTTTTTGTGGCTTAATAAATTTTGGAATGCTTTTTTCATTGCAAAAAAGCTTATATTTTACATATTTTTTTGAAATTGATTACTGTAATTATACATGTTGCAAAAAAAAGAAATATAATTTTTATTGCTGTTTTATTATGTACAAAACATAAACGAATAAATTAAGTATGATGAAAATGAGATGAGATGAGATACAATGTATTGTATTGATATATTTACAAAGTATTTTTATATAATGCAGTGTTGGGTGAATCTATTTTTTTAAGATTCCACCAAGAAGGCCACCTTTTTTTCCACCACCCAAAAGTCCACCAAGAAGTCCGCCATCATTTTCACCTCCACCAAGAATACCTCCAAGAAGGCCATCAAGAAGTTGATTTACAACACCATTTTCTCCCAAAAGTGATCCCAAAAGTCCATCATTAAGGAGGCCATTTAATTGTAATAAACCATCCAAATTGAGAAGGTCATTCAAGTTAAGGGTTGATAAAAGATTTTTGAGAAGACTATCAATATCTCTTAAAAGATCTTGAAGAAGTTTATCAACATTTTTTAATAAATTTGATAATAAATTTCCAATGGCTTGATCTTCTTCCAATAAAGTTAAAACATCATCTTGTACAATATTCTGTAATTATTACTATGTAATACTACAGTAATCATGAAATAACAATGAAAAAAACTTACACCAAGTTTTTCAATCAATTGTCCAACTTCAGGGGAAATATCATTGGCAATATTTTTTAAGGTTTCAAAAGTTGCATCAATTTTACCTTCAACATCTTCAACAATTGATTTATAGAGTTGTTGTAATTCAATTGGTTGTCCGGCAATCCAATTATCAATTGTTTGTAAAATTTCAGATTTTGTCATATTTTCATTTTTTAAAAGTCCTGTCAATTCATCCAATTGTTCTGTTGAAAGAGAAGGAAGTAAGCGTTGAAGAATTTGGATAACCTTTTCAAGAAGGGTTCGAACTAATGTAATTAAATCTCCAACAACTCCATCAATTCCTGCATTCAATGGCAAAACTTTTAAAACACCTAATAATTTTCCGTTTAATAATCCTGATAATGGTCCATTATCATTTTTTTCTGATGATGTTGATGAACCACCACCAAGAAGTGGTAGGGCAAAAACACTTGTTGAAAGTAGAAAAGCAAAAATAATAACAAATTTGCTATACATTATATTAAATTATTATTATTATTAAATAAAAGATGATGATTGAATGAAAATTTTCATCTTGCTTATATACTCACATTTTAGTTATGATTATTGAACATTATTTATGATCAAATATCTAGAAAAAAACATTGATGATCAAGCTTAAAAAAATGTTATCAAAATTTTGAATTAATTTTTTTTAAAAAAAAATTTAGACATTGTTTTGCACAAATATATTTAAATCCTCGTTGTTTTTTTGTTTTTTTGATATTATTATAGCATTTGCAATTTAAATGATTAAATGAAAAACAAAAATATGAAACTTTTGACCAAATTACAACAGCAGTATAATTAAATGCAAATTACTAAAAGTCATGTTAAAATAATTATTATTTAAGCTTAAATGGTGTAAAAATAAATGATAATTTGATTAAAAAAAATAAAAAGCTTGGAGCACTCGAGATTCCCAGGAGGTCTCCCATCCAAGTACTAATCGAGCCCAGCAGTGCTTAACTTGCCAGATCGGACGGGATGGCGTGTTTTCACTGCGGTATGACCCCAAGCGAATGGGTCTCTTCTTTTTTGACTCAAGAAGAAAGGAAGAAATGAAAAAAAGGAAAATGTGTGTAAAACATAAAAGATTTAAACATTTTTTGTGATAAAAATATGAGTACAGTATTTTTTTGCTTTAAAAATAGTAATAAATAATTATATTTGAGATTGCTGATGAATTTTTATTCAACATTTTTTTCTGTGTTTTATTTTATCCCATTTTTAAAAAAAAGAGAGAAATTGTTTTTAAAGAGAAAGAGACTTGCATTTTCTCTGCTTCTCTAATCGAAGCAAGCGCAAAAAGTGAAACGGGCCACTTGTGCTGTTTCACTTTCAGTCGTATAATACACAAAAAAAACTTTAAGCTTTGGTTTAATTACCCAAAGTTTTGAGGTAAATATTAAAACAGCCCGGTTTTTTTGCCAGCGGCTAAATTAAAATAAATTTTGGAAAGTTTTGCTTTTTAGCAGAACAAATATAATAAATGACAACAACAATACTTTTAAATGTAAATCAAATAAATGCCAATGTTAGCTATAACACTCAGTTTATTGATTTTATCCGTTCCCCTATCCCATGTACTCAGTTATGTATTCTTAGGGTTTCCTCAGTGTTTTCTCAGGGTTTCCTCAGTGTTTTCTCAGAATGATGAAAAATTATTGAAACTGTTTTCATTTTTGAAAATCAAATAATTGCCAATTTTATTTATCGTAGTATGTACTATATTCAAAGTGTGTATCTTTTAAAATAAATAAGATATCATATCTGTTTATTTTTTAGTTATCACTGATTTGTTTTTTTAAATGCTTTTTTCTTTCAAAAAAGTGCATTTTTTCTTTATTTCTCTGATTTTTTTAAAACTCACACTTTGTAATAAAGATGACCTTGTATTTGTTAATTCTTTCAGGATATTTTAAATTGGTTTAATTACCCAAACAGTTTAAGGTAATATTTAGGTGGCCATTTTTTGTGGCTTAATAAATTTTGGAATGCTTTTTTCATTGCAAAAAAAGCTTGTATTTTTTAAATATTTTTTTGAAATGAATTACTGTAATTATACATGTTGCAAAAAAATGAAATATAATTTTTAGTGCTGTTTTATTATGTACAAAACATAAACGAATAAATTAAGTATGATGAAAATGAGATGAGATGAGATACAATGTATTGTATTGATATATTTACAAAGTATTTTTATATAATTGCAGTGTTGGGTGAATCTATTTTTTTAAGATTCCACCAAGAAGGCCACCTTTTTTTCCACCACCCAAAAGTCCACCAAGAAGTCCGCCATCATTTTCACCTCCACCAAGAATACCTCCAAGAAGGCCATCAAGAAGTTGATTTACAACACCATTTTCTCCCAAAAGTGATCCCAAAAGTCCATCATTAAGGAGGCCATTTAATTGTAATAAACCATCCAAATTGAGAAGATCATTCAAATTAAGGGTTGATAAAAGATTTTTGAGAAGACTATCAATATCTCTTAAAAGATCTTGAAGAAGTTTATCAACATTTTTTAATAAATTTGATAATAAATTTCCAATTGCTTGATCTTCTTCCAATAAAGTTAAAACATCATCTTGTACAATATTCTGCAATTATTACTATGTAATACTACAGTAATCATGAAATAACAATGAAAAAAACTTACACCAAGTTTTTCAATCAATTGTCCAACTTCAGGGGAAATATCATTGGCAATATTTTTTAAGGTTTCAAAAGTTGCATCAATTTTACCTTCAACATCTTCAACAATTGATTTATAGAGTTGTTGTAATTCAATTGGTTGTCCGGCAATCCAATTATCAATTGTTTGTAAAATTTCAGATTTTGTCATATTTTCATTTTTTAAAAGTCCTGTCAATTCATCCAATTGTTCTGTTGAAAGAGATGGAAGTAAGCGTTGAAGAATTTGGATAACCTTTTCAAGAAGGGTTCGAACTAATGTAATTAAATCTCCAACAACTCCATCAATTCCTGCATTCAATGGCAAAACTTTTAAAACACCTAATAATTTTCCGTTTAATAATCCTGATAATGGTCCATTATCATTTTTTTCTGATGATGTTGATGAACCACCACCAAGAAGTGGTAGGGCAAAAACACTTGTTGAAAGTAGAAAAGCAAAAAGAATAACAAATTTGCTATACATTATATTAAATGGTTATTATTAAATAAAAGATGATGATGATTGAATGAAAATTTTCATCTTGCTTATATACTCACATTTTTGTTATGATTATTGAACATCATTTATGATCAAATATCTGGAAAAACATCGATGATCAAGCTTAAAAAAATTTATCAAAAGTTTGAATTAATTAAAAAAAAATTTAGACATTGTTTTGCACAAATATATTTAAATCCTTGTTGTTTTTTGTTTTTAATGCTGCTGCTGTTGTTATTTGATATAATAATATTATTAAAATATTTGCAATTTAAATGATTAAATGAAAAACAAAAATGTGAAACTTTTGACCAACTTACAACAGCAGTAGCTACATTTTTATTTATTTATGTCAACAACATTCATACTGTAGAAATTAATAAAAAGTTTTACATCTATTTTATTTTTTGATACTATTTAAAAAAAACACATTGCATTTAATTATTTAATTATATATTCGATTTAAGAATATAATAGAATAAGAAAATAATAATTATTTAAGCTTAAATGGTGTAAAAATAAATGATAATTTGATTAAAAAAAATAAAAAGCTTGGAGCACTCGAGATTCCCAGGAGGTCTCCCATCCAAGTACTAATCGAGCCCAGCAGTGCTTAACTTGCCAGATCGGACGGGATGGCGTGTTTTCACTGCGGTATGACCCCAAGCGAATGGGTCTCTTCTTTTTTGACTCAAGAAGAAAGGAAGAAATGAAAAAAAGGAAAATGTGTGTAAAACATAAAAGATTTAAACATTTTTTGTGATAAAAATATAACTACAGTATTTTTTTGCTTTAAAAATAGTAATAAATAATTATATTTGAGATTGCTGATGAATTTTTATTCAACATTTTTTTCTGTGTTTTATTTTATCCCATTTTTAAAAAAAAGAGAGAAATTGTTTTTAAAGAGAAAGAGACTTGCATTTTCTCTGCTTCTCTAATCGAAGCAAGCGCAAAAAGTGAAACGGGCCACTTGCATTTTTTCAGTTTCAGTCGTATAATACACAAAAAAAACTTTATGCTTTGGTTTAATTACCCAAAGTTTTGAGGTAAATATTAAAATTCGCGGCCCGGTTTTTTTTGCCAGCGGCTAAATTAAAATAAATTTTGGAAAGTTTTGCTTTTTAGCAGAACAAATATAATAAATGACAACAACAATACTTTTAAATGTAAATCAAATAAATGCCAATATTAGCTATAACACTCAGTTTATTGATTTTACCCGTCCCCCTCTCCCATGTACTAAGTTATGCATTCTTAGGGTTTCTTAGGGTTTCCTCAGGGTTTCCTCAGTGTTTTCTCAGAATGATGAAAATTTATTGAAACTGTTTTCATTTTTGAAAATCAAATAATTGCCAATTTTATTTATCGTAGTATGTACTATATTCAAAGTGTGTATCTTTTAAAATAAATAAGATATCATATCTGTTTATTTTTTAGTTATCACTGATTTGTTTTTTTAAATGCTTTTTTCTTTCAAAAAAGTGCATTTTTTCTTTATTTCTCTGATTTTTTTAAAACTCACACTTTGTAATAAAGATGACCTTGTATTTGTTAATTCTTTCAGGATATTTTAAATTGGTTTAATTACCCAAACAGTTTAAGGTAATATTTAGGTGGCCATTTTTTGTGGCTTAATAAATTTTGGAATGCTTTTTTCATTGCAAAAAAAGCTTGTATTTTTTAAATATTTTTTTGAAATGAATTACTGTAATTATACATGTTGCAAAAAAATGAAATATAATTTTTAGTGCTGTTTTATTATGTACAAAACATAAACGAATAAATTAAGTATGATGAAAATGAGATGAGATGAGATACAATGTATTGTATTGATATATTTACAAAGTATTTTTATATAATTGCAGTGTTGGGTGAATCTATTTTTTTAAGATTCCACCAAGAAGGCCACCTTTTTTTCCACCACCCAAAAGTCCACCAAGAAGTCCGCCATCATTTTCACCTCCACCAAGAATACCTCCAAGAAGGCCATCAAGAAGTTGATTTACAACACCATTTTCTCCCAAAAGTGATCCCAAAAGTCCATCATTAAGGAGGCCATTTAATTGTAATAAACCATCCAAATTGAGAAGATCATTCAAATTAAGGGTTGATAAAAGATTTTTGAGAAGACTATCAATATCTCTTAAAAGATCTTGAAGAAGTTTATCAACATTTTTTAATAAATTTGATAATAAATTTCCAATTGCTTGATCTTCTTCCAATAAAGTTAAAACATCATCTTGTACAATATTCTGCAATTATTACTATGTAATACTACAGTAATCATGAAATAACAATGAAAAAAACTTACACCAAGTTTTTCAATCAATTGTCCAACTTCAGGGGAAATATCATTGGCAATATTTTTTAAGGTTTCAAAAGTTGCATCAATTTTACCTTCAACATCTTCAACAATTGATTTATATAGTTGTTGTAATTCAATTGGTTGTCCGGCAATCCAATTATCAATTGTTTGTAAAATTTCAGATTTTGTCATATTTTCATTTTTTAAAAGTCCTGTCAATTCATCCAATTGTTCTGTTGAAAGAGATGGAAGTAAGCGTTGAAGAATTTGGATAACCTTTTCAAGAAGGGTTCGAACTAATGTAATTAAATCTCCAACAACTCCATCAATTCCTGCATTCAATGGCAAAACTTTTAAAACACCTAATAATTTTCCGTTTAATAATCCTGATAATGGTCCATTATCATTTTTTTCTGATGATGTTGATGAACCACCACCAAGAAGTGGTAGGGCAAAAACACTTGTTGAAAGTAGAAAAGCAAAAAGAATAACAAATTTGCTATACATTATATTAAATGGTTATTATTATTATTAAATAAAAGATGATGATGATTGAATGAAAATTTTCATCTTGCTTATATACTCACATTTTTGTTATGATTATTGAACATCATTTATGATCAAATATCTGGAAAAACATCGATGATCAAGCTTAAAAAAATTTATCAAAAGTTTGAATTAATTAAAAAAAAATTTAGACATTGTTTTGCACAAATATATTTAAATCCTTGTTGTTTTTTGTTTTTAATGCTGCTGCTGTTGTTATTTGATATAATAATATTATTAAAATATTTGCAATTTAAATGATTAAATGAAAAACAAAAATGTGAAACTTTTGACCAACTTACAACAGCAGTAGCTACATTTTTATTTATTTATGTCAACAACATTCATACTGTAGAAATTAATAAAAAGTTTTACATCTATTTTATTTTTTGATACTATTTAAAAAAAACACATTGCATTTAATTATTTAATTATATATTCGATTTAAGAATATAATAGAATAAGAAAATAATAATTATTTAAGCTTAAATGGTGTAAAAATAAATGATAATTTGATTAAAAAAAATAAAAAGCTTGGAGCACTCGAGATTCCCAGGAGGTCTCCCATCCAAGTACTAATCGAGCCCAGCAGTGCTTAACTTGCCAGATCGGACGGGATGGCGTGTTTTCACTGCGGTATGACCCCAAGCGAATGGGTCTCTTCTTTTTTGACTCAAGAAGAAAGGAAGAAATGAAAAAAAGGAAAATGTGTGTAAAACATAAAAGATTTAAACATTTTTTGTGATAAAAATATAACTACAGTATTTTTTTGCTTTAAAAATAGTAATAAATAATTATATTTGAGATTGCTGATGAATTTTTATTCAACATTTTTTTCTGTGTTTTATTTTATCCCATTTTTAAAAAAAAGAGAGAAATTGTTTTTAAAGAGAAAGAGACTTGCATTTTCTCTGCTTCTCTAATCGAAGCAAGCGCAAAAAGTGAAACGGGCCACTTGCATTTTTTCAGTTTCAGTCGTATAATACACAAAAAAAACTTTATGCTTTGGTTTAATTACCCAAAGTTTTGAGGTAAATATTAAAATTCGCGGCCCGGTTTTTTTTGCCAGCGGCTAAATTAAAATAAATTTTGGAAAGTTTTGCTTTTTAGCAGAACAAATATAATAAATGACAACAACAATACTTTTAAATGTAAATCAAATAAATGCCAATATTAGCTATAACACTCAGTTTATTGATTTTACCCGTCCCCCTCTCCCATGTACTAAGTTATGCATTCTTAGGGTTTCTTAGGGTTTCCTCAGGGTTTCCTCAGTGTTTTCTCAGAATGATGAAAATTTATTGAAACTGTTTTCATTTTTGAAAATCAAATAATTGCCAATTTTATTTATCGTAGTATGTACTATATTCAAAGTGTGTATCTTTTAAAATAAATAAGATATCATATCTGTTTATTTTTTAGTTATCACTGATTTGTTTTTTTAAATGCTTTTTTCTTTCAAAAAAGTGCATTTTTTCTTTATTTCTCTGATTTTTTTAAAACTCACACTTTGTAATAAAGATGACCTTGTATTTGTTAATTCTTTCAGGATATTTTAAATTGGTTTAATTACCCAAACAGTTTAAGGTAATATTTAGGTGGCCATTTTTTGTGGCTTAATAAATTTTGGAATGCTTTTTTCATTGCAAAAAAAGCTTGTATTTTTTAAATATTTTTTTGAAATGAATTACTGTAATTATACATGTTGCAAAAAAATGAAATATAATTTTTAGTGCTGTTTTATTATGTACAAAACATAAACGAATAAATTAAGTATGATGAAAATGAGATGAGATGAGATACAATGTATTGTATTGATATATTTACAAAGTATTTTTATATAATTGCAGTGTTGGGTGAATCTATTTTTTTAAGATTCCACCAAGAAGGCCACCTTTTTTTCCACCACCCAAAAGTCCACCAAGAAGTCCGCCATCATTTTCACCTCCACCAAGAATACCTCCAAGAAGGCCATCAAGAAGTTGATTTACAACACCATTTTCTCCCAAAAGTGATCCCAAAAGTCCATCATTAAGGAGGCCATTTAATTGTAATAAACCATCCAAATTGAGAAGATCATTCAAATTAAGGGTTGATAAAAGATTTTTGAGAAGACTATCAATATCTCTTAAAAGATCTTGAAGAAGTTTATCAACATTTTTTAATAAATTTGATAATAAATTTCCAATTGCTTGATCTTCTTCCAATAAAGTTAAAACATCATCTTGTACAATATTCTGCAATTATTACTATGTAATACTACAGTAATCATGAAATAACAATGAAAAAAACTTACACCAAGTTTTTCAATCAATTGTCCAACTTCAGGGGAAATATCATTGGCAATATTTTTTAAGGTTTCAAAAGTTGCATCAATTTTACCTTCAACATCTTCAACAATTGATTTATAGAGTTGTTGTAATTCAATTGGTTGTCCGGCAATCCAATTATCAATTGTTTGTAAAATTTCAGATTTTGTCATATTTTCATTTTTTAAAAGTCCTGTCAATTCATCCAATTGTTCTGTTGAAAGAGAAGGAAGTAAGCGTTGAAGAATTTGGATAACCTTTTCAAGAAGGGTTCGAACTAATGTAATTAAATCTCCAACAACTCCATCAATTCCTGCATTCAATGGCAAAACTTTTAAAACACCTAATAATTTTCCGTTTAATAATCCTGATAATGGTCCATTATCATTTTTTTCTGATGATGTTGATGAACCACCACCAAGAAGTGGTAGGGCAAAAACACTTGTTGAAAGTAGAAAAGCAAAAATAATAACAAATTTGCTATACATTATATTAAATTATTATTATTATTAAATAAAAGATGATGATTGAATGAAAATTTTCATCTTGCTTATATACTCACATTTTAGTTATGATTATTGAACATTATTTATGATCAAATATCTAGAAAAAAACATTGATGATCAAGCTTAAAAAAATGTTATCAAAATTTTGAATTAATTTTTTTTAAAAAAAAATTTAGACATTGTTTTGCACAAATATATTTAAATCCTCGTTGTTTTTTTGTTTTTTTGATATTATTATAGCATTTGCAATTTAAATGATTAAATGAAAAACAAAAATATGAAACTTTTGACCAAATTACAACAGCAGTATAATTAAATGCAAATTACTAAAAGTCATGTTAAAATAATTATTATTTAAGCTTAAATGGTGTAAAAATAAATGATAATTTGATTAAAAAAAATAAAAAGCTTGGAGCACTCGAGATTCCCAGGAGGTCTCCCATCCAAGTACTAATCGAGCCCAGCAGTGCTTAACTTGCCAGATCGGACGGGATGGCGTGTTTTCACTGCGGTATGACCCCAAGCGAATGGGTCTCTTCTTTTTTGACTCAAGAAGAAAGGAAGAAATGAAAAAAAGGAAAATGTGTGTAAAACATAAAAGATTTAAACATTTTTTGTGATAAAAATATGAGTACAGTATTTTTTTGCTTTAAAAATAGTAATAAATAATTATATTTGAGATGGCTGATGAATTTTTATTCAACATTTTTTTCCGTGTTTTATTTTGTCTACCTTTTTTTAAAAAAAGAGAGAAATTGTTTTTAAAGAGAAAGAGACTTGCATTTTCTCTGCTTCTCTAATCGAAGCAAGCGCAAAAAGTGAAACGGGCCACTTGTGCTGTTTCACTTTCAGTCGTATAATACACAAAAAAAACTTTAAGCTTTGGTTTAATTACCCAAAGTTTTGAGGTAAATATTAAAACAGCCCGGTTTTTTTGCCAGCGGCTAAATTAAAATAAATTTTGGAAAGTTTTGCTTTTTAGCAGAACAAATATAATAAATGACAACAACAATACTTTTAAATGTAAATCAAATAAATGCCAATGTTAGCTATAACACTCAGTTTATTGATTTTATCCGTTCCCCTATCCCATGTACTAAGTTATGCATTCTTAGGGTTTCTTAGGGTTTCCTCAGGGTTTCCTCAGTGTTTTCTCAGGGTTTCCTCAGTGTTTTCTCAGAATGATGAAAAATTATTGATACTGTTTTCATTTTTGAAAATCAAATAATTGCCAATTTTATTTATCGTAGTATGTACTATATTCAAAGTGTGTATCTTTTGAAATAAATAAAATATCATATCTGTTTATTTTTTAGTTATCACTGATTTGTTTTTTTAAATGCTTTTTTCTTTCAAAAAAGTGCATTTTTTCTTTATTTCTCTGATTTTTTTAAAACTCACACTTTGTAATAAAGATGACCTTGTATTTGTTAATTCTTTCAGGATATTTTAAATTGGTTTAATTACCCAAACAGTTTAAGGTAATATTTAGGTGGCCATTTTTTGTGGCTTAATAAATTTTGGAATGCTTTTTTCATTGCAAAAAAAGCTTGTATTTTTTAAATATTTTTTTGAAATGAATTACTGTAATTATACATGTTGCAAAAAAATGAAATATAATTTTTAGTGCTGATTTGTTTTTTTAAATGCTTTTTTCTTTCAAAAAAGTGCATTTTTTCTTTATTTCTCTGATTTTTTTAAAACTCACACTTTGTAATAAAGATGACCTTGTATTTGTTAATTCTTTCAGGATATTTTAAATTGGTTTAATTACCCAAACAGTTTAAGGTAATATTTAGGTGGCCATTTTTTGTGGCTTAATAAATTTTGGAATGCTTTTTTCATTGCAAAAAAAGCTTGTATTTTTTAAATATTTTTTTGAAATGAATTACTGTAATTATACATGTTGCAAAAAAATGAAATATAATTTTTAGTGCTGTTTTATTATGTACAAAACATAAACGAATAAATTAAGTATGATGAAAATGAGATGAGATGAGATACAATGTATTGTATTGATATATTTACAAAGTATTTTTATATAATTGCAGTGTTGGGTGAATCTATTTTTTTAAGATTCCACCAAGAAGGCCACCTTTTTTTCCACCACCCAAAAGTCCACCAAGAAGTCCGCCATCATTTTCACCTCCACCAAGAATACCTCCAAGAAGGCCATCAAGAAGTTGATTTACAACACCATTTTCTCCCAAAAGTGATCCCAAAAGTCCATCATTAAGGAGGCCATTTAATTGTAATAAACCATCCAAATTGAGAAGATCATTCAAATTAAGGGTTGATAAAAGATTTTTGAGAAGACTATCAATATCTCTTAAAAGATCTTGAAGAAGTTTATCAACATTTTTTAATAAATTTGATAATAAATTTCCAATTGCTTGATCTTCTTCCAATAAAGTTAAAACATCATCTTGTACAATATTCTGCAATTATTACTATGTAATACTACAGTAATCATGAAATAACAATGAAAAAAACTTACACCAAGTTTTTCAATCAATTGTCCAACTTCAGGGGAAATATCATTGGCAATATTTTTTAAGGTTTCAAAAGTTGCATCAATTTTACCTTCAACATCTTCAACAATTGATTTATAGAGTTGTTGTAATTCAATTGGTTGTCCGGCAATCCAATTATCAATTGTTTGTAAAATTTCAGATTTTGTCATATTTTCATTTTTTAAAAGTCCTGTCAATTCATCCAATTGTTCTGTTGAAAGAGATGGAAGTAAGCGTTGAAGAATTTGGATAACCTTTTCAAGAAGGGTTCGAACTAATGTAATTAAATCTCCAACAACTCCATCAATTCCTGCATTCAATGGCAAAACTTTTAAAACACCTAATAATTTTCCGTTTAATAATCCTGATAATGGTCCATTATCATTTTTTTCTGATGATGTTGATGAACCACCACCAAGAAGTGGTAGGGCAAAAACACTTGTTGAAAGTAGAAAAGCAAAAAGAATAACAAATTTGCTATACATTATATTAAATGGTTATTATTAAATAAAAGATGATGATGATTGAATGAAAATTTTCATCTTGCTTATATACTCACATTTTTGTTATGATTATTGAACATCATTTATGATCAAATATCTGGAAAAACATCGATGATCAAGCTTAAAAAAATTTATCAAAAGTTTGAATTAATTAAAAAAAAATTTAGACATTGTTTTGCACAAATATATTTAAATCCTTGTTGTTTTTTGTTTTTAATGCTGCTGCTGTTGTTATTTGATATAATAATATTATTAAAATATTTGCAATTTAAATGATTAAATGAAAAACAAAAATGTGAAACTTTTGACCAACTTACAACAGCAGTAGCTACATTTTTATTTATTTATGTCAACAACATTCATACTGTAGAAATTAATAAAAAGTTTTACATCTATTTTATTTTTTGATACTATTTAAAAAAAACACATTGCATTTAATTATTTAATTATATATTCGATTTAAGAATATAATAGAATAAGAAAATAATAATTATTTAAGCTTAAATGGTGTAAAAATAAATGATAATTTGATTAAAAAAAATAAAAAGCTTGGAGCACTCGAGATTCCCAGGAGGTCTCCCATCCAAGTACTAATCGAGCCCAGCAGTGCTTAACTTGCCAGATCGGACGGGATGGCGTGTTTTCACTGCGGTATGACCCCAAGCGAATGGGTCTCTTCTTTTTTGACTCAAGAAGAAAGGAAGAAATGAAAAAAAGGAAAATGTGTGTAAAACATAAAAGATTTAAACATTTTTTGTGATAAAAATATAACTACAGTATTTTTTTGCTTTAAAAATAGTAATAAATAATTATATTTGAGATTGCTGATGAATTTTTATTCAACATTTTTTTCTGTGTTTTATTTTATCCCATTTTTAAAAAAAAGAGAGAAATTGTTTTTAAAGAGAAAGAGACTTGCATTTTCTCTGCTTCTCTAATCGAAGCAAGCGCAAAAAGTGAAACGGGCCACTTGCATTTTTTCAGTTTCAGTCGTATAATACACAAAAAAAACTTTATGCTTTGGTTTAATTACCCAAAGTTTTGAGGTAAATATTAAAATTCGCGGCCCGGTTTTTTTTGCCAGCGGCTAAATTAAAATAAATTTTGGAAAGTTTTGCTTTTTAGCAGAACAAATATAATAAATGACAACAACAATACTTTTAAATGTAAATCAAATAAATGCCAATATTAGCTATAACACTCAGTTTATTGATTTTACCCGTCCCCCTCTCCCATGTACTAAGTTATGCATTCTTAGGGTTTCTTAGGGTTTCCTCAGGGTTTCCTCAGTGTTTTCTCAGAATGATGAAAATTTATTGAAACTGTTTTCATTTTTGAAAATCAAATAATTGCCAATTTTATTTATCGTAGTATGTACTATATTCAAAGTGTGTATCTTTTAAAATAAATAAGATATCATATCTGTTTATTTTTTAGTTATCACTGATTTGTTTTTTTAAATGCTTTTTTCTTTCAAAAAAGTGCATTTTTTCTTTATTTCTCTGATTTTTTTAAAACTCACACTTTGTAATAAAGATGACCTTGTATTTGTTAATTCTTTCAGGATATTTTAAATTGGTTTAATTACCCAAACAGTTTAAGGTAATATTTAGGTGGCCATTTTTTGTGGCTTAATAAATTTTGGAATGCTTTTTTCATTGCAAAAAAAGCTTGTATTTTTTAAATATTTTTTTGAAATGAATTACTGTAATTATACATGTTGCAAAAAAATGAAATATAATTTTTAGTGCTGTTTTATTATGTACAAAACATAAACGAATAAATTAAGTATGATGAAAATGAGATGAGATGAGATACAATGTATTGTATTGATATATTTACAAAGTATTTTTATATAATTGCAGTGTTGGGTGAATCTATTTTTTTAAGATTCCACCAAGAAGGCCACCTTTTTTTCCACCACCCAAAAGTCCACCAAGAAGTCCGCCATCATTTTCACCTCCACCAAGAATACCTCCAAGAAGGCCATCAAGAAGTTGATTTACAACACCATTTTCTCCCAAAAGTGATCCCAAAAGTCCATCATTAAGGAGGCCATTTAATTGTAATAAACCATCCAAATTGAGAAGATCATTCAAATTAAGGGTTGATAAAAGATTTTTGAGAAGACTATCAATATCTCTTAAAAGATCTTGAAGAAGTTTATCAACATTTTTTAATAAATTTGATAATAAATTTCCAATTGCTTGATCTTCTTCCAATAAAGTTAAAACATCATCTTGTACAATATTCTGCAATTATTACTATGTAATACTACAGTAATCATGAAATAACAATGAAAAAAACTTACACCAAGTTTTTCAATCAATTGTCCAACTTCAGGGGAAATATCATTGGCAATATTTTTTAAGGTTTCAAAAGTTGCATCAATTTTACCTTCAACATCTTCAACAATTGATTTATATAGTTGTTGTAATTCAATTGGTTGTCCGGCAATCCAATTATCAATTGTTTGTAAAATTTCAGATTTTGTCATATTTTCATTTTTTAAAAGTCCTGTCAATTCATCCAATTGTTCTGTTGAAAGAGATGGAAGTAAGCGTTGAAGAATTTGGATAACCTTTTCAAGAAGGGTTCGAACTAATGTAATTAAATCTCCAACAACTCCATCAATTCCTGCATTCAATGGCAAAACTTTTAAAACACCTAATAATTTTCCGTTTAATAATCCTGATAATGGTCCATTATCATTTTTTTCTGATGATGTTGATGAACCACCACCAAGAAGTGGTAGGGCAAAAACACTTGTTGAAAGTAGAAAAGCAAAAAGAATAACAAATTTGCTATACATTATATTAAATGGTTATTATTAAATAAAAGATGATGATGATTGAATGAAAATTTTCATCTTGCTTATATACTCACATTTTTGTTATGATTATTGAACATCATTTATGATCAAATATCTGGAAAAACATCGATGATCAAGCTTAAAAAAATTTATCAAAAGTTTGAATTAATTAAAAAAAAATTTAGACATTGTTTTGCACAAATATATTTAAATCCTTGTTGTTTTTTGTTTTTAATGCTGCTGCTGTTGTTATTTGATATAATAATATTATTAAAATATTTGCAATTTAAATGATTAAATGAAAAACAAAAATGTGAAACTTTTGACCAACTTACAACAGCAGTAGCTACATTTTTATTTATTTATGTCAACAACATTCATACTGTAGAAATTAATAAAAAGTTTTACATCTATTTTATTTTTTGATACTATTTAAAAAAAACACATTGCATTTAATTATTTAATTATATATTCGATTTAAGAATATAATAGAATAAGAAAATAATAATTATTTAAGCTTAAATGGTGTAAAAATAAATGATAATTTGATTAAAAAAAATAAAAAGCTTGGAGCACTCGAGATTCCCAGGAGGTCTCCCATCCAAGTACTAATCGAGCCCAGCAGTGCTTAACTTGCCAGATCGGACGGGATGGCGTGTTTTCACTGCGGTATGACCCCAAGCGAATGGGTCTCTTCTTTTTTGACTCAAGAAGAAAGGAAGAAATGAAAAAAAGGAAAATGTGTGTAAAACATAAAAGATTTAAACATTTTTTGTGATAAAAATATAACTACAGTATTTTTTTGCTTTAAAAATAGTAATAAATAATTATATTTGAGATTGCTGATGAATTTTTATTCAACATTTTTTTCTGTGTTTTATTTTATCCCATTTTTAAAAAAAAGAGAGAAATTGTTTTTAAAGAGAAAGAGACTTGCATTTTCTCTGCTTCTCTAATCGAAGCAAGCGCAAAAAGTGAAACGGGCCACTTGCATTTTTTCAGTTTCAGTCGTATAATACACAAAAAAAACTTTATGCTTTGGTTTAATTACCCAAAGTTTTGAGGTAAATATTAAAATTCGCGGCCCGGTTTTTTTTGCCAGCGGCTAAATTAAAATAAATTTTGGAAAGTTTTGCTTTTTAGCAGAACAAATATAATAAATGACAACAACAATACTTTTAAATGTAAATCAAATAAATGCCAATATTAGCTATAACACTCAGTTTATTGATTTTACCCGTCCCCCTCTCCCATGTACTAAGTTATGCATTCTTAGGGTTTCTTAGGGTTTCCTCAGTGTTTTCTCAGAATGATGAAAATTTATTGAAACTGTTTTCATTTTTGAAAATCAAATAATTGCCAATTTTATTTATCGTAGTATGTACTATATTCAAAGTGTGTATCTTTTAAAATAAATAAGATATCATATCTGTTTATTTTTTAGTTATCACTGATTTGTTTTTTTAAATGCTTTTTTCTTTCAAAAAAGTGCATTTTTTCTTTATTTCTCTGATTTTTTTAAAACTCACACTTTGTAATAAAGATGACCTTGTATTTGTTAATTCTTTCAGGATATTTTAAATTGGTTTAATTACCCAAACAGTTTAAGGTAATATTTAGGTGGCCATTTTTTGTGGCTTAATAAATTTTGGAATGCTTTTTTCATTGCAAAAAAAGCTTGTATTTTTTAAATATTTTTTTGAAATGAATTACTGTAATTATACATGTTGCAAAAAAATGAAATATAATTTTTAGTGCTGTTTTATTATGTACAAAACATAAACGAATAAATTAAGTATGATGAAAATGAGATGAGATGAGATACAATGTATTGTATTGATATATTTACAAAGTATTTTTATATAATTGCAGTGTTGGGTGAATCTATTTTTTTAAGATTCCACCAAGAAGGCCACCTTTTTTTCCACCACCCAAAAGTCCACCAAGAAGTCCGCCATCATTTTCACCTCCACCAAGAATACCTCCAAGAAGGCCATCAAGAAGTTGATTTACAACACCATTTTCTCCCAAAAGTGATCCCAAAAGTCCATCATTAAGGAGGCCATTTAATTGTAATAAACCATCCAAATTGAGAAGATCATTCAAATTAAGGGTTGATAAAAGATTTTTGAGAAGACTATCAATATCTCTTAAAAGATCTTGAAGAAGTTTATCAACATTTTTTAATAAATTTGATAATAAATTTCCAATTGCTTGATCTTCTTCCAATAAAGTTAAAACATCATCTTGTACAATATTCTGCAATTATTACTATGTAATACTACAGTAATCATGAAATAACAATGAAAAAAACTTACACCAAGTTTTTCAATCAATTGTCCAACTTCAGGGGAAATATCATTGGCAATATTTTTTAAGGTTTCAAAAGTTGCATCAATTTTACCTTCAACATCTTCAACAATTGATTTATAGAGTTGTTGTAATTCAATTGGTTGTCCGGCAATCCAATTATCAATTGTTTGTAAAATTTCAGATTTTGTCATATTTTCATTTTTTAAAAGTCCTGTCAATTCATCCAATTGTTCTGTTGAAAGAGATGGAAGTAAGCGTTGAAGAATTTGGATAACCTTTTCAAGAAGGGTTCGAACTAATGTAATTAAATCTCCAACAACTCCATCAATTCCTGCATTCAATGGCAAAACTTTTAAAACACCTAATAATTTTCCGTTTAATAATCCTGATAATGGTCCATTATCATTTTTTTCTGATGATGTTGATGAACCACCACCAAGAAGTGGTAGGGCAAAAACACTTGTTGAAAGTAGAAAAGCAAAAAGAATAACAAATTTGCTATACATTATATTAAATGGTTATTATTATTATTAAATAAAAGATGATGATGATTGAATGAAAATTTTCATCTTGCTTATATACTCACATTTTTGTTATGATTATTGAACATCATTTATGATCAAATATCTGGAAAAACATCGATGATCAAGCTTAAAAAAATTTATCAAAAGTTTGAATTAATTAAAAAAAAATTTAGACATTGTTTTGCACAAATATATTTAAATCCTTGTTGTTTTTTGTTTTTAATGCTGCTGCTGTTGTTATTTGATATAATAATATTATTAAAATATTTGCAATTTAAATGATTAAATGAAAAACAAAAATGTGAAACTTTTGACCAACTTACAACAGCAGTAGCTACATTTTTATTTATTTATGTCAACAACATTCATACTGTAGAAATTAATAAAAAGTTTTACATCTATTTTATTTTTTGATACTATTTAAAAAAAACACATTGCATTTAATTATTTAATTATATATTCGATTTAAGAATATAATAGAATAAGAAAATAATAATTATTTAAGCTTAAATGGTGTAAAAATAAATGATAATTTGATTAAAAAAAATAAAAAGCTTGGAGCACTCGAGATTCCCAGGAGGTCTCCCATCCAAGTACTAATCGAGCCCAGCAGTGCTTAACTTGCCAGATCGGACGGGATGGCGTGTTTTCACTGCGGTATGACCCCAAGCGAATGGGTCTCTTCTTTTTTGACTCAAGAAGAAAGGAAGAAATGAAAAAAAGGAAAATGTGTGTAAAACATAAAAGATTTAAACATTTTTTGTGATAAAAATATAACTACAGTATTTTTTTGCTTTAAAAATAGTAATAAATAATTATATTTGAGATTGCTGATGAATTTTTATTCAACATTTTTTTCTGTGTTTTATTTTATCCCATTTTTAAAAAAAAGAGAGAAATTGTTTTTAAAGAGAAAGAGACTTGCATTTTCTCTGCTTCTCTAATCGAAGCAAGCGCAAAAAGTGAAACGGGCCACTTGCATTTTTTCAGTTTCAGTCGTATAATACACAAAAAAAACTTTATGCTTTGGTTTAATTACCCAAAGTTTTGAGGTAAATATTAAAATTCGCGGCCCGGTTTTTTTTGCCAGCGGCTAAATTAAAATAAATTTTGGAAAGTTTTGCTTTTTAGCAGAACAAATATAATAAATGACAACAACAATACTTTTAAATGTAAATCAAATAAATGCCAATATTAGCTATAACACTCAGTTTATTGATTTTACCCGTCCCCCTCTCCCATGTACTAAGTTATGCATTCTTAGGGTTTCTTAGGGTTTCCTCAGGGTTTCCTCAGTGTTTTCTCAGAATGATGAAAATTTATTGAAACTGTTTTCATTTTTGAAAATCAAATAATTGCCAATTTTATTTATCGTAGTATGTACTATATTCAAAGTGTGTATCTTTTAAAATAAATAAGATATCATATCTGTTTATTTTTTAGTTATCACTGATTTGTTTTTTTAAATGCTTTTTTCTTTCAAAAAAGTGCATTTTTTCTTTATTTCTCTGATTTTTTTAAAACTCACACTTTGTAATAAAGATGACCTTGTATTTGTTAATTCTTTCAGGATATTTTAAATTGGTTTAATTACCCAAACAGTTTAAGGTAATATTTAGGTGGCCATTTTTTGTGGCTTAATAAATTTTGGAATGCTTTTTTCATTGCAAAAAAAGCTTGTATTTTTTAAATATTTTTTTGAAATGAATTACTGTAATTATACATGTTGCAAAAAAATGAAATATAATTTTTAGTGCTGTTTTATTATGTACAAAACATAAACGAATAAATTAAGTATGATGAAAATGAGATGAGATGAGATACAATGTATTGTATTGATATATTTACAAAGTATTTTTATATAATTGCAGTGTTGGGTGAATCTATTTTTTTAAGATTCCACCAAGAAGGCCACCTTTTTTTCCACCACCCAAAAGTCCACCAAGAAGTCCGCCATCATTTTCACCTCCACCAAGAATACCTCCAAGAAGGCCATCAAGAAGTTGATTTACAACACCATTTTCTCCCAAAAGTGATCCCAAAAGTCCATCATTAAGGAGGCCATTTAATTGTAATAAACCATCCAAATTGAGAAGATCATTCAAATTAAGGGTTGATAAAAGATTTTTGAGAAGACTATCAATATCTCTTAAAAGATCTTGAAGAAGTTTATCAACATTTTTTAATAAATTTGATAATAAATTTCCAATTGCTTGATCTTCTTCCAATAAAGTTAAAACATCATCTTGTACAATATTCTGCAATTATTACTATGTAATACTACAGTAATCATGAAATAACAATGAAAAAAACTTACACCAAGTTTTTCAATCAATTGTCCAACTTCAGGGGAAATATCATTGGCAATATTTTTTAAGGTTTCAAAAGTTGCATCAATTTTACCTTCAACATCTTCAACAATTGATTTATAGAGTTGTTGTAATTCAATTGGTTGTCCGGCAATCCAATTATCAATTGTTTGTAAAATTTCAGATTTTGTCATATTTTCATTTTTTAAAAGTCCTGTCAATTCATCCAATTGTTCTGTTGAAAGAGATGGAAGTAAGCGTTGAAGAATTTGGATAACCTTTTCAAGAAGGGTTCGAACTAATGTAATTAAATCTCCAACAACTCCATCAATTCCTGCATTCAATGGCAAAACTTTTAAAACACCTAATAATTTTCCGTTTAATAATCCTGATAATGGTCCATTATCATTTTTTTCTGATGATGTTGATGAACCACCACCAAGAAGTGGTAGGGCAAAAACACTTGTTGAAAGTAGAAAAGCAAAAAGAATAACAAATTTGCTATACATTATATTAAATGGTTATTATTATTATTAAATAAAAGATGATGATGATTGAATGAAAATTTTCATCTTGCTTATATACTCACATTTTTGTTATGATTATTGAACATCATTTATGATCAAATATCTGGAAAAACATCGATGATCAAGCTTAAAAAAATTTATCAAAAGTTTGAATTAATTAAAAAAAAATTTAGACATTGTTTTGCACAAATATATTTAAATCCTTGTTGTTTTTTGTTTTTAATGCTGCTGCTGTTGTTATTTGATATAATAATATTATTAAAATATTTGCAATTTAAATGATTAAATGAAAAACAAAAATGTGAAACTTTTGACCAACTTACAACAGCAGTAGCTACATTTTTATTTATTTATGTCAACAACATTCATACTGTAGAAATTAATAAAAAGTTTTACATCTATTTTATTTTTTGATACTATTTAAAAAAAACACATTGCATTTAATTATTTAATTATATATTCGATTTAAGAATATAATAGAATAAGAAAATAATAATTATTTAAGCTTAAATGGTGTAAAAATAAATGATAATTTGATTAAAAAAAATAAAAAGCTTGGAGCACTCGAGATTCCCAGGAGGTCTCCCATCCAAGTACTAATCGAGCCCAGCAGTGCTTAACTTGCCAGATCGGACGGGATGGCGTGTTTTCACTGCGGTATGACCCCAAGCGAATGGGTCTCTTCTTTTTTGACTCAAGAAGAAAGGAAGAAATGAAAAAAAGGAAAATGTGTGTAAAACATAAAAGATTTAAACATTTTTTGTGATAAAAATATAACTACAGTATTTTTTTGCTTTAAAAATAGTAATAAATAATTATATTTGAGATTGCTGATGAATTTTTATTCAACATTTTTTTCTGTGTTTTATTTTATCCCATTTTTAAAAAAAAGAGAGAAATTGTTTTTAAAGAGAAAGAGACTTGCATTTTCTCTGCTTCTCTAATCGAAGCAAGCGCAAAAAGTGAAACGGGCCACTTGCATTTTTTCAGTTTCAGTCGTATAATACACAAAAAAAACTTTATGCTTTGGTTTAATTACCCAAAGTTTTGAGGTAAATATTAAAATTCGCGGCCCGGTTTTTTTTGCCAGCGGCTAAATTAAAATAAATTTTGGAAAGTTTTGCTTTTTAGCAGAACAAATATAATAAATGACAACAACAATACTTTTAAATGTAAATCAAATAAATGCCAATACAAGACACATTGGGGGCCTGCCTAACGGCAGTCCCCCGAGATACACGTTAAAATGCCAAAAATAAAACAAAACTGCGTACAAAAAACACACACAGCTGCGCTAAAATAAATCTAGGTCAATAAGCACTTGAAAAAGAAGAAACATTTTCGCGTCAAGAATTTTGCAATTTTACCAAACTTTAACACCCCAAAAAATTACATTCCGCTAACCTCCGCCAAAAATGCACATCACCACTAAAATCAGCACATTTTTCCACACCCATTTCTTTTTTCAAAACAAAAAAAAATTACATATGAATTTCCACAAACAAACAAACATAAACATTTCAAATTAAAAAGGTGGACAAGACACATTGGGGGCCTGCCTAACGGCAGTCCCCCGAGATACACGTTAAAATGCCAAAAATAAAACAAAACTGCGCACAAAAAACACACACAGCAATGGCAAAAATAAATCTAGGTCAACGAGCACTTGAAAAAGAAGAAAACGAAAAGAAACATTTTCGCTCCAAGAATTTTGCAATTTTACCAAACTTTAACACCCCAAAAAATTACATTCCGCTAACCTCCGCCAAAAATGCACATCACCACTAAAATCAGCACATTTTTCCACACCCATTTCTTTTTTCAAAACAAAAAAAAATTACATATGAATTTCCACAAACAAACAAACATAAACATTTCAAATTAAAAAGGTGGACAAGACACATTGGGGGCCTGCCTAACGGCAGTCCCCCGAGATACACGTTAAAATGCCAAAAATAAAACAAAACTGCGCACAAAAAACACACACAGCAATGGCAAAAATAAATCTAGGTCAATAAGCACTTGAAAAAGAAGAAACATTTTCGCGTCAAGAATTTTGCAATTTTACCAAACTTTAACACCCCAAAAAATTACATTCCGCTAACCTCCGCCAAAAATGCACATCACCACTAAAATCAGCACATTTTTCCACACCCATTTCTTTTTTCAAAACAAAAAAAAATTACATATGAATTTCCACAAACAAACAAACATAAACATTTCAAATTAAAAAGGTGGATTAGCTATAACACTCAGTTTATTGATTTTACCCGTCCCCCTCTCCCATGTACTAAGTTATGCATTCTTAGGGTTTCTTAGGGTTTCCTCAGGGTTTCCTCAGTGTTTTCTCAGAATGATGAAAATTTATTGAAACTGTTTTCATTTTTGCAAATCAATTAATTGCCAATTTTATTTATCGTAGTATGTACTATATTCAAAGTGTGTATCTTTTAAAATAAATAAGATATCATATCTGTTTATTTTTTAGTTATCACTGATTTGTTTTTTTAAATGCTTTTTTCTTTCAAAAAAGTGCATTTTTTCTTTATTTCTCTGATTTTTTTAAAACTCACACTTTGTAATAAAGATGACCTTGTATTTGTTAATTCTTTCAGGATATTTTAAATTGGTTTAATTACCCAAACAGTTTAAGGTAATATTTAGGTGGCCATTTTTTGTGGCTTAATAAATTTTGGAATGCTTTTTTCATTGCAAAAAAAGCTTGTATTTTTTAAATATTTTTTTGAAATGAATTACTGTAATTATACATGTTGCAAAAAAATGAAATATAATTTTTAGTGCTGTTTTATTATGTACAAAACATAAACGAATAAATTAAGTATGATGAAAATGAGATGAGATGAGATACAATGTATTGTATTGATATATTTACAAAGTATTTTTATATAATTGCAGTGTTGGGTGAATCTATTTTTTTAAGATTCCACCAAGAAGGCCACCTTTTTTTCCACCACCCAAAAGTCCACCAAGAAGTCCGCCATCATTTTCACCTCCACCAAGAATACCTCCAAGAAGGCCATCAAGAAGTTGATTTACAACACCATTTTCTCCCAAAAGTGATCCCAAAAGTCCATCATTAAGGAGGCCATTTAATTGTAATAAACCATCCAAATTGAGAAGATCATTCAAATTAAGGGTTGATAAAAGATTTTTGAGAAGACTATCAATATCTCTTAAAAGATCTTGAAGAAGTTTATCAACATTTTTTAATAAATTTGATAATAAATTTCCAATTGCTTGATCTTCTTCCAATAAAGTTAAAACATCATCTTGTACAATATTCTGCAATTATTACTATGTAATACTACAGTAATCATGAAATAACAATGAAAAAAACTTACACCAAGTTTTTCAATCAATTGTCCAACTTCAGGGGAAATATCATTGGCAATATTTTTTAAGGTTTCAAAAGTTGCATCAATTTTACCTTCAACATCTTCAACAATTGATTTATAGAGTTGTTGTAATTCAATTGGTTGTCCGGCAATCCAATTATCAATTGTTTGTAAAATTTCAGATTTTGTCATATTTTCATTTTTTAAAAGTCCTGTCAATTCATCCAATTGTTCTGTTGAAAGAGATGGAAGTAAGCGTTGAAGAATTTGGATAACCTTTTCAAGAAGGGTTCGAACTAATGTAATTAAATCTCCAACAACTCCATCAATTCCTGCATTCAATGGCAAAACTTTTAAAACACCTAATAATTTTCCGTTTAATAATCCTGATAATGGTCCATTATCATTTTTTTCTGATGATGTTGATGAACCACCACCAAGAAGTGGTAGGGCAAAAACACTTGTTGAAAGTAGAAAAGCAAAAAGAATAACAAATTTGCTATACATTATATTAAATGGTTATTATTATTATTAAATAAAAGATGATGATGATTGAATGAAAATTTTCATCTTGCTTATATACTCACATTTTTGTTATGATTATTGAACATCATTTATGATCAAATATCTGGAAAAACATCGATGATCAAGCTTAAAAAAATTTATCAAAAGTTTGAATTAATTAAAAAAAAATTTAGACATTGTTTTGCACAAATATATTTAAATCCTTGTTGTTTTTTGTTTTTAATGCTGCTGCTGTTGTTATTTGATATAATAATATTATTAAAATATTTGCAATTTAAATGATTAAATGAAAAACAAAAATGTGAAACTTTTGACCAACTTACAACAGCAGTAGCTACATTTTTATTTATTTATGTCAACAACATTCATACTGTAGAAATTAATAAAAAGTTTTACATCTATTTTATTTTTTGATACTATTTAAAAAAAACACATTGCATTTAATTATTTAATTATATATTCGATTTAAGAATATAATAGAATAAGAAAATAATAATTATTTAAGCTTAAATGGTGTAAAAATAAATGATAATTTGATTAAAAAAAATAAAAAGCTTGGAGCACTCGAGATTCCCAGGAGGTCTCCCATCCAAGTACTAATCGAGCCCAGCAGTGCTTAACTTGCCAGATCGGACGGGATGGCGTGTTTTCACTGCGGTATGACCCCAAGCGAATGGGTCTCTTCTTTTTTGACTCAAGAAGAAAGGAAGAAATGAAAAAAAGGAAAATGTGTGTAAAACATAAAAGATTTAAACATTTTTTGTGATAAAAATATAACTACAGTATTTTTTTGCTTTAAAAATAGTAATAAATAATTATATTTGAGATTGCTGATGAATTTTTATTCAACATTTTTTTCTGTGTTTTATTTTATCCCATTTTTAAAAAAAAGAGAGAAATTGTTTTTAAAGAGAAAGAGACTTGCATTTTCTCTGCTTCTCTAATCGAAGCAAGCGCAAAAAGTGAAACGGGCCACTTGCATTTTTTCAGTTTCAGTCGTATAATACACAAAAAAAACTTTATGCTTTGGTTTAATTACCCAAAGTTTTGAGGTAAATATTAAAATTCGCGGCCCGGTTTTTTTTGCCAGCGGCTAAATTAAAATAAATTTTGGAAAGTTTTGCTTTTTAGCAGAACAAATATAATAAATGACAACAACAATACTTTTAAATGTAAATCAAATAAATGCCAATATTAGCTATAACACTCAGTTTATTGATTTTACCCGTCCCCCTCTCCCATGTACTAAGTTATGCATTCTTAGGGTTTCTTAGGGTTTCCTCAGGGTTTCCTCAGTGTTTTCTCAGAATGATGAAAATTTATTGAAACTGTTTTCATTTTTGAAAATCAAATAATTGCCAATTTTATTTATCGTACTTTATTCAAAGTGTGTATCTTTTAAAATAAATAAGATATCATATCTGTTTATTTTTTAGTTATCACTGATTTGTTTTTTTAAATGCTTTTTTCTTTCAAAAAAGTGCATTTTTTCTTTATTTCTCTGATTTTTTTAAAACTCACACTTTGTAATAAAGATGACCTTGTATTTGTTAATTCTTTCAGGATATTTTAAATTGGTTTAATTACCCAAACAGTTTAAGGTAATATTTAGGTGGCCATTTTTTGTGGCTTAATAAATTTTGGAATGCTTTTTTCATTGCAAAAAAAGCTTGTATTTTTTAAATATTTTTTTGAAATGAATTACTGTAATTATACATGTTGCAAAAAAATGAAATATAATTTTTAGTGCTGTTTTATTATGTACAAAACATAAACGAATAAATTAAGTATGATGAAAATGAGATGAGATGAGATACAATGTATTGTATTGATATATTTACAAAGTATTTTTATATAATTGCAGTGTTGGGTGAATCTATTTTTTTAAGATTCCACCAAGAAGGCCACCTTTTTTTCCACCACCCAAAAGTCCACCAAGAAGTCCGCCATCATTTTCACCTCCACCAAGAATACCTCCAAGAAGGCCATCAAGAAGTTGATTTACAACACCATTTTCTCCCAAAAGTGATCCCAAAAGTCCATCATTAAGGAGGCCATTTAATTGTAATAAACCATCCAAATTGAGAAGATCATTCAAATTAAGGGTTGATAAAAGATTTTTGAGAAGACTATCAATATCTCTTAAAAGATCTTGAAGAAGTTTATCAACATTTTTTAATAAATTTGATAATAAATTTCCAATTGCTTGATCTTCTTCCAATAAAGTTAAAACATCATCTTGTACAATATTCTGCAATTATTACTATGTAATACTACAGTAATCATGAAATAACAATGAAAAAAACTTACACCAAGTTTTTCAATCAATTGTCCAACTTCAGGGGAAATATCATTGGCAATATTTTTTAAGGTTTCAAAAGTTGCATCAATTTTACCTTCAACATCTTCAACAATTGATTTATAGAGTTGTTGTAATTCAATTGGTTGTCCGGCAATCCAATTATCAATTGTTTGTAAAATTTCAGATTTTGTCATATTTTCATTTTTTAAAAGTCCTGTCAATTCATCCAATTGTTCTGTTGAAAGAGATGGAAGTAAGCGTTGAAGAATTTGGATAACCTTTTCAAGAAGGGTTCGAACTAATGTAATTAAATCTCCAACAACTCCATCAATTCCTGCATTCAATGGCAAAACTTTTAAAACACCTAATAATTTTCCGTTTAATAATCCTGATAATGGTCCATTATCATTTTTTTCTGATGATGTTGATGAACCACCACCAAGAAGTGGTAGGGCAAAAACACTTGTTGAAAGTAGAAAAGCAAAAAGAATAACAAATTTGCTATACATTATATTAAATGGTTATTATTATTATTAAATAAAAGATGATGATGATTGAATGAAAATTTTCATCTTGCTTATATACTCACATTTTTGTTATGATTATTGAACATCATTTATGATCAAATATCTGGAAAAACATCGATGATCAAGCTTAAAAAAATTTATCAAAAGTTTGAATTAATTAAAAAAAAATTTAGACATTGTTTTGCACAAATATATTTAAATCCTTGTTGTTTTTTGTTTTTAATGCTGCTGCTGTTGTTATTTGATATAATAATATTATTAAAATATTTGCAATTTAAATGATTAAATGAAAAACAAAAATGTGAAACTTTTGACCAACTTACAACAGCAGTAGCTACATTTTTATTTATTTATGTCAACAACATTCATACTGTAGAAATTAATAAAAAGTTTTACATCTATTTTATTTTTTGATACTATTTAAAAAAAACACATTGCATTTAATTATTTAATTATATATTCGATTTAAGAATATAATAGAATAAGAAAATAATAATTATTTAAGCTTAAATGGTGTAAAAATAAATGATAATTTGATTAAAAAAAATAAAAAGCTTGGAGCACTCGAGATTCCCAGGAGGTCTCCCATCCAAGTACTAATCGAGCCCAGCAGTGCTTAACTTGCCAGATCGGACGGGATGGCGTGTTTTCACTGCGGTATGACCCCAAGCGAATGGGTCTCTTCTTTTTTGACTCAAGAAGAAAGGAAGAAATGAAAAAAAGGAAAATGTGTGTAAAACATAAAAGATTTAAACATTTTTTGTGATAAAAATATAACTACAGTATTTTTTTGCTTTAAAAATAGTAATAAATAATTATATTTGAGATTGCTGATGAATTTTTATTCAACATTTTTTTCTGTGTTTTATTTTATCCCATTTTTAAAAAAAAGAGAGAAATTGTTTTTAAAGAGAAAGAGACTTGCATTTTCTCTGCTTCTCTAATCGAAGCAAGCGCAAAAAGTGAAACGGGCCACTTGCATTTTTTCAGTTTCAGTCGTATAATACACAAAAAAAACTTTATGCTTTGGTTTAATTACCCAAAGTTTTGAGGTAAATATTAAAATTCGCGGCCCGGTTTTTTTTGCCAGCGGCTAAATTAAAATAAATTTTGGAAAGTTTTGCTTTTTAGCAGAACAAATATAATAAATGACAACAACAATACTTTTAAATGTAAATCAAATAAATGCCAATATTAGCTATAACACTCAGTTTATTGATTTTACCCGTCCCCCTCTCCCATGTACTAAGTTATGCATTCTTAGGGTTTCTTAGGGTTTCCTCAGGGTTTCCTCAGTGTTTTCTCAGAATGATGAAAATTTATTGAAACTGTTTTCATTTTTGAAAATCAAATAATTGCCAATTTTATTTATCGTAGTATGTACTATATTCAAAGTGTGTATCTTTTAAAATAAATAAGATATCATATCTGTTTATTTTTTAGTTATCACTGATTTGTTTTTTTAAATGCTTTTTTCTTTCAAAAAAGTGCATTTTTTCTTTATTTCTCTGATTTTTTTAAAACTCACACTTTGTAATAAAGATGACCTTGTATTTGTTAATTCTTTCAGGATATTTTAAATTGGTTTAATTACCCAAACAGTTTAAGGTAATATTTAGGTGGCCATTTTTTGTGGCTTAATAAATTTTGGAATGCTTTTTTCATTGCAAAAAAAGCTTGTATTTTTTAAATATTTTTTTGAAATGAATTACTGTAATTATACATGTTGCAAAAAAATGAAATATAATTTTTAGTGCTGTTTTATTATGTACAAAACATAAACGAATAAATTAAGTATGATGAAAATGAGATGAGATGAGATACAATGTATTGTATTGATATATTTACAAAGTATTTTTATATAATTGCAGTGTTGGGTGAATCTATTTTTTTAAGATTCCACCAAGAAGGCCACCTTTTTTTCCACCACCCAAAAGTCCACCAAGAAGTCCGCCATCATTTTCACCTCCACCAAGAATACCTCCAAGAAGGCCATCAAGAAGTTGATTTACAACACCATTTTCTCCCAAAAGTGATCCCAAAAGTCCATCATTAAGGAGGCCATTTAATTGTAATAAACCATCCAAATTGAGAAGATCATTCAAATTAAGGGTTGATAAAAGATTTTTGAGAAGACTATCAATATCTCTTAAAAGATCTTGAAGAAGTTTATCAACATTTTTTAATAAATTTGATAATAAATTTCCAATTGCTTGATCTTCTTCCAATAAAGTTAAAACATCATCTTGTACAATATTCTGCAATTATTACTATGTAATACTACAGTAATCATGAAATAACAATGAAAAAAACTTACACCAAGTTTTTCAATCAATTGTCCAACTTCAGGGGAAATATCATTGGCAATATTTTTTAAGGTTTCAAAAGTTGCATCAATTTTACCTTCAACATCTTCAACAATTGATTTATAGAGTTGTTGTAATTCAATTGGTTGTCCGGCAATCCAATTATCAATTGTTTGTAAAATTTCAGATTTTGTCATATTTTCATTTTTTAAAAGTCCTGTCAATTCATCCAATTGTTCTGTTGAAAGAGATGGAAGTAAGCGTTGAAGAATTTGGATAACCTTTTCAAGAAGGGTTCGAACTAATGTAATTAAATCTCCAACAACTCCATCAATTCCTGCATTCAATGGCAAAACTTTTAAAACACCTAATAATTTTCCGTTTAATAATCCTGATAATGGTCCATTATCATTTTTTTCTGATGATGTTGATGAACCACCACCAAGAAGTGGTAGGGCAAAAACACTTGTTGAAAGTAGAAAAGCAAAAAGAATAACAAATTTGCTATACATTATATTAAATGGTTATTATTATTATTAAATAAAAGATGATGATGATTGAATGAAAATTTTCATCTTGCTTATATACTCACATTTTTGTTATGATTATTGAACATCATTTATGATCAAATATCTGGAAAAACATCGATGATCAAGCTTAAAAAAATTTATCAAAAGTTTGAATTAATTAAAAAAAAATTTAGACATTGTTTTGCACAAATATATTTAAATCCTTGTTGTTTTTTGTTTTTAATGCTGCTGCTGTTGTTATTTGATATAATAATATTATTAAAATATTTGCAATTTAAATGATTAAATGAAAAACAAAAATGTGAAACTTTTGACCAACTTACAACAGCAGTAGCTACATTTTTATTTATTTATGTCAACAACATTCATACTGTAGAAATTAATAAAAAGTTTTACATCTATTTTATTTTTTGATACTATTTAAAAAAAACACATTGCATTTAATTATTTAATTATATATTCGATTTAAGAATATAATAGAATAAGAAAATAATAATTATTTAAGCTTAAATGGTGTAAAAATAAATGATAATTTGATTAAAAAAAATAAAAAGCTTGGAGCACTCGAGATTCCCAGGAGGTCTCCCATCCAAGTACTAATCGAGCCCAGCAGTGCTTAACTTGCCAGATCGGACGGGATGGCGTGTTTTCACTGCGGTATGACCCCAAGCGAATGGGTCTCTTCTTTTTTGACTCAAGAAGAAAGGAAGAAATGAAAAAAAGGAAAATGTGTGTAAAACATAAAAGATTTAAACATTTTTTGTGATAAAAATATGAGTACAGTATTTTTTTGCTTTAAAAATAGTAATAAATAATTATATTTGAGATTGCTGATGAATTTTTATTCAACATTTTTTTCTGTGTTTTATTTTATCCCATTTTTAAAAAAAAGAGAGAAATTGTTTTTAAAGAGAAAGAGACTTGCATTTTCTCTGCTTCTCTAATCGAAGCAAGCGCAAAAAGTGAAACGGGCCACTTGCATTTTTTCAGTTTCAGTCGTATAATACACAAAAAAAACTTTATGCTTTGGTTTAATTACCCAAAGTTTTGAGGTAAATATTAAAACAGCCCGGTTTTTTTGCCAGCGGCTAAATTAAAATAAATTTTGGAAAGTTTTGCTTTTTAGCAGAACAAATATAATAAATGACAACAACAATACTTTTAAATGTAAATCAAATAAATGCCAATATTAGCTATAACACTCAGTTTATTGATTTTACCCGTCCCCCTATCCCATGTACTAAGTTATGTATTCTTAGGGTTTCTTAGGGTTTCCTCAGGGTTTCTTAGGGTTTCCTCAGTGTTTTCTCAGAATGATGAAAATTTATTGAAACTGTTTTCATTTTTGAAAATCAAATAATTGCCAATTTTATTTATCGTAGTATGTACTATATGCAAAGTCTTTTAAAATAAATAAAATATCATATTTGTTCCTTTTTTTTATTATCACTGATTAGATTTTTTAAATGCCCTTTCAAAAAAGTGCATTTTTTCTATATTTCTCTGATTTTTTTAAAACTCACACTTTGTAATAAAGATGACCTTGTATTTATTAATTCTTCCAGGATATTTTAAATTGGTTTAATTACCCAAACAGTTTAAGGTAATATTTAGTTGGCCATTTTTTGTGGCTTAATAAATTTTGGAATGCTTTTTTCATTGCAAAAAAAGCTTGTATTTTTTAAATATTTTTTTGAAATGGATTACTGTAATTATACATGTTGCAAAAAAAAAGAAATATAATTTTTAGTGCTGTTTTATTATGTACAAAACATAAACGAATAAATTAAGTATGATGAAAATGAGATGAGATGAGATACAATGTATTGTATTGATATATTTACAAAGTATTTTTATATAATTGCAGTGTTGGGTGAATCTATTTTTTTAAGATTCCACCAAGAAGGCCACCTTTTTTTCCACCACCCAAAAGTCCACCAAGAAGTCCGCCATCATTTTCACCTCCACCAAGAATACCTCCAAGAAGGCCATCAAGAAGTTGATTTACAACACCATTTTCTCCCAAAAGTGATCCCAAAAGTCCATCATTAAGGAGGCCATTTAATTGTAATAAACCATCCAAATTTAGAAGATCATTCAAATTAAGGGTTGATAAAAGATTTTTGAGAAGACTATCAATATCTCTTAAAAGATCTTGAAGAAGTTTATCAACATTTTTTAATAAATTTGATAATAAATTTCCAATTGCTTGATCTTCTTCCAATAAAGTTAAAACATCATCTTGTACAATATTCTGCAATTATTACTATGTAATACTAGAGTAATCATGAAATAACAATGAAAAAAACTTACACCAAGTTTTTCAATCAATTGTCCAACTTCAGGGGAAATATCATTGGCAATATTTTTTAAGGTTTCAAAAGTTGCATCAATTTTACCTTCAACATCTTCAACAATTGATTTATATAGTTGTTGTAATTCAATTGGTTGTCCGGCAATCCAATTATCAATTGTTTGTAAAATTTCAGATTTTGTCATATTTTCATTTTTTAAAAGTCCTGTCAATTATCATCAAATTTTTAACATTAACAACGCTCAATTATATTATTAATTAATACTATCAACTATGACTCCACCTTTATTTACCACATCACCTCAACCTCCATCTGCCAAAAGAAATTATTCACAAGTATCTTCTGGTCCTCAACTTCCTTCAAATGTTGAACTTGTTGCTTTTTTCATGGATTCCCATAACAAAATGCAAGATGAATTATCAAAAAAGAATGAACAAATTGCTGCTCTTCATCAAATAATACTACTTATGCAACAAGAAAAAGCTGCTCCTACTCCACCTCGACGACGAGAAAGTTATGCTCCAACTATTAATGAACCCCGCAACGATGCTTACTCTAACATGATTGTTGTAACCAACATCCCAGAACAAATTGATGCTCCAAATGAAGATGAACTTGACAAAGCTGCTATCAATAATCTCATCAAAAATATTGATCCTGGTGTCGAAATTGATTCTCTTGCTCGTATGGGAAGGAAAACCAATGGAAAAAAACGATCAATCAAAGTTAAGCTACAATCAAACCAACAAAAGAAAGCGGTTCTCTCAAAAGCTCCTACCTACATCAAATCAAATCCGGAATTATTAAAGAATAATACCTTCATCAATAGTATGCGGTCGCCTGAATCACATCGAATGCAAGTCAAACTCCAACGGCGACTTAATGAACTTCGAAAGGATGCCAAAGAAAGCAAGATGGATGTTAGATTATATATTCAACGAAATCAAATTCATCTTAATGATATATCTAATCCAGAAAAGAATGGAATTCTAAATGATGCAGTAAATGAAGAAGTTGCAGCCTTCTACAAACAACACAATATTTTTCGTGGAAGAACCCAATCAACCACCTCCGACTTTGAAATGCATTAATAAAGCTGCAAATGTTAATAAAGGTCTGCTCTGTTACTTATTTAACTGTATTAGCATGTGTAATAAGCTCAATGAGCTCTATGTATTTCTTTCTGTATATCAACCCGACATATTATTTCTCTGTGAAACGTGGTTCCATGCCGCTATAACAAATTCTTCCCTCATCTCAAATCTACCCTACAACATCATAAGAAAAGATCGACCAACTCAAGCATATGGAGGTGTATGCATATTCATCAAAAACAACTATCATCACATCCCAATCAACAACAACGTCGATGAAACTATTGCCTTTGACCTCTTCAACAACAACAACATCTGCCGATTCATCCTATCATATCGGCCTCAGTATCTTGATCCAATTGAAGTTTTTGCTGACTTTACAACATTATTCAACTCTGTCTCACCTTATACTCCAACACAATATATCCTGTTAGGTGATCTTAACCTACCTCAAATTAAATGGTCAAACCATCTTCCTGCTTCATCGGGTCAAATTAATGATGCAATCTATGATTTCTGTCAATCCTTCAACCTCAAGCAATTGGTCGACTTTCCAACAAGAATAACTTCCACCACAGCAAATATATTGGACTTAATCTTCTCATCTTCTGATAATGTCTCCAATATCACAGCATTATCCTCCATTCACAATAATCCAACTGAACCATCGAATCAAAGCCTTTTATTTCCAACTTTTGACCATGAGATAATATCATTCAACATCAGCTATCTCCCTGAACCTAAAGAAGCTAGAATATCAACATACTATGATTTTGCAAATGGTGAATATGATCTTATCAACTATCATTTCTCAACTATAAATTGGTTTAAAGAACTATCCTGCCATGAAACGTCCAACGATAAGTTCAATTTCATAAAATCGTCCATCCTCCAAGGGATTTTCGACTTAAACTTTATACCAAAAAAGAATTTTAACTCTCACCAAAAGCAATTGTGTTTTCCGAAAATCATCACCAAGTTAAAGGAAAAATTTATTATGCTTATTCAAGACAACAACACTTATGATAGCAGAAAAACTGGGAAAAAACTTTTTCAATCATTCAAGAACTTCTACAACAAAAATCAACATAAATTACTATCAAACCGTAAAGCACTATACAAAACTATGGAGAACATTACTAAAACCAATCATGCTCCAATTCCAACTATACAAATAAATGATACTCAAATCTTCGATGATGGCCTCAAAGCGGAATCATTCTTATCATATTTCAAATCTGTATACAACAATTCAGATAAATCAATCTCGTATACTTCCAATGTTGATCAACCTGATACGTTATCAAATATCATCTTTCATCATCTCCTCGTGGAAAAATTCTTAAAGAAGTGTAAGAATAAAAATATCAACGGACCTGATTCAATACCTGGTATTATTCTCAAAAAATGCGCAGCAACACTTTGTATACCTTTTACGATATTGTTTAATCATATGATGCAATACTGTGATGTCCCAGATGTCTTCTTACTATCTCATGTTTCACCTATACCAAAGATTCCAAATCCTATTCAACTATCAGATTTTCGACCTATTTGCGGCACAAGTGAAGTTCTGAAAACATTGGAAAGATATGTCAAAGACCAACTTTTACTCCATTTACATGTCAATAAACTTCTACCTAAAGAACAATTTGGATTCCTACCTGGTAAATCGACAACAAAACAAATGGTCTTATTTACCGAACATATTTATCGATCAAGTGATAAGAAAATGACAACTGATGTTATCTATGTTGATGCAGAAAAAGCCTTTGATAAACCAAAATTCGAACGTATACAACAAGAACTTAAAGATTCAAAAATTGATGGAAAACTTCTTAATCTCATTATGTTTCTGCTTGTTAATCGTAAGTTCTTGGTTAAAATTAATGGGAAACTCTCTTCACAAACTGAAGCAGACTCTGGGGTTGGTCAAGGATCTGTACTTGGACCAATAATATTCATCATTCTTCTTTCTAAACTAAGTCGTCTACTGAATAATATTGACGGAATTATCCACTTTATATTTGCCGATGATCTCAAATTAGTATGACCACCAAGAAGTGGTAGGGCAAAAACACTTGTTGAAAGTAGAAAAGCAAAAAGAATAACAAATTTGCTATACATTATATTAAATGGTTATTATTATTATTAAATAAAAGATGATGATGATTGAATGAAAATTTTCATCTTGCTTATATACTCACATTTTTGTTATGATTATTGAACATCATTTATGATCAAATATCTGGAAAAACATCGATGATCAAGCTTAAAAAAATTTATCAAAAGTTTGAATTAATTAAAAAAAAATTTAGACATTGTTTTGCACAAATATATTTAAATCCTTGTTGTTTTTTGTTTTTAATGCTGCTGCTGTTGTTATTTGATATAATAATATTATTAAAATATTTGCAATTTAAATGATTAAATGAAAAACAAAAATGTGAAACTTTTGACCAACTTACAACAGCAGTAGCTACATTTTTATTTATTTATGTCAACAACATTCATACTGTAGAAATTAATAAAAAGTTTTACATCTATTTTATTTTTTGATACTATTTAAAAAAAACACATTGCATTTAATTATTTAATTATATATTCGATTTAAGAATATAATAGAATAAGAAAATAATAATTATTTAAGCTTAAATGGTGTAAAAATAAATGATAATTTGATTAAAAAAAATAAAAAGCTTGGAGCACTCGAGATTCCCAGGAGGTCTCCCATCCAAGTACTAATCGAGCCCAGCAGTGCTTAACTTGCCAGATCGGACGGGATGGCGTGTTTTCACTGCGGTATGACCCCAAGCGAATGGGTCTCTTCTTTTTTGACTCAAGAAGAAAGGAAGAAATGAAAAAAAGGAAAATGTGTGTAAAACATAAAAGATTTAAACATTTTTTGTGATAAAAATATAACTACAGTATTTTTTTGCTTTAAAAATAGTAATAAATAATTATATTTGAGATTGCTGATGAATTTTTATTCAACATTTTTTTCTGTGTTTTATTTTATCCCATTTTTAAAAAAAAGAGAGAAATTGTTTTTAAAGAGAAAGAGACTTGCATTTTCTCTGCTTCTCTAATCGAAGCAAGCGCAAAAAGTGAAACGGGCCACTTGCATTTTTTCAGTTTCAGTCGTATAATACACAAAAAAAACTTTATGCTTTGGTTTAATTACCCAAAGTTTTGAGGTAAATATTAAAATTCGCGGCCCGGTTTTTTTTGCCAGCGGCTAAATTAAAATAAATTTTGGAAAGTTTTGCTTTTTAGCAGAACAAATATAATAAATGACAACAACAATACTTTTAAATGTAAATCAAATAAATGCCAATATTAGCTATAACACTCAGTTTATTGATTTTACCCGTCCCCCTCTCCCATGTACTAAGTTATGCATTCTTAGGGTTTCTTAGGGTTTCCTCAGGGTTTCCTCAGTGTTTTCTCAGAATGATGAAAATTTATTGAAACTGTTTTCATTTTTGAAAATCAAATAATTGCCAATTTTATTTATCGTAGTATGTACTATATTCAAAGTGTGTATCTTTTAAAATAAATAAGATATCATATCTGTTTATTTTTTAGTTATCACTGATTTGTTTTTTTAAATGCTTTTTTCTTTCAAAAAAGTGCATTTTTTCTTTATTTCTCTGATTTTTTTAAAACTCACACTTTGTAATAAAGATGACCTTGTATTTGTTAATTCTTTCAGGATATTTTAAATTGGTTTAATTACCCAAACAGTTTAAGGTAATATTTAGGTGGCCATTTTTTGTGGCTTAATAAATTTTGGAATGCTTTTTTCATTGCAAAAAAAGCTTGTATTTTTTAAATATTTTTTTGAAATGAATTACTGTAATTATACATGTTGCAAAAAAATGAAATATAATTTTTAGTGCTGTTTTATTATGTACAAAACATAAACGAATAAATTAAGTATGATGAAAATGAGATGAGATGAGATACAATGTATTGTATTGATATATTTACAAAGTATTTTTATATAATTGCAGTGTTGGGTGAATCTATTTTTTTAAGATTCCACCAAGAAGGCCACCTTTTTTTCCACCACCCAAAAGTCCACCAAGAAGTCCGCCATCATTTTCACCTCCACCAAGAATACCTCCAAGAAGGCCATCAAGAAGTTGATTTACAACACCATTTTCTCCCAAAAGTGATCCCAAAAGTCCATCATTAAGGAGGCCATTTAATTGTAATAAACCATCCAAATTGAGAAGATCATTCAAATTAAGGGTTGATAAAAGATTTTTGAGAAGACTATCAATATCTCTTAAAAGATCTTGAAGAAGTTTATCAACATTTTTTAATAAATTTGATAATAAATTTCCAATTGCTTGATCTTCTTCCAATAAAGTTAAAACATCATCTTGTACAATATTCTGCAATTATTACTATGTAATACTACAGTAATCATGAAATAACAATGAAAAAAACTTACACCAAGTTTTTCAATCAATTGTCCAACTTCAGGGGAAATATCATTGGCAATATTTTTTAAGGTTTCAAAAGTTGCATCAATTTTACCTTCAACATCTTCAACAATTGATTTATATAGTTGTTGTAATTCAATTGGTTGTCCGGCAATCCAATTATCAATTGTTTGTAAAATTTCAGATTTTGTCATATTTTCATTTTTTAAAAGTCCTGTCAATTCATCCAATTGTTCTGTTGAAAGAGAAGGAAGTAAGCGTTGAAGAATTTGGATAACCTTTTCAAGAAGGGTTCGAACTAATGTAATTAAATCTCCAACAACTCCATCAATTCCTGCATTCAATGGCAAAACTTTTAAAACACCTAATAATTTTCCGTTTAATAATCCTGATAATGGTCCATTATCATTTTTTTCTGATGATGTTGATGAACCACCACCAAGAAGTGGTAGGGCAAAAACACTTGTTGAAAGTAGAAAAGCAAAAAGAATAACAAATTTGCTATACATAATATTAAATGGTTATTATTTAATAAAAGATGATGATGATGATTGAATGAAAATTTTCATTTTGCTTATATACTCACATTTTTGTTATGATTATTGAACATTATTTTTGATCAAATATCTAGAAAAAAAACATTGATGATCAAGCTTAAAAAAATGTTATCAAAATTTTGAATTAATTTTTTTTAAAAAGAAATTTTGACATTGTTTTGCACAAATATATTTAAATCCTCGTTGTTTTTTTGTTTTTTTGATATTATTATAGCATTTGCAATTTAAATGATTAAATGAAAAACAAAAATATGAAACTTTTGACCAAATTACAACAGTAGTATAATTAAATGCAAATTACTAAAAGGCATGTTAAAATAATTATTATTTAAGCTTAAATGGTGTAAAAATAAATGATAATTTGATTAAAAAATATAAAAAGCTTGGAGCACTCGAGATTCCCAGGAGGTCTCCCATCCAAGTACTAATCGAGCCCAGCAGTGCTTAACTTGCCAGATCGGACGGGATGGCGTGTTTTCACTGCGGTATGACCCCAAGCGAATGGGTCTCTTCTTTTTTGACTCAAGAAGAAAGGAAGAAATGAAAAAAAGGAAAATGTGTGTAAAACATAAAAGATTTAAACATTTTTTGTGATAAAAATATGAGTACAGTATTTTTTTGCTTTAAAAATAGTAATAAATAATTATATTTGAGATGGCTGATGAATTTTTATTCAACATTTTTTTCCGTGTTTTATTTTATCTACCTTTTTTTAAAAAAAGAGAGAAATTGTTTTTAAAGAGAAAGAGACTTGCATTTTCTCTGCTTCTCTAATCGAAGCAAGCGCAAAAAGTGAAACGGGCCACTTGTGCTGTTTCACTTTCAGTCGTATAATACACAAAAAAAACTTTATGCTTTGGTTTAATTACCCAAAGTTTTGAGGTAAATATTAAAACAGCCCGGTTTTTTTGCCAGCGGCTAAATTAAAATAAATTTTGGAAAGTTTTGCTTTTTAGCAGAACAAATATAATAAATGACAACAACAATACTTTTAAATGTAAATCAAATAAATGCCAATATTAGCTATAACACTCAGTTTATTGATTTTACCCGTCCCCCTATCCCATGTACTAAGTTATGTATTCTTAGGGTTTCCTCAGGGTTTCTTAGGGTTTTCTCAGAATGATGAAAATTTATTGAAACTGTTTTCATTTTTGAAAATCAAATAATTGCCAATTTTATTTATCGTAGTATGTACTATATGCAAAGTCTTTTAAAATAAATAAAATATCATATTTGTTCCTTTTTTTTATTATCACTGATTAGATTTTTTAAATGCCCTTTCAAAAAAGTGCATTTTTTCTATATTTCTCTGATTTTTTTAAAACTCACACTTTGTAATAAAGATGACCTTGTATTTATTAATTCTTCCAGGATATTTTAAATTGGTTTAATTACCCAAACAGTTTAAGGTAATATTTAGTTGGCCATTTTTTGTGGCTTAATAAATTTTGGAATGCTTTTTTCATTGCAAAAAAAGCTTGTATTTTTTAAATATTTTTTTGAAATGGATTACTGTAATTATACATGTTGCAAAAAAAAAGAAATATAATTTTTATTGCTGTTTTATTATGTACAAAACATAAACGAATAAATTAAGTATGATGAAAATGAGATGAGATGAGATACAATGTATTGTATTGATATATTTACAAAGTATTTTTATATAATTGCAGTGTTGGGTGAATCTATTTTTTTAAGATTCCACCAAGAAGGCCACCTTTTTTTCCACCACCCAAAAGTCCACCAAGAAGTCCGCCATCATTTTCACCTCCACCAAGAATACCTCCAAGAAGGCCATCAAGAAGTTGATTTACAACACCATTTTCTCCCAAAAGTGATCCCAAAAGTCCATCATTAAGGAGGCCATTTAATTGTAATAAACCATCCAAATTTAGAAGATCATTCAAATTAAGGGTTGATAAAAGATTTTTGAGAAGACTATCAATATCTCTTAAAAGATCTTGAAGAAGTTTATCAACATTTTTTAATAAATTTGATAATAAATTTCCAATTGCTTGATCTTCTTCCAATAAAGTTAAAACATCATCTTTTACAATATTCTGCAATTATTACTATGTAATACTAGAGTAATCATGAAATAACAATGAAAAAAACTTACACCAAGTTTTTCAATCAATTGTCCAACTTCAGGGGAAATATCATTGGCAATATTTTTTAAGGTTTCAAAAGTTGCATCAATTTTACCTTCAACATCTTCAACAATTGATTTATAGAGTTGTTGTAATTCAATTGGTTGTCCGGCAATCCAATTATCAATTGTTTGTAAAATTTCAGATTTTGTCATATTTTCATTTTTTAAAAGTCCTGTCAATTCATCCAATTGTTCTGCTGAAAGAGAAGGAAGTAAGCGTTGAAGAATTTGGATAACCTTTTCAAGAAGGGTTCGAACTAATGTAATTAAATCTCCAACAACTCCATCAATTCCTGCATTCAATGGCAAAACTTTTAAAACACCTAATAATTTTCCGTTTAATAATCCTGATAATGGTCCATTATCATTTTTTTCTGATGATGTTGATGAACCACCACCAAGAAGTGGTAGGGCAAAAACACTTGTTGAAAGTAGAAAAGCAAAAAGAATAACAAATTTGCTATACATAATATTAAATGGTTATTATTTAATAAAAGATGATGATGATGATTGAATGAAAATTTTCATCTTGCTTATATACTCACATTTTTGTTATGATTATTGAACATTATTTTTGATCGAATATCTAGAAAAAAAACATTGATGATCAAGCTTAAAAAAATGTTATCAAAATTTTGAATTAATTTTTTTTAAAAAGAAATTTTGACATTGTTTTGCACAAATATATTTAAATCCTCGTTGTTTTTTTGTTTTTTTGATATTATTATAGCATTTGCAATTTAAATGATTAAATGAAAAACAAAAATATGAAACTTTTGACCAAATTACAACAGTAGTATAATTAAATGCAAATTACTAAAAGGCATGTTAAAATAATTATTATTTAAGCTTAAATGGTGTAAAAATAAATGATAATTTGATTAAAAAATATAAAAAGCTTGGAGCACTCGAGATTCCCAGGAGGTCTCCCATCCAAGTACTAATCGAGCCCAGCAGTGCTTAACTTGCCAGATCGGACGTGATGGCGTGTTTTCACTGCGGTATGACCCCAAGCGAATGGGTCTCTTCTTTTTTGACTCAAGAAGAAAGGAAGAAATGAAAAAAAGGAAAATGTGTGTAAAACATAAAAGATTTAAACATTTTTTGTGATAAAAATATGAGTACAGTATTTTTTTGCTTTAAAAATAGTAATAAATAATTATATTTGAGATGGCTGATGAATTTTTATTCAACATTTTTTTCCGTGTTTTATTTTATCTACCTTTTTTTAAAAAAAGAGAGAAATTGTTTTTAAAGAGAAAGAGACTTGCATTTTCTCTGCTTCTCTAATCGAAGCAAGCGCAAAAAGTGAAACGGGCCACTTGTGCTGTTTCACTTTCAGTCGTATAATACACAAAAAAAACTTTATGCTTTGGTTTAATTACCCAAAGTTTTGAGGTAAATATTAAAACAGCCCGGTTTTTTTGCCAGCGGCTAAATTAAAATAAATTTTGGAAAGTTTTGCTTTTTAGCAGAACAAATATAATAAATGACAACAACAATACTTTTAAATGTAAATCAAATAAATGCCAATATTAGCTATAACACTCAGTTTATTGATTTTACCCGTCCCCCTATCCCATGTACTAAGTTATGTATTCTTAGGGTTTCCTCAGGGTTTCTTAGGGTTTTCTCAGAATGATGAAAATTTATTGAAACTGTTTTCATTTTTGAAAATCAAATAATTGCCAATTTTATTTATCGTAGTATGTACTATATGCAAAGTCTTTTAAAATAAATAAAATATCATATTTGTTCCTTTTTTTTATTATCACTGATTAGATTTTTTAAATGCCCTTTCAAAAAAGTGCATTTTTTCTATATTTCTCTGATTTTTTTAAAACTCACACTTTGTAATAAAGATGACCTTGTATTTATTAATTCTTCCAGGATATTTTAAATTGGTTTAATTACCCAAACAGTTTAAGGTAATATTTAGTTGGCCATTTTTTGTGGCTTAATAAATTTTGGAATGCTTTTTTCATTGCAAAAAAAGCTTGTATTTTTTAAATATTTTTTTGAAATGGATTACTGTAATTATACATGTTGCAAAAAAAAAGAAATATAATTTTTATTGCTGTTTTATTATGTACAAAACATAAACGAATAAATTAAGTATGATGAAAATGAGATGAGATGAGATACAATGTATTGTATTGATATATTTACAAAGTATTTTTATATAATTGCAGTGTTGGGTGAATCTATTTTTTTAAGATTCCACCAAGAAGGCCACCTTTTTTTCCACCACCCAAAAGTCCACCAAGAAGTCCGCCATCATTTTCACCTCCACCAAGAATACCTCCAAGAAGGCCATCAAGAAGTTGATTTACAACACCATTTTCTCCCAAAAGTGATCCCAAAAGTCCATCATTAAGGAGGCCATTTAATTGTAATAAACCATCCAAATTTAGAAGATCATTCAAATTAAGGGTTGATAAAAGATTTTTGAGAAGACTATCAATATCTCTTAAAAGATCTTGAAGAAGTTTATCAACATTTTTTAATAAATTTGATAATAAATTTCCAATTGCTTGATCTTCTTCCAATAAAGTTAAAACATCATCTTTTACAATATTCTGCAATTATTACTATGTAATACTAGAGTAATCATGAAATAACAATGAAAAAAACTTACACCAAGTTTTTCAATCAATTGTCCAACTTCAGGGGAAATATCATTGGCAATATTTTTTAAGGTTTCAAAAGTTGCATCAATTTTACCTTCAACATCTTCAACAATTGATTTATAGAGTTGTTGTAATTCAATTGGTTGTCCGGCAATCCAATTATCAATTGTTTGTAAAATTTCAGATTTTGTCATATTTTCATTTTTTAAAAGTCCTGTCAATTCATCCAATTGTTCTGCTGAAAGAGAAGGAAGTAAGCGTTGAAGAATTTGGATAACCTTTTCAAGAAGGGTTCGAACTAATGTAATTAAATCTCCAACAACTCCATCAATTCCTGCATTCAATGGCAAAACTTTTAAAACACCTAATAATTTTCCGTTTAATAATCCTGATAATGGTCCATTATCATTTTTTTCTGATGATGTTGATGAACCACCACCAAGAAGTGGTAGGGCAAAAACACTTGTTGAAAGTAGAAAAGCAAAAAGAATAACAAATTTGCTATACATAATATTAAATGGTTATTATTTAATAAAAGATGATGATGATGATTGAATGAAAATTTTCATCTTGCTTATATACTCACATTTTTGTTATGATTATTGAACATTATTTTTGATCGAATATCTAGAAAAAAAACATTGATGATCAAGCTTAAAAAAATGTTATCAAAATTTTGAATTAATTTTTTTTAAAAAGAAATTTTGACATTGTTTTGCACAAATATATTTAAATCCTCGTTGTTTTTTTGTTTTTTTGATATTATTATAGCATTTGCAATTTAAATGATTAAATGAAAAACAAAAATATGAAACTTTTGACCAAATTACAACAGTAGTATAATTAAATGCAAATTACTAAAAGGCATGTTAAAATAATTATTATTTAAGCTTAAATGGTGTAAAAATAAATGATAATTTGATTAAAAAATATAAAAAGCTTGGAGCACTCGAGATTCCCAGGAGGTCTCCCATCCAAGTACTAATCGAGCCCAGCAGTGCTTAACTTGCCAGATCGGACGGGATGGCGTGTTTTCACTGCGGTATGACCCCAAGCGAATGGGTCTCTTCTTTTTTGACTCAAGAAGAAAGGAAGAAATGAAAAAAAGGAAAATGTGTGTAAAACATAAAAGATTTAAACATTTTTTGTGATAAAAATATGAGTACAGTATTTTTTTGCTTTAAAAATAGTAATAAATAATTATATTTGAGATGGCTGATGAATTTTTATTCAACATTTTTTTCCGTGTTTTATTTTGTCTACCTTTTTTTAAAAAAAGAGAGAAATTGTTTTTAAAGAGAAAGAGACTTGCATTTTCTCTGCTTCTCTAATCGAAGCAAGCGCAAAAAGTGAAACGGGCCACTTGTGCTGTTTCACTTTCAGTCGTATAATACACAAAAAAAACTTTAAGCTTTGGTTTAATTACCCAAAGTTTTGAGGTAAATATTAAAACAGCCCGGTTTTTTTGCCAGCGGCTAAATTAAAATAAATTTTGGAAAGTTTTGCTTTTTAGCAGAACAAATATAATAAATGACAACAACAATACTTTTAAATGTAAATCAAATAAATGCCAATGTTAGCTATAACACTCAGTTTATTGATTTTATCCGTTCCCCTATCCCATGTACTCAGTTATGTATTCTTAGGGTTTCCTCAGTGTTTTCTCAGGGTTTCCTCAGTGTTTTCTCAGAATGATGAAAAATTATTGATACTGTTTTCATTTTTGAAAATCAAATAATTGCCAATTTTATTTATCGTAGTATGTACTATATTCAAAGTGTGTATCTTTTGAAATAAATAAAATATCATATCTGTTTATTTTTTAGTTATCACTGATTTGTTTTTTTAAATGCTTTTTTCTTTCAAAAAAGTGCATTTTTTCTTTATTTCTCTGATTTTTTTAAAACTCACACTTTGTAATAAAGATGACCTTGTATTTATTAATTCTTCCAGGATATTTTAAATTGGTTTAATTACCCAAACAGTTTAAGGTAATATTTAGTTGGCCATTTTTTGTGGCTTAATAAATTTTGGAATGCTTTTTTCATTGCAAAAAAAGCTTGTATTTTTTAAATATTTTTTTGAAATGGATTACTGTAATTATATAAGCTTAGGCTTAGACTTAGATCTGTACGCTCCCTAATAGTTGTTCCACTATTATTTAAGAATAATGTTTATGACATCAAAGATACCTGTTTTGATGTCATAAACATTATGTTTTTTGTTTGCAAAAAAAGAAGAAGAAAAAAAATGCGTAGAGAGAGAGCGTCACTTTGGCTGTCTGCCATTTCGGTGGAATTTCTCTTGCGTTCTTCCTTTTATTGCATGGCTCGAATAAAAGCGAGTTTGATTTAGTTAATTTCATGGGAGTGGCATCCCTTGAATACCGCAATCTTGCAAGGACTATCCGTGTATGGCCTAGGGGTCAGATATGTTCTCCCTTTAGATATGTATCGTTTACGATCTATCTTTAGCAATGTATTCGGCTCATAAAATGCTATCACTTCGTCCACGGCACATTCTGGGAAGTTCTGTAAAAGCGTAACGGCACGATTTATATTATATAAATCTGAGACAGCAAAAACATATGCAGAATGGAGATGTGTCATCTGGTAAAAAAATAAATAGTGATTAAATCACCGGCAAGTGAAAAAAAATTTTTCGAAAAAATAAATTTTTTGGTTTTATTATAGTACTTTTAGACCTGAATAAGAACAATATAAAAACAAAAAATTAAAAAAATTAAGTTAAAGCGTCAAAAATGCCATCTGAAAATTTCAAAAAGTAAAAATTTTTGGTTGAGACACTTTTTCTTTCTTTTTTTGCTACAAAAAAAATGCGTTTCCTTTATGTTTTAGAAGGACTCGTTGCCAAAACAATGCATTCCTTCGATTTTTTAACGTTTTTGATCAAAATCTAGCTCTGCGATTGCTCCCTATTTTTTTCGTGTGCTTTTGCGTGCTTTATATTTTTACCATAGACGTATTTTTTGAAGGGCTATCGAACTGTGCCACCAGTTATGCTTACTTGGGCTTACTAAGGGGTCAAAAGTCGAAAAAACATGTATTTTTTGAGTTTTCCACCCTTTGTCCTAGGGGAAAATTTTTTTAAATGTCATATTCGGAATCAGCATAAAAAGTAACATCTAGTAGCTCTAATTATTAGAGTCTAAATCAAAATTTTATTTTTCATACTGTAACGAAAAAAATGTCAAAAAAAGGAAAGGAAAAATGTTTGCTTGCCGGTCTCTAGATTAAATCAAAAAAATTGCGGTTTTCTTCCTTCGGAAAGTTTTTTTGCAATTTTATACAAAAGTATCATTGGAAAAAAAATTGAATAGAAAAAGTGGGTGTAATATTTTATTATTAAATTATAAAGTATTACATCCACAGAAATGACACCCAAAAACCAAACAACTTGCAAAAGATTTTTTAAAAATGGCAAATTAAATCAATAAAAGAAATACAAAAAGGAATCAGATAAACTTTTACAAAAATTTTTATTTAACTTTGACATCTTTTTCAATTAATAAAAAATCTATTTATTTTCTACAGTACACTCAAAAGCAATAAAATATATATTGGAATCAGATAAACTTTTTTTAACTTTTTCAATCTATTTATTTTCTACAGTACCCTCAAAAGCAATAAAATATATGGCTGATGAATTTTTATCCAACATTTTTTTCCGTGTTTTGTTTTATCTACCTTTTTTTAAAAAAAGAGAGAAATTGTTTTTAAAGAGAAAGAGACTTGCATTTTCTCTGCTTCTCTAATCGAAGCAAGCGCAAAAAGTGAAACGGGCCACTTGTGCTGTTTCACTTTCAGTCGTATAATACACAAAAAAAACTTTATGCTTTGGTTTAATTACCCAAAGTTTTGAGGTAAATATTAAAACAGCCCGGTTTTTTTGCCAGCGGCTAAATTAAAATAAATTTTGGAAAGTTTTGCTTTTTAGCAGAACAAATATAATAAATGACAACAACAATACTTTTAAATGTAAATCAAATAAATGCCAATGTTAGCTATAACACTCAGTTTATTGATTTTATCCGTTCCCCTATCCCATGTACTCAGTTATGTATTCTTAGGGTTTCCTCAGTGTTTTCTCAGGGTTTCCTCAGTGTTTTCTCAGGGTTTCCTCAGTGTTTTCTCAGAATGATGAAAAATTATTGATACTGTTTTCATTTTTGAAAATCAAATAATTGCCAATTTTATTTATCGTAGTATGTACTATATTCAAAGTGTGTATCTTTTGAAATAAATAAAATATCATATTTGTTCCTTTTTTTTAGTTATCACTGATTTGTTTTTTTAAATGCCCTTTCAAAAAAGTGCAATTTTTCTATATTTCTCTGATTTTTTTAAAACTCACACTTTGTAATAAAGATGATCTTGTATTTATTAATTCTTCCAGGATATTTTAAATTGGTTTAATTACCCAAACAGTTTAAGGTAATATTTAGTTGGCCATTTTTTGTGGCTTAATAAATTTTGGAATGCTTTTTTCATTGCAAAAAAGCTTATATTTTACATATTTTTTTGAAATTGATTACTGTAATTATACATGTTGCAAAAAAAAGAAATATAATTTTTATTGCTGTTTTATTATGTACAAAACATAAACGAATAAATTAAGTATGTTGAAAATGAGATGAGATGAGATACAATGTATTGTATTGATATATTTACAAAGTATTTTTATATAATGCAGTGTTGGGTGAATCTATTTTTTTAAGATTCCACCAAGAAGGCCACCTTTTTTTCCACCACCCAAAAGTCCACCAAGAAGTCCGCCATCATTTTCACCTCCACCAAGAATACCTCCAAGAAGGCCATCAAGAAGTTGATTTACAACACCATTTTCTCCCAAAAGTGATCCCAAAAGTCCATCATTAAGGAGGCCATTTAATTGTAATAAACCATCCAAATTGAGAAGGTCATTCAAGTTAAGGGTTGATAAAAGATTTTTGAGAAGACTATCAATATCTCTTAAAAGATCTTGAAGAAGTTTATCAACATTTTTTAATAAATTTGATAATAAATTTCCAATGGCTTGATCTTCTTCCAATAAAGTTAAAACATCATCTTGTACAATATTCTGTAATTATTACTATGTAATACTACAGTAATCATGAAATAACAATGAAAAAAACTTACACCAAGTTTTTCAATCAATTGTCCAACTTCAGGGGAAATATCATTGGCAATATTTTTTAAGGTTTCAAAAGTTGCATCAATTTTACCTTCAACATCTTCAACAATTGATTTATAGAGTTGTTGTAATTCAATTGGTTGTCCGGCAATCCAATTATCAATTGTTTGTAAAATTTCAGATTTTGTCATATTTTCATTTTTTAAAAGTCCTGTCAATTCATCCAATTGTTCTGTTGAAAGAGAAGGAAGTAAGCGTTGAAGAATTTGGATAACCTTTTCAAGAAGGGTTCGAACTAATGTAATTAAATCTCCAACAACTCCATCAATTCCTGCATTCAATGGCAAAACTTTTAAAACACCTAATAATTTTCCGTTTAATAATCCTGATAATGGTCCATTATCATTTTTTTCTGATGATGTTGATGAACCACCACCAAGAAGTGGTAGGGCAAAAACACTTGTTGAAAGTAGAAAAGCAAAAATAATAACAAATTTGCTATACATTATATTAAATTATTATTATTATTAAATAAAAGATGATGATTGAATGAAAATTTTCATCTTGCTTATATACTCACATTTTAGTTATGATTATTGAACATTATTTATGATCAAATATCTAGAAAAAAACATTGATGATCAAGCTTAAAAAAATGTTATCAAAATTTTGAATTAATTTTTTTTAAAAAAAAATTTAGACATTGTTTTGCACAAATATATTTAAATCCTCGTTGTTTTTTTGTTTTTTTGATATTATTATAGCATTTGCAATTTAAATGATTAAATGAAAAACAAAAATATGAAACTTTTGACCAAATTACAACAGCAGTATAATTAAATGCAAATTACTAAAAGTCATGTTAAAATAATTATTATTTAAGCTTAAATGGTGTAAAAATAAATGATAATTTGATTAAAAAATATAAAAAGCTTGGAGCACTCGAGATTCCCAGGAGGTCTCCCATCCAAGTACTAATCGAGCCCAGCAGTGCTTAACTTGCCAGATCGGACGGGATGGCGTGTTTTCACTGCGGTATGACCCCAAGCGAATGGGTCTCTTCTTTTTTGACTCAAGAAGAAAGGAAGAAATGAAAAAAAGGAAAATGTGTGTAAAACATAAAAGATTTAAACATTTTTTGTGATAAAAATATGAGTACAGTATTTTTTTGCTTTAAAAATAGTAATAAATAATTATATTTGAGATGGCTGATGAATTTTTATTCAACATTTTTTTCCGTGTTTTATTTTGTCTACCTTTTTTTAAAAAAAGAGAGAAATTGTTTTTAAAGAGAAAGAGACTTGCATTTTCTCTGCTTCTCTAATCGAAGCAAGCGCAAAAAGTGAAACGGGCCACTTGTGCTGTTTCACTTTCAGTCGTATAATACACAAAAAAAACTTTAAGCTTTGGTTTAATTACCCAAAGTTTTGAGGTAAATATTAAAACAGCCCGGTTTTTTTGCCAGCGGCTAAATTAAAATAAATTTTGGAAAGTTTTGCTTTTTAGCAGAACAAATATAATAAATGACAACAACAATACTTTTAAATGTAAATCAAATAAATGCCAATGTTAGCTATAACACTCAGTTTATTGATTTTATCCGTTCCCCTATCCCATGTACTCAGTTATGTATTCTTAGGGTTTCCTCAGTGTTTTCTCAGGGTTTCCTCAGTGTTTTCTCAGAATGATGAAAAATTATTGATACTGTTTTCATTTTTGAAAATCAAATAATTGCCAATTTTATTTATCGTAGTATGTACTATATTCAAAGTGTGTATCTTTTGAAATAAATAAAATATCATATCTGTTTATTTTTTAGTTATCACTGATTTGTTTTTTTAAATGCTTTTTTCTTTCAAAAAAGTGCATTTTTTCTTTATTTCTCTGATTTTTTTAAAACTCACACTTTGTAATAAAGATGACCTTGTATTTATTAATTCTTCCAGGATATTTTAAATTGGTTTAATTACCCAAACAGTTTAAGGTAATATTTAGTTGGCCATTTTTTGTGGCTTAATAAATTTTGGAATGCTTTTTTCATTGCAAAAAAAGCTTGTATTTTTTAAATATTTTTTTGAAATGGATTACTGTAATTATATAAGCTTAGGCTTAGGCTTAGATCTGTACGCTCCCTAATAGTTGTTCCACTATTATTTAAGAATAATGTTTATGACATCAAAGATACCTGTTTTGATGTCATAAACATTATGTTTTTTGTTTGCAAAAAAAGAAGAAGAAAAAAAATGCGTAGAGAGAGAGCGTCACTTTGGCTGTCTGCCATTTCGGTGGAATTTCTCTTGCGTTCTTCCTTTTATTGCATGGCTCGAATAAAAGCGAGTTTGATTTAGTTAATTTCATGGGAGTGGCATCCCTTGAATACCGCAATCTTGCAAGGACTATCCGTGTATGGCCTAGGGGTCAGATATGTTCTCCCTTTAGATATGTATCGTTTACGATCTATCTTTAGCAATGTATTCGGCTCATAAAATGCTATCACTTCGTCCACGGCACATTCTGGGAAGTTCTGTAAAAGCGTAACGGCACGATTTATATTATATAAATCTGAGACAGCAAAAACATATGCAGAATGGAGATGTGTCATCTGGTAAAAAAATAAATAGTGATTAAATCACCGGCAAGTGAAAAAAAATTTTTCGAAAAAATAAATTTTTTGGTTTTATTATAGTACTTTTAGACCTGAATAAGAACAATATAAAAACAAAAAATTAAAAAAATTAAGTTAAAGCGTCAAAAATGCCATCTGAAAATTTCAAAAAGTAAAAATTTTTGGTTGAAAAAAAGACACTTTTTCTTTCTTTTTTTGCTACAAAAAAAATGCGTTTCCTTTATGTTTTAGAAGGACTCGTTGCCAAAACAATGCATTCCTTCGATTTTTTAACGTTTTTGATCAAAATCTAGCTCTGCGATTGCTCCCTATTTTTTTCGTGTGCTTTTGCGTGCTTTATATTTTTACCATAGACGTATTTTTTGAAGGGCTATCGAACTGTGCCACCAGTTATGCTTACTTGGGCTTACTAAGGGGTCAAAAGTCGAAAAAACATGTATTTTTTGAGTTTTCCACCCTTTGTCCTAGGGGAAAATTTTTTTAAATGTCATATTCGGAATCAGCATAAAAAGTAACATCTAGTAGCTCTAATTATTAGAGTCTAAATCAAAATTTTATTTTTCATACTGTAACGAAAAAAATGTCAAAAAAAGGAAAGGAAAAATGTTTGCTTGCCGGTCTCTAGATTAAATCAAAAAAATTGCGGTTTTCTTCCTTCGGAAAGTTTTTTTGCAATTTTATACAAAAGTATCATTGGAAAAAAAATTGAATAGAAAAAGTGGGTGTAATATTTTATTATTAAATTATAAAGTATTACATCCACAGAAATGACACCCAAAAACCAAACAACTTGCAAAAGATTTTTTAAAAATGGCAAATTAAATCAATAAAAGAAATACAAAAAGGAATCAGATAAACTTTTACAAAAATTTTTATTTAACTTTGACATCTTTTTCAATTAATAAAAAATCTATTTATTTTCTACAGTACACTCAAAAGCAATAAAATATATATTGGAATCAGATAAACTTTTTTTAACTTTTTCAATCTATTTATTTTCTACAGTACCCTCAAAAGCAATAAAATATATGGCTGATGAATTTTTATCCAACATTTTTTTCCGTGTTTTGTTTTATCTACCTTTTTTTAAAAAAAGAGAGAAATTGTTTTTAAAGAGAAAGAGACTTGCATTTTCTCTGCTTCTCTAATCGAAGCAAGCGCAAAAAGTGAAACGGGCCACTTGTGCTGTTTCACTTTCAGTCGTATAATACACAAAAAAAACTTTATGCTTTGGTTTAATTACCCAAAGTTTTGAGGTAAATATTAAAACAGCCCGGTTTTTTTGCCAGCGGCTAAATTAAAATAAATTTTGGAAAGTTTTGCTTTTTAGCAGAACAAATATAATAAATGACAACAACAATACTTTTAAATGTAAATCAAATAAATGCCAATGTTAGCTATAACACTCAGTTTATTGATTTTATCCGTTCCCCTATCCCATGTACTCAGTTATGTATTCTTAGGGTTTCCTCAGTGTTTTCTCAGGGTTTCCTCAGTGTTTTCTCAGGGTTTCCTCAGTGTTTTCTCAGAATGATGAAAAATTATTGATACTGTTTTCATTTTTGAAAATCAAATAATTGCCAATTTTATTTATCGTAGTATGTACTATATTCAAAGTGTGTATCTTTTGAAATAAATAAAATATCATATTTGTTCCTTTTTTTTAGTTATCACTGATTTGTTTTTTTAAATGCCCTTTCAAAAAAGTGCAATTTTTCTATATTTCTCTGATTTTTTTAAAACTCACACTTTGTAATAAAGATGATCTTGTATTTATTAATTCTTCCAGGATATTTTAAATTGGTTTAATTACCCAAACAGTTTAAGGTAATATTTAGGTGGCCATTTTTTGTGGCTTAATAAATTTTGGAATGCTTTTTTCATTGCAAAAAAAGCTTGTATTTTTTAAATATTTTTTTGAAATGAATTACTGTAATTATACATGTTGCAAAAAAATGAAATATAATTTTTAGTGCTGTTTTATTATGTACAAAACATAAACGAATAAATTAAGTATGATGAAAATGAGATGAGATGAGATACAATGTATTGTATTGATATATTTACAAAGTATTTTTATATAATTGCAGTGTTGGGTGAATCTATTTTTTTAAGATTCCACCAAGAAGGCCACCTTTTTTTCCACCACCCAAAAGTCCACCAAGAAGTCCGCCATCATTTTCACCTCCACCAAGAATACCTCCAAGAAGGCCATCAAGAAGTTGATTTACAACACCATTTTCTCCCAAAAGTGATCCCAAAAGTCCATCATTAAGGAGGCCATTTAATTGTAATAAACCATCCAAATTGAGAAGGTCATTCAAGTTAAGGGTTGATAAAAGATTTTTGAGAAGACTATCAATATCTCTTAAAAGATCTTGAAGAAGTTTATCAACATTTTTTAATAAATTTGATAATAAATTTCCAATGGCTTGATCTTCTTCCAATAAAGTTAAAACATCATCTTGTACAATATTCTGTAATTATTACTATGTAATACTACAGTAATCATGAAATAACAATGAAAAAAACTTACACCAAGTTTTTCAATCAATTGTCCAACTTCAGGGGAAATATCATTGGCAATATTTTTTAAGGTTTCAAAAGTTGCATCAATTTTACCTTCAACATCTTCAACAATTGATTTATAGAGTTGTTGTAATTCAATTGGTTGTCCGGCAATCCAATTATCAATTGTTTGTAAAATTTCAGATTTTGTCATATTTTCATTTTTTAAAAGTCCTGTCAATTCATCCAATTGTTCTGTTGAAAGAGATGGAAGTAAGCGTTGAAGAATTTGGATAACCTTTTCAAGAAGGGTTCGAACTAATGTAATTAAATCTCCAACAACTCCATCAATTCCTGCATTCAATGGCAAAACTTTTAAAACACCTAATAATTTTCCGTTTAATAATCCTGATAATGGTCCATTATCATTTTTTTCTGATGATGTTGATGAACCACCACCAAGAAGTGGTAGGGCAAAAACACTTGTTGAAAGTAGAAAAGCAAAAAGAATAACAAATTTGCTATACATTATATTAAATGGTTATTATTATTATTAAATAAAAGATGATGATGATTGAATGAAAATTTTCATCTTGCTTATATACTCACATTTTTGTTATGATTATTGAACATCATTTATGATCAAATATCTGGAAAAACATCGATGATCAAGCTTAAAAAAATTTATCAAAAGTTTGAATTAATTAAAAAAAAATTTAGACATTGTTTTGCACAAATATATTTAAATCCTTGTTGTTTTTTGTTTTTAATGCTGCTGCTGTTGTTATTTGATATAATAATATTATTAAAATATTTGCAATTTAAATGATTAAATGAAAAACAAAAATGTGAAACTTTTGACCAACTTACAACAGCAGTAGCTACATTTTTATTTATTTATGTCAACAACATTCATACTGTAGAAATTAATAAAAAGTTTTACATCTATTTTATTTTTTGATACTATTTAAAAAAAACACATTGCATTTAATTATTTAATTATATATTCGATTTAAGAATATAATAGAATAAGAAAATAATAATTATTTAAGCTTAAATGGTGTAAAAATAAATGATAATTTGATTAAAAAAAATAAAAAGCTTGGAGCACTCGAGATTCCCAGGAGGTCTCCCATCCAAGTACTAATCGAGCCCAGCAGTGCTTAACTTGCCAGATCGGACGGGATGGCGTGTTTTCACTGCGGTATGACCCCAAGCGAATGGGTCTCTTCTTTTTTGACTCAAGAAGAAAGGAAGAAATGAAAAAAAGGAAAATGTGTGTAAAACATAAAAGATTTAAACATTTTTTGTGATAAAAATATAACTACAGTATTTTTTTGCTTTAAAAATAGTAATAAATAATTATATTTGAGATTGCTGATGAATTTTTATTCAACATTTTTTTCTGTGTTTTATTTTATCCCATTTTTAAAAAAAAGAGAGAAATTGTTTTTAAAGAGAAAGAGACTTGCATTTTCTCTGCTTCTCTAATCGAAGCAAGCGCAAAAAGTGAAACGGGCCACTTGCATTTTTTCAGTTTCAGTCGTATAATACACAAAAAAAACTTTATGCTTTGGTTTAATTACCCAAAGTTTTGAGGTAAATATTAAAATTCGCGGCCCGGTTTTTTTTGCCAGCGGCTAAATTAAAATAAATTTTGGAAAGTTTTGCTTTTTAGCAGAACAAATATAATAAATGACAACAACAATACTTTTAAATGTAAATCAAATAAATGCCAATATTAGCTATAACACTCAGTTTATTGATTTTACCCGTCCCCCTCTCCCATGTACTAAGTTATGCATTCTTAGGGTTTCTTAGGGTTTCCTCAGGGTTTCCTCAGTGTTTTCTCAGAATGATGAAAATTTATTGAAACTGTTTTCATTTTTGAAAATCAAATAATTGCCAATTTTATTTATCGTACTTTATTCAAAGTGTGTATCTTTTAAAATAAATAAGATATCATATCTGTTTATTTTTTAGTTATCACTGATTTGTTTTTTTAAATGCTTTTTTCTTTCAAAAAAGTGCATTTTTTCTTTATTTCTCTGATTTTTTTAAAACTCACACTTTGTAATAAAGATGACCTTGTATTTGTTAATTCTTTCAGGATATTTTAAATTGGTTTAATTACCCAAACAGTTTAAGGTAATATTTAGGTGGCCATTTTTTGTGGCTTAATAAATTTTGGAATGCTTTTTTCATTGCAAAAAAAGCTTGTATTTTTTAAATATTTTTTTGAAATGAATTACTGTAATTATACATGTTGCAAAAAAATGAAATATAATTTTTAGTGCTGTTTTATTATGTACAAAACATAAACGAATAAATTAAGTATGATGAAAATGAGATGAGATGAGATACAATGTATTGTATTGATATATTTACAAAGTATTTTTATATAATTGCAGTGTTGGGTGAATCTATTTTTTTAAGATTCCACCAAGAAGGCCACCTTTTTTTCCACCACCCAAAAGTCCACCAAGAAGTCCGCCATCATTTTCACCTCCACCAAGAATACCTCCAAGAAGGCCATCAAGAAGTTGATTTACAACACCATTTTCTCCCAAAAGTGATCCCAAAAGTCCATCATTAAGGAGGCCATTTAATTGTAATAAACCATCCAAATTGAGAAGATCATTCAAATTAAGGGTTGATAAAAGATTTTTGAGAAGACTATCAATATCTCTTAAAAGATCTTGAAGAAGTTTATCAACATTTTTTAATAAATTTGATAATAAATTTCCAATTGCTTGATCTTCTTCCAATAAAGTTAAAACATCATCTTGTACAATATTCTGCAATTATTACTATGTAATACTACAGTAATCATGAAATAACAATGAAAAAAACTTACACCAAGTTTTTCAATCAATTGTCCAACTTCAGGGGAAATATCATTGGCAATATTTTTTAAGGTTTCAAAAGTTGCATCAATTTTACCTTCAACATCTTCAACAATTGATTTATAGAGTTGTTGTAATTCAATTGGTTGTCCGGCAATCCAATTATCAATTGTTTGTAAAATTTCAGATTTTGTCATATTTTCATTTTTTAAAAGTCCTGTCAATTCATCCAATTGTTCTGTTGAAAGAGATGGAAGTAAGCGTTGAAGAATTTGGATAACCTTTTCAAGAAGGGTTCGAACTAATGTAATTAAATCTCCAACAACTCCATCAATTCCTGCATTCAATGGCAAAACTTTTAAAACACCTAATAATTTTCCGTTTAATAATCCTGATAATGGTCCATTATCATTTTTTTCTGATGATGTTGATGAACCACCACCAAGAAGTGGTAGGGCAAAAACACTTGTTGAAAGTAGAAAAGCAAAAAGAATAACAAATTTGCTATACATTATATTAAATGGTTATTATTATTATTAAATAAAAGATGATGATGATTGAATGAAAATTTTCATCTTGCTTATATACTCACATTTTTGTTATGATTATTGAACATCATTTATGATCAAATATCTGGAAAAACATCGATGATCAAGCTTAAAAAAATTTATCAAAAGTTTGAATTAATTAAAAAAAAATTTAGACATTGTTTTGCACAAATATATTTAAATCCTTGTTGTTTTTTGTTTTTAATGCTGCTGCTGTTGTTATTTGATATAATAATATTATTAAAATATTTGCAATTTAAATGATTAAATGAAAAACAAAAATGTGAAACTTTTGACCAACTTACAACAGCAGTAGCTACATTTTTATTTATTTATGTCAACAACATTCATACTGTAGAAATTAATAAAAAGTTTTACATCTATTTTATTTTTTGATACTATTTAAAAAAAACACATTGCATTTAATTATTTAATTATATATTCGATTTAAGAATATAATAGAATAAGAAAATAATAATTATTTAAGCTTAAATGGTGTAAAAATAAATGATAATTTGATTAAAAAAAATAAAAAGCTTGGAGCACTCGAGATTCCCAGGAGGTCTCCCATCCAAGTACTAATCGAGCCCAGCAGTGCTTAACTTGCCAGATCGGACGGGATGGCGTGTTTTCACTGCGGTATGACCCCAAGCGAATGGGTCTCTTCTTTTTTGACTCAAGAAGAAAGGAAGAAATGAAAAAAAGGAAAATGTGTGTAAAACATAAAAGATTTAAACATTTTTTGTGATAAAAATATAACTACAGTATTTTTTTGCTTTAAAAATAGTAATAAATAATTATATTTGAGATTGCTGATGAATTTTTATTCAACATTTTTTTCTGTGTTTTATTTTATCCCATTTTTAAAAAAAAGAGAGAAATTGTTTTTAAAGAGAAAGAGACTTGCATTTTCTCTGCTTCTCTAATCGAAGCAAGCGCAAAAAGTGAAACGGGCCACTTGCATTTTTTCAGTTTCAGTCGTATAATACACAAAAAAAACTTTATGCTTTGGTTTAATTACCCAAAGTTTTGAGGTAAATATTAAAATTCGCGGCCCGGTTTTTTTTGCCAGCGGCTAAATTAAAATAAATTTTGGAAAGTTTTGCTTTTTAGCAGAACAAATATAATAAATGACAACAACAATACTTTTAAATGTAAATCAAATAAATGCCAATATTAGCTATAACACTCAGTTTATTGATTTTACCCGTCCCCCTCTCCCATGTACTAAGTTATGCATTCTTAGGGTTTCTTAGGGTTTCCTCAGGGTTTCCTCAGTGTTTTCTCAGAATGATGAAAATTTATTGAAACTGTTTTCATTTTTGAAAATCAAATAATTGCCAATTTTATTTATCGTAGTATGTACTATATTCAAAGTGTGTATCTTTTAAAATAAATAAGATATCATATCTGTTTATTTTTTAGTTATCACTGATTTGTTTTTTTAAATGCTTTTTTCTTTCAAAAAAGTGCATTTTTTCTTTATTTCTCTGATTTTTTTAAAACTCACACTTTGTAATAAAGATGACCTTGTATTTGTTAATTCTTTCAGGATATTTTAAATTGGTTTAATTACCCAAACAGTTTAAGGTAATATTTAGGTGGCCATTTTTTGTGGCTTAATAAATTTTGGAATGCTTTTTTCATTGCAAAAAAAGCTTGTATTTTTTAAATATTTTTTTGAAATGAATTACTGTAATTATACATGTTGCAAAAAAATGAAATATAATTTTTAGTGCTGTTTTATTATGTACAAAACATAAACGAATAAATTAAGTATGATGAAAATGAGATGAGATGAGATACAATGTATTGTATTGATATATTTACAAAGTATTTTTATATAATTGCAGTGTTGGGTGAATCTATTTTTTTAAGATTCCACCAAGAAGGCCACCTTTTTTTCCACCACCCAAAAGTCCACCAAGAAGTCCGCCATCATTTTCACCTCCACCAAGAATACCTCCAAGAAGGCCATCAAGAAGTTGATTTACAACACCATTTTCTCCCAAAAGTGATCCCAAAAGTCCATCATTAAGGAGGCCATTTAATTGTAATAAACCATCCAAATTGAGAAGATCATTCAAATTAAGGGTTGATAAAAGATTTTTGAGAAGACTATCAATATCTCTTAAAAGATCTTGAAGAAGTTTATCAACATTTTTTAATAAATTTGATAATAAATTTCCAATTGCTTGATCTTCTTCCAATAAAGTTAAAACATCATCTTGTACAATATTCTGCAATTATTACTATGTAATACTACAGTAATCATGAAATAACAATGAAAAAAACTTACACCAAGTTTTTCAATCAATTGTCCAACTTCAGGGGAAATATCATTGGCAATATTTTTTAAGGTTTCAAAAGTTGCATCAATTTTACCTTCAACATCTTCAACAATTGATTTATAGAGTTGTTGTAATTCAATTGGTTGTCCGGCAATCCAATTATCAATTGTTTGTAAAATTTCAGATTTTGTCATATTTTCATTTTTTAAAAGTCCTGTCAATTCATCCAATTGTTCTGTTGAAAGAGATGGAAGTAAGCGTTGAAGAATTTGGATAACCTTTTCAAGAAGGGTTCGAACTAATGTAATTAAATCTCCAACAACTCCATCAATTCCTGCATTCAATGGCAAAACTTTTAAAACACCTAATAATTTTCCGTTTAATAATCCTGATAATGGTCCATTATCATTTTTTTCTGATGATGTTGATGAACCACCACCAAGAAGTGGTAGGGCAAAAACACTTGTTGAAAGTAGAAAAGCAAAAAGAATAACAAATTTGCTATACATTATATTAAATGGTTATTATTATTATTAAATAAAAGATGATGATGATTGAATGAAAATTTTCATCTTGCTTATATACTCACATTTTTGTTATGATTATTGAACATCATTTATGATCAAATATCTGGAAAAACATCGATGATCAAGCTTAAAAAAATTTATCAAAAGTTTGAATTAATTAAAAAAAAATTTAGACATTGTTTTGCACAAATATATTTAAATCCTTGTTGTTTTTTGTTTTTAATGCTGCTGCTGTTGTTATTTGATATAATAATATTATTAAAATATTTGCAATTTAAATGATTAAATGAAAAACAAAAATGTGAAACTTTTGACCAACTTACAACAGCAGTAGCTACATTTTTATTTATTTATGTCAACAACATTCATACTGTAGAAATTAATAAAAAGTTTTACATCTATTTTATTTTTTGATACTATTTAAAAAAAACACATTGCATTTAATTATTTAATTATATATTCGATTTAAGAATATAATAGAATAAGAAAATAATAATTATTTAAGCTTAAATGGTGTAAAAATAAATGATAATTTGATTAAAAAAAATAAAAAGCTTGGAGCACTCGAGATTCCCAGGAGGTCTCCCATCCAAGTACTAATCGAGCCCAGCAGTGCTTAACTTGCCAGATCGGACGGGATGGCGTGTTTTCACTGCGGTATGACCCCAAGCGAATGGGTCTCTTCTTTTTTGACTCAAGAAGAAAGGAAGAAATGAAAAAAAGGAAAATGTGTGTAAAACATAAAAGATTTAAACATTTTTTGTGATAAAAATATAACTACAGTATTTTTTTGCTTTAAAAATAGTAATAAATAATTATATTTGAGATTGCTGATGAATTTTTATTCAACATTTTTTTCTGTGTTTTATTTTATCCCATTTTTAAAAAAAAGAGAGAAATTGTTTTTAAAGAGAAAGAGACTTGCATTTTCTCTGCTTCTCTAATCGAAGCAAGCGCAAAAAGTGAAACGGGCCACTTGCATTTTTTCAGTTTCAGTCGTATAATACACAAAAAAAACTTTATGCTTTGGTTTAATTACCCAAAGTTTTGAGGTAAATATTAAAATTCGCGGCCCGGTTTTTTTTGCCAGCGGCTAAATTAAAATAAATTTTGGAAAGTTTTGCTTTTTAGCAGAACAAATATAATAAATGACAACAACAATACTTTTAAATGTAAATCAAATAAATGCCAATATTAGCTATAACACTCAGTTTATTGATTTTACCCGTCCCCCTCTCCCATGTACTAAGTTATGCATTCTTAGGGTTTCTTAGGGTTTCCTCAGGGTTTCCTCAGTGTTTTCTCAGAATGATGAAAATTTATTGAAACTGTTTTCATTTTTGAAAATCAAATAATTGCCAATTTTATTTATCGTACTTTATTCAAAGTGTGTATCTTTTAAAATAAATAAGATATCATATCTGTTTATTTTTTAGTTATCACTGATTTGTTTTTTTAAATGCTTTTTTCTTTCAAAAAAGTGCATTTTTTCTTTATTTCTCTGATTTTTTTAAAACTCACACTTTGTAATAAAGATGACCTTGTATTTGTTAATTCTTTCAGGATATTTTAAATTGGTTTAATTACCCAAACAGTTTAAGGTAATATTTAGGTGGCCATTTTTTGTGGCTTAATAAATTTTGGAATGCTTTTTTCATTGCAAAAAAAGCTTGTATTTTTTAAATATTTTTTTGAAATGAATTACTGTAATTATACATGTTGCAAAAAAATGAAATATAATTTTTAGTGCTGTTTTATTATGTACAAAACATAAACGAATAAATTAAGTATGATGAAAATGAGATGAGATGAGATACAATGTATTGTATTGATATATTTACAAAGTATTTTTATATAATTGCAGTGTTGGGTGAATCTATTTTTTTAAGATTCCACCAAGAAGGCCACCTTTTTTTCCACCACCCAAAAGTCCACCAAGAAGTCCGCCATCATTTTCACCTCCACCAAGAATACCTCCAAGAAGGCCATCAAGAAGTTGATTTACAACACCATTTTCTCCCAAAAGTGATCCCAAAAGTCCATCATTAAGGAGGCCATTTAATTGTAATAAACCATCCAAATTGAGAAGATCATTCAAATTAAGGGTTGATAAAAGATTTTTGAGAAGACTATCAATATCTCTTAAAAGATCTTGAAGAAGTTTATCAACATTTTTTAATAAATTTGATAATAAATTTCCAATTGCTTGATCTTCTTCCAATAAAGTTAAAACATCATCTTGTACAATATTCTGCAATTATTACTATGTAATACTACAGTAATCATGAAATAACAATGAAAAAAACTTACACCAAGTTTTTCAATCAATTGTCCAACTTCAGGGGAAATATCATTGGCAATATTTTTTAAGGTTTCAAAAGTTGCATCAATTTTACCTTCAACATCTTCAACAATTGATTTATAGAGTTGTTGTAATTCAATTGGTTGTCCGGCAATCCAATTATCAATTGTTTGTAAAATTTCAGATTTTGTCATATTTTCATTTTTTAAAAGTCCTGTCAATTCATCCAATTGTTCTGTTGAAAGAGATGGAAGTAAGCGTTGAAGAATTTGGATAACCTTTTCAAGAAGGGTTCGAACTAATGTAATTAAATCTCCAACAACTCCATCAATTCCTGCATTCAATGGCAAAACTTTTAAAACACCTAATAATTTTCCGTTTAATAATCCTGATAATGGTCCATTATCATTTTTTTCTGATGATGTTGATGAACCACCACCAAGAAGTGGTAGGGCAAAAACACTTGTTGAAAGTAGAAAAGCAAAAAGAATAACAAATTTGCTATACATTATATTAAATGGTTATTATTATTATTAAATAAAAGATGATGATGATTGAATGAAAATTTTCATCTTGCTTATATACTCACATTTTTGTTATGATTATTGAACATCATTTATGATCAAATATCTGGAAAAACATCGATGATCAAGCTTAAAAAAATTTATCAAAAGTTTGAATTAATTAAAAAAAAATTTAGACATTGTTTTGCACAAATATATTTAAATCCTTGTTGTTTTTTGTTTTTAATGCTGCTGCTGTTGTTATTTGATATAATAATATTATTAAAATATTTGCAATTTAAATGATTAAATGAAAAACAAAAATGTGAAACTTTTGACCAACTTACAACAGCAGTAGCTACATTTTTATTTATTTATGTCAACAACATTCATACTGTAGAAATTAATAAAAAGTTTTACATCTATTTTATTTTTTGATACTATTTAAAAAAAACACATTGCATTTAATTATTTAATTATATATTCGATTTAAGAATATAATAGAATAAGAAAATAATAATTATTTAAGCTTAAATGGTGTAAAAATAAATGATAATTTGATTAAAAAAAATAAAAAGCTTGGAGCACTCGAGATTCCCAGGAGGTCTCCCATCCAAGTACTAATCGAGCCCAGCAGTGCTTAACTTGCCAGATCGGACGGGATGGCGTGTTTTCACTGCGGTATGACCCCAAGCGAATGGGTCTCTTCTTTTTTGACTCAAGAAGAAAGGAAGAAATGAAAAAAAGGAAAATGTGTGTAAAACATAAAAGATTTAAACATTTTTTGTGATAAAAATATAACTACAGTATTTTTTTGCTTTAAAAATAGTAATAAATAATTATATTTGAGATTGCTGATGAATTTTTATTCAACATTTTTTTCTGTGTTTTATTTTATCCCATTTTTAAAAAAAAGAGAGAAATTGTTTTTAAAGAGAAAGAGACTTGCATTTTCTCTGCTTCTCTAATCGAAGCAAGCGCAAAAAGTGAAACGGGCCACTTGCATTTTTTCAGTTTCAGTCGTATAATACACAAAAAAAACTTTATGCTTTGGTTTAATTACCCAAAGTTTTGAGGTAAATATTAAAATTCGCGGCCCGGTTTTTTTTGCCAGCGGCTAAATTAAAATAAATTTTGGAAAGTTTTGCTTTTTAGCAGAACAAATATAATAAATGACAACAACAATACTTTTAAATGTAAATCAAATAAATGCCAATATTAGCTATAACACTCAGTTTATTGATTTTACCCGTCCCCCTCTCCCATGTACTAAGTTATGCATTCTTAGGGTTTCTTAGGGTTTCCTCAGGGTTTCCTCAGTGTTTTCTCAGAATGATGAAAATTTATTGAAACTGTTTTCATTTTTGAAAATCAAATAATTGCCAATTTTATTTATCGTAGTATGTACTATATTCAAAGTGTGTATCTTTTAAAATAAATAAGATATCATATCTGTTTATTTTTTAGTTATCACTGATTTGTTTTTTTAAATGCTTTTTTCTTTCAAAAAAGTGCATTTTTTCTTTATTTCTCTGATTTTTTTAAAACTCACACTTTGTAATAAAGATGACCTTGTATTTGTTAATTCTTTCAGGATATTTTAAATTGGTTTAATTACCCAAACAGTTTAAGGTAATATTTAGGTGGCCATTTTTTGTGGCTTAATAAATTTTGGAATGCTTTTTTCATTGCAAAAAAAGCTTGTATTTTTTAAATATTTTTTTGAAATGAATTACTGTAATTATACATGTTGCAAAAAAATGAAATATAATTTTTAGTGCTGTTTTATTATGTACAAAACATAAACGAATAAATTAAGTATGATGAAAATGAGATGAGATGAGATACAATGTATTGTATTGATATATTTACAAAGTATTTTTATATAATTGCAGTGTTGGGTGAATCTATTTTTTTAAGATTCCACCAAGAAGGCCACCTTTTTTTCCACCACCCAAAAGTCCACCAAGAAGTCCGCCATCATTTTCACCTCCACCAAGAATACCTCCAAGAAGGCCATCAAGAAGTTGATTTACAACACCATTTTCTCCCAAAAGTGATCCCAAAAGTCCATCATTAAGGAGGCCATTTAATTGTAATAAACCATCCAAATTGAGAAGATCATTCAAATTAAGGGTTGATAAAAGATTTTTGAGAAGACTATCAATATCTCTTAAAAGATCTTGAAGAAGTTTATCAACATTTTTTAATAAATTTGATAATAAATTTCCAATTGCTTGATCTTCTTCCAATAAAGTTAATACATCATCTTGTACAATATTCTGCAATTATTACTATGTAATACTACAGTAATCATGAAATAACAATGAAAAAAACTTACACCAAGTTTTTCAATCAATTGTCCAACTTCAGGGGAAATATCATTGGCAATATTTTTTAAGGTTTCAAAAGTTGCATCAATTTTACCTTCAACATCTTCAACAATTGATTTATAGAGTTGTTGTAATTCAATTGGTTGTCCGGCAATCCAATTATCAATTGTTTGTAAAATTTCAGATTTTGTCATATTTTCATTTTTTAAAAGTCCTGTCAATTCATCCAATTGTTCTGTTGAAAGAGATGGAAGTAAGCGTTGAAGAATTTGGATAACCTTTTCAAGAAGGGTTCGAACTAATGTAATTAAATCTCCAACAACTCCATCAATTCCTGCATTCAATGGCAAAACTTTTAAAACACCTAATAATTTTCCGTTTAATAATCCTGATAATGGTCCATTATCATTTTTTTCTGATGATGTTGATGAACCACCACCAAGAAGTGGTAGGGCAAAAACACTTGTTGAAAGTAGAAAAGCAAAAAGAATAACAAATTTGCTATACATTATATTAAATGGTTATTATTATTATTAAATAAAAGATGATGATGATTGAATGAAAATTTTCATCTTGCTTATATACTCACATTTTTGTTATGATTATTGAACATCATTTATGATCAAATATCTGGAAAAACATCGATGATCAAGCTTAAAAAAATTTATCAAAAGTTTGAATTAATTAAAAAAAAATTTAGACATTGTTTTGCACAAATATATTTAAATCCTTGTTGTTTTTTGTTTTTAATGCTGCTGCTGTTGTTATTTGATATAATAATATTATTAAAATATTTGCAATTTAAATGATTAAATGAAAAACAAAAATGTGAAACTTTTGACCAACTTACAACAGCAGTAGCTACATTTTTATTTATTTATGTCAACAACATTCATACTGTAGAAATTAATAAAAAGTTTTACATCTATTTTATTTTTTGATACTATTTAAAAAAAACACATTGCATTTAATTATTTAATTATATATTCGATTTAAGAATATAATAGAATAAGAAAATAATAATTATTTAAGCTTAAATGGTGTAAAAATAAATGATAATTTGATTAAAAAAAATAAAAAGCTTGGAGCACTCGAGATTCCCAGGAGGTCTCCCATCCAAGTACTAATCGAGCCCAGCAGTGCTTAACTTGCCAGATCGGACGGGATGGCGTGTTTTCACTGCGGTATGACCCCAAGCGAATGGGTCTCTTCTTTTTTGACTCAAGAAGAAAGGAAGAAATGAAAAAAAGGAAAATGTGTGTAAAACATAAAAGATTTAAACATTTTTTGTGATAAAAATATAACTACAGTATTTTTTTGCTTTAAAAATAGTAATAAATAATTATATTTGAGATTGCTGATGAATTTTTATTCAACATTTTTTTCTGTGTTTTATTTTATCCCATTTTTAAAAAAAAGAGAGAAATTGTTTTTAAAGAGAAAGAGACTTGCATTTTCTCTGCTTCTCTAATCGAAGCAAGCGCAAAAAGTGAAACGGGCCACTTGCATTTTTTCAGTTTCAGTCGTATAATACACAAAAAAAACTTTATGCTTTGGTTTAATTACCCAAAGTTTTGAGGTAAATATTAAAATTCGCGGCCCGGTTTTTTTTGCCAGCGGCTAAATTAAAATAAATTTTGGAAAGTTTTGCTTTTTAGCAGAACAAATATAATAAATGACAACAACAATACTTTTAAATGTAAATCAAATAAATGCCAATACAAGACACATTGGGGGCCTGCCTAACGGCAGTCCCCCGAGATACACGTTAAAATGCCAAAAATAAAACAAAACTGCGTACAAAAAACACACACAGCTGCGCTAAAATAAATCTAGGTCAATAAGCACTTGAAAAAGAAGAAACATTTTCGCGTCAAGAATTTTGCAATTTTACCAAACTTTAACACCCCAAAAAATTACATTCCGCTAACCTCCGCCAAAAATGCACATCACCACTAAAATCAGCACATTTTTCCACACCCATTTCTTTTTTCAAAACAAAAAAAAATTACATATGAATTTCCACAAACAAACAAACATAAACATTTCAAATTAAAAAGGTGGACAAGACACATTGGGGGCCTGCCTAACGGCAGTCCCCCGAGATACACGTTAAAATGCCAAAAATAAAACAAAACTGCGCACAAAAAACACACACAGCAATGGCAAAAATAAATCTAGGTCAACGAGCACTTGAAAAAGAAGAAAACGAAAAGAAACATTTTCGCTCCAAGAATTTTGCAATTTTACCAAACTTTAACACCCCAAAAAATTACATTCCGCTAACCTCCGCCAAAAATGCACATCACCACTAAAATCAGCACATTTTTCCACACCCATTTCTTTTTTCAAAACAAAAAAAAATTACATATGAATTTCCACAAACAAACAAACATAAACATTTCAAATTAAAAAGGTGGACAAGACACATTGGGGGCCTGCCTAACGGCAGTCCCCCGAGATACACGTTAAAATGCCAAAAATAAAACAAAACTGCGCACAAAAAACACACACAGCAATGGCAAAAATAAATCTAGGTCAACGAGCACTTGAAAAAGAAGAAAACGAAAAGAAACATTTTCGCTCCAAGAATTTTGCAATTTTACCAAACTTTAACACCCCAAAAAATTACATTCCGCTAACCTCCGCCAAAAATGCACATCACCACTAAAATCAGCACATTTTTCCACACCCATTTCTTTTTTCAAAACAAAAAAAAATTACATATGAATTTCCACAAACAAACAAACATAAACATTTCAAATTAAAAAGGTGGACAAGACACATTGGGGGCCTGCCTAACGGCAGTCCCCCGAGATACACGTTAAAATGCCAAAAATAAAACAAAACTGCGCACAAAAAACACACACAGCAATGGCAAAAATAAATCTAGGTCAATAAGCACTTGAAAAAGAAGAAACATTTTCGCGTCAAGAATTTTGCAATTTTACCAAACTTTAACACCCCAAAAAATTACATTCCGCTAACCTCCGCCAAAAATGCACATCACCACTAAAATCAGCACATTTTTCCACACCCATTTCTTTTTTCAAAACAAAAAAAAATTACATATGAATTTCCACAAACAAACAAACATAAACATTTCAAATTAAAAAGGTGGACAAGACACATTGGGGGCCTGCCTAACGGCAGTCCCCCGAGATACACGTTAAAATGCTAAAAATAAAAAAAAAACAGCGCACAAAAAACACACAAAGTTGCACAAAAAAATCTAGGTCAAGAAGCACTTGAAAAAGAAGAAAAAGAAAAGAAACATTTTCGCGCCAAGAATTTTGCAATTTTACCAAACTTTAACACCCCAAAATATTACTTTCCGGTCACCTCCGCCAAAAATGTCCATTACCATTAAAATCAGCACATTTTTTCACACCCATTTCTTTTTACAAAACACAAAAAAAATAAATACGAATTTTTACAAACAAACACACATAGTCATTTCAAATTAAAAAGGTGGACAAGAACCATTGGGGCCTGCCTACGGCAGTCCCCCAAGATCCATTCATAAAAAAATTTTTTTAAACTTTTTTAACCACACAAAAATTAAAAACTAAAAAAAAAAAAACGTTTTTCTACCGTTTTTTACCACAATTACTTATTACTCCACTGTTTTACCACAATTACTTATTACTCAGCAAAAATAAGCCTCATATTCATTAACCCGACATTTTTTCAACCCGAAGAATATAAAAATTAAAAAATTAGAATTTTTACAGTACTCCACCAATTTACCACAATTACCAAATATAAATTTCCCACATTTTTTTACCCTCAAAATTACAAAAATTTCAAGAAACAATTATTTTACAGTACCCCATTTTACCACAAAAATATATTACTGGATCAAAATAATATTCTTTGTCGAGTTCGCCACATTTTTTTATCCTTCAATTAACAAATCTTAACCTATTTTTGTTTCTCAGTTTCAGATTTGAGTTTAAGACCATTTTCTTAGAAGCCCGTTATTTTATTACATTTACGGTATTTCCTGAGATTTCTAAGAACCCTAAGGCTAAGGCTAAGGAACCCTAAGAACCCTGAGGTACATGCCACAGCTTAAAGTAACCGCCTTAAACAAAGAAGCATACATTAACTAAACAAATAATTATATAATTTGAATTCCCCACAATTTTTTACCTTCATAATTACCTAAATTCAAAAAAAAAATTTCTACAGCATCCCCATTTTACCACAAAAACATATTACCACTTCAAATTACTACAAAATACAAATTCCCAACATTTTTTTAACCTCAAAACTCAAAAAATTCGGAAAAAAAATTTTTTCTATCGTACTCTCTCCATTTTACCACAATTGCTTGGAAAATTTCAACATTCTTTCAAAATTACACAATCAATAAAATTCACATGCACACTTTGCCAAAAAAACATACCAAAATTACTTATTCAACATTTTTATCCCCCCCCCCCCCAAAAATCCATAAAAAAGCATATATTTATTTATTATTTTTCAAAAAAAAACACGAAAACAAAAAATTTGTAAAAAAAAACATTATTCATAACTTGGAAAAATTAAATCTTTAAGATCATCATATTCAGCAAATTCTTGATCTTTTAAAACCAGAGCTTGAAATGGAGATGTAATTGTGAAAATGCGTTGTGGATCATCATTGGTTCCATAGATCTCACGCATTGGTTTAGCTGAAAAATTCTGTTCGAAAAACATGTAAGAGAATAATTAGTCATACCAAAAGTTGAAGAAATTTTTTGCAGAAAAACAACATCAAATTGTTTATATTCCAAAGTTGCATCTGCTCTTCCAAAATGAATATGGCATTTGAACTTTCCATCCGTAGCAATTGCAGCAAATACTTTCGCTGATGCTTTATATGCAGGAACTGTAGTAAGTTCAAGCATAATTCCATCTAAAACGTTAAAGAAAAATTTCATTTAGAAATCAGAAAAACGAGCTTACCATTCTCAACAATTTCATCAATTGATTTTCCATTTAAAGATTGAATTATTTCTCCAATTGTTAATGTTGGTAATGTTGGTGGTTTTTCAGCTAACTTTGTATCTTCAATTTTTTGCTTTTTTAATTCTTCTGGCATTGGCAAAATTCTGAATACTGTGTCATTCTTCATTGAAGCTTTTTCTTTTTTGAAATCAGCTTTTGGGTCGTAGTTGGGACGAACATCACGCTTTTGAAGATTAATAAAACCAACGGCAACTGGAAACTAAAAAAATGAATTTGTAATTAATATACATATAAAACAGAATTTACAAATACCAACCTTTTTTTGTTTTTCAATTTCCAATTTGAGCTTAAGACCTGTTTCTTCGAATCCAGTTAATTCAAATGACTTGTTATTGATGTCGAAGAAAATAAAATTATATGCAACACCTTCACTATTGTTGACAGGACTTTTGAATGAGCATGATCTGCATGCTGCAATTCCTCTAATCGAAAAAAAATTTTCTCTAAAAAGTAAATTTAAGAATATGAAGAAGATAAATAAAGAAAAAACTTACTCAAGCAAATTTTCTGAACCAAATTTAGCAAAATCTGTAAGTTCAACGCTATCTTCAAGCTTTCTTTTACGTGGAGCGCCACCACAAAGTCGAAGAGTAAGATGAAGTGTTGATTCTTTCTGAATACAGTAATCGGAAATTTTACGACCATCTTCAAGTTGCTTGCCTAAAAAGCAACAACATATTAGATAAATGATAACAAAAGTAAAAACAAAACATACCACCGAAAATAACACGTTGTTGATCTGGAGGAATACCTTCTTTATTTTGAATAGCTGCTTTAACATTTTCAATTGTGTCTGAACCTTTGACTTCAAGTGTGATAGTTTTACCAGTAAGAGTTTTGACGAAAATTTGTATTTCACCACCAAATTCAAATCTTTTTTTGAATTTCATAAAAGAACACATTTCACCTTGATGAGAGATCATTATCAATCTATAAAATTTGAATAATTTAAAAAAAATGAAAAAATCATTTTTCGTTGAGAAAGAAAAAAAGCAACAGCTTTTTAAGGAGTAACTAAAAGCAAATGATGAAAAAACAGCTTTTTCGCTAATAAGAATTTTGAATTCAAAATAACCATTAAGAAAGCCGCTATGAACGACAGTTGCCGCGCAAAATTATGGTAGTTGCCTTTGTACGGCCACTGCAAGAGGTGTGACATACATTTTTGAAGCTTGAAAAAACTGCGTCAAGAGACTCTTGAAAAAAACGAAAAGAAAATATTCGTGCAAAGATAAATTCTAATATTACACATTCTTTACATTCAAAACATTTCCCTCAGGTTTCTAAGAACCCTGAGGCTGAGGCGGAGGTTGAGGAACCCTGAGGCCTCTGGCACAGCGAAAAAACAATAATTTCAAATAAATAGACTATTACAATTTTAAACAAATTAAAAAACAAAAAAGCATAATTTTATACAGTAGTCTTTCATTTCTACAAAGTTGTCTATTACAGCAAAAAATACTACAACTCTTTGCTTTAGTATTTTTTGCTGTAATATCAAAAAATCATATATTCGGATTTTTTTTATAATTCAGAATTAAATTTTTTACAGTAATCTAACATTATTCAGCAAAACAAAATCTAAAAATACACATTTTTACTTAAGAAATTATATATATATATTTGTTGGAAATGCAAAACTGTTTTTTAATTTTTGCTAATTTTTTTGTATTTTTTCACGCAAATAAATAATTTACATTTTTGCGAAAGAAAAATGTTTGTTATGCATTTTTTTCAAAATTAATTTTTAAAAATTTCCCACCAAGAACAATTTTTTCTTTTGCTGCAAAAATTTTAAAAGTTGGCACGCTTTTTAAGCAAACATTTTGTGCTGATTTAAAATATTAATGTTGTTTGTTTTATTTTTATAAAACAACATTACATTTTTCAGTGGACATTTTTATCAGGTCAGTGAAACTATGTACTTGTTTTGAATGCATTTTTTGTTTGTTTAAAACTAATTTGAAACATTTTCAGCTTCTGCCGCAATGATTACCGTATTTGATACACTCTTCAAAATGCATTTATTTTTTCATTTAATTTTATTTATTTAAAGTTCATTGGAATACATATCTCAAAGGTTAGTTTAATTATGTATATGTTTTGGATTTTCTTTTGTTGGCTTTAAACTAATTCAGTTAATCTTTTAGATATCGCAAATGGAAAAAGATGATTTTCTCCGGTTACATAAGTTCTTTTTCTATTTTTCAGTTTTAACTATTTTCAAGATTTAAAAACCATTGTTTTAGGTTGGAAGAAGTCAAAAAAGAATCAAATATCAAACAATTTTTACGGTTCAATTTTAAATACGGTTCAATCCGCTTTTACATAAGCGAGGCTTGCCCGGATGTGCTGTAACCGAAGAGCTATGGACCGGATTAGCTACAACCGGAGAAGTATTTCCTTTATTAAATGTGAGTATTATTTTTAAAATATGGGTTTAAAATAGGACTCCCCGCCCTCTTGGGACAATTTTTTTCTCATCTTCTCATTCTTTCATTTTTTCTCTCTTTTTATTTAATATTGCTTTTCTCAATATTAAAAGTAAGTAGGCACCCAACAATGAAGTTCTTGAAACTTCGGTCGCCAAAAACTTTTACTTTTTTTTCTACAGTATCCATGAAAATGGGAGTAGGCATCGAACTCAAAAGTTTTACAAACTTTGGTCGCCATAAAGTTTTTTTTCCTTTTCTACAGTATAGTTGACAGTAACCTAGCTGAGTATTAGTTTGCTATAAAAATAGCATTAAGCTCTCTAACCTCGCCAAGGTTCCCAGCATCTAGAGAGTATGTTGTTTTTTTTGAAGGGGAACAACATGAAAAAAACCCCTCAAGCATCTTTAACACTTTAAAAACTTTCTTCATCCTCAAAAATCAAATCATCTTCATCAAAATCTCGATCTTCTGCATCAGTAGAAAAAAGCATTTGCATCTCTTCATCGCTAGCATAAGTTTCTTCTTCATCATTAACACCAACATTAGCTAACATTTGCTGAAATTGAAAATCATTAATTTCATCTTCTTCGAAAACTAAAGCTTCTTCATCATATTCTTCAACATTTTCACTATTAGGTCTCCAATCTGGATTCAAATCTCTTTCTTGCGGCAAATTTTCGAGGGGATTTATATCCAATAGTTCAATATATACTGTATTTCTTGAACAATTGACATCATCAGGATGCAATTTAATTTGCAATCGATGCCATGCTTTAGTTCTTGAAACTGCAACATATAAATGACCATGGACATAAACTCCCTTGCTAATATCAATTCCAATCTTATCAAAAGTTTGCCCTTGAGACTTGTGAACAGTTAAAGCAAAAGCCGGACGAACCGGAAATTGCTTTCTATAAACTTGATAAATGGAAGATTCATCCAAAAGAGTGATTCTGGGAATCATTACAGTTGGATCTTCTCCCTCTTGAACATTTGTAAGCTTTTCAGCAATGATAAGATTTCTTTCAAGTTTCTTTACTAATAATCTTGTTCCATTACATAACCCTTCTCGAATACTAAGATTTCTCATTAACATTACCACAGTATTTTCTCGTAATCTTAAATGGTAAGCTGGAAAGCCATTAGGTCGAATACATTCAAAATGCTCAGGTGCATATGCAAATGATTCTCCTCCTCCAATAGCTTCAACTCTATCAATAGCTTGATAAACTTTTTCCGTTTCTGGATCAAGTAAATCAATCACTTTTTCATTATAAGCATCAACATCACTGTTAAGTGTACAAATGATAGCACTTTTAGCAAATGCATTATAATCTTGAGCTTCGATAACTTCTCCAAAAATTGTTTCAACTAAATCACCATCAGTAATACATTCATCAGGCAATTTAACTTTTCCATTATTATCATTTGCACTTCCATCTCCAATCTTTAAAATATCTTTAGCAAATCCATCAACATCATTATCTGCTCTTTCATTTTTTTTCAAAGCAAAAGTCTTAGCAGAAAAATGATGCCACAGTGGACTTGTTTTGATACTACTTCTAACAATATCATTTCTTGTACCATTTTTAACAACTGGTGGCAATTGTCGAAAATCACCACCTAAAACTAAAACTTTTCCTCCAAAAGGGATTTCATTAGCCATGATTTCTCTTAACTTTTTATCAATTACTTCGAGGGAATGACGTGGAGCCATTGGTGCTTCATCCCAAATTAGAACATCAGTTTCTTTTAAGCTTTTTCCAAGATCATCTGAAGGATTAACTCCAGAATTACTTTCATCTCCAAAAGGAAAATCTAGCTTAAAAACATTATGGCATGTTCGGCCAGTTTCATATAATGAAGCTGCAATACCCGACCATGCCATCACAGTAACTTTTTTACTTTTTCCAGTAAAATAATAATATAAGCTGTTAAACAAATAACTTTTTCCTGATCCTCCTGGTCCATCAACAAAAAAACATGAGGCAGAATCACGTCCACTTTCTTCTTTTTCTCTAATAGCTTCAAAAGCTTCTCTTTGCTCAACATTAAGTTTTTCACGCATTTCATCTCCTCTTTGTCGATGTAATGCAACATCAACTTCATCATCTTCTAATCCAATAATTTCGGCAACCATTTGAAGAATAGGGTAATCTTCAAGGTTACGTTCATTATTGACAATCATTCTTAAAACATGTCTTAATGCAAATTCTTCAGCTAAATCTTCATTTCCAAAAAATCTTGGTAATAAATCTCCAAACATTTTTGTTCTAAATTGATTCCACAAAAATAATGGAGCTTCAACATCACAATGTGCAACAATTCGAGCAAAAAGGCCACGAAGTTGTCGAGGCATATTGTGATATGAACCTTCATCTAAGGCATCATAATACATTTGATCAGATTCAACTAATCCTCTTGCAACACATGATTCTCGAAAAGTTTCATATACAATTGTTGGATCATTAGGATCACGTCTTAAATCATCATATCCAGTTGGACCCTTAACAACTGTAAGCAATTTTCGTAAATGAAAAAGTTCAGTTTGTTTAGGATTAACTGAATATAATCTTGGACATTTTGGCTTTGAACATCTTGCTCTTGGCATCCACTTATTTTGATTTGCATGCCATGTAAAATGGTAACAAACATCGAGATAAGTAAGATTCTTATTAATTCCGTTAGGATTTTCATTATTCAATTCAAAAAAAGCTAATAATTTAGACTTTTTCATCATTGCTCGAATCATATCAGCTTCACTTGGATCACTAGGCATTGTAACAGTTTGTCTTTCACTTAAATGTACTTGTAATCTTTCAATAGATTCACTACAATAATGCATTTTAAACTTTCTTAATCTATGATAAGCTTCATGAGAACAAATATACCTAGCATTTAGGAAACTTTGAATCTCATCATAAACTCCTTCATTATTAGCTCTAATTTCTATTTCGATCGCACTCGATCCTTTAAAAAGATATTTGTACAAATAATTGACAGATCTTAGGCTACAAACTACTTCAACATTAATATGACACTTGTAACGTTTTAATAGATACATATTATATGGAACAACTGAGCGATTATCAACTGTAAAAGGGCTTCCCTTAAAATTAATAACACCAGTTCTTCCATCATCTCTTCTTCGATAGTTTGGATAAGAATTTTCATCCAAAGTAGTCTGGTCACAAAAATCTTTTAAAAAGTGTCTTTTACATTTTCCATTTTGCATACACATAGCATTAGGATCATAATGGCCACAGGGTCTATGAACCATATGCTTTAAAACTAATTCAAATCCTTCTGGATCAACATTTACATCTGGAAATTCAGCAGAAATAAACTGATTAATCTTTTCGATATCACTCCAACCTTCTTCAAAAGTCCATAAACTATGAATATGTGGCAACCCACGCTTTTGAAATTCGGTTACATAAGTAAAACATTTAACTTTTCCAAACCTTCCTGAACGCATTTGTTCAATAAAGTCTTTAACTTGTAAATCAAAAACAATATCTACCAAATCTGGTCGATCACATGCTTTTTGATTTTCATATAAATTATTAACAATATCTGGGTGATCAGGGTTACACGTCATTGTCGCAAATAAATGAGGTGTACCATTTTTCTGAGTACTTGCCATAGTATCATGAAATGTCTCTGTCTGATTTCTTGGCCCCATCAAATAAGTTGAAGGGAGCACTAATCTTTTTCCTACAGTAACTCCATTTCTATTCTCATAATTGTGAAGATAATCTTTTAATCCTCCATAGCTTTCTACTCTAAATTCTTTTTGATGACTTCGAATGAATTTCATTCTTTCGTTGTCAACAATCATATAAGACATTACTAAATATTTACATAACAATTTTCCTCCAAAAAGTAAAGGATTAAAATTTTCTCCATCTTCATTCTCTTCTCTCCTTGCTAATTTATACAAAAAATATTGCAATGCTGTCATTTTACCCAATCCTGGATTGTCAACATTTTTTGGTTTATTATAAAACCAAAAATCGCCAGTTCCATAGGGATAAAATAACACAAAAGTTAAAGGCTCAACATGCTCTGAATATTTACTAATTTTCTCAGCTTTTGGTCTTTCACCTTCATTGCATTTTCTTTGTACTTCGATATCAGAAAATGGAATATCTCCATTTTCATCACAAATATAAATTCCTGCTACTTCATTAACTCTTGGAAATGCAAGCACATCACTTGTATTATCAGTAGACTTTTTGAAAATAATTTTACAAATCTTAGCGTCTCTTCCCTCAATTTCTGCTTGAGCTCTTTCCTCTTCTTCAACTTGATGTAGCATTTTATAAATTTCTGCATATTTATTATTATTTTCAATAATTCTATGCAGAAATTCAAACATTTCTCTTGAACATGTTGAGGCAAAGGGTGCTTGGCATCTATATTCAACAGCATCATTTGTCTCCAAAATCCATAATTGTCCAAATGCAGGATTTCTTCCTGGCAAAGGATCCGTATATCTTGGTAAAACATGCATCATTTCTCCTTGCACACGATAATGAAAAATGCCAGGCAATTGCCGCATTTCTCCTTTAGTATATGCAAAACTCATACTTGTATTATACTTTAATGAATTTTTTTCTAATTCTTTCCAATCAGTTCCTTCTTCTCTTTTCATTAATCTTTTCAATTCCTCTGGATAAGGTCCAATATTAACTTTTACTTTTCCACCATTGCAACAACTATCATATGCTCCATTTCTCATTCTTGTTTCTCCTTTAAAATGCAAAGCTTTACATCCTGAACATTCAAAATTCATTGGACCTGTATTAAAAGCTTCAACATTTTCACTATTTGCGGCGGCAAATTCCTGTCGAGGATTTTGCTGCCGCTCATAATAATTTTCTCTCATTTCTTCAAGTCTCTCTTGTCTTTCTTCTTCATTTTCATTTTCTCTAATTCTATTTTGAATTTCACGTTGTGAATCCAATCTATTTTGTCTCTCTTCTTCTGTCTCATTTTCTCGTAAATGATTTTGAATTTCACGTTGTGAATCCAATCTATTTTGTCTCTCTTCTTCTGTCTCATTTTCTCGTAAACGATTTTGAATTTCACGTTGTGAATCCAATCTTTCTTCATAATCAAAATCTGTTTCATTTTCTCTAATTCTATTTTGAATTTCACGTTGTGAATCCAATCTTGCTTCATAATCAAAATCTGTTTCATTTTCTCTAATTCTATTTTGAATTTCACGTTGTGAATCCAATCTATTTTGTCTCTCTTCTTCTGTCTCATTTTCACGTAAGCGACTTTGAATTTCACGTTGTGAATCCAATCTTGCTTCTCTTTGAACTTCACTTTCATTTTCACGTTGTGTATTTATATTATTTCTCGTACTCTCTAAACGTCTCTTTTTTGTTTCTCTTTCTTCAGTATCACGACTCATACTTCTCAATTCACGTGCCTCTTGTCTTTTACGCTTTCTTTCGTTTTCATTTAAATTTTCTTTAGCTATTCTCCGTCTTTCACGTTCTCTTTCATTTTTGGTAATTTGCTCTTCAGCACTCATTTTATCTTTATACCATTTTTGTCTTAATTTTCCACTTGCTTTTTTCTTAACTCTTTTACAGTAATCCTCAAATGTTTCTTCAACTTGTGCAGCTAATTCACTTTCATTGTTTAAAACTAATTCATTTGCATTAAGTCTATTAATATCAATCATGGCACCCATTAAAATAGGTTCACCATTTTGGACATCAACTTCAACAACATTATTATTTGTTCTTTCATTTCTCTGTCTTCTTTCACTTTGCTCTTTTTCAATTTTTTCAATTTGATCTTTTGCATTGTTTTTCTCTTTATTCCATCTTGCTTTTAACTTTGGGCTTTTTTTCTGTTTAACTCTTTTACAAAAAGCATCATATGTTTCATTAACAATAATTTTTAATCTTTTAATTTCTTCATTATTTGCAGTTTCATCAACATTATTTACAATGTTTACAACATCAACTTCCATTAATTCAGGTTGCCCTGAATTTTCTGGAATTTGATGCTCTTCTGTAACTGTTTCAACTTCTACTCCATCACCGTAAATAATATTTCCAGCCGAAGAGCTTTCAATATTATTTGCAGTACTCGGTGCCCGAAGGCCTTCAAAACTTGGTGCCCGAAAGCAATTTGCCCTAAGGCCATCAAAACAGGGTGCCCGAAGGCCAAAATTGTCATCAACGGAAGCATTGCTGCTACCGTTTTCAGACCTCGAAAAATTAATGTTATCAACAACAGGGACATTGCTGCCACTGTCGGACGACATTTTTGAATTTTTTTTGCAAAAAAAATTCTAAAAAAATAAAATTCAAAAAAAAAAAGATAAATTTTTTTAAAAAAAAAGTTTAAAAAAATTTATCAAAAGGTATTAGTAGCGTGTAGTTGTATTTCCAAAAAGGTTTAACTAAATTTTTTGATGCAAAAAATTTGCTTTTATACTGCCAGAAACCACTTGATTGACATTCCCTGATTTTCCCTAAACGGAAAATACGCACAGTTGCGCAAGCTCTTCTTTGAAAATAGAAAGAAACACATGTGCCAAAGTGAAAGAAAAAACGGCGAACATTTTTGAACAAATGGCAAACATCTTTATTGGCAATATGCAACCTTTCTGCCAAATCTCTTTTGCTAAATTTTTAAAAAAATTTTTTTTGCAATTTTTTTCATCAGTTTTTTTTACTGGACTCTACTGATGATGGCCCACCAGTAAGTAAAAAAATACAATTTGACGTCTAGAGTTAAGGGCCGAAACGTCACACTCTATAAAATCTTAAAATTAAAAGCACATAATATTTTTTAAATTTTACTTTGCAAAATTTATTTTAAATTTTTTAAATTAATTGTAATAAAATATATTTTGTAAAATAATTTAAAAAACCGTATCAGTCATCTGCACTGGCCCGTAAAAAATTAAAACACGTAAATTAAATCTGAAGAGTTCATTTTTCCTACAATTAGGAATTATTGAACTAAACATAAAATAGTATATCCATATTTTTTCCTTAAAAATTAAAAATAAATTATCCCAGAGTGTCCTGTACAGTAAAAATTTAAGAAAAACAAACAAACCAAAAAAAACTGCAAAAAAAATTAAAATTCTTCAAATTTTACCACAATTATTCAGAAAAATTTAAACTTTTTTGAAAATTGCAAAGCAAATGTACATTTTATCAACGTTATTAAGCCAAAAGACCTCAAAATAAAACATTCATTTATCACACTAAAAAATTAAGAAAAATTATGCAAAATTCGAATTGCCTACTGTTTTCCCCAAAAAACATTATAAATTCCCAAAACCATTTTTCCTACAGTAATCTCCCCATTTTACCACAAAAATATATTACTGTATCAAAAAAATTCCCTTTTTCGAGTTCCCCGCATTTATTTACCCCCAAACCTCCAAAAAACATCGCAAATTGTTAAAAACATTTTTTCTACAGTAATCTCACCCACCCCCTTTACCACAGTTACACAAAACCCCGTAAAATTATTATCAAATTTGAATTTCCCACAATTTTTTACACTCAAAATTACCAAAATTCAAAAAACAATTTTTCCTACAGTACTCACTCACCCCATTTTACCACAAATATATATTACTCCATCAAAAAATTCCGATTTTCGAGTTCCCCACATTTTTTTACCCCCAAACCTCCAGAAATTCAAAAAAACATTTTTTCTACAGTACTCTCTCCATTTTACCACAATTACTTACAAATTTTCAACATTCTTTCAAAATTACAGAATCAATAAAATTCACATACACAACTGCGCAAAAAACACACACAATTTCGAAAAAAAATCCACACAGCACTGGCAAAATAAATCTAGGTCAAGCAGCACTTGAAAAAGAAGAAAAAGAAAAGAAACATTTTCGCGCCAAGAATTTTACAATTTTACCAACTTTAACACCCCAAAATATTACTTTCCGCTCACTTCCGACAAAAATGCACATTACCATTGGAATCAGCACATTTAACTCTACCAAAAACATACAACAAAACAAAAAAAACACAAAAATAAATAAACACAAACAAACAAACAAACAAACAAACATAAACATTTCAAATTAAAAAGGTGGACAAGAACCATTGGGGCCTGCCTACGGCAGTCCCCCAAGATCCACTTATAAAAAATTTTTTTTAAACTTTTTAACCACACATAAATTAAAAACTCAAAAAAAAATTTTTCTACCGTACTTCCCTGTTTTACCACAATTACTCATTACTCAACAAAAATAAGCATCAAATTCGAAATCCTGACTTTTTTTTAAGGTACCCACCCCATTGTGAACTTGTGGTAAAAGGGGGGGAGTACTATGGGTAATTACATTTGTTTAGTTATGAATAGTTGTGGTAAAAACGGGGTGAGCCGTGTATGGTTTTTTGTTTTAGGCGGTTACTCTGCGACCATTTTCTTCGATCCCGTTATTAAATTACATTCACGGTATTTCCCTGAGATTTCTAAGAACCCTGAGGCTGAGGCTGAGGAACCCTAAGAAACCTGAGGTACATGCCACAGCTTAAAGTAACCGCCTAAAACAAAAAACATACAGTACTCATCCCATATTACTACAACTACTCATAACTAAACAAATGTAATTATCCACAGTACTCACCCCCTTTTACCAGAAAAATATATTACTAAACAAAAAATTACATAATTAAAATTCCCCACATTTTTTTACCCAAAAAACATGCTACATTCGCAAAACATTTTTTCTACAGTATTCTTCCCATTTTACCACAATTATACATTTCTCAACAAAATTAATTACCAAATGTGAATTCCCCACATTTTTTTACCCAAAAAAACACCGCAAATCGTTAAACAAATTTTTTCTACAGTACTCCCCCCTTTACCACAATTAAATAATAACCCTGAAAATTAATTACCAAATGTGAATTCACCACAATTTTTTATCCTCAAAATTAACAAAAACAGAAAAAAATAATTTTCCTACAGTACTCACCCCATTTTACCACAAATATATATCATTGCATCAAAAAAATACCATTTTCGAGTTCCCCATATTTTTTTACCCAAAAAACATCCAACAATTCAAAAAAACATTTTTTCTACCGTACTCTTCCCATTTTACCACAATTACTTACAAAATTTCAACATTCTTTCAAAATTACCAAATCAATAAAATCCCTCAAAATCAATTCCCATATTCAAACTCCCCACATTTGTTTTACCCTTAAAATTACCATTATTCAAAAAACATTCTTTTACAGTACTCACCCCATTTTACCACAAAAATATATTACAAAACAAACTAAACACAAAACCAATCAAAATTAATTACCAAACTTGAATTCCACAAATTTTTTTTACCCAAAAAACATTCAAAATTCCCAAAAACATTTTTTCTACAGTACTATCCCCATTTTACCACAAAAATATATTACCACTTCAAATTACTTTTGTGGAACCCACAAAGAACCCATATTACCAATTCAAATATGAATTCCCAACATTTTTTAACCCCTGAAACTCCAGAAAGTCAAAAAACAATTTCTACATTACTCATCCCATTTTACCACAATTACTTACAAAATTTCAACATTCTTTCAAAATTACAGAATCAATAAAATTCACAAACACAACTGCGCAAAAAAACGCACACACAATTTCGAAAAAAAACGCACACAGCACTGGCAAAAAAAATCTAGGTCAAGCAGCACTTGAAAAAGAAGAAAAAGAAAAGAAACATTTTCGCGCCAAGAATTTTGAAATTTTACCAAATTTAACACCCCGAAAAATTACTTTCCGCTCACTTCCGCCAAAAATGCACATTACCATTGGAATCAGCACATTTAACTCTACCAAAAACATACAACAAAACAAAAAAAATACAAAAATAAATAAACACAAACAAACAAACAAACAAACAAACATAAACATTTCAAATTAAAAAGGTGGATTAGCTATAACACTCAGTTTATTGATTTTACCCGTCCCCCTCTCCCATGTACTAAGTTATGCATTCTTAGGGTTTCTTAGGGTTTCCTCAGGGTTTCCTCAGTGTTTTCTCAGAATGATGAAAATTTATTGAAACTGTTTTCATTTTTGCAAATCAATTAATTGCCAATTTTATTTATCGTAGTATGTACTATATTCAAAGTGTGTATCTTTTAAAATAAATAAGATATCATATCTGTTTATTTTTTAGTTATCACTGATTTGTTTTTTTAAATGCTTTTTTCTTTCAAAAAAGTGCATTTTTTCTTTATTTCTCTGATTTTTTTAAAACTCACACTTTGTAATAAAGATGACCTTGTATTTGTTAATTCTTTCAGGATATTTTAAATTGGTTTAATTACCCAAACAGTTTAAGGTAATATTTAGGTGGCCATTTTTTGTGGCTTAATAAATTTTGGAATGCTTTTTTCATTGCAAAAAAAGCTTGTATTTTTTAAATATTTTTTTGAAATGAATTACTGTAATTATACATGTTGCAAAAAAATGAAATATAATTTTTAGTGCTGTTTTATTATGTACAAAACATAAACGAATAAATTAAGTATGATGAAAATGAGATGAGATGAGATACAATGTATTGTATTGATATATTTACAAAGTATTTTTATATAATTGCAGTGTTGGGTGAATCTATTTTTTTAAGATTCCACCAAGAAGGCCACCTTTTTTTCCACCACCCAAAAGTCCACCAAGAAGTCCGCCATCATTTTCACCTCCACCAAGAATACCTCCAAGAAGGCCATCAAGAAGTTGATTTACAACACCATTTTCTCCCAAAAGTGATCCCAAAAGTCCATCATTAAGGAGGCCATTTAATTGTAATAAACCATCCAAATTGAGAAGATCATTCAAATTAAGGGTTGATAAAAGATTTTTGAGAAGACTATCAATATCTCTTAAAAGATCTTGAAGAAGTTTATCAACATTTTTTAATAAATTTGATAATAAATTTCCAATTGCTTGATCTTCTTCCAATAAAGTTAAAACATCATCTTGTACAATATTCTGCAATTATTACTATGTAATACTACAGTAATCATGAAATAACAATGAAAAAAACTTACACCAAGTTTTTCAATCAATTGTCCAACTTCAGGGGAAATATCATTGGCAATATTTTTTAAGGTTTCAAAAGTTGCATCAATTTTACCTTCAACATCTTCAACAATTGATTTATAGAGTTGTTGTAATTCAATTGGTTGTCCGGCAATCCAATTATCAATTGTTTGTAAAATTTCAGATTTTGTCATATTTTCATTTTTTAAAAGTCCTGTCAATTCATCCAATTGTTCTGTTGAAAGAGATGGAAGTAAGCGTTGAAGAATTTGGATAACCTTTTCAAGAAGGGTTCGAACTAATGTAATTAAATCTCCAACAACTCCATCAATTCCTGCATTCAATGGCAAAACTTTTAAAACACCTAATAATTTTCCGTTTAATAATCCTGATAATGGTCCATTATCATTTTTTTCTGATGATGTTGATGAACCACCACCAAGAAGTGGTAGGGCAAAAACACTTGTTGAAAGTAGAAAAGCAAAAAGAATAACAAATTTGCTATACATAATATTAAATGGTTATTATTTAATAAAAGATGATGATGATGATTGAATGAAAATTTTCATCTTGCTTATATACTCACATTTTTGTTATGATTATTGAACATTATTTTTGATCGAATATCTAGAAAAAAAACATTGATGATCAAGCTTAAAAAAATGTTATCAAAATTTTGAATTAATTTTTTTTAAAAAGAAATTTTGACATTGTTTTGCACAAATATATTTAAATCCTCGTTGTTTTTTTGTTTTTTTGATATTATTATAGCATTTGCAATTTAAATGATTAAATGAAAAACAAAAATATGAAACTTTTGACCAAATTACAACAGTAGTATAATTAAATGCAAATTACTAAAAGGCATGTTAAAATAATTATTATTTAAGCTTAAATGGTGTAAAAATAAATGATAATTTGATTAAAAAATATAAAAAGCTTGGAGCACTCGAGATTCCCAGGAGGTCTCCCATCCAAGTACTAATCGAGCCCAGCAGTGCTTAACTTGCCAGATCGGACGTGATGGCGTGTTTTCACTGCGGTATGACCCCAAGCGAATGGGTCTCTTCTTTTTTGACTCAAGAAGAAAGGAAGAAATGAAAAAAAGGAAAATGTGTGTAAAACATAAAAGATTTAAACATTTTTTGTGATAAAAATATGAGTACAGTATTTTTTTGCTTTAAAAATAGTAATAAATAATTATATTTGAGATGGCTGATGAATTTTTATTCAACATTTTTTTCCGTGTTTTATTTTATCTACCTTTTTTTAAAAAAAGAGAGAAATTGTTTTTAAAGAGAAAGAGACTTGCATTTTCTCTGCTTCTCTAATCGAAGCAAGCGCAAAAAGTGAAACGGGCCACTTGTGCTGTTTCACTTTCAGTCGTATAATACACAAAAAAAACTTTATGCTTTGGTTTAATTACCCAAAGTTTTGAGGTAAATATTAAAACAGCCCGGTTTTTTTGCCAGCGGCTAAATTAAAATAAATTTTGGAAAGTTTTGCTTTTTAGCAGAACAAATATAATAAATGACAACAACAATACTTTTAAATGTAAATCAAATAAATGCCAATATTAGCTATAACACTCAGTTTATTGATTTTACCCGTCCCCCTATCCCATGTACTAAGTTATGTATTCTTAGGGTTTCTTAGGGTTTCCTCAGGGTTTCTTAGGGTTTCCTCAGTGTTTTCTCAGAATGATGAAAATTTATTGAAACTGTTTTCATTTTTGAAAATCAAATAATTGCCAATTTTATTTATCGTAGTATGTACTATATGCAAAGTCTTTTAAAATAAATAAAATATCATATTTGTTCCTTTTTTTTATTATCACTGATTAGATTTTTTAAATGCCCTTTCAAAAAAGTGCATTTTTTCTATATTTCTCTGATTTTTTTAAAACTCACACTTTGTAATAAAGATGACCTTGTATTTATTAATTCTTCCAGGATATTTTAAATTGGTTCAATTACCCAAACAGTTTAAGGTAATATTTAGTTGGCCATTTTTTGTGGCTTAATAAATTTTGGAATGCTTTTTTCATTGCAAAAAAAGCTTGTATTTTTTAAATATTTTTTTGAAATGGATTACTGTAATTATACATGTTGCAAAAAAAAAGAAATATAATTTTTAGTGCTGTTTTATTATGTACAAAACATAAACGAATAAATTAAGTATGATGAAAATGAGATGAGATGAGATACAATGTATTGTATTGATATATTTACAAAGTATTTTTATATAATTGCAGTGTTGGGTGAATCTATTTTTTTAAGATTCCACCAAGAAGGCCACCTTTTTTTCCACCACCCAAAAGTCCACCAAGAAGTCCGCCATCATTTTCACCTCCACCAAGAATACCTCCAAGAAGGCCATCAAGAAGTTGATTTACAACACCATTTTCTCCCAAAAGTGATCCCAAAAGTCCATCATTAAGGAGGCCATTTAATTGTAATAAACCATCCAAATTTAGAAGATCATTCAAATTAAGGGTTGATAAAAGATTTTTGAGAAGACTATCAATATCTCTTAAAAGATCTTGAAGAAGTTTATCAACATTTTTTAATAAATTTGATAATAAATTTCCAATTGCTTGATCTTCTTCCAATAAAGTTAAAACATCATCTTGTACAATATTCTGCAATTATTACTATGTAATACTAGAGTAATCATGAAATAACAATGAAAAAAACTTACACCAAGTTTTTCAATCAATTGTCCAACTTCAGGGGAAATATCATTGGCAATATTTTTTAAGGTTTCAAAAGTTGCATCAATTTTACCTTCAACATCTTCAACAATTGATTTATATAGTTGTTGTAATTCAATTGGTTGTCCGGCAATCCAATTATCAATTGTTTGTAAAATTTCAGATTTTGTCATATTTTCATTTTTTAAAAGTCCTGTCAATTATCATCAAATTTTTAACATTAACAACGCTCAATTATATTATTAATTAATACTATCAACTATGACTCCACCTTTATTTACCACATCACCTCAACCTCCATCTGCCAAAAGAAATTATTCACAAGTATCTTCTGGTCCTCAACTTCCTTCAAATGTTGAACTTGTTGCTTTTTTCATGGATTCCCATAACAAAATGCAAGATGAATTATCAAAAAAGAATGAACAAATTGCTGCTCTTCATCAAATAATACTACTTATGCAACAAGAAAAAGCTGCTCCTACTCCACCTCGACGACGAGAAAGTTATGCTCCAACTATTAATGAACCCCGCAACGATGCTTACTCTAACATGATTGTTGTAACCAACATCCCAGAACAAATTGATGCTCCAAATGAAGATGAACTTGACAAAGCTGCTATCAATAATCTCATCAAAAATATTGATCCTGGTGTCGAAATTGATTCTCTTGCTCGTATGGGAAGGAAAACCAATGGAAAAAAACGATCAATCAAAGTTAAGCTACAATCAAACCAACAAAAGAAAGCGGTTCTCTCAAAAGCTCCTACCTACATCAAATCAAATCCGGAATTATTAAAGAATAATACCTTCATCAATAGTATGCGGTCGCCTGAATCACATCGAATGCAAGTCAAACTCCAACGGCGACTTAATGAACTTCGAAAGGATGCCAAAGAAAGCAAGATGGATGTTAGATTATATATTCAACGAAATCAAATTCATCTTAATGATATATCTAATCCAGAAAAGAATGGAATTCTAAATGATGCAGTAAATGAAGAAGTTGCAGCCTTCTACAAACAACACAATATTTTTCGTGGAAGAACCCAATCAACCACCTCCGACTTTGAAATGCATTAATAAAGCTGCAAATGTTAATAAAGGTCTGCTCTGTTACTTATTTAACTGTATTAGCATGTGTAATAAGCTCAATGAGCTCTATGTATTTCTTTCTGTATATCAACCCGACATATTATTTCTCTGTGAAACGTGGTTCCATGCCGCTATAACAAATTCTTCCCTCATCTCAAATCTACCCTACAACATCATAAGAAAAGATCGACCAACTCAAGCATATGGAGGTGTATGCATATTCATCAAAAACAACTATCATCACATCCCAATCAACAACAACGTCGATGAAACTATTGCCTTTGACCTCTTCAACAACAACAACATCTGCCGATTCATCCTATCATATCGGCCTCAGTATCTTGATCCAATTGAAGTTTTTGCTGACTTTACAACATTATTCAACTCTGTCTCACCTTATACTCCAACACAATATATCCTGTTAGGTGATCTTAACCTACCTCAAATTAAATGGTCAAACCATCTTCCTGCTTCATCGGGTCAAATTAATGATGCAATCTATGATTTCTGTCAATCCTTCAACCTCAAGCAATTGGTCGACTTTCCAACAAGAATAACTTCCACCACAGCAAATATATTGGACTTAATCTTCTCATCTTCTGATAATGTCTCCAATATCACAGCATTATCCTCCATTCACAATAATCCAACTGAACCATCGAATCAAAGCCTTTTATTTCCAACTTTTGACCATGAGATAATATCATTCAACATCAGCTATCTCCCTGAACCTAAAGAAGCTAGAATATCAACATACTATGATTTTGCAAATGGTGAATATGATCTTATCAACTATCATTTCTCAACTATAAATTGGTTTAAAGAACTATCCTGCCATGAAACGTCCAACGATAAGTTCAATTTCATAAAATCGTCCATCCTCCAAGGGATTTTCGACTTAAACTTTATACCAAAAAAGAATTTTAACTCTCACCAAAAGCAATTGTGTTTTCCGAAAATCATCACCAAGTTAAAGGAAAAATTTATTATGCTTATTCAAGACAACAACACTTATGATAGCAGAAAAACTGGGAAAAAACTTTTTCAATCATTCAAGAACTTCTACAACAAAAATCAACATAAATTACTATCAAACCGTAAAGCACTATACAAAACTATGGAGAACATTACTAAAACCAATCATGCTCCAATTCCAACTATACAAATAAATGATACTCAAATCTTCGATGATGGCCTCAAAGCGGAATCATTCTTATCATATTTCAAATCTGTATACAACAATTCAGATAAATCAATCTCGTATACTTCCAATGTTGATCAACCTGATACGTTATCAAATATCATCTTTCATCATCTCCTCGTGGAAAAATTCTTAAAGAAGTGTAAGAATAAAAATATCAACGGACCTGATTCAATACCTGGTATTATTCTCAAAAAATGCGCAGCAACACTTTGTATACCTTTTACGATATTGTTTAATCATATGATGCAATACTGTGATGTCCCAGATGTCTTCTTACTATCTCATGTTTCACCTATACCAAAGATTCCAAATCCTATTCAACTATCAGATTTTCGACCTATTTGCGGCACAAGTGAAGTTCTGAAAACATTGGAAAGATATGTCAAAGACCAACTTTTACTCCATTTACATGTCAATAAACTTCTACCTAAAGAACAATTTGGATTCCTACCTGGTAAATCGACAACAAAACAAATGGTCTTATTTACCGAACATATTTATCGATCAAGTGATAAGAAAATGACAACTGATGTTATCTATGTTGATGCAGAAAAAGCCTTTGATAAACCAAAATTCGAACGTATACAACAAGAACTTAAAGATTCAAAAATTGATGGAAAACTTCTTAATCTCATTATGTTTCTGCTTGTTAATCGTAAGTTCTTGGTTAAAATTAATGGGAAACTCTCTTCACAAACTGAAGCAGACTCTGGGGTTGGTCAAGGATCTGTACTTGGACCAATAATATTCATCATTCTTCTTTCTAAACTAAGTCGTCTACTGAATAATATTGACGGAATTATCCACTTTATATTTGCCGATGATCTCAAATTAGTATGACCACCAAGAAGTGGTAGGGCAAAAACACTTGTTGAAAGTAGAAAAGCAAAAAGAATAACAAATTTGCTATACATTATATTAAATGGTTATTATTATTATTAAATAAAAGATGATGATGATTGAATGAAAATTTTCATCTTGCTTATATACTCACATTTTTGTTATGATTATTGAACATCATTTATGATCAAATATCTGGAAAAACATCGATGATCAAGCTTAAAAAAATTTATCAAAAGTTTGAATTAATTAAAAAAAAATTTAGACATTGTTTTGCACAAATATATTTAAATCCTTGTTGTTTTTTGTTTTTAATGCTGCTGCTGTTGTTATTTGATATAATAATATTATTAAAATATTTGCAATTTAAATGATTAAATGAAAAACAAAAATGTGAAACTTTTGACCAACTTACAACAGCAGTAGCTACATTTTTATTTATTTATGTCAACAACATTCATACTGTAGAAATTAATAAAAAGTTTTACATCTATTTTATTTTTTGATACTATTTAAAAAAAACACATTGCATTTAATTATTTAATTATATATTCGATTTAAGAATATAATAGAATAAGAAAATAATAATTATTTAAGCTTAAATGGTGTAAAAATAAATGATAATTTGATTAAAAAAAATAAAAAGCTTGGAGCACTCGAGATTCCCAGGAGGTCTCCCATCCAAGTACTAATCGAGCCCAGCAGTGCTTAACTTGCCAGATCGGACGGGATGGCGTGTTTTCACTGCGGTATGACCCCAAGCGAATGGGTCTCTTCTTTTTTGACTCAAGAAGAAAGGAAGAAATGAAAAAAAGGAAAATGTGTGTAAAACATAAAAGATTTAAACATTTTTTGTGATAAAAATATAACTACAGTATTTTTTTGCTTTAAAAATAGTAATAAATAATTATATTTGAGATTGCTGATGAATTTTTATTCAACATTTTTTTCTGTGTTTTATTTTATCCCATTTTTAAAAAAAAGAGAGAAATTGTTTTTAAAGAGAAAGAGACTTGCATTTTCTCTGCTTCTCTAATCGAAGCAAGCGCAAAAAGTGAAACGGGCCACTTGCATTTTTTCAGTTTCAGTCGTATAATACACAAAAAAAACTTTATGCTTTGGTTTAATTACCCAAAGTTTTGAGGTAAATATTAAAATTCGCGGCCCGGTTTTTTTTGCCAGCGGCTAAATTAAAATAAATTTTGGAAAGTTTTGCTTTTTAGCAGAACAAATATAATAAATGACAACAACAATACTTTTAAATGTAAATCAAATAAATGCCAATATTAGCTATAACACTCAGTTTATTGATTTTACCCGTCCCCCTCTCCCATGTACTAAGTTATGCATTCTTAGGGTTTCTTAGGGTTTCCTCAGGGTTTCCTCAGTGTTTTCTCAGAATGATGAAAATTTATTGAAACTGTTTTCATTTTTGAAAATCAAATAATTGCCAATTTTATTTATCGTAGTATGTACTATATTCAAAGTGTGTATCTTTTAAAATAAATAAGATATCATATCTGTTTATTTTTTTATTATCACTGATTAGATTTTTTAAATGCCCTTTCAAAAAAGTGCATTTTTTCTTTATTTCTCTGATTTTTTTAAAACTCACACTTTGTAATAAAGATGACCTTGTATTTGTTAATTCTTTCAGGATATTTTAAATTGGTTTAATTACCCAAACAGTTTAAGGTAATATTTAGGTGGCCATTTTTTGTGGCTTAATAAATTTTGGAATGCTTTTTTCATTGCAAAAAAAGCTTGTATTTTTTAAATATTTTTTTGAAATGAATTACTGTAATTATACATGTTGCAAAAAAATGAAATATAATTTTTAGTGCTGTTTTATTATGTACAAAACATAAACGAATAAATTAAGTATGATGAAAATGAGATGAGATGAGATACAATGTATTGTATTGATATATTTACAAAGTATTTTTATATAATTGCAGTGTTGGGTGAATCTATTTTTTTAAGATTCCACCAAGAAGGCCACCTTTTTTTCCACCACCCAAAAGTCCACCAAGAAGTCCGCCATCATTTTCACCTCCACCAAGAATACCTCCAAGAAGGCCATCAAGAAGTTGATTTACAACACCATTTTCTCCCAAAAGTGATCCCAAAAGTCCATCATTAAGGAGGCCATTTAATTGTAATAAACCATCCAAATTTAGAAGATCATTCAAATTAAGGGTTGATAAAAGATTTTTGAGAAGACTATCAATATCTCTTAAAAGATCTTGAAGAAGTTTATCAACATTTTTTAATAAATTTGATAATAAATTTCCAATTGCTTGATCTTCTTCCAATAAAGTTAAAACATCATCTTGTACAATATTCTGCAATTATTACTATGTAATACTAGAGTAATCATGAAATAACAATGAAAAAAACTTACACCAAGTTTTTCAATCAATTGTCCAACTTCAGGGGAAATATCATTGGCAATATTTTTTAAGGTTTCAAAAGTTGCATCAATTTTACCTTCAACATCTTCAACAATTGATTTATATAGTTGTTGTAATTCAATTGGTTGTCCGGCAATCCAATTATCAATTGTTTGTAAAATTTCAGATTTTGTCATATTTTCATTTTTTAAAAGTCCTGTCAATTATCATCAAATTTTTAACATTAACAACGCTCAATTATATTATTAATTAATACTATCAACTATGACTCCACCTTTATTTACCACATCACCTCAACCTCCATCTGCCAAAAGAAATTATTCACAAGTATCTTCTGGTCCTCAACTTCCTTCAAATGTTGAACTTGTTGCTTTTTTCATGGATTCCCATAACAAAATGCAAGATGAATTATCAAAAAAGAATGAACAAATTGCTGCTCTTCATCAAATAATACTACTTATGCAACAAGAAAAAGCTGCTCCTACTCCACCTCGACGACGAGAAAGTTATGCTCCAACTATTAATGAACCCCGCAACGATGCTTACTCTAACATGATTGTTGTAACCAACATCCCAGAACAAATTGATGCTCCAAATGAAGATGAACTTGACAAAGCTGCTATCAATAATCTCATCAAAAATATTGATCCTGGTGTCGAAATTGATTCTCTTGCTCGTATGGGAAGGAAAACCAATGGAAAAAAACGATCAATCAAAGTTAAGCTACAATCAAACCAACAAAAGAAAGCGGTTCTCTCAAAAGCTCCTACCTACATCAAATCAAATCCGGAATTATTAAAGAATAATACCTTCATCAATAGTATGCGGTCGCCTGAATCACATCGAATGCAAGTCAAACTCCAACGGCGACTTAATGAACTTCGAAAGGATGCCAAAGAAAGCAAGATGGATGTTAGATTATATATTCAACGAAATCAAATTCATCTTAATGATATATCTAATCCAGAAAAGAATGGAATTCTAAATGATGCAGTAAATGAAGAAGTTGCAGCCTTCTACAAACAACACAATATTTTTCGTGGAAGAACCCAATCAACCACCTCCGACTTTGAAATGCATTAATAAAGCTGCAAATGTTAATAAAGGTCTGCTCTGTTACTTATTTAACTGTATTAGCATGTGTAATAAGCTCAATGAGCTCTATGTATTTCTTTCTGTATATCAACCCGACATATTATTTCTCTGTGAAACGTGGTTCCATGCCGCTATAACAAATTCTTCCCTCATCTCAAATCTACCCTACAACATCATAAGAAAAGATCGACCAACTCAAGCATATGGAGGTGTATGCATATTCATCAAAAACAACTATCATCACATCCCAATCAACAACAACGTCGATGAAACTATTGCCTTTGACCTCTTCAACAACAACAACATCTGCCGATTCATCCTATCATATCGGCCTCAGTATCTTGATCCAATTGAAGTTTTTGCTGACTTTACAACATTATTCAACTCTGTCTCACCTTATACTCCAACACAATATATCCTGTTAGGTGATCTTAACCTACCTCAAATTAAATGGTCAAACCATCTTCCTGCTTCATCGGGTCAAATTAATGATGCAATCTATGATTTCTGTCAATCCTTCAACCTCAAGCAATTGGTCGACTTTCCAACAAGAATAACTTCCACCACAGCAAATATATTGGACTTAATCTTCTCATCTTCTGATAATGTCTCCAATATCACAGCATTATCCTCCATTCACAATAATCCAACTGAACCATCGAATCAAAGCCTTTTATTTCCAACTTTTGACCATGAGATAATATCATTCAACATCAGCTATCTCCCTGAACCTAAAGAAGCTAGAATATCAACATACTATGATTTTGCAAATGGTGAATATGATCTTATCAACTATCATTTCTCAACTATAAATTGGTTTAAAGAACTATCCTGCCATGAAACGTCCAACGATAAGTTCAATTTCATAAAATCGTCCATCCTCCAAGGGATTTTCGACTTAAACTTTATACCAAAAAAGAATTTTAACTCTCACCAAAAGCAATTGTGTTTTCCGAAAATCATCACCAAGTTAAAGGAAAAATTTATTATGCTTATTCAAGACAACAACACTTATGATAGCAGAAAAACTGGGAAAAAACTTTTTCAATCATTCAAGAACTTCTACAACAAAAATCAACATAAATTACTATCAAACCGTAAAGCACTATACAAAACTATGGAGAACATTACTAAAACCAATCATGCTCCAATTCCAACTATACAAATAAATGATACTCAAATCTTCGATGATGGCCTCAAAGCGGAATCATTCTTATCATATTTCAAATCTGTATACAACAATTCAGATAAATCAATCTCGTATACTTCCAATGTTGATCAACCTGATACGTTATCAAATATCATCTTTCATCATCTCCTCGTGGAAAAATTCTTAAAGAAGTGTAAGAATAAAAATATCAACGGACCTGATTCAATACCTGGTATTATTCTCAAAAAATGCGCAGCAACACTTTGTATACCTTTTACGATATTGTTTAATCATATGATGCAATACTGTGATGTCCCAGATGTCTTCTTACTATCTCATGTTTCACCTATACCAAAGATTCCAAATCCTATTCAACTATCAGATTTTCGACCTATTTGCGGCACAAGTGAAGTTCTGAAAACATTGGAAAGATATGTCAAAGACCAACTTTTACTCCATTTACATGTCAATAAACTTCTACCTAAAGAACAATTTGGATTCCTACCTGGTAAATCGACAACAAAACAAATGGTCTTATTTACCGAACATATTTATCGATCAAGTGATAAGAAAATGACAACTGATGTTATCTATGTTGATGCAGAAAAAGCCTTTGATAAACCAAAATTCGAACGTATACAACAAGAACTTAAAGATTCAAAAATTGATGGAAAACTTCTTAATCTCATTATGTTTCTGCTTGTTAATCGTAAGTTCTTGGTTAAAATTAATGGGAAACTCTCTTCACAAACTGAAGCAGACTCTGGGGTTGGTCAAGGATCTGTACTTGGACCAATAATATTCATCATTCTTCTTTCTAAACTAAGTCGTCTACTGAATAATATTGACGGAATTATCCACTTTATATTTGCCGATGATCTCAAATTAGTATGACCACCAAGAAGTGGTAGGGCAAAAACACTTGTTGAAAGTAGAAAAGCAAAAAGAATAACAAATTTGCTATACATTATATTAAATGGTTATTATTATTATTAAATAAAAGATGATGATGATTGAATGAAAATTTTCATCTTGCTTATATACTCACATTTTTGTTATGATTATTGAACATCATTTATGATCAAATATCTGGAAAAACATCGATGATCAAGCTTAAAAAAATTTATCAAAAGTTTGAATTAATTAAAAAAAAATTTAGACATTGTTTTGCACAAATATATTTAAATCCTTGTTGTTTTTTGTTTTTAATGCTGCTGCTGTTGTTATTTGATATAATAATATTATTAAAATATTTGCAATTTAAATGATTAAATGAAAAACAAAAATGTGAAACTTTTGACCAACTTACAACAGCAGTAGCTACATTTTTATTTATTTATGTCAACAACATTCATACTGTAGAAATTAATAAAAAGTTTTACATCTATTTTATTTTTTGATACTATTTAAAAAAAACACATTGCATTTAATTATTTAATTATATATTCGATTTAAGAATATAATAGAATAAGAAAATAATAATTATTTAAGCTTAAATGGTGTAAAAATAAATGATAATTTGATTAAAAAAAATAAAAAGCTTGGAGCACTCGAGATTCCCAGGAGGTCTCCCATCCAAGTACTAATCGAGCCCAGCAGTGCTTAACTTGCCAGATCGGACGGGATGGCGTGTTTTCACTGCGGTATGACCCCAAGCGAATGGGTCTCTTCTTTTTTGACTCAAGAAGAAAGGAAGAAATGAAAAAAAGGAAAATGTGTGTAAAACATAAAAGATTTAAACATTTTTTGTGATAAAAATATAACTACAGTATTTTTTTGCTTTAAAAATAGTAATAAATAATTATATTTGAGATTGCTGATGAATTTTTATTCAACATTTTTTTCTGTGTTTTATTTTATCCCATTTTTAAAAAAAAGAGAGAAATTGTTTTTAAAGAGAAAGAGACTTGCATTTTCTCTGCTTCTCTAATCGAAGCAAGCGCAAAAAGTGAAACGGGCCACTTGCATTTTTTCAGTTTCAGTCGTATAATACACAAAAAAAACTTTATGCTTTGGTTTAATTACCCAAAGTTTTGAGGTAAATATTAAAATTCGCGGCCCGGTTTTTTTTGCCAGCGGCTAAATTAAAATAAATTTTGGAAAGTTTTGCTTTTTAGCAGAACAAATATAATAAATGACAACAACAATACTTTTAAATGTAAATCAAATAAATGCCAATATTAGCTATAACACTCAGTTTATTGATTTTACCCGTCCCCCTCTCCCATGTACTAAGTTATGCATTCTTAGGGTTTCTTAGGGTTTCCTCAGGGTTTCCTCAGTGTTTTCTCAGAATGATGAAAATTTATTGAAACTGTTTTCATTTTTGAAAATCAAATAATTGCCAATTTTATTTATCGTAGTATGTACTATATTCAAAGTGTGTATCTTTTAAAATAAATAAGATATCATATCTGTTTATTTTTTAGTTATCACTGATTTGTTTTTTTAAATGCTTTTTTCTTTCAAAAAAGTGCATTTTTTCTTTATTTCTCTGATTTTTTTAAAACTCACACTTTGTAATAAAGATGACCTTGTATTTGTTAATTCTTTCAGGATATTTTAAATTGGTTTAATTACCCAAACAGTTTAAGGTAATATTTAGGTGGCCATTTTTTGTGGCTTAATAAATTTTGGAATGCTTTTTTCATTGCAAAAAAAGCTTGTATTTTTTAAATATTTTTTTGAAATGAATTACTGTAATTATACATGTTGCAAAAAAATGAAATATAATTTTTAGTGCTGTTTTATTATGTACAAAACATAAACGAATAAATTAAGTATGATGAAAATGAGATGAGATGAGATACAATGTATTGTATTGATATATTTACAAAGTATTTTTATATAATTGCAGTGTTGGGTGAATCTATTTTTTTAAGATTCCACCAAGAAGGCCACCTTTTTTTCCACCACCCAAAAGTCCACCAAGAAGTCCGCCATCATTTTCACCTCCACCAAGAATACCTCCAAGAAGGCCATCAAGAAGTTGATTTACAACACCATTTTCTCCCAAAAGTGATCCCAAAAGTCCATCATTAAGGAGGCCATTTAATTGTAATAAACCATCCAAATTGAGAAGATCATTCAAATTAAGGGTTGATAAAAGATTTTTGAGAAGACTATCAATATCTCTTAAAAGATCTTGAAGAAGTTTATCAACATTTTTTAATAAATTTGATAATAAATTTCCAATTGCTTGATCTTCTTCCAATAAAGTTAAAACATCATCTTGTACAATATTCTGCAATTATTACTATGTAATACTACAGTAATCATGAAATAACAATGAAAAAAACTTACACCAAGTTTTTCAATCAATTGTCCAACTTCAGGGGAAATATCATTGGCAATATTTTTTAAGGTTTCAAAAGTTGCATCAATTTTACCTTCAACATCTTCAACAATTGATTTATATAGTTGTTGTAATTCAATTGGTTGTCCGGCAATCCAATTATCAATTGTTTGTAAAATTTCAGATTTTGTCATATTTTCATTTTTTAAAAGTCCTGTCAATTCATCCAATTGTTCTGTTGAAAGAGAAGGAAGTAAGCGTTGAAGAATTTGGATAACCTTTTCAAGAAGGGTTCGAACTAATGTAATTAAATCTCCAACAACTCCATCAATTCCTGCATTCAATGGCAAAACTTTTAAAACACCTAATAATTTTCCGTTTAATAATCCTGATAATGGTCCATTATCATTTTTTTCTGATGATGTTGATGAACCACCACCAAGAAGTGGTAGGGCAAAAACACTTGTTGAAAGTAGAAAAGCAAAAAGAATAACAAATTTGCTATACATAATATTAAATGGTTATTATTTAATAAAAGATGATGATGATGATTGAATGAAAATTTTCATTTTGCTTATATACTCACATTTTTGTTATGATTATTGAACATTATTTTTGATCAAATATCTAGAAAAAAAACATTGATGATCAAGCTTAAAAAAATGTTATCAAAATTTTGAATTAATTTTTTTTAAAAAGAAATTTTGACATTGTTTTGCACAAATATATTTAAATCCTCGTTGTTTTTTTGTTTTTTTGATATTATTATAGCATTTGCAATTTAAATGATTAAATGAAAAACAAAAATATGAAACTTTTGACCAAATTACAACAGTAGTATAATTAAATGCAAATTACTAAAAGGCATGTTAAAATAATTATTATTTAAGCTTAAATGGTGTAAAAATAAATGATAATTTGATTAAAAAATATAAAAAGCTTGGAGCACTCGAGATTCCCAGGAGGTCTCCCATCCAAGTACTAATCGAGCCCAGCAGTGCTTAACTTGCCAGATCGGACGGGATGGCGTGTTTTCACTGCGGTATGACCCCAAGCGAATGGGTCTCTTCTTTTTTGACTCAAGAAGAAAGGAAGAAATGAAAAAAAGGAAAATGTGTGTAAAACATAAAAGATTTAAACATTTTTTGTGATAAAAATATGAGTACAGTATTTTTTTGCTTTAAAAATAGTAATAAATAATTATATTTGAGATGGCTGATGAATTTTTATTCAACATTTTTTTCCGTGTTTTATTTTATCTACCTTTTTTTAAAAAAAGAGAGAAATTGTTTTTAAAGAGAAAGAGACTTGCATTTTCTCTGCTTCTCTAATCGAAGCAAGCGCAAAAAGTGAAACGGGCCACTTGTGCTGTTTCACTTTCAGTCGTATAATACACAAAAAAAACTTTATGCTTTGGTTTAATTACCCAAAGTTTTGAGGTAAATATTAAAACAGCCCGGTTTTTTTGCCAGCGGCTAAATTAAAATAAATTTTGGAAAGTTTTGCTTTTTAGCAGAACAAATATAATAAATGACAACAACAATACTTTTAAATGTAAATCAAATAAATGCCAATATTAGCTATAACACTCAGTTTATTGATTTTACCCGTCCCCCTATCCCATGTACTAAGTTATGTATTCTTAGGGTTTCCTCAGGGTTTCTTAGGGTTTTCTCAGAATGATGAAAATTTATTGAAACTGTTTTCATTTTTGAAAATCAAATAATTGCCAATTTTATTTATCGTAGTATGTACTATATGCAAAGTCTTTTAAAATAAATAAAATATCATATTTGTTCCTTTTTTTTATTATCACTGATTAGATTTTTTAAATGCCCTTTCAAAAAAGTGCATTTTTTCTATATTTCTCTGATTTTTTTAAAACTCACACTTTGTAATAAAGATGACCTTGTATTTATTAATTCTTCCAGGATATTTTAAATTGGTTTAATTACCCAAACAGTTTAAGGTAATATTTAGTTGGCCATTTTTTGTGGCTTAATAAATTTTGGAATGCTTTTTTCATTGCAAAAAAAGCTTGTATTTTTTAAATATTTTTTTGAAATGGATTACTGTAATTATACATGTTGCAAAAAAAAAGAAATATAATTTTTATTGCTGTTTTATTATGTACAAAACATAAACGAATAAATTAAGTATGATGAAAATGAGATGAGATGAGATACAATGTATTGTATTGATATATTTACAAAGTATTTTTATATAATTGCAGTGTTGGGTGAATCTATTTTTTTAAGATTCCACCAAGAAGGCCACCTTTTTTTCCACCACCCAAAAGTCCACCAAGAAGTCCGCCATCATTTTCACCTCCACCAAGAATACCTCCAAGAAGGCCATCAAGAAGTTGATTTACAACACCATTTTCTCCCAAAAGTGATCCCAAAAGTCCATCATTAAGGAGGCCATTTAATTGTAATAAACCATCCAAATTTAGAAGATCATTCAAATTAAGGGTTGATAAAAGATTTTTGAGAAGACTATCAATATCTCTTAAAAGATCTTGAAGAAGTTTATCAACATTTTTTAATAAATTTGATAATAAATTTCCAATTGCTTGATCTTCTTCCAATAAAGTTAAAACATCATCTTTTACAATATTCTGCAATTATTACTATGTAATACTAGAGTAATCATGAAATAACAATGAAAAAAACTTACACCAAGTTTTTCAATCAATTGTCCAACTTCAGGGGAAATATCATTGGCAATATTTTTTAAGGTTTCAAAAGTTGCATCAATTTTACCTTCAACATCTTCAACAATTGATTTATAGAGTTGTTGTAATTCAATTGGTTGTCCGGCAATCCAATTATCAATTGTTTGTAAAATTTCAGATTTTGTCATATTTTCATTTTTTAAAAGTCCTGTCAATTCATCCAATTGTTCTGCTGAAAGAGAAGGAAGTAAGCGTTGAAGAATTTGGATAACCTTTTCAAGAAGGGTTCGAACTAATGTAATTAAATCTCCAACAACTCCATCAATTCCTGCATTCAATGGCAAAACTTTTAAAACACCTAATAATTTTCCGTTTAATAATCCTGATAATGGTCCATTATCATTTTTTTCTGATGATGTTGATGAACCACCACCAAGAAGTGGTAGGGCAAAAACACTTGTTGAAAGTAGAAAAGCAAAAAGAATAACAAATTTGCTATACATAATATTAAATGGTTATTATTTAATAAAAGATGATGATGATGATTGAATGAAAATTTTCATCTTGCTTATATACTCACATTTTTGTTATGATTATTGAACATTATTTTTGATCGAATATCTAGAAAAAAAACATTGATGATCAAGCTTAAAAAAATGTTATCAAAATTTTGAATTAATTTTTTTTAAAAAGAAATTTTGACATTGTTTTGCACAAATATATTTAAATCCTCGTTGTTTTTTTGTTTTTTTGATATTATTATAGCATTTGCAATTTAAATGATTAAATGAAAAACAAAAATATGAAACTTTTGACCAAATTACAACAGTAGTATAATTAAATGCAAATTACTAAAAGGCATGTTAAAATAATTATTATTTAAGCTTAAATGGTGTAAAAATAAATGATAATTTGATTAAAAAATATAAAAAGCTTGGAGCACTCGAGATTCCCAGGAGGTCTCCCATCCAAGTACTAATCGAGCCCAGCAGTGCTTAACTTGCCAGATCGGACGTGATGGCGTGTTTTCACTGCGGTATGACCCCAAGCGAATGGGTCTCTTCTTTTTTGACTCAAGAAGAAAGGAAGAAATGAAAAAAAGGAAAATGTGTGTAAAACATAAAAGATTTAAACATTTTTTGTGATAAAAATATGAGTACAGTATTTTTTTGCTTTAAAAATAGTAATAAATAATTATATTTGAGATGGCTGATGAATTTTTATTCAACATTTTTTTCCGTGTTTTATTTTATCTACCTTTTTTTAAAAAAAGAGAGAAATTGTTTTTAAAGAGAAAGAGACTTGCATTTTCTCTGCTTCTCTAATCGAAGCAAGCGCAAAAAGTGAAACGGGCCACTTGTGCTGTTTCACTTTCAGTCGTATAATACACAAAAAAAACTTTATGCTTTGGTTTAATTACCCAAAGTTTTGAGGTAAATATTAAAACAGCCCGGTTTTTTTGCCAGCGGCTAAATTAAAATAAATTTTGGAAAGTTTTGCTTTTTAGCAGAACAAATATAATAAATGACAACAACAATACTTTTAAATGTAAATCAAATAAATGCCAATATTAGCTATAACACTCAGTTTATTGATTTTACCCGTCCCCCTATCCCATGTACTAAGTTATGTATTCTTAGGGTTTCTTAGGGTTTCCTCAGGGTTTCTTAGGGTTTCCTCAGTGTTTTCTCAGAATGATGAAAATTTATTGAAACTGTTTTCATTTTTGAAAATCAAATAATTGCCAATTTTATTTATCGTAGTATGTACTATATGCAAAGTCTTTTAAAATAAATAAAATATCATATTTGTTCCTTTTTTTTATTATCACTGATTAGATTTTTTAAATGCCCTTTCAAAAAAGTGCATTTTTTCTATATTTCTCTGATTTTTTTAAAACTCACACTTTGTAATAAAGATGACCTTGTATTTATTAATTCTTCCAGGATATTTTAAATTGGTTCAATTACCCAAACAGTTTAAGGTAATATTTAGTTGGCCATTTTTTGTGGCTTAATAAATTTTGGAATGCTTTTTTCATTGCAAAAAAAGCTTGTATTTTTTAAATATTTTTTTGAAATGGATTACTGTAATTATACATGTTGCAAAAAAAAAGAAATATAATTTTTAGTGCTGTTTTATTATGTACAAAACATAAACGAATAAATTAAGTATGATGAAAATGAGATGAGATGAGATACAATGTATTGTATTGATATATTTACAAAGTATTTTTATATAATTGCAGTGTTGGGTGAATCTATTTTTTTAAGATTCCACCAAGAATGCCACCTTTTTTTCCACCACCCAAAAGTCCACCAAGAAGTCCGCCATCATTTTCACCTCCACCAAGAATACCTCCAAGAAGGCCATCAAGAAGTTGATTTACAACACCATTTTCTCCCAAAAGTGATCCCAAAAGTCCATCATTAAGGAGGCCATTTAATTGTAATAAACCATCCAAATTTAGAAGATCATTCAAATTAAGGGTTGATAAAAGATTTTTGAGAAGACTATCAATATCTCTTAAAAGATCTTGAAGAAGTTTATCAACATTTTTTAATAAATTTGATAATAAATTTCCAATTGCTTGATCTTCTTCCAATAAAGTTAAAACATCATCTTGTACAATATTCTGCAATTATTACTATGTAATACTAGAGTAATCATGAAATAACAATGAAAAAAACTTACACCAAGTTTTTCAATCAATTGTCCAACTTCAGGGGAAATATCATTGGCAATATTTTTTAAGGTTTCAAAAGTTGCATCAATTTTACCTTCAACATTCTCAACAATTGATTTATAGAGTTGTTGTAATTCAATTGGTTGTCCGGCAATCCAATTATCAATTGTTTGTAAAATTTCAGATTTTGTCATATTTTCATTTTTTAAAAGTCCTGTCAATTCATCCAATTGTTCTGTTGAAAGAGAAGGAAGTAAGCGTTGAAGAATTTGGATAACCTTTTCAAGAAGGGTTCGAACTAATGTAATTAAATCTCCAACAACTCCATCAATTCCTGCATTCAATGGCAAAACTTTTAAAACACCTAATAATTTTCCGTTTAATAATCCTGATAATGGTCCATTATCATTTTTTTCTGATGATGTTGATGAACCACCACCAAGAAGTGGTAGGGCAAAAACACTTGTTGAAAGTAGAAAAGCAAAAATAATAACAAATTTGCTATACATTATATTAAATTATTATTATTATTAAATAAAAGATGATGATTGAATGAAAATTTTCATCTTGCTTATATACTCACATTTTAGTTATGATTATTGAACATTATTTATGATCAAATATCTAGAAAAAAACATTGATGATCAAGCTTAAAAAAATGTTATCAAAATTTTGAATTAATTTTTTTTAAAAAAAAATTTTGACATTGTTTTGCACAAATATATTTAAATCCTCGTTGTTTTTTTGTTTTTTTGATATTATTATAGCATTTGCAATTTAAATGATTAAATGAAAAACAAAAATATGAAACTTTTGACCAAATTACAACAGTAGTATAATTAAATGTAAATTACTAAAAGGCATGTTAAAATAATTATTATTTAAGCTTAAATGGTGTAAAAATAAATGATAATTTGATTAAAAAATATAAAAAGCTTGGAGCACTCGAGATTCCCAGGAGGTCTCCCATCCAAGTACTAATCGAGCCCAGCAGTGCTTAACTTGCCAGATCGGACGTGATGGCGTGTTTTCACTGCGGTATGACCCCAAGCGAATGGGTCTCTTCTTTTTTGACTCAAGAAGAAAGGAAGAAATGAAAAAAAGGAAAATGTGTGTAAAACATAAAAGATTTAAGCATTTTTTGTGATAAAAATATGAGTACAGTATTTTTTTGCTTTAAAAATAGTAATAAATAATTATATTTGAGATGGCTGATGAATTTTTATTCAACATTTTTTTCCGTGTTTTATTTTATCTACCTTTTTTTAAAAAAAGAGAGAAATTGTTTTTAAAGAGAAAGAGACTTGCATTTTCTCTGCTTCTCTAATCGAAGCAAACGCAAAAAGTGAAACGAGTCAATTGGATTTTTTCACTTTTAGCGCCCATTTTTTTCAGTGTAGACAAAAAAGTTTTTGGCAAAGTATCCTTTTCGGTGAAAAGTCGAGGACTTCTTTACTTTAGTGGGCAAATATTTTTTTACTATAAATTTGCATAAAAATCAGTGAGTTTGACTGGAGAATTCAAAAGGGTCGGTGGGTGGGTTGAATGAAAGGTTGCTTTTTATATTTGCACACTAAAGTAAAGAAGTACCAAAAGTCTTTCGGTGAAAAGTCCGCAAAGCGTTTTTTATATAATATTTCGAAAACTGTTGAAAATTACAAAAGTTGGAGAAACGGTAGTTGGAGAAATGGCATAGTTGGAGAAACGGTTCTTGGAGAAACGGTAGTTGGAGAAATGGTTTTTGGAGAACTGTCGTTTGGAGAAACGGTAGTTGGAGAAATGGTTTTTGGAGAACTGTCTGAATACCCATTGTCTGGCATCTTGCCCATTTATTTTTTCAAAACAATTGTAAAAAAATATAAATATATTTTGGTTAAGGTTTGTCGCAAACGAAAAATTTGGCCGTAAAAGACAATGTATTTTTGGGAAAGAAAGAAATGAAAGAAAAACAGGTTTTTTAAAAATTTATTTTTCAACAATGGACTTTTTACTGCCCCTTTTTTTGTTCAATTTCTGTTTTTGGCAAAATTGATCAAAAATTGACTTTGAAGTGGAAAAAATAAAAATAACAAAATTTTTGAAAAATGTTTTAATTTGAACATTTTTAAAAACAAATATATTTCAAAGGGGAAATTACAAAATTTTGTTTATTTTTTTTTAAATAGTAAAGCAGCTGTAATTGATCAAACATTTTGTAATCAATAATCATCCATTTTTTGTAGTGGAACAGTCAATAAAAATAAAAAATGGCGCAAACACACATGTGATAAAAAAACAGTTTAATATTGTCACACCCAAAAAAGTTCTTTTTTTGCAAAATTTTATAAAACAAATATTTATTTTAACAATAATATGCTGTAGCCAAGCATTAAATTTTGAAAACAAAAATATTTGCAAAATAATATTAATAAAAAATTAATATTCAATAAAAATGCATGTTTGTATTTTGCAAAAAAAATGTAAAAGAAAAAATATCATTGGCAATCAATTTTTGTGGGATTTCAGCATCGAGCAGTTTTTGTGAATCAGTCGAAGTGATTTCAGTATCATTGAACGGGATTTCATTATCCTTTGTTTTTTTTGGCTGTTAGACTTTTCTGGATATTTTTGTCGATCCTTGTAAGTTTCCGGTAATTTTTCTCGCTGTTATTTTTTCCATTTATATTCATTATATTCTAGAGGATTCTTCTTTGGGAATCCTATACGATATTCCCGCCTGAACAATATTATACCCGTCAGAACAAGCTTAAGTTTGAGGATACAATATCACTTAATTTTGTTAGGAGGGGAATAAATATTTCGGATGGGTGTCTAGATAAAAGCCCCGCTCACTACAAAAGCATAAAATATTCAAAAATAATGCTTTTTTTCATGCATTCAAGAAAAAATTTATAAAAAGACTGAAAAATTTTAGTTTCCTTTTTTTACTTCTTTTTTTGCTTCTTCCATTTTTCGTCCGTTATTTATTGATTCTGCCGTCCTTTTTAAGCCATTTCTAAACAGGAAAAAAGGGAGTCCAAATTTTAGCAAGGAAATTAATGGCTGCTAAAAGTCGCGAGATTTTTCCTGTTTAGAAATGGCTTAAAAAGGACGGCAGAATCAATAAATAACGGACGAAAAATGGAAGAAGCAAAAAAAGAAGTAAAAAAAGGAAACTAAAATTTTTCAGTCTTTTTATAAATTTTTTCTTGAATGCATGAAAAAAAGCATTATTTTTGAATATTTTATGCTTTTGTAGTGATTCGGCTTCTTCTACTGCATCCCATGGCCTTCGTGGTGCACTAAATTTGATTAAAGCTGTGTGGGGGTAGGTTAAATTTGAAAAAAAAAAGAATTGATAATGTATTCATTTTTTTATCTAGAAAATTGTCCAATGATCAGAGATCATTTTATGGATGTCCTGCAACAAAATTTTTCCTCAATAAGATTCATCAAAATTATTCCAAACAAATCGGATTCAACGGCGACGCGTCCCAATTTTATGATTTTTGGGCGCGTCGTCCCAAAAATCGCAAAATTTTAGAAGAAATATGATGTAATTTGCAAAAGCTTTTTTTTTTGTTCTTTTTATTACTCTCATCTTGACAAAGTAAAATGAATGGTGGGGGGGGGGGAAGAAATATCAGCTGATTAATATAATATTTTTTGGGGAAGTATAGTATAGAAAAAACAGAGAATAAATTGCATAAATTTTAATTAAAAAATAGCTCAAATTAAATACTTTTTAATTTTAATAAAAACAAGTCATAGAAAAACAACAGTATCAAAAAATAAGACTTATTTTGGGGATAAAAATGTAAAATCTATAATTATAAGAATATTCATTTTAATAAGTTATAAATAATAATACAGTAATACCAAAAACAATAAATTGTCAACTTTTTGGGGGGTACTGTAAGAACTTTACAAAGATTAAAAAACAAATAAATCTTTAAAGTTAAAAAAAATATTTGCAAATAAAGTGCATTGAGCTTAAGATTTATGTTAATCTGTAGCTTAAAATTCGGATTTCCGTAATCCGGTATCGTAGTTTCGGCGGAATGTTTTGTAACAAAAAAATTTAAAGGGTAAAAATCAAAATAAAACATGTATTTCAAAGTTTAATAAAAAATTAGGAAAAATGTCGTAAAAAACTTATTCTTGGAAAATCGAGTGCCACAGTCAGTAATCCATTTCAAAAAAATATTTAAAAAATACAAGCTTTTTTTGCAATGAAAAAAGCATTCCAAAATTTATTAAGCCACAAAAAATGGCCAACTAAATATTACCTTAAACTGTTTGGGTAAACCAATTTAAAATATCCTGGAAGAATTAATAAATACAAGGTCATCTTTATTACAAAGTGTGAGTTTTAAAAAAATCAGAGAAATATAGAAAAAATGCACTTTTTTGAAAGGGCATTTAAAAAATCTAATCAGTGATAATAAAAAAAAGGAACAAATATGATATTTTATTTATTTCAAAAGATACACACTTTGAATATAGTACATACTACGATGAATAAAATTGGCAATTATTTGATTTTCAAAAATGAAAACAGTATCAATAATTTTTCATCATTCTGAGAAAACACTGAGGAAACCCTGAGAAAACACTGAGGAAACCCTAAGAATACATAACTGAGTACATGGGATAGGGGAACGGATAAAATCAATAAACTGAGTGTTATAGCTAACATTGGCATTTATTTGATTTACATTTAAAAGTATTGTTGTTGTCATTTATTATATTTGTTCTGCTAAAAAGCAAAACTTTCCAAAATTTATTTTAATTTAGCCGCTGGCAAAAAAACCGGGCTGTTTTAATATTTACCTCAAAACTTTGGGTAATTAAACCAAAGCTTAAAGTTTTTTTTGTGTATTATACGACTGAAAGTGAAACAGCACAAGTGGCCCGTTTCACTTTTTGCGCTTGCTTCGATTAGAGAAGCAGAGAAAATGCAAGTCTCTTTCTCTTTAAAAACAATTTCTCTCTTTTTTTAAAAAAAGGTAGACAAAATAAAACACGGAAAAAAATGTTGAATAAAAATTCATCAGCCATCTCAAATATAATTATTTATTACTATTTTTAAAGCAAAAAAATACTGTACTCATATTTTTATCACAAAAAATGTTTAAATCTTTTATGTTTTACACACATTTTCCTTTTTTTCATTTCTTCCTTTCTTCTTGAGTCAAAAAAGAAGAGACCCATTCGCTTGGGGTCATACCGCAGTGAAAACACGCCATCCCGTCCGATCTGGCAAGTTAAGCACTGCTGGGCTCGATTAGTACTTGGATGGGAGACCTCCTGGGAATCTCGAGTGCTCCAAGCTTTTTATATTTTTTAATCAAATTATCATTTATTTTTACACCATTTAAGCTTAAATAATAATTATTTTAACATGACTTTTAGTAATTTGCATTTAATTATACTGCTGTTGTAATTTGGTCAAAAGTTTCATATTTTTGTTTTTCATTTAATCATTTAAATTGCAAATGCTATAATAATATCAAAAAAACAAAAAAACAACGAGGATTTAAATATATTTGTGCAAAACAATGTCTAAATTTTTTTTTAAAAAAAATTAATTCAAAATTTTGATAACATTTTTTTAAGCTTGATCATCAATGTTTTTTTCTAGATATTTGATCATAAATAATGTTCAATAATCATAACTAAAATGTGAGTATATAAGCAAGATGAAAATTTTCATTCAATCATCATCTTTTATTTAATAATAATAATAATTTAATATAATGTATAGCAAATTTGTTATTATTTTTGCTTTTCTACTTTCAACAAGTGTTTTTGCCCTACCACTTCTTGGTGGTGGTTCATCAACATCATCAGAAAAAAATGATAATGGACCATTATCAGGATTATTAAACGGAAAATTATTAGGTGTTTTAAAAGTTTTGCCATTGAATGCAGGAATTGATGGAGTTGTTGGAGATTTAATTACATTAGTTCGAACCCTTCTTGAAAAGGTTATCCAAATTCTTCAACGCTTACTTCCTTCTCTTTCAACAGAACAATTGGATGAATTGACAGGACTTTTAAAAAATGAAAATATGACAAAATCTGAAATTTTACAAACAATTGATAATTGGATTGCCGGACAACCAATTGAATTACAACAACTCTATAAATCAATTGTTGAGAATGTTGAAGGTAAAATTGATGCAACTTTTGAAACCTTAAAAAATATTGCCAATGATATTTCCCCTGAAGTTGGACAATTGATTGAAAAACTTGGTGTAAGTTTTTTTCATTGTTATTTCATGATTACTGTAGTATTACATAGTAATAATTACAGAATATTGTACAAGATGATGTTTTAACTTTATTGGAAGAAGATCAAGCCATTGGAAATTTATTATCAAATTTATTAAAAAATGTTGATAAACTTCTTCAAGATCTTTTAAGAGATATTGATAGTCTTCTCAAAAATCTTTTATCAACCCTTAACTTGAATGACCTTCTCAATTTGGATGGTTTATTACAATTAAATGGCCTCCTTAATGATGGACTTTTGGGATCACTTTTGGGAGAAAATGGTGTTGTAAATCAACTTCTTGATGGCCTTCTTGGAGGTATTCTTGGTGGAGGTGAAAATGATGGCGGACTTCTTGGTGGACTTTTGGGTGGTGGAAAAAAAGGTGGCCTTCTTGGTGGAATCTTAAAAAAATAGATTCACCCAACACTGCATTATATAAAAATACTTTGTAAATATATCAATACAATACATTGTATCTCATCTCATCTCATTTTCATCATACTTAATTTATTCGTTTATGTTTTGTACATAATAAAACAGCAATAAAAATTATATTTCTTTTTTTTGCAACATGTATAATTACAGTAATCAATTTCAAAAAAATATGTAAAATATAAGCTTTTTTGCAATGAAAAAAGCATTCCAAAATTTATTAAGCCACAAAAAATGGCCAACTAAATATTACCTTAAACTGTTTGGGTAATTAAACCAATTTAAAATATCCTGGAAGAATTAATAAATACAAGATCATCTTTATTACAAAGTGTGAGTTTTAAAAAAATCAGAGAAATATAGAAAAATTGCACTTTTTTGAAAGGGCATTTAAAAAAACAAATCAGTGATAACTAAAAAAAAGGAACAAATATGATATTTTATTTATTTCAAAAGATACACACTTTGAATATAGTACATACTACGATAAATAAAATTGGCAATTATTTGATTTTCAAAAATGAAAACAGTATCAATAATTTTTCATCATTCTGAGAAAACACTGAGGAAACCCTGAGAAAACACTGAGGAAACCCTGAGAAAACACTGAGGAAACCCTAAGAATACATAACTGAGTACATGGGATAGGGGAACGGATAAAATCAATAAACTGAGTGTTATAGCTAACATTGGCATTTATTTGATTTACATTTAAAAGTATTGTTGTTGTCATTTATTATATTTGTTCTGCTAAAAAGCAAAACTTTCCAAAATTTATTTTAATTTAGCCGCTGGCAAAAAAACCGGGCTGTTTTAATATTTACCTCAAAACTTTGGGTAATTAAACCAAAGCATAAAGTTTTTTTTGTGTATTATACGACTGAAAGTGAAACAGCACAAGTGGCCCGTTTCACTTTTTGCGCTTGCTTCGATTAGAGAAGCAGAGAAAATGCAAGTCTCTTTCTCTTTAAAAACAATTTCTCTCTTTTTTTAAAAAAAGGTAGATAAAACAAAACACGGAAAAAAATGTTGGATAAAAATTCATCAGCCATATATTTTATTGCTTTTGAGGGTACTGTAGAAAATAAATAGATTGAAAAAGTTAAAAAAAGTTTATCTGATTCCAATATATATTTTAATGCTTTTGAGTGTACTGTAGAAAATAAATAGATTTTTTATTAATTGAAAAAGATGTCAAAGTTAAATAAAAATTTTTGTAAAAGTTTATCTGATTCCTTTTTGTATTTCTTTTATTGATTTAATTTGCCATTTTTAAAAAATCTTTTGCAAGTTGTTTGGTTTTTGGGTGTCATTTCTGTGGATGTAATACTTTATAATTTAATAATAAAATATTACACCCACTTTTTCTATTCAATTTTTTTTCCAATGATACTTTTGTATAAAATTGCAAAAAAACTTTCCGAAGGAAGAAAACCGCAATTTTTTTGATTTAATCTAGAGACCGGCAAGCAAACATTTTTCCTTTCCTTTTTTTGACATTTTTTTCGTTACAGTATGAAAAATAAAATTTTGATTTAGACTCTAATAATTAGAGCTACTAGATGTTACTTTTTATGCTGATTCCGAATATGACATTTAAAAAAATTTTCCCCTAGGACAAAGGGTGGAAAACTCAAAAAATACATGTTTTTTCGACTTTTGACCCCTTAGTAAGCCCAAGTAAGCATAACTGGTGGCACAGTTCGATAGCCCTTCAAAAAATACGTCTATGGTAAAAATATAAAGCACGCAAAAGCACACGAAAAAAATAGGGAGCAATCGCAGAGCTAGATTTTGATCAAAAACGTTAAAAAATCGAAGGAATGCATTGTTTTGGCAACGAGTCCTTCTAAAACATAAAGGAAACGCATTTTTTTTGTAGCAAAAAAAGAAAGAAAAAGTGTCTTTTTTTCAACCAAAAATTTTTACTTTTTGAAATTTTCAGATGGCATTTTTGACGCTTTAACTTAATTTTTTTAATTTTTTGTTTTTATATTGTTCTTATTCAGGTCTAAAAGTACTATAATAAAACCAAAAAATTTATTTTTTCGAAAAATTTTTTTTCACTTGCCGGTGATTTAATCACTATTTATTTTTTTACCAGATGACACATCTCCATTCTGCATATGTTTTTGCTGTCTCAGATTTATATAATATAAATCGTGCCGTTACGCTTTTACAGAACTTCCCAGAATGTGCCGTGGACGAAGTGATAGCATTTTATGAGCCGAATACATTGCTAAAGATAGATCGTAAACGATACATATCTAAAGGGAGAACATATCTGACCCCTAGGCCATACACGGATAGTCCTTGCAAGATTGCGGTATTCAAGGGATGCCACTCCCATGAAATTAACTAAATCAAACTCGCTTTTATTCGAGCCATGCAATAAAAGGAAGAACGCAAGAGAAATTCCACCGAAATGGCAGACAGCCAAAGTGACGCTCTCTCTCTACGCATTTTTTTTCTTCTTCTTTTTTTGCAAACAAAAAACATAATGTTTATGACATCAAAACAGGTATCTTTGATGTCATAAACATTATTCTTAAATAATAGTGGAACAACTATTAGGGAGCGTACAGATCTAAGCCTAAGCCTAAGCTTATATAATTACAGTAATCCATTTCAAAAAAATATTTAAAAAATACAAGCTTTTTTTGCAATGAAAAAAGCATTCCAAAATTTATTAAGCCACAAAAAATGGCCAACTAAATATTACCTTAAACTGTTTGGGTAATTAAACCAATTTAAAATATCCTGGAAGAATTAATAAATACAAGGTCATCTTTATTACAAAGTGTGAGTTTTAAAAAAATCAGAGAAATAAAGAAAAAATGCACTTTTTTGAAAGAAAAAAGCATTTAAAAAAACAAATCAGTGATAACTAAAAAATAAACAGATATGATATTTTATTTATTTCAAAAGATACACACTTTGAATATAGTACATACTACGATAAATAAAATTGGCAATTATTTGATTTTCAAAAATGAAAACAGTATCAATAATTTTTCATCATTCTGAGAAAACACTGAGGAAACCCTGAGAAAACACTGAGGAAACCCTAAGAATACATAACTGAGTACATGGGATAGGGGAACGGATAAAATCAATAAACTGAGTGTTATAGCTAACATTGGCATTTATTTGATTTACATTTAAAAGTATTGTTGTTGTCATTTATTATATTTGTTCTGCTAAAAAGCAAAACTTTCCAAAATTTATTTTAATTTAGCCGCTGGCAAAAAAACCGGGCTGTTTTAATATTTACCTCAAAACTTTGGGTAATTAAACCAAAGCTTAAAGTTTTTTTTGTGTATTATACGACTGAAAGTGAAACAGCACAAGTGGCCCGTTTCACTTTTTGCGCTTGCTTCGATTAGAGAAGCAGAGAAAATGCAAGTCTCTTTCTCTTTAAAAACAATTTCTCTCTTTTTTTAAAAAAAGGTAGACAAAATAAAACACGGAAAAAAATGTTGAATAAAAATTCATCAGCCATCTCAAATATAATTATTTATTACTATTTTTAAAGCAAAAAAATACTGTACTCATATTTTTATCACAAAAAATGTTTAAATCTTTTATGTTTTACACACATTTTCCTTTTTTTCATTTCTTCCTTTCTTCTTGAGTCAAAAAAGAAGAGACCCATTCGCTTGGGGTCATACCGCAGTGAAAACACGCCATCCCGTCCAGGGTTGCACGAAAGTTTCGTTTCGTTTCGTTTTTGCGAAACTTTCGCGGTTTTTTAGGGTTTCGTTTCGTTTCGTGTTTCGCGAAACAAAGCCTGAAAGTTTCGTGAAAACGATGTGCTAAGAATGATGTAAAAACCCAAAACTTTTAGAGAAAAATGAGTGATAACCAAGTCGAAAATAAAATCATAATTTGTTTTTTGAGTTTAATTTTGGCGCTTTTTTGGAAAAATTTTCTCTAACGATGTTGCTGTTGTTATGCATTTTGCCAAGACGTTATTAATAAAAAAAATTTTTGAACTTTCGTTTCGTTTCGTTTTGCGAAACTTTCGCGGTTTTTTTAGGTTTCGTTTCGTTTCGCGCTAGCGAAACAAAAATTTCGTTTCGTTTCGTTTCGTTTCGTTTTGCAAAACCTAGTTTCGTGCAACCCTGATCCCGTCCGATCTGGCAAGTTAAGCACTGCTGGGCTCGATTAGTACTTGGATGGGAGACCTCCTGGGAATCTCGAGTGCTCCAAGCTTTTTATATTTTTTAATCAAATTATCATTTATTTTTACACCATTTAAGCTTAAATAATAATTATTTTAACATGACTTTTAGTAATTTGCATTTAATTATACTGCTGTTGTAATTTGGTCAAAAGTTTCATATTTTTGTTTTTCATTTAATCATTTAAATTGCAAATGCTATAATAATATCAAAAAAACAAAAAAACAACGAGGATTTAAATATATTTGTGCAAAACAATGTCTAAATTTTTTTTTAAAAAAAATTAATTCAAAATTTTGATAACATTTTTTTAAGCTTGATCATCAATGTTTTTTTCTAGATATTTGATCATAAATAATGTTCAATAATCATAACTAAAATGTGAGTATATAAGCAAGATGAAAATTTTCATTCAATCATCATCTTTTATTTAATAATAATAATAATTTAATATAATGTATAGCAAATTTGTTATTATTTTTGCTTTTCTACTTTCAACAAGTGTTTTTGCCCTACCACTTCTTGGTGGTGGTTCATCAACATCATCAGAAAAAAATGATAATGGACCATTATCAGGATTATTAAACGGAAAATTATTAGGTGTTTTAAAAGTTTTGCCATTGAATGCAGGAATTGATGGAGTTGTTGGAGATTTAATTACATTAGTTCGAACCCTTCTTGAAAAGGTTATCCAAATTCTTCAACGCTTACTTCCTTCTCTTTCAACAGAACAATTGGATGAATTGACAGGACTTTTAAAAAATGAAAATATGACAAAATCTGAAATTTTACAAACAATTGATAATTGGATTGCCGGACAACCAATTGAATTACAACAACTCTATAAATCAATTGTTGAAGATGTTGAAGGTAAAATTGATGCAACTTTTGAAACCTTAAAAAATATTGCCAATGATATTTCCCCTGAAGTTGGACAATTGATTGAAAAACTTGGTGTAAGTTTTTTTCATTGTTATTTCATGATTACTGTAGTATTACATAGTAATAATTACAGAATATTGTACAAGATGATGTTTTAACTTTATTGGAAGAAGATCAAGCCATTGGAAATTTATTATCAAATTTATTAAAAAATGTTGATAAACTTCTTCAAGATCTTTTAAGAGATATTGATAGTCTTCTCAAAAATCTTTTATCAACCCTTAACTTGAATGACCTTCTCAATTTGGATGGTTTATTACAATTAAATGGCCTCCTTAATGATGGACTTTTGGGATCACTTTTGGGAGAAAATGGTGTTGTAAATCAACTTCTTGATGGCCTTCTTGGAGGTATTCTTGGTGGAGGTGAAAATGATGGCGGACTTCTTGGTGGACTTTTGGGTGGTGGAAAAAAAGGTGGCCTTCTTGGTGGAATCTTAAAAAAATAGATTCACCCAACACTGCATTATATAAAAATACTTTGTAAATATATCAATACAATACATTGTATCTCATCTCATCTCATTTTCATCATACTTAATTTATTCGTTTATGTTTTGTACATAATAAAACAGCAATAAAAATTATATTTCTTTTTTTTGCAACATGTATAATTACAGTAATCAATTTCAAAAAAATATGTAAAATATAAGCTTTTTTGCAATGAAAAAAGCATTCCAAAATTTATTAAGCCACAAAAAATGGCCAACTAAATATTACCTTAAACTGTTTGGGTAATTAAACCAATTTAAAATATCCTGGAAGAATTAATAAATACAAGATCATCTTTATTACAAAGTGTGAGTTTTAAAAAAATCAGAGAAATATAGAAAAATTGCACTTTTTTGAAAGGGCATTTAAAAAAACAAATCAGTGATAACTAAAAAAAAGGAACAAATATGATATTTTATTTATTTCAAAAGATACACACTTTGAATATAGTACATACTACGATAAATAAAATTGGCAATTATTTGATTTTCAAAAATGAAAACAGTATCAATAATTTTTCATCATTCTGAGAAAACACTGAGGAAACCCTGAGAAAACACTGAGGAAACCCTGAGAAAACACTGAGGAAACCCTAAGAATACATAACTGAGTACATGGGATAGGGGAACGGATAAAATCAATAAACTGAGTGTTATAGCTAACATTGGCATTTATTTGATTTACATTTAAAAGTATTGTTGTTGTCATTTATTATATTTGTTCTGCTAAAAAGCAAAACTTTCCAAAATTTATTTTAATTTAGCCGCTGGCAAAAAAACCGGGCTGTTTTAATATTTACCTCAAAACTTTGGGTAATTAAACCAAAGCATAAAGTTTTTTTTGTGTATTATACGACTGAAAGTGAAACAGCACAAGTGGCCCGTTTCACTTTTTGCGCTTGCTTCGATTAGAGAAGCAGAGAAAATGCAAGTCTCTTTCTCTTTAAAAACAATTTCTCTCTTTTTTTAAAAAAAGGTAGATAAAACAAAACACGGAAAAAAATGTTGGATAAAAATTCATCAGCCATATATTTTATTGCTTTTGAGGGTACTGTAGAAAATAAATAGATTGAAAAAGTTAAAAAAAGTTTATCTGATTCCAATATATATTTTATTGCTTTTGAGTGTACTGTAGAAAATAAATAGATTTTTTATTAATTGAAAAAGATGTCAAAGTTAAATAAAAATTTTTGTAAAAGTTTATCTGATTCCTTTTTGTATTTCTTTTATTGATTTAATTTGCCATTTTTAAAAAATCTTTTGCAAGTTGTTTGGTTTTTGGGTGTCATTTCTGTGGATGTAATACTTTATAATTTAATAATAAAATATTACACCCACTTTTTCTATTCAATTTTTTTTCCAATGATACTTTTGTATAAAATTGCAAAAAAACTTTCCGAAGGAAGAAAACCGCAATTTTTTTGATTTAATCTAGAGACCGGCAAGCAAACATTTTTCCTTTCCTTTTTTTGACATTTTTTTCGTTACAGTATGAAAAATAAAATTTTGATTTAGACTCTAATAATTAGAGCTACTAGATGTTACTTTTTATGCTGATTCCGAATATGACATTTAAAAAAATTTTCCCCTAGGACAAAGGGTGGAAAACTCAAAAAATACATGTTTTTTCGACTTTTGACCCCTTAGTAAGCCCAAGTAAGCATAACTGGTGGCACAGTTCGATAGCCCTTCAAAAAATACGTCTATGGTAAAAATATAAAGCACGCAAAAGCACACGAAAAAAATAGGGAGCAATCGCAGAGCTAGATTTTGATCAAAAACGTTAAAAAATCGAAGGAATGCATTGTTTTGGCAACGAGTCCTTCTAAAACATAAAGGAAACGCATTTTTTTTGTAGCAAAAAAAGAAAGAAAAAGTGTCTTTTTTTCAACCAAAAATTTTTACTTTTTGAAATTTTCAGATGGCATTTTTGACGCTTTAACTTAATTTTTTTAATTTTTTGTTTTTATATTGTTCTTATTCAGGTCTAAAAGTACTATAATAAAACCAAAAAATTTATTTTTTCGAAAAATTTTTTTTCACTTGCCGGTGATTTAATCACTATTTATTTTTTTACCAGATGACACATCTCCATTCTGCATATGTTTTTGCTGTCTCAGATTTATATAATATAAATCGTGCCGTTACGCTTTTACAGAACTTCCCAGAATGTGCCGTGGACGAAGTGATAGCATTTTATGAGCCGAATACATTGCTAAAGATAGATCGTAAACGATACATATCTAAAGGGAGAACATATCTGACCCCTAGGCCATACACGGATAGTCCTTGCAAGATTGCGGTATTCAAGGGATGCCACTCCCATGAAATTAACTAAATCAAACTCGCTTTTATTCGAGCCATGCAATAAAAGGAAGAACGCAAGAGAAATTCCACCGAAATGGCAGACAGCCAAAGTGACGCTCTCTCTCTACGCATTTTTTTTCTTCTTCTTTTTTTGCAAACAAAAAACATAATGTTTATGACATCAAAACAGGTATCTTTGATGTCATAAACATTATTCTTAAATAATAGTGGAACAACTATTAGGGAGCGTACAGATCTAAGCCTAAGCCTAAGCTTATATAATTACAGTAATCCATTTTTCAAAAAAATATTTAAAAAATACAAGCTTTTTTTGCAATGAAAAAAGCATTCCAAAATTTATTAAGCCACAAAAAATGGCCAACTAAATATTACCTTAAACTGTTTGGGTAATTAAACCAATTTAAAATATCCTGGAAGAATTAATAAATACAAGGTCATCTTTATTACAAAGTGTGAGTTTTAAAAAAATCAGAGAAATAAAGAAAAAATGCACTTTTTTGAAAGAAAAAAGCATTTAAAAAAACAAATCAGTGATAACTAAAAAATAAACAGATATGATATTTTATTTATTTCAAAAGATACACACTTTGAATATAGTACATACTACGATAAATAAAATTGGCAATTATTTGATTTTCAAAAATGAAAACAGTTTCAATAAATTTTCATCATTCTGAGAAAACACTGAGAAAACACTGAGGAAATTGGAATACATTTTGGAAAACCTTTGAGTTGAATTTTTTTCATGGCTTTTCGATGCATCAATCGATCATTTCGTGTTTTTGAAATAGTTTCGTCATTTTTTGCTGACGGAAAAAAATTCTTTAGAAATGCATTTTTTGCTCCAATACTTTAACTTTGACGAAATTTTTCACCCCACAATTTGACAAAAAAGAAATCCTATTTATTTTACATTGCTTTCGTAGAAAGCTTTGTAAAAGATTGTTGCCTTTTTCGATTGTGTTCAATCCCATTCACTTTTATAACCTCGTTAGGTGATAATAGATCAATGCTTCTTGCTGACAACACCAAAACGCTGTCATAATTAGCAACTTCCACGCTACATTTGTGTAAAGATTGTAACGCCCCCCCTCCCCAACATTGATCTTGTTTGGATTTATTCTTGTTCAGTCTTGATTAACTTTAATCAATTCTTTTTTATATTATAAAACTATATTTATTATTTATGTATTTAAAGGGGGAGTCGCAGTTCACATAAATCTTTTCTTATAAAAATTATTGAAAATCAGGGAAAGAAAGAGAAAAGACGCACTATTTTTTTTCTTTGACTCGGCAGCGTTTTCTCTTTTTCTCTGCTCCCTCTTATAAAAAGTTTGTGTGAAGTGCGACTCCCCCTTTAAATAAATGTACTGTGATTATTTACAAGTAAAACTTAAATTTCCCAGAAATTTGCTCAAACAAAATTTGCAAATATTATTTTTCATTTTAATACATGAAAATCAATGTAAAATTTAGGTTAACTGATGAAACCCAAAAATGATAAAATTCATCCAAAGCTTTTTGAAATTTACTTAAAAAACCGATTTGATTTGCCAACAAAAAAAATAAATTCATTGTTGACATTTTTTCTTTCTCAAAAAAGCAACAACAATGAAATGGTTTCTATTTTTGGCATTTATTTTTTGGATTCCATTTTTTGGTTATTGCTGCTATGAAAATGTAAGTTCTTGTTTCGATTTTAATTACATACCTAGAATTTGTATAGGATAAATTATACTTTGAATTTTTATTTTTATATAGAGTTTCCGGTATTACGATAACCGGAATTTCGGGAGCAGTAAGTTTGATTTTATTAAATCCATTGATGCAGATTTTATCAATTAGTTTATTTATATATTATTTTTTAGTGTTCATCAACAATTATTTCAAAGCGGCATATTTTGACTGATGGCCATTGTGTTGTCCGTTTATCTGTTCCTTTTAACAAAACATTGAAGCAAATGTACGTTTTTTTTGTATCCATAATGCTAAATTTTGTTTTAGGACTTTTTCAAAACCAGTATATGTTGATGTTCGTCCAATGGAAAAAAAATATAAGTGATTTTGATTTTACAAAACTTGGAATTGCATCAAAAGTTTTTATTCATCGTGGATATAATCGCTTCTTTTTAAATGATATTGCAATTATTGAATTTCCCAAGGGTGTTGATTTTGGAATAAAACCTGTTTTATTGGCTGAAGATTATGTTGATGATTATTCTCATACTGCTATTGCCGCTGGTTATGGACTATATATTTTTAATGGTTGGTTTTGTTTTGACCTGTTTATTTTGTAACTGTGCTTGCATCCAATGCAGCGGCGGATCGCAAATTTTTGAAGAAGCCATATATCCCATTTTGTAGCCCTAACCATTTTTACATTTTTTTATAGTTAGCACTCAAAACCTATCGTTTGAAGCTCCGCCAACATTGCGGCATGTAAATGTTTAAATCCGTCCATTGACTGATTGTTACGATATTTCAAAGCAGAGATGTCAAATGCGGATTTTTTGTGCAACTTTTTTCTAACAAATGTCACAATTTTTGTAAATTTGTCACAGCGAAATTTTTTGAAAATAGAAACAAAAAAGTTCAAACTTTTGTTGCCATTTTTTCAGTTTTAACCCATTTCGTCCAGAACTTTGCCAATGTCTTCTTAAAAGTGTTATTTATAGTTTAGGTATCACTTATGTTTATTGGAAGAATAGCCGTAAAGTAGTAACCAAAAAAAGGTGCGTGATCGATTTTTTGGCAATTTTTTTTTCAAATTTACATATTTCGGTCTAATTTATTTCTGGCATGTCCTTGATAGTCATACCAACCTTTTTAGTTTCAATTATAACATTTGGAAGTATTGCGGCTGAGTTATAGCTTGCCGCAAAAAAACAATTTTTCGTTCCTATTTCCGAATTCTCCTGCAGCGATTCGAGACCTCCATTCAATGTCAAACATAAAAATTTGTTAGAGGTGCGTCTCCCCCCTTTAAAAGCAATATTAGAAAGCGATTTGTAAAAATTTCCAGATATGGCGTTATACAAAAATTGAGATTTTTGAAACCCTTCTTTTCTTCGACATACACTTTGAAGTACCGACAAAAGATCAAAGAATGTCATCACTTTTTACACCCCCCCCCTTGGGTTACTGTTGTCACACCACCGGTCTTGGAAGCGTGGAGGTCTTTTCGAAAAGATTAAAAGCATTTTGCCGAAGATCAAACGAAACCCCGTGTCGAAATTTCGATTTTTGTCCGGTGGCAGTGGCGGTTTTTGATGGATCGCGCGACAACATTGATAACGTCATATCTGTACAGCTCCGAAGGATTTGGGGTTGTACAGATTTTATAATATAAAAAGCGGCTTTTTTTACTCTTGAAACATTAGAGTCTTTTACCGACAAAGAGGTGTAATAATTTTTCAACCCCTGCCTTCCTAAAACCCCATTACGTAACATCTGGACAGGCCTTTATCAGGTGTAAATTAGACATTAATATATTCAACAATTTTTTCAACATGAAAATTTTGTTTGAACTTTATTGCTTTGTTTGATAAACGGTCAACTTGTATGACATTTATTCATTTTTTCCATCATCACAGATAACAAAATGTATTTATTTGATAAATTTATTCGTAATCACCTTTTCGGATTTTTGTTAGTGTATCTTCATTGATTAAATATTTGCAACTTTGTGGCATTTTATTTGCAACAAATGTTTTAACTAATGAACCACTTTCTTCGATGTAAGCTGCCAAAAAATGGAAAGGTTTTAAAAGAGCATCCTGAAAATTAATATTTGTTATTAAATAAGATTACTGTAGTTTTGCCAAAGCTTACCACAAACATTCCACCCGCCCGAGGACAAACCATATTCATTTGATCACGAAAACATGGAAGATAGCATTCAGCGGCTGTACAAATTGGTCCAATTGTTCCTAATACTTTTACCATATCACCACCTTTACTCGCAAGGGCTTGAATTTGTGGATCATGGGATACATCAGAAATGGATTTAATCATTTCACATTTTCCATCACATGCTAAAAATGCATATGCATATTAAAGGGTCATTTGATTTTGTAATTTTAAAGGAGACGCACGGTTAAGTGTATTTTTTTTGCAAGATCCTTACTATCAAAATTTTGCATGCTCCGGCTTTTTGTCGGGTGAATTGTCAAAATCGTTGCGAGACTCAAAAAAACCTCCGCTCCCTTTAAAGGGTTTAAAAGTACTCTTAAAATTTTCAAATTCACATTATTTTTTCAATGTTTTTATGCTACTGTAATAGTGCAATTAGATAAAACATATTTGTCATTTTTTCGTAAATGGATAATAGAGGGGGATTAATACATTCTTTGAAAAAGAAGAATGTTTTTGTATTGTAGTTTTAATGTATTAAAGACTTTTGGATTATAAATGAACAAAGGGGATAATTAGGGTACAAACATATGTGGGATATTCTGTAGTCAAATAAATCTGTCTGCAGTAATTAGGTTTTTACTTCCGTGACTAAAAAACGGAACACAAAAAGACGTATAAAGTTTTTAATATACATGTATTTAGGGATTTATGAAATCCATTTGGGATAAAAAAAAATGTAAAAGTGTTTTAACATTTACAGATATATTAGGTACTTTAAGATTACAAAACATTTAACATTCAATATTTGAGGGTTTAAAATTTTGAAGTATGAGTACAAAACTACATTTAAAAAGAAACCAACCAACCATTTGCTTTATCATCCAAATATTGTCTTAAACAAAAACGATTCTTTTCAATAAATTTTCGTTTTCGAGTACAAATATTATTAATTCCAGATGTTGCAACTCGATAAACTCGATCATTTACACATGTTGGATTTGCTTCAATACATTCTGTTGTATTTAAATATGAGGCACATAAAATATCATAATGATCAATTGTATCTTTAAGTTCCAAAGCATTATGCAAATGTTGAATAAATGGATCAATACATTTATGAACACATTCGGGTAAACCCAAGGAAGCCATAAAAGTTACAACATCTATGGAATTGGCATTTGCACGAAGGGCAGCAGAAGGAAAAATGCCTGAAAAATAGTGATAAAAAATAGTGATATAATTAAATAAAAAAGAAGATTAAAAAATATTTTGTTACTCTTTTTAAGGAGCTCAAAATAGGAATGAGAAATAATTAAAAAGGTTTTTAAATGTTTAATAATAAAAAAAGCTAAAGATTTGTTTCAAAATGTTGAGGGGATAAAATTTAAAGATTAATGGACAATAACCAGGAAATTAAAAGAAAAATAGTTTCCAAAATATGTCTTTTTTCAAAAATTTGGAATTAAAAACTTATGTCTGTTTAACTTTTTTTTACCTAAAATTTTGAATGTCTTAAACGGAACTTTTTACAAATTGACATTTTTGCGTCGGCTTACTGTAATACATTTTTTAGAATCCAACTTTTAAAAATAATAATAAACAAAAATTACTTACCAAAAGCACCAGAAACTTGAATCAAAGCTGTAACAAAAAATACCAACTTTAACATATTTTTTTTTGTTTGAATATTAAAAAAAATGATTGAAACAAAAAACTTTTGTTTGATTTTTAAATAGAATTTTGTTCTTTGATTGTTTTTGCTTTCTTTGTGTTTTTTTCCCGGCAAAAATATTAAAAACATAAGCATTCATTTTAAAATCGTTGTCGGCGATGATGTTTTGGCAATTTTTTCTTTTGTGTTGTTGTTTTTAAATGATGACTAACTAAATGTGCAATACGAAAATGTGATGGCGTTAAATGATGCAACGAGACAAGTTCCGGAGAAAATGCATTGAATCCCTGAAAAATAAAATAAAAGAAATAAAAGAATGTTAAGAAGATAAAAGATGAAAGAAAAAATTGCTGAATTGAAGGGGATTTTTGAAAAGATGAATGGAATAGAAAAGGGGATAATGTAGGATTTGGCGTTATCAAGGTTGAATATCAATAATAAAAGATATAAATTACGACATCAAAAATAATCTTCCTTTTTAAAGGTTTAAAATATGGTAATTTCTATTTGTGTCAAAATATAGTAGCAAAAAGACTTTTCGTTATAAAACATTCGAATGACGTAATATTACAATTTTTAGCACATTTTGCCAAAATAGATTACCCGCATCGAACCCAAAGCAAAGAAACGGTTCAATTTTCTGGCAAAATGTCGATTCAACGCCATGACGCAAAAAAAGTTCTTTTTTTTCGTTTTTTTGGAAAACAATTAAAAACCGACAAAAAATGTTTTCTTCTTCTTCCACATGGCATTGAAAAACATTTTGCCAGATTTGAAACTTTTATAACAGTATCGCACGCACTTACTTCATTTGGTTTATCCATAAACCATATTCGACTTAATTCTTCTGATAATGCACCCGCGAACATTTGATCAACATCATATGGAGTAAATCTTTGTCGGCCCTTTTCATCTCGAGTATCCACAGGCAAAATTCCAATTGATTCTAAACATTTTGCCATTGCAACATCCTCAAATTCCATGTACGGACAAAGCGTGGAATTAAGATATGATTTTTGAATAAATAATTTTACAGCTGCTTTTGAAAGCACATAAACTCCCCCAGAATTATATCCATTTTTTAAATATGGACGAAATCGAAATCCTAAATAATGTGGTTGGGATGCATCAAATTTTGTTAAATAGTGCCGAAGATTGTCCAGAAATACATAAGAATCATCATCAGCCTAAAATGAATTAGTCGTTTTAAAAACAAAAATAAATTTGAATTATTTAACAAAAATTTTAATTTTTATTGAATCAATTTTTTGCTTATTATGGCATTTTTTATCAGGAAAAAGATTTTGGAGGGGGCTAATAGCGTTTTTGGGGGGGGGGGCTAACATTTGATCTTTTGCCGCTTGCGGTTTTCGATCGGGGGGGGGGGGGGGGGCTTCAGCACCAATATCTCCTCCCCCCTTGGGTACGGGGCTATTTTTTATTATTGCACTGCGCCAATTTTTTTAACACTTTTTTGTTTTTCAGTTTAGTTTTTTAGCTCCGATATCAGAAATAAAATTTTTGAATCAATAATTTTTATTTTTATATAATCTTTGCTTATTTTTCTCATATTTCACATCTGTTTTATATTTTTGTTTTTACACAATATTTGCACTTTCTCAACACATTTTCTTTTTGTTGCAAAATAAATAAATTTTGAGAAAGTTCAAATTTAAAAAAATAAATTTTTTTTCCATAACAAAAAACTTTCATTCATTAATGCTGCATCCTACGCAGTCATAAAAAAAAGTCTATAATTTAAAAATGAAAGATATAATTTTTTTACAAAAAACAGCAGCTGCTTTTTACACAAGTTTTTAATATCAAAATTTAATGGTAAAACTTTGATTTTATGAATGAATGAAAGATTGTTTTTGAAAGTTTAAAAAACAAAATTTGTTGTTTTTTAAAGGATTAAAAATTATATTTTTAAGGCTTCCAATTGGAATTTTAAAAGATTGTTATTATTAGTGCCAAAAAAGGATATTTAAGAATGAAAGAGAATCTTAAATGATAAAAAAACAATAATTTTGAAATTGTTTTTTGCCAAAAAGTGTTTTGGCAAAAGGTTCACAAAAACTTTTCATAAAAGACATCATTTTCGTGCTAAGACTCGCCCTTTTTTACAATCCAATAAATAAGCCGACCTTTAAATACCAATCAAAATCAGACGAAATTTTAGTAAATGCAAAATTAAAAGCATAAATAGTTTTCCAAAATAATTCAGTTCGTTCATTTGAGAAATTCCTAAAAACTGCTGATGCAGGAATAGAATTTTCAACGGGTTCAGAAGTAAAAATTTCTCCATGATCACAATCTGGTAACCATGTATTATTGACTGCTAACATTTTGGTGTCATGATTTGAGGGGGCTGTCATGACCCAACAAAATATTGAACCCTTTTTTGGCAAATTATGCACCGCTTTACTCCGCCATGGTGGACTTTTTTCAATTTTATGTAAAAATATTCGAAATTCATCTATTGATCGAATATTTGAAGAGGTAAAAGCAATTTTAAGAATAATTATAAAGGCAGCAATAAATAGACCCGTTTGAATTGCAACTTTAAGTGATAAAAAATTTATGGCATTTGCGGATACCGTAATCTAAAAAATTGTTGATAAAATTTCGAAATTTAAAATATCCAAAAAAGTTTTGAGATTCAAAACTATTGTCAAAAATGTTTGAAAAAAGCTGCAAAACTTTCGCTTCAAGACATTTTTTAATTGGAACATCCCGAAGCTACCGTATCTTTTTTCTTATTAAAATTAGCAAAAAATTAATTTTAAACTCAAAAATTCTTGTTAAGACCCAAAATATTACTATACCTCTTGAGATTTTGGAGCAGATAAAATTTGCATTTTTTTATAACTACACGTTTCATTATTATTATTATTAATATTATTATTACTTTTCATACCACATTAAAAACCTTTTTTTTATATTATTAAATAATTACTTTCTTTCTTTCTTTTTTTTTCAGCTGTTCCTAAATATGAAACTGAATAAAAGTGTTCGAAAAAAAATTTTTATTTATATTTCTATATTAAAAAATATAAGGGGGGGATGAGATTTTTTTACATCAAAAAAAAATAGAGGGAAAAGAAATTTAAGCCATTTCCAAGGAAACGACGCGCCCCCTTTTTCGTAAAAAAAAAAGATGAAAAAGTTCCAAAAATAATAAATAAATTTTTAAAAAGGTGCCATTTTTGACACACTATATTTTTTTTGTTTGGAAAAATAATTGAAGCCTTTTTTTGATAAATTTGAAATTTAATACAGTTTTTTTTTCATTTTTTGGAAAATTTTGATGTTAGCTTTTTTTCGAAAGCTTTTAAACTTTTTTTTATGAAAATAAAAGGTTATAATTTTGTTACCATTTTTAAATTTTTGGAAGGAATAGAAAATTGAATCCTTTTAAATTTTTCTATAAAAAATTGTTTTTTGCAAAAAAAAAACCAAAAACATACCGGTGATTTTAAAAAGCGTAACGACGAACGTTGAAAAGAATACATTTTTTGAATAAAATAAATACAATTTTTTTTTTCTTCTGGCTCTCGAAAGGAAATGTTATTATTGTTTGAATGAAAGAAGCTTAAAAGTTTAAAGTTTATCGGAGAAAAAAGGGTAATAAAAACGATGGAAGAAAATTATGAAACGACGTTGTCTCGGAAAGAAAAACTTTTATTGTCGGTACCTTTTTGAAAATGGTCTAAAATTGCCAATCCATCAAAAAAACATTTACAACTAATAAAAAAGTAAATGCAAAATGGAAATATTGGCTCTGTCCTATAAAAGAATTACGAAATTTTTAGATTCTACTTTTTTCACATTTTTTTTCGTTGATTTGTTTTTTCTCGGGTGCTTTCGTGTCGAGACCTTTTGAAAAAAGAAAAGGTTAGAATCAAGAAAAAAATGCAAGAATCAAAAATAGAATCTAACGAAAAATGGTAAAAACTGTATTTTTTCTTAAATATTTTTTTACTGACATCATTTTGTAACTGTTATGTCAATGACTGAGGTCAAAGATATATTAAATCTGCAGGAATGCGTTAGTTTATATCTTATCATTGTTTATGTCACAGCTGTTGGATCCTAGCCGAATTTTGTGATAAATAACGAAGATTATTGATAAAAAATTATGTTAGTAAAAAAATATTAAAGAAAAAATATAGTTTTTACCATTTTTCGTTAGATTCTATTTTTGATTCTTCCATTTTTTTTTTGAATTTCAACTTTTTTTTTTCAAAAATGTCTTGACACGAAAGCACTCGAGAAAAAACAAATCAACGAAAAAAAAGGTGAAAAAATAGAATCTAAAAATTTCGTAATTCTTTTATAGGACAAAGCCATTGTCTAAAAATATGTTAAAAACTCATTGAATGTAAAATTTACGGTTTTAATGAACTTGGTAACCTTGTAAAAATAAAAAATTATGTAAAGCAAAAATGAATCCAATTTATTTTATTAGGAGCAAAGTTAAAAAAGCATTTTCGGCCAAAATTTTGTTAAAATAATTTGGTTACAAAAATTATAATGCAGCTGTCTGCCATTTTCGAAACAGTAGAAAATTTTAAATATGAAAAAAAAAAGGCATTTGTTTATCTCTAATTTTAAAAAGGGTTTTGTTTTTTTTTCTTTAAACTACCATTTTCTAGATTATCAAAAACAACTGATAAAAAAATAAGAAATCATTTTTTGATGAAATTTCTTTAATATTTTTATAGAAATATTATATTTGTCTTTAAGAAGAAAAAAAATAAATACATTTTTAAAAATCCAAAAAAAAAGAAATAAAAGAAAAATAAAAAAATATTTTTAAAGCCAACAAAATTATTAAGAAAAAAAAAGGATTAAAGAAAATGGATGGGGGGAAAGGGAAGTTTTGCTCATAAAAAACAAATTATCTCTTTCTTCAGTGTCATATATATAAATTGTTTGATTACAATTTATAATAAATGTTTATAAGAACAGTTTTTTTAAAATTTTTGTTACTGCCTTTTTGAGTACAGTGTTGTGCCCGACATTTTTTATCGACTCCGACTCCGGAGTCAAATTCGATCGGAGTCGAATCTATCGACTCCGACTCCGAAAAGCGGCATCTTTTTCTTTGATCTTTTGGAATTAGTGACTCCGACTCCGGAGTCGGAGTCGCAACAACACTGTTTGAGTAATAGATTTGTTAAAGTTCTTAAATTTAAGATTTAGCAATTAAAAATAAATAAATCAAAGATTTCAACACCTTTTTAAGGCGTCTTTGAAAAGATAATATAAGAAAATTTAAGTATTTTATTTTCTAACAACATTTAAAAAAGAACAAAAATGCCGCAAACAAAAAATATGCCTTTTTTAAAAATGCCATATTTGAAATTCATACTTTTTTTACAAGATTTTTCTCATATTCTTTTCTGCTATTGTTTTTTCTCTGTTTTTTTTTTAAAGTTTGTTTTTGTCGCTTTTTTTTCAAAAGTGTACATTCAATTTCCTGAATCACTTAAATTTTTAAATATTGTAGAAAAATGCTTTTACATGGTTACAAAGACGTAAGTAAAACGTTGACATTATTTATGATACTCAAGAAAAAAACTTTGGATAATTATCAAATTTGTAATTATTATTATATACCCAATGTTGAAAAATTAAAACACAATGTTGACACAGTAAAAACAATTGTGATCATTGAAAGAGTTGTTTTTTGATATTTATTTCGGGCAGCCATTATTAAACAGATTAAAAGTTTTAAAAAGGGATTAACAATGCACTATTTTTCATTTATACAAAAAAAGAATGTAATCAAAAACGTGAAGGTCCAGCTTCGTTGGGGGTATAGCTCAGGGGTAGAGCGCTCGCTTTGCATGCGAGAAGTCTGGGGTTCGATTCCCCATACCTCCAGATATATTTTTTTGTTCATTTTAGGATATTTTTAAATCAACACAGAGTTCAATTGTTATCTTTTTTGATTTTTAGTTTTGCATCTTTGAATTTTTAATTGATTTGTGGACTTTGTTTTTTACCAAATCATTTTTTGCTTTGTTTCAAAGCAAGTTTGTTTCAACGATTATCACATTAGGGAAAAATTATGTCAGAAAAAAAACTTTTATACAAGTTTAATGATGTCGAGAACATCCTGTGATAACCAAAACTTGTTTTTCATCCTTCAAAAGGACAATTGGGGGAAAAAGCGGTTCTGGCGTAACATTTTAGATATAAATAAAAGTTGCAGCTGATTTTTTATCACCAAAAAAAACACTTTTTCTTTTTTTTTTATCCAAGAAATATGGAAATCGAAGAAGGTGTTAAAAAACGAAGCTTTAATGAATTTTTTGCAAAATATTTTCTTGATGGTTGGTTTTTTTTGGTAAAAATTTTACAGTATTATTTAACATTTCGTTTTAGGACAAAAACACCGAAATAATATTGTCATTGTTTCTGAAGAATCCGATTCATTTGATTTACAAATTTTTAAAAAATATAGAAAAATTTTATCATTTTTAATACCTTTTATTATTTCACAGGTTTGTTTGTTAAAGGCGGAGATCGACCTCTAAAAAATATTTTTGAACAATTGTCTTCGAGGCTCTCGAGACGCGAATCAGGGGATGCCAAAAACACTGTTTTGTTTTCCTACATGATTAACCTATTTTTAACACGCAAATCAAAAAGAAAAATACCCGACTGTCCATATTCGGTTTTACCCAACTGTACATATTTAGTTTTACCCGACTGTGCATATTTAGTTTTACCCGACTGTACATATTTTGCCTGATTCGTGTCGAGAGAATCAAGAAAAGTTAGATCCCCCCCTTTAAATGTCCAAAAATATTATCAATCTTATCATTTTAGTTTTTTTGGTGGTGTTTAGCAATAAAATATAATTTTTTTGAACTTTACCAAACTTTATGGGAATTACCAACAATTTTAATTCTTGGGGCAACGGTTGCAGGTTTGTAATTATTACTTTTGTTTTAAAGGTACATTATATATTATATTTTAGGTATTACGGGGCAAGGTTCCGGGGCAATTGCCTTTCCAATTATGACATTTGTACTTCATTTATCTCCAATTACAGGAAGAGATTTTTCTATTGCTCTACAATCTATTGGTAATATTTTTAGAAAAGTTGTGTTAAAATTAATGTACCTTAGCTCGGCATTAAATGCTTTTACAGTTCAAGTCCGTTCAAATTGGACTGTGTTACAGTAATTTAATTGTAGTTTATACATTTTTAAATTTTTAAAAACAACACAAAAAGTTTACATATTTCTTTCCATAGGTATGGTCTGTGGTACAGTATCTATTCTATTAAATAATGTTAAAATTCAATGGAAAGCAATTATTTATCAATTAATTGGTGCCGTGCCAGCTGTAATATTTGCATTTACATTTGTAAGATTTTTCTCAGCAGCAATTACCGTAATCTTTTAATAATATTATAAATGTTTGTAGTTGGAAAATTTGTTAACTTCTTCAACAAAAAAGATGATCTTTGTGTCTTTGTGGTCGGCATTTGCAATATCTCTTTATTTATTAAACACGGAAAAGAAGCGAGTCACAGTTTCAAAAATTCTAAATTTTTCACCATGGAAAGCTGCAATTTTAATTTTTTCTGGTTTTTTAGGAGGTTTCTTTTTTTGCATAAAAGCTTTAAAAAAGGGAGTTACATTTTAAATTATTTTAGGACTGTTTACGGCACTTACGGGGTCAGGGGTCGATATTTGTACATTTGCAGTTTTAACATTTGTTTTTCGATTATCTGAAAATTTTGCGGCACCTTCCGGGATTGCAATGATGGCATTTGTTTCACAATTTTGTGTATTTTGGAGAGCTGCCATTTTACAAGAATTTGATTCTTTGGCATTAGATTATGTAAAAGTTTGTGTGCCATCTGTCTCACTTTTTGTGCCAATGGGTTCATTTTTAGGATCACATTTTCATAGAATTGTAAGTTTAAATTTAGCTGTTTTTAATTTTGAATTTAATTTAATTACAATCAAATTCTAGACCATAGCATTCCTGGTTGGTGTCCTAGAGATTTTAGCTATGGCCGGATTTCTTGCAACTATGCCATCTTTACCTTTGCTTCTTTGTTCGGCAACAGTTATTGTTGCCGGCTTCCTATTATTTACGACTCTCGGAAAAATTGGCACAAAACTGTTGCACCAAGGCTCTGAAAATATTAAAGAACAAAAAATTCCATTTTAATTATTATCATTTTTTTGTATTAATTTAATAAAACACACTGATATGGTGCCACCGTAATGGTGGTTACTGTAATCGTAAAAATAACCCCAAAAAAAAGTTTTTCAACATTGCAAATTTATTTTTTACTGTAATATTAAAAAATAAAATTTGTTTAAATTTAATAAAATTACAACTGTTTTTCAAAAAAATGACTTTTTTTTATATGTTAAAATACAATTTTGTGTCCCAAAACGAAAAAAGTCAAAAAAACAATTGCAAACTTTTTACAATAAAAAAATACAGTATACATTTTTTAAAAAAAAATATGGAAAAAAGTGCGCCGCCGTTTTCTGCTTAAAAATTTTTGAATTTGATTGATTTTTGATAGACTCGTTTTTTGTCGCAGAAGAAATAAATTAGTTACATAAAAAAAACAGAGAGAGAGATTTAACACCAATAAAAAAAAAGATAAAACTCGATATAAGATATTATTGTTATGAAACAATAGATTGGTATTTTTTTTTTTAAAAAAAAGAGGAAAACCGTAACCGGGATTGTAGAAATCCAAAAATTTGAAGAAGAAGAAGAAAAAATTATACAAAGAGATTTAAAAGGAATAAAACAAGAATGAGGAGATCGCCGCTGTGTGTGTGTGTGTGTTTTTGTGGTGGTGGTAAAAAGAAGAAGGAAAAAAGAGATAGATAAATTAAAAAAATACAAGAAGCAACTGTGTGCATGCTTTTTCTTTCAGCCAAAAAAAGTAGAAGTAATAATAATATAAAAAAGTTTTTTTAAGGGTTTCACGTCTTTTTTTTTGTCAACAAAATTCAATATAATTTTAAAAATGATTCAAAAAACGTTTTTTAAAAAGTTATTTTTTGTTGTCGACAATTTTGCTTTCAGCTTTTTTTTCACGAAAAAACTATAAAAAAAACAAATCTTTGGGAACCAAAAATAGTTGCAGAATAACTCAAAGACAAACTATAAAAGCAAAATTGTAACATTTAAAAAAAAGGAATTTTAAAAAAAATTATTTTGAAGCATATTTGTTTGTTATCATTGATTTATATCATTTCTCTTTATGCCATACGTTTATGAGCTGTTTGAACAACATTAAGCTTTGAATTTGGATGTCCTTCAAGGGGCTCAATACCAGAATATGGAGGTTCTTTGGTTCCATGAAGCATGAGGGTGAAACGTTTAAGGGTTCCACGATGTTTTCCTTCACCTTGGAAGCGAACAAGTAAACGCCATTTTCCACGTGGATTTTCACCCCATGTATGTGTTGTCATGAATGGCCAATTTGTGAATCCATCTTTGCTGTCATCATCTTTTGGTCGACGAGAAAGGATCATTGTTCTGTAAACATAATTTAAATAAAATTACGTTTAATGAAAATAACTTAAAAAAGTCTCAACACCAAAATCCAAAAATATTCGTGTTAAGATATTTTTGATGTTATGTTTATTACTTACCGTGTTCCCATGGGTGAAATGAGATACATTGTTGTATCACCTCGACGGCTGCTATTCAATGTTACAACAGCTTGAACATGTTCAAGATAATTAATTTCTGTTCCAGATCCAATACATCCATCAGTATCAATTTCAAGTTGAAGAACACCCGATTCAGGAATTTCATGTGGAATTGCAATTGTTCCTGCTTCACAATGATATCGAGGTGGAGCAGTTTTCCAGACCATTGCAAGCGTGACCATTTCAGCGGCATCCAAGACACCAAATCCGAACAAATGCTAAAAATATGGAATTTTGTTAATTCTTATCACCTAATTTTGAGTGTTGATGGGATGAGTTATCAGAAATTCAATACAACTAAATATGTTAATTTTCACTTACATTATATTCAAGACCAACACCATTCATTTGCCATTCAAAATGTGTACAATTTGAAATTTCAGGAAGTTTATTATTTCGATGATTATCATCACTATCAAGGATTGGAAGATCACGGCACCGTCCATCAAAGAGTGAATTACGAGATGACGTAAGAACGGTTAAATGTTGAAGATCTCGCCATGTGATATTTGGATTAGCTTCAAGGGCAAGGGCAAAAACTCCAGCAGCTTCAGGGGCAGCTGCAGATGTTCCAGAATGACTACGAGTACAACGGCCATAGAGATCAGTAGTTGCAACACCAGTTTCAGGATTTCGGCCACCATTTGAGAATGTTGAGGCAATGGTGGATGAACAAGATTCATCATAATGAGCATTTTCACCATTATTAATTGCAGAATTAATGGAGATTGTCCACATTGATGCTGCATATCCATCACAATTACAATCATCATCTTCACCACCATCTCCGGATGCCCAAACAAAAATGGAGCCTAAACCATTTCTGCCTTCATTGACACCTTTAACAATTGCTCGCATGGTGGCATTTCTTGGACCATCAACAGTTTTTCCATCATCGGTTGGTCCCCATGAAGCGGAATAGATATGAATAAGATTTGGTTCATGTCCCATTGAATTAGCTTCAATTAAATCAGTCATATAGGGTTGATCAAGCATTCGAATGCCTGCAACTTTTGAATCATATGCAACTCCAACCCCACAAACTCCATTATCTCGGGCTGCAGAAATTTCTCCGGCACATCGAGTTCCATGTGAATTAAACCAATCATCCGTGTATCGAGGATATGGAAATGGATCATTTGATGAAAAATCATATGATGCTTCAGCATTAAAATTATTCTTTAAATCTGGATGCATATAATCAACTCCATCATCCATAATTGCGGTGGTAATATTCTTTCCTGTAATTCCCATGGCCCATGCTGCTTCAACATTAAGATCAAGTCTTGGTTTACCATTTGATTGTCCGGTATTTTTAAGATACCACTGATAAGGATAAAGGGGATCAGAGGGGGATTGAACGGATGTAAAATCAAGTTGTTCTTCAAGTCGTTCATTCAATGGCCTGCAAAAATTAATATATCTTTGTTTGTTTATATTTTATTTTGTTCAAATTGCCTAAAGCAAAAAAACATTACGAAAAAAAAGAGAGAATAAACTTAATGGCTCATGTTGTTTTTTGGAGGCACCATATTTTTATACGCGCGTCATTCCCTTACTTCCTTGTGCCATCACTTTCTCTCTTTTATCTCCTTAAGGCATTTTTATTTTTTATTTTTTAAGAGTTAGTTTATTATGTGTATTTAGAAATCAATCTGATACCAGATGGCAGGCAGCAGTGAGCGAACGAGCAGAAGAAGAAAAAGCTTATTGAAACCGAAAAAAAAAATAAAAGTAAACATGAGTCTTTTTTTTGAAGCGACAGAATAAAAAAACCATGGGCAGCCACTTTAATGCCTGAAATGGAGGGCACTCCAACAAAAGTACACACGTACATGCATAAAATATATTTGTATAACACGGACTTACCGATAACCACGTTTAAGTCTACGGTATCCCGTCATTTGTTCTGCATATGCAACATCATCATCACCATGAAGTTTTGCATGATGGGCAACAGATCTTCGAGTTCTTGCATGACTTAAACCATTATGAACAAAATGGAATTGAGTATCCGATCCTAAGACCTATAAAAAATATGGATTTTAAAAAATTCAATATTTTAGGTGTATATTTATTCCTATTGCAACAAAAGTAAAGATAGACAAAAAACCAAAACCGTGAGAGACCTTTTTTGGGAAAGTTTGTTTATACTTTTGGAAGAAAAAGGGCAAATTCTTACGTGCCATGGCATCATAAGAATGCCAATGTCTAAACTAAAATGGAAATGGAAAAACTTAACCAAAAATTGCCCAAATTAAAAGAAAACCAAAAAGTTAAATTCGGCATTTCTCAAAAAAAGAGGGTACATCCATTAAAAATGTCCCATTAAACCAATGGAAGAAAAGAGAGATAAGAAAATGGCATCAACAAAAAAGAAAACTTACAGGTCCACGATTAATGAAGCCATGGCGTTTTGCAATTGCATGGGCATTATCAATTCCAGGCTTATTTGTATGAACAAGGAAATGATTGGTATATACGTCAACGGCCGCTTCAGCCAAAAAGGCTCCAATTAAAATTAAAATAATACTACATGGATTAAGCGGGCATAAATTCATATTTCTAAAATTACGGAAGAATATTAAATATTTGAAAATATGCAAATTTAAATGTAATTTAAAATATTAAAGGGAGTGTCGACGACAAGAAAAAAAAAGTTTTTTGGCAACAAGTATGTTTTTACACGAAAAAGACATTTTTATATGCTATTTCTTTTCTCTAACTCATTTTCGTGTTAAAACATACTTGTTTTCCACACAAATGTTTTTTTGCTTGTCGTCGACACTCCCTTTAATATAAATTTAAGCAGAGTAATTTTTTAAAGCGACAAATTTGTTTTGAAATTTTCAAATAATAATATTTTTGTTGAACAAAAAAGTTTAAAGCATCTTTATATTTTGCTTAATCTCATCTCATCTCATCTCGGAGGATATCCCTCTCAACTCCCCAAGCAAATAATCTTTTTCAACAAAAATTTTTTTTTAACATTTCCCAATCCCAATAATATTACGGTATCATGATATCATTAATGACACCATTCAGCTTTTTTTCTTCTTTATTTCATATTTTAAAACTGATTTTAATAATTAAATTTTTTGAAGAAAAAAAACACATTCAAAGAAAAAAGCTACAGTAATCCTTTATTTTTCAGTGTTCCATTAATTTTAAATGATTTCAAATATGATTATTTTCTTCTTTCATTTTTTTATAATATAAAAAAACGCGAAAAGCACATTAGTCAATATTAAAAAAAAGAGTTTTTATTAAATAACATCAAAAAGCCTTTGGATAAAAATAAAGGTGGTGGTGGCGGTTGTTTGGTGCCACTCCTCCCCAAGAAAAAAAAAGAAGGTGCGCAAAAAATAATAATGTGTGACATTAAATTTTTTTTAATTTAGCTATAAAAACAAAATTCAGATGTATTGTTTGTTAAATTTAAATGCAAATTAGTTTTTAAGATCTAAAAAAATCTTAAAAATTTGGTTTTGAAAAAAGTTATTTAATTTAATTACAAAAATCAAAATTTCACAGTAATTTTTTTACTAAAACGAAAAATTTAAGATTGCTAAATCTAATATTTGCCAAAAATTTGAAAGTTTTTAAATTCTATAATTAAAATTGAAGTTTTAATATTCTAAAAAAGGATGCGCAAAGGGATACTGTAGCTTTCATGTAATTTATTCGTGGGATAATTGAAAAAAAACATTACACACAAAAAAAGGAAAGGAAATGTGTCAATTATCATTGATTAAAGTAATCTTTAATCAGCTATCTCCTTTTTTGTCATAAAAGTAATATTTACTTCCGCTACCGTAATTGTTATCATTCCATTAGATATGATTAAATCCGATAATTTTTATCACAAATTTAAAGCAATTTGTTTCAATTTTTATTAATTTTTTATATGTTTTACCATTAAAAATGATAAAAAAAAGCTGTTAAAAAGCAAAAAAATAGAAAAAAAAATAAATTTAATGTTAACTTGCCTTTCTTGGGGATGAAAGAAGTAGCGCGCGCTGTTTTACTTCGCAGCGCTGAGACACAAGTGACAATTTTTTTGAAAGTCTTTTTAGCTTTCATGCATTATTTTTTTCTTTTTTCTTGAAAAACAGCATCCCCACCATAAGCATTCTTTCATGGAAAAGAGAAACACACACATGCATGTACGTAAGTAAATTGCCAAAGGGGCTTCAAATTTTTGTTGCAATGGCACATGTATGCCATCAAAGGCATGGCATATATGTGCCATTGAAAAGAAGAAGCAAAAGAAGTATCCCCACATGGGGATTCCTCGTCAGCGGAAGGGGGGGGGGGGTAAGAGAATGAAAGACACTTTTGGGGATATCCGGCATGCCAACGGCAGAGGGCAGTCTTTTTTTGATAAAGAAGTCTAAAAAACTTTTTTTTCTTTAAAGAAAAAAGGGAGTGTCCAGAGAAGCAGCTGCACAGTATAATGTAGAAGGGCCGGCTTCAATGTTAAAACTCCTCCACACTTTTTTTTTACTTGACAGTTGAGAAGGGGGGAAGCTACTGGGGCAGTTATGTATGTATATATGTTTGAAGACTACTACTGTTTTTTGTTCTTTGGCATAATCAATATCCATGAGCGTTTAAAAAAAAATGGAAACCTAGAGAGAAAGGAAGAGAGAGAGAGAGAGAAAGATAAAGTTAACATTCAATGACGTCACTTTTTCTTTCTTTCTTTCTTTCAATGCCTTTTCCGTTTCTGCTTTTATTTTCAAATATTTGTTTCTTTCAGAAAATATAAAATAAAAAATAGATTCTCTTCTTTCGTTTGCTTTCTTCTTTTTTCTTTGAGCTTCCTCTTTATCTCTCTTTCAATTTCAACAACAAAAAACAACGGCAAAAAAAACAGTGCTTCAAGGCCTCTGCTTTCTTTTTTAAAAAGTTGATTCATTTTTTAACTTTTTTTAAACAAGAAAAAATGAAAGCAAGCCAGCGGCAAAGCCAACGGCAAAAAGAACACGTGAACGTGAACGTGAGCTTTTTTGGTGAACACACATTCTTTTTCTTCTTTTTTTTTTGCGCGGCCGGCATTTCTTTCATTGATTTGCTTCAATGACACTTTTTATATTTTATTTTTTCATAAAAAAAAAGTGGAGAAGGCAGGCAACAAAAAAAAGAGAAATTTCTTTTTTGACTTTTTTCATGTCATTTTTTAAAAAAAACAATTTCGAAGAATTGCTTTTTTTAATTTGACGTGAAGAAAAAGAGGAGAGAAAAAGAACAGAACAGAAAACAGATCTATGGAATTTTAAATAACATCCAAAAAAAAGAATAATAAAAAGAATAACAATAAACGGAATAAAAAAGGTCAAAATTGGAATAATAAATATTTAAAAGTTTAAAACATAAAAAGTTAAAGTTAAATATAATTTAGGCATGCTAAAGAGGAAAACCTCTAACAAATTGTTTGTTAGATTTTTCTTGATGGTCCTGACGCGGTCGGAGATTCATTGGAGATGCTTTTTTTGTTCATTGGAGCTGCAAAATGTCAAAAAAAAGCAGCTCCAATGAACTCTGAAAAGTAATTTGTTAAAGGTCCCCCCTTTTTAGAGGATTCAGAATCAAGAAAAATGTGTTGTCATTCCGCTTTAAAATTCTACTATTTTATAAAATTTAAAGGGGGAGACCCACCTTGAACAATTTTTTGCTCAGGGTTCATGGGAGCTGCTTTTTTTAAAACCTTTTGCAGCTCCAACGAATAAAAAAAGCAGCTCCAATGAGTCTGCAATCGCGTCGAGACCATCAAGAAAATTGCAGCAATTTTCAAGGTGGGTCTCCCCCTTTAAATAAAAAAAGACATTTGTTAGCAAACAAAATTTAATTAGAAGAAACATGACACCAATAAGATGAAGAGTCGATTCTCTGGTAATTTTGTACCGTTATAAAAAGGTTTTCCCGCACACAAAATGTATTACCGATAACACGGAGCTCCTTCTATGTGTTGAAACATAATTTTTATATTTCGAATTGTTTCGCGATTTTGAACCTTTACAAATACTGTAATGCAATAAAGTTTTATAGTCTTTTAATTCTGCCCATAAATAATTTTATTAATTTATTTAGATTTATAAGCAGACTTTTTTTTCATCAAGCAACCATCAAAGGAAAACCAAAACTCTTTATTTTCCTATAACAACCATCTTTCAAAAACTCTATACGCTTCCACTCACTTGATAGCGGTAAGGTTGCTCGTTTCCCGGGAAATCGAAAAAAAGTCGGGAATTGTCGGGGAAATTTTTCAGCATTTTCTTATATTTTTATTTTTGAAATTTTAAGCGCCCAAAAATCTAAAAATTTGCATTAAAGCAACAAACATATATGGAATTTTTACGGTAAGTGCAACATTTCTTCAAAACTTTCTAATATCAATCAATTGTTAAATATTACAAATTTTAAAAGAAAAAAATCTATATTTATTTAGCATCATTTTGAAGGGAGTGCTCATTTTCTTTTTCCAGAGATTTGACATTTTGTAGCGTTTCTTCGTTAGAGCCAACATCCATTTCAGGTGCAAAAAGTGCAACTCCATTTTTAACTTTATCACTTTTTGATTTCTTTTCTTTTGGGTGCTCTTCTGATGCTTTCTAAAATAAAATTAGCAAAAATTCATAAATTTCATGACATGAAGCTTAACTGTTAAATAAAAGAGAAAATGTATGATGGATGAAAGAAGAATAACAAGTGTAAAAATAGAAAAAATGTGCTGTTTCGCCTTTAAAACAACTAAAGCCTTAAACATTTTATAAAAATTATAACACCTTAAATTTTGATCTATAAAAATTTCAAAAAATAGCTAACCTTTTTCTTTTTACAAGGGAACCACGGGAGATGATCATCGAGTTAAAACGCCCCACATAGTTTAAACCATTCATTGTGGGTCAGAAACAAACCCCAAAAAATATTTCGCCCCACTTTTAAGTTTTACGCATTCTTCGGCACTTCAAAGATGCGCACGCTCTTGGAGCACATCCCCCCTTTGAAAAAATATGTTGAAAACAATTTTTTTTGGATTTTTTTATTTTTTGCTAGAACACTCAAAAAAAAAGGGTGCAAAAAAAGCCCCCATGTAGGGCAGTTTTTGCCCCCTCCTTAGGGACTCTAAGTGCATTTGCACCCAAAGGAGGGGGCAAAATACAAATAATATTTCAGCCCCCATGTGGGGGCTGAAATAGTCCTTTTTTGGGGGCTAATTTTAGACATTTTTAGGGCATTTTTTGCCTTAAATATTTTTCCAAAACATTTTTTTTTATTTAATAACAATTAGTATTGCCCTCCGGCAACATTTTTCAAAATTTATTTGCATAATCTTGCGCTAATGCAGAAGATTTGCCGGCAAGCATGGATGGCATGCGCCGCGAATGGCATATGCCATTTTTTATTATTCCATTTAATTATACCCGAAGGTATCCCTAAAACGGGTATGGAAAAATTTTTTAGTTTAGTTCAAAAACCGGCGGAAACTTAAAAAACTTTCTGTAAACACGCAGGACAAAACGCGTCTAGTGACAGAGAAACAAAGAAAAAGTGCTATTTCCTTCGCTGAAAAAAGTCTTTCCCAAATGGGGGGGCAAATTTTCAAAATGCCCTTATAGCGAAAAGGGTAGGGTGCATATTTTGTCCCTATGTATGGGCATTTTATGCATGCCTCCACATAAGGGCTGTTTAAAAAAAGACCCCTTTTTTTTGAGTGAATGTTAGTATTATGTCTACTGATGATAACTGTACAGTATTTTTGCCTCAAAACAACGCTAACCTACTTTTTAGCGTTTTACAAGAATGCGCCGTGTTATACATGAAGTTGGAAAACCCATTTTCACTTGCGTCAACAGGGCTTTAAAATAAATATTTTTATGCAGACGAATATTAGTTAATATAAGAAACATTCTGGGCGTAAATTTGAAAAATTTAAAAAATTAAATTTTTTTGTCATTTCAGGAAGCACAGGGGGGACTAAGACAAATCGCGCATTTTAGAAGTGCCGAAAAATGCGTAAAACTTAAAAGTGGGGCGAAATATTTTTTGGGGTTTATTTCTGACCCACAATGAATGGCTTAAACTATGTGGGGCATTTTAACTCGATGATCATCTCCCGTGGTTCCCTGTTAGTAGATAAATGACTTTTTTGTGTTTCATCTAAATTTCGATGCTTTTCTTGATGTCTTCCAGAATCCACCACCAGCAACAGCAACCGCTCTACCTGCAGGTTTTTTAAATCCATCTTTATTATCTATCTTTTGTTCACCACCTTGATTATTATTTTCTTTCGTTTCACCTTCACCATTTTCTTCTAAAGTTTTTCCACCTTCAGCTGCAGCTCTCAAAGATTGTCCAGGATTTATTTTCTTTCCATTATTATTATTTGATAGTTTTTCATTTCCTGTCACTTTAATTGCTGGACTTTTTCTATCACTTTGTTTCAGATTTGTTGTTCCAGGTGTATTGGGTGAAGGAGCAGACATTTGAGATTTCTAAAATGTTTTTCATTTTATAATAACCACCGTAACCCATAAAAAAACTAACAGTATTACCATTTTTTGACGTAAATGTTGGTGATCTTCTTTTGACACAAAATATTAAAGTTATAAATAATGCTGCTATCGAAGATATTATTGTTAAAAGTGTTGAAGAAATCAAAAAATCAGTTTCAAAGAATGCAGATGATATAATCGGATAGATCCATTCTTTGGATATTATTTCTTTTTTAGTAGCAAAACATCAAATCATAAGCAGCGGGAAAAGATATATGAAAATATTTGTTCAAAAAACGGCCAAAATGATATTTACAAAAAAAATATGATTGACACCGAAGTTCATTGTCCGAAGATTTAAATTTCTCGAACACAATCAATTGACACATTTTGTTTTCTTTTATTAAAACTTCCATGTTTTCGGATTACGAGCCAAAGATTAACAATTGAAGAACAAAAACAGTCAGCGCAGAGAAGGGTTCGACTGTATGAACCATAATTTGTTAGTGGAGTATCATTTGCGATGGCAACGTAGAAGATTAGAATTGTATGGGGTAAGAAATGAAAAATAAAAGCAAATATTAGGGCGCGAGCAGTGAGAAAATCTGACTAAAAAGGTTGGTTAGATCAATACAGTAGAAATGTTTGATGAATTGAACAAAAGTAAAAGCATAAATTTGAGAGCGAATTGCCAAAATTACAACAACAATATTGCACTTACCAAAAAGAGATCGGAATTAACAGTGATAACACTATTTTGATAACGTTTTGATGCACTTAAATAACAAATTCCAACAGCAACATTTAAGATAGAAATAATAATAACACTTCCGTTATAAATCAACTTTGAAGTTTGATTCATTGTACACGCAAAATGAATACAAGGAGTCATTGTTTGTGTTTCCGTCGAAACTCGTGTTACCAAATTAATAATCATTACACTTATCGTTAGTGTGATTACAGTAAAAAGTGAACAATGTCCAATAATTCTTGACCAATGTTGTCGATATTTACATTTATAAATTATAACTAAACATCGATCAAATGACATGAAAAAGATTGATGCCGGAACATTTGTTAGAAGAGATTGATTGATTAAACCAAACAAAAACATTGCATTAAGAGAATAATCAACTTCTGAAAAAGTAAAAACATATATAAAAAACACATTTTGAGTTACTGTAGGTATTTTCGATAATGACAAAAACTTTGCAAAATATTATTTTACCGTATCTCCACCATCCAATCTCAAAAGCTGATTCAACAAACATAAATATTGAAGAAAAAAGAATTGAAAGAATATAAATATGCAAAGATAGCGAAATATCAAGAGCTGGCGTCTTTCTTATTATACATAAAATTACCACATTCAACATAAGAGTTATCCCAGAAGTCAAAAGATTAAAAGTGTATGTTCCTAATATCACAAATGGATAAACTTTAAGCATTTTTATAAAGAAATAAATATTAAAAAGTAAAACACGATTCCAACTATAGTTCCAACTACTATCTTCAAAGTTAATCTTTCTTAATAAATTCAGAAGTTGTTCGTTTATTAAGAAAGATTAAGTTGTTAGCAACAACTCATTGTATGCGAAAGGAAATGTAATTAAAAATAATTATTAAAAACTTTTGCAAAAATTTTAATGTCGAAACATTTCAAAGGAGATAAATTACATACTTCCTGACTATGAAACAATTAAAAATTTGTTTTGACAAATGATCATTGATGAAGAACATAACATTTAAATTTAAGATCATAATAAATCATTTAACTTAGGTTGCATCATAATTTCAAATTTTAAGCCTATAACTCATCACCAAATTTTATAGTTTTATATAGTATCGCAACAAAGCAGGGGGGTTTTTTGATTTATATGTTGATTGAAAGGGGTTGAGAAGATGTAACGTCACGCATTTTATGGAATGGGCAGGGTAAAAAAGTGGACCGCCATTTTTAAATTCGTCATTAGCCGAACCAGAAACTACAGCAACAACAATTTTGTTAAACGAACCAGAAACTACAGCAACAAAGTTATAACAACAGAATATCTACAGTTCAGAAAACTAAAAAATAAACGGTAGGAAAAGACCACCAAAGAACAAAAGACTTATTATTAAAAAATTACATATTTTATAACCAAAAACAACAATATAATATATTAATATATTTAACGTATTATCACAAATATATATAAACAACTTTTAACTTTTTATTCAATCAAAGAGAGCACCGAAATTGGGAGATCTAAAAAATATATAAGTTTATTACTATCGTCAAAGAAAGAAAAAGCAAGAAAAAAATAAAGCATACTTTTCAGGATAACCACCAGAAGGTTTCTTTTGAATTCCCAACATGAATGGAGTAGTAATTCCAACATCAGACGATGCGACAACGGAGTCATCAAGACGACCAAAAAGATCTTGAAGTGGAGTTGAAGATTTACCATTTGGACGCTTATGATTAGGACCAAGAGCACCCTAAAAATGAAGACATTAAACACAGCAAGAATTTTAAAAGCTTACATCAATTGGTGTACTATGTGGAACATCAGAAAATGATAAAGGACGAATAGGAGTATTACCATTAAGACTAGGATAACGTTTTTGAGAAGCTAAAAATTATGTATAATATAGAGAGAATAAAAAGGTTACCACTTCTGGGTGTATTATTTTTACAAAGTCTTTCAATTTCACGCGATTGTTCTGCCATCTTTTCTTGTAATTCCTTAATCATTACTTTATTTCTTTCATTTTCATCAGCAAGGTTATTCTTTTCTTGAATGATTTGCCTAAAAAGAAGATAAAATAAGGCCACAACAAAACGGAAACAAAGCATAATGCTGGTTTTATAAAAAAAGTTTTCAACAAAGCATACTTTTCACAAGCAGATTTCTTCTTCAATGAGACTTGACATTCTTTGGCAAATTTTATAGCTTTGTTATACTAAAAAGTGTATACATGTACATTAACTGGTTTCTGAAGTCAGCTGTGCACAATCTTACCTTATCTTGTTGTGCTTTGGAAAAATGTGCACGTTGTTTGTCTTGAAAGTCAATGACTGACTTGATATTTTGTAAATATTGTGTAGCAAGTTCTTTGGGATTTTTGAAGTATAGCATCATGTCTGGGCGAAGATTTCGATTAATTTCGACAATCTTTATTTTATTATTACAAACAACACATGTGTGTTGTGTTTGAGTTTGGAGGAGTTCATCTAAAAGCATTTCATTATTAAAAAAATATAGATAATACATATAAAAAAAATTTTTGAGAATCAATGTCACATATTCTTAATATTCGAAGATGTTACTAATAGTTGTTAACAACTGTTACCTTATAGTTAAATATAGCAATGTGTAAACAAATCTCAAATAATATATATAAAAAAACATACCTTGACGTGAACATTTTTGACAAAGGATATGACTGCAAGAAGTCAAGAAAAAAGTGTTTTGAGCACCAGGAAGTCGAAGGCAATGATTACAATGAACCCAATCCATTTCATGCAAGAATAAGACCTAGAAAAAATATCAAGATAACGTTGGATATAAGGATAAAAAAGAACGAGAGAAGAAAGAAAGTAGCACTAAAAAGTTAAACTTTAAAAAAAAGGGAGTGACTTTTTTTGCTGACTTTTTTTTGCAGCAGCGTTGCGCAGAAAAAAAAGTATGACAGCTGTGTAAAATTTCAAATTTCGCGCCATTCAAAAAACGAAAAAGAACGTGGCTTTTTTCCCCTAGGGGCCCGGCTTCTCATTTTTTTGAAAACGGCCGCTTCAATTTGAAGCTTGAAGGATTCACTTTTGAAACATCGGTCCGGATTAGAATATCCCATAGTATTCAAATATTAATACTATTGTTTTCTAACATTTATTACAAAAATGTAATAATATTTGTATCCATTAAAATATATTTTAAAACTAACTGCTTGTGGTCTTCGGTCTTTTTTGAATGTTACCTTTGGACAAGAACGACATATATAACTTTTTAAAGCTCAAATCATTAGAGGATTACACTCATTTTTTAGGCTTTTACAATAAATTGATTGAGGGATAATTTGACTTTTTTAGGATTACATTTTTCGTTATTTACATTTCTGAGGAAATATTAATTTGTGATTTATTATTCATAAGAAAATTTTATTTTCATTTAAAAGTTTTAAATAAAAACATATGAATGAGTAATAAATTTGTTTAATAATCAGCTACTTGAAACCAAAATCTTTGTTGATATAAAATTAGATGAAAGTAAAGTGGACGCCACCATTGTTAGTTTCGGAAGTGGATGTTGTGGTGTTTACTATAATAAAAATTAAGGTTAAAAAATTTAACAATTATCAAAACAGGAACACTGGTCATACATGAATTTATTTTATACAGTTTCCTGACCTGAGCCAGTGTATACTGTTTATGGGGGAGACAACCTGTATTTTTTAGAAGTTAAATAAATATTATTAAACTACAGGTTATTACAATTACTGTAGCAACAACACCACAGGCCATTTAGACATAATTGACCCTGGGGGCATTCGTTACCAATACATGGACCAGTGTATACTTCTTGTGAGGGGCAATATGTACCTGTTGTAGTTCCAATGGTAAAGGTAGGTGCTGGAGGGGTATCGGTAGTTGTTGAAGGGGTAACAGTGACGGTACTTATCACAACATCAGGGAAAGTGGTTGTAGTTGGAATTAGGGTTGTACTAGCAATAGAAAGAGTAGTCATTACATTTTCAGGTGTTGTTGCTGCCATTGTTGTTGGGGATCGAGTTCCAGCCGTTGGTAATGGAGCAGTTGGTGGAATTTCACAAACATATGGTTTTAGTTTAAAGCAATCATATGTATACCAATATCCTTTAGCAATTGTTAAACCAAGACAATCAAATCCAGGTAATTCAACCGGTTCTTCAGGGGCCCAATTTGTAAAAGTAAAATTTGCGCCATCAAGCCAAATCCAATGATCTTTTTGCCCCAAATCTTGTCCACCAATCCAGAAATCCGTTGCACCAATTAAAGTTTTCCTTGCGTGTTCTAAAAATATTTTTAATCTTTATTCCGATTTTGAAAAGATATAAAAAATCTTACGCGCTAGCAAAACATTTGTAAATCCATCAGAAACTGATGCCAAATGTCCCCCAGAACTTTGACAACTTATTTCAGCTTCAATAAATTCAGATGGTTCAGTAACAAAGGAATAACAAATTGAAGAATTTACAAATGATTGAATTGCCCCATTTTCACAAGTTGATTTTACAAATCCAAAAATACAACTCAATAACACCACCAAAATTGAAATTTTGTACATGTTTATTTTGCACAAAAATATAATAACAACAGCTTTACTTTTCTGTTTTTAACGGTAAAAAAATTGGGAAAATATATATATCGGTTTTTTTGGGTGACGGAAAATGTGCTGTTATCTTTTTTTTTTTTTTTCCTCTCTTTGTGCCTCCTAAAAATTGTTCATTCAAAAAGAAGCTCATCAGAAATATTGTCCCAAAAAAATTATGACGTTTTTAGGGGATGAAAGAAAGTTAATTGGGATAGAAAAACTGCATTATCGCGTTTTTAAAGATAATTTACAGGAAATGAATGATCTGAGCCTGAGAAGAAGGGTGTGTCCAAAGAAAAGGATTAAACTCCCTCGGGTTTTCACATACGTGCATTTTAAAAGCATTCCATTTATTTTAATTTAAAGTCTCGACCAGTAAATTAAAGCAAAGCAAAGCATTATCAAATTAACAATTTTAAATTAAACTATTCAAATTTGCAAGATAAATATTAGAATTATTTAAAATAATATTTATCTTTGAACTTTAAATATTATTGAGAAAATTGTTAAAACTTTTGCAAATACTAGTTTGGGTGTACTGTAACTGCGATAATCATTTTTCGGTTGTTGCTACTGTAATCACAGAAAATAAGCATCAATCATTTGTTGTTAATTAAAACTAACAAAAGAAAATCAACTTTTTTTTACTGAAAAAGCAGTCATGTATTTTTTTTTCATCAACAAAGAAAAAATTCCGCTGCTGCAAATAATTTTTTATCAGCAAAAAAAAGAAAGAATTAAAAGCAGTCAATAACAACTTTTTTTGTTGTACACAAAAAAGAAAAATTGAAATTTGTTGGAAAAAAAATCGTTAAAAAATTTTCTTAATTTTATTTTTTAAATCAGATTGAATATTTAATTTTAAAATTGTTAAAAAAACCTTTTTTAAAAATTTTAAACAAAAATTTGGACGCTGCGTATTTTTTTTACTGTATTTTCTTTTTTAAATATTTATTTAAATCTTTTTAGTGTAGAATTTTAGCAATTAGCAGGGATAAAAAAGATGTCATCAAATGATCATCAACAAAATGAAATTAGAAGTCAGAAAATATTAGCTATTGATACATTGCGCGGATATTCCATTGATTCAGAAAATGAAGAAGTTCAAAAATTGGAAAAATTTAGTAATTAAAAAAAAACAATTTAAAGTTAAAATTAAAATTAATTTTTAGATGATTCTTTGTTGTCTGATTGTATTAATAGGGAGCAAGCGGTGACAAAAATGGAATATTTTTTTAGATATTTAAAAGGATGTGGTTTCGAAAGTTATGAATATATTGTAATTTGTTGTAGTGATCAACTTCTAAAACTCAAAAATGAAATTCAACGGTTGTGTTCAAACATACTTTTTCCAAATTCAGAAATTTATATAATTGGAAGTCGAGCTCCACTTTTTACATTTTGGTTTTCACAATTAAAACGAAAACCAAATTTTGGAGAATTATTTGCAGTTTCAAGAATTAAATATGCTGATCCGAAAAAGTCTGGAATGATTTGTGGCTTATTTACTCGTTATAAAATTGAGGATCAAGAATTTCTTGCTCAAATTGATGGAATAAATACGGAAAAAAATAATTTTCGAGATCTTGAAAATAAAATTGAAGAAAATATGCCGATATATTCTCCAACAAATTTAAATGTTAAAATTATCTATGTTGCTGTTTATCCTGATGGATATATCTTTGAAGATACATCAAATCTCGTTTTTAAACATTTTTCTCATAAAGACACTGATCGAGCCAAAGGGGCTTTGATATTTGCCAAAAATAAGGTGAATGGAATTTTTGGAGATTATATTGAAATTGAAGAAAAACAAAAGTCTGAGGTTAAAGTTATGAAAGAATTGTCAATTCCAACTTCAACTTCATGGAGGTCATCATCGAAATCATCAAATATTCAAAATGTTGTTGAAAAGGTATATCAACAAAATTATCAAAAAGAGCATGAAAAGAATGTTGTTGGAATTGATATTGGAACAACAACATGTCGAGCAGTAGCAATAATTGATAATGAAAATATAAACGAAAAATGTGGAATTGGTAAGTTATAGAATTTTTAATGTTACTTATTGTACAGTAAACTGTAGAATTTTAAATGGAATTAGAGATTTAACTTTTTTTTGGGTGTTTTCAAGGGATGAACAATGCAGCCAGTTGGCCTGGAGTCCAGTGCTGTCGATTCGCCAGGTACTCGGTTTTTGGTTTTTCGGTTATAACTTTTTTAAATTGTTGAAATTAAAAAATCTATTATAGCATATCGGTCCACCCTATCACAAGTTGATTCTAAAAAAAGATGAGATTCTGAAAAATAAGCAATACCTCAGAAACGGTAATTAACCGAAATCAATCGATAATTCGGTTTGATTTCGGTTAATTGCTGATTTCGAGACAATGAGAACCTTTCAGAATCTCATCTTTTTTTTAGAATCAACTTGTGATAGGGTGGACCGATATGCTATAATAGATTTTTTAATTTCAACAATTTAAAAAAGTTATAACCAAAAAACAGAAAACCGAGTACCTGGGGAACCGACAGCACTGGACCGGTCCGGCCAGTAATTTTAGGGAAATAAATCCTTCGTTTTTTCCAATACAAAAAATTTAAAAAATCAGCAGCAGGAGAAATTTTAAAGGCCGGCCGAAAAATTGAGGCTCTTAGGATGGGCCAATAATTTTTGGCCGAATTTTTTTTGGTGCTTTGTAAAAAAAGTTTTATAATTTTATATTATTACAGTAACGATGAAATCAAAAGTAACTTTTGCTGAAAATCAAACAAATACATATTTTGAAGGAGAAGAAGAAGATGGAAAAGAAGATGAGAATGAAATAGATGCAAAAATAAATGAAGACAATACGGTATTTGATATTCCGCATTTTATGGGAAAAAGTATTAATCAGATTATTGAAAATCATCCATTTTTACCTTTAAAAGCGTTAAAAAATCGAGATTTTATTAAAATTAAATTACAAAATGATTTCATTTTGCCGGAAGTTGCATGCGGAGAACTTTTAAAGGCTATTGTTCGTAAAGTGGATGAAAAACTAAAAACTGAAACAACTCAAATTACCGTAACTACACCAGTTTTTAATGATTCTGAAGCAAAGAATAAATATGAAACCGCTTTAAAATGTGCTGCACAATTGGCATCTTTAAAGATTACAAATTTTATTGATTCTTCGAGTGCCGCTTTAGTTGATTATATTTTTAAACATAATAAAAATGTAACAGTTGGAAGTTATAATATTGGTGTTATTGATATTGGTGGAAGTAATACAAATTTTGTTGTATACAATGTTAACACAGATACAGAAGAATTTTGGATCAAAGAAATTTATAAGCATGGAAATCCAAAATTTGGTGGCAGAAATGTTGATATTTTAGTGGCAAAAATGATCAAAGCCAAAATTGTGGAAACAAAGGGATGTAAGTAAATTAAATAGTTTTTAAAACAATAACAATAATTTTATATTTTTTTTAGCATTTAATGGCACCGAATTTGCTCTGATATCCACAGCAGAACAACTGAAAATCAGACTTTCAACAAATTTAAGTGCAGAGTAAGATTAAAGGAAGCGGGCTCGTTGATGCTATGTATTTAAAAAATGGATGAACCTGATTTACCTGATTTTTCTTTGTTAAAACACGAACAGAGATTCTTCTTCTTTTGTCTTCTCGAACTTTTTTCAGTGTTCTTTAAAAAGTTCGTGAAGACAAAAAAAGTTATTTTCGTGTTTTAACATTTTTAAAAAACAAAGAAAAATCAGGCAGATTATAATCAGGTTCATCCATTTTTTCAAAATAGTATTAAAGAGCCCGCCTCTTTAAAAAATATTTTTGAGCAAATATTTTAAAGCTTCACTTCTAAATATCATATTTTTAGTTATATCCATGATGATACAATGCTAATGACATTTAAAAGAGATGAAGAATTTCAAGCATGTATCAAGCCATTTCTTGCAATCCTTAAAAGCATGCTTCACTTTGTCAAAGATCAATTCAATGAAAGCAAAAATTGTAAATTTTTATTAATCGGAAATACATGCAAAATTCCGATTATTAAAGAAACAATCAAAAAAATATTTCCAAATACAATTGATGGAATTAATTTATCATCCGCTCAAGGGGCAGCAATTCATACAGCAAAATTACAAAAATCTAATAATCAAATAAGCTATTATAAATATTAAAAGTTTTCTTTTTTGTTAATAAATATATCACATTTTGGTATGTTAGTAAAAATATAAAAAGTAATTATAAAAGATTAAATAAACTGCATTAATTAAACTCTACTTTGCAAAAAAAGCAAACAAATATTTTTTTATCGTATTGTTCGATAAAAAATCTATTTAAATCTGCTAAAACTCGTGTATGTAAAGGGATAAAAGCTTATTAGTAAATGTTGCAAAAGTTGAATAAATATTAAAATTTTGTTAATCTTTTTTGGTTCCAGTTGTTTTCTTTTTAATTTCATCAAATTCTTTATCAAGTTTTTTCCATTCATGTTCAATCATTTGATCCAATTCTGGCTTCCATCCAAGTAAATCTGCCAATTTTTTAACTCCATCATCTGCTGATCCCTCATAAAATACATCTCTAAAATTATTTACTGTTATTATTAAGAAACATTTTAAAAAGGACTACATTCTTAACAAAATCCCTACAGTATCCTACAGTAACATTATTTTGTACATACAAAAAACTAACCTTTTGTTTGCTGTATTATTGTTATACCGTAATACACTCTTTCCAACAGGTTCTAAATTTATCAGCAATCGTGGAATATGTGCTTTTACATCATCAACGAGTCCAGCAACTGGATAAACAACAAGTGAAGTTCCCATAATAATTAACAAATCACAAACTTCAAAGTCCTGAAATATTTACTTTTTTTTATTATTGTTAAGCGTAACAATGATATCCTCACTTTTTTAACATTTTGATGAAATCTTTTTGGTAAATTTTCGCCAAAAAATACAATATCCGGCTTTACAACTCCCGTCTTACATTTATCACAATGAGCAACAAGTTCTTTAGAAAATCTAAGATGATCTAAAAATGTAATCTTACAGTAACGGTATGTAATAAAAGTTATATAAATTTCTCACTTGCAAACCATTCTTGATCATATGTGTGTTTACATTTTTGGCATGTACTTGTATAATGTGAACCATGTGCAGTAACAATTTTATCTGCAGATGTTCCCGATAAATATTCCAAGATATCAATATTTTGGGTATAAATTCTTCGAACATGCCCTTTTTCAGTCATTAATCGCATAAAATAATGGGCTGGTGTTGGCTAAAATCCTTGATGACTACCGTATATATACTTGTAATAAAGAGAGCGAAAAAATATACCTTTACGTCCGTCATAAATAAATTTTTTGCCAAATCAAAAAATGGAACAGGATTTTGACGAAATAATTGAATACTAAAAATTTCTTCTGGACAGCTAAGATTATATTTTTGAATATTATCATATAATCCAGTTCCTGAAATATTACATATATATATATTTAACTCTATATATGTATTTATGCCAACATACCGGGCGTTCGAAAATCTGGAATTCCAGCTGATGTAGAGATACCAGCTCCAACAAGAAATATCACATTTTTTGGTTGATATTTTTGAATATATTCGGCAATTCCTTCAAGGGTAAATGAATTTAATCCACCTTCTAAAATCCATGAATTATATGCAATAACCAACAACAGACAAATCAAACCATATTTTTTATTAAAGAATAAATTTTTAACAAACGTTGTTCTCAAAAAGTGAAACATTTTTTAAAAAGTTTGCAAAAAACTAAGGCAAAAAAAATAATTTCAACAACAAAAAAACAAACCTGGTTTTTTCTCTCCCTCTTTTTCAGCTTGTGAAAGAGCTTTTTCGAAACTTGAAACAAATCGATCATAAAGATTTGGTAAAGGATTAGTTGTTGAAGATTCTGATTCTTTTGCTGTTGTTGATGTGGATGATGAAGAGGTTGTGGAATCGTTGGAAGCTTTTGTAAAGGAATCTTTTGATTCGGATTTTGAAGTATCAGTTTCTTTTGGATTTGATGACATGATTAGTGGGAGGTTACTAAAAATATGGTGAATAAAAGCAAAATTAAAAAGAATTATATAATGCAACACGTTATTAAATGATATCTTAAAATCATAACTTTACTTTCTGTAATGTCATTCTGATATATATTTACACAATTGAATTATTTTTATAGTTATTTCATAAAAGACGAAACACATTAACAGAAAAATAAAAACGAGTAAACACAGTTTTCAAGATTCAAGTTTGAACTTTGATCCTTCTGGCATTTTTCCAAAAACGTGCTTCAACAAAGTTATATTCGTTGCAAAAGCATTTAATTGCGGGAAAAATCTGTGTTTGAAATTTTAAACAAATGTTACAAAAATGAATATTTGTGAATTATTAAATGGCGGCGCTTTTTTTAATGGACAATTTTTGTAAAATATTAAAATTTATTTTGGCAAATCTTCAAGACATCTTTTTAAATTCTTCAGTAATCAATATTTTACTGTCCCTTCAAAAATGAGTTTAGTAATTTTAGTAATAAGTCCAACTTTATCGATGCCATCAATAATGATGATTTTTCTGATTCCGGAATCAACCCATTTTAAATTTGATCAAAGTTCATCTTTCTTTTTGGACATAAATTTTGTTGTCAGTTCTTTTTTTCCCGTCGTCGTCTTCAATCAATTCATTTTGAAGCAAATAAGCAGCGATCAATGTTTTTCCAACACCTTTTTGCTTTTTTGCTTTTTTTTTGCTGACCCAACAATGTTAACATAAAATCCTTTTTTTTTTGTTGTTGCTGCTGCAACCCCACTTTGCTCTTCTTCTATCTCAATCGCCTTACACGTGCCTTTTATTCTTATCAATTTTTTTATATTCAGAAGCAGCAGCAGAAAAAAGAGGAAAACTATTAAATTTTGCATTGCATTTTTTTTTTATTGAAACTCAAATATATATATATATATTTTTCATTGTTCGATAATTATTGATAAAATATGTATTTAAATCTGCTAAAACTCGTGTAATTCTTTGCTTTTTTTCCTTTTTCTTTTTTTTGAGTTTCATTAATTGTTTGATTATTTCGTTTTTTTTTGCAGGAATCAAATTTGGGTAAATAAAATAAAATGCAATACGGTAAATATGTGCCACTTTTGGTTGTCGCGGTTACAGCTGTATTTACATCTGCAATTTGGGTTGGAGTAAGTTTGGCACAAATTTTATAAAAAATATTTTGTTGAAAAAATACAACTTTTATCAATTCAACTGCGATTTTTTTGAAAGACCTAAAAATTCAAAAACACATTATTGTTAAACTAATTTTACAGTATTTTTCAAGTCCATTTTTAAAAATCGATTCTTTATATATTTTTTAAACTCACCCAATTTTTTTCTACAAAGAATTTAGCACCTACTTTAAATTTGCATAATTTTTGCCCTTGTATTATTTTTGTGCCGTAATTGGTTATTTTTTATTTCAGGCATATTATATTGGTGTAAAACCAAATGAATCAAATTCAACTCCAAAAGATAGCACCCAAACAAATACAAACAATACAAATACAGTATCCAAGCCAACGCCCATTTCTACAACGACATGTGAAACTTCATGCGAGTAAGTTAGTCCGTCACAGAATGCAAAAAAAAATGTTTTAAATCTTTGATAAAAAGATTAAAAAACTTTTCTTTAAAGCAGCTTTTTTGATTAAACATACATATGTTTTAATTTACTCTGATGTTTGCTTATCATTATCAAATATCATCTTTTTTTAGCTTCCGATTAGTTGAAAGCATTCCATGGGGATTAAAATTCAATGATGGAAAAATTTGGAATACAACAGCTTCGGCATGGATGGAATTAATGGCACGAGCAAATGAAACAATTCATATTGGATCATATTATTGGAGTTTAAATTATAATGATACTGGAGATGGATATTCTACCTTTGATCCATCGGTTCAACCTGTAAGTATCGAAAAAAAAGGGATATATGAAATCCATATGCTTATTTAGGGATTAGACTTTTACAATGCCTTGATCGAAGCTGGAAAAAGAGGAGTTAAAATTGAAATTGCTCAAAATTCTGAAGCTGGTGGATACGCAGAAACGGCATATCTTGAAGCCGCTGGATTGGCACAAGTACGAAGTCTTAATTTTAGTCATTGGTTTGGGGGCGGAGTTTTGCATACAAAAACGATTATTGTTGATGGAAAACATTTTTATGTTGGCTCTGCAAATTTTGATTGGAGATCTTTGACACAGGTTTATCTATTTTTTAATTTGAAATTTTAAAAAAATTTAAAGGAACAAAAATGCAAAATATATTTAACAATCCAAAATCCTTGTACTTTTACCGTAATCTATTACGGTATAATTTAGTTTTTATAATCCAAATACAAATATTTGTGTTTTACTTCTTTTATAACTTTTTTTTATTGATTAATAGCCCAAGAAAAACTTCTTTAACTTTGTTTTCATGCGTTCCTTATCATTTATCATTTATCAAAAATCCCTGAATTTTATTACTTTTTTTTATAATTTTATTCATATTTTTCCAGGTTAAAGAATTTGGTGGCGCGGTTTTTGAATGTCCTTGCTTAGCAAATGATATTGATAAAATTTTTCAAGTTTATTGGAAGATGGGAATTCCAAATGCTGTAATTCCATCAGAATGGCCTCGAGAATTTGAAACAAATTATAATTCCCAAAATCCACAATATGTAAAACTTGGAAATACACAATCTTTGGTCTTTTTTTCTGTTTCACCACCAGAATTTCGTTCAATTGGAAGAGATAATGATATTGATGCGCTGATAAAAGTGATAGATAATTCAAAGAATTTTGTATATGTTGCTGTAATGGATTATTCTCCAACAACCCTTTATGCAAAACAAAATAAATATTGGCCATTTATTGATGATGCATTTCGAAGGGCAGCATTTGAACGAAAAGTTCATGTTCGATTGCTAATGTCTCGTTGGAATCATACATATGAAGAATTTTATAGTTATCTTTATTCCCTTCAATACATGAATACTTCTTTAACACATGGCGGATCAATTGAAGTAAAACTTTTTAATGTTCCAGATTATAATATTACAGTACCATATTCTCGTGTAAATCATAACAAATATATGGTCACTGATTCAACCGCATTTATTACAACCTCAAATTGGTCAGGAGATTATTTCATTGATACAGCTGGAATTTCAATGATCATTCAAGGACAAGATTCTACACAAAATTCTCAAATTGTTAATAATGTTCGAGATGTATTTTTAAGGGATTGGAATTCAGAGCATTCAAAATCCATCTTTGATTATGATACAAATGGACATCAAATTCGTTAAAAGTTTGCGTCAAACATTTTTTCTAGTTGTATATATTGTTTTTAATTTTTTTAATTTGGTGGAGGGCCTTCGAGGATTAACTTTTTTTGTTTGTCGAAATAAAGTTATATAAATTCTAAAAGAAATGTTTATATTTTTGTAATTTTCGATTGTGCCAAAATTGAAAATTATTGTGCCAATATTACTATAGAAAAAACAAAATTTATTATTATTAAAATTATCACAACAAACTTAATATTATGTAATTATTTATTACCCCCCACATTATTATTACATGACAGGACATCCTGCACATCCAATCTGTGTTGCCCTTAAATATGCATCTGCATCTTCAACACCCTTCAAATCATATGTTACAGGTTCAACCTAAAAATAATCGATATAAATAGTAATAAATATTTATATTTTTAATGGCATTTTTAGTTTTTCTTTTTTTACGAAACTTCGTTTTTTTTTGTTTAAAAAAAAAGTTCTTCTCTTTAAGTTTTACCTGATTATCTGAAGTAAATTTATCAATGGGATCATCAACATTTATCAGCTCACCAGGACTATTTAAAATTACTGCAATATAACAAGATACTCCTTCGCAATGTGGATATAGAGATACTGCGGGATCATCGGGATTAAGTTTATAGCAAGCAGTATCAGAGCAAATACATGGATCTGTACACATACTTTTATCTAATGTTCCAACCCCTTTGCCATTATTTTCAAGATCATCCCATCCATCGGTTGTATCTCCATCAAAATATGAAATGCCTTCACAAATGTCTAAATTTAATTAATTAATTAATAAAGAAATGTTCAATAAATTTATAAACATTTATTCTAATAAATTTGGCTCTGCGACAATTTATAATTTTGGAGGTTCGTATTTGAGGACAAAAATTTCAAGGATTTCTTTTTGGATTGACTTTAGGGGACTAGCAAAATTTTTTGTTTTTTAGTCCCCAAAAATTTTGTCGTGAAAAATAAATCCACTAATTTCGATGGTGGAGAAATAGTCCGCATTCTTCCCCCCCCCCCCCCCCTCAAATATTATGAATCCCCAAAATTTGAAATAAACGCAGAATTAACGTACCAACTGGATCATTCATTCCAATATCTGTTGCAGCAGTAAACATAACACCGGTGCCAACAAAAATTCCTGGCCTTCCATTCGCTGCTGGACAAAGGGTTGTTGTCGTTGTTGTTGTTGTAGAAGTTGTTGTGGTCGTTGTTGAGGTTGTTGTAGTGGTGGTTGAAGTGGTTGTGGATGGAGCTGTTGTTGTGGTGCTTGTTGTGGTAGGAGATGTTGTAGTTGTAGGTAATTCAGTTGTTGTTGTTGTTGATGTTGTAGGGGTTGTAACTGGTGCAGCGGTTGGAGGCGGTGTTGTGATAATTGGAATATCTCCCCCTCCCGGAACAAACATTCTCATACAACCCCAACCTTTATTGATATTTATAAAAATAAAATAAAATATTATCAACAATTTTTTCATAATCGTTTTATATTTTTAAATATTTTAGAAAGAAATAGTCTCGAATAAATTTTAGACACTTTTTTGGGATCGTGAAAATTAAAGAAACGGGTCATTCAATTTATTGAACGAAATTTAAAAAAATACAGATTTTTGTGATCTGATTTTTATCTGATAATTTGATTAATTGATCAGTGTAAAAGTGATTTTTTTATTTCATTTTAAACATCAATAAAATTGCGACCACCGATCAGAAGTTTTTTTAAAAAGAACCTTCACATCTTTAACAACTTTTTTTTTGTCTTTTTGTACAAAATTAATTCATTAAATTAATACAAATCACACAAAACAAAACACAAAGGGAACCATCAAAGATTCGGATTAGGGATCGGATACCGTTACCGCGGTATCAGTATTTTACCGTGTTACCGTACCGCAAAGGTTTCAGTACCGTCAAAATTATCGCAATACCGTACCGCGAACTTTTTTTATGAAACTTTTTTTTTTGGTACACAATTTGGAAAGATGTTTCGATGAATTATTCTTTAGAAAAAGGTTGTTTGCCGCTAAAATAGTATATTTCAGAGGAAATTATAGGCATAAACAATTTAATAAATTATTAATAAATCTAAAATTTATTGTTTTTCATAAAAACTCAGCTGCTTTTCTGGTCGATTTCTAATATAGCTTTAATACAAAAAAACTTGGTATTTATTTGGGGACATGTTACAATGGACGGTAATACCGCGATATTACTGCAGTATTACCGTACCGTGACAACTTACAAAAACGGTATTTTACCGTTACCGCATTTTTCGAAAAACGGTACGGTATCCGATCCCTAATTTGGATATCACGCCAAAACATAATATTATGTTCCATCTGATTCTTCTTAAAATATTTAAATATATTTTTGCAAATTTTTTTGTGGCCATGGTCGAGTAATTCTCTTTTCATCTATATTGAGTCTCTTGAATCCAGGAGAAACAAATTTGATCTTTCTTTCCTCAATGATTATCTCTGCGGGGGAAAAAAGCTTCAGTTAAATCTAAAAATTATGTCCACCAGAAGTAGAGGGTCAAAAAAAAAAATTTATCCAGCCGGCAGCTAAGAGTTCTATCAGGTCAAAGTTCTTTTTGTTTCGCACCACTAAACAATATCGTAAGCTTCCGAGAGATATTCAATATACTAAATCCAAAACCTTTAAAGCTTATCTATCCACATTAAAAAACTTAAATTTTTAAAAACTCTTAACTTCATCTTCCATTATTTTATTTTTGTACTTTCTCTTTTTTACATTTGTAATCTTTCTTTTTTTTCATAAAATCTCATTTTTTTTAATTTGCTTTGTTCTTCTTTTCTTTTTTTCATATTGTGATAAAGTAGAGGGTTTAAAAGTTATTATTTAATTGTATGTTTGATTTCGTTGTTTATATTTTTTTCTTGTGTTAATTTTATATTAAGTTTCATCATGCATTAGGGCATGTAAATAAATAAATAAATAAAAAAATAAAATATATAGCTATGGGAGATTTAATAAAAGTGTTTCAAAAGCAATAAATAAGATCGCTCTTTTTTTGTTAAAATTAAAAAAACAGTTAAATAAAATTATTTATTAAATTAATTAATATGTATTAAAATGCTTTGAAATAAATATATTAAATTATGTAATAATATTACGATATTAAGATTTCTATATTTTTTTTAACACATTGCAACAGGACATCCATTACAACCAACTCTGGCAATGTTTGGATATGATGGATCTGTGACAGGTTTGGGTTCGAACGTATTAAGATCAACTTGATTATCCGAAAGGAAAGGAGGTCCACCAGTTGTTGATGTGAGTCCAGTTGCACCACCCATACCAGATAAATAACCATAAGTGGCACAAGTTGCTCCAGCACAATATGGCCAAAATGTAATAACTGTATCATCGGTTGCTCGAGTGTAGCATTGATTTGCGGCTGTACAAACACACAAATTTGGACAATTTGCCATATTTAATGAACCAATAGCTTCAAGGGGATCTGTGATATGTGGGACAGGAGTTGCAGCAGGCTTGTAATAATTTTGTGCACCAGCCGCACACTTTTGACAATTTCCTAAAATATTATTAATACTTAAAAGTGTGAATTTTGAAAAAAAGTTGTTATCATTAAATTAAGCAAATTTGGCATGTCACAGTAATCTATGCCACCTGTGATGTGCCACAAAAATGAATTTATTCCAATATTATACTACATTTTTTTTTGGGTAATAAAATAACTAACCGACAGGTGGCATTGTACCATAAAGATTATCAAGAAATGTTGTGCCAGTTGCAACAAATAATGGAGCATTTCCGGCAATAAAGGCACATGGCGCAGGTGTTGTTGTCACCGGTGGAACAGGAATATCACCTCCTCCACCGCCAATCATTCGCATGCATGCAAAACTTTTATTTATAAATAAAAATACAGTAACACATAGTATAAAAAGTTTCATGATTTTTTTTTCAATCAAAGAAAGTTAACTAAAAATCAGCTTGAAATAAAAAATAATAAACTTTCACTTTTCAAAATCACCCAAGGATTTATGGATTCTGAGAATCTGAAAGTGAAAAAAAAAGTTGAATGACAAAATTATAACAAAAAAAAGGTTTGAAAATATTCATTTAAAATTATCAAAATCAGGTCATTAAAATCAAACAAAAGAGGAAAGAAAGGGAAAACAATACTTATCATTTTATCATTCTTAGATATAGGTAAAATAAAAAGCACATTTATCTCTCTCTCTTTTTTTTTGCACAAAACAAATGAAATCAGTGATTCCCAAAAAGGGGGGCATCTCTCAGTATTGCGGATATTACGGATATTTGCGGAGGTGCGGGTCTCCGAAGTACGGATAAAAAGAGATAGAAAAAAAACTTGTTTAAAAAATAATGTAAAAACTTTGTGATGCAATTGATTAAAATGTTTTAGAATAGCATCTTTTGCACATAAAAAATCTAGAAAATTTTAATCATTTTAAATTTTAAATTCAATATGGTCGAAAAAAAGAGGAATTCAAAACGGCAAAATAAAATAGATTTGTCTTAAATTTCACCACTTTTTTGACCAAACTGATCCTACTGATATTATGGTATCGTATCTCCTCTTCTAATCTGTACAATTTAAGAGAGACTCTACCACATTTTTTAAATCAAGTGGCACATTGAAATTTTTTTGCCAATTCTTTTATAACTATTCGATAAAACTAGGTAAAAAAACATTATTCCTAGAGTTCTGGAGCATTCTACCGTGTGAAATCGATTTCTCGTGGATTCAAATATTGAATACAACCGAAATTTCAAAAAATCGGGAAAAATCAGGACTGCAAGCAATCAAAAAGTTGTGCCCTAGGATTGTACATATAAGTAAGGGCTATAAAATGGCTATAACAAAAAAAATTTATCTGACCTTTAATGTCGAATTTTCGATATCTGTAATTTTCGACCCCTGTAAAAAAATTTGTATATTCATTCTCTAGAGCTAAATAATGCACCGTTTGATAGCCCAGTATGTGTGAATTCTGAAAATATATGACTTGAACCCACAGAGTGGCAGGGTTGCGATTCATAAATAGAAAAGTACGTGCAACTAACATCTTCAACATCATCTCAATGATATAACTTTTTTATTTCCAAAGATATCAACTTCTGGTGACTTGCATTATGAAACATAATGTTGTTGGAGCATCCAAGGTGAGTTTCATGATTATTGGTAGCGGTTTCGAAATAGTAGGTTATTATAAATTTCAAAATTTAGCAACATGGAAAACTTGCAAAAATTCAGGTTTTTCTTTATAGATAAAGTTAAATGTGCATTCTAAATGTAAAATATATGTAACAACACTAATACAAATTGCTAAAAAATGACGGGGGGTCAAAATCGATTTTTTATGATTTTTTGAATTTTGCTTATTTTTGATAAATTTTCGAGATACCAAAATATTGGGAATATCGTCATTTATCAATATTTTGATATTTGTAAGTTAAAATATAGCTTGCTTAAGATTTTTGGGCCATGTTTCAACATCCTTGGATCTCTAGTTTCCATTTGCCACCTAATTGAAAACATGCTGAAAAATCAAAGTAAAATCGATCTAAAATCCGTGTTTTGTCTTATAGAACTTTACTGAAAACAATTTTTTTTGCTTACATGTCACTATTTCGTCACTTTTTGAGTGATTTCAACACAATATTTTGTCAAATCAATTTTTTCGAAATATGAAAAATCAGAAATTTCTGAAAAACTTGTAATTGTCTAAAATGACTTACAAATACTTCTAAGTATCAAAATAAACTATGATAAATCCAAAAAAACCGTTTTCAGTAAAGTTTTCTAAGACAAAACACGGATTTTAGATCGATTTTACTTTGATTTTTCAGCATGTTTTCAATTAGGTGGCAAATGGAAACTAGAGATCCAAGGATGTTGAAACATGGCCCAAAAATCTTAAGCAAGCTATATTTTAACTTACAAATATCAAAATATTGATAAATGACGATATTCCCAATATTTTGGTATCTCGAAAATTTATCAAAAATAAGCAAAATTCAAAAAATCATAAAAAATCGATTTTGACCCCCCGTCATTTTTTAGCAATTTGTATTAGTGTTGTTACATATATTTTACATTTAGAATGCACATTTAACTTTATCTATAAAGAAAAACCTGAATTTTTGCAAGTTTTCCATGTTGCTAAATTTTGAAATTTATAATAACCTACTATTTCGAAACCGCTACCAATAATCATGAAACTCACCTTGGATGCTCCAACAACATTATGTTTCATAATGCAAGTCACCAGAAGTTGATATCTTTGGAAATAAAAAAGTTATATCATTGAGATGATGTTGAAGATGTTAGTTGCACGTACTTTTCTATTTATGAATCGCAACCCTGCCACTCTGTGGGTTCAAGTCATATATTTTCAGAATTCACACATACTGGGCTATCAAACGGTGCATTATTTAGCTCTAGAGAATGAATATACAAATTTTTTTACAGGGGTCGAAAATTACAGATATCGAAAATTCGACATTAAAGGTCAGATAAATTTTTTTTGTTATAGCCATTTTATAGCCCTTACTTATATGTACAATCCTAGGGCACAACTTTTTGATTGCTTGCAGTCCTGATTTTTCCCGATTTTTTGAAATTTCGGTTGTATTCAATATTTGAATCCACGAGAAATCGATTTCACACGGTAGAATGCTCCAGAACTCTAGGAATAATGTTTTTTTACCTAGTTTTATCGAATAGTTATAAAAGAATTGGCAAAAAAATTTCAATGTGCCGCATGGTACAAAAAATAGAAGAAATCTGGTAGAGTCTCTCTTAATCAAAATTAAAATGACAGCATTTTTTGAGAGTTTTAGTAACAATTTTTATCACAAAAGAAAAAGAATAACGTAACGATGTTTTCTGATTCCATAAAAATATTTTGAATTTCTATGAAATAATTTGTAAATTTACAAAGAAAAGCAATAAAAACCACCAATTTTTAAAAATCAAAACAATTAATTTGTAATTTTTATAATCACCAATTAAAAACACAATGGTTTTTTCTTACAACGAAAGACACAAAACGAAGAACGTTTTGCCAAGTGCAAAAAAGAATAAAACTTTTGCACCAAAAGTTTTGGTACGACCTCTATTAATATAAATACTTTTATAAAAAAGCAGAAAAAATACAACTTGAAATATATTTAAAAATTTAAATTTAAATAAATTTCTTTGAAACTAATCACTTGTATTTTTTTAGATTACAGTAATTTGGTGCAACTTAAAGTAAAAGTACAAATTCAAAAAATTCTATTCAAGAAACTTTTCTAATTTTTTTAAAAAAAGATTTTACAAATCTCGATGAACGCATTTCATTTTTTATCTTTTTTATTTTTTTACGCACACTTTTTTATCTTCTTTTTTTTTGTTGGGATAAATAAAAATTAGGTTGAATAACCCTAATTTTGTTTTATCCGTTTTCACTTTTTTTGTTGTATCTATCTCAAAATTTTTGAACCAATTTTTTTATAAACAATAAAGAAACCGTAACACAACTAACAATAAATATAAATAATATAAAAAAAATAAAGCTGAAAATAAAGTTAAGCGTCATTGAATTCATTTATATCTTGAAAATTTTGAGAATTTGTAACTTTGACTTTTGGGACCATTGGAAATTTTTGTAGTAATGGAAATCTTTCAATAATATTCATTACATATCTGGGATAAAGATAAATGTCACGACCATTTGGGCCAAGATCTGGGGCAAGTCCACGTTCTCGAAGGCCACGTTCTTCTCGAGTTGCACCTGAAAGTTTTATGACTGAGGGTCTTGACAGGAAATGACATGGATTTTATTACCTGGTACTGTATTGTCAAGAACACATGCAACAAAAGCCCCAACAAACATTTGAAGTTTTAATAAAACATCTAAAGATTGATCCAAAACTTCAATACCAGTTTGAATCGGATGTCGGGCAAAATATCCTGGTATCACTAATCCACAGACTAAAGCAAAACCAATAATTCCCATATTTCTTGAATTTTTTAAATCAACTGATTGAACATTTGCAATTGCAACTCCAGAGACCATTGCCATCGATGAAGCAAGCACCCCACCAACAAGTGGATCAGGGATTGTCGATAAAATTGCCCCAACTTTTGTAAAAAGTCCTAACCCGATTAACCATAATCCAGCGATGACTAAAGTGGTACGAGAAGCGACACGTGTAATTCCAATAACTCCAATATTTTCGGTATGCGTGGTAAGACCCACGCCAGGCCCAATAAGTCCAGAGAGGAATGAACCAAAACCTATAAAACAAATTGGTGGATTACGGTAATTAAATTAATGCAATACCTTCAGAAAATATTCCACGATTAATTGCATGTGATGGTGGAGCTCGTTCTTGACTAATTCGAGCAATTGCATGATAATCTCCAACTGATTCAATCACAGATGCCATCGCAGAAACAAGAAAACCAAAGAAAAGTCCTGTATGAAATTTTGGGGCACCAAATTGACCTAAAATTCTTTTTTACATCAATGTGTTTTGTTTAAATTTTAAATTAAAACTTACCAGGATACGGTAGCCGTATCCATGGTGCACTAACAATTGCATCAATATTTCGTTGTTTATCTGTTCGGGCTTCACTATTTGGTGGCACAAGATTTGTAACAGTTAAAAATACACAAAAAAGCCATGAAACAGTTATTGCAATTAAATACTAAAATAAGTATTACGGTAATTAAAATGATATTTGATATTGATGAACTTACTGGATATTGACCAAATATATGAACTTTATACCAATAAAATTTTCCATTTCTTAATCCTGGCAATGGCACCCGTACTTCTGCTAAATATAATGTTGTCGCAAATAATGTTGCAGCTTGTCTAAAAGATATAAATTTAATTTAAATTCTCTCATTAAATTCTATTCCAAAAACAAGACTTACACAATTGCAACCCAATGCTTTTCAATTCGATCAACCGTAGATGGCATTGTTGAAATCATTAATAATAAAATAAGTGGTGAAACAGTTAAAGGACCAATAAATTTTGTTAATTTTCCCACCAATCCAGTTGCCGCAATTAACATTGGAATAAAACTTGATGCAATTAAACAACCTTGAATAATTTGTAGCTTTTCTTCATACACCTCTGGAGGAACATATGTTGTACCATTTGCATTACATTTAAATCCATCCAAATTTACAAAAGATATCACCGATGGCACATACGCAAATGCTGTTCCTTGCAAAAGAGCAAGCCTAAAATTTTATTATCTAAAACTGAAATTTCATTTGTTTGGAACGTTTTGCCAAAAAAAGCGGGATTTTATATAAAAATATGTTTTAAAAGTAACTTACCTCATTCCAAAAGTTGTTTGAATAATTGTATTAATACCACTGCAAACAAATGTGGATGAAATTAATCGAACTCTTACAATATTAATATCTTGTCCAGGACACACGAGATCAGCAACCCAAAATGGCACAACTAAAAGTGCACTGACACATACCATTACTTGCTAAAATATTACATATTACTGATAAATGTTTTAAAAAAAGAAGATAATTACTTGAAATCCAAATAAAATTGCTAACGACCATGGAATTGGATCATCAGCTTTATAAAATCTTCGAATTTTTTCACCTTTTTCATATTTTAAACCATTTTTGTTTGTTTCCATTGGAGCTATACCTCCTCCATTTAATATATCTGGCATCTTTTTTGGAGCTACAAAATAATTAATAAAATATAATTTCAGATAAAATATTTATACGAAAATTATTGATTACGGTATTGATAATTTTTTTAAAAAAGAATTAAAAGAGTTCATAAAAAATGGGAAATCAAAAGTGCAGCATCAAAAAATAGTTATCACAAATTTTTAAAACAAGGAAATAATTAAAATTCAAGCAGAACAAAATCAACAAAAATTAATTCAAATAAAAAAAATAAATTCATGTTAACAAATTCAATTGTATCACATTGCAAATCCTTTATTTAAATAAACAAAGTTAATCTTAGTTCCTCACTAATACCTTTTTTATTAAAATAATAATAACAAAAAAAGAGAGATTAAAACAGTTTTTTTGTTACCCACGAAAAAAAATGAAGGACAACAATAAAAATCGAAAATATAGACGATAAAAATGTAGTCAAAAAGGGGGGGAGAGAGAGTGGCAGGGACATGAAAGAAATAAATATCGATGTTTTTTAGTTTTTGTTTTTGTAATACGGAACTGACTTTGTTTGAAGTATTAAAAGTGCAACAAAAGTATTTTTTAAAAAAAAATTTATTGTTTAATCAAATAAAAATGAAACAAATAAAATATTTGTAATTAATTCTTTGTTTGTAAAATCAAAATTTAGCAAAGAAACAATTATTATTAATTAAATTTTTAAAAAAAATCCCTGACACAAAAAAACTTAATTGATTCATTTCAAGTTCCCCAAATTCCCCCATTTTTAATTTTTAATGGCGAATTTGGGGAATTAAAATGTATTGATAACTTTTTTCTCTTTAAACCTTTTTAATCAGTAGAAAGTAATGACGTCATTAAATTTATGAAAAAAATGTGAGAATTCCTGAAACAAAATTAAAATCCGACAAAATATTTTTCATTTTTAAAAGTTTCAAAAAAATTGTCGCATTTTTAGAAGCAGAAAATTATGGGCTTTTATTAATTATCATTACTATTTTGTGATATTAAAAATAATTTTGTTTCAATCAATTTTTTTCTTCACTGATATTGATTTCTCTCTTTCTTCGTTTTTTTTGAAAAATGTTTTATTAAATTTTTACGAATTAAATGAATGCGAACGAATAAATGATGTGACGCAATCAAACAAAAGAAGTGATATAACAAAAAAAAGTAGCTGATCGAAGAGACGGAAAAAAAAAGATTTATAAAGTGACGATTAATTTTCGACCGAAATATCATGAAAGTCAATCAGTCGTCAAATCGGTATATTAAAAATGATTAAAAAAAGATTTTTTGGGTTAGATGTGATTTAAAAAAAGAGAGAGAATCAATAAAAAAAAGCGTGTTGGATCATATTTTTTTTGTGATTTTATTATTTAAATATATGCAACAACAAAAAATGTATTTGATTTTATAATCAAACGAATATTCAAAAGAACAAAAGAAGAATAATTTTGCATAAAATTTGCATAATTAGCGTGAAAAAAATGTTGAAATTAATTTTACAAACAATTTCAACCATACTTTGACAGGGCTCTGCCAAAATTAAATTAATTTTCGATAACGTACCTTGAAATAACGCATACCCCAAACAAAGTGAAATTTTTTCCCGTCAAAATAAATAATTTCGTAATCAAAATTTCGATTTCACAAAACCCTGTTTTAAAATTCAAAAATGTATGTACGTCAAAAAAACAGCAACCATTTTTGATAATTATTTTTTTCAGCTAACCTTGCTTGTTTTGCTTCCCTCTTTTTTATTCCTAAAAAATTTTACGATTTTATTATTTCTGATATATTTTTAATTACAAAAACTTGCTTTGTTAAAAAATACAAATATTAAGCTATTTTTCTTTCATTTTTTTTGTTATTGTTATGAGTCGTAACGTAACGCTCCCTTTTTTTAGAGTTAAACAAATTATATTATTTTTTTCCTTTAAAAACAACAAAAATACACGTGTTTTTTCTTTGATACAAAAATAATAAACAAATATACAACAAAAAATTATAAAAAAAAATCTATAAAAGTTTTTTCAAATCAAATATTTTTGAAAGTCGTTTTTTTACATTGCATTTTTTGATTGAATCTATTTTAAATATTTAAATTTCTTTAAATACCTGGAGGCCCTCGAATTGAAGCAGGTTTATTATTTGGATCACCAAATAATCCACCTCCAGAAGAAACTGGTGCTGGTGCTGGGGGTGGGGGTGGAGCCGGGACTGGGGCTGGAGTTGCAGCTCGACGGGGTGGAGGTTGTTGTACTGCAGGGGTTGGATTGTTGTTGGGTACGGCACCATTATTTCTTGCAAATGTTCTAGCACCCGTTGTATCAATATCAGTTGGGATTTGATTATTATTATTATTGGTGTTTTGACGGGGATCTAAAAGAGAGAGAGAGATTAAAGGATTATCTTTTTATTCTGTTAAATTACTTGGTCGTTGTTGGCCCTGGGATTGTTGTTGCCGATCACCACTCCATTGTGGATCATCACCACCTCCTCCACGTTGTTGTTGTTGTTGATCCCAACCACCACCTTGTTGAGGTCCACCTCCTCTTCCTTGCCATCTTCCACCACCACCACCTCCGCCTCCACCACCTCGAGGTCCAAAATCTTCTTCTCCATCAAAGTCATCCCTTCCACCGCCGCCAAATCTTCCACCACCTCTTGGTCCTCCTCCTCCAAAGCCTCCCGGTCCGCCCCATCGTCCACCACCACCACCAAAACCTCCAGGTCCCCGAGGTCCATCAAAATCTCCATCATCCCAATCATGTCGATGACGGTGATGATGATGTCGTCGAAAAGGTGGTGGTCCACCAAATCCCATTGGTGGGGGGCCTCCAAATTGTGGAATAACTAAATTATTTTATTATTCATTAATCCGATAAAAATATCCCAAACCTGTGTCAAGAATTCCACCAACAAATCCTCCAAGGGGCATCTGTTCTTCACTATATTTAATAAATAAAATAAAAATTAATATTACAACATTCCTCAAGACCATCTTTTCTTTTCACACTTTTGTTAAATATTTTTAAGACCAAAGTTAAATCAAAAATTTGATCGAAAAAAATAATGGCGTTGTAACAAATTTTTTTCTTTCCTTTTATACCCAATTATTTTTTTTCTTCTATTTTTTATCATTATTGAGAGCGGAACCAAAATATATGGAAACAATGGATGATGACTTTTTTAAAGGAGTTTTTTTATTCATTTATTTGTTTGTGGGATGACGACATAGAAGTAAAAGAAAATTAATGTCCTTGAGACTCGACAAATTTGTTTTAAAAAAAGACGTGTTTTTTATTGAACCAAGTCTTAAATTAAATCAAATCAAATAAATTTTTTTACCGAACTTTTGGTAGAATTTGTTCAAAGGTCATCTGTTTTAAATTTAACAAGAAAAAAGAGTTGTGTGAAAAAATAAAGAGAGAAAAAAAATCTCGGGCTGAGCCGGGGATCGATCCCGGGACCTCTCGCACCCTAAGCGAGAATCATACCACTAGACCACTCAGCCTGCTTTGCGAGCACGTAAAACTTTATGCGGTCATTGGGCAGTCAAAAGAAAAACACAACAGCTGCAAACATTTATTTGACAGACAAATTTTTTTCACGCAAATAAAAAAAAGAAGAGATTTTATTGAATAAAAATAAAGAAACATACTAAATTGATAAACAAAATAAAATTAAATACATATAAACGGTTAATATAAAACAATGAAATAAATTCAGGATAATTATTGATAAAAACAGTTGCTTAATTTTTGGATGAAAGAATTGTAACATTGGCATTTTCATTGTCAAAGTGGACAGTATCATATTCTTGAAGAATAATTGGTTCACCATTATTGTAAAGATTTCGAAGATCAGGCAAATTTCCAGTATATTGATATGACAAAAGTGTTACAGATGATGCTCGACGGGCTCTAAAATGGCAACAATAAAACACAAAAAAAGCTTTAAATTAACTAAATTAATATATACTTATATCCTACGAGGGATATATAAAATCTATGACAGACAAATAATGTATCAAAAAAACGAAAATTTTTGAAAAAGATTTTATATATCCGATATTGGCTTAACTTAATCCCATATACTTTTATTCATATTCGATACAAAGAATCTAAGCCTAACTTATCAAAATCACATCAAAAATAACTTACTTTAAAAATTTATATGCAGCAATGATGGCAGTGATTAAAGCGATGGTTGTAAAAATCATTGTTGTAGCAAGAATTCTAAAACTTTTTTTTGCAAAAAAATATAAATATTATAAATAAAAAGACTTTTACCGATTGTAAGGAAAGAAGCAAACAACATTAAAATCACCGCAAAAATTATTATTTGAGTTAAAAAAATAATTTTCAATTGTTGCCAAGGAAGAAGAAATGCGAAAACATTCACCATCAAAAAAGCGAGAACAAAAATTATTGCATGAATTAATTTTTTGAAAGCAGGTTAGAGTGCCATTGATGTTATTGGTTTTTGAACTGGAGGAATGAAGGAATGTGGCAATATCAAAGAGAAAACTTTTTGAAATACAATCAAATGGTTTTGAAGAACATAAATATTTTGAGGAAGAAAATGGAGCTGAAAAAAAATAATGAAAGAAACAATAAAAATTTGACAGGTGATGGGCATTTTTTGTATTAACTGGTAATTGATTAAATGGCATCTTTCTTCTTACGGCACATCTATCTAATTTCTTCATTTCATTTAACAGCTGACTCAATAAATTATTACTAATTGAAAAAATAAAGAAAAAAAAACTTACTTGTTAACCCGGCATCGATCGGCAATACAACATCTTCATCCATTGTCATAATTGTTGTGGTGTTGATTACGGTAGAATCAATGTTTATTGTTGGGGTTAAAATTGATGGAGCAATTGAAGATGATGGCATAATTGTAAGCATTTTTGTATATCCATCTGTGGCATTGAAATCTGGATTAGAATCAGTGGCATTGAACAAAACCAAAATCTCATAAATTTCTGTTGTTCCTTCTTGGGCTTCTCCAACTGCTCCAATCAAATTATTTTGAACAATAAATGGTAAAAGTATAATCCAAAAAGCAAGATATTCAGCGTAAACCATTTTCGTAAGAAAAAAAATAACAAAAATGACAAGCAGCAAAAAATGAAAAACGAAGGTCTCTCAATTTTTGTTTATAGGTTTTTTTATTACAAAATATAAAAAAAACATTCATATATTCGGTGATTCATTTTTGGTGCTCCTGCTCCTCCTGCTGCGGCTAATATAATAAAAGATCGACATCGAAGCAACATTATCACTTTTCGGTGTTGTTGTATATATATATTGATTTGTAAAAAAATATATTATGTTTTCGCTTTTATTCTTCTTTTTAAATGTCTTCCTTTTTTTGCTGTGTCTTTTTTGCCGGTGGTACAGAAGAAAAAAAAGCAAGGAACGAAGCTAAATTTTTTTATTGCTAAATATAACATTTTTTATGTTTGTTAAAGGTATAGATGAGACATAAAAATTTGTTTTTGGGGCGGATGTGGTTCTCAAAAATTGTAACCCAAAAATTAATTAAAATTCATTCAAGACAATGCACAAAATTTTTGGGCACATTTTGAATAAAACAGAATTAAATATGCATAAAGTTTAGACTTTTAGATTACGATTAAGTGTTTAGCACTTAATCAAAAAGTATGGCAAAAGTTTTGGTTGCAAGATAATATTTGCAACATATATATATATATTCTGTTACAGTACACCCAACCAATCCATCCCCCTTTTTCTCAAACTTATGCATCAAAAACCTTTAATCTATGTACAACAAATATATAATTGAAAAAAATAAGCGAAAGAAAAAAGACAATTTAAAAAAAAGAAGAAGAAAAAATCCGTAAAACATCATTACAAAGAAAGAAAGAAAGGAAAAACAAAGCATAAATAATTACAAATTATTAAACACCGGAAAAAAATGACGAATAAATTATTTTATTTGTTATTATTTTATAAACATTATACTGCAAAGCCAACAGTTGCTTCAGCATCTTCATGAAAATGTTGATAACGGCAATTTTTTGTTGGTAATAATTTCCGTTTTGATGAAGATTTTCTGCAAAAATAAATTTTATATAATTTTTTTAAAAAATATATATTTGTCATTTTTTAATAATTACTGATCAAAAAAAAAAGAAACTTACTTTCGATAAATGTAAAAAAGTACAATTGAACAATAAATTAAAAATGCAGTAATTGGTCTAAAATATAATACGGTATTAAAAAGGAATAAAAAAAATTTTTAATCTGGAGATATAGGGAATCGAACCCCAGACTTCTCGCATGCAAAGCGAGCGCTCTACCCCTGAGCTATATCCCCAACGAAAAGAAGACAAAAGAAAAGTGATCATATTTTATTGTTGGCATGTTGAAGAAGAAAATATAACTTACGCTAAAAATGCAAGAATTATTTGTGGTTTTATCATTGAATAATATGTTGAAGTGCTATCTAAATATATATTTATTTTAATTCAAAATGCTTAAAGAAACAACGAAAAATAATAATTTACCATCATGTCGTCGAGAAAAGTCCGAAGATGGGGTGGCAGATGCAAAAACTTTTCGAACATCATTAAAAACATTTTCAGAATCTTGTTGTTGCATACTTCGCTCAACCGATGGAACTTTTATAGGATTATTTGCAAGAGCAAGAAAATATGGATTTGGTGGTAATTGTTGTTGTTGTTGTTGTTGATTATTATTATTATTATTTGCAGTTTCTGGAAGTAGCAAGGATTCAGATGTTTCTTCTTCTGAGGGAGTTTCAGTAGTTGAAAATTGTTTATCTTTGGATTCTGGAGCAAAGTCAAGATATCGAAGATTTCCAAAATGTGCAGTATCATGTGGTTGAAAGGTGTCAGGATGTGCAACTTTAAGGGATTCAGAATCAGCGGATGGTTGCGGGGTAACAGTATTGAATTTTGGTGTTGCTGTTTCTTTGTGATGATAATTTTTGTGATGTGCAAGAGCAATCAATTCTTTAACATCAACATCATCAGGAGTTTCATTAATTCCTTCCCCCAATTTTAAGGATGATGAAGCCGCAGTTGTGCTGACAGAATCCCCAATCGTTGCTTTAATCATTGCATCTTCTTCTGCTTCAATTTCTTCATCAGATTCTTCATCTTCATCATGATGATGTTGATGTTGACCTTCATCAAATCCATTATGTTTATAAATAACTCCAAACTTTCTTCCTTGATTTTTTGTTGAATTACTTCTTTTCTTTTTCAAGGATTCTTTAACGGCATTAATTTTTTCTCGAATTTCACGTTGTTTCCCAAATATTGCATCATGCTTATGCAATGTTACATCATCATTGTTATCTTTTTTGGGTGCCTTTGAAAGATCTTTTAAAAATTCTTCATCACCACTGATAACCCCAACTTCAGAAAGATTTATGTCATCTGTGCTCTCCGAAAGATCATCCGTTTTTTCATTTACTTTCATTAAGCGTCCTAAAAAAAAGGATAAAGATAAAAAGATGTTTACGTTAAAACGTGTTCATTTTGACATATTTTTATAATCGGCTTTATTATATCCCTCAAAGATAAAGATAAAAATAAGTTAAAAATGTAAAATACTTTTTATAATTCTTTTATTTATGAGTAATTAATTTTAAGAAGAAAAAAATATCTTTTCATGAAACTAATTTTGGCACTTTTTTTAATAACTGTTTTAGTAAATCCCCATTAAATGCCAAAGAAAAAAATGTTTGGCATTTAAAAAGAAAGTTTTTTAAGTCGCAGGTGATATATGCAGGCTTTCATTTCATCTGCCATGGCATTTTTTGGCATTTAACAAAAAAAATTGTACCTTTAAAGTTTAAACAGAAGAATACTGTCGTAAAAAAATTAATTTCGTAAAAATTTTGAAAATTTAAAAGCAGATTTTTTAAAAAAAACTTTGTATTTTGGCTTTATTATTATTCCTTTTTTAATGAATGTGTATCCCGGAACAAGAAATAAAAAAATTGTTTTATATCAATTTTTTTCATCATCACCTGATGTTGATAATAATGAGCTGCTTTTAAAAAAATATACGCAAAATTACGGAAGTTTCGTCGAAGAAAAAAAAAATGAAGCAAAATTTTATGATGAAACAATTAAAAACTCAACAAAAAATTGAAGAAAAAAGATTTATGGTTTTTAATTATCAAAAAATTGTGTTAGTTTTTTTTTGGATTTTGCATATCCTTTTATATTTTTCTTTTTGCAAAAGATTAATGGCATCCGGAAATTCTTCTTCTTCTTTTTCTGCAATGTCAATTTTCAATTCTTTAAAGGTGGTGATAATAAATAAAAATTCTTTGCCTTTTTTATTGGCATGCAACTTTTAATTTTACAGCGTTGTTTTTTAATTGAAAAATGCCGAAAAAAATGAAAAATCAAAGAGCTCTCTCTCTCACCCCCACAATTATATTATGGCATTTTTTCAACCGTGCAAAAAATATACATATATGTGGGAGAAGAAATAAATAAAAGAGTAATTGCCAAGAATCTGTCTGATCTTTGCCATTGTTAAAACACCGGAAATAGCCTTTTTTTGTGGGAATTTTTAGTAGAAAAAAATTTTTAAAGTGCAAAAAAAGAAAGGTATTTTGCGTGTTTATTTTTTAATTTAAAAAAACGCGAGAAAACAAAAGCGTTAAAGTTTGACCTTTGTTTTTTTTTGGGGTTACGGTATAAAACAGCCCCCACAAATCTTTTTTGGATTCTGTAAATTTGTATTTTTTGAAAAATAAAACAATACATTTTTTTATAATTTACATATTCCTACAGTAATATATCTTTAAACTTAAAATAATTTAATTTCACAAAAAACTGCATAATTTTGTATATTATTCAATTTTAAAATTTACTGCCAAAAATTAAGCTTTAAATTATTTAACTTTATTAAAGCTGCTATGGTTACGGAAATTAATAAAAAGAACTATGACAAATATGGTCAACAACGAAAATATTTTTTCAAAAAACAACTTTTGTTTAACTTTTCCAACCAAAAAAAGAGCAAATATTTTTGGTTTAATTACGATTTAAGAAACAACTTTTTTTTGGAAAGTTTAAAATCCATTTAAGATTGAGCCAATTTTAAGGCTATAATTGGATTACACATACTTGACCTTTAAATCAAAAAGTAGTAACTCTCAAAAATTAAAATTTATCAAATTTTGCAAAATTAAAAGATAAACTTTTATTTCAAAAAAATTAAACTCACCATCTTTACATTCTCTGTATTCAATTCCATTAATGGTAGAATTTGAGATAATTTCACATCTCTTTTCTTCTTCGCTTTTCAAACCATTTCCAAATTCAATGAACAAAAATATCAAAAAAATTATTCCACTTTTTTTCATCTTAATTCTTTAATAATAATTTTTTGTTTCCACTTTTGTTATTTAAAAAATTATTATCACCTTTCTTTAACAGAACCAAAATGAAAGGAATGAAAAAATATATATATAAGCTTGAGAGCCACTTGACTTTTCTCTTCCCCTTTTTTCTTTTTGAAGCCAATGAAAAAAAGCAGCAAAAAAATGTAAAAAAAAAAAATGAAAGAATACGCTTTTTTTTAATAACAGTGTTTTTTAACCGCTATATTTTTAGTTTTAAAAAAAGAAGAATATATTTTTTTCCCAGCCTTTTTTTTCTTTCTTTTATTTTTTATATATATATATATTTTTTTCTTCAAAAAAGGATTGTTTTAACACAGATTTTTCCAAAAAAAAAAAGAAAGTTAATTTGTACCCCTGAATTTTGACACCCCTTTTTTCTTTCTTTCTTTCTCTTCTTTTTTACTGCTAAATTTTTTTCCCTTTTATTTAATCCTTAAAAAAATACAAATTTTCACATATTTTGTATTTTAATAATCTTTGACTGCAATGTTTTTTTTTCAAATTTGTAGTTTTTAAAAATTACTTAAAATTGTTTTTTGAAAAACATTAAACATTCTTTAAAAAATGGTTAAAAGTTAAAAATAAACGAAAATTTTCGCACAAGTTTCAAAAAAAAAGGGAGACAAATTAAAAGTGACAAAAATGACCCTGAAACAAACAGTTTAATTGAATAATCAGCCGAGCAATCTACGACATGATTTTACCCTAGTGATCAGCCGGGAAAATTGGTTTAAAAAATGTAGATTTAACAAATTTATGTTGAAATCATGTTTAATCATGATATCTCTTAATTAGATTAAAAGTTTGGTGATAAATGGTGATGAAATAAATATCGCTTAATCTACGTCAGCAAAAAAGAAGATATGATATCTTTTTTGATAAAAAAATGGATAAAATGAATTTATTTTAATTTAAACACTGTTAAAACATACATACAAACATTTATCAGTTACAGTAATCTTTAAACTTGTATAAAATACATTATTTATTAATTAAAATGCCATTTTTCTCCCAATATTTTCATGTCGAAATACAGTGTCTTAAAACACTTATCTCAAAAATATTTAAGTAAAAAGTCAGAAGTGTTGTTTAAAAACATTTACCTTTAAAAGCTGCTTTTAAGATAATTGAATTTTACGACATTCTTTCTATTTAGACGTAGTCATTATTGATGAATAATTTGTATTACAAAAGTATGTCAAATCTTTAACATTAACAAATCAAAATTTATTAGTCTTTCCTCGTAATTGACAAAGTGTTTTAAATTACTACTTTACCCTTTTTGATTGGGTTTAAAATATACATTTTTATTTTTGAAGTTTAATGGGAGCATCCAGATCCAATTTCGGCATTTTTAAACGTCGAAGGCTAAACAAATTACGATGGTATTTTTAGACATATACGGTATTATACAGATTTGATGGGATTGGGGAGATTTAAAAAATTTTGATTTTTTTTTGCTGACGTCCGATCTGGATGCATTCTATGTTTAAAAAAATATAGATATATAATTTATTAGTTAAATCCATTTTTTACATGCTTCTATTATAAATTTATAATCATTAAACATTCGTTGCTTGGAATTTTTAAGCAATTTTCTTTTTTTCCGGAGCATTAATAAAAAAGTATATTTTTTTAAAATGTTTCATTTAAAAATTTGTAACACATATTTTTAAAATACTTTTTTGTGTTTCTAAATTCCTTATTTTTTTATCCAAAAAAAGTTAATTAAAGACAAAAACAAAAAGTACAAAAAAGATTTTTTCTGATACATCCGGAAAAAAAAACAAATTAGAAAAACCAAACAAAAACAACCAAAGATTTTTTTGAAAGGATACAATATAGTTTTTTTTTCTGTTTAAGAATTCAAGAATTAAACCATAAATTTAAAAACCAATTTAAGCCCTGTCAGATCTTTCTTTTTTTTTTAAACACATTTAATTCAACGAAGAAAAAGAAGAAAATGGAAGAAAGCATAAAATTGCAAATAAAGAAAAAAGTAAGAAAAATTTTTTGAAAGTAATATAAAACATTAAATTTATCGAAAATTATTTAAAAAACGTTTGTATTTTCTGATATCCAAAAACAACATTTTTATAGGACGTATTTTGTAAAATTTGATAATTTTTTGGTACAATTTTAATTTTTGTCTCAGAATTGGCTGAAAATGTTTTCCTGGAGTAAAATAGTCCCAGAAACATGAAATTCATCATCAGCTTCGAGGTTTATGTTCTAGTTTTCGAGTTCCAGTATTTTGATTTCGGGTCGAAATTATCAAAAAATTTCCAAAAGTCTTATAAATCGATAACTCTGACCGAGGGGAGTCGGGAAAAGTCAAAAAAATTCATATTTACCACTGAAAATGTAATTTTATACATTAAAAAAGTTCAAAAACGACTTGAAATTACAGTAATCCGGCTACAGAATCCGCCAACCCCTGAAATTTTTTGGTTTCTATATTGTCCCATAATCCTCCCTATTTTACCCCAGGAAAACATTTTCAGCCAATTCTGAGACAAAAAATTAAGATTCCACCAAAAATTCTCAAGTCTTTCAAAAAACGTCCTTTATAAACGGCACTCAAAAATGTAGCGACACATCACAACGAATTTGGAATAACTACCGTAATTTTAAAAATTTCCTTTTTTAATTAAAATGCCTGCTAAATGCAACGGCATTTTTCCAATGATTCTTTAGCTTCTAAAAATGCTTCGATATGTTTCGCAATTTGTTTATATGGAATTGGCAATTCACAAATTAAATTATTCTAAAACTTCAAATTAATTTTTTTCATACTTTTTTGCCAATAACACATTTTTATTTTCGGTGATTTTTTTGTATCTTTCAATTTAACCAAGCTAAACTTTAATTGAATTTATTTCCAAAGATTTTATGATGAAACTAAATGAGTTAAAGGATAAATGCAAAAAAATGCTAAAAAAAGCTACAGTAAAAAAAAATATTAACAAATGAAATTTAACAAAATATATTGATTATGGAAAGCAGCAAATAAATAATCGAATAAATTACTGCTTTTTTTTCTCTTTTATTCAAAAATGTTTTACGTTATTAGCTGCTATTCAACATTAATTGTTGATATTTCAACAAGGTGTAAGAATTGGCCCCTAATTTTAAGCCGGGCAATTTATCTCCTTTATTTTTATACTGTAGTTTTTTTTATAAAACAAAACCAAATTTCAATAACTACGTAATATTATTACGCGTAATGGTCCAGGCCGAAACATGTAATCGCATTTTTCTGCCCTGAAACATTGCTATGACCCCCCCCCCCCCCGCCCCGAGGGATGGGGGAACGGGGACATTTAAAAAATGGATAGGAAGGGCGGGAGAAAGATTGAGACATCAATGAAACCAACAGCCCCCCGTGCTAATCAAAAAGTCAACTTTTGAAAATTTTCAAAGCGATTCTTCTTTACAGGCATCCGCTTTTTTTGAGACCCGATATTCTGCCTACCATCCAAATCATCGGGTCGCCTCGTTATTTTAAAAATAACGAATACCCCCCGGGGGATCCCCTTTTTCCCTACTTTGGGGGAAAGGCAAGAGTGCAAAAATGGCCAAATATCAAAGCAATGACCCTGACTTTAATTCAGTGTTTGTGTCCATTTTTTGCAAAAAAAAAAGTTTTAATTTTTTTTGGGACAACTTTTTCTTTTATTGATTGCCCCCTTTTTTCACATTTATTGAAATGTATTTTGTTGTTTTAGTTTCTTCGTTTCTTTTTTGAGGTTTCAAAAACGTGCAAAAAATGCAAACTTTTGTTTTTCCTTTTTAAAAAACGGAGATAACCTTTTTGCGCGAAGACTTTTAAATAATTTATAAATTTTAATCCTGCGCAAAAAAAACGTTAAAAAATTCAAATTCTTTTTTTAACTTTAAATTTTCTATTTTATTTTAAATTTTTTTAGTTTTGTTTTTTTAGTAAATATAAATAAAACATGTTCAAAGCCGTTGTTGTTAGTCATGAAAAAAATGGAGCAATTCGCCTTAAATTGGATAAACATTCGTTTATTTTTATGAGTTCTGGTTTAGCATGGTTGGATGTTTTTAGCAAAAAAAGTTTAAAGGTAAATTATAGTATCCATTTTAACTTTAATTATGAAATTATTTTAGCCAGATTTTTGGTTATCTGATGTTATTCCAGATGATGTATTAAGTGATTCAGAAAAGTTGAAAAATGTTGAATGGTTTTCAAATCCATCTGTTATCAATGATAATGTATTATTACCGAGTAATGTACATTTTATCAAAACGTAAGTTTTTTCGAATTATGATCTAATAATCTATATATGATTGACCGAATTCAGAAAAATGTTGGACTCAGTTTTTCGTCCTACAATAATCTTAATGAAATTCATTGATTTTTTTTGATTAATTTAAACTTTAATAAAACTGAATTTCAGGGATGAAGTTGTTAAATGCCAAAAAGATGGAATTGAATATGAAATTTGGAATATTGGAGTTGGATGGATCATTTTATCAAACAATTTAAAAATTTTATTTATTGAAAGAGCCATTTCATCTGACAAAGAATCCTGGCCCAATGAAAAACAAAATTCAAAGTTTTGGAAATACAGCAAATTAAGAGATAAATTTGGAATTTTTGATTTAAGAATTGTTGATTTTACTTCTAAATGGTTGGTTTTAAAGGAGGTGGGCTCTTTGTAACTTTTTTTGGATGAAATTGAAAATTAGGTTGCGCCATGTTCCAAGGTTTTGTCGAGTGAGTTATGTAATCGCTATGAGACCTTCCAAATAAAAAAGTAGCAAAGAGCCCCCCACCTTTAACAAATTCGTTTGACACACTTTAATGCCCCCCTTGGGCTAGCGGTATCAAAAATATATTGTAAAATATACTGTACTTTTTTAGGGTCCCAACAGATTCTGGTGAAATGTTTGAATATGATTGTACAAAAAAGACTGCAATAATTTATTCCAGTAATTTGCCACATTCTATGGTAAACATTTTTCCTTTAAAATTTTTTGCTGACTTTGATTTAAATTTTGTTTTTATTTGTGTATTTTTAGGAGGCCTTTGATGATTTCAAAAGAGTTTTACAATTCAGTGAAGATTTAAATAATTATGTTTGCATCAATGATAGCGAAGAAAAGATGATTGAATTATTGTAACTTTTATATATTTATGTTATTGTTTTTTTTGTATTTGTTAAATCATGTTTTCAATAAAATTGTCATTCTTATGAAAAAAAAATGCTTTAACCAAACTCAATAAGATGAATATACTTTCTGTAAACAAGGATGAGAACGAACCGTTATTAATACCCTAAAAAAAATACTATTTTGTATTTTGGCTTTTAAAATTATAATTTTTAGATAATGAATCAATTTATTTCTCAAAATACAAACGGAAAAATTTTGTCCTATTATGAATTCCAAAAATCTCGTCTGCCAGGTGGGGGGGAGGGAGGGAGGGAAATGAAGACCCCCATATCACCTATGACTGCTATCTGCAAGCGCTACCGCTACAGTAGCGCTACAAGCTATCGCTACTGCTACCGCTATTTTCCAACTATATGTACCGACAAAAAATGTCTTTCATCAAAAAAAATTTTTTTTAATGCGTTTACACTTTTCTGCCACATTTTGATCTTGCTTTTGAATATTGGATCAAAGTTTCCTTTCATTAATTAGGTCAGAATGGATATAAATGGACGCAAAAAGAAAAAAAAAAATTTTTTTTGGCAAAAAGTCATAAACAGAAAAAAAGCAAATAGCACCGCTACTTTTTCAACCGCTACTGATCCGCTACACCGCTATTTGGAACCGCTACCGCTATTTACCGCTATTCACAAAAGTAGCGGTAGCGGGAATACACTGATTGTGTATTTATAAATGTCAAAAATGATTGCGCTACCGTAATTTATTAATTTATTTGTTGGTTTGAGTATATGAATTGCAACAATAAACAGAGGTAAACACAAGTTAAAACTGAAGTTCTACAAATTAACTAAATCAGCTTATTTCGATATTTCCGTTTTGTGTTACGTTACACTTTTTCAATGTTAAAATTTTCTTTGCATGGTAGTTTAAAAATATACTTTGACAAATAAGCTTACATGCTTAGATTACAGTAATACTATCACATGTTTTGATTAAACCAGAAACGGTAATATTAGTTGCAAAAGTGGCCTTCTTTATTATTTATTTTTTAATTATATATTCCCATCATTAGTATACTTTTTACTTGATCAGGAATATTGTTATCAACCAATGTCACGAAAAAGGCAAAGGGATGATCTGCATAAAATTCACGCTCTTCTTCTCTAATAGTTTTGCTAGCTAATTGCATTGTTGCGACAGTTGCTGCAGCTGCTGTTGTCCCATATTGATTTACCTGAAATATTTTATTTAAAAAACTATGACAACAAACAATTGCTTACATCAATGTTACACAGTTGCATAAATTTATCAACGAAATGTGTTTCATTAAAAATATTTTTAAGACCGCACCCTTCGAATATCTGAGTTAAACCAAAAGATTTTAAAATGTCATTAAAATCGACTTTGTTTTCGATTTGAAATACTGGCAAAGTAATACGAATTCTTTTAACATTTCTATAAAAAGTTTTTCATTATAATACTCCACGAAATCATAAAAACATTCTAGATTTTAGTATTTTATGGACTGTTCTCGATGTGTGTCACGAATCCTGTAGTAAAAATAGCTTTTATACCATCATAATGTAAACATTTTCTCGAAAAAAAATGCTTTTTTATTTAAAACATTAGAAAAATCTCAGTACCTTTCCATGATACATTTCTTCAGCAAATCACTGTTAAATTCTTTGAGAAGTGCAGCTAAACCAAACTTTTGTGTAGGTAGTAATACATGGAGCCATGAATTTCGAGATTTATATGGAATACCAAGACAAATCCAATTGTCACCTTCTGTAAAATTCCATTTTTCATCTTCTTCGCTAACTATGTACATCATTTCAACTTTACGCTTTGACAATGGGGTCGATTTGAACCAATTATAATAAACTGTTTTAAATGGATTGTCCCATTTACCACAAAAATATAATGCATTAAGAACAAAAAGATTGGTATTGCTTTCAATTTCATTTTTGGTAAACACATTCTTTATTTTTCCGTTTGTATTTTGAGAAATAAATTGATTCATTATCTGAAAATTATAGTTTTAAAAGCCAAAATACAAAATAGTATTTTAAGTTGATATCCACTTATAGGTGAATACTTGCATAATAATGCAATAATGTAATTTTTTTCTATATTTGATGGATAATGGATTGTCGAGACGTTACGTAACGGGTTTTATGGGTGAATGGGGGTCGGCCAAATATTACGGTCCATATTTAAAGCAAGTAAAAAACGTTACGCAAGGGTGAATGAGTTGAAAAATTTTGGATTTTACCGTTACGTAACGTCTGGACAAAAACTTTAGATGTCTTCTTGTCAATAGTATGATACACAAAAAAACTATGTATATCCACGAGGTTTTAGACAATATTATAATACAAAAATAATATTACTTTTGAGCAGTTTTCAGGATCAGTAAAATCCAACTGACGATATCCATTCTCATACTTCATCATAATTTCAATAAAAGATGGTTGTAACGGTTTATTAGATAAAAATAAACAGTTTGACAGTATTAATTTAAGCCCATCTTCCATATCATCATTTTCCATTATTTTTTTGCAATATTTAGTAATCTCAAAATAATGTTGAAGAATGCCATCTTTGTTGCATCCTTAAATTTCGTTATAAATCAAAAATTCATGGAAGTGATAATACCTTTAAAAACGATTCGAATAAATTCTTCGGCAGTTATGTCGGTCGAACCTGCAAAAATTACACCAAGAACATTCATGACAGATAGTGGAGAAAAAACAATACGTTCACTATCAGAATCAAAGCTTTTCAAAGCATTTATTGAAAAACTAATTTCTGCATTTGTCACCATATTAATTAAACACGTTAATTTTACAAACAATTTATTAACATATATATGATTCATTTTGGCTGTGAAAAAGTTTTATTTGATGCAAAATGCAATCGTGCTTAGACAATTTTGCATTATTATAAACAGAGAACGCTCATAGGTTTTTTGAAAAAAGGAGAAGACATTCATCTCCGGTTTTAGAAAAGAAGCTTGATTATGCAAATAAGAAAATGAATGAAACTAAAGAAGACTATCAAAATATGTTTAATAAATTGTCATCTGTAATTGGGTGCTCAAATGCCAGGTTCTCTTTTTTTTTGAACCGTCAAATCTAAATTCTATTCTTATATTTTAGTATTCCCGTAGTATACGGTAAAAACGGTTATGGAAGCAATGAAGAAGTTACTCGTTTAGTCACAGCTATTGGAGATGGACCAAAAAACCTTTTGACCCTTAAAGATGGAGGAGAAATGGCTTTTAAATTTATTGATTGTATTGATGAAACTACAAAATTTTGGTGTAATATTACGATAACCGGCGGGTTTGTTATCAGCTGTCATTAACATTTGAGAACTTTAAAAGTTTAGACGACATAAAGAATGGGAAGTATATTCATATGATCCTGTAAATACAGCTCATCGCTGGCAATTATGGAATGATGCAATTCGTAAAGGTTTCCACAATGGAAGTCAAGGTGAAAGGATTTTTGGTTATGATAGGAATTAGTAAACTTTTATTTTTTACTAAATTATACTGTTTGCAATATATATATTTTTGGAGCAATGTTTTTTTCTTCTTTAACTGATTCTAAAATAAATATTTAACTAAAAATTTAGCAACGCTGACACAAATCCTCCCTCCTTTTGCTATTTAATAATAAATGTATTATTTCAAACAATTTATTATATCTAATAATTACGTTTTAAAAAAATTACCAGGTTATTGACTTTAAATATATAGTATATACCGTAATCCCTTCCCAAAATCACATTTAATTTAAAAACCTTAACTTTTTTCATACAGTTTCATACTGTATTTTTATGTAAATACTTTTAAAAAAATGTTTAAATAAAAAAACTGATTTTTATATTAAAAATTAACATTGATATTTAAATTTAATTAGAGGTTACTGTAATATACACAGATAAAAAAAAACAGTAAAAAAAATAATTATCAACAAAAAAGCGCATATATATAATTATTAAAAAAATTTGGATATGATTAATACATACATAATTACTGTAAAATGAATAAGCAAATTTTTAATTAATTAATTAATTAATTAATTACAAAGAAATAATTGAGTTCAAGAATACAAATTAATTACACACAAAAATATATTCATAAAATCTGGACACAATTAAATATTTAAATTACTACAGTATGACGCAATTTGTATTTGTCGTTGTTGTTGACGACTTCTTTTCAACATTAATTGTTGATTCATCAATTAAATCTTTTCCAATAATAATTGTTGAATGTGAACATTTATTTAAAATCATTTGAGAATAATATAATCCACCGGAGAGATAATTATATGAAGATTTTTCAATCATTGATAAAGAGCGATATCCAAGGCCAACCATTAAAAAAGTTTCATGAATTTTGTAATCAAAAAATTTTTCCAAAACTAGCTTTGATTCTGAATATTCCATAACCCAATTATCACATTGTCGGCCATCAAGAAGTTTTTCTTTCATAATTTTTAGGTCATCAACTGTTAAGCCATCATTGATTCCAGTTCCAGGTACGGTCGCTTCCCGATGTTTAACCATTTTACCATTATATAATTTCCAAAGGGTTGCCGTTGCCGAAATGCCATTATCCACAACAATGCCAACATTTTCATTTGGGGAAAAAGTTGTACCAAGTTGGGAAAGCAAAAATAACATATGTCCTTCAAATTTTTCAACAAAGTATACATTTCTATATTCATTCATTTGTTCAATTGAAGTTTCAATTTCATGCTTTTGTAGCTTATTCAAATCTCCAATTGCAATGATCCATTTAATAATACAATTTTGATTTAAGCTAAGATAATTAATTATATGAATAATATCTTGTGAAAGATGTGAATCACCTAAAATAATTAATTAATTATTTTTTTGAAATTCAAAAGACTTTTTTTTTTGAAGAAAAAAAAATGACTCACGTAATGGCTTTATTTTAATGACTTGATGCTTTTCAGTTTGGGGATCATGGATAATACATTTTGATGCAAATGGATCAATAATTAATGAAACTTCAGGAATAAAGTTTGGATCAAAAAGATACTAAAAAAACACGAATGAAATTAACACTTCATTAAAAATTGTTTAATCTTTTTGAACTTTTTGAACTTTTATAACCCCCTTTCGAACCTTTGAGTACTTAAAAAAATGTGAGACAATTAAATTAGTATATACGTGCGTAAAAAAATTAAGTGCATTTTTAATTTTTAATTTAAAACCTTACACCAGATTACGGTATCTTTAAGCACTGTTTTTTTTGTGTTTTATAAAGCAAAGAATTTTCTTATTATTGTTTTTTCGAATAATCTTTGACCGTCAAAAAAGAAATAAAAAGAAAAGATCACGCGGAAATACAATTATGTTTTTTTTTGTTGTATTCCAATTAAATGAATGAATAAACTTCAAAAAAAAAATATTGTTTATTATTGTATCCTCTCAAGCACATGCGCATTTATCTCAAAAATCTTTTAATTTTAATGAAATTTCACAATGCTTTGTAAAATTTATTTAAATTAAAAGATTTTTATTACGCAGGTGCGCGCAGAATTCACATGTATGATGATTATGATTCAAAAATTGTTTCATAATACAAATGTGTTTTTTAATAATGAAATTAAGGTGAGCGAATATTTCTTTAAAAATAATGTATGTGCATGAATGATTTTAATGGGAATCTGTGTAAGAAAAAAGTAAGCATAAATTAGAGATCGAGAAATGATAAATGTCAACAAAGTGAATACAGCTACAGTATGATTTAGTGTATAATAAAAGTTAAATATTTATTATGTGGGTAGCAGACATTTAACTATTTAATTATATTAATGCCAAAAATGAGAGATAATTAAATTAGTATACGTGCAAAAAGTTAAATAAATTTTAATTGCAAAAACAAAAGCAAAAGAGTATGCATTGTTTTGGCATGGCACGTGCAGATTTTTGGCACAAACGTGCCGTCAGACGAACCCCATTGCTCTACTACCACACATGATTTCTTTTAAATCAAACAATTACAGGCTTACGGTACAGTTGACCTGACCCATTGACAACCTTATCATTTCCGAGTCTTGTCAATACCGCAAATATGCTAATTTGGATGCTTTCAAAGTTATAAAAGAACTTAAAAAATGATCGGAAAATTTTTTTTCAACATTTTTCAGAGAGTTATAAGAATCACATTAATTTTTTTCATTTAAATAATAAACAAGCTTCGATATTATGAAATAAAAATTTAATTATCAATTAAATTAAAGTATCGTATCTACAGATAGAAAGAGATATAATATACCATATTATGGATATGGATTACTGTAGCTGAGTTGAATATTAAACTTAATATTCGTAAATTAACAATAAAAATCTATAAAAATATTTTTACTTCCCATCGCGAAAATACTAAAAAGTCGAAAAAACTATTTATCATTAGTTTTGAACCCTATTGTTTAAACCACCCCCCCCCCCCCCTTTGGGTTCAAGAACCCCTTTCATCACTTTTCCACCCTTTCAAAAACAAAGACTTTAAAAAAATTAAAAAAAATTAAAAAAAACTTACTGAACAAAAGTATCTCATTGTTCCGTAGCCGCGTTTACCGAATGAACTGCCACAAAGCCACAAAGAAGAAGAAGAAGAAAAATAATTTTTTTCAATGCCAATGCCGCTGTTGCTGTTGCCGCTTGTGTGATTATTATTATAATTAATTAATTCATCATGCCCAACAATTACGTAGGGGTTTTCCTTTCCCATTATAAACTACAAATTAAATACTTTATTTTAATTATTTTATTTCAAAAGAAAAAAATATGAAAGAAAAAAATAGTTTTTTTTAAATTCAAAACAATTGAAAAATTTTTTGTTTTAAATTTTACACAAAAAAAATTTTAGGGTAAAAAAAAGCAGCGGAAATTAAATGTATAAAAAAAAGTTTTAAGAAACAACACTTCTTTTTTTTGCGATGAAAAAAAAACTTTTACCTCAAAACTTCAGGGATACATAAAATTGTTGCCATGAGCAACCTTTTGAAAAAAAAAGTTTTTGAGATTATGAACTTTGGCTTTAATGAATGCATAATGGGGATATACGAAATCTTGTATAATCGGATATATGAAATCTAACTGAACTTATGACACTGTTCAAAAATTTGAATAAAATTGCAAAGAAAAACATCTGTCATTTTTTAGGATAACGCAACGAAAAAACTTGAAAAATATCAATTTTACATTTGTTCAAAAACACCTGTGAAAAAAAAGACTTAAACTCCGCCTTATCGAGCTTTAAAAATAAAGATGTTTCTAAAAATACTAGTTTTTATAGATGCTGAAAAAAAAGGATAATTACAGCTGTAAAACATCAAACAAAAAGCACAGACATTTATAAGTTGCAAAATGGCAGGTATAACAACTTCAAAAGCAACAACTTTTTTATAATAACAACTTTAAATTTATAGCATAACAAAAAAAGGTTGTTTTAATATTACCTAAAACTCAAAAAAGTTTTCAAAACTCTAAAAAAGCTTAAAACTAAAATGAAATTATTTCAAACACATTTGTGAAAAAGATGTGAATATGTCTGTTTAATTATAATGGCAACCAAAAACATAAACTTTTATTACTTTTTTTATTAATTTCATAAAAAAAATGATTAAAGTAATTAAAATTCACATAGAAATTATTATACTCTATAGGTTAAGAAATACTGGTAATACAATTTTTGAAGGCACTTTTACGACTTCCTCATGTCTTCAACGTCAATCCCAAAATTTTTTGTGGGAAAATAATTAAAAAGATTTATTGTACAAATCATACGAAATATTGAAATGCTTTTGAATTTGATAAATAAAAATGTTCAAAAATTGACGTCAAAGCAACAACAACTGCTCTCTCTTTTCTCATTTGTTCTTAATTTTTAAAAGAATATAAAAAATATATTAATCACCGACCAGACGCAAATGACTAACTTTTTTTAACAATTTTTTAAAAAAAATGTTTTAAGGCTTTTCGCAAAAATTGAATGAATCAAGATTCCAGAAGAAAGAACAAAAATCAACGATAAATTAATGTTTTTTAAAGGATTTTAAATTCAGATTCTATGATTTTAAAAGGACGGATACAAACTGTTTTTCAAGGTTTGTTCGAGCTGTTTTTTTTGTTTGACATTTTGCAGCTCCAATAAGCGCTGTCAAACAAAATAATTTGCTAAAGGTGTATCCTCCCCCTTTAAAAAAATACTACTTATAAATTTCAGTGCTAATAAAATTGTTTTTGTATTTCTGTCAAATTGATAAGGTATCTCTTTGCCGTAAAAAATGGATTTAAAAAGGCAAATTCGAATTTGGTTAAGAAAAATGCTACAATAGCTGCACAACATTTGCCAAAATTATTGACAGAATTATTTAGCAACCATTTTTACCAAACCCAATTTTCAATAAAAAACTTTTTTTTATTTTATTTCTAAAAATACCAATTATGAAAAAACATAGGCAGTTTTTGATAATGGATGATTTTCAGATTGGTAGTACAATTTGTTTAATTACATTTTTTAGTTAAAAAATTGAAAAAGGTTCAACGGATTGCAGTTAGACTGATTTTTTTCCAGATCTAAAGATTTAAAGCCTTACTTCAATGCTCCTTATGAAGAAAAACTTAACATGTTAGGAATTGAGTTAAATTATTTTTCGGTAAAGACCTCAAAAAAATATGTCAATCTTCCTAGAACTAATCAAAAAGCCTTTAACGACTATTTATCAGCATTAAAAGCTTTAATTTTTTTAAATCCTATTTCTTTTATCATTCATCAGTTTTAAGTATATTTTGTGAATTATAATTTTCTTTTACTTTTTCTTTTGTTCACTAATCTCAATTTTCTTTAAAACTGTTCATCACATTTTGTTTTGTTTTCTTTGTATTCTTTTAGTGTATTCATTTTTTACTCATTGCTAGATTTTATTTAATATTCTATTTATGTTGTTTTTTTTCTTGTGTTATATTATATTTTAGGGAGCGTCCAGACGTGACGTTACGGGTTTTATGGGTGGGTGGGGGGGGGGGGGGGGGGTGGGTGGGGGGGGGGGGGGGGGTAAGCTAAACGTGACGCTACTGCTAAAAAGCCGACAACGATCAAAGGGCAAAGCGTGACGGAAGGGTGGGTGGTGTTCAAAATTTTCGATTTTATAGTGACGTCACGTCTGGACAATCCCTTACAATAAGTTTGACATGCGTTAGGGCATGTAAATAAATAATTAATTAATTAATTAATTATATACAGGCTAGATGTGCTTATGTTACTTGGTTTCTCTTGTAAATAGGCGAAATTAAAAATCGCTGACTCAAAAATAGTTTTTTCTCAAAACAAACAAAAATCAAAACGCATAGCAACCGCGATCGATTTGCGTCAAAAAGGTCAAGCGGGTCAAATGAATGCTTGTACAAAAAAACCAACGAAATAGAAAAAGGGAAAAGGAAAAGGGATGACCATTCACCTTCTTTTTTTTTGTTGTTCGAAATGCGAATTTTTGTTGTTTTTTGTTTGATTCTTGTTTTTGTTTCTTGTATAAGTGCTTCAAATAAAGCTAAAAAAGTGAGAAATTATTTTATTCTTTTCTTTGATATGAAAATAAATAAATAAATAAATTTAGGATTCACATGGCGATTATATGACTGATATGCTTTCAATGTTAGAGGGTTTTGATCCATGTAAGTATTATCTTTTTTTTAACACTTAAACGCATAGAAAGTTGTTTTTTTTTTCTCAAGAACCGACGGTTCTCAATATCTGACACAACATATACAACATAATATATGCATGTTGATATCTTCTACTTTTTTAACATTTCTTTAAACTATAACTTTTTCAGTTAATTCTGCCGATCCTGCATCAGATCTAAATAAATATCTTCAAAACAAAGGCCACGGAAATGTTCACAAAGCTCCTCAACCTTGTATTGTCAAGGATATGGGAAATGGAAAATTTGCTTGTGAAAAATAGCATCAAAAAATAATTGCACTCTTTCTTTTTTATAATTTTGTAATTCAATTTTTGACACAAATAAAGAATTAATTAAATGAATTCTTTGAGATCCTTAAAAATAACTAAATTTACAATGAATTTTTCAAAAAAGCTTCTTTAGTTATCTGAGTTTTGGCAATTTAGCAATCACGAACTCAATTTTCAATAAAAAATTAAATAAACTTTTTTTTACTTTATTTCTAAAAATATCAATTATGAAAAATATAGGCAGTTTTTTGAATAATTGAAAATGCATTTTTGGGTTACGGCATTTTTCTTAACTTTGTAAAAAAATTTTTTTGTTAAAATTCTTACATATTATCCAACTAAATTTTTTCAAGTAAGTTACCGTAACCTAACCTATTTATTTATTAGATTTAAAAATCTTGTTTTATTCAAAGAAAAGAGAAGGTTTCACTCTTATAAAAATTTGTTTTTTCTATTAATCACTGCTAATTATTTTTTAAAAAGTTTCTATTAAAAATAATGTTTTACAATTTTCCAATTACACCTGAATCAACAAAAAAAAAGAAGAAATGTCGAGCTGAAATATTTTTAACGTTTTTTAAAATAAAAAATTTTTCAAGGTTACAAAACCGAAAGGGAACACTGCGTCCCAATTTTGATGTCGTGGCAAATGAAAGCAAAAAAAAGAGGGGGAAGGGGAAAACTGTTGTGTCTGTGTTTTTTTCTTTGCAAAGCCGCGTTGGCTTTTTCTTCGAACGTTTTGTTTTTTTTGCCTAGCTTTGAATGAATCGGTTTTCTGATACTAGAGAAGAAAGTAATAGACTTCAAATTGTTATCGATGAAAAATTAAAAAGTTCTGGAAAAGCTATGTCTTTAAAACGAAAATTTCATGAAATTCGCCGTCTTTTTAGACATCAGTAAGTTTATTTCTTTAAAAGTTATTTAAAGAAAATAAAGAAAAATATTTTTAGAACAATTCAATTTATTGCATTTGCATTTGTAATTTTATGTGTTGTATTTTTATTAGCTACACTTGGAGATTCACCCGAAGTTTGTTTATTTATTTTTCTTCACTTTTAAATCTATAAACACTTTTTTAGGAACGAGCTGGTGAACATCTTTCTCATGTAAGAGGGGGGCGTTCCAATTATAATCCAATTTCGGATAATGGTGAATTGCCTGGCTCTGAAGATCCTGAAACTGTGCTAAAAGATAGCCTTGGAAATTTTGAACCTGCTGAAGAGATTGATGCTGGAACTCCTGGTATGTTTAGTATATTTCTACCGTATAAGGATTTAAAACATATATTTAGGAGAACTTGGTAAACCTGTTCAAATTGATGCTGGACTACCAGAGGTTAAACGAGCATTCTCTGAATTTGGTTTCAATACACATGTATCTGATATGATTTCAATGAATCGAAGCTTACCCGATGTTCGAATGGATCAGTTAGTTTATCTCTCTCTCCTCTCAAAACTGAAAAATTAATTTTAATACCTTTTCAGATGCAAATATTGGCATTATCCTGAAGATTTACCAACTGCAAGTGTTGTAATTGCTTTCCATAATGAAGGCTGGTCCCCACTTCTTCGTACTGTACATTCTGTTCTAAAACGATCTGATCCAAGATATTTAAAAGAAATTATTCTTGTTGATGACTTTAGTGATAAAGAACATCTCAAAGACAAATTGGATAATTATGTTCTACAATTTAATGGTATTGTAAAGGTTATTCGAAATAAAGAGCGTGAAGGACTTATTCGTACTCGCACAATTGGGGCAATGGCTGCAAAAGCTGAAGTTGTAATATTCTTAGATGCTCACTGTGAAGTTAATCGAAATTGGTTGGTACCTTTATTAGCACCAATTCGACGAAATAGGTTTGTTATCTTTATAAAATTATTTTTGTGTTTATAAAAGATTTTTAGAAAAGTTATGACCGTACCAGTTATTGATGGCATTGATATGACAACTTGGGAATATCGTCGAGTTTATGGTGCTGCAGATGTTCATTTCAGAGGAATATTTGAATGGGGACTTTTATATAAAGAAACTGAAATTTCTAAAGAAGAAAAAGATGGAAGAAAACATAATTCTCAGCCATTCCGTTCGCCAACACATGCGGGTGGTCTTTTTGCAATTGATAAAAAATGGTTTGCTGAGCTTGGATATTATGACTCAGGACTTCAAGTTTGTTTAATCAATTGTATATATGATATAATGATCTATTATTACAGATTTGGGGTGGTGAACAATATGAATTAAGTTTTAAAATTTGGATGTGTGGTGGTGGAATTTTATTTGTTCCTTGTTCACATGTTGGTCACGTCTACCGTAATCACATGCCATATGGATTTGGAAAATTAACTGGAAAGCCTGTTATTTCTACTGTAAGTTTTTTTTGTGTTACAAATCTACAGTATGTACAATAATATAATTAATATTTTAGAATATGGTTCGAGTTGTTAAAACTTGGATGGATGAATATGAAAAATATTATTATATTCGTGAACCACAAGCACGACATCGAAATCCTGGTGACATTTCTGAACAATTAGCGCTACGAAAAAATTTACAATGTAAATCATTTGATTGGTTTATGAAAAAAGTTGCTTATGATGTACCAAAATCTTATCCACTTTTACCAGATAATGATGTATGGGGTGAAGGAAAAAATCCAAAGACGAGTAAATGTATTGATACGTAAGTTAATTTATTTTTTGAAAGCTACAGTATATAATTGAAATAATTTTTAGAATGGGTCGTGCAATTCCTGGTACAGTTGGTGCAACACCTTGTCATGGATACGGTGGAAATCAATTAATTCGTATAAATAAAGAAGGACAAATGGCACAAGGTGAATGGTGTATAACTCCTCACTCAAATGTTGTTCGAACAGGTCATTGCACAAAGGGTACTGTAAATGGTGCATTCAAATATGATCATAAAACTCAACAAATTATTAATTCTAATGCAAATACATGTTTAACGGCGGCAGAAGATGGTGGATCATCAGATTTAAAGTTGCAAACATGTGATGAAGAAAATGAGTATCAAAAATGGGTGTGGAAAGAGCATTACTCTGATTAAAATCTACGTCAAATATGTATGTACAAAACCAAAGTATTTTTTTAAGTATGATTATTTTTTTGTTATAATAATACGGGATATATTTTTTTGTTGGTTTTGTTTTCTGTTTTCTTTCACTTGATTTGTTTTACTTTGCCTTATGACTATTTTGATTCCTCTTCTCGTAACTATTTTTTTAATTTAGTATAATTGTATGTTAAAGATATTAATTAACTTTTAATATTTTATTATTAATAAACGAATGCAGGCCTTAAAAATTGTCCATCAAAATATTTTAAATCAGCTAAAAAAAGTTTTTTTCCTACAGTATGACATTTCGAAATTTTTCTCTTCGAGAGTTTAATCTTCACTTTTGGAGCTTTTTTAGGATTTCCATCTTCTTTTTTGTGTTTCTTTTTAGGTACAATAATCGAACATTTTTGAGATCACGCTTATTAGGAAATTTTGTTTTCCACCCATGTGAATTGTTGTGTTCATTTTTTTATTTTTAAAAAAATTTGCATAATTTTTTTCGTTTTTTCATTTTGTTAGATTACTTTTTTTTTTGTGTTGTTGTTGATGAAAGTGAAAAAGAGTGACAACGTCAAATTGGAAAGAATAACAAAATTATGACAAGTGAAATAGAAGATGATGAAGGAAAGCCAATCAAAGAAGGAACGCTTTTGCAAAGTATTAAGGCAAAATATCTTGTTGTAACATTACTTGGAGCTGGTGGATTTGGTAAGTTAAATTTTTGCTATAAAACTTCAAATTCAAGAATTTTACAAAGATTGATTAAATTTTAGGAGCGGTTTTTAAAGTACGAGATACACAAACGGGAGAAGAATATGCAATGAAAGTTGAAAAAAAGCTTGAAAAACGAAAACATTCAAAACTTAAAATGGAAATTGCAATTTTGAAGATGCTTATGAATGAACGAGAAAATTCACATTTTACACAAATTGTTGATCGAGCTAAAAAAGAGAAATTTTTTTTTCTTGTAATGACTTTGGTTGGAAAATCTTTGGAAGATTTAAAACGGGAACAACCCGAAAAAGTTTTTACAATGGGAACTGGAATTGCATCGGTACGTTTTTTTGGGTACTTTTTACTGTATAAACCAAAAACATTGAAAAACAAACATTTAGGCTGTTCAATGCTTGGAAGCTGTTGAAGATTTGCATAAATATGGATTTATACATCGAGGTACAGGTCTTATCAATTTTATCAGTTTTTACTGAGTTTTTTAGATTTAAAACCTGCAAATTATGCTTGTGGTCTTGCCGATAGAATTAGAACAGTAAGATTTTTCAGGGTTTTCATTTTTGGAGGAGAGAATTTAGGGATTGCTTTTATATTTTAACTATCCTGACAGAATTTTGGGGGGGGGGGGGGGGTGGGGGTGATTTTTGTCAACTCTTTCAACACCTTCTTTTAGGTATATATTTTGGATTTTGGTATTGCAAGAAAATTTGCAAAGAATGAACAACGGGTTAAAGCTCCTCGGCTTCAAGTTGGCTTTAAAGGAACAATTCGTTTTGCATCTTTAGCATGCCATGGCAATAAAGAATTGGGACCAAAAGATGACGTTGAATCATGGGTATATTTACTTTTGGATTTGGTACAAATGCAAGGTATGTAAATTTGTTTTTTTATGATCAAAAGTTATAACATTTTAAAATTAGAATATTAATTCAATTTTTACCTTTGCAGGACTTCCATGGCGTCGATTAAATGATAGAAATGAAGTTAAAAAGGTTAAAGAAGATTGCAGAACAAATCGTAGAAGTGAATTATTTGTTGATTTAGAATGTCGGGTTGAATTTAGTGCTGTCTTGGAATATATTGATTCACTATCATATGCTGATAAAATTGATTATACATATATTTATGATACAATGAAATTGGTAAGGAATTCTCTTTTTTTTTTGTGGAAGGATATTTAGGCCGAAGTTGTTCTGAATTTTTTAAAGCACAAAAATAATTTGTATATAATATTATTGGGATATATGATATCCATTGAAGTGGATATATGAAATCCTTTTTTTGTAAAATAGTAGTTTTAAGAATGGAAATCGATGATTAAAATTTTTAGGCAGCAAGTGTATGCAAAGTAAATTTAGATGATCCATATGATTGGGAGCCAAAGAAATGAGTATTGTAATCTTATTATTATTTTGCGTCTCATCATTATCTTTGTTTGAATCTCTTAACTTTTGATATGTATCTTTTTATATCTGTCAATGTTTCATTTGCAATGTTTTTTGAGTAATATAAAAATAAAGAGAAGCTATGAAAAAGAAAGAAATATTTATGAATCATTTTTGTAAAACACAAAAAAACGGAACCTTCTTTTTTTCATTGATTTTGATTTCCTCGCATTTTTTTGCCTCTCTCTTATTTTTTTAAAGCTCTTTGATTTTGAACAATATTATTTTTGAAAGAAAGGTGATAAATTTTTGTTGTTTTTTTGGAAAAGCATTGATTTTCTGGAAATAAAAAAAGGTAGTGTGATTCAGAAAATGCGATTTTGGTTATTATTAATTTTTGTTGGATTTTTGGGATTTGAAAAGTTTGAGATTGTTGAAAGCCGACGAGTATTTGGTTCAACGCATTCAGTAATATTTCCAAAATTTTATCCAAATCCAAATAAAATTAATCATAAATTTCTTCCAAAATATGAGTATACGGTTTTTTATGAAAAAGTTACTTTACCTCCATCAACGACACCAGCGGTAACAACAACAACTACCGTATTGCCTTTAACAACAGTAACAATAACAACTTTAACTCATGCAACGACAACTTCGACTACAACTACAACTCCACCTGCCCCAACTACGACCACCAAAAGTACAACTATTTTTTCGACAACTGCGATTCCTACAACGACAACTTTTCCCCAACCTTTTATCACTGATATTCCATCAACAACGACCACAACCACCTTATCCTCAACTATTTCATCAACCTTTCCATCAACGACCACAACTGATGAAACTCAAATTCCATCATCTCGTGACGGCACTTTTGATTGGATTGGAGCGTAAGTCTTACTGTAACTTAGCCAACAATTCTTAAAATCCCCATTTTAGATTAATTGTTCTATTAATTACCCTTGCAGCAATAACATTCTTTGTTATTCGACGAAAATGGTAACTATTTTTTATTTTTTTGATTTCTTTCCATAACCAATTTTATTCCTTTCCCCTCCTCTTTTTTTAGCAGTTCTCCAAGTGGAACCTACAGAATTCCAAAAACCAATCTTGTTCCAAAAGAATATTATGTAAATTTTTGTAAAATTGATGATGAATTTATTGAAATTAATGCCAAAGCCTTGTATGGACCTTCATATGTCGTTACATCAGTTGAAAATCAAAATTTTGAAGAAATCAACAATGATGAAACTTGTCTTTAATGGATTTTTTGCTCCTTTTATTATTTCCTATTTTCCCTATTTTTTAATTTACGTGAGTAAAATTTGATTCGCAGTAATTTCTTTGTAAGTCGAAAATCTGTTTGAGACAAATTCAAAATTTTGTTGGCATTGTTTAAAATTTGAATGGCATTTTGATATCTTTTTGGCAGAAATTTTGTTCAAAAACTGCTTATCTTAATTTCATTACATATTTGAAACATGTGTCATAAGGGTGATTTTTTTTTTGTAATCACACACATACCATTTTTTACACTATTATTTTTTTTTGTTATTTCTACATAAATTTTTTTGTGAATCAAAAATTCGATTCGTTTAGCTTTAACCATTTTTTTTTCGGGGCGTTTTTTGCGCATTTTTATATGTCTAAAAACAAAAATATATTTTATTTATTTATATCAAAACAATTTGCTTCCATCTTTCTTTCATTCTCGCCCATTTTTCTTTTCAATTTTTTGCTCATCTTTTAAAAAATCTCGCTTCATTATTTATTCCATCTTTCTTCTTCTTCTTTTTTGGCTTTCTATTTTTTCTAAAATCTGTTTTTTCCTTCTTGCTTTTCCGATCATTGCTGCATTTTTTTTTGTATTAATCGTCATCGGTTATTTTATTATAAATTTGATATAATAATTTAATTCTAATTTGTTATTCAAGATTTATTTTGTGCATTTTTTTATCAATACAATCATGCCTGTTGTTGAAGATTTATTAATGGATACTGTAGCAACTCCAAAAGAGCAACAACAAATTCGAGATTTTCCAACCATGGAAATGTAAGTTTTTTTTATGATAATTTTGTAAAATTTTTATTCAACAAAATATAAAACAAAATGAAACAAATTACAACAATGACAATAAATTGCTTAAAAAGTCACAGCAAAATAAGCTAAAACCTTTTCAAACAATAAACAACCGTATAAAAACCATAAAAAAACAAATTCAACAAAAAAAATTAACCCGAATTTAAATGATTATTAAAAGCTAGCATCGCCCGAGTCTCGTACATTTCATCCACCGTTGAAGCTTTTCCGCTATTTGTAAAAGTTTGAAGTTTAATAAATAATTTTTCTACATTGATTGCCGTTGCTGGAATGCTCAATAAATTAAATGCCAGTCGACCCAGAACCGGAAAATCTTTGTTATAATTCCAAAATTGTCCTGCATCCAATAAACAATTATAGAATTCTCCTTCACTAATTTTATTCAAAAATGATGAAATTTGAGCAATTGTTCGAGAAGGTTTTTTCTCAATTTTAATCTTTTTTGCACTTGGAAGATCAAATCCAAAGATAAGCTCTGATGCTGGCATCTCTTTTTCATTTGCAGTTGGAGAAAGTTCTTGATGTTCTTCAAAGCCATAATATTGTAGCACCTTGTAAAGGGCATCCTTTGTTGCTTCTTCTTTACAAACAAGTTCAAATGTTCGCGGATCTAATGCCGCAGCAGCAAGATAAACGGGATCAAAATTTTCTGGATCCAAGACATCAGGGAATCGAGTAAAAAGTTCATTTTTAAGTGCTTCAGCGAATTCTGGATATGATGTATTTGCCTAAAAATTAGTGATTTTTTAAATCATGTTATCATTAGAAATTAGATATTGTATCAAAAATGATACTTACTTTACAAATTTCAACCAATCCATGAATGCCATTATAGACTAAACTAATCGTTGGTTGAGTATCAGTTTGAACAGCTTTTCGAAATTTTAAAATTGGCTCAAAAAGATCAATAACATTTTGAAGTTTTTCTTTTGAATCATTATCAAATTTAATCCATCCATCACAAATTGTATGAATTCCATCAAATGAATACAGCACTCTTTTAAAGGCAGCAAAAACTGATGGCCATGAATTTGAGGTTGGAAAGCATAATTTTATTCGAGTTAAATTTTTTAATTCTTGATGAGAAGAAGGTGATTGTGAAAAATTTTCCAAAATTTTGAAAATTAACTAAAATATTTAGTTAAAAGGGTACTGTAGCTAGATTATAAATACCGTTTTAAGTTCAACAAGTTCTGGCATAGAATTAAATGCAGCAGTCATTGTATTTTCAAGTCGATTAGAAATGCAATGTAAAGAATTTGGAGCAAGGGTAATTTCAGGTAGATGACAATCATTTACCATTGCTGCATCAAAGGCATAAGATTCATGAATAATTGGATCTTCTTCATCTTCTTTAAGAATCGGCACTTCTTCGGGTTCAGCTAATGATTTTTCTATTGAACTAAAAATTATTGATGTAAAAATTGAATAAAAAAGGCTTAAAATAATCCGATATGAATACAATTTAAGCGGCTTTAATAAATCCATCAAAGTTACGGTAGCGAAGAACGAAACAATGGAAAATTTTAAATTTTACCAACTACCGTAATCTAGTTTTTTTCCACCACAAAAAACTTACAATAATTCTTTTTCTAAACCAATTTGAGCAGTCATAACATTTTTAATTATTTTTTCGGATGAAATTTGATTTTCCCATAATCTCTCCAAAATTGTTACTTCCAAGTCTGCAGCTACTGAAATTTTATCCGATGCTGCCAAAGATACTGCAATATTTTTGAAGCTTCTACTTGTATAATCATAAAAATGTAAAATAATTCCAAGATAGCTTGTCAAGGTATATGGATCAAATGCAATCCCAGATGAAACAGCGCAATAATTATTTAAAAGTGCACAATTTAATGCATTTCCAATTATACGATAATTATCAGCAAAAAGTTGTCCACGAAATGCAACACTTGTTGGAGGATTAAAGCTTGGAATCATTCGAAGAAGGCGCTGAAAACAAAAAGCGAATGCAAAAGAAATCAAAGATATCACAAAAAATTGACTCAAAAAAATCTAAATTACCCCTTGTCAATATTTTAAAAAATTGGAAAAATTTTTAGGATACAAAAAAACTAGCCTAAAAATTCCCAACAACTAACGACCTATTACAGTAACCCTAAATGCAATCCCTTACATGAAAATATTCATTTTCGGTCAATGATATTGGAACTGGTACAGTTGAAAATAAATTAATTAGCAATAAATCAAAAGCACTTTGACTTTTAACATAATTGACTAAAGTTCCTTGTAAAGTTTGTAATCCCACTGCCATATCACCACCATCACCGCCACCACCACCATGGAGTTGTAGATGTTGAGCTTTGACAACTTCCTCTTCAAGATTAGAACGATGTTTTCGAAATAGATGCCTTCGAACACTATAAATTCGATCAGTATCATATTTTTCACCACATAAAAGACATCGCTTTTCTGTACTATCACAATAGCTTTGCAATACATCTTTGGTTAATTCAACAATTTCTCGAGGAAGTATCAAATCTGTTTTAGGCCTTGGAAGTCCATTTGCATCATATTTTGATCTACGCTTTCGAGGAATTTGTGATGGCTTGATTTCAGGTTTAATTGCATTTGAAGCAGCAATAAGAATTGTTGATGGATCAATTTGAGTTGGATCAGATGAAAGCATAAGCGGTGAAGAAGAATCAAGAATAATTATTTGATCATTATCATTTCCATTCATATTTTGGTGATCTAAAATATAGTATAAAAATAACAATTGTTTAAAACAAGCAAATAATAAAAAAAATACAGCGCAAAAACACATCAAAATTTGAGAGGAGAAAAAAAAAAGAAGGAGAAAAAAAAGTGTAAGTCGGTTTATATTTTTTGGTTGTGCTCCAACACTTTTCTTTTTTTTTCTCCTTCCATTTTTCTTTTATCGCCCGTTCCAACAACTGCGTTGCCCTGCCTGCACTTCAACCATTCATCCCGTTCGTCAATTCATCCCCTCCATCATCATTTTTTCTACACCGAAATGCGTCCCACTTCTCTTTTTTTTTTCTATTGCGCTCTTCTTTGCTGTTGTGATGTGATGTGATGCGTATATATATATATTTTTTTTTTTCGTCCTTCTCCTCGTCTTTCTTTCTTTCCCCAACCACTCCGGGGTTTTTTTTTTCTTATATGAATGTCCTCCTTTTTATTTGTTGAGCTCGCAAAAATTTGGTGTATGTGTGTGTATTTTATTTTTCGCTGGTTTAACTTATAGAGCAGCCGCAACAAAATGGGGAAGAAAGGGAGAGCGGGTTGGTGCAGCATGTGGGACAGCAGTCGTCGTCGCAATTGAAAAAAAACGGAAGAAAAAAAAAGTGGCGGGAGACTACTTACTGCAATTATGCGCACAAAAATATATTTTGAAATAACATAAAAGTTAAAGTATTTATTTTAGGGGAAAAATAATAAGTGAACAATAGCGGGGATCCCCCGGTATTGATTTTCATCTCCGCAATCAATTATCATCGTCATCTCCGTGGAATTTTAAGATACAAAAATAATTAAAATTAGTGTTACCTACTTTTTAACAGGGTAAAAATGATAATTTAAAGTAGATAATTTATTTTTGACAATTCCTCCAAAAATTTCTCCATTCTCATCCCTGCATGGTTTCATCTTCTAATCCGCTCCAAAAAAAATATATTACAGATCGTTCATTAATTCATAAAACTACAGATCGAGAAAACTTCGAAATAAATACCGTATCCCTTGTTGTTCAACTGACAAAAAAAAGCAACAAAAAAAGATATAATTAAAACAACAAAAATTGCCTTAAAACTGATAACATTGATAATTTTTGATATCCCATTTCAGCCTTATCTCCCTTATAAGCCTTGGCTTTACTGTTTTAATCCTTCTTTTACTTGGATTAAATGAATATATCCAATATCGGTAAGAAAATTAAATTTTAATTGAAGATATACAAAAACTACAGTAAACTTACTTATATTTTCAGTCGTTCCCGTAATGCTGATTATCAAGTTAATCCAGAAGTCATTGCTTCTCCCCAACCCGTTGATGTTGCCCCTACTATTCCCCAATCAAAAGATGAACATTTTTAAAACAAACGAAACATCTTTTTTTCATAACAATTTTTTAATTTTACCATAAATTTAAAAAGGTAATTTATTATGTATTATTTCACTCTATTAATTATATGAACTCTTGTCATTGTTTCAATTAAAAGATGTACTGTTTGTAAATAAATAATAAAATATTTTTAATTTATACATTTAGTATACTGTAATTTAAAGAATGATTTTTTTAAATAAATATTGAGATTTTAAACAACATAAAAAATAGATTTCTTAATTTGGTCACATTGCTCATTAAATTGTCTTAAATTTAAAAAAAATTTAACAAATAATCCACTTAGCCTTTTACAATTTTCAACGATCGCAAAAATGCGCAATCTTTTTAAAATTTCTATTTTTGGCGCAAAGTTTGCGGCGGCAGCAGCACTTTTTTTTTATCTCGAACATTTTCGAACAAAATCATTTTTTTCATTCAACATTTTTGTCCAAAAAAATTTTCTTTATTGATCGTTTAAATTTTAAAAAACTGTTGAATAATGTTGTGTTTTTAAATCTTAATCTTTCTTTAATGATAGCTAACGCGGATTTGATTGTTTTTGTGGTCATTTTTTAAGTGTCTAATTCAAAGTTCACATTTATTTGCATATTTTTGTTGTTATATTTATTTGATATTTGCCCTCGTTTTATTTTTTCTACAATGAATCTTCTTCTTTTTTTTCCTCGCGTGGAATTTGATATATAAGACGCGGATATTAAAAAAGTTTTAGGCAGGGCCTAAAAAACGCGTCATTTTGATATAAAATCTCACCCCTTTTTCGGAATCTGTTTTTTGAGTTTCTCGAAAATACGTCTCACCATTTTTTTCAAGATGGAAAATTTTAAAAATCCCAAAAGTTGTCTCACCACCTTTGCTCAGATTGAGTATTTGGCTTTTTCTGAAAATTAATTCTGCGAATTTTCAAAAAAGCCGGATTTTTAAAATATCCATATTTTAGAAGCTGAAAGTGGCTCAAGTTGAGATTTCATTGATTTTTGTATTTTTGCCTCTTTTGTTATTTTTTACAACGGTTGTAAATTGTGACTTTTTACAACCGTTGTAAATTGTCGCTTTTTACAACGGTTGTAAATTTTTGATTTTTTGTTTCAAGCAAAAAATTCGAACCCAGGTATCAGACGCTAAAGTCAAGCGTGTTAACCGCTCAACCACAGAGGCAGTGGCATTGGCTACGCAAAAATCCATCTTATTCATTCCTCTCTTTCGGATGCAATTTTTTAAATTTTTTATTTTATTTAAATTTTTTCTGTGAATCATTTTTTGCAATTAAAAAAATTTCATTTTAAAAAAGCTTCAAAATTTAAATAAAATAAAAAATTTAAAAAATTGCATCCGAAAGAGAGGAATGAATAAGATGGATTTTTGCGTAGCCAATGCCACTGCCTCTGTGGTTGAGTGGTTAACACGCTTGACTTTAGCGTCTGATACCTGGGTTCGAATTTTTTGCTTGAAACAAAAAATCAAAAATTTACAACCGTTGTAAAAAGCGACAATTTACAACGGTTGTAAAAAGTCACAATTTACAACCGTTGTAAAAAATATTAAAAGAGGCAAAAATACAAAAATCAATGAAATCTCAACTTGAGCCACTTTCAGCTTCTAAAATATGGATATTTTGAAATTTGCCCTCATTTTTGAGATAATTTAACCCATTTTAATGTTTACTCAGTTTTACCAAATCGACTGAGACACTTTTCGAAAATCAGCTTAAAACTGATTCCGGCCAATGTAGGTGAGACAAATATTCAGAAAGCGCAAAAAACTCAATCTGAGCCAAATTAAAAACGCTCGGTTTCAGAAATCGATGAAATGAGGCAAAGTGCTGACATTTTGATTTTTTTCGGCGATTTTTGGGCCCTGCCTAAAACTTTTTTAATATCCGCGTCTTATATTCCGGAAATCTTCTTTTTGTCAGTATTTTTTTTATCATTTTTTCCCCTTTTTATTTTATTTCTCTTTTCTATTCCATTGATTCACGTTTCATTAATCCTTTCTTCTGTTGTTAGAACAGGAGCTAAAATATATTCAATCTTTACTTTTTTTTTCAACATTGAAACATGTGAAAGAAAAATGAGAGAGAAAAGAGTAACTTCTTTTTTTTCACATTTCTCTCTCTCTTTTTTCTCACTTTAATTCTGGCTTTGAGTTCTTTCTTTCAAATTTTTTGGGACCGCGGAATGAAAAATTCAAAAAAAAAAATAGGAGTGAAAAGGTTTTGTTCCTTTCATTCACATTGCTACTTTTTTTGCTCTCCGGAGGCATATTGGAGGGAAGGTTTGCTGTTTTGCGTCCAGAAAAAAATGAGGTATTGCAAAGAATTGAAGCTTTCCTGGTTACCAAGTTTTTGGCACTTTTTTTTTCGTCGTTCCATCCCTTGTAGTTACGCATGTATAGTTTTTTTTTCGTGTTCTTCTTCTGCTCGTGATGTTTCTTAAATGATGAATGAAAAAAAAAAGTTTTGTTAAACTATTTATAATTTTTTTTAGTTAAGAAAAGATGTCATCACGACTTCGATCGTCACCACCATCAGGAGCTGGAGCTGTTTCAGAAAATGATTTTCTTGAAGCTTTTGCAGAAACTCAACCAGAAAAAGTAAGAATTATTTAAATAATATCTTTCTTCATTCTTATCATTGTTTTCAGTTGCCAGATTCTCAAGCTCTTCTGGATAGATTAAATGGAATAAATTTATTTTTAATTAATCCAAACAATGATTGGGCAAAAAAAGTTAAAATGGTAAACATTGCTGCATTTACAATGATATCTCTCATATCCTTATTTTTAGCTTGGAAATCTTCGTGGATGTATTATTTCTAATGTTCCACATTCCACTGATATTGTTTTGGATAATATTGGATTATGGAAGAAATGCCTTATTGATGGATTAAAAGAACTTCGTTCAACTTTAACACGAGAATATTGTATTACAATTGCATTTTTTGCTGTAAAATTACGAAGCCGAATGATGCCTTTAGTTGAACAAATGTTTCCAAATTTAATGAATCTCGTAAAAAATTCTACAAAAATTATATCAAGTTCTGCAATTGTTTTATCAGAATATATTACCAAATATGTTAATCATAGTAGCTTAATTACTATGGCATCTGGATATATGTCATCAAAATCTGGTCCAGTTAAAGCGTAAGTTCTTTGATTTTTTAAAATGTGATGTTAATGATTTTTTTAGGAATGTCGAAAATATACTTTTTACAATGTTATTGAATTGGGATAAAAATCTTTTAACTTCACATATCAATAGTATAAAAGATATTATCAAAAAGGGTCTTACTGATGCCAATGCTGAAACTCGTACCGCTGCAAAAGATGCATATTTTGCATTTTATGATAAATTTTCTCTTCAAGCTCTTCAACTCTATGAAGTAAGTTTTCTTTCAATGATATTTTCAATGATCTTTAATATCTCCATTTTAGTCCCTTGATTCATCACGTCAGAAAGCTTTAAATCATCCAAAAAGTGCTGCATTATCATCTCATTCACTTTCTCGTCAAAGTAGTGTCATTACAACTCCAAAACCAAAACCTTTTATCGCAAGAACTCCATCATTTACTCCACAAAATTTATCATCTTTAACTATCAACAATAATATACCAAAATCAAATGGATTTTCTTCTGCTACGGCTGCTACACGTCGTATTACAAATATTCGTAAACCTTCACCAATAAGACAAAATCGTTCTGCTGAAGCTCCTGCTGTTCTAAAATCAATTGGTACAAGACAACATTCAATACCTCGTTTAAATGGAAATAATAATGGAAATTATCTTCATTCAAACGGTGGTGTTACCTCTAATAATCATCATCACCGAGAAGGTTTAAAACATCAAATTCCGCTTGTTCGTCCAAATCATCCTTCTGCTGCACCAGGTGAGTCGATTGTTTGTGGAATATTATGAGGTAATGTGAATATTAAAATCATCTTAGCTTCTCGTCCAAGTCGTCCATCTGTATTTGGTACAATTCGATCATCATCTCTTCCTCGAACAATAAGTGATTCTGCGCTTGGTTCATCAAATATTAAACCATCAAATTCTATTGAAAAGCGTATGTTGAAGACATAATCCAAAAATAGTATGCAATGAATTTTGTTGTTGATTTTCAAGATTTTTTTATTTAAAAAAAAGGAATATTTCATTTTCTTTTTTATTCTGATTACGAGTTATTATTGCCTTTTAAATCTCGTTGTATTTGATTTATTTTTTTTGCGTTGATTCTTTTTTTGATTTTGGAAAATAAAGTTTTATACAAATTGAGAAATACTGTAGCTGGCATTAAAAGTTCTGTTAACAGTGAAACAATCTTTAAAAATAAAGTGCCATTAATGGTATAATTGTTCTTGCAGAAATTATTATGTTTCTTTTCTAATTTCTTAAAATTTATTTTTTTATAAATGTAATTTATCGGCGTCAAATGTTTCTATTATCGTTGATAATATTGTCCTTTTTAAAAATATATTGATTTTGGCTCCTAAAATTTTGCTTTTTTAAAGTTTTTACTTTCAATTTTTGGCTTATTTTTAAAAAATTTATTAATTGTTCATTGGAATATTTTCGTTTAAAAAAAACCAAAGTAATTTGCTGTAAACAAAAATTTGAAATTTGCATATTTTTTATATGTATTGCATTTCTATATATCTTTTTAGATTAAAACTTTGTCATTTATTTTTTATTTTTTTTATCAAAACGAAAAAAAATAATGCGTTTCATTTTATTCTTTCTTTTATTTTTATCACTCTTTTTGGTTACTGTAGTTGATGGTGATGTTGGAGGAAGTATAACAACTGTAAAATCTGTAAATCGTTGGATTTGGTATGTTTTTTGTTTAAAAAAACATTTGATTAGTTTCTTATATTATTTTTTTAGGGATGAAGACGCTGGAAAATGGGTATCAGTGCCACCCGCATTGGCAGATCCAAGTGATTATGATAATCCTGGGCAACCGAAAAGTGGTGGAGATCGTGGTCCTCCAATGTAAGATTGATATATTTTATTTTGTTTAAAATAATTTTGCTTATTGTGTTGTGTTTTTTAGGCCATTAGTTGGGGGTCGTCATCGAACTCGTCCTCGTCGTTTAGATGATGGAATTGATCGTTTAATGCGTGATAAAATGAAGAATTAAAAATATGGAATATTGTATTTGTGTTCTTGGATTTTAAAAATAACGTATTTGAATAAATGTTTTTTTTAAAAACTTTTTTTTTGGCAATAATGGAACGGTCCGAAATCACGTGACCAATGAGAGAGAGGGGGGGGGGCAAATCGTCACCAGTTTTAATGTTGTCGGAAAAAAGCCTTTGATGTTTGGTCACGAAGGGGGATCTAAAAAATCACGATTTTTTTGGTCACATGATTTCTGGACAGTCCCTTAATCATGTCTTTGGGGTAATGGGGTGCCACAGCACGTATGGCGCGGTTATGTCTAATTTGCATAAACTTTGGGATCTATCACCTTTGTGAAATTAAAAGGTTTTTTGAAAAACTTTTATATAAAAAACTGGTAATTTTTTTCAACAGTTTGTATAAAAATATCCCAAAAAATCTTTTAATTTCACAGAGGAGATAGATCCCAAAATTTATGCAAATTAGAAAATAACCGCGCAGTGGAGCATCAGATTCAGTTTTCATTGTTTCTATCGTTTAGGCTCAATTTTTTTTTATTATTTCTTAAATACAGTATTTTATATTTAAAATATATATTTCAGCCATTTTTATTTCTAAATTACCGAAAGAAATTTTTCATAGAATTTTTTTTGCCACAAAATGATTGATATTTAGTTTTAATTTTTGATCTATAAAAATACTCTATCAAATAAATAGCCTTAAAATTATCATCAAATTCTGTAGCTTCTATTAACTTCTTTTTTTTCAAAAAAGAACTTTGACGACGATGTTGGTGGCTCAAAAAAAAAATGGGGGAAATAAATTGATAGCACGTTTTTTTTTCGGTTGTTGTCTGCACGCAAAACATAGAAAAAAGAGAGCAACGACCTTTGGACCGGGCGGAGCTGAACATTTTTTTTTTTGAAATAGAAAAAAAAAGCGGTCATTTGTACCATCAAAAATTTTTGACAACAAAAAAAAGAAAGAAAGAAGGCTGGATGGTTAATGTTCAGAAGAAAAAAAGAAGAAGGCAAAAAAGATTTATATATAAATAAACAATTCACTTAAATATTTTAATTCAAAATAACAGTTCTAAAATCAAGTGGGAGAAAAAATATAAAAGAAAGAAAAGTGTTTTTAATTTGATTACTGTATATTTTTGATTACATTTTGGTTAACTTCTTTTTTTACAGCAGAAAAAAAAATGAGTGTAAGTTTTTTAAAAAAATATTTATTTTTAATTTAATTTTGTTAAGAAATATTACTGTAAAAAATAGTAATTTTTCCAAAAAAACTTTTGTTAAAAAGTTGCTTCGCAACGAAAATTCCAAAAAATGTTAAAAAAGACTTTGTTTTGGGTACTGTAATTTCGACAGATTTTTATGAAAGTGTAAAAGTTCAAAGGTACAAATTACGGTAGCGCAAACATTTTTTAATCAAAAAACAGTTTTTAAATAAAATGTTTGTTTTCCAACATTTTCAGACGACCTTAAATTAACCCCCCCCCCCCCCCCCCCCCTTCTCTGCAACAAACAAACTACAAAAACTGACGTCCGTTTTTTTTGCGCATTTGTGTTTATTTTTTTCCCTGTAAAATTTTTGCTCTTGCTTGAGTTTGGTTGTGTTTCATTTTTTCAAAAAAAAAGTTACAAAAAATGCTCTTTCTTTTTATTCTTTCCCCCATTTTTTTTCCCGCTATATTCATTTTTGCAAAAGAATCTAAAAATCGGTCATTTTATTCTCTATCTTTGTTGCAACTTGCAATGTTGGAGGATGTTGGTCACTTTTTTTTTTCTTACGACCAAAAGAAAATTGCAACACTAAAAAGTCTCGCCAGACACTACTACTACAACATATACAAGCTGTTGTTGTTGTTGTTGTCGCTGCATATTGATTTATTTTTCGAATATTTAAAAACCGCAAAAATCTTTTAATTTTCAGCTTTTTAAAAAAAGACGACCTTTGCCCCCTGAATTTTTTTTATCCAATTTTCTTCCTTCTATTTTTTTAATCATCTAAGAAAGAATCTCTGCCAAAAAGTTTACCTTGACCTTATCAGCACCAAAAAAACTATTAAATTCTTTCTTTCTTTTTAATTTCATGAACCATAAAAAAAACAATGCTGATTACTGTCTTTTTTCTTCCATCAAATCTTGTTAAAAAAACTTAACAACTTTTTTTTGGAAAAAAACGCGTTTTTGTGTCAATTTTTTTTGATGCTGCTGCTGCCGCTGATAACAAAACACGTCCCAGTAACAGCACTTGCAGCAGCAGCAACAGCTTTTTTTCAAAACCGACCTTTGCCCCTGTTTTTTTTTGTTCACCAGAAGGAAAACACAAACATTGAAAATACGTTTTTGGAAAACAGATGAAACGTTGTGATTTTTGATTACTTTTCTTACCTTGTTTACTGATCATAAACAAGTTTTATCACAACAAAAAAAGAAAGACAAAAACAATTAAAAATGTTTCGTTTTTTTTTACCTTAAACTTTTTGTTACGGTAATACACGTGGAAAAAGAAGTTTAAACGATTTTTGTTAAAAGTAACTAAAAAAAATGCTGTAAATAAAATTACGGTAGCTACCGTAATTTAGTATAATTAACTGAATTGAAATAAGAAATAAGCGCTTTCAAATTGTTGAATAAAATCACAGATTTATCAAAAACATATATATCCATTAATATCATATATATAATTTTATATATTTACTCTCACTCTTTTTTGACCTAAACCATTTCATCCATTTTTTCAGACAACACCCGATTCAACGTGGGACATTGATTCCATAAAAATGGGATATTCAAAAGTTCCAGTTGATGGAAAAGTAAATCTTCGAAGATATCAACGAAAACTTGATCGAATTGAAGTAAGCTTTCATATATCCGTTTCTACCAATATATATATATAAAAAATAAATTATTACAGAAAAATCTTCAAAATAAATTATTTCCAATAAAAATAGAATGGATTTTATGGGCTATGATTGCCATTGGCATCTTGAATACAATTGGATATGCCCCATTTAATTGGATTATTAATGATCTCTCGGGAACTCTTGATTATCATTTTGGGTATGTTGAAATTTTTAATTTTAATTTTTTAGTTTATAAAAAAATTGTTGCATACAAAAAATAGGAAGACTTTTTTCTTTGATGTTTACGCTGGATATTTTAATTGTTTTATTTTCCTTTAATTTTTTTTCTGTAAATATTATGGTGGTGGGGAAGGAGAAAAAAGGACCTTTGGAATTAGAAAAACGGGTGGCACGCGCTTGATTGATAAAAAAAGAAAGAAAGAAGTTGAAATTGCATGCGACGTGTCGTTGTCGTTAGAAAGAGAGAGACGCGACCTTTGGACCTGTGGAAATAAATTTAAAAAAAAAATAGAAAGGACGAGAAGAATTTTTGTTGATGATTCAAAAAGTTGAATTGATCAAAATAAATAAAGCTAGATGTTTGATCAAAATTGTCCGTTTTAAAGAAAGATTTTTTAAATCTTTTGCAGAAAAATTGTAATAAATGGGGATTTTTTTTTGCAAAGGGATATAAACTAGCAAAATTTTTTTATTATCTAAAAAATATAAAACAAATTCAAATAAATTATTTTACAATTTAAAAAAAATTTATTGTTACAGTATTACTGTATTTTACAGTATCTTAACTTTAAATCAAATGGGATAAAATATATCCACCTGAAATAAGAATTGAAAATTATTTAAATTTATAGAAGTTCAATATGGAATCGTCTTGCCTCTGTAACAATTATGGGAGCAATAATTTGCACAATTTCGGTAGTCTTAATCCGAACTGGCTTTACTTTAATGCTTTACTATCATGGATTTCTCTTTGAAGAAATTGGAAAACCTGTTTCCCTTCCAACTAAAATCTTTATGGTAAAACAAAAATTTACTGTTACCGTAACCCCAATTAAATTATTTATTTTTTATAGTTTATTGTTCAAGCTATTAATCGATATGCCACCTTCTTCTCCTATACAGATCTTCTTCCATGGATGTTTATTCCAGCAATGGATGCAACTATAAAGAAATATCTTCGATCTGTTCGTCCCTTACTTTCTGATGAAGAATTTGAAAATGTTGAAAAACTTGCCGATGAATTTAAGACAACAATTGGGCCATCTCTTCAACGAAAATTATGGCTTAAATTTTTAACTTCAAGAAATTATGTTTCTGATTGGTGGAAAGAAGTATGTTATTGGGATCATGCTTTTAATCATGTTAAACTTCTTTTTTTTTCAGGTTGTTTATATGAGATACCGTAATTCCTTGATTCATACAAATGTTGGATGTGCCGATGTAATTTATCAAAAAACTACGAATATTCAAGCTGCTCGAGCTGCAGCAGTTGTAATATTAAGGTTACAATTTTTGCGAGAAGTTTTTCAAAAGCAATCTTTCAAACCTATCACCCTTGGCGGAATTCCACTTTGTCCAAATCAATATTTGGATTATCATCGAACTTTAAGAGTTCCCCGGGAAACTAGTGATGAATTTGTTCGATTACCTGATTCTCGATATATCGCTGTTTATTGTAAAGGATGTTGGTATCGAGTCAATGTATTTCATAATCGTCGACTTGTTCGTTTTTCTGAGCTTGAAAAAACTCTTCAAACAATTATTGATCGAAAACCTGATCCCGTTGAAAAGGAGCCCATCCTTTCAGCCCTTACAGCTGGACCCCGAGATCTTTGGGCACGAATTCGTCGAGATAAATTTGGAGTTGGAGTTAATAAGGAATCTCTTTCATCAATTGAAAATGCCCTTGAAATTATTTATTTGGATGATAAAGAAACATGTTATGATGAAAATGATACCTCAAAATATAATGAAGAATATGCTCGAGCTCTTCATGGATATGGTTATCAGCTATGGTGTGATGTAAGCTTAATTATAAAGTTGTTACAGTTTAATCTTTCTAAACTTCCATATATATTTTAGAAACCTTCCGTATACTTTTTCTCTAAAAATGGAAGATTTTTATCAAATGCTGAACATTCTTGCGTTGATGCAATGTGTCTTGTACATATCCGAGAATATATTAAATATCATGAAAAATTCTCAAATCCTTATAATCCTGATGGACATTGTCGTGGCGAAATTGAAGCCATTCCAACTGCTGAACGTTTAATCTTTAATCTTGATGATGAAACAAAGGATGCCATTGAAGAGGCATACAAAGTTAGCAAAGAAGTTGCAGATAATTTTGAAAATGCATCAATTGTTTTTCGAGATTTTGGAAAAGATTTTATTAAAAAAGCTAAAGTTTCTCCAGATGCTTTTATTCAAATGGCTCTTCAAATGGCTTATTATAAGGTAGGGAAAGTGGGATATATGAAATCCGGCAAATCAAGCTTTCCATTTTCCAAAAAAATGTCTGGCAAAATGTTTTTCATTGCCATGTGGCATTGAAAAACATTAAAAAAATCCCAAAACGAAAACTTTTTTTGTCACGTGGCGTTGAGAAACATTTTGCCAAACATTGGTCTCCGAAAATTAGACTATTTCTTTGTTTTTGATTCAATGTGATACATTTTTATCTCTTTGAATCCTTTCAATTTCAATTACAGTAATCTTTGTTTTATAGGATCAATCCAAATTTGGACTTACATATGAACCAGCAGTAATGAGATTATTCAAAGATGGCCGAACTGAAACTGTTCGATCATGCTCCACTGAATCTTCAGATTTTGTAAAAGCCATGAATAATTCTGATATCTCGGATGTTGAAAGATTTGCACTTTTACAACAAGCTTGTGATCGACATCAAGATTATTATCGAACTGCTATGGCTGGGCATGGCTGTGATCGGCATCTTTTTGCTCTTTATGTTGTCTCAAAATATCTTCAAATTGATTCCCCCTTTCTTGATCATGTTTTTAATATGCCTTTTGAACTTTCCACCTCACAAACTCCTCAACATCAAATTCCTGAATATTCTTCTGTTTTGAATAAAGATAAAGAACTTTTTTGGCCAGCTGGAGGATTTTGTTGTCCGGATGGTTCAAATTATGGCGTCTGTTACACTATTAGTGGACCCGGAGATTGTTTAAGTTTTCATGTTTCATCATGGAAAAATTTGGAACATACTGTAAGTTTTATTACTGTAATTTAAGGCGTGGCCGTTTTTTGGGGACAGACATTTTGGGGGATTTTAAAAATGAAAAAAATGACAAAAATCCTCCGTAAAATCAAAACAACAGAAAATCCTCAAAATTTCAGTTTACAAATTTGGGGCTTTTTCATTTGGGATATCTGTATTACCAGCATAATACTGTATAAGCTGAATTATCATAAAAACAAAAATTTGATAATAAAACTATTACCCAATTATTACCGTATACCGTATATTTCTAATTTTCTTCCAATTTTAGAATGCTCAAAAATATATGGATGCAATTGTTGAAAGCTTAAATGAAATCAAAAATATGGTAGAACGTGTTAAAAATTAAAAATTAAAAATTAGAGATTCTTTTTCTTTATTAAATGTTGATGGCAATATTAGTGATTACTGTACATACATATATTTAAATCTCAAATGTAAATATTACGGCTTTTTTTTTAAAAAATAACATTTTTGTCACTTTTTTATATAAAATTTGTTTTTGTTTTCCTTTTTTTTGTATTGATTTTAATATTTTTCTTTGCTTTTCTTTAATCAATGAAGGATTTTTTTTAAAAACTTTTTTTTTGAAGGGGGCGGATTGGATTTTAAAAAGCTCAGAGACAGGGGAGAAAGTAGAACAAACAAGCAAACAACAACATGTGGTATATTTTTGTGGGGGGATCAAAGAAAGAAAGAGGTGGTTGCAATTGCAGCAATTTATTTATTTATAAAGCTAAAATCCGAAAAACAATGTTTAAAATTTTGATTATTTTTAAAAAATTGAGAACTTTCTAATAAATGCTGTTTTGGCATTTTAAGTGTTTTTGATGGTAATTGTTATTAAAGTTTTGATGAGATTTCGAAATTTTTGAAGTGATTCTCAATTCAGATTCTAATTTTTTTTGATGTTTTGTTACAAATATAAAGTTTAAAAGATTATTCATTTGTTCCTTTATCCAAATTCTGCAATGTCAAATATTTAAAACAAAATTAAATTGTTGTTTTAATGAGAAAAAAATTTCCCTTAAAATTTAAAATTTCTGTGAGTCTTAAAAAATACTACCGTATCCTGGTATTTAAAACTATCATACTTGAATGCCATGGCAACCAAGTAAAAAAAGATGAATTCTCGAAAAAAAGAAGAGGTTTCAGAATCCGAATCAATAGAATCTGAAGAAATTTTTTATCTTTGCGTATTTTTCTGAACCCACAAAAATGGTATCCACATAAAATTTATTGGTTGAAATTAAAACCCAAATTTCACTTTTTTATTTATATTTTTTTTATTGTATTTGCATTTTTAGCAGTTGAAACTCCCTTTAATTAATTTAATTATTACAAAATAAAATAAATTATAGTTTAAAGATGCCATTTCAAAAATCAAGTTTAAAGTTGTCCGTGATAAATATGTTTTTAAACCGATTTAAAAACTTTCTTTTTTTTGTTGATTCATTGTTTTTGATCACAAACAATTTCGTCCTTTTTTTCTTTTGTTCCTTTTCCGCCCACGCCTTTTAAGTTTTCAACACTTTCTTTTTTTTCCCTCCATCCGTTTTGCCCTACCTTTCAAAACCCTTCTTCAACAGCCGTTCCACATTTAACAACAACAACAGCTGCTGCAAAATTCATTGATGGAGGAGCTGTTGAAATTGAGGCAAATATAAATTTTTTTTGCCAAAACTCCCTTTTTTTAATTGTTTGCCTCAGGGATCCGAAAAGAAGGAAAGAGAGAGAGAGAACATTGGTCAAGTATAAAACAAATCAAAGAAAAAAAAGTCTTTTTGAAAAAGAAAATCTTGTTCGATATTATCCAGTTTTATATCCGTCGATGAAGAAAGCTGTTGCTGCTGTTGTTGCTGTTACTGGCGAGAGTGAAAGTTTTTTTATACCATTGTTGCAGTCTTTGAGAAGAGTGAGGATATATCGAAGTGAGCAATCGTCGTTGCATTTTGCAGTCTGAATCACACACTTATATCCGCCTGTTTTTAAGCAGTATTGAAAATGAGAGAAATATTGGAGAAAAAAGACCATAGATTTGAAGTCAAAGAAAGAGACAGATCTATCTCCAAGCAAGTCACCTCGGGGGGAAAGCAAGCAGGGAGAAGCAGGGAGAGGAAGCATCAGCAGCAGCAATAAAGCTCAAGATTTGTCGACAGTCGTCCCTGCGTGCTTTTTTTTGCTCGGTCTCTCTCTCTCTTGCTTTAATTTTCTCCTGTCTTTTTTTTTACTCAACAAAAAGTTTTTTGGGGAGGATATCTGTTGTATTTATTGGATGTTGTTGTTAAATCCGAGTTTTGAAAGAAAAGTTTTAAATGATTTAATTTTTAAAGAAACAATCTTTGGGATCACTCAAGGCTTCGTTTTTGAAATTTCTTTTATTGAAATTTTGCGTTATCCTGTAGGAAGAGGAGGTGGATCAATGAAATTTGCCTGAAATCTCTCCTGCATTCGTCTGAAAAAAACCATTGTCATCATTTTTAATTTTGTTTTGAAACATCTTTTTAAAACTGCTAACTTAAATCTTTCTTCAAAAACTTTTTTTATTAAAAGGGAAAAAGATTTGGAGGGTGTAACACATTCCATCCGTCTTGATTTTTTTCCCCCGCAAAATTTTTTTCTGGTTTTCCTCCATATTTTTTTTCAGCAGCTTTTTTCCACCTTTTTTCCATTTGCCATTTTCAATATTGTGCCGGACATTTTTTTTTATCGGCTCCGACTCCGGGAGTCGATTTCAAGGCTTCATTTCAACGGCACTTTTCCCTATACATTTTGAGAACTGTTGTTTGCAGAAAAAATTACTGTAAAAAGTATTACTTTTATTAAATTTTTAAGCTCTCCTAAAATTACTGTAAAACGCCGAAATTATATTGCATTAATTTTAACGCGAAATTTTTATTTTTTTATCCCAAATTTACCAACGTAATTTTTACGAGAAAAATATCCTTTTTTTGTTGTTATTTCCAAGATTAAAGATAAATAGCCCTTTTTTTCCAGGAGAATCTCATTCATTTCAACCGAAAGTCAAAACGACTAAAATTGTAATATTTTATATTTAATTGTTTTTGTTGTTTTTAATCGGGTTATTATTTAAAAGATACAAAAATGGTAAGTTTTTTTGGATGTTTTTCATTTTAAATTTTTTTGAAAAATAAAAATGGGTGAAATGAAAAATAATCATTTCAAACAGTTTGTTGGTACTTTACTAATTTTCTAAGAAGCTAAGGTTTAAAAATTTTTTATTAGATTTAATAATATTTCATATGTGTAAAAAATATTGATAATTTTAATTAAATCTTTAATTGTTTTGGATCTTGAACAGATTTATTACAATTAGTAACATGTTCATTTGCAAGAATTTCAAATCACGCAATCTAACCTAAAATTTCATTTAGTTCATTTTAACATAGTTTTTGAGACTTTTTAAATTTCGAATGTTTAACTAATTTTAAAATTCAATCGATAATTAATATATTAAATAATTTATAAACCATTTTAATCTAAAAAAATATAATGTATAAAAATTTAGGCTTCTGGAGTAAAAGTCGATTCAGCATGCAAGCAAGCCTATGATGATTTGCATAATCGTCATCTTCATTCATACTTAATCTTCCGAATTTCTGATGATGATACAACAATTATTGTTGAAAAGAAGGGAGATAAAGGGGCACCATATTCGGAATTTGTTGAAGATCTTCGGAAAGCTGTTGGCTCTGGTAAAGAATGCCGATATGCCGCTGTTGACGTTGAAGTAAGTGTTCAACGACAAGGCACTGATGGCAATTCAACATTCACAAAAGTTGTTTTTGTTCAATAGTAAGTTTTTAAAATTGTTTTTTTGGACATTTTGAAATAACTTTTAAACAGCTATGACAGAAAAAATTTTCGTTTTTTTCCATGAAAAAAATTAAGTTTTTTCTTCCAAATGGCATTGAAAAACATTTTGCCAGACATCGGTCCCTTGCATGGTGTAATTTTGTGGTCCGATATCTGGCAAAATGTTTCTCATCGCCATGTGGCCAAAAAAAGTTTTCGTTTTTTTGTATTTTTTTGTTGGAAAAAAGTGAAAAACGAAAAAAACCGTTTTTTCTCCCACATGGCATTGAAAAACATTTTGCCAGACATCAATCTACAAAATTTCACGCTGATTTCGATGTGAAACGGAAAAATTAATTTTGTCGGAATTGTTTAAAAATATTTAATTAATTGCTATCATTATTTCTTTATAAATAATAAAATTAAATTTCTTCGTATAATAATATTATCAATCATTTTTAGTTGCCCTGATGAAGCACCAGTTCGTCGGCGAATGCTTTACGCTTCATCCGTTCGAGCCTTAAAAGCCACCCTTGGCTTGGAATCCCTTATGCAGGTTCAAGCTTCAGATCTTTCAGATCTTGATGAAAAATCAGTCAAGCATGAATTAATGAGTCATCAACGCCTTTAAAAATCCCCCCATTCTTTTTTAAAAAAAAGCTTCAAAAATCGTGCCATTATTTTTATTCATTTTTTCTTTGTCTCTCTTTTTTTTTGTTTTTAAACCATTTTTTTTGTAAATTTAAATTTGTAAAAAAAAATGAGAGAAATTTTTAAAATGTTTGATTATTTTTATTTTGATAATTACTTATAAACTGCTCATATAATTACGAAACAAAATAATAAATTTTTAATAAAAATTGTGTTAAAATAGTTTCAAGTGTTTCTGTAATTTAATTTAATTTAAAAATTGCTTTTCTGCTTTATTTTGGCGCAAATCTCGGCCCTTTTGACTTTTTTTTGCACAAAGTTTATTTAATTTCCACAATTTTTGTTTAAAAATAAAAGTAAGCTTTTTTGATTCATGCTTTTTCTTTCATCCAAAGTTTCTCCGAAAAAGGACTTTTTTTTTCATTTTCTTCATCTGCCTTTTTTCGGTTAGTCAAAAATTTGGCACATTTAAAAGAAAAAGAGAGTTTGGACTTTGAGTCACCTTTACAATAATCGTCGTTCGTTGTTTCCAGCAACGGCAATCATCTTTCTTTATTTTCCTCTCATTTTTGTATTTGCTTTTCGTCGATCTGTAAAGAATTCACACGACGACAACAAAAATGAACCAGCTGGTTCAGTTCCTTTTTCTTTTTTAGTTTAAAATCGATTTTCAAAAGACAGCCTCCCAAAAAAGGAAAAAAAAACCCTCGGAAAAAACGGAGGTAATTGGCGCCATTTTTTAAAAGGATTGATACCTTGTTTTTTTACTTGCTTCGGTTGCTACTTCTCCTTTTTTTGAAAAAATAAAGCGAACAAAACTATTAACTCTTTTTTTTCTCTCTTTTTTTTATTATTATTCCCCTCCAGCAAATTTCGAAATCCCTCTTTTTTTTAATATATTTTTTAAAAACAGAACCGGAAAGCTGTTATACAAAAAAATGTTGCGTGAAATCCATAGAAAAAAAAGAGTTTTTATTAGTCAATAATAATCTTTTATTCAGATTTTTTGTAAAAAAAAGAGAGAATCCATTCAAGAAAGTTTTTAAAATTTAAATTTTGAATGGATTTTCTTTTTTTTGTAAAAAAAGCAATTATGTGTAATTTTTATGTTTTTTTTGGTTTCAATTAGGAATTTTGGCGCTTTTGCGCAAAAAAATCAGAGAAAAAAAGGATGGAATATTAACCCATTTTGGTAAAAATTCATGTTTTTTTTCCTTCCTTTTTTTCATGGATGTGGTTTTGCAAAAAAAGAGTTGCGTCTTGTCTGAAGTTGGATATCTCCATCTTTAAGGATTTTGATTAAACAAGTTCTTTTAAGGTTTTATAATGTAAAGATGCAACAGCTTTTGGCAACGTAAAAAATATTTTTAAATAAATTACGGTAGTTACAGTAATCTTCATTTAGGCAACATTTCTTGTTATCATTTACGCCTAAAATAAAATATTTTTGATTATATTTTTTTATTGATTGATTGTTGATAGTAATTCCAAACTATCAACAATCAATCCGCTGATAATTTATGTAAACATTTTGTTTTTTAATCATTCATGTGTTAATAAAATAATAATCATTTTTATCATTATTTGTTCAATGAAATGATTTTTATAACCAATTATTATTTGTTGACAAAACTTTTGTTGCAAATATTATTTTTTCTTGGACAACTTCCTTCTTTTTTGAGTATTTACTTTTGTTTTTGAATTAATATAAAAAAGGTAGGTTTAAAAATTTCCTTCTCTCTCTTTTTTCTTGGATTTTCAAATGAGTGGCACGTGTGCGCGCAAATTTATCCCTGTTTCTTTAATGTCTTTTTTTTCCTTCAGAAATCCAATTAGAATCTATGAGAGTTTTTATGGATTTTCTTTACAATACTTTTTTTTTATTGCGCATCATTACATTATTTTTTTTGAAGGAAGAGGTCAGTGAAAGAGAGCGAAAAAAAGTTTTAAAAATGTTTCTTAAAAATTTCAAAATAGTCAAAAATAATTTTGATGTTAGCATTTTTTCTTGCAACGAAAAATGAGCATAAATCGAAATGGTTTTCATTTTCGTGTTGAGAGAATTTTTTTCAAGGCACAATTAGTGTTCAATTTTTATTCAATTTTAATCAAAAATTTTAACATCTATAATTAATCTAAATTATCCATTTTTTAAAACCATCTCTTTTTCATCATCTCTTTCAACACTTAATTACCACCTTCTTTAAGTGATTGGTCAAGAACTTTCTCATCAATGTTCCCTTTTTCTTTCAATCAATCTTCATCGTCATTTTTTGTCTATATTTCCATCAATGGAAGAAGATGTTCTCACACTTCTTCTTCAAACTTCTACTTCAATATTATTCATTCAATTACAATAAAGAAGAAACTTTTTGACTTTTTTTCTCTTTTTTGAATTACTGCTTTTTTTCACCCTATTTCTCTCCCTTCTTTTTTAAGTGACCAAAAAAAGAAAGACGAATAAAAATAGAAGTAAAAAATTTATTTTTCAAAAATGTTTGCTTTTGTTTTTGATGCTTTTGCATTCTTTTTTTTCCAACCAGCTTTAACTTTATAATATCGAAGAAAGAAGGGAGAGTGAAATGAAAAACGGTGCAGTAAAAGTATTAGTTCAATGTCTTCCCTTTCTTGGCAGTGTAAAAACTTGTCTCTCTCTTTTTTTTGTACTCCCGAAAAAGGTTTACCTAACCCAAAACAAAACAAAAAAAAGAAAAGAAAAGAAGCACTAGGTAGAAAGCTTTATTCAATTTATTCAACATTTTTTATTCAACATTTTTTCTTTCAACAACAAAAAAAATGATGTTTCTTGATGAAATGATTGATGAAAAAGTGTATTTGTTTCTTGTGTAAAAAGTTTGTCGTTTTTGGGGTGTGTGATTTTACAGTAATAAAAGTTTTTAAATTTAAAAAACATTATTTTAAGTTTCGTCACATCTTTTTTTTGAGTTTTTTCGTTGTGAAACATTTGATTTGAATGATTTCTCAATGGCTAAAATTATTTTTCCCGTTGTTTTGCTTTTTAAATTTTCAGCATTGTTTTTGGATATATGACACTTCGTTACAAAGACAATTCGTTACCAACGTGAGCTGGGTTCAAAGACACTTCGTTAAAGTTCGTAACGAGTTGTCTTTGTAACGAAGTGTCGATCTTCCTTGTTTTTGGGTACTAAAAAATTAGTTTTGCTTGTTTTTATCAGTCAAATGCTTACTCATTTTTCAAATTTTTAAATTAAAAAAATCGTTTTTTCTTTCTCTCTTTTTCCCTCCATTTTTTTCAATTCCAAAAATTTAGTGTCTAGTTTTGTCCCCCGAAAAAAAAATATTAATAACTTCCTCCAAAATTTCCGATCGCGTTTTGTCATTGAACTTCAACAAAAAAAAAAGTATTCAATCATAGTGTTTTTTTTGTTGATAATATAAACCTCTTCCTTCCTTCCTTCTTTTTTTTTGGACTGATCATCATTTTATAAATTATTTTTGTGTACAACCAGTTTCTGCCTCTTTTGTCATCATCGATTTATCTGTTGACCGGATTGGGGGGAAAAAAAGTGGAAAAGAATTCCCTCAGTGTAAATATTACTGGAAAATAATTTAAAAAAAAGAAGGATTTGTTGCGTAAAAAGTTTATCTTTTTTTTTAAAATTCAAGTTTCCTTTCAACTTTTTGGTAACAGAATATCTTCTTTTTTTCTGGAACTCTGAATGAAACTGTTTGCTTACAGTCACTTTAAAATATTGTTAAACATTTTTAAATTTCATCCGCAATTCAAATTTTTGATTTTTGATAAAACTTTTATTGATACTGATATTTTTCATTCATTTTTTTTAAAATTCAACTCTTCAATTTTTTGTATTTTTTCTTACTGTATTTTTAACCTAAAAATTTTATTGGTTTTTTTAAAACTTTTCACAATTTTTTAACTTTTCAAAAGTTGCATCTTTTGACCCCTGTGAGCTCAAGAATTATAGCAAAAAAAATTTGAACAAATATTTTTGTGCGAAAATTCTTTAAATTTAATCATTTTAACTTTTGAAATTTCATAAAGAACTTTTGTCAACAATAAACTCCATCATTTTTGTGACATAACTATTATATATATTTTTAAAAAAAAACGTTTAATTTTGTAATAAACACGTTTTTTTGCATTTAATCCGATTTTAAAAGGTTTTTAAAGGTTTCTTTCTTTTTTGTTGCTTCCCTCAAATATTTATTTTTTTTTTTTTTGTTAATTTTTACAAATGTTTTTATCGCCGCTTTCTAACTTTTGCGAGGTTGTTTTTTGACGGACGAAAAATATCCTTTCATTTTTTTTGTAAAGCTTTTTTTCACATTTTTTTTTGCAAACAACAAAGGTTTAACCCTTTTTTTTAAAAATTTTTATGAAAAAAAAGTACATATATAACAAGGATAAACTATTTGTTTGACGTGACCGAAAAAAAAAATGATTTCATCTTTTTTTTTAAAAAAAATCCTACTTTTTTGTCCACCTTCTTTTTTTGGTTGACCAACATCGAGAAAAAAAAAGAAGAAGAAATGTTGATGCGCTTGTTAATGATCATCACATCACATCACCAAATAATATAACATATTTCTCTCTACTTTTTTTCCACGGTTCTTTTCTTTTTTTTCATCTTTGCTTTTGACTTTCGATAAGTAAGTGGTAAAAGCGATGATGATGATGAAAAAAAAGAAGAAGAAAAAAGTGAAGACAAAATTTTTGTATTGTTATGTTTTTTTTATATATTTTTGGTGGTGGGAATATTTTTCGGGATTGAGGGGTCAAAAAAATATATTAAATGTTTGGAATTGCATTTTAGATCTCTGAAACATTACTGTAGCCTCTTAAAAGTGAATTCCTTTTTTACGAATTGTTCTTTCGCAAAAAGAATTTTGATGAAATCCAGAATATTTTTAGCAAATATTCTGATAAAAATAAATTTGTTTTTTCATATTTTAAATACGGCCTATTTGAATTTAATTTTCATCTTAAAATAAATGTTTATCGCCTGCATTTTTCTGCCATTAAATTATTATTTTTTTTTCTTTAAAGGAGACGGATTCTTTGAAATTATTTTATAAAAATAAAAAAGAATCTTATCCCTGAATTTTCCATTTTCGTGTTAAAACACAGAAAATTCAGGTATCAATTCTCTTTTATTTTTATTTTTACGAAATAATATCAAAAAGTTTGCCTCCTTTAAACATATTTTAATGATAGTTGAACCTTTAAATGTTCCCTCAATTTTTTTTACCTTTCATGAATATTTATTTATTTATTTTTGTTCCTCAACTATCTGGTTCTTCCTTTTTTTCATCTTCCATCATAATCTTTTATAATTATTCCATAAATATTGTTTTTTTTTTAACTTTTATTCATTGTTTCCTTTCAATTTTTGACAATTGTGGTGGTGGTTATATTTTTGGGGGTTTATGTAAAAATATTTTTGCATGTTTTTTAAACACGAAAATTTTTTCATTGATTCTTTTTTAATGTTTAACATTTGAGGATATTTTTCAATTAAACTTTTAAATTTTAAAACATTTTTTAAACAATAGTTAATTTTAAATCGATATTTTTAATAATTAAAAATATCGCGACTGGAACACTTGAGACGGCGAAATTGATCATCATTTTCTGTTGTCCGGCTAAAATTGTACCTTAAAGCTTACTTTTAATTTTGATCAAAAACTTGTTTTTTTGTAATGTTTCTACTTTTAAGTTAATTAAAATTTTTGATATTTTATACCATGTTGCGGAGGCGAACTCTTTGATATTATTTCGTAAAAAGAAATAGATGCCTGAATTTTCTGTGTTTTAACATGAAAACAACTTCTTCTTTTGCGTTCTTGAATATTCTGTAAAAAATTTGAGAAAGTTCTCGAACGCAAAAAAAGCTGTTTTCGTGTTAAAACACAGAAAATTCAGGTTCAGGCATCTATTTCTCTTCTCATTTTTACGAAATAGTATCAAAGAGTTCGCCTCCTTTAAAATTTCATGTTCATGTCCAAATCTTCGGTTTTGTTTAATTTCCTTTTAATTTTTTGAGTGACCACAATTAAATGACCCCCAACTAAGAGAGATATATCCCCATTTGGGGCAAATTTTTAGACATTATACTTTTTTTTGCCATAATATATATCAAAGATTAAATCTATCTCTTTTTATCCGCATTTGTATTTGATATAACTGACTTCGAAGTTCTCTTTCCTTTTTAGGTAACAATCAAAGAAGAGAAATAAAAAGAAATCGTAATTGTTATTACTTTTTTTTTCTTTTATCCACCTATTTTTTTATATGTTTTTAAACTTAGCACTCCTTCTTCCTTTTTCTTCCACGCAAAAAAAATATGTGTCCACAAAAATCAATCAATTCCATGATAAAATACATTTTTTTTCTTATCGTTAAAGATTCTCTCTTTTTTTCCTTTTTTAAAAATGACGCAAATTAAATTTTTGCAACAGCAAAAAAAAATGAGGGAAAAAAGTTTCGAAACCAATCTTCCTTTTTTTTCGCTAACTTTTTAGGAAAAAAAAACGATGACGAATAATCGTCGCTGATTTTTCTAAAGTTTGATATTTTTGTGTCAGTCACTAAAAAAGTATTAATCCTATTTTTTATTCAATTTTTTCATTAAAAAACAAGGAAAAAAAGAGTTAATCAAAAAAATTTAAACAACAACCAGCCGACTGGAATAACTGATAACAAAGTTTTTCTTTGATTTCCACTCCGGATTCCACTCCTGAACATTTCCCCTCTCAAAAAAAAAACAACAACCAATGTTTTAGAATTTTTGTGGTTTAAAAAAACGTAATAAATGCTGCTCTTTTTTTACAAAGGAATTGTTTAGCTTTGATCAATGTTTTTTTTGTGGGGGTTAACTGTTTACTAATTTTTTGTTGTTTTTAAAGTGGGATTTACGTCAGATACTTAAAAAAAAGTGAAAATTTTTGTAAAAATTTTTTTGGTCAAAAAATTATGTAACTTGTTTTTACTAAAATTATCGAAATAATTAACGAAAACAAAAAATAAGAGTAATAAGTTTCGGGTCTCAAATTTTTAATTAACAGTAAGTATTTAAAATTAGATATATAGTATTAATCAAAAACAATATCGAAATTAGGTAAAAAAATGTAATAATGAAATCAATCGATAATCGCTTACTTCCTTGCGCTCTTATCACGAAAGATAGCCATTCACATTTTTCTTTTTTCTTCGAACTTCAAAGTTCAAACTTTGAAAATTTCATTGTGTTTTTTTTTCTTTGTTGAAAACATCTGTTCCCTTTTCTCTCTTTCTTTTCCTTCTTTTTTTGTTGTTTTAAAACTTTTAAGATTGCCCATATCAAGTTTTTTAAAAAGATATCCCATATTTTATTCTTCCCTTTCCAAAAAATACGAAAAAAACATCTCAATTTACGTCTTTTTTATGTATTATTTTTTTCTGCAATTGTTTGATACAATTTCTCGTGGTTTACATTTTATAATTTCTTGTGTTTTCTCGTGTTTTTTTTCAATGTTCAACTTTGACTAATTTGATCATTGCTCTATTTTTTCAGCTTAAACCATTTTCACATAAAAACTGCAATGAGAAATCTGTAAAATATTATACTAAATTTATTGAATATCAAAGACAAAGGGAAAGCAGTTTTATACAAATTTTCTTCTTTTTTTTATATTTCTCATCTCAACCTTGTAAACTATTTATTATTACTAATACTAACTGTGTGTATTATACTTTTTTTAATTTATTAATTAACCGTTACTCTATTAACCCAATCAACAATGGCAACCTTGGGTCGAAAAGATGCATATCCTTTGGAAAATTATAAGCGTGGAACACGTATATGGCTTCGTGACAATGAACATGTGTGGTTGAGAGCTGCATTGGAAGAAGATCTAAAATTTACAACTCAAACTTTTAAAGTAAAGCGAGAAATTGATGATGAAATTGCTGAAGAAAAATTTGATCCTAATTTTTTACCATTTTTGGCAAATCCTGAAATATTGATTGGAAAAGATGATTTAACAAATATGAGTTACTTGCATGAACCAGCTGTTTTACATAATCTTCGATTTCGATTTGAAAAAAAGAAAGCAATTTATACTTATTGTGGAATCGTTTTGGTTGCCATTAATCCTTATGCTGATTGCTCTCAGCTTTATAGTGATGATGTCATCAGTGTAAGTTTTTCTGTTGGACTTTTAGGTATTATTTAATCATTTGTTGCAGATTTATGGAAATTCTGGTAATCAAGCAAGAGGAAATTTGGATCCACATATTTTTGCAATCTCTGCTGAAGCTTATTATGATATGCGAGAATATGAAAAGAATCAATCCATTATTGTTTCGGGTGAATCTGGAGCAGGTAAAACGGTATCAGCAAAATTTGTTATGAAGTAAGCTTTCTATATAGTTTATTAAAGCTACTCTTTTTTATTGCCCTTGCTTTTAGGTATCTTGCAAATGTTGCTGCATCAAAAAAACCTCGTCGTTCATCAGATGGATCACCAGGAATTGAAAGTCGTGTACTTGCTTCTAATCCAATCATGGAATCAATTGGTAATGCAAAAACTATTCGAAATGATAATTCATCAAGATTTGGAAAATTTATACAAATTAATTTTGCCGAAGATTATTCAATTGCTGGAGCAGAAATGAAAACATATTTGCTTGAAAAGTCAAGGGTTGTCTTTCAGGTACATAATTTTATTTTGCTTCTTTTTATAATTCAGCATTTTATAGTCTAAAAATGAACGAAATTATCATGTCTTTTATCAAATGTGCGCTGCTTCAACCCATCCATTGTTATCTAAGCTTGACCTTTTGACATCTGAAAATTATCTTTATACTAATCAAGGTGAAGATCCATTTATACCAGGAGTTGATGATAAAAAAGATTTTTCTGAACTTACAAAAGCTTTTGATATGCTAAAAATTGATCAAAAAAGACAAGCTGAAATTTTTCAAATTTTTGCTGGTGTTTTGCTTCTTGGAAATTTACAATTTGAACCAACCGGAAATGGTGAACAATCAACAATCTCTGTAAGCTTTTTGATTACTGTAGTAGATTCATAAAATATATTTTTTTAGCGAAATTCTTCCTCTATTATTGATAAGCTATGCGACCAAAGTATTTTCAATGTTGAAGCAACTCCCCTAAAAACTTGGTTATCTGCCAGAGAGATTCGAGCTGGTTCAGAAGTGGTTCGGAAACATTTAAATGTAAATGATGCCTCAGGAAATCGTGATGCATTAGCAAAAATGATTTATGCGTGCATGTTTAATTGGATTGTTGATAAAATTAATGAATCATTAGATCATCAACATAATGCATCAAAAAGTCGACGAGTAAAAGCATCAAAATTTATTGGAGTTTTGGATATTTATGGTTTTGAAACATTTGATATCAATAGCTTTGAACAATTTTGTATTAATTATGCAAATGAAAAACTTCAACAACAATTTAATCAGGTACGGTATAGTTTTTACGTGATAACAATTAACCTATATTTTAGCATGTATTTAAACTTGAACAACAAGAATATGAACGTGAAGAAATTTCATGGGTTCGAATTGATTTCTATGATAATCAGCCATGTATTGATTTAATTGAAGCAAAACCAGGCATTATTTCATATCTTGATGAACAATGCAAAATGGGTCGTGGAGGTGATGAAGATTGGTTAAATCTTATGAAAAATTGTCAAACACTTGAACAATCTTCTCATCTTGTTATGCCAAAATTTAAAGATCCTTCTTTTTTGGTAAAACATTTTGCTGCAGATGTTTCTTATAGAATTGATGGATTTCTTGAAAAGAATAAAGATACTGTAAATGAACAATTGCTTGGAGTATTTGCTAAAACTCAAGTATGTATTTTATAAATGATTTTAATATTATTTTTCATTGACTATGTTGTTTTTTTAGTTTTCATTCTTGAAAGAGGTCATTCAGCACGTACTTGATACATCTTCAACAGGTGCAAAAAGAAAGAAGACTGTCGCCATTCAATTTAAAGAATCATTATCTGAACTTATAAATGTTTTAAGTGTCACCAGACCACATTACGTTCGATGTATTAAACCAAATGACGATAAAGAATACTTTTATTTTGAACCAAAACGAGCAATTCAACAACTCCGTGCATGTGGGGTACTTGAAACTGTAAGAATTTCAGCTGCGGGATATCCATCTAGATGGGCTTATGATGAATTTGGTCGTCGCTATCGTGTTCTTTATCCTGAAGGAAAAGCTTTATGGAAGCATAAACCAAAAGAATTTGCAAAATTAGCATGTGAAAAGTGGCTTGAAGTAAGTTTTTCATTTTACAAATTTTGCAAAACTCACTGTAGTTTAAAAAATGATTAATTTTTTGTATGAGTTGGCACTTTTTTGCCTTCTTTTTGGACTGATTTTTGTTTTTTGGTTTAATTATAAAGTTGTGATTACTGTAGCTTATTTTTTATTAATAAATATTCTATTTTTAGCCAGAAAAATTTGCTCTTGGTAAAACAAAAATGTTTTTCCGTGTTGGTCAAGTAGCTCGATTAGAAAAGAATCGTCAAGATGTTTTGTCAGAATCAGCAATAAAAATACAAAAGATTTGGCGTGGATTTGTTGCTCGTCGTCGATATCTTCAAATGATGTCTTCAATTCGAACAATTCAAGCGGCAACAAGAGCGTTTCTTGCATATCGACGTCTTAAATATCTTCAAATGCATCGTGCAACAATATGTATTCAATCAGCATGGCGTGGCTATCAACATAAACAAAAATATGAAAAAATTCGAAATGCAATTATTTCCATTCAAGCAGCATATCGTGGTCGGGAAGTTCGTCGAAGAGTATTGGCAATAAGATTTGAAAAATCTGCAGTTACAATTCAACGATATTTTCGTGGTTTTTTGGTTCGTCGAGAACAAATCAAAAGAATTCGAAAAATTATCAAAGTTCAATGTTGTATTCGAAGATTTTTGGCTAAACGACAACTTAAAAAACTTAAAGCTGAAAGAACTACGGTATTGTTTTGGGAAAATAAACATCAGTCTTTGGAAAAGAAAATTGTTGATATGCAACAAAAATTGGATGCTATGGTAAGGTTTTAATATTTTCCGATTCATTTAATATAATATTTTGTATTTTTTAGGCTACTGAAAGAAATCAATATGCTGTCAGATGTGCGACATTGGATGAAGTTAAAGCACAATGTGATCGATTGTTGATTGAAAGAGAAGAACTTTTGGCTATTAAAGATATTAAACAAATGCAAGATATTCAAATGAAAGACCTTAATGATAAACTGATTGCACAAGCATCTGAAATTGAAAATATTTCCAAAAAGTTTAACGAAGAACTATCAGCAAGCAAGGATATCAAAGAAATGCAAGATCTTCAGCTTGTTCAATTGAATGATCAACTAACTTCTCAAGCAACTGAAATGGATGAAATTACCCAGAAATTTACTGATTTAACAATTTCGAATGAATCTTATAAATCTAAAATTGAATCACTTACCTCTAATCAATTGAAAGAATTGGAAACACTTCGGGAAAATTATACAAAATTGGATGAAAATTATCGTAAAATTGATTCACAACTTTATGCTGAAAAAGAAAAAGTTAAAAGAATTGAATCAGAAAGAAATGAAATGCGGCAACAGCTTGCTTCGAATGCAGATTTACTTGTTTCAGAATTTACACGTGGATCAGATTTACGAAATTCAATGAGATCAATTTCATCTGATGGAACGACGGTTGATAGTAGTAGCACTGATAGTCAAACTGTAATAAAGCAATATGAACATATTCGGGAAATTAATGCTAAACTTCAATCAATGCAAAGAGAAAAGGATCGATTGTTGAATCAATGTATGCATCTTCAAAATGAAACAAATGCAAATCATTATTCAACGAAAGAAACATATGATTCATTAAAAACTCAAGAACTTGAAATGGAAAATGCAAAGCTTAAACGAGATATTGCTGATTTATGTATGAATCGTGGGAAATCTGGTATGGATGAATATATTACACAGTTACAAGAAACACTTGAAAATCGTCAACAAGAAAATATTGAACTTCGATCTTTACTTGCAAATGTGTATGAAAGACGTTCAGGACATTCTCCTAAACCAGAAGCTGATGATTATGGATATCATTCAACTGAAAATTCTGATGACGGAACTAATTCAACAACTGACACATATATTGATGACATTCTTGAAAAAGAAAGACTTCTTCGTAACACTCTTAAAGAGAATCAGTAAGTTTTTTTTTATTTTGGAAGATGTCTAACCTAGGTTACGGTGGTTTCAACTTTATATTAATCTTGCCGGAAGTCTTGAAAGAATTTACTAATTTGCTTTATTTTTTAGAATTTTGGCAAATGAATCTGCTGCAAAAGATGAAATTATTGCTGAACTTGAAGAACAACTTCGAAATTTACCAAATGTAAGTTATTATGTTTTTATAACAACTGTTTTAAAAATAATGGAATGAAAGATTGGACTAGTTTATTTTATATTAAAAATAGGTCAAAAGAAGATATAGCGGATAAAAGGGGATATTTTTGTTGTTTCTAGTGTTTTTTTTTGCATGGATTCATTAAAGTGGTATTTTTTGAGCTGGTTTTAAAAAAAAAGATCTTTTTGAAAATTTTTGTAACGGATAACAGCCACTTACATCATATCGCTGGTTTGACATTTAAGTGGCTTTTTTTGTCAATGAGGTTGAAGTTGTTGATAAAGTTACGGTAGAGCTAGGATAGACGTATTGTGTATTGCTGGTTATTACATCCCTGTTAATTAAGCTTTTAACCACTCATATTTCCATATTTTTTTCCTTCATTTTTGCGCTGTCGCTTATAGAATAGCGTGACACAATCAACTTTTTTTTCGCAGTCGCTTTTGGTCACTTTTTTTTCTCTTAAAATAATATGCGCAAAATTGTTTTCCATATTTTTCAAACAATTGTAAAAAAAGAAGTGGACGTCGGTCGTGCACTTTTATTTTCTATAAAACTATCGCCACCAGTCAACCTGAGCAAGATGTAATGAAAAATGAGGGTTGAAAAAAAAGATCCTTTCCCCCGAGTTTTTATAGCCTAAAAATAAAATTGCGTGGATGAAATCTTTTTTAGTTCCTCTCTCTCTTTTTTTATTTTCTTCGTCGAGCTCATCGTCATCTCTTTTTTTTACCAAACAAAGTAATGACACAAAAAAATCGATCAATTTGTTGAATTTAATTTGGCTGCGGTTTTATTAGGGAAAAGGAAATCTTATTTATGCGTGTTTAATCGTTGAAGTGAACAACAACAAACAGGTCTTTTTCATTGTTAGTTATGCTGAATAAAGAGATTTTTGACAACCATTTTAGAAAGACAAAAAAACAGATTTTTAAACAAGCTACGGTCACGAGGTTTTTTTTGTTTGGTTACGTTTGGTTTAGATGAGCATTGTTGAAAGAAAAGAGTATAAGGATTAATTGAAATGTTATTGTATCAATTTTGCAGAATTTTTAAAGTTTTTCTTTTTCACTTGTTTTTTCTTTTTCACTTGTTTTTTCTTTTTCACTTGAAGTTGTGTAAGCGTACTATTGTTATCAATCGTCGTTGTCGGAATATCTTTTGATTACGGTACACCTTTTTCGTTTTAAGACCTTTTTTATTGTTCCCCTAAAAATGACTCAAATTTCCACTCCTTTTTTTCTATCCTGAAATGCAGCGTTCTTTGTCAACTTGTTTTTTTCTGTTTCTTTTGCCCCTTTCCCCCGTTTTTTTATTGTTATGAATAGTTTTTCCGGAAGATGTTTTCGCTGAGTCATTTATTCAACTTTTTTTGCATTGATGACTTCGACTTCTAATTTTTCCATGATGCAAAAAATAGTATCAAATTATTAGTTTTTTTAATACAAGTTTGAAACTAGCTGTATTTTCTTGTTCTTTTTTTGCTCTTTCTTTCTCTTTGAACGCTAAGATTCTTTTTGAGTATACTTCTTCGTTTTGCAAATGACAAAAAAAACTCATATTTTTTATGTTTTATTTGTAGAAGTTCTTGAGCTTAAAAAAATATTATTTTAAAGATAAGAAAATTTTTTTAACGATTTTGGAGGAATTTATTTTTTTTTATTGTTAGTGATTGGAATTAAAATAGGGAGAAAAAAAAAGAAATTTTCAAACTTTTATGGGGCGTTTTAAAAGTTTTAAAATTTATTGCTGTTGCTAAAAAAACATGGGTGCAAAAAAATGAGATATATCGATTTTGAGTATTTTTTTTGAAAAAATACCAGTTTTTTAGTGGCACTTGTTTTTCTAAAAAAACGAAAAGAAAAAAAGTAATGACGTTTTTTGGGAGTCATTTTTTGTTTAAATTTTTTTGTCGAAATAATGGCTTCTGTTTGTGCCAAACTTGATGAACTCTTAAACTCAAATGAGCTTTTTTTAAATGGTTTTTGCCCCTTTTTTCATTTCCTTCAGTTAAATGTTTTAACTCTTCTTTCTATTTTTGACTTTGAAAAAATGGCATCAAAAATGTTTTCATTTTTTTTCCTTCAGTGTCTTTTACCTGGTCGCTTCATGATGGTAGCTATGATGATGTAAGGGGGCATACTTGCAACAGCAACTGATGAGAAAGAATAAATGTGTGTCTGGCACGGTTTTTTTTCTCTCCAACACTGGAGCATTTGTGGAGGTTGTTGTTAGCGGTTTTCGATGCGTTGCCTCATCCCATTTTTTTATTATTGTGAAATCTCATTTCACGCAGGTGTTTAATAATTTTTCTGCGTTTGTTTTGTTTAATATCCCATCCTTTTTTTTGTATTCCCAAAAACAGGAACTGCTTTAATGAATTTTTTTTTGTAACAGATTTTAAGCAAAAAAAAATGATTGTTTATTTCTCGCTTTTTGAAAAAAGAAGAAGAAAACGAGGAGAAGGGATTAAGATTTGAAAAGCGGAACAATCTTTTGAAGCTGCAGCAGCAAAACTGTCATTGCATTGCATCTCTCGATTCGATATGATCTTTTTTCGCGCAAATGGATTAATTCGTGTAAACGATTTTATATAAATTTATATTCATAAAATTTGTGTTTCATTTTTAAAAATTTTTATGTTAGAAAAAAATATCCAAAAATAATGGATCAAGAGCTTGAAACAGATATGCGGGGGTTTGATTTGGATGATGGATTTTGTTCAACAACAAGTTCAGGGGTTGTACAAACACCAAAACAAGGAGATTTTTATCAGTTAACATTTCCCTTAAGTGATGATGAAGATTATCTTGATGATGGAATCCAAGATGTAAATATTTAATAATCTAATCTTTCTTTCCATTTAAAATTTTATGATAATTTTTAAAATGATTATTTTTAGATTCATCATGATGGAGCCTCTGAAACATCATCAACCAATACGTCAATGATTCAAACAAAAGTTTTATGTGATAATATGGTACGATCATTTTCTAATTTTTCTTCTACCTTTTTACCTTCTTTCTCTGTCACTTCCCTTCCTTGGAATACTTTCAAGCGACGTTTATATTACTTTCCTATACCTTTTGTTGGTTTATCTCTTGCCTTTGCATTTGGGTTACATTTAGATCAGGACGGAATTTCTATGGGTAATAATAATTTTACCACAATTTAAAAAATGGGGTTTTTATTTTATGGGTTGTGTTTTTTGTTGCTTGTCTTTGTTAATAATTGTTAGCTTACTGTAATTGTTAATTATTAATTTAATGCTTCCTAAAATTTTCTTTGTAATTTTATTGTTTTCTGTTACAAATTAAAAAAAAGAGTTTTTGTATAAATTTATTTTTTGTAAACGCTGGAATGATTCAATTTAAATTTTAGCTTCTTCAACAAAAAGTTAATCGTCAAAATGATGAACTTTATGAATTACGCTCACAATTGCGTGGATATTCATCTTCATCTGAATCCGCAACATCTGCACATCAAGGTGATGGAGACTTTGTTCGTCTTCAACCCCTTCATTCGACAAATACACATTCTGGTTATTTGCATGTTTTTAATGTTCCAGAATTTGCCCGTGTTTTGATTTATGAATTAAAGCCAAGAATTGCAAAACAACTTACACATTGTCTTCCAGCATATTTATTACTTGCTGGATTCAGATATTATGATCGTGAAAAAGATGAAACTGCAATTACCGGTTTATTTGCGGCTGCCCAATCAGTTTTGAAAGAAATTGCAGTGGTTTGTTTTTGAGATTTTTGAGTTTTGGGGGATTCAATAAATCTTTTTAATCTTCTTTAGAATTCAAATGATGCTGATATTTTATCCCTTTGGCTTATCAATTCTTGGAGATTATTTAATCTTTTAAGGCAGTACAGTACCGAAGAAAGTGAAGTGAGTTTTTATTTAAGAAAAGATAATAAAAATTTACCGTAATCTTTTCTTTTATCAGGAATGGAGTGCACAAAATACTGAAAAACAAAATTCTCATAAAATTACAAATTTTAATGTTGAACCATTACGAAATCAACTTAAAATCAGAATAGAAGTATTTTATCAATCATTTATGAAAAAAACTGTTGAACCATTACTTTCACCAAAGATTGTTCCGGGAGTTTTACAACATGATTCAAGTCAACTTTTAGCAAGTAGTAATGGCCCTTCACATTCTGGTTTAACTCGACAATTATCAAAAGATGTTGTCGTTCAAAGAGCTTTAGATGATTTGATTGCTCTAGTAAGTTCTATTTTTGGAATTCCAATTTTAGCAATTTTTGTTATAGCTTAATGTTGTTTACAATAAACTTCAAGCCTTTGGAGCTGATACAATTCTTATCAAACAAACATTTTGGCAAATTACTAAATGGATTTGTGCTCAAGCTTTAAATAATTTAATGTTCAGAAAAGATTTGTGCAAATTTGAAAAAGCTATCCAAATTAAGTATGTATATTTTTATTTATTTTTGAACATTTTTGATAAACTACAGTATCGTTTTAGACATAATGTATCAGAACTTCAAAATTGGTTATATCAAAAAGGACTTGGTGATATTCGGCCCGTTTTGGAGCCCCTTGTTCAAGCATGCCATTTATTACAATCTCGAAAGGATGAAGGAAATCTTGAAACTTTATGTGGTGAAATGACTTCAGAATTAAATGCAAAACAAGTTGTTTCTATCCTTCAACATTATACACCATCAGATGGATTTGAAGAAGATGCCATTGATATGGAATTTTTAATTAAAGTTCAAACGAGATTAGCTGCAAGAGCTGCTGAAACTGGGGATGATAATGAAGATAAGGTACGGTTTAGTGGCTTTGAATTTAAATGAACACACAGCCACAAAAAGCTGATTAAAATATAAAAAAGAAAATGTGAAAGGATAAAGAGGGAATGAAAGTAAAAGATAAAAATTGCTGTTTCGCCTTTAAAAACAACTGAAAATCATGGATACTGTAGCATATATTGATTTTAAATAATTTTTTAGGAAAAACTCATTCTTCCTGGAACATTCTTGCAACCATTCAATTGTGAACCATTTGTTTACTCAGATGTTAATCTTGAAACTCTCACTTTACCACCATCTCTTCACTTGAACAATGTCGCAAGATTTGCTTAGAAAGCTTTTTATATTACCAAAATATATATTTATTGTATCACGTTTTTTGCCGGTTTCATTTTTTCACCATTCTTTTTTTTTGTGTAACTCTGGTCAGTTTTTGGCATTATTATTTCTTTAAAAAATGTTTTTTTTCTCTTTCTTTCATTGAAATATAAATTCACGTGGTCATTTTATTTACTGTATCTTTGTAGCATACTATCTTTTTTCTGAATGCTGTTTTACATTTTTGCAATCTTTTTTATATAACAATTTTATAATACGTGTAAATATATATCTATCTATCTTTTAAACTTCTTTTTAGTGTTGAATGAAAATAAAAGCTTTATCAATTCTCTTTTTTTGTTTTGGAATTTAAAAATAACAATGTTTTTAAAAATTTCATAAAAAATATTACCGTAATTTTTTGAAAAACAATACACACAAATTTTCAAAATTTAATACTAAACATTTATTTAAATATTACAAAAAAAATTTCAATAATTTAAAGCTGAATATTACTATGTTAAATTTAAACAATATTTTTGATATGAAATATTACAAAATTTTTACCAGTATTTTTTTTTATAAACTGTAAACTTTCCCCGCTAATGTAAATTTGAAATTTAAAAAACACTAAAATATATATTAATTACTGTTGCTTTGGTTGAATTTCGGTGTAATCTGTTTTGGAATCTTTTGAAGTTTTAGGTGAACGAGGTTGAGATTCTGGAGTAATAGATTTAGGGCCGATTATCATATTATCATCACTAAAATGTACTGTAGCAAATGGTGAATGAGTTGAAACATCTTCAGATTCTAATAATGGAGCCTAAAAATTGATTATTAAATTAATTCTGTTTCTGAAAGGCTTGAAGAAAAAACCTTTTGTTGTCCAATTGTATCGACGTATTTAATTTTTTCATTTTCCTCCTTCTTTTGCCATTCTTTTTCTAATTTTTCTTGTCGTTTATTAAATTTTTCACGCTTTTTATTTCGCTCTTTTATTTGCTTTTTTGTTAGCATTGGTTGACCATCAAGAAGTAGCTCAGTTTGTGGAATATCTTCAAGTGTTAAAACTTGAAATCTTTCGGCCCCATCTTCATCTTCTCCAAGAATATTCTCTTCCCCAATTTCAACATCTTTTGGATTATCCCCATTATAATTGTATTCAAAATTTTCTTCATCATCTCCATCTCCAACTGCCATTCTTTCCAATTCTTTTAACATTGTATGCTTTCGTGCATCTTCTTCTTCTTCATCATATACAAAATCATATTCTTGATCATCAATATCATCATAATTTGTTATAACAAAAGATTTTTCAAATACTTTCATCTATAAAAAGTTGAAAGTTTGCAAAAATCGAAATTATGTTTTTTAGAAATCGCCAAAAAAACAGCAAAAACTTACGCCTTCTTCACGAATTTCCGGAAATTCTTTAAAACTATTATCAATTGTATTTCTAAGATATAATAATATTTGATAAAATGATGGACGATCTCGTGAATCATATTTCCAACAAGTTCTCATTAAATCATACCAAAAATCAGGGCATCCACGAGGCTTTAATAAAATTTTTCTTCGAACTTCAATATAATTAAATACGTGATCATTTCCAAGTCCAGCATATGGTTGTTGCCCAAGGGTAAGCATTTCATAGAGGACAATACCGTATGACCATACATCAGATTTAACACTAAATTTGCCGTCCCGTAAACTTTCGGGTGCCATCCATCGAACAGCTGTAAAACATCTTAGAAGGTTAAACAAGATTAAAAATTCTAAACTAACGCATTAATCGTTTTCCAGCCGGTTTATAATATTCATGATAATAGATATCTCGAGCCATACCAAAATCTCCAATTTTAACGGTTTCATCTTGTGCAACCATACAATTTCTTGCAGCTAAATCACGATGACAAAATTTTAGAGATTCTAAATAGCTCATTCCATCAGAAATTTGTGCGGCCCATTTAAAATAATTCATCATTGTTGGAGGCGGGGCATTATTGGTATTTTCTTCAGAATCTGGACGACGTGCTCTTAAATAATCTCGTAAATTTCCTTGATCCATCATTTCCATTACAACAAGAACTGGTTGTCCTTCCGATACCACCCCATACAACTTAACAATATATGCCGTATTAAATTGTTTCATTACAGATGCTTCAATCAAGAAATGTAATCTTTCAGAATTTGCAGACGATTCTGGAATGGTTTTTACAGCACATTTTCCAAATCTTACACCATTTTTTGATACAATATTTTTTCCTTCTCCAAGAAAAACTTTTCCAAATGTTCCCCGGCCAATTTCATCATAAAGTTTGATATCTTCACGTGCAAGCTCCCATTCATCTTTTTGATAAATATCCAAATGTGTAAAATAGTCAGGATTTACAGATATCTTTCCAGCAATATAATCTCTAAACTTTTTGCCAAAATTTCTTTTGTAATGCCGATATGAAAGCCAAACAACTGCAGCAACAATTAAAATAAATCCGAGAATAATATATATCGCTCGATCCCATGTTAACCATCCTGGTACATAAATTTCAAATAAATCATTGACATATACAAATTCACTGAGGTCATGCATGGAAATGGATCGAACGTGAAATGAATATACTCCATTGCTTAATCCAAGTACCAAAATTCCATTATTGTGTATAAATTCTTTTTTTGTAATACACCGTTCAGCATGCGTTTTTTCTTCATTTTTACGCCAAATTTTAAATTTAAATCCTAAAATGACGCCATTTGGATCAGCAGGAATTTTTAAACTGATCACTCGACTATCTCCTTGCTCCGTTCCATTTACAATATACGGAAATACTTTAATGCTATTTAAATCAATTATATCATTTTCTGCTAAAATATTTAATATTTTTAATATATTTAATTAAAGTTATAAAAAAACGAACGAATTGGTTGAGTTTGAACAATTCGAAAAGCGGCCTGTTTCGAGCAAGAATTTTCGGGTACTGTAATATCTTGACATGCTCGAATTTGAATTGAATATTCTGTAAAATGATTTAATCCGGTAAGGATTACACGAGTTGAAGAAATATTTGCAATTCCAAATGTTATGTTTTCATTATATATTTCGGGATATATTATTTCAACTTTTGGCTTTTTAGGTTGTTTTGCTCCAACGATGCTTCGAATTGTTCGAACTTTGGAAGTATTTACATCTTCTGCGATTTCTTTAACATTTGTTGGTCTGAAAATAGGGTTTATTAATTTTTAAGAAGTTTGTTTGTTTTTTTGAGGGTTATTATTTATCGTTCGCTTTAAGACACAGCTTTAAAAATGAGTATTTTCTAAATATTGATTGCTTTTTTGATTTTTTTTTCTCTGTTTATTTTTTTTGAGCAACTCTCATATTTATAACTTATAAATTGAGATTGTTGGACTTACTGTTGCATCAATAAAGCACTTTTTTCCGGCTCCATTTGTCCGTTGTTTTGATTTAATTTTTTGAAGGTTGTTTTTTCGTGATCAGAATTATTTTTGCCATCACATTTACAACAGCCTTTATCAGCTGCACAAGTGCCTTCAGAAACAATGGATTTTGATAAAGACTTCTTTACTGCTGCTGAATTGTTGTATTTTATTAAAGAAAAATAAATAAAAAATTTGCTTACAATGCATTCCACATGGATCCCGATTATCACTGCCAATACTTTTTGCATTCCACATTAAAATATAATGTGTTATTTTTCCATTTGTTTTAATTGGGGGATCCCATTCAAGTACAATTTTACTTGATCCAAGTGCTTCATATCTTTTAAGTCTTGGCTCTTCAGGAGTATCAAACAATGTTTTAACAAATCCAATTTTTGAAATTGCATTTTTTGCCCCCGAATGATGTATAGTTTTTGTTTGAACATAATATGCATAAAGTGTATTTGGATCCAAATCTTCCACCAAACATGTCACATCTTGAACAGCCTCATTTTCATTTTCAGGTAAAAATTTTAATTTCCATGAATCTCCACATGCTGATCGATCATCATCAATTTGTAGCTTTGAATCAATTCTATCAACCTTTTTATGATAAACTATATAACCAAGAAATTTTCTTTGATCCATATCACTTGTATTAAATTTTGACCATTTTAATGTAAATCCAAATGTGAAATTTTTGATTACAGAAACTGGAAGCGGAATTTCTTCGCAAATTGCTTTATCACCGTTGCTGAATTTTGAGATATCATTATCAGTGACATTTTGCTTTAAATTGATATTTTTTACAAATTGTATAATTCGACTGTAGCAAAGCTTATTATTATTTTGAAAATTTACAAGTCCATTTCTAATTTGTAACTTTTGTTCAACTTCTGGACTAAAAAGTTGTTGCAAATTTTCCAAATCCATTACAGATAAAGCATATCGTTTATTGATAAGTTTATTGCCATGAATAATTTCAAGATTTTTAAACATATGCAATGAAGTAAATGTTGCAGAAAATTGAATTAATAATGCTCTAAAAAATATTTTTACTGTAAAAATATATATTCTACAGTATTCCATTACCCTGTAATTTCTCGAATATTTTCAAATGCCTGTGTAAATTGTTCAGCTTTTGCACTAAATCCAGGATTTTGTACACTAATTTCAAGGGTTCCCACAATTATATTACACTTTGAAAATCTCATTGCTTCTCCAATTGATTGAACTGTCGCACCAGAACATTTTCGAGGACAATAACTTTCACAGATAATACAATTACGAGGATTTTTTGGATCTAAAAAAATGCTTTATGATCAAATTATTATCATTGATAAAAATTATTACCCTCTTGAAAACCATCAGGACAACTATAATGACATTTTCCATGAAAAGCTTTCCACTTTAATCTTTCCTTTTGTAACTCAGTTTTTACTGAAAGAAGGCTGTGACACCTTTCTGCAGTAACACATCTAGTTTCTTTGTATTCATATGTGTCCGAAGAACATCTATCAACACACTGACCATTTAATTCAAAGTTTTGGCATGCATAACATGAAGTTGGATCATTTGGAATTTCACAACCTCCAAGACAAGATGAATGGCATTTTTCACCTTTTAAACTACATCCTGGACCTTTTCCTAATTCATGATATTTGCAATCTGAAACGCATTAATTTCATGTTTTTGGTTTGCAGTTTTGCATAAATGTTATTTTTTTCGCTACAGACATACAGTAGAAGAAATATCTTTTTAACAATTTTTATACTTACATGATTGACAGCTTGTTGAATTCCAACACGAAATTTTTCCGCCAACTTTATCACATTTATTTGGATTTTCAACTTTACAGCCATGTTCATCAGGGCAACTTTGAATTTCTGGGGCATTAGCAGTAAAATCAGTGCTGCCTCCATTATCCACAAAAATATCACTAATTTTTCCAATTAAAATACTGTTCCAATTAATTGATCTTGCGAAGCATAAATTTGGATTTTCAGCAATTCGAACTCCACCATTTCGAATTAATTTTAAATTATTTAATCCAATGTGCCGTAAATCATCATTTTGAAAGATTACTAATGCATAATTATGGATAAGAGAGTGTCCACCAATGATTTGAAGATTTGGAAAAATATGCCCAACATTTGTTAAACCTCCGGCATGATAAACGAGCAAAGTTCCAGTAATTTCTCGTAAATTTTTTAATACCGGAAAATCCTCATTTTTTCCATTTGTCAATGCAATTGTAAAATCTCCATCAAGAATTGTACATTTCATTACGTTATCCAATGTAACATTTGCATCCGTTGCTGCAAATATCCCAGGTTGAATATTTCGAATTTCAACATAATATGGACAAAATGTTTCTTTTAAGGCATGGATTCTATCCTGAAAAAAGGGAAAAGGTAAAAAAGAATTCAGGAAAAAAATTGTCTGAAAATAAATGAGAAAACACCCCCCCCCCCCCAAATATTTTTGTACACTAAAAAAGTAACCACATTTTTTCAAAATCGTTTAAAACGTAGCAATTTCATTTGCACTTTATTTAAATCAATCAATCGATTAAATTGTGTACTAATTTTGAACCCAAAAATGTTTTTAAAAATTAAAAACACGTGTTAAATTAAAATAAAAACCACTTGATCTTCTTTCACAATTTTATCAATTAATAAAGAGTTTAAATAAACAAACCAAAGACAACGACAAAACCATAAATAAAAACCATGGCGATAAAACCCGCATCTCTTTTTAACTTTGAACACCAATGTTTTTCCGCACTCCAATGATAAAACCGTTGTTGCTATTAATGACCCATAATAATAAAAAAAAATAATATAAATATATATCTAAAATAAATTTAATACAAAAAGATGGAATAGAAAAAAAATTGAATAAAAAAGCAACGATAAATATTTGTTTCTTTTTTCTTCTTTTTCGGTGTTATCATAAAAAAAAGTATTACATTAAAAAAATACTTTTCAAATAACGCGAAAAGAAAAATCATCAAGAAAAAAAATGATGAAAAAAGAGCAGCAGAAATAATAGCAAAGAAAATATCAATGTTTTGTATCACAAAAAAAAGAAGATATTTAACATGACTGATTCATAAGGGTTTATTTTTAACAAAATATAAAATATTAGTTTTTGTTTAACAAAAAATTTAATATGTAGTAAAACAATGAAAAACAATTATCAGCTTTAAAAAAAAATGGGATTAAGTTAGTAAATTTGAAGTATTAAAAAATTAGCTTTTTAAAAAAAAGTTAAAAATTGTTTAAAAAAAGGTATCAAACAAAAATAAATGAAACCGAAAATAATAATGTACATTCCTTTTCTCTCTTTAAAGCATGTGAAAAAAAAATAAATACAAAAAACACAAACGTCCATGTTTTCATATTTTTTTTGTTGTTTTTTTGGAAATTGTTTGAATAAAGCAAAAACAGAAAAAAATGCAGTAAAGAAAAATAACAACAGCAGCAGCAGTAAAGAGAGAGAAAAAAAAATAGCGAATTTTTCTGTTTTCTCCAACAAAAATACTGACACACAAACACATTTTCTCTTCTTTTTCTTCCTTCTATCCTTCTTCAGCTCTTGTTATTTTTCTCTTACAACAAAAACTGATATAGCCTGACTTTCCTTCCTGCCAGCTGACTGTCCGTATTTCCATTTTTTTTATTCCGCACACAAACACACAAACACACACATTCACATTCACCGATACCATTAATAAACACACAAGTTTAAAAAAATGAATTATTTCTGATTCTTTGTAAATGATAATAATGTATTTTTTTTTGTTGTCTCTCATCTGTCATATATATTTGTATTGCTATAAATTTAAATTCAAATAACAATTTGTTACAAAATAATAGATTTTTCATAGATAATACAGGTGTATTAAAAAAATATGTTTGCTCTAAAATAGAAAAAAAATAGAGACACATCAATTTTTTTTTATGTACGTCAAACAAAGAAATTTTGTTTAACGTTTTTGTAATTAATTTTGATATTTTTAAGTTAAAAATTATGTTAAAAAATGCGTCAGAAATAAATGTAGGAATTGATTTAAAGAGAAAAAAACACCCATACTTTGCTCAAACATAATGAAAAAAAGTTTTATTTTTTTGTTAAAATTTCAAAAAAATGATAAAAATAAAAAAATACAAGAATTAATAAAAATGATGCAATTTTTTACAACAATGGAATTTCATGTCCGTTGGCGGCAATAATTTTTTGTGCATATTTTTTTGTCTTTTTATCAATGAATTGATGATAAAAGTGATATATTACATAAAAAGTTGCACCAACAAAAATTATGATAAATAATGATAAGAGATAAAACATTTTAATCCAGCTACACCCTTCAAAAATATTAATTTCAAACAAATCTTTTCTGACGGTTGCAGCAGCACTGATACCTGCTGAAGAAATTGTAATCACTTTAAACGAATAAATGCCATTCTTCAATCCAAGTGCCAAAATTCCATTGATTTTTTCATAGTCCGATTTGCTGATACAACGTTCGAATGGCAGCTGTAAAGATACGATAAAAATTAATTAAATTTTTAAAAATGTAAAATAAACTAACTTCATTTTTACGCCAAATTTTATATCGAAATCCTAAAATGACGCCATTTGGATCAGCAGGAATTTTCAAACTGATCACTCGACTATCTCCTTGCTCCGTTCCATTTACAATATATGGAAATACTTTAATGCTATTTAAATCAATTATATCATTTTCTGCTAAAATATTTAATATTTTTAATATATTTAATTAAAGTTGTAAAAAAAACGAACGAATTGGTTGAGTTTGAACAATTCGAAATGCGGCCTGTTTAGAGCAAGAATTTTCGGGTACTGTAATATCTTGACATGCTCGAATTTGAATTGAATATTCTGTAAAATGATTTAATCCGGTAAGGATTACACGAGTTGAAGAAATATTTGCAATTCCAAATGTGATATTTTCATTATATATTTCTGGATATATTTTTTCAACATTTGCTTCAGGCTTTTGCGATTGTTCTTCAGAAATAATGTATTGATCAAAGTGATAATATTCAATTGGTTTGACACCATTATTGCTTAAAAAAGGGTGAGTAAAAGCTGTTTTTTAAAAGAATGTCAAGAAATCATGTAACCAATGAATGGAGGAGGGGGGGGGGGGGAGTGATCTAATTGTCACAATGTTGACGGAAGAAGCATTTGCTGTTAGGTCACGAGGGGGGGGGGGTCCAGAAACCAAGATGTGATTTCTGGACACCATATGGGAGCAGCTTCGTAGGCCTTTCATACGCTGGGTGGCGCAAAATTTGGGAATTTTCACAGGGGTATCCTTTGGTGCATTTAAAACTTTTTTTACTTTCAAAATTATCAAAAAGGGGACCTTTTGCATTTTTCTGGCTAACGGAAAATATTTGTTTTAGACGGACTACCTAGCCCATATGTGATGGACATTCCCATATTGTAAGTGCATAATAAAGGCAGAATTTTATGCAAACTTTAGTAAACATATTTTTAAAAGTAATTTTTATAAATAAAAAAGTTTTTTAAACTTACATTTCAAAAACTTCAACTGATACAGTATCGTCAAAATTTGTATCATTTTCAGATTCTTCAACTTTTTTTCTTGAACTTAAAAAAATTACTGTAGTTTAAATAAAAGAAAAACAAAACACAAATTTTTTAAATTTTAAAATTTAACTAAAAACTAAAGCAATAATAACTTACTGTGGTGTTGGATAAATAATATCTAATACAGTATCTTCTAAATCTGTATCACTTTCAAATTTATCATTTTCGCTTGTAATTTTTTCATTAATCTCTGATTTATGGCAGTTTTTTACGGAAGTTTTTTGAATATTTTTTATGCTGTCATTTGATGATATCAGTAAAGAAGGAGGAGAAGATTCAAGATTCACTAAAAAGAAAACCTTTTTTTAGAGATAATTAAAGATTTTTACGTACATTTAATTCCATAAAAATCATGGTCAAAATTGTCAATACTTTTTGCATTCCACATTAAAATATAATGTGTAATTATTCCATTTTTATTAATTGGGGGATCCCATTCAAGTACAATTTTGCTTGGCCCAACTACTTCTGCTTTCGTTATCAATGGCATTTCAGGAGTTGTAAAAGGTGATTTAATAAATTCAATTTTAGAAATTGCATGTTTTGCATTTGGATGTGAAACAACTTTTGTTTGAACATAATACGCATAAATTGTATTTGGCTCAAAATCTTTAATCAATATTCTCCTTTCATTACCATCTGAGGAAGGGCCAGGCTTTTCACGTATAAATTTAGATTCCCAATTATTGCCACCATTTTCATTATCATCCATGTAATAACCAATATCAGTATCAATTTTATCAACTTTTTTATAATAAATTGTATATCCTAATACAACAGTATCATTAAAATTTGTTGTATTAAATATTGCCCAATTTAAATTAAGAAATCGATTACCATAAAAATAAACTTCATTAAAATTTAATTGATAAAAATCACAAATTATCTTTTCACCATTACTGTATTTTGAGATATCTTTTTCCGTAATATTTTGTTTTAAATTGATATTTTTAATAAATTCCATAATTTTATTATAACATAATTTTGGATTATTTTCAAAATGAACAAAACCATTTTTGATGGTAATATTTTGTGGAAAAAGTTGTTGCAAATTTTCCAAATCCATTACAGATAAAGCATATCGTTTATTGATAAGTTTATTGCCATGAATAATTTCAAGATTTTTAAACATATGCAATGAAGTAAATGTTGCAGAAAATTGAATTAATAATGCTCTAAAAAATATTTGTAAATGTTTAAAAATATATTCTACAGTATTCTATTACCCTGTAATTTCTCGAATATTTTTAAATGCCTGTGTAAGCTTTTGATCTGATAATTTTTCACTATTTTCAAAATTTATATTTAAATTTCCTTCAATAATATTACACTTTTCATAATATAAAGCTGCTTTTATTGTTTCAATTTTTCCACCTAAACATTTTCGAGGGCAATAATTTTCACAGATAATACAATTACGAGGATTTTTTGGATCTAAAAAAATGCTTTATCATCAAATTATTATCACTGATAAAAATTATTACCCTCTTGAAAACCATCAGGACAATTATAATGACATTTTCCATGAAACGCTTTCCAAAAAGTTGTATTCTTTTTTAGGAGTGATGCAATTGGTTTTAAATTGTGGCATTCTTCTTGTGTAAAACATCTATTATCCAAATATGCAAAAGTATTTGAAGGGCATTTTTCGACACATTCCCCGTTGAAACTATATTTTTGGCATGCATAACAAGATGTTGGATCATTTGGAATTTCACAACCTCCAAGACAAGATGAATGGCATTTTTCACCTTTTAAACTACATCCGGGACCTTTTCCTAATTCATGATATTTGCAATCTGAAAGCCATTAATTTTATGTTTTTGGTTTTCAAAAAATGGGTTATGTTTTAATTTAAAAAGTAGGGTACAGTAATTACCATGTCATACTGTAAAAACAGTATACCATAAAAAATTTTAGAATTTTAAACTTTTGTGAAACAAAACTGTCCATTTGTATGTTTATTTACTTACACGATTGACAGCTTGTTGAATTCCAACACGAAAGAATTCCATCCATTTTTTGGCACTTTTTAGGATCTTCAACTTTACAACCATAAAAATCTTGGCAACTTTCTGTCGCATTTTCTGAGAATATTGAATCGTAACCATTTTGATAAATTTTAACATTTCCAATTTTTCCAATCAAAATATCATTCCAATTAATTGATTGCGAAAAACATAGTTTTGGATTATCAGCAATTCGAACACCCCCGTTTCGAATTAACTTTAAATTATTTAATCCAATGTACCGTAAATCATCGTTTTGTATTATAATTAATGCATTATTTAAAACAGACGATTGTCCACCGATAATTCGAAGATTTGGAAAAATGTATCCCAGATTTGTTAAACCGTGAACATTTGAAACAATTAATTTTCCAGTAATTTCATGCAAATTTGGAAATACAATAAAATCTTTATTTGTATAATTTCCAGAAATAAATGCCATTATAAAATCTCCATCCAAAATTGTGCATTCTTTTATGTCTTTCCATGTTGAATTTGATGTTCGATGCTTAGAGACTGTTTTGGGGCTACTTCGCATTCGTAGATCATCAAGGCATCGTTGTTCTTTTTTAAATGCCCCTATTTGCTAAAACTTATTTTTTTAAATACAAAAACAGAAAGGGGTAATCAGAAATAATATTGACCAAAAAAATCTAAAATTTTTCCCCAAAAATTAAAGCGTTTTTCTTTTCCTCTTATTGGGAATTAAGTGATACCGTGTTATTCACACTTTGCCAAACCAAAGCTTTCTCTCTAAAATTAGGTCAAAATGGAACTTCTGCTGTGAAAAGTTGACAAATTATGATGTAAAGTTCAACTTTTCACAAACAAAGTTTTATTTGTGCCTAAATAATTTAGGCTAAATTTTGAGAGAAAAAAATTTGGCAAAACGCGAAAAAGCAGCTTCAATGAGCCTTTGATTCACGTCGAGAGACCTCAAATCAATGTCGAACAAAAAAAATTGTTCAAGGTGGGTCTCCCCCTTTAACATATTTTATATTACTTGCCCTCAGCCAAAAAAAAATTATAGCTTAAAAATTTGCTTACCAAAAATAAAGTACAAAAAATAAGCAATAAAAACGACCAAGAAAAAGAACTTCGCATTTTTGTAAACTTTTTTTCAGCAATATTTTCAGGAAATCATTTATATTATGTATCTGAAAAAAAGTTTTTTTGAAAAAAGAGAAATAAAAAAAAGCAAAAGATGGCAAAAAATAACAAAATAGTTAAAATCAATTTTATGCATTTTTTTATAAAAACTTTTATCGCTGCCAAAAAAACAGACGGGCTGCCTGTGACCGAACAAAAATGATCAATTTTTTATAGGTATAATTTTTTTTAGGAAAAGAAAATTGAACCGCCTAGTTTTTATTGCCATTATTTTTTATTCGATTCAAGCCGCTCCGAATTTAAACAACCGCGGTTTGATAAAAGATAAAAGAGAAACAAGTGGTTCAAAATTTTCTTATCAGTTTTTATAAAGGTATTTTTTTTGAAGGCGATCGATCAATGACCAGAAAAAAAACAACAAAAAAATTTCAATTTTTAGATAAAAAAAATATGATAAAATTCCTTTCTCATTTTTTTTAAAAAACAAAGAAATTGAATTTAATCAGGGATGAGAAATCCGGCCGAAAAGTACGGCCGGCCTGCAGCAATCCGGCCGGCCGCATTTTTCATCCCTGAATCCAATATCCAAAAGTTTTAGTGAAACTCAAAGTTTTTTAGATCAAAAAAAATTTCACAAAAACAAAAAATGTATAAAAAATAACTGCTTTCCTTCGATTATTAATAAAAAAAATAAAGGGTTTTTAATTTTTGACGTTTATAAATGACTGATTTTTTTTACAGCTGAAACGTCTTATGATAACAAAAAAAGGGTTAATATTAAATTACTTTCCCATGATAATTAGTCATTTTTTTAAATAAAAAAAAACTTCTATTAAAAAAATTGGCGGTGAAATAAGAAAAATTAATAAAGAAAATACGAACGAATTTTGAGCTAGTTATTGCTGAAAAATGCGGCCGGCTCTTTTTTTATAGCAAAATTCTTTGTTTTTGCCAAATAAAAAATTTTAAAAATTCGTTCGCCCGTTGCTGCCAGCCGTTATTTTGTGCCGGATTTTTCCCACTCCTGTAGCCAGTTTTCCAGGATGCCGAATTTGTTCCACCATAATCAAAGATCTCTTTTTTGTGATAGTCATATAATAATAAAATAAAGAAATATTAAATTAAATTTCATTATTTTACGAACTTAATTTTTCTATTTCTTTAAAGTTTACAGTAATTAAATTACTGTAACAACTATTTTTTTGTGTCAAATTTATTTTTTATAATCAAATATATTAAAGTCTATCCCCCCCTTTTTTTATGGTTAAATAAAAGTACAAAGTTTTTAGTTTCCATTCTTTTCATACTTTTTTTCAGACATAAATATTTTATTAAAAAAAGAAATGGATGGAATAACTTGTACACTTTGTGTAATTCCATTAATTTCTGTTGAAATTAATGAAAGTTTACCAATTTTTGGTGATATTCCATCAGTTGCAGATTTTTCACTGATTAGCTATCTGTCAGCGATGCTATTCAATCTATCTTTTATTTTTATGATTTTTATCAGTATTTTTCTTTGCATTGAATTTACAAAAACTAAAACAAAATTAAAAACAAGTTATTACATATTAATATTTTTGGGTTCAATTACATATTTAATTATAATAATTTTATGGAATTATTCATATTTAACTTTCGTGATGAGAAAAAAGGTCAAAAATGGTTCTCCCACAACGAAAGATGATTCATCCGTGATATTTGTGAGTCGATGGTATTACTCTTTTCAAATTGGAATTTGGAATTCTTATATTTCAATTAATCGAGCAACAGCTTTAATAAATCCAACAAAATATCATCAATTTTGGAAAATTAAATATATGATTTTTCATGCATTAATAATTATCATTTATCCATTTTTAATCGATATTACATCATTCTTTCGCAATGCCTGTCAATGGAAATCTCTAAATTTTCAATGCCAAAAATTTGTTATCAATGATCAATGGTTTGCTGCTGCCTCAACGTCCGCCCATGCAATTCTATCAATTTTTATTACAATTTTTTCACTTTGGTTTGTTCGAAAAAATGGTTCTACCACGATTTCATGCATCGAAAAACGTTTAACTTTTCAAACTTTATTTGCTTCAATTTTTTTAATAGCTTTTTCAATTTGTGAACTTTTTGCAATTCAATATTTTGATTCAACAAATATTTATCTATATAATCTTTACAGTTCTTTATCAGATTTATTTTATGCAATTTATTATTATCCTGCAATAATTATGGTATTTTTTGTTAGGTAAACATTTGCATATTGATTGAGATTTCGATATATCCCTAGTAAGGCCGTATACAGAAAAAAATTGATTTCGGTGGGGCACACCTTTGGTATTTTGCCGCCGCTAACACGAAGTGGCAAAAGATCAAAGGATATTCCTCAATTTCAGGAGGGCACCGGTATCCCCCCCCCTAACCTACAGGATATATGAGATCTGAGATTAAACTTTAATGCTTTTTTTCCCATTTTAGTCCATATTTTCGTCGACGTTTTCTTTTATTTTATCTTCCAAAAAAGCTTTATCACAAATTTGGAAAAGCAACACCTTCAACCCAAAATATTACAATTTTTTATACAACTGCTCGGGCAGCTTTAAAACTACAAATAAGATTGCATTAAATTTGTTGGTAAAATTGTTCAAAAAATATGTAATGGATTTTATTGTTACCAAATTTTTGTCAAATTCGTAATAAAATTTAATCATAAAATTTATTAAACTTTTGAATTTTATTTCAACATTTTAGAAAAAAAATTTGCTTATATTTAATTTAAAAAAATGAGATTAAAATTTGGGATAATTGTGTTAGAAAAAAAATGGAATTACTTGAATCAGGATGACGCAATTTGTAACCAAGATTTTCGCTTTCGTTTATATTTTCAAATTTTAGCACAAAAAAAAATTCTTTGAAAACTTTTTCAAAAATTTTTCCAAAAAATAATTTAATTTTGTTTCTTCCAAAAAAAATGATTCAAATTTAATGAATGTAAAAAAAAGAACCAATTCAATTTTTCAAATATTTTTGCAAAAAGCAAAAACAAATCATGATCTGTTTTTTTATTCCACATTTTTTTAAAATAGAAAATTTTATCAAAAATGATTCAAAAAAAATTCTTTAAAAATCAAAGAAAAAAAATGAAACCAAAAATTTTTGGTATAAAAAAAACTGAAATTTATCAAAAAAAACTTTATATCAATAATTTTTTCCAATTGTGAAAAAAACAAAAAGAAGGAAAAATGTCAATGAAGCCATCACTTGTGCTTGGAGTTGTTGGAAATAATTCATTACTGTATTTAAGTCAATGTGAAAAATCTTTGGAGGCTGAAGAACAAGCAGCAGCAGTGAATGGATTTCGGGGAATTAAAAGCACTTCCATCATTGATAATTCAAAAGGTAAAAACAACTTTAATGGCATCTTTTTTGCACCAAATCGTTGGACAAATTTACCCAAATATTTGGTTAAAATACAAGGTTATCTTTTTAATACAATTTTTTTGTAGTTTATTCAAATTTTGGGGAATAAAAAAATAAGGAGTAAACTGGATATCTATTTTTTTGGGGGTCTCATAACGAAAAAGTTCTTTGAATCTTAAATTCAAATTTCTAGGGTATCTACAATGCTCTTCTTGGAAGTTACAGTATGAATTATTGGAATCTGCTCGATTAAGCATTTTGAAGAAACTTGTTGATCGAATTCATGAAGCTAAAATGTTTTCCATTATCATTGAAGAAGCAACAGGAATTAGTAATAGGTATGTGAAAATTTTGAAGTGCAAATAAACAAAAAAATGTCTCAAATGGAATTTTGATTTTGCGAGAAATTTGAAGAATAAAAACTCAAATTTAAAAATTAGACATAAATTGATTTTTTTCGAAAGATAAAAATTAATTTTAGTGATATCAGGATTTAAGATATCTTTTAAAATATGATTAAGTGAATTCATTAAAATGGGGAATCCCACCTCTAACAACTTTTTGTCAGACAACTAAAATAAATCTTCATGGGTCCTGACACGAAAAATAAACTTGTTAGATATGAAACACCCTCTTTAATTAACTTTTTAGTCAAAAAGAACAACTTTGCCTCACGGTCCGCTATTATTATGATGGAGAAGTTTGTGAAAACTTTTTGATAATTCGTCCTTTACCATCTGAAAAATCTGATGAAATCACAAAGCATATTATGGATGCCATCAAAGAAGTTGGAATTGATTTTAATAAAGCAAAGCTAATTGGACAAGAATATCGTGGTAAGAATGCTGCATCGGGAAATAATGGCGGAATTCAAAAAGCTATCAAAGACCTTCATCCAATGGCATTTTACATTCATCCTTCGGCACATTCCTTCAATTCTGCCATCTGTAATGCTACAACCGTTCAACTGGTTACGGTAGTTATGATGCAAATAAATAAAATTTCACAATTTCTTGGTGAATCGACTCAACGTTGGAAAATGTTGAAGGAAGCTGTGGATGATCTTCGGATTAGTGATGGACGAAAACAAAGCTTATATCCATGTTGTGAAATTCCATGGGATAAAGATAATATGTCTTTCAATGCCTTCTATCAACTCTTCCCCGCTATCATCAATGTTTTATCCCGACTTTCCCTTGATAATGATGAAACAATTGAAACAATTGTCTCGGCACGAAAAGCTGGAAATTATCTTGATACAATTTTGAAGGAACAATTCATCAAAGTTTTGTTACTTTTAAAAGAATCTTTCAAAACTTTAACGGATATTTCTGGAGAATTTCAAAAAATTGATCTTCGAATTATTCCTGCAATGGAAAGAATTCAAAATTTAACTTCTCGAGTCGATGAATGGCTTATTGGAGAAGGCTCCTGTACAATTGCCAATATTGAAGCGGATTATCAAGAGCTTAAAGAACTTGTTCTTGATTATTATATCCGAAAAGCTCCGTATAATTTTAACTTTGAACAAAAAGTTTTTCGACCATTTCTTATCGATTTTCGGCAACAACTTCGAAATTATTTCGGACAACATTTTCATTTGATGGCACAATTTGTTTTTCTTTTACCAGGAAAAATGGCAGAATTTCGGGAAATTTCGGATCTTGTCAAATTTTATATTGACAATAAGCGTGGCACCGGGCCGAGTAAGCCCGGGCTCGGCCCGGGCCCGGCCCGGCCCGTCGGGCTCAGGCCGGGCCGGGCTCAGACTTTATCGGGCCGGGCCGGGCCGGGCTTTGAAAAGTCGGCCCGCGGGCCGATAGATAATTTAATGGATGGAAAAAAAGGGAAAAATTTGAATCATGAAAATACAAAAGTCTAAAAAATATTAAATTTGAAAAACTTATCTTTTTGAGAGAAAGTTTTTCTTTTGTAAAATTCAGCATATCACCAATTTTTTGAATTATTTAAATGGGTTTTTGTTTTAAAAAATATTTTTGTCTTAGATATATAATTGATTCTACACAGGTCTCCGGCCTTGCGCAAAATAGACAAGAAAATGAGAATTCTCTACCAAAAGTTCAAAAAATGAGATTTCTCATTCAAAAAATGAGAATTCTCTACTAAAAACATAAATACGAGATTTCTCTACCAAAAAAATTTAAAAAAAAAGAAAATTGTTGCAACAAACGATGGGACCTCGAAAGTTAAATATTAAATAAACCAGCAGGAATATTTTTTTAATATGTTTTAACCTACACTGATGCCGTTTAAGCGACAGAAAAAAAAATTAGATGTGTGTTAACTATATTGCATCATCATTATATTCTTCTTGTTTGAAGCGGTAACGAAATTTAAAAGACAATTTTTAGTCATCGTTTTTCCTAGACTAGTCAACAATTTTTTTATTTTCATTTTTGTGTGTCCCAAAATTAGCGCGTGTTATTAAAATATTTTACTCTCATATTTTTGCTTGTGTTGGGTTATTTATAACAGATTATTGTTTTAAAAAATATTTTTTTTCTGTTTGTCTTTGTTTGTTGTTTGTTGTTTCTTGTTGATATTTCAGAAATAAAGTGTATATTAAATATAACAAGAGAAAATAATTGTAAAAAAAAATTTTGATTCAATCAGAAAAATAGATTTTTTTGTGAAAGCCCGAAGCCCGGCCCGGCCCGGCCCGGTCGGGCCCGGGCCGGGCCGGGCTCAAAGGTGGTCGGGCCGGGCCGGGCCCGGGCCGGAAAAAAGTGGGCCCGTGCCACGCTTAATTGACAATAATCTTGTCTCTGCTGGCACGGATGATGTCAGACATGAATTCTTTCAATGGCACAAATATGCCATTGATAAACTATATTTTCCGCTGACAGAGTTAATTCCAAAAGCTCAAAAAATGAATTTCAAAACTATTGCCACTCTTCTTCAAGCATATGTAACAATTCCGGCATCGGATGGTGAACGATCTTTTTCATCATTAAAAGATATCAAAGAATGCCTTCAAAATTCAACTTTTGATTCACATTTTAATGCTTTATTTTCTATCTACAGTAATGACAACATTCAATGCACGGAAGATGAAGTCATTACAATGTTTAAAGCTCGACGAGTTCATTTTGCTGCTTAAAATTCTTTTTTGTTTTAAATCAACAAAAAACGACAACGCTTTTTTTAATCCTTCTTTTAAAACTGCCTTTTGCTATTATTATTATAATTTAAAATTGGTTTAAATGGTTTTTTGCAATAATAAATAATTTAATGCTTTGAGTACTCCCCCAAAATGAAAATATTTTTTCATATCAAAATGACGTACAATAAGATAACAATTGATTGTCACTAAAATTTCAAAATTAACAAGTATAACCAGAAAAGAACAATCCTCAATTTTTTCATGTGATATTCTCAGGAGGATAATCCTCCAAAATCCTCAAACTTTGCCGTAATTTTAGCGGTAAAATTACACCTCTACCAGGGCAGTGCGGAATTGAGATTTTAAGACCGAAACGGAATCCGGAAAAAAAACTAATCTTATTCCGTAAAAACCGGAATGAAACGGAATCCAAAAAAGGAGCGGAATTCCGCTCATAACGAAATCTGGAACGAAATTCCGCACCCAGGGTCGTAAATAGGGGGGTGGAACCGGGGAAAGTACACCCCCCCCCCCCCGTTTTTCGCTCAAATATCAGGGGAAAAATTGAATTCATACTAGATAAAATGAGATTTTCCAGGTTTTTTATAAGGAAGTTCCACCCCCCTTATTTTTGAATTATGCCCTGTCCGCACAGACCTGATCTCTACCAAATACTCAAGTATGAAAAATAGATTTACGTAAAAGGAACACTTTGCACATTGAATCCATAGCAAAGTAATGGTGCTATTTTATGGTCCGATGTCTGGCATAATGTTTTTAACTCCATATTTCAAAAAAGTTTTCATTTTTTTATATTGGAAAAAAAATCTGAAAAACCTAAGAAAACGTTTTTCACACGGGCTCTTTGGGTGTCCGGTTAACGCGCCCTTGGCCCAAAATGATCCAAAATAGCTTAAAAATGATTAAAAACATTATCCCAGTTGATTTTAAGTTGTTTTATGAAGGTGCTCCAAAATTTTAAAAATCACGAAAAATGGTTGATTTTGGTGGATTTTGACCTGAAATCGATAGAAGGAGACAAGAAATAAAAAAATCCTTGCGCCATTTTAAAGTCCTAACTATATATCAACTTTTAGTTGTAAAAGGTTTGAAATAATGCCATTACTGGTGACGTTTCAACGGACTGAAAATGTTCAAAACTTGTTAAAAAAATGATTTTTTCTTACTAATTTTCATGTCCTGACCTTAATACAACCTCAAATAAAATTCTGTTGCGCCTAATTAAAGCTCAGGATCTACTTTACAAGTTCCATTTACAACTACTTTTAATTAATACCAAAAATAATGACTTTCAACGGATTGAAAAAGATGCACTTTTTTGATGTTTTAGTACTACTAGAATTTTAATGTGCTATATTTCAAGAACAACGCATAATTATGGAAAATCCTCCTGCCAAAAGTTAGCTAATATATACATGTATAAAAAAAAGCTGTAATTGAGTTTTTATCTCATAAATTGAAAATTTGTATAAACATATTGTATGACACGTTTTTTCGAAAAAAATGACGCTGAAAACTTTAAATCACTGCCACATGAGAACCAGACCTCCAATTAAAATTTCCTCCTGCCAAATCTTAGCAAATATTGTTCTGAGTTAAAAAAAGTTGACAGAAAATGTTTTCAAGGCATATTGAAAATTTGCATAAACATCTAAGAACTAATGTGCGGTTTGGACTTCTTCTTGAGAATAAAATATCTGCAAAGTTTTTTTTGGGTTTTATTAAGTTTAAAACGTTTAAAATCATTAACGGCATCATTTTCAATCATTTTCGGCCAATTTTGGTGCAAAAATTAAAAAAAAAATTTTTTAGATTTTACTGCACAGGGGGGACCAAGTGAAAAAGTTGAAAAATAAAAAAAAATTTTTTTATATTTTTTGCTTTTAAATGATAAAAATATGTCTGTTGTTACATACTTTTTTAATATCAGTGCCAAAAGTAGCCAAAAAACATATTTTTTCTCATTTTAATCAAAAAAAATTTTTTTGGATTCTGAATCCTCTTCCAGAATCTTTATTTTTTTTAAAAATCGGCAGGCACCCTGCTGATATTTATCCGTGAGTATTTAGCTATCTTTTGGTACCTTAATCATCCCTGTATGATCACCCTTTGCAAAATCCGCCTTAACCGGACAAAATAGGGGTAAAAAAGAGCCCGTGTTCAGTATCTTCCAGTTTTTTTCATTTTCTCGCACATGAAAATGAAAAACATTTTGCGAAACATCAGACCAAAAAATTGCACCTGTGTTAGCTACATGGTCAAATATTTTACTAACTTGTTGATGCGGATGAAGCAATTTATGTTAAAATATGTATGATTTAAAAAACATAGCAAAGAATACAAAAAATATTTATGTTAAATAAAAATATGGTTTCTCCTCTTCTAAATCCCATGAATGATTTGTTAAAAGATTTTGGAGGATTTCTTTATTATTGTCATTGATTCTAAAGCGGAAATTTAAATACGATTTTGGAGCAGCAATATTCTAAAAAAAAAAAAAGGTTGACAGTCTATTTTTAAATTTATTTAATGGTAAAAAAACTTGCAATAAATAATTGATACGCTAATTTCGGATCATTCAAATCAGTTAAAGAGCAAATGGATGCTGCTTTAATTTTAACTGTTTTAATTTTCTGAATATTTTGGTTGTCGAAATTTGGTGGAAAAAGTGGAAGGGGCGTATAAAAATTTAATCTTTTTATCAAAGGCATAAAATAAATTATTTCAAAGAATGATGCAATTCTTTCACCATCTTTTATGCATGCATGAACCCAAAATCCTGCATATTTCACCGAGGCACAAATAAATTTGAATTCTTCCAAAGTTAAAATTTGATCAATGCATTGAAAATATTTTATATCAGATTTATAGATTTTTGGAATTAATTTTGAAATTGTATATCGATCTTTAGGATTTTGGACATAAAAATAATTTGTTAAATATAATTTTTTAATGCTTGATAGACCCATATCTGAAGTTGAAACAAAAAGTGAATGTTGATAAGATACTGTAGCCGTCAAATTATGAACTTGTAATTGAAAACAAATTGGAACTTTCAGTAATGAAAAAAATTGCTTGCAACTTGAATATAGCTTTGATAGAATTTTATAATTTGCATTTTTAAGCAAAAAATTAATGATGAATTGTGAGAATGCAAAGTTGTTTTGGACGAATGAAAGCTTGAATGTTAAAGGAATTGATGGCCGTGGTCTCGTAGGGATTTCTTCGATCGCGTAATCAGGATATCGTAGAGCATCTTGTATAATTTGGTCTTCGATATTTTTTAAAACTGAATTAAAACTACTTTTTGATGAAATATCTTTTTCAGAAAATTTCTCTTTCATTAAATTCATTGCTGCTTCGATCGAATAAAAATCTCTTTCAAATGCGATGCAATCGATTCTCCATTTTTTTACATTTACATTTCCAACTTTTTCAATCCGGTCAATTTCATTCCGATAATTTTTTCTCATTTCTAAATCATCAATGAATAATCGACAATACCGTAGATATAAATCCAGTAACCACTAAAATAGTTTTACTGTAAAAATTAATTTTATATAAAATTTTAACAACTTTATAATAGTTTTTTTTATCTAAAAATTTGAAATAAAATTTCCATATTTTTTTATCCTCTGGATTTTCGCCTAATCGATATTCGATATTTTGAACAATAAATTTATCATCTTCGATCGTTAAAAGAAAGTTTATCCATTTTTCGCAATCATCTTTTAAGGAATAGAATTTTTGTAATAAAGTCATCGAATTTAGGTAATTTGCATATAATTCTCTGGAAATTGGTGCTGCTAAAAAAGTACGGTGGATTACTTTCAGCTGTAAAGTCTTTGTTCAAACTTGAATATTGTTTGTAATATTTCCAGTTTAACTTTAAAAAATTATTTGGAAAATTAAAAGCAATATTTTCGGAAAATTTTTGCATTTGCATCATCCGTTTTGGTGAATGTCCAGGGGTCATAATAATTGTCCGATTTCCGATAACCTTTTTCCATTTTAAGGTCTGAAAATAATTTTTATAGTACATGGAATTAATTAATTTATCAACAAAATTCGCAAAATCTAAATGCTGCGCGATATAGTTCATTTGCCGAAACTGAAATCGGCAATGAAACTGCGTTTTCTTAGTCATTTCTGGACACTCCCTAAGCAGCATTTATGCTTATTTTCCGCCGGAAATTTTTTGAAAAACTTACATTTTGACAAATATCATTCATTTCGTAGATGTTATACATGTAAGAAAAATAAAAATGAAACTGTGCGTTTAAAAAAAGGGGTGCTAAGAGTTCCATTTTCTCAGAATGTTGTAGATTTGGGATATTTTGGGTAACTGTCCTAAATATATATAGTTTTAAATTTAAATTTTAAAAAATGAATGACAAAAACTTACTTTGCCCATTTTTCCCAAATGCACGGAATTGTCGTGTATTTTTTTGTAAAATTTTGAAAATATTCAGTTTTTTTATCAATACTCAAAGCTGAATTTACATCGTTTTCAAGCTTTTTTAAGGCTGATAAATAAATAGGAGATAATTTATCAGAATAAAACTCGATAACAGAATTCATAATTTAAAACAAACAATAAATTGTAGAAAGCAGAGACCAAAATAATTCTAATAAATGAAAATAAATGGGCAAACAATTAAAGTTTATTGAAAAAATTGATATTTTTTTCGCTAGCGAGGGGGGGGGGGGTATGGTTGTAAGGTAATAAAGCCTCATAACGATTTCGTCTGATGGTTAAATAACCCTCAGAGGTGACATTATATGCCTCTTGGAATTTATTTGCACTCGAAGAAATAATTCTAATATTTTTAGTTCTGGGCCAATAAAAAAAGGGGTCCGGACGATTGGGCCACTTTTTCAAAAGCGGAAATCAATGAGAAAAAAGGTTGCCTTGAAGGCAAAAAGGTCAGCCAATAAAAAACCAATAATTTGCAAAAAAGGTTTATAGAGAAAGGAGCCCCCACGACCCCTTAAAAATTTTTTTTTTAGAACTAAAAAAATTTTTTACAAGGGCTCCTTTTTTTCTGAGATTTAAAAAGGTCAGGACAAATCTCTCTCAGAGAAATTAATAAAATTTAAATTTTTGGTTTTGGCGCGTTTTGGCATTCCCTTGGCGAACTGTTCTGCTCGCACATTTTTACTGAAAACATAGCTATCAATAAAGATTTAAAATTTGAGTTCTTAAAAAGTTTATAAATGGAGCTATTGCCATCATTTAATGGATAAAGAAAGCTAATATATATTTTATGATAAAAAAAATATAAATTTGGCAAAAATTTAATACTTTTTTTGAATTTCCAGTAAAAATGCCAGAATCCAGGATTTGAAATTGATGATAATGGCAAAGTCCATCATAGTGACCCCTTAAATTTTATTTTTGCACTCATTGTGGCGCTAAACATTTTGAAAATGAAAAATTTTTTAATAAAGGGTAATAGTGGTTGCGCAACCAAAATATTTTTGATACAGAAACAGCAGTCGGAAATTGAATTGAAGCTGTTAATAAATTAAATCCAGACATTGTAAAAAAAATTAGTATTGTTTCGATCCGAATCTATGAACACACGAAACCTTTTTAGAATACTTTCAGACAAAAATAATGTAGAATATTACTATAGTCCCGTATTTGCACTAGTGTAGTGTTTACAATGTGTTCAACTTTGTCACCTTTAAAATTTGCATATTTTATTCTAAAAAGTGTGTGAGAAAATGTGAAATGGTAAAAAAAACATTTGCATAATAATATTATGAGAGTATTGATTGAAACAATATTTTGTGTCACCAACAAACAAATTACAACAGCATTGTTAAAGAAGCTGTCACGCAAAAAAAAGAAGTTTAAATGGAGCCATCGGCAGCAGGTGCATCAGAAGTCAATCAGAAAAATGTTTTTGATTCAAAGACTAGCAAAGAATCCGCCGTAAAATTAAAACCTCGAATTTCACTTTTTAATGGATGTGCTTTAATTGTTGGATGTGTAATTGGTTCTGGAATATTTGTATCACCACAAGGTAGGTAGGCATATTTTTTATAACAGTTTTAAAACGAAAATGTTTGAAACTTTTTGTGAGTGGTCTTTCCACGATTATTTAAATTTTATATATTTGTTTAGAAATTATTAAACATACTGGAAGTCCGCTGCTATCAATAGTTTTATGGGCCTTTTGCGGATTATATGCTTTAATGGGAGCATTATGTTATGCCGAACTTGGAACAACAATCCCAAAATCTGGTGGTGATTATACATATGTTTATGAGTATGTGATCTTTTTTTTAAGATGTTAGAGATTACTGTATTTACAATATTTTTTATAGAGCATTTGGAGCCTTACCAGCATTTTTAATTTTATGGGGAACTACTTTATTAATTATTCCACCAATTTTGGCAATTATTTCTTTAACCGGTGGAAGATATGCTGTAACATTGTTCTATGAAAATGGTGCCGTTCCAAATGCCCCAATTCGTTTATTAGCTGCATGCTTTTTAATGTTTTTTGCTTTCATTAATTGTTATAATTTAAAATGGATTACTTGGATACAAAATATTGCAACAGTTGCAAAAGTTTCAGCATTAATAATCATTTTTATTGTTGGAATTGTTTATCTTTGTAAAGGAAATACTGAAACAATGACCTGGAATGCCTTGACCGATAAGACCGAATGGTCGGTCTCCGCAATTCCAATGGCTTTTTACGCTGGTGTATTCTCATATACAGGTAATACATATATTTGTTAATTTTAATAAAAAGATAAAAGACCCTGATGTTGGGAGGCGGAAAAATGGTAACATAAATTTAGTTCTGATGTATCTACATTATCGTCGGGATACGGTAAAAGTTTACCATTTTATTATGGCTAACTTTTTCCTTTTATTTTAATTTATCTTTCAATTTTTCGTCTCAAGACATCAAGAATTTTTATCTTTTTATTAAATTTATTCAAATTCAAATCTGATTGATTTTTTTCCATCGGATCTGTTTTTCAAAATATTTTTATTTAATTTCAAATATTTTTTAAGGATGGTATTTTCTCAATTTTGTCGCAGAAGAATTAAAAGAGCCAAATAAAAATCTTCCAAGAGCAATTTATATTTCCCTTCCAATTATTACTGTAATATATGTTCTTGTAAATTTGGCATATTTTTGTGTTTTATCTGCTGATGAAATGATTAATTCAAAAGCGGTTGGAATTACTTTTGCTTCAAAGGCGATGGGACCTGTGGCATTTTTACTTCCAATTTTTGTTGTTGCTGCATGTTTTGGATCTTTAAATGGAATAACATTTGCATTTTCAAGAATATTCTTTGCTGCAGCAAGAAATGGACATTTTCCTGAAATTTTTGGTGAGTTTTTTGATTTTTAGGGTATATTTTTTGAGTTTGTTTTCGTTCAAAGAGAAAAAATCTACCGTAATTCTCTTTCTTAAAACGAAAGCTTTTGAGTAATATCGTTGTTGAATCGAAAATTAGATTTATAAAATGATATCTTATCACCAGAGATATCGGTTGTCTTGCCCCGATATATCATAAATTTAAATAATTTTAAAATATATATTGCATATTTTTTAGGTATGATAAATGTAAAAAATTATATCCCAATTCCATCAGTAATTTTGTTGTGTATAACTGCCGTAATCACTCTTGCCGTGGATGATATGACATTACTCTTAAATTGGTTTGCATTCACTCAATCATGTGTAACAACAACTGTAATAGCAGGATTTTTAAAAATGAGAATTTGGGAAATGCGAAAAAAGATTCCACCTCGAACCCCGGCAATTCGATTTCATATTGCTCTTCCAATTACATTTTTCATTGCATGTTTATATATTGATATTGTACCATTATACGTGGAATTTGTAAATGTTTTACCGGCACTTGGAATTTTGTTTGCTGGAGTTCCAGCATATTTTTTATTTATTTTTTGGAAGAATAAACCGGTATGGTTGATGAAGCCTTGGGGTAAGCTTTTTTTTTTTTTAAATGGTAAAATTAACACTTTTAAAAAGTTTTTTTTGATTGCGCGCAACATGCAAAAAAGCATTCCCTTTGCATGTTGTGTGCACAAGGCCGTATTTAGGGTGGGGGAATCGGGACTTGTGCCCCCCCCGAAACTGAGGAATTTCCTTTGATCTTTTGCCGCTTCGTGTTGGCGGCGGCAAAAGATCAAAGGCGTGCCCCCTCCGAAATTTTTTTCTGTATACGGCCTTGTGTGTGCAACTAAAAAAATTATTACAAAATATGAAATTTAATTTATGTTTTAATGTTTCTATTTTATAAACAACAATTACTTTTTTAGTTCATTTTACCCATGGTATTCAATTAATTTTACTTTGTGTCTCGGATGAATCAAAATCGTAAAAAAAAGTGTTCTGTTTTAATTGTTTTTTTGATATTTTTTAAATAAAAAAAATTCATTTTATAAAAAGTTGCAATATTTTATTTACATAATTTCATTAAAAATGAGACCATTGAAAAAAATTATTTAAAAGCGAATCGAGATTCTTCAAAGTTTTGTTGTTTCTTTTGAAATTTTTGTGACAAAAATGACATTTCTAAATCCATTTTTTGATTTTCACGATTAATAAATTCTTCTTGGTGATCAACGAGTTTAAGCTGTTTTAGAAGGAGTTCAAGTTGAAGCTTTTCAAGGATATCTTGTGATTCATCTTGTTTTGATCCTCCAAAAATTACGGTAGGATCATGCATGTAATTACATTCTGATGGAACCGTTTTTGGCATTATTTCAATAAGATTAAGTTTTTGAAGATCACGAAATTGTGCATCAAAAATGTTTTGAAGGATTGTTTGAAGGGTATCTGCAATATCTTTATCACATTGATTTTTTACAGTTTCCACATTGCATTGTGTAAAACATTTATAAATTCCGCAAGCTTCATTCGCTTTTTGAATAATTGGGGAAACTTTTGAATTTTCATTTAATTCATTTTCAGTAATATTTTGGGTCAATTGATGTGCCTCTTCAAAGATTGCATCATAATCCCCACAAAATCCAGCACAAATTGGATATATTTCTGCATTTTTCGTTGTAAGACATTCCGCAATTTTATCAACTTTTTTACGATTTTCTGATAAACAAATTACATTCAAAGATTCCAAAGCAAATGGATTTGATTCAATTCCACATCCATCAATGCATTCTCGAGTAAATGAAATAATTTCACAAATTTTATCAATTTTACCAAAATATCTTTGAAGATTTGCATTTTTCATTAAAGAAATTTCTTCATCAAATATCGTCAAATTTGACATACAACTTTTTAGGCAATCATTTGAATTAATAATTTTATCAAATTCTTTTCGATATCCTGGATGCCCAGATCCTAAAGGGATAAATGTAGCAGCAACAACAACTCCTACCACGAAAATATAAAATTTATTCATTTTTCAAAATAATAATTTTGAAATTTTAAGACCTCCAAAAAAATTGAGTTTTTTTGTCAATCTTCAATTTTTTCCTTTTATATAAATTTTTTTGAGATGGATTAAAAAAATTTTTAAATTTTTTTTTAAAAAAACTTTCTTGATTTTTTTTTTCAGGCGAAGAAAGTGTAATTTTCTATTATTTTTTTGAGTGCTGTCTGAACCCTCCATCAATAATATCAACAGTAACAACATTATTTTTATGTGATGGATTATTTATGTGTCAACTTTGAAGAAAGAATTATGATCAAAATTGGTCAAATTTTGTCATAATCATATTTCTTTTCTTTAAACTTTGAATTTAATCGTTTTTGTCTTGTTTTTCTTTCTCCCTCTCTCATTTTTTTCCATCAAAGATCAAAAAAGACCAAAAAAAAGGGAATTATACGGTTAACCGGTTTGTTTAAAAATAACAAAATCACCCTGAATTATTGTAATATTACAGTCATAAATGGAAATTGCTTCTTTAAATGATAGTGCAAAATTAATTTAGAGCTTCGGCATTCCAAACACCACTTGAAAATGACTTATTCTATGTAAATTTGCATTTTTGTGTAACATTCCATTTTTCCATAGCATGCATACGCTGGTTGTCAGGGGTACAATTTAAGCTATTTCAATCCTGATAAAAATGCCAAAAAAAATGTTGCCGATTTCTTGGGTTGTTTTCGACATGCCTTTGCAATGTCTTGCTTTTAAAAATTTATAAAATATTCAACTAAATTTGCGATGAAAAACGAAAGAAAAAAATTAAACTATCAAAATTTTCTCTTCGCTAAAAAATTGATTTTTCAGGCCAAATTTAATTTTAATTGATTGAATGATAAGAACCTCTTGTAGGATGTAAACATCTTATCAAGTGTATAACACTGATTGACTCAACTAACTGATAATTTCATTTTCTCAACTAAAACACATTAATTGGGCAATTTTGTACATGAGACATGTCTGTGTAAATACGGACCAAAATAAAACATTTTTTTCATATCGAAATTTCTGCCTAAAATAATTTTTTTTGGTGCTTGCCCAAACATTACTACAACACTAGATAAGTTGAACATAACATTCATTTTTTTTTGGATATTATTTCTTCTGTATTTTTGAAGGGACAAACTTTTGCACCACCTTTTTTTTGTTAAAACCCGAATTTATTTAACATAATCATCAAAATCTTTTAACAACGTCAAAATTACAACAATACAAAGAGAATCAGAAATTAAAAATAAAACAAATAAAGTAATAAAAAAAGTTTTCCGAATTAATTGAAAAAGTTTTTTGTAAGAAAATTCAACAAATTTTGATTGAAATTTATGTGTTAAAATAATAAACATTGTTAAATACCATGTAAAAAATATGCAAATTAATGGCAAACATATCAGTTGTGTCGCTCGAATAATCGTAAATTTTGCAAAACTTTGAAGATTACGATAATAACAAATTTGTCGCATTTCTTTTTGAGATTTTAAAACTTTTTGAATTTGAGAAATATTTGAAAAAATTGAATCAAAAAATGGTTGAATTTGTGTTGCATGTTTTGGATAAAAGTTTTCAAGTTTTAATAATGAAATTTTTATCTGAAAAAAAAAAATGTTATAAATGATATTTTAAATTACGGTAGGTATTAGAAAAATGTAAATTAAACCGTTTATAATAATAATAAAAAATTTTTAGGCTCAAAGATACTGTATGAATTTTTAAGTTACGGTGGTTTTGTTAAAATAATATTCTTATTTTTATTTTAAAAAATACTTACATTTATCAATTCTTTTTTAGTATTATTCATTCTTTGTAATTCTTCAAACGAAATAATTCCAGAAATATTGCAGGGTTCAAAAAGAGTTTTATTATCTAATAAATCGCCATTATCTGATTCCATTGATTTAAAGCATTCATAAAAGATTGAAAGATGAATAAACAAAAGTGTCCATGAAATTAACCAAATTGAACAATATAATCTTTCCTTAAAAATTATATATTATATTAAAATATTTTTACAAAATCTTACCGTATTTAAATGTTGAACACTTGAAAATACAGTACATTTACACGGGCAACAAGCAGGCTTAAAGAGCTTTGATTTTGGCATTTTCGTATTTGAAATAAAATAAAATTTGAGCTTTTTTGATCGCTAAAATTTTTACAAATAATGATTAATAAATATTTTGATCAAATTTAATTTTAAATAAAGCTGTGATTCAATTCTTTCGGAGAACAAAAAGCAGTAATTTTTTTAAAAAAAAGACAAAAGCTGTTACCCCTGAACTTTTGTGGGGGGTCCCTAAAATGTCACAATTAAATCAAAAAAATATTATCTTTTTTGAATAAATTTTATAAAAATAAATTTGCATTGATTTTTTTGGTTGATAAAAAACAAATGATTATTAAAAGTATAATGTCCAAAACATTTAATATTTTAACTGATAAAAATTGATAAAAAGATAAAAATTAAAGCTGATTTTGAATAACTTTATTAACCATATATATTTAAATTATAATCAGTTAAGAATCATTTAAAGCATTTTCAAAAGTATTTACATAAATACTGATATAAAAATCTTGGCAATACATAATTAATGCAAATATAATCATTGCAATTAAAGATCTAACAAAAAGTTTATGAGATCGATTTTGTACTTTCAAAAATTCATCCTTAGTAAATTTAGCTCTGATAAATTGTGTTGAAATAATAAATAAAAATATAAACCAAAAAAATGAAAGTAAAATTGCGATTAAAGCCAAGGCGGAGGAAGTTCGCAAAAAGGCTTTGGCAACATAGTTTTGGAAATTTCCTTGGGCACATTTATTTCTCTCTAATATTTGTTGTTTAATTATTTCTTGGCCTTTTTCGTAATTATCATTTAAAGGTTTATGAAATTTTTCATGCATCTTTTTTTCTTGTTCTATTACGGCCGCTTTTCCAATTATTCCTTCCCATGCTTTATTCACCTAGAAAAAATGAGATTTATTTTTGTGATACTGATGAAGAAATTATATCCGTTGGTTTAAAAATAATGAATTTTTAATGGACCTGTTTAATTATAATTATAATATACGGTAAAAGGGGTATATTGTTGGGTTAACAATCTAAATCACACCAAGGCCTAAAGTAAAATATAGAATAGTTAACCGTCCATTAATATGCTAATTTAGAATATTCAACTTTAAGGCTATCAATGCTCTATCACCATTTTTAAATATTTTTTTGTTTAAACTTTAATTTTTTTTAAATAGTTTTTGGATATTTGATAATCAAATTTTGAGTCTTAAAAAATTGCTACATTATTTTTAATAGCTTTGATAAACTACAATTTAGCTATTAATAACCCCCCTACAAAATATGCTAATTATAATCCAATACAGTCACTTACATCTTTCATCATATCTTTCATTAAAGCCATATTATCAGTCATCTATAAAAACGAAGATATATTATATTTGTTTAATGAAAATAATGTTATATATTTATATAACATTATTTTCAGCCATTCCAAATTAACAACTACAAACTATAAAAAAACTTACACCCTTTAAAAATTTGGAATGTTTTATCATATCTTTAACTTCTTGAACTGATAGCATATCAGTTTTATTACAAGGCTCATATAAAAATTGCCGAATTTCGGCATATTCCCTGAAGCAAATAATTGTGGTAAATAATGAAATAATAAATATTAATGCAATTCCATAAATAAATAATGTAAAAGCATTTCTCTAAAAAAATTATTTAATTTAAAATATGTCCACTTTAAGAAAAGATAAATTACATTTTGATGATCCCCTTCTTCTCGAAATACATCACATTCACATATTGCTGGCTTATATGTTGCAGTTCTAAACATTCTCAAATTTAATCATCCAAATTCAAAGGGAAAAACAAAATCTATTTGAGTAACAAAAATGGTTGTCAAAATTTATTAAATAATTGTTCAAAATTATAACTTTTAACAATATAGGACTTTTTTAACAGTTTTGCTGATATGATAAAAGTTAAATAGAGACCAGTATTTTAAAAAGATAATTTAAAATAATTGTTAAAAATTTCGCAAATAAATTTTTACAAAACCAACAATGTTAAAATTGAAGGCTTTCAAGACATAAAAAATGTTGGCAGACAAACTCCAAAATTTGCATTTTGGATGGAACAAAGTTGATTTACTAATTTTTAACGCAAAGAATCTATTTTTTAGCAATTTTTGAAGATTTTATAGATTTTTTTATTAAAGAACGTAAAGAATTTATTGTTACCCAATTATCGTTACAAAATTAGCACCATCTTAAATCAAATATTAATGAAATTCTGGATTTGGTCAATACAAATACAGTAATCCTCAAACATATTGAAGATAATAAAAAAAATGAAGGAACATCGATTACAGTATTAGAATTTTTATATGATGCTGTTAGAGAAAATTCTAAACATTTGACGGCAGAAATTGTATATTAAAAAAATTATATTGTGGATGGGCAAGCTTGGTGACATTGAGAGAAATATATGGGAAGCATTTTTATCTATTAAAGGGGGAGATGCACCTCTAACAAATTTTTTTGTTTGACATAGATTGGAGGTCTCTCGACGCGAATCAGCGCTCATTGGAGCTGCAAAAATTTGAAACAAAAAAGCAGCTTCAATGAACTCTGATAAAAAATTTGTTAGAGGTGCGTCTCCCCCTTTAAAGAGAAGATTGCATTGTTGTTGTTTTTTAAAGGTTCGGGGGTGTCGAGGAAGTTATGAATTTTTTAGTAAATAAAGTTTTACAAAACCATGAATGCTAAATTTGAATTTCTGTCCATTCCATGTTATTACATGTTGTCAAACAAACTCCAAAATTTACTTTCCGGAAAATGAAAGTCATTTCTCGCAAAAATCGGGAAATTTGCCTTTGACTACTCTAATGAGGGAACACCCAGATCTTACGTAAGCAAAAAAATGCAAAATTTTGAACCCCACCCATACCGTAAGTTTTTTTTCCTCTGATCTTGACCGCTTTTAATAAACTGCGTAAAATTTTGCTACCCCCCATCCATCAAATCAAGTTTCCTAGACTACATTTTTTGTACAATTGCATTCGCTATTTTCTCCACAAAAAAAAATTGTTTAATCATTAAACTTAAATGGAATGTCGATTTCAAAGAAAAACAATTTACTTTTAAAAATTCCAACTTTTATTGATTTATATTTTGATGTTATTTCTCCGTATGCTTGGATTGGATTTGAAGTTGGTTCTACATTTTTTTCAAATACACTTTTTTAGAATATTAATACTTTAGGGGATATTAAGGTATGAAGAAAAATTAAAAGAAAAAAATGTAAAACTTCGATTAAAACCATTTTTTCTTGGAGGAATCTTAAAAGCAAGTGGAAATATTTCTCCGATTATGGTTCCAAAAAAAGCAGAATATATGCCAAAAGATCTTAAAATGATTGCAAAATATTGGGGATTAAATTTTAATTTAAATCCGGTAAATTTTTAAAGCAAAAAAATTGTTGTCGTAGCTCAGGGGAAAAGTAGCAGGCTGGTAGTTTATGGTCAGGGAACGTCCAGATCCGACGCCGGACTTTTATGGGTGGGTGGTGAGTAAGTGAAATACGATGTGGTTATAAAATTCCTTTGATCTTATGCCGCATTGTGCCGACAGAAGAGAGAGTGGGTAAAAAAAATTTGAATTTTTGCCGACGTCGGATCTAGATGTTCCCTCATGGGTTCAATTCCCCTGAAAAAAAATTCTTATTTTTCTCAAAAGATTAGACAAACTTTAATAAATTTATACCGTAATTTTATAGAAATTTTCAACAGAAATAATTACAAAGCAAACACTTTTGCCACAAAGATTTTTAACAGCTTTGGAACAAACTTCTCAAGATCTACTAATTTTAGCAGCAAGGGAATATTGGAAAAGAGTTTGGGAAACTCATGAATCCATTGATTGTGAAAATGATTTAAAAGAGGTTATCTTTATTTTTAACTTTATTAGTTTATTTCTGATTTTTTTAAGGTTGCAAAAAGTATTGGTCTTTTAGACGTTGAAAAATATATTGAATTAACAAAATCAACAGAAATAAAGAATCTTTTAAAGCACCGAACAACTGAAGCCCTTGAAGCTGGGGCATTTGGAGCTCCATGGTTTGTAATTCAAAAAAAGGGGGAATCAATTCGATGCCTATGGGGGAGTGACAGAATTCCAATTCTGTTAAATGAATGCGGAATAGAATTTTGTGGGCCTATGAAAAATAAAATTTGATGGAGTTCAATCAATTTCAAAGTTGAAATTAGAAGAATTACTAAATCTGTAAATTTTTAAATCAATATTTTGTAAATATTGGTTTTTGAAAAATATTTTATTAATCTTTTATTGGCAAAATAAACATGTAAATGCAATATATTTTGCTGATACTGTAATAAAAGCTTTTAGAAATCAATATAAACTTTTTTTCGGCCAGATCCAAGAATTTTTTTGGCACTTTTTCTTAATCTTTCTACGGCATCTTGACTAAGCGAACTCTCAAAACCAATGACAAAAGCTGTATTTTTGTAGCTCTACAAAAAGTTCATTATTAAAATTTAAATTTTGAAAAATTTGCTTACTTCCAAAAAAGATTTAAAATTTTCAAGATCGAAAATTTCAGGAATATTTTTAATATAAAATTTTTCAAGATTCTGAAAAGTTGGAAGGTTCAAGATTTTGGATACGGTAGCCGGGGTGATGCAGGTATCGCCGTGTTTTCTGACACTAAAAAAGGGAGGTACATATATCAATGATCAATGTGATATTATCTTACTAATCAAACCAGTTGAGTGATGGAAGTTGTTGAAGGATGTCTTCGAATAAAGCAGATTCATCTTTATCATTTTTAATTTCAACATTTGATAAATTGCAATTTGTAACTTTTTTTGAAGAAGTTAAAAGTAAGAATTCATTCCATGTAATATTTTGATCAGTTAATGATAACATACTGATATCACAAAATTCAACTTTTGAAAAAAGAAACGATGAAATAAACTTTGGGTTATCATGTGAAATGCTTAAAATATCTGTAATCCATAATCTGTGATTAATATTATCAGGAATTTTGCAAACAGATTTTTCATTAATTACAGCACTTAACCCATTTGAATTATAACACTGTGCTTCTTCAATAATTAAAAATTTATTTTTGGCATAAAAATATTTGCAACAATTGATCATCTTTAAATACACCGTTGAAGAAGATGGATTCATTGAAATATAATAAATAATATTTCGAGGAATAGAAAAATGGAATTGGGGATTAACGGTATTTGGATTAAAAGTAACCGCAGCCATTTTTTTAAATAAAAATAGGATTTACAAAATGGTTATAATAAAAATTTGTAAATCTGCAATAAACTAAAAGTTTTTTTGTTTTGTTTTTGTTCATTCATAAAATGCCAAAATTGGCGACAATAAATAATAAAAAGGCCTTAAAGAAATATTTGAAAAACAAAATATGATAAAATTATTTATCGAACAAAAAATCAGTTGATGCAGGGCCGCAACTGCCTTAGGGACATGTCCCCCCCCCCTCGGTGCCATAATTTACCTTGAAAAATTAAATTCATACTAGATAAAATGAGATTTTTTGGCCTCTTGTAAGGAATCTCCCCTCCTTTACTTGGAACCTATTTGCGGCACTGAGTTGATGCTTCAAATTCTTCATCGAATCATTCTAAGGCTGATATGAATTATATTAAATATCAATTTTTGAACTGTGTTTGTAACTACCGTATTCCTAACCAATACATAAAGCTCTTAAAAATCCAAAAGTATATATTGCTGCAAATATACAGAAGCTATAACATCAAAAGTTTCAATAGTAGCAATTCTTAAACCAAATTAATCTAATCTCTAAATCCTTTTCATTTTTTCAATGTTCACATTAACTCTCAAATCAAAATTCATTCAACACCCTTTACAAATAAATACAAACCAACAATAAAAAGTAATAGATAGCAACAACAAAAGATTGATTTTTTATCCAGAACAACCCCGGCATCCACAATGTATACATTCAATTACACGTTCTGCATCAATCTTTGAACGAGGAACTCGGCATACACAATTTGTACCAAAATTTGTGTCCCGAACTTGCACACATCGTAGACAGCAAAGATTTTCATATCCTTGTTTTTTCCATTTTGCAATTAATTGTGGATCCACAAGCTTTGCATCAACACAAAAATCATATAATTCTTTTGAAATTTCTTCTTTCTTATAATACAAATCATAAATGTAACGAGATCGTTGATGATTGATCTAAAAAAATGAAAATAAAATGGTCGTAAAAGATATAAAACCAATAACTTACTCTAAATATTGGCCATACAGCTTCAGATTTACGTTTTCCTTCATGTGTATCAGTTTCAGCGTCACGCATTTTTTGTTCAAATTCTTCCATCGTTGATTCAATTGTATCCCATCCCGCTGGGGGCTTTCTTCTTATACGACGAAGCTTTACGTTAAGAGACATGAATAAATTATCTAAAAAATAAAGATTAAAGATAACTTTTAAAGAAAATGTAAAATAAAAATGTGTAAAAAATCGCAGTAAAAAATTTTTATAAAAAAAATTGTGAAAGATTAATTTTTGGCAAAAAGCGCAGCAATGACAAAGCAGGTTTATAAAAATTTGAAATTTTTTGTTGCAAACAATTTTTTTGGTTTCCAACTTTTTTCTTTATTTATTGAATAATTTATTGGCTAATTTAGTAAAGTTTTACAGAAACTTCAAACACACAAAAAACAAAATAAGGTGTAGCTGTGAGAAGATACATAAAATGCATGAGACATTTCTCTATATTCCTGTTAATGTTTATTTTCGTGAAAAAAAGGTAAATATCGTATTTACAAAATCGCAACAGTACGGTATTTATGTTGGTACCGAAATATTGTTGAAAATGAATATTTATTCCCATATCACTCCAAACAATTTTTTATCCATGATACGGTAAAATGATGTTCTTACGGTACCAAAATCGGTGCGGTACGGAAAACAAACACTGATCCCAAACAGGGCTGTCCGGGATCCCGGTCATTTTTCCCGGATTTTTTGTCTTGTTACAAAAAGCTGAAAAATCCTTGATCCCGGAGTTTTTAGGCCGGGATTCCCGGATTAAAAGGCCAGTCCCGGACAGCCCTGATCTCAAATTAGAATTGCCAATGCAAAACTAAAATGTGGCTTCTTTTTTCTGTAAATTGATTTTTTCTCACCTGCTTTTCACACAAAAAATTCAGTGTTTTTGGCATTTTTTTCCTATCCGATTTATTTATAAACCAACAATGTCCGTTTAAAGTTTAAAATTTACTTCATCAATCATTTTCACGCCTCTAAAAATTCTCCCCCCCCCCCCCCCCCCCAAATCTTATTATAAACTTTAAATGTTTTTTGAGAACTCAAAAAGCTGAAAGATAAATAATTGATTACAGCTGGTGACAGAATTTTTAGCCATTAATTTTTTTTAAAACAATTATTGTTATTGAAAAAGTATATGTGTAAAGCTTTAAACTTGTGTGAAAGGAGAAAAAAAAAGAGGGAGATAATCAATCTTCTTTTTTTTTGATTTATTTTCTGCCATCCTTTTTTTAGCACATATTTTTATTGCCACCAACCGGTTGCCACCTTCCATTTTTTGGCGTTCATTTTAGATGCTTGTTGCTTTTAACAATTCCTTCTTCTTTTTTTTGCCAATGAATAATTTTTAAACTTTTGTCTTTTAAAAAATTCATAGTTTTTTAAGTACCTTTTTTTTTAAAAAAATTAGTGTAGCATTTGCTTAATGGCTTGCTTTTAAGTGAGTGAAAAAGCGGCACTTCTGTAGATAACCGTCTGCTTTTTTTTGGCATGCTTTTTTTTGGCAATCATTGTTATAAAAAAATTTAAACAAGCTTAAATGTAAACTTTGGTAATATATTTTTATCCAAAGTATTACTGTAGAAACAAAAAATCAAGTTTTTGTTAAATTGGATATATGAAATCTGAGATATACATGTTTTATCATCACTAAATTAACCACAAAAATAATAAATTAACATTTTTGTTGATAAAGTTTTTCTTCCATTTTAACAGCTGTTTGTTTTATCAGCTTTGTTGCTATTTTTATCTTAAATTTTATTTATTTTGGACCACCAAATTTGTTTTTGTCTTCCAAAACTTTAAACAACACAAAAAAGTAATGCTTTCAAAAGAAAATGAACTCAATAAAATACTCATAAAGAATAACAGGGGCTTTTTGCAAGAGAGAGAGTTAAAACTAAACCATGTGGTACAAATAATCCTTACTTTTCTTTTTCTTTCGGAAGTCATTAATTTCAGAAGTTCGTTTTTTTTCAAAAAGCTTATTTACAAAATGAGGTTTTTTTGTTAATCAAAACAATGCATAATAATGTAAAGTTTTCTGTTTTCTTTTATTTATTTATTTGAATGGCTTTTATGTGTTTTTAAAGTTGGAAAATTCTAAAGAAACTGCTTTTTTTAATTTTTTTTAAATTAAGAACAGGCGTTACATCAGCTACAGTAATCCTTCGCTTTTATATGTTGTTGGTGGTGATAGATAAATGATTTGGATTTGGAACATTTCCTGGTTTTTCACTATCGTTTCATTCCCTTATAAAAGTCGCCAAAAAGTGTCACAAGAAAAAACTTTTTTTTCCTTTTTTTTGCAAAAAAACGGTGCTCCGCAGTTTGCGCCGCGGACATTTGCGCCGCGACTTTTGCGCCAAAGACATTTGCGCCACGACATTTGCGCCGACGACAATTGCGCCGATAAAACGACATCTGCGCCGATAAAACGACATTTGCGCCGATAAAACGACATTTGCGCCGATAAGACTTTTTAGGCTAGATCCTACCTCATTAGGCTAGATCCGACCTCATTAGGCTAGATCCGACCTCATTAGGCTAGATCCTACTTCATTAGGCTAGATCATACCTCATTAGGCTAGATCCTACTTCATTAGGCTAGCACATGGGCCTAAGCCTTAGCCTTAGGCTTAGGCTTAGTAGGCGCCCGAAGGGCGCCCTCAGCTTAGGCTTAGGAGGCGCCCGTAGGGCGCCCTTAGGGAATCGTGGAGAGTATAGAAATCATTCTGTGGATTAAGGAAGATATTATGGGTGAAATTCAGCAGTTTTATTTTATCGGCGCAAATGTCTTTTTATGGGCGCAAATGTCGTCGGCGCAAATGTCGCGGCGCATTTGTCTTCGGCGCATTTGTCGGGCGCAAATGTCGCGGCGCAAATGTCTTCGGCGCAAATGTCTGGGAGCCAAAAAAACAGTGCAAAAGCCGAATTGTCTTTGCACGAACACGATTTTTCCGTTGTGACACTTTTTGGCGACTGTGAAACGATAGTGTTTTGCGGGAAATTACTTTTGTCACCCGAATATTTTCCTAAATATATTTTTCTAAATTAAGCACTTTGAACAAATTTGTTTTTTTTAAATTTAGAACAGGCGTTACGTAAGCTACAGTAATCCCCATCTTTTATATAATAATTGTATTTAAGTAAAAAGTTACTTCAAATTATATTAATATTACAATTCTAAAATTAATATTATTTGAAGTGTAAATATTCATTTATAAACTGTTAACATCTTTGGGTTTCACAACAGTTAGATCAAGTTTACGGGAAATTTCGAGATTTTTCTGATTTTCCGGGGGGAAATTTACAACTTTTAGTCGGACATTAGTGTTATCTTACCGTAATTTACCGATTTTAATAATAAAAAATAAATACCTCAGTAAATTTACTGCCTAACACTTTTTAGAAAAATATTAATTTTTAGAACTTTTAGCCAATATTGTCGCAAATTTTAGCAATCATAAATCAAATTCATTTTGTCTGGTAATAGTAGTGATAAAGTGATAAAGTCTCGTTGATCCCCCCAACAAAAATTCTTATCACAGTTGTCTTGATAAACAACAAAAATCAAACATGAACTTTGTGTTTATATAATTAATCTTTTAAAATTTGTTAATCTCAATCTGTCAAACTTTAAATAAAAGCAATTGTTGAAAATTGTATAGATCGTTGAATTGCTGGCCCTCGGAAAAGAAGTTAAAAGTCTCGTTCAAAAAATAACCACAAAAAATATACTTTTTTTTCTCAAATTTCTTTATTCTTTTTTTGTCTCTGATTTTAATCTCATTATTTTAGCTTTTTTTAAATTTTTTGATCAAAGCACATTATTGCTGAAGCAAAAAAAAAAGAAGTAGTGTAAAAGTGCGTACTTTAAGGTGAATGAATATATTTGAAAATGGATACTTTTGAGATTGTATTTTGAGCAGCTACTTTTAGCTTTCCAATGTTTTTTTTTGACGTACTTTTTTCCTACTTTTTAACTTTTTAACTTTTTGGAACATGGTTGGAATGAACTTTCTTGGGAAAAATGGTGGATTGTTTGTTTTGGTTTCAAAAAAATAGATGGATTTGAAACAGAAATTTGTTCAAATTTTTTAAAAATTGATAGTAACTTTTAAAATTGATTAAAATCATTTTACAATTACTGTCAAAACTTAAATTTTTTTAAATACAGCAAAAATAAATTTTTAATAATCTGTTTTAAAAAATTTGAAGTTTTAAGTAATATTTTGATCATCAAATTCCTAAAATCTGCTGATAAATTTTATTTTTGTAAACACTTTTTTTTTCAAAAAAAACTTCAAAGTTCCAACCATAAAAGTTTTTTCGTCATCGGACAACACTTAAAAAATTGAATTATCACATAAATTCCTTATCCGTCATCTGACAAAAAGAAATATATGGCAAAAATAGCCTTAAATAAAAGTTTTCATTCTATTTTTCCTTTGTCTTTGTCTTTGCTGCTGTTTTGTGCCCTTTAACTTTATTTACTCATTTTAGTGCCAAACTTACTTCTTTTTGACGCCATTGCCCGCTCTTTTCACTATTTTTTTATCACATCGGCATTTATTTCGATGTTTTTTTTATCACGCGTATGCAAATTTTAAGCGGTTTAAATGCATATTTGTTTTTTTGGCATCTTTGCCGTTGGCGATTTTTTAAGTTGTTTTTGTCAAAAAAAATAAGTGATTTTTTAAAAGTTTAAAAATAGGATTAAAAAATGCCATGGTGGCATAATTATGTAAATTAGGTGATACACCAATGGCACTTGCCAAAATATATGTTTTGGTGATGGTGCCCAATGTGATGTAGGTTATTGAAATGTTTAAGCTGGCTTCAAATATTACTTTTATGCTAATTAAGTGTCAAACTTGTCATGGTATTTGCCAATCTTCTCTTTCTGTTATTTAAACAATGGAGTATCATTTATTTTAAATATTATTATTATTTTTTAAAAATCTTTTTTAAATGCCTTTATTCTTCATTTTTTTGTTGTGTCAGAAACCTTTTCCTTTTCCGTCTTCTTTTTTTCTCACTTTTTTTTGTGCCATCATTTTATTTTTCTCTCCATGTTTTTTGCCTTCTTAAAAATGAGAAGAAAACGAATCCGAATGAGAAATAACTTCCTTCATTTTAGACCTTCCCCTCTTTTTTTGTCGTCTTTATTTTAGTTGAGCTAAAAAAAAATACCCGAGCAAGTCGATGCCGTTTTTACAAGTATTTTTTTTTCTCGAGTGGCTTCTCCCTTCACATTTTTTGCCTATTCTTTTTTACAGCTTTAAGCTACAGCTAAAAAAGAATAAAAAGTTCAACAAAATAATTTTTCATTCAATCTTTTTCAATGAATTTTTTGTTTTTTTTTGAAAAAATGACGACAAATAAAGTTATATTTGTTTGTTTTTGATTAAATTGAATGAAAACTTTTTATTAGGTTATTAGAGAATTTTAATGAAATTGTTAGAAAAAAAGTTGTTTAATAATCAAATTTTTATTTTTGGCATTTTGATAAGCTTTAACAGATTTTTTTTCTGCCAAAATATTTTTTAATTCAGGAAGTATTAAATGGTTATATTAATTTTTAAAATATAGTATATTTTAAAAATTAAAAAAAATCATTTCTACTTCCGAATTAATTAATAGTTTATGGGTTTTGTTTTTCATTAATTTTTTAAAATATAAATACGGAAGATTTTTAACTTGAAAATCTTAATCTTAAAAAATTTATACACGCAAAAGCCCATTTTTTTAAAGATCTTTTTTTAAGTGACGGCAATAAAATTTTGTTAAAAATTATTTTTCCAAGAATTCTTTGAATTTCTGAATTTGAAAGAATTTAGAATTTTAAAAAAGCATTTTGGAGCCCAAAACGGATACGGATTTTTCAACAAATATTAAATTTTTTTTTTAAAAGATAGCTGAAAACTCCAATTTAAAAAGTAATACATTTTTTAAGATTTAATAATTAACAATTAACGATTTACATTAAAAAGTTTTTCCCTTTGTCTTAATTTTACATTTTTAAAGAGAGCGTCCGCGCGTCCGGATACTTTGATATTCTGTTTTTCCCTTTTATTTTCTTTGTTTTTAAAAGAATTTTGTTTTGAACAAAACTTTTTTTTCTTTAAATTTTAATCCTCAAAAAGTTATTATTAAGTGACAAAAACAAAAGAGGAACAAGACATATGTCTTTTTAAGTTGTCAACAAGATATATGACAATTTTTGACCAATTCTTGATCCATCCCTTCAGAGCTTAAAGAACACAACCCCGGTGAAAAACATTCACATTGATTGTATTTTTTTTTCTCTTCTTCAAATCTTCCTCTTTGTCTGCCTAGAATTTTAGAATTAATTAATTTGCATATTTTTGATATTAGTGCGATAATTGCAGGACGTTGGCATTTTAAAAGTTTAATTTAACTGTGTTTTCGATGCTATCAATTCAAATCAGAATACTTTATCTTTAGCTCTCAAAAAACGGAAATGTTTTTCTCTGAATCATTGTCCCCCTTCATTACTCACTTATGCTACGTGGGAACTTTTTAAGGTACTCAAAAAACTAAAAAAGCTATTGTTTTTTCATCAGAACTTTGACTTGAAACTTGCGTTTTTCCCTTACTTTTTTTTATTGAATCTATTTTTCCTTCTAAAGGAAAGAAAGCAAGCAGCAGCAGCAGAATATAACTGATATACATATTTTTAAGAAAAAAGAATAAAGAAAAAAAGAAAGGTAAAAATGTTACACAAACAAAATACCCCAATTCTTTTTTTTCTTCCTTCTTTTTCGGCAAGAAAAGAGGACCTCCAAAAAAACATTAAAAATATTTTATTCAAAAAATCAACAAAAAATGTTTGTATGAAAAATGCCATTGTCCAGAAAATAAAATAGTTAAAAGTCTTTTTTTTTGCACAAAAAAATGTTGCTTTATTTTTTTTGTTGAATCAAATTGGTTTATTTGTTGATATTTTTAGTTTTTAAATTTATTTATATTAATTATTACTTTTATTTTTATTTTTCAAATTTTATGAGCGTTAGAAATTTTTCCCTTTTTTTTGTGTCAAAAAAATATGAAAGCACTGCTGAAAAAGAAAACTCCTTCTCTCTCTTTTTCAACGCGTCTTCTTCATCGGGGGTATAGCTCAGGGGTAGAGCGCTCGCTTTGCATGCGAGAAGTCTGGGGTTCGATTCCCCATACCTCCAGATATCTTTTTTAATTTTATTTATAATTTTTTTTATTCTAATTTTATCCCTTACATTAGAATATAACCTTTTTTTTTCTTTCATTCAAATAGAATTTCCGTTCCTGCATTATTTTCAATCCAATTTCCCGTTCTTGCTACCATTATTTCTCTCAATAAATCCAAAAAGAACTTTACTTCTTTCTTCCCCATTTTTTTTCCCATTCTTAGATCCCCCAAGAGAGATTATTCGTAGCTCATATATATATATATTTGGATAAAAACATCTTTTTTTTTATTCATTTTTAAATTAAATCAACTTAAAAGTAGAAGGAAACAAAAAAAACAAGTAATCGCTTCATCCTTCTTTTTTTTCCCCGTATTTTTTTTGTTCAAAGAAATTTCGATTTACATTTTTTAGGACCAAACTTTTTTTCGTCCAACAACTTTCATTTTAATGATTTAACAGTAATTTTTTTTTATATTAAACAAATTATTTTAATACCTTTTGTGTCAATGAAAGAAGAAGAAGAATTGCAAAGTGTAAAACAAATTCAAAATTGCCACAATGAAACAATATTATTGTTGGAAATTTTCAAAAATATTATTATTTATTTTATTAAGATTTATTGAAATTTCGGTTGCAAGTTATCATGAAAGAAGGCTATATGAAGATTTAATGAGAGATTATAATAATCTTGAAAGACCTGTTGCAAATCATACTTTACCGGTTACTGTATATTTAAAAGTTTCTCTTCAACAACTTATTGATGTTGATGAAAAAAATCAAATTGTATATGTTAATGCATGGTTAGATTATGTAAGTAATATATTATAATGATCTCCGATATTTTTAATCTTATCCTCTGATAAGAATTTATCCCATACCGGATATCACAAATCTTTTTGCATCAAAAATATATGTAATATTTTTCAGACATGGAATGATTATAAGCTTCGATGGGATCGGGAAGAATACGGTAATATTTCAGATGTTCGATTTCCGGCTGGAAAAATTTGGAAACCAGATGTAACTTTTTTTTTGTCAATTTTCTCCAAACTTTTATATGTAAATTTTTAGGTATTATTGTATAACAGCGTGGACGCTAACTTCGACTCAACTTTTCCAACGAACAGTAATTATTTTTAACAAAAATTAAATTTATTTAAAAATTGTTGGTTAATTTTTAGTGGTTGTTTATCATACGGGTGATGTCAGTTGGGTGCCACCAGGAATTTTTAAAATTAGTTGTAAAATTGATATCAAAGTAAGGTTACTGTAGCTTTTTTTAAAATATCTTAATTACCGTAATTTAATTAGTGGTTTCCTTTTGACGAACAAAGATGCTTTTTCAAATTTGGTTCATGGACTTACAACGGCTTTAAACTTGATTTACAACCAGCTAAAGGCGGATTTGATATATCCGAATATTTACCAAACGGTGAATGGGCTCTACCATTAACGACCGTATCAAGATCAGAAAAATTTTATGATTGTTGTCCAGTATTGTTTAATAATAAATACATTTTTTCTTCTTATATTGTTTGATTCTTTTCAGGAACCATATCCAGATTTAACCTTTTATTTACATATGCGAAGGAGGACCCTTTATTATGGCTTTAATTTAATTATGCCATGCATTTTAACAACTGCCATGTCTTTACTTACATTTACATTGCCTCCAGAAGCAGGCGAAAAAATTACATTGCGTAAACATTTTATATGAATAAATTTGCATAAACGCTAAAACTCTTTTCAGAAATTACGGTACTTTTATCAATTTGTTTTTTCCTTGGAATTTTAGCAGAAATGTCTCCCCCAACTTCTGAAGCAGTACCATTACTAGGAATCTTTTTTTCATGTTGTATGATAGTTGTTACCGCTTCAACGGTCTTTACCGTATACGTCTTAAATTTACATTACCGTACACCAGAAACTCATGAAATGGGTGGAAAAGTAATATATACAATATCTCGAAAACAGAGTAAATTATAATCAATTTTTTAAGACTCGTTCATTGCTATTATATTGGTTACCGTATATTCTAAGATTGGAACGTCCAGGGGTAACTCTAACATGGTCAACTTTACCATCTTTACTTCCATGCTCAAAGCCTAAAAGACATAGCGAATCCTTAATCAGGAATATAAAAGAAACTGAAACTGGTTCACGAGCTTCTTTCGATATTGAATATCGATTAAGCCGATATATGACATCTTTCACAAATGGTGGAGCAAAATCTTTCCTAAATTCTGGAGCTCTTGAATCTACCGTATTTGCAACACCCGGACCAAAGCCAACCTCGGCCGAAGTTGGAAATCATGCAACAATGCTTATTCTACAACGAATCTATAATGAATTAAAAATTATCACTAAACAAATGATTGAAGCTGAAAAAGATGATACCGCATCAAATCAATGGAAATTTGCGTAAGAGATTACTGTAGTCTTTTATTTTGATTAAATAATAGATAAAACTTTTTAGAGCAATTGTCGTAGACAGATGTTGTTTATACATTTTTACAATTTTTATTGTTGTAACTACCCTTGCAATTATGATGTCAGCTCCTTATATCATTGCTTAAAGCCAAAAATAACAACGAAAATAAATATATATGGGATAACTTTTTTGAGCTTTCACATTTCTTTTTTGTTTCGTAAATAATAAAATTTTTAACATTCTGTGCTTCGATTTACAAATTATGAAAAATTACATGTAAACATAAAACTTTTATGTACAAAAACAAGAAAAAGAAATGAAATAAACTTGCATTTTTTAACTAATACTTTTAAAGAAACCAATAACTTAAACCACGATTTATATATCATTATTATTATTATTGACCAGCAGGCTTCTTTTTCTTCTCACGCTTTTTAAGACCATCCATATTTGAGCGAAGAATTTGAACATATGCAGATTGAAATTTGTTAACTTCTTTTGCTTGAACCTATAACGTTATTCGGTATAATCGTTAATTCAAAAACACGTGAAAGAAAGCTTACAACAGTACTAATTTTTTTGTTACCACATTTAGCTCGGAATAAGCATAATCTTTCAGAAGGTGGCTTATAATCTTTTGGTGGATTTTGTGGTGTTGGTTTTGTTTGACCATTATCTTAAAAAAAGGATATATAACAAATCATATATAAGTAAAAAGGAACTTACAAGCTTTCATTGTAATTGAAACAGATTGAGATCCACCAAGTTTTGGTTTTTGAAAGAGAACTGCTAATTCAGACAAAAACTTATCATTTTCTAATAACGTCATGATTGAATTACTGTTTTAAGTAAATATATGCAATAATAATATTGTTTGAAGAATAGTAAAATTTTTGAAAATAGTTGGAAACAAAATTTTTTTGCAGCTCGAAAAAAATGCACTTTTTTCTTTCTCTTTCGTGTCAGGAAATTTAAAATGTTTATTTTTCAAATGTTGAACTTTGACAAGCTTTAAAACTACAGTACATTATTACTACTGTATATTAACGATGTATTTTAACAAATATGTTAAATATATGCCAATGAATCAAAAGAAGCTCAAAATACAGATACAATTATACTATGAACCTTTTTTTAGGCTTCCGGTGTTTGTTTACATAAAAGTGAATCACGTCGCCCCAACCAAGCAACTTCAAACGAAAATATATTTATTTACTTGCAAATCCATCAAGACTTTCATCACCCCCTTTTCCTCTCACAAACACTTTCAAGTCACATATAATGTTGACATTTCTTTTAACTTCATCCAGGAAAAAAAAGCGTCAGTGAACCCCTATATTTTTTTTCAACAATCGATTAAGCTTTTAAAAAAATTACTTATTTTTAAAAACTCGAGTTGGTTTTATTTTAAAAAAAGTTAAAATTTAAGAAATTAAGAGATGAGCGGTTGGTGGTTCTTTTGGTTTTTTATTATTCCAATTATATTTATATTTTTTACTCTTGGATCATTGCTTTACAGGTAACAACAAAAATACATTGGTTAAAACATTTTAAAATTTTTTAGAGGAACTTCATATTATCCATATTGGCGAAGAAGAAGATCAACCGCTTATGCTCCAGATGTCTGTCATCCAGTTTACACAATTCAAAGTCGTAAGTATTTTTTTTATTATTATTGCAAATTTTAGCGGATACTGTACCTAGATGTATTTTGGGGAAATATGTTAAATTAAATTTAATTAGAAATAAATAACATTTCAGAGCCCGCATATCCACCCGGTCAAATGCCTCCACCATATCCATATTACCCAAATGCCACAGGTCCACCACCATACTCAACAACCACACCCCAATACACTTCACAACCTCTGTATCCAATGAATCCATCAAAAAATCAATTTTATTAAAGCCAAACAATAACCATTCTTCTACATACATTTTGCATTTTCAAGAAATTCTGTAAAACTCATCTTTTTTTCTTCTTCCGTTTCTTGACGCCCTTTTTCTTCTACAGAAATTTCTGGTTCCAATGGCATAACTTCTTCAAATTGAAAATCAGTTGGCTTTTTGTAACGAAGATCCAAAGTTTTAGCTCTAGTATCCTAAAAAAATATTAATTACTGTATATTATTCTTATTTGTGACAACAAAAAATATAATATTTCAATACTTACGGTTATAATACTTTTAATATCATGAACTTTATCCATATATTGTTTAATCATATCTTTATCACGTGATAATTTTAATCTAACATTTTCCAATGCCCCATATTCTTCATTAATCTAAAATAAAAGTTTGCTAAATAAAAACTTACAACAAAAATTTCGAATACAAAATTAAACTTACCGACATATATTTTGAGACACCATTTGAAACTTCAATATGCTTTTCAATTTTTGTGCCATGACAACAAGAAGAACATTTTGAATTACATTTTTTAAAATGTATATTTAATTCAGCTTTCTTTTGCATATTTTCAGCTCGCATTGCTGCAATAGTTTTTTTTCGATTTGGTGGTTTCGGGGAAGGATTCTTGGATGTTGATGGAGGAGTTGTTGATTGTTTATAAAAGCGCATTTTTCGAACTTCTAAAATATAAAAGAAAAATCAAAGAAAAAAGTGGCATTTTACAGTACCTTTTTGCATCTTGAAAGAGAGTAAGTAGTATTCTGTAAGCGAAAATCACGTTCTAAAAATTTTATAAAATAATATTTGAAACATAAATATAAAAATGTATTATTAAATGCACGAAACATATTTAAAAATATAAAATAATATCAGTAAAATAATTTATTCAGTCAAAATACAAAAAAAACTCTGTAAAAATATACCAATAAAATAATCAAAATAAAATTGTTCCATGGATTTTCTTCTTTTAATGATATAAGTTTTGTAAATGTTTCTGTTTTTTGTTCGCAACACCTTTTTTACTAACACTACTTTTATTATAAAAAAAAACAACTAAAAAAACATCACCGGTATAACTAATTAATCAAAAAAAGAAATTATAAAAAAAAACTATGTACACATTTTTAAAGATTGTGACACGCTGAATTAAACGTAATAAAACAACTAAAAGCTAAACAAAAAAAAGAGAAAAAATTTTTTACAGAAATATTAAATTTTTATAGAGTTTAAAGGAAGTATTTAACAAATTTTTGTCACTTCAGCCATTCCACGAGTTTTTTGTTCCCGAAAAATTAAAGATGCTCCAACTTGAACATGTTCTGGTTTTGCATAAAACTTGAATCTCACAGTTGTCCATGTTAATGGCTTGATAGTTTTTGTGGGCGATTCAACACTGACGATTGTAGCTGTTCGGCAGAGAAAACCAATGTAAACTAAAAAATAACAAGTTTATATTAGTGAACGATCAAAAAAGTTTTAAACGCAGCCCAAAGACACAAAAATTTTGATGCAACAAAGTTGCAATTTTTCAACAAAGAGATCGTGCTGGGATGGCCGAGTGGTCTAAGGCGGTAGACTCAAGAGCAATTTTCTCTTACACACAATGTGTGGTTGGGCTTTCTACTCCTCGAATGAGGGCGTGGGTTCAAATCCCACTTCCAGCAAATAATTTTTTTTAAATTTTTTTCCAAAAAAAAAAGATTTTAAAAAAAACTTACCAGTTCCTTGAAAATTCTTTTCAATTTCACTTCCAGGATGATAAAAAAGCAAAAATTTTGCTTCAAATTCCCAACATGATGTTGCAGGTTCATTCTGAGATACCATAACCATGCCACGATGTATAACGACATGTTCATTACCTGAAGGAGCAAATGCTATTGATGCGGCTTCACCGGGATGAATACTAAAGATTGACTGTTTGTTCCGCTTTATGCTACATACTCTTCCTTCTTGATATTTTCCATTTCTATTTGGTCCTATTTTGACCCTATCACCAACATATAAAATTCCTTCATTTAGTAGTCCAGCTACAACTATGCCAACCCGTGGCACGCGAAAAACATCTTCAATTTGAAAAAATGGCGATTTTTGAGATAATGCATTACGTTCAATAGGTGTAAAACTTGTTGGTAAAATATTAAGAAAACATTTGAGATAATCCAAATTTTGTCCAGTTACTGAAGATATTATAAATATTGGTATACTATCTTTTGATTGCAGAGAAGCTGCTGAAGATATTGCTTGATCTAATGTGTCGACTATTTCTGTTGAAGATGTGAGACCAATTGTTTTGAGAAGTTTATTTGTACGTGAAATAACACTAAAAAAAAGGTAAAAGATAAGTAACAAACTATAAAATATATATTAAAAACATACTTCATTATTTGTTGTTCAGAAACACAATCAGCTTTAGTTATTAGCACAAAGATTGAAATATTAAGTACCATAGCTAATGCTGCATGTTCCCTTGTATCTGCTGTTGGACCAGTTGTTGCTGATATACATAATGCACAATAATGAGGATTATATCCACAAATGCCGTAAGTTGTTGTACGAATATATTTTCGATCCCCACATAAATCAATTAAAGTCATAAGCTTCGTAGATTCTTCAACAACTTCATCCAAGGTATTTTTGTGACAATTTAGCAGCTCACCATCAGAATTAAAGCCAATTACACCGAGGCAAATTGAAGAAGTTTTTCCTGTTTGAAATTCATGCAAATATCGAAAAAGATTTAATCTTGCAGAACCTTGACCATTATCCAATTGTCCTCTACTTAATACACCACAAAGAGTAGATTTACCCGCTTCAACAGAACCCAAAATTGCTAATCTAAAGTTAAATTATTATTACAAAAACTACATTCATTAAAATAGCTCACCTAATTTGAATAAAGGCTAAATCATCTGGTACTTTTCTAATTAATACTTCTGTAACAAAGCGCTTTTCATCTCCAAATTCTCCGATAATCTCTCTTTCAGAAAGGACACTAAAGTTTGCATTTATACTATCAGCAATTTGATGTAAGCATTTCAAAGATTCATCCATTTCTGATTGAATTATTCCAGTTAAAGATCCATCATCATCCACTCCAATTTCATATACACATTCACCTTGTCCTTCCCGAAGTCTCCATTTCATTTGTGTTGTCAAATGATGAATACGTTCTTTTGAAAGTGAACATAGCTTTGCTTTATATTCAATATTACCATTATCATTTTCAGGCGGTAAAGATTCATCACATTTGATTGTTTTTCGTGACAATAAAGTAGCAGTATCTTTTGAAAATGAACTAAAAAAAACGATATAAAAAAAATGCCACAACTAATGTGTTTTACAAAAATAATTACCTCGAAAAAATTGGAGCTTGACTTTCTTCTGTAAAATCAGTTAACATAAAATCCATGATCTCTTGAGATTTATCCGATAATAATATGGATATTTAAAAAATTTAAAGTTTTATATTCGAGGGATCATTGGAGATATAAAAGCTAAAAAAGAGAAACGTTAAAGCAAAGTTTAAAAAATAGCACGTAAAACAAAAAAAAACGCGGATAAACAATTCTCAAGAGTTTGTTTCAGATTTTCAAGGAAAAAAAACATGAACAAAATATATAAAAAGAAAAAAGAGCGTTTTTAAACTGTTATTTGTTTTCTCTCATAATGATGCAAGAAAGAAAAAAAATGAAAAGGGTCGACGTCAATCATCAAAGACAAATGTCTTCTTAAAAAATAAATATGCAAAAAAGCAATGTGATAAGAATAAAAAAAGAAGTTTAAAATGTAAAAAGTTAAACAACATATGGTTGAGAAATTTGATGTTCAATACTACATAAATTTTTACCGCGGCGGATGAAGAATTGGCGACAACAAAAGATTGAATATCACGTTTAAATAGAGTTTTGAATGAAGTGGAAATTGTTACACGATCGAAAACTGTAATCATTATTCACTTTAAAATGATAAGACACCACCTCTCCTCCGTAAAAAAAACACCTTGGTTACGCCTATTATTTCAAAACAGAATTACTAAACTTTGCACATTTGGCACAACATTGTGCAACTTTGATGATCTATAAAAACTCTAAGCAAATTGGGCGCAAAATTAAACAATATTTACTTTTTTATATTGTTTACAAAATAATCAATAAACTTCAAAATTAAATATTCTTTAAAAGTCGATAAATCTGCAAAGTATTGAACGATCGCTTTCTTCTTTTTTTACAGCTTTTCTCCGAAGCTTGCTTTTTTTGATTCTTCCTTCAAAAAAGCTAGCGACAAAATTATTGAAAAACTCTGGCTCCTTCCCAACAAAAAAAGCAAACAAGAAACTACGGAAAAAAAGAATATAAAATAAGAGAAAAAAAGGAGAATTTAACATGCATGTTTGTCTGTCAGAGAAAAATAAAATATAATTCAACGGAATGTTGTTACGGATAGAGAAATAGAGCAAAATCCAGCGAACGAACGAACAACCAGCTGGAACAAAATAATAAACAAATGTTTTAATTTTTTTAAAATAATTAATTAAGTCACGCAAAGATTATAGAACAAATTAAGTCTTAATGACAGATCCTCAACGTCAAAAAAAAACTTGTTTACATTGAGCCATTTTGACCAAAATACAAAGGTTTTTACTGTACAACTACAGTATGCAAAAACCCCTTTAGACTAGCATAAATTTTAAGTTACTAATTTTTCATGACAGTTATTAAACGGATGCCAACATTTTTCTGCGGAACTTCCTTATAAAGATCAATAATTTTTAGAAAAAATGACTTCTATTGAGATCATATTTTTAATGATGATAATAATAACATGTTGGTAAATAAACCGTACTTTTATATAAAATTTAATTTAAATGAAAAAAGTTTTATTATAAAATGATACAAAGAAATTAAAAAGTAAAAAATAAATTAAACACAGGATTAGTTAAACAGAATGTTCAAGGACGAAGAATTTCTTCAAGTGAAGGTGGAACAGCTTGACTAGATTTTTCCATAGCCTTAATAAAGCAAAGATAGAAGGTGGCATAAAATTTAATTTTAAAAAAACCTGTTTAATTTGCAAAAGAAGAAGACGATCAGTTTCGAGGGAAACGTAAGAAATACATTTTCCGTGACGAATTCTTCCAGCGCGGCCTACGCGGTGAACGTACGTATCTGAAAAAGTTCATTAATGATGAATGAAATAAATGTTTTTTTCTATAAAAGACATACCATAATCTCTTGGCATATCAATCATGATGACTAAATCAACATCTTTAATATCAATACCTAAATTTTAGGGGTATTAAATACATATGCGGTAAATAAATCAAACCTCTTGAACATAAATCTGTTACAACCAAAATCGAGACTTCATTGTTCTTAAATAAATTAAGTGCCTCTTCACGCATGCTCTATAAAAATACGAAAACTTTTTTAGAATTCTATCCTCTCAATTAGCCGAAGAGCAGTAACTGGAAAAATCCTTCGAGTAAGCTGGATTTGAAAAAAAAACTCAGCTATTTTTTTTTTGAAACTTTTTGGGTGAATTCTAAAGAAGTTCCCTTACCTGGTCACGATATCCACACAAGGGAGCAACAGTAATCTTGTTTACCTAAAATGCATATTTTTTAGAATGGAAAGTAAAGTAAAAAAGGACCGTTTCAAGCGCAATCGCAAGTTTTTCTGCATACTGAGATGTATTGCAAAAGATAAATGTACGAGGAAGTTTTTTTGCATCACCATTAACTAAAATAAACATCAAATTAATTAACACAGTACACTGAAAAGAGCAAACCTTTTGCAAGTTCTTCAGCAAAATAATTTCTAACACCAGCAAATTTGTATTGAGTTTTATGAAGACGAAATTCTTGAATAACTTTTTTTGTTGGTGCAGAGTTATCACTTTTAATAGTAACAGTAGCCTTAGGTCGCATATAATTTTCTGCACGTTGGAGTAAAGATTCCTCAAAAGTTGCACTGAAGAAAAGTGTTTGATGTGCCTAAATCGGTGTTAAAATATACAAAATTAAAAAATATAGTAGTAGAACCTACAACAGCAATCTTAGGTTCACATCCAAAAAGTGCAGTTTTAATTGTTTTTTCAAACGCATCAGTAAGAAGTTTATCACCTTCATCAAAAACAAGAAAACGAACTTTGTGAAGTTTGATAAATTTTTCTTGAACAAAATGAAGGAAACGTCCTGGAGTACAACAAATGATATCACATGAACCAGCAAGTTCCTTTTCATTCTTTCTAACATCATATTCACCATATGCTTTTGCAACAATAACACCAGTTCCTATAGAAATATAAGTTTTTATACAGATTTTTTAACTCTCTTTACACATACCGTCACAAAGTTTTCGAGCTTGCTCAAAAATTTGCATTGCAAGTTCACGAGTAGGTGCAAGAATGACAGCGAATGGAGTATACGGTTCAGAATGAAATTCTTTAGATTCCTTAAGTTTCATACATTCATCAATAATTGGTAATAAAAATGCCTAAAAATCGGAATACATTTGTAGCATTATTTATTTGCCAAAAACTTACAGCAGTCTTGCCTGAACCTGTTTCTGCTTGAACCTTGACATCATATCGATCCATGATCAGAGGAATTGCTGAGCGTTGAATTTTACGTGGTCGAATATATTGTGCACGCTTAATATTTTCATCAAGTTTTTCTTCAAAACCGGCATCTTTCCATTTGCTATAATACAATATTTAAATAAAATATTTGTTATTTCAATACACTCACTCAATAACTGTAACAGTGAGATCAAGACCAATAATTTCAACGTCATCATCTTCATCTAAAATGGTTGCATATTCTTCAGCATGTTGTTCATCCTCGCCAAAAATGGTATCAATGTCACGAACTTTTGGAGCAAATCCCATTTCTGTATAATTTCGAGGAATTGTATGATCAGCAAGTTTTTGTCCAACCTCTAAAGAATAAAACTAACAATAACGCTTCATGGTCTACGCTAACAAACAAACAAACCTTCACCAAAATCTTCTTTATCTTCTGGAGTAATACGAAGGGTAATAGGAGGAGGATGTTGAAATTCAACTTGACCATTTGGTGTAACTGTTGCGATTGAACGACGGAATGGTTGGTTAGTTGGTGTAACTGTTGAGATTGAACGATGGAATGTTGGGTTAGTCATCTTGGGGTCTAAAGATGAAGAATTTTATGCTGTTATAGAATCTTACAAATAAATTAAAAAACAAATATTTAACGCAAAAATATTCAAAAATTAATCGGTGACAAAAAAAAGGTTGCTCGCGCTCTATATAGAAAAACATAACATAAATAAAAACCAAACATGTAATAATTTGTAGCAGCTGTTGTTCAAAAATTCGGGGAAATATTTTAATATACTAAACTGAGACCACGCAATATTAATAAGATCAGTTCAGTGATTACCCAAATAAAAATTCAACAGAAAAAAAAAACAGAAACTGTCAAACAATTTTTTTTTCAAGAGCGGCGCAAAAAGAACAGAAAAAAAAAAGATTGAAATAATACCGTTTTTTTTTCAAGTGTCAAAAAGTCGCAGCAGCTTTGATGAAAGCGAAAGAGAGAGATCAAAAAGCTTCTCGAACGAAAGAAAAAATCAATCGATTTTTTTGCATGGATACCGTATCGTGTTGCGCAGGATTCTCATTTTCGTTTTGAGAATCAAATAGGAAGAGTAATTTTAAAAATTTTGTAATGACGATGTTTTTTTAAGTAATAATTCTTTCAAAAAAATTACTGTTTTTTTTTATATGTTTGCAGTGTAAAATATTGTTCAAAACATCCAAAAGCTTTATAAACATGTTATTATTATTTACATTACAAAAGACCTTTCTAAAATGCATCATTATTATACAATAATAAAAATTAAATTATCAAAAAATTATATATATATTATAATTAATAGGCTAATCCAACAAAATTAGTTTCAGTTTGAATATTATTTAATCTTCGCTGTGGACTATTTGTTGAATCATTGATAAGCATCACCGATTCATTATTCCAAATATATTGTCCTAATTTATTTAATGGTTTTATTCGTTCACGAATTCTTGAAAATGTTCCAACTTTTGCTGAAGATTTAATTATTGAATTTTTTGCAGGAATTTTTTCAATTAATCTGCTTTTTTGTTGTTGCCGCGAAGAAGAAGAAGATGATGGTGGATCATTAGCTAAATTGAAAGAAATTCGTTTTGCTGTATTATGGGCATTTTTTGTTGTTGCAATTGTTGCAGTTGAAGATGGCTCAAATGAAGACATTGCAGTTGAAAATCTTCGATTATGATAATCTGAAGATGATGATCGACGAGATGCTGTCGGATCACCAACAGATAAAAGATTGCTTTTATAATGGGAAAATATTGATGGGGGATTATTATGATCATAGTGGGAAGCATTAAGGGTTGAAGCAGTTGATGGATAATGTGATAACTAAAAGATTAGAATTTTATAACTAGTATTTGTATTTGGAGATTTTATATATCCCTTTACAGATTAATTTTTTAAATACTTTTTTGCAGTGTTTAGATACATTTGTGTTGGGAGATTTCATATATCCGTTTACCGGGTAAATTTTGAATAAAAAAATATTTTTTTTCAGTTTTTTGTGAGTCCAAATATGTGGAGATTTCATAAATCCCTCATAAAGTAACGGATATATGAAATCTTGGTGATAATTTACCTGTTCAGTTCTGGTATGATTTCCTGTTAAAGCACTTGAAAATTTTCGATTTGAGAGATCCGTTCTTTCAAAAAATTGATTAAAATCATCCACATCACTAAAACCCATTCATTCATTTATTTATTACCGTAAATTTCAATCAAATAAAACTTACTCAAATTTATCTTTACATCCTTTAAAGAATAATTGGAAGAAAACAGACCGAAATTTTCGACTCATTACACAATAAATTAAAAAATTTACTGCTGAATTAAGTAGGGAAAGTAAATCCATAAAATCTCCCAAAGGTAAATAAATTTTTTGATGAAATGTTTTTGAAGAAAATATTCCGGTGCAAACAAGCATTAAACCTTGTGGAAGTTCAGCAAGTAAAAATATTGATAACACTGCCACCAACATTGGAGTGGTGTGATCTTTTGGGACTTTTTTCTTCATTACCTGAAAAAAATAAATATGTTTTATACTGTATCTCTATTTTATGATGGGATACTGTAGTTAAAAAATGTTTGACAAACTACAGTAATTTTTAACAGAGTACTTTTATAAGTTTACAGAAACTACCGTACCTGACACAATGATTTTCTTCGATGTGAAACATCAGCAATAATTTTAAGTAATGCAATAATTGATGCAGTTAAAAGCAAACATGGAACAACTTTAAAAATCATTCCATTTGACCAAAATGCCATCTTAAAAATTTATTATTACTGTATTTTTACAAATTTATGTAATAAATATATTTTCAAACCTTCAATTTAAAACAATCTTTTTCATGTGCTCGAACGGAATAAACCACGTCACTGCTATCATTAAAATATCCATCTTCAGAATCCATAATAATATTTTCTGTTTCTAAAGAATTGTTAAAAAATGTTTCAATGATTGCATTTTCTGTTGTTGTATGATTATTAAAAAATAATGATGACATTTGTGTAAAATTTGTATCAGTTTCAATGATGTCATCAGTGATAGCAGGTTTAAGGCAAGTTAAAAATGCTGGAGCTGGAATTTCTACAATCTAAAAGAAAAGTTTGTAAAAGTTTGATTTTGGATTAAAGGGGGCGGGCTCTTGGTTACTTTTTTTTGGATGAACCCTGAAAATCAGGTTATCCATGCTCCAAGATTTTGTCGAATGAGTTTCAAAATCGCTGTGAGACCTTCCAAAACAAAAAAGTATCAAAGAGCCCACCTCCTTTAACAAAAATTTTATATTTTTTTATTATCATGGAAAAGGGTTTTTTTCACTATGTTTTTTGGCATTTTTTATCATTAAATCTTTGTAAACTACATTGATGAGATCAGTGAAAAATATTTGATGATTCATAATTTTTGATAGCATCTGTTTTAAAGGGAGCAATCTTTAAGTATATTTTTATTTTTGGGGTCTTGCAGCGATAAATTTGAATTGATTATTCGCTGCGAGACCCTTGATCCTGAGTGTCGTCAGGTTCTTGGAAAAAAAGTACATAAAAATGTGCCTCCGTTAACTCTGTTGCCTTCAATTTTTTTTATTTTTCAAAATATTTCCCCAAATTTGCAATTCTTTGAAAAAAATTTTTTTATTATACATTTTTTTGGCTGTTATCCAAGTTTTTTTACTTTTGCGATATTTTTTTGTCTTTCAAAAAGTTATGGGGAAAAAATGTAAAAACTTTTTACTGCCAAAAATTTTTTTTGCATTATTTTTGCCCAAAATCCCTATGAAAGTAAAAAAAAATAAGAAAGCACGAAAGAATCATTTATTGCTTCAGGCGGCAAGAGAAAAGCGTCATAGCAGTCATAATTTAATTTGAGGGTGGATATCAGATATCCGTCCAATTCAATTACAAATTACTTCTCTTTTTTTTATAGGACATAAACATGTTCAAAATCCAAAACTTACTTCAAAGGTTAAAAAATTTGGTAAATTTACTGCAATCATAATTAAACATGTAATAAATGATACAATTGCTGTATTTCTTACGGTAATTGTATTGGTGGGACCGGTAGTGGCTCGACGAATTGTAAATACCCGAATTTGTGCTAATGTAACCTATAAAAAAATATCATTCGTGTTGAGACCGTGAATTAAATTTTATTAAAAAAATATATTACCGTAAGCCATATACTTGTTGCATGAAAGATTACCGATGAATGGGCATGAATAATTGTAAACCACGCCCATGAATATGAATAATCTGATGCTTCACATCTTGATGCAGCAGATAACAAAAAATGTACAACAAAGATAAAATAGCTTAACATTACGGCAATATCACATAATGCCACGGCACATAAAATTACATTTACAGGTGAAATCATTTGTGGCCTTGTCAAAACTATTACAGTAATCAGATTCATAAGTGTACCTAAAATATATGCATTTTTTTATTTCGTTGCAAGAGAAAATTGAGCTATACCTGCAATACAAAGCATCATAGCAAGATATGGATGTATATTTCCATATCCGGATTGAAAGGTATGAATGGCACCAATTAGCCATGTAGAATTTGGAAGTGGAATTGAACCAATTTCACAAAGTTCACCATTCATTTTTGACTTTTTATTTAAATTTTATAAATTTATAAACTCCATGAAAATTTGGTCTTGGCAAGAAAAAGGAAGGAAGGATGAAAATGTTTGAAGGGGGGTAATTACCCGAATAAATTCTTCTTCTTCTAAAAAAATCAACATTAATGGAAAAAATAGATTTAAGAAAAATTAAAAACTGTTTTGTGACACCCCCTGGTGTGGTGTGTGTCACCCAAAATATCCCGACACGACAATAAAAATTAGGCATTTCATTTCAGGGAAGAAAGGAAGGAACTAAAACGTGGCAAATGCAAAAATAAAATAAAGCCATTAACAATTTCAAATAAAAAATAAAAAAGTAGTTTTAAAGTGTCAAAGCCAAATGAATATAAAATTAAATCTTTTTAAAAAAAGTGGGGTCTCAAAACTTTTTTTCGACTAATAAAGTCAAAAACAAAAGCAACTTTTTTTTTTATTCATTCATTGAAAAAACTTAAAAGAGTCAAAGTTTTGCCAAAAAAAAGAGTTATGAAAAATACCCAAAATTAGAAAATATTATAAAAGCAATAATAATATTTTGGTCCTTTCCAATTTTATGGTCCATCTTTAACTTTTTTTGGAGAGAAAAAAGAAGTTTGAATGCATTTTTAAAAACAAACATATATCCTTTTTTTTGAGGCAATGTTTTAAAGAAAAAATATATATATATTTGTACACTATTTTTTTGCGCTTCATTTTTGACAGATACAAAAAAAAGGATGAGATGGGGATGATGATGAGAAAGTAAGAAAGTAAGTAATTTGATTTGTTTCATGATTTTCAGTCCTCAAAAAAAATGCCTTTAAGAAAATTGATGAGCGGAAAGTCGAAAGCAAAAAAAGGGAGAAAGCAAGAAAAAAGAAGGAACTTAAAAAAATTCAAAAAATTTGTGTTAATAAAGCTTTAAAGAGAAGAATCCTGGCTATCCCCTCCTCATTGATTGTGTTTAAGAAACATACACACAAATATATATAAATATAAAAGGAAATTGTTTTAAATGATTTTAAATGCATTTATAAAAATATATATAAAATGGATTAAAAGCGATGACGTCCTTTTTCTTTGATCTAGCAAATTTGCAGGTTTTTTGAACTCAGTTATTTTTGAAAAAATTGTTGCCGACTCAATGGTCGAGTGGTTAGAGCAATGGATTTTTGACCCGATACCCTTCAAGTTCGAACCCGTCCCGAGCAAGGACGTCAGCAGAAATTTTTTTCGGGAGGGGCACGACCCCCTCCAATAGCAAAAAAATAAAATTTTTTTGCTATTTTTCAAAAGGTGGTGGGAGAAAAAAATTTTTCGAATCCATTTCGGGGGGGGCACGTGCCCCTCGTGCCCCCCCTGGTGACGTCCTTGGTCCCGAGAGTATTTCAGTAAAAGCGCTGGGTGGATCAGAGATTAAAACAAATCCCATGAATGGCATTCAGATTAAATTAGAATAAATTCTTCTGCCCCAGCTAAGCCTAATTCCTTCTAAATTAGCATATGATCGGGTAGGCTAAGCAGTAATTGTTTTAAAAGCGGTAAAAATTATTAAAACAAGAAAAACTGACTAAAATTTTTTTTCCATAAATTTTTCAGAAAATTACTACTTTCATGGCGCCATCTCATTTTAGTACCGCTTATTTGAGTACCAAAAATGTAATATTTGAGTACCAGTTCCAGAATCGAATGTAAAAAAATCAGTATTACTGGTGTAAAATGTATTTACTAGATCATTTGTACATCCCCAAACGATTTATGTGTTAAAAAGAACCCCTTTAAACCTTTAAGCCTAAACTGGTACTCAAATGTTACATTTTTGGTACTCAAATAAGCGGTACTAAAATGAGATGGCGCCACTTTCATTGAATCAAAAGCAAACTTCTAAAATTAGTAACTTTTATGGAACCATATTTTGTAAATTTAAGCTATAATTGAAAACTTTTATTTTTTACAAAATTTTTAAAATAAACTTTTTTAAGCAATGATTATTTTTTATACTTTTTTTAAAAATAGAATTCTTTGGCTTAGGCCTAAGCCTAAGTTTCTAGAAACTACCCCTTAGCAAACATAAAAAAAACTTACAGTATTCAAACCACCACGTTTTCCATTAAAGATTACCGAACATCATAAGTTTAAACATTTAAACAATGAGAAAATGTTATTTAACAACCTCCTCCCAAAAGTTTTCGTCGTCTGTGTCTAGCCATGCCCTAAGGACTTAAAAGTTAATAAGCTGCTCAAAAAAAAGAAAAAAAGTTTTTAAACCATCACATGTTTCACAAAGGTCCCTTCTGGCAATGAACAAAAACAAAATTTAACTTCCCTTCTGTATAAAATCCCCCCTTTTTTTCTAAGCTGATTTCAAATATCCCCCCTCATTTTTTTAGGGCTAAAAAATTTTTTTTATGTTATTTTGTTTCTCTTTTTTTTTTAAATTTTTTTTATTACTCTTAAAAATCCTCTTTTTTTTATGTCATGTCTGAAAAATTGCTTTAGGGCAAAAAGCCAACAAAAAACACAAAACAAAATAAACATCGTTTTTTTTTGTGTTTTTGGGTCACGTAAATGAACTTTTAAAAAAAAGATTACAGACTTTTAAGCTTTTTTTAATGGAAATTTATTTTTGCTTTTTTAAAATTAACTGTTTTTTTTTTGAAGAGCGAAAAAGAGCTGCGAAAAAAAAGTTAAAGAATTGAAACAAATTCTTTGACAGGGGAATCTATTGCTATTGCTATATAGCTATAGAAGATAGTAATCAGAAAAAGAAGGAATAGCAAAATAAACAAATTATTCACCAGGGGAAGAAAGAAAGAAATGTTTTAAAGAATCAAATAATACATAAAAGTACGTTACGTATGACACTTTTTGTTTTATTACTCTGAAAGAAAAAACAAATGTTTAACAAGAAATTAGGGGGTGTAAATTAAATGTATTAAAGTTCATTTAAAACATTTTTTTAAAGGGATCATTCATGGATAAAAAAAAGTGTTTGTTTTTAAAAAGTTTTGAGTCTTAAGTGGAATATTTTGGCTGCGGATTTTCAGTTTACTACGTTTCAACGCCTTAATAGACCTCCAAAAAAATTGTGCTTTGAACGCCCACAAAATTGCTTAAAACTAAAAAAATGTTTGCGTTCAATTTGGAAAAAAAACTCAAAATTGATAAGAAAAAAAAGTTGACAAACAAATAAATAAAAAAAGAATTTTTAAATAGTCAATTTTAGGTTGCAAAAAGTTTTTAAAATTAAGTTTTGTCATTTTTTTAAAATTTTTACAATTTTTGTAAATTTAAATAATTCATTGAAAACCAAAAAGTTAGGGTTAATTTAAATATTTTAAAACTACCGTATTTTTTTGAAACAAACTTTTTAGCTTTACAAATGTCTGAAAGTTTAAAGCCCCCGATTGCACTTTCACAAATTTTTACCCCCCCCCCCCCATTTATTTATTTATATTTATCTTTGTTGAATAATAAATATTAAACAAAATAATCAAATTACAATATTTAAAGCTTTAAGTCTACTTTTAATGACTACTAACAAGTGCCGCCCCAACAAACACTACTACAAATTTATCCTTTTTTTTTAAATTTCTGTTTTTTTGTTGTTCTTTTTTAAATTTAAATTAAAAATACTAAGTTTCGAAATTAAAAACAAAAATCTTTGCAACAATTTTGCATTTTTACAGAATTTGTAACTCTCTCGGGAGTATTTTTCATGGTTAAAAAATTAAAGGAGGTGGACTCTTTACTTTTTTCGTTTTTTAACGAATGGATGAACCTGACGATCAGGCAAAGAACAAAAGAAATTTCTTTTGTTCTTTGCCTGATCGTCAGGTTCATCCATTCGTTAAAAAACGAAAAAAGTAAAGAGTCCACCTCCTTTAAAAAACATTTTTTTGTGTTAATTTTCAAAAATAAACAACAAAATTGAAACTGAAAAATGATCAAAAGACTAATTTGCAATGCAATCCAAATTATGCTAAAAATATATGAAAAAAAATGTATTAAAAGAAATGTGCAAAAATGATAATTTTAAAAAAATGGAGTGGCTGCTATATTTATGTACGTAATAATTTTTTGCCTGTTATTAACATTTTAAAAACTTGTTTTTCTTTTTTAAAAAATAAATTTAATATTTCCAAGAAGCTGTTAAAGACGTTATTATAGTTTTTTGGCCGGCCATTAAGAACAGGCTAAAGAGGGAATGAAAAATTGAAAGAATATATTTTTAAAAAATGGAAACGTTTAAACTTTAACATTTGTTCGTTTTTTTGTGTAATTAGGATACTGTAGATGAGGATTCAGTGATAACAATGGCATTCCCCAGTAGTTAAAAAGTTTGATGTCGATAAGTTAAATTAAATAGAATGAAAAGCACACAAAGATATGATGCAACAACGTGACGCATGGTCACTCTTGGTAATCAAAAAAAAGAGATTAAAAGGAAAGATAATTTTTTATTGCTAATTTTTAGGTCAAACATTAAAAAAACCTAATCTTTATAACGAGCTTGAATTTTTTCAAATTTCAAATTTTTTGTAAAATTTTTTACAGTAGTCTGAAATTTACTGTAAATAAGCGTGAAAAAAATATAATGGGGGTGTGGTCAATGCCGTATTTAGGGGGGGGGGGGAATTCGACCCCTATGCCCCCCGAAATTGAGGAATTTCCTTTGATCTTTTGCCGCTTCGTGTTGGCGGCGGCAAAAGATCAAAGGTGTACCCCCCCGATCAGTTCCCCCTCCGAAAATCTGCATACGGCCTTGGGTGTGGTACAATGGGATTAAACGGTAATGCTGAAAAAAAATGGCCATTTCATGCTTAAATATTGGTCTCTTGATTAAAAATATCCCATTAGCAAAAAAAAATATGATTAAAGATATTTTTTATCAATTTCAGAAGTTTAATAAAAATAGCGCAATGATTAATTCTCTCTCTATTATAACAAAAAATAATTTCTGTCACAATACCACAATTTAAGTTGGAATAATTTTTGTTCTCTCATTTTTAAGTTTTTTTTTGTTTGTCATTTAAAAAGCACTTTTTCTAATTATAAACAGCATCAAGTGTGGCCGTTTTGAGAGAGCTGAAACGTTATTTTTGGAGAAAAAACTGAATTGTTGCAACTTGAGTAGATAAAAGAAAAACAAAAATTAATTAAAAAATGGATATCTGAAGAAACAATAAAATATATAATTAAAAATACTGTGTTTAATTGATTTAAGTCAAGTGGAAGAAGAAGAAGAAGAGAATAAAACATTTGAGTAATTTTAATAAAATTTAAATTAAACTACAAAGTTGTTTTTTTCATTGAAAACTAAAATTTTATAATAAAAAATATATTTTTTTCTTTAAAGAAAACTTTGAAATATTTTTTTAAAAGAGTTGACATGAGCTGATTCAAAGTGACAAGTTGTAAAAGGAAGTCAAAAAAATAAATATTGTAAAAATACATAACCAAAAAAAATTGTCATGAAACGAAAATGATTAAAATTTAATGAAATATTTTATATTCAAGTTTAATCAATTTCAATAAGATTAAGTTTTTGAAGATCACGAAATTGTGCATCAAAAATGTTTTGAAGGATTGTTTGAAGGGTATCTGCAATATCTTTATCACATTGATTTTTTACAGTTTCCACATTGCATTGTGTAAAACATTTATAAATTCCGCAAGCTTCATTCGCTTTTTGAATAATTGGGGAAACTTTTGAATTTTCATTTAATTCATTTTCAGTAATATTTTGGGTCAATTGATGTGCCTCTTCAAAGATTGCATCATAATCCCCACAAAATCCAGCACAAATTGGATATATTTCTGCATTTTTCGTTGTAAGACATTCCGCAATTTTATCAACTTTTTTACGATTTTCTGATAAACAAATTACATTCAAAGATTCCAAAGCAAATGGATTTGATTCAATTCCACATCCATCAATGCATTCTCGAGTAAATGAAATAATTTCACAAATTTTATCAATTTTACCAAAATATCTTTGAAGATTTGCATTTTTCATTAAAGAAATTTCTTCATCAAATATCGTCAAATTTGACATACAACTTTTTAGGCAATCATTTGAATTAATAATTTTATCAAATTCTTTTCGATATCCTGGATGCCCAGATCCTAAAGGGATAAATGTAGCAGCAACAACAACTCCTACCACGAAAATATAAAATTTATTCATTTTTCAAAATAATAATTTTGAAATTTTAAGACCTCCAAAAAAATTGAGTTTTTTTGTCAATCTTCAATTTTTTCCTTTTATATAAATTTTTTTGAGATGGATTAAAAAAATTTTTAAATTTTTTTTTAAAAAAACTTTCTTGATTTTTTTTTTCAGGCGAAGAAAGTGTAATTTTCTATTATTTTTTTGAGTGCTGTCTGAACCCTCCATCAATAATATCAACAGTAACAACATTATTTTTATGTGATGGATTATTTATGTGTCAACTTTGAAGAAAGAATTATGATCAAAATTGGTCAAATTTTGTCATAATCATATTTCTTTTCTTTAAACTTTGAATTTAATCGTTTTTGTCTTGTTTTTCTTTCTCCCTCTCTCATTTTTTTCCATCAAAGATCAAAAAAGACCAAAAAAAAGGGAATTATACGGTTAACCGGTTTGTTTAAAAATAACAAAATCACCCTGAATTATTGTAATATTACAGTCATAAATGGAAATTGCTTCTTTAAATGATAGTGCAAAATTAATTTAGAGCTTCGGCATTCCAAACACCACTTGAAAATGACTTATTCTATGTAAATTTGCATTTTTGTGTAACATTCCATTTTTCCATAGCATGCATACGCTGGTTGTCAGGGGTACAATTTAAGCTATTTCAATCCTGATAAAAATGCCAAAAAAAATGTTGCCGATTTCTTGGGTTGTTTTCGACATGCCTTTGCAATGTCTTGCTTTTAAAAATTTATAAAATATTCAACTAAATTTGCGATGAAAAACGAAAGAAAAAAATTAAACTATCAAAATTTTCTCTTCGCTAAAAAATTGATTTTTCAGGCCAAATTTAATTTTAATTGATTGAATGATAAGAACCTCTTGTAGGATGTAAACATCTTATCAAGTGTATAACACTGATTGACTCAACTAACTGATAATTTCATTTTCTCAACTAAAACACATTAATTGGGCAATTTTGTACATGAGACATGTCTGTGTAAATACGGACCAAAATAAAACATTTTTTTCATATCGAAATTTCTGCCTAAAATAATTTTTTTTGGTGCTTGCCCAAACATTACTACAACACTAGATAAGTTGAACATAACATTCATTTTTTTTTGGATATTATTTCTTCTGTATTTTTGAAGGGACAAACTTTTGCACCACCTTTTTTTTGTTAAAACCCGAATTTATTTAACATAATCATCAAAATCTTTTAACAACGTCAAAATTACAACAATACAAAGAGAATCAGAAATTAAAAATAAAACAAATAAAGTAATAAAAAAAGTTTTCCGAATTAATTGAAAAAGTTTTTTGTAAGAAAATTCAACAAATTTTGATTGAAATTTATGTGTTAAAATAATAAACATTGTTAAATACCATGTAAAAAATATGCAAATTAATGGCAAACATATCAGTTGTGTCGCTCGAATAATCGTAAATTTTGCAAAACTTTGAAGATTACGATAATAACAAATTTGTCGCATTTCTTTTTGAGATTTTAAAACTTTTTGAATTTGAGAAATATTTGAAAAAATTGAATCAAAAAATGGTTGAATTTGTGTTGCATGTTTTGGATAAAAGTTTTCAAGTTTTAATAATGAAATTTTTATCTGAAAAAAAAAAATGTTATAAATGATATTTTAAATTACGGTAGGTATTAGAAAAATGTAAATTAAACCGTTTATAATAATAATAAAAAATTTTTAGGCTCAAAGATACTGTATGAATTTTTAAGTTACGGTGGTTTTGTTAAAATAATATTCTTATTTTTATTTTAAAAAATACTTACATTTATCAATTCTTTTTTAGTATTATTCATTCTTTGTAATTCTTCAAACGAAATAATTCCAGAAATATTGCAGGGTTCAAAAAGAGTTTTATTATCTAATAAATCGCCATTATCTGATTCCATTGATTTAAAGCATTCATAAAAGATTGAAAGATGAATAAACAAAAGTGTCCATGAAATTAACCAAATTGAACAATATAATCTTTCCTTAAAAATTATATATTATATTAAAATATTTTTACAAAATCTTACCGTATTTAAATGTTGAACACTTGAAAATACAGTACATTTACACGGGCAACAAGCAGGCTTAAAGAGCTTTGATTTTGGCATTTTCGTATTTGAAATAAAATAAAATTTGAGCTTTTTTGATCGCTAAAATTTTTACAAATAATGATTAATAAATATTTTGATCAAATTTAATTTTAAATAAAGCTGTGATTCAATTCTTTCGGAGAACAAAAAGCAGTAATTTTTTTAAAAAAAAGACAAAAGCTGTTACCCCTGAACTTTTGTGGGGGGTCCCTAAAATGTCACAATTAAATCAAAAAAATATTATCTTTTTTGAATAAATTTTATAAAAATAAATTTGCATTGATTTTTTTGGTTGATAAAAAACAAATGATTATTAAAAGTATAATGTCCAAAACATTTAATATTTTAACTGATAAAAATTGATAAAAAGATAAAAATTAAAGCTGATTTTGAATAACTTTATTAACCATATATATTTAAATTATAATCAGTTAAGAATCATTTAAAGCATTTTCAAAAGTATTTACATAAATACTGATATAAAAATCTTGGCAATACATAATTAATGCAAATATAATCATTGCAATTAAAGATCTAACAAAAAGTTTATGAGATCGATTTTGTACTTTCAAAAATTCATCCTTAGTAAATTTAGCTCTGATAAATTGTGTTGAAATAATAAATAAAAATATAAACCAAAAAAATGAAAGTAAAATTGCGATTAAAGCCAAGGCGGAGGAAGTTCGCAAAAAGGCTTTGGCAACATAGTTTTGGAAATTTCCTTGGGCACATTTATTTCTCTCTAATATTTGTTGTTTAATTATTTCTTGGCCTTTTTCGTAATTATCATTTAAAGGTTTATGAAATTTTTCATGCATCTTTTTTTCTTGTTCTATTACGGCCGCTTTTCCAATTATTCCTTCCCATGCTTTATTCACCTAGAAAAAATGAGATTTATTTTTGTGATACTGATGAAGAAATTATATCCGTTGGTTTAAAAATAATGAATTTTTAATGGACCTGTTTAATTATAATTATAATATACGGTAAAAGGGGTATATTGTTGGGTTAACAATCTAAATCACACCAAGGCCTAAAGTAAAATATAGAATAGTTAACCGTCCATTAATATGCTAATTTAGAATATTCAACTTTAAGGCTATCAATGCTCTATCACCATTTTTAAATATTTTTTTGTTTAAACTTTAATTTTTTTTAAATAGTTTTTGGATATTTGATAATCAAATTTTGAGTCTTAAAAAATTGCTACATTATTTTTAATAGCTTTGATAAACTACAATTTAGCTATTAATAACCCCCCTACAAAATATGCTAATTATAATCCAATACAGTCACTTACATCTTTCATCATATCTTTCATTAAAGCCATATTATCAGTCATCTATAAAAACGAAGATATATTATATTTGTTTAATGAAAATAATGTTATATATTTATATAACATTATTTTCAGCCATTCCAAATTAACAACTACAAACTATAAAAAAACTTACACCCTTTAAAAATTTGGAATGTTTTATCATATCTTTAACTTCTTGAACTGATAGCATATCAGTTTTATTACAAGGCTCATATAAAAATTGCCGAATTTCGGCATATTCCCTGAAGCAAATAATTGTGGTAAATAATGAAATAATAAATATTAATGCAATTCCATAAATAAATAATGTAAAAGCATTTCTCTAAAAAAATTATTTAATTTAAAATATGTCCACTTTAAGAAAAGATAAATTACATTTTGATGATCCCCTTCTTCTCGAAATACATCACATTCACATATTGCTGGCTTATATGTTGCAGTTCTAAACATTCTCAAATTTAATCATCCAAATTCAAAGGGAAAAACAAAATCTATTTGAGTAACAAAAATGGTTGTCAAAATTTATTAAATAATTGTTCAAAATTATAACTTTTAACAATATAGGACTTTTTTAACAGTTTTGCTGATATGATAAAAGTTAAATAGAGACCAGTATTTTAAAAAGATAATTTAAAATAATTGTTAAAAATTTCGCAAATAAATTTTTACAAAACCAACAATGTTAAAATTGAAGGCTTTCAAGACATAAAAAATGTTGGCAGACAAACTCCAAAATTTGCATTTTGGATGGAACAAAGTTGATTTACTAATTTTTAACGCAAAGAATCTATTTTTTAGCAATTTTTGAAGATTTTATAGATTTTTTTATTAAAGAACGTAAAGAATTTATTGTTACCCAATTATCGTTACAAAATTAGCACCATCTTAAATCAAATATTAATGAAATTCTGGATTTGGTCAATACAAATACAGTAATCCTCAAACATATTGAAGATAATAAAAAAAATGAAGGAACATCGATTACAGTATTAGAATTTTTATATGATGCTGTTAGAGAAAATTCTAAACATTTGACGGCAGAAATTGTATATTAAAAAAATTATATTGTGGATGGGCAAGCTTGGTGACATTGAGAGAAATATATGGGAAGCATTTTTATCTATTAAAGGGGGAGATGCACCTCTAACAAATTTTTTTGTTTGACATAGATTGGAGGTCTCTCGACGCGAATCAGCGCTCATTGGAGCTGCAAAAATTTGAAACAAAAAAGCAGCTTCAATGAACTCTGATAAAAAATTTGTTAGAGGTGCGTCTCCCCCTTTAAAGAGAAGATTGCATTGTTGTTGTTTTTTAAAGGTTCGGGGGTGTCGAGGAAGTTATGAATTTTTTAGTAAATAAAGTTTTACAAAACCATGAATGCTAAATTTGAATTTCTGTCCATTCCATGTTATTACATGTTGTCAAACAAACTCCAAAATTTACTTTCCGGAAAATGAAAGTCATTTCTCGCAAAAATCGGGAAATTTGCCTTTGACTACTCTAATGAGGGAACACCCAGATCTTACGTAAGCAAAAAAATGCAAAATTTTGAACCCCACCCATACCGTAAGTTTTTTTTCCTCTGATCTTGACCGCTTTTAATAAACTGCGTAAAATTTTGCTACCCCCCATCCATCAAATCAAGTTTCCTAGACTACATTTTTTGTACAATTGCATTCGCTATTTTCTCCACAAAAAAAAATTGTTTAATCATTAAACTTAAATGGAATGTCGATTTCAAAGAAAAACAATTTACTTTTAAAAATTCCAACTTTTATTGATTTATATTTTGATGTTATTTCTCCGTATGCTTGGATTGGATTTGAAGTTGGTTCTACATTTTTTTCAAATACACTTTTTTAGAATATTAATACTTTAGGGGATATTAAGGTATGAAGAAAAATTAAAAGAAAAAAATGTAAAACTTCGATTAAAACCATTTTTTCTTGGAGGAATCTTAAAAGCAAGTGGAAATATTTCTCCGATTATGGTTCCAAAAAAAGCAGAATATATGCCAAAAGATCTTAAAATGATTGCAAAATATTGGGGATTAAATTTTAATTTAAATCCGGTAAATTTTTAAAGCAAAAAAATTGTTGTCGTAGCTCAGGGGAAAAGTAGCAGGCTGGTAGTTTATGGTCAGGGAACGTCCAGATCCGACGCCGGACTTTTATGGGTGGGTGGTGAGTAAGTGAAATACGATGTGGTTATAAAATTCCTTTGATCTTATGCCGCATTGTGCCGACAGAAGAGAGAGTGGGTAAAAAAAATTTGAATTTTTGCCGACGTCGGATCTAGATGTTCCCTCATGGGTTCAATTCCCCTGAAAAAAAATTCTTATTTTTCTCAAAAGATTAGACAAACTTTAATAAATTTATACCGTAATTTTATAGAAATTTTCAACAGAAATAATTACAAAGCAAACACTTTTGCCACAAAGATTTTTAACAGCTTTGGAACAAACTTCTCAAGATCTACTAATTTTAGCAGCAAGGGAATATTGGAAAAGAGTTTGGGAAACTCATGAATCCATTGATTGTGAAAATGATTTAAAAGAGGTTATCTTTATTTTTAACTTTATTAGTTTATTTCTGATTTTTTTAAGGTTGCAAAAAGTATTGGTCTTTTAGACGTTGAAAAATATATTGAATTAACAAAATCAACAGAAATAAAGAATCTTTTAAAGCACCGAACAACTGAAGCCCTTGAAGCTGGGGCATTTGGAGCTCCATGGTTTGTAATTCAAAAAAAGGGGGAATCAATTCGATGCCTATGGGGGAGTGACAGAATTCCAATTCTGTTAAATGAATGCGGAATAGAATTTTGTGGGCCTATGAAAAATAAAATTTGATGGAGTTCAATCAATTTCAAAGTTGAAATTAGAAGAATTACTAAATCTGTAAATTTTTAAATCAATATTTTGTAAATATTGGTTTTTGAAAAATATTTTATTAATCTTTTATTGGCAAAATAAACATGTAAATGCAATATATTTTGCTGATACTGTAATAAAAGCTTTTAGAAATCAATATAAACTTTTTTTCGGCCAGATCCAAGAATTTTTTTGGCACTTTTTCTTAATCTTTCTACGGCATCTTGACTAAGCGAACTCTCAAAACCAATGACAAAAGCTGTATTTTTGTAGCTCTACAAAAAGTTCATTATTAAAATTTAAATTTTGAAAAATTTGCTTACTTCCAAAAAAGATTTAAAATTTTCAAGATCGAAAATTTCAGGAATATTTTTAATATAAAATTTTTCAAGATTCTGAAAAGTTGGAAGGTTCAAGATTTTGGATACGGTAGCCGGGGTGATGCAGGTATCGCCGTGTTTTCTGACACTAAAAAAGGGAGGTACATATATCAATGATCAATGTGATATTATCTTACTAATCAAACCAGTTGAGTGATGGAAGTTGTTGAAGGATGTCTTCGAATAAAGCAGATTCATCTTTATCATTTTTAATTTCAACATTTGATAAATTGCAATTTGTAACTTTTTTTGAAGAAGTTAAAAGTAAGAATTCATTCCATGTAATATTTTGATCAGTTAATGATAACATACTGATATCACAAAATTCAACTTTTGAAAAAAGAAACGATGAAATAAACTTTGGGTTATCATGTGAAATGCTTAAAATATCTGTAATCCATAATCTGTGATTAATATTATCAGGAATTTTGCAAACAGATTTTTCATTAATTACAGCACTTAACCCATTTGAATTATAACACTGTGCTTCTTCAATAATTAAAAATTTATTTTTGGCATAAAAATATTTGCAACAATTGATCATCTTTAAATACACCGTTGAAGAAGATGGATTCATTGAAATATAATAAATAATATTTCGAGGAATAGAAAAATGGAATTGGGGATTAACGGTATTTGGATTAAAAGTAACCGCAGCCATTTTTTTAAATAAAAATAGGATTTACAAAATGGTTATAATAAAAATTTGTAAATCTGCAATAAACTAAAAGTTTTTTTGTTTTGTTTTTGTTCATTCATAAAATGCCAAAATTGGCGACAATAAATAATAAAAAGGCCTTAAAGAAATATTTGAAAAACAAAATATGATAAAATTATTTATCGAACAAAAAATCAGTTGATGCAGGGCCGCAACTGCCTTAGGGACATGTCCCCCCCCCCTCGGTGCCATAATTTACCTTGAAAAATTAAATTCATACTAGATAAAATGAGATTTTTTGGCCTCTTGTAAGGAATCTCCCCTCCTTTACTTGGAACCTATTTGCGGCACTGAGTTGATGCTTCAAATTCTTCATCGAATCATTCTAAGGCTGATATGAATTATATTAAATATCAATTTTTGAACTGTGTTTGTAACTACCGTATTCCTAACCAATACATAAAGCTCTTAAAAATCCAAAAGTATATATTGCTGCAAATATACAGAAGCTATAACATCAAAAGTTTCAATAGTAGCAATTCTTAAACCAAATTAATCTAATCTCTAAATCCTTTTCATTTTTTCAATGTTCACATTAACTCTCAAATCAAAATTCATTCAACACCCTTTACAAATAAATACAAACCAACAATAAAAAGTAATAGATAGCAACAACAAAAGATTGATTTTTTATCCAGAACAACCCCGGCATCCACAATGTATACATTCAATTACACGTTCTGCATCAATCTTTGAACGAGGAACTCGGCATACACAATTTGTACCAAAATTTGTGTCCCGAACTTGCACACATCGTAGACAGCAAAGATTTTCATATCCTTGTTTTTTCCATTTTGCAATTAATTGTGGATCCACAAGCTTTGCATCAACACAAAAATCATATAATTCTTTTGAAATTTCTTCTTTCTTATAATACAAATCATAAATGTAACGAGATCGTTGATGATTGATCTAAAAAAATGAAAATAAAATGGTCGTAAAAGATATAAAACCAATAACTTACTCTAAATATTGGCCATACAGCTTCAGATTTACGTTTTCCTTCATGTGTATCAGTTTCAGCGTCACGCATTTTTTGTTCAAATTCTTCCATCGTTGATTCAATTGTATCCCATCCCGCTGGGGGCTTTCTTCTTATACGACGAAGCTTTACGTTAAGAGACATGAATAAATTATCTAAAAAATAAAGATTAAAGATAACTTTTAAAGAAAATGTAAAATAAAAATGTGTAAAAAATCGCAGTAAAAAATTTTTATAAAAAAAATTGTGAAAGATTAATTTTTGGCAAAAAGCGCAGCAATGACAAAGCAGGTTTATAAAAATTTGAAATTTTTTGTTGCAAACAATTTTTTTGGTTTCCAACTTTTTTCTTTATTTATTGAATAATTTATTGGCTAATTTAGTAAAGTTTTACAGAAACTTCAAACACACAAAAAACAAAATAAGGTGTAGCTGTGAGAAGATACATAAAATGCATGAGACATTTCTCTATATTCCTGTTAATGTTTATTTTCGTGAAAAAAAGGTAAATATCGTATTTACAAAATCGCAACAGTACGGTATTTATGTTGGTACCGAAATATTGTTGAAAATGAATATTTATTCCCATATCACTCCAAACAATTTTTTATCCATGATACGGTAAAATGATGTTCTTACGGTACCAAAATCGGTGCGGTACGGAAAACAAACACTGATCCCAAACAGGGCTGTCCGGGATCCCGGTCATTTTTCCCGGATTTTTTGTCTTGTTACAAAAAGCTGAAAAATCCTTGATCCCGGAGTTTTTAGGCCGGGATTCCCGGATTAAAAGGCCAGTCCCGGACAGCCCTGATCTCAAATTAGAATTGCCAATGCAAAACTAAAATGTGGCTTCTTTTTTCTGTAAATTGATTTTTTCTCACCTGCTTTTCACACAAAAAATTCAGTGTTTTTGGCATTTTTTTCCTATCCGATTTATTTATAAACCAACAATGTCCGTTTAAAGTTTAAAATTTACTTCATCAATCATTTTCACGCCTCTAAAAATTCTCCCCCCCCCCCCCCCCCCCAAATCTTATTATAAACTTTAAATGTTTTTTGAGAACTCAAAAAGCTGAAAGATAAATAATTGATTACAGCTGGTGACAGAATTTTTAGCCATTAATTTTTTTTAAAACAATTATTGTTATTGAAAAAGTATATGTGTAAAGCTTTAAACTTGTGTGAAAGGAGAAAAAAAAAGAGGGAGATAATCAATCTTCTTTTTTTTTGATTTATTTTCTGCCATCCTTTTTTTAGCACATATTTTTATTGCCACCAACCGGTTGCCACCTTCCATTTTTTGGCGTTCATTTTAGATGCTTGTTGCTTTTAACAATTCCTTCTTCTTTTTTTTGCCAATGAATAATTTTTAAACTTTTGTCTTTTAAAAAATTCATAGTTTTTTAAGTACCTTTTTTTTTAAAAAAATTAGTGTAGCATTTGCTTAATGGCTTGCTTTTAAGTGAGTGAAAAAGCGGCACTTCTGTAGATAACCGTCTGCTTTTTTTTGGCATGCTTTTTTTTGGCAATCATTGTTATAAAAAAATTTAAACAAGCTTAAATGTAAACTTTGGTAATATATTTTTATCCAAAGTATTACTGTAGAAACAAAAAATCAAGTTTTTGTTAAATTGGATATATGAAATCTGAGATATACATGTTTTATCATCACTAAATTAACCACAAAAATAATAAATTAACATTTTTGTTGATAAAGTTTTTCTTCCATTTTAACAGCTGTTTGTTTTATCAGCTTTGTTGCTATTTTTATCTTAAATTTTATTTATTTTGGACCACCAAATTTGTTTTTGTCTTCCAAAACTTTAAACAACACAAAAAAGTAATGCTTTCAAAAGAAAATGAACTCAATAAAATACTCATAAAGAATAACAGGGGCTTTTTGCAAGAGAGAGAGTTAAAACTAAACCATGTGGTACAAATAATCCTTACTTTTCTTTTTCTTTCGGAAGTCATTAATTTCAGAAGTTCGTTTTTTTTCAAAAAGCTTATTTACAAAATGAGGTTTTTTTGTTAATCAAAACAATGCATAATAATGTAAAGTTTTCTGTTTTCTTTTATTTATTTATTTGAATGGCTTTTATGTGTTTTTAAAGTTGGAAAATTCTAAAGAAACTGCTTTTTTTAATTTTTTTTAAATTAAGAACAGGCGTTACATCAGCTACAGTAATCCTTCGCTTTTATATGTTGTTGGTGGTGATAGATAAATGATTTGGATTTGGAACATTTCCTGGTTTTTCACTATCGTTTCATTCCCTTATAAAAGTCGCCAAAAAGTGTCACAAGAAAAAACTTTTTTTTCCTTTTTTTTGCAAAAAAACGGTGCTCCGCAGTTTGCGCCGCGGACATTTGCGCCGCGACTTTTGCGCCAAAGACATTTGCGCCACGACATTTGCGCCGACGACAATTGCGCCGATAAAACGACATCTGCGCCGATAAAACGACATTTGCGCCGATAAAACGACATTTGCGCCGATAAGACTTTTTAGGCTAGATCCTACCTCATTAGGCTAGATCCGACCTCATTAGGCTAGATCCGACCTCATTAGGCTAGATCCTACTTCATTAGGCTAGATCATACCTCATTAGGCTAGATCCTACTTCATTAGGCTAGCACATGGGCCTAAGCCTTAGCCTTAGGCTTAGGCTTAGTAGGCGCCCGAAGGGCGCCCTCAGCTTAGGCTTAGGAGGCGCCCGTAGGGCGCCCTTAGGGAATCGTGGAGAGTATAGAAATCATTCTGTGGATTAAGGAAGATATTATGGGTGAAATTCAGCAGTTTTATTTTATCGGCGCAAATGTCTTTTTATGGGCGCAAATGTCGTCGGCGCAAATGTCGCGGCGCATTTGTCTTCGGCGCATTTGTCGGGCGCAAATGTCGCGGCGCAAATGTCTTCGGCGCAAATGTCTGGGAGCCAAAAAAACAGTGCAAAAGCCGAATTGTCTTTGCACGAACACGATTTTTCCGTTGTGACACTTTTTGGCGACTGTGAAACGATAGTGTTTTGCGGGAAATTACTTTTGTCACCCGAATATTTTCCTAAATATATTTTTCTAAATTAAGCACTTTGAACAAATTTGTTTTTTTTAAATTTAGAACAGGCGTTACGTAAGCTACAGTAATCCCCATCTTTTATATAATAATTGTATTTAAGTAAAAAGTTACTTCAAATTATATTAATATTACAATTCTAAAATTAATATTATTTGAAGTGTAAATATTCATTTATAAACTGTTAACATCTTTGGGTTTCACAACAGTTAGATCAAGTTTACGGGAAATTTCGAGATTTTTCTGATTTTCCGGGGGGAAATTTACAACTTTTAGTCGGACATTAGTGTTATCTTACCGTAATTTACCGATTTTAATAATAAAAAATAAATACCTCAGTAAATTTACTGCCTAACACTTTTTAGAAAAATATTAATTTTTAGAACTTTTAGCCAATATTGTCGCAAATTTTAGCAATCATAAATCAAATTCATTTTGTCTGGTAATAGTAGTGATAAAGTGATAAAGTCTCGTTGATCCCCCCAACAAAAATTCTTATCACAGTTGTCTTGATAAACAACAAAAATCAAACATGAACTTTGTGTTTATATAATTAATCTTTTAAAATTTGTTAATCTCAATCTGTCAAACTTTAAATAAAAGCAATTGTTGAAAATTGTATAGATCGTTGAATTGCTGGCCCTCGGAAAAGAAGTTAAAAGTCTCGTTCAAAAAATAACCACAAAAAATATACTTTTTTTTCTCAAATTTCTTTATTCTTTTTTTGTCTCTGATTTTAATCTCATTATTTTAGCTTTTTTTAAATTTTTTGATCAAAGCACATTATTGCTGAAGCAAAAAAAAAAGAAGTAGTGTAAAAGTGCGTACTTTAAGGTGAATGAATATATTTGAAAATGGATACTTTTGAGATTGTATTTTGAGCAGCTACTTTTAGCTTTCCAATGTTTTTTTTTGACGTACTTTTTTCCTACTTTTTAACTTTTTAACTTTTTGGAACATGGTTGGAATGAACTTTCTTGGGAAAAATGGTGGATTGTTTGTTTTGGTTTCAAAAAAATAGATGGATTTGAAACAGAAATTTGTTCAAATTTTTTAAAAATTGATAGTAACTTTTAAAATTGATTAAAATCATTTTACAATTACTGTCAAAACTTAAATTTTTTTAAATACAGCAAAAATAAATTTTTAATAATCTGTTTTAAAAAATTTGAAGTTTTAAGTAATATTTTGATCATCAAATTCCTAAAATCTGCTGATAAATTTTATTTTTGTAAACACTTTTTTTTTCAAAAAAAACTTCAAAGTTCCAACCATAAAAGTTTTTTCGTCATCGGACAACACTTAAAAAATTGAATTATCACATAAATTCCTTATCCGTCATCTGACAAAAAGAAATATATGGCAAAAATAGCCTTAAATAAAAGTTTTCATTCTATTTTTCCTTTGTCTTTGTCTTTGCTGCTGTTTTGTGCCCTTTAACTTTATTTACTCATTTTAGTGCCAAACTTACTTCTTTTTGACGCCATTGCCCGCTCTTTTCACTATTTTTTTATCACATCGGCATTTATTTCGATGTTTTTTTTATCACGCGTATGCAAATTTTAAGCGGTTTAAATGCATATTTGTTTTTTTGGCATCTTTGCCGTTGGCGATTTTTTAAGTTGTTTTTGTCAAAAAAAATAAGTGATTTTTTAAAAGTTTAAAAATAGGATTAAAAAATGCCATGGTGGCATAATTATGTAAATTAGGTGATACACCAATGGCACTTGCCAAAATATATGTTTTGGTGATGGTGCCCAATGTGATGTAGGTTATTGAAATGTTTAAGCTGGCTTCAAATATTACTTTTATGCTAATTAAGTGTCAAACTTGTCATGGTATTTGCCAATCTTCTCTTTCTGTTATTTAAACAATGGAGTATCATTTATTTTAAATATTATTATTATTTTTTAAAAATCTTTTTTAAATGCCTTTATTCTTCATTTTTTTGTTGTGTCAGAAACCTTTTCCTTTTCCGTCTTCTTTTTTTCTCACTTTTTTTTGTGCCATCATTTTATTTTTCTCTCCATGTTTTTTGCCTTCTTAAAAATGAGAAGAAAACGAATCCGAATGAGAAATAACTTCCTTCATTTTAGACCTTCCCCTCTTTTTTTGTCGTCTTTATTTTAGTTGAGCTAAAAAAAAATACCCGAGCAAGTCGATGCCGTTTTTACAAGTATTTTTTTTTCTCGAGTGGCTTCTCCCTTCACATTTTTTGCCTATTCTTTTTTACAGCTTTAAGCTACAGCTAAAAAAGAATAAAAAGTTCAACAAAATAATTTTTCATTCAATCTTTTTCAATGAATTTTTTGTTTTTTTTTGAAAAAATGACGACAAATAAAGTTATATTTGTTTGTTTTTGATTAAATTGAATGAAAACTTTTTATTAGGTTATTAGAGAATTTTAATGAAATTGTTAGAAAAAAAGTTGTTTAATAATCAAATTTTTATTTTTGGCATTTTGATAAGCTTTAACAGATTTTTTTTCTGCCAAAATATTTTTTAATTCAGGAAGTATTAAATGGTTATATTAATTTTTAAAATATAGTATATTTTAAAAATTAAAAAAAATCATTTCTACTTCCGAATTAATTAATAGTTTATGGGTTTTGTTTTTCATTAATTTTTTAAAATATAAATACGGAAGATTTTTAACTTGAAAATCTTAATCTTAAAAAATTTATACACGCAAAAGCCCATTTTTTTAAAGATCTTTTTTTAAGTGACGGCAATAAAATTTTGTTAAAAATTATTTTTCCAAGAATTCTTTGAATTTCTGAATTTGAAAGAATTTAGAATTTTAAAAAAGCATTTTGGAGCCCAAAACGGATACGGATTTTTCAACAAATATTAAATTTTTTTTTTAAAAGATAGCTGAAAACTCCAATTTAAAAAGTAATACATTTTTTAAGATTTAATAATTAACAATTAACGATTTACATTAAAAAGTTTTTCCCTTTGTCTTAATTTTACATTTTTAAAGAGAGCGTCCGCGCGTCCGGATACTTTGATATTCTGTTTTTCCCTTTTATTTTCTTTGTTTTTAAAAGAATTTTGTTTTGAACAAAACTTTTTTTTCTTTAAATTTTAATCCTCAAAAAGTTATTATTAAGTGACAAAAACAAAAGAGGAACAAGACATATGTCTTTTTAAGTTGTCAACAAGATATATGACAATTTTTGACCAATTCTTGATCCATCCCTTCAGAGCTTAAAGAACACAACCCCGGTGAAAAACATTCACATTGATTGTATTTTTTTTTCTCTTCTTCAAATCTTCCTCTTTGTCTGCCTAGAATTTTAGAATTAATTAATTTGCATATTTTTGATATTAGTGCGATAATTGCAGGACGTTGGCATTTTAAAAGTTTAATTTAACTGTGTTTTCGATGCTATCAATTCAAATCAGAATACTTTATCTTTAGCTCTCAAAAAACGGAAATGTTTTTCTCTGAATCATTGTCCCCCTTCATTACTCACTTATGCTACGTGGGAACTTTTTAAGGTACTCAAAAAACTAAAAAAGCTATTGTTTTTTCATCAGAACTTTGACTTGAAACTTGCGTTTTTCCCTTACTTTTTTTTATTGAATCTATTTTTCCTTCTAAAGGAAAGAAAGCAAGCAGCAGCAGCAGAATATAACTGATATACATATTTTTAAGAAAAAAGAATAAAGAAAAAAAGAAAGGTAAAAATGTTACACAAACAAAATACCCCAATTCTTTTTTTTCTTCCTTCTTTTTCGGCAAGAAAAGAGGACCTCCAAAAAAACATTAAAAATATTTTATTCAAAAAATCAACAAAAAATGTTTGTATGAAAAATGCCATTGTCCAGAAAATAAAATAGTTAAAAGTCTTTTTTTTTGCACAAAAAAATGTTGCTTTATTTTTTTTGTTGAATCAAATTGGTTTATTTGTTGATATTTTTAGTTTTTAAATTTATTTATATTAATTATTACTTTTATTTTTATTTTTCAAATTTTATGAGCGTTAGAAATTTTTCCCTTTTTTTTGTGTCAAAAAAATATGAAAGCACTGCTGAAAAAGAAAACTCCTTCTCTCTCTTTTTCAACGCGTCTTCTTCATCGGGGGTATAGCTCAGGGGTAGAGCGCTCGCTTTGCATGCGAGAAGTCTGGGGTTCGATTCCCCATACCTCCAGATATCTTTTTTAATTTTATTTATAATTTTTTTTATTCTAATTTTATCCCTTACATTAGAATATAACCTTTTTTTTTCTTTCATTCAAATAGAATTTCCGTTCCTGCATTATTTTCAATCCAATTTCCCGTTCTTGCTACCATTATTTCTCTCAATAAATCCAAAAAGAACTTTACTTCTTTCTTCCCCATTTTTTTTCCCATTCTTAGATCCCCCAAGAGAGATTATTCGTAGCTCATATATATATATATTTGGATAAAAACATCTTTTTTTTTATTCATTTTTAAATTAAATCAACTTAAAAGTAGAAGGAAACAAAAAAAACAAGTAATCGCTTCATCCTTCTTTTTTTTCCCCGTATTTTTTTTGTTCAAAGAAATTTCGATTTACATTTTTTAGGACCAAACTTTTTTTCGTCCAACAACTTTCATTTTAATGATTTAACAGTAATTTTTTTTTATATTAAACAAATTATTTTAATACCTTTTGTGTCAATGAAAGAAGAAGAAGAATTGCAAAGTGTAAAACAAATTCAAAATTGCCACAATGAAACAATATTATTGTTGGAAATTTTCAAAAATATTATTATTTATTTTATTAAGATTTATTGAAATTTCGGTTGCAAGTTATCATGAAAGAAGGCTATATGAAGATTTAATGAGAGATTATAATAATCTTGAAAGACCTGTTGCAAATCATACTTTACCGGTTACTGTATATTTAAAAGTTTCTCTTCAACAACTTATTGATGTTGATGAAAAAAATCAAATTGTATATGTTAATGCATGGTTAGATTATGTAAGTAATATATTATAATGATCTCCGATATTTTTAATCTTATCCTCTGATAAGAATTTATCCCATACCGGATATCACAAATCTTTTTGCATCAAAAATATATGTAATATTTTTCAGACATGGAATGATTATAAGCTTCGATGGGATCGGGAAGAATACGGTAATATTTCAGATGTTCGATTTCCGGCTGGAAAAATTTGGAAACCAGATGTAACTTTTTTTTTGTCAATTTTCTCCAAACTTTTATATGTAAATTTTTAGGTATTATTGTATAACAGCGTGGACGCTAACTTCGACTCAACTTTTCCAACGAACAGTAATTATTTTTAACAAAAATTAAATTTATTTAAAAATTGTTGGTTAATTTTTAGTGGTTGTTTATCATACGGGTGATGTCAGTTGGGTGCCACCAGGAATTTTTAAAATTAGTTGTAAAATTGATATCAAAGTAAGGTTACTGTAGCTTTTTTTAAAATATCTTAATTACCGTAATTTAATTAGTGGTTTCCTTTTGACGAACAAAGATGCTTTTTCAAATTTGGTTCATGGACTTACAACGGCTTTAAACTTGATTTACAACCAGCTAAAGGCGGATTTGATATATCCGAATATTTACCAAACGGTGAATGGGCTCTACCATTAACGACCGTATCAAGATCAGAAAAATTTTATGATTGTTGTCCAGTATTGTTTAATAATAAATACATTTTTTCTTCTTATATTGTTTGATTCTTTTCAGGAACCATATCCAGATTTAACCTTTTATTTACATATGCGAAGGAGGACCCTTTATTATGGCTTTAATTTAATTATGCCATGCATTTTAACAACTGCCATGTCTTTACTTACATTTACATTGCCTCCAGAAGCAGGCGAAAAAATTACATTGCGTAAACATTTTATATGAATAAATTTGCATAAACGCTAAAACTCTTTTCAGAAATTACGGTACTTTTATCAATTTGTTTTTTCCTTGGAATTTTAGCAGAAATGTCTCCCCCAACTTCTGAAGCAGTACCATTACTAGGAATCTTTTTTTCATGTTGTATGATAGTTGTTACCGCTTCAACGGTCTTTACCGTATACGTCTTAAATTTACATTACCGTACACCAGAAACTCATGAAATGGGTGGAAAAGTAATATATACAATATCTCGAAAACAGAGTAAATTATAATCAATTTTTTAAGACTCGTTCATTGCTATTATATTGGTTACCGTATATTCTAAGATTGGAACGTCCAGGGGTAACTCTAACATGGTCAACTTTACCATCTTTACTTCCATGCTCAAAGCCTAAAAGACATAGCGAATCCTTAATCAGGAATATAAAAGAAACTGAAACTGGTTCACGAGCTTCTTTCGATATTGAATATCGATTAAGCCGATATATGACATCTTTCACAAATGGTGGAGCAAAATCTTTCCTAAATTCTGGAGCTCTTGAATCTACCGTATTTGCAACACCCGGACCAAAGCCAACCTCGGCCGAAGTTGGAAATCATGCAACAATGCTTATTCTACAACGAATCTATAATGAATTAAAAATTATCACTAAACAAATGATTGAAGCTGAAAAAGATGATACCGCATCAAATCAATGGAAATTTGCGTAAGAGATTACTGTAGTCTTTTATTTTGATTAAATAATAGATAAAACTTTTTAGAGCAATTGTCGTAGACAGATGTTGTTTATACATTTTTACAATTTTTATTGTTGTAACTACCCTTGCAATTATGATGTCAGCTCCTTATATCATTGCTTAAAGCCAAAAATAACAACGAAAATAAATATATATGGGATAACTTTTTTGAGCTTTCACATTTCTTTTTTGTTTCGTAAATAATAAAATTTTTAACATTCTGTGCTTCGATTTACAAATTATGAAAAATTACATGTAAACATAAAACTTTTATGTACAAAAACAAGAAAAAGAAATGAAATAAACTTGCATTTTTTAACTAATACTTTTAAAGAAACCAATAACTTAAACCACGATTTATATATCATTATTATTATTATTGACCAGCAGGCTTCTTTTTCTTCTCACGCTTTTTAAGACCATCCATATTTGAGCGAAGAATTTGAACATATGCAGATTGAAATTTGTTAACTTCTTTTGCTTGAACCTATAACGTTATTCGGTATAATCGTTAATTCAAAAACACGTGAAAGAAAGCTTACAACAGTACTAATTTTTTTGTTACCACATTTAGCTCGGAATAAGCATAATCTTTCAGAAGGTGGCTTATAATCTTTTGGTGGATTTTGTGGTGTTGGTTTTGTTTGACCATTATCTTAAAAAAAGGATATATAACAAATCATATATAAGTAAAAAGGAACTTACAAGCTTTCATTGTAATTGAAACAGATTGAGATCCACCAAGTTTTGGTTTTTGAAAGAGAACTGCTAATTCAGACAAAAACTTATCATTTTCTAATAACGTCATGATTGAATTACTGTTTTAAGTAAATATATGCAATAATAATATTGTTTGAAGAATAGTAAAATTTTTGAAAATAGTTGGAAACAAAATTTTTTTGCAGCTCGAAAAAAATGCACTTTTTTCTTTCTCTTTCGTGTCAGGAAATTTAAAATGTTTATTTTTCAAATGTTGAACTTTGACAAGCTTTAAAACTACAGTACATTATTACTACTGTATATTAACGATGTATTTTAACAAATATGTTAAATATATGCCAATGAATCAAAAGAAGCTCAAAATACAGATACAATTATACTATGAACCTTTTTTTAGGCTTCCGGTGTTTGTTTACATAAAAGTGAATCACGTCGCCCCAACCAAGCAACTTCAAACGAAAATATATTTATTTACTTGCAAATCCATCAAGACTTTCATCACCCCCTTTTCCTCTCACAAACACTTTCAAGTCACATATAATGTTGACATTTCTTTTAACTTCATCCAGGAAAAAAAAGCGTCAGTGAACCCCTATATTTTTTTTCAACAATCGATTAAGCTTTTAAAAAAATTACTTATTTTTAAAAACTCGAGTTGGTTTTATTTTAAAAAAAGTTAAAATTTAAGAAATTAAGAGATGAGCGGTTGGTGGTTCTTTTGGTTTTTTATTATTCCAATTATATTTATATTTTTTACTCTTGGATCATTGCTTTACAGGTAACAACAAAAATACATTGGTTAAAACATTTTAAAATTTTTTAGAGGAACTTCATATTATCCATATTGGCGAAGAAGAAGATCAACCGCTTATGCTCCAGATGTCTGTCATCCAGTTTACACAATTCAAAGTCGTAAGTATTTTTTTTATTATTATTGCAAATTTTAGCGGATACTGTACCTAGATGTATTTTGGGGAAATATGTTAAATTAAATTTAATTAGAAATAAATAACATTTCAGAGCCCGCATATCCACCCGGTCAAATGCCTCCACCATATCCATATTACCCAAATGCCACAGGTCCACCACCATACTCAACAACCACACCCCAATACACTTCACAACCTCTGTATCCAATGAATCCATCAAAAAATCAATTTTATTAAAGCCAAACAATAACCATTCTTCTACATACATTTTGCATTTTCAAGAAATTCTGTAAAACTCATCTTTTTTTCTTCTTCCGTTTCTTGACGCCCTTTTTCTTCTACAGAAATTTCTGGTTCCAATGGCATAACTTCTTCAAATTGAAAATCAGTTGGCTTTTTGTAACGAAGATCCAAAGTTTTAGCTCTAGTATCCTAAAAAAATATTAATTACTGTATATTATTCTTATTTGTGACAACAAAAAATATAATATTTCAATACTTACGGTTATAATACTTTTAATATCATGAACTTTATCCATATATTGTTTAATCATATCTTTATCACGTGATAATTTTAATCTAACATTTTCCAATGCCCCATATTCTTCATTAATCTAAAATAAAAGTTTGCTAAATAAAAACTTACAACAAAAATTTCGAATACAAAATTAAACTTACCGACATATATTTTGAGACACCATTTGAAACTTCAATATGCTTTTCAATTTTTGTGCCATGACAACAAGAAGAACATTTTGAATTACATTTTTTAAAATGTATATTTAATTCAGCTTTCTTTTGCATATTTTCAGCTCGCATTGCTGCAATAGTTTTTTTTCGATTTGGTGGTTTCGGGGAAGGATTCTTGGATGTTGATGGAGGAGTTGTTGATTGTTTATAAAAGCGCATTTTTCGAACTTCTAAAATATAAAAGAAAAATCAAAGAAAAAAGTGGCATTTTACAGTACCTTTTTGCATCTTGAAAGAGAGTAAGTAGTATTCTGTAAGCGAAAATCACGTTCTAAAAATTTTATAAAATAATATTTGAAACATAAATATAAAAATGTATTATTAAATGCACGAAACATATTTAAAAATATAAAATAATATCAGTAAAATAATTTATTCAGTCAAAATACAAAAAAAACTCTGTAAAAATATACCAATAAAATAATCAAAATAAAATTGTTCCATGGATTTTCTTCTTTTAATGATATAAGTTTTGTAAATGTTTCTGTTTTTTGTTCGCAACACCTTTTTTACTAACACTACTTTTATTATAAAAAAAAACAACTAAAAAAACATCACCGGTATAACTAATTAATCAAAAAAAGAAATTATAAAAAAAAACTATGTACACATTTTTAAAGATTGTGACACGCTGAATTAAACGTAATAAAACAACTAAAAGCTAAACAAAAAAAAGAGAAAAAATTTTTTACAGAAATATTAAATTTTTATAGAGTTTAAAGGAAGTATTTAACAAATTTTTGTCACTTCAGCCATTCCACGAGTTTTTTGTTCCCGAAAAATTAAAGATGCTCCAACTTGAACATGTTCTGGTTTTGCATAAAACTTGAATCTCACAGTTGTCCATGTTAATGGCTTGATAGTTTTTGTGGGCGATTCAACACTGACGATTGTAGCTGTTCGGCAGAGAAAACCAATGTAAACTAAAAAATAACAAGTTTATATTAGTGAACGATCAAAAAAGTTTTAAACGCAGCCCAAAGACACAAAAATTTTGATGCAACAAAGTTGCAATTTTTCAACAAAGAGATCGTGCTGGGATGGCCGAGTGGTCTAAGGCGGTAGACTCAAGAGCAATTTTCTCTTACACACAATGTGTGGTTGGGCTTTCTACTCCTCGAATGAGGGCGTGGGTTCAAATCCCACTTCCAGCAAATAATTTTTTTTAAATTTTTTTCCAAAAAAAAAAGATTTTAAAAAAAACTTACCAGTTCCTTGAAAATTCTTTTCAATTTCACTTCCAGGATGATAAAAAAGCAAAAATTTTGCTTCAAATTCCCAACATGATGTTGCAGGTTCATTCTGAGATACCATAACCATGCCACGATGTATAACGACATGTTCATTACCTGAAGGAGCAAATGCTATTGATGCGGCTTCACCGGGATGAATACTAAAGATTGACTGTTTGTTCCGCTTTATGCTACATACTCTTCCTTCTTGATATTTTCCATTTCTATTTGGTCCTATTTTGACCCTATCACCAACATATAAAATTCCTTCATTTAGTAGTCCAGCTACAACTATGCCAACCCGTGGCACGCGAAAAACATCTTCAATTTGAAAAAATGGCGATTTTTGAGATAATGCATTACGTTCAATAGGTGTAAAACTTGTTGGTAAAATATTAAGAAAACATTTGAGATAATCCAAATTTTGTCCAGTTACTGAAGATATTATAAATATTGGTATACTATCTTTTGATTGCAGAGAAGCTGCTGAAGATATTGCTTGATCTAATGTGTCGACTATTTCTGTTGAAGATGTGAGACCAATTGTTTTGAGAAGTTTATTTGTACGTGAAATAACACTAAAAAAAAGGTAAAAGATAAGTAACAAACTATAAAATATATATTAAAAACATACTTCATTATTTGTTGTTCAGAAACACAATCAGCTTTAGTTATTAGCACAAAGATTGAAATATTAAGTACCATAGCTAATGCTGCATGTTCCCTTGTATCTGCTGTTGGACCAGTTGTTGCTGATATACATAATGCACAATAATGAGGATTATATCCACAAATGCCGTAAGTTGTTGTACGAATATATTTTCGATCCCCACATAAATCAATTAAAGTCATAAGCTTCGTAGATTCTTCAACAACTTCATCCAAGGTATTTTTGTGACAATTTAGCAGCTCACCATCAGAATTAAAGCCAATTACACCGAGGCAAATTGAAGAAGTTTTTCCTGTTTGAAATTCATGCAAATATCGAAAAAGATTTAATCTTGCAGAACCTTGACCATTATCCAATTGTCCTCTACTTAATACACCACAAAGAGTAGATTTACCCGCTTCAACAGAACCCAAAATTGCTAATCTAAAGTTAAATTATTATTACAAAAACTACATTCATTAAAATAGCTCACCTAATTTGAATAAAGGCTAAATCATCTGGTACTTTTCTAATTAATACTTCTGTAACAAAGCGCTTTTCATCTCCAAATTCTCCGATAATCTCTCTTTCAGAAAGGACACTAAAGTTTGCATTTATACTATCAGCAATTTGATGTAAGCATTTCAAAGATTCATCCATTTCTGATTGAATTATTCCAGTTAAAGATCCATCATCATCCACTCCAATTTCATATACACATTCACCTTGTCCTTCCCGAAGTCTCCATTTCATTTGTGTTGTCAAATGATGAATACGTTCTTTTGAAAGTGAACATAGCTTTGCTTTATATTCAATATTACCATTATCATTTTCAGGCGGTAAAGATTCATCACATTTGATTGTTTTTCGTGACAATAAAGTAGCAGTATCTTTTGAAAATGAACTAAAAAAAACGATATAAAAAAAATGCCACAACTAATGTGTTTTACAAAAATAATTACCTCGAAAAAATTGGAGCTTGACTTTCTTCTGTAAAATCAGTTAACATAAAATCCATGATCTCTTGAGATTTATCCGATAATAATATGGATATTTAAAAAATTTAAAGTTTTATATTCGAGGGATCATTGGAGATATAAAAGCTAAAAAAGAGAAACGTTAAAGCAAAGTTTAAAAAATAGCACGTAAAACAAAAAAAAACGCGGATAAACAATTCTCAAGAGTTTGTTTCAGATTTTCAAGGAAAAAAAACATGAACAAAATATATAAAAAGAAAAAAGAGCGTTTTTAAACTGTTATTTGTTTTCTCTCATAATGATGCAAGAAAGAAAAAAAATGAAAAGGGTCGACGTCAATCATCAAAGACAAATGTCTTCTTAAAAAATAAATATGCAAAAAAGCAATGTGATAAGAATAAAAAAAGAAGTTTAAAATGTAAAAAGTTAAACAACATATGGTTGAGAAATTTGATGTTCAATACTACATAAATTTTTACCGCGGCGGATGAAGAATTGGCGACAACAAAAGATTGAATATCACGTTTAAATAGAGTTTTGAATGAAGTGGAAATTGTTACACGATCGAAAACTGTAATCATTATTCACTTTAAAATGATAAGACACCACCTCTCCTCCGTAAAAAAAACACCTTGGTTACGCCTATTATTTCAAAACAGAATTACTAAACTTTGCACATTTGGCACAACATTGTGCAACTTTGATGATCTATAAAAACTCTAAGCAAATTGGGCGCAAAATTAAACAATATTTACTTTTTTATATTGTTTACAAAATAATCAATAAACTTCAAAATTAAATATTCTTTAAAAGTCGATAAATCTGCAAAGTATTGAACGATCGCTTTCTTCTTTTTTTACAGCTTTTCTCCGAAGCTTGCTTTTTTTGATTCTTCCTTCAAAAAAGCTAGCGACAAAATTATTGAAAAACTCTGGCTCCTTCCCAACAAAAAAAGCAAACAAGAAACTACGGAAAAAAAGAATATAAAATAAGAGAAAAAAAGGAGAATTTAACATGCATGTTTGTCTGTCAGAGAAAAATAAAATATAATTCAACGGAATGTTGTTACGGATAGAGAAATAGAGCAAAATCCAGCGAACGAACGAACAACCAGCTGGAACAAAATAATAAACAAATGTTTTAATTTTTTTAAAATAATTAATTAAGTCACGCAAAGATTATAGAACAAATTAAGTCTTAATGACAGATCCTCAACGTCAAAAAAAAACTTGTTTACATTGAGCCATTTTGACCAAAATACAAAGGTTTTTACTGTACAACTACAGTATGCAAAAACCCCTTTAGACTAGCATAAATTTTAAGTTACTAATTTTTCATGACAGTTATTAAACGGATGCCAACATTTTTCTGCGGAACTTCCTTATAAAGATCAATAATTTTTAGAAAAAATGACTTCTATTGAGATCATATTTTTAATGATGATAATAATAACATGTTGGTAAATAAACCGTACTTTTATATAAAATTTAATTTAAATGAAAAAAGTTTTATTATAAAATGATACAAAGAAATTAAAAAGTAAAAAATAAATTAAACACAGGATTAGTTAAACAGAATGTTCAAGGACGAAGAATTTCTTCAAGTGAAGGTGGAACAGCTTGACTAGATTTTTCCATAGCCTTAATAAAGCAAAGATAGAAGGTGGCATAAAATTTAATTTTAAAAAAACCTGTTTAATTTGCAAAAGAAGAAGACGATCAGTTTCGAGGGAAACGTAAGAAATACATTTTCCGTGACGAATTCTTCCAGCGCGGCCTACGCGGTGAACGTACGTATCTGAAAAAGTTCATTAATGATGAATGAAATAAATGTTTTTTTCTATAAAAGACATACCATAATCTCTTGGCATATCAATCATGATGACTAAATCAACATCTTTAATATCAATACCTAAATTTTAGGGGTATTAAATACATATGCGGTAAATAAATCAAACCTCTTGAACATAAATCTGTTACAACCAAAATCGAGACTTCATTGTTCTTAAATAAATTAAGTGCCTCTTCACGCATGCTCTATAAAAATACGAAAACTTTTTTAGAATTCTATCCTCTCAATTAGCCGAAGAGCAGTAACTGGAAAAATCCTTCGAGTAAGCTGGATTTGAAAAAAAAACTCAGCTATTTTTTTTTTGAAACTTTTTGGGTGAATTCTAAAGAAGTTCCCTTACCTGGTCACGATATCCACACAAGGGAGCAACAGTAATCTTGTTTACCTAAAATGCATATTTTTTAGAATGGAAAGTAAAGTAAAAAAGGACCGTTTCAAGCGCAATCGCAAGTTTTTCTGCATACTGAGATGTATTGCAAAAGATAAATGTACGAGGAAGTTTTTTTGCATCACCATTAACTAAAATAAACATCAAATTAATTAACACAGTACACTGAAAAGAGCAAACCTTTTGCAAGTTCTTCAGCAAAATAATTTCTAACACCAGCAAATTTGTATTGAGTTTTATGAAGACGAAATTCTTGAATAACTTTTTTTGTTGGTGCAGAGTTATCACTTTTAATAGTAACAGTAGCCTTAGGTCGCATATAATTTTCTGCACGTTGGAGTAAAGATTCCTCAAAAGTTGCACTGAAGAAAAGTGTTTGATGTGCCTAAATCGGTGTTAAAATATACAAAATTAAAAAATATAGTAGTAGAACCTACAACAGCAATCTTAGGTTCACATCCAAAAAGTGCAGTTTTAATTGTTTTTTCAAACGCATCAGTAAGAAGTTTATCACCTTCATCAAAAACAAGAAAACGAACTTTGTGAAGTTTGATAAATTTTTCTTGAACAAAATGAAGGAAACGTCCTGGAGTACAACAAATGATATCACATGAACCAGCAAGTTCCTTTTCATTCTTTCTAACATCATATTCACCATATGCTTTTGCAACAATAACACCAGTTCCTATAGAAATATAAGTTTTTATACAGATTTTTTAACTCTCTTTACACATACCGTCACAAAGTTTTCGAGCTTGCTCAAAAATTTGCATTGCAAGTTCACGAGTAGGTGCAAGAATGACAGCGAATGGAGTATACGGTTCAGAATGAAATTCTTTAGATTCCTTAAGTTTCATACATTCATCAATAATTGGTAATAAAAATGCCTAAAAATCGGAATACATTTGTAGCATTATTTATTTGCCAAAAACTTACAGCAGTCTTGCCTGAACCTGTTTCTGCTTGAACCTTGACATCATATCGATCCATGATCAGAGGAATTGCTGAGCGTTGAATTTTACGTGGTCGAATATATTGTGCACGCTTAATATTTTCATCAAGTTTTTCTTCAAAACCGGCATCTTTCCATTTGCTATAATACAATATTTAAATAAAATATTTGTTATTTCAATACACTCACTCAATAACTGTAACAGTGAGATCAAGACCAATAATTTCAACGTCATCATCTTCATCTAAAATGGTTGCATATTCTTCAGCATGTTGTTCATCCTCGCCAAAAATGGTATCAATGTCACGAACTTTTGGAGCAAATCCCATTTCTGTATAATTTCGAGGAATTGTATGATCAGCAAGTTTTTGTCCAACCTCTAAAGAATAAAACTAACAATAACGCTTCATGGTCTACGCTAACAAACAAACAAACCTTCACCAAAATCTTCTTTATCTTCTGGAGTAATACGAAGGGTAATAGGAGGAGGATGTTGAAATTCAACTTGACCATTTGGTGTAACTGTTGCGATTGAACGACGGAATGGTTGGTTAGTTGGTGTAACTGTTGAGATTGAACGATGGAATGTTGGGTTAGTCATCTTGGGGTCTAAAGATGAAGAATTTTATGCTGTTATAGAATCTTACAAATAAATTAAAAAACAAATATTTAACGCAAAAATATTCAAAAATTAATCGGTGACAAAAAAAAGGTTGCTCGCGCTCTATATAGAAAAACATAACATAAATAAAAACCAAACATGTAATAATTTGTAGCAGCTGTTGTTCAAAAATTCGGGGAAATATTTTAATATACTAAACTGAGACCACGCAATATTAATAAGATCAGTTCAGTGATTACCCAAATAAAAATTCAACAGAAAAAAAAAACAGAAACTGTCAAACAATTTTTTTTTCAAGAGCGGCGCAAAAAGAACAGAAAAAAAAAAGATTGAAATAATACCGTTTTTTTTTCAAGTGTCAAAAAGTCGCAGCAGCTTTGATGAAAGCGAAAGAGAGAGATCAAAAAGCTTCTCGAACGAAAGAAAAAATCAATCGATTTTTTTGCATGGATACCGTATCGTGTTGCGCAGGATTCTCATTTTCGTTTTGAGAATCAAATAGGAAGAGTAATTTTAAAAATTTTGTAATGACGATGTTTTTTTAAGTAATAATTCTTTCAAAAAAATTACTGTTTTTTTTTATATGTTTGCAGTGTAAAATATTGTTCAAAACATCCAAAAGCTTTATAAACATGTTATTATTATTTACATTACAAAAGACCTTTCTAAAATGCATCATTATTATACAATAATAAAAATTAAATTATCAAAAAATTATATATATATTATAATTAATAGGCTAATCCAACAAAATTAGTTTCAGTTTGAATATTATTTAATCTTCGCTGTGGACTATTTGTTGAATCATTGATAAGCATCACCGATTCATTATTCCAAATATATTGTCCTAATTTATTTAATGGTTTTATTCGTTCACGAATTCTTGAAAATGTTCCAACTTTTGCTGAAGATTTAATTATTGAATTTTTTGCAGGAATTTTTTCAATTAATCTGCTTTTTTGTTGTTGCCGCGAAGAAGAAGAAGATGATGGTGGATCATTAGCTAAATTGAAAGAAATTCGTTTTGCTGTATTATGGGCATTTTTTGTTGTTGCAATTGTTGCAGTTGAAGATGGCTCAAATGAAGACATTGCAGTTGAAAATCTTCGATTATGATAATCTGAAGATGATGATCGACGAGATGCTGTCGGATCACCAACAGATAAAAGATTGCTTTTATAATGGGAAAATATTGATGGGGGATTATTATGATCATAGTGGGAAGCATTAAGGGTTGAAGCAGTTGATGGATAATGTGATAACTAAAAGATTAGAATTTTATAACTAGTATTTGTATTTGGAGATTTTATATATCCCTTTACAGATTAATTTTTTAAATACTTTTTTGCAGTGTTTAGATACATTTGTGTTGGGAGATTTCATATATCCGTTTACCGGGTAAATTTTGAATAAAAAAATATTTTTTTTCAGTTTTTTGTGAGTCCAAATATGTGGAGATTTCATAAATCCCTCATAAAGTAACGGATATATGAAATCTTGGTGATAATTTACCTGTTCAGTTCTGGTATGATTTCCTGTTAAAGCACTTGAAAATTTTCGATTTGAGAGATCCGTTCTTTCAAAAAATTGATTAAAATCATCCACATCACTAAAACCCATTCATTCATTTATTTATTACCGTAAATTTCAATCAAATAAAACTTACTCAAATTTATCTTTACATCCTTTAAAGAATAATTGGAAGAAAACGGCATAGTATTACTTTGTACCCCTAAATGGATTACTTTTTACCCCAAATATTTTAATCGCCCCTAAATGGATTACTTTTTACCCCAAATATTTTAATCGCCCCTAAATGGATTACTTTTTACCCCAAATATTTTAATCGCCCCTAAATGGATTACTTTTTACCCCAAATTTTTAAAATGTTTAGTAATAATTTCCTGAAGCCACAGAATGATTTCCATACTCTCCACGATTCCCTAAGGGCGCCCTACGGGCGCCTCCTAAGCCTAAGCTGAGGGCGCCCTTCGGGCGCCTGCTAAGCCTAAGGCTAAGGCTAAGGCTTAGGCTCATGTGCTAGCCTAATGAGGTCGGATCTAGCCTAATGAGGTCGGATCTAGCCTAATGAGGTCGGATCTAGCCTAATGAGGTCGGATCTAGCCTAAAAAGTCTTATCGGCGCAGATGTCGTTTTATCGGCGCAATTGTCGTCAGCGCAAATGTCGCGGCGCAAACTGCGTAGCACCAGAAATTTGAGGTAAATTATAAAAATGATTTATTCATTTATTTCTTTTTGTTTTTTTAAAATTCCCAATATTTCTACCGCAATTTACTGGAGAATATTTTGTCGATTAGAAATATTGGGAAAATTATTTTAAAAAAACAAAAAGAAATAAATGAATAAATCATTTTTATAATTTACCACAAATTTCTAAAGTAATAATCACTTTTTTAACAATGGAGATAAAAAAATTTGATTCAAAGCTCAATTTGATAAAAAATAAACATTTGGGGTAAAAAGTAATCCATTTAGGGGCGATTAAAAAATTTGGGGTAAAAAGTAATCCATTTAGGGGCGATTAAAATATTTGGGGTAAAATGTAATCCATTTAGGGGCGATTAAAAAATTTGGGGTAAAAAGTAATCCATTTAGGGGTACAAAGTAATATTATGTCGAAGAAAACAGACCGAAATTTTCGACTCATTACACAATAAATTAAAAAATTTACTGCTGAATTAAGTAGGGAAAGTAAATCCATAAAATCTCCCAAAGGTAAATAAATTTTTTGATGAAATGTTTTTGAAGAAAATATTCCGGTGCAAACAAGCATTAAACCTTGTGGAAGTTCAGCAAGTAAAAATATTGATAACACTGCCACCAACATTGGAGTGGTGTGATCTTTTGGGACTTTTTTCTTCATTACCTGAAAAAAATAAATATGTTTTATACTGTATCTCTATTTTATGATGGGATACTGTAGTTAAAAAATGTTTGACAAACTACAGTAATTTTTAACAGAGTACTTTTATAAGTTTACAGAAACTACCGTACCTGACACAATGATTTTCTTCGATGTGAAACATCAGCAATAATTTTAAGTAATGCAATAATTGATGCAGTTAAAAGCAAACATGGAACAACTTTAAAAATCATTCCATTTGACCAAAATGCCATCTTAAAAATTTATTATTACTGTATTTTTACAAATTTATGTAATAAATATATTTTCAAACCTTCAATTTAAAACAATCTTTTTCATGTGCTCGAACGGAATAAACCACGTCACTGCTATCATTAAAATATCCATCTTCAGAATCCATAATAATATTTTCTGTTTCTAAAGAATTGTTAAAAAATGTTTCAATGATTGCATTTTCTGTTGTTGTATGATTATTAAAAAATAATGATGACATTTGTGTAAAATTTGTATCAGTTTCAATGATGTCATCAGTGATAGCAGGTTTAAGGCAAGTTAAAAATGCTGGAGCTGGAATTTCTACAATCTAAAAGAAAAGTTTGTAAAAGTTTGATTTTGGATTAAAGGGGGCGGGCTCTTGGTTACTTTTTTTTGGATGAACCCTGAAAATCAGGTTATCCATGCTCCAAGATTTTGTCGAATGAGTTTCAAAATCGCTGTGAGACCTTCCAAAACAAAAAAGTATCAAAGAGCCCACCTCCTTTAACAAAAATTTTATATTTTTTTATTATCATGGAAAAGGGTTTTTTTCACTATGTTTTTTGGCATTTTTTATCATTAAATCTTTGTAAACTACATTGATGAGATCAGTGAAAAATATTTGATGATTCATAATTTTTGATAGCATCTGTTTTAAAGGGAGCAATCTTTAAGTATATTTTTATTTTTGGGGTCTTGCAGCGATAAATTTGAATTGATTATTCGCTGCGAGACCCTTGATCCTGAGTGTCGTCAGGTTCTTGGAAAAAAAGTACATAAAAATGTGCCTCCGTTAACTCTGTTGCCTTCAATTTTTTTTATTTTTCAAAATATTTCCCCAAATTTGCAATTCTTTGAAAAAAATTTTTTTATTATACATTTTTTTGGCTGTTATCCAAGTTTTTTTACTTTTGCGATATTTTTTTGTCTTTCAAAAAGTTATGGGGAAAAAATGTAAAAACTTTTTACTGCCAAAAATTTTTTTTGCATTATTTTTGCCCAAAATCCCTATGAAAGTAAAAAAAAATAAGAAAGCACGAAAGAATCATTTATTGCTTCAGGCGGCAAGAGAAAAGCGTCATAGCAGTCATAATTTAATTTGAGGGTGGATATCAGATATCCGTCCAATTCAATTACAAATTACTTCTCTTTTTTTTATAGGACATAAACATGTTCAAAATCCAAAACTTACTTCAAAGGTTAAAAAATTTGGTAAATTTACTGCAATCATAATTAAACATGTAATAAATGATACAATTGCTGTATTTCTTACGGTAATTGTATTGGTGGGACCGGTAGTGGCTCGACGAATTGTAAATACCCGAATTTGTGCTAATGTAACCTATAAAAAAATATCATTCGTGTTGAGACCGTGAATTAAATTTTATTAAAAAAATATATTACCGTAAGCCATATACTTGTTGCATGAAAGATTACCGATGAATGGGCATGAATAATTGTAAACCACGCCCATGAATATGAATAATCTGATGCTTCACATCTTGATGCAGCAGATAACAAAAAATGTACAACAAAGATAAAATAGCTTAACATTACGGCAATATCACATAATGCCACGGCACATAAAATTACATTTACAGGTGAAATCATTTGTGGCCTTGTCAAAACTATTACAGTAATCAGATTCATAAGTGTACCTAAAATATATGCATTTTTTTATTTCGTTGCAAGAGAAAATTGAGCTATACCTGCAATACAAAGCATCATAGCAAGATATGGATGTATATTTCCATATCCGGATTGAAAGGTATGAATGGCACCAATTAGCCATGTAGAATTTGGAAGTGGAATTGAACCAATTTCACAAAGTTCACCATTCATTTTTGACTTTTTATTTAAATTTTATAAATTTATAAACTCCATGAAAATTTGGTCTTGGCAAGAAAAAGGAAGGAAGGATGAAAATGTTTGAAGGGGGGTAATTACCCGAATAAATTCTTCTTCTTCTAAAAAAATCAACATTAATGGAAAAAATAGATTTAAGAAAAATTAAAAACTGTTTTGTGACACCCCCTGGTGTGGTGTGTGTCACCCAAAATATCCCGACACGACAATAAAAATTAGGCATTTCATTTCAGGGAAGAAAGGAAGGAACTAAAACGTGGCAAATGCAAAAATAAAATAAAGCCATTAACAATTTCAAATAAAAAATAAAAAAGTAGTTTTAAAGTGTCAAAGCCAAATGAATATAAAATTAAATCTTTTTAAAAAAAGTGGGGTCTCAAAACTTTTTTTCGACTAATAAAGTCAAAAACAAAAGCAACTTTTTTTTTTATTCATTCATTGAAAAAACTTAAAAGAGTCAAAGTTTTGCCAAAAAAAAGAGTTATGAAAAATACCCAAAATTAGAAAATATTATAAAAGCAATAATAATATTTTGGTCCTTTCCAATTTTATGGTCCATCTTTAACTTTTTTTGGAGAGAAAAAAGAAGTTTGAATGCATTTTTAAAAACAAACATATATCCTTTTTTTTGAGGCAATGTTTTAAAGAAAAAATATATATATATTTGTACACTATTTTTTTGCGCTTCATTTTTGACAGATACAAAAAAAAGGATGAGATGGGGATGATGATGAGAAAGTAAGAAAGTAAGTAATTTGATTTGTTTCATGATTTTCAGTCCTCAAAAAAAATGCCTTTAAGAAAATTGATGAGCGGAAAGTCGAAAGCAAAAAAAGGGAGAAAGCAAGAAAAAAGAAGGAACTTAAAAAAATTCAAAAAATTTGTGTTAATAAAGCTTTAAAGAGAAGAATCCTGGCTATCCCCTCCTCATTGATTGTGTTTAAGAAACATACACACAAATATATATAAATATAAAAGGAAATTGTTTTAAATGATTTTAAATGCATTTATAAAAATATATATAAAATGGATTAAAAGCGATGACGTCCTTTTTCTTTGATCTAGCAAATTTGCAGGTTTTTTGAACTCAGTTATTTTTGAAAAAATTGTTGCCGACTCAATGGTCGAGTGGTTAGAGCAATGGATTTTTGACCCGATACCCTTCAAGTTCGAACCCGTCCCGAGCAAGGACGTCAGCAGAAATTTTTTTCGGGAGGGGCACGACCCCCTCCAATAGCAAAAAAATAAAATTTTTTTGCTATTTTTCAAAAGGTGGTGGGAGAAAAAAATTTTTCGAATCCATTTCGGGGGGGGCACGTGCCCCTCGTGCCCCCCCTGGTGACGTCCTTGGTCCCGAGAGTATTTCAGTAAAAGCGCTGGGTGGATCAGAGATTAAAACAAATCCCATGAATGGCATTCAGATTAAATTAGAATAAATTCTTCTGCCCCAGCTAAGCCTAATTCCTTCTAAATTAGCATATGATCGGGTAGGCTAAGCAGTAATTGTTTTAAAAGCGGTAAAAATTATTAAAACAAGAAAAACTGACTAAAATTTTTTTTCCATAAATTTTTCAGAAAATTACTACTTTCATGGCGCCATCTCATTTTAGTACCGCTTATTTGAGTACCAAAAATGTAATATTTGAGTACCAGTTCCAGAATCGAATGTAAAAAAATCAGTATTACTGGTGTAAAATGTATTTACTAGATCATTTGTACATCCCCAAACGATTTATGTGTTAAAAAGAACCCCTTTAAACCTTTAAGCCTAAACTGGTACTCAAATGTTACATTTTTGGTACTCAAATAAGCGGTACTAAAATGAGATGGCGCCACTTTCATTGAATCAAAAGCAAACTTCTAAAATTAGTAACTTTTATGGAACCATATTTTGTAAATTTAAGCTATAATTGAAAACTTTTATTTTTTACAAAATTTTTAAAATAAACTTTTTTAAGCAATGATTATTTTTTATACTTTTTTTAAAAATAGAATTCTTTGGCTTAGGCCTAAGCCTAAGTTTCTAGAAACTACCCCTTAGCAAACATAAAAAAAACTTACAGTATTCAAACCACCACGTTTTCCATTAAAGATTACCGAACATCATAAGTTTAAACATTTAAACAATGAGAAAATGTTATTTAACAACCTCCTCCCAAAAGTTTTCGTCGTCTGTGTCTAGCCATGCCCTAAGGACTTAAAAGTTAATAAGCTGCTCAAAAAAAAGAAAAAAAGTTTTTAAACCATCACATGTTTCACAAAGGTCCCTTCTGGCAATGAACAAAAACAAAATTTAACTTCCCTTCTGTATAAAATCCCCCCTTTTTTTCTAAGCTGATTTCAAATATCCCCCCTCATTTTTTTAGGGCTAAAAAATTTTTTTTATGTTATTTTGTTTCTCTTTTTTTTTTAAATTTTTTTTATTACTCTTAAAAATCCTCTTTTTTTTATGTCATGTCTGAAAAATTGCTTTAGGGCAAAAAGCCAACAAAAAACACAAAACAAAATAAACATCGTTTTTTTTTGTGTTTTTGGGTCACGTAAATGAACTTTTAAAAAAAAGATTACAGACTTTTAAGCTTTTTTTAATGGAAATTTATTTTTGCTTTTTTAAAATTAACTGTTTTTTTTTTGAAGAGCGAAAAAGAGCTGCGAAAAAAAAGTTAAAGAATTGAAACAAATTCTTTGACAGGGGAATCTATTGCTATTGCTATATAGCTATAGAAGATAGTAATCAGAAAAAGAAGGAATAGCAAAATAAACAAATTATTCACCAGGGGAAGAAAGAAAGAAATGTTTTAAAGAATCAAATAATACATAAAAGTACGTTACGTATGACACTTTTTGTTTTATTACTCTGAAAGAAAAAACAAATGTTTAACAAGAAATTAGGGGGTGTAAATTAAATGTATTAAAGTTCATTTAAAACATTTTTTTAAAGGGATCATTCATGGATAAAAAAAAGTGTTTGTTTTTAAAAAGTTTTGAGTCTTAAGTGGAATATTTTGGCTGCGGATTTTCAGTTTACTACGTTTCAACGCCTTAATAGACCTCCAAAAAAATTGTGCTTTGAACGCCCACAAAATTGCTTAAAACTAAAAAAATGTTTGCGTTCAATTTGGAAAAAAAACTCAAAATTGATAAGAAAAAAAAGTTGACAAACAAATAAATAAAAAAAGAATTTTTAAATAGTCAATTTTAGGTTGCAAAAAGTTTTTAAAATTAAGTTTTGTCATTTTTTTAAAATTTTTACAATTTTTGTAAATTTAAATAATTCATTGAAAACCAAAAAGTTAGGGTTAATTTAAATATTTTAAAACTACCGTATTTTTTTGAAACAAACTTTTTAGCTTTACAAATGTCTGAAAGTTTAAAGCCCCCGATTGCACTTTCACAAATTTTTACCCCCCCCCCCCCATTTATTTATTTATATTTATCTTTGTTGAATAATAAATATTAAACAAAATAATCAAATTACAATATTTAAAGCTTTAAGTCTACTTTTAATGACTACTAACAAGTGCCGCCCCAACAAACACTACTACAAATTTATCCTTTTTTTTTAAATTTCTGTTTTTTTGTTGTTCTTTTTTAAATTTAAATTAAAAATACTAAGTTTCGAAATTAAAAACAAAAATCTTTGCAACAATTTTGCATTTTTACAGAATTTGTAACTCTCTCGGGAGTATTTTTCATGGTTAAAAAATTAAAGGAGGTGGACTCTTTACTTTTTTCGTTTTTTAACGAATGGATGAACCTGACGATCAGGCAAAGAACAAAAGAAATTTCTTTTGTTCTTTGCCTGATCGTCAGGTTCATCCATTCGTTAAAAAACGAAAAAAGTAAAGAGTCCACCTCCTTTAAAAAACATTTTTTTGTGTTAATTTTCAAAAATAAACAACAAAATTGAAACTGAAAAATGATCAAAAGACTAATTTGCAATGCAATCCAAATTATGCTAAAAATATATGAAAAAAAATGTATTAAAAGAAATGTGCAAAAATGATAATTTTAAAAAAATGGAGTGGCTGCTATATTTATGTACGTAATAATTTTTTGCCTGTTATTAACATTTTAAAAACTTGTTTTTCTTTTTTAAAAAATAAATTTAATATTTCCAAGAAGCTGTTAAAGACGTTATTATAGTTTTTTGGCCGGCCATTAAGAACAGGCTAAAGAGGGAATGAAAAATTGAAAGAATATATTTTTAAAAAATGGAAACGTTTAAACTTTAACATTTGTTCGTTTTTTTGTGTAATTAGGATACTGTAGATGAGGATTCAGTGATAACAATGGCATTCCCCAGTAGTTAAAAAGTTTGATGTCGATAAGTTAAATTAAATAGAATGAAAAGCACACAAAGATATGATGCAACAACGTGACGCATGGTCACTCTTGGTAATCAAAAAAAAGAGATTAAAAGGAAAGATAATTTTTTATTGCTAATTTTTAGGTCAAACATTAAAAAAACCTAATCTTTATAACGAGCTTGAATTTTTTCAAATTTCAAATTTTTTGTAAAATTTTTTACAGTAGTCTGAAATTTACTGTAAATAAGCGTGAAAAAAATATAATGGGGGTGTGGTCAATGCCGTATTTAGGGGGGGGGGGGAATTCGACCCCTATGCCCCCCGAAATTGAGGAATTTCCTTTGATCTTTTGCCGCTTCGTGTTGGCGGCGGCAAAAGATCAAAGGTGTACCCCCCCGATCAGTTCCCCCTCCGAAAATCTGCATACGGCCTTGGGTGTGGTACAATGGGATTAAACGGTAATGCTGAAAAAAAATGGCCATTTCATGCTTAAATATTGGTCTCTTGATTAAAAATATCCCATTAGCAAAAAAAAATATGATTAAAGATATTTTTTATCAATTTCAGAAGTTTAATAAAAATAGCGCAATGATTAATTCTCTCTCTATTATAACAAAAAATAATTTCTGTCACAATACCACAATTTAAGTTGGAATAATTTTTGTTCTCTCATTTTTAAGTTTTTTTTTGTTTGTCATTTAAAAAGCACTTTTTCTAATTATAAACAGCATCAAGTGTGGCCGTTTTGAGAGAGCTGAAACGTTATTTTTGGAGAAAAAACTGAATTGTTGCAACTTGAGTAGATAAAAGAAAAACAAAAATTAATTAAAAAATGGATATCTGAAGAAACAATAAAATATATAATTAAAAATACTGTGTTTAATTGATTTAAGTCAAGTGGAAGAAGAAGAAGAAGAGAATAAAACATTTGAGTAATTTTAATAAAATTTAAATTAAACTACAAAGTTGTTTTTTTCATTGAAAACTAAAATTTTATAATAAAAAATATATTTTTTTCTTTAAAGAAAACTTTGAAATATTTTTTTAAAAGAGTTGACATGAGCTGATTCAAAGTGACAAGTTGTAAAAGGAAGTCAAAAAAATAAATATTGTAAAAATACATAACCAAAAAAAATTGTCATGAAACGAAAATGATTAAAATTTAATGAAATATTTTATATTCAAGTTTAATCAAAACAAATAAGATTAATGATAAAAAAAGGTAAATTTCATATATTTGCCTCGAAAGAAACAAATCTACCCTTTGTTATCAGTGATAACAACCGTCAAAAGTTTTCTAATATTTTTTTTAACAAAAAATATTTTTTATTTTGATTATTCCATTAAAATTTGGAAATTATGCAAATTTGAATAATTTTATATACTGTAGTTTTACGAAGGTGAAACCCAAAAATTACAAAGTCTTCTCCGTTTGCAAAAAAACTCGTTTATTACCCCTATTTTGCTCCGAAAACAACTTTTTAATTTGCATACAAAATTTTCAAATTCCAAAAATCTCTCAACACGAAAAAAATATTTCAAACAAAACAGGAAATTTTATTGGTCACTTTTTTATGGATAACAAAAAAAATATGTTTTTTGGGAAAAAAACGTTTATAAAATTGGCATTCTTCTTTTTTCTTCGGCATTTTTTTCACGCTTACTCCAAAAAAAAGCTTGATTTAACAAAAAAATTTTAAACAAACAACAATTGACGCCGCTGCTTTTAAATGTTCCCTTCAATTTTCTTTGAAAAAAAAGAAGTTTTGTTGCTTTTAAATTTTTTAAGAAAAGACAAAAAGGAACAACTTTTTTTTTATTTGGCATAAAATAAAAAAAAGGGATGCCAAAAAAGGGAGGAAATAAAATTGAATTCACTGTGGAATTTACTACTTTTTTTTGAAGGGAATATTGGGAATTATTTCAGTGACCACCACCATCGAATTGCCGAAAGTATCAATTTTGGGGAGATAATAAAAAAATGGGGGTAATAAAAAAAAGACTTTTAAAAGTAGTTAAAAATGTTGGAAAATGAAATATACAAGTTTTTTAATGAGATTTTGTGAAACTTTTTTTGTACAAAGAAGAAGAGTGACGCAGGGTTGAAAATATTTGTAAATAATGGGGGGGATTACGGTAATAAAAAATTGAATTCAAAATAATTTCGTTATTTTAAAATTTATCAAATTCCTACCGTAATTAATTGTTTTGATAACAGTAGTATATTTGTGTAATTCAAAAAACAGTGGAGCAAATATTTTACGAACTATTATAACTTTTCGTTATCATATTATCAGCTGTTCTGTCTATAAATGGCTTTAAAGTTTAAACAGATCCAATGAATGAATGACAAGAAAAAAGAGGGGGAATAAATTTGGATAAAGTTGCTGACTGGCACGGATAAGACGACTTCTTTGCTTTTTTTTACCCGTGCCAAAAAAACCAAAGATCTAAAATTAGAGCAAAATTTGATTTTATGCAGCCCCTGTATCAAACGAGGGGGGGGGGCATAAAAAACAAAACAAGAATCACATTCTTAAAAATAAATTCATTTTTGCAGTTTATTCTTAAATCTTTGAGTCCCAACACGATTTCTAAAATTTCTACAAAAAAATGAGACCAAAAATATTAATTAATAAATAAATGATTAAAGTTCTATCAAGCTATATAAAAATTTGTAATTTATTTATTAAATAATCGTACAATTAATTGTTTTGATAAAATAGTAATGACCAAAAATTTGCTTAAACTAATAAAGCAATTGTTTATCCAATCGAGAAAAAAGAGAGATACAACTTCCTTAAAGTGCAAAGTGCCAAGGAAAAAGAAAGAATTGACGTCAAAAAGCATCAAACACTTAAAAAATTTTGCCATCCAAAAAACTCTCACAATTTTTGGTCAAGTATTTTCGTAGATAAAAAAGATCCTTAAAATTATTATAAATGCAACTTTTGCTCAATGGCAAAAAAAAGTACATCGTAGTCGGCAAAAAATAAAAAAGTTTTCTGCGAAAAAAAAGCATAGGCACAAAATTCAAGCAAAACATTTTCTTGAAAAAATAAATCAAAGCCGGAACATAAAAAAAAAGTCTGCCGTCTTCGACGGCATTCAAATTTTTGATTGTTAAACAACTTTTTCCTATATTTGCCAATTTTTGTCAAAAAACAAAAAAAAAGATAGACGTTCCTTAGCGGAGAAAAATGTAGCTTGTAATGATGATGATGATGATGATGTGATGTGATAAGCGGATATACCAAATCCCATTCATATACTCATTTTTTACTGAAAAACATTTTTTTTGGATGGAAACGGAAAATGACAATTTTGAAACAAATCATTTTTTGTGTACTTTTTTTTTGTTTTTAAATGGCATTTTAAAATTGCTTTTGGCAAATAAATAAAGAACAGAAAATCTAGGATTATTTTTTTTGAGAAACATGAAAAAAAAGAAACATGAAAAACAAGGGAGGCGCAAAAAAAAAGTAGGAGACTTTTTTTTGCCGTCGAAAGTGAACGGAAGAAGCAAATGCAAAATTCAATTTTGCATTTTTCAGAGTTTTTTGAACTAAAAAGTTTTGCATAAATTTTTGTTTGCTTCTTGCTTGCTTTTTAGGCTCGAATAAATCTTACCTAAATCAATGATAAAGATAATAAAAAGACAAACCCAAAAAAGTGTAAAAAATAACATGCAAAAAGTGGTACCATTACAAATTTACATCTCTTTTTTGTTAACAAAATATCTCCCCAACCAAAAAAATTTTCTAACCAAAAATGAAGTAAATTTTTTTTGACATTGCTTTTTGGGACATTGATGAAAATTAAAGAAACAACGAATAAATGAATGAACGAAAAACAACTCCAAGGGGGGTGCCAAAGAAAGAAAGAAAGGAAGAAAGAAAAAGTTGTTTGTCAATGACGGAATAGAAAAAGAATGGGGTAAAAAAAAGGGGGAAACAAATGGGGTATTTAACTTTGTCATAATAATGACAGATACTTAAATATAAAGTTGTTTTTTTTGCCCTTTTAAAAAATGGTAGTTTTTTAAAAATCATAAATGATTGCGTTTTTTCATTACCGTAATCACCCAATCGAGAATACAAATTTGCATATATTTGAAATATCCCCAAAAAATAATTATCTGACCAAAAATAAATAGAAATACCAAAAATAATAGTCACTTTAAAAATTAAATTTAGGGATGTTTTTGGAAACTTGGATAAAAAAGAACAGATGAAAAAGTTGATAAAAAACGAAATTTACTGATGTAAAATGCGATCAAATGGAAAAACTGGGTGATAAAAAAAAGATACTTTATCAAAGTACAGATGCCATTTTGTTTATATAAAAAATAACATCTGACAAAAAGCTATCAATCACAAAATAAAATGTGTTTTAAATTGAAATTTTAAACAAAAAATTTAAAAAAATTCAAACTTTTCAAAAATACTATTTTCGATGACGAAATATTTGTGTCAAAACTAATGTTTCATTTTTTAAAGAGTTTCGCTGAGTTTCTTTTTTTTTCTAATCTCTCAAAACCCTGAAAAAAAATTATTTTTGTTAATTCAAAAAAAGTGAGAAAAACAATAAATTTCTCCATTTTTTTAACGACAACAAAAAACAAAACATTTTAATTTATTATCAGTAATCATTTTCTAAACAAGTTCAAAAATCTATCAATCTTAAAAAAATTCATCAAAAAAGAGTGATAAATAAAAAACAATAAAAAAACTTTGACACATTTTCAATCAAATAACGAAAAAAAATGTTTTTTTAAGCTTCCAAAATATTGAACTTCAAGTTTCAAATAGCTTTAAAAACAGACAATCAAAAAAAGAAGAAGAGATATTTGACATGTGTTCGACGTGTTTTTTCTTTCTTTTAACTCCTTCGCAATTCTTTCTTTCTTTTTTTGCTTCCTTGAAAAATAAATTGTTAGTATAGTATTTTGTTTTACTTAAAAATTTTACTCAAATATTATGTAAAAAAATGTTTCTGACATACTTATTTATGATGTGGAAAAATTTTGACATGAAAAAAAATATGATTGACAGAATCAAAAAGTTAAGAAAACTTTTTTACACTCATATGAAATATGATATATTTTGATAAAATTTTGTCTTTTAAAACAAACACGTTTAACTTGAAAAATAGAGAGAAAGTCGAAAAAGATAAGGTTAAATAGAGGTCAAATGGAGGGATAAATATTTATGTATGTATGTATGTAAGATTGCAGGTAGTTAGTTAGCTTTAAATCAATAATCAAATAATATATTTTACACTGGTTTAAGAGACTGTCTACCAGAAAATCTTAAAATTTCACATATGAGCGGAACACACCATTTTATTTTTCAATTTTTTTTTTATTTTTTGGTAGAATATGGTCTAAAAACGTTATTCTGAAAGTATTATCCGTTCTTATAGTGCTAGTTTTGGATTGGCACGATGCCAAAGTTCATAATTGACCAAAATTTCATGACAAGTAAAATATTTTTGTTTCTCAACCAAAAAATTTGTTGTTTTCCCAGTGGATACTAGTTGAAACAAGGTTTAAAAATATGTATCGTTTACATTTCTGTCATGTTTTTGAATACGATTTTTTTCACTTTGAATATTTCACCCCCTGAAAAAAAATTCCATTTTTCGTGGGAGGGATAGCCTGAAACGTGCTAAAGTTGCCCCAGGATCTCAGCATTCAAGTTATATATGCTTTGCGCCAAACCGGAGGGGTACTTAGGGTTCCTGGCCAAATAACTTTTCTCAACAACATCTATAGCATCGAATAATAAATATATTTCGGGAATGGGAGCAGGTATCGACTTCCGGTGACTTGCATTATGAAATATAATGGTATTAGAGCATCCCGGGACAGTTTCACCATTTTTGGTAATGATTTCGAAATATGGGACCAATTTGTAAAACCAAAATTTAACAAAATTAAAATTTCGCAAAAACTCGGTTTTTTCTTTCATAATAAAATAAAATATGCATTATAATTGTAAAATATATGTAACAACACCAATATAATATGATAAAAAATGACGGGGGGTCAAAATCGATTTTTTATGATTTTTTGAATTTTGCTTATTTTTGATCAATTTTCGAGATACACAAATATTGGGAATATCGAAATATATCAACTATCTGATACTTTCGGGTTAAAATATAGCTTGTTTAAGATTTTTAGGCCATATTTCGACATCCTGGAATCACTAGTTTTCGTTTTCCACGTAACTGAAAACATGCTCAAAAATTTGAGAAAAAACATCTGGAAATCAATGTTTTTCTGATACAACATCACTCAAAACGTTTTTTTTGGCTTAAATGTCAATATTTTAACAGTTTCTGAATGATTTCAACACAAAGTAAAATAAAATAATTTTTTTCAAATTTTGAAAAATCAGTAATTTTTGAAAATCTTAAAATTGTTCAAAATGATTTCAAAACACTTCACCCCACCAAAGTATATTATAATAAATCTTAAAAAAACGTTTTGAGTGATGTTGTATCGGAAAAACACTGATTTCCAGATGTTTTTTTCCAAATTTTTGAGCATGTTTTCAGTTACGTGGAAAACGAAAACTAGTAATTCCAAGATGTCAAAATATTGCGCAAAAATCTTAAACAAGCTATATTTTAACCCGGAAGTATCAGATAGTTGATATATTTCGATATTCCCAATATTTGTGTATCTCGAAAATTGATCAAAAATAAGCAAAATTCAAAAAATCATAAAAAATCGATTTTGACCCCCCGTCATTTTTTATCATATTATATTGGTGTTGTTACATATATTTTACAATTATAATGCATATTTTATTTTATTATGAAAGAAAAAACCGAGTTTTTGCGAAATTTTAATTTTGTTAAATTTTGGTTTTACAAATTGGTCCCATATTTCGAAATCATTACCAAAAATGGTGAAACTGTCCCGGGATGCTCTAATACCATTATATTTCATAATGCAAGTCACCGGAAGTCGATACCTGCTCCCATTCCCGAAATATATTTATTATTCGATGCTATAGATGTTGTTGAGAAAAGTTATTTGGCCAGGAACCCTAAGTACCCCTCCGGTTTGGCGCAAAGCATATATAACTTGAATGCTGAGATCCTGGGGCAACTTTAGCACGTTTCAGGCTATCCCTCCCACGAAAAATGGAATTTTTTTTCAGGGGGTGAAATATTCAAAGTGAAAAAAATCGTATTCAAAAACATGACAGAAATGTAAACGATACATATTTTTAAACCTTGTTTCAACTAGTATCCACTGGGAAAACAACAAATTTTTTGGTTGAGAAACAAAAATATTTTACTTGTCATGAAATTTTGGTCAATTATGAACTTTGGCATCGTGCCAATCCAAAACTAGCACTATAAGAACGGATAATACTTTCAGAATAACGTTTTTAGACCATATTCTACCAAAAAATAAAAAAAAAATTGAAAAATAAAATGGTGTGTTCCGCTCGATTTGAAAAATCTGGTAGACAGTCTCTTAAAAAGGTAAACAAAAAATATGACGTAAAATAAAATTTTAAAATTTCTTATTTAAATAAATATTTTTTTAAAAATAAATAAAAATCAAAATTTTGTCATTTTTTGGGTTTCGAAAAACGAAAAATTGGGATTAATTTAGATTCAAAATATACTGTAAAAGAAAGAAATAATAATTACAAAAATTTAAATATTAATTTCCCAAGTCAGTTTCAATTTTTTTCCTGTCGTAAAACAAGTTTAAAAGAAAGTCCTTTGAGCAGGATGATGATTTTACCCAAAAAAATAAAAATACACGTTTGCAGTATTATTTAAAAATTTATTAAATAATCAATCAATAATTTAAAATACAAAAACAACAACTTTCACCAAAAATAATTTATTCAAAAAAAGTTTTCAAAATTTTATCAAATGCTTGGATTATTTGAATAATCTCTCCAGAGATCATCAACTGTTTTGCCGTCAGTTAAACTTTTCCATGTTTCATCATTTTTAAAGTTTCCATTTTTTAATGCAGAATTCAATTTTTGTACAATTCCATTAAAAGCTTTATCCAACCATACCAAAAATCTTGCAGCAGTTGTATATGAATCAGTGTATTTCATCTTTGAATTAAATTCTGGAAGTTTCCACCCTGCTCCATTATTATCAACACCAAATTTAAATCTTGAAAAATCTGCAATTCCTTCAACAAGCCATGAAGGATCATATTTTGGATATCCTTGAATGATATGCGTTGATTCATGGGTCACAACATCAATATCTTTTGGATGTTTAATCATATATTTTGTGCTAAAAGTAATTTGTGGTCCTGCCGCGAATGCAACGCCCTCATAGTTTTCATCGAAATTCAAGGTAATCTCGTTTGGAGCATTTGAATTAAAATATTCTGCAATTTTTGGATATACAATTTGACAAGTTTCCACTAATTTTTTGGATAAATCTTTTGGAAAATTTGGATCGCCCGCAGTTTTAACGTTAACAGCAAAGTTGTTTTGAACGAATAAAATAAAAATAAATAAAAATATCATTTTGACAATAAATTTTATTATTGATAAATATTGTTTAAAAATTAGCGTCTTTTATACCTATTTTTAAGCAATATTTTTTTTCAAAAAAACGTTTACACCAAAATAAATAGCAACACCCTCTCTCTCTCGAGTAGAGTTGCTGCAGCTGTGATAACTTTTATTTATCACTAATCTGTTTTTTTTTTCACTATATTTTTATATAAAAAAACACGTGGGATTATTTTTTATTTTTTATTTTTATTCAATTTTTATACGGCTATGACTCATAATATGAAAGAGAAAACAAATTAGTTGCTGTTACACATTTTTTTTGACAATTTTGTGATTTTTTTTGATATCATTGATAAAACGGAATAGTTGACTGAATAATGTTGAGTAATGTTTTGAAAATATTGGAATTTTGTTGAAATGTGGCGGTATAAGCAGAAAATCTTTGTTAAAAAATAATACTTATTTTCGCCTTATTTTTTAATTATGCAAAATTAAAACAAAAATTATTAATTAAAAACAATATCGTTTCAAAGTTTGTTTATTGTTATTTAATAAAGTTATATTTATAAAATTATTATACATTAACCAAGATGATGAGTATTGGTAACAACTTGTCGTTCATAATTTGAGTTAACACCTCCAAGGCCACCAAGTCCACCAAGGCCGCCAACATTTGTATTGGTAGAAGTGATCGTTTGACGGGAGGATCCAACGGTGGGAACAAGGGGAGATCCGATAGTGCCAACGGTACCAACAGTAGAGATGGGAACACCAGAAACAAATGGACCACCAACTTGAGTTCCAACGGTGCCAACGGTGCCAACAGTTGAAATTGGGACACCTGAAACTACGGGACCACCAAGATGAGTACCAATTCCACCTCCAATAATTGGGGTTCCAACTCCACCATAAGTATTTATGCCACTTCCAACAAGGGGTGAAACACCGGTATTGGTGTTGGTGGAAGTGTAGCTGGAATGAGAAGTACCAGTTCCACCAATTAAAGGTGAGACACCAGTATTGGTGTTTGTGCTGGTGTAAGTTGTATGAGATGAACCAGTACCACCAATTCCACCAAGAATTTGACGTTTGAGACGATCAAATCTTCCTTTAGGACTATAAAAGAGGGGGATATATGATATCCATTGACAAAAAATCTCAAACACAAACATACTTTTCAGCAGCTGCAATAGCGGCAACAAGAACAAAAACAAGGACAACCTTCATTTTTACCAAAAAGAAACCCAGACAAAATGGATATATTAAATCCAATCTTAAGATATCCCTTTTATATTGTTCTCAAAAATCTCATTTAGATCCCGCCCTTAATATATACGGGGGAAAAAAGATGCGCCGTAAATGTCATAAAAATGCCCCCCGTATCTATCAAGGACAGTGTTCTTCGAAGAGACTTCTTCTTTGACATCTCTCTCTCTCTTTTTGTTTATCTTAAGAAAAATATCAATGAAAAATAGTAGCTCTTATATTAATAACCCAATATAATCTTTATTCTTCAAAAGTTATTGTTCCGAACCTTCTTCGGAGATGGAATAAAAAAAAAATATGGTTCAAATAATTTGTAAACTGATGAAATTTTGAATCCGTGATCCAATTATTTTGCATAAATATGGATTGAAAATTTTCTAGATATACGATATCTTTGAATGTTCTATGTTCTTTTGTCCCATTTTTTTAGCATTGTCTTCAAAAATCAAAAAAACAAGAAAATTTTCAAAAAATCGGGATAAAAAAATGTGTGGGCTAATAATCAATTAAAAGTACCCAACATTTATGTCCAAAAGAAAACGAAAAAAGAAGGTATACTGTAAAAATAACTTAAACTTAAAAACTCAAAAAAATAAAACCTTTTTTTTAAAAGATTATCGATCACATTTGTTGATCAAAACAAGTTTGATGCCAAAACTTTTGAGATTCATTTGCTTTACAACCTCATTAAAATATTCAAACTTTTTTTGTGTTAAAAAAAAAGCAATTAACCTTGGAGCAAAATGGCTTTTTTTTGTGGCCACTTTTTTTTCTTTCTTTTTTTCAATTTCAAAACATTTGTTTCAAATTTCAACAATGAAAATTTTACATTTTTTAATTTTTCTAACTTTTATTCAAATTATATTTGGTCGAAGAGGTGCTGCTTCAATCAAAAAATCAACTCGAATAAATTTTCAAGAAGATTTGAATGCCGAAACGGATTCATTAATTTACAAGCCTAAAACGTATCACTATTATCAACTTCAAAATCAACAACCAATTTATCCAACCCAACAAATTTATGGTCAACCTTATTATCAGCCAGTGTAAGTTTTTTGATAAAAAAAGTTGAAGTTATTTGAATATTGAAAAATTAAAATCTTCGTTTTGAGAGCTCCAGGAGCTACAGTATCTCAAAAAAGATGCCAAAAGAATTTTAATTTATTTAAATTTCCTAAAAATGTATTAATTTTTTCAGCTATTACCAACAACAACAACCTTCATATTACTACCCCCAATCATATTATCCCGGAGGCGGGGGATTTGGATTTAATTTTTGTTTAACATGTTTTAGCCTTGGTTTTGGAAAGAAATAAATAAACAAAAAAATAAACAACAAATTTCGTAATTTTGATTTATCCAAATCTTTAGCCACTTATTTTAATTTTTGCTTTGTTTTTGTCTTTGAATTTGCTTCTTTATTTTTTTTTAATTTCATAAAAATTTTTGGTTCAAGCACAACATTTTTTTTTGAAACTGAAATTAGCCAAACAACAAAGACTTTCAAACAAAAACTTGTTTTTTTTAATATTTTTTGGAACTAAAAACGTGTTTTTGTTGAAAGGAAAAAAAGAATTATGCATTTGTTTAGAAAACAGAATAGAATAGAATAATTAAGGTCACAGTTTTTGTTATGCAAAAATAGCTTAAAAATAATAGTATAAAAAGGAAATGTCCAAAATTAAAAATTATATAAGCACTTTTTTGAAGAATCAAACGGTTTTAAAAAATGATGAAATTAACTTTCTTTATTATGCTTTTTGCTGTCGTCATTGGGCATACCTTTGGGCAATTCTATGGCTATAATCCATATATGTATGGCGGAGATGGCATGTATGGTGGGGGTGGACATGGACATCATCATCACCATCATCATAGTCATGAAGATTATGGTCATGGTGGTGGAATGTATGGTCAAGGAATGTACGGTGGTGGAATGAGCCCATATTACGGTATGTTTTATAATTAATGTAATTTAAAAAAATAATTAAAATTGGGTTTTTAGGTAGAGGAGGTATGGGAGGTATGGGAGGAGGTATGCCAATGGGAGGTGGTCAAGGTGGTGTTCAGGGTGCCTTACAAGGTGCAATGATGGGAGCCATGATGGGTGCCATGGGAAAAAAATGAAGTGACTGTAATTACACCCAAAAAAAACTTTACACGGTTTTTATTCCTAAAATGATCTCATTTTTTGTCATTTATGTATTTTAAAAAATTATTAAAAAATAGTTTTAATTTTGTAAACATTCTTTTTTAATAATAAAAATTAACCAACACATTTGTACTTGGATAAATCTTAATTTCAAAAATTATTTTTTAAAAATTATAAAAAAAATGCAAAAAGAAGGTCCTACCCGGAATCGAACCGGGGTTACTGGATTCAAAGCCCAGTGTGATAACCGCTACACTATAGGACCGACGAATCATCGCTCGCAAAATGGGGTGAAAAGAGAAAGAGAAAAAAATGTGTGTGCATCATTTTTTATTCCTTTTTTTGTGCGTCGCTAAAATTGCAAACAATCGGTCAGCGAAAAAAAATTCAGCTGGCTGCCTCAAAAAAAGGATAAATAAAAGGAACATAAAAATATTAGTTTCTTTTTTTATGTTACATTTATGCATACTTATTTTTGTAACCCTTCATTTTTAATCTATGCTTTTTTTCAGTGTGCAAAATTTGACCTATTTGTTTTGGCAAAGTAATGTTAATAAGCTTAGCTTAATCTTATAAGAAGTTTTAGTTTTATGCTTTTATGTGAATAATTTAAATTTTAAAATCATTAAAAAAGTATGTCGAATAGCAATATAATTTACGGTATTACGGTAGAATTGTGATAAAAAAAATTAAAAAATGATAGGGCCCACCCGGAGTTGAACCAGGGACCGATCGGACTGCAGCCGATTGCTCTGCCACTGAGCTATAGACCCGATGAAACAATGTTGACAAAAATGGATTTTACGTGAAAGAAGGGTGTATTTACTTGCGCTTCACTAAAATCATTGAAAAATGAGAAAAAGAAAAACTGTCTCCCCTTTCTTTTCTCGGACTTTATTTGCGTCATCAATTTTTTTCGTTCCCTTTTTCTTGTTCAAACAAAGGCTGTAAAATTTGTTTATCCAAATCTTTCGAACTTGTGCAAATAAATTTTTTAAAAAAATTTATCTCAATTTTTTGTATAACCTTTTAATAATTTAGGCTTAATAAAAAATTAATCCACCATTTAACTTGGAACAATTAAATGTAAAGTTAGATCGGAAGTTGACAATTTAACTTCAAATTTGAATATCATCGGAATCAAGTTTGTTGTTCAACAAACAAGAGTAAAAAAATGAAAATAATATTATTTTTTAAATTATTACGAAAATCGACAAATTGAAAAAACCGCCCTCATTTTTTTAATATTTAAAACACATTTAAAAAAATGTCTTAATTAAAGAAATTCGATTTAATGTATGCTGTAGAATTTATCAGCAATAAAAATATCATATCTTATATAAAGTTTAAAAAGGTTTTAATGAATAAAAAAAATAAATAAGCATAAAAAACATTATAAATAAAGTTAAAAAAATATATCTGGAGGTATGGGGAATCGAACCCCAGACTTCTCGCATGCAAAGCGAGCGCTCTACCCCTGAGCTATACCCCCCGATGAATATTGAATGGAGAAAACATGGGACAACCAATTTCTCTTTTTTTGCATCTTTCACAGCCAATGTGAAAAAAATGCACACAAAAAAAGCGCTCTCTTTATTTTTTTGGTTGAGCACAACAATTTTTTCTTTCTTTTCTAAGAAAAAAGTTTTTTTTTTGTTTTTTTTCTTTGACATTTTTTTCTCGTTACCGTATGAAAAATTTAATTTTAATTTACAACCTAATAATCAAACCTACTAGATGTTATTTTTTACGGTGATTCCGAATATGCAACGTTTAAATTTTTTTTCATGAGGACAAAGCGCCGAAAATGCTAAATTACTGTATCGTTCATCTACAAAAATCAGGGGTAAGATTTGGTAAACTTGAATTTTATATAATTCAATAAAAAATTTAATTCTGATTCCCATGGTATTTTTTTCCAATGAGCACAAAAATATTTTCATCATTTTATTTATTAAAAGTACGGTAACAAAAACTATATTTTTTTAAATTACCTTAAATGTTTAAAAGACATCATTGCTTTTAAGTAACAAAACTTTCATCCACAAATTTCAATGATAACCGTAATCAAAAAATTACAAAAAATTTTTAAAGAAATACAAACAATATAAAAAAATACATGGTAAAAAATTTTCTGCTGAACTTTTTGGGGTTGTTGCAATTACTGCAAGTGTCATTGTAGTGGTGGGCGTCGGCACCGTTACTGCTGCTACAAATTGTGTGGTTAAATTATTTCCATTAAACCAACTTATTACTGTCGGAGCAGCCTAAAAAATGTATTATTTTTTTTGAAGTAGAGGATTAAAAAATAAATTTTCATACCCCTGTATACCAAATAATTGGCGGAGAAGTTACTGTCTAAAAATATTGTTGTTTCGATTAAATCAATTAAAAAAGTTTTAACAAATTCAAACCTGTGTTGTTATTATTGTAAACAGGCTAAATGAAACCAGTAAAAAGAATGGCACAGATGAGGCGGGCATAATTGATGGATAATTGATTATGCTAAAATATTTGAAATTAACAAACTTGAAAAATTTTGTTGATAAATCATGAAAAAAAAGTTCACCAAAAAAATTGAAAAAAAAAAGAATTTTTCTTCAAAATTTAAAAAAAAGCGTAGTTTTTGCTGCTTTTTTAACTACAAATTTTATAACTGTTAATTTTCCAACAGCACCGCTGCACTTAACTGACTTTTTTACTTTCCTATTATTAATAAATAATAATATACATATTAAAATTTTATGTTTTCTTATCTTTTTTTGCAGCCCCCTCACTTAATTTTAGTAAATTACAAAGTACTAAAACGAAGGGGCAATTCTGGAAATATGAGACAATTTTAGAAATGTCTGTTAACTCAATTTTATTGAATTTATTATACTTGTAATTAAAAACATACTGTATTGAACGTGATATTGAATCCTTGAAGTCAGATATAATTGAATAATTTTATTTTTTATTCTAAAAAATATTTCCAAAAAGTTTATTAAATTTTTTGTTTTTAATTCTGAGGAAAACGTTTATTTCAGCACTTAAAATTACATTGATTTTTCTTTGTCAATAATATAAAATTTCACATAAATCTGTTTAAACAAATTTAATTTAATTGATGGATAAAAGATTATTCTATAATGGTTGACATTAATTTCCCAACCGAATTTTTAAAAAGAGAAAAACTCCAAAAAAATTTGAAACAATTGTAAAAATGTTTTTACTGTGTTGCAAGTTTACTTGAATGTTGTGAAAGATTTAAAATTATACTGATACAAATTTCTAGTGTCACATCATGTGAGTCACATGTTTCTTATTTTGCTTTATTGTAATACAATACAGTATCATTTTAATTCGAAAACAAAAAACATTTTAAACGACCTGAAACAATTGTTATAACTTTTTTTGGTAAAAATTCATAATTTTTGAAAGGAACAATACTCAGAACTACTTTTATATTTTTCGTAAGCAGCAAAGCTTTTTGAAAAAAATTTTCGTTCTTGCCGCGAAAGCACATGCATTTAAATGTGGCCTGCAAATTTAGCGAGGAAAAAAAAAAGATTTGCGCCTTTGTTTGCTCTAACAATTTTTGAAGCAAATTAAATATTCAGTTTTTTTATATATTCTTGCGCGTATTTTTCTTGTTGATCAGACATGGTTAGTTTATTGTTTTGGATATTTATTATAAAATACTGCTATTTTTTAGACATATATGTTGATTACAATATGATCAAGCTAAATTTTTAAAAATAAAACCATCAAACTTGGTAGAAAAATAATAGAGCGACTTCAAGCAGCGACTAAAGCTGAGATTATTGCTATCGAAAGATACAATAAATGGCATAAAGAATCTGTTAATAAAGAAAAAGAATTAAATGAGTCAAAAGAGTTGGATGAACTAAAGCGATCAGATGTCTCATTAATTTATAAAGAAATGAATGATATTCATGCTAATATACATGCCTTGGAGAGAGAAACAAAATTTGTTGTTGCTGAAATCAATGATATTAATGCAGAAATTCAAAAAATTGAAAAAGCTATGACAGCCCATGTAGAGTCTGGACAATGTCAGCTATTTAATGGTAAAGAATATGGTGCAACAATTACAGATGAGGTACATCAAACGTCATCTCCTGATTCACCAGAAATTATTTTTATTGAAAAATCTCAAAAACCGACAGCACAGATGAAGACAGCTGACGAATCATGGCGTCCTAATGAATGTTGGAGGTAAGAAAAAAATTTTTTTGGGGTGTTTTTGCGCTTAAAACATTTTTTTGTTTATCAAATCCATGATATATCAGTATACTAAATTTTACTGCATTACAATGAATTGGTGTTTTTTTCTTTGACTTATCACATTTTGGAATAAACTTTAACAAAAACATTCTCTATCACCCACAGCGGAATTTTTCGGAAATAAAAATGAAAAACCTTCAAACTTTTGTTGCCATTTTTTCAGTTTTAACCCATTTCGCCTGAAACTTTGCCAGTATCTTCTCCAAAGTGTTATCAATAGTTTAGGGTTTCACTCAAATTTATTCGAAGCATATCCGCAAATTTAAAAACAATTAAAGGTGCGCGAACGAGTTTTTGGCGAAATTTACTGTTGCTGCCATTTTTTTAAATTTGCATATTTCGGCTTGATATTTTTTGGGCACAATTTTTTTTGAAATGTGGTTGAGTTTGAGCCATTCGAAAAACACCATTTTCACTAGTATTTCCAGATTCCCCTATAGCGATTCCGCTGTGCACATTTATTTATCGAAAAAAATAGGAATTCTGTCTTAAAGACGCAAATTAAAGACATGTAGTAATTTGAAAATAATTGTAGTTTTTTAATTGAAAATAATATTAATATTTTACAGAAATACTGCGACGGAATCATTTCAAATGCCACCACCACCGCCTCCACCTCCAATGAAAAATTTCTTCTTTCAAAATAAAAAAGGAAATCAGAAAATTAAATTTTCTGTCTGAATTTGCATTAATTATTGTTTGTTGTTAAATAAAGCTTATTTTTACAAAAGTTGCTGAAATTGTTTACTTGACGTTTTAACGTTACTGTATCTTTTCGTGTTAAGAATTACGTATAATTTTAAAATTGTTATTTTAGCTACTATTTATTATTGAAATTATAATGGACGCAAGGTAAATATTGTAATTTTTTATGAAAAAAAACAAAAAAAGCATTCTGATAAAATATTTTTCAGAATTCAAGCTGAAGTTGATCTCCTAAAAGATGAAGTTGAAACCAAATTTTGTCAAATGCTGGATCAAAATCCTGATTTAATTGATTATCATTTTGATGTTGAAATTAAGAAAAAGGAAGAAAAAAAGTGCCAGAATTTGAAGAGAGTTGGTGCAATGAAAAGTGAAAATGAAAGACAGATTGAAGTTTTAAAAATTGAAAATGCTGTTGTTTATTTTCAAAAATAATGCCAAAATGCAGAAAATGAATTGAATAATTTTCAAAGATTAAGAAGTGGTGATAAAATTTCTGTAAAAAGTAAAGGAATCATCACTGATGTTTTAGCTGAACATATCTTTAATCTATGGTAAACAAATTAATTTTGAAACAAATATCTTATTACATATTTTATAGCCCTGAAGCTGTTCCTTCTGTTCTTGATCCATTTGTTAAAAATTATGTTGGTCAACTTTCTCAACATATCGATGCGTCATATTTTTATCAAAATGACAAAAAAAAGCTGCCCGAACCGGATCAACTGCTAATCTTATTCAGTATGTACAAAAAAATAAAAAATTGATTAGCAAAAAGATTAATAATTTTATAAAATTTTAAGAGCTTCAAAGCGTAAATCGAAAGAAAAAAGGCAATTAAACCAAAAATTGATGAATGCGATGAAGAAGAAATTCAAATTGTTGATGAAAGTATTGTTAATAAAAGGTATGCTGGAAAAAGTTAAGTGAAATAAATAAATACAATTTTTTTTAAAATTAATTCAGGAAAGTTATTTCACAAAAAGCAGTTGAGATTTATACATCTTATTTTTTGAAAGCTTGTGGTTTTGGAATTGATGAAAGAGTATTTATTAAAAATAGAGCAAAAGCTGTTATGAAAAAACTTAAAAAATATTTGAATCAATATGGGTTTTATACTTTGGATTACACTTCTGATCCAGATTTTGCTGAATATGCTTCAACTTCAAATATTCCATCTTCTCGTGTACCAGCACAAGAAACCGTTTCTTCTTTTACCACTGAAACTGAACCACTGCAAGAAGAAAGAAGATATTCTAATCAGTTTCAGAAATTCAAAAGTTCATTGGTTTCATATTATCAAAAATTTGACTAGAATAATAAAATTTTGTTTTTAAAGTGTTGTTAAGATTATTATTTCTGTAATATGTAAAGAATGCCTTTGAAGAAAAGAATAAAAGATTTTAAAGTTACATTTTATTTTAAGTTTACACAATAGATTGCACATGTTTTTTTTCAAATAAAGGGAAAAGCAATCATTAAATTAATTTTTTAGTTTAATATCCAGGAGGTGTACGAGGAGGAGGGCAATCACAACTACCTTGAGGTCCTTGACTCCCAACAGGGCCAGGGGGTCCTTGGGGACCCTTTCTTCCAGGTCTGCCAGGCTTTCCTTCATCCCCAGGAGGTCCGGGTGGGCCTGGAGCTGTTGAGCCAGGTTTGCCTTGGCATCCAGGAACTCCTGAAACGATAGTTATATTTAGATTGCCCTTTTCATTAGCTTTCGAATGATATGCCGCATGTATATGTTTCCATATTATTGACTTATGAGATACATTCGCAAGGCGGTATACAAAAATTTCAAGGTACATACCGATGTTTTCCAACCTTTGATATTTTGCCGCTTGCGGCAAAATATCAAAGGTTGACAAACTTAATTAAATAATGAAAAAATATATATAATATTCGCATTCTCATCCTTGAGCTATATGAGAACGTCCCACTGATTTGGCTTTGGCCTTATTCTTACATATCGAAGAATGTTCAAAAAAAGCCTATGCATTTTTCCCAAGTCTTCAAAATGAGCTTACCTTTAGGTCCTTCGGGTCCAGTTGGGCCACGGGCAGCACGAGGGCCATCACGTTGGACAACTTTGCCGGGAGCACCAGCATCACCTGTTTCACCACCTTTTCCGGGAGCTCCCATGGCACCAGCTGGGCCAACCATACCAGGTTCACCACGACGTCCATCAATACCATGAATTCCGTGACTTCCACGTGGGCCAGGAGGTCCCTTGGGTCCTTGTTTACCGGGTAATCCAGGTGCACCAGTTGGGCAGACAACGCTGAAATGTGATGTTTTGAATGAGAGTTTTAAAAGGCTTTTGAGAGAGCGTACCATGGTTCAGCGGCTTCAGCAGCAGGTGAGATTTCACCATCTTGTCCTTCTTTGCCGTCAAGACCAGAATCTCCATCTTTACCGTGTTTGCCATCATCACCAGGTTCACCAGCAGGGCCAGGAGGTCCTTGTCGGCAAGTACAAACTGGATTGGGTTCAGCATTGACGACTGGGCCATATCCACTGTTGGATGGAGCAGGGGCAGGTGGATTGTAGCTTGGCTAAAAGATTTATATGTATAACAAATGATATAAAAAATGCATAAAATTTTCTTACTTCATTTCCGGGAGCTCCATATTCACTCTTTCCATTTTCTGGAACCCATTGTCCAAAAAGCCAACCACGTTTTTCACGAACTGGTACAGATTTTCCAGTTTTTTGAAGATTGTACATTTCATACCAGATATCACGGACTCGAACTTTACAGAAATCAGATTCTGTTTGAACATCAGATGAAATGCCATGAAGGGAGACAAAAGCCCATGGAATTGCAACAACCGCCATTACCATTACAGAGACGGAAGCAATGATGGCAATGAAAGCATATTTTCGAGCTTCCTTATGAGCAGGAGTATCTTCATCTTCACAACTCTTAAATTTATTGTAAGGGCTCTCCATGATTATCACTTGGATGAAGAAACTGATGGGAAAGCTTCTACAATGAATTTATTCAAAATCTTCCATTTTCTTTTATACTTTTTTAATTTCTGTTTTAAAAAAAGGCGGAGAAATTCTTTTTCTTTCAAAAAAAAATTTTTTTGCTGATAATCATAATTTTACGGGATAAAATTGAAACAAAGAAAATTCTTCGACGTCGAAAAAAGAGATACCTTTCAACGCCGACCGGTTTATTTATTATCAATAGGGGCACCATTTTTTGGGTCACTCATAACCGCGCTGTCTCATTTTTATGCAAAAATGAAAAAAGAATTTTTCCCAAAAAAAAAGAAAGAGAAATATTAAATATTAAATATGAAATTATCCATGCCACATCTCTCTGGTTTTCCATTTCTCGAAATCTTTCTTTTTTCTTCTTCTTCGTTTTCATTTCTCGTTTATTAAAAATTATTTAATTTGTGCAAAAATGTGGAAAATAATTTTTTTGGGATCTTAATTGAAGAAAATAAAATAAAAATTTTCATTTTTTTAATGAATTGCCCAAAATTCAAGATCATTAATAACATTAAAATATCATAAAATATTGCAAGGCAATGAGATAGATTTGTTTGGCAAAATTAAGCATTAATGCTGGATTTATTTTTTATCGAAATAAATGAATGGCATCTTTATTAAGCATCTCAAAAGTCGGCATGGCATGGGCCTATCACTTTTTTGGACCATAGATGAATTGGGGGTAAGTATACTCGGGGGTACGACCGACCGACCGCGGAGCAGTCGGTCCCGAAAAATCATGTAAGGTGGTACCTGTCGACTTTTCCCAAAATTTTGTCTCATGATGTCATCAAATTGCGAAAAACTTAAGAGAATTATTTATTTAAATCTAATGAAGCAATTTAATAATCAATAATTTATAAAGTGTTCAATCTTTCATGTAAAACTAGTAAAACTTTATTCACAAAGGTGTACTGGAATTCGATTGGTATCACTTTTCATTTCGTTTTACCATTAGCAAAGCTGCCAATCCATCGTCATTTTCTGCAACTTTGTATTTATTTGACATATAAGCAAAATAAATTCCAAATTTTGTTTATCAAATGGTGCTTTTATTAGCTCGTTCTGAAACTTTGCGTTTTTTATACTTGGCAAAATGTTCTTCCTCGGGCAAAAACATATGGAACGCCCTGTTAATTTAATTTAACTTTTGGAGGTGAAAAGCTTTTTAAATCAAAAATAAGAAGTTGTTCATTTACACTAATCGTGACAGGAAATAACATTGAGACATCTATAAGCTAAAAGGGATTTCTGTGGCATTTTGCGAAGGTTTGTTTTCTGTTGTTTTTGAAGATTCAGTAATCATATTTTTCAATTTATTCAACTGTTGGCGACCAACACTATTTTGAAGCCGTGTTTCTGATGTTGCCGCAGCTAATCCCCGATCAGTATTACTTCGTGTTGAAGTACTAGAGGCATATGTTCCCACATTTCGATTCTAAATTTTTCAAATTTTCTGTTTAAATGATCATTTGGGGATTTGTCAAGGTTAATCTGGAATTACTAGAGCTGTCAAATATAACACCTCATCTACAACTAGCGATTTAATATTCAAAGCGTCAAAATAATCAATATCGTCTTCATCATAATAATATTCGAGACTTTCACTGAGGGCATTAAGATGGGGTTTTCGGTAAGGGCTTGGTCGTGTAGTCGACTGGTTAAGCGTTGGCTCAACAGGAGATAGGTCTCCGGTTCGAGTCCGGCAAAGGGCCAGTATAAAAATGAGTATGCGTCCCGTGCATGTGCTCCTGCGGGCTAACAAGAGATCCTCAGGGGGTTTAGGCAAGCCTAAATCCGGCCTGAGATCACCACCGGGTTGGTGAATAACGTTTAGGGCTTATACTTGGATCTGATCGAATTGAATAAACTGAAAACGATAAAATTCTTCTAGTTCATCATCACATCACTTTCGCCGCTGTTACTTTCATTATTATCAAAGTCACCAACATTATTAGTATTAATATCGAATTCAATATCATCATCTTCTTCTAGAATAACTGCATCAACATCCAACACAAGAAAGCTCCATAAAATCATACATAGTATGATTTGAATCAAAAGTGTACACATTTGAAATCCATTCTTAATGTAAACGTAGAATAACGCTGATATAAACAATTTACCCAGCTCCACCATCAGCACTTTTGCATAACAACAGAAAAAAGATCAAGAACTGAACCGGCCGTTTGTTATTTCAGGTAATGACCGTCATCATTACCTGAAATAACAAATATTATCACGAAAGGTGATTATTTTGACCAGGCTGTAGATGTAGAGAGAGGAGGGTTTTTGGGTTTGCTTTTTATTGAATGAGAATAGCGGAATAAACATATTTGCGATAAATAAGGAAAAAAGAAAGAAAAGGGAGGCGTAACGTTTTGGTGATGATATTTTTGGAGTGACACCACCTTTAGGCACACACCGTTTGCCACAAAGGATTCCAGGTACAACAATCTTTGTCATCATGCGAAAAGCGTTAACACTTTTTAATCCTAAGAACAATAAATGATCGACGCATCGTTTCAGGTCAAAAAACATTAAATGATTAAAAAAAAGTTTAAACAACTGAAAAAAGATGTATAAACAAATGTTCTAATAAAAATTACAAATAATAAACTAAAGCAATAGAAAAAAACAACATTTCGGATAGATGCTGATAATAACACAAATGAAAAATATCATTCATTTCGTCGTGGAGTAGATATGTGTATTATAAATTAGACCTTTTTTTGGGGCGGTGCGAAGCACCGCCCCAAAAAAAGGTCCTTACAGACCGACCTCCAGATATAGATACTGAAACTTTTTTTGGCGGCGCGAAGCGCCGCCAAAAAAAGGTTATTACAGACCTAGGATTAATATGGCCAATGAGAAAAATACTTACCCCCCAATTCATCTATGTTTTGGACACTTTTCACTAGTTTTGACACAATGCCGTTTTCCATTCTGTTAACTGATAGCCGTAATACCATGATATTAAAAATTTCTTTTAAATTAAAAAATTTAACAGGCCCATTTCGGCTCGGCCTGAGCCATGTTTAATCAAACCTCAGCAATTAATTATATTTTAAATGCCTGAAAAAATGTGATATATCTAAATATTGTTGATACCCATAAAATTTAATATACAAATTTACAACATCTCACAAAATTTGATCTTTGACCATTTCAATCTTCCGTTTCATCAAAATAATGTTTTGTTTTTCATTAAAATTATATTAGCTATTTTATGCATGATTCTTTGCAGCTCCATTGTTTTGATGTTTTGTAAAAACTTTTGTTGCCAAATTCCATTGAATTAAATTCCAGCAAAGCTTTAATAATTCAGACTTCTCTGATTTCTGACATCAGATTTTTTTTGTTTTTTGTTCAAGAAACATTGCCATAAACTACTATAGTAATATGTACTATATATTAAATTACGGTATTTATTTTTTCTTTTTTTAAGTTTAAAAAGTCCAACGTTTCGTTTTTTTGAAGGATAATAGTTATTAAAGTTTTTGCAAGTTTTTCTGTTTTTTTTTCAAGAATTTCTGTCAAACTTTTTAAACAAAACAGAAAAAAAAGAAGTTTTATCAAAGTTCAAAAATAAAATTTAGGTAATTTAATGTCCGTGAATGTCGAATTTTTCTTTCTTTCTTTTCTTTCACATTCTCTGAACTCTGACGTTGCATCTTTTTTAGAATTTAAAAAAAGAATCTTTAAAATTTAAAATTTGATTGAATGAAAAAAGACTTGAAAAGTTTAAATACAATCATTTATAATAAATGATTGTATTTCAAAAGACTGCTGTCTTTTTTATACAACTTTTTTGAAGATACTATGTTGTATTATTTTTTTTACACAAATATTTTAAAGAATGAAGACATAACCTTTATTTATTTAAGTCGAATTTAATAATTATTATTATCATTCAACAAATTAAATGTTGTTGTATTTTTGTGGTTGTATCGAAGACTAAAAGTCAAAGTATATTTTTTTTTTAAATTTATTTTTTAAATTACAGGTTTTTTTTATATTATAAAAAATACGTGAATTTTAATAAAAAACACAAAAAATCCAAAAATAATGCCATCATAATATTAATTTTTTTTTATAATAAATTTTTCTTCTACCGTAATCTGACCTTTTGAAAAAAAGTAGTTAGATATTTTTAAAATAGCACCCGATTACGGTAATATTGTTAAAAACTTTTAAAATTGAATTAAACGCTAATGGTTAAAAGTTTAGAATAATTATACATTTATTATAATTTCTTTTGAAGGGGGGGGGCATGACATCAATTTTAAAACGTAGTTTTTATAAAATTTAAAAAGTTCCTTAAAGATTTCTATTTTTAGTCCCCCTTTAATTTATCTCTTAAACATTTTTAAAAAGCTTCATTTTTTTAAAAAATGTTTCATTGCTTTTCAAATTTCTTATTTTTTAACAGGGCTAATATTAAACACATTTTATTTAAATTCGAAAATTTACTTCTGACTCTTTTTTAATAATGAAAAACACATGTTTGGAAAAAGAAAAAAAATGAGTAATATGTTATTTATTGGCTTCTGTTTTACATAACTTTTAAATTTTATAAGCTACTTTTAACGTCAACTTGCTGCGCTTTAGGCATTATTCATTCCTTGTCAGATGGCACAAGGATAAAGATTTAAGATATCCAATATACGGTGGTGAAACAATAAATATGTGTTTCTAATTTTGTTAAAAAGAATAAACTTTTTGGATGATTTTGAAGGAGATTCGTCATTTTTTACTCTTTATTTCGAAATCTGTAATAGATTGATTTTCTGTCTATTACAGATTTCGAAATAAAGAGTAAAAAATATGACGGATCTCCTTTTTTTCTGTTCCAAGTTTTTAAGGGAAAGTCAAAAAAGTTGCGCAGACTCCCTCTTTAAGATAATTTTCATTTTAAATAAAAGATTTTTTGATGAGTAAAAGTTTTGAAATGAATTTTTAAGGATTAATATATTTAACTTTTACAGTATTTTTGCACTTGGTGTTTATATAATTTATACGAGCACAAAATAAGTGCCCTTTTAAGTTGGGCTTTTTGTTGATTTTTTTTGATAAAACTGAAAATCACGTTTATCAGTGCTCCGATGTTTTGCCGGGTTAATTGCATAATCGCTGCAAGCAGTGCTGTCGGTTTTTCGGTTTTCGGTTTTCGGTTCGGTTTCGGTTCGGTTCGGTCCTGTTTTTCGGTTAACCGAAACCGTCAACCGAGTTCTTCTCGGTTCGGTTCGGTTAACCGAACCGAAAAACCGAGGCCATTCGGTTTCGGTTGATAAACCCATCATTTTTGAACAGGAAAATCTTTTATTGAATCTTTTTTGAGCGTAAAAATATAAGAATATTTAAAAATTTTGATTATATTTTTTGAAAAAAAAGAAGAAAGATTTAGAATTGACTTATAAAGTGTTTTTTTGGCATTGTGAACCGAAAACAACCGAAAAATGCTCGGTTCGGTTAACCGAACCGACAAACCGAGAAACGTTCGGTTCGGTTCGGTTAACCGAAACCGAAAACCGAAAAAATTCGATTAACCGACAGCACTGGCTGCAAGACCTGCCGAGCAAAAAAAGTATCAAAAAGCCCGTCTTTTTTAAATAACTTTGTTAAATGTTGTTAAAATGTAAGTTAATTTTATAAATTTTGAGATTCTGTATTATGGTTTGCTTTAAGATTTTATTTTACTATAATAGCATTAAATTTGATTACTGTAAAACAATTATTATATTTATTTTTAAACAACCTTTTCTTGCTTTACTCATAGCTTCTGAAACAAATATATAATCAGACACTTCCAGTATAATGATATTTTTTCGTTTCTTGAAATCTTAAGAAGCCATTTTTTAGATAAGTTTTTATATTAATCTGAACAGGAATTTATAAAAATAATTATTTTCATCTCTTTCATCTAAATTTTTGTGGATTAATTTTTATTAATTTTTGTTAATTAATTTTTCCTTTTAAATTAAACCACAAAAAAAGTATCTTATTTTAGAACCATAATTAAAAATAATTATGACCTTTTATGTTTTTGCTTTTAAATATTTTTGATTGAATTTTTGTTTTCATTTAAGTATAGGGATGGGAAGGTCACAGGAGTGTATTAAACGTACTCATTTAAAATTATTTCCGATTCTTGTTTTTTTTTTTTCAAAGAACTTAAAAAGGTCACAGAACAGTCTTGAAAAGTTTTTTTTTCTTTTTTTCTAAGTACAAAGTAGTTTTGACAAATGTATACTGTATTATAAAAAACAAAATACATTTTTGATAAAAAATTGCTAAAAAATTTCCAAAAATATACCCAAAAACTTTTTTGATGTAAATAAAAAATGTAATTTCACAAAAAAATACGTTGCTTTTTTAAAACATGTTTTTTGAACATTTCAGATTTTTTTTAGATAACTACAAAAAATTTGGGTTTTTTAAGCTTTGAAAAGGGAAGCTTTTTCTAATATTTTAATGTATTATGATATCAACATTTTACAGACTATCTTTCGTAGTAATATCCCAAAAATTTAATCTTTTACATCATTTTTTAACGCATTTTAATATTTTTTTAAAACATTTTTTTAAATTAAAATTTAAATATTTAATTAACAAAAATGCCGCCACCCACATCGAACGTATTTTTCGGAAATAGTTTATAATAATATTTTAATGCCAATATAACACCTGCAAAAAACATGTCTTCGGGTGCTTTTGTTTTATTTTTTAAATATAGGTATAATAATCAAACACGTGAAAAATTTAAGGCCAATGTGATTTTGTCATGTGTTGTTAAAAATATTACTCTATTATTATCGTATTTTATGTTTTAAAAGTATATTGTTAAAAGTAATAATAATGATATCAGCTTTTTTTGCAAATGTTTGAAGATGAAATTAAAATAAATACAAAGAATTACATTTAATGGGAAACACTTAATAGGACTAAAAACTAAATTTTTTAAATGTTTTTAAAATTACTGACTTTTCATTTGTTTGTATTTTTTTAATACAATTTTAATTTCTAAAAAGTAGGTACAAAAATTTGTTACGGCATTTTTTGTTGTTTTCTTTAACTCAAAATTTGATTATTTGAAATTCTACTTTAAAGCAAATAAATTTATTACAAAATATTATTAGATTCCAATTTTTTGTATTTCAACCAATCTTTTTACGGTAACCTACTTTTGCTGCATTTTTCTCCAATATTTTTTGCCTTTTATCCATTAAAATTAAATTAAAGTTTATTAATTTTATAATAAATTCAGGTTTTTTGGAATCATCAAAACAAAAGATACAAATTCTTTGCATATTTTTTTGCCTCCAAAAACAGGAGTAATATTTATAAAATCTTATTTTTTGTATTTTGTTCTTTTCAGAAAATATTTTTTATGCAAAACAAAATCTTAAATTCCATTTTTTATATTTATTATTTTTTTTTGACCCAAAAGGTTACCGTATATTTTTTTTTGTTTTTCCAGTTTTAAAGTTTTTGAAAAACAAAAAAAAAACAATGAAAAAGAAAAGGGTTTCTTTGAATTCAAAAAAAAAAGTAATATTTTTTTGTTCCGTATTATTTTTGTTTTTTTGGCGCCATATTTTTCTGAGGATTGCCAATTTTTTTTATTATATTTTAAATGGTTTTTTTGGGTATCACTTTTTTTGTCGTTGCTTATTTTTTTTGTTGGAATTCCCGAAAAAAAGGGGCTCTAATTTTATTATTCTTTGAAACCTTCTCTTTTTCTTCTTCTTCAACAATGGCACTTTTTTTTGCAGATATAAAAGGCATAAAAAAGAAATTATAGAATTTTTTTTGCATAAAATCTTATTTTTTTTCATCGACTATGACGACGCAAGAATTTTTAGGTAAAAAATTTTTTTTATAAATGTGATTTTTATTCAAAAACCTTTTTTTTTGCTTTTTGTTCATTTATATATTTTTTTTTTCCGTGCCATATAGTGTTGCCTACTGGTGAGAAGATGGTGTTCTTTGTTCTCTATGTGAATGTGAATGAAATTGAGGGGATAATAAAAAGAAAGATGTTTTTGTTCCGTTAAAGAAAAACTTTTAGCGTAAAAAGTTTAGTTTCTTTGAAAAAAATATTATAATTTTGTTTTTTTTTTGCCGCTTTAAAAAAAATATTGCGAGTAAATTTAGGGACAAAAAAGAAAGGAGATTTTGTGCCACACGCATTTTGAAAAAAAGAAAAGATTTTCGTAAATTTGTTTCCGGAAATAGTAAAAAATGTTTTGAAAAAGGTTTTTAAATATATGTGTGCCAATGACAGAGCTTTTTTTCGGCAAATTCTTTTACGCATAAGTTCGGGCAAATTGTGCCCTTTTAACCACACACTTTTTGTTTAGGATTACAGTACTTTTTTAAAAATATTTTGAATCATTTTAACTTTTACGTTAAGCTAATATTTTTTTCGATATTTGCCAAACTTAATTAAAACAAATTTGATATGTTTGTTTGTTGTAATTTGAGTCAAAGCATTTTTTAATCTTCCTTGTCTAGAAAAATGTTTTTGGAAGGAAATTCTGCCTATCCATTTTCAAATTAAGCTATAAAATTTTTAAAAAAATGAAATGCGTAATTTGTCTTTTAAAAACATCTGCTTTTTAAGGATAGACAACTTTTTTTTAAAAAAAATGATATTAAATTTTATTACCAACATTACGCAGTAATTTTAGAGGAAAGAAAACTTTCACGCATTTTAAAAAAATGTCCTTTTATATTTTCTCTCAAATTTCGAGACTAAAAAAATGTTTTAAAAGGTTTAAAAAAAGCGGTGTCGTTTTTACTGAAGTTCTTAAAAAAAGGGTTCGTGTCTAGAAAAAAAATTGTTACCTGACGAGAGTGGGATTCGAACCCACGCCCCCGAAGGGACTGGTGCCTTAAACCAGCGCCTTGGACCGCTCGGCCATCTCGCCTGGAAATGGTTGTTGAGGGAAGTTGTTCTTATCAAAATTTCAGTCAAAAAAAAGATGAGATAATGCATATTTTTTGACCTTCTGAAAACGCTTTTAAAAAAACTTGTCAATTTTACCGTAATCATATTTGCCCACACTTTTTTCTATATATTTTTTTCCCTTGAGCAACATAATTTATTTGATTGCTAAAAAAATAAAAATGCCAACTTCCATTTTTTTTTGTATATTAAAAAATTGTTTGTTTCCATTTTTTTCTTCTTTTTTTTATTAATTGTTTTTTCTTTTTTTTTCAAATAAGGAGGGTGTCAGTGGCAAGAATGATGATTATTAATTTTATTTTTGTTGTCAAAAATATATATTATATTTAAATTAAATGGAAACCCTTTTTTTTAATAATGATTGTTCATGTTCGCCCTCTCGTGTGCTTTTCATGCAATGATAAAAGCATATATAATTTTTGCTTCCAATCCATTTTTCAAAGACTTTTTTAATTAATAAAAAATATATATATAAAACTTGAAAAGATAACTTTGACCTTTGCGCCTTTTTTGAAACAATTTTGTAATTTTTTGTGCAACATTTAATAACCGAATAATTAAAATTATTTTTGGAATCAAAAAACGTTCAAATCTTTTAAGATTTTTTTATTCAAAAATGACGATAAACAAAAAAAGCTGTTGCGTCTTTTATTAAATTTATTTCAGCATTTTTTAGTTTCTTTTTTTTGTTAAAGTAAAAAAGGGGAGAGTCTTCTGTTGCTTTTTTTCAAAAATATAAAAAAGAATCTATTTTAAGATTCATTAATTCAGATTTATACTTTTGACGAAAAAGGTTGCATAAAAAAGTAAGCAACGTTGAAAAAAATGTTTGTTTGTATTTAATATTTCCATTTTTACCGTAATTTTTTTCTTAAAATTGTTGTTAAACTTCTGCTTTTCTTTGAATTAAAAAATTTTTTGTGCAACATTTTATTTTAAATAATTTCTGTTGATAAAGGCTACCGTATACTCGTAATTTTAAAAATATATTATATTCCAAAAAGTATAATAATTTTATATTCAATGAATTCAACCTAAAAATTTGTTAAAAAACAACTTCGGCGCAAATTAAATGCTTAAACACCATATTTGTTTTTTGTTTACCGTATAATTAATTTTTGCTCTAATTTTTTTTTTCTTCCAAAGCTTTTGTTTAATTTTTGAAAAATATCACATTTTTTAAAATCCAATTTTTAGCAAATTGTTTAGCAAAAAAATGTTTTTTTAACCATTGAAAAAATATCACAAAATTTGAATAACTTCATTAAAATCTGTGAGCAATATCCCTTTCATCTATGCCACTTTAATAATTGACAGATCAAACATTACTACTTTTTTTAAATGCCAACAAAAATTCAAATTTAAAAGCCGCGCACATTTCCCTAAAAAAACATTTTTTTGTGTTTTCAATGTTTTTTTTGCACTTTTAAAAATTAATGCCAAAAAAATTTGCTGCAAATATTTCAAAAAAAAAAATGAAACCCGAATAATTTTAAGGAAGGAAGGAAGGAACGCACATTGGGGGAGTGAATGTCTTAGCACGAAAGTTTTTTTTCCAGTTTTGTATTTTTTACTTTTTGGACCCGTAAATATTACTGTTAAAGTAAATATATACTATTTTGATTTTTTTTCCTTATTTTTTTCCATGAAAAATGCTACAAAATGATATATGGTTTTCCACGATTGGAGCATGGGAAGTATGATATTCACTATAGGTGTATATACAAAACCAAGTTTCCTGAAGTCGGTTTCTGCTCAATTTTCGTGATTTCTTTTTTAAAATACAGAGTACATACCAGCGGAGATTAATACGAGCCACTTTTTTGATTTATGCCCTTATCACAAAATGCCATCGAAAAAAGTGCCGAAATTTGTAAATTAACATCTACAACAACGTTTGTTTTTAATATTTTTTTCAGCTATTATTAAAGTCGGTTTGTTATGACTAACTGAATGAATAAAAATCCACCAAAATGCTTCTTTTCTCCAAATGTACAATTCAAATATATACATAATCACCAATACCTCCAACATCACAAAATCAACGGAAACTCTTACAAATTGATCCTAAATGTTGCAACAAAGTTATAGTAAGTGGAGTAGTATATATAAAACATAACAGATGCAAAAAAAATTATATTTCAATGGTTTTTGTGGAGTACAAATATGACAGCATATATGCGATTTTTTGAAGTAATACAATACAATCTAAAACTGCGAAACACATTCAAATAAATAGTTTTAATATTTCATTTTATGTTATAATTGCATTATTAATCTGTTACAGCTTTTCAAACCAAAGTAACGAATGATTTTTGTTGATTTTGTGATGTTGGAGGTATTGGTGATTATGTATATATTTGAATTGTACATTTGGAGAAAAGAAGCATTTTGGTGGATTTTTATTCATTCAGCATTCGTTCTTTCTTTGTTTGGTTTGGGATTGCGTGTCTTAAAAGATTACAGCTGAAAATCTAAAAATAAGATACATTTCAAATTTGAATATATTTTTTATACTATTTTTTAGAACAAAAGGCGGGGGTTGTTTTTGTTTGCCTTAAAAATTGTTACTTTTAATTTGTTGTGTATCTGAACTTTTTATCTTTTTATAGTTTTTTAATAATTGCTTTTTTTATTAAAACGCATTCTATGAATCTTTTTAAAAAAGTTGGCACCCGCCAAAAAATCGATTTTCCAGAAAGTGTCCCTATGTTTTCGACTACGCTTAAGAAGCCTATTCCCAAAATATTAGACTTTTTTTCCGACCGTAACCCACTTTTTTATGGTCCTGAAGGGAAAATATGCAATTTTTTCATTTTAATGGTGTATTATTATTTTTTCAAATTTTTTAATATTCTTGCACCTATATAGGTTTTCGAGGTCGCTGAATCCGAATAAAATGTCAGCGAAAAAAAATTTTCGCGGCCAGACCCATTTTTGGCGTTCACGCCATATTCACGTCGTTTTAACGCCGCGGGAAGGCGCCTGCGGGCGTAGCGAATAGCACCATCGGATTCAGCGTATTTTTTTACCCCAGGGGGGTCTGGAATGGTAGATTTAGAGGAAACGCAAAATCACATTCACTATGCCTGAATATGGGATACGGTAGAATTTCAAATTTCGATCATTTACGAAAAATCGAAATTCACTTCAAAAAAGCTAATTTCTCGTTTTTATAGGTTTTAGACCATGGGAATTTTAATAGAAAACTTTGTTTCCATCTAAATTTATGTTTTCTATTAAAAATCGTCTTTTTTTCAAAAAAACGCATATTGATTTAAAGTTAAAACCCCCTGGTGTCGTTTTTGCCTTAAATAATGTAAAATTTGTTTATTCTTGTTTTAAAATACATATTTTATAATAATTAAACTAAAAATAAGGTTTTGATAGCTGAAAATAAATTTTTCCTTTCCTTGAAATCAAATATTGATGTTGTAGTACATGTGTAAATAAAAAATGCTGCAATTTTCGTTTATGAGGGTTGTAGTACATGAAAAACGATTTGAAAGTATTTTTTAATTAATTTTTTCCTTGATTTCAAGTGCTTAAAATAATCTTTTTGGTCCATAACATCATCTAAGTAATTTCAACCAATGTTATAAAAGAATAAGATAATTTTTATTAGAAAACATAAATTTAGATGAAAACAAAGTTTTCTATTAAAATTCCCATGGTCTAAAACCTATAAAAACGAAAAATTAGCTTTTTTGAAGTGAATTTCGATTTTTCGTAAATGATCGAAATTTGAAATTCTACCGTATCCCATATTCAGGCATAGTGAATGTGATTTTGCGTTTCCTCTAAATCTACCATTCCAGACCCCCCTGGGGTAAAAAAATACGCTGAATCCGATGGTGCTATTTGCTACGCCCGCAGGCGCCTTCCCGCGGCGTTAAAACGACGTGAATATGGCGTGAACGCCAAAAATGGGTCTGGCCGCGAAAATTTTTTTTCGCTGACATTTTATTCGGATTCAGCGACCTCGAAAACCTATATAGGTGCAAGAATATTAAAAAATTTGAAAAAATAATAATACACCATTAAAATGAAAAAATTGCATATTTTCCCTTCAGGACCATAAAAAAGTGGGTTACGGTCGGAAAAAAACTCTAATATTTTGGGAATAGGCTTCTTAAGCGTAGTCGAAAACATAGGGACACTTTTTGGAAAATTGATTTTTTGGCGGGTGCCAAAATTATGGCAATTCTTTAAAAATTTTCGTAGAATGCGTTTTAAATTTAATTATATAAGTTTTTTTAATTTCCGTCAAAATCAAATGTTAAACAAAAAAAGGGCTCAAATTAAAAGTGTGTTTTAATTTCAGCCCCTTTATAATAAAATATCTTTTTTTAAATAAAAAAATCTTACACAAAAAAATTTGATTTGTTTTTTTCCCTTATTTTACTACATTATTAACAAATTAATGGTTCTTAAATTTAAAAAAAGTTTACACATTTTTGGGGGAACCTTTTTTTACATCATTTTTTTGTTGCCTTTAAAAAAAAAAAAGAAGTGATGAGATAATCGAAAGTTTCGGGTTTTTGGAAATGCCAGCAGCGGCTTTTATTTTGGCACTTTTTGTCTGAAAAAAAAGAATAAAGCTTATTTTTGGTTGAAAATTATGCGACGGAACTTTGTTTGTTAAATGTTTTCTTTTTTCGGAAAATATTCTTCGAAAAGGAAGTTTGTCATTTATATTTTTGTTTTGGGTTTTTTTAAACTTATTGGGTCTTTTTCGAAAAAGACCCAAAATTCTTCTTCTTTTGTTATCTCTCAGTTGTTTCCTTTTTAGTCTGACTAAAAACATGGAAAATTTAAATCAGAAAATATGAAACAAAACAAATATTTTTGTTGATTTTTTTGCGGAAAATATTTAAATTTTAATAATTTTCGACTACAGTAACCTAAAAACTAGATCTTAAATGCAATTAAAATTACTGTTGAATTTTTTTGCCTATAATAAAAACACATCACTTCCGTGTTTTTTAAATGTCAAATTTCAAGCCTATCATTTATTAAAAAAACACCCGTTTTAATTATTTTTAAATCTAAAAATTACCCATTTTTAACCCCTAAAATTTAAAACAAAATACTCAAAAATATAATAATTTATTCCGTTAAAAAATAACTTTTAAAACCCCATATTTTAGGTTTTATTAATTTTTCTGTTTAAAGACCAGCGAAAAAAGATAGTGACCAAAAATTAAACTCTTTTTTGTTTCTTTAATTGTTTTTTTACTTTTTTTTCTCCCAAAAAAAATAAATAAAAGACCAGATTTTTATTTTTCTTGGAAAGAAAAAAACCACCATATTTTTTTATGCAAAAAACTTATTTGTAAACAATTTTCTTTTAAACTTTTTATATTTTTTCATAATGGTTGGGTAATTCTTTTATGTGCCGTAAAAAAGTATACAGAAAAGAATCATTTTTCACATTAAAGAATGATGGAATTTTAAAAAAAAACATTTTTTAAAAAACAAACTTTGCTTTTTTTTTCTTTTTTTTTGCTTTATTAACTTTTGTTTAAATATTTGTTTTTTTTTGAGTCTCAAGGGGAATTACCACATTTTATTTTTGGAGGATATTCTATTCTCTCTGGCAATATTATTTTTGATAGTTCTATGAATTTAAAAGTGTTCTATGAAATATCAGGCTTTTAAATAGTGTGTATAAAAGAAAGGGTTTAAAATTGAAACTGAGATCATTGAAAATAAATAGTGTAAGAAGTTTAAAGATAGCTTTAAAAAGCATTTTAATTTTTTGACGTAGTTTTTTTCTTTAAAAAAGCTACAGTAAGCTTCAAAATTCTAAGGTATTTTGTATTGTTATTGTTTACTTTTTTTAGCTTCTAAAATATTTTAAACTACTTTCCTTCTTTCTTATAGAGATTATCTTTGTCTACGGCATTCATTCTTTTTTTTGTTGTATAGCAACAAAAAAGAACAAAAAAAGGGTAATTTAACCTTTTCAATGATCTTTAGAAATGCAAATTTTAACTATTTTTTTAACAATAAAAAGCGAAAATTGCAAAATTAAAGATTCTTTTAAGATTTAGAAATGTAAATATTGTAAAAAATGTGGTTCTTTTTTGAAGCAAAAATCTCTTTTTTCTCTGCTTAAATTACGGTAGTTAAAACTTTTAACAAATTCATTTTTATCATTTCTCAATTTCCCACTTTTTTGCATGAACAATATTTTGAAAGAAACTCCCTCCTTTTTTTTCTTCCTTAATTTATTAAATTTGTTTTTTCTTTAATTTATTTCTGAATATTAAATGAGTATCCATCCCTTTCCTGTGATTTTTTGAAGTTCCTTGAAAAAAATATATGCGAACATAAAATTTAAATTACAACTTTTATTAAAAAAGGAAAGAAGATTATGACTTGTTATTTTTCCTCCTTCTTTCTTTCCTTCCTTCCTTTCTTCGTTCCATTCATTTTTCTTTAAAAAAAAAGCTTTAGTAAAAAAAACATTTGACGCTTATTTTCTTTCGCATATGTTTTTTTTCGTCACCGCAAAAATATGAAGGAAAAAAGTTTATCCCCTTTTTTTCGGCATAATAATCTTTAAATATGCCTTTAAGGAATATAGACAGTTTAATTGTCACGTTTTTTTGCCATAAAATTTAGTCTTTATTTATTTTTTATATCTCAAAATTGTATTTTCATTTTTTTATTTTTTTCTTACAGTAACTTTTTTTTTAAAGAATAGATCGGGGTTTCCCAGTATTATCTAATTTATGCTAATTTGTTAATTTTTTGGCATACATCTTTGGGGCTATTGTTCTTAAAAAAAGTGCAATACACAAAAATGAAAGACAAAAAAATAGAGGGTGGTTTATTCCAATTAAAATTAACCCTTTGATGGAATGAGTTTTTGTTGCTTGGCATTGGCATATGCCAAGAAAGTTTGGAAACTCCTTTAGGGAATTGAATTTTGGTATTTAAGAGTTGAATTTTAAGTTTTGAACTTTTTATTTTGAGTTATGCCAAAAAACAATTTTTAGAGAGCTAAAGTATTTTTTTTTGTTTTAAGAAAAGTCAAAAAATGATGAGATAGGGATTTTAGTTTTGGTGACAAGGGTCTCAAGGGGATATCATAAAAGTTTATTCAAATACAGTGAAGCTATGGCATTTTTGATAGAGGCTAAAACTACAATTTTTTTATGATATTATTAAATTTTGCTAATACTTCTATAAAAAAAGAGAGGATCAATAAACTATATCCACTATATCCATTTTTAATCTTTTTCCGCCTCACTCATTCCAGGTGTAATAGTATTTTTAATGGTACATATGCACATACATATGTATGTGTATGTGTGTTTACATAAATCCCTCATGTTTTTGACGATAACAATGTTTTTCAATGACAATTATATTTTATAATAAAAAAAAACAAAATTTCAATTTCAACAAGCGATTTTGTGTCCTGAGATTCATGGGGTTTCTCATCTGACGACGGTTCTATTATTTGTTTTTTTTTTCGTATCGAGGAAATAAAATCTTTTAAGCAATGCAATGCACTTCAATTCAATTTTCATCATTCAAAGTTCTCTCTTTTGTTTAATCTGTTACTCACAAATTTTTGTCAGACTTTTTTTTATGTTTAATTTTTGGGACTTCCTCATATTTCCCTCCAATACATTTTTATTATTATTATTATTATTATTTAAATAATATGTATTTATTTTGACGTGCGCTTTTTTTTTGAGAGAGAGATTTCAAAGAATAAAACTATTTTTTTATTTTCAAGTTTCAAATTTCTATTTTTCTATTTTTTTGATTTTTATTCTTCTATCTTTTTAAAGGTTCAAAGAGATTTAAATATAAAAAAATCTTCAGAAAAACGATACAATGTCTGTTGAGCCAATACCATCATCATCATCTTCACCAGAAATTTTTATTACAGTATCCAATTCCACAACATCAGATTCAAAAATGCCTGAAAGAGCTTTATCTCCATTTGCAATGCGGATGTCCCTTTATGTGATATGTATTGGGGGAATTATTTTAAATATTGCTGTATTTTGTAAAAGAAAATTTAGAACGTAAGTTTTTTTTCATTACATAAATTTTTAAAAATTATTTTAACTTTTACAGTAAGCGACAAAGTTACACAACTCGAGTCTCCCTTCAATTATTATGTTTTATGGCAATTGCAGATACAATTAGTTTGGCCTCATTGTTACTAGTTTTATGTACACAATATTTAGGAATTGAAAATGAAACAACTATGGATATGATTTGTAAAGTAAGTTAACTTTTGATTACTGTAGTTACAGTATATTTTTGCTATTTAAAAACTACTGCAACGAATATTTTATATCTAAATTTTTTAGATTGATCTATTTTTAATACATTCTGCATCAGCATTTTCAATTTGGTGTTGGCTTATACTTTCAGCAATTCGATATATTGCCCTTTATAAGCCATACGCGCATCTTCGATTAAATAAAGAACCCGTTTTGGCAGTAATTTTTATTGCAATTATTTCTATTTTATTTGAATCTTGGATTCTCTATGATGCCACATTTGTACCAGAATTTCGAGGATGTGGTGAAAAATTTAGTGAAGAAGTTGAAAAACGTTTTCAAATTGCTGAAATTTCATGGTCATATTTTTTACCTTTAATTATTATTACGGTATTAGATATTAAAGTTTTATGTTGCCATTCAATTTGGGTCACTGATTGGACGTTAACAAAATCTTTTGATTACGGTATTAATAGTAGTAATAATAATAGCAGTAAAAGTATTAAAAGAAAGATGACCGTTGATGAATGTATTGGTGTTGATTCTTCTTCCCCAAAAATGTCTTTAATAAATTCAAATTTTCCTCCAAATGCCATTAAATATACTCCTTCTTATGATGAATCCCCAACGGCAACATCTCCCCCAATCTCTGCGAATGTTGTAAGCCCTGGTGGAGCAGGAGAGAAGGAAAGAATATCAACAAAAATTTCAATTTGTAGTTTTAAAAAATCTCAAACAATGTTTTCCTTTTCTTCAATTAGTCAAGGTGGAACAGCTGCTTTTAAATCACTTAAAACTCCATTAAATCGACAAAAATCAAAGAAACGACAAAGACAAATGAAAATTTTGCGAAGATGTTTATGCATAACTTTATTGGATTTGGGAATGAATTTACCAAATTATCTTTTTCGACTTTATGTTAATTTGGTGCCAGCTGAACAGCTACCAAATTTTGATGGTTATTGGTTTGCAATGTTTCAAGATATTTCACAGCTACTTTATTTTGCTCAGGTATGTATTACTGTATACTTTTCTTTTCAAGACCCCGTGAATTTTAATTTAACTCCCATCAGGGATGACAAACAATAACATTTTGATATCAAAACCCACAAATAAATGCTACAAAAAACATTAATCAAAAACTTCTCTCCCAAGAATTTAGCCTCCCTTAACGCTTTAATGCTTAAATTTTTAATCTCAAATGTATTATTTCAGTTCTCATTAAATGCCTTCTATCTTGTTTGCATCATTTATGACACACCAAAGCCAAAACGTTCAATCTATCAAAACACTAATTCTCGACCTTCTCGGTACTACTAAACACACATTCAAGCAACAACAAATTTTTTGAAGCATTATTGTAAATTTTTTTTTATCAAAAAAATCTCAGATAATTATTACGGGTTTAATTAGTACAAAAAAATATTTTCGTAAAATTTGTTAATTTTTATAATAAAAATGAGTTACATACAATTTATTTTTGTTTTCTTCAAGCATCAGTACTTTGATAAAATTTTGGATCCGATTTCACTTGTTTAACAATTCTTGCAACTTGAGAATTTTCAGTTTTTACACAATCTTGAGCATCAACAACTTGAGTAACAGAATCTGTATTTGGTGAAGTAGAAGATGCAGTTGGAACAGTTTGATTTACACGGGAATCAGAACCCCATTGTGAATTATCCCATGGATAAACTTTTAATAAATCTGGTTCTGCAGCCATTACCGAATTTTCTGTTCCAAGAGTTGTTGGGGAATTACGCTAAAATAATCTTTTGTTCAATTACATTACATTATTTTTTAAAATAATTTAAAATGCAACAGGCAAATTTAAACATTTTTATCATTTTAAAATAGAAAAAAATTTTTAACCTGACGAGAGTGGGATTCGAACCCACGCCCCCGAAGAGACTGGTGCCTTAAACCAGCGCCTTGGACCGCTCGGCCATCTCGCCCTGAACGTTGGACTCAAAAAATGTACCTTTGACTAACATTGACTCAACGCAAAAAAAAGCATTTTTAACTTTTAAAAAAGCAGCAGAAACAAAAAAATGTGATCTCCCACAAACAACAAACCATAAGTTTTTTCTAAAACTTTTACCTCAGTTTGTTCTTGTCGCGTTGCTTCATCTTCAGTTTGTTCCAACCAATCCATAACTTTATGTTCCGAAACTGCTGTTGGTAATAAATTTGGTAATGCTGCCATTGTATTACTTTCATCATCAAAATCATTTTGTGTTGATGAACTAAAAAATAAATTTAAAATAAATCTACAACAAAAAAAACAAGGACAAACCTTTCCGCATAATTTCTTCGTTTTCCTTTCAATATTGAACGCATAGATTTTCCACATTCAGAAACCGTCAAATTTCCATCATCATTTCTTCGAAGTGCAACATTTTTTCGAATTCTCATAAATAATTTTCTTTCAAGAGTTAAAGGTGGTAATTCAACAAAAATTGCCAAAAATGCAGCGCAAAGTGTTGAAAGTACAGTAACCCCAAGAGCAAATGTAATAATTTCCAACGGATTTTCAATCATCCAAACTCGACGTCGTTGATATACAAATAATATAATAATTAATTCATGAGAAAGATAAATACCAAAACATAAACTACAAATTAATTAATTACAAATGCAAAAGACAAAGTAGGATATCGCCCTAATATTTGCTACAGAAGGTTAGCTTTGGCAAATTTTTAATTCAAAATTCTTACCGTGAAATTGGTACCCATTTATCCCACCCCAAAATTGTCCCAAGGGGCTCAAAATGCCCTCTTTCACATAGCCAAACCATTAAAGCAAGACCAATTGACCAAAAGATTCGATGTTGTGAAGAATAAAATATTTCAAACCATTTACTTCCAAAAAATCCAAAATCTGGTCCATGCATTGCCCAAACAATAAAAAGAATTGACAGAATTTTCATTGATAAAATTCCAAGCCATGAAGTTTGGCAATCTTTTCGACGAGATTGAAAATGTGTTGCACGTTTTTTTACTGCCAAAATCCATCCCAATAAAATTCCAATAACAAATGGAGCAATTCGAGCTTGTGGTGCTGCATACAGTAATCCAAACATTTTTGCTGCTTCATCTGAGATTATTGTTTCTTTTTCAAGCATTCTTAGAATAATATTTGATGGAAAACTTTAAAAGTAATGGGGTAATAATAAATGGTAATAAAAGTATTAAAAATTACTCGTAGATTTTGTAGATAACTGCTCGATAAATCCCACATCCAAGAACGAGAATTCCAACAACAGATTTACCAAAAGATGGAAGTTTGTGAAGTAAAAATAATAAAAGTGGTGAAATCTAAAATGTTTTATGTAAGTTTTTATCGTACTATAAATACGAAAGTAAAAACAATTTTTAGATGGTATTTTTGAAAGTTTAGAAAACTGCAAAACAGCCCGTGTAGCCTTTAAAAAAACAATAATCTTTTATTTTTCTTAAAACATACCAAATAAAATTGTGTATCCAATGATAAATACCACATCCATGGCATACATTCTGTTGGGAAAAAATTCAGAATAAAAAGTAAATGATGCCACCAATCATTTGCATTACATTTAGATCCAAAAACACCTAAAAATACAGAATTAAGATATTTCTAAAAATTAGACACAAGAATATCTACCATCATTTTGCCACATTGGACCACTTCCAAGTCGATTATAAATTGTTGCAGTACATCCAAGGACAACGGCATAAGTTGGAAGAAGTCGTAACCATCGATGAAAATAAACGACTAACCAACGAGAAATTGCAAATAATCGATATAAACGTGTTTCATCATTCTTTGCACTAAACATATTATATTACAGTATATTAAAGTTACAGTATGATAAGAGTATTTTTACCTAATAAGTCTTTTACGAAATGAAAATGCCAAAACTGCACCCGACATAAGAAAGAAAGAATCAACAGAAAGTGAAGAATTAAAAAGCCATTGTGCAAAAGTCATTGATTGAATTTGTTCAACAAGATGTTTTGGATTTCCAATGTAACCAATTGCTAGTAAAAAGGAATGACCAATAATTACCTAAAAATGGGGGTACTGTAACTCTCTTTCAGCCGATATCAAATCAATTATTGAAATTTAAAACACTGTTAAAAGTTTCAAATATTGTTTAAAAACATACCCAAACAGCTGAAATAACTTTCATGCCATGAAGACAACGAATTTGTGAGCCACTTTCACGTAATAAATGTTCAACACTTCGACGAATTGAAAATGCAGCAATCTATAACATAAATATTAAAAAAATACAAACAAAAATTAATAATAAAAAACATACAATATCAATTAAAAAATGTGTATGCGTAAAAGTTTGTTTCATTTCTTCTCCACCTTTGTAGGTTAAAGCAACAGATGGTGCACCAGCAATTGATAATTCGTCTTCCATAATCGACATAAAATCTGCTTTATAATTTGATCGACCTAAAATTCATAGATTCATAGACGAAAATTAACTGAGATACAGTAATCCTACAGTAATAAACAAACCTGCTTCCATTCGAACATCTTTTGTAATAAAATCTTTAAAATACATTTCAACTGGAATAAATGATTCTTTTGAAGCCGTCGAAACAACGTCATCAATTTCATTTTCATCCACAACACTTTCATATCCAGCATGTTGACGCTTTCGATGATGAATCAATGGAGAATGAGATTTTAGGGTTGGACGGTGATGCGAAAAATAATCAATAACAGTTCCAAGTAAAATAATTCCAACAACCCCAGCTATGATTGAAAGAAATATGATCTAAAACAAACATTTCAACAACAGGAATACTGTAATTAATAACAAATTCTACCTCTGGAATAGTCCATTGAATATTTTCATCTTTGATAAAACATGAAATATCAGTATCTGGTTGAAAATCAATTCCTAATCCATGCTTTAACAAATCATTTGTCCAAAAATTAATAAAATATTGCATATCTAAAGCAGTACAAGATTCAGGAGCACAAATTCCATATGTTAAAATTGCGGAAGAACGTTCACCAAAATGAAAATCTGCTCGACAATATTGAGTTTTTTCAATTACCAATCCTGTTGAAGAATTTTTAGAATTTGGAAGTGGTGGAATTGAAATATTTAGACATTGCTCAAAATCCCCCATCAAAAAGAAGGGACCCGAAGAGGCAACTCCAGAAGGTGGCTTTCCCCATGAATCAAAAAGATGTGATGCCCATAAAAGTGATGAAGTTTCTGATTCTAAAATATGTCATACAGTATAAACAAGGGATATCATATTTAGCAGAAAAATACAGTATATCTAAATTATAACTTACCAAAACATTTTGAAGATGATTTATTTTTATTTGTAAGATGATCAAGATGACATGATGTTGCATAGAATCCAGTAGCGGCCATATTTTCAATTGCTCTCAACATATCATATCCACATTTTTGACTTACTAAAATTCTTTCATTAAATTAATCTTCCCTAAAATTCCAAATTTAAATCCTTACAACTTCCAGTAGCACTTAAAAGTCCATCTTTCATTGATTTTAGTGACGCGTTACCAATTCTTAATTCCATCAAGCCTTGCCAAAGATGTCCAAGATTTTTATCATTTCGTAAAGTTTGAAAATTTGCTTTGATTTCTTGGGCAACATCTTTTGCAGCAGGAATTTTACCAAAGGGATTACCAATTAATGGTTCATCTAAGGTAAGATTTGTGCCATTTATATTTGTAAAACCTTTTTGGGATGCATGAAAACGCCAAAGAAGTCCAAAACAGACTAAAAATAGTCCAACAAAAGTAAAAATAAATTCTTTTCTTGGATTTTGTAACAGTATCATATCTTGTCTTCCATTCAGTCAAGAAAAGACGTCCAATGAGAGAAAAATGTATAAACATTAACAAAAAAAAGTAACAAATAATTTATAAATAAAAATTTACATATATCTAAACAATGATAAACTATGAAAGAGTTTGGAATGATTGAAACGAAGAGGATTACTGTAAGTAGGTGCAAAATGTAAATCCATCTTTCTCCATCTCATTCACACCACAAAAAAGTAATTAAGTTTTTATCAATTTATCAACACGATGGCGATGATTTAATCATATAGCGGTAGAGGTGGACAACTGGCAATGACTTGTGTATGAATAATTTTAAGTTCATCCAAAATTGGTTTTAAATGACTTTCAAGCAAGCTTGCTAAAGCAGCATTATTTGCTTGTGGTTGTGCCATAATATATACAACAAATGGAGAACTTGCAAAGATAACAATTTGTTGAGCTTCATAATAAAATGTCCAAATTTTCATTGGTCCAAGATTTAGTTTGATAGATTGATCTAATGCAGTGACATATGAACTCGTTAAAGTTGCAACATTTCGTACAGCTTCTCCTAAAGAGCAAAATGATAAAGATATATAAACAATTAAAAAAATCATACCACCAGTTACAACTGGTACCCCATCTTGATCTGTAATTAGAATAGAATTAATTTCTTGATTTGTATTCAAAATTCTGCGCAGTCCTTGATGAATGTTGATACCCATTTAGTGATGAAGATTTTGTAGCAGAATTAGAAACTTATAGAAAGAAAATGTCAAGAAATAGGATGAATCCTTTTTTGTTGATGAAGCATTAAAAAAATTTTGTTGATTTTTGCAAAAAAACACGAGGTTTCATTTGGTGACGAAACGCCAAAAATAATGTTGAACACAAAAATTTTTAAAAGTTGAAAAAATTTTTTTAAAAAATTCGAACATTGTTTTTTTGAATCAAATTTGATTGCTTTTTAATTTCAATAATATTTTGCTTTGTTTCTCTTTTTTTGTTTCTCATTGATGCCTGTGATTATTCATTTCTATAATCATCATCCTGATGATTCATTTGATCACAAAAAACAACATATGTTGTTTGGGGTTGTTGAAAGTGGAGTGTGCAATTAATCCTTTGTTGAACACGTTTTTATTTACTTTTTCGACGATGAGCAAATAATCATTTCTCAAATACATACGCTTAACAAAAAGTCAAAGATTTGTTTTACTTTAACTTTTTCGATAAGTACGTGTTAACAATGTTTGTCAAATGAATATTACGGAAGAAGTTTTTCACAAAACTTTAGAATTGCAACAATATTTAGTCTGCATTTATACATTCATTTTTCTCACATTTTTCCGACACTAACAAATACGTGTATAAAAATATTTTTCATGAAGTATATTTTGTGTAAATATTTTTCCGTTTTTTTGCTATTTTGAATGATTACAGCTGTATTTTTGACTTTAAAAATAGTTTTTAGGTTATCAGTTTAGTCATTTGCCCGGTCGCACCTGTTTGTGAGAGAACAAATTTTCAAAGGTGGATTTTCAAAAAACTAATATTCAATGTCATTGCTTTTTTCTCTCTGATTTTGGTTGCATATTTAAAAGTCTATTAATCCATGTTCATTTTTTGTTCACGTGGCCGTGTTTGCTATTATCTTTTTTTCACGATATTTTTTAGAAATTTTTGTGTAATCTTTGTTTCTATTTTTAATACTGCCTTAAATTTTAGATTGTAAAAAATGATGAAAATTATTTATTTTTTGGCACTTATTGTTTTGGTTTTTGAATTATCAAATGCTTGTAGATGTATGCCACCAACTCAACAAACGTCATATTGTAGATCACAATGGAGTAAGCTTATTATATTTGTCTACTGTAATCTTACCAACTTTTTTTAGTTTCTCATGTTCGAATTGTTTCAAAACAAAATCTTGGTTCTTCTGTTGAATATACTGTAAATCATGTTGAAATTTTTAAGGTTTGTGTTATTTTTGATGCTAATTGATGTATAATTATCTATTTTCAGCATCATACTTCACCTCTTCCCAACAAAGTTTTTACTCCTAATTCATCTGCTGCTTGTGGTGTAACTGAATTGAAAGTTGGTACAGATTATTTACTTGCTGGTGAGCTTTTTACATTTGTAATTTTGTTTAAAATTACAAATATATTTTAGGCACAACAAATAGTGGAACAAATGCCCTTCAACTTTCGTCATGTCTTTACATGCCTGGAAATGATTTTCAACCCAATGGTTTTCCTGTTTGGTCCCAAGTTCCTAGTGATCTACAACTTAAACTTCGTCAAAAAGATTTTAAACCTTGTCCAATTGCATAAATTTAATGATTATTTTATTATTTTGTAATATTTATAAATAAATTTTGTATTAATGTATAATAGATTACTGTAGTTGGTTGAAAAAATTGAAAAATAGTCAATTTTAATTAAATTTTTTGAAATTTTTTTCCTTGAAACAATTAAAGCACAAATGACTTTGGTAGTTAAAAAATTTATAACTTTCATTTTTTAATTTTTAATCCAATTTCTATGATCCATTTTTGTTTCTCTCTCTTTTAGTGCGCATCTTCTTTGATGATAAATAAATTTCTCTTTCCCGAAAAAACTGTGTCAAATTCATTAAAACTTTCGCTAACTTTCTTTTAGAAGTGAAAGTGATTACATAAATTTTTAAAAGAAGATTAATTGTTTTTTATCCAATTTATGCTCCACCTTATCAAAATTGAAAAACCTTCTTTTTTCAATTTTTGTTATCAAAAAAAAATTTATTATCAGTGATAAAATGTTTTTGAGATTTTTGTTGTTAATATTTTTTGGATGGATTACCGAATATGGTTACGGTAATTATATATTTTTTTCAAATTTATATTTGATTAAAATGTAAATTATTTTAGGTCAATACCGTAATCGACCTCGAGGACTTGGACTTTTACAATTACCAACCGGAATGACAGGTATCTTTATTAGGTCTATGCACAAACGCTTTTTCAACAGATTTTTTCTTTTCTTTTTTCTCCCACTAAATTTTCGTTTCAAGAATTTTGACAGTGGAAAAAAACGATGATATAGATATAGTTGAGTGTACAAAAGTTACAAAAACAAAGCAATTAGGATTTTAAATAATGTTTTTTCTTTTGTCTAATATAGTAAACTATATGCTTAACGATATTAGATCTTTTTAATGGATGAAAAACATCACATTATTCGTAAAATATTGTTTTTAACAAAAAATGAGAAATTTGCCATTCACTATTTTTGGTAGTACATAAAAGGGCAGCCGAGTGCATCTTAGGTCTTTTTACAGATTATTTCTAACATAATATCGGATATATATGCAAAGGGATTAGTTGTCCGAAAGCGTCCGACGAAAGTTACAGCATAAAATGTGTGAAATTTTAGCGTTGTTATATATGATTTGAAATTTTCAATCATATTTTTGTATTATTATTGGCTTTAATAACATGTTTATTGTTCTTAAGACATTTTGTGAATACAATAATAGCCAAAACATGAAGATCACCGCTGTAGTTTATGAAAGTTTATATACATTATTTTATTTATATATATAATAAGTACAAAGCTTCATCGTTGTTTACACTCCTCTTTTCCTTGATCACAACGTTAAAACTTAATTTTTTTTATTTCTGATAGCTGGACTATTACTGACAGATGATGTCCATAATCGAAAAAACAATAATAAGTGTATTTAACAGAGTTTTAATATTTAAACTGAAGATGATTCGCAAAAGTACCAGGCGAAGCGCTCCAAACAAATCAAATTTGCGCAAGTTTTGGCAAAGTGAAAATGAATGCCCCGTGGGGCAAAAAATGTTCAACGTTAAAAAGTCATTCTGAATCAGGATTGCATAATTTAATCACTTTTCCCTACTCCTTTATTTATTTTTTTTTATTCTAAGGTTATTTAGTATAGAAAATCCAATATTTTAAGATATTGCTTGCGCTTTAATAATTACTATGAGCTGAAATTTTTGTTAAAAACGAAAAAATGTGCATAGACCTAATCTTTATTTTTATAGGGGATTTGATATATCCGTTTTATTTATTATAGATGAAAGATCTGGACCATTTTTTCCTAATTTATATATTGCTGGTGATAAATCCGGTACTCGTCCACAGACAGTTCCAGATATGCATTTACCTGGTCAAACTGCAATTTTTACTGGAAGGTATAATTTAAAAGAAAAGAGGATTTAATAAATCCCTCGTCATTTATAGAAGTGCTTTTAATCCATTTACACAAGCTGTGTCGGCAGTATACACAGAAGATTTAGTTGATTCATGGGGAGCTGGATATGCCGTTAATGTAAGTCTTGCTTGAGCTACAGAATATCAATAATGTGTAAAGGATTTATGAAATCGAATTTTTTTGGATCTGATATCAGATACATATAACTGAACCAATTTCGAGTCATAGGATATCGGGCGACATATTTACTGGGATTTGATATATCCCTTTTTATATAATTACAAAACTTTTTCAGGGTGTAAATAATTATAATTTAAAAGTTCGTAAAAATTTTGATGAATATGCTGATGCACCTTTGGGAAGAAATGATGGTGGAAGACAGCCTTTTCTTTCGGGGCTTTCAGTTGGTGCAGAATATGATTTATCAAAGATTCGTGAAGTTGCAGGACATCTTGATCTTCCTTTGATTGGTGTAAATGAATTATTTGATTTAGATGGTAGATTTATGGTATCATTTTTTAATATTTATTATCATATCACACATATATATAATTTATCATATTATTACAGGTAAAAGGTTTTGGAAATGGTATCGCAAATGGTTTCCTTGATTTCCCTCTTACCTTATCAGATCCACATGAACGTTTCCCAGCAGTTTTCAAATATTTAAATTATATGGCAGATCGACATATGCATTATGGACATGTTGTACCAAATGTAAGTGTTACTTTGGGAGTACAGTAACACCAATTGTTATTCTTTTATTTTAGGTCAATTTATTCTTAGTTGATAAAGATAAAATTATGGAACGTCTTTCACGGAATCGACTTAATCCTACAATGATTGGATAAATAATTTATAAAAATCAATTAATAATTAATGTGTTAACATATAACTAATTTTATTCTGTAAAATTATTAGGTAATAATAATATGATTTATACTCAAAATAAACACTACTGTAATATAAAATAAGCCATTTATTTGATTCATTAATCCATCATTAAATTGATCACTTTTGTCATTGTTGCTGATTGTATCAATATTTGGTGATAATGTTGTCGGTGGTGTTACAATATTTACAGAAACGCCGAGAAAATCATTTATAAAGTAATCCAAATACTTAGTGACATCTACACCTTGGATCTAAAATGAAAGATGAAAATTAGCGCCAAAAATTTTATATCACCAAAATCATGTAAACAAAAAGATAAAAAAAATGAACTAACTTCGTTGAATAAATTATATCCCGCTTGGAATGGACGTAGTTTTTTTTTATAAATAGACACAAAAGTGTATGGTTCATATTTTATTTCATTCAATTTTGAATCAATATTACCACTTGTAGCTAATGTAGACATTTTACAAGTTTCTTTGAATTCAGGATAACATCCTCCACCATAAAAAACTGCATCTTTTACAACACAAAGCCAAGCAGTACAAGCTGTTTCACAATATACAGTTTTTTCAACAGGTTTACCCGTTACGTTAGGATGAAGCAGATATTCTCCTAAAACATTTTATCAAAATTTGAAGCACATTGTGCTCCACAAAAATATAAAAACTGCCTCAAATTTGTTGAATTTGCGAGCCTTATGAGAATGATCAGCGAATAAAAACAAAGTTGTAAATAAATAAATAAATTAAAATAATAATGTTTTAGCCTGCAAAGGTTTTTGATATTGGCATTACGTGACGTTTCGACCGATACCTCTAAAAATCGAAAAAAGCCCAAAATTAACGAAAATTTTAAAATATTTTCTCTTTTTGTGGAGCTCCATATTTATAAAAACAAAGCTTACCCTTTATTGCAAATACTTCAATCATTTGTTTAAATTCATCAACACTAAATGTACGATATTTGGTCTTTCTACATTTTACATCTCTCACAGCGGCAATAAAACATGGAAAAATTGATAAAAGAAGAAGAGAGATTGATGAGAGAATGACGAGATGACGGCAAGTTTCCATTTTGAAAAATTCCAATAAAACAGACACCAAAATGTGTAACTTTTTCTTTCATTGAAAAAAAAATATATCATTCAACATTTTTGTATGTAAATTTAAAGGAGGCATGTTCTTTGATACTTTTAGTTTTTTTTTGTTTTACAGGGGGGACCGAGTCGAAATTTCGAAAATATCGACTTTTTTCAAAAACTTTTTTATTGTGAAAAACTAAATGGTAACTGGCGCTGAGTATTACTGCTCCATTATTTTTCGTTTAAATGGAACATACACCATTTGCCAGCCATTTGAAAATCGGAGTTTTTCTTGAATCACCCTGTATTTAAATTATATAAAACTTTTCAGAATTTCACGAAAAAACGCAAAAAAGGTTTTTTTCGGTAATCTTGTTTTTTTTTCTAGGAACCTTCTAAATTGTAAACTTTTTTTACACTTTAGAAGAAAACATTCTAAAGTGTAAAAAATAATAAGGATTTTGACAAAAACGCTCCAAAATGTAAGAAAAATTTACCGTTTGAAACAGTTTCGACGAACACCTTTCAAACTGTAAGAAAAATTTACAATTTAAAAGGTTGCAAAAGAATACCGTCCAAAATGTAAGAAAAATTTACCATTAGGAACGATAACAACAAAAAGCTTCAAAAATGCAACAAAAAATTTACAGTTTGAGACCTTTTTGCCATTTTTTCCTGAAATTCTGAAAAGTTTTATATTTTATCGTTTTATATGGCAGATCGGCATATGCATTATGGACATGCTGTACCAAATGTAAGTGTTACTTTGGGAGTACAGTAACCCCAATTGTTATTCTTTCATTTTAGGTCAATTTATTCTTGGTTGATAAAGATAAAATTATGGAACGTCTTTCACGGAATCGACTTAATCCTACAATGATTGGATAAATAGTATATAATAATCAATTAATAATATAACTAATTTTATTCTGTAAAATTATTAAGTAATAATAATATGATTTATACTTAAAATAAACACTAATGTAATGTAAAATAAGCAATTTGTTTGATTCATTAATCCATCATTAATTTGATCACTTTTGTCATTGTTGCTGATTGTTGTTGAAGTATCAATATTTGGTGATAATGTTGTCGGTGGTGTTACAATCGTTACAGAAACGCCGAGAAAATCATTTATAAAGTATTCCAAATACTGAGTGGTATTTAATTGGATCTAAAAAGAAATATGAAAATTAGCGCCAGATATTTTATGTCACCAAAAACATGTAAACAAAACGACAAAAAAAAATTAACTAACTTCGTTGATTAAATTAAATTGCGCTTGAGATGGTCTATTTTTGTCTTCTTTGTAAATAGAAACAAAAGTGTATGGTTCATATTTTATTTCGTTCAATTTTGAATCAATATTACCACTTGTAGCTCTTGTAGACTTTTTACAAGTTTCTTTAAATTCAGAATAACATCCGCCACCAAACGTAACTCCATCTTTTACAACACAAAGCCAAGCAACACAAGCTGTTTCACAATAATCATATGTTTCACCACCATCACCCATTACATCCGGATCAAGCAGTTTTTTTTTTTCTAAAGAAATCGATCAAAATTTGAAGCACATAATGCTCCACAAAAATATAAAAACTGCCTCAAATTTGTTGAATTTCCGGGCCTTATGTGAATGATCAGTGAATAAAAACAAAGTTGAAAATCGAAAAAAGCCCAAAATTAACGAAAATTAAACAAATTTTAAGATATTTTCTCTTTTTGTGGAGCTCCATATTTATAAAAACAAAGCTTACGTTTTGTTGCGAAATTGTTAATCATTTTTTTAAATTCATCAACACTTTTTGTAGGAAATTTGAATTTTGTACATCTTACATCTGTCACACCGGCAATCAAACATGGAAAAATTGATAAAAGAAGAAGAAAGATTGATGAGAGAATGATGAGATGACGGCTAGTTTCCATTTTGAAAAATTCCAATAAAAAAGACACAAAACTGTGTAACTTTCTCTTATATTGAAAAAAATATATATCATTCAACATTTTTGTATGCAAATTTCAAGGAGGCAGGCTCTTTGATTCTTTTTGTCAAATAATTTTATTTTAATAATTTTTTTAGAGAACAGTAACTAAAAAAATAGATTTCAAATGTATTAGAGATTACTATAGAATTTTTTTTGTCTATTATACATTATTTCTGTACATATTTTCTTACAATGCTTGCATCATCGTTAAAACGCTTTTTTTGCATTTTTTACCAAAATTTTGGCGCCATCTCATTTTAGTACCGCTCATTTGAGTACCAAAAATGTAACATTTAAGTACCAGTTTAAGCTTGAAGGCTTGAAGGGGCTCTTTGTAACACATAATCTGTTTGGGGATATACAGATGACCTAGTAAATACAATTTACACCAGTAATACTGATATTTTTACATTTGATTCTAAGAATGGTACTCAAATGTTACATTTTTGGTACTCAAATGAGCGGTACTAAAATAAACGGTACTCAAATGAGCGGGACTAAAATAGTTTTTTTTTTTTTTTTTTTTTTTTATATTTTTCGAGCACGTACTCCCCCCCCCCCTTTGGATTTGAAAATACCGTAGCTATGAGGGTCTAAAAATCGACTTTTGGGGGGCGTTAGCCGCTAATACTGAAGTATGTTTGGTTTTGACCCTAAACAATGCCGAACAACTATATCTGGAAGGAAATTGGCTGGGACATAAGTTGAGGTCAGGGCTCTGCGATATCGATATTCAGAAAGTCGATATCGATATTTTCGATATTCGATATTTAAAAAAATTTCCGATATCGATATTTTCGATATTCGATATTCTTAAAATTTACCGATATCGATATTTTCGATATTCGATATTTTAAAAAACTTTCGATATCGATATTTTCGATATTTTTTTCTAAAATTTTGCAGTTATAAATTTTTTCTAAATTTTTTTAATCTGCAATTTTATTTTATTATGTTTGTTTTTTTTAACTCGTTCATTATCAGTAATAATTCTCACGATGCCAGATAAATGGCAAAATTTCGATATTTAAAAAAATTTCCGATATCGATATTTTCGATATTCGATATTTCTAAATTTTATCGATATCGATATTTTCGATATTCGATATTTTAAAAAACTTTCGATATCGATATTTTCGATATATCGTATCGGTTTTTTCGATATTTCGATATCGATATATCGATATCGCAGAGCCCTGGTTGAGGTTCCCTTGTTAATGGAACGAAAAAATGTCGAAGAAAATAAAAGGAAAAAATTTTCAAAAAAATCATAGAAATATAACGCATTTTAGTTCAACTTCGAGCCCTGTGGGGCTGTATCTACTTTCAGTACCATTTTTACCTCTCTTTTGAGCACCAAAAAACGTTCTTTTGAGTACCTCTCTTTTGAGTACAAACTATGGGATTTTTACAGTTAAAGATAAAAAAATTGTCTGATTCGACGTTCTCCTGTATGAATAATCTGATTTTTTGATTTCTTTCGGATTCTGAAGGCAGAATCCTCGAAAAAAGTTTGAATATTAAAAAAAATCCCACATTTGGTGCTCAAAAGAGAGGTACTAAAAAAATGGTACTGAAAGTAGATACAGCCGCCCTATGGGGGATTTGAAATTTCAAAGTTATTTAAAAAAGCTGATTTTTTGCATGAAGACTCCTTAGGTATTCATCAATTTTCGAGATATTAAAAACTTATGAGTATCAACAGATATCAACCTTTTGAGACTTTCGGCCCGATTATCCCCGGAAGTTCCGGGGATAATACATTTGTAATATACACAAGCTTCTTCACATTCAACAGTTCCATTAATTGCATTAACAAATTCTTAAGATTAAAATAGAAAATAATCGTATGCAGCTGCTCTGTTTTTAAGCATTTACATCTTTTCGTCAAAATTTAAACTTTTAAACATGAGATTACGAAAAAACCAACCTTTTCCAAAGTTATCGAGTTTGGATACTCCACCTTTTTGACATAAACCATTTATTAAAGTTGGAAAAATGAAAGCAAAAAAGAACAAATCTTGACGAAACTTTACTGCAGCAAAATGAAAGAACACGAAATGAGAAAATTTTTATAAATAGACTTGATCGAGTCGACATATATGTGATTTATGCAAATTTTTTGTCAAAAGAAAATAAAAAGTTTTACCAAATTGTCACGAGCTTTGATGTTGTCGGCAAAAGCCTTTGATATTCAGTCACGAAGGAAGGGGAGGGGGGGGGGGGGGTCCATAAATCACGATTTTTTGGTCACGTGATTTCTGAATAATCCCTTACCAAAAAAAGTCCCTCGACAAAAATTATTTAAAATTCGTTTTACATATATGAATTTGAAATTTTTAAAATGCTTCTAAGAGAAGATTTCTAGCAACATAAACTTATTTCGACACAAATTCTTTTAAAAAAATGCCTTTTTTTAAAGATAAACAAAACAGAGCTCAAGCTTATAAAAATCAAAAGTTGTAGTTTGGTGTTAAGACACTAAGGTCACCGCCAGTGAATGGTTGGCTATAAAAGGTATTAGGACTTATGAATTTGCTTAAGGGCTATCGTTTTGATATATTATATGTCTATTTTAACATGTTTAATGAGGTCAAAACGTTAAAAATTCGTGAGATGTGTTTTTTGCAAATATAAGGTCACCGTGAAGGCTCCAAGCTCACCGCCAATGAATAAAGTGACCATAAATCATATCAATAGGTGACCCCCACATCCTAAAGCATCATGTGGATGTAAAAAAAAGAATACAGATCAAAATGCCTTTATGCTAGTTCAAATACTCCATGATACAGTAATCCAGTTGACAAAAATTGACTAAAGAAATTTGCATAAATTATTTTGAATGCTTTGCAAAAAAATCATTCATTGAAATTGAAGGAAAAGTTTTATAACTGATTTTTGACTAATATTTTTTGTAAACTGCTCTAACAAAACTAATTATTATTCAAGAAGAATGTCAAAGAGATCAAAAAGATCTTCACATTCTAATCAAAGTAAGTATACTAATTTTTTTTCAAAGTTTAAAAATTTATATTTCAATTTTAGGCTTATTGAAAGAACAAAAAACTCAATCTGGTTCAAAGCGAGGAGGCGGAGGAGGTAGTAATCGATCAAAGAGAAGTCTAATTGCTGCTCCAACCCAACATTCACAACAAAAATCTCAGAATTCTCAAAATGGAAGAACACAAAAAACTCAAAAAACTATTGCACCACCAGATGAAGATAAATTTGATAAATTAAAGGAAGAAGCAATAAAAGCTCGACGATCACAAATGACACAAATGACTGAAGCAAAGGTAAGGGGATTTGATATATCCATTATATCCATTTTTTGGAAAAAAGAGATTTATGAAATCCATTTTTTTAGTCAATGGCAAAACGCGAAATTGGATATGATAAAACTCAATGGGAATATACAAAATGGGCGGAAGAAGCTTTAAAGCCAACGGATAATATCAAGCCAGCATGTTTAACAAATGATATTCCACTTGGATTAGCTCCACCCAAAGAGGCAACCCCTCAAGAAGTTCCAGGAGAAAATCGTCAAGAAGAGGGAGAAAAAGGTGATTATCTCTTAGATTTGCCTTTGATTTCGTTAATCTTAAATGGAATTGAATTATTTCTTACATTTCTTTCATTAATTTTGAGTAATATTGCAAATGGAGCTGGTGGAATGAAAGTTTTTGGAGTTTATGTTACTTCTTTGAATTTAATTTTATGCTTTATTGGAGCAGGATTTATAACATTTTGGCAATGGAAGCATAAAGATGTCGTTGAAGAAGAATCCAAGAAAGGAATAAAACATTATTATGTTAAAGGATGTTCAAAGAAAATGGTATGTTTTATTTTTCTGTTACATACATGGGGGATAAAGAGGATTTATGATATCCGATCAATTTTTATAATTGACAGAAAAATTGGATTTATGATATCCGACAAAAATTTCTGTAATGTTATCAAACTTTTTTGTCTTTCTTTATTTCTTAGCAGCGAATTACTGTAAAATCATTTTTTATATATCCCCGTGACGGATATATGAAATCCTACTGTCTATTCTTATACATATCTTTTTTTAGTATTTTCATCTACATTATTGGCGAATGATATTATATTTTCTTACATTTGTTATTCTTCTATATTATGGCAATTGTGGAGATGAATATGCAGGATATAATTTTGAAGGATATTGTCGAAAAGGTGCTGCTACAGGTTTATTCTTTGCTTCATCATTTTTAAGCATGTTTTCAATAATTCCACCAATAATTCATCTTGTTTATGTCAAAAAAGGAATTTTTGCTATTGTAGCTTTTTGTAGAGCAAACTGATTCTTCAAAGATACATATTGATATTTTACTGATAACTGAATTTTTGTTTTACAAAAGTAATAAAATGCATTTAAAATAAAAAATATATTTCTTTATTTTGTAATTTTAATGAAGAATTCTGTTTGAAGTAACTCTAGTTTTTTGTTTCTTTTCATATGGTGGAGCAACAAGAGTTGGACCACCTTGGAAAAATGTTCCACCAGTTGGAAACGGATAAGGGGATCCTTGAAGGACGGCACCACCTTGAGGGAATGGATAATTTGATGCAATTATGTATGTTGCTCCAGGGAATGGCATTGCAGAAGGTGGAGGAAGGGGTTGTGGGGATGGAGCAGCAGCGATTGCAACGGTTCCGGATGAAGGTTGCGCAGAATAAGTTGAAGCTCCTCCAACTTCAGCGGATTCAACTAAACTTATATTTAATATATTTTAAAAAACACAAATTCGAATAAAACCTGTTCGATAAATTTGCTGTTGTGGCGGTGGAGCTTGAACAATATAATATGTCGTTGGAGGCATTGCAGAAGGTGCTGAAAGATATGTTGGTAGCTGAGCTGGTTGATGATGATAAGGAAGAAATGGATATGGATAATATTGTGCAGATGCAACAGTAGCCGCCATAATTACAACATAGACAACAGCTTGAAACATCTTTTTATTTGCAATATCTCCCATTTTGAAGCATCTGCACACTATATATATATACTATCATCAGAAATCACCACTTAAAAATTCTTCAAGGACATTGTAGGCACTTCAGCATTCTCTTTAAAAATATTCAAGTGGAAATGGCGCAACTACCAACATTTTTCCTTTTGAATCACTTTTGTCGCCTCCTTTTTTTAGACTACATCAAAGATATTTCACAGCGCTATTCACATAAATTGTGTTTGACTTTATTAATTAAAAAAACATGAAAAAATTAGTTGAACACATCAAATAATCATATATATTTTAATTAAAACATTTATTGTTGAGAACATTCCATTGGATTTCCACCGGCGCATTCATGCATATCTTCATCATCTTCGTCTCCATGATAAGCTTCACGGCGGCTACTTCTTTCATAACGACGATCATCAAATTCATGTAATGATATTTCTTCACCGAGTGGACTAGCTTTGGGTTTTGCCGGTAGCGCTGCTTCTAATTGCTGAAAACACAAAATAACATATAATATAAGACATTTGTGAAAAAAAAACAAACCTTGTAAAGTTTTTCATCAGCTAAGAAATGATTTGAAGGGAATTTGATGTCGAAAATGCAAAATAGATTTCCATATTCCATTTGATTTGGAATCGGCATACCTTCACCCATAACAGCTCGAATACATTCTGGTTCAAGAACTTCACCGGGTTCTGTTTGCATAACAATTTTATGTCCATCAAGATGTTCAATAACAATTTTAAAACCACACAAAGCTTCAGCAAAGCTAATTTTCTTGGAAACAAATAAATCATCGCCCTTTCTTTCAAACAATTTATGTTCTTTGCATTGAATCACCAAAACAACATCTCCAGCTTCAATTCCAGGTTCTTGATCTCCTTCATTATGGAATACAATTTTTTGACCTTCTCTCATTCCAGGCGTAATATTTACTTCGATACCTTTTTGTTCCGTTACTGTTTGATTACCAGAACATGTGTTGCATTTATCTTTTTCAGCAATTGTTGTTCCTTTTCCATGACAATGTCGACAAGCTTGCTGAAACTGTTGAACCATGCCGGGTCCAACCATTCGTGTTCCCAATGTTGTTCCATTTCCATTACACTGGTTACATTTTGACGATTTACCATTTTTTCCTCCAGCCCTAAAAATGACAATAAGGTTCAATAAGATGCCATATATTCCAGAGAAAATAACTTACCCTTTACAGCTTTTGCAAATTACTTGTTTAGTGAGTTCTAATTTAGATGTTTTACCTTTATATAAATCTTCTAAGGTAACATTTAAAGGTTGCACAGTAGGTTGTCCTTTTTTTCGGTGAGCTTGATGTCCACCATGACCACCAAATAAACTGCTAAAGAAGCCACCACCACTTTCATGTCCACCGCCGCCTCCCAACAAATCAAATAAATTAGCATCCATTTTTGCGTTGCTTTATAAAAGAAAAGTACTAAAAATGGATAAATAAAGTTTAGAAAAGTACTAAAAATGAATAATCACTCAAAAAAATGTAAATTCGCGCAAACGTGTTTTTTTAGGGAAAAAAATTTTTCAGTTTATTGAAAAAAGTAAAAAAAAGAATGATTGCTTTCGAAGCTTTTCGAATGTTCGAACATTCCACCGTGGAATTTCCACGATGGGATTGGTTCCTCAAAAACGGGCGGTGGCAGCACAAATCTGATTTTTTTTTAAAAAAAGAATTCCAAAATGAAGTATCGAATATTTTGTAAAAAGCAATGACAATTTATGTAAGGGATATATAAGCGATTTTTTGTAAAAATCGAACATTGCTTGGCATTCTGAAAAAAACAAATTTATAGGTTGAAGGCTAAATCGCCGGTTTTAGACCAAATCGAGGTCGCTGATCACGAAAATGAGCTTTATTTCGCTCAAAAAGATCTGAGTGCCAAGTTATAGGGTAGTGCGCTGATACCACCGAAAAAAAAATTATTTTTTAAAAAAGTCTTGAGAATGCATATGGATCGACTCCACTCATCCCAGTGAGCAATAATAAAACCATTTTGGTCTTGCAAAGTGGTTTTTTTAATGGGTTATAACTAATTAAAGTTGGAGGTGTACGGTAATGGCATACCAGCCTCCAAAATTTGAACCACGGGCATAGGTTTTTTTGGTCTTAAAAGATGTCCCACATGATTTTACATATATATAGACCGGTTTGACAAAAAAATCCGCGGGGTCTGATACTTTTGTTTTTAATTGAACGTCAAAAGTACATCTCCAGCACCATTTGGAAAGTAAAACTCCATGGATATGAAAGATATTGACATGCGGTCACTTTTGTGATGTCATCCTATGCTATACGAGTTATCCTGGCAAGTTGGAACGTTTTGGTAACAATTTCGAAATATGGGACCACTTTGGAAATCCAAAATTTAACAACATAGAAATATTGAAAAAATTCGGGTTTTTCTTTATAGATGAAATCAAATATGCATTCTAAATGTAAAATACGTGTAATAACAGCAATATAAATAGGTAAAAATTGACGGGGGGTCAAAATCGTTGTTTTTAAATTTTTTGAATTTTTCTTGTTTTTGATCAATTTTCAAGATACCAAAATATTATGAATATCGATAAATATAAATGTTTTGATATTTTTGGGATAAAATATAGCTTATTTATAATATTTGGGCCATATTTCAACATCCTGGAATCACTAGTTCCCCTTTCCCCCCTTAGTAAAAATGCGCTCAAAAGTTATAGAAAAAAAAATACAGAAATCAGCGTTTTTCCAATACGATATTGTTAAAAACATCTTTTTCGGCTTTATTGTCAATTTTTTATCACTTTGTGAGCGATTTGAGAATCCAGAATTAATAAATCAATAATTTCAAGTTTTGAAAAATTAGTAATTTCGAAGTATAAATTCAAAAAATTTAAAAACAACGATTTTGACCCCCCGTCAATTTTTACCTATTTATATTGCTGTTATTACACGTATTTTACATTTAGAATGCATATTTGATTTCATCTATAAAGAAAAACCCGAATTTTTTCAATATTTCCATGTTGTTAAATTTTGGATTTCCAAAGTGGTCCCATATTTCGAAATTGTTACCAAAACGTTCCAACTTGCCAGGATAACTCGTATAGCATAGGATGACATCACAAAAGTGACCGCATGTCAATATCTTTCATATCCATGGAGTTTTACTTTCCAAATGGTGCTGGAGATGTACTTTTGACGTTCAATTAAAAACAAAAGTATCAGACCCCGCGGATTTTTTTGTCAAACCGGTCTATATATATGTAAAATCATGTGGGACATCTTTTAAGACCAAAAAAACCTATGCCCGTGGTTCAAATTTTGGAGGCTGGTATGCCATTACCGTACACCTCCAACTTTAATTAGTTATAACCCATTAAAAAAACCACTTTGCAAGACCAAAATGGTTTTATTATTGCTCACTGGGATGAGTGGAGTCGATCCATATGCATTCTCAAGACTTTTTTAAAAAATAATTTTTTTTTCGGTGGTATCAGCGCACTACCCTATAACTTGGCACTCAGATCTTTTTGAGCGAAATAAAGCTCATTTTCGTGATCAGAGACCTCGATTTGGTCTAAAACCGGCGATTTAGCCTTCAACCTTTAAATTTGTTTTTTTCAGAATGCCAAAAAATGGCGAAAAAGTTCGATTCTTACAAAAAATCGCTTATATAGGACTACATAAATTTGCATTTTCAGCTGTTAGTACCGTTCTTCTTCAGTTTTCCACAGGGGTCAAAGTTTTGATTTTTACATACAAAAATGAAAAAATATGAAATTTTTTCCGACTCCGATCCGATTCCGATTTTGATTCCACTGATTCTGATTCCGACTCCACCTTTTTTTCATCGTTTTTAGATATTACTAAATTAAGCCGAAAAAATAACAAAAGAAAAGCATAATTTTAAACTTTAACAATTGAATTATTGAATTTTAAACAATCAAACAAAATATTTTTTCGCAGTGATAGCGAAATATAAATTTTCTCAAGAATTTTAAGATTTTAACTATTTATCACAATTATGTTCCGGAACTTTTTGGGAATCGATTCTTTTTTTTCCGATTTCATCGACTCCGGTTCCGATTCCCTTATACGTAATCGGAATCGGGAAAACACTGATGTGCATCGACTCCGGAAGAAATATTATTTTTTTAATTTTAAAAATAATTATATATTCTGAAGAATTTTGTTTCTAAAACACATTTTTTGGCATAAAAGTTTTAATGGGTTGTTTTTAATTGCTTTAAGAGAGACTCTACCACATTTTTTAAATCGAGTGGCACATTGAAATTTTTTTGCCAATTTTTTTATAACAGTTCGATAAAACTAGGTGAAAAAACGTTATTCATAGAGTTTTGGAGCATTCTACCGTGTGAAACCGATTTCGCAGATTTTCAAAGATTGACTATAACCAAAAATTCAAAAAATCGGGAAAAATCAGGACTGCAAGCAATCAAAAAGTTGTGCCCCACGATTGTACACATAAGTAAGGGCTATAAAATGGCTATAACGAAAAAAATTTATCTGACCTCTAATGTCGAATTTCGCATATCTGTAATTTTCGACCCCTGTAAAAAAATTTGCATATTCATTCTCCAGAGCAAAATAATGCACCGTTTGATAGCCCAGTATGTGTGGATTTTGAAAATGTATGGCTTGAACCCACATAGTGGCAGGGTTGCGATTCGTAAATAGAAAAGTGCGTGCAACTAACATCTTCAACATCATCTCAATAGTATAACTTTGTTATTTTCAAAGATATCAACTTCCGGTGATTTGCATTATGAAACATAATGTTGTTGGAGCATCTAGGGTGAGTTTCAGGATTATTGGTAGCGATTTCGAAATAGGAGGTTATTGTAAAATTCCAAAATTTAGCAACATGGAAATATTGCAAAAATTCAGGGTTTTATTTATAGATAAAGTTAAATGTGCATTCTAAATGTAAAATATATGTAACAACAGCAATATAAATAGGTTAAAATTGACGGGGGGTCAAAATCGATGTTTTACGATTTTTTTAATTTTACACGTTTTTGATCAATTTTCGAGATACCATAACATGCGGACTATCGTCATTTATCATTATTTTGATATTTTTAAGTTAAAATATAGCTTGTTTAAGATTTTTGGGCCATGTTTCAACATCTTTGGGTCTCTAGTTTCCATTTGCCACCTAATTAAAAACATGCTGAAAAATCAAAGTAAAATCGATCTAAAATCCGTGTTTTTTCTTATAGAACTTTACTGAAAACAATTTTTTTCGCTTACATGTCACTATTTCATCACTTTTTGAGCGATTTCATTTTGTCAAATCAATTTTCTCGAAATATGAAAAATCAGTAATTACTGAAAAACTTATAATTGTCTAAAATGACATACAAATACTTCTAACTATCAAAATAAACTATGATAAATTTAAAAAAATTGTTTTCAGTAAAGTTCTATAAGAAAAAACACGGATTTCAGATCGATTTTACTTTGATTTTTCAGCATGTTTTTAATTAGGTGGCAAATGGAAACTAAAGACCCAAAGATGTTGAAACATGGCCCAAAAATCTTAAACAAGCTATATTTCAACTTAAAAATATCAAAATAATGATAAATGACGATAGTCCGCATGTTATGGTATCTCGAAAATTGATCAAAAACGTGTAAAATTAAAAAAATCGTAAAACATCGATTTTGACCCCCCGTCAATTTTAACCTATTTATATTGCTGTTGTTACATATATTTTTCATTTAGAATGCACATTTAACTTTATCTATAAATAAAACCCTGAATTTTTGCAATATTTCCATGTTGCTAAATTTTGGAATTTTACAATAACCTCCTATTTCGAAATCGCTACCAATAATCCTGAAACTCACCCTAGATGCTCCAACAACATTATGTTTCATAATGCAAATCACCGGAAGTTGATATCTTTGAAAATAACAAAGTTATACTATTGAGATGATGTTGAAGATGTTAGTTGCACGCACTTTTCTATTTACGAATCGCAACCCTGCCACTATGTGGGTTCAAGCCATACATTTTCAAAATCCACACATACTGGGCTATCAAACGGTGCATTATTTTGCTCTGGAGAATGAATATGCAAATTTTTTTACAGGGGTCGAAAATTACAGATATGCGAAATTCGACATTAGAGGTCAGATAAATTTTTTTCGTTATAGCCATTTTATAGCCCTTACTTATGTGTACAATCGTGGGGCACAACTTTTTGATTGCTTGCAGTCCTGATTTTTCCCGATTTTTTGAATTTTTGGTTATAGTCAATCTTTGAAAATCTGCGAAATCGGTTTCACACGGTAGAATGCTCCAAAACTCTATGAATAACGTTTTTTCACCTAGTTTTATCGAACTGTTATAAAAGAATTGGCAAAAAAATTTCAATGTGCCGCTATGGTACAAAAAATTGAAGAAATCTGGTAGAGTCTCTCTTAAAAAGAAGTTTAAAAAATTCTTTAAAAAATTTTAAAATAAGTTTTTTGTTTCCAATATTAATTTTTTAACTATTTAAATTTAGAAAGCTCTTTTATATGTTTTAAAGATAATTTTGAATTTGGAGTCGTCTTCATTGACTCCGGTGTCAAAGTCGGGAATCTCCGACGTTGCACCAAAGTTTTGGTTGCAACCTTGATGTCATGTGAATATCAGCGCTGATCACTGATATTTCTTTTTTTATTCTCGTATGTACTCTATCTTTACAATATGTAAATTTAAAAAAGAATGTCACAACTTTTTGTTATTTTGTTTCATGCAAATTCCATATATTCATTCTATTTTTGTGAATGAATAATGAAAACGTTACATCGCCCAAACCAAAAAACGCACCATCACCATTTATTAGATGGATGGATTTTTACAAAATGAAAACTAGCTGTCATGTCGTCATTTTCTCATCAATCTCTCTTCTTTTTCTTTTATCAATTTTTCCATGTTTTATTGAAGCTGATACCGTTAAGACAGGTGTAAAATGTTCAAATTTCAAATATACTGGAATGTCTGTTTATGATTTTTATGGAGAGATTCAAAAATTTGCAACAAAAGGTAAGCTTTATTTTTACAAAAATATTAATTTGGGATTTTTTTTCAATTTTCGCTATTTAATCACTGCCCAAAATTAGCCAAAATTCACCAAATTTGAGGTTATTTTTATATTTTTGGGGAGCACTGTGTGCTTCAAAGTTTGATTAAATGTTTTAGGAACATTGCTACTTAGTTCTAAGACAATGGGTAAATCTACACAACATTTTGAATATTGTGAAAAAGCCTGTACTGCTTGGCTTTGTGTTGTAAATAATGTAGTTTTTTATGGTGGAGGATGTTATCCTGAATTTAAAAAAACTTGTAAAATGTCTACAAGAGCTACAAGTGGTAATATTGATTCAAAATTAGATGAAATAAAATATGAACCATACACTTTTGTGTCTATTTTCAAAGAAAAGATACGTCCCTACCAAGCGAATGTTAATTTAAGAAATGAAGTAAGTTAATTTTTTTTATCTTTTTGTTTACATGATTTTAGTCATATAAAAATTTTTGGCGCTAATTTTCCACTTTTATTTTAGATCCGAGATGGTAATAAGTATTTGGAATACTTTAAAAATGTATTTCTCGGCGTTTCTGTAACGATTGTAACATCACCGACAACAACAACAGCACCAAATACTGATACTTCAACAATCAGCAACAATGACAATGACATAATTGATCAATTTAATGATGGATTAATGAATCAAATAAATAGCTTCAAATTTTTTGTTTTATTTGGATTCATTATTTTTGCTCAAATTTGATAAACTTTTATCTATTTTTTATGATATGATAAACTATATTTACTTTATGATTTCATTTCAAAACTTCTTTAAAAATAAGTTGTGCTTTATTTTGAGATAAAACACAAAAAAATATTTCGACATAAGAAGTATAAAAGAAATAAAAGAAAAATAGATGACGTAATGAAAAAAAAAGAAAAAAAAGAGTTTTTGAGTAATAAAAATGTTTCACCCGGCAAAAGTTTGACAGAAAATTAAACTCATTATCACATCTCCATTTCAAATCATTGAATGTTTTGAAGAAGCTGTATTGTTTGTTTATTGTTGAGCACATTGCACTTGTGGTCCGCCAGGGCCTTCATGCATTTCTTCATCATCTTCATCTCCATGATAAGCTTCACGGCGGCTACTTCTTTCATAACGACGTTCATCAAATTCATGTAATGATATTTCTTCACCGAGTGGACTAGCTTTAGGTTTTGCCGGTAGCGCTGCTTCTAATTGCTGAAAACACAAAATAACATATAATATAAGACATTTGTGAAAAAAAAACAAACCTTGTAAAGTTTTTCATCAGCTAAGAAATGATTTGAAGGGAATTTGATATCGAAAATGCAATATAAATTGCCATGTTCCATTTGATTTGGAATTGGCATACCTTCACCCATAACAGCTCGAATACATTCTGGTTCAAGAACTTCACCGGGTTCTGTTTGCATAACAATTTTATGTCCATCAAGATGTTCAATAACAATTTTAAAACCACATAATGCTTCTGATAGACTAATTTTTTTGGAAATAAATAAATCATCGCCCTTTCTTTCAAACAATTTATGATCTTTGCATTGAATCACCAAAACAACATCTCCAGCTTCAATTCCAGGTTCTTGGTCTCCTTCATTATGGAATACAATTTTTTGACCTTCTCTCATTCCAGGCGTAATATTTACTTCGATAACCTTTTGTTCGGTTACTGTTTGATTACCAGAACATGTGTTGCATTTATCTTTTTCAGCAATTGTTGTACCTTTTCCATGACAATGCGGGCACGCCTGTACGGATTGCTGAATCATACCGGGTCCAACCATTCGGGTTGCCATAACTTTTCCTTTTCCACCACATTTGTTGCATTGTGATGATGCACCATTTTTTCCTCCAGCTCTGTAACAATTGTTTTGGTTAATTAAATGCCAAATTATTATATATATTTCGCTTACCCATTACAGCTTTTGCAAATTACTTTTTTAGTCAGTTGTAATTTTGATGTTTTACCTTTATATAAATCTTCTAAGGTAACATTTAAAGGTTGCATTGTAGGTTGTCCTTTTCTTCGACGAGCTTGATGTCCACCATGACCACCAAATAATCCACCGAAGAGACCACCACCACGGCCGCCACCACCACCGCCTCCTAGCAAATCAAATAAATCAGCTTCCATTCCTCCGCCGCTGCCGCCACCTTCCAATCCTTCTAAACCTGCAGCATCATAAATTTCACGCTTTCTTGGATCCGATAAGATTTCATATGCAGCACTAATTTCTTTAAACTAAAATACGAGGTTATGAAATTAACAGGGTAAAAAAAGTATACAAAAAAATTACCTTATCACCTGCTGCAGGATTTTTATCGGGATGTAATTCTTTTGCAAGCTTCCGGTATGACTTTTTTATTTCTTCTTCAGAAGCATTTGGGGCAACTTTCAATAAATCATATAGTTTTGTATCAGCAGGGCCATCATGATCATGTCCAGACATTCCTGGGAAACCCCCACCATTCATGAAGAACATATTTAATATATAAAAATATTAGAAGCAGATTTTAGGAAATAAAAAAACCTTAAAAAAAGAAAGTAATGAAAATAAATATTTTTGAAGCAAAGCCGGAACGAATTTTTTATTTGATACAAATGAGCACCCTACAAATCTCAAGCTATAACAAAATGGAAGAAATTGATTTCTTGAAATAATTTTTTTAGTCAAACTTTTTTTCCCCAATAATAAAATTTTCCCAGACAAAAAAAGAACTCAAAAATGCGAAATAAAGAAATTTTTGTGACGAAGCAAAGGCAGCCATAGTTCTACTACTGCTGAGGAAAGAAGAGAAAAAAGAAGGGGGGGAAAAAGAACAAAATTTTTCTCGAAGCTTTTCGAATGTTCTATATATTCTATACTGTAGTTTATGCTCTATTTTCATCAATTTTTTTTCTTCAAAATTGAAAAAAAATATTGATTTTTTTGTTCTATTTCTTTTTGAAATTTTTTTAAATTTTTATTAAAAAGTAAATACATTTTATACAGTAATAATTAATATAAAAAATACAGCGAAAAAAAAACATATTCATTGCGGTGTTGGAAAAAATGTCTTTCCACGAATTACTCCAACTTTTTGGCTCACATCCAAAAATATATATATCAAAAAATATTTAAGAGAACACAGAAGATCGAAACATGTCTGCTTTTTTTTCTTCAACCAAAGTAGTCTCCTCCCTGTGATGGAAGGGAAGGGGGGCAAACAACATATACAACAAAAAAATATATGAACAGGAAACGAAAGCTTATATCTCATGTTTTTTTTCTTTATTGCTTATTTTTTAATGCCACCTTTTTTTCTCTTTATTTCACTTTTAATAAAAAAAAGCGGCATATTAATGTTAAAAGCTTTTAATGGCACTTATGCTTATATATTTTATTCTCATTTTTTTACGTGCTTTAAATGAATTTCTTTTTTTATTTTTGCTTTTTTGCGCAGTGTCTCTTTTTTTTATTCTTTCAATGCTCATTTTTGACAGAGGAAAAAAAAGAAAGAAAAAAATTTTCGGTTAAAAAATTTTGTGTTCTTTGAAACGTTGAAAATTCTTTGAAACGTTATTGAACAAAAAAAAAGAGTATGGAGATTCAAAGAGGAAACAAAATAAATACGCGCGTGTGCGACAAACGTATTCTTATTCTTCTTTGTTTTTGTTTTGATTTTTATTCTTTATGTGTCTATTAACGTGCCCTTTTTAAGTCATCAAAAAATTTGTTTCATACAAAAAACAAAGATTCTTAAATTACGTTAATATATACATTTTTTAAATCCAACAAAAATTGTTTTTAAAATCGGATTTTATGTATCCTCTTTTTTTGTGTCCTTTTTTGACATCATTCTATAAGTCATTTATTATTAAAAGAATTTTCGTGACGTTTGTTATTCTTAAAAAGCAAAGAACTTTTAGTTTTGACATGTTTTAAATTTTTTAAAACACTTTCTCTCTTTTTAGAATTCAGCTCATGGCTGGAAGCAACGAAAAACTGCCACCAGGTAGGTGAAAAACTTTTTTTTAAAACTCTTTTTTCCCAATCGATTCTTTTTTTTTACATTTTGGCTACAATTTTGTTTTAGACACGCCATGTATGGTTTGTGAAGATATAGCTACGGGCAATCACTATAATGGTTAGAGTTCATATTATTTTTAAATTTAATAGTAAATTATTGTTTTTTTAGTTGCTAGTTGCTCAGGCTGTAAAACATTTTTTCGTCGGGCTGTTGTGGTAAGTTCATTTTTTTTAGTTATTATTTATTATTTTGGTTTTTTTCCAAGAATTAAAAATTTAAAAAGGTTAATGTTTTTTAGTTTTTCTCGCCCCTTCTTTTTTTAAATGTTTTTCTTTAAATTGTTTTTAAAAGTTCAACGAATAAAAATTAATTGCTTTTTCAACTTTTTTATCAGAAAAAAAGTTATGCTTAGAAAAAGGTCAAAAATTATTTCGAAATCCGCGAGACTTGAACCTACCCAGAATTTTGGAGTCTGGAATTTTAACCAAATTTTTGCAACATAAAAATTATAGTTTTTTTGTTTGCTGTTCAAAAAATAAAATTTTATAGAATAATCGAACATTTACTTGTATTGGTAATGGAAATTGTGCTGTAAATAAAGATGTTCGATGTGCATGCCGTCATTGCCGTTTTCGAAAATGCCTTCAAGCAGGAATGAATAAAAATGCAATACAAAATGATCGAGATAGAATTGGATATACAAAGCGAACGAGAAGGAAAGATAAAAATTGTTCAGATACAAAAGATTCAAAAAGTCCTGAAAAAGATTCATCTCCTTTTATTTCAATGTTAAACGACTTGCATGATGACAGTAATTCAGAATTTGGTGATTCAATATCTCCATATGGTCATCTTGATGCCATTGGAGATGGGGATGAATTAAATCCGGATTCACCACAAAGTAAAGTATGTAATTTTTTAAATGTTCAACAAAAAGTTTAATTTTTTAAAGTAGTTTTGGGAATTTAAAAAAGTGCCTTAAAAATTATTTGTTAAAAAAGTATAAATATTTATTACCCATAGAAATTTACTTTGGCATTTTACTTGGATTTTTGCTTAAAAGTTGGATTAAAAAATAAGTAATTAAAATTAAAAATGTAGTGTAAAATGTGTAAGAGTGGATTTAAGGATATATATGTGTGTTGAAATATATTTAAAAGTGCCATTTAAAAAAAATTTTAGTTTCCCGGCCATGAAGCAATGCTGGAAAGATTGGCACAATTGGAAAACAATTTTTCACTTTTACTTTCACGTGGAAAAATTGAGCCATATGCTTCGCTGGGGGAAGCCCTTGGAGCTCCATCAAGATTTACTCAACCCATCAATGTCAAGGTTTTTATTTTGAGTCATATTTGATCTCAAAAAAACTCTTTTATTTTAGATTACCGATCCCATTGCCACTCCAGAAGAAAATAAAGAGCAATGTCAAATGCCATTTTGGCGTTCTCGAATTATTGCACTTTATATTGATTGGGCAAAAACATTTTTTGCTTTTCGAAAACTTCCTTATGCTGATCAAGTAAGTCACATATTTGTTTCATTTTACAAAAGTTGCACATTTTGAAGCTTCAGAGTGTGCCACTTTTGTTTTTGGATCGGATTAAATATTTTTTGTACTGTAATTTAACGCTACAAAATTTAAACTACTCTATTCTTTAATACATTATTTGAAGAAAATATAAACGCTCAAAAATTAGTAGTTGAAGAAAAAGAAGATGATAGATTATACGTAGAGAAAAGAGGGGGGATTAACACTTTTCTTTGAAACACAAATTACTACTTATAAATTGTTTAAAAGTGAATTTATGCAAAAATTATAAAGTAATTATAAAATAAATTGCGTTTCTTTTCGAACTTATTGTAGTCTAAAAATTGAGATTTCCCTATTTTTGTATAGAAATTTGGTCATACTGTAACTAATTAAAAAAATTTGCTTGCTGAAACTGATGAGAAAATAAAATATGATATGATTTATAAATTTTAAAAGTACAAGAAAAAGCATTTTATCAATAGACAATCTCTTGAGAAGTTTTAAACTTTTCGATATTTTAAAATAAGTATACTGTAACTGATAACAAAATATGAGATATTAATAGAAGACTCTGGAAAAAAAAACTATAGTCCAAAAAGTTTATGATACAATTTTGATAAATGTATTCGCACGTTTGCAGAAATGTTATCTTTATTTAAAAGTTATGAGTTAGATAAGAATTTTATTTAAGAAATCCTATAATTAAAAACTTAGATAAAATTTGCATACAAATTTCAGTCTCTCTATATTTTGTTCAATAATTTTGAAATTTAATTAATTTTTTTATAGGTTGCATTAATCACAAATCATGCCAGCTCATATATGATTATGTGTGAAGCATTTCGAACTCCTGAACATAAAAAAGATGTTTCACCGCCCCCAAATTTTAGAACAATAATTAAGCAAGAGGTAATTGATGATGAAATGGATGCAACAACATCAACTCCAAATTTAAATAATGTTATTCAACAACAACCTTCGCCTCCACCACTTCCACCGACATCATCAACGGGGACAACTCTTCAACGGCTTAAAACTCCCCCACCAACGGCAACAAGTCATTCAAGTTATTTTCCATCAAATATGCATACATTTTTTGATCCAGATTTAATTCGAGAAGGTAAAAGTTGTATTGAAACAGGGGTGAGAAGTTTAGTGGATGTTCCCCCGGCAGTTCATTATCCAACGGTTGGATCGTTATCCGGTTTAACCCCGGTTATGGCAGTAATGATTGATTATGTGATGAAACCATTTCGACGACTTAAAATTACAACAACTGAATTTGCAACCTTACAAGCGATTATGTTCTTTGATCCGGGTAAGATTAAACAAGTTTTCAAAGCTGCTTTTTTAAATATTTTTAATTATTTGTAGTCAGTTAAAAAATGACCAAATTTTAATATTATTTTTTTTAAAGTGCAACTACTTAAACATTTTTGGTTACCATAGTTTTTAAAATGACGTTTTAATTTTAAATTTAAAAAAAACACCTGCAAATTTTAAGAAAGCAAACTTCAAAGATTTCATAAATCTTTTTTTTAGACACCGATGGCCTAGATTCGGCAAGTCAAAGAAATGTTGCAATTGAACAAAAAAAATTTATTACATCTTTATTTAAGCATATTTCGATACGGTATGATCCGGCGGAAGCATCGGATCGATATTCAGCAATTCTTTTAAGAATTCCAACAATTCGGGTATGATTTTTTTAATTACTGTATAGTGATAAAATGATAAAAATGTGTTTAAATTCTTTTTAGAAAGTTGCGGCAAAAAAGAATGAATCTTTACAAATTATTGATATGTTTAATTTATTTTCCCTCAGTAATCTTGTCAAAGAGACAACCCTTGGAATACGGCCCCAAGGAGAGGATATAAAAGATGTAAAAATGTTAGATTTATCACAATTTAATCCAGAATATCTTAGTCAACTACCGTAAATTTAAAAAAAAAATATTTGGTGCAAAATGTTACAAAAGTTTTTTTCATCGTGCATCAATGAAATTCTAAGAATTATTTTATTTATTTGTAAAAAAACAGTCAATTCTCTTTCAACGAAAAACATGAAATTTTACAGGGTAATAAAAAGGCTTTTCTTCTTTGTAACCGCGTAACCGTGTAACCGTTTGCATTTCGTGTCGAGAATTTGCGCGGTTACAAAAGATTCTTCTTTGTAACCGTTTTTTGCACTAATGCAAATCTATTAATATATTTTTAATATTTTACTGATTTTTTTTATCATTTTTATCATTTTATCACTAAACATGAATTAAGGGACATACAATAATGTTTTAAAAAAGGTTTTTTGTTTGTTTTAGTTTAAAATTTATATTGGATTTCGACGTTTGATTAAAGTTTATATTATTAGTTTAATTTATATTTTTATATAATCATTATCAATAAATGATTAGTGATAAGCTTGTTGGTAATGGCATTAGTTAAAAATTGAACAATTAGGGTTATTACTTTTAACCTTTTTTATAGAAAGATTGATATAATAAAACTCTATCAAGAGTATATTAAATGTTTAAATAAGTATTTTGTAGAAATATAATCAAAAATTAATTAATAAATATTCTATCAATAACTATATGATCAAAAATTAATTAACAATGAAACAATTAAATAAAATTTTGAATGCATTATTACTTTAATCGAAAGCTTTGAAGTTCGATTAAAGTTTTTTCTACTGCTTTAATTTATATTTTTATCTTATCAATCAGTTAGTTGTTATTTGGAGAATTAAGGTTGTTATTGTTAATCATTTAAAAAAAAAGATTGATTTTATATAGCTTCATCAATATTTAATTTAATTTAATTTGTTGAATGTTTCCGCAAGCAAAAACAGACATATGTAATATAAAATATAAAATAAGATGTAATAAGACTTACAAATACAATAAGATAAAATTAATTAATAAAAATTGAAAAATTATTAAAAATTTAACTAGATAAGAAAACAAGAAAAATTTTTGGTTTAAAGAATGTTTTGAAATTGAAGTAATTGAGCCCAATAAGTTAATTAAAGTTAGTAAGGGGAAACAAAAAGTTGGAGTTAAATCGGTTAGTAAAAAATTCTGTTAGGGATGCTTTAAATTTAAAAAAGTAGATTAATTATTTAAATGAGTATTTTAATGAAAATACTATTTATACAAGTATTATTGTTTTTATAAAAATATTTATTTATTTATAAATATAATTCAAAAATTAAATAACTTCTTATCCGGTCGATATTCTGGTTACATTTTGTTAATCATTAGTAGCGAAGTTTTAGCAGAAATTAAAACTAAGAATGCTATCTTTTGGATAATTCTCGTTAAGTTATACTATCACTTGTCCATTTTCGGGCATAGCGAAAGATGTTGTAGTGTTATTATGTGAAAAAACCTTAAAAGAAGCAAAGAAGGAGGGAGCTGAATATAATTCTCAAGTATGGAAACATCGACATAATTTTTTGTTAACAACACGAAGCGTCAAAAGATCAAAGGAAATTCCTCAATTTTGGGGGCACAGATTGCGACCCCACCCCCCCTCCCCCCCTAAATACGACCTTGGACACAGAAAGATAAATCACTTTGTTTTAATCTTGTTTTAACTAACTGGAATGTAAAATATGTTGTTTTCCACTTGCTTTCATTTAAAAGGGCATTTGGTATTTGATTTTTTTAAAACTTTCTGGTAATATAAAATTAAAGTTACTTGAGGAAAGATTAACAAAGTAGAGTTCAGGGGAGTCGGTAAAATAAATACTAAAAATAATTTCAGCAATGTCCATATAAAATTAACTTTACTTTGCAATTTTAGCAGAAACGTTAAGGTAGCCCCTCCATTCTTAGAGTATTTTGTTACTAGTTACAGTACGCTGCAACAGAAAAATAATGCTAAACAAAATTAAAGTTCGCATCCCTTGGTGTTTCTCAAACAATATTAAATTACAAATAAATTTTGATGATGTCAATAATATGGCGATGAAAAATAATTTGGAAACAAAAAGTTTTGCAACTATGGTTTGAAAAGATGAGGTGTGCAAAAACAATTTAATAAAATTGATCGATTATCAAGTGGGTCAGAGCTTTGTAAATAGATTTGTATAGCCCTGTTTGGATCGTTTTTACCCAAGGAGCGACAACCCCGATTCAATATTTAATTACAATTATATTTGAGCCAAGCGGCGCTTAGCATCAAAGCAGTCAATAAATTGTGGTCATGTGTGGCATAAATTTGTAATTGTAAAAATTTAATAATGTTTCATTTTTCATTTATGCTAACTAAGAAGGATGCGAGGCTTAAAGTTATATTTTTTTGTTTTACTATTTTTTTCTGAAGTATAATATATGCAGCATAAATAACAAATTTGTAAAAATTTACTGCAATACAATTTAAACAACAAATACTCCCTTAATTATACTCTAGGATATGTTGAATAAGTTTGGTTAACCATAAAAAATATTTAAAGCCGTTACTTGATTTCAGAATTTTTAATCTGGAACATCAAAGCCTATTTTTATCCACCCTACCCAAAACTAAATTTGATATTAAACTCCCAAAGAGACATAGTGGTAGAGATAAATAAGGAGCAGTAAACAAGGCTTCTACATTAAACTCAGTGATATAAATAAAAGTCCCTCATATTTATATAAATAAGCTGATCGTGTGAAATGTAATAAGCAGGTTGGAATATATTAATATCTTTTATAAATAATGAGCAACAGCTCAACAGTAGTGATCGGATACCGTACCGTTACCGCGGTAACAGTACGGTAATTTACCGCGTTACCGTACTGCGAAGGTTTTAGTACCGTCAAAAATATCGCAATACCGTACCGTGAACTTTTTTTTATGAAAGTTTGTTTTTTTTGATACATAATTTGGAAAGATGTTTCGATGAATTATTCTTTAGAAAAAGGTCAATCAATTTGCCACTAAAATAGTCTTTTTCAGAGGAAATTAATTTAATAAATAATTAATTAATCTAAAGTTTATTGTTTTTCATAAAAACTCAGTTGCTTTTCTGTTCGATTTCTAATATAGCTTTAATACAATAAAACTTGGTATTTATTTGGAGACATGTTACAATGGACGGTAATACCGCGATATTAAAAAAAACGGTACGGTATCCGATCACTACTGAACAGCTCCAAAAACACACAAACAATAATTAAAATAATAAACTTAAAAGATGTACAAAGATAGAGAAAGAACAAGAGAGCGAACTACCAAATATAAATACACTCTCTCCTAATACATGTACTCAAAACTTCAAACAGAAGTCAACAAACAATGTGATTCGGTAAATAGACGTCTCCGTTTCTTAAGAATGCATATGAAACTTACAAACATGAAAATCAAGTCAGAGCAATAAGTTCTGATCTTCATACTTTGGAACAAAATGAGTAAAATTTGAGAGAAGAGCAGATAAAACTTTTTGAAGAGATGAATGAAAGAATAAATGTGCTCGAATATTTTCATGGACATCAGAATTGAAGCATTTGCAACGGTCAAAGGCAGTTACAAATGAGATAATTTTACCCAAAAAAACATTCTCTCCCATATTAATCATCAAATCATCGCAATTAAAAGTTCCGTCCAACGCTGTACTAATAATAGTCTAGAAATTGTCAATAAAGTAATTAGCGGTAGTAGCCTTTAAAACTTTACACTTTATAAGGTAATAATATAGCAAATAAATCTAAAAACATGCTCTCCACATATATTTTTAGTTTGATATACTTGGTTTAATTGATGAACCAAGTATATCAAATACATTCAACCCCACATTGGACAGCACTTTGTCAAAAATTAAAGTAGTTTAGATAAAAATATAAATTAAAGCAGTAGAAAAAACTTTAATCGAACTTCAAAGCTTTCGATTAAAGTAATAATGCATTCAAAATTTTATTTAATTGTTTCATTGTTAATTAATTTTTGATCATATAGTTATTGATAGAATATTTATTAATTAATTTTTGATTATATTTCTACAAAATACTTATTTAAACATTTAATATACTCTTGATAGAGTTTTATTATATCAATCTTTCTATAAAAAAGGTTAAAAGTAATAACCCTAATTGTTCAATTTTTAACTAATGCCATTACCAACAAGCTTATCACTAATCATTTATTGATAATGATTATATAAAAATATAAATTAAACTAATAATATAAACTTTAATCAAACGTCGAAATCCAATATAAATTTTAAACTAAAACAAACAAAAAACCTTTTTTAAAACATTATTGTATGTCCCTTAATTCATGTTTAGTGATAAAATGATAAAAATGATAAAAAAAATCAGTAAAATATTAAAAATATATTAATAGATTTGCATTAGTGCAAAAAACGGTTACAAAGAAGAATCTTTTGTAACCGCGCAAATTCTCGACACGAAATGCAAACGGTTACACGGTTACGCGGTTACAAAGAAGAAAAGCCTAATAAAAAATAGAAAATAGAAAAATTGTATTAAATTTTGTTATGTTTAAAAATATATATATATTTTTTTTGTATTTTTTAATTTTTCCAAACAAAAATATTCTTGTCACTTTTTTTTGCCAGTATAAAACAAAATCAGAGATAAACAAATGATATATGTTTTTTAATTAATTTATTTTTAATAAATATGTCTTTCGATAATAAGAAAAGTTTTTGTGATAAAAAATATGCAAATGAGATTAATAAAATCCAAATCCAAAGAAAAAAGTTTTTAACATGGCCGTGGAAGAGGTTTTTCACTTTCAGCGGATGCATTTTTAGCTGTTTCAATTGTTTCCCATAAATGATTTCTTTCAACAATCATTTCTTTAACTTTTGGCTAAAAAGTTTAAGTATATAACTGATAAAAAATATTTATCTGTAATAATAAACAACATACTCCATTTGGCACAAATGCCACAAGTTGACAATGAAGATTTGAATCAACTTTTAAAGCAGCTCCACAATTTTTATAAATATTACAGTATGCTGGTGCCGAAAAGATTGTCATCAATTGTCGATCCGCAAAAACCCAAAATCCATCAACAACAAGTTGATGAGCTCGAACAATTAAATCAATATTACACCGACGACAAGTTTCAGAGATTACCTAAAAAAAAGTAATGTGGATTAAAAGATGGATTAAAGTAGGATTAAAATTGCTTACCTTATCTCCAAAAACAAAACCAGATCCACGAGCTGAAGTTCTCCAAAATGATATTGATGTATCTGGATCAGCCTAAAAAATATTTTTAATTATACCGTAATCCACATCGAATTCAACGTGCAATTTTTCAGGGCAGATGTTTGGCAAAGCGTTTTTCAATGCCATGTGACAAAAAACATTTTTTTTCCAACAAAGAAATACGAAAAAAACGAAAACTCTTTTTGCCAAATGGCATTGAAAAACAGTTTGCCAAACAGCAGCCCAGGAAAATTTCACGTTGAATTTGACGTGGATTTGATGTGACCCCCTTTTAGATTTTTTAACATACCCAAAGCATATCATTGACAATACCTCTAAAAGGATTTTTTAAAGGTTTTTTTTGAGCTTTTATATCATCCAATGTTTCCATGACAGGACTAACCCCACCATGCATACATAAAATTTTTCCATCTATTAATCCAGCAATTGGTAATTGATTAAAAGCTCGTTGAAAAAGCTCCCATAAAAATGTTGCTTGATCATGATTAAAAAAATTTGTAATTTCATCACCAAATCCATATCGAAGACATACTCGAGCACATTCATGATTCCCTCGTAAAAGATATATTGAATTTGGATATTGAATTTTATAACACATTAAAAGGATAATACATTCAAGGGACATTGCACCTCTGAAAAAAAAAGTTGTAAAAAACTTATTTATATTTATCTGAAAAAATCGATATCTATGCAGGTTACGGTATATAATTACTTTACATGTTTCAAATTTAAAAAGACGAAAAATATTCTAATTTTTATACCATGCAAAATGCCGAAAAAAAATCTACAGTATCCTGGATATCTCTAAATATTTATATTCGAAAAATATTATTAAAAAATGATCACCTACCGATCAACATAATCCCCAAGAAAAAGATATCGTTCCGTTGGAGGTCGTCCCAAAAGTAAAAACATATTTATTAAATCATTAAATTGTCCATGAATATCTCCACAAATAATCATTGGTGCTCGAACTGAAAAAAAAAGAATAAACATATTACATATATTTAAAGTACCGTATTCAATATCTTTATTAAAAAATGTCTCACAGCGAAAAAAAAGGGTGTTTAAAATAAATTTAGTGGTAAATATTGTCCAATTAAGATTAATTAAATTTCGTCCTATTAAGTAGTAAATTTTGGTCATCTAGGCAGTAATTTGAATCGACTCCGGAGTCGGAGTCTCAATGGACTCGACTCCGGAGTTGACTCCAAATTCCAATTTTTTTAAAAAATAAATGCCAAAAAAGAGGCATACCTTCCAAAAGCGTTGATTCAGATTCAAAAACTTTTTTTGCTGCAGCAACAATAGCTTTAATTTCATTAAATTTATAATTCATTCGATGAATTCCAGGTTGAATATTTTCATAATGTGAATCAAGGAATTTTGGAATATCAATATCTTCAATTTTAATTTCGGGTCCAAGATCTGAAAATAATTCTGAAGCCTTTTTGTCATTACTACTTGGAGCAGCAGTTGTACGAGATTTGGAGGTTCGAGATGAAAAAATTGATTTAATTGTTTCTTTAATTTTTGAAGATTTCTTTTGTTTGATGGAGGGCGGAAGATCAATACATGTTTTTTCGACGATTGAGGCAGCGGCAGCAGCAGCAGGCTGAGAGGCTTCAAGATTTTGAGTTTTATCCAAAGAATTTGATTGTGATTTTTCTTCACTTGTTATTGATGCCCTAAAATATATATACACATATATATATCATTGTTATCAATAATAATATTTGAAATGATAAAACTTACTCTGCAACCGATGTAGCACGTTGCTTTCGAACATCTTTGGTATAAGTTTGAGCTCGTTTCTTTTCCATTGAACCAAAAACATATGTGCTCTGAGGATTTTCCATTTTTTTCAAAAAATAAATAAAATACGCTTGCAAAAATCAACAAAATATATAAATCATTATTTAGATAGAAGAAGAGATTTGCATGCAAATTTATTTATTTATTCAACGAATATGTAATTTACATAAAATCAACAGTGTTGTTGCGGCTCCGGTACGAGAGCCTCGGAGCCGACTCTGGAGCTGGAGTTGAAGCCGCTCATGAAATATTTTTGTCAAAAATACTTTTATTTACTGTAATAAAAAATATATATTTTCATAAAATCTTCTTAAAGCTAAACTAATCACGTTTTCAAGTTTCGTGATTGCAAAAATTTGGAAACACTTTCGCCCTTTCACTGTCTATCTGCACCAATTGTTTTCGTCAATTCGCAAATTTTTTTTAAAACAAATTTAAAAAAAATTAATAATAGAGCTGAAAAGAGTAAATTTACATTATTTTAAATTTGAAAATTAATCTTGGTTTGAAAACACTAAAAATGTACACATATATGTAATAAAAATTACAGTATATTCATGAATTTTGGTTACAGTAATTTGTAATATATACAACAATTTTATAAAATTATAAAATTTATTCAATATATTTTTGTAAAAAAATTTATATCACTTTATCATTATTGGTAACCTATTTGATTATTGACGACACCATTTTTGAACCTTTTTAAACATTTTCAATGCAGTATTTGTGTATCATTTCTTCTTATCATTGATAAAATCATTTTTTAAAAATTAACGAAAATGTACCCTAAAATAAATATCTTTATTTTTTTATCATCATTTTATCAGTTGTGATTATTACCTGTGTCCCATTAAACTTAAATCACTACTTTCTCGTGATATTGGTGGTAAAAATAAATAACTTGGAGTTTTTCGTTGGGGTGGAGCTGATTGTCTTTTAGGTTTTTTACGCCGCTCCTCTTTGTTTATTAATGGCAAAGTAAAGGATGAATAATTTGTTGGAGATGGAGAAGTTTCAAGAAGTTCACCATCTTCATATAAATAATGCCTGCAATTGTTTTTGAATATTAATGCCTTACAAGGATGAAAAATGTGGCCGGCCGTATATTTTTAAGGAAAATTCATTGTTTTTTCCATAATTTTTAAAAAAGAATCGGCCGCAATCTGACCAAGCCGGTCGCCTTTGCTATCACTGATTAAAGGGGAAGTCTCATTTCTAACAAATTTTTGCTTATAAAAAAATTTATTGAAAATCAGGCAAAATTTATTCTTCTTTTTTAAATCTTTTTTTTCATGCAGTGTTCTTTTTTTAATTTCCGCCTACAAAAAAAAGGTTTGAATAAAAAAAGAACAATATCTTTTTCCCTGATTTTCAATAATTTTTATAAGATTGTTAAAAATGAGACTCCCCTTTTAGTTAGAAAATTAATTTTTACCCTTCAGGAAAAAAATTTTTATATGATAAAGCTTTATTTATTCTTTGATTTACGACCAAGTTGGACCGGGGTGGAAGATAGATAGGTCGTTTGCCCTGTTGAAAGATTGGTTCTTTCAAATTTGATGATTGTTGTTGATTTTGCCATTTAACATTTACATTTGACTCAAAAGTATTTTGATCTCGAATTGTTATGCCATTGTTGATATTATTGCCATTGTTGCTTCCATTTGGAAGAGATTTTGGTTGAACGGTTGAAAGTCTTCGATATAGTTGATCACTGGAAGAGGCGGGGGTGGCATCTGATATATTCCTGACCATGGCTTCATTGTCTAATATTTCTAATGTTTTTACCTTAAAATTAAGTTTGATGCATAAGAATGATGCAATTTCGAATCAATTACTTGTGTTTTAACAAATTCATGATAGACTCGTCTTTCAATAACTGGATTTCCTTGACAATTTAATTTTTTAAGTTTATACATTTGTGAAATAGATTTTAGGGCCGAACATGTAACAATCCTAAAAAAATGTCATATAATCGTGTCAAGACTAAAATACTTTGAAAAATACCTATTATTGCTTATATCCAAAAATTCCAAGCATGGCGTAGCTAATCCTTCCAAATCTTTCATTTTATTATCCGCTAAATTAAGCCAATTCAATTGTGGCAATGCCTTTTTTCGAATACTTTTTATTTCATTATTTGATAAATCAAGTTCTACCAAACGGGGAAGATCAAAAAGTATCATATCAAATCTAAAATATGTAAATTTTAACAAAAGTTGTTAAAATTCTATTTAAATTTACTTATTGATATGATTTCCAGATAAAATTAATTTTTTTAAATTTGTAAGCAAATTTAATCCCATTCGAGAAATCATTTGATGGGTTAAATTATTGTGGGATAAATTTAATTCAGACAAAGCCGGCAGAATCTGAAATCAAATTATTTCAACAAAAATTTATGTATTGATAATTTTAAAAATTCAAAAATTAAATTTTTTTTTTCAAATTTTAGTAACGCAGACCTTTTGTTGAATTTGTTGATTCAAAGATGTTGTGGTTGTGGCATTTATGATGGCACTGCTCTGCCGATCGGCGATTACCGGAGTTCCAGTTAAAGTAATAATAGAATTTTTTGATAAATTTAATATTTCCAAATTTTGTAAATCAATTAATTCATATAAATTCTCTAATAAATTTTCACTTAAATCAATTTCAGTTAATTGTTGCAACTTTGAAACCGCACTTCGATCAAGGGCAATCATTTGAAAATCATTTCCTCGAAGATTTAAGATTTTTAAAATCTCGAAATTTGGAAATGCTTTTTCAATAAAATCAATTGTTAAAGCTTTTCCTAAAATGATAGATTTTAAAATTAAATTATTGTAGGATTACGGTAGGATTACCCTGCTTTCGAATAACCATTGATCTTTCATCTTTTGGAACAATTTCACAATCAATTACCAATAAAGCTGGGCAACGTTGAAGAACTTTTTTTCGATAATCATCTGATTCACTGATTGGATTATTACTTAAATCTAAGACCATTAACTTTGGAAATGCCTAAAATATAATTAATTCATTAATTAATACATGTTTTTAATGAAAAATTAGCAAAAAAACAAACATTTAAAATTTCTAAATCATTTTTTTCTTTTAAATGATTATCAGCAGCTTGTAAAACTTCCAACAATTTACAACTTTCAAGTCCTTTTAAACTTTTAATTTTATTATTATTTACATTTAATTTTGTTAATAACTAAAAAAAATAATTATTATTTTTAAACATTATTTTTTCTACCGTAATCCAACACTCACTTGTAGCCTTCCACAAAAAATTAAACCAATAAATTGATTATCAGCTAAATTTATTTCTGATAACATTTCGGGAGGCTCATCAAAATGTGAAATATTATTATTTCGAAGATCCAAAAATGATAAATTTTTTAAATGTTTTAACTTTTTAATGCTTATCAGTTTATTATTGGCAAGACTGATGCACGTTAAATTTAACATTTGTTCAATTCCATCAAGTTTTGTAATTTTCATATTTGATAAATCAAGGGAATTTACGGTATTCTGAAACAACAGTAATTGTTTGCAAAACCTTGAATGACTTAAAAAAAATTTGCATACACAAAGATCAATGGTATCAACAAAAATTGGAGATTTTGAAAACGTTAATGCCAATTCCAACGGATCTCTTAACGAAAGCCTTCGAGTGCCACTAAATGGTGGATGCCGTCGCCATCGATCACGAGAAATTTCATTTATTAAAACTTCTTCAACTTTTTTTGCTTTAGCTTTTTTTCCATCTGTTCCAAGATCTTCTGTTAAATTATTTGCCTCTGCTTCACCTCCACCACCATTTTCATGTGCCGCCACGGCATTAAGGGAAGAAGATTGAAGTTTATCAATTTTTAAATCAATTCCTAAACTTTTTAACCGTTTTATTTGTGCTCCAAGTTTTTCATCAAAAAATGTTGGATTTTGTAAATCTTCAAAGATCACAGATCCCAAAGGTTGAATTTCAATTAAACATAAAACGGAGAGCTCAAGCTCCGACCAATATGCAGATTCTATTTGGCCTAAAAAAATTTGAATATTAAATTAACTATTATATTGGCACAAACCGGTGCTAGGAAATTCGGTATCCCCTTCTGCAATGCCACCTGATTCTTTGTTGATGCCATCAGCGGCTGCCGCTAAACTTTCTTTTCGATCATTATTTTCATCCAATTCTCCTTTAACAGCCGCAAGTTTAAAATTTTTAAATCGTTTCTCACATTTTACCATCGGAATAACAAAAAATCGAGTCTAAAAAAATATTTCTTTGTGAGACCCAATATTTCATTTTTCCTCCCATAGCGAAATTTTTTGGAAATATAAGGGTGTTCCATAAGTTCTTTCCGCGGTTGGCACTTGGCAAAGTGTTTTGCCCCAGTAAAACGTGGAAAGAACTTCTGGAAACCCTTATAGAAACAAAAAAATTTCAAACATTCGTTGCCATTTTTTCAGTTTTAACCCATTTCGCCCAAAATTTTGCCAATATAATCTCTAAGGTATTATCTGCAGTTTAGGCTTTAGTCAAGTTTATTGAAAAGCCGTAAGATTTTTTATCCGGGTGATTAAGTTATTGACATCCATATTTTTAAATTTACATATTTTGGCTTAATTTTTTTCTGGCATGTTCCTGATAGCCATGTCAACATTTTTATTTTCAATCTAAGCATTTGGAAATAAAACGGCTGAAAAACGCAATTTTTAATTTTTATTTCCAAATTTGTTTTTTTTTTTCAAAATCCAATCCCAAACATATACCCCCTCTGTAGCTTCATTAATAAAAACATTAAAATCTTTAAAAATTCTAACAGCATCTTCTCGATAATCTTTTGCAAGTCTTCGATCAAAAAGTCCAACACAACTTCGTAAATCCCATAAAAATGTTCTCCGATCAAAATCTAAGAAAAATAACTTTTCAACATCGCATCTTTTTAGCTGCTGATAAGCAGCTGTTAATTGAGGGCTTTGTTGTTGAGGTTCAAAATAAAATGCTGTTTTAAGTTTAATATCATAATCTGAAGATTTGGTACCAAACCATTTAAAAGAATGTTCGAGAAGTCGACTTTCATAATCATCAAGTTCTCGGGGCCATGAAGATGGCAGAGAGCCTTCAAGGCGCCAAGTTGGAAAATAAAAATCTTGAAGTCGATGAAGGCATTGCTCATAGTTGATACAGAATCCTAAAACATTTATAATAATATATTAATATTTCATGGGATATCCCAGTATGAGATGGATATATGAAATCCATTAGGGTATCAACATGATACGGATATATTATATCCCGATTTTTGTTTTACTAAAACCTAAACATGGGCGGATATGTGGATATATGAAATCCATATGGATATCAGATAACCATATTTTTGTTTTTTATAACCTTGATAAAAAAAAGGTAAGGTGATGTTTTATCGGATTAAGTGGATATATGATATCCGTCCATGACTATCGTTTAAAGCAATAGTAAAAAAAACCAACTTTTAACTTTCTTTAAACTTTTTAAACTATTTTGACTTTGTTGTTGCATTCGAATTACCAATTCTCGTCTGCCTTCCTTCTTTGGCACAGTTAATGCCAATTTTGATAAAGTGCCAACCAAAGAATTTAATCTTTCTTCAATTTTATGAAAATTTCTTTCAATTATTCCAATTTTTTGTTTATAACTCTTTTCAGAAGTTACAAAATGTATATAACCATCCATTAATTGCCTCTCGGCAGGATACTGTAATTTAATAATATTATTACCGATACTTTTAAACAAAATTTTAAAAAAATTCTTACAGAAAAAATTTGTTGAAATGTATCACAGAGATTATCATTGTTCAACTTTTCAAGATATGGAAAATGATAGCTTATCCATGAAAAATGTATTTCACGATTAATAAGTTGTTGTTGTATTGAGGAAGAAGAATGGGGTCGATCGGAAGAAATATTGAAAGATCGAATCACTTCACATGATGAAAGAGGCAAAATTGACTGCAAAAATTTTATTTTAAAAAAACAGTGAAAAAAAAATGTGTTAAGTGGTTTTTTTTTTATTATTATTAGAAAAAAATATGCAAAAAAAAGTGAATGTTTTTTTAAACATTAATTTTATGTTTTTTTTAATAAAAAAAAATTCATAACCGTTAACCTCAATTTTTTTTTTGATTTTCTTGGAATTCTTTTTTTGCTCAAATTTGTATTTAAACTTTTTGAAAGAAAGTAAGATTTCATTAATCCGATTTGAAATCTAGGATATAGGATTTCATATATCCGATTAGAAATCTAGGATATAGGATTTCATATATCCGATCAAAATCCAGGATATTATATAATAATGAATTTTGCTGCTATTCTATTTTTGCTTCCAACAATTTCCCTTCGATTAACTCAATCACAAATTTATAACAAAGATTTTTATCTTAATCGATATTTGGATAATACAATGGGAAATAGTGGATATTATCGTCCAATTTATTCTCCTGCTACTATTCCTGCTGCTGCTGTTTCAGCATATGATTATTATCCAACATTTCATAATTCTCATCCATCATTTTATCATCATCAGCCAAGAGATATTGGAATGTATGAATATCCATATTCAGCTATTAGAGGTGGTGGAGGAGGTGGATATGAAAATTATGGGGGTCGAATGCCTTATGGATATTATGGTAAGGGATTTAAAAAAAGGGGAAGTTTCATTTTCAACAAATTTTTGATTATAAAAATTATTGAAAATCAGGCAAAATCAGTTTTCAAATTTAGAATAAGGGGTTGTCCAGACGTGACGTCACTATAAAATCGAAAATGTTGAACCCCACCCTTCCGTCACGCTTTGCCCTTTGATCTTTGTCGGCTTTTTCGCAGGAGCATCACGTTTAGCTTACCCCCCACCCACCCATAAACCCCTTGACGTCACGTCTGGACGCTCCATAAGAACGAATTTTGCCTGATTTTCAATAATTTAATTTTTATAAGTTTGTTAAAAATGGAACTCTCCCCCTTTAATTCCACTTGAGACCCTAACATAATATTTCAACTTTTAAAAAAATCGTTTCAGGAGGAAATGAATATGGTTATATGAATGATCAACAACCTGGAATGTTTCGAGGGGCTCTTGATGGAGCAATTAAGGGCACAATTACCGGGGCATTTGGTTTATGATAATTTTTTTCATACTTTTGATATTATTAATTATTAAAATTTATTAAAATTAAACAAATTTTTTAAATGATTTTGTTTAAAAATTAAAATAAGTAATAAATAATTTTAAAATAAAAAACAAACTTGAAAAGATTTAATTTCATTTCCGCCAATATCCAATTCTTGAAGTTTATGGGGCCAAATTTGAACGCTCATTGCTGCTAAAAAAATGCAAATTATTTTTTTAGCAAATCTTAAAAGATACTGTAAAAAACCTACTTGAATCATTAAATTGTTTTCCACCAATATACAATACAATTAATTGTTGCAAATGATCCAAAAACTAAAAAGATGTATATATCACTTTATCAGCTTATCACTTTATCAATTTTACCTCCAAATCTTTAAGATTATTATTCATAATCCATAAAGTATCTAATCCGATCAACTTTCCCAACTGTGTTCCATCTTCAATTTTGCAATCAAAAAGATATAATTTTTGCAACTTTTTGCATACTTCAATTCCCGCCAAATCCTACAACGAAATTTTAATGACTAATTATTTACCCTAAATTATCATTTTTAAAATCAAAAAATCTTTACTTTTAACGGCCCTTCACAAACCCATAACTCTTCCAAAGTATTTGAAACTTCAATCAATGGCTTCAAATTTACAATATCTTGCCCAAAAAGTCGCAAACATTTTAATCTTTCAAAATATTTTAATCCTATTAAAACGGGTAATCCGCCAAAAAACATTTCCAATTCTTCATAATCTGAGCCATTCGTTTTAAGGGTACCAATTTCGATGCCATTCGAAGAACAAAGAGTCTCCAAATATTTGTAATATCGAGATTTTAAATTTGCTACTGTATTTGCCACTTGAGAAGTTGCTAATATCATTCTTTAAAAATTCTAAGAAGTGATAAATAAATAACAGTTTTATCAAAAATTTGTAAAAAGAACCAAAAAATATGGAAAATGTTTTTGCTTTTTTTTTATTTCCTTTTTTACATATTTTTTTTCTAATTTTTACGCTTCAATGAAAAATGGCTAACTTTTTTTTGGGATAAAAAAAGCCAAAAAAATTTTTAGTTTTTTAAAATTATTTTTTCCAGTCTATTTCATTTTTTTTCTTAAATCTTTTATCGGATATTGTATGTCTCAATTCTTTTAAAAAAATAACTAAATTTAACAATATACGGTAATTGTTAAAAACTGCCCGTTAAAATTCGGTAAAAAATTGATGAGCATTTGAAAATATTTATTATTAATAATAATAAAAACAAAAATAACCGTATTATATGTACATGATGATCAAAAAATAATAAAATAAAAAGAAAAACAAATATAAACAAATTTTTACAAACTAAAAACAAAAAAAAAAGAATTTAAATGAGATTTTAGCGTTTCCGTCTTCGGGCATTATTATTGTTAGGAGTATTTGGAGTTCGGGCTGCAGCTCTTGTTGTCCTTTTATCAGGAGTTTTTTCATCAATGAATTCAAGATGATATCCAGCAGAAGTATTTTGATTAAATACAAGTTTTGTTTGAACTTTTTTCGTTGAATTAAAAGATATTTTTCTTGATGGAGTTTTTTCACGAGCAGGTGTCAGAGATTTTACTCGTTTTTTGGTTGTTGATCCAATGGATTTTGAACGAGTTTTTGATAGCTTTTTCTTTGGCGTTTTCTTTGATTTTGGAGTTGGCGGTGGTGGAGGAAGTAAAAGCCGAATAGGATACCAATATGGTCTAAGTGGATCAAAAACAACTTGATCAGCTTTTTGATTTGGTTTTCGAAAGGATGACGCTTTTGCAATTGGAAGAAGATAAGGAGAAACACGATCACCAAAAATTTGGATTGAAATAGCATTGAAATATTGATGTAAACGATAGCAAGCATGATAATAAGGACCATCTTCTTGTTCATTGAAAGCATAACAATTGATAAAAATACGAGCAAAATCAAGGAAAAGCATTCTCTCCTGAAATGGAATAAAAAAATTGGATGAAGCAAAAATATTTTTATAAATTACAGTATCCATCTAAAAAAATATAAAAAACTTACATGAATGTAATAACCCCAATCTAATCGATCTTCAATAATTTCAAGTGTCATTGCTTGATTAAGATCTTCAGAATATGTTGGAGCATCATATTCATCAACGGGATAATGAAATGGCCATGAATATGGACATCGAGCAACTGCCTCAACAAGCATAAACATCATTTGTGTTGAATTTTCTTCTTCTGGAATATATTCATCTTCAGGGTCTTTCCATTCCGGAGTTGCCAATTCATCCACTAAACTATAATCATCTTCTTCATCCGATTCGTCTTCTTCTTCAATTGGATCTTCACGACCATAGTATTCATCTTCAGAAGAGAATTCTTCTTCTTCACATGGTCCACCATCAAGTTCAATAAGTTCATATTGACGCTTCCAAAAAAGTTGTGGTAATCCAATATCATTACAAAATAATCCAAATCCATAATTATCAATTTGTTCAAATCTATCAACTTTCATTGGAAGTAAATCTTGTTCAAGAAATTTCTTTTCCAATCCGTCATAAGTTTTTTTCCATTCTGGGCAAAGTTCAAAATATAAATTTCTCAAATGTTTCTTAATTTTATGCGCCCAATATAACTCATCTTCAGGAGTATTACAAAGTCGAGAATGGCAATACATTAATGTTGCACCTTCATATTCTTTGATATATCGATAATAATTTTCATGGGATAATCCGATATCTTTTGAAAATCCTTGCTTTTTAAAATATACAATTGCATTTTTATCGGCAAATGTTAACAAATGTGGAAAGCCAAGATGTTCAACGTGATATCGCTTTAATTGATCCATCAAATAACTACCGTATCCCCGAACTTGATGATCTGCATGTACAGCAACAAAAACAATTTCAGAAAAGTTTTGAGTTTTAAATGGTCGAAAACATATTCCACCAAGAACTGCCCAACCAGGACCTAAAATTAATTTATCACATATTAACCATATAAAACACAAAAAAAATCTTACTTGATCCTCTATTAAGATATTTCAAAAGTATCATTGATCGATGCTTTCCATCCATCACTAATCTTATAATATAATGTTTTGGCATTTTTGGTAACTGCCGATGAATAACACTAATAAATTGCATTAAAAAATCATTTTGTTTTGAGCATGTTGTTGATTTAATATTTCTCAAAACTATCATTTCAATTTTTCCTGCTGCACGTTCTCTATCACAATTTGAATGCCATCTTGAAACTAGCATAGTTTTTTGAATGTCATGAGAAATGCGTTCAAAATCTGTTAAAGTGCTTGGATCATGTCGAAGGGTAAGAGGCTTTTGATTTTTGGGACCACCAAAACTGTCAAGAAATAACTTATATTTTCTCTTTTTTGCAAGATTCCAAAAATATTTTGCAAAAGGAAGAGGACATGTAACTTCAAGGGGCTGAGAATCATCTTCAAAATTTTGAATATATGTAAAAGGACCAGATTCTTCTTGAAGGATAAGATCAATAGCAGGAGTATGTCGAGTTTCCATTGCATCAGGAGATGATGGAATAGCTGTAAGAAAAGGAAATTTAGAAAAGCTATATTTTATGATATCCAATTTTGAATTAAAAACTCACAATCATAATCTTCTTCCAAAACATTTCGTCCATATCCTTTCATTGTTAATCGTTTAATACATCTTTTACTAATTGTAACAACATTTTTGGCAAATAACCTTAATCTTCGAAACATTACTGCAACAACTTTAATTCCAGGATCTTCAGTTTCAGCAAATTTTTCTTCAAATTTTAATGCAATTGATTCAGCAAATAATTCAACAAATTGAAAGCTCATAATATTGCACATGTCATATTTTGGTAAAGAATTCAAAAAATACGGTAGTCTACAAAATACTAACCATCTTAAATAAAAATGCCGATACCATGTTAAAAATGTTTTTTCAACCACTGTTTTAGTATATTTTTTAAATTTAAATGTATAAGAATATTGTTCAATTTGATCAGGAGGTGGAAAAACAAATTCTTCCAAAGTTTGAAGCAAATCTTGTGCATGTCGATTGAGAAACCTAAATAAATAATTGTCATATTAATTAACAAAACAAATAATAACAATAATAATTACCCCAATTTTCTTGCTTCTTTTGTTTGCATATATGCTTGTATATGCCTTCTGACAGATAATTCATGAATTAATGAACTTTTAAATGGAAAACATTCTTTGGGAAGTGCTTGATTTTCGATTATTATAAACATGAGATCTTTTAATAAAACAAATAATACCTAAAAAATATAAAACAATTAATGCAAAAATTACGGTCATCAAAAAAACAAACCCTTAAAACTTCTTTATTGGTTTCAACAGTCAACATTTTTTGAACAATAATTATATCCCGTAAAACAGCATATCGCTTTCGTCGATCTTCAACATCATATTTTCGACGATGTACCCCTATAAAATAAAAATATATATTACAGTAATGCAAATAATGAACTTACATAAAGAATGACGACAACAGCTACAAAGTTCATCAGTTCTTAAAGCATTTACATCCTTTTCATTAGGGACATCAAAAGTCCATTTTACCCGTTTTGTTTGAAATCTCATACAATTGCATGACCGCTGACATGGTGTAAGTAGAGCTAACCATTTAATACCATTTTTTAATGGCGGTGGTTTTATTCTTTTTGTTGCAGTTTTAAAATTAACTTTAGAAATATGCCGTAATCGATTTCGAGGAAATGGAAGTAAAAAATTGGCATCACTTGGTCTTTTTAATCTTAAGCATCTTTTGGTATACGTTCTTTCTGATAAAGATACTCGAGGAAGCTTCTTTTTAGCGAATGCCATGATTGGAATAACTGCTTTTGCAGCTTTTATTTCATCAACTTTAACCTTTTGAAGGGTTTCAGCTACAATAGAAAATGCAGAATCGGATGTTCTTGATGGTTTTTTCACTTTTATCTTTACAGCATTTCTGACTTTTGATTTCTTCACTGGAAGTTTTTTCTTCATACACCGTCTTCGTAATGATTTAATAGTTTCAAAAGTTTTTGGATCATAAATATCTGCAGTTTCAAAAGCCAACAATTTCTTAAGTTTGTACGGTTTATGCTTCTGCCTTTTAATCGGTCTTTTCTTTATCCTTGAAATTCTTTTTGGAATTTTGAGTTTCAATTTATTAACCCGTTTTTTCTTAGCTACCGGTTCACGATGGGATTCCGGACGAAGGGATATTCGACGTTTTTTTACTCCATTTAATACCGGTATTGAAGAGGAAGGTTGAGGTGAAGCTAATATTCCATTAGTATCATTACCATTTTGTTTAACTTGAGATCGAGTTGAAGGTCGGATAGGAAAAATATTTGGAGTTGTAGATTGTGGTGCCGCTTTGAGGGCGGGCATTCGAGGAGATGTTCGTTGACTTGTTAATGATCGACGAGTTGGACGTGGATGTTTACCCGCTGCTGGATCTTTCCATGTTGAAGATTCATTAAGTTCTCGAAGCTCTTTAAGCTTTCTGGGTGATATTGTTGGTATTGTAAAAGATTTTTCTCCAATAGATTCTTCATCATGAAAGCCATTAATTGCTGGAGATGGAGTATTTGAAGCACTTTTATTACTGGGATTTGGGGATGAAAAGCTTGCACGAGTTCGTGATCGTGTTTCAACAACATGATCAACCTTATCTGTACGTTTTCGGCCTCTTAAATGATAAAAATGTTTATATATCCAATTTAAGCTTTTTTTTGTATAAACTTAAAAACAAATTATAAAACTAACCTATTCTCGTCGTTTCGATGATTCATTCCACGTTTATTTGGTGTAGTTTGAGAATCTTCTTTTGAAGAAGATTCAGAATGATGAAGATTTACAAATCGAATTGTTCGATTTCCAACAGAATCCCAGTATGAGATACTCGTAGACATCTTCTTTGCTTTTTCATACAAGCGGTTTGTATGATTTTTCGTGGTAAGACAAAAAACAATAAAAAAAAGTAAGCAAAACAAAGCAGCGCGTTTTTTTTTGTTCAATGGGCTGCTGCGGCTGCTGCTGCTGCTCGTTTTTGCGATGGATGAAAAAAAACCAATGCCTTTTTTCCACCCTTATTTTTTCTTCTTCGTCAATTCTCGAGAAGGAGAAAAAAAAGCAAGCGAGCGTCCTTGGTCTCGTTTTTGTCGTCGTCCTTCTATATATTATTTCTTTTCTCTCAACCAAGCTGAAAATACATATAATGTATAACTGCCAGTTTAAAATAATATTAAAAATAGTATAAAATTGTTAGTTTTTCTTTTACTTTGTTAGAAAGAAGCAGGTGGTGGTATGTATTTTTCGCGCAGCAGCTTAAAAATACATACATATATCGACTTAAAATTTGGCGGGAACAACCAAAATCAAAAAAAAACCATTAAACATTGAAAATAAAATATAACCTTTTTTTAACACATTTTTATTAAAGACGTGTGTTGGAATTGGGTGTTCAGAAACTCGCGTAAAATTTGATTCATTTAAAAAGAAGAAAGAAAGAAAAGTTTGCCGATCTTGATACGACGACGAAAATTGACCACTTTTATTTTATAAATGCAAAGGTCAAACATTCACTCGGAAATGGCAAGTTCGGTGTTGCAACATTGAATTATATTTTGCGCATCTTTATTTTATTTTCGTTTTGTTTTCTGTTTTTATTTTGCTAATAAAACGCGAGGATTATAAAAATAAAAGAATGTTTTTTTGGAAAACAATTGTAACATCAATTTTTGTGTAATATATTTTTGCATCTTGAAAAACATTTTTTTGTTTGCATGTTTTTCCTTTTTGATAAGGGAATTGTTATCATTCATTGTTGTTAGTGAAAATATTTTTGAATCACATTTTAGAGATTAAAGCATATTAAAATAAATATCTTTGAAACATAGAAACAATAAGATTGACGGCAAAATTTTTGTGACAAAAATTAACACAAAAATGTTTAAAAATTTGTGAATAATAAAATATCACTTTTATTTACATCTTACAGTACCATTTTTTAGCAATTAATTTTTTTAAAAAAAAAATTTTAATACATTTTTAAACCCTTAAATCAAAAAGAATAAAACCCTGAAAATTCCAAACATATTATTTTTACCCTAATTTAAAAATTTCTGGAATGTTTTTGTATTCTTGTTTTTCCTTTGTTTGCCAATATTCATCATTAAATGAATATACATCATTTTGATCAATCATATCATTGGAGGATTTTCTTTTAAACCATAATGGTTCATATTCTGAAAAAAAAAACACAGAACATTTTTTGTTTTTCAAAGAATCAATTAATTATTTACCGATGCCTGCTTCTTCCCGCTTTTTTCGCCTCTCTCTTTGTAATTCTTCAAGTTTTTGCTTTATTTCATTTGCCTGTGGCCATTTTCCATCTTCCATTAATCTTTGATCTGGGCGTAGCCTGGAATCGGTTGGTGGTAAACCGTCTTCCATTTCATTCATTTCAATTGCAAATTTTGTAAAATTATGCATTTTTTCAGCATTTTTTCTGCAAATTTTTTTTAAATATTTTATTTCATTTTAGTTACATTTTTTTAAGATTACGGTAATGAAGCCGCTTTCCAAACAATTTCTTCCTCTTCAATATTTTCATCTTCATCAATTTTGAAAAGGGTTGCTGATTTATCCCATGATCCTTCAATCCTAAATTTTGCGATACCATTTGAATCCAAAACTTCTCCAGTAACTTTTCGGGGTTCAGTTTTTGTAAAATATCCAGCTTCATGAAATTTTAGAATACATTTTGAATTTGTTGTTAAATTTTTAACACATAATTCTCCATAATTATCTGTTTGAAGGTTACCGGTCATAATATTTGTCATTCGAGTTGAAGTACTAACCTGGAAGAGAGAGATAGATGGGGGGTTATGGTTACGGTAGAAAAGGATGTAATGTTATGCATTGCTGATGTCCACATTTTGGCGACCTGTCACAAAACGCCAAAATCCTATTATTTCTCTCCTATATAATTAGTTTTATCATATCACATATATGTAACCCCTTAAAATTAATGTCCAAAAAAATTAATTAAAGGAGCCCAGTCAGCCAGCACAGCTCTCTCAACAGAGGGAGCAGAGAAAAAGAGACATTCCTTTTCCCGTCAGAGAAAAGAAATAGTGCCCACTCTTTCCTTTTTTTACCTGATTTTGTCGTCTTGACAAAAACGAGAGAACTGTGCTGGCTGACTGGGCTCCTTTAACAGAAAATATCTTGATTTTGGCGTTTTGTGACAAGCTGCCAGAGCCATGCTTAGTAATGTCACATTAGTAATGTGAAAGTATGAATGTGTAAAAAAAATGGAGAGCTTACTTTTTCATAAACAAATAAATCATTAGTATTATGAAATCTGAGATATGTTCCCCCAATTGGGGTCATACAAAGTGATCGACCTTTAACTTTTGTTGTAAAAGTGTATGATTGATTTAAGGACCAGCCGTGGCAGCTTTCAGCAGCAAGGGCAGAAGTTGGGGGATGATGGGAGACCTAAAACAAATATGCAAATGAGTTCCATATTATGGCATTTCTCATTATTTTAATCTCCAAATGCATACCTGTTCAGCTACGGATTTCCAACCCAAATCATTTCTTCGATCAAAATCAAATGTTTCCCCTAACATTGGATTAAAAGGTTTTGTAGTTCGTTTTCCAATTGTTGAATATGAACTTAGCGCAAAAATTGTAACTAATGCCAGCCGTTTTGTTTCATCATCTTCATCAACCGCTCGATCAAGAATAGATGAATATTCAAGATCTTCCGTTTGTTTTTGAAGTGCCGAAATTGGTTCATTAAAATCCACCTAAAAAAATGCAATTATACGAGAAAATAAAAAAATTTGCATAAAAATTATAATTTTTCAAAAATTATTGTTTATTTTTTTTTAAATAAAATTGCTGTCCTTTTTCGGCGAAAAAAAAAACTTTTTCAAATTTGATTCAAAAATTTCAAAAAAAATATGTCAAAATATACTCATCAAATTATTGGAATTCATGATTATTTTGGTCCTATGATTGCTTGCGCCTGGGTTTTGGGTGGAATTTATGTGATGTGTTTCATTGTGCATCATTTTTTTGGAATTAAAGTAAGTAACCTTTTTTTTAAAGTTTTTAAAATAAAAAATTTTGCAATGACAGTAATCCATTTTTAAACAATTTTCCTAATTTTGGATTACTGTCATCGTGTTAAGATATTTTAAAAAATGACAGTAATCCATTTTTGAATAATTTTTCCTAATATTGGATTGCTGTCATCGTGTTAAGACATTTGTTAAAAAATGACAGTAATCCATTTTTGAAAAATTTTTCTTAGTTTTGGATTACTGTCATCGTGTTAAGATATTTTTAAAAAATGACAGTAATCCATTTTTAAAAAACTTTCCTAATTTTAAATTACTGTCATCGTGTTAAGACATTTTTTTTAAAATTTTTTTTAAACAATTTTTCTTACCGGCATTGAAATTCTAGAAAGGTCCTTCCCGATACAATTCTTCATTAAAGTCAAATAATTAATGGAATTTGATGGTCGATATGGTATATTTACTCTTCGTTCACTTGGTGATGGTGGTGGTATCTTTAAAATTGATTTATTGTATTATTATATTTACAAAATTTGAATAAAAATTTTCTTTCTAAAAATAAATATATCTTACTGGTGTTGAAACATTTGAGGAAGTACTTTTTGATAAATCATCTGATGAAACTAATGACGATGATTCAATGGCATCAAAAAATTCATCATCTTCAGCTATAAAAAATGGGTTACGGTAATTATCATTTTTTTGAAGAGGATTTGATATATCTTTTTTTTTATTGATGCAAATTTCCTTACTTTCGTGTCTTCGAGGTTTTCCATTACAAAGCAGATGAAAATTTTCTTTTTGTATCTGTTTTTTCTGTTTATCTTTTAAAGAATTTAAGGGAGAATTTTGTTGAAGATTTTTAATTTCATGACATGTAGCAGCTGTAAATTCTTTGGATGCTTCAAGCATTGCTCCAGCTGTCATCTAAAATATTTTTTCTGTTTAGTTTTTTTTTCCAAAAAGGTTAATTATCGGATGGATTAACGTTCGCTACTTTTTATTCCAAAAAATGCCTTATTTTTTTAACAAACGAGTTTGGGAATGTGGGCGTTCATTTTTATGGTCCGATGTTTGGCAAAGTGTGATTTTTGCAAACGCTAATCGCGGGATTTTTAAAATTTGTTTTTGAGCAAAATGATAATTATTTCTTTGGCACTTTTTTAAAGAAAAACTAATGGCGCCATTAAATTCCCCCTGGTTGAAAGCTTATGTATGCCAAAAATGAGCTTAAATAGAAACAAAAAAGTTTAGTGCAAATTTCATGTGTTCGAATTTTTGAAAAAAGTTTTAAAAAAAGAGACGACTGAAAAACACTGAAAAATTTTTGGTCCTATAATTTTTAGCACACATAAGTTTTTGACATGGGGAATTTAATTGTGCCATTAGTTTTTCTTTAAAAAAAGTGTCGAAAAAATAATCAGCATTTTGCTCAAAAACAAATTTTAAAAATCCCGCAATTCCTGTTTTTGCAAAAATCACATTTTGCCAAACATCGGACCATAAAAATGAACAGTTTTCTAACTTCCAATTCGAAGTGGCAAAAGTTAATTTCGCCAAAAAACTTTTTTTAAGGAAAAAAGCAAACCTTAAAAAGAATAAGCCGATCCAGGGTTGTTCGAGAAATGGATCCAGTTGGAAGCTCCCTCGATAAAGCATCTAATAATTCTGTGCCATCTTTTTCTAAATTTTTATTAAATATTTTATAAATTCCATCAATAATTGTTGGGGAATCCCTTACGAATTAAAGATTCACAAGTTTGTAATTCTTTAAATTTTGACTTTAATCCTTTTGAAAGATTTGCTGTGGTTTCATCTTCAAATTCAGAATCCAATTCAGTTTCATATTCCAGCATTTCGATAGGTTGAATGGCATGTTCAATTGCCGGTTGATCTAAAGCAGCTTTGAGTAACATCGTTGCAGGATCAGTGATTGAGAGAAGGGTAGATTTACGGGAAAGCTTTCTAAAAAAGTGTTTTTTTTTGGGAATTTTGTTAAAAAAACACTACTGTAATAAATTTTAAAATACAAATGTTTTAATTTTCATCGATTTATTTCTTTCATAAAAAATACTTAAATTTGTATTGCGTAATTTTACAAATGATAAAAAATGGATAGATTTTTAAATTAAAATAATTAAATGCTAGTTTAAAATTGGCAAAAACCATTTTCGAAATCCCAAACATGCAATTATTTTTTCTTATTTTTTTTAAACGTATACCATTTTGCATATAAAATTATTTTCATCCATCTATTTTAAGGTCAAACATCCAATTAAACTTTAATTCAAAATTTCAAAAAGCCAAATGCGTCATTTTTAATGAATGATTGATTAAATTTTAAGCTTTAAAATTGTTTTGCAAAAAAAATATTGTCCAAGAATTTTTTGTACTACTCTTTCAAGCTAGGATGCATTTCACTTTTTTTATTACTAAAAAATTTTTTTAATAAAACATACTTTCTTTTTTTCAGTCGACTGGCATGATTTGCAATTGAATGTCGAGCAGTTCGAAGGCGATTTTGAAGACTTGTTGACATTTTAAGTCTCACTAAAAGAGGAATTAATTTTGTTAAATAATTACAATATTTTGAAAGATAACTATTATAATAAATATAATTATTTTAAAATATTATTTTTAAACTTTTATCTCTGATTTTTTTAAAAGTATTTAAAAAAAAGTAACGTTGTTTATTAATTTTTAAATAACAACAATTATAATATTATTTTTATATAAAAAAATGAGGAAAAAAAATAAATGTGTTAACGAAAAAGGAAATAAAAATGAGTAAAAACTTAAAAAAAAATGAAAGATAACAATTATAATAAGGCTGTAAGCATTTAAGTCTTTTCTATTACTTTTTTGCCACAACATCTGACCGACTGACTGACTTTTTCATTATCAAAAAATGAAAAATGAAGAAACTAAAAATGGAAAATACACGTTTTTTTTGAGTTTTTTGAAGCAGCTAATGACATCTTTTTTTTGGGTAAAAAATGAAATATATATTTTTTCTTTCAAAAATAAAAAAAAGAAAAAGAAAGCATCAATTAAGCAAGCGTTTCTTCTCTCTCTCATCTTTTATAAAAAAAAATACTTATGCTGTTGGATAAAAAAAGAGGGATGGCATTGAAGGAAGCTTCATGCCAGAAAAAAAGAAGAGAGAGAAACTTCAATGGCGCGATAAAAAAAATTGTTGTTTTTTTTGGAATGGAGAAAAGCTGAAGATTGAGATAAAAAAAATATTCACTGTTCACAAATAGGAAATAAAAAATAAATATACGGGGAAATATAATAGAATCAAATGGAGGAAGAAATGTTCAACAAAAAAAAGTGTGTCTAGAAGCAGCAAAAAAAAGAACATCAAGCTCCAGATTTTAAAACCTTTGCTCCTATGTTTTCATTGTTATATATTTTTGCTTAAAAATATTGGATTGTTAAACGACAAAAGAAGAAGGAAAAGAAAAAAAACAGCTTTGAATAATTTAAAAGCCTAAAAAAATAGAAGGCGGTTACTTTCATCAAAAAACATTAACGCTTTTAAAAAACTATTTTTCTTTTATTTTTTTGTTTCAGAATTTTTTTTTCAGAATGAAACGATAGAAATTGAAATGATGAAGGAAGAAAAAGAAAGAAAAAAGAAAAATAATGGGGAGGAAATGATGAATTTGTTTGATGAAAATGAGATGCCAAATGGGCCTCCAGAAGGCGGTAAGCAATCAGGCAAGCAGGCCAGCAACAGAATAATGATGCATCAGAAATGAAGCAACAACAAAAAAAATGAAAGAAATGAAAGAAATAAAATTGATTGAACGAAGAAAAAAAAAGATTCGTCAATTTTTTTGAGAAACTTTGTATTTGCTTGCTTTTTTTTGAACAAACCTTTTTTTTCCATTTTTTTTTGCAAATTGCAAGAAAAAAAGAGGAGGAAATATTTTTTAGACGGTTTTTTGACGCAACAAAAACATTTTTTTTAAAAGTAAAATAAAGTAAAATAAAACTTACTTTTTTAAATGTTCTTTTTTTGTTTAAAAATTTAAACAAAGCACGAAATTGAATCTTTTAAAAATTAGATGAGTCAGATAAAAAAAGAGACGAATAATTTACGCCTGAATTTTATTTTAGCTAAAATAAAAATCAAAGTTCTTTCTTTTTTGACTTCCTCGTGTTTTTTTTTTGATGAAATGAAATGAAACGGAAAGAAAAAAGAAGAGGATATAGTTTCGAAGATTAGAAAACGTTTTAATTGTTGTTATCAATGTTTTGTGTTGTACTTTTAATGGACTAAATTTATAGTGTAGTATATTGTTGTTCAATGATACAGGAAATAATAGTTTAAAAGTTGGAAATTTAGATTAAAATTTTTAAAGCTTTATAAAAAACAACTTTATTTTTAGCAACAAATTTATTTACACCCCCAAAAATATATACCCCCCCCCCCAAAACTACGAAAAAAGTAATTAAAGCTAAACTTACTAATTAAAAACAAAAATTTTTGGATCATTTAATTACTTTCTATTATCTTTTATCTGAATCAATACAAATTTTTTTCATTAATTTTTCAAAAAAAAATTGTAAGCTTCAAAAATGCTTAAATCAAAAAAGAAATTTATGATTCACAAGCAAGGGGTTTTTTTATTAAAGCTGAAATTTGTTGTTTGTATTGTTCAAAATCAATGCTGTCTCACATTTTATGAAAATACAAATGCATTCACTCTTTTTTTGCAGCTTTATTTACTTAATGATTGATAAAACAAAGTTTTTAAATATATATTTATATTCTTGAATGCTTATAAAAAACTTGAATGATGCAATAATGAAAAGTGGTAATAAAAAGTATTGAAAAAAAAGGTTTTTTACTTTGAACATGTCTGATTTTTGAAGTGTATGAAAAAAAAATCAAAGAAAGGATTACGGTATTTTTGAAATGGTAAAAATATTTCATAAATATTTTATGTTTATTTTTTCTGATTAATTTTAGACAGTTTAAAAATGTAAAAGACAATAAAAAAAGTTCAAATATTTTTACAACACTATTATTAATAAACTTATTAATTAATTGTTTCGTCATTATATGTCTGTACAATTAAAAAGATACCACTTTCAAAAATATATCTTGATGTTGTAAAATGTATTGAGACATTTTTATTTCGAAAAATCATATAATCTCCTGTTTTGTTGATCCTTCAAAAAAAAAAAGAGTCTGATATAAAAAAATAAATTTTAATTTTAAATCTTACAAAATTTTTTCTTCATTAATCAAAAAATAAAATTCATCTGGTGGTGCCACAAAAAAATTTAGAATTGTAAATATTACTGGATAATTTGATACAGAATATTCGCCAAAACTTCCAGAATAATTATCAAATCCGCTTTTTTTGCATCTATAACTTGGTGATGTAATCAAAGATTTATATTTTGGTTCATCAATTTTTTCAATTTTTGATATTTCATATTTTTCTAATCGAATAAATATTGCTGCTAAAGGTGGTATAATAATTGTATAAATTGATGAATACCATCGAATATTTTTCCATTTTTCTGCAGATTTGGAACTTAAAAACAATCATTTAAGCAATGGCTTCTGATATGGAAATGATCAGTTTTTATTTTCATTTTGGGCATACAATGAGTATCCGCGAGAAACAAAGTGATTTTTATTCAAGTCCTTTTGGCACAGATAAAAACTTTAGTGTCAAAAAGATTGTAGTAAACTTCATTTTTTATCGAAAAAAGATACAGAAAAATGGAAACTGCTTCTGTCACGTGGCGTTGTAAAACATTTTGCCAAACAACGGACTACAAAATTGCACTGTTTATTTGCTTTAGAGTCGATATGATTTTGCTTAACACTCTGTTTTTTTTCTTATGATTCTTCAATTAAGCATTTAGATATGTGCAAATTTTTAGCTACCCTCAAAAATAATATAAAATCAAAATTTCAATTATCTCAATTTCGTGGACGAAAAACTTGTTTCGAATTTCTGTATTTCGATTTCGTTTGATTTTTACTACAAAATATAATGAGAATCTTGGAATTTCGAAATAATGAAAATGAAATTTCGATATTTCGATGTCAACAAAACATTTTTAATTTCGGTTTCGATTTTTCAACTTTTGATTTCGTAGAACCCTAACCTGGAGGCAGGTAAATTATAAATGTAAAAATTTTTACTGATGCAAAGAAATTACAACTTACTTATATTCAAAAAACAATTCTGTTTGATTTACACCAATATATACTTTAACATTTTCTTCTTTGGAAGTTGTCCATAAATTTGTGATATAATAAAAGTCATCAACTAAAACCGTGATATGACATTTTCCATTGTTATTCGCTAATTTTGCAACATTAAAAAAAGATAATTTATTTGTTTTTAAAAAAATTGTTTCTCGGTAAACACAATTGCTGGTACTTTCTAAAAAATGAGCATTTAAGAATTTTTTAAAGGGAGTGTCGACGACAAGCAAAAAAAAAAATTTTGACGAAAAGTATGTTTTAACGCGAAGAAGTCGTTTTTCCACGCTATTTTTTTTCTCTAACTCAATTTCGTGTTAAAACATACTTGTTGTCCATACAAATTTTTTTTTGCTTGTCGTCGACACTCCCTTTAAATTCACACAAACTGCAGCTGTTATTTTTACCTGATAATCTTATGGCTAAAAAAGTTGTATCAACATTTGAAGTGCTTTAAACAACAAATTTATTTCTCTTTAAAATGCATTTATTTGGATGATCCCCGCCAAAACTAAAAACAAATTAGTTTTTATTTTTAATTTTTTGGTGTAGCCGTTTTTGGGGGACAGAAATTTGGGGTGCAGCACGGTGTGTCGACGCTGTCCAATGAGATTTTAAACCCAAATTCTGAAACTTCTACAAATCAGATTTCCTTCCTTTCTTTTTTAAAACAATTCCATTACGGTCTATTTTGGCTGGAAATTGGAAAAATGGAAAAAACGATAATAGTTTTTATAAAAATTAAAAAAATAGCAAAAAATTTCAAAAATAACAGAAATCAAAATGCTGAATTTGACGTTTTTTTGCATCAAATTTTAGGTTTTTCATATCGGAAACGTTTTTTTATTATTAATTGCCAAAATTAACTTATATAAGAAATGTAGCGTTTTCAAAATTCAATTTTTTGCTCTCATTGGACAGTTCAACACACCGTGTGCAGAGGTGAAAAATGCGGCCGGCTGGTATGTTTTCAGTCGACGGACAATTAAGGGATTGTTCAGACTTGACGTCACACATTTTCTGGGTGGATGAAGGGTTAACAAAATGTGACGCCGCTTTGAAATGAGGCATTAGTGACGTCACATCTGGGTGATCCCTTATTTTAGGATTCTTTGTTTTTCTCATATAAAAAATTTTACAGCTAAAGGTTGGGCAGGCTGCAAAATTTAAGCCCAAAGAGAATTTTTGGACCGCGGCAGGCCGTTATTTTCGGCGGAATTTTTTATCCCTGATTCGGGGATTAGAATTTTGGTTTTATTTGTTAAAAAGGCAGATCTGATATCACCATTTTTAGGGGAGGGTGAGGTCTGACAAAATCTCATGCGACTTTGAAGGGCGGCATGACATCAAAGGAATTAATTGATAAAGATGGATGGGTTTCAAAAAATTTTATTTTTTTTTGCTGATGTCAGATTCGAGACCCCCGGCAACTTTTTATAAAATATTAATACCAATATGTTATTGGTGTTGTCAAGCTTGTATCCGTGTATAATATTATTCGATCAGGTTTCTGACAATAAATGATTAAATATTGATCTTTCAACAATGGCACCATTTCAACAACTCACGGGCTCATTGGGTGTTCGGTATAGACGGATTTTGAGTTTAAGGGATGGGATATGGTTATTTTTACTCCCAAACCACCCTAAAATCATTAAAAAATGATTTGGGAGATGTCAGGCCCGAAAATCGAAATTTTGAAATTTTCGATATTTTTCACAGGGGGGACCAAGACAAAAATTTTTAAAAAAAATTTTTCAGAAAAAATTGTTTTTGCTTTAAAATAATCAAAATATGTCCGAAATAATATAATAACACTATAAAAACCATTTAAATGATACAAAACAATCAAATATTGAAGATATATCATTTCAATGATGTTGGGGGTATTGTGTAAAAATTTTCGTCAAGAAAAAAAATTTTTTGTGCTTATCTTCGACTTCGATATGATTGGATCTTACTAAATCGAGGTCAGGGAGTTTAATTAAAGCATTTTCGGGCGTTTAAACTCATTTCTAATTACAGCTTTTGCTCTTGGTGGCTTTTAAAGGCATATTTTGAATTAAAAAGGAGAGATCGATGTCTTCCAGATAAGATAGAAGCACGCTTTTTATTTTTAAATGATCACTAGGTTATTTGTAAAAAAATTACTCGAGCTTTTTATTGCCGGGTGAATATTTCTCATTTGCCAGCTATTTGAAAATTTGCTTTGTTTATACCCCAACATCGTTGAAAAGTGAGAACTCATGCAAAACAGATATCCAGATAATTCCTGTTGGTTTTCTTTGATTGTCACAACCATATGAAAAAAATTACTCGAGCTTTTGAGTATATCTTATCGGGAACCCAAAAATTTTTGGACTTATACTCTATCTATAGGTAAACAGGACTAAAAAAACGGTATAGAAATTTTTTTTTTGTTTGAGTTTAGCCAAAATCTTTTATAACCTATTTGTTGCTAATAAGATGAACTACAAAATTGGTAAACAACTTTCGTTTAAATGACCCAGTATCCATTTCTCGAGGAAAAAACCCATTTTTTGCTGCTTTTTTAGGGCAAAATTGACAACATAACGGTATAGAAATTTTTTTTTTGTTTGAGTTTAGCCAAAATCTTTTATAACATATTTGTTGCTAATAATATGAACTACAAAATTGGTAGGCAACTTTCGTTTAAATGACCTAGCATCCATTTCTCGAGGAAAAAAGTGCCAAAAATCGCTGTTTTATGCAGATTTCGTTTTTTGGGCCTGACAACCCCAAAATATGATATGAAGACCCCTAATATCATTTTTCCATGCTTTCTAAGTGTGTTTGACCTAATTTTGCAAGGCCGCCTGTACGGGACAATTTTGGCCCAAAATGAGCCCGTGAACTGTAAAAGGATTTTCAGCTGTGCCAAAAATAGCTGTATAATTATCTTCAGAAAAGATAAAGTTTGATTCTGGTGGTACTAAAATTGTTTATAAATATTTAAAAAATTTGAATAATTTTTAATAACCTTCAAATTCTTTTACACGAAAATATAATGAATTTATTTTTGATGAAAAAGAAGTAACAGCAACAAAAATATTTTCAGAAGATGAATTTAAATATGTAAAATGAGAATTCTGTTTCCAATCAATAATTTGAAAAATTGTTTGATTATCTGATATTATCTTGAAAATATCATTGGTTGAAACATTATTATCAGTAAAAAATTCAATGTAAGTTAAAGCAGTTGAACATTTTTCTATCTGCAAAAAGTGTTTTTTTGTGAATTTTCAAAATTCATAAAAAAACATCTGATAAAACAAAACAAAACAAAATTCAATTTCGTTTTATCAGATATATCATTGGTGTGGTGCAGGACCACTTTTTAAGTCTCAGTCCCATCCCCCTTATAGCTGGTCCGATCCCGGTTCCGTCGACGGCACTAAGATTTTTTTCCCCGTCGGGACTGACCGGGACCGCGACTGCCGATCCCGGCGCCACACGGGCTCATTTTGGGCCAAAATTGTCCCGTACAGGCGGCCTTGCAAAATTAGGTCAAACACACTTAGAAAGCATGGAAAAATGATATTAGGGGTCTTCATATCATATTTTGGGGTTGTCAGGCCCAAAAAACGAAATCTGCATAAAACAGCGATTTTTGGCACTTTTTTCCTCGAGAAATGGATGCTAGGTCATTTAAACGAAAGTTGCCTACCAATTTTGTAGTTCATATTATTAGCAACAAATATGTTATAAAAGATTTTGGCTAAACTCAAACAAAAAAAAAATTTCTATACCGTTATGTTGTCAATTTTGCCCTAAAAAAGCAGCAAAAAATGGGTTTTTTCCTCGAGAAATGGATACTGGGTCATTTAAACGAAAGTTGTTTACCAATTTTGTAGTTCATCTTATTAGCAACAAATAGGTTATAAAAGATTTTGGCTAAACTCAAACAAAAAAAAAATTTCTATACCGTTTTTTTAGTCCTGTTTACCTATAGATAGAGTATAAGTCCAAAAATTTTTGGGTTCCCGATAAGATATACTCAAAAGCTCGAGTAATTTTTTTCATATGGTTGTGACAATCAAAGAAAACCAACAGGAATTATCTGGATATCTGTTTTGCATGAGTTCTCACTTTTCAACGATGTTGGGGTATAAACAAAGCAAATTTTCAAATAGCTGGCAAATGAGAAATATTCACCCGGCAATAAAAAGCTCGAGTAATTTTTTTACAAATAACCTAGTGATCATTTAAAAATAAAAAGCGTGCTTCTATCTTATCTGGAAGACATCGATCTCTCCTTTTTAATTCAAAATATGCCTTTAAAAGCCACCAAGAGCAAAAGCTGTAATTAGAAATGAGTTTAAACGCCCGAAAATGCTTTAATTAAACTCCCTGACCTCGATTTAGTAAGATCCAATCATATCGAAGTCGAAGATAAGCACAAAAAATTTTTTTTCTTGACGAAAATTTTTACACAATACCCCCAACATCATTGAAATGATATATCTTCAATATTTGATTGTTTTGTATCATTTAAATGGTTTTTATAGTGTTATTATATTATTTCGGACATATTTTGATTATTTTAAAGCAAAAACAATTTTTTCTGAAAAATTTTTTTTAAAAATTTTTGTCTTGGTCCCCCCTGTGAAAAATATCGAAAATTTCAAAATTTCGATTTTCGGGCCTGACATCTCCCAAATCATTTTTTAATGATTTTAGGGTGGTTTGGGAGTAAAAATAACCATATCCCATCCCTTAAACTCAAAATCCGTCTATACCGAACACCCAATGAGCCCGTGGCCATGTTAATATACAGTTCAGAACTTTGCGATATATCGGAAATGTTGTTTTTCAATGGAACAAATCGCCAAATCAATATATTTCAACAAAACCGATAATTTTCGATATTATCGCAAAGCTCTGATACCGATAGATAAATTTTGTGATAAATAAAACCAACCGTAATATTACATTTAAGATTTCCACAATAATATGCTGTATCAATGGACGGACCATGGATATCCATAAGCCGATTATAACTGGAACCACATGTTGCAATTTTGTAAGAGGTACATTGGCAAACTACAAAAAAGAGAATGTATAAATTACAATTATTAAAACGTAAAAAAGCTAACAGATAAATTGAAAAACAATTTGAAAGCCCGAAAATGGCACACTTCCATCACTAACAAATTCAAATAAAACATATTCTTCAGAATCATTTTTGAAAGTTCCAAGAACAAAACTTGGGCTATTTTTGTAATCAACTATTCGGCCGTCATTTTTGGTTTGATTATTTTTGTTGTAATATTTTATGTAATCAATGTAATCTTCAAGTTCCGCAGACATTGTAACATAAACTGCTGTATTTGGTGGAACAATTAATTCATAGATACATTGGGTGCTAATTTTGCAACCCTTTGTGACATTCATATTTGTCCAAGTTATAACATCTTTGTCATTTCGGACTCGGCAAGATGCATTTCTTTTTTCTTGTGTTCTTTTTACGATGCTGAGATACGCTTGAAATTCGATATCCGTAATATTAAAATTCGGGTCACCTTTTGTTAAAGTAATTTGAACTAAATTGTCACTGTTATAATAGGGGTAATTGATTCTTACGCTTTTTTCACTAAATAAATTTTAATTAATTAATTAGTTTTTGGATCTTTGGTTCAGTTTTTGGGTCGACCGGCACCGAAAAATTTTGGATCATAAATGTTTCATTTGTGAATTATCAAAAAAAATCGTTTGGGGGTGGCGAATCTATGGATGGATGAAATTAAAATTAAAAAAATATCGGATCGCTTGCAGTCATGTGACTTGACTTTTTTGCCGTCCCGGCCTGTGCCCGTCACTTTTAAAAAGCGCCCCATGCCCCGCTCCGCCCCGAAAGCAGGGTGTCCCGTAGGACGTTGGGACGGGGCAAGTCACACATCAGTGATCGCTTGACGAATATGACATTTTTTTGCACCAAAAAGGGTATTTATTTACTTTGCTATAATATCAGTCGTATTTTCAATTCTTAAAAAAGTTGTCGCTGAAATATTTAAAGTTTGAAGAACAATTTTGAAACCGAATCCATCGGGGGCAAAAAACCTCCATTTACAAGTTTTTTGGCGAATTTGTTTGTTAAAATAGCTTGATCGAAGATAAAGAATTTGATTTTCTGTTAAAATTTCAAAAGGTTTATCTTTGCTTAAAAATTCCATGGGACACTCTTCCAATTCTTCAACAAATACAATGAAACCCTGCTCTGCAATTGGATTTCTGTCTTCTGGAAAACTGCTTCGAAGCAAATATGAAAAAGTATTGTTAATTGAAAACATTGAAGGAAATTTTTTGAATGTTTGTGGGAATTGATAATATCCCAAAATCATTTGATAACTCTAAAATTATTATTTGTTACAGGAGAAAAAAATGATGTAATATTTTATTTTTCGAATGTTTTTAAAAATTTTATTATTTAAAAAAATTTTCAATCTACCGTATTTTCGTAATTTGATAATAAAAACTTTAAATCACATTGATCTTGGAGTTTTGCAGATAAAAAATTTGGAAAATTTTGAGTTTCAAAAAATGCAATTTCATTTAACTTTAATTGTACAGTGCCATCGGTGCAATCAAAGCTTTCAGCAGCAAATGAAAATAAATATATGTTTAAAATGATTATTATTGACATCAACAACATTCTAATAATTCAATACACTTTTTCGGAAAATAAAATTTAAAAAAGTGTGAAAAATTATTTTTTTTGACAGACGTCTCCTTTGATTGTAAGCGGATTATTTGATTAAAAAAATTTAACGTCAAACTGTATATAAAGAAACCGGAACAATCTTTTAGCTTTTATTTAAAATTTTATTGAAAATTAAGAATATTTTTGCAAAGTATAAATAGATTAAGAAAAATTGAGGGCTTTAATTTTACTCTGTTCATATTTGTGCCTTAAAGGGAGAGTTGACAACGAAACAAGTAAAAAGTGATCCATTCTCTCAACACGAAAATGCTTCAGAATTTCTGAATCAAAAAATTCTGATAATTTTTTCTTTCTTTTCGCATTTTTCTAATCACATAAAAAATTGGTTGCAATTAAAACCTGAGTTTCACGTTTTTATTTTCATTTTTTTCATAATTGTTGCCTGATTCAGTGATGTTGCGACTCCGACTCCGGAGTCGGAGTCGATGCATCGACTCCGGTAGAAATTTTTTTTAAAAACATTTAAAACTGTTTATTCTGCAGAATGTTGTTTCAAAAACACCTTTTTTTCACATCAAAGCTCTAATGGATTATTTTAATTGCCTCAAAAATAAGTTGAAAAATTTTAAAAAATTTAAAAAATTTCAAAACTATTTTTTGGTTCAAATATTAATTATTTTATTATTTAAAACAGTCTAATAGTGTAAATTGGCATTTAAAAAACACTTTTATGTGTTTTAAAGAAAATTTTGAATTTTGAGTCGACTCCGGAGTGGACTCCAGTGACTCCGAAGTCGGAGTCAGAGCCGATAAAAAATGTCGGGCACAACACTGGCCTGATTTACATCGAATCCAGCGTGCAATTTTATGGTTCGATGTTTGGCAAAGTGTGTCTTTTTTGCAAACACGAATTGCCGGATTTTCAAATTTTTTCTTGGAGCAAAATGCTGATAATTATTTTTTAGCAATTTTTTTAAAAAGAAAATAGTTAAAATTTATTTTTCTTTTAAAGCTGATAATTCCATATTTATTTTTAATTTTGCTGAAAATAATTATGGATAAAAACCTAAAACATCAAGGACCATTTTTTCCATTATTTAACGATTTGAGTAGTGTCAATAATTCATTCAATTCATTTTAAAAATATAAAAAACCCCCGTTAAAAAATATCTGTCAACTATTTTTTTTTAAAGTTTTATAAAAAATTTTCTTTAGACAGTGTCAAACTTCTATATTTATTGCGCACCCCCCCCCCCCCCTCTAAAATCCTTTTTTTCCTTATTAACAGCTGTTTGAAAAAAATTAGACTGTTTACAAAATGTCAAAAATGTATCAAAGTGATTTTTGACATTAAAAAAATTGCTCGATTTTTATTTCCAAAGCTAAAATAAAACACCCCCCCCCCCCCCCCCCAAAAAAAGAAGTATAAAAGCAAAGCAAGAAAAATAGAAAAATCATTCATTTCAAATTCGGATTTATTGCATCTCTTCCCCCCTTCTTTCCGAATCTCCCCTCTTTTTTTGTTTAAAAAAACTTCTTAAACGGATATATAATGCATAGTTCAACGGTTTTATTTGTGGCAATATTTGGGATTGGATTTTTTCATCTTTTTCAAGCTTCCCCAATTGGACATGTTGGATTTAATTTCGTAGAAGTTGAAGCAGGAACAACAGAATTGGCTGCTGTGCCATCAACCACGACGACGACTACTTCAACATCTGAATCTCTCAGTACAACAGAAGAAATTCCCCGACCAATTTTAAATGAAACTGCTGTAATTGATACTTTAACAACCACAGATATTTCATCATCCAATGAAACACATATTCGACAAAAACGTTCTTGTGGATGTTGTGGTGGTGGTGGAGGTTGTGGATGTTGTTGTTGTCGGTGAGTAATTACTATAGAATATCTGATTCTAATATTTTAAAATGATATATTTTTAGGCCATGCTGTTGTTGTTGTTGCAAACCGTAATTTCATTTTTTTTTCTATTCTCACAAACTTTGATATTTTAAGATTAATTTTTCAGATGTTGCTGCTGCTGCCAGCCTTGTTGTTGTTGTTGCAAATGTTGTTGTTGTCGATGCTGTTGTTGCCGGTAAGAATTATAAAGATAAATGGCACTAGTGCAGTTTTGCTCCCCCAACTAAAAATGAAAATTCAATATATGGTTTGGGGGGAGCAAAAGTGCACTAGTACCCGAAATATACATATATATATAAATTTCTAAATTCCAAAACCATTTAGGCCTTGTTGTTGTTGTTGTTGCAGACCTTGCTGTTGTGGATGTGGAGGATGTGGTGGAGGATGTTGTGGATGTGGAGGTGGACGCAGAAAGCGATCCCTTCAAACTCTCACCCACAAATTAATGAACAAACAAGCTGCCCTTCTTCGTGAAGATTCTGCTGCTTCTACTTCTTCTATTTCTGGATTCTTCTTTTCCACCACTACCACCCCAGCTCCAACTACTTCTTCAACTACAGCAATTTATACAAATGCACAGATTGATGCATTTGGAAGAAGTTATGCAAATTTGGCATTCGCAGATTTTACCAATAATGCTCCAACACAATATTTTTATGCCCCTGAAGAATTATCATACGATCAACAACAACAATAATTCAGCAACAAAAAACTTTCCCTTTCAATTTGAAAAAGAAAATATCCAAAATCTTTTTCATTTTTATTTATTACAATTAATTTATTACGGTACCTTTTGGTGCTTAATTCCATAGATTAATAAAAAAAAGTTATTTATATTTTATTTGCACAAAATTACAATTTGACATTTCATTTTTGCAAAAACTGTGCAGCTTTAAATAAAAGAAAAGAAGCATTACGGTACTTTTTGAAAAATTATATATAAAATATAATTTATAAGAATGTTATATTTTTTAAAAATTTCTTTCAATTTTTTTAATTAATATTGCTACCAAACACTACAAATATATTTTACAAAACTACAGTAATCCCAAAAATTTTACAGTATCTAAATTTTAAAAAAAGGTAATAAATACAGTACATTTACAAATGTTTAAAAAAATATAACACCTTTATAAAAATCAGTTTTACTAATACATTTAGCCTAAAAAAAGATAAAATCAACAAAAGAAATCAGAATATGATCCTTCAACTTTTGAAAAATATACAATTACAAGTGTGAAAAGATAATTAAACAACTGGAGAGGAAAATTCAAAATATAAAATCAAAATTAAACCGTACAATGCAAAATAAATACAACAGTACAAAAAATAAAAAAAGTTAATAACAAAAAATTAAAAATGAAGAAATAATAATAAAAAGAAGAATTACTACGTTTATCTTTTTTGGGTAATGAATTTTTATTTAAAAAATGAGTATCAAGTTTTAAAAAAATTTGAGATATGAATTCAGACGCATAAATTAGTTGATTATGAATTAAGTGTACAAAAAAACAGCTATGCTATAAACCCGCGACGTTTTTGAAGATATTCTTTAAGATTCGGAGCATTTGAAGAAGTTGGAGTTTGAGATGGCACACGAAAAGATTGACGGACGCTTAAATCTCTTTGAAATGGGGAAGTTGTTGGAGTTTCAATCATTGAATGCCGAAGTGTATCATGTCGACTAAATTCAGCTGTTACCTTCTGGAAAAAAAAATTTATGTAATAATTTCAAAAGCTACCGTAATCAACAAAAAATAAAAAAGTGAAAGACCCTCACTTCATAAGAAGAATCAATTGTTGCAATGATAGTCTTGAAATAATCAAAAAATTCTCCAATACTCATTTTCTTTACAACCAAATATTGAAATACATTCGTTTTTGTATCATTGAGTTTTTCAACAGCTCTTTTTTGTTCATCAATAAGATTTGATATATTCTAAAAAATTTCATTAAACGTTTTTCCAACAAACCAAAAAAAAAACAAACATGTAAATCATTTTTGGCAGGGTCTTTCATATTTTCATTTATTTCAATTTCTTCAAGACGGTCTTCCAAATCTTTTACTTTTTTTGCTGCAACATCAATAATACCAGTAATTTCATCGAGCACAGGTTTTCTAAAATCATAAAATACATTTATCATAAATGGCATTTTTTGTGCAAATGCAAAAAAACTTACGAAGCTTCATTAATAACAATCTTTAATTTCAAAATTTGAAAAAGTTCACTTTTCAATGATTGAAATTTGTCAATCATCACATCCATTACAGACATTTTTGATGGAGCATCTTCAGTCGTTATCATCAAAATTCTAACCAAATCATTAAATTCAAATCCAGCAGCACCATAATTGTTTGTATTTTGATTCAAAAAATTTCCAATTTGCCAAACTTTTTCACAAAGTATTTTCAATTGTGGATAGACGCGAATAATGCTATCAAAAGCACTTTGAATAATCATTATTGAATCATGAGATCTTTGCATCTACAAAAAATTAATGTGTAATTAAATGAGAGATTTAATATGGAAAAACATACATCAGCTTGAAGCTCTTGTTTTGCAACGATAAGTTCAATCAAAAATTTAAAGCCGGGATGCCGAGAAACATGAAAACAAAATAAATCAGCATCAGCAAAATTTGAACATGAAATTAGATTTTTATACGGTTCAAGTTCATTTTCAGTTGGATAAACTTTTAATAAATTTTCAAGAATATCTTTGCTCACATTTGGATTCAACGAAGTTGTGACAGCTTTCATCAAATCATCGACAGACATTTTAAGTTTTCTAAATACCAATTCAATTGCAAGTTTCTTTTTATCATTGACCGAATTAAGCGCAACTTCTTTTATTGATCTTTGTGCAAGAGATGGACGGCATGAATTTGGTGGCTTCTTTTTGAATAAATATTCCAGTTCATCAACAACATCATTTGAAAGAGGAGAAGATTCTATTTTTTCAAAGAGAGTATTTTCTAAAAATAATGAAATAAATAAAATCATTTTATGAAGGAAAACAAACTTACTGGATTCATTATCAGTAATTGCAGTCCAACGACATGGTACAGTTGGGTTATTCTTGGTATACTTAATACATTTCTTTGATTCAGGTTTTTTGAAGCCACAGGTGAGAAAATTGAAACCGCCGGTAGGCGGCGGTGGAGGTGGTGGATTCGTTCCATTTGCAAATAAAGGAATTGATGAACTTTGAGGTGATGTTGTTGCACTTGCAAAGAATCCAGGTAATGGAGGAGGCGGCGGAGGACCTGGAGTTGAAAGTAAGGGAGGTGGTGCAGGAATTGAAGAACCAGGCAATGGAGGTGGTGCAGGAATTGAAGAACCAGGCAATGGAGGTGCTGCAGGAATTGAAGAACCAGGCAATGGAGGTGCTGCAGGAATTGAAGAACCAGGCAATGGAGGTGCTGCAGGAATTGAAGAACCAGGCAATGGAGGTGCTGCAGGAATTGAAGAACCAGGCAATGGTGGTGGCGCAGGAATTGAAGAACCGGGCAATGGAGGTGGAGGAGGAATTGAAACAAATCCAGGTGGTGATGGAGGTTCTTTTTCGTTCACAATAACGACATCTTCTGCAACATTTTCATTCATTGACACTTCGATTTCATCACCATCTTCTGCTGCCGATTCAGAACCAGTAGAGTCTTCTGGAATGGGCTGAAGAAAATAATTTGAAATTTCAGGTTGAGGTTCTTCTTTGTTTTCTTCATCAAAATTAATATCTTTTGAAACATTGTTATTATTTACTTCTGGTTCAAGTTCTTGTTCCTCTTCAACTACTGCTGTGGAATCCAAAGATGGAATTGGTGAAACACATGATGGAGAACGACGAATACTTCCTTGTCTTTGAATATCAGAATTGCTACGACGAATATTAGTTGGAGTTTGCAAATTTGGATCACTTCTACGAATACTGCCTTGTCTTTGTATGTTTGAATTACTTCGACGAATACTTCCTTGCCGTACAGATGAGGAGTCAGGTTTGAATACCAGCAATTCTTTCTAAAAATGTATTTATTAACAAACTGAATTAAAAAATTATTAATTATTTTTTTACCTTTAAAAACATTTAGGACTCAATGAAAAAAAAGTATTGTTATTATTTTTCCAATCTGTATTTACTCAAAATTTAAAGAGGAATTAGTCATCACTTTACTAGAACAGAAAATAGAAAATTTCAACATGTGAGACTCGCAAAAAAAAAACTAAGAAGCTTCTAAGGCTTTTTTTATGTTTGCTTTAGCTTCTTTTGATATGGTGATAAGAAAATTAAAACAGAACATAAATTTTTTAACTTTTACGCACGAGTGGGTTATATTGCAGTAAAAAGGAATGTTATTTGTCGCGTTTTTTTGCAAAAACAAACTTGCAAAAAATATTTTATTCTGTATCAAAGATCGTTGTCCAGAAAAAGTCAGACAGCTTTAATGTTAAAAGAACGGTAAAAAAAAGTGTGCACATTAATGATCAAGAAAGGAAAAGGGAAGGGAAGCAGGGTAAAGTTTGCTGCAAAATATGAAAAAGGTATTACTTTACTCAACTATTTTTCGTGGCACGCGACAACTAGCTGTTAAGAAAAAGGTCAGACAACGATGACCTTTTGGCCTATTTAAGATTTCCCTAATATATATATATATCCCATTTATAATCCCACATCATAAGAAAAAAGCTTACTGCAAGTGACATAATATCAGCAAATTCATGAGCATTTTTAGTTCCAAAAGGTCGACCACTTCGTGAATGTTGAGTTAAAGCTTCCATAATCGTTTCATCTGCTTCAATTAATTTCTTAAAATATTCAATTTGTTCGTAAAGCACTGAACCTTCTGGTGGATCCTTGATAGAGTTAACAATTGATTGAAGACCTGAAAAAGGAGGAGATTAAAAGTTTAAAAAAAAAGTTAATATCAAAGCAAATGTAAAAAAAGGCGTTGGAATATGTTATATATATGCGCGGCGCTTTTTTCATTATCTCAAAAAGCAGCAGCAGCAAAACAGGTGAGCATAAAAAAACAACAAAATAAATATGGCAAATTTCTTTTTGATTTTTCCCCGACAAAATCATAAACTTTGCAATCATTTTCTGCTGCTGATACTTTTAAATCACGTCAAAGAAAAAAGTATGACACTCTTATTTTTTTGCTTGTTATCAAAGCATACCTCCATCATCTTCCCATAATGATAAAAAAAAAACAAATTAAATAGTTTCCAACACCTTAAAAAATGTTGATATAAAAACTTACAATAATAAGTTGATTGAAGAAAAAAAAATAACAAAAATAATATATCTCTTCTTTTTATTTTTGACGCAACTGATTATCAACGAAAAAAAATGCGTGAATAAAAAAAGAACGTGAAAATTCAAAAATGGAAAAAAAATTCTTCAAATGAATTTTACGCGCGTTGAAAAAAATTCAAATTTTTACGTAAAAAAAATTTAGAGTTGTATTGCGTCATCAAAAATACCGTAAGGTTTTTGCTTTACATAAATCTCAAAAAATTTATATTTGATCGTTATTACCTCTGATCTTTGAAGTTAGGATATTAGAAAGGAAATTGTTAAAAAACTTTTTAAATCCAAAGCACTTAATCAAAGGTTTGTAAAATTTTGTAACAAAATTTTTGTTCCCACTATTCTTTTTTTTCAACAAAACACAAAAAACTTTCTCACGAGGCAGAAGATCAAAATCTCGCGCAAATGATTTTTTTACAACAAAAAAGAAATAAAATAAAAATATTAGCGTAAAATGGCAAAAATTTCAACACACTAAAATCGCAAAAAAGACGGCAAAATTACAACGTTTTTAGAAAAGGAATAAAAACAACTTCAAAAATTAGAAACATATCAACAATTTTCTAAAATCGATGAACTTTCTCCCCCTAAAAATAAGATTTGCAGCTATATCAAATCCCCAAAATTTTCCTTTTATTAATCCCCCAAAAATTATTTACCTTTAAATTCATGCTTCCAAAAATGATATCTTTCACCAATTGTTGATTGTTCCATCAAAAATCGATTTATCAGTTCTAAAGCTGTAGCTCTTTTATCATTTCCTTGTCGAGGTGATTTTAAATCAGTGAAAGCTTTTTTGGCAGTTTTTAATGTAACTGGAGGAGGTAATCTTGCAACAGCTTGAATAATTGGATGTTCTAAAAATGCAATTATTAGCAGTTTTTTTGAAAGATCACTTTTTGGAAAATAAAGATTTAGCAAAAATTGATATCATTAATAAAAAAAAACAGTATAAAATCATTATTTTTGACTGGTCTTGGAAATAAAGAAAAACTTTCTTTCCAAAACCAAAAAAATCGAAAAAATGAATTTCGTATTTTTTATCACAAAATTTTGCTAAAACACACCGAAAAAATGCCAAATTCCAAATTTATCAATAAATAAATGCATACCTTTATCTTTTTTATTTCTGCTAATACTTCGTCGAAGAAAATTTCCAACCATGCTGCTTTTCTTTTATCAGTTAGAAATTGAAAAAAACAAGTAATTTGTTAGTTTAATTAAGTTATAATTAATTTCTGCACAAACTTGTGTGTTAAACAAGTAATGTTGACAATAAAAATCAATCAATGGCATTTTTAGTTCAAAAAAAATTATGCAAATTTTGTGAGGGAATGATTTATGTGAGGAAAAATTTTTTGTGTGTTTCACGAATGACAAAATGAAACACCAAAAATTATGTAATCTTTTTAGCACAAAGCTGGGCCATTGGAAAATTGTTGAATGGTTGGAAAAATTACCCACAGTTTTGGCATTCGCCCTTACAGATAGATTAGTTTTTTTGTAAGCCATGGAAGAAAAAACGAATATTTTACTAATTCTATCAGGTTGTTCGATAAGTCCTGTCGGGTGTTTGATAGACTGGCAAATTTTTAGTTTTTAATGAAAGTCGTTAATTTCTTTTTTAAAAGATGTTCATGGGTATTGAAATTTATGGTTCAAAGGCTTTCTGGCGAGATTTTATTTTTGGCGGATTTACAGGGGATATACGGGGATTAACCCGGATTTATAAGTATTTTGCACAGAAAAGTAACAAAAAAGTGAATAAAAGGTTGAAAAATTTACATAAAAATGAAGAATGGATTGTTGGCGACCAGATATAATACTGCTTGCCAATGCTTATTGTGCCGGATTTAATTTATGCAAATTTTTCTGGATATACGGTAATTTTTGAGTTTTTAAACTTTTTTATATTATTTTTTGACTGCATTGTAACAAAAATGATAAAAAATAATAATTACAGGTTCTGTGGATCAAATGGTATGTTTTGGTACCATTAAAAATTTTTTTTTACATTTTTTAACCTTCATGGAAAAGTTACAGTAGGCGCTCCACTTCATTGAGCTCCAAAATGGTGATGAACTAATTTTTGTGTAGAAATCTTCCACAGAGAAGTCAAACACATTCAAAATTATCGATTTATATAAAAAAAACAAAAAAAAAATTTTTCGAAAATTTTGACGTTTCACAGGGGGTACCAAGCAAAATGCCGAAATTTTCGAAAAATTTTTTTTTTGTTTTTTTGATATAAATCGATAATTTTGAATGTGTTTGACTTCTCTGTGGAAGATTTCTACACAAAAATTAGTTCATCACCATTTTGGAGCTCAATGAAGTGGAGCGCCTACTGTAACTTTTCCATGAAGGTTAAAAAATGTAAAAAAAAATTTTTAATGGTACCAAAACATACCATTTGATCCACAGAACCTGTAATTATTATTTTTTATCATTTTTGTTACAATGCAGTCAAAAAATAATATAAAAAAGTTTAAAAACTCAAAAATTACCGTATATCCAGAAAAATTTGCATAAATTAAATCCGGCACAATAAGCTTTGGCAAGCAGTATTATATCTGGTCGCCAACAACCCATTTTTCATTTTTATGTAAATTTTTCAACTTTTTATTCACTTTTTTGTTACTTTTCTGTGCAAAATACTTATAAATCCGGGTTAATCCCCGTATATCCCCTGTAAATCCGCCAAAAATAAAATCTCGCCAGAAAGCCTTTGAACCATAAATTTCAATACCCATGAACATCTTTTAAAAAAGAAATTAACGACTTTCATTAAAAACTAAAAATTTGCCAGTCTATCAAACACCCGACAGGACTTATCGAACAACCTGATATAAACAGCTAATTTTCCCAAATCCTGCTTTGATCATATATTTTCAAAAAATTACTGTATTGCTTTTTTTTAAATCATTTTAAAAATTTACAAAAAAAATTTGCTGGAAGTGGGATTCGAACCCAAGCCCTCATTCGAGGAGTAGAAAGCCCGACCACACATTGTGTGTAAGAGAAAAATTGCTCTTGAGTCTACCGCCTTAGACCACTCGGCCATCCCAGCACATATTTTTGGGTGCAAATTTTGTTGAGGATACAGAGGCCGCAAAAAAAGGAAAACATGTTTTTTTCTTTTTTTTTGCGTTGAAAAAATATGTTTGAATAAAAGTTTATGCTCAATAAAAAGGAATTGTTTTAAAAAAACACCAATTAATATGTATTATGATAGTCTAATATATAAATAGGAAGAAATAAATTCAAATATCAATATTTTATGGCAATTGATTTGAGTCAAATCCCTGCAAGAAAACAAGGGGTCGAGGTAATGTAATCAATTGTGCCTTTAGGATATCAGAGAAAAACAAGGGCCACATAAACCAAGAAATTCTCATTTCTATATACATCTATTCATTGAGAGCATACGAGTTTTTCCATCTTTAATAGTTATGATTAAATTTTTCTTCCTTAAAGATTTTGAAAAAATGAAGGTGGATCAAAAAACTGTTGATAATATTTGTGCTTTAACAATTGCTATTATTGTTTTTACTATATTTGCACCCCTATTATTTGTCAATTTACCTGCTACAGAAGAATGTCAAAAGTTGTTAGTATCGGAGAAAGAATTCGCAGAATTACAGACTTACTATAATCATTTTCGTCAACGTGTAAGATTTAAAATGTTTTTGACAAAATATACTATAATTTTGTATTTTTAGTTTAATAATACCAATTTCGATATAACTAATTGCACAAAAAATGAACAATATGTTCTTCAACGTTATCTCGATCAAAAACAATACCGCGAAATTTGTTTTAATACATTTTTTCGTGATGACATTCCTCTCCTCCTTGAACGATATCAAAAAGAAAAAGCTGAAGCAGAAGTAGAAATTCTTAAAAATGAAATTCAAAAAATTGAAAATAATTTTAAGAACGAAAAAGAAATAGAATGCCAAAAAGTGTTATTATCTGATGCAGATTTTGCTGAATTAAATGCAAATTACACCCGCATAATTTCCGTAAAATTAACTCTTTTTTCTTTAACAATAGTGTGCTCCAATTACTACCTCGGTTACGGCTACAAAAAATTTTAATTTTAGTTTTGGCATCGAATGTCGCATAATTTTAATTAAAATAATGTTTTTATTTGTTAGAAATCATTAGCTTTGAACTATTAGCAGTGTCTCCACCGTTCCGTTTTGGAACGTCCGTTCTTCCGTTCCGTTCCCGTTCCAGAACGGAACGGGAACGGATGGGATTTAGGAACGGAACGGACGGAACGGGTAAAATTCCAAAAAGAACGGAACGGAACGCGTTCTTTTTTGGGATTTAGACGTTCCCGTTCTTTCTCCCTTTTTTGCCCTTTTTTCTTAAAAATCAGGGTAAAATTACAACTTTTCAATCGGAAAAAATTTTTAAAATCCGATTTTTGCTGTTTTACTATTAAAGTTACACCTTTTACTTTTTAAAATATAGCAAAGAAACATTTTTGAGTTTAAAAATAATGAATTTTATTAATTTTTAGAAAATTTTGTAAGAACGGGAACGGAATTGGAACGGAACGCGTTCCTGAAGATTTTGGAACGGAACGGACGGGAACGGGTTGATTAAAAAAAGAGTACGGAACGGACGGAACGGATACGGCCCAAAATGGAACGGAACGGAACACGTTCCAAAAAAAAGTGGAACTTTGGAGACACTGACTATTAGGTCGTATCAAAAGTTTTTTCCTCTTTTTTTTACTTGGCAAAATGTCTTTGCGCGGCAAACAACGGCACAAACTTTCGGTTAGGCCAATCATAAAAAACGAGCTACTACAAAAAAATGTTTTGTTCGTTTATTTTTTAAAAAATGAATTTAGATTATTGCTTTTTTAATTAGTGGTAGTAATAAAGTGGTAGTGAAAATTTTTTAACTTAAGGGGGGACGAAGGCTGTATACAGAAAAAAAAATTTCGGAGGGTGCATCGAACGTTTGGGGGGGGGAGGCTCGCCTTTGATCTTTTGTCGCCGCCAACATAAAGCGGCAAAAGATCAAAGGAAATTCCTCAGTTCGGGGGGAAAGCACAGATCCTCGACGCGAATCAGCGCTTAATGGAGCTGCAAAATCTTTAAAAAAAGCAGCTCCAATGAAATTTGTTAGTGGTGTGTCTGCCCCCTTTAAAGCTAGCCAAGAGGTGATACAAAAATAGCGGTAGCCGGGACACGTTCTTCAAAAATATTTATTAATTATGAATTTTTAGTCTACTAAAAAGCAATATACAGAAAGTGAAAGAAAAATAATTGAAAATGTTCAAGATCAGCAGTATTATCAGAAAATTTGTTCCATATCATTTCCCTCTCGAGATGTTCCCCTTCTGATTCAACGGTTTCAAAAAGTAAAAGCTGAAAAGAAAGTTGAAAATCTTCAACAAAGTAAAATTGAAAAAAATTCAAACGAAATTGAATATCAAAAAGAAGCCGAAAAACAAAAGCGTAAAAAACTTTTAGCTGCTTTTATAAAAGCTTCTGAAAATATTCGCAACGGTTTGGTCAAACTTTTTGGGATTCAAATTGATCCATTTAAACAATGCCTTAAAAACTACAATGAACTTGTTGAAGATGTTGCAGAAATTTATGGTTTTAAAGTTGAATAATTATTTTTGGTGCTTTGTGATTTTTTTTGTGATAAAAATTTTGTGTGATAAAAGTCTGTAATCACATTTTGATCATGATAATTGCATGAAAGCAGCATTAACAAAATCTTAATATTAAACCGGGAAAATAATTTACTCTTCAAAAATTGCACAAACTTTTTCATATATAAGATTGCTACAAAGACTCATGTTTTTAGTCAAGAAGAATGCCTTCAACTTTTACATTAATTATGTAGTGATAAAACTCAATAAAATATGTCACACTTTTAAAACAATATAGTTTTTTCAATGAATTCAAAGAATTTGTGTCATTTTTTCATATTTATTTTGTTCAAACGTGTTTTTTGGTCGTTAATAATTTTTTGCCTTTCGTTACGGAAGGCAAACACTTTTAAAAACAAAAATGAACTCGAAATTGAAACAAATTCATTTAGAAAAATCCATAAAAATTGACAACGGTTTGAAAAAGAATTTATATAACTGTTATTGATTCAAAAAGCTAAAAAGCTAAAAACTGAAATCCAAAAACAAATCAATAAAATGAAAGCATTTTGCCATTTTTGTCTTCTTTGCCATGAATTGACCTAATTATACATACATGTATGCCAAATAAAAATATAAAAAAAGTATTAAAACTCATTTAAAAAACAAAATCATTTATTATTTGATAAAATAAATTTCCAACAAATGTTTGTGCTCCACGAAAAAAACTTTGAATCCGCGGGCAACAAGATCCCGAACGGATTTCCTTCGAAATGGTGCACAGTAAACATAAGAAAATGTTTCTGTGTGTTTTTTTTGTGTCGAAATTTTAAAAATTTTGTTATTTATTGTTTGGTAAAAAATTATTATGTAAGTTTTTAAAAATGTTGTATGAATTTAATAAACTTAAATATTTTACAGAATGAAAGACGTTACTGCACCGGAAGAAAAACGCCGGCCTTCTCAATGTGAACCCCGTGATGATCCTCGTACCCGGCTTCAACTTTATCATATGGAACCTCGTTCTTCATCTGGAGAGCCAGTTATTGGAAGAAATGATGATGCCCCGCCGGTTCTTATTAATAATGAAAATGCTGAAGTCAGCCGATCGATCGCTTCTCCCTTGGATGTTGGAAGAAATTATTCTGAAAATCGATTGAATCTTGTTCCGGAAGTTTCACCACCTCCATCACAACAACAACAACAACTTCATAATAATCTTGATGCGGCGGATTCAGATGGAGCTGAAAATGTTGTTCAATCTACTTCAAATACCGTTCCTCCTGAAAGAAATTTTTCTGCTCCTGCTTCCTCAACCGAAAGAAATGAACCAAATTATGTTCCAGAACCTGGGAGAAATGGTATAATCAGAAGACGATGGAATGACGGTCCAACCCCGGCAATGAATCTTGCACAACAAAATGTTCTTCCAGAAGCTCTACCACCGCCAAATGCCAATGAAATTGCGCCACAAGAAGAACCGATGATTTTGAAGATGGACAACATCAAATTCCGATCGGCCAAGAAAATCCCGTTCCTTTGAATAATCAAAATATAAATGTAAGTCATTATTTTTGTTATAAATTATATATAAAATATGCTACTTTTTTCCAATTTTAGGAAGCAAATGGAAATGCTAATATCAATATTTTTGATCATTTGTTTTTATTCCCTGTTCAACAATTTGGAATACCTGTTTATGATGTAAATCTTCATTTTTATGGAAGTATTGATATTACTGAATATCAACATGTTCCAATCCATGTTTGGTATACGAATACTCATTTATTCTATATGCCCCATCTGTTTTTTATGAATCCTGCGGATCAATTGTTGCATACTAGAATGATTACTTTTCCGGCTTTTATTCAACCCAATTCTGTTTCTTGTGTTATTGATGGCCATTATTTGCATTTCTTTGGACAATTTGTATAACTGTTTTTTTTGTTTAACTTTTTTATAACCATTTTTTTGTAATTTTGTTAATGTTTTTTGTTTTAATAAAATTTTTTTGTATGCTTTGAGCAGTAGTTTTTTGGTGCAACAAAATTTTAAGAAAGAAAAAATTTTTAGAATCAATTATCAAAAAATTTATTTGTTTGGTAACAGTGTATTCCCGCTACCACCTTTTAGCGCTATCGCTCCGCTACCGCTATTTCGAAATTGCCGCTACCGCAACCTCTCCGCTACACCGCTATCTGCAGGCGCTACCGCTGCTGCTATCGCTACTGCTATCGCTATTTTCCAACAATATTTTGGCAAAAAAAAATGTCTTTCATCAAAATTTTGTTCTTTTTTAATGCGTTTGCACTTTTTTGCTACATTTTGATCTTGCTTTTGAATATTGCGTCAAATTTTCCTTCCATAAATTAGGTCAAAATGGATATAAATGGACGCAAAAAGTAAATAAATATTTTTTTTGGGCAAAAAGTCAGAAACAGAAAGAAAGCAAATAGCCCCGCTACTTTTTCAACCGCTACTGCTCCGCTACACCGCTATTTGCAACCGCTACCGCTATTTACCGCTATTCACAAAAGTAGCGGTAGCGGTAGCGATAGCGGGAATACACTGTTTGGTAATTTTAAAAACAGTTTAAAGTTTCTAGAAATAATACCACTATCGTTTCACTTCCTTATAAATAGAGACGTGCAAGGTTTTTTCAAAGTTCGCCAAGTATTATAATTTTGGTACCATCAGAATCGCCTTAAAAAAATCATTGGGAATAAAAAAAGAAAAAATAAAAAAAATATTATTAATAACGTTTAATTAATGGTTGAAAAATAAGAAAATGTGATTTTTTTTCAGTCGGGGAACACATTTTGTTTGTAAATATTTTCGTGTCGCGTTTGCAAACAACACTTTTTTTGCAGTGTCGAAGGCGCAGGTTCGATTCCCAGCTGAAACACACAAATATTTTTTATCTTCGATTGAGTTTATTTTTTGTACACATATGCTGTCGACCATGGAGAATCCAAAAATAAAAGCAGTTTTTTCCTTAAAAAAAGTATGCAGTTGTTGGACTCGAACCTGTGACCGAAGGACTGTTACGCAACGTCTCCCGCACTTGGCCGTAGACGCAAACTTTTTACCGCTCACTTTCGCGCAAGTTTTGTTAATTTTATCCGGTGCAGAAAAAAATTCTGATTCGAATAGATGTGGTCCCAAAATCCGCCTCGATCGGCCGTAGTGTATCACTTTTTAAAAAACGTAAAAAATTGCGATTTTTTAGATTTTTCTCAAATTTTTTGTATAAAAGTAATGTTCAAAACTTGGATTTTTGGAATCTCTGTATTTTTTTACATCTAGAAGGATAAAAATAAAAATCATAAAGAAAAATTTTAATTTCTACAGTATACCTCTCTTGCATTTTCTTTTGACTGAAAAAAAATGCAGGGAACACGCGCGTCGCATACTGCCTGTGCACGTCTCTATAAGTTATAAAAGTCGCAAAAATCGTCATAGACTAAAAAGATATTTTCGTGTGAAGAAAAATAAGCTCCGGCGTTGGAACGATTTTTTCAACTTCTTTTGTAAAAAAAATGTAAAAAACAAGAAAAAATGAATTTTTTGATCATTCAAATTTTGTCAAAAATGCAAAAACATCATTTTTTTCACGTTTTTTACATTTTTTTACAAAAAAAGTTGAAAAAATCGTTCCAGCGCCGAAGCTAATTTTTCTTCACACGAAAATATCTTTTTAGTCTATGACGATTTTTGCGACTGTGAAACAATAGTGATACCGCATCCAAAATTAATGTCACATAATTTTTTCAATAAATATTTTTTATAAGAAACTACAAACTTTTTAAAACACCATGTTTTTTTAAGGAATCACATTCTTTTGATAAAAAATGTGATGTTGCTTAAAACTGTGAAAAACAAAGATGATTAAAAAAATAGAATCATTATGTTTTTTTATCATTCAACGATTGATCATCATCATCATTTTACATGTTTTTTACAAAAACAAAACTTAAAAACCTTTGAATGTTTTTAAATTCTTTTTCATTTCAAAAACCAATGTTCAAATTATTCATGCCATTTTTGGCATTTACAATGCTTCATCCCTTTTCATTTTTAAAGCATATAAAAGAAGCATCAAAACTTTTAATTTTCCAACATTCAAAATTTGATTTGAATTTAAACGTTTTATATTTATTTTTAAAAAAGATGAAATTAATTGTTGTAATTTCTACCGTAATCTTTGTTGCTGGAATTTGTTCGGGAAAAGTTTTGTTGAAAGAAGAAAAAGAAGATGATTCAATGACAGAAAAAATTTGTGAAATGTGCGTTTCTTTAATTACAAAAGCCACAACACAAATTATCGAACATGAAGATGATTTTAAACAAGTATGTTAAAATACTGTAGCAAATAAATGATAACTTTTTAAAAAAAGTTTAATTGCAGTAACAATTAATTAATCTTTTTAAACTTATTGTTTAATATTTTAGAATGGTGGAAAAATTTGTGATGTTGTAACACTTGGAAATGATGAACTTGACAAAAAATGCCATGAAATTATCACTGATAAGGTTGATGATATTATTAAATTGGTTCGAGATGAAACAGCTCCCAAAGATGTTTGTTCAACTATCAGTGTTTGTCCAGCTCAATAAATTTTTTTCGTGTTTTTAAACAAAAATGTATTTAAAAATTGTCATATTAAATACTTATTAATCTGAATAAATAAATTTATTATTGTTGTTAAAGCATATCAGCTTCGAAATTTTTGATAAATTTTTTAGTTTCATTTTTATATAAACAAAAAAAAGAAGAATCTGTAATTCATTTTTTAAAGGTTTACAGTATTTTTTTTGGGAAGATCGACACTTCGTTACCAACTGTAACGAAGTGTCTTTGAACCCAGCTCACGTTGGTAACGAATTGTCTTTGTAACGAAGTGTCATATATCCGTCCCAAAAAAAATTTAGCTGCAGAAATTACTCAAAAAGAATATTGTTAAAAAAATGAAAGAATAAAGAAAAAAAATTGGAACAGTTATTCCAAATCCATATAAGGTTTAAAAAACTTTTGCTGCAATTTTATTTTTTCTGTATACATCCATGTATGTACCACCTAGGTACACCGACCGACAAAAAAAACTGTGAAACAAAGTGACCACCTTTTTTTACTGGTTTTTTTTTGTCGGTCGGTATACAAGTAAAAGGCCATCAGTGATATGGATGGATCATCTCTAACTATTTAAGGCAGAGTTCATTTATATGGATCAATATAATTGATTGGCACTTAATAAATGGCAAAGAAATGCCATACAAATGAGACTGCATTTTATCATTCATTCATTCATTTGGTTAAGTTATAAACCGGTTTTTTCGCTGTGAATATTTTTTCAATTTATTTATTAAAAATGATTTATGGTTACCAAAGAGATTTTTTTATTATCTTTGGATTATGTTCAGTTATAATTTTTCAAAGTTTACAACAAAATTCCCATTCTGCTTTACTCCAACAAAAAATTATGGAATTAAATGCAACAATTCAAACTTATTCTGAAGCTAATAAACAAATTGAAGATATTTCTGATGAAAGCTCATCCTCATCAAAAGAATTGGCACAAAATCATGGCTTAACAAAATTTAATGAAGAAAATTCTTTTTGGAAATCTGCATCTGAAACCTGGCAAGGATTTAGTGAACATTATCAAAAAATTGCTGCCGAAAATGCTGAAAATTTAAAGCTATGCTCAGATAAAGCAAAAATGCAAGAAGAAACCATTGAAGAACTTAATGCTCTTTTAGATCAAAACATTAAACAAAAAAACTTGCTTGAATTTTTGAAAAATCATTATAAAGATTGTTGGGAACGTCAAAGTTATTATTGTTAAAAGTATCTTCTCGATTCTTGAATTATTTATGTTGAGTTTTTTATATATTCTTTTGCTTTTACAAATTTTTTCATTTCTGTAACAATAAAAACAGTTGAATGAATGATCCTTTATTTTTAATCTTATCAGTAATTGCTTTCTACAAATTTTTAATTCCTATTTTTGAAAAAAAAACATTCAAATTGCTGCAAATTTTTTTCCGAAATTTTCTAAACAATTTTTAAAATACAACTGTAAAAAGTATGAATTCATTTTTATTAAGCTTAACAAATATTTATAGCAACACAAACATCTTTCGGAGAATCTGCACTTTTTACTAATGTAATAATTTGATCAACTTTATCAGTGATAATTTCATGGCATTTTTTATCAAGTTCATCATTTCCAAGGGTTACAACATCACAAATTTTTCCACCATTCTAAAATATTAAACTATAAGTTTAATAAGATTAATTAATTATTACTGTAATTAAACTTTTTTAAAAAAGTAATCATTTATTTACTACAATATTTTAACGTACTTGTTTAAAATCATCTTCATGTTCGATAATTTGTGTTGTGGCTTTTGTAATTAAAGAAACGCACATTTCACAAACTTTTTCTGCCATTGAATCATCTTCTTTTTCTTCTTTCAACAAAACTTTGCCCGAACAAATTCCAGCAAAAAAGATTACGGTAGAAATTACAACAATTAATTTCATTTTTTTGGGATATAAATATAAAACGTTTTAATTCAAATCAAATTTTGAATGTTGGAAAATTAAAAGTTTTAATGCTTCTTTTATATACTTCAAAACAAATTCTTTCATTAAAAAACAAAATTCTGACGAATAATGAATAATATAAACTTTGATTGTTCGAATCAAAAAGGAATTCAAAAACAACAAATAATGTTTTAGAAAAAAATAAAATTATATCATTCATTGCTTTACATCACTTTTGGCAATTTTTATGATAAAAATTAAAACCCAAATGTTGAAAATGAAAAAATGTTTTTTTCCTACAAACATATGTTTATAAAAAACGGCGGTGTAAGCAGAAAATCTTTTTTTAAAAACACCGCTTCTTTACGCCTTAGTTTTTCATGAATATTTTTTAAACATGTAACAATAAAGTATTTTTATATAAGTAATATATTTTAAACATCGACTTTTTAAACTAGCAACATTTTATTAAATATTTCTCAATATACTTTTTTTAACATGCTACACATTCATTCGATTTTTTTAAACTTGTTACATTTAAGTAAATTTTTTTGATGAAAATTTTTAAAACAATCAACTTTTCACAAAATTTTTTTAAACAAGCTACATCTTCCACAGATGATTTGAAACATTCTAGATCTTATGAAAAAATATTTTAAAATGATACATCTTCACCAAATTAGGTAAATTATGCAATAAACTACCTAACTTTGTAAAAATATGCTACATTTTTTCATAAGATGTAGCATGTTTTACATCATTTGGCGAAGATGTAGCATGTTTAAAAAAATTTAGTTTTTTATTTTACGCGAAATGTGTTTCAAAAATAGTGAGATTTTTCTTTTCAATAGTTTCATCCCAAATACGCAAAAAAGCATTGTAAATGAATAAGTTTTTTAATAATGCAGTTTCATACTTTTAATTGTGTATTATTATTTTGTAAAAACGCACAAAGGTAGATTTGTTAAATCATTTTATTTATTTTTTTTCACAAGTAAATTCCAAAGTTTTTTTTACAACCGTTACAATTTTTTCATTTCTTATAACATAAATTGATCCACCGCGATAGATCAAAGCTTGAAAATCCCAAATCAGAATCTTTTTTGACGGCTTTACCTTCAATCTGTCGAAGATGTCCAACATGTAAATATGCAACCGGAATTTTTTTGTTTCATAATGTGGACGAGCATCAAATAAATGTTTCGAGATTACAGCAAGCATTTTTTCATTAATGTTCATACAAACGACGTCCTGGGCATTTGTCGATGAAGTTGTTGGAAATCGGTTTTTATCTTTGATTGGAAGCCCAGTAACAGAATGAATAATCCATACTCCATGGTCATTTGCGGAAAAAATCATTCCTTTAATATGGCCGCAACCTGATATTGGTTCAATACCAACATTTCCATCAGCATTGTAAATATGGATTTGATCATTGTAAGCCAATTTCAAAATATCTGTCATTGAATAAAATGGTTTCATTGTATGTTTGATAGCCTGCAATAATTGGATAGAAAAATAGGGAGCAAAAAAATATTTACCATAATTTTTTGAAGATGCCGCATTTTATTTCCTCCACGAGTCATCATATCAACATCGAGATAAAGAGAACCGCCAACTTTTTTTGGTAATAGTAATGCAATCGAATATTCAATTGGTTCTCCATTATTATCTCTGCATGTTAACTTACCCTATAATGGATTAGATTAACGTATTTTGTGAAATTTTTCAATGTTTTTGCTTTTAATTTTATGTTGGAAATTATGGACACGTAAAACTCATGCCAATGTTTATATTTTTTTAAAAAGTTTTTTCCGTTTTTTTGTGTTCTCCTGAACCAAAAAATTATACTTTCGCATCATTTGTTCAATTTTCAAGTATTTTTGCCATTTTTTAACTTAATTTTTCAACTTTTTTCTTTATATATTCTTTTCTTTCAGGGTCAAAATCAATAGAATCTGGCAAAAAAAGTTGTTTTTATGCTTAAACTATGTTGAATGTTTTGAAAAAGGTGATGACAAAAAAATATTATCAAACTTATGCATCTTCGTTTTTAATTGATCTTTTCAGTGAAGATCTTTTAGGAGCTTTTATTGATTTTTTTTTCTTTTTAGAAATTGAAATGGCATTTTTTCCGCGAAAAGTGTCTTCTCAAAGTTTTTTTTATGTATATTAAAAAATTGATAGTTTTGACATTTTAGATTTTTAAAAAAACTAACCCAAATAGAAGTGGCAATTTTAATCATATTTGCAATTCTTTCACTTCTTCGCTGACCAGAATTGTGATCATCATCATCGTCATCATCTTGTTTATTTTTTGATTGATTTTTCTTTTGAGGTCCATGTAGACATTGTGGCGGATTACTTTTAGGAGTACTTTTCCTCTGTTGATTTCGACTTGATGATGTGATTAGATTTGGATTAAACAAAACCTGAGAGGCCTTAAATTGCATAATCTCTGCATCTTCTAATTTGGCTTCAGATTGTTGTCGAATAAATTTTATTTCTGTGGGGAATTCGCTGATACTATATTTCTTTTTTGAACTTTTCTTTTCTTCAACGGTTGAAATGGAGGTGGCATTATCATTTGAATTTTCATATTTTTGAATAAAAAGTGAAAGCGTGCTTTCATTTTGTGAATCCTCTTCATCATTCTTTCTTTCTTCTTTTTGATATCTCTTTCCAATTTCTTTTTCAAAATAATTTTCATAAATATTTGCTGCTTTGTTTGAGGAGCACTTCCAGGAGGTTGATCTATTACTTGTTTTTGATAGATCGTTAGCAAAATTACCTATAATAACCTTAAAAATTGATGCAACTGTACAATCGTTTGTTTAACTCACCATATTTCCCAACATTTTGGTTATCGATTGTTTTGCTTTTCGAACAAACTACATTCAATTTTGACCAATGATTATTATTCAAATTTAGATTACTGTATTGACCATTGTCATTAGATGATTCAGGAATAAAAGAATTATTTTTTGAAGACGAAAATTTGTTGAATGTTGCCATTTCAATACAATTAATTCGTTTTAACGTTGAAGCTTATTAAATTGTGTAACAAAATTATAAACTTTGGAACAAAAAGGACAAAAATCTTCCGCGTAAAGTTTTTAAAAAATGCGCTGTGTTTTATCGTTTTTGGAAAATTTTGAAATACTAAAAATTTTAAAAGCCAAAATGATGCAATTAAACGCACAGCGGAATTTTTTGAAAATAGAAAAGAAAAATGGGCGGAGCTTTGATTATTTCGAAATCCTTATTTGCGCTTATTCATAAAACGCCAAAAATAATTTTTTTCAAAATTTTAAAAAAATTCTCTCAGTAATACAGAGTTTTTACACATGTTAATGATGATTAACATGAAATCAAAAAAGCATTTATTTATAATAAGATAAAAAAATATAAGCGACGATACATTGTAAGTAAAATATATAAACCTGTACAAAAAATTGTTGATTTTTTTTAAGAATGTGAAAATTTGTGTAAATTAAACTTACAGTATACAAATAAATTTACCGTACTTTTTTATTAAAATTGTCATTTTTTTTTTTGTTTTTTGTTTTAGTGTCCTTTTAATAATTATAATGTTTTTTATTTGTACATTCTTTTGCTAAAAAAGATACTGTATTCCCGTTCTTTTGTCCTAGAATATTTTATTTCTTGAATTATGCTTTTGGAAATTTCCTATATTCCCTAACATTAAAATTGTAACGACAAATAAAACTTGAAAATTCAATAAAATTTATTACTTTCATTTTTTTTAGCAATTTCGCAGAATTTGAAGTTCAGACAAAACAAAAACAGCTTGAGACGAAGATAACAATATTTATTTAAAACACGCAATTTTTTTGCTGTTTAAATGATTTAAATTTATTTTTTTCCATTTGCTAATTTTGTTCAAGTAATACTGTATTTTGTAAAAATATAGTAATAATAACACTGACGAAAAACAAATTTTTGAAGAATGTCAAATATTCAGTTTTGTTAACATTATTTTTATAATTCAAAATTTTACTGTATTTATTCAATCAGATTTGAATGAATCGATATTTGATTTTCATATCAATTCAATTTTTCACAGTTTTTATGCTGTATGTTACATCCTATTTTGTGGACGTTATGGCAAAAATTCACATGCGTGTTAACGTAGTCAAAACAATTTTTCTCGGAAAAGTTTCCATAACCAATCATTTTAATTTTTTTCTTTTTTTAAACTCAAATAAAAGAACAATTCGGGTTTTAGAAGTTATCGTAAAGTTAATACTGTCAGTTATAAAAAAAAGGTTTTTTTGATACAAAAATCAACAACACATTTTAAAATGCTATAACATTAAAAAAGTTGTTTTCTAAAAGCATAAAACATCTTCCAGTTTTTTGAATTTTAAAAATTTGAAAAATTTATTTTAGTAAACCTTTTTTTAACCAAAAATTAAATACAAACGATTTATCTTTTCAGGATTACATGGAAGATAATGGAATCATTAAAATGAAACGCAACATGCTTGGCATTCCAGATGATAAAATTACTGTTGTGAAAGTTCGCGATTTCTATCATTATCCAATTTTGGATGTAAAAAAACATTTTGGAATTATCGGTGCTTTTGATTCCTAATAAATATTATTATTATTGAGTCTGTCCTTTTTTAAGGGTTTTCTCTAATAAAAAGACGCACCCTTAATTTTATCAAATTTTTGTTGTTTTGGGTTCTTTACGAAAATTGTTGATTGATTTTGATAATAAAATCAGTTTGTCAATTGACATGATGCAAAATAATAATAAATCATTGTTGCTTCTGTTGAAAGAATATGAAGTTCAGCATTTTTTTCCTAAAAAAATTGTAATCAATGCAAGGCCGTAAAAAATTTCGGAGGGGGCCCGCCTTTGATCTTTTGCCGCCGCCAACACGAAGCGGCAAAAGATCAAAGGAAATTCCTCAATTTCGGGGGGGGCACGGGCCCCAAATGCCCCCCCCTTAAATACGGCCTTGTATCAATGTAATTTAGTTAATGGATTGATCATCAAATCGGATATCATATATCCATCCATATATATATATCTTATTTTAAATAGTTTTGTTTAAAAAAATTCCAATATGTTATCGTTAAAATATGAGCCATTACATAAAAATATTACCACATATACGGATTACTGGACAAAAACTTTACATGTTACCGTAATCTCTACAAAAAAGCAGTTGAAAAAAATAGAAAAAAATTTTGGTAAAAATTTTAACATTTTACCATATATTACTTATTACTAATCAAAATGGCCTCTATTTCTGTAATCAGCAGAAAAAATAGACCCTAAACATAGTTAAATGTGAAAAAAATAATTTTGGCTTCAGAATCAGCCTTCAGAATCCTTAAATCAAAATCCTGTCTCTATTTTCAGATTCCCCATATTTTTTTATCCCAAAAAATAGTTCAATTTAAAAAAACATTTTTTTGCATCGGAATCCGTCCCAGAATCCTCAAAAATGATTCAGAATCTCTGAAAAATTTCATTTATTAATCTTCCAAAATTGGTGTCCTGTATTTTCTATACACTTTGTTGGATCAAACAAGACTTTTTTGAATGAAATTTAGCTGGAAAAAAAAACATGGGAAAAAGTGACTGAAAATTTTTGCACCCATTGTAGAGACCACAATAAATTACATATATTTTAATTTAAATTATATAACGTAATTTCAGTAATAATATAAAATAAAAATGACTATCAAAATTTTTTTTGTTTTTTTAATTATCTTTAATTACAAAATTGTATTGCATTTAAAAAGTTTAACAAAATTTATATTACAGTATTTAAACAAAAAAAAGAATTAAACAATTATATACAAAAAAGGAACGGTAACAAAAAACAATTATTAAAACTTTACATAAATTGTCCACCAAAATACAAATAATTATCAGAAATTACATGAAAAAAGCTATCAAAATAAATAGGAATAGGAAACATAATTAAACCCGCTCCATTATTCATAGTTGGATGAGCGGCATTCATTAAAAAGAAATCAGTTGAAAATGCCATTAATTGTTGGGTATGCCAAACATCAACATTTTGAAAGCCGGTTATATCAATTCTTGCATAAAAATCAAGATCAACCAAATATATGGAAATAACAAATTGTTGTATTGATCCAAACAATAAAGTATAATTTGCATAAACGATATATTCCTAAAATTGGAAAAAAATTAGCATATATTTTATATATAATTTATAACAAAAATAATGACTTACATTTATATTTTGATTATTCAAAGGAACGGGATTTTCTTGGCCGATCGGAATTTGATGTTGTTGTTCATCTTCAAAATCCATATGTTCTTCTTGCGGTGGGATTCCATTGGCATTTAATGGTGGTTGAGCTTCTAAAAGAACGCTATCAGGATTCAGTGGCGATGTTGGAGGATCGTCCCAACGTCTTCTTCTAAAGGCACCATTTCTTCCAGTTTCTGGAACAAAATTTGGTTCATTTCTTGTGTTTGAAGAAGCAGCAGAAAGATTTCTTTCAGAAGGAACGGTATTTGACGAAGCAGCAGCAGCAACAGAAAGATTTTCATTTCCATTTGAATCCGCCGTATTAGGATTATCTGTACCACGTTGTTGTGATGGAGGTGGTGCAACTTCCGGAACAAGAATCAAATCATTTCTTCCAACATCCAAAGGAGAAGCGATCGATCGGCTGAATTCAGCAACATTATTAACAAGGACCGGCGGGGAATTTTCAATATCCATTCTTCCAACATCTGGCTCTCCAGATGAAGAACGAGGTTCCTCTAGATTAAATTGAAGCCGGGTACAAGGAACATCACGGGGTTCACATTGAGAAGGCCGTTTATTTTCTTCCGGCGTAGTAACGGGTTTCATACTGTAAAATAATTACATTCATTAATTAAATTCATACAAAATTTTTAAAAACTTACATTTTTTACCAAACAATAAATAACAAAATTTTTAAAATTTCGACACAAAAAAAACACACAAAAACATTTTCTTTTGATTACGGTGCACCATTTCAAAGGAAATCCGTTTGGGATCTTGTTGCCCGCGGATTCAAATTATGTTCGTGGAGCACAAACATTTGTTGGAAATTTGTTTTATCAAATAAATGATTTTTGTTTTTAAATGAGTTTTAATACTTTTTTTATATTTTTATTTGGCATACATGTATGTATAATTAGGTCAATTCATGGCAAAGAAGACAAAAATGGCAAAATGCTTTCATTTTATTGATTTGCTTTTTGGATTTTAGTTTTTAGCTTTTTAGCTTTTTTAATCAATAACAGTTAGAAAAAACGTCTTTATCACATTTTCTAAATAAATAAAGCCTTTTTAAAAGAAGCATTGGTCTGAAATTATAACTGTGTTTTCTAAATAATTTTGTTTTCCGTTTATGTTTAACTACTCAATAAATAGACAAAATTCATAACAAAAATTTATTTTTGATGTGAAAGAATCGCTAAAAATCAAAAAACCATTTTTTTGAAAATGTTTTATTGATTTTCATTACGCAGAAACAATTCTTTGTCAAAACTGTTACAAGTTTGTCGTTTCGTTTTTCATACAGTGTTACAAATTTAAAAATTTTATAACTTTAATAAAAAATAACATTAATTTAAAAACTGAATTAAATAAATACAAATATTTTGTTTTACAAAATAAAAAAGTTTCAAAAACATTTTTTTACATTGGATTTGGAGAAACGGTTTTCGGTGGTTTATCCAAAAAGTACGTATTGCAAGCGCCCTTTCCCTAAAAATTAACTCTTTTCAAATAATTGTAAATTACGGTAATCCTTCTTACTTTAATTTCAACAGTTCCACGAAGTTCAGTTTTAAATTCTGGATAATGTTGATTCAAATTAATTTTAAATGGTTCACTGACTTGAATCATTTCTGGTACGCCTGTTGATTCCATTCGAGATGCCATATTTACCTAAAAAAATTATATATTTGAGCTTTTTTAATATTATTTTTTGTTAAACTTACAGTATCCCCAAATAGACAATATCTTGGAGCTGTTAGTCCAACCACCCCCGCTGCAACAGAACCTGTATGAAGACCTAAACGAATTCGAATTTTCTGAGATTTTCGATGTGGAACTTCAAAATCTTGTAAAAATTTCATCATTTCTAGTGCAACATCGGATAAATGCATTAAATGTCGAATTCCATTTTCTATTGGAATTCCTGATACAACCATATATGCATCACCTGTAAAAATAATATATTATTAGAAAATGTTGTAACAGATAATTACTGTAGTATACTGTACTTACCAATTGTTTCAACTTTATATGCTTCATGTCTATTAATGACATCATCAAAGCCGGTATAAACGGCATTTAACATTGTCACAACTTCAATAGGAGTTGAAGATGAACAAATAGTTGTAAATCCAACAATATCTGAAAACATTACCGATGCATGTTTGAAAGTTTTTGGTGGAACGGGTCGTCCCAATTTTAATTCATTTGCAACATAAGATGGAAGAAGTTGACTTAATAGTTTATCAGCTCGTTTATTTGCATCCTCTAACATTCCAGTTCTTTCTTGCACCAGTTTTTCAAGATTATTTGCGTACTGTAATTTTATCAAACATTAATTACTTGTAATTATTAAAACTTTACCTGTTCCATCATTCTCATCATTTGATCAACAAGTGATCCTAAAAAATAAAATTTTAATGTAAGAAATTCGAAGATACAATAAATTTTTTAAATACCTTTAACTTTTAGATAACTTTCAGTATTTAATCGAACTCTTCGAATACTTGGACGAATTTCAGGATTTTCTGACCAACAATCTTGTAATAGCGCAGCTAAATCTGGATGAATGGCACTTCGATCTTGTACTGCTGGTTTGTAAGTTTTTGAGCCATCTTTAATAAATCCAATGATATCTGAAAAAAATAATATATATTTAAAATTAACAACACTTTTAAAGATTATTATTACCTTCATTACTGGTTGAATCAGGAAATGGTAAACTTCGAAATAATATTTCATACATGACCATCCCAAATGAATATATATCACCAGCTTGTCGACGATTTTGTGTTTGTTTAAGCCATTGTTGTTCAGCTCCTCGACGGCGATTTGTTTCACGATTTTTTACTAGTTCTGGAGCTTGATATAATAAACCTAGAAATTTTATAATTACATCTTTTAAGGTTAATAAAATGTTAAAGTTCTCCAACTTCCAGATTGTGATGCTCCCGATTTATCTTCATTATCTTTCAACGATTCCTTCGAAATTGAACCTTGCTTTTCCCATTTTTCTAGTGGTGCTGCAATTCCATAATCGGTCAATTTAACCATCCAATTTCGATCAATTAAACATGACCATGGAGTTAAAGATCCATGATATCCAATTGGAGAAACATGCAAATATTCTAGTCCCATAGTAATATCTCGAACAAATGCAGCATGAAATTTTGAATCAAGATTTACGTCATCATTATATATAATATCTTGTACAGTTCCACGTGAACAAAATTTCCAAAGTAACAACATTTCATCTTTTTCATTAAAGGCCATTCCAAGGAAAGGATTAAGATTATCATGGACGAATTGTTTCATCTAAAAAAGTGTACATATTAATAGCGCAGAAAAATAAGCTATAAGAGGATTATCACTTATTTTGATATTGTAGCTTTTAAGTACATGGAAGGATTAGATTTAATGTATCCCAAGTATATGCAAATTTTAGCTCAATCACGTTTTTTTGTTACTCATTTTAGCCAACGACAAAAAAAGGAATTGAAAAAAAAAGTTATGATTCAACAAAGATTTTCATCGACAGTAACCCTTTTTTTAAATACAAAAAAAGATTACTGTAATTTATTACAAAAAAAGCTTACATACCATTGTTAAAGTTTGCTTATCTTCTCGAGCAAAAATAATTGGACGTTTTTGTGGATACATGTGAAAGCTTGCATGTGTATTGGTTCCAATTACGGCATGATGTTTGCCAAATCTGGAAGTATTTGAGAGCTTTGTTCTGGTGGAACCAATTGAAAGAACAGATCTCATTTCATCATCATTCATAATTCTCATATCATCTCGAAAAATTCTCCATGACGTTTTTGCTAATGCTCGATTTTCGCTGTAATTAATATTACCGTAATCTCAAATAATAGTCTTGCAACGAAAACACTTACAGTACTCGATAAATAAGATATCCCAAAAAGATTGTAATTAATACAGCAATAACCAATATTCCTGCGATAATCATTAAAGTATAATCACATCGTTCATTTCGATATCCACATTGTGGTTCATCTGATGGTAAGCTGCCATCCAAAGATTGCCAAAAACCTGTTTGTAAATCCACAACATTTAACTCAAAGCATCCACTTCTATTAATTACTCCATCACAATTTGTTAATGCAAATGGATTCATTTCAACAACTTTAAGAATTTCATCTCGATTTGGGGTTACATAAAATGCCGCATAAATTCCTGCCCTTTCAGCTAAATCATCCATCATTACAGTTCCAGATGATATTCCAGCCGTACTAATTAAACCTAAAAAATATATTTATATCATTTTAAATTTATGCTTAAAAAATTGTTCTAACGTGAATTGTTGACATTTGATTTTGTTGGTAATGAGATCAGACCTATAATTTTACCTCAATGCTAGCAACAATGGCTGTTGCTGCAGCTATGGAGGGGAAAAAAAGAAAGAATTCGATTAAAGGAAAAAAAAGTAATTCAAAGCAAAAAGAATATTCGAGATTTTTTTGTTAAAACAAAACTTTAGTGTTTGACTTTCTTTTAAATGGTAACAGGGAAGAAATACAGATGCAAAATGTAAAAGTTTATCAAAAATACAGTAATCACATTTTTGTAGCGGGGCCGTTTTTGGAGCCCAAAAATTTGGGGATTTTAGGGAATATTATTCGGGGACAGGAATTTTGGGGATATGAATTTTAGAGGCCGAAATTTTTGGGATTTTAGTTATTGTTTTTTTTATTTAAATCCCCAAAATTTCTGTCCCAAAAACAGCCCCGCAATTTTTTTATGATTACTGTAGAAAAATCAAAACTTTAAAAACTAGAAAATTTTCTGCAAACAAATGTTTTATCAAAAGAAATTTTTTTAAATTTTCGAATCTGCTTTTTTCAAAACAAAAAAAAATCTTTGGTGCAAAAAAACAAACCTGGAAAAGTTAATTTTCGCATTTTATTCCAAATAAATTTTCCATCATTTAAAATTTTTGGATCTCCTGTTTCATTGAGAGCTGCCCGGGCAGCTAAGGCATAAAGCTTTAAGGAATCATAGAGATGAATATAACCATAAATATTTTGAAGATTTAATTCTTCCACTAAAATTCCATTTGATTCTATTCTTTCTTTGAAGGGTGTTACAACAACTGTATTATCAAAACCATTTACATCATCAACCTGAAAAAAATAATTACTGTAAATACTATTTTATCAGTAAATAAACTTACAATAAGAGCATTAGAAAAAAATGTTTTAATATTAGCTTGTAGTTGTCCATCTGAGCCAATCCAAGGTTGTGTTTCTTTTGCTTCAGCTTGAAGCCATGGAAGAATGTAAACAAAATCATGGGTGTTTAAACCTTGGCTATGAACGGCTTGCATAAATTCTTTTGACATTTCACGGGTTGAAGAAAATAAACAAATTATTACTAAAATATTTTGAGGATATATATTTTTTCTTCAAAAATATTTTAGAACAAGTTACAGTAACTTGTTGAAAAAATAATTTATTAGGGTTACTGTAACATTTAACAAAATTACTGTAATTTTTTTTTATAATTATTAAAAACTTAAAAAAAATTACTTCGAGCATTATTTTTCATATCATTTAAATATCCACTTGAAATAATCGATTTTGAATCAGAATTTTCATCAAACATAATCTTTTTAACAACACTAATTCCACGTTTATGAAAAATTTCTTCAAATGCCACCGTTCGTTCATATGCCAATGTTCCAGTATTTGTAACAATTGCCACACGATTCCATGAATAATGTTTTAGAACGGCATATACGGCTAAAGCCAAAGAATTTGTTGTTCGAAGGGAGACACGTGCTTGAGTCTTATAAATTGTTTTATCCGCGAATGCCGTGGAAGATGCCATATATCCAATAATTGGAACATTCCAATATGCTGCCATTTTTGATACTGCATCCATTTCTAAAATATAAAATAAAATAATATTTATGGCATTACTAATTTTTATGGCTTTACCAGCATTACAATATGGCCCAATAAAACATTTAACATTTTGTTGATGATACATATCTGCTCCAACTGCAACCCCTTCAAATGATTCACCACATCCCATTTGACTTATAATTCTAAAAAGAGTTACAGTATGGATTTGATATATCTTCAGAGACGAAAATATTTTTGAATCTATCAAATTAAATTAAATTTTAAAAGGAATTCTGTATTTTACATTTATAACACATTAAATTCAGAAGTTTAAAAATGACAAAAACTAACTCTAAATCAAAATCATTGCTTAAAACTCCTTCATTCCAAAGCTCTTTTCGACAAATTTCTAAAATTGCTTCTGCTTTTGGCATAACATTTACAGCTCCAATATGTCCAACACGAATTTTATAAATGCTTTGAGCAGCAGCAGCAGCAGCAGTCGCTGTTGTATCATTTTCACCGCCAACACAAAAACATTTCCAAATTAAAATAAAAAATGCTAAAAGTGCCAACAAAATTCTCATCCTTCCACAACTTCAAAAAAATGGAAGCGTCTGAATTTAAAGAATAAAAAATATTAAAATTCAAAAAAAGGAAAATCTTTCAAAAAAGTAGGATTTACCAAAGATATCCAAAAAAATGTACGTAAAAAAGTACAAAACCATAAATTTTTAAGTACGATAATCCGTGTATCTTTTTTTGTAATACCTTTACTCAGACTTTTAGATGTAACGTATCTCTCAATTAATGAAATTATTATTTTTAAATACATAGGATAAAATCGAGGATGAAAGATTTTAGTTGTTCGAAAATCTCTTGAAATAAGCTATAAATTTTGTTTTTATATTATTAATTTAGGGTAAAAGCTTTTTAATATTGTACAAAAATAAATGAAAATAAAAAAGCAGTGTCAAAATTTTAAGGATTATAGGAAGTGTCATAAGGTCACGCGTGATCATGAATAAAAACAGATTTCTATGTAGGCGTTTAAAGTGATAATAGATAACGATAAAACAATGTTAAACTAATCAGAAACTTTCCATCTCAAAACAAAGATGATTAAAAAATTGTTTTACAACAATTTCATTTTTGAAGTGATCAAACTTTATCAACTTTTATATTCAAAATAACAAAAGACATCGTAACAAAAATCACAAATAATGGAAGATGGAATAGTAAATTAAAAAGTAATTTTATAAAAAAACTACTCACAAATATTTTACACCCTTCGAATGCGAGTACGTTTCTTTTCAATACAGTAATCAAGAAAATTTTCAAGATCAGTACAAGTAAAATCAGGAAATTGAAATATCGGTTTTTCTTCCTCTCTATCAGCTATAGGTGCAAAAAATTGAAATTCTTTATCACGATCATCAACCATTTGAAAGGCTAGACGAAGTTTCTCTTCCCGAACAAAATGATAAATTCCATATTTACAAGTTGCATAAAGACAATTCTAAAAAAAATAATCATTTTTACAACAAGAAAAAAAGCTACTTTCACTTACATTAATATAAATTTTAAAACTATCTTGTAATTCCCAGCAAGCAAAGAAATCTTTTTTAATTCCTTGAATACGGTAGAAAATTGAACTAATTACAAAGGCATTTTTGTGATCTAAAACTATTTTTTGTTAATAAGAAGAGCTTATTTTTCATTACCAAAAATATGAACAAGTTCATGTGGAATTACGATGGCACCAAAATCACAAAACATAACATGACAATTTTTGTATTTTACTAATTTATTGTTTTTCGGATTTACAATAAATGAAAAATTAGGAATCTAAAAACAAGTTATAAATAAAAATAAACATGTAATTAAAGCTTACGACAACATTATTCGCAGTTGGTTCAATAGAAATTTGAAATAATGGAGATGCAAAAGATTTAATAATACAAAATAAATCAGTTAAGACAAGAATTTGTTCATCATTTTGAGGAACAAAAAATTTACCAATTTTACCAACAAATGTTTTTCCAATAAATAAAGTATCAAAGTCCCTAAATATTTAGTCGTTATAAAATACAATCAATGATTAAAAGCAACTTACAAACAACAATATCGAAAAATGGCAACTGGCTGTTTAACATATGTACGATCATAAGCAATTGCAACATTTTTATATATGTCAGTTCTATAAAAGTAAGTATTATAAAGTTATATATATATATATATATCGTATAAAACATACATACATGACAAGTTCAGAGAGAATTTGCTTTACTGGAAATTTATTCAGAAGAATACATTTTTTCAGATACTTCCAATGTGCCGGCAAATCAGCGTAACAAAAATCACAAATAATGGAAGATGGATATAATAAACTTTTTTTATTAGCCTTCAAAAACAATTCTTTATATTCACGATTCTGGAAAAAGCAAAAAATATATATTAAAATTTTAACAAAATTCAAAACACAAATATACTTTATCTTTTTCATCACCATTTGTGTAGATACATCTTTCGGTAAAATATTTGACATAAATACTAAAATATATAAAAATATATTTGAAAACTTTTAAAAGCAGAAAATGAACTTACAATTTATTCGGATCATTGTTGTTAAAGACTTCCATGAAGAATAAAAATCATACAGAAGCACAGTTTTGAAAAATATATATCGTTTTTTGAAATTTTTCAAAATTTCGCGGATGTGTTTGCATTTTTTTAAATGTCCCTGATTCAGGGTCAATCTCTTTGGAAACAGTGACTTTTGATAGTATACCTCATTTTTGAAGTTGAAAATAACTAACGTTACTACTAATCTGGTACCATAAAAATAACTAACGTAAAAGTTTTTTACATGATTTTTATCAAAATTAATGAAAAATTTAAATCTAATGTTGAAGCTTCGATCGATGTAGAAGATGACGCTTCTAGAAATCCCTCCTTCAGGATTTTCCATAATTTTTTTGATAAAAAAGAACAAAATTTAAAAAAACGAAATGAAAAATTTCTTGAATCAACTTTGAGTATTCCAAAAATAAATATGATTCAATACAAAAATTAGCAAAAACAGATTCAGCAATTAAGTAAAATCTTAGAAAAACTAAACAAAATTTAAGCATTTATTTTTTTGGTATTACACAATACTTGATTAAATAAATTATATATCCTTTAAAAAAAGCCTTTTAGTTATACAATGAATTTATAGACGAAATTTAAGTGGATAAAACTTGAACATTAGGAGCATTGTTATTTCCTTTACGTTGAATTGTAAACATTGATGAAGAGCCATTAATACGATCACGTTCCAAGAAAAGCCATGAATTTGTTGCATGTTCAAAATAATAATAAATCATTGTTGCTTCTGTTGAAAGAATATGAAGTTCAGCATTCTTCTCCTAAAAAAATTGTTATGAATTTAGTTTAGTTAATGGATTGATCATCAAATCGGATATCATATATCCATCCATATATATATATTTTAAATGGCAAAGTGTTTAGAGACACTCATCAAAAGATCAATTATTATCTTCGTCACTATCAAAAAGTAAACTTACTTCAACTTCAATTGATTCATCCATATATGCAGCAACTGCGGCGGCGGCAGCGGGATTATTTGCACCAGAAAATTCAGCTTGGAGTTTTTTCTAAAAAAATATGTTTTCATTTTTTGTAAACTCTTAAGCTTAAGAAAAAAAGCCTTACATCAGCAATTAATTGTTTGAGATAATTATAGCGGCCAAGGGCTTCAGTATGTAAGCGTCGAATTCGTTCTTCTTCCCGAACAAGATTAACAACATTTGCAGGAATTTTATCAAGTTCAGAAGCCATTTTCTTAATTTGATTGATTGATAACAAAAATGACGGAGTGTTTTTTTCCCAAACGCCTTTTTTTGTTGAATGAAAAAAATGTGAAATGTTTTTTTTGCGAATCATAAAAAAGTTGAAAATTTATGCAAATTTTTGAAATTTTTTTTATGTAATTTTTTGCGATTTTAGTTTTGGGGTGTTTAAAATTTTAAATCAATAAACAAAATTAATTTTTATTATTATTATTATTACTTATTCACTTATTAATATTATTGACAATACAGTAATTAAATCCATAATATTAACGTTGATATCCATCTTCTTCATCTCCTTCAATTGGAATTGCAGAAGGAGATTGAGCGTCATGGGGAAGTGGGGCTAAAATTTTTGAAACTCCACAATCTGCCATGCAATAACTTGCTGGTTCACCGCCTTCTCCAGGCATACCATATTGCCCTGGCATTCCTCGAGCACCATACTGTAAAGAAAAGCATTGTTTTTGTTTTATAGTTGCTTGTTAAAAAATAAACTTACAGCTCCAGAAGGACCAGTTGGACCAATTGGGCCTTGCTTTCCAGGAGTTCCAGCAGTATTACTTGGACGTCCAGGAATTCCAATTGGACCTTTTGTACCAGGGGAACCGGGAGGGCCTTTAGGTCCTTTCAAGCCAACACCAGAAAATCCAGGTGCACCAGCCGGGCCTCTTGAACCTTGCAAACCTTTTTGTCCTTTATAACCTGGTTTTCCTGGATTTCCAGGTTCTCCATCATCTCCAGATCTGCCAGGTGGACCACCATTACCCTTTTGACCCCCTTCTCCTGTTCTTCCTCTTTCACCTTGAGCTCCTCGTAATCCGGGTGGTCCCGAAGGGCAAATAACACAGGCAAGAGTCTGAAATTTGTCGTCATTTAATTTTAGCAAAAACATTTAATTAAATTTTATTACATCATGAACCTGTGGCTCTGGAATAACGTCTTGACCATCAACACCAGGTGCCCCACCTTTGCCGGAATTTCCAGGATATCCATCAGCACCGGGGGGACCTACAACACCTGCAGGTCCTGGGGGACAAGATAAACGAGTGCATTCTAAAAAAAATATATTTTTATGCTCTCATATTTACATCAGAAACTTACTACTACATTGTTGCATAACTTTTGAAAATGGATCAACGGCATGCCGAAGAGCTCTTGGAGCAGATAAAATTCCTAATTCTTCTTGAAAATTTTTTATTTCATTTGAAAGAAGGATATCTTGTAATTCAAGCTTTTTAAAATTTTCAAAAAGTTCTCCATCCAAAGTTCGTAAACAATATCCAAGATAAAATCTTGAAAAAATTGAGATACAAAAAACAGCTGATGCAAATCCAATATTTATTAAAGCTAAACGTTTTCCTCTTTCATATCGGGAATCTCGAAATGATTCAACAACTAATTTTTCATCAAAATTTTTCATACCTTCTTTTTTTGGGGGGGAAAGAAAAAATTTTCAAGACTAAAACTTTTCGACAAAATTGATATCTAATGAAAGATATTCTAATAAGGTGTCGGATAAAAAAAAGAGGATACAAAAAAATTGGGTCAAATAATAATAATTTTAATAATTTTCTTCTTCTTCTTTTTTTCTTTGATAAGGCGGCGGCGAAAAACGTGACAGTTAAAAAATGGGACACAATTTCTTTTATTTTTGCTCAAAAAAACTTTTTTTATTTTAAAAATATACAAAAAATAGGAATAATAAATGAAATTAAAGAAGGAAAAAAAAATATATTACAAAAATTATTTAAAAAAATTAATGATTCCTTGAAGGTTTTGTTGCTTTTTTGCTTGCTACATTTCGGGCTCTAAAATTGGTGGTTGATCATCATCAAATGGGGAACTTGATGATGGAACAGGGGAAGGTCGATTTAATTCTTGTAAAGATTCTGGTCGTTGTTCATCAGTAGCTTCATGAGAATCTTCATTATCACTGCCTTCCATTGCTTCGTCGTCGTCGTCTTCTTCTGCTTCTTCTTCTTCAGGTGTTGAAGCAAGTAAAGCATCACTATCATCTTCGGAGGCAGGATTTTCAGGGTCTTCTTCTATTGTTGAACCAGAAGCTGGATCAGGTTCAATGACTTCTGAATCTGAGTCATCAGAAGATAATTTTTTACTTTCTTCTTCACTATCAACTTCTTCTATTACAGCTTTTTTGTAGCTTTTTCGAGAAATTTCAAGATCAGAATCTGATTCAGATGTATCAATTTGAACAGGTTTAGGTTTGATGGAAGGTTTACGAGGTTTACGAAGAGGTTCTTCATCATCTTCTTCTTCATCAGCTTTTTCAAGTCTTCGCTTTGATGGAATTCCAATTGTTGCTTCAATTGCAGATTCAATATAAAATGTTTCATCATCACTAGAATCTGATGATAAATCAGATGAATTTTGAACTTCTGAAAAATCACTGAATGAAAAATCTGATGAATCAAAATCTGATGAATCAGAAGTCGCATCAGAATCATCTTCTTCTTCATCATTTTCTAGTTCTTTTTGTGTTAAAGCCTCTTTTTCTGGATCATCTTCACCAAGCTCAAGAATTTCTTCTTCCTCCCCACTTTCATCATCATCTCCATCATCAATAATTGTAGTTGTTCGAGGCATTGAATCCTCATCAAACACTTCCATAACTTGAATTCTTTGCTTTTTCTTTGGTGGTTCTTTACTTCCTTCTTCCTCTTCCCCTTCTTCTTCTTCATCACTGTCTTCAGAATCTGAACTAAGAAACACCTCTTTTTCTTGAAGCTTTTGAATTCGTTCTCGCTTTTTTCGTAAAACTTTCAAAACTTCTTCATCTTGATCCGGAGCCACTCCACGAGCTTTAAAATATTGTTTAAAAGCATTTAAATCATAATATTTTGGCATTCCTTGTAAAATTTCTCTTTCATCATCAACAATTTCTCTTCGCAATTCTTGAACTTCTGGTTCATCAATAACTTCAGAATCATCTCGAGAAGTTTGCCAAAGCTTTTGAACTTCTGGAGGCGGAGGAGAATGATATCGTGGGGATCCCACTGAACTATATTCTATATCACTTTCTTCTGATTCTTCTTCACTATTAACATTTACAGCACTTTCAACAGCATCATCATCATCATCAACTTCCATTTCAATTTCTTGTTGTTGTTCATCTTCATCAATTTCTTCTACGTCTTCTTCCTCCTCTTCTTCTCCATCATTATCAGAAGAAGAAGATGAGTCCAGCTCATCATCCGTCCTTTCATCATCAGCATCATCATCCGAAGTTTCATATTTTATGTTTTCATCTTTTAATGCAACTAATTTATCTCGATAAATATATCTTTCTTTTAACTTTTTTGGTGGGTCTTTCCAATTTTGTAAAATATATGTTTCTTCTTGCAATTGTTTTCGAGTTTTTTTTTCTGTAAAAATTTCTGTAAAATCATCTTCTGCTGCGATTGGCTCCATCAATGAAACATAATCAATTGATCTCAAGGATAAAGCTTCTTCTAAAAAAACAACAAAATTTGCATATTATCCTCCCAAAAAATATCTACAAACCTTCATCCAATTCTGACATTAATGGCACAGGAATTGTTGGCAATTTACGGGGTAGTAATTTTGCTGTTAATAAAGCGGCTTGCGTTGCCGCTAAAGTTTCTGTAATATCATAGGCAAGTTTTTGAGTTTTAAAAAATGTTTGTTTTTGATTTGCAACAAGGGTGGCCCGAGCTTGAATCGGGCGTAATTCATTAATTAAATTATGAAAATTTAAAAATAATACTCGAATATTATTTATCTTTTCTATTCTATCATCAGATTGTGGATTTCTAAAAAAAATCAGAGATATATATAAAAAATAACTTTTAAAAGAGTGCACAAACTCTATCAAAATTTGTGTCAGATCAATAAAAGCAGCCATAATACTTCGATTAATTTTAAGCATATGATCGCGGATATCAGCGATTCCATTTATTTCTCCAAAAACTCGTTGAACGCCCTTTGTTTCAACGGGAGGAATAACAGGCTAAAAAAATATTTTAGATTATATATGAGAGGAAGGGATAAGCTTTCATATATCCCCCTTACAGCTTTAAGATCATATACTTCACCAAAGATTTGAAATGCTGCTGGAAGAGGTGGCGGAGGAAAGCATAAACCTCTTCGAATTGCATCCTTTGAATAATTCTTATAAAAATTTGGGGGATCTGGATACTGAATTTCTTTTAATGGATCTTTTTTTGGTGGATGCATTGGATACATTATTTTTTAAAATAAATAATAATAAAATTGATAATAATAATTTAATCACAGTTTTAAACAATTTTTAAGCAAAATTTTTGTTTGAAAAAATTGAAAAAGCTTGAACAAGTTTGCATTTAATTTTCGTTGTGAGAAATTTTTAGAAAGAAAAAAATGCTACAATTTTTGTGATAGATTTTTTTTTGAGCTTCTAGAATTTAATTTTTTTGGCATTTTTAAAACTTTTTCAAATTAAAGTATTAATTATTATTGAAACACTTATGTGATTTTGTCCTTTAAAATGTTGAACAATTAAAATTAAAACTTTTATCACAAATTTGTATACATCTACAGTATGCAACAACAACAACAATAATTGTCAAAAATAACAGAAAATATTTAACATTTTATTATTTAAATAAATAATATTACCGTTGACTATTACTATTTCTTGGACTATTATCTCTTGATACAGAAGTTTTTGTTTTTGATGCTGAATTTTTCTTTCGTGAATCTGTATTTGTGTTATTATTATTTGTTGTTGTTGTTGTTGTCTTCTTTTTAGAATCAGTATCTTGTGGAGTTTTTGATTGAGTTTTTGAAGTTGATCCTCGACGACCAGAATCAGTATTTTGAGTTTTTAAAGTTGTAAGTCCACGCTTTCCAGAATCTGTAGTATTTTGGGTTGTTTTTGTTGTTGTAAATGTTCGCTTTCCAGAATCTGTTTGAGTTTTGGTTGTTGCCATAATTGTAGGACATTTTTTTCCTCCTGAATCACTATCTTTTGTATCTCGAGGGGAATCATTTGGGGTTGAAGATTTTTTTCCTGTTGTTGTTGGTGATGCTATAGGAGATTTTGGATTTTCTGTAGATCTTTTTTGTTTAATTACTTTTGTTCCAGTTGTTAGCCGGCAATCTTTTTGTCGCATTGGTCGAGATTTTGATAGCTTTGGCTCTTGATGTTGTTCTTCGGTTGTTGCTTCAGATGAAAGATCAGAGAGAATACTTTCAGCAGATCGTCCAGGTGCAACTAAAAAATGTATATATATTTGACACCGCCGAATTCAGTTTTTTAATTTTTCGGGCAGATGTTTGGCAAAATGTTTTTTAATGCCATGTGGGGAGAAAAAATATTTTTTTTACGTTTTCTTTTTTTCCGACAATTAAAAAACATTTTGTCAGAGATCGGTGAATAAAATTGAACAGTTTAAACTTTTGGATTTAATATGGCACTCCGAGATCGACGGACTTTTCGCCAAAAAGTGCCTGAGTAACATAACATTGAACAACTTTTTTAGCTCGGGGGTTTTTTTGATGAAAAAAATAAAATTTAACAAACTTACGCAGGGTATCCGTTGGAAGAAAATTATGACTTGGAACTGGTTGAAGAAGTAATGGATTGATATCAGCATTGATATGAACAACGTCATGAGTTGGCTTAAATGTTACATGAGATCTAAAAATTTAGAACATCCAAAATATTTTTGATTCTCTTTTAAAAAAACTTAAGATTTATATGATTTTGAATTTTTTCCTTTTATAATACTTTTTGATGCTTGAATTTCTTCACCTCGAAAATTTTTACGTTTTTCTTTTCGGCAAATTTTTTCAACATCCTTATTCAGCCTTTCTTCTTTATGTGGATTCTTTTCAGATCGAATTGCTTCCAAAACATAAAAATTTGCATTTTTTGAATCGGCTCTTTCAACGACACAGCTTACTGTAAATTTATTATTATTAAAATTAAAAAATTTCCTGGCATTTTGAGTTTAATTTAAACCAACCACATTTAGATCATAGACAAGATTATTATAGTTTTTTTAAATTTAAAAAAAATAGTTTGTAACTTACCAACTCCATGAGCTTTTAAATGTTGTTTTAATAGCTCATATGCTCCTGTAATGCTACCAACCATACAATTATTTACATCTAAAATTGCATCACCAACTGAAAATGCCATTCTTCCAAGAGTTTCTTCTGATACCCCCGAAACAAAAACCTAAAATTAGCATAATTAAACAAAAAATAGAGAAAAACTACAGTATACTTTTCCATTGATAGCTTTTAAAGCTAAAGTTAAATGCATTTTCGGGATTCCATATATCAGAGCTAAATGATATTTGTATTCTCTTCGAGGTAAAATATCCATTGGCATACGATCTTCTGGTAAATTTTGTTTCCATAAAAGTCTTGCAATTTTAAGTTTTAACTTTATTGAATTATTTGTTTCACGTTTCATTTTTCGATAAATTTCTGTAAAATGTTTTTTATCTTCCAACCATATTCCATTTATTTCAAGCCATAAATCCCCAAATATTACATCCACATCTTCTCGATTCACCGAATTCACAACACATGAATCATTTAATTGAATTCCAAGCTAAAAATTATACTATTAATTTTATACTGTTGTTGGTTATATGGATACTGTAGTTGAACCCAAAAAGTCTTGGAACGATTTCAATGTGTAAAATATCTTGGACATTTATTTAGCATCTAAAAATGTTTAATGGGAGCTGCAGGCGGAGCTGATAAAAAAATTTCCCCTACAACAATCATTAAAACCTTTTTAATTGGAGGATTGAAATTTTATTTAGAAAAATAGGGTAAATTTTACGCATTAATAAAAACTTTTCATAAAAATAATCAAAAACGATTTCTACCAAAAAAATAATTGTAAAATTTTTGTTTTTTTTATTTTTTTGTCTGATCATTGTTTATCATCTCTAAAATAGCAGATTGCTCAATTAAACACTTTAAATAAAATTTGTGATAAATAAAAAAAGTGTTTCAGGAATTTTGGAAAAATTAATTTAAAAAAATTACTGTATTTTTAGCAAATATTGTTGCAATCATATAAAAGTAAGTAAAGACATAACTCTTTAATTAGCTTTAATATATTCTTAAATGCCAAAGAAATATTTTCAAGATATTTAACAAAGTGAAATCCTTCCAAAACTTTTGGTCTCCATTTTGTACAAAAAAGGTAGTTGTATAAGCTTACTTTATTTCCGCACATTGTATCAATTTCAATATGAAACAATTCATAATTTTTTGATGTTAAACGTAACGGAAGTCCAAATTTTTCTGTAACTTTTTCATCCAATTCTGGTGTTGTTTGACATTTAATTTTTATTGATGAATGATGACTTCTTGATTTTGCTTTTATTGATACCGTATATTACGGCACTGCTCTTTTTTATTGCAAAAGTTTTTGGAAAACAAAAAATTTATGTGGAAAAAAAATCATCTTTCAAAAATACAAATATCATTTTATTTCGGTATTAATAGAAAAATATTTGTGTAATAATGCAAAATTTGTATAAATTTCACTATTTTGGCCAAAATTTTGGTAAACAAATATTTGTATTTAATATCAAAAAATATTTTGCATAAACAAGCTGTTTTCTTTGATAGACAAATTTGCCCCAAAATATTGCAAATATAAATATTTTTTACCACATCAATTTTATGTTTCCACAAAACTTTTGACAATAAAAAGAGCAGTGCCTTTTGTTATCGTTGTAAGAGATTTATTTCTTCCAAGGACCTCCTTCTCCTCCTTCTTTCGATGATTGAAAATAAATAAATTTAAGAGAATTCTTACCTTGTTGATGATTATTTGTCGGTGCATTTGGGATATTAGGATTAAGTAATTTTTGGGATGCTTTAAATTTCATTATCTCCGGTGCAGTTGCACCTTTATTTTCTTGTTGTCTTGGAAATTCAAATGGATTCTGAAAATGAATTTAATTATTCACGAATATTTAATTTTGCATAATATCACTTGAAAATCAGATGATGGATGAGCAAAAAGATGTTTAACATTTTTCCATTTTTTTATTAAAGCTGATTTTTGTCCTGTAAAATTTTCATCAATTTTTTCAGCTTCTGAATTCCCTTCAATGAAATTTTCATAGGCTTCAATATGAAGTGATAAAGTGCTACTGCTGATGATCTTTGATAAATTATTATCATTTTTCCTCGACTGATTTTTATCTTCGTCATAAATATTAAAAGATTCAACTCTTTTTAAACAATGCCGCCCGATCATCGCTGTTGATTTATTCCATGTTTGTAAATTTTCTTTCCATTTATTATTTTCATTATTATCAATAAAAGCTGATAATTTTCAAAATGAGGCTGCAGTCTTTCGATTACAGTTTCAACACTTTTACAACGGTTATCTTTTTATCACTTTTTTAACAAAAAAAATTAATGATACAAATTAATTTTCGAAAAACTGCAACCATTTTTTTACCAAATTTTTTTTCATTGTTTTTTATTTTGTTTTGGGTTTGAAAAATTGATATATTTGAATTTTGATAATTTTGGTTTAAATTTATGTTAGAATATTGGTCACTGAAAATCAGGGGATTATCCTTGAAAGGCTCCTTCTTTGTTGCCATCTAAAATTGTTTATTTTTAAAACATGTAAAATAACATTAGCTCTTTAATAATAATTTTAATCAAAGACAAAAACACGAAAAAAAGCAAAGTTAATTAAAAATAAAATATATTTTGCTTTTTTTTCTGCAAAAATCAATTTTAAAAATTTTGTTACAACAAAAAAGTTGCCGACATAAAATGTCAAAGAATGATGCAATCGCTTGAATGACTCATTGAATGCATGAGATATATCAGGCAAAACAGAAGCAAAAAAGACACGATCGATAAAAAGGGGGAATACGTATTTCACTAAAAATAGAGACACAAAAAAACCTAAACACTGTAAATGAACTCAAAAATAAATTAATTTTAAGATTAATATTTGTTGAAAAAAAATTTGCGAAAAGAAAAAATCCATTGTCACCAAACCACATTGTGCCAAAAAGGAGAAAAATTCAAAATTTTGGTAACTTTTTAAGTGCCAAATTTTTGTGTGAATACATGTGCATTGGAAATAAATATCATTGGATTCAGAATTAAATTCTCTATCGAACTATATAAAATTCAGATTTATACTCGGATATACTTTTTTTTTGTAGTTAAACCGATACAGTAATCTGGCATTTTCGGTAGTTTGTCTTAGACGAAAAAAATTAAACCCCGCATTTCTGGAATCAGCGTAACAAATAACATCTAGTAGGTCAGAAATTTATATTATAAAGTTCAATTTCAATTTTCATACTGTAACGAAAAAAATGTGAATCAAAGGCAAGGAAAAAGTGTTCCCTGTCAGTTCCTATACAAAAAAATGTTTTTCAGTGAAATTTTAAAAACGCTTTCCTTTTTTTGTGATCCAAAACAAATTGTTGGGCTTTTTGTGGTCCGTAGCCATTTTGTTCTAACTGATAGAACTATTAAATAAATTTTTTTGTTATGCTTTTAATGATTTCAGGGATGAAAAATTTCGCCAAAAATTCCAGATGGGCCTATGATTTATTTAATAATTTTTCTTTTTAACCCTGAATAATTTTATATTCATTCATTTTACGCCAGCGCCGTATTTAAGGGTTGGGGGGGGGGGGCATTGGGGGCCCGTGCCCCCCCCCGAAATTGAGGAATTTCCTTTGATCTTTTGCAGTTTAGTGTTGGCGGCGGCAAAAGATCAAAGGCGTGCCCCCCCAAAATCGATGTGCCACCCCTGATTTTTTTTTCTGTATACGGCCCTGTTCGTTATGAAACATGAATGAAAAAAATATTTAACAAATTAATGATGTGAATGCGGTATTTGTTTTATAATCATTGATTGCTTGATTTGTAAATTTATTACATTCTTGTATTCTAAAAAAAGGATTTTAACCATTTCCTTTTTAAGCTCTTAAAAGATGTCCAAAAAATTGGTGCAACAAAAAATAAGCATTTGGTAAATAATTTTAAAATTTTACTAAAAAATGTATAATTTAGGCATAAAAAGATTAAAACAGTTTTAAAAAAGTGCGAAAAGCATTAGCGCAAGTTTTTTTTGCATTGATAACCGGATTATCAGAGATTAGTTGCTTTGACGCTTTTATTGAGGTTGCCTGCAAAGTTATTGGAATTTTATGTTGTTGTTTTTGTTTTTAGAGAAAGAATGAAGTCGCTTCTATTATTATTACTTTTGTTTGTTGGTATTATTTTTTTTAGTATTGATGCAGAAAAGTACAATTGCTCTGTGAATGAAACAGTTGAATTACAAATAAATGAGATAACATTTTTTTACAGTGATTATTTCCATCATCATAAAGATTTTCGTTGTAATATCACTTTTACATTAAATACTACTAAAATACCGGTAGGTTATGAAAAAAATCCTAAAAATGAATTCAAAGTTCTTGAACTAAATTTTTCGGCACCGATACTACTACGAGAATATGGTCGGTGGCCCGCTCGGAGACCTTCGGGTTGCCCCAGCATTGAATGCGGGACCCGCTTACATTACCTTAGGGGCTGTCCAGATGTCACGTGACCATGAGTAGGGGGGGAGGGGGTACGCCAAATGGTCACGAAAAATCACGAGGGGAGGGGGGGGGGGGTCGATCGTTTGTCACGTGATCACTTTTCAACGTAACTTTGTTTTTTGTTCACAAAATAAAATTAGGTTTTATAGGAAAATGAGTCAAAATGTTTCACCAAGTTTGTTTATTTATTTAACTAAATTTTGATAATGTTGATAAAATTGTTAAAAAAAGACACTGCATAAAAATTTCTTTTATTATAAAACTGTTATTTATAGGTCTTGAAGATGCCCAAAATAAAGCACTCCAAAATTTATAGAATCTTGAAATTTAATTTGCTTTTTGAAAAAATAAATTATTTGTATTTTTAAAATTTTTGGTCACGCGAGGGAGGGAGGGGGTAAACAAAATAATCACGGCTGATCACAAGGGGGGGAGGGGGTCAAAAAAGGCAATTTTTTTGGTCACGTGACATCTGGACAGCCCCATTATCAGTTACTGCAGTGGAATACTGTAGCCGACAAAAAAATTTTTACTACAGTAGGATAAAATGAGGACCCCCTTTTTTTGGGTCCCCCTAAATTTTCATAAATGAATCGTAATAGCATGATGATCAATTCCACCAAATTTCAGACCATTATGAGCATTTTGGGGGTATTACGAAATATTTTGTTACAATATAAAAACTTTTTTTTGGATACGGTACCCCCCTTTTTTATGATCTAAATCATATACACACATCGCAGAGGTGCCCCACAAAAATTTTGGGACCAATCTAAGATGGTCGATATATTACGAAATCGTAGTTTTTTGCTTACGAAATCTACAGTAATCGCCCAGGGTTTTCCCGAAGGACTTTTTAGGGGTAATCGAGGTCGGAGAAGCCGATTTTGAAAGTTTCAGGTGGGGTTTACATGCTAGATTTCAAAATGGGACATTTTCCCCGACCTTTTCGGAGGAATATTTCATCACCCAGGGAGGGGGGTACCCCCATAATTTTATTTTTTTATTTAATCCGACCATAAAGCGAACACGAATGCAAAGTTTGGAGGAAATCGGGTGTAGGGGGGCGAAAATTGAAAAAATGAAGTCAGGTTAGTCGGGAGTTGAAGGGGATTTTTCGGCACCGCTTTTTTGTTACTGTGAATTTCATTGTTTGACAACCCTAAACAAGGATATAATGTTTATAGAATGTAACTGCCTTTGCTGCTACGCGATTGTATAGTGCTGCTAATTATAATGATGGATATACATATAACAATTATCCTCCTGCAACACTTCATATAATCGAAAATGCTGTAAATTTTTCGACCATGCCATATATTATTCTATATACCAGATACATGGAAGGGTATATTATATTTCAAGATTTGGGAAATAACAATTGTCAATTGGAATCAATTAGCCGCGAAAAACCTTTTAAATTTGAGGATGATACTCAGGTTTTATATTTATCTAATATGCGTGATAGCCAACATACAAATACACATCCATGTCAATGGAATTTTATTGCACCAGAAGGTTTTGGCTTTAAAGTTGTTATTGAAATCTTTGAAGCTGATGCTTTTACTAAAATTAGGATTGAAAATACAACTGATTTGTTAATCAAGTAGGTCAAATGGGGGTGACATTTTTTCATAAATATTTTTGATGGAACTCCTCCTTTAAAAGGTTTTTTGATACTATTTTGTAAAAAGAATAACAGAATTTGATGTACTTGTGCAAGGCCGTATTTAGGGGGGGGGGGGGATTCGGCACCTGTGCTCCCCCGAAACTGATGAATTTCCTTTGATCTTTTGCCGCTTAGTGTTGGCGGCGGCAAAAGATCAAAGGCGTGCCCCCCCAAAATCGCTGTGCCCCCTCCGAAAATTTTTTCTGTATACGGCCTTGTACTTGTGTACCCGTCCTTCACTTTTTTTAAAGTACACAAGTACCAGAATCTGATGCCTGAAAAGAGTCTGCTCCGTTTAAACATATTACATTTCATTGTTTTTGTCAGTGGCATATCTTATAGTTGAAAGCATGCAGTCAAGTCAACTATAAGATATGCCACAGATTAAATTGCAAAAGTAAATATACTTATATATAATTTAGTGAAAAATCTGTTCAACTCCACCACCCTATTTACAATTATGACAGCGGTCTTCAAATTAATCTATTTAATTCAAAACCAAATTTGAAGTTTCAAGCTGCAATTTCAGTTTTAAAATATAATATTACGAAAGAGGTTGGAAATTGTAAATTCACTATGAATAAGGATGAATATGTATGGAAAATTCCGGCCAAAAATAATCAAGAATGTACTCAGATTATTCCAATTTTGCAAAAAACTAATATATGGCTATCTCCTAATGATATTTCTCTGGGGGATGCAGGGGATTTTATTGGATATTATGATGAATTTAATAACTTTATAATTTGGTCTATGGAATCTGTGTAAGTTAATATAGGGCTGCAGAAAAAATGACAGAATTACATTAAAAACTGAGTTATGAGAAAAACAAACTTGTTGGCACTTTTTTACTTATAAATCACGTCGAATCGAAGTGGAAAAAATCAGAAACGGACTCTGGCAAAGTGTGAAGCGTCAATCAACGATCATTGTTAGTTTTTAAAAAACTAACAATGATGTGCCATCCTTAAACTTCTTGGAATGAATTACAAATTAATTTGCTTCTATTCAAAAAGAACGAAAACAGATTGTCCAAAATTTCAAAACTGAAATTACAAAAGTCAAAACCTCATCTGAAAAACATCAACATAGACATATGTTCACAAACATTAATACTACAAATATGTTTACAAACATTTAAAAGTAAAAAAAACATATTTGGGTGTATATGTTTTTTTTACTTTAAGAGACTGTCTACCAGATTTTTAAAATCGAGCGGAACACACCATCTCAGATTTCAATTATTTTTTGTATGTTGGTAGAATATGGTCTAAAAACGTTATTCTGAAAGTATTACCCGTTCTTATAGTGCTAGTTTTGGATTGGCACGATGCCAAAGGTCATAATTGACCAAAATTTCATGACATGTAAAATATTTTTGTTTCTTAACCGAATAATTTGATGTTTTCCCAGTTGATACTAGTTGAGACAAGGTTAAAAAATATGTATCGTTTACATTTCTATCATATTTTTGAATACAATTTTTTTCACTTTGAATATTTCACCCCCTGAAAAAAAATTGCATTTTTCGTTGGGGAGCTTAGTGAATATCATCAGTAATTGCCTCAGAATTTCAACTTTCTGATAATATATGACTTTTACCAAAATGAGGTGTACTTAGCGATTCCCAACCAAAAAACTGTCGTCGAACAACATCTATAGCATCAAATAATATATATATTTCATGAATGGGGCCAGGTATCGACTTGCGGTGACTTGCATTATGGAATATCAATGTTGTGGAGCATCCAAGAACCGTTTGGACATGTTTGGTAACGATTTCGAAATATGGGACCCCTTTGAAAATCAAAAATTTTACAAAATTAAAATTTCGCAAAAACTCGGTTTTTTCTTTCATAATAAAATCAAATATGCATTATAATTGTAAAATATATGTCACAACATCAATATAACATGATAAAAAATGACGGGGGGTCAAAATCGATTTTTTATGATTTTTTGAATTTTGCTTATTTTTGATCAACTTTCGAGATACCAAAATATTGGGAATATCGAAATATATCAACTATCTGATACTTTCGGGTTAAAATATAGCTTGTTTAAGATTTTTGGGCAATATTTCGACATCCTGGAATCACTAGTTTTTGTTTTCCACGTAACTGAAAATATGCTCAAAAATTTGAGGAAAAACATCTGGAAATCAATGTTTTTCCTATACAAGATCACTAAAAACATTTTTTTTAAATTTACTTTTATTTACTTTGGTCGGGTGAAGTGTTTTGAAATCATTTTGAACAATTTTAAGATTTTCAAAAATTACTGATTTTTCAAAATTTGAAAAAAATTATTTTATTTTATTTTGTGTTGAAATCATTCAGAAACTGTTAAAATATTAACATTTAAGCTAAAAAAATTGTTCTTAGTGATCTTGTATCAAAAAAACACTGATTTCCAGGAGTTTTTTCTCAAATTTCTGAGCATATTTTCAGTTACGTGGAAAACAAAAACTAGTAATTCCAGGATGTCGACATATCGCATAAATATCTGAAACAAGCTATATTTTAACCCGAAAGTATCAGATAGTTGATATATTCTGATATTCGTAATATTTTGGTATCTCGAAAATTGATTAAAAATAAGCAAAATTCAAAAAATCATAAAAAATCGATTTTGACCCCCCGTCATTTTTTATCATGTTATATTGATGTTGTGACATATATTTTACAATTATAATGCATATTTGATTTTATTATGAAAGAAAAAACCGAGTTTTTGCGAAATTTTAATTTTGTAAAATTTTTGATTTTCAAAGGGGTCCCATATTTCGAAATCGCTACTAAAAATGTTGAAACTGTCCCAGAATGCTCCACAACATTGATATTCCATAATGCAAGTCACCGCAAGTCGATACCTGGCCCCATTCATGAAATATATATATTATTTGATGCTATAGATGTTGTTCGACGACAGTTTTTTGGTTGGGAATCGCTAAGTACACCTCATTTTGGTAAAAGTCATATATTATCAGAAAGTTGAAATTCTGAGGCAATTACTGATGATATTCACTAAGCTCCCCAACGAAAAATGCAATTTTTTTTCAGGGGGTGAAATATTCAAAGTGAAAAAAATTGTATTCAAAAATATGATAGAAATGTAAACGATACATATTTTTTAACCTTGTCTCAACTAGTATCAACTGGGAAAACATCAAATTATTCGGTTAAGAAACAAAAATATTTTACATGTCATGAAATTTTGGTCAATTATGACCTTTGGCATCGTGCCAATCCAAAACTAGCGCTATAAGAACGGGTAATACTTTCAGAATAACGTTTTTAGACCATATTCTACCAACATACAAAAAATAATTAAAATCTGAGATGGTGTGTTCCGCTCATATATGAAATTTTAAGATTTTCTGGTAGACAGTCTCTTAAAATGGAGTGAAAAAAAGAAAAAAGTCTTTTTTTTTCCAAGAAATTTTTAAATTTTCCCGCACTTGTTGCAGTGATGTTGCGACTCCGACTCCGGAGTCGGAGTCGGAGTTGGAGTCGGAGTCGATGAGGTGGAGTCGATGCATCGACTCCGAAAGAAATTTTTTTTAAAACTTTAAAAAACTTATTATTCTGAAGAATAATGTTTCTGAAACACCTTTTTTCGACATAAAAGCTCTAATAGATTGTTTTAATTGCCTTAAAAAAAGTTTATAAAATTTAAAAAATTTATTTAAAATTTTCAAAACAATTTTTTTGTTTCAAATATTAATTTTTTAATTATTTAAAACAATTTAATAGGGTAAATTGATACTTAGAAAGCACTTTTATATGTTCTAAAGAAAATTTTGAATTTGGAGTCGACTCCGGAGTCGACTCCATTGACTCCGACTCCGGAGTCGACTCCAGTGACTCCGACTCCGACTCCGGAGTCGGAGTCGGAGTCGATAAAAAATGTCCGGCACATCACTGTCTCGTTGATTGACACTTCGCACACTTTGCCAGAGTCCGTTTCAGGTTTTTTCCATTCTCTAAACAAAAAATCCGATATGAAATCTGTAAAACAAAGGAGGAGGAAAAAAGTAAAATAGCACCAATTTGTTAATGTTACTCATTCGGTAGTCCTACAGCTTAAAAGCTCTGCAGAAATACATGGACATGCTATCGTATTTCATATATCCTAGTGATATGGGATGTCCAGATATGACGTGATCAAAAAATCGGCTTTTTTTTCAGGGTTATCGTGTGCTACTTAATACAAAATGGTACTTTTCTCGTTTACGCCCCTCCCCCTTCAAATTTTCATTCACAAAAGCAACCGCTCACCCTTTTAAAATCGCAAACAAAACTCACTAATTATCTGTAGTTTTCCAGACTACGGTATCTCCAAAAAACAATAAAACTCCAAAATTTTATTTAACATTTTTAGTGGATTTAATAAAAACATAATGTTTTCGCCATCCACAAATGGCATGACAAAAAATATCACTTTTAAATATGTCAGCGATGGAAATGTACCAGGCTTACCATTCTCTGTAAATTTTGAAGTTTTAGGTAAGCAATTTTTCAGGAAGCCTTTCGAACAACTGACATTTTTAGATTGTAATTGTCGAGAAGAAATTTCTTGTGATACACAAGTAAATATAATGGGCGGTAATGAAAAGTATTGTGCAAATTTAAAGTGTGACATTAAGGTATTTATCAAAATTGGACACTTAAAAGGAATATTTTTATGAAAGAAAACGCAAAGCGAAAACGAAATTACATATTTTAAACCTTACATAAAGTTTAGGGCGCTTTTGAAGTGTTACAACTTCAAAAAACCTCCAAAGTCTGTCGTAGGGGGGGGGGGGGTTGTATGTAGAGGAGTCATATTCAGTGATGTGACTTGATTATTTTGTCGCCGCATTTTTTTTTGTGGCCTACATCAGCTGTGAGGCGCCCCACGGGGATATTGTAGACAATGGAAGTCACATCACAGGTTATGTTGAAATGAACTTTGCGTTACTCTTACACTCTAATGAACTGGATTGGTTTTAAAAGACCTCTTATATTTTGCATCTACTTTTTAAAATCTATTTTAGATTGGAAGTTGTCCAAGCGATTTTTTTCGATTAAAGATGTTTGCACAAGTTTGGCAAGGTGACGATGTTACAACTGATGATCATTTTCAAATCTTTGCTAATGATACCTTAGTATATGAATTCCAGTTTTCAACTCTTTTACAATCGTAAACAGCTTTTTTTCTTTGAACAAATTTTGAATTTTAATTTTTCAGAACTATCCCAATTATTCTTAAGTCTGCGGACAATAACACCATAAAAGTCTTTACTCTTTATTCTCAAATTCCGAGATCTTTGTATTTAAATCCTTACTCGTTTGAAAGTAAAAAATATGCTTTAAAGTTATAATTTAAATTGATTTTTTTAGTTCCTCAAATAACCCACCGAGTCGTATTATCTTCTGATAATCCCAGCTATGTCTATGACACTTTTCCAGATGCTTTAATTTTATTTGAAATTTCTGAAGAAATGGTAATTTGGAAATATATGTACACTTTTTTTTTACAAAAATGACAGATTTTTGTAAAAGTAAAGTGTCGTCCAAAATTTTATTTTAGTGGATTTAATAAAAATATAATGTTGACTCCATTTTTCTAAAAAAACATTGATTTTAGATACCAATATGAGTCTATTTTTGCTGTAATTTATTCAATTTTTAGGAAGCCTACAATTATGCATTTGAAGTTCATCGGGCCTATGATAATGAAGTGTATTTATATACCGATGAATCATTGTCAACTTTTATACACGAGACATGGTTAATAATTGCATTATTATTATTGACAACAATAATAAAAACTTCTTTTATAGCCTAAATATGGAAGATAGATTGTATTTTACTTGTACAGTTTCTAATCACAAAAAATTTGTTGTTTTTGGAGCAGAATCAGGATCCCAAACTCCATACCTTATTATTCAATTGTTAAGTAAGGATGACTGAATTTTTCTAAAAAAAACATTGATTCTAGATACCAAACAATGTATTTTTGATAAAATGACAATGCAACAAAATGTAAGCTATTAGAATTTTTTGAAACATAGATTTGTGATCAGATCACGTGATCTTTGGGATAAGCAGAATAAAAAACCTTACAAAAAGCAGCTTTTTTTTAAAGTTTACAAAAAAATCTGCTTTTTGACGAGGGCCTAGGGCTTTTGAAAAGCCCGGCCCGGGCCGGGCCTGGAAAATGAGGATCGGGATCGGGACCGGGCCGGGCCTTTTCAATTATTTGAAAAAAATCTAAAAATTCCACAGGGGGGACCAAGACATAATTTGCAAAAATTTTAAAAATCAGGGCCCGGGCCGGGGCGGGCTTTTCGAAATTTTGAGGGTCCGGGCCTGAAAATTCGGGCCCTCGTCCATCCTTAAATAAATTCTTTTTTATAATTAATATGACTATTTTTATTATTTTAAATTGTTTAAACCAAAAAAAATATCTTTATTATGAAAAAAAAAAAACACATAATTTTATATTTGTCTCATATTGAAATTGAAATTCCAAAAAATTCTTCAATATTTATTGTAATTTCATCAATTCCAACCAGTGCTGGAAATAATTTATTTGACATAACTTCCATCAAAGTTTCTGAATTTCCTTTTAATTCTATTTCTATTACACCCTGTTATGGAGTATATAAAAGATGTTTTAAACAAGCGTTTCAATATTTTAAGATTACTAATTTTCCTGTTAAATTTACTGCTGAATATTTAAACCTTCCCGAGAATACTGTAGTAGGTTTAAGAGATAATTCAACAGGAAAAATAGTGAATCACAGGTATAAATAGTTTAATTGGGACAATATCTTTTATAAGCTTTCTTTTTTTTATAGATTTAATAGTACCGGCGATTTTTACATATTTCAAAACCAAACTATTGCTATTGGATACATTTTTGAGGGTGATGGTGATGACATTGATGATGGAGAATGGTTTAATGGAGCAAAGATTTTAATTGAAACTTTGAATAATATTATTGTTTGAGAGATGCTGTAGGGGGGGGGGGTACCTGTGCCCCCTGTACTTGAGGAATTTCCTTTGATCTTTTGCCGCTTCTTGTTGGCAGCGGCAAAAGATCAAAGGTATACCCCCTCCCAAACAGTCGGTGCCCCCTCCGAATTTTTTTCCTGTATACGGCCTTGTTTTACGCAATCGAATTTTTTGTATACCATATCTTATAGCACATTTGTAAACCCATTTGCAGCTTTTAAAAAACTATTTTAAACAATTTATTATCATTAAATTTAATCAATAATTTTTATAAAATAATATAAAGAAGTAACAAAAACATATTTAAAAAAATTACAAAAAATTGCACAAAAAGGTCGGAATGTGTGGTAAAATTAATTTGTTTTGGGAGGGCACAGTTACACATACCCCAAAACAAAATTAATTTATTATAGATGGGCGTTGAAAAAAAAGAGAAATTTGGTGGCATTAAATTTAAATAATAATAATATATAGACAACAATACTTAATAATAATAATAATTTAACAATAAATATATTAAAGTTTACAGAAGAAAGAAAAAAAAATAAACGCGCATTAAAATTATTTTCTTTGTTTAAAAAAATTTTTTTACAACAAAGATCCGAGTTCATGGATAAAGGCTTTTTTTTATGAATGAATGAAATCCGCTGAGCTTTGATTTTAAATAATATTTAGAGGTAAAGAAGAAGAAGAACTAATGACCCTGAAAAAACAAAAGATTATGGTAATAAATTTCAAAAAGCTTTTTTTATTTAAAAAAAATTCCCTTCGAGACCATTGGCTATTGTTTAACAAAACTTTTTAACCAGCCGAATGTCTCGAACGGAATTTTTAAATTTTATTAAAATTAACATACCATTAAGCTTGAGCAAGCTTTTTCACAATCTGCTTTTGTATCAAATCGATTACTATTTCCACCACATCCACGATGGAAGAATAATTTGCATTTTCGATCTTTAATACTATAGAAATATTGTAAATTTGTTAATGGCTGTGATTCATCTTCACGGCATTGTCGACCTTCTGAAGGTCTCAACTGGCACATACTTAAATCAAAGATTTCTTTATAAATTTTTTTTGTAGATTCTCCATCAATTTCAAATGGATCTTCTTGTGAAGAGGTACGAATTTGTACATTTTCATTTTCGGTGGTGTCAATTGCCGTAGAATCATTGGCACGAAGAGAATGAAGTTTATTTTGTCGTGCAAATGGCTTTAATCTCAAATGTGCATATGGACCTTTTTCTTCTCCTTCATCGGTTGGCATATCAGCGGGTTGTACCTGTGAAGGTGAAACAGAATTTGGTTCAGCTGGATTTTCTTCAATTGCAATTTTATCAGGTTTTGAATCCAATTGTGAATTAATGGCAGTGCTTTCAGATTCAGGTCGAGCCCCAGGCATTGCATCATTTGCTTCATCATAATGTCCTTTTTCAACTCCTTCAGAACCTCCTGGAGCATGGAATTCTGCCGTACTTTCTTCTTCAACTGCTCCCATCATATTTTCAAAATCTTCCATAGCTAAAAATTTTACCAATTTATTTTATTTCGTATCTTAAATATACAAACTTACTCATCCGTGTTTTTGGTTTTGGAGTACTAAGTTTTGGGGGTTTTGGATCACTTGGAAGTGAGCCCCGTTCAACGACCTCTCCAGGATTATAACGACGATGTCCAAAATATGGTGCAATTACAGGGGGTTGTGGAATGTTACTTCCTTGTAAGGTCATTGGACAACAAAGTCGACTATTTCGATCAGGATCAATTGAACAATAAAATCCTCGAGGACAGAGTTCATGTCCATCAAAACCAGATCCGCACATTTTTGTTTTTCCATCTTTTTCTTCTAAAGCATCGGATCCATCGGGACAAATGTTATCAGGTAATCCAAAGGTTGTAGCGGTAGGGGCAGAAGTGGTTGGAACATTTGATTCTGGTGCAGTGGTTTCTGCTCCGGCAGCTGGTGCAGCTGCTTCAGGGGCAGATTCGTGGTGTTCAGGTTCAGGAGCTGCATGCTCTTCATGTCCGTGGTCGGCATGGGCATGTTCGTGATCGGCATGTTCATGAGCATTTGTTTGTGAAGCACTATCAGCATTTACGCCAGCATTATCAGCATCGTATCCTGCTGCAACATGTTCGGTGGCAACTCCATGAATGGCAGCATGATGATGATCATGTTCATCATGATGGTGATGATGATGATGTTCACCACCTTCAAATTTACCGGCAGCATTTATAAAAGGTCTTCTACGGATTTCTCGATTAACATTTTGTGCAAGAATTGCTTGAAGATCAGGGATATCATCAGGGCAGCAAACATCTGGAGGTCCATTTCGGCAATAATATCCTCTTGGACATCCAATTGAATCAGTTTGATTTCCACAAAGTACTGGAGCATTATCACCGAGAGGAAGCTTTCCACCAGGGCATCGACCAGGGGGAACAGGGGCTTCAGTTGTGGTAATAATAATTCCCAATTTGCATCTTTGATTGCATTCATTTTGTGTGATAAAGTTATTGGCATTTCCATTACATCCAGAATAATAGAATAATCGACAGGTATCAGTTTTTATGTCATAGAAATATCGAAGATGTGCATCATTACAATCACCTTCTTCAACTTCTTGGGTACATGGATTTACTCGAAGCCGGGCTAATGCATCAACAGAACCAGCTCTTGAAATTTGTTTTACTGGTTTATCATCAAATCTCAAAGGTTTTGTGATATGATCAATTGAAAATGAAGATGGTGGAATTCCACCAGCAGAAGTTTGTCGCTTTCTTCGAATTGCTCGAATATTTAATGATGTTGGAACAGATTTATATCCATGTTTAACTTCTTCCCCATCATATCCCCCAAAGATATGTTGATCATAGGGATCATCAGTATTTGGGCAACAGAAATAATCCATACCATTGAAATAGCAGACACTATTTTCAGGGCATTGATCTTTTCCTGGAAGACACATTACAGGTCTTCCATTATCATATAATTTTGCTTGAAGACCATTTGGACATACAGGAATTCGAGGAGATTCTTCTGGAGCTTCTTCCACTTCTTCTTCATCTTCAACTCCACCATTAAATGTTTTAACAGAGTCAAGATCTTTATCAGTAAGATGTTCAGAAATGAAATCACCACTATTTGCTGTTCGAATTCCTTCTGCTTTTGCATTATTATTATTATCTACTCGTATTCCTTTACTATAATCAATTGTCATTTTTGGTGAAGGTCCAAGCATTGGAAGATGGGAATCTGCAGTTGGAACCATTCCAACTTCAGCTGGTATGGCATTGTAATTATTATTATTATTGTTTGCACTTCCATGACTTTCAGGAGCAGCTGGAACTTCAGTTTCAGATGCTTCACTTCCACCTTCAACTGTTTCATCAGTTGTTTCATATTTGGCACCATTATTTCCATGTGTTTCTGTTGCTGCTGCTGAGGCTGATGATGATGAGGATGATGCTGAGCCATGGCTTGTTTGAACATTATTAGATGAAGAAGATGTTCCTTGAACATTCATGCCTTCATTTCCATTTGATACAGATCCATCAACACTTTCCATATCAATTGTGTTGGATTCTCCAGCATTTTCAACCTTTTCTCGAGATCCAATTGCTGCTGAATGATTAATTCCTTGTTCAGCATTAGGCTCTTCATACTTTCCACGACCAACTGGAATTCCTGCTGCATGATTTAATGAAGCTTCACTTCCTTGATTTGATGATGGTTGTTGTTCTGGAGCCGTATGAGTTGGAGGTGAAAGTGGTGCAGTTGGAGCAGATGGCTGAGCTGGAGCAGATGGGGCAGCAGCACTTCCGTGTCCTTGATTATTATTATATCCTTCATTTTGATCTCCTCCTTCGACATTGCTGTTTGAACTTGAAGCAGCGGGAGTTTGAGCATTAGAAACGGAGGGTGTTGGAGCATGAGCTGGTGCAGCTGGAGCAACCGGTGCAGGGGCTGCTGCTTCTTCAACACTATTATATTCTTCTCTTAATGGTGGTGTAGCTGGAACATATTGATTGACATCAACGGATGGAGCATGTGGGGCAGTAGCTGGTGCAGGACCAGGTGCTGGGGCAGTGGGTTGTTTTTCTGCTGGGGCATTTGCAGTTGGAGCATTTGGAACTGGGGCAGGGGCATTATCAGGTCTATAAAAAGTTATTAATTCAAAGGTTTTTATAAAAAATAATAATTACAGCGTATGAACAGGTGACGGAACACCAGCACCATCATAACCTCCTTCTTGGGCAGTAAGAGTGCCATGTGCAGAATTAATTGGTAAAGGCTTTTTATCAGTATCTTTATGATTCTTTCTTGGAGGTGGTTGAGGAACTTGTGGAACAAAGTGTCCTTGTACAGCTAAAAGATCATTTTCCCATTTAATATGCAAATTTTTTCACTCTTATTTAAAACTTACGTTTGCATGAAAGATCACAATCTCGCTGGCTGCTAAATTGATTATCATTTCCACCACTTCCACGGAAGACCATTTGTTCACAGCGAAGATTTCGGCCATTAAAATACCATTTTGGATGATATTCAATACCAAATCCTTCATCCTTAGGGTAATTACAACGTTGTGGAAGAATGGCATTTATTGATGGAACACATCTTGCTTCACAAATTGCTTTATCAGCAAAATTATTGGCATTTCCACCACATGAACCATATGTAAATTCTCGGCAAGATCCTTTTTCAGCATTGTAGAACCAACGAGTAACAAAGTTACGGCATTTTCCAGAATCTGGTGGCATTACACATGCATCGACATCAAAATCTGGTTTTTGGGGTGGACCAAAAATGGTAACATGTTCAACGGGCGGTGAAACGGTGGTAGGATTAGCACGGAAAATTGGTCGTGGAGTAAAAACTGTTGCAGGTTGTGGTTCAATCATTGCTTCATGATCGAGTTCATCAATAATTTCAACAGGTGGTTGAGTTGCTGCTGGAGGGGTTGGAGGACGAGTTGCAAGTTTTGGTTGAACTAAAATATAATTAATTTTTGATAAATTTGCAAAAAAAATTTTTGAAGCTTTTGTTGCAATTTATTTTATAAAATTGTTAGTAAAAAAAACTGCCAGTTAAAAATTGTTTTAAAAAATATCAAAAAGCTGATAAGTGGATAAGTGATTGTTGATAGGGTTAAAAAGAAAGCGTGCAAAAAAATGGAAAAAATGGTAAAAACATTTCCCCCAAAAGATATGAAAAGTGATGTGAGACCTGTGAATGCTTCATTGATGAGATTCTCTTCCACAGGCTCTGAAGGAGGGATAATCGAAAAGGAGGGAGGAATGGAAGGAAGGGATTCAGGGGAAGATACACCAATAGGGGTTGAAGATGGGATTGTAGAAGTGGAAGTAGATGGCAATGTTTGAGGGGTAACAACTTCAACATATTCTTGTTTATTAATATTTAAATTTTGTTGAGTTGCAGAAGAATGGAAAGAAGTTTGAACATTTTTATGCAAAATTTGAGTTTCTTCAGCGTTATTCGAATTTTGTTCAACTTTTTCAATGGTTGTTTGTGAAGTTTGATGAATTACTGTAGTCGCGGGAGCAGCAGATTCTTTGGATTCAGATGGAACCACAAAAATTGGTCTTGTTGGAACTCTTTGAATTATTTCTGGTTCCACGACTTTTATTTCATTTTGAACACTAGTTTTGACGCCTTGTGTTGATTGAGAGATATTTGAAGAGTGTTGACGGCTTTCAAAATTATTGGTTGATGATGAACTTGAAGTTTCAATTTGAATATTTGGAATTTGTTGAATTTCAACAGTTTCCTTAATAATTTTAATTGGAATATTTTTTACTTCAGAAGTTGTTTCAATGTGTTGGAATTTAGAAGTTTCTCTGACAGGTGTATTTATAGATGTTGAAGAACTTTGAGGTACTTCTGGAGCAGTTGTTGTTGAAGAACTTTCCGTGACGACCTCAGTTTTTATTGGCTCAACAAATTCATTTGTTGGAATTTCTGAAACTTCTTCTTGTCTTACATGTGGAATGACAATTTCTTCTAACATTCCATGGGGATGATGCTCTTCAATATCTCCTTCAATAATTGGTGTTAAAATTTTTTCTTCTAAATGTACAGAAGGAGATAATGGTTTTAAAGTGGTTGTTATTGTTGGAAGTGATGTTTCAACTTCAACTTCTTCAAATTCAGGTTTTGTTGTTGTAGGCGTTGGATGAATTGGTTGAATTCGGATAAGCTTTTTTGTTGCCGTTGTTGTTGTAATAGAAGAATCGGTTGATGTTTGTGCTTCAAATTCTGGTTTTGGTGAATTTGTTGATGAATTTAAAATTTCAATTCTTTCATGTTTTTCTGCAAAAACAAGTCTTGATGGAGGAGTTGACATAGTTGGTGGAGCTCTTGGAGGAATTGGAGATGGATTTGTTACAGCTTCAATTCTAACTTCATTTTCTGATTTAGTTTCAATCACTGATACAGGGGGTTGTTGAACAGTATTTTTATCAATCGTTATCAATTCTTTAACAATTTCAACTGGAACATTTTCTGTTTGAATTGGTTCAGAAGTTGAAAATTCAATTTTAATATTCTTATTAGTATTGCTAATTCCGCTGCTTTCAAAACCCCTTGTTTGAGTACCTTCACCCCGAAGACCCTTACCTTTTTCTTCCCCTTCACTTTTTGTTTTTTCCTTCCCTTCAAAGACGCTATGATGAGGAATAATTGTTTCTTCTAATAAAGCTTTTTCCATTTCTTTATTTATTGGAATATTTACAAAGCCTTCGGGTAAAGCAATTGGCTTTCGACCAACAGATCTATCAGATCCGCCATCAATAACTTGTAATCTAATAACATTGTTTTCAAGTGCAATTTTGGGTTTACCTAAAGTTTTTTCTTCTGGAATTTTGGATGGTTCAATTGCATTTTGGGAATTTGATTTTTCTCCAAATACTCGATATTCATTAACATTTGACGTTGCTTTAACTTCATAATTATTATTAATTTTTTCTTTTACTGCCGGTGGTGCAGATGTTGAAGAAGCTGTAATATCACTAATTTCATAGGTTTCTGGAACAGTTTGCAATTTTTCAACTTCTTTGGTTTTTTCTGCACTTTTTTCAATTTCCTCTTCTGGTGGCGTTGGTGCAGCTTCTGAAGAAGCTTTGTTTAAAACAACTAAACTTTCTTCAGGTGTTTCAGTTTCAGTTTCAGGCTTTTGTGCTTCGACATTATCTTTTGGTGAATCAGAAGTTGTTGGTGCTTCAGGTTTTAGTGTTGGGAACTTTGTGGTTTCTTGTTGGGCTTCTTTATAACCACCAACATTTGGTGCTTGTGGTGATTTTACAGTAGCTTCAGTATTTCGTTCAGGTGCTGTTGGAGCTGATGTTACTGGTGCAGATTCTGATTTCTCTACAGCCGGTGCAGCAGGGGATGAGGATGGCTTTTCAATTGTTTCAGGGCCACTTGAATATTCATGATTTATTGGTTTACCGTCTGGCTGGGGAAGAATAATGGGTTTAAAACTTTCTGGACCACTTGAATATTCATTATTTATTTTTTCATTGACTCGATGTTCTGGTGCTTTAGGTTCAACAACTGGTGAAACAGATTCAACTGTTTCCCTTTCACGCCCATATTCATCTGGTACACTATTTGTTTGAGGTGTTGTGGAAGGAGCAACCGGAGCAATGGTTTCAATTCTTTCAGGTTTTGTTGGAGCAACTGGTGAAGCAGTAATTTCAACAGTTTCACGGATATTTGAATATTGATTGTTTACTTCTTTATTAATTGGTTGAATAATTCTTGGAGGTGCAATTGGTGCAGTTGGTTGAACATGTTCTACTGTGTTAATTTGTTTCATTGGAAGTCTTGTCAATGTTGGAGTAGTTGTTGGAACGGGTTGAGGTAGATGACTTGATGCAGCAAAAATAGGTACAAGATTTTCAGGCTTATTTTGAGCGACAACTGGACCTGAAGTTAATGGTTGTTGAGTTGTTGTTGGCCATTGATGTTGTTGCACATTTGGTACTTCAGGAGTTGGATTAATAGGTTGAATTTGAATATGATTATTTTCTCTATGTGGAATTTCTTCCATTCCATATGAACCACCTGCTGGTTTTCTAGTATTTGCAGGCCATTGATCTTGTGGATTAACTGGTCGTGTAACAGCTGGTTGAACAGGTCCAAAACCTTCCCGAGGTCGTGGGGAGGGAGGAATATAGGGATTAAAATCTGTTCGAATTGGAGGGGTTGGAGGAGTATATTCATTTTTAACAACCGTAGGAGTTGGGGGTAAAGCTTTTTCAAAAGCTGCTTGATTGAAAGTTGGCTGAGCAAATTGTCTATTAACATCCGGTAAAGGACGTTTTGGAGGTAGAGTTGGAATTTGAAAATGTGGTTGTTGTGCAATTGGTTGAAGTGGCACCGGTTGTTCAATAGGTCGATGTGGCCGTGGTGGCGGTGGCGGCAGTGATTGTGCTGGAAGAATAGCGGCATTGTTTTGTGAAACAAATGTTTTTTGTTGCTGTTGTTGTTGTTGTTGTGAATTGAAAGTAAACTGAGGAGGTAAAGCTGGTGCAGGATGAGGGGGTAAAACAGGAGTTTCAACAAAAATGGGACGTTGTGGTGCAGGTGGAGGTGTAAACCCTCTATTAAATTGTCTAACAAAGGGTGGATTAGTATTTTGTACAAAATGAGATGTCTGTTCTTCCCGCCATTGATGTGGCGGTGGCGAATTTCTTGGTTGTTCAGTTGGTTGGGAAGATGGAACAGCTCTTGTTGTAGTTGGTGGTACTGTTGTTGAAGCAGAAAAGGATTCAAAACGTGGAGGGGTAATAGGTGCAACAGTGCTAACAATTTTTGATTGCCAAACAATAGTTGTTGGTGGCATCGTTGTTGGCCTTGGAGTTGTTGAAGGGTTAGTATTATCAAAGCGGATAGGTACAAAGGTGTTAACAACTCTTGGAATTTCAACACTTCTTGGTGGTTGTGTTGGAACCCAAGGATTTTGTGGTTGAACAAAACGTTGTTGCTGGTTGGGAGGTGGTTGTGCCGGAGCAATGAAAGATGTTGGAAGATGTTGCTGCACATTTTGTTGAGGTACAAAGTGTTGTTGTTGCTGCTGCTGGTGTTGTTGTTGTTGAATTATTTGTTGTGAGTGCAAAGGAGGTGGGGGTTGTGCAAAATTATTTTGTCGTGCTTGCCAATTTTGATTATTATTTGGCATAAAATTAGGTATAAAATTAGGCTGTTTAGTGCTTTGAATAAAAAGTGAAGATGAAGGCTGAGTTTGTAATGAAATCGAAACAGTACTTGTTACAAATGAAGTGGTTGTTGGTTCTCTTCGAGGTGGTTGTGTATGAACAAATGGGGTTGTTGTTGGTGCTGGGGGAGGAGGTGGTGGAGTTGTTGAGGCTGGTTGGGTAGGAATCAAAATAGGTTTTGGTGGAGGAGTTTGTGATGGTAAATGTGGTCGAGGGAGTCTCGTTTGAACAACAACGGGTGGTGGTGGTGGAGTAGTGGAAGAAGAAGGGACTGTTACAATTGGACGTGGAGTTTCAACAACAACCTCATCATCAATTTCGATAATTGGTCGTGGAACTCCTAAAAAAATGGGGGATGTGCTTTTTTGAGTGTATTAAAGTGGTGAAAAGGTTAGTGTTAAAAAATTAATGCAAAAATTGTTAGAAAGATAATTAATTAAGTTTAAAAACTTTAAACTTACGTGAAAATCTGGCACAATGAATTTCACATTCTCTTCGAGAGAAGAAATGATTTCGATTTCCGGCACATCCGCCATAACTGAATGGTTCACATTCGCCTTGTTGTTCATTAAAATGCCATCGTTCAACAAAAGATTTACATGGTCCTGGATCAACAGGTTGTGTACACTTTTCTCCGAGATCAGCAATTGTTGCTCGAGGTCTTTGAGGTTGAAGAGGTCGAGATTTTTCTTCTACAGTATTTTTAACTCCTTCAATTACTGGTTGAATAATATCATTCGCTTAAATGAATGAATTTAAATTTTGAAATATTTTTTGTTTAAAAATGCTTACTGTTGAATCGAGGGGCAGGAGGAGCTGGTGGAGATGGTGCACGAATTGGTGCAGGTGGAGATGGAGGAGCTGCAGGTCGTTGAGGAACAAATGTTTGTGGGGGTGGTGTTTGTTGAGGTTCAAAACGACGAGGAGGAGCAGGTTGATGGGGTTGTTGTGGAGCAGGTGGACGAGCAAAAGGTTGTTGCGGTGGAATAAATTGTTCTGGCTCTTGTGTTGTCGTTGTTGGAGCTACTGCTTCTGTTGGCCGGGGTGGTGGTGGTGGAGGTTTGACAATTGGTCGTGGCATTGAAACATCTGGAGATGGTGGGGGTGGAGCAGGAGCAGGTTGTTGGGGTATTGAAGGGGGAAGTTGATTTTGAAGTACTGGACAAACACATTCTTTGCAGCCTCGACGATTTGAGAAAATGATACATGGCTCAACACAAAGATTAACATCAAGATGTGGACATGATGGTTCAGGTTGGAAGTCTAAAAATTGTTATCCCCAATTAATTATCATCAATAACTTTGATAAAAAAGGATATTCATACTTGGAATAATTGGTGGATGTTGAGGTGGAGGAGGACAACTACAGAAGGGACATCCTCGAACATCATTAACAATTTGGCATCGTGATGTATCACATGCTGGAGGGGGAGGGCATCGAGATCGAACACATGCAGTTCGACATTCTGTGATTGTTGCAAAATTATTTCCATTTCCTCCACATCCGCCATATTGAAATTGTCGGCATTCATTACTTTCACCATCATATGCAAATCTATGGAAGATTCCGGAACATTCTCCAATTTCAATTGGATGATCACAAATATTTTTGGTTGGAGTAATTTCTAAAAAAGATTGTTTTTGATAATCTTTTGTTTTGATTTAAAATACAAAAAAAAGTAAAAAAGCTTTCCAAATAGCAAAAAATAATAATTAAAAGAAAAAAAAAAGCAAGGAAAGATTTAAAACCAAAGATAAAAGAAAAGAAAATAAGCATTTACGCAAAGTAACATTTAAAGCCGTTGAAGCAGTAGGTGGCAAAGTTGAATCAGGACCTTTTTGTGGAACACATTTTTTTCGGCATTCACTAATTGTTGCAAAGTTATTGCCATTTCCTCCACAACCAGTATATGCAAATTGATGGCAGTCATTTGTTGATGGTTCAAAGGCATATCTCATAAATGTGCCACTACACTCTCCGGCATCAACAACTGTCTCACAAACATTTTCAACTTCTGGAAGGGGTTCGGGTTTGGCAACTATAAAATATGTTTTTATAATATAAATTGATATGATTGAAATTATTACCTTCAATATGACAAATGCTTAAACATTCTTCCATGCTTGCAAAATTGTTACCATTTCCTCCACATCCTGTATATGCAAAACTTTCACATTTACGATTTTCATTATTCCATAACCATCGAACAAATTGTCCTCCACATGATCCATCATCTCTTGGATGTAAACAACGATCATTTGGAAGTTCTGGAGTTGTAACGGATGGGAAGGTTCGAACTTCAATTTCTTCTTCTTTTGGAAGATGGAAAGTTGGTTGAGTTCGTTGTTGTTGTTGGAAAACTCGTTCTGTTGTTGTTGTTGTTGCTTCGGTTGTTGTAGCTTCAGTTGTAGGGGTTGGAGTTGTTGTAGTTGGAGCTTCGGTAGTCGTGGTGATGGTGGTGGTAGTTGTAGCTTCAGGGGTTGTTGTAGCAGAAGTTGTAGTAGTGGAAACTCTTTCAGTTGTTGTTGATTGAACTTGTTTATTTTCAACTAATGGAACTTGTGGAGGTGCAGAATCACCAGAAACTTTTGCACCACATGTTTTTTCGCAATCTTCAACTCGGGCAAAATTATTGTCATTACCTTCACAGCCACCATAAAAGAAATATTTGCATTCATTTAATTCTTTATTAAAATAGAATCGAAGTTCATAACGATCACATGGTCCACGCTCTTTTGAAAGCCCACAAGCAGCTGCTCCAACACCAGAATGTAAAACTCCAACAACTGATTTTTCATCATCTGGACAACAGACAGATGAATGTTGAATTACATTACATTTATATCCAGCAGGGCATTCAGTTTTGGCACAATTAATTAATTGACCTTGTGAAGTTCGAAGGGCTTCTTTTCCTTTATGACATTTTCCAGCTTCTTTTGGGGGAACACATCGATGTTCGCATGCAGCTTGGGAGGCATAATTATTACCATTTCCACCACATCCAGAATAGAAGAATTGTTGGCAAGATTGTGTTGTTTCATCATAATAGAATTTAGGGATGGATGAACGGCATGGACCTACTTCAGCTCCACCAACACATTCATTAGTTCGTTGACCAGATGCCGAAATGATTTCTAAAAATGGGGTTTATAGGAAGGAAAATAAAAGATCTTTTCAAGACATTTGAAACTTGAGTGTCTCAAATGGAATTCCAAAATCATTTTTGGCATTTTTCGAAACCAACAGAAACTTACTTTCACAATCGGGCTTCTCTTGTCCAGATTTTGTTCTAGAATTATCAATTTCAATTCCATCAACATTTACGCAGAAACATTCCGATTTATCTTGTTCACATTGAAGTTGTTTAAATTCACCATTTGATGAACATTCTGGAATGAAACCACCTGTAATCAAACCTTGCCCACGAGCATCACGTTGTCGTTGGCATTCAGTTTTTGGACTTGCATAATCGGAGCCAGTTGTTGATTCAATTCCACCAGTGGCATATGTAAATTCTCCAGTTGCTTGTGGAGCTTGTGTATCAGATTCTACAACTTCCCCAGAATTTACAACCAATGAATCAGCTTCTTTTGGTTTAATGGTTGTTGGTGGAGATTGCTGCTTTATACATGCATCTTCACATTCTTCTTTATATCGGAAAAGTTTTGGTTCATTATCATCATTGGCACAATGCCCATATGGATATGAAACACATTCACCAGCTCTTAAATAATATCGTAGAACAAATTGTGATCGCATTGGTGTTGCGCCATTTGAAGAAGGGCATCTACCACGGAATGGTTGTCGTCGACATGGATTTACATCATCTACAAAAAAAAGAACAATTATAATAAAAAAAGGATTTCATATATCCCAAATTAGCTGGGACAAAAAAGATGTTGTTGGACATACCTGATAGAATACCTTGAATGAGGCACAGCGAGGCGACGGTTATTGCCGCCAAACGCCAAAACATGGTTATAACCTAAAAAAAAGAGCAACCAAAAATTAGAAAAAAGATGTTTTTTAATGGAATTCCATCAAAGAAAAAAAAAATAAAGATTTGTCACGTTTAATTTAACACTCGTAAAAAAACATCCACGATGAACTTTGAAAAAGATGAATGAAATGTAATCAGACCGAAAAAGGGATGTATTAAAAATAAAAAAGAAGGTTTGACCCAGAAAAGTATTATTTATATTTTTGTGACGTGTTTTTTATTACTAAGGTGAAGAAAAAAAACAGGAAAAAAAGGAGTGAGATAAACAAGGCTTAATGAAATCTTTAAAAATGGGATATATCCGTAAACCAATTAATGACTCATAAAAATTTTTTTGATTTTTACAAATTTTAAAATTTAAGAAATTTAAAAAAAGAGAATCTTTTTTACGGCAGTCACTTGACCTCAGAATACTTTTTTTTCGTGATTCCGCATTTTCGCTTTTATTCTTTTTAAAAACCTTTTAACTTTTTTTTGCGGTAAAATAATAAACCAAAATTTAATTTTACGGAAACCAAAGATATAAAAAATATGCTAATTATCTTCTTAACTTAACTTTTTATATCCCATCATTATTACCCTCTTCCTTAATTCATATTTATCCAAAAAAAATTTATACTGTAGAAAAATATAATACAGCTTTTTATTTAATCTTTTTTGTTTTCTTTTTTTTTACTTTTTTCCGATTCCGATTCCGGTGACTGCATTTTTATAGGGACAAAAAAGAGGGGGGAAGAAAGAGATCAATCTTCGCTATTATTTTTTTTAGGATATCCATCTTTTGTATTTTCTTTTTCTTTCTATCATCTTCGAAAAAAAGAGAGATAGACATTGAAAAAGTGAAAAACAAGAAAGAAAAAAGAAAAAAGGAATAATATTTATTTATTTTTGCATAAAAAAGCGGTCAAAAAAAAGATATTTCCATGTTTCTCCTCCTTTTTTACAGGTCGGTAATCTTTGAAGAAAAGAGTTCCTTTTTCCTTTCTCTCTCATTTTTATTTTCTGGAAATACAATTTATTTTTGTAAAATGCACAAAAACATGTTTTAAAAAAATAATTCCTAAAATTTGATGGTAATGATGATGGATTAAAAGGAAATTAGTGAAATGGGATAATGAATTTTTGAAGAAATATAAAAGGGGTTAAACAAAAGGTTATTTATGCATAAAAAGGAGAGATAAAAAAGTGAGTTCTAAAATGGAGAATTTGAATTTATATAAAAAATTGAATAATTAGAATTTTATTAAAATATGTTTTTTTAAAGTTTGACAGAAAAGCTTTTACAGTACACCAATTTGCCAGGGGTCAATGACAAAAGGTTTGATCTAAAAAAATTGCCTATCAACAAACAAGAAGAACAACATTCATCAGTTTTCAAATAAAAAATAAATAAAAATTTCTGACAAAAAGTTTTAAAAGGTATAAAAAATTAAAATCAAACCTATCATGACCAAAAAATGTTACTGTTTTTTTGTTCACGACAAATTAGGGTTAAGAGGTTAAACAAATACCATTTCTTTTTTTTTTTCTCCTTTAAACTTGGAACGAATGATTTCAGAAATTATTTAATACAAATTTCAACAAAATTTTTAAAAAAACAACTGCTTTAAAAAAAGTAGTAGCAGCATCAGAAGCATTTCTTGAAAAAAAAGAGGGGTTTAATAAAAGTAGAAGTAAAAAGAAGAAGTAAGATTTCTTTCAATCCCCCCGAATTTACCCATATTTTTTTTTATTAGATCAAGGCAAAAAGTTTTTGAAGGAAAGAATGAAAGAAAAAAAGTAATCAAGATAGAGGTCATGGCACCGATTACCACCCCTCTCCTTGTCAACATCATTCCCAATCCAATATCGGGTAAAAAAAATGGGAGAGAGCTGGAAAAAAAGAGAGAGATATCGTTTTTTTTCTTTTCGCCGCCCGAGGAAGAGTTAAAAAAAATATATATGGGGGGATGATAGAAACTGAAAGAAGTAATATCTTTGGTAAAAAAAAGGAAAGGGAAGGAATCAAAATATTTGACCGTGACCTACAACGGAGCAATGGACGACGCCATAGCCGGTGGAGCGAAAAAAGAAAGGAAAGGAATGAATGAACTTTTTTTTTGGGGGGGAGGATTTTTCTGATTCTACTGAAGACAGACGACATCCTTTCGGTGCCGTTCTCTTCAAAAAATGAATGGGAAAAAAGTTTATCTGGCCGTGATCAAGTTTTTTTTTTTGAAAATAAAAATTAGGGAAAACGGGCGATAGAAAACAGGGAAACGCCGGGGGATCAATAGAGAAAAAAAGGAAAACGGGAGTTGTCAGATTACTGATTCTAGGGCAACTAACTCTTTCCAAGACCAAAAAAAAGAAAGAAACAAGGTCGTGTCCGGTGGCGATCAGGCAGGAGAAGGATGAGTTAAGTTATCTTCAAAAAGTATCACCATACAAAGTTTTTTTTTCTATAATCAATAAAATATCCAACATTAAACCTTCTACAGCTACTGAAAAAAAGCACCTCAAAAACAGCAACCAAAAATCCCAAAAAATTTTTAAAAACAAAATTACGTTTCAAATTTGGCAAAGTGTCAATTAATGCCAAAGTTAGAAAAAACTCAAAAAAGTTTGAATTTTTTTCGATAATCTCAAATTTTGCAATTTTTTATTGTTAATTTATATAATTTTAAGTATAAAAATAATATGAAAACTTATATCGCTGTTACTGCAACATTAGAGTTATCAGTATCCCAAAAGTTGATTGAAACTATAACGATTTTGGCCAAGACATTGCTAGAAGAAAAACATGTTCTTGTTTCTTTGGTTTGTTTTGAACCTATCTAATTTAAAGTAAGTATATTAAATATTAATTTTAGTTAGGTGTTAGTGAAAAAACTGAATTATTGCTACAATTTACAAATGCTTGTAATGAAGAAATTGTAAAACAAGCTTTTACAAAGTAAGTTTAACTTTTATCGTCAATGAAAAACCTTAGTAATCTTTATATTATTCTAGAATGTCTTCCTTCGGCAAAGCAGATCTCTCATCTCTTTCACTATATTTTGATTTATATAATGAAAAAATGGAAGATGGACATTGCTTCATTTTTTGTGATCGTTTTCAATCCATTCCATCGGTACTTTATTCACGTCTTTCATTTTCTTTCGGAGTATTTCCTTTTCCGCAATCATATCCAAATTATTATTCTGTACCAAAATGGGATATCTTTTCACCCCCGCATTTATCACCTTTGACATTAGAAGAATTTGTTGAGGAATGTTGTAAAAGTTTAAGATTAGTTACAAATTTGATAGTTTCAATCAAAGATAAATATGGTTTCGCCGCATCACCATATCCACGAATGCCACAAAAAAAACTTTTTGAAGATCCAGAATTTTTATTTCCATCTGTAATTGAATCGAAAGAGATGATGGCAGTAGTAGATTGTCCAACGGCAACAATGCAATTTTGTTCTTTTTTACCTGAAACAACTCTTCAAACTTTACAATCTCGTGGATGCACATATTTCTTAAAACCAAGTAAGTTTTAACTATTTCTTCTGATTATTAACATGTTTAACCTTGTTTTTTTCAGGTGAAGATAACATTGATAAACAATCATATTTCAATTTATCAAATCATTTAATTACTTCCCATCGAATAGGTCTTTTTCGTCGATCTGTTGGTGATTATTTCTTACTTCGACCATATCGCCAAGCTCCTGAATCTCCAACCGTATATCTCATGGTTGAATATATTCTTTCAACAACAATTAAATTTTCCAAATCTCCAACAACTGATGTTGCATCACAAAAGTTTCGAAAGCATACTTTTTCGTATGATGGACATACATCTTTTGCAAATCAAGAATGCATGGAAATGGCCCTTTCAAGAATTGGACGAATGATTCGACGAGAAACTGATGAACAAATTGTTAAACGTGAGCTAATGCTTGCAACAAGACATATGGCAGCATCTTGTCATCCACAATTGGGTTATGCAATTACATCAATCTTAAATGATCGAATCAATGAAGTTAGTCCAAATTTACAAAAGTTATTTAGAAATTTGTTAAAAGTTTTGGCCGCTGAAGGTGGCCTTAAAAAGATGGTCGAATATTTAGAAAAGGATATTCCAACTTCAAAAACAAAATCAAAACTTTACTAATTTTTGGATTACTGTAATCGTATTAAATATTTACATTTGAACGGATTTTATATATCCATCGGGTATTACATTTTTTTTTATATTTTTACAATTGATTTAATGAAATAAAAACCAAGTTTATTACGCAATTTTTTAATTAATCAGTAAAAAAATATATAATCAGAAGCAGCAGCAGTAAATAAATTTTAAAGAAAGATTCCGAAACAATTTGGGTTTCAATTTTGCATAAATTTGACCCAATTTTCTTTCTGCTTTTTTGGAATTTTTTTGAAATTTCAAAAAAAACGTCGAGAAAGAACACCTTTGACAGCAGCAAAAGAAAAAAAAGAGGGTCAAGAATAAAAAGAAGTAGAAAATGGACGGGAAGGAATGTAACGGTGCCGCTTCCATTTCCTTGCGGGTCGCAAGGAAACAAATATTTGACCTTCAAAGACTGTTTTTTTCTTTCTAAATTGGATGGATCAGTTTTTTAATAAGCTTTAACAGAAAAAAGGGGGGTGAAAATTATCTGCAAAATAAAGACAAGACTTGTTTGTTCATTATTAAAATTAATGAATTTTTAAGATTTGGGATATCCGTATTTATACCGATTTTTGAGATCAAAGGATATCCATTTTCTGACGCACTTAAATTTCATAATTTGCGTCATTGGAAATAAATAATTAAAGATGATATCCAAAAATTTGAATTTTAAGGTTATCAATGATTTTTTAAATTTTTTCACAAAATTTTAAAAATTGAATAATTTCTTTAAATAAAATTTGAATTATGAAAACAATATAAAAAATACTGATAAACAAAAATAAAAATTTTTAAAATTAATAAAAATATTAATTCTTTTTACATTTTTTTGCTCTGTTTTACAGTAACAGAATTAAAAAATAATTTTTATTTTTAACAAATTACTGTAGCCTGGAAGAAAAACTAGGTAATAATTTTGATTACGGTATTGCAATTGTATAAAATATTTTTATAATTTTTAGAACTTTTTGATTGATCTTTGTTATCATAAAAAGTTCAAATTTGCTGAACAATGTCGACCCTAAACAATCCATTAAAAATTAAAACCCTTGAGAGCAAAGCAAAAATTTTTGTTAAACTTTTTTGAAAAAAAAAACAAATCTTTTATTTGCGCACTTTTTTTTAAAACCCAAAAAATTGATTGTTTTTTTAAAAAACAATTTTAACTTTATTTAACCAAATTAAAAATTAATTTTTATTGACTCACCGGTATTTAAAAAAACACAAAATTAACACAAAATTTTTGTGTAAAATTGTTTTTTCAAAAAAAAAATTACGAAATTTCTTGTTTTTGGTCTTCCCCGCCCGCTGCGTTGTTGAACTCTTGCGAAATATTCCTTTTTGGAAAGAGCACTTTTTTAAAAATTATAAATGCGAAAGTTTGTCTCATTTTTTGCTCAAAGCTCTTACTTTTAAAAACTTCAAACTTTTGCAAAAAGTATGAATAAATTGTTACAACTTTATGATGAAAGTTTTCCCTGTAAATCTCAATTATTTATTCCAATTCAATCAAATAGTACGGTATCAGAAGTGATAACGCCATGCTTTGCATTTGTATTACTTCCAACAATTTTGGCTGCATTTTCAATACTTTGTTTAACATTTTTAATCTTTTATGGTTTTATCATTTTATCACCTAAACTTTTGGCTACAAAACTTTTAATCACAAAATTTATCATTTCTGCTTTAATTGTTTTTATTTCTTTTTTTCGATTTATTTTTATCACATTTTTTTCTGAAAACAGAGATTCAGAAGATGTAATTGGATCCATATCAGTTTTGATTATTTCTGTAAGGTTTTTTTAAATATTTGTTCCAAGATTACTGTAACTTTTTTAAGATTACATCATTTGCATCATATTTTCGTTGTTGGAATTCTGGAATTCCATCTTCTATTTGGTTACATTTTATTTATTTTTTACGTTTTATCACTATCATTCCTGAAGCAATTGTTATCCAAAATTTATCAAATGTTAGTTTTTTAAGTTTTTTGGGTTACGGTAATCTTTATTTTTAGCCAGAATTTGGGACATTTGTGCTTCTTGGTTTTGAAGCAATTTGTGTATATTTTCTTGTGCTACTTTTTTGTTTTGCTGACAAATTTCATGAAAGTTATGAAAACTTTTCTGAACAAAAGGTAAGTGATTGAATTTGATTAAATTTAATAATTTTATGTGTTAATAAATTTAGCAACGTGATCCCGATCGAACTCAATCCTCCCTGGCTCGAGCAACCTTTGCTCAAGCTGGACATTTAATGTCCCACGGATATAACGGCACCATTAATTATGACACTTTTTGGTCCCTTGATCCAAGAAATCATCCCGAAACATTGTTAAAATTATACAACAAATATTTTAAAACTATCAATTTTAAAGGATATCTTCCATGGCTTTTAAGAATTTTAATAAAATGTGATTGGTTTCAAATAATTGCTTACAATATTCTTGGATTTATTTCGTCATTATTTGTTATCATTGATCCTTTATCTTTAAAGCTTATAATTATTTCAAATGAAAATAATTATCCACTTTGGTTTGGATTAACTTTGATTTTTGGAATATTTTTTTTTAGCTTTGATCCGATTTGTGATTATTGCTCGAAGTGATTACTATGGGATATCCGTGACCTTAAATATTCAAACAATTTTGGTAAATTCAATTTATCAAAAAATGTTAAAAATTTCTTCTGACGCAAAGCTGAAATATTCTGGTGGAAAAATTGTTAATTTAATTTCAACGGATATTCAAATGATTAATGTTGCAGTTGAAGCTATTCCAATGCTTTTAAATGGTGTAAAAACGGTAAAAATTAAATATATATCATTTGAAAAACATAAATTTTTGATGGTCTTAAGTGGAAAAAAAAAACTCGTAAATTTTGGTTTCAAAAAAAAATTTAAAAAGATTGATATAGAATTAATGAGGTTATCCGCCTGATAGAGTTTTATTTGATTATAAAGTCATAAAAAAAATAAGTATAAGCTTATTCAGCGGATCACTCGGTTCATACATCGATGAAGAACGCAGCAAAATGCGTTACTTTTCATGACTTGCTAAAAAAATTGTTCTAAATTCGATCAATAATTTTCGGATTTCTTTAACAAGCGAAGGACAACTTTAACTGCCTATTTTTTAGATATTTATTTGTATCTTTGGATTATATTACGTTATTGGAATCAACGTATTTTATGGAATTTTAATATTTCTTTTAATAATTCCATTTAATAAAATAGTTTATAAAAAACTTGTTAATTATCAGGTTTGATCATTTTCCAAACTAAAAGTATTATCACAAAAAATAAATTTTAGATAAATCAAATGAAATACAAAGATGAAAGACTAAAAATAATGACAGATATAATTTCGGGAATAAAAATTATTAAATTATATGCCTGGGAAATGCCAATGCAAGCATTGGTTTCCGAAAAAAGGGATAAAGAAGTTTCAATCACAAAAAAGATAATTTATGCCCAATCTATGATTGGCATTGCTTTAACGGCATATCCGATTCTGGCAACAATTATTTCTTTGACCGGATATGTTGTGGTTCAAGGATATCCTTTAACTCCTGAAATTGCATTTTTATCTTTGCTGTTTTTTAATCTCATGAAACGTCCAGTTTCACATCTTCCTGGAATTATTCAACAAATAATTTCCGCTAAAATTAGTTTGAATCGGGTTCAAGAATTTTTATTAGAACCTGAAGTTCCGGAATTAATTAATACAATGTCTCCATCAAGCGAGAATACTGTAATTGAGATTAAAAATGCAAATTTTTCATGGTCCCCAAATAACCCGGAAGATTCAACAACAACAATTTTGCCAACACTAAAATCTCTAAACATTGAAATTAAAGAAGGTGAATTAATAGGAATTATTGGAAGAGTTGGAGCAGGAAAATCTTCAATTCTTTCATCAATTTGTGGGGAACTTTATCAATCTTCTGGACAATTCTATCGTAAACCGCAGATTTCGGTAGCCTATGTTCCCCAAGAAGCATGGATTCAGAATCTCTCACTTCGAGATAATATTTTATATTTGGAAAAAGTTTTGATGAAAAAGTTTATCAAAAAGCCATTGAAGTTTGTGCTTTGAAAGATGATCTGAAACAATTCGCGGCAGGAGATGAAACGGAAATTGGTGAAAGAGGTTTAAATTTATCCGGGGGACAAAAGGCCAGAGTTGCGTTGGCACGGGCAGTCTATCAAAACTCAGATTTATATATTTTGGATGATACGTTATCAGCTGTTGATAGTCATGTTGGAACACATATCTTTCAAAATGTTATTGGAAATGAAAATGGAATTTTGAAAGATAAAACTCGAATCTTTGCTTTAAATTCAATCAATTTTTTATCAAAATGTGATAAAATTGCTGTGCTGAAAGGTTTGTTAGTGATGAAAGATATCAGTGATAAAAAGTGTGATAAAATTATTTTTAGAAGGAAATCTTGTTGATTTTGGAACTTTTGAAGAATTAAATTTAAGGAAAAATGAAGCTTTTATTGAATTGGTTAAAGAATTGTCTGTAAAAGCTGAAGAAGAAAAAGCAACGGCAGATGATGACAAATTTGAGCAAAATCATGAGGAGGATAAATCCGTTCAACAATCACTTGACAGAATTTCTGTCCCCGGATTAATTAAAGAAGAAGATATTGCAGCTGGAAAAGTGTCATACAAAATGTATTTTGGATATTTGAAAGCTTTTGGATTTAAATTAGCTCTCGGATATTTCATTACACTTTTCATTTTAAAAACATTTTTTGAAAGTTGCAGTCAAATATGGATGGCAAAATGGTCATCATTAAATTATGCAAATTCAACGACAGACTTTTCAAATATCCAAAATTTGGAAATTTATGGAGCTTTTGGTTTTGCAAGTTGTTTTGCCATTGCCGCAGCATATTGTATTGTTGCCGTTGGAGCATATAGAGCTAGTAAAAATTTGCATAATAGTTTATTCATTTCATTACTTCGATCACCAATGGCATTTTTTGATTCAACTCCAATCGGAAGAATCATGAATCGATTAAGTGGAGATATTCAACAAATTGATGGACTTGTACCAATAAATCTTCGATCAATCACAAAATTATCTTCTGATTGTGTGTTTTATACTGTCAGTGCCATTTATGTCATGCCACAATTGGGAATCTTAACCGTGCCAACAATCTTTATCTGCATTGTTATTGTTGTAAGTTTTTTAGTAAAAGATATTAACAGGGGGGATTTCATATATCTCTCTCCTGAGGGCAACTTTCCAACATCAAAAACATTTTTTTGTTGCATATCAAAGGCGGCATTTAGATTTGTCACATCCCAATTCTTTAAAATATCTGAATTGCCCCATAAAAACAATAATTAATTCAAAAATTTCAGCGTTTTTATACATTAACATCAGTTCAAATTCGTCGATTATCTTCAAAATCCTGGTCTGCGGTAACTTCTTTGGCACAAGAATCTTATGTTGGAGCATCAACACTACGAATTTTTAATGTTCAAAATACATTTAATCTAAAAATGACTGAAAATGCAATAATTACAACTGAAGCTAAAACGGCAGAAAATGTTACATCACGGTTGCCATCACTCATTTTAAAATACATAAATAATTACAATAATTTCAGATGGATTCAATTAAGCATGGATTCTTTGACAGCCGTATTCTCTTCCATTTTTGTTATTGCTGCCATTTATCTTGGACATACGGGTGTACTTGATTCCGGTTCAGTTGCATTGGTTGTTACAATGGGAACGTTGCTTCGGGGATTATTAGCTGAAATTGCTCGGTACGTAAATAATGTTGAAACTTGTATTGTTGCGGTTGAAAGAGTTCAAGAATATGTGGATAATGAGCACGAAGCTGAATGGACTTCCATTCTTCCACAACCTTTAAGCTGGCCATCTGAAGGAAATATTGAATTTAAAGATTTTTCACTCCGATATTGTGCCAGTACTCCGTTGGTGTTGAAAAGATTAAATTTGAAAATTGAAGGAGGCCAAAAAATTGGAATTGTTGGAAGAACTGGTGCCGGAAAAACTTCTTTAACAATGGCACTTTTTCGAATGATTGAACCTGCGGAAGGCACAATTATAATTAATGGAATTGATTTTCGAGAACTTGGACTTCATCAACTTCGAAAATCCCTTACAATTATCCCCCAAGATCCGGTTCTTTTTTGTGGAAAACTTCGAATAAATTTGTATCCATTTGAAGAATTCTCGGATGCCGAAATATGGGATGCCATTGAAAAAGCACATCTTCGAAAATTTGTTGATCAATTTTCAGAGAAGCTGAATCATGAAATCAGTGAAGGTGGGGGAAATCTATCGGTGGGACAACGACAATTGATTTGTTTGGCCCGGGCAATTTTGAGGAAGAAAACAAAGATTCTGGTTTTGGATGAAGCCACGGCAGCGGTGGATATTGAAACGGATCATTTAATTCAAGAATCAATTCGAACCCTTTTTTGTCAATGCACAATTTTAACGATCGCCCATCGATTAAATACTATCATGGATTATGATAAAGTTTTGGTAATGGATTTTGGGGAGATTAAAGAATTTGATTCCCCCCAAAATCTTTTATCCAAAAATGATTCACTTTTTTATTCCCTTGCTTCTCAAGCTAAAATTGTTTAAACTAAATTTTTTTTAAATTGTTGTGTTTAATTTTTATATAAACTATTTTAAATATACAAGAACGACAAAGCTATTAATTAAGTTGTTCCATTTTTCCTAACGTTAATTTCATTTGAAAAACTTTTACAATTTCAATTCTACAAGTCCATCTATAATAAAATGTTCATCAAAAATTGAAGGTTTCATTTTTGACATTGTTGATAGTCAACTAAGTTTAATCATGAAATGTGAAGCAAATCAAATCTTTTATTTTGTCATTACAGTAATTTATTTAATTACAACCAGCAGTATTCAACTTTTAATCATTCATTAAATTTTATTTTTATAAACAAACTAATTCTACCATGCTTCATATGAATTTCCAATACTTGGCATATCATTGGCAATACTCATAAATACATTTCAACGTGCTCGACGAGAACCATTACCATTCAATCAACCATTTGAAAGTCGAATTATGTCTCCAACGGCATAAATAGCAATATTTTCACCATTCATATTTCATAAGAATAAATTATCACCGATGATTTTTTAATGGCTTTTAAAATAAAAATAAGCCATTAACACAGTTATTTCGATTATAAATTATTTTTTTGTCCCTTCATCATTTTAAAAAACAATTGTTAGTTATTATCACCAACGGTGTGTACTTTATTTCTTATTTAAAATATGGAACTACCAGAGTCAAAAATTATTACAATTTAATTGATAATAATATTATATAAACTTTTATAGTTTTTTTTACTTCCATCATTTTCTGCATTTTTAACACTTTTGAGTCACGCAAATAAATTCTTCTAATTTCATCAAAAATTTTAATTAATCTAACAAAAAAATAATATGGAGGTGTAACATTTTAATAATTTTTTGATATCTTTAATTTTAACATGATGAATACAAATGAAGCAATGACACCAATATAATAGATACTATTGATTTATTTACAAGATTTATCCCTGTCATGGTTTGATGTGGAAATATGGAGATTTACAGCAAATTTTTGAAAATCCAAATGTAAAAAATGTAAAACTAAAATGTCATGATCGAACTGATGCCATTGAAATAGGTTCTATTGTATCAGTATATTTTTTAGGTTTATATTTTTTTACGTTTGAATATGATAAATAAATAAATAAATAAAATTTTAGGTAAAACGTTTAGGAATTTTGGCATGCTTTTTTTGAGTAATAAATAAATGGATTTGAAGGTTGTCGTTTTGTGGATTGATATTCATGCATCAAATAATGTCCCAACCAGCTTAAAATAATCCACTTTTCTCAAGATATTGATTACAAAATGCTCGTCAAAGCTTTTTTATTCAAATTTATTATTTAAAAGAAAAACAGTTTAAAGTGAAAAAGTTTGAGTTTATTAAAATTGTTGGATTTTACCTGGGGGTAATAACTGCTTGGAAAGCGTGACTCCTGATTTGATGAAAAAGGTGGTACAAAAAGAGGGGAAGAAAAAAAGGGTAAAGAAATGGGTGTGCAAAAAGATGAAGAAGAAGAAAATGGAAGCGAGCGAAGCAATGCAGTCCAGATGCACCAACAAAACAAAATAGTGCAAAATGTAAGTATTTTTGCGCAGGTTCGTCCGAAGTACTTTTTTTTCTTCCTTATATTTTTCATAAAATTTTCATTTATACATTTTTGGAAGCAGGAAGTAATTATTTTTTCTACGCACATTTGGCAAAAATTTGAGTTTAAAATGTTAGGCTTAAACTTTTTATAATCATTGAAAAACAATAGTATTTAAAAAAAAGCCATTTTTTCTTGTCTTTGAAGTAATTTTAAAATTTTGTGCATTTTAGTGGGCAACTTTTTTTTCTCAAAGTTTTTAGCTGTTACAAACGTTGATCAAATGTCAAAATTATTTCGACATTTGATCAAAATATCACACTATTTGATATTTTGTGAATGAATAGGTAATGTAATATTAAAAGCTTTGCAAAAAATGAAAAAAGTTTGCCTTCTAAACTAAAGAAGATCGTAATTTTGTCTGATTTAAGGGAGCGTCGACGCCAAACAAGTAAAATATGATTGATTTTCTCGGCGCGAAAATGCTTCAGAATCTGTGTCACAAAATTTAGATATTTTTTTTGCGTATTTTTCTGATCCAAAAATGATGTTTAAATAAAAAATTGGTTGTATAGAGGCCAAGATCCATGGTTTTATTTTCCGTTTTTTCATCATTTTTTCCCTGATTACTGACCAAATAGTGACTTGCTTGCCGTCGACACTACCTTTACGGCTATTCTTTATCTGAGAAGTTTGAAACTTTAAATTGAAAGTGCCGAAAAAGATGATGAAACACCACAGAGATTTAGCGGATATTGTAACAAAAAATGGATACATATTTTTTTGATTTTTTTAGGTTTTGTAATTTTCATTTGATAAAAAAATAACAGTCAAAAAAGAAAAGAAACAAAATTTAATTTGACAAAGCGTGAGTCTATATTTTTGCTGTTTTTCACTATCGATAAGATCTCCGACTTGTTTTTCTCTCTCTCAAATTTAACTGTTTCGTTTTTTCTTCCATCTCTTTCTTGTTTTTATACCTCTCAAATCAAAGGAAATATTTCATTTCACTTTAATACAAATAGTTTTGATCGAACAATGGGCCATGTTTCTTTATAAAAAAATTGTCTTTTTCAATAATTTATTTTTCTTCGGCCAAAATATTCCATTTTTGGACAAAATGCTTTTCGTTGTTTAAAAATAATTTTTTGAAAGTTTTTTTCGTTGATTTTTATGCCACTTTGATAAAATTTTTAGTGTAACTTTTTTTTGTAATTTTTGTAAATTTAAAATGGCAAAATTTTTTATATTCAAGATTAGCTGAAAAGAGCCTCCTTTTTTTTCTGATTGAAGCAAAAAAAAAGAAGAGAAAGAAAAAAAGAGGGGAGCGGTGACATGCACCGAAGATGCTATCTGTCATGCATTTTTATGAACTTCAAAAAATTTCAACGACGTTTTTTTTATTGATGGGGTTACTGTAAAAAAGTTTAAAAGCCAAATTATTTTGATTTTGGATAAAAAAAGTTTTTAAAGGAAAAATTATTGTCCAACCACCCGTTTGAAGCTTCAACCGAAAGTCAAAATAGTTGTGTTTTTAAAATTTATTTAAAAATTTTAAAATTGCATTTTTAAAATCAGCGTTAAAATTTATGATGAATAAATCAAACTCAATTTTTAGAAAAATGTCTATTAAAGGGAGTGTTGACGAGAAGCTAGTCACTATTTGGTCGTTAATCAAGGAAAAAATGATGAAAAAACAGAAAATAAAAACGTCGATCTCGGCTTCTATCCGACCTATTTTTTATTTAAGACGCAGTCTATGAGAAAATCAAAGAATCTTAGAAGAGAGCGGCACAGCCCAAAATTTGTTTCTCCTGAAACTTTGCTATAAAGTAAAGTGACCCTGGAGAAACCGATTCCGCGTAGTAAAAAAGTTTAAAAAAATTTCATACTGTAGTTACAGTAATTTTTATGTAAATTTTATCAAAATTTCAAATTGATGGCAAATTAAAGGAAATTATTTTTTTTGCCTAATTCGGAGGGGTAATAGGTTTTCGAGGTCGGTGAATCCGAATATGTACTTTTTGGAACTTTAAAATATTTACAACACCAATTTTTTCTTATCACCTATCATATCACCCTGATAAAAAATCGCGAGAAATCGGATTCCGAGTCAAATGACTTAATTTTCTTAAAATTTAAACCTTTTTTTAACAAAAAAATAAAATACCTAAAAGAAATGCTCGCCTTAAATTGGTTTTTAAAATTAATGAAAATTTGAGGTGTGCAAAACAATGTGTCTTTGAACAGGAAAAAAAGGTGTAAAAATTTTTCAAAAAAGAAAACGGCCTTTATTTTCGGATTCCCCATCGTCGAAAGGATATAAGACGCGGAATTATAAAATAATTTTAAACCCCTTCAAAAAATGACCTCAAAAAACAAAAATGGCATTTTTTTTAAAAATTGGCATTTTTTGAAAATCTGCCTCATCGACACTTTTCATACAGTGAAATCGGTCATTGATGAATAAGAATCTCACTGACTTCTTCCACATGCAGTTTTCGATGAATTTGTAAAATTTATCTCACCGGTACTTTTCATACAAAGAAATCGACCGGATGTGAAAAACAATCTCACTGATTTCTTCCACGTACAATTTTTGAAAAATTTGTAAAATTATCCTAAATTTTTTTTTCACCTCTCGATTTTTGGGGCCTGCCTAAACGCTGGACTGGACTGGCTGCTGGACTGGACTCCTAAACGCTGGACTGGCCACTAAACGCTGGACTGGCCGATAAAATAGGTTTAAAGTGGATTTAAAGTCCTCAGAATTTGGCTATAGTATCCAGACATCAGATTCCTTCATTCCAGATTTTTAAAAATTTTTTTGGATTCAGAATCCTTAGACTTCTGAATTCTCAGAAGCCTATTCAAAAATTATGAAAGAGTACTACGGTACCCTTTCAGAAAAAAGGGGAGCAACATCTCTCCCCTTTTTTCTTCTCCAAAAATTGTTGCCCATTATTGGGCAAAAAAAAACAAACGGTCGTTCATTTTTTTTCACAATGAACAACTTTTTTTATTTATCTTTCCTTTGGCAAAGTGTCGCATGACGCGGTCAACGCTTGCGACAGACAGCTAAAGAACTGCACTTTTTTCATGCAATAATTGAACGTTTGGTTTTCATTTTTTGCAATGAATGATTGCTTTTACTTTTCATAATTTTTTTTTAAATTTATTTTTATTGATAAAAAATATTGTTTACAAAATATTTACAATCAAGTATAATAAATGAATGCTTATTTAAAAACTGGTTATTTTTTTTATTTAAGTAATACAAAATTTGATGGAAAGGAGCTAGGATCTGGTGGTTCTTTAGAAACAACAGAATCACAAGAGATTGAACGTTGACGTAAAGCCATTTGGTTAAAAATTATTTCTTAATGTATTGTATAATATACTTAGCAAAGAATTTACAAATCATAATTACAGGTTTTTTATCAAAGCTTTGATCATCTGAATGTTTTGCCGTATGAATCGACTATTAATAAAATTATATTTAATTAATTAACAATATAAAGCGATAAAAAATAAAAAAACTTTTCTTTTGTAAATGTCGGCAAAATGTTTTTTAAAATTTTATTTATCAACAATTTTGGTTTCCACAGTATGCCGCAAGCAGACATTAAAAAACAGAAAAAAATTTTTTACATAAAACATTATTTCTATGTCATTTTGTTAACCACATTAAAACTTGAAAAAAATAAATTTTGAATAAATTTTATATGACTTTTGGTTATATAAGTTGGGAATACGGTCGGTGATGAATATCAGTAATATGTTGATTTTATCAATTTATATTGATATGCCATTTTTGGCGTTTAATTATGTTTGATAGTTTAACATTTGATTCCATCGTTATCTAAAAAGTTACGACTTTTTAATTAGACGCTAAAAATGTCATATACCCCAACAACATTTTCTGACTTCATGATACTGTAAAATAAGTTATAGACATCAAATAGTCATTCTTTGACTTGATTGTGATAAAGCAGCTACATAGGGATGAAAATAGTTTATTTATGACATCCTGGAAGCCAAAACAAAATCAGGGGCTATTTTTTCCAAAAGTGCCGTTTCATACTGTAGAAAAGCGGAATTCGACATGAAAACGTGTTTTTTTCCATGAGCAAAGATCGCCATTAAATTCCTCATGCTTGAAAACCAATAAATCCAGGAAATAAGCCAAAACGAGGTAAAATTCGATTTTTCGTAGATGAATGAAATTCTCGTAATTACAGTATCCGATATTCAAAAATTCATAAAACATCGGGCTTGCCGAGTTATCTGACGGTGATTCCCATCCTAGGGTAAAAAACTGCGGGGAATCCAATAGTGCAAATAACTAGTCTAGCAAAATTATTCTTGACCCCATTTTATGCAAATTTTTGGGGTCGATAGGCCAAAAATGGGTCCCTGCACGAAAATTTTAAAACGCTGATTCTATATTCGGATTCCTCATGGTCGAAAACCTATATGGGTGAAATGATAGCAAAAACTAACTCAAGAAAAAAGTATATGAGATAAAAGTAAAAAGTCAATTTCGGCATTCTCGATAGCATAACTCCGGCATTTTGTCGAGTTTCGGCATAAAAGTATTTTTTTCAGCCTTGTTAAGCATGGCCAAAAACAGGAATAATAAACGCATAATTACATTCAATATTTCATATACATTTCTGAAGACGATCGCAGGCGGGCCGAAGGCCCGCTTTTATCCTAGTTGTTAACTAATTAAATATAATTTTATTAATAGTCGATTCATACGGCAAAACATTCAGATGATCAAAGCTTTGATAAAAAACCTGTAATTATGATTTGTAAATTCTTTGCTAAGTATATTATACAATACATTAAGAAATAATTTTTAACCAAATGGCTTTACGTCAACGTTCAATCTCTTGTGATTCTGTTGTTTCTAAAGAACCACCAGATCCTAGCTCCTTTCCATCAAATTTTGTATTACTTAAATAAAAAAAATAACCAGTTTTTAAATAAGCATTCATTTATTATACTTGATTGTAAATATTTTGTAAACAATATTTTTTATCAATAAAAATAAATTTAAAAAAAAATTATGAAAAGTAAAAGCAATCATTCATTGCAAAAAATGAAAACCAAACGTTCAATTATTGCATGAAAAAAGTGCAGTTCTTTAGCTGTCTGTCGCAAGCGTTGACCGCGTCATGCGACACTTTGCCAAAGGAAAGATAAATAAAAAAAGTTGTTCATTGTGAAAAAAAATGAACGACCGTTTGTTTTTTTTTGCCCAATAATGGGCAACAATTTTTGGAGAAGAAAAAAGGGGAGAGATGTTGCTCCCCTTTTTTTGAAAGGGTACCGTAGTACTCTTTCATAATTTTTGAATAGGCTTCTGAGAATTCAGAAGTCTAAGGATTCTGAATCCAAAAAAATTTTTAAAAATCTGGAATGAAGGAATCTGATGTCTGGATACTATAGCCAAATTCTGAGGACTTTAAATCCACTTTAAACCTATTTTATCGGCCAGTCCAGCGTTTAGTGGCCAGTCCAGCGTTTAGGAGTCCAGTCCAGCAGCCAGTCCAGTCCAGCGTTTAGGCAGGCCCGATTTTTGCACTTTCAGAAAAAGCCTAAAAAAAGTGAGGCAAAAAGTCGCATTTGCATAATTTTTCAGAACGAAATTTCGCCAAACAAGGTTTTCCGCTATTTTTGTTGTTTTCCTCAAAAGTGTCATTTTTTTGAGCCTGACTCAAAAAATGAGATTTTTGAGCCTGACTCAAAAAGTGAGATTTTTGAGCCTGACTCAAAAAATGAGATTTTTGAGCCTGACTCAAAAAATGAGATTTTTGAGCCTGACTCAAAAAGTGAGATTTTCCACCAAAAATGACTGTTTTATTGTGAGATCAATATGACAATAATTTTTTTTAATAAACTGTATATCTGTTTCACTGTCTAAAGAGTCATTTGCTTCATCCGTAGGATCTTCATTATCATTGTTTTCTACGAGCAATAAATGTTCAATTTCTTTTTGGCATTGTTTATCTGCTGTAACATGAACTTTATGAAAGAACTATAAATTTTATAATAAAATAAATAATAAATAAATAATAAATAAATAATAATAAAGCGAATTAAAACAAAACCGCTGCACAAAAAAAATAATGCAGCAAAAAAAAAATTGAAGCTCGTTGGCAATAATTTGCTTTTCGCCAAGAAATCGCAAAACAAAAAATCGAGCTTCAATTTTTTTTTTGCTGCATTATTTTTTTTGTGCAGCGGTTTTGTTTTAATTCGCTTTATTATTATTTATTTATTATTTATTTATTATTTATTTATTATTTATTTATTATTTATTTATTATTTATTTATTATTTATTTATTATTTATTTTATTATAAAATTTATAGCTCTTTCATAAAGTTCATGTTACAGCAGATAAACAATGCCAAAAAGAAATTGAACATTTATTGCTCGTAGAAAACAATGATAATGAAGATCCTACGGATGAAGCAAATGACTCTTTAGACAGTGAAACAGATATACAGTTTATTAAAAAATTTATTGTCATATTGATCTCACAATAAAACAGTCATTTTTGGTGGAAAATCTCACTTTTTGAGTCAGGCTCAAAAATCTCATTTTTTGAGTCAGGCTCAAAAATCTCACTTTTTGAGTCAGGCTCAAAAATCTCATTTTTTGAGTCAGGCTCAAAAATCTCATTTTTTGAGTCAGGCTCAAAAATCTCACTTTTTGAGTCAGGCTCAAAAATCTCACTTTTTGAGTCAGGCTCAAAAAATGAAATTATTTTCACAAAAGTGCCGATTTCTCAGCATGAGCTTTTTTGGACCCCAAAAAATGCCTCCTACAGACAAAAATGGCATTTTTAACAAAAATCAAGGTTTTCTTTAAATTGGTCCTAAATTTTGAGATTCTTTTTACAAAAGACAGGATTTTTCAAAGTGACAAAAAATGGCTGAGATTATTTTCATTAAACAACTAAAATCTGATGTTGAAAAAAAATGTGAGATAAATTTTTCAATTTCTCTGAAAACCTTGTATGAAGAAAAGCCATGAGATGCTTTTTATGATTTTCTCAAAATCGGTAACTGAAAAAATATCTGAGTTTTATTTCAATAAAACACCAAAAATTGATGGTGAAACGGGCCTGATATTATTTTTCAAAAAAGTCATTTTCTGTAGTGGTTTTAAAAATATTTTATAATTCCGCGTCTTATATGCATGCCAAAAATTAGCTTAATCGGAGATAAAAAACATTTTGATGTCGCCCACCGGGATCGAACCCGTACCATAATGTGTCTAAGGCTGACTCCAAAACTATAACACATGTATACATGCATGAACAGGTTCGATCCCGGTGGGCGACATCAAAATGTTTTTTATCTCCAATTAAACTAATTTTTGGCATGCATATGCTTTCGACGATGGGGAATCCGAAAATAAAGGCCGTTTTCTTTTTTAAAAAATTTTTACACCTTTTTTTCCTGTTCAAAGACACATTGTTTTGCATCTCAAATTTTCATTAATTTTAAAAACCAATTTAAGGCGAGCATTTTTTTTAGGTATTTTATTTTTTTGATAAAAAAAGGTTTAAATTTTAAGAAAATTAAGTCATTTGACTCGGAATCCGATTTCTCGCGATTTTTTATCAGGGTGATATGATAGGTGATAAGAAAAAATTGGTGTTGTAAATATTTTAAAGTTCCAAAAAGTACATATTCGGATTCACCGACCTCGAAAACCTATTACCCCTCCGAATTAGGCAAAAAAAATAACTTCCTTTAATTTGCCATCAATTTGAAATTTTGGTAAAATTTACATAAAAATTACTGTAACTACAGTATGAAATTTTTTTAAACTTTTTTACTACGCGGAATCGGTTTCTCCAGGGTCACTTTACTTTATAGCAAAGTTTCAGGAGAAACAAATTTTGGGCTGTGCCGCGGGTCAGTGTTTTCCCGATTCCGATTCCAATTCCGATTCCATCGATTCCGATTCCGCTTCTTTATAAGGGAATCGGAATCGCGATTCCATCGATTCCGATTCCGATTCTGGAATCGATTCCCTTATAAGGAATCGGAAAAAAATGGAATCGGGTGGAATCGGAATCGGATCGGAATCGGAAAAAAGTGGAATCGGGAAAACACTGCCGCGGGTTTTTGATTTTCTCATAGACTGCGTCTTAAACATCATTTTTGGATCACAAAAAAATGCAAAAAAAATATCATAATTTTTTGATACAGATTCTAAAGCATTTTCGCGTTGAGAAAGTCAATTACATTTTACTTGCTTGTCGTCGACACTCGTTTTAACTTTCTTTTCGTACTTTTAAAGTGCCATAATAAAAGGAAGAAAAATTTTTTTAAAATCCATATCGATTTTTGAAATTGAACAATAAATACCATAATTGAACCACCTGGGACAGCAGCAGCAAAATAAAATAAATAAGTGCAATGGTCGACAAATTTAAAAAAACGGCAAAACGACTTTCTCAAAAAAGTTTTATTCCGTTTGGGACCTTCTTTGAACTTGATTATTTTTCTGAATCTTAAAAGTCTTTTTCTGAGCTTTGGAGATTAACAATGCTATATTTTTCTTTTATAATAATAATCAGCGCAAAAAATACTACAAAACTATGTATCGCCAGGTTTTAAAACAGTTTACTTGAGATTTAATTGTAAAAAAACGATTTTTATGTTGGTCCAAGTCGGGGAATATAAACAAAATTTCAAACTCTTTTTCTGAGACTTTGAGAAGTTTTTGTAAAAATATTCTTTTATATTATTAATTAGGAGATCAAGGGCTACAAAACTATGTATTATGGAGTCGTAATATTGGATATATATAAAAAATTAATATTAAAAATTCACTTAGTCGGGTGCTAAAAATTTTAATTTTAAAAAAGCAATGAAGAATTCTTTGGATAACGCAATAATAAATTAAAATGAATGGGAACTTTGTAACTTTGGTAACGGGAATTTCTTTTTCGATGAAATCAATTTTTTATTATTCAGGTCTTTTTTTAAATTTATTTTGTAATTTTTTTCTGAAATTAATATATTGGCACTAGGAGAAAAAATAAACGGAGAAAAAATAAACGGAGAAAAAGTAAAAATAAAAAATAAACGGATAAAAAATAAACCGGAGAAAAAATAAACTTTATTTAGCGGAACAAAAAAAAACAATAAAAACAAAAAATATTTAATTTGATCCAAATTTAATTTTATGGGCACATTGAGCAAGGAATCGAATAATTGCTATATTTCCAGCCATAAAACCTTGTTGATATCGTTGTAGATCTGCAGAAATTTGTTGATATTTTGACAATCGAGCATTTCGAGGATCGATTTCACTTGCAGCATTAATTGATAAAATAAATTCTTCTTTCATGACTTCTAAAAATCTCCAAATTCCAGGATGTTCTGATGGAAGAGAAATTTTTAAAGCCCGATGCCAAGCTTCATATGAATTTCCAGTTCTTGGCATATCATTTGCGACACGCATAAATACATTCCAATGAGCAATAGGAATTCGAGGAGCGCGACGAGAACCATCAGCATTTAATCGTCCAACATAATTTTTTTCACAAGTAGCGCGCCATACGCATTGACCTAAACAGTGAATATAATATATATATATATAAACAAATGTGTCAAAAAGGGGTAAACATACCAAGATGAAAAAAACAGCCGTCAATTTTTATATCAGGAAAAACATTTTTGAAAGCAGTTATCGCTGCTTGCTCGTAATCCATTACAATTTTTGATGGATTAAATCCAGGTTCAATTTCAACTAGTTTCTTTAAAGCGTATTCGTAATTTCTTGTCGTTCTTTGATTCATTAAAAATACAGTACATGGCTTATAAGATTGCTCAACATTTGCGTGGACAGAATAAAACTGCATAAATCCAGGTGGAGCACGAGAAAATGATCCATCAGCACCAATATTTGTTGCATTTGCAAGCATTTCTAAAGTTTTACGGGAACCAAGAATGATAATTCGACCATCAATTTCAACACCATCACGATTGTCGACACTGCTGTCGTGCAACACAAAAGGACTTCCATCTGACATTGTCTTTAGTTCATTAGGAATTTCAAAATCTGCTGTTCTAGGAACTGGCGGTTCTAATCTAACAAGTTGTCGTTGATGTCGAATCATTCTTTCCAAATTTCGAGTTCCTTCTGTTCTTAAAGCATCAGATGTTGGAGCAGTTACTTGTGCAATAACGCGACGAGTAGCAAGTTGTGGATTTGAAGTTGCAAGAGCCCTTCCAGCATTTCTCCGCGCACGTCTTTCAGAAGCAATGGCATCACCAGAATGTGTGTGTGATCCTTTGATTTCCACGACTTCAGAACCATTTGTCTTGCCATCGGTATATATTACTGCTGGACATTTTGAACAATCTTTTCTAAAATTACTAAAAACGGAATATTTATAAAAATAATGAAAGATAAGACGTTAAACATACTTTATGCACCTCCAGTAATGTATTCCAGTAGTTTTACCAACATGTGACCATTTAAATTCGTACCCACCAATTTGAGCAACAGGAATTTTGTACGTTTCATTTGAAACTCGAATTTTATCGCCGACAGCAAAAGTTTGAATATTTTCACCATCCATTATTCAACTTTCAAAAAGCAGTGGAAACAATTTGTAATTAAAAATAACGGAGTTAAAATTATTTAAAAACTTTTTAAAAAAGCTCATGGCCTTTTATTAGCTTTATTTATCACAGCTATTATTAAAAAAGCACTAGGAGAAAATATTTATTTTTTTTCGGTTTTAAAAGTTTATTTTTTCTCCGTTTATATTTTCTCCGTTTATTTTTTCTCCGCAGTAAAAATAAATTTATTTTTTCTCCGGTTTATTTTTTCTCCGTTTATTTTTTCTCCGTTTATTTTTTCTCCGTTTACCAATATATTTATGCAATAATAATAATAATAAACAAAATTCAACAAATATATTATAAATTGACATTTTAGTGCTGCTTTAAATTAAAATTAGAACTTAAATTAATTAAATTACAAAATTACTGAAAGTGTCTTTCAGCAAAATACTTAAAAGTTGATTTGGGCCAAGAAAAGTTGTATAAAAAACAAAGTTACGATACTTGTTAAATTTCGAAGAAAATTAATTTTTAAAATTTTAAAAATTAAAAAGTGTTTTTTAATTATCTAATTTCTACTTAAAGGGATTATCAACGAGAAGAAAGTAGCCCTTTTGCCGTCGCAAATCAGGCAAAAATTATGAAAAAACAGAAAATAAAAACGTCGATTTCGGCTTCCATCCAACCGATTTTTTATTTAAACACCATTATAGGATCAGAAAAATACGCAAAAAAAATATTAGAATTTTTTGTTTCGGATTCTGAAGCATTTTCGCGTTGAGAAAATCAATCACATTTTACTTGTATGTCGTCGAGACTCCCTTTAAAAACTGATTTGTCAATCAAGTTTTTACTTCCAAAGATTAAATTTATTTTTTCAAAAATAATATGTATGACATCACTTTACACAAAATATCAGCCATTTAAACAATGATACATTTTTTCCGTGACACAAATGCCTCATTTAAATATAATTTCTATTGTTTCTTTATTAAAGGAGCGGGGCGAAATGACGAATTTGTTAAATTTTTTAGAGATTCTTTTTATTGCAAATTTGATAATTTTTGAGATATGATTTTTTGAAATATTTTTTTCAGAAAGCATTGTTGTAAAAAGTTTTGCAAATAAGTTGAATTCGATTATATTTTTCATAAATTGATTTGAGTTAAAGCTGTTTTTTGAACATTGATGCTTTAGGGCCTTTTGGAGCAATAAAATATACAAGGCATTTTTAACATAAATTATTGCATTGGATATTTCAAAGCCATTTCATTTGTAAATATTGTAATTTTACTGAGAATGTTAGGACTTTTAACTTTTTTAACTTAAATTTTAAACTAATCAATGCTAGAAGCCTTAAAAACAAGGACAAATTTTTGAACCAATTTTTGAATACTTATAAGGATACTGTAATTTGTTTTACTGAAACTTGGTTGAATGGTTCATTCGACGACCCCCTTCTCGTTGGGGACACAAACTTCATCATCATTAGACATGATCGTGTAAAAGCGAAAAAGTCTACTGGTGGGGGGGTTTGTGTCTTCATTCCAAAACATTACCCTTTTACAGTAAGAGATACTCCCCGCACTCGGGGCATCGAATCTCTTACTGTAGATATTTTTTTCGGTTCTTTCTCATTTACCCTAACCCTTTCATACCTTCCTCCTGACGTTCATGTTGATCGTGTTAGGGATTACTGTGAAGTAATCACTAACATTATCACCAACTCTAAAACCTCCCAACACATTTTATTGGGCGATTTTAATTTTCCGGATATTTCTTGGGATAACTTAAGCTGTAGCACCCCAAAATCTACACTTTTTACGGATTTTCTTAAATCTTATGACCTTTCAAATGTGGTGCTAAAGCCAACTCGTATGCAAAATATACTTGATTTAGTTATCTCAAGCAATCCGGAAAGTATTTCTAACGTTTCAATTGAGCATCCCTTTGTTAATTCTGATCATAATATCGTTAATTTTTCATTAGCTTTAAACAATCCTCCACCGTCCGCTCCGACATACTCTTTTAAAAACTTTAAAAATGCAAACTATTTTGCAATGAATCTTTTTTTTCTAAATTACACATGGAGTTTTCTTTCTCAACAAGGTTCATTTGATATTAATGCTGCGTATACTGAATTTTTTCAAGTTATCAATCAGGCTATCCTTTTATTTGTTAAAGTAGTCACTCCTTCATCGTCTGCTTGTTTTCCTCCAAACGTTAAAAAGATGATTGAACATCGAAATAATATACCTTTATTGCCACAAAACTTTAAGAAAATCTCCCTAATTTCAAAAAGAATTTTAACTTTATCTTCTAAAGCAAAACGTCAAAGAGAAAAAGATATTCTTAAAACTTGTGGCATTAAAGGTATGTTCAATCATCTTGGTAAACTTTTAAAATGCCACAATACTCTACCCTCTCTCAAGATGAATGATCAAACTATCTTTTTGGACCAAGATAAAGCTTCTGCTTTTGCAAAAAACTTTTTTGATTATTATCATCCCAACAAATCTTCTTTTGATACTTTTACTTCTGATGACAATTCTTTAAAATCTCTTACGGAAGCTGAAGTGCTTGAGCTATTAAAATCTCTTCCATCTAAATGCAACACATCTCCCGATGGCATTCCTTACATAATCCTAAAAAAATGTGCGCTGACACTTGTAAAACCCATAACTACACTTCTAAATTTTTCGTTATTACAAGGTTCAGTGCCGGATTTTTGGAAGGAATCTATTGTAATTCCAATTTTTAAGAAAGGGGAAAAACATTTTCCATCAAATTATAGGCCCATATCTTTAAACTGTTCTCTCTCTGCGGTACCTCAGCAAATCATCATAAGTTTTTTAACTGATTTTTTCGAAAAAAACCACATTCTTCCATCTTGTCAACATGGATTTACTAAATCAAAAAATGTTGCAACACAACTCTTAGAAGTTCATGACTTTATCACTCAAAAAGCTGATAAAGGAATTCCTGTTGACATTATATTTTTCGACTTTTTAAAGGCTTTTGACAGACTTAAACACCATTTACTTTTTAAAAAACTAAAAGCTGCAAAAGTTCCAAATTCTGTAATTGCTTGGATTCAAGCATTTTTGACTAATCGAAAATTTAGAGTTAAAATTGGTGAATGTTTTTCTGAATTTTATGATGTTAATTCTGGGGTACCACAAGGTTCAAAATTGGGTCCTATTCTTTTTGCTTTCTTTATTGCTGATCTCATATCTTTTTGTGAAACAGTGGGAGTTTTGCTTGAACTTTTTGCTGACGACTTAAAAGCTATCTCTGCTATACTTCGTTCTGAAAATTCTCCTCTTCATTCTTTTCTAAAAAAATTGGAAGTTTGGGTAGCTGAAAATGAACTTGAAGTTGCCATAAACAAATGTAATGTGTTGCATTGTTTACCTAACAAAAACCCTTCATTTTCCTACTTTTTAAATGGCAGTAAGCTCCCAAACAACCAATCTTCTGTTCGAGATTTAGGATTAATTGTATCTGATGATTTGAGTTGGGATAAACATGTTGACAACATTTCCAAAAAAGCTTTAGGGCGTTCTTTTATGTTGTTTAAGGGTCTTAAATCTACTTCTCCTAATCTACTATATCATATGTATACAACTTATGTTAGACCACTTGTTGAATTTTCTACTCCGGTATTCAATCCAACTAAGATAAAATTGATTGATAAACTTGAAAAAGTCCAGCGAGTAGCCATTAGAAATATTTTTTTACGTTGCAAAAATTTAAGAGAATTTTCAAATGAACCCTACGAGGATAAATTAATCAGGCTTGGAGAGCTAATTGATGTTAAAATTGAAACGTTAGAATCTAGGAGGAATAAGTATGACTTACAATTTCTTAATGATTACCTTAATGGTAGTTTAAATTTCAAAACTTGTCTTTCTAAAAGGGTTTCCATTACAAGGGGATCAAACCAAAAAATATCTATACCAAGGGGAAAGTCAACCATTCGAACAAGTTTCTTTACTTTCAAAACCACTTCAAAATATCTCAAATTACCTAGAAAAATCCAATATACTAGTCATAATGAGTTCAAAAATTACCTACTAACACTTTAAGTTTAAATTTCAAAAGTTAAATAGTTAAAAGTTCCTAAATTATTATTTCTTCTTTCTCTCATTTGCATTGTTTCTTTCTTCTATATTTTTCTTCTCTTCTTTAATCTCATAAAATGTTCAATTTAATTTGTAAATTTTATATTGTATCCTTGTGATGAAAAAATGTGAAAGTTTATTTATTAATTTAATTGTATTTTAATTATTTTTAATTGTACTGTTTTAATTGTACTGTAATTCATTTATTTGTTTGTTTATCAGCATGTGTTCGGGCATGCAAATAAAATAATAATAATAATAATAATCATGAGCAAATTATTAGGTAGTTCCAAAAGTTCTTTCCTTTTTTTCTCTTGGCAAAACGTTCTTTCACGGGAAACAACGGCGAGAACTTTTGGAACGACCTGATATTAGTGATGGGCGGTCAATTGACTGGTCAAATGACCGGTAAATTGACCAACAAATCTTTATTGACCGGTCAATTGCACATAGGGGCGATGCACACGGGGCGACAGAAATTTAATATTTTTTGTATTTTTTAATGCAATGAATCGGATTCATTTTTATTACGTTAATAAAGCTATATATTATTCATTTTCGTATTTTTATTACCAAAAAAGTAACTTTAAAGGTTTTTTGAGCTTAATTACTAAATAGGATTTTACGGTCAATTGACTTGTCGACCGGTCAATTGACCGGTCAATTGACCAAAAAAAATTTGACCGGTCAATTGCACAACACTACCTGATATTTGATGGCGAAAATATGTAATGTCAGAGGAAATTTAAAGGTGCCAAAAAATTTTCGGGCACTTATCCGGAATAAAAAAATAAATCTTCGTTACAGCATTTATGCTTTTATAAAATTCGGTAATAAAATTTGTGATAACTGTTTTCTCTCAGCGATAAAGAAAGTAATGTAAAAACTTTGACAACTGACGGTTTTTGCATGTTTTTTTTTCTTTTATTTTTCACACCACATTTATTTTCTGAGTGCAACCAGCAGTCGAATCTAACAAATAACTTTGCATTTAATTTGGAAATTCAACTGAAAGAATTGTTTTTTGCTAAATTCAAATAATTGCAAATTTTCTCAAACAAAACATATTCAATTTTTTGTATCATTGAAACCTCTCCCGTTTCCCTTTCCTCATTTTTTATTCCTCCATTTTTTCTTTTCGCAGAAAATCGATTTTATTTGATTGAGTGCGAGTCCCTCTCTGAAGGAAACGTGTAACCTTAAATTATTTCCCCCCATCATCTCACTTTTCTTCATCATTTTTGCTCTCCAATCTTTGCCTTAAAAATTTGTTATTTTGTTTTGTATTTCTCGTTGAATGAAGTTGCTGTGTCCTCTTAAAACAATAAATTTTATATCTGTTAAAAAACATTTGCAAGACTTTAAACTTTTTTTATAATTAGTTAATTTAAAAAAATCAATATTTTGGCACCGAAAACACTGTTTTTCAGTTTAGTGATTATTATTATATTTAATCAATAGAGGAAAAAAGTAGCTGATAAAATACAAACAGTAATTCAAAGTGATCCAAAATGTGCCAATTTTTTTGATATCCGTTTTTGAAATTTTTAATAATTTTTTTGTTCAAATTCCCCTCCAAAAAAATAAGACTTCTATTTTTCGAAAATTATATAATAAATTCCTGCAGCTTTATCATGATTTTAAACAGGATATGTAAAAAAATTATAGATTTTTATCATCTGATTTGATATATCCAGATAAATCCTTTGTGCATGTTATAGCAAAGCACGTCATCACTACAACGCGTTTTCCAGGGTTTTGCTTTTTTGTTAGAGAAAAAAAAGACAAGTAAAAGAGAGAGAGAGAGAGCAGAGTTTCGAAAATATTCGAAACGCTGCTCTCTCATTTTTTCACCTGTCTTTTTTTTCTCTAACAAGAAAGCAAAACCGTGGAAAACGCGTTGTAGTGCGTCATTTCTTTCGTTTTAAAAATATTTCATCCAAATACAGCACATCAAAAACCACCAAAAACTAAGAAAAGGTGAAACTTTATAGGCCATTGTATGGCAAAATGTGGTTCAATGCCATGAGGAAAAAAGTTTTCAATTTTTTGGTAAAAAAATTGATGCTGTTTTAATTTTTTCTTAAACTTTTTGTGCTTTTTTTGAGCAAATTAAAGGTTCCATTTTTTGGAATAAACATGATATAAGATATGATAATTGAAAATTAAAAACTTTAAATAAAAGAAAAATGAAATTTCCTCAAAAAATCTTCCACCGTTTTTTCATTTTACGAAAGTAACAAAAATGGTGGAACATTTTTGAAGGAATTTCATTTTTCCTCCACTTCAAAAAAATTTTCAATTATCATATCTTATATCATATAAGTTATATTAAAAATTATGCATTAATGTCATCTTTGTTTCATTTAATTTTATGAAAACTCCGAAGCAATTTCGATGCATTTTGTTGACCTAAGCCTATAAAAACATTAACAACAGGTTAAAAAGCATATTTTCCATTTTAATAATGATGCATAATTTGTCAGAGAAGAATAGTTAAAATACAACTAAAAAAGTTTATAAAAAATATTATAATCAGTGTATCAACAGTGATAAACAAAATTTAATTTCAAAGTTTAAGATTATCCTAATCTTCGAAATGAATGATTTGGTCCAATTTCATAGCTAAAAGTTCGGTAAGCTAAAAATTGATTGGAGTTTGAGGTAATTTGAATACTCTGTCTTGGAGGGATATAAAAAATATCTCCACGTTTAATTATTTTTTGATTTAAAAGATATTTTGCGCGGGCTTCTCCTTCAACAATTACCATAATTGATCCACATTTTAATGATGGAAGCATTGTTGGAACATCATTTGCTGCAAGGGATTCAGATTCCTGTGATTTAAGAATCTTTATTTCATGAAGAATAAAGTCTTTGCAATCTGGAGCGTATTCGCTAATATTTGGAAATTGTTCCAACTTTTTTGGTGGAACTAAATAAAATTCCGGATCTGTCATACGGTAATTTAAAACATTTATCAGTGCTTCTCGATCAATAAATTTTGGAGTTAATGCTGCTCGAATTGTATTATTTGAACAACCAACACATTCAACACATTCTAAAAAATAGATACTGTAGAATATTTTCTTGTCAAGACTTTTTTTTCTATTACCTCCACTAAGATATGCATGAAGTTCTTCGGCGGCATAAAAGCAGCATTCACCAGGTTGTAGAATCATGTGATTTAAATACAATGGGGAAAAGCAGCCGACATCCCCGGGAAAATGTTTTCTCATTGATTCCAAAACTGGAATGGTTTCTTCAATTAAAGCTCCCCGGATTCCATTTTCTATTTTATTATAAAAACTCTCCAATTGTTCTGCAACGAAAGAAGGAGCTTCAACTTGTAAATAAAGCATTTTTGAAAAGCATTGTTTTAAAGCAGCTTTAACGTTTTCACTTTCTTGATTCTCTCCATTTTTAATTAATTCTTTAAATTCTTTTGTTTCATTTTCTCCCATAATTTTTTCAAGTTCTGGAAAGGCTTCAAAATTTTGAAGAATTTGTTTTGCAGGTCGAAAACCACACAGTAACTCAAATTTTGTTAAAGCATATGCTAATTCAGGTTTATGATGACAATCTGGATAATTGATGGGATCTTTTGCATGCAAGTATTTCGCTTGTTCCTAAATAAAATACAGTAAAATATTGGTTTTAAAGTCATAATAATTTGATTTATAGGAATGTAAATTATCTAAAAATCTGCCTCGTTTTACACCCTTAATTTGGCTGAATACTCAAATAAAATGTTTTTTGGCACACTATTTAAAAAAAGAAGATAACTTACTCTATTAGGATGAACTTGAAGGGAAAGGGAATGTTTGATGGACATAATTTTCATAATAAAAGGTAAATGAATTTCATCTTTTCCATTTTCAAAATCATTTTTTGCAATAAATTTGCTCAAATTTTCTGCGGAATCTCGAACTTTTGCTGGGCCATCCGGATGTGTGCCCATCCATAACTCGGAATATGGCATTTTAGAGGAAACTTTAAACTTGCCATGTCCTGCAGCGAATAGCTTTGCAACTTCTGATTCATTTCCTTCTTTTCCCCAAGCATAATTATTTACGGTACAATCAATTCGTTGCATTATAATAATACCTGAAAAAAAAAAGTTGTATATTTTATGGATTTGAGAAAGAAAAACCATAGACGGGGATATTCACATAAGATGAAAAAACGTTTAGCAAACTTTTTTTTCCAACTGAATTTTGATTTTAATAATTTATGCCAAAAAAAAGTGTACTCTTTGTCTTCCATTCGTCTCGACGAAGAAAGAAGAAAAACGAGTCTTTGAAAATATCCGGATATTTTCACTTTCCAATTAACAATGAAAGCATTAGACTCAATGTTGCATTTCATAGATTAATTAATTAATTATGCATTGTTTTCCTTATTCATTTATGTAAATGAAATGAGATAAAATAAATATCCAGTTTGGGATTTAAAAATCTTTTTGTAGCTTTATTTTATCAAAAAAGCATGTTTTTTTAAAAGAGTACTGTCAAGGCGGGAGAAAATGAAATACATGGTCAAGGCCGTATTTAGGGGGGGGGGGGGGGGGGGATTCGGGACCTGTGCCCCCCCCCCCTCCCCCGAAACTGAAGAATTTCCTTTGATATTTTGCCGCTTAGTGTTGGCGGCGGCAAAAGATCAAAGGCGTGCCCCCCCCGAAAATCGCTGTGCCCCCCCTGAAATTTTTTCCTGTATACGGCCTTGTACATGGTCACCGGCCCGACAAATTTTAAAAAACGATTATGACTGAAAAAGAAATAATTTTTTTCCGTTCGGGAACACTTTTTTAAAATCTAATTTTGCAACTCATCTTAAAAACTTTTTTTGAGCATTTGTGGATAAGATATCGGCATGTTTAGTATTGAAAATCGTTTTTAACGTCCTCAAAAATGGGTATGCGCCAGCTTTTTTGTTTTGGTTACGTTTGGCCGATTTGCGATCATTTTTGGTTGAGACGTAAATGATTAGCTTTTCAGCTATTTTAACTATGTTAAAAGCTTTATATAAGTTTTTGTTCCATAGTTAAGCTTAATAAACTTGCAATTAAGGTTTTTGTGAGATATATTATACTTAATTAGCAAATGTTTTGCTTATTTGTTAATATTTTCACATATATACGTGGTATTGTCTGTATATTTACAGGTAAGTTTGGTATGTTTATTTTTGCTTATTAACATATATTAATGCATATATATTTCAGATTACATCTAAAGATGCTAAATATATACCCTTTTAATGCTTAAAAGTGATGTTTATTGGCAAAGCTTATGGATAAACTTATATATACTTAACCAAAAATGATCGCAAATCGGCCAAACGCAACCAAATCAAAAAAGCTGGCGCATACCCATTTTCGAGGACGTTAAAAACGATTTTCAATACTAAAAATGCCGATATCGTGTCCACAAATGCTCAAAAAAAGTTTTTAAGATTTGATATATCAACTTTAAAAAAATACATTTTGCCAAGCTTTTCTTTGGCGACTATTTTTAGACAATAATCGTTTTTTAAAATTTGTCGGCCGGTGATGGTAGCCAAAAAAAGTGCCATTCGATTTTTAACAACAAATAAAAGGGCCCCAAAACCAAAGGGTAAGGGCAATATTTTTATTTTTGGAGGGAGGGCACATTTGACCCTACAGTATGTCCCCGCCAATATTTTCGATTAGGGAGTTCTTGGTCCGCCAAGTTTTGAAACCCATGTTTTTTGGACTTTTCGTAGAACAAAATTCCTATGAGAACCAATGATGATAAAAAAAATTCTGATGTGTGATTCAGATATTCTATATATGGAAATCATCAATAGGCTCAAGTTTGGGTTCCAGCAGCTTCCGTGCCGAGACAGCCGAGCAAACGAAAAAATCACTTTGGAGTTTTTTCGATGGCTGCTAGGGTTAAGTCGGCGGCAAATTTACCAAGGCCTAATTTACCAGTAATTTTAAAAATGCCAACCGTTGTTTTAAACAAGCGTTTATAGGACATTTTTTCTATCAATCCAGTATTTTTGACGATTTTCTACAAAAACGAAAATTTTTTTCCCGGATTTGGTTCAAAATGTTTTTCTGGGGTAATATGGGTCCAAAAACACCAAATTCATTATCAGTTTTGAGATTCATGAAGTCGTTTTTGAGTTACAGTATACCGGATTCAGAATCCGGATTCTGGAGCCAAGTTTTGAGATAGCTCTAAAAGTGGTATCGTTGGATAGCCCTGGACGTGTTGAGTCTAGGAGACCCAGAAACATCCATATTTATCACATTTAAAGTGGTTTTTCATTCGATTGAATGTCCAAAAACGTCAAAAATTACAGTAATCCAGCTACAGAATCCACCAGGATCCAAACTTACTGAGTTTCTATTTTTTTCCATATACCTTAGGATATGGGGCATCTAAAAATACTAAAACTTTGAGAAAAAAAGGGTCCCAATTACTTTTTTTTTTGCAAAAGCTCACTCACCAATATCTTATAACTTCTGAAATACGTTATGAAAAGTGTTGCGGTGTTTTTATTATCAAATTTAACGTTTTTGGAAGATTTTGGGCAAGTTTCATGGGCTCTCCCCTAACTTATCTATCAATTTCTGACTAAAGTTTTCGATTTTACCCTTTATCGGGTAAATTTACCGAAGATCAAATTTACCGGTAAATGACCAACCTTAATGGCTGCTGGCTGCTTAAAGGGAGCGGACGTTTACATACTTTTTTCATTATTTGGGTCTTGCAACGATTAAAAAAATGTCCGATAAAACACTGGAGCATGCAATATCCTGAAAATCAATTTCTTGCATTTTCCGAGTACAAAAAAAACTCCAAATTGATTTTTTCGTTTGCTCGACTGTCTCGGCACGGAAGCTGCTGGAACCCAAACTTGAGCCTATTGATGATTTCCATATAGGGGCTGTCCAGATGTCACGTGACCAAAAAAATTGCCTTTTTTGACCCCCTCCCCCCCCTTGTGATCAGCCGTGATTACTTTGTTTACCCCCTCCCTCCCTCGCGTGACCAAAAACGTGACCAAAAATTTTAAAAATACAAATAATTTATTTTTTCAAAAAGCAAATTAAATTTCAAGATTCTGGAAAACATTAATATAAGAATAAGGATCTGTTGAAGCATCAATTTTTTTTTATAAATTTTTATGCAGTGTCTTTTTTTAACAATTTTATCAACATTATCAAAATTTAGTTAAATAAATAAAGAATCTTGGTGAAACGTTTTGACTCATTTTCCTATAAAACCTAATTTTATTTTGTGAACGAAAAACAAAGTTACGTTGAAAAGTGATCACGTGACAAACGATTGACCCCCTCCCCTCCCCTCGTGATTTTTCGTGACCATTTGGTGTACCCCCTCCCTCCCTACTCATGGTCACGTGACATCTGGACAGCCCCATATAGAATATCTGAATCACACATCAGAATTTTTTTTATCATCATTGGTTCTCATAGGAACTTTGTTCTACAAAAAGTCCAAAAAACATGGGTTTCGATAAAAAACCCATAACTCCTGAAGCGAAAATTTTAGTGAGGTCAAACTGTAGGGTTTGACATCACCATCCTTCATGTTTATATTGCACTTATCAAGGCCGTATTTAGGGGGGATTCGGGACCTGTGCCCCCCAAAATTGAGAAATTTCCTTTTTGCCGCTTTGTGTTGGCAGCGGCAAAAAATCAAAGGCGTGTCGTCCCTCAAACGGTCGGTACCTCCTCTTGAATTTTTTATTATATGGCCTTGCCACTTATTATTAGGTTTCTTTCTTGGACTCTTTGTCTTTCGTTTAAGAGACGGTGCACCAGATTATTTGAATTTTTGGAAAAAAAGCGTTACATCAAAATTTTGTTTTCAATTCTTTTATAGCCATTCGATAAAACTAGATGAAAAAACGTTATTCCTGGAGTTTTGGAGCATTCTACCGTGTAAAACCGATTTCGCAGATTTTCAAAGATTGAATATAACCAAAAATTCAAAAAATCTGGAAAAATCAGGACTGCAACCAATCAAAAAGTTGTGCCCCAGGATTGTACACATAAATAAGGGCTATAAAATGGCTATCACAAAAAAAATTTATCTGACCTCTAATGCCGAAATTTTGATATCTGTAATTTTCGACCCTTGTAAAAAATGGCAATATCCCTCGCGTTAAGCTAAATAATGCACCGTTTGATGCCCCAGCATGTGGGGATTCCGAAAATATATGCCTTGAAACCATAGCGCGTGAAACCTGCAATTGCAAAATTGAAAAGTACACGCAACTAACATCTCCAACATCAATCCGGCGGTATAACTTTTGTATTTCGTAATATATCGACTTCCGGTGACTTGCGTTATGTAATACAGGGTGATTCAAGAAATTTATCCCCTGCAATTCTCGTGCCAAATTTATACAAATCGTGGTAGCCAAAAACGGACTTCACAGTTGGTCTTAACTGACCTTCGCATTGTGTTTTCTGTAAAAAAATCAAAATTTTGAGTAAAAAAATTCTCGATTTAACAGGGGGGGACCCTTACAAAAGATCATTTTTTGCTCTCTTTTTTAACCTTTTTCATTCTTTTTTTTTGACACTTAGAAAAAGCTTCTCTTTTTTTTTTAAAAATGATTTTTTTTGTAAGGGTCCCCCCTGTTAAATCGGCAAATTTTTTTTCTCAAAATTTTGATTTTTTTACAGAAAACACAATGCGAAGGTCAGTTAAGACCAACTGTGAAGTCCGTTTTTGGCTAACACGAGCAGATAAATTTTTTTTGTGATAGCCATTTTATAGCCCTTACTTATGTGTACAATCCTGGGGCACAACTTTTTGATTGGTTGCAGTCCTGATTTTTCCCGATTTTTTGAATTTTTGGTTATATTCAATCTTTGAAAATCTGCGAAATCGGTTTTACACGGTAGAATGCTCCAAAACTCCAGGAATAACGTTTTTTCATCTAGTTTTATCGAATGGCTATAAAAGAATTGAAAACAAAATTTTGATGTAACACTCGATTTAAAAAATGTAGTGCAAGGTAAATTTAGAAAATTTTTGGCTTTTTTAAACAATAACAACAATAAGTAATTTTTTTTTATTTTTGAAAAAAATTTAAACAATAGATTAAAGCTCTTTTTAAAAAAAATACAATTTAATACAACACAAATCCTTGAGATGCTAAAAATTCTGTTGAAGAACTGTTTGGATTGCATTCAAAAATTTTTGAATTAAATGTTGGAATTTTTTTCATACGATTAAATCGTACTGCTGGATGATTAAGATAACTTTTTGCATCTAACGTTTCTGTTGGGGATTTTCTTTCACTTCCATGTGTTCGACGAAACATTTTTTCACTCCAACATATATATGCCCCAAAATCTTTCTCTGGTAACATTTTATTTGCAAACATTTCTAGAGAATTTTCTAATGAAATTAAATCTTCAACACCATATATACATAGTAAACGCCTCCATATACCACTTTCGCATGGAGCTTGAATAGTTGACCAACTGCTTTTTCTAAAAACAAACTTTTTAAATTAGAAAAAAAAAATTAAAATTAAAGTTGGGGTAAAGTAATAAAGTAACATTGATACGTTTTTATTCAGTTTATCGCTGATTGTTGAAGTGACATCACTGCAATCGCCGCTATAAATTGTTGCATCCCTAGCTCAATTCTTTATTACGGTAACAAACCCAAATATTTCTATCAAAATCACTTTTTTAGTTGGTCAAAGTTCAGTCAGACACATTATCAATTCATTGAAAAAAAAGTTTTTTAATCAAATTTTGTAATATACAAAAATCATAGGGAAATGCTTAATCTAAGAAAAAAAATTTACTTAGGGGAAATGCTTAATCTGAGAAAATTCACTACACAAAACAAAAATTTTTGTTTAGATTTTTTTATGTAGTAATCCTGGTATTAATAAACTCGTACCTTGTAAAAAATCCATGTCCTCCATTTTCTTCAACGCATCGATGAAAATAACCTCCAGGTATTTTTAAAGCTTCTGTAGCTAATAAACTTGAAAATAAGTTTTCATCAGGTGCAAAAAAATCTTTGCTATTCATTTGTGATAAAGTTATTGTTAAATCCAGTTCATTAAAAATATAATCTACCATTGCTCTTGATAATGAACCTTCAGTCATTCCTTTTGCAAATTCCAGTTTATATGGTTCCCCATTTTCATTAAGATAATTGTAAGAATCTGAAAGGAATTTATTTACAAATATATTTGGACAGAGGCCAAGAGCCAAATTTTCACAATTTGAAAAAAAAAGTTGCCTTCTAACCAACTCGCTCATAAACTAGTGTAGTTTCCTTGTTAGTATTTAATTTGTGCCTATAACCTAAGGAAATTTTTATTTTAAATTAGGAACGTCCAGATTCAACGTCGGGGAAACATGATTCTGGTGTAGTGGATGCCAATGTTAGCTGCCTACAACTCATGCGCCGCCCCTTTTAGGCAATATAAATAGCGGCGCAAACACCGCTAACTTCGTCTCTTTTCCGCGGCTTTTCCTCGTCTCTTTCCCGTCTCATTTCCCTGCCGTCCATCAGCCAGTCCAAGCATGGTATAGCTCTCATTCCATCTCTTTCCATATTGTATGCCATTGTAATGATAATAAAGGAAAAGACCCTAGCTTGCTAATACACATGAGGTGAACGAACACCGCTACACCATAGTTACTACACTGGCGACCTGTCACACGAGGCCAAAATCAAGATATTTTCTGGTAATTAATTTTTCCTTATTTTTTTCGACATTGATAATAATGAATTACAGCTAAGTGATATGATAAAGAAATTTAAATCGCATTCGAAATGAGTTATCAAATTTTAGAGCTTTGTGGTAGACATATATAAATAAATCTAAATCTGATCAGGAGGAGTAGGGTTTGTAATTGTTGTCAAAAATGCCGGCGTTCGATCTGGAAAGTTTTTTAAAGAAAAAAAATATGTTTACCATTTTTAAAAATTCGTAATTCTTCAAATGTCCAAGTATAATTCAAATTTACTCTTTCTGGATTAACAGGTATAATCATCATATCATTTGTGCCATCAAACCATGTAAGAATTTGTACAATTTCGGCATTTGTTTTAATAGCAATGTCATGACTCTATAAAAATAATAATTATTATTTAATTGTTTAATTTTGAAGAAACTTACCAATAACAAAATGACATACTTCCAATGATATTTTATTAAAATTTTTAAACATTCAAATTGTGCATAACTGTTGTAATGCCCAGCACTATCTAACGGAAATTCTCTTTTTGCATAAAATACATTTGGAAAACATGATGAAAGAGCATGAATTTGTTTTCGAAAGATATCGCTTGCTTTACTGTCAATACTGAAACAATAAAAATTTTGTGGAGCATATGTTGTTGCTAATTCTTGTTCCATAATATAATAATCCTAAATTATTTCAAAATTATTTTTGAATTTAGTGATTACAAATAATAAGCTTACAGTATAGACATTCTTTATAAATGCAATGGGAAACATTTCTTCCGATTTGCTCAAAGGTTCGGCTGGAAAATAATGCCTTGAAAAAATTTCACTACAATTCATTGAAAGATTATCAGGGATTTTCCAAACAATTCTTTGATTTGTGTATTTTGAAAAAGCAATATTTCTTTTAATTTCATTTTTATCAAAAAAGTTTTTACATTTTAGATTTTCGGTAATTTTAGGCTTTATAAATTTTGGGGTATATTTATTGGATTGGAATTCAAATAGCAACAGTAATAAAATAATGAATACAATGTATTTGATCTGTTTGAAATTTATTTGTATTTTATAAATTGGTAACATTAATGTATATGGAAAGTTTGTATCTGCTATCATCAACAAAATATTGGCACAAAGATATTTGCTTAAATTTTAGAACAACATTTGTCCATAGAAAAATATAAACCTTTAGAAAAATTGAAAAACGATATATTTTTAAAAAATTAATGAATTAATTTTAATTAGGGGATTAGTGAGAGTTACGCTATTAAATACAATGTAAAATTAAAGTCAATTGTTTTCATTTTTGATAAGCAATTTAATTAAATTTATTTTTACCCCAGCAAAAGAATGAGTTGAATGCTGAAAAACGTTTGAAATTAGAAAAAAAGAAGCAAACTGGTTTCGAGCGCCATTAAAATATATTGTCAAAAATTAATGGCACAAAGTATTTCTTCAAATTCAAAAACAGGATCCGACTAATAACAAAGAGTTCTCTTTGTTTTGTTTATGTCTATTATTTGTTGTTATCATTTGTAAATGATGTCATCTGTAATTTTATTTTTTACTAAAGTTACCGAAATTTCGGTTTACAAGGGAAGTACGCCAACTGTTTTTGGAAATTTTACTCGAAATTTGACTCAAATTGTAGGTATGGTATAGGAAATGAATGTGTAAAAGTATTAGTGGCCAATGGCCAGTCAAAAAATTATAATTCCAAATTAAAGATCTAAAAATTCGATAATTATTTTTTTTTCACAGGGGGGACCACGTTAAAACAAAAAAATTTTTTTAAACGTTGGCCGCTAATACTTTTTCACATTCATTTCCTATACCATACCTACAATTTGAGTCAACTTTCGAGTAAAATTTCCAAAAACAGTTGGCGTACTTCCCTTGTTAGCCGACTTTTTCCAATTTTTCGCACACATTCAGTTTTAAAGTAACTTTCGTGGAAATGAAAGTTATGTGCTGCAAAAATAGGAAACTTTCTCTTTGACAACCGTAGTTAATTCTACATGGGAGTACAAGGCCGAATTCAGGGGGGGGGGGATTCGGCCTTGTACCCCCCCCGAAACTGAAGAATTTCCTTTGATCTTTTGCCGCTTAGTGTTGGCGGCGGCAAAAGATCAAAGGCGTGCCCCCCCCCCAAATTGCTGTGCCCCCTCCGAAATTTTTTTCTGTATACGGCCTTGTGGGAGTAATATCATTATTATGTTAATTTTCTCAAATTTCCGGTTCCTAAATTCCGGATATACCAACATTTATAAAAACAATATTCTGATTAATCAAAAAAAAACAATAAGCTTTATTATCTGTTTTTTGCCGTCAGAAAATAACATTACAAAAAGGTTTTCATAATTCAGAAGCATCGCTGTTAAATAAATAAAAACGGGGATTGAAGTGATTTTAGGTTTTTGTGTTAATTGTGATTTCTTTTTTTTTAATTTAAAAAGTCCTTTTAGTACGTAAAACATTAATTTGATTATTAAAGAAATGCATATCCTTGTAACAGGCGGAACAGGGTATACTGGCTCTCATAGCGTTCTAGAACTTCTTCAATCAAATCATACAGTTACTGTCATTGGTAACCTTGCAAATTCTAATTCAGGTTTCATATTCTATTATTTAAACAATTTTTTATTTATTCATTATTAATTATTACAGATTACAAAGGACAACCAATAAGTTTGAAAAGAATTGAATTAATGACGGGTAAAAAAATTAGTTTTAAAAAGGTTGATTTACTTAAAATACTTGAATTGGAAGAAGTGTTTAAAGCTGAAAAATTCGATGCTGTAATGCATTTTGCATCTTTGAAAGGCATCGGAGAATCTTGTCGAGAACCCCTAAAATTTTATTACAGTAATATTGTTGGTTCGTTAAATTTGATATCTGTAAGTCGAAGGGATAAGAAAACTTTAGGGATAAAAATAAAATTTTTAAATTAAAGATAAACAATCGAAATTTAATCTAAAGATGTTCGATTTCACGATTAAGGTTTTCCATGAAAATATTAGGTACATAAGAATTTTTGGAACTATGAACTTCCAAAAGTTCTTTCCTGTTTTTTCACTCGGCACAACATTTTTGCACGGGCACCAATGGCAAATACTTTTGGAACGACCTGATAATATCACGTTTTTTATCTGATCGGTTTTCCCTGATTAATGTTGATTACTATTGATTAATAATTAATGAATTTTAGGTTTGTAAAAAATACAACGTAAAAAATCTAATTTTTTCGTCATCTGTTTTTGTTTATGGTTTAAAAATTTCTACAGAGCATTCATTGAAAGAAGAATCGGCAATTGGCACAGCAATAACAAATCCATATGGAGAATCAAAATATATGATTGAAAAAGTTTTACGAGATTTAGCAGAAAGTGATAAAGAATGGAATATAATTTGTTTAAGATATTCTTGTATTATTGGAGCTCATCCTTCTGGAATCATCGGAGAAGATACAAAAGGAATTCCAAATAATTTAATTCCATATATTTGCAATGTTATCAATGGAAAACTTCCATTTCTAACAATTTTTGGTGATACTTTTAATACCCCCGATGGCACGTGTGTTCGTGATTATATTCATGTAGTGGATGCAGCGCGGGGAAATTTGGCTGCTTTAAATCGTATAATTAAAGAAAAGAATATTGATTTTGAAGTTTATAATATTGGAATGGGAAAAGGGCATTCTGTTTTGGAAATTATTAAAGCAATGGAAAATGCCGCCGGACAAAAGGTTTGAAAATTCATATGAACTGATTTTTATAAATAAATAATACAGAAAATTGTGACAATAAATTTTGAGAAAAGGCGTCCATAAAAAAATTTTGGTGGCACTTGCAAAGGCCAATTTGGTTTTTCTACCGCCCGAATGTACTGTTTTAATATTAAGTTTGCACTTTTAGGAAGCTAATTTTCGGTCATTTTCGGTCTTCTTAAATTACAATAACAAACATTTTTTAGATTCCAACAAAAATAATGCCTAAACGTCCTGGTGATGTCGCATGTTTTTCGTGTGATCCAACAAAAGCTGAAAAATTCCTCCAATGGAAAGCTCATTTTACTGTTGATGAAATGTGTCGAGATGTTTGGAAATGGCAAAAAAAGAATCCAAATGGATACACTGATAATCAAAACCATGATAGTTTAAAAAATGGATAATCGAGTATAAATTTATTTTCTGTATTAATTATTCTCAAAATATATCTTACAAAGTAAACGCAATTGTTTTATAAAAGCATAATCGAAAGCAAAATAAAATACAATTTATTAGGCATCATTTATTGGTTGATATTTTAGAAAGATTTTAGAAATTTTTTCGGAAGAACTGTACAAAAGTATACTAAAAATAACTAAAAAAGCTCCGAAAATAAAAATTAAACTTGGAACAAAACTGAAAAAATAAACAGAACCAAGTGTTGAAAGAATTATGCCAAAACTTGTCGCAAAATCTTTTGCAATTGTACTGGCATATTTTAAACATATAGCTGCAGCTAATCCGCCAATTCCGTACCAAACAACTGTTAACCAAACAATTGAATCAAATCCAAATAAAATTCCGTGTTCCATTATTTCAGGGCCATTTTGAATCAGAGTCACAAAAAGACTCGCCGGAATTCCGAAAATTGCCATCTGAACATTTCTCATCCAAATTGAAACTGGCGCAGATCCCTTAAGAATTTTTTCCAAGAAAATTCCAGCAAAACTTGAAATAATGCATGCAATACAAGTTACGAAAAATCCTGAAAAAAACATATAAAAAATGTTTGCAAAATTACGAATAAGACATTTTTAAATTTAAATTTAAAAAAATATTTTTCAACTGGAAGAAAAAAAAAACGAAATTTCCACTAAAAAGTTTGAATGTTTTTGTGTTGGGCAAAATGTCATTTTCGCAAAAAAGATGGAACTTTTTTTGGAATGATTTCATTTTTTTCACCACTTTAAAAAATATTTTCAATTATCATGTATTATATGATGTAATACCTAAAATCGGATTCTGATCAGGATTAGAAAATTTAGAAGTTGATTCATTCGTTTGAAGTTGAACCAATGAAACTCCAACAAAAAGTATTAAAAATGAAAACCATTGCATCCAAGATTGATGTTGCTTCAAAATTATTATTGAAAATACAACAGCTGCAAAAATTTTTAGTTGTGAAACAATCTAAAGTTATAATTTTAATCACCATAAATACAAATGTTGTAACGATACCGCATATGTAGCTGCTTCCAAATGTGTGGCAGCAATATATGAGAGATTATTTTGAACAGTGTACAATATTGCTGGGATACAAACTTTTAGAGTATCTCGGGGTTGTTCAATTATTTGTGTCTTTATTCGTCTAAAAATTTAACAAAATTGAAACAAACTTTTATCAATCAAAAATATAAGATACTTAAAAATTCCACCTTCTTCTGTTGAAATTATAATTAAACAAAAAGAAACTTTTAAAATTTCACTAAAAAATACTGCGACGGATGAAAAAAACATATTTTGAACATTTCGAGCTCTGGCATATCTTAGCAAAAGATTATGAACAGCAAAATGGAAAGAGTACCAAATAAGTGCAATATTTTTTATTAAAAAGTCCTTATTCATTTTTTTCCGTTTGTGTAAAAGAAAATTGAAGTTACGTAAAAGAAGTTTCAAGCAGTCACATATTTTTTTTTAATAAATCAAAACACTTAAATTGTTTCAGCTTTTTTTTGCACATCCCATTTCTTGACACTGCAGAAAATCGGTGACGGAAACCGTCATCAGTATTAATTGGGTGATGAAAATAGGATTCTATTTTAAAGGGGGAGAATGTATATCTTAGCTCTTTTGACTCAAGCGGCAAAAGATCAAAGAATTTCCTCCATTTTGGGGTGGCGTATATTTCGATCTAAAACATGTTTCTTATATGGCCGTGCTTAAGTGGAATTTTTGCTCCGACAATTTTCTAATGTCAATCATACAATAATTCTAATAATAAATACATTTTCTTTATTTCTCTAAGAAATATTTTAATTATGTTTATGGATCGTAGGAAAAAAAAATTTAAAAAACTGGTAACGTTTAAAAAAATTTTTACAGCAGCTGGATTTCAAAAATTCGTTTTAAAGGGAGTGTCGGAGATAGTGAAAAAATTTTTATGACCGTTTTCCGTCATTCCAAGTGATGGGGAATGCATTCGTTGCGTGCGGGCGGACAAACTTTTTCATTCCCCATCACTTGGAACGACGGAAAACGGTCATAAAAAGTTTTTCACTATCTCCGACGCTCCCTTAAAAAAACCTATCAAATTTTTTAATAAACATGTTTTTTTGTATTTTAATATCTTAAAAGTAATTTGTGCTGCAATTTGTTTATTTAACTAACAATACACAAGTAAGCATTATTAATGTATTTCCTGTAAGTTTATTTGAATTTAACAAAAAAAGATATAAATATATGGCAAATGATTGAATAAAAAGAGAAATGATAGTTAGAGTTAAAGTTGTCATAAAAATGAAATATCAATATTGCTAATTTTTTGATTGCGGAAAATTTATAAAACTACCGTATTCCTAAACAAAAGAAAAAATTTCGATAATATTTAAGCACTGTTTTGAAATTTTCATCCATTCAAACAAAACACTTGTATTAATTTTTTCATTTTCGAGTTTTCTGAATCCATTATTTTGTAATTTCCTCATTTCTTCTTTTTCGTTTTCTGGCAAATGTGTGAAATTAAATTTGCACACACAAAGGAAACACAAAATTTCCAGTTCATTTTTGACATCAATTAAATTATTTTGAAGCAAATTTGCCAAACATTCAATTTTTTGTGGCACATTTGAGGAAATAAAAACCTTGTAATTTTTGGCGGCTTCAAAAGAAATATTAAAAATTGTTTCATTTTCCTTCTTTAAATATGCAATTAAAAGTTTTGGCTGTGAAACAGCAATTGATAAAAGTGTATCAATTGTGTAAGCGTATAATTTTGCAGTTTCTGATGAAATCTTTTTGAAAGAAGTCAATGGTCTGATAAACGGGGCCGGCATTCCAACTCTGATACATCTTTCATAACGGCATTTTCGACACCGTAAAATTTGTTTTGGCGGACCTAAAATATTTAAATTTATCAAAGATGTATTATTAATCAAAAAAATAATTACCATTTAAGCAAGCATTAAATTTTTTACATTTAAAATTTGGCTCCGAATAAATTGATCGTTGAAAAAAGACCAAACAAGCGTTGCAAGAAATTCCCCGATATCGGGGCTGAAAGGAGTTTTGCGGTTTCGCACAAATTTTACAAAAATACATTTTTTAATCTTTTAATTAAATGTTTCAAATGTATTAAAATAAATGTGGTATTTATATATATCAACTTTTTCAAGGGTAATTTTTTACAATTTATGTTTTTTTGTTTCTTTGTTTCTACGAAAAGCATCTGAATATTTTTTTATTCAAATTTGTGATATGATTTCACTGATAAAAAAAGTGTGACAAATTCCTTCCATTTTTTTGACGCTTTCATAAATCTCTTTTTAGTATCCGCAAATTATTCCTCTCTCTTTTTTTGCAATTTCTAATGATATCATTTTTGAAAACAACCAACTTTTAAAAAGAATGAATAGATTTAATCTTTGAAACAATGGAAATTAAAATGACGTGCTCGGGAATTACATGCAAAAATAATAGATGAAATCGGGATATGATTCCGGCATACTTTGATAAGATAAAAAGTAAATGATATCACCTTTGCAAATACTGATAATTATGAGGGAAATATTTAAATTTTTAATGACCCCCAAAAAGTTAACAAATATATCAGAGAAAATATTTTCTTTGAATTTTTTTCTGGGCTGATTTGCAGTGTGCTTTTTTTGTTCATAAATATTATTACGAATTACTGACAGTGGATGTCGATTTTTTGTTTTGCAAATTTCAGGCACTTAAAATACAGAATCAAAATGCCAAATGTGTTAGAATTTTCGAACTGTTTAAATAAATGAAAACTTTATTCAATAAAATATTTACAAACAGTTTCAGTGAAATATAAAATACAATTATACTATATTTTTTCCATAATTAGAATGGCACTGATCTTTTTCGTGCCATTGTTGTATATCTGGGATAATATTTCGATATCCAGACCTTACATTCCACGCAAGGTCACACATTTTACATGCTAAATTCTTTAAAATAATACAGGATTTATTTGTTCTTTTATATAATTTTGTCCATTCAAAGTATCTGCAAAAGACGTGATCATTAAATAAATTATATGGCACTGATCAGCTCGCTGATAACGATTTTTAACAAACTATTACTTTTTGTACTCATTTTTATTTTTCATTAACATTTTTAAATGATCGACTAAATCTTTGACGGATTTAAAATCCGAAACTGCAATAACAAATGGATTCAATTTCTGATTATCTCCCCTTAAAACTTTTCGATCCAAAATTACCGGAACAATAAGTTGCCGAAAACGAAAAAGCTTTTCTGTAATATAATCCATACAAACAGAATTTTCAAAAGCAAAATAAAAGTAATGATTTTCTAAAATAAATATTTATTTTATTTAAAAATATTATTAATTTTTGAAATTTACTAATAGCATTTTTTTCACATTCTTCATCTCTTGGACATTGGATACCGTTACATAATCCAAATTGTGTAATATTCATATATTTTTTAATTTTTTCAACAATTAATTCACGGTTTGAATCAGTTTTACATTGACTTGTAAGAAATAAAGCTGTATCATTTTTCTTGTCAATTATTTCATTTACCTAAAAAAGCTTTTAAGATTTAATAACCAAGAAAGAAGAAAATGCCAGAAAGATCCTTTACCTAAATCAAAGATGGCCAAAAATTTAAATTTAAAATTCTTGGCTGAAAAGCTTGCAAAAAAGAATTTAATAATTTTGCTTTTTGTTAAAAAATAGGTTTTACCAAACTGTTATTTGATATAACATATTTTATGAAAATTAAAGTTTCCTGGAAATTTCTTGATTTTTTATAAAATGAACACCCCTATTTATGCCCTCCTTTAATTTGGGATAAACATTTTTTATATACTGTACAGTACCTCTTCTTCTGTCCATCTATCTTTATCATTGACTTCCAACTCTTTCAAACAATCATATGGCATTGGAAGATTACTATCTAATCGATATGTAACGGTATAATTAAAGAAATCTTTTGACAAATTTGTTATAAATGGACCACAAGGAGGTGGCTCAAAATTCACAAAAACATTTAATCTTTTTTCATTTTTTGTTCGAGGAATTTCTTTTAAAATTCCGTCACCCATATAATAAATAATTACATCCGCATTTGTCTCAAATTTAATACTTTTTGTAAAAAAACATTTTTTTGGACATTTTAAAGTTTTATGAAATATTTCTGTCCAATGAAATTCATTCCATTGAAGTACAATCGGATCTGTTGGATCATCATCGATTAATATTTCCTGGGGATTATGCTGATATAAAATATGATAAAGTAAAAGTAAAAAAGCTCCAAAATTTATAATTTTGAGAATTAATGATATATTTCGATTCATTTTTGAGTGACTAACATAAAGGAGCATAACAATTTTCACCATTTATCTTTTATTTAAATCGGTTTAAGCAAAATTAAAAGAGATATTTTTCAAAAGTGAAATAAAGAAAAACGGATTTTAGAAATTTTTTATTAAATAAAAGTTTGAGAGCAACAAAACCCAATTATTTTTAAATAAAGTACGGTAATATTGCACATGTTTACAAAAATAGTTTTGCTAATTTTAAAACTTACCTTAACATTATCTGTTGTAGTTTTTTGCTTGCGTATGTTTAATCAAATTAATTTATCGATGAGTTTCAATTCAATTCATACAAAAGTAAAAAAATGTTTTAATTCTTATTTTCCCCCTTTTCAAAGAAATAATTTTACGGTAAAATTGATGATGTTACAAAAAATTGTGAAGGTTAGTTTTTGCAAGTTTAGAGTTTTAAAATAATGAATTGAGGTACTTACTTCTTCAGTTTATTCCTCCCCCCCCTTATATTTTTCATTCGCAAAAACAACCACTCAGTTCGCCCAACCTTTTAAATTTACAGTAAAAACTCAAAATTATTATGCAAATTTTGGATGATAATGTAAGGGGTGATAATAAAGTGCCTGGATGGAGGTGATGAGCAACATTGTTGTATTTAATCAGTGCCGTATTTAAAGAAGAGGGGGGCACTGGGGGTCGGTGCCCCTGAAATTGAGGGGTTTCTTTTGATCTTTTGCCGCTTCGTGTTGGCGACGGCGAAATATCAAAGGTGTGCCCTCCCAAATCGCAGTACCCCCCCCCCCCCCCGAAATTTTGTTCTGTATACGACCCTGTATTTAATACAGAGATGTTGCGACTCTGACTCCGGAGTCAAGATGGAGTCGATTAAAAATTTCAAGGATAACATTAGTTTAATATTTTTTCACATTGATTAAAAATATTTAAAAAAATGTTTAGGAATGTTCTGCCGAATTTATTGAAACCATTGATATTGAAACTAGAAATGAAAGCTTTGGTAAAAGATATATTGTATTAACTTTGCATGAAAATATTGAATGTAAAGTTGTAACTCTTGGATTACAAAAAAGTATTGCCATTGAATCCTTTTTGCTTCAAATGTATCCAAATTGTACATTTTTGGGGGTGGATTTTCATTCTGGAGTCGTGGCGAATCAATATAAAACAATTTTAAATGGAACTTTTATTCAAACAAAAATAAGTGATTTTAATATTATTAAGACCGGTAAAACTGTTAATTTTTTTTTAACTCATAGTCTATGACTAAAATATGTAGTACTTTACAGAAAGTAATAAAAACAAATCAAGTAACAACCAATTTACATTACTTCATTTATTCAAAAATTATTTTAATTACGATAAAATAGATTTTGTTTTTATGGATATAAATGGTGATGAAAAAGAATTATTTTTTGATATGATAGGTAATTGAATTATTTTACTCAGATAAATATAATTCCGGTATTCTAATTTAATTTAATTTAGTGAATGCAAAAAAATATCCACAAATATGCCAAATGACAATTATTCTTCACAGTTCTTTGATAGCTGAAAAAATGGATAAACTTCAGAAAGCATTATTTAAAGCATTGAAACGAATAAATTACATTATTCTGAAAATGGAAAAACTAAATAATTCAAATGAGTTATATCAATTATTTTTATTAAATATTTATGATTATTATTGCTTGCATAAATATATTTTATAAAAAACAGGATAAATAAAAATAAAAATTTTATATTAGTAAAATATTACTGTAAATGTTTTTCAATGACAAAAAATTTTCTTTGTAGGAAAAAAATGAAAAATAAAATAAAACGTTTTTTCTCCCACAAGGCATTAAAAAACATTTTGCCCGACATCAGACAACAAAAAATGTGATGTATAATATGCGTCAATCTTATACCAAAATCGGTCGTTTAAGATTTTGTAATGAAGAATTAAAATAGTTCAATTGACATTCTGAACCCTTTTCCCACCAATGATAAATATCTTCAATTTGGTGCTTTTCTTTTTTGTGCGCCATTTCACAAAGCCTACAAATTTCTCGTTGACCAAAATTTGATGGATTTTTATATGCTGGGATTTTTTTATATTTAGATGTCCATGAAAAATATCTAAAAACATTTGAATTGCAACTTTCAAATCCAATTATAAAATAAAAAATACTTTTGATATTCACTTAAATTTTTTGATAAGCTGATAAGCTTATCAGCAAGATCTTTGGGTGATTTAAAATCATCAATAGCAATAAAATATTTATCATTTACAATTCCTTTAAGGATTGATCGCTTTAAAACAATTGGCACAATTAATTGTTTTAATCTCCAAAATTTTTCTGTTACATAATCTTTGCAAACTGCATTCTCAAATGCAAAATAAAAGAAATGCTCTTCTAAAAAGTTTGATAAAGATTGGAAATTAAGTTTTAAAAAAAAATATATGTATACTTATTAGTTTTGTCTCATCATGTTTCTTATCGCCATAACATCGTCCAAAAGAAGAAATATTTACATATTTTTGAATTTGATCAATATATAATTCTCTTAAAGAATGGGTGGAACAATGGGACACAAATTGTAAAACATGTTTACTTTTTTGAGCTATAATTTTTGATATCTAAAATTATGCAAAAATTGAACTATTTTCTATTTTATTAAAATGAAACAACATAAAAATTCAAATTCGTACCTGTTTGCTATTCCAAATTAAATCTGTGTTTGCCGCTTCATAGGGTAAAATATTTTCAAATCTATCGTATGGTTTCCAAATATTACTATCTCGACGAAAAGTCATTGTAATATTAAAAAAGTTTTTTGGGAACCGTTTTCTACGAATTAATTCATGGGGATATGCTTCTTGAGCATAAAAAACATTTAATCTATTGGGATTCGTTTTAGAGATAAAACTCTTGTTTATAATCATATCTCTGCTATGAAAAATTGCGATATCAGCAAATGGATAAAATCTAAAATGGCAAAACTTTTATGTAAAAGCAAATGGCACATTAGCATTGATAAGAAACACCCTGCAAAGTGCCGAGGTTTATTATAATTGTCTATCTTGCTTCCCAAATAATCCTTACAAAATATTATCGGATATTTCACATTGAAGAGGACAATTTTTCATAAAAGATAAAATTTCGTTGTTTAAAAATTTTGTTTTATATAAATCAGTGCAAAAAACAATTAATGGTAATTTCGATTTGTAAATTGTAGTTTTTTCAATGGAAATATTTTGATAAATAAAAAAAGCAAGAAATACAACAAAACTTAATATCAAAAATAAATATCGATAAAATAACATTTAATTAACAAAAAAGGATTTAAATAATAGACGACTCAATTCAAAGATAACAATATGAAATAAGACGTTTTTTTAAAAAAAAGTATTATCAATCAGGGATATCAAATGCGGCGGGAAAACATGGCCGGCCGCGGCCACCGGCGAAAAACTGGCCGCCGTGCCGGCCGCGCGGCCCAAAATTATTAGCCGGCCGGGCGGCCTATATTTTTCTTTTTTTTAAAAATTTGAATCTCGACAGTATCCTATTTTTATTTTTTTCGTTATCAAATAAAACTTTTTAATGAATTACTACTATAATAATACATATTTAAACAGCTTCAATTTATTTTATTAATGAATTACACACACAATTAACAAAAGACATATATGTTTCACATTTTGTAAAACATCTTTCTGCAGCTTAGGAAAGTGTTTATCGATTAGAAAAAATTTTACATCCATTATTTCCGTGCCACCAATGAAAATTAGATTTAAACGAATGCAATATCAAATTATCAGTCAGCTTTTCCATTTTAATATCTCTTTTTACAACTTTACATTTAAAATTTGGTATTTTGCTTGGAAATTTACAAGAATAAAAAGTAAAACATTTCCCAGGACCTATTTCATTGTCATATGTTTCTTTGGCACATTCATAAATCAATTTATTGTAGGTTGATGTAAAAGGATGGGGAGTAAAATTAGCGAAATTAGATTGAAAATGATTTTGTATTTTTTGAATTTCATTTTCAGAAAATATGGAAAATGGCAGGAACGAACCTTCCGCCTAAAAATTGTTTTAAATTATTTTTAAATATTTTAAACGTACTGCAATAAAATTTCTGACGTGTAACATTGTTACATTTTCTGGTGGTACCTTAATCATTCTTTCCACATCACCTTTTCCAGGAAAATGAACCCAAGCAAATTCAGCATTTTTTGTTTGATAAACTGATTTTCCTTCATCTAATTGATCACTTTTTTCAAAAGATTTTAGTGATGATGTAAATGAAAATTCACCAAAGTTTTTCCCTAAATTTTTATTTATATTTTTAAGGGAGTGTCGGAGATAGTGAAAAACTTTTTATGAACGTTTTCCGTCGTTCCAAGTGATGGAGAATGAAAAAGTTTGTCTGCCCGCACGCAGCGAATGCATTCCCCATCACTTGGAATGACGGAAAACTGTCATAAAAAGTTTTTCACTATCTCCGACACTCCCTTTAAGAATAAATATTTTAATTCATGCCTAAATTAACTCTTGCCGGACTGCGTTCATATAAAAATGCAGTTGCATTTGGATGCAAATTTGCCCATTTCAAAAATTCTGCATAGAAAAGTTTTTGTTTTGGAATAAGAATATCGTCGAGATTCATCATAATGATAAATTCTGATGATTCCTGGAAATAATTTTTATGCTTCCGTTTTTAATTTATTTTTTATACTTTTATCCATTTAAAACTACTTTAGTTTTAAATTGAAAAATCTGAAGTTAAAATTCTATTTACTTAAAGGGGGAGACGCACCTCTAACAAATTTTTTTGTTTGACATTCATTGGAGGTCTCGACGCGAATCAGTGCTCAATGGAGCTGCTTTTTTTATTCATTGGAGCTGCAAAATGTCAGACAAAAAACAGCTCCAATGAACCCTGATAAAAAATTTATTAGAGGTGCGTCTCCCCCTTTAATATCAATCAAACCAGTGTTGACGGTCCGGTCAATTCGGTCTTTCGGTCATTCGACCATAGATTTTTTATTTTTGTTAGGACCAAAAAATCTGCTAGAGCGACAAGGGCGTATACAGAAAACAATTTTGGAGGGGGCACAGCAATTTTGGGGGGGGAGGTCACCCTTTGATTTTTTCCCGCCGCCAACACGAAGCGGCAAAAGATCAAAGGAAATTCCTCGGGCCCCAAGTGCCCCCCCCCCCTAAATACGGCCTTATAGAGCGAATTGATCCTAATTTTTATTATACATCTAGATCGATTGGCTCTAGCAGATTTTTTGGTACTAACAAAAATAAAAAAGTTATGGTCGAATGACCGAAAGACTGAATTGAACGGACCGCTAACACTGAATCAAAGCTTACCCGATATTTTGCCAAACAATCATTGAACACAAGGGCTTCATTTCGGGCATTCAATTCAAACATTGGATGAACTCCTATATCTTTGACAATCGTAGCATCAAAATCAAAAAATGCAAACTCTTTTATTTTTACAATATTTTTTGATTCGTATCTCTAAAATAAAATTGTGGCAATATACAATTTTTAAAGTTTAAACTTCTTTACTTTTAAAATATCGAAAATATCTGTTCTTGCGGAATTTACATATTGAACATGCAAATTAACTCCAAGATATCGATATATTTCGATTGAAAAAATTAGAATTTCCCATCGCTCTTCCAATACCATTGGAGAATTACAGGAAATAATTGAATTTTGTTTTTTCGTTTCCGGCACCTCAAAATCAATATTTGAGGTTTCATTAAATGAATTTGATTTTAATTTAAAAAATGTTGGATTTGTTACAGTTGTACAATTACCAGCAAAAAAATCCCATGAACATTTAAAACCAAAATAACTTGGTGATCGAAGTTGAAGGGTCGTTGAAAGAGTTGTTGTCTCATTTCCAGAAACACATTGCAATGACACTTCACTAATATTTAACTGATTATGAGCATTTATAAGTAATAACATTGTATTTGGCGAATATCTGCAATATTAGATTCAAAAGTCACCGGGAATTTAAAAATTCTTACATTTTTGATGTTTTGTAATGTATGACGGAATATAAAATGAGATGTGTATTGGGATTCGGCGCAACTGAAAAAAAGCTAATAGAAATTGTTATTGTTTTATTTCTTATTTTCAAAAAAGTATGAAATGAAACAGCGCTTCTTTGATAAACTCTATTAAACCGGCCGGTGATTTCGGGGAGGTAAAAATCGAAAGACGGGGAATTCCCGTCCTCGACTTTTTCGATTTTCGGGGGGGGGGGGGCGGCAACCCTAGTGCCAGCCAAAATAAACCGACCGTAATGGAATTGTTTTAAAAAAGAAAAGAAGGAAATCTGATTTGAAGAAGTTTCAGAATTTGGGTTTAAAGGGGGAGACCCACCTTGAACAATTTTTTGTTCAGGGTTCATTGGAGCTGCTTTTTTTAAAACCTTTTGCAGCTCCAACGAATGAAAAAAGCAGCTCCAATGAGTCTGCGATCGCGTCGAGACCATCAAGAAAATTGCAGCAAAAAAATTGTTCAAGGTGGGTCTCCTCCTTTAAAGGGAGATTCGCCAACAAGCAAATAAAAAGTGATTGAAACTCTCAACGCAAAAATGTTTCGGAATAGGAATCACGTATTTTTCTAATCTCAAAAATGATGTTCACTTAAAAATTTGTTACGATTCTAATGTAGTGTCCTCTTTTTATTTTAATTCATATCATTGGGTTTGTCTGATTGGCAATCAAGTGCTTCTTGCTTGTCGCCGGCATTCCCTTTAAATAGGTGAAATTGTTTATATAGTGCACTTTGGCAAGTGATACCCCAATAAATCCAGATTTGATCCGATTCAAAATGACCCCTTCGTCCCTTTTATAACTGTTTTTTCAGCCACCACTTTTTCGGTAACATTTTGGCCATTTAAATAAAAGTACACCAAGAAAAGGATATACAATAAAATAAAACGATAATACTTGAACATTTGGTGTTTTGTATAAATTAAAATAGTTTCTTGATTAAAAGATAACACAGACTTTTATCACATTGAAAATGTTTCTATTCCCTGATAAATAGGTACTTCACTGAATGCGCGAATTTTGTGGCATGTGATATCATCCTAAAAATTATTTACTTATTATTTTATTATCCGAATGATATTTGCTGGTGAAGTTTTTGTGTGTGTGTTTTTTTTTATTCCGTGCATATCATTTATTGTTCTTTGTTTTCAAATTCTATTGTTTATTGTTACGAATTTACTGTTGCTTTATCAAAAGTAAAAATGATATCATAAAAATAAAAATCATTAATTAAATTTCAAATTAAATTTTTAAATAACAGACAAGCAAACTAGTTTTGTTGTTGCAAATACATGACAAAAAAGGGACTAAAAGTATTTATCCAAGACTTTAATCGGTTAAATTTTTTGACGACAACTGTTAAAAAATTTGACATTATGCAAATATATTATTCAATTGAAAACCCTATGAGCCGATATTGTATATTGTAATCTCTAAAATTTATTTTTTATCCCTCCAGCCGTAAAAATTCGATTCGATCTAATTCTTCCCAAAAATTTAAATTTGATATTTCAAAAATTTTTTTTTAAAAAGATTGCTTAACCTGATATTTTAGTTATGCCATTCATCAACCAAAGAATGGCCAGAACTGAATTGAAGCGATTGTTTAAATTATTATGCTTAAGCTTTACTTTTTTGACTTTAATTATTTTTTATAATCGTCAAAGTAAGTAAGCAAGAGTTGTTTATTTCATGCTTCATAGGGGTCGTCATTGACAATTTTTTTCACAAAAAAAGACCGGATTTCCATCCATCAAAATTCGGTCATTTTTTTGTGTTAACCACATGTGTTTGGCACAGAGACATCTAATGGCTGCTTGATGGCTGGAAATCCATGCATTTTTTACTGAGGGTAGTCGCCTTCTGATGTCAACAACTTTTTATACTAGGGATAAAAAAAAATTCTTTACTTGCTATCGGATAGAGATTAAGCGAAAGTATGAATTTGTATCAAAATTTAAAACAAAATCAAAAAATTGTTTTTTTTTGATGACGGTCCCTATTCATAGAAAAAAAATTTTTCTTGGGTGGAATTCGTTATTAAATAAAAGTAAACTCATAAATTGTTGAGTTTACACACTGAAAAAAAGGGGTTACGAATTCATCACTGATCGGTGATGAATTCGACACAGCTGCAGTGACTTAAAATTCCTCACTGAAAACCAGTCAAAAATCACAGTGATGTGATGCTGCTGTGATGAATCTAGTGACGGTGATGTTATGGTGATGTATACGTAACTAAATAGCTACCATCACAGTGATGATTTGGTAACGTTTTGGTGATGATTTTCCGCTCCCCCCGGTAATTTTTTTGGCCAAAAGTTTTTAATGTTTTAATTAGGGACCCTCAACGAAAAAAAATTTTTTTTCAAAAATAATAAAATTTATATATTCAGATTCTCCTGGATTTTCTGAAAACAACCCTTCCATTTTTTTAAATTTAAATTTAGAAGCGTAAGAATGATGAATTTTCTCCGGCGAGCGCTTCCGTTTTTCATGGGATCAAAGAAAAAGCGCCGCCAAGCAGGCGATGGACTTGGCTCAGTGGTTAGCGTTGCGATCTTGCATGCAAACACTCACAGGATCAATTCCGCTGGGGTGAAAAAATGGTGGTTAGAATTAAATTTCATGTGGGATGTATTTAAAAACATTATGGGGGAACTGCAAATAAATAATAACACTGATTTATTTTTAAATTTCATTAATTTAACAATTTTTTATTTTTTTTCTGTATAGATATTAACTCAACGGCAGTGTATTAGTAATAACAAAAGTCTGCCCATGTTGCTCTATTTTTTTAAACGCCAGCAATAAATTTAAATTTAAAGTTTTGTTATAATATTTTCTGCTTGTTAAAACACTCACAAAATTAAAAGTTATTTGTTAAAACAAACTGCAGTTTAAGTTTAAACTGCCAGCAACATCTATGACGACCCACGTTACATGTAACATTTTAAATTCACACATGGGCAAGACTAGGGATAGCTAGGGATTTGTCCCTAGTAGGTTGCGTGTTGCGTAAGGCAAAATTTGGGGGGTTGCGTAAAAAAAAAAGAAAAAAAGAGAAAAAAAGAGGGAAAAAAAGGAAAAAAGAGAAAAAAAAGAAGAGAGAAAAAAAAGAAGAGAGAAAAAAAGAAGAAAGAAAAAGAAAGAAGGAGGACGTCATTTTTTGGTTTACTTTAGTAGCGTAAATATGCTTTCTAAATGTGAAGCAATTATTCTACGTTTCATATTATATTAAAAAATTGGTAACGTAAGATATCACTAAATTTTAAAAGTTTTATTCAAATATAGAGAACTTTAAAAATTTGTAAACATAAAATATTAAACATCAAATGGAGGATAGATAAATTCAATTTCATCTGCATCATCCATAAACGCTGATGCATCGGGAAAAGCAATATCATCTAATTGTAAGTCATTTTCTTCTTCATCGTCTTCAAATGAAAAGACTTCGGCTGTTTCATCATCAACGAAACGTTCAGGGGTTATAAGTGGAGCAGTGGGCAAATCAGTATTAGGGTCCTTTGATGCTGGAACAGCATCAGATTGTTTATGCCCCTTTTCAATCCAAAGATTTACTGCAGGAAGTGGATCATAGGATTCTGGCGGGGGTTCATTTACAAGGATTCTAAAAAAAATGTATTTATTTGAAAGATATTTAGCAGATTACGTCATGATATTTTGTAATGTTGTAGTATTTAATAAACTTCTCCTTGGATTTTTTGAATGAAAGAATATAGAAAAGCCACGCTCAACAATAACACTGCCAGGAGGAATAGCCAAAATAGTTTCAATAAGTTTTTAAACGTGACTGATCTGTCGGTGCGGTTTTGCTTTTCTCAAAGCATATTCCCAAAACTTGTTCATCGATTCTTGTTGCATTTTAAAATAGTTGGATCTATCATGCAGCAATAAATAATTTAAGATGTCAACCATTTCATTTGTAACTTGTGTTACAGCACTGCCAAACTTTTCAAAAACTATTTTCAGCTGAAAAGCATACTGGGGCACTGTAGCGGTACCAGCGGGAAGCTTATCTGGATTAAGATAAGTCAGTTGTTGCAGCAAAAGTTTATCAACAGGAAAATACTCTTTTAAGCTGTCAACAAGTTTTGGTACCATCCGGATTCTAAATGTCGATAATTTAAAATTTGTTGTGTCTACGTCTTCGAAAAACGAATTTTGCTTCAGGCATCGATGTTGGAAAAAATGATTCCATTTTCAAAATGATTCCATTTTCAAAATGATTCCATTTTCAAAGATACTTCCACATTTTCATTTTCATTAAGTTCAAGAGTACATGGTAAGTCGTCTTCATTTTGTTTACATTGAGCATCATAAAGAAAATGATGCATGTGAAATTCATGATTAGATTCCAACTCTTGAATTTATGCAATCTAAATCGACGTGAACATCAGATAAACTATAAAAATCCTTTTGGAGTTGTTCTGAAAAAATGCTTAGCGGCTTTAAACAGTCCATTTGGAAAAGCAAATATAAATAAAAATCGATTGTTGAAAGATTATTGTAATATCCTGTAGCCAGTTGTTTAGTATTCGCATCAAATTCATTGCTTTCTTTTATTTGTAGAAGATGAAATAAAATCAAAAAATAATTACGATGTAATGCATTTATGGCAGCATATTGACTGCTCAACCACTGCACTTTATTAGAAATACATTTAATTTTATTTGTTAAAGTTTTTAACTTTAATAATTGTTGATGATATAAAAAAAGAAAACAATTTTTTTTAATGCACAGGGGGGACCAAGACAAAAATAAAAAATCGAAAAAATATAATTATGAAAAAAACGCACAGGGGGGACCAAGACAAAAAATAGGTTGCGTAAAAAAATTTTTTTTCATCCCTAGTACCTGCCCATGTGTGATTTTAAAGTTCTGCTGTTTGAGCTTAATACTTTTTTAAAATAATTTATTTATAAGTATATATTGAAAAAAACAACAAAAAAGTAAAGAAAAATATAAAAAATCATACTCATCTTCCATTATAGATGTACAGATGTGAAATATAAAAAAAGAACACCATGACCATATATTCTAGAAGACAGATCTTTAAATAACTTGAAGAACTCTTTGAACAAATTGATAAGATCATTATAAGCATCATCATATCGGATATTTGAAGATGGCGCTGCTTTCTTTCTGCATTAGAAGTATCTGAAACATAAAATAAGATATTATATATATATATGCAGTAAGACAAACACAAACTAGTAATTCAGCAAAATTGATATATTATCCTAACCATGTTATTTTTTCACATTCAACTTCAAGAAATGTGATATGTACATTGAGTTCGGATAGATTCATTGTAGATTCTTCATTCATTCTTCATAATTCTTTTGACATAAAAAGCAACACTGATTTTTTGAGAGATCTAAAACAACGTGGATATAATGCAACTAGTAAAAAATATTAATGTATGTATATATACAAAAAAAAACTTACCATTATACATCAAATCAGCAGCAGTCACTTGAAGAAAGCTTTGAGTTTGATTTAGGATAGAAAAAATTTGTGATCAAAGCTTCGACGATGTTCTTTGTTTATAAAAATTGTTTCTTGAACAGGTTTTCTTGACGATTAGTTGATTCTTCTTCAAGCAGCAACAATTTAAAAACATTTATTAAAAGCAGCAAGCAAATGTGATAAAAATGACGGATGTGGCAAAAATGTTTAATAACTTCCTAACTTTCCACAATTTGTTTTTTATTGGAAAAACATTTCTCAAAAACAAGTTTCGGTGTAAAAATAAACAAATTAATGAAATTTAAAAATAAATCAGTGTTATTATTTATTTGCAGTTCCCCCATAATGTTTTTAAGAGACAGTCTGCGTAAATATTTAATCGACCGGGAACAGAAAAAAAATTTTTTTCGATTTAGGTCTTGAAATTTTCAGAGGTTGTTGCTATGTGTCCCTAGATGCAAAAAATTGTTTTTTAAAATTTTTTCGTTGTAAGATTCCGATTCTGGAGACTTCTGAAGTCATCAACTTTGAGTTTGCGGGAAAAAACGAATTTTTTTCGGTTTTTTCTAATTTCCCGGATTTATAGGTTTTCGACCACGGGGAATCTCGTGGCACACTCAATTTTTTTTGAAAAAAATTTTTTCGTGTCGAAACCGAAATTTCGATTTTTTAAATCGAAATTTCGATACCGTAAACCAAATGGTACGGGCTCGGACTATATTCTTTTGATAGCCCAAGGCATCTAGTTTAATGGTATAAAGATTTTTTTTTAAAAAATCATCCAGGTGGGATATGCCAACATCAGATTTGAGCTCGACTCTGAATCCCCTTCACAAAATGTACCATTAAAAATCGAATTTTTTTTTAATTTTGCTTATTTCCCGTTTGTATAGGTTCTCGAGCATGTGGAATTTAGTGGTAAAAGTTTGTTTTTGTTTAATTTTAAGTTTTCGTTTCAAGACACCTAATGACACAATATGGCATGTATGTACATGGTAAAAAAATGCCCCTGATGTTATTTTTGGGTGGCACAAGCTTAAAACTGAATATTTTTGTTCCAAAATGTTTGTTTTATCATAATAACTAGAAGAAATAATTATCTGGCATCCGTAGCTGATTTTACAGTATCCAGAAGTCAAGTGACGATGTTGGGGTACATGAGTGAAAAGCAAAAATGTTGTAATTGTTCAAAAAATGATGATAACAAGCTTTAAACTATCAAAACATATTCCCTAACATTGATTTCATTAATCCCAAGTCTTAAAAACAACACAATATTATTTATTATCATTTACAGTATCACCAAATGATATGAACACAAATTATCAAAAAATCGCAAAAAAAATTTTTTTTAACGTAAACACTGCATTTTATAGAGCAGAATATCATAAAAACATATTTGAATTACACCAATTCCATTTTAATGCAAAAAAATGGAATTCTAAAATTTTTTGATAACTACAGTATCCAGAAAGCAGACGATAAAAGACGAAAAATAATTTTTATGGTAGAAAAAATTTTCAGATGCTTTAATTGTATTACAAATATGTTTTTATGATATTCTGCTCTATAAAATGCAGTGTTTACGTTAAAAAAAATTTTTTTTGCGATTTTTTGATAATTTGTGTTCATATCATTTGGTGATACTGTAAATGATAATAAATAATATTGTGTTGTTTTTAAGACTTGGGATTAATGAAATCAATGTTAGGGAATATGTTTTGATAGTTTAAAGCTTGTTATCATCATTTTTTGAACAATTACAACATTTTTGCTTTTCACTCATGTACCCCAACATCGTCACTTGACTTCTGGATACTGTAAAATCAGCTACGGATGCCAGATAATTATTTCTTCTAGTTATTATGATAAAACAAACATTTTGGAACAAAAATATTCAGTTTTAAGCTTGTGCCACCCAAAAATAACATCAGGGGCATTTTTTTACCATGTACATACATGCCATATTGTGTCATTAGGTGTCTTGAAACGAAAACTTAAAATTAAACAAAAACAAACTTTTACCACTAAATTCCACATGCTCGAGAACCTATACAAACGGGAAATAAGCAAAATTAAAAAAAAATTCGATTTTTAATGGTACATTTTGTGAAGGGGATTCAGAGTCGAGCTCAAATCTGATGTTGGCATATCCCACCTGGATGATTTTTTAAAAAAAAATCTTTATACCATTAAACTAGATGCCTTGGGCTATCAAAAGAATATAGTCCGAGCCCGTACCATTTGGTTTACGGTATCGAAATTTCGATTTAAAAAATCGAAATTTCGGTTTCGACACGAAAAAATTTTTTTCAAAAAAAATTGAGTGTGCCACGAGATTCCCCGTGGTCGAAAACCTATAAATCCGGGAAATTAGAAAAAACCGAAAAAAATTCGTTTTTTCCCGCAAACTCAAAGTTGATGACTTCAGAAGTCTCCAGAATCGGAATCTTACAACGAAAAAATTTTAAAAAACAATTTTTTGCATCTAGGGACACATAGCAACAACCTCTGAAAATTTCAAGACCTAAATCGAAAAAAATTTTTTTTCTGTTCCCGGTTCATAAGGGAAAGTCAAAAAAGTTATACAGACTCTCTCTTAAATACATCCCACATGAAATTTAATTCGAACCACCATTTTTTCACCCCAGCGGAATTGATCCTGTGAGTGTTTGCATGCAAGATCGCAACGCTAACCACTGAGCCAAGTCCATCGCCTGCTTGGCGGCGCTTTTTCTTTGATCCCATGGGAAAGTTCCTTTTTTGCGAAAAAAAAATTTGTTGAGGGTCCCTAGTTTTAATGTCACGAAAAATCATGGCCATTTTTTAGTTGCTCTCATTTTAGAATTGTAGTCGCAAAACAGATATGCAAGAAAAACAAATAAACAAATTTAAAAAAGATAAATTCGTTAAATTCAAATAAAACTATTTTTTGGACAGTTTTCTTTTTATTTATACCATAACAACATTTTACAGTATAAACATATTTTGAAATATAAAAAGAATGCAAAAGAAAATTATCGGGTGGAGCGGAAACTCGTCACCGAATCATCACTGTGATGGTATTTTTTCAGTTACGTATGCATCACCATAGCATCACCGTCCCTGAAGTGATGCAATCATCACGCCATCATTCGGGTAAAACCGTCATTATTTCCTCACTATTTTTTTTCTGGTACTTCTTCAGTTTATCCCCCCCCCCCCTTACATTTTTCATTCACAAAAGCAACCACACACCCTTTTAAATTCACAGTAAAAACTCAACATTTTTATGCAAATTTTGAATGAAAAATGCGAAAAATGAAAGGGGGGGGATAAACTGAAGAAGTGCCTTTTTTCTCAGTATACTTTTTATGAAATCATCACGCTACCATTGCGTCGCGGGTAAAACCGTCACTATTTCCTCGATATTTTTTTTCTGAGTATACTTTTTATGAAGATTTTAATTTTTATATATATTTTGGTTTTTTGCCACTTTTTTTAAACCGACATGTTTTAGCATCTGAAATTTCTGACACTGTTTTGCCGAAAAATCATTTTGTAATTTATTCATCCATTTATTATAATGTTTCCAAACTGTAAGTTAAATAAAGTCAGAAAATAGTTTTAATATTTTTAAATTTAGGTATGCTTCAAATTCCATGACAATTTTATTAAATGCTCAAAAAGATATAGAATTGTCGAAATTCCATTTTCGATGTTATTCTAAAAATAAAACTGACACCTTTTCGTCAGAGATTCAAATAAGAATGGCAACAAAAGATCCATCAACAAATTGCAAATGGGAAGTTTTTATTGCAAATTGTTCAACAGTTTTGAATCCAACATATTTTGGCATAACGTCCAAAGAAGCAAAAAAAGTTGTTGAAATTGGCTATGAAACGCCTGTATCGGACAGTTTTCCGATTGTAATGTGTTATGCTCCAATGGTGTATGAATCTCGATGGCAGCAACTATTCTTTGCAACTGAAATGTATCACCATTATGGCGTTGATATGCAAGTACAATATGTTAATTCTGCAATGAAACAGATAATGGATATTTTGAGGGTAAATAAAAATAATAATGTATGAATTTGTGACTACAAAAACTATAGATTTATGCGGCAAAAAAGTGGATTAATATTCATGAATTTTCATTTTTTGATTTTGAGAATGAAATTATCACTGATATTGGACTTCATCCAATGAAAGAAATAATTTCAAGGAATCAGCATTTGGCATATTCAGATTGTGCAATGAAATATCGGGTAAAACAACGTTTTGTTTTGGAGATTTCTTTCAATAAAAAAAAGTCAATGAACTAATTTATTAAACTATGCCAATCCCGGTCCATATTTTTCGAACACCTTTCCGTTCCTTTCCTTTCCGTACGGTAAAAAAAATTACGAAACTTTTCGAAAGTTTTTTTGCCTTGGCAAACGGTAAGGAAAGGAACGGAAAGGTGTTCGAAAAACGATGACCGGGATTGAAATTTAGGAAGCTGCCGAATTTATTATCATTGCTGATATTGACGAAATTATATTTCCAAAACAAAAAAATTATTTTCAAGAATTTTCAAAATGGAGCATTTTGCATCCAGATGCAGCAGCATTTATTTATCATCGAAGTTATGCAAAAATTGATACACGTTTGTGGAAATTTAAAAAAAAGATATAATAAAATAAATTTTTAGCAAATGAATTTACAAATTTTTCACTTATAAATGCCATGGAATCTTTGCAAATTGCAGATTCTTTATTTATGGGAAAATCAGTTATTCGAACAAAAAATGTTGAAACCCCATGGATTCATTGGCCGGGATTGTACAATGGAAATGTTGTAACAATTGCCCCCAAAGATGGGAGGATATATCATATCCAAATTGCAGCTGAAAAGATTCGAGTTGTTAAAGCTATAAATAGGCTGGGAAAAAGCGAAGATTTAAAAAATCTTAAACCTTTTAATCCCATCCCAAAAAGTGATATGATTTCAATGAATGAAAGTTTTGCTTCATCTTTTCCAAACTTTATCAATTTTAAATCAAATTTTATTTATGCAAACATAATTTTTGAATGCTTCAAACAAAATGAAAATTGGAATCTTGAATCCTGTTACACTCCATTTCAATGCGAAATCCCTTCAAATATTACAAATTTTGAATGTGAAGTTGTTCGAAGAAATTTTTCAAAACATGTTTTAAATCAAAATTCAATTTTTTATAAATTTGAATCAAATTATTACTGGGAAAAAAGTAAAGAAAAATGTGAGATTTTTACAAAATAAAGTAACCAGGTATTTTTATTAAATGTATGCTTTATCAATGTGATAAAACAAAATAAAAATTGTTAGGAACAACTGAAAAATTATGTTTAAATGTGAAATAATAAATAAATATCACGTTTTACAAAATCAAAGCGGTGCAAGTACAGTTGAAGGGGGCAGAATGGTGAAAATATTTTAAAATCATAATAGTGATGGTCCTTTTAACTTTACTCCCCCCCCCCCTTTTTTTCATTCAAAAACCCACAAAAAATGAAAAACGATGAAAAAAAAACAATTAAAAATACTCTTTTTTACATATTTTTGATTCAAATTTCTTTGAAAAATCAATGAAAATTGAAAAAATGAAAAAATGAGAGGGAGTAAAATGAAACACGGGTTCATTTTGGGGTCAAAATTGTCCTGTAGAGGCGCCCGTTTAAAATTAAATAAAACACACGTAAAAACTATAAAAACATGATATTAGGCTATAGGCTAAGCTTGGAAATAGGAATGAATAATTGCGTTTTTCGCGGACCTATAACTCAGCCGTATTACTTCTAAATGCTTAGATTGAAACTAAAAAGGTTGATATGGTTATCAGGAACATGCCAGAAAAAATTTAAGCCGAAATATGTACACTGAAAAAAAAGTATGCCAAATACACCTAAAAATAGATCTATATTTACTCCTTTTAGGAGTAAATATTGTCTTTTTTTTGTTAAGGAGTATCCATTTTTTGTACCTCTTTAACATAGACTAACATTTACTCCGAAAAAGACGACATTTACTCCTTTTAGGAGTAAATGTCGATCTATTTTGTTTAGGAGTGTCCATTTTTTGCACCCATTTTTTTCAGTGTAAATTTAAAAATATGGCAGCAAAAGTTAATTTCGCCAAAAATTCGATCGCGCATCTTTTATTGGTTATAACTTTACGTATATGCTTCCAATTAATTTGAGTGAAACCTAATTTGTAGATAACACTTTGGAGAAGATACTGGCAAAGTTTTGGGCGAAATGGGTGAAAACTGAAAAAATGGCAACCAAAGTTTGAACGTTTTTCATTTCTATTTCCGAAAAATTCCGCTTTGACATTTTAGATGTCCCTTTTGACAAAAAAATTGATTCAGAGCTTTGAAAAAGTGTTCAAAGTGTTGCTACTGACTCCTGAATTTCCAAAACAAATTTAATTGTTTAAAAAAATTTATTAGTTCCATTTTTTCTTTTTGTTCAAATCAAATCAAAACAATAATATTTAATTATGCAAGTTCATTTCGAAATGACTAATGTTCTTATTTGCAGATGAATTCGACACGGTCACATTAATCACAGATACATCAGTAATGAAGGATTTTTCATCATTGATTTCCTTAAATACAGAAGCACAACGTAATTCTTTAAGATTTTTAAGAGCAATATCATATCCACTTTGCACCGATTCAATTTCACCATTTTCATCAAAAATGCTAAATAAAAATGGCTTTCCATTTTCATCACATTCATGGCCCCAAGAACCCAAAGGATTCCCAAAAGCGAAATGTTTTATAGAATTTATTCTTGTTATTCCCTGGGCTTCTGCGATAATTCCTGTATAAAGAGCATCATCGTTGACAATGTGGTTATAACATTTTAATTTTTTAAGAAATATTTGGATAACTTTTGAAGTAACCAGAAATGAGGGTCCGTTAACGAAATTTGGATAATATGTTTCATTATATGCATCATATGGAACATACCTAAATAAATTAAAAATATATATGTTTACAATCTATTTTAGATTTCCCAAACGGGCGTACGAATTTCAACATTCTTGGGCTCCCAGACATTTGCGCCGCGACATTTGCGCACGACATTTGTGCCCATAAAAAGACAGCCGATAAAATAAAACTACTGAATTTCATCCATAATATCTTCCTTAATCCACAGAATGATTTCTATACTCTCCACCATTCCCTAAGGGCGCCCTACGGGCCTCTTAAGCCAAGCTTAGCCTAAGGCTAAGGCTCAGGCCCATGTGCTAGCGTAATGAGGTAGGATCTAGCTTAAAAAGTTTTATCGGCGCAGATGTCGTCAGTGCAAATGTCCGCGGCGCAAACTGCGAAGCACCCATTTGGCTCCCAGACATTTGAGCCGAAGACATGTGCGCCGCGACATATGCGCCCGACAAATGCGCCGAAGACAAATGCGCCGCGACATTTGCGCCGACGACATTTGCGCCCATAAAAAGACATTTGTGCCGATAAAATAAAACTACTGAATTTCTCCCATAATATCTTCCTTAATCCACAAAATGATTTCTATATTCTCCACGATTCCCTAAGGGCGCCCTACGGGCGCTTCCTAAGCCTAAGCTGAGGGCGCTCTTCGGGCGCCTGCTAAGCCTAAGCCTAAGGCTAAGGCTTAGGCCCATGTGCTAGCCTAATGAGGTAGGATCTAGCCTAAAAAGTCTTATCGGCGCCGATGTCGTTTTATCGGCGCAATTGTCGTCAGCGCAAATGCCGTGGCGCAAATGTCCGCGGCGCAAACTGCGGAGCACCGTAAATATAAAAAGTTTTTATAACACTTGTAAATTTTTCATAAAAATAGTTGGGAAAAAGAGACACTTTTTCACAAAACGCCAATATTTTTGCAAGCGCCAAAAGTTTTTATATTTATGCGTCTTAAATATCATCTCCAAATTTAATTTCTCAAAAATAAATCCGCAAAAATCAGTCCACAAACAAAGTATTCCCAAAAATGTTGCCCTTAAAAAAATCCTTAAAATTCTCGTTCCCACATATAGGCCCCAAAATTTGAAGCGCCCACTCAAGGCCAAGGCCGTATACAGAAAAAAATTTCGGAGGTAGCACTGCAATTTGGGGGGGGGGGCACGCCTTTGATCTTTTGCCGCCGCCAACACGAAGCGGCAAAAGGTCAAAGTAAATCCCTCAGTTTCGGGGGGCACAGGTCCCGATTCCCCCACCCTAAATACGGCCTTGAGTCAAGGCACAATGTTTCCATAAAATTAGCAAGCTTAATAAAAACAATTGACTTTTTCATTAGTAAAATTTCATGTTATTTTATTGTACATACCATTTTCCCTTTGGATTTCTTCGTACTGGCGCTCTTTCAAAAACCTGTCCAAAAATGACCATTTCATTTAAATTTTTACTAATAGCATTAAACCTTTTATCGATCCAATATTGAAGCCGAGAAACATCAAGAACCGTATCTTCATCTGCCCTTAAAAAGTATTTTACTTTTGGACAATAATATTGTTGCCATTGAAAGAGTGATGTCGTCTAAAACAACAAATTTTTTTAGAAAGTTACCAAGTGGCACATTTTAAAGCGGAAGACCCTCATCTAACAAATTTTTATTCATTGTAGCTTCTTTTTTTTGATAACTTGCAGCTCCAATGAACAAAAAAAGCAGCTCCAATGAGTCTCCGATTGAGTCAAGATCATCAAGAAAATTGCAGCTGTTAGCTGTGGGCCAGCGCCATATTTGGAAAAAAAAACATACCTTCAAAGTTATATTTAAATAAGAATCAACAATATTTGTAAAAATGATATCACCAAATTGACGAGATTCTTTCAAATTGTATCTCCTTAGAGTCTCATTGAAAGACCAACCAATAAAAAATTTATGAGTAATTGTTGAAGGCTATAAATGACTCGTTTTAATATTCTCCGTAAACTTATAATTTAGATATTTTACAAAAACGCGTTTAATAATTCTTACGGTCGGCCATTGTGTTTTCGGCAACTCATCAGGGCATTTTAAAAAAAGTTTTTTTTTCAAACAAAAAATAAAAAATAACTGCAAGCTGAAAATCCGGCACGAAAGATATCTGAATCTTGAATCTTTCGGCCAGATTTTTAATCTATGATTTATACTAAAAAAATAGCCGCCATCAATTATGAGTAATTGATGGCGGCTATAAATTTGACAAAAATTTATATTTATTTTTTGTAAACTTTTTTTAAAAAAATTGTGTAAAAACTTACGATATCTTTTTTCCAACTATTTCGAACTGCCATTCTTAAATTAAATGCATTTGGTCTTGAAAGAGTTGCAATTAAAATATTACTGTTTTCATAACATTCATGATCGCCATAACCGTAATAAAAATATGAAATATTTAAATTTTTTAATTCAATGCGAAAATATTTCGATTTAATTATCATTATGTATACATAAATTTTCAGTATACTAAAGAGAGCTAAAAAACTGGAATTATTCATCGTAAAAATTAAAAATACAAAAAAATTTATTGAATCAAATATTTTTTTAATTATATTAGACTCAATAAATTTGAGATACCGTGACCTATTTCAATTTTAGATGTATATAATACTTCCTGGTTATTTTTTTATAAAAAGTAACAAACCATGAATGCAGCCCCCTAGAGACGTGCGGAATTCCGATTCCGGTTCCGCGGAATATCCGTAAACGTTGCTTACAAGGCCGTATACAGAAAAAAATTTCAGGGGGGGGCACGCCTTTGATCTTTCGCCGCCGCTAACACGAAGCGGCAAAAGATCAAAGGAAATTCCTCAGTTTCGGGGGGAGGGTACACATGTGCCGAATCCTCCCTAAATACGACCTCGGTTGCTGATTACCATATAAGGATGGCACGGGTCCATGATTTCACGACCTTATCCGGTTTTTCTCTAATTTTGTTTTGAAATAAAGTATATTAAGTGTGGTCCATATTTCTAAATTAATTTAAAAAAGCGCTTTTTACTCGGTGTCAAATTCAACATACGAAAATTTAACAAAAAAAAGTTAACCAAAAGTAAAAAAATTAATTAAATAGCGTAAGTCCTTCCACAGTTTCGGCTGCAATATTTTCACGCTAATGGCTTAATAAAAGACAATTGCCACTAACAATCGTCTGGAGAAACAGCTACTAGCAGGGATGGAAAAAAGCTTTTTTTGCACCTAATAACAATTTTAGCAATTATTTTCTTCGTGAGACCATCATTGCATCACCTGATAAAAAAAATATCCAAGTTTTTTTGGTAAAAATATGTCACAATCAGAAGGAAAAAAGATGCACAAATTCGTTTTCTTTCAATCAAACCGACAACAGAATAATTTCGAATAACCGTCAGCACTGGTCACAATGTAAATTCAAAGTTTTTTGTCTTGCTTTCTTTAACTGATTTTCTTTTTCCATTTTTCGCGTTTTCTTAATTTTAAAAATGACTAAGTTCTAAAAAATGTGAAAAAACAGTTTCTAGCAAAATACTTCATCAAACCCGGCCCACACCCGCGATACCTTTAACCCGACTCGATATGACAATATAGCTTCAGAAAAAAATAACTGAATGAAACAAACAAATACAGGCAAAAAAGTCCAGGAAAATAAAATTTTTTTTTAAATGTAGCATTTTCGTTGGTAAACTTTTTTAGGTTTTTGAAAGACTATTGAATTTTTTTAAAAACCCTGTAAAATTACGAGTATTTCAAAAGTGATATCATTTACTTTTTATCTTATCAAAATGTGCCGGAATCATATCCTGATTTCATCTATTATTTTTGTATGTAATTCCCGAGCACGTCATTTAATTTCCATTGTTTCAAAGATTAAATCTATTCATTCTTTTTAAAAGTTGGTTTTTTTCAAAAATGATATCATAAAAAATTTCAAAAAAAGAGAGAGGAATAATTTTCGGATACTAAAAAGAGATTTATGAAAGCGTCAAAAAATGGAAGGAATTTGTCACACTTTTTTTTATCAGTGAAATCATATCAAAAATTTGAATAAAAAAATATTCAGGTGCTTTTCGTAGAAACAAAGAAACAATATTTGGTGTGATAATTTATCCTTGAAAAAATGATATATATAAATACCAAATAAATATTTGTTTATTTAAAACACTTTTTTAAAAGATTAAAAAATGTATTTTTGTAAAATTTGTGCAAAGCCCCAAAATTCCTTTCAGCCCCGATATCGGGGAATTTCTTGCAACGCTTGTTTGGTCTTTTTTCAACGATCAATTTATTCGGAGCCAAATTTTAAATGTAAAAAATTTAATGCTTGTTTAAATGGTAATTATTTTTTTGATTAATAATACATCTTTGATAAATTCAAATATTTTAGGTCCACCAAAACAAATTTTACGGTGCCGAAAATGCCGTTATGAAAGATGTGTCAGAGTTGGAATGCCAGCCCCACTTATCAGACCTTTGACTTCTTTTAAAAAGATTTCATCAGAAACTGCAACATTGTACGCTTACACAATTGATACACTTTTATCAATTTCTATTTCTCATCCAAAACTTTTAATTGCATATTTAAAGAAAGAAAATGAAACACTTTTTAATATTTCTTTTGAAGCCGCCAAAAATCACAAGGTTTTTATTTCGGCAAATGTGCCACAAAAAATTGAATGTTTGGCAAATTTGCTCCAAAATAATTTAATTGATGTCAAAAATGAACTGGAAATTATGTGCTTCCTTTGTGTATGCAAATTTAATTTCACACATTTGCCAGAAAACGAAAAAGATGAAATGAGGAAATTACAAAATAATGGATTCAGAAAACTTGAAAATGAAAAAATTAATACAAGTGTTTTGTTTGAATGGATGAAAATTTCAAAACAGTGCTTAAATATTATCGAAATTTTTTCTTTTGTTTAGGAATACGGTAGTTTTATAAACTTTACCACATAAATTAACAGAAAATGTATTAATAATGCACTGAAAAAAATCCATGACCTTTGGACCGGCCTCATGTTTATTTGTATTTTTTAGTTATATAAACAAATGGGGGCTAAAAAATGCTGAATAAAAAAGACATGCTTATTAAAAATTCGATAGGGTTTGTAAAACGAAATTTGAAATCTGTTTTCTGTAAAAATTGATGTAATACTGTTATTTTAAATGTTTTTTTTTCTATAAATATATGAAAGTTATAAAGTGAGAGTAACAAAGTTAGAAAACTGCTGGTGCAAAAATCCCGATTAAGCAAAAGAAGAAACATGTTTTGAAACAAAACCTGCGCAACTCGAAATCCTTTGGTTTTGTGCCGCTTGTGTTAAAAGAGCAACGGTGTACCCTCTGCTTCTCTAAATTCGAAAATTTCCCCGCCTAATTTTTTCAAAAAAGGGAGTAACATTTGCGTAATGAATTCATTGCTTTCAGCAGAGTCAAATATTCATAACCCAATTAATACTGATGACGATTTCCGTCACCGATTTTCCGCAGTCTGAAGAAATGGGAAGTGCAAAAAAAAAGCTAAAATAATTAAAGCGTCATTATTTATTAAAAATATGCGACTGCTTGCAAGTTCTCTTACGTAACTTCATTTTTCTTTTACACAAACGGAAAAAAATGAACAAGGATTTTATAATAAAAAATATTGCACTGATTTGGTACTCTTTCCATTTTGCTGTTCATAATCTTTTGCTAAGATATGCCAGAGCTCGAAATGTTCAAAATATGTTTTTTTCATCCGTCGCAGTATTTTTTAGTCAAATTTTAAAAGTTTCTTTTTGTTTAATTATAATTTCAACAGAAGAAGGTGGAATTGTTAAGTATTATATTTTTTTAATTGATAAAAAGTTTGTTAAAATTCTGTACATTTTTAGACGAATAAAGACACAAATAATTGAACAGCCCCGAGATACACTAAAAGTTTGTATCCCAGCAATATTGTACACTGTTCAAAATAATCTCTCATATATTGCTGCCACACATTTGGAAGCAGCTACATATGCGGTAAAGTTATAACATTTGTATCTTTTATAATCTATGATGAAATTATAATTTTAGATTGTTTCACAACTAAAAATTTTTGCAGCTGTTGTATTTTCAATAATAATTTTGAAACAACATCAATCTTGGATGCAATGGTTTTCATTTTCAATACTTTTTGTTGGAGTTTCATTGGTTCAGTTTCAAACGAATGAATCAACTTCTAAATTTTCTAATCCTGATCAGAATCCTATTTTAGGTATTACATCATATAAGACGGCTAAACGAAATGTGATTTTCGGATCGAATAAATTTGTATCTTTTTTTCAATTTTGGTCCAAAATTTTTTTTTAAAAGCGAATGCGGAAAATCGCCTCAAAAAAAATTTAAAAAATGTCAAACGGCTTTTAAAATGAAACCAGCCTCAAAAAAAATTTTTTTGAGGAGGATTTTGTTAGAGATGGTAAACGGCCTCACTTTTATTTTCCTTGAGGCGATTTTCCAGAAACAGCATGTTTTTTTTATAAAAATTTTAAAATTTAAAATTTGTCTTTTTTTTCGTTGTTAGCCTCACTTTTGAGGCGAGTTTACCTTTTTTTCTTTGTTAGCCTCACTTTTGAGGCGAGTTTATCTTTTTTTCTTTGTTAGCCTCACTTTTGAGGCGAGTTTGGCTTTTTTTTGAAGTCCGCCTCAAAAGTGAGGCTACTTTCAATTAAAAGGCCATTTTTGTATTTGCTAAAAAAGTGAACTTTTTTTTCCCGAAAAAATAAGTTCAGCAAAAAGTGAACTTTTTTTTCCCGAAAAAATAAGTTCACTTTTTTGTGAAATTTACAATAAAACTAGCTACGTGCACGGTTTTTTCAACGATTTCCAAATGTAGTAAATTTGGTAATGTTAGATGCGGAACAAAAATATTGTTGGATATAAAAAAAGAAAAAGTTTAAAAAAGATACTTCATAAAGATTAATTAATCGTTTAAAAATCAGAAAAAGTAGTTTTTTTTCAGTCGGGGAACACAATTCTTTTATAAATATTTTCGTGTCGCGTTTCAAAAAATGCACTTTTTTTGCAGCAAAAAAAATTTATTTGATTTTTTTGCGGTTTTCGAAATTTGCTATTGATGGTTATTATTAATTATTTGTCATACATATAATATGTATAAAAATATGTAACATATATTTTTAGAGAGTAATAAAAAATAAAAATAGGAACAAAAATTTAAAAAAATTTAACGTGGAATCGAACTTGCCCCCTTCGAGCGATAGATAAACGCCGTTCACCACTGCGACAAAAGGCCAACGTTTTTCCTGCGCACTTTTTTGTTCTTAAAATTTTCGAAAAAAAAGTCAGTTCAAAATGGAAAAAATGAGTTGTACCAAAACGGGGTGATCCGGGGTGATTTATAAAAATATGGTCTTGTAGTAAATGAAAAGCTCTATCGGGATGATATAATTTGGAGCTGGAACTCGCCAGAGTGCAATACATATTTTTTTAAAAAACGTAAAAAAAGCGATTTTTTAGACTTTTCTCAGATTTTTTGTATTAAAGTGATATCCAAAAGTTGGATTTTCGGAATCTCCGTATTTTTTTACATCTAGAAGGATAAAAATAAAAATAATAAATAAAAATTTTAATTTCTACAGTATACCTCTCTTTCATTTTCTTTTGACTGAAAAAAAATGAAGGGGAACACTCGCGTTTGAGTTGCGCGTGCACGTAGCTAAATAAAACCGAACATATAAATTGAATTAAATCATTAAAAAAATTATAATAAATTAACAACAACAACAACAAATAACCACAGCGTAAATTAACAGTTAAATTTTAAAAACATTATTTTTAATGTGTATTGATGAGACTTGATTTTTCAAACACGGGCGCAGCGAAAAACGCTTCTATTCCTTCTGTTAGAGCATATAAAGAAGCTTCACGCTGAAGAACATTGCACCTGAAAGCTTACAAATATATATAAATAAATAAAGTAATGATAAAAATACCCATCAAAACAGTATTCTTCGAATAACTTTACAAATTAACAGTTTCGTCAGAAATTAATAAAAAGAACACCAACAGCTTTAAGACTTTGTTGATTTAATAAAAAGATCACCAACAGCGGCCACAGCGTCAAGACTTTGTTGATTTTCCATAATTGAACCTTAAAATGAAATGATATTAAAAATTGTGGTAAAAAATTACAAATAAACAAACAAATAAAAAAAATAAGAGCGCGAAAAAAGAGAGGAAATTTGAAAAAAAATAAATCAAAAAACAAATTGTCATTGAAAAACATTTTGCCAAAAAGCCACTTGCTTTTGTTTTTGCAACTTGATTTTTTTCCTCTCTTTTTTCGCGCTCTTATTTTTTTTATTTGTTTGTTTATTTGTAATTTTTTACCACAATTTTTAATATCATTTCATTTTAAGGTTCAATTATGGAAAATCAACAAAGTCTTGACGCTGTGGCCGCTGTTGGTGATCTTTTTATTAAATCAACAAAGTCTTAAAGCTGTTGGTGTTCTATTTATTAATTTCTGACGAAACTGTTAATTTGTAAAGTTATTCGAAGAATACTGTTTTGATGGGTATTTTTATCATTACTTTATTTATTTATATATATTTGTAAGCTTTCAGGTGCAATGTTCTTCAGCGTGAAGCTTCTTTATATGCTCTAACAGAAGGAATAGAAGCGTTTTTCGCTGCGCCCGTGTTTGAAAAATCAAGTCTCATCAATACACATTAAAAATAATGTTTTTAAAATTTAACTGTTAATTTACGCTGTGGTTATTTGTTGTTGTTGTTGTTAATTTATTATAATTTTTTTAATGATTTAATTCAATTTATATGTTCGGTTTTATTGTAAATTTCACAAAAAAGTGAACTTATTTTTTCGGGAAAAAAAGTTCACTTTTTTCTGAACTTTTTTTTTCGGGAAATAAAAGTTCACTTTTTTCTGAACTTTTTTTTTCGGGAAAAAAAAGTTCACTTTTTGCTGAACTTTTTTTTTCGGGAAAAAAAAGTTCACTTTTTTAGCAAATACAAAAATGGCCTTTTAAATGAAAGTAGCCTCACTTTTGAGGCGGACTTCAAAAAAAAGCCAAACTCGCCTCACTTTTGAGGCTATAAGTGATAAAACTGCAATATAGCCTCACTTTTGAGGCAGACTTTGAAAAAACACTAAAACAGCCTCACTTTTGAGGCTGAAAATGAGAAAACCGAAAAATTTCAATTTTCAAAATTTGAGAAATCAAAAACAGCGTTTTTGCGAAAATCGCCTCAAAAAAATTTTTTTTGAGGCTGTTTGTCAGAAAAAAGTAAAGAGTGGTTTTTTTAAATTTTGGTGAGGCTGTTTTGAGCAAAACCTGCATTTTACGTTTTAAAAAGACGATTGCAAAAATTGAAAAAAAGTGCACAAATTTATTCGATCTGAAAATCACAATTCGTTTAGCCGTCTTATATATAGTGATCGGATCCCGTCCCGTGTCCATTATCGATAAACGGGAATGCCAAATATAACTTAAGTTGCAAAATACTTCTTTTCTTAGCAACATCAAGCCCTGTTGAATCTGAAAGCTTTTTTTCTGATGCTACTTTATTATATGGAAACAAACGAAGAAATAGATTATCTGCAGATTCTGCCCAAGAATTGCTTAAAATTTTTGGATATTACATAAAAAAATTTTAAGCTTAGGGAATTACGGGAATCCCGTAATTCCCACCCCGTGTCCATTTTCAAAAACCGGGAATTCCTGATTTCCTGGTTTTATCGAAAACAGGACGGGATCCGATCACTATAATAAATGATAATTTGAAGTGGAGAAAAGAAAAAAGCAATTTCATCAAAAAAGTTCCACTTTTTTTTGCGAAAATGATATTTCACCAGAAGAAAATACGGTTCACTTTTTTAAAGAAGTTTTTTTTCTCCACTTCAAAGACTTTTGTTATTTATCATTTGATCTCGTATATCCTATATTAAGCAACAATTTTGATTATTTATATATTTTTTCAGGATTTTTCGTAACTTGTATTGCATGCATTATTTCAAGTTTTGCTGGAATTTTCTTGGAAAAAATTCTTAAGGGATCTGCGCCAGTTTCAATTTGGATGAGAAATGTTCAAATGGCAATTTTCGGAATTCCGGCGAGTCTTTTTGTGACTCTGACTCAAAATGGCCCTGAAATAATGGAACATGGAATTTTATTTGGATTTGATTCAATTGTTTGGTTAACAGTTGTTTGGTACGGAATTGGCGGATTAGCTGCTGCTATATGTTTAAAATATGCCAGTACAATTACGAAAGATTTTGCGACAAGCTTTGGCATTATTCTTTCAACACTTGGTTCTGTTTATTTTTTCAGTTTTGTTCCAAGTTTAATTTTTATTTTCGGAGCTATTTTAGTTATTTTTAGTATACTTTTGTACAGTTCTTCCGAAAAAATTTCTAAAATGTTTCAAAAATATGAACCAATAAATGGTGCATAAAAAATTGTTTTCCTGCTTTTTTAAAAAAAACGTTGATTTTTATTTATATTATTTATTTAAGACAATCATAAGAATATTTAATGATGAAACTGAGATTTAAGCATATTTGTAATATGCTCAAATTTCAGTTCAATGATTCCGGATAAGCATGTATTTATAAAAACAGCATTCCGATTAATCAAAAAGCAAACAATAAGCTTTATTATGTGTTTTTGGTCGTCAGAAATTGCGTTAAAAATAGATTCTCATAATTTAAAATTTCTATTAATTCAATTCAGCGAGGTTGCAATGGTTTCAACATTTCGTGTTAGGTTTTTTTGTTTTTTAGAAAATTTTTATAATTCGTGAAAAGCTAATTTAAAGGGAGTGTCGAAGATAGTGAAAAACTTTTTTCCGTCATTCCAAGCGATGGGGAATGCATTCGTTGCGTGCGGGCGGACAAACTTTTTCATTCTCCATCCACGGGCTCATTGGATGTCCTGTAGAGACGGATTTTGAGTTAAAGGACTGGAATAGAGTAATTATTACTCAAAAATGACTGAAAAATGATTAAAAAATGATTTGGGAAATGTAGGGGCCGAAAAAAAAATTTCGATTTTTTCGATTTTTTTTTCACAGGGGGGACCAAGACAAAAATATTTTAAAAAAATTTTTGAGAAAAAATTTTTTTTGCTTTAAAATCATCAAAATATGTCCGAAATAATATAATAACACTATAAAAACCATTTAAATGATACAAAACAATCAAATATTGAAGATATATCATTTCAATGATGTTGGGGGTATTGTGAAAAAACTTTCGTCAAGAAAAAAATTTTTTTGTGCTTATCTTCGACTTTGATATGATTGGATAATACTAAATTGAGGTCGGGAAATCTAAATACAGCATTTTTAAACGTTTAAATACATTATAAAGTGTAGTTTTTGGTGATGAGGGTGCATTTTTACGTTTTTAAAGGAGATTCGTCATTTTACTCTTTTTCGATTTCGTAAAAAAATTGTGAAAGCGTAATAGATTGATAATCAGGCTTTTCGTGTCGAGAACGGCATACTTTAATTTCGTTTTTTTTTGTTTTGCAAAAAAAACGAAAAAGAGGCTTTGAAATCGTTTTTTTGTTAGGTAAGACATGTAATTATCGCAGATACAATAAAAAAGAACTTATTAACCAATAAACATAAAATTGGTAACAAATAAACACAGAAAAAGATTTAAAAATCTCTTTTTTGTTTTTTTTGCAAAACAAAAAATCAATTTACAGTATGCCGTTCTCGACACGAAAAAGCCTGATTATCAATCTATTACGCTTTCGCAATTTTTTTTGCGAAATCGAAAAAAGAGCAAAATGACGAATCTCCTTTAACCTAAAAAAGGAGAGATCGTCATCTTTCACGTTAGCTAGACGCTTGATTTTGGTCTTAAAATGAACACAGCTTTATTTAAAAGATTTGAATAGAAAGTTTTCAAAATTCTAATAGAAACTTTTCATTTCTCGAGCACTTAAAAAAATGGACGACAACTACCCCAACATCTTGTAATCCAGAGATCGTATCAAAAATAGTTAGCCAGAAACCCCCGGTCGTGTTTTTTCTTTCACCAACGTATATAGAAAGATTTGAATAGAATAATATTTTGTATTTCTCTATTGGAACCCAAAAATTTTTGGACTTTTGCTCTATCTATAGGTAAAAAGGACTCTTTACTCTAATCAACAATTCTATTTAAAAAAATGAAGTTCTGCCAATTCCGTTATATTAGAGTTGTTTCTCACATATAACCCGACAAACGTGACTTCATTTAGAGGAATCTGTTGTCTAGTTTCCATTTGCCGAGCCAAAAAGTGATTTTTTGCCCCTTTTTTGGGCCAAAATCGGGGTTGTTCTAATCAACAATTCTATTTAAAAAAATGAAGTTTGGGCAAAACTGTTATATCTGAGTTGTGTCCCACAGCCAAGCCGACAAACGTGACTTCATTTAGAGGAATCTGTCGTCTAGTTTCCATTTGCCGAGCAAAAAAGTGCCAAAAATCGCTATTTTATGCAAATTTCGTTTTTAGGACCCTACATCGCCAAAATATGATATGAAGACCCCCAATATCATTTTTTCATGGTTTCTTAGTGTGTTTGACCTAATTTTACAAGGCCGCCTCTACGGGACAATTTTGGCCCCAAAATGAGCCCGTGCATCACTTGGAACGACGGAAAACGTTCATAAAAAGTTTTTCACTATCTTCGACACTCCCTTTAATAATTAAAGTTTAATTAGTTAAAAATGTAATACACCGGAACCATGGATGGCACAAGGCGGAAAATTTATTTAAAAAATAGATCAAAGCGCCTGCCTCCTTGGATACATTTCAATTTTAAACAAAGAAAAAGGAATAATAATAAAAAAGCATTTGCTGCAATTTTATTTTATTTGTCAGTCTCAAAATTAAAATGAAGCTGTTTTTAAAATGCTTATGTTTATGTTTAATAGTTTCATCATGTATTTATTATTTTTTACAGTACCACGTAGTACTAATCGAAAAATTGGTACAAATTAGCAAAGGTATATTTTTAGAAAATTCCTTCCAAAAAGCAGTGATGTGACTCGCCCCGCCCCGCCATCCCCCGGAGCGCCCCGGGGCGCCCCGAAGCCGGGGCGGGGCGGGGGACGGGGCGAAAAATTCAAAACGCCAGAGCGCGGGGCGGTGGACGGGGCGGGTTTTTAAAAATGCCGGGGCAAAATGAAAATTTTTTAATTTTTTAAACAAAATTCCAAATAATATAACGATGAAATAAATTTTAATTGCTAAAAATTACTTAATAATGATTGAAATCCGTTAATAATCATAAAATAAATCATTTTTTTCGTTTTTTTATAGCAGAAATTGCTTTTTAGAAAAATAATTTCAGGGCGATTCGGGGCGAAAAACGAGCGCGGGGCGGGGTGCGGGGCGATTTTTAAAAAGAGCCGGGGCGCGGGGCGGAGGATGGGGCGTTTTTTTTCAAAGTCCCGAGGGATGGGCCGGGGCGACAAAATAGTCAAGTCATATCACTGCCAAAAAGTGCGAAATAAAAGTGTTTGGAGTTCTTTCGGTATGTGGTTGTAAAACAGAAATGCAGGTTTAAAACCAAAGATATTCAATCAGTTTTTCACCGGACATATCTTTTTTTATAATAAACAATAATATTTTAGCGCCATTTGTTGCAAAAGTTACTGATGAACCAAACAAAAATCATTTTGTAATTTATTCATCCATTTATTATAATGTTTCCAAACTGTAAGTTAAATAAAGTCAGAAAATATTTAAATCTTTTGAATTCAGGTATGCTTCAAATTCGATGATAATTGTATTAAATACTCATCAAATCATCGAAACAGAAAGTTTAAATTTAAAATGCCATTCAAAAAATAAAACAAATTCAATTGTTTCTCAACTTCAAATCAGAATGACACATAATACTCCAGCATTAATGTGTCAATTTGAAACATTTATTGCAAATTGTTCAACAGTTTCAAATCCAACATATTTTGGCATAGCGTCCAAAGAAGCAAAAAAAGTTGTTGAAATTAGCTTCGAAACGCCTGTTTCTGAAAATTATCCTGTTGTAATGTGTTACACTCCATTGGTTTATGAATCTCGATGGCAGCAGCTCATTTTTGCAACTGAAATATATCGTCATTATGGTTTGGATTTGCAGATACATTACGCAAGTTCAGTTATGAAACAAGCAATGGATGTTTTGATAATACAGTAAGAAATGGTTATAAGATAGTTGCAGATTTATGAGGAAAAGAAATGGATAAAAATTCATGAATTCCCGCATTTTGATTTTGAAAATGAAGTTGTCAAAGATATTGGATTTCATCCTTCAAAAGAATCTATTTCAAGAAATATCCTTGCAGCTCAGACCGATTGTATAATGCGCTATCGGGTAAAATCTTAATTGACTGAAAAAATGGCACTTTTATTTAGCAATATTACATGTTTAGGCGTTAGCAAAAACATTGGTATGCTTGGAGGAAGATTTTTGAACATTTTCGTACTAACAAATCAGTACACAAACGTACTAATTTTTTGCTCACGTCTAAACGTGCAATGATGGTACGAAAAAGTACCATTTTTTTCAGTGTTCTGTGAGATGTGTAAGGTTCGGGGAAAATGGGGCATCCAGATTTAAAGCTTTTTCCTCATTTTCTTGAGGCAAAGATACTCAATTTTTAGACCTATGGTATTGTCAAATAATTTTTTCAAAATTTCCGCTTGATAAATATAAATAATAATTTTAAAAAATTTTGTTTTGGGACCCAAATATTCTAACATTTTACATTTTAGGAATCTTCTGAATTTATTATCAGTGCCGATATTGATGATGTTTTATTTCCAAAAGAAAAAAATTATTATTTTGAATTTTCGAAAATGTTTAAAGCATATCCAGATGCCTCAGCTATTATATATCCGCGGATTTATGCAAAAATTGATACATGTAAGTAATGAATAATACTGATTTCTTATTTGCTTATTTTTGAATTTATTAAGCATCTGATTTCGAGAAGTTCTCCCTTTTATCTGCCATTGAAAGCATTAAAGTTACAAATAATGTATACCAAGGAAAACCAGTTTTAAGAACAGACAGAGTTGAATCATCTTGGATTCATTGGCTTGGATTAAGTAATGGAATGAATGTAACATTGAATCCTAAAGAAGGTGTTATGACACATGTGCAGATTGCAGCAGAAAAAATTCGAACAGTTCAAAATTTTCATATATTAGGTGAAAGTACAGACATGAACTCTTTAACGCCCTTTAATCCGCTAACAAAAAATCAAATTCAATCAATAAATGCAAATTTTATGTCTTCTTTTTCAAATATTTCAAATTTCATTTCCAATTTTGTTTACACTGATATCATTTTTGATTGTTACAAAGAAAGCGACTTATGGAATCGTGACTATTGTTATACACCATTTCGATGCAAATTTCCATCAAATCTTACAAATTTTGAGTGTGATGTTGCCCGAAGAAATATTTCTGTTAACCCTTTAAGTAATAATGCTGTGTTTTATATCCCATCATCAGATTTTTATTGGGATAATAGAAAAGATAATTGTAAAACGTTTAAAAAATAAAATTGTGAACGTTAATTATCAGATGTTACATATAAAATTAAAAAGCAATTTAATCTCGACAATCGAGATTATTATTCTATTATCAACTAAGATTAGGGACTCAACATGCGTTAGGGCATGTTGATCAATAAAATACATTACCGCAATTTTGGCGTCTTATGGGGTAAAAAATTGCGGGGAATCCAATGGTGTAAATAACTAGTCTGGCAAAATTATTCCTGACCCCATTTTATGCAAATTTTTGGGGTCAATATGCCAAAAAGGGGTCCCAGCACGAAAATTTTAAAATGCTGATTCTATATTCGGATTCCCCATGGTCGATAACCTATAAGGGTGCAATGATAGCAAAAACTATCCCCAGGAAAAAATATAACAGATAAAAGAAAAAATGTCAATTTTGACATTCTCGATAGCATAAATCCGGCATTTGGTCGAGTTTCAGCATAAAAGTATTTTTTTCAGCCTTGTTCAGCATAGCCAAAAACATGGGTAACAAAAGAAAAATTTTGATTTTTTGCCGGTGCCACTCGTTTAGAAAAAATTGACGGAATGCGTTTTAAATATTGGGGTCTTCTTCAGTTTAGCGGGCAAATTTTTTTCTATTTTTTGCAAAGTTTTTTATTTTGTTTTTTTTTTAATAAAAAAAATTTCATAAAGTGATGCAAATTTATGTATTTTTATCTATCAAAATGAAAATGACAGTATACCACTGTTTTGGTCTAAGAATTCAAAATTTTTGCCCGCTAAAGTGAAGAAGTGCGACTATCGCGCAGCGCGATAGTCGCACTTCTTCACTTTAGCGGGCAAAAATTAGAATGCTAAAATTTATGCAAATCTAACTTCATTACCTCAAAAACAGTATAAAAAAAAGAAATGTTTCATTTTCTCGAGCATTCTTCCGGTTTTGCAACTTGAAGATAGGTTGCGTTTTTTCAAAGTTTTTGGCTTTCAAACTGTTGATCAAATGTCAGATTTTGAACTTTTCGGGTTTGAAATCTGTCATTTGATCAACGGTTTGAAAGTCAAAAACTTTGAAAAAAGTAGTTGCCCGCAAACTGAAGAAAATCCAAATATTGTTTAGAAATTATTCATAATGCTTATTTAAACTTGTTTGAGAAGAAAATAACAAAAAATAGTCATTAGCATCAATTTGCCGCAACATTGAAAATGCAGTTTTTGCCGATTTTGGTGTTTTTCAGGTGCCGTTGTAGCAGCGGCATATGACTTAAAGAAAAAACCGAATATGCTGTTTTGTAGTCCTATCCAAGGTTGTTAAGCCCGCTAAGTTTCATTGCTCAATATCTAATACACAGCTCCAACCACTTCACTAAATTTATGGTAAAAGGTCGAAAAATGAAAAAAATTTGCATAAACGCATATAAAATGACCAAACTAGTCATTTTTGAATTAGGGGCTGGAGCTGTGTATTAGATATTGAGCAATGAAACTTTAAGCGATAATCGATATGAAATAATTGTGAAAAAGTCTTTAAATATAAAATATTGAAAGAATGCCAAAGAAAATTGTCGAACAAAGCAAAAATGGCATTGGTTATTTTAGCTAGTTTACGTGCTGTGTAAACTATAAAATTATTGAAAATATTGAAAAAACTAAAGATTTTGCTAAACAGTATTTTACGAATAATGTGATGTTTTTCATCCATTAAAAAGATCTAATATCGTTAAAGCATATAGTTTATTATATTAGGCAAAAGAAAAAACATTATTTAAAATCCTAATTGCTTTGTTTTTGTAACTTTTGTACACTCAACTATATCTTTAACATCGTTTTTTCCACTGTCATAATTCTTGAAACGAAAGTTTTATGGGAGGAAAAACAAGAGAAAAAAATCTGTTGAAAAAGCGTTTGTGTATAGACCTAGGATAAACCTTTCCAGTAATAAATGAAGCTTAAAATTATTGAAGTCGGATAATTTTAAACCCAGTGGATACTAGTTTTGAAATTTAAGGTTAGAACATATTTGAAAAAAATTTAAATATTTTAATTTTAATTTTTATAGCAAACATTTATGTAAAAAGGTAAACTGCTGTTGTTTAATCGATACATTGATTGGAGATGTCTTACTTTTTGAATTACTCTCTTTAAAGACGTTTAAATTTCAGAAATGCATTTTATTTCTTTAAGATGTTTAAGAACGTTTTCGTATCCACCTTGCGTAATTTTAATGTCACCATTTTTATCAGAAATACTGAATAAAAAAGGCATTTCATTATCATCACATTCTTGATTTGTATAATTTAACGGATTTCCATATCCAAAGTATCTATTTGCATGAATTTTTTTAATTTGAAGAAGATCTATAATACTGCTACTAAAGAATGCAACATTGATAGACGAAAATTGGTAATTTTTTGCTTCTTTCAATATTAATGCGACTGAATTGGATGTTATTAAATACGACGGTCCCCTTGTAAAGAGGGGAAAGTACAAACCACTGTATGCAGCATATGGGATAAATCTGAAAAAAAAAAGCGGTTCATTTGCATTTCTTAAAAGTTTTTTGTGCATGCACTAACACGCATGTTGACCCTTAATCTCTAAATGGTATAACCAAGGATATCAAAAGCAGTGTACTTCCCCTCCCCATTTTTCCGCTCCGGCTCTTGCTCCCCATGAAAAATTGGCTCCCGCTCTCGCTCAGCTCACTTTTTCCTAATACCCACTCCCGCTTCGCTCATTGTCTTTTTTTAAAAATTAATTAAAAGTTACGAATACGAATACCAAAAACCATTAATTATTTGAAAATTGATCGATTTAAATTGATTAAAGTTTATTCAAATTCTAAATATTTCTTGATAAATTTGTTTCTGTGATATAAGACGAGGATAATAAAAAAGTTCTGGCGAGGGACCGAAAATAGCCGTTTAAAATCAAAGTGCAAATAAACAAAACTGCCGATGAAAAACTTCCAACGGTTGGAAATGTAAAAAATGCGCAAAAATGTTCAATTCTCATTTTGGCCCATTTTCAACTTCAAAATTAACAATAATACGAAAATATTGAAAAACTGCACATTTTTCTCATCCATGAAATTCTTTTTAAATCCACCTAAACCTTTTTAGTAAAGTAGTCTCCGAAAGGGCTCAAACCTGAAGGAAACCAGGTTGAAAACCTACTGCGCTAACCACTCGACCATTGAGTTGGCTTGCTAAATAAAGCTTGATAAAAATTAATCATACCGTTTTTCGTGTGGATCTTTTACCGCTGTGTTGCCTGATAAAAGATGTCCAATAACTAGCATATCCTGATAGCTTTTTTTAAATAATTTGAATTTTAAATTTAACCAATATTGAAATCTTGACACATCAAGTACAGTATCTTCATCCGCTCTTAAAATGAAATCAACTTTTGGGCAATAATATTGTTGCCATTGATAAACTGATGTCATTTTTAGGGTAATATTTAAATCAGAATGAAGAAAATTTGTAAAAACAATATCCCCAAATTTTTTAGCTTCATTTTCATTAAATTCTTGTAAAGTTTTATTCAATGTAAAACCAATAAAAAATTTGTGTGTAAATGTTGATGGCTAAAAAAAGGTATCACTTTTTTAAATTAAGAATCCAAATATTTTGATTTCTCATCTTACGATATCTTTTTTCCAACTATTTCGAATTGCCATTCTTAAATTAAATGTATCGGGGCTTGAAAGAGTGGTAATTAAAACATTACTGTTTTCACAGAAATTATTATCAAAATTAAAATAAAAATACGAAATATTGACATCTTTAAATTCAACATGAAACTCTTTGGATTTTATTATTCCAATCCATATATAATCTTTGAATATGTAAATTGTCAGCAGATTAATAAAAACAAATAAAGTAACTATTTGTCCCTTGTTCTTCATCTTTCATCAAAGCAAATTTTATGGTTAACTAAAAAAATTTCCATGCAGCTGCTAAGAAGTATTTCTTGTAAAATCTTTGAAAGCGTGATTTCTATCTTTAAGCGCTTATGATGTAGAAAAAAAGACCCACTCTCACTTATAGTGTTTTTATGTGAAATTTGTCGGCATGACATCATTTAGTTATAACAAAATAATAAAAAAATAAAGGAAACAATTAGGCGTGTGCAGAAATTGAGAAAAGAAATTTTTTCTTTCTCTTTCAAAATCGTTGCAAGAATTTTGATAATAGCCATATATGGCATTCTTTTCAAAGAAAAATTAATGGCACCATTAACTTCCCCATAAATGAACAATCCCTGAAATGTGCGCCCCGAAAAAATAATTTTGATTTTTTCGATATTTTTTCAAAGGGGGGGGACTTATTATAACCCCGTAAACGCTTTAAAGAAAAACTTTTTTGCTTTAAACTCAACAGAATGTATCCAAAATAATATATTAGCACTATAAAAACCATTTAAATGGATCAAAACCATTAAATATTGAAGTTATATCATAATAATGATGTTGGGGGTAGGGTTGCGCATAAATTTTTAAAGTTTTTAAAGATCTCAGCTTCAAGAACGTATTTCGATGCAAGTTTGGGCTTAAAATGTTGGATTTTTTGTGGCACAAAATAAAATAAAAAGTAAAAGTAAAAAAAATATAAGTTAGCGTCTGTATTTGCAAGAATCTGAATCGTATTTTTTTTGACAAAAATTTTTTTCTGCAAAGTTGCGCGCATTATGCATCGTTGCAAACGACTTGGGAAACGGCTTTTTTTTTGATGTTGAAGATGTACTTTTTTACCCAAAAATGTGAAAAACACCAATTCAGTATTTTTTTATTATTTAGTTAATTTTTTTATTAAAAAAAGTAATAATCAGAACAAAAAAATAGTTTTTGAAAAAACAAAAGTTGAATTTTTGCAATTTTAGCTAATTTTTTCAAATTTTTTCGGATTAACTTGGATAACTTTATTTTGCTATTAAAATATGTATTTTTGTATGGGAAACAACATATAAAAAAAGCTAATCATCATATGCTCTCATAAATAAGTTCCAATGCATTTCACATAAAAATCAGGAAAATTTGACACTAATTCCACTGTCAATAATTCAGGATAAACTCGGATAACTTCTTTTTAGTATCAAAAGATTCCTTTTTATATGCATAAAAAAGTAGTTTAATTATTTTTTTTGATTTTTTGCATTTTAAAGCTATACTATGGACACTTTCGCATAGTAACTATATTTAACATGATGTTTTTTACATTTCTGAAAAGATATAATGATAAAAATACATCAATTACATGATTCTAATCAATTTTTGTGTTATCAAATGTATATCTTCAACGTCAGTTGAAAAAAGAGAAACAAAATGTTCTCGACACGAACAAAAAGTTTCTTTTTCAACTTTTGAAAAAAAAGTTTCTTCGTTTTTCCGTTTATGCGCAACCCAACTTGGGGGTATTGTGAAAAATTCTCGTAACTAAATAAATTTTTTTTGTGATTTTGTTAGACTTTAATATGATCGCGTATTACTAAAACACTTATAGAGAGTATAAATAAAACAGTAGCAAGCGTTTAAACGCTATATTAATTTTTTTTGATGTTGGGGGTATTGTAGCACACGATAATGACTAAAATGAATAGAAGTCGGGAATAAATGAACCTATATGGTTCCTTTTGGTATTAATATAATCGTTATGCGATTTTTAAAAATTTATTAAGACGGATTTTTGATTAAAGGCTTCTTTTTTTTAAATTGTTATGTCCAATTGAAAAATATGCATATTGTATACCCCAACATCGAAAAAACTATAGAAGTCGAGAATCAGTTGCATAATGCTTCTGTCAATGGTTTTAATTTGATCCTAACAACATTTTAAAGAAATTGTAAAGAGGGATTTTTGATTCGAGGTCTAATTCCCATTTGCCATCAGGTCAAATTTTATTTTTTGGAAAAACGGCAAAAAATGGGTCTTCTTCAAAAGCCAATTATTTTTTTATGTTATTGTTTATGGTAATAAGACTTTTTCTAATACATTTATATGACTCATAAGATTAAACAATGATGTTGGCGAAGACCACTTTCTCAAAAAATGCACGCAGGACATTCGAAAAACTGTTTTTCGACCCCCTTTTTGAACAAAAATCAGCATGTCACAAAGGCCAATTTTTTTAAGGAAGTGTACTAATGTTCTTCTGATTGAATGTTGTCAGGGACATGCATGGGCACAAAAAATGATGTTGTTGGATACCACTTTTTCAGGTAATACCTGAATGGCACTGTAAAAACTGCCAAAAATAGGTGTTTTTGGCTATTTTGGTTTTTCTAACCTCACACCTCCAAATCGACTCACATATCATTCCAATGTTATTTTTTAACGTCACTAGGCTAGTTGGCATCATTTATGACTAAAACACCCTAAGGATACGTTTTTTATCAAAAAATGAGCCCGGGGGCCCATCTGGCCTGAACTTAATAGCTGATTTTTGGCATGTGCTAAATTAAAAGCAAAATTCGATTTTTCGTTGAAGATCGAAATTTGAAAATCTTCAGTACCCCATGCTCAATATACTGTAATTAAAACAAGCTTAGGCTTATTTAAATCAAACAACGGTAATAAAGTATTTTTAAATAAAACTTTATAAAAGTAACGGGTATTCAATTATAAGGAATTCAATGGTATCATGGATTTATTTTTTTCCCTTTTACAGAAAACGTTTAAATTGATTCAGTCGCTCAGAATTTAGGTTTATATATGGAAAAGAAGTGAAGAAAACTGTTCTCTCATGGGTCAGCTTTGGTCGCGTTCGACACACCGTGATGTTTTAAAAACGATATTTTGAAAAATATTTTTATATTTTTTAAATAAAAAATTTAAAAGTATCAAAATAATATTTTGATGATGAACGGATGCAAGTTATTTTTTTAAGTTTTTCAAGAGCTAAAACATATCCACTTTGTACAGTTTCAATTTCACCATTTTCATCAAAAATGCTGAATAATAACGGTCTTCCATTTTCATTACATTCAAACTTTGATTGATTTAAAGGATTTCCAAATGCAAAATGTTTTGTTGAATTAATTCTTTTTATTCCGGCAGCTTCGGCTACAATTCCAGTATAGAAAGCATCATCAACAGTTATGTGTTTGAAATTTTTTGCTTTTTTTAAAATTATTTGAATTGCTTTTGATGTTATTAAATATGATGCACCAATAACAAAATCAGGGTAATATATTTGATTATAAGCTTCATACGGAACATACCTGAAAATATTCAAATCAAACAACGGTAATCAACTTTATAAAAGTAATTTTTAGAGGTTTATATCGTTTATTTTTACAAATCACTTGGAGATAACCCACCATTTTGCATGTGGATCTCTGACAGTTTCTACACTTTTATTAACATGTCCAAAAATAACCATTTCATTTAAATTTTTACTAATAGCATTAAACCTTTTATCGATCCAATACTGAAGCCGAGACACATCAAGAACCGTATCTTCATCTGCCCTTAAAAAGTATTTTACTTTTGGACAATAATATTGTTGCCATTGAAAGAGTGTATTCATCTAAGAAAAAAAATAAAACTATATTCATTAAAACAAAGTACAAACTTTGAAAGTTAAATTTAAGTAAGAATCTGTCAATTTCATAAAAACAATGTCTCCAAAATCTAGAGATTCCCCTTGAAGTTTTCCTCGAAGAGTTTCGTTGGATACCGAACCAATAAAAAATTTATGAGTAATTGATGGCGGCTATAAATTTGACAACAATTTATATTTATTTTTTGCAAACTTTTAAAAAAAAATTGTGTAAAAACTTACGATATCTTTTTTCCAACTATTTCGAACTGCCATTCTTAAATTAAATGCATTTGGTCTTGAAAGAGTTGCAATTAAAATATTATTTTCATTACATTCATGATCGCCATAACCGTAATAAAAATATGAAATATTTAAATTTTTTAATTCAATTCGAAATTCTGGTGATTGATATTTTTTTAATTTTGGCTTAACTGAATTAAAAGAAGGTAATTTATTGTTTTCTTTAGAAAATTTACTTTCAGAAAATGGAAGAAGCAGTGTTGTAATTTTTGCAGCAATAAAAACAAAAAATACTAAGAAAAATAACTTTCGATATTTCTTTCCTAATTGTGCACCACGCATTATGCGAATCATTATGCGTCGAAGAAATTTTCGCTTACATATCATATTTTAAAAAATTTAGTGATGTGGGGTGATACAGTTTTTTTGTGTCATTGTTCGTTCAGAAATTATATTTTCTTTATTTCTTGCATTGTTATAAACCGGATATTTTGAAATATATCAATTTATTTGAATAAGTTTTGCTTTTACTAATATAAGTAACAATAAATTTTAAATGAATAAAAGATACGCTCTTTTTCTTTTTGGGTGATTCATGTGAATTCAAAGTTTCTTTGTTATTCCAAACGCTTCATTTTACATTATAACTTGTTTAATAAGATTTCTATGGATTCAAAACTCCACATTTCCAGTTTTTAAGTTTTTGATATTCAAAAATTTTCTTAAATAAAATATAACTTTGTTAAGTAAAAGGAACTTACTTTTTTCATGAGTAACTTCGGGAAATAAAAAATAGTAAAATTTAGCTTGACAACTTTTTTTTCTTCAACTTTGTAGTTTTTTTGTTGCTTTATGTCTCCTCGTTCAATATGGAATGGAGAAAGAGATTAAAAAGGATTTTTGTAACAATACTATTTCTAACAATTTTTATAAAACTTATTTGGTATTTTTCATTTTTGCCGTTTAAAAATCGTTTAAAAATGGAGAAACCTTTTCAAACAAAAGAATTTAAAGTAGAGCTCAAAAATTTGAATATTCCTTTTTATTTCTTTGGAAACGGCAAAAATGGATGCAAAAATAAAACAAATATTTTAATTGCAACTCAATCAACTCCAAAAACATATAATTTAAGAATGGGAATTCGGAGCAGTTGGAAAAAAGACGTTGTAAGTTTAAATTTGTCGAAATATGCGGGAAATTAAGGCAAACATATTTTAGCAATTAAACTCAAATTTTACGCATAAATTTTTTATTGGTTGGACATGGAATGAAACCCTTCGAAAAACTTTGAAAGAAGAATCTCAAAAATATGGCGATATTATTTTTACAAACATTGTTGATGATTATTCAAATTTAACGTTGAAGGTTATGAATAAAAATAAATATTTATCATTATTAATTTAATTAATTTTAGATGAATTCAATTTTTCAATGGCAACAAAATTTTTGCCAAAATGTTGATTTTATTTTGAGAGCGGATGAAGATACTGTACTTGATATTTCAAGATTTGAATATTGGATGAATAATGAAATTAAAGATTTGATTGAAAACATTGGCGATGAAATGATTTTGGGGCATCTGATTGAAAATTCTCCAACTGTAAGACAATCGTGTAGTAAATGGTACAAATTTTTTCTTTTTTAGTTACTATACATATAAGACGTGATAATTGAAAATATTTTTTAGAAGAAAAATGAAATTCCCTCACAAAAATTTCGCTTTTTTTTTGGCAAAATGTCACTTATGGAAAGTGAAAAAAAGGTGGAGCTTGTTTGAGGAAATTTCATTTTTCCTTCACTTCAAAAGTATTTTCAATTATCATGTTTTATGTAAAAAAGTTTGTACAAATCTCTTTCAGGTATGTACCGTATGATGTCTGGAAGGACGCAATATTTCCAAATTATATGAGTGGAGCATCTTATTTAGTGACATCCAAAGCTGTTAAAAGAATATTAAAAGAAGCTAAAAAACATAAATTTATTTCAATTGATGATGCATTTTATACTGGAATTGTGGCAGAAGCTGCAGGAATTCCAAGAATTGATTTAAAACAACATTTTTGGAAAGGTAATCCTTTGTTAAATGGTTGGAATCGAGAATGTGGAGGCCCTGGCATCCCTCTGTTATTTAGTATTTCTGATGAAGTTGGCGAAATTGAAATTACTTCAAAAGGATATTCCAAAGAATTGAAAAAATTGAAAAATCTTAATTGTATTTATTTTAGTTGGGATTTCTGCTTTATATTTACTTCACTTTTTTTGTTTTTCGCGTTTTTACACCGTAAATTGTGATAAAAACTGTTTATAAAACAAAAAGAATAAAAAATTTTTAATTTGTCTTTCGTGATAATAATTGATTTTTTAACAAAACTTTAAGTGTACATTTAAAAAAATTTAATATTTTTCTGATTACAAGTTTTTAAAAAATTTTTTATAATTCAAAGGAGTAATAATTCCAACAATATCCGAAAACATACCGAAAAATAAACGATCGCCGCTAAATGATTAGATTTTATTCAATGTTTTGGGGAAGTATTTTTTTCTTTGAATTGATGTTAATCAAAATATTTTAGATAACTTTAATTAAAGTTCTAATTTCTGGGCATTCGAAATTTTGTACCAAATTCTCTCATAACAGCTTTATTCGACAATAGCTTTATCGATTCATGTTATAGTTGCATTAATTAAGCAGCTAAAACCGTAGTTTTAAACATTTGTCAAATTATTATGGAAATTTACCACTGAATTTAATAAAACAGCGTTTTTAAATAATTTTTCTTTTTTACATTTTTTAAATTAAAATTTTTAAAGGTTTTAAAATAATTTTGAACTTTTATCAGTAATAAATCCAGGATGATTCCATTGATACAAAGAAGGAGTGTAATTTGATGCTTGGTATAAAATTAAATTAATTGCTGCTTGATCAAATCTGTGACAACCAGAAAATTTGTTCGGATATTTTTTGATTCTTCCATAGTCACAATCGGATGTTGACCCAGAAGGTCCCATACAATTTGGATGTAATGCACATTCAACAAGTCGCTTCATTATTTTCCAACTTTTTTCACTTGAAATCCATAAACCTAATCCACCTTGATATTGTTCAATATTGATCAAGGTTTGTTGATTTATGGAAGGAAAAAAGTTGAACATTGATGGATGAATTGTTGAAAATAAGTTATGATTTGCTGGTGATAATAAAGTTACATCAGTTGGATTGCGTTTAACTCCTTGCTTAATAAAGTCCTGTAAAAAATATGTATCAAAATAAACATTCTCTAATTGTACTACTCGTGCCGTAACCCATTTTTTAGAGATCCCAAAAAATTTCCAGATTAAAAAATTTTAAAGGAAAACAATTAAGCATATTTTGGATATAAATAATTTATCTTTTTATTAGACACTCGGGAGCCTAAATAAGTCTTAACAAAAAAGCAATCAGAGAAAAACAGGCCATTTTTTGCTTATTTTAGCTTTTTATCATTGGCATTGGCACTCCCTCAAAATTGATCTCCATAAAATTTGCATAATGATTTTTTTCGTGTTTTTATAATGCTGTTACTGTAGAAGGATAGAAATGTATTAAAAACAGAGAAAAATGCAACATTTAAAAGAATCAAACCTTGAAATTTGCATCTTTTGAAAATCGAATTGAAGTATCAATATTTAAGATTGCTTTGTGTAATTTTAAAGTTAATGTTTCATAAATTGGTTTAAATCTGTATTGTTTTAAATCTTGGACATATTTTGGATAGTTTGTTAAATTTAATTGTAAAATTGTTGCAACTGGGCATAAATTAGAATACAATTCTCTCATTTCTTTACTGACATCATCAGAAAAATACATGATAAATTTTGTTTCATTTAATTGTGGATGGCTTTGAAATGAGTCACAACTTCTTCTAAAAAAATATATATTTTCTTGAAATGATTGCGTAAAAAACGTTTAAATTTACATTGCTTCACTGATATGATTCTGAGAAGAAAACGAAACCACAACAAGATCCTTTAAAGTGAGATTTAGCTTTTCACTTTCTGTTAAATAATATTTTGGAGTCGTTAAATATTTTAGCCGGGCTTTTAAGGATTGATCCAAGTCAATTTTTGATAAAGAATTTTTGTTTTCATTTTTTTTAAATTTTAAAAACCAAAAAATAAAAAGTATAATTAAAACTAAATAAAATCCAACATTAGCTGAAAATTTAAAGTTTGTACTTTTTGGATACTGATTAAATTGTGGGCAAATTTTAATCACTTTCATGTTTATGTGAAATCATAAAATATTTTTGGTGAAATATTTTTTTAAAAATCACGTCACTTTTATTTTGCATGGAATTTTAATTAAAACAATACGCATTATTATGTTCTTTTATTGAAAAATTAAAAACAGTTGTAATCTTTTTACATAAAAGAACAATTTCATAGATAAATCTCTTAAAATTTGACGTTTTAAAAAAAAAATTCTGGAATTAAATGTTATCACATTCCCTCATTTTTCATCATTATGAATAGGAGGCGCAGAGTGAAAAAAATATTTTCAATTTTGCTACTGATTTTTATATATTCGGATAATTCCAGATCTTCGTCATCTGATAAAATAATTTTTTTGAATTCATTTTCAGTAGTTTAAGAATTCTAAAGCATCTATGTCAAGTGCTCTCGTTTTTCGTGGCAGCGAAAAAAAATGGGGGATTTTCTGTTGGCCCGGAAGCATAGTGGTGAAACGCGCGCAGCCAACATTCAAAGGTGTGGCAATAAGAGAGGTTCGATTCCCCTGGAGTGCAAAAAAAAATTTTGTAAATGCAAAATAATAATTTATGTTTTAATAATTTGTTTTGTACTACTTAAATATTCCCTCAATCATAACGATTTAAATTTTTTTTTGCGCTGGAGGGGAATCGAACTTGTCACATTCCTGTTTCGACGACATTTCGGTGGTTTAGTTTTAACAATTTATAATATACAAATAATAATAACGAAATACATAAAAAATCTCAGACAAAAAAAGTTTATTGTATCTTTGTGGAAAACATTTATATAAAAACTGAATTGATTTTAAAAGCTTCTTCACATTCAGAATTTGCCGTATTTACAAATGTTACTTTATATGCCGGCAAATAAGGTGTTGTATAAATTGGAAAATATGGAGATCCATCCGCCAGAAAATCTAACATCCATTGAACTCGATTTATCTCCGATGCTAAAGGATTAATTGAATCCTGTTTTGGATCATGTAATTCAATATCAATTTGACAAAAAGTAATATTTTCATTCGCCAATTTTCCATATCCAACTAATTCCGCAAGGATTAACATTTCTAATCCTTCAATATCGATTGAAAGATAATGTATTAAACGGGAATGCACAAATTCATCCAACACTCTTGGCAATGACATTACTGTATCCGGTTTTTTGATATATCCGTTTTCTTTCATATCTACACTTAACATAATTTTTTTGTCTTCTATTCCTGTAAAAAAGATTTTGTATTTATAAAATATACTCTTTTATCAGGGTAGTATTGATTATTCAAACTACCGTATATTAGAATTAAGACAAAAGAGATAAAAAATAAAGGGCTTAATCCATTGTTGTTTGTGCTTAAAATGCACTCTGGCTGAATTTCTGAGAAGCTTGGCACAGCAAAAAATAGATCTTTCTGAAACTTTACCCATGTTTTCGACTATGGTTAAAAAGATAGGAGCCAAAGCCTTTTTGGCTAAAAGTGCCGTTTTGGCACTTTTTTGTGCCATTGAAGTTAAAAATTGTTTTATATCTCGGGTGCCATTGGTGATATTGGCTTAATTGGTTTTGATATAAACTAAATCGAGGTCGCTGAATCCGAATATCGCATTTTCAAATTTTGAAAATCGTGTTGGGACCCAAAAAAGCCGAAATTTCGGCCTTGTGCCGTTCTCCTGCCACGGCACTTTGCCGGCGGATTCCAAAAATGGTGCCATTCGATTTCCCGTGATTTTTTACACTAGAAGAGAAAAAAATATCCTGATAAGAATTCACCATGTATCCTTTACAGTATTTTGATTCAGCGACCTCGATTTAGTTTATATCAAAACCAATTAAGCCAACATCACCAATGGCACCCGAGATATAAAAATGCAATTTTTAACTTCAATGGCACAAAAAAGTGCCAAAACGGCACTTTTGGCCAAAAAGGCTTTGGCTCATATCTTGTTAACTATAATCGAAAACATGGGTAAAGTTTCAGAAAGATCTATTTTTTGCTGTGCCAAGTTTCACAGCGGGTTCATTTTGAAAAAAACGAAATTTCAATTGAGAATCAGAATTTTAGAACACTTTTTTCCGACTAAAAAAATAGTAGTCGCTATTGCCCTTATCATCCTCAATAGCGACTACTATTTTTTTAGTCGGAAAAAAGTGTTCTAAAATTCTGATTCTCAATTGAAATTTCGTTTTTTTTCAAAATGAACCCGCTGTGAAGCTTTGTATGGACGACCATTTTTTTCAGCCAGAGTGCGTTTTAAAAAAAGGGGTGAAATCCAATTCAAATCCAAAGATCATTTTTGTCTCAAGACCATGAAAAAAAAAGTAAGACTTATGATCCGATGTCTGGAAAAATGTTTTTCAAAACCATGTGACAAAAAAAAGTGTTTTCGTTTTTTCGTATTTTAGGAAAAAATTTGAAAAACAAAAAAACACTTTTTTTTCTTCTACATGGCATTGAAAAACATTTTGCCATAAATTGGACCATAAAATTGCAGGCTGAATTCGGTGTGAGGAAGTAGGAGCGATTTGGGCGTGCATTTTTGTTTTGTGGAAAGCACGTCTTTAACTTTTTGCAGCCAATTGCAAAAATCTAAAAAAAGTGCTGATGTTTCAAGGTAATATGTGCTTCTTGTGCTTCCCTCGTGTTGACATCCTCGCTTGAAACTCTCAATGAATATTGTACAAACAATTTCTTAGACCTGTCTTCCTTTGTCAGCCCCTTCAATTTTTCTCATTTACACTTACCAACTCCAAATGGCAAAACTTTTCCAATTTTTGAAAAATTTCCAACATTTGTTGGATCAACCCCATAAATTTCACAATTTGAATATTTATTTAATACCAATTCTTCTGCTCTACTAGATCCACCAATTCCAGCTGTTAACCATTTACATGTCTTTTGCTGATATCCTTCTGCCATTGTCAAAAATACTTTATTTTCATCATTTACTCGATTATTAAAGAAATCTAATTGAGTGTCATTAATTGGAATATGAGTTTTAAGGCAATCAGAAAATTTTGAAAAAAATCTATCCGCATCATTGTAATGCAGTTTTGCTGCTTCTTTCATGCAATGCAGAAAGTTTTGTTTTTTGGGATTTAAAATTACTTTTTCTGCTTTGACGATAGGTGGATTAACGGGATTTGAATTATCCCCATAAGAATTGAAATAAATAAAACCAAGTAAAATAAAAGTTACTAAAATAGATGACAATAAATATTTGCTGCTATTAAAAAAATATATCATTTTTAATTTTTTAAGAGTAACTTTAATTTAAAATTATAAAATTGCAAAAAAAGTGTGTTTAAGTTTTTATGATTTTGGAGGCGGAGCTTAATTTGAATAATCAATAATATCCCAAAAAAACCTTTTTGAATTTTTTTAATCTTTTTTAATTAAAAATATGAATTATTTATCCATTTTAATTTATTTTATATCTCTTTCAAGTTTTGTATTTATTTTATTAATTTTAAATAAACTTGAAAACATCGGTAATTTTATCATTTTATCACTGATAAAAAAATATTGTACGGCTTTTATTCAGAAATCAAAAAACAATCAATAATTAACTTAAATGCTACCGTATTAGAATTAAATAAACAAAAATATATTACTTGTAATTTATTAAAAGCCGGGGGACTTGGAAATCAAATCTTTCGTTTTGCCTCCCTTTTTGGCATTGGAAAAAAGATTAAAAGGCAGGCATATTTTGAGCCGGAAGTATTTGAAGAATGGAAAACAAAGTTTATTTTTAGCTATTTTTTAATACTTTTTTAATATATTATTTAGTGCAACTTTTAAACAAGTTAATTTAAAGGAAATATTTGAATTGTTTCCAGCATTGTTTGACTTTTTACAAATTCAGAAGCCAGCTGCTTTTTTAACAAAAGAAATTGAATTTGCTCCAGATTGTTGCAAATTTGAAGATCCTCAAAGGTAAAACAATTTTTTAAAGGGGGCAGACTTTTTACTTTTTTTTATTGTTTTGGTCCTGCAACGATTGAACTTTTTCCCGTTAAATATCAGAGCATTAGAAATCCTGATTTTCAGGTCTTCTTATAAAAAAAGTAGCAAAGAGCCCGCCTCCTTTAAGTATAAAAAGAGGAAAACAAAAATGTTTCAAAACCAAAAATAAATCAGTTACAAAAAGCATTCCATCGAAATTTTCGTCAGAAAAAAGCAAATTTTGGAACCCAAAATGTGGCAAAATGAATTTGAACCCCAGCTGAAAAGCTTTTTTTTCGTAAATTTCCCTAAATTTATTTTTTACAAACCTAAAAAAAGGGAAGATTTTTCATTCTTGTGTGGCATTCAATCGTCTATTGCCAGAGATTATTAATCCACTATTTACAGAATCAAAGCCATTCAAACTAAATATTTAACAATTACCGGTGATTATTTGCAATCATACAAATTTTTTGATTCCGTTATTAATGAAATTAAGCAAATGTTAGAATGTGGTGCAAAAATTAAGGCTGCCATTAATGCTTTAGCAAAAACAATGTTTCAAAAAAATGATAATTCTTTAAAATTATGTGTTCATATTCGAAGAGGCGACTTTTTAAAAGATATTTTGTTAGAATCCACTCAAGATTTTGTAATACCTGCAATTAATTATGTCTACAAAAATCTTAGTAATCATCAAAAGAATATCAAAAATATTTCAATTATATTTATTGGCAATGATCAAGAATTTGTACACGAAATTATTGCAAATATTGTTAGTTTTTTGAAAAAAGGAGCACTTGCATTTTTAACAAACATTTACAGTAAGATAAACACATTTTTTATCCGTATAAGACATGATATATTTAGAGACGTGCACGCGCGACTGAAACGAGAGTGTTCCCTGCATTTTTTTTTAGCCAAAAGAAAATGAAAGAGAGGTATACTGTAGAAATAAAAATTTTTATTTTTTATTTTTATTTTTATCCTTCTAGATGTAAAAAAATACGGAGATTCCAAAAATGTAACTTTTGAGTATCACTTTCATACAAAAAATATGGAAAAAACTTAAAAAATCGCTTTTTTCACGTTTTTTAAAAAATGTTGCACTGTGGCCAGCAATGCCCCGATTAGGGACCACACTCATTCGATGCAGAATTTTTTTCTGCTTCTGACCTTATTTTTTAAACTTTGACGAAATGTGACGGTGGAAAGTTAGCATTGTACCCGAGTGGTAGAGACGCTGCGCAACAGTCCTTCGGTCACTTTTGTGTGGATATTCTAGGGCTTTCAACCCTGAATAAAACGAAAATAGAAACAAAAAGTAAAAAAAGTGATTCAGAAGCGACGAAAATGCCATCTGAAAATTGAAGAAAGCAAAAACAATTCGTCGAAAAAAAAGAAAAGAGAACACTTTTTTCCTTTCCTTTTTTTGAAATTGTCGCATAGCGATGAAAGACACATTGCCAAAACAATGCATTCCTTCGATTTTTTAACGTTTTTAATCAAAATCTAGCTCTGCGATTGCTCCCTATTTTTTCCTGTGATTTTCCTTTTTACTATAGATGTATTTTTTGAAGGGCTATCGAACTGTGCCACTGGTTATGCTTACCTAGGCTTACCTAGGGGTGAAAAGTCGGAAAAACATGCTATTTTTGAGTTTTCCACCCTTTGTCCTAGGGGAAAATTTTTTAAAATGTCATATTCGGAATCAGCATAAAAAATAACATCTAGTAGCTATAATTATTAGTTTGTAAATTAAAATTTAATTTTTCATACTGTAACCAAAAAAATGTCAAAGAAAGGAAAAGAAAAAGTGTTCCCTGCCGGTCTCTAACTTTAATATAATTTCATGTCCCGATATTCATTTTTATCAAGGAATTTAAAAATGATTATAACCCTTTTTGTCTGATTCGCTTCAATACCATCAAGGAATGTTATTTCAAAAAAGCCTATATTTTTATTGGCAATAATCTTCTTTTTTTCAACATTAAAATAAATAATTAAATATATTTTAGAATTATACAAATGTATTTTTGCTAAATGATACAAAATCACGAGGTGAAGATTTATGTTTTGGCATTAATTTTTGTGATTCAATAATTTTAACAGCTTCTGGATCAACATTTGGTTGGTGGATTTCTTATTTAATGAAAAGTAATGGCCCAATTTTTTATAATTCTCAAGCCTCAGATTACGGTAATTTTTCAAAAGATATATATGATTATGATTTATTCCCGAAAAAATGGATTTCTTTAACTGCAAAAAATGGCAAAATTTATAGTGGCAAATCAAAAATGACATAATTAAATCTATCAAAACCACAAACCAAAACATTCTTTATTAATAATAAATTAAATAAAAGAGTATAAAAAATAATTTCAAAAAGTTACAATAAAATAGTATCTCAGAAATTCCGTGCCGTGTTTTTCTTCCAAAAATTTGGACATTTCCTTTTTTAACTATTATATCTTTTTTGAAATTTTAAAGCAACACTAAAAACTTGTTTAATATTATTTTTACAGTTGTTTGAGAAAAAAAAAGAAAAAAAACTTACAAAAATGCGGATGTAAATGAACATAATAAAGCAATAAGAATTGAAAATAATATCACCGAAACAATAATTAATCTTTTTGGTGTATTACAATATTTGAATAATGGATCCTCTGCCAAATAATGCAAAAATATTGATGTTATTACGCTACTCCAAATAATACCAATACCCACTAAAAATATATCATAAGTTTGAAAAAAGTAAATAAAAAATTTTTTTCTAAAATGCAGTAAGAAAAATAACTTGTTTTTAAAAGGGGGGATATTACAGGTTTAAAAAATGGTGATTGGTTGTCTCAACACGAATTCAAAATCATGGAAAATTTTTCCTCTACGTATTTTTCTGACCCCCAAAAAGTAAGTTGGAAATAAGCATGATTTATTTCTACCTTTTGGCGGCCTGTCATAAAACACCAAAATTCTGTAACTCTTCTTTTGTATAAATTTGATTTTTTTTATCATATCACATAAATGTAGCCCATTAATATCACTGTCCAAAAAAAATAATAAAGAAAAAATTTCTTAACTCAAGATATCTGGATATTGGCATTCTATGACTGAACACCAAAACCATGCTTAATGGAATTAAACCCGAATTCCACCTTTTTATTTTCATTTTTTTGCGTGATTAATGTCAAAGTGATTTTTGTTTGTTTTAGAAATTTAAAAATTTAAAAACACTTTTTCAAAATTTGTCTTACTTGGAATGCTTAAAGTTGAAACCATAAAAATATATTTACAGTAATTTGTTAGGGGCCAAGAAAGTAAATAAATTATAAATGAAATATCTCCAATGTGAAAAATATTTTTAACAATAAAATTTGGGTTTTCACTGTAAAAATATTCATTTTTAAATGCAAGAATTATTCCGCATATCACTGATATGATTACAGTATCCAAAGGAAATAATAATATTGATGAAAGTTGAAAAACTGGGATAAATGGGATTAAACAAAGTGAAAAAATACTTGCAAAAAATAAATGGTAATATTTTTTAGGAATTGAATTTTGAAATGCTAAAATTCCAACACAAAATTGCCAAAATCTTCCAAAAAATGAATCAAAATTAATTATTGATAAAAATATTAAATTTGAAAAAATAATTGTTACCAAAATATAATTTCTATTTTTCATTAAAAAAGGATATTTGTAAAAAAAATGAACAACCATTGGAAAAATTAATGTAAAAATTAGGTGAACTGTTAAAGCCCAGCAATGATAGAATGAATTTAAAGCTTTTTCCATATTATATTCTGTTAAAAAAGTTTTAAATAATGAAGCATTATAAATATCAGTGATTGATAAAATATCTTTTCCCCAAATTGAAATATATAAAAATATTAATACAAATATAAGAGTGACGTAATAGATTGGCAAAACGCGACGAACACGTTTAAAATAAAAGTTAAAAATATCTGTTGCTGATATTGCTGTTTCTTCAAATGCTCCGGATACCAGATATCCAGATATCACAAAAAATCTGCAAAAAAATAGTCATTAAAGGGAGAGACGCACCTCTAACAAATTTTTTTGTTTGACATTGATTGGAGGTCTCGACACGAATCAGCGCTCATTGGAGCTGCTTTTTTTATTCATTGGAGCTGCAAAATGTCAGACAAAAAAACAGCTCCAATGAACCCTGATAAAAAATTTGTTATAAGTTGCGTCTCCTCCTTTAAACAATTATTGATTTTTTTTGCAAAAGTGATAACTTACAAACTTCCACCTAAATTTGCATTTGGAAATATTTCAGGCCAAATAAATGAAAAAGTGACGGAAGTAATTGCAATAAATCTCAAAAATTGGATATCATTTCTCCTCATTTTGCATTTAAAATTTAAACAAATAATAATAGTTTAATGCAGCAACAATTGTTCCGCAAATATTCAACTATTTTTAAAATTTTCTTCGCTCAAAACTGTGAAAAAGTTTAAAAGGTTGGAAAACAATTTATGAAAAGAATTTGTGACACGACGACACCAATTGATTTTTTTAACCAAAAAATGAATTACTTTAAATTTCCTCCAAAGTTATACTTTTTTAGCACGCTTATTAAATATTGATTACTTCCGAAAAAAATCAATTAATTATCTTTCTGCTAAATCATAATGTGAGCAAAAAAATCGTAAAAAAATTCTGTCAATTTTTTGAAACTTTAAAATCCTCCGATTTTATTTTTGCATAATTTATAAGTAATTTATTTGATTTTATTTATTTAAAAAAAAACTTTTTTTTTGACAAGCATGGTTTTGGCGTTCAGTCATAGAATGCCAAAACCCGGGGAAACTTCTGTTAACAAATTTTTTTCTTGCTTTATTATTTTTTTGGACATTAATTTTAATGGGTTACATTTATGTGATATGACAGAAAAAAATCAAAATTATACAAAAAAAGAGTTATAAAATTTTGGAGTTTTATGACAGGCCGCCAAAAAGTGGAAATAAATCATGTTTTTGCCTAAAATTTCAGACAATTTTTAGAAATAAATAAAATTGTTAGTTTTTTCTGCACTTTTTTTGGTGCAAAAAAGAGTGCATTATATTTTTTAATTAAGCTTTTTTTCAAGAAGAAAAAAATGATTGAAAACATTTCATGAAAAAAATATTTATTTGTGATAAGAGAGAGAGTGCGTTTGTTTATATTTGATACGGAATTGTTTTTAACAATAAAAATGCTAAAAATAATATTACCATTTTTTGTGTTTATTTTTTAGAAGACCAAATAGAAGTTGGAAAAATTAAAAAATATAACTGTGCATTGTCATACATCGGTCGAAGAGGGGGTCAGAAGAGAGTAAAATTATTTGTTGTTCAACAAATAGTTTTTTTTAAACAAAAACATTTTTGTTTATTTATTTTATGTATTTTTAGCATTTTAACACATGGCATTTTTTATCAGAAAATAAGATAGGACAGAAAATTTTTTGTATATATACCTTTTCAAAAAGGTCTGTCAAAATATTCATTTTTTTTCTTGTGTCTTAAAAAAACTGTTAAATCAAAAAATGAAAGCTTCAACTTTATTGTTTACCTTTTTCTTTTTTATTTGCTTTATTGATGTCGTCGCAGGACCTCTCCTTTACATGCTCTGTGTAGCAGGTAAATAATAATATAAACTTTATTAATAATTAAATAAATCAGTACTTTTTAAGGATGTGCATCAGTTTGCACTGTATCAGCGGCTGTTTCAACCGCTGGTGTTGGGGCTCTTGCTGCTCCGGCATGTGTTGAAGGGTGTATTGCAGCATGTTTGGCAACAGGGGTAATTCCAACTCCTTAAAATTAGTTTCCGCCTTTTCAGTACTTATTTCTTGCATATATTTATTTGTGATTTTTGTATGTACATAAATTTATAATATTTTTAATAAATAATATAATCCAATAATCTAGTGATAAGAAAAATTGTGACACCAATCGAAGGTAAATATAATAAAAAACAATATAATTTAAAATTCCACTGCAGTAAATTAAAAAAGAAGAATTGTTTTGTGGAATAATCTTTTAAAATAATTTATAACTCAAATTAAATGGGAATTATTATTTTAAATGACACAAGTGTTTTAAACAATGGCACAGTTTATTTCCTTTATCATTAAAATATAAGACGCCTAAACGAATTGTGATTTGCAAAAAAAAATGAGAGAGAAAAATCTGATTTTTTTCTCTCATTTTTTTTTTGCAAATCACAATTCTTTTAGGCGTCTTATATGATATCATTTTTTAAATATATGTAACATGTTATGTTATGTTACGTTACGTAACACATATTTGTCAAATATATCCCACGATTAATCTGTTGCTCCAAGAATCCAAGCTTTTTTTTAAAATCAATTGTTCCTTTTTAAAATCTCATTGTTTTTATTGTTTGCTTTAATTTAAATGATGTCATGAAAAAATTATTTAATGATTTCGGCATTTTGATTTATCAAAAAATGTTTTTTATTTGAAAAAGTGACATTATTTTTTTTAATCATTTTCTGTTGCAAACATGAATGAAAAATGTGACAGAAAATCACGCGGCCTCGGCCAAAAAAAGTGACCTAAATTTTTCTGGTTAGTCACTACCGCGGGTAATTTTCGAATTTTTTTATATGGCAAAAACAAAGACATTTTCCAACATCTCGGCCGGCCGCCATCACGCCGCTACCGGCCGCATTTTTTATTCAACCCCGGATACTGTAGTAATTTATCACTGATAAACCTATTCTTGATTATATTTTTTCATATATCAGTTTTTTTTAAATCTTTTAGAACTGATATCTTTTAAAAAGAAATCAAAAACAATCATATAATTAACTTAAAAAGACTTTATTATTTTTGCTGTCGAAATGATTGAATAATTTGGCGCGATAAAAAAGAAAATCCAGAAGATACAAAGTTTCATTGTAAACGTAATGAAATGAAATTATATCATTTGCACAGCATTGATATTTCTGTAAATTTAACTGGTTTTTTAAATTAAACAATAAATATATTTTTTACCTTTTGTTGATTATATGGATAATACAAATAATCAAAATTAACTTTTTCTAATCCATTTAAAAAATGTTGTTTCGGAGACCATGGAAGCATTCGATGACGACCCTAAAAAAATGTAAAATATTTATTTAAATAAGGGACTGTCCAGAAATCACGTGATCAATGGAAGGGGGGGGAGGGGGTTACCCAACATGTCACAATATTTCATGTTTTCGGCAAAAGTCTTTGATGTTTGGACACAGGGGGAGGGGGTCCAAAAATCTTGATTTTTTGGTCACGTGATTTCTGGACAATCCCTAAGAATCATTTTGATTACTTTTGAATCTCTTGTATCAATTGAAGTAATATTCAAATTTTGTGCACAAATTCCTAGCTCTAAATCATCATTTTCGCTTGTTGGTTGTGGGCATATTGATAGATCATTTAAAGATGGAACAATTCGTTTCAATGCTTCCCTAAATTTGGAAGAAAAGTTTTTTATTAAAAATTGTGATGATATTAAAGGGAAGTGTTGAAATAAAAAAGTGGTTAAAACTCTCAAAACGAAAATACTTCAGAATCAAAAATTTTCATCGCTTTTTTTTGCGAATTTTCCTATTCCCAAAAATGGTGTGCCAATATAAAAATCAGTTGGATTCAAATCTAATTTTTACTTTCATTTTTATCAGTGTTTTTTTCGTCAGATTAGAAGTGAAAAGTTCTTTGGCATGGATGTTCTCTTTAATTTTGCAAATTTTAACAAACTTCGTTAAAATCACCCCTGCTCCGCCACTCATATAACCATTTGGAACAGAAAATTTAAATCTTGCACCAAAATAATACGGTTTATTTGAAGCATACGGTAGCAAGAAAAGTCTAAGATTTTCCAATACAAAATACGCATCATCATCGCCTCGAAGAAAGTAATCAAAATTATTGATTTCATTCTGAATTAAATTAATTCAGTGATTTAGAAATATTTTTATTACAGTAAACCTTACTTCAAAAACCCATTGAAATGCAGCTTTCCATTTATTCCATAATTCTTTTCTTGTTTCTGTAACATTTAAATCCAAAAATGGCAAATTTATATCCTGTAATTTAATATCAGTAATTTTAAAAACTTGTTTAAAGTCATTGTTTTGTAACTACAACTCCTTGGCCAAAAATGGAGTTGGAGTTTATAAAAATGCTCCACACATTTTTTTTTAAATTCTATTTAAAACTTAATTTTTGATGTGTTAAAAATACATATTTGTTACACCGTTTTGCCCATGTGGCATTTACATGAATGGCACGATTCAAAATTTCTTTCTTTGAACTATTTATTAAACAAAAAATTTTAACTTTTGAAAAAAGTGTATCAACATTTTCTAAAACATAAAATTATTATTACTTTAAAAAAAACAAAATAAACAAATTTCTTACGACTTTCTTCGACTTCAATATTTTTAAACTTTATTATCGGCGGGTTCAGAATCTCTTTTTCTTTCCTTTTAGGTATCCAAAATAAATGATTAAATAAAATAATTATCAACAAACACATTGCCACAGTAAAAACAGCTATTTTTAAATAATTTTTAGTTTTAAAATTAGATTTGTTCATATTGTAAAAAAATAATGCATGCATTTAAGCTTTTTGCAAAATATCAGTAAAAATTCTTCCTTTTAAAAAAAATCGGGAAAACAATAATGACATCAATTGCGTGTTTTTTTTTCAAATTTTTTAAATGAAACAGCAAAAAAAGTTTTTTATTTTTTTACTTTTTACAATTTGCGAAAACTAAAAACAAACTAGTTTTTTAAGCAAATATAAAAAATGTGGTAAAATAAGAGCTACCGTATTCTATGCTACCGCAAAAATTCATCAAAACGCGCCCTTTTTTTCAGTTTGCAGTTATTTAACAGAAATGATAACATTTTTTACAAGGTGACACAAAAATAAGTGCACTCTTCCTTTTTAAACGAAAACAAGAAGCCCCCAAAACCTAACAACATCATGGTATACCACCCTGAGGTAAGACACTTTTGACCCTACAGTATCACCCCTCCATCACTTTCGCTTCGGGAGTTCCGGCTCCGCCAAGTTTTAAAAGTGCTGTTTTTCGAACTTTTCGTAGATAATTTTATGTAGTTGAACCAGCAATAGTGGGAAAGATCTGTTAACATATTCGGATAGCCCATTGGTGGGACTCGTCGGTAGGCACAAGTTTGGTTTTACCAAACTTTCGTGTCGAGACAGCCGAACAAAATAAAAAAAAAAATTTTTTTTACGTTTTTGACTAACTATGAAAAATCGGTGTAGTCTCCACAGAGGTTTTTGGTGCTTAATATTTGTTTACAATAAACTTTGTTTTCGTTTAAAAATGAAGAGTGCACTTATTTTTGTGTCACCCTGTAAAGTGTTTCATTTTAAAGCGGTTTTCCCATTTTTCGCAGTTTTAGTTACTGAGACTCATTTTTGTTGTAGAAGACTGAAAGAAATGAATCTTGAAAATGGAAATATGTGTAGAATAAATATTAAAAAACATGATAGTTTTGGATATCTTGTCGTTGATATAACTAAAAATATTTGTCATACTGTAATTTTTGCTTCTATACCAGGACCGCAAATTGGTCGAAAGTAAGGGGAGGGACATTCCTTATAGAAATTTCCAAAATTCCCATTTTATCTAGTATGAATTCCAATTTTAAGGTGAAAACTTGATTTTGAGGGGGGTGACATGTCCCCAATGTCCCTAAGGTATTTGCGGCCCTGTTCTATACTTTTTCTTGTTTGATCTTTCTTTTATTATCAGAACCTTGCCAGAAATTGTGTTGTATTATTTTATGAATTTACAGCATTATTGGCATTAACTGGAATTAAAAAGTTCAAACTGTGGTGTTTCATTCCACTTCTTTTTAATTTGGTAAGTAATTTTATATTTAAAGAGATAAAAGTAAATCTTTTATGTTTTGCTTTAATTTGCCTTTTTTGAAATTTTTTTTTTGCTAGAGAAAAAAAAGCATTTATTTTTCATACGGAAAACCGCCCATCAAAATCCCGATTCATGCTACAGTCACAAAATATGCTGTAGTATTAATTGCATTTTTGTATGAGTAATGGAAAAATATTACTTTTAATTGTACAAACGATTTCCGTCAAATTATAAATGTACTCGCAATTATTTTTTTATCACAAAGAGAAACATCACATAAAAAATAAAAGCAATTTTACAGCTTATCAAAATTATAACAATAATTATTACTTTTTACTAGAACGAATTATTTAAATTTACAAAAAATAAATGTTGAAATTATCCGTAATTATTTTGACAAAATAGTTACAGCCTTTGTCTCCACAAGTTTTTCTAAAAAAATGTATAAACTTTTTAGAATATTGAAAAATCTTTTTACTCATTGTTTTAAAATATGAATATCCACAAACAAAGGTATTAATTGATGAAAATATAAAGCTATAGTTTCCAATATAATCCGAAACATTAATCTGCCAAAACTAAAACATCACCTTTATTTTTTTGATATTATTTTTTTGAAAACTCACAATTGATAAACAAAAAGTAACAAAATGCGGTGCAAAATCAAGTATTATTGAACATAATAATATTATTATTGTCAACCGGGTTATCTGAAAAAAAAAACTTCGTAATGTAATTGGGAATTCAGGAACAATAAAATAATCAGAAGTCTTAAACTGATTTTGGTATTTCCGTGTCCTTGTATTACCATTTCCCTATTTTTTTTATTGAAAGCGTTTTCTATAGACCCGTATTCCCAATTAGTGATCGGATCCCGTCCCGTTTTCGGTAAACCCCGGGAAACGGGAATTCCCGTTTTTTTTTAAATGGACACGGGACGGGAATTACGGGAATCCCACGGGAATCCCGTGATTCCCATCGAAAACTTGTAACATGTAATATCCAAAAATTTTAAGTAATTTTTGAGCAGAATCTGCAGATAATCTATTTTTTTTGTTTGTTTCCATATATTAAAGTAGCATCAGAAGAAAAGCTTTCAGACTAATCAGAGCTAAGAAACAATATTTTGCAACTTAAGCTATATATGGCATTCCCGTTTTTTGAAAATCGCCGCGGGGCGGGAAACGGGACGGGATCCGATCACTAATTGGGAATATGGGTCTATAGAAAACGCTTTCATGGATATAAAAAATAGGGAAATGGTAATACAAGGACACGGAAATACCAAAATCAGTTTAAGACTTCTGATTATTTTATTGTTCCTGAATCATGGTTAGTCAACTTTCGATTCTGTGGGGGGTTTTTCTGGCAACATTCTCACTTACTCTTATGGAAAAAGCGATATTTTGTTGGGTTTTAAATAATCTTATAAGTAATGCACCAATAATAACACTTTTAACACCAGTAATATGCCGTAAAGTTAAATATACATTGCTTGGTTTTCCATTTCTCAGACATGAAAGTATACGACAATTTGAGGTTTCCGGCAATGGCAAAACATTCAAAACCACAAAATCTAGTGTTATTGCTGTCGCTGCAGCTGTAGTTAAAATTGTCACAATAAAAATTAGTTTTCCCCATTTTTTTAAAGGTAAAATTAAATAAAGACATCTCTCAAAACCGAGGAAACATGTAACAAATGGACCAAGGACGGCAACAACAGTTAAGGGGGCAAATGTTGCAAAGATTAAAGGCGGCTCATAAATATTTGTATCACCCCTCCAAAATGCTGTAAAATATATTCCAAAAATTACGCAACAAATACTAAAAATAAATTCAATAAAAATATAAAATTGCATTGAAAAATTCATTCCAAGTGAAATTTTTTTGTAATAAAACCAAAAAAGTATTGACCCAAAGAAATATGTTGAAAATAGGCCCGTCATTGTTATAATTATATAATTTATTAAACCTATTACAATAGAATATTCAACCATTTTTATATTTCAAACTGGCTTTGAAAACTGAAATATGATTTAAGTTTTTTTTTTACTCTTTGTAATCCTTTTTCGAAAAACAATTAAGAAACTTTTTTAGTGAAAAATGCTGCTAACTCCTTTGGTCTTTTATAAGAACGCAAAAGAAAATTAATTATTGTTAAAATCTGTGTATTAATTATAATAATACGCTATCATAATTTTAATACTGTATGTAATATAATTATTTTAATGAACTTTACAAAGCATTTAATTATAGAATTTGCAACTAATTAAACCCGTGATTTAATGTTTTTTTTTATCCCTGAATCAGAGCAGACAGACAAGCAGGAAAAAAATTAGCACGTAATATATATTTGTTTTAGCACTTTTGTAGTTTATAGGAATTTTTTTTGGCTGCGAAAACAATCTCAAACTATCAATGTTTCTTTTTGCAATATTTTTTCAGGATATATCAAAATCGAAGCTGTCTTTTTTTGATTGTTTTTTACAGCTATAGCTGCAGCTAGAATCATCAGTGAATAAAAATAAAAATTTGAAAGAACAAACTTTCAGTTGCTTGTTGTGATGAGATTGTAGTCATGTTTATTTTTTTTTAAGTATCAAAAAAATTGTATTGATAAGAAAATGTGATAAAAATAAGATTGGACAAATGTTTTTTAAAATCAGGATATATTTATGGTTTCCGGTTTGTTGGATTTAAAAAAAATGTCGATGTTATTTACGGCATTTTTTGAGATAATAACAAAGTTGTTTTCTATGGAAAGTATTTTTCTGTTGTAAATGCACAAATCTCCACCCATTTAAAGATTCAAAGTTTATAAAAAGTGTTCCGGTTTAAAATGTTTTAAAAATCTACGGTTATACAAAATTTTTATGTTATTTATTTGAGCTTTTCGTGATAATAAAATTTTTTTAAAGTAAAAAAATCAAAATTTTTTAGATTAGCAAAAATAATGGATTTTTTTAAAGAAAATTTTCCTTCGAATCTATCAAATGTAAAATATCGTACGTTTTTTGGATTATGCCATGTTGGAACTGTAACAAAAGCTATTTCAACATTTTACATTGCCGTTTACATTTCTCTTGCCATTTTGTTCCGTGCCTTTGTTACTGTTGAAATCGCACTTTTATTTATCGTTCTTCTTCTCATTTATTTAACTCCATTTATTGGCATCAAAAAGCTTCAACCATGGTTACTTCTTCCACTTTTAATGTTAATTGTAAGTTTTCATTTTCATCATTCAAGTTATCTTTTAAATAATTGCAGGTTACTGATCTCATTTTTTATGGTTGTGTATTGATCATGTTTGCTTCAAAGTTGGATGTTCAGCTTCCTTATTACATGTACTCCATGTTCTTTCTTGTACTTATTTTATTCTTCTTGGAATTTTTTTATTTTTATGTTACAATCCGATATTTTCAATATATTAAAGAAATGAGACAAAAAGAAAATGATGCTGCAAGAAAAGAAGAATATTGCTATTAAATTTTTGACCTATTTTTCCAATGCTTTAACTGCTTTACTTTATTTAACCCCCCCAGAAACTCTTTAAATAATAGCTTTTTTATGTAAACGATAATCTAAATTATTTTTTGTTGACTATTTTTTCGTTTGCTTTTGTTTATAAACTTTTATGTTAAACTTTTTTTTAAACTCACACTTTTTTATTTATTACGTTTTGTTGTAACTTTTTTTACTATCAATTTATCATAAATAGTATCAAAACAAGTTTTATATCTGTACAAAGTCCTAATCCTATTTATTCGGGCGTCCCCGTTAGGATTGCTTCTTTGTATATAAAGGGGTTACTGTACTTCTCGTTGTGTGTGTTCCTTCTTCTATCTTATTTCCAATAATATACTTTATTATAAAACCATTACCAAAGCAAAGACGATAAATAAAAGCGAAGGAGAGAGAAGAGAAAAGCTGCCAGCCAGTTGAGAAGCTAAAATAAGACTGACTCTAAAAGAGAGATGATTTGAGCTGAAGAAGGTGCGATATTTATACGCCTTCGATCGCCTTCGAGATGTTTCGATCTCAGGCGGAGCTAACACCTTTTATGGCGAAGAGTTGATAAAAGAAGAGAGCTAATAGACGCATACAAAAAGACAATGATTAAAAGAGAAATAAAGAACTGAGACAGATGTTCCTTTTGGCAAATCGCCAAAAGCGAAGACTGAAAAAGGAATTACAATTTTAAACAAAGAATGATTCATAAACTAATATTAAAACAAAAGTAAAATAGAAAAATACAATAATTATAAAAGTCAGATATGACAACAAGATTTTTAACATTAAATAAATCATTTATCTGTGATTTACAATTTACAAAAAAAAAATTTCTGACCCCTGAGTTTTTTTTCATCTTTTTCGTGTCTTTTTTTCCTCTTCAACATGACTAACTTGGAACAATTCAAGAATTTACCTTTTATCTTTATCTTTCTTATCCCTTTTTCGTCTTCGGGATCAGTGAGATCAACGGGATGAATAAATACATTCTAGAATCAGGTTTTTTTTCCTTTTTTTTTAAACCCCCGCCGGGGGGGGGGGTGCAAAACTGCACTTGTTCCGGAAAAATTTCGAAAAAGGCAAAAAAAATCAATTGGGGAGTAAAATATATGTCCATGGTGCATGAGATCCTATTACTGCTCGAATTTTTTCATTAATAATAAAATCTTTAAATGCGAAATTTAAAGACACTGAAAAAAGTAACAAATTTATTATTTGCTTTTTAAAAGAGCCGAAATGGATCGAAAAAAATTTACATAATTCATTTCTATGAGCAAGATAAAAATTTGGATACTTGTTTTTTGTCATTTCCATAAAAAAGTTTTTGGATCTGGGATATCTTTTTAAAAGATTCTTTGACCTTTTATATCAATTTTTTGTCAAGAAAAAAATATGTGCAAAAAAAAATTTACCAAAAAATTAATACACAAACTTGATCACAACTTTGCCGAATAATTTTATAACAAAATCGGTACCAAATCATTTTTAATCATTAAATAACTGTGATATTTAAAAACTTTTTCATTAATATCTTCAGTGCTTAACATTTCCGAAAGTCGTTGGAAAGTTTCTAAAATTTTTGTCATTCTTTTTTTTGGAGATGTTAAAACACGAAATCTGCTGAAAATTCTTTACTGATAAATATTTGATTATTTGTTTGTAATTTTCAATAAAAATCCAAGTCCGATTAAATTATTAAAACAAGAATTGTATCTTTTTTTCATTTCATTTCATAAAACAGTACCAAAGTTATAAAATTTAAATTTAAATTTAAAATTAAAAATGCTTTTAAAAAACATATTTTAATTGAGGAAATGGGATTAAAAGATGACATGAACAATAAAAAACATAGATGCGTGCATGCTAATTATGTCGGACAAATTTTTCCGCCCCCCTGTTTAATTTTTCTTTGACAAATTAATACCGGTTTTTTGAATGGAGTTGAAACAATGAAATGAGACATTCAGCCGCTTTTCCTTGTTTAGCAATTTTCTTTGTTTGGTAATTAAAACAGATAAAAAAGTGAATCAAAGCGCAATAAATTTTAAATACATGTATTTACATAAACAATGATAAATGGTGTTTTTTTAAATTTTTGATGCTACTTTGTTATAAGGATGGACGAGGGCCTAGGGCTTTTGAAAAGCCCGAGCCAGGCCCGGCCCGGCCCCAGGGCCGGGCCGGGCCGGGCCTGAAAACTGAGGATCGGGGCCGGGCCCGGGCCGGGCCTTTTGAATTTTTTGAAAAAAAATTGAAAAATTCCACAGGGGGGACCAAGACAACATTTACAAAAATTTTAAAAATCAGGGCCTGGGCCGGGCCAGGGCTTTTGTTATATATATCAGGGCCAGGGCCGGGCCGGGCTTTTCGAAATTTTGAGGGCCCGGGCCTGAAAATTCGGGCCCTCGTCCATCCTTACTTTGTTAGAAACAGAATTGTTGAAATTAGCAAATCCCGAGTTGAAATGATTGGAGAAACGACGAGTGTGACGTGACGCGAGATGATAATTTGCCTTGGCGTCACGCTTTGTTTTCATTCGGCATTTGCAATTTCAAGCAATAAACAATGCAATAAAATAATTAAATAAAACACCTCAAATTCAGCTTTCAATTTTTAGGGTCAGATAGGCTTTGGCAAAATGTTTTTTAATGCCATGTGTGAGAAAAAAAGTGTTTATTTTGTTTTTCAATTTTTTCTCCCAAAAAAACTTGAAAACCTCTTTCGCCAAATGGCAGTGAAAAACATCTTGCCAGACATTGAACCACTATAAATCCACACCGTTTATTTAGTTTGGTTTCAATGTGATCACATTATTTTAATGTTAAAAATAATAAATTATAAAATAATATTTCCGATTTAAAATCCAAAATATCGAATTACGGATATTATTCAAAATAAATAATTAATGGATTTTTTGAACTAAAAATTTTTATTCATCCCTTATTAATTTATGAGGAAATATTGTTAAATACCGTGCTGGCGGCGCCATCTCATTTGAGTACCGCTCATTTTAGTACCGCTCATTTGAGTACCAAAAATGTAACATTTGAGTACCAGTCCCAGAATCGAATGTAAAAAAATTAGTATTACTGGTGTAAATTGTATTTACTAGGTCATCTGTACATCCCCAAACAGATTATGTGTTAAAAAGAGCCCATGTAAACCTTTAAGCCTAAACTGGTACTCAAATGTTACATTTTTGGTACTCAAATGAGCGGTACTAAAATGAGCGGTACTGAAATGAGATGGCGCCGTGCTGGCAGTCTTTCCGTCATTTCAGTCCGATGACGAAAATTTTCGGTGAAGTCAGAAATTTTTAGTGTTTTATCAATGAATTGTCACAGAAATAAATTGTTCAAATCATGTATCATCTATTGATGAAAATATGACAAAAACAAAAATATTTTAGGAAAAAAACTGAGAAAAAAAGTATCGGGTTGATCAACCGAACCGGACCGGAAAAATTTCGGGTTGACCGCCAACTCTGATTAAATAAAACTGATTTAATTAAAAAGTCTAGAAATTTCAAAAACAACCGGAATTAATTTAAGAAGATTTGAATGATTTTTAAAATATAGTTTAAACTGGTCTTTTTTCGTTTTTCCATAATCCTGATCCGTGATTTTTAACTCAAAAAAAATTATTAAAACTGGCTTCTTCAACGTTTTTCTTTGACACTTATTTAAAGACAAAGATAATCAACAAATGCGAGGGTGGAAGCAATTTTTAAAAGTTGTTTATTAATTCTGCAATTGTTTAAATTCAATTCTTTTTATGTTTTGTTTAAATTTTATTTATCAACAATGTTTTACGAAATTTCGTTATATTTTGTTAATTATTTGCATATTTTGGTTATGCAAAATTGTAATTATTGTGAGCACTAAAAATCAGTTTTAAAGTTATACTTAACAAAATTTTTAGGCAAAATATTTAAATATCCAAGAATTTAGATATCGATTTTATATAAAAAGTGCTTTTAGAGTAAATGATAATTTGATAAGACTATCAATTGTTAAATCACATTTAAATAAGTAATTTATTTATTTGTTTAATGTTTGTCGGCTAGCGTAATACTGTAAAATTATAATTTAGATTTCCACTATATTTTCGATATGGGACCAAAAATGGTAGAATAAAATTAATTTGTCATCAACATAAATGCCCACATGAATATTCACCTCCATGTGAGCTAACAGGATATATTGGAATAATTGATAACATTGATGTAACTGATAATAGTGATAATATACATGTGTTTTCTACAGTATCCAATAATTTTACAACACAACTTTCTGTAATTGATGTAAGACAAAAATTAAAACCCAACAACAACAACAACAATGAAGAAAGATATGGGCATCAATTAGGTGTTTGTGTTTTACCAATATATTTAATGACAGATTATACATTATTAATTCAATTCTTTGAATATTGGATTAATGAAAAAGCCACAAAATTCTTTATTTATTGGGAATCGATTAGTGAAGAAATAAGAGATATTTTAAATTTTTATATTAAAACTTCTGGGATTACAATTGAATTAATTGATTGGTCTTTGCTACCGCTTACTTCAGAAGGCTCAAAAAATAATACAAAGACAAATCCAAATGCATTTTGGTATCGGCTTGAAGGATTTTTAAGTATTTTTGATTGTCTTCATCGGGCAAGGTTGTAATTTTATGCACTCAATATCCGTTAATTTACATAATTTTAGATATAACACAAAATTTATTGCTCAAAGTGATTTAGATGAAATTTTTTATGTCCAAAATGGCACCAAACTTCTTGATTATCTTGAAAGCAAAAATAGAGATTACTCAAATATGGGTGCCCTTGAAATTTTGAGTAAACGTGTTCATTTAAATGTTTATATTTCCATTAAAAATGACATTTATTAAAAACAAGTATTTAGGAAAGAATTATTCGAACCATAGAAAATCCATCACAGTTTAACTTTGGCATTTTTAATAATTTAACCATTGATAGTCAACCATTTAAAAAGCCAGTGTACACCAAAATTATTTATAGACCCGAAAGAGTAAGTTTAATTAAATTGGAATTTTAACAAAAATTTTAGGGCAACATTCATTGCTGGTCTCGAAAAGAATGGGGACAAAATCTTAAAACCTTTATTTATTTCCATATAATGGGATCGAAAAAGGGTTGATCATTTCCCACAAAAATCGGGAAATCGCCCGGGGAAAGGGAAATGATCAACCCTTGATCTAAATCTTGAATGTATTAGCCTGATTTATCTCGAAACGATGAATGAAAAATGTTTTTGTTCGCTCTTTATAAATATTTTTTTAGAGTTTTCGAGCTCACATACATGTTCCAATTGCGTCGGAAAAGAGCTCTGATAAACATGGTAAATATTATGAATATATAAGTGTGCCATCAGAAGAAATTACTGTTTGGCATTTTCGAAGGATTAAAGATGTCTTTAAAGTAAAAAACACAATGCAAACAACTGAATTGATGAATACTGCAAAAATTTGGGAATCAAATTTCGATAAACGTTTAAAAACAGATATTTTGGGTTTGTAACTTTTATCAAAAATTTTTCATACACATTAAGTGTTAAATTTTGATGGCAAAATGTTTTTCAATGCCAAGTGGGAGAAAAAAAACGTTTTTTATGGTTTTTCAATTTTTTCTCGGATAAAAAAATACAAAAAAGAAAGAAATTTTTTTCCCACATGGCGTTGAAAAACATTTTGCCAAATGTCGGCCCGGAAAATTGGACCTTTTCCTTGGCTTTGGGATTCAATTTGCATATTTGAATAATTATATAATTTAGCAAAACGTCAAAAATGGAATAATTTTAATGAAACATTTGCAAGCAACTTTGAAAAATGTCGACAAAATCAATCAAAAAATCAGCTAAAAATTTGTCATAATCTTTTTTACTGTGAATCAAAGAATGCAGTAAAAAATAAATGGATTCGAGCAAAAAATAGTTGGACTTTTATTTAATTAAATATATTCCAGCTATTCTCCAGTTGCAACAATGTAAAACCTATTTTATTTATGTCCCAGTAATTATCAACCCTGTAAAAAAAGGGGCAATAATTTAAATATTTCAATTCATCTTTTTTGCTTTAAAATGAAGTGTTAAATTTTAATTAAAACTTTTTTAAATTTATAAATAAAAAAAATTTAACGAACATTTTTAACGTTGAAAAAAGAGGGAGCAAAAGCTTAAAATTTTACGTCATCTTATTGCTAGCAAAAAAAATACAAAGTACAAACATCAGCTTTCTAAACACACAACTTTTTTTTATGCAATGAATTTAAAATTATTTAAACAAAGTCAAACAGTTTTTGATTGATTTTTTCTCGATTTTTAAAGTTTTGAAATCAAAAAAATATGTTTTATTTGGAAATGACCGCACCTTTAATATTCAATTTTTATTGATGAAAGTTTTTTTTTGTCTTTCTTTAATTGCGTAATCATTAAAGAGAAAAAGACTTTTTTATTTCTTCATCAAAAAAAAAGTTGTTGTGTCTAACTTTTCTTCCAAATGTTTGGATTTTCCAAAAACAATGGTTTTAATCCCTGTAAATCTCAATTATTTATTCCAATTCAATCAAATAGTACGGTATCAGAAGTGATAACGCCATGCTTTGCATTTGTATTACTTCCAACATTTTTGGCTGCATTTTCAATACTTTGTTTAACATTTTTAATCTTTTATGGTTTTATCATTTTATCACCAAAACTTTTGGCTACAAAACTTTTAATCACAAAATTTATCATTTCTGCTTTAATTGTTTTTATTTCTTTTTTTCGATTTATTTTTATGTTTTCTGAAAATAGAGATTCAGAAGATGTAATTGGATCCATATCAGTTTTGATTATTTCTGTAAGTATTTTTTTAAAATATTTGTTCCAAAATTACTGTAACTTTTTTAAGATTACATCATTTGCATCATATTTTCGTTGTTGGAATTCTGGAATTCCATCTTCAATTTGGTTACATTTAATTTATTTTTTACGTTTTATCACTATCATTCCTAAGGCAATTGTTATCACAAATTTATCAAATGTAAGTTGTTTAAGTTTTTTGGGGTTTTGCAACGAATATTTTATTCAATTTTTAGCCTAATTTCACTTTATTTTCCCTTCTTGGAATTGAAACAATTTGTGTATTTTTTCTTATCATTTTATTCTGTTTTGCTGATAAATTCCATGGAAATTACGAAAATTTTTCAGCTAATCAAAAGGTAGGATTTATGATAGCCAATATTTGTTATCTTTTCATCACTTTAGTCTGCCTATTCTAATCACCAAAAATCTGCCCTCGCTGATGTCCTATTTCTTCGAGCAAATGAATTATTTTTTAAAGACAAAAATGATGGATTAACTTTCAACGATTTTTGGTCTCTTGATTCAGAAAATCGGCCCGAAAAACTGTTATCTGATTACAGAAGACATTTCAAGGATATCAAAAAGAATAAATCCAATTGGCTTTTGGCAATTTTAATAAAATCAAATTGGATAAATGTTTCTGCAGCATTAATTTTTGGATTACTCTGTTCAATTTTTATTATTTCGGATCCATTCTTTCTTAAACTTGTAATTCTTTCAAATGAAAATAAATTTCCATATTGGTGTGGAATTGCTTTAGCTGGTGCAACGTTTGGTGCCAGTGCAGTTCGACTTTTATTGGAAGCAAAATGTGATTTTTATCGAATTAATTTATTCATCAATGTTAATTCAATTTTATATAATTTAATTTATGAAAAATGTTTAAAATTATCTGCTTTTTCAAAAGCTAAATATTCTGCTGGTCAAATAATTAATATGTGTTCCGTAGATATTTTTATTATTCGAGCTTTTATTTTTGGTTTACCTCAACTTTTGTATACTGTTACTACAGTAAGTTTTTAAAAGTTTAATTTATATTTTTAAGACTTTATCGAAGAATGACGAAATCCATCAAATTTATTTTTATTTATCCATTTTTAGGTAATTATGTGCTTAATTGGATTGTATTCAGTAATCGAAAAAAATGTTTTTTATGGAATTGCAACAGTTTGCTTCTTTTTGCCGTTAAATTTTTATATTTTCAAAATATTTACAAAAATTCAGGTTAGTTTTTTCTTTTTGGGATTCATTTTAACGTTCAATTAACAATTAATTGTAAGCCAGTGAAAAAGGGGGTGCACTGAAAAAAAATGGTGCAAAACGTGTCTCCTCCTAAACAAGTTAGGACGATATTTACGCTAAATATCGTCTTTTAATGGTTAAATGTTAACCTATGTTAAATGGGTATAAAAATTGTCTCCTCCTAAATAGAAATAGATCTATGTTTATGCCTTTTAAGCGTCAATATCGTCGTAATTTGTGAATTTTTAGCACCCATTTTTTTCAGTGTGATGTCTTACAGAAAATCGTTAATTAAATTTTCAAGGATTTTTTTTGTAGTTCAGGAAAGCATTTGAAATGCTTTTGAAGCCATGTCACATTCAGTTTCATGTTGCCAAAATATTACGTCATGTCTAGACAGTCCAAAACAAAACAGCTTTACCAAATAAACTCTATAATTTTTCGGTGTTAAAATTTTGCTTCCAATTTAATATATACCATTTTTTTTACAGAAGCATCAAATGCAAACAAAAGATAGCCGACTAAAAATGATAACAGATATTTTATCGGGAATAAAAATTCTGAAACTTTATGCTTGGGAAATTCCGATGGCAAAAATGGTTATGCAAAATCGGACGGATGAAGTGGTATTACAAAGACGAATGCATTATTGTTCCACTTTAATCAGTATTGCCTTTAATGCATATCCGATTGTTGCAACAATTGTTTGTTTAATTGGATATGTGATTATTGATGGACATCAACTGACTCCAGAAATTGCATTTTTAACTTTACTTCTCTTTAATTCAATGCGGGCTTCAATTTATGCAATTCCAAGTTTAATTCAACGAACATTAAAAGCAAAAATAAGTTTTGATCGAATTCAAAACTTTTTATTTGAAGATGAAGTCCCGCCACTCCAGAATACCATGGAACCTTCAAATAATGACACCATTCTGGAATTACATAATGCAACATTTTCATGGACTCCTGAATCTGCTGATACCGTACCCGTTTTGAAATCTCTTAACATGGAAATTAAAGAAGGTGAATTAATAGGAATTATTGGAAGAGTTGGAGCAGGAAAATCTTCAATTCTGTCATCAATTTGTGGGGAACTTTATCAATCTTCTGGACAATTCTACCGTAAACCGCTGATTTCGGTAGCCTATGTTCCCCAAGAAGCATGGATTCAGAATCTCTCACTTCGAGATAATATTTTATTTGGAAAAAGTTTTGATGAAAAAGTTTATCAAAAAACCGTTGAAGTTTGTGCTTTGAAAGATGATCTGAAACAATTCGCGGCAGGAGATGAAACGGAAATTGGTGAAAGAGGTTTAAATTTATCCGGGGGACAAAAGGCCAGAGTTGCGCTGGCACGGGCAGTCTATCAAAACTCAGATTTATATATTTTGGATGATACGTTATCAGCTGTTGATAGTCATGTTGGAACACATATCTTTCAAAATGTTATTGGAAATGAAAATGGAATTTTGAAAGATAAAACTCGAATCTTTGCTTTAAATTCAATCAATTTTTTATCAAAATGTGATAAAATTGCTGTTTTGAAAGGTTTGTTAGTGATTACAGATATCAGTGATAAAAAGTGTGATAAAATTATTTTTAGAAGGAAATCTTGTTGATTTTGGAACTTTTGAAGAATTAAATTTAAGAAAAAATGAAGCTTTTATTGAATTAGTTAAAGAATTGAAAGTTAAAGCGGAGCATCAGGACGACGATCTCAAAGATGATGGAATCCCTGAATCAGTACAAGTTAAAAAACTGATCGAAAATGTCCCATCTGATAATCCCAAAAGTCCTTTACTTGAATCAAATATTTCAATCAACGGAAAATTGATAAAAGACGAAATAACATCGGCCAAAAAAGAGACCCTAAAAGTTTATTTTGGTTATTTAAAAGCTTTTGGACTTAAATTAGCTTTTGCATATTTCATCACACTTTTCGTGGTAAGAACATTCTTTGAAAGTTACAGTCAAATATGGATGGCAAAATGGTCTTCAAATTTAATGAATGGCACAAAAGAAAGTAATATTGAAAATTTAAAGATTTATGGTTTTTTAAGTTTATCAAGTTGCATCATTATTGGTGCCGCTTTTTTGCTAATTGCTTTTGGGGCGGCAAATGCCAGTAAAAAATTGTACCAAAAATTATTTTTTTCCTTACTTCGTTCCCCAATGGCATTCTTTGACTCAACGCCAATGGGACGGATATTAGCGCGGATTAGCAGTGATATTGAACAAATTGATTTTGTTATTCCTCAAGCAATTCGATATTTGGCAAAATTAACCGCCGATTTTGTTTTTTATTCAACATTAGCTATTTATGTTGTGCCACAATTAAGTGTGTTAATTGTTCCAGCAGTATATTTGATATTACAAATTTTGGTAAGTGCTTTTCAACGGGGGGGGGGGGGGCACGGAGCGATATTTTATTTTTGTAGAAGCAAAGCCGGTGCCCCTTCAAAAATGAACTAAAATATCCGTAATTTGAATTTATTTTGGAACAAACCGCATGTTTTTGCATTACATAACTCTTTAAATAAATAAGTTGCTTTTGTTAATCCTTTAAAACCACAATTTTTTTTTAGTTAATAAAGAAAACTTTTTACATTTATAGCAAAAGTCATCAGATACTAGTGCCGGCCTTCTTTAAAACTTTTCTAACACCGCTTAAATTTAACTTTTTATAGCTTAAATCTAATTTTTTTGGGTACATAAATTATATACCATAAAATTGTCAAAACTAATATTTTGGAAAATGACAGAAAATTTCCCGATTTTTTACGATTGTCTGGAGAAGGACTAACCCAATAGCTGACGTGAGTTCTAAGAATTGTAAAGAATCTCCAGTAGTTTTTCGATTCTACATTTTTTTATATCATTCTTTGAAAAAAATGTAAAAATTTCATTGGGTCCGCCCCCCTGCATTTTTTGGATAGCAATAAATTCCAAAATCGCTGAAAGTAATTACCGTAATTTTTTTAGACATATTTTTCAATCACATGTGTTCATATTCGTCGTTTAGCATCAGCTTTTTCTTCAAAAGTAACTTCACACACTCAAGAATCCTACGTTGGAGTAACAACGGTGAGAATTTTTGGAGCACAAAAAGAATTTTGCGAAAAAATGAAAAATTATATGACAAAAAATGCGGAAGCAAAATTTGCAGAAAAAATTGCCAGCAGGTTTACCCATTTTTTTAAGAAAAAGATATTCAATCAATTTTTTCAGATGGTCTCAGTTGATGATGGAATTGATGATTTCAATCTTTTCTTCAATTTTTATTGTCTGTGCAATGTATTTTGGTCATGTTGGCATTTTGAGCTCCAGTTCTGTGGCACTTGTGGCATCAACCGGAACAATGTTAAAAGGATTTTTTGGGGATATTATTCATGAAATAATCGCATTAGAATCTAATGCCGTTTCTGTTGAAAGAGTTCAAGAATATATTGAGAATGAACATGAAGCCGAATGGATTTCCACAAATCCGGCAAATCAAAATTGGCCATCTGAAGGAAATATTGAATTTAAAGATTTTTCACTTCGATATCGTGCCAGTACTCCGTTGGTGTTGAAAAGATTAAATTTGAAAATTGAAGGAGGCCAAAAAATTGGAATTGTTGGAAGAACTGGTGCCGGAAAAACTTCTTTAACAATGGCACTTTTTCGAATGATTGAACCCGCGGAAGGCACAATTATAATTGATGGAATTGATTTTCGAGAACTTGGACTTCATCAACTTCGAAAATCCCTTACAATTATCCCCCAAGATCCGGTACTTTTTTGTGGGAAACTTCGAATAAATTTGGATCCATTTGAAGAATTCTCGGATGCCGAAATATGGGATGCCATTGAAAAAGCACATCTTCGAAAATTTGTTGATCAATTTTCAGAGAAGCTGAATCATGAAATCAGTGAAGGTGGGGGAAATCTATCGGTGGGGCAACGACAATTGATTTGTTTGGCCCGGGCAATTTTGAGGAAGAAAACAAAGATTCTGGTTTTGGATGAAGCCACGGCCGCGGTGGATATTGAAACGGATCATTTAATTCAAGAATCAATTCGAACCCTTTTTTGTAAATGCACAATTTTAACGATCGCCCATCGATTAAATACTATCATGGATTATGATAAAGTTTTGGTAATGGATTTTGGGGAGATTAAAGAATTTGATTCCCCCCAAAATCTTTTATCCAAAAAAGATTCACTTTTTTATTCCCTTGCATCTCAAGCTAAAATTGTTTAAACTAAATTTTTGTTTATTATTTATTTGTTATTTTGTTGCTATTGTTATTTATTTATTTAAATATCTGTCTACAAAACTAGAGACACTGGCAGGGAACAATTTTTCATTTCCTTTTTTTGACGTTTTTTCGTTAAAGTATGAAAAATAAAATTTTTTTATATTACATGAATATATATATCCTTAAACATTGACAATGCAAGAGTTGTGTATAAAGCTCGATTTTTGTAAACTTCAAGCTTTTTGAAATAAATTTGGCACAGGGAACCCAAAGTCATGGGAAGAAGGTATAAAATGTTTTTCTAAGGTAAATAGGGTCCAAAAACGTCATTTTTGAGGTCAATTTCAAAATTTATGTAGCGGATTTCGAGATATGAATTTAGGGTCATTTTTTAAAAATTTTTTTATTTTTTAAGGTAAAATTACAAATTTGGTATTGTTCGATAGCCCTTGACCAGCTGAGTCTAAAACATTTAGGGTTTAAGACATTTCATCACTTAAAAGTGGTGTTTTGATTCACAGAACGCCAAAAACTCGGTTTGGTTACGGTAATTGATCAAAAACTTTTTTTTTCAAACCTAAACAGTCGGGTTCTCATCGGAATCGAATTTCCCATGGTTTTTTACCCCTAAAACGGAAAATATCATTATTTTTTAGAGGGGCCTGCGAATTTCGTAAATAAACAAAACTCCTCGACTGAGTAATCCGAAAATCCAAAAATTGTTGTTTTGGTCCAATTTGACTCAAATTTTGATGAAAACTATTAAAAAACATAATAGAAAATTTATAAAAAAGGTTTCGTGTGAAAATAACCAAAATTGGATTTATTTTAAATTTTTAAAGATGATGGACCATAAAAATAGCCTACATTTAGATTAAAATCTCTAAAAACGTTTTGGTGTAATAAAAATTTTTTCAGACAGTTTTTTTTACTTTATTATAATGTTTTTTAACTCGTTAAACAGTTTAAATTATTTTGTCTATCGCAAAACTGATTTTTAAGGTCATTTTGTAAGACCCTTTTAAAGGGCAAAAAACGTCATTTTCATATCATTGAAAAATCTACAAAAAAAATTAATGATAGGATAAAATGATAAAAAAAATGTTCGCCAGCGTATGCAAAAACCATATCAACCTTGTGAAAAAAATTTCATCACCAAATTTCCAAAATACATCTTGTTGAACAAGCAAGGGTTTTATTGAAGTAGCACTTCCAAGTAAATGCTTGTGAAATGACTTTACCACCGTTTTTAAGTCCATTTTTACTGCATATATTGGTAAATCAGCTAACTGAATTGATTTCAATAAGATTTGAGTTACTTCTTGCTCTCGTGACTTACAGCTTGTTATCTAAGTTTACCCCTATTGTACACAATGTCATTATTTAGCAATTTATGAGTTTACGAGGTCATTAAACTGTTGAAATGATATTGTTCCGTGTAAAGACACACTACTGAATAATCTTGCTTATAAAAAAGATGATAAAGACATTTCACAAGCATTTACTTGGAAGTGCTACTTCAATAAAACCCTTGCTTGTTCAACAAGATGTATTTTGGAAATTTGGTGATGAAATTTTTTTCACAAGGTTGATATGGTTTTTGCATACGCTGGCGAACATTTTTTTTATCATTTTATCCTATCATTAATTTTTTTTGTAGATTTTTCAATGATATGAAAATGACGTTTTTTGCCCTTTAAAAGGGTCTTACAAAATGACCTTAAAAATCAGTTTTGCGATAGACAAAATAATTTAAACTGTTTAACGAGTTAAAAAACATTATAATAAAGTAAAAAAAACTGTCTGAAAAAATTTTTATTACACCAAAACGTTTTTAGAGATTTTAATCTAAATGTAGGCTATTTTTATGGTCCATCATCTTTAAAAATTTAAAATAAATCCAATTTTGGTTATTTTCACACGAAACCTTTTTTATAAATTTTCTATTATGTTTTTTAATAGTTTTCATCAAAATTTGAGTCAAATTGGACCAAAACAACAATTTTTGGATTTTCGGATTACTCAGTCGAGGAGTTTTGTTTATTTACGAAATTCGCAGGCCCCTCTAAAAAATAATGATATTTTCCGTTTTAGGGGTAAAAAACCATGGGGAATTCGATTCGGATGAGAACCCGACTGTTTAGGTTTGAAAAAAAAAGTTTTTGATCAATTACCGTAACCAAACCGAGTTTTTGGCGTTCTGTGAATCGAAACACCACTTTTAAGTGATGAAATGTCTTAAACCCTAAATGTTTTAGACTCAGCTGGTCAAGGGCTATCGAACAATACCAAATTTGTAATTTTACCTTAAAAAATAAAAATTTTTTTAAAAAATGGCCCTAAATTCATATCTCGAAATCCGCTACATAAATTTTGAAATTGACCTCAAAAATGACGTTTTTGGACCCTATTTACCCTAGAAAAACATTTTATACCTTCTTCCCATGACTTTGGGTTCCCTGTGCCAAGAATTGTTTGAGTTTTTTAAAAATCGAGCTATAAGAGTTTTTATTTTTTATATTTTTTTGAGACAATAAAAATTGTTAGCAAAATTTAACAAATTGTTCATCAAATTTTAAAGTAAAAAAATATTCGTTGAAATAACCATTTTGGCAAACAAATTCAACCATTATTGTTTCAATAAATCCATTGTTGTCAGGCAAACATGCATTTAAAGGGGGAGTCGCACTTAGTATAAATCTTTTCTTATAAAAATTATTGAAAATCAGGGAGTAAAAAGAGAAAAGACGCACTATTTTTTTTCTTTGACTCAGCAGCGTTTTCTCTTTTTCTCTGCTCCCTCTTATAAAAAGTTTATGAGAAATGCGACTCCCCCTTTAATACTTGTACGCTGAAAAACATTATTATTTAAGCGAAATTTAGCATAATTTTTTTTTGTCACAATTTCATCATCGGTGCCGCAACAACCCTGTAGAAAGAAAAAAACGTCGTGTTGAAATAAGTGTGAGAGAGACTATCTGTAATTTTGGTTACCCCCTCTCTCTCTCTCTTTCATCAACAATCAAGTAAAACACTAACTTTTTTAAAAACTTTTATCAAATTTTTAAAAACTTTTGATTAAAATAAATATTCTCTGTTTAAAATTTACACTCTTACCGTATATATGGTATTCCAACAACACTTTCTAAAATTGAAGAAATAATTTGATAATTATTATTTTCAGTGTTATTTTGAATTTTGGTATTTATCAAATAAATTGTTTGAAGATTTACAAAATCTTTAATTTCTTTTAAATCGTTGAGCGACAAATGAGAATCATATATTTCTAATCGGCGCAAACAAGTTGAATGTAAATGGTAAAAAGTAAATAATTTATGAATGTAATCTGGAATTAAATCAGCCAAGACAATTTTTTTACAAATTTCAAGATTTTTTAGATTTTGTAAAATAAACAGTGTGAAAGGCATTTTCAACCGTAAAACTAAACTTTTATAGGAATCAGATATTTCTTACAATTTATTAAATATCGGCGAATCTTCTTCCCAGTCAGGTTCTTGTGAAAGAATTTTTGCATATGTTGAATATGGATCTATAAAAATGTTATTGCATTAAATTTTAGGCTGAACAAAGTTTGTCATTAACAGTGTTTTCCCCAATTCCGACTACGATGCCGATTCCCGATAGCTTATAAGAGCATCGGAATCGCGATTACATCGATTCCGATTCCGGAATCGATTCCTTTATAAGGAATCGGGAAAAAAAATTGAATCTGGAAAACACTGGTCATTAAGAGTATATTTTTTAAATATCAAATTTATGCACAATTTAATTTTTTCGCTTTCAAATTTTTAGAAAAATGCGAAGCATAAATAAAAAATAAGGAGAAAAAAATGAGAAATTTTTTACAAGGGAACCACGGGAGATGATATTTATTTTAACATTTTTGATACCATTTTGATCTTTTCTAGGGTTGACCATTTCCCGGGAAATTTCCCGGGAAATCGACTATGTCTCGACGCGATTTCCCGGGAAATGGTCAACCCTAATCTTTTCAAATACGAAAAACTTAATATTCGAACATTTGCCAAATATTGGGCCTTTACAAATTCCTTCAAATGAAACTTGCCTAACAAGGTCTCCTTTTCTGATCTTTTTGCTGTTGATCGAATATCCAATTTATCAATATATAAAATATTTCGCTTTAAATTCAATTTTGGTAATATTTTTGTAACTTTTTGACGATTTTGTGATCTTTGAAGTTCAAAAAATCGATACTAAATTTGTAATGGAAGTTTTTGAAGTTCAAATTTTAAAAAATATAAAGAATCCGATTTCCATTGAAAATATTTAAATATTTGATATACAGAAAATGGAATGTTTAACACAAAAAAAGAAGCAATAAAAAAAGGGGATAAAATTATCATAAATATTAAAGCTAAACACTTTAAGATGGATTGTCGAGGAAAGGAAGACCGTGGAAAGCTAAATAAAAAGTCGATAAATTGATTCTTTTTTTTCAAATCTCGGATTTTCTTTGTTATTAAAAATGCAAAAGAAAAACTGTTTTCTAAGAAAATAAAAAAATAAGAAGTATGGTTGCTTTGTAAAATAAAATATAATATGATTCTTGAGGATTATATAAAATGTATTTGTGTTTTTTAGGATATAACATGCATTCAATTACCCCCAAACATAGTATAGGCATAAAAATCAAATAGAGAAGTACAAATTTACAGCGTATCATTTCTATTTGGATAGCAGCAAATTTATAATAACAAAATAAGAAGAAAAATTTGGTTGAGTGATTGATTGAAAATTGCAGGTTTTTGTTCGAACTCGAAAATACAACGAAGGAAAAAAAGCACAGATTCTATGCAAGTGTGATTATACTCAAAGAACATGCAAACAAATGCGCCGTTGAATAATTGTTAATTTTTTGCAGGCCGCACATTTTTTTTATCATAGGTTCACAAAGGAACTCAAAATTTAAAATTTTTTGTTTTTTGATAAAAAAAATGGTATTGGTACCACTTGAGCAACAAATAAGATGGCTACGAAAACAAACATGTCTGGAGTTCTTTCAAAAATTTGAATTTTTTTTTCTTGCAAGCCAACATTTGCGCCCCACAGCGGAATCGCTATAGGAAAATTTGGAAATAGGAATGAAAAATTGGGTTTTTCGATAGAAAACGCTGACTTTAAAAATATTTTAAACAAACAAAAAAAGAAGGAGAAATTGTCAATTTTAACTCATCCAATTAAAAAAATTCATTTTTTTATTTAAAGTGCCTCTTATTTTTTAATCAAAGGAATTTTTCATAAATTTTCAATTTTTTTGGATTTTTGTAATCTTTTTAAAATTGTGAGGCAATTTTGACCTAATGTGCTATTTCTGCCTCACCTTTAATTTCTATTACTATCAAAAATTTGAGGCTATTTTTTTAGCCTCACTTTGAGGCTATTTTTTTAGCCTCACTTTGAGGCTATTTTTTTAGCCTCACACTTTGAGGCTATTTTTTTAGCCTCACTTTGAGGCTATTTTTTTAGCCTCACTTTGAGGCTATTTTTTTAGCCTCACTTTGAGGCTATTTTTTTAGCCTCACACTTTGAGGCTATTTTTTTAGTCTCACTTTGAGGCTATTTTTTTAGCCTCACTTTGAGGCTATTTTTTTAGCCTCACTTACAACGCCTGGGATTCGAACTTTCGACGCTCGTTTGAGAGACGATTGTACTAACCACTCAGACATTGCAACAAACAATAACGCGTTGCAAAAATGAAATGAAAGAAAGTGATACTTTTTTTCGTTCTTTTTTGCATTTTTTGTTCTTTTATTTTGCATTTTTTAACAAATGTTTTATTTTTTTAATTTTTATTAATGCAATAACATGTTGGGTTATATTATCACACATTTTCAAGTTTGTTTTACATTCGATCACTTGCTGTGTACAAAAAATAATGGCGATTTAAAAATTTACAAGAAGAATTAGGAAATAAATGTCAGTGAAAAAAAAATTAACAAAGAAAATCACAGGTTAAATTTTACAATAAATTATTAATCAGGAAAAAAACGAAATAGAGAATTTGACAGTATAAACTTAAGTAAAAAAATGTTTATAGCTGTTGAGCATACGTGAAAAAAAACAGAAATTCAGATTGGAAAACAGAAAAAAGAACCAAATGGTTAAACTTTTAAAGCCGATATCAACAAATTTTTGACAAAAATTGCTTTTTAATTATTATGGTTTATATTTTTCATGGTCTTCCTCTTTTAGGTGCTGGCATTTGTTCCGCTTCTAACTCAGATTCAAGATGTGATTGTGAAATTTGAATTTGAATTTTGAAGAAGAGGAACTTGATTGTGTTAATGCTGTATTTAAAGGACCGGGTAATAAAGAAGCAGATGGAGGACAAGTTTTTTCAACCATGCGTTCAATAAATTTATTCATGCCTTCATTGTTGAGGTCAGGAGAACGCTGTACATCCGCTTCAGGAGGAACTACATTGATTTTATAACGATCCAAAAGTTGCTGAAATTCTTCAGGTGGTGGAAGATTTTTAAGGAAATTTTGCATGGTGGTTGCCTAGGGAGTTGTCAGAAGGGGCTTAACATGGATTTTGGTGAGATTGAGATTTTCGTGGAATTATGAGGAATTTTCTGGAACAGACCGGGATTTTTAGGTATTTTAAAATGACATTGAATAAAAAATGTCGTAAAATTTAGTTTAAAGGCATGAAATGCAATCAAGGCCGTATTTAGGAGGGGGGATTCGGGATCTGTGCCCCCCGAAACTGAAGAATCTCCTTTGATCTTTTGGCGCTTCGTGTTGGCGGCGGCAAATGATCAAAGGCGTGCCCCCTCCGAAATTTTTTTCTGTATACGGCCTTGAATGCAATAGAAATGATAATTTAGAGTTGGTAGTACTATGATTATGGAATTGATGGGATTTGAGAGGAATTTTAGGAATTTTAATGGCCTTTAAAGCAACATGCATAAAAGTGTTTAAAATTTTTTGGATTATAAAGGTTTTTGATGTGATATGAAAAGCTAAGGATAGGGATCAATGGAATTGATACGAATAATGGAATTGGCCGGAATTTTAATGGAATTTTGGTGGATCTATCATGGAATTTTTTGGGATTTTCATTGTTTTTTCAATTGTTTTCTTAAAGCTGCACTTCGTGAAAACCGGGAACACCGTCAACACGTATTGTTTCTTTATTACAATGCCCGCCCTCATACAGCCGCTTTAACACAAAGAAAACTTGAGGTATTGAAATTTGAAGTTTTACCTCGTCCCCATAATCTCTAGATTTGGCTCCAACTAATTTTCAAGCTTTTTGTTCATTACAAAATTTTCTTAATGGAAAAAATTTCAAAATGAAAATGAAGTTCGAACAACATTTGAAGAATGGATTCAAACCGGAACAGTGACCAAACAATCGGTTGAAAAAACAATGAAAATCCCAAAAAATTTCCATGAGAATTCTTTCAAAATTCCAATCAATTCCCTGTAATTCCATTAAATTTCCACATTTAGCATATTTAAGACTTTTTGTATTACTTTTTATTGAAAAAACAACGAAAATTCCAAAAAATTAGATGATAATTCCACCAAAATTCCATTAAAATTCCTTTTATCTTTCTTTAACAATTCCTAATTCCATGCCAAGCTCTGGCAAGCTTTTTCAATGCTTAATCAACCATTATCCATTGAAAACATTTTCAAAAACTTAAAAAATTCCCCAAAATTCCACCAAAATTCCATTAAAATGCCGGCCAATTCCATTATTTGTACCAATTCCATTGATCCCTATCCTTAGCTCTTCATATCACATCAAAAACCTTCATAATCCAAAAGATTTTAAACACTTTTATGCATGTTGCTTTAAAGGCCATTAAAATTCCTCTCAAATCCCATCAATTCCATAATCATGGTACTACCAACTCTAAATTATTATTTCTATTGCATTTCATGCCTTTTAACTAAATTTTACAACATTTTTTATTCACTTTCATTTTAAAATACCTAAAAATCCCGGTCTGTTCCAGAAAATTCCTCATAATTCCACGAAAATCTCAGTCTCACCAAAATCCATGTTAAGCCCCTTCTGATAACTCCCTAGGCAACCACCACGCAAAATTTCACCCCCTGTTGTAGTGTTGATTTCAATATTATTAACAAATGAATCGCGGAACGAACTTTCCGATCACCATTATACATGAACAACTCTATAGATGATACTGTAACGACTTTACCTGATCCTGTTGTATATGCCAGTTTATATCTTCCTGGAGCTGCTGCGGAAGATAACGTTTCCAAAACAAGACATCTTCTTGATACTGCAAGAAAAATGGAAGTTCCCTTAGCAACAACAATGACATTAAAAAACAGCCGTCAAAGTGCTTATCTTGCTGATTCAAGAATAAAAGCTGCAATATGTTTTGTTTCAGAAAAAAGTGTGTTATTTTAAACCATCTGAAAAATTTAAAGTAACTGATAAATCTTTAGTTGCAACTTGCAAATTATTTTTTATCTAATTGTGGATGTTTTGAAGAAATTAGTGTTGTCGGGGATGAATATTTAATAGATGTTGTTCATGCAGGATCAAAAAAAGCCAATAATGACTGCCGATGGTGATAATATTGTTAATCTTGAATAATCAGAGAGATCACAATTGTTTTTTTTAATAATTAAAATTCATTTTTGTAATGTAATGTTTTTAAAACGAACTTGAAAATGTGTGATAATACAGGGTGGCCAAAAAAAAAGTGCAATTCGATTTTTTAAAACAAACGAAAGGGCCCCAAAACCCAAGGGAGGGTGGAATATAAACTTGGAGGGAGGACACATTTGACCCTACAGTATGACCTCTCCAGCATTTTCGCGTCGGGAGTTCTGGGTCCGCCAACTTTTGAAACCCATGTTTTTTGGACTTTTTGTAGAACAAAGTTCCTATGAGAACCAATGATGGTGGAAAAAATCTGATAAGTGATTCAGATAGCTCATGGATGGAACTCGTCAATAGGCCAAAGTTTGGGTTCCAGGAACTTTCGTGTCGAGACACCCGAGCAAAAGAAAAAGTGAATTCCGAGTTTTTTCGATTTTAGGTCAACTTTGATCTATCGGCCTGGCTTTTATAGGGCAGTTGAAGGAGTAATTTTTGTTTACAATAAACTTGGGCATATTTGCAACGTTTGTGCAAAATATTGGACAAATCCGAAAAAATCGGTATTTAAGCAGCCATAATTTGTAGTTGTAAGTAGCAGGCGATAAAAATGAAATACAATTTAAAAATATTACAAAGAGTCAAAATAGCTTAAAAACTATTTTAGAGTAACGAGCATAACATCATTTTATTATTTATAGCATAAAACCGTAATTTAAAATTTTGACAATAATACCGTATACCTCAAGCAGCCATTTTTAGTAGCCGAAAAAAATTTTTTGTTTCTGCTTCAAATTTGCTTGGGGGGAAATGGTCACAAATATGCCCAAGTTTATTGTAAACAAAAATTACTCCTTCAGATGCCCTATAAAAGCCAGGCCGATAGATCAAAGTTGACCTAAAATCGAAAAAACTCGGAATTCACTTTTTCTTTTGCTCGGGTGTCTCGACACGAAAGTTCCTGGAACCCAAACTTTGGCCTATTGACGAGTTCCATCCATGAGCTATCTGAATCACCTATCAGATTTTTCCTACCATCGTTGGTTCTCACAGGAACTTTGTTCTACAAAAAGTCCAAAAAACATGGGTTTCAAAAGTTGGCGGGCCCAGAACTCCCGACGCGAAAATGCTGGAGAGGTCATACTGTAGGGTCAAATGTGTCCTCCCTCCAAGTTTATATTCCACCTACCCTTGGGTTTTGGGGCCCTTTCGTTTGTTTTACAAAATCGAATTGCACTTTTTTTTTGGCCACCCTGTATAACCCAACATGTTATTGCATTAATAAAAATTAAAAAAATAAAACATTTGTTAAAAAATGCAAAATAAAAGAACAAAAAATGCAAAAAAGAACGAAAAAAAGTATCACTTTCTTTCATTTCATTTTTGCAACGCGTTATTGTTTGTTGCAATGTCTGAGTGGTTAGTACAATCGTCTCTCAAACGAGCGTCGAAAGTTCGAATCCCAGGCGTTGTAAGTGAGGCTAAAAAAATAGCCTCAAAGTGAGGCTAAAAAAATAGCCTCAAAGTGAGGCTAAAAAAATAGCCTCAAATTTTTGATAGTAATAGAAATTAAAGGTGAGGCAGAAATAGCACTTTAGGTCAAAATTGCCTCACAATTTTAAAAAGATTACAAAAATCCAAAAAAATTGAAAATTTATGAAAAATTCCTTTGATTAAAAAATAAGAGGCACTTTAAATAAAAAAATGAATTTTTTTAATTGGATGAGTTAAAATTGACAATTTCTCCTTCTTTTTTTGTTTGTTTAAAATATTTTTAAAGTCAGCGTTTTCTATCGAAAAACCCAATTTTTCATTCCTATTTCCAAATTTTCCTATAGCGATTCCGCTGTGGGGCGCAAATGTTGGCTTGCAAGAAAAAAAAATTCAAATTTTTGAAAGAACTCCAGACATGTTTGTTTTCGTAGCCATCTTATTTGTTGCTCAAGTGGTACCAATACCATTTTTTTTATCAAAAAACAAAAAATTTTAAATTTTGAGTTCCTTTGTGAACCTATGATAAAAAAAATGTGCGGCCTGCAAAAAATTAACAATTATTCAACGGCGCATTTGTTTGCATGTTCTTTGAGTATAATCACACTTGCATAGAATCTGTGCTTTTTTTCCTTCGTTGTATTTTCGAGTTCGAACAAAAACCTGCAATTTTCAATCAATCACTCAACCAAATTTTTCTTCTTATTTTGTTATTATAAATTTGCTGCTATCCAAATAGAAATGATACGCTGTAAATTTGTACTTCTCTATTTGATTTTTATGCCTATACTATGTTTGGGGGTAATTGAATGCATGTTATATCCTAAAAAACACAAATACATTTTATATAATCCTCAAGAATCATATTATATTTTATTTTACAAAGCAACCATACTTCTTATTTTTTTATTTTCTTAGAAAACAGTTTTTCTTTTGCATTTTTAATAACAAAGAAAATCCGAGATTTGAAAAAAAAGAATCAATTTATCGACTTTTTATTTAGCTTTCCACGGTCTTCCTTTCCTCGACAATCCATCTTAAAGTGTTTAGCTTTAATATTTATGATAATTTTATCCCCTTTTTTTATTGCTTCATTTTTTGTGTTAAACATTCCATTTTCTGTATATCAAATATTTAAATATTTTCAATGGAAATTGGATTCTTTATATTTTTTAAAATTTAAACTTCAAAAACTTCCATTACAAATTCAGTATCGATTCTTGGAACTTCAAAGATCACAAAATCGTCAAAAAGTTACAAAAATATTACCAAAATTGAATTTAAAGCGAAATATTTTATATATTGATAAATTGGATATTCGATCAACGGCAAAAAGATCAGAAAAAGAGACCCTGTTAGGCAAGTTTCATTTAATGGAATTTGTAAAGGCCCAATATTTGGCAAATGTTCGAATATTAAGTTTTTCGTATTTGAAAAGATTTGTTGCGGTGATTTGAAGAATAACCACAGGCAAACAGATTAAAGATCCACGATGTAATATTTAATAGTATTTATTGGTGATGAAAGATGAGATCAGCATAACAACAAAAAGATAAACATACAAAGTGAGATAAAGATAAGGTACAATAAAAGTATTTATAGGAAAAGTAAGGTTGGAAAAGAATGAGGAATATGTTCTTTATGCAAATTTGATATACAAAAGAAAAGAAATCACGAGTTTCCGTGACATTCCGCCACCGCCGAAGAGATCAGACATTCGAAATAAGATCATTCATTGTTGAATTGGAAGTTTCAGGAGGAGATTCTTCAGTTGATTGTTGAAAGCATACAGATTTAACTGGAGCATTTAAACGATCAGGTGATAAAGATTTTGCGGCATAAGAGACAATTTTACGTTGAATTATCCTTGATTTACGTTGACGACATGTTTCAGCATTTCTCCATGAATAAGGTAGACGATCAGGTTTATTGATAAATACGATGTTGCCATAAATTGATTCATGTGGTTTACAAGCACTTTCATTTGATTTGCACGATGAATTTGATTCTTTAACATTTAACTCGAAGAGACCTTCCCCGCCACAAGGTTGACGTGAAGTATTTGGTTTAGCATTTGTTTTCCATATTGATACCGTATCTTTTTGTTTAACATTTGGTTTTACATCACAAAAAATAAAACTATCACGAACAATTTTAGTGGTTTGTTTAGCACGATTACAATAAAATGTTTTCTTTTTTATTCGATCTTGAACATGATTCTTTAGACCAGAAGCTTTAGCTGGAGGTTCATCAGTAAAACCTGGTTCTGTATCTGAACTTTTCAATCCCTTTTTTACTTCAGGTGACTTGATAAAGTTAGATGGTGTTGCGACTTTTTGATTATGTTGTACAACGACACCCATATCAATAGCAAGCGTCGAAAGAGTTTCATTTTTACTTTGCTTTAATTGTGAAGCAGTAAATATTTTTCCAACTTTTGAATGAACGATGAAGATATTTTCATTAAGTTCTTCAAACGAAGTAATTATATTTAAAAAATAATCCATTCCAAGAATAATATCTGGTGGAACTTCTTTTACAGTAAAATTTTTACTTTTTTCATCATAATTTTCGATCAAAGGTACACATGAAGCGAGTGTCTTTGATGAATTTGCAGAAATAATCATTGGTTTACCATCAGTTTCAAGCTGAAATTCAACCAAAGCAGAATTATAAATGCTAAGCTTTCCTCCAAAACCACGGATATTTAATTTTTCCCGATGGCATTTCGGCAATCTTAGCTTTTTTATAAGTCCATTTGAAATGTAAGATCGCTGTGATCCACAATCAAAAAGAACAACTGCTTTTGTTGCATAACCAGATTTTGGATTAGCAACAGTAACTTCCTTCGTAAGAAGTGTACCTTGGGCTTTATCAACAGCTACAAAAGTACTTGCTTCATTGGAATACGAAGAAGTTTTGCTTTTACATAAAAAAGTTTGATGGTTGCCATTGCAGTGATGACATTTAACCTTTGAGTAACAATCTTTAGCTTCATGATTTTTACCTGTACAGCTCGTACAACGATCATGAAGTTGAAGATGTTCAAGTTTTGATTCAACAGTGTGAAAATGAGGACATGCCCAAGGTACATGGTCTTTATTACAAAAGATACAGTATCCCCTTTTATCATAAAGGCTTTGACTATCATTTTTTGCACTATTAAAACAATTTAAAGTTGTTGCAACACTTTTATCATTCGATGAATGTTCAATTTTATTTGAAAAATTATGTTCATTCGATGAATGTTGATTTGTAGGTGGCTGCTGCGGTTTTGTAGTATCACAAATTTCAGCTTTTAATGCCATTTGTTTCATCATTAACAGAATATCTTCAACAGATTTTTCTGGATCAACAACAGACAACCACGTTAATTCATCCTTCTGAGCTTGAGGCAACTTTTCAATGATATCTAATTTCAAAGAATCGTTGTTAATATCAACTCCATGATTCTTTAACTGGAGGCAAATATTATTTATTGCATTAACAGTTGATCGGAGGCTGTTAACAGATCCATCAGATGCTTGAATCGATCGAAGTCGCATTTGAAGCTCTTTCAGGATTAGTTGTTTGTTGCCAAAGCGGTTTACAAGGACTGTAACAACAGTGTCGTAATTTTCCGCCGAAACTTGAAAGCCTTCAACTTCTTCCAAAGCACGACCTTCAAGTAATCCAAGAAGAGAAATCAACTTTTCAACTTCGGGATATGCTTGTTGGTGAACGGCATGATCAAACCTTTGCCAAAAGGATGTCCATTTAAGATAATCTCCTGAGAATTTTGGTATATCCAAAACAGGGATTCTTGCTGGTGGTAATGGTGGTATTCCATAAGCTACCGTACCAGATAGTTGCGAAGTATGAGCCTGAAGAGGTCCAGTGACTTGCGAAGACGAGGTTTGTGCCTGAACAGCTACAGGGACCTGCAAAGAAGCAGAAGTGTGCACCTGAACAGGAACAGGGACTTGTAAAGGTGGAGAAGTTTGAACCTGAACAGGAACAGGGACTTGCATCCTACGATTTATTGAAAAAATCGCATCTTCCAATGAATCGATGAGATCATAGTTTTCGGCATCATCCATTGCATTGTCAAGGAGAATTTGTTCAGCTTCACGATCATCATCATTGATATCAGCGACGATAAGTTGCCATTTATTAAAATTCTTTTGAAATTTTCCAAGGTCATTCGATAAGACATCCAAGGTTTTTTCGAATAAAGCTTTTGTGACAGGATCCCATGGAGCTGGATGTTGGAGTTCGAGTTGGTTGTATTTCTCCAAATGGATCTTAGCATAACGACGAATAGTTCCAAGAGCAGTTCTAATTGATCCAGACATATTAAGCGATAGAGCGATATAAATCTATAAAACAAAACCCCCCAATAAACCCTTAACAAACACTTACCAAAAAGATCAAGGATCAAGAGCACGATCAACACCAGATTAACCAAGAATTTGAAGCATATATTTTTTCCAGAGGCACCAATTGTTGCGGTGATTTGAAGAATAACCACAGGCAAACAGATTAAAGATCCACGATGTAATATTTAATAGTATTTATTGGTGATGAAAGATGAGATCAGCATAACAACAAAAAGATAAACATACAAAGTGAGATAAAGATAAGGTACAATAAAAGTATTTATAGGAAAAGTAAGGTTGGAAAAGAATGAGGAATATGTTCTTTATGCAAATTTGATATACAAAAGAAAAGAAATCACGAGTTTCCGTGACAAGATTAGGGTTGACCATTTCCCGGGAAATCGCGTCGAGACATAGTCCATTTCCCGGGAAATTTCCCGTTTCCCCTTTATAAATCGGGAAATTTCCCGGGAAATGGTCAACCCTAGAAAAGATCAAAATGGTATCAAAAATGTTAAAATAAATATCATCTCCCGTGGTTCCCTTGTAAAAAAATTTCTCATTTTTTTCTCCTTATTTTTTATTTATGCTTCGCATTTTTCTAAAAATTTGAAAGCGAAAAAATTAAATTATGCATAAATTTGGTATTCTAAAAAAACACTCTTAATGACCAGTGTTTTCCAGATTCAATTTTTTTTCCCGATTCCTTATAAAGGAATTGATTCCGGAATCGGAATCGATGTAATCGCGATTCCGATGCTCTTATAAGCTATCGGGAATCGGCATCGTAGTCGGAATTGGGGAAAACACTGTTAATGACAAACTTTGTTCAGCCTAAAATTTAATGCAATAACATTTTTATAGATCCATATTCAACATATGCAAAAATTCTTTCACAAGAACCTGACTGGGAAGAAGATTCACCGATATTTAATAAATTGCAAGAAATTTCTGATTCCTATAAAAGTTTAGTTTTACGGTTGAAAATGCCTTTCACACCGTCTATTTTACAAAATCTAAAAAATCTTGAAATTTGTAAAAAAATTGTCTTGGCTGATTTAATTCCAGATTACATTCATAAATTATTTACTTTTTACCATTTACATTCAACTTGTTTGCGCCGATTAGAAATATATGATTCTCATTTGTCGCTCAACGATTTAAAAGGAATTAAAGATTTTGTAAATCTTCAAACAATTTATTTGATAAATGCAAAAATTCAAAATAATACTGAAAATAATAATTATCAAATTATTTCTTCAATTTTAGCAAGTGTTGTTGGAATACCATATATACGGTAAGAGTGTAAATTTAAAATAGAGAATAAAGTTTTTGAAAATTTGATAAAAGCTTTTAAAAAAGTTAGTGTTTTACTTGATTGTTGATGAAAGAGAGAGAGAGCACCGGCCGACAAATTTTAAAAAACGATTATGACTGAAAAAGAAATATTTTTTTTCCGTTCGGGAACACTTTTTTAAAATCTAATTTAGCAACTCATCTTAAAAACTTTTTTTGAGCATTTGTGGATACGATATCGGCATTTTTAGTATTGAAAATCGTTTTTAACGTCCTCAAGAATGGGTATGCGCCAGCTTTTTTGATTTGGTTGCGTTTGGCCGATTTGCGATCATTTTTGGTTGAGACGTAAATGATTAGCTTTTCAGCTATTTTAACTATGTTAAAAGGTTTATATAAGTTTTTGTTCCATAGTTAAGCTTTATAAACTTGCAATTAAGGTTTTTTTGTGAGATATATTATACTTAATTAGCAAATGTTTTGCTTATTTGTTAATATTTTCACATATATACGTGGTATTGTCTGTATCTTTACAGGTACAGACAATACCACGTATTGTCTGTACCTGTAAAGAAAAAAGTTTGGTATGTTTATTTTTGCTTATTAACATATATTAATGCATATATATTTCAGATTACAACTAAAGATGCTAAATATATACCCGTTTAATGCTTAAAAGTGATGTTTAGTGGCAACGCTTATGAATAAATTTATATATACATTTACGTATACTTAACCAAAAATGATCGCAAATCGGCCAAATGCAACCAAATCAAAAAAGCTGGCGCATACCCATTTTCGAGGACGTTAAAAACGATTTTCAATACTAAAAATGCCGATATCGTGTCCACAAATGCTCAAAAAAAGTTTTTAAGATTTGATATATCAACTTAAAAAAAATACATTTTGCCAAGCTTTTCTTTGGCGACTATTTTTAAACAATAATCGTTTTTTAAAATTTGTCGGCCGGTGGAGAGAGAATGTAACCAAATTTACATTTAGTCTCTCCCACACTTATTTCAACACGACGTTTTTATCTTTCTACAGGGTTGTTGCGGCACCGATGATGAAATTGTGACAAAAAATAATCATGCTAAATTTCACTTAAATAATAATGTTTTTCAGCGTACAAGTATTAAATGCATTTTTGCCTGACAACAATGGATTTATTGAAACAATAATGGTTGAATTTGTTTGCAAAAATGGTTATTTCAACGAATATTTTTTTACTTTAAAATTTGATGAACAGTTTGTTAAATTTTGCTAACAATTTTATTGTCTCAAAAAAATATAAAAAATAAAAACTCTTATACACAACTCTTGCATTGTCAATGTTTAAGGATATATTCACGTAATATAAAAAAATTTTATTTTTCATACTGTAACGAAAAAACGTCAAAGAAAGGAAATGAAAAATTGTTTCCTGCCAGTGTCTCTAGTTTTGTTGACAAATATTTAAATAAATAACAAAATAATTAATAAATAATAAACAAAAATTTAGTTTAAACAATTTTAGCTTGAGAAGCAAGGGAATAAAAAAGTGAATCATTTTTGGATAAAAGATTTTGGGGGGAATCAAATTCTTTAATCTCCCCAAAATCCATTACCAAAACTTTATCATAATCCATGATAGTATTTAATCGATGGGCGATCGTTAAAATAGTGCATTGACAAAAAAGGGTTCGAATTGATTCTTGAATTAAATGATCCGTTTCAATATCCACCGCTGCCGTGGCTTCATCCAAAACCAGAATTTTTGTTTTCTTCCTCAAAATTGCCCGGGCCAAACAAATCAATTGTCGTTGTCCCACCGATAGATTTCCCCCACCTTCACTGATTTCATGATTCAGCTTCTCTGAAAATTGATCAACAAATTTTCGAAGATGTGCTTTTTCAATGGCATCCCATATTTCGGCATCCGAGAATTCTTCAAATGGATCCAAATTTATTCGAAGTTTCCCACAAAAAAGAACCGGATCTTGGGGGATAATTGTAAGGGATTTTCGAAGTTGATGAAGTCCAAGTTCTCGAAAATCAATTCCATCAATTATAATTGTGCCTTCCGCAGGTTCAATCATTCGAAAAAGTGCCATTGTTAAAGAAGTTTTTCCGGCACCAGTTCTTCCAACAATTCCAATTTTTTGGCCTCCTTCAATTTTCAAATTTAATCTTTTCAACACCAACGGAGTGCTGGCACGATATCGAAGTGAAAAATCTTTAAATTCAATATTTCCTTCAGATGGCCAATTTTGATTTGCCGGATTTGTGGAAATCCATTCGGCTTCATGTTCATTCTCAATATATTCTTGAACTCTTTCAACAGAAACGGCATTAGATTCTAATGCGATTATTTGATGAATAATATCCCCAAAAAATCCTTTCAACATTGTTCCGGTTGATGCCACAAGTGCCACAGAACTGGAGCTCAAAATGCCAACATGACCAAAATACATTGCACAGACAATAAAAAATGAAGAAAAGATTGAAATCATCAATTCCATCATCAACTGAGACCATCTGAAAAAATTGATTGAATATCTTTTTCTTAAAAAAATGGGTAAACCTGCTGGCAATTTTTTCTGCAAATTTTGCTTCCGCATTTTTTGTCATATAATTTTTCATTTTTTTGCAAAATTCTTTTTGTGCTCCGAAAATTCTCACCGTTGTAACTCCAACGTAGGATTCTTGAGTGTGGGACGTTGCTTTTGAAGAAAAATTAGATGCTAAACGACGAATATGAACACATTTGATTGAAAAATATGTCTATAAAAAATTACGGTAATTACTTTCAGCGATTTTGGAATTTATTGCTATCCAAAAAATGCAGGGGGGCGGACCCAATGAAATTTTTACATTTTTTTCAAGGAATGATATAAAAAAAATGTAGAATCCCTCCCCATGTAATTGAGAATGTGTCTGTCTGTTTGTGGGATGTGCAATATGTTTAAATGTTTGCTTATTTGGTGTTGAAATGTAGGGGATGGGGTGCTGACAATGAAAAGTTTTACCTCATCTTCCGGAGGTTGCCATTTTGAAAAGTTATGGGAGGTTGCCATTTTGAAAAGTTATGGGGCTTTGGTAGAAATAATCCTTTTGTTCCTTATTATCCGGAAGCTGAAAGAGCCAGGGCACGTGAAATATTAAGAAAATTAAAAGATAGAGAAATTGGAGATGTATGGGTTCCACCAGTTCAAAATGCAACACATTTTACTGATTTAAATAAACCATTAGAAGAAGTTCAAGTGGGACACATTTTTACAATTTCAGATGACGATTCAGATCTCGAAGTTATTGAACTAACAAAACCTATGGCAAAGAGTGTAGCAAAAAATGATACAAAATCTAAAGATATTCTAATAAAAAATGATGAAAATAATTTTTTCATGGGCTATAGTAGCCAAATTCCTAAGATAAATACAATTTCAACAGAAAAAAATGATGAAAAAAAGGACAGTGATACTGTAATAAAAAGGAACGAAAATTTTTGTGATTTAAGCTTTGGTTGTCTAAATGAACCAATACAGAATATGGGTATCAATGATTCAATGGAAATGAAAGAAATTATAATAGAATCTAACGAAGTACATGAATTGTTATCTAGTGATGAAGAAAAAAAACTAAAAAAAGAAATTTCTGTAACAGTTGGCGAGTACTGTAAACTTAAAAAGATTAAAAACGACGCTAAAGGCAAAAAGTTATATAATCAATTCATAAAAAATGCAAAAAAAAAATTAGCTGCAAATGACAAGTTGAAAGATTACATAAAAAATAACCAAAATATTAATGTTAAAGTAACCGACGAATTAATGGAAGTTGATGAAAAGTTTTCTCAGAATGGCAAAATTATGACTGTCGAGGAAGAAACAAAGTTACAAAATGAAATGAAAGAAACTTATAGCGATTTTTGCCGGCGTTTAAAGATATCTAAAGCCAAATCCAGAAATAGATATAATGTCGCAATAAAAAGCGCTCGTGAAAAATTGGCTGAAAATGAAAGACTTAATGAATATATGAAGAAAAAAAGATTAACAGAATCTGTTGAAGAAAAGAAAGAGAGATTAAAAAAAGATGCAGAATCCAAGCAAATGAATCGTGAAAATGAAACAGAAGAAGAAAAACAAGAGAGATTAAAAAAAGATGCAGAGTCCAAGCAAACTAAACGTGAAAACGAAACAGAAAAGGAAAAAAAAGTGAGATGGCAAAAAGATTCACAGCACAAGCAGATACTTCGAGATAACGAAACTGAAGAAGAAAAACAAGAGAGATTGCAAAAAGATTCACAGCAAAAGCACACAATTCGAGATAACGAAACTGAAGAAGAAAAAAAAGAGAGACTAGAATCAAACAAATTGAGAAAAGAAATAAATAGAACAATTGAAAAAATTGAAAAACAACAAAAATGGGAAAAAGAGAGAGATGAGCGAATAAAAAATGAAAAAACAATCCTTCCATTTGTTAAAAGACCTGGTGCTAATTTTAAAGATGTAAAACCGTTTAGATTAGGAAAAAGAGATGTTATTTGTACTAAATGTGGAGCTGAACATTACCGTACTGAACCTCGAGGAAAAGACAGTAGTTTCACAAATTGTTGTCAGCAAGGAAAAGTAAAAATGGAAGCAGGATCCAAAGATTATCCGAAATTAATGAAAGACTACATGACAAAATTACATCCTGATACAAATTATGTCAAAGTTTTCGATTTGAATAAAAGGGCAATTAATTCAAGTTTAAGTTGTGCACATATGTATGCAACAAATGTACAATTGGCTCCAGGGGTACCGTATCTTAAAATTCAGGGAAAAGTATTACATAAAATGCCAAAATTATATTATCCAACAGGAAATAATGCAACTTTTGGAGGCCAAAATTATATTGTTGATAGTGGGACTGCTACAACTTCAAGATTAGCTGCTTTAGATAAAAAAAATATTAAATTAAATGGAGAATTGATGGAAGAGTTGGATATTTTAATGAGAAATGAAAATGTCTTCGCAAAATCATATGTAATGTTAAAAGATACGGTAGAAAAAAATAAGGAAATTGCACAAGACAATGAAGCACCAAAAGAATTAAGATTAGTATTCAAAAATAAACCTGATTCCGCAAGAAATTATGACAAAGTTGAGGCAGAAAATGAAGTTGCTTTTGTGTATCAGCCTGGACCTAATGGTGAAATTCCGAGAGATGAAATTATCATTTTTGAAAAAAGACCTGATGGACAGTTTGTGAATGAATATTTACGAGAATGGGATCCCAAAGTGGAGCCTTTAACTTATCCATTATTTTATCCAACAGGAAAAGGTCAATTTTATGAAGGACAAAAACGTGATTCAACTGATGAAAAATCAAGGAAATTAACAGATAGAGAATATTATGCATTTAAAACACAACAAAGGAATGAAAAAACACATGGTTTTAATCCAATTTTATATGGTGGAAAATTATTCCTACAGTATCTTTGTGATGCATGGGCGAAAGTGGAAGCTAACAGATTACGATATATTGATACACATCAACCTAAATTAAGAGCAGCTAACTATAAAGAAGTACATGAAGCATTAAATAAAAAAGCATTAGAAATGGGAAAAGCGCCGGGTACAGTAAAAATTTTGCCAAGCACATTTTATGGAGGTCCAAGATTTATGAGAGAACTTTGTTCTGATGCTATAAGTATGGTTGATGAATTTGGGAAGCCTACAGCTCTAATTACAATGACAGTAAACCCTGAGGATGAAGATATTATTATGAATTTGTACAAAGATCAAAAAGCATGGGAGAGACCGGATGTAGTAAATAGTTGCTTTTATCAAAAAATGCATGAATTAATCAGATATGTCGAAAAAAGTGAAATTTTTGGTCCTGTTATTGCTTCAGTAGTAGTTGTTGAATTTCAAAAAAGAGGGCTTCCTCATTGCCATTGCGCTTTTACCTTAAAAGAAAAATGGGATACTGTAGAAAAGGTTGATGCTTATGTTCGAGGATATTTACCGCCAAAAAATCAAGAAGAGGCCGATGCTGCGGGAGAAGTGTATGATAAAGAAGATTATGAATTAACAAAAAAATTTATGATTCATACACCATGTGGTATACATAATCCTAATGCTCCTTGCATGGTTAATGGTAAATGTAAAAGAAATTTTCCGAGAGACAATCGAGAAACTACTGAAATGGATGTCAATGGTTTTACAAAACCAAAATGTCCAAAAAATGATAGATCATTTACAATGAAGGTAAAGGGCAAAGATGTTACGGTCGATAATCGTTGGGTCGTACCTCATAATCCACATTTGCTTAAATATATGAAAAGTCACATAAATGTCGAAGCAGTAAATTCTGTTGCTACCGTATTCTATATTTTTAAGTACATGTTTAAGGGTGATGACAAAGCTTTTATGGAAATGAATGATTCAATGGATAAGGAAATTAATCAAGCACTAAATTATAACGAAGTAAAAAGCTATGAAGATTTCAGATACATTAGTGCTGCAGAAGCTCATTGGAGATTATCTGATTATTGGCTTTATCGATTGTCTCATTCTGTAGATCGCTTGCCTGTGCATCTTGAAGATGAACAAAATTTATACATGGGTGAAAATCCAGATGAAAAAGAATTGGCAAGTGCTACAAAAAAAGATTCAAAACTGATGGCATTTTTTAAAATTAATCAAGAAAGACAAAAAGAAATTAATATTGCTACAATAAAAATTAAAGATTTAAGAGCAAAAGGAAAAGCTGTGGATCATATTACCGTACCTCAAAAGATACTGTACAATAAAGTTGGGATCCATTATGTTTGGGATGGCAAAACTGGACAATGGAATAAAAGAAAAATTACAACTAAACCAAAAATTTGTAGACTATATAATGTAAATCCAAAAAGAACAAATTGTTTCTATCTTAGAAGATTACTAATGGCTGTAGAAGGTCCAACATCATTTGAAGATTTAAGAACAGTAAATGGTACGGTATATGAAACAAATCGTGAAGCATGTGTCGCATTGGGATTAGTTATCAATGACAAGCTATATGAAGATACATTATTTGAGGCAATAAATCACAGTAACCCAAATCAATTCAGATATCTTTTTGCAAGACTTTTAGCTCATTGTGATTTGGGAAATCCTTTGGAATTATTCGAAAAATTTGAACAAAATTTTATCAAAGATTTACTAAAAAAATGGAGCAAAGATGATGCAATAAAAGTTGCCTGGAGAAGAATTGTCAAAAGTATGCTTAATCAAGATAAACAATTGTCTGATTATCCTGAATTGAATGAATATATGAAAGCAATCGGAACGCAAGATGAAGATACTTTAGATTTAAAAGCTTTATTAGAAAAGGGAGAGAAAATGTATGACAGTCTAACAAATGAACAAAAACCTATTGTGGATACTGTAGTTGACAAATTAAAAAATCCTAAAAATGGTACTGTATGTATATTTGTTGATGGCCCAGGTGGAACAGGAAAATCATATACTTTTAATACAATTAGAAATTTAGCATACGGAATGGGAAAAAAAGTATTAATAATGGCATGGAGTGGAATTGCAGCATCACTATATCCAATGGGAAGAACCTGTCACAATGCTTTCAAACTTGATTTTCCATTTGAAAATGACAGTAATAGTTCTGTTAAACCTGCAAGTGAACATGGAAAAATGATTAAAGAAGCAGACTTAATTATATGGGATGAATTTCCAATGGCCCCAAGACATGCTTTAGAAATTATTGATAAAAAATTACAAGAAATAATGGAAAATACTGTAACAATGGGTGGTAAAATTTTATGTACAGGAGGAGATTTTCGACAATGCTGCCCAATTATTGAAAATGCTACAACAGAGGAAATTATAAATGCATCTGTTTGTTGTTCACCTCTATGGAAGCAATTTCAAAAATTCATTTTAACCGAAAATAAAAGAGCATTTGCTAATGAAAATGAATTTAAAAGCATGATTTTATCTGTCGGGGATGGAACTTTTGGTGAAAATCCTAATCTCATTGAAATTCCTGAACAATGTAAAAGCAAAGGGGATATAGTTCAAGAAGTTTTTGGAGACAGTTTACAGCATTTTGATGCTGCTACAGTAATGAAAAGGGCAATTTTAGCAACATGGAATGAAGATGTTGATGCATTAAATGAACAAGTTTCGGATCTTTTGGATGAAGAAACAGAAGTTACTTATCACGCTCAAGATGTCTATCATTACGGAGATGAAGTTTTACAAAGTGTCGGACAAATTCATGAAGGATATAAAACTAAAAGAATCAAGGGTTTATCAAGTTTTAAATTAAGACTCCGAATAAATTCTATTGTGATGCTAATCAGAAATTTATCAATTGAAGATGGCCTCTGTAATGGCACAAGATTAGTTGTAACACATTTGTTAAAACATAGCTTAGTTTGTAAAAAAATAAATATTGATGGGACACTTAGTGAAGGTATCTTAATTCCAAGAATAAGCTTGAATGCAAAACATGGGGTCGTTGATGTAACAAGGCATCAATTTCCAGTAAAATTAGGCTTCTGTTTAACCATTAATAAATCTCAAGGACAAAGCTTAGATCGAGTAGGCGTTGTTTTAAAACATGAATGTTTTTCTCATGGTCAACTTTATGTTGCATTTTCTCGTGCAAAATCTTATGATGGATTGAAAGTTCAATTAAAAGATGGAGAAAAAAATACGCCAAATATTGTTTATAGAAAATTATTAGAAAAAGGCCGAAAATAATACAAAAACAAATCGATTAAAAAACTAAATTTGAAAACTATATACTGTAGCAAAATTATATAATGAAATTAAAGGATGACAAACGGCTCGCCCCCAGCCGTAAAACGGGGGCAATCTTCTCCGAAGATCGAGCGCCTTGACGTGGCGGAGTTGCTTAAGGTTTTTACCGACTAAGACTCGATCGCTTAAGAGTTAAAATTTTTTACAGCCGACTAATAATCAAGCAGAAGAATAAAAGATATCAAAAAAATGATGAAAAAAATCTCGAAAAAATTAGAGAACATTTTGAAAAAGACAGAGAAGATAAAAAGAAGAATGAGGATTACTAATTAGAGAAAGGTAATTAAAAGTTTTCGGCGACCAAAGTTGGATTCCTACTAACTTTTCAAAGAAAAAAAATAATAAAAAAAAACTTTATTTTTAAAATTTAATAATATCTGGAGGTCGGGTTGCTAATGTGGGTTCGTTGTTTAACCTGGCTCCCCCTCGCCCAGCAGCCACATTTTAACGTCGTGGTGTCGACAGTATATGCTTTTGTTCTTTTTCTTTCTTTTCCTTTTCTTCTTTGATAAATAAAATAATAATAAATAATAATAATAATATGGTTAAAATAAATAAAATCATAATATGTTTCTTTTTTGATTGAATTTCTTTATCCCTAAAATAATATTATGTAGTCATGTCAATAAAAAAAATAAAAATTGGAAACTTCAACCTAGGTATAGCAGCAAGATTGATGAGAAATGCTAATGAATATCTAAAATATTTGCAATTAATATTTTACCAACAAAAAACGAATAAAAACAAATACATAGTTTAACTAACCTGAATCTTTTAAACATTTACTTTGTAAAAGAGAGAAAAGTTTGATATTTATAAATAAATATATTTTTTGACATGTAAAAAAATCAACCACAATTCGTGGTGAGAGTTTTTGTTTTTGTTTTTGTAAAAAAATTCAATGTTTGAAAAAAAATGTTTTTTACAGACTGTATGTACAGTAATATTCATTGTAATGATTAATGCAAACTTTGCTGAATTTTAAAAATATTATTTATTGCAAAAAAACAGATTTTTAAAAAAAAATTGCTATAAGTTCTTTATTGATTTTTTTACAGTAATGAAGAACAATGTTTATTGTTAAAAATAAGTTTGAATGTAAAAAATTGTAAAATTTTGTTCAAATGCCTGTTAATTCCCATGTTATCCCAATGCTTGCGAGCTCCGGCTTTAGCCGGAGCGACTCTTGTCCTCCTTGTGAATGTGAGAATGTGTTTGTTTGTTTGTCTGTCTGTTTGTTACATTTTTGTTTTTCATATCGGTATTTGGTATTAAAATGTTGAGAAAAATACGGGGGTAATGCTAAAATTATTCTGGTGCTCCGGAGGCTGCCGGAATTGTGAGTTTTGGGACTTTAAAGATCCGAAAAAAGGGAGAATGAAAAAATTAATGCAAATTGTTGGGGAATAAAAAAATGTGAATGAATGTTGAAAAAAGAATGAAAAAAATGGAATGAAAGATTGATCTGCATAGAATTTATATTTTTGAGAATGTTATCTTGCTATTGCCAAAAGCTGACAGAGAAAAGAGAACATCTGGGCGCCCGAAGGGCGCCTATTGCAGATATGCTCTCGATCAAAAAAAATGTTAAAATAAAATTTTGCAAATTTTTATAATGAGATACTGTCCAGTTTTAAAGGGTGGTTGGGCAAGTAAAATCCGGCATAACATGTAGCACATTCATTAGAGTTTTTTTACTGGTGGGATGGTTGTGTCTTACGGGGTGGTTGGTTAGCTATGAGTTTTAGGTTTGTCAGTCTGTTACATTATTGAAAATCTATTCAATGTTTGTTATTAAAATGTTGATAATGTGGTGGAGGCTAAAATAGGTGAAGTTCTCCGGAGGCTGCCAGAATTTGTGAATTTTGGGGCTTTGAAAGTGAGATCCGAAAAAATAATGAAAACGAGAATGCAAATTGAGGGGGAATAAAAAAAGGGAGTGAATGTTGAAAAAAGAAATAACGCCCGCAGGGCTCCACATTATTAACTGCACCGAAAAATTGCCAAAAATGCGATTTTCAATGCCCTAGCAAATCGATGCTATTACATATTTTTTGAACTTATGGAACACCCTTATAGATAGAATGAAAAATTTAGAAAGTGAAATGATTCCAAAATTAAAATTTTGCTACTGTTTTGTTGGTAAGAGTGTTGAAGAGATAGATTGCCCAAAAGCTGATATGGAAAAATGGACAACTGGGCGCCCGAAGGGCGCCTATTGCAGATATGCCCTCGATCGAAAAGGATGTTAAAATAAAATATTGCGCATTTTTTATAATAATATAATTTGTTGATTCGACGGTGGCACTTTTAAGGGTGGATGGGGCAAGCAAGTAAAATCCGACAGATTTTGATGCTGAGGGGTGGAAAATTTGTCAATAAAGTCTTATAAATTAGTTAAATTATTCTAATTTAAGTTCTTCCATGTTTTTTTTCCTGAAGTAGGGTACCTATCATTGATGCTCTAGCAGGCCCTTATGCTTGCATGCATTTTTTCGTTTGATAATACATGGTGTTGATTGAGGGATGGGTCAAGGTTATAAATTTTAAGTTTTCCCCGAAGTCTGATCTAGACAGTCCCTAAAATGTAAAATAACTTGAAAAAAAGATGTATTTTTGCATAAAGCCTATAAAAAGTGAACTTGGACTTTTTCTCTAAAACTGCAGCAATTTTTAAACTCCAAAATTTGCGCTTTTTGAGAGTAAGCAAGGATAAAGAAGCAAAATAAAAACAAAAAGTGCCATCAGTGTAAAAATAAAAATTGTATCTATATAAATGTTGAAGAGATAACCATTAAAACTGGGTTGTCAAAAATTACTATATTTTATTTATAAAATTTAAAAGTAATAATTTTCTGATAATTGTGTTAATATAAAGATTTTGCTTTAAATATTGTAAAGCTGAATTTAAACGGTGTAATAGTCTAAATCATTTTGAATTATTGTTTTGGTTTTTGGCAACAATAAAAACATGCAAATTAATTGACTGAATTGTTGCATAAAAATGTTATTAAAAGTCAGTCGAAAATTGCAAAAAAATGTAAAACCTTTGAAATATTTTTGATAAAACCTATGCAGTACCCCATGTAAAAACTTTTGTTTGCGAGCTCCGGCTTTAGCCGGAGCGACTCTTGTCCTCCTTGTGTATGTGAGAATGTGTTTGTTTGTGGGATGTGCAATATGTTTAAATGTTTGCTTATTTAGTGTTGAAATGTAGGAGATGGGGTGCTGATAATGAAAAGTTTTACCTCATCTTCCGGAGGTTGCCATTTTGAAAAGTTAAGGGGCTTTGAAAGTGAGATCCAAAAAAGAATGAAAAAGTTAATGCAAATTGATGGGAAATGAAAAAATGTAAATGAATGTAGAAAAAAGAACGAAGAAAATAGAATGCAAAAAGACGGAATGTAGATGATTTGCATAAAATTTGCTAACACATTTGCCATTTTGGTTAAATATTGATGTTTCAGTTTAATTTTTTTAATGACTTGGCGCCCGCAGGGCGCCTCATGTCATATTAATGTTTAAACGAGTTACTAATGAAAAGTGCAGACATTTCAAAAAATCTGCTGCAAAAGCCCAATGTAACTTCTGACAATTTCAGTAGCTTTTTAACCAAGTGCTTAAAATAGGTAATAGCGTGTATTAATTTAGGAAGTTTGCAAAAACTTAAAACAAATTATTAGCTGCTTTTTGGACTATTTGGGAAAAATTCGCGAAGCTTTCGAAGTAGTTAATGCTATTAAATTTCCACTAATAAAATTCAGTAATTTTGAAAAGAAACTGATGTAAAAGTTTATGTCACTGTGGATAAAAATTTAAAAACACTGAAAAACCAATGTGGTTATGCAAAAAGACGGAATGATTTTTCTAAAATTAATTGATCAGAATGAATCAAGCTTTTCATTTTTGGGTTAAAAAAATTAGACCCCAATGATTTGCCTCATGTCATATTACTGTCTGTGAAATTTTAACAAAAATTTTCCACTCCTTTTTTTTGGATTTGTCACAAATGCAAAGAATTTAAGTTAAATGTTTAATAAAATTGTTTTTCTTTATTTAATATGCAAATTTTTACTTTAATTAATAATGGTTTTTGTGCGAGTTTAAAGATAGATAATTATGGAAAAGACGTTTCATAAAAAATGCTGCAAAAGCCCATGTAACTTTGAATAAAAGCTACTGAAAAACCAAGTGTTTAAAATAGATGTAATTAATAAATGAAGTTCCCAAAGGCAGATAATAGCGTACTAGCTGCTTTTTGGATTTAAGAGAATTCAAGAAACTGTTGAATAAACATGCAAAAATTAATGATATTAAATTTTAAGGCTGAATTACAAACAACAAAAAAATCAGAAGTTGTGAAAAAAATTTATGTAAAACATTGTAAATGCAAAGAACTTAAATTAAATGATTAATAAAATTGTGTTTTTTTGTGTTGGAATGGGTTTTTATGCAATTGTTTTTCTTTATTGAAAATGCATATTTTTTGATTAAAGAATCTATGGTTTTCAAAAAAGTGATGTAATGAAATTGGCGACCGAAGGGAGCCCTGTATACTTTTTCGAATTCTATTGGAAGGTTTGGCATTAAATCTTCGGGTGTTGATTTTTAATGTTAATACCCTCGGCGACCGAAGGGAGCCATCGAAGATCGAAAAATGTATCGTACGACAAAAAGATACAGTCTTATGATCATGTCGTACGACGGAATGAAGATGATTTGCATAAAAATTGATTAAAGTAAAATTATTTATTTTCTAATCTAATTTAGAGGACTTGCCATTTTAAAGTTAAATATGATGAATGCGGGTTCTAAATAGATCTCAATTCATGTCATATTTATGTCTAAAACATTGAATAACTCTTTAGGCCCATAAGAAATATAAGAAATATAAATAAGGGAAAAAATGAAGCCGTTTAAACGGCCGTTTCAAAAAATATGTTGTGTAACTTCAGCCAATACCCGTTGAAATTGGCTGAAGTTCTGAGAATGTATAACAGTGTGTAATTAATTCAAGGTACTGTGCAAAAACGAATAATAGCTTATTAGCTACAAACAGAGAATATGCAAATGTTGGTAGAATGGATAAAATATGGATGAATAATAATAATTTTTGAAATTAAAAAATTTGCATAACATTGCTAAAAAGCGTGTTGAGTTTATAAAAAAAGCTTTGTGAAACATTGCGAAACAACCAATGTTATACCTTTGATCAAAACTATGCAATACCCCATGTAAAACTTTTGTTTGCGAGCTCCGGCTTTAGCCGGAGCGACTCTTGTCCCTCCCCATGTAATTGAGAATGTGTCTGTCTGTTTGTGGGATGTGCAATATGTTTAAATGTTTGCTTATTTGGTGTTGAAATGTAGGGGATGGGGTGCTGACAATGAAAAGTTTTACCTCATCTTCCGGAGGTTGCCATTTTGAAAAGTTATGGGGCTTTGAAACTGAGATCCGAAAAAGAATGAAAAAGTTAATGCAAATTGTCGGAGAATGAAAAAATGTGAATGAATGTGGATAAAAGAATGAAGAAAAAAGAATGCAAAAAGTCGGAATGAAGATGATTTGCATAAAATTTACTGCTAAGAATGAAACACATTTGCCATTTTGGTTAAATATTGATGTTTCAGTTTATTTTTTATGTAATGACGTGGCGCCCGCAGGGCGCCTCATGTCATATTAATGTTTAAACGAGTTACTGATAAATCTGCTACCAAAAGCCCATGTAACTTTAGATAATATCTGCAGTAATAGCATGTATTAATTTAGGAAGCTGGCAAAAACTTAGCTGCATTTTGGACTATTTGGGAAAAATTCGGAAGCTTTAGAAAAAATTAAAGCTTCGCGAAAATTAAATTTCCGCCAAAAGAAATTTAGAAGTTTTGAAAAGAGACCTTGGTAGGTTTGAGAATGTGTTTGTTTGTCGGTTTGTTACGTTTTTGTTTTCTATATCGGTATTTGGTACTAAAATGCTGAAAAAATTATGGAGGTAATGCTAAAATAGGTGCGGTGCTCCGAAGGCTGCCGGAACTTTGAGTTACGGCGCTTTGAAATTCAGATCCAAAAAAAGAATGAAAAAGTTAATGCAAATTCACGGTGAATAAAGAAATGTGAATGAATGTTGAAAAAAGAATGAGAAAAGAATGAATAGAATGATTTTTGCATAGAATTAAGTGATCAGAATGTAATAGCAATGGTGTAAAAAAGTGGGTGTCAGAAGCGGTGTGTTTTGCTTAGAGTTAATATCCGGGCGCCCGCAGGGCGCCTCATTTCATAATAATGGCACACCAAATTTGCAAAAAATGGCATATGACAATGTTAAAAATAATGCAAAAAATTTTGGATGTAAAGGTTTAAAAGCTCACGTAACTTCAGACAATTTAGGTAGCTTTTTAACAAAGTGCTTAAAATAAATTATTGCATATATTAATATAGGAAGTTTGCAACGACTTATTAATTAGCTGCAATTTGGAAATTTTTGGGAAAAATTCGCGAAACTTTTGAACAAATTAATGCTATTAAATTACGGCCAAAAAAAGATTCAGAAGTTTTGAAAAGAAACTGCTGTAAAAATCTGTGCCATTTTGGACAAAAACCTTTAAAAACACTAAAAAACCAATGTGGTTATGAAAAAAGACGGAGTGAAGATGATTTGCATAAAAATTAATTGATTAGACTTAAATATGATGAATGTGGGTTCTAAATAGCCCCATCGACTTGAGGCTCGCTGGGCACTTCATGTCATATTTATGTTCAAAACATTGAATAACTCTTTTAGCCCACTTTGGTTCAGTAAAAAATGCAAAGAATTTAGATTAAATATTAAATATAATAAAATTTTGTATTTTTTGATTTTTAAAACAATTGTTTTTCATTATTAGTTAATATGCAAATTTTTTTCTGATGGTTTTTGCGCGAGTATAAGGATAATTATGGATAATAAAAAATGCAAAAGCGTCGTAAAAAACTGCTGCAAAAACCCATGTAACTTCGGATAAAATACTTAAAAGCCAAGTGCCTAAAATAGATAATAGCGTGTAATTAAATTAAGGTACTGTGCAAAAACGAATAATAAATTATAAGCTACTGTTTGGACTGTTTTTTTGAGAAAAATTCAAGAAGCTGTTAAATTTTTTAAAGAACAAGCAGAAATTAATGCTACTAAATTTTGAGGTTAAATTAAACACAAAAAAATCAGAGGTTAGCTATTGTGGATTAAAATTTAAAAAACGCTGAAAATCCATGAGTTCAGCAGCGAGAAAAACATGTAATTAATTAAGAACAGTTTGCAAAAAATTATTATTAGCTGCTTTTTAAACTTTTAAAAAAAATCAAAAGATTTTTTGAAAAATATGCAAATTTTTTTTGTTTAATTTAATTATTATTTTAAATTTTTTAATAATGTTAATTTTTAAAAAATGGAGTATATGCAAATGTTCGTGAAATTGATAAAATATGCATAAGGTTTTTTTATAAAGTAAATTAGCATAATGTTGCTAAAAAGCGTGTGGAGTTTGTGAGAAACTTTGCGAAACATTGCAAATCCAATGTTATGTCTTTTTGATCATACCAATGCAATATCCCCATGTAACACATTTGTTTGCGAGCTCCGGCTTTAGCCGGAGCGACTCTTGTCCCTTTTGTGTAATTGAAAGTGTGGATGTCTGTCTGTCTGTTACATATGTGATTTTTATATCTGTGTTTGGTATTAAAATGTTGATAATAATATGGCGGTAATTGTAAAATTAGTGGGATGCTTCGGAGGTTCTCGGAACTTTAATTTTGGGGGCTCTAAAGGTCCGAAAAAACGGAGAATGAATAAAATAATGCAAATTAGCGGGGAATAAAAATAATTAATAAATAAAACAATGAATATGAAAAAAATGAAGAGGATTTGCATACAATTAATAGTTCTGCACATTATTATTTAAAAAATGCGAATCAAGGATGTTATGTAAAATAGAATGTAAAAAAATTTGAATAGAAATGTTTAAAAGTATTTCAAAAATATTTTATCATTTGTACTTGAACTGCTTTAAAAAGTAGGTCGAACTTTTGAGGAGATTATTGGGTTAAAAAATTTATCAATAACTCCTTTTTTCAAGCTTGCTTGAAAATAAATTAATTTTTTAAATTTTGGTTCTTTGTTGTTATCATAAATATGGTACAACGTGGTCACTTTTCTGCGGGGACGCCTGTGGAAAGTGTCCATAATTTGGATAATATTGTGGCAGGGACGCCTGCACTGTCCCCGCAGTCCAAAGGGTGTGTTAATTCTTATTGTGGCTTATCTGCTGGCACGCGGCAGATAAGTGAAATTAATCAGGGAGGGACGCCTCATAATTATATTGATAATAAATTTGTTAATTTCTTTGTTTTTAATTATGTAATAAATAAAATCTGTAAAATTTTTGTTGATATTAAAAAGTTCATGTTAACGTTTTTAATTTTTACTCTGGTATTTAATCGACCAAAAGATGTAATTGTAAAGAATTTTTGTAATACCAAAATTGGAGGTGGAAAAAGAAAATCAGGTAATAATGTTGGATTTTCTGATTCTTATGAAGAACCAACTTTTGCACATTTGCAAAATAATGGTAAAATTTTATTGTTTTCTGAAGGAAGACATGATGGTGACGATTATAATTTATATTTGGATGACAATCATGTCAATGGTTTAATTTGTGGTGTTGCCGCTTTTGTCAGCAGAAAAGGCATTAAAAAAGTTGCGGTATTACCATCTATTTTTTGCACAATTCTTGAAATTAATCGTAACCAAGATCCCATAAGATATCTAGAAATATACAAAGATAATTATGAAATTTTGTTAGCCCCTTTTGTTACCGGGGGACATTGGTATCTTGCTGCTTTTTTTATTGGTGCAAAAATAGTTACAGTATATGACAGTTTACATTACCCTATCCCATCAATTTTTTGGCCTTTAAAAGCATGTATTGAATCTGTCCTACATATTCGATTTACACAAAAAAATGAAAATAATAATATAACATTGCAACAAAATGGATATGATTGTGGGGTCCATGCTTTTAGAAATGCAGAAGAAATTTGTTTTAATGGTAAATGCAATCTTATAATTCCCTATTATGCAGAAGCAGAAAGAGCAAGAGCCCGTGAAATACTGAGAAAATTAAAAGACAGAGAAATTGGAGATGAATGGGTTTCTAATGTTCAAAATGCAACTGATTTCACCAATTTAAATAAACCATCAGATGACGATGAAAGAGAGCAAATTGCTAAAATTGTAGAAAATGATTTGGATACTGAAATCACTGAATCTCCAAAACCTCTGTCTATAACAAAATCTAAAGATCCTGTGATAAAAAATAATGAAAACAGTTTTGCAAAAAGTAATGATAAAAGTGATACTGTAATAAAAAGAACCGAAAATTTTTGTGATTTAAGCATTGGATGTTTAAATGAACCCATACAGAATATGGGTATCAATGATTCAATGGAAATCGAAAAAATTTTAATAAATTCTAATGAAATACAAAAATTGTTAACTATTGATGAAGAAAAAAAACTAAAAAAAGGAATTACTGTAACAGTTGGCGAGTATTGTAAACTTAAAAAGATTAAAAATGATGCTAAAGGGAAAAAGTCCTATAATGAATTCATAAAAAGTGCAAAAGAAAGTTTAGCTGTAAATGATAAGTTAAAAGAATACATTAAAAATAAACAAACTATTAAAGATACATTAACCGACGAATTAATGGAAGTCGATGAAACATTTTCTCAGAATGGCAAAATTTTGTCTGTCAAGGAGGAAACAAAATTACATAATGAAATAAAAGAAACTTATAACTATTTTTGCCGGCGTTTAAAGATTTCTAAAGCCAAATCCAGAAACAGGTATAATGTCGCAATAAAAAGCACTCGTGAAAAGTTGGCTGAAAATGAAAGACTTAAGGAATATATGAAGGAAAAAAGATTAATAGAATCTGTTGAAGAAAAGAATGAGAGATTAAAAAAAGATGCAGAATCCAAGCAAATTAAACGTGAAAATGAAACAGAAGAAGAAAAAAAAGAAAGATTGCAAAAAGATTCACAACACAAGCAAATTATTCGAGATAACGAAACTGAAGAAGAAAAAAAAGAGAGATTGCAAAAAGATTTACAACACAAGCAAACAATTCGAGATAACGAAACTGAAGAAGAAAAAAAAGAGAGACTAGAATCAAACAAATTGAGAAAAGAAATAAATAGAACAATTGAAAAAATTGAAAAACAACAAAAATGGGAAAAAGAGAGAGATGAGCGAATAAAAAATGAAAAAACAATTCTTCCATTTATTAGAAGACCTGGTGCTAATTTTAAAGATGTAAAACCGTTCAGATTAGGAAAACGAGATGTTATTTGTACTAAATGTGGAGCTGAACATTACCGTACAGAGCCTCGGGGAAAAGACGGTAGTTTCACAAATTGTTGTCAACAAGGAAAAGTAAAAATGGAAGCAGGATCCAAAGATTATCCAAAATTAATGAAAGACTTAATGACAAAATTACATCCTGATACAAATTATGTCAAAGTTTTCGATTTGAATAAAAGGGCAATTAATTCAAGTTTAAGTTGTGCACATATGTATGCAACAAATGTACAATTGGCTCCAGGGGTACCGTATCTTAAAATTCAAGGAAAAGTATTACATAAAATGCCAAAATTATATTATCCAACAGGAAATAATGCAACTTTTGGAGGCCAAAATTATATTGTTGATAGTGGGACTGCTACAACTTCAAGATTAGCTGCTTTAGATAAAAAAAATATTAAATTAAATGGAGAATTGATGGAAGAGTTGGATATTTTAATGAGAAATGAAAATGTCTTCGCAAAATCATATGTAATGTTAAAAGATACGGTGGAAAAAAATAAGGAAACTGCACAAGACAATGAAGCACCGAAAGAATTAAGATTAGTATTCAAAAATAAACCTGATTCTGCCAGAAATTATGACAAAGTTGAGGCAGAAAATGAAGTTGCTTTTGTGTATCAGCCCGGACCAAATGGTGAAATTCCGAGAGATGAAATTATCATTTTTGAAAAAAGACCTGATGGACAGTTTGTGAATGAATATTTACGAGAATGGGATCCCAAAGTGGAGCCTTTAACGTATCCATTATTTTATCCAACAGGAAAAGGTCAATTTTATGAAGGACAAAAACGTGATTCAAATGATGAAAAATCAAGAAAATTAACAGATAGAGAATATTATGCATTTAAAACACAACAAAGGAATGAAAAAACACATGGTTTTAATCCAATTTTATATGGTGGAAAATTATTCCTACAGTATCTTTGCGATGCATGGGCGAAAGTGGAAGCTAACAGATTACGGTATATTGATACACATCAACCTAAATTAAGAGCAGCTAATTATAAAGAAGTTCATGAAGCATTATTTAAAAAAGCAATGGAACTTGGAAAAGCCCCGGGTACTGTAAAAATTTTGCCGAGTACTTTTTATGGTGGGCCAAGATTTATGAGAGAACTTTGTTCTGATGCTATAAGTATGGTTGATGAGTTTGGGAAGCCTACAGCTCTAATTACAATGACAGTAAACCCTGAGGATGAAGATATTATTATGAATTTGTACAAAGATCAGAAAGCATGGGAGAGACCGGATGTAGTAAATAGTTGCTTTTATCAAAAAATGCATGAATTAATCAGATATGTCGAAAAAAGTGAAATTTTTGGTCCTGTTATTGCTTCAGTAGTAGTTGTTGAATTCCAAAAAAGAGGACTTCCTCATTGCCATTGCGCTTTTACCTTAAAAGAAAAATGGGATACTGTAGAAAAGGTTGATGCATATGTTCGAGGATATTTACCGCCAAAAAATCAAGAAGAGGCCGATGCTGCGGGAGAAGTGTATGATAAAGAAGATTATGAATTAACAAAAAAATTTATGATTCATACACCATGTGGTATACATAATCCTAATGCTCCTTGCATGGTTAATGGTAAATGTAAAAGAAATTTTCCGAGAGACAATCGAGAAACTACTGAAATGGATGTCAATGGTTTTACAAAACCAAAATGTCCAAAAAATGATAGATCATTTACAATGAAGGTAAAGGGCAAAGATGTTACGGTCGATAATCGTTGGGTCGTACCTCATAATCCACATTTGCTTAAATATATGAAAAGTCACATAAATGTCGAAGCAGTAAATTCTGTTGCTACTGTATTCTATATTTTTAAGTACATGTTTAAGGGTGATGACAAAGCTTTTATGGAAATGAATGATTCCATGGATAAGGAAATTAATCAAGCACTAAATTATAACGAAGTAAAAAGCTATGAAGATTTTAGATACATTAGTGCTGCAGAAGCTCATTGGAGATTATCTGATTATTGGCTTTATCGATTGTCTCATTCTGTAGATCGCTTGCCTGTGCATCTTGAAGATGAACAAAATTTATACATGGGGGAAAATCCAGATGAAAAAGAATTGGCAAGTGCTACAAAAAAAGATTCAAAACTGATGGCATTTTTTAAAATAAATCAAGAAAGACAAAAAGAAATTAATATTGCTGCAAAAAAAATTAAAGATTTAAGAGCAAAAGGAAAAGCTGTGGATCATATTACCGTACCTCAAAAGATACTGTACAATAAAGTTGGGATCCATTATGTTTGGGATGGCAAAACTGGACAATGGAATAAAAGAAAAATTACAACTAAACCAAAAATTTGTAGACTATATAATGTAAATCCAAAAAGAACAAATTGTTTCTATCTTAGAAGATTACTAATGGCTGTAGAAGGTCCAACATCATTTGAAGATTTAAGAACAGTAAATGGTACGGTATATGAAACAAATCGTGAAGCATGTGTTGCATTGGGATTAGTTATCAATGACAAGCTATATGAAGATACATTATTTGAGGCAATAAATCACAGTAACCCAAATCAATTCAGATATCTTTTTGCAAGACTTTTAGCTCATTGTGATTTGGGAAATCCTTTGGAATTATTCGAAAAATTTGAACAACATTTTATCAAAGATTTACTAAAAAAATGGAGCAAAGATGATGCAATAAAAGTTGCCTGGAGAAGAATTGTCAAAAGTATGCTTAATCAAGATAAACAATTGTCTGATTATCCTGAATTGAATGAATATATGAAAGCAATCGGAACGCAAGATGAAGATACTTTAGATTTAAAAGCTTTATTAGAAAAGGGAGAGAAAATGTATGACAGTCTAACAAATGAACAAAAACCTATTGTGGATACTGTAGTTGACAAATTAAAAAATCCTAAAAATGGTACTGTATGTATATTTGTTGACGGCCCAGGTGGAACAGGAAAATCATATACGTTTAATACAATTAGAAATTTAGCATACGGAATGGGAAAAAAAGTATTAATAATGGCATGGAGTGGAATTGCAGCATCACTATATCCAATGGGAAGAACCTGTCACAATGCTTTCAAACTTGATTTTCCATTTGAAAATGACAGTAATAGTTCTGTTAAACCTGCAAGTGAACATGGAAAAATGATTAAAGAAGCAGACTTAATTATATGGGATGAATTTCCAATGGCCCCAAGACATGCTTTAGAAATTATTGATAAAAAATTACAAGAAATAATGGAAAATACTGTAACAATGGGTGGTAAAATTTTATGTACAGGAGGAGATTTTCGACAATGCTGCCCAATTATTGAAAATGCTACAACAGAGGAAATTATAAATGCATCTGTTTGTTGTTCACCTCTATGGAAGCAATTTCAAAAATTCATTTTAACCGAAAATAAAAGAGCATTTGCTAATGAAAATGAATTTAAAAGCATGATTTTATCTGTCGGGGATGGAACTTTTGGTGAAAATCCTAATCTCATTGAAATTCCTGAACAATGTAAAAGCAAAGGGGATATAGTTCAAGAAGTTTTTGGAGACAGTTTACAGCATTTTGATGCTGCTACAGTAATGAAAAGGGCAATTTTAGCAACATGGAATGAAGATGTTGATGCATTAAATGAACAAGTTTCGGATCTTTTGGATCAAGAAACAGAAGTTACTTATCACGCTCAAGATGTATATCATTACGGAGATGAAGTTTTACAAAGTGTCGGACAAATTCATGAAGGATACAAAACTAAAAGAATCAAGGGTTTATCAAGTTTTAAATTAAGACTCCGAATAAATTCTATTGTGATGCTAATCAGGAATTTATCAATTGAAGATGGCCTCTGTAATGGCACAAGATTAGTTGTAACACATTTGTTAAAACATAGCTTAGTTTGTAAAAAAATAAATATTGATGGGACACTTAGTGAAGGCATCTTAATTCCAAGAATAAGCTTGAATGCAAAACATGGGGTCGTTGATGTAACAAGGCATCAATTTCCAGTAAAATTAGGCTTCTGTTTAACCATTAATAAATCTCAAGGACAAAGCTTAGATCGAGTAGGCGTTGTTTTAAAACATGAATGTTTTTCTCATGGTCAGCTATATGTTGCATTTTCCCGTGCAAAATCTTATGATGGATTGAAAGTTCAATTAAAAGATGGAGAAAAAAATACGCCAAATATTGTTTATAGAAAATTATTAGAAAAAGGCCGAAAATGATAGAAAACAAATTGATTAAAACACTAAATTTGAAAATGATATACAGTAACAAAATTACAAAATGCAATAAAAGGATGACAAACGGCTCGCCCCCCGCCGTAAAACGGGGGCAATCTTCTCCGAAGATCGAGCGCCTTGACGTGGCGGAGTTGCTTAAGGTTTTTACCGACTAAGACTCGATCACATAAGAGTCAAAATTTTTGACAGCCGACTAAGAATCAACCAGAAGAATAAATGATATCGAAAAAATGATGAAAAGAATCTTTAAAAAATCAGAAAACATAATGAAAAAGACAGAGAAGATAAAAGAAGAATGAGGATTAACAATTAGAGCAAGATGAAAAGTTTTCGGCGACCAAAGTTTGCTTTGTTGGATTCCTACTAACTTTTAAAAGAAAAAAAAAACAATGAAAAAAATAACTTTATTTTTTAAAATTTAATAATATCTGGGGGTCGGGTTGTTTAATGTGGGTTCGTTGTTTAACCTGGCTCCCCCTCGCCCAGCAGCCACATTTTAACGTCGTGGTGTCGACAGTATATCATTTTTTCTTTTTCTTTCTTTTCCTTTTCTTCTTTGATAAATAAAATAATAATAAATAATAATAATAATATGGTTCAAATAAATAAAATCATAATATGTTTCATTTTTGATTGAATTTCTTTCTCCCTAAAATAATATTATGTAGTAATGTCAATAAAAAAAATAAAAATTGGAAACTTCAACCTAGGTATAGCAGCAAGACTGATGAGAAATGCTAATGAATATCTAAAAATATTTGCAATTAATATTTTACCAACAAAAAACGAATAAAAACAAATACATAGTTTAACTAACCTGAATCTTTTAAACATTTACTTTGTAAAAGAGAGGAAAGTTTGACAGTTTTTGACATGCAAAAAAATGAAAACCAATTCGTGGTGAGAGTTTTAATTTTTGTAGTAAAAAATTCAATGTTTGAAAAATAATAATTTTTTATGTTACAGTAATGTTTGATGTGAAATTTAATGGAAACTTTGTGCTGAATTTTTAAAAATTTTAATTAATGCTAAAAGCAGGTTTAGCAGAAAAAGTTGCCAAAAGCTGCTTAACTATTGTACAATAATAAACAATGTTTATTGTCGAAAATGAGTTTGAAATGCAAAAAATTGTTCAAATGCCTGTTAATTCCCATGTAATCCCAATGTTTACGAGCCCCGGCTTTAGCCGGAGCGACTCTTTTTGGGATTTTTGAGAAAAATTTGAGAAACTGTTGAAAAAATTAATGCTATTTTAATTTAAAAATTATGAAGTTTCTGCTGTAAAAGTTTATGCCATTTTGGATTAAAATTTAAAAACACTGAAAAACCAATGCGGTTATGCAAAAAGACGAAATGAAGATGCTTTGCATAAAATTAATTGATCAGAATGAATTAGACTTGCTATTTTCGGGTTAAAAATGATGATTACGAAATGTGGGTTTTAATTAGATCCAATTACTTGACAAAAGCCGTTGAAAGAGCGAGTTCTGAGAATAGATAACAGTGTGTAATTAAATTAAGGCACTGTGGAAAAACGAATAATAAATCAACAAATAAAAATATGCAAAAAAACAGAAAAGATGCAATTGTTTGTGGAATGGATAAAATATGTATGAATGAGAATTTTTTATGAAATTGAAAAATTTGCATAACATTGCTAAAAAGCGTCTGGAGTTTGTGAAAATCTCTGCTAAACATTGCAAATCTAATGTTGTGCCTTTGATCAAGACCATTGCAAGACCCCATGTAAAACTTTTGTTTGCGAGCTCCGGCTTTAGCCGGAGCGACTCTTGTCCCTTTTGTGTAATTGAAAGTGTGGATGTCTGTTTGTCTGTAAATATGTGAAATTCTATTCCATGTTTGGTATTAAAATGTTGATAATGTGATGGGGATAATGAAAAAATTAGTGCGGTGCTTCGGAGGCGCCCGGAACTTTGAATTTGGGGGCTTTGAAGATCCGAAAAAACGGAGAATGAATAAAATAATGCAAATTATCGGGGAATTAAAATAATTAATAAAAAAAAAATAATATGAGAATATGAGAAAAATGAAGAGGATTTGCATAAAATTAATAGATCTGCACATGATTTAAATTTCAAGGAAGTTATGTAAAATAGAATGTAAAAAAATTTGAATAGAAATGTTTAAAAGTATTTCAAAAATATTTTATCATTTGTACTTGAACTGCTTTAAACAGTAGGTCGAATTTTTGAGGAGATTATTGGGTTAAAAATTTTACCAATAACTCCTTTTTTCAAGCTTGCTTGAAAATAAATTAATTTTTTAAATTTTGGTTCTTTGTTGTTATCATAAATATGGTACAACGTGGTCACTTTTCTACGGGGACGCCTGTGGAAAGTGTCCATAATTTGGATAATATTGTGGCAGGGACGCCTGCACTGTCCCCGCAGTCCAAAGGGTGTGATAATTCTTATTGTGGCTTATCTGCTGGCACGCGGCAGATAAGTGAAATTAATCAGGGAGGGACGCCTCATAATTATATTGATAATAAATTTGTTAATTTCTTTGTTTTTAATTATGTAATAAATAAAATCTGTAAAATTTTTGTTGATATTAAAAAGTTCATGTTAACGTTTTTAATTTTTACTCTGGTATTTAATCTACCAAAAGATGTAATTGTAAAGAATTTTTGTAATACCAAAATTGGAGGTGGAAAAAGAAAATCAGGTAATAATGTTGGATTTTCTGATTCTTATGAAGAACCAACTTTTGCACATTTGCAAAATAATGGTAAAATTTTATTGTTTTCTGAAGGAAGACATGATGGTGACGATTATAATTTATATTTGGATGACAATCATGTCAATGGTTTAATTTGTGGTGTTGCCGCTTTTGTCAGCAGAAAAGGCATTAAAAAAGTTGCGGTATTACCATCTATTTTTTGCACAATTCTTGAAATTAATCGTAACCAAGATCCCATAAGATATCTAGAAATATACAAAGATAATTATGAAATTTTGTTAGCCCCTTTTGTTACCGGGGGACATTGGTATCTTGCTGCTTTTTTTATTGGTGCAAAAATAGTTACAGTATATGACAGTTTACATTATCCTATCCCATCAATTTTTTGGCCTTTAAAAGCATGTATTGAATCTGTCCTACATATTCAATTTACACAAAAAAATGAAAATAATAATATAACATTGCAACATAATGGATATGATTGTGGGGTCCATGCTTTTAGAAATGCAGAAGAAATTTGTTTTAATGGTAAATGCAATCTTATAATTCCCTATTATGCAGAAGCAGAAAGAGCAAGAGCCCGTGAAATACTGAGAAAATTAAAAGACAGAGAAATCGGAGATGAATGGGTTTCTAATGTTCAAAATGCAACTGATTTCACCAATTTAAATAAACCATCAGATGACGATGAAAGAGAGCAAATTGCTAAAATTGTAGAAAATGATTTGGATACTGAAATCATGGAATCTACAAAACCTCTGTCAAATGCCGTAACAAAATCCAAAGATCCTGTGATAAAAAATAATGAGAACAGTTTTACAAAAAGTAATGATAAAAGTGATACTGTAATAAAAAGAACCGAAAATTTTTGTGATTTAAGCATTGGATGTTTAAATGAACCAATACAGAATATGGGTATCAACGATTCAATGGAAGTCAAAGCAATTTTAATAAATTCTAATGAAATACAAAAAATGTTATCTATTGATGAAGAAAAAAAACTAAAAAAAGGAATTACTGTAACAGTTGGCGAGTATTGTAAACTTAAAAAGATTAAAAATGATGCTAAAGGCAAAAAGTCCTATAATGAATTCATAAAAAGTGCAAAAGAAAGTTTAGCTGTAAATGATAAGTTAAAAGAATACATTAAAAATAAACAAAATATTAAAGATACAGTAACCGATGATTTAATGGAAGTCGATGAAACATTTTCTCAGAATGTCAAAATTTTGTCTGTCAAGGAAGAAACAAAATTTCATAATGAAATAAAAGAAACTTATAACGATTTTTGCCGGCGTTTAAAGATATCTAAAGCCAAATCCAGAAATAGATATAATGTCGCAATAAAAAGCGCTCGTGAAAAGTTGGCTGAAAATGAAAAACTTAAGGAATATATGAAGGAAAAAAGACAAATAGAATCTGTTGAAGAAAAGAAAGAGAGACTACAAAAAGATGCAGAATCCAAGCAAATGAAACGGGAATACGAAACTGAAAGAGAAAAACAAGAGAGATTAGATAAAGTTACAGTATCAATGCAAAAATTACGTGAAAATGAAACAGAAGAAGAAAAACAAGAGAGATTGCAAAAAGATTCACAGCAAAAGCACACAATTCGAGATAACGAAACTGAAGAAGAAAAAAAAGAGAGACTAGAATCAAACAAATTGAGAAAAGAAATAAACAGAACAATTGAAAAAATTGAAAAACAACAAAAATGGGAAAAAGAGAGAGATGAGCGAATAAAAAATGAAAAAACAATTCTTCCATTTATTAGAAGACCTGGTGCTAATTTTAAAGATGTAAAACCGTTCAGATTAGGAAAACGGGATGTTATTTGTACTAAATGTGGAGCTGAACACTATCGTACAGAGCCTCGGGGAAAAGACGGTAGTTTCACAAATTGTTGTCAGCAAGGGAAAGTAAAAATGGAAGCAGAATCCAAAGATTATCCAAAATTAATGAAAGACTTAATGACAAAATTACATCCTGATACAAATTATGTCAAAGTTTTCGATTTGAATAAAAGGGCAATTAATTCAAGTTTAAGTTGTGCACATATGTATGCAACAAATGTACAATTGGCACCAGGGGTACCGTATCTTAAAATTCAGGGAAAAGTATTACATAAAATGCCAAAATTATATTATCCAACAGGGAATAATGCAACTTTTGGAGGCCAAAATTATATTGTTGATAGTGGGACTGCTACAACTTCAAGATTAGCTGCTTTAGATAAAAAAAATATTAAATTAAATGGAGAATTGATGGAAGAGTTGGATATTTTAATGAGAAAAGAAAATGTCTTCGCAAAATCATATGTAATGTTAAAAGATACGGTAGAAAAAAATAAGGAAACTGCACAAGACAATGAAGCACCGAAAGAATTAAGATTAGTATTCAAAAATAAACCTGATTCTGCCAGAAATTATGACAAAGTTGAGGCAGAAAATGAAGTTGCTTTTGTGTATCAGCCCGGACCAAATGGTGAAATTCCGAGAGATGAAATTATCATTTTTGAAAAAAGACCTGATGGACAGTTTGTGAATGAATATTTACGAGAATGGGATCCCAAAGTGGAGCCTTTAACTTATCCGTTATTTTATCCAACAGGAAAAGGTCAATTTTATGAAGGACAAAAACGTGATTCAAATGAAGAAAAATCAAGAAAATTAACAGATAGAGAATACTACGCATTTAAAACACAACAAAGGAATGAAAAAACACATGGTTTTAATCCAATTTTATATGGTGGAAAATTGTTCCTACAGTATCTTTGTGATGCATGGGCGAAAGTGGAAGCTAACAGATTACGGTATATTGATACACATCAACCTAAATTAAGAGCAGCTAACTATAAAGAGGTACATGAAGCATTAAATAAAAAAGCACTAGAAATGGGAAAAGCGCCGGGTACAGTAAAAATTTTGCCAAGCACATTTTATGGAGGTCCAAGATTTATGAGAGAACTTTGTTCTGATGCTATAAGTATGGTTGATGAGTTTGGGAAGCCTACAGCTCTAATTACAATGACAGTAAACCCTGAGGATGAAGATATTATTATGAATTTGTACAAAGATCAAAAAGCATGGGAGAGACCGGATGTAGTAAATAGTTGCTTTTATCAAAAAATGCATGAATTAATTAGATATGTCGAAAAAAGTGAAATTTTTGGTCCTGTTATTGCTTCAGTAGTAGTTGTCGAATTTCAAAAAAGAGGGCTTCCTCATTGCCATTGCGCTTTTACCTTAAAAGAAAAATGGGATACTGTAGAAAAGGTTGATGCTTATGTAAGAGGATATTTACCGCCAAAAAATCAAGAAGAAGCCGATGCTGCGGGAGAAGTGTATGATGAAGAAGATTATGAATTAACAAAAAAATTTATGATTCATACACCATGTGGTATACATAATCCTAATGCTCCTTGCATGGTTAACGGTAAATGTAAAAGAAATTTTCCGAGAGACAATCGAGAAACTACTGAAATGGATGTCAATGGTTTTACAAAACCAAAATGTCCAAAAAATGATAGATCATTTACAATGAAGGTAAAGGGCAAAGATGTTACGGTCGATAATCGTTGGGTCGTACCTCATAGTCCACATTTGCTTAAATATATGAAAAGTCACATAAATGTCGAAGCAGTAAATTCTGTTGCTACCGTATTCTATATTTTTAAGTACATGTTTAAGGGTGATGACAAAGCTTTTATGGAAATGAATGATTCAATGGATAAGGAAATTAATCAAGCACTAAATTATAACGAAGTAAAAAGCTATGAAGATTTCAGATACATTAGTGCTGCAGAAGCTCATTGGAGATTATCTGATTATTGGCTTTATCGATTGTCTCATTCTGTAGATCGCTTGCCTGTGCATCTTGAAGATGAACAAAATTTATACATGGGTGAAAATCCAGATGAAAAAGAATTGGCAAGTGCTACAAAAAAAGATTCAAAACTGATGGCATTTTTTAAAATTAATCAAGAAAGACAAAAAGAAATTAATATTGCTACAAAAAAAATTAAAGATTTAAGAGCAAAAGGAAAAGCTGTGGATCATATTACCGTACCTCAAAAGATATTGTATAATAAAGTTGGAATACATTATGTTTGGGATGGCAAAACTGGAAAATGGAATAAACGAAAAATTACAACTAAACCAAAAATTTGTAGACTATATAATGTTAATCCAAAAAGAACAAATTGTTTCTATCTTAGAAGATTACTAATGGCTGTAGAAGGTCCAACATCATTTGAAGATTTAAGAACAGTAAATGGTACGGTATATGAAACAAATCGTGAAGCATGTGTTGCATTGGGATTAGTTATCAATGACAAGCTATATGAAGATACATTATTTGAGGCAATAAATCACAGTAACCCAAATCAATTCAGATATCTTTTTGCAAGACTTTTAGCTCATTGTGATTTGGGGAATCCTTTGGAATTATTCGAAAAATTTGAACAGCATTTTATTAAAGATTTGCTAAAAAAATGGAGCAAAGATGATGCTATAAAAGTTGCCTGGAGAAGAATTGTCAAAAGTATGCTTAATCAAGATAAACAATTGTCTGATTATCCTGAATTGAATGAATATATGAAAGCAATCGGAACGCAAGATGAAGAGACTTTAGATTTAAAAGCTTTATTAGAAAAGGGAGAGAAAATGTATGACAGTCTAACAAATGAACAAAAACCTATTTTGGATACGGTAGTTGACAAATTAAAAAATCCTAAAAATGGTACTGTATGTATATTTGTTGATGGCCCGGGTGGAACAGGAAAATCATATACTTTTAATACAATTAGAAATTTAGCATACGGAATGGGAAAAAAAGTATTAATAATGGCATGGAGTGGAATTGCAGCATCACTTTATCCAATGGGAAGAACCTGTCACAATGCTTTCAAACTTGATTTTCCATTTGAAAATGACAGTAATAGTTCTGTTAAACCTGCAAGTGAACATGGAAAAATGATTAAAGAAGCAGACTTAATTATATGGGATGAATTTCCAATGGCGCCAAGACATGCTTTAGAAATTATTGATAAAAAATTACAAGAAATAATGGAAAATACTGTAACAATGGGTGGTAAAATTTTATGTACAGGAGGAGATTTTCGACAATGTTGCCCAATTATTGAAAATGCTACTACAGAAGAAATCATAAATGCATCTGTTTGTTGTTCGCCTTTGTGGAAGCAATTTCAAAAATTTATTTTAACCGAAAATAAAAGAGCATTAGCTAATGAAAATGAATTTAAAAGCATGATTTTATCTGTGGGAGATGGAAATTATGGTAATAACCCAGATCTCATTGAAATTCCTGAACAATGTAAAAGCAAAGGGGATATTGTTCAAGAAGTTTTTGGAGACAGTTTACAGCATTTTGATGCTGCTACAGTAATGAAAAGGGCAATTTTAGCAACATGGAATGAAGATGTTGATGCATTAAATGAACAAGTTTCGGATCTTTTGGATCAAGAAACAGAGGTTACTTATCACGCTCAAGATGTATATCATTACGGAGATGAAGTTTTACAAAGTGTCGGACAAATTCATGAAGGATACAAAACTAAAAGAATCAAGGGTTTATCAAGTTTTAAATTAAGGCTCCGAATAAATTCTATTGTGATGCTAATCAGAAATTTATCAATTGAAGATGGCCTCTGTAATGGCACAAGATTAGTTGTAACACATTTGTTAAAACATAGCTTAGTTTGTAAAAAAATAAATATTGATGGGACACTTAGTGAAGGTATCTTAATTCCAAGAATAAGCTTGAATGCAAAACATGGGGTCGTTGATGTAACAAGGCATCAATTTCCAGTAAAATTAGGCTTCTGTTTAACCATTAATAAATCTCAAGGACAAAGCTTAGATCGAGTAGGCGTTGTTTTAAAACATGAATGTTTTTCTCATGGTCAGCTATATGTTGCATTTTCTCGTGCAAAATCTTATGATGGATTGAAAGTTCAATTAAAAGATGGAGAAAAAAATACGCCAAATATTGTTTATAAAAAATTATTAGAAAAAGGCCGAAAATAATACAAAAACAAATCGATTAAAAAACTAAATTTGAAAACTATATACTGTAGCAAAATTATATAATGAAATTAAAGGATGACAAACGGCTCGCCCCCAGCCGTATAACGGGGGCAATCTTCTCCGAAGATCGAGCGCCTTGACGTGGCGGAGTTGCTTAAGGTTTTTACCGACTAAGACTCGATCGCTTAAGAGTTAAAATTTTTTACAGCCGACTAATAATCAAGCAGAAGAATAAAAGATATCAAAAAAATGATGAAAAAAATGTCGAAAAAATTAGAGAACATTTTGAAAAAGACAGAGAAGATAAAAAGAAGAATGAGGATTACTAATTAGAGAAAGATGATTAAAAGTTTTCGGCGACCAAAGTTGGATTCCTACTAACTTTTAAAAGAAAAAAAAACAATAAAAAAAATAACTTTATTTTTAAAATTTAATAGTATCTGGAGGTCCGGTTGCTAATGTGGGTTCGTTGTTTAACCTGGCTCCCCCTCGCCCAGCAGCCACATTTTAACGTCGTGGTGTCGACAGTATATGCTTTTGTTCTTTTTCTTTCTTTTCCTTTTCTTCTTTGATAAATAAAATAATAATAAATAATAATAATAATATAGTTCAAATAAATAAAATCATAATATGTTTCATTTTTGATTGAATTTCTTTCTCCCTAAAATAATATTATGTAGTAATGTCAATAAAAAAAATAAAAATTGGAAACTTCAACCTAGGTATAGCAGCAAGATTGATAAGAAATGCTAATGAATATCTAAAAATATTTGCAATTAATATTTTACCAACAAAAAACGAATAAAAACAAATACATAGTTTAACTAACCTGAATCTTTTAAACATTTTACTTTATAAAAGAGAGAAAAGTTTGATATTTAAATATATTTGCAAGTCAAAAAATGAAGGACAATTCGTCGTGAGAATTTTCATTTTTGTAATAAAAAATTCAATGTTTGGACAAAAACTTTTTATTACAGTAATGTTTGGTGTGAAATTTAATGAAAAAATTTTTAAAAAAATGTGCTGAATTTTTAAAATATTAATCATTGCTAAAAACATGTTTTTGAAAAAAATTTTTTGCTATAAGTTCCTTAACGATTTTTACAGTAATGAGCAATGTTTATTGTCAAAAATGAGTTTGAAATGTAAAAAATTGCAAAATTTTTTTCAAATGTCTGTTAATTCCTATGTTATCCCAATGTTTGCGAGCTCCGGCTTTAGCCGGAGCGACTCTTGTCACCTCTTATGTTTGAGAATGTGTTTGTTTGTTTGTTTGTTTGTTACATTTTTGCCGATCTGTTCCATGTTTGGTATTAAAATGTTGAAAAAATTATGGAGGTAATGCTAAAATAGGTGAAATTCTTCGGAGGCTGCCGGAATTGTGAGTTTTGGGGCTTTAAAGATCCGAAAAAAGGGAGAATGAAAAAATTAATGCAAATTGTTGGGGAATAAAGAAATGTGAATGAATATTGAAAAAAGAATGAAAAAAATGGAATGAAAGATTGATCTGCATAGAATTTTTATTTTTGAGAATGTTATCTTGCTATTGCCAAAAGCTGAGAGGGAAAAGAGGGCAACTGGGCGCCCGCAGGGCGCCTCATGCTGTTATGCCATCGATCAAAAAAAAATGTTAAAATAAAATTTTGCAAATTTTTATAATGAGATACTGTCCAGTTTTAAAGGGTGGTTGGGCAAGTAAAATCGGGCAGAACATGTATCACATTCGTGGGAGCTTTTTTACTGGTGGGATGGTTGTGTCTTACGGGGTGGTTGGTTAGCTATGAGGTTTAGGTTTGTCAGTCTGTTACATTATTGACAATCTATTCAATGTTTTTTATTAAAATGTTGATAATGTGGTAGAGGCTAGAATAGGTGAAGTTCTCCGGAGGCTGCCAGAATTGTGAATTTTGGGGCTTTGAAAGTGAGATCCGAAAAAATAATGAAAACGAGAATGCAAATTGAGGGAGAATAAAAAAATGGGAGTGAATGTCGAAAAAAGAAATAACGCCCGTAGGGCTCCACATTATTAACTGCACCGAAAAAGTGCCAAAAATGCGATTTTCAATGCCCTGGCAAATCGATGCTATTACATATTTTTTGAACTTATGGAACACCCTTATAGATACAATGAAAAATTGAGAAAGTGAAATGATTCCAAAATTAAAATTTTGCTACTGTTTTGTTGGTAAGAGTGTTGAAGAGATTGCCAAAAGCTGATATGGAAAAATAGACAACTGGGCGCCCGAAGGGCGCCTATTGCAGATATGCCCTCGATCGAAAAAAATGTTAAAATAAAAAAAATTCGACGGCGGCACTTTTAAGGGTGGATGGGGCAAGCAAGTAAAATCCGTTGTCAAAAAAGTCTTATAAATTATTCTAATTTAAGTTCTTCCATGTTTTTTTCCTGAAGCAGGGTACCTATCATTGATGCTTTAGCAGACCCTTATGCTTGCATGCATTTTTTCGTTTGATAATACATGGTGTTGATTGAGGGATGGGTCAGGGTTATAAATTTTGAGTTTTTCCCGAAGTCTGATCTAGACAATCTCTAAAATGTAAAATAACTTGAAAAAAATATGTATTTTTGCATAAAGCCTATAAAAACTGAAATTGGACTTTTTTTGCAAAAACTGCAGCAATTTTTAAACTCTAAAATTTGCGTTTTTTGGGTGTAAGAAAGGATAAAGAGGCAAAATAAAAACAAAAAGTGCCATCAATTAAAAATAAAAATTGTATTTATATAAATGTTGAAGAGATAACCATTAAAACCGTATTGTCAAAAATTACTGTATTTTATTTATAGAATTTAAAAGTAATTATTTTCTGATAATTGTGTTAATATAAAGATTTTGCTTTAAATATTGTAAAGCTGAATTTAAACGGTGTAATAGTCTAAATCATTTTGAATTATTGTTTTGGTTTTTTGGCAACAATAAAAACATGCAAATTAATCGACTGAATTGTTGCATAAAAATGTTATTAAAAATCAGTCGAAAATTGCAAAAAGGTGTAAAACCTTTCAAATATTTTTGATAAAACCTATGCAGTACCCCATGTAAAACTTTTGTTTGCGAGCTCCGGCTTTAGCCGGAGCGACTCTTGTCCCTTCGTGTAACTGGAAGCGAGGATGTCTGTAAAACTGAGAAAAATTTATGCTTATTTGGTGTTAAAAGATAGATGATGGTGTGGGGGTAACGATGAAATATGTGGGATGCTCCGGAGGTTGCCATTCTGAAAAGTTATGGGGCTTTGAAAGTGAGATCCGAATGAGAATGAAGAAAGAAAATGCAAATTATTGGGGAATAAAAATGATTGTGAATGCAAATGAAAAAAAGAATGAAGAAAGGGATTGAAAAAAAAGTAAAAAAACACTTTTTTTTCATTTAAAATTTGGAATTTTGCGTTTTGCAAAAAAACATATTTTTGTGTTTCTGCTCTTTTTTTTAAAAGAATAAATTTTGCTTACGCTACATTATTGCGTCCAATCGGATTGGGAAAATATTGATTGTGCAGCTTTATAAATTTAATTATAAAGTTTTGAACTTTAAAAAGCTTTTGTTTTTTAAAGATTTGCACTAATAATTTTTTGAGTAATATCAATTTTTTATTAGTTTTGAACAATACATGAGATTCTTGAAAATCTACAAAAATGTATATGAATGCTTTGTTTAAATATGTTAAACATAAAATTTGTACTTTCTTTAATGTTATAATTTCTTTAATTAAATTTTTTGTCCTGACTTTGTTAAATATTGCACCTGAAATTGTCGAGGACAGGGAATACGGTAGTTTAAATCTTGCTGGTGGAAAAAGAAAAGGCGATGATGCTGATGATTTTTGTGGTTCATTTGTTGAACCAACATTTGCTCATTTACAAAATAATCGTAAAATTTGGCTTTTTTCTGAAGGAAAACATACAACAGTTCAAGATTTATATTTGGATGACAATCATGTCAATGGTTTAATTTGTGGAGTTGCAGCTTTTGTTGGCAAAAAAGGTATCAGAAAAATTGCAGTTTTGCCATCTATTTTTTGCACAATTCTTGAAAGAAATCGTAATGCTGATCCTGTAATTTATATGGAAGTTTACAAAGACAGCTATGACATTTTGTTAGCTCCAATTGCTACAGGAGGACATTGGTATCTTGCAGCATTTTTCGTTGATACAAAAATTGTTGTTGTAATTGACAGTTTGCACTATCCTGTTCCAGCAATTTTTTGGTCTCTAAAATCTTCTGTTGAATCAATTTTGCATTTGCAATTTACCATAAAAAATGTTAATGATACTGTAACATTGCAGCAAAATGGATATGATTGCGGAGTAAACGGTTTTCGAAATGCTGAAGAAATTTGCTTTCATGGAAAATGTAATCTGTTAGTTCCCTATTATCCAGAAGCTGAAAGAGCAAGAGCACGCGAAATTTTAAGAAAATTAAAAGATAACGAAATTGCAGATGAATGGGTCCCTCATGTTCGAAATTCAACCGATTTTACTCATTTGAATAAGCCATCTGACAACGTTGAAGAAGTTATATTGATAAAAGATGATGATTCAGACGTTGAAATTATTGAATCAAAAAATAATAAAAATGCAACTACAGTAATCCAAAAAAATATTATTCTTAAAAAAGATACAGTAAAAATTAACGATGACAGAATTTGTAATCTTAGCATCGGCTGTTTAAATGAACCAGTACAAAATATGGGTATTGATGGCTCTATGGAAATGGATGCAACAATAAAAGAACATGCTGAAAAAAATGAAGCAACTACGGTAACCCCAAAAAATAATAACGATAAAAAGGTTACTGTAACAAAGAAAGATGACAATATTTTTGATATCAGTTTCAGTTGTTTAAATGATCCAATAAAAAACATGGTCATTAATGATTCAATGGAATTTGCAATTGATATACCGATAAAAACTGAAATAGTAGATACTGTACTTTCAGTTGAAAATAAAAAAGGCACAAAAAGAACATCAAATTGTTTTGAAAAAGATTTAAAGAATGAAAAGGCAAAAAACGATGTTTTTGATAATTCGATTGAAATTGATTTACCAGAAAATACACAAGAAAAAATGGAAGCTGATGAAAAAAATGAATCAAAAGATTTCAATTTAATGACAAATGAGGAAGAAGTTAAAGCTAAAAAAGAAGCAACTGAAAAATTTGCAGAATTTTGTAAACGTAAAAAAATAAAAAAGGATGCTAAAGCGAAAACAAAATACAATTTAGCAATAAAAACTGTAGAACAAAAAATCACTGCAAATGAAAAATTGAAAGAATATATGAAGAACAAAAGATCACTGGAAAGTAAAGCAGAAAAGCAAGAAAGATTAAAAAAAGATGCACAATCAAAACAAATAAAGCGTGAAAATGAAACCGAAGAAGAAAAAAAACAGAGATTACAAACAAATAAATTAAGAAAACAAATTAATTTAACAATTAACAAAATTGAAAAACAACAAGAATGGGAAAAAGAGAGAGATGAAAGGATAAAAAATGCTAAAAAAATTTTGCCCTTTGTTCGAAGAGCAGCAGCTGATCATAAAAACGTTAAACAATTTAAATTGGGAAAACGTAATGTAATTTGTACCAAATGTGGAGCTCAACATTACAATACAGAACCGCGAGGAAAAGATGGAAGTTTTACAAGTTGTTGTCAACAAGGAAAAGTAAAAATGGAAACGGGAGTTAAAGATTATCCAGAATTTTTAAAACAGTTAATGACAAAAACACATGCTGATAGCGGTTATGTTAAAGTATTTGATATTAATAAACGAGCAATAAATTCAAGCTTAAGTTGTGCCCATATGTATGCAAAAAATATACAGTTGGCACCTGGAGTACCGTATCTCAAAATACAAGGAAAAATTTTACATAAAATGCCAAAAACTTATGAACCATACGGTAATAATTCAACTTTTGGAGGCCAGAATTATATTGTTGACAGCGGTGTTGCAACCACTTCAAGATTAGCAGCCTTGGAGAAAAATAATATTAAAATTAACGAAGATTTAATGCTGGAATTGGATCAGATTATGAGAGAAACAAATGCTTTTGCTAAATCATATATAATGCTCAAAGACACAATTGAAAAGGCAAAAAGTGAAACCGATGAAAATGAGCCATTAACTGAATTAAGATTAGTTTTTAAAAATAAACCCGATGCATCAAGAAATTATGATAAAGTTGAAGCAGAAAATGAAGTTGCTTTTGTATATAAACCCGGTCCTAATGGAGAAATTCCAAGAGATGACATTGTAATACATAAAAAAAGGCCTGATGGACAATTTTTAAATGAATATTTAAAAGAATATGATCCTAAAGTTGAATCTTTAACTTATCCACTTTTTTATCCAACAGGAAAAGGTGAACTTTATGAAGGACAAAAACGAGATCCAAAAGATGAAAATTCCAGAAAATTAACAGAAAGGGAATATTTTGGATTCAAAACTCAACAAAGAGAGGAAAAACAATATGGTTTTAGTCCAATTTTATATGGTGGAAAATTGTTTCTACAGTATCTTTGTGATGCATGGGCAAAAATTGAAGCATCAAGATTACGGTATATTGATACTCATCAACCTAAATTGAGAACTGCTAATTATAAAGAAGTTCATGAAGCGTTATTTAAAAAAGCAACAGAACTCGGAAAAGCCCCGGGTACTGTCAAAATTTTGCCAAGTACTTTTTATGGTGGACCAAGATATTTAAGGGAACTTTGTTCTGATGCAATTAGTATGGTTGATGAATTTGGAAAACCAACAACTTTAATAACAATGACAGTTAATCCAGAGGATGAAGATATAATTATGAATTTATACAAAGATCAAAAAGCTTGGGAAAGACCTGATGTTGTTAATAGCTGTTTTTATCAAAAAATGCATGAACTTATTAGAGTTGTTGAAAAGGATCAGATTTTTGGGCCAGTAATTTGCTCAGTGGTAGTAGTAGAATTTCAAAAAAGGGGACTTCCACATTGCCATTGTGCATTCACTTTGAAAGAAAAATGGGATACTCCTGAAAAGGTTGATGCTTATGTTCGAGGTTATTTGCCACCAAAAAATCAAGAAGAAGCCGATGCTTCTGGTGAAGTTTATGATAAAGAAGATTATGAAAATACCATAAAATTCATGATTCATACGCCATGTGGAATTCATAATCCTGATGCACCATGTATGGTTAACGGTAAATGTAAAAGACGTTTTCCTAGAGAATATCGAGAAGATACTGAAATGGATGTCAACGGTTTTACTTTACCAAAGTGTCCAGAAAATGAACGATCATTTACAATGAAAGTAAAAGGAAAAGAAGTAACTGTGGATAATCGCTGGGTTGTTCCACATAATCCTCATTTACTTAAATATATGAAAAGTCATTTAAATGTTGAAGCTGTAAATTCAATAGCTACAGTATTTTATGTTTTTAAATACATGTTTAAAGGAGACGATAAAGCTTTTATGGAAATGAATGATTCCATAGATAATGAAGTTCATCAAGCATTGAATTATAATGAAGTTAAAAGCTATGAAGATTTTCGTTATATTAGTGCGGCGGAAGCTCATTGGAGATTATCAGATTACTGGCTTTATCGATTATCTCATTCAGTCGATCGTTTGCCTGTACATCTTGAAGATGAACAAAGTGTGTACATGGGAGAAAATCCTGATGAAGAAGAAATGAAAAATGCAGCGAAAAAAGATTCCAAGCTTATGGCTTTTTTTAAAATTAATCAAGAACAACAAAAAGAAATTGATAAAGCAAATGCAACAATTAAAGCATTAAGATCTGAAGGTAAAGCTGTAGATCATATTACGGTACCTCAAAAAATACTGTATAACAAAGTTGGAAAAGATTACGTTTGGGATGCAAAAGTTGGACAATGGAATAAAAGAAAAATTACAACTAAACCTAAAATTTGCAGGTTATATAATGTTAATCCAAAAAGAACAAATTGTTTTTATCTTAGAAGATTGTTAATGGCTGTTCCCGGTCCAACTTCATTTGAAGATTTGAGAACTGTAAATGGAACAAAATATGACAGTAATCGTGAAGCATGTGTTGCATTGGGATTAGTTATAAATGATAAACTTTATGAAGACACTTTATTTGAAGCTATTAATCACAGTAATCCTAATCAATTTAGGTATCTTTTTGCAAGACTTTTAGCTCATTGTGATTTAGGAAATCCACTGGAACTTTTTGATAAATTTGAAGAAAATTTAATTAAAGATTTGCTTAAAAAATGGGGCAAAGAAGATGCAAAAAAAGTTGCATGGAGAAGAATTGTAAAAAGCATGCTTAATCAAGATAAACAATTATCTGATTATCCAGAACTTCAAGCTTACATGAATGAAATTGGAATGCAAGAAGAAGCTACATTAGATTTAAAAGCTTTATCAGAAAAAGGTATGAATATGTATAATACTTTAACTCCAAGTGAACAACGTCCAGTTGTGGATACTGTAATTGAACAATTAAAAAATCCAACAAAAGAAGGTTTATGTATTTTTGTAGATGGTCCTGGTGGAACAGGAAAATCCTATACATTTAATACAATTCTAAATTTGGCTTTGGGAATGGGAAAAAAGGTATTAATAATGGCATGGAGTGGAATAGCAGCTTCACTATATCCCATGGGAAGAACATGTCATAATGCTTTTAAACTTGATTTTCCATTTGAAAACGATAGTAATAGTTCATTAAAACCTTCAAGTGAACATGGTAAAATGATTCAAGAAGCTGATTTAATTATATGGGATGAATTTCCAATGGCACCACGACATGCCTTAGAAGTTATTGATGATAAATTGCAAGAAATTATGGGAAATACTGTAACAATGGGAGGTAAAATTTTGTGTACCGGCGGAGATTTTCGACAATGTTGCCCTATCATTGAAAATGCTACTACTGAAGAAACTATTAATGCATCTGTTTGTTGTTCCCCTTTGTGGAAGGAATTTCAAAAGTTTATATTAACAGAAAATAAAAGAGCTTTAGAAGATGAAGTTGAATTTAAAAAAATGATTTTATCAGTTGGTGATGGAACTTTTGGTGATAATCCAGATTTCATTGAAATTCCTGAACAATGTAAAAGCAAAGGTGATATTGTTCAAGAAGTTTTTGGAGATAGTTTAAAAACTTTTGATGCAGTTACAGTAATGAAAAAGGCAATATTAGCAACTTGGAATGAAGATGTGGATGCATTAAATGAAAAAGTTTTGGATCTTTTGGATGAAGAAACTGAATTTACTTATCATGCTCAAGATGTATATCATTATGGCGATGAAATTTTACAAAGTGTTGGCGAAATTCATGAAGGATATAAAACTAAAAGAATCAAGGGTTTATCCAGTTTTAAATTAAGACTCAGAATTAATGCAATTGTAATTTTGATACGAAATTTATCTATTGAAGATGGTTTATGCAACGGAACACGATTAGTTGTTACAAATTTATTAAAACATAGCATCGTTTGTAAAAAAATTAATATTGATGGAACACTTAGTGAAGAAATTTTGATTCCACGAATTAGCTTAAATGCAAAACATGGAGTTGTTGATATTACAAGGCATCAATTTCCTGTTAAACTTGGTTTCTGTCTTACTATTAATAAATCTCAAGGACAAAGTCTAGACCAAGTTGGTGTTGTTTTAAAACATGAATGTTTTAGTCACGGTCAACTTTATGTTGCTCTTTCACGTGCAAGATCTTATGCTGGATTAACAATTCAGTTAAAAGATGGAGAAACTGCTACTCCTAATATTGTTTATAAAAGATTATTGGAATTGGGCAAAAAATAATACAGTAAAAATTCTAATAATGAAATAAAACAGCATGATGCATTTTAATATTTATTAACTTTTAATTTTTTTAATACATTTCTATTATAGCATTAAAAAAAACTGCTAAAATTAACAATGTCAACAAAAAGCAATTTTATCAAAGAAAAAATTTATCATTTAAAAAACAACTAAAAAAGAGCTAAATAAGACTACGGTAATTTAAAATAATGCTTCATGAACCACATGCAATTTTTCTATTTCAAATAATGTAATTGCTGTGTATGAACCTTAGCTGCAGGTGAAAGTAGCATTTTTTAGGAATCCTGACAACAACAACAAAGTAAGTTTTTTTCATATTTAATCCAAGTTTTAATCTTTTATTTTTTAGTTCAATTAGCAACTTTTATACTGATCTAAAATATATTGGTTTTAAGCTTATATTCTATTAAAATGTAAGCAATTATATAAATTACAATTCGAAGATAGAGTGTCTCAAAAATCCACCAAATATTTTCAATTCTGATGGTCTTTAAATAACGTAAGTATAATTTTTTATGTGTAAAAAGTTACAAGGTAATTTTTAGTCTTCAATACGATATTTTCAACAGCAGTTCAAACAAGCGAAAACCAATAACAATCGTAGTTCAATGCTCATTATTAAGTCAATTCTTTGCAAATATAAATACTAATTACAACTTTATAATATTATTTTTTGACTTTGCTATTTTTTGTTTGTTGTTTATATAAATAAAAATTATTCTTTTTAATCGATTAAGCAATATACACGGAAACTACAGTAAGAAAACGGAATTATTACTTACTCATTTTTGCATGCTTTAAAGATAAGGAAAATAGTAAAAAGAGAAAAAAAGAGAAGCATCAATGAGAAAACAAAATTCGACAAGCTTAAGAGGGTGTATGGGGAAATTTGTTTCTATAGTGGGTTCTTTATTTAACCTGGAATCTCCCTGTTCCAGCAGCCATAATTTAACGTCGTGGTATGGACGAATAATATTGTATTACCACATTTGATTTTGAAATATATTTATTGGAAATTGAATTGAATTTGAAAATTAATGAATGGCTTCACACATTGAAAAAGTTGAAATTTGATATAATAAATTAATTGAACCGTATTTTTTATAAAAATTTGCTTGCAATTGATTCATTTGATCTGAAAACGAGAAATAGCCAGCCAACCAGCCAATTAACAAACAAAAGAAATAATACAAAAGAAATTTCATCCGCTACAGTAATTACTGTATGGGTGATTAAGGATACTGATAACCTTTTTAATAATACAACAACAAATGTGAAAAAGAATTTATTATTTTAATAAAATCAAAATATACGACAAAAACATATATGCAGTAAAACAAATAAATACAAACACGCAGCAAATCGACAATCACCGTAAAGCAATTGAAGTGTGATATCCGAATCAAAAAAACTTTTAATTTCTTTCGCGTTAAGAATTTTTTTAAAATTCAAAAAATAAATTTTTTGAAAAAATCTTGATAATTTTTATAAAAAATATCAAACAAAATTAATAAAACAAAAACCATTTTGGTAATTTTAAAATATGTCGTTTGTAGTGTTGTCTACGTTACAAATTTCAGGACATTGTAACACTTAAATTAAAAAAATGAACTTGATAAATAAAATGTTTGATTGCAAAAGAACTGCAGGAATGAAAATTTTTTTGTAATGTGTTCAGTCAGGATCATAAATTGCCCATGTAAAATGTTTACGAGAAATGGCCCCGGCTTTAGCCGGGGCTTCGCTTGTCCCTTTTGTGTAATTGAAAATGTGGATGTCTGTTTGTCTGTTACATCTTCGAAAAATGTGTGCTTATTTGGTGTTAAAAGATAGATGATGTGATGGGGGTAACGATGAAATATGTGGGATGCTCCGGAGGTTGCCATTTTAAAAAGTTATGGGGCTTTAAAGGTCCAAAAAATGGGGAATGAAAAAGATAATGCAAATTTACGGGGAATAAAGAAATGTGAATGAACTTTTTTAAACTTTAGCTATGAGTTTTATGATTTGCATGGACACTTTAAAATTGATATAAAAGTAAATGAGTGCAAAAATATGGAGTCATTCATGAGAGTTTTTTTACTGGTGGGATGGTTGTGTCTTACGGGGTGGTTGGTTAGCTATGAGAGTTAGGATTGTTTTTTACATTTTTGACAATTTGTTCCATGTTTGCTATTTAAATTTTGATAAAAATATGGAGGTTATGCTAAAATAGGTGAAATGCGTCGGAGGCTGAATTCCGGCGGAATTATGAGTTTCTGGAAGTGAGATCCGAAAGGAGAATTAGAAAAATGCAAATTGACGGGGAATAAAAATGTGTGAATTGGATATTAAAAAAAGAACGAAAAAACGGCAATAAAAGATTAAGAAGACGAAATGACTTGCATAGGATTTGTATATATTTTTGAGAAAATAATTTTGCCATTGTTTCGTTGTATATTGAAGAGGTTACCAAATATTTTGATAAATTAGTTAATTGATTTTTAGTTAATGCCGTGGCGCCCGCAGGGCGCCTCGTGTCATATTAATTTTTTAGAACATTTAATGTATCAGATGTTATAATTTTTTTTGGTTTAGTAAGAAATGCAAAGTTTAAAGTTGTTAACTGTTTAATTAATAAAATTGTATTTTTTAGTGCTGGAAAGGTTTTTAAACAAATGTTTTTCTTTATTTAATATGCAAACTTTTTGATTTAATTAATAATGGTTTATTCTGTGAGTTTAAAGTTTAAAAAATGCAGAAGCTTCAAAAAAATGCTGCAAGCCCATGTAACTTCGAATAAGAGCTACTGAAAAACCATTTGTATAAAATAGATGTAATTAATAAATCATAAGATATTAGCTTCTTTTTGGATTTAAGAGGGATTCAAGAAACTGTTGAACTTTTTAATAAACATGCAAAAATTAATGATATTAAATTTTAAGGTTAAATAACAGACAATAAAAAAATCAGAAGTTTCGAAAAAAATTTATGTAAACCTTAAAATTTAAAAACATCTAAAATTGAAAATGTGTTTATCAGTTTGTATGTTACATTTTTGAGGATCTATTCCATGTTTAGTATTTAAATGTTGAAAAATTTATGGAGGTTATGCTAAAATAGGTGAAGTGCTCCGGAGGCTGCATGAATTGTGAATTTTGGGGCTTTGAAATTGATATCCGAAAAGGAAATGAAAAAAATAATGCAAAAATAATTTTTGTTTTAATAAGTTTTTTAATTAGTGACTTGGCCTCATGTTATATTAATGTTTAGATGAGTATAAATTAAGGATAAAATGCAGACGTTTCAAAAAATCTGCTGCAAAAGCCCGTGTAATTTCGAATAAAAGCTGTCGAAATACCGAGCGCTTGAAATAGATAATAGTATGTAATTATAAATTATTAGCTTTTTGAACTTTTGGAGAAAAATTCGAGAAACTGTTGAAAAAATTAGTGCTATTAAATTACAAAGTTTCCAAGTTTCTGAAGAAGAAAGGTACATTTTCATCTTCTAATTTTTTAAAATTTTAAAGACTAAAAAATGAATGTGGTAATGCAAAATGACGGAATGATTTTCATAAAATTAATTGATCAGAATGAATTAAACTTCCCATTTTGGATTAAAACTTATGTGGGTTTTAATTAGACCCAATGACTTGCCTCGTGTCATAAAAGTGTCAAAGAAATTTAATAAAGTTTTCTTCCGCTCCTTTTTTTTGGTTCTGAGAGTAGTGGAAAGATTTTAAATAAAATGTTTAATAACATAAATATTTTTTTGTGCTGGAATGGATTTCTTAAACAGTTGCATTTCTGTATTTAAAATGCAATTTTTTTGATTCAAAAAGTGCCGGTTTAAATAAGGGAAAAATGGACCCGTTTCAAAAAATCTGTTGCAAAAGTCCGTGTAACTTCGGATAAAATATTTAAAGACCGACTGCTGAGAATATATAATAGTGTGAAATTAATTCAAGGTACTGTGCAAAAACGAATAATTAATTATTAGCTACAAACAGAGAGTAGGGAAATGTTTGTGGAATGGATATATAAAATATGTATGAAATTCACTATGAATATTAATAATTTTTGAAATTGAAAAATTTGCATAACATTGCTAAAAAGCGTGTGGAGTTTGTTAGAAGCTTTGCGAAACATTGCAAATCCAATGTCTTTGATCAAAACCTATGCAATACCTCATGTAAAACTATTGTTTGCGAGCTCCGGCGTTAGCCGGGGCTTCACTTGTCCTCCTTGTGTATGTGAGAATGTGGATGTTTGTTTGTCATGTGTTACATCTGCGAAAAATGTGTGCTTATTTGGTGTTAAAAGATAGATAGTTGCATGCTGGTTATGAAATTAATAGTCCCATCTTCCGGAGGTGGCCATTTTGAAAAGTTACGGGGCTTTGAAATTAAGATCCAAAATAGAATGAAAAAAAATAATGTAAATTGTTGGGGAATAAAAAAATGAATTTTTTAAGAATGAACTGTTATAATAATTTGAATAAATTTGTTGAATGGATTTGAAAACATTTTTTTCATTTGAGCTTTGAACTGCTTTAAAAGGTAGTTCAAAAATTTTTTGGAGATTAGTGGATTAAAAAGTTTGCCATTAACTCCCTTTTTCAAGTTTACTTGAAAATAAATTAAATTTTAAACTTTTGTTTGTTGCCCGAAAGGGTTTGTAATTGCCCGAAAGGGTTTGTTTGTTGCCCGAAAGGGTTTGTTTGTTGCCCGAAAGGGTTTGTTAGAAATTTATGTTAGAAATTGGCATTGATAAATACTTATGTTAAATAAAAATTTGGAGGATCTTTCTGTCGGGCCGCTGGAGATTGATCTAATAAATCAGGGAGGGACGCCTCAAAATAATGATGTTATTACAATTAATGATGATGAAAATGTTGGTGATGCAAGACTGGATGAGGTTGTAAACAATTCCCTCCAAATTCCACTTGCTCTATACAATTTAAATAAAGTTATAAACAAGGAATTCATTGATGATGCAACAATTGATTCTGTTATAAATAAAGATGTTATCCAAGGCAATCCTGAAATTTTATTGGTCAGTGCCACAGTTTGGGAGCAAAGAATCATTGAAAATTGGGGCGATGAAAGAAGGCTTCCAAACAGATTGCCAACAATTCCACGATACAGTAATACATTTAAAAAAGCTATAATACCAATACATATGTTAAATCATTGGAATTTAGCAATTTTGGATAAAGATACAAAAATATGCACATTTTATTGTACTTTAAGATGGCCATTACGAGAACCATTTTATTCAAAGTTAAAACTCATTTGTTGTTTGCTTTGTGATGGTGAAGAATGTGAAATTGTCACAGCCCCGGATGATTCTTTTTTAACCCAATATGACGGATACAATTGTGGCCCAATGATTTGTATGCTTGCATACAGAATTTTAAATAATGAAATTTTAACATTTGGAACAACAGAAGCTAATGCTTGGAGGCAAGAAGTTTATAATTTTTATATTCCTTTTGTTACAAATACAAATACCAACAATGACAATGATGTTCAAGTACTTGATGGGGCAGAATCAATGAAAAAAGGAATTAAAAGTGAGATTTTGGATTTGTCTTTTGAAGCAAATAAAATGATACAAAATATTGATAAAATTACATTTGATGAAAGTAAAATTGAAGTGGAAAAAAATTTTTTAATAAAAAATGATGAAATTGAGGAAAATAATATTGATTTGAAAAATGGAATAAAAAGGAAATCAAGTAATAATGAACACAAAAATGTAAAAAAGGCTAAATTTGATGAAGATGAGGAAGAGGCAATGGAAATAGATAAAGAAGAGCCATTGTCGAATGACGAAGAAGAAAAACTTAAAAAACAAGCAAAAGAAACATTTATTGCATACTGTAATCGAAAAAATATTAAAAAAGGCAAATCTTCAAGGTCTGATTTTAATTCAGCTATATCATTTTTACATAAAAAATTGGAAGAAAATGAAAAGCTTAAAGTTAGCATGAAAAATAAAAAACCTAAAATTGATGATGAAAATAAACAAGAAGAAGAACAAATGGAAGTTGATAAAAAACCAATTGATAATGACAAAAAAATGTCGGACGAGGAAGAAACAAAATTGCTAAATGAAGCTAAAGAAACCTACGCTGAATTTTGTCGCCGATTAAAGATATCTAAAGCAAAATCGAGAAATAAATATAGTGCTGCGATTAAAAGTGCACAGGAAAAACTAGCTGAAAATGAGCGCATAAAAAATTATATGAGAAATAAACGCAAAACAATGACACATGAAGAAGATAATTGTCTAAAAGAGGTGAGAAAGCTGCAGAAAAAAGATATGTCACAAAAATTATCTGAAAATTCAAAAGCAGACAACAATAAATCTCAAATTAAAAAGCGACTGACAGAAACTGAAGATGAAAAATCACAAAGATTACAAAAAGTTGCAGATTCAATGCAAAATCTCAGAGATGACGAAACTGAAAATGAAAAAAATGAAAGATTACTAAAAGTTGCAGAATCAATGCAAAAGCTTCGAGAGAATGAAACTGAAGATGAGAAATCACAAAGATTACAAAATAATAAAAATCGAAAAGCTTTATATCAAACTATTAAAAAAATTGAAAAACAAGAAAAATTGAAAAAAGAAAGAGCTGACAGAATTGAAATTTTAAAAAAAGTCCTGCCATTTGTTGTCAGAAAAGGCGGTGAATATGAAAATGTTGAACCATTCAAATTGGGGAAGAGAGATAAAATTTGTAGTGGTTGTGGAGCTAAACATTTTCGAACTGAAAAGGCACAAAAAGATGGGACATTCACGAGTTGTTGCAAACAAGGAAAGATAAAAATGGAAGCTGGAGTTTCAGATTACCCTCAAAACTTGAAAGATTTGATGACAAAAAAGCACAAAAATGAAAAATATGTCAAAGTTTTTGATGTAAACAAAAGGATGATAAATTCAAGTTTGAGTTGTGCTCACATGTATGCCAAAAATGTAAATTTAGCCCCAGGCGTACCTTATCTCAAAATTCAAGGAAAAGTTTTACACAAAATGCCAAGAACATATTTGCCTTCTGGAAATAATGCTACTTTTGCAGGTCAGAATTATATTGTTGATAGTGCTGAAGCTACCGTAGCCCGTGTACAAGCTGGAGTTAAAAATAATATAAAACTTAATGAAGAGTTAATGAAAGAACTGGACGAAACAATTAGGGAAGTAAATATCTTTGCACAAGCATACACAATGCTAAAGGAAACAGTGGAAAAACAAAAGGCAAATGAAAAAGCAACAGGAGAAAAATCAAATGAATTGAGATTGGTTTTTAAAGGTAAACCCAATGCAAAAAGAAATTATGATAGAGTCGAAGCCGAAAATGAAATTGCATTGGTTTACACTCCTGGACCTGATGGTGAAATTCCTCGAGATGATATTGTAATATTTGATAAAAAAGCAGGAAATAATACATATGAAGTTCTACCTGAATGGGATCCCCGTGTTGAACCTTTGAGTTACACATTATTTTATCCAAATGGAAAAGGAACTTTTTACGATAATCAACTTTGTGATCCCAATGAACCCACATTTGGAAAGCTAACAGAAAGAGAATATTATGCATTTAAAATTAATGACAGATGTGAAGAAATTTATGGATTTAATCCAATTTTGCATGGTGGAAAACTTTTTCTACAGTATCTTTGCGATGCGTGGGCAAAAGTTGAAGGAAGCAGGTTACGGTATTTAAATGTAAATCAAAAAAAGCTTAAAGTTGCCAAAGATGTCCAAGAACATTTAAATCGACAAGCAGCAAAATTAGGACGTACTCCTGGAAGTCTTAAAATTTTGCCAAGTACATTTTACGGGGGACCAAGATACTTAAGGGAACTTTGTTCAGATGCTATTTCTATGGTTGATGAATTTGGGAAACCAACTACTTTAATAACAATGACCGTGAATCCTGAAGATGAAGATATAATTATGAATCTTTATGAGAACCAAAAAGCATGGGAAAGACCTGATGTTGTAAACAGTTGCTTTTATCAAAAAATGCATGAATTAATCCGTGTTATTGAAAAGGAAGAAATTTTTGGGCCTGTTGAATGCTCGGTGGTTGTTATTGAATTCCAAAAACGTGGGCTTCCTCATTGCCATTGTGCTTTTACATTAAAGGAAAAATGGGATACTGTAGATAAAGTTGACACATATATTAAAGCTTTTTTGCCACCGTTATCTCAAGAAGAAGCCGATAAATGTGGTGAAATTTTCGATGAAGAATATTTGGAATATGTCCAAAAATTTATGATACATAAACCATGTGGCATACATAATCCAAAAGCACCATGCATGGTCGATGGCAAATGTAAAAGAAAATTTCCTCAAAACTTTTGTGAAGAAACAGTTATGGATGATAATGGGTTCACACGACCTAAGCGTCCTGATAATGGGAGATCTTTTAAAATGAAAGTTAACGGAAAAGAAGTCGACGTCGATAATCGATGGGTTGTGCCGCATAATCCTTATTTACTTAAACTCATGCAATCTCATATAAATGTTGAAGCAATAAATTCTATTGCTACAGTATTCTATGTCTTCAAATACATGTTTAAAGGTGATGATAAGGCATTTGTTGAAATGAATGAATTTATCGATAACGAAATGGTTCAAGCTTTAAATTACGATGAAATTAAAAGTTATGAAGATTATCGATATATTAGTGCTACCGAAGCTCATTGGCATTTATCTGATTTCTGGATGTATCGGTTAAGCCATTCAGTCGATCGACTTGCAGTACACCTTGAAAATGGACAAAGCCTTTATATGGGAGAAGATGCGGGAGATGAAGAGATGGAAAAAGCTAAAGAAAAAGATTCAAAGCTTATGGCATTTTTCAAAGTTAATCAAGAACGTGAAAAAGAAATTGCAAAAGTTAAAGAAACAATTGAAAAATTAAAAGCGCAAAAAGAACCGATAAATCATATCAAAATCCCTGAAAAAATACTGTACAATAAAATTGGAATTGATCATGTTTGGGATGGAAAAGCTGGAAAATGGAATCCAAGAAAAAAAACTACAAAGCCAAAACTTTGCAGATTATATAATGTAAATCCTAAACGAACAAATTGCTTTTATCTAAGAAGATTGCTAATGGCTGTCCCTGGACCAACTTCATTTGAAAATATTCGAACTGTTGATGGAGTACTGTATCCAACATATCGTGAAGCATGTGTAGCGCTTGGATTAGTTGTTAATGATAAATTATACGAAGATACACTTTTTGAAGCGTTAAATCATACAACACCGTATCAGTTCAGATATTTATTTGCACGATTATTGGCTCATTGCGATCTTGGGAATCCGTTGGAATTATTTGAAAAATTTGAAGACCACTTAATTAAAGATTTACTTAAAAAATGGAGCAAAGATGATGCGAAAAATGTTGCATGGAGAAAAATTGTTAAAAGTATGCTTAATCAAGATAAGCATTTATCAGATTATCCAGAATTGGAAGCATACATGAAAGAAATTGGATTCGAAGATGAAGATACAATTGATTTAAAAGCTTTATACGAAGAAGGAACTGCAAATTATACTGTAATGAATAAAGAACAAAAATCAATTGTGGATACGGTAACTGCAAAATTACAAGATCCAACAGATAAAAATTGTTGCATTTATGTTGATGGAATTGGTGGATCAGGAAAAAGTTACACTTTTAATACAATTCGAAAATTAGCGATGGGAAAAGGTTTTAAAGTTGTAATAATGGCATGGAGCGGAATTGCTGCATCATTATATCCAATGGGAAGAACGTGTCATAATGCATTTAAACTTGAATTTCCTTTCGAAAGTGACAGTAATAGCGGAGTAAAGCCCAATTCATCGCATGGAAAAATGCTTGAAGAAGCAGATATTATAATATGGGATGAATTTCCAATGGCTCCTAAACGTGCTCTTGAAGTTGTCGATAGTAAACTTCGTGAAATAATGGGCAAAGATATTCCATTTGGTGGAAAAATTCTTTTATGCGGTGGCGATTTTCGTCAATGTGCTCCAATTATTGAAAATGGTACTGTAGATGAAATTATCGGAATTTCAGTTTGTTGTTCACCTTCGTGGAAACAATTCCAAAAATTCAAACTCATTGAAAATGTCCGAGCATTGGCTCACGAAAATGAATTTAAAAAGATGTTGGTCGAAATTGGAGAAGGAAGACTTGGTGAAAATCCAAATGAAATAAAAATTCCAGAAGAATGGATGAGCAAAGGGGACATTATTGACGAAATTTTTGGCGATGTTATGGAAAATTATGACCCCGCTACAGTAATGAAACGTGCAATTTTAGCAACATGGAATAAAGATGTTGATGACTTAAATGAACAAGTTTTGGATCTTTTGGATGAAGAAACTGAAGTCACTTATCATGCACAAGATGTTTACCATTACGGTGATGAAATTTTACAAGCTGCCGGGGAAATTCATCAAAATTACAAAACAAAAAATATTAAAGGATTGCCAAGTTACAGACTAAGACTCCGAAAAAATGCAATTGTAATGCTAATCAGAAATTTATCAATTGAAGATGGACTTTGCAACGGTACACGATTAGTTGTTACAAATTTATTGAAGCATAATTTAGTTGTGAAAAAAATCAACATCGATGGATCTCTTAGTGATGAAATTCTAATACCTCGAATTAGTCTTACTGTTAAACATGGAGTTGTCGATGTAACTCGACATCAATTCCCTGTTAAACTTGGATTTTGCATGACAATAAATAAAAGTCAAGGCCAAACAATGGATAAAGTTGGAGTAGTTTTAAAGCATGAATGCTTTTCTCATGGTCAACTTTATGTTGCATTCTCTCGAGTACGGTCAACTGAAGGTTTAAAAGTTGTGCTTCCAGAGGATAAAACATCTACGGCTAATATCGTTTATAAAAGATTGTTGGAATTGGGAAAAAAATGAAGAAGGCTGCAAATCGAAAAATACCGTAATCATAAACTTGCAAAATAAAACTATCTAATTTAAAGTATGACAAATGGCTCGCCCCCTGCCAAAAAGGGGGCACCCGTTCGAGGTTGACCACTTTGACGTAGTGGACGGGCTTAAGGCTACAGTAGCCGACCAAGAGTCAACCGAAACAAAAAGCTACAGTATGATTTGGAAAAAATGAAAGCAGAGAAAAAATGTCTAGGAAGAAAATAAATAACAAAAAAGGTTTCAGCCACCGGAGTAAAAATTACTTCTTTATTTATTAAGGATGCTTAGTACCTTTAAAATATTAAAACAAGAGAAAATAAAAGTACATTAGAATTTGTGAAAAAGAAATAAAGAGCAGAAAAAAGAGAAAATAATAAGAACAAAGCAGAAAGATATCTCATGATTTTTTTAAATAAAATACTCACTTTAAAGTAATACTTCTCCGGTATAGCGCGTCCGGCAAGCTCTTCGATTTAGCTAATCCGGTAAGCCTCGCTCGCGTAATCCGGTAAAAAGAGCGGTTACAAAATTGAAACATTTGATTCATTTCGTTTTTAAAAAAGTTTTTTTTTGATTGAATTTGATTTTAATCATGCCTAAATGGAAGTTTATCAGTCGTAAAAAAAATAAAAAAAATTGGAACAAATAAACTTATGAGTTACAGTAATCATCTGAGTTCCTTCTGGCTTTCTAATATTATAAGCATAAAAATAGATGGTGCAATCTATAAATGTTCGAAATTAGTTTAAAACCAAAAAACATAAACTAAAACAAATACATAGATTCACCGACCTTTTTTACATTTTGTAATATAAATTATAAATAAATAAATAAGTTCATATTTTTTTCCAATATTTGTTCAAAAAAACTTTGTTTGTGTCAAAAAAAAATTCATTGAATAAAATTTCTTTCGTGTTAGGAGTTTTTGAACACATAACTTTCATAAAACTTTTTTTGCTACAGTATTCTGTTCTATTTTATCTTATATTTCAAACAAAGCGAAATTCACCAATTTTTTCAAGTAGCGTTGAAAGCTGTATCATTAGTCATTTAAGAAACTTTAAGGTTTAGATAATATGCATGAGGTGCCTAATGAACGGTGTCCAATTTATGCAAATTTAATGATTTTTAAATGAAAAATATTATGCAAAAATGAATGAAATTATTTATTTATTTTTATTATGTGTAAAATGACAAAAATTAAACATTTGTAATCTTTTGTCAAACCTTTTGTAAGATCCTCATGTAAACATTTTGTTTGCGAGCTCCGGCTTTAGCCGGAGCGACTCTTGTCCCCTTGGTGTATGTGAGAATGTGGATGTTTGTTTGTCATGTGTTACATCTGCGAAAAATGTATGCTTATTTAGTGTTAAAATGTAGACAATGTGATGGGGGTGGTGCTAAAATTAGTCCCATCCTCCGGAGGTTGCCATTTTGAAAAGTTACGGGGCTTTGAAAGTGAGATCCAAAAAAGAATGAAAAAGTTAATGCAAATTGACGGGGAATGAAAAAATGTGAATGAAAGTAGAAAAAAGAATGAAGAAAATAGAATGCAAAAAAAAGAAGACGGACTGAAAATGATTTACATAAAATTTACTGCTAAGAATGAAACACATTTGCCATTTTGGTTAAATATTGATGTTTCAGTTTAATTTTTTTTAATGACTTGGCGCCCGCAGGGCGCCTCATGTCATATTAATGTTTAAACGAGTTACTGAAGGGCAGATATTTCAAAAAATCTGCTGCAAAAGCCCATCTAACTTCAGATAATTTTCAGTAGCTTTTTAACCAAGTGCTTAAAACAATTAATTGTGTGTATTAATTTAGGAAGTTTGCAAAGACTTAACACAAATTATGCTTTTTGGACTATTTGGGAAAAATTCGCGAAGCTTCCGAGGTAATTAATGCTATTAAATTTCCACTAATAAAATTCAGTAGTTTTGAAAAGAAACTGATGTAAAACTTTATGTCATTGTGGAAAAAAATTTAAAAACACTGAAAAACCAATGTGGTTATGCAAAAAGACGGAATGATTTGTCTAAAATTTATTAATCACAATGAATCAAGCTTTTCATTTTTGGGTTAAAAAAATTAGACCATATGACTTGCCTCATGTCATATTAATGTCTATGAAATTTTAACAAAAATTTAGCACTAATTTTTTTGGATTTGTCACAAATGCAAAGAATTTCAATTAAATGTTTAATTAATAAAATTGTTTTTCTTTATTTAATATGCAAATTTTTTGATTTAATTAATAATGGTTTTTGCGCGAGTTTAAAGATAATTATGGAAAAGACGTTTCATAAAAAATGCTGCAAAAGCCCATTTAACTTTGAATAAAAGCTACTGAAAAACCAAGTGTTTAAAATAGATGTAATTAATAAATGAAGTTCCCAAAAACGGATAATAACATACTAGCTGCTTTTTGGATTTAAGAGAAATTCAAGAAGCTGTTGAATAAACATGCGAAAATTAATGATATTGAATTTTAAGGTTAAATTACAAACAACAAAAAAATCAGAAGTTTCTAAAAAAATTTATGCATAACATTGTAAATGCAAAGAACTTAAATTAAATGTTTAATAAAATTGTGTTTTTTTGTGTTGGAATTGGTCTTTATGCAATTGTTTTCTTTATTTAAAATGCATATTTTTTGATTAAAGAATCTATCTATGGTTTTCAAAAAAGTGATGTAATGAAATTGGCGACCGAAGGGAGCCCTGTATACTTTTTCGAATTCTATTGGAAGATTTGGTATTAAATCTTCGGGTGTTGATTTTTAATGTTAATACCCTCGGCGACCGAAGGGAGCCACCGAAGTTCGAAATATGTATCGTACGACAAAAAGATGCAGTCTTATGATCATGTCGTACGACGGAATGAAGATGATTTGCATAAAAACTAATTGATCAAAGTAAATTGGACTTGCCATTTTAAAGTTAAATATGATGAATGCGGATTCTAAATAGATCTCAATGACTTGGCGGCGCATGGCGCTTCATGCCATATTTATGTCTAAAACATTGAATAACTCTTTTGGCCCATAAGAAATGCAAAGAATTTAAACTATCAAATGTTTAATTAATAAAATTTTGAATTTTTTTGTGCTGGAATGGATTTTTAAACAATTGTTTTTCTTTATTATTTAACATGCAAATTTATTTTTCTAATTTAATTAAAAATGGTTTTTGCATGAGTTTAAAGATAATTATGGATAATAAACAAAAAACTGCGGCAAAAGCCCATGTTACTTCGAATAAAATACTGAAAAACCAAGTGTCTAAAAAGATAATAGCGTGTAATTATATTAAGATACTGTGCAAAAACGAATAATAAATTATTAGCTGCTGTTTGGACTTTTTTTGAGAAAAATTCAAGAAGTTGTTGAATTTTTAAAATAGAATTCAAAAATTAATGCATCTAAATTTTGATGTTAAATTAAACACAAAAAAATCAGAGGTATCTGTAAAACCCTATGCCATTGTGGATTAAAATTTAAAAAAGCTGATAATCCATGAGTTTAGCAGCGATAAAAACATGAATTAATTAAGAACAGTTTGCAAAAAATTATTATTAGCTGCTTTTAAAAACTTTTAAAAAGAATCAAAAGATTTTTTGAAAAATATGCAAATTTTTTTGTTTAATTTAATTAATTTTTTTAATTTTTTAATAATGTTAATTTTTGAAAAATGGAGTATATGCAAATGTTCGTGAAATTGATAAAATATGCATAAAATTTTTTGATAAAGTTAATTAGCATAATGTTGCTAAAAAGCGTGCGGAGTTTGTGAAAAGCTTTGCGAAACATTGCAAAACAACCAATGTAATGCCTTTGATCAAGACCAGTGCAACGACCCATGTAAAACTTTTGTTTGCGAGCTCCGGCTTTAGCCGGAGCGACTCTTGTCGCTTTGTCTTATTTGAGAATGTGTTTGTGTGTTACATCTGTGATTTTTATATCTGTGTTTGGTATTAAAATGTTGAGTTTGGGGTGGGGGTAACGGTAAAATTAGTCCCATCTTCCGGAGGTTGCCATTTTAAAAAGTTACAGGACTTTGAAGATGAGATCCAAAAAAAGAATGAAAAAGTTAATGTAAATCGTTGGGGAATGAAAAAATGTGAATGAATATTGAGAAAAGAATGAAAAAAAAGGAAATAATGGGAATGAAGAATATATGATTTGCATAGGATTATTTTTGATTTTTTGCTATATTTAAAACTATGTTTACAACTTGCTATCCAAATGCTGCCAGAAAAAGTTAAAAAGACCGGGGCGACCGCAGGGAGCCCCGTGTTGATTTTGACCAAAAGTAAAATAATAATCCACATTTGAAATTTTGAAACCAGATACCGTTGGGACGTTACTGAGCTGGAAAAAACAGGTTTTTAAGAAAACAGTTCATAGAAAATGAAGAATAGTTTTAATTATGCGGCACAATAAAAAATTCGGGGCGACCGAAGGGAGCCCCTGTCTTCCGAGTGAATATTTTTGTCAATATTTTTCAAAAAAGCCGGGGCGACCGAAGGGAGCCCCGTGTTAAACCTAATTTTTTTCAGTTATGAGCTCAATATAAAAGTAAGAAAAACAGCTACAAGATTATCATATTATGATATAAAAATTACTTGAAATGATTAGTTTAGTAATTTTTTATTTGCTTTTAAAAACACGGGGCGACGGCATAAAAATTCTGGTCGTTTTGCATTTCGCCGTAAAAAAATTTGCTGCTAAAAGTTGAAGGAAGACGGGGACTTAAAACTCTTTTATGTAGATGCCCTAACACATGTTGATCCTTAATCCCTAAGTGGTATAATCATGATTACCGAAAGTAAGAACTAAGTTATCAGAACTTTTAAGAAGTGGCTCATTTTTAACCTGAGTTTATAATGGTCGGCTTCAAAGGTTCAAAGAAGAAAAAATTGACTAAAAAAGCTTGAAATTGTCGAAAACCATTCTTTTTCAAAATACCGGTAAAAGGCAGGTATTTAATTTTGAGATGTTAAAGTTGTCATACTTAATAAAATGAGTAGGACTACCAAAAAATTTATCCGGTGTCACTCTGCACCGCTGGTGCACCGATTCATAGGCTCCGCCAAAACATCAAAATTGACCAAAATTGACCAAAATACGGTATTCCAACACTGTTTCAGTTAATGTTTTTGGTATTTTTATGAACTCAAACGTCATAAATATGTTAAATATAGATGTTAGAAGTACATTTTAATTGTACGTCGAAACCATTGTGCAATTTTGTGGTCCGATGTCTGGCAAAATGTTTTTCAATACCATGTGGGAGAAAAAAACTTATTTTTTCGTTTTGCACTTTTTTCCAACAAAAAAATACGAAAAAAAATGAAAACTTTTTTCGCCAGATGGCGTTGAAAAACATTTTGCCAAATATCGGAACATAAAATCGCACCGTTACTTCAGGGCTTGAAAGCTTCCACCTTTTGGCGGCCTGACATATAACGCTACATTTTTATTCTGCTTCTGAATTTTACTAATTTTTTTGTTTTTCTTCAAAAAAGAGTGTCAAAAAACGGTGTCAATCTGCAAAAAAAAAGATAAAAAAAATAAATATCAGAGCTGATATTGAGATTTTGGCGCAGTGTCTCAGGCTGCTATTTTAAGCCCTGCCGTTACTTTTTTCTTTGGGTGTGTATTGGTTGTGGGTAAAAAAAGTTTTATACAAAAATTTCTTCGAGGGGAAAAAAGTTTGTCCAAAAACTTTTGCCGAGCAATTTTTTTCTTAAATCATTGAAAAAATTTTTGAAATGAGTTTTTGCAAAATCGGTTAGTACCGTTAAGTAGGCCATGGATAGAGTCTTAAATTTTATATAGGGGTCATACAAATATCACTTCAGAAACCAAAGTTATGAGCAAAAAATATTATGTCCGGAAACTGTTGTCTGCCACTGTTTGGAACGAATAGGAATTGTAATGAATCATGAATGTTTTTCAGATGGACAGCTTTATGTTGCATTCAGTCGAGCTCGCTCATTGGCAGGTGTAAAAGTCGTTTTTCCTGAAGGTAAGACAATAACTGCCTATATTATTACAAAGAATTATTAGAATGGAGCAAAAAAAAAGCATAAAACAAAAATGTAGAAAAGTACAGTAATCAAAATTAGACAAATTGGGAAAAATCATATTAGAAGTTATCAATGGACCGCCCCAGGCCAAAAAAGGGTACCCGTTAGAGGTTGAAGGCTACTGTAGCTCACCAGGAGTCAACCAAAAATAAAAAATTGTTAAAATAATTTTTATTAAAAAGTTGAAATTGTGTCGGTTCTAATTAAAAATAATTCGTTTAAAATAGTTATTATGCTTGATAAGCTTTGGTTTTTATAAAAAAACTGTTTTTTTTTGAGTCTGTGACTGTTAAGAAGCACCGGCTTTAGCCGGGGCTTCGCTTGTCGAAAAATAACTGGAGATTCTTTACAATTTTTAGAACTCACGTCAGCTGTCGGGTTAGTCCTTTCCCAGGAAATCGTAAAAAAAAAAAAAAAAAAAAAAAATTGTGGTTTTAAAGGATTAACAAAAGCAACTTAATTATTTAAAGAGTTATGTAATGTAAAAACATGCGGTTTGTTCCAAAATAAATTCAAATTACGGATATTTTAGTTCATTTTTGAAGTGCCTTCGCTTCTACAGAAATAAAATATCGCTCCGTGCCCCGCCCCCCCCCCCCCCCCCGATGAAAAGCACGTACCAAAATTTGTAATATCAAATATACTGCTGGAACAATCAGAACACTTAATTGTGGCACGACATAAATAGCTAATGTTGAATAAAAAACAAAATCGGCGGTTAATTTAGCCAAATATCGAATTGCTTGAGGAATAACAAAATCAATTTGTTCAATATCACTGCTAATCCGCGCTAATATCCGTCCCATTGGCGTTGAGTCAAAGAATGCCATTGGGGAACGAAGTAAGGAAAAAAATAATTTTTCGTACAATTTTTTACTGGCATTTGCCGCCCCAAAAGCAATTAACAGAAAAGCGGCACCAATAATGACGCAACTTGATAAACTTAAAAAACCATAAATCTTTAAATTTTCAATATTACTTTCTTTTGTGCCATTCACTAAATTTGAAGACCATTTTGCCATCCATATTTGACTGTAACTTTCAAAGAATGTTCTTACAACGAAAAGTGTGATGAAATATCCAAAAGCTAATTTAAGTCCAAAAGCTTTTAAATAACCAAAATAAACTTTTATGGTCTCTTTTTTGGCCGAGGTTATTTCGTCTTTTATCAATTTTCCGTTGATTGAAATATTTGATTCAAGTAAAGGGCTTTTGGGATTATCAGATGGGACATTTTCGATCAGTTTTTTAACTTGTACTGATTCAGGGATTCCATCATCTTTGAGATCGTCTTCCTGATGCTCCGCTTTAACTTTCAATTCTTTAACCAATTCAATAAAAGCTTTATTTTTCCTTAAATTTAATTCTTCAAAAGTTCCAAAATCAACAAGATTTCCTTCTAAAAAATTATTACACTTTTTATCACTGATATCTGTAATCACAAACCTTTCAAAACAGCAATTTTATCACATTTTGATAAAAAATTGATTGAATTTAAAGCAAATATTCGAGTTCTATCTTTCAAAAATCCATTTTCATTTCCAATAACATTTTGAAAGATATGTGTTCCAACATGACTATCAACAGCTGATAACGTATCATCCAAAATATATAAATCTGAGTTTTGATAGACTGCCCGTGCCAACGCAACTCTGGCCTTTTGTCCCCCGGATAAATTTAAACCTCTTTCACCAATTTCCGTTTCATCTCCTGCCGCGAATTGTTTCAAATCATCTTTTAAAGCACAAACTTCAACGGTTTTTTGATAAACTTTTTCATCAAAACTTTTTCCAAATAAAATATTATCGCGAAGTGAGAGATTCTGAATCCATGCTTCTTGGGGAACATAGGCTACCGAAATCTGCGGTTTACGGTAGAATTGTCCAGAAGATTGATAAAGTTCCCCACAAATTGATGAAAGAATTGAAGATTTTCCTGCTCCAACTCTTCCAATAATTCCTATTAATTCACCTTCTTTAATTTCAATGTTTAGAGATTTCAAAACGGGTACGGTATCAGCAGATTCAGGAGTCCGTGAAAATGTTGCATTATATAATTCCAGAATGGTGTCATTATTTGAAGGTTCCATGGTATTCTGGAGTGGCGGGACTTCATCTTCAAATAAAAAGTTTTGAATTCGATCAAAACTTATTTTTGCTTTTAATGTTCGTTGAATTAAACTTGGAATTGCATAAATTGAAGCCCGCATTGAATTAAAGAGAAGCAAAGTTAAAAATGTAATTTCTGGAGTTAGTTGATGTCCATCAATAATCACATATCCAATTAAACAAACAATTGTTGCAACAATCGGATATGCATTAAAGGCAATACTGATTAAAGTGGAACAATAATGCATTCGTCTTTGTAATACCACTTCATCCGCCCGATTTTGCATAACCATTTTTGCCATCGGAATTTCCCAAGCATAAAGTTTTAAAATTTTTATTCCGGATAAAATATCTGTTATCATTTTTAGTCGGCTATCTTTTGTTTGCATTTGATGCTTCTGTAAAAAATGGCATGGATTAAATCGAAAGCAATAAGCATCTTTTCGCTTTTGTGTTGCATGTTGCCAAAACATGACGTCATATTTTGGCAACATGCAACTGAATGCCACGGGGCTTTAGAAGCATTTAAAATGCTTTCCTGAACTACATTAATAAGCGTTGAAAATTTAATTATCGATTTTCTGTAAGACATCACACTGAATGTTAAGAGATTTCAAAACAGGTACGGTATCAGCAGATTCAGGAGTCCATGAAAATGTTGCATTATATAATTCCAGAATGGTATTATATAATGAATAACACGCAAAACAAACAAAAATTGCAACACAAACAAAAACAGTTGCAACATGAAAGTTGATCAGACGTGAAAAAATGTCGTGCGTGCGCATTTTTTTGCCTCGCAACGATTGATTGTGTGAAAATCTTTGTTCTGAGTTTTTTCAAGCGGGCTTGTCGAGTCATGTTCTGAGTTTTTTTCAAGCGGGCTTTAGCAGTCTTTGTTTGAAATTTCTTTTTGTTTTGTTTTTTGTTTGTTTTTGGCGGGATAATTTATTCAGCTTCTTTTTTTCACTTGCTTTCCAAATATTATTTTTATTTCAGTTGTTCTGAATAAATTTGCTCAAAAATGTCTCGACCAACTAAACGTCAATTAGAAAATATGAGAAAGGCTCGTTTCATTGACTCTGAAGAAGAAGATGTTTGGACTTCTGATGACGATGACACCTACAATCTCTTCGCCAACCCCGCAAATTGGAAATCTGGAAAAGTTTTGCAACCAAAAACTTCAACAACACCATCAACTGCTGCAACCTCAACTTCAACTGCAACCTCAACTTCAACTGCAACCTCAACTTCAACTGCAACCTCAACTTCAACTGCTGCAACCTCAACTTCAACTGCTGCAACCTCAACTTCAACTCCTTCATCCTCAACTTCAACTCCTTCATCCTCAACTTCAACTCCTTCATCATCTTCAACATTATCAACTCCTCCACCTCGTGATCTACAAGTAAGTCTTTGATTTTCTTTTATGTTTAATATATATATATCTATACACGTTCTTTTTAATTTTTCTTTTTTTGTACATATGTTTTGCACTTTCTTTTGATTTCTTTTATAAATTTTATTTACTTTTTTTTGTAATATCTAACAGTTGGGATTAAGGGGTAAATTTATTTAAAACATACATAATTCTACGTTTTACAGTTTTTCATCTTAGTTTTTCATTTTCATCAAAGTTATATTATAAATAATATAACTTTGAACCCGTCGGCCACGATGCTGTCCTTTTCTGTAATACGTCAGAACCGCCTTCCCGTGCGGGGCAATTTAGGTTCTAACTTTTATTATATATATATATGTTTTAAGTACAAGTTTAAGTTCAATCAAAATACTTTTATTTTAAACAAATCACAAAGAAAATTTGAACGACTAAAACAAGATTCTTTTATCATTCAACAGCTTTCACCATTATCAACATCTGCAACATCGTCATCTTCGCGTTCATCATCACCATCACTGTCAGGATCGTCGTCTTCATCGTCGTCTCCATCGTCTTCAGCCCATCCTCTTTCCTTGAAATCAGAATAACAGCGCAAACAAGCAAAATTTCCATCTCCAATGCAAGCCTTGTGATACACTTGTGAACAATTGTAACACGATACTACATAAAGAGGACTTTCACGTTTGTCAGCAGAAAGGCAGTCTCTTCCAACACCATTTGCATCTATAGCATAATCATCTTCATTTACGCACATAACAGTGGGGCACATAAATAGAGTGCCGTCGTCCATCTGCTGTAACATTGCAAAATGAGCAGCAACCATATCTTGTGAAGGATCAAACGCTGCTGCTTTTGCATGAGTGTTACGAGCTTTTAAGTAATTTGCAGCATTCCATTTTTTGTCCTTTTCTTCTGCCTTATCAAGTTCTAAAACTCAGAACCACCGTAATAAAAAAAATAAAAACGGTTCTAACTTCTAACCTTTTTTAAGTTCAAGTCGTTGCCGATACGCTTCCGCACGAGCAGGTAATTCAGCATTTTTCATGACAACATCTTCAAGCTTGAAAATATTACGATAGAATTCACATTCATCCCCATCACAACATTCAGCCCCATCATCGTTACAAACATGCCGCGGCTTGCATCCTTTATTTTCATCTTCATCTTCACCTTCATTTTCAGTTGATTGTTGCATTTCAACAATTACTTCCTGCGGTAATTCTTCCTTAAGAGAACGACCTAAAAAAAATAAGCGTAAAGCAGCCGTTCGAAATAAAAAAACTTACTAATTTCTTCCATAATTTGTTCATCGGTGCTGCGTGGTTGATCACGAGAACGGTAACATTTATAAATGCAAATAGTTTTAATGTTGTTGCTGTCGAAAAAGCTTTGTAACAAAAAATTACGCCACCAGCCATATTCATCAGGAGATCCGGCAGCTTCCAAATCACAATAAATTGCTGCCCATACATACATTGATACTTGAACAGGATGAACATTAAGAATTTGTTGATCTTCACGATCACTGAAAGCCCGTAAAACACGAATCTAAACTTAGAATTTATTGTAATTGAACTAAACGTCACGTTCTAACTTACCGTTAGACGATCACGATGTAAATCGACATTTAGCTTAAGCCTTTTAATGTATGAATGAAGAGTACGATATTTGAATGCTGCATAATTACTTCCCGTTCCTGCTGATGATGGAATGACATCTCCGTCTTCATTCAACATAAACCGTGGCTTTTTGAACATATCAGTAAAATTGTTTGCAGTAATGTATTTATAAGCTCTTGAATATTTTGAAATCATTTCTCGAAGCTTTTCTACGTTTTCTTTCTTTGATGAGAGATTTTCATCCTTTGAATTGTTGCCATATAAGAATGAACACGATGCAGAAACAACACGAATTAATGAGTTAGTATCTTGCCGTGGCTTCTTAACTTCCATTCCATAATATGTGTCGAGATTTTTATGACTCATAACGAGATTCTGAAACGAAATAGCAGTTAGTAGCACTTAACAATCAATAACAAAGTTAGTTCAATAAATAAAACAATTAATGTCGCTCATTTCCCGTAAAACATTATATCAAAACAAAACCGCTTTCTCGTTGAGCATATTTTGCCAACAATTGAAGTTCGAAACGGTTTTCGTTTTGTTTATTCTTTCTTGTTTTTCATTTTTTTCATTTTTTTTTCATTTTTTTTTCATTTCTTTTCTTTTCTTGTCATGCAAATGTTGTTTATTTTTACCCGAAAAATTAAATTATTGTTTTCGTGCTCTTTTTGTTTACACTAATTTTTCAGCTCTCATGCCTCGTCCTACACGTCGTTATGATGAAGGTGCATTAACATCTTCCATGGCTTTTCTCATGGAAGATGATGAAGATGATGATACAAACAAGCAATTGCCGAAACAACCTTCTCCACCGATAAATTCTTCAAGTCAAAACTCAACACCGCAATCTCCTCAACCTCGTAATTCTCAATCTCAATCTTCTCAACCTGACATATCTTCTCCTCCTCCAGCTCAACTTCATTCTCTTCCTCGTCTTTCTCCTCCTCCAGCTCAACTTCAATCTGATTTTTCTTCTCCTCGTCCAGCTCAACCTCAAACTGAACATACTAAACGTGGTCGAATTATTGATAAAAGAAGTTTCGATGCTAATTTACAGTATCTTCAGAATGATGATGACGAAGATGATGAAGATGAAGAAGGTGATGAAGATGATGAAGATGGTCAGTCCAAGGTATTTTTCTTAGAACCTACATTTTAAGTTTTTTTGATTTGTTCTGATTTTTTTAGAAGAAATCTTCAAAAAAGAATTCCAAACTTCGTCCTCCTCCTGCTAAAAGAAGTCGAAAACAACTTCAACCTAAAAAGCACGTCGTCAAGCCTGCAAACAACAAGGTACGTTCCTTAAAATTTTATTTGATGTCATTATAGCTTATCGGTTTCGGCTACTTTTATAGAATTTGGAATCTGCTTATCGTTTAAATATTCGTGGTGAAACTTTATTTTTTTAAATTAAAAATGACAACGTGAAGCGGTTCGAAAATTGAACGAAAAAATTGAGTGGGCCAAGATTGAGGCTCCTGTCCAAGGTGAAGTTGCAAAAATGAAGGAACAATTGGAAGTTGCCCAAAAGGACCTCATTGCTGAACGTGAAAAGGTTGACAAACTTCAAAATGATCTTGAAAATGCCCAATTGGCCCAGACTGATGCTCCTGATGAAGTTGCAAAAATGAGGGAACAATTGGAAGTTGCCCAAAAGGATCTCAATGCTGAACGTCAAAAGGTTGACAAACTTCAAAATGATCTTTCTGATCTTGAAAATGCCCATGTTCCTGCTGATTATGACAATTTAAAGTATGCTTTTAATGTCGCCCAAGAGGCTCTCAGTGCTGAACGTAAAAAGGTTGAAGAACTTCAACGTGATCTTGAAGAATATAAGACCCGCTTGGATGAAATGGAAAAAAATCCTGTTACTGGTGCATCTGACATCACTACGAATTCGCCAGCAACCTTCAGTAAATCAACTGAAATGAGCGCTCTTTCAGTTAGTTTTAGTTAGTTTATGATATAATCGTTGTATGCTTTTCAGATTAAAGAAAATCAACCTATTGTTCCAGTCAAAGTTAAAACAAAGCCTTTTTTTTGTATTCCCTGCCAGGAATATCAATATCAAGAACCTGAAAAGGATAAAGCAGATGATCAAAAAACTGATGTTACTGATTCTGAAGATGAAGATTATGAAGATTGAGGTGCGTTCTACATGATTTAATCACAAATTAATATAATATATAACGTTTCAGATTAATCTCGACACCGTGACCTGCTAACTCCTCCGTCTTGTCCCAACTAACTCTTTTACTGTATTGTGTTTTTTGAAAATAAAGATGTTTTTTAATTGTTTGTTTATTGCCTTAGACCTTTGTTATCGTGCGATATATATTGTATTGGTTTTTTATTTGACAGTTAATAGTTTACATTTAAAGGGTAAAAATGAGACCACAAGAATCATCGTCTGAAGATGATGATGACGTATTTAGAAATGCTGATCGAAAATATGCTAAAGCGGAGAGGGATAAAATGAAACGTAAAAAGAATTTGCAACATATTGATAAGGATGTAAGACGTCAACCTGCTCCATCAAAAAGACAACGAACCGAAGATAACCCAGAACAAATAACTCAAAAGAAGTCGAAATCTTCAAATGATCCTAAGCCTAAGAAATAGCCTTTTTCAACATTTTTTTAAAATTTTTGCATTTTTTGACGTTTTTTGGATATTTTGAAGCGATGGCTGACGGTTTGTGTTAAATATGGAGTTATGAAACTTTGTGGGTTTAATAAGCATGGATAGGCCTACAAAATGAGATATGTGGCTTCTTCTAAAACTTTTGCTCCGCAGCTGCACCGGCACCGAAAAAGTGCCAAAAATGCGATTTTCGATGCCCTGGCAAATCGATGCTATTGCATATTTTTTGAAATTTTCTGCACAGACTAGCTAAAATAAGCATGCTGAACAACATCTAAATAATTTTGTTGTTGTTTTTAATAAATACACGTAAAATTCAAAGTGGTCCTATAGTTTTACGGCAGCGATTTTTCGAACTTTATCAAATAATTTCGATATTTTTAGAAAGTTGGGCATTATTTCTTGTATTTATAGGTTTTCAATAATGCTGAATCCGAATCTGTAAGAATCAGACAGCTCCCACATCTGTTTCTTTCGGAATCACCAAATTATGAGGTGGTCCTATAGTTTTTCGGAGCACTGTAATAGAAATTAAAGGTGAGGCAGAAATAACACTTTGGTTCAAAATTGCCTCAAAATTTTAGAACAAAAAAATCTTATTAAAGTTGACAATAAATCTTCCGGTTCAATAATACTGAGGATAATGTTTCATATTTAATTATGATAAAAACAAGAGGAAAATTTTGTATTTTTACCCCTTTTTTGTATTTATTTAAAATATTTTTAAAGTCAGTGTTTTATAGGCTGAAAATCAGCAGCATTGCTTCCAAATGCTTTAATTAAAACTAAAAATGTTGATATGGATATTAAGAACATGCGAGAAAAAATTCAAGCCGTAAAAATACAAATTTAAAAAAATGGCAGCAAAAGTTAATTTAGCCAAAAAATCGATCGCTCGCCTTTTATCGATTATAATTTTGCGGAAATGTTTCCAATAAACTTGAGTGAAACCTAAACTATAGAAAGCACTTTGAAGAAGATATTGGGAAAGTTTTGGCCGAAACGGATTAAAACTGAAAAAATGGCAACAAAAGTTTGAAGCTTTTTCATTTCTATTTCTGAAAAATTCCGCTGTGGCCCGCTAATAATACAGCAAAAATCTTTCCCCATTCTTTGGGAAAATAAAACATGATAACAACAATTAATACCAAAAAATACGATGCTAATATATAAATTTCATCAAATAAAAACATCAAAAGCATACAAATGAATGTTACAGCATATCCAGATCCACTTGTAATTGCAATAAAGTTCAAGAGTTTTCTATGGCGTTGTTTAAAATCTTCACCATAAATGCAAAAGAACTAAAAAGGTTTAAATAACATTTAAAGAATAACATAAATAACATACACCAGAAATAAGAACTTTGACAATCGCATCTAAGCGTATTGCAGACATTGGTGGTGAAAAGGTATGATAATCAATTGAAGCATTAAAAATTGCATTAATTATTGAACCATTTTGCAAAGTTCTTTGGAATGATGGTAGCCATTTATATATCGTAATAGATTTGTTGTTTACTTCAACCATTATTGATTTTTCATTTGTTTCATTAAGCTTCATAATTTGATGGGCTGAAAAAGCGAACATAAAAAATGTTAAGGAAAAAAAATTTAAAAATACCTTCCAATAAAAAATGATGATTTGCACCGATCTCGTAAAACATGTCACCTTCTGCATCAAATGCAATTGTTGTCAACGAATTTATTAATTTGATATCAAAAATTGTACCATTTGAAAAGTGAAGGTTAAACTTTGTTGAAGAATCAAAAAAAGGATCGTATGAAGTGAAACTTTTTGTGGTATTAAAAAATAATACAGTAAAATCTGTTGGAAATATTAGATAAAAAAATACTAACAAAGTAAATATATTAATCTTCATAATTTTTTTTTATGGCTAATAGAAGTGATACAAAAAAGTGTTTGTAATTTTTTGTAAAAGATTTTTGTTTTTTACAGTGAAAATCTTTCGGTTCAAGATTTTGTACATGTTTAAACCAATTTTAAAATTTTTACAATTAAAAATGCAAAAAATAATTTATTTTAAAACTTAAAATACAAATTATGTATTCATTATTTAAAAAAAATTTGTTCTTAAAGCTGGTGATGGATTTTTGGAAAGATTAAAGAATTTGATTACTCTTTTAAGAATTTAAAAATTCAAAACATATTTGTTGTTTAATTAGATTGCTTCTCAAGCTAAAAGTGTTTGGCACTGTTTTTATTTAAAAACTTTTCCGATTTAATTGATAAAAAATTAAATTTACAAAAATTAATAATTTTTCGATGTTTCTAAATACATTTGTCCCGATCGATGATTATTATTTGAAGTAATAAATTTCGGAGTTTTTGTTGAACTTGTTACGGTATGTGTCAGATGCTTTTGGAATTTCCGTCTAATAAATACATTATACGGTTTTACAAAATACAGAATACTAAATGCATTAAAAATAATATTGAATCCAGCAACGCTAATACATAAATTTGCATAAATACTTCCTTGCCGAAATTGTAAAACATAAAGGCCAACAAAGGCCCCAATTGGAAGAAAGAGAAAAAGTATACTCACAAATAATTGAACTGTTAAAGCTCTAAAGAAAAAAATTCATAAATGATAAAAATCGATGAAAAAAATTTCAATTTAGTGTTACAGTATCCTCCTACGACTTTAAATTTTAGAAAGTACCGTAATTTTTTTGAAACAAAATTACAGTATTCTTTACACCAAAATGAAGGTATACAAAATTCAAATTTGTTTTGCCCAAAAAAAACTTACTTATAAAGCATTCGCTGAACTTTAAAAGTACTTTTACTTAAAACTTTTTCAGTTCTTTTCATTCGAGAAATAAAAATAAAATGCATAATTAAAAATGCAATTGGACAAAAAATCATTGCAAATACGCCATCAATGATAAGGACATTAATCCATACAGACATCATTTTTGGATGATATCCAGCAGCATTCGGGCGAAGTTGAAAAACTTGAGCCAAAATTGGAACATCTGAAATGAATGCTGCTTGTACGACTGGAACGGGATAAACTTCTTTGTAAATTGGAACTAAAAATGGATTTGGATAAAAGTAAATTATTACTTATAATTATAAAATCACTTGAAGTTAAATTACAAAGTCAATATCGAATTCAGCTGACAACTTTTTGGTCCAATGTTTGGCAAAATGTGTTTTCTTGCAAAAACAGGAATTTCGCGGTTTTTCAAATTTTTTGTTGGAGCAAAATGTTGATCATTTCTTTGGCACTTTTTTCTAAAGAAAACCTAATGGCACCATTAAATTCCCTATGGTCGAACGCCCATATATGCCAAAAATCAGCTTAAATTGTGAAAAACTAATTTTTACCAATTTTTGGATGTCCAGATTTTGTCTTTTTTAAAACTTTTTTCTGAAATTTGCGAATTATTTCTGAAAAAAGTTTTAAAAGAAGACAAAATTTGATTCAGTTAGGAAACACTGAATATTTTGTCTTCATTTAAGCTGATTTTTTGCATATATATATGCTTTCGACCATGCGGAATTTAATAGTGCCATTAGTTTTATTTTAGAAAAAAGTCCCAAAAAAATAATCAGTTTTTTGCTCCAAGAAAAAATTTAAAAATCCCGCAATTTGTTATTTTGCAAAAAAAACACATTTTGTCAAACATTGGCCCAAAAAATTGCACCGTTTCAGTGCTTCAAATTCAACTCCCCCCATTCTTTCTTACAGTATCCTCACAAAAAGGCAAAGTAACAAAAACTTACTCAAAAATAAACACAAAAAGAATAAATAAATCGCAAAATTTGTTAAGAATAAAATCTTTTTATTTGTAAAATATGCTTTTACAATTCCATCCATATATGTCATCCCAATTCGATATGCAAATGAAATAAATAAAGCATGAACCCCCGCAATAATAATTGCAATTGAAATTGCCCAAAAATGAAATAAATAATTTTGTCCAAGTTCAAAAAAGCTATTTACATATGCCAATGGCAAAGGCCATAAAAATATTGGTTCATAAATGAATGCACTAAAATCAAAAAAAAAATCACATGCTAATTGATAAATTAAAAAATATTTATAATTTCCCATTTCTTTTGTTGATTTTGTTAAAATTATGTATACTGTAAATGGAAAAATAAAACAGGTTACGGTAAAAAGGGAAGTAAAAAAGCATCGAATATAAGTTTGAAAAATTGGATGATAGATTTCTTCCATCTTTAAATCCCTCCATGGATCTAATGATGGCAATGGCATTTCTTTTCTTTCTTTCGCAATATAGAGACAAAAAATACTATATTAAATTAAAAAATGCGTTAAAATAAAATAATATTTTTTGTTTAACAATAAAAGAAATTAATAGTTGAAAGTTCATTGAAGTATGTGAATTATGTAAAAATGTTCACGACGTGAAAGCTATTGTTGTGTGAAAAAATTTAATAAAATTAATTAATACGTGAGAAATTTCATTTTTACAATTTATTTTCAGAAAAAAATTGGTCAGAAAAAAAAAGAAGTGACTAAACATAAAAAATTTACAGTTTTTATTTTCACCTAAAAATTATATAAAAAATAATATTTTTTTCTCATGAAAAAACAATTAAACTTGAGCTAAAGGTTAAAAGTCTAAACTTTTTTTCCTTTGGCACTAAAAATAGCTCAAACAGCTGCCGTTAAAAATTGTGCCATTGATCGTAAATAATAAAACTCCTACACAGTTGTTTTATAAAAGTATTTTTTTGTTAATTTATTAATTTACAACAATTAAAAATGTATGCAAAAAAAGACTATTATTTTTTTTACAACAACTTCAAAAACTATGATAGTAATATGCTTTTAAAAAAGTAAAAATGAATCATAAAAAATGTGTATTTACAAAAAACGTATTAATCCAAAAAAAATGGGTGAAAGAAGTTCAACAAGTTTCAATTGAATCAAAAGTCGAAATTTTGACTTTTTTGGGTCTCGACACGATTTTCAAAATTTGAAAAAGCGATATTCGAATTCAGCGACCTCGATTTAGTTTATATCAAAACAAATTAAGTCAATATCACCAATGGCACCCGAGATACAAAAAAGCAGTTTTTAACTTCAACGGCACAAAAAAGTGCCAAAGCGGCACTTTTGGCCAAAAAAATTTTGGTTTCTATCTTTTTAAGCATAGTCGAAGACATGGGTAAAGTTTCAAAAAAATCTGTTTTTGACGGTGCCAGCGTATGTGTGGAAGACCGTTTTTTTCAGCCAGAATGCGTTTTAAATAGATTCTCTTTACCGTAATATTTAATAATCTTCTGTAAAACTTGCTTACATATTTTTTGCAAAATTGCGCGCAACTTGCAAAAACGAAAGAGCAAAAGTGTGCTAAACGAGCCGTAGTGTAAACGTTTAAATTGCGATATTTAACGGATAATATCAAAATTTCTTCTATTATTATATTAAACTATGTTCATGGCCATCTGTAAATGCCAGAATAACAGCATTTTAACAGTCTATCTTTTTTCGAACTTAGGCTTAGAAAACAGATAAACGTTTAAATTGCGATATTTAACGGATAATATCAAAATTTCTTCTATTATTATATTAAACTATGTTCATGGCCATCTGTAAATGCCAGAATAACAGCATTTTAACAGTCTATCTTTTTTCGAACTTAGGCTTAGAAAACAGATAAACGTTCAAATTGCGATATTTAACGGATAATATCAAAATTTCTTCTATTATTATATTAAACTATGTTCATGGCTATCTGTAAATGCCAGAATAACAGCATTTTAACAGTCTATCTTTTTTCGAACTTAGGCTTAGAAAACAGATAAACGTTTAAATTGTGATATTCAACAGATAATATCAAAATTTGGTATAATATTATATTAAACTATGTTCATGGCCATCTGTAAATGCCAGAATAACAGCATTTTAACAGTCTATCTTTTTTCGAACTTAGGCTTAGAAAACAGATAAACGTTCAAATTGCGATATTTAACGGATAATATCAAAATTTCTTCTATTATTATATTAAACTATGTTCATGGCTATCTGTAAATGCCAGAATAACAGCATTTTAACAGTCTATCTTTTTTCGAACTTAGGCTTAGAAAACAGATAAACGTTTAAATTGTGATATTCAACAGATAATATCAAAATTTGGTATAATATTATATTAAACTATGTTCATGGCCATCTGTAAATGCCAGAATAACAGCATTTTAACAGTCTATCTTTTTTCGAACTTAGGCTTAGAAAACAGATAAACGTTCAAATTGCGATATTTAACGGATAATATCAAAATTTCTTCTATTATTATATTAAACTATGTTCATGGCTATCTGTAAATGCCAGAATAACAGCATTTTAACAGTCTATCTTTTTTCGAACTTAGGCTTAGAAAACAGATAAACGTTTAAATTGTGATATTCATCAGATAATATCAAAATTTGGTATAATATTATATTAAACTATGTTCATGGCCATCTGTAAATGCCAGAATAACAGCATTTTAACAGTCTATCTTTTTTCGAACTTAGGCTTAGAAAACAGATAAACGTTCAAATTGCGATATTCAACAGATAATATCAAAATTTGGTATAATATTATATTAAACTATGTTCATGGCTATCTGTAAATACCAGAATAACAGCATTTTAACAGTCTATCTTTTTTCGAACTTAGGCTTAGAAAACAGATAAACGTTTAAATTGCGATATTTAACGGATAATATCAAAATTTCTTCTATTATTATATTAAACTATGTTCATGGCTATCTGTAAATGCCAGAATAACAGCATTTTAACAGTCTATCTTTTTTCGAACTTAGGCTTAGAAAACAGATAAACGTTTAAATTGTGATATTCAACAGATAATATCAAAATTTCTTCTATTATTATATTAAACTATGTTCATGGCTATCTGTAAATGCCAGAATAACAGCATTTTAACCGTCTATCTTTTTTCGAACTTAGGCTTAGAAAACAGATAAACGTTCAAATTGCGATATTTAACGGATAATATCAAAATTTCTTCTATTATTATATTAAACTATGTTCATGGCTATCTGTAAATGCCAGAATAACAGCATTTTAACCGTCTATCTTTTTTCGAACTTAGGCTTAGAAAACAGATAAACGTTCAAATTGCGATATTTAACGGATAATATCAAAATTTCTTCTATTATTATATTAAACTATGTTCATGGCTATCTGTAAATGCCAGAATAACAGCATTTTAACAGTCTATCTTTTTTCGAACTTAGGCTTAGAAAACAGATAAACGTTTAAATTGTGATATTCAACAGATAATATCAAAATTTGGTATAATATTATATTAAACTATGTTCATGGCCATCTGTAAATGCCAGAATAACAGCATTTTAACAGTCTATCTTTTTTCGAACTTAGGCTTAGAAAACAGATAAACGTTTAAATTGTGATATTCAACAGATAATATCAAAATTTGGTATAATATTATATTAAACTATGTTCATGGCTATCTGTAAATGCCAGAATAACAGCATTTTAACCGTCTATCTTTTTTCGAACTTAGGCTTAGAAAACAGATAAACGTTTAAATTGTGATATTCAACAGATAATATCAAAATTTCTTCTATTATTATATTAAACTATGTTCATGGCTATCTGTAAATGCCAGAATAACAGCATTTTAACAGTCTATCTTTTTTCGAACTTAGGCTTAGAAAACAGATAAACGTTTAAATTGTGATATTCAACAGATAATATCAAAATTTCTTCTATTATTATATTAAACTATGTTCATGGCTATCTGTAAATGCCAGAATAACAGCATTTTAACCGTCTATCTTTTTTCGAACTTAGGCTTAGAAAACAGATAAACGTTCAAATTGCGATATTTAACGGATAATATCAAAATTTCTTCTATTATTATATTAAACTATGTTCATGGCTATCTGTAAATGCCAGAATAACAGCATTTTAACAGTCTATCTTTTTTCGAACTTAGGCTTAGAAAACAGATAAACGTTTAAATTGCGATATTTAACGGATAATATCAAAATTTCTTCTATTATTATATTAAACTATGTTCATGGCTATCTGTAAATGCCAGAATAACAGCATTTTAACCGTCTATCTTTTTTCGAACTTAGGCTTGGAAAACAGATAAACGTTTAAATTGCGATATTCAACAGATAATATCAAAATTTGGTATAATATTATATTAAACTATGTTCATGGCTATCTGTAAATACCAGAATAACAGCATTTTAACAGTCTATCTTTTTTCGAACTTAGGCTTAGAAAACAGATAAACGTTTAAATTGCGATATTTAACGGATAATATCAAAATTTCTTCTATTATTATATTAAACTATGTTCATGGCTATCTGTAAATGCCAGAATAACAGCATTTTAACAGTCTATCTTTTTTCGAACTTAGGCTTAGAAAAAAGATAAACGTTTAAATTGTGATATTCAACAGATAATATCAAAATTTCTTCTATTATTATATTAAACTATGTTCATGGCTATCTGTAAATGCCAGAATAACAGCATTTTAACAGTCTATCTTTTTTCGAACTTAGGCTTAGAAAACAGATAAACGTTTAAATTGTGATATTCAACAGATAATATCAAAATTTGGTATAATATTATATTAAACTATGTTCATGGCCATCTGTAAATGCCAGAATAACAGCATTTTAACAGTCTATCTTTTTTCGAACTTAGGCTTAGAAAACAGATAAACGTTTAAATTGCGATATTTAACGGATAATATCAAAATTTCTTCTATTATTATATTAAACTATGTTCATGGCTATCTGTAAATGCCAGAATAACAGCATTTTAACCGTCTATCTTTTTTCGAACTTAGGCTTAGAAAACAGATAAACGTTTAAATTGTGATATTCAACAGATAATATCAAAATTTGGTATAATATTATATTAAACTATGTTCATGGCCATCTGTAAATGCCAGAATAACAGCATTTTAACAGTCTATCTTTTTTCGAACTTAGGCTTAGAAAACAGATAAACGTTTAAATTGCGATATTTAACGGATAATATCAAAATTTCTTCTATTATTATATTAAACTATGTTCATGGCTATCTGTAAATGCCAGAATAACAGCATTTTAACAGTCTATCTTTTTTCGAACTTAGGCTTAGAAAACAGATAAACGTTTAAATTGTGATATTCAACAGATAATATCAAAATTTGGTATAATATTATATTAAACTATGTTCATGGCCATCTGTAAATGCCAGAATAACAGCATTTTAACAGTCTATCTTTTTTCGAACTTAGGCTTAGAAAACAGATAAACGTTTAAATTGTGATATTCAACAGATAATATCAAAATTTGGTATAATATTATATTAAACTATGTTCATGGCCATCTGTAAATGCCAGAATAACAGCATTTTAACAGTCTATCTTTTTTCGAACTTAGGCTTAGAAAACAGATAAACGTTCAAATTGCGATATTTAACGGATAATATCAAAATTTCTTCTATTATTATATTAAACTATGTTCATGGCTATCTGTAAATGCCAGAATAACAGCATTTTAACAGTCTATCTTTTTTCGAACTTAGGCTTAGAAAACAGATAAACGTTTAAATTGTGATATTCAACAGATAATATCAAAATTTGGTATAATATTATATTAAACTATGTTCATGGCCATCTGTAAATGCCAGAATAACAGCATTTTAACAGTCTATCTTTTTTCGAACTTAGGCTTAGAAAACAGATAAACGTTTAAATTGCGATATTTAACGGATAATATCAAAATTTCTTCTATTATTATATTAAACTATGTTCATGGCTATCTGTAAATGCCAGAATAACAGCATTTTAACAGTCTATCTTTTTTCGAACTTAGGCTTAGAAAACAGATAAACGTTTAAATTGTGATATTCAACAGATAATATCAAAATTTGGTATAATATTATATTAAACTATGTTCATGGCCATCTGTAAATGCCAGAATAACAGCATTTTAACAGTCTATCTTTTTTCGAACTTAGGCTTAGAAAACAGATAAACGTTTAAATTGCGATATTTAACGGATAATATCAAAATTTCTTCTATTATTATATTAAACTATGTTCATGGCTATCTGTAAATGCCAGAATAACAGCATTTTAACAGTCTATCTTTTTTCGAACTTAGGCTTAGAAAACAGATAAACGTTCAAATTGCGATATTTAACGGATAATATCAAAATTTCTTCTATTATTATATTAAACTATGTTCATGGCTATCTGTAAATGCCAGAATAACAGCATTTTAACAGTCTATCTTTTTTGGAACTTAGGCTTAGAAAACAGATAAACGTTTAAATTGTGATATTCAACAGATAATATCAAAATTTGGTATAATATTATATTAAACTATGTTCATGGCCATCTGTAAATGCCAGAATAACAGCATTTTAACAGTCTATCTTTTTTCGAACTTAGGCTTAGAAAACAGATAAACGTTTAAATTGCGATATTTAACGGATAATATCAAAATTTCTTCTATTATTATATTAAACTATGTTCATGGCTATCTGTAAATGCCAGAATAACAGCATTTTAACAGTCTATCTTTTTTCGAACTTAGGCTTAGAAAACAGATAAACGTTTAAATTGCGATATTTAACGGATAATATCAAAATTTCTTCTATTATTATATTAAACTATGTTCATGGCTATCTGTAAATGCCAGAATAACAGCATTTTAACAGTCTATCTTTTTTCGAACTTAGGCTTAGAAAACAGATAAACGTTTAAATTGTGATATTCAACAGATAATATCAAAATTTGGTATAATATTATATTAAACTATGTTCATGGCCATCTGTAAATGCCAGAATAACAGCATTTTAACAGTCTATCTTTTTTCGAACTTAGGCTTAGAAAACAGATAAACGTTCAAATTGCGATATTTAACGGATAATATCAAAATTTCTTCTATTATTATATTAAACTATGTTCATGGCTATCTGTAAATGCCAGAATAACAGCATTTTAACAGTCTATCTTTTTTCGAACTTAGGCTTAGAAAACAGATAAACGTTTAAATTGTGATATTCAACAGATAATATCAAAATTTGGTATAATATTATATTAAACTATGTTCATGGCCATCTGTAAATGCCAGAATAACAGCATTTTAACAGTCTATCTTTTTTCGAACTTAGGCTTAGAAAACAGATAAACGTTTAAATTGCGATATTTAACGGATAATATCAAAATTTCTTCTATTATTATATTAAACTATGTTCATGGCTATCTGTAAATGCCAGAATAACAGCATTTTAACAGTCTATCTTTTTTCGAACTTAGGCTTAGAAAACAGATAAACGTTTAAATTGTGATATTCAACAGATAATATCAAAATTTGGTATAATATTATATTAAACTATGTTCATGGCCATCTGTAAATGCCAGAATAACAGCATTTTAACAGTCTATCTTTTTTCGAACTTAGGCTTAGAAAACAGATAAACGTTTAAATTGTGATATTCAACAGATAATATCAAAATTTGGTATAATATTATATTAAACTATGTTCATGGCCATCTGTAAATGCCAGAATAACAGCATTTTAACAGTCTATCTTTTTTCGAACTTAGGCTTAGAAAACAGATAAACGTTCAAATTGCGATATTTAACGGATAATATCAAAATTTCTTCTATTATTATATTAAACTATGTTCATGGCTATCTGTAAATGCCAGAATAACAGCATTTTAACAGTCTATCTTTTTTCGAACTTAGGCTTAGAAAACAGATAAACGTTTAAATTGTGATATTCAACAGATAATATCAAAATTTGGTATAATATTATATTAAACTATGTTCATGGCCATCTGTAAATGCCAGAATAACAGCATTTTAACAGTCTATCTTTTTTCGAACTTAGGCTTAGAAAACAGATAAACGTTTAAATTGCGATATTTAACGGATAATATCAAAATTTCTTCTATTATTATATTAAACTATGTTCATGGCTATCTGTAAATGCCAGAATAACAGCATTTTAACAGTCTATCTTTTTTCGAACTTAGGCTTAGAAAACAGATAAACGTTTAAATTGCGATATTTAACGGATAATATCAAAATTTCTTCTATTATTATATTAAACTATGTTCATGGCTATCTGTAAATGCCAGAATAACAGCATTTTAACAGTCTATCTTTTTTCGAACTTAGGCTTAGAAAACAGATAAACGTTTAAATTGTGATATTCAACAGATAATATCAAAATTTGGTATAATATTATATTAAACTATGTTCATGGCCATCTGTAAATGCCAGAATAACAGCATTTTAACAGTCTATCTTTTTTCGAACTTAGGCTTAGAAAACAGATAAACGTTCAAATTGCGATATTTAACGGATAATATCAAAATTTCTTCTATTATTATATTAAACTATGTTCATGGCTATCTGTAAATGCCAGAATAACAGCATTTTAACAGTCTATCTTTTTTCGAACTTAGGCTTAGAAAACAGATAAACGTTTAAATTGTGATATTCAACAGATAATATCAAAATTTGGTATAATATTATATTAAACTATGTTCATGGCCATCTGTAAATGCCAGAATAACAGCATTTTAACAGTCTATCTTTTTTCGAACTTAGGCTTAGAAAACAGATAAACGTTTAAATTGCGATATTTAACGGATAATATCAAAATTTCTTCTATTATTATATTAAACTATGTTCATGGCTATCTGTAAATGCCAGAATAACAGCATTTTAACAGTCTATCTTTTTTCGAACTTAGGCTTAGAAAACAGATAAACGTTCAAATTGCGATATTTAACGGATAATATCAAAATTTCTTCTATTATTATATTAAACTATGTTCATGGCTATCTGTAAATGCCAGAATAACAGCATTTTAACAGTCTATCTTTTTTCGAACTTAGGCTTAGAAAACAGATAAACGTTTAAATTGTGATATTCAACAGATAATATCAAAATTTGGTATAATATTATATTAAACTATGTTCATGGCCATCTGTAAATGCCAGAATAACAGCATTTTAACAGTCTATCTTTTTTCGAACTTAGGCTTAGAAAACAGATAAACGTTCAAATTGCGATATTTAACGGATAATATCAAAATTTCTTCTATTATTATATTAAACTATGTTCATGGCCATCTGTAAATGCCAGAATAACAGCATTTTAACAGTCTATCTTTTTTCGAACTTAGGCTTAGAAAACAGATAAACGTTCAAATTGCGATATTTAACGGATAATATCAAAATTTCTTCTATTATTATATTAAACTATGTTCATGGCTATCTGTAAATGCCAGAATAACAGCATTTTAACAGTCTATCTTTTTTCGAACTTAGGCTTAGAAAACAGATAAACGTTCAAATTGCGATATTTAACGGATAATATCAAAATTTCTTCTATTATTATATTAAACTATGTTCATGGCTATCTGTAAATGCCAGAATAACAGCATTTTAACAGTCTATCTTTTTTCGAACTTAGGCTTAGAAAACAGATAAACGTTTAAATTGCGATATTTAACGGATAATATCAAAATTTCTTCTATTATTATATTAAACTATGTTCATGGCTATCTGTAAATGCCAGAATAACAGCATTTTAACAGTCTATCTTTTTTCGAACTTAGGCTTAGAAAACAGATAAACGTTTAAATTGTGATATTCAACAGATAATATCAAAATTTCTTCTATTATTATATTAAACTATGTTCATGGCTATCTGTAAATGCCAGAATAACAGCATTTTAACAGTCTATCTTTTTTCGAACTTAGGCTTAGAAAACAGATAAACGTTTAAATTGTGATATTCAACAGATAATATCAAAATTTCTTCTATTATTATATTAAACTATGTTCATGGCTATCTGTAAATGCCAGAATAACAGCATTTTAACCGTCTATCTTTTTTCGAACTTAGGCTTAGAAAACAGATAAACGTTCAAATTGCGATATTTAACGGATAATATCAAAATTTCTTCTATTATTATATTAAACTATGTTCATGGCTATCTGTAAATGCCAGAATAACAGCATTTTAACAGTCTATCTTTTTTCGAACTTAGGCTTAGAAAACAGATAAACGTTTAAATTGTGATATTCAACAGATAATATCAAAATTTGGTATAATATTATATTAAACTATGTTCATGGCCATCTGTAAATGCCAGAATAACAGCATTTTAACAGTCTATCTTTTTTCGAACTTAGGCTTAGAAAACAGATAAACGTTCAAATTGCGATATTTAACGGATAATATCAAAATTTCTTCTATTATTATATTAAACTATGTTCATGGCTATCTGTAAATGCCAGAATAACAGCATTTTAACAGTCTATCTTTTTTCGAACTTAGGCTTAGAAAACAGATAAACGTTTAAATTGTGATATTCAACAGATAATATCAAAATTTCTTCTATTATTATATTAAACTATGTTCATGGCTATCTGTAAATGCCAGAATAACAGCATTTTAACAGTCTATCTTTTTTCGAACTTAGGCTTAGAAAACAGATAAACGTTTAAATTGTGATATTCAACAGATAATATCAAAATTTGGTATAATATTATATTAAACTATGTTCATGGCCATCTGTAAATGCCAGAATAACAGCATTTTAACAGTCTATCTTTTTTCGAACTTAGGCTTAGAAAACAGATAAACGTTCAAATTGCGATATTTAACGGATAATATCAAAATTTCTTCTATTATTATATTAAACTATGTTCATGGCTATCTGTAAATGCCAGAATAACAGCATTTTAACCGTCTATCTTTTTTCGAACTTAGGCTTAGAAAACAGATAAACGTTTAAATTGTGATATTCAACAGATAATATCAAAATTTCTTCTATTATTATATTAAACTATGTTCATGGCTATCTGTAAATGCCAGAATAACAGCATTTTAACCGTCTATCTTTTTTCGAACTTAGGCTTAGAAAACAGATAAACGTTCAAATTGCGATATTTAACGGATAATATCAAAATTTCTTCTATTATTATATTAAACTATGTTCATGGCTATCTGTAAATGCCAGAATAACAGCATTTTAACAGTCTATCTTTTTTCGAACTTAGGCTTAGAAAACAGATAAACGTTTAAATTGTGATATTTAACAGATAATATCAAAATTTCTTCTATTATTATATTAAACTATGTTCATGGCTATCTGTAAATGCCAGAATAACAGCATTTTAACAGTCTATCTTTTTTCGAACTTAGGCTTAGAAAACAGATAAACGTTTAAATTGTGATATTCAACAGATAATATCAAAATTTGGTATAATATTATATTAAACTATGTTCATGGCCATCTGTAAATGCCAGAATAACAGCATTTTAACAGTCTATCTTTTTTCGAACTTAGGCTTAGAAAACAGATAAACGTTTAAATTGTGATATTCAACAGATAATATCAAAATTTGGTATAATATTATATTAAACTATGTTCATGGCCATCTGTAAATGCCAGAATAACAGCATTTTAACAGTCTATCTTTTTTCGAACTTAGGCTTAGAAAACAGATAAACGTTTAAATTGTGATATTCAACAGATAATATCAAAATTTGGCATAATATTATATTAAACTATGTTCATGGCCATCTGTAAATGCCAGAATAACAGCATTTTAACAGTCTATCTTTTTTCGAACTTAGGCTTAGAAAACAGATAAACGTCCAAATTGCGATATTTAACGGATAATATCAAAATTTCTTCTATTATTATATTAAACTATGTTCATGGCTATCTGTAAATGCCAGAATAACAGCATTTTAACAGTCTATCTTTTTTCGAACTTAGGCTTAGAAAACAGATAAACGTTTAAATTGCGATATTTAACGGATAATATCAAAATTTCTTCTATTATTATATTAAACTATGTTCATGGCTATCTGTAAATGCCAGAATAACAGCATTTTAACCGTCTATCTTTTTTCGAACTTAGGCTTAGAAAACAGATAAACGTTTAAATTGTGATATTCAACAGATAATATCAAAATTTCTTCTATTATTATATTAAACTATGTTCATGGCTATCTGTAAATGCCAGAATAACAGCATTTTAACAGTCTATCTTTTTTCGAACTTAGGCTTAGAAAACAGATAAACGTTTAAATTGTGATATTCAACAGATAATATCAAAATTTCTTCTATTATTATATTAAACTATGTTCATGGCTATCTGTAAATGCCAGAATAACAGCATTTTAACCGTCTATCTTTTTTCGAACTTAGGCTTAGAAAACAGATAAACGTTCAAATTGCGATATTTAACGGATAATATCAAAATTTCTTCTATTATTATATTAAACTATGTTCATGGCTATCTGTAAATGCCAGAATAACAGCATTTTAACAGTCTATCTTTTTTCGAACTTAGGCTTAGAAAACAGATAAACGTTTAAATTGCGATATTTAACGGATAATATCAAAATTTCTTCTATTATTATATTAAACTATGTTCATGGCTATCTGTAAATGCCAGAATAACAGCATTTTAACCGTCTATCTTTTTTCGAACTTAGGCTTAGAAAACAGATAAACGTTTAAATTGCGATATTCAACAGATAATATCAAAATTTGGTATAATATTATATTAAACTATGTTCATGGCTATCTGTAAATACCAGAATAACAGCATTTTAACAGTCTATCTTTTTTCGAACTTAGGCTTAGAAAACAGATAAACGTTTAAATTGCGATATTTAACGGATAATATCAAAATTTCTTCTATTATTATATTAAACTATGTTCATGGCTATCTGTAAATGCCAGAATAACAGCATTTTAACAGTCTATCTTTTTTCGAACTTAGGCTTAGAAAACAGATAAACGTTTAAATTGCGATATTTAACGGATAATATCAAAATTTCTTCTATTATTATATTAAACTATGTTCATGGCTATCTGTAAATGCCAGAATAACAGCATTTTAACAGTCTATCTTTTTTCGAACTTAGGCTTAGAAAACAGATAAACGTTTAAATTGCGATATTTAACGGATAATATCAAAATTTCTTCTATTATTATATTAAACTATGTTCATGGCTATCTGTAAATGCCAGAATAACAGCATTTTAACAGTCTATCTTTTTTCGAACTTAGGCTTAGAAAACAGATAAACGTTTAAATTGTGATATTCAACAGATAATATCAAAATTTGGTATAATATTATATTAAACTATGTTCATGGCCATCTGTAAATGCCAGAATAACAGCATTTTAACAGTCTATCTTTTTTCGAACTTAGGCTTAGAAAACAGATAAACGTTCAAATTGCGATATTTAACGGATAATATCAAAATTTCTTCTATTATTATATTAAACTATGTTCATGGCTATCTGTAAATGCCAGAATAACAGCATTTTAACAGTCTATCTTTTTTCGAACTTAGGCTTAGAAAACAGATAAACGTTTAAATTGCGATATTTAACGGATAATATCAAAATTTCTTCTATTATTATATTAAACTATGTTCATGGCTATCTGTAAATGCCAGAATAACAGCATTTTAACAGTCTATCTTTTTTCGAACTTAGGCTTAGAAAACAGATAAACGTTTAAATTGCGATATTTAACGGATAATATCAAAATTTCTTCTATTATTATATTAAACTATGTTCATGGCTATCTGTAAATGCCAGAATAACAGCATTTTAACCGTCTATCTTTTTTCGAACTTAGGCTTAGAAAACAGATAAACGTTTAAATTGCGATATTCAACAGATAATATCAAAATTTGGTATAATATTATATTAAACTATGTTCATGGCCATCTGTAAATGCCAGAATAACAGCATTTTAACAGTCTATCTTTTTTCGAACTTAGGCTTAGAAAACAGATAAACGTTCAAATTGCGATATTTAACGGATAATATCAAAATTTCTTCTATTATTATATTAAACTATGTTCATGGCTATCTGTAAATGCCAGAATAACAGCATTTTAACAGTCTATCTTTTTTCGAACTTAGGCTTAGAAAACAGATAAACGTTTAAATTGCGATATTTAACGGATAATATCAAAATTTCTTCTATTATTATATTAAACTATGTTCATGGCTATCTGTAAATGCCAGAATAACAGCATTTTAACAGTCTATCTTTTTTCGAACTTAGGCTTAGAAAACAGATAAACGTTTAAATTGCGATATTTAACGGATAATATCAAAATTTCTTCTATTATTATATTAAACTATGTTCATGGCTATCTGTAAATGCCAGAATAACAGCATTTTAACAGTCTATCTTTTTTCGAACTTAGGCTTAGAAAACAGATAAACGTTTAAATTGCGATATTTAACGGATAATATCAAAATTTCTTCTATTATTATATTAAACTATGTTCATGGCTATCTGTAAATGCCAGAATAACAGCATTTTAACAGTCTATCTTTTTTCGAACTTAGGCTTAGAAAACAGATAAACGTTTAAATTGTGATATTCAACAGATAATATCAAAATTTGGTATAATATTATATTAAACTATGTTCATGGCCATCTGTAAATGCCAGAATAACAGCATTTTAACAGTCTATCTTTTTTCGAACTTAGGCTTAGAAAACAGATAAACGTTCAAATTGCGATATTTAACGGATAATATCAAAATTTCTTCTATTATTATATTAAACTATGTTCATGGCTATCTGTAAATGCCAGAATAACAGCATTTTAACAGTCTATCATTTTTCGAACTTAGGCTTAGAAAACTGATAAACGTTTAAATTGCGATATTTAACGGATAATATCAAAATTATCCGTTAAATATCGCAACATTTGGGGCCCGTGCACCCCCCGAACTTGGGGAATTTCCTTTGATCTTTTGCCGCTTCGTGTTGTCGGCGCCAAAAGATCAAAGGCGTGCCCCCCCCTGAAATTTTTTTCTGTATACGGCCCTGTCCATTTACCATATTTTAATAAAAATGGCAAAAAATCAAATAATTTATCCTAAGAGAACACCAATAAATTGTGAGAATTATCTCTAAAAGAAAGCATTGATTATTTATTTAAGACACATCCATTAAAAATTTCTCTGTCTCATTTGTTCAAAAAAAAATGTTTTTTATTTATTTTTGGAGAAATATAAGAGATAAAAAATATCAAATTGCGATAACTGCTTTAATCTGTTACGTGAATTATTCATTCTATCCGTTAAAATGGATTCATTTATTTATTGCAAATATTTTTGTTATACCTATTTCTATCTTTTTAATTTATCAAATGATCGTATTGCTTTATTATAAACGCAAATTCCGCACTTTTATAAAAGAAAATTCTGATTTAAAATGGGTTAAATGGTATTTAGCCAAAAAGGAGTACTGTAATCCACTATGGTATCGAAATCCAATGTCAGTGATCAAAATTTCTGCTGGAAATAATAGATTTTATGGGACCATATGTATGTTTTTTCCATGATTTTATTTTGGATGTCAAAAAACAATTTCAACGAAAACCAACAATTACAACTACGGTATCATTTCAAGAATTTCCATTAACTCTACAGTATCGTTTTTATCAACTTCAAACACCTGTAAATCAAATGAATCTGTTAAAAGCGAATCCAGCAAAGTGGCTCCTGAAAGCTATCAATGGAAGAATCGTGGTAGATTCTTTTCAAATGGATTTAAAAGCGTCCAATAAATATGGCCGTCTTGGAACAAAAATGTTAAGCATGGAACCTGATTGGACGGTCGATGGAGATTTTGTCTCCCAAGCTTTCTGTGAACCACTTGATCATTTATTTCTAAGGATTCTGAAAGCTGGAAAGTTGAAAAACAGAATCTCACAAATACAAAAAATAATTCCGCGAAAACATGCATTCTTTGATTCACTTGATCAAAATCAGCTTCCAAAAATTATCAAAAATTGTAATCTTTCTAATATTTCAAGACTCGAAATTATTCACTCGTTTTTGAATGAAATTGTTTTAAGGTTTATTAAAAATCTTAGAAATCTGGATTACATTAGATTGCACTTAAAAAATAATAAAACTGCAAAAAATCAAAATTTTATAAAACGACTGTTACAGTGCATTTCTGGGATTCCAAATGTCAGGTATATTAATTTTAAAAATAAAAAAATTTAACTTTCATTAATGCTAATTATTTTAGAGTTTATTTCAACACTATTTACATCGGAGATTACATGGAAAAACTATTGGTTGATTGGATTCTTGAATTTGGATACATAAAAAGTTTGGATATTACATTTTTGAATCCACCTAATCTTAACATTAATGTTCATGGAAGAAACCCAAAACATATTTCATTCGCAACAGAAGAAGGTTTATTTTTTGAACAACGTGAAGATTGAAAAATTTTTAATATTTTTTAATATTCAAAAATTTTTTATGAATATCTGCTGCACTATTGGCTGGACTATTCTTTCTAAAACTCATAGTATCAGTGGATTGACTCTTATTACAATGGTTATTGCTGGTTTTGTTGCTAATGGTATTTATGATTTCAAAGCTCATAAAAATAATTTTTACAATATTTCTTTTTTATCCGTTGCCACTGGAACTTGTTTCATGTTCAAACTTCTTTTTAGTGACTGTGAAATCTTATAACACTCCCATTACATTTGTAACAGAATTAGTTTTCTGTCTTCTTGGCTACTACTTCTGGGACGTTGAACGTTTTTTTCTACAACTTGGACAACGTTTACATCAACTTGTACATGTTGAAGCTATTTGTGTATGCCTTTCTTTGTTTTTAGTTTTTTTATGCCTTTGCGCTGTGAATTATGGAAGGGAAGTTTTTGAACAAATGGTTGTTTAATTTATTTTAATTTTTTCTTAACTGTAAATTTTTTTGTGTGTTTGTAAAATAAATTTAAAAAAAAAAAAAGATCAAAATATGAAGAGAATAAAATAAGATCTTAAAGGGAGTGTCGGAGATAGTGAAAAACTTTTTACGACAGTTTTCCGTCGTTCCAAGTGATGGGGAATGAAAAAGTTTGTCCGCCCGCACGCAACGAATGCATTCCCCATCACTTGGAATGACGGAAAACTGTCATAAAAAGTTTTTCACTATCTTCGACACTCCCTTTAAGAGGTTTATTCGATAATAAAATATAACAAAAAAAAGAAAGAAAAAGACAACCTTATACATACATGTATATGTATAAGCATTTTGATGAGAATAAAATTATTATAAAAAGAATATGCAAATTGCTGACATGATTCTTGGTGACCCCGACGTGTATTTTGTCAATATCTAAGTGTAAAAAAATAAATAAAAGCAATAAAAATTATCCGAAGAATCTCAGAGATTCTATTTTTGCCAACCGTGACGGGCCGTCAACTACAATGCTTAATGGCGATGACGGTGAGTGATTAGAAACATATGCCGTCAACGGCACGAATACGATATGTCTGTCATTACAATTTAGAAACGGGAAAACGGATTATTGTTCCCTAATACCATCTTGAAATAACAAAATAATAGCGCTTTCTATATTTTTATTTATTTTGTGTATCAAAATAACAGAGAGCAATTTTAAAAATGCGGGAATTTATTATTTTAAAATGTGCAAACGTATTTTTTTGATGATGACTAATATTTAAAAAAAAAAAGGCTTTCAATTAGGAAAAAACAAATTTCAACTTTCATTTAAAATTGTTATGATTTTTTATTAAACGAAACCCCCCCCCCCCCCCCCCCAAAAAATAACAAACTTTATTTTTTTGCATTCCTGGTTTCTCAAAAAAATTAGCCATAAAAGCAGCGTCGATAAATGAAAAAAATTGTGTGAAAAGCAAAAATGTTGATTTTAATCGCTTTTCTTGGACTTTTTAGTTCTGCTTTCGGGGAAGCTCCACAAGTTGGAAATATTTTTCTTGAAGCTTTAAATTTCCTGCGACCAATGAACCCTTGTCCATCATCTTGGACGTATTACAATGTTACAGGTTCTTGTTACCATGTCTTTAAGGGCATGAATTGGAAAAATGCCGAACAAAAATGTGTGGAAGAGCAATCACATTTAACATCAATACATAGCGAAAAGGAAGGAAAGTTTGTTGCACGTAAGCTATTGTTTTTCCTTTTATGCGGCGCAGTGTTCTCCCGATTCCGATTCTTTATAAGTGATCGGAATCGCGATTCCATCGATTCCGGAATCGATTGCCTTATAAGGAATCGGAAAAAAATGGAATCGGGAAAACACTGATGCGGCGCATATTTTTTTGCAATTATTCAATTTTAGAATTAGCAGCCCCATTTTCTTCATCCTATCATCATTGGCCAAGTCAAACATTTATCGGACTTTTTACTTCTGATAATTGTTTGACTTGGCAATGGTCTGATGGAACTCCTACAGATTACTTTCGTTGGGCCCCAGATGAGCCAAGTACTTCAAATCAAGAATATTGTGGACAAATTTGGAGTACTGCTGATGATTACTATATAAAACAGGGACATTTTAACAATTATAAGTGTGATAGTGATAAAAGTCATCTTGCAAGTTTTGTATGCAAGAAATTGTCAAATTAATTGAAGTCTTTAGACTTTAATTAATAAAAATGAATTTCGTAAATGTTATATTTATTTGCAAATAAATAATACACACCTAAAAATTTACCGGAAATTTTTGAAAGTCATTCTTGAATCAAAATTAATTTAACTGCAAAAAAAATTTATAAATTAATAATTAAACTTTTTCAATCATATGGGAACGTCCAGATCCGACGTCGGACTTTTATGGGTGGGTGGGGGTAAGCCAAACCCGACGAAATCCGACGCTGATGGGTGGATGGGGTTTTAACAAATCCGACGTCGGTAAAAATTATTGAGGCTTTCACTTTTAAGTAATGGTTAGTACTTCAGGTTTTACGACTTGGTTCAAATCTTTTTAAGTCCAAAAAATCGCCTCAAAAAAGTGAGCTATTTTCTTCAAAAAGATCGCTTTACTTTAGAAAAACGCCCATCTAGCTTAGCTAACTTTCAAAAAAAGCTAAAGTTGTCTCAAAAATTAGGCTGTAAATTAAAAATTGTAGTTTCAAAAATGAAACTACAATTTTTAATTTTAAAAAACTTTTAAATCTCGATTTAGGTATTTAACAAAAACTGTCTCACTTTTTAATCTTTTGAAGCTATATCTTCGAAAAACTAAAATCGGGTTATACCAAAGTTTTCGTGAGACGATTTTACTAAAAATATATGCTTCCAAAAAAACTTCAAATGACGAGCTGGAATTCAGATATTGAACAACATAAAGCTTCAAATAATGTTTTTTGACTTTTTAATAAATTTTTTTAAAAATCCGGCGATTTTGCCGACGCTATGGGTGGGTGGGTTGTGTTCATATCCGACGTTCATCCGATTTATGGGTGGGTGGGTTAAAAAATTTTGATTTTTTGCCGACGTCGGATCTAGACGTTCCCTAAACAGTGTTGTGCCCGACATTTTTTATCGACTCCGACTCCGAAAAGCGGCATCTTTTTCTTTGATCTTTTGGAATTAGTGACTCCGACTCCGGAGTCGGAGTCGATGTGGAGTCGACTCCATCGACTCCGGAGTCGCAACAACACTGATCATAAACATAACTGTAATGATTGTTTAAGTAAAAAATTTATGAAATTTGAAAAACCAAAAAACCGCCATCGCTGATCCTAATTGATAAGCATTTTATTTTAAATTTTATTGTTGTTGTAGGAAGAAAAAAGTTTGTTTGTTTTTGCAATTCTAAATTTGACAAGTTATTTTTGCAATCACCCGCTCAAAGAACGACTCTTTGCAACAACAAAAAAATTAATACGTCAAAAATTAGTCTGCAAAGTTTTTCACGTTGTTAAAAAGCTTTCAAATATTTGCTTATTTTAGATAAAAAAAAATTAATCTTTGCTTTTTGATTAATAATTTTGAAAGATGAATGCAACAATTAAACAAATACCAAAAAAAACTCCAACGAAAAAAACCATTTTTTTTCACTGAGTAATACGTTTTTTAAAAAACTAAGAATGAAACAAAAAAATAATTACAAAAAACGTATTAATCCAAAACAAATGTGTGAAAGAAGTTCAACAAGTTTCAATTGAATCAAAAGATAAAATTTCGATGCCACATTTTAAGCCAGCTTCAAAAAAGATATGTTTTTGTGGGACGCTTATTTTGAAATCCGTTTTAAGATTAATTTGAGTAATTTCTGTGCCATTGTTAAAATATTCTTCAACTCGAATTTTCATAACTTTGAAGAAGGCAGCAATTAAAAGTTGTTCAGAAAGAAGTTTTGGACCGGTGGGGCTTTTAATTTCAAAGAAAATTACTCCATCATCTTCGCTTAATTTAAAGCCCCAATTTGGATCTATTTTTATTTCATATAATGCTTTTCCGACAATGTTTAGGATGTCTGAAAAACAAGTATTTAAAAAAATTAATTACATGGGCAAAAAAATATACCGTATACAACCAAAGACGGATACTTTTTATAGATTTCTTTTGCTTTTTCTCCAAATTCGGCTGTCCCATTTGCCATTGTAAAATACATAGGAGTAAAATTGTTGCCTACAAAATAAAAATTTTTGAACACATACATATACATAATTAAAAGACACAAAACATACCGTAGATGTTTGGGAGCATTTTAAGCTGATTATCTTCATAAATTTGAATGCCAAACGTTTCATTGCTTTTAAAACACATTCTATGACAAAATATTCTTGAGCCTGTACCACCAAAAAATGAATATTTCTGAAACTTTACCCATGTTTTCGACTATGCTTAACAAGACTAGAGCCAAGGGCTTTTTGCTCAAAAGTACCGTTTTGGCACTTTTTTGTGCCATTTAAGTCAAAAACGGCATTTTTGAAAAACAGCCGCTCTTGGAGATATTGGCTTAATTTAATTCGGTATAAACTAAATCAAGGTCGCTGAATCCGAATATCGCATTTACAAATCTTGAAATTCGTTGTGGGACCCAAAAATGACGAATCTATGCAAATTTTTGCGTTTACGCCGTTCTAGCGCCGTGGGGGTTTTTGTGCGGGTTCCAATTTATTTTTTTTCGGATTCCTCGTGTTTTTTTACCCCTGGATAGGGGAGAATATAAAAAAAATATTTCGAGTACTATCCTTTATGAATTTTTGAATGAGATTGATTCACCTTTTTGTCACCCTTACAGAAAAAATTTTTGGAAAAATTTTTGAAAAAAAATTTTTTTTTATTTTTCAAATTTTATGCTTTATCTCAGATTAGTTACATTTTTTTGTAGTTTTTCAAGTAATTCTAAAATAAAAAAAAATTTTTTTTTAATTTTTTAAAAATTTTTTCAAAATTATTTTTTGTAAGGGGGGACCAAGACAAAAAAGTGGAATCAAGCTTATTCAAAAATTCATAAAGGATAGTACTCGAAATATTTTTTTTATATTTCACCCTTCCCAGGGGTAAAAAAACACAAGGAATCCGAAAAAAAATAAATTGGAACCCGCACAAAAACCCCCACGGCGCTAGAACGGCGTAAACGCAAAAATTTGCATAATTTCGTCATTTTTGGGTCCCACAACGAATTTCAAGATTTGTAAATGTGATATTCGGATTCAGCGACCTCGGTTTAGTTTATACCGAATCAAATTAAGCCAATACCTCCAAGAGCGGCTGTTTTTCAAAAATGCCGTTTTTGACTTCAACGGCACAAAAAAGTGCCAAAACGGCACTTTTGAGAAAAAAGCCCTTGGCTCTAGGCTTGTTCAGCATAGTCGAAAACATGGGTAAAGTTTCAGAAATATTCATTTTTGGTGGTACATTCATTACTATGGGAGACGAATATTTTGTCGTAGAATGTGTTTTAAATAAAAATTTGATATTTGATCCGACGTTTCGATAAAATCTTAATGGTTCAATTTTCTAAAAATATTAAAAAGCATATTATAATTTGCATAATTAAAAGTTTCTTTTTTTCAACGCTTCAGAATCTCAAAAAAATTATGTTGAAAACTAACAGGTTCACATTTTTGAGACAATTCTGAAGGTGGCTGAGAAATGCCGCTGCATTCTTTGTGGTAATTAACAGATGATTTTGAGGTTGAAGTTGTATCATCGGATGTAACAGAAGTTTGAGAGATTGTTCTTGTACTTGTTGGACCATTTTTTTTATCCTATAATATAAATACATATAATCAAAGTATGATAAATCAAATGCAAAAGAAAAAAACATACGTCAAAGAAAATTAAGGATTTTGAAGGTTTTTGGTGATTACGATATGATAAATCAAATTCATAACAAGCTTGCCTACAAAAATGCTTTTACAAAAAAAGTTTTTTAGATAAAAATATCTCTTACAAATGACTGATTCTTGCTGGGCCAACTTTATTTGAGCCATGTTCCAAAGATGGCAAATTTGAAGCTTTTGGCTTATGTTTTTTCTTTTCTTCTTTATCGCTTTCTTTTGGAGGTTCAAGAATTTTCTAAAAAACATTTAAATTTATCATTTCATGTCTGTGATATTTAAGAAACAAAGTTGAAATAGTGCCATTGTTTACCAAATTGGAAGTAAAAAAGTTTGAATCTGCTGCGCTGAGGATTTAAAAAAAATGGGCGAAAAATTTTTGTATAATTAATTCAAAAAAGTATGTTTTTTACTGCTTTGATGCATCTGCGCCACAAATATATATATAAAAGTTTTAAAAATGTACATACTTCTCTTTTAATCCATGCTTCTTCATCTCGTTTCATAATTCCTTTTCCACATGCGCATTTTAAGTTTTTATGAATTAATGATAAACCTTGTTTACTCCATAAACTTTTAATTTGACATTTTTGTGATAATGCATTGTTTAAGCCTAAAAAGAGATACCTATATAATAAATACAAAAATAAGAATGGAAACAAAACCTTGATTATCGATTAAAGTGTTTAAACTTAATTCTAATGATCGAAAGCATTCAAGATGTACCAAATGTTTTGAAAAAATACAATTTGCATTTGTGCATTCAAATTTTACTCCATCCATTACTGAAGTGGGAAGAGGAAAACCAATTCGTGTACATTTCATAAATGGAATACAACATGAAATTTTGCCATCATTTCCTCGAATAATTCCATCTTCAAATGTTTGATCTTTTGTTTCATTGGATTGCCTGAAACAAAAGAAATATAAAATTATCAAAGAAAAAAAAAGAGATATAATTTAAACATACTTTTTTTGCAACTTTTTTTCTTTTAAAACTTCTTTTACAAATTTTTTGTCTCTCATTTTTTAATGATAAAAAAAGTAATGCTAAAATTTTGAGAACAAATCCAAAATCAAAAGTATTTATTTACAAAATCTGAAATTTGATTTAATAAATAAATTACAGTTTTTAAATAAATATGTATTTTTCCGCATTTCAGCAACCAGAAAGAGTAAAAAGAAATTAAAAGGCAATTATTAAATTGATAGAGTTCATAATAATAATAATAATTGTTCGACTTCTAAAATTAACATTTATGTTTTTACAAAAACTATAAATTTACGAAATAGGTATAAAAAAATTTTAAAAAAAAATGATGACAAACACTTACTTATTGATTGCCCGCTCAATTTTAATAACTGAAGTGACAATCAATAATTAAAAGATTAATTTCCATAAAAATTGTTATTAAATAATTTTAAAAAATTCTCTGAACAAAGCCAAAAAAATTAAAACACTTGATTTACAAAATTAACTAATTTTTTGAGAAAATCAATACCGAAAAAAAATATTATTTGTTAGATGCAAGGGTTTTTTCAATCGAAAGCAACGACGTTTACAACCATTGTTTTTCAAATCTATTTCATTGCCGCTTTTTTCATTTTCCTTTTACAAAAATTAAAAAATGGACAACAGATCTCTGTGAAAAAAAAGGTCACACTTTTTCGAGCTCGACGGTGTGTTGAACTGTCCAGAGAGAGAGCGAAAAATTGTAAAAACATTTTCTGCAAATTTAAATAAATTAAAAATTTGATAATTTTTACCCAAAAATGTTTTACTGTATTCTTAAAGAATTTTTAAAAACAAAAAACAATTTGAAAAAATTGTACATTTTTTTTGTTTTTTTTTTAATTCTAAAAAATAAATTTGGGTTTTGTTTTTGCTTTCTTTTTTTCGTGTTTAATTTTTCGTTTTCTGCAAAAAAAAGAGAAACAAATATATTCTTTTTTTTTGTTGATTCATATAATTTTTATAAACTTATGATTTTTTTGTTTATATTTATGAAAAAATGTTTGGAAAATATTAATGATAGAATTAGGTTTTATACTTTTTGTTAAAAATAATTTTAAAAATGAATATATATTTTTGTGATTTTTTTACACAGCTTTTTTTGCCGTTTCTTGAATAACTGTTTTATATATTTATGTCCAACAAATATTAATGGATTTAATTTTAAATTTTATATTTTATTTTGGTGTTGTAATTATTTTTTTATGTATGTATTGTTACTTTTTTGAAGCGAAATTAAATCCAAAATTAAAACTGTAAGTTTTTATTTAAGGGGAGTGTCGACGACACACAAGTAAAATTTGATTGATTCTCTCAACGCGAAAATGCTTCTGAATCTGAATCAATAAAATTATGTTAATTTTTTGCATATTTTTCTAGCCTCGACATTACTTATTTTCGGGCCAGATTTTTTATCCTGAGTCCGAGTTGGAGTTTTGTATTTTCATTATGATTAACACTGAAATGTGTCAACACTCTTTTTAATAGTATTTTTCATTTTATATTAAAAATCTTTTTAGCCCAGATTCAACTGATAAAACTAAAAATGAATATTTAACGAAATTCAAAGACAAAATTAACAAATATCATCGAAAATTCAGCCCATTCGCTGCAAAAATTTTGACAAAAATTCCAAAAATATTTCAATCTACTGCCATTAAATATCATGATATTGTTAATTCAAAGCCGTACAATTTATTTCAAACATTTTTCAAATCAAAATTTGTTAAAAATATTTTAACAAATTTTTTATTTTTAACAAAACACACAAATATTTTCGGTGTTATTTTTGTAATTGCTCCAATGATATTCCAAATTTTACAATTAATTAAAGAATGGAAAAAAGAGAAAATTAACGGAAAAAATGCCGTAAAAAATATTTTAAAAATTCTTTTAACAAATGTCAGCGGATTCGGCGGTGCAATGGTTTTTGGAGTTTTAGCTGGGAGGGTTTTTGGTCCAGGGGGTACTGTAATTTTTGGAATTGTTGGAGGCTTTGCATCATCTGTAGCAACAAATGTAGTTATTTCCGATATTTTTGGTTTTTGAAAGCATTTTTCTGAAAACAAATTTCGTTTATTTTTTTTGTTGTAATCCTTAAATAACTTTTTTAAAAATTTAGCTATTTTTACGGCATTTTTAACGATTATAGTTGTATTAATTTTTTGTTAATTGTTAAAATAAACACATTTGATAATTTCAATAATTCATTTCTTTTTCAAACAAATTCAATACCCTTTTTTTAATTACAAAAAAGAAAAACAAAATTTACAGTGATTTTATTCTATTAATTTTTTGTACCTGATGTTTTTAAAACAACTTTTTGTTTTATTTGTTTAACATTTACAATGTCGTTGGAAAGGATCTTTTAAAAGAGTAACAATGATTCTTTTTTTATAATCAAACTCTTTTTTTTGCTCCCACGTTGGTTGATTTTATTGTGTTTCAAAAATCTTCCAACATTTTTTTTTCTACAAAATTCTTTCAAGTACATAAAAGAAGCTTGCTTTTTAAAACAATTTTACAAAAATATTTTATAAAAAAAGTCAAATGTCAAAATTTATGTTAGTCATTTCTTTCAGCTCTCTCATCAGAAGTCAGTAATTAAAATACAACTAAAATAATGTTTTTTCTACAAAAAATTTAAACAAATAAAAGAAAACCGAAAATGGAAGTACAGTAATCCATTTAAAAGAATATTAAAAAATGTAAACACTGTTTACTTTTATGATGACTGATGAATGAGGGAACAAAAGCATCTACGTGGGCTTAAATTGAGTTTTGAATGTTTGTCAAACAAAAGTGTAATATATTTTTAGATTGTTAAATTTGAAATCTTGTCGAATTCGATATTCTTCAGTTTGGCGAAATATGATTTTAAAAGTTTGTACAAAGAGGTAATTTTGCAAAAAAAACAATTACAGATAATTTTCATATAAAACTTAAAAATTCAGTGCATGCATTTTTATGTAATCTGTAACAATTATTTGTTCATCAAAAAAAATTAAATAATACCAAATATGGAACTTTTCAGTCATGATTTTTTTTCAAATTTTTACGGCGTAAATCTGATACTTTATTATTTATTTTTTCTGTTGAATTTTGTTTTGAAATCAAAAAATGTACAAAAAATGATTGATGCTGCTGAGTCAGGGACAGAAGTAATTTTTATCAATTTAAGATTAAGTTTTTCAAGTTCATTCTTAAATTGATAAAACATTTTCCATACGTAACAAAAATAGAAAATCATTTTTGCAGCTTTGAAAAAATAAGCACTTTTACCCCCTCCAAAGAACGATCTCTTTCAAAAAAAAGTAAATGTCAAAAAAGCAGCTTGCAAAATTTTTTTTTCAGATTACTTTTAAATGTTTGCTCAGACACTTAATCTCTGCTCTTTTTTCAATATTTATTAATTTGAATTTTTGCAAATATAAGTAACAAAATTCAAAAATCCGAATCTTGCAATTCGCGTTTAATTGTTATTATCGTTTAACTGATTTTTGATGAAGCTTGCGTTTCACTTTGCTAAAACTTTTTTAGAAATATTTATTATACATTGATGTCCCATTGTCCCTAGCTTTGATGTTTGATCACGGGGGGGGGGTCCAAAAATCACAATTTTGCGGTTGCAGGATTTTTGAAAAATTTCATATGCAAATTTTTGTGGAAAGATACAACCAAAATTATTGTTGTTTTTTGTTAAAGGGAGTGTCTACGTTAGTTAAATTGCGTGTGTGAGATGAGGAATGCATTTGTTTGTGCAATCCTTGTGAATGATTGACATAAAAATACAAACTTTTGCATTCCCCATCATTAGTGAAAGACGTTTTCGTGTTAAGAAAAATGGTTGGTGTAAAAATTTCCATTTTAACTAACGTAGACACTCCCTTTAAAACGGTTTTTTCAAAACAAATTTTCCTAAAACGTTTTTTATTTCTTTCAAACACATAAAGTTATTTAATTTTGCAACATAATAATTTTGCCGCTTAAATGAAAGGGACCAGTTAAATCTGGACACTTTGCATTTCTTTTTTTGGCAACATTAGAAAAATTTTAACAAATTATAAAATATTTCAACATAGTTTCAATTATTCTTTTTATTTCTTTGAATCATAAAAAAGTTATTTGTTTGATTTTTCTATTATTTATTTTTTTTTTTTATAAATAATAAAATATAAAAAGTTTTGTGCTTAAAAATATTTTTTCCAATAAATATCTGTGCTTTCTGAAAAAAAAGAAATGACGCAAAATGACTCCCTCAAAAAAAACATACATAAATTTCTTTTTTTAACAACTTTTTTCTGCCAAAAATAGCAATCACTTTCTTTTTTCTTATCAAATTATCACAAAAACCAAGCGATCGAAGAAGAAAAAATAAAACACCTAAATTACGGCTTGAAAGCGTGGTAAAAAAAATAAACAACGCCCTTTTAAAATTTACGGATATTAAAAAGTAAACAAAAAATTTATTACAAAGAATTTTTGAAAAAAAAAATGATGACGAAATATTTATCACTCTGTTTTTTTTTGCAAGCATAAATTGCTTTTTGAAAATGCTATCATTTTTTAGCAAAAAAAACTCTTGTAAAAAATGTTTTCTTTTTTTTCATTCAACAAAAGTTATAATCGCTATTTATGTAAACACAATGAAAGAAGAAAAAATGACCCTGAACAATTGGTTTTATTGAACTTTAAAAGCAGTATTACAAATATAATATTTTTAAATGACAAATTTTTTATAGCTATCATTTGCAAATTGATAAAAGAAAATTGTTTTAACAAAAACAATGAAAACTATGAAGAAATTTTGAGATTTTAAAAATTAAAAATTTCGAAACATTTTTTAAACTATTTTTTTGATAAAAATCCAAAAAAAGATAAACAAAATATTTATGGGGGTGCAAAAAAAGCGGACAATTTTAATAAAAAATGGACTTAAGGATTAAAATTGTCCACAAAAAAACAAACATACTTCCTTAAATATGACTTCCGATTTTTAGGATCGGGAAAAAAAAGAACAATAAAAAAAATGAAAGAGTATCAAAATAAACAAACATTTTTTTTCTCAGTTTTTTTGCAAATTTTTTGAGTCAATTTAAAACCATTTATTTTTTTAAGGTTAAAAAAAGGAAGAAAATTGTTACAAAAAAGAAACTCTTGCAAAAATATGAGTGGACAATCTCTGCATTTTTTTTTAAATCCGAGGTAATCTGTGTTACTCAAATCATAAAAAAAAGAATCAAGCACAGTTTATGTCATCGCTGATTCATTCATTCTGCGACAAAACAAAATGGACACAAATGGATTATATTTTTACAAAAAAAACTGTTTGTCCCTGTTTAGTCAAATGTGTTACGTTACTCAGTTTTTAAACAAAAAAATACATATATAAATAATAGTATTTTTCAATAATATTAAAATATCCGATTATTGGGGGTGATACAAGATTATGTAAAAAAATACAGTAACAGTTTTTTTAAACAGTTACCGTACTTTTTAAAATATATTTAAATTAAAAAAAATATAATTTTGTTGCACATATTTTTGAATACTGTAAATTCGAGCAAGAAGAATTTTTCTGAAATGACTTGATTCACTTCTGACGGGAACTTCTGAAATTTATAGAATGACTAAAAAGAAACATTTTATGATAAAATAAAATTTTTATCAAAATTCTTCTTATTTTTTGTCGATGAATTATTTATTATTATTTGTTGTTATTTTTCTTTCATTAAAGAGAGAAAGTTCATAAAAATGTTTTATTGTTTAAAAATGAGTAAATAAAACAAAATTGCTCATTGTCCATTTTTTTGCACAAAAAATATTTTTTCAAAAACAAATAAACTTTTAAGTTTACACCCCTTAATTCTATCCCTCCCCCAAAAATTTACAATAAACATTTTTTAAATTTTTGTATCAAAAAAAAAGTGTTCCTTTTTTTCCGTGAATTTCGTTAAAAACTTTTTTTTCTTTGATCCTTAAAGTCCAACCCTCCTTTTTTTTTAAAAAAAGAAGGTGAAAAAAGAAGAGAGAAAGAGACGAAAACATTAAAGACAATTATGATGATGACGTTATGATTATATTTGTTTAAGAAATAAATAACGGCTTCTTTTCTTTCAGATAAACACACGGTATACAAAATATAGAGGAAAAAAGGAAGAAAAAAGTGGGAAGTTTAATTACAATCTCTCAAGTGAAAGGAATATATATATATATAAATAATTGTTCCATTTCAAAGTGAATTCAAATCAAAAGCAACAATATTTTGCTTTCAACTTTTTGACATTAAGGAGAGATGTCTCAACGTGATATTGATATTTCCAGAAAGAGTTTCCCTTCAAGACCCATCCTTAAACCACTTCCAATTTTTACAATAAATATGAAAGATGTTCGAGAAGTGCCATCTTATGAAGGTGTAATCTCTGGATCTGTGCCATCCTCACCAATTATTCAACCAACTCTTCCAATTCCAGATATTCCACCTCCGATATATTCTGGACGAGAAGCAAAACCGGCGAATACTTTAATTCGATGGAATTTATTATTTACATTTTTAATTCTTTTATTTATTTCTTCGGCATTTTGGATTCCATTTATTCCAAAAATTCAAAAATTTAGTATGGAAATAGTTGTAATTATTCTTGCATTTTTACATATTTTATGGTTTATTGCTGTAATAAATAATTTTCGATATTTGTACAAACTTCGAAAATTTAAATCTCATCAAATTAATCTTTCAAAGGTTTGTTTGTTTTTTCTTACAAATATATAAAATTGAAATATATATTTTTTATAGTTAAATACTTCTGGAAAAACGGTTAAACATTTAGTTGGAATTGCATTTTATAAAGAGCCAATTGAATTAATGATTGATACGTTGGATTCCCTTTCAAGTCAACCAGATGCAAGAAAAAAGATTAGTGTTTTTGCTGGAATGGAATCTGGAACTCCGGATAAAGAAGAAGTAAGTTTTTTTTTAAAAGGCCCAAAAAATAATCAAAAAAAAATTGGAAAAAAAAAGAATCCAGCCAACCGGATTCGAACCAGTGACCTAAGGATGTCCACTTTTTTCAACTACAGTCCTCCGCTCTACCAACTGAGCTATGGCTGGAATGAAGGGGTTGTCGATGAAAGTGCCCATATATCAAACACTTGAGATTTTATCAGTTCTTCTTATCAAAAAAAATGAACATATTTTTTATCAAAAAAAGATTTTATTTTTAAGCAATCAAATTTCAGAAAACTAAAAAACTTCACGATCATAAATGATGCTAAATTTGAAAAATTTATTGTTACCGTACATCCCCGCGGTTTACCGGGTGAAATTCCTGGAAAATGTTCAAATTTTAATTTTGGCTCCCGAATGGCTGTTTCACAATTACGTGAAGATAAAAGTTATGGCCTTGATAAAACTGTTGAACTTTTAATTACAACTGGTGATTGTGATACAGTATTTGGAGATCAATATTTTGATGCTTTAGAAGAAGATTTTTGGAAGACAAGCCCAGAGCAACGGGGTCGAACTGTATGGCAGTCGCCACTTTTTTATTGCATAAATATTGATAAATCTCCATTCTTTGTTCGAGTTACGGGTCTTTTACGAAGCTTTTTTATGATGGGATATTTAATTCCATGGAATATTAATACAATGTCAGTCTTTTCGTTAACCCTAAAACTATTTGAAGATGGTGAATATGTGCATCCCGGATATCAAATGGATGATATTATTGCATTAATTCGATGGACATGTGTTGTTCGACAAAAGTGCATTATCCGTGCAATTCCTGTTGCAACTTTATCCGGGCCAACTTCAGGCAAAAATTATTTTGAAGAACTTTATGAATGGGCTCGACAAATTCGTCGTTGGACAATTGGCGCTGCAGAAGTATTTCATTATTTTGCAATTAAATCAACTCGATTACCTATGGGTTGTGCAATTGTTTGGGCTTTAAGATTTATCTTTTATTATGGCTTTTTGCTTTGTATTTCATCAGTTTATTCAATTATTGCACCATTTGTTGTAAGTGTTTAATTTTTAAATTGCATCATTTTTGAGCTACACTTTTCTTGTTAAGACCAAAATTTGAGGAATTGAACAAAAATACTTTAAAAAAACATCTTATTAATTAAATTAAATTTTAGACGACTGGAATGCTGCAATTAGCAAACCATGAAACCAAAGGATTAATAATTCCAAGTTCAAAAATTTTTACCTACATCAATCTTGGCATGCTTGGACTTCAATATTTTTGGTTCTTCATCGTTTTTCTTATCAATAAACTTGCTGAACCAATTTTTCCAAATAATCAAAAAGATAAAACTGGATTCTTTCGAAATATTTTACATTGGATTTTAACTTGGCCAACAATAACGGCATATTGCTGCATAGAAGTTTTTGCTTTTATTGAAGTAACTTTCCGCGGAAAAGAAGTTTGCAATCATGGAGCATCGAAAAAGGATGGACTGGTTTCAAAATCAAATAAAATTGCACCAATAATTGAAAAGCCTAAAATTATGGAAATTGTATGACTATTAACAAAAAATATTTTAATCACTTAATTTTTTTTTTCGGGTACTATCTTTAGCATTGTATTTTTTAATTAAGCTTTAAAAATAAATGTATGAAATTTAAAAGTTTTTTTTTGCTTTTTATACCTAAAGAAAACATTGCAACTGCTTTTAAATAAAAATAAAAATCATTGTTATTATTTTTATTTAAAACGCATTTTGTGAGAAAACGTAGTTTTCTGAACCTCAAATGGCACAAAAACAAAAGTTATATTAATTTTGGCTGTAATTCTCGTTATAAAGGTTTTCGGGGGCGTAGATTCCGAATTTGAATTCCGTTTTGGGGGTAAATAATCTGGTTTTCGAGATATCAATACCTTGGGGGCTTTTAACGCCAATTTCTGATTTGATGATAAAAGTTGTCAGAAATGGTACCAAAATGTTCGCCTCATCGAGTTTAGTAAGGATAAAACTGAATATGTCGCAAAAACTTGGTTTTTTGTTAAATTTTGACTCTTTAAAGGGGGAGTTTCATTTCTAACAAATTTTTGGACAAACTTTGTCGTAAGAGTGCAAACAAAAAGAATGCATTTGTGCGTGGCTTTGAAAAAAAGAATGAAAAAAATACGCACAAATGCATTCTTTTTGTTTGCACTTTTACGACAAAATTTGTCCAAAAATTTGTTAGAAATGAAACTCCCCCTTTAAAAATTTGAAATTACAGTTTTTCCCCAAAAACTTCTTTTTTTTAACGTCACCGGAAAAATGTTATTGCAGATTCGGATTCTACGGGTCTTGTTACCCCTAAATACATATAGCATGTTTCATAGTAGCGACCTTTTTCGACTTTGTTAAAGGGTCAAAAATGTGCGACTCAACATGTCCAACATCGTCAAATATAGAAAACTCACGGAATATCTTATGAATCAAGTTCTGGTGACTTGTATAATAAAATATAATGATGTGGGAGTATTCTGGGCAAGTTTCGTCCCCTTGAAACCAAAACTATCCATTTGGGAGCCAGTTGAATTCCAAATTTTGACCTATATGGTCAACATCAAATAAAACAGTTTTTTCTAGTTAAATTTATGTAAATGTGCTCTATTAATGTTAAATATATATAGAAATGACAAAATTAAGGGTTAATTATTGAATTTGGGACAAAATTGAATTTTGGCCATTTTTTAAAGGTATCATTTTTTACCTATTCTTAGTTGATTTTCAAAGTGTCTCATTTTTCGATTTTTTGTAAGATGTCATATTTTTTTTTGTTTCAAATAAATAATGAAATTATTTTATGTAATTTATTGTGTGAAAAAATGAAAGAACTAATCTTTAAAAAAAAATCAATACTTTTGTTAGTGGTCACATCATTAACATCACAGATAAATGACCTAGGAAGTCAATTTATTGGCGGTGGTAGCAAATCAATAAAAATTGGTAAAATTTTTGATTGGAACTGTATCCAAAGCACATCAAAACAATATACAGTAACATTTACATTTACAAATCGAAACTCATTATTATCGTTAGAGATTTGACTTAAATTGTACATTTTTGGCTTGAATGTATCTGTTCTTTCATTTTTTCACACAATAAATTACATAAAATAATTTCAGTTTTTATTTGAAACAAAAAAAAATATGACATCTTACAAAAAATCGAAAAATGAGACACTTTGAAAATCAACTAAGAAATAGTGTTCCTGAATCCGATCCGATCCGATCCGAAAATCCGACAATCCGATCCGATCGGATTCATCCGACTTATCCGATCCGACCGAATTTCACATCCGACTTTTTTTTCGAAAATCCGATCCGACAAAATTTCACATCCGACATTATTTATGACTGTTTTATTGAAATGTTTCTCTTTAAGATTTGTAAAATAAAAAGGTCACAATGCCAAAAAATTGTCAAACATTTTTTGGCGAGTTTTTGTTTTTTTCAGAAAAATAGCTGTTTAAATTCATTTTTAAATTTTTCTGTTTTTTATATTGACTTTTTAGCCATAACTGTGGACCTTTCCACCATGAATTTTCTGCTATTAATTCTTTAAATGAAATACCACGTGTACCAAGATCTGCTGGATTTAAATTATTAGGTACAAAATAACCATCATTCAAGCTTGGAGCAAGTTTTGAAATTTTTTGTGAAGCGTCAAATACCATCCTGACTTTTGTAGTTGTTTTTTGGGGTGTTATTACAGCTTGAGAGGATAAATAATGAACGAGATCTCCTTCAGGTATAGCAGGTGCAAATTCAACTGCTCCACGTGTTTTTGATCATCAATTATCTTTTGGCATTCATTAAATAATACAGGATCAATTAATAATCTTTTATTTGTAGATCTTAATCTTCCCAAAGCTAAACCAGCATTTGTTTGAAGTTTTTCATGATTCTCTTTTTCTGGCCACGAAACGTAATATCTGTTATTTTCAAATTTAACATTTTCTTTAAATTTTTCGAGTACAGCACCTTCTTCTTCATTTCCTGATTGATCTTTGTGTAATAAATTTTTCGCAATTTCCTTGCCAATGATTACCATCACATAAACTGCATTCATTTTTTCCATTACTTGATTTACCCGAATTAGTTGAAGGAAATCGATCTTGAAGTGGTTCAAAATTGGAAGATTTATGATTTGTATCAGCATTATTTGATTGAAAAGATGAATATCCACGATTTGAATCAAATCGGCTGTTAACTGGCTGAAGATTGGAAGATACAGGATTTGAATCAAATCGAGTATTACGTAAAAAAAAAATTTTTCCTTGCTATCTTTAATCGGATCCGATCCGAAAAATCTGATCCGAAAAATCCGATCCGAAAATCCGATCCGATCGAATTTCACATCCGATTTTTTTTCCAAAAATCCGATCCGACCAAATTTCACATCCGATTTTTTCTCAAAAATCCGATCCGACACAGTTTCGGATCGGATTCAGGAACACTACTAAGAATAGGTAAAAAATGATACCTTTAAAAAATGGCCAAAATTCAATTTTGTCCCAAATTCAATAATTAACCCTTAATTTTGTCATTTCTATATATATTTAACATTAATAGAGCACATTTACATAAATTTAACTAGAAAAAACTGTTTTATTTGATGTTGACCATATAGGTCAAAATTTGGAATTCAACTGGCTCCCAAATGGATAGTTTTGGTTTCAAGGGGACGAAACTTGCCCAGAATACTCCCACATCATTATATTTTATTATACAAGTCACCAGAACTTGATTCATAAGATATTCCGTGAGTTTTCTATATTTGACGATGTTGGACATGTTGAGTCGCACATTTTTGACCCTTTAACAAAGTCGAAAAAGGTCGCTACTATGAAACATGCTATATGTATTTAGGGGTAACAAGACCCGTAGAATCCGAATCTGCAATAACATTTTTCCGGTGACGTTAAAAAAAAGAAGTTTTTGGGGAAAAACTGTAATTTCAAATTTTTAAAGGGGGAGTTTCATTTCTAACAAATTTTTGGACAAATTTTGTCGTAAAAGTGCAAACAAAAAGAATGCATTTGTGCGTATTTTTTTCATTCTTTTTTTCAAAGCCACGCACAAATGCATTCTTTTTGTTTGCACTCTTACGACAAAGTTTGTCCAAAAATTTGTTAGAAATGAAACTCCCCCTTTAAAGAGTCAAAATTTAACAAAAAACCAAGTTTTTGCGACATATTCAGTTTTATCCTTACTAAACTCGATGAGGCGAACATTTTGGTACCATTTCTGACAACTTTTATCATCAAATCAGAAATTGGCGTTAAAAGCCCCCAAGGTATTGATATCTCGAAAACCAGATTATTTACCCCCAAAACGGAATTCAAATTCGGAATCTACGCCCCCGAAAACCTTTATAACGAGAATTACAGCCAAAATTAATATAACTTTTGTTTTTGTGCCATTTGAGGTTCAGAAAACTACGTTTTCTCACAAAATGCGTTTTAAATAAAAATAATAACAATGATTTTTATTTTTATTTAAAAGCAGTTGCAATGTTTTCTTTAGGTATAAAAAGCAAAAAAAAACTTTTAAATTTCATACATTTATTTTTAAAGCTTAATTAAAAAATACAATGCTAAAGATAGTACCCGAAAAAAAAAATTAAGTGATTAAAATATTTTTTGTTAATAGTCATACAATTTCCATAATTTTAGGCTTTTCAATTATTGGTGCAATTTTATTTGATTTTGAAACCAGTCCATCCTTTTTCGATGCTCCATGATTGCAAACTTCTTTTCCGCGGAAAGTTACTTCAATAAAAGCAAAAACTTCTATGCAGCAATATGCCGTTATTGTTGGCCAAGTTAAAATCCAATGTAAAATATTTCGAAAGAATCCAGTTTTATCTTTTTGATTATTTGGAAAAATTGGTTCAGCAAGTTTATTGATAAGAAAAACGATGAAGAACCAAAAATATTGAAGTCCAAGCATGCCAAGATTGATGTAGGTAAAAATTTTTGAACTTGGAATTATTAATCCTTTGGTTTCAATTCGGTCGGATCGGATAAGTCGGATGAATCCGATCGGATCGGATTGTCGGATTTTCGGATCGGATCGGATCGGATTCAGGAACACTATTTCTTAGTTGATTTTCAAAGTGTCTCATTTTTCGATTTTTTGTAAGATGTCATATTTTTTTTTGTTTCAAATAAAAACTGAAATTATTTTATGTAATTTATTGTGTGAAAAAATGAAAGAACAGATACATTCAAGCCAAAAATGTACAATTTAAGTCAAATCTCTAACGATAATAATGAGTTTCGATTTGTAAATGTAAATGTTACTGTATATTGTTTTGATGTGCTTTGGATACAGTTCCAATCAAAAATTTTACCAATTTTTATTGATTTGCTACCACCGCCAATAAATTGACTTCCTAGGTCATTTATCTGTGATGTTAATGATGTGACCACTAACAAAAGTATTGATTTTTTTTTAAAGATTAGTTCTTTCATTTTTTCACACAATAAATTACATAAAATAATTTCATTATTTATTTGAAACAAAAAAAAATATGACATCTTACAAAAAATCGAAAAATGAGACACTTTGAAAATCAACTAAGAATAGGTAAAAAATGATACCTTTAAAAAATGGCCAAAATTCAATTTTGTCCCAAATTCAATAATTAACCCTTAATTTTGTCATTTCTATATATATTTAACATTAATAGAGCACATTTACATAAATTTAACTAGAAAAAACTGTTTTATTTGATGTTGACCATATAGGTCAAAATTTGGAATTCAACTGGCTCCCAAATGGATAGTTTTGGTTTCAAGGGGACGAAACTTGCCCAGAATACTCCCACATCATTATATTTTATTATACAAGTCACCAGAACTTGATTCATAAGATATTCCGTGAGTTTTCTATATTTGACGATGTTGGACATGTTGAGTCGCACATTTTTGACCCTTTAACAAAGTCGAAAAAGGTCGCTACTATGAAACATGCTATATGTATTTAGGGGTAACAAGACCCGTAGAATCCGAATCTGCAATAACATTTTTCCGGTGACGTTAAAAAAAAGAAGTTTTTGGGGAAAAACTGTAATTTCAAATTTTTAAAGGGGGAGTTTCATTTCTAACAAATTTTTGGACAAATTTTGTCGTAAAAGTGCAAACAAAAAGAATGCATTTGTGCGTATTTTTTTCATTCTTTTTTTCAAAGCCACGCACAAATGCATTCTTTTTGTTTGCACTCTTACGACAAAGTTTGTCCAAAAATTTGTTAGAAATGAAACTCCCCCTTTAAAGAGTCAAAATTTAACAAAAAACCAAGTTTTTGCGACATATTCAGTTTTATCCTTACTAAACTCGATGAGGCGAACATTTTGGTACCATTTCTGACAACTTTTATCATCAAATCAGAAATTGGCGTTAAAAGCCCCCAAGGTATTGATATCTCGAAAACCAGATTATTTACCCCCAAAACGGAATTCAAATTCGGAATCTACGCCCCCGAAAACCTTTATAACGAGAATTACAGCCAAAATTAATATAACTTTTGTTTCTGTGCCACCCCATACTACGCTTTCTGACAAAAGGCGTTTTAAAAGATTATTTCGATTATTTATTATCAATATTATAACAAAATTGGGCATTAAAATTTTGATGACTAATTTTTTTAATAGCACAAATCAGGAACAACTGTATAAAAAAGTAAAACAGTTTTGAAGAGATTGTGCAAAAGAAAAATTGACGCATTTTTCCTTTTGAGGTTCAACAAAGTAAAAAAAATATTACTTGTTGAACCTTCTTTGAGTCATACATGAAGAGGGGGGTCACGGGCTCATTTTGGGGCCAAAATTGTACGGTACAGGCGTCCTTTTAAAATTACGTTAAACACACCTAAAAACCATAAAAAAATGATATTGGGGGTCTTCATATCATATTTTGGGGTTGTCAGGTCCAAAAAACGAAATTTGCATAAAACAGCGAATTTTGGCACTTTTTTCCTGGGGAAATGGATACTAGGTCATTTAAACAAAAAATCTCAATCAGATATATTGGAAATGTTGTGGGCTACAACACTGTTATAAAAGATTTGGGCTAAAATCAAAGCAAAAAAAAAACTCGCAAGCTTTTTTTGTCAATTTTGCACAAAATAAGCAGCCATAATTCAGTTTTTTCATCGGCAAATGGATACTAGGTCATTTAAACAAAAAATCTCAATCAGATATATTGGAAATTTTGTGGGCTACAACACTGTTATAAAAGATTTGGGCTCAAATCAAAGCAAAAAAAAAACTCGCAAGCTTCTAAATAGTCCATTTTACCTATAAATATAGTAAAGTCCAAAAATTTTTGGGTTCCCGATAAGATATACTCAAAAGCTCGTGTAATTTTTTCCATATGGTTGTGACAATCAAAAAAAAAACAACAGGAATTATCTGGATATCTGTTTTACATGAGTTCTCTCCTTTCAACGATGTTGGGGTATATACAACGGAAATTTTCAAATAGCTGGCAAATGAGAAATATTCACCCGTCAATAAAAATCTCGTGTAATTTTTTTACAAATAACCTAGTGATCATTTAAAAATAAAAAGCGTGCTTCTATCTTATCTGGAAAACACGGTCTCTCCTTTTTAGTTCAAAATACGCCTGTAAAAGCCACCAAGAGCAAAAGCTATAATTAGAAATGAGTTTAAACGCCTGAAAATGCTTTAATTAAACTCCCTGACCTCGATTTAGTAAGACATAATCATATCAAAGTCGAAGATAAGCACAAAAAATTTTTTTTAGTTACAAGAATTTTTCACAATACCCCCAACATCATTGAAATGATATATCTTCAATATTTGATCGTATTGTATCATTTAAATGGTTTTTATAGTGTTATTATATTATTTCGGACATATTTTGATGATTTTAAAGCAAAAAAAATTTTTTCTCAAAAATTTTTTTAAAAAATTTTTGTCTTGGTCCCCCCTGTGAAAAATATCGAAAATTTCGAAATTTCGATTTTCGGGCCCGACATCTCCCAAATCATTTTTTAATGATTTTAGGGTGGTTTGGGAGTAAAAATAATCATATCCCATCCCTTAAACTCAAAATCCGTCTCTACCGAACACCCAATGAGCCCGTGGGGTGGGAAGAAAGATTCCCTATACAGACCCCTCCCCCAAAAAGGTCGAAAATTTTTTTTCGGCGACGCTTCACGCCGCCAAAAACTGTAAGGGTCCCCCTGTGCGTTTTTTAGTACTATTTTTTTTCCAATTTTTGACGTACCCCACCCTGTGCGTTTTTTTCCAAAAAAATTTTCCTTTTTTAAACGAAACTTATCATTGTTTACTATATTTGTATTTTGTTCTTTTGCAGCGAGAAATAGATGCCACTGAAAAAAATGGGTGCAAAAATTGTCTCCCCCTAAACAAGATAAGATGATATTTACGCTTAAAAGGCGTAAATATCATCTTTTAATGGGTAAATGTTAACCTATGTCAAATGGGTATAAAAAATGTCTCCCCCTAAACAAAAATAGATCTATATTTACGCCTTTTAAGCGTAAATATCCTCCTAATTTGGGTATTTTTAGCATACTTTTTTTTCAGTGTGGTAAAATTTTGTTTTTTGCAATATATCTGAAGTTTTTAATTTAGATTACATTTAAATAAAGTTTTCACAAATATTTATGCGTGTAACGCAAGGGGTATTGGCGTATTAACTTTACGGTAACTTTACGGAAGTTCGTTTAGAAAAATGCATCGAAGATCCCCCAAATGTTCAAGATCTTTTATTACTCGTTGTTGAGCTATTTTATGATCCCACCAAAACTCCATTAGTCATTGAATATTTTTCTTTCAACAAATTTCCATTTCGACATAATAAAAAACTAACTACATATTCCCGAATCAAATCTTATCGACATTTAGCTGAGCATGAATCATTATCCATTAGATTACAAAATAGCAACGGTAGATCATAATTGGATTTCAAGGGCTTCCTACAGTACCCGTGGTATGTTTCAATCTGCAGCAACAGTTTCGTCTAATGTTGCATTTATTTTACTCAACACTACGCGGTCCGACAAGTCAGCAAAATTGTCGCCAATAAATTTCGGTATTATGTATTCAGACGTAGCTGAACCTCGAATTGTCCTTAATGACGAGCTAATTAAATTAATTACCGCCAAGAAGCAGTTGACAGTTCACGGGCTATCAAGTAAAGCTGCGGTGGAATCTCTTGAGCCTTACGGTAACAGTCTCTAAGTCGTTAATCCTGATTCCAGAAGTTTAATTGATATTAGATGCAAGATTTGTTAGTTACCGTGCAAGGAAGAATAAGGGACTCTGTGTTACTGATATCGATAATCATGATGAACATGATCCATTTCTTCAATGTTAGACTTTAACAAAATTTGCTCGAGAAAAAGGCTATCGTACAGCTCGACACATTGTAAGCAGATTTAAAGATCATGAAAAATTGTCCTCATATAAACTGTACTATCAAGAAGGCAAATCTATCTTTATTAAAGTTTAAATTGGTCAAAAGTCAATGTTTATTTGGTCTAAATCTTTCTGCAAGACGAGTAAGACTGTTTAATGAAAAGCAACAATCTGATCAAAATGTTCAAGAATATTTTTCACATATGCGTCAGCTATTAGGGCAATATGAGATGAAGAATATGACCCCGCAAGAATACGGTGTACATGCGGCACTACGTGGTCTTCAAAGCGATGAACTGAGACAGTTCCTCATGAATTCCGTAAACGATATATCGCATATGGACTAAGCACAAGCATTAGCTGTAAGTTTCGATCAAAGTCGTCTTGCTGTAAGGGATATTACACCTCGAGATGATAAGTTTAAACCTTCGAGTATAAATGTTGTTGGAAAAGGTTATAAATGTGGATATTGTGGGGGAACCTATCCAAGGGAAAGGAAAGTTGTCCAGCAAAAGGTGCAACTTGCAATCAATGCAAAATGAAAGATCATTTTGCCAAAGTTTGATAAAAAATATTCCATTTTTTAACGTACTCCCCCCTTTGCTTTTTTTTCAACAAAAATAATTTTGCAGGGGGGGGGAGGGGGGAGGGGTGGGAAATTCCCACCCCTTCTTCTAGTATGCAAACTTTGAGTACTGTAAATTTAAGCCAAAAAAAGAAGCTGCCTCGAATGACTTCTGACGTGAGCTTTTTAAAAACTAAAATGATACAAATCATTAAAATTCACTATCAAACATTCCATCAAAATTCTCCCTGCTATTTCCATGTTTTTTTTGTCTATGAATTATTTGTAATTGTAACAAATAATTCTTCTTAGATTCTTAGACATGTTGAAAAATTCCATTTTGGCATTGTGTGTCTCAACATGTGGCCATGTTGTATTTTACAGTAAAATTTTAGATTTTCCTTTTTTTTCTTAAAACTTTTATGATTTTTTTGTAAAAGTTTTTTTATGTAATTTTTAGATTCTGTAAATATGACTCATTTTACAAAACTATGTTTATTATCCTTTTAATTACTAAATCAAAAACAGATTGACAATGATACTACTACAATACACAGGTAAGGAATTTTACTCTTCTCTTATAAATAAAAAATTGTCAACAATTCTGTTATTTCGTAAGATAGTAAATCGAACGACATTAGAAAAACGCTAAGTAATTATATGCATATATGCAAATTTAGACAAAAAAAATTATTTGAATAATTCATTCCATTACAACGCTGCTGCAACTCTTCTCTATATTTTTCTTTCACTTTTCTATTATTCTCATTTTTGAGAAAGTTGAAAGCAGCTTGATTTGTCTGAGGTAAGTGAAATATTTTTTTCGAATGTTTCAACTTATTCATCTCTTACAAATTTTAGGTGATAGCTACAATGTTTTCCGAAACTGAACTTACGACCGCTCGTTCTGAATGTGATACTTCATCGAAGGATGTTGAAACTGCCCGTGAAATTACTGAATCTGTCCGTGCTTTAATTGATCGTCCATCAGATGATGTTTTAACTGCATGCTCACCTGGTCAAAAATCTTTACATGAAATGAAAACTGCACGTGAATTAGCTGCAAAATCTCGGGAATCAGTTCGCCATTTTGTTGAAGCGTAAGTCTTTTTTACATATTACGGTATTTAAAACCCTTTTTTTAGACATCCTGATGATCTTGTAACGGCTCGTTCTTCTACTTCCCTTCATTCATCAACATGTAACACTGCTGGGTTGCATCATGAACTGGAAACATTGGTTGCTGTTGCTCAAACATTTTTGTGAGATTTTTTTTCTGATATCTTACTGTATGCTTATGCATTTTATAATTTTTAGACAACCTACTGAAGTTCTTCCAGCTGATGTTCAACGCTCGGTTACAGAAGTTCATGCACCTCAGCAACAACTTGTTCATACTCCTCAAAATTTTGATGCTCGTGCTTCGTCAAGTGCTCAAAATCTCGGTGCTGCACCGAGTAAACAATCACTTGCGTCTGTTGAAGGAGACGTTCAAACAGCTGCCGAAAATTCATCCGCGGATATTAAAAAGGTTTCCCAAACTGAACTTACGACAGCTCGTTCTGAATGTGATACTTCATCAAAGGATGTTGAAACTGCTCGTGAAATTACTGAATCTGTTCGTGCTTTAATTGATCGTCCATCAGATGATGTTTTAACTGCATGCTCACCTGGTCAAAAATCCTTACATGAAATTAATGAATCTGTTGGTCAATTAAATACTCCGTAAGTTTTTTAAATTTATTTTTTTATGTTATGTTAGAATCTTTTTAGGATTTCTTTTGGAGTTCTTGCAGCTGATGTTCAACGCTCGGTTACGGAAGTTCATACACCTCAACAACAACTTACTCAAACTCCTCAATCTTTTGATGCACGTGCTTCTTCAAGTGCTCAAAATCTCGGTGCTGCACCGAACAAACAATCCCTTGCTTCTGTTGAAGGTGACGTTCAAACAGCTGCCGAAAATTCATCTGCTGAATCACATTCACACTCTAATTTGAATAATGGTCCATCAGAAGATGTTGTAACTGCTCGTTCACCTGGACCGAAAACAGAACGCGAATTTAATGATTTTTCTCGTCAATTAACTCCATTGTAAGCTTTATTGTACCCATGTTATACAGTATACATATAATTCTGTCTTTTAGAAAACCTGCTGAAGCCATTTCCATGTCTTATGAACTTACCACAGCTCGTTCTGAATGTGATACTTCATCAAAAGATGTTGAAACAGCTCGTGAAATTACTGAATCTGTTCGTCAACTTTTAGCTTCAGCATCTTCCTCATATGGGGATATGAGTACTGCCCAAACCTTTGCGTAAGTATTAATACTTACTTTATATTTTATTTAAATGCCGTTTTAGAAAACCTACCGAAGTTCTTCCAGCTGATGTTCAACGATCTGTTACGGAAGTTCATGCACCTCAACAACAACTTACTCAAACTCCTCAAAATTTTGATGCTCGTGCTTCTTCAAGTGCTCAAAATCTCGGTGCTGCACCGAGTAAAGAATCACTTGCGTCTGTTGAAGGAGAAGTTAAAACAGCTGCTGAAACTTCAACCGCTGATATTACATCACTTTCACGTTATCATTCATTTGAAAATATTCATCCTGAAATTGAACAAAGAGATGAAGATGAGCTTCCATCAACACCTGAACAACTTCTTGCATTAGATCGTCAAAAGCGTGATCCATCATCATATTATTATGAAGTTTCACTTAATAAAGGTCCAGTTGATAGAGCTCCACGTCTTCGTCAAGTTTCTTCTCGATATGCTGTAAATGAATTATCAAATTATGCTATGGATGAACCAAATCAAGCTTATAAACTTAAAACTCGAACTTTTTTATCAAATCCTCTTCCTTCAACTTCAAGCGTATCAAATCTTGGTCTTCGAATTGTTCCATCTGAATATGCTTTGGAAAATCCAGATCATGCCTATAAACTTAAAACTGATACATTAGCAAATGAACCACCACCAACTTCAAGTGTATCAAATCTTGGTCTTCGAAGTGTCCCATCTGAATACGCTTTAGAAAAACCAAATCATGATTGACCTCAATTTCAAACAAAAATTTAACATGTATGTTACATTTTTGACTGATCCTTTTTTGTATAGATTTTTTACTGTATCAAATAGTTTATTGAAAATTTGATAAAATACAACAAAAGTTTTACAGAACAAAATATAAAATTGAAAAAAAATGTAAATACAAAAAAGGGTTAACAATATAATGTTAGTTGGGATATCCATTCATTCATACATCAAAAACATCATCGGTAATTGTAATCATTACTTTAGATTCTGCATAATTTGCATTATTTGGATCAGTTGCCGGAGGTTTCTTTGCATAATATTTTCCAAAAGTTGTTGAACGACGAATAGCATTTTGAGATTTTGTTTTCCAACTTCCAACAGTTTCTTTAATTGAATCTTTTGCTTCTTTATCAGAGCATGCAAAAATACACCATGGACAACATATAATTAGTAATACAATAATAATAAATACAATAAATATTGCAGGATATAATTCGGAGCAATCTGGTGAAGTTTCAGAACAAATTCCAAGTCCAATTGCCATTATTTATTTATTTATTAGTATTGAAGAAGTTAATATAAGAAGCTGATAAAAAAGATATTTGATAAGATTTGATAATAAAAAAAACAGCGGTGAAAAAAGAAGCCACGAGAAATATATATATCTAAGATGAGAAAGATTTATAGGATAAAATGAAATTTTAAAATAAAACAAAAGAAACGAATAATAAAAAAAACAGATATAAAAAATATATATAACAGCAGCGATGGATGGAAAAATGACTAAGCAAAATTAGTTGTTTTTCGGCTGAGCAAAAAACAAAGTGAATGAAAAATTGAGCCAAATCAGCAGCAGGCATTCAAAGAACAGTTCAAACTTTTGAAAAGAGCCATTCGATCGATCAATAAAAAAGAGAGCAACAAACAAAAAAAAAGAAATGCCAAACGATCATACTTGGACAAATGAGAGGGAAAAAAATATGTGCATTGAGTCAATGGATTTTTTGTCGGTCTATATCGGTCATTTAAAAAAAGATGTTCATGTGCAGCATATGGAAGAAGAAAAAAACAAATGACGACCTCACAAAATTATTTGATTGACCAAGATCTTGGCCATGAGATAGATCTTTTTGGATTAGAATGTTCTGGAGTTTTTACCCTCGAGATTTTTTTCATTTTTTTAAAGGATTTCTACAAATGAAAAAGTAAATTGAAATATTTAACTTTTTTAGGCCAAAAAAATTTTTTACTTTTTTTTTGTAAACTTTTTAAAATTTGTGTTGCAAAAAGAGTTACCGTAATTTTTTTGTTAATGGAGAACGCAAAATAATTATCAAAAATACGAACACTAATTTTTTTTGTGTTTTGATTTGAATATTATTAACAAAATTTTGCGAACATTTGTTATTTAACTTAAATAACAGCAAAGTGTTCAAAAAAGGGAGAACGTCATGGATACCATTGATGTATTTGCTTTTAAAAAAACTCTTTTTTTACGTCATACTTCACAAAAAATCCATTTTAATTTTTTAAACTAGTTTCATTTTTTGTTGCTTTTCTGTATTCTTGAATTTTTACAAAACTGTAAAAAAATTTTGAAAAATTTCAGTTAAATGCATGCTTGATTATGTTATCACATTTTTGTAGTTCCAATACAACAACAACATCCGAAAGCTTTTATCATTTCCGTTGGTAAACATTTTTTTTATCACAAAATCCTGAATAGTTTTGTTTTTTTGATCAATGAAAAATAGATTTTTCGCTATCACAAAAAAGAAAATAAATCAGATGGCTGGCCTGAAGCCATTTCAAAAAAAACATTTTCAAAAACTGAAACTTTATCCATCAATGAAATATCAGCTTTCAGGGAAAACAAAAAAACAGCTTGTTTATTTAAAAAAACATTGTTTTTGTTATTTTTTAAAAAAAAGTTTTAAACAAACCACCTTTTTTTGTGTTATTTTTAAACTCTCTTTTTTTGCGGCGGCTTTTTTATAATAAAAAAAAAGCGAAGTTGTTGTTTTTGTTTTTTGGCATGACACTTTTCTTCAGTTGATTTCATCCAGGGTCAAAAGATAATTGTTGCTTCATTTAAAAAAATTGCAATCAACATGTCAACATAGAAACAAATTATTTGTTGTCACATTTCAAACTGCTGATATATTTTTTTATCATTGCAAAAAGAGATAGGATAACAAAAATGTTTATTATCATCGTTTTTAAAAAAAATATAGAAAAAAATACAATTTAATTTTGCAAATAATTACATAAAAAATATTTTAAAAAAAAGGAAATGCATTTTGTCATGGATTGTTTATATTATTTTATTTAAAGCTTGAACGGAGGATGGATTACTGTAGTTCTTTAGATATATTTTGTTGTGCCACTTTTATTTGAGACATCAAAAACTGCAAATGAGACATCTTTACCATATCCATCCCGCTTTTCAGCATCTACAGAAATTTCTTTTTTGAGGTTATTTCGGCGTAATTTTACTGTATCTAGGTCCACATCATCTGGGAGACGATATTGCCGATTTATTTCTGCTTTTGCCATATTTGGATTCATGGGATCTTCTTTTCGAGCATGTACAAGAACATCATAGCCATATACATTTACCTGAAAAAAACATATTGGAATTTAAATTCGGAATAATTTGGTGAAACTACAGTAACCCATTATAGATTACTGTTGTTTCAATTAAAATTCACTTACATCAATTTCATCAATATCAAAACTGCTCCAAGCATTTAAATCAATTTTTGCTTGAAAATGTGTATCTTTGTTATTTACGGTTGCCAATTTGCTATTATCTCCATTGCTTCTACAAAAGTTTAGGCTACAGTAATAAAAATCTCTTACAACGAAATCAAAAAGTTTTAACTTACTTTGGATTTTCCCAATCTGAAGAAGATTGACGACGAATAATTTTACTTTTGGTACCAAATTTTTGTCGTTGTCTATCAACATCATGTTTTTCCGTCCATGTTGGAGTTGAAGTTGGAGTTTTTTTCATTGGACTTTCAGGGGGTGTAAAAGTTGTTTGACTTAATGGAGACATTGGTGGAAGATTTAATGAACTACGACGATTAAGAAGTGAAGTCATATCTTCTTTTTTTAGATCACAAATAGATTAAAATAAGATAAGTATTGTTTTTAAAAAACTGAGCTTTTTACTTTGAAATTCTCCGATATTTATACATTTTTTTTGTGTTTGATTCATTCCGGCATACTTCAAACACAATCCCATTTTTTAAAAGCATAAGCAAAAAAGAAATAGGCGTGACATTATTTGTATTTTTCTTGTTTTTTTGTTTCTCCAAAAGAATTTCTTAATATCTCTCCTTCACAAGGAAGTAAGTGTAATGAAATAAAAATAGAGAAAGATCTGATCTGATGATAATAGTAGTAAAGAAGTGATTGTATCAACACAAAGGTCAAAGCAGCAGCACCCTCAATTTTAAGGGCCTCAAATAACAATTGTTCTTTTTTTTCATGCTTTTTTTCACTTTTTAAAATTTTTCAAATGGCATGTATTTTTTCCACAATTTTTTTCTCTCTCTTTTTTTTATTTATGACCCACACCTGACTGATTGACAGAAGAAAGGTGCCGTAGATAAAATATATGGCATTTTTATTGTTAGATAAATGATAAATTTTGGATACAAGGAAGTTGAAACTTTAAAAAAATAAATGAATAACCCGGAAGATCACAAAAATTATCTAATTTGATCAAAGAACTTAAATGTCATGAAACAACTTTTTTAATCACAATTTCGCGATTTTTAAAGAATTTCTTTTAGAACGAAATGGGTTCCTAAAAAATTGAATATACTGTAATTGAAAAAATTCAGCCGTTTCTAAAAATGAAAAATTTTTTACGGTTAGAGTAATAATTTTTACTCTAACCGTAAAAAACCTGAAATCAGAATTCATACAAAAAATTTTAAAAAATCAGTAAATAATTAAAGGCACGAAAGCTAAATAAATCATAATAACAGAATCTGAACAATAACAAAACAAAATATTCAGTATACTGTAATCAGATTTTTATTCATTCTTTATTTATTTTGTTACGAAAAAAAACAAACACAATCGCTTATTTTGATTTCCAAAATTATGTTAATAAAATTTCTGCTAAAAACAAAGATCACTCAAAAAAATATTTACACATATGCTTTATAAAAAACATATTTGCGCCCGACTAGACCTCCTAGCTTTTATCAATTAATTAAATATGTCATTAATTTGTTTCTTTGATTAGATTTCAAAGAAATGTTGTTAAATTAATCTGATCATTTTTAAAAGCGAAATCATGCATTAAAAATTAGATTATTACGCAATTAAAATCCGAATTAATTATTCAAAGTCGTCTTGAAAAATTCATTTAATGATTTAATAAATTTATTTTTTAAATGTTTTGCAAACAATTTCCTTTATTAGAATTGAAAAATGAGAAAAAAAATTTTGTTTTTGAGATAAAAAAAAGCATAAAAACACAAATTGTTTGCACCTGAAAACAAAAAACACCTTCTGAAAACAAGAATGCCTTATTAAAATTTAATTTATTAAATAAAAAATTAATTTGGAGGAATGGGGGATCGAACCCCAGACTTCTCGCATGCGAAGCGAGCGCTCTACCACTGAGCTATACCCCCTAGAATGCAGATGGGCCAATTTTGCAAAAGAGAGCCATGCGCTTTGCGACGGAAAGAAAAAAAAAGAGTGTAAAAAAATTAACATTGAACACAAAAAAGCTTTCTTTTTTTTTAAACAAATTTTAAAACATAAAAGTGAATCTTTCCAAAAGCAAACTTTTTTGAATAAATTTATTTCAACGAACAAAAAAATGTGGTTTGTATTGTCAACATTTTGGTCTATGGAATTTATTTGTTTTGGATTTGCTTGGACTTTATTGACTTTAACGATATCAACTGGAACTTGGATAGCATGTGGTGTAAGAAAGCCTATTCCCACGGTATGTTCTCTTTCGGGGTCTTTAAGGGAAAAGATGTTATACATATGTGATTTTTTTTATCAGGGAAAAACACCACCACCACCTCCAGCCCAAAATTCAAAAGAGCAACCTAAAACAGCAAAAGAACCGGCATCGGAGGAAAAGAAGGAAGAATCAATAATGAAATTTACGCCATCTCAACAAGCAATTATTGATGCCGAATTAAAAGCTGCTTTAAATGCCGAAAAAAAAGATAAAGAAACAAAAGAAGCAAAAATTGCCAAAGAAAAGACGGAAGCTGCGGATGCAAAAGAAAAGGCTACAGCTGGAACTCCTCGAGGTGGAGCTGTAACAATGGTGAATAAAATTGATGGAACTCCACCAGTATCCTGTAACAAACCATTATCACTTGGAATGACAAAAATTGATTATATTAAAGAAGGTGATGGAGATGGAAAGAGAACCCCCGCAACTTCACCTGCAAAAACAAAAGAAGAAACTGGAAAAGAATTTAAAGAAGTTAAAGATGAAGCCAAAAAAGTTGAATCATTGAAAGGTAAGAAGGGTGAACATAAAAATGAAAAAGTTGAGTCAACCAAAGATAAGAAAGGTGAACCAAGGCATGAAAAAACTGATCCAAAACATCCTGAACTGAAACATGAAAAAGTGGAACCTAAACACATTGAACCAAGGCATGAAAAGACTGATCCAAAACATCCTACTGCTGATCAAAAACCTGTTGAACATCCTCCAACTGCTTCAACTCCTAACAAACATCAAGCAACCCTACCACCAGGAAAACCAATAATTGGAAAGCCAGGTGTTGATGATGCAAGATCTCGCTACGTTGGACAAGCCCCAAAACATTTACTTGTATCTGCTTATGTAAAACCTGCACCAAAAAAATGATGTATTGTATTTATATTGTTTGCTATTAAAATTTGATAATATTTTATAAATATATATTTTTTGAATATTTTTACATTAAAGTAGACACCGGCAAGTGAAAAAAAATTTTTCGAAAAATTAAATTTTTTTGTTTTATTATAGTACTTTTGGGCCTGAATAAGAATAATTTATAAACAAAAAATTAAAAAAATTAAGTTGAAGCGCCGAAAATGCCATCTGAAAATTTAAAAAAGCAAAATTTTTTGGTAGAAAAAAAGACACTTTTTCTTTCCTTTTTTGAAACAAAAAAATGAATTTCTTTTATGCTTTTGAAGGACGCGTCGCCAAAAACACCTTTTTTAGGCGATTTTGTATGAAAAAATGGTGGTTTTTGGGGAATACCATTTTTTCGCTCATATTCGCACATAAGAAAAAAATACCACTGGAATCGGAAAAAAATTTTCTATCGAATTATATAAAATTCAGATTCAAACCTTCTCAAACCCGCTTTTTGTAGTTGAAACGATACAGTAAATTTGCATTTTCGGCGCTTTGTCCTCAGTAAAATAATTTTTAAGTTGCATATTTGGAATCAGCGTAAAAAATAACATCTAGAAAGTCTGATTATTAGGTTGTAAATTAAAATTTAATTTTTCATACTGTAACGAAAAAAATGACAAAAAAAAGAAAGAAAAAAATGTTCGTTGCCAGTCTCTACATTAAAGCATTAAAAAAAGGCGCATTGTTTTTTCAAAACTTTTTAAAAAAATATTCAAAAATAAAAGTTTTTAAAAATTCAGAACTTCGTGAATTCTGGAACGCAAAACATTTTTTTTCGGTGAGCAGCAAAATTTTCCGAAAAAGTCGGTTCGAATTCCCTAATTTTTTTGTGAAGATTTACTGTGAAGCTGCACGAACGCCCGCGGATAAAACTTTCACACAAAAAAGTCACACAAATTATCAACGAAAAATTACGAAATTAATGTTTTTTTTGTATCGCGTGCAGCAGGTTCTCTTATTTTTAGAATCCAATCCAACGACACGATCTTTTTTTATTCAATCTATGACTCATAGACTATAAGTGTTAGATGTTGTGGTTTATTTGATATATTGTTGCAAAAGGAAATAATGTACCATTTACTTATGTTTTATTAAACAAGGTGTTTTTCCATCTGTATTTATAAAGAGTGCTTCCTTTTTTTTGTTTCTATCTTGATGATCGAAGCTTTTGATTACTGCTGATCGAAGCTTTTGATTGTCTTCTTTTCCATCAACATTAAAAACAAAAAACAACATTCTCTTTTTTTTTAGACTTGAAATTGAATCATTCATTTTTTTTCAAATAGCTTTTTTTCTTTCCCTCTCTTTTTTTTCTCTCTTTGTCTTGCTTTAAAACCGCGCAAAAATCAAAGTATGAAAAATCAAGGTACAACATATTTAGAATCCTCCTTCGACATGACAATTTACGACCAATATAACTGTACCGAAAATGATGGATTAAATGGATTACTAAAATTTTTTAAATCTGCTTATGGAATTGCTCTTTATGATATTGATGAAGAATTAAGCCACGATGAAAAAGATACGATTAAATCTTTTGTTAAAGATGTATTGAAGAAGAATAATCACTATGTTACAAAAAATCAACGATTATTTATAAAAGTTGATAATACGTAAGTTAGGTTGTTGCTTTTAAATCTCTTTTACATCTTCTTTTTAGATATATTCCTAAAGCAATTGGAAAACAGAAAAAGATTAAAGCTGTTGATGCACATACATGGAAGCAATTTATTGAATTGACTAATAAAATGGATGACAAAAATCTTATGCTTCAAGCTTTAGAAATTATTGAAAAAACTAAAAATCTTCATCCTGTTTATGCTGGATTATTTGTTTTTGCAGCACTTACCCGAGAATCATCAAATATTAAAAATTACGTAAGTTTTCTCAGTTTTTTTTTATATATATATATGTAATTTTAGTTAAATGTCATTAGAAAAGTCATTAAACCAAAACCTGGCTTTAACATTACTACTGGGGCTTTAACCTTTGGAGATTTGAGTCAAGCTGTTGATGATTTTGTTAATGAAAAGAAAAAACAAGAAGTTGTTCGAAAATCTTCTATTGATATTACTGAAAATGTACCACCTATAAATCTTTCATCAGATAATGTATCAGTCGTTAAAGAAAAACATAATAATGATAGCGGTGATGACACATTTATTACAGAAAATGCTACAGTATCAACTTTTATGATTCAAGTTAATAAAACTGTAAATGTTGAAATTGAAGAAACTTTTTTGGTAATAAACTTTTGATAGTTGTTTTTTCAAAAAGTTTAACGCTTAGCTTTTTCAGGGCAATGGTGGTGATCAAAGAAAGGGAACAGATCAAAACCTTACCGTGAATCCTATCATCCAAATTAATGAAAGTGGTGCTGAAATTGCAGAAGTTGTCGAGGAATCTGTTGTTATTGATAATTGTGAACAAAAAGATGATTCAAATAATTCAAGTAAAACTTCTATTGTCCAAGTTGATGAAAGTGCTTTTGAATCTCCCAATAATGTAGATGAAATGGATGATGACGAAAAAGAAGTATCTCAAAATCAACTCACAGATGCTGATACTGTAAGATTTGTTAAAATTATTAAATTTATAATAGAATTTTTAGGGGGTAATGACACAAGAAGATGAAACTGTTATTTCTCAACCAGTTGCTGAACCTTCATCTGAAGATTCAGAAGAAAGTGAAGAAGAAATTTCTGTAGTTGCTGATTGTGATAAGGTAAAAGATAAACTTTCTTGAAGCATTAAAATGTAGTGTATCATATACCTTTTTAGGATACCAAGAATAAAACCATGCCCGATGATCAAAGCAGTGTCGAAGATGATGAAGATAATGAAAGTACCAAAGCTTCAATCGAAAAAGATAATGTAAGATTAGTTAAAAGTATTCACGTGTTTTATTTGGTTTTTTGTAGGATATTGCTGCTGCAGCAGCTGCACCGCAAGATGACGAACCAAAAACTGTTGAAGAAGAAGAAGAAAGTGAAGAAGTAAATCGAAATCATTCTCCTTTTGATATTAATGCAAGTTTTTCTTGGTTAATTGATTCAATTTTAATATAACATTTTTTATAGGATACTAAAAATGCATCGATTCAAACGTCTTACGATAGAAGTCCTATAAATCAAAGTATAGTTGAAGATGTTGTAGTTAATGAAATTGTTAAACTTTCATTAAAAGAAAGTAAAGTAAGATTTTATTTGCTTTTTTTTCTATTATTTTTTTATTCTTAAAAGCAAAGCACCAAAAACCGTTGAAATAATTAACCCAATTTGTTTTGGCGGGAAAATCGATCTGCAAAAAGTGTCTTTCTGCGTGCCTTTTTTTCAGCTGCTGCTCTATTTTTTTTTGCTGATTTATATTTTACTATTTAATTTATTAATATTACTGACAATATATTTTTTAAATATTTTAAGGAAAATCAAGTTATGCATCCTCGTGTGAATCAACTTCAATCTTCTTCTGCACCACCACCGATGTATGTTTTTCTAATATATTTTCATAAAACTAATTACATCCTCTTTTTTTAGAAAAGTTTGGAAATTATCTGATTTTGATATTGGTAGACCACTAGGAAAAGGTAAATTTGGGAATGTTTATTTGGCTCGTGAAAAAAAGTCTCATATTGTTGTTGCATTAAAGGTTAGTTAGAAATCTTAAAACTTATATAATACATATTATATGCATTTTTAGATTCTTTTTAAATCTCAACTCCGCAAAGCTCATGTTGAATATCAACTTGTTCGGGAAATTGAAATTCAAAGCCATTTAAAGTTTGTTTTTGATAAAAGTTATTGTGTAACAATTTTAACGTTTTAGTCATCCAAATATTCTCAAACTATACAATTATTTTGTTGATGAAAAGAAAGTTTATCTTATTCTTGAATATTCTCTCCATGGAGAATTGTACAAACTTCTCCAGAATAAAAAGAGATTTTCTGAGAAAACTGCTGCTATTGTAAGTTTTTGTGTTTTAAAAGTTATATACTATTTATTAGAGCAATTTTTTTTTGCAGTATACCTTTCAAGTTGCGGATGCTTTACTTCATTGTCATTCAAAGGGTGTTATTCATCGTGATATAAAACCTGAAAAGTTGGTTTTTGCCTATTTTTTTGTTTATAATTTTGTTATCATTTCAGCATTCTTATTGGAGCAGATTCTGAGTTAAAACTTGCAGGTAATATCATATAACAAGTGTTTGATCACTGCATGAACTGACCAATCGATTGGTCACTTCAAGTAATGATTGATTATCTATAATACAAATGAATTTTCAGATTTCGGATGGTCTGTGCACGCCCCGTCATCAAAGTAAGTTGTCTTTGATGTATTTTTTTTGTTATTACTGCGAAACTTTAGACGTCAAACAATGTGCGGCACATTAGATTATTTGCCACCTGAAATGGTAGTTGGTGATTCACATGATAAATCTGTAGATTATTGGGCAGTTGGTATTCTGTGTTATGAATTTTTGGTTGGTCGTCCACCATTTGAATCAGGTTCACAAGCTGAAACATATGAAAAGATTAAAACTCTTAATTATTCATTTCCATCACATGTTAGTACAGATGCTAAGGATTTAATTCGGAAGGTTGGTGATGATAATTTTAACATATTTTTTTAATTCAAAGGCATTAATTTTTAGTTATTGGTTCGTGATCCTGCAAAACGTATTGATCTTGAACAAGTTATGGAACATGAATGGATTCAAAAACATGTTACCTCTTAAATTGTTTTTTTTATTGTTTTTACTGCAAATTTTTATACGTTTTTTTTGTTATCTTTGTAATGCTGTTATACTCCGAATAAAATAGAAAATTGATTTTGTTCTTATTGATTCTCCCATTTCGCTTTTCCTACAGTATTTTTTTGATAATTATTTTGATTCCATTACTGAATCAAATTTTATTATACTTTGCATTGTAGTATTTCTATAAAACGTTACGGTATTTTTTGGTTAATTCATCAGTAACCTAAAAGTGTCCATGGCCGTATACAAAAAAAAAATTCAAGGGGGCACGCCTTTGATCTTTTGCCGCTACCAACGCGAAGCGGCAAAAAATCAAAGGAAAATCTCCAATTTCAGGGAGGGGGGGCACGGGCCCCCAACGCCCCCCTTAAATACGGCGCTGCCAGTGTCTACATGCATTGTGGATTATAGCAAATTCTACATATAAAATTTATAAAATTGTAATTTAATTTTTAGAATCAAAGTTGCGTATAATCGTAAATAATTAAAATTGCGTTCATTCTTTTCTCTCTTTTTTTGTCATCACTTTTTTACGCTTTGGTTTCTGAATATTTCTTACGCAACTAATTTTATTTGCCTTTGTATAAATAAAGCTAAAGCTATTTTTATGGAAAAAAAAATTATACATCCTCGTGTAAATCAACTTCTAACTTCTTCTGCTCCACCACCGATGTATCTTTTTCTAATATATTTTCATAAAATTTATTACATCCTCTTTTTTTAGAAAAGTTTGGAAATTATCTGATTTTGATATTGGTAAACCACTTGGAAAAGGTAGATTTGGGAATGTTTATTTAGCTCGTGAAAAGACATCTCAGATTGTTGTGGCTTTAAAGGTTCGTGAGTTTTTGAAATCTTTAAACTTATATAATACATGTTAAATGCATTTTCAGATTCTTTTTAAATCTCAACTCCGCAAAGCTAAAGCTGAGCATCAACTTGTTCGAGAAATTGAAATTCAATGTCATTTAAAGTTTGTTCTTTTTTATCCTGCTTATTGTGTAATTTTCTTTTTAACGTTTTAGTCATCCAAATATTCTCAAGCTTTACAATTATTTTGTTGATGAAAAGAAAGTTTATCTTATTCTTGAATATTCTCTCCATGGAGAATTATTTGAAATTCTTAAAAGTCAACAAGGTTCTCGATTTAGTGAAAAAAAAGCTGCAATCGTAAGTTGTTGCTTTTTTGCTTTAATAGTTCTTGTTACAATGTTCACCCTTTTTTACAGTATATTTTTCAAGTTGCTGATGCTTTAAATTATTGCCATTCAAAAGGTGTTATTCATCGTGATATAAAACCTGAAAATATTCTAATTGGTGCAAATGGAGAAATAAAACTTGCAGGTATTTTTTTTGTTTCTATAAAGTGATCAATCGATTGATTACTTTCAGATATGATTGATTATCTTTAATTACATATTTTTTAGACTTTGGATGGAGTGTACATATCTCAAATGTAGCAACAAAGTAAGCTTCCTTCATTTTGTTTTTTGAAACCCCCAAAACATGTATGTAAATATTTTAGACGTCATACAATGTGCGGCACATTAGATTATTTACCACCTGAAATGGTTGTTGGCGATTCACATGATAAATCTGTAGATTATTGGGCGGTCGGTATTCTGTGTTATGAATTTTTGGTTGGTCGTCCACCATTTGAATCAGGTTCACAAGCTGAAACATATGAAAAGATTAAAACTCTTAATTATTCATTTCCATCACATGTTAGTACAGATGCTAAAGATTTAATTCGGAAGGTTGGTGATGATCATTTTAACATATTTTTTTAATTCAAGGGCATTAATTTTCAGTTATTGGTTCGTGATCCTGCAAAACGTATTGATCTTGAACAAGTTATAAAACATGAATGGATTCAAAAACATGTTAACTCTTAAATTGCTATTTAAATATTTCCTATGTATTAACTTTGTAATATTATATTAAAAATAAATTGTTTATAGATACAAATTAGCTATATTGGTTTTCTTTTGAGGGGGGGGGGGTTACTGTAGCTAATATAGGAAGTTATTCAAATAGATTTCCGATAGTTTAATAAGAAAAAAATTGCACATGGGGGACCAAGAAGAGATACCACAGCTCTGTATTGGGCCTTGATAAATTATACAGGCCCCGGGGCCAGAGCCGGTGTCAAAATATGATGACCAAGACCTAAATTTTGGCCATTATCCATTCTGACTCCGTTTTACGACATTCGATGAATGAAATCATCCCTCTGAAATCATAGAAAATCTTTGAAGTTTTGCGTTCGGCAGCAAAATATCAAAACTTAAATATCCAACCCTAAAAAAATTACATCTTTGTTTGCAATGTTATTATTTTATCAAAACTAAAATTGCTTCAAATTTTTATTGCTTTCAAAATTACATTACACTACAATTATAGCTACATTTTTCATATCAAGAGATTAAAAAGAGATAAATAAATTTATCCAAGAAGACGTTTAAATTCAGGTTTTCCTTTTGCATATTCAATTAAAGCTTTCTTTGCAGTAGGGCCAAGACCAACACGAATTGCTGTACGAGTTAACCAATGAGTACTAAAACATACATTAAAATTAAAGTATTTTTTTTAAAGTAAGGGTTCAGTGGAGTGGGGTGATAAAAAGTTCACGGATTTTTGAGGAACTTTTGGCCAAAAACAATTCTGAGAAAATTCATTTTAGACAAAAATTTGTGGCAAAAAGTTCCAAAAATTCCATCAGCCGTTTTGCCGTCCAAGTGGCCACTCCACCATTTAAAAAATCCTCCATACAATTTTTAAAAGTATTCAAATTTAAAAAATAAAAATTTACCTTGATGCAATTGCTTCAACAACAGATTTAAGGCGACGAATAAGAACCATTGAAAAGATTAAAAGAATTACAGATGCAACATTAAGCAATGATGGAATAACGGTTAAAATGACGAGCCAACTTTTTGCTGTTCCTGCGGTTCTTTCACAATCTGCTCCCTCTTTATTTTTAATATCATCGTCGTCATCACATAAAACATTTCCAATTAAGCAAATTGTTACAAAAATAACAAAAAGAAGTTTTGATAACATTTTTTGAAGCTGCTGCTGCTGCTGATGATGATTACAAATTATAAAAATGAAGAAGTGAAAGATTATAAATCAATGAACAACAAACAAACAATAATTTTGGAAATGAAAAATTACAGTATGCAAATTTTAAGGAATTAAAAAACACAAAACATTTTTTTTGCGCAACTTTTTGAAGAGTTTATGTAGGCATCTTAGGCAAAAACATGGCATCAGACAAACACAGCCAGATGTCACGTTTATTTTTTGATCACAAAAACAAAAAAAAGATTCGCAGCCAGCAGGATTTGAACCTGCGCGGGCAGTGCCCATCAGATTTCGAGTCTGACGCCTTAACCACTCGGCCATAGCTGCTATCCAAAAAGTGTGTCGAATTCTTTTCTTTAACGGCTGCTTTAAATGTTGTTTGTGCATGCATTGAGAAAGAGAGAGAGATGAAAAAAAGAGAGAAAAGAAAAACAAATGTGTGTGTTTCTTCTTTTTTTTTTTATGAAACTCAAACATTTGATGACGACAAAATGAGAAGAGACAAAAAAGTGTACTTTTCTTTTTTTGTATTTCACAAAAAGTGTTAAAATTGTGGTGGAAAAACTCTTAAAAGAGTACTGTAAAGAGACGCACAGGAAATTTGAGAAGCAGATTTTTATTTTTATTACCTTTTAATATAATAATTAATTCATAATTAAAAAATATGTTTTATCCTATTAGGTCGTTCCCACTATGGTTTTATTCCCTTATAAAAGTCTCGGCCAAAAATAAATTGTCGTGTTAAGAAAAATCCAGTCTCTGCTTGCTTTCCTTTTTTTCAACAAAAAATAAAAACAACCATTTTTTTCGGCATAAAATTAACAAATAATATATAATTATGTCACTAACTTAGGCGTCTATTTTTGACTTTTTCTGCTTCCTGTCACTAAGGCATCCTTTTCGAATAATTATCCAAAAGTTTTTGCGTTTTTTCCGGAGGAAAAACATTTTGCCAAGTGTAACAAACGCAAAAAAATTTTGGAACGACATAAATTATGCCACATAATAAAAAAGTAGTATTTTCCCCACGATTTTTGTTTAAATTCGACATCGGAGTCAACTCCGATAGAGTTGTTCAAAAAATTTTAAATTTTCCCGAAATCTCAGCTTACAGAAAATTACTGCAAGCTAACTCAAAATGTTGCATTTTTGATCCCCAAAGGTCTTATATAAAATAATTTTGGAGTCGGAGTCCCTCCGATTCCCACAAAAACGACATTTTTCTTTTAATATTTTAAAAGCAAAACTTGAAAAATAACTGTGAACTTATTTTATCGTGGTAAAAGCTGTTTTTTTTCCAGAAGGCTATTTTGAAAGGATTGTGTTTTCACATGTGTGTGTTTCGACTACCTATAATAAGACAAAAAAAAGAAGTCTTTTTTGATAAAAAATATCTGACAGTTTTATATAATACATTTCTCAATAATTTTAGTGTCCTGTCAGATGATGCTTAGAGTCACAGTCTTTTTTTTCATTTGTACTTTTATCTTATCAATGATAATTAAAAAGAACGTCTAGGAGGAGGGTCGGGGGGGTAAAAGATAAAAAAAAGAGGGATGGGGTGTTCGGCATTTAAAGAAAGATGGACTTAAAAGTATACTTTTATAACAGTTTAATGGGGTCAAGTTTTGAAAATTTTTGATTATCTTTCTCAAAAAATCATTCACTCAAAAATCAAAGCTAAAAAAAGTTGAGCATTTGTTTATTGCAAAAATTTTGCAATGTATTTTCCATCAAAATATTTAATTGCTGCAATAATTATTCATGGATGTATTGGATATTTTGAAGATTTAATTCAACTTATTTTTATGAAAGCTCCGGTTCCATTAGGGCATTTTTATAATGATTCTTTAACCCTTCATTATGGCTATATCCTGGATAATGATGGCTTATCACGCGTGATGGCACTTATCAGTAATTTACAAATTTTTGGTTCCGTTGTTTCTTTGTTGGTTGTTTTGCCAAAAATGGATTCATTTGGTCGAAAATCTGTTGCAATTTATTTTCGAGCTGGTCTGGGTTTTTTAGCTGCAATTTTAATGCTTTTTGGAAAATTTTTTACATCTTTTGAATTATTTGCTGTTGGCTCTATTATTTTAGGGGCAACAAGTCCAATAAGATTTTGTGTAACAAAATATTATATTTCTGAATGTTCACCCGATGAAATTCGAGGTTTTTTTTTTACCTAAAATATATTTTTAACAATACAGTATCCCCTTTTTTTAAAGGCTTTATAACACAAAGTTTAACATCTGTTGGAGGAATTATTTGTATGATTTTTACAATTTTATTATTACCACAATTTTTGGGAAATGATGAATATTGGCATTTTACACTTTATATTGCCCTTTTGATTATCGTAATTTTCGTGGTAGGAGCTGTTTTTATTCCAGAATCACCAAAATTTCTTTGGCTTCAAGGAAAAAAATCAGAGGCAATCAAAGCTGTCAAAGCTTTTCATGGAAAATATGCTAATATTTGTAAGTATTTTTTTTACCATTACCGTACCCTTTTGTTTTTTGATACCTGTTACAGTATAAAACTGTTAAAAAAAATTTAAAATTGTATTTCATTATTTTTAGCTACAATAACTTTTGGCTATGATCATGAACGATCAACAACAAATCCAAAATCAAATCATACAAGTCTTGGAGAAATTTGGGCAGATGATGCCCTTCGAGATTCATTAATTCTTGTATTTGCTGCCGCGTTAGTTGCCACATTTGGTCCCCTTCATATATATGCCCTTTATTCGATTACTCTAAAAATTAAATATGGTTTTACAAATTCTCAAGCTGTTACATTTGAGTTAATCCTAAATCTTGTATGTCTTCCATTGGGGTACCTTTTACCATTTTTATATGAACGAATTGGTCGTCGTCCAATGTTTCTTACAAGTGTTGCGTTATCACTGTTAACAGCAATTTTTATGTTTTTGGCAGAGGCTATTTTTGAATTAAATAATTCCAATTCAAATTGGGCTACTTTTGCTTTGGGAATGCTTTTCACAATTTCTATCATTCTTTCCATCTCTTGTGGTGTTACATCTTTTGGGGTGATTCTGATCGCAGATTTACTTCCAGCTCCCGCAAAAGCTGCAACAACTCAAGCGATGATGTTAATGACATCAATTTTGGGAATATTTTTTAACTTTTTATTTTCATTTTTACAACCTTTGCTTGGATTCAGCTATTATTTGCCAATTATTTTTGTACAAATTTTCTTTTTTATTTATCTCTACCGTAATCTCCCAGAAACTCGATACAAAGCTGTTTATCAAAATTTTGAACAAATTCAAGCTCGTTCAAGATCAAATTCGCTGTTAATAAAACCAAAGCAAAGACTTTACAGTTACGGCGCTGTTTAAAAAGTATATTAATTTTTATTTCATTGAAAAGTATATTAATTGTTTAGATAATATTGTTATATACGGGATTTTGTCATTTTTGGTGGTAATAAATCTGATAAATTTTAAAACATGTTTACTGTAACTAAAATTTTGTTGATTTAAACTTTAAAAAGGTCTTGTAAATATTGATTTTTAGCTGGGTGGTCTAAATTATCAGTGATTTAATCAAAAAATGATAAAAATCACAGCCTTAAAAATTTTATCAGTGAAAAAAAGGAAGTGATTGTAAAAGTGCAAGCTGAAAATGGAAGCCTGCATTTTAAAAATACATTGAAAAATTTGCACAAATTTATTCGTTTCAACGTTTTGGAAAAAGGACACTGATAAAAGTGATGGTGGTCCTCTTTTTTTTACAAGCAGCATTAAAAAGGTAAAAATTGATTTTTCATTGAAAAGCAAATTTTATGTTAAAGCCAAAGCATGAGAACTGAGGGATCCGATACTTATATTACACTTTGATGATCAAAGTGTAATATAAGTATATAAAATATATCAGAGATTGATCGCTGATCGGTTAACCGAAAACCGCCAACACTGCTCTGAGCTTATCCTTAACTTGTACAAAAATTGTCAACTAAAAATTGATCAAAAACTTCTTTTTCAATCAATTTTTTCATCATTCTTTTTTGGAATTTATTGTATTTTACTTTTCTTTTTTGAGCCATTTTTCTCGCACCGAAATGATCCTACTGTAGCGGTATCATATATATTTATGGAATTTTTTGTTAATTTTTGTTTTATGATGGGACATTATTCTTCATGTGTAATGATATTTGTTTTTTCGTAAGCTTATTGATTTTTTTGAAAAAAAGAGAATTTACGAAACTTGTAATTTTAGGCCAAAACTTCGGAAGGATCTTTTAACTTTCTACCGTATCAGTTGGGTATTTTATTCAAAGCGAAGCGCTCGGATTAGAGTTGTGTATGAAAAATGACGAAGAATTTTATTCTTACATGTTATTTTAATTATTTAGAGAATTCAATTTATGATATCAAGATTTTTAACGAAATTTCTTTTATTATTAAAGTAAAATATTTCTTGTGAATAAATAAATGTAGCAAAATATGGTACTTGTGTACTATATACCCCCCATTGTTAGTTTTTGTTATTCGGATTGTTTGGCTTGAACTTTTCAACCTTCAATCCTGATTGCGCCTCAAGCCCAACATACCGAAAAAAAAGAAACAATAAATGGGGGGTATATAGTACACAAGTGCCGCAAAATATTTTAATATAATAATTTTAAAATAAACTTTAATAAATAAAATATTTTAATTTTTAAATTTTAAAAAATCTTATTTTTTATTGCCATCAAAATATAGATTAAAAAAAAAGCTTTTAGGATTTCTTCTAAAAAATAAAAGCTTTAACTTTTAGCTATGATTAAATACTTAAAGGGGGAGTCCCACCCTTAACAAATTTTTGTCAGGGGGCTGTCCAGATATCACGTGATAGAGGTGATGGGTGGGTGGGGTAAACGGATTATCACGCCTCTTTGAAGTTGGCGGCAAAAAGCTTTGATGTTTCATTACCAAATGGGTGGGTGGGGTAAAAAAATCCAATTTTTCTATCACGTGATATCTGGACAGCCCCCAGGCAAATAAATCAATCTTGATGGTTCCCGAGTCGGGAATCCCGACACGCAAAAAGAGTGCATTCCTTTTTTTGTTTGTGAAAAAAAAGTTTTCAACACAAAAAAAAGCTGAAAACTTTTTCACTTTTTTTGTGTGTTTATATTTTTGTATGTATTAAATTTTAATTAATAAAGTTTTATATTAATATACTCTGTGTACTTTTTATATGCTAATACAATAGTGGAATTAATCCGTTTGCTTTTTTAATACCATTTCACTTTGTTCGTTGAAGTTTTTTCAGATTGAACTATCCCTTTGCCCCGAGAGAAGGTCAAAGGGATAGTTTTCTTCACCTTTTTTTGGTATGTTTAATATTAATATCATTATTACTTTTATCTTTTTAATATCATTTCTTTTTTTCAGATATGTTTGTTATAGTTATTTAAACGAATCAATTAATTCAGTGTTAAATCTATTGTTGAATTCCATACTGGTATCTTATCAATAATCAGCGAATTTGTTAACCAAATTTTTTCCATTTTAAATTCATCTAAATTTCTGTTGTTGATAAAAATGGAATTTTGATACATAAACATTTGTTTAATAATAGTAAAAGATAATTTGTGGATTACTGTAACTTTAATTTTAGATAAAAAATATTTGCAACATTTTTGAAGTTTTTGAATTTTCGAAGAATCGGCACCAGTCAAAATGTTACGGATTACTGTAACAGGAAATGAAAAATTTTGATGCAAAAATGTTTCGGGAATTTCTTCTTTCTTTTCAAAATTGAAATCAGAAAAACGGTGTTCAATTTTTTGTTTAAAAATAGCAAAGATTTCATCGAAGCTTAAATTCAGAGGTAATCCAATTTCAGAACCGGGATTAATTTCAGCTAATATTTTTATCATTAAATTTATGCTGGAATTTTGTGAAACAAAATCTGCTTCTATTTTTACTATGTCCAATATCCATTTTGATACACTATCATTTCGATGATATAATTCTATTGTTCTCTCAAAATATTTGTTTCGCATCGAAAAATCATCTGTAAAAAGTCTACAGTATCTTGAATAAACATTCAATATTTTCTAAAACATGTTTAATTAAACAGATTAAACTGTTTTGAAAAAAGTGTTATTTATTTTTTTTTTTTGAATTTTTATTAGTGTGGGATACTGTAGATTCAATAAACTCACAATATTTTGCTCTTCTTTTTCTAAATAACAAAGATATAAATTCCATAAATTGGCATTAAATGGATTATTGTAAATCCGATTTTCGATAAATTCAATGGCACAGTTGTGTTTTTATAGGTTATGTTACTCAATTCCAAATTTACTGATATTTAACCAATTTAAAATTTGCATATTTCATTTTCATTCGCAAAACATAAAAAAAATTGTATTTATTACCTTTGTATTTATTTTATTCATTTTAAACTCAAAATGTCGGCATTTAAAATTTCTATGGACAATTTATATGCAATGTTTCGAACAACAGTTACTACTGGTGACGCATCAACACATCAAGAGGTATAAATTATTGTTATAAATATATTCTTAATTACTTATTTTTAGTTTCGTGATCAATTTGATCAAATTTATAGATTTCATATTGCAGCTGATAACTGGTATAATGACAGCTATAATCGACTACGGCTTGGTCCAATTGGGGGGGTTAATTTCCCTGGTGGAAATGGAGAACCAGATAGAGATAGCGACGATGAGAATATTCCACCACCACCACCACCACCACCACCACCACCACCACCACCACCACCACCACCACCAAACGTTAATGGATACATTCCTGGAATCTTTCAGGATGCAGAAGGGAATGCAGTTGATCCCACTGATCCATTAGGGCTGGTAGATGATGTTTTAACTGCATGCTCACCTCGTCAAAAATCCTTACATGAAATTAATGAATATGTTGGTCAATTAAATACTCCGTAAGTTTTGAAATATGTGTTTATTTATACAGTAATCCTGGGTGCTGTTATTTTTCTCGTTACGAAAAAATGCTAACAAGCAAGGCCGTAGCGAGGGGAGGTGGGGGGATTCGGGTTCTGTGCCCCCCCAAAACTGAGAAATTTCCTTTGATCTTTCCCTGCTTCGTGTTGGCGGCGGCAAAAGATCAAAGGCGTGCCCCCCCCCCCCTGAAATTTTTTTCTGTATACGGCCTTGCTAACAAGCAGCAATTTTTTTGTTTTTGTTACACGTGAAAATGGCTCATAGAAGTTGCACTTTTTGCATCGATTTTCGAAATTTTTTAGTGTAAATCTCCGGACAACACCGCCTTCGGCGGTGTTGTCCGGAGATTTATGCGCAATAATTATAATAAAATGATTTTTTTTCTCTTTTACACCTTGTTTTGCATTGGTTATGAAAGGTCAAGCAGCATTTTTGTTAAAAATCCATTTTAAATTGTTTTTTAGAGTTGTTTCCAACAACGTTAAAAATTGATATACTATATCTTGCCCTTTTGAAACAAAAATTTTTTTAAAAATAAAAACAAAACTGTTCTTAAAAACGAAAAGCAGTAAATCAATTTAAAACTAAAACAAATATGCTATTAAATGATAATCAGGCTATCAGTTGATAGAACAAATTTTAAAAATCAGTTACCGCTTTATAAAAATGTGTGTTTTCATGTTTTTTTCCGAAAAAGCTAAAAAATTCATGTGATAATGCTAAAGAAATTGATACAAATTAGTAAAAATTTTTATGGCTTTTTCTCATTTGGTGTTTTTAAAAAATGTATTAATCGTAAAAAAATTTTAAAAAAAGAATTGCAGTATTTTTTTGAGCAAAAAAAGTTATCAAAAAAAGCTGCGCAGCTGTCAGCAAAAACTCATTTTTTTCATGCATCATGCAATGCATGCGCAGCTTGGAAAATAAAAACGCACACACCAACCAACAAACGAACAATCACTGTTTATTGGTAGGACACAGCACAGTCACAGGATTGGGACACAATTCGCCAAAACCATACTTTTCAGTGTTTAACATCAACATTGAACAATGTTTTTCTGTAATTATTACTGATAAATTTAATTATTAATTATATTTGTATTATTTCTTGTTCACAAGGAATATATGGGGAAGATGTTTAAAGTCACCGTTAAACGAAAAATCGATCGCATTTTTCCGCTATTGCATTTAAATGCAAACGGTGACTTTAAACACCTTTCCCATATATTCCTTGTGAACAAGAAATAATACAAATATAATTAATAATTAAATTTATCAGTAATAATATATATTTCAATATGGAACAGAGCATACATGGCTGGAGCTTGTGTCCAACCATGTGAAAATTTCTGTTTTCTTTTGCTCTGTTCCATATTGAAAGTAATATCGATAAGTTAAATAATTATTGGTTGATAAATATTTTTTGCCAGGATCAGGATAAATTTTGAATACTAATGTGCAGTAACTGTGGTAGTTTTTTCAGTATATTTTTTTATTTTTTCCAAATACCGCCTTTGAGAAACGTTGAAACCATTGTCCGTGTGAGATTTCATTTTGCATTTTGAGCGCGCCGTCCATTTTACTTGTATACAAGAATTCTTTTTAGACTTTCTCTTGAACTTACGACCGCTCGTTCTGAATGTGATACTTCATCAAAGGATATTGAAACTGCTCGTGAAATTACTGAATCTGTCCGTGCTTTAATTGATCGTCCATCAGATGATGTTTTGACTGCTTGTTCACCTGGGCAAAAATCTTTACATGAAATGAAAACTGCGCGTGAATTAGCTGCAAAGTCTCGAGAATCAGTTCGCCATTTTGCTGAAGCGTAAGCCTTTTTTACATATTCTGATTATGGTATTTGTAACTTTTTTTAGACATCCTGATGATCTTGTAACGGCTCGTTCTTCTACTTCCCTTCATTCATCAACATGTAATACTGCTGGGTTGCATCATGAACTGGAAACATTGGTTGCTGTTGCACAAACATTTTTGTATGATTTTTTTCCTGATATCTTACTGTATTTTTGCATTTTGTAATTTTTAGACAACCTACCGAAGTTCTTCCAGCTGATGTTCAGCGATCTGTTACGGAAGTTCATGCACCTCAACAACAACTTACTCAAACTCCTCAATCTTTTGATGTTCGTGCTTCTTCAAGTGCTCAAAATCTTGGAGCTGCACCGAGTAAACAATCACTTGCTTCTGTTGAAGGTGACGTTCAAACAGCCGCCGAAAATTCATCTGCTGAATCACATTCACACTCTAATTTGAATAATGGTCCATCGGAAGATGTTGTAACTGCTCGTTCACCTGGACCAAAAACAGAACGTGAATTTAATGGTTTTTCTCGTCAATTAACTCCATTGTAAGCTTTGTTATACCTATGTAATACAGTATACATATAATTATGTTTTTTTAGAAAACCTGCTGAAGCCATTTCCATGTCTTATGAACTTACCACAGCTCGTTCTGAATGTGATACTTCATCAAAAGATGTTGAAACAGCTCGTGAAATTACTGAATCTGTTCGTCAACTTTTAGCTTCAGCATCTTCATCATATGGGGATATGAGTACTGCCCAAACTTTTGCGTAAGCATTTATATTTATTTTATGTTTTATTTAAATGTCATTTTAGACAACCTACCGAAGTTCTTCCAGCTGATGTTCAACGCTCAGTTACAGAAGTTCATGCACCTCAACAACAGCTTGCTCATACTCCTCAATCTTTTGATGTTCGTGCTTCTTCAAGTGCTCAAAATCTCGGAGCTGCACCGAGTAAACAATCACTTGCTTCTGTTGAAGGTGACGTTCAAACAGCTGCCGAAACTTCAACCGCTGATATTACATCACTTTCACGCTATCATTCAATTGAAAATATTCATCCTGAAATTGAACAAAGAGATGATGATGAGCTTCCCTCAACACCTGAACAACTTCTTGCATTAGATCGTCAAAAGCGTGATCCATCATCATATTATTATGAAGTTTCACTCAATAAAGGACCAGTTGATAGAGCTCCACGTCTTCGTCAAGTTTCTTCTCGATATGCTGTTAATGAATTATCGAATTATGCCATGGATGAACCAAATCAAGCTTATAAACTTAAAACTCGAACTATTTCATCAAATCTTCTTCCTTCGACTTCAAGCATATCAAATCTTGGTCTTCGAATCGTTCTTTCTGAATATGCTTTGGAAAATCCCGATCATGCCTATAAACTTAAAACTGATACATTAGCAAATGAACCACCACCAGCTTCAAGTGTATCAAACTTTGGTCTTCGAAGTGTTCCATCTGAATATGCTTTAGGAAAACAAGATCATGATTGACCTCAACGATTATCTCAAACAAAAATTTAACGTGTATGTTACATTTTTAACTGACTCTTTTTCTTCTGTGTGTAATATTTTATTGAAAGTTTGATAAAAAACAAAGTATCTAGATTACGGTAAATCGAAATTTTGCAAATTTTGATCGTTTGCGAAAAATCGAATTTTATGAACTTTTAGTTTATTTCTGCTAGAACCTTTTTTGAAACATTTGAGAATTCTTTAATACAATTTTATTTTTTGGTTTCACAATTGGCTTAAACTTCGTTCTAGGCAATAAATGATCAATTTTCAATTTTCGGTACATTAATGCTGAAAAATACTATAAACGTTCTTTGGACCCTTAAAACATTTTTAAACTTTGATATTTAATTTAATTTAATTTATTACAAGCCCGATCACTTGCCGTACAAAAAAAACAAGTTTTTTAAAACATACATTATCAATTAATTAATAAAAGAGTAAAAGACGAAGAAATAACTAGTTACAGTAAGACAATTTAAGAAAAATAAATATATATAATAATTAATAAAGAAAAGAAAAGGTGAGATAAATGTGTTACAATGAAGAAAATTAAAAGTAAACAAAATTACAATGAGAATGAAAAATATGAAGTATTTACAAAATAAATATCTAACAAGAGTGAGACAAGAAAATATACAAAAAAACTTTAAGAAAGAAAAAAAAAATTTTAAACCTTTAAAGCTCGAATGTCATTTTTAAATTTGATAGGGTCCGTATATTGAAGGTCTCTTGGCAATTTTTCGTACTTGGTTAAAGTTCTGTAAGTGAAAAAGTTGGTTCGAAAAGATCTTTTGGCGGTTGGAAGTTTAAGTTTCCGTTCATCTCCCCTTGTTATGGATGATAATCTGGAAATGTTAAGTTTGAAATTGGCATTTCCAGAGACGAAATCGTTCAAAAAAGTTAAGTCATACTTATTTCGACGAGTTTCAAGAGACTCAAGATTTAATTTTAGTAATTTTTCCTCGTATGGAATATGAAAAAGATCTTTGAGTTCTTTATTTCTCAAAAAAATAAGTTTAACCGCAATTTTTTGAACCTTTTCGATTTGAAGAATTAGTTTTTTTTGGTTGGATTAAAAATAGGAGTGGAGAATTCTACAAGAGGACGCACATATGCAAAATACATGTGAACAAGCAATTTAGGACATGTCGACTTAAAAGCTCTAAAAAGCATGTAAAGACGTGTTGTGGCTTTTTTGGATATAATTTTAATATGGGAATCCCAAGATAGATCGTCTGAAACGGTAATTCCAAGATCCCTAAGTGATGTTTGATTATTAGGTAGTTTAGCGACTTTAAAAAAGTATGAGGTTTGGGGATTGATATCGGGTAAACAATGCAAAACATTGCATTTATATATATTTTTGATATCTACAGTACCCTGTGTGCCAGGAAATAATGTAAACTCATAATTTCTTCAAGTTTTGTGTTAGGAATCAATTAAGGGACCCCATATCAGTTTAAATAAAATTTTTCAGAACTTTAGACTATGTGGAACTGAATTGCCATCAATTTGAAATTACTAAAAATCAACGAACATCTCCAGCACCAGCCGATAGTTATATCTTATGAACGATATAAGATATGAACTTTCGGTGATTTGCATTATTAAATATCATGTTGTTAGAGCCTTGTTAACAAGTTTCAGCCATTTTGGTAAAGAATTTGACATATAGGGTCATTTAAACCCCCGAAAAACTTCAATTTTTCCTTAAGTAAATGTTATAGGAGTTTCGTTTTTCGTGATATATACATATATATATGTATATATCACGAAAAAAACACTTTCCTATAGGCGTCATACAAAAGGCATATACCCTTCCCATTGCCCATTCATTTCCTATTCAATCCTATAGGATTCCCATAGATTTCCTATACCCTTCCCATTCCCAAAAAAATTGTATGGGATTCCTATAGGATTTAGAAAAAAACAGTCATTTCCCATAGCCTTCCCATAAACTGCCTATACCCGTCATCCTGGACTTAGAGAATTTTCGATTTTTTCGAGTTTTTTTCGAAAATTTTAAAAATGTCCAAAACGTGTTTCTGATGTTGGCTAAATGTTATTCATGCCAATATGAAGTAGTAAAAAGTGATTTGAACAGTTTTTGGCATTAATTTCTGGTAAAATAGCGTACTGTAATGCTCAAAGATTCTTAGCACGAAAATGCGGAAAGATTTTTCTCAAATTTTTTTTCGAACAAAATAGTTTGCAATTTTTATTTCTATATTTTTGTTATATTTTTACTACTTTTTTAACTTTTTGTATTTTATTTCGCGCTTTCTTATTAAAATTGTTGTATTACTGCTGCTCGTGATGTTGTGATATTTATTACAGCGTGTTTTACTTCGCATTTTTTTGTTTATATGTATTTTCATATAAAAAACTTTAGGCAATGTCATCTCAAGAAGAAGAAGAAATTTTTCAAATGAGTCACCTTGGTGGATGCTGTTCAGAAACTGCTACATTGGAGACAAATTACACAAAGTAATAATATTATGGCAAAAGAAGTTGGATCAAATTCAACCAATAAATATCTTCTTGAAATTAAAAAGATTGAAGAATTTGAAGAACTGGCTAAAAAGTATGTTTATATATTTAAATATTTGATTTTGTAATCAATTATATTTTGTTTTAGTTTTGCAAAACCTAGAATTATTAACGCAGTTAACAGAATGCCGACAAATTGGTGCTTTTGAAGCTGCAGCAGCAACATTTCAAATTATTTGTTCAATTTTATGGAAGCTTGAAGATGAAAAAAAAAGAAAATATATTTTTACGTAATTATTCAAGCATTGATTCACCAACAATGATATTGGATAAACTTATTCGCTCTCTTGAAGGTGTTGAAAATGGAATAAATAATTTATGTGAAACTCGTCGAAGTGCTGGCTTGCCACCATTAATTGTTGCAATTCTTACAACTGAACCAAAGCAAAGAAATCATGCAGCTTTTACAAATTGCATGGAAAGAATGTTTGCAATTTAATTAGAGGATCCTGGAATGATGTAAGCATTTTTTTGGAGGAATTTATACTTTAGGGGGCAGAAAAATGTTACAGTATATTCAAATTTATGTAACGGGAATCTTAGCTTTTTCCACTTTTTTTACCGTAATCATTTTTTTTAGTATCCATACTATCAACTGCCTTGTTGCAATCTTTGAAAATTCTGAATTATCCGACATTGTTAAACAATTTTTAACTCCTGCTTTTCTTCTATGCTTTCGTGAACCACCAGAAAATGAAAATGAATTGACAAATAATATCAGCTTTACAGATCATTGGCCAATTCGAAATACCATTTTGTCGACTGTTTAATTCTGTAATTCGACGAATGTTTGGAACACCAAATAAAAGTCAAAAATCACTTTTTATTACTCCAAGAGTCACCAAATCTTCCAATGATGTCTTTATTCAACTTCCAACATTATAAAAATTGAATGTTATCAACTTGCAAATGAATTAGATGTTGAATTTTTGGATCAATTATATAAAGATTTTGGGGAAGTTAAAAGGGATGAAGAGCTTATGATGGTATGTTTTATATTTAGCGAATATGTACTGTAAAAATTGCTACCGTAATCTTTTTATAATTTTCAGATTCTAAAACCTTTAACCTCTAATCATGATTGCTTGGATGAAGAGGTATTTCCAATTATATGAACGTCGTCGAAATTGGTTTAATCATCGAAATGATTCATCAAATGTTGTAATTAATCCTACTATACCGGTTTTTACGGGTCATTTGTTTTTTTGTTATACATTTTATTTTTGAAGCTTTTTGTTAAATAAATAAATAATTAAAATGTTTTTGTGTATTTATTCTTTTGTTTATTCCGTTTGATACGGTAGCAATATTTTTATTTCATAATCGATTTCTTTATGTATTTTGTTTTATTTTTGTTGTATATATTATACTGGAATCCGTAGCCATATCTTTTCGGTTGCCAGACTTTTGATTTTAATTGAATATTGTTTCAGGGATCCCTTTTGTAAGTTAAAGGGTTTATTTTATTATATTTTTTTGCTATATTAATAGTGCTGGAATCCGTAACCATATTTTTTCGGTTGCCAGACTTTTGATTTTAATTGAATATTGTTTCAGAAAGTCCCGTTTTGTAAGTTTAAAGGGAGTGTCGACGACAAGCAAAAAAAATTTTTATGGCAACAAGTATGTTTTTACACGAATAAGACATTTTTCTATGCTATTTCTTTTCTCTAACTCATTTTCGTGTTAAAACATACTTGTTGTCCACACAAATTTTTTTTTGCTTGTCGTCGACACTCCCTTTAAGGACGTTTTTTATTTATATTTATTGTTGTATATATTATACTGGAATCCGTAACCATATCTCTTCGGTTGCCAGGTATTAAATCGAATTTTTCGGGTACCCCTACGTTTTGTAGAAGTTTTTAAAAAAATTCCCTTGATAGCCCCGTTTCCCCCCTTTCTCGAGAATTTTGGCTTTAAAAACCTCAAAATTTGAAGTTTTTATCGTTAAGAGACAGTCTGCGTGACTTTTTGGACTTTTCTTATAAATTGGGAGCAGAAAAAATTTTTTTTTCGATTTGGGTCTTCAAATTTTCAGAGGTCGTTGACATATGTCCCTAGATGCCAAAAATTAATTTTTTAAATTTTTTCGCTGTAAGATTCCGATTTGGGAGGCATCTGAAGTCGCTAACTTTCAGAATGCGGGAAAAAACGAATTTTTATTATTTTTTTCTGTTCTCCCGTATTCCTAGGTTTTCGACCATGGGGAATCTCGTGGCACACTCAGTTTTTTTTCAAAAAAATTTTTTCGTGTCGAAACCGAAATTTCGATTTTTGAAATCGAAATTTTGATACCGTAAACCAAATGGTACGGGTTCTGACTGTGTTGTATTCATAGCTTTACATATCTAGTTTGATGATATAAAGGTCATTTTATATAAAACTATCCAAGTGGAATATGCCGGCATCAGAAAAGTGTTTGACCCAGAATCCGGTTCACAAAATTTACCAGTAAAAATCGAATTTCCTTTAATTTTTGCTAATCTCCCGTTTGTATAGGTTTTCGAGCATGGGGAATTTAGTGGTAAAATTTGTTTTGTTGAATTTTAAGTTTTTGTGCCAAGACAGCTATTTCTACAGTATGACATGTATGTATTTGGAAAAAAATGCCCCTGACTTTATTTTTAGGTGGCACAAGCTTAAAATGGATTATTTTTGTTCCAAAAGGTTTGTTTTATCACAACAAATAGAAGAAATGGTTATCTGACATCCGTAGCTGATTTTACAGGATCCAGAAGTCAAGTGATGATGTTGGGGTAGATGAAGAAAAGTAAAAATGTTGTAAATGTTCAAAAAATGATCAAAACAAATCCTAAACTATTCATACATATTCCTAAACATTGATTTCATCATTCCCAAGTGATAAAAACAGCACAATATTGCTTATCATCATTTATAGTGATCACCAACTAAAGCTCGAATGTCATTTTTAAATTTGATAGGGTCCGTATATTGAAGGTCTCTTGGCAATTTTTCGTACTTGGTTAAAGTTCTGTAAGTGAAAAAGTTGGTTCGAAAAGATCTTTTGGCGGTTGGAAGTTTAAGTTTCCGTTCATCTCCCCTTGTTATGGATGATAATCTGGAAATGTTAAGTTTGAAATTGGCATTTCCAGAGACGAAATCGTTCAAAAAAGTTAAGTCATACTTATTTCGACGAGTTTCAAGAGACTCAAGATTTAATTTTAGTAATTTTTCCTCGTATGGAATATGAAAAAGATCTTTGAGTTCTTTATTTCTCAAAAAAATAAGTTTAACCGCAATTTTTTGAACCTTTTCGATTTGAAGAATTAGTTTTTTTTGGTTGGATTAAAAATAGGAGTGGAGAATTCTACAAGAGGACGCACATATGCAAAATACATGTGAACAAGCAATTTAGGACATGTCGACTTAAAAGCTCTAAAAAGCATGTAAAGACGTGTTGTGGCTTTTTTGGATATAATTTTAATATGGGAATCCCAAGATAGATCGTCTGAAACGGTAATTCCAAGATCCCTAAGTGATGTTTGATTATTAGGTAGTTTAGCGACTTTAAAAAAGTATGAGGTTTGGGGATTGATATCGGGTAAACAATGCAAAACATTGCATTTATATATATTTTTGATATCTACAGTACCCTGTGTGCCAGGAAATAATGTAAACTCATAATTTCTTCAAGTTTTGTGTTAGGAATCAATTAAGGGACCCCATATCAGTTTAAATAAAATTTTTCAGAACTTTAGACTATGTGGAACTGAATTGCCATCAATTTGAAATTACTAAAAATCAACGAACATCTCCAGCACCAGCCGATAGTTATATCTTATGAACGATATAAGATATGAACTTTCGGTGATTTGCATTATTAAATATCATGTTGTTAGAGCCTTGTTAACAAGTTTCAGCCATTTTGGTAAAGAATTTGACATATAGGGTCATTTAAACCCCCGAAAAACTTCAATTTTTCCTTAAGTAAATGTTATAGGAGTTTCGTTTTTCGTGATATATACATATATATATGTATATATCACGAAAAAAACACTTTCCTATAGGCGTCATACAAAAGGCATATACCCTTCCCATTGCCCATTCATTTCCTATTCAATCCTATAGGATTCCCATAGATTTCCTATACCCTTCCCATTCCCAAAAAAATTGTATGGGATTCCTATAGGATTTAGAAAAAAACAGTCATTTCCCATAGCCTTCCCATAAACTGCCTATACCCGTCATCCTGGACTTAGAGAATTTTCGATTTTTTCGAGTTTTTTTCGAAAATTTTAAAAATGTCCAAAACGTGTTTCTGATGTTGGCTAAATGTTATTCATGCCAATATGAAGTAGTAAAAAGTGATTTGAACAGTTTTTGGCATTAATTTCTGGTAAAATAGCGTACTGTAATGCTCAAAGATTCTTAGCACGAAAATGCGGAAAGATTTTTCTCAAATTTTTTTTCGAACAAAATAGTTTGCAATTTTTATTTCTATATTTTTGTTATATTTTTACTACTTTTTTAACTTTTTGTATTTTATTTCGCGCTTTCTTATTAAAATTGTTGTATTACTGCTGCTCGTGATGTTGTGATATTTATTACAGCGTGTTTTACTTCGCATTTTTTTGTTTATATGTATTTTCATATAAAAAACTTTAGGCAATGTCATCTCAAGAAGAAGAAGAAATTTTTCAAATGAGTCACCTTGGTGGATGCTGTTCAGAAACTGCTACATTGGAGACAAATTACACAAAGTAATAATATTATGGCAAAAGAAGTTGGATCAAATTCAACCAATAAATATCTTCTTGAAATTAAAAAGATTGAAGAATTTGAAGAACTGGCTAAAAAGTATGTTTATATATTTAAATATTTGATTTTGTAATCAATTATATTTTGTTTTAGTTTTGCAAAACCTAGAATTATTAACGCAGTTAACAGAATGCCGACAAATTGGTGCTTTTGAAGCTGCAGCAGCAACATTTCAAATTATTTGTTCAATTTTATGGAAGCTTGAAGATGAAAAAAAAAGAAAATATATTTTTACGTAATTATTCAAGCATTGATTCACCAACAATGATATTGGATAAACTTATTCGCTCTCTTGAAGGTGTTGAAAATGGAATAAATAATTTATGTGAAACTCGTCGAAGTGCTGGCTTGCCACCATTAATTGTTGCAATTCTTACAACTGAACCAAAGCAAAGAAATCATGCAGCTTTTACAAATTGCATGGAAAGAATGTTTGCAATTTAATTAGAGGATCCTGGAATGATGTAAGCATTTTTTTGGAGGAATTTATACTTTAGGGGGCAGAAAAATGTTACAGTATATTCAAATTTATGTAACGGGAATCTTAGCTTTTTCCACTTTTTTTACCGTAATCATTTTTTTTAGTATCCATACTATCAACTGCCTTGTTGCAATCTTTGAAAATTCTGAATTATCCGACATTGTTAAACAATTTTTAACTCCTGCTTTTCTTCTATGCTTTCGTGAACCACCAGAAAATGAAAATGAATTGACAAATAATATCAGCTTTACAGATCATTGGCCAATTCGAAATACCATTTTGTCGACTGTTTAATTCTGTAATTCGACGAATGTTTGGAACACCAAATAAAAGTCAAAAATCACTTTTTATTACTCCAAGAGTCACCAAATCTTCCAATGATGTCTTTATTCAACTTCCAACATTATAAAAATTGAATGTTATCAACTTGCAAATGAATTAGATGTTGAATTTTTGGATCAATTATATAAAGATTTTGGGGAAGTTAAAAGGGATGAAGAGCTTATGATGGTATGTTTTATATTTAGCGAATATGTACTGTAAAAATTGCTACCGTAATCTTTTTATAATTTTCAGATTCTAAAACCTTTAACCTCTAATCATGATTGCTTGGATGAAGAGGTATTTCCAATTATATGAACGTCGTCGAAATTGGTTTAATCATCGAAATGATTCATCAAATGTTGTAATTAATCCTACTATACCGGTTTTTACGGGTCATTTGTTTTTTTGTTATACATTTTATTTTTGAAGCTTTTTGTTAAATAAATAAATAATTAAAATGTTTTTGTGTATTTATTCTTTTGTTTATTCCGTTTGATACGGTAGCAATATTTTTATTTCATAATCGATTTCTTTATGTATTTTGTTTTATTTTTGTTGTATATATTATACTGGAATCCGTAGCCATATCTTTTCGGTTGCCAGACTTTTGATTTTAATTGAATATTGTTTCAGGGATCCCTTTTGTAAGTTAAAGGGTTTATTTTATTATATTTTTTTGCTATATTAATAGTGCTGGAATCCGTAACCATATTTTTTCGGTTGCCAGACTTTTGATTTTAATTGAATATTGTTTCAGAAAGTCCCGTTTTGTAAGTTTAAAGGGAGTGTCGACGACAAGCAAAAAAAATTTTTATGGCAACAAGTATGTTTTTACACGAATAAGACATTTTTCTATGCTATTTCTTTTCTCTAACTCATTTTCGTGTTAAAACATACTTGTTGTCCACACAAATTTTTTTTTGCTTGTCGTCGACACTCCCTTTAAGGACGTTTTTTATTTATATTTATTGTTGTATATATTATACTGGAATCCGTAACCATATCTCTTCGGTTGCCAGGTATTAAATCGAATTTTTCGGGTACCCCTACGTTTTGTAGAAGTTTTTAAAAAAATTCCCTTGATAGCCCCGTTTCCCCCCTTTCTCGAGAATTTTGGCTTTAAAAACCTCAAAATTTGAAGTTTTTATCGTTAAGAGACAGTCTGCGTGACTTTTTGGACTTTTCTTATAAATTGGGAGCAGAAAAAATTTTTTTTTCGATTTGGGTCTTCAAATTTTCAGAGGTCGTTGACATATGTCCCTAGATGCCAAAAATTAATTTTTTAAATTTTTTCGCTGTAAGATTCCGATTTGGGAGGCATCTGAAGTCGCTAACTTTCAGAATGCGGGAAAAAACGAATTTTTATTATTTTTTTCTGTTCTCCCGTATTCCTAGGTTTTCGACCATGGGGAATCTCGTGGCACACTCAGTTTTTTTTCAAAAAAATTTTTTCGTGTCGAAACCGAAATTTCGATTTTTGAAATCGAAATTTTGATACCGTAAACCAAATGGTACGGGTTCTGACTGTGTTGTATTCATAGCTTTACATATCTAGTTTGATGATATAAAGGTCATTTTATATAAAACTATCCAAGTGGAATATGCCGGCATCAGAAAAGTGTTTGACCCAGAATCCGGTTCACAAAATTTACCAGTAAAAATCGAATTTCCTTTAATTTTTGCTAATCTCCCGTTTGTATAGGTTTTCGAGCATGGGGAATTTAGTGGTAAAATTTGTTTTGTTGAATTTTAAGTTTTTGTGCCAAGACAGCTATTTCTACAGTATGACATGTATGTATTTGGAAAAAAATGCCCCTGACTTTATTTTTAGGTGGCACAAGCTTAAAATGGATTATTTTTGTTCCAAAAGGTTTGTTTTATCACAACAAATAGAAGAAATGGTTATCTGACATCCGTAGCTGATTTTACAGGATCCAGAAGTCAAGTGATGATGTTGGGGTAGATGAAGAAAAGTAAAAATGTTGTAAATGTTCAAAAAATGATCAAAACAAATCCTAAACTATTCATACATATTCCTAAACATTGATTTCATCATTCCCAAGTGATAAAAACAGCACAATATTGCTTATCATCATTTATAGTGATCACCAACTAAAGCTCGAATGTCATTTTTAAATTTGATAGGGTCCGTATATTGAAGGTCTCTTGGCAATTTTTCGTACTTGGTTAAAGTTCTGTAAGTGAAAAAGTTGGTTCGAAAAGATCTTTTGGCGGTTGGAAGTTTAAGTTTCCGTTCATCTCCCCTTGTTATGGATGATAATCTGGAAATGTTAAGTTTGAAATTGGCATTTCCAGAGACGAAATCGTTCAAAAAAGTTAAGTCATACTTATTTCGACGAGTTTCAAGAGACTCAAGATTTAATTTTAGTAATTTTTCCTCGTATGGAATATGAAAAAGATCTTTGAGTTCTTTATTTCTCAAAAAAATAAGTTTAACCGCAATTTTTTGAACCTTTTCGATTTGAAGAATTAGTTTTTTTTGGTTGGATTAAAAATAGGAGTGGAGAATTCTACAAGAGGACGCACATATGCAAAATACATGTGAACAAGCAATTTAGGACATGTCGACTTAAAAGCTCTAAAAAGCATGTAAAGACGTGTTGTGGCTTTTTTGGATATAATTTTAATATGGGAATCCCAAGATAGATCGTCTGAAACGGTAATTCCAAGATCCCTAAGTGATGTTTGATTATTAGGTAGTTTAGCGACTTTAAAAAAGTATGAGGTTTGGGGATTGATATCGGGTAAACAATGCAAAACATTGCATTTATATATATTTTTGATATCTACAGTACCCTGTGTGCCAGGAAATAATGTAAACTCATAATTTCTTCAAGTTTTGTGTTAGGAATCAATTAAGGGACCCCATATCAGTTTAAATAAAATTTTTCAGAACTTTAGACTATGTGGAACTGAATTGCCATCAATTTGAAATTACTAAAAATCAACGAACATCTCCAGCACCAGCCGATAGTTATATCTTATGAACGATATAAGATATGAACTTTCGGTGATTTGCATTATTAAATATCATGTTGTTAGAGCCTTGTTAACAAGTTTCAGCCATTTTGGTAAAGAATTTGACATATAGGGTCATTTAAACCCCCGAAAAACTTCAATTTTTCCTTAAGTAAATGTTATAGGAGTTTCGTTTTTCGTGATATATACATATATATATGTATATATCACGAAAAAAACACTTTCCTATAGGCGTCATACAAAAGGCATATACCCTTCCCATTGCCCATTCATTTCCTATTCAATCCTATAGGATTCCCATAGATTTCCTATACCCTTCCCATTCCCAAAAAAATTGTATGGGATTCCTATAGGATTTAGAAAAAAACAGTCATTTCCCATAGCCTTCCCATAAACTGCCTATACCCGTCATCCTGGACTTAGAGAATTTTCGATTTTTTCGAGTTTTTTTCGAAAATTTTAAAAATGTCCAAAACGTGTTTCTGATGTTGGCTAAATGTTATTCATGCCAATATGAAGTAGTAAAAAGTGATTTGAACAGTTTTTGGCATTAATTTCTGGTAAAATAGCGTACTGTAATGCTCAAAGATTCTTAGCACGAAAATGCGGAAAGATTTTTCTCAAATTTTTTTTCGAACAAAATAGTTTGCAATTTTTATTTCTATATTTTTGTTATATTTTTACTACTTTTTTAACTTTTTGTATTTTATTTCGCGCTTTCTTATTAAAATTGTTGTATTACTGCTGCTCGTGATGTTGTGATATTTATTACAGCGTGTTTTACTTCGCATTTTTTTGTTTATATGTATTTTCATATAAAAAACTTTAGGCAATGTCATCTCAAGAAGAAGAAGAAATTTTTCAAATGAGTCACCTTGGTGGATGCTGTTCAGAAACTGCTACATTGGAGACAAATTACACAAAGTAATAATATTATGGCAAAAGAAGTTGGATCAAATTCAACCAATAAATATCTTCTTGAAATTAAAAAGATTGAAGAATTTGAAGAACTGGCTAAAAAGTATGTTTATATATTTAAATATTTGATTTTGTAATCAATTATATTTTGTTTTAGTTTTGCAAAACCTAGAATTATTAACGCAGTTAACAGAATGCCGACAAATTGGTGCTTTTGAAGCTGCAGCAGCAACATTTCAAATTATTTGTTCAATTTTATGGAAGCTTGAAGATGAAAAAAAAAGAAAATATATTTTTACGTAATTATTCAAGCATTGATTCACCAACAATGATATTGGATAAACTTATTCGCTCTCTTGAAGGTGTTGAAAATGGAATAAATAATTTATGTGAAACTCGTCGAAGTGCTGGCTTGCCACCATTAATTGTTGCAATTCTTACAACTGAACCAAAGCAAAGAAATCATGCAGCTTTTACAAATTGCATGGAAAGAATGTTTGCAATTTAATTAGAGGATCCTGGAATGATGTAAGCATTTTTTTGGAGGAATTTATACTTTAGGGGGCAGAAAAATGTTACAGTATATTCAAATTTATGTAACGGGAATCTTAGCTTTTTCCACTTTTTTTACCGTAATCATTTTTTTTAGTATCCATACTATCAACTGCCTTGTTGCAATCTTTGAAAATTCTGAATTATCCGACATTGTTAAACAATTTTTAACTCCTGCTTTTCTTCTATGCTTTCGTGAACCACCAGAAAATGAAAATGAATTGACAAATAATATCAGCTTTACAGATCATTGGCCAATTCGAAATACCATTTTGTCGACTGTTTAATTCTGTAATTCGACGAATGTTTGGAACACCAAATAAAAGTCAAAAATCACTTTTTATTACTCCAAGAGTCACCAAATCTTCCAATGATGTCTTTATTCAACTTCCAACATTATAAAAATTGAATGTTATCAACTTGCAAATGAATTAGATGTTGAATTTTTGGATCAATTATATAAAGATTTTGGGGAAGTTAAAAGGGATGAAGAGCTTATGATGGTATGTTTTATATTTAGCGAATATGTACTGTAAAAATTGCTACCGTAATCTTTTTATAATTTTCAGATTCTAAAACCTTTAACCTCTAATCATGATTGCTTGGATGAAGAGGTATTTCCAATTATATGAACGTCGTCGAAATTGGTTTAATCATCGAAATGATTCATCAAATGTTGTAATTAATCCTACTATACCGGTTTTTACGGGTCATTTGTTTTTTTGTTATACATTTTATTTTTGAAGCTTTTTGTTAAATAAATAAATAATTAAAATGTTTTTGTGTATTTATTCTTTTGTTTATTCCGTTTGATACGGTAGCAATATTTTTATTTCATAATCGATTTCTTTATGTATTTTGTTTTATTTTTGTTGTATATATTATACTGGAATCCGTAGCCATATCTTTTCGGTTGCCAGACTTTTGATTTTAATTGAATATTGTTTCAGGGATCCCTTTTGTAAGTTAAAGGGTTTATTTTATTATATTTTTTTGCTATATTAATAGTGCTGGAATCCGTAACCATATTTTTTCGGTTGCCAGACTTTTGATTTTAATTGAATATTGTTTCAGAAAGTCCCGTTTTGTAAGTTTAAAGGGAGTGTCGACGACAAGCAAAAAAAATTTTTATGGCAACAAGTATGTTTTTACACGAATAAGACATTTTTCTATGCTATTTCTTTTCTCTAACTCATTTTCGTGTTAAAACATACTTGTTGTCCACACAAATTTTTTTTTGCTTGTCGTCGACACTCCCTTTAAGGACGTTTTTTATTTATATTTATTGTTGTATATATTATACTGGAATCCGTAACCATATCTCTTCGGTTGCCAGGTATTAAATCGAATTTTTCGGGTACCCCTACGTTTTGTAGAAGTTTTTAAAAAAATTCCCTTGATAGCCCCGTTTCCCCCCTTTCTCGAGAATTTTGGCTTTAAAAACCTCAAAATTTGAAGTTTTTATCGTTAAGAGACAGTCTGCGTGACTTTTTGGACTTTTCTTATAAATTGGGAGCAGAAAAAATTTTTTTTTCGATTTGGGTCTTCAAATTTTCAGAGGTCGTTGACATATGTCCCTAGATGCCAAAAATTAATTTTTTAAATTTTTTCGCTGTAAGATTCCGATTTGGGAGGCATCTGAAGTCGCTAACTTTCAGAATGCGGGAAAAAACGAATTTTTATTATTTTTTTCTGTTCTCCCGTATTCCTAGGTTTTCGACCATGGGGAATCTCGTGGCACACTCAGTTTTTTTTCAAAAAAATTTTTTCGTGTCGAAACCGAAATTTCGATTTTTGAAATCGAAATTTTGATACCGTAAACCAAATGGTACGGGTTCTGACTGTGTTGTATTCATAGCTTTACATATCTAGTTTGATGATATAAAGGTCATTTTATATAAAACTATCCAAGTGGAATATGCCGGCATCAGAAAAGTGTTTGACCCAGAATCCGGTTCACAAAATTTACCAGTAAAAATCGAATTTCCTTTAATTTTTGCTAATCTCCCGTTTGTATAGGTTTTCGAGCATGGGGAATTTAGTGGTAAAATTTGTTTTGTTGAATTTTAAGTTTTTGTGCCAAGACAGCTATTTCTACAGTATGACATGTATGTATTTGGAAAAAAATGCCCCTGACTTTATTTTTAGGTGGCACAAGCTTAAAATGGATTATTTTTGTTCCAAAAGGTTTGTTTTATCACAACAAATAGAAGAAATGGTTATCTGACATCCGTAGCTGATTTTACAGGATCCAGAAGTCAAGTGATGATGTTGGGGTAGATGAAGAAAAGTAAAAATGTTGTAAATGTTCAAAAAATGATCAAAACAAATCCTAAACTATTCATACATATTCCTAAACATTGATTTCATCATTCCCAAGTGATAAAAACAGCACAATATTGCTTATCATCATTTATAGTGATCACCAACTAAAGCTCGAATGTCATTTTTAAATTTGATAGGGTCCGTATATTGAAGGTCTCTTGGCAATTTTTCGTACTTGGTTAAAGTTCTGTAAGTGAAAAAGTTGGTTCGAAAAGATCTTTTGGCGGTTGGAAGTTTAAGTTTCCGTTCATCTCCCCTTGTTATGGATGATAATCTGGAAATGTTAAGTTTGAAATTGGCATTTCCAGAGACGAAATCGTTCAAAAAAGTTAAGTCATACTTATTTCGACGAGTTTCAAGAGACTCAAGATTTAATTTTAGTAATTTTTCCTCGTATGGAATATGAAAAAGATCTTTGAGTTCTTTATTTCTCAAAAAAATAAGTTTAACCGCAATTTTTTGAACCTTTTCGATTTGAAGAATTAGTTTTTTTTGGTTGGATTAAAAATAGGAGTGGAGAATTCTACAAGAGGACGCACATATGCAAAATACATGTGAACAAGCAATTTAGGACATGTCGACTTAAAAGCTCTAAAAAGCATGTAAAGACGTGTTGTGGCTTTTTTGGATATAATTTTAATATGGGAATCCCAAGATAGATCGTCTGAAACGGTAATTCCAAGATCCCTAAGTGATGTTTGATTATTAGGTAGTTTAGCGACTTTAAAAAAGTATGAGGTTTGGGGATTGATATCGGGTAAACAATGCAAAACATTGCATTTATATATATTTTTGATATCTACAGTACCCTGTGTGCCAGGAAATAATGTAAACTCATAATTTCTTCAAGTTTTGTGTTAGGAATCAATTAAGGGACCCCATATCAGTTTAAATAAAATTTTTCAGAACTTTAGACTATGTGGAACTGAATTGCCATCAATTTGAAATTACTAAAAATCAACGAACATCTCCAGCACCAGCCGATAGTTATATCTTATGAACGATATAAGATATGAACTTTCGGTGATTTGCATTATTAAATATCATGTTGTTAGAGCCTTGTTAACAAGTTTCAGCCATTTTGGTAAAGAATTTGACATATAGGGTCATTTAAACCCCCGAAAAACTTCAATTTTTCCTTAAGTAAATGTTATAGGAGTTTCGTTTTTCGTGATATATACATATATATATGTATATATCACGAAAAAAACACTTTCCTATAGGCGTCATACAAAAGGCATATACCCTTCCCATTGCCCATTCATTTCCTATTCAATCCTATAGGATTCCCATAGATTTCCTATACCCTTCCCATTCCCAAAAAAATTGTATGGGATTCCTATAGGATTTAGAAAAAAACAGTCATTTCCCATAGCCTTCCCATAAACTGCCTATACCCGTCATCCTGGACTTAGAGAATTTTCGATTTTTTCGAGTTTTTTTCGAAAATTTTAAAAATGTCCAAAACGTGTTTCTGATGTTGGCTAAATGTTATTCATGCCAATATGAAGTAGTAAAAAGTGATTTGAACAGTTTTTGGCATTAATTTCTGGTAAAATAGCGTACTGTAATGCTCAAAGATTCTTAGCACGAAAATGCGGAAAGATTTTTCTCAAATTTTTTTTCGAACAAAATAGTTTGCAATTTTTATTTCTATATTTTTGTTATATTTTTACTACTTTTTTAACTTTTTGTATTTTATTTCGCGCTTTCTTATTAAAATTGTTGTATTACTGCTGCTCGTGATGTTGTGATATTTATTACAGCGTGTTTTACTTCGCATTTTTTTGTTTATATGTATTTTCATATAAAAAACTTTAGGCAATGTCATCTCAAGAAGAAGAAGAAATTTTTCAAATGAGTCACCTTGGTGGATGCTGTTCAGAAACTGCTACATTGGAGACAAATTACACAAAGTAATAATATTATGGCAAAAGAAGTTGGATCAAATTCAACCAATAAATATCTTCTTGAAATTAAAAAGATTGAAGAATTTGAAGAACTGGCTAAAAAGTATGTTTATATATTTAAATATTTGATTTTGTAATCAATTATATTTTGTTTTAGTTTTGCAAAACCTAGAATTATTAACGCAGTTAACAGAATGCCGACAAATTGGTGCTTTTGAAGCTGCAGCAGCAACATTTCAAATTATTTGTTCAATTTTATGGAAGCTTGAAGATGAAAAAAAAAGAAAATATATTTTTACGTAATTATTCAAGCATTGATTCACCAACAATGATATTGGATAAACTTATTCGCTCTCTTGAAGGTGTTGAAAATGGAATAAATAATTTATGTGAAACTCGTCGAAGTGCTGGCTTGCCACCATTAATTGTTGCAATTCTTACAACTGAACCAAAGCAAAGAAATCATGCAGCTTTTACAAATTGCATGGAAAGAATGTTTGCAATTTAATTAGAGGATCCTGGAATGATGTAAGCATTTTTTTGGAGGAATTTATACTTTAGGGGGCAGAAAAATGTTACAGTATATTCAAATTTATGTAACGGGAATCTTAGCTTTTTCCACTTTTTTTACCGTAATCATTTTTTTTAGTATCCATACTATCAACTGCCTTGTTGCAATCTTTGAAAATTCTGAATTATCCGACATTGTTAAACAATTTTTAACTCCTGCTTTTCTTCTATGCTTTCGTGAACCACCAGAAAATGAAAATGAATTGACAAATAATATCAGCTTTACAGATCATTGGCCAATTCGAAATACCATTTTGTCGACTGTTTAATTCTGTAATTCGACGAATGTTTGGAACACCAAATAAAAGTCAAAAATCACTTTTTATTACTCCAAGAGTCACCAAATCTTCCAATGATGTCTTTATTCAACTTCCAACATTATAAAAATTGAATGTTATCAACTTGCAAATGAATTAGATGTTGAATTTTTGGATCAATTATATAAAGATTTTGGGGAAGTTAAAAGGGATGAAGAGCTTATGATGGTATGTTTTATATTTAGCGAATATGTACTGTAAAAATTGCTACCGTAATCTTTTTATAATTTTCAGATTCTAAAACCTTTAACCTCTAATCATGATTGCTTGGATGAAGAGGTATTTCCAATTATATGAACGTCGTCGAAATTGGTTTAATCATCGAAATGATTCATCAAATGTTGTAATTAATCCTACTATACCGGTTTTTACGGGTCATTTGTTTTTTTGTTATACATTTTATTTTTGAAGCTTTTTGTTAAATAAATAAATAATTAAAATGTTTTTGTGTATTTATTCTTTTGTTTATTCCGTTTGATACGGTAGCAATATTTTTATTTCATAATCGATTTCTTTATGTATTTTGTTTTATTTTTGTTGTATATATTATACTGGAATCCGTAGCCATATCTTTTCGGTTGCCAGACTTTTGATTTTAATTGAATATTGTTTCAGGGATCCCTTTTGTAAGTTAAAGGGTTTATTTTATTATATTTTTTTGCTATATTAATAGTGCTGGAATCCGTAACCATATTTTTTCGGTTGCCAGACTTTTGATTTTAATTGAATATTGTTTCAGAAAGTCCCGTTTTGTAAGTTTAAAGGGAGTGTCGACGACAAGCAAAAAAAATTTTTATGGCAACAAGTATGTTTTTACACGAATAAGACATTTTTCTATGCTATTTCTTTTCTCTAACTCATTTTCGTGTTAAAACATACTTGTTGTCCACACAAATTTTTTTTTGCTTGTCGTCGACACTCCCTTTAAGGACGTTTTTTATTTATATTTATTGTTGTATATATTATACTGGAATCCGTAACCATATCTCTTCGGTTGCCAGGTATTAAATCGAATTTTTCGGGTACCCCTACGTTTTGTAGAAGTTTTTAAAAAAATTCCCTTGATAGCCCCGTTTCCCCCCTTTCTCGAGAATTTTGGCTTTAAAAACCTCAAAATTTGAAGTTTTTATCGTTAAGAGACAGTCTGCGTGACTTTTTGGACTTTTCTTATAAATTGGGAGCAGAAAAAATTTTTTTTTCGATTTGGGTCTTCAAATTTTCAGAGGTCGTTGACATATGTCCCTAGATGCCAAAAATTAATTTTTTAAATTTTTTCGCTGTAAGATTCCGATTTGGGAGGCATCTGAAGTCGCTAACTTTCAGAATGCGGGAAAAAACGAATTTTTATTATTTTTTTCTGTTCTCCCGTATTCCTAGGTTTTCGACCATGGGGAATCTCGTGGCACACTCAGTTTTTTTTCAAAAAAATTTTTTCGTGTCGAAACCGAAATTTCGATTTTTGAAATCGAAATTTTGATACCGTAAACCAAATGGTACGGGTTCTGACTGTGTTGTATTCATAGCTTTACATATCTAGTTTGATGATATAAAGGTCATTTTATATAAAACTATCCAAGTGGAATATGCCGGCATCAGAAAAGTGTTTGACCCAGAATCCGGTTCACAAAATTTACCAGTAAAAATCGAATTTCCTTTAATTTTTGCTAATCTCCCGTTTGTATAGGTTTTCGAGCATGGGGAATTTAGTGGTAAAATTTGTTTTGTTGAATTTTAAGTTTTTGTGCCAAGACAGCTATTTCTACAGTATGACATGTATGTATTTGGAAAAAAATGCCCCTGACTTTATTTTTAGGTGGCACAAGCTTAAAATGGATTATTTTTGTTCCAAAAGGTTTGTTTTATCACAACAAATAGAAGAAATGGTTATCTGACATCCGTAGCTGATTTTACAGGATCCAGAAGTCAAGTGATGATGTTGGGGTAGATGAAGAAAAGTAAAAATGTTGTAAATGTTCAAAAAATGATCAAAACAAATCCTAAACTATTCATACATATTCCTAAACATTGATTTCATCATTCCCAAGTGATAAAAACAGCACAATATTGCTTATCATCATTTATAGTGTCACCAACTGATATGTACACAAATTATCAAAAAATCGCGAAAAATAAATTTTTTTAACGTAATCACTCCATTTTGTAGAGCAGAATATCATAAAAACATATTTCTAATAGAACTGTTATGTTTTAATGCAAGATAATCAAACTTTTAATTTTTTTCGATTTCTACAGTATGCAACAAGCAGACGATAAAACTCGAAAAAAAATTTTTTAGTAGTTACAGTTTTCTAATGTTATAATTGTATTAGAAATATGTTTCTATGATTTTCTGCTCTACAAAATGGAGTAATTACGTTAAAAAAATTTATTTTTTGCGATTTTTTGATAATTTGTGTACATATCAGTTGGTGACACTATAAATGATGATAAGCAATATTGTGCTGTTTTTATCACTTGGGAATGATGAAATCAATGTTTAGGAATATGTATGAATAGTTTAGGATTTGTTTTTCGATTTTTACTGGTAAATTTTGTGAACCGGATTCTGGGTCAAACACTTTTCTGATGCCGGCATATTCCACTTGGATAGTTTTATATAAAATGACCTTTATATCATCAAACTAGATATGTAAAGCTATGAATACAACACAGTCAGAACCCGTACCATTTGGTTTACGGTATCAAAATTTCGATTTCAAAAATCGAAATTTCGGTTTCGACACGAAAAAATTTTTTTGAAAAAAAACTGAGTGTGCCACGAGATTCCCCATGGTCGAAAACCTAGGAATACGGGAGAACAGAAAAAAATAATAAAAATTCGTTTTTTCCCGCATTCTGAAAGTTAGCGACTTCAGATGCCTCCCAAATCGGAATCTTACAGCGAAAAAATTTAAAAAATTAATTTTTGGCATCTAGGGACATATGTCAACGACCTCTGAAAATTTGAAGACCCAAATCGAAAAAAAAATTTTTTCTGCTCCCAATTTGTCAAAAAGTTACGCAGACTGTCTCTTAAAATATGTAAAAAATTAATTTCTCAAAAAGTCAAAAATTTTAACGAAAATCGAGAAAAAAAAACCTTAAGTCTTTTTCCTATAGGATTCCTATTCAATCCCATAGGATTCCCATTGGAAATGATAAGTTTCAACTTATGGGAAATGAATGTTTTCCCATTCAATGCCTATAGGATTCCAACAATTTGCCTATAGGATTCCCATTAAAAGCCTATAGGAAGTTGACTGCTTCCTATAGGCATTGAATGGGAAGGGTATAGGCACTTTCTTTTACCTATAGGTACCGGCGTCGCAAATTTTTTCTTTCTCTTTTGCAAAAAAACGCGGCGGAGAAAAAAAAATGTGGCCATGACCTCAATTCCGGAAGTGTAGCGGTGAAACGCGCATGCGTTGCACGCCGGCTGTCACTGGATCGACTCCCGTTGGGGAAAAAGCGGCTTAAAGTTCAGAATAAAATTAAAAAATTTTTCTTGAATGATGAACAATGTTAAAAAAAATTAAATTAATAAGTTAAACATAAAATTTAACCTTTTTTGAGACATAATATTTTTTGAAGAAAATATTTTTTGTTGTTGAATGCTTTCATCTCTATTTGGTAAAAAAAAGATGTTTGCAATTAAAAAACGATTGCGAAGCATCAACACTCAAAAATCAACGAAATATATATAATTTATAAAGCTTCAAATGCTGAATGACGTTTAATTAATAAAGCTGCTGCTGCTATTAAACATAAAGTAAGTGTCTCTTATTTTTATTTGTCATGTTCAAGTTATTGTTTCAATTCTAGCGGCGCAAAGCTTATAAAAAGCTAACAAATTGTGATATTCAAATGCTTCAAGTTTAAATAGATGGATAAAAAGAATCTACAAATGATATAAAGGATAAGGTATTTTTTTAATATATCGATAAAGATCTGATTTACAGTAAACCAATTTTAGAATTCTGTTATGGAAGAAAAAATCCGCGATGTTGTTGTTAAAAATTCTAAGGAGATGGAAACTTTCTTATCAAAAAAAGAAAAGAATGCAAAATTATAAGCAAAGATTGCTGAATTGGAAGCAACATTCAAAGCACCAATGTTGAACTCAAAGAGCTGCAATCAAATGTCGAAGATCTTACAAGTTTGTTTTCCTTTGTCTTATTTTCCATATCATTATTACTGCGCTTTTTAGAATTTAATTATTATATGTATTGGTGGTGAACAAAAAGCTCAAAATGATTATTACTGATTATGATGTAAAAAATTGAATGCTGAAAGCTGAAAATACAAATTGAAGGTGAATTATGAGCAAAGTTAATACATTTGAATATTTCTCACCAGCAATATCAATAAACTAAAAATATGATACACAAATATAACGATGGCTCAAAACAATGACAATGTAAGGATTGCCTTATTTGATCTTATATATGTAATATTATAATTTGAATGTTATAGGGATGAAAATACTAAATGTAAATTAGATTTGAAAGCTGAATATTAAAGAAGAACGGGAGCTGAATCTTATATCCATACAACAACTTATTGTATTGATGAACGTCAAAGCTTTTCAAACTACTTCAAAATGTTAAAGACAGCATTGATGAATCTATTTTTCATTATGTATTAAAATAAGAAGTTCTTATCGATAAAACACGGTTTTGTTGAAGCGTAATATTTTATTTATATTCTGTTTTATAAAATAATGTAATCTCATTTGTTGCAGATAGTTGAAAGTCATTTCAGTTTTTTAAAAACATACATTTTTTCTTCATAAAAAAATATTATTAGAATATTATTATAATTAAATAATAATATTCTAATATTATAATTAAATAATTAATTTAATTATTTTTAACATTGTTCATTATTCAGGAAATAATTCTAATTTTTATTTGGAACTTTAAGTAGAGACGTGCACGCGCAACTCAAACGCGAGTGTTCCCTGCATTTTTTTTTAGCCAAAAGAAAATGAAAGAGAGGTATACTGTAGAAATTAAAATTTTTATTTATTATTTTTATTTTTATCCTTCTAGATGTAAAAAAATACGGAGATTCCAAAAATCCAACTTTCAAATATCGCTTTCATACAAAAAATCAAAGAAAAGCCTAAAAACCGCAATTTTTTACGTTTTTAAAAAATGTTGCACGGTGGCCCCAGATGCCCCGATTAGGGATCACACTTATCCGATGCAGAATTTTTTTCTGCATCTGACCGTATTTTTTAAACTTTGACGAAATGTGACGGTGGAAAGTTAGCGTTGTGGCCGAGTGGTAGAGACGCTGCGCAACAGTCCTTCGGTCACTGGTTCGAATCCAAAAATTGCATGCTTTTTTTATAAAAAAAACTGCTTTTATTTTTGGATTCTCCATGGTCTACAGCATATATGTACTAAAAAAAAACTCAATTGGAGATAAAAAATATTTTTGTGTTTCAGCTGGGCATCGAACCTGCGATATCGTCTTTGCAAAAAAAATCCTTTTTTGCAAACGACACTGCAAAAAAAGTGTCGTTTGCAAACGCGCCACGAAAATATTTACAAAAAAAATGTGTTCCCCGGCTAAAAAAAATCACATTTTCTTATTTTTCAACCATTAATTAAACGTTATTAATAATATTTTTTTCTTTTTTCTTTTTTTATTCCCAATGATTTTTTTACGGCGATTCTGATGGTACCAAAATTATAACATTTGGCGAACTTTGAAAAAACCGTGAACGTCTCTAACTTTAAGCCGCTTTTCCCCCAACGGGAGTCGATCCAGTGACAGCCGGCGTGCAACGCATGCGCGTTTCACCGCTACACTTCCGGAATTGAGGTCATGGCCACATTTTTTTTTCTCCGCCGAAAAAATCTGGAGGCCTCGCCGTAGAAGCTTCATAACTTTAACACTGTTAGATTTAAAAAAAATCTGAATATGCCATCAGATTTCTCATTTCCCAAAGTATCGAAATTATATAAAATTGTGTATAAAACTGAAAAAAAAATTTTGCGGCGCCGGCACCTATATATACATACATAAAAATCACATTTAAGCAATAATAAACGCACATTGGGGGAGTGAATTTCTTAACACGAAAGTTTTTTTTCCACTTTTGTATTTTTTACTTTTTGGACCCGTAAATATTACTGTTAAAGATAATATATAATGTTTTGATTTTTTTTCCTTATTTTTTTTCATGAAAAATACTACAAAATGATATATGGTTTTCCACGATTTGAGCATGGGAAGTATGAAATTCACTATAGGTGTAGATACAAACCCAAGTTTCCTGAAGTCAGTTTCTGCTCGATTTTTCTGATTTCTTTTTTTAAATGTAGAGTACATGCCAGCGGAGATAAATACGAGCCACTTTTTTGATTTATGCCCTTATCACAAAATGCCATCGAAAATAGTGCCGAAATTTGTAAATTAACATCTACAACATCATTTGTTTTTCATATTTTTTTCAGCTATTACTAAAATCAGGTTTTTATGGCAAACTGAATAAATAAAAATCCACCAAAATGCTTCTTTTCTCGAAATGTATATACAAATATATATACAAAATCATCAATACCTCCAACATCATTAAATCAACAAAAATCATTTGTTAATGTGATTTGAAAAGCTGTAATAGATTAATAATGCAATTATAACATAAAAGGAAATATTAAAACTATATATTTAAATGTGTTTCTCAATTTCAGATTGTTTTACATTACAACAAAAATGCACATATGCTGTCATATTTGTACTCCACAAAAACCATTGAAATATATTTTTTTTGCATCTATTATGTTTTTAATATATACTGTTCCACTTACTATAACTTTGTTCCAACATTTAGGGTGAATTTGTAAGAGTTTCCGTTGATTTAATGATGTTGGAGGTATTGATGATTTTGTATATATATTTGTATATACATTTCGAGAAAAGAAGCATTTCGTGGATTTTTATTCATTCAGTTTGCCATAAAAACCTGATTTTAGTAATAGCTGAAAAAAATATGAAAAACAAATGTTGTTGTAGATGTTAATTTACAAATTTCGGCACATTTTTCGACGGCATTTTGTGATAAGGGCATAAATCAAAAAAGTGGCTCGTATTTATCTCCACTGGCATGTACTCTACATTTAAAAAAAGAAATCAGAAAAATCGAGCAGAAACTGGCTTCAGGAAACTTGGGTTTGTATCTACACCTATAGTGAATTTCATACTTCCCATGCTCAAATCGTGGAAAACCATATATCATTTTGTAGCATTTTTCATGAAAAAAAATAAGGAAAAAAAATCAAAACATTATATATTATCTTTAACAGTAATATTTACGGGTCCAAAAAGTAAAAAATACAAAAGTGGAAAAAAAACTTTCGTGTTAAGAAATTCACTCCCCCAATGTGTAAACGTCAGTGCAAACAAATTGAACCATAAATTTATGTTCCTTTGGACGGGTAAACTTCCTTTGGACTGATTTACTTGTCTAGAGCCCAATTTTTGAAACACATTCTGCTAGAAAATCTGAAATTTTAACAAAATTCGGGACAGCAAGTGAAAATGCATTATTTTGAGTTATTTGCATGCTTTATGGGTCTGAGCATGCTTGGTAATGCATGAAAAAAAGTTTGGTGCAATTTTGGGATTGTTTGGGATGAAAAATGAAGGTTTGCAAAATGTTGTTTTTGCTTAAAATTTAGAATGATGTTTGCATTATAAGAATGAATAAATATGAGAATCACACTTGGGCAAAGGGTGCGATAATCGCACCCTTTGCTCCGCAACCGCGAAGCGATTTTAAAAACTTTTTAGAATATAAAATAAAACTTTTTGATAAAAATGTTTAGGGTCGCGTTTTATAAATCTAATGAATACGAGTTCATTTTAACTTTGCTTTTAATTAGGGTCGAAAATGCAAATTATTTAAAGTAAGAAATATCAGACGGTACTTTTTTACTTTATTCCCCCCCCCCCTTTTTTTTGCTTTTTTTACATACTTTTTTCATTCAAAAAATCCATGAAAAATGATAAACATAGGAAAATAAATAATGTAAAATATTTATTTTTGCCTATGTTTCATTCAAATTTTATCGCAAATTTAAAAAAAAAACAAGGAAAAAAAGGGGGGGGGGAATAAAGTAAAAGAGTGCCTATCAGACTACAGGGTCGTCAGTCGCGACCCTTTTGAAAAACTAAGTTGGAATTTAAGACTATATATTCTACCAAACAGAAAATTTTTTGTAAAAAATTCAACGTACTGTGCCTAAAAAGGGTCGCGGATTTTTCAGGAAATTGTCGCACCCATTTTCTGCTCCCCCCGATAATTTTCATTTTCCTTCTTTTTATATTTCAAAATATGTTTATGCTGTAAAATGTGGTTATGGCATAAATAAAAAGAAAACTGTCCGAAAAATAGTTTTATTTGAATTTAACGAATTTATCTTTTTAAATATGTTTAGTTGTTTTTCTTGCATATTTGTTTTGAATAAATTTACGACAACAAATTCTAAAATGCAAGCAACTAAAAAATGGCAGACATTAAAAACTTTTGCCCGAAAAAATTATCGGGGGGAGCGGAAAATCATTACTAAAACGTCACTGAATCACCACTGTGATGGTAACTTTTCAGTAACGTATGCATCACCATAGCATTACCATCACTGGATCAGTGATGAATTCGTAACAGCTTTTTTCAGTGTATACCCCAACATCAAATTTTTTTTGAAAATAGTTAAATTTTTATGTTAATGTGCTGGAAAGTTTTCACTTTTGTTAATACAAGTTAGTTAAACATAAAACAATCAATTGCAGTCATTACTCCTATCAAAAATAATTTTTTTTGCATTTTTTACCATTTTCCACAGTACTAATTATCTTTATTAATTTTTGTGAGAAAAAATCAATGGATATGCACACAATTTGTGTCGCAAGCATAAAGAAATGTTCAATAATGTATTAAAACTTGTTTTGTTGTATTTTCTTAAAAGTTTTGTTCATAAATAATAACTTTTAACAAGTGGCTCTATATTTTTGGGACAGTGCAAAATTCAAATTTTTGAGAATTTTCTAAATTCTGGAAGCGAGATTCACTATCTCCGTGGATATATAGGTTTTCAAAGGTGCTGATTCTGATGGAATCACCGGTTTTTAGAACAAATCCCTAAAACTTGCTCAGACAGCAATTTCTAGGGTGGCTCTATATTTTTGGGACATACTTTAAAAACTTCAATAGCGTATTAAAAAAAAACTTTTATTGATTTTTTGAAAAATTTGTTTTAAAAAATATAAAAAGTTCAGGTTTGACGGAAACAGCCGGCGCAAATAGACTGTGTGATAGGACAAAAATGTTTCAAAATCTCACCACGAAACTTGAACGCGCAATTGTGAATAGTTTTAAGACCATCTTATGAAAATATATTTTTTTACTACAGTAAATAAAAGTATTTTTGACAACAAAATTTCATGAGCAACTCCAACTCCAATATCGTAGCTTCAGCTCCGACTCCGAAGCCGCAAAATGCCATTGTTTAACTTACGGTATTTTCACTGCAATAATCTTGACAACATTTATCTCGAATTGGTGTTCCTTCATTTGGTTCATCAAAACATTTATCTATCAACTTGATATTCATGAGTATTTGTATACCACAAACCTCTTCTTCCATCAACAATTAAAATTGTCAAAGCCAAAAAAGTTAAAACAGAAAAATAAATCCATCGAGTCATTTCTCCTCAAAAAAATTATATTAAAACTAAACTGAATAGAAAATTTTGGTATTTTTTTCGAAAAAAAATTATTTTTAAAGGGGGAGACGGCGTCTCCGAGACGCACCTCTAATAAATTTTTTATCAGGGTTCATTGGAGCTGTTTTTTTGTTTGACATTTTGCAGCTCCAATGAATAAAAAAAGCAGCTCCAACGAGCGTTGATTCGCGTCGAGACCTCCAATCAATGTTAAACAAAAAAATTTGTTAGAGGTGCTTCTCCCCCTTTAAGTAAAACTTTTTTTAAAAAAAGGCTTTAAAAAATAATGTGCTTTTTTTATCTCTTTTTTATCCTTTTTTTTCTCAAAAAACCATCTGTTATCGAAAAAAAATGCCAATTTTTTATAAAAATCCTTTAAAATCATATTTTTTATTGCCATCAAAATATAGATTAAAAAAAAAGCTTTTAGGATTTCTTCTAAAAAATAAAAGCTTTAACTTTTAGCTATGATTAAATACTTAAATGCATCAACAAAAGTGTCCAAGTTTTCTGATATGGTCTCTCGAATTCTTACTATTAACTTTTTTTCTTCAGGCTGTCCGAAATAATTTTAAAAGTTCTAAAAAACCTGTCGGAACAAATTATCTGAGATAGAATCCGGGACTCAAGTAGTAAGGTACTGACTTACCGGCTGAAAATGACGTGGGCGGGGTTTGGTATACTGTAAGAAAAATAGTAGTAAAACGATTTTTCTATGAATCCAGACTCCGCCTCCAGAATCCAAAAGACTATTGGACCATATTTTTTGTGGTAAAATATTACTCTGGTAAAATATTACTGGTAAATATATTTTTTTAACAATTTTTCACGTGAGATATGACTGATAAGGATTTTTCAGGTTAAACTCGAATATCCTTTTGGATGTTTTTATCCTTCATACTTATCAATGATTTCTTATCAGTTATCATTTTTTTTAAATTTTCACGCTAATAATATAATTGGTTGGGATTCGAACTCTCGAGTTATTGGTCTGAAACACACACGCTTTAACCACTCGACCAATCACGCATTGATAAAGTTGCGTCAAAAATTAACTACTATAAATTGCGAAATTTTTGATTATCAAAATCCAATCGCATCATTTTTATCAGTTGCTATTATCAGTAAATTCAAATTAATTTTTCGAGTGACACATCTTTAATCATGATTTTTATCAGTGATTACGAAAATCATAATCTCATATCACCAAATCCTTATCACTAAATTCTTATCACTAAATTTTAAAATTCTGCCCCCAAATGTGACGCAATAACAAACATGATTTTTCACTCTTATCACTTATGCCCTCAGGCGATGATCTTATCAGTAGCTTATCAGTTGGTCAACTTTTTCACAGAAGTAAATTCTATGCTTAAGGGGAATTTTTATCACTAATAATCTCTTATCAGTGGCTTATCAGTTCCTTATCAGTTGGCTCAAAATTGGCTAAAAAGTTTCTTGGCACGAAAGTGTATTGTATCTCAACACGAAATTGTAGAAAAAAATTTATTCATGGTATAAAAAAACTACAAAAAAAATAACTTACAAATCAAACAAAAGTGTGCAAGTAAGTGATTGTGTGATAAAATGTGAGAGAGTGAGAGTGAAAAAATCATTCGTCAATGAATTTATAATTGTGAAATGTCTTTGATGGCATAACTCCTGCAAAACTAATAGGCAATTTGGAATTTTTAGCTGTTTTTATTGTTTTTGGTTTATTTTTTGTTATTGCTTTCTTTGGTTTCACTTCTTTTTCAGATTTCTTACGCTTTTGTGGTGGAGGCAAAAGAGTTGTCACTGTTATTGGTATTTTCTTATCTAATGATTTAGGAATTTCTTCTTTAGCATCTTTGTATTCTTGTTTGCGCTGAATTAATTCCTGCATTTCCTGTGTTTTAATAGTAGCTGCCACATCTTTTTTAAAATCTTTGCTTTCCTCAAACATTGGATCAGCTTGTTTAAGTCTTTGCATAATATTATTATAGCGATCTTCTGGTATTCCGATATATTTCATTTATCTTAAAAAAAGCTTGTCAAATTTTTTAATAATTATGGCAAAAACTCACTATAATTGGCTTTTTAAATTAAGGGGGAAAATAAAAAAAAGGTAAAAAATTAGATTAAACAGGGAGCGCAGTAGTGTTATTACGCGCAAAATCAAAAGAAATAATGGAGTCAAATTCAGAATAAACAATCGCTTGAATTCCGCTTGTTGGCACAGCTGACGCAAATTTTAAAGAAAGCGCAGTAGTCCCTGTTTGTTGAGGATCAATTGCCTTATCAGAGTGATAATGTTGGAAATCAAATGCAAAAATAAAATCGCGACGATTTTCAAATCCAGCGCCAGACATTTGACTTTCGTCATCGTCTTCAAAGTAGCCAGCAAGTTGCAAATCTTCTGAATTGCGAGAAGTTTCAAGACCTAAGCGACGCCGAAAATATGCGTTATATGAATAAAGATCGTTTGAATTATAAACTTGACGCCCGTTAAATAATACTTTCATATTTTTAATAGCAGTTGCGCCAAATCCATTGATAAAACTAACTTTATCGTCTTTTGTAATAGGAACTAATTGCGAAACATCCTTAGCATCTTTATCTTTATTTGATTTATTTTTAAAAATTTTAAAAGTTGTTTGTAAAAAGCAGTGAGAAAGGTTGCAATAAGATGATCCTGTATTAATAGTAAATTTAGTTGGCCAAGTACCAACTGCATTTACCGGGTTATATTCGACAACATTTGTGTCTTGAAATGCGACATTAACAGGCTTAGAGGAAAAAAGATCCAAGTTATTAGGAATTTGTTCGGTTGCTTCTGAATCTAACTTCATTTTTTTTTTTTTTTTACGGAGCGAAATTAAAAACCTACTCGACGGTAGACGAACAAAAAGGTACGAATGAAAAAAATTAAAATTTCCCCCTTTTTATACTCTTTTTTTTTTGCAAAGAGACACACGGACGCACATCGCGCGCATACAAATAAAAAGGAAGCAGGTGGCCGCAGCGCAAAGAGACACACGGACGCACATCGCACGCCACGCGCCTGGTCAAAAACGCACGCACCCGGTCGAAAACACGCGCGCGCACCCGATTGTCGGCAAAGATCAAAGGAAATCGGCGAAATCTCAAGTGGTTTCGCGAAAATCTCAAGTGGTTTTTTGTCGGCAAAGATCAAAAGAAAAATAAAAAAGGGGCGCGTTGAGTAAACAAAGAAAAAAATCGTCGTTGAGGGAAAATAATTGTCGTGGCAAGAGAAAATTCAAGGGGATTTGCTATAAATACTCAAATTTTTAAAAAAAAATCATTTGTGTCAAAACACATAGCTACTGAACGGTCGTGTCAGAATAAAGCTCCGAATAAAAATGGAGTATATTAATAAAAAATTCACGTTAGATCGCGGAAATAAACTTGAACTAAGACTTGATAGTCCAATCGAATTTCATGGGAATGAATGGTACTGTGGGCTAAAAGAGTTCAGCTTAGAGCAAAAATGGTCTTTAGCGAATGATGAAATGATTATTATTTATAAAAATGGACTTGAGTCAATTGTTAAGCCAAAATATTTTCATTCAGCATCTCATATTGATAAAGTTTTGGAAGAATTATTTCCAGCTAAAAGAGTTAGAAGAGCTGGACGAAAAAGTTTAAATAAAATGATGGGAATTAGAGGTCGAGGAGAAGACAAAGAAGAAGAAAATTCTGATGCTAAAGCAGAAGAACCATCAAAACCAGTCATAACAGCAGTTGGTGGCAGTGTTGTTAACGAAAAAAAGGAAGAAGCAGTTAAGCCAATAGTTCAAGCTGATAGTAAAAAGGAAGAAGTGGCTAAACCAGTAGTTCAAGCTGATAGTAAAAAGGAAGAAGTGGCTAAACCAGTAGTTCAAGCTGATAGTAAAAAGGAAGAAGTTAAACAATCAGCAAATGCAGAAGATAAGAAAGCTGATACTAAACCTGAAACTAAACCAGCGGCAAAAGTTGAAACAAAACCTGAAACTAAACCATTGGCAAAAGTTGAAACAAAACCTGAAACTAAACCAGCGGCAAAAGTTGAAACAAAACCTGAAACTAAACCTGAAACTAAACCAGCAGCAAAACCTGAAACTAAACCAGAGGTGAATGCTGAGAAAAAGGATAAAATACCAATGGAAGAAGTAGAATCTAATTTTCGAGTAGCGAAGAAAGAAGAGAAAAAAGTAGAAGAAGGAAAAATCAATGATACTGCAATATTAGGAAATCCACCAGCTAAAAAATTTAGAATTGATACGGAATCGGGGGCTGAAGGAGTTTATGAAATGCCAGTAAAAGCCAAAGCAGAAGCTTTTATTTTTGATGATATCGAAAGCGATGAAGAAGAGAGTAAGAAAAAAGAAGATTACCCAACGCCTTTATCTGATAATTATAAGAAAAATCAAACAGCAGGTGAAAGCGAAAACAAAAAAATGGATGATGAACTTCCAACAATTTTGAATGATAATAAGGATAATGAAAAAGTGGGGGAAAGTGAAAAGGTTACACCTGAAAATTATCCATCAATAACGGCCGATGAAAAAGTTGGTGAAAGTGAATCTGCAACAGATGATTCAAATTTACCAGCAGTAACATCTGATGAAAAAGTCGGGGAACGTGAAAACACAACTTCAGCCCCGGCAATCGAAGCAGTAACACCAGCGCCAACGGAAGCAACGACTGAGGCAACAACGCCAGCACCTGTTGAAGAAGTAACTTTTCCTACAACTGGAGAAGTAACGATTCCAACAACATACGAAGAAGTGACAAATCCAGTGCCAACAAATGAAATAATAATCGTTACTCCAATGCCGGATATGATACCAACAACTGAAATAACTACGAAAAAAGAAGAAAAGTCTGATTTTGTTGACCCATTTGCTAGTGAATTTACAAAAAATGGCTATGAATCAATTAAATTTGAAAAAAATCAAGCTCAACGATATATTGTGTCTTTCGATCCATACTATGTGAGCGAAATTCATTTGAGCGAAGGCTTTGCTAAAGCTATGGGTTTTACCTTGGGCAGAGTATTATATGATCAATCAATTGCATATGAAAACCCAACAGCAGAAACTTATGCAAGTCATATTTGCATGTCAATTAATAATATTTTGCGCCCACTTTATGATGAACCAACTGCAGAAATTGGTACTATTCCTATTTATGATAATGAAAAAACTATTTATAGTTATTTTCAAACTCCAATGTGGTTTAAGTTAGAAACAACACGAATTGATGCCTTGTCTATCGAATTTAATGATTTCTTTGGTAATCCAATTGCATGTGATAATGCTCATGGTCACTTTGTTTTAGCATTTGTTAAGCATAAAAGATAATTTCCCACTCTTTGTCGCACACGCACTTACTTGCACACTTTTGTTTGATTTGTAAGTTATATTTTTTGTAGTTTTTTTATACCTTGAATAAATTTTTTTCTACAATTTAGTGTTGAGATACAAGACATTTTCGTGCCAAGAAACTTTTTAGCCGATTTTCGAGCCAACTGATAAGAGAATGATAAGCAATTGATAAGAGATTATTAGTGATAAAAATTCCCCTTAAGCCTAGAATTTAATTTTGTGAAAAAATTGACCAAATGATAAGTTAGTGATAAGATCATCGCCTGAGGGCATAAGTGATAAGTGGGAAAAATCGAGAAAAAAAAAAAAAAAAAAAAAAATTTTAAAATTTTTGACGGCAAAAATTTTAAAATTTACTGATAAGAATTTAGTGATAAGAATTTAGTGATAAGAGGTTGGTGATAAGAGTTTGGTGACAAGAGATTATGATTTTCGTAATCACTGATAAAAATCATGATTAAAGATGTGTCACGTGAAAATTTGATAAAATTATCAGTTAGTGATAAGAATTGGTGATAAGAGACTATTATTGTTGAAATCAGTGAGAAAAATCCTTATCAGTCATGTATGACTTGAAAAATTGATAAAAAATATTTACTGATAAAAAATTAGTGATAAGAGATGTTGAAAAAATATCCAAAAGGATATTCGAGTTTAACCTGAAAATTCCTTATCAGTCATGTCTCACGTGAAATAATAAAAAGTAGGTCAGATTTTTGTAAGTTTACCAGAGTAATATTTTTACCAGAGTAATATTTTACCAGAGTAATATTTTACCAGAGTAATATTTTACCACAAAAAATATGGTCCAATAGTCTTTTGGATTCTGGAGGCGGAGTCTGGATTCATAGAAAAATCGTTTTACTACTATTTTTCTTACAGTATACCAAACCCCGCCCACGTCATTTTCAGCCGGTAAGTCAGTACCTTACTACTGACTCATAAGATTTATATAGGGGTTGTCCCGATATGACGTGATTTAAATGATGGGTGGGTGGGAGTTGCTAACTATGACACCACTTTGGTGTTGTCGGCGAAAAGCTTTGATGTTTTATCATCTAATGAGGGGGGGGGGGGGGGGGGGTAACAGGACGGTCCCAAGGTTCTAGATAATTTCATCCCACTGTTTACTTAAAATAAAAATTTGACCCAAGCATTCCAGTGCAAGTACGGCATTTACAAAGATATGGCATCAATACATTCTTTTTTATTTTATTTTATTTATTACAAATTCGATCATTTGCAAAATACTTTTTTCACTTTTGCGTTTTATAAGCGATTTTTTGAAATTTTCGACTTTTGCTTTGGCATTTTTTTTTACGAAATTCGATTCCCCACATGATTCTGCATATGTATGGACCAATCTTAGAATGTTTTACGGGGGCCACCATTTTATTTTCTCACTTTGAACGTAAAAAGTACATCTCCAACATCATTTTGGAAGCAAAACTCAGTGATTATGAAAGATATTGACATGCGGTGACTTTTATTATATAAAACTATGTTATTGGAGTTATCCTGGCAAGTTTGGGCACTATCGGTTCAGATTTGGTGATATGGTAGGGATATAAAATCTCAAAAATTAACAAAATCAATATATATCCAAAACTCGAGTTTTCTCGATTTGAATCAACATTTTTGCAGTTAATTAATGATAAATATATGTAATAGAAATAAAATAAAACACCAGAAACCTAATTTGGGGCATTATCATTTTTTTGGGAATCATTGATTTTTACCCGTTTGAACAAGCCAACTTTTGATAAACTCAGTATTTTCAAAAATTTGTCATTGTTCTAATATGACATTCGGTGACTTACTTATGGTTAAATTTGCCATAAAAAAGCAAAGTAAAACATTTTTGATTATATTTTTTCCTTAAAAATGGGATTTTTAATAAGTGTTAATATAAAATTTATCCTTATTTTAAAGTAATTCATATATCAAAAATACAGACTTTCGCGATGTAAAAACTGACCAGTAAATCTAAAAAATGTTATTTTTAATCACAAATGTCTTTAGAATATCCTAACTTAAAGTAATCGTGGAGTTTTGACTATTTGAAAACATACTAAAAACGGGTAAAAATCAATGATTCCCAAAAAAATGATAATGCCCCAAATTAGGTTTCTGGTGTTTTATTTTATTTCTATTACATATATTTATCATTAATTAACTGCAAAAATGTAGATTCAAATCGAGAAAACTCGAGTTTTGGATATATATTGATTTTGTTAATTTTTGAGATTTTATATCCCTACCATATCACCAAATCTGGACCGATAGTGCCCAAACTTGCCAGGATAACTCCAATAACATAGTTTTATATAATAAAAGTCACCGCATGTCAATATCTTTCATAATCACTGAGTTTTGCTTCCAAAATGATGTTGGAGATGTACTTTTTACGTTCAAAGTGAGAAAATAAAATGGTGGCCCCCGTAAAACATTCTTAGATTGGTCCATACATATGCAGAATCATGTGGGGAATCGAATTTCGTAAAAAAAAGTATGCCCGTGGTGAAAATTTTGAGTCTTGATACCGGACTACAGTATACCACCAACTTTAATTAGAATTTTTTCATCGAAAAAACCACTTTGGATGGTCAAAATGTATTTTATATTGTTCACTGGGTTGAGGGGAATCGATCTATGTGCATTTTAGAGAATCTTTTTACAAAAATTTTTTTGTCGAGTAAAACGGCGCGCCACGCCGTAACTCGGCGCGCGCGCCTTTTCGAGCGAAACAAAGTTCAAATTCGTGATCTCCGACCTCGATTTGGTCTAAAAACGGCGATTGAGCCTTCAAACCCAAAATTTTATTTTTTCAGAATGCCAAAAAATAGAAAAAAAAGTCGATTCTTACAAAAAATCGCATTTATATGAAAAAAATACAAATAATTAATCCTTCTTTTTTTTGTCAAAGATAAAAAAAAGAAAGATTGACAAAAAATTAAATTAAATTAAATTAAATTACATTAAATTAGAAATTTGAGGCATCGTTTCTGAAGAAATCCAATAAAATATCACGTATTTGTGCTGAAGATTTGGAAAAAATTTTACTGATAAGTCTGAAGAATCTGTACCATTTTTCTAAAACTTATTTTTTTGGTTTAATTTAATTTTGTTAAAAAATACCATCACAAAATTTGAGAATTCATCAATGTCAAATTCTGCCGTCGCATAACTGTAACGAAAATTCTTGATCTTTGATTTATGATTTAAAGATGAAAGAATTTTTGTTGTATTTGAATTACAGGGTGTCTCAGAAATTCTGAAAAATATTGGCAAAAATTTTTTGTAACTTCAATTGTTTTAAAAAAATTGAAAAAAGGCAAGATTCTTCCAGAAATTCTCCGCTTTAAAATTAGCTAAAAAATAGTTACTATTCAATTTTTAAACACGAAAATTATTGAATCAAAAGATGTTCAACGTCGATTTTATCGTTTTATTTGGTTGTTTGCTTTTTTACAATTTCAACGTGAGATTTAAAAAATTTCAAATTCTCTGAACTTTTTTCTTTTCAAAAACAAAATGTTAAACAATGCCGAGGATCGCTGCTCCAATACTTATTGTTTAAATAAAACGGAAACATTTTGTCAGCCATTTTTAAAGCGAAGAATTCCTTAAAGATTCTTGTATTTTATTTTCTTGATATATGAATATGATATGACTATGATTCGGTCTTAAAAGACGAACATATGACACTTTGTTACAACATATACTTTAGCATAAGGCTGAGAATACTAAGTATAACTAATATTTGCCTAAGCCTATTTTTGGTTGGTGTCTATCTTCCTAAAAGACCACCAATGTCTTCCAAAATGTTTCAAAATTTTTTTACATTGTCCACTTTTCCTTAAGGGTGTCGACAGGAATGAAGCAATGCCCCGCTTTTTTCGTTTTCTCGGTCTGACAACCCCTTTTTTATCTCATGTAACCGAAAAAATGAAGGAAAGTTGTCGAAAGAAATTTGTTTAATGTGTGTAAAACCAACCTAAAAGAATGTCCATTTGGACAGAGTTGTATAATTTTTTCCAAACAATATTCTTTTCCTTCCGAATCTTTTATAGGCGTTGAATTAAGATCAAGACTTTCAATTCTCTCAGATTTTGTTAAATAATCAAATTCCAATCCAGTTAGACTCTGCCATGATAACCTTAAAAATCGGATATCACATTTGTATATTTTTGGAAAAAGGGTTTTTGTAAAATTCATTGTTGAATTCCATACTGGAATCATATCAATAATCAGCGAATTTGTTAACCAAATTTTTTCCATTTTAAATTCATCTAAATTTCTGTTGTTGATAAAAATGGAATTTTGATACATAAACATTTGTTTAATAATAGTAAAAGATAATTTGTGGATTACTGTAACTTTAATTTTAGATAAAAAATATTTGCAACATTTTTGAAGTTTTTGAATTTTCGAAGAATCGGCACCAGTCAAAATGTTACGGATTACTGTAACAGGAAATGAAAAATTTTGATGCAAAAATGTTTCGGGAATTTCTTCTTTCTTTTCAAAATTGAAATCAGAAAAACGGTGTTCAATTTTTTGTTTAAAAATAGCAAAGATTTCATCGAAGCTTAAATTCAGAGGTAATCCAATTTCAGAACCGGGATTAATTTCAGCTAATATTTTTATCATTAAATTTATGCTGGAATTTTGTGAAACAAAATCTGCTTCTATTTTTACTATGTCCAATATCCATTTTGATACACTATCATTTCGATGATATAATTCTATTGTTCTCTCAAAATATTTGTTTCGCATCGAAAAATCATCTGTAAAAAGTCTACAGTATCTTGAATAAACATTCAATATTTTCTAAAACCATTAAACAGATTAAATTGTTTTGAAAAAAGTGTTATTTTTGAAACACATTTTTATTAGTGTGGGATACTGTAGATTCAATAAACTTACAATATTTTGCTCTTCTTTTTCTAAATAACAAATGTATAAATTCCATAAATTGGCATTAAATGGATTATTGTAAATCCGATTTTCGATAAATTCAATGATACATTCTTTGCTTTTTCCATGTTTTACAAGTTTTTTCATCCATTTCAAGTCATCTTTTATCCCAACGAGATAATCTGCAACCAAAAGATATTTTTCTACTTTGATTTTTGTTTTTTTTGGAATTTTCATTGCTAAAATATGTATTAAACAAATTATACTGAGGTTCTTAAAAAATTTAAATAACTTTTTCTCAGTTTATATACTGTAGTTTTCCACAATACTTACAAAAAACTACAGTATACTTAAAGCAGTTATTACAAAAGTGTTGAGATTTTTTTCCATTTTTTACTGACAAAACTAGAAAAAAGAAGATTTTAACGCTTACTTGAAAATAGTTCACATCTGTCCCAATAATCACTAAAATCTTTATTTTTTAATTTTTGCCTTTCAAAAATAGTGAAATGATCCTAAAAACTTTTAAAATTTATTAAAATGGCAGGCTAAAATGTTTCAACATACCAAATTTTGGTTTATATCTAAATATGATTCATAAATATAATTTAATTCTTTTACATTTTTAAATACTTCAAAATGAGCGTTATTAATTAAACATGATTTTTTGCGACTCTGTAAAATACATGTTTAAATTTATGGTAACTTTATTAATCCATCAGAAAAAATCTGAATATAGAAAACTATATTTGCAGGGTTCCAGTAAAACGGGGGTAGTGTGTTTTAAAACACGGGTGCCGGCTAGAAAATGCGAATAAAGCAGTAAAACTTAATTTTAAAGGAGCCCAGTCAGCCAGCACAGCTCTCTCAACAGAGGGAGCAGAGAAAAAGAGACATTCTTTTTCCCGTCAGAGAAAAGAAATAGTGCGCACTCTTTCTTTTTTTGCCTGATTTTATCGTCTTGACAAAAACGAGAGAACTGTGCTGGCTGACTGGGCTCCTTTAATTGGGTTAAAAATGAAGTAAAAAACACATTTTTCGTATTTTATCACTCGAAATCACCGCGTTTTGTCACCCGCGTTTTAATGTTTCCGATATTTGCAAAATTTCAATATGCATATTAAAATATCTTATTAAAACTCCGTTTAAAATACGGTATTTTCAATTTATCATATGATTGATTAACTTACAATATCGTATATAAATTCAAAGATTGCTTCAGTATCAAAATCATAGCCAAACTGAAAATCTTTCTGTGCTTTAATTTTAAGATTTTTAAATATATTTTTGCACTGCAAAAATAATTGATTATCAGCAATCAGCAGCTCTTTTTCGATACTAAAAAACAGGGGTTAAAAAATAATAAAACACCCATCCAGCAGTGTTGTGCCGGACAATTTTTATCGGCTCCAAATCTGGAGCCATTATAACACTACAATCCAAGCTCCTCCGGCTGGATTGATTCGCCGATAATTCACAGATTCAATTCGCCAATATTAACAATCTGCCGATATTGTGAGCGAGTTGTATTTTAGACAAAACTTCCATCCCCATATATTTTCAATGGCATTTAAGTCTCGCCATGACAAATTCAGTTGGATGTGAAAGATTTTTGAATGATGCAACATCACTTTATCAAAACATGGCCAGAAATTGTATTGCAGATGATCAGGGCCGCAAATAGGGGGGTGGAACTGGGGAAAGTCCGCCCCCCCCCTTGCCGACCAAATATAAGGGGAAAAATTGAATTCATACTAGATAAAATGAGATTTTTTGATTTTTTATAAGAAAGTTCCACCCCCTTACTTTTGACCAATTTGCGGCCCTGCAGATGATGTTGCAGATCGACAGATCAATCCACATTTTTGAAGGGCAGAATTCATCGTTTATAATGTAAAATTTTTTTATTTTTAAAACCCTGATTCCTTACTTTCTCCATGTCAACCAAATATCAGGAACAGCAGTAAATTTATTTGTAAAAATATTAAATAAATCTCTTTTTTCTTGAACATTTTGGGCATTTTTTATATCATCAAATAATTTTTCAACTGCAATTAAATATGTTGAACAAAAAGTATGAGATAAATTTGATAATTCTGCAATTACTTTTGGTAATTTACAAGAATTTATTGGTGATTCATTCATTATATCTGAATTATTGAATAATTGAGTACGACTGTATGAGAGGATAAAAAAGACAGCTCAATAAAAAAAAAGTTGATTTTCACTATGGTTTTATAGACACTCAAAACCTGCTTTAGTTTTAAATTAGAGACGACCGACAATCTAAAAATGTATTTTCGCGCCAAAAAAAATGCTCCTTGCATACACTCGTTTTTGGCAAAAACTTTTCGATAGAAAACTGTATACAGGACGTTTTTTCTAACAATCCAGTATTTCTTGGCACAAGCGAAAATTTTTTGTCTCAGATTTGGCCCCAAAATGTAATAGGGGTCCAAAAACACCAAATTCATCATCAGTTTTGAGATTCATGAAGTAGTTTTCGAGTTACAGTATCCCGGATTCAGAATCCGGATTCTGGAACCGAGTTTTCAGATAGCTTTAAAAGTGGTATCGTTGGATAGCCCTGGACGACGCGTTGAGTCTAGGAGACCCAGAAATATCCATATTTATCACATTTAAAGTGGTTTTTCATCCAATTGAATGTGCAAAAACAATAAAATTTTAATTTTATGAAATTGATCAAAAATCAGTAATTTTTAAAAAATTACTGATTTAAGGACTTAAAAATTGACGATTGCCAATTTCATTTTACGCCCAAATTCTTTCACTTCTATTTTTTTTCAATGGCTCCAAAAAAAGTTGTTGTCAAAGTTTTCCAAATCAAAATAAAAAATTTGCATAATGTGTGAATTTAAAATCACTGGAAAAAACTATCATTGACAATGATAAAAATAAATCTTTTCATTCAAACATTTTGTTTGCGCTTTGAACGAACGTGGAATTGTTGCTGTCAAGTTGCTGCTGCCTCATCAATTCAAATTAAATCAAATCTCATTTTAATTTATCTCAAATATAAATTAATTCAAAAACAATAATTCAAAATGGTTATGACAACTCATGATATCCTTTGCATTATTTGTGTCTTCTTTTTTCCACCATTGGGGGTATTCCTTAAAGTTCAAGAATGTAATTCTGATGTCTTCATCAATATTTGTTTATGCTTCTTATTCGTTTTTCCTGGATTCTATCATGGAATTTATATTTGTGTTGTTAGACCTTCAAAACAATAATCTTCTATGCTCTTCAAAAAGAATTTGATCTCTTTCTATCGATTTGATTGTGAGTTATTTACTGGTTCTAATCTACTTTAATTATTATGTATCATTTATGTAAATTTTAATGGAATCTTGTGTATAAATTGATATCTCTTATTTTATTAATTTGATTTGAATGGGGGACATTTTTTGGACAAGAATTAGATATTTAGAAAAAGTATCTAATTCTTGTCAGCGGATATTGGACAGAATTAATTAAATAAAATCACCATTTTGCACGAGAATTTATATGAAATGGGAGTTGACAAGAGCTAACTTTAATTGGGACTTCAATATAAATTTAAAAAAAGAGGGGAAACAATTTTTTTAAAATCTAAGACACGATACTCCATTATCATCAAAAATTTATAATCGATTACAGTAACCCAAAAAGTAAAAACTGTTATCACAATTGTAAGTTGCTGCCAAAGATCAAAAAAAGGTGCTAAATATATATATTCGTCCTAATAATTTGTACACTGTTTATGAATATTGAAATTTAATAAATCAAGTGAGACAGATTATGATGAAAAAAATATTTACGGTGCGCTGAACGGTCCAAAGAAGAAGTGTACGCCAAAAATTTTTTCCATACTTAAAATTGTAAAACCTAGATTCTGAGATAATGAATCAATTTAGATGTTTTCTGTAAAATGGAAGTAAAAATATTGTTAAAACGTAGATGCAGGGAAAAGTATAAAGCTGGATTCTGAATCCGATGGAATCAGTGAAAAAATATTCTTCAAATTCTAAAATATTACTATAATTTGATTCGTCTCAACGAGAAGATTATATTAAATGTAAATATTATTGTTGGAAAAGATTCAGAAGCCGTAGAATCTAAAAAGAAAAAAAATTAAAAATATTACAATTAACTTGCATCTCTTTTGAACATTTTGTATATTGCACCAAGAACCAGTTATACTATTAAAGTAAATCAAAAGTAAAAATAAAATAATTTCAAGCAACAGAATAAAGTTAACTACAAAAAAATGTTCAAAAAATGTTTTTATTATTTTTTCAAGCAACGCGCAACAAAAAAATGCGCCATTGATTCAGGAATTTTCGCTTTGGGTTTGAACATTGGCGCCTCTTTTTTTGTTGTTGTTTTTTTGGTTGCGCTGCCGCGTATAAAAGGAAAAAGAGCCAATATTTTTTCATCACTTTTTTTCATTCTGCTCCGCTTTTTTATTCTTGTTTCATTTGATATACCTGCATTTTTTAAATTTTATCAATGTTTTTTTCTCGTGAATTTTTTACTGTTATTGTTTCGTGAATCTATTCTGATATATTTAATATTTTTTCCTTTTTCAGTATTACTTTTACTTTCATCTCAATCATCTTACTTCACTATGGCTCCTAAAGGAAGACCCGCAAAAGGTGGTGAAAAGAAAACTGCATCTCAAAAAGCTGCTCGTCCTGTTGGAGATAAGAAAATCCGTAAGAAGGCAAGAAAGGAATCCTATGCTACCTACATCTATCGTGTTCTCAAGCAAGTTCATCCTGATACTGGTATCTCTTCCAAAGCTATGTCCATCATGAATTCTTTTGTTAATGATGTTTTTGAACGTATTGCTGCTGAAGCTGCTCGTCTCAATCAATATAACAAGAAACAAACGATGTCTTCTCGGGAAATTCAAACTGCCATTCGTCTTATCCTCCCTGGTGAACTTTCTAAGCATGCTGTTTCTGAAGGAACTAAAGCTGTTACCAAATATACCGCTCAAACTTCTGCTGCATAAAGTAACTTTTTTTCTATCTTTCTCTTTGTTATTCTTATGCTTGTTTTTTTTTCTCATTGTAACTAACCTATGTTACTTTTTTACTATTCTTTTTTATCAATAAATTTTTCATTTTGTCATTGATTATTTTGGGATATCTAATAGCTTGGGGTGCTTTCTTTTCCCTTTTATAACGTTGACATTTAATGTTTCATTTATTGAGTCAGCATTGAAATTATCGAAAAATAGAAAAATCAAAATTCTATTTTTGAATTACGTTTAAATTCCATTACTTGAATAATCCCCCAAATTTTTTTACAAAGAAAAATAAGACAAGATTGAACAGTTTTACACATTTTTTTACGAGTTTACTCTGATTTTAGGTTGTTTCAAAAAGTTTTGAAAGTTATTTTTCGTATTTTAAAAAAAAAAAAGTAAAACTTTTGATTTCTATTTTATCTGTAAAATCTCTTTTAGGTGACAATTTAACATTGTTTAATTATTACCGTAATTTCATAAATCTAATATCTGAATTAACAACTTTCACAAATTTATCTTTAATTTTTTAAACAGATTATCTTTAAAGAGTGAAATAAAAAACAAACATCAAAAAACAAAATGGCAGCAACCATTTTTGTTTCAATTTTAGAAAAAAAGTGAAACCCCCGATTGCTATTCTACAAACTTACTATCATATGATTTGTCTCGACGAGAAGATTATAATAAATGTAAATATTATTGTTAGAAAAAATTCAGAAGCCGTAGAATCTAAAAAGACAAAAAATTTCAATTTTTTAAATTCTGAATTCTTTCCAGCAATAATAATTACATTTAATATAATCTACTCATCAAATTTTAGTAATTTTGTAAAATTTAAAGAATATTTTTTCACTGATTCTGAATTCGATTGATTCATTATCTCAGAATCTAGGTTTTGATATTTTTGGGGTATACTTCTATGGACAATTGGGCGCACCAGACCGGTATTCCCCACGCTTTAATTGGTTCTTCCTGAAGTATACCTTATCTTATTCTTTTTTTGTGTTGTTAGGTTCTGAAAACACGTTGCATTCATTTTTTAGCGAACGTGAAAAAAATATTTTACACACAATTTTTTGCAAACGTTGCAAAAAAGATTATCAGCAAAATAAACTTTTTTTTAAAGGGTAAGTTTTTTTGTAGAATCGGCATAAAAAAGCTGTCAATCAGTGTGAATGCTTTTTTATGACCTTTTTTTGCACTTTTTTGATCCTTACATTAATGGTGACTTTCGTTATCACTATATATTATCACTGTAGCAATAATATCTGCAACAATGTCCACGGTCAAAGATCCCCCAAAATGTGATTAATTTCAGTTAGGAACATTTAAGTTTAATAGGTTCATTATAAAAGTTGCAATATTTTTTTTTTTTCGCACAAAGACTCAGAACAGGAAAAAAAGCAAAAAGAATAAGAAAGGAAAGAAGATAACGGTTGTTCTTTTTAAAGTTTAAAAAAGAAAACCAAAAAAATTTGTTTTAACATTGTTTTACACAAAAAACGTTGTCATTTGAAATGTATTTTCCATCAAAATATTTGTTGGCAGCTTTAATTGTTCATGGATGCCTTGGATCATTTGAAGATCTTATTACCTTTTTATTTATCAAAGCTACAGTACCCTTGGGGCATTTTTATAATGAGTCTTTAACCCTTCATTATGGCATAAATCTAAACAATGATGGATTATCACAGATAATGTCAATTTTAAATAATCTTCAACTTCTCGGAACAATTCTTTCTTTATTTCTAATTTTGCCAAAAATGGATACATTTGGGAGAAAATTTCTTGCGGTCTATTTTCGCGCGGGTTTAGGATTTTTGGCAATTTCATTAATGATTGCAGGAAAAATCTTTGTTTCATTAGAAATTTTTGCGATTGGATGTATCTTTTTTGGAGCTTCAATGCCTATCAAAGGTGGTGTAACAAGATTTTATATCAGTGAATGTTCACCTGATGAAATTCGTGGTAAGTATTTAAAAATTATTTTCTATATATAAAACGCGTAAATCTAAAGTTTTTCAAAACTTTTTTTTGCACAAAAATGATGAGCAAATTTGTGCAATACTTTCTCTTAGGGTACACTTTCACACATTGGCGAAGTGCGAAAGTATACCCTAAGAGAAAATATTGCACAAATTTGATCATCATTTTTGTGCAAAGAAAAGTTTTGAAAAACTTTAGATTTACGCGCTTTATATAATTATAATCTAACATTTATGTTTAGGATTTATTACTCAAGCTTTGACATCACTCGCAGGTGTAATAGTCGTTGCATTTACACTTTTATTATTACCACATTTTTTGGGAAATGATGAATATTGGCATTTTACACTTTATATTGCCCTTTCAATTATCGTAATTTTCGTGGCAGGAGCTGTTTTTATTCCAGAATCACCAAAATTTCTTTGGCTTCAAGGAAAAAAATCAGAGGCAATCAAAGCTGTCAAAGCTTTTCATGGAAAATATGCTGATATCGGTGAGGTATAAAATCTTCATTTAAAAATGATAACTAACAATTTTTATAGAATCCATAACTCTCGGATATGACCTTGAACGTTCTGTCATTCATTCAAAATCGAATCATCTCAATTTTTGTCAAATCTGGAAAGATATTAATCTTCGTAGTTCATTAATGCTGATTTTTGCATCAGCAATGGTAATGACATTTGGACCTGGTCAGATATATTTTCTCTATTCTATTATTCTTAAAAACAAATATGGATTTACAAATTCTCAATCAATAACATTTGAATTCTTTTTAACTCTTATCTTGATTCCAATGAGCAATCTTTTACCATTTTTATATGAAAGAATTGGTCGTCGTCCATTATTTCTTGCAAGTGTTGCTTTATCTTTGTTTACAGCAATTTTCATGTTTTTGGCAGAAGCTATTTTTGAATTAAATAATTACAATTCTAATTGGATCACTTTTGTTTTGGCTACAATATTTTCGATTACAATGGAAGTATCTTTCATGGGCCTTATGTCTTTTCCTATTCTATTAGTTGCTGATTTACTTCCAGCTCCCGCAAAAGCTGCAACAACTCAAGCGATGATGTTAATGACATCAATTTTGGGAATATTTCTTAACTTTTTATTTTCATTTTTACAACCTTTGCTTGGATTCAGCTATTATTTGCCAATTATTTTTGTACAAATTTTCTTTTTTATTTATCTCTATCGTAATCTCCCAGAAACTCGATGCAAAGCTGTTTATCAAAATTTTGAACAAATTCAAAGTTTAGTTAATTCAAGAAGAGCTACATTGCTGTCAAAATCAAGGACAAGCACTTATAAATACGGTACGGTATAAATGTTGAAAATAAAATATTATAACTAATTTGCATCTCTTTTGAACATTCTGTATATTGCACCAAGAACAGTTATACTTAAGCATGGCTCGGGCCGACTTTTGTGCCGGCCCGGGCCCGGCCCGGCTCGGCCCGTTCACAACAGGGCCAGCCTGGGCCCGATCGGGCCGGGGCCCAGCCCGTGCCCTTTCCAAAAATTTTGAGAAATTTTTTTCAAAGTTAGATTAAAAAATTTTTCCAAAAATCTTTTTTTTAATTGATTTTTTCCATTAACTACTATTTCTTTATTGTTGGTAATTAAAAAAAACAAAAATCATGTTGCAAAAAAACGTTTTTCTTTGAAAGTGATTTAAAAATAGTTTAAAAATAAATTTTCTACGGCCCGTGGGCCGAGTTTTTTGGGCCCGGCCCGGCCCACTGACTTCTCGGCCAGCCCGGCCCGGGCCGAGTCGGCCTGCTGCCATGCTTAGTTATACTATAAATCGAGGAAAAAAAGTAAAAATAAATAAAAATTAAATTATTTCAAGCAACAGAATAAAGTTAATTACAAAAAAAAATGTTCAAAAAATGTTTTTTTTTTTTTTCAACGCAACGCGCAACAACAAAAAAATGCGCCATTGATTCAGGTGTGTGTAAAAGGTAGAAATGGAAGTGGAACGGCTTTATTTATATCCACTTCAACCTTTTTCCAGCTCATTTCTACCTTTTATAAAGCCGTTCCACTCAGGAGTGGGAAAACGCGGTGCGTGCGTGCGCGCGCGCTTTTTCGTTCTCCGCGTTCATGCGCGTTCCTTTTTTTGCTGCTTGAGGCTGTGCGGAAAAAAAAGCGCGCTGAAAAAAAAGCAAGTGAACGCGAAAAAAGAGCAAACGAATTATTTCATGTAAAACAAATAATAAAAAATTAACAGTAAAAAATTTACTTATTTTTCATACAAACAATAGCTTTTCGAAATCCCATTTCATGTTCCTTTGTAATTTTTGCATATGGTAATATCTTATGTGTTTGTCTTCTTTTGCTGCATTTATTCCGCTGTTTTTTCAGCAAACGACGCTTGCGCGCGCGGGCAAACTGTTTTTTATCAAAAAAAATAAAGCGCGCGTTTTTTCAGCGGCACAAAAAAAAGCAACCGCACGCGTTGCGCGTCATTTTTGCCCACTCCTGGTTCCACTCCCATTTCCACCTTTTACACATACTTCTATGATTCTGGAATTTTCGCTTTGGATTCGAACAACTTTTTTTGTTGTTGTTTTTTTGGTTGCGCTTCCGCGAACATCGAATACAGTGTGCTTTTTTTTGGTCCGATGTCTGGCAAAGTGTTTGTTTTGCAAACGCGAATTGTGGGATTTTGAAATTTTTTGTTGGAGCAAAATGCTGATGATTTCTTTAGCACTTTTTTTAAAAGAAAAACTAATGGCTCCATTAAATTCCCCCTGGTTGAAAGCCTATATATGCCACAAAAAAAAGAGCCAAGATTTTTCATCACTTTTTTCATTCTGCTCCGCTTTTCTATTCTTAGTTTTTTTTTCATACCAGAGATTTACTTGATTAGATATACCTACATTTTTAAAATTTTATCAATGTTTTTTTTTGATATACCTGCATTTTTAAAATTTTATCAATGTTTTTCTCTTTTTTATTCGCGAATATATTCCTCTATATATAATATTTTTTCCTTTTTCAGCTTTGCTTTAACTTTCATCTCTATCAACTAACTTCGCTATGGCTCGTACAAGAAGACCCTCAAAAGATGGTGAAAAGAAAACTGCATCTCAAAAAGCTGCTCGTCCTGTTGGAGATAAGAAAATCCGTAAGAAAGCAAGAAAAGAATCTTATGCTACATACATCTATCGTGTTCTCAAGCAAGTTCATCCTGATACTGGTATCTCTTCCAAAGCAATGTCCATCATGAATTCTTTTGTTAATGATGTTTTTGAACGTATTGCTGCTGAAGCTGCTCGTCTCAATCAATATAATAAGAAACAAACGATGTCTTCTCGGGAAATTCAAACTGCAGTTCGTCTTATCCTCCCTGGTGAACTTTCTAAGCATGCTGTTTCTGAAGGAACTAAAGCTGTTGCCAAATTTACCGAAACAAACAAACAAAAAGAATAATGCTGTAAAAAAGAATTTATCAATAAATTATACGTTTTGTCATTGGTGTTTTTATGGGGATATCTAATAGCTTGGGGTGCTGTCTTTTCCCTTTTGATAACGTCAGGGCCGCAAATTGGTCAAAAGTAAGGGGGTGGAACTTCCTTATAAAAAACCAAAAAAATCTCATTTTATCTAGTATGAATTCAATTTTTCCCCTTATTTTTGGTCGACAAGGGGGGGGGGAACTTTCCCCAGTTCCACCCCCCTATTTGCGGCCCTGGATAACGTTGACATTTAATATTTTATTTATTGAGTCAGCATTGAAATCATCGATTGAAAAATAGTTTTAGTTTTTATTACAAAATTCTATTTTTGAATTACGTTTAAATTCCATTACTTGAATAATCCAATATTTTGCCCAAATTTTTGGCCTATCCGGGGGGCAACCATTTATAAAAGTTTTTAAATATTTTTGTTCAAATTTTTCAAGATTTTTTCTTTTAATATCTGTCCAAGAATCAACGATCATTACGGGTAAACCATCAAATAAATGTGAAATTTCATTTCGAAGTACAATTGGTATTGTCCGCATAATGAAAGCTTCCCACATTCGATAACAATCTAATCCGACACCTAAAAAGAAGTTTGAGATAAATTTGTTTTTTTCTTGAAAAAAGATAGTGATTAATTAATTATTTAACTACCTGGTGGGCTAACAGTAAATTTTGCATTACTCAAATGTGAAAGATATACATTCCATGAAGTCCATTTATCGGCAATCAATATATCCGAGTTACCCCAAAAAGTTTGCTTTATATAATCTTTTATTACAGGTCTATCTGAATGTGTATTGGGTGAAAAATTTAAATAAAGTGTTAAATTTCGTTGATTAAATGGTTTTACATTTTGGCTGGCTTCATGAATTATTGAATAATTATAGGGTAATAAACCAATTGGTAACATTTTAAGCTTTGGATGTCTAAAAAAAGAAGTGATGTAATAATAGGGGGTTATCCAGATGTGAGGTCACGCATTTTTTGGGGGGTTTAATAAATTGTGACGTCAAAAAAAAATTTGAATTTTTATCCGTCACGTCTGGATATTCCGTAGCAGCAAAAAATGTATATGAATATTTCGTAAAATTGGAACCCTTAATTCTCGATTTTTATCAATAAATTGAGGATTTGATGAAATCAAAATTTCGATATTTTTAATATAATTAATTCCGAAATCGAAATTTTAAATTATCTGAAATCAATTAAACACTTTTAAATTCCAAACTTTCCAATAACATTTCGTCCAAACCATGAAAGAATTTTTGGATCATTCAAAAATTCCAATTGCCATGGATATCCAACTGGATCATCACTGTTATGGGTAATTAGAATATATGGATGTTCAATTTTTGGATGAATTATATTAAAAAAATCATAGGTGTAATAGGTTGTAACAAATATAATATCACCACATTTAATATTTGTTACATTTTTTATTGGATAAATATGATCTGCAAACCATTGAAAAGTTGTCTCCTCCCAATTATGAATGTAACCAAAATATGGTAAACCATAAAATTTACTTTCATCAAGGCCATATGTATTTAATAGAGTACTGTAATTATATGCAAATTCATTGTTTATTTCAGTGTTGCAATTTCCTTTTGTATCGTAGCTGTTGGAATTGCTGCTTTCACAAAATTGAAGAAAATTTATAATAATTGAAGCAATAAAATAAAATTTGTAATCAATATTTTTTAATAATATCATTTTTTAATTTTTAAAAAAAATATGCAATAATTAAAATTTATAATTTACAACCAAAAACAAAATCAATTTTTAATAAAAAAAGTAAGCTAAGCTTTTTACAATTTGTTACTAGAAAAATATATTTTGATTTTATTTACACACAGAAATGATAGATATCTCTTTTTTTTGCGCCCAATTGCACCATGGTGCATTTCAGCTAATTAAATATTGGAATAAATATTTTATAAATGGGATGTCACACACACCTTTTTATTGATCGATTGTTTGTCATAATTTCAAAATGATGAACAAAATCAGCGTATTTTTTGTAATGTCGCAACACAACTAATTATGGTTTTTTAGTCCCATAAAATTCTGATCTAAATAATATATTGATTAATTAGCTAATTATTTAACTACCACAGTAATCTCAGTTAAATTTCCATTTTGCTGAAAAAAAAAATTTTTAGCAGCATTAATAAACATTATGTGTTTAGGAACAGTTTTTGTTGCTGATTAAAAATAATACATTAGATTTTCATTCCCTTTTACTAGCGAAAAATCCCCATAGGATTGAAAATTTTACAGTAATTTTAATAAAATTAAATTTAAAAAAAATTAAACCTAGATTTATATGTTCCGACACTTTTAGAATCAATAAAACATTGTTTATCAAATATCATTCTCAAAGGGTTTTTGGATGTGTGATTATTTATAGATTATAATGAATTATAATTCTGCATTTTGACCACCCGTTAAATCAAAGATCATAGATATGTTTTGTTTGAAATGTTTAAATTTTAAAAAAAATTAAAAAAGGGAAAATGCTGTCATCACTTTTTTAAAGAAACAACTGTTTTTTGCTTTTTCAAAAAATGCATCAAAGCTTTTTTATGACAAACTTTCACAAATTTCATTCAAGCTTAAAAATTTTATTTATCAGACTTTTTACATTTTAAAACAATTTTAAAATGGATTTCTTAAAATAAATGTTTGGTTTATCCCGGTTTTTCTAAATGCGAATGAACAAGAATTATAAAATCTTTTGTGAAAATAAGTATGTATGTATTTTTTCCACATCACTGCATTTTTGGCACCTTTTTTAATCATGCTTTTTCTTTCATTTTTTCATTTTCAATTTTAACAAATTTCAAAATTTCGTTTTTCTATGAAAAATATTTATTACAAATTAATACACGCACTTTTTTTTAAAAAAAAATGAGGGGGCACCATGATTTTAGTAATCCCCCATGAGAGAGAGAAAAAAATTAGTGAACATCAAAATTTAACATTTTATATTAAAAAAAAACTTTTTACATTCAAAGCTTTGAAAAAAAAAAGCTTTAATAAAGCTTCTTTTTTTTAAAAAAACAAATTTTTTTTGGAAATTGAAGATTTTTTTCTTTTCAAAAGCTTTTTGATGAAATCTCCTAAAATAATGTTATTTCTTTGCTTTTTAACAACTTCTTTTTACTTTTTTTAGCTAACAAATGCTTTAAAGTTGATTAAATTTTGTTTTTTTACAAGAAAAAAAAGATTGAAAAGTGTTACACATTTTTTTAGGAGTTTACTTTGATTTTGGGTTGTTTTCGAGAAGTTTTGAAAGTTATTTTTCGTCATTTTTAAAAAAAAAGTAAAACTTTTGACTTCTATTTTATCTGTAAAATCTTTTTTAGGTGACAGTTTAACATTGTTTAATTATTACCGTAATTTCATAAATCTAATATCTGAATTAACAACTTTCAAAAATTTATCTTTAATTTTTTAAACCGATTTTCTTCAAACATAAAAATAAGCAACTGTTAAGTCATTTTTTAAAGCTGACAAATTACAGGATAATAAATTTTGAAAAACAAAGGTATTTTCCTTTCACTTTTTACTTCAACAAATTGTTTTTCAAACGTTCTCAATCGACGACCTTCATTCAATTAATTTTCCCCTTTTTTCATTTTCAAGATGTTGAATCTCGCTGCAAAAAAGGTAAGCATTTTTATAAAAAGTCTATAAATTTACACAATAATACAAGAATCTTAACAAGATAGTTATTAATCACAACCACCACTTAATTAAATTTTTAACCTAATTTTTAAATTTCCCTAAAATTTTAAAATATTTTTTACAATAATAAAATAAAATTGTAACTAAAAATTTGTGAAAATCTTGAAAAAACACCTTATTTTTACAAGATTATCTCCAAAAAAAATAAATTTTAAAAAAAAGAGTGAAATAACATCAAAGAACAAAATGGCAGCAACCATTTTTATTTTTATTTTTAAAAAAAAACTTAAACCCCCGATTGTTTTTTCTTCAGGCAGAAAAAAGCACTTTTTAATGGACATCGGACAAACACTTACTTGATAAACAAATAAATTTGTTTTCTTTTTTTTTATAAATCTGCCTGCTAACAATATTTTTATAGTTTATTTTTAACACCATGGACTTTTAAAAGACATAAGGTAGTATGTAGGACTCAAATATATATATATGCCTTGCTTTGTTGGGTGCCCGCTCTTGACCTTTAAGGTTCATTTGTTTCCTTTTTTCTCTCCCCTGCTTTTTAAGAAGAAGCCATTTTTAAGAAAAAAATACTTTTTTTTCGAACTCCTTTTTTACTTCAAAAAAATACGCCTTGAAAAAAAATACAAAAAAATATTGTTGAAAAAAACTAAATTTTATTAATCTCCTTTTTTCTCCTCAGCTTTCCTTTTCTTACGGCAAAAATAAAATTTCCGCTATCTTTTTTTTTATAATGTTTTTTGCCCATGTTTTTTTTTCTTATCTCGTGTCTTTTTTCTCTCGTAAATCTTATTCTTTTCTTACGGGTGTTATATATATATTTTTTTTTCTTCATTGAAAACTAAATTTGTCAAGATTAAAAAAATAAGTTGGCTGTCAATAATGGTTAAAAATAATATAAAAAAAAAGTAAGGAAAGAAATAAAAAAGTGAGAGAAATAGAGAAAAAAAAAGGATGACATCAATATGAATAAGAAAAGAAAAGAAAGGAAACATATTGAATAAAATTTATGCCAAAAAAATAGGAGTTTGTATTTCACTTTTTTTTGTTAGTTGAATAAAATTTTAATAAAGTTTAAACTTTAAATGTTGCAAAAAAAATACTGAGAAAAGCGTGTTTCACTTTTTCTTTCCAGGAAAAATAAAACGTTTAAGTTTTGTGTGTTTAAATTTTAAAATTTAAACTTTGAAAACTGTTTTTTAACTTTAAAAAACAGCAAATTTAAGTGTTCTTTGCTTCGAAAGTTTAAAAAGCTGAAAAAAATTGCTTTTTTTAAAACCAATTTTGTATTTAAAAGTTTACGTTTTTTTTTGAAAAAATAAGAAACACTTGAAATTCGTAGAAAACATTCAATTTTTTCGGGCAGTAATTTTCTCATTTTTTATTTCTTTATTTAATAGCCTAAAGATATATTGTCTCAGGATTTGTAATTGTATTTTTTTACTCCGGGTTAATTTAATAATGAACAATAAATAACTTTTTTTTACTATTTTTTACAGTATTTTTTTAGCTTCCCGCATAATTAATTATCTGTTTATAAAAATCTCTGTCATTTCAAAGCTTGTTTTTTTTCATATTTATTTTATTTCCCACCTTTTTAAGAGATTTTAATCAAAACAAAAATAACAAAATAAATTTAAATAAATATTTAATTAGATCCCAAAAACTTTTTATGTTTTTTACCAAATTTTTGTATTCAAAATTTTTGGAATCAAAATTAGTTTTGTTTTTTTACACGTGTGAAAAAGTAATAACAATTTTTTTTCCAAGAAAAAAGAAGCCAACAAGCATCGACATAATTGCCCAGATGCCGTGGTAGCAGAAGCATTATATAAAAGTGCTGCAGCAAGAAAATATAATATGGATCGAAGTATTAGCCATGAACCTTCAAGGCCTGCATTTTCTAGAGAAGCTACAATTGAAAGTGTTGCAAGTTGTGGTATGTTCTTTATTTCTATAGCTATTACAGTAGCTACAGTAACCCTATAAATACATTAATTTATAATTCTATTTTTAGATATTCCCCTTCCCCCACCTTCAACGAATCATCTCACTCCGGATCGATCACAGCCTTTAAATCTTCCTAATGGAATTAATTCATCTTCAAATGATCCATTATTTAAGTTAAATATTGGCGGAAAATCATTTAAAATTCGAATGGATGCTGTAATGACATGTCGACAGCCATCTCTCCTTACATCATTGATAAAAGCAAGTCATGAACAAAGAATTTTAGTTGTTGATGGATATATTGAAGAAACGGGAGAATATTATATGGAAAGAAATGTTCGAGTTGCCGATCATATTCTTGATTATTATGTCACCGGATTATTGCATAAACCTAATGATGTCTGTAATGAAAGATTTAAAGAAGAATTAGATTTTTGGAAGCTTCGACATGATCAGGTAAGAAAACAGAGAAAAAAAATTAATACTTTTAATTATACAAGGAATCAGTTAAATATAAAACAAACCAAACAATTAATATAAACGTTATAATCGTCGTGCCAAAAATAACTTTGTAGATTTAAGAAATTCAGAATCATAATTAAGACGTCCTTTCTTCAATGAAGTAAAAGGTGATTGAGGTCCCGCAGCTTTATTCTATAAAATTATTTTTATAAAAGTTATAAAATACAGTAAGAAAAATTGACATACCTCAAAATCTTTCTTCCGCATTCCCATCCATTGTTTAAGAGATTCATAGCAAAGCTTTTTTTGTTCAAGAATTGTTTCGTAAGCATCTTGAAATTTCATTCTTAAACCATAAAGATATTCACCATCAACATTTGTAGCAATAGAAATTTCATCAAACTCAAATTCTTTCAAAAATTCAAATACAGTAGGATAGTTTTGACCAAAAAGTTTGATTTTTTCCTGCAAACAAAAATGTTATTAAACTAACAAAATATTTTAACCCCCTACATTTCCATCAAGATATCTTTTATAACAATAATAATAGGATTCATTCAAAGTTTGTTCATCAACATATCCATTTTCTCCATAATTTCGAAGTCGCATTTCTTGTAAACAATTAAGGAGACGTTTTTTAGCCTTAAATTAATAAATTAAACATTTACTGTAAGCATATAAAAAAAGGTTACAGTAAATGGAAAACCAGGATATAAATTTCGATCTTTCATAATACTTTCCATATTTCGATAAAATTTAATTTGATCTTTTCTTTTAACGCATATTGCATTTAAGCGATCCTGAAGTTCTTCTTTTTCAAATAAATCATCAACAGTTTGCAAATTAAACATTTTCAACCATTTATAAATGTCATAATTGAAACGAGAACTAAAATATTTAATTAAAAATACAAAAATGACAATGCTTGAAAAAACCTTACTTAATAGCATCAGCAATTTCTTCACAATTTAAAAATTTTGGACCTTGAGTAACAATAAGAATATGTTTTGCCATTTTATTGAAAGACCAAAGGTAATAAAACATTAATAATCCAGATTTATCAAGGGTTAATTCAATTTGATTAAAAACAAAATTGCGATCAAATTGATTCAAAGTTTCTGTTAATTCATCAACAATCTTCAAATATAATTCAATTTTTTCTTTATCCCAAAATTTAAGAGGTGCTAAACCTTTTGCAGATATCATTTCCAAAAGCAAATTTAATTCAGAATTTGGTGTTATATTAAAGTGTTTTCCACAGGTGAGAGGTGCCTTAGTATATTTGCTAAAAAACATTTAAAATTAGAGATATGCAACATGTACATAAACACCTTACACAATATAATTCGAAAGTGAATTAAAATCATTTACATCTGTGCCATGATGAAGGGCAGCATAAATATTATCCAAAAACATACTTCGATATGGAGATGCACAAGTTTCATTGCAATTATAATTGACCTCCGATAAATCAATTTTCCAATCAACATTTTCTGAATTATTATTTAAATATTTAAAATAGAATTCAACAGCTTTTTTCGAAAGTATCTGTTCAGCTTCTATTTGTTCAGAAAGTAAATATTTGGGATGATTTCGAAGACGAATTGTAGGAGGTTTTGAACGACTTGAAGGAACACGAATGACAACATCTCGTGAACAAAAAGTACAAAGAAATTGCAATAATGTATTATTATTCAAAAATGGAATTCTTCCCTAAAAATATTTGTAATAATACATTTATATGCAAGCATTCAATGACTTACTTCTTTCTGTATCTTCCATCCATAAGTAATAGTAATTAATCGAATATTATTAAAAACTGTACATAAAGTTTCCAAGGTTATTGAGCCAAGTTTATTTGTAAGTCCCAGGGTTGTCGCTTCTTTGATACTTTCAATAATACAATATCGAAACTAAAAAATATTTATATTATTATTTCATTTTCACTCCCCCCTCAAAAAAAAGGAACTTACTTGATGAAAATTACTTTGATTTAAATTGAAAAGTTTCATATATGATTGAAAATATTTTGATTGATTTTTTGTTAAAGTATCAGTCATATGAATTCGATACACAACTGAAGCAATTTCAGGTAAACGAAGAAATTCATCAACGGTTGTATTATATGGACCAAAATAGGGAAACATATATGGTGTTTGAGTTAAAGGATTTATTGGAAGATTTCTTGCAAGATTGCTATAAATAGTATCTTCTGTTAATCTTTCATTTTCTGTACAAGCAAAAACTATCATAGCTGTACAAGTTAACCGTCGGCGATCTTCTAAAGATAAATTAGGAAAAGATGGAAATTCAAATAAGTATTCTTCGTTGTTAGTTGTCATGATGATGATGACTGAAATAACAATTAAATGTAATAATATAAAATAATAAAGACAAAAGACAAAAGAGAACACGCAAAAAATTATAGTTACATAAAAAAGTGATCAAAAAAATGTAAAAATAATAATGTTTGCAAATTTTGAAGTCGCGCGTTGCTGAATTCGCTTCTGTCTTTCTCGCCACGAAAAAGAGAGAGACGAAAAATAACAAAAATTTTTAAAATTTTGGCCAAGTAATTTTAGATAAAACTTTATTACCCAGAAAAAGTTATATTAGTAATATAATATAATAATATAATATATAATATTACCCAGAAAAATTTATATTTTTAAATTTACGTTCAGAATGTTAAAAACTGTCGAAAAAAACAAATCAATAAATAAGTATAACTCAGATATACACATTTTTCAGATTGCTCCATGTTGCTCAATTTTGGGTGAATATCCAAAACTTAAAGAGCAAGAAGAAACGGAAAAAGACTTTGACAATGTAATGTTTGCAGATTTTCGATGGTCAATTTGGAGGCTCATGGAAGATCCGTCCTCGTCGTTTGCCTCCAAAATATTTTCATTTGTTTCTATCGGCTTTATCTTTTTATCAGTTATTGGTAAATTTTATCATTCAATTATTTTTTTAATTTCAATTTTCTCTTTAGGACTAATTTTGGGATCAATGCCTGAATTTCAAGAAGATAATTCTCAAGCAGATTTTTATCATTTAATTTATCAACGTCGAACTAAAACGGATTCATCGAACTCCAAATTTGATTATGAAACAGCAACAAATAATACAAATTTTATTTATAAACCAACGGATTCCCCAAACAAGGCTTTAATTTTTCTTGAATATATTTGCATTACTTGGTTCACTTTTGAATATATCGCCCGATTTATTGTCTCACCACGAAAATATAAATTTGTAATGTCCCCCATGAATTTAATAGATTTTGCAACAATTATTCCATTTTATATTGAACTTATTTTATCAGCTTTTGGAATAAATGCCGAAAATCTCAAAAATTTAACGGGTATGTTTTTTTTTCAATATTTCATTTTTGCTTTTATTGCTTTCATTTTTTAAATTGTAAAAGAATATGCTTAAATTTAGGTGAAGTAAATTTTGCTAGAAAAACTCAAAGTTGGATAGGTGAATTTTTTTTTCTCGAAGCTTTTATTATTGTTGTAATTATTTTTTTTGTTAACGCTTTTTTGAGTTATCACCTTTTTTTTCTCTCACACATTCTGTTCTCTAACTCCCTTTGTTCAAGGCGAGATGGCCGAGCGGTCCAAGGCGCTGGTTTAAGGCACCAGTCTCTTCGGGGGCGTGGGTTCGAATCCCACTCTCGTCAGATAACAATTTTTTTTCAATTAAAACTTTAGCAAAAGTAGAATCAACTAATAGTTTTTTTTTGTTTTTAATTTAGCAAAAATATTAGAGTAGTTATGTATTGATTGATTTTTGTAAACTTATCTTATTATAATTTTTTTATGCTGTGAATTAATACATTTTCTATCCATCTCCATTACAGTATAAAATTTTATAGGTGCAATGTTGGTAATTAGAGTTTTAAGAGTTCTTCGAATGGCACGAGTTTTTAAATTAGCTCGCTACAGTCAGGGTTTACAAGTAAGGAATTAAACATTTTTTAAAATTCAAAAACCCCTTGCCATTAAAATATTTTTAGATATTTGGTAATACCCTTCGAGCCAGTATGACCGAATTATCCATGCTTTCAATGTTCCTTGTAACTGGTACCGTATTCTTTTCAACAATTATGTATTTTCTTGAAAAAGATGAACCACATACAGATTTTTACAGTATTCCTGCGGCGTGTTGGTGGTGCATGTAAGTTGTTTTCCATTTTAAAAACTATAAAAAAATAAAATTACAATATTCTCTCTTTTACAGAACTACCGTAACGACCGTTGGATATGGGGATACTTTTCCAATAACAACCGCCGGAAAAAGTGTTGCAACTGCAGCATCAATTTGTGGCATAATTATTTTGGCATTTCCAATTTCAATGATCGTTGAAAAGTTTGCTTCCGCGCAGCAGCAAGCTTTAGTTGAAGAACAAATTAAACAAAGTTTGTTTCTGCTTTTTTTTGCATTTTATTATAGATAAAACATTTAAGCCCAAATGGCTGCAGTTGCAAATGATTATCTTTTAAAAAGATTTCCAACTCGAAGAAAGGCATGCAAAGATCCATTAGTGGTTATGAGAAATCAAGAAGATGATGGCGTTTGATTACGGTATTTTTTTGTAAATATTACTGTAAAACATGTATAAATATTTATTTTTTGGTAAACAAGTGTTGTGAAAAAAGCATTAAATTTTTATATAATTTATTTATCTTTATTCTTTACTATATTTATTTTTCTTGCTTTTTCGTATATTTTTTGTGATCAAAATAAATGTTCGTTTTTTGGGCACGCCAAAAATTTTTTATAATTAAACATCTTATATTTTATCTAATTTTCAATAAACTATTTGATACAATAAAAAATCTATACAAAAAAGGAGTTCCATTTGCTGAAAAAGGTTAGTTTGAATGAAGCATTTAAAAATGCATCAAAATTGATTTCGCGGGAAGTTAAAAAATTATCATATGATATGTAACCACACAATTAAATATACGACCAATACAACCATTTGGGGGAATAAATTTTATTGATGAATTAACCAACAGAGCAGTATTATCATTGCCAGTTACCATATAACGGCGGCATCCACAGCTGAAATTATTTCTAATAACAAGCATGGACAACATGATGCTCCAAAAAATATGTGTGAAAAAATATATGTTTTAAAATTGTGTAATTTTGTTTAACGAAACTTATGTAACTTAAGATATTTTTAAAATATTTTTTATTAACTAAATAAATAAATAACAATAACAACAAAATAAAAATAATGTTTAAACAATTTTAGCTTGAGAAGCAAGGGAATAAAAAAGTGAATCATTTTTGGATAAAAGATTTTGGGGGGAATCAAATTCTTTAATCTCCCCAAAATCCATTACCAAAACTTTATCATAATCCATGATAGTATTTAATCGATGGGCGATCGTTAAAATTGTGCATTGACAAAAAAGGGTTCGAATTGATTCTTGAATTAAATGATCCGTTTCAATATCCACCGCTGCCGTGGCTTCATCCAAAACCAAAATCTTTGTTTTCTTCCTCAAAATTGCCCGGGCCAAACAAATCAATTGTCGTTGTCCCACCGATAAATTTCCCCCACCTTCACTGATTTCATGATTCAGCTTCTCTGAAAATTGATCAACAAATTTTCGAAGATGTGCTTTTTCAATGGCATCCCATATTTCGGCATCCGAGAATTCTTCAAATGGATCCAAATTTATTCGAAGTTTCCCACAAAAAAGAACCGGATCTTGAGGGATAATTGTAAGGGATTTTCGAAGTTGATGAAGTCCAAGTTCTCGAAAATCAATTCCATCAATTATAATTGTGCCTTCCGCAGGTTCAATCATTCGAAAAAGTGCCATTGTTAAAGAAGTTTTTCCGGCACCAGTTCTTCCAACAATTCCAATTTTTTGGCCTCCTTCAATTTTCAAATTTAATTTTTTCAACACCAACGGAGTACTGGGACGATATCGAAGTGAAAAATCTTTAAATTCAATATTTCCTTTAGATGGCCAGCTTATAGGTTGTGGAAGAATGGAAGTCCATTCAGCTTCATGCTCATTGTCCACATATTCTTGAACTCTTTCAACCGCAACAATACTCATTTCCATATTTTTAATTGTTCGAGCAATTTCTCCAAGAAGTCCACGGAGCATTGTTCCAGTGGAAGTTACTAATCCAACAGCCCCAGCAGTAATGGCACCAGAATGCCCAAAATAGATTGCAATCGCGGTAAGAGTTGAAGCAAAAATGGATGTAAGCATATCCATACGAAATTGAATCCATCTAAAATTTATCTTGATTAATTATGATAAAATGAAAATCCAAAAGTACCGATTTGAAGTAATTTCAGCTAGATTTGATTCAACCGCTGTAATTCCTTTTTTTAACATTTGATTTGCAAATCGATCTTGAACAGAAAATACTCGAAGAGTATTTAAGCCAACATAAGAATCTTGAGTGTGAGAAGTTACATCCGACCAAGATTTAGAGCAAAGTCGTCGAATTTGAACCGAAGTATACGTGTAATATCGCTAAAAAATGTGTTGAATGATTACCGTAATTTGCCGACTAAGTGGCAGAGGGGTTAGTGCGGTAGGCCTTTGATCAGGTACCCTCCAGGTTCGTGCATGTCTGGAGATTAATTCATGACAAAGCTGAGGAGGGTGCTCGGGGGATTCTAGGTTAAATCGAATTCCATGGGTGGCAGCCAGGTTATTAAGTCGTTCCAAAAGTTTTTGCGTTATTTACACTTTGAAAAATGTTCTTCCTCGGGAAAAAAACGCAAAAACTTTTGGAACGACCTGATAAAAGTGAGCCCCTTGTTAGAAGCTTTGAGAACTTAGTTCTCGCTTTCGGTACTAATGGTTTTACCACTTAAGGATTAGGGATCAACATGGGTGTTAGGGCATGTACATAAGAAGTTTTAAGTAATTCAAAAAAAGCTTACAGTAATAAAAACAAAAATAATCATAACAGGAATTGATAAAAATCCAACTTGTGGAATCATCCATAGCGCACTGACAGTATAAAACATGCATTCACCAATTAAAATAGTTGTGTATGTTAAAATTTGTGGCACATCATTATCAATTTTTTCGATATCTTTGCTTAATCGATTCAAAATTCTGCCCAATGGTGTTGTATCAAAGAAATTCATCGGAGATCGAAGTAGAGAATACAATAAATTATCATGTAAAATTTTTGATGCCCGAAATGCTCCAAATGCAATTAAAACTGCAGCAATTCCAGAAGTAATACAACTTAAAATTCCAAAAATTCCATATATTTCTAAACTTTTTGTATCATTGATATCAGTATTATTTTCAAATCCTGATGACCATTTTGCCATCCAAATATTACTAAAACTTTCAAAGAATGTTCGAAAGATGAATAAAAAAAGTGCATATGTAATTGCCAAAAATACTCCAAAAGCTTTAATATAATCCCAATACATTTTATATGAAACTTTTCCAACTGCAAGTTCTTCATCTTCAATTAGGCGAGCATTTACGACAGCAAAATTTTCATGAGGTTGTTGAGAAGTTGATCGATGAAAGGGAATTGTTGAATTTGAATGATTTGATGAAGTTCGTCGACGTCGATGTATTGGTGATGGAAGTTGTTGATCTGGGGTGCTGCTATTGCTAATACTTCGAATATGTTCCCGAATTGAAATAGCTCCAACCAATTCATTTAAGACATCATCTTCTTCTTCCGCAATAATTTCATCTTTTTCCATTTGTTTTTCAGCTTTTACCGCCAATTCTTTTACCAATTCAATAAATGTTTCATTTTTCCTTAAATTTAATTCTTCAAAAGTTCCAAAATCAACAAGATTTCCTTCTAAAAAATTATCACACTTTTTATCACTGATATCTGTAATCACTAACAAACCTTTCAGCACAGCAATTTTATCACATTTTGATAAAAAATTGATTGAATTTAAAGCAAAGATTCGAGTTTTATCTTTCAAAATTCCATTTTCATTTCCAATAACATTTTGAAAGATATGTGTTCCAACATGACTATCAACAGCTGATAACGTATCATCCAAAATATATAAATCTGAGTTTTGATAGACTGCCCGTGCCAGGGCAACTCTGGCCTTTTGTCCCCCGGATAAATTTAAACCTCTTTCACCAATTTCCGTTTCATCTCCTGCCGCGAATTGTTTCAGATCATCTTTCAAAGCACAAACTTCAACGGTTTTTTGATAAACTTTTTCATCAAAACTTTTTCCAAATAAAATATTATCTCGAAGTGAGAGATTCTGAATCCATGCTTCTTGGGGAACATAGGCTACCGAAATCTGCGGTTTACGGTAGAATTGTCCAGAATATTGATAAAGTTCCCCACAAATTGATGAAAGAATTGAAGATTTTCCTGCTCCAACTCTTCCAATAATTCCTATTAATTCACCTTCTTTAATTTCAAATGTTAGCGTTTTTAGCGTTGGTAAAATTGTTGTTGTTGATTCTTCCGGGTTATTTGGGGACCATGAAAAATTTGCATTTTTAAATTCAATTACAGTATTCTCGTTTGATGGAGACATTGTATTAATTAATTCCGGAACTTCAGGTTCTAATAAAAATTCTTGAACTCGATTCAAACTAATTTTTGCGTTTACAACTTCTTGAACCAAGCCTGGAATGCGATAAACTGAGAATCGCATTAAATTGAATAACATAAATGATAAGAATGCCACTTGAGGGGTTAATGGATGTCCTTGAATAACAATATAACCAATAAATGAAACAATTGTAGCAAGAATCGGACAAGCATTAAATGAAATTTCCATTGCGGAATAGCAATAAACAGCATATTTTAATTGTGTTACTTCTTTGGTTCGAATTTCAGCAATCCTTGCTCGCATTGATTCTTCCCATGCATATAGCTTTAAAACTTTTACCCCCGAAAGAACATCCGTCATAAGTTTTAAACGAGCATCTTTGTAATCCATTTGTCGTTGCTAAAAAAATAAAAATGTAAGGGAATAAATACAAATGGGAAAGAACTTACTTCACATTTTGTTGCAGTATTTACAAGGAAGCCATTTAGGGGAAGGAAAGCAATGATAACCCCAACACCATAAAGAACATTGATGCCAATTGTGAAAGTTAAACCAACAAGGCACAGTACAATCTATAAATTATTTTATAAAAACTTTTCACATAGAGAATTCCATTTGAGACATTTAAAATTTTAAAAAATGATGCAATATGTCATCATGTTCTCTCAATTGAATTTCAAAAGCTTTAATATTGCTGGAATTGATAAAATAAATTAAATTTGTTGAAGACTTACAATAAGTGGAGTATAAACAAAATCTAATAAATTATACCAAAAATTTCGAATTCTTTCAACATCTGTTGAAAGTAAATTAACAACTTCCCCAGCAGAATATTTAACTTTTGCAGATGCAGATAGCTTCAACATTTTTTGATATACAACATTCATTAAAATTGATTGAACATCCAAATATGCCAGTAATCCATAAAAATCACTTCGACAAACAATTGAAAATTTCATCCAACTTATTATCAGTGATGCCGTAACCAGGGTAAATCCATACCAAAGTGGATAATTATTTTCCGATGAACTTATAATCAATTTTAAAAATATTGGATCACAAATTGTGATAAATGCAAAAATTGCTGTAAGCAAAACTCCAGCGGTAAATGAAAACCATGTACATTTAAAAAGGATTATAAATAACCATGGAAAAAATTTCTTTCTTGTATCAGTTATTTTCGTACGATATTTTCTGTACAAAATTAAAAGTCTTTCTGGTTGATTTCGGGGATCAAGAGCCCAAAAAGTGTCGTAATTAATGGTGCCTTTGTATCCTTTAGACATTAAATGCCCAGCTTGAGCAAAGGTTGCTCGAGCCAGGGATGATCTCGTTCGATCTGGGTCACATGGCTAAAAAAACATATATATAAATATACGGTATTTTACAGATTCCACAAAAGAATTTAACTTACTTTTTGACTTGAAAAATTTTCATAATTTCCATGAAATTTATCAACAAAACAGAATAAAATGATAAGAAAAAATACACAAATTGTTTCAATTCCAAGAAGGGAAAATAAAGTGAAATTAGGCTAAAAATTGAATAAAAAACATTCGTTGCAAAACCCCAAAAACGTAAACAACTTACATTTGATAAATTTAGGATAACAATTGCCTCAGGAATGATAGTGATAAAACGCAAAAAATAAATTAAATGCAACCAAATTGAAGATGGAATTCCAGAATTCCAACAACGAAAATATGATGCAAATGATGTAATCTTAAAAAAGATTACAGTAATCTTGGAACAAATATTTTAAAAAAACTTACAGAAATAATTAAAACTGATATGGATCCAATTACATCTTCAGAATCACTATTTTCAGAAAAAAGTGTGATAAAAAGAAATCGAAAAAAAGAAATAAAAACAATTAAAGCAGAAATGATAAATTTTGTGATTAAAAGTTTTGTTGCCAAAAGTTTAGGTGATAAAATGATAAAACCATAAAAGATTAAAAATGTTAAACAAAGTATTGAAAATGCAGCCAAAAATGTTGGAAGTAATACAAATGCAAAGCATGGCGTTATCACTTCTGATATCGTACTATTTGATTGAATTGGAATAAATAATTGAGATTTACAGGGAAAATCTTTGTCAAAGATAAATTCCAGCGGCTTCATTCTTGTAAAATAAAATATAAAAGTGAATTACTTTATTTTTGTTGTGGTTTAAATAGTATTATTTTTAAAAGTTTAAAATAAACATCCGCTACAAAATTTCTTAATCGAATAAAAAAAAAGCAAGAATTGATAAAAATTAGGGGAGAGAATCAGTTTGATCTAATATTGCGCAATGTTGGGGAGTTGCTTTCTTTCTTTCTTTTTCTTTTGTTTTTTAGGGGGCGCAGAAAAACCCCCTTTAGGCTGGACTGCCTTGCAGCAGACCGAGACGAGAGAAAAGAAAAAAAAAGAGAGAGAGACACGGAGGTGGATGGCTGGCTGGCTTGGCTTCTTCGTCAAATTGCAGCAGCAGCAACAACAACAGTGCAAAAAGAGTACAAGCAGAAAAAGGAAAACATCACCACACCTATTTGTCTCTCTATCACCAACAGCAGCAACAACATTTCTGCTCTTTTTTTGCGCTCAAGAAAGTTTTTCCTTCTTTTTTTTTCCTTGTCTTTTTTAAACTTTTCTTCGGCTTCTCATTTCTCTTCTTTTTTTGTCATAGAAACAAGCTTATTTTATCAGTAATAAATAAGAAACAAAAAGAATTTTGAAAAAAAAATTATACAACATAAAATTTTATAATAATGTTGCACCAGTTTCTTTTGGCGCAAATTTTCGTAGAAAATCATATTGAATGTCCCAAGAAAAACAGCTATCAGGTCGTTCCCAAACTTTCTTGTCGTTGGTTTCCGGGCTAAAGACGTTTTGCAAAATGAAAAAAAGTAAGAATAAACTTTTGGAACGGACTAATAATTTTTACTTCTCTGACAAATGCATTGGTTTAAATTAGGGTTATTCATTTCCCGGGAAATCGTAAAAATGTGGGAATTTCCCGGGAAATTCCCCGCCATTTCCCGAAATTTCGATTTTGGCAATTTTACGAATTTAATGTCAAAGAAGCTAAAAATATCTTTTTTCAAGATTAAACATTAAATTAAAGCATTTAAAGGACTCTTAAACTATTTTAAAAGCTAAAATTTCCATTTTTAAATAAATTTAACATAAAAAATTTCTGTTTCTATATTCTTTTGTGGCTTCAGAAAGATTCACCGTTGAATTGGTTTTTAAAAAAGTGAAATGACTATTAAAAAAATATTAATTACAGTTTATTGATAACTAAATTACATCCTTAATTAAATATAACACATAAATTTTTAAAGGAAAAGTATATCATTGAAGAATGCTCATTGAAATTCAGGGAATTTATCGAATATTTCGTGCTCGAACATATAATGCATCCAAAACTTCACTCATTGCAGGAATTGTTTTTACACCAAGTTCATATGTATGATCAGGAGGTGGAAGCTCAAAAACAACCAAAACACCTTCACCTTGATGTAAGCAACCTAAAAAAATGATAACTTTAAAAAAAGGTACTGTACAAAAAAGAAAATTATTCACCAGAAAGTTTTTTATCCAGAATCATTTGTGACAACTTTTTTTCAACTTTTTCATTATCCATTCCAATCATTTTAGCAATATGTGAGATATCTACCTGTGAATAAGATTCTACAAGACGGCAAAGATCTTTTTCTAACATTTTTGAGCTTAATGTTTTAACATGTTTACGAACGACGGCATCACATTGTAATTCTTCTTTATATTTTTCAAAGGCGACATTAAATTGTGACATTGAACGCTTTTTTGCTGCTTCTGAAATTGCAATCATTGCATCAAGATGAGGAGAAGAATATTTGAGAGCATTTTTATTCATTAAAACACCTTTTATTTCATCATAATTTCCAAGCATAATTTGTGATAAAAGCATATATTTTAATGATTGAAGGGCATCCACTTTTTCATTTACAGAATCATATCCTTCAAAAGCTTCATAAAAGTATGAGAATGCAGTTTTAAAGTCACCATCATCACTAGAATGAATAATTCCAGAATGCATATCCAAAGCTGCTTGCATTTTTGTTGAAACATATATAGCATTTGCGGTTGTTCGAGCAGCAACCAATGAAGTCTTAGCTTTACTGAGGGATGATAAAGCATAATAAGCTTTAGCATTTTCAAGATGAACTTGAATGATGAGATCTTTGTCATCAACTTTCTTTAATTCAACAATGAGTTCATTGGAAAGTTGAGTTGCAGCTAAAAAGTATAACAGATAAAACAATTTATAATTAAATATATTAATATCACAAACTACAGTATGCTTACACGTTGGGAAAGCAAAATTCATAGCGCGAATGTTTTTTGAAGAACATTTCGCCAAAGCAACTTTAAAACTAAAAAAACTATTTGAAATAATATTTTTTATTTTATGATTCTAATTCCATAAAAATCTGCATAAAAAATGCTACAAAACGATACCAAGATTATATTTTTTGAATACCAAAGTTTTGCACATTTAAGTACTACTACAACATCTTTCGACATCAAGATTTTGGTCATTTTCCATACAATTTGGATGAAACTTTCAGGGGAGCTTCTCAATATGTCGTAGAAGATAACTGCGGTAGCTTTTAGCTTTTACTCCGCTCAATTTATTTTTCTGGGTCAATAAGTGTCAATTGTTAGTAAAAAATAAAAGTGCCAAAATTTCATATTTAAAAATTTAAAAAAAAATGTTTTTAGGGATATTTTTGTAGCGTTTTTCATGCGACATTTTATGGGGAACCAAAAAATTTGGTAAACTTTAATATGAAAATGTTAGAGGCTCTTGTCCATAAAATTCCCAACGTGTGCTTACAAACAATGTCAAACATATTTGTGTTCAACAAATCATACTGTAATCACTAAAACTTAAAAAACCATACCAGTATAACGTTGAAGATCATTAAAAAGTCGAACTAAACGAGCTTGAAGCACTTGACGTAAATAAACACGTCCTTGATTCTTTGCCCATCCAATCATATCATTACAAGTATCAACCTTAAAAATCATCAAAATTATATAAATGCAAAAAGATCGCCCCCAAATTTCTCACCTTAATATTTCCATCACCTCCAGCAATTTTAAGACAAAGTTCAATAAGGTTTCGAATAATCATTACAGCTCGTGCCGCCCCAACCAAAGAAAAAAATGGACGAGAATCATGAATTAGAATTTTAAGTTGTTCAAGTTCTTTTGCTTCAGATAAAAGTTTTCCAAGCTTCAATAAACTATCTTCCCGTTTTTTAATATCTTCTGTTGCTTCTAACAATGATTTTTGAACTGAAAAAACATGTACAGACTAGAATCATTAAAATTAAAGAAACAAAAAACACACCATATTTTGTAAGTTCTGCAACTTCAGATGCTGCTACGGGTGAAATGACTGCAGCAGTTGACATTGTCGTGGTTGTTGTTGTTATCACTGAAGAAAAATATAAAGAAAATAATAAATTTTTAAATAATAAAAAGTTATAATACAGAAAATGAATGAAAAAAAAATTACCATATTCAAATTTTATTGAATCAAAAATTGATAAATGAGCAGTATTTGCATGAAATGAGCAAAAAACGAGTTTTTTTTAAATATTTTGAACAAACATTGTAAACATCTCTCAAAAAATGTTTATCTTTTTAAAATTTTTGTGGTTTTATCTTTTTTTTATTACTCTGATAAATTCAAGACCAAACAATTATTATTCAAATAATGAAACACATTGAATTATTATATTTTATCTGATTCCTCAAATACTGCTGCTGCTAAACAAATTTCTGATGATGTCGTTCAACTTATTGGTTCTGGGCCTCCCATTGATTTAATACTTTTGGATGGATTTTTGGATGTTAAAATTGATTTATATAACTACCAAAAATTTGTGCCAAAACAAGTGTGGAGGAACGTCAAGCATTGGAATATCCTGGAAATGCCATTGAAGCCGCATTTCAACGTGATTCACGTTGTTTTGAGAATTTAAATAATATCAAAACCGATTCAACGGTGAATCTCTCTCTGAAGCCACAAAAGAATAAATTTATTTCTAGTATTTTTTTAAAATATGTTTTTTCTTAATTTAAATAATTACAGTGCGTCAAAAAAATATAGGACACTTTTCAAATTTGCAATTTCTTTAACTTCCAGATGTAGAATCGTTCCAAATGTCTCAGATTCGGATTCAGCATGCTCGAAAATCTAGTTCACAAAAATTAAAACGTTAAAAAATACTGTCAAAAATATTGGACATTTTTGTGTTTTGTTTTTTCAACATCAAAGCTTTTTTGTTTTGATAAGAAAAAAAGACAATTTTCATCGTATTATCAGTATCATTTACATTGCCAAAAACCTCAAAAGATCTCGTCCAGATTTATTTAAAAGAATAAATTTGAATATTTGAATTCATGAAAATTTAATTTTAAATTAAATTTGTCATATAAAACGAGGAAATGTAAAGTTTTTCATGACATGACCTCATTTTTCCAAAACCATCGTTTTTTGGCAATCAAGATTTTTTTTAAATCGACGTTTTTTTGGCAATTTTTTGCCACTATTTTCCATTTTTTCAAAATTAATGTTTTTTGGCAATCAAAATTGTCAAAACACGATGGTTTTGGAAAAATGAGGTCACGTCATCAGAAACTTTTCATTTCCTCGTTTTATATTTAATAAAAAAACTTTAACAAAAAAATAAATGTTTTAATCGTTTTCAAATTTTATTCAATATTTTACAATTATTTTATGGTTTCAAAGAATACATTTATACAACTACAATTATTTAATTATTAATTAAAAATTAAAAATTAAAAATTTAAATAAATAAAATTTAAAAATAACAGTATTTTGGTAAATTGGGTTATATTCCATTTTTGATGTTTGATTCAAGCTTTTCCACCTGTTCAAATTTTTACAATAATAAATAAATTTAATTCTTTAAGAGCCAAATTCTTTTTTTTAAAAGTTAGTTTTTTATATTTGCACTTTTTTTTGCTATGAAATACAATGTCTCGGAAATTATTGATTTTAATTTTGTTTCAATATTTCAAAATTACAGTTTAACAATTTTTATTATTACTGTAATGATGGAAATTTTTTATGCAACAATTGTTCATTTAACAACCAACAAAAAAATGCAATTCTTTCGAATTTTAACATTTTTTTATATTTTTTTATGTATTTTATCAGAATTTATTTTATTTTGTTGGAAGCCAATTAGATTGTTACCGTATACGATAATATTTCCGGTTGGAATTTTGGCTCCAATGTCTTCAATTTCGTCGGCGTTACTATTTGCGTTATTTCTTGGAATTCAAACTTTATCAGTTGAAATGTTGATAGTGATTGCGGTGGAAAGAAATTTTCAAATTTTATCTTTGGCAAAATCAAATGCATCAAAATATCGAATATATGTTTATCTTTTTATGGTTATCACTTATATCTCAGCTGGAATTCCATTAGGCTTAGTAATTTTCACAAATATTAATGACCAAAATGTTGAGAATATTTTGAGAGCAGAAATTGAAAATATTGATCTTATCTTTAATCAACAATCATCACTCTTTATGGCCCATACAAAAATTACTCCTTTAACAATTTTAACCATGTTTTTGGCACTGTTAATGGTTTTGTATCGAATAATTATAATTTTTTTTGTTTTAAAAGAAAATTATATTTTTATGAAAAATAAAAAAGTGTCAGTAAAAACAAAAAAGCATTTTTCGTTAATGTTTGAAGCCACAATGACACAATTCCTTACAACTTTATTTTTTTTATGCATTGGAAGTGGATGGGTTTTAACATTTATATTTGAAGAAAATTCTGTCATTCTTAAATATGGAATTCAGTTACTTCTTTCAATGCTAATTTGTTATCCCATTGTTGACGTTATTCTAGTTATTGCAGCAGTAAAAGGGTATCGAGAAATGCTCAGAAAATTATTCAAAAATTTATTCAATCTTGTAAAAAATAGAAAAGAAAATACTTCGACTTTTCCAAAAAATATTTTTCAAACTGATTTTAGAAGAACAAGTGTTTTTTGAAATTTCTTTTTTGTTTGTTTAAAATAAAACTGTGTCCTTGTTTTTTAATATTTAATAATAAAAAATAAATTATGTTTTAAAATTTTTATTTTCTTTGTTTCCAATATGATACTTTTTTTAAATTTCAAAATTAAAAGCAAAGAAATCACACAAGTTTACAAAACCTTAGACTACAGTAATATTTACAATAAACCAATAGTTTTCATATTAAATATGTTTAACTAAATAAAATCTTTTAAAATTTAGTTAAGCAAAAAAAAAGTCATTTGAATGAAAATATTCTTTTCTGGCTGGTCATTTTTGGCACAACGTTTTTTTGAATATTTTATATTTTTTTGGGCCTTGTAGTCAAGGCAGTATACTGGCAATCAAATCACAATGATGGTGAATCGGATTTTGTCCTGTTTATTATTCTTTTTCGTTTTTAAAAAAAAAAAAAATATATTTCTTCAGATACTCGAATTCCATTAAAGGATACAGAGAAAGAAGAAGCAGTAAGAAAAACCAATTATACAATTGGTGAAATTAATGCTTTAAAAAATCAATGGAAGCGCCCCTCAGGTATGGAAAATGAAGGCTTCGTCGGTGATGATGAAGAAACTATCCGTTTCCCGCCAACAACACCACAACAAGCAAAAAAAATGGCAACATGCCCAGATGCCCCAAAAGCAAAAAAAGTTCGACAAATTATTGTTGAATCAGATGAAGAAGAAATTTAAAGCCATCAAAAATTACTGTATTTTTTTATTGGAAAACTTTTGATACTTTCCAAATACGTCGTCTTAATATTTACTGTAATTTCATTACTTTAAAAAAACTTTAATGTAAAACTTTTTAATCTTACAATCAAAAAATATTTTCTTGTTTAAATAATTTTTGTAATCTTTTTTAAAATAATTTTTCTGAAAACTTTTTTTGCTAAACTTTTAAATATTATTTTCTTGTTTTCAATAATTTTTAATAAAAGTGTTGCCGATCTATTTTTTAGAACTGGGGGGGGGGATTTAAAGAGGGAAATGAGACGAGCCGATTGATATAAGACGCGGAATTATAAAATATTTTGAGTCAGGCTCAAAAATTGGCGTTTTATGAAAAAGAGTCCTTTTTTCTTTGCGCTCTCTTCTTTTTCCACACTATTTTTTTGAGATTTTTGAGTAGGGTTGACCATTTCCCGGGAAATTTCCCGCATTTCCCGGGAAATTTCCCGATTTATAAGGGGGAAACGGGAAATTTCCCGGGAAATCGCGTCGAGACATAGTCGATTTCCCGGGAAATGGTCAACCCTATTTTTGAGTCAGGCTCAAAAAATGAGATTTTTGAGCCTGACTCAAAATATTTTATAATTCCGCGTCTTATATATGAATCGACTTTTTTCATTTTTAAAAAATTCAAATTTTAAATTTTAAAAAAATAATTTAAAAAAATAATCTGAAGGGAAAAAAATCTTTGAAAAAATGTTTTGACAAAAAAATACTAAAAATGATTTTTTGAAAAAAATTAAATTTTTTGAAAAATTTTTAATTTTAAAAAAAAATTTGAAAAAAAAAATTGAAAATTTTTTGAAAAAATTCATAAAATTCAGTCAATAAAATCTCGCCCCTCCTTTTTTGAAAGAACCAATCAGAGAACAGAACAGATGCGCAAAAATCGGGGAAAAGGAAAAATAGGCTCCTCCCCTTACTGACGTTATTACCATCCCATTACAACTTATACTACTCAAAATTACCTAAAAATTCCATGATTTGGAGCTCTTCTATGTAATTTAGCAAGGGCTCGAGTTATAGCATCCATTACAGCAATGGCATAGTCTATAACCCCATTATCCAACAAAGTTAATTTATCTTGGATAAAATGGGATAATTTTTCTTAGTTTTTTGATTTTTGAAAAAAAATGTTATATAAATTTATTCATTAGCAATAAAATTTAATTTCTTTTCCAGTCCTTAAAAATTGTGAAAATTAAAATAAATCTAAAAATTTTTAGAACCAATTCTAATGGGCGCGTTTTAATTTTAAATAAATTTTAAAATATTCAAATTTTTATGGCAGAAAAAATATAAACGTTTTGTTTGAAATTTTTGCTTTGAGAAAACAACTTAAAAGCAGTTGAAAGAAATCAGTTAATATTGATTGTTCAAACTGATTTTAGAAGAACTAACAAAAATGTTTTTGTCTTTCTAAAGTTATTTTATCAAATGTTCGATTTCAGTTAAATTCCAATTATTATCACTTTGTTTATTAGCCATCATAGTATTTTTTTATCACTGTTTTTGCTAAATTAATTTTGTTGTTTTCGGTAATATCTTTATAAGTAGAATATATCTATCATTCAATTTAGATTTGCTTAAAATTATGTCAATGTTATTATTTTTTTCTTTTTTTTAAATAACCTTTTTTTCACAATATTTGTATATTTGAGCGGGAACTATTAGCTTTTTCTATTTTTTATTAGATTATTGGAAAATAGATCAATTTTTTGCTTATTTTCTTCCTTTAGAGAAAAATCAAAAACTTTTATTGGAAAAAAGATGGAACGAGTTGTCCGGAGACCTCTCTCTCTCTTTGTTGCCGTTTCTCTAAATTATGACTAAGGGGTATCCTGACTGGGTAGTCCAAGCAAATCATGTACACACAAAAGTTATATAATTGATTAGGTTAGGCTGAGCTTGATCTGGCAGTCCCAGTTCAGCAAAAAAAGTCATTTGAATAAAAATATTCTTTTCTGGCTGGTCATTTTTGGCACAACGTTTTTTTGAATATTTTATATTTTTTTGGGCCTTGTAGTCACGGCCGTATACTGGCCATTTTTGCAATCAAAGCATGGTGAATCGGATTTTGTCCTGTTTATTATTCTTCTTCTTTTTTATAAAAAATATATATTATTATTCTTTTCAGGAAATTCTGCAAATCAAATGATGGTCCAGGGGATAAAATCCATGCCATAACCTCCATTAGATATGAAAAATATCTAATGGATAAAGGTTATGGTAGGGATTTAAAAACGGCAACACGATTTTTTTTTATTTCTTTCTTTTTAGCTCTATGTCGTGTAATTGAGCGTGAGCTGTCATTCAAACTTAAGAGTGAGAGAGAAGATGCCACTTCATTTTTTTTCTCAAGAAAAAGGAAACATGCCATCCAGCAAGATTCATCCAACAAAGCCAAAAAAGTTAAAAAATGATTCCTTTTTTGTAATAAAACTTTCTTTTTTTCAATTATTTGATATTTTTAAAAAAACTCTTTTTTGACATTTTTTTTGAAAAGCTTTAAAACTGTCTTTCTTTTTTAATACAAAATCACTCTTTTTTTAAAAATTTTTTATATTTTGTTTTTCAAAAAAATAAATTAATGTGAAAAAAATAATTAAGATTTTTTTTAAAAAAAATGTTGTTTTCAAAAAATAAATAAAATGGGATTAATTAAAAGGGGGGAAGAAAGATAAAAAAGGGAAAAATAATTGACACTTAAAAATCAAAGCCGTATCCATCTGTACCAAGTTGAGATTGCGCTTCTCCATTTGCTAATTCAGCATCCGAATTAGGGTTGCCGTCCCCCCCTCCTAAAGTCGGGGATCTCCGGGGATATCCCCGACGGGGACGTCCCCGGTTCCCCGTCCCCGACACTTTTCTTCCGCCCGCACGCAACGAATGCATTCCCCATCACTTGGAATGACGGAAAACTGTCGTAAAAATTTTTTCACAATCTCCGACACTCTCCCTTTAAAGATGTTTCTGAAAAAGTTTCGTTTTATGGAATACTTTGATTTAAATGAATCCTTAAAATATTTATGGAATCATCTTGAATCATTAAATATTAATATTGTTGAATTCTTAAATGGTAATTCTTATGGAATGATAAAACAATGTTTGATCTAAATTATGACTAGAGGGATGCAGGTAGTTGCGCAGGCAGGCCTTTGCTTCTTCGGGTGCACACACAAAGGCGACATAAACGAGTGGGTTAGGCGGAGCTTGATCTGACAGCCCCAGTTGAGCAAAAAAAATCATTTGAATGAAAATATTCTTTTCTGGCTGGTCATTTTTGCAATCAAAGCACAACGTTTTTTTGAATATTTTATATTTTTTGTATTAATATTGTTGAATTCTTAAATGGAAATTCTTATGGAATGATAAAACAATGTTTGATTTGAATTATTCTGTAAGATATTTATGGAATCATCTTGAATCATTAAATTTTCCACCGCAAATCCTTGATCCGTGATTACCAATTTTCTATCACAATCTTCTATTATCTTCGAAATTTTTGGAGTTGATAAGGCAAATTCCTTTGACTCAGATATCCAAATATTCCATAATTTTTGACCTTTTTGGCTTCCAAATTTTACAAATTTACATTTCTTTTCTGCTGGAATTTCTCATATTAATACTTCTTTTGACCTTAAAAGGCAATATTTGTCATCCCTTCAACATGACTAAGGGATGAAAAATATTGCAAGTTTTATAGTAAAACTTAAAGATGTTTCTGAAAAAGATTCTTTTTATAGAATACTTTGATTTAAATGAATCTTTAAAATATTTATGGAAGCATCTTAAGACGCATTCTCTGAGTTCTTTTCAAAGTCCCGGCACAAAACACCCAAAGTTGTCGGCGAGATGCTATTTTCCGTCCCCTAGGGTAATTTTCGTCGTAGAATCCGAATTTTTTGGTTTTGAGACCCCATCTTGTACCTTTCGAAAGTTATCCACTCGGGACCCTCAAAATTTCGAAAAATCGCCAAAAATCGAAATTTATAGCAAATTGGCTATTTCCCCGGTTTTATAGGTTTTCGACCATGCTGATTCAGAATAAAATATCGGCGGCTCGAAAAAACGGCGAAAAAGTGCCGAAATCAGACTTGTGCCGAAAATTTTTTCGGTTTTTCCACGCTTTGTCCGCCTGAAATTGTCGTGCGCGATCGGTTCTCGACGGATTCGGAAAGAGCATGGTCGATTTGGTATATATCTTTTGATGACGTATTTCAAAGCTGTACCAACCGAATACAGTAAATTTCGAAATCGAAATTCACCACAGGGGGGAGTACGTGAAGATTGTCAGAATCGAAAAAATTAAAAAAAAAATTTTTTTCCAAAACTGTCTCATTTTTGTTTCTAATCATCCCAATAGACATTAGAGATAATTTTGGCAAATATTTACTAGTAATAAGTAATATTTTTGGTAAAATTTGTGGTAAAATTTAACTTTTTTTCAAATTACTGTATTTTATAAATAAAATATTTCAGTTTTGTTAGAAATAATATTATTTGATATCAGAAGTAACTTTGGCTACTATTTTTTACAGTAATAATAAATTATTTTTAGAAAAAATACTGTAATTGGTAAAATAATTAATTTTTAACGCAAAATTTTACCAAAATATTACTTATTACTGTAAAAAATAGTAGCCAAAGTTACTTCTGATATCAAATAATATTATTTCTAACAAAACTGAAATATTTTATTTATAAAATACAGTAATTTGAAAAAAAGTTAAATTTTACCACAAATTTTACCAAAAATATTACTTATTACTAGTAAATATTTGCCAAAATTATCTCTAATGTCTATTGGGATGATTAGAAACAAAAATGAGACAGTTTTGGAAAAAAATTTTTTTTTTAATTTTTTCGATTCTGACAATCTTCACGTACTCCCCCCTGTGGTGAATTTCGATTTCGAAATTTACTGTATTCGGTTGGTACAGCTTTGAAATACGTCATCAAAAGATATATACCAAATCGACCATGCTCTTTCCGAATCCGTCGAGAACCGATCGCGCACGACAATTTCAGGCGGACAAAGCGTGGAAAAACCGAAAAAATTTTCGGCACAAGTCTGATTTCGGCACTTTTTCGCCGTTTTTTCGAGCCGCCGATATTTTATTCTGAAACAGCATGGTCGAAAACCTATAAAACCGGGGAAATAGCCAATTTGCTATAAATTTCGATTTTTGGCGATTTTTCGAAATTTTGAGGGTCCCGAGTGGATAACTTTCGAAAGGTACAAGATGGGGTCTCAAAACCAAAAAATTCGGATTCTACGACGAAAATTACCCTAGGGGACGGAAAATAGCATCTCGCCGACAACTTTGGGTGTTTTGTGCCGGGACTATTAGCCTTTGTAAAATTTCTCCAGAGAATGCGTCTTAAATCATTAAATATTAATATTGTTGAATTCTCAAATCGTAATGAATCCTATAATTATGAATAATGGGATCGGCAGTTATACAAATTTTCCAAAGAAATTGTTCAACAAAAATTAAAAGATGTATGTTTTAAAGGGAGTGTCGAAGCCTCTAAAAAAACGCATTACGACGGTGAGGGCGTCGCGGCAATGATAGGGAATAAAAAGTTTGTAAAAATTTATCTGTCAAACCGATGTAAAAGAATGACAAAAAAACAAACTTATCATTCCCCATCATTGTCGTGACGCCTTTACCGTCGTAGTGCGTTTCTTGCTTGTCGTCGACACTCCCTTTAAATATTAGTACCCTTTTTTCTGCTTTTTTTGCAAAAATGTAAAATGGTTTTTTGTCAGCTTTTATCGAAAAAAATGAGATTAAGTGCGCTCTCTTTCTCGCTAAAAATCTTTTTCACCGGCAAAATGCACATTTATTGTGTAATATTAATGAAACAAGGAAGGCTTCAAGAGTTGTAACAGTTTCATATACTGTTTTATGTTCATTTTTAAAAATTCTAAAAGTTAAATGTTACATTTATCTTTTAAAGAAAAAATATGCTTTTTACAATTTGCACATGCATTAAATTTATGTAAGATTTATTAATCAAATTCATCATTTTGAGGATTTCCGCATTCAAAGTCAAAAAATATAAAATATTCAAAAAAAAATCATTTTTATCCATGAAAAAACAAACAAACTGTTCTTTGATAAAATGCAAAAGTGAAAAAAAAATTATTGATGACCTAAATAAATTTATTATTGACAAAAATTAATATTGCAAAAAAGGGCTGTATCTACTTTCAGTACCATTTTTTTTAGTACCACTCTTTTGAGCACCACTTTTTTTAGTACCGCTCTTTTGAGCACCAAAAATCGCTCTTTTGAGTACCACTTTTTTGAGTACCTCTCTTTTGAGTACCAAATGTGGGATTTTTTTTAATATGCAAATTTTTTCGAGGATTCTGCCTTCAGAATCCTAAAGAAATCAAAAAATCAGATTATCCATACAAGGAAACGTCGAATCAGACAATTTTTTTATCTTTAACCGTAAAAATCCCATATTTGGTACTCAAAAGAGAGGTACTCAAAAAAGTGGTACTCAAAAGAGCGTTTTTTGGTGCTCAAAAGAGCGGTACTAAAAAAAGTGGTGCTCAAAAGAGTGGTACTAAAAAAAATGGTACTGAAAGTAGATACAGCCGCAAAAAAGAATAAAGATGCTGAAGGACAAATAGAATCTATTAATTTTTCTCTAAAAGAAACAATTTTCAACGGATGAACTTATTGATTTTTTAAAAAAAAAATTAAGATAAGATATATAGATTTTGACACACCATTGCTGGCAGTAAAATGAGGCAAAAAAAATAAATACAGGAACAACAATGCGAGACCTGAGACTTAGAAACTCGAGACCGAGACATGAGACCATGAATAGGATATTTTCTTTTAGAAAAAAATAATGGATTCCATTTATCCTTTAGCATTTTTATTCTTTTTTTGCAATATTAATAATTGTCAATAACAAATTTATTTGGGTCATCAATTTCTTTTTTTCACTTTTGCAATTTATCAAAGAACATTTTTTGTTTTTTTCATGAATTTTTATTTTTGAATTTTTTATATTTTTTGACTTTGAAAAGAGCTCTGGAAATTCTCAAAATGATGATACAGAATCTGGTAAAAAAATCTGACATAAATTTAGTGCATATTCAGATCAACATACAGAAATAGTGCTCGTTTAAATGCCGCAATAGCAACAGAATTGTTATCTTCAGTCATCTTGCTCCCGAAGCACAAAAACATTTTAAACCCACAAAAGAAAATGTTGATGATGAATTCTTTTATCTTTGAATTATATTCTTGTTGAAACGGACAATAACAAATGACACACTTTAAGCATGTATGTACGATTTTGAATATAATTTTGTTTAGCAAATCAGATGCCGTAATACATTTCTCAAACGCAAAAGCTCCCCCCTTTTTTTTTCGGTGGCATTAATTAATTTAAAAAAAATTTAGAATTTTAACTTTTTAATAACGAGCTTTTATCAATATTTCCAAAATAATTTTGTGAAGCCCCCTTTTTCCAACAAAGTTAATTTTTCTTGGATAAAATGGGATAATTTTTCTTGGTTTTTTGACTTTTAAAATGTATTAATAAGTCGGTATTTTTCTGTGATTTGAAATTAAAATAAATGATATATGAATATATTCAATAGCGTTAAAACTTAATTTTTTTCCAGTCCTTAAAAATTGTGAAAATTAAAATAAATCTAAAAATTTTTAGAACCAATTCGAATAGGCTCGTTTTCATTTTTTAATAAATTTTAAAATATTCAAATTTTTATTGCAGAAAAAATATAAACGTTTTGTTTGAAATTTTTGCTTGGAGAAAACTTAAAAGCAGTTAAAAGAAATCAGTTAATATTGATTGCAATAAAAAGTGATAAGGCCTTTTTAAAGAAACTAACAAAAATGTTTTTTGTCCTTCTACAATTTTTTTGACAAATGTTTAATTTTTATTTCAAAAATAAAGCACCGATCTTTATCACCTGGTTTATCCTCCATCATAGTATCTTTTTTATCACTGTTTTTGCTAAATTAATTTTGTTGTTTTCGGTAATATTTTTATAAACAGAATATATCTATCATTCAATTTAGATTTGCTTAAAATTATTTTGCTTATTTTATTTTCTTCCTTTAAAGAAAAATCAAAACTTTTTATTGGAAAAAAAATGGAACGAGTTGTCCGGAGACCTCTCTCTCTCTTTGTTGCCGTTTCTCTAAATTATGACTAAGGGGTATCCTGACTGGGTAGTCCAAGCAAATCATGTACACACAAAAGTTACATAAATGAGTGGGTTAGGCTGAGCTTTTCGAACGAAAATTTTTAATGAAGAAAAAATTTTCGTTCGAAAAATGAACAGAATAAAAAAATGTGTAATAAAACAAACCTTGTAATCAGTGATGTGCCCGACATTTTTCATCGACTCCGACTCCGGAGTCAAATTCAATCGGAGTCGAATCTATCGACTCCGACTCCGAAAAGCGGCATCTTTATCTTTGATCTTTTGGAATTAGTGACTCCGACTCCGACTCCGGAGTCGAAGTCGATGTGGAGTCGACTCCATCGACTCCGGAGTCGGAGTCGCAACAACACTGCTTGTAATTTTCAATAACAAATTTGCTGAGAATTCAAAACCTTTTATGTTTTATTAAATTTTTAAAAAGAAACAAAAAAAAATAAAAAAACAGATTTTATTATTTTATTTGACAACACAGTCGTAAAAATACAACATGAAAAAATATATAGTTTTTTAAAATTAAATTTAATAAAAAAGTGCCACCATAGTCTCAAATTTTTAAAAAGAATTTTTTTTAAACTTGTTGAAGCTTTATAAAAAAAGGCTTCTCCGAAAAACGTATTAAACTCTGAACTCCAGAATCTGGAGAAGAATTACTTTTAAATAGATAAAAGAGTTTCTTTAACATTTTTGGGAAACAATTACATTTGACCCTGGACTTTCGATAATTTTTTCGAAAATTGGCTGTTGAAAAATGGTGCATTTTCCATGATTATTTTGTTCAAAGATATATCCAAAACATTTGATAAGGCCATAACTTTTATCGCAGAGTTGTTGACATGATGATCGAAAGCTGAGATAACCAGCAAATTTGCCTTTGACAGAAGAAGGATCAGCTGCATTTGACAGAATTTTAAAGCCGCTTTCATCACAATCTGTCAGATTATTTTTTGCAGCTACTGGGGTAGTTTTATTTGTGTTGCTCGAAGAGTATGTTAGCAGATTTGAAGAGAAGCCAACAGAATTGCATCCATCACCGTAACAGCAACAATTTGTTTGAAACGTGGTAATATTGATGCATATGGAAGTAGAAATTAATTGTCCGTTAATCTACAAATGAAATTCTAAATGTACAAAACTAAAAGCGCATTTTTTTGACAAGTTTGACTTTAGCACCATTATGCAAAATGTCATTAAGCACCAAAATTTTAGGTATCTACCCTGGTACCATAGAAATTAGATTTTAGCATTATTTCGATACGAAGTTCCTTTCAACAGTAAATTAAACTTACACTGCAATTTGAATTACCGCAGGAAAAAGTTGCAACTTTATTGAACGTATCATGTTGGGTTCGGCATGTAACAGAATATGGATCTATACAGTAAGTGGGAATTGCAGTTAATGGAAGCGTTGTATTCATTAATCCCTGGAGACATTTCAAAGTACTTGATGATGGAGCTTTAGGCGTTGTAAAAGTCATTGCTGGATATGTTGTTAAATTAAAGCTGCTACCTCCTGTTACATTCACCCAAAATACTGGTGTAGACATAGAAGTTGTAAAAGTCATGGCTGAAGATGTTGATGAAATGCTTAAAGGATTACTTGTCAGATTTGAAATAAATTTAGAAGTGCAATCATCGCCATAACAACAACAATTTGTTTGAGATTTGCTAACAATAACACAAATCGGATCAGGTGTAAATATTCCATTTATCTAAAAGCCGAACTGTATTAGGACATTTCATCCAAGACAAATTACACTGCAATTTGAATTACTACAGGTAAAACTTGAATATTGAGAATATGAGTCAGAATGCTTTATGCATGTAATTGCTTGAGGATCTTTGCAGTAAGTCGGAAGCGCAGTTAATGGAAATGATGTATTCATTGACAACTGAAGACATTTCAAATTACTTGATGATGGAGCTTTCGAGGTTGTAAAAGTCATTGCTGGGGGTGTTGTTGAAATGTTGGAAAATTTAATTGTAACATTCGAAATAAATTGAGAAGTGCAATCATTGCCATAACAACAACAATTTGTTTGATATATGGTAACATTAACACAAATTGGATCAGGAGTATATTGACCTTTTTTCTAAAAACCTCAACTGTATTAAAGGCTATATTTTGTAACATTTGAGATTTTTTTACGATTTTTGGCGCTAGGAAAAACAAAGTGTCTCAGAATAAATGAACATTTTCCAGGAGTAATTTGGGTCCAAATATACCAAATCTGTCATTAGATTTGAGGTACAACATACCTGACCCAGAATTCAGATTCTGAAGCGGTGGTGTTTTTCGAAAATTTCAAATGTTAAATCAATGATAGCCCTCAACTAGGTGAGTCAACAACCATATTTAACCCAATTATAATGGTTTTATTTCACGTTCGAAAAAAAAAACTACAGTAATCTGGCTCCAGAATCCATCATACCCCGAAAGTAAAAAGTTTATATATTTCCCCATAAACTACAATTATTTGGTATAAGAAAACATCGTAACATTTATATTCGAGGGGGATTTATCATGTTTTTTTGACCAAAAGTCACCACCTTAATACCCCAACATGATTAAAAATTTATAACTCCACAAATTTATTATGAATTACGTTCCGGTAATTTATGTTATGAAATATGATGGGGGTAGAACCAGTGTTGTTGCGACTCCGACTCCGGAGTCGGTGGAGTCGACTCCACATCGACTCCGACTCCGGAGTCGGAGTCGGAGTCGGAGTCACTAATTCCAAAAGATCAAAGAAAAAGATGCCGCTTTTCGGAGTCGGAGTCGATAGATTCGACTCCGATTGAATTTGACTCCGGAGTCGGAGTCGGAGTCGGAGTCGATGAAAAATGTCGGGCACATCACTGGGTAGAACATTCTGGGCAAGTCTTAGAATTTTTGATAATGATTTCGAAATATGGTAATCATCTGGTATTCCATGACAACTTACACTGCAGTTTGAATTACTACAGGTAAAACTTGAATATTGAGAATATGAGTCAGAATGCTTTATGCATGTAATTGCTTGAGGATCTTTGCAGTAAGTCGGAAGCGCAGTTAATGGAAATGATGTATTTATTGACAACTGAAGACATTTCAAATTACTTGATGATGGAGCTTTCGAGGTTGTAAAAGTCATTGCTGGGGGTGTTGTTGAAATGTTGGAAAATTTAATTGTAACATTCGAAATAAATTGAGAAGTGCAATCATTGCCATAACAACAACAATTTGTTTGAGATTTGCTAATATTAACACAAATTGGATCAGGGGTAAATTCATAATTTTTCTAAAAGCCGAATTCTATCAAAAAAATTGGTGCAGAACAATTTACAATGCAATATGAATTACTACAGGTAAAAGTTGCAAATTGAGACTTTGAATCAGATTGCTTTATGCATGTAACAGCATAAGGATCTGCACAGTATGTTGGAGTAGCAGTTAATGGAAGCGTTGTATTCATTGATCCCTGGAGACATTTCAAAAAACCTGACGACGAAGCTTTCGGTGGTAACTTCGAAAAAAAGATAGAAGTGCAGTTATTCCCATAACAGCAGCCATCCTGTTGAATTCCATTAAAACTATGAACATTTTTTCCATATATCTAAAAACCTTTTTAAGTTTAAAAATATTTTTAGAGACCTTGTAGAGGCAAAACAATACTTATACAATCTTTTTTAACTTACAGAGCAATTTTGCGTACTGCATGAAAGAGATGCAAGTTTAGTAAATAAATCGTATTTCATAAAACATGTAATTGCATTTGAATCCGTACATGAAGTTGCAGTTAGAGTTAATGAATCTGTTGTATCCCATAAGCCTTGAATGCATTTTAAAGGACTCGACAAAGATTTTGGAGTTGTAAATGGCAGAATGTTTGATATTGTAATGTTTGAAGTGTTGGATACTGTACCATTGCCTGGGGGAATATATGAAGGCCTGGGAGTTGTCAAAGAGTTGTTTTTGCTTATTATCTGTAACAAAAACTCTGAACTGCATCCATCAGAGTAACAGCAACAATTTGTTTGAACAGCAGATGTGTTGACACAAATTGATTCATCTATGATTTTGTTATTCACCTAAAAAATATATATTTTAAAAAAACTAGCAAAAAGTAAAAACTTACGGTACATTCAAGTTTACTGCATGTAAAACTTGCGAATTTGTTTTTCGAATTATATGACATAACACAGGCAACATCATTAGAATTGGGGCAATCCAATAATCGACCCTCGGTTGCATTTGTTGTATTAAATGAACCTTGAAAACATTTTAAAGCAAAAATATAGCCTGCGACATGAGTAATTCAGTTTTTTTCATAATTAATAAATAAAACACATCATTTTTAGTTAATAAAAAATGTTTTGCAAATTATCGAAGAATTTTAGATTTACCAAAGTTGAATGAAACTGAAAACATTATTGGACATTTGATAAAGGTAATTTAAAAGGTGTAGATTCGGGTAACTTTTCAAAGAAAAAACAATTTTAATGAGATTCTATTAAGGCTTAAGACCATCTACAGATTCCAATAATTCAAAATATTTTTTAGACAAAGAATCAAACCAAAATTCTCAAGGATTGTCTCAGCTTTCATTTCAATTTTATTCCATCAAAATTATTTCATAAAGAGAATCTTGTGTATCGGCAATCCACAGGCTCTTATCAATCATATCAATACACAAATGATGATATCACTGGAGCACAAGTAAAGTTTAGTTTAAGTGGTCCATTATCCGTTGTAACTATGTTTGCATTTGAATCCGGTGGAGGTAATGCCGAATGGCACACTGTTTTTAGATTTTTATGCACCTAGAGTGTCCTCAGCTGTCGTTGCCATCGGTGGACACACAGAAAAAAATATTCGGGGTTGCCCGTTTCTTGCAATAAAAAATTCTTAAAAATGATTTTATTTCGCCGAGAAAAAAATGATTCTTTCAATTTTGAGTTCAATAAAGGTTATGATTTCTAATTTAAAGACAATTTAATTGGATCTTATACACAACCAGTTGAACAATCTATCAATATATTCTTTCATCAATCAGGTGTTACAGATTGATGAAAGAATTTATTGATGCTTTTTTTGGTTGCAACAATAAAAGATTTTATTTGTTTACTTTAAAGTTTAAACTGATAAGAAACAAATAAATTTGAGAAAAAATCAATAAAAATTTTGCCTTTTCCTTTTCAATAAAAATAAAGATTTAAATTTTTCGAACAATGCTTTTTCTAATATTGATTTTTACTTTTATATTTACCGCATCTTTAATAAATGCGAAAGAAGCAGCCGTATGTAAAAGGGTTCAACAAAGGGGATTCTTTTCAATGCCATCAAAAGACATACCTTCAAATGCCCTTGTAAAATTCAGTTTTGATATGTCCGTTTCTTTCAATCCTACTGATTCATCATTTCCAAATATTTTGATAATCTCTAATTTTTCTTTTTCTAATATGAAAAAAGCAGACGAAAATAATAATTTTACTTTCAATAATTTATCATTTACTTTTTTCGGAAACCCTCACAAAATAATTGATTGTTTTTTGATAAAATCAATAGAAAATTGTACATTCAAATTTGGCAATGGTGAAATAATTTATTTTTTAAAATACAAATATTTTAAATCTCAAAAAATTGCTATTGGACCAAATTTATATGTAAATGATGGAATATTTTTTGATGGTAAAACTGCGGAATTATGGAATCCAATTACAAATTTGTCGTGTATTAATTATGATTCAAGTATTTTCTTTTAAATTTGAATCAAAAAAAGTTTAATATTTATTTTAGCAAATGAAAATATGCATTTTTTGCAGACTTGTTGTTGCACTTCTTTTGAAAATATTCAAATTCCTAATTCAAACAATGGTTTGATTTTATATAATTTTATATTGTACATAGGGCTTCACCCAGAATGCAAAAGTACCAAGGCCGTATATTGAAAAAAATTTCGGAGGGGGCACAGCGATTTTGGGGGGTGGGGCACGCCTTTGGTCTTTTGCCGCCGACAACACGAAGCGGCAAAAGATCAAAGGAAATTCCTCAGTTTCGGGGGGGGGGCACAGGTGCCGAATCCCCCCCTAAATACGGCCTTGCACAAGTGCCATTCTTAATCAAGAACTATTTTCTTTGGCACTGTTAAAAATGTCATTGTCTATCTATGTGGTTCACATATATTTTTCGATCCGGGGCTTTGTTTTTCGGTAACATACATAGAGGTCTTTTGATTTGGGCAAAACTAATTTCAAGAATCACCGAAAAATTTTCCAAAACAAACAATACTCAAAGTCGATTTCATTAAAAATAATTTCAGAAAAATGTCAAACTTTTGAAACATTTTCAACAATTTCTGATCCCTCTACAATTAAATCTGTAACCATAAAAGCACATTATTCTGTATCCTCAAATAATTCACTTGTAATAAATGTTTCACTTTTGAAATCTCCTGATCCCGCATACATTTATTACGTCTATGTCGGATATCCATTTGTTTCATATATTAATGGCAGTTCCATCACACAAAATACAAGTTTTTCTTTGAATTTAGAAAATGAAAAACAATATGAAATATTATTTGATTATAATCCAAGTGCCAGTGATTCTGGGGATGGAATATTTAAATATGGAGGAGTAAATCTTGGAGAAATAATTATTCGAAATGGAATGTTTTTGAAAAATATTAATCAGCCATATTCTTCTGTGAATCCATGTTGGACTAAGTTTGCAAAAGTGCCATTTACAAATGCCATTTATAATTCTTCTTTTTGTTGCACAAATTTTTTTCCCCAAACATCAACAAAGTCTTCATCATCCCTTCCATCAACGACTTCTTCAAATAAGACAAATAATGTGGAAATTAATTTATTTTTATTGTTAATCACTTTTTTTTGTGGAAAGAGTTTTAATTTTGAAAAATTATTTACATGAATAAATTTCTAATAGTAACATATCTTGAAGTGCCAATGATTACTCCAAAATACAGTGCTCGAAAAAAATATGAAAACACCCTTAATTTTATCAAATTTTTGTTGTTTTTGGTTCCCTACAAAAATTGTTTGGTGATTCTGATAGTAAAATCAGTTTGTCGAGTGACATGTTTCAGCGTTTTGGCCAATTTCGATTTTCGGTGTTCTCGCAGCGAAAATGCAAAAAGACCTAAAATCAAAATTTCGGTATACAGTAGCTTCAAATTTTTTTTATGTCCACTAGATAGCCCATGGCTTATATAGTCTATATCCCAAGTTTTAGGATTTTACATCTAAGCATCTTTTCAGGCCGAGGTATCAAAAGTGCAAAAAATGGTCAAAAATTGGCAAAAACTGAAAAAAACAGCTATTTTTTTCAACTTTAATACCTCGGCCTGAAAAGATTAGATGTAAAATCCTAAAACTTGGGATCTAGACTATATAAGCCATGGGCTATCTAGTGAACACAAAAAAAATTTCGAAGCTACCGTATACCGAAATTTCGATTTTAGGTCTTTTTGCATTTTCGCTGCGAGAACACTGAAAATCGAAATTGGCCAAAACGCTGAAACATGTCACTCGATAAACTGATTTTACTATCAGAATCACCAAACGATTTTTGTAGAGAACCAAAAACAACAAAAATTTGATAAAATTAAGAGTGTTTTCATATTTTTTTGGAGCACTGTATTTTGGCTTGAATCAAAACCTTTCAATCACCATGCATAAATTTGTTTTTTTGATATAATTCTTTCATTTTTGCGTTTCAAAAATAGCAGTGTAAAATTTCAATATATTAAAATTCGTCAAAAATATTATTGTTTTTTGATATAAACTATTAAATATTTAAGGAATCAAGGTTCAAAAAAACTGATTTTTAAAAAAAAAGTACACAAATATTTCAATAAAAAAAACAATTGTCGCTGAATAAATAAATATTCAGTTTTTAGAATCGACTGATTTTTGTAAAAATAAGCAATCCCTTTTTTTATCTAAATTTTTCATATTTCCACATGTTTTTTTAAACAATAACAAAGTCTATGTAAATAAATAAATGAAGGTTTACCAAAAAATTTTGGTATAAAAAGGAAGAAAATATTTTGTTTTGTATCAATTTGAATAAAGATAATTGATAACTTTAAACTGATTATGGAATTCAAACTTGTATTTTTTATGGTAGCTTTGGCGGCCGTATTTTCCCTTTCCTTTGGAGACAAAATTTCACCCTTTGCTGGAAATGTGAAGCAGGTGGCAGAAATTATCAAAAAATTGACGGAAGAAAATAAGGTGGTTGTTGAGAATCGAGTTGGAGAAGAGATTTACCTTAAATGCGCTTCCGGGGATGATGACATTGGATGGCACACCCTTAAACCTGATGATGTAAGTTGGAATTTAAGGGGAGAAAAGTCATGAGAGATTTGGAATTGATTAAAATTTGGCATTTGGAACGCTTCGCCAAACGCGCCGCCACATTTAAATATTTTTTTGCCACAAACTATTTTCAAAATATTACTGGCAGAAGTTTGATTTTATTAAATCAAAATAGGAACGAACTTTATTAATATGGAAATTATAAAAAGTATATTTTTAGTTTATTGCATGGGGCTTTAAGAGTCACGCAGGTGGACGAACCTGCTTTTGGTGTTACGCAAACAACAATGGCAAAGAAGCACGGGACTCAAATAATTGGTATATGCATTTCAACGTTTGGGGATTGTAAGTGTATCGAATATAATTTGCATAATAATAATAATAATGATAATATTAATTCTTTTAAGCAATGATTGTCCCAATGCTCCTAAAGATCAACCTGATGTCACCACTATCGCCGTAAAAAAAGAGGGAGCATTTTATAATGACCAAGAATTAGGAAAATGGGGTCCACCACCTTCATAAATAATGTGTTTCTTATCTCTAAGATATTGCTTCCAATGTATATAACTTTTGTAAATATATTTTTTAAACTGTTTTAATGTAATATTGCTTGAATAAAATTTTTTAATTTTGCTCTATAGGTTCAAGATATATATTTTCAGAATCCCCACATACTGGGCTATTAAACAGTACATTATTTAGCTCTGAAAAAATGAAAATGCAAATTTTTTACCAGGGTTTAAAATCTCAAATAGCATTATTTCAACATTAAAGGTCAGATAAATTTTTTTACGGTAGCCATTTTATAGCCCTTACTTATGTGTATAATCCTGGGCAAGGCCGTATATAGAAACAAATTTCGGATTTTTTAAATTAATCAATTTAATAGGTGAGAATTAAAATAATATTGTGAAATTATCTGCCAAGTAACTTGCCAGGTTCAAATTTTTTAAATTAATCAATTCAAGCTTCGTTGCTTTTTGTTTAATTTAATTTGTATTTCTTCTATTTAAGGATGGACGAGGGCCTAGGGCTTTTGAAAAGCCCGGGCCTGGAAAATAAGGATCGGGCCGGGCCCGGGCCGGGCCTTTTGAATTTTCTGAAAAAATTTTTAAAAATTCTACAGGTAAATAAAAAAAAAAAAAAAATAAAATATCATATTTGTTCATTTTTTTATTATCACTGATTAGATTTTTTAAATGCTCTTTCAAAAAAGTGCATTTTTTCTTTATTTCTCTGACTGTTTTTTTAAAACTCACACTTTGTAATAAAGATGACCTTGTATTTATTAATTCTTCCAGGATATTTTAAATTGGTTTAATTACCCAAAACGTTAAAGGTAATATTTTTTTTGGCCATTTTCCCCAAAAGTCCATCATTAAGGAGGCCATTTAATTGTAATAAACCATCCAAATTGAGAAGATCATTCAAATTAAGGGTTGATAAAAGATTTTTGAGAAGAAGGCAAATGGTTTCGGGGAAATGGCTTTCGGGGAAATGCTTTTCGGGGAAAAGTCCGAATACCCGGTAAAAAGTCGAAAATTTTGAATCCCCCCTCCGTCAGATTTTTTCCTTTGATGTTTGCCGCTTTTAAGGTGAGCGTCAGATTTAGCTTACACACATCCCACCTCAAAAACACCAATGTCAGATCTGTACGCTCCCTAATAGTTGTTCCACTATTAATTAAGAATAATGTTTATGACATCAAAGATACCTTTCTTCTTTTTTGTTTGGCCGCAATCTGTTTTTTGTTTGCAAAAAAAGAAGAAGAAAAAAAATGCGTAGAGAGAGAGCGTCTCTTTGGTTGTCTGCCGTTTCGGTGGAATTTCTCTTGCGTTCTTCCTTTTATTGCATGGCTCGAATATAAGCGAGTTTGATTTAGTTAATTTCATGGGAGTGGCATCCCTTGAATACCGCAATCTTGCAAGGACTATCCGTGTATGGCCTAGGGGTCAGATATGTTCTCCCTTTAGATATGTATCGTTTACGATCTATCTTTAGCAATTATTCGGCTCATAAAATGCTATCACTTCGTCCACGGCACATTCTGGGATGTTCTGTAAAAGCGTAACGGCACGATTTATATTATATAAATCTGAGTCAGCAAAAACATATGCAGAATGGAGATGTGTCATCTGGTAAAAAAATAAATAGTGATTAAATTAGACACCGGCAAGTGAAAAAAAATTTTTCGAAAAAATAAATTTTTTGGTTTTATTATAGTACTTTTGGGCCTGAATAAGAATAATATAAAAACAAAAAATTAAAAAAATTAAGTTAAAGCGTCAAAAATGCCATCTGAAAATTTCAAAAAGTAAAAATTTTTGGTTGAAAAAAAGACACTTTTTCTTTCTTTTTTTGCTACAAAAAATGCGTTTCGATTATGTTTTAGAAGGACTCGTTGCCAAAACAATGCATTCCTTCGATTTTTTAACGTTTTTGATCAAAATCTAACTCTGCGATTGCTCCCTATTTTTTTCGTGTGCTTTTGCGTGCTTTATATTTTTACCATAGACGTATTTTTTGAAGGGCTATCGAACTGTGCCACCAGTTATGCTTATTTGGGCTTACTAAGGGGTCAAAAGTCGAAAAAACATGTATTTTTTGAGTTTTCCACCCTTTGTCCTAGGGGAAAATTTTTTTAAATGTCATATTCGGAATCAGCATAAAAAATAACATCTAGTAGCTCTAATTATTAGAGTCTAAATCAAAATTTTATGTTTCATACTGTAACGAAAAAAATGTCAAAAAAAGGAAAGGAAAAATGTTTGCTTGCCGGTCTCTAGATTAAATCAAAAAAATTGCGGTTTTCTTCCTTCGGAAAGTTTTTTTGCAATTTTATACAAAAGTATCATTGGAAAAAAAATTGAACAGAAAAAGTGGGTGTAATATTTTATTATTAAATTATAAAGTATTACATCCACAGAAATGACACCCAAAAACCAAACAACTTGCAAAAGATTTTTTAAAAATGGCAAATTAAATCAATAAAAGAAATACAAAAAGGAATCAGATAAACTTTTACAAAAATTTTTATTTAACTTTGACATCTTTTTCAATTAATAAAAAATCTATTTATTTTCTACAGTACCCTCAAAAGCAATATAATATATATTGGAATCAGATAAACTTTTTTTAACTTTTTCAATCTATTTATTTTCTACAGTACCCTCAAAAGCAATAAAATATATGGCTGATGAATTTTTATTCAACATTTTTTTCCGTGTTTTATTTTGTCTACCTTTTTTTAAAAAAAGAGAGAAATTGTTTTTAAAGAGAAAGAGACTTGCATTTTCTCTGCTTCTCTAATCGAAGCAAGCGCAAAAAGTGAAACGGGCCACTTGTGCTGTTTCACTTTCAGTCGTATAATACACAAAAAAAACTTTATGCTTTGGTTTAATTACCCAAAGTTTTGAGGTAAATATTAAAACAGCCCGGTTTTTTTGCCAGCGGCTAAATTAAAATAAATTTTGGAAAGTTTTGCTTTTTAGCAGAACAAATATAATAAATGACAACAACAATACTTTTAAATGTAAATCAAATAAATGCCAATATTAGCTATAACACTCAGTTTATTGATTTTACCCGTCCCCCTATCCCATGTACTAAGTTATGTATTCTTAGGGTTTCTTAGGGTTTCCTCAGGGTTTCTTAGGGTTTCCTCAGTGTTTTCTCAGAATGATGAAAATTTATTGAAACTGTTTTCATTTTTGAAAATCAAATAATTGCCAATTTTATTTATCGTAGTATGTACTATATGCAAAGTCTTAAAATAAATAAAATATCATATTTGTTCCTTTTTTTTATTATCACTGATTAGATTTTTTAAATGCCCTTTCAAAAAAGTGCAATTTTTCTATATTTCTCTGATTTTTTTAAAATCCACATTTTGTAATAAAGATGACCCTGTATTTATTAATTCTTCCAGGATATTTTAAATTGGTTTAATTACCCAAAACGTTTAAGGTAATATTTAGCGCCATTTTTTGTGGCTTAATAAATTTTGGAATGCTTTTTTCATTGCAAAAAAAGCTTGTATTTTTTAAATATTTTTTTGAAATGGATTACTGTAATTATACATGTTGCAAAAAAAAAGAAATATAATTTTTAGTGCTGTTTTATTATGTACAAAACATAAACGAATAAATTAAGTATGATGAAAATGAGATGAGATACAATGTATTGTATTGATATATTTACAAAGTATTTTTATATAATTGCAGTGTTGGGTGAATCTATTTTTTTAAGATTCCACCAAGAAGGCCACCTTTTTTTCCACCACCCAAAAGTCCACCAAGAAGTCCGCCATCATTTTCACCTCCACCAAGAATACCTCCAAGAAGGCCATCAAGAAGTTGATTTACAACACCATTTTCTCCCAAAAGTGATCCCAAAAGTCCATCATTAAGGAGGCCATTTAATTGTAATAAACCATCCAAATTGAGAAGATCATTCAAATTAAGGGTTGATAAAAGATTTTTGAGAAGAAGGCAAATGGTTTCGGGGAAATGGCTTTCGGGGAAATGCTTTTCGGGGAAAAGTCCGAATACCCGGTAAAAAGTCGAAAATTTTGAATCCCCCCTCCGTCAGATTTTTTCCTTTGATGTTTGCCGCTTTTAAGGTGAGCGTCAGATTTAGCTTACACACATCCCACCTCAAAAACACCAATGTCAGATCTTAGGCTTAGGCTTAGGCCTAAGCCTAACCAAAAAACTAAAAACCGAGTACCAGGCGAACCGACAGCACTGTTAGTGACTGGCAAGCAACAATTTTTCCTTTCCTTTCTTTGACATTTTTTTGGTTACAGTATGAAAAAATAAATTTTAATTAACTGTCTAATAATCAGACCTACTAGATGTATTTTTTTTCAGTTGCCAGTGTCTAGTTATAGTTTTTAGCCTTTTTTTGTTAACCGGCTTTATAACATGTAAGTAAGAAAGAAGAAATAAGTTTTGTTAAATAAAAATCTGCAGGAAACTTTTGCTACTGTATTTTTTTCAATATACTTGTTTAAAGTAATACTAATATTTGTAAAATATTTTGTGTGATAATATTTTCTCATGTTTTAAATTATGGTGGCGTTAAATACAAAAATGATTTATGACAGGAAAGCTTAAATGTTGAATTAGAAAAGCAATAACCTATAAATCCACTTTAAGAAGATTCATCAGGGCTTGTTGCGATATCATATCGAAATTGATCTTCATCGCTATCCTTATTCAGCATTCAGCCTAACCCGTCAGTAGACGGATATCATCATCCGGACGCCTCACATCGAATCCAGCCTTCAATTTTTCACGCCGATGTTTTGCAAAATATTTTTCAATGCCATGTAGGAGAAAAAAACGGTTTTTTTTTGTTTTTTACTGTGTGTTGAGCTGTCCAATGAGATTTTAAACCCAAATTCTGAAACTTCTGCAAATCAAATTTCCTTCCTTTCTTTTTCAAAACATTTCCATTACGGTCTGTTTTGGCTGGCACTTAGAAAAATAGAAAAAACGATTTTAGTTTTTTTAATAATTAAGAAAATAGCAAAAAATTTCAAAAATAGCAGAAAACAAAATGCTGAATTTGATGTATTTTTGCATCACATTTTAAGTTTTTCATAGCGAAAACGTTTTCTGTTACCCTTATTTACTATTATTTAATGCTAAAATTAACTTATATAAGAAAAGCAGCGTTTTAAAAATTCAAATTTTTGCTCTCACTGGACAGTTCAACACACCCTGTTTTTTACTTTTTTTTCAACAAAAAAAAACGAAAACTTTTTTTGTCACATGGCGTTGTAAAACATTTTGCCAAACATCGGCGTGAAAAATTGAGGTTGTTCGCCTATGCTAAATCCGAGGTTCGCCTATGCTAAAAAAAGAAAAAAAACGCCTCTATTTTCTTTCTTTTGCTTTATTTTTTGGTTTCGATGTTTGGTGACCAGCGGAAAGTAGTGAAGAAAAAAAAATGCATAAACAATCGATTTCAAATGTTGTTGTTGTTATTTTTGTTGCACACTCGGTTATTTTTCTCATATTTTCTCAGAAACACAAAATATTTCTCTAAAAAAATGTGTGAAAAAAAATTTATCTGTGTTCATAAGTTTTTAAAACTGTTTTTGAGTTTATTTTTCTTAATGTGTAGTTTTAATATAAGTAATTTTTTAGAAATAGCAAAGTTATAATTATTTTATTTTCTCGTTTTTAAGTTTTTCTTTAAATTGCTTCAAATATTTTTTGTATTTATCTATTTAAACTATTTATCCCCCAAATTAAAATTCGTTTTTTTAGTCAAAGAACATTTGTAATGGATTTTTTGCAAAAGAAAGCAACAAATTTATTTTATTTTCAAAAAGCATATTGCCTGCGGGAAACAAAAGTTAGTTCAGCGGATCACGAAAATTATGAACATCCACCTTTTATGAATGATTCTCGACGACCACATACTGGAGTTAGTTCATTTTTTATAGATTCCATCTGAATTCCTCGTAAATTTTAACTTTCGCCACTTTTTGACAAAAATTGTTTGAAATCATTTTGGTTTCTTACATAGACTTTTTCAAATACAACCCTTACTACCCGAATTTAAGGATGGACGAGGGCCTAGGGCTTTTGAAAAGCCCGGGCCCGGCCCGGCCAAGCCCTAGGGCCGGGCCGGGCCGGGCCTGGAAAATGAGGATCGGGCCGGGCCCGGGCCGGGCCTTTTGAATTTTCTGAAAAAAATTTTAAAAATTCCACAGGGGAGACCAAGACAAAATTTACAAAAATTTTTAAAATCAGGGCCCGGGCCGGGCCAGGGCTTTTTTTTATTTATAAGGGCCAGGGCCGGGCCGGGCTTTGCGAAATTTTGAGGGCCCGGGCCGGGCCCGGGCCTGAAAATTCGGGCCCTCGTCCATCCTTACCCGAATTTTGTATTCCCCAAAATTTTGTTCACCCCCCCCCCCTTCCCTGGCTAATTTACACTTCGTTGCCCTTACACTTTGTTGCCGTACCCTTCGTTGCCCTACACTTCGTTTCCTACACTTCGTTGCCTTTACACTGTTATTCACTTAGATCCTATCTCATTAGGTTAGATCCTACCTAATTAGGCTATCCGATGGGCCTAAGCCTTAGCCTTAGGCTTAATAGGCGCCCGAAGGGCGCCCTTAGAGAATTCGATGGAGTATAGCAATGAAATTAAGATGATTTTGTAAAGGCAACGAAGTGTAGGTCAACGAAGTGTATGTAGGCAACGAAGTGTAGGGCAACAAAGGGTACGGCAACAAAGTGTAAAGGCAACGAAGTGTAAGGTAGTCCCCCCCCCCCCTCCCTCCCTTAAAGGAAGTTTCGAAGGCAATGAAAAAGTGAAAGACGCAAAATGCAATGACAAAGAATGAAAATGTGTGTGCATTCATACGCACTTTTTTATTCTTTATCATTGCGTCTTTCACTTTTTCACTGCCATCAACACTCCCCTTAAACAAAAATAAATATTTAAAAAATATTTAAAAACTTTTCCAGCCTTCAACTAATGACGTTGGTGGTATTCGTTCCAGCGTTTCAAGAGCACATCCAATTGATAGTACAACGACATCCACAAAGATGCTTACAAGCAATAATCACATATATATTATTGGTTTAGGAATTGTAGCAATTGCGGCTTTTATCATTTTAAGAAATTATTAGTTAAAATTATTGTGTTCATAGATTTATAAATATTTAAATAGGAATAAATTTTTAAATACTTGGAAAATTATTATTTAAAATATTTGTTGCTGCATAACAATTGATATATTTATTTTGGTTAAAATAGAGTCTGTTTTTACTTTATATTTTTAGTTATTTCCAAAAATGGAGTATTTTGGCACAAAATTTCTTGGTCTTGCTGGGATTCAAAAAGCTTATATGAAAACAGACCCGGATAAAATAACAACACCTGATCACGAACATGTCGAGCATCCTCCAAAAATGAATGACAATGCTTCATACGATTCGAAGCATAAATCCTATTCAGGAGTAAGTTTAGTTGTAGTGCTGTATTAATCGGGAAGTCAGGACCAGGGGTACACCCCCCCCCCCCCCCCAAATGGGAAAAGAATGAAAAAGTGCGTATGAATGCACACACATTTTCATTCTTTATCATTGCATTTTGCGTCTTTCACTTTTTCATTGCCTTCGACACTCCGTTTAATATTAAATTTTTTTAGCCATCCACCCAAGAACCGGCCGTTAATTCTATAGCTGGTCCCCGAGCTCCTTCAAAATTGGAAGCCTCTTCTACCTATGTTGGACTTGCTGTTGCAGTTATTGCCGGTATTGCACTGGCAACACGCTTCCTCAAAAAATAAAGAATCAAAAATGGCTAAACTTGAAAATTTAAATAAAATATATCACTGCCTGCTTTGTTTGTATTCGAATCATTTGTTTGCAAGAAAAAGTATTATTCATAAAATTTCTTAAATTTTTAATTATATTTAAGCTAATCAAGGCCGTATACTGAAAAAAATTTCGGAGGGGGCACCGACCGTTTGGGCGGGGGCACACCTTTGATCTTTTGCCGCCGCCAACGCGAAGCGGCAAAAGATCAAAGGAAAATCCTCAGTTTCGGGGAGCACAGGTCCCGATTCCCCCACCCTAAATACGGCCTTGAAGCTTATACATCTGATATAATACAACCGATTTATGCACCTTGAATGAAATCATACACTTTCATCTTTTGTCCTCCGATTTTTGAATGCTTAAAAACTTTCTTACTTCATTAAATTGTATTTCTTTATTTTCTCGTTTTTAAGGTTTTCTTTAAATTGCTTCAAATATTTTTTATATTTTTCTATTTAAAAGGGGAGACCCATAACAATTTTTTTATCAGGGTTCATTGGAGCTGCTTTTTTTAAAACCTTTTGCAGCTCCAACAAATAAAAAAAGCAGCTCCAATGAGTCTGAGATCGCGTTGACACCAGGGCTGGACGTAAGTTTCATTTCGTTTCGTTTTGGCGAAACTTTCGCACTTTTTTAGGGTTTCGTTTCGTTTCGTGTTTCGCGAAACAAAGAGTAAAAGTTTCGTGAAAACGATGTGCTAAGAATGATGTAAAAACCCCAAACTTATGGAGAAAACTGAGCGGCAACAAAGTCGAAAATAAAATAATACTTGTGTTTTGAGTTTAATTTTGGCGCTTTTTTTGGAAAAATTTTCTCTAACGATGTTGCTTATTATGTATTTTGCCAAGACGTTGATTTTACACAAAAAATATTTTTAAATATTTTTAAAATCTCTTTGATTCATTTTAATCTTAAGATGTCGTCATCAAAATACGATAATTAGTCTACAAAAATAATTTTATCATCAAAACTTAATCAATGGAAATGCAAAATATGCACATACACTACAAAACAAGTTAAACGGTATTCGGAACTTTGACCGAAAAAACTTTGACCGACAGAACTTTGACCGAAAGAACTTTGGCCGAAAAGGAACTTTGACCGACTGAACTTTGATCGACAGCACTTTAACCGAAAAGGAACTTTGAGCGAAAGTGAACTTCGGCCGAAAGCACTTTGACCGACAGAGAACTTCGGCCGAAAGCACTTTGACCGACAAAGTTATTCTGACCGACAAAATAAAAAAAGTTTATTCAAAAATTTTCGACAATAAAAACACATTACAAAAAAATTACAAATACCAATCTCTAACTTTCATCAATAGTTTTCCTAATTAATTTTCTCCCCACAAGTTAGAATTCATTAAACGAGGATCATTAAAACATTTCAAATTTTAAAAAAAAAATTTTTTCTTGAATTTTTTTAATTTTGTACTTTTTATTGAAATGAATAAGTGTGAATTTGACCGAAAGTTTCTCCTTTGAGTGCAACAAAATTTTCACACTTATAGGAGAGTATATGACCTAATGAAATTTTTTTGCGCCAAAAAATAGTATACAGAGTGGCCAAAAAAAAGTGCAATTCGATTTTTAAAAACAAACCAAAGGGCCCCAAACCCCAAGGGTAGGGGGAATATATAATTGGAGGGAGGACACATTTGACCCTACAGTGTGACCTATCCAGCATTTTCGCTTCGGGAGTTCTGGGCCCGCCAACTTTTGGGATCCATGTTCGAATTGCACTTTTTTATGTATTCCCCCTACCCTTGGGGTTCGGGGCCCTTTTGTTTGTTTTTAAAAATCGAATTGCACTTTTTTTTTGGCCACCCTGTAAAAGCAAAGCATGCCATTAAAAAACTCATCATTTCAGTGCCATCGTTTTCGCAAGACAGTAAAGTGGGAATTTTTTTGTCGGTCAGAATAACTTTGTCGGTCAACGTGCTTTCGGCCGAAGTTCTCTGTCGGCCAAAGTGCTTTCGGCCAAAGTTCAGTTTCGCTCAAAGTGCTTTCGGTCATAGTTCCCTGTCGGTTAAAATTCCCTGTCGGCCAAAGTTCTTTCGGTCATCGTTCTTTCGGTCAAAGTTCTTTCGGTCAAAGTTTTTTCGGTCAAAGTTCCGGGATTCAAGTTAAACATACTTCGACAACATCTCGTGAAAACTATCTTCAAAATAAACATAAAAACCAATGCGATGAACTTATGACAAAAACTAAATCAGTTAAAGAAGATAGAAAAAAAACTAATCATTAAAAGATGAAGCCATTAAAAAGTTACTGTTTTTGAACTGTAATTTGAAGCTACTTAATTATGACTATTAAAAATTGTTTTTGTTTTGTTGATTTTTTTAAACATTATTACTTTCGTTTCGTTTTGTTTCGTTTTGGCGAAAGTTTCGCACTTTTTGTTTCGTTTCGTTTCGTTTGTCAAATCTCAGTTTCGTGTAGCCCTGGTCGACACCATCAAGAAAATTGCAGCAAAAAATTGTTCAAGGTGGGTTTCCACCTTTAAAATCAAATTTTTCTTCTTATTACTTTTCTCATCCGATCAGTTATTTTCGTTTTTGTCTGTCAAAACTCTCTGTAAGCTGAGATTTTGGAAAAAGTTTTAATTTTATACGCACCACCACCCTATTTTACAAAAAATTACGTCGACCATTTTGAATTTTTTGTGCGAAGACTTCATTCAGAGAACTCGTCAAAAGGAACATTTTGGGAGTAAATTTTGTAAAATTTAAAAAATATAATTTTTTTGTCATTTTTGGGAGCAAAGGGAGGACCAAAGCAAATCACGCATCTTTAAAGTGCTGAAAATGCGTAAACCTTTTTTTTGGCGAAATACTTTTTGGGGTTTGTTTCTGACCCCTAATGAATGGTTTAAACTATGTGGGATGTCTTAACTCAAATATCATAAGTGGTGGTTCCCTTGTAAGTTTTATCTTTTGCTTTTTTAACCATTGTTTGTTTTTATTATTTGTATTACGTAACATCTGGATAGCCACTGTTCATTTTGGAGTACTGTAGAGAAATATTTCCAATATCTTTGAATTTTGCAAATTTATTTTCTTAAAGGGAGTGTCGACGACAAGCAAAAAAAATTTTGTGTGGACAACAAGTATGTTTTAACACGAAAATGAGTTAGAGAAAAGAAATAGCATAGAAAAATGTCTTATTCGTGTAAAAACATACTTGTTGCCAAAAACTTTTTTTTTGCTTGTCGTCGACACTCCCTTTAAAGCAATATTAGTTTCAAGTTTTCTGGGAGGGAAAAATAATAAAAATTAAATTTCAAAGATTAAAAGAAACTTCTGCTTCTGCCACGTTGGAATCAAACGTACATTTAGACACTGGCAGCGAACATTTTTTCCTTTCCTTTTTTTGTCATTTTTTTCGTTACAGTATGAAAAATTAAATTTTTTGTTAAGGCCTAATAATCAGACCTACTAGATGTAATTTTTTACGCTGATTCCGAAAATGCAACTTAAAATTTTTTTTTGCCTTGGACAAAGTGCCGAAAATGCCAAATTACTGTATCGTTTTAACTACAAAACACGGGTTTGAGAAGGTTTGAATCTAAATTTTATATAATTCGATAGAGAATTCAATTCTGATTCCCGTGTATTTTTTTCTTATGTGCGAAGATGAGCGAAAAATGATATTCCCCAAAAACCCCTATTTTTCCACACAAAATCGCCTAAAAAAGGTGTTTTTGGCGACGCGTCCTTCAAAAGCATAAAGTAAATGCATTTTTTTGTTTCAAAAAAAGGAAAGAAAAAGCGTCTTTTTTTCTACCAAAAATTTTTACTTTTTGGAATTTTCAGATGGCATTTTCGGCGCTTTAACTTAATTTTTTTACTTTTTTGTTTTAATATTATTCTTATTCAGACCCAAAAGTACTATAATGAAGCAAAATTTTTTATTTTTTCGAAAATTTTTTTTTCACTTGCCGGTGTCTACGTACATTTTAAAAAATTGTAAATTTTCGTTGCAAGACTATTTGTCGGGTAAATTTTTTAGGAACTTTGACGATGGATTCTGCTCTTATATTAATTTTTCAAGTTTTTCTGCTTCTATAATTAAAATCAGCGTAAAAAACTGAGTCGGATAACAGAGAGTTTTTTGAAAAATAATATCTGTAAAGCAAAATCAACATTGCATGTGAAATTGTCGGGTGATTTTTCCCATTTATTAGTTTTGGCAAAATGTTTTGCTCCGAGTCTAATCCATATTAACTCAACTAATCTTCTATTTGATGATGGATATATACTTTTCTCAACAAAATTATCATTTACTATAGCTTGAACAAATATCAGAGAATGTTGCTGAATCATCGTGGACATATAAAAAGTAAGTATTTTTAACTTTTGTACCATATTTTATATATATTTTTTCAGGCTGCTTTATTTTTAATTCAGAACTATATTTTTCAATAAATTAATTATCAAACTGTTATCAAGTTACGCTAACACCTTTTCCTGTGGGAAACTAACATTTTGATTCTTCATGATTTCGACACAAAATCGTGACGTTTATTGTGATCATCTTTGAATAAAATGTGCTACATGATTGTAATAATTATTGAAAAATATAGTTCTGAATTAAAAATAAAGCAGCCTGAAAAAATATATATAAAATAAGGTACAAAAGTTAAAAATACTTACTTTTTATATGTCCACGATGATTCAGCAACATTCTCTGATATTTGTTCAAGCTATAGTAAATGATAATTTTGTTGAGAAAAGTATATATCCATCATCAAATAGAAGATTAGTTGAGTTAATATGGATTAGACTCGGAGCAAAACATTTTGCCAAAACTAATAAATGGGAAAAATCACCCGACAATTTCACATGCAATGTTGATTTTGCTTTACAGATATTATTTTTCAAAAAACTCTCTGTTATCCGACTCAGTTTTTTACGCTGATTTTAATTATAGAAGCAGAAAAACTTGAAAAATTAATATAAGAGCAGAATCCATCGTCAAAGTTCCTAAAAAATTTACCCGACAAATAGTCTTGCAACGAAAATTTACAATTTTTTAAAATGTACGTTTGATTCCAACGTGCTGCTGCTGCTTCAGTGATGGCTCTTTTTTCTCATTGTAAAAAAATGCCGGAAACTGAATTTCATTGGATTTTTACTCAAAATTAGCCTTGTTTTTGAAAACAACAATTACACCCATCTTTTTTTTTATTTCATTTCTAAAAACCAATGAAAGAAAGAATTGAAGAAGGAAGTTGGCTCGGTTAAAGTTAAATATAAAAGTTGGAAAAATAGCAAAGAAATTTTTTTTCGTTTCAACAACCAAAAAAATTTTGGGCTAAAAAAACTGCTTTTATTTTGTTAGCCTTAAAAAAGCTGATATGGCATGTTAAAAGCTAATAAATAATTAAGAATGAAATTTTTTGTTTTTTAAACAATTAATTATTTTTGGAAGTCTTTGATTTATATATTTTTAACACAACATTGAATCTTGATAAATAGCTTTAATCCTAAAATTAAATTCAAATATTTTTACATATTTTGTAGTAATTTTAAAACAAAATCTCTTGAACGGATTATATTTTTTTTTGAAAAAATCGAAACAACAAAATTGACTTTTAAAAACGCCATTTTCCCCCAAAAATTTAACTCTAATTTTTTAATAAAATTTGCATAATCCGCTTTTTTTGCTTCCAAAATTGCCATTATTTGTTTGTATCTTTTTTAAAAAAATTTTTAAAGAAATTGGATCCATCTTTTTGCCCAAAGTATATATTTTTTTATTGTTTATATTTCAAGGGACTCATAATTTTTTTGCCTTTTTTTAAAAAACAAACAAAGAAAAGACATTTAAAAGTTTTTTTTGACTTTTTTTCAAAGAAAAAGTGTTCCAACTTTGGTCGAATTTCCTAATAAAAGTTTTGATTTATTGGCTACAGTTGTGGGAGGCAAAGAAAAAAGAAAGTAGTAAAAAAAGGGTATTATTATTTTTGATTTGTGGAATACCAAAAATGTGATATTGTTATTTTTTGTGTTTTTAAAGTTATACAACTTTTTTTCTGTTTATTTTTTGGCTACAGTATTTTCGAAATTTCAAAGTTTATATTAAAATTATAATAATCATCAGTAAAACTCGTTTTATTTGGGAGACATTAAATTTTCAGAATAGTATTTTTTGAACATATTTTCTGTTACTATTGATAGTATAAATGCACCGTAATACTGATATAGCCTTATAGAAAGCCCAAAATACTTTTTTTCACAAAGGTTTAAAAAGAATATGGTTAATTATAATTTAGGTATAACATTGCTTAAATAAAGGATTAAAGTTTGTACCCCAGGGCTGTGTGAAATTGGCATTTCGATTTCGTAAAAAAATTTTGATGATTAAAAATATTATTTCGATCGACTATGTACCAAAAATATTTCAATTTCGGTTTTTTCAATTTTAGTTTAAAGGGAATGTTCGCGGATAGACGAACTTTTTTTCATTCCATCTCACTTGTCCTCTTAGCACGAAAATATGTCAAAATTTTAAAATAGTGGATATCACTAAATTTAAACTATTTTTTCTCTTTTTACGATTAAAATTAACCCTAAAGCATGTGCCTACTCACACATTTTTTTCAACCGTTTTAAATTCTCAAAAAAAATTATATAGATCATTTTTTTGAAAACAGTTTGTCCTAGGCTTAATTTTAATCATAAAGAGTGAAAAAATGGTCAAAATTCAGTAATATTCGATTCTAAAGATTTTGGCATATTTTCGTGCTAAAAGGACCCGTTCCATCGAATCCAAAGCAACGAAAAGGTACAATTTTTTGGTCCCATGTTTGGCAAAGTGTGTTTTTTGCAAACGCGAATTGCGGGATTTTCAAATTTTATTTTGGAGCAATATCGGCGCGCCGTCCGATGAAATGATTAAAAAAATTTGTTTATCCCGGACGCTACCTTTACACAGCCTTTAACACAGATCTAAATTGCACCTTTACTAAATTGATTTTATTTAATGTTTAGAGAGACATTGTTTTTGCGCTTTATAACATCAAATTAAATCGTGCATTCTTGCATGTACTTTTGGTCACGAAAATTCTGCATTATTCTGCTTTTTTTACATTTGTTTCTGCTTTTTTTAAACCTTATTTAAATAAAATGAATTTACTTCATTTTTTTCTTTAAAGAAACAAAAAAAAGCAATCAAAGATGAAATCTGATTTAATTTTATCACATTTCTTTTTCTTCGTATTTTCATTTTTGAATTTTAAATTTTGAAATTTTTTTAACAAAAATTAATAAAATTAATTTTTTTTCTTCAAACTTGGCATGTTTTGACAGTTTTTTGATTCGTGTGTTCCAAAAAAAATTTGACGAATATATATAATTTTTTTTTCAGTTCCATGAAAGTTTAAGAATTTTCTTTTTTTTCTGACTTCTGAAGTAAAGAAAAAAGGAACATTTTGTCGTCATTTTAAAAAGAAGAAGAAGAAACAATGAAAATGAAAGAAGGAAGAGAAAAAAAGGGGATGACGCCCAAGGGATTGATTCTTTGATGCTTTTTTCTTTGAATATTTCTTCTTTTTTTTTTGGGTAAAAAAAAATATGAGTCTTTTTTGGGATAAACTTGTGTTGTGATGAAAAGTGATAGAAATATAGAAATAAATGTATATATATATATTCTTTTTGCTTCAAGTCAAAACCCCATTGAAAAATATATAAATATATTTATTTTTTTCTCTCTCTATTTCTATTCTTTGGCACGTGCAAAAAAAATATAGAGAGAAATTGGCACTGCCAAAGATGAAAGAATTATTTTTTCGACAGAAGTTTTTTTTTTCCAAAGTCATTGTTCTTTTGAAGGGCATTCTAAGAATATTTTTTTTTCGGAAGTTATGGTTTTTTTAAGTAAAAAAAATAATATTTATTTTTTGTTTTTGAGGAAATAAAGTTGAGTGAAATTGTTTTGGTTTTTAATTTATTGTTTAATTTTTTGAAAAACAATGTTTGTTTTTCCATATTTTTAATGTCAGATTTTTAACATCGGATTGAACAATAAAACTGTAGCTCTCTGATTTTAGCTAATATTTTAATATTATTTTTTGAAAAATTTAAAAATTTTGTATTTTTTTATATATTTTTCGATCTTTGATTATTTCGGGAATTTTTAATTAAAAGAATACGGTACTTTGTAAACCTTCTTTCAAATTTTATCTTTGTTTTTGACGTGAAAATTTAACACTTTAAATCCTTATCATTTTTGATCAATGAATAATATTTCAGCTTTTCTACAATCAAATATCACACACATTCACTTAATACTTTCCTTCTGTTCCTTCAGAATTTTTTTTTCCATCCAATCATGATTCACATTCTTCAATCAATGATGTCCAAGCCTTCCACCTCTTCCTCGCATCATCATCGAAAAGGAAGAAAGCGATCTTCAAGTGCTTCAATTCAATCTGCATTAGGTGTAGCTCGATCTGTTGCATCACGCTCGGTAACCATGGATCGACTCGATCTTCGATGTTCTACACCACCAGGTCATCGAAGAATTTCTTCCTGCTTTTCAGGACGAGATCTTTGCCTTGAAGAAGATCAAATTGATGCATTACATACAGATTTTTGTAAAATTAAAGATAAATATGCATTTTTTGAAAAGATTTTTTTACAACTTTTTCTTAAAGAAGATCCTGAAGTTGCTGCAGTATTTGGGTTAGCAAATATTCCAGAAAAAGATTTAAAACGAAGAAATGCATTTCGAACACATATTTGTAAATTTCAAAGATTTTGGACAACAATTATTGATTTGCTGCCAAAGAAGGGAAGGGAAGATGAATTGGTACAGATTATACGGTATGTTCAAAATTTGCATATATATTTGAATCCTTAAAATTGTGGTAGTTGCTTGTAAAAACTATCAGTGTTGTTGCCCCGGCTCCTGTTCGCCTTTTCTTTAAACTGAACATTTGCTAATAATTTTTTTTTCAAATATTAAAAGAAAGGTGCCGCTTTTCGGGGGTTGGGGCCACCGAGCCTGTGTAGGTGCGGAGCCGGCGCCGATAACATTCGGCACAAGACTGAACACTTGCTAATGACGAGTTTAAAATTCTGTTCAAGACAAATACGTTTAATTAAATTGGCTGAAAATTATTACCTAAAAAAATCAAAATTCCATTTGAAAAAAAATTAAAAATGTCTTGAACAGAATTTCGAATTATAAAATAATCAAAAACTGCTTTTTACAGAATGGTCGGCCGCCAACATACTCATGTAAAAACTTTAAGCTTTTGCGCGGGCCGATGGCTCTCTTTCAAAAGTGCACTTTTTAATGCATTTATGCATCCCGAGAATGAACATTTAACTCATGCATGGAATATTCTAATTGGATTCTTAATTTATGAGATTAAAGATGCATATCTTTCTCATGTAAGCTATCATCAAATATATACAATATTAAATAAATTATTTTAGATCCGACATGTTCGATCAAATTCTGTTCCACATATTCTTGAAGGATATCGCCTTGATTTTCGAAAAGGTTCAAAATCCCGTGAAAGTTTTGAAGATGATTCAATTGCAGAATAATTTTGGATTTTATATTCCTTTAAATTACTCTTTGCTTATAATATATACATTTTTTATGATAATAATTAGTCAATCGAAATAGATATGTATTTGTTTTTTTTTAAATATGCTTAAGCTTATTAAAATATTTTATTAAATATTTATAAAAATTATTTTTTATAAAACTTTTAATGTAGCCCAAGATTAAAATAATGCACAAAAAATTGGAATTGTTTGAAAATAGTAATACTATATTTCTAATATTATAAAAATAGGAATAATAGAAACTACAATACTAAGTTTTTAAATAATTGCATACTGTATTTTTAATAGCCTATTTTTTTAATTACAAGACAGGTGTGAATATAATTGGCAAATGTATAGATATTCGATTCTTCGCCATGTAATCAATAATTGATTTTTTTAAATGAACGATAAAATAAAATACAGTATGCCCCTTACAATTTGGAAGTTTCAAAGTCGAAATAACCTTTAAAGAAATAAAAATAGTGACATAAATTTATTACAAATTTTTTCTTAATACATAATTTTTTAAATATTGTCGTTTTTTTTAATCAAAAGAAATTTACCAATAAAAATGGATAAATTTTTAATTCAAAGTTGGGACAAAAAAATTCAAATTTGAAGCTTGCGGTTTGCATTGGCGTTGCGTGACTGAACAATTATGGCGGTCGTAACATTTTTTTGTAAAATTGCTGCTGTTTTTTTTTCTCGGATCAAAGGTGCTCCGGCTTTTATATCTATTTTTATTACAAAATCTACATTACATTTCTGTATTGTTTTTGTTTTTGTTTACTGTCTCCTTTTTCTCAACTATATACTATAAAATGGATGATGAAAATGAAAGCGATGCTACCCGATTCTTTAATGTAAAAAGTTCACGTGAATTTTCAAGAGAATTTCTTGGTAAACGTTCACAAAAAGATGTTGATCAAGAAAGGAAAAGTTAGTTTATCATGGATTAATAAAGCTTTTGGATTTAAACATCTTCTTTTAGTCCGACACCTTACTCTTCTACTTGCTGAAGCAGAAGCTAATATCATTGATAAACAAAAGTTTGTTGAATTGGCAAAAATTGAAGCTAAAGAACTTCACGGCCGTGAAAAAGATGCTTACGAGAAATATGAAAAGACTGTAAGAGAAGTGGAAGCTTTAAAAGTTGAAATCAGCAGACTTCGGTTAATTGAAAGAGATTACAACGATAAAAAGGTTTGTTTTTATCCAGGACTAGTTTATCTTCTAATTCTATTGTTTAGGTTTCTGGTGATTTTATTTTACAAAGCTATCGTTCAGCTCTCTCAAAGTATAAAAGTTGGCATGAATATGCTACCAAACAACTTGAAACTATGAAGATCATGCTTGAAGGTTGTGGAAAATGGGATCGTGATAACAGATATAAAATTTACTTTTCCTATAAATCATTACCTCCAACAATTGTTACTGATGGTATGTGATCATTTGTAGTTTCTAATCTTATTTCTGTTACATTTTCCTTTATTGTTTCACATCTGAATTTTTTTTATAATATGCATTTTCTCCTTTTCCCTTTATTTTTGAGAAGGTATAAGCAACCGTATTATAGCTCTTTTGATTTTTAGATCAAGCTACTGAATTGGCAATGGGATCAGTTGTTGATTACAAAGGTATTGATGATGTTGAAAGTATTATGGATGAACGTGATGTTGCAAAATATTTGAGTATGTTTATTCTTTGACGCATATAACCTATTTTTGCATTTCTTTTTAGATAACTCAACACAAACAGAAGAAAATGATTCTAGTTCCGGGATAGATTATTCGAGCTTTAATTCAACCCGAAGTCTTGGTCGTCTTGGAAATAATAATGGATCTTTATTACATGGAAGTGTCATTGAAAATCCTTTTCAAGAATCTTATCATGGATCTCATTTGTCATCTATCAAAATGTCTGGTTCAGAACTTCAATATCTTGATCTCAAAGAACGTATGAAAAAAATGGAGCTTGAAAACATTCAACTCAAGGATCAACTTTATCTTGCTCGCGATGGTGCCAAAAAAGCTTCTGAATTGAAAGAACAAAATCGTGGTTTGATTAATGAAGTTAGCTTTCTCAAACAAAAGATTCAAACAATATATGATGAAAAAGAAAAACTTGCTGAAAACATTCAAAATAAATTATTTGCTGATTTGGTAGGACCAAGCAGGCGAGCAGAATCACGTGAAATTATTGAAAAAGTTATGACAGAAAAAGAAAGAAATGATACATTATTGCGGAAAAATGTTGAATTGGAAGAAGAGATTCGGAGATTATCTGCTGCTTCACAATTGCAAGTTTTTATTCTTGTCCATTGCTTTGTTCTACTTAAAAGTGCTTAATTTTTTAGTCAAAATGTTGGATCATCACAATCCTCTCAGCCATCCAATCAAACCGTTGAAGAAAGTGTTGTATATCGTCATATGAAAGAAAATCCATTCCAACAAGCTGTAAAAGAACATGAAGAACGTGAAAATCTTAAGCGTCGTCGATTGGTTAGTTTCTGTTTGCTATATACCGTAATATTGCTTTATTTTTTAGGACGATGGTGGTTATGATTTAGTACAAAGTATGGAACAACTTGAAGAAATTAAAAAGCTTAAAAATGAAATTGAAAAGCTTAATGCACAAAGTGATCGTGCTAGAGCTTTTCAAAATGAATTTGCTCGAAGATATCGTGAAAGTGTTCGAAATATTACAGGTTATGATATCAAAATGCGAAACGAAGAATTTATTGATGTATGGTTTCTTTTAACTTGATTGATTACTTTTAAATTCGATATTTTAGGTATCAAATGTTTATGATCTTGGAAATCATTTTTCATTTCAACGTGAAGGAAAAGAAATTAATTTGCTCGATAGTGAATATGCCAAATCATGGCAACAATTTATGGAAAAATATTTACATGAATATGATTCACTTGCATGCTTTATGTCTGCAGTAACAATTGATCTTCGAAGTCGTCAACTTCAACAACAAACAACTGATTCACGCTTTGCTTAATTTAATTATTTTTGTGGCTTTTTTTATTTGTTGTACATTTTAAACGTTTTTTTATTGCTGGTACTTTAACAAGAAAACAAAATAAATACAAATTTTGTATTAAAAAATGTTTTAAAACATTTAAAAAATATTTTTTATGTACATTTATCAATTGGGGTATACGGTAGATTTGCTTCAAAAGTTGTTAAAATATTTATCAAAGCAGCCATTGCATCTGCGGCTTTATCAGAATCTGGGCAAACTTCTTTTGTTATTCCAACAAGCTTACATGCAATTGTATTTCCTGAAGCATTCATTATATCTTCTTGTCGAAGATTAGGAAATTGTTGAGAAATTTGTTGAAAGCATTGATTATCACCATTATCAACTTCTCCATCACATGCAAAATCAGTAAAATATTTTAATGCTTGAATTAAATCTCCAACAATATTATCATGGTTTTTATCCTATAATAATTTTTTATTGTTTAATGAAAATGATAAGATCAAAACTTTACACATTGATCAACACATTTATCAACAACTGGTTGATTTAGAATTGATTCAAAGGCTTCTGGAGGTAAAGAAGAATTTTTAAGCATTGGAGAAATATATGTTTGAATATCGGGGATACAACTGGTAATAGTTTGTCGATCATTATCATTATTATTGTATGCTCTTTGTTGAGTACAATCTTGTAGGCATTGAAGGGGTTGTGCGATTGTCCTGTAAAATATCGTTTTAAAAGATGGGTTACGGTATGTTCCAACATGGGTCATATCATAGGGTTACGGTATTCGATTTTTACAAGTTAAGGTTCAATTACAGTATATCTACCGTATACCCCAAAAGTTCTTCTACAGTAGTTCCATTTAAAAAAACCTTACATTTGATCTTGATTGGCAAATGCTTGTGCCATTACTTGTCGTTTAACTCGAAAATCATGAAAGGCACTCATAGAAAAACATATTGTTGGAAAAATCAAAAATAAAATCAAACTTTTCAACATTTTTTTTAGCAAATAATACAAAAAAAACTATTTTTTTGTGAGAGAAATTTGTAATTCAAACAGTTACTGCTTGCTTTTATACTGTTTTTAAACAATTGCAACGTTTATTTACTTTTTTTGCTTTTAACTTTTGACAAACAAAGTTATTTTAAAAAAAAGAGTCTTGAAAGGCGGATATTTTTTTGGAAGAGAAAATAAAAAAGTTCAACCTTTTAAAAAAGTAATATTTTAATATTGACACATTGGTTTTGAAAGTTGTTTTTTTCCCAGTATTATTATTTTTTTGGTATAGTTTCTGATCTATGATGGAGTTTTTAAAAGAAAAAAAAAGGCAAGAAGCAAGTCAGTTAAAGAAAAACTTGATCAAATTGTTCAAAAATCAAAGTGTTTCTTGTTATTGTTTAAGCTTTTTAAAAGTTCTGTTGAATCATCAAAAAATAGATTGACACAAAAATAAAGCACTTTTTTTGTGTGCAAAATTTGCAAAAATAAACAGTTTCTAAAAAATTGTACCCAACGAAATTCATCATTTTATTTTATCCAGCAAAATGATTTTGTTAAAGGTTATCCAAGACTTCACAGTTGGATTCGATAAATCTAGGGATTTTTTTGATATAAAAGTTTTCCCGATTCCAGAAATATCTGCCATTTTACTTTTATCAAGTTCATAGTTTCACTGACCTGATATACATGTAATATCTCTCTCTGTTTTAATTGTCTTTTTTTTTCTCTAACAAAATAGCAAAACCGTGTAAAACGCGTTGTAGTGAGTTCAGCGATTTAGTTTTAAAAAATATGGTATACTGTAATAATAATTAAAATAAAGCACTCAAAAAAACTTTCAAGTGCATATTTGTAAATAAAATGGAATACTGTAATTGTGATAACAAAATAATTAAAAGTTTTGAGAGTATTATTTTAAATATTACAGTATCCAATTGAATTAAAAGCAACAACAAAATCTTTTCTTTTTCTTTGCGGGAGTTTCAGGGTTTTGGCCAATCTTTGTTGCTTCAATTTTTTCTTCTTCTTTAAAAACTTTTGGAGCTGGTTGGATTCCATGGGGCTCAAAATGCAATTTCCCAGCTTTCATTTCTTCTTTCCACGTTTTTTCCGGGGTTGTAATAAATCGATTCTTAGAAACTTCCTCTTCAACAAAAATAATTTCTTCCTTCAAAAAAATATTATATTTTTACTTTTTTGTGATAAAAAAAAACAAACTTGAGCCGGTTGAAGGTCATTATCAATTTTAACAATCACATTTCCACCGTAATCCTTTTTAAATGAATTTATTCGAGCTTTAGCTTTGTAAAATTCATTTTTGGGAAACATTTTTTTGGGAAACGGATATATAAAAATATGAAATCTATCAAAGCCTTTGGCAACAAAGAATTAAATTCCACACAAAAAAGAATACACCCTATTTTTGTAACCATCATTTTTTTGTAACCATAGAAAAAAAATATATATAAATAAATATTTATTCAAAAAACATGTTTATAAAAAAGTTTTTATGCTTTCTTTTCCTTTTTCTTCGTCGAAGTACCATCTTTTTGTTTTCCATTATTATTATTTTTTGAAACATAAATATCTCCATCATCATCTTCATATTCATAACAGATAATTTGATTAATAATTAAACAAATAAATATAATACAAATTAACATTCCAAGTGAACCACCACCAATAAGATACATGGGAATACTGCTTTTTGCTAAAATAAATAAACATGTTTAAAAAAAGCTATCAGGTATCAAAGCTCTCAAAAAACTTACGTCGAGGCTCATATTTGACATTTACAAATTTAGTTTTACGAGGATCTACTGGACTTTTTGTTGGTGCTTGATTTTGATTTGGTTTCGTTATTCCAATTGGTTTTGGGGTTGTTGTTGTTGGTTTTGCCGTTGTTGTCGAAGGTAATGGGGGTGGTTCAAAACCCGGCCAATAAAGTTCTAAATATATATATATAAGTGTTAAAAATTAAATACATATATAAAACATACGTAATGGTTTTGGATCAAAAATTGTAATATTTCCAAAGGCATTTATTTGAATGCCATCCGCATCCTCCATTTCATTGACATCAGGATCAGAGGGCATATTCTGGGAAAGACTAGAAAAATGCATTATTTGAACAACAAGTGGAGGATGACCAGAACGAATAATAATAAGTTGCTTTGAATCTTTGCAAATAACTCGAATATTTGGATTTCCTCCGCTATCAGTACAATCAGGACATGGAAAACTTGTATTAGTAGCCTTTCGATCAGTAGTAGATCCCGTTACATTTACAATATGAATTTTAGCCATTCCAGCAATATATGATAAAGCTCCAGTAAATTCATTTTCGCATACAAAAAGTGATGAAGGCCATAATGTTCGATTTCCATATTCTTCTTCCATTTTATCCTTGTAAGCGTAACCAGAAAGTATAACCCCATCTTTTTTTGTGCAATCTTTCTGTCCCTAAAATATAATATATATACAAAAAATGTATTAGTACCAACAAAAAATGTATAAACTGAAACTTACAAAGAAGCAAGTATATATACAAATGTTACCATGTTCATTTGCCATATAATATTTAAAGGTGATATTATTATCGTAGGAAAGATGTCCTCTATAATTAAACATTTCTTGTTTATTGTCAGAACTTGCACAATTTGCAAGTCCAAAACTGAATTGAGGATAAAATCTAAGTTTCTTTGATTTGTATTCCAAAAATGATATTGTTACATTTTCAAAGCTGCTGCCATCTTTTTCTGGATGTATAACAACTGGAAGCATCTAAAAAGTAAATAATATTTAAACATATAAACTTAAATAAACTTACTGTATCATTTGGAAGAAATACAACGGCGGCAGCACCATTATATATTAATTTGCTTAACATAAAAGATTGATTTTCATACCACCATTTATTTGTTGCAACTTCAAATTTCATTTGATTATCATATTTAATTTTAACTTTTGTATTATTTATTGAACGTGGAGGTGGGACTGTTATTGGTGGCATCGTTGTTGTAGTACTTTTTTCTTCCTCGGTTGTTGTTGTTATTGGATTTACAGTTGTTGTTGTTGTTGTCGTGGATTCCGTTGGTGTTGTCGTTGATGGATCATTTGGTGTTGATGTTGATGAATAATTTGGGCCTGGTGCTGGTGTCAAAGTTGTTTTTGTTCTATTTAATGGTGTTGCTGGTATCACGGTTGTTGTTGATGAATTATTTGGTGGTGGTGGTCGATGTTGTGGTGGATTTTGTGGTGCTGGTGGACGTTGTGGTGTTCCTGGTGCCGGTGCTGGTGGACGTTGTGGTTTAGGTGCAATTTGTGGTGGTGGACGCGGTGGCCTTGCTGCTAATGGACGTGATCCATCATTTAAAGACGGCGCTGCTTCTTCTTTTCCAGACACCCTTAAATCACCCAATAAAAAACATAATATTGATAAAATAATTATTGATTTCCAGAAATTTGATAACATTGTTTATTAAAAATTTTTGAGAGAAAAACTGCATCAACAAAAAAAGAGATTTTGCAAAATGAAAAAAAAACGTAGTATAGAAATATGCAAATTTTGTCAGCCAATTATTCGAGTCATAAACTACAGTAATCGAGCTTCAAGTTTTTGTTATAACTTTTTTTTATGATAACAATTCAGTTTGTGGTTATTATTTCCTTAAATGTCATTTTTAACGTTTTTTGCTTTAAGTTTTTTTTCAAAATTTGCCAGGCAATTATATAGTTATATTTGGAGATTTTGTACAATAATAAAATTTTATTTTAACGCAGAAAATTCCATGGCATTGTCAACATTTTGTCTTTACAAGAATAGACGCCTGTGACTTTTAAGAAAGATAAAAATCTATCTCTGATTCTATTTAATTCTTTTCCCGAGCTTATCCTTTTAAACTTTGTAAAAAAATTATAATTTTCAAAAAGTCTCGGATATGAAATAGCCTCGACAAAAAGCTAAGGCATCATTATTTGAAAAGTTAACGGCTACATTTTTATTTTTTTATTAAATTACATTATTTTATTACAGTAAAAATTTGTTTTTTTCCGTTTTTTTTATATTAAAAGTCCACTCTTTCATAACCAAAAAATAAATAAACAAATAAATTTCATATTTTTTTTATTGCATTTCGCTTCAATTTAATTAATAATACGATGACAAAAATGGCACATGAAAAAATACATGTGTGAAAAAAAAAATGAGTTTTATTTTGGTAACCTTTTTTTTTCATTATTCAAAATTAATCAGATTTTGGTAAACTTTGCTAAATTCATATATATTTTTTTGATGCAAAAAGAATTAATTTCACCCTGATTTTGATACAATGAAAAGTGGCACTCCAGCATTGTTAAAAAATGATTCAAATAATTTTGCCATTCTTGAACAATCAATTTTGGATACCATCTTTTTAAGTGCCAGTTTTATAGAACTTTTAGTTTTTGTATTTTTTATTTATAATTTTCGGCAAAAAACTTCCAATATTTGTTCAGCATATTTTTATCTTATCTCCCTTGGATATTTTGTAAATCTTTGTTGTGTAATTTCGTATATCCTTGATTTCTTCTTTACCACAAATACAAATAAACAAAATTCAATAAATATTAAAGAAATTGAATATATAAATCGAATATTTCAATGGTATATTATGATTTTTATTGGCCCTCTAAATGCTTGTTTATCTTTTAATCGATTTACATCCCTTTTATTTTGGAAAAAACATCGAACAATTTGGTCTTCGATATTTTTCAAACTTATTTTAGTCTTTTTAATCCTATATCCGATTGTCTTAAATGGATTTTCATTTTTTGAACTTGAATGCCGTCTAAAACCATACACGTTTGAATGTAAAGAATTTTTAAAACGAGATTTTCGAATTACCGCAATTTCAAATGCATTTTTTGGGGGATTTTCCCTTCTTTTTGGTTTAATTACTGTTTCCCAATATCGTGCTAATTGTCAAGGCGATAATCCATCCCTTATTTGTCAACTAAAAATTGATCAAAAACTTCTTTTTCAATCAATTTTTTCATCATTCTTTTTTGGAATTTATTGTATTTTACTTTTCTTTTTTGAACCATTTTTTTCGCATCGAAATGAGCCTACTGTAGCGACATCATATATATTGATGGAATTTTTTGTTAATTTTTGTTTTATGATGGGACATTATTCTTCATGTGTAATGATATTTGTTTTTTCGTAAGCTTATTTTTTTGAAAAGAAAAAAAAGTGTTATGAAATTTAAAATATTTAGGCCAAAACTTCGGAAAGATCTTTTAACTTTCTACCGTATCAGTTGGGTATTTTATTCAAAGCGAAGGATTAGAGTTGTGTATAATGAATGACGACAAATTTTATTCTTATTAAAACATGTTATTTTAATTATTTACAGAATTCAAATTTTGGTTTTAAGAATTTTTATGAAATTTGTTTCATTATTAAAGAAAAATATTTCTTGTGAAAAAATAAATATAGAAAAATATTAAATAAAAATGTTATTAATAAAATATTTTAATTATTTAATAAATGCTTAAAAACAACATTTTTCCATGATGAAAATGGAAAACCTTGATTACCGTATAGGGATTAGTGATCGGATCCCGTCCCGTTTTCGGTAAAACCCGGGAAACGGGAATTCCCGTTTTTCGAAAATGGACACGGGAAGGGAATTACGGGAATCCCGCGGGAATCCCGTGATTCCCGTTGAAAACTTGTAACATGTAATATCCAAAAATTTTAAGTAATTTTTGAGCAGAATCTGCAGATAATCTATTTTTTTGTTTGTTTCCATATATTAAAGTGTCATCAGAAGAAAAGCTTTCAGATTCATTAGAGCTTGATGCTGCTAAAAAAAGTATTTTGCAGCTTTTGATATATATGAGCATTCCCGTTTCCTGAAAATGGACACGGGACGGGAATACGGGATTCCCGTTTTTTGAAAATCGGCACGGGACGGGATCCGATCACTAATACGGATATTAAAAGTAATAAGAGAAGAAACGCATTCTACACGGTTTTGCTCACTCTAGTGTTGGGCGGTCAATTGACCGGTCAATTGACCAACCAATTATTGTTGACCGGTCAATTGCACATAGGAATTTCAATATTTTTTACCATTTCTAGTGCAATGAATCAGATTCATTTTTATTACGTTAATAAAGCTATATATTATTCATTTTGGTATTTTTATTGCCAAAAAAATAACTTTAAAAGTTTTTTGAGCTTAATTACTAAATAGGATTTTACGGTCAATTGACTTGTCGACCGGTCAATTGACCAGTCAATTGACCAAAAAATAATTAACCGGTCGATTGCACAACACTAGTTCACTCTAGGCATAGAGCACGATTGTGAAAGCATACGCGCAAGTCAGTCGACACAAAATTTGGCGCCTCTTCTTTTCCCAAAAAAAGAGACAAATATAAAAAAAAATCTCAACAATTTATTCCAAAATACACAAATAAAAAAAACATATACAAAATATAGGATTTAAATTTTAAAAAAACTAAAAAAAATTCTTTGCAAATGGTTAAAATAAAAATAAACAAAAGTTAAAACACTCGAATACGCTACAATAATAAAAATAATAATAAATTTTTGGTAAAATATTAATTTCAATGTCACCGTAATTGAGTAAAATATAATAGTAATATTACAAGGTTTTTATAGCAGTTTTGGTCTCTTTCTTCGTACAGCACTCTTTAAATATAATTAATTAAACAAATGAATGAGGTGAGCGTTGAACTTCTTGACTTGGGTCTTCAGATTTTATGATACCTTGTCGACTTCCTCGATAATCAATTTTTTTACCATATTTTGTAAAGAATGTTACAAGGGATTTTGAGCTTCTTCCTGTTCTCTAAAAAATAATATATATAAAAAAATAAGATACAGTTAGAAAAAAATAACAAACTTCATCAAAAACTTTGCATTCATCAAATGGAGGAATATATAAATGTAACTAAAAAGTAATCATTAAATAAAACCAATTATAAAAAAATATACAGTACCGATACACATCCATCAACATGACTTGGATTTTCCATCCGATGTAAGCCAAGTTCATCTAAAATAAAAGTGTAATGAATTAAATAAATATATAAATGATAGAAAGCATTTACTTACCACTCATATATGTAACTCCATCTCTTTCATATAAATCATCTCCAATCTTTTTTAATGGTGCATCTTTGTCATCTTTATCGGGCCAATCATATCGTGTCTCAAGAAGTTGTCCATCAAGAATTTTTACAAAACAATGAGAATTTGTATGATCATGAATACTGTAAAAGCAAGGAAGTAATTAAATAAAAATTAATCAATAATTAACGCATTGCATTCGTGTTAAGAAAACCTAAAACATACCTGCTTCCCATACCAGGACCCCAACATAATATTAGCATATTATATTTGCCATTTCCAATATCAACAAGATTTCTGGTATATCAAAAAGATATCAGAGATCAGAATATATACACTTTAATTGCCAAACTTACTTATGAGCATCAAAATGTGCATATTTCTTCCAATCCAATGGATTTGATTTATAATTTTGTAAAACATGTTTTATATCATCAGTATTAATAACGTCATCTTTAAAAATTGATTGAATATCTTGAATTAGTTTTTCCATGGTTAATATTTATTTATCTAAAATGTTATAAAGGAGCATTAATTAAAACACTTTTACAGTAATCTCGAATCGAAAGATCGCGAACAAAAAAAACGTGAAAAATGATAAAACTTTTTTTTGTTCGTTAACCATATTTTTTTTGGTTATCAAATAAAAATTGATAATTGATTATTTTTGTGATTAAAGAAGTTTTTTTGATATTCTGCGGTTTTTAAAGCGTTGAAATACGACGTCAAAAAAATAAAAAAGTTTGTGATTTCATTGAAAGACTTTTTATATATAAATTTTTTTTATCAACACGCGGTAATTAATACTACTTTGATTTCATCAGTATATATTATATGATAAAAATGACTAATGATCAAATTTTTGATGTCGTTTTTGAAGAAAAAAAAAGAATTTGAAGAAGAAGGAAAAAAAGAAAGCTTTCTTTGATTTGGTTGAAACAAGAAAAAAAGAAGAAAGTCGGTGGAAGCAAAATAGTTTTTTTGTGGGAAACAAAAAAACATAAATTAACAAAAACAACCAAAAAAATAATAAAATGTTTAAAAACAAACAACAAATTAGTGATTATCAGTAAATGTAACATTCTTTTATCAGTAAAAAAGAAATGAAGCGTAATCTTTCAATTTTCAGAGAGCAAAAAAGTGACCCAAAAAAACTTTGATAAGTTTGAAAAAAATATTTAGCAGCAAAGCTACGATTAACAAGTTCATTATCGCGCCTCAATAAACATCAGCACCGGTACCGGCGGCTCCTTTTGATCGTTTCAAAAAGTCGAAACCGCCACCAATGACGCGACAACTTTAGCGACGACCGAACAAAAATGGTGAAAATCATACACAAAAACTCCAATAGAATCGCCTCCACACTAGTGAACGTCAACCCGACCCGTCGGGTTGACCCGTCCAACCCGACCCGACAAAATTCTTGACCCGTACTTTTTTTTCACTAAATATCGGGCTCTATAAACGGTCAAATTTTTTCGAACTGTTTTTACGGCGGTGTAAGACGTCTGTAAATTATTTTAAAAAAGTATTATTTGTCGAATATTATTAAAATGGATTTTTTTGAAAATGCGACGGTAAATTACATAATAATAAATATTTTCTTGTAAACATCGCTTTTTAAACATGCTACATTTACGTAAAGTTTTAGAAGAGGAGTTTTATTATATATGCTACATTTCTCTTATAATTTTTAAAACGTGCTACATTTGCGCAAATTTTGTGTGGAAAATTTTTTTTAAAGATGTTACAGCTCCCTCAAAATTTTTTAAAAATGCTACATTTGCGCAAAATTATTAAAAAATGCTACATTTGCGAAAAATTTTTTAAAAATGCTACATTTGCGTAAAATTTTTTAAACATGCTACATTTGCACAAAGGAACGCACGAAATTTTGCGCAAATGTAGCATGTTTAAAAAATTTTGCGCAAATGTAGCATGTTTAAAAAAAATTTCGGCAAAAAATTTGCGCAAATATAGCATTTTTAAATAATTTTCAGGGAAATGTAGCACGTTTAAAACGTTTAACGCAAATATAGCATGTTTAATTAATTTTTTTTTAAACATTCTGCGAAAATGTAGCATGTTTAAATATATTTGGCGAAATGTTGCATGTTTACAAACACAATTTTTAAAAAAAATATTCCAGATGTATCATGTTTAGAACAATTTATTTGAAATTATTCTTTGAAATGTCACATGTTTGAAAATAATTTATTGATCGTGTTTATTTTAAAGTTGCATTCTTAAATAATAATCGACAAATAATACTTTTTTAAAATAATTTACAGACGTCTTACACCGCCGTTTTTACTTTTCTTATGTTTTATTCTTTTATATAGACAAAATTTTTCATATTTTTGCAGAGAAAAAACGTTTAACAGAAAATTATGAAATTGTCTAATTTTTAATGAATAATGAACGTCTACCCGACCGGACCCGACTCGTTGACCCGCCAACCCGACAGGTCGGGTTGACCCGTCCAGCCCGACCCGACAAAATTCTTGACCCGTGATTTTGACCCGTGACCCGACCCGACGGAATTTCTGACCCGTGATTTTGACCCGTGACCCGGGTTTTTCAAATTCAAGTCGGGTTGACTTTCACTACTCCACACCGACGTCGGTGCAATTCGGAAATACAAAATTGTAAAAAAACTTATTTTAAATTACCTTTCAACAAATACAGTATCCTGATGGATGTACGTTTAAAATAAAACTAAAACAACAAAAAATGTTTCGCTTAAATACTTTTTCAAAAAAGAGCTGTTACAAAAAATTACAAAATAGTTTCATAAAAAAAAGAGACAATAATAAACAATTTTAAAGGCTGCAGGCGGTTTGGAAAATATGTTTTCTGAAATCAGTGAATCATAAAAAAACAAATGAAAAAGTGTCCCTAAAAATTAAACTTTTGTACTTTTTTTTTGTCATTTAAATGTGTTTTTTCTTAATTTGTTAATTTCTAATTTTGTTAAAATTTTAGGCACAATCAAAAACACTAAAATAATGATAGCAAATAAAATTTCTTATCAAAAATGTCAGAAAGCTCAAAGTTTTGATAAATTACGGCAACATATTTTTACAAATGTTACAGTATTCTGATAAAATTTATCAAAACAGATTTGTATTAATACCTAAAATCAAATGAATTTATCACCAACAATAATGATAATAAATAGTGATAAATAAAGGATCAAAATATACCTCCATCTCCACGTTTCTTCTTTTTCGTTTTTACGAATTTTGATAAAAATAAATAAAAACAGTATTTAAAAAAGACAGATAGAAACGTGAAAATTTTAAAGGGTAAAAAAACATGCACCGCCTATTTCGGTGAAAAATAAAAGAAGTTTTTTTTGATTGTCAATGAAATGAAATTTTTTTCTTTTTATTAAAAACAACTTTTGTCAATGATAAAAAAAAAGGATTCTGTGGCGTGATATTTATTACCCTCCCCCCTCGAACCGAAGAAAAAAAACAATTAAGAAGAAACAAGTAGGCGGAGGGGGGGGGGATGGGTTTAGAGCGGGTCATTGTTACTTACTTCTTTTTCGAATTCAGAAATTGGGCAAAGATTGAAATAATGAAGTTTGTCGGCAAATACAACTCAAATCATTTTTTAGATAATAAATTATAAAAAAAGAGATGGGAAATATTACTGTTAAAATAAAAAAAGTAATTTCATCGAAAATGAAATATCATAACAAAAATTAATAATCTGTAAACCTTTTTGATATTGGGAAGTACCAAAAAAGTATCATCAATGTTTTATGTAAAAATTATAGAAGAACTTGTCTTTCTTTAAAAATCTCAGCTTTAAAATCAAAGTAATTGATTTTTCTGATTTTAATTGTTGCACTTTTCAAAAAATGAAAAAAAAAAATTCCTTTTATTGTTTACGCTTATCATTTTTATTATCAGTGATGAATAAGGAGGAAGAAAAAAATCTTTGCAAAACGTGAAATTTCTGCAAGATAGGATTAAGAAAATGAATTAAAGAGACATCAAAGAAAATATTTTTAGTTAAAATTCAGCTCTAACAAATCGTTTTGCTAGATTTTTCTTGATGGTCTTGACGCGATCGGGCACTTATTGGAATTGCAAAATATTAAAACAAAACAGCTCTGTTGAATTCTGAAAACAAATTGATAGAGGGGAATCTCCCCTTTTAGGGACAAGGAGCTTAAGATGAATTTCTTAAAAGTATCAATTACAGTTAAAATGTAGTTAAAATGTATTATCATGAAGCATAAACAGTCACTGTAACAAGTGTTTGTGTTGAAACATCTTTAACTTCTGTCAGTGAATTGATTCATTGAAAATATTGACTGAAAAATTTTAAAAGTTTTTTATTTAGGAGGAAAAACATTTAAAATGATCTTTCTTTTGTAAAAATTATTTAGATATTTAAGCAAAAAATACCAGAAAATTAAATGTTAAATTTGATAAAACACTTTTTAGATAAAATGATTGGTTCACGAAAATAATAAAAGACATAAAAAAAATATGTCGTCAGATGATGATCACCATGATGGCATTTATTGAGAAGGGGTGTTACGGTATTTGTTGTTCTTTGAAAGTACAAATGTTTTGTTCAAGGTCAGAAAAATTGAGAGAATTAATTTTTCAAGTTTTAAGAAACAGCGACAGAAAAATATAATAGAAATAATCAGGTAAAATTTCAAAGATGATTGATTCTTTTTATATTACAGTAATCAAAAAATATAGAAGTTTGACACTTTTCCGCCTTTTTTTATAATCTTAATATTTTTTGAGTTTTTGTAATTTTTGATCAATAATTGATAGATAACACAAAATTGCATCACTATTTTCAATTTTCAATTTTTTTTTTGCAAAATTTGGAATCACATTTTAGCATTCTTACGCAATTCCAAATTGCAAAACAAAGGTTTTTTTGCATTTTTTAAAACTTATTACAAAATAAATTATTTCTTTTTCAGTGCTTTTTCCTTTTTAACACAATCATTTCCGTATCAAATCATCAATTGTCTTCGTTTGTTTGTCAATTACGGTCATCTGAAACATTTTTGATCAATTTTAAAATTTCTTTGACAAAAAAATTGGTGTTTCAAAAAAAGAGAGAATTTTTGTTGTATTTATTTTTAGACAACAAAAAAATATGTTTTTTTTGTTTCAAATTTGTTTTAAAAAAACATAAAAAATTTGCAGCATTAATTTTTGCAGTGTTTTTTTCTTTTGTTTAAAAAAAATTAAAGCATTTTTGTTTGATTTTTGCACTTTTTTTTCAAAGACCAAAATAATTTTCAACATTTGATTTTTTAAACGAAACACAAAAATAACATGTTTGAAATATCACGTTTTAATTAATTTAATTAAATGAATGACGTTGAAGTGCAAACATTTTTGAGTTGTTTAATCGGAAGCAAAATTGTGATTAAAATTTTTTTATCTTATTAAATAAAGAAATATAACCAAAAAAATGTTTTGTTTAAGGAATTTTAATGACTGATTAATCGATTAATTGATTAATTGATTGATTGATAAGATTGTAGTTGGAATTGTATGTAGTCGAAAAATTTATCAAAAATTTTTTACACTTTTTTTATTTATTGCTTTTTTGAGAATGTAAAAAATCGGGAAGAACCTGCTCCAAAAGTGGTAATTAAACCGTAAAATTTTTGATGATCAGGGTTTTTCTCTTGTATTTTTGGTCTTTTTCTCTGTCGTCCCAGGAGCCAAAAAATATTTATATAAAACTCAGGAAAATAGGAAGGGCAAAAAATTTAAATTTAAACGTTTATAGCTACTGCGATAAAGGCAGCCAATCAGAAGCCGCCGATAAAAAAATGGATTTTTCCGAGTTTCACAACTTAGGAAAAAAAATGGGGTTAAAATTTAAATAATTTATAACGCATCGTAGATTCACCACGCACCCAAAAAACATCTGGAAATCAGTGCTTTTCTGATTTAATATCACTAAAAACGTTTTTTTTGGCTTAAATGTCAATATTTTAACACTTTCTGAATGATTTCAACACAAAAGAAAAGAAAATATTTTTTTTCAAATTTTAAAAAATCAGTAATTTTTGAAAATCATAAAATTGTTCAAAATGATTTCAAAACACTTCACCCCGCCAAAGTAAATTATAATAAATCTAATAAAATGTTTTTTGTGATCTTGTATGATACAACAAGTTGTATCGGAAAAACATTGATTTCCAGGTGTTTTTTCTCAAATTTTTGAGCATGTTTTCAGTTACGGGAAAAACGAAAACTAGTAATTCCAGGATGTCGAAATATTGCCCAAAAATCTTAAACAAGCTATATTTTAACCCGAAAGTATCAGATAGTTGATATATTCTGGTATTCGTAATATTTTGGTATCTCAAAAATTGATCAAAATAAGGGAAAAAATCATAAAAAATTGATTTTGACCCCCCGTCATTTTTTATCATGTTATACGGATGTTTTTTCATATATTTTACAATTATAATGCATATTTGACTTTATTATGATAGAAAAAACAACGTTTTTTTTTGATATTTCTACGTTGTTAAATTCTGGATTTTCAAAGGGGTCCTATATTTCGAAATCGTTACCAAAAATGTTGAAACTGTCCCAGGATGCTCCAACAACATGATATTTCATAATGCAAGTCAAACCAAATCAAAATCTCACCTCTTTCAAAACTTACTGCCGCTTAATAATGCTATAGATGTTGATTTTGAGATGTTTGACCCTATTATGGGGGTGAACGCATTACAGGATTTTTGATATTTCCAACCCCCCTGGGGCAAAAATATACGCAGATTCCGAATCTGACATCCGTTTGTTTCCATGTCCGTGGTTTTAAAGGACATATTGCCACCGAAAAATGAGCTACTTTAAATGGCATTATTTTTCTTCCTATAGCCCTCAAGCCTCAAATTTTTGCTCAGGTTCCAGAATGAAGTCAAAAGTCTTCGTTTTCTCACAAAATGCGTTATCACTCCTTGTCCTTGATTTTTTGACAGCAATATAGCTCTTCTTGAATTAACTAAACTTTGAATTTGTTCAAAATTTTGATAAACAGCTTTGCATCGAGTTTCTGGGAGATTACGGTAGAGATAAATAAAAAAGAAAATTTGTACAAAAATAATTGGTAAATAATAGCTGAATCCAAGCAAAGGTTGGAAAAATGAAAATAAAAAGTTAAAAAATATTCCCAAAATTGATGTCATTAACATCATCGCTTGAGTTGTTGCAGCTTTTGCGGGAGCTGGAAGTACAAACCCAACGCCAAATGAGCCCGTGGGGGGAATATTCAAGTAATGGAATTTTAACGTAATTCAAAAATAGAATTTTGTAATAAAAAACTAAAGCTATCTTTCAATCGATAATTTCAATGCCGACTTAAGGATGGGCGAGGGCCCGAAATTTCAGGCCCGGCCGTCAAAATTTCGAAAAGGCCGGCCCTTACAAATATAAAAAAAAGCCCTGGTCCTGATTTTAAAAATTTTTTGTAAATTTTGTCAAGGTCCCTGTGGAATTTTTAAATTTTTTTTAAAAAATTGAAAAGGCCCGTCCCGATCCTTATTTTCCTGGCTTTTCAAAAGCCCTAGGCCCTCGTCCATCCTTATGCTGACTCAATAAATGAAATATTAAATGTCAACGTTATCAAAAGCTAAAAGACAGCACCCTAAGCTATCAGATATCCCCATAAAAACAAATGACAAAATGAAAAATTTATTGATAAAAAAGAATAGTAAAAAAGTAACAGAGGTTACAACGAAAAAAACAATTAAAGCATAAGAATAACAAAGAGAAAAATAGAAAAAAAAGTTACTTTATGCAGCAGAAGTTTGAGCGGTATATTTGGTAACAGCTTTAGTTCCTTCAGAAACAGCATGCTTAGAAAGTTCACCAGGGAGAATAAGACGAATGGCTGTTTGGATTTCCCGAGAAGACATCGTTTGTTTCTTGTTGTATTGATTGAGACGAGCAGCTTCAGCAGCAATACGTTCAAAAACATCATTAACGAAAGAATTCATGATGGACATAGCTTTGGAAGAGATACCAGTATCAGGATGAACTTGCTTGAGAACACGATAAATGTAGGTAGCATAGGATTCCTTTCTTGCCTTCTTACGGATTTTCTTATCTCCAACAGGACGAGCAGCTTTTTGAGATGCAGTTTTCTTTTCACCACCTTTTGCGGGTCTTCCTTTAGGAGCCATTGCGAAGTAAGTTGATTGAGATGAAAGTAAAAGTAATACTGAAAAAGGAAAAAATATTAAATATATCTAAACAGAATCACGAATAAAAAAGCAAAAAATTCACAAGAAAAAAAAACAATGATTAAATTTAAAAAATGCAGATATATCTAATCAAGCAAATCTCTGGCAAGAAAATGAAACAAAAATAAAAAAGCGGAGCAGAATGAAAAAAAGTGATGAAAAAATATTGGCTCTTTTTCCTTTTATACGCGGCAGAGCAACCAAAAAAACAACAACAAAAAAAGCGGCGCCAATGTTCGAACCCAAAGCGAAAATTCCTGAATCAATGGCGCATTTTTTTGTTGCGCGTTGCTTTAAAAAATAATAAAAAACATTTTTTGAACACTTTTTTGTAGTTAACTACAAAAAAGTTAATTAACTTTATTCTGTTGCTTAAAATTATTTAATTTTTATTAATTTTTACTTTTTTTCCTCGATTTATAGTATAACTTTTTTTAATGATGCAGTATCGTGTCTCAAGAAGTTGTCCATCAAGAATTTTTACAAAACAATGAGAATTTGTATGATCATGAATACTGTAAAAGCAAGGAAGTAATTAAATAAAAATTAATCAATAATTAACGCATTGCATTCGTGTTAAGAAAACCCTAAAACATACCTGCTTCCCATACCAGGACCCCAACATAATATTAGCATATTATGTTTACCATTTCCAATATCAACAAGATTTCTGGTATATCTAAAAGATATCAGAGATCAGAATATATAAACTTTAATTTCCAAACTTACTTATGAGCATCAAAATGTGCATATTTCTTCCAATCCAATGAATTTGATTTATAATTTTGTAAAACATGTTTTATATCATCAGTATTAATAACGTCATCTTTAAAAATTGATTGAATATCTTGAATTAGTTTTTCCATGGTTAATATTTATTTATCTAAAATGTTATAAAGGAGCATTAATTAAAACACTTTTACAGTAATCTCGAATCGAAAGATCGCGAACAAAAAAAACGTGAAAAATGATAAAACTTTTTTTTGTTCGTTAAACATATTTTTTTTGGTTATCAAATAAAAATTGATAATTGATTATTTTTGTGATTAAAAAGTTTTTTTTTTCCATTTTGGAACCAAGTAAATCTGTTGGTCTTTTTTTTGTACACATCCACAATAAGATATTGATTAATATATTCTTTTATTGAAAGCAATGAAAATAATTGAATTTATTTTTATAAAAACTTTAAAAAACTAATTCCATCTTAATTAGTGATCGGATCCCGTCCCGCGGCGATTTTCAAAAAACGGGAATCCCGTTTTCCCGGGTTTTACCGAAAACGGGACGGGATTCGATCACTAATCCTAATATTTGAATACATAAATTACAAATTATCATTTTCATAAATTTGATTATATTCAATATTATTATTTTCATTAATGAGAGAAGCATAACTGACACTTCTGTGATTTGATTTTCGATGATATAAAATTCCTCCAATTGTTACAATTGCAACAGCCCCCAAAATTATAAAAAGAAAAATTATTTCAGCACTTGAAAAACTGTTATTTATTTGGCCTGAATTTCCACCAACAGATTTACTTGGTTCCAAAATGGTTGGAGGTAAAATATTTTCCGGTGCAACAAAAGGTGACATAGTTTGAGCAAAAATGGGCGGTAATTGAGTTGCCGTTTGATTGATTGTTGCTCCGTAATACTGTAATTTTAACATTAAACAAAATACACTATGGTTTTCCCAAATAAAAATCCCATAAAATTTTGATTGGTTTAAAGAAAATAAATTGTCACGTTAAGAAAAAAATCGAGCCGCTGCTTTTTTTATCAACAAAATAAAAAGGAAACAACAGTTTTTTTGGTATAATAAAAATTCTGCTTTTATAAAATATCAATTTAACAGTTTAAAAATAAATCCATTAAATGTTAAATTGTTAGTCTTCACAATTTTTTAGTTTTTGTTAACTAAAAAAGACAACAAGCAGCGACTCGATCGATTTCTCTTAACTCGACAATTTATTTTTTAAAATTAAATTTGGATCGTTTAAAAAAAAACGATCGAAATTCAACACATTATTTAATGCAAATAAACGGTGGAATTTTCAAGGCTGATAGCAAAAAATAGGTTTCGTTTTTTTTGATGGAAAAAATTGAAAAACGGAAAAAAACATTCCAAATGGCATTGAAAAACATTTCGCCAGACATTGGACCATAAAATTGCACGTTGGATTTGATGTGTTTAGTTTTATTAATTAAAAAAACTAAACACAACCGTAGTTGTTTCAACATACTTTATCAAGTTTTTCATCAATTACCATATCCATATTATTTAACCACATATTTAAAGCTTGTTCTTCTTTCAAATTTGATAAATCAGAATTTTTTCCATTTCTATTATTGCTTGCTTTTTCCAGAGTAATATTTGTTAAAATTTGCTTCATAGACGTTTTAACAATTAGCTGTTTATCCAAATAAATGTATACTGTACTTTCGGTGTCATTACTCAAAAGTGATGAAATATCTTCAAATGGTGGTCGTTGAATTGGATTTGTTTCAATCCGATTAAAAGCTTCTGGTCGAACACAATAATATATTTCACAGCCTTCTAAAACTGTTAATAAATGTTGACTATATCCAAGATCACATTTTTGGATTTTAGATTGACATGAAAAGAATCCAGCAAATTTGATATCAAATTTTAGATCAAGTTGATAATCTCGGCTTACACAAATTGTTACATCTAATCCCATTCGGATAGCCTAAAATAGCATTTGGACATTATTCAATGCCATGGCATATGTTTATTTTAAATTTAAAGAAAAGACTTACTTGAAAATGCCCTGGACATCTTGAACTTCAAATTTGCAAATGTACTACTATAAATCCCCCCAAACATATATCCTTGATCTTGTTCCACCGCGATTTCAGGTTTTGCTTTACAGTAATATGTTGTTAATCGAGCTTTTTCTTGATGAACAATATCTCGATATTTTGTATTACAACATTTTGCAAACACCCAACATTTGTGGCATGTTCGATATGATGAATGTTCAATCCAATCAGGGAATTGATGAATAATATCAAAAATAATAATTGGGTCAAAATTGATGGGGCATGAAAAGTCGCCCGTAATGCCATTCGGTTGTGCTAATCCATTACATCTTTTTTGATTTGTCATAAAATTTTCAACTTCTGGCAATGGCGTACAAGTTTGATATATTCCGCCGAAAGTGTAATTATTATATGGTTTTTGGCAATTTCCATCGTCATGATTTGCCTGAAATATATTTTTTCTCTTCTGAATCTTGGCACGAAAAAATTAAATATAAAATTTACTTGATAATTAAAATTTGGTGCAGTCATTTCGGTGCAGCCAGGATAAAAATTTTTACGAAAATATAATTCTGTGGCATTTTTTAGTAATTGTTGAATTATATTTATCCGTGTTGGATGAATTTCAAATATTTGTTGTTCTGAAATTAGATTATAAAGTGGCACCCCATTTACATCTAATGCCACTAAATCATCTACAGTAAATTGAACCTAAAATTATTTATTACAGTAATTTTTTAAAAAAATACTAATTTTTTCAGCACAAAATTCATTGATGGCTTGAAAAGAGTTATGAAATGAGAAAAGTGCCGAAAAATGGTTTTATAAATAAAACTTTTATCAGTTTTTGTTTTTTTTTTGATAAAAAATGAATGTCCGAATTTGGATAATCCAAGTTGGATTGCATTCTCTCAATTCGTTTCAAGACCATCAAAAAAATTTGTACCGCAATTGCGCCGCAAAAAAAGTGTCTAAAGAAATTACCTTTTCTGCCGGTTTTGCACCAGAAAGTGATTCCGCTAATAAATGATTAACAGTTGGGCCTCCAAATGTTTTAATATGTGAATGCCGGGTTGCTTTTGTTAAAGTTTCATTGGTTTTTGAATCCGTCGAATAACTCATTCCCATTGAACCACCCGCCCCAAATGCATTATTCAAAAAATTTCCAGCAATTGAAGCTTTAAATTCAAAAAGATTTTCTTCTTTAAGATTTAAGACACTTGAATCAACAAAATCTTCTTGCTCTATTTTAGCTCCTGCTTCAACCCGTGTAAGAACATGGGTGCCATAATCTCGGATAATTGCTTCAGAAAGATATCGAGCCCGTCGAGTTAAATTTTTTTCTAATGCTTTATCAATTGCCATTAAGCGACCTGAAAATGGGAAAAAAAGAGATTTTTATTGAGATTAGAAAGGGATTAAGAGGATTTGAAAAGAAATCTTATCATTTTGGGCTAAGTTTTTTCTATCCCAATATTTTTAAAAATCATCAAAACTATGTTATCACCTTAGAGTTTTTTTTTGTCTTCCAAAAATTTGCATATTTTTAAGGATTTAATATATCAGGATATCATATATCAGGGATATACAATATCTTCTTTAAAATAATATATATGTCGTTTTAAATCTGAATTTCAACAATGTCATTACCCCTCAAAAACAAACCTTTAAAAGATGGATGTAATTCTGCATCCGGTTGCACAATTAAAGTATAAGCATGATACAAAACTTTTGTATTAAAAAAAGAACTTTTTTCTGCAATCATTTTTTCTTTTGTTTGCTGATATTTTGTACTGAAGGATCCACTGGTCGAAAATAATAAGGTATGAGCTTCTGCACCGGCATTAATTGAAAAAGTTGTTTGTTCAAAGGCATCTTTAAAATGTTCATAAAAATTTGCAATTCGATCCATATCAATTTGTTTTACAGGTAAAACTTGAAGATAATTTGGAATTAAAAAGTCTCCATCAGGGGTTGTTTGACACTGGGAAAAGTTATTGGCAAAAATTGTTGAAAGTGGAATATTTAATAAATTATCCCATCCAACTCCAACCAATCCTTCAAGGGATGGAATTGTGCTATTTCGTCGTAGGATTTCAAAAGAACATTTTGCTTTTGATAAATTTAAGGAATTTTCGGATGAACAAAGTTGAAACAATGTTAAAAATACAGGAATCTGGAATTTTATATAAATTAAAATTAATATTTTTAAATTATTTTTAATGAAAAAAACTTACAACAAAATATTTAACCATCTTTAAAAGAATATAGAATGAAAAAGAAGTGATGATAAGATTTGAGGCTTTTTAAAACATATTTTTTTATGCACTCTTTTTTGGCTTCAAAATAATAGCTCATTTTTAAGCGCTGAAAAAAGTGAGTTGATATGTTATCACTGATGCAAAATGGTACTCCTTTTTTCAGGAACAATTAAAATGTGCTTTGTTCTTTCTGCGAAAATGAATCATTAAAATTAATGATTTGAAAAGGTTAATTTTATCAATGATGAATAAACAAAAAAGGAAGAAAAAAATTTTATAAATGTTTAAAAATTTTTGAAATAAAAATTAATAACACATTTCAATATTTTTGGATTTTGATAATATAGAATGAAAATGGGATACTGCACCGAAATCGAGTTTTATAAAATGCTAAATTTGTAATTTTAAATTGATTTTGTTAAAATTTTATTAACAATGTTTCTTTTTTTTCTTCAACAAATTTCATAAATTGATATTAATCTGTGAAATTGAAAATGTCGATTTCGTTGACGAGTTTTGTACGAAATCCGAAATCAAAAAATCCATTCATTTCTGATTTTTGGTATCCTAAAAAATTCTTTTAAAAAAATCATTCAGTTTTTTTTCAATTTCAAATAAAATTCAAGTTTGATTTCGTTGAGCTCTGATCCGATATTGCGTAAAATTTATACATTATTTATTTAAAAAACACATAAATTTTATTATATATAACACCAGGTAATTGACTTCTATGGAAAAAAATAATTTAAAAATAATATCAGTATCCTCCCGATGATTGACAATTCTGTTGAAAGATATCCAAATTTGTAAGTTTATTAAATGATGTATTTCATATATTTATTTTCCTCTTCAAACAATTAACGTCATCATTTCCTCCCTTCATCCAATTTCTCATCGAAACAAAGCTCTTGAAGAGAGCAATAATAAGTGGATAAATAAATATATCCTTAATTTTCTCACCCCCGTTTTTGTTTTATAAAATTCAATAAAATCTTTGACGCTAGAATTTTTTTTTGCAGTCACTTTTTTTAAAAATTCAACTTTATTGTTTTAAAAAAGATCGTAAAATTTACAATTTGTTATTTAAAAAAAAATGAAGGATGAAAATTGTTTTTGTGTAAGCTTAAATTAATACCCGGGGTCAATCACCGCCGCCGCTTCGATCCTTAAGTTTTTTTGTTCATCTTAAATGAAAAAAAAGAAGCTTAATTTTTTTTGATACACAAAAAAGCTTCTTTTTTTCCTTTCTATTTTATTGTCCGTGTTATTTTTCAATGAAGAAAAAACATTTAAAAATTTTATTTATTTTAAAAACAAATTTCAGAGGTAGGCGGTTTTGTTTAACTTCTTTTTTTTTGTTAATTCGTTTATTTTTAAATTTTTATTTCAATTTGTGATCGGACCTTGTATTATACTCAAGAACTTTGATCACTACCATCACACTTCGTCACGGGTTATCACTAAAAACAGTTTTTTAAGTTAACAGTAATTGTTTCATCTATTTTTATTTTTATCAAATCTTTGACTGATTTATTTTCGGGTTATGAAATATTTTAGCAAATTTTTAAGCTAATATTTCATTTAATTCAATTTAAAAATAGTTCAAAATTTGAAAATTTGATTTTTTAATTTCAACTTCACATTTAAAAATATAAAAAATACGAAAAAAACAAGCTCTTAACTATTTTTTGTATTTGTTTTAAATTTTTTTTTCTTTTTTTCCAGTGTGTTTCATCGCTATCATTATTTTTTTGTACAATTTTTAATAAGCTCTTTTAAAGATCCATCCAAGAGAATTTTCTTTGTTTTGAAAATAGAATTTTAGGGAATCTGTATTTTTGTTGGAACAAAATAGAAATATTGATTTTTTTGCAATATTTACGGTATTACCGTAGGAATTTCATATTTATCGTGTCATTGTAAGCTTAAAAAAAATTAGAGTTTTTCCAAAAACATCAATATTTTGGGTCACCGATTTCTATTGTTCACATTCGAGCTTTTTGAATTAAAAATACAAATTAAAAGTTAATTAGTATTAAAATTATAGAAATTTTTCATTTAAAAGTCATTTAAAAGTATTAAATAGCATCGTAAATATTTTTTATCATTGTTGTCACTTCTAAGTATATTCAAATTTTAGAGTAAAACATATCCTTCTGTTATTATTCCATTGGTTCATCATCCAATAAAAATGTGTGGGTGGACAGATCCAGAAGATGAAAATGAAGAAGAAATAACTTTAAAAGGCCGTGAACTTGTTTATTTTACAATTTTTTATGCCATCGCAGTTGTTTGCGTTTTTGCCATGTTTGAAATTGTAATGCCTGTAATTAATAATCCAACATATCCATTCTATAATCATATCCCCGATTATACATTCACTTTAACAAATCATACATAAAAATTTTTTGCTTATCAATATTTTGTTTTTCAATTATTTTTGGTTAAGTTTATATATTTTACATTAAAAAAATTTCTTTTTGCAATTCTGTGATTTTTGTTTCTTACAAAATTTGTGCATTTAATTATACATAAAACTTTTATAAACAATTTCGCCATTCCAAAAGTACCATGCCACATCACTAATTTCTCCCATATTTGTTGTACATGTAAAAAACAAGCTTACTGTAACAAACCCAAAAATAAAAAATTTTAAATTCAATTTTGTGACTGCGGAGTCGATGGATATAGCTTTTTTTTAAAAAATAGATAAATAAACAATATAAATATTTAACAAAAGTAATCTTGGGTTTAAAAAAATGGGTTTTGATGATAAAAAATTTTTCAACGGCACAAACAAAACAGGAAAAACTTGCTAGCAAAAATTTCGATTTCTGTAATACATTACAAGATTCTGTTACGTCATGAACCACAAAAAATTTCAATGCTATTATTCATTTACGATTTTTAAACGAAATTTTTCAAAAGTCATACAAAAAATGCAACTTCTTCAAATTTTGCCGCAATCTTAATAAAAGAAAAAAAAGTTAACAGCTTGCTCGGCAGCAACAGCAGCCTTTTTGCGTGATTGATGACCGTTCCATTCAATTTTTTCCTCTTCTTCTTATAATGCAAAATGAAGAATCATTTCTAAACTTATTTGCATCCAAATTTTAAAAAAAGGAAGGAATAAAAAAGTCTAATTTTTTGATTTATCCCATTTATTTTTAAAGCTTTGAAATTTTATTCCACCAAAAAAATGTTGAAACAAGTTTTTTTTCACTGATAATTTTTATTCCATGACAGTTGTTTTATTTGAATCAATTGTTTGATATCTTTTTTGTATAAATGTCATTTATCAGTGCAGCTTTTATTTAGAGGCATAAAAAAGGGGTCTCAAGATTAACGGCATTTGAGACTTCTTTCTCAAAAAAAAGTTTAAATTTGGGAGAAGTAATTGAGTTTTTTTGTTTACTATTGCTTCTTTTTCATTTTCTTGCTTATTTATTATCATTGCATTCTTAATCTATTATAAAACTATGAATCTCATTAAAAATCCTAAACTATTTTGGTTTAAAACATTTTTCCTTGAAATTTGAATACTGCTGAAATCTCTTATTTATCATTCTTTGACCACATTTGTTGTTTTTAGGCATTTAATTTTATAAAATAAATAAAAGCAAGCTATTTTTGGAGAGAATTCTCTCCAAAATTCTTTTTTAAATTTCAAAAAACAAAATTTCATGACATTGTTTTTTGTTTCTTTTCTAAAATATTTTTTTTTTCTATTTTTGAAAAATTTGGTTTTTGGATTTTTCTGGATTTTTCTATCTTTTTTTTCTGCAGCACTTTTTTCTGCAAAAAATGGACGAGAGAAAAAAGGCCATTAAAATTTGTTTTTTTCTTTTTCGTTTTTGAAAGTTGTTTACACCGTTGTTTTCTTCTTTTACTTTTTCCGTGTTTCTGGAATATTCGCGAAAGAAATGGAAGGTCACAAAAAAAAGAGAGAAAGAGGGGTGGCGTTTTAACGAAAACAGCAGCAGCAGCTGCGTTGTGAAAGAGTAAAGAAAAGAGATTACTAGATTGTTCGCGGAGTTACGCGAATAAAATGAAAAAAGAGTATAAAAGGGAGGGCTGTAGACAGATTCAAGCAAGTTTAAAAAAAAAGAAGAAAAAGTGTTATATTTTTACTACTACTACTACTATTTCTGTGGTATTTATTATTGTATTATTATAAAAAATGTCTTCCTCAAAAGCTATTGGTATTGATCTTGGTACAACTTATTCATGTGTTGGTGTATATCAAAATGGAAAAGTTGAAATTATTGCCAATGATCAAGGAAATAAGACAACTCCCTCATATGTTGGATTTACGGATACTGAACGATTAATTGGTGATTCAGCAAAAGATCAAATGGCTCGAAATCCTGAAAATACTGTATTTGATGCAAAACGATTAATTGGTCGAAAGCTTGAAGATTCAACCGTTCAAAAAGATATCAAACATTGGCCCTTCAAAGTTACAACAAAGAATGGAAAACCTGCTGTTGAAGTAGAATTTAAAGGTGAAAGAAAAGTATTTTCTCCAGAAGAAATCTCGTCAATGGTTTTAATTAAGATGAAAGAAACCGCGGAAGCATATCTTGGACATCCAGTTCGAGATGCTGTTGTTACAGTACCCGCATATTTCAATGACTCCCAACGTCAAGCCACAAAAGATGCAGGTGCCATTGCTGGGCTAAATGTTCTTCGAATTATTAATGAACCTACTGCTGCTGCATTGGCATATGGATTAGATAAAAAACTTCAAAAAGATAAAAATGTTTTAATTTTTGACCTTGGTGGTGGGACATTTGATGTTTCAATTCTTACAATTGCGGAGGGCGTCTTTGAAGTTCTGTCCACGGCAGGTGATACCCATCTTGGTGGAGAAGATTTTGATGGACGACTTGTTGAACATTTTGTTAATGAATTTAAGAGAAAATATGGCAAAGATATTCGGTCAAATCCACGTGCCCTTCGTCGTCTCCGAACTGCCGCAGAACGAGCAAAGCGAACCCTTTCATCTTCAACAGAAGCTGTAATTGAAATTGATTCATTGTTTGATGGCATTGATTTCCATTCAAAAATTACTCGGGCAAGATTTGAAGAACTTTGCTCAGATCTTTTCCGAAAAACTTTGGAACCTGTTGAACAAGCTCTTCGAGATGCAAAATTGGATAAACGTGCCATTGATGAAATTGTCCTTGTTGGTGGATCAACTCGTGTACCAAAAATTCAAAAACTTCTTAAAGAATTCTTTAATGGTAAAGATCTCAATTTATCCATTAATCCTGATGAAGCTGTTGCATATGGTGCAGCGGTGCAAGCTGCAATCCTTTCTGGTGTCAAAGATGATACCGTTAAAGATGTCCTTTTGGTTGATGTAACTCCTCTTTCACTTGGAATTGAAACTGCTGGTGGAGTTATGACAAAATTGGTTGAAAGAAATGCAAGAATTCCAACAAAAGCAACTCAAACTTTCACAACTTATTCTGATAATCAACCTGCTGTTACAATTCAAGTCTATGAAGGTGAACGTGCCATGACAAAAGACAATAATCGACTTGGAACCTTTGATCTTAGTGGTATTCCACCTGCTCCACGGGGTGTCCCACAAATTGAAGTTACTTTTGATATTGATGCCAATGGAATCTTACATGTCTCAGCTGTTGATAAATCAACTGGAAAATCAAATCGTATTCAAATCAAGAATGAGAAAGGCCGACTTTCACAAGATGAAATTCAACGAATGTTAGATGAAGCAAAAAAATATGAAGCTGAAGATCGGGAACAACGGGAACGAGTAGATGCCCGAAATCGACTTGAACAATATCTTTTCCAAGTTAAAACTGCTTTATCTGATTATGGTGATAAACTTCCCGCAGATGATCGGGCCTCCGCCAATCAATTAATCTCTGAAAATCTTTCATGGATTGATAATAATCAAATGGCCGAAAAATCTGAATATGAAGATAAATTAAATGAAATTCAAAATATTCTTGGAAAAGTTATGTCAAAACTTCATAGCCAAGGTGGTGAACATGGTCAACAACAACAAGGTGGTAGTGGACCACAAGGCTGCGGACAACAATATGGTAATCAATTTGGTGGGGGAAGTAATGAAGGTCCAAGAGTTGAAGAAGTTGATTAAAACAAACTTTTTAATCCTTTTGTATTGTAAAAATTGTTTTTATATTTTAGTGTGCAATCTTAGAATGTTGTATTTGTAAATTTGCTTTAATTTATTATTTTATTACAATTATTTTATTTATTTTATTTGTGAAATTTATGGGTTGTAAATAAAATTTTATGTAAAAAAATTAATTGTGTATTAAAAAAAGGGGACAATAAAAAATTGGAAAAAATTAACAAAGTTTTGGACTCAATTTTAAAAATTTAAAAAACTTTAAAACTTTTTGCCAAAAATTGGGGTTAAACTTTTGTCTATTTTGAAAAAAAACATAAAAAAAACTTATATTTTAAAAGTATTAATTAGTTTTTATGGGTTACTGTAGGTGTTGCTCATTTCTTGGGAAATTGTAAGTATGTCTTCAAAATTTTTTATACGGTAGTACTACCCAAGGACGTCACCAGGGGGGGGGGCACGAGGGGCACGTGCCCCCCCCCCCGAAATGGATTCGAAAAATTTTTTACTCCCACCACCTTTTGAAAAATAGCAAAAAATTTTATTTTTTGCTATTGGGAGGGGGTCGTGCCCCCCGACTACCTTACACTTCGTTGCCTTTACACTTCGTTGCCATACTCTTCGTTACCTTACACTTCGTTGCCTACACTTCGTTGCCTACACTTCGTTGCCTACATACACTTCGTTGCATTTACACTTCGTTGCCTTTACACTATTATCCACTTAGATCCTACCTGTTTAGGCTAGATCTAACCTCATTAGGCCCAGAATATCTTTCTTACTCCTCAAAATCATTGCTATACTTCACCTAATTTCCTGAGGGCGCCCTTCGGGCGCCTACTAAGCCTAAGCTAAGGGCGCCCTTCGGGCGCCTACTAAGGCTAAGGCTAAGGCTTAGGCCCATCTGATAGCCTAATGTGGTAGGATCTAGCCTAACGAGGTAGGATCTAGCCTAACGAGGTAGGATCTAGCCTAAACAGGTAGGATCTAGCCTAAACAGGTAGGATCTAGCCTAAACAGGTAGGATCTAAGTGGATAATAGTGTAAAGGCAACGAAGTGTAGGGCAACGAAGTGTATGTAGGCAACGAAGTGTAGGCAACGAAGTGTAGGCAACGAAGTGTAAGGTAACGAAGAGTATGGCAACGAAGTGTAAGGGCAACGAAGTGTAAATTAGCCGTGCCCCCCCCCGAAAAAAATTTCTGCTGACGTCCTTGGTACTACCGTATATACTATAGTAAAATACTAACATTTAAAATTAATTATTACAAAAAGTAATAATAAGTTTTATTATTTTTTTTGTTAATTGCAATTTTTATGAAAGAATTTGCCAAAAATATATCCTTCACAAAAAAAACTAGTGACCCTTTTTTTGACTTTTTGGAAGCTAGAAATTATTCATTTTTAAATAAAAACAACAAAGTTTTTTTTCTTTGGGGTTTTCATTTAGATTATTTATTGTTGTCGTTTTCTTCTTCCTTTAAAACTTTTTTTTTGATTGATATGAGCAAAAACAGGTGTTCCCCCAAAAAAAGCTCATAAACTTTTTTTTTGCCATCATTTGATATTCTGTTTTTTTGGCACTTTTTTGACATGTCAAAAACCTTGGGCATTTTTTGGAAGATATCTCTTTTTTTGTACATTATTTAATAAATATTTTTGGCGCTTTTTTTTGTAAAAAATATTTGTTAAACATTTGTAAAAATCAGTTTTTGGCGGGCATTTTTTAGAAACTTTTTGTTGCCTATTTTTACTGTTTTCATTATTGTTGTTTTCCACAGTTTTAGCATTTTTAACAAAATGCCATTGTAAAAAATGTGTTAATAATCTTCTTTTTTCATCTCTTTTTTTAGGCCACCAAAATTTTTGCCTTTAAAAAACGGCAAAAAATATTATTTTTAAAGAAAGGAAGCAACTCTAATTTAACTTTTTTTTCTCTCTTTTTTTCTTTGCCCCTGCAAGGATATGCAACAACTTTTTTTGCTGTCTCTTTTATTTTCCCTTAAAAAATGTTTCTCAAAGTTGCCGAAAAGCTTTGACAAGGCGTTGATTAATGTTTTCTTTTTTATATTTTTTTTATCCCCCTTTTAAGAAAAAAATGCCCCCCCCCCATTTGCTTTAAACATAGCTTGTTTCAAAAAAAAGAGAGATGCGCGAAGATAATAGCAACATCGGGTTTTATTCCCCCGAAAAATAAAAAGCTATTAATAATCTTTTGTTTTTCGGATTTTTTTTGATTGAAGCATTTTTTTGTACTGTTGAAAATGCGCAAGTCTTTTGAATTGAATAAAAAAAGTTTCTTTTTCTTTAAGCGGCAAAAAAGAGCCGGCATTTTTAAAGTTTTAAAGCTGGCACATTTTTGAGAGAAAATAAAAATATGCAAATTTTTAAGGCGTGGCTCTTTAAAAAGAAGAAGAAGCAAAAGGATGGAAAGGAATAATGACATCAAAGAAAAAAAAGAAAAGCAATTGTTGTAAATTTATTTTTCTAAAATCAAAGAGAAAAAAAAAATGACCTTGGAAAAAATGCAAAGTTTCAAAAAAAATTTTTACCCAAGTTTTTAAGATCTCCTGTGGTGCGAAAAAAAGAAGTTTGAATTTAAAATTTTTTAAACGGATTTTACAAAAAAAGTTCTTTGTTACTTGAATTTTGTTGAATAATTTATTGAAAAAATTTTAGTTTTTGGGTTTTTTTTTATTTTGCAGCAGTTTGTAAATTTTTGAAAAAATAGAATTTTGATTTAAAAATGTAACTGTATTTTTAGGGTTCCAATTTTATTAATTTTTTTCCCAAAACTTTTTACTTTTTTTCACCACCTTTTTTTCCTAGACGTTTTTTTTGATTAAGATGATTTTTTTATTTGCATTAACTTTTTTTTGTAAGTGTGCTTCTTTTTTTGATGAGGTCCTTAATTACTTGCTTCGTCTGAAACTCGTTTTTAGTTTTATCTTTTGTTTTACTTTTACTTTTTTTACGTTGAAAAAATCCAAAACTTTTTTTACTGATTTTTTTTTGATGAAATAAAAAGTTTTGTTTTTTTTTCGTCTTTCCGGATATATTTATCATTATTATTAATATCGTTATTTTGTATCTTTTTTGTAACATTATAGTTTTATCGAAAAATGTGGGAAACAAGTAAAAATTTTTGAAATATAAAAAAATTGTTAAAACTTTGTTTTTTAAAGAAAATTGCATTTTTTGAGTCCTTTCTTTTTCTTTATCAGTTGTTTGGTGAAACAAAAAATGTGCCAAAAATTGATAATTATTAAAACAATTATCATAGATAGTTTATAATAATTTTTTCCATCTTCAAATAAAAAAAATAAAATGATCGAAGATTTATCAAAATGTGTGATAACCACTTTATATTGATATAAATAAAATTCTTAGCATGACAAATTTCAAACATTTGAATGATATCAGATATCACGGATAAATGCGAAAGCTAACAATAAAAAATGCGATTAAAAAAATTTTTTTTCTACATTCTTCAAATTAAATTCCAAAAAAGTTTTAATCTGCTTTTAAGCATTTTTAGAATATTGAAAGTTATTCCAAAATAAATTCCGCACAGAAAAAAAAAATAAAAATTGCGCATTTTTGTCAGTCATTAATTTCTTTCCCGAATGATTAATTTTTGGCTTTATTCGATCTTCCTTCTTCTTTTTCTTCTTTTTCCGCAATGATTCTTTGACAAAAAAAAGAAAGAAGTTTCGATCTCCTTTTTTTCTAATTTTTAAACCGCGATATTGAAATAAATGGGGGAGGGAGGGAGTGAGTGACCGCTGGTCATCACCGAACAACAACCAACCAACCGTAAACAAAAAAAAGGAAGATGCAGAAGCAGCAGGCGATCGGCTCTTTTAATTAATTCTGTTTTTAAAACTACAACAACTTTTTTCTTCCTTCCTTTTCCCTTCTTTTCCCGACCTTTGTTCTTTTTATTTTTAAGGATTTTAAAACGGCTATTTTTATTATCTCAAAATATCTTTTTAGGTTTCAATTTTTAAAACTTTTTTTTAACTTTCGATTTTTCGTGACAAGAAAATACTGAAACATTTGTTTATTTTTATTTCCCCCCAAATTTTTTAAAATGATTAAAATAATAATCTTTGGCTTTGATCAAAGATAGATTAATAAAAAAAGATAATCTCTTTTTTCTTTTTTTTATTGTTTCACTTTCAACAAAAAAATGTGTTATTACTTTTTATTTTGCAAGAAAAAACACAGCCCGCCAAAATGTTGGACATCAATGATGAACTAGTCTTCTTCTTTCCCCCCCCCCCCTTTCTTTTTTTTTCTTTTGTTTTAAATGTTGATGGTCAGAGATTTTTTTTTTGTGTACAAAAGAGACACACAAAAAAAAGAAAGTTAATTGTTTACTTTCTGACTGTATTTTTTTTTTCAAGTGGACTTTATCGTCATCAAAATTTTTATATTTACATTAAGTTTTTTGGGTTTTAATTGTTTCTGGAAAAAAAATGAAGAAAAGCTTTGTTACTATATTATTGTATGTAGTTTTAGTGTAGTGATGATGAAATTTAATTAATGAAAGGGGGATTTTGAGGGATCAACTATTTAGTTTTTTTTGGATATCTCCCCAGATTTTGATGATCCGTGTGGAAGTAAGAGTATTTGATTTTTTATAATTTTGAAATAGTATGATTTTTGATATAAATAATTTCTATTTAAAATCAACATTTAATAATCAAAGTTTCAAATTTTCTCATATAAATAATTACTCTTTCGATCGAAATTTCGATGGGACATTTTCCCATCATTTTTACCCCAAAATTGGATTCATTTTCTCCGTTTTTACTGTATTTTTTGGAATCATGAAATTTTTTGACTATTTTTTTTTTCAAAAAAGCACGTGCAATAATTTTCTGTATTTTTTGTGCAACATTATTAGTATTATTTAATATTGAAATTTAATGCCATTTTTTCATTTACTGTTTCTTTCAAAGATTTTTTCCTTTGAAATTCAAACCTTTATTTTTTTCCCCTCCAAAAAAATAAATAAGAAAATCCGATTATGGTTTTGATATATATATTTTTTTACCGGTTTTCCTTTTTTTCTTCATTCACACTTTGCAAAAAGTAATTTGATCAGGTTTTTTTTGAAACCCCCAAAACTCTTTTTTATACCTTTAATTTTGAAACAAACAAACAAAATAAAAGACATTTATAAAAGACTTTGCGGAAATAATATCTTTATTATATTTTTTACAGTATTATTTTAATATTGCTTTATTGAATGAATATTTATATATTATATTTTGATGTGAAAAAGTTTTATTATTATACATTCTTCTCCTTCTTCTCAACAACAATATTGGTCATTTTTTTTGCTTTATTCTTTCTTTTTTTTTCTTTCTCTCTCTCCTTTTTATTTGTGGCCACTAAGTTTTAATCTCATTCATCCATGCTTAAATCAGATTTCCTTTTTTTTGCTGCATTTCTTTTTAAAATGCCTTTTAGTCAAAGCCTTTTTTGTTGACACTTTTTTTAGCAACTTTTGTTATATTTAAAAATATATATGTACTTTTAAGATTTTAGCAAAAAAATCTTTTTAAGAGTAGTAACTTTTTGAAAAATAGAAGGGATTTTTTGGTGAATTATGTTGGAACTTTTTGGATACGGTATTATTGGGAATAGATTTTAAAGTTAAAGTATTACCGTATCTTAAAACTTTTAATATTTTTTTTGTTTTTTTTGGTGTTCTAGTTTTTTAAGCAGTCAAAAAATTTGGTTTTTAAATGATAAAATTTAGTTGACTTCTACAAAATCGCCAATTAACTTTTTTTCTCTCAGTATTTTACCCCAAAACATTTTCCCATTTCTTTGATCTTTTTTTTGCTCATTTTCTCACCCCTCAAAAAAGCCTGCCAACCACCAAACTAACTACTATTTCATCTTCTTTCATTTCATTTTAATTACCCCCCTTTCTTTCTTTTTTTTCAATAGCAACAAATAACAATAATATATATTTTTTTTTGCGGGGAGATTCTTTTTTAGCGGTAACTTTTTCTTTCTTTCCTTTTCACTTCAAAAAAAAAAAAAGTAACTGTCAAAGATGTTTTAGCTCAAAAAAAAAAGTTATTGCTACAATTGCCGCCGCCGCCACCGCCGCTGCTGCTACTTTTTGAAATGAATGAATCAAAAACAGAAATATTAGTAGCAGCAGCAGCAACTTGCTATTTTTTGTCTCCTCTATTAAATCACTTTTCTAAAAAGGTCACTTTTATTCCTTCCTTTTCTTTAATTTCTAATTCTTCCAAAAAAAACTTCCCGCATTCTTTTTTCTTTTTTTTCATTGGACTTTTTTTTGTGAACAAAAAAAACGGTCCCAATAAAAAAGCATTTTTTTTTGGAACGTTTCGTGCGAGGCAATAGCTTTATCGTCAGCTTTGATCGTCCTTGGAAAACCTTGAAAATGAGAGGTCTTCCGTTTTTTTCACTTTTTTTCTTAAAAATATCAATGAAAAATTTAAATGAATCAAAAAGTTTCTGATTTAATTTGAATATATTTTTTTGTTGAGCGATCACACGTTTTTGGGTAAAGAAAAAAAGGTTTTAAAAGTAACTAAAAAAATTCAAGGCTTTATTAAATTTTTAAATTTTTGAGACGAAATAAAAGTGAGAGTTTGCGTTTATTAAACTTTTTTAAATTTAAAACTTTGGCAAATGAAATGATTAATTTGTTTTTTAATTTTAAGGCATAAATAAATTTAAAAATGAAAGTTTTGAAATTAGGGTTTTTATTACTGTAGAAAAGTTTTCTTAAAAGTTTCTAAACACTTATTTTTTTAAATATTTTTGAAATAGATAGAAACATTTATCTATGAACATTACGGTTACTGACAGGGAATCCGAGCCGATTCAATGCCTTGATAAATCCATCCGGCTCATGATTATTTTTCATTTTCCAGACCTGATGTTTTGGTATTACAAATCAGAACATTGCCACACAACAATTTAAATTTTCTTCAGCTAACAATTGTAAACCCTTTTTTAAAAACGCTCTTTTTCGATTCCGAAAAACTTCTTGAATACCAAAAAATGTTTCTATCCTTAAAGTTAAAGTTGTTCTTTTTCAAACTGACTTAAAAGCTTACATCCAAAATCCATCCCTTTTCTTTTTATTATGCTATATTTTCTTTGAATTTTTATGACAATTTTTATCTGTCTTACTTGTTCTACTGCCTTTTTTTATTCTTCTTTTTTTTCAAAATAAAAAAAAACAATATAAAATCGGAGCAATCAAAAAACGCTTTTGTTTGTCACTAAAAAAAGTTTAAACTTTAAAAGATTATAATTTTTTAAAGCTTCTTTTTTTTATATTATTTCAAGAAAAAAAAGATGCGTTAAATCTGTTGCGTGCTTTTTTTTCGATGAACTTTAAAAATAAATACTTTCTTTTGTATTTTTTTTTCTGAACGTGGTTTTATAATTTCAGATTATATTGAAAAATATAAATTAAATTAAAATAAAGTATAAAGCTTTTTATATTTTTCGAACATTTTTATTATTTCTTTAAAAAATAAATTAGTTTTAGTTGTTTTTTAAGCAGCAAAAAAAGGAGGGTAAATGACAGATTTTTAGAACGGTGTTTGTCAGTCAATCATCTGTTTTAAAATATGTCAAAAACACTTAAAGAATTGCTTTTTGATGATGACATTTTTTTACACCTTTTTTTAGTTTCCATCTTTTTAGACGTCGTTTTTTTATCCTAAACTTTTAAGATTTTTTTTATATTATTTTATTAATCCTGGATTAATAAAATACATTTTTAAATTCCCGCCTTTTTTTTGTATCTTTTTAAAAATTTAAAAAAACTTTTATTCAAAAAAGTTAGTTTCCGTCGTCAAAAAAAGACGCAACAAAAAACATCTTTTTATTTTCTTTCATTTCCCCCCCCCCCTTTTTTGTTGTTGCTTAAATTAATTTCTGATTGTTCTTTATAAAAATTGACAAAACGAGATGGATTGACATAAACCCTTCCCCCCCCCCCCCCTCGCATCAATTAGAATCCTAAAATTGAAACGCGTTTTCTAAAATATATCAATTTTTTTGGTTGAAGAAATTTAAAAAAACAGCGTTTTGAACGCTATTTTTTTTAGAGTCCATTGGGACTTTTAAAGGAAAGAAAAAAAAAACAATTTTGATACGTTTATTAGATTTTAAGTTTTTTAAGCGTCATTGAGTTCCTTCTTTTTTCTTCTTCGTTTTCTTCTTTTTTTCCATGTTAATATGTTTTTTTGGACATGAGAGTATGTCTCTCATAATTGTTGAACATGTAATAAAAGAAAGGCCTTCTAAAAAAGAAGAAAAAGAAAGAAATAAGTTTTCTTTCCCATAATTTTGTCAGACAATAATGAGCCTTTTTTTATATCATTGGATCCACTTTTTTTGTTTAATTGTCCAACGATCGTTCATATGAGTTAACGCAATTATTGTTTTCCATATTTTTTTTATCTTACAACGAAAATTGACAGTAACACTTTTTTCCATTTTTTATTAACTTTTAAGTGGCACTTATTTACTTTACCCCCCATTTTTTTTTAAAAATTTTTTTTCAAAAAAAATTTGCATAATTTTTTTAATTTTTTTCTTCTATTTTTTTCGAGGGTTTTTTTTACCTCTTTGATCGCTAAATATGGACGAATTGCATAATTTTACCTTATCAGATTTGTACAAGAAGTTATCTTTAACAGATGAAGAATTTGAACAGTATTTGGTTGAACTTGGATTATTGCATCAGTTTCGTCTATGTGTATGTGGCAAAAAAATGACCACAAGGGTCAAGGATGGGACAAAATGTTTTCGATGCAATAAACAAGGTTGTCGTAAAGAAAAAGGGTTTTTCATTGACACTTTTTTTGAAGGCTCACATTTATCATGTAAAGAGGTTAGTTAGTTTACTGTTCCATCTTTTTTCTTCCATGCTTTTTAGATTTTTCAATTAGCATATTTCTGGTCACAAAATTTAACTGCACAAGAATTTTTACAATTTCAAATGAAAAGGAATGATGGAACAGTAATTAGCACAAGAACCATTGTTGATTGGAAACAGTTCCTTCGCGATATTTGTGTTGAACATCTTGCTCGTAATCCTGTTATGCTTGGAGGTCCGGGTACTATTGTGGAGATTGATGAAACTGTTATTTCTCGTCGTAAATATAATAGAGGTAGACTGGTTGCCCATGAACAATGGTTTTTTGCTGGAGTTCAGCGTGGTACAACTAATGTTTTTTTTCAACCTGTTGAACGCCGAGATGCTGACACTCTGCTTCCTATCATTCAACAAAATATTCTCCCTGGTACTACAATAATGTCCGATTTATGGCGAGCATATTTTCGTATTGGTGAATTACCGGAAAATTATCGCCATTTTACTGTTAATCATTCAACAAATTTTGTTGATCCTGACACTGGAGCATGCACAAATACAATCGAATCTTACAATCAAAAATTTAAAGCTCGTCATAAGCAAGAATATGGGACTGCAAGAGCAATGTTGACTGATTATATGCATCAATTTGTTTGGAAAAAACGTTATGGTGGTCGTGAATCGTTTTTTAATTTAATAACTCATATTAAGGAACAGTATCCAGTTAATGTTGAACCATAATAATAATGATAAGTGTGTGCTAATTGAAAAGAAATAAATAATATAATTAAAACGTTTTCATTTTACTGTTTTAAAAAATTTTCGAGAAAAAAGAAAATTTTTTTTTTCAAAAAAAGCACACACTTTATTATTTTGATGCTTCGAATTTCTCCTTTCCTATCTTTTAAATTAAAAACATTAGTGGACGCGGGGTGTTGTGGCGGACGTGTGATTGATCGCGCGATGCAAAATTAGCATACATGACTTTGAAAAATGAATAGAAAAAAAATGAAATAAAAAAAGTGAAAAAATGGGGGGTAAAGTAAATAAGTACCTTTTAAGTTACTGTCCTTTTTGTTTTGAAACAAAAATGTTAAAATTTAAAATTAAATTTGCAGTTATTCTTTGCTCTTTTCTAAAAATACGAAATTCAATTTGAATGATTCAATTAAACTTTTTAATCATTAATTTTTATCTTTTTTTAAACCTATTTCCATCAATTTTTTTCTAAAAACTTTCAAATTTTGTTATTAAAACTTGCAACAATAATTATTTTAAGCTTTTTCTCGCTCTCTCTTTTTTTCCATCCTGATTTCAAGTGTTCATCTTTTGTTTTTCGCGAAAAAAAAGGATTGTAAAAAAACTTTTTTAAAACATTTTTCAGTTTTTTCAAGAATGTTGCTTCAAAAACAAAATATGTTTTTAATGCTACCTTATTTTTTTTCGTGTTTTAATATTTTATTTAAAAAAATTTTTATTTAAAAAACGCATTTTTTAGATTCCAATAATATTTCTTTGCTTTAAAAGAGCAACAATAAATATTTATCAATCAAAGAAAAAAAGAGATAACCGTGTGATTTTAATCATTCAAAAAAAACCGCTATCATCAAAATTTGTAACCAAAAAAAAAGAATAACAAATCAAAAAACGAACATTTCATTTTTCTGAACTCTTTTTTTTTCTTCTTTTATTTCTGTTCGCTGATATTCCATATAAGAAAAAAGTTGCATAAAAAAGTGGTTTTAAAAAACTGGATTTATGACTCCATCGTTGGCTTCCATTATTCTAGCGCCACCGCCATCATCATCATCATCATTATTACAATCATTTCAACAGCCGCACCAACAGCAACAACAACAACCACCGGCATCAACGTCATCAACATCATCACTTTCACATCATTCAAATTTACATGGTGGGGGTGGGAATAATATTATTCAAATGTCGGCCTTGAATAATAATATCAATGGACATGGACATGGCGGATCTTCTGTTATGGCACTTTCAATTGAATCTGGAAAACAAAGAATTCGAACTTTAGAAGCTGAAAATCGTCGATTAATGGCTTCTCAAGGTCAATTAGTTTCTGATGCCAATCGAAGAGTGGAGGTACGTTACTTAAAAATTAATATTACCACGGGATTCCCTTCTCCAACAAATTTTATACAACTTTTCTTGATTCTCTCGACACGAATGAAGCAGAAAAAGGTTTTATCCATATTTGTTTTGCGTGTCAAAATACACTTTGAATTTAAAATGTTTAAAGTAACTTCAATTTAAAAGATTACTGTAATATCGATGAATACTGAGAATATTTGGAAACAAATAATAATAAAAAAGTACTCCAAATATTACCCTTTTTAATCAGACTAAAAAGTTAAAGAGTTATTTTTAACCAGAAAAGTTACTGTATCTTAAATTTTTTGTGCCAGGATTTTTTTTCGGCATTTTATTACTTTGATAATAAACTCGCGACAACAAAAATTTTAACCCATTCATTTTTCTTCGATCTCTATTTCAAATTAATTTTTAAAGATTCTTTCCATTTTTTTCATTCATTTTTTCAAAGTGCACCGTTAAAGTGTCAAAAATTAGAACAAATAAATATTTGTTTTTTTAATGCCGCCTGCCATTATTTTTGACACTCAATTAATTTCAAAAAAAATCAGTTCATTGCTTTTAATTTCATTCATAAAAAAATAAAAACAAGCTTTAAAAAAACTTTTTTTTCAAATTTAAAAAGAAAAAATCAAGTTTCAAAAATAGGCTCTCAAAAAAAAAGGAACTTTTCTTTCAATTGTTTTTGCTTTCAATAAAAATGTTAAAACATTAAATTTTAAATTTTAAACAAGTTTTTTTTGTTGCTTTTTTAAAAAAGTAATCCTTGAAATATTTAAGCGAAAATGACCAAGATCAAATAATTTTTTGGCATTTTTTTTTTGAAAAAAACACAAAAATGCGATCTTTGTTTTTTTTTTTAATTTTCTTTTTTTCACGTCATTTTTTTGTTCGAAAAACAAAGCAAAAACAGCCGCAATAAAAAAAACATTTATACTATTTTTTTGGAATAATAAAAATAAATTTTGCAATAAAAAAAAATCAAGAAGCAAAAGCTTAAAGGGAGGGAAAATGACATGTGTCAAATGTATCTCTATCTTTGAAAAAATATATATTTTTTTTTTGTAATCCCAGCTTTTGTTCTTTCTTGTTTTTGATTTCTTTTCTTTTTTAAAAAAACTAATAGTTCAAAGGCGGAGAGTTTATGTTTTTTTTTCTTTGGTATTTGTAAATAAAAAAACAAAGATATTTGTTTAATTAATTTAAAAAAAGCTTGCTAAAATTAGTTGTTTTTAAATTTATATTAAAATTTTATAAATGTTTATTTAAAAAAAAATGGAAGATAAAAAAGTATCATCCTCTTCAAAAATTGTATTTTTTGCAAAGCCATCTGATTGGGCTTTAAAGTTATCCCCGCATGATGTAGGTCTTCTTTTGGGATTTTAGGGGATATATACTGGATAAATTTTGGATTTGAGAGAGATATCCCACTTTAAATTACTTTGCTTAAATCAAAATTACAGTAATTTATTCAAAAATTAGTTCAATTACAGTAATCTCTTTTATCACTATCACACTTTTTTAGATGCATTTAAATGAAATTCGAATGTTGAAAGATGAAATAAAAAGTCTTCGAACAAATAATCAGCAACTTCAAGATATTTGCTGTTTTTTGGATGAAGATCGACAAAAAACTCGTCAACTTTCTAAAGAATGGCAAAAATTTGGTAAATATACTTCAGATTTAATGAAACAGGTTTGTTTTTGCCTTTTTTTGTTTCTCGCCACGAAATTATCTTGACCCGATTATTAATAGCTACATTTTGTTACAGGAGATAACAGCATATCAACAAAGAATTCAGGAGCACCAAACTCGCCATCAACAATTACTTTTGGAGAATGAAGAATTGAAAAGACTTTGTTTATATTTGGATGAACAGCGACAAGCAATTATTTCACAGGCAACTGCCATGGCAGAAGAAGCAGCCGGAACACAAATTTTATATGGGCATAATGATGCTGATTCATCTGATGCTGGATGTGGGTCATCGGCAAGAAGTAGTAGTGATTCTGAAAGAGAATATATTTCATCAAAGGTTGAAAAACTTGGTCAAACAACTATGCACCTTCCAGATCCCGTTGAATTTAATCATGAAAGAGAAAAGGCATTGAGACAATTGGCAAAAACAATGGGAAATGCATCAGCTTTGGAGGAATCTGAAGACGTAGTAGTTTTGGATCAAAATGTTGCACACAATGATCGATTATTTAATTATATACAAAGCTTAGAATCTCGAATTAAATCTCTTGAACATCAAAATCCCGGAGGTAGCAGTCGATTTAGTAATTGCTCCTTTGAATCCAATGAAGATCTTCATGAATCTCATCAACATCTAGCAGCAGCATCATCCTCAAGAAATCATTCACAAGATCCAAAACCTCTCAGAATTTTGTCCCATCTTTCCGTGGAAGACACCCCTCCAAATAATACAATTTCTCGACAAGCATTCTGTAATAAAATGTTTGAATCAACAACTTCAACCATGACAAGTTCAGGAACAACATATTGCAGCAGTGAAACAGATGAATCTGCTGCAACCGCGGTTTTTGTTATGGGTGATGAAGAAGATCAATTCAATCATTTAGAGGTTCGAACCTTGGGACCTATTGATGAAGAAACTGAAAATGATTCAGAATCTTATGTTGAAACAATTGTAAAACCTTTAAAAATTGGCGCCAATAATCATGCCGGAAATCGAATTTCAAGTGGATCTGAAGCTTCATCCTCTGGAACTTCCACAACCGCAGAACATGCAGATAATGAAACAGAAGAAAGTGGAATTGATATTGGAGAAGATTTACCCCCAAAAATGCCATTACTGGGTGAAACAAGTGCCCGATTAAGTTTATGCAGTTCAAATCTATCTTTGGATAATTGCAGTAATTCTTCTTCTTCAAAACTTTCAGCTGGAACAAATCGAAGTTTACCAGAAGAATACTGTAGTTTAGGGAGGTCAAAAGGTGAGTATTATTTGAACCAATGCTTATAAAAATGAAAAACAACTCGAAATCAAAATTTTCAAAATTGAAAATCTTTTATTTCGAAGATAGCAAAATTTGAATTTCGAAATTGAAATACAAATTTTCTCGTTGTAATTGAAATAGTCTAATTTCGATTTTGATATTTCCCATTTTAATCGAAATTTCAATTTCGCACCGTTTAACTTTCCCCTCTTAATCCCCTCTTTTAAATCTCCTATACCCTTTTCAGCTCCACCACCATACAGTCAAGCACAACTCCGTCATCGTCCCTCTTTCAATGCTCCCCCGCATTCATCATTTTCTCGTCCAAGAATTATCCCCCAACATTCTACCCTCGCTGAAGCGGTAAAATCCTTTCAATCAGGGGAAGATGCAAATGTTTTAAGAAAACTTTGCCAAAATGCATGGGATTCATTGGAGCGTCGAAAAAATAAAAATAATAATAATGATAACTCAAAAATTAGTCATTCATCTTCAGATGCTCATATTACTGCTGTCTGATTGATTAATTCTACTACCAAAAAAACAAATATATCCATCATTTTTAGTTTAAAATTGTAATTAATTAATTAATTTTGTTAAATTTTAAAAAAAGTATTATATTTTTGAAAAGATCATCATCAGATATTATTATAATTATCATTTATTATTAATTAAATAAATTCTTTTTTCACACCATTGTTTAACAATTAATTATCACTGATATCTTTTATCACAAACTTTTTCAAACCCCTTTAAACATGGCAACTTTTCTTTGATATCTTTGTTGGGAGTACGGTAATAACGGTGGGGCATGGAATTGTTGGAGCAGCTTGGGGTAAAGGTTCTGCGGCCATTTTACAAATTAAATGCCGAATTCGAACAGGATTAAAATCAGCCCAACCAGTTTGATTTTCTAAAATATTTTTTAATAATATTTTTTCATTAGTTTTTTTCCAATATCACAAACTTGACTCAACAACATATACAACAATCTTTTCCACTTGACTTTTATAAAGTGGCATACTATTTGGTTCTCGATTTGGGCCGGTGCCACCCGCCCAATTTGTGTAATCAAGTTTTGTGCCATCAAAATATCGAAAATGATTTCGATTCCATCCAACTTTTTGTGGAATGAATAAACCAATGGCATATTGAGCTTTCGGATATGGGCCAGAATATGGAAATTTTGCTTAAAATATTTTTAATTTTTTTTTTTTTTTAAAACTGTCCAAAATTAAACTTTCGCGCTAAAACTATTTAGAATTTTCAAAATCTGAATATTTTTTCCGAATTTTTTTTTCAAAATTTAAATTTGAAAAAAAAAATTATTTTTTAAATCTTACTAAAAAAGTTATTTTCTTCGGCGCAATGAATTGAAGCTGGTAAAGCTTTTGGATGATAAAGTTTACACAAATTATTTTCAACACAATATACTTGCTAAAATATTTTATATACATTTAAGCAATCTTAAAATATATATTTTTATTTAAATATTACCCATGTATACGGAACGGGTATAATTTTATAGCACCATTCTTTCCCACAATTATCACCAATTACCCATCCATTTGGGCATGTATGAGTTTTAGAAGTTTGATTTAATTCATTTCCATTTGCAAATTTTAAAAATGTAAACAAAAATGAGAGCAATAAAAACCAAAGCCTTTTCATTGCCAAGGAAAGATGCAATGGATGAAAAGAAAAAAAAATAGACAAATTTTAAACTTTTAAAAAATTATTATTGTTTTTTTGCTTTCCTTTTTTTCATATCTAATAAATTTTAATTACGTTAAAGAATTCACATCTTTGAATTCTGATTTTTAAAAAATCATTAAATAATCTCAAAAGAACACCGATTTTTTTTTGAAAATATGGACTACAATTTTTTAATATTTTGCAGAATTTAATTTATTGGAGGAATTCCTTTTTTTTCTGGGTACTTGACCCTGACGCTGCAAGGAGAAAAGTCGTCGAGAAAGAAAATGAAACATTTTTGAAAAATAAAAAAAAATAAAAAAGGCCAACTTTTTTGAATTTGGATTTTTCATGTGTTTTTGTCACTTTTTTTTTGCTTCCTTAATAAGGAATCCTTATTCAGAAAATAAGTAGAGACGTTCAAGAACAAATCGCCAAAGGAAATTTTGAATAAAAAAATGGTCACAAAATCGAAAAATAGTGATTTTCGCTTATAGCTGATGTTAAGATATGCATTATAGCTCATTAGAAAGCCCGCAAAAAAATAGGAATACATCCTTCCTCCGATTTTCGAATGAAGTTCTAGGGATTTTACAGTTTTTAGTCAAAGTTTGTAAAATCGTCATTTTGGTCGGCAGCGACATGATTGTATTCCCCGATTTCGCCCATTTTTCAATATATCATTTATTACCCCCAAAAAATCATTCATGGAAAGTTACAGGCTTCCGACGGTTGAAATGGCAAAGTTATGGGGATCTGAAGTTCACCTAATTTTCCACCAACCTTCGACAGCTGAAAGTTGAAGATAGCCTATGACTTTATATATTTTTTATCATCCCCATGCTATTTGCAATGTTTTAAGACATTAAAACAAAAAATTTAAGCTTACTTTGATGGAAATCAAAAAATTCAGAAGCGCAAAAACTTAGGGAACACAATGTTGAGCGCGAGTGTTCCTTGCAAATGCTCGTGAAAAACTGTGACCATTTTTGCTGTTTTTTCTTCTAATTAAAACTTAATTATCTCGTTTAAAATGCTTTTTTAATATTTTTTATTTTTTCTATTTTGTTCCCAGATACCCAAAGTATATAACAAGCATAAATTCAGCAAATTTTGAGAACTTTTATTTTTTACTTGAACGTCTCTAAAAATAAGTAAAATTTTTGGTAAAAGATGATTTATAAAAAAAGGAGGAATCGGAATCGGGAAAACACTGAACACAATATACAAAAATACAATGGGTGACAAAAGTTTGAGTACTTTTTTTTTCATGAAAGATCATGTTTTTTCATGAATTTTAAGGAACATAATGCCAAAAAGAGTGGGGTGAAAAAAAATCTCAAAAGCTCAATTGCTAACAAAAACATTAAATTTGGGGGCTTTAAATGTATTAATTTTTTAAAAATGTGGATAATCGAACATGGGAAATCAGATTAATAATGTTACCGTATCACAGTAATAAGTAATTTGTGGTAAAATGGTAAAAAATTTTTTCAGAATCCTAGAAGCACAAAAATGCGATTCAGAATCCTCTTGATATCAAATGACTTGTAGTTTTGGATTCTCCGTATTCGATTACCCTAAAATGAGTAAAAAGAGGTTTTTTAACAAAAATTTTAACATTTTACCACAAATTACTTATTACTGTGGTGCGGTAACATTATTAATCTGATTTCCCATGTTCGATTATCCACATTTTTAAAAAATTAATACATTTAAAGCCCCCAAATTTAATGTTTTTGTAAGCAATTGAGCTTTTGAGATTTTTTTTCACCCCACTCTTTTTGGCATTATGTTCCTTAAAATTCATGAAAAAACATGATCTTTCATGAAAAAAAAAGTACTCAAACTTTTGTCACCCATTGTACACAACAATATTTTTTAAAAAAATAATAAAATTTATTACATTTCCCCAAAAATTAAATTAAAAAAAATTAAACAATGTTTTCAGTATTTATCGCGGCGTCTTCGTTCGTTAAATTCAGCCATCATTTTTTTATCAGCTTCTTCTCTTTTTTCAGCTTCCATTTCTAAGCTATCTGCAAATCTCCTTCGCGGAAATCCTGTATTTCGTCGCCGCTTCTGTGCAGGAGTTTCAGGTTCTGGCTCAGGTTCAGGTTCAAAGGGTTGAGCGGGAAATGGAAGGAGGCAGAATGGAGCAGAATATGATTCTGTTGATGGAGTTTTTGTCTTTGATTTTGACTTCTTTTTTTCCTTTTCAACTTCGTTCTTTGGTGGTTTTTCAGATGCTTTTGGTGCTTTCTTTGGCTTGGGTGCTGGTGCAGCTTCTGGTTTTGGAGTTTTTACTTTTGGTTGTTGCTCTTTTGGTTTTTGCACTTCTTTTAGTTTTTCTTCTTCCTTTGTAATTGTTTTAATTTCTTTTGTTACAGTTGTAGAAACAACTGATTCCACGGGAGCCGGTTTTGCTGGCTTCTTCTTGCAAAGAGCCAAAACATTTTTCTCAAAAATACAACTCCTAAAAAATTAAAAGATAAACAATCGAAAAAAAATATTCAAAAATGAGATAAACAATTATTTAAAAAAACATACCAAATACCAATACAACAAAATACAATTAATAAAATACCTAAAGCAATGAGAATCCAGTGATACCATTGTAATCCGGTATTTGAAGCAGAATCAGAAGTTGGTGAAGAAGATGTGGAAGATGTTGAAGTTGGTGGAACATAAATTTTCGAATTTTTCTAAAGATAAAAACAATTGACCCAAGATTAAAATGAAAGAATGTAAAGTTACAATAACAACAGAACATTCAGTATCAACTATTTGAATTTTTATTTTGCCATCTTGATCAATTTCTGGATTACAACTTGGAACAGGATGTGAGCAGTAATTCGTAAAATCATATTGCATTTGAATGGCGCCGCAATTTCGAAGTGTATTTTTTATTAATGTGTTTTGAGTAAATTTTATTTCATCTTTAGTTCCAACAAGTTGAAATCCACAAAATCCATCAAAAATGACACAAGGTTTTTTTGCCGCATTTTCAATTTTTGATGATTCATAACAAAAAAGTACTCTAAAAATTCTCATATCATTAAAATTACCATAAAAATTATTTAAAACTTACTTTCCAATACAACTTTTAATATTAACATCAACAATCAAAGTTAGTTCAGTAAGAATTAATTCAACGGCTCCACGAGAAATAAGTGTTACATCATTTCCAGATTGAATAGCACGCTGAGAAGTTGAATCAGAAGTCAGATAATTATCAGCAGAAGATGACAATGAAAATGGGACTGGATTTACAGTACCAATAAAGCATAGAATTGCAGTTTTCTTGGAACGAAAATTGGAATGAAAAATTTTTCGTATAAAAGAAAATTTTGTCATCCTTTTTCCCTCATTCTGCGTTTCTGGAAGGAATAAAAAAGTGTTTGTATCCCGCCCACCCAACCCCGGAGAGAGAAACAGTCCGTCAAAGCCACACTAGTAAGTTTATAATTTAAAAATTTTTTCAGATGTTTTTGGAGGTAAGATTAACACTTAAATATTTTTTAGCATGTGGTAGCCACGGATTGTTCTCTCCGTCTTACGATTTAGCACTCCCAGTCATCAGTCGTTTAGGCGTGTAATGGTGAAAGAATACCGACAGCGCTCTGCTGAACTTACTTTAAAAACTTAGTTATATTTAAATCAAAAGGTCGAACCTATTGTTTAGAAACGAAAAGGATAGGAGAAGGGTCCTGTAGCTTGATTGTCTAATGAGCAGTTTTTACGTTAATGGTCTACCAACAAACGTTTTAGAACAACGTATTATCCGAGTAGCTCGAATGAATCAAGGAAAGACAATTGATCCGGATGAAATTGAAGAGTTTGTAATGGCAGGATTAGCGGAGAAAACTCAAAAGACATACAAAGCTGAATATGAGAAATTTACTAAATGGAAGAAGGAACTGATTTTAGATGATCTGATTAAGGAAAGTGATTTGCTACCCTTGTATCTTATGACTGTTGCTAAAGATGCCAAGGCAAAGGCGGCAACTATTACAGCTGCGGTAACATTTTTCGAGAAGAAAAAAGGGCTGGAATCGTACTCATCTCCTTATCAAAATTTGGTCAATAAGGCGATATCAAGGAGAGCGCCTGCGGTTCGTCACAAAGAACAGATAACGGCGTCAGAACTGTTGCCCTTTTTCGATTTAGCAAATTCTGTTGATAAATTCGAATCACGCACCGGTACTTTGGTGATTACTCTTTTTTCGGGTTTTTTCCGTCCAATGGAAGCTTTAGCGTTGCTAAAAACAGATTTGACCTTTTCTGATGATAATGTTAAAATTTCCCTTTCGAAGTCTAAACGCAATCAAAACGGTCCACCAGAAAAAGTCTTCATTTCAAGATTAAAAACCGATAATTGTCCCGTCAAAGTGATTGAGAAATGGATAAAGAAATATCCGCAGTCACAGTTTCTGTTTCCCTCTTTTTCTGGAAAAGAAAGATTTTGGTCCTATGATGCTGCTTTGAAAGACCTGAAGAGGTGTTTAATAAAACTGAAGATTGAAAAGAACATTACGCTTCATTCATTCCGTGGAAGTGCCGCGACAGCTGCAGTGGAAGCAGGATGTACGGAAGCTGAACTTGATCGTGGATGCCGATGGAAATCTTCTTCTTCGAAAAAAGCGTATGTTCAAGCAAGTGCAAAATCAACAGCAAATGTTTCTTCAATTCTACGTGATATCACCATATGAACTTATTCCATTTTGTACTGTTATTTAAAATTGTCATTGTATTTTGTACTGATATTTTTTGGTATTGTATTTTGTACTGTTATTTTTTGGTAATTCCTTCCAATAAACCAGAACCCAACCCTGAGAAAAATTTGAAAGGAAATTTGAAGTGAAAAGAAAATGTAATTTTTCTCGGAGACGAAGAGATAAGATTTTGGAACAAAATCATAAAGCGGAGTCGTAGAGAAAAGAATAATGAAAGTTGATGAATAAAATGAAGGCATTATTTTCAACCGTTTTTGAAGCAACAAAAATGATGATAAATAAAAAAATAATGTTTGTCAAAGACTCATTTCATTAAAAAATGAAAAAACTAAATTAGCATATTAATACAAAAATGGCTACGAAATCGAATAATTTTTTGTATATTTTTTTTGCTTACTGTCTTAAAATTTCATATATGAGCGGAACACACTATCTCAGATTTCAATTATTTTTTGTATGTTGGTAGAATATGGTCTAAAAACGTTATTCTGAAAGTATTACCAGTTCTTATAGTACTAGTTTTGGATTGGCACGATGCCAAAGGTCATAATTGACCAAAATTTCATGACAAGTAAAATATTTTTGTTTCTTAAAGTATCAGATAGTTGATATATTCTGATATTCCCAATATTTTGGTATCTCGAAAATTGATCAAAAATAAGCAAAATTGAAAAAATCGATTTTGACCCCCGTCAAGGCCGTATTTAGGGGGGGGGGGGGAGGGGATCCGGCACCTGTGCCCCCCAAAACTGAGGAATTTCCTTTGATCTTTTGCCGCTTTGTGTTGGCGGCGGCAAAAGATCAAAGGCGTGCCCCCCCCCCAAAATCGCTGTGCCCCCTCCGAAATTTTTTTTCTGGATACGGCCTTGCCCCCCGTCATTTTTTTTCATGTTATATTGGTGTTGTTACATATATTTTATAATTATAATGCATATTTGATTTTATTATGAAAGAAAAAACCGAGTTTTTGCGATCAGTGTTTTCGCGATTCCGATCCCAATTCTGATTCCTCGGTTCCGATTCCTTATAAGGAAATCGGATCGGAATCGGAATCAAAAGAATCGATTCCCACTTTGGTACTGAAAACTAAAATAGAATATATTTTTTACGAAAAACATAGAAGTGGATTCGCTTCCTAATTGAGAACAGTGTTTTCCCGATTCCACTTTTTTCCGATTCCGATCCGGAATCGATTCCATCTTTTTTTTCCGATCCCGATTCCGATTCCACCGATTCCCGGTTCCGATTCCGATTCCATCGATTCCGATTCCTCTCATTATAGAATTTTTTGTTTTCGAAAAAATTTTTTTTAAAAGCTCAAAAATATGAAAAAATGGCATTACTTTTATCATAAAATGGGTGGAAAATACTTTTAAAAAGTGTCTACTGATTAAAAAAAATACAATTTTATCAAAATTATGACATTTTTCGTGAATTTTAGACGAAAAAATCAAAAATTCTGGAATCGATTCCTTTGTTTCCGATTCCGATCCGATTCCACCGATTCTCGATTCCGATTCCGATTCTATTCGATTCCCTTATAAGGAATCGGAATCGGAATCGAGGAATCGGAATCGGGATCGGAATCGGGAAAACACTGATTGAGAATAATGACTTTTAAAACACAATTTATTCTTCTAAAATTTATAAAAAAGGCCAACTTTTTTGGATTTTTCATGTGTTTTTGTCACTTTTTTTTTGCTTCCTTATTCAAAAATTAAGTAAAATTTTTGGTAAAAGATGATTTAGAAAAAATGAGGAATCGGAATCGATGGAATCGGAATCGGAAAAAAGTGGAATCGGGAAAACACTGGTTAAAATAAAAATTAACAAACAAAACTAATTTTTTATTTCTTCTTTCTTTCCTGGGGATTGTCGAAGACGATTTTTAATATTTATTTGAAAACTTTTTCCCTTTGGGAGTGTCTGACTTTTCATTTCAATTAAATCTTCATCGGCTACAGTACTCTCAAAGCCTTGAATTAATTCTTTGCATCGTCGAACAAAATATCTCTAAAATAATTATACAAAAATTAAAAATTAATTTAATTTAAACAAACTTTAAAATCAAGCTTTTTAACACATTTCATTTCCCAAAATAAAATAATTTTGCAATTATTACTGTTAAAATTAAAGCTGGACAATTGATGATTCCATAATTCAATAAATGATTGCATTCCTTTAAGACTTGAAAGGCCATAAACATGTTTGACATTAAAAAATGAGATTTGTAGTTCGGATAAATTTGGATATGTAAGGAAAATGTTTTGGAGCAAAGTATTAAAGCTATTCAAAGAAGTATCAATTCCAAAGAAACCTACTTCAAGCTTTTTCACAAATGATGAAATAGCACTAAAAATCATTGATTAGAAAAAAAGCTATATATAATCCAAACAAACAAAATATATACTGTATTTATACGGTAATAGGACATGGGTACTGTAACACTTTCCTAACAAGTGGATATACATAAAAACTTACTTTTTTATTCCAAAAAATTGTGTAACATTTTGATCTTGACATTCATGAAACTTTAATATTAAATAATCAGTTCTGTAAAAGTTGTGCTTTAAAAAATCTTTTCTTCTTTGTTTTTCATTTGCATAACATTCAACAATCATTTTATCCAAGCTTAAATCCATCGATCTTATCTTCCAAGCAATTGGCATTCCAGTAAAAACAATTTTAAGTGATTCTAAGCAACTTTGAATAATTTTTTGAAAAGAATCCGTTGAAAAATATCCATCTTCAAGAGAGACTTGAGTCAATTCTAAAATGTTTGAATGAAAAATGGGCTCTGGTCTAGAATCCCCGTCCGAAACATTTATTCCCGTCCGAAGAAAAGTTATCCCCGTCCATAGAAACTATTCCCGTCCATACATAGTAATGTTTTATATGTACGGACGGGGATAATTTTGGAAGTTTTCTTCGGACGGGAATAAATGTTTCGGACGGGGATACTAGACTAGAGCCGAAAAATGTATAAAATTGAAATTAATAAAACAAAATCAAACTTTTTGCATCACAAACTGCATCAATCAAAAATTCATTTTCTTCCAAAACTTCTGCAATTCTTAAATGTTCAATATTTGCTCCAATACATTTCATTATATATTTAATATTGTATTTATCCGAATGAAAATATGCTTTATCTCCCTTAAATATTTAAATATCGATATATTTTTAAATAAAAACATAACAAAAAAAGAGACTTACCAAATCCGCAAAATATCCTGATGAAGTAATATAAGCATATTTGGCTGAACAAAGAACTGTTGTAAATGCAGCAAAACATTCATGACCACTAAATGCAAATCGATAAATTGCATCTGGATCACATCGTTTATCAGCTAAAATTTCTCGACAAATTGAAATATAATAATCACGTGACAGACTAATCATTTGTATATTTATAAAGGATTGATCAAAGTGTCAAATAACAAAATCTTTGATGAAAAATAAATGCTTGTAAAAATTGTATAAAATTTTATCATATTTTATAAATGCGTGGTCGAAGTACAAATTTTATAGTTTTTTATCAAAAATGAAAGACAAATTAATTTTTAAGCTGTTTTACCTTTAAAAAGGTAATCGTTTTAAAAATAATAGATATCAACTTACTAAAATATTAGAATTAACAAAAGGTATGATTTTGAGAAAAATTATTTTCAAAAAACTTCAAAAACAATAAAATATTTTTTGGGATAAAAGCGCCAACCTTTATGGATTACTGTAGGGACGTTTAAAAAATTTTTAACATGTCCATTTAAATTCTGAACTTGATCTGGAAATTCCCTTACTCCCCCCTTTATCATCGATCAAAAATATGGGAAGGATGAATATTTCCTTGAAAAAAAATTAGAAACGAAAAACTTGAACTTGATCAGATAAAAAACATAACCTTTACGGACGGAGATTTCCATTATAAATCATTGCAAATAATGCAATTATAGATTTTCCTCCATTTTTTATTGTGATTGAATGAAAAGAAAAAAAAGACAATCACGGTCTGATAGTGATCCAAAATCAGACATGTATAAACTTTCATTCATTCAGTTTTGGCATTCGACGATGGTTAATCTTAATTCAATATTTTTTTGTGCCTTAATAATTTTACCATTTTCTTTACAACATGAAAATATGGAAGAATTAAATTCGCGTCAAGCTTTAGATAATCTTTATATTCTTCCAATTTCAACAGTTGATGATATAATTACGGTAGAAACAAAATTTATGTTTTCAAAAAAAATAAAAATAATTTATTTTTAGAAAAATGAATGCTCCTTAAATGTTGCAAAAAAGTGTTTGTTTGAATCCTATATGGATTCTGAATGCTTTTCAAATATTTATAATGACAGATTTCTTTTTCTCGACTCAAATATGAATAATAATCAGGGCAGTCGAATTGAACGTATTTTACTCCAAAATAAAGAAGTATTTTTGCAAAATTTAAAAACATGTTCCATAAATGAAATAAATATTAAAATTGATTTAAAATTTAATTCTTTATCCTTTTTAACCCATTCTTCCGGTGGACTTACACAAGATTTATGCCCATTAGCAGTATATCCAAAATGTATGAAAAAAATTAAAGAATGTTTTAACGGCTTCAAATGTCTAATTTCATCACAATATAATGTATTTGATAAAATAATCAATTTTTGTTCTGATGAAACTTTTACAAAACTTAATTTAACTTTTAAACCTGCAAAACGTCCCATAAAAACTTATATTGATCAAATGAATGAACTTGCAAAAGAAAAAATTGGACCTATTTTTGATTCTCACACCACAAATATTCCCGAAAAATATATTTATACATTTGGAAATTTGACCTTTGAAGAATTTGAAGCTGTAAAAATGATTTCAACCACAATTCCATTTTTAAAGCAATATCTTTGTGATTCTGGATTAGTAAAAGAAGAAGATGTACGGATTGTCAGAAATTTTGATTTTGTTGAAAATTATTTAATTTTACCTGAATCTCCGAAACTTCCTCAAAAAGTTATAAATATCTTTCAAACTTTTACCGCTGAAAAGTATAAAGCTTTAAAACTTATTTTAATGGTGGAATCAATTTTACGATGGTCATTTTGTAGTCCAATTTTTGCAATTTCTCCATCAAAAGAATTGACAAATATTTATTCCCAATCGATAACTCTATGGACACTACAAAATTGCCGTGCCATGGCTGACCAAAATATTATGACCCGTTCAGCTATTTGTCATGGACCAGGTCTTTTATTTGGTGGAATTAATTAATTAATTCATTATATAAAGAATATTATTTTTATTTGTTATTTTTATTATTACTGTAATCTTTTTGAAAACTTTTTTTTATTTATTTAACAAGGGATTGTTCAAAAAAAAACTGGCTATCCGACAATTTGCGAAATCTAAAATGTCGATTTTGATGTTTCGATTTCAGAAATCTCTGATAACGGTGAATAGGATTATCCAAGATTTTCGGATTTTTTAGTTGACATTAGATTTGCATAATCCCTAAAAAAAATAAATTGATCATGTTTTTTAGGCTGCGGTAATGGTTCTCTCTTTTATTGTGTTAAAAATTTTGTTTAATTATTTGTAAGATTTTTATTGCAGTAAAAAATTAATTATTTAAATAAAAAATCTGTCAATTTTTGATTTAATGAAAAATGATTCCTACTGTAGCTACAATGATATGACAAAAATTTGAAAAAGTTTTATCATTTCTTTAACTGGGTATTAAAAATACAAATTTTATACACTTTCATCGAAAAATGTAACAGTAAATTTTAAAATACTTGCAAATATTTGTGATAATATGTAGTGTATATTTGATGAGCAAAATAATTATAACTTTTATGATAAAAAATAAAATGTTTTTTCATAAAAGTGCAATCCCCTTCATGGATGGATTACTGTACATCTGTAGTATGTATGCCAATTTAAAAGGCTGAATCGTTTTGATCCCAAAAAAGAATAATCTCCAATTTTCGAAAAAATTTCTGAACATTAAATTTCCCTCATTAAATATCAGAGATCAAAAATGAAGGTGAGATTAATACTTTTGTTTGTTTTCAAAGAATCAGATTTGAAAAAAAAGTAAATCTCATTTTTTTCAATAAAAAGGTTTTTTTTTATGATTGATATTTTATTATTTTGGTAACAAAAAAGTAACCGAAAAAAAGGCAATAAAAAATGAAATTAATCAATTTTTATTGCTTTTTTCTTTTAATTATTTCGGTTAATTGTGGATATGATTTTCCGATAAAAACTAAGGTAATTGGTAAACTTCGACAATGGCTTTGTTCATGGTTGGATATGACACAATACCAAACGGTTTGGACATTTTAATATTATCGTATAATAATAAATTGTTAAAATTTAAGATTTCTGGTAAACTTGAAGATTTTGTGACCCCTAACACTACCGTAAGCGAATTAAAAAGTGGTAAGTTTTAACGCTCTCGGATCTCATATATCCATGGATTAAACTAAACACATTTTAATTTTAGAAATTATTAAAGTTGGAATGGAAACTTTAAATTCTCACCAAAAAATTACTCTTGCAACATTTGCTGGAAAATTTGTTTCAAAATACGGTAATTACGAAGATGCATTAGGAGTTTTGGGTACTGTATTATCCAGTAATCTTCAACCATTCTCTGATCAAATGTCTGAAATGTGGTTAAAATATGAAGCGGAAGGAAAGACAAAGGAAAGAATTTTTCAACGCGGATATAAAATGGCTGATTTTTTTGTTACTAAAAAAAGAGTTGGTACAATTTATTGCCGACTTAAGATTGCTTTTAATAATTATAATGCAACAGTGTGGCCGTATTTAAAACAAAATATGAATAATATTATTTTGTTTAATGTTTTGGATGGATTAGGTACTTCATGTGCAAATTGATTTGTTTTAACAAAATTCATTGTAATAAAATAAATATTTGTAAATGTTCAGAAACAATGGGGTAACACTTAGCATGCAAAAAAAAGTAAAAGTTTCTAAAACTATTTATAAAATACAGTATACATCAACAGCAAAAAAAAAAAAAGAAAGAGTAAAAAACCAAAAAATTACATATCAAACATCCACGCAGAAAAGTTGATATTATTACATTTAACATTTGAGTAAAATATAACAAAAATTTTATACATAATCACCGTCTTCATCATGTTGTCCAGAACCAGCCAGTTTATTATTTCCTGCTGCGCCAGTATTGCTAGTTTGAGGTCTCTAAAACAAAAAAATGTTAATCAATCATTATTAAGTATTCAACATACTCTTCTAATAATTTTTTTCCTTCTTCTACTATGAGAACTTTGTGGTGGCCTAGGTGCAGGTTTAACAGGAATCATCAATTCACCTTCCAACAGACCTTTGCTTGAACGTGGAACTTCTGTTGGATCTTCGCCTCTTGCAATTGCTTCTTCTTCTCGATCTATTTGTTTTCGGATCCGACCAGATCGAGCATTTAAAGCTCGCAATTGTCCTTGTATTCGACGAGCTTCGTGTTGTAAAACATTAAACGCATTTGCAATTGCATCAACAACTAAAAAAATTAGATTAAAAGCTTTAAAGGCTTTAAAATGCTTACCATAACGTTGTTCCCCAAGTGGCCGTTGTTCTAAGCCATGTTCATACAATCTGACATCTTCAAATGGTAATGGAATTTCTTCTTTCTTAAAAAACAATTCATCATCCATATAATTATAATCTTGTTGAGTATTAAATGTCATATCTTTCTTATTTACATCTTTGACATATTTTGTTCTTGTAGGCTTTTTTGTAATTTGACTTTTAACAACATTTGCGGGAATTGCTACTCTTGTTGGTGGATTCATTCTTATTGAAGAAGATGAAGATGCCGCAGCAGGATGAGCAAATGATACTCGATGTTTATCTAAATAGAAAGATATATATATAACTTTGCCAGATATTTATGTAGGTTAAACTTACTTCTATTTCCATTACGCTCAGGTCCAACAGAACCATTACTACTTGACATTTGTGCACTTTCTTCATTATCAGATGTTCCCATAATATCAATTTCTTCTAATTCTTCTTCATTCTCTTGAAGCTTTAGGATTATCGGTTTTATATCAGCAACTGAAGTGGAAGATGGTTCATCATGCACGAGAATATCTTTCAAATCTTCTTCAGGTTCCATTTTTACTGGATTCGCATGAGTACATTCCATTATGGTAAAGTAAAACCGAGTAATTCAATTAAAAAAATAAAATGTAAGGTTTTCTCCAATTTTGTTGAAAATTATCAATCAACAACTGAGTCGGAGAAAAAAAAGATTTTTTTTATTTTTTCATTATAAAACACATTTTGCCAAAAAACGAAAAAACATAAAATTCAAATGCCGCTCTAGCACTTTTTGGGTTTATTTTTGTGCCAACTTTTTAACCAACATCAAGTTTGTTTGGGAATTCGAAAAAAAAATCGAAAATACTGTATCAATTGTACTCTGTTTTTGGTTGCGTTTCAGCAATATTGTTCCGACCCGAACGGGATTTTCCCGTGTCCCGTCCCGTCGCCATTTCAGTCCTGTGAAAATCCCGTCCCGTGATCATAAATTCCAGTAAATGTAGTGGTTTGCCATATTTCGTGACTTTATGCTCATTAATTTTGTGCCAACTCTATCTGTTCACGATTAACAAGTTTACTGAGCAAAGGAAACGCTCAAAGTTTTTTTGTGCACGTTTTTAAAATTCTTTTATGGTTCATTGTTTTTATTTTCTTTATCTAATAAAATTTGAAATTCATCAAAATTCATCTATCCCAATTCCACGTGTTTACATTGCCAAAAAGCGCCTAACAGGATTTACAGTAGAATCAAAACTAAGTGTATAAAACCCTTTACCAACAATTTTCAGTAAAAAACTTTATTCATAACTTTGATACATTTAAATAATAGAGAACAAGCACATATATCATAAAAGCATAAACATTTTAGGAATCATAGATGAATGAAGAAAGAGATGTCAGACGATGATTTACTTGGTTTGATCTTTTCCATGTTGACATCCGCAATTTTTTTCAGCAGTACATTTGCAATTAGCACCACAGCTACATTTGGAACCTTAAACGACAAATTAATTAATCATTAGTTCATAATATTACACAAATAAAAATAAACTTACTATCTTTGCCGTCCATGTTTGGTTTGAGGAATAATATTCAACTGTTGAAAGTTGCTGTTTTTTGAGAGAAGATTGTAGTTGTATATATACGCTAAAAAAAGAAGGCGGGTCAAAGAAAAAGAAATTAAATCAATGAAACTTCAGCACATATTTCACAAGATTTCTCGCGGAAAAAAATAAATATAGGACGAAAGAAAATTTGCTTATTCATCAATCCTAGAAAAGAGACATGTCAGTGTTTTTTGGTCACAAGATATGAGCATGTGGTTATGACAAATAAGGGAAGCAATAAGAAAAAGTGAAAGTGAAATATCAACAGCAGACAAGGCAAAAAAATATGAAGATAACAAAAACAAACACATAAAATTCAACTAATGTCTTTTTTCTCATTATATATACAGAATTAAGAGGAACTAGACGAGTGAGAAAAAACGAGGAAAACGACGACGACAACAAGTTCAAAAATCATCTTATCGCGAGAAAAATCATCAAAAATATCGTGATTTTGTATTATTTCTTGTGAGTCACAACAACAACGTGAGTTTTTTACCAATAACGAAAAAAATAAATGAGAGAATGGGAGCAGCAAAAAAAATGGAGCAAAAGAAAGCAGAGCAACAGCATCGATTTTGAGAAAAAACAAAATGTGATTAACTCGTTAATGATGTTAATCTTCAAGCTAGTTTGGGAAGAATAAGAATAAAACAAATATTTATAAAGCTTTGGAAAAATATTCAGCAACCAAATGTAACATTTTGAAATGTTGCAGTGAAAAAAATAAAAGCAGCAGCGGCAATGAAAAACAATACAGTAGGAAAAATTTCGCTTCCAGAGTTTTTTTTATAAAAAAAAAGAACGGCAATTTTTGAATCGAATCAAATTTTTTTAAATATTTTTTGATGGCAATTTTTGTTGTAAGGGTGCATTCCTTAAACTCGAAACCAAGAAAGAACTAATGAACCAGCTCTGCGATGGCATTTCTCATCCATCCATCGTTCATTGCCATTCCATTATCCAAAAAACAAGTTTTTATGCGCATTTTTTTAGTGAAAAAAAGGAGGAAAAAATTTGGAGTTATAGATAGAGACGGGCGAGTTGAAAAAAAAAGTTGAAAAAAATAAAATTTTTTGTTTTATTATAATACTTTTAGACCTGAATAAAAATAATCTAAAAACAAAAAAGTTAAAAAATTAAGTTAAAACGTCGAAAATTCCATCTGAAAATTTGGAAAAGCAAAATTTTTTGGTAGAAGGGAACACATTTGTTTGACACTTTTTCTTTCATTTTTTTGCAACAAAAAATACATTTCCTTTATGCTTTTGAAAGACGCGTCGCCAAAAACACCTTTTTCAACCAATTTTGTGTGGAAAAATGGCGGTTTTTGGGGTATTTCATTTTTGTGGGCATACATGGGCATTGGAAATAAATACTATTGGAACCAGAATTTAATTCTCTATCGAATTATATAAAATTTAGAGTTAAACCGAGTTAAACCCGCTTTTTGTAGTTAAAACGATACAGTAATTTAACATTTTCGGCAATTTTTCCAGGCCAAAAAATTTTTTAAGTTGCATTTTCGGAATCAGCGTAAAAAATAACATTTAGTAGGTTTGATAATTAGTTTTTAAGTAAAAATTAAATTTTTCATACTGTAACCAAAAAAATGACAAAGAAAAGAAAGGGAAAAAGTGTTCCCGCCCGTCTCTAGTTATAGACTTTTGGAGCTGTCTTTTTTTTATTCTTGCGGACAATAATATTTATTAAAGTTTAAAAAACCTCCTCTCCAAAATTATAAGAAAAGGGAATAGAATATGGAAATTGGCGATTTTCAACTAATAAATTGTTGTAAATTACCAAAAGTAATCGCAGAATTATCAAATTTATCTCATACTTTTTGTTCAACATATTTAATTGCAGTTGAAAAATTATTTGATGATATAAAAAATGCCCAAAATATTCAAGAAAAAAGAGATTTATTTAATATTTTTACAAATAAATTTACAGCTGTTCCTGATATTTGGTTGACATGGAGAAAGTAAGGAATCGGGGTTTTAAAAATAAAAAAGTTTTACATTATAAACAATGTATTCCGCCTGACAAAAATGTGGATTGATCTGCCGATCTGCAACATCAAATGCAATACAATTTCTGGCCATGTTTTTCATAAAGTGATGTTGCATCATTCAAAAATCTTTCACATCCAACTCACTTTGTTATGACGAGACTTAAATGCCAATGAAAAGATATGGAAATAGAAGTACTGTTTCTTCTTTTGTCTAAAATACAACTCGCTCAAATTTTCGGCAGATTGTAAATAATGGCGAATAAATCCGCCCGGCGGATAGGGCATAGGTTGGACTGCAGTGTTATTATGGCTCCGGATTTCAAGCCAATAAAAATTGTCCGGCACAACATTGCTCGCTAGGAGCAAAAAATCTATTAATTTTTATTTTTTTTAGTATCGAAAAAGAGCTGCTGATTGCTGATAATCAATTATTTTTGCAGTGCAAAAAAATATTTAAAAATCTTAAAATTAAAGCACAGAAAGATTTTCAATTTGGTTATGATTTTGATACTGAAGCAATCTTTGAATTTATATATGATATTGTAAGTTTAAAATCATATAATAAATTGAAAATACCGTATTTTAACGACATTTTAATAAAATATTAATGCATATTTAAATTTTGCAAATATAGTTTTCGACCGACATTCAGATTTTTTCTGATAGATTAATAAAGATACCATAAAATTAAACATGTATTTTACAGAGTCGCAAAAAATCATGCTTAATTAATAACGCTCATTTTGAAGTATTTAAACATGTAAAAGAATTAAATCATATTTGTGAATCATATTTAGATATAAACCACATTCTGGTATGTTGAAACATTTTAGCCTGCCATTTTGATAAATATTAAAAATTTTTTAGAATCGTTCAACTATTTTTCAAAGGCAAAAATTAAAAAATAAAGATTTTAGTGATTATTGGGACAGATGTGAACTATTTTCAAGTAAGCGTTAAAATCTTTTTTTTCTAGTTTTGTCAGTAAAAAATGGAAAAAAATCTCAACACTTTTGTAATAACTGCTTTAAATATACTGTAGTTTTTTGTAAGTATTGTGGAAAACTACAGTATATTTTTGCACCAAAAAGAGAAAAAGCTATTTAATCTTAAAAGAAACTCAATATACTTTGACTTATTTTAATACGCTTTTTCAGCAATGAAAATTCCAAAGAAAACTAAAATCAAAGTAGAAAAATATCTTTTGGTTGCAGATTATCTCGTTGGGATAAAAGATGACTTGAAATGGATGAAAAAACTTGTAAAACATGGAAGAAGCAAAGAATGTGTCATTGAATTTATCGAAAATCGGATTTACAATAATCCATTTAATGCCAATTTATGGAATTTATACATTTGTTATTTAGAAAAAGAAGAGCAAAATATTGTGAGTTTATTGAATCTACAGTATCCCACACTAATAAAAATGTGTTTCAAAAATAACACTTTTTTCAAAACAAATTATGCAAACAATTTAATCTGTTTAATTAAACATGTTTCAGAAAATATTGAATGTTTATTCAAGATACTGTAGACTTTTTACAGATGATTTTTCGATGCGAAACAAATATTTTGAGAGAACAATAGAATTATATCATAGAAATGATAGTGTATCAAAATGGATATTGGACATAGTAAAAATAGAAGCAGATTTTGTTTCACAAAATTCCAGCATAAATTTAATGATAAAAATATTAGCTGAAATTAATCCCGGTTCTGAAATTGGATTACCTCTGAATTTAAGCTTCGATGAAATCTTTGCTATTTTTAAACAAAAAATTGAACACCGATTTTCTGATTTCAATTCTGAAAACAAAGAAGAAATTCCCGAAACATTTTTGCATCAAAATTTTTCATTTCCTGTTACAGTAATCCGCAACATTTTGACTGGTGCCGATTCTTCCCAAATTCAAACACTTCAGAAATGTTGCAAATATTTTTTATCTAAAATTAAAGTTACAGTAATCCACAAATTATCTTTTACCATTATTAAACAAATGTTTATGTATCAAAATTCAATTTTTATCAACAACAGAAATTTAGATGAATTTAAAATGGAACAAATTTGGTTAACAAATTCGCTGATTATTGATACGATTCCAGTATGGAATTCAACAATGAATTTAACAAAATCCCTTTTTCCAAAAATATACAAATGTGATATCCGATTTTTAAGGTTATCATGTCAGAGTCTAACTGAATTGGAATTTGATTATTTAACAAAATCTGAGAGAATTGAAAGGCTTGATCTTTGTTCAACGCCTATAAAAGATTCTGAAGGCAAAGAATATTGTTTGGAAAAAATTATTCAACTCTGTCCAAATGGATATTCTTTTAGGTTGGTTTTTAAAAAAACAATTATTTTTTTAATAATCAACCTTTTTTAAAGGGGGGGGGACACACGTTAAACATATTTCTTTCGACAAATTTCCTTTATTTTTTCGGTTACGTGATGAAAAAAGGGTTGTCAAACCGAGAAAACAAAAAAGTGCGGCATTGCTTCATTCCTGTTGATATCCCTTAAGGAAAAGTGGGCAATGTTCTGGTTTTTTCAAAATTCTTTGAATTTTTTGAAACACTTTGGGAGATATTGGTGGTGGTCTTTTAGGAAGATAGACACGAATCAAAAATAGGCTTAAACAAATATTTGTTATACTTATTATCCTCTGGCTTATGCTAAAGTATATGTTGTAACAAAGTGTCATATATTCGTCTTTTAAGACCGAATCATAGTCATATAAGGGAGTGTCGACGACAAGCAAAAAAAAAGTTTTTGGCAACAAGTATGTTTTTACACGAAGAAGACATTTTTCTATGCTATTTCTTTTCTTTAACTCATTTTCGTGTTAAAACATACTTTATTTAAACAAAAAGTATTGGAGCAGCGATCCTCGGCATTGTTTAACATTTTGTTTTTGAAAAGAAAAAAGGTTCAGAGAATTTGAAATGTTTTACATCTCACGTTGAAACTGGCCCCGTAAAAAAGCAAAAAACCACATAAAACGATAAAATCGATGTTGAACATCTTTTGATTCAATACTTTTCGTGTTTAAAATAAAACTCTTTTTTAGCTAGTTTTAAAGCAGGGAATTTCTTTCTGGAAGAATCTTGCCTTTTTTTCAATTTTTTTAAAACAATTAAAGCTACAAAAAATCTTTACCAATATTTTTCAGAATTTCCGAGACACCCTGTAATTCAAATACCACAAAAATTCTTTCATCTTTAAATCATAAATCAAAGATCAAGAATTTTAGTTACAGTTACGCGACGGCAGAATTTGACATTAATGAATTTTCAAATTTTGTGATGGTATTTTTTAACAAAGTTTTATCAAACCAAAAAAATAAGTTTTAGAAACATGGTACAGATTCTTCAGACTTTTCAATAAGATTTTTTCCAAATCTTCAGCACAAATACTTGATATTTTATTGGATTTCTTCAGAAACGATGCCTCAAATTTCCGAATTATTTTATTAAATCTTTTATCAATCAATCTTTTTTTTTGTCTTTGGATTAATTATTTGTATTTTTTTCATATAAAACGCAAAAGTGAAAAAAAGTATTTTGCAAGTGATCGGACTTGTAATAAATAAAATAATATAAAAAAGAATGTATTGATGTTTTTTTTTGTAAATGCCGTACTTGCACTGGAAGGTTTGGATCAAATTTTTATTTTGAGTGAACATTTGGATGAAATTATCTGAAACATTTGGGACCGTCCCGAAACCCCCCCCCCCCCCCCCATGCATCAAAGCTTTTTGCCGACAACACCAAAGTGGTGTCATAATTAGCAACCCCTACCCACCCATCATTTGAATCACCTCATATCGGGACTGTCCGGTCAGCCCCTTTATAAATCTATGACCCCCCTGATTCTATCTCGGATAATTTGTTCTAACAGGTTTTTCAGACTTTTAAAATTATTTCAGAAACCCTGAAAAAAAGGTTACTAATAAGAGTATATCAGAAAACTTGGAGACTTTTGTTGATTCACTTAAGTATTTATCCATAGCTAAAAATTTAAGCTTTTATTTTTTAAAAGAAATCCTTTAGGAAAAGCTTTTTTTAATTTATTTTGATTGCAATAAAAAAATGATTTTAAATGATTTTTTTGAAAAATTGGCATTTTTATTTTCGATAACAGATGGTTTTTTTTGAGAAAAAATAGGATAAAAAAGAGATATTAAAAAAACACATTATTTTTAATACTTTTTTTAAAACAAGTTTTGACTTAAAAATAATTTTTAAAAAAACAAAATTTTCTTTTAGTTTTAATAAATTTTTTTTGAGGAGAAATGACTCGATGGATTTATTTTTCTGTTTTAACTTTTTTGGCATTGACAATATTAATTGTTGATGGAAGAAGAGGTTTATGGTATACAAACACTCAAGAATATCAAGTTGATAAATGTTTCGGTGAACCAAATGAAGGAAAATTAATTCGAGATAAATGTTGTCAAGATTATTGCAGTAAAAATACCGTAAGTTAAACAGTGTTATTACGGCTTCGGAGTCGGAGCCTCAGAGCCAAAGCCGGAGCTGCTCATAAAATTTTGTTGTCAAAAATACTTTTATTTACTGTAATAAAAAAATATATTTCATAAGATGGTCTTAAAACTATTCACAATTGCGCGTTCAAGTTTCGTGTTGAGATTTTGGAACGCTTTTGTCTTATCACAGTATATTTGCACCGGTTGTTTCCGTCAATCTGGAACTTTTAGTTCTTTCAAAACAAATTTTTCAAAAAATCAATAAAAGTCTTTAATAATAATTATTAACATTTACTTTTTACGCTATTGAACTTGCCGGAGCCGGCTCCAGTGGCTCCGCTCCAGTGATTCCGGAGCCGGAGCTGATAAAAATGATCCGGCACACCACTGAAGCTCAAAAAATAAATTAAATTTATTTATTTATTAAATAAACTAAACTTTGTATTTTTAGAAATGTATTTTTGGCCAAACTCGACAATACACATATGAAAATAATACCATCGAAGATGTATGTCTATGTTACACTTGTCGACCAAAAGAATGGTTTAAAGTCAAAAATCGAATTTCAAGCAATGATATTGTTATGATTGATTTTCCCTATTGTACAATATTGCTTCCAAATCGTGCGAATGAACTTTGTCGGGGATATTGTAATGAAGCGGAAAAATGTGTTGGAGATGGTGGATGTGGGGTAAATATTCGAAATGAAACAATTGATCGTTGCATCTGTCATAAATGTCCTGCTAGGGGTGAAAACTTCTATCCAGTTTTTGATCCAATGTTTTGAAACAAAAATGTAGCCTAAATATGTAATATAATCCTGATAATCAACCAAAAATGTTTTTTTTTATTTCTTTTTTATTGACAGAAAAGTTAACATTTTTACCGTATACCTGAAATAAAATTTTTGCCGTGATGTAATCGCTGTGGAACAAAAAGAACTTTAAAAAAATTATACAATTCTCCCTGATTTTTTTGCTGCTTGTTAAAATAATAAATTCTAAGCTTCTAAAAATTATCCAATTTGAATCAACTGAATGCTTATCAAAATAAATAATAATTAATCGTTTTTAATATTTTATGGCAAGGTTTTAAAAGTAAAATTTTAATTGCATTAATTATTAAAAAACGAGCAAAAAAATTAACAATAGTATTAAAATAATTATTAAAGGGTTTGAAAAAGAGACTCGAGGAATTTTGTTTCAGGCAGCTAAAAGAAATTAAGTAGATTTTGATTCTTCATCTTTTGAAATAATGTTGGATTTCTTTTTTTCATCAAAAGGTGTTCGAAGTGTTACTTTGTGACGATGGAATGGTAATATCATAGGATTATTTAAATAATATGCTGATGGATATACCCCAATTGCAGGGGCAACAATTGGGGCTGATAAAGCCATTGCTGGAGGGGGAGGACCGGCAATAGCTACAGGAGCAGGTGCTGCAAATGCAACGGATGGTAATTCTGCTAATGCCATTGGGGGTGGCGGTGGTAAAGGTACTCCGGCGGCTGCTGCCAGGGCCATTGGGGGTGGTGCAAACATTGGTGGAGGAGGTCCAACAGATGGGGGTGGCAATGGCATTCCCTGTTGTTGTTGTTGTTGTTGTTGATTAAATCCATTAAATTGTTGTTCTTGTCCTTGATACGGTCCATTATTACCCATTGATGGTCCATAGGAGGGTGGGCCTTGTGGGGGATATCCGGTTTCTCCAGGTGAAGAAAAACCTCCTGCTTGTGGGCCATAATTTTGTTGACCAAAGTTTTGCTGCATTTGTTGTGGAGGTCCATAACCTTGAGGAGATGAATATCCTCCAGGTCCTTCAAGACTTTGTGGATAACCTTGGGGTTGCTGTTGTTGAGGATAACCTTGAGGGCCAGGGCCTTGAGGTGGAAAACCTTGTATTTGTTGTTGTTGTTGTTGAGGGGGATAATTGTCGAATCCTTGTTGAGGATATCCTTGTTGCATTTGTTGTTGTGGATATCCTTGAGAAGGATATCCTTGTGGCATTTGTTGCTGTTGTTGGGGAGGGTAACCTTGAGGGCCTTGTTGGGGATACCCTTGTGGTCCATATCCTTGTTGCTGTTGTTGATATCCTCCTTGGGGGCCATATCCTTGAGGAGGTTGTTGTTGTTGTTGAGGATAATTCTGGGGACCTTGTCGTGGATAATTTTGTGGCCCTTGTCCTTGTGGACCGCCAAAACCAGGAGGACCTTGCATGCCACCACCGGGAGGACCTTGTTGTTGTTGTGGACCACCACCACCTCCAGGTCCATGTTCACCTCCAAATTGTCCAGGATTATCAAGCATCTTTTGCTGTTCTGATGCCCCAACAAAATAACGTGCAAGCCATGGCAAAATTGGTCGAGTCAACTGTAATTAAAAAATAAAAAGATAAAAATAAAATATTTCAAAAAAAAATATAGTATTTACATACCGGTACTCCAATTTGGGGGCTATCATATAAAACTTGGCCAAAAGCATTGTCGAAAATTAAGGATATTAAAAGAGCTCTACAAAAAATAATTTATTAATTACAGTATACCTTTTAAGCGGTTCTTACCCTATAACAAATGCTTTCATTATCAATTTTTTTTGCAATAAAATGGCCGCCAAAAAAAGAAAGAAAAATACCCTTAGGCAATGAATTGAAGCCTAAGAAAGTACTTCTACAAAAGATATAAATTAAAATTCATGATTTTCTTTCATGTCTTTTTATATTTTTGAATACTTCTTCTTAGCCTCCACCCCCCTCTCCTTTTTTTTTACATTCTCCCATACAGGCATATTAAAAAATGTAGGAACAAAAAAAAAGAGGTTTTATTTTTGCTTCAATCCAAAGTCAGGTTCTTCTTCTTCTTTCTTCTTCATCTTTCTACATCATCATCATCATCATCGTTGATCATTGATGAAAGAGAAAAAGGTGATTGACTAACAATAGTAGCAGCAGCAGTAGCAGCATCTATCGACGATCAACAAATTTATCTTCTCTCTCTCTCTCCCTTTTTTTTCACACCTTTTTTCTCCTTCGTTTCTTTTTTTTTTGTATTGAATTATTTGTTGCTCAAAAAAGAGAGAGAACCGTTTTAATATAAAAGAAAAAAAATTTAGTTGATGGTATAACAATTTTTTTTTCTTTTTTATCGCAACATAAAATTCTTATATTTTTTTTTGCAAGCAATCAAATACAAATCATAAGCTTTGATTTGCTTTTTTTTTGCAGCGGTAAATAAAAAAAGCTTACATACTTTTTTTTTGTTGCATTCAAAAAAAAGAAAAAGGTTTAAGACCGGATTTGGATACTTTTTTTTTTATTGTTTACCTTTTTACGGAAGTTTTTTATTTCAATTTTTTTTTCAAAATTTTTATTGAAAAGAAAAAAAAAGGTTCTTCAATTTGTTTTTCCCCGATAAAATAAAATATAATTCAAATGTCAACAAGTTGGAAGAAGGAAAAAAAATGGAGGACGGAAGGCGCGATACATTTCTGCAGAAACAGCCTGTTTTGGAAAATGTCTGAAACCTGTCAAAAAAAAAGAGTTTATCTCTTTTTTTTGATATTATTTGAGGATATTAAAAGATATTATTATGGATAAAAAATGGTAAAAGAGAGGAAATCCACGAAATCTGAGGATGATAAAACACATTGGAATGTCGTCATCGACATCGTCAACGACATCGTCCCACTAGGTCTTGCGGATGACAAAACACATTGGAATGTCATCATCATCGTCGTCATTGATTTCATTTTGGAGTTTTGAGGATCGACTTGGAGGAGAGCAAATTTTGGAACAAATTAAAAAAAATGTTTGCAAGAAGATCATTTTTGAATGTTTATTTTTTTCAGTTGCAAAAGTGTCAATAATTCAAGTTTTGTAAATATTTATTTAAATTAAGTTTTGTAATTGACAGATTTTGTAAAATTTAGCAAAATTTTAACTACATGGATACTGTATTTTTATGAGAAAAAAATAAAAAAATTTGAAAAAAAATTTGTTACTTTTTTGGCATCCAAAAAGTATTGTTGGCTTATTTTTAGTTGTATTTTTTTTAAACAAGCTCACAGCCGAATTTTTCGGAAATTCAAATGAAAAACGTTCAAACTTTTGGTGCCATTTTTTGAATTTTAACCCATTTAGCCTAAAATTTTGCCAATATGTTCTCCAAGATGTTTGCTATATTTTAGGTTTCAATCAAGGTTATTGGAAGCATATCCGCAAAGTTGTAACCAATTAAAGGTGCGCGACCGAGTTTTTGGCGAAATTAACTTTTGGTGCCATATTTTTAAATTTGCATATTTGGGCTTGAATTTTTTCTGGCATGTTCTTGATAGCCATATAAACATTTTTAGTTTCAATTACGACATTTGGATGTGATGAGGCTGAGTTTGAGCGGATCGAAAAGCACCAGTTTTCACTCGTATTTCCAAAATCTCCTATAGCGATTCCGCTGTGAGCTTAAAATGGATAAAATTCTTTTCAACACTGTTAAATAATCGTTCAAAGATAATTTTTTACGGAATTAAAAATCCTAAAAAAGTGTAAAACAAAGAATGAAATAAATGCAAAAAAAAGCATTTTTTATAAAAAATTGTTAAAATCAAATACATTAAAAGGTTTATTAAAGACTCCGATTCCAGAGTCGACTCTAGTGACTCTGGAATCGGAGTTGACTCCAGTAATTCCAGAGTCAGAGGGGGAGTCGATTAAAAATGACAATGAGACACACAACACTAATCTCAATGAAATATTATTAGAAGCAATTACATGAAAAACTGTTTAAAAAAATATGTTATCATTGTTATCACTGATCATTATTATCAAAGCATTATTATCATTTTAAAGATTGATCCGTTTAGTAAATGCTTTTAAATGTTATTTAAAAATTTTGCACAGCTTCACCGGCCGACAAATTTTAAAAAACGATTATGACTGAAAAAGAAATAATTTTTTTCCGTTCGGGAACACTTTTTTAAAATCTAATTTTGCAACTCATCTTAAAAACTTTTTTTGAGCATTTGTAGACACGATATCGGCATTTTTAGTATTGAAAGTCGTTTTTAACGTCCTCAAAAATGGGTATGCGCCAGCTTTTTTGATTTGGTTGCGTTTGGCCGATTTGCGATCATTTTTGGTTGAGACGTAAATGATTAGCTTTTCAGCTATTTTAACTATGTTAAAAGCTTTATATACGTTTTTGTTCCATAGTTAAGCTTAATAAACTTGCAATTAAGGTTTTTGTGAGATATATTATACTTAATTAGCAAATGTTTTGCTTATTTGTTAATATTTTCACATATATACGTGGTATTGTCTGTATCTTTACAGGTAAGTTTGGTATGTTTATTTTTGCTTATTAACATATAATAATGCATATATATTTCAGATTACAACTAATATATACCCGTTTAATGCTTAAAAGTGATGTTTATTGGCAACGCTTATGGATAAACTTATATATACATTTACGTATACTTAACCAAAAATGATCGCAAATCGGCCAAACGCAACCAAATCAAAAAAGCTGGCGCATACCCATTTTTGAGGACGTTAAAAACGATTTTCAATACTAAAAATGCCGATATCGTGTCCATAAATGCTCAAAAAAAGTTTTTAAGATTTGATATATTAACTTAAAAAAAATACATTTTGCCAAGCTTTTCTTTGGCGACTATTTTTAGACAATAATCGTTTTTTAAAATTTGTCGGCCGGTGAGCTTATTATTATTTTCGGGAAAACATTACAACATCAAAAACCGAATAAATATTTTTTATTATGGAATATCTTTTTCCCCATCTTTTTTTACGACAATTATTCTTTTCATTTTTGTATTACAATGAAGAAAAAAAATGTAAAACGTGTGCACTTTTTTAAAAATATAAAATTTTATATAAAAAAGCTTCATTGATTAAAATAAAAATTTTTTTATAAAAGCTTACAAAGTTATCATTTTTTTGATTTTACAATTTTTTAATGTATCAGTGTTTTTTTTGATTTTAATATGGCCAAATCGAAAAAAAACTGATGGCATTTTTTTTGTTTTTTATCCAAAAAGGGCTAACCCAACAAATCTGATTTTTGCTTTTTCATTCATTAATTCTATTGATTTTTTTTAGTTAATAATAATACTACTCTCTCACAGGGCATGGCATAATTCCAGAAAATTTTGGTAACCAATAACAAAAAATCAAAAAATTTTTTTCATCAATTTTTTGCCATTTATTAAATTATTTTTAGTTTGGGTTTTAAAAAGTTTTCTTTATTTTTTTAAAAATGGAAAAAGAAATTATTGCTGAAACTTCTGAAATTGTTGAAGAAGAATTAATATTTCCTTCAAAGCATTATATGCCAAAAGAAATTACCCAACAAGTACATATTTTATTATATATTACTTTAAACCCCCTATTAATTAATTTATACATATTTATAGGCAGAATTTCTTGCAAAATATCCAGAATATGATGGAAGGAATACTTTAATTGCTATTTTGGATACTGGGGTTGATCCAAGTTTACCCACGGGCTCATTTGGCGTTACGTTAAGGTGTTTTTCGCGTAGGATGATTTTAAACGATTATTTTTTCTATTAAACGTCTTCTAATAGTCTCCTGAACATTCCCTGAAATGTGCGACCCAAAAAAAAAATTTCGAAAATTTCGATTTTTTTCATAGGGGGGACCAAGGCAAAAAAAAATCAAAAAATTTATAAAAAAATTTAATTTTTTTAAAATAGTTTAGATATGTCCAGAAAGTTTAAAAAATACTATATAAACCGTTTACAGCGTTATAATAAGTCAAATATTAGAGTTATAGCACCAAAATGGTGTTGGGGGTATTGTGAAAAATCTTCTCACTTAGAAAAAAAATTTTATTCTGTTGTTTTTTTGATTTGTTTTGATTAATTATGACTAAATCAATTATGGAGAATCTGAATATAGCATTTTCAGACATTAAAAGATAGAAAAAATAAATTTTTTTGATGTTGGGGGTATTGTTGCACATTATAATGACAAAAATTGGAACTAGTCTTTGAAAAATGACGTTAAACGGTTTCTTTTGTTTTTTATATTTTTTTAAGCTAATTCTACACAATATGTTGCGATTTGTTTTTCAAATTAAGCTTTTTTTTCAAAATTATGATTCAATGAAAAATTGACCATTTTTGTACCTCAACATCAAAAAATTGGAACTAGTTTCTCAAAAGTGTCATAATAATTGTTCCAGTGTTTTTTTTTCTTTTACAACTACATAAAGAACAAAACGTTGGGATTTGTTTTTCAATTTAAAGCCTCATTTTCGAATTTTTTAGATTCAAAAATTAATTTTTCAAAAAATCGCTAAAAAATGACATTTTTTCAATTAGTAGCGCCGTCGAAACTAGAGCACGTAGGAATATTCTGGCCATATAGTTATGTCGAGAAACCGATTTGGAACAAATTTGCAGTGGGGTTTTACCCCTTCACGATGTAATTTGGATTTGGCATGGCAAAAACTAAATTTTTTCACTAAAAATCAGCTTTTTTTCCATTTTTTCAATTAGTAGCGCCGTCGAAACTAGAGCACGTAGGAATATTCTGGTCATATAGTTATGTCGAGAAACCGATTTGGAACAAATCTGCAGTGGGGTTTTACCCCTTCACGATGTAATTTGGATTTGGCGTGGCAAAAAGTGTTAAAAAATGGCCAAAAATGGACATTTTGCCAAATTTCGTATTCCTAACGGCACACCCCCAAATCAAGCCAGGTATCACTTTGAAGCTATTTTTTGGTCATTCTAGGTTATTTGGCACCGTTTGACACCAAAACATCCTAACGTAACATTTTTTGCCAAAAAATGAGCCCGTATACCGGGGCTACAAACCACAACAATTGGATTACCAAAAATTATTGATTGCTTGGATTTAACTGGAGCTGGAGATGTTGATACTTCAACGATAAAAAAAGTTGATGAAAATGGAATTTTAATTGGTTTAACTGAAAGGGAATTAAAGGTAATGTGAAAAAATAACAAAACATGTAAATTACTGTATAATTTTAAGATTCCAAAATCATGGAAAAATCCATCCGGAGATTGGCATCTTGGAACAAAGGCACTTTATGAACTTTATTCTGAAAAAATAAAAGAAAGAATAAATGTAAGCATAAATGATGTAACATACCGTTTATTAACATATGCAAATTTTCAGCTATCAAAACAAGAAGATTTCAAGAAAAATAATAAATCATCGATCGCAGAAACTTTGAAAGAATTAAATGAACACGAAAAAAAAGTTGGAACAAAATCGAAGAAAATCTCGGATAAAGAAGATCGGGAAGAAATAAATGCAAAATTAGAATATTTAAAAGAAGCGGAAAAACAAGAAATTGAATCCCCGATTCTTGATTGCATTGTTTGGAATGATGGTGAAAAATGGAAGACTGCCATTGATACTTCATACATCGGAAATTTGGAAGCTGTAAAAGTAATGTCAAGTTTTTGCATGGATAAAGAATATGGATTTATTTCTGATAAATGTTTGCTTTCATATTGTTTAAATATTCATCAAGATGGAAATGTACTTGAAATTTGTGTCCCAAATGGAAGTCATGGTTCTCATGTTGCACATATCGCGGCAGGACATTTCCCTGATGACCCTGAAAAAGATGGCTTAGCTCCTGGTGCACAAATTATTTCGATGTGTGTTGGAGATATCCGAAAAGGAACAGCTCTCACTGAACAAGCTTTTATTCGAGCTTTAAATAAATGCATCGAGCTTAAAGTTGACGTCATAAATTATTCTTATGGAGCCGTCCGAAATTGTGTTGGAGAAGGGAGTTTCAAAAAATTAATTAAAAATGTTGTTGAAAAATATGGAATTATTTTTGTCGCAGCTGCTGGAAATGATGGTCCAGCTTTGACAACCATGGGATTTGCGTCTGGAAAGTTGCATCATTCGGTTTTTTATGTTGGAGCATATTTGACTGCTGAAATGAAAGAAGCAATGTACAGTCATTTAGAAGCTGGTAATTCTGTAGTTTTTCCATTTTCATCTCGTGGCCCTTGTGTGGATGGAAGTTTAGGAATAACATTTTGTGCTCCTGGAGCTGCTTTAACGGGTGTCTCAAAACATGAATTGAAAGGTTCAAATTTGCATAATGGCACAAGTATGAGTTCTCCAAATGCCGTTGGAAATATTGCATGTTTGTTATCAGCGATGAAAGTTGAAGCAATTCCAATTTCCCCATTTCGGATAAAGATAGCTTTACAAAATTCTGCAATGATTCCAGAAGATGGAAGCCATCATCCATATAGTCTTGGAGCAGGCATTATTCAAATTTCCTCTGCTTTTGAATTACTTAAATCTTCAATGAATTGTATTTCAACAAATATCACAGATATTAAAATAAATGCAAAAAATAAACGTGGAATTTATTTACGAGAATTATGGGAGGTGAATAGAATTCAAGAATTTAATGTTTGTGTAAAAACAAAATTTAATTCTGAAAAAGGTACAGTATTCAAATCTTGAATTCCCTGAAGAAAAAAAATTGACGCAAATAATACTTTTCAGAGCTTGAAAAAGTGGTAACTTTTGAATGTCCAATTATTTTAAAGTTGGCATCTGGAAGTGAAAAAGATTTTGTAAAATATCCAAAATATTCTCGATTACCTTCAAATGATATTTCGGTTCACATTGATCCAACAATCCTTGAAGCTGGCAAAGCTCATTATGCTGAAATTGTTGGCATTAATCCTCAAAATCAATCACTTGGTCCATTATTTCGAATTCCAATTACTGTAATTATCCCCTGAAAAACTTGTTAAAAATGATGAATATCGTTACAAAAAAGAATTAATTCTTGAACCAGCAATTCCAAAACGTTTATTTATTCAAACTCCAAAAGGTTCAACATACGTAAAAATTACAATTAAATCATATGAGCATCAAAAAACCACAAAATTCTCCCTTCAAAGTTCCAATCCTTTCTTTGAATATCGAAATTGTGACAGTCATTGGGGTACTGTATCTCCAAAAGATTCAAAAATCTTTTATTTATTTGTCAAAGAAAATCAAGCAACCGAATACTGTATTACACAAAATTGGAATAATTTAAACCCGTCAAAAATTAAAATAATTTTGGAATTTTATGGTTTTTCTCTTCCATATTCTTCACAATTAACTCTACTTTCAACAAATCCAACAAATAATTTATTTTTTACAAATAATTTACGAAAAACTGCGATTGAACCATCGATGGAATTTACACAATTTTGTCAACCTTTAAATCCACAAGATGCCATTATTGAGCCAATGAAAAGCAGAGATATCATTGATGGATGTGAAAGTTTTCAATTAATACTTACTTATAATTTTGAAGGTATCTTTATTTTTATTTAAATTTTTATTTCCGTAGTTTCATACTGTAGTTAGATTTTGCAATTTCGACAACTTTTTATCCAACAACAATATATCCGCCGGGATCATATTTTAGAGGATATTTCTTTTTACAAAATTCAACAGAAAATTTTTCAAAATATTTTTCTGCTTTTAATGTTAAATCCAAATTTTTGTTTAAAAAAATTAAATTTTGATTTACTAAGTTTAAAATTACAGTATATTTTTTAGATATTTTCAAAAAAAAAACATTTTAAATTAAAAAACTAAAAATTAATCGCTTGTAATTACAGTATCCAAAGAAGATAATTATGAATTTGGTCTTGACAGAATTCATTATTATTCAAAATTTATTGATTGTTTTTTAATTCAACTTTCAACTTCTTCCAAAAAACATTTGTGTACATACAGTAGCGAAAAAAAAGTAATTCAATTTTTCATTTTTTTAAAAATAAAATTAATCATATCTCTTTTTTTAAGATGAAACTTGAAAAAGGAGATTATATTATTCGAGTTTATTTTCGACATTCAGATCTCGAAATTCTTGAAAAACTTCAAAGTCTTCAACTTATTGCAACACAATTTATTACAAATATATCCGGAAATTTATATATTAGTGCCAAATCAGCTTTAAAAGGAAATGGACTAAAATATTGGGGAAAAGAGCTTCAAAGTGGTGAAAGTGATTGGGCTTTTTTGGAAGCAATTTCAACAACTTTTTTTCCAACAACAATATATCCGCCGGGATCATATTTTAGAGGATATTTCTTTTTACAAAATTCAACAGAAAATTTTTCAAAATATTTTTCTGCTTTTAATGTTAAATATATTTTGGGTGCTCCAAATGTTGTACCTAAAAATGAATCAAAAGTTGTTGAACTTGAAGCTTTACCTGAAAATGATGAAACTTTAGAAGATTCAGAGGAAAAACTTTTAAAAAGTAAATATTTAAAAATAAAAAATATCGCTCATCTTTCACTTTTTTCAGATGCTCTTAGAGATATTCAAATTTCATATATCACAAACGAAAAAGATGCCGAAAAAGCGATGGCAGTGTTTGAAAAGTTGGAATCAGAATATCCAAATTATGCTCCAATTTATTCAGCTGAAATTGAAAGATTATCAAAAGCAAAGAAGCTTCCAGAATTAAAAAAAATGGTTGAAAAATTGTTGGAAATTATTGAAAGTAAAAAAGTTGCAGAATTTTTTGGAGTTAAGTCCGAATTCAGCGAAGAAAATCTTCAAAAAAAAGAAAAAATGGAAACAAAAAAAGCAGCAATAATAAATGCATTATTTTTTCAAGCAAATTTATTCCTTGATTCTTTTCTTAAAATTACCAACAAAGATATTCCAGCTATTTTTCGAAATGGTTTTAAGCCTAAAAAAGATGATGGAACAGAAAATGCTGATAAAAAAGCTGATAAAAGTGATAATAAAGAATGTGCAAGCATTGAAAAAATTGATAGCAAATCAAAAGTTTTTGAAGATATAAAAGTTGTAAATGTTCAAGATGCCAAAGAAGCAATCGATAAAAATGATGGCGAAAAATCAACCGTAAAAGATGGAGAAACAAATTCAATCAATAAAAAATTTGTAATTCAAAATGATAAAGAAGAAAGTGCTGATAAAAAAAATTTTTGTTCAAATGATAAGATATCACGAAATTCTGTCAGTAGCAATGACTCCTTTGACAAAGTTGAAGATTCTGGAATTGATTCTGATGACAAGACTGCCTTTTCTTCTACACCGAAGAAGAAGGAATCTGACGATGTGGCTTCAATTTCTGAAACATCCATTTCATCTGATATTAAAATTGCGAAAAATGCTGTGCCAAAATCTAATATTTATGAAAATGAAACAACTTCCACTTTGAAAAATTTAATTACAGAAACTGTAAAAACACCAAATGACTCAAATGAAAAATTAAATGCAGTCGCATCTGAATCTGAATCTTACAACTCCCAAATAATTGTAAATGACCAAATTCCGAAAGAATCTGATCCTAAATCAAATATTGATAATTTTCGTTCAAAAATAGCGTCTGAATCAGAAAAAATTGAAAAAACAGAAAATACTGAAACATCATCTTCTGAAGTCAGTTCAGAAGAAGTAGAAAAAGTATTTCGAGATTACATGCTTTTTGTGGATTCAACTTCAGAAAATGCCAGAATTATTCAAGCAAAATATGCCGTGGCACATGAACGATACGGTACAGCTTTAAAGCAACTTGAAAAGATTATTATTGATAAAGCAACAACTTCTGATTATCTTTCAACTGAAAAAGCTGTCATTGAAGTAAGGGATTGTTTAATTAAAATTTAAGAAATATATTAAAATTTTAGTTATTGCAAAAACTTGGATGGAATCATTTGGTTGAAGAAGCACAGAAGACACTTTTAATCAAACATCAAAAATTTTATCGTTTATTTTAATATTTTACTTTGCTTTAATTTGATGATAAATAAATTATATATATTTTGCGTTAACAAATTTAATACAAAAAATGGATAAATAGAAAAAGACGCATACAAAAAAGAAAATTTTTAAAAGTCGGCAAAGAAAAATAAAAGGTATTTCGAATATTATCTCTCTCTCATTTTTTTGCAAAAGCAGTAGCTCTCTCTCTCACGGGCATCTCCGACAACAATCCTTTCCCATTTTTGTCCATCAAATTTTTATTCACCGTTTTTACTAACAACCTTTTTGGGGTTTATAAGATTGATAAAAAGAAAGAAAGAAGGAATGGCAACATTAGCAATATTTGGTGGAAATTCACTTCTTGGTCAACATGTTATAAATGATGCCATTGATTCAAAGAAATTTACTTCACTTCGAGTATGGAATTATCATTCAAAGCCTGAAACACGTTTAGAATCAAATAATAATCCTGAAATTCCAATTGAATATTTTACAGGCTTTGAATCAATGGAAAGAATTGTTGAGGGTGTAAATTCTGTAAGTTTTGTTTATTTATTTCTGGATTTCAAGTGATAATGAAATATTTTTTTAGGTAATAAATGTTCATGAAAGCCATGACTTTTCTGTTAAACCTGATTCAGTTGAAATGGAAGAACATAATGTTTATTGTAAGTCTTTCCTCCTTTTATGTTTATGACGTACATTTTAAATGTTTAGTTGTTGAAAAACTAGTTGAAGCATGTCAAAAAGGTCATGTTCAATCTTTGATCCATCTTAGTTCCATTTTTCTTCAATGTACTTCATTATTTCCAAATGTAAATAGTCGTGAAGCAAAACCCCTTGACTCTAAATTTGTTCCTTTTAAACCTTATGTGGATACAAAACGACGTGCAGAAGATTTATTAATGAATCATGGTAAACTTGATTTTTTGTTTTCTAAGCAAACAATTTTTAGATGGTGATTTACAAATAGTTATTGGTCGATGTGGTGGAATATATGGTGAAGGTGATGTGTCATCTCCAATTTGTGATGCCATTTGTCTCATTGATAAACTTGGATATTTACCTATTTTGGGAGATCGTGGAGGTGTTTATCAAGTAAGTAAATATATATTGTTAAATACAGTACTTTTCTTGATAATGTATGTATCTGTTAATATAATCATTTTTAAGATGACCTATGCTGGAAATATTGCTCATTCAATGCTTGAAATTTTATCATACTTGGAAAGATCAGCTTCAATTCGTCGAGAAATTGTTATTTTACGGGATGAAACTCCAAATCAAGATATTTATTCGTCAACTTTAATTCCAATTCTTGCATCATCTTCATCTCGTCCAATTTCATCTTCAAATCTTCCCTTCTTTCTTTTCTTTCCATTCTTGTGTTTTTGTGCTGGCTTAAATTGGATTTGTAATATTTTTGGATATTCCACTCGACTCCAAAATCTTCCGGATCCTGTCTATATTTATTTTCTTCTTCGACATTGGACTTTTTTCAGTGACTTTAAACAACGCATTTTATTTTCTCAAACTCCCAAATTTAGTTATGATGAAAGCAAAAATCGAAGTGCAAAATATTATTCAAATCTTTCATCAGATCAAATTCGGAAAATGTCTTGGCAAAAATGCTCTTATTAATATTTTTGATAATTTCATATGTATACTGTAAAATTGTTAACTTTGTATTATTTAATAAGTATTTGTGTAATAACTGTGAAAGGATTCTTTTTAAACTTTTATTGATTTTTAAAGATACCGTATGACAGGGAAAAAATTTCGTTTTTTATTGCAATAATGGGGGACATCAACATAACTTGATATAAATATTTAAATTTAGTTATATCCATGATGTTAAAAATATATTAATTTACCTCCAACTGCAATATTTTAATCAGATTTGATAGAAGTGACATTCAAGATACCCATCATTTGTATCAATATCTAATAACGTTTGGCTTTATTTATAGGTTATAACCTTCATTACTAATGAATATGTTATTTTAAACTGAAAAATTTGCGAATTTTATCCCGAATGTTACCAAGGATAATCTAATGTAGAAGGCTCGAAACTTCTTTATATAATTACTGTCTATGAACACCCTAAAGCAATAAATTTATAAATTAAAATGATGTTTTAAATATTTTATAACTCTGTACAATGTATCTACAGTAGATCTACTGATTACGATTTCTGTATTTATCAGTGCTATGAAACCCCCGCCCTTTCCCCTCCCCCGGGGTTCGGGGGAGGGGAAAGGGAGGAGATTTGAAAAACGGAGGGGAAAGGGCGGGGGAACGGGGAAGATTTTGAAACATCAAAGGCGCCGACATCCCCTTGTCTCCCCCGGGGGACCCCTTTTTCCCTTCCCCCGGGGGTTCGGGGGAGGGGAAGGGGAGGGGGATAAAAATGGCCATTTCATAGCACTGGTATTTATACATAAATAGAAAAATGGGTTAAAAAATTTGACGAAAAATTCGTCGGGAAAATTTTGTTAAATGCGTATTGGCGTTTGGTTCTAGATGCCAAAATGAGAGTTTCCGTAAAAAGCGTTTCAAATAAAAAAGGTTGTTGTTGAAATAGTGTTTTATTGCTTCAACATATCCTTTTTTATCCCATTTGTTCTACCATTCTTTAAAAATATTCTTAGAAATGTCAAGCGATGGAGTTGTTGTTACCCATGAACGTCTTGAAGGCAGCACTGGAAAAGAAAAAGGTGGATTAATTTTATCGAAGAATGCTACACCAGCTACTCCAGCTGCGTCGTCTGCAAATGATGATCATGTATTTAAAAGGCCATCAATGTTAGGCTTGGATAAATTAGCAAAAGCTAAACGAGAAGAAAATTTAAGAAAAAGAAAAGAAGAAGAAGAAACCCCCGGAATTAGCGAAAGTGTTAGGGACCGAATTAATGAGTAAGTTTTAAAACTTTTAATTTAATTTTTATTCAGTAAATTTTAGTTTAAAAGATGAAAAATATCATGGACGACAGCGTGGAATTCATTATGAAAAAGATCGAAGAAAGCGATCTCGTTCGCGTTCAAGATCCCCTGAAAGAAGACATCGGCGAGATCGAGATAGAGGTCGTCGCCACCATCGTGATTATGATGATTACAGTGATCGAAGAGAACGAAGACGAGATCGATATTTAGATACTCCAAAGGTTGATGTTGCTGATACTCCTTCAAAGCTTTCATGGGAAGATGGAAAAAAATATGGATCAACAAGAGGATGGACTCCGAGACATGATAATTTGGATGAAAAAGAAAGATCCCTTGAATCTGTATGGAAAAGTTCAAGAGATAAAAAATTTCAACGTAATCGTCGAAATAAATATGATGACGGTGAAGCTGTTGATGATGAAAATGATGTACCAGAATTTAAATCAGATAAAGAAAAATGGGACTGGGAAGATAATAATTACGAATTGGAAAGACAATGGTATGCTTAAAATTAATTCATTTTTTAATTTGCAATAATAATTTTATAGGTATGAAAATGATCAAGGATATAATGACGAATTTAATCCATTTGCAAATGTTTCGGAAGAATATATTTTTAAAAGAGAGAAACAACTTGAAAAGGCTCGAGAAAGACCGAAAATGAGTGTTCGACAACAAGAAATTAAAAAAGAAAATGAATTGTGGGAGAATAATCGCTTGAAAAGATCTGGAATTTTTGTAACAAAAGAAGTTGGCTCAGTTATTGATATCGAAATTGATGAAAATAGAGTTAATTTACTTGTTCATAATACCATTCCACCATTTCTTGATGGTCGTTTTGTTTATACAAAACAAACTCAACCTATTATTCCTGTAAGTTGATTTTGTGATTATGCTTTTTTTTGTTAAATACAGTATTTTTTTAGATTAAGGATGTAACATCGGATCTTGCTGTTGCTTCGACAAAGGGTAGTAAAGCTGTTAAAAGATTCAGAGAACAAAAAGAAAGAATTAATGCTCAAGAAAGACATTGGGAATTGGCAGGTTCTAACCTTGGAAAGCTAATGGGTATTAAAGAAGAAAAGGAAGAAGTTGATGAAGAAGAAAAAGTAAATTACAAGTATGTTTTATTTTCATTTAGCAGTAAGCAGTTGAAATTTTTAGAGATTCACAAAAATTTGGAGATCACATGAAAAATATGGATTCTGTATCAACATTTGCTTTGGAAAAAACTATCAAAGAACAAAGAGAATATTTACCAGTATTTGCCGTTCGACAATCAATCCTTAAAGTTATTCGAGATAATAGTGTTGTAATTATTGTTGGTGAAACTGGTTCAGGAAAGACAACGCAGTTAACTCAATATTTGTATGAAGCTGGATACGGTAAACAGGGTGTTATAGGATGTACACAACCCAGGCGTGTTGCTGCAATGTCTGTTGCGGCTCGAGTTGCTGAAGAAATGGGTGTGCCATTGGGTGAAGAAGTGGGGTATGCAATTCGTTTCGAGGATAAGACTAGCGATAAAACTGTTATCAAAGTAAGTGTTTTTGATAATTACATTTGTATAAAAGTTACAGTAAAAAAAATTTTAGTACATGACTGATGGTATTCTTCTTCGTGAATGCCTTTCCGATCCAGATCTAGATAATTACAACGTTATTATTATGGATGAAGCTCATGAGCGGAGCGTTAATACTGATGTCTTATTTGGTTTACTTCGTGAAGTTGTTAGTCGTCGATCTGATTTAAAGCTTATTGGTATTTAGTTACGTAATGTTATTAATTTATTAATAATTTAAATTTAGTAACCTCAGCCACAATGGATGCTGAAAAATTTGCAAATTTCTTTGGCGGTAATACCCCAAATTTTGTTATTCCTGGAAGAACTTTCCCCGTTGATATTCATCATCGTCGTGCTCCAGTTGAAGATTATGTGGATGAAGCAGTCAAACAAGCAATTCAAATTCATTTAGGTGCAATTGATGGTGATATTCTTATTTTTATGCCTGGTCAAGAAGATATTGAAGTTTCATCAGCAGTAAGTCTTTTTATATTTTTAAAAAAGTTGATGTTTTTACAGTAATAACTTTTTAGTTGATTAGCGAAAAGCTCAATTCTTTGGAATCTGCTCCCCCTTTAGCTGTGCTACCCATTTATTCACAACTTCCGTCAGAAAAACAAGCAAAAATTTTTCAACGTGCACCTGGTGGTATTCGAAAATGTATTGTTGCAACAAATATTGCTGAAACTTCTTTAACAGTTGATGGAATCTTTTTTGTTATTGATCCTGGATATTGCAAAATGAAAGTTTTCAATTCTAAAGTTGGTATGGATGCTCTTCAAGTTTATCCTATTTCTCAAGCATCTGCAAATCAACGTTCTGGGCGTGCCGGACGTACCGGGCCTGGACAATGTTATCGATTGTATACAAGTAGACAATTCAAAGATGAAATGCTTGTAACTACTGTACCTGAAATTCAAAGAACAAATTTAGCAAATGTTGTATTAATGTTAAAGTCTTTAAATGTTGATGATTTATTGAAATTTCATTTCATGGATCCCCCACCGCAAGAAAATATGATGAATTCAATGTACACTTTATGGACACTTGGAGCTTTGGATAATGCTGGGCAGCTAACAGACCTTGGTCGAACAATGGCAGATTTTCCACTTGATCCAGCTTTATCTAAAATGCTTATTACTTCAGCAAAAATGGGATGTAGTGAAGAAATTCTTACAATTGTTTCAATGCTTTCTGTTCCATCAATTTTTATTCGTCCAAAAGGAAAAGAAGAAGAAGCTGATAGCCGAAAAGAAAAGTTCCAAGTCTCTGAAAGTGATCATCTTTCATTGCTAAATGTTTTTAATGAGTGGAAGAAAAAGAAATGGTCGTCCCGCTGGTGCAAAGACAATTATATTCAAGCAAAAGCAATGCAACGGGCACGAGAAGTTCGTGGACAACTTCAAGAAATTATGGAATCTGATAAACTTGAAATTATTTCATCTGGAACTGATTGGGACATTGTAAGAAAATGTATTTGTTCAGCATATTTTCCAAATGCTACTCGACTAAAAGGTATTGGAGAATATGTTTCTCTTCGAACTGGTATTCCATGCTTTTTACATCCAACTTCATCTCTTTTTGGTATGGGATATACACCTGATTATGTTGTATATCATGAAATTATTATGACGACAAAAGAATATATGCAATGTGTTACAGCTGTTGAAGGAGCATGGTTAGCAGAATTAGGTAATATCTTTTAATTCTTGAAATTTTTTTATTCATTCAAAAACTTTTTTAGGTCCAATGTTTTATTCACTTAAAGAACAAGCTCTTACATACAATGAAAGAATACAACAAACAATTCGAGCAAATGAAACAATGGAAGATGAATTAAAAAGTAGTGAAGCCCAAAAGGTTGTTCAATCAGAAAGAAAATTTACATCAAAAACTCCAAAAATTGCTGATATTGGAAGATCAGTAAGAAGTTTTAGAAAATAATTTTGTATAAATATGTTTTTTTAATTTTTTAAATAAACTTTGTTTTTCATTTTGTTTTTTCATTTCGTGGTGTTATTTTTAAATGTACTCCATTCACTGGTCTCATTATTACTATATTTACTCGGCTTAATAAAGGATCCTGAAAATACTTAGTTTACGGTAACAGTAGTAAAACAACATTTAAGAACGTACTTCAGTATTTTGATGCATTTCAAGTTTAAATCTTCGAATTAATTCAACTAATGTCATTTTTACTTCCATCTCTGCAAATCTCATTCCAACACAATTTCGGGGTCCAATTCCAAATGGAATCCAAGATAATGGATCAAAATATTTTCCATCCGTAAATCTTTCAGGATCAAATTTATATGGATCCGGCCATAGATTTTCATCCCAATGTACAACATTTACTGTTAAACCAACATTCATCCCTGGAACAAATCGATATCCTTTTATCTCTGTTTCTTTAATACAAGTTCGCATCGTAAATCCAACAACAGGTGGATATAAGCGTAAAACTTCATGAAACACTGCATCAAGATACGGTAGCTTCATTGCAGTATCATAATCAACAGCTCTTTGCCCTACAGTATCTTCAATTTCTTCTAACAATCTTTGTTGAACATCTGGATGCTTTGCAAGAAGCCATGACGCATATGTTAATGCAGTACTCGTTGTTTCATATCCGGCAAGTAAAAATCCATGACAATTTGAAACTATTGTATCAATGTGCATTGGAGGTTTCTGAAAAAAAGTTATTACTGTAATATTTAATTTAAAAAATATAAGTGCTTACATTTTCTCGTTCTTGTCGTATTTTATCTTGCTGAAGTAAAAGTTGAATTAAATCAATCTTTTTAAATTCTTCAAAATGTTTGATACGGTATTCAACAACAGAATTCAAATTTCTTGCAAGAATCATATTATATTTATGAAGAGCAGAAAAGAATCTGAGATTTCCAAGAATTGGAAATAAACCTGAAAAATTATTGATTGAAATTTTGGTGGCATCATTTTTTGATTTGAAAAGCAAAGACAAACGTGAAAGCCAAAGTCCAGGAGATTTTTCAATTGTAAAAGCATTAAAGAAATTTCTGGCATTTACATAAAATTGATCATTTTTATTATGCAATGAATCTGCTTGAATTCCAAATGCCGTTCGTCCAATTACGTCCAAAGTTAAAGCTTGAAGTTCACTAAAAAAAGTACCTTTTTCAACAATAGAGAATTTGATTAGGGAGCGTCCAGACGTGACGTCACGGGTTTTATGGGTGGGTGGGGGGTAAGCTAAACGTGACGCTCATGCTAAAAAGCCGACAAAGATCAAAGGGCAAAGCGTGTTGGAAGGGTGGGTGGGGTTCGAAATTTTCGATTTTATACTGACGTCACGTCTGGACAATCCCTTAACTTGCTCATAAATATTTATGCAATCATTTTCTTTACTTTTACTTTTTAAAACTTTTGTAAATGCAAGAACCCTTTCATGAATTGTATCATGCATCTAAAAAACAATTTATATATTATATTTTGTTATCTCAAAAAAAAAACAAACGAACGAACCATTTTCATTTTTCCTGTTGTAAAAGTTGGTGAAGCAATTGAACGAATTTCTTTCCATCCATATCCATGTGGACCTTCTTTATCTACTTGTAACAAGCTTTCTCCCATTGGATATCCATTTGTCCATGTGGTATACTGTAATAAATTAAATATTAAATCGAAAAAATAAATTATTTAAATAAAACCTCTCGATTAACAAAATTAGAAAATTGTTTAATAAAAATTTCTTTAATCATTTCTGGATCATAAATATTTACACTTAAATGATATCCAAAATAAAAGCTTAAAGATTGAAAAGATTACGGTAAGTTTTTTTGTAAAAGAAATTTACCCAAAAACATCGCCATATTTTTTTCGCCAATGAATTATGAATGACGGCATTGCGGAGGGGCCATTCTAAAAAGATGAAAAATAATGAAAAAAAAGATATTTAATTAGTTGACAATCGATTTCATAAGTTATCACATAATTAAGTTTTGGGTAATTTTGTAATGATAAAGTGATAAAAGTGATGGCTTTAAAAGCAGTGCTTAAAATTACCGCAAAAATATGTTGCATTAAATCATAAATGTGTCCAATAAAAAATTGTGGTATTCCAATTGGTGGTCCTTTAAAACCAAGTTTTTCCCTCAATTTTAACATTTGAATTCGTTGCCTAAATTTTTATTTCCGTTTAAATTAAATTTCAAACTTTGAAGCATTACCAAATATAATAAACAATTAAACTTATTAAAAATGAAGTAATACAGATTGTAAACGATTCCATTACAGTATTTTATTACCAAAATAATATTAATAAAAATATGCTAAAAACTATTAGCTAATAGAGACACAAATAATTTTTAGTTAAAAATAGCTATGAGAAATATAAAAAAGAATTTTAAAGTCTAAATTGCCTAATCAAAAAGTAATGCAAACATTGCGTTTTTGTTTTATCAGCCTTTTTTGTTGTTGTTGCTGCAGAAAATAAAATAGTGAAGCATATTTTTTTGATATAAATCAAGAAACTATACAATAGTCTAGCAAGCTGCTATATTTTAGTTGATGTCCCCCATTATTGCAATAAAAAACGAAATTTTTTCCCTGTCATACGGTATCTTTAAAAATCAATAAAAGTTTAAAAAGAATCCTTTCACAGTTATTACACAAATACTTATTAAATAATACAAAGTTAACAATTTTACAGTATACATATGAAATTATCAAAAATATTAATAAGAGCATTTTTGCCAAGACATTTTCCGAATTTGATCTGATGAAAGATTTGAATAATATTTTGCACTTCGATTTTTGCTTTCATCATAACTAAATTTGGGAGTTTGAGAAAATAAAATGCGTTGTTTAAAGTCACTGAAAAAAGTCCAATGTCGAAGAAGAAAATAAATATAGACAGGATCCGGAAGATTTTGGAGTCGAGTGGAATATCCAAAAATATTACAAATCCAATTTAAGCCAGCACAAAAACACAAGAATGGAAAGAAAAGAAAGAAGGGAAGATTTGAAGATGAAATTGGACGAGATGAAGATGATGCAAGAATTGGAATTAAAGTTGACGAATAAATATCTTGATTTGGAGTTTCATCCCGTAAAATAACAATTTCTCGACGAATTGAAGCTGATCTTTCCAAGTATGATAAAATTTCAAGCATTGAATGAGCAATATTTCCAGCATAGGTCATCTTAAAAATGATTATATTAACAGATACATACATTATCAAGAAAAGTACTGTATTTAACAATATATATTTACTTACTTGATAAACACCTCCACGATCTCCCAAAATAGGTAAATATCCAAGTTTATCAATGAGACAAATGGCATCACAAATTGGAGATGACACATCACCTTCACCATATATTCCACCACATCGACCAATAACTATTTGTAAATCACCATCTAAAAATTGTTTGCTTAGAAAACAAAAAATCAAGTTTACCATGATTCATTAATAAATCTTCTGCACGTCGTTTTGTATCCACATAAGGTTTAAAAGGAACAAATTTAGAGTCAAGGGGTTTTGCTTCACGACTATTTACATTTGGAAATAATGAAGTACATTGAAGAAAAATGGAACTAAGATGGATCAAAGATTGAACATGACCTTTTTGACATGCTTCAACTAGTTTTTCAACAACTAAACATTTAAAATGTACGTCATAAACATAAAAGGAGGAAAGACTTACAATAAACATTATGTTCTTCCATTTCAACTGAATCAGGTTTAACAGAAAAGTCATGGCTTTCATGAACATTTATTACCTAAAAAAATATTTCATTATCACTTGAAATCCAGAAATAAATAAACAAAACTTACAGAATTTACACCCTCAACAATTCTTTCCATTGATTCAAAGCCTGTAAAATATTCAATTGGAATTTCAGGATTATTATTTGATTCTAAACGTGTTTCAGGCTTTGAATGATAATTCCATACTCGAAGTGAAGTAAATTTCTTTGAATCAATGGCATCATTTATAACATGTTGACCAAGAAGTGAATTTCCACCAAATATTGCTAATGTTGCCATTCCTTCTTTCTTTCTTTTTATCAATCTTATAAACCCCAAAAAGGTTGTTAGTAAAAACGGTGAATAAAAATTTGATGGACAAAAATGGGAAAGGATTGTTGTCGGAGATGCCCGTGAGAGAGAGAGCTACTGCTTTTGCAAAAAAATGAGAGAGAGATAATATTCGAAATACCTTTTATTTTTCTTTGCCGACTTTTAAAAATTTTCTTTTTTGTATGCGTCTTTTTCTATTTATCCATTTTTTGTAAGCATTTTACGAAAATTTGTAACAAATAATTTGTTTGTTAAAACGAAATGTTTAATATTTATATACTTTATTCAATTTAAACATTGCTAGTTTTTTTATAATACCAACAAATTTATAAAAAAATTTTATTATAATACATTTAATCTTTTTATTGCATTAGACTATTAATAATTGGAGCAGTTTTTTGAGTTGTTAGAAAAAATTTTGAATAAATTACTGTAACAATAAAAGAGTCAATGGCACAAGTTAGAAATCCCAAGGGGCCAATAATTCGATGGATATATATATTAAAAAACTGTTATGTAAAAGTTAATTAAATTCTTTAAAAAAATTGCATTGTTGACTTACATTTGAAAGAAAGATATCAGTGGCAGCAGCAAGGCCGTATTTAGGGTGGGGGAATCGGGACCTGTGCCCCCCCCCCCCCCGAAACTGAGAAATTTCCTTTGATATTTTGCCGCTTCATGTTAGCGGCGGCAAAAGATCAAAGGTGTGCCCCCCCCAAACGGTCGGTGCCCCCTCCGAAATTTTTTTCTGTATACGGCCTTGGGCAGCAGGCAGAAAGCTTAAAAGTAATGCTGTTGAAATTGAAATCAATGTTAATCTATTTGCCTAAAATGAGAAATATGTATGTACATTTTATTTGTGGCAGGTGAAAAACTATTTAATCATAGTTCCCCCTGAGACAACAAAAATGTTATCATACCCTTGTTGAAGCAATATCTTTTGATTTGTTTAACATAATTAAAAAGATAATCCCGGCAATAGCATTTGCAATTCCATATATCATTCGACACCACATATGAAACGCTGAACCACTTGGACCCCATGTGCAATGAATTATCCAACATTTTGCAGTAGTATCTTTAAAACAATAATTATTTATTGTATTACAAAAAAAATATATTGTAACAATTTTTTTTGAAAAATACTTTACCTAATGTTGCCGAAAAATTTATGAATTTAAAAATTCCGTATGTTATATTTCCAATTATGATAAGAGATATCACAATGATAGCAATATAATTTAGAATAATATCAATTTTTTTTGAATTCAAAAAACTTATTGCAAATATTCTGTGTAACAATAAAAAGAATACTGACGCAGAAATGACAGGAATAAATAAAAAGGATGCAAATCCAATAGAAAATAATGCTGTTGGATTATATCCTCCGTTATCTAAAAATAATAATTTTGTATATTTAAATTTAAATTTAAGGCACAAAAAAGAAGTTTCAAATTCAGCTATTTTTTAGACAGACTCATTCGATTTGTAATAAAACAAAATTTTGAAAGCTTAAAACTATGTATATGATTTCAAGTTTTGTTTGTCAAACGATTTGCCTCAAATCCTTGAAACTAATATTACTTTGAAAAAAAATATATTGAATAAAAAATTCCGATATTTTTGATTTTCGGCCCCCAAAAATTAAAAAATAATATGCATCAGTGTCTCCAACGTAGTGTTCACTTACCGTACCGGTTTTCGAAAAAAAGGAAATGGTACGGTATCACGGTATTACCGTAATACCGTGAATCATTAATGTCCCCAAAAAACCATTTTTAAAGATGTTATTAAAAGTTATTTTTACAAAAAGCCAAAAAGTAATGTGGAAATGAAACATACAAAATTTTAACAAGTAAAAAAATGTGTTAACGTCATCAAACGTTGATTGATTCGCATTTTCGAAAAAAAACACAATGCTTTTTAAAATGCTAAAAAACATCCATGCATGGCAAATAAAATAATAATAATTTTTTGCATGGTAACAAACAACCTCAAATTTACGGTATTTTTTGGCTACGGTACGGTAAGTGAATGTTTATTAATTTACTAAATAGACGGGAACGGTTTCGTAAAAAAAAGTGGAACTTTGAAGAAAACACTAGCGTTCAACATCATTGTTTTAAACTTTACCAGGATTCCAAAAAATTAAAGCAAAAAGTGTAAAAATAATTGTTGAAAAAGATTCTATTAAAACCATGGATAAATATAAAATGAATGAAAATGAAAGAGCATTTCTTCTTTTAAATAATGAAAATGATAAAGGAAAAAATGTTGCAATTTGTAATAAACAATTTGCAATCCAATATCCAAAAATTATATAGGGAAAGGAAGAAATTGTAATCATTTTTTGTTGCGGCTTATTTGATAGCCAAATGCTACAGTACCTTCAAAAATTCTTTAGCCTAAAAAAATGAATTTCTTATAAAAAATACTGTTAAAAATTTTAGCGCCATATTAAAGGTGGGAGGGGGGGGGGCATGAAATTGAAGAATTTCCTTTGGCAACCTTTGATCTTTTGCCGCTTTCGGGCAAGTGATCAAAGGTTGGCACTGAAAAATTTTTCCAAATTTCAAATATCTTTTGACATTTCTCAAAAATAATATTAAATTATTAAATAAACCAAGAACCGAAAAAAAAGTTATTACATATTTCCTTAAAAGTTTTTAATCAAATCGCGCAAATGTGAAAGTGTACTTCTACAATGTGTGACGACAATCTTTGATGTGTATCATAATATTTCCAACCTATAGTTTAAACTTCTTTTGACATTTACAAAATTTTCTCTCTCTTTTTTTCATATTTGTAATAATTTACTGTAAACAAAAAGTTGAAATGAAAAAATATAAAATAGAAATTAATTATGTTATTTATGTAGCAATTGTTTTGAGCCAAAGTTTTCTATGTTTACTGCTAAAATAAATAATTAGACACTAAATAGATAAATAGAATTTTATTAAATATTTTGTCACTATTTTTTTCAATATTGAGTTAGAAAACACTTGAACTTAGCGAATAGCTTTTATATAAGACGCAGAATTATAAAATGTTTTAAAAAACTAACTTCAAAAAAGTCTTTAATAGTTACAGTATCTATTTGAGAAATTTTTATATAGGAACTCTTACAGTTTATTGACAAAATATGTTGTAATAAATATAATTAAAATATGTTTTCAAAATTTCCTGAAAGTTTTTTCTACAGTTTTTGCTGTTACAATTTTAATATTTTTTGAAATACATGCTTACAGTATGCCCAAAATGATAAAAATAATATTTATTAATAGAACAAATAAAACGTCAAAATCAACCGTAAAACAAATAATAGACAAGAAAGAAATTCATTAACGAGATTTCCATAATTCAAATGCACGGGTAGCGTAATCACGAGCAGTTTCAGCAGGATTTGAAGATTGGGTAATTGCTCGACCAACAATGATAATATCATTTCCATCACGTTTGATAGCATCTTCAACAGAACGCCATTGCTGTCCTAATCCATCCGTTGATTTTGATTCATTAACACCAGGAGTCCAATAAAAGAAAGCAGGATTTTCAGAGGGACGTTTTTGACAAATGAAACCACTGACAACTTCTTTAGCATCTTTTGCCATTTCAAGAGATTCTAAAGTTTTAAACATATAATTAATTATTAATAAAAAATTATATCAAACTAACTTTTTGAATATTCGACATCTGTTAAAGCCCCTTTGGAAGATAATGAAGCAATTAAAAGTGCCCCTTTTAAAGCTTTATTTTGTTTGATAATATTTCCGACGGATTGAAGAATTGAAGGTCCTGGAACAGAATGTACGGTAACAACATTGGCCCAATCAGCAATACGAAGATTTCCATGGGTAAGTTGTAATTCAACAGTATTACCAGTATCAGCAAGTTTACGATCAGCAAAAATAACAAAATTTAATTGCTTTGATAAAGTAGTTAATTCTTCAACAAAAGATTGATCAAAATCATCAATAATATCTGCATGAAGTTTGATTGCACAAACGTAACCTCCAATTGATTGAACAGTTTGAAGAATCTTTTCTTTACTGGTTTCATCAACGGCAACACAAAGATTTGTTTGCTTTTTAAGCATTGCATTAAGAACCATTAAATTCAATGAATTTGCTTCAAGAAGTGATTTACGAGATTCTAAATTCCATGAATTTGTTGTACCATTTGTTCCATTTTCTTTTTCTGGAGCATTAGTATTCGCAAGTGAAGTATTTTTAAGCAATGCTTCAATTTCTTCACGTCGTTCTGCTGAAATTGTTTCACTAGAAACCAAATAATCCAATATAGCTGTCATTGAAACAAGACTATGAAGATTAATTCCTTCTTTTTCTAATCGTTGAACACCACCTTGTTCACGATCTAATGCACAAATAACATCTACACATATTAAACCTTCTTGCTTGAGTGCTTCAACAGTTTCAAGAATAGAAGCACCAGAAGTTACAACATCTTCGATAATCAAACATTTCTTTCCAGTTTCGTATGAACCTTCAATAAGCTTTTTAGTACCGTATGCCTTAGCTTCTTTTCTTTTAATTAACATTGGAGCTTCAATATTTGATGAAATAAGCTATAAAAATTAAAAATCATCTTATGTAAATAAAAATTTGAAAAAATACCGTAGCCATTGGAAGTGCAGCATATGGTACTCCAACAATGTAATCATAATCAATTGCTTTTTCTTTAATCAATTTTGTCATTTCATGACAAGTATGTTTGAGAAGTTTAGGATCAGAAATAAGAGCGCGAAGATCGATGTAAATGGGAGAAGGTAGACCAGATTTTAAAACAAAATTCCCAAGCTTGAAAACTTCAAGTCGATGAAAGTCATTGAAAAGGTCGGTAGACATTTTTAAATCTAAAAGCAATGAAAGGTTTCAAAAATATTAAAACTATCACAAATTAGATACAGTAGTATGTATAAAACAAATATTTTAGGTAAATTTAAAGAGTATCAGATAACATATATTTATTAAATATATAAAAGTGTTAATTTAATTAAGTCCATAAATTAATTTTGCATTTGCAGTTGTTTTTTCGGCTACAAGTTTTGGATCAACATTCATATATCCAGCAATCAATTCACAAATAGCTGCTAAAGAACAAGGCTCATTTCTATTAAATGAAGAATGTTTATGCAATTCCAAAGCTTCTGGTGTTAAAGAATTTCTAATTTCTGCGGGAATTTTCTTATCGTTAACTTTAGGGTACATATATGGTGCATCTGTTTCTAACAATAATTTTTCCAATGGGATAATATTGTTTTTTAAAGCATATTTAACTCCATCTTCTGATTTATCTTTCCATAAAAATCCTAAAAATCAAATGTTTATAAAAGTTGCAGGGATATACCGTTTACCCGTTAATCCAATATAATAGCCTTTTTCAATATATTTTCTTGCTTCTTCGGCACTTCCAGTAAAACAGTGTATTACAGCTTTCGGTAGATTTTCATGCTTTCCTAAGATGGCATACATGTCATCAAAAGCTTCTCTTTCATGGATAAACAAAGGCTTTTGTAGTTCAACAGCAAGAGCAACTTGTTTTTCAAACACTTCTTTTTGAACATCTTGGGGAGAGAAATTTCTATTAAAATCAAGACCACATTCCCCGATGGCAACACATTGAGGATTCGATGAAAGACTTCGAAGTGTCTCCAATGTTGAAGATTTAAAATCTTTTGCATCCTAAAAATGATAAATTCAAATTTACTTCAAATGCCTCACAAAAAGGGCATAGTGAAAACGTCAAGCAGAAATCTTTAATGAACCCGGACTAGAATCTATAGCAGATAAAAACTGTATTTAAAAACAGGTGAATGTTTGCTTGGATATTCATTAATTAAACAAACTATTACATGAGGATGCACACCAGCAGTAAAATACAAAAATCCAGGATATTTTGATACTAATTTTTCAGCTTCTTTACTTAATTCTTCTGATGTTCCAGTTATCATAATCTTTGATAATCCTAAAGTACCTCTTTGATTATTACTCAAGAATAAAAAGCTTTATTAAACCTGCTTTTTTTGCTCTTTCTAGCACATCATTCAAGTCATTTTTATAGGAAGGATGGCCTAAATTTGCTCCAATATCTATTAATTCATATGGCACAACAGACATTATTTTAGAAATAGATTTGAGCATTTACAAAAAAAAAGATACATCAAAAAAAAAAGTTGTGTAAAAATTTTTTTTCCACGAACAAGGAGCACAAATTTGAAATTCCCGCCCTATATTTTCGTGTCAAGGTTTTGGTACTGTCACTCAGCCACCCATTTTTTGCTTCCCCTTCGTTCGCTGTTTTTGCTTTAAAAAACCTTCTTTTTTCCAACATTTTTAACGTTATTTATTCTAATTTTTCGCAAAAATTAACAATTTTAAGCTGTTTGTTTAATAGAGTATTCGTGATACGAGACCATTCCATCTCCATTTGTATCAACGTCACTGAGAACTGCATCAATTAGTTTCTCCAGATCTTCGTCTGACATTGTTGTAGTTGTTGGTTCTCCGTGTGAATGCGTGACTGCCTGAAAAACTTTTTATATATTATATTTGTACAGTTTTTATGTTATTGTTGATATTTTAGGCTTCTTGACTTGAATCCCGTCAGTTCCCAAACATGGTTCGTATGAGCGTATTGGCTGATGCCTTAAAAACTATCAACAATGCTGAAAAACGCGGCAAACGTCAAGTTATTGTCCGCCCATCTTCCAAAGTTATTGTTCGATTCTTGACTGTAATGATGAAGCACGGTAAGTTGAATTTTATTCTTTCGAAACTTATATATTTATCGGTTATTTTTTAGGTTACATTGGAGAATTTGAAATTGTTGATGATCATCGTGCTAACAAAATTGTTATTAATCTTACTGGTCGTATCAACAAATGCGCTGTTGTCAGTCCTCGCTTTGATATTCAACTTAAAGAACTTGAAAAGCACACTACCAGCTTATTGCCATCTCGTCAATTCGGTTACATCGTTATGACTACATCCGGTGGTATTATGGATCATGAAGAAGCTCGTCGAAAGCATTTGGGAGGCAAAATCTTGGGATTCTTCTTTTAATGTGTTTCAACATTTTATATTTTTCTGACCGTGTTGGTTGCTGTTTGTTGTTATAATATTAAATGTTTTACAAATAATATTTTCGGGGATTTCATTGTTTTTTTCACACAAAAAAGAGCAAAAACTTAATTTAATTAATTCTATGCCATCAATAACTCCATCTTGATTGAGATCATGCATTGAGAAATAGTGGAATCGTTCACGTTCTGGATCCATCTCTACATTTTCGACATCGATTTTGTTTTCCAAATGTTGCTTGAGATGCCTAAAAACTTTGATACCGTAACACAGGGTTGTAAAATAATTTCTTATTTACTCTTTGTCGTGAACTTCATCAGCATCACCAAATTGTCGCATTTGTACACCTGAAATACGGTAATATTAGGATAAATACAATTAGAGATTACCCAAAGCTAATTCAAAAAGGCAGATACTGATTATTAAAATCTTCATGGTAATCAATTTGGAGATGGGGGAAAATCTGAAATTATTAAAATTTAAAATACAATATGACGTGGCAATTCATTGTAGGCCTAGAAAAAGGCTTTCAAACAAGAGACCATTTTTTGGTTCGTTTTTCCTCTTATCACTGCCTCCTCAAAAAGGGAACAAAGTTTGAGCAAATATTACATGATTTTCATTTCTGTGTTCGATCCATGTTTTTTTTGTAACATATTTGTATCGTTTTGGCGGGTTAAAGCATACTGTAACAGTAAAACAAATAATTAAAATTTTATTTTAAAATTATTTTACCACAACCCTTTTACAGTAATAAATTACTACATATTTTTCAAAATATAAAACTATCACAGTTTAAAAACAATATAAAAATTTTTAAAAATAAATAATTAATTATAAGCAATACGAAAGATGTTTTTTTTCAAAGCATAAAAAATCTCACGTACAAATGCTTGTTTTGTTTGGGAAATTTAAAAAAACAACCATTATGCTTGAATACTGAGGAAATAAAAAAAAAAGAGAAGAAGAAGAAGCACCCATTGACTGATATAAATTCATTGTATTGGTAAAGACAGAGAAAGAATTGTTGAAGTGACGTGAAAGTCATGGCAGAATTGAATAAAATCTTTCACTTAAATTATAGAGTTTGATGGTGTTGTTGTTGTTGTTGCTGCCCACCAGCAGCAGCCGCATTTTGCATTTGAGCTTGATGTGCACGAGCAGCATCTTCACGAGCACGTTGAGCACGAAGAAATTCTCCATAATCAATAAATCCATCACCATTATAATCATCTTCTCGAAGAATTGAATCAATCATTTGCTCCAATTCAATTTCACTTGGAAGTGGAGGAGGTTGATGGGGATTGTTTTGATGCTGAGGTCCAGGATTTTCTAAAATAAAATTGTAATATTTAATATTTAATTTAAAAAAGAACGAACCTTGATGAAAATGTGTTATCGCTTTGATTAATTCAACACCATCAAGTCTACCATTTCTGTCCAAATCATGCATATTAAAGTAATGAAATTGCAATTGCTCAGGTGTCATATTTGCTGTTTGATCAACTTTTCCTTCCAAATGTTCTTTAATATGCCTAAAAATTGAATACTACAGTAATACAAAAACAAAAAAAAAAGATTTTTACTCGGCATCTTTTACAGCTTCCCCACCAAATTGTTGTTGTTGAACTGGTGCAGAATTTGGAAGTGCAGGTGGTGGTTGTTGTTGAGCTTGTTGAGCATGTCCTGAAATATTCTAACAATTAAAAAAATATAAAATACAAGGTCAAACCTTGATGATGAGCTTGTGGTGGCTGTTGAGCATTGGCTCCAGGAAAAGAGGGCATTTCGTGAGCAATTACAATCCCACATAAAGCTAACAACAATAACCCAAATCGAGACATGTCTAAAATATTAATAGTAAATATAAATATTTAACAAAGGGATTAATATTTTTGTATAAAACTGTTGACGTCAGCTACTTTTTTTTTTACAGTTGTTTCGTGTTCGAAAAAAAAGAGTGCGCACGCATATTATTTTCTGTTAACGAAAAAAATGAATTTCGTTTTAAAACTTTTTTTTTGTGGTTGTCGAATTTGACCGAATGAATAAGCAACGTGTCTTTTGGAAGTGGTGAAAAACAAAATCTTGTTTTTTGGTTTGGTTTTTTTAAAAAAAGTATAAATAACAAAAATAAAAATAGTGTAATTTCTTAATTATATTTATATTATATTATTATTACTAACATTTTTTTGCTTTCTATATGGTATCAATATTCTTATTAATCTTATAGTTTTAAATCTGACATATTTCAGAATCTCTTTCGTTTATCGAAAGCTTAAAAATATTAGTGAATGTATGATTTAGAAAATCATAGAGCACGACGTCGACATCAACCACATATTATTGATCAAACAAATTCTGTTGACATAAATTTACAAAATAATTTTGAAGATACTAAAAAGCAGCAACAACCTACCGTTCAACGCTCCCTTGGATTTTTGCCGTCCTCTGATCAATTGGCTGGCTTTTCACAGTATATTGCTGCACCAGCAACACAATTTTGGAATTCCGCACAAGTCAGTATTTATTTTTTAAATTTTGCTTTTAAAATTTAAATGGAATTGCTTTCACTTTTTTTTGTTGTCGCATTTTTTGATTTTATCTTTTAAAACTAATAATTTTTTTCGTGCTTTTCTTTTTATTTAATTCCTTTCTTTTTTTTGTTGGTTTATTTCTGGATTTTCTTTTTAGTCTTTCGCCGATCAATACGCTTTTGCTCCACGTGAACAAACTCCTGAACCAACAGTCGTTGCAGGGGGAAATACAACAACCTTTGAAGAAGATACATTTGATCCGTTTCAAGTTATCGAAATGCCGTACCGAGATCGAACCGCTGAATTTAAGACTATTTGTAAATCTTATGAGGTTTGTAAAATATTGATGTTATTAAATATACATAAATTACATTTTATCTTTTTAGATGAAAATTTTGGCAAATGGCCGGCATCAAAATCGTGAAGAAAAAACTAATCTTCTTCAATCTTCAAAAGAGTTCAATGCGAGGTCAAAGTGAGTTTTTGTATAATTATATTTTATCGATAACATTCTTTCACATTTTATAGACGAATTAGCCGATATCTCTCAATAACATGTGCAAAAATGGAAAAGTTGACGGAATTGGCAAAAAAGAAATCTTTATTTGAAGATAATTCAATTGAAATTGAACGATTATCAAAAGATGTTCAAGAAGATGTCAAAGGATTGAACAATCAAATTGATGAATTAAATAATATTGTAAAACAGCAACATTCCTCAAATCAAGTAAATAATCATTCAAAATTGGTTGTTGTTGGGTTACAATCAAAGCTTGCTTCTGTAGGACAAAATTTTAAAAGTGTTTTGGATTTGAGAACACAGGTAATTTTTAAATTATTACAGTATTACGTTACAGTAATCATAAAATTGCAGAATTTAAAAGCAAAAAAAGGTAAACGGGAAAAGTATTGTCAAGCTGAACCAGTCCCATCAAGTATGCCAAAATCAAGAAGTAATGTTTTATTTAATGATGATGCAACTGCAACACGAGGCACTGAAAATGGTGGTACAAACTTTGTATTAGAAATGGATCAAATGCAAGAACAGGTAAGCTTTGAAATATCTTAATATCTCTTACATTTACAGTATACTTTTCACTTTTAGTCTCCCCTTCTTGATAATACTGATTCATATTATCGTGATCGAGTAGGTGCAATGGAAAATATTGAATCAAGTATTACTCAACTTGGACAAATCTTTTCACAATTAGCTCATCTTGTTCAAGAGCAAGGAGAAATGATTACAAGAATTGATTCAAATGTTGAAGCAACTTCCATGAATGTTGAAGCTGCACATACCGAACTTTTAAGATATTTTAATAATATTTCAAAAAATCGATGGTTAATTATCAAAGTTTTTGGGGTATTAATGGCTTTCATCGTGTTTTTTATTGTTTTTATGGCTTAAAAGAAATTTTACTATTATGCAGAAAAAAGAAGCCGGTTGGATTCAATCATCACTTGCTATTACCGTGATAATGGGGAAAAATTTAAAATATCTAATCTTTTTTTGGGGGTTTTTGAAAACGAGGGAAGTAAAAAAGTGTATAAAAAATGTAATTTATTGACAGATTTTTTAAATTTACACTAATTGTGTTTTTGTAATTTTTGTATTGTAAAAAGGATGAATAGAAACTTTATTGCATATCTTTTTTTTTGTTTTGATTGTTTGTTTTTGAATTTGGTTTTTTTACCATTTTATATCTTTCAATTATTGAACTCTGTTTGAACTTTAAAATCCATGCTTAAAATGTTACAGATGGCAGCAAGGATTACATTGCCGTTATTAGTTGTAACAAGTTTTGTATGTACAACTTTAACAATTGCAAATGCTTTGGTACTGAAAAAACAATTTTATCCTGCTGTTGTATATATTACAAAGAATAATGTTTCCATGGCGGTATGATTACGGTATAAGTTGAATTGAATTCAACTTTTTTTTTAAATTTTAGGTTGTATATGCGCAAAGTGGAGTCCTTGCTTATCTTGCTTTTACGCTAATTCGATACATATTTTTTGGAACCCTTCGAGCTGCAGAAGTTGAACATGCAACTGATCGAGTTTGGCATGCTATAATGGAGACATGTCTTGCATTTGCTGTATTCCGAGATGATTTTTCACCAAAATTTGTTATTCAATTTGTTATATTATTTTTTGTAAAAGCTTTTCATTGGTTAGCTGAAGATCGAGTAGATTATATGGAAAGGAGTCCATTGATCACGTTAACATTTCATGCAAGAATTTTGGGCATTTCTGCTTTATTATCTGCTATTAACAGCCATTTCATTTCATCAGCATATTTTTACACAATGAATAAGGGCGCGAGTGCACAAATTGTTTTTGGTTTTGAGGTTTGTTTTTTTTACTGATTGTTTTTTGAATATATTTAATCTAATGATTACAGTATGCTGTTTTGATGACAATGGTATTTCATATTATTATTAAATATCTTTTACATACTCACGATCTTCAACAACAACATCCATGGGAAAATAAAGCTGTTTATATGCTTTATGCCGAACTATTTATCAGTGAGTTTTTGGATACCGTAATCTGTTCAATATAATTTTTTTTTGTAGATTTCCTTCGATGTTTACTTTATTTTGCTTTCTTTATCATTATGATCAAGATTCATACCTTCCCACTTTTTGCAATTCGACAATTCTATTTAACTATTCGATCCTTCCAAAAAGCATTAAATGATGTAATTCAATCTCGTCGAGCTGTACATGCTATGAATAATTTATTCCCATTAGCATCGGCTGAAGAATTGACACAAGGCGATGCAACATGTATTATTTGTCGAGAAGAAATGACCGTTGAAAGTGGTGCTAAAAAACTTCCATGTAATCATATCTTTCATCCAAATTGTCTTCGATCATGGTTTCAACGACAACAAACATGCCCTACTTGTAGAACTGATATTTTGGGTTTGTTTTTTTTTGAAAATAATTATTGTTGATTGTTATTGATTTCTTTTAGCTCAAAGAAGACCAAATATTGTTCCAGGTCAAAATGGAAATCAGCAACAAGTAAATAATATTGGAATGGTTCAACAACCTCAAAATGGTCAACAAATGCCACCACTTTTTGCTCAAATTCTTGGTCAATTACAACAGCAACAACGAAATGCCCAAGGTAATCTAGCCCAAAATATGCAACAACAACAGATGCCTCCACCACAATTATTTCCATTTATGGCACATAATTTTGGATTTGCTCCACCGCAAGGTCCAATTATGCAAATGCAACAACCACAACAAAATCAATCTGAAAATCAAGGTACTACAGCTGCTCCACCTACAATGCCAATGCCACCTCTTCCATTCCCGGGTATGCTTCCAATGCCACCTTTAAATGGGGCTTCACCATATCCATTTCCACAGCCGCCAGTTTTTGCTGGGTTATCTGACGAAGAAATTTCTCAAATGGAAGGAAGTCAAAGAAGTGCCGTTGAAGCAAGATTGCAAGCTTTGAGCAATATTTCGGTTCTTCTTGATGCTGCGGTTTTACAATTCCAACAATATTTAAGTGTTTCAAATGCTGCAGGGTAAATTTTAATTTACAATAAATTAATATATAAAAAAAATATATTAATATTTTTAGAGTTCAAAATCTTGTTCAACAACCACCACCTCCTACTTCATCAGCTACAAATGCCAGTGCTTCAACTGTTACTCCACAAGTTTCTGAACAAAATATTGATACAACACTGTCAGCTAATTTACCAAATGATGCCCCGACATCATCAACTGCATCTGCAAGAACTTCTCAACAACCAAATGGCCATATTAATAGTTCTACCGTATCTTCAATTGTTGAACCAACAATTCAGGAAAGCACTGATGATTCACCAACTGATATATCGCCGGAAGAATTTGAACATCAAGAAACGATTCGTCGAAGACGGCTTCAATATTTTGATGGAAATAATTAGAATAGCTTTTAATTCAATCAAAAAAAGAATTACTTTATCTTCATCTTATTACTCCGGGTGTTTTTTATTTCTGTTTTAAATACATATTTATCAATTATAAATTATTTATTATTTTTTGGAAGAAATAAGAATTTTCAAAAATTTTAATATTGTTGCGCGCGTTTAAATTTTTGCCAAATTTGCCTAAAGCGAAGCTTCTTCTCTTCTTTTTTTTATATCAACGAACTGGTATCAATTTTTTTAAAATTTAATCTTTTATGTAATTATGTTTTTTATTGATTCGATAAATGTTTTTTTTGTTGTAAATTCATTTTATAAAATTTATTTACTTTGAATTGTTTTTTTAAAGTCTGCAAAAGGTCATACAACCTTGCAATATTTTATAAATTTTAAGTTTTTGTTTTTGGATTACGGTAGTTTTGTTTGTAGAGAAAAAATGTCAAATCATGAATTAAAAAAATTTGTTGTTGATGGAAATGCAAATTCACATGATCGTAGATTAACAATTTTACGAAATTTGACATGGAATTTACCAAATCAAAAAATTTATAAAACGTAAGTTTTTTTTAAAAAAATTTTTTTAAGCTTTGTTTCAATAATAATTATTTACAGATTATGTAAGAAAACAGAAGTTTTTATCAATCATGCAGAAATAGCTTTCCAAAAGCAGATACAAATGTATGATGCTTTTGAAGAAGATGCAAAAGAATATGATGAACAAAATAAAGAAATGGATGATTTAATAAATCAAAAACGAGCCGAGCTAATAGCGTTACAACAAAAATGGAGAGAAATTAATGCAGAAAGAATAAATAAAGAAAAGCGGGAAGCTTTAGCTCAAGTAATTACTCAACTTCCATCAAGAGAAGAAAGTCAAGGGTATCTATCTACATTTTTTAAATTTTTGGTATACGGTAATGAAATACTTTTTAGAGTGATAAATGAAATTCGATCACAAGAAAAAGATCTCGAAGAACGTGAAAAAGTATTAAATGAAAAAGTATGTTTTTTCTCATATTGTATTTAGCTTACTGATGGCTTTTTTAGCTTGAAGCGCGAAAAGAATTGTTATATCCACTTGGTCTTAATCTTGCAATGGTTTGTGCCGAATTCAAAGGTTTGTTTTTGCTTTTTTTTATCGATATTAATCTTGTGTATATTTTAGAAGATATTGAAACTCGACAAAAGCGATTACTTGAAATGAAAGCTCAAAAGGGAACTAAAAATGATGAAAAAAAGAGTAGTGATACACCAGAACCGGAAACTGCAAGTCAAAAATCTTGAATGTTATTTTGGAAAAATGATTGATTGACTGAAAAAGAAAGATCTCAAAATGTGTGTTCTTGTTGATTTATGTTTATTTGTTAAATGTTTTTTGTATTATTATTTTTTTTGCAAAATGAACATGTGTTTTTTTAATTATTGTGTTTCGAACTTTTGCAAATTTCTTTTTTACCTCTAGTGAAACGACAATTTATGGGCCGGGCTCTGATTCCACGTGAAAATTGTGTCCTGACCAGATGGCATTTAAGCCTAAGCCTAAGGCTTAGGCTTAAGCCTAAGCCTAAGCAAAAATCTCTTTTTTGGATTTAAAAAAACCTGAAAAAATCATAGCGCTCCAAATACAATTGGAGCGCCAAACAAATGGAAAATGAAATGCACAAACATAAAATTCTATTTTCTACCCTTTTTTGGGACCATTTTGGTCCAGGACGTAGAATCCAATTTTTGTGGTTTTAAGACGAGTTCTCTGAATTTCTTTTCAGGTCTCCGCACAAAAAAATCAAAATGGTCGGAGAGATCCTATTTTCTGTCATATAGGGTAATTTTTCGTGCTGAGTCCGTTTTTTTTGGTTTCAGCGCGAAATAATTTCTGGTTCAAAAGTTATCGTGGCGGGACCACCGAAATTTCGAAAATACGGTAAAAATCCGAAATTTGTTAGTTTTCTCTAATTTCCCACCTATATAGGTTTTCGACCATGCTGAATCCGAATTTCTCATCGGCGAGTGCCCAAAATGTTCGGATCATGCCGAAATGACATTTCGACCAGCCAAAAATGCTAATTTTTGGGCGAAATGACAGTCCATATTATCGTGCGGGATGAGATTTTTTTATATTCGGAATCAGCATGGTCGATTACATATACTCCTGGAGAGTATGTAAATTCAATCCTGCACAGGGATTTATCGCACCGCCAGAAACACCAAACATCCACAGGGGGGAGTACGCTGAAGTTTGAAAAAAAAATTTTTTTCAAAAAATTTTTTTTTCAAATTTTTTTAAATATAGTTTTTTTTTACTTCACATTATCCCTTTAGACATTTGAAATTATTCTGGCGACTTTGCACTAGTAATAAGTAACGTTTTTGGCAATATTTGTGGTAAAATTTGGCTCTTTTTTTCATCTACTGTATTTTTTAAGTAAATTATTTCAGTTTAATTAAAAACAATATTATTTGATATTTGAATTATCTTTGCTGTATATTTTTTCAGTAATAAGAAATATCTTACTTATTACTGACTTATATTTTGGTAAAACTGTAATTGACAAAACAAACCCAAGTTTTACCATAAAATTTTACCAAAATATTACTTATTACTGAAAAAATATACAGCAAAGATATTTAAAATATCAAATAATATTGTTTTTAATTAAACTGAAATAATTTACTTAAAAAATACAGTAGATGAAAAAAAGAGCCAAATTTTACCACAAATATTGCCAAAAACGTTACTTATTACTAGTGCAAAGTCGCCAAAATAATTTCAAATGTCTAAAGGGATAATGTGAAGTAAAAAAACTATATTTAAAAAAATTTGAAAAAAAAAATTTTTTTGAAAAAAATTTTTTTTTCAAACTTCAACGTACTTTTTTTTTTTAAATTACATTAAAAATAATCAAATTAAAGCCAGCAGTGACATTCAAAAAAAAGTTTTAGCTTAAGTAAGAAAAAATAAACCTAAGCATAAATATTTTTGAAAAATATTTCAAGAAAAAAATAAAATAAAGTTTAATACCCTTTTTCAATGTTGTACTTAAATTATTATTTCTTTTGTGCCACGCCTTTTTTCCACAGTAAAATCTTTGATGAACCAAAGATATTTTAAATATCTTTTTTTCCTTTTCCCTTTAGGTATTTTGGTTCTTTTAATGAATACAAAAGATATGCAGTAAAGCTTAGCATTGTTTATAATGATAACAAAAAATGGATTTCTTATTTAAAAAACAAAAAAGACTACGGAAAAACAGATTACAGTGAAGATAACGAAGAATATAAATCATTTGATAATGTTATTAATCCTATCACGGCTTCAAATATTACTCCTAGCACTTCTGATATCAATAGCAAAGATAGCGGGGATATTACTGAAAGGTTTGATACTGATCATGAATTTCAATCATTCGATAATGCTTCTGAAGTTATCTCTGCTCCAGCTTCTAGCACTTCCGATATCAATAGCCAAGATGATGGGAGTATTGTTAAACATGTTGATAAATGGCAAATGCCATCCGAAGAATGGATTACTCTTTTCCTCCAATCTTATTTAAATTATGAAGATTTGTAAGTAATTAATGAATAATTCTTTTTTTTGTATGCTAAATCACTATTCTTAGAAATATTACATGCTACGAAAATGGTTACGAATTAAACAACAAGTTTGACTTCCAATCTGAATGGAGTTTTCCATTCTTGGTACGGTGTCAAAATGGATTGGGAATGAAACTTCCCAAAAATGTTACATCAATCTCAGATATCGTTGGTCACACAAATGACCCTAAATTTTACATTGATGTTGTTGATGTTTACATGCAAGAAAAAATCACTATGCCACTTAATGAGTTCAAAGAAAGATGGATGCAAACCTCAAGAGAAAGAATCTTGAACAGTTTAGAAATGGAATTAACAAATACAAAGTGATAATTTCTCTTATATGATATTCTAAATTAGTTAAATACTTTTTAGACTTTCTTCTCAACTGGAAGTTCCAACTATTGTGAAAAAATTATCTTGGGTTTATCAATTGTTGCAAAAAGATGGGCCTCCAACTCTTCATGAGATGCACAAATTTAAGGACCACTTACATCTCTTTATTTAATACTGAGTATGAAAGGGAGCTATACAAATTATCATATTGATTTTGGCGGTTCATCGGTTTACTGGTATCAAATCAAAGGGTGTAAAATATTTTATCTCGTGGAACCAAGTGATGAAAACTTAAAAATTTATGAAAAATGGCGAGTAGATGATGTTAATCTTGAAATTGATTTTATTAACAGAATAGGTAAAGCAAATATCAAAAAGGTAAGACTTACGTCGCGCTGTCTACACTGAAACCCACATTTGTAATACATGCATCACTGGCAGTGATGCAACAGTGTCGCTTTCATCACCACAATGGACGATTCCATCACTCGTGCGTCAGTGCCAAGGATGCATCTATCACTAGTGAGGGTTCTTTCGCAACTTTTTTTTCAGTGTACTGTTTATTAACATGAACTATGTTTCATATAATTAATTATAGGTTATGATTCACCCAGGTGAAACTCTTTTTATGCCCTCATGTTGGATTCATGCTGTTTACACTCCTGAAGATACCATTGCGTTTTCTGGAAATTTCCTAAATTCGTTAAACGTCGTTCGCCAATTAAAGAAAGTCTTTTGGGTTTTTAAAATAAAAAATAATAATTTTAATTTTAATTTCAGAGCTTATCAACTGGAAAATTTATTAAAAAAAAACAAAATTCAGGCCAAAGTTTTTCCATCATTTGCTTGTTTGAATCTCTATCAATTAATGTTTTTCTTGGACCAAAGTTTGTGTAAATTTTTCAGTTACATAACTTGGTATTAATAAAATAATATTTCCAGTATCAAAGAACAAAGATTCGAATATTGCAGCTCAATTCAAAGCCATGCAACCGTTTATAACAAAGTTTTGCGCTTTTCAGCGCCGTATTTAAGGGGGGGGGGGGGCAATGAGGCCCGTGCCCCCCCCCCCCCCCCCCCGAAATAGAGGAATTTCCTTTGATGTTTTGCCGCTTTGTGTTGGCGGCGGCAAAAAATCAAAGGCGTGACCCCCCTAATATCGCTGTGCCCCCCTGAAATTTTTTTCTGTATACGGCCCTGGCGCTTTTTATAAAAATCGCGAACTATATTTCCCAAATATTTTTTTTTCCTTCTTTGCAAAATATATTCCTGAAGCTCAAAATGATACGCAATCTTCTAGAATTTCAATACGGTAAACGCGATCAACAACAGCGCAAAAACGACCAAAGCTTGACTGAATTTCTTATTTTACAATGTTTTTTTATGTAACCTTTTTTGTTTTAAGCAGTTTGAATTTTGACATTTTGGTTTTTAGTTTATATTAAAACACATTAAGTTGTATTTCTTGTTGTGTTTATAATTATATTTCTGACTTTTGGTAGTCCAAAGCCATGAAATAATGTGATAATAAAAATTATAAGGCATTTCTCTCTCTTCAAAAATTCAAAAAACAAATAATCTTACAATATGTCTGAAAAAACACATTTTTAACCAAATGGAACAAAAAATACCCAGGTCCTTCTCCTATATCTTCTGATCTCTCGAAGAGGACCTATCTTATTTTTGGATAAAAATGTGTAAAAATGCATTTTTTACCAAATGGAACAAAAAATACCCAGGTCCTTCTCCTATATCTTCTGATAAACGAAGAGGACCTATCTTATTTTTGGATAAAAATGTGTTAAAATGCATTTTTTACCAAATGGAAAAAAAAATATCCAGGTCCTTCTCCTATATCTTCTGATAAACGAAGAGGACCTATCTTATTTTTGGATAAAAATGTGTAAAAATGCATTTTTTACTAAATGGAACAAAAAATACCCAGGTCCTTCTCCTATATCTTCTGATAAACGAAGAGGACCTATCTTATTTTTGGATAAAAATGTGTAAAAATGCATTTTTTACTAAATGGAACAAAAAATACCCAGGTCCTTCTCCTATATCTTCTGATAAACGAAGAGGACCTATCTTATTTTTGGATAAAAATGCATTTTTTACCAAATGGAACAAAAAATACCCAGGTCCTTCTCCTATATCTTCTGATAAACGAAGAGGACCTATCTTATTTTTGGATAAAAATGTGTAAAAATGCATTTTTTACCAAATGGAACAAAAAATACCCAGGTCCTTCTCCTATATCTTCTGATAAACGAAGAGGACCTATCTTATTTTTGGATAAAAATGTGTAAAAATGCATTTTTTACTAAATGGAACAAAAAATACCCAGGTCCTTCTCCTATATCTTCTGATAAACGAAGAGGACCTATCTTATTTTTGGATAAAAATGTGTAAAAATGCATTTTTTACTAAATGGAACAAAAAATACCCAGGTCCTTCTCCTATATCTTCTGATAAACGAAGAGGACCTATCTTATTTTTGGATAAAAATGCATTTTTAACCAAATGGAACAAAAAATACCCAGGTCCTTCTCCTATATCTTCTGATCTCTCGAAGAGGACCTATCTTATTTTTGGATAAAAATGTGTAAAAATGCATTTTTTACCAAATGGAACAAAAAATACCCAGGTCCTTCTCCTATATCTTCTGATAAACGAAGAGGACCTATCTTATTTTTGGATAAAAATGTGTTAAAATGCATTTTTTACCAAATGGAAAAAAAAATATCCAGGTCCTTCTCCTATATCTTCTGATCTCTCGAAGAGGACCTATCTTATTTTTGGATAAAAATGTGTAAAAATGCATTTTTTACTAAATGGAACAAAAAATACCCAGGTCCTTCTCCTATATCTTCTGATAAACGAAGAGGACCTATCTTATTTTTGGATAAAAATGTGTAAAAATGCATTTTTTACTAAATGGAACAAAAAATACCCAGGTCCTTCTCCTATATCTTCTGATAAACGAAGAGGACCTATCTTATTTTTGGATAAAAATGCATTTTTTACCAAATGGAACAAAAAATACCCAGGTCCTTCTCCTATATCTTCTGATCTCTCGAAGAGGACCTATCTTATTTTTGGATAAAAATGTGTAAAAATGCATTTTTTACCAAATGGAACAAAAAATACCCAGGTCCTTCTCCTATATCTTCTGATAAACGAAGAGGACCTATCTTATTTTTGGATAAAAATGTGTAAAAATGCATTTTTTACTAAATGGAACAAAAAATACCCAGGTCCTTCTCCTATATCTTCTGATAAACGAAGAGGACCTATCTTATTTTTGGATAAAAATGCATTTTTTACCAAATGGAACAAAAAATACCCAGGTCCTTCTCCTATATCTTCTGATAAACGAAGAGGACCTATCTTATTTTTGGATAAAAATGTGTTAAAATGCATTTTTTACCAAATGGAAAAAAAAATATCCAGGTCCTTCTCCTATATCTTCTGATAAACGAAGAGGACCTATCTTATTTTTGGATAAAAATGTGTAAAAATGCATTTTTTACTAAATGGAACAAAAAATACCCAGGTCCTTCTCCTATATCTTCTGATAAACGAAGAGGACCTATCTTATTTTTGGATAAAAATGTGTAAAAATGCATTTTTTACTAAATGGAACAAAAAATACCCAGGTCCTTCTCCTATATCTTCTGATAAACGAAGAGGACCTATCTTATTTTTGGATAAAAATGCATTTTTTACCAAATGGAACAAAAAATACCCAGGTCCTTCTCCTATATCTTCTGATAAACGAAGAGGACCTATCTTATTTTTGGATAAAAATGTGTAAAAATGCATTTTTTACCAAATGGAAAAAAAAATATCCAGGTCCTTCTCCTATATCTTCTGATAAACGAAGAGGACCTATCTTATTTTTGGATAAAAATGTGTTAAAATGCATTTTTTACCAAATGGAAAAAAAAATATCCAGGTCCTTCTCCTATATCTTCTGATAAACGAAGAGGACCTATCTTATTTTTGGATAAAAATGTGTAAAAATGCATTTTTTACTAAATGGAACAAAAAATACCCAGGTCCTTCTCCTATATCTTCTGATAAACGAAGAGGACCTATCTTATTTTTGGATAAAAATGTGTAAAAATGCATTTTTTACTAAATGGAACAAAAAATACCCAGGTCCTTCTCCTATATCTTCTGATAAACGAAGAGGACCTATCTTATTTTTGGATAAAAATGCATTTTTTACCAAATGGAACAAAAAATACCCAGGTCCTTCTCCTATATCTTCTGATAAACGAAGAGGACCTATCTTATTTTTGGATAAAAATGCATTTTTTACCAAATGGAACAAAAAATACCCAGGTCCTTCTCCTATATCTTCTGATAAACGAAGAGGACCTATCTTATTTTTGGATAAAAATGTGTAAAAATGCATTTTTTACCAAATGGAACAAAAAATACCCAGGTCCTTCTCCTATATCTTCTGATAAACGAAGAGGACCTATCTTATTTTTGGATAAAAATGTGTAAAAATGCATTTTTTACTAAATGGAACAAAAAATACCCAGGTCCTTCTCCTATATCTTCTGATAAACGAAGAGGACCTATCTTATTTTTGGATAAAAATGCATTTTTTACCAAATGGAACAAAAAATACCCAGGTCCTTCTCCTATATCTTCTGATAAACGAAGAGGACCTATCTTATTTTTGGATAAAAATGTGTTAAAATGCATTTTTTACCAAATGGAAAAAAAAATATCCAGGTCCTTCTCCTATATCTTCTGATAAACGAAGAGGACCTATCTTATTTTTGGATAAAAATGTGTAAAAATGCATTTTTTACTAAATGGAACAAAAAATACCCAGGTCCTTCTCCTATATCTTCTGATAAACGAAGAGGACCTATCTTATTTTTGGATAAAAATGCATTTTTTACCAAATGGAACAAAAAATACCCAGGTCCTTCTCCTATATCTTCTGATAAACGAAGAGGACCTATCTTATTTTTGGATAAAAATGCATTTTTTACCAAATGGAACAAAAAATACCCAGGTCCTTCTCCTATATCTTCTGATAAACGAAGAGGACCTATCTTATTTTTGGATAAAAATGTGTAAAAATGCATTTTTTACCAAATGGAACAAAAAATACCCAGGTCCTTCTCCTATATCTTCTGATAAACGAAGAGGACCTATCTTATTTTTGGATAAAAATGTGTAAAAATGCATTTTTTACTAAATGGAACAAAAAATACCCAGGTCCTTCTCCTATATCTTCTGATAAACGAAGAGGACCTATCTTATTTTTGGATAAAAATGCATTTTTTACCAAATGGAACAAAAAATACCCAGGTCCTTCTCCTATATCTTCTGATAAACGAAGAGGACCTATCTTATTTTTGGATAAAAATGTGTTAAAATGCATTTTTTACCAAATGGAAAAAAAAATATCCAGGTCCTTCTCCTATATCTTCTGATAAACGAAGAGGACCTATCTTATTTTTGGATAAAAATGTGTAAAAATGCATTTTTTACTAAATGGAACAAAAAATACCCAGGTCCTTCTCCTATATCTTCTGATAAACGAAGAGGACCTATCTTATTTTTGGATAAAAATGTGTAAAAATGCATTTTTTACTAAATGGAACAAAAAATACCCAGGTCCTTCTCCTATATCTTCTGATAAACGAAGAGGACCTATCTTATTTTTGGATAAAAATGCATTTTTTACCAAATGGAACAAAAAATACCCAGGTCCTTCTCCTATATCTTCTGATAAACGAAGAGGACCTATCTTATTTTTGGATAAAAATGTGTAAAAATGCATTTTTTACCAAATGGAAAAAAAAATATCCAGGTCCTTCTCCTATATCTTCTGATAAACGAAGAGGACCTATCTTATTTTTGGATAAAAATGTGTTAAAATGCATTTTTTACCAAATGGAAAAAAAAATATCCAGGTCCTTCTCCTATATCTTCTGATAAACGAAGAGGACCTATCTTATTTTTGGATAAAAATGTGTAAAAATGCATTTTTTACTAAATGGAACAAAAAATACCCAGGTCCTTCTCCTATATCTTCTGATAAACGAAGAGGACCTATCTTATTTTTGGATAAAAATGCATTTTTTACCAAATGGAACAAAAAATACCCAGGTCCTTCTCCTATATCTTCTGATAAACGAAGAGGACCTATCTTATTTTTGGATAAAAATGCATTTTTTACCAAATGGAACAAAAAATACCCAGGTCCTTCTCCTATATCTTCTGATAAACGAAGAGGACCTATCTTATTTTTGGATAAAAATGTGTAAAAATGCATTTTTTACCAAATGGAACAAAAAATACCCAGGTCCTTCTCCTATATCTTCTGATAAACGAAGAGGACCTATCTTATTTTTGGATAAAAATGTGTAAAAATGCATTTTTTACTAAATGGAACAAAAAATACCCAGGTCCTTCTCCTATATCTTCTGATAAACGAAGAGGACCTATCTTATTTTTGGATAAAAATGCATTTTTTACCAAATGGAACAAAAAATACCCAGGTCCTTCTCCTATATCTTCTGATAAACGAAGAGGACCTATCTTATTTTTGGATAAAAATGTGTTAAAATGCATTTTTTACCAAATGGAAAAAAAAATATCCAGGTCCTTCTCCTATATCTTCTGATAAACGAAGAGGACCTATCTTATTTTTGGATAAAAATGTGTAAAAATGCATTTTTTACTAAATGGAACAAAAAATACCCAGGTCCTTCTCCTATATCTTCTGATAAACGAAGAGGACCTATCTTATTTTTGGATAAAAATGCATTTTTTACCAAATGGAACAAAAAATACCCAGGTCCTTCTCCTATATCTTCTGATAAACGAAGAGGACCTATCTTATTTTTGGATAAAAATGTGTAAAAATGCATTTTTTACCAAATGGAACAAAAAATACCCAGGTCCTTCTCCTATATCTTCTGATAAACGAAGAGGACCTATCTTATTTTTGGATAAAAATGTGTAAAAATGCATTTTTTACTAAATGGAACAAAAAATACCCAGGTCCTTCTCCTATATCTTCTGATAAACGAAGAGGACCTATCTTATTTTTGGATAAAAATGCATTTTTTACCAAATGGAACAAAAAATACCCAGGTCCTTCTCCTATATCTTCTGATAAACGAAGAGGACCTATCTTATTTTTGGATAAAAATGTGTTAAAATGCATTTTTTACCAAATGGAAAAAAAAATATCCAGGTCCTTCTCCTATATCTTCTGATAAACGAAGAGGACCTATCTTATTTTTGGATAAAAATGTGTAAAAATGCATTTTTTACTAAATGGAACAAAAAATACCCAGGTCCTTCTCCTATATCTTCTGATAAACGAAGAGGACCTATCTTATTTTTTGATAAAAATGAGTAAAAATGCATTTTTTACTAAATGGAACAAAAAATACCCAGGTCCTTCTCCTATATCTTCTGATAAACGAAGAGGACCTATCTTATTTTTGGATAAAAATGTGTAAAAATGCATTTTTTACCAAATGGAACAAAAAATACCCAAGTCCTTCTCCTATATCTTCTGATAAACGAAGAGGACCTATCTTAATTTTGGATAAAAATGTGTAAAAATGCATTTTTTACTAAATGGAACAAAAAATATATATATCCGTCCTTTCTGTTGAAAATTCGATATTCAAACTTCATAGCAGAGCCAAGTCTAATGGGAAAGGGCTATTTTTAGTAAAGTATATTTGTATGTGATAATATTTTTTTTTTCTTTCAATTTATAAATAAATCTATGTTGATCATTTCATCGATCACCACAGAAATAATAATTTAAGGACAACATTGAAAAAGGGTATTAAACTTTATTTTATTTTTTTCTTGAAATATTTTTCAAAAATATTTATGCTTAGGTTTATTTTTTCTTACTTAAGCGCACGGTGTGTCGAACGCAAAGAAAACTGTCCAATGAGAGAAAACTTTTTTTTGCATTTTTCCATATTAAATTTTTAAACCCAAATTCTGAGAGACTGAAGCAAGTTAAACGTTTTCTGTAAAAAGAAATAAAACGGTTACCACCACATTAATATGTGTGACTTAAAAAATTTGAAAAAAAGGATTCTGAATCCGCTGGATTCTGAATTTTGGAAAAAAATATTGTCCAAATTCTACAAAATTGCTATCATTCGAATCATCTTGATGAGTAGATTACACTAAATGCAAAATTTAGTGTTGTATAGGATTCAGAAGCAGAATAAATTAAAATGAAAAAATGAAAAATAAAATTATTAAAAGCTGTGAATCTTTTTCCTGACTTCTAAAAAACACTTGATTTTACATTTAGTGTAATAAACTCATCGAGACGAATCGAATGATATCAAATTTGTAGGATTTGGACAATATTTTTTTCCAAGATTCTGAATCCGGCGGATTCTGAATTTTTTTTTTTTTTTTTTTTTTTTAAGCACAACTTAATATCTGTGTTATACTAGAAATCCTAAAACACTTTCGCAAATTTTACTGCAAAAAATCTTTTTTTTATATTATTGCTTAAAATATTTAAAATATTAATTACATGTTGGACAAGTAAACTGCGATAATTTTTTTTGCTAAAAGAAAAAGTAAACTGTCAACCGCTTTAATCAAATTTTCTTTTTGCATGTTACTTTTTTTACCCTTCTCCATCTCATTTTTAGGGATAAATGATAGCTTTTATTCACCTTTGATTTTTTAACAAATAAACGCTTCTTTAAAAAATTTTTATGATAAATTTACAAATCACTTTCTATCATTGCTCAAACTAAGCATACTGTAACTTTTTTTTTCGTTTTGGCATTATATTTCATTATGCGGCAAAGCAAAATGCTGGAAATTTTAAGGCAAGTTTCAAGATATAATATTACTACAACAATATTAATTTTTAGAACTGATTTAGCAGTCCTTGGAGCAATGCATGAATCCCGTGGTAGAATAGTCGGTAGCAGATATGAAGAAAAATATCAATTTATGATGAAATGGATAAAATCTGGTGAATCAAATAGTCGAACAGAAATTTTAATAACTGTATCAAAAATGATTCATGGCCTTGGCTCTGCTGCATTGTCAATTCATAAAGAATGTGTTTAAAACAACTTTCAAAAAGTTATTTAACTGATCGAGTAATGTCCGTTCGAGCTGCAGCACGTACCGTATGCTTTTATATACAATTGATTGTTTTTTTAAATATTTATTTCAGTGCTTACGTGATTTGATTGCTGAATCCGGATCTCCAGTCTATTCAAATGATATTGATGCAATTTTAACGCTATGCTTAAAAGCTCTTGAAGGTGCAAATTATGAAGTTCGATTTATTATTGAAAAGGTTTTTGCAAAATTATCTACTTCTATAGTATCCTTAAAAGCTGGAACTCCATCACAACAACAAATCCATCAAACAATGGATGATGATTTTGGATTATTGGCAACTGGATTTCTAAGAGGTGGAATTGGTGGATTTTAAAATCTTGAAAGTAATTCAGGCGGCGCAGCACCTGTTGGACATAAAAAAATTCGAGTTGGTGTTGCACATGCATATGGTCAAGTGATAAAAGAATTGGGGCCATCACACAGCGCATTGAAAATACACTGAAGCGTTGATTTTTAACATTTTGCCAAAAAAAAATTTTCGAAAAAAAAGCATCAATTTGTTTTAGCTTAAACTTAATATTTTCCTTATCAAATAACTTTTTTATTGTTTCTAGGGTAAAAAAGGGTAAAAAATCTGATTTTTCCATCTTTGTATTACCAAAAACAATGAAATATAAGGGTTTTTTGAGGGGTATGAAAAAAGGGTATTTTTCAAGAGCTAAAAACTCGAAAATGAAAAAAAAATTTGATATGCCAAATAACATAGAAATGTTCAGCAGGTTCGGTTTAGTAAACGTACGGTTCATTTTTTAATGATTTCTGTACAAAAAAATTTGCCGCTAATTTGAAGTTGATGCGCGCGCCAACATCATGTCTAACGTCGATTTTGTTCAAAAAATGCTTTCTATGTTCAATTCATGCATGAATCAATAAGTTACAATCATAAAAAAAATGTTATAATCATCTGGAACAACTTTCAACTCAATAAATTCACTACAAATATATTCAAAGTCATCAACATCTTCAACATCAAAAAATCAATAAAGATGGAGAAATATCATCAATTAATGATTCCTAAAAGACAGCAGTTGCTATATAAAGCTGTTCCAACTAATAAGTAAGTATTTTAAACATAAATTTTTATTTATTTTGTTATTTTAGATTGATTTCTGCTTGCTAGCGAACATGTATATATACTGTATTTTTTCAAAGTCATGGTGCATCTCAATTTTATAAAAATATGATGTTATTTTGTTATCAAAATGGATTTATGGTTTGTTGAGCGTATAATAATTTATATTCATCATACTTAAACTACTTTGGAGCTGTATTCTCGCAAAATGCGCTTTTACGAAATCTTAGTTTTGAATGTTTAACAAAGTCGTTGGATACTTATACAAATAATTGATAACAACATCAGAAAGTTCAAATAAGGTTCAAATGTATATAAATTTACAACAGCAACACAATATTTTTATAAAATTGAGATGCACCATGACTTTGAAAAAATACAGTATATATACATGTTCGCTAGCAAGCAGAAATCAATCTAAAATAACAAAATAAATAAAAATTTATGTTTAAAATACTTACTTATTAGTTGGAACAGCTTTATATAGCAACTGCTGTCTTTTAGGAATCATTAATTGATGATATTTCTCCATCTTTATTGATTTTTTGATGTTGAAGATGTTGATGACTTTGAATATATTTGTAGTGAATTTATTGAGTTGAAAGTTGTTCCAGATGATTATAACATTTTTTTTATGATTGTAACTTATTGATTCATGCATGAATTGAACATAGAAAGCATTTTTTGAACAAAATCGACGTTAGACATGATGTTGGCGCGCGCATCAACTTCAAATTAGCGGCAAATTTTTTTGTACAGAAATCATTAAAAAATGAACCGTACGTTTACTAAACCGAACCTGCTGAACATTTCTATGTTATTTGGCATATCAAATTTTTTTTTCATTTTCGAGTTTTTAGCTCTTGAAAAATACCCTTTTTTCATACCCCTCAAAAAACCCTTATATTTCATTGTTTTTGGTAATACAAAGATGGAAAAATCAGATTTTTTACCCTTTTTTACCCTAGAAACAATAAAAAAGTTATTTGATAAGGAAAATATTAAGTTTAAGCTAAAACAAATTGATGCTTTTTTTTCGAAAATTTTTTTTTGGCAAAATGTTAAAAATCAACAGTCAAAGCGCTGTGCCATCATGGTTGGAAAAGCATTTGGCATTCTCTATAAAACATTTATTAAAAGTTGTTGGAAAATGTGGACCATTAATATTTACAATGTGTGACAACAATTGGCCCCAGGGCGATCCGAAGGATCGTCTGGGGCAATTTGGGTTCGGTTCCCAGAACGGCACACGATCCCGAGCTTTAAAAGCAAATCCTGACTTCATTTTTTATTTTTTCACTTTTTTGTAACTTGGGATCTGTTTCCGGGCCACCCGTGAAGAATCCCTGAAAAAATTTAAAAAAAATATCGGGTGGTTACAAAATGGCAGCACATTCTTTGTCACAAAAATTGTGCTGATGTCTCTCCGTTGGTTCGTATGTCACAAAATATGCAAAAATTTTTGTTGACATTTTGCCAAAGATTTCTTTAGAAAAATTTTTTAAAAATGAAAGAAAAATTTGGGTTGTGTGTGGGATTTAACGTTTTCTGGGCAAAAAAATATGGGGAATCCGAAAATGGTAATTATTAGGACCCATTAAAAAAGAGTTGTGGTAAAAAGGGGGTAGTACTGTAGAAAAATTTATTTTTCGGGATTTACATTTTTTCGTGCTAAAAAAATATGGGGAATCCGAATATGGTAATTATTTGGACCCATTAACAAAGAGTTGTGGTAAAAAGGGGGTAGTACTGTAGAAAAATTTATTTTTCGGGATTTACATTTTTTCGTGCTAAAAAAATAGGAGGAATCCGAATATAGTACTTTTTTGACCCGGAAAAAAATAGTTGCGGTAAAAAATGGGTTAGTATTGTAGAAAAATTTGTTTTTCGAGATTTATGTTTTTTCGGGGTAAAAAAATATGGGGAATCCGAATATGGTAATTTTTGGACCCAGTAATAAATAGTTCTGGTAAAAAGGAGGATAGTACTGTAGAAAAATTGGTACTTCTGCAGTTAACCGCTCAGATTTTTTCGGAAATTTTTCCAAGTCCGAGATTGGAGATATAAAACTCTTGAACCGCCAAAGTTCAAGAGTTTTATATCTCCAATCACGGACTTGGAAAAATTTCCGAAAAACCATCAACGGAAAATGCAGCCACGCACTACCCGATAAAAACAAGAAGAATGCTCGAGAAAATGCAAACCATCTTCCCTTTTATATGTTTTTAGCCGATTTTTAGAATTTACATGATTTTTTCTATGCAAATTTAGAATTAAGATTATTCCTGATCATTTAAAACAGGAATGATGAGCAAAAACAGCTCATCAATAAAAAATAACAGTCATTTTTATGTAAATTTTTGATATTTGAAAATGAATTTAAAAAAAGCGAAATAAAAAAATAAGAAAAAAATCTAGGCGGTTATCTGCAGAAGTGCCGAAAAATTTATTTTTCGAGATTTATGTTTTTTCGGGGTAAAAAAATATGGGGAATCCGAATATGGTAATTTTTGGACCCAGTAATAAATAGTTCTGGTAAAAAGGAGGATAGTACTGTAGAAAAATTTGTTTTTCGAGATTTATGTTTTTTCGGGGTAAAAAAATATGGGGAGTCCGAATATGGTAATTTTTTGACCCGGAAGAAAAAAGTTGTGGTAAAAATGAGGGCAGTACGGTAGAAAAATTTATTTTTCGGGATTTACATTTTTTCGTGCTAAAAAAATATGAGGAATTATTTTAAATTTTAACTAATTCAGTAATTAATTTTTGTAGATTAATAATTAATAGGGATTAAAGGGGGGGGGGGGGGTACTGTAGAAAAATTTGTTTTTGGAAGGTTAGATTTTTTGTGTGTAAAAAGATTAGGGGAATTCGAATATGGAGTCCATTTCGAAGCTTAATGTTTACACTAACAAGTCTTTTTCCGTTTTAACAGGTATTCTGACGTTTCCCTGATTGACGTTTCCCCGACCGATATTTCCCCGACTTGGCATTTCACTGACTAGATATTTCCCCGACCAAGACGTACGTATCCTCGACTAAATCGCAAAACATTTTCCCGACTTTAAAAATTTTTAAAAAATAAAACACTTCTTTACTAAAGAAGTACCCCGATAAATTATGTCTTTTGTTACAAATATTATACAAAGTTAGGTTACTGTAAGTTTTTGAACCTGTTAGTTTTTCTTAGACAATAATATAAATCGCTTAGTTTCTGTTATGCTACGCTACTCCATCTAAGGCATGGGCTCTTAGGGTTTGCTCAGGGTTTCTCAGGGTTTCCTCAGGGTTTCTCAGGGTTTCTTAGGGTTTCTCAGGGTTTCTTAGGGTTCCTCAGGGTTTCTCAGGGTTTCTTAGGGTTCCTTAGGGATTCTCAGGGTTTCCTCAGGGTTTCTCAGGGTTTCTTAGGGTTCCTTAGGGATTCTCAGGGTTTCTTCAGGGTTTCTTAGGGTTCCTTAGGGATTCTCAGGGTTTCTTAGGGTTTCTTAGGGTTTCTCAGGGTTTCTTAGTCAAAATGCTACCCCGTTTTAAGCTTCCATAACATACGAAGCAACTTTTTTTAAGCAAAAAAAACATAAATGAAATTCTGAAAATGATGCATATCAAAGATATCAATAAAAGTTGAGAAATCGCTTAAAAAAACATGCAAAATTACAAAACAGGTGAATTTGGGTTTTAATGAATTCAATAAAAGTTGAGAAATCACTTAAAAAACTTGAAAAACTGACCAAGTTGGCGAATTTGGGTTTAACGGGTCCAGTAAAAGTAGTGAAATCTTTTTTTCTTAAAAATATGTGTTATGAATCTGGAAGCAATAAAAGCAGGGAAATCTAAAATTAATTAATCTTTTTTTGCCATCAAACCCAAATTTCGTGCTTTTTATTTCGTTCGGATAATCTGATTGTTTTTAGCATTACTATTTTTATGGCTTAAACACCATATTTTTCTGTAAATTAGAAAAAGATTACTGCTTTGACCGTTTACGCGCTAAAAATTGATAAATTAACTTTTTAAGGTAACCCGCCTATAAACATAGTATGCTAACATATGTGCACACAAAAACTGCAAAATTGTCCATTGGATAAGCCTAAGCCTAAGTCATAACTGACGACCACAAAATTGTTGAATTTTAACTATAATGTTATTTTTTTGCTAAACCATAAATATACTAATTACAGTCGTATTTTTTTACTCAGGCTAGATCCTACCTCATTATTCTAGCCGATGGGTCTAAGCCCTGAGCCATCATAGGAGGCGCCCGTAGCCCCTTAGGAAATTCGGTGGTGTATAGAAATAATTTTGTGGAGTAAGAAAGATGGCTAAAAATCTGTAGTTTTATGGGTAACAATTAATATGATGCCGTTTCTCAGTTCTCACTTACGGACTATGCAGTAATCGAAAAATCATTCAAAATTTAGAGGATTTAACAGTCACATTTGTTTGCTTAACTGAAATAATATTTTCCGAACAAAAAGTCCTTGCACGAAATTTGGGTTTGATGGCAAAAAAAGATTAATTAATTTTAGATTTCCCTGCTTTTATTGCTTCCAGATTCATAACACATATTTTTAAGAAAAAAAGATTTCACTACTTTTACTGGACCCGTTAAACCCAAATTCGCCAACTTGGTCAGTTTTTCAAGTTTTTTAAGTGATTTCTCAACTTTTATTGAATTCATTAAAACCCAAATTCACCTGTTTTGTAATTTTGCATGTTTTTTTAAGCGATCTTTGGTTTGAACGCCTGAACGCCGTTAACACCAAAGATTGTCGTCACACATTGTATATTGTATCATGCAAATCATTTTCTAATTTATTCATTATTATTGAAGGAAAGTGTACCCAATCGTCAGGATGGTCAGGGCCAGGGCTCACGGGACATCAAAAAGGTCATTGGCCCTTGTCCATTTTTATCCAATCATCAGGCAACCAGTAGTTAGTTATAGGTAAATTCAGCAATGAATTTCTTGAAAATCAATATTTAGAGAGAAAAAAAGACAAATGCAGGTCAAAAAAATTCCATTTCATTCAAAATCCAAAAAAGGTACCGGATCATTTTTCTCTTCTTTTTCACTTTTTTTCCTCAGTTCTTTCCAAAAAACGCATACATTTTTTTGTCGTAATTTCATTAACAGATTCATAGATTTTTTTTAGATTTTTATTACAGCCAAAAATTGCCTTCGCACATTTGTCATTTTTTTGTTTGTTGACACTGAAATTTGTAATTTTGATCATTGTTTAAATTTTATTTGCAAGTATTAATAGAAGAAGTTATGAGTGACGATTCTTTTCCCCAAAATCAATCTTTTAAAAATGTTATTCTTCCAAACAACATTTCAATTCCATCCACATTAATTTCATACATTTTGAAAAGGGATAATAAAATTTTGCTCAACAAACCTGAAAATTTTGTTTACAAAATTTGTTCAATATGCAAATATTTTTTTTCAAGATTAAGAATAATTTCTTGCTTTCGAATATGTGCTGAAAGTGAATATCTAGAAATTGGGTATATCGATAATCTTAACAAATTTTCAAAAACAACTGTTTCACTTAAACTTTTAAAGAAAATCAAAATGTTTTTTTGCCCAAATCAAATAGACACTGATATGGCTTACCTAAGAGACCCGGATATTACTGAAAAAGCTCCATCAAATAGTATTTCAATATTGCTGCCAAAAATTTTCAATTACAGAATCAAATTTTTGGGTTTTCAAAATCAGGAGTTGACTTTCCAAGAATATAAATATTTAACTTTAAATGATAAATGTCAAGTTGTTTTTACAGACTGCAAAATTACCGAAAACAAATTTATTGTACCAGCTGAAAAACTTTTGCAAGCTTCTCCAAATTTGTGTCAATTCTCATTGTAAGTTCAAAATTGTTTTCAAAGATAACATCTTTGCAGCAATTTCATTCAGGGTTAGGGATTGCCCGGACGTGACGTCACGCATTTTATTGGCGGATGCGGATAAACAAAAAATTTTTTTCGTGACGTCACGTCTGGACAATGCCTTACTGTATAATATTATTTAATAATAAAAATACAATTTTTCTATTTATTTTTTTATTATTTTACGAATTTTCAGATATTTTGATAATAACAAAGAATTAAGTTATTGTACATCTTTAACTTCAAAAAAACTTGCTGAATTTCCGCCATTTAAATATCTTAAACATTTTGTTCTTTATAACCTTTCCGGTAATTTTAATGCTTTACATTTTGTAGAATTTATAAAAGTAAGTGATTTTTCTTTGATAGTCATAAAACAAAAATTTTGTAATAATTTCAGAAAAATTACCAAAATGGAAATGGATCATGTGCAAAATTTGGAGTGAGCTTTAAAGAAAATGTTTCACATCAATTTATTCAAAATTTTAAAAGCGTCGTTAATTCTTCTGTAATATCTATGAAGGGTGTTAAAAGGGAACACATATTTTTTAATGGCCAAACATTAACTGTCACTTTCTTTTTCACTGAAATAATTTGATATATAAGACGGAATAAACTTATTTTCCTACCCAAATTTTACTGATTTTTTACCCAAATATTTTAAGTAACCCAAATTTACTGATTTTTGACCCAAATATTTTAAGTAACCCAAATTTACTGATTTTTCACCCAAATATTTTTAATATTTAAAATTTTTTGAATAAAGAACGAATTTACTGATTTTTGAATTCAATGACCCAATATTTAAAATTTAAAAAAAAGCTGAATAAGTGTGAAAAATAAATTTTACAAATATTTGCCAAAAAAATTAAGGATATTATTAAAAGCCATTTGTAATCATTTATATTAGTTCTAAAATGGCTGAATTTGTTGAATGTGATTTAGGTGAAACTCTGCAAGAAAATGAATCAATTGATATATTCAATGATGAACCTCCAGCAAAGAAAAAACGTGGACCAAATCTGAAATATATTTATGTTGAAGAAGCCGAATCATTTGAAGATCTCAAGGAAAAAGCGAAGAATGCTGGTTTAACAATGTAAGTTAATTATTCTTTTTATCTTTACCTCTAAATAAACAATTTCAAGCCACCAAAACTGACGATTTCAAATATTTAATTTATGAAACAGAATGTGAACACGATCATGGAAATGTTGTTAAGAAAGCCGGATAAACGAAGAAAATGAAGGATATTGTTTATGAAAGGATGAAAGGAAATGAAAGAGTTAATGCTGGCGCTGTTATTCAAGCTTTTCTCAATGCTGGTATTACAGAACTTCCTACCTCAAAACAAATCAATAATTATGTTAGTGATAAGAAAAGAAAGTTAGAAATTTCTGGAGAATTTAATTTTGTTGACATGGAAAATATGGTTGAAGATAATTGATTCCCGCTGAATTTGTTGCTGATAATGCTCAATGTATCACTACTGCTCTTCGAGAAGTATTTCCAGAAGTTCATCGAAGAAATTGCATTGCTCACATAATTCGACATATTTTTGATGTAAAATTTGGAGAATATGATATTGATAAACAAGCTGATGATGAATGGGATGAAACTGATTATCGTGATTATCTTGAAATTATAATGATTTGGATGCTGGAGATGTTGAATTATTTCAAAAAAATATCGTCGTTGTTACTCGATCAACTTTATATGACAATGAATTCACCTGCAATTGTCCAATCGGTGCTTTACGAACACGTTGCAAACATGTTCTTCTTATTCAAGTATTCTGCAATCATCGAGAATGGCCAAACATGCCAGCACTTCGTCAAACAATTAATGGTACTGCAAGAACTCGGCCAGGAAGACCAAGAAAACATACTCAAGCATTATCCAGAATTTAAATTAATTTTTTTACTTTGTGTTTTTGTATAAAATATGTTTTGTTTTTATCTTTAAATATTTGGGTCAAAAATCAGTAAATTTGGGTTACTTAAAATATTTGGGTAAAAAATCAGTAAATTTGGGTTACTTAAAATATTTGGGTAAATAATCAGTAAAATTTGGGTAGGAAAATAATTAGATGCCATATAAGACGCGTAAATATAAAAAGTTTTGGGCATGCTCAAAAAAACAGCAAAATAATTGCAAGTGCTGCAACTTTCACTTATTTCGATGATTTTTGAATCTGACCATTTTTCGATCGGTTCAACTTGACTTTATAGCAGTTTTCAAAAAACTGTTTCACTGACTTTACTCGCATTCAGTTTTCGATAGTTTTTGTTAAAAATTTTCAGTCGATCTTCTCAGACTGAGAACACAGTAAAATTTAAAAAAAAATTTCATGAAAAACTAGTTTTTTTCAAAATTACTGCATTTTCAATGCTGAAATTAGCCCAAGTTGATTTTTCAATGATTTGTGAAAAAAAATTTCATCGAATATTTACAACAGTTGTAAAAAAGCCAAAATTTACAACAGTTGTAAAAAAGCCAAAATTTACAACAGTTGTAAAAAAACCAAAATTTACAACAGTTGTAAAAAAACCAAAATTTACAACAGTTGTAAAAAAACCAAAATTTACAACAGTTGTAAAAAAGCCTGTTGCAAAATTTCAAATCCTTGGCAAAATGTTTATTAGCTCCAAACGAATGTCTTCTTTGAAAAAAAAAATGTTGCAACTTTTTTATCACGATTTTTTACTTTATATAAATGTTTTATTTACTCTTCTCTACTGTTTTTATTATTACATTTTATTAAACATTACCAGTAATTGTGCAACAACATCCAATTTGCGAGTTGTTTGATGGAGTTTTTTTTGTAAATGTAAAAAATGAAAAATTAAATCAATTTTGATAAAAACTCCATCAAACAACTCGCAAATTGGATGTTGTTGCACAATTACTGGTAATGTTTAATAAAATGTTATAATAAAAACGGCAGTAAATAGTAAATAAAACAATAGTTTAAAGTAAAAATTCAACGATATAAAAGTTGCAACACTTTTTTTCGAAGAAGAAATTTGTTTTGCGGGATGAACATTTTGCCAAGGTTTTCATTTTTTGCAAATTTCTTCTTCGAAAAAAAGTGTTGCAACTTTTTTATCACTATTTTTTACTTTATATAAATGTTTTATTTACTCTTCTCTACTGTTTTTATTATTACATTTTATTAAACATTACCAGTAATTGTGCAACAACATCCAATTTGCGAGTTGTTTGATGGAGTTTTTATCAAAATTGATTTAATTTTTCATTTTTTACATTTACAAAAAAAACTCCATCAAACAACTCGCAAATTGGATGTTGTTGCACAATTACTGGTAATGTTTAATAAAATGTAATAATAAAAACAGTAGAGAAGAGTAAATAAAACATTTATATAAAGTAAAAAATCGTGATAAAAAAGTTGCAATATTTTTTTTTTCAAAGAAGACATTCGTTTGGAGCTAATAAACATTTTGCCAAGGATTTGAAATTTTGCAACAGGCTTTTTTACAACTGTTGTAAATTTTGGTTTTTTTACAACTGTTGTAAATTTTGGCTTTTTTACAACTGTTGTAAATTTTGGTTTTTTTACAACTGTTGTAAATTTTGGCTTTTTTACAACTGTTGTAAATTTTGGCTTCTTTACAACTGTTGTAAATTTTGGCTTTTTTACAACTGTTGTAAATAGTCGATGAAATTTTTTTTCACAAATCACTGAAAAATCAACTTGGGTTAATTTCAGCTTCGAAAAACGGAGGTTTTGCAAAATCCTCGTTTTTCATGATTTTTTTATTCGAAAAAATATGTTTTTTAAAATAAGAAATTGCATGAATTTTTTTTTCGAAAAAAGCTTTAGACTCGCTTTGGCTACTGCCAGTGAAAAGTTTTTACAAATTTTGTAGTTTACTCGACTTGAAAAAAAATTTGAGATTTTTTTCCAAATACACCTCAAAACCGATCCTGAAAAAAGGGTGAAATTTTTTTCAAAATAAGCCGTTTTTTTTGGCACGCCTAAAACTTTTTATATTTACGCGTCTTATATGTAAAAAAAATATGGTGATATTGTTACGTCTGAATAAGATTATATTGATTGTTTATGATATTATTTTTTCTATCAATTAAGAATTAAATTTCTCTCTTTCGGTTTCCCCGAAAACTCTATATTTATATATATGCAATAAAAACCTTTTCCATGAGTCATTTAGTCAGGTAAATTGAAGTCACGGAAAATCAAAAAAATACTTTCGTACAATATTAAAATTTTGTATCGCAAAAATTTTGCGGTATTTTTTGTTCCGTTTAATTTTCGCTATCATTGGGGATTGTCCAGACGTGACGTCACTATAAAATCGAAAATTTTGAACCCCACCCTTCCGTCACGCTATGCCCTTTGATCTTTGTCGGCTTTTTAGCAGGAGCGTCACGTTTAGCTTACTCCCCCCCCCACCCATAAAACCCGTGACATCACGTCTGGACGCTCCCTTAGCACAACTCTCGCTTGCTATTTATTACATCAAAAATTCCTTTCATCCTTTATACACCAACAAAAAAACACTTGTTTTTCAAATAAAAGCTTTAAAATTAAAAGCATTTTCACAAAAATTAAAAATGCTATTTGCCGTAACCATATTTCTTCTCTCTCTTGCGGCACCCTAAAAATTACCATAAACTTCTTTTATTTAAAAAAAATAATAACAAACCTCAATAATTTTAGCAATTTTAAAGAGATCCGCTTGTCGAAGGGCATAATTTGAATTATGCAAATCTCTGACATAATATTGATGTAAGCCATCTGAAGCTTTTATCAAAATATCATTTGCTAATTGTTGAGTTGTTTCACTGATTTCATCAAGTTCTAAAAGTTAATTAATAATAAATTTTTAACTTGGTAATATTTTACCAAAGCAAAACCATAAAGCTAAAAGTGAAATATATGCTAATTCGACCACCGTAATTCTTAACCTTTTAAATAGCCTTAAAACATATGGAACTCGATTTAAAAATGGAGCTAAAAATATTTTGGCATCTTTGCTTTTATCATCAAAAAATTCATTGGGATTTTTAAGATCTATAAAATATTGATTTCCAATCACAATCCTCAAATCATTTTCATCATCTCCAAAATGTTCTACAGCTTGATAACAGCGCTCCAAAAGATGAAAAATTTGCCAAAATCTTTTATATAATGCATTCTAAAATAATTTGCATAATACTTATTAGATACAAATTAGCATACACGTAACCTTACAACTAAGTAAACTAAAGGGAGTGTCGACGACAAGCAAAAAACGCACTACGACGGTAAGGGCGTCGCGCCAATGATAGGGAATAAAAAGTTTGCAAAAATTCATCTGTCAAACCGATGTGAATGAATGACAAAAAAACAAATTTTTCATTCCTTATCATTGCCGTGACGACCTTACCGTCGTAGTGCGTTTTTTCAGAGGCTTCGACACTCCCTTTAAATAAATTCTCACTTTTTCATTGAAATCTAAAATTGCAAAATATGGAAATTTTGAAAGCATTCGAGCAAGATTTACAAAATAATTTCCAAGAAATAAATGCCGTTTTGAAATTTCGTCACCTTCTTTTTTAACTTCTATTAATGGTGGCTGCGGTTTTATTGCATCCAAAAATCCTGAAAGAATAATTGAAAATTCTTTTGTAATATTTGTAACCACTATCAATTCCAGAGGAAGTGATCCTTTTATCTATAAAAATAATTACAAATTTTTTACAGTATACTTTTTTCACAAAGATCGACAAGGTCCTGAAATTATTTGCCATGGCATTGATCAGACCGGTTTTTTTGAAAAGGAAAAAAACTTGGCCGTGATCTCGTCCCGGTCATGGCGCCGCAAAGGAATCCTTGTCCATCCTTATTTCTACCGTAATATCTTACACGAAAAATATTGTTTATTTCCTGTAAAATAATTTCGATATTATCCAATTTTTCGTTAAATGTAAAAGATAATATCGGTTTTTTCGCATTTAATCCATCTTCAATTAATTTTTGATTTCCATTTGGGCCATCTTTTTCAAATTTCATTCCAATTTCAATGCATCTTTTTAATCGACAAAAACGGCATATTGGCCCTACAAAATAGCTTTAGATATGTTTTTTTTGCATTGATTCAAATATTTTCTGACAATTATTATAAAGATTTAATTGTTTAAAAAAAATATTCATAAATTTTATTATCTAATTTAAAAAATTAGAAGCCGCTAAATTTTAATTTAAATAATCAATAAATAATTTATCCTTCAAAGGAAAAAAGATTTCGTTTCACAATTATCCTTTCAAAAAAAACTTGTTTAAAAACATATTTTTTTCACCTATTAATCGGAATCAATACTTTTTTTGCTTTGAAGCTTGTAAAAAGGTGCTTACTATTTGTTGAAACATCACAAAGCCCATTTCCGCGTTGACATTTATATGAAATTTTAGCTTTGACAGATCTTCGATAAAATGCCGAACAAGCTCGACAACAATTTACCTACAAAAATTATAGTTTCAACTCAGCATTTTTAAACTTTAATCAAAGTTTAATAAACATTTTTTTCGCTGTTAAAAGTTTAAAAAAAATGTTTTAAAAAAGGCATGCCTGAAATCGAAGGCCATTTGTTGAAGCACCACAAATAAGACAAAATTCTTTATTTTCTTCGGGTATCATTTTATATTAATAAAATATAGCAGCAGCAGCAAAAAAAGCAAAAACACTTATTTATGAGTCAAAAATGTAAAAGCAAATATTGAAAACTTTTTACACGTTTGACGAATTCTCTTTTTTTTATTACCTTTAAAATTTACGTGGTGATTTCAGAAAAATGAACACAAACAAAAAGCGCAGTTGCTATGACGCTTTTCTGTGTTTATTTTGTGCTCGGATAAAAATTTAGGGAAGATATTTTTTAGATTGTTAACTGAAATTTTTTATAATTATCACTAAAACTATTAGACAAAAAGTAATCACTTTTTTGAATTCTGTTTTTACTTTTCGCGCAAAAAAAAGATAAAAACAATGTTTTTTTAAACACCTTTTATTCAAATTGCAGCCTCCTTTTATACAGTATCCAAAGGATATTGCGCTTCTGTAATTTATATTAATAAAACAAAGCAAAAAATTAGCATAATTTGTTTTCATTTTTGACAGCAGCGCTTCGAGCAAGTTGAATGAATGAATGCAAAAAGAAATGTCTCAACAAGAAAATTGTTTGGTACCGTCCCTGCTTCGGGGCATTGAGTGTGTCTTTTTTTTATTTGCGACGACACAACTGGCTTTGTCTAGCTCGATTTTTTCTCTCTTGCATTTCATGAAATGCATTTCAGACAAACAATTTTAACTCAATTTTTTTACCACGTGAATATATCAGATAAGATCAAGCAATCTTAGTTCTTAAAAAGCATTAAAAAATTAGTTTTATGTTTATTTTTACTAAATCTATATTCAATCGCTGCGGTTAAAGCATAATATTGTGCAATATCGCTATATTTTATTCGAGAAACATAACTGTATACGCGTTGTTATTGAAGCCTTTTTTTGATTATCTTTCCTTGAATAATGCTAACTTTATAGGCTAATGTAGTCATGACGAACAAACAAGTGGGCTCTGTAAATCTTGATTCCGGGTCAGATATTTTATACTATTATAATAAGGTAAAAAGCTTATTCATCTGTTACACTCACTTATTAATATATCATGTTTTAGGGTCACCCAGATGCGGTATTCAAATACAAACAAATTTGTAATGTTTTATTAAGTGTTGACTCATGGAGTGAAAAATCTAAAAATGAATTTTTTGTTCAATTTTTTGATAGTGCTCATCGCTTTCTTCAACCAACAGAATTACTAGTTGAAAGACTTTGTGTATGTTTACTTCTTTATTAATGGATTAATTTTTTGCAACTCTTTTTTAGAATGTATCCTGGTCTTCAATTCCTCAACCGATATTACCCCAATTCGTTATACTATTAAAAGAGATTGCTGTTACTCATGTATATCATACCAAAGTGATTATTGAAAGATTTTTTAATGTTTTATTGCCAATTGTTGATATTTATGTATCAGAAGGTAACTGTTTTGCTAAATATTTTTGCTGTTTTTATCTATTTCTTTTTAGTTAAAGAAAATGAAAACCCTAGTGATACTACTCCTGTCATAATTCAACCATCCATTACTATTGAACAACAAATATTATTTACAAATTTATCGCGAGAAGCTATTGTTGATATCATTGGCCGATTACATACGTAAGCTATCTTTTATACTAAATTTTCTATTACAAGTTTGTTTTAGTGCACAAGAAGCTGTTGTTGAAATTGCTTTCAAAAAATTTCCACATTATTCTGGTCCAACTTTTAAGTTTACTGAATACATTAAACAGTTAATTCTTATTGCTGAATCGTGTCCTGATATTGCACAAGATTTATGGATGAAAATTGTTGATCATATTTTGCAAATTGATGCAATTATCTCAAAATCTGTTGCAAATAATGCAACATTTGATGCTGGAGATTCTTTGTTTGCACTTGAAGAAGAAAACATGACAATTGATTCACCGATGCGTCAAAGAGAAATTGATTTGACAAATAAATTAGATAAAACAATGATAATTGTATTATCTAGAATTGCTAAAGGAAAAATGGATCTTTCAAAAATTGTTCCTGGAGAAGATTTTTCATGGCTTAATCAACTTTCATCTGTTTCTGATTCATGTATATTTGAACAACTTTGGCCAGCTTTTATGGAACAAATGCTTAATGCTCATGACGTTCAATCAGTTTCTTTCATTTGGTTTTTTGCTTGTAATTTGGAAGAAAAATATCAGAGTTTTATGTTAAAGATGTTATGGAGACTTATTTGTAAGCCGGTATTTGCTCCAAATGAATGGAAGAGAGCTCATACAGCTGCAGCATTTCTTGGAGGATTTTTGGCTCGTGCAATGTATATCAACTTTAAAACATGCACAGATTGGTTAAAGAAAATGGCAGATTGGTGTAATGAATATATTGCAAAAAGTGGTTTATGCAGAAATTGTGCTGGATGTATTCAACATGGAACCTTTTATGCGGTTGTTCAGTCCCTTTTATTTGTATTTTCATTTCGTTATAAAGAATTTGTTGAAAATAATTGTAAGTTGTTTTCTTATCATGTCTGTTGGTAGAAGTTACCGTAATCTTTTTAGGTATTAAAGATATTCATGCTTGGGGTTTATCAAGAATTGTTCACAGTCATTTTGAACCTTTAAAATATATTTCACGTGTAATTGCAAGAGGTTTTGCAACCATTAGTCGACGCCTTCAGCTTGTTTATTGTTGTCATATTCTTGATTCATCTGTTATCATTTCATCACCAATTGAACATTATCTTCCATTTAGTTTTCTTCAACTTCCTATTACATCAGATGTTGTTGCGCCATTACTTCGCAAATTTCAACCAACTGATGATGATGCAGATATTCATGTGGATATGATGGAAGTTGATCCTCGAAAGCATACTGTTGTTGAACAAGATGAAGATGATTATGGATTTATGGATATGGAAGATGATGAAGTTGGTATGGATATTGGACAACATTCAAATGTTACTACTACTGTTGCTGCAATACTTTCAAGTTCTCCATTTTCAATTTATAAAGCACGTACGCATTGAAGATGTTTGCTTCAGTATAATTGTTGATTTAAAAAAAAATATTATTTTTGTTTCGTTGAGTTTTGTTTTTTTAACTAAAAGTTTTTTAAAAATGCTTCAAGATTAATAAATAAATATACAAACTTTTTTTACTGAACTTAGCTCTAATGTCGTTGGGCAATTGTAAATTTCGGCATTTTTGACAATTTGCTCACGTGCGAATTACAACAAATTAATGAATTAGCAATACGTGAGCTAAAAATAAAATAGCTAAAATTTATTCTAAAGAAGTTGTGAAGATTACTGAAATCCAAAGAACGTTGTGATAATGTGAGATTTTTTAAATATTGATAATACAGTACTTTGATTTCCGCGCTTGCAAAGAATTTTGACTTTCATAGATTACTGTATATTTTTGATTAGCAAAAAATACAACTTGCTTTAAAACTTTTATTTTATCACAAATAAAAATTTTATATAAAACTTTTGATTGGTACCGATTCCTTTGTGATTGCGTTATAACTTATAAGGAAATCAAAACTAAAGAAAGTTTTTTCAATGATTTTTGTTTTAGTTTACTGTATTGGTTTAAAAAAATTTAAAAAAAATTATTTGCTGGAAGTGGGATTTGAACCCACGCCCTCATTCGAGGAGTAGAAAGCCCAACCACACATTGTGTGTAAGAGAAAATTGCTCTTGAGTCTACCGCCTTAGACCACTCGGCCATCCCAGCACGACCGGAAGTTATAAATTTTGGATCCAATTTCATGTAATGAATCCGATAATTATCATAAAATATAATATTTTAGTTTGAAATATATTTAACGTATCAACAATGTTTTAACAAAACATCAAGATGAATAACATTGAAACAAAGAGTAATCCCAGATTCGTATTAATTTTGAACAAAAATGTTTCAACACGTTCAGTTACTTTTTTTATAGCTGAAATTTGCATATGATTTGTTGTTATCATTCAAGCATGTTTTCCAATTTTTTCATTTTACATTCTTTCATTTTTTCTTCCATTTGATCTTTTTTTCGATCGACCGGTGATTAGCGGCTGCAAGTGACGTGACACTGATTATTATTATATAAATATATAATGAAAAAGAAAACTACGTAAGTCTTTAAACTAGTATTAAAATATATGGCATTACTTTTGTAGCAAAAAGGGAATTGGAACCAAGAAAACTAAGACTTCAACCCAACAAGATGTTGATGATGGCCCTTCAAAAATGCAACCAGCAACACCATCAACCGTTGATCCCGTCAAAGCTGTGAATGTTGCAAAATGTGCTCCAAATGCAAAAGAAGGTAAATTGCTTTTTGATTACAAAACTTTTTAATGAAATATTTAAAATATATATAATTTTTTTTAGAAGTAAAAAAATGGGCTTCTCGAACACTCGACAAAGGAATTCAAGGATTGCGGGAAGAATTTGCTGAATTAAAACGGTATTGTCCACCTGATATGTCTGTTGCGACTTTTCAAGTAAGTTTTTTAAAGTAGAATTATATAATTTGTTTGTAATCATCATTGTTTTTAGGCTCATTGGGATGCTGGAAGAAATCGATATAAGGATGTTCCATGTCAAGATAAACTTCGTGTTATTTTAAAATGGCCTGGACAACAACATGATTATATTCATGCAAAGTAAGTTTTTAAGATGTTATTTATTTACTGTTGGATATTCTTTTTTTAGTTATGTTGCAACACCAATCAGTGATAAGCGTTTCATTTGTACACAAGGTATATTCTTGATTTTTTCTTTTAATTGTATTTATTATAATTTTCTTTTAAGGGCCACTTGATTGCACAATCACAGATTTTTGGCATATGATCGTTCAAGAAGAAACTGAAACGGTTATTATGTTGTGTAACACAAAAGAAAAAGGTTTGATTTTAAATATTATTTGTAAACTTTTTATTGTATTTTGCTTTTTTTAAGGTATGGATAAATGTGCACAATATTGGCCATTGGAAGATAAAGAAGTTAAAACTTATGGTGATGTTGAAGTGACAAATACTTTTATTCGTCCCTTGAATGCTGAAGAACAAAGTATTCGATTATCTATTTTATCTGTGAAATGGAAAGAAGATGGAAAAGAAAGGAGTCGTGAAGTTCGGCATTATCAGGTATGTATTTTTTATTGTTTAACAAGCTTTATTCATGTTTAAATTTTAGTGGATTGATTGGCCAGATCGTGGTGTACCTCCTTGTAAGCTAACTGCAATGGCATTGCTGTCAACAGTTCGTGGAAGTAAAAAGCCAATTGTAGTACATTGTTCGGCGGGAATTGGAAGAACTGGATCTATTGTTGCAATAGAATTCATTCTTGAACGTCTTCAACAAGGGCTACCATGTGAAGCAATGGATGAAATTTTAAAAGAATTACGCTCTCAACGACCATATTCTATTCAAACTGATCTTGTAAGTATTCTTTTTTCTTACTATATTATGTATTTGTATTTTAGCAATATCTTTATGTTCATCGGGTCATGTTGTTCTACTTTTTTGAGAAATATCGAGTTGCTGTAGCTGCAGAAGATCTTCTAGCAAAATACAAGAAATTTGTGGAAGATTATGATAAAGCAACAGCTTAAAACTTTGATGTAATGTATAATTAACTAATGAGTAAATGAATAACTGAATCTTCTCTTTTTTTCATTGCAAGAAATCTATGAACCAACGCAAAGAGTTTTTCAAGACAAAATTGTTGTCGGAAAAGCCTTTGATGTTCGTTCAAAAGGGCGTCCAGATTTCAGGTAATTTCTGAACATTCCTTCTGTAATATTCCACCATAACCCAAACTATTTGATTGAAAAATATAAATTTTACTTTCATAATTAATTACCGTAATAAAATAAATCACAACAAAAAAATATTTTTTTCAGAAGCAAAATTTTCAAACGGCAGATGTTGTCGAATTATCCGATTCCTTTAAATCAAAATCAATTTCAAAATTAAATTTTAAACTGTTTAAATTTTCTTCTTTTTTTATGGATAGAAAAAATGCTAATTCAAACATTTTTTGTCCATGAACTGAAAAATTACAGCATTGACTTTTTTCACTCGGATTAAATTTAAGTTTTATGACGTCACTTTGTTGTTGTTGAGGAGATGATTGATTGGAGACTTTGATGGAATTGTGTGGAATATTATTTTTAACACATATTTCGGCCGTTGCTTTTTCTTGTAAAACTGTAAATTTAATAAAACATTTTTTGCAGCTTAAAGGAGGGCATAAAAAAATGCTGTTATATCGATCAGGTTCTAAATTCAGCTCTTTGACAATGCATGAATTTTCTTTTTTGAGCATTCTTTGGGGCACAATTACAGTAATTGGAAGATAAAAAATTGGGCCAAATGAAGGATTCAAAGAAGAATCATAGCCATGAATTTCGGCATAGTTTAAACTTCCTGGCTTTAAAGAAGTCGTAAAAGTTTTTACAAAAAACATATTATTTTTTGTAACCGTTTTTGAGTAATCAATAAATGATTCGGCAGTTTTTGGAAAAAGCTTTAAATTCCATAAAGTATTTTTTGTTGAATTTAATTTTACACAAAACTTTCTGGAAATTGCATCATTTTCATTTTGAATAAAATAAATTGCTTTCATTAAAATTGTCTTTTTTGTTGATTCATAAAGTGAAATTTTTGGTGGAATTTTTGTTGTTAAAATATCTTTGAAGGTTTTAATAAATTCAAATGCAGCATTAATTTGAATAATTCCAGCTCCAAATGAAAGTTTAGAACCAACGTTTTCCGGTAAAAAGGCGGTATTGGATAAAGCTAATTTTAGCATGCTCGGATTATATTCAATTGAATTTGCTTTTAAAGCTGAAAGTAAACATGCCATAGCACCTGCAGCATTTGGACATGAAATACTTGTGCCATATGAAATTTCGCTATTTTCTGATACCCATTTTGGGACTGGAGTTATTGCTGCACCGGGGGCCACAAAATCAATTCCACGTTCACCGGTTTTCAGGGGTCCCTTGGATGAAAATTCAAACAATCGGGGCACATTTTCATCGACTTCTTCTTCAACGTCAAATATTTTTTTATACGTTTCTTTAATGCTCATTGCACCAACAGTAAAAATATAATCATTAAAATTTGCATAATCTTCGAATAAGCTTGAATAAAATGGTCCGTCATTTCCTCCACTATTTAAAACAATAATTCCATATTTTTCTGATGTCTCTTTTAAAATCTTAGAAATATTTGATTCTGTGTTTATTTTAATTGATAAATTGATAATATCAACTTCCAGTTCAATGCATTTTAAAAGCTTAAAAAATGAAAATGATTAAAGGAGATTCGCCATTTTACTCATTATTTCGAAATTTTTTAATAGATTAATTTTCAGGAATCTATTGTTATTTCTCAAAGCAACAGGTTTTCTATTGTTGAATTTTGAAACATACCAAATGAGAAAAAAACTGTTTTGAGTTCTAACAATAGATCCCTGAAATCCAATCTATTGTATAGAGAAAAATGACGACTCTCTTTTAACAGTTCAAATCAAATTTAATTTAAGGCTTACAACATTCTTTAAACTGTTTGGAGATTTATCCTTAAAAACATCCACTGAAATCATTTGTGCTCCAGGAGCTAATCCATTTCTAGAAGGTTCGTTGGGAAAATTTGCAGCAGCGATATGAGCAACAATCGTTCCATGATGGTGAACTTCCGAAGGGAAATTTATACAAATTTTAAACATGCTTCCATTTTTACAAATTTCAATTGAATACGAAATTTTATCAAAGATTAAACCATATTCATGATTATCACGGAAATTTGTTAAAGTTTTTGCATTTTCTAGATCCTTTGAAAATGAAAAATCAATGCAACCTCGCCACTTTTCTCCATCAAACCATACAATGCAATCAACCATGGCATTTTCTGATCGAAGTTTATCCATATCATTTTCAAACTTTTTCAATCTTCTTTTTTCTGCCGTTGTTTTGTCAAAATTATTATTATTTTCTTTGTCATTATTTTCCTAAAAAAATATATAAATTTATTAAAAACATTTTTAAAGGAGCCCAGTCAGCCAGCACAACTCTCTCAACAGAGGAAGCAGAGAAAAAGAGACATTCCACTGGTCGACAAATTTAAAAAAACGGCAAAACGACTTTCTCAAAAAAGTTTTATTCCGTTTGGTACCATCTTTGAGCTTCATTGTTCTTCTGAATCTTAAAAGTCTTTTTCTGAGCTTTTGAGATTAACACTGTCATATTTTTCTTTTATAATAATGATCAGCGCAAAAAATACTACAAAACTATGTAACGCCAGGTTTTAAAACAGTTTACTTGAGATTTAATTGTGAGACTTTGAGAAGTTCTTGTAAAAATATTCTTTTATATTATTAATTAGGAGATCAAGGGCTACAAAACTATGTATTATGGAGTCATAATATTGGATATATATAAAAAATTAATATTAAAAATTCACTTAGTCGGGTGAAAATTTGTACATTTTGCCAACAGCTTTTGGCGTTCAAAATAGACTCTTTGCCGCTTTCTAAACTTTATCGACCAGTGATTCCTTTTTCCGTTAGAGAAAAGAAATAGTGCGCACTCTTTCTTTTTTTTGCCTGATTTTGTCATTTTGGCAACAACGAAAGAAGTGTGCTGGATTACCGAGATTCTTTAAAGGCACAAACTTTTTCTCCATTTTCTTTTCGATACGTTTGAGGACACAGTTTTTGAAAAGGCACATTCCCAAGATGCCATTTTCTGGACGGATTTTTCCATTTTAATGGAAGCTAAAATTAAGCGTTTATTGAGTGAAAAAAGGTTAATCATTTTTGTGCTGTTTATCCGTGCGCTAAAAAACTTTGACGACAGGGGTTGCCGGTAAAGCTGAACTTTGCAAATTGAAATAAAAAAGCAAAAACAAATCCATCGAAACTTTGGCAAAAATAAAAGTAACATTGTTTACCGCTGAAAGCTGCTGCCTAAATCTTGTATAGAAGAGCACAGAAATTTTTTTTAAAATCCAGCGGAACGCAAAATATTTATTTTTGAGAAAATGGTGCATAAAATGAAATAAATATTACCACTTTTTGTAAAGTATTTTTGGATCAAATACTTATTTGCCGTAATTTACTTCATTTACCAGTTTTAACAATATAAAAATGTTTCTGCAAACATTTTTATACCGGAAATAGTTTTTAAATCTAATTCAACTTACTTTCAGTTTCCGTCCACTTAAACTAATTACAGTCTTTCCAGCTTTCGAGGATTCTCTAATATTTGATACATCAATTTCAGTACTGCTGCCAAAATCAAAACATTCCAAAACTTTTGGAAGTCCAGTTGAAGTATATTGCATTCCAGGCAAACTGACATCAATTCCAGTGTCAATAATTGCAATTACAATTCCTCTTCCATCATATTCTGGATATTTTTTAATAAATTCATTCTAAACCGTTATCATATTATTAAAAACATTCTTTAATTGTATTTATTTATTTACCTGTTGAGTTTCATCATTTGGGATAAAATCATTTAAAACTTTTTCAGCACCACCCATGATTAAATAAATACAGAGATATATAATACTGCTGCCATATGCAATTATTCAATTTTGTTCTGTCACTGGACAAATTTCCCTCTTATTTTCAAACAAAGGGTATAAAAAGGCCTCCGGAGGCCTTTTTTGAATGATGGAAGATTTGAGCACATATATTTTTTTGTGAGCACCGGCCGACAAATTTTAAAAAACGATTATGACTGAAAAAGAAATAATTTTTTTCCGTTCGGGAACACTTTTTTTAAATCTAATTTTGCAACTCATCTTAAAAACTTTTTTTGAGCATTTGTGGACACGATATCGGCATTTTTAGTATTGAAAATCGTTTTTAACGTCCTCAAAAATGGGTATGCGCCAGCTTTTTTGATTTGGTTGCGTTTGGCCGATTTGCGATCATTTTTGGTTGAGACGTAAATGATTAGCTTTTCAGCTATTTTAACTATGTTAAAAGCTTTATATAAGTTTTTGTTCCATAGTTAAGCTTAATAAACTTGCAATTAAGGTTTTGTGAGATATATTATACTTAATTAGTAAATGTTTTGCTTATTTGTTAATATTTTCACACATATACGTGGTATTGTCTGTATCTTTACAGGTAAGTTTGGTATGTTTATTTTTGCTTATTAACATATATTAATGCATATATATTTCAGATTACAACTAAAGATGTTAAATTTATACCCGTTTAATGCTTAAAAGTGATGTTTATTGCCAACGCTTATGGATAAACTTATATATATATTTACGTATGCTTAACCAAAAATGATCGCAAATCGGCCAAACGCAACCAAATCAAAAAAGCTGGCGCATACCCATTTTCGAGGACGTTAAAAACGATTTTCAATACTAAAAATGCCGATATCGTGTCCACAAATGCTCAAAAAAAGTTTTTAAGATGAGATGTGTCAACTAAAAAAAATACATTTTGCCAAGCTTTTCTTTGGCGACTATTTTTAGACAATAATCGTTTTTTTAAATTTGTCGGCCGGTGTGAGAAGAATTTGTAAAGGAAAAAACGCTAATACCGTATTTCATAAGATGCATGAACCTGACAATCAAGATCTTGCATACTCCGATGTTTTGTCGGACACTTTTTTAATCGTTGCCAGACCCAAAGTATGAAAAAAGTGGCAAACCGCCTGCTCGAGGAGCGCTCCCTTTAATTAATTTTATTTTACATTGCTTTTATATTTTACTGTACAATGACCTATTTTAATTTTACTGTATAATTTTCTTTGTTTTAAACTCTTCATTGTATTTATTTTTCTTTTGCATTTTTATATTGTATGCTTTTATTTGCCTCCTTCAGCTTTCTTGAAAGCTCGGAAGGAGGTATTCTTTAGAATAAAGAAAAAATATATTATATATCATTAAGAGGTGCACTGTATAAACCAATGATGAAAAAAATAAATTTCTTGGAACTTCTTTTTGAGTTTCAAAACATCTTTGAAAAAAAATGTAGCTTTTAAAAACATGAAATTCTCATGGGGGGGGTGGGGGGGGAGGAAGCTTTCAGAAAAGGAAGAAGAGTTCAAAACAAGTACATACATTTCAGGCTCTAGACAAAAGTCATCGTTGAAACGAAACTGATGAATAATAATAATAAAAAGGGTTATGAGTCATTAAAATTGTTAATTATCTCTTTTTTTTGTTTACGAATTTTAAGAATTTTCGTCATTTTCATGTTTTTGAAATGCTTTAAAATTTTTTGAATTAAAAAAGTGGTACCGTAGTGTGTTTTGGAGGCACCAAAACAGATATTCAAATAATAATATATGTTTTAAAAATTGAACAGTCAAAATATTTGGTAATTTTTTTTTATAGAAAATAGTAAGTATCACAAAAGTGACTACTTTTTTAACCATTTGGGTTTTATTACTGTAGCTGCTAATTCCTTGCATCATCAGTTTTTATACACAAGAAAAAGTTATGTAAAAATAAGACTTTTTTTATGGCATAAAACTCTTTTAATCCCATCAAACAATAAACAATTGATTCAATGACCATGAAATAAAAAGAGTTTTTTTTAAACAAGCTTCTGCAGCTTCATCAATGGTCATTCCCGGGGATTATCTCTCTTGTCTGATCCCCTTGAATTTTCTTCCTTCATCTTTTTTTCATCACACAAAGTTGATACGCTTCAAAAATTATTTTACATCTATTTTTTTGTTGCAAAAATCAAGTTTCTATATTTTTTTCAGCTGCAAAGCTTATTGTATATTCTTCTTTTTTTTCAAAAATAGGCTTTTTTCTTTTTATCTTTTAAAGTTGAAATCCTCCCACAAAAAAAGAAAAGTGAAGTATAAAAAGCTGAAACTAAAAATCACAAAAAACACAGAAACGACAACAACCACGAAATTGTTTGAAGCTTATTTACTTCAGCTTTCTTCATCTCCATTCTATCTTCGTTTCAATTTTCCCAACTTCAATTAGCTTTTAAAATGCCGTAAAAAAGGAGGGCTAAAAGTGATTCTTATCTTTTTTTTTGTCACACATTCTTTTCTTTCTACGTTTTTTACGGCATTTAAACGTGTGAAAATTGAATAAAAGAATTTTTGTAGGCAGCCTTGGAAAAAAATAACTTGTAATTGCTTTAACTTCTTCTTAATTATTTGATTCAATCAAAATAATATTATTAAAAAATTCAATAACAAATTTTTATTACTCATATTCTCTCTTCTGTTTGTGACACCTCTCTCATTTTTTTGACGTATAAATAAAAAAAGGATAAAAAAATCCTAAAACTTTAAAATTGCACGCTTTTTTTCTTGATTTGCCAAATGATAAGGATTTCCGCTTCTCAACAAAAAGTGTCAGAAAAGAAGAAAATTAAGATTTTAGTCTCAACTTCCTTTTTTCTCTATATATTTTATTTAAAAAAATTATGCCAGCACAATTGAAGCTTAAATATGGCGAAAATGAGCCATATTTAAGCTTCAATATCCTTTTTTACAAAAAATGCCAGCAAAACTTTGTTTTTTGCCATTAATTTAATAATCATAAAAAAGAGTCGACATCATTTTTATACGCCCTCTAACAATACTTTTTTTGTTACGCTACTTTTATTGTACATGTCCTTTTTTAACCGGATTTGAAGGCAGCGGAAATTATTATTGGGCCAAAAACAGTCAAAAAATTGTTCAATTTTTTAAATAACTTTGCAATTTTTTGGGGGAACCGAGAGAAAAGAGAGGATAATGTTAATCCCCCAAAAAAACGTGTTTTTGTAGTGCACTTGTTTTTTTGACAAAGAAACAAGAAAAAAAATAAAAGTTGGAAAAATATACCTGGATTGATTCGTTGTGGTCATTTTTTCTCTCATAAGCTTGCTCTATTTTTCCATCCATTTTAAAGCCTATTTCTGTTGAAAGCCTATCTGTAATCTTGACAAAAAAGGTGGAGCTTTGTTATTTTTTTGCAGAGACTTAAGCAGGCAGTCTGTCACGGTTGGAGAAAGTTTTAGGACATTGGTTTCGAGATATAAACTGAAAACTTTTCTATTCTTTCCTCTTCAACATTGAATAATTTCAGGTGTTTTTGTATTTTAACAGAAGAAGAAGAAAAAAATGGCTCGATTCATTATTTTTGCTGTCGTTGCTTTCTGTATTGAAGCTGCTCTTGCACAATATGGATCTCATGGTGGAATCTCTAGTAGCCCATATGGTGGTGGCCTTAGCAGCTTTGGATCGTCTGGTTTAGGCGGTCTTGGTGGCCTTGGATCAGGACTCTATGATGATGGACTTTATGGATCAGCAAGTAGCCTTGGAGGATATGGTTCAACAGGCAGTCTTGGAGGATACGGTAAAAACAAAAATATATTAATTTCTTTAATAAAACATAAATTTAGGTCTCGGACCACTTTATGGCTCAAGTTTTCCATCTCGCGGCAATACATTCCCCCTCGGTGGTCTTGGTTCACAATATGGTGGATCTAGCTTGGGTAGCCCATATGGATCAGCTGGTTTAGGAAGTCCTTATGGTTCATCAGGTTTGGGTGGCCTTTATGGTGGATCTAGCAATGGACTTTATGGTGGTTCAAGCAGCCTTTACTCCGGTGGGCTTTCACCTTATGGATCACTTTCAAGCCCTCTTGGAGGTTCACGACTTAGTGGAATTGGAAGTGGAAGCATCTACGACTCATTCCCATATGCCAACAGAAAGTAGAAAAAAAAGATGAGGCATTAAAAACCCTTCCCTAAAAACTTTTTTTAAAGCCTTATGTGTTTGTATCTACAGAGCTTTCTTTGCAATTATTTCAAAAATAAATTAATATTTTAAGACTCATGTTATTTAAAAACATTGAAAGGTAATCCATTACATGTAAACAAAGAAACAAGAAAAAAACACGCAAAGGTGTCAAAGATAAAAACTTTTGGAAACGAAAAACAAATTTAAAAAACAAACAAACTTTATAAAAACAAGAAAAAATTATTTAATTGCAGAGAGCCCAATCATTTGAATTGCATGAAGAACTTCAGTTTTTTGACTTCCAGTTATTCCAAGTTGTACATGCACTTTGACCGTTGATACTTCATATCCAAGAAAATCTTCAACATTTTTTTTAATACCATTCAAAAAAACTGCCAAAAGATCTTGAACTGAAATTCGGCATTGTTCTTCACCATCATGAAAGCCTATTTCTATGGCACCATCTACTGAGAAAACTTGAAAATTCCACTTTTCATTTACAGTTATTTCCTGATCACTTAAACCAAGCATATCGAAAAAATCTAAAAAATAATATAAGGCTTTTGTATACAATAATTACAAAAATAAACAAACCATATATAACTGAATCAGGATAGGATTCCAAATCTTCTTCGGCTCCTTTACCAATGATGACTTTATTATTTGCAAAAGAGACAAAATATCCTGTTTTTTCAATGCCTAAAATAAAAAAATTTTATATAAAAATCAATCAGGAAATGGAATACAAATTTACCGTCTGCATCTTTTATAATTCGAATCTTTCCTTCAGGACTGTAAATAAAAGCTGTCAAAGAATCAGCGCTAATTCTCAAACCAAAATCAGGTTTATTCACCATTGCTGTGTATATTAAAACAAATATCAATTGATAAAGAAATTGTCTAATCTAAAAAGTTATCTGATAAAATTTAAATTTGTTTGCTTTTATTACACGAAAATTTCGATTCACGGATCACGTAATGTTTTACAGTTTTACGGTATTTATTGTTTACTTTTAACAAAAATTAAAAAGCTCAATTTATTAAACCAAAAATTTCAAATTAAAAAAACTGTACAAAAAAATCTAAAAACATTAAACTTTTATCTTTTCATCCAACCCAGAAGTGCAGCATAACCAAATGGAACGCAACGGCAATCATGTGTTACGACATCATTGGCAAAATCTCTGCACATTCCTTTGCATTGATTTAGGATATCCGTGCATCTGCCTTTTATAGCATCCCATCCACAACCTTGGGGCTACAACAAAAAAAGTTTAAAAGAAAATTTAAAAGAAAAATTAATACATGAAAATTATCTTTATCATAAACATAATTCGTTAAACTTGCCATTGCAACATCATGAGCCCGACTTCCAAGAGCTGGTCCACCGTATGACATTCCAGATGGCTGATAATCTTAAGAAATTAAAAAAAGATATAAGCAAAATAATAAAATTATTGGAAAGCTACCGTATGCTAAAGATCTTGAAGGGTACGAAGAAGGATAAGGTTCGACAAATGGTGGGGATTGATCATAAAATGAGTTGGAAGGAGGATAAACGTTATCAGATCCTGCAAGAAAATAAATCATAGATAAAAAAGTAATCTTAAAAGCGCTAACCATAACTCGGAAATCTTTGTAAAGAAGGATAAGAAGACATTGGCCACATCTGACACACTCCGCTATCAAACAAAATACCAACAAAAATCACAGACCAAATCATTTTAGATTCAATTCTCTATTTAATAATGACTCTTTTCACTTTCTTTATAAACTATTTTTCCTTTTTGGAAGTGCATCCTTCTAAATCCGCCTCCCATTGTTTAGATACAATAGAATTTTGTAAGAAAAAAAACCAAATTTGACCAAAAAAGCATTCTGTGAACGATGACCCTTTTTAGAAATCCTCTTGTCTTCCGGATTCAATAAAGAAAAAAAACTACTCGAAGTTTTCCTCCTTCTTTGCTGACCTCTAAAAAACTTGTTGAAAATGACGCAGAAGTTTTTGTTATATTCTTATAACTATATTTGAAATCTATTATCCATTTAAAAGATCATTTTTATTTAAAAATCCATCGTAATGCTCTACGATATGCCGTTAAAACTCTTGAATGCTTTAAATCCCACATTATGCATTTTTAAATAAAAAAAAGTTGAAAAAGTTAGAGAAAAGTTGAAGAAAAAAAAAACATAGCAAAATTTGCAAAAAAAACCACCGCAAAAAAACACACTCATTCAAAGCGACTGCGTTTTTCTTTCAACACCCGTGGTTCTCAACACGAATACCAGCATCTACTGTGTCCCTTTAACTCTGCTTTGCAGTAGCGGCAAATCAACCAACAAATTTTTATAACTTTTTTTTCTATTGTTGCACTGTAAAAATCCTTTATTTTAGTAATATTTTTGCCTTTTTATATGTTTTTGACTATTGTGCTTATTATTAAAACAATAAAATCCATATTAGCCTTTTTATTCAGTATCTTTACGTGATTTTAGTTGGATTATATAAAAAAATTGTCGTATTTCCACTTTTGTTTTATTTTTAAATATTTATATATTTATTGTTAGTTATGCTTATATTAAGTTTACCATTTTTAGTGGTCAATCAAACTCTTCACAAACATGGCAAATCGCAAAGGAAAGGTTAAGGAAGAACAACCCGTCGTCAGTCTTGGACCTCAAGTTAAAGAAGGTGAAAATGTTTTTGGTGTTGCACATATTTTTGCATCATTCAATGATACTTTCGTTCATGTAACCGATCTTTCTGGTCGTGAAACAATTGTCCGAGTTACTGGTGGTATGAAAGTTAAAGCTGATCGGGATGAATCTTCACCATATGCTGCTATGCTTGCTGCTCAAGATGTTGCTGAACGTTGTAAACAACTTGGTATTAATGCTCTTCATGTCAAACTTCGTGCTACTGGCGGTACCAAAACAAAAACTCCTGGACCCGGTGCACAAGCAGCCCTTCGTGCTCTTGCTCGTTCTGGAATGAAAATTGGCCGTATTGAAGATGTTACTCCTATTCCATCAGATTCAACCAAAAGAAAGGGTGGCCGACGTGGTCGTCGTTTGTAAACTCTCGATCATTCAAACTTGTTACGTGTCTTTTATTTTGGTATGTTATTGCTAAAATATGAGATAGTTTGTTTCTTTATTTTGTTTTTGTGAACCTGACCATAAATAATTTTGTTGGAGTAAAATGAAAAATTTGTATAATTTATCACGCAATGTGGGGACATTAGAATAATGTAAGGAAAGAAAATTATTTTTTTAAGCTGCAGGCAAAAAACCCTGTTGATTGGATCAATCTTGAATTGCTGTTATTGTTTTAAATTATATTTTTTGTGACGGCTCTAAGTTTCTCATGGTGAATTTAATGGGTTTTGTGTTCAGTCTGATTTGGCTTTAACCTCACCCATGCCGTCAGCAATTGTCAGATATTTTTATAAAAATTTATTAAAAACTCAAAGAAAATTAAAACGTTAAGTTTTTCAAAACATTAATATAAGCATATTATATGTAGAACAAAAAGTGATGATTTTCTTGACTTCTTCTGAAAGACTTAATTATTTAGTTATGAATGTTTTTAAAAAAAGAGATTGTATACGGTGTGTCGACGCTGTGTTAAAGGAGATTCGTTAGTTGATGCATTGCGAAATTCTGAAAAAATTTGAAAAAAAATTTTGCCGCATTTTTCCCGTGACAAAGAAACTTAATTTCGTAAAAAAGTTTCTTTGCCACGGGAAAAAGGCGGCAAAATTTTTTTTCAAAATTTTTCAGAATTTCGCAATGCATCAACTAACGAATCTCCTTTAAGCTGTCCATTGAGATTTTAAACCCAAATTCTGAAACTTCTACAAATCAGATTTCCTTCCTTTCTTTTTTAAAACGTTTCCATTACGGTCTATTTTGGCTGGCACTTAGAAAAATAGAAAAAATTATTATAGACTATAATTTATAGTTTTTTTAATAATTAAGAAAATAGCAAAAAATTTCAAAAATAGCAGAAAACAAACTGCTGAATTTGATGTATTTTTGCATCAAATTTTAGGTTTTTCATATCGGAAACGTTTTCTACTACCCTTATTTACTATTATTTAAAACTAACTTATATAAGAAAAGCAGCGTTTTAAAAATTCAAATTTTTGGTCTCATTGGATAGTTCAACACACCGTATTGTATCTTCTGTTTTACCATAATTTCAGAATTTTCAGCCATCCTTTGTTATGCTTTTTTAAAGGAGATTCGTCATTTTACTGTTTTTGCGATTTCGCAAAAAAATTGCGAAAGCGTAATAGATTGATAATCAGGCTTTTTCGTGTCGAGAACGGCATACTGTAACCTGATTTTTTGTTTTACAAAAAAAGCCAAAAAGAGATTTAAAAATCGTTTTTTTTGTTAGATGAGACATATAATTATCGCAAATATAATGAAAAAGAACTTATTAACTAATAAACATAAAATTAGTAACAATTAAACATAAAAATACGATTTAAAAATCTCTTTTTGGTTTTTTTTGCAAAACAAAAAATCAGTTTACAGTATGCCGGTCTCGACACGAAAAAGCCTGATTATCAATCTATTACGCTTTCGCAAGTAGATTGATAATCAATTTCTTTTCGAAATCGCAAAAACAGTGAAATGACGAATCTCCTTTAATGTACTTTATCAATGGATAAGCACAAATTGTTTTATATCATGCATTTTTGTGACGGTTTTTTTAGCATTTTTCATGGAAAAACTGAAAATTTGATAAAGTCGTTGATGTATTTTTTCAGTTTTGTCTAAATCAGAACTGTATTGATACTTTTTGCGTCATCGCTAATGAGAGAATTGTTTTGAATTAGGCATGGCACGGGCCGGGCCGAGAATTTTGATATTTTCGAAAAAAACCGCAAAGGGGGGACCAAGACAAATTTGATGAATAAAAATAAAAGGCCGGTCCGGGTGGGGAAAAAATCAGCCCGTGCCATGCCTACTTTGAATCCATACTATTTAAATTATAAATTATTTTGTTGGAGCAAAAACGAAAAATTTGTATATTTTATTAAACAAGCGGTCAAGAGAATGACATTGAGGAAGAGAAAAATAATTTTTTTTCTTGCTGTAGGCATAAAAAACTATGTGGCTTTTTGATGTTTTGTCTGCCATTGCTTTTGAAGATGATGATCCATTAACATTTGAAGAAAGGAAAGGTGCTGGTGCAGAAGCTAGTGATAGTGTTTTTGAGGAAGAAGAGAAAATTACAACGGAAGAAGAAACAACAACGATAAAAACGGTAATCGAAGACGGAAAAGCAAAAGCAAGTGAATCAGTTGTAAGCAAAAAGCTACAAGCAACTAAAACAACAATGACTCAACATGGTTTTGTTGGATCAATTTTGAATTGCTGTCATTGTTTAGCTGTAAGTTTCTCTCATGTATTTAATAAAGTTTGTATGCTGCATTTTAGACATGTTGTCTTTTTACATATGTTTTGTGTCCACCCGTGCCTTCATGTATTATAAGAAAAGTTGCTTTTCGACCTCCCAAACAAGGTGAAAGTTATAAACTTATTGTCAAAGATAAAAATGGTAAAGAAAAATATGTTGGTTCTGCAAGAGCGGTATGTTTTTTTAATAGTACGGTTGTTTGATTGTAAAATATTTTAGGCTTCAAAATATTCTTCGTTACAAATTGAACCTATTCTTCTCGAGCAACGTCAACATCCTGCACACTTTTTAAGATGCTTTATGCAACCTGTCGATGGATTTATTGTTAAATCAAAATCTGGAAATTCACTTGTTTGTGCACATTTTAAGAATAAATACACAAATCTAAGAACAACAAAAATATATAACAATAAAGTTGCAATTTTTGCACAACCAAATAGCTCTGATATTGGACATTTTATGCAACCATTTATTGTATCATTTCGAGATTTTGCACATTCAATTGGAATTGATCTTTATGGATTTGATTATAGTGGTTATGGTAGAAGTGGTGGAACGGCTAGCGAACAAAATGCCTACGATGATATTGAAAGTGTTTTTTCAGAAATTGTTAAAAGAAGAGGAAGCGAAATTGAAGTTGGTTTTTTTGTAGTTTATACTTTGATTATAATAAAAAGTATTTTTCAGATTCTTCTTATTGGATTCTCAATTGGTACCACAGCTGTCATAGATTTAGCTTCAAAAAAGCCTAAAAATTTATTTGGAGTAGTTTTAATTGCACCTTTTACATCTGGAGTTAGATTATTGAAGAATGCCCCAAGATTAGAGAAAACTCCATGGTATGATTGCTTTGAAAGGTTTGTTGTTTTCCATGTTTTTAAATGCAAACATTTTGATATACTCTTTTCTAGTTATACAAAAATTTCTCATGTTGAAGTTCCTGTTCTTGTATGTCATGGGTATGTTTGCAAATTTCTGTAACGAACTAATTGCTTCATTTCTTAATGTTTTTAGAACAGAAGATTCAATGATTCCATTGCTTCATGGACAAGTACTGTATGAACGAGCACCTCAAAAAGTTGATCCTGTTATTGTTGACGGCGCAAATCATGTAAGTATTCTTCAATCTCAGCATGTTCATTTAGCTATACGATTATTTGTTGCAAAACAACTTCAAAACCCTTCATCACCTTTAAAAGAAGCTTCAACAATAAACAATAGAAGTGACAGTAATTCTGAAGAAGAAAAATAAATTTTGTTAATTTTTTATTAATTATGTTTTTTTTTTGGTAATTACTGTAAAAATAGGGCAATAAAGTACCGTAACTTTTTAAATATTTTTAAGGGTTAACTTTCGTTTTTTTATGTTTTCTTTTGTTTGCACTTGGCTGAAACATCGCTCGTCGACGAACGTGGCGAGATGGCCGAGCGGTCCAAGGCGCTGGTTTAAGGCACCAGTCTCTTCGGGGGCGTGGGTTCGAATCCCACTCTCGTAAGGTTAAAATTTTTTTTTCGTTTTTTTAAAATTTTTACAGTATCCAAAAATTTTTTTTGAACATAAAATTTTATGTTAGCAAAAAAATTTTTGTTAAACAAAAACCTTTTTTTATAATTAATTGATGAGAAAAATAAGAAGAAAAGAGAAATGAGAGATTTTTTGGTGGCAGAAAAAACAAATGTCTCTAATTGCTTGCTTGCTTCTTCGATCATTGATTTTATTATTGAAAGATTGAATGAGAGAATGGCCTTTGCATCTCCCTTTTTTTTTTCTTTTGATTGGTCACATTGGCCAATGTATTGGATTTTGGAGGTGCTCGAAAAAATAAAGGAATAAATAACAAAAATCAGTCAGTCTTTGCTTTTAGTGTTTGGCAAAGATGAAGGTGATTTTTAGCTTCTTTTTTGTTTTTTTTATCATTGCTTTTTCTCGAACTTGCAAAGCTTCTTCTGAAGAATTTGATGCCACAGAAAATAGTAAGAATAATAATGAAACAACACCAGTGGTACTTTGGCATGGCATGGGTGATACATGTTGTAATCCATTATCAATGGGACGAGTTAAGAAATTAATTGAATCAGAAGTTAATGGAATTTATGTACATTCATTAAAACTTGGTGGAAATATTGTTTCTGTAAGTGTCACCGTAATATCCTTACAACAACAATTACAACAATATAATTACTTTATAGGATATGGAACATGGATATCTTGGAAATATGAATAAATTAATTACTGAAGCATGTGCAATTATTCGATATGATCCAAAATTGAAAAATGGATATAATGCCGTTGGATTTTCACAAGCCGGATTATTTTTGTGGGTTTCTTTCTTTTTTTCTATCAATCTTTTTTTTTGTTTTTGCAATTCAAAAAAATTGATGACGTCAAAATAGATCTCTTCCGAAAAAAAATATATATAAATCTTTGTCTCTTTTTTTGCAGCCGCGCTGTCGCTCAAAGATGCCCCGTCCCACCAATTAAAAATCTGATAAGCATTGGAGGACCCCAACAAGGCATCTTTGGATTTCCATATTGTCCTGGTTCCACAACTTTATGCAATTGGGTCAGATATGCCTTGGATATGGGTGCATATACCACATATGTCCAAAATCGAATTGTTCAAGCTCAATATTGGCATGATCCATATCAAGCTGATGATTATAAAGATAAAAATATCTTTTTAGCTGATTTAAATAATGAAAAAACACAAAATGATGAATACAAAACAAATTTACAAAAACTTGAAAATTTAGTTTTGGTTAAATTTGCTCGAGATCAAATGGTTGTCCCAAGAGAATCTGAGGTACTGTAATATTGTGTCTTACTGTAGCTTGTTAAAAAAGTATATATTTTTTTAGTGGTTCGGCTTTTATCCTGATGAAAATACTACTGTTGTCCTTGATATGAAACAAACAAAGCTTTATAAAGAAGATCGAATTGGATTAAAGGGATTAAAAGATGCTGGAAAATTAAAGTTTATTGCCATTGATGGAGATCATTTAAGAATTTCAAATAAAGATTTTGTTGGAAAAATTGTTAAACCATATTTATCTTAAATTTTATAGAAACATTTTAGCGGAGGGACAGTAAACAAAAATAAACAATAAAAGGTTACTGTCCTTTCTAATATTGCTAATAAATAAACACTTTTAAAAAAATTTTATCTTTTTTTCGAGAAATTTTTAGGATATAATTTTTTTATGGTGGAACGTTTTCAATTTTTTTTTCTTCAACCCAAAATTGATGCGACAGCTTTTTTGAAAGTTGTCAAACAATTTTATCCGCTTCAATTAACCAAGATCAGGTTATTTTCGCCATCGAAAAAAAAGAAGAAAAATTTTGTGGAAGAAAAAAATTGTTTCACCTAAGACGACAATCTATGATTAAAATTCTTATCTTTTTTTCTTTTATCCGAAAAAAAAAGTAAAGAATTTTTATCTCTTATCAAAATTTTTTAAGTTAACAATTAAAAAATACGGAACAAAATTGCAGACTTTTTTTTAAAGAAATCTTTTTTTTTATCCCGACTGATTTTTCTTCAGACGGCGACAATTGACATGAATGTCTTTCGATTATAAACCTAAAAAAATGGGTTTCTTTTTTTTTGGATAAGATACTACCTTGTTTAATTAATTAGGTTCAATTCTTTCCTTTTTTTCATGTTTTTTCCGACTTTTTTGCTGTTCCCGAATTTGTGCTAAATGAAATTCATTTATTTTTTTTGCGGATACAAAAAAAGATCATCACCGAAAAAAAAGAGAGCAAAAAAGAGAGAGAGAAAATGGATAAGCATTTTTTTGTGGTTAGAAAAAAAAGGAAGTGATAAGAAAGAAAAAAAAGTGGGTAACGAGAAAAAAAAAGTGATGGCGAAAACCGGATTCCCCTGCGGCCACTATTCTCTTTTTTTTTGGGGTGATACTGCCACCGCCGTTGCAGCCGCCTGCCATTGCTGATATCAATGATTCGGGTTGATGGTTATACACTTTTTTTTTCTTTTACTTTCAATCTACTGTTTAAAATGAGATTATAATGCCCTCAAGGCATAACCAAGCGTGCTTGTGGATGGATAATTTTCTCCTGGTTCATTTTTAACTATATTTTGTGCCCCCCTTTTTTTCCTTCTCGTTTTATCCACGATTATCTTTTCTCCTCCTGATATGCAATTTTTTTTTTGCATCTCGACCGACAAACATTGGCTTCTTTTTTTTGACGTACTCTTTTATTTTTCTGGGGCGGGCGGGCACTCTCTCGAGAGAGAGAAAAAAATAGGGAAGGATATGGGTCGCCCGCCTGGAGCTGACTATCTTTATTTTTTCCAATTCGTATTTAAACTCAACTTTTAATTCATTTTAATCATCACATTTTTTGCTGATCGCTTCAATATTTTATAAAAGCAAAAATAATGGAGCGGGACGGGCGCCTTAAGGCTTATAAATTTGTTGCCTATTCGGCAGTAACATTCTCTGTTGTTGCTGTTCTCTCTGTACTTGTTACTCTTCCAATGGTATACAATTATGTAAATCATGTTCGACGACAAATGCATCATGAAATTAATTTCTGTAAAGGATCCGCTAAGGATATGTATGTAGAAGTTAATCATATGAAGAATACTCCTGAAATGCCTGCAAATCGTACAGCCCGTCAATCTGGTTATGATGCAGTAAATCCCGCTCCAAATCTTCAATGTGAAGGTTGCTGCCTTCCTGGTCTTCCTGGCCCACAAGGTACCCCTGGTAAACCAGGTCGCCCCGGTAAACCTGGTGCTCCTGGTGCCCCTGGAGCTCCTGGTAAACCACCAACAGCCCCATGTGAACCTGTAACTCCACCACCATGCAAGCCATGCCCACAAGGACCACCCGGCCCACCTGGACCTCCCGGATCCCCTGGTGACCCAGGAGAGGCTGGTACGTTTGAAAATTTCCTTTTTTTGCATTTTCTAACTTAATGTTTCAGGTACCCCTGGCAGACCCGGATCTGATGCTACCCCAGGCACACCAGGCCCAAGAGGTCCACCTGGTCCTGCGGGAGAAGCTGGCCAACCTGGTCCACCTGGTGAACCTGGTGTACCCGCACAATCCGTAAGTTCAAAATTCTAGAAAAATTTCAGAATTTTAATGGAACAATACAATATTGAATACTCTAATTTTAAGGAACCCCTTGTACCTGGAGAACCCGGAGAAGCTGGAGATGCTGGACCACCCGGCCCCCCTGGACCCCCTGGAGCTCCCGGAAACGATGGCCCACCTGGACCTCCCGGACCAAAAGGTACCCCTGGCCCAGATGGTGCCCCAGGCTCAGATGGTCAACCTGGACCTGCTGGACCTCCCGGCCCTGCTGGCGGTGCTGGAGAAAAAGGTATCTGTCCCAAATATTGCGCTTTGGATGGTGGCGTCTTCTTCGAAGATGGAACCCGCCGATAAGCAGTTTATACAATTTCATCATCAACAACAACAACAATTTTATCATCTTCTTATCAATGATTATCTTTTCAAAGATAAACATTTTTATGTTCGTTGCTGTTGCTGGTGTATATTTTATTTCTGCTTTTTGTTCCGGTTTATTCCAAACTCATCTCTTTTGTATTTTTAAATTATTCGAGCGCTTAAATACGTGCTCAAAAGTGCTATTTCAAAAAAAATTTAAAAATTATTCCAATTTTTTTTAAAAATTTATTAAAAAATGTTTTAAAATGATAAAAATAAAAATGCAAATATTTTTGTCAAACAAAAATATATTTGTTTTATTTTTAATCATTCTTAAAAACTTTTTTCTTTAAAATCATATTTCTTTTTACAAAAATGGGAATCAATTTTTTAATTCTTTTTTGAAAACAGTACACTCGGGTGCGCGGATTTTTTCGTATTGCAATCGGATTTGTTATTTAATTTTTCATTTTTTCAATTTATATATGTATGTTTTCCAAAAATAGTTTAAATTTGTGCAAAAAGAATAAAAATATTTTTGCATTTATTTTATTTTTTTATCACTTTCTCCATCACAATCATGTATGATAACAAAAATTAATGAAACAAAAGATTAAAAAATTGAAAACGGATTTGATATATCCCTCCATTAAAAAAAGGGTGGTGGGATAAATTATATCTTGATTTTATTATTTTATTTAAAAACTTAAAGTTTCCATTTTTAGACATCTTTTCTCGAAGAAATTAATTTCGAAAAAAAAAGATTTCTTTAACTTAAATTTTTTTTTATCTCTCTCTCTCATTTTTCTTGATTGTTATCTTTTTTTAAATATACACAAATTTTATATAATTTTTCCCGAAAAATAACAAAAAAAACTTTCAGGTCAAAATTAAGTATCTTTTCTCCGTTTTCTTTTGACCGATATATTCTTTTTTTTTTCTTCTGGATTCATCTTTAACAGCAGGTTTTTCTTCTCCCAAAAAAAATCATAAGATTTATTGCAAAAAAAACCCAAAGATGATGAAAAAAAAAAAGAATTAAATGCCAGTAAAAAGAAAAAAGTGTTACAAACTTATTTGTAACAACTTTTTTTAAATCAATGAATAAAAAAAAGCAAACACGTAAAATGCATTTTTATGCAAAATTAATAAAAAGAAGGAGAGATTTGAGTTTCTTTATTTTTTTTTGAAATTATCTATCAACCCAAAAAAACACGTTTTTTGACACTCACGAAAAAATTGTATTTTTTTTGGATGGGAAATTAAAAAAAGTTGAAGAAAAACCACATTTCTTAAATTCCAATATTTTTTTTTTGCTTTCTCTCGAGATTACGCTAATCCAATGAAAGAAAATCTTGAAAGTCAAAAATAAATGTTTAATGAAGCTGAAAATTTTGGGGGGAAAGATGAAAACAGGCATCCAAAAAAATGTTATTTGTATGTTTTAATGAGAATCCAAGAGTTCAAAAATATAAATAATAAACAATTATTTTGAGGGAAGTTATTATTTTTCAATTTTTCTTTCGCTTTCAAAAAAAACACGTTTTTGTTTTTGTAAAGAAATTTTTTTAAAAAGTGATACGGTATTGTTTAAATCTGAAACAAATGTTGAAAAAAGTAATTGCCATTGAGGAAGTTATTGCTACACTTTTTTAAAGCCCAATTTCTAAACTTTATTAACATTTTGAAAGCATTTTTTGTATTAATTAAAGGATTAAACAACAAATTTTTTTCTTCCAGATTTAAAAAAGAAATTGATAAACTTTCCGCAGGCATCGGGCCGGTGCCCAAGAATCACAAAAATAAAAATACTCGTCCACCCTTGGTGCCATATGGCCATAGGGATGTTTCCTGTTAAATTTCAGCTTAAATAAATTATTTCAAAATTTTCGAAAACCAAAAAAAAAACACGTTAAATTAAAAGACACCCTATCTTGGATGTGAGAAAATGTAGTCCATTTTACAGTATCCAATAAATTTTACATTATTATTTTTTGGCTTTTTTTGAACCATATAAAATTGTCACATGTGCATTTATTGTTTTTTCCAGGCAACAAATTTATTTTGTATTTTCCAGAGAAAAAGTTTTAAATGTGCGAAATTGGAACTATACAAAAATAATATTTTTAAATAAGTTGCACATGTTTTTTCTTTCTTCCTTTCAATTTCATGGGTAAAAAAAACAGTGAACAAAAATAATAACGTGTGAAAAGCTTTTGAGAAAAATGGTTTTTTAAACTTTGCAAAATTTGTTACTTTTTTTGGGTTCCTAAAAACACGTAAAATCTATTTAAAAAAAAGTAATACTGTGAATTTTAAGTTTTTATTTATTTTTAAATTTTTAAAGAAAAACATAAACTAATAATTTATTCATTAAACGTTAGTCAAAAAACAATTTGCAATAATTTTTTTATTTTTAAATTCAAAATATAAAAATCTGTCATTTTTAAAAGAAAATGGAAATTTGGATAAGAATTTTTGGTGGAATTTCTTTGTTAATTTTCGTTTTGCTGTCATTGGCATTAAATTTGATGTTGTTAATTGTGCTTATAAAAGTAATTTTTAATTTACAAAATACACCTTTTTGGGCTAAGATCACAAAATCGTTTTTTAAAGCATACTGTAGTTTTACTATAATTATCACATATTTAGGGTCATCATGAATTTAAAAAATCATCATTTTTTATTTTAACCTGGCAGCTGTTAATCTGTGATTTTCTTGCTTTATCCGCTCAGCTATTTTTAGCTGCTCCAACAATGATTGCAGGATTTCAAGTAATAAACTTTTTACCGTACTTTTATCAGTTACCGTAATCCCCTTCTTTTTTTATAGCTGTATCCTGAGACGATTGTTCTTTCCCTTTCAATATTTGATAGATTTTCATATAATGGAACGCTAATTTTTGCATTCATTTTAACACTTAACAGAGTTTTCATTTTTATAATACCAAAATTAAATCAAATATTATTTTTTCAACCTTTTATTTATTTTACGATTGCTTTTGGGTGGACCATTTTATTATTGTATATTATTACTACAAGCATTGGAGGATGTTATTCGGTATTTGATGGAACTACCAGTAAGGATTTATGAAATCCGAAATCCACTTTTTGGTTACAAATTTTTAGATTTTCGATTCATTCATAAATGTATTCCAATAGAAATACGACCATGGTGGAGTTCAGAAATTGTTGGAGCTGTATGTTTACATACAATTTGGGTAAAAGTACAGTATCTCTCTATTTTATAGATAAATAATTGGTGCTCACAATTTATTCCATGGATAATGCTTTTACTTTATTTAATAACATTCATTGAAATTAGATTCAAAATTACGCAAAAGTTTTTCAAAAATGAAACTACCGTAAATCTTTTTAATTCAAAAATGCGAAAAAATACAGAAATTCGATTATTAATTCAAAGTTTAATTATTTGTTCCGTTTTTGTCATTGAATATTACAGTTTTCGATATTTACCCGAAATTGCAAAACGAATACCCTTCTTTGAAACATTTGATTCAATTTTAATTAGTTGGATTATGGTAATTATGAATACAATTCATTCAATTGTTGTTTTTACTTTTACAAAACGGGCTCAAAGATTGTTAAAAGATTTATTTGGATTTTCAAGAACCTCTCCATTTTCAATGACACCTATAATTGCAAGAAATTCGATACGATGATTTTGAGCATACTTTGATGATTCCGGAATTTAGATAACTTTGAAATTATAAACTTTTTAATTATTAATTTTCTATCATGTGTTCAGTCTACGAGCACTTTACACCCCCCCCCCCCCCGAGACACCGCACCACACCCCTTCAACTTTGAAATTTCATCCCATCAACCGTCCCATACAAACTACGGGGTGCCAATTGGCTCGCCAGAGTGATTTGGGGGGAGGGGGTTAGAGTTATATCACTGTTTATCATAGATAAAATAAACAAAAATTGTTGCTTTCAGCTTTCATTTTAGTTTCTAATTTTGCAATATTACTGTATTTCTATTTTATTATTTTCGTTTTGTTCCTTTATTTTTTGATTGTAAATTATAAAAGTCACAAAATAAATCAAACAATTCTTTGTTTCATTTTTCTTTTTCTTTTTGAGAATATTCAGCTACGAAGAATCAATCTCAGATTTATGTAATCTATTTTTCAGCACCGAAATTTGTATAATTAATTTGCACTTTTTCTTTCATTTTGACACATACTTCTGTTAATGTTGTAAATATCTTTTTTAATTATTAAAAGTCTTGTGGGTTTAAAATTATATTTAAAAAAATAAATACAAATGAAAAATGTAACAAAATATAAACATAAATGCACGCAAAGGCAATTTTTTGTGTGTAACACGTTACAAAAAAAAAGTTGTTGTATCTTTAAAAAAAATAAAAACTGATAAGTCCGAGAAAAACAATTTAATTTTTCATACTGTAACAACAAAAAATGTCAATGTCTGTATGTGTATTCCAAAATTTCTTATGTCACCCTTGGAGTCGATGAAAAAAATGAAGGTTGTGTTGTTGAAAGAGTATTTAAATTTCTAGTTGTTGTTGTTGTTTGAACAGTTTTAACAAACAGTTCATGTGCCGTTGAAGAAGGGGGTGGCGCAGATCTTAAAATAATTTTATAAAAAATAAATGTCATTCCATTTCGGTATGTTTTAAGGGAAAATAACATTAAACAAGTATCAATTAACATTGCAATTAAATATGTAAATGGATAAAATGTTGAAATAATTAAATATAATTTTATCCAAGAATCTGGAACATTGGATGGAAGATCTGCAGAAGAAATTTGAATATTTATTGCTTCTCCAATAAATATTAATGCATTATAAATTAAAAAGCCTAGCGGTTGCACGACACAAACAATTGCAGCTTTTTGAAGATCTTTCAACGATCGATTTTCAGATGCTGAAGATTCAGAAGCCATCTTTTTCATTCCATGAATTTTACCAAAAATTAGTAGGGATAAAATTATTGATAACACTGATAACGGCATCATAATCACATATTCCATTAAAATATTTTGTTTTAACATTATCATTACATAAACAATTACCAAAATTATCATATCAAAAATTGTCAAAAAGATAAAAATATTTTTTAATTTAAACATTTTTTCATATTTTTTTGCAAAATATAATCTCATAAATCGATTAATTGTTAGGGGAAGTAAGGAGGTGATTGCAAGGTGATTAAAATATGGATAAAGATTTAACAAAAATTTAAAGAAGGGGGGCCGCTCAGATGGTACAATATAAATAAGATATATTAAATGTATTACTCGAATTATCCACGATGTTGCAGCATAATGTAATACAAACCATTTATAATTTTCTTTAATTTGTCCAAGAATTGTCACAAATATAATTGCTGATAAAAAAATGATTAGCAAACAACCAAGTATCCAATTAAGAAATGGATTTATTGAACGAATAATTTGGCATAATTTTTCTGTTTCCTCTGTGGCATTTGGATATACAATATTTCGGTAATAAAATAATAAACATTCTTTTGAATCTCCCATTTTTAAGTAAAAATATTACTGTAGTTTTTTTTTTTCAAAAAAATATGTATTTTTGAAATTTTATTAATTAATAATAAAAAATGGATAAAAGAAGTAAATGAAAAATTTAAAGATGATGTTTCACAAAAAAAGGGACAGATAAAATAAAACAATTATTATTTTATGTTTTAATGTCATTTTTATAGCAGTAATAATTAACCAAAGAGCAATTAAACTACTAAAATTATATATAAAATAATTAATTATTCATTGATGTGTGAACTAAATTTTTTTTTATGAAATGAACGTCTCAAATACATGAGTAAAGAAAAAATGGCATGTGATAAAAATATTATTTTATTTTAATTATCTTTGTACTTTTTCCTTATTGAAAAAGTGGTGGAAATTAAAACTTCAATGACTAAAAGAAAGTTATTTTTTGTGTTCATCACAGATCTATGGGTTCAATTGCGCCTACGGCGTCCAAATGGTTTCCTATTAAGTCTTGTGGACGCCGTATGTGCATTTGCGCTGATCTATGTTTGTTCAAAATATTTTTTAAAACTTTTTAGAGCTCTTACAATAAACGAAGCAAAGATAAAAAGAATGGCAAAAAGAACTGTAAAAGTTTATTTACTTAAATTATAAAAAAACGCAAAAACATTACAAAACACAACGCTATTTAAGCTCAGCGTCGTATTTAAGGGGGGGGGGAAGGCATTGGGAGCCTGTGCCCCCCTGGAATTGCAGAATTTCATTTGATCTTTTGCCGACTCGTATTGGTGACGGCAAAAGATCAAAGACGTGCCCCCCCCTGAAATCTTTTTCTGTATACGGCCCTGTTTAAGCTGTTAAAAAAAGAATCTGATAATTATTAAATTTTCACAGAAACTTTTTTGGCATAATAAACAAAAAATAAATTCCCTAAAATTCGATGAAATCATCGTTAAAACCAGAGGTCCGACTTATTGTGAAAGAATGATTTATAGCGCTATTTTGAAATCGGGGATCAGATTACATTAATTTGCACAAAAATAAAGTTTTTTTTATCGTCAACACTCATCTTTTTTTTTCTTCAGAAAAACGCAGGCGCCAACTTTTTTTTCCACAGAAAATTGTGTAACAAAAAAACATCGTCAAAAATTTAAAAATAGAATAGAAACACTTTTTTTTTTGCGCGGGCAGATTGCAATTTGCAAAAAAAAGAAGAATTTCATCGCTTTTTCCATTTTTCGATAGTGTCTTTGGCAGTCTTTCTTTTTTTGTTGCTGCTGCTGCTGCTGCTGAGAGATGAGTCATTTAAAAAAAGCTTATGCTTTTGTAACATTTACAAATTCAGCCGAAAAATTTATTGAAATTTGGAATATTACTGATGCCAAAATTGATATCATAAAATTTCAAGGTGATAAACTCTTCAATGATGCATGTGAATATTTATTGGAAATGAAAAAGAAGAATCTTGACGGAATATTCTTTGATTTATTTGAACATGAAAATTCTGAATTTGTAATAAAACTTCGAAAAAAGTTTATGAAATTTGGTAATGAAAATGGGATACTGTATCGATGGATATTTCGGGATATCCTTTTTACAACAATGCTTCTATATTTATCAAAATTGGATTTTAAAACTGAAGATACTATTCTTATTTTATGGGCCAAAAATGATAATGTAATTTTTCATCGTCACAAAAATGGATATATTACTCAAATGGATCGACTTAAAATAGATGATGAAAAGTTTGAAAGTAAATTGGATGAAATTGTTGAAGTTAAAGATCCAAAATTTGTTGTTTTGGGTTTAAATGATATATCATTGAAGGATGTAAAGAATCAGCTAAAAATTAAAGATGTTTTAATGATTAAAAATACTTTTTTGGAATGCTTACAAAAATCTGCTGCATTTTTATTGAATCAAATGCTTCATTCAAAAAAATCTCGATGGAATTTTAAAGTTCAATATTTTAATATTTTTAAGATTATTGTTCGAAGTGATAATGGCAATTTGATTATTGAATCATCAGATGACTTAATTCCTTCAAAAACTTCTATCGAATTACCAAAACTTTTTACAAGTATTAAAGGAACAACAAAATTTTCATTTGGATGTCATTTTGGGTATCATAAAGATAATGGCAAGATTACGGTAGATATTGCGGAAGATGGATTTATTAAAGCTTTTTTACCTGAAAAATTTCGTTCTAAACCTTTTTCAGTTTTTGGTAAGTTTTTTTTTGTTGAATCTTTTTTTGGCTGAAAAAATTAATATGTTTGATTACAGAGAACAAAGTTGAAGACAATTATGATTATACTTTTTATAAATCTGCTCAAGATATGGAAGATTTTATATATATTACTACCGCAAAATCTGATGAAAAAATTCTTCAAGTTTGGTAAGGTTTTTTATCTTCGTTTTTCTTGAATATTTTAAATACCGTATATTATCGTAATTACAGGAAAGCAGTTCGTGGAAATTGTTGTAAAACAGAATTTTTTGGTAAAAATCTTCTAAAAAATTTGCAAGAATATTTGCTTAAATTTCGTAACACAATTTTTGATGGAATTGTACTGAATTTGTATGAGCATTCAGATATTGATTTTATTTGGGATTCTCGAGATCAACTTTCAACATTTTGTAAATCACAAAAAATTCCCTTCAAATTTGTCACCGATGAAAGTCTCTTCATTTCAATGCTGCTAATGAAATCTGGAATAATTTTTGATCGAAAAATGTTGATCCTTGTCGGATATTTGGATGCCAAAAAGCATACATTTAATTTATTTCAAATTAATGTTTCTCGAACAAAATTTGAAATTGTTGAAAGATTTCAATACAAAAATTTAAAAAGTATTTCAACTGATTTAAAGGGCATTGATCCTTCGTATGTTATTATTGCGGCAAATGATAAAGTTGCAAAAGTGATGAAAGAAATATTTGAAGTTATAAATCAATTTAAAGAGAATTTTGAGCAATGCTTTATTTCAACATCGTCAGAAATCTTTCTTCAAATGTTTACAACAAAGAATTCAAAATGGCATTTTGTTTCACCTTCATCGCCATGCTTTAAATTAAAAGCTGAAATTAATGATGCCATGGTTGGATTGATTGGAGCATATGAAATTAAAACATATCCAAGAATTAAAACTTTAAATCTTCCAAAAAATGCCCTTCGTCTTCATGTTACTTCTGAAACAAAGTATGGATATTATATTGATTACACAGAAAATGATGAAAAAATTACGGTAGATATTTTTGAAGATGGATTTACACATTTTTGTTTTCCTTCAAATTTGGCGGTTTTTGATGGAGATTCAATGATTTATAAAGAATTTGCAAAAAAATTGAATAATATTGTTACAAATCGAAAACCGGTAATCATTTTTCCAGAAGATATTGCAATTTTATTTGTTTATGAAAATGGCACATATGCTCCAATTGAAATTGATGGTAAGCATTTTTATATATATATATTAATTTTGATCTTTAATGATAACCCTTTTTTAGGTCGAAAAGAATTACGAACAATTATTAATTTTGCCGAAGATGAACCAGTTTTTGGTGAAAAAGCTGTTGAAAAAAGGTTTAATGATCCTTTTGTTGTTTACGGTAAACAAGTTTTTAAAGATTTTTAAATTTTTGGGTTACTGTAACTATTTTTTTAGATATCATGAATATAACAAAAATGGATCCAAATAAATTTAAGAAAAAGAATTATTGGGATTTTGATATTGTTAAACATGACCAATTTCCAATTCTTTTTGAATTTTTTACTTCTGATGGTTTAACTCATGCTACTCCAAGTTTTTTGCTTGCAATGATTTTGAAAGAATTAACAAAAGCGTATAAACAAAAAACTGGGCATAGCCTCAAAGATGTAATGGTCCCGGATATTTATGACAATGAACGGGCGATGGAAGAAGTCTCAATGGCTTTGAAACAATTAAATCTTCAATTCACTGTTTTTAAATTATAGTTTTATATTTTTGTTTTTTAATTTTCTTTTTTTCAATGTTTTGTTAAATTTATTTTTGTTGCAATATAAAAAATTGTGAATATTTTATTTTTTTGAAGCTTTTTTAAAATGCCATAAAAGTTGCTGTACATAAAAATGTGTAAGAAAATTTGCAAAATTTTTTTGTGAAAAATTACACATTTCAGAATTGATAAAAACTTGGTTTAGCAAATCAGCTTTTATTAAACCATAATTTTTACTGTAATTCCGATATTTTAATCTTTTGTAATTTTTAATTTGCTTCAATTTTTTGAATTGGATTATTTGCATTTACTTAATTTAAAGCTTTTTTAAATTTTATAAATCTCCAAAAAAAGTAACGAGGATTATCGATTACGTAATTAAAATCACAGAGAGAGATGAGATGAGATTAATCAACTCATGAAATCTATACTTCTTTTTTTGCTGATTCTTTTTTCAAAAAAGGAGACAAGCAGCTTTTTTTCGAGCTTTGACGTTTTTGTTTCTATTTTTTTTACGCTTCAAAGTTTTTTTTTTCATAGTTTTTTTCTTTAAAAAAATAGAGATAAACTGGTTTTTCTTCTTTCAAAAAATATATTTTTTTTTCGGCGTCACATTTTCTTCTTTTATCGCTTGCTTCTTTGAGATATTTCCGCATCGGACATCCCCTTTTTTTATTTCAAAAGAAAGCAGTATCAGTCGCCGTTATACTTTTTTTGATTTTTTTGGGGTGGTATATAAAGTCATAGAATTTTTTCATAATTCTTTACCAGAGTGCTTTCATCTCCCTTTAAAAAGGACGTGGTAGCAGACATGGATCTTGAAAATCGAATTAAAGCTTATCGCTTTGTTGCATATTCTGCTGTAACCTTTTCGGTTGTTGCTGTCCTTTCAGTATGTGTTACCCTTCCAATGGTATACAACTACGTTCATCATGTTCGAAGACAAATGACCAATGAAGTTGTCTTCTGTAAAGGCTCAGCCAAAGATATCTGGGCTGAAGTACAATCATTAAAGAATATTCCCGTTGCTGGTGGAAATCGTACTGCTCGTCAAGCTGGTTACGGTGGAGATGCTGGTGTAAGTGGTGGCGGAGCTGCTGCTGCTCCTTCTGGTGGAAGCTGTGATTCATGCTGTCTTCCTGGACCTCCTGGTCCAGCTGGTACCCCCGGTAAACCTGGTAAACACGGTAAACCCGGAGCCCCCGGTCTTCCCGGTAATCCAGGCAAACCCCCAGTTCAACCATGCGAACCAGGTTTGTTCCAATTTTAACAAAAATTTTGGTTAAAAATATACTTTTTAGTTACTCCACCACCATGCAAGCCATGCCCACAAGGTCCCCCCGGCCCACCTGGTCCACCTGGTGCCCCTGGTGATGCTGGTGCTCCCGGACAACCTGGATCTCCCGGAACTGATGCTGCTCCTGGTGAACCCGGACCTAAAGGTCCCCCTGGTCCTCCCGGTCAACCTGGTGCTCCTGGAGCCCCTGGTGAAGCTGGTGCCCCTGCTCAATCTGAACCTCTTGCACCTGGACCACCCGGTCCATCTGGAGATGCTGGACCACCTGGCCCACCCGGACCTCCTGGTTCACCTGGAAATGATGGAGCTCCTGGACAACCTGGACCTAAAGGACCTCCCGGCCCAGACGGTCAACCTGGCCCAGATGGAAACCCAGGCTCACCTGGACAAGCTGGCCCACCCGGTGGTGCTGGAGAAAAGGGTATCTGCCCCAAATATTGCGCCATCGATGGTGGTGTCTTCTTCGAAGATGGAACTCGTCGTTAAGAAATTGGCTGCATTCCTTTGCCATCTCTCTTTTTTTTTCTTGTCTTGTACAAATCAAGTCAATTTGTTGTTTTTTTATAACTGGTTTCTTTTCCAGTTTTCTTTTTCACTCAAAACAAAATAGTTTATAGCAAAAAAAATAAAGAATTCTTTCTTCAAAAATTACTTTTATCCCATTTCCTTTACATATATCCACATCCAATCGATTAATAATATAAAAAAATAGGATTTGAACCAATTTTTTTGAAAGAAAAAAAAACTCATCAAAAAAATTTAATTGATCATCAGAATCCAGAAAAAAAAGAAAAAAGAGATTTATCGGATCCGCGGCGCAAAAAAAAAGGAATAACAAAGAAAAAAATAATTTGTTATTCATTTTTTTACTTCTGCTTTAAATGTGTCAACTTTGTCAACGTCGATTGCAGATTAGCGACTCCCCACAGAGATACGCTCTCAAAAAAAATAGTTGAAAACGGATGTATTTTTTAAACCCTTTTTATAACCCGAGGGAAAAAAAGATGACAAAATAAATATCTAAGAATTTCCTAATAAACTGGTCCAATTATAGAGCTTAAAGCTCTAACGTTATCACTAGGTTTGCTATTATAGTAAAAGATTTTATAAATTATGGGAAAATATTTCTAGTGAATATTCAAGGTTAGAAAGATCAGGCCCAATGGACCAAAAAATAAAAACAAAAATGGGGGTATATAGTACTAAAGTGCCTAAAATTTGGTAAAAAAGTTAAAAATCTGCGAAAATTCCGACCAATTCCATGCTCAATCCCAAAAAACGATAAAAAATGTGCCATTTGTATTTTCATTTTTTTGGAAAATTGAGGAAATTTTACTAAAAATTTACCCATCACTGAGATATTTTCGGGGAACGTCCCCGACTACTTTAAAGAATATTCCCGTTGCTGGTCAAAATCGTACTGCTCGTCAAGCTGGTTACGGTGTAAGTGGTGGCAGAGCTGCTGCTGATGGAAGCTGTGACTCATGCTGTCTTCCTGGTCCAGTTGAATTTGTAAAAATTAAATGTTTTTGCACACTCCTAGTATCCGGCCAATGCTTGATTTTTTTAGAAATTTAGTTATAAACTACAGTCTTTTTTCAAAAACGAAAAATTTGCTGAAATGCTACAAAATGTGTGTGGAAAATGTTACGTGATTTTTTTTTGTTTGACTAACCTGCATTCCATGTTAACATTGAAAAGAAGATAAATCTCTAAAAAAAGCTTGCTTTACAGATTTGCAAAAATGTAATATTACAAAGGACACAATTTTTTTTTTGAGATTTGTACAATGCGAAGCTGAACAAACAAAAGAACATTTGAAAAAAAGAAATTTTGTTTACTGGCAGATGAAAAAAGTATTGCAATAACTGAAAAGATTTGTTGGGCATTATCTTTTAGAATAGAATTTTTAATATATATGGATTACAAAATTAAAACAAAAAAATATGCTCGGAAATTATATTTCGACAAAAGATTTGTTTATTCAGTTGAAAAAAAACCGGTTTTATTTTTTGGCAAAGTGATCAAACTAAAAATGTAAAACAATATTAATTATATTAATTAATAAAATAGCAACAAGAAATGTATATAAAAGGTTCTTCTCAGAAGAGCCTTCTGTCATTAAATGTTCACATATTTTATTATTAATTTCAACGGATTATTAAGTATGAAGTTGACGGTATTATTTATTTTTATCGGTTTCATTACGTTGAAATCTTCTGCTACTGAAGTAGTGGTGGCAACATGTCGAACACCTAGTGTTTTAGAATATTACCCAAATGCAACAGCTTGCCAAGATAAAGAAAGTACAGCTTTTTGTACTTCAATGTTCCCTCGTGGAACAACCGTACCATATCAAAGAAATATTTTATGCAGAGATCCAGCCGTCTTTGAAATCGCCATAAGATGTGCTAATACTTGTTTCATTTGTTGTATAGTACCAGAATTTGATTGCGAAAACGATCCTCGTAAGAAATCTTTAACTACCATTTAGAGAACAAAAAGGTTGATTGAAAAATTTTAACGCATTTTTATCTATTCAACGTAGTGTTTGGCACCCACTTTATTCTAAAAAAATGCTTGTTTAGTGTCACCAATTGACTGCACTTTAAATGCCAATAAATGTAAAGATCCCAGCTGGTCAGATGTTATGAGCACTTATTGCCCTGGCACATGTGGAACCTGTTTAAGTGAAAGTAATAGATGCAGAGATATAAATGCAGGTTGTCGTGATAATATTGCATTATGCAATGATATTACATTTGGAACATATATGCGACAAAATTGTGCAAGAACATGCAATTCATGTTTTTCTTCTTCAACATGCACAGATACGGCAAATAATTGTGCTTTAAATATAGCGCTGTGTAATAATCCATCGAATATTGCTTTAATGACAAATAAATGTGCAAAAACTTGTGGGCGGTGTTCTTCTCCTCCATCTGTTACCCCCGGGATTTCGGCTTCAACATGCACAGATACCGCAAACAATTGTGCCTTAAATATAGCATTTTGTAATAGCCCATCACATATTGATTTAATGACAAAAAAATGTGCCCGAACCTGTGGACGTTGTACAACATGTTCCGATACTGCAATCAATTGTGCTCAACTTCGAGCCTTTTGTAATAATCCAATATATTTAACTTTAATGACACAAAAATGTGCAAGAACCTGCAACTTTTGTTCATCTTCTTTTAACGGTGCCGCTCTTCCTCCTGCAACCGCATGTTCAGATACAAATAGAAATTGTGCAGCATGGATTAGAAATGGCTTTTGTAGCAACAGTTTTTATACACAAATCCAAAAACGACAATATTGCGGAAGAAGTTGCAACTTATGTTAAAATTCATTCGTTCTAATTTTTTATGCGTGTTTTTTTTGATTAGTTTTAGAATTAACGTTTTTGTATTCAACAATTCAAATTGAGTTTAACAATTTAAAGTATGTTAAAATAATAATATTCAAATTGGGTAAATGTTCGACTAAAATATTCAAACTTTTATACAATTTTCGAATTCACCGTTCTATTTTTCAAGCCGATGTCTGCAAAATGTGTTTTTTGGAAAGACGAATTGCGGGATTTTCAAATTTTTCTTGGAGCAAAATGTTGATTATTTCTTTGGCACTTTTTTTAAACAAAAACTAATGGCACCATTAAATTCCCCATACCCGAATGCCTATATATGCCAAAAATCAGCTTAAATTGTGATAAAAAAATTTCAGCAATTTTCGTGTGTTCAAATTTTTGAAAAAGGTTTGAAAAAAGACAAAGGCTGAGAAACACTGAAAAAAATTTTGTTTCCGTTTAAGAGACTGTCTACCAGATTTTTAAAATCGAGCGGAACACACCATCTTAGTTTTCAGTTATTTTTTGTATGTTGGTAGAATATGGTCTAAAAACGTTATTCTGAAAGTATTACCAGTTCTTATAGTCCTAGTTTTGGATTGGCACGATGCCAAAGGTCATAATTGACCAAAATTTCATGACAAGTAAAATATTTTTGTTTCTTAACCAAAAAAATCAAAGTTTTCCCAGATGATACTAGTTGAGACAAGGTTTATAAATATGTATCGTTTACATTTCTGTCATATTTTTGAATACGATTTTTTTCACTTTGAATATTTCACCCCCTGAAAAAAAATTGCATTTTTCGTGGGGGGACCCAAATGAAACATGCAAAAATTGCCCCAGGATCTCCGCTTTTAAGTTTTATATGCTTTGCGCCAAAATGATCTGTACTTAGCGATTCCCAACCAAAAAACTTTTGTCGAACAACATCTATAATATGGAATAATAAATATAGTTCATGAACGGGGGCAGGTATCGACTTCCGGTGACTTGCATTATGGAATATCAATGTTGTGGAGCATTCTGGGACAGTTTCAACATTTTTAGTAGCGATTTCGAAATATGGGACCCCTTTGAAAATCAAAAGTTTTACAACTTAGAAATATCGCAAAAACTCGGTTTTTTCTTTCATAATAAAATCAAATATGCATTATAATTGAAAAATATATGTAACAACATGAATATAACATGATAAAAAATGGCGGGGGGTCAAAATCGATTTTTTATGATTTTTTCAGTTTTGCTTATTTTTGATCAATTTTCGAGATACCAAAATATTGGGAATATCGAAATATATCAACTACCTGATACTTTCGGGTTAAAAAATAGCTTGTTTAAGATTTTTGGGCAATATTTCGACATCCTGGAATTACTAGTTTTAGTTTTTCACGTAACTGAAAACATGCTCAAAAATTTGGGAAAAAACATCTGGAAATCAGTGTTTTTCCGATACAACATCGCTAAAAACTTTTTTTTAGATTTATTATAATTTATTTTGGTGGGGTGAAGTGTCTTGAAATCATTTTGAACAATTTTAAGATTTTCAAAAATTACTGATTTTTCAAAATTTAAAAAAAATTTATATTTTTTTTTTGTGTTGAAATCATTCAGAAAGTTTTAAAATATTGACATTTAAGGCAAAAAAAAAACATTTTTAGCGATGTTGTATCGGAAAAACACTGATTTCCAGATGTTTTTTCCCAAATTTTCGAGCATGTTTTCAATTACGTGGAAAACGAAAACTAGTAATTCCAAGATGTCGAAATATTGCCCAAAAATCTTAAACGAGCTATATTTTAACCCAAAAGTATCAGATAGTTGATATATTTCGATATTCCCAATATTTGTGTATCTCGAAAATTGATCGAAAATAAGCAAAATTAAAAAAATCATAAAAAATCGATTTTGACCCCCCGTCATTTTTTTATCATGTTGTTACATATATTTTTCAATTATAATGCATATTTGATTTTATTATGAAAGAAAAAACCGAGTTTTTGCGATATTTCTAAGTTGTAAAACTTTTGATTTTCAAAGGGGTCCCATATTTCGAAATCGCTACTAAAAATGTTGAAACTGTCCCAGAATGCTCCACAACATTGATATTCCATAATGCAAGTCACCGGAAGTCGATACCTGCCCCCGTTCATGAACTATATTTATTATTCCATATTATAGATGTTGTTCGACAAAAGTTTTTTGGTTGGGAATCGCTAAGTACAGATCATTTTGGCGCAAAGCATATAAAACTTAAAAGCGGAGATCCTGGGGCAATTTTTGCATGTTTCATTTGGGTCCCCCCACGAAAAATGCAATTTTTTTTCAGGGGGTGAAATATTCAAAGTGAAAAAAATCGTATTCAAAAATATGACAGAAATGTAAACGATACATATTTATAAACCTTGTCTAGAGACGTTCACCGTTTTTTCAAAGTTGTCCAAGTGCGATAAATTTGGTACCATTAGATGCGCAACAATAATATTATAAGATATAAAAAAAGAAAAAGTAAAAAAAAATTAATAATGCCGAGTAATTAATTATTAAAAAATGGAAAAAGTTATTTTTTTTCGTCCGGGAACACTCTTGTTTTTGTTCAAAAAAGTGCGCGCATTTCAAATTTTGCTTGCTTTTTCAATAAAAAAAAAGTTGCAAAAAAAAGAGAGACAATTTTTGAGTTTTGGTGTTTTTTTTCATTATTTCTATAAAAATCGTTTTTTCATTTTTTGTTAATGGAAATGGTGCTGAGAGAGCATTAGATGAAGATTCAGTGAAAAAAATAGCCATAAGTTCATTAAATGATCTTTTGGATTCGAACCTGTGACCTCTGGCCCTTTGCGCAGCGTCTCTAACACTTGGCCACAGACGCAAACTTTTGACGGCGGCCTCGTGCGCAACTTTTGTTTATTCTATCAGATGCAGAAAAAAATTCTGCATCGAACTGTGGCAGTTCCATTCACGCCGAAGAACTACCGCTGACCAACATTTTTTAAAAAACGTAAAAAAATGCTGTTTTTCGGGTTTTTCTCTAATTTTTTATATGAAATTGATATCCAACAGTTTGGTTTTCGGAATCTCCGTATTTTTTTACATATATAAGGATAAAAATCAAAATTTTAAACAAAAGTTTTAATTCCTACAGTATACCTCTCTCTGTATTTTTTTTGGACGAAAAAAAATCCAGGGAACACTTGCGTTTGAGTCGCTCGTGCACGTCTCTAACCTTGTCTCAACTAGTATCATCTGGGAAAACTTTGATTTTTTTGGTTAAGAAACAAAAAAGTCAAAATTTCGACTTTTTTCAAAAAAAATTTTTTTGTGAAAAACTAAATGGTAACCGGTGCTGAGTATGGCTGCTCCATTAGTTTTCGTTTTAATGGAAGAGAAACCATTTGCCAGCCATTTGAAAATCAGGGAATTTCTTGAAGCACCTTGTAATAGTGATCCGATCCCGTCCCGTGACCATTTCAGTCCCGTGAAAATCCCGTAATCCCGTCCGTGGTCATAAATTCCAGTAAAAAATGTCCAAAAAATTCCCGTGAAAAAGATAAATTTTCCCGCACAAAATTTGATGTTTTTTATGAAATTTAGCGTTTTGTGTTCTAAAAAAATGCGCTTAATTTTGGCAGGCATTTTTTTCCGAAGTCTCAGCTATTTTGTTTCTGAATTTTAGTAGCTTTACTATCGCGTAAAAGACTTTTCTTTTACTTTTTTTTGTGCAATTCATTCTTTATGAGCCTTTGGTTGGTTGTTTTTTTTTTCGACGGGAATCACGGGAATCCCGTTTTTTCAAAAAACGGGACGGGATCCGATCACTGCCTTGTATATTTCTACTCCGTAACTAAATTTCTATAAAGGTGTTTAATAAGTTCTTTCCACGTTTTACTGGGACGGGACAGTTTGTCAAGTACATTGGCAAAGTGTAAAATGACAAGTTTTTCGGTTAATTTAACCAACAAATTTTTCGTGATAGTAACCAAAATGGTTAGAAATTTTCGCATTCTTCCGAAGAATGCTGAAATTTTTTAGATTTAATAAACTGTTAATGTGTTTTTCTACTAAACGTGTGTCTTTTACGTATATTTTTATTAGAGGTAAAAAAATACACGTTGTGTTCAAAGCAAAGAAAGCGTTCTATTTTTCAAGCCGATTTCTGGCAAAGTGTATTTTTTTGCAAACGCGAATTGGGGGATTTTCAAATTTTTCTTGGAGCAAAATTCCGATCCTTCCTTTGGCACTTTTTTGAAAGAAAAACTAATGGCGTCATTAAATTCACCATGGTTGAAAGCCTATATATGCCAAAAATCAGCTTACGAGACTGTCTACCAGAAAATCTTAAAATTTCATATACAGTACTCCAAAAAAATATGGAAACACCCTTAATTTTATCACATTTTTGTTGGTTTTGGTCTTCTACAAAAATCTTTAGGTCATTCTGATAGTAAAATCAGTTTGTTAGTTGACATGTTTCAGCGTTTTGACCAATTTCGATTTTCGGTGTTCTCGCAGCGAAAATGCAAAAAGGCCTAAAATCGAAATTGTGGTATACGGTAGCTTCGAAAATTTTTTTATGTCCACTAGATAGCCCATGTCTCATATAGTCTATACCCCAAGTTTTAGGATTTTACATCCAAGCATCTCTTCAGGCCGAGGTTGCAAAGATGCATAAAATTGTGAAAAATTGGCAAAAACTCAAAAAAACAGCTATTTTTTTCAACTTTGCAACCTCGGCCTGAAGAGATGCTTGGATGTAAAATCCTAAAACTTGGGGTATAGACTATATGAGACATGGGCTATCTAGTGGACATAAAAAATTTTTCGAAGCTACCGTATACCACAATTTCGATTTTAGGCCTTTTTGCATTTTCGCTGCGAGAACACCGAAAATCGAAATTGGTCAAAACGCTGAAACATGTCAACTAACAAACTGATTTTACTATCAGAATGACCTAAAGATTTTTGTAGAAGACCAAAACCAACAAAAATGTGATAAAATTAAGGGTGTTTCCATATTTTTTTGGAGCACTGTATGAGCGGAACACACCATCTTAGATTTCAATTATTTTTTGTATGCTGGTAGAATATGGTCTAAATGGTAAGCCACGGTGAGTATCGCTGCTCCATTATATTTTGTTTAAATGGAACAGAAACCATTTGCCAGCCACACTACAACGCGTTTTACACGGTTTTGGTTTTTTGTTAGAGAAAAAAAAGACAAGTAAAACAGAGAGAGCGCAGAGTTTCGAAAATATTCGAAACGCTGCTCTCTCATTTTTTCACTTGTCTTTTTTTCTCTAACAAAAAAGCAAAACCGTGTAAAATGCGTTGTATTGCAGCCATTTGAAAATCAGGGAATTTCTTGAAGCACCCTGTATATACTCAAAATACTTGACTTTCAAGTTTGGTTTTTCATTTACGCGTCATTCTTTCAATAGCATTAATCAAGAAAGTAAATGTGTGGATCCTTAATCGTTAACTAATACAATATCACCAGTCTTTGAACTTAAATTCTATAGAATAGATTTATGGGAAGCCCAAAGCAAGCTAAAAAATAAAAGTGTCAAAATTGGTTTTAATAAAAGCATTTTGTAAGATATGAAATACAGTATTAGCGTTTTTTCCTTTACAAATTCTTCTCATAAAAATATATATATGTGCTCAAATCTTCCATCATTCAAAAAAGGCCTTCAGAGACCTTTTTATACCCTTTGTTTGAAAATAAGAGGGAAATTTGTCCAGTGACAGAACAAAATAGAATCATTCCATATGGCAGCAGTATTATATATCTCTGTATTTATTTAATCATGGGTGGTGCTGAAAAACTTTTAAATGATTATATCCCAAAAGATGAAACTCAACAGGTAAATAAATAAATCCAATTAAAGAATATTTTTAAAAAAGATGATAAAAGTTTAGAATGAATTTATTAAAAAATATCCAGAATATGATGGAAGAGGAATTGTAATTGCAATTATTGATACCGGAATTGATGTTAGTTTGCCTGGAATGCAATATACTTCAACTGGACTTCCAAAAGTTTTGGAATGTTTTGATTTTGGTAGCAGTATTGAAATTGATGTATCAAATATTAGAGAATCCTCGAAAGCTGGAAATACTGTAATTAGTTTAAGTGGACGGAAGCTCAAAGTAGGTTTGAATTTGATATAAAAGCAATTAATATTAATAACCTCACCTCTTAAATTTTTAAATCCTAAAATCTCAACCAGAAACACTTTTCTCCAAAACCAAGCATTTTTCATTGTTTTCTTTTTTATTCTTTCATTTTTTTGATTACCACTTAATGGATATCAAAAAGCCATTTCCGTTGAACAGTAAATTTATATATTTTTAAAACCGGCAAATGAATTAAATTACGGGAAATAAATAACCAAAAACAAAATTTTTTTTATAAAAAGTGGGAACACTTTTTCAAATCGACTTTTTTGCACCATAATTTCAAAAATAAATTTTTGAGTTACATTGGAATCCGACGATTGGATTTTAAAAAAAATTTATACTTTTCTATGCAACAAGTATTCAAGCAGCAGGGGAATAAAAAGGTGTCAATCAGTGTTGAGTTTGAAAAAAAATATTCAAGCAGATGCAAAGCTTTTATTTTTGCTATAGTTTTCGGTGGATTTATTTTTGCTGTTTTTTCTCGGGTTTACAAAGTTCAGCTTCATACCGACAACCCCTGTCTTTAAGGTTTCTTACCGCTCTAATAAACATCGTGAAATTGATTAACTGTTCACTTAATAAAAACTAAATTTTAGATTCCGTTAAAATGGAAAAATCCGTCCAGAAAATGGCATCTTGGGAATGTGCCTTTTCAAAAACTGTGTCCTCAAACGTATCAAAAAGAAAATGAAGAAAAAGTTTGTGCCTTTAAAGAATCCCAGTCATCCAGCACACTTCTCTCGTATTTGTCAAGATGACAAAATCATGCAAAAAAAGAACTATTTCTTTTCTCTAACGGAAAAAGGAATGTCTCTTTTTCTCTGCTTCCTCTGTGGAGATAGTTGTGCTGGCTGACTGGGTTCCTTTAATAATGTTTTTAATAAATTTATTTATTTTTTTAGGAAAATAATGACAAAGAAAATAATAATAATTTTGACAAAACAACGGCAGAAAAAAGTAGACTGAAAAAGTTTGAAAATGATATGGATAAACTTCGATCAGAAAATGCCATGGTTGATTGCGTTGTTTGGTTTGATGGAGAAAAGTGGCGAGGTTGTATTGACTTTTCATTTTCAAAGGATCTAGAAAATGCAAAAACTTTAACAAATTTCCGTGATAATCATGAATATGGTTTAATCTTTGATAAAATTTCGTATTCAATTGAAATTTGTAAAAATGGAAGCATGCTTAAAATTTGTATAAATTTCCCTTCAGAAGTTCACCATCATGGAACGATTGTTGCTCATATCGCCGCTGCAAATTTTCCCAACGAACCTTCTAGAAATGGATTAGCTCCAGGAGCACAAATGATTTCAATGGATATTTTTAAAGACAAATCTCTAAACAGTTTAAAGAATGCTGTGAGCTTTAAATTAATATATTTTTCAAGAGTTAACTTTTTCATTTTTTTAAGCTTTTAAAGTGCATTGAACTGGAAGTTGATATTATCAATTTATCAATTGATATATATTCAGAATCAAATATTTCTAAGACTTTAAAAGAGATATCAGAAAAATATGGAATTATTGTTTTCAATAGTGTAGGAAATGACGGACCATTTTATTCAAGCTTATTCGAAGATTATGCAAATTTTAATGATTATATTTTTACTGTTGGTGCAATGAGTACCAAAGAAACGTATAAAAAAATATTTGACGTTGAAAAAGAAGTCGATGAAAATGTGCCTCGTGTGTTTCAATTTTCATCCCGGGGACCCCTGAAAACCGGTGAACGTGGAATTGATTTTGTGGCCCCCGGTGCAGCAATAACTCCAGTCCCAAAATGGGTATCAGAAAATAGCGAAATTTCATATGGCACAAGTATGTCATGTCCAAATGCTGCAGGTGCCATGGCATGTTTACTTTCAGCTTTAAAAGCAAATTCAATTGAATATAATCCGAGCATGCTAAAATTAGCTTTATCCAATACCGCCTTTTTACCGGAAAACGTTGGTTCTAAACTTTCATTTGGAGCTGGAATTATTCAAATTAATGCTGCGTTTGAATTTATCAAAACCTTCAAAGATATTTTAACAACAAAAATTCCTCCAAAAATTTCACTTTATGAATCAACAAAAAAGACTATTTTAATGAAAGCAATTTATTTTATTCAAAATGAAAATGACGCAATTTCCAGAAAGTTTTGTGTAAATATAAATTCAACAAAAAATACTTTATGGAATTTAAAACTTTTTCCAAAAACTGCCGAATCATTTATTGATTATTCAAAAACGGTTACAAAAAATAATATGTTTTTTGTAAAAACTTTTACGACTTCTTTAAAGCCAGGAAGTTTGAACTATGCCGAAATTCATGGCTATGATTCTTCTTTGAATCCTTCATTTGGCCCATTATTTTATCTTTCAATTACTGTAATTGTGCCCCAAAGAATGACTAAAAATTCATGCATTGTTAAAGAACTAATTTGGAAACCTCAGGGAGGGGATAGCATTTTTTTATGCCCCCCAACAAATTGCGAAAAATGTTTTATTAAATTTACAGTTTTACAAGAAGCAGTAATGGCCGAAATATTTGTTAAAAATAATATTCCCCACAATTCCATCAAAGTCTCCAATCAATCATCTCCTCAACAAGAACAAAGTGACACCCAAATACTTAAATTTAATCCGAGCGAAAAAAGTCAATGCTGTAACTTTTCAGTTCATGGACAAAAAATGTTTGAATTAACATTTTATCTAGACATAAGAAAAGAAAAAAATTTAAAAAATTTAAAAAGTTTAAAATTTAAACTTGAAATTGATTTTGATTTAAAAGAATCGGACAATTCGACAACATCTGCCGTTTGAAAAAAGAGGTTTTTAGGCAGCAAAAATGTTGCTTCCGAATAAACAGAATTTGTATATTTTTTAAAAATTTTGTTGTGACGTATTTTATTACGGTAATTGTAAAAATAAAATATGCATTTTTATGTAATCAAATAGTTAAAAATCGGGGTATTTCTGGAATTTTATTTTATTTTACATTAATTATGCACCCCCTTATGAACGAACAAAATAATTTCTCCAACTCAGACAAAAGTGGTACAAAAAAAGGCTTGCGATTTCGAAAAGCAGTTTTCGCCTATTTCGCCTTTTGAGTCAGTCGTGAATAGGGTTGTTTTCCAAAAATTAACCCCTCCTTGAGATATTATATAAGTGGGGGGGGGGGGGAAGGAAACTAGGGTTGACCATTTCCCGTTCCCGGGAAATTTCCCGGGAGATTTCCCGGGAGATTTCCCGATGTTTGCGGGAATTTCCCTGGAAAATGTTTTTCAGCTAAAATGTTTTACGAATACTTTGCTGCTTTTTTACTAATATTAATAAATAATTGTGTTTGTTTTTTTAAAAAGCATTTCAAAAGTTTGTTTTTATCTATTTGTTTAAGTATTTGAAAGCTGTTTAGTCGAAGTGTTTTGGAAAAATGATTTAAAAAAATTCGTTTGGGCAGATGAATCTCTTTTATTATCAAGTTTTTATCACATGTTTCACCATTATTGTCATAAATCTTTAAATAAAATCTCAAAAAAGCTAAAGATTACTTAAAAAACATAAAAGTACTGTTTTTGCGAAGAATTTCCGGGAAATTGGCGGGAAATTTCCTGGGAAATTCCCCGCTTTTCTTCAATTTCCCGGGAAATGGTCAACCCTAAAGGCAACCCTAGCTAGTCGTCTTTGCCTTCGATCCGATGTGAAAACCTTACAATCGAATTTTTGTGATGAAAACACAATGCCAGAAAAGCGGCATATTATGATCTACAACAACGACTGCTTACGGTATTCATCACATTCCCTCCGTGAGTATCAATTCTTTTTTTTAAATTTTATGATAAAATTTTTATCAGAATAAGAAATTGCTTTCGGGTATTGTGCACGTCAAACTATGATTAGATATCACATCTGGGTGCACTAAATTGTCGAAGTATTATCCTAATGACCTACGGATGCTAAACCGAACTGTATTTAACTCCTTAAACGAACAAATCCCAACGGTTGGGACCCAAAAAAATTTCAAAACATTTTATTTATTACCAAACTCTTATACAAAATCATGAGACAATTAAGGATTGTATTCAATTGGGAGATTCTTGCGACGAACCATTCCATCACCTTGGAACCATTCACGACGGAATTGTTTTGCTGCACCATCAGGGGTATTGGTCCATTCAATGGTAATACGATCATTATTGGTATCTTCTTGACCAAATTGAAAGGAATCACATGAGACAGCCATAAGGACAGCTTCTTTAGGATCAAGGACACCACATGGAGGATCAACACCAAGACGTTTCATATTGGTAGTTTTGATAGCCCATCCAATACGACGACCACCAGCATTGATAATCTAAAGATTGATAAAGTTGAGATAAATTCAACAAAAAGATAAAGAAACCAACCTTGATATGATAAGTATGCTTATCATCATATGGAGCATTGAAGACGATTTTGGTACCAGGTTGAGTGGTGATATCGCCAGGTGGAACTGATTGAGCCATGATTTAAAGAGAGAGAGATGAGAGAGAGAAGAGAAAAAGTTGACGACTTTCTTGAAAGAGAAAATGCGACTTTTTTGATGGACAATCTTTCCTTTTATCCATTTTTGAAGGGTTATTTAGATTAACATATTTATGCAAATTTTAATATTATGCATATTTATTTTGTTGATAAAAATTGTTTTACAAAAAAAAAACTTTTTTCAATGTTTTTTTTATCATTGTTTAAAATTGGAACGCTTTGCGGCTGTTCGCGTTTTTTTAAAAAATGCAAATAAAAGTAAGTTTTTTTTATTCAACTTTTTTTCCTGCTTTTTCTACAGTAATTTATTAATTTTTTTACACAGGAATTTCGTCTAGTTCTTCCATTTTCAATTGATGAATATCAACGCGGACAACTTTATTCTGTTGCGGAGATGAGCAAAAATGAAACTGGAGGCGGAGAAGGAGTTGAAATTGTTCGACAAGAACCTTTTACTTCAACAACTTTAAAGCCTGGAAAAAAATTGAGTGGAATATATACACAAAAAATTTATCGTCTAAAATCAAAAGTACCATATTTTTTTCGAAAAATGTTTCCTGATTCTGCTTTTATTTTATATGAAGAAGCTTGGAATGCATATCCATATACAAAAACAGTTGTAACTGTAAGTGTTTTACATATTTTTTACATTTATATATATATTTTTTTAGAATCCAGATTATATGAAAGAAAATTTTCGTGTTTGTGTTGAAAGTTTTCATGCTTCGGATCGTGGAGAACAAACAAATGCATTGGGATTATCAAAGGATCAATTAAAGAAGCGTGAAGTTGTATATTTGGATATTTCTGATGATAAATATCTCAAAAAATCTGTAAGTGAAACTTTTCAAATATTATATATGTATGCATGTATTTTAGGATCATAATGATCATAACAATGTTGGGGAATTTACTTCTGAAAGAACTGGCCGTGGACCATTGACAAAAGGATGGGCTCGAAAACATCGCCCAATTATGTGCTCATATAAAGTTGTGACAGTATATTTTAAATGGTTTGGTTTACAAAATCGTGTTGAATCAACAATTATGAATTCATATCCTCGATTATTTGTTAAATTTCATCGTATGTTTTTGTGTTTTTTACATTCTTCAATTTTTATTGATCCTTTTTTTGTTTCCATTTTTTAGGTGAAACTTTTTGTTGGATTGATCGTTGGTATGATCTTACCCTTGAAGAAGTTCGTGCATTTGAAGAAGAAACTGCAAATAAATTAAAGAATCAACTTGACGAAGGAAGTATTAAAGGTATGACTGCAGCAGAAGAAGGCTCAGAACGAAAGAAAACTTCATCAGAATCTGAATGAAACTATGAATGTATATTTAAATAAATAAATGATGATATCACTGATATATATATATATATTTTGTGGATATATAAACATAAAAAATATGTTAAAATAAAGTATTTTAAAATGTCAATTTATATTTATCATACTGTAGTATACGGTAATTCTAGCATATCTATGTTTTTGTTACTAAAAAAATAAAATTACAAAATTGATTTTGATAAAAAATAAACCAAACAAAATATTTAAAATTTCTTAAATTTGTTTTTGTTCAAAAAATTTAAAAAGCATAAAATTTAATTAATTTTTTAATTTTGTGTTTTTCCGTTTTAAAAAAGCAGCACACTATAATTTTATATTTTTCTAAAAAAAATTGTAAGTCTGTATTTATGTTTTTTGTTGTCAAGTAAAAGAAAAAAAGAGAGTGAAAAAGTTTCTCATATTTTTGTGACAAAAAGTTTTGTCATTTATTAACTTTACTGGGTTACCTTAAAAAGAAAGTAGTAGCACTAGTACCGGCAAAAACAGCATAGGTAAAAAAGCTTTCTTTTTTGATGATGAAAAAAATGTTAGCTAATAGTTGAGGTAAGGAAAGTAAAGTAAAGGTGACACCTTTTTATTTATTGAAATCAATTATTTTTATTTTTCTCGTGTTTTTTTTTTTGAGAAAGCGGTAAAGAAAAAAAAATGCGAAATGTGTATTATTTTTTTTAGAAAAAAATAAAAACAGAAGCATATTTTTTTTGATGCATTAAAAAATTAATTTGGCAATTTTAATTTATTTTTTTTTATTAAATTTTTAAGTTTTATTTATTTTAACAGAAAAATATTGGTGATGTTTTTAAGGACGTTTTTTGTTTTCCGTTATCTTTGGTTATCCTATAAAAATAAATGTGTGACGTGCTTTTTTTTTATTAAAATAATTACTTCTTTTTTTTCGTAATTTTGTAAGCAATTTCTTTATTTTTGAGGGTGGTTTTAATAATTTGGCGGAATGTTTTTCATTTTTGTACTTTGTATAGGTCTAAATTAAACAATTCAAATATTATTGTCACTTTGAGACCAAAGAACCAAAGAAAACTATGTACTTTCATCTTATTAGTTTGCTATTTTATTTTAAAGGCAGTGTCGGAGGGCTCTATTGCACTTTCCCCGTCCATAAATATTTTACCCATCCATATCATGTTTTACCCAGTAAATTTAAGCTCAAAAATTTTTATGGACGGGTAAAATATTTATGGACGGGGAAAGTGCATTAGAGCCGTGTCGGAGATAGTGAAGAACTTTTTACGACAGTTTTCCGTCGTTCCAAGTGATGGGGAATGGATTCGTTACGTGCGGGCGGACAAACTTTTTTATTCCCCATCACTTAGAACGACGGAAAACGGTCATAAAAAGTTTTTCACTATCTTCGACACTCCCTTTAGAGCAAAAATGAGGTTTTACTTTGTTAAATTTTAATCATCATTTTTCATTTTTTGAATACAAAATTGGTATTTAAAATATTATTCCCGTCTGCCATTCATGGCTCACATTTTTCCAGATGTTTTTTTTTTGCAAAATTGTTGCAGCGCTTTGAAACAAAAAAAGAAACGTCATTTTTGAGACTATTTGAATACTGTAGATTTTAATCCACCTGAGAATTTTTTTTGTCAAAATGTGGATTATTCTTGAACGTAATAGGTGAACTTTAAAGTAGAACTGTCTCGTCAATTTTATGACTGATAATTTTATGGCCATTGGGGATTTTGTTGAATTTTCTACAAAATGTCCCCAGAGTTGATAGTGTTTTTGGGTATTTATTTTCTTCAAATTATTTTGGGATCATATTTTTTGTTAGCCTACTTTCGATTTCTTTTACTGATCAGATTTTTTTCGCAAAATCTTCTTAATTTCATTGTAGCTTTTTATTTGAGGTTTTTATAATTTCAAAAGCTAATTTTAAAATTTAATTATATTATTACAAGGCTATATTTTTTGTCCCCATTGAATTCATTTATTTTTACAGCCACCAAAATCATAGTTGTAATAAAAAGTGGTTACGTTTCAATATTGAATAATAATATTCTGTATTTTTGTTTCCTTTTTTTTCTCTCATCCGCTTTCAAGAAGAAGTCCCTTCTGGAAATGGTAGTCATTGATTTCAAAAAAAGAAAATATTTTTTTAGCATCCGCTTTTTTTAGGAAAGGGCATTTTTTATTGCATTTTTCCAGAAACTTCATAAAAAAGTAAGAAGTTAAAGTACATTTTATTGTTTTTTTTTATGTTTAGCAGCTGCTAATAATTTTTGATCTTTCTTCCGGTTTAATGTTTTAAAGGTGTCTCAGATTTGTTTTTTGTATCCTGTATTATTGTCACTAATTATTGTTACTTATTTTTTGGCTGCTTTTTTTATAAAACAAAAGTTTCATTTTTTGTAATTTTACAGGGTTTCCCTAATGAATTTAGCGGTTTTCTTTTGTCCGGCAAATTGATTGTGTTAATATTATTCAAAAAACGGATTTCATAGTTGTGCTCGAAAAATCATAGGATGTTTTTTGTGAAATGATAGTAACCGAAAAAAAAGTTTAGATTGTAACAAAAACTTTCAACATTTATTTTTTAGCCTTTAAGTCACTATTTTTATCGGAAAATATGCAAATTTTTAGGAATTCGGATAAATTATATATATCTCTTTCTCATGCTGAACAAAATTGCCTTTTTCGTTTTTGAATTACTTTAACACAAAAAATTTGTCAGACAAAAGAAAACCATTAAATTCGTTGCGGCACTCTATTTTTGCGTGTAAAAAAACAATTTTGCATTTAACACTTTTTCCTCCTTTGTTTAATTTATTTGAAGTTTAAAGTTTAATTTTTCAGAACTTCCTCCAATTTTTTTCAGTACCCTGAAATTAATATTTAAAAAAAGAAGCTTTTTGCGGCATTATTTAATAGCATTTTAAAAATAAATAAATAAATGGGTAATTGTGAATCTTCAACCCACGACAAACAAATTCATCCATTAAAAGATGAACCAGTTAATTTACAAAATCGTGGAATCCCTTCTTCGGGAGACTCCTTACAATCTCCACCGCCACATGTTTTTGATTCAATTAAAGGCGGGCAAGCCTTCTCCCTGGAACCGGCATCTTTAACAAATCCATCTGAAACCATAAATACGTCAGATTGGTCAAATGTTAAAGATGCCCTAAATCGAAATCGACAAATTGAAGAACAAATTATGAAAGATCATCGAAAACTTGAAAAAGTTATTAAATTATTACTTTTGGGTAATACATGTTTAAATGTTTAAAATTAATTAATTAATTAATTTGTTAAAAGATTCATTGATTTTTTATGAAACGTGACTAACTTTTTTTTTACATTTTTTTTACCTTTTTTAAGGGATCATTTGGCTACAATTTAGTTAGTTGATTAAAATTCAATGTTTTAAAGAAAATTTTTTGAAGCATTTTAAAATTGTTTTAAAAAGAGCCCGTTACTTTTTCGAATTTGCGTTGGCAAAAAAGAGGCAATAAAAAAAATTAATAAATGTGTTTGTTACATTTTTTTCGGAAAATTCTAAGAAAACACTAGAAGTTTAATAGAAACCATAAAAAAATTGCATCTACAAAAACAATTAATACAACTCCAGTTTTAAATAAATCACACTTTTTTAGGGCCAGCAGAATCCGGAAAATCAACAATTTTAAAACAAATAAAAATTATACATTTACATGGATTTTCAATGGCAGATTTGGCAGAAAAGAAGCCGCTAATCTTTCGAAATATTTATGAATCAATTATTCAATTAATTAAAGGGGCACATTCGTTAGGCTTTGAATTACCTGCAAATTTACAAGTTTGTTTTTATTTTCCATTCAAGACCCATTTTTTTACAGTATCCTTTATTTTTTAAGGCAGATATTGATACATTTTGCTTATTTTTTAATGATTATCAATTTGGTGATCAAATGGAATTCCCTAAAACTATGTATCCAGTTGTAAAAAGGATATGGGCAAATGAAAGAATTAAAGAAGTCTATGTTCAAAGAAGTGACGTATATGTAATGGATTGTGCAAAATAGTAAGGATTTGAGGGATTTCATATATCTCTAATAATAATTATATTTCTAGTTTTCTCGAAAATATTGATCGAATATGCAGTGAATCATATATTCCAAGTAAGTTTTAAAATTTTTATCCCAATTAAAATTAGAGTCATCTTCATCGCGCCGTTTTTTTCCATTTATTTCTAATAAAAGAGTCCTAAAAAGAAGTTACTAATACTTTTAATATTTTAGTAACTTCTGATGTATTATATTCTCGTCAACAAACTGTTGGAGTTTCTGAAATCCGATATAATTACAAAGATTTGGAATTTAGAATTTTTGATGTTGGAGGACAAAAAAATCAACGACGAAAATGGATTCATTTATTTGATAATGTTACTTCAATTGTAAGCGCATTTCTTTTTTGATTATTTAAATTTCGTTTTAAAGGGAACGGACATTTACGTACTTTTTTATTTTTTCGGTATTGTAACGAATTTTTTAAATGATTCCTCCGAAAAAAAAAACGTTGGTGCAAGCAAAATCCTGATTGCCCGGATCTTGCAATAAAAGATACGTAATCATCCGTCTCCTTTAATGAAAGTAAAAAAATCATCAAAATTTAACATTTTTTGATGAAAAATATTTTTGAAATATAAGACGGCTAAACGAAATGTGATTTTCGGATCGAATAAATTTATATCTTTTTTTTAATTTTGGTCCAAAATTTTTTTTTAAAAGGGAATGCGGAAAATCGCCTCAAAAAAAAATTAAAAAATGTCAAACGGCTTTTAAAATGAAACCAGCCTCAAAAAAAATTTTTTTGAGGAGGATTTTGTTAGAGATGGTAAACGGCCTCACTTTTATTTTCCTTGAGGCGATTTTCCAGAAACAGCATGTTTTTTTTATAAAAATTTTAAAATTTAAAATTTGTCTTTTTTTTCTTTGTTAGCCTCACTTTTGAGGCGAGTTTGGCTTTTTTTCTTTGTTAGCCTCACTTTTGAGGCGAGTTTGGCTTTTTTTTTGAAGTCCGCCTCAAAAGTGAGGCTACTTTCATTTAAAATGCCATTTTTGTATTTGCTAAAAAAGTGAACTTTTTTTTCCCGAAAAAATAAGTTCAGCAAAAAGTGAACTTTTTTTTCCCGAAAAAATAAGTTCACTTTTTTGTGAAATTTACAATAAAACCGAACATATAAATTGAACTAAATCATTAAAAAAGTTATAATAAATTAACAACAACAACAACAAATAACCACAGCGTAAATTAACAGTTAAATTTTAAAAACATTTTTTTTAATGTGTATTGATGAGATTTGATTTTTCAAACACGGGTGCAGCGAAAAACGCTTCTATTCCTTCTGTTAAAGCACATAAAGAAGCTTTAAGCTGAAGAACATTGCACCTGAAAGCTTACAAATATATATGAATAAATAAAATAATGATAAAAATACCCATCAAAACAGTATTCTTCGAATAACTTTACAAATTAAAAGTTATGTCAGAAATTAATAAAAAGATCACCAACAGCGTTAAGACTTTGTTGATTTAATAAAAAGATCACCTACAGCGACCACAGCGTCAAGACTTTGCTGATTTTCCATAATTGAACCTTAAAATGAAATGATATTAAAAATTGTGGTAAAAAATTACAAATAAAGAAACAAATAAAAAAAATAAGAGCGCAAAAAAAGAGAGGAAAAAAATCAAGTTGCAAAAACAAAAGCAAGTGGCTTTTTGGCAAAATGTTTTTCAATGACAATTTGTTTTTTGATTTATTTTTTTTCAAATTTCCTCTCTTTTTTCGCGCTCTTATTTTTTTTATTTGTTTGTTTATATGTAATTTTTAACCACAATTTTTAATATCATTTTATTTTAAGGTTCAATTATGGAAAATCAACAAAGTTTTGACGCTGTGGCCGCTGTTGGTGATCTTTTTATTAATTTCTGACAAAACTTTTAATTTGTAAAGTTATTCGAAGAATACTGTTTTGATGGGTATTTTTATCATTATTTTATTTATTCATATATATTTGTAAGCTTTCAGGTGCAATGTTCTTCAGCTTGAAGCTTCTTTATATGCTCTAACAGAAGGAATAGAAGCGTTTTTCGCTGCCCCGTGTTTGAAAAATCAAGTCTCATCAATACACATTAAAAAAAATGTTTTTAAAATATTACTGTTAATTTACGCTGTGGTTATTTGTTGTTGTTGTTGTTAATTTATTATAACTTTTTAAATGATTTAGTTCAATTTATATGTTCGGTTTTATTGTAAATTTCACAAAAAAGTGAACTTATTTTTTCGGGAAAAAAAAGTTCACTTTTTGCTGAACTTATTTTTTCGGGAAAAAAAAGTTCACTTTTTGCTGAACTTATTTTTTCGGGAAAAAAAAGTTCACTTTTTTAACAAATACAAAAATGGCTTTCTAAGTGAAAGTAGCCTCAAAATTGAGGCGACTTTTGAAAGAAAAGCAACCTAGCCTCACTTTTGAGGCTATAAGTGATAAAACTTCAATATAGCCTCACTTTTGAGGCAGACTTAGAAAAAACACTAAAACAGCCTCACTTTTGAGGCTGAAAATGAGAAAAACCGAAAAATTTCAATTTTCAAAATTTGAGAAATCAAAAACAGCGTTTTTGCGAAAATCACCTCAAAAAAATTTTTTTTGAGGCTGTTTGTCAGAAAAAAGTAAAGAGTGGTTTTTTTAAATTTTGGTGAGGCTGTTTTGAGCAAAATCTGCATTTTACGTTTTAAAAAGACGATTGCAAAAATTGAAAAAAAGTGCACAAATTTATTCGATCCGAAAATCATAATTCGTTTAGCCGTCTTATATGATTGTATCTTGGGAATTTTATTCATTTTAATGTACTTTGAAAGAAAAAAAGTACATTGTAGTGGTTTTTTCTATGTATTTTTTATGAATCAGAAGTGTAGTCGAAATACACACACACACACACACCTGGAGGGAATTTTGAAAACAAAAACGCACCAAATTTTGTTTCCAACTTTTGGTACCAACAAAACACACATTTTTTTAAAAATATTTTTTAACACTTTATTTAACGTCAAAATTTTACCATTTCAAGATAAAAATTGGTGTTTTAATTTGTAGCATTAAATTTTTGTTTTAACAAAAAATGTGTAAAATATCAATAAATTTAACCTTATCTTATCTTTTTTTTTTAGTTTTTTATAGCCGCAATATCCGAATATGATACTTTTATGCGGGAAGATACTTCTACAGTAAGCTACTTTTTTTAAACATTTTTTAAAATTAATCTTTGATAAAAAATTATTTCTTTTTCAGAATCGTTTAAAAGATGCATTACATTTATTTCGATGGATTGGAAATAATGATTTATTTATAAAAGTTCAAATAATTCTATTTTTAAATAAAAGGGATATATTTGCAGAAAAAATTGGAAATGTTCCTTTAACTGTTTGCTTTCCAAATTATCGGTGTAAGTTTTTTTTTTAAATTATTGGGTTAAAGCTACAGTACCCCTTGGTTACTGTAATTTGTTAAAATGTTTTTGAACTATTGAACTTATATAATAATTGATTACAAAATTTCTATTCTGTAAATTATTAATATTCCATTTTGTTTACTTCAATTTTTTTAACTTCCAAAAAATTAATTAATTCATTATTATTATATATACTTTTTTTTCAGTTAAAAGTGACTACCGTAATGCAACAGCATATATTAAACGAAAATTTGAAGTACAAATAACAGATCGAACTAAATTTGTTTATACCCATTTGACTTGCGCCACAGACACTGATCAAGTACAATTTTTAATGAATAGTATTACAGATATGATAATTGCAGAAAATTTTAAACAAACTGGAGTACTGTAATTCTGTACAATAAATATATTTGCATTAGTTCTTGTTTTTTTACGAGTAGTAATTTTTTTTGTAAAATTTATTGTTGTCAAAAAATCAAAAAATAATGCATGAATAAATTAGTTTAAGAATTGATTGAAACGTCACTGTTTTATGTTACAAAATTGTGTCACAAAAAAAATGTTTTGAAAAACAAACAATTAATTTTATTGCCACCTCTGAATTTATTTATTTATTTAATTCTAATATTTTTTTTTAAAAAAAAGTAATAAATGTTTTATAATATTTCTCTAATCTAAAAAAAAGAACACTTTTAAAAAATGACTAAAAATAATAATAAATTAAAATTGATAAAAAAAGATAAGAAAACAAAAAAGTATATATATATTATCATTGCCCAGGAAAATATAAAAAGATTGATATCAAAAAAATAGATAAAATCGAAAAAAAAGACTGATATAAAAAAGGAAGAAATAACTGTTATCTGTGATTTTAAAGTTTAAAAAAATACAAAAAACAATGGAAAATCAAATTTTGATTGGAAAAAAAACCCATGAAAAAATAATAAAGAAAATTGTTGCATAAATTTTTTGATCATTAAAATTGTTTGGGATGATTAAAAGTGATGAAATAAAGGATAAACATGATGTTGATGGTGTTTAAATCTGAAAAGTGTTGGATATTTATTTTTTACTTTTACTTTATGATTTGAATATTTGATGGTTGTAAATCAGTGTTTGTAGTCTTTGTGGACACTGATAAAATGATAAATTTTTTTGTTGTAAAATTTATCTTGCCGCGAAAATTATAGATAAATGTTGTACGAAAATTTTTTAAAAAATTTATTGCATTTATTCCTCCCCATTTGAATGTCATATTTATTAAAAGTAATAATAATATTTATTTTAAAACAATAATCAATCGTTGTCATATATTTATTTTTCGTTTCCTTATCATTAAACAAAAAGGCAAAGAAATGACCGACCCCCTGGGTGACGCCACATCAGAAAAAAAAATATACAACTTTGATTTATGGGTTCCCTTTTTATTTTGATGTGATTTTATTTTTGTATCAATTGATCCCCCCCCCCCCCCCCCCTGCACAATTAATTTTTCGTATTCGTTCATATTTTTTTTTGCAGCAGCAGCCGCAACAGTACCATCACCACCACCAATAGCAGAGAGAGAGAGACACTTTTTTTATTGCTGCAGCTATATTTATTGGGGGGGGGGGGGGGGGTGCGGCTGGCTGTGATTGAACTATTTTGACTGCTGAAAAAATTTCAACTGAAAAAAAAACAAACATTGATCTTCTTCCCCAGAGGGGGTCAAGAAAATGTGGATCGTTGGCGTTCCCTTTCCCAAAAAAAAATGATGCCATTCAATCAAGATTTGACAAATATATGTATATATAATATTTTAGTGTTCCAAAAAAAAAGATTGCGCATGATCCACTTCCCCCCCCCCCCTTCTTTTTCTTAGAAGTTTTGAAAAAAAACGATCTTTTTTCTTTTCTACAATAATGAAATATAAAATGAGTTCAGTTCGCCAGCGGCGGCAGCAGCGGCGACAGCGACAGCGACAACGACATCAGATCGGTCAAAGCAGTCAATCAAAATTTTTACTTTTAAAATTCTTAAATAATATATAATTTGTTGCTCCAGAAAAATAAATTTTTTTCCAACACGGAAGTGTCAAATTTTCTGTGTTTTTACTGTCATTAAATAAGTCAATAATTAAATAAAACTTAATTTGGAAAAATACTGTAGTTTAAAAACATAAAAACAAAAAAACGCACTATAATTTGATCAGTTTGCAAAACATACATATAAAATTGTTAAAGCCAAAATTTGGCCATCAAAAGATGTGCCGAAAATATTAGACTTTCATAAAATTTAAATTTTTTAGGGTATTTTGTATTTTCGTTTTAAAAAACAAAAATTTTTTTTGCAATGTTTTTAGATAAATTTTGCTGTTGATTTAATTAAATTTCTTTTCTTTGAATTTAAAAAAAATTCTTTGAATTAATAGTTCTCAATTTTGGATACTGTATTTTTTAATAGAATTTTTAACACAAAAACAAAAAATCAAAATTTAATTTTCAGTTATTTAAAAATGCCAACAATTTTATTTAAAAATAATTCATTTTTTAAATTTACAAATATTTTTTATGTTTTTTTTTCTGTCAAAAAAAAGATAGGCAAAAATGTGCTTTTTAAACTTTTGTTGCAAAAAAAAACAACCAACATTTTTTTGTAAATAAAAAACTTGTTTTTTTGCTTTCAAATTCTTTTCTTATTTATTTATTTGACCATTGCCCTTTTTTTCTTCTTCATCAAGTTCAAATTCAAGTACCTCACTTTTTTTATAGTATAATTCTTGTTTTTGGTCATCAAAAATTCGTTTTTTTTAATTCATAAAAAAAGAGTCACTAGAAAAAAATAAGATTCAATGAAAAAATATTATTATTGTTACTGAATTTTGAACATTGTCGTTTGGGGCAGAATGCGACACAGAGAGAGAGAGAATAAAAAAGGATCATCAAAAATATACATGCACAATTCTATTTTGAAATTTAATAATTGCATGTTCCCTGGCATTAAACCCCGGGGAAAAAAAATAAAAAGGTTGTAATTTTTTTTGCTTCAAAAAGTAATAATTAAATATCTATTTTTTTTGGGTGTAAAGATTACATTCGTTATTTGTAAATAAAGCTTGGAGTCTATAATTAATAAATAATGTTGACCGAAAATGTGTGTGCATAAAATTATTTCTAGTTTTTTTTGCAAACAATAAAAAAAATAAAATTGGAGATTGTCAATTTTGACGTCAAACAGTAACACTTAAATAAAAGTTTTAGTTTATTTTGTCTATTTACAAAACACTTTTACTTTGATTGATTTTAACTAACTTTTTAAGATTTGGGATCAATAGGTTTTGCAACGAAATAAAAACTATAGCTACAGTAACCAAAGGAAAAACTATTTTAAAAAAAAATTACAATTGACACTAATTAATTTTGAATAAAAGTTTTTTAATCCAACGAATAAAAGTAAAAATCGCCACTCACAAAAAAATTAACTCATATTTTTTATGCCTCATTAAATCCGCTCCGCTTTTTTTTTCTTCCAACTTTTTTAATGCAGAAAAAAAAGTGTTACTAATTTTTGCAACATTTAAAAATCATAGAAAAAAAATCAAGCATAAATTTTAGTCTAATTTCTACATTCTTTTTTTTTGTTTATGGATGGAATTTTGGCAAATAAAACAATTAATTGTTCAAAAAAAAAGAATCAAATAAAAAGGGGTGTTCGGTGTCAAGGACGCCAAATGGAAGCGGCGGCGGAGGCATCGGCGGCGGCGGCGGCGATGATGCGAAATATTTATATTTTATGGCATTCATGCGTTCTTGCGTGAAAGATTTTATGAGTGACCACTACTACTAACAACAACAACACGTAAAAAAATTGAATGCAAAAAAATGTTGAAAATACTTACATTCAAAAAAATAATAGTAATAACATTAACATTTAATTAGCATTCATCAATTGATCCACCAGAAGAAATTCCAGAATCCAAACTTGAAATTGGAACTAAAATTTCATCGGTAATTGAATACGGTGTTAAAATATTTTTATTAATATTATTATGATTTATTGAAGATGCAAATGATGCAACAACATCGGAGACAGCGGTGGGAGGAATTTCATTTTCCCCCAATAATTTTGCACGTTTTGAATCATCACATTTTTCATTCTTTGGACGGCATTTTCTTCGTCGTCCTGAGCAACCACGAATTTTTTCCGGTTGTGGGGCCAATGGAGTGATGGGACGATTTGGGGCAAGGGCTCGAAGTCTTTCAAGATCAAAGGATATCCTACGTAAAATTTCATCCGTACAATTATGGACAGAAATTAAATGCCGTTTCATATTGCCCTTATAAACAGTTGTAAATTTACACCATGAACATGAATATGGATTTGTTGATTGTACCGCAACAGCAGAAATCTTTCCAGTCTTTTTTGATGGTATACCTGTTGTTGAAGATGTTTTTGTTGTTGTTGTTGAAATTGATGAATGATTAAAAGATGTTGTGGTTGAAGAGGAAGGGCATTGTTCAAAAGGATTTATCAAAATATTATTATTATCTTGTTCAGATTCAGGAGAGATTTGATGATATGCTGGATTATCCTTTGTTACAATTGGTGCCATTGCTGCATAATGTTCTGCCACGGAATTTACGGTATTTGGGGATGGTTGCCCCGATGAAGAGGCAGAAGATTTTGATGGTCGTTTAACGCATTGATTAACATGTCGTCGAATATTTCCCTGAATAAAAAATAATAACAAATGACTCAGATTTTTAAAAAATAAAGGATTAAAATTGTTTTTGTTTGATTAAAGAATTTCGATGAATAAGCAATCCTTCAAAGCTATTATATTTATTTTTCAGGGAAACATTTTTGAGCTCAAAATAAATTTTGGCAATAATCACTCACTTTTAATAATTGTTTCTTATCATATCTTTTTTGGGTATGCAAAAATTGACCTTTTACCTATCAGTAAAATCACAATTTTCTGCCCCCCCCCCTTCAAAATAAAAGTTGCATCTTTGCAAAAGACTTGTTTCAAAAGAAAAGAAATTGTTTTTCCACATTTTTAAGGCAATAAAAAACTTGTTTTAAATAAATGACCATCGATAAATTTGTACACACACATAAAAAAAATTAAAGTAGGACCCCTTAAATACCTTTTGACAAACAAAATGATCCCCTTCTCTAAAAAAAAAGAACTTACTTTATAATGGCTAATAAATCGATTACAATTTGGACAAATTGGTGAAATTCCACCTTCAATTGAATTTGGATCTGGTAAAATATCGGATTGCCCCGTTTGAACAAGGCTATCTAAATATGTTCGACCAATAATTTCACGGCATTTTTCATTTCTTCCAATATGTCCGGTTAACGATCGCCGAGAAGTATGCACTCCTTTACAGGCAAGACACATCACTCTTTCATCATCACCATCAAAGCAGCTTTGTTGTTCACAGCCATTATTATTTTTGGGAATTTTTGCAATTTTTCTAAATGATTCTGAAAATGCTGCTTGTGCTGATCGACCCGAAATTCCGACATTATTTGATAGTTGTCGATTTTTTAAATCCATTGTTGTTACAGATTGTGGTTCAGCGGAGGTGGATGGAAAGGATTGATCATAATAAACTTGATAATTATATGGATATAAAATTGTGTTATTTGGATCATGATATAATCCGGGTTGTTGTTGTTGTTGGGGTTGATAAATATTATGAATTATTTGAGGTACTACTTGTTGTTGTGAAATGGGATAAGATGATTCAGAAGGATATTGTTCAGTTGGTGGTTTTTCCGGAATTGCATATGACCTAAAAAAATTGATTTTTTTGGCATTGATAACATGTTGCCAAATATTTATTTACCAATCTGGTTGGGATGTTATTCCATCTGCAGATAGCATTGCATACGTTGATGAATATAAATCTGCGGTACTTGTAGGAGCAGCAGCAGAATTATTATTTGTATAATCTATAGTAGTTGAAAGGTGATAAGGTGTTGTAGTAGTACTGTAAGGGGTGGCTTGAATTACTGAAGGTTGTTGAGGTTGTAAAAGATTATAATTATAATCTGTTGAAGGATATGGATAATATGCTGGAACAGGAATCTAAAAAATATGTATAATTAATTTTTACGAAATATGCAAATTTTTGATTTTGAAACGTACAAATTCTTGTCCTGGCTTATATTCAACTTCCAACGGTTTAACCATCCCAATATCATCGCTTGGGCTGGACAATAAATGTCGCAACATTTTCTTTTTTGTTGCAGAAGCCTAAAAAAATATATTGGATTACAAAATAAAAAATTACAGTAACAAAAAAAGCACACGAAGAAATGAAAGAAATACAAAAAAAGGGGGGGGGGGGGGGTATACGATGTAGTTGAACTCCGCTATCATCAAATGACCTCTTTTGTACGGAATAAAAAAAAAGAATGTATTTTTTGTCATCGATCAGTTTTTTTTTCAAAAGAAAGCAGGTTTAACAAATATAAAAACAGTTTACTTCATTTTTTTTATTGTTAAAACGGAGAGAAATGGGGATTGCCAGTAGCAACGAACAAAAGCCCCCCCCCCCCTTTGATTAATTCTCTAACAACCCCTCTCGACATAATATTACTTTTTGGGGGTCTCACATGGATTTGCCTTGTGTCTCTTTCTTTTTGTCACTGTGACTGACCCTTTAAATTCTCACCCCCCCCCCCCCCCCCCCTTCTTTTTTTTCTTGTTGCCCATATAAATATATTTTGTAATAGGGTCGGCAAAAACACATATACACAGATATATAGATAGATATATGTGATCTTGGATTGATGACATTTAAGGGATATACACATTTAGAGATATATTTGGATTTTGAACATTCGCGCAAAAATAAAAAAATCTAGGTGACCACTTCCATCATCATCATCAACCAATATATATAATTCGTCTTCTTTCGATCTCTTTCTTTTTTTTTGACGCCAATGGCAGAAATTATTTTTTTTCTACCACCCTTATAATTTTTTGTTGTTCAGATATTTCTGTCACCAAATGAGTTTGTTTCACATTTTTTCTGTTAAAACACCGACACACGAAATGAAACCCTTTTTTTCTCTGTTTTGGGGTGACAGAAGAAGAAGAAGAAAAAAGTTGTTGTAGAAAGAAAAATTGGATGTGTCACACATGAAAATAAAAAAAAAGATGAGTGCGCACACGCACGCCGCTGCGCCGATGTTACTTCGAATATACTATGTTGCCCCCCCCCCCCTCCAATCACTCTTTTTTTTATAACCATTAGAAACGCGCAGTTGAAAAAAAAAGTTATAGCAGAAAAAAAAGCAAAGGGGGGGGGGGATCGATCAAATCCCCCTTAAAAGCGACACAAACAAAATACAACGAACGACTTTAGGGGGGATATATATATATATATATATATTTGCGCGCAAGGATATATTTCTACGTATACGTTGAATGAGAATGCTAGAAAGTACTGATTTATAAATTGCAAAAAAATCCCCCCAACTAAATCAACACATACATACACACACATGAAAGGTGAGCATCAACCTCATCATCATCAAGCATTAAAGCCGTTCAATTTATTTTTTCTCTCCGTTCAAATATCCCCCCCCCCATCAACAATAAATTCAATCCTCTTGGAAAATACATACAAAAAAAGGAAGGTGAACATGAGAAGGTGAGATGGGGAAAAAGAGGTACAGTTTAAAAACGAGAGCAGAGGGGGATAATAGATATCTCTCTGTCTGTCTATTCAGTTATTTAGTTAGTTAAAGTACAAAAAAAAGTGAAAGGTAAATCTATCCTCAATTCATTCATTAGCTTCAGCTACTGCTGCTATAAAAAATATCAACAATCAGAAACAATTTTTTAAAAAAAGTTCCAAAATGCCTTTTCAAAAAAGGAAAAAATGTTTCAATTTACTGATAACCAAAAAATCCGCTCTTTCAAAAAAAATTAGAACACCCAAAAACGACGCTTTTGTTGATTAAAGTTTGCTTTTATATAAATATTTTTGACATGATTTTAGACAAACAAACAAACATACATACATATAAATAATTTAAGATAAAAAAAGAAATCAAAAAAGACTTTCCTTTTTTTTCTCGGCCTTGGCCGGTCAAATATTATAAAATATACAAAAATTATCAAAAATGCGCCATCTTTTTTTTTGATATCCAAAAAAGGGTCAATCAACATTTTATTACTGTATTTTTATTACAAAAAAAAATCAATTAAATAAATGCCAAACTTTTTTTTTCTTTATTCAGAAAAAAATGGTATTTGCTTGCTTTAATTATCTTCAAAAAAAACTTCTTCCATAAAAAAAACCTTATTGCCAGACGTTAATGAAAAAAAAAATGATGTACAATAAAAAAAGTTGTTTATTGTTTCCTGTGTTTTTCCCCTTCCCATTGTTTCCATGATTTATCGGTAAAAAAAATTAATGATGGCAAAAAAAAACTTTTATGGAAAAAAATTAACAGCAAAAAAAAAATGAGCGGCACAAAAATAACGGACGGCAATTTTAAAAGGTCAAACAAAAATTCTACGGTATATATTATTTTTAAAAAAAAAGAACAATTAACTTTTTTTTTCTCTCTTTATCGAACAAACAATTAACAGCGAAAAAATAAATTAAAATTAAAATTGAGGTAAAAATGACTACTTTCAATTTTTTTTGTTTTCCTCCATCTTTTTTTTGGAATGAAACTCGGTCATTTGGAGGGGATAATTTGCATCAGCCTTTCAAAAAAAAAGCAAAAATTAACAACCTTAAAAAATTATATTTATGAGTAAAAAAAAGTAAATCCAACAATAATTTTTCGTTAAAAAAATTGGATTTTAACGCTATATATATTATTTTTATAATATGTTTTTCGGAAAATAGGTTTGTTGCTGCTGCTGTTTTGCTGCCATTGAAAGACTGCTGTTTTTGGGTTCGGGTTTAAAAACGGAATTCATGCAGAAAAAAAAATAATAATAAAAAAATTAAATTACATTAATAATCATAATTTTTAAATTAGAAAAAAAGGGTCACTTTGGAAAGAAGAAAAAAAGGGGGAAAGAAAAAAATTATAAAAATAAGAGAGGGGGGATTTTCTTTCAAAGAATTGAATGATGAAAAAAATGAGTTAACGAAAAACAAATGAATCCGTTTTTTGTTGTTGTTGAAAAATAAAGTGATGGTTGCTATTGTTGAATGGGATTGCTGGGGTTTTACTAATAATTATTATTTAAAGGGACCGGATGTTTTAATAAATTTTTTTATTTTTTGGGTCTCGCACCGATTGAGTAGTTTATTCGACAAAAGATCTTGATTGTCAGGATCTTGCAAAATAAAGTACCATCTCTTTTAATGGAAAAATTGCAAAGCATAAAAAAATCAGAAACTTGTCAATTTTTTTGCTGTTAAAGTGGTGGTTTCTGTTGTTGGATGGGATTGATGGAATTTTTACCAACAATTATTATTTATTTAAAAATCACACATAAAAATGATGAACGGTTTTTGTTGTCAGATGGGATCGGGGATTTATAGTTTTTACAATTATTTTTAACAGTCACACATAAAAATGGAACTTTTAAAAAAAAACACAAAATTTATTGCATAAAAAATATTGAAAACATTGGGGACAAATTTTTTTTTCTCAAAAAATGTAAATAAATAAACATTTTTTTTAAAACAAAACTCAAAAAATGTGTTCTGTTATTTTTTCAACGGAAAAAAGGGATGGCAGTTTTTATTGCACGCTTTTTTAGGTTGTAAAAAGTTTGCAAAAAAACATCGTCGGATCGATCGACCGATCGGAAAAGGGGAAAAAGCAAATGATACTGCTACAACTTGTTTTTATTCGGGCTGCGCGTAAAACAAAAATATTGCAATAAAATTAAAGCTGCAAAAACATGAGATGAAAAAAAAATGCTTAATCAAAAAAGCATCGCGAATTGTTTTAGCCATCTCCAAAAAGGATAGTAACAAAAAAAGACTTAAATGTTTGAATTTGGGTTACTGTCACTTTTATAAAAAAGAGTTTTAAAAAAAATAATTAAAGTGTAAAAACCAAAATATTTACAGTATTCTTACCAAATTTTGGGTAAAACCTCAAAAAAATAATGAATAATAATCATGCAATGCCAAAAAATGACAGAAATAACAAAAACATCACTCAAAAAATATACACAAACAAATCCAATATAAATATATATTTATATATCCGTAGCACGCCCCACAATATTACAACAGCTTATTAAATACATACAAAAACAATATTTTTCATTTTCATCATCCCAAAATTTTTTATTCGTTTCATTTTTTCTCTTTTCTCTCCCATAAATGCAATACATAAAACCTGAACCTTTAATTATCATTCTTCCTTTTTTTTGTTGACCTCGAAATTAAACCTTCCTCTCTCATTTTGGTCTTTCTATATATCGCTTATTTCTTTGCCGCTTTAGCAAATATAAACATGAAAGACAAAACCACCACCCCAAACCCCAAAAAATATACTTTTTTTTGAGGACATGAAAAAAGTACAGGGGGGAAAGAAAACAGACAAATATTATTATTCAAATTCCATATTTTTATATATTTATTTCAACAAAAAAAAGTTTGTAGTGTTCCTCGTTTTTTTTGTCAAGAAAAAAGTCCAAAAATGTTGTTGCAAAAAAAATAAGCAGCAAACTATTTTTTTTTTTCATCTTTCTTCTTCCAAGCTCCCAAGAGTCCTCGAAAAAAAACTAAACTTAATGGGTTTTGTAAGTAAGCAAGCCAGCCAGCAGCGACCAAACGAGCGACAATAACGACGACGACCAAAAGCGCGCAACAATCGGTCGAACAAGTACAACCACGACAACAACAGCGATGATGATGACGATAACATAACATAACGGGGGGGGGGCTATATTATTATAAAATTTTTTTAAGGCTTTCCTCTCCCTTCTGCTGCTCCCCCAGTCTTCTCGTTTACAAAATTATTATTTTTTTCTGTTCAGGTTAGAAAAAAAGGTTTTTGGTGGTCCCCCCCCTCTACTTACTTAATTCTTCGATCAATATTTAATATCACTTATTTCAATTTCAATATAATATTAAAATATTTAATCCCATCAAAACAAAAGAGAAAGCTACAAAAAATTAGCGACCATTTTATGGTAATTATTTTTACATCTGTAAAACTAAAATTTCTCAAATTTAAACTTTTTTATTATTTTTCAAAAGACTCAAAAATTAAAACAACAGCGACGGCTGACATTCATCGATGACCTTTTTTTTATATCTCCTCAATTTCCTGGTCCTTTTTTAAAAAAAAGCGGCTTTTTATGGCCGGCAAATGAGCAAGCAGCACCAGAAAATCGTAAATCGTAAATAAAAAACAATGCCGCAAATTGCCTCTATTTTTAAACCATAAAAAAAACCCTTTAAAAGTATTAAAACAAATAAAACTTAATTAAACAAATTTTTTTTTCCAAAACATATATTTGTATGTTTTTGCAAATGGGACACACCAAAAATAAAGAAGGAAGGAAAGAAGGCTATCAAATATCCATGTTTATGAAAAATGTTTGATACTTGAAAAACAAAATATACACAACCACAAGTTCAAATTTTACTGTATTTGCATTTTTTTAAAATTAATTTTTGTTTAAATTTTAAAATGCAATTTAAAAAACAAATCTTTTATGTTTGTTTCATTTTTGATTTTTAAAGCTAATTTTGCAATTATATTTGGTTTTGATTTGATTTAAAGGTGATATAAAAGATGACAACAAAAAATGGAAGTTGCCGATATTTTGAAATTTCAAAAAAGTTTATCTTCGGATTCCCCGACCTCGTCACTTTACTTTATAGCAAAGTTTCATTTTCATTTTGGAGTTTGCCACGCGTTTTTGATTTTCTAACAGACAACAGCGGAATCGTTATAAGAGAATTTGGAAATAGTAATGAAAATTTGCGTTTTTCGATCAGCTCGAACTCAGCCGCATTACTTCCAAATGCTATAATTGAATCCAAAAATGCTGGCATGGCTATCAGGAACATGCCAAAAAAAATTCAAGCCGAAATATGCAAATTTAAAAATATGGCACCAAAAGTAATTTTCGTCAAAAACTCGATCGCGCACCTTTCATTGGTTATAACTTTGCGGAAATGCTTCCAATAAACTTGAGTGGAACCTAAACTATAGATACCATCTTTGAGAAGATATTGGCAAAGTTTTGGGCGAAATGGGTTAAAACTGAAAAAACGGCATCAAAAGTTTGAACGTTTTTAATTTCAATTTCCGAAAAATTCCGCTGTGAGACTGCGACTTTTAAAAAAAACATTTGAAAGGGAATCAAATTTTTGATTTCTCAAAAAATATCATTATTTTTACTGTAATTATTACCAAATTTAAGTTAAAACCAAAATGAGTGATATTAAATATTCACTATTTTAAGCAACTATTTTAAGCAATTATTATTTTCTTTAAAAAAAGTGTTTTGTAGTTTTGCTTTTTACACAATGTTGTGCAATCAAATACGTGCATGTGTGTACTTTAATACTTTAAAGTAACTCAAAAAATTTTTGATATAAAAAGCAACAAAAAAAGAGAACAATTTTTTGAAGAATAATTTGTTTTTAAAATGTCGGACATAAATGTGGCAGTAAATGGCGATAAATTTGATCTTTCTCAGCCAATTGGTGATTATTCATTTACTTTTAAATGGTTGTTGGATTCTTTGAATGAAAATGATGAAAAATTTCAGAAGTTTCATAAAAATAGAGAAATTGAAAAGGTAAATTTGTTCTTTTAAAATTGTTTTTTTGAATAAAACAACAAAGTATAAATTGTGTATTTTTGTCGTATTTTTTGTCGCACTTTTTGAAAAATTTTCGCATCACTGTTAAAATTTAAATTATCGATCGGATTTTGTTGAAATTTGAATCCGATAATAATCGTTCAAAAATCCATCTCAAAAACCTTTCGTTTCAGTATCAAAAAATAATGCATTAAATATATTTAACTAAAATAAAAATAATCTTAAAACCAAAAAATCATGACCGCTAATCAGGGATATATGATATCCGATTTTTTGGTCGACCATGATTACAAAAATTGCATTTTTTTCCTTCTAAAAAATGTTGTACTAAAATAAATTAATATAAAACTTAATTTCAATCTAAAACTTGTGATAAAATAAGTTATTTTTCAGATTACCTTCTCAGATATCTCCGATGGACAAGGCTATTTTTCTGCTGTTCTTCGATTTATCATAACTTTTACTGATTCTTCCAAAGCTCCGTCAGATGATGCATATACAACAGTTTTAAAAATTCCTGGAACTGTTTCCTTCAAAAAAGCCAATTCAAAAAGTGGTGGAAATAATGAAGTTTTTGAAGCGGTCGCAAATGTTGCAAGTATTCATCAACATGAATGCATTTTCTACAATCAAATTGCACCAATCTTGGAAATTCCACTTCCAAAAGTTTATAAAACTGTTGAAATAGATTTACAGAATCTTGAAGGATGTATTCATATGGAAGATTTATCAAATCTCGGAAAAACTTTGTCCTATTTTGAAAGCGTAAATTTAACTCAAATTAAATGTTTGATTCAAACGTTGGCACATATGCATAAAAATTTGCTTACAACGGATGATGCAATATGGAAAAACAAATTTATGAAACATCAAAGAGGATTTGCAGATATTACAACATTTTTTGAGGATTTAATTGAGCCATTTTTACAAAAATGTAAACGACGAAGTTAGTTTTGGGAATCAAAATCAATATCTAAAAGACTGAAAAATTTGCACATCTATTTTCAGATGCTTTTGAACAATATCTTGAAAAATATCGTAAATTTGCATTTAATAAAGATTACATGATTTACGTCCATCAACAATCTCATCAAGATTTGGAAATTTCACCTGTAATTGTTCACGGGGATATCAAATCCGGTAATATCTTATTTTCCATTGATGCCAATGGTGATATTCAAAATGGCATTGCATCAATTATTGATTGGTAATAAATATTATTACCGTAATCCACTGATATCTAATGTACAATATCTTTTTAGGCAAGTCCTTCGAGAAGGTTCACCAATGTATGATTTGGCATATTTTCTTGTCCATAATACTGATGGAGTTGTGCGTCGACAAGCTGAAGTCTTTGCCATCCAATATTATCATGAATGTTTGGTAAAAGAATTTGATGGGGATAAAAGTAAAGTACCGTATACCATTGAGCAATTAAAGCACAGTTATAATTATGTATTTTTGACACAAGCATTTTTTATTCCATTTTTGGCTGTTTTTATGTTTAATGGAATGGAAAGCAAAATTAAAAGTCAAAGTTTGAAAGATGCTTTCTTTGATTTTATTACGCTTAAATCTTTGCACGCTTATGAAGATGCTGATCGGCTTCTGAAAAATGAAATGAAACAAGTCTTTGAAAAATATAACAATTAAATTATATAATTGATTTTTTTAAAGCTTTTTTCTAATCAATTTTGTTACGCTTTTTAAATGATAAAAAAATTTTTTGTGTTGATTTAAAAAGATTATTTACAAATTAAATGTTGTTTGTTTTATTTTTATAATTCATTTTTAAAAACAAACTTTTGTCATACAAGTAAATTTTTTAGGGTAAATTAAAATTTATATTTAGTTAAAACAAAATAATTGAGAGAATTATTTTTACATATTTTAAATGGAATTTCAGTTTTATATTTATAAAATTTGAACTTTTGAGATTAACCGACGTGCTCTATTTAATTGATTTCCAAGTTTTTCAGAAAAGACTTCATAGCTGGAGCTGACTTTATATTTGCCACAAGCAGCAATACGCTAAAATTTAGTTTTTATTTAAATTTATTCAAATTCAAAAAAAAAACTGCGTACTTGTCCAATGACAACTGTTTCCCCAGGTTCTGCGGTAATAGCTATTGTAAATGTTTGACTTTTTGTAAATGTATGGGAGGTGGTTGTTGATTGCCAGGTCTTCCATTCTTGACTTAATGAAGTTGATGCCGAAAATAGATTTTCAAGTGTAACTCCCACAGATGCCTAAAAATAACACATATTTCACAAAAGTGAATGAATAAATAATATTACTGAAACAGATGAAGTCGTAGAAGAACCACTTGATTGAGATTCTGTGTCAATTGTTCCTGTTTCATAAGAAAGTGTGCAATCAACAGAATTTTTAAGGTTCTTTGATGCGGCACACCGACCAACTTCAATAAGGGTATCTTTTGGTGTACAGGTTACCCATTCTCTAAATTAATATATACATATATATTTTTAAATACTTAAAATAAATGCGTATTTTTTCTTCAAACTTACTCGCATATGCAACTAAGCGAAGATACTTCATTATTAATGTCTTCAAACTTTTTGAAATCAACAATACCGTATTCTTGATAAGTGAAATCTTCAGTTATAGCCTTTCCATTGTCAATCTTATTTAATCACATGATTAAACAATGTGATGTGCCAGATGTTTTTTTACTATCGCATGTTTCACCGATTCCAAAAATTCCAAATCCAACTCAACTATCTCATTTTCGACCTATTTCTGGCACAAGTGATCTGCTCAAAACTGCTGAAAGAGTAATAAAGGAACAACTTATCAAACACTTAAACCTGAATAAATTCCTACCAAATGAACAATATGGTTTCCGGACTGGATGTTCAACAACGAAACAAATGATAATTTTCATGGAAGATGTCACAAAAGCAACGTCTGAAGGAAAAACAACTGATGTTATTTATAATGATCTGGAGAAAGCCTTTGATAAAATCAAAATTTCTGTAATTGAAAAAGAGTTAAAGGAAGCCAAAATTGGCGGAAAACTTTTAAAATTAATTATTTTTCTATTATCTAATCGTAAATTTTTAGTTAAAGTAAATGGACATCACTCAAAATCTGCCGATTCCACCAGCGGAGTATCTCAAGGAGGTGTATTATCTGCAATATTATTTATTATATTCTTTACAAAATTAAGTAAATTATTAAATGAAGATCAATTTCTGGAATTAATCAAACATTTAAAATTTGCTGATGATTTAAAACTTTATTACTCATATTTTGCTGATGAATATGATCCACAACCTCTTCAAAAAGCGCTTGATACAGTATACCAATGGTGCACATCAAAATCTATGTCAATCAATGCTTCAAAAACTTTTCACGTCCAATTTGGACCAAAAAATGAAAATGCCAAATATTTCATCAACAATGTTCCAATCACCCAAAAAGAAGTCACTCGTGATCTTGGATTATATATCAAAAATGATTTAACTCTGGATCCACATTTTGATAATATTTCTGCTGCCGCAACTGGCAAAATGTTTTCAATTTTCCGTAAAGTCATCATAAATGACCCAAAAATCCTTATTCAAATTTTCACCACATATATTCGACCAAATTATGAATATGCCTCCTCTGTTTTTAATATCTCATCAATCAATGCGATCAAAACTTTGGAAGCTGTTCAGAAATTATTTACAAAAATTTTATACCAAAGAAATCACCCAAATGTCAAATACTGGGAAACTCCATCTTACTCTGAAAGATTAAAAATGTATGGAATGATGTCTCTTCATCACCGAAGAATTATAGCTGATATTATGCTTGCTTATGATATGATGATCACTCATCCAAATGAAAAACTGGAATTAATTTTTCATTCAGTCTCGACAAGAAATGGTGGTCATTACGAAACTAAATCAAGCCAAAAAATTGCAACTAACAAATTATTGGATCTTCATTTCTCATCACGAATGGTGTCAATTCTCAACAAATTTAAAATTAATCTTCATGACTACCGTAATCCAAATGCTCTTCGTCAACATCTTCAAACGCTTGATTTTTCTGATATGTTTACTAATTTTAATTAATTTTTTCTTTTTTTGTAAAATTTTTAAAATCAATTAGGCCATAACTATTTTTTTTATATTTTTTTTTACACTTTTAGTAAGATTGATCGGGTAGGCTTTAAAGTGACTGATTGAGACAGATGTCGTGTGCCGTAAACCCGGTTACCCACTGGTCTGGTTCTTCATCGTCATCCACCTCATTCTCTGATGATCATTCTTTCTATATAAGTTTTTCAAATTAAATTAAATTTTTATGGTCTTTTACTTATCCAAAAATTTTTTATTTCTCTCTTTTTTTTTTTTTTTTTTTTCTCACTCTTTTATTGTTTAACCATTATTACTGTTGTTTTGTTTTTATTTTTTTATACATATGTTTTTTTCTTCTTTGCCCACTCAGCCTTTTTCTGGAGTGAAATAAATTAAAATTAAATTAAAAGTTCTATAAAAGAATCAAATGTTACGTTTATTTTTAAACGTATTAAAATTACCTTCCACGAAATTCACTGTGTTCATAAACCTTCAACAAACAACCGGGTTTTACTTGTGCGGAAGACGCCTGATCATTTGATCCTGATTCATCGCTTCTAAAAATGAAAAATATTATATTTTGTGTAATAATTTCGAAATTTCTTCTTTTGTTTCCCAATTTGTATCCTGAAATTGGAACAAAAAGCTTTGAAATAGTTTCAAATTATTAATAATAAAGGTTTTTGATTTTCCCCCAACTTTAGCATGTGCCTTAATTTCCATGATGCAAATTAAAGGGGGAGTCGCAGTTCACATAAATCTTTTCTTATAACCAATCGTGAAAATCAGGGAAATAAAGAGAAAAGACGCAATATTTTTTTTCTTTGACTCAGCAGCGTTTTCTCTTTTTCTCTGCTCCCTCTTATTAAAAGATTGTGTGAAGTGCGACTCCCCCTTTAAAACACATGCGTGTATTCCCTATATATTTTTGCAGCAAATAAAAATTCGGGAACTTACACATCACCAGCCCCTAAAAAGATATTACAAATCAATTATATCACTAATATTGTAAACATACAATCAAGCAACGTTCCTAAGTACACATGTGATTCATCAATAGCAAATGTGATACGTTTTCCACCACAAAATTCATTTTGATATAAAATTCCACAAACCCCAGAAAGTTCTGACATTTCTCTTGCATTTGGACATCGAGCTATAGGAGACAAAAGAAAATATTAATAACAGAGAAATAACAAACATTTTTAACTTTTTCTTTTTTTTAACAAACAAATTGTTATTAATCTGTTAAAAAGTGCTGACTTTTATACCCATTTTCTTATCGAAAAAAAAAATTATGCCGAAATAAGTATGCCAAAATTAGCATCTTACAGCTGTTAAAAACAGGTAAACAGTAAACAAGAAAACATTATTTTTTTTACTTTTGTTTAAAAACATTCTTTTTTTGGGCGGATTAGTTTTTTTCAAACATAATCAATGGAAAATGCATGATTTATTGTGTTTTTTTTGTGGTTCTTATCTGCTGGTATTTTGAGTAAGTACAAAGCAGGTTAAACAACTTTATCGAATGTTGATAATAAAATAATAGTTATTTGTGGTAACAGTTATTTATTGCTTTTTTGGAACAATATTTGCAGGCCTCATCTTTCGAAGACCAAAACTATTTTTTAACAAAAAATTGAGATCTTTGAATTTATTGAACAAACAACAAATTACAAAATATGTGTATCAAAAAAAAAGAATGAAAAATTACTTGAGTGACAAAAACATATGAAAGGGGGGCGGGGATAGTAAACCGGTTATTTATACCTAAAAATATAAAAGTTTTAACTCTCCAAAAAGTATACTGTAACAAATTTATTTTTCAACTTTTTCAGGTGTCTCATAAAAAAAATTTTCTAAAAACAGTAACAAAAAATTCCCAAACCATAAAAATAAAACGTAGAAAAAAATTATTTTTAGCTATTTCAAAATCAATTTCTGCAATTTTATAGCGTTGAATTTGAATATTTTTTATTGGTAGTTGTGCAATTTTACATGATTCCATAATTTGATTTTTTAAATTATCATCCAAGAATTTTGTTGAAATCACTAACATTTGTGGCATTTGTCTTAATTTCATTTTTGCTTGCCTAACAGACCATTTTAAAATGAGGGAAAATATAAAAGATGGATTAACTTTTCTTCTTCCAAGGTATGTTTCAAATTCCAATAGAATTTTACCATCATCATCTTTGACAATTTTAACCCCCTTTTTTGGGCTAATTTTTGGTATATTTGATGTCATTATTTTTAACAAATCTATAATTACATATTTAATGCAGCTTTTAAAATATTAACAAACCTGGTATAACAATAGTATCACTGTGTTTCTTAATTTTTAATCGATCTTCTCCGATATAATAAGCTTGACCATCTGCAATGGTGACTTCCAAAGGTATTTTATTTATACCTAAAAATATAAAATCTTTCAATTCCCCAAAAGGTATACTGTAACTCTTACCAATATCCTTTAATTCTCCATCTTTAATTATTTCAACAGAAAACGTTTTTTCTTTTAAACAAATAATAGCGCCATTTTTAATTTGTTTATTGTCTTTTTCAATAATTAAATGAGATTCATAAAATCTATCAATTGAAATTATCAAAGAAGTCCCAAATTCATCAACAGAAAAATTTTCCAATGTTTCAACATCCAAACTTTGATCAATAGTTTTCATAAACTTAAAAAAATACTTTTTAAATTTAAAAAAATTTATGAAAAAACTTACAGTAAGATTTTGAAATTTTTCGTAACAAATTATCATATTATAAAATGGAATCCCTTCCACGGCATTAACACTAACGAGGCATTTATTAAAACTTGTTGAGGTAAGTTGTGTAATGTTTTCTTTTGAAGGTGCAATAGCGTAATTATAAAATCCATTATTTGCAACATCAAAGGGAGTAAAAAAGAGATTAAAAAATTTCATAACTTTATAACAAATTGCTTGAGCAATAAATTCATGAATATTTTTATTGATTATTGTAATAGTCTTTGATTGAAGAGTATTTTCAACTAATTTTTGGATCTTCTTTTGTTCATTTGTAATTGATTGGAGATGAAGCTCTTTTTGACATGTAACAAAAATATTTGTTGTTGTTCCTTTAACAACTTTTAAAAGATCTCGTTTAATATTCTTGGAAGGAAGGGATTGAGCGGAAAAAATGTGGTAATAATTATGTCCAAGACTTTCATCATTCGGAATATTTTTACTATTTGTTCCATGTGTTATTGTAATATTGTCTTCATTACATGTAATAATACAAAAGATGCCGTCAGGAGTAGATTCAATTCCATGTTCATCAATACATGCCATTATAATTGAAGAAATAAATATTGAATTCCATGTACAACAAAATAATGCAATATTATGTTTGCTATAATATTCTTCCAATAATTTTGCTAATTTACTTTTTTCTTTTATTTCATTTACGGTTAAACGAAATAATACTCCAATTACAGTATCAAGTGGTAAGGATGGAAGTTTTTGCAAAATATCCTCCAAATTCGAAAGTGAAAATACTCGAATTTCTTCTTTAAATGTTCCAACATCAATAATATGAAGTAAAATATCATTTAATTTTGGAGTAAAACATAGAATTGTTTTTTCAGACATTTTTTTTATTAAATTAAATTCTTTTATACAACTTTTTTTAGAGAAAAAACAAGTTTAGTATCTTTGATGCAACAAGAAATATAAGCTTTCTTTTTTTGCAATCGTTCGAAGAAATCTGCTACTACAATTTGATCGTTTTTTTATGCAATCAATATAAAAAGGACAGCCACTATAAACATTGCCTTTCACGTATGAATGAATGCACGAGCCCTTTCTCCCGTTTTTTCAATGAATGCAAAATGGCAAAACATCAAAGTACAAATTTTTTTTTCTTTTATTGTTTAATGTCAATCGTTTAAAAAAAGCAAATCTTTGTTGAAAATACTTTTTTGTAAAATTAATGAAAGATTTTTAAATAATCATAATTTATGCAAACCCTTTTTATTAGAAAGCTTGAAAATTAAAAACGATTTTTGTTGAAACATTTTACAATATATCGAGCCCGTCCGGAGACTAATCCATGACAAAGCTGGGGGGAAGGTGCTCGGTGGATCCGAGGTTAAAACAAATTCCAGGGGTGACACCCAGGTAAAAGTAGGCCATATCCTTAGGATATAAGACGACCATATAAAAAAAGTTCTGGCGAGGGAACGAAAAAAGCACAAATTATAAAATATTTGACACCCTTTTTACAACTTCACTTTTAATGGTTGTACGAAAATATTGACCGCGGACTTTCTCGACTTGAGTTTTGGCCTTTTTGAAAAAATATTTTTCAGCAGTTTTTTTCCAAGTTTGAAAATTGCCTAATTTAAGAAAAATGTGCAGTTTTTCAATATTTTCGTATTACTGTTAATTTTTGAAGTTGAAAATGGGTCAAAATGAAAATTGAACATTTTTGCTCATTTTTTACATTTCCAACGGTTGGAAAAAGAGTAAGATATTCAAAAAATGATAATTTATCATTTTCAACTTCAAAATAGCCTATAATTTTGACAGTTTAAGTCGCCTATTTTGGAGGCCCAAGTTGAAAAACGGCCTAAAAAGTGTCAAGTGCTGGCACTTTGATTTTAAACGGCTATTTTTGGTCCCTCGCCAGAACTTTTTTAATATCCTCGTTTTATATATATATGTTACCGGCTATCTTGTGAGGCCGTCCATCTTGTGAATGCCTAGGCTATCTTGTGAATGCCTAGGATATCTTGTGAAGGACTAGGCCATCTTGTGAAAGGGCCGGCTATCTTGTGAATAAACTAAAAAATCAAAAATTTATAAAAAACAATAAAATAAAACGTAAAAAAAACAATGAAAAAATAATTTTATTTATTTGTGCACGTCAAACTGTTATGGCATCTTGAATTGCATAATCTTCCTTCTCTTCTACATTTGCATTTTTTGTCTTGACATTTGGTTTTGCAATTGCAATGGACATGTCCTTGGCCTCCAGATACAGATTCATCAGCAGCACTATCGACATCAACTTCTGATTCATCATCAGCACTATCGGCATCAACTTCTGATTCATCATCAGCACTATCGGCATCAACTTCTGATCCAACAACTTCTGATACTTTTAATTTGATTCCAGAGTGAAACCGGCTATTTTTGGCGAGCTGAACACGTGGCAATAATGAAGCCCATTTAGAAGTTTTTTCATCTGCCATCATAGTTTGAAAAATGTCCAAATTACGAAACTTACCCTGATATCTCGATTAGCACGTTCAACTGATCCTTGAGATTGTGAATGTCTCGGTTTCCCTTGAATTTTCTTACATTGGAGCCATTGTGACACTAAAGATTTGATGACAGAATTCACAAATTCTTTCCCATTATCTGATTGTAAAATTTGTGGTGCATCAAAGATGGAAAAGATTTCAACTAGTTGTTCAGCAACAGATTCACCAGTTTTACGTTTTAATGGTCGAAGAATTACAAACTTCGTTAAATGATCTTGATAAACCATAATAAATTTAAATTCTCCATCGGGTTTTGCTTGATAATCAATTAAATCAACTTGGCATCTTGAATTTTGATCTTCTGATAATATAGGTTTTACAACAACACCTCGCTTGACTTTGCCTTTCTTCAGTTCACACTTTTGACAACATTTTACAAACATAATAACGATATCTTTTGAAATACTATCAAAATCCTTTTTCAATTCATGAAGCATTCCATCATGACCACTATGTCCAAGATTCAAATGAATATCATAAAGTAAATTGAAAAGAGATGATTCTTTTACCACAATTTTTCCTTTGTGTTGCAACATTTCTCTACCATTTTCCCATAAACATTCATATCTGAAAAACTATTTTTACTTTCGAAATTTTGAATAAAAGTATTTACCTTTTCACCCAATTATATTCTTTTGTGTTAAGCAATTGCTGTCCGCACCCTTTTTTCCGAAACACTTCAACAATTGCAGCATAAATTTCATCACTTTTTACAGGCAAACGGCTTTCTTTTTTGTTACTTTTCCATTTTGAATAAGCTTCGTGAAATAAAATTCTCATTTCTTCTCTATGAGATGGTTCATTTTCAATATCCGCCATAGCTAACTCGACAAAATGATTTAAAATGATTTTTAAGATTAATTAAAATCATAACTTAAATTTTTTGACCTAGTTTTATCTGTTTTCCCACCTTTTTTTGATTTTTTAGTTTATTCACAAGATAGCCGGCCCTTTCACAAGATGGCCTAGTCCTTCACAAGATATCATAGGCATTCACAAGATGGACGGCCTCACAAGATAGCCGGTAACATATACATTCTTTTTAGCTAATAAAAGTGGTATTTGAAACATATTTGAAATTATTTGACTGATTATTCAAGGAAATACAAGTATATATATAAATATATTCAAAAATAAAAAAAACTTCGGGTTGAAATTTCAGTGAATTCACTTGCCTCTTTCCGCGGAACTTTTATTAATACAATAGTTGCAAGCCTTGAAGAATATTATGATGACGATAACTTGAAAGCATTTAAAATCATGAACCCAAAAGCCTTGAAAATTATATGACTTGAATAAAAACTCAAACATTAGTTTTTTGTATTATGAAAACAATAATTTTTTGAAATTCTTTCCCATTTTTTTCCCCCCTTTGCTTAAAAAAATTTTTTTTCTCTTCTTAGGTGGGGGGGGGGGGGGGGGGGGGTGGGGTAGGTCGTAATTACGACCCCCAATTCATGTATGGACGGGATCCGATCACTACTCTGAAGTATGGTCTTTGAGGTGTACTTTGATGAGTTTTATCGAAAAAAGATTTTCTTATATTTTTTTCGAAAAAGCCCGCTCAAAGCGGAAGTTAAGTATCATTCATTTTAATTTTTAAATTTTATTTTCAAAAAAAGCACAGTGCACACATGTCTGCACCTCAATATCTTGAGGGCAGCACTTTAGGTATACTAGAAAGAAAGATTTAATAGGGCAAAACAGCAAAAAATGATTTGATCAATATACATACAGTTTAGACGGTAAAAATTAAAAAAAAGCAGAACTTTTTCTATTTTCTACTACCAATTTTCTTTCTGCTTACCCAGATTCTCTAATCTGCTAGTAGCAGCGACTGCTAACTCATTGCAGACTTATTATTTATTATTGATGAAATTGCGCACCTTCACTACGACGCGTTTTACACGGTTTTGCCATTTTGTTAGGGATCGTCCAGAAATCACGTGACCAAAAAATCAAGATTTTTGGACCCCCTCCCCCCCCCCCCCCTCTGTGGCCAAACATCAAAGGCTTTTACCGAAAACATCAAAGCTCGTGACAATTTGGATAACCCCTTCCTCCCCCTTGCCTTGGTCACGTGATTTCTGGACAGTCCCTTAGAGAAAAAAAAGACAAGTGAAAAAATGAGAGAGCAGCGTTTCGAATATTTTCGAAACTCTGCTCTCTCTCTCTCTTTTACTTGTCTTTTTTTTCTTTAACAAAAAAGCAAAACCGTGTAAAACGCGTTGTAATGCACCTTTTGATACAAAAAAATTATATTGTTTACGACAAGTTGAAAAAACCGTGCACGTTGATGTTTTTATTATTTTATGTTTCCATAATTTTTCAGCATTAATTTCTTACTTGAAAGAAGTCAAACTTTTATATTTTTGCTTTCTTTCGTTGAATTACTTCTAAAAATGGAAAATTCTAAAAATGTTAGTTTTTTAAACATTATTTTATTCTTTTAAATCCAGTTTTTTTTAGGAAATTGTACATCCATTTGATATTGAATGCAAGTTCAAAAAAGCTGATTTGATTGATTTAAAAGAATCTGAAAATGGATTTTTGAATGGAAAATGTTTTTATGCTTTCAATATTCCTGGTCTTCAATATTTTATTCGAATTTGTCCAAATGTAGATAAAGTAAAACATCGAGGAGAAACATGGATTTATTTATATGTAAATGGTTCAAAAGAAAGAAATATTACAGCAAAATTTACAATCTCTGTTGAATCAGCAAATTATTCAAAAAGCTTCAATTATGTTTATCAAGCATATAATGGACGGGGAAATTCATGTTGTAAAACTGCTGATTTTTTTGAAACAAAGAATAAATATTTCGTTAATGGAAAAATTACAATTAAAGTTAAAGGAACCTTGAAAACAGAACGATCTTTGATTCAAGTAAGCAATGTTTAATTTTACCAATTACTGGAACTCTTTTATTTTTCAGAAAATTTCAAGTCCAATTTCAATGCAATGGAAAATTAAAGGGAGTGTCGGAGATAGTGAAAAACTTTTTACGACAGTTTTCCGTCGTTCCAAGTGATGGGGAATGCATTCGTTGCGTGCGGGCGTACAAACTTTTTCATTCCCCATCACTTGGAATGACGGAAAACGTTCATAAAAAGTTTTTCACTATCTCCGACACTCCCTTTAAAGAAGAAATTTTAAAAGCTAAAAAAGAATTACAAAATAAATATATAAACAGTAAACGAATCAAAGTTGCATCATTTTCTGGCGAAAAATATTATCTTTCAATTTATCCAAATGAAATAAAAAATGGAGAACCACCAAAAACAGGCATATATTTAAATATTGAAATGGAAAATGAAAAGAAAATTGAAGCTGTTTATAATTTTTCTGTTGATTCTGTTAATTTTAATTGTGGTTTGCAATACACCTTTGAAACATCTGGTGGACAGGGATATTCTTTATGTTTAACAGATGATCTTTTCGATCCATTAAAAGGATATTTCATTGATGGGTATTTAACTATTAATTTTAATGGAATTTTATTGACTGAAACAAATGAAAAAATTGAATTGAATGCTAAGAAACGTTACAAAGATTTTACCATTGTTGTCGGAGATAAAGATATAAAAGTAAGATCTTTTAAAAAAATGCTGTTAATAATCATCATTCTTAATTTATTTTTTAGGTCCAAAAAGAAGTTTTAATAAAAGCTTCTCCAGTTATGGCAGCAATGTTTGAATCCGGATTGAAAGAATCAGATGAAAATAAAATGGTTATTGAAGATTATCCTTTTGAAATCGTTGATGAAGCCGTAAATCTTTGCTACAATTCTGATATTCTTCCTAATTTTATTTTGGAAGATAAAATGTTGCTTTATCGATTTGCTGATAAATATGAAATCAAATCTATTATGGTATGTTTATTTCGATGTTTTGAAAACTCTATCTTTGAATTTTTTAGGATCTTGTTGAAAATGATTTAATCAAAATAATTACACCTTCAAATGTTGTTCAACTAATTCATTTTTCAAAAAATTTTAATGAAGCAAAACTTTATCAAAGCTGTATTAATTTTTTGCTTAAATGCTCAGAAGCACATACTTCTGTTCTTGGAATTGAAAGTCTTGATGATCATTTTCTTGCGATGCGATTTTTGGATTCTCTTCGTCCTGTTGTATTTGATTGATACTGTAGATTCTGATGATGAAGGTGATGGTGTTGAATTATTTTTTTTGTTGTTTCTTCTTTTTTTAACTAAATATTTGTTCCCAGCTACAGTATACGTTTGTTTCCTTTCTTTTTGAGTGAACTTGATTTTTATTTTTTTTATTATTAAAATATCAGATTTTCGTGCCTAGATGCTATTTCTAAAAGAATCTGAAGTCACTTAACTTCAGTGCAAATTTGTAGGTTTTCAACTACGTGGAATTTAGTGGCGATATTTACATTTGACAAAAATTAACTTTTTGTAAAGAATTATCCCGTAAGTTGTTTGAACTTAAACGTTTGCAGTTATATACTTTGTTGATAAAAATAACGATTGAAGAAGAAGCGGTTTATTATTTATTAGCTAAAGCACACAGTGCGACGCTTTTCCTTTCTTTGGTCACTTTTGTAAAAAAAAGCGTCAAAAAAAAGAAAAAAAAGGTGCGTGTTTCAAAAAAAAGATTAAATAAGTAAATTATAATTTTATTGCAATATTTTGGTCACAAATTAAAGTAGAAGACCTGGGGAATACACCGATACCAAATTTATAATTTTTGGTAAAATTTTTACAGTAATTTTTTCATGTGGTAAAATGCGATTTTACCAGTCTGATAAAATTATAATGCTCTTATAAAAGTAAAATATTATGCTTGCATCGTGTTCAGCATGTTAAAATCTATTAGAATTTGAATTTTTGTAGACAAATATCGATTACAAATTTTTTTATTTCATTTTGAATAATTTTTTATATGGAAAAATTACTTGTAAAAAAAATTACCAAAACACCAGAACTTTTTTTTTAAAAAACTTTGGATTAACGGATTCAGCATCCTTAAAAGTACATATGGGGAAATAATGGGTTTTTTAAACAAAATATTCGCAAAGTTATTGAAACTTTTCGTTTTTGTATGGAAAACTCTACCTCCAACATCGTAAAAAAATCATAACTTTCGAAATATGCAATGAAATGCCTTCCGGTGACTTGCATTATCAAATATTATGATATTAGTGCATTCTGGGCACCTTTCATTCACCACGTATCAAAACTCTCAATTTGTGATCAACCTAAAACAACTAAAATTGAGCAATATGTCAAACATCGAATAAAATGAATTTTTTAAGTATAATGAATTCCAACATGAATTATTATTGTTCCCCGATAATTGTTTCATTATTCTTAAATTAAAAAATTATTATCTGGCGTCTACAGCTAATCCTACAGTATACCAAAATTAACAAATGATGTTGCATTTTATGAGAAAAAACCAAAAAAAAATCTTTTTCTAAAAATAATGGAATTAAATGTTAAATTAACAAAAATTGTTCCCAAACATTATTCTTATCAATTTCATGTGAGAAAACCATCATATTATTGGTTACCACATGATAAAGATTTTTTTATTGTTTTCTATTTTCATACTGTAGCTGATGAATTAGACTATAACAAAAGTTTGATACGTGGTGAATGAAAAATGCCCAGAATGCACTAATATCATAATATTTGATAATGCAAGTCACCGGAAGGCATTTCATTGCATATTTCGAAAGTTATGATTTTTTTACGATGTTGGAGGTAGAGTTTTCCATACAAAAACGAAAAGTTTCAATAACTTTGCGAATATTTTGTTTAAAAAACCCATTATTTCCCCATATGTACTTTTAAGGATGCTGAATCCGTTAATCCAAAGTTTTTTAAAAAAAAAGTTCTGGTGTTTTGGTAATTTTTTTTACAAGTAATTTTTCCATATAAAAAATTATTCAAAATGAAATAAAAAAATTTGTAATCGATATTTGTCTACAAAAATTCAAATTCTAATAGATTTTAACATGCTGAACACGATGCAAGCATAATATTTTACTTTTATAAGAGCATTATAATTTTATCAGACTGGTAAAATCGCATTTTACCACATGAAAAAATTACTGTAAAAATTTTACCAAAAATTATAAATTTGGTATCGGTGTATTCCCCAGGTCTTCTACTTTAATTTGTGACCAAAATATTGCAATAAAATTATAATTTACTTATTTAATCTTTTTTTTGAAACACGCACCTTTTTTTCCTTTTTTTGACGCTTTTTTTTGCAAAAGTGACCACTCGTCGCACTGTGAAAGCATAAGCTGTGATAAACACCCGAAATTAGAAGAGATAAGTAAAAATTGAATTTTTTCGTATACGTGGCTTCAGAATCCTGAAGTCAAAAGAAGACTTCAGATGCCTCAAAAACTCAAAAGCATCAGATTTATTGCTTAAAAAAGTGTTTTGAACAATTCGGAAACAAAAAAACAAAAGTTTTTTCAATTTTTTTACCAGGGGGTATTCTGATTTTGAATTATTTTTTGAAAAATCATGAAAAATATTTCCAAGGGGAATTTTTTTCTCGAAGAAGAAAAAAAAAGTTTTCTCATCAATTTGGCATACACAGATTAAAACTTCAATTGATCGTACTGTAGCTGGAAGTCCTCGTATCAATAATAGCCAAAAAAAAGTTTTCGATGAAATATCCTTTCACCGAAAAGAGTAGTTGAAAGATATTTGGGATTGTCCAGAAATCACGTGACCAAAAAATTGTGAATTTTGGACCCCCCCCTCCGTGACCAAACATCAAAGGCTTTTACCGAAAACATCAAAGCTCGTGATAATTTGGGTAACCCCCTCCCCCCTCTCATTGGTCACGTGATTTCTGGACAGTCCCTTTTCGGTGAAAAGTTCGCAAACCCTCTTTTTGATTTGTTTAATTCAATAGATGATGTTTCTAAAAAATTAAAACTGAAAGAACTTTAGGCAGTTGTTGATGTGACAAAGTTTCTATTTATGATAAAATAAATGAAGGTTTAACAGTTTACCGATTTTTTATTTGTGAACGATTTTGATGTTTCATTTTATTTTTTTTAGTACTGGAATATTCGAGGAAAAAATAATGTTTACTGCTTTTTTTCCCAATATTGCTTTATAGGTCATTGTCTATTGAGATATATGAAAATTGTAAATCCTATTGAAGGGAAGAAAGAGAAAAACATTTCCTTTGATTTTTTGTCCATCCACAAAAAAAGACATTTGGCACCATTGTTTTCAAACAATGGTGCTCAGTGCCAATTTTTGTTACCTAAACTGATGCCCTGCCAGCAGATGCCAAAAAAAGATCAAATATTTGGGTTACAAAAACCATTGCTTAAAAACTACTTTTATTGATTTATTTTTTTAAGGCAAAAAAAGATAAACCATTATTTTTGCCAAAACTTAAAAAAAACCACATTTTCTTTGATTTGTTTTTTCTTGGCATCTGCCGTTCGGCACCAGTCCTGTCTCTCTCTAATCTAATGACCAAAAAAATGCCAACAAATATTGTGTTAGCAAAAAATTTAATATTGATTTTTTATGCCAAAGCTCAGTGCCAATCATTCTGATTTCCACTATTTCTCTTTCACATTTTTCATTAGTTTTTTCAACAATAAAAATTTGTTAAAACAGTATCTCTTAAAAATACGTCGTAAATTTTTTTTTCATAATTATTATAAAAATCAAACAAAAGTGAGTCATCTTTCATAAAATTAATTCCTCTTATCACTTTTTTTACCCCAAAACTTTTACTTACTTTTATATACTTTTTGAAAATGCCAAATTTAACTTTTATGAAGCTTATTTTACTCAAATATGACATTAAGAATTTTATGAAATCTATAATATTTATTTTGATAATTTGATTGTTCCGTTAGCTTTGATTCTGATTATCACCAAAACTTATCAGAAACTTTTTGTTCCAAGTTTTGATGATTGATCAATAATGTGATTTGTTACAAAAAAAACTTTCTTACAAAAAAATGGGGTTTTGTGTTTACTCTATATTTTTTTCCCTTATCTTTTTTATCATTTTTCACGTTCATGCCCAATTTATCCAAATTTGAATGGCGTTTTAGATCCAAAACGACCATATCATAGATCTCTTTTTTTATCTTTTTTGTTTTTTGGACTAAACTTTTATAACAAAGTTCATTCAAAAGGACACCCATTTTGTGCTTATCTAACTTTTAACAAAAGTATTACCTTGCAAAAATATACTTTTATTGTGGGCTTTATCTTTTTTATCATTTTTCACGTACCATTGGTGTCCCGAAATATAGGGGATAATTTTGTCTAATCAGATAAGGCTTTTTGGGATGGATTTCAGAATTCAATTGGATCAACGATCGATCATCAATAATTTTTTTGGACAAAAATAATTTATATAAAAGAACTTTAAAAAAAAGATAATTTTAAAAAGAATTGTTTTTAGCACTTTTTTATTTTATTTTCTAAAAAAAATTACTGTAGATTGCTGATCTCCAAAAAAAATGTTGAATATCAAAGACGATGAGGAATCACAATTATTTAATCCTAAATTTATCGAATTTAAACCAAAAAAGAAAAGAAGTTGGGCGAAAAGAATTTGGCTTGAAGTTTGTATCTTTTTTTTCTACGGTAATCTTTTATCAATGTTTAATTTTTTAGTTCAATAAAATTATTGTTTATATTTTAATTTTGGCTTCATTATTATTGACAGCTTTTTCAATTTTATACCCCTGTACTTTTTCATTGAAGAAGGAATCAGAGGAAGAAATTCATTTTGGGAATGTTGTAAGGCTGACTGATACTCCTGAAACGAAAGAAAGAACAACTTTAACAATCGAGGAAATTCAAATATCTATTTTTTCTATCCTATTTTTTTTGGCCACATCAGTTGGAATTTCATATATTTTTGAAAAAATTAAAATGCCTGGATTGTTAGGTTTGCATTTTTTAGACATGCTATTTTTTTACCGTAGTCATTTGAGGCTGCAAAGCAATGATATGGCTCGTCCCGCCCCAATTAATTTTCATATTTAAAAGTTATGCTAACAAATAAGAAACTTATTCTTTCTTTTTTTTCCAGGTATTCTTCTTCTTGGAATATTATTTCGAAATGTTTCTATTATTCATCAAAATTTACTTATTAATGAATCGGTTGCATCATTCTTACGAAAATTTTCATTTTTAATTATTTTGTTAAGAGCTGGATTAGGATTAGATCCAAAAGCTTTGAAGAAATTGAAAGTTAGTTTTGTTTCCCACAAATTTTCTCTACTTTTACTATTACTTAGAGCGCTTGTATAATGTTGGCATTTTTGCCATGCACTTTTGAGGCTTTTACCGTTGCAATTTTTACAATGTTATTTTTTAAAATTAAATTTATTTTTGGATTATTATTGGGGTAAGTAAAATGTTTTCAAACAAGTTTGTTGTATTTTACTGTAAAAAAATATTTAGTTTTATATTAGCAACTGTTACCACTGCGGTTACGGTACCCGCAATGCTTGATTTACAATCAAAAAATCTTGGAAGTGATCAAGGAATTCCTACTTTGATTAATGCCGCGGCAAGTATCGATGATGTATATGCACTTACATGGGTTTCGCTGATTTTAAGTTCAATTACTTCAGGTTTGAGATACATATATATCAAAATGTTTGAAATTTAAATACCTATATAATTTTTAGGATCAGAAGGTGAAAGGTCTTCATGGCTTTGGACAGTCGCATGTGCTCTCCTTGAAATAATCGGTGGAGCAGTTTTGGGGTGTATCTTGGGTGGAATTCTATGGATTTTTCCATCCCAAGAACTTTCATATCATAAATATCGTAGAATGGCATTATTATTATCTTTTTCAATGGCAACTTTCTTTGGAATGGAATTTCTTGGATATGAAACGGTTGGGCCATTTGCTATTTTGGTGCAAGGTTTTATTGCAGCGATATTTTGGAATCAACAAAAAAAGGAAAATGGTGAAACTTTGATGGAAGAAGAAGAATACCTAAAAATTGGATGGAAATATTTTGGTTTACCATTATTATTTAGTTTAATCGGATATCAGCTTGATTTGAATCAGGTACAGTTGCGGGATACGGTAATAAAAAAATTTGATTGTGTAAAACTGTATAATTTTTAGTTAAACAAAAGCAACATTTTTCAATCCATTTTAATTCTATTCCTTGGACTTTTTGTTCGTTGCATTATTTCGGTATTTGCATTATTTAAAACAAAATTAAATTTTAAAGAAAAATGTTTTGTTTCAATTGCATGGCTTCCAAAAGCTACAATACAAGTTTGTTTTTAAATTTTTATAAAAAATTGATATTTAAATATTTTTGTTTTAGGCAATTTTGGCACCAATTATAATGGATTTAATTCGAGAAAATCCAATTAAATATAAAAAATATGAATTGGAAGGAAAAATAATTTTGACGGTTTCAATTCTTTCAATTTTAATTACTGCACCAGTTGGTGCAATTTTAATTCGATTACTTGCTCCGATAATGTTAAAAAGATCAAAGGAAGAATATTTTGATTCTGATGGAAATCCGGTTCAAGTATTAAGTGGTACAGATTTAAAGAAAAAATTGAATATTTAATTATTATTATTATTTGTTTGGTAAAAATAATTATAAAATATTTATTAAAACGCAGTTTTGCAAACCTGTAACACAAAAATTACAATTATTTTTTGCAAAAAATAAAATTACGGTGGAAAAATGCCATTGTTTGAAAATCTGATTGTTGAAACCGAAGAAAGAAAAGTTTCATAACTTTCAAATTTTTCATCTGATGTTTTTTTTTGAAAGTGCGTGGTCATTAATTATTACTGTAAAAAGGTGATTTCCCAAAAAAAAGTAAAGGCATTCATTACTTTTCAAATTTTAATAAACTTTTTTCAAAATGATTTGTTTTTCATTTTTTGAATGCAATCAAAAAAGCATTTGAAATATGTTTATTGTTTTTTTGGAAGGGAGAGAAAAACAGACAATTAAAAAATGTGAATCAAAAAATGAACCTCAAAAAATAAGGGTCAAATTGGATTAATGAAATCCAAAAAAAAGAGAGACATTTGATTTTTATCTGTTTTTTTATATATTTTTTTGACAAAAAAAACCCTCAAAAATATTTGTTTGGAATTTTGTTTATTTAATTTCGCAAAAATAAATTCAAAAACAATGTAGCTGCTTAATTGATTAAATGATAAAAAACAAATAATTGAATATCCTCTGATACAAAGTAGCCTTGGCATTTATCAACAGAAAAAAAATCGAATTTTTGTTTTACTTTAAATGTTTTCCGTCTCTGAAATGACACTATTTTAATGTTTTTAAAATGTCCATTTTTAATTTTAAAAGTTTTTGTAATAAATCGGTGTTTAAAATTGACAATTTTATTTTTAATAATCACCATGTAAGACAATTTGTCAAAAACAAATCTTTTAAAAATAAAAGAATACATTATAGTACAGTTATTCACATACAAGTATATATACAATTAAAAAATATTTTTTATTTAAAAGAATACTCGTAATTCATTGGAAATATTGGAAAAAGTTTAAAAAAAAGAAACGGTTTTTAAAATATAATTAATTGCACATTTATGCAACAGCAATAATTGAATGATTTGGAGTTTGATTAAATGATGATTGCATACTGTAGAGATCAGCAGCAGCCTCATTTTCTTCTTCATAAATTGTTGGCATTGGTTGAAAGCTTGTTGAAGAAGCAGAAGAGCGACGGCGTTGACGAAAATGTTTTCGACTTTTTTCATTTACTTTTGATTCAGAAACTGAAAAAAAAGAGATTGATAAGATTGCATCAGCATGAGTAAAAGAAAGGTGTAAAAAAGTACTGCTTACCTTTAAGAGATAAAATTCTAAGAATTTTTCCAAACAATGTCTTTTTTGCATGTTCTTCTTCCTTGGAATCAGAAGAAGCAGAAGAAGAAGATTTGGAAGAATTTCGACGAAAATATGAAAATGTATTTTCAAATGCTCCAGATTTTTTTGCATCTGAATGTTCCAATGAAGATGGGTCATTGTTGTAGACATCAAAAGAAGTATTTGCCATTTGAATATTTACTGCCATTATTGATTAATTTTTATTTGATTTGGGTTACGGTAGATAAAAAAAAGGATTTCAACAAAAAGTGTGAACTTTGTAAATTTAAAACTAAAAAAAGAAACAATATTAACTTTTTTAAATATTAAAAAATAACGTTTAAATTAAAAATGAAAAATAAAAATATCACGCAGCAGAAAAAAAATATAAAAGTTTCACGCAAACTTAAAAAACTTTTTTGCAAAAAAAAACTTTTGCACTTTGTTAAATTTTTTATAAACTTTTTTTTTCTTAAATATAAAAATATTTTAGGACTTTTTCTCTCTGAAAACTGTTAAAACTGAAAGGGTTTTTATACATATTTATATTTGGTCAAAAAACAGAAAACAGAAAAAGTGGGAGGGAAAAATGGGAAAGGAAAGAATTACCTCAAAGTTTGAAAAACAGAAAACAGAAAAGAACCATCCCCAAAAGAAAATAGTTTTTTTTAAAGCTCCGCCCTTTTGTTTTTGTCTCAAAATTCCGACGTCTCAAAAGAAAGGAAAAGAAAGGAAGGAAAAATTGGGGGGACAAAATACAAAAAATCAAGAAACGTTGAAAAAAAACCGTCGATCGACAACTTTCAAAATATTGTCCTCAATTTTTTTTGTTATTGTTTTTTTCCGGTTCTAAAAAATGTTTGATACAATCTTAAAAAACATGAAAAATCAAAAATGACCAAAACTGATTCATTTTTATTTTATTTTTTTGTGTAAAAAAAATAATTTTTGATTTATTTTCAAAAATGTTTTTTTGTTTGTTGTTTAATGTTTTTTGAAAAAATAAAGTTTGAAAAAAAGGGAGCCGGAAAAAAGTGATAAATTTTGACAAAGGTCAAAAAATGTTGATGATAACTTTTTCGGGGTTATTATTATTTTTGCAAGTTTGTAGAGATAAAAGAAAGGAAGAAGAACAACTTTTTTTTTAGGTAGGTGCCTCGTTAAGTGATAATAAGCGTGATGCAAAGTCATGCTTTATATTTTTTTTGTCCTTAAAGGGTTAATAGATTAAAAGCGAAGTGATCATAGGTGAAAGTGCTAAAAATGATGCAAAAAAGAGAGATGCTCTTTATCACGTATAATATTTATAATAATGATGTAAGCATCAAAAAAAACACAGGGGAATGAAAGACGGACAATCATTTTTTTTTGATTGTTTGATATGAATTATTTCAAAAACAATAATGTTGGATTTGAATAAATTGGATATCAGAGTTTACCAATTTTTTTTGATATTTGGATTTAATCTTGGAAAAATAGATTCGATACAAATATTAATAAAAATTGGAAGAAATTGATATCCAAATTCTTAGAAGGAGTTTACAAACTTCTTTTTTATTTTTTGGGTCTCGCAGCGATTTACCCGACTAAACGTGACTCATCCTGATTTTCAGGACCTTGTAAAAAATATAAGTAATTGCTCCTTTAATGACAACTTATTATATAAATCCTTAAATATCCAATTTGAACGTAAAAACAAATGTTTTAAGATTACTGTATTATTTATTAAAGTAATACAGTAATCTCAAAAAATCCATCAGTTCAATAAACCAGTTAACTAATGTATCACTTTTATCCTTTCAAATTTATCTCTTTTAAAAATATTTTTACATTCCAAAAATTTTTTATCTCTTCTTTTTTTCAAAAAAATATTGTTAAACAAATTTTTAACCGATAAAAACATAGATATCTCCCCCCCCCCCCATCTGATAACAAACATCCCATTTTTATCATTTTCTAAATTCAGGTTTGATAAAAATAAATTTTATCAATGACGTGATTTTTTAAAGAAAGACAAAAAATAAATTTCAGAAAAAAAAATGTAGCTGCTTTCAAAATTTTTAACTGTGTTTTTTCAGCCATTTTTTTTTAAAAAACTTAAACCCTTGCTTTTTTTTATTATTAAATTATATCGAAAAAAGTGAAAAGAAAATAACGGCTGCTTATTTTTAAAGTTTAACATTTTTTTCTGAGTGCTTTTTTTTGCAAAGTTTTTGAATTTTAAGAAAAGTGAATAAATTACTGTAGTCTTAAAACGGAAAAGAGCAACAACAATTTTAAAGCCAACTCTTAAAGAATGGAAGGAAAAAAAATTAAAATCAAATATCCCATTTTTTTAAGTTTATCTCTTTTTTCCTTCTTTTTTTAAAAACTTTTTTCCTGATGTTGTTTGAAAAAAAAAAGAGAGATGAATGTACACATTTTTTTTGGGGTCTTCAGAAGAAGAGGGAAGAAGAAGTTTTTCTGGCTAATTTAATTTGTTTAAAAAAACTTCATTTTTTTTGCGGAAGAAAATTTTTTGGTGATGGAATATAACTAAAATACACATACCCCAACGTTAAACAAGCAAGCAAAGTTTTAACAATAGAATATATTTTTTTAAAAAAAACTTGTAGTGTTTTCTCTCATTTGTTTACATTCAATGCTTATTGGTGGATTAACAAAATAAAAAAGATGTTTTAACATAGCCACCACTCTCTCCGAAAGTTAGTCAGTCAAGTTTTTTACTGTCTTTGTTTTAGTTTTTTGGAAGCATTGTTTTAAAAGCATCCATTTTTAATCCCCTCTTTTTTGTCAAATTTTGTTCAAACATGTGAGTGCTAAAATACGTTAAAAGTTAAAGATTGCTACTACAAACAAAACTCTTTTTTTTGTAGTAGCAATCTTTAACTAAAATTTCCACCCAAGAGATACATTTGAACACCTCTGTTTTCCAAAACATTCATAATTAACAAGTCACTTTTTTTTCTAAACAAATGCAACTTTTTTTTGCATTTAAAATTTATAATACTTCCGCGTTTTGGATTCTTGGAAACAAGCATACACAACTTTTTTTGGCGCAAACAAATATTTCCATTTTCCCGCATTCCTTTCTCACTCTCACAACGAAAACAATAAAAGAAAAACGAAAAAGCAAAAAAGTAAAAAAGCATTCTTCTTTCTCGACAAACTTAAAAATTCCTGCAATGCATCATTAAATAACTTTTATGAGCCGAAAAAATTGAATCTCTTCCAAAAAAAAATGGACCAAAATTTTTTTGCAAATGCTTTTTTTTATCATCAAAAGCTGTTAAAATGAATCAAAAATTAATGTTTAAAAACATATGATTTTTTTTTCTTGCGCATGGTTGAAAAAAAAAGTGAAGTCAGATCGGAAATCGAAAAACAGCAATTAATATTTTTTTAACTCTTTTATTTTCCCAGGAGTTGAAAGTGCAAAAAAGAAAGTAAGAAAGAAAAGGTGGCTGCAAAATAATTAATTAATAATTTTTTGAAAAAAGGCATAAAAATAGAAACTTGTTTTTCAAAAATATTTTCTTTTCACTCTTTTTTTTCAAACAAAAGGTTTAATAAAAGTGTGTTACTTATTTTTGGGTTTGTTTTTAATAAACTTTTTTTTTTGTAAAAATAACATGGTGATTAACAGGAAATAGAGAGAGAGAGAAACAAAAAAATTAGGAGCAAGAAGGAGCAAAAAAGGTGCAAAATGGGGGTGGAAAGAAAATATATATTTTTAAACTTCTTTTTGCTGCTGCTGCTGTTTGTTAATCCACGATTTTGATTTTTTTTGACACGTGAAAACAAAAAACGAAAAAGCAAAAAAAAAGATAATTACTTGTTTTTTCGCGCGGCTGCTGCGCGCGTGATAAATTTTTGACAGCAAATTTTTTTAGGGATTTTTAGAGGGGCTCCGTTTTTTCTATACTCTAAATTTGTAACAGTTTTAAAGAAGCATGTTTTTTGATTATAGTTTTCTTACACCATAATTGTTAAAAAAAATTAATTTCAACTTCAAAAGATTCAATAAATTGCTATTTTTTTATAATTAAAGGGAGCGAAATTTTGCGTACTTTCAGCATTTTTGGGTCTCGCAACGAAAGGCAAAAACGCTGAAAAAATTAAAATCAAAACGTGGAACTCAGATTGTGTCTTACTTGCTTGTTGTCGGCACTCCCTTTAATTGTTTTTTAATTTGTTTTTCATCCAAATTAAAACTGATTAAAAAAATCAGTAAAAACATATTTTTCTTCCAACTTTTTATGAAACTTTTTACGTGCAACAAAAACTATTATCAAAATTCCGACGCAAAAAAAACTTTAATCAGCTGCTTTTTTTTGTATATTTTTAAAATTCCACGTAAAACTTGGTTTTATGACCTTTAAAGTTGGCACATATTTGCCTGCTGCAACCTTTTTTTGGCACCTCTTTTTTTCTATGAACTTTTAAAACAATTACTTTTTTCCTTACATATCTTTTTTTAAACATTTCATGCATAAACATAAATATTTTTTACAGTGTTACAGTGTGTTCCTAAAAATTTCCAAAAATAATTTAATTTTTATAAAATTCACTAAAAATAGAATTTTTTCAAGTGTTTATTATTATTTATTATTTTTCGTGGTTGAATGAATGGCCCCTCTTAAATCATGATTACGATTTCTTCTTCTTCATCTTTTTTATTGTTGCTAAAAAGCTGCTTTTAAAGATGACGCAAAAATTTTAAATCATTTTTTTTATTCTATTTTATCCAAAAAAAAACAGATAAAAGCTAAAGGAAGAAAAAAAAAAGTGACATCCCCGAAATAAAAAAAATATTTTTATTGTTATTACTTTTTTTAGTTTATTATTTTTGTCTGACGCCGAAAACGACGAAAAAAGAGAAAACAAATTGAAGCAAAACTAAATTTTTTTTTAAAAAAAATAAAAGAAAAAAAACCGACAAAAATATTGTTTTAAAAAAAAAGTTTATTTTTGACAAAAAAAAATAAAGCTTCTGAAATTTGTTTTTTTTGCTCCTTCAAGGATACATTTTAAACAAGTACATGTACAAGTGCATATGACTTAAGCCAACTGCTCCATTTTTTCCACATTTCAATGAGAGAGCTCAATGAGGAAACATTTAATCTTACTTTTTTTGAGGAGCAAATATTTATTTTCTTCTTCCAAAACAAAAAAATGAGTTGAAAAATTGGTAAAAAAACACATGTTTTTAGCGGCTCCTCAAATTATTTGAGCCAAAAATTGAGACTTTCACATTTTTGATTGTTGACTTTTTTTAAAAAAAAAGAAGTAGCACACGTTTTTGCTTCTTTTTTTTTATTTTTGCTTACTTAAGGGTGAAGGTGGATGGGATGCAAGAAAAGCAGCAAAGATGTTTTTGATGAAGATGGATTAAACTTTTATGTTACCACCACTTTAAAGCAATTGCTTTTGTTTTTTAAACAAAATATCTTTGCTGTTTTTGCAAAAAAAATATTCGCTATTTTTTAACCCTAAAAATTAAGTTAAAAATGTAACCTTTCAAAATTACAGTAATTTAAAGCTGTTCACGGGCTCATTTTGGGGCCAAAATTGTCCCGTAGAGGCGGCCTTGTAAAATTAGTTTAAACACACTAAAAAAGCATAGAAAAATGATATTGGGGGTTTTCATATCATATTTTGGCGATGTAGGGCCCTAAAAACGAAATTTGCATAAAACAGCGATTTTTGGCACTTTTTTGCTCGGCAAATGGAAACTAGACGACAGATTCCTCTAAATGAACGTACGTTTGTCGGCTTGACTGTGGGACACAACTCTGTCGTAACAGATTTGCCCAAACTTCTTTTTTTAAATAGACATTGTAATTAGAGTAAAGAGTCCTTTTTACCTATAGATAGAGCGAAAGTCCAAAAATTTTTGAGTTCCAATAGAGAAATACAAAATATTATTCTATTCAAATCTTTCTATATATGTTGGTGAAAGAAAAAAACCGACCGGGGGTTTCTGGCTAACTATTTTTGATACGATCTCTGGATTACAAGATGTTGGGGTAGTTGTGGTCCATTTTTTTAAGTGCTTGAGAAATGAAAAGTTTCTATCAGAATTTTGAAAACTCTCTATTCAAATTTTTTAAACATAGCTGTGTTCATTTTAAGACCAAAATCAAGCGCCTAGCTAACCGGAAAGATGACGATCTCTCCTTTTTTAGGTTAAAAACGTAAAAATGCACCCTCATCACCAAAAACTACACTTTATAATGTATTTAAACGTTTAAAAATGCTGTATTTAGATTGCCCGACCTCAATTTAGTATTATCCAATCATATCAAAGTCGAAGATAAGCACAAAAAATTTTTTTTCCTGACGAAAGTTTTTTCACAATACCCCCAACATCATTGAAATGATATATCTTCAATATTTGATTGTTTTGTATCATTTAAATGGTTTTTATAGTGTTATTATATTATTTCGGACATATTTTGATGATTTTAAATCAAAAAAAATTTTTTCTCAAAAATTTTTTTTAAAATATTTTTGTCTTGGTCCCCCCTGTGAAAAATATTTTTGTCTTGGTCCCCCCTGTGAAAAAAAAATCGAAAAAATCGAAATTTTTTTTTCGGCCCCTACATTTCCCAAATCATTTTTTAATCATTTTTCAGTCATTTTTGAGTAATAATTACTCTATTCCAGCCCTTTAACTCAAAATCCGTCTCTACAGGACATCCAATGAGCCCGTGTTTTGTTGCAAAAAAAGTAAAGAAATTTTTGATTTTTGATGCTCATTTTTTGCTTGGAACATAATTCTCCTAAAAACAACGGATGCTTTTTCTCTTCTATTGTTTAATGATAACAAAAAAAATGTTTTTTTCTCTCTCTGATGAGGCTATAAAGAAAGAAGTCAGTACAAAAGTCAAATGTTTTTTTCTTTTGCAATGAAATATATATAAATGTATAAAATTATTGTTTATTATTATTATTATTTTTGCATTTTTCTTTTGTCTGCAAGCAGAAGAAGAAGAGCAGCCATCAAGAAACTGCATCAATGAAAGAAAAATGTTGTAAACATGTTTTAAGCTTTCTGTCTTTGAAAAAAATATATTTCAAAATTTTTGAAAGCAACAAAAATTACAAGATGTTTTTTCGTTGGACGATGGTGTGTTATCGATGGAAAAGCATTGAAAAAAAAGGGAATGCATTTTTCAATGATGAATCGTTTACCACCCTTTTTCTTTGGATGGTCAAAAAACAGACAGTTTTAAAAAAAAAAAATAAAATTGAAGAACTTTAAAAAGAAGAGTTCAAAAAAAGTAAGAAGAAAGAAAAGTAAACGGAAATGAGTAATGAAAAAAGGGGTTAAAAACCGGAAAAAAGAAAAAGTGATGGAATTTGTAAAACATCTGAGAAAAAAAAAGAAAGTGTTTTCGGGGAAATAATGTCATAGGGAAAGTGTTTGAGAAACATTGGTTGTTTTTTATTTGTGTATTTTAAAAACAGCGAAAAATGTTGACTCAATTGTAGGAGAACAATCATTGAGTCAGCAGTTTGGAGAGGAGGAATTATTTAGTATAATACAGTAACACGTCATAGCATCTATTAAAATGTTGTTGTACAAGTACAATAAAAATGAACCAAAAAAGTTTAACACAGTTACAGTATATTTTTATACTTTTTGTAACACAGCTACAGTATACATTCTTTAACACAGCTGCGGTGAGTTCACTTTTATATTTTCAAAACATAAATCATCTGATTCAAATTAGTATTTATTTTATTTTATACGGTTAAATACCAAAATATTTTGCAAAATTAAACACCAAAATTGAAGGTCATTTTAGAAACCTTTAAAAAAATGATCAACAAGGAAAAATTACAAAAATACTTAAAATTCTTTACTGATTTCTTTGAATTTCTTTGAAAAACATTCCCAAAAATTTACAAAAATGTCACAGTTTTTTCCGTTAAATTAATTAATTATTATAGTTTGTGATTAATTTTGATCAGAGAAAAACTAGAAAAATGAAAAACAACAATTTATTAAATTTTAAAAGACGAGACAAATATTTTAAAGTCTGAGAAAAACAAAAACAATGTTTTCTTTCTTTTGTTTTTTAAAACTTTGACACCTTGGAAATTGAAACCCCCGAACTTCGGGCCCCAAAAAAAAGAGTCCACCGAGTTTCATGTTTTTTCAAAGTTTCAATTTTTTAAAGAAAAGAAAAAAGTTTAAATCACATCATTCATTTTTGTTCTTTCCTTATTTATTAAAACTTTTTTTAAACAACTTTTTTTCCTTAAAAAGGGCCAAAAAAGGGGAAAACGAAAAAAATATATGTAAACAATTTTGGTATTTTTATTGTTTTGAAATGTTTCTTTCTTCTTTTTTTCACTTTCATATTTGTTTATCCTTAAAAAAAATTTTTAAGGAAACTTTGGAGTTGAGTTTAAAAATTGAATTGTAATTTTGATTAATCGCTTTTTTAATATTTTAAGTTTTAACACTTTTTTAGAAATCAAAAACTATTTTTAAAAATCAATTTCGAAAAAAAACCTCTGAAATATGTTTATTGTTTTTTTGGGGGGAGAAAAACAGACAATTAAAAAATGTGAATCAAAAAATGAACCTCAAAAAATAAGGGTCAAATTGGATTAATGAAATGCAAAAAAAAGAGAGGCATCTGATTTTTATCCGTTTTTTTATATATTTTTTGACAAAAAAAAACCCTCAAAAATATTTGTTTGGAATTTTCTTTTAAAATTTTCTCTGATTTAATTTCGCAAAAATAAATTCAAAAACAATGTAGCTGCTCAATTTGATTAAATGATAAAAAATAAGATAAAATTTATGGTATTATCTTTAAATTTAACAGAAAAACGACCAAAAATACTTTGTTCCAAAATTTATTGTAATATAAATAATTCAATAAAGTTAACAAAATATGGGACTAAAGATTGGTAGCGTAATTTTTCGTCGATCTTTCGAATTTGACCAACATAAATGTTTACCTTTTCACACATTTAAACTTTTAATCACGGAAGTAAGCGGAATTAATTTGGCGGGAGTCTGCCAAACTTGAATTGGTGTTGGAAAATGGATAGAAAATTAAATATTTGTTCTAAAAAAACATAAAGATACAACTCTGATTTATTCAAAAAAAGGGTCTGTCTAAACCCTGGACAGGACTCCTAAACCCTGGACTCAGATGTCTAAATGCAGGACTTAAAATACTAAACCCTGGACTGGCATAAATTCAGTATTTCTATACTCTTGTCACAATCATAAACCTCAAAAACCACTTTGAACATGTTTTTATGTCGGTCCAGGATTTAGTATTTTGAGTCAAGGATTTAAGAATGAATCTATGGAATAAGCCAGTCCAGCGATCCATCCAGTGCATGGTTTAAGAAAGCCTTCCAAAAAATGCAAATGAATTGCTTAATTTTTATGAACAAAGGAAAATTGGCATACTGTTTTTTCGCAAATCCCTACTTTTAATACATACAAAATTCAAACATATTTTACTTATTATTACCGTTTTTTCGCAAAAAGTCTTTTGTTTTGGCGTTAAAAAGACTATTAAAATTACAACAACGTTTATATTATTTTTTGAAGATAAGATTTAAAATGTTTGATTAAATATACAAAACATGATTTACGAGGGAACCTCAACTTATGTCCCAGCCATTTTCCCTCCAAATATAGTTTTTCGGCATTGTTTAGGGTCAACATTAAACATATTTCAGTATTAGCGGCTGACGCCCCCCAAAAGTCGATTTTTTAGACCTTTAAAGACACGCGATTTGCCTTGTTAGAAAAAGTAACCATTTAAAAAACATTTAATAATTTAAAAAATATATGCAATTTCGTTACGATAAAGCTTTAATTTGATTTATAAAATAAGCAGGATTTATCAATTAAATAATCAACAAATGATAAAAAAATTGTTTAACTCTTTTCCATTACTGTATATAATAAATCATTTTTAAAATTACACAATTTTTTATCCATAAAATAATTTTATCACAATTTTTTATCATTTAATAAAATATAATTTTGCTTAAATAAATATTTAAAACATTTTTTAATTGAAAAAAGTAATGAGTTTATCACTGTTTAAACAGGTGTTAACACATTTTAAGCAGAGAAATATGTTTTATATTAAAAAATTGGGTGTGTTAGAACCAACAAAATTTGAATATAAAAAGATTCCAGAATTTTTTTAAATAATCACAGTTTTTTTTCTGTAAACTTCAAAACTTTAACGGAAAAAAATGTTTAAACAAATTGCTTTTGGAATTTTGGTTGCTTTTGTTGTAATTGATTTTTCACAGGTTTGTTATTTGATTTTTAAGAATATCTACAGTATCCCATTTATACAGGCATGTGCACCTCCACCAAGCAGCGGTAACAGTACTGCTGGGCGAAAACGTCGGGATGTTGAAAATGATGGTGGCCTTTCCGTTGCTGTTACAACTTTATACGATTTTGATGAAAATGAAAATTCTGCAAATATTGCATCCCTCGGACAACAACTTAAACAACTTGCAAAATCTCAACAACTTGATTTGACACAATTTGGTTCCATTAAAAAGGCAGTTGAAAATGATAGCGGGCATCTTCTTGTTCGATATTCTGCAGAACGTGGAAATTGTGAAGCTGTTAAAACATTTGTCTCTCAAGCTGTTCATCTTTCACCGGTTGTAAGTTTACCAATATTCTCGGATAAACTTTTTAATCCGATACGAAACTTTTTAGGTCAGTAGTGCATCAGTTGATTGTGATGGAGAGAATACTGTCGTTGACAAAGAACAACAATAATAATAATAAAAATACAATTTTTTATTCCACTATGATGGATATTTTTGCTTTAAAATAAAATCCGTAATGTTTTTAAATAAAATGCATATTTAAACATCTCTTTCCCAAAACAGAATTAAACATTGGTCTGTCAATCAAAATTGTAAAAGTTCACTCCTGTAAATTTATTTTTTGCTTGAACTTGCTTTACACACAAATTTACACATGCTTTGAACCTTCACATAGAATACAAAGTGTCCAAATAGCTACAAACTTTTTTGTCACTTCTCATTTTTCATAAATATTTTTTGGGCTTTTAATCCGATCCCGCAAGCAAGGGTTGTTAAACTTAGGGTAGTATAGCTGAACGTGGATGCAAAAACAGGATAAAACAACCGCTGAATGTTTTTACATTATTTTTTGAATTATAATTAAGGGCTGCAAACAATGTTATGATTTTTGTTTTTCATAGCTCGCACCCCCCCCCCCCCACTGCTCGGTGCTTTTTAAAAAATGGCCCCTGGGCGGTGGAAAATCGGACCAAATAGAACACTGTTTGCAAACTACAAATCAATCAGTAATTTGATATTGCAATTTAAACACATTTTGACAAAGAACCAAAGAAACTCGATCACTGTTTTTTTGTTAAAAAAAGGTTTATCAAAATATTAAAATTATACCATCGATTAATTTTAATTAAAATTGTTTACCTTATTTTATGATAATATCGTTTAAAAAGGCTATAAGCATGTCAACTTCAAAAACGTAATCATTTATCTTTTAAATAAAACTTTTTAATAATTTTAGCTTTCAACAAATTTATCAATCATTTGAAAAAGCTTTTGTTGGTGCTTTAAGGCATTTATCTCCAGAATCATGTGTTCGATCGGTTTGTTGCAATCAACCTTTATCATCCATTGATAATCAATTACATATTTTCATGTAAATGTTTTAGTCTCTCAAATATTCGCATCCAAAGTTAACAGTTCAAAATACAATTTATGATCTTTCAAACTCTCAAATTCATATTATTGCGTTCGGGAAAGCTGCAATTTCGATGGTTTTAGGAGCTCAGAAAAGTTTCGGAGATGTTATCGCAGGAGGAATTGCATCAGTTCCATTTGGAAGCTCGTAGGTTTTAAGGTTTTTGATTTATTTAATCCATTACATATTACAGAATACCAAAAAGCAACTCAAAAATTCAATTCTTTCCTGGTGCAAAACATAATTTGCCAGATTCAGATGCTGAAGAAACTACAAAGAAAATTGAACAATATTTACAGAAACTTGGAAATAAAGAAGTTGTATTATTTTTAATTTCCGGTAAGTTTAATTTGTGTATTTTATAGTTTAACTTTTTTTTAAAACTAATTTTCAGGTGGCGGATCAGCTCTGTTACCAGCTCCAATCGAAGGAATAACATTAGACGAAAAATTAAAGATTATCAAGCTTTTAGCTAGAAATGGTGCAACAATTCAAGAGTTAAATACTGTAAGAATTGGATTATCAAGAGTTAAAGGTGGAAAACTTGCAAGATTGGTTAAAGGAAAAGTAAGTATCCTTCCCCTAACAAGAGAATGTTCGTTTGTTACGTAAGCGAGCGTCCTATTGTTATTTGGTATTAAAATAAAGATAAAAATGCGAGTAAAACAAAAATCATAGGCGCATCTTCCGGAGGTACTATTGCAAAAAAGATACGGGCCTGTGAAAGTGAGATCCGAAAGGGAATGAAAAAGTTGATGCAAATTGCTGGGGAATAAAGAAAATGTAAATGAGTTTTTTTTAATTTTGGCTATGAGTTTTGTGATTTGCATGGGCACTTTAAAATTGATATAAAAGTAAATGAGTGCAGAAACATTGAGCTCATTCGTATGAGCTTTAATCAAGTTGAAACGTTATGTTTCTTCCTTTAAGCTTTGCTTTTCCCGGCGGAAGTATTGCTGTGATTTTTAGCCGGGAAGTGACTTGCTATTAGCCCGCCAAAAAATTTATTGTTTTATACGTTGTTTGGGCGTTAAAGGGGGAGTCCACCCTCTAACAAATTTTTTTTGGATATTGGTGAGTTCCGGAGGTGGCTATAAAAAAAGTGAATGCATAAAAAGTAGAATGAAAAAAGTACGAAAAATTTGTATAAAACATGCGTGTTCTGCTATAAATTACAGAGGACGGGAATTTTTTCATTTATGGTATCATCAAATTTGTTGAGGACGGTAGCTTGAAGCTTTTGCTGAAAGTTTCACGTCGTTTTTTTAAAAAAAAATGCAATTTGTCCTATCGCCAATTTTTTGATGATAAAAAAAGTATAGTGTTGTGTTACTTTAAATTTATGGCTTAGGCTTAGCTTTATTAAACAGTGCCAAAAACATTTTCTGCAAAGAAAAAATGTTTATTGTTAACATGAAACTATGGTGGTCCACCCCGAAGGGGTGGAGCACCTCTAGTACTGTAAATAAGATTAATCCATGTACAATATAATATTTTTAGGCCATTTCATTAATAATCTCAGATATTATTGGTGATCCAATTGAATTTATTGCAAGTGGTCCAACAGTTGAATCAAACAAAAACCAAAAAGAATCTGCTTCATCGATTCTTCAAAAATTTTGCAAGGATAATGATTCATTTCCAAAAAATGTGTGGGAAATACTTGGGAGAGAACAAAGAGAACAAGAAGATACAAGTAAATTGTTAAAGTGTAACGACTTCTTTATCTACCGTATTCATTTTTAGAATTATCAAACGTCCAAAATGTTATCGTCGCAAGTAATTCAATTTTCGTTAAAGCTTTGATCGAACACTTGGAATCCGAAAATTCTAATGAAATAAAAGCATCAATAATTTCAACAACTTTTGAAGGAGATGCAACAGAAGCTGGAAAAATGTTGTTTGAAAAAGCTTTATCCGCTGCAAAATCAACTAAAAACGAATCATGGAACTGTGATATTTTTGCCGGTGAAACAACTGTTTCATTTCCTTCTCCTTCACCGCCTAATGCCATTGGAGGAAGGAATCAAGAAATGGCCCTTTCATTTTTTCTTGAACTTATTAAATATCGAATTCAAAATTTTAATGATTCCGGAAAAGTAACCCTTGGAATAGCGTGCCTTGGAACAGATGGACAAGATGGCCCAACTGATGCAACTGGAGCCTTTTGCTCCACCGCTAACATAAGCGATTTATCTCAAGCGGATCTCAAAAATCTAAAATCAGAAGTTGAATTCCATCTATCTTCAAAAACATCCTACAACTTTTGGACAAATTTCGATGCTTCAAAAAATCATGTAAAATTAGGCAAAACAGGTCATAATTTGATGGATATATATGCTATTTTCTACTTTAAGCACCAATAACAATTAAATAAAGAATTATACCATCTGTTTTTTATCTAACAATGTATTATACCATACATTGTTAGATAAAAAACAAATCAGTTAAAATACTTCTCAAAAATAGTGTTTTAAAAAATTTACAAAACCTATCACAGAAACCATGTACGAAAAAAAGATTAAAAGAGTTTGACGAAAAAATTGCGTTATTTACAAAACATAGATTTGAAGAAATTCAGGGGCAATGTCAAAACAGGTATTGGATCAGTGGAAGAGGGAGAAAATTAAGCTTTGGATGTACTTTTATTATCAGATGATGATGTTTCAGCAGAAGGGGATTCAAAATTTTCCCATCCATCAGGAGCATCAATGGTTGCGCGAGGGGTAATAGGGCCAGATGGTTCAACATCAGATACTTCATCAGGAAGTTCCTAAATATAAAAAATTGATTAAGTAATAATAATATTACTGTAGATGCGTACATTTAATTGATCGTGAGTGCTACTGCACATGCTCCAAGTTTCATCTCTTTCATGTTCTAAGCTATCTGGTGTTGATTCTACAAAATAATTTCATACTAGTTAGCTTACTTATATTTAAAATAAAACCTTACTTTTATCATCTTTTGATTTAACATTTACCTCAAGCTGTTTTTCCTTTTCCAGTTTTTCTTGTTCAGCGTTATACACTTTAAAGAAATAACGATCCCAAAATGTATGATTATCTAATTCAGCAGGAACAACTTTAGCATAAAGTTCACGAAGTCTTGGATTATTCCCAAGAAGGGTATTTATTTCTCCATTATATTCAGCAATTTTAAAATCTTTTAACCATTCTTCATAAATTGTCATATGTTTTTCAGGAGGACATAGGAATGTTTTTTCATTATTCTGAATTTGTAATAGTTCATACTAAAATTACTAGCTATATATTAATGAAAAAATCTTAATCAAAAGCTTACTTGATCAAGAATATTATTTCTAATCGGGCCATATTGAATTTTTTCAGTATAAAGATGTTCATCTTTAGTTGTATCTTCGACAGCAAACTTTTGTACAGTATCAACAAGTTTTGTTAATCCACCTTTCATCCAACCCATACCAAAACTTGATGAAGTTGACATAGATGAAGGTGGTGGCTCTTTTTTAGCTTCTAAATCAGCAAATTCTTTCTTTTCTTCTTCAGTTCTAAGATCATCATCTTCTGCTTCATCTTCTCCGTCAGGGGTTGTAACAAATTGATGAAAAAGTTGAGCTTGATTTTTAACAACATCAGTCGTGGCAGATGCAATTGCCGTAGCTTCTTTAGATACAGTATCAGAAAATTCATCAAAATCTTTCTTTACAAGTTCAATAGTTGAAAACGTCTAAAATTAAAACGATTTATGCAACAACATTTAAATTAATAAACGAAAAAAAGTTATTCTTCCATATTTCACACTATACAAACCTTATCTTTAGCTGTTTGAACAAATGAAGACCCCCAACTTTTTCCAGTAGCAAGCCAATTTGCAAATGGTATCGATTCCATAAGATCAGGGTCAGCAGGTTTTGATGGTTCAGAAGTTTTAACAGCTTCATCCACAAGCGGGGTTGGGGTTGCAGGTTGTTCTTTGGTATTTTCAGTATCGCCCATTTTTCTAAAAAGATTTTTGTTTAACAATAAAAACAAAACTTTCTCCGACCAAAAACAATAGTTATATATGCGACCAAAAAAAAAGTTTGTTAAACGAACAAAGCACTTCAAAAAACATGTTAAAGGAAAAAGATATGAATCAAGATAAAAATCAAACAAAATTTCCTCTCCATTTCTAATGTAAAATAGCCTCATAATCGGTTTTGATGGCGCAATAAACAATGCTTTAACATGAACAAGTCAAGGCCAATGAAAGCTAATATTCCTGTTTTTTTTTGTTATCCCAAATCTATTCTGTGTTGTTAAATAAATCAGATATAAACAAAAAGTGAAAAATAAAGAAAAATAAACCAGGAAGGATGCTTCAATCGATAGCAAAATCAATCAAACATAAAAAAAAGAGAAAATTCTTTTTAAAGGTCATGAATAGAACATATAAAATTTTTGTGCAAATATTATAAAACACTCAGATCATTGGTAAACTAATCATATATATATATAAACATAAAAGAGATTTGGGGAAAAACCATATGGCAATAAACGAATATAATAAAATCTAATGAATGCAACAACAACAAAAAATACGCACGTGAGAGAAGAAGGCAAGCAACCAAAAAAAAACAATCCAACACCAAAAAAGGGCAGAAGCAATTGACAGCGGCGGCTTATATAAAAGTGGTGATGAAGGATCTTGTAACGAAAGAGAGAGAGTTTTGTTAATTATAAAAAATGTGATTTTTTAAATGTTCATGCTAAAACATGCTTTATAGCTGTCTTTTAAATTTAAGCAAAAAAATGGTATAGAAAATGAAACAAACAAAAAAAACAGCAGTGTTGATTTCAGTATTTTTCAGGACACGTTTTCGACGCACTTTGCTTGCATAAAAATTGTTTAAAAACAATTTCAACGTTTTATATTTTTTTTCAACTCAAAAATATTCCTTTGAACCAAAGAATGATTACATATTCCATTATCTATGTATGTTTTAATAATTAAAAAAACAATGGATTAAACATATCGCTATTAAATTTACAAAAAAGTCATTTCTACGGTAACCCTCTAACATTACAGTAGTCCTTTTTAAAGGACTACTTTTTTTATATATATTTGTTAAAACAAATAAATATAAAAAAATGTTGTCGTAACAATTAAGGTGTGTTAGCAACTATACAATTAATCAGATTTATTTAATAATAATATAAATACAGTCATTTTACAATATTTTTACCTTTTAACAAATCTTTGCAATAACAATATGAAGCATAGAATCCTCTTTCAACACAATAAGCTTGAGGTCCATAAGCATCCATTCTTGGAAATTTATCTGATAAAATTTTCACGGTTCCATTACTATTATCATTAGAATCTTGAGATACCATAGCCCAAAATAGACCATTTCCAGGAAGAGTGCTGAATGTTACTTTAAAAATCCTTTCATTATCATTTTTATCATCAAATTCATCAACATAAATTCTAGCATTTTCATCAAGAGTTAACGAAGTACATACACTTGTTTCAGGATATTTTAATAAATCCAAATTCATTTGAGCAACCAATAATTTTGCTGCAGGTAATGCAATTTCATTATTTTTTGGTAAACGAGTTTTAGTAGCTTTACAAATACAATATTCAAATGGAATTCGAAGACGATCACATGTTCGAGGTTGTGGAAGTGGATCAAAAAGTGAGCTGCCTTTAATCAATGGCTCAGGAGTACGAGGATTTGAAGGCTAAAAAATATTTTTTAAAAGCAGATATCAGCACTTTAAAAACTTACATTAGTAATTCCAACCATTGTAGCATATATATCATAATGAGTTATCAATTCCTTCGAATTTTCTTTTAAATTATTAATTAAAGACTCATTACGTCGAAGATCTTTTGGTACAGAAAGAAAGAGAAATGGATTATTATCTTCAATTTCCCCAACATTTGTTTGCCGCACTTTTCCAAAACGATTTCCGTGATCTCCCATAACAAAAAGAAAAGAATTATCCAACTAAAAAAATAATATAATTAATAAAACACATAAATAAATATCACTTACATCTGCTCGAGAACTATTAAAAAAGTGATAAAAATAATCATCAGCATGTGATAAAGCATTTTGATCATCATGTGTCAAATAACTCAACCATGCTAAAACGTTTTCAATTATATTGAAAATTATATAAAAAGTAAAAAACTCTCTTACTCAAGCTAAACTTTGGTTTATCCGGATATGTTTTCAAGAAATCTTTCAAATATTCAAATTGATAATAAAAAGTTTCTCGACATGATTCCCCATAAACAATTTGGCTCATTCTTGGGGATTTGTATAATCTATTTTTAGCTTCTACTCTGAGTTGAAAAGGTCTAAAATGTAATTGTAGACTGATAACAAATATATGTAATTTCTTACCTCATATAATGATCAACCGGCTTATTCTCAAATCCCAAACAATCTGGCCAATTAAACACTCCTAAAGCCCAATCCTCTGACATCATTGTAACATAATCATCATCTTTAAAACGAAAACCAATAAATTGATCATCATCCAAATAACTTTTACATGAAGAATTGAATGATTCACCAAAGTAATCAGCATGATGTCCACGAGAAATTGGTGATTTTGGGATAGAATATATCGATTTTCCTAAAAACTCAAGATAAAACTTTTTTATAGCCAAAAAAAAACAGCTTACCTAAAAGAAGCCCAAATCCATTTGGACGACTATTAAGTCCAATTTTATTTAAATGCCGAAATGAAATTGATTCATAATATTCTCGAAGAACGTGACGTGTTTTTGGCATTGACCGAACAAATTGTGATTCAGAAACTGAATCAAATAAAATTATATGTACATCATATTTTGAAGGAGATTCACGTGATGATAACTTTGCACTAAAATAATTTACAATAATGGTTCCCAAAAAACAAATAACGCTTACTCAAGACGAAAAGTTTGAGCATGTAAAAACTTGTAAAATTTACTTGTTGATGGCAAAGATTGGCATTCAACTTCGACAATATCACAAAAAGGTTTTGATCCATTGACAAGTTTATTCCATTCATCAAAGTTTATGCTGTAATCATCTTTTGGATAAAGACATCTCCAAAGACATGCAACATTGCTAGATTGAGGAGAAAGAAAAAGTTGACCATCAATAAGATGAGTAATTTGCTTTACTTTTGGTTTACATTTAAGAGCTGGATCTTCTTGCTGCCAAATAAACGCGGATATCGTGGGATCCCATGGATCAAGGTCAGTCAAATCACAAAAATCTAATAAAATATTGCCGCTACTTTTATTTGTTTCTGCTGAATTCAAAGTAACTGCAAAAAAAGTAAGTGTATACATATATATATATATATATATATGCACGTGTTGCAGCCGTTTTGTGGAACCAAAATGCTTCACAAACCGGTAACAACATACATATACATATGGCATGAAGAAAAAAAGAAAACAAACCATTTTCTCCAGAAATTTGTGGTTCCCAATATTTATATATCTCCGATTCGTCAGTTAAATATGCATAAAGGAATCCCAAAAAAAAGACTACAAAAACTGCAAACATTGAAGCCAAAGTTGCACGATCCATTTCTGTAAAAATTTAAAAGAAGAAGAATTCCATTCAACATTCAAGAAAAGCAAAACTGAAGGCAATGTTTTTTGTTGTGTTTTTTGCTGACAAAAATTTGAAAAAAACGAATATTTGCGAGAACAAAAAAAATCGTGGTGACACTTTTGAAAAGTTCTCGCGATTTAATTTTTTTGTATCTCAACACATTGCAACTGTTGTTATATTCTTTAGCTACACAATGGATATATTAATAACAGCACCGTTCTGGTTTTGGCCCCCTCACATTTAACATTTACAAATTTGCATTAAAGCAGTGAAATCGGATTTCAAATTCAAAACAGGATGGCTATAATAAACGGGTGTTTTTGTGAATAAAAAAAGTGAGGGCGAAAACGTGAAAAATGTACTGTATGTCTTAAGATATTTAGATATATTCCTACTATCAACACAGAACATTCATCTGAATTTCGAAACCTCTATGTTGACATTCATTAAAAGATTAAATCAATAAAAAATTAATCTTCATTAAACACAAAATAAAAACACATTTTTTAAAAATAATAATTAAAGTAAATATATATTATTTAAAAAGATGTAAAATAATAGGCAAAAGCAGAAATTAGAGTGATTCCAATAAAAGTAAATTGAGTAACGATTGAAGGAGCAGCACCAACTGTAACAGAATATTGCTTCTTTTCCATAAAACCAACAAAATCATTCAAGTATTGGCCCCAAATATCGGTGTAAAATTCTAAAAATTACATATATATATTTTAAAAATAATTATAGATATACTGCAAATTATCAATGTTGCTTTAACTCCGACGCGTCGGAGCTGCTCCGGAATCAGAGTCAAATAAAAATTTTCGGCGCAACACTGACTGCTCTGCTAAACTACAGTAATAAATCAATAATTACAGTATTATCCAAAAAAAAAAACAAAAACTTACGTGAAAATTTTGCTCCCATTTTAGGTGTTCCAACTTTTTCTTCAATAAAATTATAATAAAAATCTTGCATTTTATCATACAAATTATTGAAGGCTTTATCAAAGGTATCAAGATGCGCAAATTCAGTATTATCTTTTTTTGTATCATACCATTTACTGCATGTTGAATTCAATTCTCCATCTTCTTCTTTCATCATAAATAATCCAAGCATTAATGTTCGATGAGCTTCATAAAATTCTACAACACTTTCTTTTGTATGAACAGTTTTACTTTGAACATTTGCAATTTTTTCTTTAAGAAATCTTGCATAATCACGATAATCTGATTTTCCTTGAGGATTTGTAATAGATTTTTCTTCACCATTAATAAATGCCGCATAAAAAATTATAATTAAAATAAAGATGGAACAAAAAGATGCTGATTGAAACATTTTTTTGAGAGATTAAAAATCAACAACGACGATGATAAATTTGATGACAAATAAATAAATGATGATGAAATGAAAAAGTGATAATCAAGAAGCAATGATCACAAAAATGAATTGAGAAAAATATATGCAAATTTATGAAAAATCTTTTCTTTCTTTGAAGTTTTAGCCAGATGAATAACTTCAAAGCAAAAATTGATGAAAAAGTTTTCAAAACATGGAAACTTCAAAGAAGAAAAATTTGAATTTGAAATGTCCCTGATAAAAAAAAGGTTTCTAACCGGCATCCAAATCAACAAACGTCAGATACAAGTTTTTTTTTGCAAAGTTTTTATAAAAAAATAAAAGTAAAAATCAAACAAAAATATAAATAAATAAATTAAAAAGTTTCAGAAGTTTGACACGAAACAGTTGTAAAAGCTGTGATAATAAATTCTTTATCAAGAAGTTCCATTTTTGGCACCGGATATTTCATTTTCAAGCAAAAAACTAGAAAATCAAGACACTTTTTTTGAAGTTTAGTGGCATTTGCTGAAACAGCACAATTTGCAATTTCACAAACATTTGAGACAGTAATCCTATCACACAAAAATCCTTCAAGATTTTCCTAAAATGATAGAATTTAATATATTTTAGACAATTTAAAAGCTTTCACCTGAATATTTGCGATATTATATTTATCTGCAAATTTTAAAAGTAAGAAAGATTGATCAAATGAAATATTATTATCATAAGTTTGGTGATAACAAAGTTTAACAGCCATTTCAACAATGTCAAATGAAAAATCAGTAATTTCGACTTTATTTTCGATGGCTTCTTTCATTGAAGGTTTAAACATTGCTGAGAATACAGATGAATGAGCAGCAAGAACGCATTTATGTACCTGAATAAATTTATTAATTAATAACCATATATGTAAGACAACAATTTAAAAACTTACTTTTATTTCTTTTCTATCAGCAAAAATTGTAAAATCTTCAAAACCTTTGTTCCATAAATCTCCAAAATTTTTTGATGGATTAAATTTAAATTTGAGAAATTCCATTTCTTTTTTTGATTCAGCATTTTTTTCTTTTTTTAAAATTCCTTCAACTTTAACAGTGAATTTTCCATCAACAACAAATTTCCTTTCCGAATCAAATAATTCATCTACGGCACAACAGAACCATCCATATCCTTCATTTACAACAAAAATATAATGAAACTTATAACTCCAATTTGCAGTTTTAATTAAAATTGTGTATTCAGCTTCAACTTTCTTTTCATCTCCATGGATCAAATGCAAAGAAATAAATGTTTTTCCACGAAATTCATCATTATGACCATTGGGGTAAATTTGAAGATAATATTTAACTCCAGAAGCATTGATAGCAGTAAAAATATCACTTTGTATATATTCATTTTCTTTTGAATCTTTTAAACTTTTTAAACGATCTTCAGAAATTTTCCATTCAAGAGCAAACGGATATTCGATCATCTGAAAAACAGGTAATAATAAAATTAAATCTAAACTTTTTTTAAAAAATCGTTTAAAAATTTAACTTACATGATTAGATACAATTCCAGACATATTTAAAAAAAATTAATTTTAAAGAAAAAAAACAAGTTTCTAAAATATGGTAGAGAATTTAAAATGAATGATTTATTAAATTGTTTTTTTAAACTAAAATGTTTTTTGGCACGGTTGTGGAATTGAGAAAGGTCTCCTCTTAAGCAATTTGGCACTTTTATTGTTCATTATTTTTTGGACAAACAAAAGATCGATTTTCTTTTTTTTTTACCAATAAAAACGAGAAAAAAGAAGTCTGCAAAAATGTTTATTTCCTGAGTTTCTCTTTTTTTCCGCAGAAATTATTGTTTTTGGACTATTGGTTTTTGGCGAAAAGCATTAAACATTAAAGAGAGCGGACGGTTTGCGACTTTTTTGCACTCGGGAAATCCCAGATTTCACTAAATGCAAAAAGCATCTAATTCATTTTAAATGCTTTTTGCATTGAATGCCCGCCGAATGCATTTTGAATGCGCATTTTATATTTTTTGCATTTTATGCGCACCCAAAATGCATTCAGCGCGCACACACTTTTTCAAAATGCATTGAATGCGCAGTAAATGCAATGTAAAATGCCTGCGTCGTGTTTTCTTTTAGTCAAAGTTAATGCGCATCCATTGCAAAACCATGCATCAAAGGCTGGGTTAATGCAAGATCCTGATAATCAGGATCTTGCATGCTCCAGTGTTTTGTCGGACATTTTTTTAATCGTTGCGATACCCAAATAATGAAAAACGTCGCAAACCGTCCGCCCCCTTTAAGGCGTAATTTATTTACGATGTAAGCACTTTTTAAACAATGAAGGTTAGAAACCTAGTTTTTTTTTCGTTTGATCAATTGTGCTTACAATGTTTTATCTGGTGATTATATTTTCGTCAAAGTAATTTGCTTATTAAATTCCTTTCTTCATTAAATGAAGTCTTCATTTACTGTAAAATAATTTAAAAAAAAACACAATTTGTGATGGTGTAAATTGTATGAAAAAAATAGTAAGAAGTTAGTAATATTTCAATGAAAGCATTGCTACTTTTTATGTAATATATTTTCCCCCCGAAGGAGGATGGGCCGGTCCTGGAGGTATGTGCAAAACCAGGTCGACCCGCGGTCAAAGGGAAGCAAGCTTCCGCATTTAACCAGATCCCAAAAATTAATTAACCACTGTGGTACTAATAAGCACCGTATAGTTGGTTAAAACTATAAGAACAGATACTACTAAAAATGGAATTAGATTAGTATCGGTAAAGAAAGGAAAAAAAAAGTCGATAAATTTATTGAATGAATATAGTTACGATAAAAAAAAAGTAGATAACAACAAAAAAAACATTTGAGCAATTTCAAAAGTTTAAATATACAAACAAAACAAATATTTAAGTAAAAGAAATTGAAAAGAAGGCTGCATGGAACATTCTTTTAAAAGTTGAAAGAAAGGTTGAATGAGAAAAAAAAGTTGATAAAGCACAAACTTTTTGGATGGGTTTTTGATTGATTTGAGTCAAGCATCAGATCTTCTAAAGGATTTAAAACTTTCGGGATATTATTTCAGATCACACCGAGTTTTAAATCACAATATAAAATCCGATGTTGGTGTTGAGTTGATTAATTGTAGTCGATGGAAATTGAGGATATTGTTGATAAAAAATTAGAATAGTAAAAAAAAAAGTGAAAAAAAATTGATTATGAACGAGCTTTTTTGAATTAATAGGATTATGTTGTGTTTTCTTATTGATTTGAATTAGAACACCGAGATTATATAATGAATTTTAAACTTTCGGGATTTTATTTCAGATCACACCCAGTTTAAAACCACATTATAAAATCTCATGTTGGCGTTGAGTTGATTGAGATTGGTGTTGGTTGTTTCTTTTTTGGCAAACATGATTCATGTAGATTTCTCTTGAATGTCGAATTGAATCTGATACCATTAATTTTTTCATTAGTACAGCATATCTTTTTTGAATCGCGAGTGCTGCTAAACATTTGTAATTTTCAGGATCATATCCACCAAGGGATCCAATGATAAAAGCATCTAAGAATACATTAAAGCCTTGATCTTCGAGTTCTGCTTTAATGGGTTGATACTTTTCTAATTTCTTTTCACGAGCTTTACAAAATGCAGCAGGCAGGTTTTCATATGGACATGTGATATCGATCAATATTACTTCTTTTTTCTTTTCGTCAATAATTGTGATATCAGGACGAAGTGTTGAAGCAGTAATTGGAATGATTTTGTCCAGAAGAATTTCTTGAGTTTTCTTTTTCTTTTGTTTGAATCCTTCGATTAATCTTCCCACAATTGCATCATGTCGAATTGTCATTGCTGGGAGATTTGGTTCACAATTGTTTAGAACATGTTGAAGATTTTCACGTGGATATTTGCACTTTCTGCAGCTTTGATCTTTGGTGAAGAAACGTTTTGTACCACCATTTAGAGGAACAAGATCAAGTCGTGCACGATGAATAAAATTCCATTCAGTTAATCTTGTAAAATTTCCATTCCGGTAAAAATGATTTGATGCTGGAGTTTTCGCAGTAACGTTGTAGACACGACCTTGACTTGACTTTGAAAGAAGTGTCTGCTTGAAATGATTTCTTGTTGCATCACGGAGTTGAGCTTCGACGGTGAATCTTGTTGCGGCTGCTTTGTTGATTATAAGATTGAATTTCTTTCGGTTGACGATTGGTTGGAAAATGATTTTCATTTTTGATGAGAGTCGACGCATTGAAGCTCTGAGCTTTGTCCAGCAAGAAGATACATCAGACGATATTTCAGAGATGTTTGGACTAGGAGCCCCATTGTAGAATTCAGCAATTTCTTCCATTGTTGGTTCCTTTTTGAGACGTTTTTGAACAACTTCCTTCATGGAATCATGTGCAAGTTTTTGTGTTGTACGATCATTTGAAGTCAGTAGTCGGAACGCATGGGATACTGTAGAGATATCCGCCAATATTGATGTTGGAATTACATTCATGCCACCAGCTGCATATGGAAGATACAGAAGTTCACAGGAAGCAGAGATTGGGAGATTTAACCATTTTTTGCCGACTTTTTTGATGAGAGCATCGAGTTCGTTGAGAGGTTTTTTTGGTACTGATCCACATTTAAGATGAAAGCATAATTTAGTGGTGATGAAGGTGTTGATAGCATCAAATTTTTGCCAAGGAAAAAGGAGAGATTTGTCGACTGCTTTGACTTCACGTTTGAGTTGTTCAATTGTTTCAATTGCAGATGAGAATATTTTGAATCCGGTTGGGACACCCAAATAATTGTAGGAGGTTTCCTTTTCCATTATCGCCATATTTTCGCTTTGAATATTCAATTGAGTTTTTATGACTTTATTTGATTTGATATGGAGTGTTGAGCATTTCTTTGAATTGAATTTGATTCCAAGCCAATTTGCAACAGATGATGAATAATTTAATTGCAGACGAGCTTGAGGTACACCACGAGCAATTAAGCAGAGATCATCTGCGAAAGTTTTTGATGAATGTTGATGGTTGTGAATATCATATCCACATTTTGCATTTTCTATTGCTCGAATAAGTGGCTCCATTGCAATGTTGAAAAGGATAGGAGAAAGCGGACATCCTTGTTTAACACCAGATTCGATAAGAATTGATTCAGATGGGCCTGATGCAAGTCGAATGGATGTTTCAGAGTTGGCATACCTCCTGGAGGTATGTGCAAAACCAGGTCGACCCGCGGTCAAAGGGAAGCAAGCTTCCGCATTTAACCAGATCCCAAAAATTAATTAACCACTGTGGTACTAATAAGCACCGTATAGTTGGTTAAAACTATAAGAACAGATACTACTAAAAATGGAATTAGATTAGTATCGGTAAAGAAAGGAAAAAAAAAGTCGATAAATTTATTGAATGAATATAGTTACGATAAGGTAAAGAAAGGAAAAAAAAAGTCCTTACCACTTTGATCTTAGCCAATAGGCCGAGAAGCGATACTTAACCTTCTTCTTCCCCCTTTTTCTCATGTCCATTGTTTGTCTTTCAAGGTGAAAACGCACAAGAGAAAAAGAAGCAGAGAAAAAACACTATTTCTTTCCACAAAAAAGAAGGAAGGAAGGGGAAAAAAAGGAAAGAGAAAAAAAACTTTTTCTTTCAGAAAAGCTGCAAACGTTTTTTCGGAAAGAAAATGTTGCCTTCATGTTTTTATATCCCTTTTTTTGTTCTTTAACATTTAAATGTACATTTTTACTTGCAGTAGATAAAATACTTTTAAATTGATAGTTAAATTATTTAAAATATTTTTTCGCACCATTTAAAAACAACAACAATTGCTTTGCTAAAATCTGTTAATATAAAAAAAGACAACACTTTTTGTTTTGAAGAAAATCAACTTTTATTTTTATACCAATAACTAAATACATAATTATTACAATATTTTAAATTTTATGACCCGATTTTTGTTTTAAATAATGGAAAGAAATGTCTTGCACAGGAAAAAAAGAATAAAAAAAAAGATTAAAGCTTTTTTGAAGGTTGCTGTTTTTTTGGAATGTTTGGTGGCAGTGTCGTTGAAATAGCAGTTTTTTGAATTATTGGTGGAGGTTTTAAAAGATTTTTGCAGAAACAATAAGATGCAAATTTTGCTTTTGTTGCACATCCAGATTGTGCAGCATATGCATTAAGACGAGGAAATTTTTCAGATAAAATATTTAAAGTTCCATTACTGCTTAATTGGGTTAAATATCCCCAAAATTGACCTCCACCTGGAAGGGTACTATAAGTAATTTGATAAACTTTTACATTTCCCTTTTCCTCAAATTCATCAACAGTTATTGAAGATTTTGGATCAAGGGATAATGAAAGGCAGTCATCAGTTTCATTGGATTCTCGAAGATTTAAATTCATTCGAGCAATCATAATTTCGGCACCAGGAATTGCAATGGCATTATTCTTTGGCAGAGTTGTTTTTTTTGCTTTACAAATACAATATTCAAATGGAATTCGAAGACGATCACATGTTCGAGGTTGTGGAAGTGGATGAAAGAGGGAGCTGCCTTTGATCAATGGCTTAGGAGTACGAGGATTTAAAGGCTAAAATAAAATGAGTTACAGTAAGGAAAAATATCTGATTGTAATGTTTTTTTTTGGTTATTCTAATTTGTGAAACTAAACAAGTTAAAGTACTTTTGATAATTTTTTAAAATTCTTTTTACAACATTAAAATATAAGATTTCAACGCATAGATAAAACAGATTTTAGTAATCCTAAAAAATTTGTTTAAAGGCTTTTGGTTACTGTAATTTTTAAAAGCTCTTAAATCACAGAAATTTTCTTAAACTGTATTAATTCTCTAAGTTTAACCTAACCCTACCAAAACTAAACTTTCCAAAACTATGCAAATTTAGGATATATCAAATCCCATCTTCAACCCTTAAAGAAGATAAAAAAGAAGACATACATTTGTAATTTCATTTAATGTTGCATAAATATCATAATGGGACATTAAAGTTTTTGCATTTTGTTTTAAAGTATCCGTGTATGTAGTATTTCGACGGAAACTTGCAGGAACAGATAAAAATAAAAATGGATTATTATCTTCAATTTCTCCCACACTTGTCTTTCGTAACCATCCAAATCGATTTCCATGATCTCCCATAACAAGAACAAATGAATTATTAAACTTAAAAATATATTTAATTACAGTAATCTCCTCGTCTCAAAAATATATACAGTACCTTTTCTTTGTTATCATTAAAAAAGTTATAAAAATAATCATCTGTATGATATAAAGCATTTTGATCGTTATGAGCTAAATATGACATCCAAGTGAGTGAAAATTTTGGTTTATCCGGATATGCATTAATAAAATCTTGAAGATATTTCATTTGATAATGAAATGTTTCTCGGCATAAACCTTTGTGAATTATTCCACTCATATCCGGGGATACCCATTTTTTATTTCCTTCCAATCGAAGTTGGAATGGTCTAAAATATTTTATTTACATATTTTAATTCATTTGAATATAAGATAATCTACCTCATATAATGATCAGTTGGCTTTGATTTAAATCCTTTACAACTTGGCCAATTAAATACCCCCAAGGCCCAATCCTCTGACATCATGCTGATGTAACCATCATCTTGAAATCGAAAACCAATAAATTGATCATTATCCAAATGTTTCAAGCAATATTCATTATTTTTATAATCAGCTTCATATCCTTTTGACATTGGAGATTTTGCAATATCATAAATAGATTTCCCTGAAAATTAATTATTTAACCTTGAACCTTAACACAGCGGAATTGTTATAGGAGAATTTGGAAATAAGAATAAAAAATTTTGTTATGAGATCGGCTCAAACTCAACAACATTAATTTCAAATGCTTTGATTGAAACTAAATGATTATCAGGAAAGCAAAAAATTAAGCCGAAATATGCAAATTTAAAAATATGGCAGCAAAAGTTAGTTTCGCTAAAAAATCGATCGCGCGCTTATTTTGAGTATAGCTTTGCGAAAATGCTTCCAATAAACTTGAATGAAACTGAAACTATTTTTAACACCTTGGAGATGATATTTGCAAAGTTTTCGGCGAAATGGGTGAAAACTGAAAAAATGGCAACAAAAGTTGAAAATTTTTTCCTTTCTATTTCGGCAAAGTTCTGTTAAAACAAAAAAAACGTTTTTGTCCAGCTTACCCAAAAGAAGCCCAAATCCATTTGGACGACTATTAAGTCCAATTTTATTTAAATGCCGAAATGAAATTGATTCATAATATTCTCGAAGAACGTGACGTGTTTTTGGCATTGATCGAACAAATTGTGATTCCGAAACTGAATCAAATAAAATTATATGTACATCTGGTTTCGATAAATTTTCTTCTGGCTTGTTTTCTTCTTTTTTTGGGGCGGGACTAAAAAATTTAAAATACAGTAATAATATTTAAATTTATTAAAACAAACTCTTTGCGATAAATTTGTGAATGTAAAAATTTATAAAATATTTTTGAGGTTCTATTTTGTAAAATTTCGTTACATTCAACTTCAACAATATCACATTGTGGACGAGTGCCATTCTGAATTTCCATCCATTCCCCCCATTTTAGGGAATAATCACTTTCCGGAAATAAACACCTTCGCTGACATTTTAACGACAAATTTGGCGGGAAATATAAAAAGAGTTGTCCATTTTCTAATTTTGAAATTTCTCGAATAATTGGTTTACAATTTTTTGTTGGATCTTTTAATGGGCTTAAATATTTTTGAATTGTTGGATCCCATGGATCTAGCTCTGTTAAATCACAATGATCAAATAATAGCTTTGTGTGATTATGGATATCTGCATAAAATGAATTTGGATCTTCTGTAAAAAAATTTATATTTAAAAATATAAATAAAAATTAAAAATGAAGAAATTACCTGTATACAGTATTATATCATTATCATATTGTTGTAACCTTATAAATGAATCATCTACAAATAATATAATTCCAAGCGCAAATACGGTTATTGTTATTACAAATTTGGCTGCAAGCATCTATAATAAATAAATTTGTATTGGTTTTATATTGACCTTAGCTTAAATGCTTAAATAAAGCTTTAACAACGCGGATTGTTATCACGATGACAAAAGAAAGAACGAGGAAACATTAAAATTCTTTGCTTTGAAAAAAAAATTTCGAGTCGCATAGAACTTTTTTTGCGTGGGTTTAAACCCCCCTTTTTTTAGAATTAAAATGCTATAATCTAAATATTTATATTATCACGAAATGATAAAATTAATTATCGTCATTATTTTTATGTTAAATATTTAAAGACATCATTTAAAGAAAAATGTCTGAGCTTTAAAGTCCCATATTTTAGGAAGATCAACACTTCCTTCGTTAACAGCTGTAACGAAGTATCATATATCCATATTTTAAATTCCAAAAATATTGATCTAAAAATGAGTCCAAAAGAATTTTGTGACATTTAATTTAAATTTAAAAATGCTTTTTCTGACTAAGTTTTAAAATATAACGAAAAAATATTACAAAATTGTGAAACGTGAAAAAAAAAGTGTGGAAATTTTGTGAAACTATTAATTATTTCCATTTACAAAAAGCATTTAAGTCTGTGAAAAAGAGTGATTTTCACAGACTGTTTTTTATTTAAAAGAAAACTATTACTTTGGCTAATGTTTTGGAGCCTTTGACAAAAAAAGTCTTAAAATTTAAAAGCAGATTTTTTGTTTTTTTAGCATTTTTCAGCTCTTTTTTTCTCCGATTTGTCCATTCCAAAATAAGATTCCGGATCACAAAAACAATCATTTGCATAAATTATTATAACTTTGACCTTTAATGATAAAAAAAATATTTTTAAACCACAAAGTATTATTAAAGGGAGCGGACGGTTTGCGACTTTTTTTGCACTCGGGAAATGCAAGATCCTGACAATCAGGATCTTGCATGCTCCAGTGTTTTGTCGGACATTTTTTTAATCGTTGCGAGACCCAAATAATGAAAAAAGTCGCAAACCGTCCGCCCCCTTTAACTGATGAAAAATTTTACAATGTCTTTCAAAAAACTATCACTTTTAAGCTACAACAACAATAAAAAATATTTTGAAAAAAGTAAGCAATAAATAAATAAATCAAAAAGTAATAATTTGAATGAAAGGATATAATTATTTTGGATAAATATAGTTTTAAATAAATGGAAGAAAAAAAGAAGGCAATGAAAACAAGTTAAAAAAAGTGGATTTTTTGAGATAGCCAGAAACTGGAAGGAAAAAAATGTGAAATATTGATTAAGGGGGGATATAGAGGAGGATTAGGGCTCTGCAAAATCGAAAATATCGATTTTAAATTTAGATTTTGAACGAATACAAAAAAAATATTTTTTCCTTTTAAGCTTTCAGGGTTACTGTATTAAAACAAAACTCTAATATTTTGATTTCCACTGAGTGATCCTAAAAAATACTGCGGGTTTTTTAAAGTTTAAAAAGGCAAAATTTAAAGCAAAAAATAAAGTCATTCTGTATTCCATCACAAAAAAAAGCTATTTACAAGTGATGACCTAAAAGGTGGGAAGCAATAAAAAAAACGTGGGAAATTCCAATTTTTTAAAACCATTAATTTTCAGTTATCATTTTTGCTTCCGCTTTTTTTGTTTCACGATTTTTCACGTGGGTTTTTTAAAATAAAAACTAATAAAAAGATAATTAAAATTCTTCTTTGATTTTCAGCAAAAATCTGGAAACTTGGTGAAAAAAAATTTTTAAAAAACAAATAAAATTTCCAAAAAAGGTAACAAAAAATACTGAGATTTCGAGCTTTTTTAAATTCATTTTTTGCAAAAAAAAAGATTTTTGTTTGCAGAGTTGCAAAAAAAAGATGCAGACTTTGGATTTGCATAAAAAAAATTTCAATCGTTGACCAATGAAAAAAATGGGATTTTGTAGCTACACCTCCCCCCCCCCCCCAAAAAATCCATCTTTAACAAACAAAATCAAAAAATAAATATATATATTTTTTTAATTTAAAGCTTTTTTAACACATTTTTCGTAAAATATTTATTTAACGCCTTTAAATCAAAGAGAGTAAATAAATATTTGGATAAAAAAAGGGGGGGGCGGATATTTGTTTTTTTGAAAAGGAATTTGAACGGTTTTATCTTTATTTTTTACAAATAAATATTAATTTTTAATAAAAAAATTTATGCTAATTTAGAGGCTCCAAAAACTTGTTTTAAACAATGGAATTTTTTGGCAGCAAAGAATAAAAATTGCCATCTTTTTATAATTGCAAAAATCATTTTTATTGATTAAATTTTTGGTTTAAATAAATTGCGGTTTAACTTGAATGACTTGATCAGATAATCTAAAGATGATAATCTGATCGCTAAAATTTGATATCAATCTTTAAAACTATTGTTTTAATAGTTTTTGCAATTGATATTATTTCTTTTATTTTGTTAAAAATCAGTGGACAAAAATCAGAATTTAATTTTAAAAAAGAAAAGATTAAACAAATTTTTGGGATTTTGAAGAGTTTTTAAAATGTTTGACCCTTTTTTTTGACGATTACCTTTGTTGCAACTGTTTTTGTTTTTGAATAACAAAATTTAGTTTAAATTTCAATTTTAACACTGAAATTTAATCAAAAATATGTAATTTGATTCATTAACGAAGAGAAAAAAAAGCGGAAGAATGATTCAAAAAACTTTGACCAAAAAGAAATAATATCATTTCAAAAAAAGTCATTGTCGAAAAACAGAAAAAATATTTTCAAAGTTCTTTTTATTTTTCTTTGATTTTTTGCCGAAACCTCATTTTTTAAATCCTAAAAAAATACAAAATAAAACACCATTTTTTATTTTTGTAAAACAAAAAATGGAACCTTTAATTTTCTTTAAAAATTTTATAAAATTTTACAGAAAATTTGTTTTTTTTCTCCTTTTCCCACTTTTTTTTGACACGCATCATTTAAACTTTTTAAAGACAATACAAAAAAAGGAGGGGAAAAATCAAGCTTTACTTTATTTTTTTCTTCTTTTTTTTAAAAAATAACAAAGGAAAAAAAACCATATGTTTGTAAACACATTTTATTTTATTTAAATGGGAATTCTTTTTTTAAAAAAAAAAGCAGACGACAAAAAATGATTGAGAAAGAAAAAAAAATTGGCAGGATTTTCACTGTTTTTTTTGGGGGGAAAATATTTTGGAGGTCTTTTTTTAAAGAATTGCAAAAAAATATACACAAAAAAAAAGGGGGGGGGGGCTTAAAGGGAGGGAGAGGGGGGAAAAGGTTGGATGGTTTATCTAAACAAATATTTATAAATCAGTGCCAAAATAATATTTATAAAACAAAACAAAAAAAAGTTTTGAGACATTTTGTGAACTCTTTTTTTTTGTTTCTCTGCCGTCGTAAAACTGTCGAAGAAAGAGAAAGGAGGAGGGCAAAAGATGTAGATAGGATTACAGAAAAAAGAAAAAAAACAATAAACAAAGAAAAAAGAAGTTGGCAACTGTTTTTGGGAAGAAAAAAAATCAGGGGGAAAGTAAACTCATCATTTTTCGTTTCAAGAAATTTTTTTTGAATTTCTTGAAATGAAAAATAGAGTAACATTTGTCCTCAATTTTTTATCACTGTTTTTTGTTTTTTAAAGGAGATTCGTTAGTTGATGCATTACGAAATGCTGAAAAAATTTGAAAAAAAGTTTTGCCGCATTTTTCCCGTGGCAAAGATACTTAATTTCGTAAAAAAGTTTCTTTGCCACGAGAAAAATGCGGCAAATTTTTTTTTTCAAATTTTTTCAGCATTTCGTAATGCATCAACTAACGAATCTCCTTTAAACAAAATACAGTAAAAAAATATAAATAAATAAGTTTTTTAACTTTAAAAGCGATTTTTTGTAAGAATCGACTTTTTTTTCTATTTTTTGGCATTCTGAAAAAATAAAATTTTGGGTTTGAAGGCTCAATCGCTGTTTTTAGACCAAATCGAGGTCGGGGATCACGAATTTGAACTTTGTTTCGCTCGAAAAGGCGCGCGCGCCGAGTTACGGCGTGGCGCGCCGTTTTACTCGACAAAAAAAATTTTTGTAAAAAGATTCTGTAAAATGCACATAGATCGATTCCCCTCAACCCAGTGAACAATATAAAATACATTTTGACCATCCAAAGTGGTTTTTTCGATGAAAAAATTCTAATTAAAGTTGGTGGTATACTGTAGTCCGGTATCAAGACTCAAAATTTTCACCACGGGCATACTTTTTTTTTACGAAATTCGATTCGCCACATGATTCTGCATATGTATGGACCAATCTGAGAATGTTTTACGGGGGCCACCATTTTATTTTCTCACTTTGAACGTAAAAAGTACATCTCCAGCATCATTTTGGAAGCAAAACTCAGTGATTATGAATGATATTGACATGCGGTGACTTTTATTATGTAAAACTATGTTATTGGAGTTATCCTGGCAAGTTTGGGCACTATCGGTTCAGATTTGGTGATATTGTAGGGATATAAAATCTCAAAAATTAACAACATCAATATATATCCAAAACTCGAGTTTTCTCGATTTGAATCAACATTTTTGCAGTTAATTAATGATAAATATAGGTAATAGAAATAAAATAAAACACCAGACACCAAATCTGGGGCATTACCATTTTTTGGGGATTCATTGATTTTTACCCGTTTGAACAAGCCAACTTTTGAGAAACTCAGGTTTTTCAAAAATTTGTCATTGTTCTAATATGACGTTCAGTGACTTATTTATGGTTAAATTTGCTATAAAAAAGCAAAATAAAACATTTTTGATTATATTTTTACTTAAAAAATGTGATTTTTCATAAGTGTAAATTTACATATAATCCATTCTTATTTTAAAGTAATTCATATATCAAAAATACAGACTTTCGCGATGTGAAAACTGACCAGTAAATCTAAAAGATGTTATTTTTAATCACAAATGTCTTTAGAATATCCTAACTTAAAGTTATCATGGAGTTTTGACTATTTGAAAACATACTAAAAACGGGTAAAAATCAATGAATCGACAAAAAATGGTAATGCCCCAGATTTGGTGTCTGGTGTTTTATTTTATTTCTATTACCTATATTTATCATTAATTAACTGCAAAAATGTTGATTCAAATCGAGAAAACTCGAGTTTTGGATATATATTGATGTTGTTAATTTTTGAGATTTTATATCCCTACCATATCACCAAATCTGAACCGATAGTGCCCAAACTTGCCAGGATAACTCCAATAACATAGTTTTACATAATAAAAGTCACCGCATGTCAATATCATTCATAATCACTGAGTTTTGCTTCCAAAATGATGCTGGAGATGTACTTTTTACGTTCAAAGTGAGAAAATAAAATGGTGGCCCCCGTAAAACATTCTCAAATTGGTCCATACATATGCAGAATCATGTGGCGAATCGAATTTCGTAAAAAAAAAGTATGCCCGTGGTGAAAATTTTGAGTCTTGATACCGGACTACAGTATACCACCAACTTTAATTAGAATTTTTTCATCGAAAAAACCACTTTGGATGGTCAAAATGTATTTTATATTGTTCACTGGGTTGAGGGGAATCGATCTATGTGCATTTTACAGAATCTTTTTACAAAAATTTTTTTTGTCGAGTAAAACGGCGCGCCACGCCGTAACTCGGCGCGCGCGCCTTTTCGAGCGAAACAAAGTTCAAATTCGTGATCCCCGACCTCGATTTGGTCTAAAAACAGCGATTGAGCCTTCAAACCCAAAATTTTATTTTTTCAGAATGCCAAGCAAAAGTCGAAAATTACAAAAAATCGCTTTTAAGCACTCAAAATCACTGATCATCAAACTATTGAATACATTTTTAATCCCCCCAAAAAAGAATAAATTTAGCGCCATATTAAACAAAGACGAAGAAAAAAACTATTCTAAAATTTATAACAAAAAAAAGCTTTGTTTTGGGGGATGAATGAATGAATGGGAAAAGATAGATGGAAGAGGTTTGAAAGAAACAAAGTCAAAGAAAAAAAACTTCCTTTTTTTCGTGTACTTTTTTTGGAATCTTTGAAAGAAAGAAAAAAGGTTAGCAACAAAATGTACTAAAATAAATTTGTTTAAACTTTAAAGTACACCCTTACGTTCTCCACTCTTAACACCCCCTAAAATCAATTTGAATCCAAAATGTTTACTATTTTTGTAGGAAAAAAAATAAAGCATTCAAAACAGAAACGAAAAAACTTTAAAAAAATGAGTCAATGAATTCCAAATTTTTTTAAAAAATGTTTTCTTTTTTTCAAAAAAAACTTTTGAACGTTAAAAAATAAATAAGTCAGAAAAAGAAAATTGGCAAAATAAATTTATGTTTCCAAAAACGGTCTAAAAAAGTGTGTGTTGATTGAAAAAAGAAAAAAACCCGCCGACACGGTCAGAGGCCAAGGCAAGCAGCAGCACCGAGGAAGGGCAAATTGGAAAAAAAAATAAAAATTGTTGTCTTTTTTCTTCCCTCCTTTTTTTCGCCGTCTGCTTTTTGCATTTTTAAACTTTTCAATCATTTTTTTTTTGATTTTTCTCACTTTTTTGAAAAAAAGCGTAAAAATTCCTTTTTCGTTTTTTTCAAGCTTTTTAAAAAATATATTTTTTTTAAATCACTGTTATATTTTTTTATTCAGAATTTAATTAACTCATTTTTATGGAATAGAAAAAGATGAAAATTAGGTATTATTTTATATTTAAAAAAAATTCTCAAACATTTATTCTATCCTTTTTTTAAGACATTTTTTGATAGAAAAAAAATATACAAAGATTTATAAAAAAATGGCCTTGCTTTTTTACATCTTTAATCAAAAAAAAGGTTTTCCTTCACAAAAAAATTGTGAAAAAAAATAATTATGTGAATCAACAAGTTTTTTTTGTATAAAAAATATGTGTGAAAGGGAGTACTGTAAGATACATATTTTCCTGGTGTTGAAAAAAATCAAAAGTCTGATTCGGAAGTTGTGGCGACTCGTCCGTGACTCATCGCCAATAAGCTGTGAAATTAGCATAAGAACAATGACATTTTCATTCCTCTAAAACTCTATATATATGTATCGTTTTGTATGTATTTTTACTGCTCATTCGTATTATTTATTCGTCATCGATAAACGTTATTCTATTGTAAGTGATTGGATTTGTATTATTGGAAGTACGTCATTGCTTCTCATCAACTCAAGTCCCGCGTGGCAGCAAATATTCACGGACTCTTCGCCGAAGAAAGTCCGTATCATCGCAAGAATACAACTCTATTCTCTCCAATCGCTACAAGTGGTGCATCGACCGAATAAGAAAAGCAAAAAGTGGTGCAAAAGCAAGTGGTGCATCGACCGAATAAGAAAAGCAAAAAGTGGTGCAAAAGCAAGTGGTGCATCGACCGAATAAGAAAAGCAAAAAGTGGTGCAAAAGCAAGTGGTGCATCGACCAAATAAGAAAGTGTTTGTATTTATCCGGTATTTTGTGGCAAGCAGAAAATATTGGATGTTCTGATTTATTAACTCAAAATTTCTTGTGTGTATGGTCAAAATGGATTTACTTCAATTAAAGATCAAATATCAAAAACATGCAGTCAAATTTTCAATTAAATCAACGAAACAAACATTGGAAGCGGACTCATTGGATGAACGTAAGTATCTTGGGGAATTAAAAGTGGATGAGATGGTTCTTCTGGAACATCGGGATGAGATTGTTACTTTGATGCAAGATATTGGAAGAAAGTATTGTGAAGCAAAAAGTAATGCAGATAAGCAAATGGCTCAAGAACTTTATCAAATGGAACATGCTTTCGGTCAACCTGATACTCTTCAGTCATATCTTAAAGAAGTAAAGCGACTGTTGGTGAAAATACGTTACATTTTCAATCCACAAGAAATTCTCAGTGTTTCAAGATCCAGTATCTCAAATTTCTCGCAAAATGCTCAACGTTCAACTCCTTCTAGTATCAAGGATAGAAATAAATCTGGTGCTCCTGTCTTTCAACCTGCGGCTGGTGATTGTCGAACCTTGGTTGAAGCACATGATGAACTTCCGTCTAATGAGGATGCTTTATATGCATATGATTCAAATATGATTGATGCTGGTCAACAAGCAGGTTATGCGAGAAATGTCGCCACTGACCTTAATATGGATAGTCCAAGTCATGCTAATGTTGCCTCTGAACTTGTGATTCAACAAAATGTCGAAAGAGTGGGGCAAAGTTCGTTGGAACATCGTGCAAGCTCAAGACAAGAAAGCGGAGGTTATAGTAGTTCAGATGAACGAAAAACTCCAACTGCTCAATTTGCAAGGAAATCAAATAACTCTAAAAGTTGTTCTGGTGATTCTCCAAAAGTTGCAAATGGTAGCAGAAAGAAAAATCAAAGCTTTAATTTTGGATTAAAAGCGATGATAAATGTGCTCGAAGAGGAATCTGAAGTTCTCAAAGAGTTTGATGAAAGAAAACCACTTTCAAATAAAAATGAAGATCAAATCTTCAAAAGCAAAAAGAAACCTTATGTTCATCAAAGCCAACAGAGTACTGATAGCTCAAGGCAAAGCAAGGAAGGTTACGAAAACCGTCGAGATGGAAATCTTCGAAGCCAAAAGAGCAACGATAGCTCAAAGCAAACGAATGAAGATTATGTTAAACATCGAGATGGCAATCTTCCAAGCCAAAAGAGTAATGATAGCTCACGGCAAAAGAATCAAGGTTATGTAAGACGTCATGATGAAAATCTTCCAAGTCAAAAGAGTAACGATAGCTCACGGCGAAGCAATGAAAGATTTTCATCAAAGCAAAATGATGTCAAAATCTTATCAAAATGGAAAGTGATTGATGGTGAAATCTGCTATGATCCTGATATTGTTCCTGTTTTAAAAGCAAAAATGTCCTTTATGAAAGCAAATGATGGTATTACTGCAGCTGAAACTGTTGCTGCAACCAATGTTAAAGAAGTTATTGTCCTTTGGTCAACAAAGAAAGTCAGATTAAAGCTGGGAAATGTTATTCTTTGGCCCCATGGGAGGGATGGTGATACCATATATGCGATATTTTCTTTATTCTCTTTGGATTATCAACAACATCAACCCAAAGCAGCTCGTGATTCTCATCTTCAAATTAATGAAGTGTCTGCTCCTTATTATCAATATATGAAGGATGGTGAATGTCGATTAGCTCTTATTGAATCCTCAAATGGTAATGAACAACGTCAACCTTTAAATTCTCTTTATCCCTTAGAAATCAACATCTTCAGCCCTCGGGAATGTGGCGACTCGTCCGTGACTCATCGCCAATAAGCTGTGAAATTAGCATAAGAACAATGACATTTTCATTCCTCTAAAACTCTATATATATGTATCGTTTTGTATGTATTTTTACTGCTCATTCGTATTATTTATTCGTCCTCGATAAACGTTATTCTATTGTAAGTGATTGGATTTGTATTATTGGAAGTACGTCATTGCTTCTCATCAACTCAAGTCCCGCGTGGCAGCAAATATTCACTGACTCTTCGCCAAAGAAAGTCCGTATTATCGCAAGAATACAACTATATTCTCTCCAATCGCTACAGAAGTTTTATTATGTTTAAAATTTATAAATACAAAAAATCAACGGAAAAATTAAATTTCGTCATTAATTTATTTTAAAATTAGTATTTTTTCAGTTAATCAATTTTTAGCCAAAGAAAAGTCTTAAATGATTTACAGCAAAAAAAATCCTCAAAAAAATACACACTTTAAAAACGTTAAAAGTTCAACATTTTATAAAATACAAGTTTTTAAACAAAAATGGAGAAAAAAAAAGAAAAAAAAAGCATTTCTTTGATTTTGATTGCGCAATTTTGACTTCACTAATTTTTTTAAACATGTTTTTTTAAATAAATTTTTAATAAGTGGTTTGTTCGTGTTCTCATTCAGAATATATAAAATAATGTAAGAGGCAAATAATAATATTATTTAAAAAATTATTTAGGGGTTTATCTTCTCATTTTAAAATTGAAATAAAACAATCCATGCTACAGTATTCCCAAACTTTTTTTAAACTTTTAACTTAAAACTTTTTTAAAAAAGTTTCGCATACAAAAAGTGATGAAGACCACAATGTTCGATTTCCATATTCTTCTTCCATTTTATCCTTGTAAGCGTAACCAGAAAGTATATCCCCCTCTTTTTTTGTGCAATCTTTCTCTCCCTAAAATACATATATACAAAAAATGTATTAGTACCAACAAAAAAAGTGTAAAATCAAACTTACAAAAAAACAAGTAAATATACAAATGTTACCATGTTCATTTGCCATATAATATTTAAAGGTGATATTATTATCGGAGGAGAGATGTCCTCTGTAATTAAACATTTCTTGTTTATTATCAGAACTTGCACAATTTGCAAGTCCAAAACTGAATTGAGGATAAAATCTAAGTTTTTTTGATTTGTATTCCAAAAATGATATTGTTACATTTTCAAAGATGTTGCCATCTTTTTCTGGATGTATTACAACTGGAAGCATCTAAAAAGTCATTAAAAATATATTAAAACATATAAATACTCAAATAAACTTACTGTATCATTTGGAAGAAATACAACTGCAGCAGCACCATTATATATTAATTTGCTTAACATAAAAGAATTGATTTCCATACCACCATTTATTTGTTTAAAAAACAACATATCTTTTTTAATTTATTATAAAAGTGGCATTTAAACAAATAATTAACTGAATTGTTATAATAAATAAAAAAGGTTATAACAAAAATTTGTAGCTCGATTACTGTAGTTTATGACTCGAATAATTGGCTGACAAAATTTGCATATTTCTATACCACGTTTTTTTTTCATTTTGCAAAATCTCTTTTTTTGTTGATGCAGTTTTCCTCTCAAAAATTTTTAATCAACAATGTTATCAAATTTCTGGAAATCAATAATTATTTTATCAATATTATCTTTTTTATTGGGTGATTTAAGGGTGTCTGCAAAAGAAGAAGTGTCTTTAAATGGTGAATCACGTCCATTAGCAGCAAGGCCACCGCGTCCACCACCACAAATTGTACCTAAACCACAACGTCCACCAGCACCGGCACAAAATCCACCACCACCAAATAATTCATCGGCAACAACTGTGACACCAGCAACACCATTAAATGACACAACAACAACTTTGACACCAACACCAGGCCCAAATAATTCATCAACGACAACGCCAACACCAAATGATCCATCAACGACAACATCAACGGAATCCACAACAACAACAACAACAACTGTAAATCCAATAACAACAACAACCGAAGAAGAAGAAAGTACTACAACAACGATGCCACCAATAACAGCCCCACCTCCACGTCCATTAAATAATACAAAAGTTAAAATTAAATATGATAATCAAATGAAATTTGAAGTTGCAACAAATAAATGGTGGTATGGAAATCAATTTTTTTTGTTAAGCAAATTTATATATAATGGTGCTGCCGCCGTTGTATTTCTTCCAAATGATACAGTTAGTTTATTTGAGTATTTACATATATATATATAATCATTTTTTAGATGCTTCCAGTTGTTATACATCCAGAAAAAGATGGCAACATCTTTGAAAATGTAACAATATCATTTTTGGAATACAAATCAAAAAAACTTAGATTTTATCCTCAATTCAGTTTTGGACTTGCAAATTGTGCAAGTTCTGATAATAAACAAGAAATGTTTAATTACAGAGGACATCTCTCCTACGATAATAATATCACCTTTAAATATTATATAGCAAATGAACATGGTAACATTTGTATATTTACTTGTTTTTTTGTAAGTTTCAGTTTATACATTTTTTGTTGGTACTAATACATTTTTTGTATATATTATATTTAAGGGAGAGAAAGATTGCACAAAAAAAGATGGAGTTATACTTTCTGGTTACGCTTACAAGGATAAAATGGAAGAAGAATATGGAAATCGAACATTATGGCCTTCATCACTTTTTGTATGCGAAAATGAATTTACTGGAGTTTTATCATATATTGCTGGAATGGCTAAAATTCATATTGTAAATATAACTGGATTTACTACTGATCGGAAGGCTACTAAAACAAGTTTTCCATGCCCTGATTGTACTGATAGCGGAGGAAATCCAAATATTCGAGTTATTTGCAAAGATTCAAAGCAACTTATTATTATTCGTTCTGGTCATCCTCCACTTGTTGTTCAAATAATGCATTTTTCTAGTCTTTCCCAGAATATGCCCTCTGATCCTGATGTCAATGAAATGGATGATGCGGATGGCATTCAAATAAATGCCTTTGGAAATATTACAATTTTTGATCCAAAACCATTACGTATGTTTTATATGTATTTTTAAAATTAAAATTTTTAACACTTTTATATAAATATTTAGAACTTTATTGGCCCGGTTTTGAACCGCCTCCATTACCTTCGACAACAACGGCAAAACCAACAACAACAACCTCAAAACCAATTGGAATAACGAAACCAAATCAAAATCAAGCACCAACAAAAAGTCCAATAGATCCTCGTAAAACTAAATTTGTAAATGTCAAATATGAGCCTCGACGTAAGCTTTTTGAGAGCTTTGATACCTTTTTTAAACATTTTATTTATTTTAGCAAAAAGCAGTATTCCCATGTATCTTATTGGTGGTGGTTCACTCGGAATGTTAATTTGTATTATATTTATTTGTTTAATTATTAATCAAATTATTTGTTACGAATATGAAGATGATGATGGAGATATTTATGTTTCAAAAAATAATAATAATGCAAAACAAAAAGATGGTACTTTGACGAAGAAAAAGGAAAAGAAAGCATAACAATTTTTTTATAAAACATGTTTTTTGAATAAATATTTATTTATATATTTTATTTTATTTCTATGGTTACAAAAATTGGGTGTATTCTTTTTTTTAGTGGAATTTAATTCTTTGTTGCCAAAAGCTTTGATAGATTTCACATTTTTATATATCCGCTTGTTCCGTTTCCAAAAAAAATGTTTCCCAAAAATGAATTTTACAAAGCTAAAGCTCGAATAAATTCATTTAAAAAGGATTACGGTGGAAATGTGATTGTTAAAATTGATAATGACCTTCAACCGGCTCAAGTTTGTTTTTTTTATCCCAAAAAAGTAAAAATATAATAATTTTTTGAAGGAAGAAATTATTTTTGTTGAAGAGGAAGTTTCAAAGAATCGATTTATTACAACCCCGGAAAAAACGTGGAAAGAAGAAATGAAAGCTGGGAAACTGCATTTTGAGCCCCATGGAATCCAACCAGCTCCAAAAGTTTTTAAAGATGAAGAAAAAATTCAAGCAACAAAGTTTGAACAAAACCCTGAAACTCCCGCAAAGAAAAAAAAAAGATTTTGTTGCTGCTTTTAATTCAACTGGATACTGTAATATTTAAAATAATACTCTCAAAACTTTTAATTCTTTTGTTATCACAATTATAATTGTAATATCACAGTATACCATTTTATTTACAAATATGTACTTGAAAGACTATTTCGAAATATTAAAAGTGCATAGATTTTTACGTTCCATTGCTAAAATTTCTTTATTTTATTAATTTCGGCAGACTTAATAATAATATTTTTAATTGTGTAGGTTTTAACAAAAAATAATTATTTTAGAAATTACTAAGTTCACGTTTTTTGAAATACAATTAATTGTGTTTCGTTCTAGAATTTTTTTTTCACATAATTTTTGGTTGTAGTTTTTAGAATTCTTTTTTTTAATCAGAGGCACTCTTTTGCTTCCTGCTTTTAAAATTTTTGGCAAATTTAGCTGCCAAAATTGTTTCATTAATTATTTTAATTTAATTAAATTTTATCTAAAGCTTTTAATGGCAGATATTTTAATAATTTCTTCAATTTTTGTTGTAAGTTTAATTATTTTTAATTACAGCATTCAATTTTTCATCCTCAAAAAAAATTTATATTTATCAAAATTTTTAGCTTGGAATTTTAACAATAATATTTTCATTTTGGTCACTAAAATTGATACATAAAAAAGCATCTTTAAAAAATGCATTCGGTTATATTTGTGCTGCGCAAAGTATTACAGAAGCATTTATTGGGGCATGCTTTGGGTTATGGGCTACACCGGTGACAGTTTTGTAAGTTGTTTAATAACAGTAAAGTATATCAGGGAATTTCAAAAAAAGTGTCGGGGTAAAAATTAGTTAACAAGTTTTTTCAATTATCAATGAATGTAAACGGTATGTCATGGCAGAAGTTTCTTAAACATATTTAAATTAACTAAAGTTTAAATATGTTTATCAAAAATTTGCAGTGCAAAATAAATTTGGAGAAACAAAAACCAGAATTAAACTTGTTTATAATTTTACAGTAATCCTGAATTATCGCAATCCTTCATCGGTATTATTATTGGACATATAATTGTTTTTTGTTTTTTTTTAAGCATTTGGTTGCATTTTTGTAAATCAATTAATCGATTGCATGCTATCATTTTTCCCCTCCATTATTTTAACAAAATTACAATCAAATCTGGATTAATTTTAATTTTTTTTATGACTGTAATTGCATTTGGTTTTGCAAGTTTTGCTTTTGAATATTCTTGTAATGTCTCTTTTAATACAGTAATATATTTGTGGAGAACTCGAGAAACAAAATGTACGATACTTGGAAGTCTACAAATTTATTCTGGTTGTATTATTGTAATTGGATGTGTAATTTTTGATTTAATAACTTTTGGATATTTAATTATGTTTAATAACCGCCTTAAACAAGTTCAACTACCCGGTAATAAAAAATCAAATGAAAGAAGATTTTTTGTTCAAGTAAGTTTTTTATCATTACTGATATGATTAAATTAGATGCTTTGTAAAAATTTCCTATTAATAAAAATTTAAAAAAATTGAAACTATTGTTTCTAAAATATTTTGTGCTTTTGAAGCTTGAATCACGTATGTTGTTTCGTCATAAAATAATTTACAAATAAGTTTGCTTTAAAAAACGTTTTTTGTGGGAAAGTTTTTCAAAAAGTGCTTTAAGCTGTTTTTCAAAAAGTGCTTTAAGTTGTAATTGTGTAAAACTTCCATTTTCTTTTTAATTAAAGTTCAAATTTTAATTTGTTCCAGATCAAAAGAACCACAGCGCCCCCTCTCTTTTTTTCTGTGAAAGGTCTCGCAACGATTATGCACCTCACACGACAAAACTTTGGAGAACCTGATATTCAGATTCTCTTGCAAAAAAAAAGTAAAAAGTCCACTTTCTTATAATAAATAAAATATTTATGTTCACATCGAATTCAGCATGGAATTTTGCGATCCGTTGTCTGGCAAAATGTTTTTCAATGCCGAAAAACTTTTTTCTATTTTTGCCAACAAAAAAAATTCCAAAAATAATGGAATTAATTTTAACCGATGGCGTTGTAAAACATTTTGCCAGACGTCGTTCCGGAAAATTGATTGGAAGTGTATTGTTTAAAAAAATTATTGAATCACTTAATTTTTTTTAGAATTGTTTAACGACGGTCATATATGTATTTACAATGATATCAATTACAGTATTTGTGAGACTTTTCCCAAAATTTATAGTTTTATTTATCACAATTGCATGGCAATTATTTCATTTGTTAAATCAGTAATTAATTCTATGATATAAATCAATTTTAATAATGTTAATTATAGATTGATATTTATTGTATTTAGTAAAAAAATGATGAAAACTACACCTGATCCCTCTAAATTTCAAACACCAATTTCAACATTTAATCGAAATTAAATTGCTCAAATCTTTGAATTTCAAAATACTTTTAATAAATAACTTTTTTTAAATTGGTTTCAAAACAAAAAAAGGGCGGGTATCTTTAGATTTTTGGTCTTGAACAGATTGCATGATCGGATTTAATACAGGGGCAAAAAATCCGGACAGTCATGGCTAAAAAAAGCCACTTAAAATGCGGTTTCAAAAACTTAAAAAAGAATTTTTCATTAATAATTATTTCTTGTGGATATAGGGTTTTTAATAATGCTGAATACGAATCTGTAAGAATTAGATAGCTCCCGCTTCTGTTTCTTTCAGAATCACCAAATTATTGGGATTGTTCTATAGTTTTTTGGAGCATTGTATCACATGCAGGTCATTTTATAGGGAATATCAACGTCACGCAAAAAAAACATACGTCGCTAGTTGTATCAGGTCGCTTCAAAAGTTCTTGCCGTTTTTTCCCTTATAAGAACGTTTTGCCAAGTGAAATAAAGGGAAAGAATTTTTGGAACTACCTAATAAAAGTGCAATAATTTAGAATTAATTAAAATGTGAATGGGGCACCGCGTGATCACATATAGTCTTTATTGTTGAATTTTCGAGACATGTAGACACATCTCGGAAATTTAACAATAATGACATCTCTTAACACATGTGACAACACTGTGCCCCATTAACATTTTAATTTTTTAATCATGGCACTTTTTCAATTAGGGACGTCCGGTTTTTCTTTTGGCTTGACGTCGACATTCCCTTTAAGCAATTTCAATATTATTTCTGAAAACAACCAAATTTAAAGCTTCATTTCTTTAATTTTTGGTTGTTTTCAGAAATTAATTACTTCTTTTTTTTGTTTTATGACTAACATCTTGTTTTTCGTAAAAAAAGGTAATTATAATAGAATTTTACGTCTTTTAAAACAAATTGGTCATTGTTGCATATAAAACAAAAAAGGGTTCATTTTTTACAATATAATTATTTCCTTCTGTAACGGCCGCCGGCACGAAAAAGAATTAAGTGTAAAAAAAATAATTTTTTTGATAAAATAAAAATGTGTGATATTTGCATAAATTTAGCAATTTTCTTTGTAAGTTCCACATAGTTCTTTTTTTCAAACACTCCTTTTAATAATTATCCCTACAAATTTTAGCTTGGAAATTTAACAATAGTTTTTTGTTGTATTTCGATAAAAATAATTTACAATAATGCATATTTGCATAATTCATTTGGATATATTTGTGGTGCAAAAAGTTTTGCCGAATTAATTATAGGAATTTGTTTTGGTTTATGGGCGGCTCCAATGGCATTTTTGTAAGTTATTATAAAAAAATTGCATTTTAATAAATATTTATAATATAAAATTACAGTAATCCAGATTTATCACAAAGTTCGATCGGATTTATTATTGGACATGCTTTAATATTTTGTGATTTTTTAACAATTTTATTACATTTTTGTAAATCTGTTAACAGATTTTATGCAATTTTTTTTCCATTTCATTATCGCTCAAATTTTACAATTAAAGTTGGAATTATTTTAATTTTTGGGGTAACAGTTTTAAGCTTTGGAATGTCATCATTCTTATTTGTATATTCGTGTAATTATTACTTTAATGCAGTAATATTTCTTTGGAGTAGTCGATCCAGAGATTGTAAAGCCATTGTATATTGTTATTACTTTTCCGTATTTATTGCCGTAATTGGAAGTGCAATTTGTGATTCAATAACATTTTTATATATGCTAATTTTTCGAAATCGTATAAAAACAAAGCAGCCAAATTTTAATCGATCTGTAGAAAAAAGATTTTTTATACAGGTTTATTATTTTTTGACATACTGTGGACAAAAATATGTATTTTTTAGACATGTTTAACAACAATTTTATATATATTTATGATACTCTGCTTTAATTTATTTACAAAACTAGCAAAATCTCTTACCGCGATTGTTATGTTTACAACAATTCCATGGATTTTATCTCATTTATTGCATCAGTAAGCTCTTTTAAACTTTTAATTAATTTTTTTGTAACATTGATAATTACAGGCTGGTTTTTATTGCTTATAGCATAAAATTAAAAAATCCATCAATAAAAGTTTCAACGATCTTAAATGTTACTTCTGTAAGATCTGGAATTTCTAAAATTGTAATTTAATTTTTAAACTTTGGTACGAAATAAATTCCGAGTATACGGTAGCACTCGATTATTTACCATTTCAAAATTCTTTTTTATGGATTACTTTTAAAATTTTACATCAAACAAACCAGAAAAAATAAACACATCAGAAGCATCTAAATCTTCAGATGCTTTAGGCATCGTTTTTTTTGACATCAAGTTCTTATTGTATATTTTTGGATTCTTTTTTGCTTAACTTAATTTCATACTGTAACATTTTGACACTTTTCACGAAATTTTTTGATAATTTTTATTGAAATAAATTTTTATAAAATTAATTAATTAAATTATCGAAAAATAAAAGTTTAAAAAACACAAAAATATTATTGTTTTTGTTATTATTAACACCATAATTCTTGCAACAACATAGAAAAGTAATAAATTGAAAAATTTACTTTTAAATTTGATTTTGTCCTCAATCTTTGAACATCAAGTATATTTTTTTTGGAATATTTAAAAGTTACGTATTAAAAGCTTAATCAATCTTCGTTGAAATACAGTTCACGAGAAAAAGGTGTCATATTTAATTTGCCTTATTTAAATCAAAAGATATGGCACCAATGAATAAAGAAAGAAGTGCTAAATATTCCAAAAATGACAAATCTTTTCATTTATTTACTTTAAAGTTCTATAAAATATAGTTTGTTTGATTTTTTTAGATAAATAAAATACCTCATGCACGGTAGATCTTTTATTTTTTGACAATTACACTTATGATACTTTGAAGAAGCGTAAATGATTTCAGATATATTAAAATTTAAAGAGGGAATTCCACCTCTAACAAATTTTGCCAACGTACAATGAAAAAGTCAATGCAGTTTTTGGCAAGGACGTCACCAGGGGGGGGGCACGAGGGGCACGTGCCCCCCCCCCCCGAAATGGATTCGAAAAATTTTATTTTGCTTTTTCTCCCACCCCCTTTTGAAAAATAGCAAAAAATTTTATTCGGGAGGGGGTCGTGCCCCCCCCCCCCGAAAAAAATTCCTGCTGACCTCCTTGGTTTTTGGTATCAAATATTTTTGTAAATTTTTTAATTTTAAAACTTGTTCGACGAATTAGGTTTCAAGTATGCCAATTTGCAGGGCTCTGCGATATCGATATATCGATATCGAAATATCGAAAAAACCGATACGATATATCGAAAATATCGATATCGAAAGTTTTTTAAAATATCGAATATCGAAAATATCGATATCGATAAAATTTAGAAATATCGAATATCGAAAATATCGATATCGGAAATTTTTTTAAATATCGAAATTTTGCCATATTTTTGGGGTGATAAGAATTATTACTGATAATGAACGAGTTAAAAAAAACACACATAATAAAATAAAATTGCAGATTAAAAAAATTTAGAAAAAATTTTTAACTGCAAAATTTTAGAAAAAAATATCGAAAATATCGATATCGAAAGTTTTTTAAAATATCGAATATCGAAAATATCGATATCGGTAAATTTTAAGAATATCGAATATCGAAAATATCGATATCGGAAATGTTTTTAAATATCGAATATCGAAAATGTCGATATCGACTTTCTGAATATCGATATCGCAGAGCCCTGATGCCAATATTTTTTTTCGGGCTTATACTATAATTTTAAACTTAAAAAATGAATTAAAAGGAGCGTCGAAGATAAAAAAACAATTTTTTCTTTCAAGCACGAAACTTGTAATGAAAGAGAATGCACTTATTTGTTTGTTGTTTAGCGGACAAATAAAATTGGCAATGTGCCAAAAAATGTTAAAAGCATTTAGTTAGTTAGTTTCAGTTTCAATGAATGATCTCATACTAATGAATGGTAAACTATTTTGATAAAAAAGAAAAGAACACTAAATAAAAGATCGCAAAAATGTATCTACTTTAAAAAAAATTGTATTTTGTATTAAAAAAACTTTAAAAGCATAACTTTTTTCAGAAACGATTAATATAAACCGTTTTTAATTTTTGTAACAAAAAAGAATATGGCATTTTTTGGGCATATTTGCCACAAATTTACTATATTTTAGTATCTGTCAAATAAAGTTTTAACATTTTTAAAAAATTTTTTTTTTTTTTGCAGTTTTTTCTGTTTTTTTTTCTCTTTCCTTTTTTTCTTTCCGTTTTTCCCCTTCCTTCCTCCCTTTTTTGTGGAAAGAAATAGTGTTTTTTCTTTGTTTCGGATTTTATAATGTAGTTTTAAACTGGGTGTGATCTGAAATAAAATCCCGAAAGTTTAAAATTCATTACATTATCTCGGTGTTCTAATTCAAATCAATCAGAAAACACAACATAATCCTATTAATTCAAAAAAGCTCGTGCATCATCAGTTTTTTTTTAACTTTTTTTTTACTATTCTTATTTTATTATCTTCAATTCCCTCAATTTTCATCGACTACAATTAATCAACTCAACACCAACATCGGATTCTATATTGTGACTTAAAACTCGGTGTGATCTGAAATAATATCCCGAAAGTTTTAAATCCTTTAGAAGATCCGGTGCTTGACTCAAATCAATCAAAAACCCCATCTAAAAAGTTTGTGCTTTATCAACTTTTTTTCTCATTCAACCTTTCTTTCAACTTTTTAAAAGAATGTTCCATGCAGCCTTCTTTTCAATTTCTTTTACTTAAATATTTGTTTTGTTTGTATATTTAAACTTTTGAAATTGCTCAAATGTTTTTTTTTGTTATCTACTTTTTTTTTATCGTAACTATATTCATTCAATAAATTTATCTGTATCGTAACTATATTCATTCAATAAACTCGCTGACTTTTTTTTTTCCTTTCTTTACCGATACTAATCTAATTCCATTTTTAGTAGTATCTGTTCTTATAGTTTTAACCAACTATACGGTGCTTATTAGTACCACAGTGGTTAATTAATTTTTGGGATCTGGTCAAATGCGGAAGCTTGCTTCCCTTTGACCGCGGGTCGACCTGGTTTTGCACTACCTCCAGGACCGGCCCATCCTCCTTCGGGGGAAAAATATATAATTTTAAAACAAATATAAAAAATGCTAAAACTTTAAACGAATCATTCATTCACTTGTAACAAGTGACTTGTTAGATTAATTAAATTTTGACCATAGATGAGGTCTGGGATGAAAAGTGCAAATTAGCTCATCAAAAATTTAGTCACAAGATAAATTATTTAGGGTAAAATTTGTGAAGCAAAAACATTTTAAGCCCAATTGTCAATTGAGCAATTTTTTCAACGAGATGTCAACCATCTTAAAATCTTTTTTGAATCCCAAAATTACATTCAAAATCTTTGTCGTTGTTTATAAGTCTAAAAATACATACCCCCTCTTAAATTTAAAAAAAAAGCTATAGATTTTGAATTTAATTTAATTTACATTTTAAAATGAAAATATTTTATTTATATGCTTATATCTTTTTATACGGTAATCGAACAATATGCAGTTGAAAGTGTAACTCTTTGTCCAGCAGGAAAAACCGCTTGTGCCTCCAGCATTGCATCATTGTTACAAACAACTGTCGCCGTTAAAGTTGACATTCCATTTGATGGTCCTGCTAAAGCTGTACCAATTATTTGATCTATCTAAAATATATGTTTATTATTTTTCACAGTAATCTTGTATCAATCAAAAAATGTCTGTATATTTGTTTAAAATTCTTACACCAATTTGGATAACTCTATCCATTGCATCTCGATTGCACGTCACAATAAATCGTAAACATTGAACTGGCCCGGCAGGTGTGTCAACCGTTAATGGAGTTGTTGCTGCCACACTTCCAGTGCCAGATGTAAATGGTCCTTCTGCGGCTGGAGGTATATTGGTGATGGTTGGAGCAGCACATGTTTGGCACGCTATTAATGATAATAACAATTAATTTAATTTAATTTAATTATATTTAATTACGTATTACTGGAACTTCGGGGGTTGCTTCATTCGCAGGAGTTGCCATACATCCATCAATTCTTAAAAATCGTAAAATAAATATAATCAAAAAATATAAATACATAATAATTTTTTTGAATGTCGCAAAATTTTAAAAAATAAATATATATCTTTTTAAAAATCCGTTAACAAAAAAAGATATTTATTTTTTTGACTTCCAACAATTATTTTTTTCTTAGTTGAACTGAACTCTTTCTAAAATCTAAAAACTTGTATTCATTTTTTTTGCGGATACATCTTTTTTTTAGTATTTATTCTTCTTTTTTTCAATTGTGTTTTTTTTCTTCAAAAAAAAGATGCCTCTCAAAAAAATAAATAATTAAAGGAAAAAAAAAAGTTCATTTTTTTTTGAAAAAAAACTAGTTTGAAATCCTTAAACTTGAATTCTTTTGTTGTTTTTTATATTATTCAAATTAGCACAAATTAAAATTAAACCAAAAAAGATTTTCACGAAAGAGATTTTAGAAATCCAAATAAAGAATGACAAGAGTCGCTCCGGCTAAAGCCGGAGCTCGCAAACAAAAATTTTACATGGGGTACTGCACCGGTCTTGATCAAAGTCATAACAATGGACTTGCAATGTTTCGCAAAGCTTTTCACAAACTCCACACGCTTTTTAGCAACATTATGCTAATTAACTTTATCAAAAAAACCTTATGCGTTTCACGAACATTTGCATATACTCCATTTTTTTAAATTAGCATTATTGAAAAATTCAAACAACAAAGAATTTTGATTTTTTTTAAATTGGTTGTTATTTTTAATAGTCTAAAAAGCAGCTAATAATAATTTTTTTGCAAAGTGTTCTTAATTAATTACATGCTTTTATCGCTGCTGAACTCATGAATTTTCAGCGTTTTTAAAGTTTAAACTACAATAGGCTTTTACAGAAACCTCTGATTTTTGTCTTCAATTTAACATCAAAATTTAGTACCATTAATTTTTTCATGTTCGTTAAAAAATTCAACAGCTTCTTGAATTTTTCTCAAAAAAAAGGCCAAAGAGCAACTAATAATTTATTATTCGTTTTTTCACAGTACCTTAATTTAATTACACGCTATTATCTATTTTAGGCACTTGGTTTTTTTTCCGAAGTTACACGGGCGTTTGCAGCAGTTTTTTATGAAGCGTTTGCATTTTTTAATCATCCATAATAGTCTTTAAACTCGCGCAAAAACCATTTTTAATTAAATCAGAAAAAAAAAAAAATTGCTAAGCACAAAAAATTTTAAATTTTAAATTCTAAATTTTTTGCATTTTTTACTGGACCAAAGGAATGTCCAAAAGAGTTATTATTTAATGTTACATAAATATGACATGAGGTGCCCTGCGGGCGCCAACTCATTGGGGTCTATTTAGAACCCGCATTCATCATATTTAATTTAAAAATGGGAAGTCTAATTTACTCTGATCAATTAATTTTTATAAAAATTCTCTCCGTCTTTTTCATAATCTCATTGTTTTTTCAGTGTTTTTAAGGTTTTTTGTCCAAAATGGCACAAACATTTACAACAGTTTCTTTTCAAAACTTCTGAATCTTTTTTTGGTCGTAAGCACTAATTTTTTAAAAGCTTCGCGAATTTTTCCCAAAAAGTCCAAAATGCAGCTAACAAATTATTATAAGTCGTTGCAAACTTCTTAAATAAACACACAATTATCTATTTTATGCACTTTGTTAAAAAACTACTGAATGCATATGGCAATGATTTTAACATTGCCATATGCATTTCTAGCTAATTCTGTGTGCCATTATTCTGACATGAGGCGCCCTGCGGGCGCCCGGACGTTAACTCTAAGCAAAACACACCGCTTCTGACAACCACTTTTTTACACAATAGCTATTACATTCTGATCACTTAATTCTATGCAAAAATCATTCTATTCATTCTTTCCTCATACTTTTTTCAATATGCATTCACATTTCTTTATTCCCCAACAATTTGCATTAACTTTTTCATTCTCCATTTTTTCGGATCTTTAAAGCCCCGAAACTCAAAGTTCCGACAGCCTCCGGAGAACTTCACCTATTTTAGCATTACCTCCATAATTTTTTCAACATTTTAATACCAAACACCGATATGAAAAACAAAAATGTAACAAACAGACAAACAAACACATTCTCAAACCTACCAAGGGGATTTTTTATCGTTGTTTTTAGTAATTGCATTATTTTAGGTAAAAAATTTAACGGATTTTTCGAGAAATTTCGAGTTTTTTTGCCGGAATTAAATTTCATTTCCCCAAAAAATAATAAATAATTTGTGAAAATTTTTTATTATTTTACCGAAAATAAAGCCCTTTTGGCTCTTAAAAGTCCAAAATTATTTAATTTGATGTTGAAATATATACGCTTTAAGCTTTTTTGAATATCACAATAGTTAATTAATTAATTAAATTTAATTGATAAAATCGAAATTTCTAGAAATTTCCAATTGTCCTAATTTCAAGAAAAATTTACATTTGTATAAAATGGGTAATATTTATTCCAATATTTCGTAAAAACATTTATTATTAAACAAATTTATACAAAAAAATGGTGAATCAATTTAATCAAAACTCACGGGTTACGGTAATAAAAAAAGAGTATCAAATTTTTGATTTTAGGCAATGATTTTTTGAGGGAAGAAAGAAAAAAGAAGAATGCCAAAGAAATTATTATAATTATATTCGAAATATGTATTTCATTTGGAATTTTGGCAGTTTTTAAATTAAATGATACAATAGAAGGAAACCTAATAAAAATGCCCATAGGGCAGAAAAAAAAGAAATTTAAATATTTAAATGATTAAATGATTAAAGAGTGTCGGAAACAGAATCATCAGAATTTGAGGATCTTCTTAGCGAAGGTGGAAGTAAACCAGTGTGGACAGTAATTTTTGCATTTTTATTCACACAAAATGCTGGATAATAAAGTCCTTGGGGCATATTCCTGAAATCAAAGGTAAATTATTTTCATCGCAGGACACATCAAATTTTGGGTGCAATTTTCGGGGTCGATTTTTGGCAAAATGTTTTTCAATGCCATTTGGGAGAAAAAAGGTTATTTTTGTTTGTAACAAAAAAACTGAAAAAAATACAAAATTTTTTTTTGGCCACATGGCATTGAAAAACATTTTGCCAAATAGCGAACCAAACCGAACCACAAAATTGCATCATTTTGAATTCGATGTGGGACAATTTTTCTATGGTGTTACTTACTTAAAAGCATATGGATGTGCATTAGCTTCAATCAATCGATCATTAACATAATATGATAGCGTGCCCTGATCACAATCCATGAGAACTCCAATAACTGCTCCATTTCCGCCATGTCCTCGTTCAACTCGAATATCATGATTATGATTGTGATAAAACCATAGCCGTTTATCATCAATATACATCGCCCAACCATGTGAATCTTTTCCTAACATTATTGAACGATTTATTGATGGTTGTGCAACTCCAATCACAACATCTCCATTACAATCAAATTTATCAATTGTTATCTCCCAATAATGTATTCCACGGGAGAAGGATACGGTACCCAAAACAACTCGATAATCCAGGGATGTTCCAGTAAAGGTGGTACGATTATTTGAAAGAATTACATCGCGTTGGGATGAAGATTTTGTTAATTGAAACCAGGCAACTAAAATTGAATTTGGGAATATTCTTTAATTATACGAAATTGAAATTTCGAACCGAAAAAAACTTTAAAAATTCTGATTTTTTTTATTAAAACTTTGTTATTTTTGATATCGAAAATCGAAATTACAGCACCGAAATAATTGTTTTGAAATAACAATTTTGCAGCGAAATTTTATAAAAATTTTAATTTAAAAAAAAATTACGGTATCGAAATTTCGAATTTCGAAATTTTATTTCAAATTTCAACAAAAAAACAATTCTTACCATGAGCAGTTTGTAATCCAATTGGATCACTGTAAAATGATTCTCCAGCAGAGTTAAAAGCTTTTACTCGAACATTATAAATTGTATCAAAATGTAAGCCATCAATGGTACAAATGTTATCAATGCCAGAATAAACTTCCTTAAAATTTCCATCATCTCTTCCAGAATCTATTTCAAGAATATATCCATCAATGGATGCCCCATTTGATGGAGAATGCCATACCACTGTTACCGAATTATTTTCTGCTAAACATTCAGTGGCATCAAATTGTGGTGCCATTGGAACTAAAACGATGCAAGTTTTGTAAAAATTTGCATAAATTATAAAACATTGATATTTAAAAAATGAAAAAATAAATGTGCCAAAGACCAATCACAAATCACAGATAACAAAAAGATTTTGAAAAGTGATAAAAATCGAAAAAGATAAATGAAAAAAATGTTAAAAAAATATGTCTACCTTTTGTGGGATCGCTTTTATCACGACCTGCCCGTCCAGAAATGGCTAGAATTTAAAGGTAAAAAAAAGATAGGATTAATTCGAAGATAAAATTTAAGTGAAAATTAAAAAAGATAGAAAAGTTCAAAAAATTCCGTTACAGTATCCCCCCAAAGAAAATTATGATTTGAGTTTAAAAGTTATGCCAATTTTAATAATAGTTAGTTAAAACATACCTTTAAGCTGTGCAAAATCCAAATTTAAAATGCAGCTTTGCATAGGCCTTGTGTCAAGACTTAAAACAAATTCTGGATCAATTTCTGCCTTTGTTCTCATATCTTTATGCCATCCAAAATCTTGATTTGATACTCGACTTGAAAGTTGTTGTCCAATTTGTAGATATGCCACGGCATCAGGCTCTTTTAAAACTTCTATACAAAAATGCACCAATGCCGTTGTTCTATTTAAATGTGTTGTACAACGATTTGTTTGATTTTTTAATGCTTTTTTCTGCAAAAAAAAGGATTTTTATTTTGGATTTCATATATCCCAGAAGGATGCCAATAAATTCATACCTTTGAATCCCTTTCCGTTTCAGCAAATTCCAGCAATCTTTGCCTTCTATCTTGTAATTGCTCAATTAAAGCATCAATTTGTAAATTAATATTTGCTTTAAAATCTTCACAATTTTTTGTAATATTTTCATTTAATTGTTTTAACTTTGAAATTTCTTCTGTGGCATGCTTGGCTTTTTCACTTAATTGTTGCAAAGTTTTTGATAGATCATTCTAAAAAAATAGAAATTTTGGTTACTGTAATTTATTCTAATTTTATAAAACTTTTTGTTATTTTTTAGTTTTCCCTCAAATTTCTTTTATAAAAAGCAACAAAAAGCTTTTTATTTATTGCTTTTTCTTAGTTTTCCCATAATATAAAAATGATAGAAAAAAGCAGCCTTTTTAAAAAGCTATTATGTCAGAGTTTAAGAAAAAGAAAACAGATGGTGCGCGAAAAGCACAAAAAAAGCAGCGATGGAAAAGTAGCATAGCTTTTTTTTGAATAAAAAAAATGTCTGCCTTTGAAGTTTTTCCGACAAGCGTGTGGCAGGAGTTTTTTTTTTTGCTTTTACTTTGAATAAGTCATTGAAAAAAATGCACTTTGATTCATTGCTTTGTTTTGTAATGGAATAAAAAAGGTTAAAGTAAAGTGTTAGCAGTTAAAGAATAGAAAAAAATAAAAGTATCAATGCTGCTTGGGAAGTAGAAAATTTATGTTACAAATTCTTTTAGGAGAGAAATTGAGAGGTTTGTGATTACGGTAGTGAAAATGAAAGTGATTCCAAAACTTGAAACTTTTGATTTACAGCCCCTTGCACATGTTGATCATTAATCCCTAAGTTGTATAATCATGAATGCCGAAAATGAAAACTAAGTTTTTCAGGGCACTGTTCTCGTTTTCGCCCCCCCCCCCCCTTCACATATGTCATTCATAAATTTGCATAAAAAGAGTGACTTTTGTATTGCTCAGATCCACTGAGCCCCCGCTTTTTAGTAAATTAGTCCCCTAACGGGTTCGATCCTGGGGGTACTTGATCGAAACCCCACATCACTAACCACTCGACCACACGAGTCGTCAAACAAAAACCTTTTTTTTCTCAAATCTTACAATATTTTCATCATTTTTCTAAATTATACCGTAATACATTCAAATACTTTCAAAAAAAAATTCCCCAAAAATTATTGAGCATTTCTTGAAACATAAAACATTTTTTAGATAAATACATGTTTTTCGCTGCCATTTAATCACGCATTCATATTTCTTTCTTTAAATAAAAAGAACATCTTTTCTTCCTATTCTTTCTATTTTTTCTTTTACCCTTTTCCTTAGACACTTGATTGATTTAGTATTGAAAAATGTTGCTTGCGCTTTTATTCAGCAAAAAACAAAACCAAAAACCTTTTTTTTAAAATAAAATACAAAAGATTCCAATCAAAAAAAAACAACAAAAAAATGCTTTGACATTTTTTTTCCTTTTATTCAAAAAGATTCATTCAAGAATATCTCTTTTTTGAATCTTTTTTTAATACCAAAAAATAAAAACTTAATTAATATCAAAAAATTTTTAAACATTTTCGCGCCAAAAAATAATAAAAGGGTTACTGTAGCTTCCGCTGTTTTTTTCCATTTAAAATAAAAAAACTTCTGCTTTTTGTTTGACATCTGGAAATTTCATTCGTTCCAGCTTTTTGGCTGCAACAAAGAAAGATTTTTTTTAAATATTAAAAAAATATGCCAATTTTTTAAAAAGATAAATGAGGCACTTGTTTTTTTGCTTCGATTTTTGACAACTTTTTTTGAATTTCAGTTATTTTTTTTCGTCCCTCTGACATTGGTCATTCATTCATCTGTGTTAGGTTAGAGTTTTTTTAAAAATAGGTTTAATTTTTTTATTGTTTGTTTTTGAAAAAAAAGATTCCGGAACACTTGAAAAAAAAGGAAGGAAATGAAAAAAAATGAACAGATGTTTCACAGTTTTTTTTTGATAATAGTGAAAAAAGGGAAGGTTAAAAATGTGAAAGAATTGGTTGCTTAAGAAATTCTATGAGAAACAAAAGAAAAATTTGATTGAAAGATTCAAGTGTGAAAAAAAATGAAAACGGGTTAACAGGATTTTTTAGCAAAAAATGATGATAGCTTTTAGTTTTAGATTTACCAGCTGCCATTTGATGTTAATGCAGCTGGTAACTTTTCTATGGGTAATAATTTAAGGACTAAAATTTGCATAAGGAAACGTTTTAAAAATCATAAAATTTCAACATGAATTTTGTGATCGAATTTGTAGCTCAAAGATGTGGGACACCGGATTACAAATGATTAAAAAAAATTTAAATAATTTAAACTAAAACCCCCCGTTTAAAACGCTATTGTTCCTTTTTTCCTGCTTCTTTCAACGCTCAATTTTATTTGCAAAAAAAACATGTTTTTCAAACATTTTACATTTAACAAAAAAAGAAGTATCCCATTAATTCTAAATAACTATCTTCCATTTTTTTATTTCCAAAAAGCTGCTATTATTTTTCACAGTTTCATTTCATCGCTCCTCATTGTTTATCCCTAAAATTTAAAAAATCCTATAAATGCAAGCTTTTTTAAAAAGATACATACTTTTTTTTTAAATTTGCAAAAAAAAAATTTTATTTTCCCTCAAATTTTTGCTTCCCTTTTTTTTACCTCCTTCCTTGGCACTTGGTTCTTGGCACTTGGTTCTTGCATTTATTTTTGTTTTAAAAAAGACGAAATGAAACATTTTTAAAAAACCAGCAATTCATTCATCAAAAAATCTGTCAATTTTTAAGCTTTTAACGTTCAAAGAATTGCTTGACCGGAAAAAGAGAGAGAAAAGGAGACGAGGAGAGAAGATACTTTTTCTATTGACAGCTTTAATGCTGCTTTTTTCAGTGACAAATCTGAACGAAAAAAAACAAAATTGCGTCATTTGCGCAAAAAAAAATGTTGCAAAAAAATATATTAGATTTTTTTATGACTGTAAAAAGAAGGGGGAGAAAAGAGGAAAATGATGAAAGATGAGAGATATGTCTTTTCCAGGTCAATAATTATTGTTGTCGTTGATGACGATGATGTATTAGTTGATGGTGATGATGATGATGAAGATCGAAGGATTAAGCAATTAAATTAAATAATGAAAATATGAATTTTTAAATTAAGCAATCATGATGAATTGAATTTGTAAGATTTCAAAATTTTTTTTAAATTACTATATTTTTGAAACGCAATATCACGATACAGTATTTTTATTGCTGTAATTTTCTGCCATAAATAATCCCAAAATTTTTTTCTCAAAATTTCCCCCAAAATTGTTCCTTTAAATTTTCGACCCTGCTATTTTTATGCTACTTTTTTTCTCTATTTTCTTTCCACCATTTGTCAAAATTGCCATCAAAATTTTATGACTTATTTTTTTTCTATTCCTTTTTCTTTAGCTTTTCATTGAACCAATTCAATGTTCAAATGTTTAAAACCAATTTGAATATATGTATAGCTAAAGGTACTAAAAATTTGCATTCAATCTATCCCTCCCTCTTCGATGGCACTTTAGGTTGCAATTAAAAAGCATAATAAAAAAAAAGTAACCGAAAAAAGAGCGGAATTTTTGAACTAAACAATTCAAGACATTTTTATGATGGCTTAAAAACATTTTAATTTTGACACATTTGACACTTTTATTACTTCCATCTCTTCTTTGGTTATCACCAATTTGTTCTTTTCTATTTCTTTGATCTCATTTCTTTCTATCTGTCTTTGACCAATTGCTGCTTTCAATCACTTATATTTGAATTAGTTCAATGTTGAATGAATGAATGAATGACCTTTTTTTGAACCCTTTTTCACCCCCCTCCAAAAAAGTGGTTAAAATGGCAACAAAAAACAGGGCTATCACATCACTGAAAGGAATACAATCGTATATTGTTGTTTTTTAAGTTGCCGACAGAGACCTCAATAAATGCCGTTCTCACTCAACCTGGAAGCAATAAAAATAAATTTGATCAAATTGGCATTTTTTTTGGGATTTATCTTTCAAAGACAATCCAAAAAAAATATGAAACATATCCAAGAAAATTATTTATTGGCAAGCAGTAACTTGATCCTCAAAAATTTTTGAGGATCGGCATTTTTTGTTGAAACATTATTTTGAAAAAAAGCAAAAATGATTGATTTATTATAATTTTTTTCAAAGGTTTTTTTGCCGTGGTTTTTTTTTTAAAAAGTTTTTTCCCCCAAAAAAACAAATATATATTTTGCTTTAAAAATCTCATTTCCCTTATCTCTAAAATAAACTAATTATTCTTGGGAAAAAAAAAATAAACGAAAAAACAAATGTTTGCTTTTTTTTAAGTCTCCCCCCCCCGGAGACTTTATTTTTTGGCATTTTAGATAAAACAAAGATTTGATTATAGTTAACATTTTTTGTTGTTAAAGTTTAAAAGATTGAAAAAAAGCAAACAAACATTAAAGAGAAAAAAATGCAAAAAAAACTATTGCATTTTTTTGATTATTATCAAATTTCAAAAAAAAGTACAGTAATAAATTTTTAACAATATTTTTCAAAAATTTGTTACTATCACTTTTTTCAAGTCCCTTTTTGAAAATTTTTATGGCACTTTTTTTGGTTGCTGGAATAATTTTGTCATTTCTTCACACATGCTTGAAAGTTGCCAAAACAGGAAGGATGTAATCAATTTATTCCTTTTTTTTTCTACCCTCTCTTTTTTTAGTTAGTTTCCTCTTTGAATTTCCTCTCTCAAAAAATTTGTTGCACGAACACTTTTTTTAGGGCATTGCTGTTGTGGCATTGTTTAATGGGAGAGCTTGTTTTGAATTCTTGCAACACAAACCCAATGACATTCCTTTTTTTTTTCAAATGAAAAAACTTTTTATTTACCACAATAGAAAATTTGCATGTCAATCAGAAAGAATCTGAACAACAACAAATTTTTACAGGACACGCGATTTCCGTTTTTCCAAAAAAATGAGAGAAAACAAAAATTAATTGCCATTTAATGTTGCGCCGTCCTTCGAGATTGCACTCTTTTTTTTCAATAAAAGTGTGAAAAAAAGCTTTAAAAAACAGAATACAAAATCTGAATGAATGAATGACAAAGAAAAAGGCAAGGCCGATCATGCTCTAACGCGTTTTGAAATTGAAATGGTAATGATGAGCAGCAGCAGCATCAGCAGCGACAACGAACAACAATAATGCCTGCCTTCCTCTCTTGACTTGATTGAATTGAATGAATATTATTCTTTTTTTTGGCGGAAAATTTTCTTTTGTTAAATTTTTTTTACCCTTCGATGAATGCTTGATTGAACATTTAATGAAAAAAAAAGAAAGAAGAGAAATGATTGAGAAAAAAAAACAGATTGCGGGAAAAAAAAGTGTGAAATGTAAAAAGGGTAATTACAGAGCAGCAGAATTGCGGCAACGGCAAATGCCCCAAAAATAAGTCAAATGAAATGAAATGAAAATATATTAGATTATTATCGCTTGCCGCTAATTTGCAAGTGTTAATGCGGAAAGTTAAGGTTTTTTGCAACGAAAAAAAATATAAAGACAGTAATGGAAAAAAACAAATATTTAATAAACTGGGTTACTATCAAAAATGACAGTAATTTTAAAATTGCAAAGTATTGTAAAATTTTGTTACTATCAATTATTTTCAAAAAACAATTTTAATGCAATTTCCCTCAAAAATTCATAATTTAATGTTACATATTTGTAAAAGGAGATCATCTTGCACCATTCTGTTTCTAACCCTTTTTGACCTATTATCTAATCGTCACATCGTCACATCACTCACTTTTCAAAAATAAACCCCCTAATTTTTTTTTCAATTGTTAAATCCCTCTCAGATTACAATTTTTTTCTTCATAAAAACAATTGTTTTCTTGTCATTTTTTAATCTTAAAACAATTGCAAATCCCTCACTTTTTTTTTGAGATGCAAAAACAAGGTTTGTCTTGTTCAAATCTCTTTCTCTCACTTGCTTGCTTGCTTGACAGCCAACGAAAAAAGTGTGTATTAAAGCTTCAAAAACTGTAGCAACAGCAAAAAATGGGAAGAAAGAAAGCTTTGGCATGCGTCAGTGTAAGAAAAGGGAACGGTCATCTCAAATGACCATCCCCCCCCCTCCGCCAAGTATTAAATTACTACAACTATTTTTCTGAACCCCCAAAAAAACTGCGGAAATATTTTAAAATAAATAACAAAATTTAAAAGCTCATTTTAAAAATTAAAATTGAAATTTAAAACAAAACAAACTTTTTGAGACTTTACAGCCGTTTGAATTGATTGCATTTCATGTCCTGTATGTCGAATCTCTTGAACACAATGACAACAAACTGGTATTCGACATGAGGCACAAAACATTGTTAAAAATTCATCAAAATGTTTATCACATTTTGTTTCATTTGGTGATATTGTTGAGGAGGAGGAGGTAGTTGGAGGATTTGAGGATTGTAAAGAACCAAGTCGTTTTGTTGAAGCTGGAATTAGGAGATGATCTTTTAGGGGGCCACGAGAGGGATGAATTATTGATTGACATGGTGAACAATAATAATATCCACAAACTTCACAACAGAGTTCAGCCTGTCGAGGTGGATGCCCTTCACACCATTGACAATTTGGTGGAGGTTCTTGGGGCACTGCAGCAGCAGCAGTGTGTTGCTTCTCATCAGTTTGAGAAGGATTACTGCTTGAACTTGGTTGAGGTGAAAATCTAAGTCTTGTTAAAATTTTTTTAATAACAATATTTTCGGGTTGTGTTTGAAGGACATTTTCATCTGCATAAAAAGAAGGCTTATGACAAATTTCACAAATTACAGTACATCCGGAAGTTGAGGGAGTAAGAATTGATGGCAGTCTTGTCGAAGCTGTTTGACCATATACTGATCCAACAAATGATGATGGACGTGAGGCTGAAATTATTTTTGAAATTAGCATAAAAAGTTATGCATCTAATAAATTTTCTTGACAAGACCAAAATTTTTCTTTCTAAGACTGTGCTATACTTTTTTGTTTACTGTACTTTTGAAAACTTTTTGCTTTATTTTTTCAATGAGATTTTTAAAATCCATCTTTTTTTGCTTAATTCGTTAGAAATTTGTTTTTCATATTTCACATTTTATTTCATAAAATTATGATTGATTACTTCTTTTTCTTCTTCCTTCCTGCAATTTGTCTCTTTTTTTACCACCTTTTTTTGTTAGATTCAAATCCTTCAAAAATATATGTAAAATAAAACGATCACATTATATCCCCTTTCGATTCATAGAAATATAAGCTTGCAAATTTCAATTGTCCTCAAATCAAATTTATATTAAAAGTAATTCATCATCATTTTTACTTTTCTATCACATTTTTTTTAAAAGCAGACGCGCAACAAAAATTTTCGTTTTGACAGAACTAAAATGGAAAAAGTGCCCTCCTGTTGCTGCTGCAAGAAAATTATTACATATAATTTTTGTATACCCAAAAACTGAAAAAGCAGCAATGAAAAATTGAACACTTTTTTTATATTCGCGCCAAAAAAACAAAAGAAAGCTGTTTATTTTTCGCACTTGTATTTTTTGATGGATTATATAAATTTACTCTTCCCCCTTTTTCTTTCCTTTTGTTGAACCCAAAGAAAAAAAGAGAAACAGTTTTTAACCTTATTTTTTCTTTTTTCCAAACAAAAAAAGTATAATTAAATACAAGAAAATCCGAAGCATGAGCCAAAGAAAAAAGATGTGCCGAAATTTGCATGGGATATATATATGTATGTATTTTTTCAAAAAGCCTGTCATTATATCTCTAGATTTTTTCCTCTCTTTTTTTCCGCCATTGAAATAAATAAAGAAAAGCGTTAATGGAACTTCCAAGTTTTTGGGGGGTTCAAATTATCCCATCCATTTTCCATGATACTTTTTTTTGTAAAAATGAGTAAAAATGTATATAAAAATTATATAAAAATTTGGGAAAGAAAAAAAAGGTTTCAATTTACGCCAAATTTGAATTTTAAATGAATAAAAGAAGAAAAAATGGAAGCGAAAAAAAGAGCAATGGTTTGGAAATCTTAAATAAACTTTTTAGAGTGGAAAATAATCTCAGACAAAAAAAATATAAACCAAAAAGTATAGTTTTAATTAATGCAAAAATTGAATAGTCTAAAACCACTCATGCCTTTTGGATACGGTATTCAGAATCAATGATAAAAAAGTCACACAACGAAATTAAAAATACCGTTAAAAATATTCAAATTTGCTCCTATGCAAATATTCCTCCCCCAAAAAGCCGAGATTTAAAATTTGAATATCAAAAAATCCCTTTTCTTTTAAAAAAGCTAAAAATTGAATTTTTGCGCAATCTTCGGTTATTTTTTTTTGTTCAAAGAAATAAAAAAGGAGAATTGCGACAATAACCACTTATGTCCTTTTAAAGTACCCCCCCCCCTTTATTCATTCATATTTTTAGATGTCTAAAAACAACAAGTTTCAAGAGTCTAATTTCAAGCCCCCCTCCTTTTTTACACCCTCCCTCTCTCCCTAGGTGGTCTCTTTCGAGTGAACCCCGATTATTAAATCCCACACTTTCTTCAAATATTTTTAAGCATGACACAAAAGGTGGGAGATAGATAGAGTGTGAGCATGATCAACTTAATCCCTCTACTCTTTTCTATTCTTCTTCTTTTTCTACGCCAATGTTATTTGACTTTTTTGTTGTTATGTTTTTAATCTTAAAGATGAAGAAGATGCGTCAAGAATAATCTCTTCAAGAGTCCAGCGTAAACAACAAAAAAAGGAGTCGCAGATTTTTTTTTTCTTTCCCTAAAACTTTTACCCATGCACGCGCCGCATCCAAGATCGTTCGTCAAAAACATCTTTCATCTTTCATCATTCGCAGCAGCAGCAGCATCGACGGTCGTCTGCTCATCAAAAAAAAGTAATTCTTTTTATTTTCACACTTTGTTGTTTGTTTTTTTTTTTCGGCAGTATTAAAAAAACAAAGACTCTCAACAAAAAAGATGATGATGATGATGATTATTGGCTCATTTGTTTGCATTTATTTTATTTATTTTTATTGAATTTTGCCGCTTTTATTTTAGAAAAGATCCGTTTTTTATTTGGATTTGATTGATTAGGTGTGAAAAAAAAAGTAAAAGGGTTTTTTTGAGGTCGGAATTAGCATACACATATAAAGATGAACACCACAAACAATAGATCTCATTGAATGGAATATCGCAAAAAAATGTGCCGTAAAAAAGTGCCAAAAAAAGGAAAAAGGGAAAGCATGATCGATGTCGGATCCGGAAGGAAATTTTTATTATGAAAAATTGTTTTTAAAAAAATGCAAATTTTAAACAAATTACAGTAAGCCTATAGTGGGATGTCCGATGCCATAATTCGGTGACAGTAAATTTATGATTTCTCGAAAAAACATTTCAGGGTTTTTAAACTTATATTTTTCACTATGCTTAAAATCAGAAATTTACAATCATTTCCCCATTTTATTTTGCCATAATTTTCCCACGTTTTCCATTTTCTTGTTTACAAAATGTTTTTTTTTATCAAAAATATCGCAAAAAAATATATGTATTTAAAAAATGTTGACTCAACACCTTTCATTTTTCCTTTCCTTTCCTTTCTTTCCGTCGTTCGCTTTTTTTTATTATAAACATTAAAAAAAACTCAATTGACCGAGAATGACCTCGATTATAACCCCTTAATAATATAAAGATTTTGATCTCAATCTCATGAAAATATTCTGATGATTCTTATCAATGAACGATAGATAGAAAAAAAATAATGTTCTCAACACTTTTTTGTGTGCCGCAAATAATAAAAAAAAGTATTTTTTTGCCACTATTAATTTTCGCGCTTTCCATATTTTTAATGATGGGGGCTCAATCTTTGTCGACGATGGCACAAAAACAATCATAAAAAAATAATATAGCAGAAAAGAAATTAATCCCATGAAAAATGAAAATGAAAAGCAAGCACAGCTCAAGTCAAGTCAAGTAGCAGCCGATGAAAGCTTGCTTATTCAAATATTATTTTATTTTAGTCTCAAAACAATCACATACCCCTTGAATTTGCACCAGATGAAGAAGAAGAATTTGAGGAGGAATTAATACCTGTTGAACACACAACTACTCCAGAATCTGTTTCACTAACAACTGATAATTTATCACAATCTTGATCATTTTCTGATACGCATAAACTAATTGTATCACTTCCAGATGCGGTTGAAGATGCCGAATGATTATGTTGATGTTGATGATGATTTCCCAATGGAATTGATGTCGATGTTGTTGTTGATGAAATTTTATGTTGAGATTTAATTGCACATTGTCGACAATATGAATGCGCGCATTGAAGTAATATTGGCTCTTTTAAAAATTGTCGACATGATGGACATTTTAATTCTTCCTCCATAATGATTTTGTTTGTTGATGTACAATAGAAGAAGTATCCCTCTTTTTTAAGCTAATTTAATAATAAAATTGGGATAAAATAAGGAATAACGTCAAAATAGACATTCAAATGGTTGGAATTTTGCCTGAAAAAATAACATGGAATTTTATTATGCATTTTTACAAGAAGTCGCGACAGGAATGTCTTGACACGAAAATGACGAATCTCGAAAAGAATGTAAAAGCTTTCATGATTCATTCATTTTGATAAAATCTAATAAAAAAATTATGTGAAAAAAGAGATAATAAAATATCGATAAAAACAATAAAAAAAATTTTTTTGCCAGGAAAAGACACAAAATTAGCACACATAAATTCCATCATCAATAAAAACAAAATAAATATCAAACAAAAACGAACACATAAAACATGCAGCTTTTAATCTTCCTTCGATCATCCTTCTTCTATATTCCCCTCAAATAATAACCACCTGGTCTTTTGGGAGGGGGGGGGGGGGGGGGATATAAAAATGTTTTTAAGTGATTTATGAGTTTTGAATCAAAGAAAAAAGAAGCACGCATTTCACGCAAAAAAAAGAAAGAAGAAAAGAAAGTTGGCATTTAAAAAATATTATATATAAAAAAAAGAGAACAATAAGCATCAAAAGGCGGCAACTGCCTTTTGAAAAAAAAAATACATATATATATAATAGTAGCAAATGAATAATGTGATATACATACATACAAATATATTTATATATATATATTCTAAAACCAATTCATAACCGATCAAGCCAACAACAAAGACTTAAAAACTCTTCCTTCCATCAGGCAAGCAAGAAAGCAAGCAACAAGTTTGTTTTTGTCTGAAAGGTTTTTGGAGAAAAAAAGGGGGGGGGGAATGGCAAAAAAAGAGACCTCAAAGAAAAGAAGAAATGTCATTTGTCGAAAAAAAAGTGTTGAAAGAAAAAGGGCAAAAATGAAAAAGGGATGGCCATTTTGAGAGATGTATTTGTTTAAAATATATACACAAAAATTGTTTTATGTTTAATAAAACATGAAATAAATAAATAAACAGACAGTAACGTGAAAAATTGAAGAAAGTATTGTTGCAAAAGGATTACTGTCTCAAAAGTGATAGTAATTTAAAATTGACAATTTTTCTCTATTTTTGGATTACTATCCAAAAACTTATTACTGTAGTTTTTTTCAAAAAGTTTAAAAAATTACAAAGGAACATTTCTCCCTGATTAAAACAAAAACAAAGACTCAGAAAAAAAAGAGTGATGGAAAAAAAAGAAGTTGTTCCAAAAAAAAGAAGATTGTGAACAAGCTACTTTTACTTTGTTCTCAACATTTCATAAAAAAAAGTGCAGCTGCTTTTCTCTTTTTTTTGTTGCAGATCATCACTAAAAAAAGCAGTTATTCTTTTGCTTTTTAATTTCAAAAAAAAAGTATGCTATTTATTGATTAAGTGGGTCCTTAAAGCTTTAAAGCGCTTGAATCAAGAAAAAAATTACTTTAATGACCCCCTATATTTATTTAAATGGAGAAACAAAGAACTTTTTAATGAGCTTTTTTTATGAAATTGAGAAAAAGGGAAAAAAGAAAGGAATTTTCATGGAGAAAAAAATAAAGTTTGTTATTTTATAAGTCTTTGTTGAAAAAGGTTGAAAGTAAAAAAAAAGGTTGTTAAAAATATTGATAAATGTGAGCTTCAAAAATGAGTGAACATTAATTAAGAAGAAAAAAACATTGGCAAAAAGATTAAATGATATTTAAAAAAATATTGACAGTAATCCAATTTTGACAATCTTTTAACATTTTGGGTTACTGTCAAAATGATAGTAACACAAATTTAACAATTTTTTTAAATTTTCGGTTACTATCACTTTAATAAAAGCAGATTCCTCTCTATTTTTTGCAAAAATGAGAATTTTTCTTGTTCTTTTCATTTTTTTATCTTCCCCTCAAGCCATATAATTGATTGAGGGGAAGATAAATCTAGGAGGAATAAGTATGACTTACAATTTCTTAATGATTACCTTAATGGTAGTTTAAATTTCAAAACTTGTCTTTCTAAAAGGGTTTCCATTACAAGGGGATCAAACCAAAAAATATCTATACCAAGGGGAAAGTCAACCATTCGAACAAGTTTCTTTACTTTCAAAACCACTTCAAAATATCTCAAATTACCTAGAAAAATCCAATATACTAGTCATAATGAGTTCAAAAATTACCTACTAACACTTTAAGTTTAAATTTCAAAAGTTAAATAGTTAAAAGTTCCTAAATTATTATTTCTTCTTTCTCTCATTTGCATTGTTTCTTTCTTCTATATTTTTCTTCTCTTCTTTAATCTCATAAAATGTTCAATTTAATTTGTAAATTTTATATTGTATCCTTGTGATGAAAAAATGTGAAAGTTTATTTATTAATGTAATTGTATTTTAATTATTTTTAATTGTACTGTTTTAATTGTACTGTAATTCATTTATTTGTTTGTTTATCAGCATGCGTTCGGGCATGCAAATAAAATAATAAAATAATAATAATATAAAAAAAAACTCCTGTAAAAACAATTTTCGATGTTCGATATTTATCCCCTTGTGACTTGTTAGCCCAAAAAATAAAGGCCCCACAAAAAATAAAATAAAAGGAGAGAACGAGATATAAAAAAAATATATTGGAACTGCTCATTTACAAAGACGAAAACACGCTCCATAAAACTCAGGATGGATGGCAACCGACATCGCGATGCCGTCAAAAAAAAAACACAAATAAGATGTGCTTTTTTTGGGGGAAATAAAAAATGGAGCACCAAAAAGTGGTTGACGCGATGTTGGTGGTGGTAGCGGTGGTGGCGGTGTAAAAAAAACATAAAAAACTAAATTTTTTGACCAACTTTTTTTAAAGGAATAAACTTCTTGGAAGAAAAAGAGAGATAAATTGGAAGGAGCAACAACAAACAAGCTAACAAGTAAAAGAAGAGGGAAGAAGAAAAAAATAAATGAAGAAGTTTTACTAAAAATAATATATATAAAAGTAAAAAAGGAAGGGTAAAAAATGGAAATTGAAAACAAAAGTTTTTTTTAACTTTCTTCTGGAATGCAAAGGATTAAAGGTTTACTACTCAAAAAATAAGACGGCAAAAAACGAAGTTACTTAAAAATTGAAAAAATTTATCACTTTAGGTCAGTCAGGATAGTATCTTAAGCTTCCACTTTCGTGCCAAGACATGAAAAGAATTTGATAGTAATTCCAATTTGACAAATGAATATTCCTTTAAATTTATTACTATAGTTTTTCTATAGAAAGATTTTTAAAAAATATAAATTTTTTTTGAAAAACATAAAAACAAATAAAATATATATATATATGTTTTTATAGCTGTTGCTGGTGGATGAATGTTATTGCCCAAGGGCAATTTAGAAAAATCCCAAAAGAGGAGGACATGAAAAAAGGAACACATAAAAAAAAGTGAAGCTAAAAGAATGTCACAGGAAAAAAGGAAGACGAACAACAACTATTGACAGGAGAGAGAGGGGAGACAGAAAATGACCGGAAGTGTCCACCCTCCAATATTCTTATATATATTTTTTTTCGACGTCGAAATTCCGTAGAAGAAGCATCTGTCATTTTTGAAAGAAGCAAAAAATGAAAGAGAAATTATCTAAGAAGACGCGAACGGTGGCATAAAAAATGCCATATTTTTTTTTGTAAAAATTTGAAAGTTTTAAGAGTAAAAAATGTAGAGGAGTGACCCCTTTGGGATCATCAAAAAAAGTTTTTAAAAAAGTTAAGAAAAAAAAAGTGTAATCTCTTGGGTAAAATTGCTTGCTTGCTTTAATGGAGATAGAAAAACAATATAATAGTTTTTAAAAAAAGTAATATATATATTTTTGGTGGTGGTGGTCAAGTGGCTTGTTAGAGATAGATTGACATCGAAAGAAGAAAAAAAGGGGGGTAACAAAAAAGGAAGTAAAGTAGAGAAGATAGAAGAGGATTATGCATATCCGAAGAAAAAAATTACTAAACTTAAACCTTCACTTTAAACACAAAAATTAACCCTTAAATTGGTTTTTCAAAAAAGGGGGGATAAAATATATCCCAAATTTGAGCAGTAAAACAAAGTTGTAAAAGAAAAGCAAAAAAAAGTAATGACTCTTTTTTTTGCTAATTACTGCTGCTGCCTTTTTTTGGCTTTTCAATTATTGCCTCAATTTTTAAACCCTCCTAAATTTGAGCAACAAAATGAATGAAATCTTCTAAAATAACTTTTTTTTAAAACCCTTTTTCAAGAAATCCTTTAAAAAAATATATATTAATGCGGTAAAAGGTTACTCCGCTTTCTTTCTTTCTCTATTTTTTTGGTCGGTCATTGAACGGTTTCCTTTATTTTCTTCCGTTCCCAATTTTTTCCCCCAAAAATGTAAAAAAAAAGAGTTAAAAAAAGAAAGGCGGAGTTTCAATTCTTTCTTTCTTTTTTTGCCGCGAATCTAAAAAATTAACGATGAAACACAAAAAAGGGAGGCAAAAAAATGCTCCGCCTTTTTTTCGCGAACATTTAAAACAAACAAAAAAGGGGGGATTTTTTTGATAGGTTTTTTTCCAAAACAAAGAAATAAGAAAAAAACGTTTCACACTTTCGATAAATGACTTTTTAATATAACTTTTTTTTGAAAAAAAAATAGCGCCAAATTTGGAGAGTATTTTTTTAAGTTCATTAACCAGATTCGAAAAAAAGGTTTGGTGTAAATTAAAAAACTTTAATTTAGTTTTAAATTCAAATTCAAATTTAAACAAACATGCTTTAAAATTTTGAGTCTTGCAACGAAAACGAAATTTTAAAATTTTAAACAATTTTGCCAAAAAAAACAAGTTTGCGATTAACTTTAACCAAAACCCATTATAATGCCAAAAAAATATATATATAACTGCTTCCGGGATATATTATATCCGATTGAAGCCAGATGACGCTTTCTCCTTTCTCTCTCTCCATTTTTCCTTCCGTTTAAGAAAAAAAAAATCCGGAATCATTTGTATTACTCAAGAATTACCCCCAGAATTATTTATGCAACCTTTTACAAAAAAAAACCAGAAAAAAAATTGAAAAATGAGTGGTTTTTATAAAAAATAAATAAATGCCATTAATCTTATGTCTCCTTTTTCCCCCCTCTCTCTTACTTGTTTCCTGTTTTAATCGCTTTTTGGGGGTATCAAAAAAAAGTAGAGGGAAAAGAAAAGTGACAAAAATGGACATATCTTTTTTTTTTTTAAATTGTCAACAAAGAAATAAATAATATAAAATTTAAACAAAAAATGACTTTTTTTTAAAAAAGAGCCTATAAAAAAAGGGGGATTAAGAAAATCTCTCTTCTATTTTTTGTTTTTTGAGTAAAAATGAGAAACTGGATATTAAAATTTTTTGCAACAAAAAAAATTAAAGAAAAAAACAAATGAGTGTTTTTTAAAAAGTAGGCGATACTTTTTGTGTGCCAAAAAAAATGTTATCCACGTTGAAAAAAAAGTGTAAATAATCTAAAATAATGTTTGAAGCTTTTTTCAAAGAGATTTTACAAGATTTTCATCAAAAAAAAAATAGAATAACGAAGAAGGGAGGAATATAATCTTACAAGCTGCTTTGTTGAATATATATATATATATTTTTGTTATGCCATTCTTCCCTTCCCTTCTCAGATATCATCATCAACATCTTTTTTTTCACTCTGTTGCTTTTGCATAAGCAAAAAAAAAAGATTTGATAAATTTTTGGAGACAATATTTTTGACATAAAAAAATATAGATGTAAGCAAACAGCTGAGAGATAAGTTTTTTCTTCGATAAAATAAAATAAAAGCAACAACCACGTATCTTTAAAAGGCGAAAGCTTTAAAATAGCCACTTGAAAAAATAAAAAATGTTGCTCGCCTTGCTCAAGGGAATTTCATAATCGTTTTTTTTGACTTGACTTTTCCCTGACTCTCTAAAAATAACATCAAAAATATAATAACTTTTTTGAAACAGAGTATAAATTTTTTTTAAAAAGTGGTTAAACAAAAAAGGTGACAAAAAATGATTCATTAAAAAATGTGAAATTTAAAAATTAAAAATACAGAAAGGCTACAGTATATTTAAATAAATGAAAGTCGGCAAGATTGAATAATTTCAAAATTTTAAACTTCTGATAATTTTAAAAGTTTCATAAATTTGAACTCAGTTTTCAATATAAACTGGAAAATTCAAATAAAATCAAAATTAGATTTTACAAGGGATGATAAATCCCACCAAAAAATTCTTGCACCAGCCGGTCGCAATTTTCATTCCTGATTTGATACTTTCATCGAAACTATGAAAGCAAGCTACAAATATTATCCTTCATTAAAAGCATTATTTTATGTTTTTTCTTTTTGTTCTTCGAGAAATAAACAAATCCGCGCAAATCAAAGACAATTTTAAAACTTTTTTAAGCAAAAACAAAAAAATTTGCATAAATCTTTCTTCAAAAGAAACTTGGATTAAATATATTTTTCCTTCAAAGCTCTGTATTTTTGTGCTAAAAATAAATCAAAATATTTTTTAGATTTTTAACAGAATCTGAAAAACACTATTACCGTACCCCCCCCCCCCCCCCACTCTTTTTCAACATTAAAGGTTTTGCACCGCTTTTAAGAAAAGAATAGAATCAAAAAAGGTCATCAAAAAATATTTAATATTTTTTTACGCTTTTTTATTATTGCCTCAAACCTGCTATTTTTTTGTGCAATAGCATTTTTTCATTTTTGCACATAATCCAAAAAAAATAACGGCCTTTTAAAAGGTCGTTGACACCAGATGTTTTTCTTAACAAAAAATAAATAAATAAATAAAAAAACTTAAACTTATCCTTCTTTTTTTTTATCTATTTCTTTTAAAAAAACCGACTCAAAAAAAATTTAAGAATTTTAATAAAACTAACTAACTTTTTTTAACTAACAAATTTTTGACAAAATTTTTTGCTTTTTTTTTTACAGAAAAAATAAAGTTAATTTTAGCCAAAAAAAAAAAACGACATATGTTTTTTTTTTCAAAACTTTTTTTTTGAAGCTGTCTTGAATTATTATTTTTCGAGAAAAAAAGGGGAGAAACAACGGGTGTTGTTGTTGTTTTATGACAGAAAAAAAAAGTGGGGGGAAAAAACAGAAGGTTTTATACGAAAATCAACAAGCAAGCAAGCAATGCCAATGCCGTAAATGAAAGGCAAAGCAAAAAAAAGAGTAAAGTTGTTCATTTTTTTTTCTTCTTTTCTCTGACAAAAACAAAACAGCCGGTTTTTTTTGTGCTAATCAAAAAAAAAGTATGGATGGACACTGACCACAAAAAAAAAATATATATGTATTTGAAAGTGTTTACTTTTTTTAGGCTTAAGTAAAAAAAAGGTTCCAGCTTGTTGTAAAATATATAAATGTCCATCTTTTTTCTTTTTCTTTGATTCAATGAAAAAAAAGAACAATGAAAAAACATTAACACCTCCTCCTCCGATATTTTTTGCTTCTGATTTATTGTGACATTTTGAATGGCAAAAGTTAGCTGCTGTTACTGCTTTTTATTATAGCAACAAAACTTGATTTAAAAATTTTAGTTTAAACTCAAACAGTACAAAAAACAGCCGCAACATTGTTGCAACAGCGAAGACACACTTTTTCTTTCAACTTCAGAAGCAATGCACATTAAATCCAATTTGTGGATTATCCAAATCCGCACTTTTAAATTCACAGTAAAAACTCAATATTTTTTGCAAATTTTAAATACAAAATGTAAAGGAGATAAACTGAAGAAGTCCCCATTAGCAGCGCCGTATTTAAAGGGGGGCCGTGCCCCCCTGAAATTGGAGAATTTCCTTTGATCTTTTGCCGCTTCGTGTTGGTGGCGGCAAAAGATCAAAGGCGTGCCCCCCCCCCCAAAATCGCTGTGCCCCCCTGAAATTTTTTTCTGTATACGGCCCTCCCCATTAGTCAGCGCCGTATTTAAGGGGGGGGGGGGCACTGGGGGCCCGTGCCCCCCCCCGAAACTGAGGAAATTCCTTTGATCTTTTGCCGCTTAGTGTTGGCGGCGGCAAAAGATCAAAGGCGTGCCCCCCCTCCAAAATCGCTGTGCCCCCCCTGAAATTTTTTTCTGTATACGGCCCTGCCATTAGTGTTCCGTTATCATACCATTTTTTCAAAATAGCTACGGTACGGTAATCACGGTATTACCGCAGCAGTGTTTTCGATTTTTTGAAACACCGCCGTCGCCGTCTGACGGTGACGGCGACGGCACTGACTGTGCCGTCAAGAACCGTCCATAGAAAGTGAGTTTTAGAAAAAGGGGCGGAAAATGGCCAAAATTGGTTCTATATCACTTAGAAATGATTCAGAATAAGTTTAGAAACGTTTTTCTCCGAAATTGAAATTTTGATTTTTTTCGATTTTTTTAACAGGGGGGACCAAGGCAAAAAGTTTGACGGCGCCGTCAACACTTTTCAAACACCGCCGTCGCTGTCGCCGTCGAAAACACTATACCGCAGTAAAAATTGAAAAATTAAAAATCAACAACAAAAAACAGTTAATCGATAACAGTTTTTGCAAACTCTTCTTCTGAATCAGATCCTTCTCTCTCTTGATTAGGGTTGTTCATTTGCCTTTCCCAACAAAATTTCCCGATTTTGGCGGGAAATGATTTCCATTTCCCGAAAATTTTTGTATAGAAACAAAAATTTTTTATGTTTAATTTATTTAAAAATGGAAATTTCAGTTTTTAAAACAGTTTATTAGTCTGAGAATGCTTTAATTAAATGTTTAATACTGAAAATAAAAGTTTCAAGGGTTTTTGGACATTAAATTAGGGAAATTGCCAAAACCGAAATTTCGGGAAATGGCGGGAAATTTCCCAGGCATTTCCTGGGAATTTCCCGGGAAATTCCCGCCTTTTTTACGATTTCCCGGGAAATGAACAAACCTACTCTTGATTAATTTTTTCAGCATTTGCAATATTTCTTTTTTGCATTACTCTTAATTGAATAAATAAATTTTTGAGCAGAATCAGGGGATAAACGGTAATTTATATCCCCGGTACGGTAACGGAACACTAGTGCCCAGTAAAAAATTAAGATAAAGTGAAAAAACGAACCCATTATTTGCAACTTCGACACAAAGGTTTGAAGAAATGTTTTGATGAATAATAATTTGGTGTGTTTATTTCCCATAATAATATTACATATTGATCAGCAAAATTTAAAAATGTTAAAACCTCAAAATAATGAAGCATTAAAAATTTAAAGTTTTTTTTGTCATTTTGATCGAAACTTTTTGAGATACAAATGCTTTCCAGACCTTGGTGGTATCCGGTATTGTTTATTTATCTCCAATTATCTAAATTATCAACATTAATGTAATTATTTTCCTCCTCCACCTTCTTTGTTCAATGTTAAAAAATTTTGCACATTTTTGTTTTGTTAAACTATATTTTTTTACTTAGTAAACTGGTGATTCAAAAAGTAATTATTGTTGCTTTTAAAGGGAGAGTCCCACCTGTAAGAAAATTTGTTGGGTGGGACTAGTAGGACTCCCCCAAACTTCTTCTTGCAAATTATTTGGTTTTGATATAAGTTGACCTTTTTGCCTTCAAGGAAACCTTATTTATTTATTGATTTTGGCATTTAAAAAAGTGAACGAAAAGATCCAAACTCCCTTACAAGAAAAAGAAGCGGGAAAGTCAACTGCCTTCAACCAACGAAACATTTTTTGCGACTTATTTTACGATCGTTAAATAATTGCAAATTATTGTATTGACTTTGGGATAGTGGTTAAAAAAGTTTTATTTTACTCGCTGATTGAGTTTACTGCCAAATATGTCCCAACAACACCACCAAAATCAAACCACATTTATCATTCAATCCAAAATTGATAATCAAAGATTTACAATTGACAGAAAAGTGATTGATGCCTCCACGTTACTTAAAAATATTTATGGTAAGTAAATTTTAAAACGTGGTTTTGGATTAATTAAATTTTTTAAAGATATAACTGAAGTCACAGAACCAATTTTGATTGATTGTCCCAGTGAATCTTTGAACGTTTTTATCAAAATTATCAACAATTATCATAAATTTGATGATAAAGAAGAAGAAAATACGGACGACAATGATGAAGAAGATTTTGATTTTGATTTTGAAGAAAATCTTTACAATTCTTTCACCTCTAATGATAAAAAACAACTGATAAAATTGATACAAGATTTGTGTATTTTGGATAGTGATATCTTTCTTGACTCAATTTCTGATTACATTCTTGGAATATTTAATAATGAGGAAAAGGGAATTGAAATGGATTGGAAGGAAATTCAAGAATATTTGGGAATTGAAAATGATTTTAGCAAAAAAGAACGAAATTTAATTGAAAATTCTAAAAAGCATGAATTTTTTTTATCAATTAATTTCAGAAATATGAAATTTCCTTTTCAAAATAAAAATTTATATTGTTTAAAAACAGATTTTTCAACGCCAATGAATTCTTTAATTGCAAGAATAATTCAACGCTCAAATGCCAAAACTTCTTATCTCTTATCATTGATCAACAAAACGATTAAAAATGAAGTTGATCGAATGCCGTGTAAAGTGGAAAAATGCCATTTTTCTACAAAATGGCAGCAGTGCTGTTTGTATATAAAATTTAAAAAATTACAAATAGATTTTCGGTGTGATATAGAATTTAAAGATTTTGACAAAAAATATTCAAATATTTTCAAGAGAAAAGTAAAGGCTGAAGATTTTGTAGTTAGTTACGTAGAAAAGCTCGACAATCCAAAATTGATTTTTCGCCATATTTCGCCCGATTTTGTTATTGCTAATTCAATGGAAATACAATTTTATGGTTTCAAATCCATGTATCAGTTTGATGTAACAAAGTGCAAAATTCCATACATTTATTGCAAATTTTGTGATGTTAATGTAAAAGAAGTTGTTGAATTTGATGAAGTTTACAATCATTTAATTGCAAAAGATTTAACGAAAAGTATTCGGTAAAGTTTAAAACAAAAATACGGGTGTTTTGGGGCTATCCAGATATGACGTCTTTAGGGGGGGGGGGGGGGGGGGTCAAGGCCTCACCGCCTTTAATGTGCGGCAAAAAGTGTCTTTGATGTGGAGCGGTAAGACAAATTTTTGCATGACGTCATATCTGGACAACCCCCTTTTACATCAAAAAGGAGGCGGGCGGTTACGTTTTAACGTTTTTTTCCATGAACCTGACAATCAGGCAAAGAACAATTTTTTTTTCTATTTTTCTTTGCCTGATTGTCAGGTTCATGCATTCGAGAAAAAAAAACGTTAAAGGAGCCCAGTCAGCCAGCACAGTTCTCTCGTTTTTGTCAAGACGACAAAATCAGGCAAAAAAAGAAAGAGTGCGCACTATTTCTTTTCTCTGACGGGAAAAGGAATGTCTCTTTTTCTCTGCTCCCTCTGTTGAGAGAGTTGTGCTGGCTGACTGGGCTCCTTTAAAACGAAACCACCCGCCCCCTTTAAAGGGCTTGATTTTTTATTTTAAATATCTGTCAGGATTAGGGTTGATCATTTCCCGGGAAATTTCCCAGGCAATTTTTGCGGGAAATGGCTTCCATTTCCCAAAAAATTTTTACATTAAATTTATTTAAGACGCTGTCTGTGACAGTTTCAAAAATAAGCGGCACACAAAAAAATAGATTCAAATGAAACATTGTGTATAGGTATATCGACCCAAGAGAAACCGATTCCGCTTATTACATTTTTCTAAAAAAATTTCAAACTACAGCAGAAATTTTTTTAGAAATATTCCTCTTGGGTCGATATACCTATACACAATGTTTAATCTGAATCTATTTTTGTTGTGTGCCGCTTGTTCTATATTTATTTTGAGTCGTTCACAGACTGCGTCTTAAAAATGGTCATTTCATCTTTTTAAAAAAGTTTAAGAGTTCATAAATGTAGAGACGTGCAAGGTTTTTTCAAAGTTCACCAAGTATTATATTTTTGGTCCCATTAGATGCGCAATGAAAATATTATTAGATATAAAAAAACAAAAAGCTAAAAAATAATTAATAATACCGAGTAATTAATTGTTAAAAAAATGTAAAAAGTGATTTTTTTTCAGTCGGGGAACACATTTTTTTTCATAAATATTTTCGTGTCGCGTTTGCAAACGACACTTTTTTTGCAGTGTCGAAAGCGCAGGTTCGATGCCCAGCTGAAACACAAAAATATTTTTTGTCTTCGATTGAGTTTATTTTTTGTACATATATGCGGTCGACCATGGAGAATCTAAAAATAAAAGCGGTTTTTTTTATAAAAAAAGTATGCAATTTTTGGATTCGAACCAGTGACCGAAAGACTGTTGCGCAGCGTCTCTACCACTCGGACACAACGCTAACTTTTTACCGCTCACTTTCGCGCAACTTTTGTTTATCCTATTCGATGCAGAAAAAAATTCTGATTCGAATAGATGGAGTCCCGAAATCCGCCTCGATCGGCCGTAGTGTATCACTTTTTAAAAAACGTAAAAAATTGCGATTTTTTAGGTTTTTCTCAGATTTTTTGTATAAAAGTGATGATTAAATGTTGGATTTTTGGAATCTCCGTATTTTTTTACATCTAGAAGGATAAAACAAAAAATAAATAAATAATAATTTTAATTTCTACAGTATACCTCTATTGCATTTTCTTTTGACTGAAAAAAAATGCAGGGAACACTCGCGTCGCACATTGCCTGTGCACGTCTCTACATAAATGGTTTATTTTAATATTTAATACTGAAAATAAGTCTTTAGTTTTTTTGATATTAAATTCGTAAAATACAGGGTGTTTCAAGAAAAATGGCCGTTTTTATAATTTGCATAGTGTTAAAGCATAAAATGTGCGTCTCAAAACGGCCATTTTTCTTGAAACACCCTGTAGTCAAAATGGAAATTGCGAGAAATTTCCCGGGCATTTATCAGGGAATTCCCATCGTTTTTCCGATTTCCCGGGAAATGAGTCAGGATTAACGCTACTTTTGACTTTTCAGAATTATGACGCATGATTTTTTCAATATTACGGATTGTAGTAGTTTATTAGCTGTGTCAAAAAGAAGTGAAGATTTAAAATTTAAAAAAATTACAATTTGTGATCAACAGAATGCATCTTTAGAATTTAAAAAATTTATTACGGTAATCAAAGTATGATAAATCAATACTACTTTTATTTTTTTAGAATTATATGGAGGATGATGGAATTGTTAAAAGCAGATGCAAATTTGATGGTAGTGATATTGTTAAAATTGATGGATGGTATGAATATCCCGTTTTGGATGTAAAAAAAGTATTCGGATTGTGCCATTATTAACGATCATTGATGTATTTTAAATAATATTTGAAATGTGTTTGTTGTTTTTGATTTTAGTCAGCGTTGTCCGGCAGTATTTTGCCACAATAAATGCTATAAAAGAATGCTTCCTCTCTGTTACACATTGTTTTTCTGACTTATCGTACACCTCCAACTTTAATCTCATTTTATAATCATCAGCTTATGATAATTAATAAAAAAAAAACAAATTCTATTTTATAGTTGCTGCCAATAAAGTGAAAAAAAATGCTCACAAAAAACTGTTTTTAAAGACCTCTTACAATTAATTCAATTTTACGGTTTTAGATTACCGTAAATTTTTAACAGTGTTTGTATCTGCAAAAAAACAATTTAATCTATTTTAATATTCTTCCGCAATTAAACATTTAAAAATCGAATAAATTCAAAAAACTTTCCTACGCACAATTATAACTTTAAATGTTGCTTTTTTGGTATTACTGTATCTGTATTTAAATAAATTTAAATACCACATTTATTTTCACTGGAAATAGGAATGTAAAAAACAGGCCGCCTTAGAACGCAAAAACTCTGAATATTTCAAATTGATATTTTAGCCTAATGAATTAAAATGAGCAAAATCCAAGAAGGGATTATATTTTTGTGGAAGAAAACTTTCGATTTTCCCCAAAATATTAGCATTTTTAACAGTTAAAGGCTAATTTCCTGGTATAATATATTTTCAAATAATGAAAAAATTGAAGAGATTCAGCTTCTTAAGATTTCAGAATCTTAAAATTTCAAAGCGGGTTATATTTTTGTGGACGATTTTTTTTTATTCCTCTCTATTTCTTTATCAACTGATTTATTGTGACATTTTGAATGCCAAAAGTTAGCTGCTGCTTTTTATTTTCTCCGTTCACCTTTTATTACAGCCACAAAACAAAACTTGATTTAAATCAGTACAAAAAAAACAGCAGCAACAAAGACACACTTTTTTCTGTCTTTTTTTCAGTCCCAACAGCAATGCTTGCGTTTTTTTCTTTTCTTTTTAACTGAACGAAAAATTTGTGTCCTTGCTTCCGTGGCGAGATGGCCGAGCGGTCCAAGGCGCTGGTTTAAGGCACCAGTCTCTTCGGGGGCGTGGGTTCGAATCCCACTCTCGTCAGGTTAAAATTTTTTTTTAAATTATTACAAGTACAAAAAAGTGTCAGTATTTTATTTCTCTTTCATATCCATATTTACAATAAAATATAATATATACAGTTTGATCATTAAGAAAGACGACCTAATAATTTTGCAACATGTGGAGGTTTTTCAATAAACATTGCAGCACCCGCTGCAATTGGCTTTGTAAGGTAATGAATGGGAGTCCATATTTCACCATCAAATTTTTCACAGTGTCCAATACTTTCTTCACTGACATGTCCACCGATAACATAGATACATTCATCAACGACAACAGCATCAAAATTTGAACGTGGAGCTGACATTGGTGGTGCAGATTTCCATATTCCATTATCATAATATTCTACAGTATTTGTTGAACGGCCATGTTGAAATCCACCAATTATAAACATTTTACCATTAAATAATACTGCACAATGCCCTGAACGTGGTTCAATCATTGATGGCATGTCTGTCCAAGTGTTTGTTAACGGATCATATGCTTCAACACGGGACAAAGTTCGATTTCCATCAAAACCCCCAAAAATCCATATCCGATTTCGATATGCTAACGCCGCACCATCAGATCTTCCAACGTCTAAGGGTGGAAGAGTTTTCCATTTATTTGTTGAAGGATCAAAGGAATCAAAGGATCTTAAACGATTTCGAGAATCTGATCCACCAATTACATATATTATATTATTCATGGAAGTAATAGCAAAATATCCTCTAAAACAATTTTTAATTAATTAACAAATATATCCCATGTAAATATGCAAATTAAAAAACTTACTTTGTATCATTCATTGCTGCCGCAGGCTTCCATTTTAATGTACGAAAATCAAAACTCCAAACAGCAGATTGAAATTTTCCATCACTAAATCCGCCAACAATGTAAAATTTCTAAAATATTATTTTTATCAACATTTTATCATATCGTAAACTACAGCAATTCAATTATATGTAACTACTGCTACAGTAATCCAAAAAATATTAACTTACATTTTTAATTATTTGACATTTAAAATATGATAATTTTTCGGGTAAATTCAATGAAGGAATTGATGCCCAATGATTTCCTTGAATATCATAATAAAAAGATTTTTCAGATGCTCTCCTTTGAACCCAACCACCCAAAAAGACGACCAAAGAACGAGGAATTCGAGGTTTCAATGACGTGTAAACATTTGTTGCTTCTTTCAATGTAGCATCATCAACACCAAAATTTCGAAAAAAATTTTTAAATTCAATTTTTTGTTCAAGAACCTAAAAAAAATAGAGTTATGATATAAAATAAAATATAGTAAAAGTAACTAACCTCTGCCATACTATTGAATCGAACAACTTTAAAAAATTCTTTAATATTACAAATTGCTGATTGATGATTTTGTAAACTCCATGCAAAAATTACTTCAAAACAATTTTTACCATTTTGCCAATTAACATTTTCATCATCAATTAATTCTAACAATGCTTCAATGGGAATTGAAAGAAGATCTTCACATCCACGAGAATTATTTTGTTTTATCATTGTTACAGCAACATCTCCAACCTTTTGACGAAGAAATTTTTCACATTCAAGATTTCGTTTACGTGCCAATATCCAACATCTTGGTAATCCATCCATTTCAATATCTTCAAAATCATTTAATAATAAATCATCCATTAATTGAAACCATCCACATTGGTTACTATAATCAATAAGCTCCAGTAATCCTTTTTCAGAATAACTCTTTCGATGATATATTATATCAATTAGTAATCGTAATGCTGAATCTGATAATGGTAAAATGATTTGACTTTGATGATTCGGTTGTGGGACTGCAGAGCCTAACCAATCAACAATAATAGAATAATGTACCCAAAAGCTGAAAAAAATATATATATAGAGATAGATACAAAGTGAATATTAATTATTATTCGGATATATCATATCCCTTTTTAAACTTTATACATATATATATAATATGAATAAAGTTTTAAAAGGATATATAAAATCCCCTTTTTGAATATAAGCTACTTACTTGGATCCATTTGATGAAGTCAAAAAGCAATCAGTATTACCACATTCGATTAATCTTTCAGCAGAATGCGCTTCGCCAAATAATGCACCAACAAGAAGCATTGAACGAGCAGGATCCGCAACAGTAGCATTAGTAGTTGTAGTAGTCGCAACCATTCTTCACCCTTCCGCTTTCACCTTCTGTAATAAAATGTGCAAGTAATAAAAAAATATTTTGTTGTTGATAAAATGAATGTTGAACTTTAAAAATTATGCAAATTCATGGGAAAGTTTTGTTGTTGTTATCATTTTTTGTTTTCACATTCAATGTTTACAGCTGTTATTACACAGTAGGATTACGGTAATACTGTAAACAGGGCCGCAAATTGGTCAAAAGTAAGGGGGTGGAACTAAAAGTAAAGGGGGTGGAACTTCCCTATAAAAAAACAAAAAAATCTCATTTTATCTAGTATGAATTCAATTTTTCCCCTTATTTTTGGTCGACAAGGGGGGGGGGGGACTTTCCCCAGTTCCACCCCCCTATTTGCGGCCCTGACTGTAAATAAACATAAAATAAAATTTAAACATTTTGTTTATTAAACATTTGTAAATTAAATTTAAAAAATTGTTTTAAAAAAGTTTCAATTAATAATCAGAATTCCAGATTGCCCGGTTGAAGTATGCTTCCGGCCTCCAACTACCGTAACCCGTGAAAATGAAATTTTTTCACGTGAAAAAGTTTTTTTAAATATTCTCCAATATAAGCATGAACAAAGGGCAACATTGATAGAACTAAATGTGAGAGGATATTGTCCCAAAATTGTTGCAGGATGAAATCCAAGATACTGTAATTATTATTATTACCGTATCACTTTTTATTTTTTAAAAACTTACAGGTGCTGTAAAAGCAGTAATAAAACTAGGAATTAATTCAAAAATTATTGTTGAACAAATAACAAATAATACAGTATAATTTGATTTTTTTGCAATTACAGTATGCGAAATTTTACTTTTTTTTAATAAAATTATTAATGTTAAAGCTGCAAAAATACTCATAGAACCAAAAATAATTTTGAGAAAAATTGTTTTTGTTGCTACCGTATAATTGATTAAGCATACAGTATAGAGGCATTTCGTTTCAGGAGCAGATGGAAAAAAGTCAAAAATTTTTAAAATGTATACTGTAGCAGTAACCAAAGTTGGTAAAAGTAAAGCTTCAAAAAATCCGATAATACTTTTATGAATTTTTGTATATTTCAATGGAAAAGCAACCGATAAACATCGATCAAGTCCGAGAAAAAATTCTGCCAAAGTTGTAAAATCGATCATTATCCATGGAATTACCCCTGAAATATATACAATTCGGGAATCATAAATAATATTGTATAGTCGAAATAAAAATATTAAATAAGCTGAATTTAAAATTGAAATTCCAGAAAGTACAGACATAAAAATAAAATATATTCGAATTGCCGGAGCAATATTTAAATGAAGTAAAATATTTGGTTTTCGACACGAAATATTTATTGAAACAAAAAAGGTTATCGAAAAAAGGAATAATTGAAGAATGTCTTGAAAAAAGATTATCCATGGTTTTATATTAATTAAATAATTTTCCATTCCAAAAATATTTTCCATTGGTGAATTCATTTGAAACTAAAACTTTTAAATGATTTCAAAATAGATGAAAGTCCAAAAACTTTAGCCAAAATAAAAATTTTAAATCCTTTTTTTACTGTCTCTCCACTTTTTGTTTGTATGTAGCTGTTTCAAATTTCTCGTACACTTTTTTTACGGTAGTATAAATTTGAAAAAAATAACTTTTATTTTTTCAGCCTGTCAAGTTTCACTAATTTTTTGAGAGAGAAAGCCTACAAATTTAAAGGTTGAGAAGTTCCCAATTAAGACAATTTTAAGTCATGCTTATGACAGAATTCAGTCATGAATAATTCCTTTTTTTCAAAGTTGGGTATAAAAAAAAAATAAAAAGAATTTTTAGAAAAACAAAAATTAAATTAATTTAGTGAATTCCATAGTTGTGAAATATTTAAAACAAGAAAAGGATTTTTATTTAATCACAAAAGGTTAATAAAAAAAGAAACAAAATGTACAACATGATTAATTGGATTAATAACGCATAAATGGATAAGTAAGCACAAAAGCAACAACAGAAAAAACAGTAAAAAAAAGAAAAAATTTTGCATCATCATAAAATGCATCAACGATATCCCAAAAAACACCATGAATCTGATTTCCAACAACATTTGCTGCATTTTTGATAACCATAGAAACTTCTGATTCATCAGCTGTATTTTCAGAATCTGTTTCACTTTCTGCAGCTTCAAAAGATCGAACCAGTGGTTGTTGTTCTTGAGGTTGAACGAGATTGATGGTTGGAATTTTGACATGATTAGCTTTAAGAGGAATTGGAGTGGTAGAGAAAGAAGTAAGTGATTCAAAGATATCATTAAATGTTACACCAAGAGTCTATAAATATGTTTGTGTTACATTATTGTGTGCAAAAAGTAAAAACCTACTCTAGTAATTTCACGAACAAGAAGGTTATCAGTTTGTGGTACGGTAAAAGTAATATATTTTACATTTCGTTCAGTGCAAACATATTTCATACGATCAAAGTAAGTTTCGATATCCTTTGGAAAGTCATAATTGATAATAACATCAAATTGGCTAAAGTCAACATCTTGAACAAGATCATCTGTAAATATTAAGACAACAACTTCACCATTATTGAATTGATTCATTGCAGTTTTACAAAGAGGAAGGGAATTAATATTTGAATAATTTAAAGCAAGTGTAAGCTTTAAACAAGTTGAAGAATCATTGCAAAAAACTGCAGCACGTGGATATTCATTGGTTTCAGCTAAAAAAAATATTATTGATTAGAATTAATTTACAAATGTACAGAAAAAAGAACAAACCTTTAGTTTTTTGAAAGAACTTAATTAAAGCAGCACTTTTATATTCTTCTTTTGTATAATGAAAATCTTGAATACAATTCATTCTTTTATCGGAAGTTGAAGGATCAGCAGATATGGAAGCTAAAAATGATTGATTAAAGATACATTATAAATATTTTTAAGAAAATCAAACCTTGAAATTTTTCAATCGAAGTCATCGTAAATTATTGGTAAATTGCAAAATGAGCAGTTAATGAATATCAAATAAAAAAAGTGAGATGATTAAAAAATAAATGTTTTGCGCGTTCGTTTACGAAAGCCGTTTCTTTTTTTCCCGCCGAAGTTTTGAAGGCATAATTACAGAAGTATCGTTGCAAGACGCAGAACCTTTTAAAAAATACATATTTTTAAGTGAACGAAACTTTTTTTTCAAAAGAAAAGATAAAAATATTTATTGAAAAATCATAAAATTTAAAAAAGTTAAAACAAAAAAAAAATCACAACAACAAGGGTAAATACAAAAACAATGAACAAAAAAAACCGTTAACAATTTTACAAAAACATTTTTTTCTTTTTCAATCTTCGTCAAGCAAATCAATCCATGAATCAACAGTTTTAAAGTCTCGTAGATATTCTTCAAAGTTACCTTCATAAAATGTAAACACAGCTTTAAGACTTTCTGGTGGATTACCACCATTTATTTCAATGATCTAAAAATATATATATATATATACATTTCATAGAAACAATACCAAAATTAAAACTTACATTTTTAATCTGCTGTAAAAGTAGGCGATCTGCATCGGTTGAAACAATAGTAATGCATTTTTTATGGATAATACAATCAAGACGACGACAATATTCAACAATATCTGTTGGTAAAGTATAATTAATTACTAAATCAATATCAGAAATAATCCAATCAAAAATTCGACTTTTAAAGATGAGAATCGGCAATTCTTTATTTTGACATTTTGAGAACACTTCTTCAAGTTGTTTATCAGTGATATCTGGATTTACAGCAAGAGCCGGTAATTTCAATTTCGTATTTAAATAGCAGCATAAACTTTTTGCTTGTTCATTTGATGACGTATAAATAATTGTTCGAGGAAGTTGCTGTGCATCATGATCAACTAAAAATAATATATATTCAAAAAATGCGAGATACAAAAAAACAGTAAGAACCTTACCATCATTTAGAAGTTTCATAAAGAGCTTCACAAATTTTACATATTTCTTTGCACCTGGAGCGACTGCAAACTCTTGTTTAACGTTTGTAAGAAGATTAGTAATAGTTTGATTGATTTTAGTATTTTGTCGATCATATTGAATACGGTTTGACATTATATATTTTAGTTAAAAATGTGTTTATCAACTACTTGGATCACCAGCCGCCAAAATGAAAGAAAAACGGCCACAAACAAAAGGAAGAAAATAAATTCTAGAAAAGTGATTTCCGCGAGCGCGCGCAGAAATCACCTTTTTTTTCTTTTATTTTTTTTGGGCTTTCTTTCACAGCGAGAAGAGTGGTGTCAAAAGAAAGAAACAGGTGTATAATATTTCAAAAAGAATAGATTAAATATATTAAGTATATTTTTATTACAACATTTTAGTCACAAATTAAAAAAGAAAACCTGGGGAATGCACTGATACCAAATTTGTAATTTTTGGTAAAGTTTTTACAGTAATTTTTTGTTGTAGTAAAATGCTATTTTACCAGTCAAGTTTCACAAAAATCTTCCTTTATTTGTTAAAAAATAATAATTGTACCATGTTCAGCAGGTTAAAATGTGCTAGTAATGATTGGGGTTTCGTAGAAAAAAAATTACACACATAATTTTTTTCTTCTTTGTTTGTTTGTTTTTTATGGTTAGTTTTTATCGGCGCCACGCCAATATATATCCTGTTTTCTTCATCATCCATCCCTTCTGTCTATTGCGCCTTTCAAAGTGCTTTGCATTAAAAATATTTTTAGTTTTAGTTTTATTTTTTAAGCATCGCACAGAAATTGCATCATCATTATATTTGTCTTATTTTAAATTGCTGTAATCGCCTTTTGTCAGCTGTCTGTCTAGTCTGGATAATTCGTTTTCCCTTTTTTTTTGTGTTGTATTTATAAATTTATTTATTTACGCGTATTTTATAAATATTTTCAATAAAAATATTTATAAAATAAATGTAATTTTTAAGATGACAACAAAAGATGATTGTTTATCTTTTAAAGATAAACAAAATGTCTTTGTTGATACTGTATTTAACAATCAATTCAGTAATCTTAATTTAAATCAAAATCGAAAATGTGTTTATAAAAGTTTACGTTCAAAAAGTGTTTCAACTGATAACAAAAAATTTCAAAATTACGGTATATTTAAAAGCTGCAATTCTTCTTTTTTAAATATTTTAAGAAAAATCGATAAAAGTTGAAAATCAAAATTGATTGTTTTATTTAACTTTTTTATTTTGACTAAAATAATAGAAAAAATTAATAAGAATCGGTTATCGATGACGGACCTTTTAAATGAGCATTTGTGAAAAACCATTTTTTAAAGGAATGCAGCTTTTTTAAATTCATCAGATTTTACAACAACTGATAATTTTTCAAAAAATGATTCAAATTCATGGAATAAATCAAATAAACATTTAAAATCAAGCTTTTTAAATATTGATCAAAACTTTGAAGAAAAAGATAAATGCAAAAGTGCCAACAATAGCACCCTTTCCCTTCATATTGCAGCTTATGAAAATTCCATTGAAGATACAACGGATTCAGATGCCAGGGGAAAAGAAGGCTCAAAAAAGAAAAGTGAATCAATAGGGATGATTAAAAAATGGAAAACTGCAAACCAATTTGGTTCACATTCAATCGATCAAGTATATATTTTTCATATATCTATTTTTCAAAACAGTATATTTTCATTATATAAATTTACAGAATCCTTTTGAATTTCCTCGACAACAAGAAACCGATGAAATTAAAACTCCAGAAGTCGCACAATTTAAAGCATCCCAAAAATTACTCAATCCGAATACGGTAAAATAAAAAACAACAAAATACATATTTTAAAAAGGTATATCCAAACATGCTAATTTCAGATGAATATTGATTCTCCACCAATTAATGATGCTCCATTTTATGATCTTAAACAAGGATCTCCTTTATTTGGTAGGTAATAAAATAATATCTTCTTCCATATTCCTATTCTCCGAAATTCATTGCTTTCTTTTTTCGAATAAATATTTGCAATTTTTATTCTTTCTTTTTAATCAGGGCACTGATAAGGAGGGGAATCAGCAGAGATAAAACATTCGAGTTAAGCGGTTTTCTATAATTTAATCAAAAAGTTTACGACCAAAAATAACACCCAAAAAATATTATATGCCATGGCAAAGGTTACCGTATACTTTTTCGGCACTTCAAAGTTTTTTATTTTACTGAACTTTGGAATCTCATGTTTTTTCAATAATATCGATTCAATGATCTTTCCAAAATTTAGCAAAATAAAAAACTTTGAAGTACCGAAAAAGTATACTGTAATTTTCGCCATGGAACATACAATTTTTTGGAATTTCTGTTTGGCCTTCCATCAAAAAAACAATTAGGAAGCAAAAAAGGCTACCATTGTATTTTGGATAATATTGAAATACTTTGATGCAAAAAATAATGGTATTTTGCAAATTTAAAATTAAAAATTAAATACATTGATTTGTGAAAAAAAAATTTTAAAAACAAATAAGTTTTTTTTTCATATTTTTGCAATATTATTTGAAAAACAGGTTTTCGGTATTTTTGTGGGGGCCCATAAATCACATTTATTATCACCTTTTTATAGCACTTTCCTTTTTTATTTTATTTTACCATCCAATCATTTCTGATTTTTAGGTGTTATTGAACCTGAAAAAAAGAAAGTCATGGAAAGTGAAATTGAAGATACTTCAGTCTTTGAATCCACTGTTGCAACAAGTTACTCAAAAAGTGATTCAATTTTTCCAACAACTTCATTAACTTCTAATGCAACAGTTTGTTTTTTTCTTTTAGACATTAATAATTTTTATTTGATCAAATATGGGACCTGATTGATTGTCCAGATATCTCGGGAATTTTATTTTATCTGTTTCGAAAAAAACCTTTTTTTTGCTGCACATCAAAAACCACACAAATATACAATTTTGTGACAATAATCTTTGGTTTTATCATTATCAATGCGTGCAATATGCACTGACACAGAGAAAAATGTTTTTCGAAAAATATTGAAAAAACAAAACTCATTTTCGGCTGTGAATGCGCATGTTGCACGCATTGATTATAATCAAACCTAAGATTGTATATATCCCCCCTTTTTTGGAGATATCTGGACAGCCTCTCTATTCAACCTTTTTATAATACAAATCAATCTCATTTTGTCATGGAAGGTGAAAATGAAGAAGATGTAATTCAAAAGGTTCTTCGATATACAACTTCAATTGCAACAATTTCAACTCCAAAGAATGCCATTCGTGTTGCATCCAGAAGGAAGCCCCCTTTTACCCCTGATACATTTAAATTATCTTTATGTAGTCCAAGAGATTCAATCATTCAATCACATGTTCCTATTCCAAAAACTTTGGAATTACCTAAACCTTTTGCTGCTTCAACTCCACAATGCTCAATGCGACGACGTCCTGATCGATCTGGAAATTCATCGGAATCAATTATATGTTTTGAAAGTACAAGTGTATTTGTTCATGATGAAGATTATCGAAAATGCATTGAAGTAGGTCTTTTATTTTTTGCAAACACATTTTATATTCATTTATTACTTTTTAAATTATGAGTTAAAATTAATTTTAATTTTGGGATGACTTAAACCTTTCAAAATAGGATATTACGGAATTAGGCGTCCAATCATGGCATACTAATTTAATCTAAACTTAATTTTTGTTTAAAATGCCTCAGGGGATATACCGGATATATAAAATCCAAAATTGGAATATCTTCCACCTTTTTAAATGAAAGTGAAAAATATTCAGATTCTAAAAAATTTCATAGCGAAATTTAAGGCGGAAAAAAATAATTTTGTTTTCTTAAAATCATTTAACTTTAAGATACTGTAGCTTTTGTTTTAAATATTTAAAATTAATTAAATCTTGAAATTTTGGGTGGAAGCCATATATCCTCTACGAAATTTTGTACGAAAACCGAGTTGGGTTTTAATGTATTATAGTTTTTAGGCTAAAAATCAATTTTTTTAAAAGATTTTTCAATTTTAATTTTTTTTTTTTTAAAAATTAAAAAATGAATGATTTAATATTTTCAGAGACTTGAAAGAAAAGTTGAATTTGAAGAGAAGCATATTGCAGAATCAATAAAAAAGATAACATTTTGGAAGCGAAAAGATAAAAATAAATTTTCAATGAATGAACTCTGTGCACATGCTTTACTTTTAATTTCAAAAACAAGGCTTCGAACTTATCAAGAATTGGTTACTCGAGTTCAAACTTTACATCGAATGTCAATTGTTCCACCATCAATTGCAAAATCCCTTCGAGCATCTTTTACAATTTACAGTATGCAAATTAATCTTTGTCGTGGATATTATGTTAATGGACCAGATTGTGGTAAGATTGAATTCTAAAAATTTTGTTTTTCTTTTATATCATATTATCATTTAAACATGACAAACGCCCCCCCCCCCGGTAAATTATACATTGGAAAAAATAAATAAATCATTTAATTAAAGAGGCGGGCTCTTTGCTGCTTTTTTTTGGATGAACCTGAAAATCAGGTTTATCCATGTTCCAAGGTTTTGTCAAGTGAGTTCCATAATCGCTGTGAGACCTTCCAAATAAAAACATAGCAAAGAGCTCGCCTCCTTTAAATGATTTCGTAAATTTTAATTTAATGAATGACAAAAATAATTCATTATTATTCAGTTTTGTCTGTCCCATTGGCTCAGACTAAATTCAGACAAAAAAACATTTAAATCCCCTTAAATCCCCATTTGTTTTAGCCTCCCTTTTTATGACAATCTTTTTTCTTTTAACGTAAAATATATAAAATATTTTAGGTGAAAATTATATTTTTTTGATAACATTTTCAACTGGTGAAAAAATTGTTGCAACTGAAATTATTCAAGGAAATGATGATGAAAATATTCGATCCCGTCGATTACGGGTTGATGAACCAATTCATTTAGCGGGATTACCAATGATTTTTCAAATTAAAATGGATATTTTGGCATTAAAACTTGTTTCACCTTCATCCAAAAGTCCAAGAGATTTTGCAAAGAAAGCTTTTAATTTTATTGGTAAGCTTTTATAGTTTAATGTGTCCCTCAAATCCGACACCGCGATGGGGTCGGATTTGAGGGACAGAATTTTGGGGATAGGGAAAATTTTAGGGATGATTTTTGAGGCACTAAATTTTACAGAGTTTATTTTGAAGGAGAAATTTTGAAGGTGGGAATTTTGGTTATTTTCTGTTTTTTAGCGTTTCGGGGGATTTTAGCCATTTTTTCGTTATAACAGTCCCCCAAAAATTTTGCCCGCAGAAATTCGACCCCAAAAAATATTATTTAAATTTCTCGTTCTGAAAAACGGAAATGCTTGAAGCACATTTTGTTTTTAAATTTTTCATTCGCCGGAAAAAAAAGTAGCTACAAATTCTTTTGCAAAAATTACTTTTCGTGCCAACATTTTTTTACACGTAATCTTCTTTCTTCATTTTTTTTAGGTCAATGCCGATCTCCTGGTACTGTTCAACAACATGATGATTCCTCCGATTCAGAAGAAGATGAAAGTGCATTTAAATGTGTCGGGCATGCGTATTTAACTCGAGATTCTGATGGACATACTTCATTTTTAATTACTGAAAATGAATATCCTTTAGATGGTTCAATGGAAATGAAATGTGAAGTTTCAAAACTTCCGGAAGGATTAACTGAACCTTTGATGGGATATTGGGTAAGCGTTTTATTACATTTTTTGTTCCCCAAAATAATATATTTTTGTTATATCAAAAAGAATTTTGGCCCTGCAAAACAATATCCAATAATAAAACAGTGACATGCTTAAATATATAAAAATATTAAATTTTGATTTATTTCTTTAAAAAAACCTTGGAAGCTAAGGCTGCAATTTTGTTGTTTAAAAAGTTTTTGAAATCAAAGCGCGGCCGCATATTTTTACAATATTTCTAAATTATATGAAAAAAAGATTATAAGCTAAAATAATACCCAGACAGCTTTTTTTTATCCCCCTTTCATTTATCCCATCGATGGTCAATTTGTTAAAAAAGTTATTGTTTTTTTAGAATTTATGCGGTGATTCAACATTCCATAAATTTTGGGTTAAAATGGTTAATGGCATTCTGTATTTTTATGATCATCCTGAACAAACTGATGAAAATTTTGTTGAACCAACATATTTAATTGATATGTCAACAATTTGTAATCGACAAATTGAACGTGAAATGTCAATTTTTAAAGATGCCGAGCATAAATTCACTTTTTACATGGATGTTCTTTCATTTCCTCGTGGATCAGATTTATGTGAGCATAAAAGATATTTAATTTCAATTGAAACTGAAGAATTACTTCAAATATGGTTAGCTAAAATTAATAATTGCTTAAATTTAATTCGTGATCCGCCGCCATTGTTGTGATAAAAAATCTTTTTTGAATTTGAATTATATTTTCAAGATTTCTTTTGTTATTTAAATTTTTGTTAAAAGTGATACATATTTTTGGAATATATGTAATTGCAAAATTTGTTATTAAACTGTTTTTATCATCCAAAAAAAAATAAATCCACCGTAAAATTTTTATCATTAATTATTACTCACATTTTTATGGTCAAAAAAAGAATCCAGAATCAAGGAATTTTGAATTTAAAATTCCTTGATTCTGGATTCTTTTTGACTTTAAGAAATCAAAAAGTGACTTCAGATGCTAACAGATTTTGCGGTATACTTCAAAAAAAGTAATTTTCATTGCTTTAATAATTTTGTTTTTAAGAATTTCAATTTCATAGAAATTACTGTATTTTTGCTTTATCAATAACTTCATATATATGTGTAAAACAAAAAAAATATAGAAAGATTGGTTTATTAAAACAAGTAGAAGGCATATTTTTTTAATAGCACACAAGGAAGATGAAACTTGCCAACAATAAAATAATAGAGAACAAAACAGAAAAAACACAAAGGAAAACAATCAAAATATTAAAAATTAACCCGTACAAACTCATAAAATTATATATTAATTACAGTTTCTTTTTATTACTGAATTCGACAATCAGGATTCTTGGCAACAATTGTTTGGCCCTTTTGACAGATCTCAATCAAGCTAACCCTTTGTTCATTAAGAGATTTTTCAAGTTGATTCATCATATCACATTCTTTACGAAGAAATCTTTCAGCAGTGACCATAGACATCTTTGAATTTGTAAGAGTCGTTTCAGAATTAACTGCTTCTGAATCATCACCTTCTGTGTCAGCTAAAAAATGGATCTTATTTTAAAAAAGGATATCCAAAATTAATAATACATACTTATATATCCAAGAAGTCGTCCTGCTTCAGTTCGTTTTCCATCCAACATTTTAGAAATTGCAGTTGCATTATCTTTTCCAAGGCCATGGCAAATTTGTGTCCTTCGATAAAGAGTTCGAATAAGATTGTTGAAAGATGGTGAAAATGAAATTCTTTCATCACTTTGACCTGTGACAGATGAAAGAGAATGCATTGATTTGGATGTTGGGGTTGGAGTTGTAAGATCTCTTCTAAAAAGATCTTCATCTTCTTCAGTATCAACTTCAGTAAGCGTTACAGAACCACGAGGAGGTTGATCACTTTTTGGTTTGATACATGAAGTTGAAGAATTTAAAGATGATGAAGCAGAACGATTTTGTAAATCATCAATTAAACGTTCAAGCTGCTTTATCTTTGAATTCTTATTAACAAGTTCATCTTGCAATTCAGTATTAATATGTTCCTTTGTTCTCAATTCTTCTCGAAGTTTAATGAGTTCTCCATCAGCAGAAGCAGCTAATCTTGTCTTTAATGCAGAAATTTCTTGATCTCGTAATCGAATTTGTTCTTTAACAATCGATAATTCTTTTGCAATTTTATTAAGTTCTTCATCTTTTATTTTATCACGTGAATTTAATTGTTCAGTTACTTGTTGAAGCCTACAAAATTAAGTATTTATACTTTTTTTCAATAATGACATCAAAACTTACTTCTTTTTAACAGTGAGATATCGATTACGATTTTCCATAATTTCAGTTTGATTTAAAATTTTTCCTTCATCAAATTCCAGTTGTTGACGTTCCGATCGAGCAGACAATATTTGAATACGTGATTTAAGTTGTCCAATCAACATATCTTTTTCAATTATTTCATTCATCATTAACCGTTGAGCTTCTGATGGTGCAGAAAATACCATATTTTGTCGAGAATTCGATACTGCGCGTCCATTTAATTCAGATTCAATACTTCTAATTTTATCTTCCAATAATGAGACACGAACATCTGTATGTCCATCAGGAGTAGTTGGAGGTGGTCCATCAATAAATACTTCCGATGACATACGATTTAATCTTTGACCAGATCGACTTGCAGTTATACCATTTGAAGAAGAATGTGAATTCATTTGATATGGAGAATGTGTAACTTGAGTACGAAAACGTGGAATTTCTTCTTTTGCTGTTGAGGAATGACGATTTGAACGTTTTTGGGGTTGTGGTGCAACTGCAACCTTGTTTGATGGACCATTATTAAAAAATGTTGGCATTATTGTATCAGTAGTTGTTGTAGTAGCTGCTGAAGATGAATGACCTGAATTACTCATTGGAGAATGAATAATATTGTTTTCTTCTCTTTCAGGAGATATCCCATCAAATGATTTTTCGGTAAGTATTTCAGCAGATAATGATTGCTGTCTAAAAAATTTCGTGATTAAAAACATGTAATATGCAAATTTTTGCGGCCTCGATTGAAAAATAGACATTCAGTTGTTTTCCTTATTTTTAACGCTCTACAATGAAATATTTTTATTTTATTACAATTATTTTTTGGTTAATTTTTCAAACAATTGTCAAATGTCAATTATCTCTAAATATTCTCAATGAAAATGAATCTGTTGTAAATTGGAATTATTGTACAGAACAATGGGATTGTAAAGATCAACCATGTCATTGCCCATTTCCAGCTATCTATGATTCATCAAGTGAAAATGCTTTAAATATTACGGTATGTTAATTTTACACAGGATTACGGTACTTATACAAGTTTTAGGCACAACTTCAAAATCAAACATGTAAAAATCCATTACAAGATTGCGGATGTTATTATGGATTATGTGTATGCGCATGGGAATGTGGAAAATCTCGAACTGAAATGAAAAGTTCTGCAACTCTTGATTTTTCTTATTAATTTCTTTTTGTCTATTTTATTTTAAAAAAAGGTAAAAATTAGAGCAAATAAATTTCCTTTTAATTCTTTCATTCATAAAAAATTTAAAAACTGCAATAACTTATTCGTAAAAAGTGACTTTTTATAAATTCCTATTTTAAAAAAAAAAAGAGCTATTGAACATCAAAATTGATTGAATATTAATGCAATCAATTACTATTTTTTATGGCGCTTTGGCGGTTTTAAAGATGGCCGTTAATAAAACCTTTAAAATAAAATAAAATACTATTTCAAAGAGATAATGCAAAAATACTACAGCTGTTTAATATTATTGACCATTTGTCAAACAACCTTTTTTACAAGATATTTCAAATAATTCAAATCCAAAAAAGGGTCAAAGTAAACAACACATATTGCTAAAGTACACAAAGAAATAAAGCCTTTTCCTCCAGCAAAACAAAACAAAATTTAGCATAACCATCTTCTTTTCTACGATCCAGTGACTTATAAGACGACTGACATAAACAAATAATCTTCAAAGAAACTTTCAGGAAGAGAAAAAATAAACGAATCAAAAAAAAAGAAAATGCAATAAATGCAAAATGTAAAAATTATTTGTTTTAAAGAAAAGAGATATAAACGGAAGATGCAAAAGCAATAAAACTATACCGAAAAAAGGGTTTTTTAACTTGCCATTGAAATATTTAAGAGCAAGAAAAGGGCTTAGATTGAGGAATGGGAAACAAAATATCTGTCAAGTGTTTCTGAGAAAATTAAAAAAATTTGCTTATGGATATCTGCTGCAGATATAGAAATATGACAAAAGCTTTTAGAATATAAATATTTCAAACAGATATTTATAAATGTGTGAAACTAACAATAGCACCACAAGAGAAAAATAAAGATCCATGAAAAAAAGGAAAAGAAGCAGCGTCCTTGAAAACCAAAATTTCATTTTCTTTTTTTCCCCATTTTTCAAAAACACTAATTGGACATCGTCTTTTCATGCAACGGTCAATACTCGAGATGAAAAACATTGGCAACACAAATTGACCTCCTACGAATTGTCTATAAACAAGAAGAAAAGAGACTTTTGATACAAAAAATTGCAGTTATTCATGTTTAAGGAATATGAATTCTCGCAACAGCTGTTGAAAAACTCATAAGAAATGCACAAAAAAACATGCCAAAAAAGGGGTTTTCAAACCTTTTCAAAAAATTGCATAATTCTCAAAAAAAAAGAAATATCTTCAAAGAAATAGTGAAAATATATACCACCTAAAATACAAACCAGATGTTATAGCCAAGTATTTATTAACAGATATTTTCTCCCAAGGAGATCGAAAAAAGCTTTAGTCTTTCAAATGTAATAAAAGTGATTTGAAAGTAAAAATAATAAAAGCCAGCGTTGGGTAGTAGTAAAAACCAGCATTGCTTAAAACGAGAAATGGCAAATGCAACATTGACAATTTGACCCTTTTTTGTGACACTTTAAGCTCAAGGGAATCAATTTTCACAACATGCTTTCGAAAAAAAAGCAAACTTGAATGAAATATTTTAGAACAAATTGGAAAAAAATTGAATTACAATTTTAATTTTTGATTTCTAAAAAAGCAAAAAAAAAAATGTTATCAAACCTTGTATGAAATTCATCAGGGCTAAAAGCATTATTATCAGCAATATATGTTGACTTTCTTTGCGGTTCAGTTCCAAAAGTTGTTGTTGCCCCAAAGAATTGTTGTGAAGGTGTAACCCATTCATGACCATCATAATGTCTCGGAGTTGAAGATTTCAAAGGTTGAAAATTATGGCTTATATCGAAATTTGTTGGAGTATGAGGGTGTTCATTATTAGATTTTTGATATTGAGCATTAGATGAATAAAACTGAGGTTGAATAGGAGCAGATGGAAGCTCAACAACAGATGTTGGCTTCCGTGGTTGAGAATATTGAGATCCCGTGGTTGCTGAATCTGTTGAAGAATTTTCTAAAAGAAAGAAGCATAAATCATTTGAAAATCGTTTGTCAGTAAAATAATCCCAAGGGGTATCTTTTAATAACCCAATCCAACATTTAAAAATTACACGATTTGTAAAATAAGAAATATACCACAGAAAAAAAGTCCGTAAAACTTTGTTGGATGAAAAAGTAAAACTTAATAGATTAGAATATGTCAGCAATGTTATGGACTCAATGAAAAAAGAAAAATTCTTGTTGGAACAATTATCCAGCAAAAAGAAAATAAGAAAAATGTTGACTCGCTTCATTATGGAAGAAAGGAGACGCACAAACTTTTAAGATGAGCCAGAAAAACGCATGCTTCTGTTTTGTTCGAAATAGCTTCAAATTTCATTAAGAATCAGGCAGAGAAAAGTAAAAAGACTCAAAAATAGAAAAAATAGAAAAAAAGGCAAAAAGTGGTTCATTGCAGCACCACAAACAAACGTTGAGAAAAAAAGCGAAGAAAAGAACCACAACATTTGAGGCATCTTCCTTTTTTGGCAAAACTGAGATTTTAAAGATGTGCTGAAAAGCTGTCAGATAAAAATGCAATATCTTTTCTGACAAAAAAAAGGAAATTGAATGCAAACATAAAAACTTCAGTTTTCAAACAAAGCGTGTTCAAAAAATTAATATGCTAATTTTTAGGAGCTAAAGCAAAAAAGTGAAGATAATACACGCGTGAAGGGTAATATTAAATGACCTGAGAAATTTAATACTTGAACATGTTTAACAACACTTGTCATTTATTTAACAAAAATGACAACGTTGTCTCAAGCTATTTTCCAGAAGAAAAAAAGAAACTCATCAAAAGAATGAATGCCAAAGCCATAATGACAAAACAACTGTTTCTCAAAAAATATGCTTGTTTAACGGAATAAAAAAAATGGAAAAAGCATCTTTGAATACAGCAAAAACAATTTTTTTGTTGAAAAAAGAAAATCCCGTATTTAGAACATAAAAAAAATGCTACATTTAAGAATCAAAAAAAACTCAAAAAAGTGCATCAAAAATAGCGATAAGACTTGTCAAATTTGACAAATTGCTTCTTTTGTGTACAAAGATTAATGAAGAAATTTGGCAATTTATGGGTAAAAAAAGGGTTTAAAAAAAGAGATCCAGCTGTGAGATTAATTAGTTGAAAAATAGAAAGAAGAAAGCAGCTTAAAGAGGCGTGCATGAAAGCATCTTTCGATGTAAAAAATAGCGCTTTTGCCGTTACTTTCTTTTTATTTTTTACCCCGACATTAAAAAAATTGATCTCATTTAAAATTAATAAACTTTTTATGATAAATAAAATACTTACCAGCAAGAGGTCGAAGATTTTGTCGAAATTTTGCATGATTTAAATAATCTACATGACTTTGTGAAAGATGCCGATGATTAGAATTTAATGGGCGTGTAGTTCGTGGAGTATCGGAATAATTATGTGCTGTATCATGTTTATCAATTGAATGACCTCTTAAAAATTTATTACTTCTAATTAAAAATAAAATTAAAAATAAAAGAAAAAGAAAGCTAACCTCATAATATTTTCGTCTTTAAATGATGGAACAGTTGTAGACATTGAAAGTCTTTTAGACAATTTTTTTGTTACTGAATTACTGCTTGCCGTTGAATAACACCTGCGAGAATTTTCAGGATGAACGACTGCCATTGTTGCTGCAGTCGGAGTATACACATTTGATGAAAGTTCCGGGTTTGCAGCAGTTGAACAACGTCGTAAATTATAATCATTCATTTCATTTGGATAAAATTGTGATTGTGAATGATACTTTTGTTGTTGATAAGTTTGATGTTGACGAAGTTCTTGATTATAATATCCTCCTGGTGAAAATTGTTTATAACACGTAAGTGGACTTGCATCATTTCCACGTGCATGATCTCCCAAACCATCGTCAAGCATTTGATGAGGATCAATAGTTCGACCTCGCATACGTACTAAAAAAAAGAATTTTTATAAATCATATTTTTTACGTAAAAATAATATTTGGGAAAGGAAGGATGGTGAGAAATTGAATGAAATATCTGAAAAAGAGAGACAGAGACAGGTGAGTCAATATATATATTTTTTTAAAACTGTGAAATACAATACATATATGTGCTGCTGCTGCTTTTAATGGGTCAAAAGCACTCAGAAATAAGTTCGAAAATTTTGCAAAAAAAAGAGTTGCAATAAAAGGTTAGAGAAATATTAGACAATCAAAAGAGGAAGTTGAATGTCAAATATTGAGCTTTAAAATATTGAAATGAATAATTTTGTATGCGAAATTGTACAGTAATTTGAAATAATTTTTTTTGGCATTTATGAAAGTACTAATTCAAATTAGGTAAAAAATAAAATACTTCATAAACAACGAAGATAAAAGCAAACATGTCAAAAAAGAGAAAGAAACTTACCAAGATCTTCAACTGCATTAAACAGTGTAACAAAGAACATAATTAATTTTACAAAAAGTAATTTAAATATAATACCAGAGTTTGTTTAATAATAAAAGGAATCGTTCGTAACAGAAAAAAAAAACAAAAATCGTTCGAAAAAAAATAGCACCAAAAAAGTTAAGACCTCAAATCATTGAAGTACTTTTGGCAAGTTTAGCAAAAGTTCTTAGAGGATATATGGATTTGAGAAAAAGAAAGTGGAAAATAAAAGATAAAAAAAGAAATGGAAAGACTCATTAGGTCGGACTTACTTATTTTTGGTCATTTGAGATGCAAGTTTTTTGATCAAAGGAATGCAATATATAAAAAGAAGAGAGACAGAAACAACAACAACTGTCTTCAAACTTTATAAGAAACAAGAAAAAAAAGGATGTAATTAAAGCAGAAATCGTAATAAAAAAAACGTTAATTAAAATAACTAATTTAAAATTATATACAAAAAAATAGAAGTGCGACAAATAGCTTACCAACGTTTTCATTATTTTTCTTGTTGAACCAACAAAAGAACGGCATGACATATACCTTTTTTGATAAACTGATATCAATTAAATTTTTTTCATTTAATCAACAAAAAAGAATTAATTAAAAAATATCCTGGAAGAAATAAACTGATTATATAAAAAAAAGAAAGCGCGAGAGACAAAAAAAAGTACAGTAAGCAAAAACTGTTTTGAAATTTATTTTATCCTATCAAATCTTCGTGGAGTTTACAAGATCAAATAAGAAAATTTGGATATGCAAATGAAGGTTGCATTGCAAAAAAAAAGTTTTACAATCCCGTTTTTTCATTCTATCAAAGCATTTCATTGTATTGTAGAGACGGACCTTCACGGAACTAATCGTCAATCAAAAAATAGTCTGTAAACAATAGCACAAAAAAAAAGAATCTTCAAAAAGAAAAACCCCCAACTTTGGACAAGGACAGTGTGCGAGTGTACGTTTTACAATCTCCCCCCACCGTCTCCTCTTCCTCCCATTTGATATTCATTTTTCATTGGAAAAACAATTGCAAAGGTCAAGCGCCTGTTTACACCAAACACGGATATAAAGAATATTAGCTTTTTTTTCTTTCAAGACACCAACAACAAAAAAGGATTCTTCAAAAAATTCAGGTGTTCAAAAATAAGCGAAATAGGATTTCTATCATAAAAAATTTGCCGCCAAAAAATGAAAAAATTTTTTAAAGAAAAAAAAACTGCGGAACCAATCTGTTCATTTTTTAGCGTTCGATATTATTTGGTGTCTATGTTTTTTGTTTGAGTCAAGTGACCTTTTATGCACTGGTCATTCATGTTTCTTCTTCTATTTTTTTTGGGTTCAACGATGCCGATTTTTTAAATGCCAAAAACAAAGCTACCGCGCGCGCGAGTGCATTGTAATAAGGAGAAAAAAAAGAGATGTGACAGATCATCAATGATGGATTCATCTTTTTCAATGAATAAATAATTAACGAAAGATAATTGAAAAAAAAGGAGACAATGACAACCTTGTAATATCCGAAAGAAAAGAGAAAGAGAGAGGTCATTTTTTGGGATAAAAGAAAAGTGAAAACAAACAAAGCATTGAAGCGTAAAATTTTTTTTAAAAAATGCCATGTAAAAATCCAACTAACCTTCATCAGTTGATCGAATGTGGTCGTTATTTTTACTGCTGCTGCTGCAAAGTTTTACAAGCGCATATTTCTTTCCTTCATTACTAATTTTATCACCTAAAGGCGTGATTTTATTGAGTTCTTTTGCGCTAAAAGAAAGCTGCTTTCTTCTTTGATCTGAATCTTTGTAACCGCTTTCTCCCCTAATCCTTTTATCCATAACAACATTAACTGCAGGTGTTGAACCAAACGAGGAAAAAGATAAAACTTTTTTATCTTTTCCATCATCATCTTCATGTAAAAAGCTTTTATCTTTTCCAAAAAAATATAAAGTTTTTTCAAATGATGGTTTTAATGATGAAAATAATGATTGCTTAAAACATCCAAAATTTGATGATTCTTTTACAGTAACAGATTTAACAAGAATTTTTTCATTAGATTTTTCAGTAAATTGGCATGGACCTTTTTGTTGGACAAAATCCATTCCAATATTTCCCAAACAAAGAATGCGGCTTAAAAATGCCCAAAACAAATAAAAATGCCAACAACGGCAAACTTCAAATTTTAATGAAAATAAATATGTATATGCTTTTTTGAATAAAAAGAAATATCAAAGAAAGAATTAGAAACAAAAACTTATGTTTGCACCTTTCTTTTGGTCTTCCAGCAAAAACAGCAGCAATAACAACAACTGACCAACGTCCACACATGTGTAGACAACATCAGTAACAGCTGGAAGAAGATGACAAGCAAAAACGAGATATCAAAAAAATGGAAGAAGAAGAAAGGCAACAACAAAACAAAAAATTTCTTTTGGAAGAGATTTAATGGAATTTTAAAGAGGAAGAAAAATTGGACGATCAAATGGAGTGCTACCCTATTCGCGGGAAATACTATTCGCGGGATTGATCAAATGTGTGAGGATAAACGCAAAAAAGGAAAAAGATAAGACAAAGTAATGAAAAACGTCAATGGAGTTAGAAAAAGGAAAATTTTCCTCTAATGTTTTTAAATAAATTGATCTCCTCTTGATGAATGTGCATATCGAAATAAAGACATACAATTTAAGAACGATTCATTCCGTGGATTATAACAATTAGACAAGGAAGCATAAAGAAATAAGTGTAAAAAAGAATCAAAAAGTCTATAACTAATGTTCCTTAAACATTGCAAGGGCGGCGTAGGCACAATCAGAATTATCAAAACATCGAGAGAAAAATAAACCACCTCGAGAACCTTGTTCTGCATGATTCACAACATTCGTTGAAGGTTTGGATGGATCAGGTGGCGAATATTCTTCAATATTTGACTTGAGGTCAGCTAAAAATGATAATTATTAATATTACTAAAAATATGAGAGTAAAAAACTTACAAATTTTAGCAGTATTAATCTGAGAATTCGAAGCATTCAATCGATCAGATGATTTTGCATTCTTTGATGATGAGATATGATTCAAAATCCATTCCAGCATTTCTTGATGATCTCTAAAAGCCAATAGCAAAAAAATTTAATCTAAAATACATCCAAAGCTAAATTCATCGAAGCAAATATAAACTTACTAGTAAATAAAAGATGTAAAAAATTCACAAAGTCTATGCTGCCAAAAAAAGAAAGAAGCGTTGAAAATAAAATGGAAGAAGAAGAAAGAAAAGTCAGCGTCGCTTCAAATCAGTTTTTTAAAAAAACGAAGGGCTTCGTTGCAGTTATTTCGCTGTGAGAAGTTTCCAGAACAGCGGCTTTCTTCAAATTTAAATATTTTTCAATCAATGTTTTTTCGTCGTGTTTTTTTTCCTTTTTTGGATCTATTTTATAGTACTGTACGAATGTTCCTTGCATTTTTTCGTCCGATAGAAAATGGAAAAAAAGTGAATTGTAGGGCAAAAATAATGTAGAAAGGCGAAGACATTGTTTTGGCAAAATTGGAGCATTATTGCCATTAGCAAAGGTTATTTGGGCACGATACTGTGGCAGAAATAAATCCTGTAAAACTTTTATATTCTATCATTTTTAGAGTTGACTATTGTTGCAAAGGATTACTGTAGATTTTTGCATTTAGTGAATTGTGTTGTTGTTGAATTTAAAATTTAAATTTTAAATTATAATTATTTTCACAGTGTTTTTTAATTTTAAATATTTTCCTGTTTTTTCTTTTTCCACAAATTACCTCGAAAAAAAGGCACTTTTTTGCCCGACCGAAGATTTTCATGGCAGAAAAACAAAATTTTTTCTTTGTTGGTAACTAGTATGATAGTCTATTAAATTTAAAAATAAGCTTCGATGAGATACAATCATAGAACACATTTTTGTGAGTATGACAAAAATATAAAAAGCACATTCAAAAAAAACAACAATTTCGTGTTATTTTGAAGTTGAAATGGTTTTAGTGAAACTTCATTTATGAGTCCGCATGATGCTTACAACAAGCTTTGTGTGCTTATTTGGTATGCTCCTAAAATATTTCTCCATGTTTTTCAAGAAATAAAAATTTAATTAAAAATGTTTGTGAAAAATAGGAAAAGATACAGATTCTTCTAACAAGTCCAAACTAAAGTTTTCTTTTTTTTTGTTTTTAAAAATTTTTTTCAAAAACAAAATATTTTTCGTTACAAGAGTTTTGTGAACACAAAGTGGCATTTGTAGATTCGGTAAAAAACAGAATCTATGCATGCGATTCAACCGAAAAACTAACAACAATAGTTGAAAAAAGAACTTTTTTTTGCGAAAGAATGTTGTCTATAAAAAAATTCCGCGATTTGTATGGACATTACCGGGTTGCTTTAACATTAAAAAAAGATTTGATAAATAGAAAAAACGTAGTCGGATATGTTGAAAATAGTTGATGTTGTTTATCTTTCTTAAACTTTGTAGTTTGTATTCGAAATCGCCTGATATGATTGAATTTTTGAACAAAATATTTTGCTTTCTTTTTTAATGAAATCTTTGTTTTTCAGACTTTTTACCATTAATATGCTTCGAAATCATGCATTTGCAAAATCTATTCAATCTTCAATGATAATTAGGTATGGTCACTTTTTTCTTAATCAGTTTAATATATAAATCAGCTTATTACAAACCCGCTTGTTTTTTTAGTCATCGATCACTTCACACATCTCGTATTTGTCGATATGTAAAAAATGGAAAATGGACAACAACACATTATACTCAAAAACCTAGAGAAAAAGATGAGCGATGGAAAGATGTTGATATGACTCGGGTATCTGATGAATATGATGTTGTTGTTGTTGGAGGTGGACCTGCTGGATTATCTGCTGCTATTCGATTAAAACAACTTGCTAATGAAAACAATAAAGGTTTGTATTTAAACAAATATTTATTATATATATTTAGTAAAATATGGATTATAGAAGTTCGAGTATGTCTTGTTGAAAAAGCAGCTGAAATTGGAGCACATACTTTTTCTGGTGCTGTCATTCAAACAGATGGTTTGGATCGTTTAATTCCAGACTGGAAGGAACAAGGTGCACCAGTTTTTCAAAAAGTTACTGTAAGTTGAATTTTTATTTTGTTTGTAAATTTAATTCTGTAATTGTTTTTTTAAGTCTGAAAAAATTTATATTATGACTACAAAGGGTCGAATTCCTGTTCCTGTCATGCCATTACTTCCTATTTACAACCATGGTAATTACGTTGTTCGCTTGGGACATGTTGTTAAATGGTTGGGAGAAAAAGCTGAAGAACTTGGAGTTGAAATTTATCCAGGATATGCAGCACAAGAAATTCTTTATGATGAAAATGGTGCTGTTAAAGGTATTGCAACCAATGATGTGGGAATAAATAAAGATGGATCACCAAAAGAAAGCTTTGAACGTGGGATGGAACTTGTTGCAAAATGTACAATTTTTGCTGAAGGATGTCGTGGACATCTTACTAAACAAATTATTGACAAGTTTGCACTCGAAACTCATCCAATGTCATACGGTATTGGATTTAAAGAACTTTGGGAAGTTGAACCTGCAAAACATAAGCCGGGTTACGTTGAACATACACTTGGATGGCCTTTGGTTTGTTTTTTAAAATTAATTTATTGATTGTTTATATATATATTATACGTTTGCTTTTAGAGTGTTGGACAATATGGCGGTTCATTTACCTATCATATTGAAGACAATGGTCAACCACTTGTTGCAATTGGACATATCTCAGCACTGGATTATAAAAATCCATATTTTAATCCATTTAAAACATTTCAAAAATTTAAAACTCATCCTAAAGTTTCTGACCTTCTCGAAGGAGGTACCCGGATTTCTTATGGTGCTCGAGCCCTCAATGAAGGAGGCTTTCAAACTATTCCAAAACTTTCCTTCCCTGGTGGTTGTCTTGTTGGATGTTCAGCTGGAACTTTAAATGTTGCAAAACTCAAAGGAACACATCCTGCTATGACTAGTGCTCAAATAGCTGCTGAAAGTATCTTTCCTGAACTCGAAAATAGTGAACGTTTGACGCCTGAAAGTTATCAAAAAAATTTTGAAAGCTCTGATCTTTATAAAGAATTAAAGAAAACTCGGAATGTTCGTCCATCATTTAACACAAAGCTAGGATATTATGGTGGTATGTTATACACTGGATTATTCTATGTTTTTGGTCGTGGAATTGAACCTTGGACATTGAATCATGGCAAAAAAGATAATGAAAAATTGGAATCCAAAGAAAATCATAAAGAAATTGAATATCCAAAACCTGATGGCAAAATTACTTTTGATTTGCTTAGCTCTGTTGCTCTTACTGGTACTAATCATGAAGAAAATCAACCTTCACATTTAACCCTCAAAAATGATGATGTTCCTGAAGAAATTAATCTTAAGGAATTTGATGGTCCTGAAGCTCGTTTCTGTCCTGCTGGTAAGAATTTTTTTTATGCAAAAAACCATAATATATTTTTTATTTTAAAGGGGTTTATGAATATGTTCCACGTGGTGAAAATACTGATGAACTCCGTCTTCAAATTAATGCTCAAAATTGTATTCATTGCAAAACTTGTGACATCAAAGATCCAACTCAAAATATCAATTGGGTTGCTCCAGAAGGCAGCGGGGGGCCAAAATATGATGGGTGCTAGCTAACTAATTATCTGTGTATCTTTACTGCTATTTAATTGAAAAAATATATTGTAGGTATCATAAAATTAAATTAGAATAAATATATATTTATAAATATTGAATTTTTTTTTCAAAACAAGCTTGCTTCAAATAAATTTTAAATAAAAACAGAGAAACGTAAATACTGTTTTTTTGGTACATTGTTTTTTATTCTTCGACAAATTTTAAAACGTTTCATTTTTTCATACAAAGATTTTTTATTTGAAAAAAAGCCATCTTTAATTACAAAAATTTGGGCAGTAAGTTTTTTGGCATTTTTTAGAGTCTGAAAAAAAGTACGAAAAAAAATATGACCGAAATAGTTTTTATCAGTTTTATACTTTGTCCCTTTTCATTTTTTTACTGATAACCGATAAAAAAAACAAATATTTTTAAGGTGCTTCGAAATTTACTTGTTCGAAATCCAAAATTAAATTCCATCGGTGTAACTGCGCCCCAAGAAACATCGCCACCGCCGCCGCCGCAAAAAAAAGTCTCGTGCCGCCGCCACCGCCACCAGCGGCTTTTCTTTGATCTTCGGCATTTTCTAATGATGTTTTTCGAAAAGTCGCCGGCGGTGCCGCCAACACTGGCGGCGCGAGTACACTGATCAAAATAATTGCGTAACAACATGGCACTTTCATATTTAAACATGATGCTTAGGGATTGTCGAGACGTGACGTTACGTATTTTATGGGTGGGTGTGGGGGGGGGGGGGGTTAATAAAATGTGAAGCTTTGAAATGCGGCATTAGATCAAAGGAAAAAATGTGACGACAAGGATGGGTAGGTTTAAAAATTTCAAATTTTTCCGTGAGGTAAAGATCTCTTATTCCCGTAATATAGAAAAAGTTTTTCCGTGAGAATAATGCATGCAATGACAAAAAAAACAATATAACAAAGCAAATCGATTGATTTATTAGTTAATTGAAAAAAACAAAAACATCGGAAAACAAAATTTAAGATATCTTTTTTAAAAAATTTATCGAGAATGCTAAAGGACAAAATTAATAGTTATAATCGTGGAAATCTTGAAAAAGACAATTTTTATCTGAATTTCACTGCCTCCGCTGCTTTTACATTTTTTAAAAAATAATTACCAATTTGGCTTCATTTTCTTTTGGCCATAGATTGCTTTGAAAACAGCAATATCATTGGCTGATAAACTTCTACCGGAATAATTGTATGAATTTTTAAGGGAACCATTATCTTTTTCATGCTTTTCTGTTATGATTGGTTTTTTGTAATCGATTCTAAAAATGTCTTATAAATGCCAGAAAAAAAATTTGTTGTTGTGTGGGAAAAAAAACATACGAATATGGATTGAATTTTGGAGGATGTAATAAAGATTCAAAATCATATTTATTAAATACGGAATTATTTGAAGTCATGCAGATGGCACATTTGCGATTAATATAATGATCAATGGGAAAGATATTGTCAAAATGAACAATAACAAAGTCATCTCTATCACCACGTAAATGGGGAGAAGTAAAACCTTAAATTTGATATAATAATATTTTAATATCACAGAAAAACGGAATATTAAATTACAGAATTTTTCAATAATATTAATGCTTTATCTAAATTGTTTCAATTTATGCAGTTTGGAATGTTGAGGTTATTCAATAGTTTACAAAAGCGAGTGTATAAAAAAAATTGTTCTATGTGCATCCAACGCCGTATTTAGGAAGGGGGGGGGTTCGGGACCTATTGAGGAATTTCCTTTGATCTTTTGCCGCTTAGTGTTGGCGGCGGCAAAAGATCAAATGCGTGCCCCCTCTGAAATTTTTTTCTGTATAAGGCCTTGTGCACTACAACGCGTTTTACACGGTTTTGCTATTTTGTTAGAGAAAAAAAAGACAAGTGAAAAAATGAGAGAGCAGCGTTACGAATATTTTCGAAACTCTGCTCTCTCTCCGTTTTACTTGTCTTTTTTTCTCTAATAAAAAAGCAAAACCGTGTACAACGCGTTGTAGTGCTTGTGTGTATCTCCCCCGCACTTTAAATGAAATTAAAAATTGTAACTTCTTTGATGCGACAAAAATAATATAAACTAACCTAATGCTGTCAAAATGTTATGAATATTTGTGTAAATGTCGCAACCATTTTCATTATACGATAAAGGAATGATTGATCCACCTTTTGAAGCAAAATTTGATGTTATACATTCACTTTCGGCAAATCCAAACATGACATATCTATCCTTGCTTTGTGCAACATCAGATGGAACCCGTTTCCATGTAATTAAAGGTCCAACATCTTTTTCCAAAGTTGAAAGGGTTAAACTAATCAATGCTTCCAAATCAACAATTTTATCAGGATTCTCATCCCATGCAAAATATTCTATTGATTTTGTTGTCCAAACATATTTATAGAGCACATTGGTATACTATAAATGTGTTGCAGAACATCTCACATTAAAAATCTTCTTCAAAACTTACATAAGCGGAACATATTCCCACCAACAAAATAGTAGTAAATATTTTAATAATCATTTTAAAATGAAAAATATGTTTTTTTACACTTGACAAAATGTTTGTTCTTCCTCGAGAAAAAAACGCAAAAACTTTTGGGAACGACCTAATAAAATAATTATTTACACAATTTCCTTTCGGGCACCCGGACTAACAAAAAAATTAAAAAAGAAGGCACAACACGACAAAATGGGATTTACGAAATTGGCATTTTGTCGTGTTGCGCCTTTTATCAGGATTCATTTTCCATTTTTCCGCCTTCCTTGCTAGTTCGGGCATGTTGCTTTCTTTTATTTATAAAAAAAGCCTTTTGTTTACTGAAAAAAGAAATGGAAACAAACTGCAAAAAAATTTAAAACAACATTTAAACTGAAATATTTATTTTTGAAGTTCACCTCAATTTTTGTGTGAAACAAATAAATGAAGTCATTAAAGTTTCAACCTGATTATTTGCTTTTGTGCACATTCGGATTACATTCTTTAAAAAAAAGAAATAGTTTTGACAAAGTCTAAATTTACAAAAAAAAATTTCAAAGCATTCTTTGTTTTTAAATTTTCCATTTTTCATGAATTTTTTTTTATTCAATGCTTTCTTAAAAAACGTGGCAGCTACAAATTTTTAACAGCACTTAAAACATGTTCTTCCGGTAATGAATTATAGAATTAATCATCTCCTTTTTATCATCACAATCAATCTTGTCCTTTTGTTTGGAGGAGGTCTTAGAAGATTGGGTCTCTCTCTATCTTTTTTTTTACACACAAAAACACAAAAATTGTTGCATAAAAAGAGCGTTCTAAAAAACCAAAAAAATATATAATACGAATGTTATCTTTTTTTACTAGACTCTATGGTCAACGAACAAACTACACCACGTTTTTTGTTCTTTTTGAGAGGGGACAAAAAACATTGTTTTTTTCTTTTTTCTATATTCCATTTTGCAGCCACCACTTTCACAAAAACTATGGGTGCACTATTTTGTTTTTTTAAAAAAAAGAGGAAACTTAAAAAACGTCAATATTTAAACATTTTTTAAATTAAACTTTATTCTTTCTTTCTTAAAATTATACAAAAAAAGTTTGGGGATATTTTTGTAATCTTTTTTTATTATCATTAATCACTCTTTGAGGGCATTATTATCATCGTTTTTGGGCATTTATTCATTAAAGTTGTGAGAGAGAGAGAGAGTTTGTCCGGTTTTTCTTATTTTCGTTTAAATTTAAAATATATTTTTTTAAAACCCCATTTTTCCGTTCTCTTTTTTTTTGGATTTAATCGATCCTGTTTTTTTCTATCTCTCTTTCTTTTGACCTTTAACGGAACTGAAAGGAAAAAAAAGAAGTTAAATTGAATCTGATAAATTTAGTTCAATATAAAAAAAGGGGTTGCGGTCGTCAAATCATTTTTTCTGCTACTACTTTTTTTAATCAACGGATTTCTTGCATTTTTTTTCTCTCTGCAAAGTTTAAAATTATTTTTATAAAATTAAAACTTTAGAATGGTTCAAAAAGTTCCAAAAGTTCTTACTCCACCTTTTCCTCTTGAAGGAAAATATCCAACGGCATTGGAGCGATATTCCATCAATTTTTACGTAAGTTTTTTTTTATCACTGATTTATGTCTACAGTATCATCACTGATCTTATCAGTATCGGATATACTGTAAAAATTTTAATGTCTTGGACAGCAAAAAAATAACATTTTTATGTGATGTTTTTGTAAAGGTATTTTTGCTTTAAAAAAAAAGCAAATTTTTGGCTACTGATTGGTTTTGCAAAATTTCTAAATATCAAATTTAACTTTGCCCCCTTTTTTTCGGAAAATAATTAAAACATTTTATTATTTAAATTTTTTTAGAATGGAATTTACAATCGTCTTTTTCCTGTTCGACCCTGGCTTTTTACAACTTCTTTGGTTGGATCATATGCACTTTTGTCATCGAAATCTGCAGCTTCCATGATTTTATCACGACTCCCAAATCCATTTCCAGACTCAAAAATATTCCATCTTACTCGGATATCCCTTTTATCCTTCCTTGCTGCATATACTCCAGTTTTTATTCTTCGACAAATTTTAAAACGTTTCATTTTTTCATACAAAGGTTTTTTATTTGAAAAAAAGCCATCTTTAATTACAAAAATTTGGGCCGTAAGTTTTTTGATATTTTTTTTAGAATCTGAAAAAAAGTATGAAAAAATATATGACCGAAATAGTTTTTATCAGTTTTATACTTTGTCCCTTTTCATTTTTTTACTGATAACCGATAATCAAAACAAAATATTTTTAAGGTGCTTCGAAATTTACTTGTTCGAAATCCAAAATTAAATTCCTGTGATCGATTACTTCCAAAACTTCCAATTCCAGCTTTGACAGATACGGTAGAAAAATATCTTGAATCAATTCAGCCATTAATTGATGAAGAAGAATACAAAAATATTTGTCAACTTGCATCAAATTTTCTTAAAAATGAAGGCCCAAAATTGCAATTATATACACATATTTGGGGACTTTTTAATAATAATTATGTAACACCATTTTGGGAAAAATATGCTTATTTAATGAATCGAGAAGGTCTTATGATTACAAGTTCTGTGGCACATATTGATTTATTTAAAGATGCCCCTGCGAATCAAGCTGTTCGAGCTGCACATGTTATTTATATTGAAGCTTTATCCATGTTAGCTATCGCAAAACAACAATTTAAACCTCTTGCAGATGGATTAGTTTGTTCAACACATTATCATAAAGTAAGAATTTAGCTATCTTTTTGTGATTTTAAAAAGGAGATATATGAAATCCCCAAATGCTCTCGGATCTGCTGCAATAGTTTTTAATACGGATATATCATATCCCGTTTAATTTTTACATATGCATCTCATTTATGAGATTAAAATGATAAATTTACAAATCTTTTTGATCTATGTATATGTAAATTTTTTTCAGATGTATGCCAATACTCGAGTCCCTGAAGAAGGTATTGATCATCTTGAAAGTCATAAACTTTCCAAGCATGTTGTTGTATATTCAAAAGGATGCTTCTATAAAGTTGATCTTTTTGATCAAAATAATCGTCTTTTTTCAACTGAACAACTTTCAGAGTTTGTGTTTAATCCAATTTTTAACTATAATAAATTACTATTTTTTAGAGTTCTCACAGAAATTCTTGTTCGAAAAGATATCCCTAAACCTGGGGAGGAAAAGCTTGCCGCTTTAACATTTGATTCTCGAGCAAATTGGTGCAAAAATCGTAAAAGATTTTTCATTGAAAATTGTAAAAATAAAAAAGCTCTTGAATTAATTGAAAAAGCAATGGTTTTTTTAATTTTGGATGAAAATGATACATATGAATATATTCCGGTAAGTTGTTGCTATTACCGTATTTAAATATAGCTTCTGTAATTGGTTATATAGAAATGGCATGGCAGAATTTTGGGGGGCATTTTATTTCATTGTTTAAATTCTCAAATTCATATCATCTTCAAAATTTCCAACCCCCGAAATTCTATCCCCCAAAAAACGGCCACGCCAAATATAGATTACAGTAACACATTTAAAATATATGCAAATTTATAGGAAAAACCTGAAATTTTGGATAACTTTTTAAAGTCAATGTTAACAGGAGATGGAAAAAATCGTTGGGTTGATAAATCATTGAATTATATTGTTGCAAAGAATGGCCGAGCTGGTGGCACCACAGAGCATAGTATCGCCGATGGAGCTGAATTTGATCATATTATGGAAAATTTTTGTGCCATGGATATCCATTTTCTTACCTATCCTGAAACGGTTGTTGATATTGATAAATTAGAAAGTTTTGAAATTGAAAAAGGAGCAAAAAAAGCTCAAAAACTTGAATTTGATATTTCTGATGAAATGATTGAAGAGGTTGAACGCTGTTATGCCGAACATCAACCAAAGAAAGATGATGTTGATTTTGCGGCAACCATTTTTAGAGATTTTGGAAAAGGTTTGGTCAAAAAGGGTAAATGCTCCCCAGATGCCTTTGTACAAATGGCAATTCAATTAGCAAATTATAAGGTAAGCTTACACAAACTATTTTGTGTTACAGTAATCAAAATACAGTAACCAAGGATAACCAATTTTTTTCTTTTTGTGTTATTATAAGTATTTTTACAGGATCAAGGAAAATTCTCTCTCACCTATGAAAGTGCTTCTTCTCGATTTTATGCAAATTCTCGAACTGAAACTCTTCGAACTGTTTCCAAAGATTCATGCGCCTTTGTTAAAGCTATGCTCGATGAATCTTCAAATGTAAGAAAATTACCGTAATCCATCAAAATCCCAAAATAATATATTTTTTTTAGGATCAACAACGTTTAACCCTTCTTCGAAAAGCTTGTGAATCTCATGGTTACCGAAATCGGGAATGTATGATTGGAAAAGGTATTGATCGGCATCTTTTTGCTCTTTATGTTCTTTCCCGGGGATCAAATACAATTAGTCCATTCTTGGATCATTACATTTCTCAGCAATGGCTTCTTTCAACTTCTCAACCCCCAACCTTAACAAATCAAGTTGATGAAGATGCAAATATTGATCATTCATGGCTTGGAGCTTGTTTTGCCGCAGTTGCCAAAGATGGATATGGCATTTGTTATAGATTTGCGGGCAATCATTCAATCTGCGCCCACATTACTTCCTACAAATCTTCTGAACGAACTGATTCCCATCGATTCCAAAAAAATCTTATTGAAGCTTTTCATTCAATGGCAAAACTTTTTGAAAGTGAAGGAATTACTTTTTAAACTTGTTTTTTTTGAATACATTTGTATATTTTTTTGTGGCATTTTATAATTTATTTGTTTTTTTTCATATTTATAAGGGCGGTTTTTTTTGATTTATATAAAAATTTGAAAAGAATTTAAATATCAGGGAAAATCATCTTTTGTCCCTCATTTTACTAATTAATTTTTTTATTACCACAAAATATAGCTATTTTTAAAAGCAATGTTCAAAAAATAATTAAAATTAATTTTGGACATTGCTTTTATTTTTGCTAAAACAACTTTTGTTCATATTTCTTTTTTTGCGGCTCTTTTGGTTTGTGTTCTGACTCAGTTCTAGGCAGCGAGCAGTGTTGGGGATATAGCTCAGGGGTAGAGCGCTCGCTTTGCATGCGAGAAGTCTGGGGTTCGATTCCCTATATCTCCAGTAAAATTTTTTAAAACTATTTTGATTTATTAATTTGTAATAAAAGATGTTTTTTTCTTTTTTTTGACGGAAATAATGATGTAAAAACAAAAACCAAAGTATCATATTTTTTTCTGTTCAAACAGCAACAGCGATTGCTACCATTTCAATGCAAAACTCTAAAATTTGATCTTCAATTTATTGATAAGAACAATTAATTGATGAAAAAACACGCAATTTCATTTATTTCAAGAACTTAGGTAGTATTTTTTCTAATTTATTTTCTTAAATGTTTCGTCTTTCAAATACTGTTAAACTTACTTTAATATCTTTTACGCTATCACTAGCTTGTAATTTTCAAAATGGATTTTCTTCAACTTATCTCAACACCCCCGTTGATCATTTCAAAGATTTTCTTAATACATCTTTAGCAAAAAGAGATGTAAAGATGACAGAATCAACATATAATTGGATTTGGGATTTAATTGCAAATATTTGGTTTGCTGGATTTTTTGCTGGAACTTTTGTGAGGTTTGTTGTTAAAGATTTTAATTTTAATCATATCAGTTTAATGCGAAAAAGATCATAATCTTTTTTCATACAACTAAAAATAGCAATTATTACATCATGCGTAGTCGTGATGAACTATAAAAATTGGTGATGTTGCGATCCTGATTCCGGTGTTGAATCCGGAGTTGGAGTCGATGTGATTTTTGGTTGTAAAGCATTGGGAGGTTTTTTTTGTGAACAATTTCTGCACAATTTTTTTCCTAAAATTCGTTTTTTGATATAAAAGTTCCAACAATTTAAAAATTTTCTTACAAAAGAATTTTAAAAATTTTATTTCAAATTTAAATTATTTAAAAAATTAAAATTAATTAAACTATTTAATAGTGTAAATTTAAATTTTGAAAGCAGCTTTATGTGTTTTAAAGAAAATTTTTAAATTTACATAGGCTCTGGTAAAAAATATCAATACTGATAAACACTTAAAGAATTGTGCCAATAATATCACTGATACTGTATCAGTGACATCGTGTTAGGATGATAAAGTCAATCATTTAAAACTACCGTATTCTTTCTTTTTTAAGCCCAATAATGAATGAAAAATTTGGTCGAAAAATTACTTTTATTTCTATGAACTTTGTGAGTCTTGGAGCATCAATTCTTCGATTTCTTGCAATCATTTTTTATTCCCCTGAAATGTTATTCATTGGCAGAATTTTGGCATCTTTTGCCACTTCCATCACTTTTCAATGCCTAATTCTTTGCCTTCAAGAATGCTCTCCAACAAAGCTTCGTGGAGCAATGAGTTTCACCTCTGAAATTAGTTATTCTTTTATGTCTTTGGTTGGCACATTTCTTGGAATGGATTTTATTTTTGGCTCTGATTTACGAATCCTTCTTGGATTTGCAATTATTCCATCAATTTTAGCTATCGTAGTTTTAATTCCAATGCCAGAAACCCCAAAATTTTTATACATTTCAAAATTAAATATTCCAGAAGCCGAAAAATCAATTCTATTTTATCATGGAGCTTCAACAGATCCAAAGCCAATTCTACACGAGCTTGAAATTGAATCCCAACAAGATTCTGAAGCTTCAACAAGCATCAAAGAAGTTTTAAAAATTCCACATCTTCGAAAAGCTCTTTTTTTGAGTATTTTAGTAACTCAAAATTCTATGGCACAAATGTCCCTTCAAATTTCTTCAACAATGTTTTTGAAAGATGTAAATGTTTCGACATCCATGGCAGAATGGACTTCAACAATTATGGCATTTGTATATTTTATTGGCACAATTCTTGGATTTACTGTAATCGAAAAAGTTGGAAGAAGAACAATGTTTTTAACATTTGCTTCGATCAATGCCATCTGTTTATTCCTGTATGTAATATTTGCAATATTTCAACCAAAAATTGATTTTTTAAAATATGGTTGTTTAATTAGTTTTATTATTTATGATTTTGCATACGGGTAAGTTGTTACTGTATTGAGCTACTACCCCTAATCTCCACACACCATTACAGTATTGGAGTTGGACCGATAATGTGGTTTTTTTGCTCCGAACTTGTCCCACAACGGCATCGTGCAATTGTTCAATCAATGTGTTTTGCAATAAATACAATTATGATTGTAATTGCGACTTTTACAGTACTTCCATTATTTTATGCCATTAAAACATATGCATTTTTAATTTTATATGTTATTCCATCTTTGATATTTAAACACCTTCCCGAAACAAAGGGAAGAGAAATTCATGAAATTGTAAATGAATTAAAAGGTTTAAATAATAAAATTTAATTTATTTCCAAAGGGATATCAAATAAACAATACATAATAATAATACCGTACATAAACTTTACATAAAAACCAGCTTAATGCTTTCCATCAGCTTCAATAACTTCACCTTTTGCAATTCGATCATATCGTTCTTTTTTAGCATTTTCAAGTTCTCTTTCAACACCTTTTCGGAATTCAGCATTAACTTTTCCAAACAAATTTAAAACTCTTTGAATGATTTCTGGATAACAATCAATCAAATTATCAGCAATATTTTCGCATAATTGTTGCCGTTCTGCTGCATTCAAAACTTTATCCCAGAATAAACGGGGTTGGGTGAAATTATCATCATCTTTGTCATCATGTCTGTCAACATCTCCAACAATGGGGTAAGCATGATCTTTGAAACCATCTGGTGTAACTTCTGGTCCATTAAAACTATTTGGATAATAATTTGGGCCTTTAGAATGTGTGTAATAGCACATGGGACCATCACGAGCATAATGATAAGTGGAGGCAGGGCATTGTCGAGCAATATTAATTGGTAATTGTTGGAAATTTGTTCCAACTCGATGAAAATGTGTATCATTATATGAGAATAATCGAGCTTGAAGCATTTTGTCAGGTGATACATCGATGCCTTTAAAATATATATTTTATAAAATATTTAATGCTGGAAAAGCAACTTACCAGGAATTAAATGAGATGGAGAGAAAGCAACTTGTTCAGTTTCAGAAAAATAATTAGTAACATTTCGATCTAATGTTATGCGTCCAACTGGAATCAAAGGGTGATCACCATGTGGCCAAACCTTTGTTAAATCAAATGGATTCCATTTAAATGCTGCAGCTTCTTCAAAGGTCATAACTTGAATAAACATATCCCAAGATGGATAATTGCCGGTTTCAATCGCATTGAAAAGGTCACGAAGTGCCTGAAGATATGGGTTTTATTTACCGTAATCTTTTGAAAATATAACAACTTACCCAATCAGCGTCTTTTCCACCAAGATCAGCAGCTTGCTTACGAGAGAAATTTTTAATTCCTTGACGGGTCTAAAAAATTTCAGTGGGATGATGAAATTCTCAAAGTGTTTACAAACCTTCAGATGAAATTTGACGTAAACAGCTTTGCCTTCAGCATTAACCATTTTAAAAGTATGGGATCCATAACCATTCATATGACGATATCCATATGGAGTACCACGAGGTCCTGAAGAATTTCCATTTGGGTTACCGATTATTTAAAGAATAAAAAAGCGTACCAAATAACCACATAACTTGATGAATAGATTCTTCACGGAGACTCCAAAAATCCCATTGTGGATTTGCTTCACGAAGGGATGTTCGAGGATGAGGCTTCTGTGTTCGAATAAATTGAGAGAAAAGTAATGGATCACGTAAAAAAAAGATTGGAGTATTATTTCCAACTAAATCCCAATTTCCTTCTTCAGTATAAAATTTCATAGCAAAGCCTCGAAGATCACGCATTACATCAGGATGTCCAGGTTCAGCTTTGACCAAAGAAAATCGAACAAACATTTCAGTTTTCTTTCCGACTTCTCCAAAAAGTTTTGCACAAGTATATTTTGAGATGTCATGAGTGCATTCAAAATGTCCATGAACTCCAGCTCCTTTGGCATGAACAACGCGTGGGGGAATTCTTTCCCGATCAAAATGAGTTAAATCATCAAGAAGAGCAAGATCACCAAGAAGTACTGGACCTCTAGGTCCGGCTGTCAATGTTGCAGTGCGTCCTGCTAAAGGACAACCATTTGTAAGTGCTACTGTATCAAGGCTCTGAAAAAAAAGACAAGCATTGTTATAAACGTTTTTTTAAAAATTTTATTTTACTTTTTTCATAGCCTTATAATCGGCAAGTTGTTCATCACATTTATCAAAGTTAGGAAAAGGCATGTTTGAAGTTAATTTCTGCTGAAAAAAGTTTACTTAATTATTAAATAAAATTTCGGTATGCCAAAATTCAACATAATTCACGCAGAAAAAAAGAATCAAAATTATTCTACAACCTTTGGTTTGCTGCAAACTAGGGAAAAACAATATTGTTTTTTGCTCATTTTATATATTTTGAAAAAAATATAAAGTATCAAAGATCTCTGAAGAAATATAGTTTTTCCCTTTCCTTCTTTTTTCGCTCGTTGTTGTTCCGCTTAAATATTGAAAGAAGAAAACGAAGGAAAAAAAGAAACTCCCCCTTTTCAAGCAGAAAAAAAATTGTTGTTGTTGTTGTTTTCAAATATAAAATAAATTTCAAGTAAAAGAACACGATGCACCACAGAGAAAAAGATGATGATCTCTAGTCGTTCTTTCTCTTATTCTATCAGCGCAAAAAAATGAGAAAAAAAGCGACCGCGAAAAAAATGTTTGAGAGAGAAAAAGGAAGAAGTAAACAAGCGTGTAAACAAAACACATTTTTGACCCTTGATTTTCAGCCCCTAATTTTTCATGTTACAAAAGGTTAAAATTTAAACACGTTTTACTTAATAATCTTTAAACTGTAAAAAACTAATATTTTTCTTTTTAAAGACACAAAATTAAAGTTTTTGATGCAAAAATAGCAAATAAAGAATTACACAATCTTCTAACAAAAATAAATGGTGACAAAACGTAATCATTGATGTCTCCCTTTATTTCATTTTTATAAGTTTTTATTTATCATTCAAATGCAAATAATTCCAAACAGATCTTTACAATAACAGAGATAACTTTAATTTAATTTATTAAAACAGACAAAAAGAAATTAATAAGAAAAATCAAGAGTTGCGGAACTTTTCATTTCAGTTCGAGATTTTCCACATTCCCATGCGCATACACATAATCCATAATAACATCCGCAATCTTGTAATGGATTTTTACATGTTTGATTTTGAAGTTGTGCCTAAAATTTGTATAAGTACCGTAATCTTATATAAATTAACATACTGTAATATTTAAAGCATTTTCACTTGATGAATCATAGATAACGGGAAATGGGCAATGACATGGTTGATCTTTACAATCCCATTGTTCTGTACAATAATTCCAATTTGCAACAGATTCATTTTCATTGAGAATATAAAACGAGGAAAACTAAAAGTTTTCAGCTTTTTTGAAAAATTAGTAAATACTAGCAAAATTTGTGATTTGCTTTTAGCTTTATCCTACTAGGTTAAAATGTGCACGAAAATCACATAAATTAGGGGGGTTTGGAAAGTTGATGATTTTATGTGACAAATTGTCACATTTTTACCATGGATGGGGAATTTGTTGTTAAAATGTGATGTTTAAGATTTTGCACATAAATGCATCATACATTTATGTGCAATGAAAGTTTTTTGCATACAAATGCATCATGCATTTATGTGCATCATTCTCTAAAATTCATTGCATTCTGACAAAGCCGCCCAAAAAAGGAATCGAACCCAGCTGATGCTTGTACGTGGGCGAGCGCCCTAAACCACTCGACCACTGGGGCTACACAACAGACTGTTCGAAAATGAAACAACATCATTCGTGTTTTTGTAATGCAAAAGAACATGATGCATTTTCCAGCAGCATGTTCTGTAGCCCCAGTGGTCGAGTGGTTTAGAGCGCTCGCCCACGAACAAGCATCAGCTGGGTTCGATTCCTTTTTTGGGCGGCTTTGTCAGAATGCAATGAATTTTAGAGAATGATGCACATAAATGCATGATGCATTTGTGTGCAAAAAACTTTCATTGCACATAAATGTATGATGCATTTATGTGCAAAATCTTAAGCATCACATTTTAACAACAAATTCCCCATCCATGGTAAAAATGTGAGAAAATCACACAAATTAAGCTAGTATACCCTATACATGGTAAAAATGTGACAAATTTGCACACAAAAACAACAATTTCGAGTTACTAGCAAAAAACAGCACAAATTAACCATGTTCAAGCAATACTAGGTAAAAATGTGCACCAAAAATCACATTTTTTGCTAGTATTTACTAATTTTTCAAAAAAACTGAAAACTTTTAGTTTTCCTCGTTTTATATTTAGAGATAATTGACATTTGACAATTGTTTGAAAAATTAACCAAAAAATAATTGTAATAAAATAAAAGTATTTCATTGTAGAGCGTTAAAACTGGTATAAAAACCAATTCTTTGCTTTTTTATAAGGAGAGTCTGAAATTTGCATAATTGCTCTATGTTGTCTCTTTAAAATTATTTTTCAAAATTATGTTACATAATTTATGTAGAAACAGTTAAAATCTGTTAGTTTTAAATATCAATTCAGCCTTTAAATGGGGATCTCATTTAACGCCATTAATTATAACATTGCTTACATCGATAAATAATTTATTGCATCTGTTATTAAACTAACCAAACATTGTTTTGTAAAATTTTTAGCAGAATTTAAACTTTTAAAGGCATCTTTTTAGCAAAAAATTTACCAGCAAATGCCAAGTATTTTTTTAAATTTTGTTTTCATAGTTTATGTTTAACAAAAAATTTTATCACCGTTTAATTCAAAATAACAGGTTTTTAGTTTAACTTTAATTTATATCCTTTCTTTATCCGACAATGGATCCGATATATCCGAATTTAGCATTTTCTTCCTTTCATTCCGGTCTTCCATCCTTTCTTTTTCTTTTAACATTTATATATGTCATTTTTCCTTATCACTTATCACTTATTTTCTTCTTCAATGTCAAGTTCATTTTTAAAATTAACAATTTTAATACATTTTTTTTGTTTTTTTATTACAGTAATTTATGGAAGAATTGATTTTATTGGATCGTAAGTGTTTATTTTCCATGCATTTTTATATGTGCAAATTTAAATTTTGGCAGAAATTATGCCGAAACAAGAAGGATAAAAAGAGATGGAAGATTATCAACGAGATGGATTTCAAGAAAAGGTGGAATTGATATTCCAATAACTTTGAGATCTTTAATCACTTGTATGACCCCTGGAATAAATGATGCAATATGTTTGGGGCCAAGGGTTGGATTGTTTGAACCAAAAGAATTAACTTTAACAAAAAAAGAGGGCCGAGCATTTGGTTATAATAATGGAGTGGATTTAAGGTTTGATATTTTATATTATTTTGATAGTATGCAACACCCAAATATTTTTATTGCAGAGTATTAGGGCCAGGTAAAATTCCTTTAATCTATGATGACACTGAAATTGGAACCCATGATGGTGCCACAGTTCGTCATGATGGAGTTGAATTTGGTCATCAACGAAGAATTTTTCGATTATGGCGTGATAATACTGGTGGGATACTAATAATACTACTCATTTCACCGACGACTCCGAAAAAAACTTTAATAAATTTTTAGGTGGAGTTGTTGAATGGGGACGTCAGGGGGTTGGAGTTGATATTGGATATCGGGGATCTGCGGCAGATGATTTAATTGGAATACAATATACTGTAGCAGGAATAAATGTTGGAAATCCTAGTCAAGGCCTTGCTGCTCCACCCTTAATCCCAGGACCCCGAAATCGATCTCCAACAACAACATATTGGCAAACCTTGGCAAGGCTACATCCAGAAGGCCGACAACAACCTGACTACAATAGTTGGTATAAAAGTCAATTTAGAAATTATGGTAGATATTTTTAAATACATTTTTTGTAAAAATTATTTACAAAAAAAAAATTTAGGTGATGAATACCGTACTCCAAGAGAACGAGCATGTCCATGGTGTTTTGGTGCACCACAAATTGGATAAAAATATAATCATATATATTATATGTATTTATTACTAACCGATTTATTTATTTATCAATGGCCCGTTTATAAAAAAATAAATGTACATTTTTATTGCAGAGATATGTGTGTTTTTTCCTTCATACATTTATTCGATGCCCAGAAGGTAGTTGTACAGGATGAGGAGCATCAGAAGATTCAGAATTTACTGCGGTATTTGTGGAAACAGTATTATTCCCATCATCAAAATCTTCTTCTTCATCATCATCGCCATTATTCAGTAATCTTTGGCTATCATCATTTGGTAAAATTTGATAAACATCTTTTCGCCATAATGGTAGCATAAGTTTATGAACCAACCTAAACGTGGTAAAAAGTTGGATTACAGTAATTGTAAAAATTGTGCTGTAATGCTTACATTTGTCCACAAAAAACAACAAAATGAATACAAGCATAAATAAAAAATACAAAACCGGGCCAAGTGTCGAGAGTTGCCTCATAAATATTATTAAAAATTGCCGCAGAAATTAAAGGTCCAATTACAAATATTAATGTTACAAGACTGAACAGGCGGGCAGTTTGATGTTGGGGGACCATTTTTGGGATAAGTGTTCGGTATCCTGGTGCAAGAGCTCCACCAAAGAAAATTAAAAGACTTGCTGAAAAATATTGATAAGGGTTACGGTAGTGATAAGGAAATTAATATTAACCAAACACATTTTTACTACTCCGACTAAAAATTATGGAATAACATTTTTTTCAGTCAAGAAACAAAAATTTCGAAACTACAGTAACCTATGTTTTTGCAATCAAAATTTTTAACTTACAAAAAAATATCATTTCTGTTGTCTTTGCAAATGCTAATATTAAGCTCATTGACATTACGGCAATTAGGCCCATCATAATCATATATGAATCAGGGGCAATAATATTAAATTTATCAAATACTATTGGAATGATAACCATACTGATTGTTGATAGAAATGTTTTTAAAAGTATAAAATTTGAAAATAATGCATCTGACCAATCCAAGGGTGGCCGCTTTACAATTAATGCAAAAATGCCATTGTCTTAAAAATTGCTATTATTATTATTTTTGGATTAAAAATATTTTGAGAAGATTTCAGAAATCCTTTACCATTTGCTAAGAAATCTGTGAACATAAAAAATATAGAAATATTTAAACAGAATCTCGTCCATCCAGGTCTTTTTTCACAAACAACTTCAACCAATTCATACAAAAATTGTTTAAATTTACCAAAAAATGTTTGACTTTGATGTTGGGGAAGTGGATGAAGGCCAACGGGTGGAAGCAAAGTTGGAGCTAAAATTTGTATTATATTTAAAATTGATTTAAAACAAAGCTAACCTTTTGCAATATAGCTTTCTTTTAATCGAAGAATTGAATATAAAAATGATGCAATTGAACAAAATAATGCTATCATTGCCATATTTAGGTATCCTTGAACATGGGATACTGTAGAAATTTCTGCAGATACAGATAATAATGAAACAATCAAAGTGCCAAGCATTACCCCCGTTGCTTGAATGGCACAACTAACTGCAATTCGAATTGGAATTCCATTAGCTTCCTAAATTACATTTTGGGATTACTGTAAAAAAAAGAAAGAAAAAAGTTGTATAATAATAATTTTCAAAATTTTGATTTCGAAAAAAGTGAGAAATCAAATTCGTAAAATTCTGTTTGAGAATACACGAAATATTATTATTGATTTTCTGTAGGTCTATGCACAAACGCTTTTTCAACAGATTTTTTCTTTTCTTTTTTCTCCCACTAAATTTTCGTTTCAAGAATTTTGACATTCGAAAAAAACGATGTTATAGATATAGTTGAGTGCACAAAAGTTACATAAACAAAGCAATTAGGATTTTAAATAATGTTTTTTCTTTTGCCTAATATAGTAAAATATATGCTTAACGATATTAGATCTTTTTAATGGATGAAAAAGATCACATTATTCGTAAAATACTGTTTTTAACAAAAAATGAGAAATTTGCCATTCACTATTTTTGGTGGTACATAAAAGGGCAGCCGAGTGCATCTTAGGTCTTTTTACAGATTATTTCTAACATAATATCGGATATATATGCAAAGGGATTAGTTGCCTGAGAGAGCCTGACAAATTTTACAGCATAAAATGTGAGAAATTTTAGCGTTTTTTGGTTATTTGTTATAAACTTTGAAATTTTCAATCATATTTTTGTGTTATTATCGGCTTTAACAACATGTTTATTGTTCTTAAGACATTTTGTGAATATAACAATAGCCAAAAAATGAAGATCAACGCTGTAGTTTATGAAAGTTTATATATAACAAGTACACAGCTTCATCGTTGTTTACACTCCTCTTTTCATTGACCACAACGTTGAAACTTAATTTTTTTTATTTCTCATAGCTGGACTATTACTAACAGATGATGTCCATAGTCTAAAAAACAATAAACAGTGTATTTAACAGAGTTTTAATATTTAAACTGAAGATGATTCGCGAAAGTACCCAGCGAAGCGCTCCAAACAAAACAAATTTGCGCTATTTTTGGCGAAGTGAAAATGAATGCCCCGTGGGGCAAAAAATGTTCAACGTTAAAAAGTCATTCTGAATCAGAATTACATAATTTAATCACTTTTCCCTACTCCTTTATTTATTTTTTTTATTCTAAGGTTATTAAGTATAGAAAATCCAATATTCTGAGATATTGCTTGCGCTTTAATAATTTCTATGAGCTGAAATTTTTGTTAAAAACGAAAAAATGTGCATAGACCTAATTTTCTGTGTTTTTCATTTTTTCGACCCCCAACCAATTTTAAGAAAAAAAAACATAAACTATGTAAAACATGTTTTTTTGCAGTTGTAACAAATAATTTTGCAAAATTTTTGTTTGACTTCCATCATTTTTTTCAATCACTTTTCTTTTTTTTCAATAAAAAAACGAACCATTGAATTTTCATTTCTGCAATCATCGGTAACAATTGCAATAGAAAGTGTAAAAATTGTTGCTAATCCACCAAGTAATCCAGCAAACAATTCAGCGGCAAATGAAAAATAATAAACATTAATTGTTTCATAAAATAATATTGATAAAACTTGAAGAGAACAATATGAAATTAATCCCGTTAAACAAACAATTAATGGAATTCTACGACCTTAATTAATCAAAATTATACAGTAATTTTTTGTAATTTAATTTAACACAAACCACAAGCTCCATCAGAAAGTGTTCCAACAATTGGAGCTGTTATTAATGTTGTGATTGCACTAACTGCCTAAATGTGATATCATTGAACTTTTTTACCAAATTTTAAAGTTATTACTGTATATTAAATTACAGTAATCTCAATAATGTTTATCAAGCATAATTAATACCGTACAGGATACTATAACGAAAATTACAAACCTGTAAATAAATTTTGGTGTTTGTAATGTCTGAAATGAAATTCATTTTTAAATTCATTTTTCATTATGTTTTATTCAAGAATTTTCTAAAATCAATAGAATTACCTTTCTCAACGATATCCAAAAATTTTGTGTCATTATTTGATGATAACTTTGTACATAATTCTGTCACATTTTGCATATGACTTCCTGTCTATAATTTTAATTGATTTTATTTTAAATTTTGTATTTTCAATGAAAGCTAAAACGAAGAAACAACAGAAGCTTATCATTCCAAAAAAAGGAGAAGAAAAAACGGTGATCAAAGATGAGTGAAAAACGATGACAAAAAAAAGTCTTTCATTTTAAAAAAAAAAAACTTAATTGAAACTAAACAAAATAAAAAACGTTGAATTTTTCTAGTTTTTCCAAAATTTGACTATAAAACACAAAAATGATTTTATGAAAGCTTTGAACCTTACTTGATCTTTAAACAATTCAACACATCGAGCCCAATACAAAAATAAAGTTTGCATTGACATTATAATTCCAAATGCAATGGAAAAAAAGAATATCGTTGGCTCAGCATTTGCTTTTGTCCACCATTGACAGCATTTAAATCTTTCTGATGGTAATGGGCTTACAGTAGCCGTCGATAATTCAGGTAATCTCGGCAATCTTTGTTGTGCTCTTGAATTATTACCACCATTTCTGCGCGTTATCTAAATTTTTATTGATTTTTATTTAAAAATGTTGCAATTATCCATGCAAACCTGAAAAGGTATATCTTCTGTTACAACCGACATCGAGATGTTTGATTCCAATTCTGCTATTTCAGCATTTTCAACCGACTGATTCGGAACTCTCGCAACATTCATTGATGACAAGAAAAAACTCTACCGCAACGCGGTTGTTGCTTAAAAGAAGTGAACAAACACCACGGTTACTTTTGCATGCGGACTTCCTTCCGAACTTTTTCAGCTGGTTTGTCGCCCGCCTTACTCCTTTCATTTTCCCCGCTCGTTATGTCCCCTTATAAACATGGAAAATTTTTTCAAAACATATTTATGTAAAACATAACAAAAAAATCAACGCTAACAATGACTTATTTTTCAATGAGCGTAGCATGGCATTTGCCACAGTAATGACGATCTTGATGCTTGGCCATAAACACTCCACCACCGCAAGTAGCGTTAGTACATTCTACACGTTGACGTTCAATGTTACCATCATCAGAGATCTGAAAAAGAACATAATTATTAAAATGTCCATATTTATATTAATGCACGTTTCTAAAAGTTATGCTCATATTCTCGTATATCAAATCACTAATATTCATAGGTCTAGACACAATTAACGTAACTAATCATTGCACACTACTGTTTAAATCTCAAAATTTTTAAACAAAATATTACCTTGTAATATTTAAGAACAGCAAGTTTGACCTTCTTTCTCTTGTGCTTTGGTTTTTTGGGAGTTGAGTAAACCTTCTTCTTACGCTTTTTGCCACCACCAAGAAGACGAAGTTCAAAATCAAGAGTTGAAAGTTCTTCAACACCATAGTCAGCAAGAGTCAAGGCAGCATCATCAAGCTGTTTACCTTAAATTCAGCAAATGAATAAAGGGAAGGGCCGGGTCCGTCCTCAAGTACAATATTGCAGGGCATGCAATATATATACTCTCGGGATTCAGCAAATTTGAAAAGATCATACTTACCTCCGAAAAGAATACGCTGTTCTTCAGCAGCAATACCTTCAAGGCGTTCAATGGTAGCTTTAACTTCAGCAACAGTAGAAGCTGGTGAACCGCTAAGAACGGCTGTTTGGCCCGAGAGAGTTCGGAGGAAGACCATCCTGTAAAAGAAGTAAATTTAATACATTTAATTACAAACACAGTTAAAATATATAATTAATTCGATAACTTGAAGCACGTAAAACAAAAAATATTTAAAAAGTAGCAAAAAAATTAAAGAGAAAAACCATTGGTAAAAATTGAAAGATGGAAACGCAAAAAAAAATGGGGAGAGCAAAAATAGGGGAACCGAGAAAAAAGGCAGCGGCTGAGTATTGCCAGCACAAAATCGTGTTGAGACTCAAACATTGATGAAAAACGAACTTTTTTTTTGCGGGTTCAAAAAAAATAAACTTTCGGCAAATTTTTCAACAAATTTTTTCAAGATTTTACTTTAAGAACAACGAAGTACGTTAATTGTTTTAGAGACAGCGTCGAAATTAAAATTAATTATTGAGTATCTAGTATCCAAACTGTGTTGATAATAATTGCAATAAAAAACAGAAAAATTTTGCGCAAACTCTCCATTTTTACAAGCAACTGTGAACAACAATCATTAAAATTACAGTCTGATTTTTTACATCGCCATCAATCTTTGCGCATTTTTTGATCATTAGTGCATGTGTTTTATTTTGATAGTGGCGGATAAAAAGTAAAACCGTGTACTAAATTCGTTTAGTTTTCTGGTTGTCATTAATATTTTAAAAAAGGGGTGGCATTATTTCCAGCATAAACAAATTTTAAAAATTTTTGCAACAATTTTTTATTGGTTTATTTGGTGTTATTCGATATGTTGTTTGCTAAGTTTTAGATACATTGAAAAGAATACATCCCTTTATTAAATTCTTTTGCATAATTTTAGCTCAAAAAGTTTAGCATGAATTTGCTCAAAATTATAACGGTTTTTCGTAAAAATATCTTTTTCTTTTCACTTTTTGATTTAGTGCTAAACCGAACTAAAACAAACATTTACAAAACTGACCATGTTTGCAAAGCTTGCAATTTGTTACTAAAAAAAGCAGGACAGAAAAAACGTAAAATTATTAATAATTTGAAACAAGTTTTATAAAAGGCATTATAATTAAGATGTAATCTTCTTTTGCTTGCCATTTATACATTTTTTGCAATATTATTACTTCATTTAAAGGAGCCCAGTCAGCCAGCACAGCTCTCTCAACAGAGGGAGCAGAGAAAAAGAGACATTCCTTTTCCCGTCAGAGAAAAGAAATAGTGCGCACTCTTTCTTTTTTTGCCTGATTTTGTCGTCTTGACAAAAACGAGAGAACTGTGCTGGCTGACTGGGCTCCTTTAAAAACTTGCAAACAAATACCTACATATTATTCTTACAGCTGACCCTTTTTTGTTAGTTAGTCTTTGCGCCACGCTGGCTTTAAAACTAACGCTCCTCCTTTTTCGTTGTTCTGTCATACGCCCATTGGTTCATTGATGACGTGGACCAATAAGAGACCACCATCGCTTGTGTTGAGGTTTTCTCGAACATTTTAAAAGAGGCACTCCCTTTCATTCATTTAGCCTCCAATGAGAGACGGCATCGTGGCATTCTTTTTTTCTTCTTGTTGTTGAGCTTTTTCATTATAGCATCTTTATTATTGTAATATTAAAAATATATAAAGCTTAGAGTAATAGATTTTTTATTATTATATTTTATAGGTGATCAATCCAAGACATAACTGTTAAAGGAATGTTGAGACACGTTATCACTTTGGCTTTTGTAGCCACTGTGGTCTTTGGTGAAGTTTACTTTAAAGAAGAATTTGGTAAGTTTTTTTAATATCCCTCTTTAAATAAGTTATGTCTTAACATTTAAAGACATACTTCCATGAATAAGTTGAATAATATTCGTCATTAATTTTAGATTCTGATTGGGAATCTCGATGGGTGCAATCAAAGCATAAGGATGATTATGGTAAATTCAAACTTTCTGCTGGTAAATTCTATGGAGATGCTAAACGTGATGCTGGTATCCAAACTTCTCAAGATGCAAAATTCTATTCAGTTGCTGCTAAATTCCCAAAATTCACAAACAAAGGAAAATCTCTTGTTGTCCAATTTACCGTAAAGCACGAACAACTTATTGACTGTGGTGGTGGTTATGCTAAGGTTATGGCATCTGATGCTGATATTGAAGATTTCCATGGTGAAACTCCTTATCATATCATGTTTGGCCCTGATCTTTGTGGCCCTGGAACCAAGAAAGTTCATGTTATTCTCAGCTACAAAGGAAAGAATCATCTCATCAAGAAAGATATCCGTGCTAAAGATGATGAACTTACACATTTGTACACTTTGATCATCAATCCTGATAACACTTATGAAGTTCAAATCGATGGAGAAAAAGTTGAAAGCGGTGATCTTGAATCTGACTGGGTAATAAAAATTAAATTTTTTTAAAATTTGCTTACTTTTTTGTTTTTCAGGATCTTCTTCCTGCCAAAAAAATTAAGGATCCTGATGCTTCCAAGCCTGATTCATGGGATGACAAAGAATACATTGATGACGAAAGCGATTCCAAACCAGATGATTGGGAACAACCAGGTTGGTAGCTTTTCTTTTTGAGGATATGCAGGATTATTTATGGGCTACAATACCCCCAATATCAAAAATTTTTCAATTTTTTATTATTGAAACTGCTTTTTTTGGGAACCGCAATTCATTGCATGTAAAAGGCTTTGGATAGTAATTTTTTTTGTTTCGACTTACCCCTCTGCAACAAACAACTTAAAATAAGCCCGTAGAAAAATGATGTAAATTAAAAAATATATTAAACTAAATACATAAATTTTTAGAACATATTCCTGATCCAGAAGCTAAAAAACCAGAAGATTGGGATGATGAAATGGATGGAGAGGTAATATTATTTATTTCTTTTGAGCAACTTTTTACTCTTAACATTTTTAGTGGGAACCACCAATGATTGATAATCCAGCATACAAAGGTGAATGGAAAGCAAAACAAATCAAAAATCCAAATTACAAAGGAAAATGGGTTCATCCTGAAATTGATAATCCAGAATATGCTCCTGATGATGATATCTACCTTTACAAAGATCTTGGAGCTATCGGTTTTGATCTTTGGCAAGTAAAATCTGGCACCATCTTTGATAATGTTCTTATCACTGATTCTGTTGATGAAGCTAAATCTCATGCTGCTGAAACATTCGAACCCCTTCGTGAAGCCGAAAAGAAAAAGAAAGAAGAACATGATGAAAAGGAAAGAAAGAAGCTTGAAGAAGAAGAAAAGAAACGCAAAGAAGAAGAAGAAACCAAAAAAGATGATGATGAAGCTGAAGAAGAAGAAAAGGAAGAAGATAAGGAAGATCATGATGAACTTTAAATGAAAAATATTTGATATCCCTTCAATTTCAAAATCATTCCATCTATATTGTTTTTATTTAATTTTTTTTTGTTAATAATTGTCTTTTATTATTTAGCCTTTGTTTGCCTTCTAAAGCTTTCGGGTCTTTAGGTTTATTTTTATTTAATATATGTTTTCATTAGAAGGCGACAGACCCAAGGCAGATTTATTAGACTTTTTACTTTAAAAGTTTGTAAATATACCCTTGACCTTAATTTATTGTTCCCAATTTTGTGACCATCATTTACGATCATCAATTTTCACGTAAAAGTGTAATACTTTTATGTATACCAAAGGTCTTTTTATTGTTTTTGTTTGAAATTTTGATTTAATAAAGTATTAACTTTAATTTAAACGTTTAAACTTTAAAGTGCATTTTTTTTCGATTTAGGGTAAAAAAAGATTACTGTAATGAAAAAATTTATTGTTAACTGTAAATGAAAAGTTTTAAATAAGACGGCGATAAGGACGATGAGATTCAACGGCTGCTGTTTCAGGTTCATAAGCGGGGGCTGCACTGATGGGCTGCTGCTTTTCAACTCCTTGCGATTGATCATATCCTCCACTTGGTGATGGCTTTTCAACTCCTGCAGTTCGAAGCGGACAAGGACCTGGAAATATATAAATAAATTAAATTTTTCATTTTTAAAATGTACGAAGAAAAAAGCTTACAGTATTCCCCATCTTCTCCAGGAGTACCAGGCATTCCCTTAAAAAATTTGCATAAAATAAATGTTCAATTAATTTAAAAATTTAATTTAAAACATTTGATTTTTCAATTGCGCATTTAAAAAAACGGAGATGTCTTTTTAGCTTCATAAATCAAAATAAGTTATTTTAAATAAATGTAAAACAAACCCCTTGACCTGCATGTCCTTTTTGACCTGACATTCCAGGATTTCCTGGTGGGCCTGAAGGACCTTGTGGGCCATCATTTCCGCGTTGTCCATCTGGACCAGGATATCCTTCAGCGCCTTTTTGACCGATCGGTCCTGTTTCACCTTTCTTTCCAGGAGCTCCTTTCATGCCTTTTACGCCATCTCGGCCGGGCTTTCCTGGTTCACCAATTTTTCCAGCTTTACCATTTTCACCTGGGGGTCCATTATTTCCAGGGAATCCAGCTCTTCCATCATCCCCTGGACGACCAACTGGGCCAGGTTGTCCGGCTTCTCCATCAGGCCCTGCTTCTCCGGGTTGTCCAGAAGGACCTCGAGGACCTTGTGGACAGACCTAAAAATAAACGGCAAAAATATTATTGTAATAATTTTTAAAATTAATTTTTCATACTCGACATCCTTGATTAGGATCTACAGTTACGGGCGGTGCAATTCCTGGTAAACCAAGAACACCACGTTCACCTGGCTTTCCGGGGGTGCCATCATCACCCTAAAAAATTCATTGATGCAAAATTGTTAATTTTAAATAATTGTAAATTTTTTAAGCTTACAGGCTTTCCAGGCGTTCCAGGTGGACCAGGTGGACAACTATTTTGAGCATTGCAAGCTTAATTTTTTAATTTATTAAAAATGACGCAACTTTTTGATTCTTAAACAACTTACAACAAGTTGGCTTCATAACAAAAGCATCTTTTTTGGCATATGTATTTTTAAGGGGATAAACTTTTGGCAAATCATCATATGCTTCACGACGAATTCTGCCACCCCCCATAACCGTTTTAATAGAAATCATTTGAATCCATGCTTCATCTGCAATTAGTTGGAATTCAGAAGCATCGAGTTTAAGCTAAAGAAAAGTCTTTTTAAATTTTATGGCTGTTTCTTAATTGCTTTATTTAACAAACCTTTTCATTAATCCCATTAATTTTTGCTGATAAAGCTGGAATATATGTGAATACGGTGAACAATGCTGCAATGGAACACGCGATTGCCACAAAACCAGCAAAACGAGCTGTTTGCATTTTATGAAAATCCATGTCTGACAAAAATTTTTACAATTTTGCCTTTTTAAATTAAAATTTATCCTTCTTACGTGATCCTTCTTTGTTCCCTTTTCAATTATTATTATTTCTGGATCTCTTCAAGCCGGTTGTTTCCTCCTCCTCCTCCATTTTTAAGTGCCTTTCATAAAAAATGGACATTGCGTGAACATTTCACTCACTAAACTAGTCTTTAAAGACAAAGAAGAAAGATCTTTCCACACCTCATGCTTTCCTTGCATCAATTATTCAATCTTTTTTTGGTAATCGAAAAAATTGATGTTTTTTCTCTCTCAACAAAACTGGATTGCATCTGAAGCTTTTTTTTACTGGATAATTAAGGGGCTGTCCAGATGTCACGTGACCATGAGTAGGGGGGGAGGGGGTTACCCGAATTGTCACGAGCTTTGATGTTTTCGGCAAAAGACTTTGATGTTTGGTCACAGAGGGGGGGAGGGGGTCCAAAAATCTTGACTTTTTGGTCACGTGACATCTGGACAGCCCCTAAATAGGCTTATTTTTGTAAATTAAAAGGTACAGAAAACTGCTTTGTTTTTTTTAAAATTAATTTATTGATGACCATTTCCTTGCCGAACAAATTATGTTCATTTAAATATGCAATAAAAATTTAGAAAAATAATGTTGTTTTTTTCGCCTAAGAAATTGCTTTTGGTAATTTTTTAAATGAACAATTTATTCCAGAGTATTAACAATTTTAAAGTAAATTAATATAAAATTGGGCACGCAAAATTAAGATAGAAAAGTTATTTTTTTTTGTAATTAAAACGATAATAAGAATGATGAAGTAGTATTATTTTGATTTAGAAGTCGCGGGCAAATGATGATGATCGAATGACAGCGGCTGAAGCAGATGATGCCAATGGAACGGCGCTAGCGGTGGCACGAGATTTTGATCGAAGTTTGCTGAGGCAATTTTCTGCTACATCTGCACGTTCTTCAGCATCTTGGAGCTAAATTTGAATTGTTGTTTTTTGTTATTTTTATTATTTTAAAACTTACTTGAGCAGTTAATTGACGATATTTGCCAAGATTGGTAGCAGCAACTTCTTCAGCTTCTTCAACTTGACGTTTGTAAACCTTGAGTTTACCTTGAAGTTTATCAATAAGGTCGGTAAGACGTTCAGCATTCTTTTTGTCTTCTTCAACTTGGAAGTCCAATTCACGGAAGCGACGTTCAGCTTTTCTGGCTTGTTTATCAGTTTCAGCGTGACGGCGTTGTTCTCCATCTAATTCTTGTTCCAAAGAGCGAATACGTTCTTCAAGTTTAGCAATAATCTTTTTGCCTCCTTTAAGGGCTGCAGCTTCAGCTTCATCAAGTCTAACTTGCATTTCTTTAATTTGTTGTTCAAGTCCACGACGAAGGCGATCAACGTGTTGTGAATGTTCTTGTTCTTGACGAAGTTCTTCAGCCAATCTTGCGGCATCTGCAGAAGCTTTTTTAGCTAATTCATCAGCATTCTTTAATTCAGTAAGAGTTTCATCAAGTTCACCGTGAAGAGCTTGAAGTTCACCTTCAAGTTTACGTTTGATACCTCCAAGAGAATTAACTTGGTTGCTGAGATCATTAACAGCTTCACGAAGTTCAATAAGATCGGATTCTGCAGCACGACGAGCACGTTCAGCATGTTCAGCTTGAACGGCAAGTTCTTCCTTCTCAGATTGGAGAAGAGCATTGCGTTTTTCGCTGTTAAGATATTGTTCACGGAGATCATCTCGTTGTCTTTGTTCGTCTTCAACTTGGAGTTGAAGTTCACGGATTTGATCTTGGTGACGTTTGATGGTTTTTTGAGCATCAGCATAAGCTTTGTTGGCATGATCAAGAGCAATTTCAAGTTCATTAATATCTGATTCAAGTTTCTTTTTGATTCGGAGAGCTTCAGCTTTTTGTTTGGATTCATTTTCAAGGGTTGCTTGCATGGATTCAAGGGCACGTTGATGATTTTTGCGGGTATTTTCAAATTCTTCTTCTTTTTCTTGGATACGTTTTTCAATTTCTGAACGAATTTGTGATACTTCAACTTGTGCACGAAGAACCTTGGATTCTTCTGCTTCAAGAGCTGCTTCAGCTTCATCAAGGGCATGTTGGATTTCTTCTTTTTCAACTTCAAGACGACGAACAATCTTTTGAAGTTCATGAACGGAACGTCCACCTTCAGATAATTGATCAGTCAAATCCTTGATTTCTTGAGAAAGTGCTTTATTTTCACGACGGGTACCTTCGAGAGCTTCAGCTAATTCATCTTGAGCGGTTTTAGCTCTGAACAAGTCAGTAGCCATATTGCGGGCATCACGTTGAGCAGCATCAAGTTCATTGCTAAGATCATCGGTCTTCTTTTTCCATTCATCAATAATGCGATCGAATCCTTTTTGTTTCTTTTCAAGTGAAGCAGCATATGCAGCAGCACGTTCAACATCAACTTGAGCATCATCAATTTCTCCCAAAAGCTTATGACGAGTTTTTTCAAGGGATGCAATCTTTGTATTAGCGGCTTCATTGGCATCAGTGAGATCTTGAACTTTTTGTTGAAGTTTACGTTTAGCTTCTTCAATTTCTTCCAATCGTACAAGACCTTCTGATTCAAAGCGAGCTTTCCATTGTTGAATTTCAGCATTAAGTTTGCTAATTTGACGCATACTTTCAGCTTTACTTTCTTGTTCATCATCAAGTTGTTCATGAAGGGATTCATTTTCATGTTGAACATTTTTAAGTTGTGCTGCAAGTTGTTGGCGTTCACGTGATTCTTCATCAGCTGTTCGTTTAGCTTCTTCAAGTTGGCTAGTCAATTGACTCTTGAGTCTGTGAAGACTGTTAAGTTGGTTTTCAGCATCTTCAAGTTGATGTTCAAGATCACCGTGTTCATTTTGAAGTCTTGCTTTAAGAGATTGGAAATCATTAAGAAGACGTGATTGTTCATCAGCTTTTGTTTGTAATTCTGCAAGTTGCAATTCAAGATTTTTAACCATTTTTTCTGATTCTTGTCTTCCACGGAGTTCTCCATCAAGTTGAGCATTAGCATCTTCAAGTTCACGTTGAATTTGTGATTTATCTTTTTCAACTTTAACCTTAAGTTTCTGAAGTTGTTCTACTTGATCGCTCAATTCTGCGACAGCATCGGTATGCTTTTTGCGAAGAGATCCAAGTTGAGTTTCGTGATTCATGTTACTTTCTTCAAGATCACGACGAAGTTTTGCAAGTTCAGCTTCACGTTTCTTGTTGGTTTCAATTTGAGCTGCTGTTGCTCCACCAGCTTCATCTAAACGTTCAGAAATTTCTTCTAATTCACGTTGAAGTTCAGCACGTGAACGATCTGCTTTAGAACGAGATTGACGCTCTGCATCAAGTTCTTCTTCAAGTTCACTGATTCGAGCTTGAAGTTCTTTGATTTGACGTTGAAGTTTTCCAACAAGGGATTGTTCATCTTCCAAGCGTGAAGATAAAGTATGAAGTTCAGATTCTTTTTTCTTCAAGTTATTTTCAATATCATTCTTTTGTTTTGTAAGTTCATCAATATTTTCTTGTGCAACTTTAAGTTCACCTTCAGTCTTTCGCTTTTGTTTATCAAGTTCTTGTTTGGCTCTCTTTTCTCTCTCTACATTATCTTCCAAGTCATCAAGTTGTTGTTCAAGCTTTTGCTTAAGTTTGTTGACGTGATTGACTTTATCTTCTTCAGCTTGAAGATCTTCAACAAGTTTTCGATTTACTTCTTCTTGATGTTTCTTTTCTTTATTAATTTTAGCGATGTTTTCATCTTGTTGAGCAAGTTCATCTTGTAATGAACGAATATTGTGTTCACGTGATTGCTTTTCAGATTCTGCTTTACGGAGAGACATTTCAAGATCTTGACCAGATTTTTTAAGATTTTCAATTTCTTGTTCAGCCTTCTTCTTGACGCGTTGAAGATCAGAAGTACGATCTTCCATTTCTCCAAGTTGGTCATTCATTTCATTGCATTGACGATCAAGATCGTTTTTCAATGATTGAAGTTTGTTGGCGCGTTCTTCGCTTTCAGATAATGCAGCCTTTTCTTTTTCCAAGTTGGTGAACAATTGATTCTTTTCTTCAACCAAATTAGAAACTTGTCCTTCAAGATTTTTGCGAAGACCTTCTTCTTTAGCAAGGGCCTCTTCAAGTTCTTTAATTTTGCCTTCAATCTTTTCCATTTCTTCATGGTCTTTACCAGCTCTAAGAAGGGGTTTAACTGATCCATAGAGTTTGAACCAGGGCCATGTACGAAGGGTGCACCATGCTTTGACATTGCGTTGAAGGATGAGTAAACCTGGAAGTGGGTTGATTCACTTTGCAACCTTTAAATGGGCGAAGTGCATCTTCTCACTTACCTGCACGTTGTTGAATGCGCCGTTTGACCTCTGCTTGAGCCAAATACCAACGGATTTTGGATTGGAAGGCAGTCATAATGATTGCAAGCTTTTCATCACGTAAATCTTCTAATCTAGCCAAGATACCAGCTTTGAAGAAGATTTTGGTTTGACCAATTTTGAATTCTTCATCATTCACTAAAAAAATTATCATGATAAAACTAATTATTTTCACTTTAATTGTATATGCTTACAATTTTGTTCATTTACAAGTTGATCAGTGATAGCAACTGAACCCTTCTTTTCATCAGGATTATTAGCAGCTTCAGAAGCTAAGATAGCATAACGATGCTTGAAATCATCGTAAAGCATACGATTGGGGAAACCTTTACGGCAAATACGGATACCTTCCAATACACCATTACAAGTCAATTGATTCAAAACTAATGCTGAATCAATGACTCCAGAAGCCTTCTTTTCATTAGGAATAATACAACGGATGAAATGGGGATGTGTTTGGTAAAGCATGGTCATCAATTTATTAAGGGATTCACGATAAATCATGGATACGGTCAAGAAAGAAGAAGATTTACCCTTCTTCTTTCCGGAAGTTTGACCAGTTTTGGCAAGTTCAGCTGCTTCTTCTTGAGTGACGTAATCGGACCAGATATCCAATTGAAGTTGATTATCTTTTGCACTTTTAAGAACGGAGACAGCTAAAACAGAATATGTTTTTATAATGGTTCAAGATAACTTAAAATTGTTAAAATTTCAAATTTTGTGAATTATTGTTTTTGTTAGTTAGCTTTCGTTAAATTTTGTTGTTGTTGTTAATAAAAGTAATCTTAAAATAATCGACTTTGCAGATCAAATTGCATCATCCTTATATTGTCGTCGCAGACATGTTTTTTCGGGTTTGCTCATAGTCTTTTTTTAAAAGGCTAAAAGTATTAAAAATGAATTATCGATTTGCTCACGTTGCTTGTTTCTCTTGCTTATTTAAAAATTAATTGTTAAAAGAAATTTTAATTTTTTTCTGCCTATTTTTAATCATTTTTTTCAAAGTTGTAATTTAAAATAGTATTTCAGATGGCAACAAGGGGTAAATTTTCATCCTTTAAAGATAGGCATAAAACTTTTGCGAAAGATCGCGTTCAAATTTCTGCTATTAATTTTAATCAAGCTCAAAAAAGTTCAACTATATCAATTGTTCATTCTCATTCCAAATCATTAAATAATGACAAAAAATTTGGTAAAAAATGAGCTGCAGTCTTACAAAAATCAATAATGCGCGGATTTTAAGTTATTTTAGAGGTAGTGCAATAGGCATGACATTTCAGAATATCAAAAGACTGCAGCTTCTTGTAATTTATCAGCTTCTGTTTTATTTGATAATTGCGAAAATAAAGTAAATTCACACTCATGGGATAAGTCAACAACGCCTCATCAAAAACCATCAAAGCATTTGATCTTGTATGATGAAAATCATAAAGAAGATAAAAAACATCTTTCGAATCGTTCAAATACCACCAGCAGCAGCACTTTATCCCTTCGTGAGGTTTCGCTTTTTAGTAAAAAAAATCAAAATGTTTTTTTAGATATTGCAGCATATGAAAATTCCATTGAAGCTTCCGCTGCTTCCGGCTCAGATTCAGATGAAAGAGACGGGTTAAATAACCAAAAGGGAAAATCTGGGTTTGCAACAACTTTGGAAACTTTAAAACAATTTTTCAATGGTCAACCAGCAAGTATTCAAGTAATTTAAAAAATAATTTATGGGATTCCCTTTTTTAAATATTTACAGAATCCATTTGAATTTCCTCGACAACAAGGAGAAAATCAAGCCAGTGAACCAGCTGTAATGCAATTTAAAGCATCCCAAAGATTACTTAATCCTAATCAAATGGATCCAACTGGGACAAAGAGAACTGCAGATAATAATTCAAATATTTATGAAACGCCTAAAAAGAAGTGTAATCCTGCAGATGCGAGAGCTTCAAATTTGGGATCATCTTCGTCTTTTACTGGTTTACAAACACCAGTTACTCCAGTTACTCCAGCAACATCAACAGCTAAAATTGTACAATCTTTATCCCTTGGATCAACTCCTTCATCAACCTCAACTACGCCATCCAAATCAAAGCGAAAAAGTTCAACAGGTTCAAAGAAAATTGATATCAATGATTATGATCCAGCAATGCTGGCTGAAATGGAACCATATCTGACTGGTGTATCATCAAAGGATTTTGATGCTGATGCATTGGTAAGCTTAGATACTTTTTTAAAATAAATAATTACTACTTAAAATTAAGCCACAAGAACTTCGTGAATTTCTTAAAAGTCTTCCAAAATTTAATCCTGGACAGAAGCTATGTTTTTTACATTTTATTATCAACAGTGTTATGCTTCGCCCCGATTTTGCCCCGCCCCGGGGCGCCCCGGGGCGCCCCGACGGGGCGAAGGGCGGGGCGCGGGGCGGCTTTTAGAAATTTCCGGGGCACGGGGCGGGGCGCGGGGCGAACATTTAATGGACAAACATTTTCGATTTTTATTGATTAAATATTTGAGAAAAAAAGAAATTTTTAGAAGGAGATTCAGCAACACAACCGATGATAAAGAATCGATTAGGTTTTGAAATTCAAGCACCTACTTCACAACTTGTTACAACAACGAAAAAAAACATTGGGAAAAGAAATTACTGAATTTTTTTCATCTGTAAAAGAAGGAAATTGGAATTTTAATAGACCTATTGAAGCATGGTTTTTACATCAAAAACAATATCCAAAACTTTTTGATATGGCTATGGCAATTTTGGCTATTCCAGCAACATCGGCAGCTGTTGAAAGAATGTTCTCTCATCTCAAAATTCACACTGATGGACATAAAAGCAATTCAAAATCACAACTTACAAGATTACGTGTTTTGCTTAGCAGTAATAAATCTTTATATAATATTTTAGTTCGTGATAATAAACAAAATTGAAAATTGATGAAGGAAAAACATTTAAAAAAACAACGGGGCACGGGGCGGGGCGCGGGGCGGCTTTTAGAAATTTCGGGGCACGGGGCGGGGCGCAGGGCGATGTTTTGAAAAGAGAAGGGCGCGGGGCGGGGCGCAAACTGCGAAAAACACAAAAGCATAACACTGATTATCAAGAAAGGCAAAGTATATATTGGTATTTCTGTAGATATTGAAAGGCGGTTGATTCGTCATCCACATGGTAAAGAATGTGAAGAGCTTTTCGAAGATGTTGATGAAGTGGTAATGAAGGTAGCGCCAATTGGGCTTATGAATTTATTGGCTGTCATGGATCTTGAAGCTAGTCTTATTTACTTAAAAGGTAAAATTTTATCATTCAAGCTACTAAAAACAAGAGATTTTTTTAGGTATTGGAGTATTAGATTATAATGCAGAATTGGTTAATCGTGGCCAAGGAATGTTTGCATCAAGTCCAGAAGTACTCAAAAATATTGTTGAAGATGATGTCAATCCAAAAAGAGCATTTATAATTAAAGCAATGAATCAACTTTTTGAAGAAGTGATGCGAAATGGAATTACTGTTGACTTAAATGGTAAAGCATCAATCTCAGATTTAATTACTCAAACAAAAATGGTTAGAAAAAGAAATGAAGCAAAGTTGAAAAATTATTCAGCTTCGGCAGATTCAAAATTATCTCAACAATCACAAGCTTCACAATCATCCCAACCGCTTAAACTCGAAAACTTTGTGAGCTTACTTATACATTTTTGTATCGATTCTATATCTTTCTAATTTTTTAGCCACAATTACAACAACTTATTGAACATCTATCTACTGTACATTTTTCAACTGTTGATTTTCGACCAGCAACTTTATATCTTATGTCTAAAAAAGGGTCAAAAATTGCTGCACGATATGGTGTTACATTTGATGTTCAACTTAGAAAAAATCAACATATTACTTCTGGAACACTTGGAGGTGATTTTGATATGCAGGTTTCACCACTTGGTCCTCAAAATTTGTTAATGATTATGGATTTGGAAGGAGCGTGTATTCAACTTTCAAGTAAATTTTAGACTTATCTTTTTTTAGCTCATTTTGATGGATAAAATTTTAGAGCAAAATGCGATCAAATATAGTAAAGAAAATGAAAATAAAGGTCTTGATGTTGGCCTAATTCATTCATCAATGCTTGAAGAAATTGTTGAACAGCCTGATCATGAACGTCGTGAATGGCTTGTTAAAGCTATTAATCAATTGATTAAGCTTACTCTTGAAGAAGGGGATATCATTTAATTGTTTTTTTTGGGGACTGTACTTTATTTTTTTGTTTATTTTGTTTTTTGTTAGTTTGTTGTTAATAATAAAATGATACAAATCAACTTGCCACTATCGTTCAAAGGATCTTTGTTCTTTTCAAGGAAGTTATTGGCATTATATCGTACAGTACCAGCATAATGAACAATGGCAAAATGAGCTTCAGCTTGTTTGCCCTTTGGTGGTTTAGGTTTTTGGAAGTTGGGATGTTTTCCAAGATGTTGATCATTCAATTTTTGAACGTATGTCATATCAGAAGCTTTTGGGACAATACATTCTTCATCAAGCATTGAAATAATACCTAATGGTTTTTCGATAAGTTCAATACAAGCTTGAAGATCAAGACCAAAATCAATGAAAGTCCATTGAATTCCTTCACGTTTGTATTCTTCTTGTTCAAGAACGAACATGTGATGATTGAAGAATTGTTGAAGTTTTTCATTGACGAAATTAATCCAAAGTTGTTCGAATGAATTTAAATCGAAGATTTCAAAACCTGCGATATCCAAGACACCAATGAAATATTTACGTTCAATGGCACGGGCATCAAGAGTTTTATTACAACGTTCAATGAGCCAACGGAACATGCGAGCATAAACGGCTTTGGCAAGACCAGAAACGGCCCAACTGACTTGTTCCAAATTTTGACCTCTTAAATATAAAAGATTATAAATTTGGTATTTATTTTTAAGTAAACTTACTTGTTAACCCATTCAGTACCAACACGTACACGTGGCTTTGTAAGAGCCTTCAAAAAGTCTTCATGACTAATACCGAAACAATGTGCAGCATTTTGTGCATCTGTATCAGTATCAACTTCAGCTTGTTCTTCACGAGGACGTTGCTTGAATTTCATTTCACCCATGTGCATAATACCAGCAACATTTTTGTAAAGATCTTGAATTTCATTATCTTCAAAGCCCATAATTTCAAAGGCTTCTTGGGTGAGACCCATTTCTTCTTTATCATTTACACCTTCAATGGTAAGTTCAGCTTGTGAACAGAAATGATAATATGCAAGTTCATTTTCAAGTTTAAGCTTTCCACGAAGACTTGGATCAAAACCAGACATAATTTGATAGAAGATATGATAACAACGTTCACCAGGAGCTTGACGAACGACACGAGATTTTTCAAGAAGATCTAAATTAGAATTACTGTAATAATATATTTATGGGTTTTTAAAAAAAACTTACAATGTTCAATATCCCCACCAGCAAGTTTACCACTTCCAGAGAAATGGGTACGGATGAATTTACCGAAACGGGAAGAATTGTTATTTCGGACAGTTTTGGCATTACCAAAAGCTTCAAGTACGGGATTTGTTTGTACAATTTGTTCTTCTAAAAAAGTACAAAGGTAATTGATAACAAAATGTTAAAAAAAGTAATTAAAGTTTTACCCAAAGTTCCGACTTTTTTGCCCCCTTCTTCCTTCTTTTTTTCAGCAGCAGATTGTTGAGAGGCACCAACAATAGCAAAATAAGAGATAACCTTTTTGGTATTTTCAGTTTTACCAGCTCCTGATTCACCAGTAATAAGCATAGATTGATTTTCACGATCTTGTACCATATTTCGATAGGCTTCATCAGCAACTGCAAAAAGATGGGGTGGCATTTCATTACGTCGTTTGCCCATGTATAATTTAATTACAGATTCAGTGTAAATTGGAAGACGCTTGTATGGATTAATGACGACACAGAAAAGACCAGAATATGTCTAAAAAAAGGGGGGAAGATAGCAATTGAATTCATTTTTTGTTTGAGAGGATTAAAAGCTTACATAAATCATCATTGCACTGTAACGATCTTTCAAATTGGTCAAAACAGAAGCTTCATTCAAGAATGTTAAATTTGCCATATCTTCAGTTTTGGTGTATTTTGGTGGATTCATTTCTTGGGCCTGGATTTTAGATTGAAGTTATTTTAATTAAATCTCTTTTTTAAAAAACCTACTTCTTCAGCTTTTAAAGTTACTTCATTGCCCTTTACAGTAACCACGGTGACAGTATCACCTTTTGTTGATTTGATTTCAGCAGCGACAAAACCTGCAAAAAATTTCAAATAAATTTACTGTATTTTTGTAAAGTTTTATTACTGTATGCTTTTTAAGGGTTACTGTATTCATTCCATTATCATTTTTGATTGATTCATATTTCAAAAGATTGTAAAAAAAAGTAATAAAAAAAAGCGCGGGCGGCTTTTGTTTTGTGTTGTAATATATTTTTGATATCTCCCCCCGTTTTTTTTGCTTTTTCTTCCGATCCTTTTTCTCGGATATCACCATCCACCACATTATTTCTTTCCTTTCTTCCTACCACCCCAAAAAGAAATCCCCCCCCCTTTTTTTACATCTCTCTTTTTTGTCTTTTTTTTGATGATTTTTCTGGATTGAAAATAAGCATTGCAAAAAGCAAAGCGAAAAAGAAACAACTGTTGTTTTAAAAAGTAATTTTTGAAAAGCATCCATTTTGCAAAATGAAAAGAAAAAATTTGTGAAAGATGGGTCAAAGTGACAGCCGCTTGGCAGAAATAAAAAGTGAAAATTTGTTGGGTAAAAAAAAGGGTATCTTTAAAGAGCGGAAAGCAAACTTTTAAAGGTTAATGATCTTTTAAATCTTTTAAAATTAAAATTAATTAAATTGTTGAAAGAATAGATACAAGAAGAAAGAAAAAAATTATGAAATTTTGCAGTATTTTAAAAATTATCAAAATTAAAATTGAAAAAAATAATTTTAAAAAAAAATGTTTAATTTCAGGACCTACAGTAACCCTTTTATCATATCTTTTAACAAAAAAAGGGATAAATATAAAAACTAACCATCTTCAGCATCAGGAACCCAACGATTCTTTTTGGTATCAAAAGGCTTGGAAGTAAATTGAAGCTTTTCTTCTCGGCTGATAGCCAAGTATTTGTAGCCTTCATCATTTTCGAAGTCCACGTTCCCCATTGTTTAAAGAATTTTGCGTGCCTCTTTTTTTGGAAGGGACTAAAAATTTTAACTGTTTAAAAATTTTTTTAATAATTTAATAGCAATGAATCACGATGGGTTAAAAATAATTTCGTTTGAAAGAGTTTGTAAAAGATACAACAAAAAGGGATATCATATATCCTCAAAGAGATATCACTAACAAAAGTCAAGTAAAAAAATATAACCTTTAAAAATTATTGAAAAAGTTTTTCTTTTAAAAAAAAACATGATTTTTAAAAAAATATGCCAAGAAAAAAGCAAGCAATGATTTTAATTGAAAATGGATCAAAGAAAGGTAGGCAAAAAGGGTGATGCCTTGGATAAAATCCTCCAAAAATGTAAAAGCAATTGTGTGTATTTTTATGGGCGTGGTTGTTGAATATCATATCTTTGAAAGACTGAAAGAAAGAAAGGGCATTAAAAATAATAAATTTCTTTTTTTTTGTTATCCTGCCCACCAATGGATGAATGGATATCTTTTTTGTTTTGTGGATATCAGCTTTTAAGCAAAGCAATCTTGACTTTTTAAATATATATATTTATATATATCCGATGTGGAGGCGGGAAAGAAAATGGATAAAGGAAAAAAAAAGAAATCAAAAGCCAAAGGCAGCAACAAAAAGAAATTCTTTTCCCTTTCCCCCTTTCTATCTTCTTTTTTTGCCTTCCCAAGAACATTCAATTATTTGCGCCCCCAACATTTTCATTTTTATATTCCCTGAAACAACTGTGGAAGAATTTTTTTGGAAAAAAAAGCATAAAGAATTTATTTTTTGCGAGATTTTTTGAACATCATTAAAAATCTTCTTTTGAAATCAATATGGAAGAGATAAAAATGAATTTTTTTGGTGTCAAAAAAGCTGCAACTTTTGTTTGCTGCTTTTTTTTTAAAAAAAATAACACAAAAACTTTTTTTGCAAAGGTGATTCTTCGTTTTTTCTTAAAAGTTAAACAGATGTGAAAAAATAAATCAAAAAAGTGGGATAAAAACGATTTGATTTGTTTAAAAATTATGATAGCAATAAAGTAATAAAGAAATTTAATATTTTATTTAATAGCAAAAATTTTAAATAAAAAGTTTATGTTTGACTAATAAAAATATTTAAAAAACACATTTTGAAATGTTTGATATCTGATTGAGCATACTGTAATTTGTTGCAAATAATTTAAAAGATCTTAGCAGTGTAAAAAATATCGTTATGCTACATTTGTAAATACATATTTTAATTATTTTAAATGTATACTGTAAAATTTTAAGTTATACAAAAGTAACAAAAAAACTGATTAAAGTATAAAAAGTTGAAAACAATTTTAGAAATTTATTTATAATTCATGAATATGTTCGGCATTGATAATCCGATCATACTGTAGTAAAACAAAAAAGATAATTGAAAAGTTTTTGTGAAAAATTAATTAGAAAAATGGGCATTAAAATTTAAACATTTTCGAAAAGGTTTTAAATCGTTTTTTTTTGCATTTTTTGTACCAAAAATGTTTTCTTCTTTTATTTTCTGCTTTCTAAAATTTTTTTTCATCATCATAACATTTTTTAGTATTTAATCAGCAATTTATTTTATTTTTTGTATTTAAAAAATTTAAAAGAAAACCAAAAAAATGGAAAAAAAGTGCTACAACCATTTTTTTGTTGTAGAAAAGAGTGTCTCTTTCGTTGTCTGTCGCCGAGGAGAAACGAATGCATTCATTTCTTTTTCCTTTTTTTAATTCAAAGCTTTTTTTTCCATTTCTTTAGCAATGATTTTACCCTTAACCTTAGGACACCTCTGACGACTTGTTGACGAGACTTTTAAAAGGTTTATGAGCTTTATTTATTTAAATTTTGTACATTTAAATTATTTCAATATTTGATTTTCTACTGTAAATTTAAGCATAATATTTATCAGCGTTAACATTTTTTCACTTTTATTAGTTGTTATTGATGATAAAAAAATGGACATTTTTTAAAATAGAAAAAAAAGTTAGGTGCTGAACAATTGCCGTTTTTTTTCAATGATTTTTGCTCAAGATTCCAAAATCTATAAAAAAAGATTTCTTTGGAAGCACGTTTTTTCTCTGTTGTGGAATGAATGATCTTTTGGAGTACGAGGAGAAAAAAGAAAGATTTAGCAGCTGTTGAATGAATATATATATTTTCTTTGTTTTTGCAAAAAGAAGATAAAAATGGCCACAAAGATTGGACGATTACATTCTATCATTTTTTTTCAACAATGGCAAACGTGCTTTGGAATAATAAAATTTTAAGTGAAAGCAGCAGCAGCAACAAAATACGAAGAAATAACAAATCTTTTTTCGGAAGTCATGTGTTTATTAAAGAATTGAAGGAGAACAAAAAAAGATCAGAAACGACAAAAATAAAAAGATTTTAAAAATGAGGTCTTTTGAATTTTGTGGAGGATGAAAAAAAAGTGAGAGAAAAGTGTTTTTAAAAGTTAAAAACAGAATGATGACAACAAAAAAAAAACGGATTGAACAAATCAGCTGATAAAAAAGGTTAAACTTTATTTGAACACTTTGAACTATGGTTTTTAAGAAAACAAAATTCAGATGATTATAATAAAAAAAAATAACAAACAAATATACGGTAATGAAATTAAAATTCCATTTAAGTGATAAAATAATAATAATAATGTTTAGCTTTTCTGCACCACAATGATTTATTTCAACATTTTATGTTATAATTAGTTTTAATTTTTATTTAAAACAATAATGAAAAATTTTTTAAATTGAATGAAAAAATCATTCTTATACTTAACAAAAAAGTAGAAACAAGTATTTATGATTGATTTTTATCAGAGATGACAATGATTTCGCCAAAAATGCATGCAAAAATTTTTATTTTTGACCATTATTTAAATTGTTTTTTGATTAGAACCAAATTATTGTAACTGAACTGAATGGCATTGTAAAAAAATACTTTTAGGGCAAAACTAGGCAAAGTGCTGGTTTTATCCTACATTGAATGCAAAAATCGACATTTTTTTTGGCACTAAGACCCCAAAAATTTGCATAAAAGTGGATCACAAAAAGCGGGCTATTGATGCTTCGGGGTAATCTCTTATTTTGGGACAAAAATATATTTTACAGGTGAATTAACTTGTTCTATTCTTATTTTATTTATTTATCTTTTATTAGGTAAACTTTATCACTTATCTTTTTCTCATTTATCAAAATTTTTTCTGTGTAAAACGTAACGCAATATTTTGTTTAAAGGGGGCCCCCTCCCCGGGGAGACGAACCTCTAATAAATTTTTTGTTTGACATTGGTTGGGAATATCAGTGCGAATCAGCGCTCATTGGAGCTGCTTTTCTTATTCACTGGAGCTGCAAAGGGTTTTAAAAAAAGCAGCTTCAATGAACCCTGATAAAAAATTTGTTAAAGAATTTATTAAAAATATACATTAATAATAAGAAAAAAAAACAGATAAATTCTAACTCATTTATTGTTTATTAATATGTTTTATCAGCTGTTTTTATATCATAATTTTCACGAAATTCGAGAACAGAATCTTCTTGCATGCTTACAGTTTTAAGATTAGTTTTAGTTGGAAAATTTCTCCGTCTTCCGAAGAAATAAAAAAAGGTAGCAGTGATAATGATAAGGCCAAGTATTATCCAAATAACTATTGGAATATTTGAAGCAAAATCTACAGATGGTGGTGGAGGAGTTGTAGTCGTTGAGTATGGATTATACCTAAAAATAATTAATAAGCATTAGCCAAAGTCTTTTAAAGTTACTTACAATTGTTGATATTTTTTTAAATTCTTTGCCATGATTTATTGATAGCTGATAAAAACTAAAAAGCTGATGAAAAATTGTAAAAAAAAAGATGTCTTTCGAAATGTCCTCCCACGTTTCTAATTTTAATTGAAATTTTATTGGTAAGACGAAGACGCATGATAATTTGATAAAAATCAAATTTTAGAAATTTTATTTTATTAAAAAAATATTTAAAAATGCGGCAAAAATGACACAAATAAAAAAGAGAAGAAATTAGCTACAAAATTTCGAATAATAAAATACTTAAAAGTAGTATTTTATTATTGCCGGTCAAAAGCTTTGTCTTATGTGTAATAATACAGTAGTTATTTGACATATATATACCGTAGCCTCTGAAATCATACAGTACTTTGTATTTGTTTTATCATAACTTTTTTATCAAAATTTAATTGTAACACATTTTTTAAATTTAAAACAAACTTTTTGCTTAGCTCTTTAAAAGTTTTGTTTTTTCATTGCTTTTTTTAACAAAAGCATGTGTTTTTCTTCTCGATGAATTACTAAAAAAATTTTTCATTTTATTTTATTCTTGATCATCACCATCACAGTTGCTTTATTCTTCTTCACAAGTACTTAAAGAACGAAAAAAAAGAATGTGAGAGATTCTTTTTGGAGGAGATTAATTAATGATGAACAAGTTTGTTACAAGCAAGAACAAAAGTTAATTCAATTGCAAAAAAAAGATTAAAAGATAAAGAAAAATATATGTAATGATAGGCACCTGTTGGGTTAGCAAATGGATTTTTTTTTATTCAACTTTTAAAAAATGTTTTTTTTGATCAAAGATAAAAGGGATTTGCAAAAATAAGAATTTGAAAATCGACATAAATTAGTTCAAACAAAAAACAAGATGTCCATTACAGTATGCAAATATTGTAACAATCATAGCCAATTTGAAAGTGTTACGCAAAAATGCTCTCAAAATATGCAAATTTTAATATCATTCATAAAAAAATGAAAAAAAGATAAAACTTTTCAAATCTTCCAACTTTTTGAAAAGCAAAAAAACTGATTTTCCATCATGTTTACAAAAGTTTTGATTCTTTTACTTTTTCTTTCAATATCTTCTTGTTTTGCGGTCAATTGTACAGATTATCAAGTTCGATATGGAAAATGTAATAAAGTAAGTTTTATTTAAACATATTCGCTTTGGAATATTATTTTTAGGAACAAGCAAAAGATTATTATGTAATGTTTACACTTCCATATGAAGAATATATTTTGCCTGTAATTGGTGTCCTTGTCGGGCTTTTACCTAATATTATCACTGGTATCATTTTTATCATCTTTTCTTGTAAACCTATTCAACGTGATCCAAGTAAGTTTTCTTTTATGGGTGCTGATTTTGAGGTTGCATTTTTTAAAAATCTGTTCGGGACAAAAGTTTTTGACTTCTCTATTTTTTGCACTGTTAAAATTCAAAATTTTCTACCGTAATACTTTTTTTGACTCGAGTGGAATTTTTAGAATATTGTATAAAACTAACTGCATTTTTTTATCTCCTTTTGAATCAATATTTTTTTTAGCTGAAGAAGATATTGAAGCAATTCAAGAAGATGAAGCAGATTTGGAAGCTAAAAATAAGCAATATATGAAAAATATGAAACATAATTTATCCAATCAAAAGGCAAAGAATCAACCCATGAAAGAATTTGTAATTAAAAATGAAAATGTTAATAAAGAAGATGATCAAACAGTTCCAATTCAACCTGCTCAAGATGCTGCATCTGTTGTTGGACAATCGGCTGTTACTCCATCAGCAGCCAGTAAAGTTTAATACTTTTTACAAATATTTTGTGTATGTGTGTTTGGAACAAATGAAAGAAAAAAATGATGAAAAAGAAATGTGTATCTGTTTTTGACATTTTTAATTTTAATGTTAAATAAAAAAATAAATTAATTTGAAGCAAATTCTTGAAACAAATTTCAGTAAAACAAATTTTAGAGAAAATGGTTTTTTTAAGTGTCAGAATTTATCATTTTACTTTTTCGGATTACTGTATCACAAATTTTGAGAATATTCATTATTTTAAATTTGTTCAAACTGTGCTACCAAGCTTACAATTTCTTACCTATAAAACTATTTTACGTTCGAAATGACATTTTTTAAACATGTTTTTATTAACTGTAAAAAATGTGTAAATCATGATTTACACCATTCAATTTCAATTTCACGATCGTGCCCTTTTTTCCATTGTTAAATAATTATTTAATTAATGTTATTTTGGAAATAATTTTTTTAGGTAAAATAAATATGAAAAATTTTGGAACATTTGCTTATTCAAAATTGTATGAGCCACCTCAATTAAAAGCTGCTACAAAAAAGCTCAAAAATTACAGTAACCAAATTTATGAAAAATTAAAACCTGCAGAAAATTCTGTAAAATATTTGCTTTTTGATGCGTAAGTTTTATAAATAACCTTTGAACATATTTTTTAAAAACGGGGGATTTCTAAAATTAGCGTTTTTTAGCTATTTTCAAGCTAAATTTTGCTGCTTTCTTTTAAGCTTTTCTATTTTGTAGTTTAGAGTTTAGAGTTTATGGTCTTTCAAACGGTTGCCAGAAACTACACCAAAAAAATGCCTTGAAATTTTTCTTTTCAATCTTTTTTTCTGCCATAATCTTTTCTATTTGCGAATTTTTTTCTTTTACTATTTCATCATCTTCTTACATCTTTGTTAACTCTTTCAAATTCTATATAAAGGATTTTTTTAGCGAATTTGCCACCCAAAAAAACGTGTATCTTTGTTACTCTTTTTTTTATCAAATATATCAGAAACAAAAAAAAATACTTAAAATTTTGTCTACATTTTTTTATTCACGTCAAAAAAAACTTATTACCTCTTTTAATTTTCTTTCTTTTTTTTGTTTTTCGGTTATCTTTTTTGATTAGCAGAAGACGAAGAAGTAGAAGAAGAATAAAGGAACTTCAAAGAACGATAAAAATTTTTTTTTCTCCATGCTTTTTGTTTGATTGAATCGTCTTACTTTTTTTTCTTTTTTAAGCGTTGAAATAAACAAAAAAAAAGATTAAATTATATTTTTTAGTCTTTCATTTTTTTGCTGTTTTGTATCTTTTTAAACAAATAATAATTTATTGTAGTTTTTTCTTATAAGTTACGGTAATTTTAGCGCGAAAGGATAACAGAAGTTTACTGTAATAATTTCTGGAATTTTACAAACTATTACAGTAGTCATTTTGCAGACATTTATATTGTAGCTTTTCAATAAATGATTTTGTTGCTAAAATTTTAGATGTTCCAAATATAACGCTCTTTTTTTCAAATTCGAGGAACAGTGTCCAACACAACTTTTTTAAAGTGGTCGTATGGACATGAAACTTTCCAAAATAGGTAATTTGGGTCCAAAAATGAGATTGGTGAGGGTTTCAAGTCTCTCCAATACCCCAAAATTTCGATACCGTAACCCAGCTACAGTATACCCCGAAAAATCAAAAACGTTAGATCCATCCAAATTAGGTATTGGAATCGATAAAGGGACTCAATGTGAGTCTAAATTAATAATTTCAGATTTTTTGAACATGTAGAATTAATTTGCCATTGATTTAAAACTACCAAAAATTTTGACCACAAGTAAAAATTTTTTTCTATTCCAGCCCCGCGACTTTTAGCCTTGCCAAAACATGCACAAATATCTGACGTTTAATTTGGTGTATGTTTTAGCCGAAAAGAAATAAGGCGCATATTTAATTTTTCCAAAAAACTGCTGAAAACAACATCTTCAACACCAACTCGCCTTAATAACTTTTTGAGTTTGTGAGATATCGACTTCTGGTAACTTGCATTATGGAATACCATGTCAGTAGAGCCTCCTGGGACAATTTGAGCTTTATTGATAGTGATTTCAAAATATGGCATCAATGTAAAGTCTGAAAATATAGCAATATGAAACCATGACAAAAATTCAGTTTTTTCTCGATAGATTCAGTTCGATTGGTATTATTTATGAAAAATACATGCAACAACACTAAAATTAGTCTACAGAAATTGACGGGGGGTTAAAATCGATTTTTCCCAATTTTTGAAATTTTAGTCATTTTTGATCAATTTTCAAGGTATTAAAAACTTATGAATATTAATAGATATCAACTTTTTGAGACTTTTGTGATAAAATATAGCCTGTTTAAAAATTTTGGGCAATGTTTTAACCTTTAGAAATCATTAATCGATGTTTTCTGATTATTTGAAAACACGCTCAAAATACAGAGAAAAAATTTCTTAAAATCAATGTTTTTCTTTAATAACATCGCTGAATATGCTTTTTTATGACTAAAAATAAATATTTCGTCACTTGGGAGTCCATATCTTAATGAATCAATACGAAATCAACAATGTCAAAATTTGAAAAATCGCAAAATTTCAAATTTTTGAAAATGCATTGCAATGATATTTTTATAGTTTATATCGTCTGCCCCAGTCGTGAAAAGTCATAAAAAAGAATATTCAGCGATGTTGTTAAGGAGAAACATTGATTTAAAGAAATTTTTTCTCTGTATTTTAACCATGTTTTCAAATAATCGCAAAATGATGAGTAATGATTCATAAAGGTTGCAACATTGCCCAAAAATCTTAAACATGCTATATTTTATCCCAAAAGTCTGAAAAAGTTGATATCTATCAATATTCGTAAGTTTTTAATACTTTGAAAATTGGTCAAAAACGGATGAAATTCAAAAAATCGGAAAAAGCCGATTTTGACCCCCCGTCAATTTTGATGGACTAATTTTAATGTTGTTGCATCTATTTTTCATAAATAATACCAATTGGACTGAATCTATCGAGAAAAAACTGAATTTTTGTCATGGTTTCATATTGCTATATTTTCAGACTTTACATTGATGCCATATTTTGAAATCACTATCAATAAAGCTCAAATTGTCCCAGGAGGCTCTACTGACATGGTATTCCATAATGCAAGTTACCAGAAGTCGATATCTCACAAACTCAAAAAGTTATTAAGGCGAGTTGGTGTTGAAGATGTTGTTTTCAGCAGTTTTTTGGAAAAATTAAATATGCGCCTTATTTCTTTTCGGCTAAAACATACACCAAATTAAACGTCAGATATTTGTGCATGTTTTGGCAAGGCTAAAAGTCGCGGGGCTGGAATAGAAAAAAATTTTTACTTGTGGTCAAAATTTTTGGTAGTTTTAAATCAATGGCAAATTAATTCTACATGTTCAAAAAATCTGAAATTATTAATTTAGACTCACATTGAGTCCCTTTATCGATTCCAATACCTAATTTGGATGGATCTAACGTTTTTGATTTTTCGGGGTATACTGTAGCTGGGTTACGGTATCGAAATTTTGGGGTATTGGAGAGACTTGAAACCCTCACCAATCTCATTTTTGGACCCAAATTACCTATTTTGGAAAGTTTCATGTCCATACGACCACTTTGAAAAAGTTGTGTTGGACAAATATTCGATTTTTCCTCGAATTTGAGAAAAAGAGCGTTATATAGTTTCATTTAAAAAATAAAGCATGAACGAAAAGAATAAAAGTGTTCGTGTAAAAATAAAGAAAACGAGCAAATTTTATGTTCCAACAAATAAAAAGAAGCGAAAAAGTGAAACCAAAAACAAATGCAGCAGCTGCAAATTGAAAATTGAAAAATGTCACTTTTTTTTCTTCTTCTGCTGAACAGAATCTGGCTCTGCGCAGAGACATCATTTGTTCTTTGGCGAAGCTTTCTAGTTTGCCAAAGGCTATAAGCATACATTTATTTATTTTTATTTTTGCGGGGGAAGTTTGCGTGCCTCCATCTTTAGTCAACAGAAGAAGAATAAGTGCTGTGCTTCTTGTTCGTACGCATAGCATACGTGCGTTTTTACGTACGTCATTTGAAATTGCTCATTTTCTTTCATTTTAATTTCTAAAAAAAAATACATTTTTTCCAAGTCTAAACTAGACCGGTTTTTCTTAAAGACATTAAATTTCACTTTTCTTTCTTATTTTTATATTGTAATCATAAAAACGAACACTGACTCATAGTATAACTAAATATCCGTCTTTATTTAACCTTTGACTCTCTCTATCTCTGTCCCAGAAATATTTGTTTATATTATATTTTTTTATCAAAATTGAAATCTTTGTAATTGAATCTTTTCAATTTATCAATCGTCAAAACTTTTTGATTGTCACGTTTTTGTGGTTTTTCTTTGTTTATTCATTTTTTTCTCCAATTTTTTTTGACGCAAATTTGTTAATTTTTTCATTATTTTTTTGATTTTACAAATTTTACCAAGACTTTTTTGTGTATTATATATATCTGATTTGATATTACATATTACAGGATGCTTGAAAATATGATTCCATCAAAAAGAAAAAAAGCTATTGTTAATATTGAAGGAATGACATGTATGTCCTGTGTTAAAAATATTGAATCAAATGTTGGATCTCAAAAAGGAATTGATTCTATTAAAGTATTGTTAAAAGAAAAGAAAGGTATGTTTTAATGTGTGTCTTTGAAGTTTTAACAGCTTAAAGAAAAAAGTTTGTTGGATACAATAATCTTTATTTATCTATTTTTAGGAACTATTGTATTTGATTCTTCATTATGGTCGGGTAATAAAGTTGCTGAAGCAATTGATGATATGGGTTTTGATTGTAAATTAGATAATGAGGAAGGTATGTGTCTATTTAATCTCATTTTTCAATGGATAGCTCTCTTTTTTTTCCAGATATTATTGAAGATGATGGGTATGTTCCAGTAAAACAGGATGACTTTATTGTTATTTTTCCTGAAAATGAAAATTCTATCAATACTGCTGCTTCCCCACCCTCAACTTCAGAATCAACAAAGAAATGCGCATTTTCTGTTGAAGGAATGACTTGTGCTTCTTGTGTTGCACATATTGAAAGGCATATTTCACATATTCAAGGAATTAAATCTATTGTTGTTTCTTTAATGTTTCATAAAGCTGAAGTAATGTTTGATGAGAATCAGATATCACCATCAGAAATTCGTGATGCTATAGATGATTTGGGATATCCAACACAAATATTAGAAGAAAATACAAATTCTGATTCAAAGATTTCTTTAACAATTGGTGGAATGACAAATCAAAATTGTACTCGAAGAATTGAAAGTCATGTTATGGCTTTACGAGGGATAGAATCTTGTACAGTTTCTTTACCGACAAGCACAGCCATCGTAGAATTTGTTCCAGCAGGAGTTGGTCCCCGAGATATTATTGATTTGATTCAAGTTTGTTTATTTTTTGCGTTACTGTAATTATAATTATTGTTTTTTTAGAGTCTCGGATATACTGCTGAATTGGCAACACATGAAGATAGACTGAAAGGATTGTCACATGAAAAAGATATTCTAAAATGGAGAACTTCATTCCTTATTTCATTAATCTTTGGTATTCCTGTTATGGGAATTATGATTTATTTTCATTGGATTATGCATACACATTCACACCCAGGAAATCAATCAAAAGTTTTTGTTCCTGCTTTATCTGTTGATAATTTGATTCTATTCTGTCTTGCAACACCGGTACAATTTTTTGGTGGACGACATTTTTATATTCAATCTTGGAAAGCTTTATCACATGGCACTGCAAATATGGATGTATTGGTTGTGTTGGCAACTTCAATTGCATACATTTATTCGGCAACAATTCTTTTTACTGCAATTATACTTGGATGGAATAAAAGTCCAATGACATTTTTTGATGTTCCCCCAATGTTATTGGTTTTTATTTCTCTTGGAAGATGGCTTGAATTTAAAGCTAAGGTATCGTTTCTACCGTATTCATTTTAACATATTCTGTTTTAACTTTTTTTAGGGAAAAACTTCTGAAGCATTATCAAAATTAATGTCAATGCAAGCAAAAGAAGCTCGTTTGATAACACGTGATTCAGAAGGAAATATTTTAAGTGAACGTGGAATTGATATTGAACTTGTTCAAAGAAATGATTTAATTAAAGTTTTATCAGGTGAAAAAATAGCTGTTGATGGAATTGTTATTGAAGGAAAAAGTGCTGCGGATGAATCTTTTATCACCGGTGAATCAATGCCAGTAATTAAAAAGCCAGGTGATCCTGTTATTGGTGGATCTGTAAATCAATCTGGAATGATTATTGTTAAAGCAACGCATGTTGGAGCTTATTCAACTTTATCACAAATTGTTCGACTTGTTGAAGAAGCTCAAACTTCAAAAGCACCTATTCAACATCATGCTGATCGATTAGCTGGATATTTTGTTCCATTTGTTGTTGGAATTTCATCTATAACATTAATAGTTTGGTTATTTATTGGAATTTATGGAAAAGAAAGTTCTCTTCATAAAGTATGTTTACCGGTTTATGTACTGTAACATTTTTTAAGTTTATTAAGTTTTAGAATGAAAGAAATTTTTGGGAAGAAACAATTCGAACTGCATTCGAGTATGCAATCACTGTTTTAGCAATTGCTTGTCCCTGTTCTCTTGGATTAGCTACACCTACCGTATGTTTTTTTAAAACTAATTGAAAGTATTAAAAATATTAATAATTTTAGGCAATTATGGTTGGAACAGGTGTTGGAGCTCGAAATGGAATCCTAATAAAAGGTGGTGAACCACTTGAAATATCTCAAAAAATTAAAACTGTTGTCTTTGATAAAACTGGAACAATCACAGAAGGGCATCCAAGGGTGATCAAAGTATATGCAACTCTTCCACAAACAGTGTTAAGTTTTAAATCTGTTTGTGCAATTGCTGGTTCAGTTGAATCAAATTCTGAACATCCAATTGGAAGTAGTATTGTAAATTTTGCAAAAGATCTCCTTGGAAATACTCAATGGTCTGCTGTTTCACAGTTTGTTGTTTCTGCTGGAAGTGGTGTTAGTGGGATTGTTACAAATCTCTCTACCGTACTTTCAACAAGTTTGGTCTCAAATTTATCAAATATGGCATTAATTGATGGAACAGAATTAAAACAAGGAATTTTGAAATTAGAAAATCATCAAGTTGAACTTTCACCACTTATTGATGGTAAGAGGTTTTTTTCACAATTGCTGTAAAAAAATTACTGTATTTATTGGAATATTTTTAGATAGTGCAAAAGCAATTGGTGAAAACTGGAATCGTGCATCAGAATATAAAGTTGTAATTGGAAATGAAATATTTTTGGTAAATAATGGCGTATTTATTCCATCTACAGTAACAAATATTTTATCTATGGAACGACAATCTGGAAATATTGCAATTTTAATTGGTATTAATGGACGTGTTGCGTAAGTTTTTTACTATTTATTTATTTTAATTAAAATAAATTAAAACATAAGTATTAAAGTAAAAACAAATAAAACATACGTCTTATTCAATTATAATATTATAGCTCTGTTGTAACGATTGCGGATCAAGTAAAGCCTGAAGCAATGTTAGCAGTATATTCTTTACATAAAATGGGAAAGCATGTTGTGCTCCTGACAGGTGATAATGCAAAAACTGCTGAAGCAACAGCAAAAAAAGTTGGAATTAGAGAAGTTTTTGCTGAAGTATTACCAAATCAAAAGAAGGATAAAATTAAACAGTTACAAGTATTTTTTTGTGATTAAAATATATGATTACAACAATGTTATATTTTAGGCATTTGGAAATAAAGTTGCAATGGTTGGAGATGGTGTGAATGATAGTCCAGCGTTAGCACAAGCGGATGTTGGAATTGCAATTGCGAATGGTTCAGATGTTGCAATAGAATCGGCGGGGATTGTTCTAGTTAAGAATAATCTGTTAGATGTTGTTGGAGCTATTCTACTTTCAAAAGCAACAGTTCGAAGAATTCGATATAATTTATTTTTTGCTCTTGTCTACAATACTGTAGGAATTCCAGTTGCAGCAGGAGTTTTTAAAACATTTGGAATTGTTCTTCCACCATGGATGGCTGCAGCTGCAATGGCAATGTCATCTGTTTCAGTTGTTTCATCATCGCTATTTTTGAAAAATTTTAAGTAAGTATTTTTATTATCATTACCGTATCCTTTCAAATCTACATATAACTTATTTTCAGAAAGCCAACATCAAAATCATTGCGAACACCAGATTTTAAACTTTTTAGACGAAAAATTGCTGAAACTGAAGTGCATGTTTATAAAGGCTTGGATGTGGATGCAGCTGGGCATCGAGATATATCATCACCAAATCGATTTACTGGTGTCAAATTTACTGCCTCCAAAAATGGAAAGAAACGTTTATTCTCGCTGGACGAAGATGAACGACAAGAAATTTTGAGTGATATCGTTTAAAATTAGATTCTTTGTTAGATTTTTGTATTTGTTTTTATTATTACGAGTTTGTTTTTTATTTTGTTTATTATTTTTTTTGGCCACAAATGCTTATTGTAATTATTATTAATTATATCATTTCGAAATTTTACATATAAAAAAAGTGTGTGCAATAAAACGGGGAAAGATTACTGTATATTTATTTAATCAAGGGATTGCCCAAATTCTAATCCTGGATCATCAGCAGTTCGAAAAAGCATAACAGCAACAGAATTTGCATAAAAATAAATGAATTCTCGTTGATAATGAGATACATAACATCCAAATTGTCTTCCAACAACACCTAAAAGTAATTTTGTTTAGGATTACTGTAGATTAAGATAAATACATACAATGCCATTGTCCACCATAAGTTTGATCAAAGTCTTGTTTAATTATTCGAGCAGCATCTTTTTCAATATTATGTTTTTTTAAAGCTTTTACAGCTGAAAGTAAAGCTTGAAGTTCCATCTCTTTTGTCATGGTTGATTTTTTTACTGTTGTAATAACTTTTTGATTTGCCATTTTTTTAGAATTCAAAAAATATAAAAAGTTTGGAAAACAACTGAAATGGGATACTGTAGCATTCAAGGGATTTTGGGAACTTTAAAACACAAATATTATCGAAAAATAAAAAAATTTTTGTTCAAAAATGTATCAAAAATTTAAATAAATCAAATTTAAATTTCACAATTACGGTAGCCATTTTGAGGTACGGTAATTATGAATCCGATACTTAAAAATTATACTGCAATAACACGATTAAAAAGTACAAATAAAGTGTCTAAAAAATCAACAAAAATTACATCACAAAAAATGAAAAAATTATCAAATCAGACATTTTAAAAATGTCAAATAAAATAATAAAAATGCATGTTTTTACATTTCTTTGTACCAGCTTTTAAAGCATCTCTCAATTTTGATTAAACAAACAATATTCTCAAGCATCCCATCACTGATGACTCTTTCATTTTATTACTTCCCACGAAAATATTTTAGGGCCTCAAGAATGATTTTTATGAAAAGATTTTGTTAAAAATGTTGTTTATCAAAAAAAAGGTGTAACTATAAAATTTTGATAAACATTACAAAAAATTTTTTGGGTTGGCGAAAAACAAAATCATTGTAAATCAAAAAATAATACACCATTTTTGATGTGAAAAAAAAAGTAAAGCAAAAAAAGATGAATAAATAATGTACAATATTTATTTGCCCAAATATTCCGATAAAAAAAAGTAAAGCATCTTTAATAATTTTTGAAGGAGGGAGTTGAAAATTGATGATTAAAGTTTTAGTTGGGATTAATGTAACTGAATCCGTTACGAAACTATGTCGGATCGGAATTTTGGGAAAAAATCGGATGAGACATTCGGTCGGTCGGATTTTTCGGATCGGATCAAAAATAGCAAGAAAAAAATGTTTGTTTTGATAGTTAACCCATCATCTCTTGTCAAAGATGCTGAAGATGCGAATAATAAAACGAAATTTATCGAAAACACGATTTTGACGTTTAAATTCATCATTAACATATAAGCAAGTGATAGCTAATAAAGAAAAAAAATTTCCATAAAAAATGTCAGATCCAAAATTTTGTCGGATCGGATTAGTCGGATGAATCCGATCGGATTTTCGGGTCTGATCGGAACTCTAACCTAGACTCCCCGTCCGAAAGATTTATTCCCGTCCGAACAAACTTAAGTTTGAGGACACAATATCACTTAATTTTGTTCGGATGGGAATAAATCTTTCCGGACGGGTATACTAGGCTAGAGCCTGGATCGGATTCAGTAACACTAGTTTGGATAATTTACCGGTTGCCAGGTTATTAAACCGAAATGTCAAAAATGATAAACTACAATAAAATACTGTGATATTAAGAAAATATTGTTGTTTTTAAGCTCTTTGGTTGAACAACTTTTTATCATTATAATCTTTTCCGTTGGTTTTCAGGAAACTTTTGATTCGAAATTATTTTTCGATAATTTCATATCGAAAGCAATTGCCATATTTAAATAAATTTTTTAAGAAAAACAATTTTACAAAATTCTATTTTCGATTTTAAAGTCCAGTTGCTGCAGGATGCAAACTTCGAGCCATTATTGATGAAATTCTTGATTAACAAACTTCAAGATTTTATTTACCAGCCTTATTAGTTTTAGAGAGTAAATAAAAAAATAATTTAAAAAAGTTTTGCAAACTGTATTACATATTTTGTGTAATGAATGTTTTACAAGAATTTTATATTAATAATAAATAAAATGTTTGTTATTGTTCTTGTTTTTAAATAAAATTTGCAAAATTTCGAATTTTTTTAGAACTCACGCTGTGTTGTGCTGTCCAATGAGAGAAAACTTATTTTTACATTTTTCCATATTAAATTTTTAAACCCAAATTCTGAGAGACTGAAGCAAGTTAAACGTTTTCTGTAAAAAGAAATAAAACTGTTACCACCACATTAATATGTGTGACTTAAAAAATTTGAAAAAAAAGATTCAGAATCCGCCGGATTCAGAATCTTTGAAAAAAATATTGTCCAAATCATACAAATTTGATATCAATCAATTCGTTTCGATGAGTAGATTACTTTAAATATAAAATCAGTTGTTTTTTATAAGTGAGGAAAAAGATTCACAGCTTTTAAAAATTTCATTTTTCATTTTTTTATTTTAATTTATTCTGCTTCTGAATTCTACACAACACTAAATTTTGCATTTAGTGTTATCTACTCATCAAGACGATTCGAATGATAGCAATTTTGTAGGATTTGGACAATATTTTTTTCCAGGATTCTGAATCTTTTTTTTCAAATTTTTTGAGTCACACATATTAATGTGGTGGTAACAGTTTTATTTCTTTTTACAGAAAACGTTTTACTTGCTTCAGTCTCTCAGAATTTGGGTTTAAAAATTTAATATGGAAAAATGTAAAAAAAAGTTTTCTCTCATTGGACAGTTTTCTTTGCGTTCGACACACCGTGGAACTGGAATTTTGGAAGAATTTGTTTTTAAAAAAATTTTTTCAAAAAAATTTGGGAAAAAAAGAGTATTGGCAAAATGACCCCCAATGAAAATGGTTTGGGCACAAAAAAAACTTTTAAAAAAAGATTTTGAAAAAAAGATTCTTTGAAATCTCGTTCATATTTTCGGTATCCTTGTTTAGAATCTTTATTATTCCATCATGAATATCAACTATGAAGTAAGCTTCAATACATTTGTCACAATACATAATTACATCCTACTTTTAGTTTTCTGATATGATTGGTAGTTCATATAAAAATGGAAATATTAATTTTCTTGGGCCTCATATTGTTGTTTCACCAGTAGGAAATAAAATTAAAGTTTTTAATATTAAAGAAAATTCTTCATGGACTTTACCCGTTCAATCATCATTTAATATTACAATCTTAGAAATTTCACCCACTGGTAAACATGCATTTGCTGTAAATGAAGCAGGGATTGGGCAATTTATTAATCTTCATCATGGAACAGTATTATATCGTATGAGATTTGGTGATAAAGCAAGAGTTGTAAAGTTTTCACCTGATGGGAAGTAAGTAATACATTTGTCAGGGCCAAAACTGCCGTAGGAAACTTGGTGAAAGTCCCCCCCCCCGGCCAAATATAAGGTGCAAAAATGAATTCATACTAGGTAAAATGAGAAAGTTTTGAAAGTTTTATAAGGAAGTTCCACCCCCTAACTTTGGACCAATTTTTGGGCCTGACATTTGTCACGTGACACATTGATTCATTTGTAATATTTTTAGAAAGCTTGCTGTTTGTACTGGTGGTACTTTAACCATTTATCGGACAACTTTTCGAGTCAATGGTTTATTTAATCCTTTTTCAATTAGTCAAATTCGTAAACTATCTAATGAAGCTTTGAGAACGTTATCATGGTCTCATGATAGTAGACTTGTTTGTTGTGGAGGTGATGATAAAAGATTGTGGATTGTTGATGCTACAAAGAAGCTTGCAAATATTACTGCTTATGGCCTTAGTGCACATCGAAGTGCTATTGTTGGCTGTTATTTTCTTAAAAAAGGAAGCCTAGATGTTTGTTCAGTTGATGATAGAGGATCAGTTTATGTCTGGGAATGTGCATTATCTCCAAATGAACTTATTCCTAAAACTGGTATTAAAGAAGCCGATGATGAAGTTGACTTGATTGAATATACTAGAAAGTCAAAGTAAATTCTTTAATTTTAAGCAAAACGTTTAAACAATTTTTTCAGAGAAAGACTTACCCAACATCTTGAAGGAAATGCTTATGAATTACGTCTAACAGCAACTTCGTATAATTCAAAAACTCAAGTTTTAACTGTTGGATATGCACATGGAGTATTTTTGATTCTTGAAATGCCAAGTTGTAATGTTATTCAAAATATGCGTGCCAGTGATTTTCGTATTTCAACTTTATCGATGAATGAACCAGGTGATTGGTTAGCATTAGGTTGCGGAGAAGGATCACAAAGTCAATTAGTTGTTTGGGAGTGGCAAACTGAATCATTTGTTCTTAAGCAACAATCACATTCACAAAGTATTCTTACTGCTGCATTTTCTCCTGATGGAAGTTTACTTGCTACTGGAGCAGAAGATGGAAAAGTTAGACTGATTATGAATATTTTTTGTAAAAGATTTTATTTTAGATTAAAATTTGGAACACAACTTCATCATTTTGTATTGTAACTTTTACTGAACACTCTGCTGCTGTCTCTGCTGTTACATGGACCCAATCAGGAAAAGCTATCGTATCTGCCGCTTTAGATGGTACAATTCGATGTCACGATATTAAACGTTACCGTAATTTTCGAACAATGACATGTCCACGACCAACACAATTATCTGCATTAGTAGTTGATGATTCAAGTGAATTAGTTGTTGCTTGTTCAAAAGAATTATTTGAAGTTTATGTTTTTTCAATGGATACTGGAGATTTGGTTGATAACTTTTCTGGTCATTCAAATGTTATCTCAAAAATGGCTATCCGTGGCTCAAATTTGGCAACAATTTCTTTGGATCGTACATTGAGAATTTCAAACATTGTTGATCAATCACAATCTGAAGCAATCAAATTATCAAGTGAAGGTTTAGATGTTAAATTTAGGTTTGTTTTTTGAGATACAGTATACCAAAATAATTGTAAACATTTTATAGCCCTTGTGGAAAATATATTGCTGCATTAACATATGATAGTTCTATTACATTGTTTAATGCAGGTGATAGGCAACAAGTTGGTATTATTGATACAAAACTTGATGTTGATTCAAGTCGATTAAATGGAGAATATATTAAAAAATCAACTAGTGCCAAAAATAAATCTTTCACGTGCATCACCTTTTCCCCTGACAGCCTTTTAATTCTTGCTGCAGGGCAATCAAATTATTTTTGTCTTTACAGTGTTGATGATCGAGTTCTTATTCGCAAGTTTATGTTAACTTTGAATAAAAGTCTTGATGGTGTTCGAGTTCGTTTGCTTTTAAAATTAAATTATTGCAATCTTTTAACAATGATATTTTTTAGCTTGATATTGATTATCGTAAAATCTCAGAATTTGGAAATTTAGAACTTTTTGAATCATCTGATGAAGAAAATGATCATATCCCTGGAACAATTAAACGAAAAACTAAACTTCCTGGAACATTTAATACTGATATGGGTGAACGATCATTTAATCCTGTTATGCGTGTTAATGCTGTTGATTTCAATCCAACAAATCGAAGCTTTGCTGTTGTTTCAACTGAAGGCATTGCATTATTTTCTTTGGATAATAGAAGGTAAGTGCTAATTAAATAATACAAAAAAATATTAACGAAACAAGAGCAACAAAAAACTCTTCATATATTCTTCACATTTTTATGCTTTAAGTTGCTTCGACTTGGCGTGGTTGCTCGACCTTCTTGTTGTTTTGAAAATTCAAATGAATTCTGTAAATTTTCTTTGAGTTCTTTTGAACTATCTTGAAAAATCCAAAAACTGTTTTGCTTTCTTTCGCTAGGCTCAACCAAACCTTCTGAAAGGTGTCCATTACGGGAAAATATGTGTCTATTAAATATTTTTGATAAATATTTTAGACGATTTGATCCTTTTGAACTTGAAGTTGATGTTACACCATTAAATGTTCAGCAATCAATTGCAAAGGAAGAATTCACAAGAGCTTTGTCCATGGCATTACGGTTAAACAAACGTGATTTGGTTCGAAATGTTATCTTTAGTATTCATTGGGAAAAAGGTATGTTTTATTACTGTATTCTTTTTCTTGTCTAAAAACTGTTTTATGAAGATACAGACTCGGAGACAATTCTAATTCTAATGTCGCATCTTTCAGCTAAATATATTGTTTCAAAATTATCAATCGTTTATATTGAAAAACTTCTAAAAATGTTCGCTGATGAATATCAATACTTTTTTGCTACTGAATTTCACCTCTTTCATAAATGGTTGTTAGCTATTTTTGCATGCCATGGTCAGGAACTCAAAAATCCAACAGTATCTTCTCGGCAACAAGTTTTGGCATCTTTGACAGCTTTGCAACAAGTTATGACAACTCAAACTCAGCAAGTTATTAACCCCATTAATGAAGCTAAAAGTACCTTGGAATATCTTACAACTGCAAGAAATCTCAAAAAGTTGGAAATTTATGGTGAGAGTGATGAAGAAGAGATTGAAGTTATTGATATTGATTAATGATTTATTTTGTTAGATATTTTCTTTGTTCTTTTTTTGTTGAGTTTATCAAATTTTAATAAAAATGGTTAACAAAATAAATTTCGGAGTTTGTTGCATTAAACAGTGTGTTACATTTTTCTTACTGAATGGGAAAAAACTTACAAAAATATAACGTGCCGTCAATCAGATGTCCCGACAAAAAAATAAAAATTTAGACAATTTTAATGCTTAAAAATGCCAAAAACTAAAAACATAAAAATACTATAAAGTATTAATTTGTTAAACAATATTTTTAAAAATGGAAAATAGATAAAAGTGTCATAAAAGATTAATAATCTATATAAAATTATTGCATTTTTAAGGACAGCTAAACAAAAATATAAGAATTCGATTTTTTAGATAATTTTTTAATGAAGCTAAACAAAATTTTTAAAAATCAAGAATTATTATTTTTTGTTGAGATCTCAACAATTTACATTTTTGTTTTTTGTTGAGATCTCAACAATTTACATTTTTGTTTTTTGTTGAGATCTCAACAATTTTCATTTTTGTTTTTTGTTGAGAATTTTTTTTTTACCCTCACTGGGATTCGAACCTTTGACTTTGAACTCAGACTCCAATGCACTACCTGCTGCTCTATTCAACAACTAGACAAGAACGTCATTTTTTGCTTGTATGCAAAAGGCTCTTTTTGCTTGGCGTTTTGTGTTTGAACAAGCAATAATGTTTGTTTCTTTTTTTTTATTATTCTTTTTTTTAAATTTAATTTTTAAAGCAAATATTAATGTATAATAATAATATTTGTCGTGCATTTATTAAATAAATTTTTGTTATAAAAAAACATAAAATATTAGCAAAAATTGGTAAACGTTTAATTTTAAAAACAGCAAAAGATTTTTCCAACAACTTTTATATAAAAAGTTTATTGACTCGTTTCCGTAAGATTATCAGGAGCAACATCGTCGTTCATTTGCAATGAATCAACTGGAACAACTTTATCTTGAATTGTATGTAATAAGGATGCAAAGGGAATGCCAACATGGGATCGGATTTCTTCTTTCAAATTTTGAAGTTGACTTTTTGCTGTTGCTGTAATTACTTTCTCCCATTTTGGAATATTAGGGATCATTTTGTCAATTCCTTCCAATTTTGGCATTACAAGTGCAAATTGTAAATCCAATGGCGCGGGCTTCTGGAAAATATGCAAAATTATATCAGCTATGTAAAGTGATTATGTACCTTGAAAATTTTTGAAACAAATGAATCTTGTTTTTGGCGAGATCCACAAAGAAGTGAATGCAAGATAATTCAAATCTTGCATTTTCGACCATCGGAACACCTTCGCTGTCGACATACAAATGAAAATCATACATTGATTTAAGTTTACCAAGTTATCAAATTTCCTTACTGAAAAATGGAAAAAGAAAGCTGAAGAAGCAAAAATTCTCTCAACGCCCAAAAAAGCAACGAAAAGAAAATTATCTACAAAAAATAAACCACCTGATTCAGCACCGGTCAGTTCATCTAATCCAACTCCTGCAAGAACTCCCACAGCACAACGACAAAGTCAATAAACTTTTTGCATAAAAGTTGTTAAAAAACTTTTGATAATTTTTGTTAAAAATCTTTTTCTGTTTTATGTTTTTTATAGTAAAATTATTTCCGATGATTTTTGTGAAGATAAAACAGTATTTCCAACTTTGACACAATAACTTTGACAAAGTAAATGAATGGCAACCTTAAAATTTTGTACCAATTTTTGCTAATATTTTATGTTTTTTTATAATAAAAATTTATTTAATAAATACTTGACAAATATTATTATTATACATTAATATTTGCTTTAAAAATTAAATTTAAAAAAAAGAATAATAAAAAAAAAGAAACAAACATTATTGCTTGTTCAAACACAAAACGCCAAGCAAAAAGAGCCTTTTGCATACAAGCAAAAAATGACGTTCTTGTCTAGTTGTTGAATAGAGCAGCAGGTAGTGCATTGGAGTCTGAGTTCAAAGTCAAAGGTTCGAATCCCAGTGAGGGTAAAAAAAAATTCTCAACAAAAAACAAAAATGTAAATTGTTGAGATCTCAACAAAAAACAAAAATGTAAATTGTTGAGATCTCAACAAAAAACAAAAATGTAAATTGTTGAGATCTCAACAAAAAATAAAAATGTATTTTGTTGAGATCTCAACAAAAAATAATAATTCTTGATTTTTAAAAATTTTGTTTAGCTTCATTAAAAAATTACCTAAAAAATCGAATTCTTTTATTTTTGTTTAGCTGTCCTTGAAAATTCAATAATTTTATAGATTTTTAAAAAAATGTTAAGGTTACCGTATAAATTCAGTATTTTCTGATTTCTTCAACAATTTATCATTAAAATCAATTTGTACTTTTTTTGTTTAAAAAGGGTATAAAATTGCCCTTATTTCTACTTTTTTGTTGGGACATATGATTGACGGCACGTTATATGTTACTGGACAAACACAGCGCAACGCTTTCCCTTTCTTTGGTCACTTTTGCAAAAAAAAAGGTGCGTGTTTCAAAAAAAAGATTTAATACGTAAATTATAATTTTATTGCAATATTTTGGTCACAAATTAAAGTAGAAGACCTGGGGAATGCATTGATCCCAAACTTATAATTTTTGGTAAAATTTTTACAATAATTTTTTGATGTGGTAAAATGCGATTTTACCAGTTGAATATTACAAAAACTTTACTTTTTTTTTAAAAACTGATATTTCCATCGTGTTCAGCATGTTAAAGTGTACTATAAATCGAAGTTTTATAAGAAAAAAATGGTTAAATTTTTAAAAATTTTATTTTGAATATTTTTTTATATGGGAAAATTACCGTAAAATAAAATTACAAAAAAGCTAGGTCCTAATTTAAAAAAAGGCTCTGTTTATCGGATTTCCCATCCTCGAAAGTACTGATGTGCAAATAATGATATATACAAATTTAATGGTTCCAAAGTTCTGATGCGTTTTTGTTTTTACGTCAAAACCTATATGTCCAACATCAAAAAATTTTTGTTTTTGCTGTTTCTGAAGCTTTAAATTGCTTCATTTATGTTTATAAATATAAAAAAACATATATTAAGCGATAATAATAGTAATTGAACATTGAAATCTTGTTATATATATCAATTTTTAATGTGTGGGTATTTGATTAGACCAAAACATAAAAAATGCATTTTTTGTTTTTTTGCAACTTTTTAGCACGAATATGAAGAAATATGTCGTAGTAAGTATTAATTCTACAACATTCAAAGAAAAACTAGCTTTTTTTAACAAAATGTTTTTTTCATGTTTCTGCCTTGGTCCCCCCTGTGAAAAACTCGTAATTCAAAATTGATCACAAAACCATGTTTAAAGCGAATAACTATTAGAAACGTGTTCATATATTTTAAAGCTTTAAATTGCTTTATTTAAACATAAATGAAGCAATTTAAAGCTTCAGAAACAGCAAAAACAAAAATTTTTTGATGTTGGACATATAGGTTTTGACGTAAAAACAAAAACACATCAGAACTTTGGAACCATTAAATTTGTATATATCATTATTTGCACATCAGTACTTTCGAGGATGGGGAATCCGATAAACAGAGCCTTTTTTTAAATTAGGACCTAGCTTTTTTGTAATTTTATTTTACAGTAATTTTCCCATATAAAAAAATATTCAAAATAAAATTTTCATAATTTAAAAATTATGAAAAAAAATACAACTTTTTAAAACCAAAAATTAAGAATTGGAAAATATTTTACGAACATTTTCGTTAAATTTTGAAAATATTTCCACTTTTTTTGGTTTTGCAGCGAAAAATTACCTAATGTTTCTTGAAAATTTTTTTTATTGAATCAATTTTTGAAGAGGTTTTTTCTTTCTTGCTTACTTTTTAGTAAAAAAAACTTGTATAAAATTTACAACAAAGTTAATAAACATTTTTTACAACATTTTTTGTAATAATGATGAATAACGGACGAACAAATTTTCGTGAAAGGGATTCTCAAAATCCTGATAATATTAATAACGAACGAACTTCAATGAACATGAATTCATTTCTTCGGGTAACACCTATGGATGCTGAAATTTTTGGTCAAGGTTTGTTAAGCTTTTCTTATCACATATTTTAGAAATATAAATCCCTTCTATAGAACTTCATGACAAATTTCAAAGTCTTGAACTTGACTGTACACAAGTACCACGTGATTATGTTCCAAATTTTAAATCTGTTGATGATCTTTTCAAAGAAGATGAACAAAATTCTGCAAATTATGCTACAACAATTGCTGATGATGATGTTATACACGTTGAAGAATGCGCTGGTGATCGTGTTTTTATTGAGTAAGCACCTTATTCTTTGTTCTTATAATACACTATTTTTAGCAATTGGACTGATGCCAACTTACATGAATCATTGATGAATAATATCAAAAGAGCTAACTATGTTAAACCTCGAGAAATTCAAAAAACTGCAATTCCTTTGATTTTGGATAATTATGACGTTCTTGGACATGCAAGTTTTTTCGTCAAAATATTCTTTCTTAATACTATAATTTTTAGGCTGAAACTGGAAGTGGCAAAACTGCGGTAGTTTTAATTTTTTTTTAAACTTTATATTGCAACTACTATTTTAGGCTTACTTGATTCCAGTCATTGCAGAATGTATTGATGCTAAAGCAGAGGGAAAGTTTAAAAGTGAACCAGGTCATCCTTATTGCATCATTCTTACTCCTACAAGAGAATTGGTTCGTCAATGCTTTGAACAAGCTTGCAAATTCGCTCATGGTATGTGTTTTGTATTAACTAAAAAGGGGGAAATTTTAATGGGTTTTTTCTTTAGAAACTGGCGTTACTGTTGCAAAATCATATGGAGATTATCCGACTCGTAAAAATAAAGAAGAAATTAATCGAGGATGTGACATTCTTTGCATCAGTCCTGGACGTTTCAAACATTTTGCTGACGAAGGTAGTATCTCCTTTAACAAACTTCGCTTCTTTGTTTTTGATGAAGGTGATCATTTATTGTCCTTAAATTTTTTAAATGATATCCGTCCAATTATGGAACTTCCATCATTCCCTAAAGTAAGATTTCTCTTTCAGATACTGTAATTTTTAATGTGATTTTTTAAGGGAAATTCACGGCAAACGTTGTTCTTCAGTGCTACATTTAATGAAGAAATGCTTAAGGTCGCAAAAGAATTTATGCGTCCTGCAGGATTTAGAGCAATTGTTTCAAATCAAAAGGTGTGAGATTTGTGATACTAATTTTTTTGTTACTTCAAACTATTTTTTAGAATGTTGTTAATAAGAAATGTGAACAAGAATTTATTGCTCCAGAACCCAAGAAAAAATTTGCTCATCTTGTTGACTTTTTAAGAGATGAACTTGTCAAAGCTGATGTTTCGAAGAAGATTTTAGTTTTCTGTAACACTCGTGATTATTGTGAAAAATTAGCCATGGCTCTCAGGGAAGACAAATGCCGCCAGCCGCGTATTTAGGGCTTTTTTTTTGTTATTTTTCATACAAAAAAATATGCGGCTGAAAAAATTGGCTTGAGAAGTTTTTAGCCGTTTTATTTTAATTTTTTTTAGCTTTTCTGGAATCACTTGTGAAGTTCTTTCTGGCATGCGTGGATCACACGCAAGGGAAGCTGCTTTGGATAAGTTTTGCAGCTCTCATAGCTGTGAGGTTCTCATTGTAAGCGATGTCTGTGCCCGTGGAATTGATATTAAAAGTCTCGATGTTGTTGTAAACTTTAATTTGCCTCGAGATTACGGTATATTTTAAATAGAAAACATTAGATATAACGGGGATCTTTTAGATACTTACGTTCATCGTGCTGGTCGTGTTGGCAGAATTCGTCAGGGAAAATGTATCTCTTATGTTTCAAATGATATACCACTTCTTAATAAAATTAAAGCGGTAAGGGTTGAAATTATTATATTAACATTTACAGAGTATTTTAAGGCCATGGAAAAATCTGGTCAAATTGTTCCACCTTCCCTTGAAGAAATTCTTCGTTCTGAAGAAATCAATAAATCGCATTTTTCATCTGAAAAACAAAATTTTGAAGATGCACTTGCAAAAGATGTCAACAATATGGCTGCAGAATCTCTTGGTAGTGATAATTTCAACCGAGCTGAAGAAATTCTTGATGGTTCTACGAAAGATGCTGAAGAGAAGGGAGAAGAAAAAACGCCTGAAGTTTGTGAAACTGAAGTTAATGCTGGTAAAGAAAATGCTAATGTTTTAATTGAAAAAACCGAATATGTCAACAGTATGGCTGGAGAATCTCTTGGTACTGATAATTCAACCGATGAAGTTAATCATAAAGCTGAAGAAGTTCTTGATGGTTCGACAAAAGATGCTGAAGAGAAGGAAGAAGAAAAAACGCCTGAAGTTTGTGAAACTGTAGTTAATGCTGGTAAAGAAAATGCTGATGTTTCAATTGAAAAACCCGATAATATGGTTGAAAAAGCTGAAGAAGAAGCAGTTTCAATTGAAAAAAACGAAAATTTTGAAGATGCATTTGCAAAAGATGTCAACAATATGGCTGGAGAATCTCTTGGTACTGATAATTTAACCGATGAAGTTAATCATAAAGCTGAAGAAGTTCTTGATGGTTCAACAAAAGATTCTGAAGAGAAGGAAGAAGAAAAAACGCCTGACTTTTGTGAAACTGTAGTTAATGCTTGTAAAGAAAATGCTGATGTTTCAATTGAAAAAACCGATAATATGATTGAAAAAGCTGAAGAAGCAGTTGCAGATGGCGTTTCAAGTGTCGAAGAAAAAGGAGAAGAAAATAAACCGGGTGTTGCGAACTATGTTGATAATAAAAGCGATTGGTAATTTTCTAATATTGTTTGTTTTTAAACATCGATCTTTATTACTTCGTTTTGTTTTGTTTCTATAAATTTTTTTTGATAAAAGCGTTTTGAAAAAATTTGTGTATTCGCGTTAAAACATACTTGTTACCGAATATTTTTTTTGTTTGACGTCGAGTCTCCTTTTAAAACTATTCAAAAATAACCAAAATTTATCAAATTATGCTTATTATAATTTGTATCCGTTTTATTTTTTTTTTGTGATTGAAATTCATACAGCAAAACTCACAGGTTATTTTTGAGTTTTGTTGAACATCAATCATCCTATAAGCATCTGTTATCTATTGTTGTAACCGCGTGTTATCACCAAAAAAGTACACAGCTTCCGCATAAAAATTTTTTCTCTTTATCATTTTTTTGTTTTAAAGAGCAACCGTTTTTTTTCTATTACTTTTCGACGAAAAGCGATGAAAGATTTCAGTAAGTTTTTGCTTTAATTGTTTGCGGCCTCTTAAAATTTTGAGCAAATTGTTTTGTTTAGTTTTATTTTTAACTTTGTTTGGAATTTCTGCTTCTATTGTAATCCCCCAAAAAGGACATGATGGAGATGGCCCAGATTGTGGTGCACGATCAGCTCTAAATTTAAAAGTTTTTAAACCTCCTCATTCCATTCACAGTAAGTTGCTACTATAATTCTGTGAAAAAGTATCATTAAATTATTAATTTACAGAAGAGGGATCATTCATGTGTTCAATGTGCTTAGATTTGGTTGAAATTGCTGAAATGTATGCCGAATGTGATGAAACATATACGAATGAGAAATTAGATAAAAAATGTGATAGCTATTTTCATTCTGGTTTTCTTGATAAAGCGTGCCGAGAAATGTGTGATGAAATTATGAGAGAATTGGAAGAAGATACGGATAAAGATCCTGCAAAAGTTTGCACAAAAATTACAAAAAGTGATTGCCATTATTTTTAGATTTTTGTTGTTTTTGGAATTTTTAAAGTTTTATAAAATTTTTTAAGTTTTTTTTATTATTATTTTATTTAATCAAAATTTTACAGTAATTTTTATTTACTGATAAAAATACAAAAATTGTAGCTTTCGTTTGAGGTTTTCTTTTCCGTAAAGAATGTCACGTTGAATTTTAGGCGGATCAAAAATGACATTTTTTATTACTTTTTTTTTTAAAATTTATGCAACTAATTTCGAAAGAGCACGGTAAAATCAAACTAAACATACTTACAGTAATTTCAAAACACTTTGTAGACAATTTTGTTCGTAAAAAAATTTGTTACACAGTTTTTTTGCCGACTATATTTTTTTCTAATTTCTATTTTTGGTTTATAAAAAAACTTCGTCAAAAAAAATCAAAAAAAATTTTGAACCTGTTTTAAATGTAAAAACACTCCATACGGTATCGTCGTAAAAAAATCAAACATTTTTTGTTTGCAATTAATTAAAATTTGTTTTACTACTTTCACTCATTTCAATACAATTTTTTTTCATTACAAAAAAAAATAATACAATTTTAAACCAGTTTAATTTAATTTTTTTGTCGACGGTCGGTCGGCTTAAATGATTCATAAACGATTATTATTATTTTTTATAATACTTTTTTTGTTTCCATTAAAACTGCGTCAATTGAAAAAAAAAGTGAACGGAAAAAAATTCTAGAATAAAAAAAAAGATTTGATGAAATTCTAAAAATTTCGGTGTCTGTGTTTTTTTTTGTTGCTGCTGAAGTTTAACAAAAACTCTTCTTTTTTTTGCTTTCACAAAATCAATTTTTGCAACAACTTTTTTTCCTCCGCTTTGATGAAACCGAAAATCGTTTTTTTAAAGGATGATTCAAAATAAAAAATTTGATAGAAGCAGCAAAAAAAAATAAAGAAGGCGTATTTACGTTTCAGATTTAAAAAAAGAAAGAAAGAGTTTTGCTTTGTTTTGTTTCCGCCTGCGCAACGCAATCTTTTTTCCTTTCGAAAGTTTCCTCCCTTTTTTTAATGCTGTTTGCGACCCTCAAAAAAAAAATAAAGAAGCTTCTGGATGCTTCCTTTTTTTAAATGTATTTATTTCGTATTTAAGTTCAACGTTTTGAAAGTGTTTCGGTCATAGTTTCTCAGTTTTTAGAAAAAATTGGTTGAAAAAGTTTAGTTTAAGATTTTTTTGTAAATTTTGTAAATTGAAAAATAGTTGATGTTTTTTGAAGCTGTTGTTTTAAGCTGAAATATTTTTTAAAATTGTTGAATGTTACAGTTTAAAGAAGTTTTTTAAATATTAATATAGTTTACTGTGTTTGAATAAATTCGTTGTAAAACCCAAAAATGCCAAATCCCAAAATTTCTAAATCCGTGTTTTTAATTGAAAATTATCTCCAATAATCCCTTTCTATCATTGTATTTTAGCCAAATCCCTTCATCAAAACATTCATTCAACTTTTTCCAACAACAACAATATTTAAAAAAAAAGATGTCATCCCTTCGACGATTCCGTGAACCCCTTTTTTCTCCCTTTTTTCCAACAACAAGATTTTTTGATGATTTTGATTTTGATCGTTCCATTCGGGCTCCATATTGGGCGGATAAAACTCTCTTAGATGGGCATCGATTTGCAGATGGTGTTGGAGAAGTTGTTGATAGTGATGAAACATTCAAAATTGAACTTGATGTTTCACATTTTCGTCCCGAAGAATTAAAGGTTAATGTTGTTGAAAATGAATTGGTTGTTGAAGGAAAGCATGAAGAAAAAACTGATAAATATGGAAAGGTTTGTTTTTACAATACTCAAAAATAGTTGTAGAAAATTACTGTAGAAAAAAAATATAATATTTTTTTTGAGTATTGTAGTTTTAAACATGTAAATAGAATTTAATTTTTTTATATAAAACATTAAACTTTTAGATTGAACGAAATTTCATTCGAAAATATAAACTTCCCGCCAATATGAAACCGGAAGATGTTACAAGTGAACTTTCAAAGGAAGGCATTCTTACGGTATCATCAATCAAAAAACAAGTTGAAGATTCTAAAGTTCGAAATATCCCAATTCAAACAAAACTCACATAAATCAAGGAAATATATTTCTATCAAAAATTCAAGAACAGCCATGAAATTGCTTTCATAAAAATTTATTTTTCTCTTTTAAAATTTTGCAACACTTTTTTTTTTGGTTTAAACTTTGCACTTTTATATTTTAAAACACTTTTAATAAATGTCATTTTTAAAAAAAAAAGCGGAGAGGTTTTGAAGTTTTTGATTAATGTTGTCAGCTTTTTTTTATTCATAAAGAAATAAAAATCAAATACATTTATTTTTCAAAGGAGGGAACATCTGGAAGTTTGAAAAACACATAAAAAATTAGTAAAAAAAATATTAATATATTTTGCAATACTAAAAATGTTTTTTTTTGTGGGAGAGTGAACCTTGATACCAGTGTTTTCCCGATTCCACTTTTTTCCGATTCCGATCCGGAATCGATTCCATCTTTTTTTTTCCGATCCCGATTCCGATTCCGATTCCACCGATTCCCGGTTCCGATTCCGATTCCATCGATTCCGATTCCTCTCATTATAGAATTTTTTGTTTTCGAAAAAAATTTTTTTAAAAGCCGAAAAATATGAAAAAATGGCATTACTTTTATCATAAAATGGGTGGAAAATACTTTTAAAAAGTGTCTAACGATTTAAAAAAAATACAATTTTATCAAAATTATAACATTTTTCGTGAATTTTAGACGAAAAAATCAAAAATTCTGGAATCGATTCCTTTGTTTCCGATTCCGATCCGATTCCACCGATTCTCGATTCCGATTCCGATTCTATTCGATTCCCTTATAAGGAATCGGAATCGAGGAATCGGAATCGGGATCGGAATCGGGAAAACACTGCTTGATACAGTATTTTTTTGACTTTTATTCTGCTTAAATTTTTGCTAAATAAATAAAATCCAAATTATTGAATTTAAAAACTTAGGTGTGGTAAATTTAATTTATTTTACTTCTTTTATTTAGAGACGTGCACCATTTTTTCAAAATTATTAAAATGCTATAAATTTGGTACCATCAGAATCGCCGTAAAAAAATCATTGGGAATAATAAAAGAAAAAAGAAAAAAATATTATTAATAACGTTTAATTAATTGTTAAAAAAATGTAAAAAGTGATTTTTTTCAGTCGGGGAACACATTTTTTCAGTAAATATTTTCGTGTCGCGTTTGCAGACGACACTTTTTTTGCAGTGTCGTTTGCGAAAAAGGAATATTTTTGCAGAGTCGAAATCTCAGGTTCGATGCCCAGCTGAAACACAAAAATATTTTTTATCTCCGATTGAGTTTATTTTTGGTACATATATGCTGTCGGCCATGGAGAATCCAAAAATAAAAGCAGTTTTTTTTATAAAATAAGTATGCAGTTGTTGGATTCGAACCAGTGACCGAAGGACTGATACGCAGCGCTTCTACCACTCGGACACATCGCTAATTCTTGACGGGGGGCTTCGGGGCAATTTTTATTTATTATATCAGATGCAGAAAAAAATTCTGTATCTCATAGGCCTAATTCTGAATTGGGGGGCTTCGGAGTGTAGTGTATCATTTTTTAAAAAACCTAAAAAATAGCGATTTTTCGGGCTTTTCTCAGATTTTTTGTATAAAAATGATGTTCAAAAGTTGGATTTTTGGAATCTCTGTATCTTTTTACATCTAGAAGGATAAAAATAAAAATAATAAATAAAAATTTTAATTTCTACAGTATACCTCTCTTTCATTTTTCTTTTGACTGAAAAAAAATGCAGGGAACACGCGCGTCGCATACTGCCTGTGCACGTCTCTACTTTTATTTCTTTTATTTTCTTTAAATTCTTTAACTTTATTTACACTTTTTTAAACATCTTTTTTTCCTCGAAACATGACCCATTAAATTAATTCAATCTCAAAATCAATTTAAATATAATTAATATCACGTTGAAAAAATGAATGTTACTTATTTTACTGTATCTATTTACACATGTACAGTGGCGTGCAAAAGTTGTGGGGCACCCTTATTTTGCCGCAGATTTTGATGATTTTTAGTTATTTTTTCAAAGTCAGGCAGTAAAAATAGTTTTTGAGTTGACATGTTTCACCGTTTTTGTTAATTTCGATTTTCGGTGTTCCCACAGCGATATTGCCAAATGGTCTAAAATTGAAATTTCGTTATACTGTAGTTTTAAAACTTTTTTTATTTCTTTTGGATTGCCCATGTCCTATATAGTCCATCTGTAAAGTCTCAGGATTTCTCGTCAACCCCTCTCTCTCTTCAAGCCCCTAAATAAAAGTTACGAAAAAAAGCCAATTTTTTCCCGTTTTTTCAATTTTTGTCAATTTTAGCCTAAAAAAATTTTTTTAGGCCAGTTTTAGTAACTTTTATTTAGTGGCCTGAAGAGATGGGTTGATGAGAAATCCTGAGACTTGACAGGTGGACTATATAAGCAATGGGCTATCAGATGCACATTTCAAAATTTTCGAAACTACAGTATACCGGAATATCGATTTTAGACCATTTTGCATTTCGCTGTGAGAACACCGAAAATCGAAATTGACAAAAACGGTGAAATATGTCAACTAACAAATTATTTTTACTGCCATAATCAAGTTTCACTTTGAAAAAAATAACTAAAAATCACCAAAATCTGCGGCAAAATAAGGGTGGCCCAGAACTTTTGCACGCCACTGTAACTTATAGGATTAGTTTAGACTAACCTAATATTATTTAAAATTGCATATTTTTTTGTAGAAAATCAAAAAGTGGTAATAATTTTTGATAACTGCATTTTTGTTTTACAACAAAAATTTATATTTTTTCGAAATTTTCTTTGAAATGTTGAAATTAAATCAGTTTTTAATGTAATTTTTTGCAAAAAAAAGAATTTAATTAAAAGAAAAAATTATATTAGATAAAGTCAAAAGTCAATTTTTATTTTTAATTTTAGAAATTTTGTTTTAAAAAACTAAAATTAGAAAATTTAAAAAAAGCAGACGCTGCCAGATGTCAAACATTTTTTTAAGTATCTGTCATTATCATTATTAAAAGTAGCAGTTTCACAGTGCTTAAAAGATATACATTTACTATTTTAGAGCTATAAAATTTTTAAAATAAAACAATTTTTCAGTCTTAAGTGTTTTTTCGCTGTATTTTTTCTGATGTCTTTCTAATTATTTTAATTATTTTACCGGATTTTCTTTTTTGTTGCCGTGGATTTTTCACCCCACAAAATCCGGATACCATTTTTTAAAATACAAACTTTTGTTTCAGTTTTTTTTAATCTTAAAAATTTTTTTCTTTAATTTTTGGTTTTTTAAAAGTCGATGTTGCCATTTTAAATTTAAAAAAAAAAATTGTATTCTTCTTTTTTTATTAAAAAAGGTTAAAAATAAAAAAAAACAATGGAAAAAAAGAAAAGTCAGTCATTTTTTGTCACGTCAAAATGTAGCTGCCCCTTTTTTCCATTGTTTAATGCATTGATGCCTTCAAATCAAATTAGTTTATTTCAACATTAAATTCTTTAAGAAATGGCTTTTTTTTGTTGCGATTTCATAGGGCGGAGAAAAGGATTATGGCATTTTTTGCTTATATAAAAATAGAGTTAGTTTATCAGATTTTAGGTATTAAAAGGTGCTTGGATAAAGTTCAAATCCATTAGTTTCCAGAAAAGTGAACAAAAATTTTGTGAAGCTTTTTAAGATAATTAAATACATTAATTATTATTTTCTCCCAAATAAATGTATTGGGGGAGGAATATAGTTTACCTAAAATAGGAAATTTTTTGTATATTTTTATCGCTAATTATTACCCTTGAGATCTAAAATAAAGTAGTAAAAAAGCTAAAAAATGCCAAAAAGGCCGAAAAGTGAAATTGGTAAATTACAGCCTTCATTTTTTGGGGAAATATCGTTTTTTTGGAAAAAAAACTGAAAAACAAAGGTTATAATTTTTTTGTTAAAACAATGTTTTGTGTTCAGTTTTTTTCCTTCATTTTTACCACCATTAAATTTTTCAATTTTTTGTAAAAACTTGTTTGTCAAAAATGTCAATTCAAAAATTGCAATTTACTTTTTTAACAACAAAAGAAAATCTCTGTTAAAGTTTCAAATTACAAATCTTTTAATCACACGAAAGCACACTCCCAGCAGCAGCAGCAGCACTTTATCTTAAACTTTAGAAAGTAAATATTCTTTGGTGGTCTCTCTTCTTCTTTTTTATTTATTTGTTGCAATTTTTTACTTAAAAAAACACATTTTTTGTTGCAATTTTTTAAATAATTTTTTGTAGAATTTTGAATTAAATTTTGTTGTTTTTGCCAAAAATATTATTTTTTTGGACACAAAACCATCTGCCATTTATTTTTTTTGTAATCTCTGATATTATTTTTTTTTCTGTTGAGATTTTAGAAATCTTCCAAAAAAAAGTGAATTAGGTTTTTAGTTTGTTTTATGGTTTTTGAGTTTACCCTAAAAAGGCAGCTTTTTTGCAAAATAAAAGAGATGCAATGCATTTGAGCCATGATTAATGTGAATGTGTTTTTTTGGCTTTCATCTTCTTTTTTTGTCATTGTTAATTGTTTGTTGGTACAAATATTTTTTTTTTCTAAAAAGAAAGTTGATGTCATGGCAAAAAAATATAGGAAAAAAATTATTATTGAAGGTTGCCGGTTGCTTTGGGAGATGCGATTAATAAGAATTATGCCATTTTTGAGAAAAATATATCTGTTATCAGAAAATTATTTAAAGGGGGCGGACGTTTTGCGACTTTTTTTATTATTAGGGTCTCGCAACGATTAAAAAAATGTCCGACAAAACACTGGAGCATGCAAGATCCTGATTGTCAGGATCTTGCATCTCCCGAGTGCAAAAGAGTCGCAAACCGTCCGCTCCCTTTAATTAAAATTGTTAAATTTTTTAATATTAAAAAATCCCTGCTTTTGTACTTCAAAAAATTCAAAACATTTAAAAATATACACTTTTTTACAAAAATCTTTTTGTTTTTCAATGAATTCTACCGTACGCCTTTTTTTACCGGAGCAAAGACTAATTTTGCAAATATTTTTTGATTTTAAAATATCGTGAGAACTAATCCCATATCCTTTTATTTTTGTATTGTTTCTTTTTTCTTTTAAAAAATTGTATTTTATTGTTTCTATATTTTTTAAAGAATAAAACCTTTTTTCTTTTTCAAAATGTTCACATAAATTGGCATTTCTATTTTGGCATTATTTTTTAAACTTTTTATAAAAGAGCGTGGGATAAAGTGTAAAACAATAGACAAATCCGAAAATTATTTGTTTAAAAGCTGTTTTTTAAAATTATTTAAATTCAGATTTTTTTGCCATTCATTAACCCAAAAAGAAATCAGTCCGCCATGTATCATCAAGTTGCAGAACCATTCTTTCGTCAAGCCCGTTTCTTCAATTATGTCGTTGCAGATAGCTTTTCGTTGCTGCTTAACTGTATTTTATTGTATTTAGTTTTAACAAAATCAAAATCTGGTTTAAAACCATATAAAAAGGTTTTAATTTTTTCTATTGCCATTGATGTGATTTATGCCATTTTTGCAATGATTAATCAAGCTGTAAGTTTTTAATATAAGAATTTAAGTTTTATGTTTTATTCAATAATTTTATGAAGCTTCAATTTTACGAAATCGAAAATGAGAAAATCGAATTCTGAGTTTTCAAGATTTTTCGTGGCGAAATGTGCCAATTTTGATTTCGAAATTTCGCATTTAACAGTCATATTTTGAACTTAAAATATTTTGTATTTTTTTTAAATAAAATTTTTTGATTACAGTATCAAATTTTAACTTTTAACAATTTTTTTCAGACATTTTTCGTTCAAAATGATATTTATTACATTGTTCCTGCGGGTCTTCTCCCGCGTTTACCTGAACCTTATAGCTTTGGAATAACAATGTTTCATCTCTTTTGTCTCTATTTATGCATTACTACAGTACCCATACATTTTATTTATCGCTGTAATTTAATTGTTCGGTTTGTTTTGTTTTTTTTGTGTTTTTAAAGTTCAAATATGTGTATTAATTATATTTTAGATCTCGAGAACTTTCAATTACATTTTTCTTGGCAATGATTTCTGTTCCAATTTGTTTTACGCTAGCTTATGTTCTACTTTTTGCTCATTCAATTGTACCTCGGTCAGATACGTTTGAAAAGTATGGAAAATTTTTTACAGATGCAAATTGGTATGATTTTGATGGAAAAATTCCAACTTTTTATGCTGCTCCTTTTGTAAGTTTTTTTGGTAGTTTTGTTAAAAATAAAAAAATAACAAAATTCAATTATTTAAAATTCATAAGAATTATTTAAAAAATTCAAAAAAGAAATTTCCGGCCAACCGGATTCGAACCAGTGACCTAAAGATACCCGTTTTTACACTACAGTCTTCCGCTCTACCAACTGAGCTATGGCCGGAACAAAGTCGTGTTCACTAAAGTCACTCATAAAAAAAAAGCATGCAAAAATAAAACATTCAAAAAAAAATAAAAAATCTTCAACGTTTTTAAAAACACTTTTTTTAGACAAATGAAAATGGAAAACAAATTCGAGTTGTTGCATCATTTTTGGTATTAATACCGTATACAATTGCTGCACTTTGTGCAATTGCAATTACAATTAAATTAAAATCTGTTGAAAAAACTATGTCACCAAAAACTCGACAACTTCAAAAACAAATTACTCGAGTTCTTTTAATTCAAGCAATGATACCATTGATAACATTAATTGTTCCAATGGGCCTTCATATTGCTGCAACTGAAATGCCAATAACATCTTTCATTGCAATGATAACACTTTCTTGGAGTCCGGTCTTTAATCCGTTGGTCGCTTTAATCGTTTTAACACCATATCGTCGAGCTTTACAAAATCTTTTCTTTAATGCATTTGATGCTGCTCAAGGAATTTCATCTTTTCATCTTTCAATGTCTTCCACAAATTCAACTCTTCTTTTACGAGCTCCACAACAACACCAACAACAAAAACGTATTTATTCAACCCTTTCAAATCATATCACAAATCCCTCTAATAATAATAATAATAATAGTCCCCAATCTTTTTGAATCTCTTATTTATATTAATTATACAGTAGTAAATAGTAATTATCAGTAATAAAGTTTATAATTAGTTACTTTCATGTATTGTCGCAGTGATATATCAAAAATACAGTATACAGCTTTTTTAAAATGTTGAAACAAAAATACAGAATTTAAGGTTTTCATAGAATAACAAAAATACAGAACTACAGTATTAATGTAATGCCTTGGAGTTATACTCCATCATGATGACCATAAAAAGTTAATCTCAAGTTTCTCAACATAAATAAGTTTTTATAATTAACTGAAAACTATTCCTTCCTTTTTTAAACCTTAAAAGGAATAATTTTCAGAATAACTGTAACATGAAATATTTTTGTTTACAGTTTAAATTTATAAATCAAATGAGCAACAGATTTTTTGACGTTTAACATTTTTTATATATGTTTTTAAACAACACCCATCACCACTTACTTACTTTATCATTCATCGAACAATCATTCAAAAAAGGTCAAAGAAAAATATGCTGACATTGTTTTTTTTCTGGCTACTTTTTTTTTGTTTGAGAAAAACTTTTTGGGTCTCCTTTGAAACGTGTGTCGTCGGCTGTCGACGACGACGCGTGCATATTTTTTTGTTTTCTCTTTTTTTTGTCAAACAAATTAAAAAAAACTTTTTTTTCAAATTTGTGATAAATCGATCTTTCTATCTATTAATATAATTTTTGAACAATTTTTTTTATTAAGAAATGGTTTTATCAAAGCCGACAATTGCGGCATCCATTGTTGGAGCAGCAGCAATTTCAGCGTATTTGCTTTATTTACGCCGACAAAAATGCTCTTCAAAAGCTTATTGGAATTCAGAATTTATTGAAGCTGGAGAAGTTTCACAAATTTTTTTATATCCTGTAAAATCTTGTAAACCTTTGGTGGTAAGTTTATTTTTATTCGAAAATGGATTTTTCTTTATCCAAATTTTTTTAGGTTGATTATATTGAAACTGAGAAGCGTGGCATTCGATATGGTGATAGTCATGATCGACAATTTATTCTTGTTGATGAAGCACATAATTATCTTTTACAATCTGGTAGACAGTATCCAAAAATGGTAATTTTAGGTTTGGTTTCCTTCTTTTTTGCATCTGAATTTTAATTTCCATTACCGAATTTCAGAAAATGAAGTCAAAGATGGATTTTTACATCTTCGAACCCCCGAAGGAAAAACCTTTTCATTAAATATTCAAGATGTCGTGGATAGAAATGATGTAAGAGTTGCAAGGTAAAATCTTTTATGTAAGATTACCAAATAATTTCATCAATTTTTATAGTATCTTTAACAATGAACAAGAAGGATTAGATTGTGGAGATGACATTGGGCATTTCTTTGAAGAATATCTTGGAACAAAAGATAATCGAAAACTTCGACTTCTTTATTTTACACCTGATTTGGCAATTAAACGTGATCTTAAAAGTGATGACACATTTTGGAAGAATCCTGTTCCACAAGTTGAAGATACTGTAAGTCATTTCTTCTAATATTTTATTCCAAAAAGTGATAAATATTTTTATAGCCAATGTTTCATGATCAAAGTGCTTTTAATTTTATGAATGAATCATCTGTTGAAGATTTGAATGAAAAATTAGAAGAAAATGGGCTGGAAAAAGTTTCAGTACAAAATTTTCGGCCAACATTTGCAATCTCTGGTTTAAAAGCTTTTGAAGAAGATCGATGGCTACAAGTTAAAGTTGGTGAAGCTGAATTTACATGTTATTCTCCTTGTACAAGGTTTGATTTAACTTTTTAGTGTTATTAAATATATATATTCATTTATTTGTATATGTATTATTAATGTACACATTTATTATAGATGTGTTTTAACTACAGTAAACCCACAAACTGGTGTCATGGATCTCACATATCAGCCATTAAAAACTCTTCGAGAATATCGTTTAGCACCGGAAGGAAAGCTTCGTGAAAAATACACTCAATCACCTGTTTTTGGTGTTTACGCAGTTGGAACTAAATTTGGAAAAGTTAAAGTTGGAGATAAAGTTTTGGTTAAATATAAGCCAACGCCTCTTTAAATTTGTTTTAAATTTCACATTATTTATAAATTAATATTTTATATAAAAAATAAATCGTGTACAAAATAGAAAATTGAAACTAAAACATAAAAACGTAGAAAGAATTTATAGTTTGTAGTATCTTTACGTCGTCATTGGGAGTTGTTAATGTAAAACATGTTCGAAGATGTTCAAAGATGAGTTAATCTATTTACATTATCTAATTTAGTTTTGGTATAATCAGTGTTTTTTGTTTTATCTAATTTAAATTTTTGAAATTCAAAAATCGGAAAAATAAAAGTGTTTTGCATTTTTTTGTTTGAACGTTTAATGCAGCAGCATTTTTTCTTTCACTGCAATGACACAACTTTCTCAACAACCAGCGTCGTTCCGGCCATAGCTCAGTTGGTAGAGCGGAAGACTGTAGTGTAAAACGGATATCTTTAGGTCACTGGTTCGAATCCGGTTGGCCGGAAATTCCTTTTTTATAAAATTTTTTGCTTTAACTTTTTAAAAGGGATAAAAAATTAGTCTTTTGTAAATTAATAAACACAATTACCATTTTTATAATTAGCAAAAAATACAAAAAAAGAAATAATAATTATGCCAATTTTTGATAAGTTGTAATTTGAGCATCGGTACATTTAATTTTTGCATTAGGAAATTTAGGCCGCAAAACGCGAAAAGAGCATTGAAGATCTAAAATGGCATTTTTAAATATTATTATTGTGCTCAAAAACACACAAAATAGCTCACCTTTTGCAACCATCATTATCGCAGCAGCATTATCAAATTGTCCACAATAATGTGGTGCAGAAAAAATTGTTACAAGTTTTCTTGAAGCAAAAAATTCATAGCCATCTTGAACAACCTAAAAATATGCATATAAATAATACAGTATCCATTAATGAAAAAAAAACATACTTGATGTGCACGACAAATTAAATCCAAATTATATTTTTGACAAACAGTATTCACAACTTTAATCCCAAAAGTACAACTAACACCACGAATTGAAAATTTAAATTCATCTGTTGCAGCATCTGGATCAGCCCATAAAAGATCAAGTGGAAGTGATGGATTTGGGGGATCCTAAAAATATCGATTGGGATCTAAGATGGAACAAAGAAAAAAAAACTTACAGGAAGTGGACGGGATAAATCTTTTAAAATTTTTAATGTATCACCTTTGTACAAATCTGGAGATAATCCACCATGCATGCCTAAAAAAAATAATGTTAAAATAATGTGTATCTCCAAAGTTACGGTAGCTAGCTAAAGTTTAAGGTAGGCGAACGTTTTCGTACTTTTTTTGGCAAAATCCTGACAATCAGGATCTAACATCCTCCATTGTTTTGTCGGATTAATTACTTAATCGTTGCGAGACCCAAAAAATAAAAAGTACTAAAATGTCCGCTCGCCTTTAAACTTTAAAAATCAAAAAACTTACACAAAATTCGATCCCCAACAAGTGCTGAAAGCGGCATACAATTAAAGACATCTTGAAAAGTATAATAAAGTCTTGAAGAACGATATCGACGGTTTAATTCCTAAAAATCCTTTTATATATTTTATCACAAATATATATATATACCTCATAAAATCCATAAATTCGATTAACCAATTGTGTTTCATGATTTCCACGTAAAAGAAAAAAGTTATTTGGACATTTAATCTAAAAAATCCATTAAAAAAATAATATTATAAAATAATATTAATAATTAAACCTTAAAAGTAAGAAGCAATAAAATTGTTTCAAGATTCATTCGACCTCTATCAATGTAATCACCTGAAAAATTTTTGTATAAATTACAGTATCCTTAAGATACATAAAATGAAATACCAAGAAAAAGATAATTAGTTGTATTTGGAAATCCAACTTTTGCAAAAATTCTCATCAAATCATTAAATTGTCCATGAATATCTCCAACAACACAAAGAGGAGTATTTAATTCAAGCCTAAAAAAGAAGGTATTAAAGCTACAGTAACCATTCTACAGTATATTTATAGTACCCTTATATTTCAAAAAATGTTTAATAAAACTTACATCATTGGTTGTTCCAAGAAGAGATCTTTAGAAGCCAGCAATAAATCCATGATATCTTGTTCACTTATAGATGTTGAAATTCCAGTATTTGGTTTTCCAATATTCATCATTCGATCAATAAATGAATTAACATCTAATTTTGTTGTTGTACAAGTATTTGGAGGCCCTTCACATACTGATCCTTGAGCCGTTTGACAAATTGATGCATTTGATGGAGATTTTGGAGGTAATAATTGTGGAGCTTGAGTTTTTCCGCATGATATTGTACTATTTGTTGTTGTTGGTGCAACAACAGATTTTGCAACCGTTTTCATTTGATATTATTTTAATGATTAAATATAGATATGTTTCTTTTTTTGCCACAAAAAAACAGTCAATTCACAATCAGCCAAAAAATATAAAAGCAAAACGGGCAATAAAGAAAAAAAGAAGAATAATAAAAAAGATAATTATTATTCGACAATAACAAAAATAAAATTTTATTAAAAATTATGCAAATTTTATAATAACAAATACAGTATACCAAATGTAAAAAAGATCAAACGTGATATATAACTTATTTTTAAATACAAATATTACAAATAAAGTTAGATAAAAACATTTACAGTAATCGATTTAAAAAAATTCGCGATTACTTTGTATATTTTTCTTGAATGTAAAATACAGTAATCTGAGATGCCACATGTTTTACAACATTTTTCATCACCACAAATATTTAAGCTGTTCCATTTGTACTCGTTGATGGCATCTGATTTCCATATGTAAAAATTCCAGCCATTCGATTAAATTCTTCCAAAGATTCAAGATATTGTTCATCAGTATTGTAATGAATTTGTGGTCGAACTAATAAATATGTATTTGTACATTGTTGATGCGGGGATAAAGGATGTTGTTGATTATTATTGATTGGAAAAATTGGTGATGGTAAAGCTAAATGACATGAGAGATCAGTTTTTAGCATTCGAATAAATGAATATGAAATCCATGCGGTTCGATGCGCCTCTAAAACCAATGAAATTGCTTCAAAAACTTCAAGTTGTTCATCTCCAAGTTCTGGGCCATTATTCATTGAAACAATTTCATCAGAATTTTGTTTTCTCCAATATACAAATCCTAAAATTATCTTCTTTAGAAGTATACTTTAATGGTAATATAAGAGCTACCGTAATCCAAAATATATTAAATAAAAATTTATTTTTGGATTACTGTAATTAAAATTTTGTTGGAATTTTGGTAACTGCATTTTCGTAACAGTAATGGCCGCCTTTGTTTTTACAAACATATTTATTAAGTTATTTTTGGATTACTGTAGCCTAAAACAAATTAAATATCTTATTTTTGGATAACTGTAATATTGTTACAATTTTAGTTACTGAATTACAGTAATTAGCAAAATTTTATTAGCTTATTTTTTGGAATACGGTAGCCCAAACAAATTATTGATTACCTGTATCACCAAAAGTTAAATGTACATCACCATTATGCATAATAACTCCAACAATTCGTGGTAAAGCAAATGGAGAACGTATAATCCATGCAGGAGTATGTGAAAGAAATGCTTCAACATCATTACAAATCATATGATATAAACAAATTGCAGTAGAATCCAACTTTTTTATTGAATCAAATTCTTTTTCAAATTTATCATATTTTTTTACATTTTCTTCAGAAGATGTTGGAATGGGGCAAGCCTTGATTGGCTTATATAAACGAACCTTAAAAATATTTGAAAGTTATTTAATATTTAAAAAAGTATGAAATTATCCAACTTTTTGTTTATCAGAAATTTTTAAAACTTCACAAATTCCTTGGACAAGACTTGTTCCATTTGTATATTCAAAAATTGCTTTACCATTTATTTCATAAATAAACTAAAAAATATATTTTTATATTTTCAAAAAGTTGAATGAAATATATATTTACCCGTCCATATTCTGTAATCCTTGAAACTCTTTGTCCAATAAATGGAAGTCTTGGCAAGGGCCAATGTGCACCTGCTCCAGCTCCAGGGGAAGATACGGTAGATTTACAACTTTTTCCAGATTTTAAAGATTTCATTGATTTTGCAGATTTTAGAGATTTTGTTGATTTTGATGATTTTAAGCTTGCTGCAGAACGTCCATGAGAATTTGCGGTTCTTGAAGGAGTTCGAGATTGATATGCTTCAGAAGGGGCGCGTTGAAAGGGGGGTGGAGGTTGTTGGGATGGAATTGTTGTTGTTGTTGTTGTGGCTGCTGATGCTGCAGCAGTAGAAGAAGAAGATGGATGAAGAATTGGAGCAGATGCAACAGATTTTACATTTATTGCTTCTGAAATATCTGAGATACTTGAAGATGGGGTTAAAGATGGAGGGGAAAAATGATGATGTTTAAAAGCCAAAAGAGATTTAAATGGAAATCGAATATCAGCTAAAAAAAAGAGCCAATTATTACTTTATCAATTAGCTACAATAATAATTCCGCTTACAATCAACAGAATATTCAACATTTCCACAAAATGCTTTTAACATTAGCTCATTTGCAAGGGCTTCAGTCTCACGACGATATTCATCTGATGCAACTTCAGAAGGCGTAATTAAAGCTTCTTTTCGTTTTTGTCGACCTTGAAGAAGTCCCAACATAATTGTTAATAAAGAAAGTGATAAATCTCGAATATGTTTACAATAATCTGTTGTATAAAATGTATCATCGTTGTTGGCTTTAGTTTCACATTTTTCTTCACAACAAAATTTGCATTGATGTTGTAAAAGACCAAATGGGCTAACTTTCTAAAATGTTTTAATGTGTTTTTTTTTGATTTCATTGCAAAACCAAATAAATACTTACAACAATAATTGCCTCAGAATTATTGTTATCATTTGATGAGGATGTTTCAACAAAAATATTTTCACTATCAAAACATAAATGTGCCAATTGATTTCGTTGCAAAAAATCTGCAGCTTCTAAAAGTTGATTCATAATTGATCGAATTGTTATCTCATTTAGCGGCCCATTTAGTTTTACATAATCCGATAAAGTTCCAAGCTTTGGGGATTCAGAAATAAAAAATTGTGCAGTTTCTTTTACTTGAAAATTTTCAGAAATTTGTAAAAATTTTGTATTATTTTTTGTTTTTTCTAATGACTCCAAATCAGATACTGTAGGCTTCTGCAAAAAAAATATATAAATAAATAATGGCTAAAAAGATAAAAATGATAAACAAACCAAAATTCTCCAAATTAATACAGAATTTTTTGTTTCTTCATTTTTTCCTTTATAAACGATTATATTTGAAAGGGATGGACCGAGAAGCTTTTCCGTGGGCCGATATCTGTCATCTGGGAGCTATAAAAGTAATATATTTTTATTGTATTTTTTAAGCATAAGGAAAAGGTTATTAATAATGACTGTTAAAAAAAGGCTAAAAATATAATTCAATTTTAAAAAAGTTAAAACTTTTTTAGGTTTAAATTTTCTATTTTATTTTATTTTATTTTGAGAAGGAGCAAAGCCTGGAAAATTGGGTATATATATTTTGTTAATTGTCTTTGTTAAATTAATAAAACTTACACTAAGTTTTTTCATTGTAATAATGTAAAATCAAAAGAAAGTGATCATTTAAAAATGGACAAAAAAACACGAAAGAGAAAAAACTTTTTTTTCAAAAAAAAAGAAAGGAAAAAGTTGGTCACTTTTTTATTTTGCTTTTTCTCTGACCCTTTGCTGCCATTCTTCTTCCCCCCCCATTGGCCAAAATCGGCAAGATCGATGGTTGTGTGTTATTGATTTTTGAACTTATGTTGCTTCAATTCAATAAAAGTTTGGAGAGTGTGCACTACAACGCGTTTTACACGGTTTTGCTTTTTTGTCAGAGAAAAAAAAGACAAGTAAAACGGAGAGAGAGCAGAGTTTCGAAAATTTTCGAAACGCTGCTCTCTCATTTTTTCCCTTGTCTTTTTTTTCTCTGACAAAAAAGCAAAACCGTGTAAAACGCGTTGTAGTGAGTGTGTCGTGTTGTGTTTTTTTTTGCCGCTGAACAAGCTTGTCGACAATGATTGTTCCTTCTTTGCTTTATAAACTTTTTTACAAGCAATGTCTTTTTTTAATTATAAAACAACTGTTTGTAGATATTAACGAAACAAGCTATGTAAAATTAATCGCTGTTTTATTTAAAAAATTAATAAAAAACTTAACAATAATTCTTTATTACAACCCGTTACAGTAATCCATATTGAGTCCTTAAAACATTACAAAATTTTTGCTAACAAAGATTTAATTTTTTCTTTTAAACGTTCATCTTTTTCATCATTATTATTATTATTTATTACAGCATCAACATCTTGAAAACCATCCAAAGCACATTCACTTTCAGCATCATCTATTTCGGGGCAATGAATAAATCCTCTGTCAGTTCGACTTTTAAGATCTGCTATTATTTTGATTACAAAAACATTTGAAAATTTTGATTTAAAATATCCCAAATCAGTTGGACGTCGACAATCTGAGATTATTAAATATTCTGTTGAAGATGGAATAGATTCAAGGGATTTACTAAAACCCAAAATAAAAGCTTTAAGGATTTTGGATAATCAAAAAAGCTTACCAACAAAAATATCCATAATCTTTGACTCTAATATCTTCACCAAATTTAATCATTTCTGCTCGATACACTTCTTTTAAAGGTCCAGAAGTTTTTAGTTCTTCCGATGAATCTAAGCCTTTCAAAGCTGCATATTCTTCTTTCAATGGATCAGATATCCTTCTAATTTCAGCATGTCCATAATTTTTGTTCAATTCTGTTTTCAATACTTCCGCACAGTAATCCTTCCCTGATTTACGTTTACCAAATAAACAAAAAATTGCTTTCATTACTAAAAAAAGCCGCCCATAAATTTCACCTTTATATTTTATATAAAACCTTTAAAGAATTATTCAAAGGAGATTATCAACCCTCAATTAATATGTACCATTCACAAAAGTTTTAAGATTAAAGATTCAATGAATAACAAAATATATATAATTTTTATAAATTAAATACGATTGAACATTACATACAAAAGTAAAAGAGAATGAACAACCAAAACAAAAGTTTTAAATAAATAAACAATTTAAGATTTGTTAAAGGAACATTTTTCGCAAAAACCATAATTGAATTGAACTTAGCTACCACCAACGATGATGTTGTTGATTGGAATATGAATCAATTTAACAAAAAATCCAATAAAACCCATAATGGCAAAACCAACTGCAGTTGCGAAAGCAATTTTTTGATATTCTAAAAATAAAATAATTATTATTTTGATAAAATATACATTATTGGAACGTTAGAGATGAGGAATTTAACTACGCAGTGTTTAAACTATATGTATATAAAAAGGTTTATGACAGAAATAATGTTTTTCAAGATTACAGCCATGGCTGCAGCCATCAAAGTAAAAAAGCTACATACCTTTACGATCAGGTTTCGTGCATTTCTTTACAAGTCGAATAGAATCTTTTGCAAATTTCTTTGCTGGTTCAACAACTGATTGAACGTGTTCCATATTTGATGCTAAAAAATGTAATGAAATTATGGCCAAAGTCTATATATATAAAGATATAACTAATTCCACGTAAAAAGTCAATTAAGTCAAAGCATGAAAAACAAACTTTTATAAACAACTTTTAACTATTAAAACTACAAAGAAATAGAAATGTACAAAGAAATGTATAAAAGAATCTAAACCAAAAATCAGCTCTATCAAATGATGAATGAATAAATTTTTCGACAACGCAACTCTTTTTTGTGACAAAAATTTGCTGTTCGTTCGACGATTCTTTTTTTGCGTTGCACAAAAAAAAAATGAATAAAAAATTCTTTGCACGAAAAAGTTTCCGTTGACCGTATTCAAACTGCAAAAAGTGAGAGAAGGCGGGATTTTTGAAAAAGGAAAACTTCAAAAAAATGTGTTTCAGCTGAAATTTCAGATTGATAAAAACGGATTTCTGCAAAGTTATCACATTTTTAACACTTTTGTTTTTGAAATTAAATTTGTTTTTATTGAAAATCATGATGATTTCTTTTCGTTATTCATTTTAAGAATTATGAAATAATTTAATTAAATGATATCGGATTTTGATAAAAAAATGCTTTTGTTACTGTTAAAAACACATTTTTTATTAGTTAAAATCAACAAGATTTAATTGTTGCAAATTTATTCTTTTTGGTTTTTATACGAAAAAAGAAAAACTCAAAAACGAGGAGGAGGAAAAAAAAGATTGACCCAAAAAAAGAAGAAGATAGAGAAATCATCAATTTTTATATCCAAACAAAACTAAAGTGAAAGTTGATCAATTATTACGAGTTTACCGAAAGAAAGAACACTAAAAAAAATATGACGAAGATGAAAAAAAGATATTCATGTACGTATGGATGGATGTATGTATAAAATCTGCAAAACAACCTCAAGTGTAAAAACGGTTCTTCATTGAATTAACGGTGTGTGTGATTCATTACGTCAAAAAAGAAGGTGATTTCAATCAGTTGATTGATTCTTCCTTCTTCGTCCTCTTCTTCTTCTACAGCTGCTTCTTTCTTTTGCTTCATCTTCTATTACATAAATATATATATTTCATTGTGCGGTAACTGGATTATATATAAAAAAGTATATATATTTTTATTAGTCTTTTTTTTAAAGAAAAAAAAAGTGGTAGTGCTTTTATTTCAGCGTTAAATATATAATTTTTTATTCGAAAAATTTCAAAGATTCATATAAGGAAAATAAAAGGGAAACCGGAATTTGTCATCTCCGTCACAACGTGAATCTTTATCCCCCCCTATTTTTTTTTCTTCTTCATCATCTCTCTCTCTCTCATTCAATCAATGATTTTTGGATAATCTTTAAGAAAAGAAGATTCCAAAAAAAAATCTTTTATTTTTTCATCTTTTAAAACAATTTCTTTTCAAGACAGCGAATATTCAATATATTGGGATTACTGTAATGCTTTGAAATACTGTATAAATAAAAATAATGATGATCTACTTTCAAAGTGTATTATTATTATTATTATTTTGTTTTTTTATTAATAATGCGTACGGTAATCTCCCAGATGATTTTGATGCTTTAATGGAAAAGTTTTTTGAAACACCTGAATGTAAGGTTTCCTTTTTGGAGGGTGGAAATTCAAATTTTTGGATTATTATAGGTGAATCATTTGTATCAGATGCCACATATTTATCTGTTGCAACTTCGGCATGTTCCCCATATACTTGTGATGCACCACGACAATTATGTATGCGTGAAGCTAATCGATATCAAGATGAAACAGCAAATCAATGTCGAACTGTTCCAGATAGTGTAAGTATAAGTCTTTAAAAAAAATTACTGTAAAGTTTTGATTTGTGTTATCGTAACATAAAAAATATTTAAATCTTTAAAAAAAACTTCGTTGTAATTTTTTTAGTGTTTAACAGCTGCAAATGGTGGAATTCCAGTTGCCTCTTCTCGAACCATTCATACAACGCCATCTCCAAGTGTCTTTGGTGGAATGAGAGGAAATCCTTCGGCAACAATTAATGGAAATCGACCTCCCCCAAGAATTGTCACTGCACCACCAGATTTTCGTGGAAGTAAGGATTTTGAAATATTCTCCCCCGACAATTACAGTAACCCCTTTTATTTAGCTCCACCACCTCCCCCTCGACCATTTACGTCTGGAGCATTTGGAGATATTTGTCAGCAAACGGTCCCAGATGGAAGATTTTGTGGATTTCAATTAAAATTTACATATAATCGTGAAACAGGAAATTGTGAGCAATTTTGGTTTCCGGGATGTGCAACGGATAAAACCAATGATAACTTATTTGGAGATTTTCAAAGCTGTCAAATTGCAACAAAACATTGTCGAGGTTTGTCTTCTTTTTTAATTCTTTGAATTAATTAATTTCTCCTTTTTTTTGCTTCATTGATTTTATTTATTTTTTGGGTTTATTTTTTTATTAAAAGTTTAACATCATTTTTCACTTTTAACTAACATATTTTTTGTAGCAACTCCAACACAACCTCCACCTCCTCCCCCGCCTCCCCCAACTCAACCTCCCCCTCCTCCACCTCATCGTTACACCACTGCATTCCCAGATTATCCAAATAGCGGTGAAGAAATTCCTCCACCCCCACCCCCTCCACCAATTTCATCAAGAGGTTCATCAACTGGTGGAGTGGATTTGGGATCATTGGCTGGAAGTTTTATGGGTGGCGGAGGAAATGCTGGTGGGCTGGTTGGACAATTTCTTGGTGGTGGCCTTGGCGGTGGTGGTGGCTCCTCTGGTGCAAATATTGGCGGTGGAACTCCAAATGGTTATGGTGGTGGTGCATTGGGGGGTGGGGGCGGTGGCGGCGGAAATGGTATTGGCGGTGGTGGTGGTGGTGGACAACCAAATTTCCTTAAATTAATCACTAATGCCGTTGGCGCTGTTGGTGCTGCAAAGCAAGCTGCTGGTGGTGCCCCTGCAGGTGGTGGTGCACAATGGCTTAAAAATATTGATCCCCAACAAATCACTTCTATCTTTTCTAGTTTGTAGGTTTTTTAGATAAATATTACTAACACTTTTAAAATCATTAAAAAAAATTTAAAAAGAATTCAAAAATGGATTTACCAAATCCTGGAACTCCTTTTAAGCTATGTATCCTCTTATAAACTATTTTTTTAGCGGCCGATGATCTCATACCCTATAAACAAATTGATCGAGATACCCTATGTTCATTTCAGCGTGATGTTGGACATCGTAAATGTGAGGCACCTGAGTGGTCCCATCGCTTTTACTTTGATTTTGATTTATCACAATGTCGATCATTTTGGTATTTTGGATGTGGGGGAAATTTAAATAATTTTAAAAAAATAGAAATTTGTAAAGAATTTTGTGAAAAAAATTAATTGTTAAATAATACAAAATGTAATTTTGTTTGTATAAAAAAATATTTTTAAGTTTTAAATTTATGCAAATTTTACTACAAATTTTTAAAAGGATTTAAATTGATTTTTTTCGATATCCATTTGCGTCGGATGAATCAGAAGGATAATCAGCTCCAACTGGAAGGGAAGAAGCATCAACTTCAATTTGCCCATTTTCATTTCCATCATCATTTAATGAATGCGCCCTTGGTGCACCGATGGCATGACTATGACTACTTGAAGGTGATGATTTATGGTCGTAATTATCAGTATTAGATGGATCAGAAGAAGAATGAGCAGTTCCAGAAGATATTTCATTTTCAATTGCTTCATTTCCATTGCTTGATGATTGTTCTTCCTTTTCGCCAGCATTTGATGCAAGAACGTCTTGACTTCGACTTGGACAAGGACAATATTCACCATTTTGCCCAGGCAATCCAGAATTTCCTGGTGGGCCTCTAACACCTGGTCGACCAGGATTTCCACGATATCCAGGCTGTCCAGAAGGACCTTGTACACCGGGTTCTCCAGGACCACCATTATTTCCTCGATCCCCTTGTGATCCTTGATATCCAGGATTTCCCCGATGACCTTTTAATCCTGGAGAAGGAATCCATCGAGTTCCATCATGTCCACGTCTGCCATCTAATCCAGGTGGACCAGGTCTACCTGGACCTCCAAGATCTCCATATTGTCCTGGTGGACCAGAATTGCCATCACGACCATTTCTTCCAGGATGACCTAAAAGTGAAAGTCTGATTTAGGAAGATATATTTGAATTAATTGATTTACCTCGAGGCCCTTGATTTCCTTGATGACCAGGTTGTCCTGGAGCTCCACGGGAACCAGGTGGACCAGCCGGGCATCGAATGCATCCAGCATGTGGAAGATCAAGTAAAACAACGGTTCCGGTTGCACCAGGAAGTCCTGGAATACCTGGTTCACCAGCTTCTCCAGGTTCTCCTGCTTCACCGATTGGACCAGGTGGTCCTTTAGGACAATTTTTACCTCGATTTTCATTGCAATCTATAAGAGAGTATCTAGCATCGCCTACAACTCATTTATTTTTCTTACTGCATTTAGATTCCGCACGTTTAATTCGACGAAATTCAAAAATATTTTTAATTCCCCCACCAGCTTTCTGCTGCATATTTATCATGTTATGCCATGCATCACGATTAATATCACGAATTTCATCAAGATTTGTTATGATATCATCATACAAAGAATTGATATCATTGATAAGAAATGTTACAACAATAGCACATGTTGAAATTACAATTGTACTTACCGCAACTGCGAATGCAATGTTTATCTTTGTGGATAACATTTTGGGAGGGAATTGATATCTACTGCTGATAACAATATAATTTCATGAATTTATTTATACAACTTTTGTTGTTGGATCAAAGGAAGATCGAAGGAACAATGGTCATTAAAAATTGAATAATAAATTGCGGAAGATAAATTTAAACAAGTTTTATGTATTTTTGGAGATTCAGGAAGTTAAAAGATATCAGAGAGACAAAAAAACTTGTTTGTTGCGCAATTTTTAAATAAATTTTTTTGGATGAAATTAATGATATCAACGAAACGGTCATATGTTACAGAAGACACATATTATTCTTACAGTAACAAAAACAAATGAATGTTTATTCTTTAATAAAATTGAACAACATTATAATTAACAAAAAAACAATAATTTCAAAAAGAAAATTCACTTTTAATCCGACATCCGACTTTCATCATCATCTTGACTTGAATCAACGAATCCACTGATATTTCGTGTTGAATCAACACCACCAAGTCCATGTGCAATTGAAAGATAAGAAGCATCAGCATTACTTTCAAGAATGCTGATAGTATCTTTTGATTTTCTTGCACGTTTCTAAAAAATAATAACATTTTATCGTAGACATCAAATAAATTTAAAAAAATAACCAAACCTTTGCAGGTTCATCGGTACTTTTAGTTGGTCGTTTCTTTCCGCCACCATTTGCAGCTGCTTTTGATTTCTTTGGGCCTGGTGGTTTATCAGATTTTGGCTTCTTTGCAGCTTTTTCACCTTTTGGTTTTTTTGTTTTCTTTTCAATTTTATCTTCTTCCTAAAAAGACAGTACTTTCAAAAATCTTCAATTGTTTTTTTTTAAAAACGTACAGCAAAATGTTTAGCTTTTGAAAAATCAAATTTAATCGTTTGATTAAATCCACCTTGGGCAGAAGCATCATAAAATTCTCGAGCCATTTTTTCTTGTGCCGCTTTTAATTCTGGGATAAGCTTTAATAAAGCTAAATTCTTTTTATCCTTTACATATGCTTGCAAATCATAAAGTAATTCATTTGCAGATTGAAGAGTTTTAAGAATTTCAACAATACTTTCATAACTGTTTGCCATCACTTCTTTACTTCGAATAAATAATGAAAATGAGCTTTGTTTTGATAAAATAAATGATATAAAGCGTTTTCCTTCTTTAATTGATGTAAACAAAACATTGTGTACCCGAAATCCAGGATTATTGAGAACAAATACAAGAACATAAAAACTTTCAATTTGAATTTTCCATTGCTTCAGAAATTGTTGTGTATTTTGCATTCGAGGATCTATTTTACCCTTGACTTTTAAATGCAAAAAAATATTATCATTAAATTGTTTAAAAAGAAGTTTATGCCATTGAGGAACTCTGAAACGCGCGCATATAATTTTATATTTCAATGAATTGCTTACTTTTCAAAACAAGGAAAAATTTCGCCTTCAAAATCATTGACAAATTTTTCAGAATCCTTATATTTTCCAACGACTAAACCAGATCCACTTACAATGGAATTTGGATAAAGACTTAAAAATTGATGCCAAATTAACCAATTAATTGCTGTTAATTTTTGTTCATCTGGACGAAAATAAATAAAATCTCTGTAAAATAATAAAATACAGTAACCAGCTATATTTAAAATCACTCTAAATAAAAATTCTTACGTTGCAATAAGGAGAGCATTTCGTTCTTCAAGAGCTTCAGGCACATCTTCATCAGGCCAAGTTTTTTTTAAATAATGTAATGCAGTCAAAGCTAAAAAATAAAATGGTATTTTGAAACGTATTACTGTTTATAATAGTAGTCAACTAGCTTACCACATGATCTTTTTTGATGTTCATCCATTTTATCAAACGTTTTTAATAATGCTAACATTGCAGACGCACATTCAATTGTTGAAACATATTTTGCAGTTTGAATAAAAAATTCTATAACATTTGCTTCATTTGTGTTATTTTCAAGTGATTCCCGGCCATTATCAGAAACTCTTCCATGTAAATAACCTGCTGTATTACTAATGTCAAGAATTTCATCATCCTCTTGGCTCATCAATGAAGAAGATATATATGGATTATGTGTGACATCACCTTGGGGAACATTTGATGAATTTAATAAATAAATTATACGATTAAAAGATGATACAATTGCTTCACGACGTGATAAAAGATTTGTTGTGCGATCACTATCATAATGATCACATTCGATTGCAATTTCACGACTAAAATTGAAATTTATGTTATTTTACAGTAGCTTAAGTATTAAAGAACGAAACCTTTGAAAAATTCTTGAAAAAATCATAACACAAAATTTAAGTAGTGCCGAATAATCTGTGTTTGGATCTGTTTGAGTTCGATCACTTTGAAAATGTGTAACAGATCTTGAGAGAAGTTCAATCAATGATGGAATAACAGCAGAAACATGACGCCATCGATGCTCTTTTGTTCCAAAATCCATTGTGGCAATTGGGATTGGTGCTACGGACTATAAAATATTTTTACAAAAATACAGTATTTCTGCAACAAAAACTCACTCCTATTGAAAATCCTGCAGGCATTTGCTTTCCTCGAATCGGCATTGTATGTTTCAAAATGACATGTAATGTTTCAACCAAAAATACAAAATGTTTTCGTGTTTGTCCATTTAACTATAAAATAAATATTCAAAAAAAGTAGTGTTATTAAAAAATAATTTTCATACTTGTAATAATGTTGTAACTGTTTCTAATCTTAATGGAGTACAGTACCATTGCAATTGATCCAAAGAAATCTTTTTAAGAATTTCCTCTTTTCGAAGTTCAAAAGCTTTAAAAGGATGTGCAGAAGCATTGTTGCTGCTGTGACTTTCATTTGTTTCATCACTATTATCAAATACAAATGTGGCATCACGACTTTTATCAATTTCCATTGATACATCAGCATCCTTCTTCTTCTTGCTTGGATTCTTTTTCTTTGATTCTTTCTTTCCTTTAACAAGTAATTGATCTTTATTAATTTGAGTAATACGTGGAAGTGTATAAATTCCAAGATCTAAAATTTAAAACAATTTGAAAAAAAAGAATTTAGTTTTTCAAAATGCATACTTTCAATTTTGCGATTGAGTTGACTCTGACAAAAAATCATAAGTTTAAGCTTTTTATCCATCCATGAATGAACTTTTTCTTTTTCACAAAGACAATCAGCAAACATATTTAAAACAGTTCGAATATATTCAATAGCAGCATATAAAACATTGCAAGTACGAATTTTATCATTTTCTGCTGTTGAATCGGTTACACTTGAAATAGAATTTAAATTTACATTTGATTCTGAAACAGTAATAAACATTTTGTTTAACATTCTATGCAACTAAAATTTTTACCAATAATAAACATAAAACTTGTCCAAAATTCTGATTTCATTGGATCACTGTCATCATCAAATGAATGTCGATAAGATGCAAAATCTTTAACCAATTGAATTAACGGAAGCAACCAACAAGTATTATCAGTAAGTTCGATATTATCTTTAATAACATATTCTGACAAATTTATCCAACTTTTGACTGAAGCATCCACAAAACTTTCACTGTCATATTTTCCAGGACTTGCACCATGGGGTAATTTGCGAGCACTTTGAGTGTAAATATTTTTTTCAACAAGTTCTTTCATCTTATCACCAAAAATCATCTAAAAACTACAGTATACTTTTTTTTAAAGTTGAAAAAGCTTACCAAAGCTTCACATTCTCCAAGTTTTTTCATGGGTTTTAAAAGTTCACTTAATTGAATATAAAATTCTGCACGAACTTTTCCGCGACCATTTTTGACAATTTCATTAACTCTATTTAAAATTGTTGAAATTTTTTCATTATTGTCACCATTTCGATCTTTTAAAAGGATAACTTTTACATATTGAATTAATCCAATAACACCCCAAATAACTTCGCGAAAAATATTTGATGTCAAATAATGATTCAATCGATTAATAAATTTATCGCCCTCTTTTTTTTGTACAAGTTGAGCTTGGGTTGGTCGTAAAGTTTCCGGGGAAAAATTTAAAGAAATCAAAATATAAAAAAGTTTTCGGATGTTCTCTGTTGAAAGAAATGAAAGATTATCAGTCAAACTCTAAAACAAAATTAAAGTTGTAAATTACATAAATTTTTACAAAAGAACCCACATTCATTTCAGACATAAATTCTTTTAAAAATTCAAGCTTATCTTCAACAATTTCATTCAAAGTTGATAAAGCAACGGTGGTTTCAGAATCAACTTCACTTAAATGTGATAAAATACTTTTGAGAACAGTAATACGATCAACACGGGGATTATAAAATAAATATTTGTAAATAACCACTCCAAATTCATTAATTTGTGGATTAGGAGATTGAACAAGATCACGAGCAAGAACACGAATGGATCGAAGATATGTTTGAGCAAACTAATAAAAACAAGATGTAGAAAAGTATACAGAATTGTTTTGTGAAACCTACCGTAGGAAACCATTCCAAAACTTCACGAAAGCGTTCTTTTAAATTCACAAAATAATCATATGAAATAGAAACTTGTTTCCGCAATTCTTTTAAAGCAAAGGAACTATCATTACATGCTTCATTAAAACAAATCAAAAGCATGACATCGATCAATTCAAATTCCTAAAATAAGTAAAACGAAAAAAATTACTACGGAAAAAACAGAAATTACTCTTTCATTATCGTCTGATGAAGTTTCGTTCTTTTCGAGTACAAAATCAGGATCATTAGGATTTTCTTCATCATCGTCATCATCATCATCATCTGTTTCTTCTTCTTCCTCATCTTCTTCTTCATCTGCGTCACTACCATCAAAATCTTTATCATTTTTAACATTGCGTTTTTGCTCTTTCATTAATTTAGAAGAGCGTTCACGAATAATTTTATTTATTGAATAAAAGTTAAGCAATTCTTTTTCTGAACGACTTACATTAAATCGCATAAATTCTGTAATCCGAAAGAAAACTTCAGAAATGTGTTTGTCAACGTTTTTTATTGATCTAAAATACCAAAACTATAGTATTCATTTCCTTTGAAAACTAAACCTACTCATTTTGTTCTTCCATTTTTTTGAATTCTTCAATATTCAAATATTTACACAAACGAAACAAAAAATTTTTAAAAACATCTGTTTCTAATTTCTTCGAAACAGCAAGAGCAGTATCAATAACCAATGGAAGATTTTCAACTTCAAAATTCATTAAATTTTTCATTAAAATTTCGTAAATTATATTTCCAATGTTAGTATTTACAATATCAAAACATTTTATAGCATTTAACCAAGCAACTTGAAGAGTTTTGTGGCTATCTAAAGACCAATTTTTAAGAAATGGAAGCAAATTTTTTGCAGCATCTAAAAATGTTAAATATTATTACTGTACAATTATGAAAAGCTTATACTTGGATGCACAGAACTATCGGTAAATAATTCGGGCAACATTTCAATAAGATTGTCACGCAAAATAGGAGTCCATGTTTCAATTTTCTTTCCAAAAACCTTTTCAAATATTACTGCAGGAAAAAATACTTGGGTAATATAACGAAGTTGATAAATGATATCTTGACCAAGTTTTAATTGCTCTTCATTTGATTTCTTTGTAGCAATAATATTAAGTTTATCAAAAAGTAACTCAAAAGCAGCTGCTTGGGAATGTTTTGAAAGAATTAAAGCTCGAAAAATTGTATCTTGAGTTCCATTGACACTAAAAAAAAGTTGTTAACAAAATTTTAATAATCATTTATGTAAACAAACTTTTTTGATTGTAAAAGGAAAAGTTTCCAACTTTCTTGATTGGTATTCAATTCATCTTTTAATTCAATCATAATTCTTTTAACAAATTCATCGTCATCCCATTTACTTTCAATAAGCTTTAGCAATTTTACATGAGTTAATTCACCTGAAAAATTTAGCAATAAATAATAGTATCCGTTAGCCCGAACCCCCCGTACCAATATAGAAATAAATATCTCTATTATCATTTGTATGCACTGCAGCACCAAGCTTTTTAAATCTTTTATAAATTGGCCTATCATATCCATCTGCAACACGACCTTCTGTATCTTCTCGGGGTGCGCGAGTTAGCACTTGAGTTCTAAGAAATTTCCGAGCTGCTGAAACAAGAGAAGGATCTTCTTCATTTGCTTCAGCTTCAGCATCATTCATTTCAGTAATCACATCTAAATGGTTGATATAAAAAACGTATATATACCTCTCAACGGAAAAAAGTATACCCGTATCAAAGTATTCTCGTCGATTTCTCTGATTTGTATCATTTTGATTATAATTTATTGAAGAATTATCAGGTGGAACATCATTTTCATCTTCAAATGAAAAGCCTTGTTTCTGTCCACCACTTTGATGATTTGAAGATTGTGAAGCTTTTGGTTGTTGAATAGAATTCAATGGGGTTCGCGATGGAGATTTGTATACCGTCTTATTAAGCCGCGCACGTAAGGAATCACTAGTTGACTGATTTGAAGAGCCTGGTTGACGTTTACGATTCATTTTCGCCTAAAATAATAAATAATAAATTAGTATTTGAAAGTTCAAAAATGTGTTAGTATTTGAAAGTTCAAAAATGTGTTAGTATTTGAAAGTCGAAACACATTTTGAATTTTCTTTTAAATTTTGAAAAAATTTTTTTGCGGTAAACCGAGCAGCAACATCTGGAAATGTTTTCGACACATTTTGACAAAAACAATAAAAATTGCTTTCAAAAAAATGTCTTTCAACTCTCTGCAATCAAAAAAGAGTAATTTAGAGATAGATTGTTGATTCGGTTTTTTTTATTGCATTGTTATTTTTTTTGCTGTTTTTTATTATCAATATCGGACTTGTTTTATATTTTACAGAAGCGTATGTCGTTCTCAAAAGTTTATAGAACATTGAATGCCATAAAACCTTTGTCGAATGCTACATTCTTTTGCCGAAATATAAACAAACAATGTCAGCGTATTGAATTTTCAATGGTTAAACGTAATTATAGCACAACAGCTGGTGATATTGACGAACAAAAAAATCCAAACCTTGCTTTTAGTGAAAGGGTGAAAGATAATATAATGACAATTCCAAATGGTTTATGCATTTTAAGGTTTGTTTGTTACTGTAATTTTATTATTTTAATACTTTTTTTAAATTTTAGAATTGGTTTAACACCAATAATTGGATATTTGGTTGTTCAAAATCAATTTATGCCTGCGTGTGCTCTTTTTGCATTCGCAGGAATGACAGATTTAGTAAGACTTTTTAGATATTAATATTTAATATTTCCTACTTTTAAATTAGCTTGATGGCTTTATTGCTAGAAGATATGAATCACAACGATCTTTACTTGGCACAATGTTAGATCCTGTTGCAGATAAGCTATTAGTAAGCACATTGTTTATCACTTTGACATGTGCAAATTTGATACCACGTTAGTAATTCTTTAAATTGATTTAAAAATATTAAAACTTTAAACTTTTAGTTGCTCTTACATCTATTGTTTTATTACGAGATGTTTTACTTGTTGGAGGTGGATTTTATCGCCGTTATCAAATTCTTGAACCTCCTTTTACTTTCAAAAGATTTTTTGATCCCTCTGTTTCGAGTGTTAAAGTTGTTCCAACTCTTACTAGCAAAGTAACAATTTAATTTCTACATTTTTTAAAATCTCATTTGGGATTTTAGATTAATACAGCTCTTCAACTTTCCCTAGTAACATTCAGCCTTGCTTCACCGGTATTTAATTTTGTTGGACATCCAGCTTTAACTGCTTTAGGGTTAGTCATTTCTTTAAAATACTGATAAATGATATTTTGTTTAGAATTGTCACTGCTTGTACAACAATTGGTTCAGGCCTTCAGTATATTGGTGGCAATGCAATGGTAAAAGTTCCAAAGCCCGATTCCAAAATTTCAGTTGAATCAAAGAAAAAATAATTTCTTTTAACTTCTGCTTTCAAATGTTTCTAGTATTTTATTGTACAAAAATTTTTTATTTGTATATTTTTACCTAGTTTTGTCACTGCTTTTAAATAATGAATAAGATATTATATGTAAAGATGTTGTTCTTGTGAGACAATTATTATTTTTTTTGTCAGAAATATCCATTGGATTACGGTAAAGTTTAGAAAGCAAACCACGGGCTCATTTTAGGCCAAAATTGTCCCGTATAGGCGGCCTTGTAAAATTAGGTTAAACACACTAAAAAACCATGGAAAAATGATATTGGGGGTTTTCATATCATATTTTGGGGTTGTCAGGTCCTAAAAACGAAATTTGCATAAAACAGCGGTTTTTGGCACTTTTTTGCTCGGAAAATGGAAACTAGACGAGAGATTCCTCTAAATGAAGTCACGTGTGTCAAAATAGTTGTTTAAACAACTATTTTGAGAAAAATACAAAATATAATTTTTTTTTTGAAATTTTTATAAATTTTTCTTTAACTATTGTAAAAAAGATGTTTTAATAAAGAAGAATTTTAGCTTTTAATTCTACCGTAATTTTGAACTTTTTTGTTATCAGTTGTAAAACTTTTTGAACGTAAACTTTTATAAACACATTTTCGATTTTGATTTAAATTAAGATTACTGAATTGATTGTTAAATACAGTATCAACAAATACATTTTGTTTATCTATAAAAAATAAACAACAATATAATTCACAGGTTTCTGACCTGACTCAAAACTGACAAAAATGATAATTTTCTGTCAAAAAGTTAAAAACGAAGAAAAAAACTGCATTTTTCCATGGAGTTAACAGTACTTTGCTTTTTCCCCCGCACTGCAGTGATATCAAATGCGGCCAAAAATGTCGGCCGGCCGCGGCCGCGGCCTAAAAATTTACGGCCCGGCCGGCCTGCGGCCGAATTATTTTAGGCCGGCCCGGCCTGCGGCCGGCCTCGTTAAATTTGTAAAAAATTTTACCATATGATCATAAAATTTCTGTAATTTTTTTATATGCAATGCTGGATATCAAAAAAGATTTCAACTATTTTTTTAACATTTAGGCGAGCTTTCACTACTTTAAAAATTATGCTAATTCTTTTTCTATAAGTTTGGCGTACAAATTCAGGGTTTTTGTAAAGAATTTTGAAAAACGCGGCCGACCCCGGCCGGCCTTATCTTCGGCCTGGCCGGCCCGCGGCCGAAAATATAACGGCCGGCCGAGGCTGGCCGGCCGCATTTGACATCCCTGCCGCACTGTAAAAAAAAGTTTTCTTTTTTCAAGAAAATTTCCAACTCTGCGGAGTTGGCAAAGTGCGAACAGTCTCATTTAAATATATGAATATTATGGGTGGCTATAAAGTCTAGACGGGGAAAATAAACTAAGGATGGACGAGGGCCTAGGGCTTTTGAAAAGCCCGGGCCCGGCCCGACCAGGCCCCAGGGCCGGGCCGGGCCTGGAAATTGAGGATCGGGGCCGGGCCCGGGCCGGGCCTTTTCAATTTTTTGGAAAAAATTTTAAAAATTCCACAGGGGGGACCAAGACAAAATTTTCAAAAATTTTTAAAATCAGGGCCCGGGCCGGGCCAGGGCTTTTTTTATATATGTAAGGGCCAGGGCCGGGCCGGGCTTTTCGAAAATTTGAGGGCCCGGGCCGGGCCCGGGCCTGAAAATTTGGGCCCTCGTCCATCCTTAAAATAAACATGAATATAAGGCTTGCATCATTATTGTTTTGTTATTTTAAATTGTTTAAATGTTAAAATTTCAACTTAAATTTTGATTATTTATGATCTGACTTTATTGAAATTTTAGGTAATTAAATCATGGATACTGCTAGAGGAAATTCTGGTCGTGGAAGAGGAAGAGGTGCTCGGGGTGGCCGAGGCCGAGGTGGAGCACGTGGAAGAGGAAGAGGTAGAGGTGGAGGAAATTTTAATAATCAAGATCAAGGCCATAGAGTTGGTGATCGAATTGTGTTGAGTTCTGTGGATGCAGGCTTTGCACCGCCATCACCACCAGCAAAAAGTAGTTATCGATCAAGACCTATTCAAACAGGTATGCTTTTTTATTTTTTGCACAGTATAGTATATATTATATTTTTTTAGGCACAGAAGAAATCTTGGGTAATATTGTTGAACATGAAAATGATCTTCCACATTCTCATCCAAAAAAGCAATTTACAAAACAAAAAGAATTTAAAGAAATTGTGGCTGACACCGCAGCAGCAACTCTTTCGGATGATGATATTGATATGAGTGAATTACTTGAAACTTCACCAGATGGATTAATTACTCAATTACGTGGACGACCAACAATTAAAAAGCTAGATTCAAAACCAGAAGCCAATGGATATAAAGATATTTGGGATCGTGGACAATATAATAAAGTTACTCGAGTAATTGGAGATTATCCAAAAGCTAAAGATCGATGTTATATTGTACGTCCGATTCCTCGAGCACAACCAGTACATTATATGAATAAATTTGCTCGTCAAAAATTATCTCTTGCTGAACCACATTTTCGAAAAATTAAACCTCAACCGTCAGTTTAACCATTTTTAAAAATTTTATATTTTTGTCTAATTTGATTACTGTAGACCAATGACTTTTACATCTCAAGCAGTTTATCAACAATTTCGTGGAACTGAAGCTTGTTCAAAGGTTGCAGGGCATGTATTAGCTGATATTCTTGAAAATCCTCATTTCTTTCGTAAATTATTTTCAATACAAATACCAAATTCTTTAAAAGCTTTTTCAATTGATAATGATAGCGCAGATGATATAATGATTGCTAAACAAAATGTTATGAAGAATGTAAACATTTTCCGCAATATTTTACTAAATTAAATGTATTCTCTTTTAGAATGCTGAAAACGAAGCTGCTGCAGCTGCAGTAACAATGAAATCTCAACCATTAAAAATGAAAAAGCCAAGATATCATTGTTTAACACAATTTTCATCTGATCAACCATTTGGAAAATTACAACTTCTTAAAAGTGGACGAGTTGTTTTACGTGTTGGAAATCGAATTTTTGATGTTTGTACATCAACACAAAATCATGACACTCATGTTGGTGCAATTTTTGAGCATGATTCAACGGAAGAAAAATCTCGAACTTCAGCACCTTTAAATGGAAATCAAGCTGCAAATAACCATCATCAAGATAATCTTTTTTTACTTGGAAAAATTGAACACTTTTTCACAGCTTATTATGATTACCAAAAAATTTTGAAAGAATTAGATTCTGCAAATTCGGGTTAAAAAATTTTTATTATTGTTTAGGGTATTCTTTGTTGTTGTTTGTTTTGTTGAGTTTTTAAATTTTATTATAAATTTTTGTTTGTTACAATATGTGCATCTTACGGATCAGGGATATCGGAACAAAAATTTTCATCTGGGCGAATTCTTAAATTCTGGATTTATTTTCCCCGGAATTTTGAAATTTTTAGATTTGTGTTTGTTTCAAGACTTTACGCAGATGCAGCTGTATAAATAAATATTACTGTCATTAATGGCAATATTTGAAAGATACATTGAAAAATGGATGTGAACTTATTTTATATACAAAAGTTTTTTGTTTATGTCCAAGTTCATATATTTTGTGTAACAGTAATTTTCTTAAATTAAAACCATTTGTGGCATAAAAATGTTTTTGATCATAATTTTTAACAACTCTATCTTCTGGCATATATTGCGTAAAAAGTTACTGTAATAAAGTTTACCAAAATTTAAATATCTATCCCTGGTTTTATTTGAACTGTTTTAAAAAATTAATATAAGCACTAATCAATTTTTTTAACATGGTATCTAATACTTGCATTGCGAATTTGGGATCTCCGAATGCACAACATTGCTCGACAAGGTCCCTGGTTTGCACCCTTGTTTCTATATGTTTTGTCAAATATTGCAAATTTCATAAAACGATTTATTCAAACTCAACAACAAATAACATAAATATAAAATCACTTTGAATCAAGTTCTTCCATAAGGTGTTTGGCTCCAATATGTGGAGATTTCTTCAAGGCTTTCATGTTTGCAGCTTTGGTGACAGCATTCTTTGCTTTTTGTGAACCACTCTTTACCATATTTCGTAATACAAAACAGCCATTGTTGATAGCAATAAAAGATCCCAAGTGATCTGATGGAAGTTCAGCAAGATAATCAGAAAGTTTGATATTTCCTTGCAAGTCATCACGTTTCAATAAATTCATAAATGTAAATCGAGCACAGCCACCTTCAATGATATGAGGATCACCTTCAAGATTGAATGGAATAAATTCTTTTCCAACTACTTCTGCAATAGCTTTGAAACAAGCAATTTTATCTTCATCATCGATTACACGTTTGAAAGGTTCATTTTCAATTTCAGGTTCAAGCATGTTAAGTACTAAAGTGCTTGTCATTTTGTTAAAAAGTAATTCTTCCATATTAGCTGCCATATAAGTAAGTAAAGGCTTTTTCAAAGCATCAAAAATTTCACGATATCTTTCAGATGCAGGCTTTTTAGTATGTTCATTACCATCGCCCTAAAAAATAAACCACTATGAACACTTAATTACAAAATTAAATACCTGTGAGAGAAGCTCTACTGTAGCCTTGTGGAAAAAGCGGTAATCACGTGGATGAATAATGTAATGTAAAATCCATTGACCAAACTTTTCCAGTACCACATCACCAATAAAATTACCAATTTCCTAAATAAAAAAATTATTTATGGACAAAATACCAAAGGTCTAACTTACTTTCGTAATGTATTTGTTAACTAATGTAGTATCATCAACAGTATCAAAAATAGACATCAACACTCGATGAGCAAATTCATCTTTAACAGTGTTAACAACAAGATCTTTGAAGGATTTGACAATAACCTTACGTTCTTTAACATTTCCATACCAAACACAATATTGAGCAGCACGAGAACCTTCACGTGTATGACAAAATTGAGGAACACGATCTTTTAAAAGATCAATCATTTCAGCCCGTTGATCTTTGGTAGCAATCGCAAAGAAATCAGAAAGTAATCGATGTGTTAAAGAGTGGTTAATATGCTCTCTAAAAAAATAAAATAATTATGGTCAAAAATGAAAGCACACCTACTTTCCAACAGCCGTTTCTAAATGTTCATAAAGTGAAGCTGCAACTTCAGTTTGTCGTTGTTTATCAAAAGCTTTTATCGTTTGAATTGTAGGTACTGGTGCTCCAGTTTTCTTCAAAAAGGCATATTCTTTGCCATAAAATTCACATACAATTGCATTCCGCTTAGTGCAACTTGCATAATCAGAATACGCCGTTTCGAGAACACTAGATGACCAAGAAACACGGTAGACTGCAGGATAATGACCTTCAAAAGCGTTAAATACTCTATTACGTTGTTCAGCGGTACCGTATTTAAGCATCCGGAGAACAAAATATCTAGCATATTTTGACTTTGACATTTTAATAATTTCTGGTTGAAGTTCATTAAAAAGGGCATCACGAATGTCATCTCGTTTCAAGGCTAACAAGCATTCAAAAATCCGACTAGTATCATGAGCATAAATGAGTTTTGCAGCACTGCCTTTAATCATAGAACATAACTTTTCAATAGATTCTTCTTTAACACTTTCAGGAGTCTTGGAACTAAAAAGATAACATAAACAGGGATTATAAATAAGACACATTAGTTCAAACCTTCGAAGCTTTTCCCAATAAACCTTCAATTCCGATGATAGTTCAAAGTTAGGTTTAGATTTGGCTTTGAGTTCTCTAAGGAAAGCTTTTCGTTCTTTGGGATTCATTGCAAGCAGCTGAAAAATAAATCCGATAATAAACTAGTCGATCGAAAATAATAAAATTTTGTTACTTTTTCTTTGATGGATTTCTTTACAACTAACTTCTTTTTACCAATTGCCTTTGGAAACTTTTGAATGGGTTGCTTCTTCTTGCTAGCTTCTTCTGATCTTTCTACAGGGGTACGATTTTCTTTGTCAAAAGTTGGAGACTTTGTTTTAACAGCTGGAGCAAGTTCATGATCTGGTTGTTCTGCTATCCGTTTTCTTGTTTTTAAAATACCTTTTGACGGAGTAACATCGAAATTTTGAGAAACGTTCACATCTTCTTCAATGATCTTTGAATGTGTAAGTTTTTTAGCAAATGAAACACGTTTCTTGCTATCATCAGTATCGACTTTGTGAGATTTTTTAACAACCGTCTTTTTAGCGACACGTTTAGGTTTACCTGGTTTAACACGTTTGACTACCATCCTACAAAAATTTTTAGTGAACGATATATAACAAAAATATTACAAGTATTTTTCTGAGTAGGGAAAACTCCACTTTACATATAAAAACAGGTTTTAATTTTTAACAATTTTATTCACGATATTACCGTTGAAAAGCATAAAACATTTAAACAAAAAGTTAACAACGAGTCCAGCAAAATAATGGGATTTAGTCGAGCTTTTTGAATCCAATATCAGCAGAGTATTCTCGGAAACAACGACGGCACATATTGAGGCCATATTTACGGATGAGACCATGATGATTAGAGCATACACGGCATGAGCGAGAGCCAGGACCAAATTTGCGAGGATGGCTAAACCATTGTTGTTCGAAACCCATGATTGAAAAAGTAGAACAGACTCAAAGTACTAAAAAATATGAACTATTTTTATATGTATATAGAAAAAAAGAAGGATAGATAGACATATAAATAATAAGAAACACGGAAACAAAAAAACGACAACTACAAAGAAGTCTATAAAAATGCATAATATTTCAATAAAAAGCACAGTAAAACTGTAAAAACAGGGATCAGACAGCAAAAGGTAATACAATAGTAAAATCCTAAACAATGTAAAAGCTAAAAATGGATAAAAATATGTGAAAAATGGAGCAAAAAGCATTCAATCCATCCGCAAACATTTTTTTACTGCAGCTCTTTTTGAAGGAGTAACCATACCCATCTTTTTCGTGTCAAGAACGAGACAACATTTGAAAAATTTTGCATCTTTTTTTTTCACTTGAAAAAATGTTCAAAAAAAACTTTCACAAATTTTGTTTTGCTACAATTTCTGAAGTCATTTAAAAAAAGATGTTTCGATTCATTTATCAACGTGTAAATCCTCATTTACGTGCCTTTAGCATTGTTGCAAGACAAAACTTTACTCAGGTAAGAGATAAAATTTATATGTTACAAGAAAAACTTTATCATTTTATAGAAGAATGCTCGCCGAAATTTTGCTTATCTTACAACTGGTGGTTCAACAACTTTAGCTTTGAGTTTGTTTGGTTCAAGTTCTAAAGAAAAAGTTGTTAAAGCTGGTAATGAAAATTCACCTGAAATGTTAATGAGAGAAGCTGATGCATTCTATGATAATTATATGATTGATAACTGTTGGGGAGTTTTGCGAAGGTTTGTCTCATTTTAAATTAATCTTATAGTTCTTAATATACGTATTTTAGATTTGAAAGAACAACTAACCCAGAAATATTGTGGCGTATTGCTCGCATTTTAGCTGAAAAGGCAAAGATTACGTTAAATAAAGAAGAAAAGAGAACTCTATTCCTTGAAGCACTTGAATATGCTGAGAAAGCACTCAAAAATGAAGAAGCTCCTGGATGTTTTGGTGCACATAAATGGTATGCTATTATCATTAATTATGTTGGAGAAATCGAAGGAACAAAATCTCAAATCAAAAAATCGTATGATATGAAAGTTCATCTTGAAAGAGCTCTTGAACTTAATCCAAGGGATGCAACAACGTGGCATATTTTGGGTGTATGGCATTTTACGTTTGCAGATATGTCAGGTGTAACTCGATTAGCAGCAAAAACAATCTTTGGTACTCCTCCATCTTCCACTTACGAAGAAGCATTAAGACATTTTGAACATGCTGAAAGTCTGCAACCTGGATTTTACAAAGATAATAGTTTCTATCTTGGTGAAACTTATGATCGATTGGGCAAAAAAGAAAAAGCGTTAGAATTGTAAGTTTAGAAATTTGTTGCACGATTAATATACGGTATTTTTAGTTATAAAAAAGCTTTTTATGCACCAATAATTTCTGTTGATGATAAGGATGCACATGAAAAGGTGATATTTTTTTACTTTGTGAACTGCTTAATCATTAATTATCTTTTAGGCACTTGGACGTCTCAAGAAATACGGTTTTGATGAAAAGAAGCTTATCGAAGGACAACAATAGAGATCAGTTTGTGTAATATCCAAATTTGTATAGGGTGAAATAATTTCGTGTAATTTTATTTATATAAACTTTTTATTGTATCGTATTTATTTTGACGTCTTTTGCAAAATTGCGTGTCATCACAGTCTTGAGAGCAATTGATAAATGTTTAATTAAATTAATTTTATTGAATAACATTTTGACTGATAAAAGATTACTGTAATATTTTTAGCGTCACCAAGAAAAGGAAAGCAACAGAACTAAGTTAATTATAAACTGGTAAATGATAAATTTTTACTAAATAAAATTTACCAAAGAATGAAAATTCGCCATTTTTTTTACTTTGTTTCATAAAATACATGGTTTCTGTTTTACAATAATATATTGTATTTATTTTGATAAATGCTTTTTAAGGTTTTCAAATATTTTAAAAAGATATTGTGATGGTGATCTTTAAAAAAACTGTTGACAGAACTCTAAAAATAATGATAAGAATATAATCATAGCTTTTATTTCTTACTGTAATTTTGAAACAATGTTCAAATGTTTTTTTTGCAAATAAATTTGGCATTTTTGATTTTTTTAAATAACCGCATTTTCTGTTATTTTAACCACATTTGAGTCAACTGAGCATCTCCTTCTTCTTCTTCTTCTTCTTTGTTGTTGTTCACGAAAACTAATACATTGAGGAAGGAAAGAAAAAAAATAGAGGGGAAAAAGAAATTTAAAAAATAAACGCAGCCCATAAATGTGCTATTATTGCGCAAAAAAAGAGGAGTATTGCTGTTATTTTTAATTCTCAAACTTTGATTATTTTTTAAAAATGGGATATTTAAAATTGTTAGAAATTGAAAACTTTAAATCTTATAAAGGAAAACATTTGATTGGACCTTTTAAGAAGTTTATGTCTATTATTGGACCTAATGGATCTGGTAAGAATATTATTAGCATTGATTAAAAAGTAATTAATTAAATAATTTGTTAAGGAAAATCAAATCTTATGGATGCAATATGTTTTGTATTGGGTGAAAAAGCACAAAATTTTCGTGTTCGTAAACTTGCAGTATGTTATTTTTAATTCATATACATACATATAAGATACACAACATTAAAATTGTTTTAAGGATTTAATTCATGGTGCATCAATTGGAAAGCCAATTGGTACAAGATGTTATGTAAAAATGACATATAAAAATGATGATGAATCTGAGACAACTTTTACTCGAACAGTAACAAATAATGGATCTGAGCTTCGAGTTGATGGAAATACTGTTACCACTTCAGAATATCATAGCTATTTGGAGCAAATAAATATATTTATAAAAGCTAAAAATTTCTTAGTTTATCAAGGTGCCGTTGAACAAATTGCAATGAAAAGCCCAAAAGAAATTACACAAATTTTTGAAGAACTTTCAAAGTTTGTTGTTTTATACATACATGTATTGGATAAATAGATATTTATTTGAATATTTAGATCTGGAGAACTTTCAACAGATTATAACAAGCTTAAAGCAGAAATGGAAAAGCTTAAAAAAGATACACATTTTAATTTGCAAAAAAGGCGTGGAGTTGCTGCAGAAAAGCTTGAAGTTCGAGATGAAATGAAAGAAGCAAAAAGATATCAAACAATGAAGGATAGCTTTGATAAAGCTCAAATGCAATTATATTTAATTCAATTATTTTATGCTGAAAAAGCTCGGGATAAAGCAAAAGTAGAGTTACAAAAATTGAATGAAGAAATTGGAAATTTTCATCGTACCAAAATTGATGATGAAGAAGAAATTGAAAAATGTGAACAAGAATTGAGAAAAGCAGTGAAAGAACTTCGAAGAATGGAGAATGAAGTCGAAAAATTTGAAAGAAATTTGATAACTTTTAGGCCAGAGCTAATCGAAAGTAAACAAGAACTTGCACATGTAAAACGAAAAGTTGAAACTACAAAAAAGATACATTTAACAACGGCAAAAATGGCGAAAGAGCAAGAACAAAATTTAAAAGAATTAGAAAAGCAGCAATTGTAAGCTTAATCAAATTTAAATATAAATTTAAATATTGACTTTTGTTTAGAAGCCTTCAAGATCAACGAAAAAAATGTGAAGAAAAATTAAAAAAAGATAGTCAAAGACATTCCCTGCATCTTGATCATGAACAAATTGTTGAATATAATCAATTAAAATCAGTAGCAGAAAAGCAAAATTGTCGGGTAACTTCTCAAATTGAAGAATTGCAACAAGATCGAGAAGCAAAAAAGATTGGAATTCATCGAGCTCAACATGAAATAAAGACGATTGAAGATCAAATTAAACAAGTTAGATAAATTACTGTAGCATTTAACACATATTTTTTTTAAAAACATATATAAATTTTTAGAAAGAAAGTGAATTAGAGCGTCATGAAAAAAGTAAAACAATGATTGAAGAAAGTCGAGAAAATCAAATTCAAATGTTGGAGGAAGAAAAGAAAAGCCTTGTAACAGTGGAAAAAGAGATTCTTGAATCAAAGGATCTTCTGGAAAAGTACAGTAATCGATTACATGAAGTCAACAAAGAAATTTCAGATGCCCATGGAGATTCAATTGAAACAGAGCATACAAAACGTCGAAATGAAGCTGTGGAAAATCTTAAACGGTTATACCCTGATAAAGTTCATGGTCGACTTGTTGATATTTGTAATCCAACACATCAAAAATATAATTTAGCAATGACAAAAGTATTGGGGGGAAATATGAATGCCATTATTGTTGACACTGATGACATTGCAGAAGAATGTATTATATATTTAAAAGAGCAAAGATATTTTTCTGAAAAATTTTTACCCCTTAATTCTTTGGTCATTAATTCCATCAATGAAATGTTGAGAGAAATTTCGGAGCCAAAAGGTGTTAAACTACTTTTTGATGTTATTAATTGTTTTCAACCATCAATTCGAAAAGCTATTCAATTTACCACCAATAATGCAGTTGTCTGTGAAACCACCGAAGATGCCAGGCATATGGCATACGGTATTGCAGGGCATCGATATAAATCTGTTTCTCTTGATGGAACTCTTTTTCAACAAAATGGTATTGTTTCTGGTGGAAGTTTAGAGTTAAGAGATAAAGCAAAGAAATGGGATGAACAAAAGTTAAGGTTAGAAAATTTTTTTGTTACACAATTCTGATTACTGTATTTTAATTGTAAATTTAGAAAACTTCGAGAAGAAAGAGCTGAACTTCAAAACAAGATTGAAAAGTTACAACAAAATGCAAAACGAAATATTGAAATTGAAATTAAACAAAATCAAATTAAACAAATTGAAAATCGAATTCAATTCACAAAATTTGATTACGGTAAACTTCAAAATGAAATTATTCCACGACTTCGCCGTGAACTTGTTGCTCTTCGATGCCAACTTACACTTATTCAGCCTCGAATTGATATTGGCGAAAAAGAGCTTAAAGAAATTGAAGAAGAAATTGAAAAGCTTGAAGTTGAAAAAAATTCAATTTCTGATTCAATTTTCGCTAATTTCTGTCAAAAAATTGGAATTGATGATATTCGAGAATATGAAAATCGTGAAATTACTTTTTATCAAGAATATCAGCGACAACTTAAAACTTTTGAAGCTGAAATTGCTCGGCTACAGTATGAAATAGATTTTTTAAAATCAGATGATAAACGAAAGAAGGAAAAAGAAGAAGCAGAAAAGATTCAAAAGTTGCAAGAATTTGAAGGAAAATTGGAAATGAAAGTTGAAAAACAAATGACAGAATTGAAAAAGATGGAAGGAGAATTAAGAAAGGCCCAAAATAATGCCGCAGATCAAAGAAGTACGGTATTAAAGAAGGAAGTAAAATATGATGAAGCAAAAAAGGTCGTACAAACAATTGATCGAAATTTAAGTTCGATGGAAAAAAAAGTTAAAAATTTGGAACAAATTGAAGCTAAAAAATCACAAAAGCGGCATTCATTACTTCATGAATGTAAAATTGCTGGAATTGAAATTCCATTGAAATCTGGACGACTTGAAGATGTCATGATTATGGAAACTTCTGGTATGGCTTTTAATGAATAAAAGTGGGAGGGTTAAAATTATCGCTGAAAAATACTGTTATCGCGTCATCTTTTTCGGAGGCATGGTGGTGCCTCCAATGACGGTGGCGACTTAAAAAAGCTTTTTATCAGAGATCAAAAGAAGCTTCCGGAGGCGGTGGCGAAAAAGGGCACGTTGAAATTTTGGGGGATAAAAAGTTTTAAAAAATCTTTTTGAAAACATTGTTTTTTTGGAAGCATTAAAAATCTGTTTGGGACATTTGACATTTCTTCCAAGATTTTCATGCTGGAATGTTTCAAACAAAAGGATTCGAAAATAAAAACCCAAAAATTTTATCATTTATCTTTTTAGATGACACTGATAACAATGATGAAAATTATGATCCTCGAGATATTCATCAAAGACATATCATTGATAATATTATCATTGATTTTGAAGCCTTGGAAGATAAAACAAAACGATTAAAAAGTGATGCAGAAATAGAAAAATTGATTGAAAATTATTTCAAAGCTGTTAAAGATGCTCAAGGAAATTTGGCAAAAATTTCTGCACCAAATTTACGAGCAAATAAACGAATGGAAGAAGTTCGATCAAAAGAGGATGAAACAAAAGAGGAATATGAGAATGCCCGAAAAAAAGCTGTTAAAGCACAGACAGCATTTGAAAAAGTTAAAAATGAAAGATATAAATTGTTTACGGATTTTTTTGAACCAATTTCTCAACAAATTGATGAAATTTATAAGGTAAGTATTGTATCATTTTAGTTGGGGTACGGTAGTTCAGATAACTGTGGCATTAACCGTAACTTTTATGAAATTGGGTAAAATCAATTTCCTACAGTATTCATGGATACTGTATTTTTTTTGGGTAACATTGTTCACAAATTACAACATCTTTTTTAGCACTTAAGTCGAAATGAATCTGCACAAGCGTTTCTTGGCCCTGAAAATCAGGAAGAGCCATATCTTGATGGAATAAATTATAATTGTGTTGCCCCGGGAAAACGCTTTCGGCCAATGGATAATCTAAGTGGCGGAGAAAAAACTATTGCAGCTTTGGCACTTCTTTTTGCAATACATTCAAAAAATCCTTCACCATTTTTTATTTTGGATGAAATGGATGCAGCTTTGGATAATACAAATATTCAAAAGGTATTCATAATTTTCCATATGGAACATCTACTTTGTATCATCAAATATATTAATATATCATTTATTTTAGGTTGTAAGTTATATTTGTGAACGATCAAAAAGAGACATGCAAATAATTGTGATTTCTTTGAAAGAAGAATGCTACAATAAAGCTGATGGCTTAATTGGAATTTATCAAAAGCCTACAAATGTTGTCACTTCTTCCGGAGTACTTACATTTGATCTAACAAATTTTAAATCAAATTTACATGATTCAATGGCTGCTGTTTAAACTATTTTTTTAAAAGTAGTATACGGATTTATGACTTCTTAAAATTAAAATGCCGGTTTCTGAAAATTAGCTTTAAAGTTTTTAAAAAAAAAAAATGTATTTGTTGAAAAATAAAGCTTGGTACTTATTTACTTTACCCCCCATTTTTTCACTTTTTTTATTTCATTTTTTTTTCTATTCATTTTTCAAAGTCATGTATGCTAATTTTGCATCGCGCGATCCATCACACGTCCGCCACAACATGTAAGATTCGATTATAGTTGTGTATGCTCCAGTGTCAGGATCAACAAAATTTGTTGAATGATTAACAGTAAAATGGCGATAATCGAATTTTTTTTCAAATTCTTCATCTGTTAAAGATAACTTCTTGTACAAATCTGATAAGGTGAAATTATGCAATTCGTCCACATTTAGCGATCAAAGAGGTAAAAAAAACAATCGAAAAAAATAGAAGAAGAAAAAAAAAATTATGCAAATTTTTTTTGAAAAAAAATTTTTAAAAAAATATGGGGGGTAAAGTAAATAAGTGCCTAAAGCTTTAATATTTAATAATTTTTTGATTTATAAATAATACAAAAAAATTTTCAAAAATTAATAATTTTTTTTCTTGTTCGAAACTTAAAAAATTTCAAATTTTGGACTACAAAATTTCGAACAAGAAAATTATTATAATTTTGTGACAGATGTTGTAAAAACCTTAAAATCAAAAGTTTAGACCATTCTGATAAAAAAAATTACAGTAGTTTCATTTTTTCTTTATCAATTATCATTTTTATCAGCATTTAACTTAATAATTTTTTTACCACTTCGTATTAATATTAAGATTCTGCATTTTTTTGTACCAAAATTATGTTTATTGCACAATTTTGAAAAAACGGTGCACATTCCTAACTATGTATGTTCAATTTTGCGACACTATTTTTTTTACAACAAATAAAACAAGGATACATTAGTTTATATTTAAACAAACTTTTGATCTTTTCACTTTTTTTTTGCTCAAAGAAGATATAAAGTCCAACATAATATTTCTTGTTTCTGTTCTCGTTTTTTTTCTCTTTCCCTTGTATTTTGTGACTTCTTTTTTTCATTGATGGAAGCGTTAACGGAAAAAAAGAAGAAAGTTTTCTCAAAGTCAAACCACGGGTTTCTGAATATTGCAGCTTATGAAATTTTAAGTACCTATAATTTAATGAGATTTTCTAGAATCCATTTGAATTTCCCCAACAACAAGAGAATCAAAGTAATCGTTCAGAATTGATGAAATTTGCAGCATCCCAACGTTTACTTAATCCTAATCAAATTAGATCATCTCCAGTAAGTATAAACTACAAAATAAAACACCCCCCCCCCCCTGATTCTGTACATAATATTTCTTGTTTCTGTTCTCGTTTTTTTTCTCTTTCTCTTGTATTTTGTGACTTCTTTTTTTCATTGATGGAAGCGTTAACGGAAAAAAAGAAGAAAGTTTTCTCAAAGTCAAACCTGTAACGAGTTCCGACACAGTCTATAAAATATTGCACGAAGAAAGTAAACAAAAAAAGCTCGAAAGCTCAGAGATACATACAAACAAGTAACAATAAAAAAAAGAAGTAAAGTTCTTTCGTTTTTGTCGTGTCTTTCTCGATTAGTTCTTTTTCTCCCCCCATTTTATCTTCAAGTTGATGACAATCTTTTTTTTCCCTAAAAAAATTCCAAAACAGTCTAGCTTTAAAAAAAAGATTCAAAAAATTTTTAGGGTAAATTTATCAAAAATGACAGTAATCATTATATGAATTAAATTTCATTAAAAATGTTACTGTACATTTTTTTGCCATTAAAATTTATAAATAAAATCAAAATCTTAAAACCAAATATATATTAAAATTCTAAATTTTTTGAATCTTTTGCACTTTTAATCCAATAAACCCATTAATTTTTTGTTGAACAAAGAAGTTTAATAAAATCCTCTCTCATTTTAAGTGCTTAAAAAATATGGCTTCCAAAAATCATCATCCTTTTTTGTGGTCTCTAATAGCAACACTAAATAAAATATAATGTTGCTGCAATTTCCTCAAAAATTTGTTGTTTTTGTTTTCTTTTTGTGCCAATGATGACGGCGTTTGACCGAAAAAAAAGAAAGAAGAAAAAAACGAAAATTCTATTTTTATTTTTGTGGTCATTTTTTTGTGATTCTTTTTTGTTCCAAATTTTAGTTTAAAAAATGTATTTTTTTCTTTGTATTTTTCCAAAAAAGTTTTTGATTAATTTTTTAAAAAATATTTTTTCGAAACATAAAAAAAGTAACTATAACAAAATTCTGTAATGGCATCATATTTATGAATTCCTTTTGTTTAATTTTGTTTTAAATTCAGAAATGGCATAAAAAGTTTCTTATAATTTTTTAATTGCTTGCACCTATCCTTTTTTTTGCAGCATTCTTATTTTACAAATGTTTTTAAAAATTGACAAAAATTATGTGTCTTCAATGAGGAAACACTTTTATGCCTTTAAATGGTCCTTATCTTAACTATAACCATTCATTTTTATTGTCGAAGAAGGCATAAATTAGATTCATCAAAAAACACACAAAAACTTTGCAAAAATATATTTTTTTAAGAATCTAAGTAAAATATGTGTCACAAATCATAAAAATTTGTGACACATATTTTACATAGATTTTTTTGAAATCTTTTACCATTGTTGAAAATAGTATTAATGCAACTTTTTAAAATCTGTATTTTTACAGTACTCTCACATTTATATTTTTTTTGTAGTTTGTGACCAAAATATTTTGTCACAAACAACTGAAAATTTGCATAAATTTTATGCTTATTTTAGCTACTTTTCCCCCAAAAGTTTTGTCACAAAACAGAGTTTTTTTCTTTTTTTTTTCAACAACTGAATAATGTGCTGTTCCTTCTATTTTTCTTCGTGCATTCTGATTCATTCCTTTTTTATATTATTTTTTGTACCACCAAATAAAGGAGTGCCTCAAATATAATTCTGAATAAATATATTTATTTATTTTGAAACGTCATTTTTTTTTCTTGCATTTCAATTATTTTTAGCTTGAGTAAGCTTTTTTTTGAATTGATTTTTTAAGTTTTGTAATTTTTTATGAATTGACAAAAAAAATGTAAGCTTGATGGATTACGGTAGTTTTTAAATTTAATTTATAAATTGCAAAATTATATAATTTTTAAATCTGTATTTTGGGTTAAAATATTTTGTAACTCTTTTTTTCAATTGTAAGATTTTCGTAGTTTATTACAAAAAAAAACATTATCACCCTTTTTTTCTCTTTCTTACTGCTACGTTTCAACAACATCTATTTAACTTTGGGTAAGCAAATAAGAATATTTGAGTTCAAAAAACACTGAAACTATCTAGAGTTGACTTTCCTGTTTTTTCTTCTTTCTTCTTGAAATACCTGAGATTCTATCTTTTTTTCCTGCGTGTAAAAACCCTGCTAAGCTTTTTTGTATATTATTGTCAATAAATAAATGTGTGTGTAAAGTACTGATGTTTTTTTTGTGAATCTTTTGTTTTTTTGTTGAAATATCTTTTTTTTTCTTACTCAAACTTTTCAATAATATCTTTTAGATTTTTAAAGAAGAGAGGGGAAAAAATATGCCATCATCAATTCATTCAGATTCAATGTCTTCTTCGATTACCTTTGAATTACCACAACAACACCAACAACGACAAAAACAAAAAACATCTAAATTTTTTGCAAAACTTCCATTTAAATTTCAACAATTTGCAACTTTTTCAAATCCTGATAAACATGGTACTGTATTAAAAAGTGGAAACATTTTGGAATCTGTATTACGGTATGTGAAACCTTTTTTTATTATTGCATTTTATGTTTTAGAATTGCCAAATTTTGAGTTGAAATAAAAACAAAGGTGTCCCTTTTAGCATAATTTAAAACACCTTTTTTACAGCTTTTATTTTTTCTTATCAGTGTTTACAATATCGAAGTGTTATGAGTCAAGCATTCTTTAAATTTTTTATGACGAAATTTAAAAACATTTTTATTATTTAAATTTTATGTTTTCTTTTTAAAAGTTAATTTTTATGGAATTCATTTTTTTCTCAAAAGCTAACAAAAAATTTTGTGAGTTATTTATCATTTTTGTAATCGTCTGATATTTTTGACCGTTGCAATTATGATTGATATATGATATGGCGTGATCAATCAAAAATTTAAAAGTACAAAAAAAGACACAAAGGATTCATTTTTGTACAATTTCTTCCAAAATACACTAGAACTGATTATTTTTGAAATGTTGGCTGTTTTTTTTTTGGTTTTTAAATTTCTTTAAAAATATTCAAAAATAAAATTGGCTACAGTATACTGTAAATTAAATAAATGAGTTTCTTCTTTGATGACAAAAATATTGTTTCAAAAGGAATATGTGTCACTTTTTAATAGCAAGGCTATTATAGCATATTACAAAATTAATTTGAAGTGTCTCTAATCTCTTTGTCTTATCAAAAATTTAGGAATTCTCTTTTTTTCTGTCTATTTTTGGTTTTTCTTTTTGGAAATTTTCAAACAGCCTTTTTTTGGTATTTCTATAAAATGTCTATTTTTAAAAACATTTTTTTAATCACGTCATTTATCAGTTAAAACTAGAAAATTGTCGCCCCATCAAAAGTCTTTTTCTTTTTTTTCATAAATCGAAACACCTAATTAATGTTATTAGCCAAATAGAAAAATGACTGATGAAAAATTTTGGAAAAAAATAATTAATTATTTTTCTATGATACTGTTTTCTTTTTTATTTGAGTGGCATTTGATTCTATGCAGAAGTTTCCATCCAAATGTTTTCCTTCATCTCTGTATTAGTTTGGTGGAAAAAATAATAAAAGAAGTTCCCCCATTTTTTAGAAGGCGGTCTTTCAAATAAAAAAAAACAACAGACATTTATCTTTTTTTTAGACATAGTTTAAAAAATTATCAATCAGAAAAGAAAGCGCTATTTTTTGATTTTTTATTTTATCAAAAAAAGACTTTAATTTTAATTGTTCATTTTTTTAAGGAATTTTTTTATCAAAATAAAGTAGTGTTTTTTGAAACAAATTTTGTAAAACAACTTTTAAAAAAGAAAAATAATTCTAAAAAGGGGTATACTGTAGTATTATTTACAGTAATAAGAGAAAGCTTGTATTTAAAAATTAATATTAATGTGGAATAAAGAAATCTTAAATGAAAAGAAATTTATGTCATGGGTTTTTTTTGAAGAGCAAGAATCGAAAACGGCGAAAAAAATCAGATTTATGGCACTTTTAAAAAATTATTTCTTTATCAAATTTAACAAAAATATTGAGTATTTTATCAGCAATTTTTGTTCATCCATTATAATTGTGGATATCATTTTTTACAAAAAATTTGATTTCTTTTTTTGGATATATCAAATCCGACTTTCGTGAATGCATTTTGTTTGACCCCATTCAAAAACACTTTTATTTTCACCACACTGTTTTTTAGTTTACTATAAAATTCAGACTTAATAAATCTTTTTTCCGTTATATAAAAAAATGCCATCAAACAAAATTTGCCGCTCAGATGCGGCCATTAATGCATTTGGCAATTTTATGCATCAAACTTTAGTTGAACGCACTGATATCCTTGAATGCGCTTATAGCAAAGAACCAGAAGATGAGCAATCTCGTGATCGAACAGAATCTTCCAGCAGTTGCGATGAAGAAATTTCAAAGAAGGAATTATCTGTTACAGAATCTGTAAGTTTTTAAATATCAAAACGTTATACAAAAATAATATTTAGGTGGAAATTAATCATAAAAATGATATCAATGGAAATGTTGCAGAACGATCACCAAATGAATTTGAACATATTAGTAAATATTTGAGATTATCCGTCTATTTTTCATGGTTTACTCTAATTTTGTTTGCATATATTAGAGCATTTTTAAAACGAATGGGATTTGAAAAGAATAAAGCTTCGACAGAATTGGAAAAACAAAATGTAAGTTTTTAATCTTAAAATTTGCTACAGTATCCCAGATTTATATTTGATTAATTCAAAAACCTGCTTGTTTACACCTCATTGTTTTATCAGTTGTTTTTTAACTTTTATTTATGATATTTTTATACACAAAAATAAGAAAGTAATTATCCAAAACCATTTTGGGCGCTATTTTTTTGGTACCATTTAGAATCAACTAAAACTTATCAATCTAAAAATAAACGAAAATTACTTGATTATTCATTTATTTTTTTGAACTTTAAAAATTTAATGATCTCTTTTTTTATTGGACTTTGGACATTTCTTTTAATTCAAAAGCAATGTCCAAAGTCCAATAAAACAATTAAAAGTTTTAAAATATGAAAATTCTAAAAAGCATTAAATGGAGTGATTTCTTCGTTTATGATTGTTATCTAAAAAAATTTAGAATTTAGACTTTTGAACTTTTGCGAAAAAATGGACATTTGCTTTTTTGTTGATCAAAGCAAAAAAAAGAGCATTGTCAAACTACTAGATTTAGCCTTTATTGCTGTTTAAAATTTGGTATACTGTAGCAAAAAAAGTCTTATATATTATTAATAATAATATAATTTATATTTCAGGATTTTGTGCCATTGTATTCATCATTTGAAGCAATATATGCTCAACATTGTTATATTCGTGTTCGAGATGTTTTTGAACGACCAATTGGATCTTGTCCTGGGGCAACTGTAAAATTGATTGATCGTGTAACAAATGATTTTTGTTGGTCATTTCAATTTACGGGTACTCAAACCGAAGTGATTAATGTTGGATCATATAATTATCTTGGATTTGCTGAACCAAATGGCCCATGTGCAGAATCTGCTGCAGCAATCATTCAAAAATATGGTTTATCAATGTGTGGAACGATTCAGGAAAATGGTAAAATTTCCTGTTTTTGTTTATAAAACTTATTATTAAAATTTTGTTAAAAAATATTTAGGAAATACTCAAATTCAAGATAACCTTGAAAAGCTTGTTGCAAATTTTATTGGAAGTGAAGAAGCAATATGCTTTTCAATGGGGTTTGCAACAAATTCAATGAATGCTCCATGTTTAGTTGATAAAAATTGTTTGATTGTTTCGGATCAATACAATCATGCTTCATTAATTCTTGGATGCCGGCTATCAGGAGCTTCAACAAAAGTTTTTAAACATAATGATATGAAATCATTGGAAAAAATTCTTCGTGATGCAATTGCATATGGAAATCCAAAAACTTTTCGACCATATAAAAAGATTTTGATTGTTGTGGAAGGAATATATTCAATGGAAGGGTCACTATCAAATTTACCAGAAATTATTGCTCTTAAAAAGAAATACAAATGTTATCTCTATCTTGATGAAGCTCATTCAATTGGGGCAATGGGAGCTACGGGACGTGGAGTTGTTGAATATTGGGGATGTAATCCTAAAGATGTTGATATTATGATGGGAACATTTACAAAATCTTTTGGTGCTGCAGGAGGATATATTGGTGGTTCAAAAGAAATTATTGCACATTTAAGAAAATATTCTCCAACTGGATTTTATTCTGCTCCAATGTCACCACCGGTAATTTTGTTTGATTACTGTAGTTATTACTGTACAATACTTTTTTTTACAGGTGGTTCAACAAGTTATTGCTTCAATGTCAATTATTATGGGCCGAGATGGTACAAGAGATGGCGAAAAGCGAATCGAAAAGTTATCAAGAAATTCAAGATATTTTCGTCGACGGTAAATATATATAATTAAAATTTATTGATTATTCAATTGTAAATTTTTAGGCTAAAACAAATGGGATTTATTTTATATGGTTCTGATGACAGTCCAGTTGTACCAATTCTTTTATACTTTCCAACTCAATGCGGGTATGATTTTTTACTACTGTAACTTCAAGGACATCACCTTTTTTATAGGCTGTGGGGTCGTGAACTTTTGAAAAAGAAAATTGGCGTTGTTGTTGTCTCATTTCCAGCTACAGAAATGGTAGAAGCACGAGCAAGAATTTGTTTATCAGCTAGTCATTCAAAAGAACAACTTGATTATGTGTTGAATGCCATTGATGAACTTGGAGATTTTAGTCGATCAAAATTCTCTCAAAAAACACATCTTTATAAAGATTTAAAAATTGAATGGTAAAAATTTTTTATTATTAATCATTTACTAAATATACCTTTTTTGTGCCTTCAAAAGACTTTGCCTAATTTCGGGTAATTATAATTTACAAAAACTTTTTAATGTCTAAATTTTATAAATAAATTTTGTTTATTTTCTAAGTTTGTAAATAAAAATGGAGATACAATCAACAACAAAGAATTGATAAATATAAAGAAACGAGAAAATATAAATAACAATAAAAAAAAGTTTTGTATTTTTCAAACAAAGTTAAAATTGTTGAGGACCACCTTGTGGAGGATATTGTTGAGGAGGTGGACCACCAGGATATTGAGAAGTTGGAGGATAAATTGGTTGTTGCTGTTGTTGACCTACAGCAGGCTGTTGTTGATGAGACGGCACAAGACGTGGTTGTCCTGGATGAGGACCAGGATATTGTTGATAACCTGGATGTCCAGGATATTGCTGACCATATTGTGAAACTGGATGACCCTGAAGAGGAGGTGGACCAACTGTATATTGAGAAGTTACAGGATACATTGGATGTTGCTGCTGACCTACAATAAATGGAAGTTGATAAAGTTGTGCTGGATGAAGACCATAATATTGGTAATAACCTGGATGGCCAAGATATTGGTGGTATTGATGTTGTCCGTTTTGTGAAATTGGATGACCAAGAAGAGGAGGTGGACCAACTGTATATTGAGAAGTTACATGATACATTGGATGTTGCTGTTGTTGACCTACAATAAATGGATGTGGAGGATGGTATGGTACAAAAGGAGCTTGTCCCGGATGAAGACCAGGATATTGGTAATAACCAGGATACTGCTGATATTGATGTTGACCGTAATGTGGAACTGGGTGATCTTGAAGAGGAGGTGCACAGCGAAACGAAAAGTAAGGTGCGTGTTGATTTTTAACATTTTGCCAAAAAACATTTTTTGGAAAAAATGACTCTTTTTCTTTTGATCCTTAAATAATTTCTGTAAACCCAAATTACTTTTTTATTGTTTCTGGGGTAAAAAAATGTGAAAAATCTGATAAAAAAATATGTGATTTGCTGAAAAATATGAAAAATAAGGGTTTTCGGACATGTTGAAAAAAGGGTATTTTAGAAAAGTTAAAAACATATAATTTTTATGATTTTTTTTCTCTCAAAATAAGTTTAAAATGTTCAGCAGATTCGGTTTTATAAAAGTATGGCTCAGATTTTTTTTTACTCTATACAAAAAAATTTGCCGCCAAAATGAAGTTGATGCGCGCGCCAGCATCATGTCCAACATCAATTTAGTGTCAGAAAATGTTTCATGTGTCTAATTTATGCTTGAATCAACTATTTATTATCAACAGCACAATGTTATAATCATTTGGAACAAGTATCAACTCTCTACATTCACTACAATTATATTCAAAGTCATCAACATCCTCAACATCAAAAATTCGATAAAAATGGAGAAATTGCTTCAAAAATGATTCCTCAAAGACTGCAGTAGTTATATAAAGCTGTTCCGACTTATGAGTAAGTATTTTAAGCATAAATTTATTTTAATTTTACTATTTTAGATTGATTTCTGTTAATTAACAAAGTTATATATATACTGTAGTTTTAAAAAATCACTATGCTTCTCAATTTTACCGAAATATGGTATAACTTCTTTCCAAAATTGTTTTATGAATAATTGAACATATATTCAACATATTTAAACTACTTAGGAACGGTATTCTTGTAAAATGCGCTTATGCGAAATCTGAGTTCTGACTTCAATACAAGATTGCTAAACATAGATTACGAGATTCATAACATCACATAAAATCTCAAACAAGGTTTAAATATATATAAATTAACGACAGCAATTCAAAATTGTATAAAAAAAAGACTCATTCGTGAATTTGAAGAATTACAGTATATATATACATGTTCGTTAGTAAGCAGAAATCAATCTAAAATAGTAAAATTAAAATAAATTTATGCTTAAAATACTTACTCATAAGTCGGAACAGCTTTATATAACTACTGCAGTCTTTGAGGAATCATTTTTGAAGCAATTTCTCCATTTTTATCGAATTTTTGATGTTGAGGATGTTGATGACTTTGAATATAATTGTAGTGAATGTAGAGAGTTGATACTTGTTCCAAATGATTATAACATTGTGCTGTTGATAATAAATAGTTGATTCAAGCATAAATTAGACACATGAAACATTTTCTGACACTAAATTGATGTTGGACATGATGCTGGCGCGCGCATCAACTTCATTTTGGCGGCAAATTTTTTTTGTATAGAGTAAAAAAAAATCTGAGCCATACTTTTATAAAACCGAATCTGCTGAACATTTTAAACTTATTTTGAGAGAAAAAAAATCATAAAAATTATATGTTTTTAACTTTTCTAAAATACCCTTTTTTCAACATGTCCGAAAACCCTTATTTTTCATATTTTTCAGCAAATCACATATTTTTTTATCAGATTTTTCACATTTTTTTACCCCAGAAACAATAAAAAAGTAATTTGGGTTTACAGAAATTATTTAAGGATCAAAAGAAAAAGAGTCATTTTTTCCAAAAAATGTTTTTTGGCAAAATGTTAAAAATCAACAGTCAGTTCGCTGTGGAGGTGGGCCACCAGGATATTGAGAAGTTGGAGGATACATGGGTTGTTGTTGACCTGCAGCAGGTGGCTGTTGATGTGGTGCCATTACAGCTTGAAAAGTAGTAGGAAAAAGTGGATGGGGCAGAAGTCGAGGTTTTTTCCAATGAAAACCAATTTTTTCGACTTCGTTTATATAACGGAAACTCAACACACCATTCTCGCCAAAGTTTTTCTAAAAAAGCAATACAGCTAAAAACTGTTTAAAAAAATGTATAGTTTAGCTTTAAAACAGTATGTAATGAATGGAATTAGTGAATTCATAGATTTGCTTTGTTATAGAAAAAATAACCTTTAAAAATTCATTCATCAACTTTGGATCCATATATTTTGCATCATTAATTTCATCGATATTGTGTAAATAAAGGAACTTTAAATTTTGACCAAATTTTAATAACAGTAATTTTTTCATTGTTTGTTTTGTCACAGAAAAAATTTCAAATCTGTAAAGAGTATTACCATAGTATTACCCATGTCTGTTATTACGGATACTTACTGCATACGCTCTGCACATAAAAAACAAGGTAAAACATCTTCTATCGGTGCAATGGAATTGTTATCATGAGATGAATAAAAAAGCATATTAGTATGGATATATTCAACTGTTTGAGATTGGGTTAAAATTTTTAATTCATTCACAGTTAATTTTGTAATGTCATAAAGATAAATTTCTTTAATATCACATCTAAAAATTTTTCCCAAAAATTTAGAAATGTGTTTAGGGTTTAAATTTGAATCAAGCAAAAGGTCTTTAGTTAACCAAAGATTATTTGGAAGTTGGTCTAATTGATTTTGTCCCAAGCAAAGTTCATATGATTCTACTGTATGAAATTTAGGGTCGAAATGTATACTTAAATAATCAAGAATATGAATTTTGAATCGAGCATAAAAATATCTGCAACTTTTATGAAGTTTTTTAAGACCAATTGAATTAATATTTGTCATTAAATAGCGAATAAATGGTGATGGCATGGAAAAATTTTGTTTGACATATTTATCATTGATATCAAATCGAAGCATTTTCTATCAGCAAAAATGCAAGAAAAAGATATTTTCAATTTTATAAAAACAAAATGGACAATTAAATTGTAGAAAATTTTATCAATGGCAAAAAAGAGTGCTGGCATGCACGGTTCTCATTCATTTGCAGTGAATGAGAAACAAGTGCAAGGGCTATCCTTGAAATTTTTCTCTCTATTTCTCTGTCGTTGTCTCTAATGAAAGAGGCGGTGAGAAAAAGTGTTAAGTTGGTTTATTTATTAAATGTATATTTGGTCAAAATACTGCTAAATCGATAAAAACGTCCTTTAATTCACTTCTATAAACAGCTTTTGCGCATATATGTATATTTTATACATGTATGCGCAAAAGCTGCAAGGCCGTATACAGAAAAAAATTTCTGGGGGGGGGCACGCCTTTGATATTTTGCCGCCGCCAGCACTAAGCGGCAAAAGATCAAAGGAATTTCCTCAGTTTCGAAGGGGGGGGGGGCACGGGCCCCCAATGCCCCCCCCCCTTTTTTTGCGCATATATGTATATTTTTGTTGATAAAATTGACCCGAACCTATTGATGAAACTATAATAGTAAAACTTTGGCCATCACTTGAATTTGCTATTAAAAATAGAGTTTATTATGGACACTTTTTTTCAGTGTTGCAATTTCAGTTAGCAGCTAAAACTGAAATATGTTTGGTTTTGAACAATGCCAAAAAACTATATTTGGAGGAAAAATGGCTGGGACATATGCTGAAGTTCCCTTGTGAGTATTTTTTATAATTTTTTATTTTCAAATTTTAGTAAATAATAAAAGGAGAACAAAATTGAGATACAACCAAATACTTGCCGCGAAAATATTTAAAACAAAGAATTGATAAATAAACAAAGGAGAAAATTATAAATAACAATCAAAAAAAAAGTTTTGTTTTTTCAAATAAATTTAAAATTGTTGAGGACCGCCTTGTGGAGGATACTGTTGAGGAGGTGGGCCACCAGGATACTGAGAAGTTGGAGGATACATTGGTTGTTGCTGCTGCTGACCTACAGTAGGCGGTTGTTGATGAGGAAGACGAGGTTGTCCTGGATGAGGACCAGGATATTGTTGATATCCTTGATGGCTAGGATATTGTTGGTAACCGGGGTGACCAGGATATTGTTGATAACCTGGGTGACCAGGATATTGTTGATAGCCTGGATGACCAGGATATTGTTGATATTGATGTTGACCGTATTGTGGAACTGTATGACCTTGAAGAGGAGGCGGACCACCAGGATATTGAGATGTTGGAGGAAACATTGGTTGTTGTTGACCTACAACCGTTGGCTGTTGATGTGGTGCCATTACAGCTTGAGAAGTTGGAATTCCTGAAGGTTGTTGTGCTGCAGAAGGTTGCTGTGGTTGAACAATTGGAGGTTGAGCTATTGCAGCGGATGGTGGTTGTAAAGTTTGTTGAGGAGTTTGTGGCGGAGCAACAACTGGAGGAGGCTGCTGTGGTGTTGCAGCTTGTGATGGAGGTCTTTGAGGTGTTGCAGCAGTAGCCGCTTCTTTTGCAGCAGCATTATCATTTGGTAATGAAACTTGTGGAGTAGCAGATGGATCCAACAAATTCTCAGGTTTTGGTTCAACAGTAATAGTTCTTGGTGGGCTTTTTGATTTTGATCCTGGCGCTGATACTGTACTTGTTGCCACAAATTGAGCTTGTGGAGTTGGAATTGGAACTTCAAAGCCAGGTGGTAAGGTTGCAGGTAATGTCCCAACTGCAGCCAATTTATTATGCGCATCACTCTTTGCTCTCATTTCAAGATATCGAAGTTGATCCAAATGAAAGGCTTGTCTTTCTAATATTAACTGCTGTCGTTGATATTCCAATGCTTCTCTTTCTTTTTCCATCATTGATTCAAGTTCTTCAAAATATTTCAATTTATGCTCCAGTTTTTTCATTTGAGTTTCTACGAGCTGTGCAACAAGTCCTCTCATTCGTTTCTCTTCCAAATTTGACAAATGTTTTGCTTTTACTGCGGCAGCCGATAATGCAGCAGCAGCAGCTTTTTGAATCACTTCCGAAACTTTATTCGATACTTCATCAGATGGTTGATTTTCAGGTCCAACAACTTCACCATCTCTTTCACGCAATCTATTCTCTTCAGATATCCCACCATCTTTTTCTCTTGATTCAGTTATATCCATTGCTTCATCTTCTCCATCCTTCTTATCTCTTTCAAATTGACTATAATCTGGTAATCCAATTTCAGCATTTATTTCACCATTATGTTCTTTTGCATAAGTTTCAATATTTCGAGCATGTGCATTTATTAAATATTGTGGAATTTCTCCTTTCATTTTATCATATTCTTCTAAAAAATAAATAGTTACGGTAATTTACTGTAATAGCATAAATATAACATGCCTAAAGCTGCTTTCGCCGCAGATGCAGCAACCTTGGGATCAACTGCAGCAGCCAAAAATGCAACAGTTGACATTACAGGATTTCCAGATTGTGAAAAAGGTATTGGTTGATATGCTAAGGGTCCCAATGCACCACTTTTATCATCTTCCAAATATGGATCTTGAAGTGGCAATTGTAAAAACCATAAGATACATTCATCTTGAGTTCTTGTTCCAACATGTTCTGATACTTTATTCCAATCATCATTAAACATTTCCAATGCTTCCAAAAGAAGTAAAGTTTCTTGATCAGTCCATTCACGTCCAGGTACAGATCCTTTAGCTCTAAGAGATGCCATTTGTTTTGCATATAAATCTGTGCGTAATCCAAATTCTGACTTCTTTGGTCCTGCACTGCCTTCTTTTTCATTTCCACCATTTGCTTCTTCTTTTGTTTTTTCAACATTTTCATCATTGACTTTTTCAGCATCTTTTATGGCTGCTGTTGTACCATCTTTTGCAGTATTTTCTGATGAGTCAATTGCTTCAATCTTTGGTTTCTTTTCATGTACCTTTAAAAATTTACCGTAATACATTACAAGATTTTTTTTAATATACAAACCTGATAAGCTGGTGGGAAGGGATTTGTTAAGGTTATACCTGCAGGAGTATCAGCAAGAACCATAAAATGAGATGTACTTGGTGGACCAACAGGAGCAGGGATATTTGATGGATCCACTTGCCAATTAATAAGACCCCATTGTTCCAAAAATGCATGAACACGAAGAATTGCACAGACATCACCAGAAAGATTCCGTCGACATGATGTTGCTGATAAATACTCCATTGGATTCAATCGATAACAATCGATCATAAAATTTCGAATATACATGTAACTGAAATTGCATTAATTGTATAAATTTCTAAAATAAATTCTAGAATGTGATTACTACAGATTTTATCGATCAAGAACAGTATTTTACTGATACAAAAATGTCTTTCAGGGTCGCAATTGCTTTAGGGACATTGGGGATATCCTTCCCTTAAATACACATTACATCATCGAAGTAATACTCGATAAAATGTTTTTTTTGGTTTTATTAGGAATATCTACCCCCTTCAGTTTAACTAATTTGCAGTTCTAATGTATTCTTCTTGGGTGAAAGATTATATGCAAAAAAAACTTACACTTCAGGAGTTTTACTTTTATTAAGCGCAGAAAAGAATTCAGGAACACCTTTCTTTTCAATAACATTGATAGCATTGTAATCAAACCATGAAGCATACGATGGGATTACGATATAATTTGTTTGTTCAATTACAGTCCCATTATCTTCAGCTTTATCGGTTCGAGCTGCTGCAGCTTCTTCATCCATATCAACAAGCTTTTGACCTTTTGGTGCACTAAATTCTGCATCTTTTTCACGTCCTAAAATTTTAATAAGTCAAATTTATGTCTGTCTCTCTTAAATATATTATATACCTTTAGGAATATTAATAGGAGTTAGCTGACTTCTGCTATCTTCATCATCATGATCCATTGTTTCACTATCGTCGTCCTCTCTTCGACGTTTATTTCCACTACAAGAGAAAAAAATATGTTCAATAATCAGAAACTACAACATGAAAAGAGAAAAAAAGCACAAACCTTCGGCGCATCTTTTTCAATTATATGGTTTTTTATAATGCTTTTTCACTATGTTTTTTGGTCAAAAAAAAATACCCCTGAAAAAAAGAAAGATAAAAAAAAGAAGATTGAAATGATATCAGAAAAAAAAGCAAGCAATCACGGAAGGAAGGAAGCAACAGGGAAGAAAATGGTAGACGACGATATTATTATAATTTGAACGAAGTCAGAGACGCGCGCAAAACTCCAGCAAAAAAAAACGAAAAAGGTCGATTCGGAAAAAAAAGGAAGAAAGAAAGAAAAAAGTAAGCAGCCATTTTTCTCTCTCTTACTTCTTTGCTGCCTTTTCTTTGCATCGATGACGCTGCTGTTGCTGTTGCTGCTGCTGCTGCAAAAAGTCGTGGAAAAAAAGACAGCGAAAAAGTGTAACGCACACCCCATACTTTCTGTGTATTACTTTCAATATGTCTTACAACGAATAAAAAATAATAATTTTTAAAAAATTATATAAATTTGAATACTGTTGTTGTTTTTGAGGAGTCATCAGCAGCTTGAATTTGAATTATAATAATTAAAAAAACAGTTTTAACAAAGCATGTTTTTAGGAACAAGCTTTATTAAATGCAATAATTTTTAGTCAAGAATTTTTAAAGTTTTATCTGACATGACAAAAATTACAACCTTGAACATTTTTACATCAATCAATGCATAAACGGATGATGATTGCTTTCACAAACTTCTGATATTGTTGGGTTTTAAAAAATCTATACAAAGCTTTACAATGATTTATGTTATCTTTTAGACTTAAAAGTTAAGCTTATAAATTTTCTTATAGTAAAGAAAAATTCTCCATTTATGAAAATATATTAGAAACCCTAAAATTTGTAAAAAATTACGCCGCGAACATACACAATAATTAAAATGTTTATTTTTTGTTCAAAAAATATATCAAAACATGAATAAAATAGTGATAAAATAGAAATTACTGTTGCTTGGGATACGGTAGATAAACAAAAAAAGTTAATTTACAATAATTTAATGTGGCCTTTTTCCAGTAATTCTTCAACACATTTAAAAGGTGCTAAAAATCGATCTCCTTTTGCTAATGGAACAATAAATTCCAATTCTTTATCTTTGAGCTTTGGAACGGTAATACTTTCACAATTATCAACAATAACTTCAAAGAATACCCGAGCGGTAGAATTTGTTTCTGTAATACGAGGCACTTTTTGTAAACATTGTGCAAGAGAACCAAGAAATTCATCGAGCAAAAGTTTTCTTGACGATTCAAAATAGTTTTCAGCAAATTCAACTTCTTTTTCTTCAAGCAATTCTTCGGTAGACGTTGAAACACCATTTATCCGATCTTCATGCTCTTTCAAAATCCCAACAGGATCTTTTTCAATTTTTCGTAAACGTGTTCTACAAAAATAGAAATAACGTAATTAGCAGATAAAAATGTGTTAAATAAAATTATACCTAATATAAGAGTTTATAATATATTGTAGCCGAGAAATTTCCATTCGTCGAATATTATATGATAAATCTAATTTTTGTTGTTGTGTATAATTCGCGGTAAAAGCTTCAAATTCATCAATTTGTTGAACAATTGCATGTACAAGTTCATATTGAGATGATAAAAGTTTTGGGGAAGCATTTTCATTCATCCAGGCTTGTTTAAATCGTTTAATTGCTTCTTCTAAATCAATTACCTCTTCTCCATCATGTGCCCCAAAGCTTCCATCCGAAATATCAACACCATCTAATGCAGCATCCAATTGACTTTCAGTTAATCCAATTGACATTATTTAAGCTTAAAAGATTATACGATATATTAATTTTTGCAAAGTTTTTATTTAAAAACATGAACGAAAAATTGCAAGTTATGAAAACAAAATCGAGAAACTGCATAGCAAAAAAATAATGGGGGAACCGATGCAATAGGAGTATAGTTTTTTATTTTTTATAAACTGTGTTTATATAATATATATATTTATGGATAAAAATAATAAGTCAAAATATTGTTTTCATAAATATGGATTCAAAAAAATATTTTTGTTTGAATTTTGCGAATTGCGTTTTGTTAGCAAAAGTTACACATTTTGCCAAATTTTGAGAATGTTTATTTGCTATTACGGTACTTTTAATTTATAACACAATTTAAATATTTCAAGCGATTAAATAACTTTCAGAGGTATTTATATTTTAGCTCCTTTCATTTATGCAGTATCTAAAGTACCGTAAATATACTATGTTGTTGAATATTGTATCTTTAATTCAAATCTATTTTTTTTTATTAAAATCCTAAATGACAAGAAACTTTGGAGAAAAAACAACAACTTAAAAGTAAAAACGAAACAGAAGAAAGAAAGATATACAAATTTGAGATCAATAAACCTTGGCCATTGCAAAATTGATGGTTACAGTATGAAAAAGGAAACTTTTATCGATACAATTCATGCAATAATGGCACTTCACTTTCTTTCCCTGATACTAAATAGTAATCAGTATGTGGTGGAGGTTCTAATTCAATTGATTTTGCTAAAAAAAATATTGTATTCAGAAAAAAAAATTGTTTTCAAGCAAAAAACATACGTTCTATCATCATTTCAATTTCCGCACCACTTGCAGGATCTTGAAAAAGATGCATTCCGCCATGTTGAATTACAGATGCGGCAACGGGGCCAGAAGTTCCAACAGCTTGTAATTTATATGTTCCATCATGTGTAACATTGGGAACCTTAAAACCATTTTTTATTCAAATTACCAAAAAAATATGTAATTTACAACAAGTTTTGTTCCTTTTGGAGCTTGAAGGATAATTGTTTGATTTTCAGGAAAAATTGTTGTCACATCATTCAAAGTAAGATAAGAATATTTGTAATTATCAGATTCTTCTGCCAAATTTGTTGCGCATTGCTTTAACCATTTTATATGCGTATCTAGTAGCCTTTCTTCCCGTTCTAATTCCGTCAATTCTGATTTTAATTTATACATTTTTTCTCCTTCTCCAGGTTTTAATTCAATACCTCCGCCAGGTTTTCTCAATTGTCCGCCTCTGGAAAAATTAATTACAGTAAATAAATTAACAAAAATTATATATCCCAAAAAGTTCACTAACTTCCAATGAATGATGTTCTTATTTTTCTTTGAAATTAATCCAATACCTTCCAAAACATTTGTAATATCATAAATTCTTCGCTTTTGTGTAACTTTTAATTCTTCAGCACATAAATTTAAATCAACTAATCCAGCCGGTTTTGACTGTAAATATTTAATAAATTGTTCCGTTAAATGTGATAACGATCTTTGACTTCGTGGATTATTAAAATTTGATTGTTCTTCATCTTCATAAACTTCTTCAAGTTCACCCTCTTGTTCATATCCATTATTTGAGTCATCAACCACATCATCAACTACAACATCTTCTTCATCCTGTTCTTGATTATAATATGGATGTTCCACCGGCGTTTCAATAACTTCTTGTTTTGGTTCAACCATTTTTTTTAGTAAAACAACTGTAAATGATTAAATTTTAATATTAATTTAATTTTGCGCCATAAAAATAAGACTCTAATAAGGCGCCAAGTTTAAACCCCACGCGACGACAGAAAAAAAAAGTGGACAGCTTTTTCGAACACACACACACACAAACCGACTTAGGTACTTCATTGGCGTTATGTCTCTCTTTTGCAACCGTTCGGCGGGAATTCCACTTTTAAATGATTTTTGATCAAAAAAAAACAACAACAACAATTACATTTGTAAAAAATAACCAATATATTTTTTGTTATTACTCATTTATGTTGTACTAAAATAAAAGTTAAAAATGGATTACACAAATGATGAAATTGAAGAAACGTTATCGGGGATGGGATATGTAGCAGATAATGATGCGATTGAAGAAATCAGGCGAGAACTTCGTAAGTCTTTCCATAGCTTTAAAAAAACAAATAAACAAAACATTTTTTATAGTTTCATGTGATATTAACAATGATGATTCAGTGTTTGATATTCTTGATCCATTTTTAGAAGTATTAGAAGAAGGATGCAAAAAACAACCACCACAGGTTTGATATTTTTGAGGTAAATATCTTTTTGCCAATAATACAGTATTTTAAGGAAGTGTATGATAAATATCCACATATACAAGAACTCATTGAATATGGTCAACAATCTTTGCAACATTTATATCATGAAATGCATGATCTTGATGAAGAAGTTTGTTATATTTTTTGATTCAATATTCTATAAAATTTTATGTAGATTGCCGTTGCACTAGATGATTGTGATCCAGAATTAAGAGAAATTTTGATACGAAATTTAAATATGCAAGAAGAACAAACCAAAAACTATCATTTCTCTGAAACATTATCTGACATTTATGAAGAGGAAGAAGAACCTTCTCCGCGAAATAATCAGAAAAAACTACCTTCTAAAGGTATATTTTTGAGTTGCACTTGTTTAATAACTAATCATTTAATTCTAGACAATTCTGTACCAAAACAAGATCGCTTTCAACCAACTAAAACTTTGCCGGGTTTTGAATTTGATGAAGAAAATCGTCCAATTACATTAGAAAGAAAAACTGAACAAGCTTTGATATCTGAAGTGCTGAAGCAAAAAGGTGCTGTACGTGTGAATTGTCCTCCTCCTGGAAAGGCTCCATTCAAATATGATCCTGTCAAACGAAATGCTCAATATCGTGAAGCATGGAAAAAGTTTCCTGTTCCAGGGGAAAGACGTCGAGCATCACTTCGATGGAAAATTCGTGATATTATGATTGGGCGAGATATTCCACATCTAAAACTTATTCCAAATCCTGGTTTTGTACCAAGACCTGATTGGAATGAATAACTAACTAACTGTTTGTATTTTTATTTGTATTTATGTAACATTTGTTTTGTCTTTTTTACGGGTGTTTTTCTATTTGTATTATAAACTTCGTTTAAACTGGCCAAAAAAAAACTCTTTTTCTTTCAATAGGTTCACACACCATATTGTTTATTTATTTTTCTTTTGGATTATTGAATTACCGTAATCCATTAACTTTTTTGTTTTAGTATGGCTCGTTTTTTGATTCGTGCTTCAGATTCTTTTAAAAATAAACTTGCAAGTCATGAAATTCCTGGACTTCGATGGCTTATTGATGGTTTTAATTAGTAATTTATTGGTAAACGTTTAATAAAAAACATTTACTAAATATTTTAGTCGTGACATGTCTCGTTTAAAAGAAATTGGACCTGATCGCTTAGCGGCTGAATGGGTTGTAAAGAATAATGGTAAAAAAAAGACCATTTTTAAATGTCTGTGTGTTATACAATCATTATAGGTGCGATTAAATTTGACAAACTTAGTACAAGATTTGATGATTATAATATGTTAATTAGAGCTACCGCTGAATTGGATCCCCGTGTTCCAAAAGAACAAGTTCATTTAATTGAAATTGATGCAACTGATTCAAGCGTTTCTGGTTAGTTTTGTTTTTATCAAATATTGCTTTAATCAATTTCAATTTTAGGATTTGGGTGCTATCATTTTGGTGGGTAAAGTTTAAAAAAATATTTTTGTCATTCTTTTTTTTACGAATTACAGAAGGCTTGAATGATATTAAATCAGTTGCATTTATTCGATGTAAATCTCTTCAAGATTTTGGTTTAGAATATATGGGTCGATATGCTGGTAATAAAATTTCATATTTAACGCTTGAATCGTGTCCAAGAATTACTGAATATGGTTTAGAACATTTGAAACAATTTAGGTAAGTATTTTTTCGTTTGCTTAAATATTATGGTAATATTTTTTAGTGCTTTGGAATCTCTTATTTTAAAAGATTTAAAAAATGTGCATCGTCCAAAAGAAACAATTGATTCAATTCGTCGTTCATTGCCAAATTGTGATATTCATTATTCTTAAATTCAAAATGATATTTAAATATGTTTTATCAAAATTTGTGTTACTTAGGAATTTTCAAACCAAAAAAGATTATTGCAGTGTATTTTTGTAAAAAGAAATTGATTTAAAAAATTGTATTTATTGTGGTAATAAAATTTTTTCATTTTTTTATCTGTAAAAAAGTGGGCACAAAATATTTTTGATGTATTACAAAAATGATAAATTTGTCAGTCTAAAAAGTGCAGAAATGTAAAAAGTATTTCTCATTAAAAAAATTGTTTATGCCTGATTTGTTCTGACTGAATTTGAGAGTTTTGTAATACAAAAGAAAGACAAAAGTGACAGGCAAAATTTACAAAAAAAAGATAAATATAAATGATATATTATTTTTTCATAATTAGAAAGTTATTGGTGGTCTTCAGTTTTTATCAATGTTTGGGCAAATTCAGTTTTATAACAATCTTATCAAAATAAATTGAATGATAAAGATAAAAATAGATAGTAACTACTGTATCAAAAATTATCAGTTTTTAAATTTGTTCTTTTTTATTTCTCTTTTTTTTTTATCTTTTTTTGCCCCCTTGAAATTTTGTTTGTGAAAAAATTAAAGTGAATTATTTTTATTTATTCAAAGATTACTGTAATTCCACTGATTGATTTGCACAGTTACAGTAACCAAAAACGCCAATTTTTTCGCTTTCACCAAAAACTTTTGTTTGAAAATTGATTTCTTTAAAGAAAAGAATAAAATTGAAAGTTACCATATCTTTCTTTCTTTATTTTTCGGATATCAGTAAGAGATAAGAGTAACACCCTAAGGGGGTTAAAATATGTGACAGAAAAAAACCTGTTTAAATTATCATTGATTTGTATGTTAAAAAAAATATGTTTGACTTTCTTCTTCACTTTTATTTTCTATATTTATTTATTTTCACTTTCTGTAAACATACATATTATCTTTTGATTTAAATATGCGATAATGAAGAGAAAGAGGAGAAGGAATCATGAGGGGGAAATTCTTAATTGGAGTTGCGTGGAATTTTTAAAAAAACAACATTTTTTGTGAACCTCTTTGTTCTTTTACGGTGCTCTACTTTAAAAAAAAAAGTTTTATTTGTTTAAAAATTTGAAAAACAATAGAATTTACGGGAGCAAAAAAATATGGTTTCAAAATTTGCAAATTAATATGTTTTTTTTAAAGGAGGCCTAAGGCTAAGTACTTGTTTTTTTTGTTGCAAAATCCTGACATTCAGGATCTTGCAGGCTACAGCGTTTTGTCGGGTGAAACTACTTAATCGTTGCAAGACCTAAAAAAAGTACTAAAATGTCCGACCCCTTTTAAAGAAGGCGGACATTTTACTTTTTTTTGAACGGATGAACCTGACGATCAGGCAAAGAACAATAGAAATTTCTTAATCGTCGCAAGACCCAAAAAAAAGTAAAGCGTCCGCCTCCTTTAAGTATAAAAAAATCTTTAGCGAACGCATGAACTTTTTTGTTTCCTTAATTTCGAAAAAAAATAGTAGCTCAAAAAGATGTAAACATTCAAAAGTGTTGTGTTGATGACGGAATTTTATATCTAAAATATTTTTGTCATAAACGAAATAATAATAATAATATTATTATTTTATGAATGTGACTCCACGTGCGCAAAAAAAGAGAAAAGAAGAAGTTCTTTAACGTTTTACTATGCTTCAGTTACACCCTCCCTTTTCCTCCCCCTAATTTTCCTTCTTTTTTTTATGCTACCGTTGTTGTTACGTCAAAAACCTGTCTTCTCTCAGAAATCACCAAAAAAAAATGAAATATAAAAAAAAATATTTCACATCATTGAAAAAAGAGTTTCTGATTTTTTATACATATTTTTTTGGGGGTTATTGCTTTTTCTCTTTGCAAAAAAAAGGCATTCAAGTGTGGCCTAAATAATGTCGCCATTTTATTTTCATTTTTCGTTGTTCTTTTGTTTATTTGTGTTTACTATTTTTCCCCCTTTCTTTTTTTTGATGATTACTCGTTTAACAAAAGTTGATCACATTTGTTTGATTCTTTCAGATTCTACTAAAAAATTTGTTACTTTTTAAAAGATTCTGAAACAAAATATATTAACCTTTTAAACCAAAAAATACATTTATTTAAATCATAAAATACAAGATTTTTCTTTCTTTCATCTTTTTTTTTGTTTTTTTTTCTCAATCATTACCGTAATTTTATTTTTCATGCTATAAAAATAATGACGTCAGTTGTCATAGAACTGCTGCTGCTGCTTCGATTTTGCAATAAATAATAATATAAATTTCAAAATAGCTACAATATTTCTCTATGTATGCATGTATTTAAAATGCCCTTAAGCGTTTTATCTTTTATATTTAAACATTTGAACAACCACTTTTTTTCCCGAGAGAATTCTCGTTTAAAATAATATATTTTATTCACCACTTTTTAAACAGGTTTGAAAAAAAATTTCTATAGGACAGAGAATAAAAAAAAGAGAGTTTTTTTTTTTCTATCGGGAATATCAGTGATAAAGAAAAGATAGGCGGCAAGTTTTTTTCATTTATTTATTTCGAAAAAAAAATCCTTTGAAATAAAAAATCTCGAAAATATTTCAGGAAAAAATCTCGCGAACTTTGATACTGATAAAAAGTGATAAATTTAAAGATATCCGGAATAAAAGAAAATTTCTGTTTTTAAATTTATACTTGAATCTTAAAAATGTCTCGAGTGATGACGTTCTAATTTTGACATTTTTTATATCTTTTGTTCCAATTTATCCTTCCTTTAATATGTATAAATGATCGCTTAGATAAAGCCCCAAAATGATGGAAGGATGAAATGATTCATTGAGAAATATAGAGATTTCTCTCTACATGGAGATATTAGAAATCCCCTAGGGCTATAAATTTTTATTTAAATATAACCAATCGTTGTTCGCTTTAATGAATCTCAGAAATATGAAATTTCTTTCATATTTTTTTATTAAAAAAAGTAAGGCAAAAATGATAGTGTCTCAAAAATTTTCTTTTTTTATTTATTTATTTATTGTTATACTTTTTGGGCCTAAGCACCGAAAAAAAAATAATGTTCATCTGATTCAATGTTGATGATGACGATCATCATCATCAGCATCATCATCACTGCTATAGTTCAATTCTCATTCATTTATTCCATTACCGTTTTCTGCTATCATGATCGCGCAATCTTTTTTTTTCTTTCGTTCTTTTCTTTCTGTTTCTCTCTATCTTTTTTTCTAATAAATGTAAGTTAAACTAATTGCTGCTGCTGCTGCAAAAACTATATATCACATACATATACGTCTAATTTTTCTCTACTTTTTCTACTAAAAATTCTGAAAATGATATATTATATACATATGAATGACCTATTTTTCGTGGCAGATTATCCTTTTTTTTTACACCAATAAAAATCAATTGATATAACCCTTCTTTAAAAAAAAAATTTTCGTCGCGTGTCATCGTGTCGGATACCCTTTTTCTTCCCCCCCCCCTTCTATTTTATTCCCGACTTTTTTTAATACCCCTAATTTTTTTTGACCCGTTTTGGAGGTCGATGTATTTCTAACACTAATTTTTTAATTTTTTTTCTCTCCTAATTTTGCCCTAATTTTTATTATATAACTTTTTGTTACCCCTTTTTTTAATTAATTATTTTAAGCTGCTTTTTTAGAGCTGCTTCAAAAAAAAATGATGCAGAGACTTGATTGTCACGTAAAAAATTATGCTTGGGGAAAAGATGGCAATGAATCAGAGGTGGCCCAGTTATTCGCAGCTGGGCATCCCCAGCATCAAGTGGGCCCAAAAACTCCTTATGCTGAATTATGGATGGGCACACATCCGGATGGACCGGCAAGAGTTCGAGATTCATCAGAAAATTTATCAAAATTGATTGCAAAAAATAATTCAGAAAATAATAATAAACAAGAAATTCATTTACCATTTATTATGAAAATTATGTCCATTAAACATACCCTTTCATTACAAGTTCATCCAACAAAGGTAAGAAAGTTTATCTCAACACGAATTTTGTGGATACCATAACGGAAATTTTTGGCCTAAAAATAATGTTTTTCGTTGTAGGAACAAGCTGCATACCTTCATAATCAAGATCCAATAAATTATCCAGATCGTCATCACAAGCCTGAATTAGCATATGCTTTGACAAAATTTGAGCTACTGTGCGGTTTTAGACCTGCAAAACAAATCCTTCAAAATCTTCAAGCTTTTCCAGAACTTCGAAAAGTTATGGGTGAACAAGAAACAGAAGAATTTGAAAAAGTTATCAAAAATGGACATCCACAAGAATCAAAACAAGCAAAAGCAGCTTTAAGAAAATGCTTTAAAAAAATGCTTTATTCTCAAATTAATTCTCCAACATTGGTTACAGAGCAATTAAAAAGTTTTTATAATAGATTAGAAAGTGGAATCCGGGGAGCTTTAATTGAAGAAACCATTCCAGTTTTGGAATCAATGAGAAAACATTTTCCTGGGGATGTTGGATGCTTTTCACCGTTGTATTTGAATCATATGATTTTACAACCAGGTGAATGCTGCTTTTATGCCGCCGAAGAACTTCATGCATATCTTAGTGGAGGTATGCAAAAAAGTCTTGACAAAAAAATATTCTACAGTAATCTATTTTTTAGAATGTGTTGAATGTGTTGGTTGTTCAAATAATACAATTCGAGCAGCATTAACCCCAAAATTTATTGATCGAGAAGCATTGATAAATGTTTTAAATTACCGTATGACTGATCCTGAATTTTATTTAGTTCCACCACAAAAATTAACAAATTACCCAAATGTTACCGAATATGCTCCAGATTGCAAAGATTTTACATTGCATGAAATTCAGGTATTTTTTATTTCAGTGTTTTTTTTCCATAAAAATTTTTAATCCCTCAAATATCTGAAATCCTTTAATTAAAGGATTTCATTAATCCCATAAATTTAAAAAACACTTGAATAATTTCATGTTTCTATTTTTCTATTTTATTTCAGATCTCAAAATCATCTGAAGATAGCAGCAGCAGGGCTTCCTCCTCCACATCTTCCCCAACAATTCTTCCCCCACTACAATGTGGCTCAATAATGGTTATCGTTGAAGGAGAAGGAAATTATGAGATGCCAAAAACTCTTGGAAATCGATATAAAAAGATTAAACGTGGTGATATCTTTTATATTCCACCAGAGCAAAAAGTTCAACTCATTTCAATTTCAAATCATTTTCTTGCATATCGAACATTCAGCTATGAATTAGGTCCAGATCATTCAAATCGTAAACCAACAACCGTTGAAAAACTAAAAGAAAAAATGAGTGAACGCCCTAAATTTGTTTTAACTCCTACAGATTTATTTGATTTGGAGCAAGATATGGATGGATTATGTTAAGCCACACCAACAATAACAACCACAAAAATATAATACAAATTCTTTCCTTTTTTTTAAAAAAAATTTTACAATCAATTCTTTCTTTCTTTTTTTTATCTTTTTTTAACTGTTTTTTTTTTCTTTTCTGTTAAATATAAAACGAGGATATTAAAAAAGTTCTGGCGAGGGACCAAAAATAGCCGTTTAAAATCAAAGTGCCAGCACTTGACACTTTTTAGGCCGTTTCTCAACTTGGGCTTTTTTTTCGTGGCCCAACTTGAGTTTTGAACGTTTTGAAAAAATATTTACCGCGCATTTTCTCGAGTTGAGTTTTGGCCTTTTTGAAAAAATATTTACCGCGCATTTTCTCGAGTTGAGTTTTGGCCTTTTTGAAAAAATATTTTTTAGCAGTTTTTTTCCAAGTGTGAAAATCGCCTAATTTCCGATACCTCCAAAATATGCGACTTAAACTGTCAAAATTGTAGCCTATTTTGAAGTTGAAAATGATAAATTATCATTTCTTGAGTATCTTACTCTTTTTCCAACCGTTGGAAAATTTTTAACATTTCCAACCGTTGGAAAATTTTTAACATTTCCAACCGTTGGAAAATTTTTAACATTTCCAACCGTTGGAAGTTTTTTAACATTTCCAACCGTTGGAAGTTTTTAACATTTCCAACGGTTGGAAATTTTTCATCGGCAGCTTCTTTTCAGGCAAAAAACTCTGATGGGAATCGAACCCAGGTCTTGTAGTCTTATAGTCAAGCGTGTTAACCACTCGACCACAGGTGTAGCGGAAGACGATGCACGGAAATGCATCTTATACATTCTTCTTTTGAAAAGGAAAATCCATTCCCGTTTTGTTTATTTGCATTTGCAAAAGAAGAATGTATAAGATGCATTTCCTTGCATCGTCTTTCGCTACACCTGTGGTCGAGTGGTTAACACGCTTGACTATAAGACTACAAGACCTGGGTTCGATTCCCATCAGAGTTTTTTGCCTGAAAAGAAGCTGCCGATGAAAAATTTCCAACGGTTGGAAATGTTAAAAAACTTCCAACGGTTGGAAATGTTAAAAAACTTCCAACGGTTGGAAATGTTAAAAAACTTCCAACGGTTGGAAATGTTAAAAAACTTCCAACTGTTGGAAATGTAAAAAATGAGCAAAAATGTTCAATTTTCATTTTGACCCATTTTCAACTTCAAAATTAACAGTAATACGAAAATATTGAAAAACTGCACATTGTACTTAAATTAGGCGATTTTCAAACTTGGAAAAAAACTGCTAAAAAATATTTTTTCAAAAAGGCCAAAACTCAACTCGAGAAAATGCGCGGTAAATATTTTTTCAAAAAGCTCAAAACTCAACTCGAGAAAATCCGCGGTAAATATTTTCGTACAACCATTAAAAGTGAAGTTGTAAAAAAGGTGTCAAATATTTTATAATTTGTGCTTTTTTCGTTCCCTCGCCAGAACTTTTTTTATATCCTCGTTTTATATTATCGGTGTTTAAAAAAAATGTGAAACAAAAAAATAGTTAAATTTTTTTTTTCAACAATGTCGTAAAAAATATCTCTTTTTTTTGCAATGATTTAATATCCATTTTTGTTGTTTTTATTATTGCTCAAATTTAAAAAATTGCAAATAAAAAAACTGCCGCTGAAAAAAAAAGTGTTGTTTTTAAAAATAAAAAAAACAGTTATGAATTGTTCAGACGTGACGTCACGCATTTTATGAGTGAATGGGTGTTAGCAAAATATGACACCGCTGTGAAATGCGGCATTAGATCAAAGGAATGAAGGGGGGGGGGGGGTTGATAATTTCGAATTCTTCTGTGACGTCACATCTCGATAATCCCTAAAAATATTTCAGTTTGTTGTAGCGTGTATTGTTGTCAACAATTTGTGACGCATATTGTTGGAGTGCACATTTTTTATGTTATTACTAAACCTTTTTTTATAAAACTGTTAAATGTTTTATTTTGGTTAATATTGCATCTAAAATTTAAAAAGGTAAAATTTTCAAACCTAAAAAAATAGCTTTACAGAATGTAAAAAAATATTTTTAATTCTAAAAAAAACATACCAGCCAATATCAGAAGTTTTATTTCGTGAAAACAAAAAGTTAACTATTTGAATTTGTTTAAATTAAATTTTCACTGATCGCGCAAAAAAATAAAGACGAAGGTAACATCATTGCCACAACAATGCGACAATTACCATTTCAAAGGATAACTATTTTTGGACTTTTTTGTATTTTTTGTTTGGTATTTATTATTACATTTATTGTTATGGTATTGTAGCATCGAGTCCAGCAACAGTTTTATACAAAGAAGGATTGCATGCAAATGATGCAACAAATAAAGTATGTGTGTAAAAGTTACGGTATTAAATTGGCTACGGTAGTTTAGCTATTTGAGAGGGTTCAAATGTTATGAAGCCTCCAGGGCTGCAACTGTCTCAGGGATATATTACCTTTGCTAAATAAAATGAGGTTTTTTTCGACGTTTATACAGAATTTCCGCCCTTAATTTAGGCATATTTGCGGCAATGGAAGCCGCAACAGGTATTTTCCTCTTTGTTAATTGTATCAAAGTTTTCAGCTTTGCATGCTTTTTTCGGAATTTTTTAATTTTGAATTGCAATTAAAAATTTTTTGCTATAAATTGTTTTTTTTTGATAGATATTTGTTTTGATAGCCAAACAAATATCTGTCAAAAAAAACTGTTATTAGATACATGGCGAGCCTACTATACTTATCAATGATTGCAAATAACATGCCGTAGGTTATACCATGTCTGATATCAAATCAAAAATTATCAGCTCTAAAAAAATAAAAATAATTGTTACCCAAAAGATACAATTATATTTTTGCTTCTAAAAATGGAGTTGCGCAAATTTGCAAAGTTCTTTTTAAAATTCGACCGAGTTCTTTTTTTGTGTTTCTAAATTTATTTTCTTGCCACGAAGGTTTTTTTCATACTATCTCTCCCTCAATGCTGCTTGCTTTTTCAAAAAAACACTTTTTTTTCTACGCTGGTTTTGAACTCATTTTTTGCTTTTCTTTAGCCATTTTATTAATCAATTCTTTGCTAAATTCTTGTTTTTAGTTAAAGATGGCAACAGAAAATGGTGGAAATAAACCTCCTGGTGATCCAAAATCCTTGGATCCTAATCAGATGTCGTCAAGAGATTATTACTTTGATAGTTATGCGCATTATGGAATTCATGAGGTAATTAGTAAATACCCGCCAATTCTTAAAATTTATTTACATTTTTATAGGAAATGTTAAAAGATGAAGTTCGAACAAAAACTTATCGTAACTCAATCTATCATAACAAACATCTTTTTAAAGATAAAGTTGTTATGGATGTTGGATCAGGTACTGGAATTCTTTCAATGTTTGCTGCACAAGCTGGTGCTAAACGTGTTTTTGCTGTTGAATTTTCAAGTATGGCTCTTCAATCTGAAAAAATTATCAAAGATAATAAACTTGATCATATTGTCACTGTTCTTCACTCTAAAATGGAAGATATTACTGAACTCCCTGACGGCATTGAAAAGGTTGACATCATTATTTCTGAATGGATGGGCTACTGCTTATTGTATGAATCAATGTTGAATACCGTTATATATGCTCGTGATAAATGGCTTGCAGCAGATGGTGTTTTAATGCCTGATAAAGCGCGTCTTTACATTACTGCTATTGAAGATCGTCAATATAAAGAAGATAAAATTAATTGGTGGCAAAATGTTTATGGTTTTAATATGTCAAGCATTCGTGAAGTTGCTATTAGTGAACCATTAGTTGATTGTGTTGATCCTAATCAAGTTGTTACTAATAATTGTATGATTAAGGTTCGCTTTTTTTGTTGTAGCCATTATAATTTACTTTTTTTTATTTATAGGATATTGATCTCTACACTACTACTGTCGCTGATCTTTCATTTGAATCAGAATTTGAACTTGCTTGCAATCGTAATGATTATGTCCACGCTATGGTTACTTACTTCATTGTTGAATTTTCTAAATGTCATAAGCGTACTGGTTTTTCAACTTCTCCTGATAGTCAATATACTCATTGGAAACAAACAGTCTTCTATCTTCGTGATGCTTTAACTGTTAAAAAGAATGAAACTATTAAAGGATATATTACATGCAAGCCAAATGAACGAAATGAACGTGATCTTGACTTTACTATCGGTGTTAAATTTAACGGTGAAATTTGCGATCTCCAAGAAGAAAACAAGTATAGAATGCATTAATTTTTTTGAATGTGTAATTCTTTTCTTTGTTGTTTTTCTGTTTCTTTGTTGAAATTTTTTTGAGTTTTGATAAATTTTTTTAATCAAACACTTTTTGATATATTAGATGGTTAGATTGCCTTGCTAGATGCTTTTATAATTGACATAAAATTTAAAAGAGAGAAAATGTTATTAAAAAATTCTATTGATTCAGGATGGCTGCAAATAATGGCCCCCCACGAGAAGGTCAATCAAATAGAGGCCGCAATAGGCGATTCCTTGAAAATTTACAAAAAACCATGGGAGCTCCCGCTGGCGGTTTAAGAAAAGCTCCAAAGCCTAAAGTCGTTGAAGATGATGAACACTTACCAAAAACATTTACAGAATTTATGGAAATTTTAAATGCAGAAAAAAGGGATTTACCACTGGTGGAATTGGCAGAATTTTATCGACAACGATATAATGACTTCTCAGATGATGATATAACGACGATAGCAGAAAGCTTGTTCAAAATAGGATATCATGGGGAAGCAATATATGATTTTGTTGGATTTTTAAATATTGCATTTGTGGATGAAAGATTTCAAGAAAAACTTGCAAATGAATTTGTGCTTTATGCTGCAAATCTTTTTGATCAAGAAGAGCCCACCCTTGAAGCATATGAAGAATTTGGAAGATTTATTGGGCTTTTGCTTAAAATAAAATTTAATCGACCTTATCATAAAATTGTTGATAGTTCAAACAAATTAATGGTTGCTGTAATGAATGTTTTTCTTGGCTTTCTTGCTGAAGTTCCACAACTTATTGAATCGGAAGATATAGAAGATTTAGAGCGAGCAAAATTTAAAACTGTTTCAGTTGTATGTGCAGTGAAAGCTTTGAATCGAAGGCTTTTCATGGATTATTATGAAATGAATGATAATATATACAAGTTTCTTCGATCTGTCCTAATAGATACTGATGGGAAAAGTATGGGAAAACAGTTTCGTAAATTGTTGTTGGATGTACTAATTGAAATGGAAAAATATTCTGTTGCTGGTGCTCCACCTTCAACCACAACCACTTCAACACAAACTATGGAGTAAATGAAATGAACGAGAACAAAAATATGGGTTTTGTTTTTTACTTACTTAAAAGAGATTTGTCATTCTTACTCTTTATTTAAAAATTTATAATGGATTCATTGTCAGGAGTCTATTGTTATATCTTGAAACAGTTTGTTTTCTTTTGTTTTATTTCGAAATTCAACAACAGAAAAAAACTGTTTTGAGACGTAACAATAGAATCCTGAAAATCAATCTATTATAAATTTCGAAATAAAGAAGAAAATTACGAATCTCCTTTAATTAATTCTGTGATTTTTGCATTTTTTAAATACTTAAATGGATAGCGACTTTTTTACTGATTTCCATTTTTACAGTAATCTTTTGTTTTGCATTTTGTATATCCTTTGTATATAGCTGATGATCTCAGCCTCGTATTTTGTATTATTCTCTTTGTAGAATAATAAGTTTATGTGATTCAAATAAAGTAAAATTTGATCAATATAAATATTTATAAATATAGTATATATATCCAAAATGACAAAAATAGTTAACGAAAATTTACAAAGCTTCAAGTGCTTTATATTTTTTCCGATAAAGAACCGAGAAGAAATTTTTCTCTAGCCGTTTCCAATGAAATCATTCAAAATCAATTTCAATATTTAATTTTAAAGCACTTTGAGATTTAGAAGATAAATTTCGATAAATTGTAATTTCGTATATTTTAGTTAATTCGGAATTAATTGGAATACGGTAATTCTGAATCATACAATTGTTTGAAGTAAATCTGTGTTTAATTTTTTCAATTATACCATCTTCATTTGAACATTGAATATAAATTATTTTATTTTTTGTTTCTTCTTTTTGCAATGCATTTATTTTAACTGTAATAAATTTGAAAGCTGTATTTGGAGGAGGTTGAAGGAAAATATTTTGTGAAATTTCTGAATTTAAATTCATTTCTTTTTTAATCGGATAATTTTGTTTTTCTGGTATTATTACAGTAATCGGAAAATAGGTTAGGGAACCGAGGGAGAGATTTGATGAATAAATGGCATGAATTTCTGCATAATTAATACTTCCAAATTTTAAAAGAGTTGTATCAATTTTTATTAAAAATTTGACATCATCATTGACAATTTCAGGATGCTCAATAAATAATGTTGTTGCAGCAACAGATTCTGGTTTGAGTTTTAGCAACCACGAATTTTGATCACTGTTATTTTTGAGTGATGCTTTTATTTTTAAATAAAAACATTTAAAAATTTGTTGTTGGTTTTCATTTTTTTTAATCCAAAGAATCCCTTTTTTGTTTTTTAATTCATTTCCATTAAATTCGTATAACAAAATTTCTGGAATCAAATTTTCAATTTCCAAATAACTTTTTGGCAGCTTTTTTAAATATTCAAAAGCTGCATCAATTTGAATTATTCCATCTCCAAATCCTAATCTATCTCTTTCACTTTCATTATCATCATCTTTATTTAATGATAAAATGGCAGTATTTCGTAGGGCTAATTTAATGATTTTTGTTGAATATAATATTGAATTGCTTTGTAAAGCTGATAATAAACATGCAATTGAACCGGTAATACATGGGGCTGCAAAACTTGTCCCTTGACAAAGATTATTTATTGGAGTATGCCATTGTGGGAATGCTGTAACTGCGGCACCAGGAGCCACAAAATCAATTCCTATAAAGTAAATTAAAATAAATATTTAATTTACTTAATTAATTTTAGCAAAAAATTTGCATACCTCGACCATAAACATTTGTCGGCCCCTTTGACGAATATGAAAATAGCTTTGTTGAAGAATTTGAATCTTTAATATTGTAAATATTTTTTTTCATTTGTGTTGTGTAAATTGAACCAATAATTAAAATATTATTATTGTAAATACCACAGCAGTATTTTTTTAAAGAAAATGGACCAAAATTTCCTGCTGCATTTATTATAATAATTCCATGCTTTTTTACCATCTCTTCAATTTGTTTATGTAATGCCGGATTATCCGGGATAGCAAGAGACAAATTTATAATATCAACTCCAAGTTTAATGCATTCTAAAAACTAAAAAATATGGTGTTTATTTGTTAAATATTAATTAACACACTCAAGGCCGTATACAGAAAAAAATTTCGGAGGGGGCACAGCGATTTTCGGGGGGGGGGGGCACGCCTTTGATCTTTTGCCGCCGCCAACACTAAGCGGCAAAAGATCAAAGGAAATTCTTCAGTTTCGGGGGGGGCACAGGTCCCGAATCCCCCCCCCTAAATACGGCCTTGAACACACTGAACAATATTTATCAAATAATTTGTCTGTTGACATGTTTCAATTAATTTCTCGCAGCAAAAATCTTCCTAAAAATTTGGTATACGGTAGTTTCGAAATTAGTTCATATAAACTTTCAATGAACCAAGGACTAACTGATCTATACAAAAATATTTGAAGGTACCGTATGCCAAAATTTCGATTTTAGAGCTTTTTGGATTTTCTCTTTTCTTTGCAAAAACTACCGAAAATACAAATTAGCCGAAACGTCAAAACGCGTCAACAGACAAATTTATTTTACTATCAGAATCAAGAAATACTTAAAAAAATAAATAAATATGCCACCAAAAATAATGGAAATCTGATAAAATTTATTATGTTTTTAGGAGCATTGAATTTAATATAAAAGAAAACTAACACATTTTTCCCAACCAACAATGTCATCATTTTTAATAGGTTTTTGTAATTATACAACAACACAATCAATTACAACACAATTAGCCACTTTCCAACATCCTTAGTTCTGTCGAGGTGACTTAAAGTTTCTTTTTCTTCCATTTAGAATCTTTAAGTCATAAACGTTGAGGCAGATTAATTCTTGCCTTAAATTTGCATATAAAATGCATCATTCTCAACTTCAAAATCTCTATAAAGTCTCGAAATGCTTTTCCCTTCTCATCTTTCCTCGACACAAGGTGTTCTGTCGAACGGTTGCGTCCAATTCGTGGTAATGGCAAGTGGTCAAAGTATGTTTTGAATTGTGGGAAAAGGTAAGTTTTGGACCTTCACTGGTTCAAAAATTCTCCTGAGCCTTGCCGGGAAGAAAAAAGGAATGCTAAAGGGGAAACGCCTTAGCAAGAATGATTTTAAATTCATTACGACGGAAGTCGAATGATTAAATTATCACAAAGAAGACTTTATGCTTAAACATGTGATTTTTATATTGTTGATTCAGAGTGACGACAATACTTGCATCTCAAAGGATTTTGATCTAAAGTCCTGCAAACTCTTAGTAAGTAACAAGAGCTCAACCTGCAGATACGGACTAAATGTTTCTTAAAAACGTTAGTTTTGTTTTGATATCGAACATAATGTACAAGATACATATATTTCGGTGTTTCTTTATCTTTAATATCTTCTCGGGACAATTGCTGAGTAAATTCCTTCAGGATTTACAATAATGAAGGTTATAGTATCTCTATTTTATTGTTATCTTTTCCTATTTGTTAGAATCAGAATCGATCTGGCAAAAAGGACAGTTTAAATCGAAAGATATACTGCTGATATTAATCATCAATAAATGAATTTAGTTTCGAGTGAAATACCGAAATTTGTGAAATCAAGATAAATTTCGAAGTGAAATGCCGAAATTTGTGAGTTCTTTATTCTGATGAAGATATATTCGTTAAAGATTTATTTGATTTTAAAGGGGGAATTAGTTTCGAGTGAAATGCCGAAATTACGAATTCTTTATTAGTTGAACATATAAAGCATTTAATTGATCTTAAAAGTGGAAATTGGGTTCGAGTTAAATACCGAAATTTAGGAGCTTTTTATTTTGTTTGTTTACATTGTTTTGAAACATATCGGAAATTATTAACAGCGAAGATTCAATTACGGCGTCCTCATCGTATTGTTATCAGACAAACGACAAAAAGCTGGAAAACTAACAGCTCTAAATATTTAAGAGGATCATATATTCATTACAAACAATTATGTGCTTCTCAAACGTTCAGTAAGCATTGCTTAAGTTTGTTTTGAATTTTTGTATTAATTCCAAAAGATAAAGAACTCTTTGGTGCTTATAAGAAATTATATTTAAGTTGTGACTCTCAAATGTCATTTAAAAATGAAGTGAGAATATGGATTTCTCTTGACGATGGTTTTTTCACGTCTTTGTCTTTCACTATAAGAAGTTTACCTGATTTACAGGAAACTTTTGCGGAAATTTTGTTTACTTTCAAACAAGTGATTCGTTTAGACAAAGTTACTTCATCGAATTCGTTGTTACTCCTTTCGAACAACGATTATTTTTAATAATGCGTTCAGAAATTAACTGTAATTCTGAATAGAAATGTTTGTCAACATGATGGCACTTAAAAACTTCCAACTTTCAACTGAATGAAAATATTGAATCAAAGTTGATAGGTTTGTTTTTTCTGTTACAATTTTAGGTATGCTCAACGACACAGAACAAAAAGTAGCTGGTCTATTAAGAAGTTATTAATATATAGAGCGCAAGGCCTAAAATAAATAATGTATTAAAAAACTCCAGTACAACTCAATGTCGACAGGAGTGTTGGATATTTTTCTAAGATGGCTTAAACTCTTAAAGGGCTATCATCAATTAATACTGGTTTAAATGGATGAACAATATGGCTCTAGAAACTCTGTTAATGAGACCACATTGGTAACGTATTTGAGTTCCTCACATTTGAAGGGCTTGATTGCAGATGCGCAACTTGCAGCTATGTTAAGTGATCCATATTCGACACTTGAAACATAAAATGACGCTGATAATATCAGATTATAAGTTTCCTGTACGACTTGATATCGACAGAGATTTTTTGAAATTTTAGCATAAGGCTAACTGGAACAAGATCTATTTAAATAGGTTAATAAGAGAATACGATCACCGACGTATGATTAAACTAGGGACTAGAGCGATCATTATGACGCTAATCTCTCAACAATTTTTATGTATGACCGGGAAGTGCGAAATAAGAAAAATTCCAAATACAATTTGTTTTGGCACTGACTGATGTAAAACGTTCATTCATCAGAAAAGGATTCTATTAAACCATTAAAATTGTATTAGAACCTTAACTGACATCACTAAATATAACGTTGAGGCAGATAACAACTCCCACGTTTTGTAAGGAAAAACATGGAACAACAACGTCAGAAAGCAGGTAGCTCCAAAAAAGGAACACTTTGGCGAATTATTTTTGTCAGATCTTATTTTTACAAAGATCACATATAATTTTTGTTGTTTCCAAACAAAAAGTCTTAGAAACGGATATGTTGGTATAGTGTTAATAGGCTTATTGAATTTGTTTAAAAAATATATGAAAATTGTTTCTTTTCAATGAATATTACACAAGAAAAATGGCTGATACATTTGTACAGTTCACTTAATTTGTTGAAAGCCATGACAAATTTTATGCAATTTGCAGGGCAAAAAAGATCAATTAGTACTTGTTCAAAGATATTGATTAGTTGGTGATACTTTTTTAATACATCAGAACTACTCATGGTATTAAGGATGAAACTATTCCTTTTTCTCAGGAAAGTTGGAATCACAGAATCATTATAGAAATCCCTGCGAAGATCCAGAGATTCATTTATTTGGGTTTTTTTTTAATTTTATTCTGAACAGTCAAATAATAATTATGCATGAGGGCTGCATGATTCAATTTAAGATTAAGTAACGGAAATGGTACTAATCTACACAAATAAAACATGCATCATATTTCATGTGAGCATTTTATTTTAAAGTTTAAACATAGCGAATTTTTCGTACAACTGGAATAATACTCCACGTGTACGTGACACATTTGTATAAAGAAAATGGATTAAGAACTTAAATTCTAAAGAATTCTAAAGAATTTAAGGTAACCCTGTTGTTGGGACAGTTATTATCCTACTTTAAATTTTGCTTAACAAGTTGGGCAAATTTAATATCTACATATTCTAACTCACAGGGCAGAATAAACAAATCAAATGTTATTCTGTTAGAAATATTCGGAAATTTTGTTAATCGTTTGTCATTCTATTGAGGACTACGTGGAATTAAGAAATCGATCAAATTTTAGCAGCGGACAATCTAAAATTATTAGCAGGGTGTACAACATAGTCTTTCAAACCAATTTTTGTGAAGAAAATTGCCATCTATCAATGCAAGGAAGATGAGTAGAGAAAGATTTGTTTGGAAATATATTCAAAGATGTTCTAAAAATAAGAACACTTTCTTTAATATCTGAAGGATATCAACGGAATAATGGTAAAAAACAATATTAAAATAACTTTATTTTTGTTATATGCCATTGCTGTAAAATACCGGATACTCTGGATTTTCTGTAATTTAGGCTGTATTAAGTCTAAAATGTAATGGTTCTAGAATAAAGACCACATGATTGGCTTTAAACTAGGCTAATTGTGTTGTAATTGATTGTGTTGTTGTATAATGATTATTTTTCACCAGACAATTTTAATTGTTACAGAGAAAAATTTATTATACAACAACACAATCTATTACAACCCCACCCTCCTCCCTCTTTACCTAGTAACATTACAGGAAAGGAAAGAATACATCGATAAAACCAATCGAAAACTGAGGAGTATCTTTCGAAGGATAATCATGGAACTAAATTCCTTCTTTGGATAACAGAAAAGATGTTACCAAATGTGATAAACAGAGAACTGTTAGAACAACCGCAAGGAAGAGATGAAAGAATTAGTTGAAACTGCAAGATACAGGTCAACCTTTTCTCATTTTTTAAAGAGCAACAATGCCTTTATAAATTTCAAAGATTGTAAAAAAGACGTCTTTGGAATACCGATAAAAATCTTGTCCTTTGTCCAAGGTATACAATTTTTTATTCTCTCGGAAAGATGAGAAGGGAAAAGCATTTCGAGACTTTATAGAGATTTTGAAGTTGAGAATGATGCATTTTATATGCAAATTTAAGGCAAGAATTAATCTGCCTCAACGTTTATGACTTAAAGATTCTAAATGGAAGAAAAAGAAACTTTAAGTCACCTCGACAGAACTAAGGATGTTGGAAAGTGGCTAATTGTGTTGTAATAGATTGTGTTGTTGTATAATAAATTTTTCTCTGTAACAATTAAAATTGTCTGGTGAAAAATAATCAATGCATAGAAATAATTTGAGCTCCCGGAGCAAATCCATCTTTATTCGGATCCGAAGAAAAAGAATGTGAAGCTGCAATATTTGCAACAACAGTGCCGTGTTCGTCAAAGGAATAAAGAATATTTAGTAAATTTCCGTTATTTGAAATTGTTACACAATATGATTTATTTTCAGATATAAAAGTATATTCATGTTCATCACGAAAATTTGTTAAAATTTTAATCTTTTCAAGATCTTCACCAAAAGAAGTATCAATACAAACTCTCCACTTTTCACCATCGTGCCATACAATACAATCCACCAATGCCGTCTTTGTTGATAACCCTATCCCTTTATCATTACATTCTTCTGTTTTTAAAGCTTCTGTTTTTGTTGCAGAATCTTCTTCTTGGAAATTTTTTTGGTTTTTCTGAAAATTTAATTTTTAGAGAAAATAAAACCATAAAATTTGGCGCCCCCAAATGCCACCAAAATCATCCCCAAAATTCCAGTAACTTTCCCTAAAATTGTTTAATAACAGTAATCAAAATTCGTGGTTGCTAAAACTCAAACCAGAACCGGTTGCTGCAACATTATCAAAAATCCACATAAATCGTTTAATTTCTTTCTAAAACTGTTAAAACCACAAATATTGTTAATTTTTATTTTTTTCTACATAAAACTTCAAAACTACAGTATACAAGAGGTACTGTAAATAATCATAGAATTATATCTCAAAGTTGTAAATAATGAAAAAAATGCTCCTCTTTTTTTTAGAATTTAGAAATAAATAAAAAAAGTTGAAAAAAAATTATTTTAGTTAATTAAATTTCAATGGTTTTGTATAAATTCGGCGCAAGAGGTAAATCGGGCAATAAAAGATAGATTTCTGCTGATGCGAGCGTACCCTGGCTCATCCATGTTCTCTCTCTTTACTTACAATTAAAGTTTCTATGGTTGCTCGATAACAGAGGGCTTCAAAAGATGCTTTACCAAGATGCCATTTATTTAAAGGATTCTTCCAGCTGATTGGTATCTAAAATGTGTAAATATGCAAAAAAAGGGCGTTATATTGCTTTGAACAAAGAAGGCCATGCACCACAGCGCATTGAAAATACACTGAAGCGTTGATTTTTAACATTTTGCCAAAAAAAAATTTCGAAAAAAATGCATCAATTTGTTTTAGCTTAAACTTAATATTTTTCTTATCAAATAACTTTTTTATTGTTTCTAGGGTAAAAAAGGATAAAAAATCTGATTTTTCCATCTTTGTATTACCAAAAACAATGAAATATAAGGGTTTTTTGAGGGGTATGAAAAAAGGGTATTTTTCAAGAGCTAAAAGCTCGAAAATGAAATAAAAATTTGTTATGCCAAATAGCATAGAAATGCTCAGCAGGATCTGTTTAGTAAAAGTATAGTTCATTTCTTAATGGCGACTATACAAAAAAATTTGCCGTTAAATTAAAGTTGATGCGCTAGCCAACATCATGTCCAACATCAATTTTGCATCAGAAGACATTTTATGTGTGTAATTTATGCTTAAATCAATTGTCTATTATCAACAGAAAATGTTATAATCATCTGGAACAACTTTCAACTCAATAAATTAGCTACAATTATATTCAAAGTCATCAACATCCTCAACATCAAAAAATCGATAAAAATGGAGAAATATTATCAAATAGTGATTCCTGAAAGACTGCAATAGTTATATGAAGCTGTTCCAACTTATAAGTAGGTATTTTAAACATAAATTTATATTTATTTTGTTATTTTAGATTGATTTCTGCTTGCTAACGAACATGTATATACACTGTATTTTTTCAAAGTCATGATGCATCTCAATTCTACAAAAATATTGTGTTGCTGTTGTAAATTTATATATAATTGAACCTTATTTGAACTTTCTAATGTTGTTATCAATTATTTTTATAAGTATCCAGCGACTTTGTTAAGCATTCAAAACTAAGATTTAGTAAAAGCGCATTTTGCAACAATACAGCTCCAAAGTAGTTTAAGTATGATGAATATAAATTATTATATAATCAATTATCCATAAAGGCATTTTGATAACAAAATAACACAATATTTTTGTAGAATTGAGATGCATCATGACTTTGAAAAAATACAGTGTATATACATGTTCGTTAGCAAGCAGAAATCAATCTAAAATAACAAAATAAATATAAATTTATGTTTAAAATACCTACTTATAAGTTGGAACAGCTTCATATAACTATTGCAGTCTTTCAGGAATCACTATTTGATAATATTTCTCCATTTTTATCGATTTTTTGATGTTGAGGATGTTGATGACTTTGAATATAATTGTAGCTAATTTATTGAGTTGAAAGTTGTTCCAGATGATTATAACATTTTCTGTTGATAATAGACAATTGATTTAAGCATAAATTACACACATAAAATGTCTTCTGATGCAAAATTGATGTTGGACATGATGTTGGCTAGCGCATCAACTTTAATTTAACGGCAAATTTTTTTGTATAGTCGCCATTAAGAAATGAACTATACTTTTACTAAACAGATCCTGCTGAGCATTTCTATGCTATTTGGCATAACAAATTTTTATTTCATTTTCGAGCTTTTAGCTCTTGAAAAATACCCTTTTTTCATACCCCTCAAAAAACCCTTATATTTCATTGTTTTTGGTAATACAAAGATGGAAAAATCAGATTTTTTATCCTTTTTTACCCTAGAAACAATAAAAAAGTTATTTGATAAGAAAAATATTAAGTTTAAGCTAAAACAAATTGATGCATTTTTTTCGAAATTTTTTTTTTGGCAAAATGTTAAAAATCAACAGTCAAAGCGCTGTGATGCACCACCATCCACCAAATCATGAAAAATCTATCAATCTGTCAATCCTTATAAGATCTCTTTTATATTATTATAAGAAATCTTACAAATGATAATTATGTATCCGAAAAATATGAATAATGAGTTGAACAGTAATAATAATAATAATAATACCGTAGTATCGAACATAAAAAATAACAAACCTTTAATTTTCTACCACTTAATCCATCCAAAATATTGTTATTATTTGCCTTTTTAATCGTGGAAGTGTTAATATCCCATCGGAGGCCACTAAAATCAAAACAATCGAAAATTTTTGGTAAACCGGTTGAAGTTTTTTGTAAGCCGGGTGAGCTAACATCTATTCCAGAATCAATAATTGCAATAAGAATCCCTCTTCCATCATATTTTGGATATTTTTTTAAGAATTGTATCTAAGATTTTTTTGCAAATTATTATTTTTGCACGGATAAAAAAATAAATTACTTGTTGTGTCGCTTCTTTCGGAATATAATCATTTAATAGCGATGGTGACGATGACGATTTTGTAGCAGACATAATATAATATCTCTAAAAAATTTTATTGTACAGTATTTAATTCCATCATTTTTACGTTTTTTTCATTCACATACAAAAACAGGCTAAAGAAGATAGCTTGAAAAACAAAATCATCGATGCTATGATTTTTTAGAAAATTGCCCCTTTGAGAAATTCAATCATTCATTTTAGATTTGCAAAACAGCGGCAAAAAAGGGATCTCCTGTTTTTCTTTTTAAAACCTTTTTGGGGAATATCCATTTGACAATAGCCGAACAGAAGAAATGGATTAACAATTTCTAAATCAACTAACTCTATTTTTTTGTATAACTTTTAAGTAAAATAATTTTAATCAATATAAATATTTATAAACAGAGGTTCCAAAATGACAACAACAATTTACAAATACAACGCTTCAGGTGCATTATCTTTTTTACGGTAGAGAACATTTTCTTTTGCCTTTTTGAAATCTTCCATTGTAACACGCATACGACGTTCACGAAGAGCTAATAAACCAGCTTCGGTACACATTGCTTTAATATCAGCACCAGAAAGATCATCTTTAGCTTCAACAAATTCATCAATATTTACATCTGTACCAAGTTGCATTCGACATGTATGAATGCCAAAGATACGACGTTTTGTTTTTTCATCTGGAAGAGGGAATTCAATTTTACGATCAATACGCCCTGGACGAATTAATGCGGGATCAAGAGAATCAATACGATTAGTTGCCATTAAAACTTTTACATCCCCACGTGAATCAAAACCATCAAGTTGATTTAAAAGTTCAAGCATAGTACGTTGAATTTCACGTTCACCACCAGAATTTGAATCATATCTTTTCGTTCCAATTGCATCAATTTCATCAATGAATACAATAGACTAAAATATGATTGCTAATCATCAAAAATTCGAAAAAGAAACTTACAGGTGCATGCTCTTCAGCAACACGGAATAGTTCTCGAACCATTTTTGGACCATCACCAAGGTATTTTTGAATTAGTTCAGAGCCTACAACACGTAAGAAAGTTGCAGAAGTTTGATTAGCAACAGCTTTTGCAAGAAGAGTTTTTCCAGTGCCAGGGGGACCATATAAGATTACACCCTTTGGTGGTTTAATGCCCATTTCTTCATAATATTCAGGATGTGTTAAAGGCAATTCAACAGCTTCTTTAATTTCTTGAATTTGAGCATCTAAACCACCAACATCAGCATAAGTTTCTTGCGGAGCTTTTTCAAGTTTCATGACAGAAACCATAGGATCAGTATCATCAGAAAGAACTCCAATAACAGCATGATTCTTGTGATTTAACAAAACTGCACAACCAGGTTCAAGTTGTTCTTTATCAACGAAAGACATGATTGAAACGTAATGTTCACTTCCAACATTCTAAAAAAAATTATTAACAGAAATCTACGAAAAATAAAGACATTACAGTTGAAACAATAGCATGTTGATCATCGATAATTTCTTCCAAAGAACCAACTGCCATAGGAGTTCCTCGAAGGTCATCAACTTTTGAGCGTTCTTCTTCTTGGCGCTCTTCTTGTGGCTTTAAACGTTCTTGATTACGGATGAATTCTTCTTCCATTAGTAAGTAATCCTTGATACGTTCAAACTTCAAAAGCTTCAAACGGCAGCGAGCATGAGGAGTTACTGAAAAAAAAGAAGGTAAATGAAGTTCAATCAAATACAGATAATGTAAAGCTTACCAGCTGGAAGTTTACTTGCTGTATCAGGTCCACGTCCCCCCTTCTTTCTTTTTCCAATTCTAGAAGGAATTGGTGCTTCATACTTCTTTTTCTTTTCCTAAAAAATAAGAGAGTTAAATGAATAAATATCTTCCGAAAAGCTTACTTTATCAGCATCTCCACCACCGTTATTATCACCTCGACCTCTTCCGCCAAGTGAATGATTCTGTCCCATCTTTAGTACTAAAAAGATGGATAGTTACTAAAGTTATCAAAGTGAAGAATGATGAATAAAATGAGACAAAAATTTATAAAATTAAATAAAAAAACACGGATGAAAAATGAGAGAGCGAAAATTTCAATTATTTTTTGTCATCCTTTTTCAATTTCTGTGTTGGCAAAATGTGTTCAAAATTCTCAAAGCCCGAAACACTTTATAAAAAAATTTTGTTTTGTCAAATTTTGCACCCCCTTTTTTCAAACAAATGCGGTCAGTATTTTTATTAACTCTATTACAAAAATATATCAATTACACTATAGTTATGCACTAGAAGTAGAAGTTGGAGTTACAGTTGTTCCCGTATCAGATTTATCAGATTCTGTATCTTTATCATATTCAAATTCCTCATATTTCATATGACTTGTTCGATTAAGTTTATCTTTTTCAAAGCCAGCTTTCCATTTTTCAATATCTTCTTCCATAAATGTTATAATTCTTTCACCAAGTCTGAATGAGCTTAAAACTCCTAAATGACATCGATTTGGAATAAATAAAGGATCAACACCAAATGGAGCAGCAGCATAAATTTCAGCAGAATTTGATGGTGGCATCATTTGATCATTTAATCCATGAATACACAGCAGTGGAACATTAATTAATGGAACTTTATCAATTCTGAAAAGTAAATGTTTTAGTTTTTACAAAATAAAAGGGGAATATGTATTCTTACGTTCTGAAGCAATCAACATATGGAGAAGTCTTTTTTGGTGGATGATGTCGTGCAACATGTCGAATGGCAGAAGTTAATGGAGCAATCAATACAATACCGGTAATATATGGAAGATTTTTTGCAGCAAGATCCGTAACAACAGCTGTTCCAATCGAAATTCCAATTAAAATTATCTAAAACTACAGTAATTACAATGACCTTGTAGATTTTTCAACAAACTTACTTCCAATTTTGGATCTTTTCTTTCAGTTACAATATAATCATATACTCCTTCAATATCTTTATATACAGCTTCTTCATTTGCTTTTCCAGTTGATAGTCCATAACCAGAATAGTCAAATGTATAAAGATCATATGCATCAGGATGTTGATAACTGGCAATATATCCGGCATAACAATTCAAAGATAATCCCATATCACATGCATTACTATTTGCAAGTAATATTACCTAAAAATGAACGAAATTAAAACTATAATCAAAAAGATATAAGTATATGCATACTTTATGACTTGGCTCTTCGTCTAAAGAAAGTTCAGCTTCAATTTTTATTGCAGCAATATAATTTTTAGATTCACTTTGAACAATAAATGGATGAGTTCTTTCCGCAAAGCCTTCAATTCGTGTAAGTAAGGCTTGATCCTTGGAATCTGTAACCGGTTCAATTCGAAGATTTTGTTTTCCATAACATTGTTTTGCATTTCCAAAACTTCGTTTTCCAGTTTCTTCATTAAAGTAACTAAGATAATACCATTTCCATGGAGCTGGAGGATAAAATGCAAATGAATCAATTAAATGTGAAGGTGGTGGAATTTTACAGCCTGTACACACGGCTATTTTCTTTAAAAATATATATATATATTAAAAATTACTACAGTAACCTCCTTATAATAAATAAAACTTACATTATATGCACAAACAATTGTACTTAAAGTTCCAGTAATTGCACGTTGAAATAAGGGCGGCGGTTTTGGCTTAAAATCTTCAACAGTTTTCTTTGACTTTTTTGGATCCCTTCCAGCTGTAACACGATTCGAATCCTATAATTTATTCCATATTTTTATTTCAATCAATAATTTAAAAAAAGTCAAACCTGTGAAAATTCTTCTTTGGAAAAATGTATTTTTCGATGCTGTTTTTGTGTTGTTTTTCCAAAATTTTGCTTTGATGTTTTCATTTTTTGAAGCTCTTTTTTTTCTAATTGAATCAAAGGTGGAACTCCAACTTCATTTGTAAAATCAGTTATTTGAAGATTAATTCCAGACATTGTACAAATTAAATTAATCTCGCAAATATGTATACGGTATTTTGTTAAGAATTACCGTATAAAGATGTTAAGTTAAAAAGTTTTTGCGGTCGGTCTTGAAAATGTTAGAGGAGACTCGTAGACACAAACAAACACCAGTTTTTTGTATTCTTTTTATACAAATGATTTTTTTTGAATGCATTTTTAGTTATTAAATTATTTATTAAATATTAATTTGCATACATATATGTAACTATTGTATGCGAATAAACTACAAATGTAATGGTAATAACAAATAAATGAGGTACAAATAAAAGGGTTAAGTATATATATCTGTTGAGTTATGTAAAAAAATGCCAAAAAAATGTGTACATATATAAAAATGGGAATAAAATAATAGAAGTAACCTCACAAACAAAACAAAATACAAAACTTTATCATTATAATAATAATTGTGTTGTGGATCAGGAAGGGGATAATTAACACTATGATTGTAGGGATGTTGTTGGTATTGAGCTTGTAAATGCCAACAAACAATTAGAATCTATTGTCTTGCTGCTTTTCGCATCCATTCAATTAACATTTCAATTGCTCTAATTTTTTGCATCAATGTTTCATTTTCATTCATGGCATTTTTTCGTCTTGTTTCCAAATTTTGAAGTTCTAATGCTTGCTTTTCCCGACATCGTCTGGTTGCTAATTTTCTTTTTTCTTTTTCAGCATCAGTAGCTGGTTTCTTTGTAATTTTAACCATTTTGAAATTCTACAGTATTGTATGAAACTGTAAAAGTAATTGTTAAAATTTATTTAAATAAATAAATATTTAAAGAAAAATTAAATCACGATTTGAAAGAAATCATTTTTTTACAGCGCCGTATTTAGGGGGGGAGGGAAATTCGGGAGCTGTGTCCCCGAACTTTGGGAATTTCTTTTGATCTTTTGCCGCTTCGTGTTGCCGGCGGCAAAAGATCAAAGGCGCGCCCCTCCGAAATTTTTTTCTGTATACAGCCTTGATTGTTTCAAAACATTTTTTTTCTGGCCTAAGAATGAAAAGAATCGTTGAAAAAAAAGGAAATATTTATAACCCTTTTTTTCAATCAAGTAACCTATCATGTAATCATTTGCGTAGAGAGAAAAACACAAACAAACATGTGTGAGAGGAAGAAAAAAAAAAGTGTTACTCCCGAAAATTTAAAGGCGGAGTTTTTTTAGAGATTGATCTCTAAAAAAACTTTAATAATTATCAACAAAACTACAAAAATTTTCTGTTCAAAAAAAGAAAGAAAAATGAATGGTTTCTTTACTCTTTTCCTATACTTTCACCGCTTTGATTAATAGCTTTTTATATTATACATTTTTTCCCATGTTTCGAAATTATAAAAAAATGAATGAAGGAAAGTGAAAGTGAACAAAGTTGCTGCTGCAATATTGCTTTAACTTGTTGAGGTCCCGATCGGTCGAGGCGTGCTCATATGACGTGTGTGTGTGTTTGTGTGCAAAAAAAAAGATAATATTTTTTTTAAACAAACGGTCTTTGTTGTTTCAAAAAAAAGAGAAAGTGTAATGTGAGTCATCAAAAATGAATGAATCGTTTTAAATTGCAAAAATGATAAGAGACTACAATTTTCCAACAAATGTCTACAAAATTTTGTAAATTAGAGTAATTTTTTGTTTAGCTAAACAATTTTTCATATAATTACTACTACGATAAATGTTTGCATTAATAAATACAATTATACTGTAATTTATCGATTATTATAGTCTATTTACAGTATTCTATTTTGTTAAAAATATTCAAAAAAGTTTAAAAGAAGAATTTATTTTTAAAAAATAGAAAAAATCTATGAATAATGACAATCATGCTTGGTAACCTTTGTGCAAACTTTTGAGGGATCCTTATCAGTATCAGCTTCAAGCTCTTTATAAAGATCATCAATCATATCCCGGCATACTTTGTCAAGGAATCCTGTATGGAAATAACTGTCACATTTTTCATCCATCTTTTTGTCAACATATGCTTCATCACAATCTGCATACATTTCACCAATTTGTACTAAATCTAAGCACATTTCACAAATAAATGTTGCTTCTTCTAAAAAAAGTTTTTTTTAGCAAATTATTTCTTGAAACGAAAAGTATTATTATACGGTAGTAATAATTATAAAACAACAACTTACTATGAATTGGACGAGGTTGGAAGGCTTTAAGGGCAGATCGAAGGCCACAATTTGGATCATCTTTTAATTTTTTTGGGATAACAAGAGCAGCACTAAATCCAATCAAAGCCAAAACAACTAAAAAAAAGAGATTATTTAAAATTTAAACACCAACAAAAAGACTAAAACTAACCTAAAAGTTTCATTATTTGTTCGTTTCTTTTTTTTAAAGGAGAAACAAAATAAAAATGATTTATTGTAACAGTTTTAACCTCTCTTTTATATATCAGTGATAAGAAAATTAAATCCGGATGAAAGAGAAGGCATAAGTTTAGGAGAGAGAAAGAGATATCACGTGTTGGAAAAAAAAGATGTTTAAGCACAAAAAAAGGAGCGGTAAAAATGTGATAAGAGCGAGAAAAATCTGAAGGTAAAAAAGGGGGATTATTTCGAGAAAAATCAAGCAAAAAAAGGATGATGGAAAAGCTTATTGTTCTTTAATCGGTATAAAAAATGCATAATATTTTAAAATTTCAAAGAAAAAAGTTTGATGATAAACAATGTCAGCACAAAAAAAAGTTCTAATAAACATGTGCGAATTAAATAATCTTTAAACACAAAAGTTCGAGAAGCTTCTAAAGTTTAAAAAGATAATAAAAGAATTTTAGGGATACTAAAAACCCCGTTTACAGTATACCAAAAGTGTTGCACAAAATAAGTTAATAAATAATTTTTTAATAATCTATTTAATATCTTAATCAAGGTTCTGCGATATTGATAAGGTTTGGAAAAATCGATATTTATCAGAAAGCTTTTCATATGGATTTCGGACGAAAAATATCGATTTTTCCAATATCGATATCGCGCAGAACCCTGATATCCCTTCCCACTATAATCACAAAAAATAACACATATATTTTCACATAATTTATAAATTTCAAATATAAAATATATAAAAAAATTATTATTCATTTAACTTCATTAGCAATTTTTTGTAATTGTGATGGAGTCATTTCATTACAATTTTCATATCCTTCTCCGCCGCCATCATCTTCCTTTGAATTATGTTTACCTTTTGATTGATCCAAATCATTCTTTTTTGCTGCAGCTGCTCCTTCATCTTTCTTCTCTTTTGTTGCATCACACTTTTTATCACCATTTGTAACCGGATCAGGCTTCTTTTCATCAGATTTCTTTGTTCCATCATCAATCTTTTTATTGCCACCATCTGAAGGAGTTGTTGAAGCTGCACCAGCACCGATGGTGGTGGCTGCACCAGGAATTTGTTGAGTTGTAGATTGAACTTTTCCATCAGGACCTACCGATGATCGAGATGCCATTGTTGGAGCGACTTCTTTTTCTTTCTTTGGTTTCAAAAATTTGTTACAAAAAATTAATGTTGTCGAAATTACGGTAACTTGACAAAATATTAATATGGCAAAGAAAATTGATTGTAATAATTCCATTTTCTGAAAATATGAGTAAAATTGAGTAAAATGATATACACAACAAAACTTACAAAATCAGATCATTGATAAGGTTACCAACACAAAAAAGAATCAAAAATTAATCAAAAATAAAATTGTTTCAGAGTTTTTTTTTGCAAAAAATTTGTTACAAAAAAACGGCAGAAAAAAATGACAGTAAAAAAATGCAGTAACAAAAAATTTGGAAAAAAAATTTGAATACTTTCATTTTTTAAAATTCTCAAAAATGAAAAAAAAAACATTGATCTTTGAAAAGTTTTGTGTTGGAAAAAAATGTTGTCATCGAAAAAATCTTCATCATCAAATAATAAAAATAATTCTAAAAACAAGAATCTTCCAACAAAAGCTTTAAATCTTTTTGATGGATTAATTAATTTATTGATTGATGGAACTGAAGAGGTTAGTTTATTTTCATTTTGTAGGTGAAACACTGAAATATTGATGGAAAATGGATAAATTTAATCTGTTTTAAGCATTTTAACTTGATTAGAGATATATTTCTATCTACATCCTTTTAAGGTAACAGCTGTTCCACCTTCTGAAACATCATTTCATCATTCTGATGCATCATCTTCCCGTAAATGTTCTGGAAATAATTCTTGTGTAATTTCGGAATCTGATTTTTTACAATCTCCTCAAAAAACAAGACAAAATGCTGGCCGTGAATCTTCAATTACTTCAGATTCAAACATTCTTGGATCTCTTAGTTCTTGTATGACTTCTGAATCTGATACTGTAACATCTCCTCAAAAGAATGCTCCAAGACAAAATCCTGGCTCCATATATTCATGCTCCTCAAATATCCTTGGCTCTCGTCATTCTGATTTGACTTCTGAATCTTATATTTTACAATCTTCTCGACAAAATGCTGGTCGTGAATCTTCTTCATTTACTTCAAAATCAAGTACTCTTTGTTCTCATCGCGAAAATTTCCAAGAAAGTAATACAATCTCAAATCCAACATCACAACGTGTTAAAGTAGGGCATTATTTAAAAAATTATGTATTATTTTTAAAATATCATTTTAGCTTACAACAAAACGTCTTGCGGGTGGCATTGAAGGTTGTGAAGTAACAGTTGCAACAAAAAATGATGATGGAAATCCATTTATTATTCGAGCGGTTTGCCCTAAATTTGAGCCTCGAAGAATTTGGGTAAATAATTTACAGAAGTTATAGTTTACATTTTAGGTTTTATGTTTAAATTTTAGGTTAATGGAAAACCATTTGATTATATTGATAGTGAATCAGAACATCCAATCTATGATTCAAGTGTTGAAGAAAAAAGTCATAATAATGACGATATTAATGAAGATGAAGAAGAAGAATCAGATGTAGAATATGATGAAACTTCAACTTTAAAATATTCAAACTAATGTTTCTACCGTATATTTTTTAAAGCTAATTTTGGGCGATATGTTTATTTATTTATTACAAATATATTTTTTATATAAATTTAAATTGAATATAAATGTTTTTTAAATATACATTTACGTTTAATAATCATCAGAATTTGCAGCAGGTTGTAAAATAGTTTTATTTGTTTTTTGACTAATTACAATTAAACCGTAATCTTCTGGAATTTCGGTTATTGTTGTAATTTTGATTTCATTTATTGCTGCTGCTGCTGTTGAAGATGAAGGTGGCAGTTTAGTTGATGGAGTCTTTTTTAAAAGATCAATTTGTTCATGACTTTCATGTCGTTCCTTTTGTTTAACAATTATAAATTCTTTATTATTATCAACAGCAGAGGAGGTGATAGTGGATGTTATTGGATTTGAAGAGGTATTTGTATCTGTAGTAGTAATAATAGATGGGTGAGGGCATTGAGATTCAGGAACACAAATACCATGATTTCGAAAATGCCCTGGCAAACATTGACAAATTGATTTTTTTTGACATTTTACAACTGCTGCACACATTCTCTAAAAATCAAATTTTTAATATAAATAATAATTTTAAGCAAATATATATATATTTTGATTTACATCTTTTTGTTCACAATTAAAGGGAGCGTCCGGGATAGACAAAGTTTTTTTTTTCAATTTACACAGGTACGCTCACCACGAAAATAAATTAAAATTTTAAAATAGTGAATATTACTAAATTTAGACTATTTTTTCTGTCTTTACGATTAAAATTAACCCCAAAACATGTGCCCACAAAAAGAAACAATCCACAAATACACGAAATTTAAAGATTTATTTGATTACTCACACATTTTTCCCAATCGTTATATATTCTCAAAAAATGTTTATTTAGATCATATTTTTTTAAAAACAGTTGGTACTATGGTTAATTTTAATCGCAAAGACAGAAAAAATAGTCTAAATTTAGTAATATTCACTATTTTAAAATTTTAATTTATTTTCGTGGTGAGCGTACCTGTGTAAATTGAAAAAAAAACTTTGTCTATCCCGGACGCTCCCTTTAAATTCACAACTTGGACATTTTGTTCTTTTTTCATTTATTCCACATGGTTTACATTTTCGTTTTTTTGTTGCGGCTTCAGAAGGTGAAATAAAAAAGAGTGATAAAATGATAAATGTAAAAATGATTGCTCGACAAGAAGCCATGGAAAAAATAATCATTTTTTTTCTGCCATGTCCTCCTCGTTTCTTTTTTTATTGTTTATATAAGGTTCATTAATGATGGGAAAAAAATATGTTTTAATTTATGTTAAATGTTATTTAAAAAAATGATAGACAAGTATTAATTATGTAAAAACATGGAAAATTATGTTAAAAATTTTTTTAAATTCGAATACAGTATACAATTTCATTAAAAACAATAAAAAAATTACTGCTAAATGGAATTTGTTCAAACTTTTAAAATTTATTAAAAAAATTTAATTTTTGGCTATAAATTTGAATAATTTGTTTTTTAAAACAATAAATTTAATGCTGATACCGAATATCTATATAAAAACAAATTTGATAAAAAAATAAAAAAAGCAACATAAAATTATACTCCTTTTTTTTCTCTGCGAATAATTTCTTTTTTAAAATGCCATTCCTTTTTTCTTTAATAAAAGCTACATATCCCCTTTTTGGCGAAAAAAATAATGTTAGCTTGCTTCTGCTTCCTTTTCTTAGCTGTTGGTGGTGACACTTTTTTTCTCTCTATTTCTTTTTCTTGCGCAGTCAATAATGAATAATGTGGGGGGAAATAAATATAACATTTCTCTTTTTTTTAGCTGCAACTATTAAAATTAGTAAAATATTTATATAGTTTGTATTGCAATGGTTTTTGGAGAAATTTTCAACTATTATTTTTTTGTATTTCTTTTAAATATTTTGCTTTTAAATATAAATTAAATTAAAATCATGGCAGTACATTAATTATTATATTACATTTCATCAATTGATTATCACTAAAAAATGATAACAAAAATATTTTTATTTTTGTTATTTTTTGCTAAATTTTTGATGGCACAAGAATTTTATAAATTAACAGCTTTAAAAAATGGTGAACGTCTTACATTTTTTACAATGGCTGAATCGGATTCGGTAGGCGACTTTTTTTAAAAATCTTTGAAAATTGAGAAAAGGCAATTTCGGAGAATAAACAACTAAGATTCCTTATTTCCCGGGAAATCGAAAAAAGCGGGAATTTTCCGACTTTTTTATTTGTAAAGTTTAAAATTTTTAACACTCAAAATTTTAGAGTTAAAAGAATTAAAAGTTAGAGTAATTAACTAAAAATTAAAGCATTTTTATGCTTTTTAATTGTTTTATTAGCAAAAATAGTCTTATTTTTAAAGTTTAATGTAAAATTTTGTTGGAAAAAATGATTCCAGAATTGTGATAATTTTTCAATTTTTAAAAATTTTATTTAATTCATTGAACGTTTTTAACTGTTAAAAAACAGGAATTTAAAACATTCATAATGAGACAAATATATTTGAATTTATCTCATTAATGGCCATGTGTTAATGAGATAATTACTGATATCGATTTTTAGATTGCCGCCGAATTTGCAGCATATGATATTTTAACGACCATTTATAATTGTTTTAACTGTAACATGCTTGAATCTGTGAAACCATTTAATTATTTTCGAGTAATTTTAACTGATCGATGTCCATTCCCTGGAAAGATTGATGATTCATATTGGTCTTTGGGTGAAATTCCTGAATTAATAAATGATCGAGAAATTGATCAACAACTTTATGAAAGTTTTATAAAACATTTTCCGGGGTTTGAAAGAGATTTTATTGCCTCTGAAACACCGGATTCTATGCGGGAACAATTTGCAATAATGATGGTTCCGATTCTAATTTTGAAGAAAATTATGGAGGCTTTACCCCATGAAGCCCATTTTTGGCAGCTCTTTGAATTTAGTGAAGTTCGAGAAGAAAAGAATTTTCGAAGAATGTTAGGTTTTAATGGATTTGAAAATGAGACCGATATTGGATATATTGATTTTAAAGAGATTTGGAAAAATGTAAATAATTTGAAAGCGATTATTGAAGAATATGTTTTAAATGGAACAATGTCATCATCATCATCATCCTCATCAGATGATGATATAATATTACCAAAAAGTCTTGCAACGAATGTTCGAAAACGTCGACAAATCAATGATTTTCGAAAGGTTATGCTTCCAGATAAATATTTTCCACTTCATAAAGAAATTGGAAATGAGAGAGAATTTAATAATATTTTTACGAAATTAATCGAAATTCTAAATTCCAATAGTATTACAGAACTGTTGGTAAAATATAATATCAAAATTCCACTTCCAATAAAAAGGCAAAATTTTACAAATTCCTATAAATCTCCGCTATATTTACAAATTCGACGAAAAAATATGGGAAATTCTGAATGGAAAAGAGCTGAAAATATTACCTTTTTTCAAATAGATTCAAATGTAATTTTTGGAAGAAATAATAATGTGACAGAAGAATTTTGGATTGAACAAAATCAAGCTCATTCAAGAATTATAAAACGCCCAAAAGGCTCCACAAAAATTTGTGATCAAAATCATTGGCAATTTCAATTAACTAGTCATGACGATGTATATTTTTATGATTTTCCTAAACTTGAAAGTATTAAAAAGTAAGTAAAATTTTTTTGAAAGAACATTTAAAAAATACATTAATCTTTTGTTTGAACCCCCATTAATTTAATTACAAACTAAAGGGCAAATCTTTTCAACAACGCCGTATTTAGGGGGGGGGGATTCGGGAACTGTGCCCCCCCCCGAAATTGAAGAATTTCCTTTGATCTTTTGCCGCTTTGTGTTGGCGGCGGCAAAAGATCAAAAGCGTGCCCCCCCAAAATCGCTGTGCCCCTACGAAATTTTTTTCTGTATACGGCCTTGCTTTTCAAGACCAAAGAAAAACATACTTAATCAAATTCGCGGAATTTATGAGATTTGATTTATTTTATTCTTTAAAAAATATTGGTTGCAAAAAAGCTTTTAAATTTGCCGCGAAATGCCGATATTGAGCTTTATTCTGTCATCAGTGCCGCCGTAACTATGCCAAAATTGCAGGAGGTGCCATTTTAAAGAACCTAATTTACCACGAATTTTAATTTTCGCTTTAAATTTTAAATTTTAAAACAAAATAGCCAAGGTCGTGTACCAACGCCCCAAGTTGCGTCTGCCAAAATGAAAACGAAAAAATTCATTTTTTTCATGTTTGCTTCCATCAGTGATGCCATTTTGACCCTATTCGATCGCGGCTTTCTAAGATTTAAAGGTTTATTTATTAAACATTTTTTTAGCGGAATTCACAGTATTGCACAAAAATTTATTATTATGCGTGATATTGCAATTCTATGGCCCACTGCCCTTCAAGTAATTTTTCAAACAGGTAATTTTCAAAATCCCCCCTTTTCTTCTTTCCATTGTTTTTTGGCACTTCAAAAAAAGAGAAACTTCATCAATAAATTATAGAAAAGTGCTCATTTAAATGTCCAAATTTTGGAGAGATTTATCACACAACTTCTTGTCAAAATGGTTCGTTTTTATTTAAAAAAATTGAAACAAAAACTTTTTTAATTATATATTTTTTTGAGAAAAAAAATTTGAGAGATTTACTTTGATCTTTTGCCGCCGCTTTCACCCAAAAAAGAATGTTGTTGTTATTTTAAAACATTATCAAAAACTCATAAACTTTCGGCTGTCTTCTTTTTTTTTCTTGTCTTTCTCGTAATTTTTTTTTGGGGCTAAAAAGCATGTGTTATTTTTTGATTTTTTTGACGGACTTTTGGGATTTTCTGTTGCTGCTTGCTTGAAAAATGTTAAGTTTTAAAGAAGAGAGAAAACAATGGCTCGCAAAAAAGATATATATATATTTATATCCATCAACATACATGCTTTCTACCAATACAAATTTCTTTTTATTTTTTTACGTCTTTTTAAACAAAAAAAGCTACAATTTTTTCATCGTTTTTTTTAAATAATAAAAATTGAAAAATACCTGCGGCTTTAAAAAAGAAAGATTAAGAGATCAAAAGGCAGCAGATATATTATCGATGAAAAAAGAATTTGTTCGCATCGGTCAAAAGTCAGTTTCAAATATTTTTTTGAAAAAATAAATAAATAAAAGAAGATAAATGTCAGCAATGATAAGTTTATAATGACTTTTAACGCCAAACTTTCGTTTTTCACTTTTAAATTTTTTTTCCTTCATCATCAAATAACTCTTCTTTTTTAATGTGACGATGGAAAAAGATGATAGCATTTTTTTACTTGAAACAACAACAAAATTTAATCAATGAAATTTTAAAAAATATTTTTATTTTTAAAATTTTTTGCATTAATTAATGTTAATTTAAAAATTGTTTAATAATTTTGAATGGGGTACATCAGTAGCGAACCTTGGAGAGTGCCATGGCATTTTCTAAATATAACACACAAAGCTTGATCTGAATTTATATTAGGTAAAATAGCGTGTGTTTTCGAATTTTAATTAGAACGGGCCGTTAAAGGAAGCGGACGGTTTGCGACTTTTTTAGTTTTGGAAAATGCCAGAAATTGATTTTCAGGAACTTGCATGCTCCAGTGTTCTGTCTGACATTTTTAATCGTTGTGAGACCCAAATAATGAAAAAAGTACTAAAACGCCCGCTCCCTTTAAGCGGTTGTCCACCTTGTGGCGTTCTGTCACAAAACACCAAAATTCTACAACTTATACCCTATATAATTTACATTTTTTTTCATATCACACAGATGTAACTTATTACTATCAATATACAAAAAAAGCCAAGAAAAAATTAATTAACTGATTTTGGGATAGTTTGACAGGGCGTTCAGGACGGCATTCTCATGAATTTAAGTTTCGGCACTTTGATACATAAAAATTGATCAGATAAATGCCTGTTTTTAATTAAGTAAAAATGGGGCATTAATTTGTCGAAAAAGAAAATTTATCTTTCACCTTTTATTATTTGTTAAAGGATAATCTCTTTTTTTCATCAACAAAAAAACTTTTAAATAGAAAATTAACCAAAAAGATGTTTGTTTTTTTATTGATAGCAAAATTTATTTATTGCTTCTTCGATAAAAACAGAACTCAAAATATATATATATAAAAAAAATGTTAATCAATTTAAAGAAAACGCTTGATTAATTTGAAAACCCTTTGCATTGAAAAATGTGTATAGTGAACGAACATGTATGTACACATTGAAAGTTTATAAGTGATGGAAAAACATAAATGACACAAAAAAAATATAAAAACGGGATGGAACAAATTAAATAAAAATAAAGCAAAAACAAATTGTTCAAAACAAGTTTTACTGTATTTTTAAATTTATCTAAAATTAAAACGGAAATAATTTTGTTAAAATTAAAATTACAAACTACCGTAATATTATTACGGTACTTTGTAATTTTTAAAACTTTTTATATTTCAAATTTTGTTAAAAAATGTAACAAAAAAATGTTTGTAATGTTTTTATATTTAAAAAAAGATACTGTAACTTTGTTGTAACTATCCTAAATTAAGTGCCAAAAAATCTATTGTTTATTTTTCGAACCTCATTAATTTTGTTTCTTTTCTGATTTCCTCTATTATCGGATGTTTTTTTTTGTTGCAGAAAAACAAAAGAAAAATGCCGTTCCTTTGTGTTTTTTTCTTTTTCGTTTAGCTTTCAGCCATGGCAGAAAGACAGAGAGTGGACATTACAAAACCTATTAAAAGATTTTCCCCTTTTAAAAAGAAATGAAACAAACAACAGTTGTTTCAAACTACTAAATTTTTCTCTCTCTAAGCTTTAAAATGTGTTTGTATGTGTGTCCAAGGATATCATTTTTTTTACACTGATTTAAAAACACCAAAAATGAAACAAATTCTTTTTTTGCTCCTTGTTTGCGAGATGGCTATTTAACTCTTCGTTGGGGGATCTCGTTTATCCGTTTATCCCACTTCTCTTTAATTCGGAAAGGGGTAAATCAAAATAGCCTGTTCGCGGCTTTTTTTAAACAACTTTAGAGAAAAAAGCTTCGAAAAAAAAGTGCAGGCAAAAAAATGAAAATTACCTTTTTAAAATTTTGTCAGCTGCCACAAAGACGAAGAAAAAAAAATATATTTAGAGATAGAAAAATAGGCAGATTTTTGTTCAAAAGAAAGCAAGATTCTTTCCACGAGGTACAAAGGTTCGAACTTCGAAGGCAAAGAAAAAAGAAAGGCACGAAAAAAAGAAAGAGAGGGGACATTTGACGCTTGCTTGCTTCTCTCTCAAAAATATATATCCATTCCAATCTAAAACTATTTTTTCTTCTCTCAAAAACATTGTTGTTTTGATTTTTTTGAAAATTAAAAATAAAATTATATCTATTTTTTTGGAGGAAAAATTCTTTTACTTCTTTTTTTCTTTCTTTCCAAGACCTGTGTTACAAAAGATGATGTCATATTTCACTTATTAAAATTAATTAATTAATTAATTAATTAATCCTTTTTGTTATCACTTATAATCAATGATTGCTGAATTATTACAAAATTTTTGGAGTATAAATTTTTTGCAATGATTTTATATTTATCTTTTTTATTCTTTATTTTTCCATTTTATTCTTTATGCTTTCCATCAGGTAATAAAATAATTGATTACGGTAGTAATTTTGAAAAAAATGCTGTTTTCAAAAATCAATCAAAAATCAATCTTTTTTTTAAAGTAAATTAAATCATGTGAACTAATTTGTTGTTGAAAAACAAGCTAACGATAACAATTTGGAAGATTTAAGTGTTCTTTGAAGCATTCTTTAAAAAAATTGATAAATTGCTATCGTGATTTTTGCTTTTTAAAACAAACTTAATTGTTGATAATTAGGTTCATAATAAATTTATAAATTTTTAAAAATTAACATTTTTTTGGAAAGATTCAAATTTTGAATAGATCTGATAATATTTTAATGTAAAACTGTGAGATATTTTTTTTAAAATTTTTATCATTTTTTAATTACACAATAAATTTCATAACCTTTTGGAGCTTTTAACAATTAAAATAAAAAACTGTATAGTAAAATAGTTTTTTAAAATATTATAATTAATGGTGCATTAAAGCAAAAAATAATTTTAGAAAAAGTTTGTGATTTTGAAATTGGTTCAACCTGTGACTGGTATTTTACAAATCGGCAAGAACTTTTGGAAATTGAAAAACAACAAATATCACATGCAAAAAAGCAATTTTCAATTAATGTTACCTACACTTCATCAGCTTCACAATCTTCAGGGGGTCCCCAAAATGGTGGGGGATTATATCCATCTTTAAAAGGTAGAAATGATGAGAATAATTTTAAAATAGTTGTTGGAATGCTCGGTGGAAATACAGCTGGCGGAAACAAAAATACAACAACAAGTAAGGGAAATTTAATTTTGATAAAGAAAAACTGATATGATAAATCTGCTTTAGATCATTATGCATATTATTCATCAAAGAAGCCAATCACTGAAAATGTTGCAATGGTTGTATCACCATATTATCAGCATAGTTCACATAGTGTATGTTTAAATCCGTTACAAAAATTTTTGGATTTAAAAATTTTAATTGAATTATAAAACTGTTGAAATTGTTTAAAAAAAAGAAGTCGCGTTGAGACAATATTTGTTTTGTCTTAACGCGAAGCGAAAATTTTTAAAACTGAATTTCAAATTTAAAAATCATCCAAATAATCAAAATCATCAAATTTTCCTCCATTTTAGTGTTCAATAACATTTCGATATCGAATTATTGGGGGTCCTGGAGCTTCTATAATCGTTTCCACGCAATTAATTCCACTTCATGCAATTTCTTCGGAAGAGACAACGGAAGAAGAAGCAGCAGATTGGGTAAATCCAACTGTTCGAAAGATTATTCCTTCAACAAAAAGTGAAGCAATTTTAACAAATATTGGAATTGGAGAAGTTGGATATCCAACTCGAATTCGAATTGAATGTCATTCGGGGGAATCTAAAAATACAAATATAATTACCGAATGCTTTATTGATGATATTCGATTGACACAATGTGAAGGTAATTAAATTAATTAATTAAAGTTTTGAAATAATAATTAAATGAATTTTAGAGCATATTTGGCAGCCAAATGTTTGTAGTATGGATTCACAGCCAAAAAGATATTTGTGCCATAAATTTGCTGAACAAAAATGTATTGATTTTGCAGATGTTTGTGATATGCATGATGATTGCCCAAATCGGGAAGATGAAGATAATACAATTCATAATTGTAGTAAGTGCATTCATCTTTTTGATAAAATGATAAAACCAAAAAGATATGGATATTGAAAAAAATTATAGTCCAAAATGTTGGAGACAAAAAGAATTAAAATTTATAATAAAAAAAACTCTATTTAAATGCTCATAAAATTTAAATAATTTAAAAGCTTATTTTTTTAATTGTCAGCTTTTTTTCTTTGATTAATTCAAAGGAGAATTTTTTGCTTTCCTTCTTCGAAGCGGCTCCCCTAAAATGGTATCAGAATTCTGACTGAAATTAAAAGAACAATTTGATTGATTGTTCTTGGCAAAAAAAGTTGTTCTATTTTAAATTAATTTTTAAACATTTTGAATATAAAAAAATTTGGAAAAAAAATATACTTTTGATCAAATTTGTTAAAATTAAAAAAAAACAAATTTTATGATTTTTGAACTTAAAAAAATCATTTTGATCCTAAAAATTGAAAAACAAAAATAGTATTCAAAATTATCAAAATTTATAAAAAATTGATAAAAACTGTAGCTACAACATGCTTTCAGAACTTGCCCCACCATCTGCTCGTTGTGATTTTGAAGAATCTCGATATGAAGGGGGCTGTGAAGATTGGGTAATATATAATTCGGCAAATGCCATAGAACTTATTAAACTTGCATCTGTTGTGGAAGCCATGTCACAATCAAAACTTCGTGGAAATCGAATTTCTGGGGCTTTTCGACAAACTAAAATGCCAACGGATAAAACATATTCAAATCCAAATTCAGGGCATTATTTAATGTTTTCAACTTTTGGGGATGATTATTCGGTGGATGAAAAGTTTGAAGATTCTGGGGGACTCCAATATTCTCATGCCATGACCCCTGTCTTTCCAAGAATGGATCCAAAGTTGAAAGATTCAACAAATAAACTTCATGGAAGATGCATGGTAAAACAAAACCTAAATTTTCAAAAGTTTAATTTATTTAATAATCAAATTTTTTAAGGTTCGATTTTTCTTTTGTCATGTTGGCTCAACGAATTTTCAAATAATTCTTGAACGACTTAAAACTCATCAAAAGAAAGTTATTTGGACTCCTCCAAGGTCATCCCTCGTTGAACCCTGCATTTGGGAGAAAGCTTCCATCACTCTCGACTATCAATCCGGAGAATATTTTCTTAAATTTGGGATCGCAAAAATGAATAATCATAAATCCATGTTTTTAATGGATGATTTTTCTATGTCACCTGATTGTTTTTTAATGAGTAGTATTTTTTTTTTAAATTCTCATATTTAAATTTTTCAAAATCAAAATATCGGTTCACAGATTTGATTAAATTTTTAACGGATCTGTTAAAGTGTTACCCGAATTGATTGAATATGAAACTATTTAAGTTACATTTTTAAAATATCTATAATTTTAGGAAGCGTGTTGCTGGAATCCACGTTACCTCAATCAATAACTTTAACAACTTGCGCCTTATCTGGTCCAATTCCTCCAACGGCGAAACAATGTGAAAATATTTCAGAATTTATAACAAAAACTGATGGAGAATTACCACTTTCTGGGCGAAGATCTTTTATGATTGATAAAAGAATTGAATATCGGTAAGTGTAATCCTAAAATAAAAATGTAAAATAAACACATTTTTCATCTTTTTTTTCAATTAATAGTTGTTTACCAGATACTTATTTGGCCTAAAATTAATGATTATTCCAAAAAACAGTTTTAAAATATTTGAAATTCTATGAAATTTTTTTTTTCAGAATTGAACTTTATGGAGCTTCTGGTGGCTCCCTTCCAACTTCAACGACAAATAATTATGGTGGAATTGTAATTGCAAATTATATTTTTGATCTGGGTGATGAGGTGACATTCGTGGTGGGACAAATGGGTGAAAGTCCATGCAATGAAAGAACGGTAAACTCAAAAATTGATATGGTATTTTGAAATAAAAATTGAAAAATTTTAGATGTCACAAAAGCAACAAACAATTCAATCTTTAATTTGTACAAAAGGTCCAAAACCACAAAATCCAATTTTGGAGGATATCCTTGATCTCCCTGGAACGGGTGGGGGTGGAGCTTCGGCCATATTTGTAAATGGTGCAGCAATTGCAATTGCTGGAGGGGGCGGAGGATTATTTATTGCAGATTCAAAGGTTGGAAAAACTGTTAATTTAAGGTATGGTATTTGTTTCACAACATTTGAACAATAATAATATGAATTTTTCAGTTCAAGTGGTGGAACAAATTTTAAATATGTTTCTCCAACATCGCGTCGAGCCCTTCGCTCTAATAATCCGGACGGAGACATTATTTGGACTTCTGGCTCTGGAGGATCTTTTGATGCAGAAAAAACAAAGTCCAAGCCTCCAATTGATTGCTCAGATTGCCTAATAATGACTGGACAATTTTTATCCCCTTCAAATGCCAAAGCTGGTGGATGCCCAAAAAATCGAAGTTGGATTCTTTCCGGCGGGTTTGGAGGCGGTGGAGCATCTTGTGGACCAGGCGGTGGAGGCGGGGCGGGATTTCATGGGGGCATTTTTGGCTTTAAATCTCATGGCGAAGGTGGCTCTTCAGCTGTTTTTGCACCAGTTCAAAAATTTATTGGTAAAGCTGGAATTAATGATGGAAATGGAAAGATTATCCTTCGAGCTTGTACCCTTCCATGTGGTAAGTTTATTAATTTATATTAATAATAAATGGAAACATAAAATAATAAATGTTTTTTTAGTTGTAAATGCAACGTGTCGATTTGAGGATCCAATTTTGGGACAAATTCCGAAACAATTTTGTGTTTGTAGTAATGGAAGAAGGGTGTCAGGACCGGAAAGCTGTAAAGGAGCAATTGAAGGAATGGTTGGAAAAGTTAAAAAATGTATGTATCATTTAAAGCCACCTTGATACAAATAATTGATTTTTTTAAGCTTTTGATGCAGCACATCCAAAAACTTTGTTAGCTTTGGTTTTTATTGGATTACTGTTATTGTTATCACCGTGTTGTAAGTTTTTTTTCGTTCAAAGAGATGGATATGTGAAATCTCATATTAGTTTATTTTCAAACATTTCGATAAAAAACAAAAAATAAAATCAAAATAAAAAAATACTAATCGTTTTGCTCCAGAAGGGAATCGAACCTCATAGCTTCGGATCACTAATCTGCTGCACTACCACTGAGCTATGAAGACAAAACTTTGTTTTCAAATTTTGAAGATACTATTTTTTTTTAATTTTCTACTACTTCAATTATGCCACATTTTTAGGCTGTTGCATTTTATATCGTTCACATACGCATCGAAAAAAGACAAAAGCATTCAAAAATTTTCATAATGAACTTCAAATGATTGCTACGGATCCGTTAGGAATGGGAAATGGGGGTGGAGCAATTGTGACCCGAGGATCAATATCTTCAAATGGACAACTTAATCTTATTACTGGTAATCCAATTTATCAATATACTGATCTCTTTGATGTTCCACATATTAATCGAGAATGGTGTGAATTTCATGAGTAAGTTTTTCATTACAGTAATATAATTTTTTTGGTAAATTTATTTATTTATTAAAACACTGGGGAATAATTTTAGCGTAATTGGCCATGGAGCATTTGGAGAAGTTCGATCGGGGACTTTTAATCGGCCAAATGATACTCCTCTAAAAGTTGCAATTAAAACTCTCCCATTTGAATCAAATCCAGAAATAATTCATGATTTTCAAACTGAAGCAAAGATATTAGCAAATTTTGGGCATCCAAATATTGTTCGATTTTTTGGTGTTTGCTTTGATACATATCCAAAATTCATTGTTTTGGAGTTATTAGAAGGCGGAGATTTAAAGAATTATCTTCGAGAATGTCGTCCTAAAGGATCATATAATAGTAGTACCGGGTCATCATCGGTTCCACAATCTCCAACTTCTCCAGCTTCTGGAGGGCCCTCCTTTCAATTAATGATGACAGATTTGGTTCAAATAAGTTTGGATGTTGCAAAAGGATGCGAATATTTGGAATGCAATAAATTTGTACATCGGGATATTGCAGGTACTTATATGGTTTTAATTAATTCTAATAATATTTATCTTTTTTTAGCACGAAATTGTCTTTTAACAAGTAAAAATCCATTAATGAGAACAGTAAAAATTGCGGATTTTGGAATGGCTCGAGATATTTATAGGTAAAAAACTAACGAAATTATTTTATTTATTTTGGATAAATATTGTTTTTGTAGAAATGATTATTATCGAAAAGGTGGAAGGGCATTTTTGCCAGTGAAATGGATGCCACCGGAAGCATTTTTAGATGGCATTTTTACGAGTAAAACTGATACATGGGCATTTGGGGTGCTACTTTGGGAGGTTTGTTTCTTTTTAATTGACGGGAAAAATATCTTTTGTTTATGTTTTACAAAAATAGTTATCAGTGATAACTTATCACTAACTTTCCATAAATAAAAAATATTTGAAAAAAGTTTTTTAGTAATTCAGTTGACGATTTTTTGTTTGTAATGAAAAATAAGTGATGAAACTTTAAATTTTAGATTTTTTCATTGGGATATACACCATATCCAGGTCGACAAAATCAAGAAGTTATGCAATTAATTGTTAGTGGAGGCCGTTTAGATCCACCCATTGGAACACCTGATGAGGTAATACTCGTTTCATCGTTGCATAACTTCAATATTAATTATCAATTTTATAGATGTACTCTTTTATGATACGGTGTTGGGAAACACATTCAGAAGCTCGTCCAACATTTAAACAAATTGTAGCATTTTTAACAGAAATGGTTAAACATCCAAAAGTTTGTGATGCCCCACTTCCCCCAATTGTATATAAACATGGACATAAACCATCCATGACACCTCCAACAACTCGGTCATCTGCTCCCCCAGGGGATAATGATCAAACAAATCCAATTTCAACCGCATCTCAGGCTACTATCAGCACATTTGTGACATCCATGACTGAATCCACTACAACAAGTTCATATGACTCAATGCCAACAAAGGGGGAAGGCGTTACACATAATCTTTGTCCTCCATATGAAACAAAGTTGGCAAAACCAATTATGAGTTTAGCGCCTCTTGAACGGATTGCCTCTGGGGATGATTCTATTTCATCACACGATGAATCAACCCTTCACGACAATTGTTCTGTGAAACAAAGCCCATTTAAAATTGAAAAGCAGCCATCTCTTCGACAATCAAAACCTAGTGAAAGTAATTTATCCCAAAATGCATCCGCGACTTCTGCCGTTCCATCAACGTCTACATCAACGTCAATTCTTCCATTTCATAAAAGAATATTTCGAAAATCTATGGAAAAACAACCTAAAACTGGATCTTCCCAACCATTGATAAAAGGATCTCTGTCAAGTGCGGGATCTTCAACTTCATCAAGTCCTCCATCAACTCAACCCCCAAGTCGTCCACCCAAGCGAGCAATTAACAATTCTCCGCCACTTCCATCACAGTTAATTTAAACAATATATTTTTTTTCGGTGTTGTCTAAATTTCAAAATTTATGTATTTTATTTTGCTCAAATTTTTTTTAAATCGGGTATTCTTTTGAATGGTAATAAATTTTTTTTATCATATGAAATTATTGTGTGTTTGAATATGTTCAAGTTGATCAATTACAGTTTTTTAAGAAGTATTAAACATAGATGAACCATATTCATAATGTGGGCGGATAATTTTTTCGCACTGGTAACAATTTTTCGAAGTACTGAAAAAATGTATTATTAGCATTTGCGGATGTAGTCTCCAAGTGTTTATTGATGGACCATTCATCTTTAATATAAAAACAAAAGATGCACCAAATTGAACGTGGAAAGATTTTGTCGGAGCAACAGCCACAATAATATAACAAGCTCTGGGGATCAGCCAGGGTCGACGGCGACTGAGATTTTCCCAGCGCCTTTTATACTAACTCAAATGTTTAGAAGGAATATACAAATCAAGAGGTTTTAACAAGAGAAAAGAGAAGGAGTCCTTTCAGCAAAGAGGAAGATTTGGTATTAAGACAGTTCTCCGACTACCGTTTCCCCGACTAAGGGATTTATTCGGTTAAAATACGACCCCCCCCCCCCCCCCCAATTTTCAAAAAAAAAACTTCCTGCCTTTTGCCTAGGGACCGTCAACAAATTTTTTTTGACAAAAAAGGAACTTTTTCATGGGACTGAAAAAAATCAAAGGAAAAGCTTGAAAAATGAAAAACCGGGGTCTCTCGCCGGAGAACGTTCTTAATTCTGGCGCTTTTAAATTTAAATTAAAAAAAATGGAGCCATTGTTCTCAGAAAATCCTGGAGTATCAGAATATATAAAATTTATTATTTTAGCAAAAAATTTTTTTTTCGTTGACGGTCCCTACTTTTGCTAAAACAAATTCCGAGTTCTCAGGAATTTGCTTTGTTACCGCTCTAGCCACGTGGAGGCAACAGTTTTTAATGCACCAAAGGATACCTACCCCCCCCCCCCCCCCCCTGTGATAATCCCAAAATTTTGCGCCACCCAGCATTTTTTTTCTGTGCCAATCAGCGTGCGAAAGTCATACCGGGTCGGACAATTTGCTCATGTGTGGTAAAAAAAAACTTTAGCGATTGTTTTTTTACCCAAATGGCATTCGGGGAGTAAAGTGTTGCTTGAAAAGTGCAAATAAAAAAGGGCACTGTATTTTTTTTAACTACAAAAATTTGTAATTCAAAAAATGTAGTGTATTTTTATTGTATTTAAAGCATAATACATTTTACACTGTGCATTTCAGTTTTTAGCTATCAACAACAAAAGAACTAGGATTGTATTCCACCCAAATGCGTGTATTCTGAAATCAAAAGTTTATGGAGAATAAAGAAAGAATGATTGTACAAACACATTCCGCTTTTAATGATACATAATAAAAAACAATGACTTTTTTCTTACAGTATACCTCATTAATTTTATTTTCGAGTACAAAGCGGTTTTTTGCAAATTTTGATTGAATTTGCGAACGACAAAAAGCAATGCAATAAAACTTGATTTTTAACCTTTACAGTTTTTTGCGTTATCATTTTTCTTCTACATTTATATCACTCACATTGAACTGCCCTCAATCACGGGCAATAATTAAAAAAATGAAAATAAAAGCTCAAAAAAGGATGTTGAAGTATAACGTTACTGTAGGTAACTTTAAGCTCAAAATTTTTTATCTCTACAAATGCGAATTTGAATCTTCTTCGTAACATTTTATCAATTCGTTCAAGCTGATCATTATGAAAATATCATATCAGAAAAAAAATGACAAAACGCTGTGTAAAACCGGAATCCATATGTTTCATTTTTTTGTAACCGAAAGAAAGAAAGGAAAAAGTATTTCTTATCATTATCTATTTTTAGCCAAGAATTTTTGTAATTTGTATATTAACCTTCACAAAATCATTTGATTTAAAATTGACATTAATCAAAGTGTTGCATTTATCGATGAAGGTCAAACAGCATTTAGCAATTTTTTAATACTTGCTTTTTTATTATTACAACTTTACTTTGATTAATTGTAATAGTTTCAAAAACGAACCCTTTCCTTTTTTTGTCACGTTCTTGCTCATTTTTTGCAATCATTTTGCAATTGATGTAGAGGTTTTCAATTAATACTGTCGTTTTTTTAAGTTTAAATTTATTTGACAGTTTCAAAATTCCGAAGAATCTTATTAATCTAAGGGGCTGTTCAGATATGACGTCATACGAAAATGGGATTTCCGTGATAATTTTCCTTTGATCTATTGCCGCACATGAAAAGTGGTTATAAATGGCAGAACTCCGCCCCCCTCCCTTTGCATGATGTCATATCTGGACAGACCCTTAGGTCCAATATTCCTTCATGAAAGGTAATAAAGCTGATCAGTGAAAATTTTTGATTTGTCAAACAAGAATGCGCTTAAATTACAATGCTTTCGCGAACGACTGGCAAGTAATAATTTGGCAGTCTCTAGGTCACACATTTTCATTAGCGAGCCTCTTCAAATTTTTAATTGTTGCATTGTTATAATTTAGAAATAAACGCTGTGCCCGAAATGGATAAAATCATTTTTATTCCAAATGGTGATTTTGATTTATGGAAAAATGCTGTTAAAGAAGTAAGATTAATTTTATAATAACACAAAAGACTTTGATTTATTTATTTTGATTTATTTATTGGTAGAAAGAAAAAATAAATTGCATATTTCATAAATTAAGTCGTTTAAAATCTCTTTAAAAGTATTGTATTGTTTTCAGACAGCTCTTCATGAAAACTGGATATTTACTGAAGAAGATTACAATCATTGGAATGAAGGATTTGGTTCAAATAATTTCAATTTTTTGGTTGCTGTTGAAACAAACGGTAAAAAAATTGTGGGTCATATCGCATGGACTTTTTATGATTCAATAAGCGCTTCCGAAACTATAGCAACCGCTGGAGTATTATTTGTTTCACCTGAATACCGACGAACTGGTCTTGGATTAGAATTGACAACTAGAACACTTAAAGATCCAAGAGGTACAAAGTACAACAAGGCTGTAATTGGTGTGGGAACTATGACAAAAAAATATGCTATGCTCGGGTTCAATAAATACCCTGATTGGCAATATGAGGATATGGAAGCTGACACCAAAGAAATTAATCACGAAAATTTAGAAAAAAATCGTTTAGTTAAAACTATTTCCTTCGAATCTGTGGATTTTAAAGAATTTGTTTGTTATGATTCTCATATTACTGGAGGCATCCGAAGAGATGGATTTATCAAAAGGTTCATGGAATCTAAAGATGCATTTTCAAAAGTTGCGACAGATTGTGATGGAAAAATTGTTGGTTACGGTAATATTCGTGTTGGATCTAACAAACAACTTGCTATTGGTCCTCTTTATGCTGATTCTGGAGATATTGCGGAAACATTGTTGAAGGACATCCTTAAATCAATCAACCACATTACTCAGTATAATAAAATCTTCTATTATCCATCTACTTCAAATAATCATGCAAAAGAAATTTTTTTTAAATTAGCTTCTAACAAAGTCAGAGAAAATGATAAAATGTTTGTTCAATTTAGTGATACTATCCCAAAGGTTTGTTATTTCTATGAAAATACAATGTTGATGTTAACAAAGAACTTTCAGATAAGCGCCGGAAAAATTTTCTCGATTACAGAATATGGTTTAGGCTTTTGTTAAATGTAGTTTTTTCTGTTTTTGTGCCTATTTTTTATATAAAGTTATAGTGTCGACATTTAAAAAAATTTGCTACTTGTAATTCACTGGTGAGGAATTTTTCCAAATTGGTACCCCTGAATTCCTTAGGTATTGAAGGGATTCAATCGTACACCCAAAGGAATGAAGGTTGTCAAACTTCAGAAGCCTGAAGCATCGCTGGACGAAACTTTTGTTTCGTTTTGCGAGACAATAAGTTTCATGGAACCAAATGTGTCAAAGTTACTCAAAAAATGAAACAAAGAGAAAAAGTGCGGAAAATAGAGTTTTTAATCAATCTTTGTATCAAATTTTAGAAAAAAACAATGAATTTTCCGAACTAGAAAAAAAGATGTTTTGCAAAAACATTTTTTTAATAAATTTAAAAATAAAAACTAATTTTCGAAAACTCAAGATTCGTTTCACTTTACAATCTGGCTCTATTATACAGACATTTAATGGACAAAAAATCATTTGGGGCAGGCTTTCTCGTCAATTGTATCTTTTATACGTATCCACGGATATCACTAAATAATTTTTTTAAATCTTTTTTTCAAAAAAAGACTTAAAAATGAAAAGTGCTTTTAAACATTCATTTATTAATTTTCTCGATTCCCAACTTGAAATTGGTTACAGCATTTTGGGGTTACTACATTTTTTTAACTTTTACGCCATTTTTTAAAAAGACATAGGAGTAAATTTAGCAAATATTAAGTCAAGCAACATGACTAACATTGTAAATGGAGAAAAAATATGAAGTTTAAACCAAATACAGTTGAAATTATTGCAATTAATGAAATTAAAACTGTGATAATAAAAAAAGCAAGTGTAAATTTATTTCACTGATTCTGCAATTGTGTTCGAACATGTTTCTATTTTTTCAATTTTTTTTGTGCATAACTTTCTTCCAAAAGTTTTTTTTGTTTTACCTATTATTCTTTAACAAAGTATTTTGCGGTAATAAAATTGTTTCATTTGCCCGTGATTCAATGTGAGTGATATAAATGTAGAAGAAAAATGATAACGCAAAAAACTGTAAAGGTTAAAAATCAAGTTTTATTGCAAATTTTATTGCATTGGTTTCTGTCGTTCACAAGTTCAATCAAAGTTTGCAAAAAACAGCTTTGTACTCGAAAATAAAATTAATGAACAGAGCATGTGTTTTGAGTAGGCCGAGATTTTTAGGAGGTATCTTCTTTTGCTCCGCCTTAATATTTTTCTTCCTTACAATAAGATAGCCATTACCTATGTTGTCTCTTATTATAATAAAGTTGTAGTTTTCATTCGTTGATAGAAGTGATGTAACTTTTGATGATTGTTAATGTTTAACATATATTACTGAAAAAATGGGCGGGTAAAACGAACATGTTGGACACAACTTACATACAGCATAACTAATAAATAGACTTCGAATTTTAGTTGTTGTATCAATTCCATACTTATTTTTGATTTCTTTCCGTTCGCATACATTTTGGAGTAGACATCTTTTAAGTTACTTTGTAACTCCTCGTTACGGCAGCAAACAAACTAGTTTTGTATAAAATTACAAACATCTTTATCTTATCAGTTTTTTCATAATGAACAGCAAATTGGCTTTTCCGCTACTTTGTACGATGAACACCATTTCATCTTCAAATGATGAAAAAAACATTCTTCAGTTTTTTCATCCTTTATCTGGTGAGTTTTGATTTATTACTTTGACTGAGCGGTGTCAATACCGATAATGTATGCATCTTCCAAAGCTTCTTTTTTTACAATTATGGGATATGTTTGTTCCAGTTATCAATATCGCACAGGTGCTCTCAAAAAGTTAATTATGTTTACTTCTGCTTTTTTGGCTTGTTTAACTATCTTTGACAAACCAAATGCATAAATCTAATCGGGTTTTCAGTAATTACAATATTAAGAACCCTATTTTATTATTATAATAAAGTACGTCCTAAAGAGAAACATAATAATTGTATTTTAGTGACTAATGAAAATGATATTATTGATCATGAATTCATTCTCAAAGCTAGGCAACTTAAATCCTCTATTTTGAAAAATGCCATTTTAATTCATCAGATTTTGTCCGAAATCCAACCATTCAAAGTTACCACATATGAAATTGAAAGATCAGTTAAAACATTGGATAGAGTTTCTACTAATTTTGAATATTATTCCAAAAAAGTTAACCGTATTTCTGTTTATATGCCGTCAAATCTTCCACTTTATTCTTTTATTCTTTTCGGTATTATTCCATCGTTTATGGTTTACGAGAAACTTATTGTAAAACCAAATCAGCTTATGCGAGACAAAAATATTTTTGGAAGAATTTGTCAAGCTTTGAATATTGAAACTGAATTTCAAAATATTGAAATTGTATACGATGAGACACAAAAATTCACTGATGTTTATGTTCCCAACTCTGATATTGTAATTTTCACTGGATACAATAAGAATCGTGACAAAATTTTGTCTTTATTAAAACCGGGAAGTTTATTGATTTATAATGGATCGGGGCATAATCCAATTGTCGTTGGCAAAAATGCAAACATTGAAAAAGCAGCTAAAGATGCTTGTTATGCAAGATTTTTTAATTCTGGTCAAGACTGTGCTGGCCCTGATGCAATTTTAGTTCATAAAGACATTGTTGACAAGTTTATGAACAATTATTTATCTGAAGTCAATATGTTGAAAGTTGGAACTTACGATAATGAAAACGTTGACGTTGGACCTATTCCAAGAAAAACTGAATTGCAAAAATTTTTGAATTTGTTACATGACACTGATACCAACAAGATAATAGCTGGTGGTGTTATTGGTAAGTAAAAAAATAAGTTATTTAAAGAGAATGAATGCAGTCAAAAAAGTTTCCGTTTTTTAAAAGCATATTACTTTCATAACTTTATTAATTATAATTTTGGTTTTAAATCTTTTTTTCAAAAATTTTGAAAAATCTATATAAAAAAAACCATTTGGGTATGGATTATTTATTTATTAGAGTTTTCACAGACTGTTTTTTTAGATATGAAACAAAATATTTTATATCCAACAGTAATTTGTGACAAATTAAATGATAAAAGTAATCTCCAAGAAGTTTTCGGGCCAATATCATTTGTTTATACTTACGGCCAAGATGTTGATGTCAGTTTATATTTCAACGACAAAAATGGGACATATGCAAGAAATAAAATGTATGTTTCCTTATATGGCCAAAATGATTATGTTGAACGCAGAAATGATAATACTCATGCAGATGCAACAAACAATGTTCATTGCAATGGTATTGGTATAATATTATATGATAAAAGTGTTCATGATTATGAAGAAGGTGATAAAGCATATGGTGGATATTCTTTGGGTGCATCTGGCGTCTATTATAAAATTAATGAAACCACTTTCAAAAGCAAAGCCATTCCAATTTACGTTCCAGATATTATTGCTTCGCATGTTGACGGGAAATTATTTATGAAAACAAAGGTTACGAAAACTGCTGATAATTATAAAATCATGAATCTTGTTGAACCTTTCAAAGACAGTGCTAAAAGAAGCTTTAATGATAACTTGGTTTTTGGATTTATTTGCAACTTTTATGAAGATAAAAATAACAATTCAGTCAAGATTTTCACTGTATTTCTCTGTCTGCGAGAGCGTAATTTATTACAAGAAAATGAATTTAAAAATCAAATGAAAAAACTGATGTCAAAACCTGATATTAATATTGTTTATAATATTAATTACGAAATAACTTTAATATCCAAACTTAAAAGTGTCATTAATGATGTTGAAATTAATTCGTGTGAATTTTCGTATTCAATTGCAGGCTCAAAAGTTGGTGTGATGGGAGACAAAATTCTTTTATCATCTTTAACATCAACAACGAACAGATTACTGAAATGCGATAAATCCAAAAAAAATTAAAATATTTGTTATTGCAATAGTCATTGAACAAAATGCCTTCACCATTTTTTAGCAATGTTAATTTAAATTTTTTTAGCTATTTTCATAAAGAATTTTTCGAAAAATCGTTACTGGGGTATTCAAATATTAATTTTATAATTCATTAAAAAAACTACGGCAACAAGAAAAAGGATTTGACCAATAATAAAAAGTAACACATTAATGAATATTCTAATACGAAAAAATTAATTTTTCAAAAACTCTGGAGCAGGAATGGATGAAACTTTTCGCGAAACAATGTCGAAAGTTTCTTGGAAAACGAAATGCAAAAAAATTGAAATTTTTACTGAATATGTTTTTATGAATTTAAAGCAATTCCAAAAATTAGAACGCTATTCCAAAAATTGGAAGGATTTTTCCAGTTGCTGAGAGGCCTAATCTCATGTTTTTGTATTTTTTTGCCCTTCATTTATGATTATAAAGTGTGTTGAAGAAAGCTGTCATGTAAAAAAGGGAAAATGTTTTAAAATAAAAGGTGTTGATAAATTACTTAAAATAAATTATAATGAGATTAATTTAGATATAATATCATATAACACTTTTATTTTTTTCATTCATTATTTATTTGTTGTCACCAATTTTTTTTATCATGGAGCTTGTTCGCATTGATACTCCTTTTTTGCTATAACAATTACATGCAAAAAGTTAATGGATGAACAAAGAAGTCAAAAACAGGAGTCAGCGAAGAGTAGAAACCACTGTTCTCAAATGATCAAAGAGAAAGCGCCTTTTTCGGGGTTCGAAGCCAGAGCCGATAAAAAATGTCCGGTATCCCACTGTTTACAGTATATATTTAAAAATTTGAATAAATAATTTTAAGGCACTTTATTACTACTTTTGTTTCCTTCATTTTAAATTTAACAACAGATATATAAATAATAATAGATTTGTATTAAGCAATTGAACCATACCAATTTGGTTGTTCCTCTCCTTCCCCCGTTTCAACGGGATCATAAAGAGATATAATACTTTGTTCGGTGCAACTATTTTTCATTAAATTTATTTGTTGATCTGTTAATTTTCGCTGCTTTCTTCGACAATATTCTTTGTAAATTGTATGAAGGGTATAAAAAAGTAGCAAGAATCCTGCGAATGAAATTATTGACGTTAATGAAAACATTTTATATGCATCAATATGTTTTGGAACGGCCTAAAAATGCATGAATATATTTTATAAAAGAGCATTATTAATAAAAAAGATGCTTACAGCTTTTATTTGATAATATGGACTTGGGGGAAATGTTGATGCAACAGGATCATAATTATCCAGATGCATTTTGGAAGTGATACTGTAATAGGGGTACTGTAATAATAATTATATTAGGGATTCTAAAAATGTTAAAATTGTTAAAATTTATAAAATTGTTTTTTTCTGAAAAAATTCTGAAATGTTAAAAATACATGGATATTTTCAAAGCATTTTTATATAAATAAGTTGTTATCTGACAACTTTTCTATAATTTAATTAAAGAAAGCAAAGTAAGTGGAAATAAAAATTAAACAAAAAAACCAAAAAAAATTAGCTAATTTAAAAAATTTAAAAAACGCAAATTTTTGAACATTTTTAAAGTGAATATATCTGAAGCACTTGAATTCACAAAAATTAAATTCTAACAACTGTAGTTTTAGAAAAGATAACTCATTTAATTCCAATATCTTTCTTTTAAAAAATGGCTCAAAATTATTGGCTTCTTTCAAAATTAATTGAATGGAAAAAAGAAAAATTTCTTTAATAAAAATATTATAATGTGTTCTTAATGGCATTCTTTAATAAAATAAAAAATGAAATTAAGGATTAGTGATTAGTGATTGCCCAGATCTGACGTCAACCAAAAAACCAAAAATTCTGAAACTCATCCTTCCTTGCCATCAGCAGCTTTTTATGCCGCCTTTTAAAGTCGCAACAGATTTTGCGCTGACCTCCCCACCCCCCTCAAAAGTGACAGATTTGGACAGTCCCTTTATCACTTTTAAGGAAACACTTGGATATACCAAAAAACAATATGGAAATTTAAAAAACACGTAGCAGCTTTCATAAATCCAAAATGTAAAATACGAAAAAAAAATAGCGGAAAAACTTGAAATTCTTTTTTTTTCTTCAAAATTTAAGGGAAACAAATTTTAGCTTTTGTTATCAAAAAAAAATTTTTTTTTTTTTTTACAAACCCGAAAAAAAGCTGTCAAATTTATAACAAAAAAAGTCTCTAAAGTGTCCTTTTGTGTTTCTTTTTTTTTTCATATTTTATTTTTCAAAGAAAAGAATAAAAAAGTTAGCCGACAGACAACAACCTAAAAACCCCGAGGAACAACAACTGAATTATTATGGACGGAAGTTAGCCCTTCCTTAAAGAATAAAAAAAATATGTAAACAAGTAAAAAAAGATGGACATATTTAAGTTTGCCCAAAAAAAACATAGGAGAAAATTTATTTTATTTTATTGTTGTTTGGGATAATAAAAAAGAAAGAAAGACTACGTTTTTTTGGAAGAAAAAAAAACTGTTTTGCAACACTTTTTTTTTATTTCTTGGAAAAATACCGGAAGTAATCGTTTTGGAAAAAAAAGGGGGGGAATCTGTGTCATGGAACAGGAAGGAAAAAAAGTAAATTCTTTAAGCTACAACAATTTTTTAAAAAGATAGTAGCACTTGGAATAACCCTGAATTAATCTTTCTATTGTTCAAAACTTTTAAATTCGTTTTATTAAAATTTTTGTAAAAAACTGTGATAATTTTTTAACCACAATAAAAACATTCGTTTAATTCTTAATTTTAGTTTAAAAAAAGTCAAAAATTATAAAATTGGCATATTTTATTTAAATTTTGAACCACAAAAAAATCTGCAAAAACTCTATCAAAAATAGTTAAAGCTTTTCATTGAAAAATTTGAGGTTTTAAAAAAGGCTTGAATTTCTTCTCTGTAAAAAAATCAAAAATATATTTTAAACAATTTTTTTAATAATTTTGAAACTTTTTTAATTGAATTTATTATGCCAGAATTGAATAGCTTTTTTTCAAGGCAAATAATTATCGTCCAAAAAAATATTTATTATTTATCACCATCAAAAGTTTGTTGCAAAAAACTGTTTTCCTTTTAAATTTGAATTTTTGGAATATTCCAGCCTCAACTAAAATGAACTCTGTTAACCAAAACTGCCACGAAAAAAAAATATGGTAAAAATTTAAATAAATTTTTTAAGATAAAAAAAGGAAGAGGACCTGCCACCCTATGTTCAAACACAAAAAAAAATGAATAAAAATAACTTTGTTTATATTTTTTGGGAGACCTTCTAAAAATTTTTCTTTTTACGATACTCATGGGGAAACCACCCTTTTAGAGACTTGCGGGTTTTTTTTAACAAAGAACCATAAGAAACAAATGTTGATGGTGTAGCTTTTTTGGGAAGGGCACTTTTTTATATATAGAATAAAAAAAAGTTTAAGTAAGTCTTCTCACACTTTTGCGTGATCATATTTTCTTTGTTTTCCAAAAAAACAAATATATGAGGAAATGAGTATATCTGTGACAGTTTTTTTTATATAAATTTTAGAGAGCGTGTGTGATGACGATAATTGTAAAAAAAAGAGATAAATAAACAAAAAAGATAGAAATTTCTTTTTTTTGGGGAAGGGAGTTGTTGTTACAAGTTATTGCTGCCGAAATTTGGGGGGGGGGGGGGGGGGGGTGAAAATGGAAAAAAGATTTCTAGGGTCAGAGTTTTTTTGTAAAAACAAAAAAGTTCGAAATGAAAGCTCTTTTTTTGAGAGTATAATAAAATTTGACAGATTTATTAGTGGTAATGCAATTTTCTTAATAAAAGAAGAAGAAAAAAGCATGATGCTTTTAATGTAAAAAGAAAGTTTTTGTTATCGGATACTTTTTTTTGTCAAAATTCTATTTTTTTTATCATCATGAGTTTGAGATTACTCGTGACGCAAATAATGCATACGTGCGTTGCTGGTAAAACATAAAAGTTTCCTGGTTTTTATTTATGGAGAAAAAAAAAGTGGGATTCAGGCATCCCTGAATAAATGCGTGTCAAATTTCTGGAAGGCATCTGTTTTCTGTTGCAAATATTTATAAATGGTTTAACAAATTTTATATTTAAAAAAAAGTAAATATTAGACGGTTTCGAGAATTCCAAGCAAACCACCCCACCCCCCCCCCCCCATCATTGATTCAACAAACAAAATATGTTTAACTTTTTTCAAATGTTTCCAAAATTAACATCTCTAACAAGTTTATACCTCTCAAATTTCAAAAAAAAATGTGCCCTTTAGAAATTAGCAAAGTGCCAAAACCAGATATATCTTTCTGTCTCTCGTTCGTTCGTTCGTTCGTGTAAAAGTGTAATTTACACAACGCATTTTTATTTCGTCCCAAAAAAAAAAAGAAAACGAAGCCATGGAAAAAAAATTAGATACTGCAATATTTTTTGTTATTACATTTTTTTGTGTTTGGATTAACGGCAATGGCAATGCCATTGGAAGCCCCTTTAAAAGTGGCTTTAAAATGAATTAAATTTTTAAAAAAAAGAAGCAAAAAAATGTGTGTTACCAAGGTAATAAAAAATACAAATATTTATCCTTCTTCTGACAAAATAAACAAATAAATACATTTTCTAATTTAATTATTTTGTGAACTTTAAAAAATAACTTTGTCTCATCTATGATTTATTAACTTTTTTTAAAGTTTTTACGCAAATTAGCATACTGTAATTAAATTCAAAAGCCATAATTTTTAAAAAGAAAAACTGATGTTTGAAAAAAATAAAATTTAATTTTTACTGAATTTAATTTAAAAAATTCAGTTTAATTTAAGTGAACAGAAAAGGAATCATAACGTTGCACAATTTTTTAATAATATTACAGTAATCAATGTTCAAAAATGAATATTATCACAAATTAGTCAACAGTGTAGAAACAATGGAAGCAACAATGAAAACGTTTATGCAAATTTGTACAAATAAAATCCTTTTTTTGCATTCCATCAAAATGGAATGATTTTTATTTTGTTTCATATTTTTTTTACAAAAAGTGACACAAAAAAAACTGCAAAAAATTTTGGTGAATGTAAAAAGTTCAAATGCTTGTAAGTTTCTTTTTTAACCCCTTTCATTCAATAATATATTCATCATTTTTAGAGTTCAGAAGATGCCAAAAAAGATTCAGATTCCAAAAGATGTTTGTTTTAAATTTATTTTGTATTATTTTAAAGCTAGCTTTAAAACTTGTTTTTTTAGCAACAGATGTAAGTCGAGCAAGTCCATCAAGTCAACGATCAAAGCGGCATGAAAGTAATAATAATAATAATCCAGGATCAAAAGAAGCAGCAAGTCGAAGAAAAAGTAGTTAGTTTGTTATTGTTAATAATTTTGGCGGAAATTTTAAAAAAAATTTTTTTAGAAAAGCAACATAAAAAATCCTTGGATGATTCGAATCGTTCAAAACGGCAACAAAAAATTGATAATTCAACGGATGGATGTGGATCAGCAAGACAACAACAACAACAAAAGAATTCTTTTGAAAAAGGTTCTGGGGAAATGATTGCATCAGCGCGAACTGTCCGAAAATCCGCGGAAAGTCTTGAACGGCGTTCATCTCGAAGGGAAAAGAATCGATCAGCAGAAAAATTGGTTGAATCAAAACTTCAAAAAGTTAAACGTATATTTTCTGGTGAAAAAATTGATGCTCCACCAAAAGATAATCATTTATGCTCGGATACATTTGGATATGGCCCAGAATTTTTGGATGAATGGTTTGAAGAACCTCAAACAATTGAATGGAAGGTTGAACCACCGAAAAAAGTGGTAAGTTATTTTTTTTAAATAGAAATATCTGAATTTTCCCGGCACATTAGTATCAACTAATTCTAATTTCAAAATGTTTTCAAATATTGTTTATGTGTGGCCTACTATTATTTGTCATACTGTAACATTTAGATGTCGTATACTGTATTACCATATATTTGAATACATTATTACTACAGTATGACGGTGTAAAGCGCAATGTTTTGACAATAGATTTTTGTTTGCATTTTATTTACCATAATGGTTACTGTAGCTTTTCGACAGCTACAGTAACCCTTATAAATTCTCAGTTTTTTAGCCTGTAATCAAAGTATCAAAAACTCTTATCATTTATGAAGTTCCAAAACAGCTGGCAACAGAAATTGAAATTGGTGATATTTTATATAAATTTAATGATTTACCTTTAACAACTCGAGATGAATATACTCGACAGCTATCATTTACAATGAAGAATCCAGATTTTCAAACTCTTACATTTACAATTCTTCGTCCAATTAAATCTAAACAAATTCCTGAGAAAGAACTTTCAAATGTTTTTTCAAAACTTCAACAACCCCAAGGTTTCGAAATTTTACCAACACATTATGAATATTTTACTGTATTTTTAACAATTGCACCAAAGACAATCCTTGGTGTTACAATTAAAGGATATAATGGAAAAGTGTATGTTTCGGGAATTGAAAATAAGCATACTTCAATCGCATACAAATGTTTGTTGGTTGGTGATGCAATTTTGGCAATTGAAGATCAAGCTTTATCTGGTGTTAAAGATACCGATGAATTGTTATGTACATCATTTGCAAAGAAAAAATTTGTAAGTTTTTGTATATTAAGTTAATTTAATAGCTAGGATTGAAAAAATTTAATATCGGATATATGATATCCCGGATATATCAAATCCAGCATTGTAGATATCTAATATCACTTTTTTTAGGTTCGATTGATAATAGAAAGAGCCAAAACTCCAGCGGGTTTACGAAATGTTAAACTTGCATTAAGCATTGAAAAAACGTATGAAGTAAATCCTCGAATGACGGAAGATGTCACAGATATATGTCAACGGCAAATAAAATTTATGAATAAACATTCTGATTTAAAACCTGATAGTAGGATCATCCATCAACAGTATGTCATTATTTTTGTATATTTAATTTTATTATAAAATATTGATTTATTTTTAGTCATCCACCCCGAGCTTCAACCTCTCATATTGATGTTGCAAAAGAATCAACAGAACTTCCAATTTCAACGGATGTCAATAATCTCCAACTATTAGCTCCAACTCCACCGGTTCCAGCTGTAGCTCCTGGAACAATTGGATCTTTTAATCCATTAGAAACACCTTCAAAACGAGCTGTAAAAAAGAGAACAATTAGATAAACAGACTTTTTTATTATTAATTTTGTATTTAAAATGAAAGAAAAAATTTTATATATTTTTTTTTAAAAAAATATTTGTGAAAAATTAATTGATAAATATTTTTTTGGTATCTAAATTTATTGGATTATTTAAAAAAATGGTTGAACTATTTTTTTTAAATATTCAACTTTCTTTGAACTCGGATGACCTAATTACATTCAATGGAATCCGCGATGATTCGATAGGTGTCTTTTTTCAACCTTCCCTTTTTTTTGGAATCAAACTGTTGCTGCTGCCCTAAATTTTCAACCAACTTTTTTTTCAGTGTTAAAAAAAACCGTTAGTTGATTTTTTTGTTTATCAAACGTTGTTGCACTTTTTTTGATCAACCAAAAAAGATGCAATTGGCAAGTCGAGAGGCAACTTTTCTTGCCTCTGTGGCTTCAACCTTTTGTATTATGTCTACAATAATTCTTCTTCCAATTATGCATATTCAATTTCAACAAAGGATGAGTCTTATGCTTGGGGATGTTGAACTTTGTCAGGTATGTGGGGATTTATCAGATCCCCTTCTAAGTTAATTATTTTAAATATTTTAGTTGGAATCTCGAGATATTTGGAAACAAATGTCCACAGCTGCAACTCCAAAAAGACATCGAGTTGAACGTGATGCTGGAGGTGGGGCCGGATATAGTGCCAGTGGAGGGGCAGCAAATCCATATGCAGCTGCAAATATGGGAGGTGGAAGTTGTTGTGCCTGTACCCAAGGTCCTCCCGGTGCTCGAGGATCTTCTGGAAAAGACGGCAATCCAGGAACTGATGGAAATCCAGGGGGTGGTGGTCGTCCTGGAAAAGATGGTGGATATCTTCCAGCTCCACAAGGAAATGAAAATCATTGCCAAAAATGCCCTCCTTCGTTACCTGGCCCACCTGGACTCCCAGGAACAAAGGGTCAACGAGGACCTGCTGGTTTCCCGGGAAAAGCTGGCTCTAAAGGTGCTAACAATCGACCGGGTCCTCCTGGCCCTCCTGGAACAAGAGGCGAAACCGGACCTACTGGAGTTAAAGGACCTACAGGTGATCGTGGAAAAGTATTAAATGGTGCTCCACCAGGACCTCCAGGTCCAACCGGTCGAATTGGACCTCGTGGACCACCTGGTGGTCGTGGACATGATGGCAAGCCTGGAATCCCCGGAGGTGGTGGTGTTCGAGGATCTGTTGGTGATCGTGGAGCATCTGGAAATCCTGGCTTACCTGGACCTCCTGGTCCACCTGGTGATCCTGGAATGCCTGGTAAGGGATCCTTTTAAAACTTTTATAAATTAATTGTGTACATACATATTAAGGATCATGTTCACATTGTGAATCAGAAGCTCAAAAGAAGCAGCAACAATCCAGTGCTCCTTCTGTTTCACCCTATGATTCTGCAGTAGCTGCCTCAATTAAACCAGCTATTGTTCATCATCCTGCAGCAAATCCATATGACTCAAATGCAGGCGCCAAATCTCAACAAGAAGTTCGACCTGCTGCTCCCGGATACGGTGAACAAAAAACGCAATAAAAATATTTTATTTAATAATTTAATAATGAACGCTTTATTTATTTAATAAATATAATTAAAACATATTTAACAATAATAAAACTGAACAATTGTTATCTAATGATTATTTTTGATGGAAATATTCTGAATTTTTGTATGCAGTAGTTTTTATAAAAACATTTTAAGACTTTATTAATATTTTAAAAATAATTTTTTAACATTTTCACTTTTTTGGTAAATAAATTTATTATTTTAAGAAATGGTCAATATTTTATTATAGAATTTAATTGCAAAAAATATTTCATTAAAAATTTATTATTATTAATATTATTGATTTTAGAAACGATAACCAGGATGTTGTTCATAAGTTGATCCGGAGCCCCAATTATTTGTATCCAATTCAACAACAGATGGAGCAACAATTTCTTGAATTCCACATGACGACGGACAATGGCCCCCAGGTTCTCCGGCATCACCAGGAACTCCCACAGGGCCATTGGGACCAGGTTCGCCCCGTCTACCTGGAGGTCCGGGAGGTCCAGTTTCACCGATAGGTCCAGGAGGGCCTGGATTATTTGAAGGTTGACCATTTGGTCCGGGCAAACCTTTAGGTCCTCGAGGACCTGATGGTCCTGGAGGGCCTTTAATACCGGTGCCACCAATGGAATCATCTCCTGGTGGGCCTTTAATTCCAGGTTCACCGGATTCTCCGGGTTCCCCGGGAGGTCCAGGTTCACCAACCCGGCCAGATTTTCCAGGTCGACCAGGTAAGCCAGGATGTCCTGGATCACCAGGGATCCCGGGACGACCGGGTTCACCTTGAGGTCCCCGATTTCCAGGTGGACCCGCAGGACACACAACACTAAAATGGTTTTATTGAAAAGATTCATTTAAAATTTTAATCAAAGACAAACCATGGGAATGATGGTTCAGGCTCGAGTGGGACATCTAATCCATCAAGGCCAGGCTTTCCAGGACGTCCCGGGAAACCAGGAACTCCATCTTCACCATCTACCCCAGGAGGGCCAGGGGGACCAGGAGGGCATTGAAGTTGAACACAACTGGTACATTGTGGAGCATCATCTGATGCCCCACCACCATTACCATATCCTTGACGCTTTTCACGTCCATTACTTTGTACAACAATAATATCATTCCAAATGTTTCGAGCAGTAAAACGAAATTTTCCCATTCTTTCTTCCAAATTTGTTGAAGCATTACCAAGTTGACGTTGCATTAATCCAAGGGTTGAAATTAATACAACAAAGCATACAACGCTTACCGCAGTTGCAGCATAAGCAATTCGACGGTCATTGCTGCCGGCTTTAGACACCGACTTTTTTTTCGGTGTATCCATGGAAAGAAAAATCATACAAAATGATGAAAAGATGGTGGAAGTTTGAAACTGATGAATCTTTTTTTCTTATCTAAAAACATTTAATGACACAATGACCTAATTTTACCTTTTTTTAGTTTTGCCGGCGGCGGCCTTGAAAGAAAAAAGGATGCGTCTTTTTTCGAGAATTGAATTGATCAAAATATAACCGAAAAAAGAAAAACACTTTTTTATCGATAATAAAAACTTAAATGTAAAAATAATATCGACTAACAAACTACTTTCCAAAATAATAAACATTATTTTTAAACAATTACTGTAAGAATATTGTTTATTTATTTGGAACTAATTCAAAGACGATTTTTATTAAATAAAAACCAAAAAAAAGGAATTTCCGGCCAACCGGATTCGAACCAGTGACCTAAAGATACCCGTTTTTACACTACAGTCTTCCGCTCTACCAACTGAGCTATGGCCGGAACGACGCTGGTCGTTGAGAAAGTTGTCTTGAATGATTTTTTTTTTTGATTGAAAAATGATTTATTTTTTTCAGCACCTTTTTCTTTTTCTTCTAAAAAAGCGCACGCAAGCATAGCATTGATTTTGTTTCAAGAAATAAAAATGCTTATCAAACATTAATCAGAAAAAATGAAAAATATATTTTTTATCAGATTTTATCTTAAAAGCTGTAGATAATAAGCAGAAAAAAGGTGTAAATAAATTAAAAAAACGTCATTTAAGATAAATCTCTTAAAAACATGAAAATAATATATCCGAAAAAAATATGCTACGTGCCAATCTCTCTATTTTTAGGAATATGGATGGCTAAAAATGGAAAGGCTTCACGCCTCCAAGATTCTGCATCAGGCAAACGACAATCTTGTTTTAAAACATTTTTATTTTTTGCCAACGGCATTTTCCTTCTTTTTGCTCCTTCTTTCATGTTATTTTTTTGCCGTTGTCTCTGAAAAAAAAATGTGTGCAATGGAGCGAGGGCATTTTAAAAACCTTTTTTGTAATTTTTTTTATGCTTTTTATGATTTGTCCTTTTAATAAAAGAATATTATTAAATCTATTTTTAATGGATAAAAAAAAGTCTAGACATTTTTTTTTAAAGGGAGAGTGGACGACAAGCATGTAAAATGTGATTGATTCTCTCGACACGAAAGAGCTTCAGAATCCTAATCAAAAAATTTTAATAGTTTTTTCTTTTGTTAGGTATTTTTCTGATCCAAAAACGGTGCCCATAAAAAAATCCGTAGGATAGAAGTCGAGATCCATATTTTTATTTTCATTTTTTTCATCGTTTTTGCGTGATTAACGACGGCAAAAGGGCTATTTTCTTGTCGTCGAGACTCCCTTTTAAAAGCTGGAAAGATTTAAAAATAGTATCTCCAAAAGCGTTTCCAATTTTTCAAACCTCAAGTAAAAAAAATTGGTTCAAAACAGATGCCGAGAAAGGGAGGGGAGGGAAGGCAAACGAAAAAGCTATTTATTATATCAACAAATTTTGATAAGTTATAACTGACACATGTTTCCGGAATATGTTCTTTTTTCTATTTACAAGAATATCTTTCTGACTGAAATGTTGCCGCTTTTTTTCTGCTTATTTTTCATGCCTGAAAAACCTTACCAAAAAAATTTATATCCACACATTTTTTTATACTTTTTTTTATCAACAGTATACTGTATCAATGTAAAATGGAATATTTAAATGATTTTATATCGTTGCCATTTTTACCAAATGTTTTTTTCTGTTTTTAAAAGTTAAAATGTTTTTTCTTGAAAAAAAAACCCTTACAAAAAAAATGTATAAAAATATATTTCTTAATTTAGCGAAAAGAATTTTTGATTTATTTCGCCCTTCAAAAAAATGTACAAAGTCGGTGGAAGAAGCTTTAAAGGGAGAGATAGAGTGACGGGAGGGGAGGAGAGGAGGTAGGGAAGGGAATGAATAATCTTTTAAAAAGTATAAAAGGGAAACCGCTAAAAAAATGGGTGAAAAAAATGTTACAAAAATAAATTATTTCATCAAAAATACGTAAATGTTTGTCACTTTTTTTTCCAAAAAAATATTTTATACTTTTCCTGTTTAAACTTATTTTTTATGCGTTGTAAATAAAATTGTTTTAAAATTGAATTACTTTCATCACTTTTTTTTTCTATATTGAGTTTTCGTCTTTTGGCTTGGCTTGGCTTCTTCTTTCTGCGTTTTATCCTTCTTCTGTAAACTTTCATGATGGATAAAAAAAACTTTGTTTTACTTCATTTTCTTCTTTCTTTTTTTTCTTCAGATGCTTGTTTCAGAGATTTGAGGCAAGATTAACAAGCTCAAAAAAAAGCTATTACCCGAAAAAAAGTGTACTTAAATTGAAAATGAATGAGTAAATTCGGTGGTGGCCTCTTTCTTCTTGAATGAAAATTGATGCCTTCAAAAGTAGTAGTCAAAAAAAAAGATTTTTTACGCTAAGATCATTTTTGGAAATTCAATTTTTATGTATTACTTTTTTTGCAGCAGCAGCAGTCCCGAAACAACAGTTGACTGAAAAAAATAGATTGTTTCAAATGTTAAGGATTTTCCCATCCCTTTTAAGTCAGCTGATAAAATTCTTTCATAATTTTTTTACGTAAAATCGAGATTTAAAAAAAACTTTAAAAACTTTTAATTAATTACTGTAGCAAATGTAGGGTTGACCATTTCCCGGGAAATCGACTATGTCTCGACGCGATTTCCCGGGAAATTTCCCGTTTCCCCCTTATAAATCGGGAAATTTCCCGGGAAATGCGGGAAATTTCCCGGGAAATGGTCAACCCTAAGCAAATGATTATTAACTAAATTTTGATAACGAAGCAGGGATGCTTTTTTAATCTTTTTATTTAGTCACCCCGCCCGGCTGATTATTTTAGAATATTTCTTGGTTTTTTCCATGCAAAATATTTTAAAAAATCAGCCGCCATGGTCGGGTTAAGATTTTTTTGCTGCGGACGGCTGGGTTTTTCATCCCTGTCCTTTAAAAGTATTACGGTAAAAACAAAATTTTTCTGCAACAAAAAGTTCTTTACTTTTTATAAAAAAAATTCAAAGTTTTTAACAAAAATTTTAAGGTTAAAGTTCCATTTGAAAAAGAAGAATGTGATTGAAATTTCCTAAAATTTATTTTTCTCAGAAGGTCACAGATGATTTCCGACGACTTTTTTTTCTCTTTGCCCTCTTTTTCTATTCTTCCAACTTTTGCCACAAACAACAAAATGCCGGAATCTAATATTTTCAGGTGAAAAAAAAAGTCAAACATTAAAAGTATTGTGTTTGATTTAAGGGGGGAATTCCCTTCCCAAAACAACTTTTTTTAACCCAAAAATAGAAAGTTCCCACTAATCCCACATCGCCACCACCACCACCGGCGGCGGCGGCACTCTTTTGGTTGCCGCCAAAAAAAGTGACGAATAATATTTGTTTTTTTAGTTCCGGTAACAAAAAAACTTTTTTGTTTCGGTTATTATTTCTGATATTTTTTTTCATGTTTTTCAAAAATCTTTCAATCCTTCACTTTTTTTTCTTCTTGTTTTTTATTTGTTTCCCATGAAAAAATGATACTCATAATTTTTAGGGCACATATTTTTTTTCTTTCAAAGCTAAAATAAAAAATAAAAAATGACTTTTCATATTTTAACTTTTTTTTTTCTTCTTTATTGTCTCCATTGTTTGTTATTCAAAGGTCTTTGGAGGCTCATTTTCTCCAACATATTATTTTCTTAGGCTTCCATCTTCCATCTCAGAATATGACCATATTTTTTGCATGTTTTTGAATAATTTTTTCTGAGTGTGAGATGAGCATTTTAGGTTCTGGCATTGTTTTTTTTTCTCTTGACGCGGTTGTTGCACCATATAAGGGTGTATGATAGTCAGCCCCTTCACTCGGCGTTTTTTTTTCTTCCCCCCCCCCTTTTTTTTGTTTGACGGAAAACAGATCTTTTTCAACGATATTTTTGAATATATTTTTAAAGGCAATGAAAACAAACGTTTAACTTGCAAAAAAAGAGAAGAAAAAAGTGCCAACAAAAAAAAACGGGAGAAAAAAGAAAGGGTAAAATCCCGAGGGAATTTGAAACATCTTGAGAAAGAAAGGAAAAATAGAGGGAGGCGTAAAGGGAATCCTTAGCATTGTCAAAAATTTACGGCATTTAAGAAAAAAAAAGTAGACGAATAAAAAAAGGCTATAAGAAGGAGAAGAAATGAAATGGGAAAAGATATGAGAGGGATGGATAAAACAATGCAGATAAAACCCATAAGATTTTATTTTTAAGGATATTAAGGGATATGAAGATGTTTTATTGTATCTTATATATGAATGGGTGGGATGTGTGCGGATTTGAAGATTTTTTGTTATAAAGATCATTCATAATAGTTTGGAAGGAGTCGTGTCGTGTTTATCAGTACTAACTTCTTAATATTTAATTTTGTGATAAAATGATATCAGTTTATCACTGATTTTGATTTTCCATATTATGGAAAATCAAAATCAGTGATAAGCTGTTACCAACATTTTTTTATACACTTCAATTTTTTAAGCTTTCAAATTCTCACATTTAAAAAAAAAGATATGATTGGCGCTGCAACGGCTCGATTACGTTTATCCAAGCAACAAAATCGACGGACATCAACCCCAAATAAAAATTATCAACGACGAAGATCTCAATCCCCTGGTGCAAAAAATCTTCCACATTCCCTTTTATCTGCAACTTCATCACCCGCTCATCGAAGAGGAAGTTGTAGTGTTAACCTATTGTCGGGAGGAACAAATGGCCAAACAACAACAGGAAATAATTCTTTAGAAAATCGTTTAAAAGTTCCAATTCCATTTCCACATCGAAAGCGATCAGGTTCTGTTCCAGTAATTAAATTTAATTTGGTAACCTATTAATAATATTTAACGAGTAATAATTTTATGTTAAATTTTTTTAGGCAATTGCATGGAATATAAAACCTGACTTTGTTCGAGGTATTAAAGTTACATGGGCAAGATTATGTGATACCCCAAGATCAACTTGTAAAGGCATTGTTGCAATTATGGATAAAGTTTTTGAAAAATTTGAATCTGTAAGTTTTTTTATCTACCGTAATTACTTTACCCTAAATTTTTAATTGGTAAATTTTTCTTTTAAAATATTAATTGTTTTAAAAGTTTAGAAAGAAAAAACTTTGAAAGAAGTATTTTATAATTCTGCATTTGTGGATTCAATGGTTGAACATCGAAGTGAAAGACGTCGATCTGGGGGACAAAATATTGCAACTTTGCGAGATCATATTCATTTTTTTGTTTCTCTTATTTCTCAAGTTGTTCATTCATTAGAATTACCACCACAAGAAATTTTTGAACATATTGATAAAATTGGTAAGTAAATTTTTGTTCATTTTTTAAAAGTGTATTTTTATTATCTGTGTTGAATCAATGAATGGGGGCATAAGTATTTAAAAGAAAAAAGCAAATGATAAACCTTTACAATTTTATCTGAAATAATTTTTAGGTTGCTTTCATGCACAATTACGAAAATATGGTTTCCGAGCTTCAATGTTTGATAAATTAGGTGAATGCCTTTTGGATGCCCTTGTAGTACAGGATTGCGTTAGAGGATTTCCCGAAGCATGTAAGGGATGGACCGTATTAATTGCAGCTTTGATAGATCGATTAAGATCTGCTCCAAAGCATTTAACCGCTTTACCAATAACTGGAAAATTATTATCGCGACCTGATCGTCTTCCTTCACCATTTCATTATGAAAGATTCTCTCCGACTCACGTTTAATCTTGTTATTTTTTTTGATAATTGAAATGTTGTATATATTTTTGAAGAAAAATTGTACATAAAAAATGAATTGAAAGAAAAAAAAGTTCAACGATAAAATAACAGTAAAAGTCAACTGCACAAATTAGCCTTCCACATTTTCAAAAAAAAACAAATTTATTTAAAACAACAATAGACAAGAAAATAAAAGACAAAGCAACAATGATAACAAAATAAAACCCCAGGCCATATAGCAAAGGATGGAACATGACCTGTGCCCTCCCCAAAGTGAAAATTCCCACCCCAAAGGTCGATCCTATCTACGGCTTTTCTACAACCTCTAAAAATCTGAACATTTTTAGAATCTCTCTTTTTTTGTTTTCGCTCTCGAAAGAACTCTTCTGGTTGATTTAAGCAACTTAATTTCAAAATCCAAGTTGCTTTTCTTCCATGCCATAAATCTCGTTAATGTTTCCTCTTTAAGACGCAGTCTATGAGAAAATCAAAAACCCCCGGCACAGCTCAAAATTTGTTTTTCCTGAAACTTTGCTATAAAGTAAAGTGACCCTGGAGAAACCGATTCCGCGTAGTAAAAAAGTTTTAAAAAATTTCATACTGTAGCTACAGTAATTTTTATGTAAATTTTACCAAAATTTCAAGTTGATGGTAAATTAAAGGAAATTATTTTTTTTGCGTAATTCGGAGGGGTAATAGGTTTTCGAGGTCGGGGAATCCGAATATATACTTTTTGGAACTTTAAAATATCTACAACACCAATTTTTTCTTATCACCTATCATATCACCCTGATAAAAAATCGCGAAAAATCGGATTCCGAGTCAAATGACTTAATTTTCTTAAAATTCAAACCTTTTTTTATCAAAAAAATAAAATACCTAAAAGAAATGCTCGCCTTAAATCGGTTTTTAAAATTAATGAAAGTTTGAGGTACAAAACAATGTGTCTTTAAACAGGAAAAAAAAGAGTAAAATTTTTTTAAAAAAGAAAACGGCCTTTATTTTCGGATTCCTCATCGTCGAAAGCATATAAATGCCAAAAATTAGCTTAATCGGAGATAAAAAACATTTTGATGTCGCCCACCGGGATCGAACCTGTTCATGCATGTATACATGTGTAATAGTTTTGGAGTCAGCTTTAGACACATTATGGTACGGGTTCGATCCCGGTGGGCGACATCAAAATTATTTTTATCTCCGATTAAGCTAATTTTTGGCATTTATATGCTTTCGACGATGGGGAATCCGAAAATAAAGACCGTTTTCTTTTTTAAAAAAATTTTACACCTTTTTTTCCTGTTCAAAGACACATTGTTTTGTACCTCAAACTTTCATTAATTTTAAAAACCGATTTAAGGCGAGCATTTCTTTTAGGTATTTTATTTTTTTGATAAAAAAAGGTTTGAATTTTAAGAAAATTAAGTCATTTGACTCGGAATCCGATTTTTCGCGATTTTTTATCAGGGTGATATGATAGGTGATAAGAAAAAATTGGTGTTGTAGATATTTTAAAGTTCCAAAAAGTATATATTCGGATTCCCCGACCTCGAAAACCTATTACCCCTCCGAATTACGCAAAAAAAATAATTTCCTTTAATTTACCATCAACTTGAAATTTTGGTAAAATTTACATAAAAATTACTGTAGCTACAGTATGAAATTTTTTAAAACTTTTTTACTACGCGGAATCGGTTTCTCCAGGGTCACTTTACTTTATAGCAAAGTTTCAGGAAAAACAAATTTTGAGCTGTGCCGCTCTCTTCTAAGATTCTTTGATTTTCTCATAGACTGCGTCTTAACCTAAAAAAGAAAAGTGCTAATTTAAAACAATGAATTTTTTGTAAAGCTTACTTTTTTCTCATGTTCAACAATTCCCAAAAATATCCTTACAGCTTCGTAACATTTTCTTTTTTCATTAATAATTTTTGAGCAGGCATTATTAAAATTTCGATGAATACCGTAACCCAATTCCCCCGTTGAAAGGAGAATTGTAGTGATTTCTTCAAAACCAAAGGCTTCCAAAAATTCTTGAATATTTACATAATTTGAGCCAAACAACGTTAACCATTCCTAAAGAATAATTGTATACAATGATCAGCACATAACGCAAAACATTTACATTATGATGCAAATGTTTATTGTAACAATATTGATACAGTTGATAAAGCACTGTTTCTGCAATAAAACCATTTTCTCCCAAATTCATTGAAATACCTTGTTGAAGACAATTAAGAAGCAGTTTACAAGTCGGAAAAAAACAAACTATATATAAACATCATTAAATTTTTAAAAAAACTTACAATAAACGGAAATCCATTAATAAGTTTTCCATCATTCATGATGCTCGCCATATTACGGTAAAAATTTTCTCCATTTTGTTTTTTTACAATAACTGCGGCAAGCAAGGATCGAACTTGAGGATCATCGAACAAAGCCTCAAATGACAAAATTCCTAATTTCTTCATCCACCCACAGACAGCTGTTTTATATCGATTACTGAAACTTTACTGTAATAAAGACTTACGAATTTATAAAAATCTTAATTGACAGTAATTGATAAAAAAAACTTACAAAATTTTCGAAACCATTTCTTTTTCGCTAATAAAAGTATGGCTCGCAGAAGCAAATAATACACACTTTGCTATTCTATTTACAGCCCAGATATTCAAACTAATCAAGAGTTGAGATTTATTGGGAAACAACTCAATAAAATCTAGAGCAAAATCCACCTGAATTGCATTTAGCTTTAAAGCCAATTCATTTGCAATTTTCATGTACAAAATCTTCTTCTTATTGTCTTTCCATGTCTCAACAGCTTCCAAAGCTTCAGGGGATACCATTTCAATCAATAAATTTAATTCCGATATATTTGTAAGTCGGCGAAATATGCGAATATCTGGAGCTTGATCACAATAACCACTAAAACAAAATAAAATGAATAAACATAAAACAAATGAAAAACTTACACAATCGTTTTACATAAAGTTTCAAAATCAATAACAGATTTTGAATGGTGCAAAGCTGCATATACGTTATCAAGAAAATAACTTGGATAAGATGAAACAAAAGTTAATCTATTGTTGAATCCAAGATCAAAGGAATCAATTCGAAGTTCATTCCAATTCAAACCATCTGGGTTATTTTCTAGATATCTTTTATAAAACTGAAGAGCATCATCTGCTAAAGCGCGTTCATTCTCAATTTGTTGAAGCAATAAATCTGGATCATTTCGAAGACGAATTTTTGAAGGTTTACCACTGCTTGAAAGACGTACAACAACTTCCCGAGAACAAAAGCAACACAATGCTTCCAATAAAGATAAATTAAAACTTGCAATGTGTCCCTAAAATTTGATGAATGCTTTGCACAGTTCAGATATTTAATATAAAAATATACAAACACACTTACACGCGGATAAATTTTTTGACCAAGATAAAGTGAAAGTGCATCATGATTGTTGAAAAAATCACATAACATTTTTAATGTAAAACCGCCAAATGCAAGTGTTTTTTTCTTTGTTGCAGCTTCTTTGAGACATTGAACAATACAAAAGCGGAACTGAAAAGTATATAAGAATATAAAGATAGATATTAAAAAGATAAAGTTAAACATACATCATAAATAGGTTGATTATTCAAAATACTGATATACGATCGATATCTGTTATAACGAATTTTTTGAATTCCATCTGTCATTGTTATAGGATAAATAATGCAAGAAATTTCAGGAAGTTTTAAAAATTCATCGATACTTGTATTATATGGTCCAAAATATGCACCATGATATCGATAACCAGTTGCAGGATTGATCAAAGTATGTTCATTAAGATGACAGCGAATAGCAGACGATGAAACGGTTAAATTTTCTGCGCAGTGAAAGGTAAGGCATGCATTATGAGATAATTGACGATGTTCTTCAGGTGTGAGATTTGAGAGAGATGGGAATTTGTAAAGATTTTCATTCATTGCAGCAGTAACTTCTTTTTTTAGCCCATTTTTGAAAAAAAACAATTTTAAAAAATGGGAAGACGACGACCGTGTAAAAAATGAGTTCAATTTTGATTTTCAGAGCAGGTAAAAAAGAAAGAATTTACGAGAACAAAAAAGACTGTAAAAATTAAATCAATCGTTGCGAGATCCTTCAGTTGTATTCACAAATTCAAATGATTGAATCAAATCTTACGGCGCTGCCTTTTTTATGTAAAAATATTTAGTTTGTGGGAATTAATGTAGTAAAAAATCTGTAAAAATCTTTAAATTCACATTTTATCTGAATTGCATATTTATTTTGTCTCATTTCATGTATAAATTTATCTGTAAATTTTTTTCAGAACTGCTAATTTGCGTAGAATTTTTCTTGAAGAGATTGTTTTTCCGTGGCTTTGCTAAATTCGGGAAATATTCTACACAAATTAGCACTTCTGAAAAACATTTACACAACATTGCGTGCGGAAAAAATCTCTTCAAGAAAAATTCTACGCAAATTAGCACTTCTGAAAAAATAATTTCGCAAAAATTTCTCCGGAAAAAATCCATTCAAGAAAAATTCTACGCAAATTAGCAGTTCTGAAAAAAATATTACAGATAAATTTAGACATGAAATGAGACAAAATAAATATGCAATTCAGATAAAATGTGAATTTAAAGATTTTTACAGATTTTTTACTACATTAATTCCCACAAACTAAATATTTTTACATAAAAAAGGCAGCGCCAATCTTACAAGTTTTTGAAAACTTGAATTAAAACTCTTTTTTTAAATTTAATACATTACAGATTTTTTTGCAAAAGAATCGGTGTCTTTATTTTTTTGAATCTAAAAAAGTGTAAATAATTGTTTATGTTTTTGTGTAATTTTTTCTATTATTTTATTTTCTGTCTAAAAAGTTCATAAAAGTTCCAATTTTTTTTAGTTTTTCGTAAAATTATAAAAAGTTTATTTTACATTATCATACGTTAAAATAGGTGCCGTCGATCGACGGCACGTGTTTTAATGTTCGATATTAATTAACAGAGTTTCCTGCATTTTTAAACAGGTTTAAAAATTTCGTTAATAGATAATAAATTTTTGCCAAAAATCAAGCGAAATCAAAAATAAACATGCATTTCCTTTTTTAAAAAGGCTTTTTTATTTTGATTTACAAAAAGTCGCATTTGAATTAAATATTTATATTTTTGAAATTCGATATACAATTTTCATATTTTTAATTCAAAGAATTGAAGCAGCAACGGTTTCGTTGGATATTATTTTTCAGCAAAATTTGAATTGCAAACAAATCTCCAAAAATTCTATTTCGGTTTCCAAGCAGAATATATTTCCATAATTTAATATTATTTTTTTTGGTAAATTTTTGGTGCCATCAATTTGCATATTGTTGCCGTGGCATTGCTTAGGTGATGAATGGCACAAAAGTTTTTTTAGGCAAACATATTTGAGATTTAGTTTCATATAAAAGCAGTTAAAAGCATTTAAACAATTTTATTTTTACGGATAATGGTTGGTTAAAACTGCGAAATTGAAAATGAGATGGTGAGTTTGAAAGAAGTTGTGAGAAAATTTTTTGGGCTTGGATATTTTTGTGTTTTAAATGTTTAAGACATTTTGTAGACGGCACTTTCTTGAGATTGATATAATGAGAGAAAAAACGTTGAAGGAAGTGAAATGGATCTATTTTGTTGAAAAAAGAGTGATGTATATACACGTATCAAAGACACAAAATACAAGCATATTTCGGATTAATTATACTACCGTATACTGATAGCATCTGTTAAAGCCAAATCTTAAATTTTTTATTTTTTTTTAAATTTTTTCGGGCACTAAAAATTAAAATTTACTATCATATTTAAGTTCATTGGCATACTGTAATTTTCCAAAAAAAAGTTTCCCATATTTTAATAAATCGAAAATGTATATATTAAACTATTATTCAAATTTATGACGGCAGAATTTTGAGTCGAAAGCCTTTCCCTAAATAATAATATTGTATTGTATTTTTATTTCAAAACCCAAAAAGTACATAATTTTTGAATTATTTTTTTCCGGATTTTATTTGTTTGACGACAAACTTTTTAAACTTTTTTTGCATTAGCAAAAATTTTGCAGGAAAAAAACAAACAAAACCCTTTCTTTTTTTCTCTAACTAGACGACTCCACCGCCTTCGGCGGTGTTGTCCAGAAATCTATGCACATTAATTATGATAAAATGATTTTTATTTTACAGTGCACATTGTTTGCCTTGGTAATCGAAGCTTAACCTGCATTTTTGCTAAAAATCGATTTTAACTTGCTTTTTTAACAGTAGTTTCCAATATATCGGTTACTGCTTTATAAAATTTTTCTGTTTTATTATTGTTTTTTGACAGAGCTAAAAAGTCCCGGGGATAAATCTAAAGAAATTGATATAAAATAACTAATTTTTTATGTCTCTGCTTAATCTTTACTATTATTTTTTTTTAAAAATCATTCATTGTAAAAAAATAAATAACAAAAAAAACGAAATTGCAGTATTTTTTCAACAAAATTTTTTTGCAAAAAAAGTCATCAAAAAAGTTGCCACAAAAAAACGCATATTTTCCTGCAAGGTGCAATGCATGCGCAGCTTGAAAAATAAAAACGCACACACCAACCAACAAACCCACAGTGGGGCCACATGTTGAGTCACAAAATGCCAAAATTGAGTTTTTTTATGTTGAAAATGTTTAATTGATAATGTTTAATGTTACCTATCTCTAATAAATGTAATCATTTTATGTTTTCTATTTATTTTTTACAAAAAGACATACATAAAGATTGTATTACAATTCGCAGTTTTTGTTTAAATACAATAGCGGTGATTTGCGGGTGACTTGAAGTTTTTCCTCACTTTTTTTGGTATTTTATTTCTTTAACTAGATTTTTTTAAACATTTTTTTTGAGGATTTATCACTCAAAATATGTTTATATGATCCTCAAGATATATGGGAACTGTTTTATCTAATTGTTTGGATGTTAAAAACTGATATTTCGCTTCATCTCTATATTATACAGTATTTTTGTGCTTAGAATATCATATTTTTTAATATAATTTTTAGGATGAACTCAAAATAACTATAAGTCAACTTCTTATGATCAACTAAATGAGTTAAACCCAACAGAAGCGTCAAACAACTCAAAATATTCGCTATAAAATCTATCAAATTCATCAATATGTCCAACATCAAAAACTCGATAAAGATCAACAAATATTGTTATTTGAAAAGCTGAAAGCAATGAGTAATGTTACTCAAGCATAAACGTAAGTATTAAAAGCCTTAACTCAACTAATTGTGTTATTTTAGGTTATTTTTTTATGTGTGGATATATGTATATATACTGTAACTTTTGGACGTATGTATCTGAACTTTTTCCATCAATGTATTATGTTTTACTTGTTTCTTTTTTATGTTACAACATTGTTTTAGCTTGCTGATGCTTTTTGCAGGCTTTTGGTGAAGGTTTTGAGCACTTGAAAATAACAATATTCAATGCAATTTGGCCAAATTTGGGTATTCTTGAACAGGTTTAATTTTCATCAAAGAGCTGCAAAAAGCATCAGCAAGCTAAAACAATGTTGTAACATAAAAAAGAAACAAGTAAAACATAATACATTGATGGAAAAAGTTCAGATACATACGTCCAAAAGTTACAGTATATATACATATATCCACACATAAAAAAATAACCTAAAATAACACAATTAGTTGAGTTAAGGCTTTTAATACTTACGTTTATGCTTGAGTAACATTACTCATTGCTTTCAGCTTTTCAAATAACAATATTTGTTGATCTTTATCGAGTTTTTGATGTTGGACATATTGATGAATTTGATAGATTTTATAGCGAATATTTTGAGTTGTTTGACGCTTCTGTTGGGTTTAACTCATTTAGTTGATCATAAGAAGTTGACTTATAGTTATTTTGAGTTCATCCTAAAAATTATATTAAAAAATATGATATTCTAAGCACAAAAATACTGTATAATATAGAGATGAAGCGAAATATCAGTTTTTAACATCCAAACAATTAGATAAAACAGTTCCCATATATCTTGAGGATCATATAAACATATTTTGAGTGATAAATCCTCAAAAAAAATGTTTAAAAAAATCTAGTTAAAGAAATAAAATACCAAAAAAAGTGAGGAAAAACTTCAAGTCACCCGCAAATCACCGCTATTGTATTTAAACAAAAACTGCGAATTGTAATACAATCTTTATGTATGTCTTTTTGTAAAAAATAAATAGAAAACATAAAATGATTACATTTATTAGAGATAGGTAACATTAAACATTATCAATTAAACATTTTCAACATAAAAAAACTCAATTTTGGCATTTTGTGACTCAACATGTGGCCCCACTGTGCAAACCAACAAACGCACAATCACTGTTTATAGGTAGGAAAAGTGAGAAACATTTTTTTTGTTGCTTTCAAAAAAAAATACTGGCGTCACAAAATTTGAAATAAAACAGAGATCATTTATTTGTTTTAACAATTTAAATGTATTTAAATGTATTTAAAAATGTATTGTTTCTTCATTTTTTGGGGCTTTTTAAAATTGAAAAATTGACATGCAAAAAAAAAGTAAGTCATAAAAAATATACGCGAATGTAAAAAAAGAGATATATGAAAAATTGGTTGCTTTTATTTTTTTGAGAATCTATCTATCACCGTTCAAAGGTTCAAAAAAAAAGAATGTTATAAATTTTTGATTATTTTTTTTCGTCAAATTTTTGGAAAATTGCTTTTTTTCCAAAATTTTTCTGTCTTTAAAAGAATTACAGTAAAATTTAAAATGACATCAAAATTTTTTGTTGGGTTCAAACAACTTTTTCTATTATAAATTTTATAGCTGTAAATTTTTAAGTTTAAAAAATATCTAATAAAATAGCTCTTGACTCAACCCTCTTTTTTTTGTTTAAAATACAAATGATAATAAATTTTTTAAAGGGAAATAAATGTGGGAAAAAACATGGATGTCTCAGAGAGATATCCATGATAGAGGTTTAAAAAACATGTCTTTATTATTAATTTGAATATATATTCATTTATTTCTTCTTTTTTTTAACAATTTATTTTTTTTATTTAAAAAAAAGGCATGCATTTCATTAAAGCGCTTTTAAAACAAAAAGTTTTAGAGCATCAATTTTATTTTCAATAGTTTTTTTTTTTTTTGAAAATTTGAAAATAAATGTCTTTTTTTTATTACTGTTTTCGGGCGGGGGAAAAACTGTGGCAATTAAACATGCAATTTTGGAAATGAATATTGTGGGAGGGTGAAAAAAGAGAAGAAATAGGGATATAAAAAGTGTAATAAAATAGGCATTTTTAGGCATGTTGGTTCATTCTTTTTTGTAATGATTAAAGTATATTTTTTTTTTTGAAGTAATCAAAACTTTTGAAATTTAATATCTTTTTCGGTTTGGCAATAAAAATGAATGAAAAGAAGATGGAATGTAGGATTTTTTCTTCATTTTTGTAAATTAAATTTTAGAAAAAAATTTGAAAAAAATTAGTTTTTTCCGTAGTTTTGTCATTATTGTATTATGTTCAAGATACTGTTTTCATGTGATTTTTTATCAATTTCATATAAATGGTGATAACAAAAAGTTGATATCATAGATATTTGAAGTTCCACAAAGTGAATAATCGGATTCTCCGACCTCAAAAACCTATTATCCCTCCGAATTATGCAAAATAAATTAAAATCTTTTAAAGGGAGGGTCGACGTCAAGCAAAAAAACATTATTCAACAACAAGTATTTTTAAAAAATTCTATGCTATTTTTTTCTCTAACTCTATTTCGAGCTAAAACATACTTGGTGTCAATACAAATTTTTTTTGCTTGTCGTCGACCAGTGTTTTCCCGATTCCGATTCCAATTCCGATTCCATCGATTCCGATTCGTTATAAGGAATCAGAAAAAAATGGAATCGGGTGGAATCGGATCGGAATCGGAAAAAAGTGGAATCGGGAAAACACTGTCGTCGACACTCCTATCAACTTGAAATTTTGGTAAAATTTACATATAAATTACTGTAACTACAGTATGAACTTTTTTTAACTTTTTTGATTTTCTAAAGCAAAGAAATATTTGTCATTGTTTTATAAGGTACTGTATTAATGCAATATTCATTTCACAAACCTAAAAAATTGGATTGACATTAATAAAAATATTTTAATGACATTTTTTAAGCTCTTATATTACTGTAGTTTAAATTACTGTCTTCATAGATTAAATTAAATTAAGAAAACAAGATTAATTTTAATAGAGCACTTGCCTAATGTAGTTGAGAAAATACTTACTGTTTGCTAGTAAACAAAACGTTTATAGGTTCACGAAGAATTTTTCTAAAATGAAAAAATCGAACTGATTTACTATTCATTTTTTTCCTTTAAAAATCAACAAAAATGACATATTTTTAATACTGTTCAAAATTCAAAACCTTTGATCTTTTTTTTAAAAATCTTTATTTTTTGGCTTAAAATTAATCAAAAAAGTAATTTCTTCCAAAAAAAAGCTAATCCAAGGAAGATTTATTAAATCCCTTTTTGGTTTTTTTTTGAAAACTTTTTTATGGCTGCTTTTTTCTATTTTAGTTTGAATGCTGACAGCCGTTTTTTTTGAAGGAGAACGTCTTTAAAAAATGATTTGGGCATATTTTTTTTTGAAGAGCTTCTTTTTTTAATCCATTCATTTTCCATGAAATAACAGTGTTAAGCTTTTGAACTGCCCCCATAAAATAAAATACAAAAGAAATGAGTGATAATGCCACATATTTATTTATGTTTTTTTGAATGCCCAAAGAAGCCCCTTATAATTTTAATCCTTTCTCCATTTTTACCAAACAAATTAATTTTTTTTCTTTAATAAACAATACCGCCTCATTTTCTTTTAAACTCTTTTTTTTGCAGCAAAATTTAATTTACCACATTTTTTTTTATTTTATTCATGCAATTTAAATGTATTTTTTCTTTCTCTCTACTTTTTTTTGTTTAAAAAAATGTGTACAGGAAAAAAAGAGTTTAAAACAAAATGAGTTTTCTTCAATGCTTTATTTTTGACTTAATTTTTGGTGTTGTTATGGAAGCAGCAGCAGCAACAGTGGCAGCCTTGTAAAAAAAAGCAGCTACTTACTTTTTTTTTACAAAAGCATTGTTCTTTTTCTTCTAAATTTTCAAAAAGACACCGACACGGAACTATCAAAACATTTTTTTGCATTACTTTTGTTCCTTTTTTCTGGATTTAAAATTGTTTTAATTCTCTTCTAAAAGTTAAGTATAAAGTTTAGAATTAGTTTTTGCTCTGTCAACCATTATCAACTATTAAGCCTTAAATCTAAATTTTCTGGGAATTTGAGTCATTTTATTACTTTCAAATTTACAGTCATAAAAAAAAGTACTGTAAAAAATAATAAAATTTATATTTGTTTTTTTTTGATTTTTTTTATTATTAAATTTTATTATTTTTCTAATTAGTTTTTATAAAATAATCCCATAAAAATTTTTCCCAATTTTCTGAGTGGTATAAAATTTAATAAAAAATGCATATATTTTTTACAACTAAATTTTCAAAAAAAATTTGTTTTTTCTGAAAGATTACGGTATTACCTCATAATTTCGAAATTTCTTGGTTGTTTTTAACTTTTTATAATTCTCTCAAATAAATCCAAAAATCAGATTTTAAAAATATTAAAAAAGATTGTTAATCAGTGGTAATCTTTTATATTGCAAAAATTGAAGCCTTAAAAATCAGCGCATGTTTACTTTTCTGAATTTAATTCTAGAAAATTTATAAACGGATTTATCCCTTTGTTTTTTTAAGCTTCTTTGCTTTTTTTTTGTATCCATAAAATTGTCTGTTCTTTTTTTTTCTTTAAACAATAAACATACGTATATTTATTATTTAAGGAGAAAAAACAACTGTATATATATCCAAGGCCGTATACAGAAAAAAATTTCAGGGGGGGGCACAGCTATTTTGGGGGGGGGCACACCTTTGATCTTTTGCCACCGTCAACACTAAGCGGCAAAAGATCAAAGAAAATTCCCCAAGTTCGGGAAGGGGCACGGGTCTCGAATCCCCCCTTCTAAATACGGCCTTGTATATACCTCAAAATTAATCAACATCAATAAATTATTTAATTTTTTATAATTTTTATATTAATGTTGAATTTATTCCTTCCCATTTTCTTCCCCTATAATATGGTTATATTAAAATTACCACTCCTTTTTTTAAAAAAAATACAGTTTTATTTCTTCCGTCACTTTTTTGAGTGTTGGGGAAATAATAATGGGATAATAAAATTAGGGATAAAAAGTCATGTATTTTTTTCAAAAAAAAAGTAAATTCAGTAAAGCATTAATTTTTGCAAAAAAAAATTGGAATTTTCAAAGAAAGGTAAAAAAAATGCCATGGATGGCCATTTAAAACCGGTGGAAATTAGAGATTTTGACGTTTCAAAAAAAGAAAGGAAATTTTTGAAAGTGTCCTTTTACTTTTTTTTATTTAAAAATTTTATTATTTTTACGTGTTTTTAGGTAGGAACAAATTTTGTTTATCCAAATTCTTTTTTTTTAAATAATTTAATTTTTAATTTTATAATTGTTTTTATTATTTAATTTAACGAGGGTTAATTGCATTGTAGGCAGTCGCTTATTTTTCTACAATAGTCATATGTTATTATTTTATTTGTTTTCGAAGAAAATGTCTTAATGGTGAGGGATTTCGGAAATCCGGTATAACCTTCGAGTAAAGTTGTAAATCTTTTTACTTTTTTACTTTTTTGCATTTACAGGAGTCGAGTGTTTAATTAATTTAACAATTTTACCGTAATCTTTCTAAAACCACCACCATAGATTTCGCTTTTCATTCAAGTATTTTACTTTTAATAAAACTATGCTTCATTTTTAGTGACATCTATCTTTTTTACTTTTAATTTTTAGTCTTTATCAAAGTTCACAAGCATTTTTTTTAAAAATGTAATTTTTTGAACGTATTTCTATTATCACCCCCCCCCCCCCCCCCCCCAAGGTATTGCCCTTGACTTCTCCCCTTTTTTGCATTTCTTTTAAATATCATTAATTATATTGAAAAAAAACAGGGTAAAAAAGTTTACCAAAAATTCTTTCATAAAAATTTGTCATTTTTTTAATAGTTTTGTAAGTAAAAATAATATTCCCTTGAAAGATATGAGAAATTTTTTTGTTGTTGGATCATCTCTCATTCATTAATTAATTAAACCCCCGAAATTCAATAACAATAATAAAACCAATCCCAAAAAAAGTGCCATATCTCTTTTTGGGCACCTTTTTTATACCTTTTTTTGAACATAATGCCGTACACAAAAAAACAATGGCATCATTTTGTTATATAATATTAGGTACCCTTTTTTAATAAAACTCTTATTTTTGTTCAATGGTAAAAAAAAGATTAAATAAAAAATAAATCGGATTTTAATATTATATCTTTTTATCATTCCTTCCTTCACATGCTTTTAGGATGGAAGGTGAATGGAATGGGATTTGGGATTTGGGATTGGATAGGGTGGGGGATAATGGAAAGAAAGAAGGATAATAATTTTTCTTTCACGCGATGCCGTTGTCATTTTTACGTTATTATTTGTAATAATAAAAAAAACAGAGAATGAAAAAATTAATCATATGCCTTTTTTTAGCTGTTGTTGCTTCATTTAAGAAGATCTAAAATATCCCATCCCTTTCATTTCATCCATTTTTGGGATAATCTTTTTTTACCTTCGTCGAAGAAGAAAGCTTTCAACAAAAAAGAGAGAAAGAAACTTCGTGTTTTTTTGCTGCGCCTTTGTTGTTGGAATTCTATCTTCTCTTCATTTTTCTAATAACTCACATATTTTTTATTTTCGCTTATTTTTTATTATTCAACTTCTAAGTAAACATTTAAATTTAAAAAAAAGAAGGAAAGATGATGCGAATAAAGGAAGCCATACAACGTCGAAAATTGATTCAACAACTTAATGATGAATATGATGAATTTAGTATGTTTTTTTACCGTATATTTGAATAAATAAATAAATAATTATTATTTTTAATTATTATTTTAGGTCATTCCTTTTATAATGATATTCATCCAAAGAAGGAAGGAAAGGAAAGTGATTTAACTTCTTTGGATATTACACCGGAAGATCAACGATTGAATAATTTAAAAGTTTTTGTGAAAGATTTAAATCATAGATTAACCTATCCACAAGTAAGTACTTTATACGGGTTTTAATTTAATATTATAAAATTAAGAAATGATGTAATTTTATATATTTTTTGGTTATTTGAAACGATACAAAACATGTTCAAAACACATTTTTTAAATCGAAATTTTTAAAATTTATTTTCTTTGTTTTTGGTCCTCGTTGGCATAAGAATAATTATAATTATAGGATAATATCAGTATTAATTTACATATATATTATATGTAAATTAATACTTTTTTAAAAAGACAATTTTTAAGAAAAAATGTTGAGCTACCGTAACCCTGATTTTTTTAAATTGATCGACTTCAAAAAAAACTTTTAGCTAATTTTTTTTTACTGAAATTTTTAATGAAAAATGACTTTAAATTTTTTTTAAAAAATTAATCCAAAATTTTCAACATTGTTTTTATTATTTTTTTCAGCGACGTGCGTTACGAGTGACTTGGAAACGTTTAAGTGAAGCCCCAAAAACTTCTGGAAGAGGAAATTTACAAATTATGGAAAAGGTTTGTTTATTTTTGAATGCATTTTAAATTTGTTTTTTCTTTTTTCTTTCAGATCTTTGATCGCCTCATTGAACAAGAGCCTAAAATTATGTCAGTTTTTTATCGAAGTGCTTTCATAAAATGTATTGAAGATCGAAAAAAGCGATGCCCTGGAAAATCTGTTACAACTTTAAGAGATCATGCGCATTTATTAATTGATTTTATTGATGGAATTTTAAATGTCATGTTTGATCAACCCCTTACAAAGCCAGTTTGGGATCCATTAAGTATTGGAAAATTACATAGCAAATTAATGCCATTAGGATTTGAACGACAAATTTGGTTAAAACTTGGGGAATGCTTTGCGGAGGTTATGTTTTCACAGGAATGTATTCGGGCATATCCCCATGCCGCTTCAGCTTGGTCTTTATTAGCTGTTTCATGTACAGATAAAATGTATACAAGTGGACGAGCACAGGTACGTACGGTAATCCTTCTTCAATGTTGTAACAAAATATTACTCCAAATAATATTTTATTGTCCGAAAACTCTTTTCCTATTTTATTTTATCTTTCTTTTTTTTAGCGTTCATTTGAAGCTCCATTTCCAAAACTTCAACATTCTTTAACTTCAATGAGTCTTTCATGTCCATTTACATCTCAAACTCCTACCACCGAATCTTCTGCATCTTCATCATCGGCACGTAGCCTTCAACCTTCACCTTCTAAATCACATTCTGAAGATTCTTCAACCACTTCAACATCTTCAGCACCCCCAAATACTATTCGCCTTACAGCTGCTTCATCACTTGCCAGCTTTTTTCCAAATAATGCCATTCCATTTGAATTATCTTCATCCTCCACTCAGCACCCCCAACAAATGCCTAATTCTTCATCCCCTGAAGCAGTAGCAGCACCCCGTCGAAAACTTCCTTCTGATCCAATATGCCCTGTAACAAATCGACGACATCTTTTTCGAGTAAAAGCAGAAAGTTTTTCCACTTTACATTAAAATATATTTGTAAGTATAAATATGTGGTAAATAAATAAATATACGGTATTCATATAAATAATACTAATAACAATAACATTGACAAGGAATAACTTATACAAACAAAAAAAATCATACAATAAAGAACGAATCAAAACAAGAGACCAATAAATGAGCTTTATGCTTTTTCATTAACAGAAAAATCTTCTTCCATTTTTTCCAAATCAACGCCAAATGCCTTTTCCTATAATTATTTTAATACAGTATTTTAGAGTAAACATAAAAAATTTACCAATGGCGTTGTTACAACAGAATCCCAAATACTAATTTCAGCAGTTAAATTAACTTGTTTCGAATCATTTCCAAGTATTGCATTAATGCCACCATGACAAAGAATTCGAAGAAGAGTTTGTGCATCACAACATATAGCATCCTGTAGTAATCCAATTACACAAATATTACTATAAAACAATAAATAAAAGTTACCGTATCAGCATCTTCATAAAAACTATTTAAAGGATATGCTCGATCACACGGGTCAGATAAAGATGGACTTCCTAAAAATAGTAAATCGAAATTAAAAATTCAATTAAATAGTAAAAAGTAAAATACCAGGAAGTAAAATTCCAGTAGAAATTAATTGTAAAAATCGCTTAAATGCATGTGAAAGTGGAAGAGGTTGTCGATTAGGTGTATGATGAATGGCATAATGTGCAATTAGCTCAATATGCCAAACATTAAACTTTTCAAAACCTTCATGTCGCTTCTTCATATCTTTTAAACATCGAACAAGAACTTTCATTGTAGAAGTATTTCCATTTTCTTCAAACCATCTGGAATGTCGAATCATTGCCATATTCTGTTGTAAAATATGTGCAGGCACTAAAAAATAATAACTAGTATCTCTTATATGGCAATTAAAACAACAGCATACTGTGCAAATCAGGTTCAAGTAAAGGAACATTCGGTGGAATAATTGTAACATAAATTCTTACAACAGCTTGGGTACCAGCAATTTCACAACCATATGGACGTGAAACGCATCCAAAAACTAAAATAAATATAATATTTTATTATTCATATACAGTATATTCTGAATATCACAATCTTGTACAACTTACTTTCTTTTTGTTCAGATTTTAATTCATCAACAATCTTTTGCCCCAATGTCATCACCAATTCAACGGTTGGTAAAGTTTTAAGAATAACAACCAAATCAGCAATATTTGATTTTGTCATCATTATTCCCTTCTTAAAAGATCCAACTTCTCGAATTTCTTGAATTTCAACATTTGGGACCTTTTTAGGTGTATTCTGAACATTGTCAAGAATTTGTTTAACTTTTGATACCATTTGATTTATCGATGCTTGTTCAGCTACCGTAGGCATTAAAGCTTGATTACGTTGTAAAAGGGCCTGAAATTATAATCTTTACAATTGTTTTATTTAAAAATAAATTACCTGAGTAACAATTGTGTCATCACCTTCAGGAATACGGGGGAAAAAATGTTCACATAAATATTGATCAAATGGAAGAGGACGTTTAAATGCAGCATGATATCCAGCTGGTCGAAAAGGTGGATTCATTAAAGATGGAATATATCCACGATTCATTTTCTAAAACTCTATTTTTTAATTTTGTTCTACCGCTAACTAAACGTAGTAAAGATATATATATATAACGCTTTGAAACGTTTTAATTACAAATAACAGGCATATAAAAATCAATGTATATCTTTAAATCAAAATCAACAAAAAAGTATAGTGACAAATACAAAAAAATAAATAAACTAAAGCTTATTCATCATCCATATTTTCCTCTTTTACTCTAACTTCCTCTTGCTGTTCTTCTTCGCTATCATTATCTTCGGCTTCTTCTTTAACTTCCTAAAAAAATAATTTGTAATTGCATTGAACTGAAAAAAAAAACAAAATTTTACCATATTTTCATTTTCATTATTTTTTTTACTTGGTTCATTTACATCAAACATTGCATTCCTTACAAATGCTTTTGCAGCATACGGATTTAACCGAGGACGAAGATTTTTATCACGTTGTTCTTTTAATCTGGCTTCTAATTTTTGTACACGTTTCTAAAATAGTACCTTTATTTATTTAACTTGCAAAATAAAAACTCACAATTTCAACTTGTAATTCATCATTATTCCCAGGATCATTCCCTTGTAACTTTTCATTTATCGCTGCTAATGCCACCGTCGCATACATTGCAGACATATGAATTTCTGCTTGTTCAATGGCAGGCCTCTAAAATAAATAAATAAAATAAATAAAAACATGGAATACAGATTTAATCAAACCTGTAAATGTTCATCGTATGAAATATTTGTAAAATCATTAACAGCTTTTTGTAATTTCTTTAACGAATTGTTTATATTTGATAGCGTTGCTAAAGTTTCTGGTGGAAGATTCATTCTAATGAAAAACTAAACAGATGCTGTTATATAATTGTGATATAAGAAAGGAAGATATGTATTTGTCGCAAACAATATAAATGCATAAAATTAGAATCTCTTTAAATAGTTTCAATTTATTAAAACTCAACAAAAAATTTATAAAAACCAAACAAAATTTGCCAGCAAAAAATATATTTACCAAAAACACATTATGCCAAAAATAACCAAACTGACGGCATAGTTTGAGAATGGCACAAATTTAAATGGTCTAAGATCGGATAATTGTTGTTTCAGCTAAGAATACTTTCATGGCAGAAGTAATTGTATCATCCTTTGATTTTTTAGCTTCAAAATGTTCAAGCATTTCTTTTGCTGCTGAAGCAAAGAGTTTTGAATTGGCAGCGATCTAAAATTTTGTAATAATTTAAAAATGTACTGTAAGTATGAAAAAATAACGTACAACATCTTTTCGATTGAAAACAGCAACAATATTTGCTGCCTCACCTTTCTTTGATTTATTTGTATTTTTAAATTGATCAAAAAATAACCCAAAATTTGAAACAAATAAGTTCTAAAAAACAGTAATAATAAAAAATGTTGTTCAAGAACCAACCACCAAAACTTACATGATAACGACGAATAATTTCAAAGATTATAGTATACTTTGAAGAACGGATACCTTCAGCAAAATATTTTTCAATTTCTTGAACAACAACTTTAGAAAAAGCTTTTTGAACTGTAGCATCTGTGATGGATTTGTAAAGAAAAACTGCCAAATTTCCAAGAGCATTTTTCATTTGAGCATTATGCATTTTTTCAGCTGTTTCACACAATTGCTTGAAAATTTTAAAAGCCACTTTCGATACATCTTTTTCACTATCATCTCGACGACAAAGTGCAGAAGTAACAACAACAATAGCAGAGATAACTTCTTGACGACCTGAACCATCAGCACTTGCAATAATTTCAAAAAATTTTGGCAAAAATTTCTAAAAAAACTATTACAATTTTAAAAAGCTCTAAAAATCTTACAAAGACAACATCAATTGGCACAAGTTCAAGAGTAAGCCCCAAAATTTCAGCAACTCTTGATCGATAAAGTTTTGCTTCTTGAATCATAATTTTTCTTCCTTTTGAAGTAAAACATTTCATAACATTTGAAAGCCTTTCATCAACCGCGGCAAGCTCTTCATCATTCATTTCAATATCTTCATCATCTTCTGTAGCAGCAAATTTTCCTAATGCTTTCCGAAGTGCTGCAACCATTTGTGGATGAGGTTCCCGACCTTCTGGGGTAAGATTAATTGGCTGAGGGATAAAAGGTTTTTCGACTTTTTCATCATCATCCTCTTCATCTTCATCATCTTCGGTATCATCGTCAGCAGCTTCACGATCCTTTTGAATTTGAGCAAGTTCTTCTGCGGTAATTGGTGCAAACTCATCATCATCTTCTTCTGCTTCTTCATCCCCAGTAACAATTGCCCAATTTGTCTTTTGAATAGTCTAAAAATTGAAATTATAAAAATAAAAAAACAAGAAAAAGGTATACCTCAGCAAGTTTAATTAATTGGGCTTCATTGGATGCAGATGCAAATACCGTAACCAAGGCAAAGCTTGCAAGTCGATAACATTTTCCTTTTCTTGCTGCCATTTCACAAATTCTACCAAAAACTTCTTCAAGATCAATATCCTTTTGTTCAATCATTGATTCAAATTGTTCAGAAACTTTATCACAAAACATTGTTTCTTCTTCATCAGAACTCAAGACCTGAAGAATATCCAAAAGACATGCAGCATTTCTCAAAATCATGCATTGTTTTTTAATTTCAGGATTCTTTTCCTTGATATTTTTAAATTCTCTATCAGAATATTTTTGTGCCAATTTTTGAATAGTTTCTTCTCCTTCAGTTGTAAAAATAATACTTTGATTTTCACGAAGAGGTTTAACAAAGATATGACCCAATGTTTCATGAACAACTGAAGGTGAAGATTCTGGAGCCTTTTGAATTAAATCAATTCTACGTTCAACTGTAAATTTTGAATGCTTCATTGGTAATGATTCAAAGAGCTCATTAACAATAAAATCTTGTGGTTCTTCATTCATCTAAAATTTTGATAGTGTTTATAACAAGAAATCCTCAACCATTATGTGTTTTTTATAGAACTATAATTATTATAAATACTAACCGAATCTAACAAACATTCAACACCATCTTCATTTAACATTAAAAGCAACTTTTTAGTGAAATCTGATTTATCAAAAAAGTTATCAATATCTTCATCAGGTTGAACATTGTGAAGAGTAACCATAAGTTTAGCCAAATCTTTTGATGGGAGTTTTAAATTTTCCAAATATCCATAAAGTGATTTAAGAAGCCATTCAACATATCCGCCACCATACGCTTTTTTACCATTTTTTCCAGTATTAAGAGATTTCCCGAATTTTTTGAGAAACATTTCATCAGTAAAAATGGCAGTGACATCTTCAAGTGAAATAATATTACGATCCATGAACCAGCTTATAAGTTTAAAGAACATAATGGCATTGTTTGAATCCTCAGTTTTATTAAAGTTGAATGTAGGATAAAAGATTTCTTTTATAACAGTTAAAGATTTTCCAGCATCTAGAGCAGCCAAATAGAGTTCACTTGGAAGGGGATATCTTTCTTGACCATTTGTAACTTTTCGAAGAAGCCGTTGAATTTCAGGATAATATTCTTTTTTAAATACAAATTTTCCATTTTTAAAAAATTTATCACATGAATATCCGCCTTTGCTTAAAACTTTACGCAAGGATAAAAGAACAAAAAATTGTTCTGGTTCAAGTCCCTCCAATGTTCGAAGAGATGGTGGCAAAAGATTCACTGGCATAAAATGTGGAGAATAATAATGTTCACCAACGATCTTTGCAATATCAACCAGAGCCATAGCAACAGCAAATTTGATGTGATTGTATTTTTGATAGTATTCATGTAAAATTTTGGCAATTTTAAGAAGTTCAACAGCACTTTTGAATTTTCCAGAATTAATTACAGCAGTATAAAAAAGTAATTTCCCAATAATTTCACCTTTATTATCTCCCTAAAATTCAAAAATGAATATTATTGGCACGAATATTTTTGGGGACAAACTTTTCCATCAACAGGTAACTTTTCATCAACAATCTCTTCCAACTGTTCAATGGTAAACTTTGAATCAGATTTTTTGAGCCGACATGCAAGGACTGGTGGATATCCTAATCGAGAAGCACGGCCTCCAGCAGCACAACCAGCAGCAAGACGCTTCATGACATAAATTTCTTGTTCTGAATTAAGCTAAAATAGAAACATTTTTGTATTCTAATACTTATAGTTATAAAGGACTTACTTCAAGAGCTTCAAAAGCTTTAACAGCTTCCATTCTTTCCTTTTCTTTTGGATCAGAAAGTTGATAAAATAACAATTTTATTTCATCGCTAACAGGATCCACAGGAGGTTCATACTTCTTTTTCGCTTGTTTAGCAACAACAGCAGCAGCTTCATCAGAATCAGAATCTTCGCTTGATGAAACTCTTTCACGTTTTAGTACTTTCTTTTCAGGCATTTTTATTGCTAAAAGGTAATTTAAAGAAAATGTGAAAACTATTTCAATGTCGTCCTCGATCGAGGAGTTGAAAAGATAGGCTCTTTATTCGTGGTAAGACAAAATTAATAAAAAATAGGTAAGTTACAAGTTTTTTTTTGTTAAATTTTTTGTGGGTTCAAAATGGCAAACAGTTTTTTCGGTGTTGGTGGAAACTAAGGCTTTACGACACCGATATTTGAATATTTTTTTAATTGTGTACCAATTTTTTGGTGCGATACAAGCTCTTTTTCAAAGTTAAGTTGAGGAAAAAAATTCAAATTTAGTGCCACTATCACTTTTTAGGCCGTTAATAAAACACAACCTTCTTCTCCCCTCTTTAATGAGAACCTAACAGTTTGTCTTTTTGTTGTCTAAAAAAATACAAAGTTTATTTAAATAATTTGTGCGGTTATCTGTATTTTTTGAAATTTTTTTGGTTTGGGTGTTAAATGGACACTGTTTATATTGTCCATATTTTAGCCTAACAAATCTTTGGTATCTAAAAAAATTGTTTTTTGAAGTTATTTTGGTTATAGTGAAAAAAATGATATCTCTCTCTAGTATTTTTACATGTTATTTTGTTTTCATTAAAAAAGGCACCATAAATTATTAATACATATTTATTAAAATTGTTAATACTTTCAATGCAGTATTTTTTAAAGATTCAGATCGCGGCATTGATGCAACTTAAAAAAAATGTTAAATATTTACAATTGATTAAAAAATACAATGTTTGACGACAATCTTTGGTGTGAACGGCGTTCAGGCGTTCACAAAATTTGCGTGCGGTAAAAAAAACAATAAGGAAAAAAATTCTTTTTTTTTTAGCTGTACGCAAATTTTGTGAACGCCTGAACGCCGTTGACACCAAAGATTGTCGTCAAACATGGTATAACATTAAGTTGAATTTTCAAAATTTTCATTAACAGTAATTGTTGCTTCTGCTGGTGTAGGGGTTATTCGACGTGGTGCAACAGGGGTCGGAAATCTTTTTGCATAAAATAATGGAATTTTTTCTTTTCTATTTTCCATATAATTTATGAAATCTTCCCCATATGCAAGTGAAACTTGCATTAAAGCATGACAATCATCCAAGGCATGATGGGCATCATATGAAGATTTGCTGATCTAAATGTCAACAATCAACAATATTTATATTTTATTTTGTGTTACAGTATATATTTATTTATAAATTACCTGTTTATAAAGACTTTCAAGCTTAAAATTGCCTTTAAAGAAATATTCTCGAGCACCAATTTTATTAAATTCCCAATTTGTTTCAGAAGTTTTTCTAAAAACACATTTTTGATGATGTTTTCAAAAAAGGATTACGGTAAAAAAAGCAAATACCTAAAAAAATTTTTTTGAATTCTTCTTTTCTTTGCAGGAGACCAATTGGATTTATTGATGAATGATAGAGGAAGAACATCTTCATCATCATCAAACAATAAAAATCTTCCTCTAAAAAGATAAAAACTAAGGATGATAAGCATATTATTTGAAACCTTTTAAGTCCACTATCAACACTTTGACTTCCAACTGGGACTTTTCGTTTTTGTGGTGGAGTTCGCATTCCATCCATTGGAGGACGTAAAAGAGAAGTTGCCGAAGTTTGAGGTTCCATGGAAATATCATCAGTTTGAAAGATATCCATAGAATCTTCAACTATATCAACTACATTGTTATCATTTTTTATTGTTCCAGCAGCATTTGTAGCTGCTTCTGCTACATTTGAATTAACTTCAACTTCTTCTTCAATTATGCTAGTTCGTTTTGCCAAACCCATTACCCCATCAACTAAAAGTTTTTTCTCTATATTTCAAAAGTATACTGTAGCTATATTTTACCCTTTTCCCAATTTATCAGTGAAGTTGTAACAGCAAGATTATCTAAATGTTGTTTTTCAATATCCAAAAATGCCAAATATGAATCCATAAAATACATGCCATCTGGTAATGGATATTTTTCCAATAATTTATTTTTAACCAATTCAGAATATAAAACTCGAAAATCAAAATTTGCACCATTATGTGCAATAATAATTGCCGGAGGCTTTTGATTTTTTAGAAATGCATGAACAGCTGGCCATTCGACAACAAAAGAATTTTTGTATTTTAAATCCATTTGGCTTAAATGCATTGCAGAACAATGCCTCTGAGTTTCTTCATATTGTTTCCATTGATTAAATGTTAAATTTGGTTTTATTTGTGAAACATAAATATTTGAGGGAATTTTTTTAAGTAATGGCCCATCTTCATCAAAAATTGCTTCAGCATGGATATCTTCAACAGCTGATGCAAATAGTTGCCGTGGAACAGAAACAAATGCCATTTCAGTAATTTGTGGCATTTCTGATGGATTATCATCTGTAAAGTCGATAATTGTTTACATTGGTTACTGTAGGCTTATCACTTACGAACATTACAATTTCTTGTAACCATATGAGCGATGGAACGACTTTTATCTCCGGGAGTGGGACGACTATTTTCAATATTTCCTGGTATCATTCCAGTCGTTTCGAAATCCATAAATATAAGTGTATGCACTTGGTCAGGTCGTAAAGGAATCATGCCTATGGTTACGGTAGATGGAAGCACAATGAAACTTACAAATTTATGTTATATTAAAATCTCCCAAAATTATCATGACGAAAAAAATAAAACACGGTTAAAACCTTTTTATTTCACGCTCAAAAAAAATAGAATACGTTGTTATTTTTTATTTAAAAGAAATTTTCTACTACTTTTGTGAATTAATAATATCAAAATAAGAAGGCGTACAATCACAATTAAAAAAAGTTAAAAACTAAAGCTGAAAAAGGCCAAATAAATTCTTTTGTTGTGAATCAAACAAAAAATGGAGCACACCTAATAAATTTCTTATTTGTTTTATAAATTTTCATGCTTTTCGCCTACAAAATTAATTGAATGACTATCTAAAGATTCATCAAAATTGTTCGTGGATCTTCAACAGATGATTTGATCTTTTTCAAGAATGTAACAGCTTCTCGGCCATCAATGAGTCGATGATCATAGGTAAGTGCAATATACATCATTGGACGAACTTCTACTTTTCCATTAATTGCAACTGGACGATCAAAGATACCATGCATTCCAAGAATTGCAGATTGCGGTGGATTAATAATTGGTGTACCAAACATTGAACCAAATACGCCACCATTTGAAATTGTAAATGTTCCACCTTCCATATCTTCAACAGCTAATTTACCATCACGTGCTTTTTCACCCAATTCAGCAAGGGAAAGTTCAATCTTGGCATAATCCATTCCTTCAACATTTCGGAGTACAGGAACAACGAGACCTTTTGGAGTTGCAACAGCAATTGAAATATCAACAAATTGACGATAAACAATTTCAGTTTCATCAAAGACTAAACCCAAACATTGCATAAATCTTAAAAAATACTGTAATATAAAACACACCAGCATTAACAATAGGCTGATCGGTCATTGCATATGCCGCTGCACGAACAAATGGTGACATTAAACCAAGTTTAATTCCGTGTTTCTTCATGAAATCTTTTTGATATCGGGTTCGCATTTCCATTACATTACTAAAAAATATACATTTTAAATATAGGAAAAATTTAAACTTAAAACAAACGTCATATCAATTTCATTGAAAGTTGTTAACATAGCATAAGTATTTTGAGCATCCTTTAAACGTTGAGCAATTCTTTGTCGCATTCGATTGGCTTTAACACGAGTTTCAGAGCGGCTTCCAGTAATTGCTTGATCAGCAGGAATTCCTTTGGGAATACTAATAGGTGTACGTTGGATTTTATCGACAGGTGTTGATAGCATTGGTTCTTTTGATGCTTTTACAAGATCTTTTGGTAATTTTGGAGGAATATCACTGACACCAGGTTTTGCGTGAGGTTGTTCTGGCGGGTCAACACGTTCAGAAGATTCTGTTTTTGGTTTTGCCGGTGGACTTGCATCAGATGAACCAGCTTCGGGTGCCTTTGGAGCACCTTTTACGGGTGCCTCAGCATTTTCAGTTTTTGCATCAGCCTTTTCACCTTGAGTAGGAGCGTCATCCTTTTTTTCACTTTGCGAAGAAGAAGCTTCACCTCCTTTTTGAAGTTTATACAACTTTTGTTTTGCAGTAACACGAGCACCATCTTCAACTAGCAATTCAACAATTGTACCAGAAAATTGAGCGGGAACTTCTACGGACGTTTTATCGGTTTCAATTTCAGCAACAAGTTCATCTTCTTTCACAAAATCACCCTTTTGTTTAATCCATCGAATATCACCTTCAGAAATTGATTCAGCAAATGCAGGTCCTTGAACTTCAATAATTTCAGAAAATAGTACATTACTTGCATGAATAAATCGAGCTTGAGGTGCAATATTTTGAGGTTGAAGAAGGAGAATTCCGCGTTGAGGAATAACAACTCCTAATCGTCGGGTATAGTTTCGAGTCTAAAAATAATACATTAAATTTTTTTCAAACAATACCAACTGTAAAAAACAAACTTGACGAAACAGCAAACGAGATGACTGTAATCGATTAGAAAGTCGAAGCATAATAGCTACCTAAAAGAAAATTTAGCAAATGATTACAAAAGTGTAAACAAATAATAAAAATGTTTGTATGTTTGTCAAAAACAGTAGAATAAAAAAAAAAGAATGAAAACACGTAACAAAAAAAACCAAAAATCAAAAGATTAGAATCAGATAAGTAATAGCTGCTGAAATTTATTAATTTAACATATTAAATTGATGTTGTTGATGGATTTTATATAGTTTTTGTATATTTTTTATTTAAATAAACAAAGGATATCTGGGAAAAGAATTCAGGATATTTGCGATCGTCGCAAACAAAAAAATTTTTAGATTTTCCTGGAGAAATTAAGGGACATTTTGCCAAAGAAAAAACAAAAAAGTTTATAAAATTTCAAAAAATTCAAATTCTATAAAATTGAAATTTTAATTTAATTTAAAGTTTAAATTATAAATTATAATAATTTATAGTAGTCTATATTTCTTGGTCGCCTTCGTGAATGTACGACTTTTCACCGAAAGATTTTTTACCGAAAGGCTTTTCACCGAAAAAGGTTTTTTGCCAAAAATATATATTTTATAGCGGTTTTTAGATTTTATACTTAACAATCGAAACTTCTATTTTTGTAGAAACACTAAGGAACCCTAAGGAAACCCTAAAAACCCATAGCTTAGTACATGGGGGTTTGGGGATGCTAAATCACATAAGCCTAAGTATGTGGAAGTCGGGGACGTTAAATCACCGAAGCTAAATCAAGTAAAATACTAATTTAGCTTAAATGTTACGGGCTTAAAAAAATATACAGTAGTTCTGAATTTGAACTATTTTTTGAAAAAAAAAGTTTTTGGTGAAAACCCTTTTTCAGTGAAAAATCTTTCGGCCAAAAGTCCGCAAACCCGCCTTCGTCTTCGAAAAGCTTGGGCAATTTTTTGATCAAATTTGGTTACAGTAAGTTTTGCCAATTTTTTCTTACTATCTCGTAGCCTAAAAATTTTGATTTTTGGGATAACATTTTTAGTTTTTTAAAAAACAACAAACATTTGTTGAACTTCAACGAAAAATGGGAAATAAATTTTCAAGTATTTTTGGTTAATGAAAAATCATTAACCTGTAGCTACAATATGCATGTTGCAAAAACTAAAAGCAATAAAGGTAACAATTTAAAAAAAAACAATTTATTCACAAAGTATATTTGATCAAAAAATAAATAAAATTGTTAATGAATACAATAAAGCTCAAGCTTTGACATTGTTGTTAAAGCTTGAAGCTACGAAAGAAAAGTGATCAATTATGAAGGTTTTAATTGGCGTAAAAATTTATTCCGTTTTATAAGTACCTTCTTCACATCATCGACATTATGCCTTCCGAATACAATAATAGGTGGCACAAAGTCGAGGTTTTTATTTGCGAGAATTTCATCAAGAATAACTTTAAATCTTTTTAACTCATTATATACTGTAGGGCGACCAAATATGAGCCATATTTTTAAACGTTTATTTTGAACCACCTAAAAAGGGACACAATATTGTGACAACAGTTTTGGAAAAAGTTAATTTTAAAATTTTACTTTTAAACTGAATTTTTCAATCTTAAAACATTGTGGAGCATTATAAAGTTTAAAATCGGTAAGGTTACTAGCATTCAAAATATTAACAAGTTTATTTTCGGAGTTGGCGAAAGTAGCTGAATTCGTTTCAATGAATGTGAATTCGCTGAATTAGTATAATGAAATATGTAAAAGTACCATAAATTAATAACTTACTATCGGAAAGAGCGGGCTAATTTTAAAAAAGGAATAATTTTTTCAAAAGACATTTTTGTATTGTTTGGACCATTTACAGTAACCGAACTAAGACTCAAACGTTTGACCGTTGGTGAAAAAAGCAATATTTCGTGAAAAGAGATGACTTGTTCTGCAATAAAAATTTCACAAATATCATATCGATAGAGCTTTTTAATAATCTGTGACGCAATCCCTGGTTCAGTTGAAGAAATTACAAGAATTTTTTGGATCCATAATTTACAAGAAGAATGCAAAAATTGTTTTTGCAATTTGCTGCAAAGTGGGATACTTTTCCATAGATCATCATCAATTTTTAAGCCTTTAAGAATTAAAATAGGATTTTTGTTAAAAAAATATTTACAACTTTTGATCATCTTTTCATAAGCTTTTTCACTAGGATTTATATTTACATAATAAATAATTGAATCAGGAATAGAAAATTTTTGATGGAGATAAAAAGACGCCATTTTTGAGAAAACCTTTTTATAATTTTTAACCAAAATAAATTTAAAAATATTTTCCAAAAACCGTTTGCTCAAATAATTAAAGAATATGACAAAAGCTAAGGCCTTGAAAAAGAATTTTTATCCATGAAATTTGAAGGTAGACTTGTACAAACTCATAAAGCAAAACATTGATTTAGTATGTCCGCTGAAAAATCAATTTTATAACTGAATTATTCATGACTACTAAGCAACAAATGAAAAGATATCGAGACAATATATTGTGGACAAAAATTTTCGTCTCATCTCCCTTTTGCATCGCATAAAAATCCATAAAAAATTTATTTTTGCACAAAATATTTAACCGCATTTTACAGAATAAATAATATTAAAATAAGTTAATTTTTCATCAAATTAATTAATCATCCATAAATTTGGCAGATTCTTCAAATTCTCTATTTGTGGTATCAAGGATACGGATTTGCCTTTCAAATGCTGAATTAAGACCATCATCCAATTGATTAAGATCCTAAAAAAGAATAAAATATAAAAAAAAAATAAAAAGTTGAAAAAACTTACATTTAAAGTTTCCTGAGAACCTCCAAGATTAATACCACAATTAACAATTTTATTGCCTAAAAATAATAGTCTATATTTTTAAAATAAAGATAACTGTTACCATAATAGAACGAACTTTTGATAAACCATCGCCGAGCTTCTGCATCATTTCCAAGAGCTTTATAAGTTTTTCCAAGATAAAGCATATTATCAATAGCACCAGAATCCATTTCTTCAGCTTTTAAAAGATCATCTAAAGCTTCTTGATAGGTTGCAGATGGAGGAGTAGCTAAAATGTATATATTTAAAATTGCAAACAAGAGAATAATAAAATACAATACCAAAGAAGACAGAAGCAACACCGCGTTCAATGAATGAAAGAGAAGCAACTTCATAACGGAAACGGCCTCGTAAATGAAAGAATGCAAAGTCTTCAGGAAGATGTTCAATTGCTTCATCAATGTATTTCTTAAATTCATGGCGGTGTTTAAGACGTTCTTTAATACCAATTGCATTGGAATACATAAAATTTTTTAAAACAACAGCAAGCTTCAGAACATTTGTATCTCTTGGAGCTTTTTCATATGCTTGAACAATATATCCATGTCCTAAAAGATGGAGAATTTAAAAAGGGAACATTCAAAAATCACAAAAAAAACATACCTCGAAGAACGAATGCCCGACTTTCTTCTTCTTTACTACAATTTGCAAGAATATAACATGCTTGTCCAAGTCTCCAATTTAATCCAACATCATTTTGATTTGAATTATTCTTCATTGAAATTAGAAGCTGATATGCTTCAGTACCTTTACATTCTTGGAGAAGATCATCAACTTCTTCAAAATTCTGAAAATATACCCACATTTTTATTAAATAGTCAATAAAAACAAGAAACTCACTAAAATGGACATTTTAGAGATTTAAAGTAAAATATATTCTAAAAGAATGATTTTTAAAGAGATAATTAGGGAGAAAAGCATAAAAAAAAGTTCAGGCGCGCAAAATGTTAAATTGAATTCTTCATTATTTTTCGTTATTTAATGAAAAACATTGCCGCTTGAAAATTTTTGTCATGATAAAACAATGAACTTTGTCCCACTTAACAAGTTAAAAAATGTAACATATATATGATTTAAAAAAATAATACAGAACAAATCCCCAGTAATAAACAGTCGACATTCTAACCTTTACTAAAGTTACAGTTACTATGCAGAAAAAGAAAGAAAACTTTTTTTATAAAAACGTGAAATTGCAACTAATGGAACCTTAAAAAAAGGTGTTGAAAAATGCGCTTTTCCACGCGCGAGCATTTTTGTTGTTTGATAGAAAAAAACATTGCTTTAATTTTTATTCTTGTCTTGAATGTTAGAAATCTTTTTTTTTACAAAAATGGATCGTGCAACAAATTCGGTTACAGTAAGTTTTGCCAATCAAAAAAAAACTAATCTTCAATATGATTGCAGTTTTTGGAGTTTTTTTTTGGGATCTTGGATGTTCTCAGGAAACTTTAAATGTAAGTTTTTTCAACTTTTTTTAACTTGTGGAAAAAATGGTTTGCTTTTTTTACCTTTTCCATTCATATTATTTTTGTACACTTACTTTTTTGCATGTCTATCTTTTTGAGATGTTATGGTAAACCACAACTGCCGCAAATTATTCGTCTTTTTGATGGTGAGCTTTTTCGCTCTCCTCAATCAAGCAATGTTGCTTGTCTTTTTTTAAAATGCTTTTTTCCAAAAGATGTTTACAGCATAAACTTTGATAAATGGAATGAACTTGTCAATGGATTAATGGACATTTAACATTTCTCCAGAAAGTTTTTTCTCAAAATTTGCTCATTTCGTTACGGTTTAAATTTTTTTTGGATCTATTTTTTTGTGTTTTTTTATTGTTTCTAAGTTAAAATTTGATGAAAAATCTGATAAAACAATACAAAATTGACAACTATTAATTAAATTGAAAAGCGTTTCCATCATTTCTTAGTCGCCTTCGTCTTCGAAAAGCTTGGGCAATTTTTTGATCAAATTCGGTTACAGTAAGTTTTGCCAATCTTTGCTTACTTTCTCGAAGCCTAAAATTTTGTTTTTTGCAGTTTTACTCAAAAAATAGAGACGTACTTTTGAACCACATCTTCCACAGTTAATCGATTATCAGTATCAACATTTCCCGTTTTAAAAATATTATATTGCCATCCATTTTTTACATAAAGACAAAATGCCGGAGATCCATCTCCATGTTTATGATCGGGAATTGTCCAATGAACAGAAGTTGAAATCAATTGTGGATTCTTAATTATTAAGACTCCCCATGAACCACCGTAGAGATCTTCCATAATTCTTCGAATTATCTGTAAAAATATTAAATATTTAGAAATTTTTAAATTACTGTATATTTAACTAATTTGTAAATAATTTCTTTTGTAAAAAAATGTGTCATTTATTAGATTCAAACTTTAATGGAAAACAAACTTTAAATTTAAAGTCATTAAAATAAATTTAAAAAACGGGTTACTGTATTTTAGAGGAAACATATATAGCTTTTAAAATTTAATGTTTACTAAAAAATTTTATGGAAAAATTGTATAAAAATATATTACCTGCATTTGTAGAGGTGCTTCAAAACCAGCGGATTCAATTGCTCGTTCAATTATTGGTTTTACAGTTTTCATAGGACAATTTTTTAAACCTAAAAAAATGTTTCAAAATTTGTAACTTTTTAAATTTGAATAATTCCGTACTTGTACTCCAACATCCGCTAACAAAAATTTCAAAAAATAATAAATAAAATAATTTCCAGCAATTTTTTCTCCCAAATTCGGCTGACATTCTTTTTTGGAGGATTCAAAAAAAAGAAGTAAAGTATTTTTACTATGCTTTTTTTAAAAATTGTAACAGCAAAAAACTTTTTCTTTCAACTTTATTCCACTTTTTTTTGTTGACCTTCAAAAATCATATTTCTTCGCTTAAGGCAAAGAGAGATGTTTGGAAGAAGGAACAGATTCAGTCACTTTTCCCTCCCTATTATATTAAACTCGATTTTTGGTTGGAACTTTCGCTTTCATTTTTTCCTTGAAAAATTATTACGTCAAAAACTGAATCCATAAAAGAAATTCAACGTTTTTCTTCTTTTTTTTATGATTTGTTGCATGTGTGTTTTGTCATGACACTTTTTATTAAGTATATTCTCTTCTTTTTAAGGTTAGAAGAAAAAAAACCGGATGCTTCAAAAAGTTTTTTTTCTTCTAAAAACTGGGAAAAAATTGCGGGGAAATTGATTTGTTAAAAAAATGGGGACCGCAAAAGTTTCAAATTTGATTGTCTATAAGATTATGTATCATATATTCAAATTATGTCAGTTGCGTGTAAAAACGTGACACATATAACTCATATAAACAATTTATAACGCTCTTTTTTTCAAATTCGAGGAAAACTGTTTAACACTATTTAATGGTCATATGGACATAAAACTTTGCAAAACGGGTAAATTGGGTCCAAAAATGAGGCTGGTGAGGGTTTCAAGTCTCTCCAATACCCCGAAATTTCGATAAAATGAATCTTTCCAAGGAAAGACACTCCAAAATTTAAAATGGCAATGAGAGCAAGCTCCCAAAGACCACATCAATACATAATGAACAAGACTGAACTATAAAACATCTGTGGCCTTAAAGAGGGCCATTGGAGATAATTTATAGTGCTTCATCACGGTTAACCAAAATGTTCAGTTTTCTTTTGTGAATCCACACAATGATTCTAGCGATAAATGCTAACCCAAAATTGGGTATATACCCCTTCCTCCGTAAAAAACAAAAATCAAACAAGCTCTTCAGCAATCTTCATTAGAGCTTTTAAGCCCAAAGAAACTTTGACGTCTTTAAAAAGTTCAGACAAGTCCATTATGGGTTTATGATAAATTTCTTTTCCTTTTATTATACCAAAAAATTTTGGAGAGCGCAATTTTACTAACTCTCTTTTTTGTTCTATCACAAAAAAAGGGAAAGATGGAGAATCGCAAGCTTTTTACATTTAAGCATTAATTTTCTATAAAATATTCAAAAAATGTAGCAAAAAAATAAAAGTTAGTTTAAAAAATACTAATTTTATTTATCCGAGATTTTCATCTTTCCAAATATGGATAACCAATTTGAGAGCATTTTTAATTATTTGACCCGTAAAAAAATGCAGAACAATTTTTGTAATCAATATATCTGAAGTGTTTGCACTATATTTTAAGGATTTTCTCCAAGTTCTATATTTTTCATGAGTAAAAGTAAAGAAGTGCCACGGCCTTTTTCACCCCTCAGTAAAGCAATCGATTTTTAAATGGATCAATAAATAAAAAAATTTTGCGAAAAATTTATTAGGATACTAGTGAAATAGACTAAAAAATAGTTATAATAATCTCAGTTAGTAAAATCTAAAACATCTACAAAATTAAACATCACAAAGTGATAAAAAAAGTTATAAATTGTTATAAAATTTATTAAAGGACTAGATAAATTTTAGACCACATAACAACCTGATACTAAATTAAATATATAACAAAATAGATAAACCTTTAAAAATGAATTAATATTGAATCAAATCATCGGCCTCCCAAATTCGGAATGAATATCTGAACCATATTAAAAAGATATCTCTACCCATTTAAATCCATGATAAAACCGGTGTTATCTTTGATCCATCAACTTCCTGCCATTGAACAGCAACTTCAGCAACTGGCATTTTCGCTTTTTCTGCACGATACAACAATTCAACATCAAAAGCCCATCGTTCAATATGCATTTTTCAAAATAACTTTAAAATAACATTATTAGAGTAATACGAAATTTAATACAAACAGACATACTGTAGCTGCAGCTCCTCGAGTAAAAATTTTAATTTTAATTGTGTATCTTTGACAGTTCTGACAGTAAAAATCCAAACAACAATGTGAAAACCTTTCATAAAAATAGTCCGTGCTCCGTAGAATTTGACAGTTCGTTTAGCTTTTGATTGTAAAATAGCATTAGAATCGGGAATATATTGTTCACTACCATCTTCAAAGTACAATTCCATAATTTTAACAAAAACATCCATCTTACTTTTAATCACTTCATAAAGCTGTCCACCCTGTTTTAAAATTAGTTATAAAAAAATAAAGTTAAATGAAATCCAAAGTAGCTATAATTTCTTTTACAAAATCTTAGCTACTGTAACTGCGAAGAAAAAAATTTCGTATAAATTACGCTTTAGCTTAATTTCGTGTAAGGAATCCTTTTCGCAATATCCCTCCAAAAATAACTTCCGGTATATTCTGCATTCAAGGGTTTGAAGATAGGATCATTTCCAGAAACAAAATGAAAATTAACTTTGTAAAATTTTGCTGGTGATACTTCCAATTGGGGAACTTGAACCTTCGCCAAAACTTGTTTTTGTTGTTGATTTTCCATCGACACGAAATATAGTTGTTGTTGTTGACTTGTAGGGGGAAATGAAGAGATGTGAAATGCTGAGGAACAACCCATTGATGACTTTTTGGTGTCATCCATTCTTATTATACTTATTTGAAGCATCATTTGATATTTTCCAAATTTAAAATATTTACGAATGTATTCTTATAGACGAAGCTAGTCTATAAATTGCAAGTGGTTTCCATAATTTTTATTGATTGAGTTTTTATTATTTTCTGGAATGAATTGTCAAACTTTAAAGCAATGCAAAAAGTTTGCTTAAAGATTTAATTTTAAAAATTTAAAAATACTGTAGAACACTCAACTTTATTAAAATATTTATTTTTTGATAATAATATTCTGTTTTCAAACATTGATGGCTGGATTAAAGTAGATTCTGAAAAATTTTTGATTAATAATACGTTAATAAAATATCCTCTTTTTAATGTCAGAGTTATATTGATCAACTTGAATTAACTAAATTTAAAATTAAAATATAACTACAAAAATGTCTCAACAAATGTTTAAAAACCACAGAGTTTATTAAGCGTTATTTGAGGCATGTCAAAAAAAAATGTAAACTCACTTTTTTCGAAAAAAAAAAACAATCTAACAGTTTTGTCACAAAATTTTTGTGAAAAACAACAAATAATTCACTAAAAAAGATAATAAGTTTAAAAAAAATTGAAATTTAGATTATTCAATTAAGTAACTATTTAATTATATTTTTAAATTAATTTTGCCAAAAAAATTCGTAGAAATCAAATATTTTGATTATTTATGAAATGAATTTTTTTTCTCTCGTTTCCTTAAAAAATCATGAATTTATGATTTTTTATTATCTCAAACAATTTCAACTTTTCTTGCTCAAAAAATAGTTTTTTCCATTTTGATTTAGTTACTTGAAAAAGAAATTGATGAAAAAGTATAATTTTATGGCAAATATCTTACAATAAATCTGTGCAACGATTGTCTCAAATATTTTGTGCAACTTTGCTATTAAATATTTATTTATTTAATTTATTTTCATTTCATCACCGAAAATCGAATAAATAATTTGAACAAAGTGAAACAGAAATCAGAAGGCAAAAACTGAATTCATTGATTTTTTCTTCTGCAAAAAAAAGAAGATGATTTATGCAAAAAGTGATGACGCATAATAAAAATTGAATTAAATTGAATTTTATCCTCCAAAAAATCTAGGTCATTTCTTTTTTTCAAATATTATAAAACTCTTTTTTTGAGAATCGACTTTGAAATCTCCCTTTTTTTCCTCCCTTTCTTCTTTCCCTGAACAAGGAAGATAGTCCTCCTTCATCTTTCATATTTTTTCTCGCTCATCTGCTTCGCCATGGGGAGTTTTTCTTTTTTTCCACGGCCAATGACGATTTTTTTTGGATATGGAATGCAAATTTTTCGCTGCGCTCTTTCAAAATAAAGGTAGTATTAAAAGACATGTATCTCTTTTTTATCCATTTTCTGAAAAAGATTTTATCCCCAAAAGGCAAAACAATATTTTTTTATTTTCGATTCGGCTGTTGCCGTCGGATTGTCTTTTTTTTCAGAGTGGTAATTTTGCCGCCGAAAAAAAGAAGAAGAATTTTGACAAGGTCAAAATTCTGAGAGAGAAAGGGAGACACCAGGCTGGCAGCAACAGCAACAACATGAACAGGAAAAAAGGTAAAAGAGATTTTTACAGAGAGAATCAGTCAGTCATTCACTCCCGATACAACAATTTCCATGCAACAATCTTCAAATAACAACAACAACAACAACGATGAAATAAAACGGTGACAACTTTTTTCCTTCCTTCCTTTTTTTTTGGGCGGCAAGATTTTCTTTGATGCCCAAAAAAGAAAGATGGATATTATCCATGGAGAAAGAGACAGACGACGGAAGAAAAAAAAAGAAACAGGTGAAAAACACTTTTATTTTGTGCTTCGGTCAAGTGGATGGATGAAGATATATGACATCCGATGCAAAAATAAAATAATTAATTGTTTTTTGATTATTGTATTTTTTTTTGTTACGTAAAAAGTAATTAGATTTTTGTGGATTATCTTTCTCTCTTTTTTTGCTTCAATAAAAGTGGGAAATGAGATGTAAAATATGAAAATCGGGGATAAAAATGGATAAAAATGAATTTAAGAGATATTAATTTATTTCTGTGTCAAATGCGGCAGATTTTTGAAATCTAGGTTGTACAAAATTGTATATATTTTAATTTTGTGTTACGAATTCAAGAAAAGTTTATGAAATGGAAAATCTGAAATAAATGATAGTCCATAATCCCATTAACAGAATTGATATTTTGATAAATTTCCTTGTTTAAACTCAAACGTTTTTGAGTATTGCTTTTTTCAAATTTTAAATTTAGGCAGCTTAACTTAACATCAGCTCTTTTAATCACTTAATGCTACCTAAATTTAAATAATATGAGTTTCTTTTAAAAATTCAGAATTCTTTTCTTCCCTCCAAATCTGATCAACATTTATCCATCTCTCTCTCTTCTTCAAATTCTTTTTTTATTATCATAGTTGTTAAATCTAAAAAAAGCCTTTTGTCGGCATTCAGTGAAGCATAAAATAATATTTATTCCAACACTTTTTCTTGTTCAATCCTTTCTTCTTTATCTTCTTCTTTATTATTACGCGCAAAAATACTTTTATACACTTTTTCTTTCATTTCTTTCTTTCTATTTTTCTACCGGTGTTCTTTTTCTATTCTTTTATCCTCCATTTTCTTTTTTTTGGGTTTTAGAAAATTTTTGTTTTTACTATTTGAGAAAAAACCTTTAAGAGTGAGATTTACGAAATGGACACATAAAAACATTCAAACAACCAAAGGTGTGGAAAAGTGGCAGGCCATTGTCCATGGAAAAAAAAACTTTTAACGCTTTACTATTTTTAGTTTTTAGTTTTTAAACAAAAATGTAAATTTGGTGAATAAGAGACATTTCGAAATTTGCTATTTAAAGCTAATTTTCAAATTTAAAAATATCTTTTAAATACCTCTTTGATAAAACTGCTTCAAAAACAGTAAAATTTTAATTTTTACTAAATTTTAAATTTTTTTTCAACAGTTCTTTGTAAATTTGATTTTTAAACATTAATCTTTTTTTATTACTGTTTTATTATTGAATTGTTTATTTTATTTACTTACAAGCTTATATTATTTTTCAAAAATGTGGTCTTTTCGGATTAATTACTTTTACACATTTCACATTTCTCATTTCCACAGTACCCCTTTTTTACCTTCTTTTTTTTCTGCTACCCCTCATTAAGAAGCAATAAAAACCTTTGCCGTTATTTCTATTTTTTTTTGAGAATTAAAAATAATTTTCCCAAAAAAAATATTTTAATCGATTTTACTATTTTTTAATTTCTCCTCCCCTTTTTTTCTACTTTTTTTTTTCACATAATCGCATATAAATTATTTTAGTTTTAGTTTCAATGTCACCGTTGGTCATTTTTGAGCAACAACACTAAAACATAAAATGTGAATAGGAGGGGGGGGGGCTTGTTTTTGTATAAGGCTGAAATGGATTGGAGAGATTCATTCAATTTTTTTGGAATACGTAACTGCCACCATTTTTTTGTTGAAAAATATAACCTTGAAATTCTTTTATTTTATTTTATTTTTTGGAATTGAACCAACATAACTTCTTTTTTTTCTGTCAAGACAACCCTTTGCCATTGAGGTAATGGCAAAAAAAAGTAAATTTTAGGTATGATTTTGTAAATTGATTAAAAAGAAATGGGTCTTGAAGCGAATGTTTATTTTTAAAGCTAGCATTGACCTACTTTTTTATACATTTTATGACTACAAATTCATGATATATTTTTTTATTATCCTTTTAAATCTCTCTCTCTCTCTTTTTTTCCTAAATCGATTTTAAATCATTTTTATTATTATTCTGAGAAATTTTTTAAAATTCAAATTCAAGTCAGTCACCTCATCATTTTTCCAAAAAAAGACACTTAACTTTTTATTCTTTCTTCTTCATCGTTTTCCTTCCTTCCTTTCTTTCTCTTTTTTTTTTGATGCCAGCCGGGTGTCGTTGTTTTTAGATTTCTTGGTTTTTGCGCAGGAAAAAAGAAAGAAAGAAAGCTCATTTTAGGCGTTTTACCGGGGGGATGAATGAATGAAAATGAATTGAAAACTATTTTTGTTTTATTTATTTATTTTTTTGGAGTCAGCAGTAGCCCCCAAAGTTTTTTTTCATGACTGTCAGCAGAAGAGATTTTTGAAAACAAAAATTATTTCAAAAACAAGTAATAAAAAAATGTTGGATATTGAGAAGTTAAAAAAGTTGCAACCAAATGTATGCAAAATTTATTTATTGTTGCTTATTACCACTTTTTTTTAAATTTTAATCTTTTTAATTATATCTAATTTTTCTATTATTTTAAAGGCAATTTTAATACCTTAAAAATCTTCCTCATATTTTTTCAACAAATCTTTTTTTAATGAAAAACCTGTTTTTTTTAAATGTCCTCCTGATGTATGGCAGTAGTGGCTGCCATAACTTTGTCTTCTTCTTCCATTTTAAATTTCTTTTTTTTGTTGATTGTTCAACCTTGCTTCATTGCGCGTCGTCGTTGTCGTTGTTGTTGGCGGCGGCCTTCTACTACCCCCCCTCTTCCATTTTTGACTTCTAAATTTTATTTTTGTTGCACATGTGTTTCTTCTTCTTCTTCTTCTGGTTTTTGTCCACAGTTTTTTGATGTTGTTTTGTTTAAAAAAAGGTATACACGTTTAAACTCTCTTTTTTTTACCTACCTACCTTCGCGGTTCTTGTTGGAAGATATGTTTGTTTGTCTCATTTTTCTATCTAAAAAAACAACATTTTGTTTAGTATATTTTTAAAGTTTTTCTTTTTTTTAGATTAAACTTTGAATTAATAGATTTAAAATTAAAACTGTAAAAATAATTTATTCAAAAATAAATTATTTATAATTTTGAAACACAACTATTTTATTCCCTTTAATAATTGTCAGGGTTTTGGAAAGCTTTTATAAAATTTATTTTAAATCAGCTGTGTTAAAAAAAAGTGAACTAAAAAACTGATCTTTGATAAGGGAATTTGAGCAGGAATGAAAAATGGCCAGCGTGTTTTCAGCCTCAGGCGCCTGGGGGTCAAAAAACATGCCCGGCTGATGTTTTTAGGAAAATTCTTTGTTTTTCCCCTACAAAAAAATATAAAAAAAACCGACTGAAAAATTCAGGCCAAAGGGTGGGCCGACCAAGCCGAGAATTTTTTGCCCGGATTTTTTATCCCTGCCATTTGAGTTTTTTGAGAAAAAAAACAACTTTTTAGATAATAATTTGATTTTTGTTTGTAAATTTTTTGAAATTTTGATATTTAAAATTTTATGGCGTGAATTTTTTTACCGGGTTGTCCTGATAACTTTTATTAATTCAATAAGTTTTAAAAATGATTAAATTAATTACAGTGCCATTTTCAACTAAATTTTTGTATATATTAATTACTGTTTATGCTTTAAATTAAATTATATATTGTTAAAACTTCAAAAAACAAAACATGACGTTTATGAAAAAGGCTTTATTAGCCTTATCAATTGTTTTAATACTTGTTGGAATGGGATTAACATTTGGTGGAGTATTTTCTCCTGCTTGGCAGGTTGTAGATATTCGAGAATTTCGAGCCGAACATCAGGTACTTTAAACTTTAATATATAAATAAATACTGTACTACTTTTTTTTAGCATGGGTTATGGTGGGATTGTATTCGAGCAGAAAAGCATGTTGTCGCGGTAGGAGATTTTTATGATGAAACTCCATTACATTGCATGTATAAATTTGATAATTCTGCCGAACAAGTTATTGAAAATACTTTACAACATATTGATGAAGATGGAGCAGCTGGAGAATCAGAGCATCACAGATTTTGGGGTTTGTTAATTATTTTTATTTTTAAAATTACTTTGAATTTTTGTTATCACTGATAAGCTTTGATAAAAATGATTAAAGTGTTTAATAAGACAAATGATAAAATCTACATTTTTTAGGATGGCACAAAGCTGTTTTAACTTTCTTTGTTCTCAGTTTTTGCCTTGCATTTACGGCATTATGTACAGGATGTTGTGCCCCATGTTTTACCCCCTGTACATTTGTGTATACCATTGGTCTCTTCCTTTCAAGTAAATTTCTTTTTTAAAAACATTGATAAAAAAAGTATTATGATGATATTTTTGCAGTGGTTTGTTCGGTACTTGTTGATGGAATATTTTTCTTTTCGGCAAATCGAGTTGATATTCGATTTGTGCAAGGCATGGTTGGCACATATGAACAAAGAATTGGATATGCATTTTATTTGCATTTACTTGGAACTGGTGCCCTTGTTGGGGCATTTGTTTGTGCCCTTTTAACAACATACAAATTCTTTCAATCATCTGGAAATAGGTTAGTTTTAATCAAACATTTGTAATTTGTCTTGAAGGGATTATCCTTCCTTTTTTTTTTAACCATTCAAACAAAAACCTTTATTTGCCTTTAACGTGGCACAGAAAATGCGGCTCCATACTTATCATTTTATAACTTTTTTTTAATTTTAATAAACTGCTTTTTTGTTAAAACTAACATGTGCTTTGTCGTCTCTTTTTAACACACAATATTTCTCACACCACGAAAATATGAAAAAGAATTCTTTTTCATATTTTCGTGGTGGGAATTTTTTCTTCCATATTACTTTTGAATTAAAAAAAAATATGATGTAACAAAAATTAAAAACTCTCATTTTTAATTCTTTGAAGGAAACTTTTTGAACCTGATTATTCACACCGAGCTGTTCCACATACCGTATTAGGATGGCAATCCCGTGATAACAAAAATGATATTCCATTAAAATCCACAACTTCTGGAACAACAACAAAACGAGAACATTTAATTCATACTTTTACATCTCCCACAAGTGTCTAATTTTACTTCTCTCTTTTTTTCTATATATATCTCTATCAAAATGTAGTAATCTCAAAATACCTCTCTTTATATAATTTACTTCTTTTTTTTTTGTTTTGATGCATTTAATTTTTTTTCTTTCTTTCATTGTTTTCTATGCCACGACAAGTAAAAAAACTACCAAAGTTCACTTTTTATTTTAAAATAATTTTTTTCTATGCCTTAAAATATATATATATTTTGCCACAAAAATACACATAAACAAAAATTTTATTTTTTTTTTAATCTTCTGAATTCACGCTGCCAATTTTATATTCTTTGTAAATTTGTTATTGTAAATGATATTTTTCAAAAAAAAGTCTTGCAACGAAAATTGTAATATTGTTTTGTTCGTTGTAAGAGAGAGAAAAAAAAGATTCAAAAATTCGCTGCCGCATTTTCTGTGCTTTTCTTAATTTGCAAAAAGTAGGTTTAATTGATAAAAATAAATATTTTTTAAAACAAAACATATCCTTTTTATAGTGATGAAAATGATATCTCTGCGGATGGCGAAAATTTTCATCAACGTGAACCATTTTTGCGTACATATAATAATGGAAGTAATGGTAAGGGGTATCAAAAACAACAACAATTTCAACCACCACAACATCACCATCAACAACAAAAGCCAATATCATATCAGCAACGTACAACATATCGTGAAACATCTGCTTAAATCACCCCCCCCCCCCCTTTTTAAAACATCTTTTTTTTGCCCTTTTAAAAAACATAATCATATTTGTTTCTTTGCTTTTATTCTTTTTTGCTGTTGATTGTTTATAATTATTATTTATATCCAAATATGAGATGGTTTACACTTCTTTTTTGACGCCTTTCTTTTACTTTTTTCGTTATTGTTTTTTCGGTGTTGTGTCTTATCTTTCTTTTTCTTCGAATGTCTTTTTTTTCATTTCCTCATTTATTGTTTTTTTAAATGTAACCTTTTTGAACTTATGTTACGACAAGTTATCTGTCAAAATGTTTTACATTTAAAAATTCATTATTTTTTGTTGTTTTTTAACATTTATATATTTTTTTCATTTCAGTAAAATCCTTAAAAAAATTTTTATAATTAAAATGGAGGATTATGCTCAATGATACTCAATAATTAACCGTTTTATTTTTTTGCTATGTGATTAAGTGATAAATAAATAAATAAATGATTAAATTTAAATATCTTTTTTACTGTGACCTAAAATTATTTTACTATTTTCGTTGTAAAAGTTTTGCTAGATAAAATTTGAAATTTTAAAGTTACAAAACTGAAATAAATTTTCGGAAAAATTACGTAAATTTGCAGTTTTAATTAAAAAATGTCCGTTTTTTTGCTAAAATTAAAAATCTATTTTTAAATTTTTTTTAAAACTGTTTATCATAAAAAGTGTTTAAAAAAAGCTGCCGAAAAAACTTTTAAAAAGATGAAAAAAAATATTAAAAGTTAATTAAAAAGCCTTTTTAAGGATAATAAAAACAATGGGGGGTCAATGAACCAGAAATTATAAGCGTTTTATCTGACGCATTTTGAGGAAAAAAGAGAGAAAAAAAGGATAATAGCTCTCTTTCATTTAGTCCACCACCAAAAACCCGACCATTCCCGCCTTTTTCCACATTCCCTTGAGCGTTTACAATTATTAAAGATAAAAGAAAAGGAGCAAAAAAAAGAGCTATCAAATTTCATGATAAATAAGTATGCATAAAAAAAAGTCAGACTTTTGTTATAAGAAAAAACGGCAAGCTTACAGCTGCTTTTTCTTTGATAAAAAAAAGTAAAAAAAATAAAAAAAATAAAATAAAAACAAAAAAAATTTTTCTTTTAATTTTTTTTGTTTTTATATTTGAGAGGATGCTTGAATGCCAAAGAAAAAATGGTAAAACATCTTTTGAAAGGGGGAGACACATCTCTAATCTAATAATTTTTTTCAGTTTTCATTGAAACTGATTTTTTTTTGACATTTTTCAGCTTCAATGAGATCGCATTAAGACCTCTAATCAAAAAAAATTTGTTAAAAGTCTTCCCCTTTTAAAGTGTGCGATATTTTAATATTTTTTAACGGATTCAGTTTTGACAGAATTTATAAATGCTTTCAAAAATTCAAGTATTCTTATTCTAAAGTACTTGAAAAAAATGCTCCAAAATTGTTTACATAAAAGATAACGGATGCGTATGCATCTCAAAAAAAAGATCAAAAATTTTTACTTTGTGGTTTGGCCCCACAAAAGAATAAGGTTTTATTGGTCTAGAAGCTGTTTCTAAGATTACTTTTTCAATGGTTCATTTTTAATTTTTCTTGAAACCCCTTAAAACTTAAAAGTTTTGTAATTTTAATAATTAATTGTTAAAACACAAATCAAAGTGAAATGGTTTTATAGAGAAAAGATCTGTCAATTTTTCAAAAATCCACCAAAACGTAGGAAATCAAATGCATTTCGGGCTTCTGATTCTACAGTTTTATTATGCAACTTTTATTACAAATTTAAAACAACATTAGTTACTAATGATAAGTAGACTTCAAAAATTTGTTTTTTTTTGGAAATCAACAAGGATGTGACGTAAAAACTTTGTCGAAAGTTATTTTTGTTTTATATTTTTGGGATTCGCCTTTTTTTCTTCCCTTCTTTCATTGCCTTGTCCATGCCCTGTCGGAAGGGGAGGGGGACCGTGTCAATCCAGATTTATATTTTTTAATTTTGGTACGTAAAAACTCTAATTACATTATTGCCTATGCTTCTTTTTGGGCATCCCATCATTTCTGAAATGCCCTTTGGAAATAAATATAAAAATACATAGCCATCAAAAAACAACAAGTCAAAACTTAAAAAGTAAGCTTTCACATTTTTTTTCTTTACTTTTTGACTCTTTTTGTTTTTTTGATTTCACTACGTTGGTGAAAATATCTATATTTATAAAAATGTAAATAAATTCTATGTTTCTTTTTTAAAAGTTATTCTTGGATAAATTAGTGCTGAATTTTTGGAAGTTTGAAAAAATAGGTGTAATAATTTTATGCATTTTTGCAAATTTTTGCTGGATTTTTTTTCGCAAAACTTTATACTTTTTAGTTCCTTAATAAAAATCAAATATCTATAAAAATGTAAATGTTACAATTTATCATTGATTATCAGTATCTATAATTTTTCATCATTTAATTGTAGTAAAATATTATGATTTTTATCAAATATTTTCCAGTTTTTGGCAAAAATTTTGATTTTGTTTTTTCATTTTAAACGTCAAAATTTGTAAGCCCCGAAATTCGAAAATGTAGTTTTTTTTTAAAATTTAACCGGTCAAAGTATATATAATTTATTTTTTATTAAAAGCTTTTTAAAATTTTATTTTAACAAAAAAATTACTCATTTTTTACATTTTTATAACACTTGTTTGAAAAACCGTTTTTTGAACTTAAAACTATTTTTCCAAATACCCAAATATTTTTTGTCTGACATTAACCCTCCCTCCTCCGTTCGCCTCATTCTTGCTGCAAAAATACATTTTTTTAGCAAATTTAAACTTTAAAGTTGTTATTCTTTTTTTAAAAAACTTTTTTATGGGGGAGTGAGAAAAAGGGAAGGTCGATTACTGTCAAAGAAAAATGCCGTTTTGAACTTTTTAAAATATTTTTCCAAGTGTGGAATACATAAAACATCAGACAATAAAAAATATTTAAGTCAAAAATGTTTTATAGCTAAAAAAAAAGTGGCGTCAAATTTTAAAAATTTGATGAAGCGTTAAAAAAGGTGTTTTTAATAAATCTTTGATACATTTTTTAGGGTTCACTGAAAAAAAGAACAAAATATTTTTTATTATAAACAACATACTTTTTTTGTCTATCTTTTAACAATTCGTGTAACTGTGTTTTTTTTTGTTGCTTGGTTTTTATAAATCCTTTTTTATTATAGTAAAAAAACTTTTGCTTCATAAACTTTTTTAAATTGGTTATTTTTGTTTAGGCAAACAAATATGCATTTATCAATATTTACAGTAATATTTGGCATAACTGTATTTGTTGAAATTTATGCCCATACAGAATTAAATGATGATTATGCCATTGTTCATACATATCCAGCTGGATATGTAAATGGGATATCTAAAAGGAATTGTACGAGTGATAATGCAATTATTGATAAATTATTGAATGGAACTGGATACAGCAAATTTAGAGTTCCAAGTATGTTTTCATTAAACCCTAAAAACTGATAAAATGATAAAAAATTCTTTTTCTAATTATTAAATATAAACTACCGTAATCTTTCATTTATTTTAGGTGATACCGGCGTGGATGTAAGCGTTGAATTTTGGATGGAAACTGTAAATACCATTGATGAATTATCAAATGATTTTGAGGTAAAATATTTAGCTTAATAATTAAAACTGATCAAACTTTTTTAGATGGATTTATATATTAATGAAGTAAGTTTAGTTTCGCAATTTTAGACATCCATTTTGGCACAATTAATTTCAAAATTACATTTAATTTTTATCAGATTTGGCTTGATCCGGCATTAAACTTTGAACATTTATTTCCATGCAAACAAAATTTATCGTTAGGTTATCAAGTTTTGGAAAGATTATGGACTCCAAATTCAAATTTTATTAATAGCAAAACGGCATCTATTTTAGCGTCACCATTTCCGTAAGCAAAATTTAAATTTTAAAAATACTTTTAATTTTTGGATTCATTTTTTAGAAACATTTTATTAGTTCTTTATCGAAATGGCACAATTTGGGTTAATTATGTGAGTGTCTTTTTTTGTTGAAACAATATCGAAATAATTTATTGATTGATTTTCGGTTTTTAGCGTGTTCGAGTCAAAGGGCCATGTTTTATGGATTTATGTAAATTTTTTAATTTAATTTAATTAATTGACCCATTAATATCTATGATGTATTTTTTTAGCCAACTTTCCTATGGATGTTCAAACTTGTAATCTCATCTATGAAAGGTAAATCAATAAAGCTATAAATTTAATCTGTTAAAATCACTTTAATTTTTGTAGTTTCATATATAATAGTCAAGAAGTTCGAATGCGTTGGAATCCAGCAGCTGAAAATCCTGTAGCAGTTACGGGTCGAATTCTTTTGCCAGATTATAATTTAATTGGAATTAAAAATTTTATTAAAGCAATGCCATATCCAGCCGGGTAAATATTATCAAGGAAAATTAATAATATATATATATGTATATAATTGCAGAATGTGGGATGAATTACATCTTGAGTTAACATTTGAGCGAAGAGCAGTTTGGTATTTTATGCAAGCATATTTACCAACGTATTTTACAATTTTTATTTCGTAAGTTTGTCTTTTTTTCATGGTAAATTAATGTAAAAAAATTTCTTTGTGGAAGAAAATTTAAACAAAGTTTAACTATTTTTTACTGGAGAAATTTGTAAATTAAAGTCCTAAAAAGTGAAACCTTACATGCAAATATAGTTAATTAAAATAAAAATAAAAAGTTTAAGCTTTTAACCAAAAAAGCACTTGGGGCTCGTGCCCCCAGAAATTGAGGAATTTCCTTTGATCTTTTGCCGCTTCGTGTTGGCGGCGGCAAAAGATCAAAGGCGTGCCCTCCCCCAAAATCGCTGTGCCCCTCCGAATTTTTTTCTGTATACTGCCATGAAAACTGCATTCATAACTTTTTGGTCAGAGCTCCAAATTGAAAAAAAAAATGAAATCGAAATTTTTATCCCCAAATTGACATTTTTGATTTCGCAGCGCCCTGTTTTCAACAATTTTTGAAATAAAACATTTTTACATTTTTACAGATGGGTCAGTTTTGCCCTTGGTGCTCATGCAATTCCTGCCAGGACCATGCTCCTCGTTAATGCCCTTTTAGCAATGATCTTTCAATTTGGAAATATTATGAGGTAAATACTTTTCTTTAAATATTCCAGCATCAACAATATTTTTTCTTTAGAAATCTTCCAAGAGTTTCATACATAAAAGCGATAGGTTTGTTTTTACAAACATTTAAAAATATCCGTTTAACTGTTAAATATTTTTAAGATATTTGGATGCTTGGAGCGATGAGTTTTATCTTTTGTAGTTTAATTGAACTTGCAATTATTGGATATAAAGTTAAAGATAATGGAACCGGAAAAAAGAAGCCAATAATGTGTAAACGAAAGGTAGGTAGTTATTTTACATTGTTATAAAATTTGCATAATTATGTGAAGCTTTAATTATTTTCAGATGGAAGAAAAAATTGATGCAAGTCCAAAGGGCCTTTGCAGCTATGAAAAACGTTTCATGTTTCCCGTTGATCGATGTGAACTTTCATGGAGGCCATCACCCCTAAGTTGTCGTCGATGGACTCCTGATGAAATTGATAAAATTTCAAGTTTTATTTTTCCTGCAAGTTTTGCACTTTTTAATGTAAGTATTTGATTTCTTTTTGAATAATAATTATTAAAAATTAATTTAAAACTGTTAAAATTTAATTTATTTTAGATAGTTTATTGGTCAGTTTTTGGTAAATTTTCATCACCAAATTATGTTGCTCAATAATTTTATTATTTATTTAATCATTTCTTTTATCAGCTTTTCTTTTTTTAAGATCTCATTTTTTTTGTAATTAATTAAGTTCTTTTATTTTTCATCGATAAACATTTGGCGCTTTCATCTTCTTTTTTTTGGCATTTTTAAAACGGCACATTTTGTATATTATTTAATAAATTTTGTTATTCAAAAAGAAACCAATTATTTTTTAACATTTTTTAAACTGTAATCAAAGATTTAACAACTGATAAAAATGATATAAAAACTTTTTAGTAACTGTTATTGATTGATTATGAGTAAAACCCCTTTTTTGGCATTTAAAATTGGCATTGTTACAAGAAAATATTATTTTTTAAAACATTTTTTTATAACTGAAATCCACAACAACTCATATCAGCGGTTTTCTTAAAAAAGATCTCAAACAACTAATCTCTTTTTTAAAAAAAAACGCAACTTTTGATTTGTTGATTTCAGCAAAACGAAGGCAGCTTTAACTGTCATGTTTTTTACTCAAAAAAAACATACTTTTTTTGCTTTCCTTCAAAAAAAATGTTAGTTGTCATCGTCGTTGTCTTAAAAATGACATGTCATTGACTTTTCACTTGTGTCAAATTGTCAAAGATTAAAACGAGTACTCTAAAAAGTTTAACAAAAAAAATGCACAAAAAACGAATGAAAGTTATTTCAAAAAAAAGTGCCTTTAAATTCAGTAACAAAAAAAAACCGAGGATGGCAGCAGCAGCTTTTTTAAAAAAACAAAAAAAGGGGTGGAATGAATTTTAACAAGATTCCATTCCATTTTAACCCTAACAATGATGTCCTCCTACTTAGTCAAATGATGGTGATAAAAATAAAACTTTTTTTTTGATTCAAATTTAACTAAAAGCTTTTTTTGTTGTTCTTTGAAAGCAGTTCTTTTTTTGTGGTGGTATATATATTTTTTTCAATTTAAATTTTATGTGGTTTTATTTTATTTGAAGAAATAAAAAAAAATATTGTCAACTTTAAGTAAAAAAAGAACGGCATAAAAAAAATGCCAAAGAAAGAAAAATAACAATGGGGCAACAATTAAAAAAGCAATGCCTTTTCTTTGAAAAAAATGCCAAAGAAAGAAAAGAGACAATTTGATGAGCAACAAAAAAAAATAAATGCCGTGAAAAAGTGCCGTTAGTGTTTTTTGGTTTCCATTTTTGGCGTTTCTTTTTTTCAAGTTTTTATTGCTTCTTTCTTTTTTTGTCAAGGACAACAGCTCTTTTTTTTTGACTTTTTGTTTCAAGGATGTTTTACAGCAAGCAGCATTCTGATGCAGCATCGGAAGAAGCATCAACAAAGTTTTAAAAAAGTATACAGACAAAACTTTGTTTATCTCTCTGTCTCTCGTTGTCTTTTGACGTGGTTTTTTGGTCTTTTACTTTTAAACTTTTAATGAATTTTAGAGAACATTGTTTTTTATTAAGGATAAATTATTTAAATTCTTTTAAAAAATAGGATTATAGAATTTTAAGGAAAATAATGGATTCATAATTATGAAAGAATATTTTAATCAAAAATTAGTGTTGTCGCAAAAAATTAAATTTAAAACTTTTAAAAAATACTTTTGCGTTGATTCAAGTTTTTTTTTATTTTAAAGAAATTTTAAACTTGAGAATATTCACATACTGTACCCAGTTCTATTTACAACATATCTGTTGAATGCCGTATATTTAATTGAATTAGCATAAAAAGAAAGTGAAATAATTCAAGTTTCAAGTTACAGATAATCCTATTGAAGCATTAGAGTTAAAACTTTTTGCAAAAAAATCCAAATTTTTTGAAGCATAAAAATAAAAAGGAGGGGTAAAAAATACGCAACAATAGTTCAAAGAAATGTCACTTTTAAATATGTAATTTTTGGTGGATCAAAAATTGATATAATTTTTTTTGTTCAATTGCGTCATCAAGCTTTTTCGGCTATTAGTGAGTAGGTGGAGGTGGAGGTGGAGGGTGGAAGATAAACCCCATAAAAACTTTTAACTGACACCAACAAAACCCAACAAAAATTGTTGTCCATATAATTTTTTTTAAAATAAAAACAATGATAAATGTGCCAATTTATAATCTTCAAAGAATTTTTTGATCTTTTTTTTCTCTTTAATTTGTTCTTTCACTTCAATCAAAAACTCAAAAAGATTTCTCTCTGTTTTTTTGTTCAAATTTTAATTACATTCATTTATAATTGTCTCATTTTTGAAAAAAATAAAAATAAAATGCAACAAATATCCTTGCTTCTTTTGATAAAAAATGCCATTCCCATCTGTTTCATTTGTGTTAACCTTTCTCAACCTTAATTTTTTTTTGTTAAATATCATTTTTTTTGGTCAGCTGTTGCTGTTGCTTGTTGCTTTAAAAAATCTTGTTACATTTTCGTGTTTTTTTCTCAATGTTTTTCTTTGTTTTAAAGCAAGGAAAGAAAAAAGAAAGGAAGCAAGTTGAGTTTCAATATTTTTCTCGCCCTTTTGGCCCTTGTGTTGTTTTTTGTTGTTAAAAAAAGAGAGAAGGGCAATAATCACTGCCTTTTTCATTTGCATTTTTTTTATTTCTCTTTTTTTTGCTACTTACACTTCTCTCTTTTTTTTGCCGTTGGGGTCCCTTGACTTTTTTTGGGTACTAAATTTGTGCCATTTCAAAGCAAAGCAAAGCAAAGCAAAAAAAGTCTTCGGTCAAAGTTATATATATAAAACGAGGAAATGTAAAATTTTTCAAAACGCTCGAAGAATTTGAAAACAAACGAAGAAATGGAAGGCGAGATTTTTTTTCAAATTCTCTTATCAAAGTTCCATTTTGAGGGGTTTTCCATCGATAAGTCAAAATTTGGAAATATTTTTTCCATTTTTCGAGGAATTTTATGTTTTTCATTTTTACTGTTCCATTTTTTAGTTCCAAAATCAAAAGTCACATTTTTGGAACATTTTTTTGTATTTTTCTTCAAAAAGTCGAACCTTACACTCGCTTGAGCATAAGCGCTGCGCCCCCAACCACTCAGCCATGGGTGCTACGGAAGCTTACTTCATTTTGTTGCCCACGTGCTGGTTAGTCTTTTTTGGAGAGAAGAGAACGAAAAGAAAAAACATAGTTCGGCCAGTCATGTATCATTTCCATTCCTCAAACTCCGTAGCACCCATGGCTGAGTGGTTGGGGGCGCGGCGCTTATGCTCAAGCGAGTGTAAGGTTCGACTTTTTGAAGAAAAATACAAAAAAAAGTTCCAAAAATGTGACTTTTGATTTTGGAACTAAAAAATGGAACAGTAAAAATGAAAAACATAAAATTCCTTGAAAAATGGAAAAAATATTTCCAAAAATAGGATGTTATCTGCAATCATATCAAAAGTGGAAAAATAAGTTCCATTCTTGATGCTTTAATTCCGATTGGAGAAAAAAAGTTCCAAAATGAGGCATTTTCTACAAGTACCCCAAATTTGGAACTCAAAGTTTCCATTTCTTCGTTTGTTTTCAAATTCTTCGAGCGTTTTGAAAAATTTTACATTTCCTCGTTTTATATATATTTTTTATGTCACAAAAAAATGCTTTACAAGCTTGTTTGTTTTTATATCCTCCATTTTTTTCTTTTTTTTTCAAATCACGTCTAAAAACATATAATATTATATAAAAAGAAATTGTGTTGCCGTGGCACTTTTTTTATTTACTACTTTTAAACTGCTACTAAGAAAGAAAATGCAGAAGCAAAGAAGAAATTATTCTGAAATGCAAAAGAAAGGTTCACCACCTTTTTTTTCTTTAAATATATTTTTTTATAAATGCATTTTAAAAAAGCACCAATATTTTTTTCAACAATGAACTTTTTCCTTTTTTTTTGGTTCATGGCATTTTTCGGCGGCACTGATAGCTTTGGTTTTTTTTGTTGGCATTTTTAAAAGCGTTTGGTTTAAAAAGTGCCATTCCAAGAAAATGTGTTATTTAATAAAGTTTTTTGTGTTTTGAAGTTTTAATCGCTCATGTTTTCAAAGTGCTTTAAAAGTTTGAGTAAAAATCAAACTTTTAAAAACATCAGCTAAAATTAATTTAAATATTTCTGATTTCGAAAAGCCTCCTTTTTCCTTAAAACCAAAGAGAAGTGATGTTTTAAAAGAATTGTGGCAGCTTTCTTATATTTAATACAGTAACCCTGTTAAATTTAATTAATTTATTTTTTAATACACTTTTATATTTTTGAAAATAGTATTTTTTTCAGTGCCAGCTTTTCTTTCATTTTTAAAACAAAAAAAAACGCTAACTTAAAAACTGAGGCAAAAAATGATTGTTTGTTTTTCAAACTTAAAAAAAAAAATTTTTGAGTTCAGGCAAATTTTTAAACTGATAGCTGCGGATATCTCAGATTTCTCTTTAAACTTTTTTTCACCAGTTCAAAGATTATCTCAATTTTTTTTTCAAATAATCTATAAGAATTTAAAAAAAAAACCTCAATGTAAAAAACTTGACATTTAGAGTTTATCAGTAGAACAAAAAAACTGATATATAATTGGATGAACATTATTACCTGGCTGAAAGCTCCATTAACTTTTTTTCTTCAAACATTTCACTTTTTTTATTTAATTAAAAAAGCTTTTATCTCTGAATTCTTTGTTAATCATTTTTTTTCACATAATTCAAAAAAAAATCCTTCTATCCGCTTCCTTTTTTTTTTAAAAATATCCATAAATCAACATAAAAATTAAGCTTTAATAACTTTTTTGTTTAAGTGTTGAGAAACTTCCATTAAAAATGAGGTTGGTTGGTTGGGTGGTCATTGATGATGATAGACAAAAAAAAGATTTTCATTCAATTTATAACAAACAAATAAAAAGTTTGGCCTCAATTTCATTTTTATTAAATTTTTCATGAACGAACCCACCAACACTTTTTATTTTCCCTGGGACCCCTCTTCTGACTTCTTTCTTTCTTTCACTCACTCACTCTCAGACGGCGACGACGACGACGAAACAAATCCTTTCTTTTTTTTTTGAGCCTACTGGCGATTATCAAGTGCTGCCTTTTTATATGTCCTCTTCCGTTCCATTTTTAAAAATAAATAAGTTTTTTTTAATGTGAAATAACTGAACATTTAAAAAATATTTATGCTAAACTTTTTTTTAATAAAACATATTTTTAGTTTTTTTTTCAATTATTTTTGGGATTTAAAAATGTAATTAAATTTCCGCTGCTACAAACAAAGAGAGATTATGGAATCTCGACAAATTTTTCTTATTATTTCAATTGCTTTAACAGTTTTTGGGTGTGTTATCAGTGCCTTTTCTTTAGGTTTAGTACAGTGGCAGGTTTGTCTCTTTTCTTTTTCTAAAAATGGTATATTTAATTTTTAAATTTAAACAAATTTTACAGTATGTTGAAATGCGGGAATTTAATTCTTTTCATGAACATGGAATTTTTGCGGATTGTGTTAGCTCTGAAGTAATGCCATTATCAGCTGTTAGAAGTCCCAATGAAGCTCTGGAAGGTGAAGAGGTAATAATTAAAAATATCTTTTAAAAATTTAAATATCTCTTTTTTGGGTTATGTTTTGGTCGCACATTGCCAAATTGCTTGTTTGGCAATGTGCGACCTTGTCAAAAAAAAGAGATTATGGACAATGTTGTTGCGACTCCGACTCCGGAGTCGATGGAGTCGACTCCACATCGACACCGGAGTCGGAGTCGATAAAAAATGTCGGGCACAACACTGATTATGGAGTTTCAGCAAATTTTTCTTCATTTATTCAAAAAAAATTATCCTTTTTCAGCCGCCCTCAAGCTGGAGAAGAAAATGTGTGTATAAAAATGATCCATCCGCGCGGAGAATTCTTCATCAATCTCTTGAAGCTGGAGATGCTGCTGCAAGAGAATATTTATTTCATCGATTTTTGCGTAAGCTTTATTTTTGCTGTTATTGTAGGCTACTGTATTTTATTCTAAACAAGATTTTCGTGTCAAAACAAATTTTATAAATTTGAATAATACTATTATTTTTGTTATTATTTTTCAGCCCAACATAAAGCAGTTCTATTTTTTACTGTTTTTACATTTATTTTTGCAATTATTTCAATAATTATTGGTGGTTGTTCATCTTGCTTTGTCCCAAATGGAATTTTGCATGTTGTAGCAGTTATTATTACTTGTAAGTTTATTTTTTTATTCAATACATATTTGTAATTATTATTATTCTTTTATTTAAGTAATTTGTTCATTATTCGGTGATATAATGTTTTTCTTAGCTTCAATGAGAATTGATAATCGTTATGTTCATGGAATTGTTGATGTTTATCAGGTTTGTATAAACCAACTATTTTTTTCCATTCGAGACAGTGTAAAAAGTTATATTGTTTTTAAACAATTATCCAATGTCTTGAACAGAATTTAACAGAAATTTTGATTACTGTAGCCCTAAAACTTCTTTTTCAAATATTTTAGCAAAGAATTGGTTTTGCCTTTTATATTCACTTATCTGCAGCTGGAATATTCTTTTTTGCCGTAATTGCAGCAATAATTGCTGCATATTTGCTTTTACAAGCAGATTATGTTGAAAATGGATGTTGTCGTTCAAAAAATGATTCATTGCGAACACATTTAGAGCCACATCCAATTGATTCCTATCCACTTCCAGCGATAACTCCATGCAATCAAGAATTTTCATTTATTTCAACAATTCCAAAACCTCCCCCTCCAAAAACTACAATAAAACCAAATGGACGTTCAGCGACGGTTGTTCGAATGAATTTACCTGAACATCATCATCATCAACATCATGCCGAAGAAGAAGAAGAAGAAAATGGAAGTGAAACTACAGAAGATGCGGAAGCAGAAATGCCAAAAACAATGGCAGAAATAAAATGCCGTTGGGGAAGGCGTACATCATATGATAAAAGTTTTCCAACCGTTTCAAAAATATAAATACCATCATGCCATCAATTTTTTAATATGTGCCGTCTCAGGAATTTTTAAATTTTATTTTAGGAGAAATTCGGAAAAAAACAACAACGATGTTTTAAAAGAATAAAAATGGGTTTAGCTGATCTCCTTTCAGTGTTATTATATATATATATAAATTTGATTTAAAAGAATAGATGTTTATTATATTATTTACATGTAAAAAAATATTATTATTTTATACAATGCCATATTGCTTTCATAAAAAAAAGAATATATAAAAGAATTAATTTTTTTTAAAAGCTTTGTAACATTTAGCCAAAGAATGGACCACCTCCCATGCCACCGTATGGACCCATGCCACCATATGGGCCACCACCATACATGCCTCCCATACCTCCATATGGGCTATATCCATAAGGACGGAATCTTCTACCGTAACCTAAAAAATAAATTTTTTAAATATAAATAGTTTTTTGTGCCAAAATTGATACCATATCCACCCATTCCACCACCATAACCATACGGAGATCCAAATCCAAATTGTGAATTAACAATGGCAAACAATGCAGCAAAAATTAAAACTAACAAAATAATTTTTGACATTTTTATATTTAAATAAACTTTTGAAGACACTTAAAATATTCAAATGAATTAATGAATGAATGAAAATTATGGCAAAATTGAAGTTTTTATACTTTTTTTTGGCTGACTTTATTTTACTTTTTTTCAAATTCAAACAATGCTTTCCACTTTTGTTTTTTAACAAAAGCTCCTAATTTTTATTGTTTTTTTGTTTCAAAAAAATGATCAAACCTAAAAAAACAGGTTAAACGAAGAAAAAAAACGGGTAAAAAATGTTATCAAAAAAGGTGTCTTTTGTTTTTGCTATTAAATTTTTTTTTATTGCATTTTTATAAAGTAAAATGGGTTTCTTTTTGATGAAAGACAAAAGCGTGAAGGTCATTCATTGTCTTTTCATTATTTTTACTTTTTAATTTAAAATAATACGTATTTTTGGGAAATATTTGAACTTCTTCTACCCCCTTGTCAGCGCCGTACCCAAGGGGGGGGGGCTATTAGTGCTGAAGCCCCCCCCCCCCCCCCCCAAAACGCGATTAGCCCCCTCCAAAATTTTGTTCTGGGTACGGCCCTGCCCCTTGTGCAGAAGGGGGTACAGAGAGATTTTGCTGGGTCCCTGGTTCGGGTCTACCGAGTTACTGTCAAAATGAAAAAAAAGTGGTAGTAACAAAAACCTTCAGCATTAAACTTTAAAGTCACGATTTTTACTGGAGAATATGCAAATTTGTTGGAACCAAGATAACTTTTATACCAAAAAAATCCTATGTCATGCTGAACACAACTGCGATATCAGTTTTTGATTAAATTTATCAGAAAAAATTTGCCGGGAAACTCAAAAGAGTCAATTATGTTGAGACACCCTGTATAAATTTAAAAAGGTTTTAAAAATAGCCTGTTTCGATTGGCTAAACAAGTAAATTAATTCCAAAATGTAATGCATCTGACACCTTTTTACATTATAAAAGCTTGTGAATTTCTTATAAAATATTTTCATACAAACCCGAGAAAAATAAAACAAACAAATATTAACGCAAAAAACAGAAAAAAGTTTTTGTGAAAAGCTTTAACAACATTTTTTTAAAAATTTAAAAGTGTTCATAAAAAAACTGTTAAACAAACAAAGACAAAAAAACAGTAAAACTTTACCCAAAAAACAACAAAAAAATCCACAAAGCTTTAATAAAACTGATTTTTGACAGTTTTAACTTTAAAAATATTTTTTTAGTTTTTTACAACCTAAAGTTTTGATTTATATTTTTTTTAAATTTACATTAAAAAGTTTTAAAGTTTTAAAAAGAGTCCCAAAATCTTTAAAAAAAGGTTATGGTATGTTAATTTTATTCCAATTTTGAAATAGTAAATGAACAACGTTTGGGAAAATTACTGTACTTTTATCTTCTAAAAATTAACATATCTATAAAAAATTGATGTTTATTGGAAAAACATTCAATACTTTCTTTTTTCATTTCATTAAAACTAATATTTGCTAACAGCGGCGGCGACGGCAGCAGCAGCGGCAACATCAAAGAAACTTGCCATGTCACTTCTTTCTTTTCAAAATCCAAAACTTCTTTTTGGAAGCCGTTCATTAATTACTGACATATTATTATTAATAACAAAAAATAAAGCAACATTTTCAACTTCCACAATTAATAATGGAAGACATCGAAATCCTGAACGTCCATTGTCAATCAAAATTAAGTAAGCTTTTTTTGTTTTGTTATTTTTGGATGGATAAAATTCTTTTACTTTATATAATTTTTTAGGCCACGTGATCGTCGATGTGTCTCTGAACCAACAGATATGAGCTATGTTTATGGGGCTTCAAATGTTCCACTTTTACATCATACAATTGGTGAAAGTAAGTTCTTTTTTTTGGTTTTATTACTGTAGTTTTAAGATATTACAATATGGAGTGTTATGCTTCGCTCCGACCCCTCCTCCGTCACACCGCGCCCTGGGTGGAGCACGGGGAATGGCACTGGACAGCTTTTTGAAAGCTACATGACGTGGGACGGGGCGGTGAATAAACAAATAAAGCATAGCACTAGTAAAATATCTTTCAAGAATACTGTAACTTTTATCAAAATATTATTATTAAATAAATATTGCTCTTTTAGGATTTCGGATGGCTGTTACACATTGTTCTGGTCGAGAAGTGGTAATATTTAAAAATGAAGAAATTCGTAAAACTTACAAAGAACTTTATGATGATGTAAGTTTTTTCATCTTTTTTTTTCGTTTTAAGACCCAACGATTATTACCGTATACAATTATTTTAAGTCTCGTCAACTTGCTGCTTCATTATTACATTTGGGCTTGGAAAAAGGTGATCGAGTTGGAATTTGGGGGCCAAATTATTATGAATGGATTGTAACACAATTTGCTACAGCTATGGCAGGTCTTGTACTTGTCAATATTAATCCCGCTTATCAATCAAATGAACTTCGATTTGCTTTGCATAAGGTTGAAGTTAAAGCTTTAATAACACCCCCAAAACATAAATCATCAAATTATTATCGTACTTTGTGTGAAATTATTCCTGAAATGACTGCAGCACCAATTGGAATAGGAAAAATTAAATCAAAAGATTTGCCAGAGCTAAAACATATTATTTTATTTAAACCTGAAGAGAATAAACCATATAAAGGAGTATGGCATTATTCGGAAGTGATTGAAGCTGCAGGATCTTTGGATTTTAAGCAATTGGATGAAATTGAAAAAAGAATTAAATTTGATGATCCTGTTAATGTTCAATATACAAGTGTAAGTTTGATGATACTGTATTTATTGGGATATATGAAATCTGTTGCGAAAAAAAGAGGATATATGAGATCCATACGTTGATTTTATAACAATAGTGGATATCGATTTTTGATTTTTGGGATTTCATATATCCTATATTCTTCTAAAACTATACCTCTACAATTCAGGGTACAACTGGAAATCCAAAAGCTGCAACCTTATCTCATCATAATCTTGTCAATAATTCATATTTTATTGGACATCGAATGGGACTTCATAAAACTCGTGAAATTATGTGTCTTCCACCACCTTTATACCATACATTTGGATGTGGAATGGGTGTTCTGTGTGCAATAAATCATCATCAAACTTGTATATTTCCATCACCAAGTTTTAATGCTGAAGCAACTGTAAAAGCTTTGATTGAAGAAAAGTAGGGAGGGTTTTTTTACAAATAAAATACATTTAAAAATGTATTTTTTAGAGCAACAATGCTATATGGTACGCCAACGATGTTCATTGATATTTTAAATCGTCCAGAATTGAAAGAAGCAAATTTAATTGAACTTCATGGTGGAATTATTGCTGGTGCACCATGTCCTACTGTACTTTGTGAACGATTAATTCGAGAACTTGGAATGTCAGATTTTGTTGTTTGTTATGGTTCAACAGAAATTTCTCCCGTTATTGCAATGAGTTATACATCTGATCCACCAGAAGAAAGAACAAAATCTGTTGGTCGTAAGTTTTTTTTCTTTGCAATTACATATAATTTTTGTTGCATCTATAGATGTAATGGATCATTGTGAAATGGCAATTGTTGATTCTGAAGGATGCTTGGTAAAACGTGGAGATAAGGGAGAATTACTTGCTCGTGGATATTCTGTTATGAGAGGATATTTTCATGATGAAGAAAAAACTCGTGATTCTATTACTGCTGATCGATGGTATCACACTGGTAAGTCTATTTTAACTTTTTTTGATATTTTAATGTACTGTATTTTTAAGGTGATACAGCATATATGAATGAAAATGGAAGTGTTGTTATCAGTGGTCGATCAAAAGATATGATGTAAGTATATACTGTAATTTTATAAACATATTTCAAATAAAATTTTAGAATTCGTGGTGGTGAAAATATATATCCAACTGAAATTGAATTTTTCTTAATGAAACATCGATGTGTTGCTGATGCACAGGTTATTGGAGTTCCAGATGAAAGATATGGAGAAGAAATTTGTGTATGGATTCGTTTAAAACCTGATTGTAAATTGACTGAAAAAGAATTGAAGGAATACTGTAAAGGAAAGGTACTTTGTCTGTACATTTATTTTTCAACAAAAAAATATGTTGTTTTTAGATTTCTCATAACAAAATTCCAAAATATATTTTGTTTAAGAAAGAATCGGAATTTCCACTTACTGCAACGGGAAAAGTAATGAAATATGAACTTCGAAATATTAGTCGAAAAGAATTGGGTCTTGATCAAGTTCAATCACATTTTAATGCATGATAATGATAATATTGGATTAACAATTATTTACTTAAAATAATTACTAATGTATAAATAAATTTATTACTGACATTGATATTTACATTTATAAATATATAAAAGAAAATAATACATTTAAAATGGCGCTATAAAAATTTGAAATTATTTTGGATCAGATTCATAGGAATAACAAAAATATGTCCCTCGTTATTTTAAGCACTGGACGGTGCCCATCAGCATTTTTTAAATAAGGATTCATAAAGCATTAAAGTTTACAGGGTTTTTGATGTTTGCTGAAAACAATGTGATATTTTTAACACTTTTAGACTTTTTAAATTTATCTTTTTCTTCAAAATTTCGATCAATATTTAAAAAGCTTGATTTATTCCATATTTTTGAATCGTTTTTTGTTTGTGAACATTATCAATTGTAAAATCTGGCAGATTTGATTAAGCTGCAATTTTTTTAAAAATGGTTTTTCATAAATGCTCATTTAAAAATGTGCAACATCGATTAACATTTCACTCATCGTGATCATCTAAAATTCGTTGTATATTTTTGCTCTTTAAATGAATCATACGTTCTGTCTGCCTTCCTTCCTTCGAGGAAGGTCTTTCTTTCCCTTTTCTTTCTCTCTCTCTCTGAAATTTTACCGATCCAGACTGTTTTTCTTTTCTTTTTATTTATTTGTACGGCCCTCCTCAAAATTGGTACCCTGTCTGACCCCTCTAAAATAATAATGTATAAAAGAAGCTGAAAAATATTATTCTTTTCCAATACCTTTTCTTTTTCGTTTAAACATGATGTCTGTTTTTTTTTCAAGTTGTCTGTTAACTTTGTAAAAATATTTTTATTTATATTTATATTTGTATTATTAATATTATTGTATTTATATTTGGCTGGATTTGAATAATTCCTTTATCTTACTATTCCATTCTATTTCTATTTCGGGTAAACAATAGAAATAGAAATAGAAATGGAAAAGCGCGGTAATGGAAAGAATAAAATTTATCAGCAGCATCTTTTCATTCATGATCTTAGAATGGGTGAGTTTACTTGTGATATTTTTAAAATGAACTGACTAGACAAAATTTTCGTTTCGGTCTGCTTTGTTTTCGGCAAAGCAAAATTGAAATTTTTGCAAAAAATAAGCTAAAACTGAGATAAAAATAAAATATTTTTTAAATGAATTTTTGTGGAAAAGCTGGAAGCTAGTGTTCCGTTACCGTACCGTTTTCGAAAAAACGCGGTAACGGTAATAAAAAAATCGGTAATACCGTGATTGCTGTGAAAAATTGAAAAATTAAAATCAACAACAAAAAACAATTAATTAATAACATTTTGTTCTTCTAAATTAGATTCTTCTCTTTCTTGATTAATTTTTTCTGCATTTGTAACATTTCTTTTTTGCTCCACTATTATTTGAAGAAATTTTTGAGGAGAATCAGGAGATAGCCGGTAATTAAACCGTCACGGAATGGTAACGGAACACTAGTTGTAGCGCAAAAAAAGAAATTTCGAAAACATTTTTACCGAAGCATTAATGATGATGAAATGTAAATGTAAATATGTTACGTGATCAATATAATCAACAAAAAATTGATTTTTGTCATGTTTTAAATAATTTCATCACAATTATTCTCTGCCATTTGATGACAAATTATTTTTGGTTTAAAAAATACCTTCCTTCAAAATCAAAAAACACATCTTTTTTCATTGTTATTTTTTTTTGAAGAAAAAAATTCAGTGTATTTTTTCACGTTTTTTTTAATTTTTCGCATTCTCTCTTTTTTTGCTCCTCCTCTTTTTTTCGGATAGAAATTTTTCAATAAAAAGGCAAAAAGCTGCGATAATTAATTCCAACTTCGAAAAATTACAGAGTTCTATTTTTTATTATTTTGTTTAATTTTGTTCAAAAAAACTAATGTCTTCAAAACGTTTTTCAATATTTTTTATTATGTTTTTTGTTATTATTGCAGCTGTTGTTCATGGACAACAACATCAACGCCAACAATATCCATATTATTCAAACAGCTATTATTATCGTAATTATCAACAACCAAATGGAATTAATTATAATTATGCTCCTGCAACGGCTTCAAGACCCACATATTCATATCCATATCCATATCCATATGGGGATGGCATTGGAGCAGATTCTTGGCAGCGAAGTGTTGTTCGAAATATTTTCTTTCCATAATTTTAAAAAAGCTGAATTTCTTTTTAATTACCATTTTTCATAAAATTTTTATCAATGATCTCTTTTTTTTTGTTTGAGCTTTTTGTTTTTATTTTTTGCAATTTTTCTTTCAAAATTAATCATAATTTTTGTTATACAATAAAAAGTTATAATTATTTAAACACATTTATTAAGCAATTTTTTAAGATGTTATTCAAAAATGAATTTTTGTTTAAAACAATCAAAACTATATTAAAACACATTCTACGACAAAATATTCTTCAGCCTGTACCACCAAAAAATGAATGTTTCTGAAACTTTACCCATGTTTTCGACTATGCTTAACAAGACTAGAGCCAAGGGCTTTTTGCTCAAAAGTGCCGCTTTGGCACTTTTTTGTGCCATTGAAATCAAAAACGGCATTTTTGAAAAACAGCCGCTCTTGGAGATATTGGCTTAATTTAATTTGGTATAAACTAAATCGAGGTCGCTGAATCCGAATATCGCATTTACAAATCTTGAAAATCGTTGTGGGACCCAAAAATGACGAAATCATGCAAATTTTTGCATTTACGCCGTTCTAGCGCCGTGGGGGTTTTCGTGCGGGTTCCAATTTATTTTTTTTCGGATCCCTCGTGTTTTTTTACCCCTAGGAAGGGTGAAATATAAAAAAAATATTTCGAGTACTATCCTTTATGAATTTTTGAATGAGCTCGATTCACTTTTTTGTCTTGGTCCCCCCTTACAGAAAAAATTTTTGGAAAAATTTTTGAAAAAAATTTTTTTTTTTTCAAATTTTATGTTTCATCTCAGATCAGTTACTTTTTTTTGTAATTTTTCAAGTATTTCTAAAATAAAATTAAAATTTTTTTTAAAAATTTATCAAAAATTTTTCCAAAAATTTTTTCTGTAAGGGGGCACAGCGCATCGACTGTTGATTTTTAACAGTTTGCCAAAAAAAAAATTTTTCAAAAAAAAGGGTCGACTTCAATTTGCTTTTAAATAATTTTTGCTAAATAAAACTTTTTTTTTATTGTTTCTAGGGTAAAAAAAGGACGAAAAATTCATTTTTTTCATCTATAGAATACCAAAAAGTATGAAATATAAGGGTTTTTTGATGGTTTTAAAAATTGGGTAATTTTGAAACAGCGAGATCTCGAAAATGGATCCTGAAACATATACTTTTTATGGCTTTAAATTGTTCAGCAGGTTCGAATTAAGAAATCTATGAGAGCTTTTTTTAAATCGTCTATCCAAAAAAATTTGCCGTCAGTTTGCAATAGACATGCGCGCGCATAACATGTCCAACATCAATTTAGCGTCAGAAAATGTTTTACGTGTCTAATTTATGCTTAAATCAACTAATTATTAACAACAACACAATGTTATAATCATTTGGAACAACTATCAACTCTCTACATTCACTACAATTATATTCAAAGTCAGCAACATCTTCAACATCAAAAAATCAATAAAGATGGACAAAAATAATCAAACAATGATTCCTGAAAGATTGCAAAATTTATATGGAGTTGTTCAAACATATAAGTAAGTATTTTAAACATATGTTTATATTCATTTTGCTTTTTTTAGGTTGATTTATGCTTGCTAATGAATATGTGTATATACTGTATTTTTCCAAAGTCATGGATGACTTTTTTTTCTGGCAAATTTGTGTTTCTGTTGCAACTTATATATATTTAAATGTTGTTTGAGCTTTCATATGTTGTTATCAATTATTTGTATCCAGTATACTGCAGTCAGAATTTAGTAAAATAGTCGAACACGTGCATTTTAAAAGAATACAACTTCAAAGTACTTTAAATATCTTGAATGTCATTTATTATATGCTCAATTATTCATAAAAACATTGTGGACCATATTCTGATATAATTGAGAAGCATCATGACTTTGGAAAAATACAGTATATACACATATTCATTAGCAAGCATAAATCAACCTAAAAAAAGCAAAATGAATATAAACATATGTTTAAAATACTTACTTATATGTTTGAACAACTCCATATAAATTTTGCAATCTTTCAGGAATCATTGTTTGATTATTTTTGTCCATCTTTATTGATTTTTTGATGTTGAAGATGTTGCTGACTTTGAATATAATTGTAGTGAATGTAGAGAGTTGATAGTTGTTCCAAATGATTATAACATTGTGTTGTTGTTAATAATTAGTTGATTTAAGCATAAATTAGACACGTAAAACATTTTCTGACGCTAAATTGATGTTGGACATGTTATGCGCGCGCATGTCTATTGCAAACTGACGGCAAATTTTTTTGAATAGACGATTTAAAAAAAGCTCTCATAGATTTCTTAATTCGAACCTGCTGAACAATTTAAAGCCATAAAAAGTATATGTTTCAGGATCCATTTTCGAGATCTCGCTGTTTCAAAATTACCCAATTTTTAAAACCATCAAAAAACCCTTATATTTCATACTTTTTGGTATTCTATAGATGAAAAAAATGAATTTTTCGTCCTTTTTTTACCCTAGAAACAATAAAAAAAAAGTTTTATTTAGCAAAAATTATTTAAAAGCAAATTGAAGTCGACCCTTTTTTTTGAAAAATTTTTTTTTTGGCAAACTGTTAAAAATCAACAGTCGATGCGCTGTGCCCCCTTACAGAAAAAATTTTTGGAAAAATTTTTGATAAATTTTTAAAAAAAATTTTAATTTTATTTTAGAAATACTTGAAAAATTACAAAAAAAAGTAACTGATCTGAGATGAAACATAAAATTTGAAAAAAAAAAAATTTTTTTCAAAAATTTTTCCAAAAATTTTTTCTGTAAGGGGGGACCAAGACAAAAAAGTGAATCGAGCTCATTCAAAAATTCATAAAGGATAGTACTCGAAATATTTTTTTTATATTTCACCCTTCCTAGGGGTAAAAAAACACGAGGGATCCGAAAAAAAATAAATTGGAACCCGCACGAAAACCCCCACGGCGCTAGAACGGCGTAAATGCAAAAATTTGCATGATTTCGTCATTTTTGGGTCCCACAACGATTTTCAAGATTTGTAAATGCGATATTCGGATTTAGCGACCTCGATTTAGTTTATACCAAATTAAATTAAGCCAATATCTCTAAGAGCGGCTGTTTTTCAAAAATGTTGTTTTTGATTTCAATGGCACAAAAAAGTGCCAAAGTGGCACTTTTGAGCAAAAAGCCCTTGGCTCTAGTCTTGTTAAGCATAGTCGAAAACATGGGTAAAGTTTCAGAAACATTTATTTTTTGGTGGTACAGCCATTACTATGGAAGACGAATATTTTGTCGTAGAATGTGTTTTAATTGTATTTTTTGAAATAATTTTTACAAAACTTTTGAAAATATCACCCTCTGATAATCATAAAAAATCGTTGCGAGACCAAATTTTGAAAAATTTGGGTCTCGCAACGATTATAAAAGTGTCCGACAAAACACTGGAGCATGCAAGATCCTGATTGTCAGGATCTTGCATTTACCGAGAATAAAAAAGTCGCAAACCGTCCGCTCCCTTTAAGATTTTTATACAAAAAAAGATTATATCAAATATAAATCACCACTTCAAAAAAGTCTTTTTTTATCACTGCTGTAATTTTTAAATTTATTGCTAAAAAATTAACCAATTCAATTTTACAGTAATAAATATTTTAATTTGGAAATTTTTATTTGTAAAAGTGATTTTGGCACTTCTTTACCCCCCCCCCCCCCCGTTTTTGAATAAAAATAATCTTTGAAAAATGTGTTTCTTTGCCCTCTTGCACTCAAATGAGTTAATTTTTTAAAATCAAAATTACGTGAAATTTTTAACAAAAAAAAGGCTTCAAACTAAAGTTTAAGAGACGGTCTACGAGAAAATTTAAAAATTTTGAACAAATGTGTTACATTGAAATTTTGTTTTCAATTCTTTTATAGCCATTCGATAAAACAAGGTGAAAAAAGGTTATTTTGAGAGTTTTGGAGCATTCTACCGTGTGAAACCGATTTCGCAGATATTCAAAGATTGACTATAACCAAAATTTCAAAAAATCGGGAAAAATTTGGATTGCAACCAATCAAAAAGTTGTGCCCCAGGATTGTACACATAAGTAAGGGCTATAAAATGACTACCACAAAAAAAATGTTTCTGACTTGAAACATCGAAATTTTGATAATTGTAATTTTCTACCATAAGAAAAAAACTTTAGATTTCCGAGTCTAGAGGTAATCAACCTCATTTCTGATAGCCCGTCATGTGTAGAACCTAAATATATATGACTTGTATCATAACCGGGCCCGGCATTTGATTCCCAGAAGAAAACCTTTAGCCCATCAAGTACTATAAGACCATTTTGGTATCACAACTCATGCAATACTCAAGATATTGACATGCGGTAACTTTTATAATGTAATTCTATGTAAATATACATATTTGGGTGAGTTTGAACACCCCCGGATATGATTTCGAAATATGAGACTTCTTGGAAAATCCAAAAAATAGCAACATAGAAATATCCCAAAAATTCGGGTTTTTTCTTTCATAATAAAATCAAATATGCGTTATAAATGTAAAATAGATGTAACAACATCAATATAAGGTGTTAAAAAATGACGGGGGGTCAAAATCTGTTTTTTACAATTTTTTCAATTTTACTCGTTTTTGATCAATTTTCAAGATACCAAAATAATGTGAATATCGTCATTTATCAATATTTTGTTATTTTTAAGTTAAAATATAGCTTTTTTAAGATTTTTGGGCAATTTTTCGACATCCTGGAATTACTAGTTTTCGTTTTCCACGTAACTGAAAACATGCTCTAAAATTTGAGAAAAAAACATCTGGAAATCAGTGTTTTTCCAATACAAGATCACTAAAAACGTTTTTTTTTAGCTTAAATGTTAATATTTTAACAGTTTCTGAATGATTTCAACACGAAATAAAATAAAATAATTTTTTCAAATTTTGAAAAATCAGTAATTTTTAAAAATCTTAAAATTGTTCAAAATGATTTCAAAATACTTCATCCCACCAAAGTAAATTATAATAAATCTAAAAAAAACGTTTTTAGTGATCTTGTATTGGAAAAACACTGATTTCCAGATGTTTTTTTCTCAAATTTTAGAGCATGTTTTCAGTTACGTGGAAAACGAAAACTAGTAATTCCAGGATGTCGAAAAATTGCCCAAAAATCTTAAAAAAGCTATATTTTAACTTAAAAATAACAAAATATTGATAAATGACGATATTCACATTATTTTGGTATCTTGAAAATTGATCAAAAACGAGTAAAATTGAAAAAATTGTAAAAAACAGATTTTGACCCCCCGTCATTTTTTAACACCTTATATTGATGTTGTTACATCTATTTTACATTTATAACGCATATTTGATTTTATTATGAAAGAAAAAACCCGAATTTTTGGGATATTTCTATGTTGCTATTTTTTGGATTTTCCAAGAAGTCTCATATTTCGAAATCATATCCGGGGGTGTTCAAACTCACCCAAATATGTATATTTACATAGAATTACATTATAAAAGTTACCGCATGTCAATATCTTGAGTATTGCATGAGTTGTGATACCAAAATGGTCTTATAGTACTTGATGGGCTAAAGGTTTTCTTCTGGGAATCAAATGCCGGGCCCGGTTATGATACAAGTCATATATATTTAGGTTCTACACATGACGGGCTATCAGAAATGAGGTTGATTACCTCTAGACTCGGAAATCTAAAGTTTTTTTCTTATGGTAGAAAATTACAATTATCAAAATTTCGATGTTTCAAGTCAGAAACATTTTTTTTGTGGTAGTCATTTTATAGCCCTTACTTATGTGTACAATCCTGGGGCACAACTTTTTGATTGGTTGCAATCCAAATTTTTCCCGATTTTTTGAAATTTTGGTTATAGTCAATCTTTGAATATCTGCGAAATCGGTTTCACACGGTAGAATGCTCCAAAACTCTCAAAATAACCTTTTTTCACCTTGTTTTATCGAATGGCTATAAAAGAATTGAAAACAAAATTTCAATGTAACACTCGATTTTAATTTTCTCGTAGACCGTCTCTTAAATGTTCAATTTTAAATATTTCTTTGATTCTTTAAAGACAAAAGTCCAAAAGAGTAACTTTTAAAGAAAACATTTATTTATAAACAATTTTCAGCAAAATTTTGAAATCGCATTTTTAAAAGATCAAAAGTGTAATTCCAATGTTACTGAATCAGTAGGAATTTGTTTAAAGTTTTTTATTTGTGGAATGAGATTACGGTAGCAAGAATTAACAATGCTAAAATGTGTTTTATATAAAATGATATAGTTCAGTAAAAAACTTCAAGATGTTGTTTTAAATTAAATGTGTAATTATTGTGTTGACAGTCAATACCAATAGAAGGTTTGATTGTCAATCAATGATTTTTTATCATATGTTAACACCAAATAATTTTTATCGTCGCATGATAATTATGAACTCATTCAAAATTCATAGATCATTATTATCTTTGATTCCAAACAAAACGAATAAAATTTTTTATGTAGTCGTCTTATTTTAAACAAATATCAATCACTTTCTTTCTTTCTTTCCGCTGTTTTTATCATTATTTTTAAAAGGAGCAAAGTCAAAGACAAAGACTTTTTTTTCATATATGCCTTTGGCGTTCATTCTTTCTTTCTTTCTTTTCAATGTCATCATCTTTTTTTTGACGACCATAACTTTTTTTCATCCAAATTCGGATCAATAAATAATTTTGTTGTTAATTCCATTATCAAATTATCAAAGGAAAAAAGCCATTCGCATTTTGGGGGAAAAAGGAGTTAAAGGAAATGGATAAAAACAGATTTTTTTGATGAAATGAAAATTGTAATTGGAAGGGAAAACAAGGTTTCATTCTATCTTTATCCCTTCGCATTTCCTTTTTTATTTGTGCAAAAAATCATCAAAAAAATTGATGTAAAGCAAACGTTTTTTTGCAAATTTAATTTGATTAAAAATTTCTTTAAATTAGTGTTCCAAAAAAAACGAGATAACAAGAGACAATCTAAAAGAGTTGTTTAATTAAAAGGGATAAAATCCACAAATATTATTTGAATCACAAGAAACTAATGAATGAATAAATAAGAAAGAGAAAAAATGATTTGAAAAAAAGTCGCCTACAGTATGCATAATGAAAATAAGTGCAGAAAAGATTTTTGATGGGATGCAGAAATAAACTAACTTGTGAGATTTATGAGAAACCATGGAAATTGACGGAAATTAAAGTAGTAAAACGTAACAAAATAAAATGTAATTACATCTTTGGCTTCAATGAGGGCTTTGCGAAGTCGATACATCGATATTTTTTCGCTTCAGTTAGCTCTCTAAAAAAACTTTAATAGTTTTTCGAAACTTTTACTCTTTTTATATGGTCTACAAGGATCAAATATTGTTAAAATCACTTAAACTTATCACCTTTTGATAGCAAACAAAAAAATTGATATCGCAAATTCCTTGCTTCAATTCCTGACCTAACATAATTGAATAACAAAAGTTTCTGTATATTATTTAAAACCAATAATAACAATTCTATAAATAAAACAAAATTTTTTATTAATGACTAAAAACCCAAAAATACAAACGAACACCATTTAAAAAAAAGATAGACTAAAACACCAAAAACTGACACTGAAAAAACAAATTAAAAATGTTCAAAAAACACAAAAAACGAGTTTAAAACATTTAAAAAAAGTGTTTCTAAAAATAACTTTAAAAAAATAATCAAAAAAAATGTTTTTTTACTGTTTCTCTTTTAATAATAGTTTAAATTTAGACACTGGCAGCGAACATTTTTTCCTTTCCTTTTTTTGTCATTTTTTTCGTTACAGTATGAAAAATTAAATTTTTACTTAAAAACTAATTATCAAACCTACTAGATGTAATTTTTTACGCTGATTCCGAAAATGCAACTTAAAAAATTTTTTTGCCTTGGACAAAACGCCGAAAATGCTAAATTACTGTATCGTTTCAACTACAAAAAGCGGGTTTGAGAAGGTTTGAATCTGAATTTTATATAATTCGATAGAAAATTTTTTTCTGATTCCCGTGGTATTTTTTTCTTATGTGCGAATATGAGCGAAAAAATGGTATATCCCAAAAACCGCCATTTTTCCATGTAAAATCACCTAAAAAAGGTGTTTTTGGCAATACGTCCTTCAAAAGCATAAAGGAAATGCATTTTTTTGTTGCAAAAAAAGGAAAGAAAAAATGTCATTTTTTCAACCAAAAAATTTTGCTTTTTGAAATTTTCAGATGGCATTTTCGGCGCTTCAACTTAATTTTTTTAATTTTTTGTTTTTAAATTATTATTATTCAGGCCCAAAAGTACTATAATAAAGCAAAATTTTATATTTTTTCGAAAATTTTTTTTTCACTTGCCGGTGTCTATTTAAATTTGTATTTAATATAAAAACTACAAAAATAATTTTAAAATTAATTCAAAAAAGGGATTAGAATTTGCAAATTTTTAAGTCAATTAATTAACAAAAAGTCCAGTTTAAATCCTGAATTATTTTTTTTTCTCGAAACAAATTCTTGTTTTTGAGTATTTTAAAAACTCCCTTTGAATTGCGGCGGATAAGAAAAAAAAAGATGGATGAAAGTGAAACAAAAGGGTTTCATTTTTGCAAATAAAATCATTTTTAAAGTTGTTAAAGCTTCAAAAGAATATCCAACAAAAAAAATGTTGTTATATTTGAGAATTTTAATATTGACTACATTGTTTTGTTCAATCGTTGTGGGACAACAACAATCAAATGGTATTGCTTCAATGCTTGCACAAGGAATGACCCCAACACAAATTCATCAAAAATATCCATATTATAATTATTTTCCAAATACCAATACTGGTGCAGGATATCTATATTACAATGGATATAGTCATGGTGATGGAAAAGGTGAAAGTAGTAAGTAATATCATATATATATTAATTATATTACACCAAACTACAGTAAACCCAAAAATTAAGCATGGGAAAAAAGTATTCAAATGGGAATCCCTGGAATGGATCAACAAACTTTACTCACTCGAGGTCGGGAACATTTTCCTATGGTTGATCAAAGTCAACTTCAACATCTTCATCGTCCCCTTTACGCGGATCCTCAAGTTTCACAAGCGTTAGATCTTTCAACGGCACAAGCTCGTCTTCAACAACCTCCTTCATTTTCTGCCCCTTCTTTTCCAATGTTTAATGCTCCACAATTTCCAATGAATTTTAATCCCCAATTTGCACAAAATGGTATTCAACAACAACTTTTCTTTCCAGGACGTTAAAAATAAGTAATATAATTTTTATTCCCTGAAAATCAGGGATTGCTTTCAACAATAAATTATTTAAATGTTTTTTCTTTATTTTTGTATTTTAATTTTGCCCTATTTTTTACAACTTTTGATTGTTTTAAAAATTGATTAAAAGTAAAAAGTTTGATAAAAAAATTAAGAAAAGAATTGAAAGATTTGCAGAAAAAAAAGTCTGCAAAAAATCTTTTATCAAAAAAAAAGTAAAAAGAAAGGAATTGTTTTGCAAAAATATAATGGAAGGTTGGTTTAAAAGAAGGAATTTTGATAATACTTTTTTTGTGGTTGATCATTAAACGAATTATTTTGACGTCAGAAAAAAAGGTATTTGGAAAAAAATGGAAAAATATTAAACTGATAATTGATAAAAAAAAAAGCAATTGTTAGTTCAAAGTATGAAAAGTGTATAATTTAAAATTTAAAAAAGTTTCTCAAAATTTTAAATTTAAAATTGTCAAATGTTTTTTTTGCATTTAATATTTGCCTCAGAAACGAATTAACAATTAATTGTTAATTAATTAAAATTTCGAAAATTTATTGTTAATTATTACGGTAGCTAATCGATAATTATTATAGTTAAAATTTAAAAAATATATTATAATTTGATATTAAATAAATTCTTTAAAATCTTGCAAAAACACACAAATTTATGCCGTTAAAAAAAATAAAATTTTTAGCAAATTTCTCATATTTTTTCCTATTTCATTTTTTCTTAATTGGAATCATTTCTTTCTTTTTTATTTGTCATCGAAAATTGAAAATTTGTTATTTTTTTCCAAAAATTTTATTTTGGAAACTCCTGTTTTTTTCGCGAACAATAAAAAACAACATTTTTTCGGAACAAATTAGTGAAAAAAATACCACAATAATATTGTTAGCAAAAAAAATAAAAAGTTTAAAATTGTGAAATTTATATGTTACAGTAATCAATCAAAAAAAGAGATATAAAATGAGGAAACAAAAATTTAATATAAAATTTTTAAATTATTGATAGACAAAAAGTTAGTTTAAACAAATTTTTAAACTTTTTTACACAAATTTTTTTTGATAGTTTTCTTTTTTTTCATTGATCACAAAGTTGGGGTTTTTTTATGGGTTTTTTTGTCACATAATTTATTGGTTTTTATTAAACATTTTTTTAAACAATTGAAAATCTGAGATGATTAATTGATGTTGATGACAAAAAGAAATAAAGAGAAAACATCTTTTTTTCGGTTTTGATCTTTTACACTTTAATTATATTTTTTTCATTCAAGAAATTTCGAAATTTTTCTATACCAAAAAAATCATTAATTGTTTTGTGTTTTTTTGTTATTGAAAGTTTTTTGGGGTTTAATTTTAAAAAAAAGGCGGATCAAATTTGAACTTTTGGAGGGGGAGAATGGAGTATAAATATTTGAAAATTACTCCAAATTAAATCAGTTTAAAAACAACCAAAAAGTCTTTAAACTTTTATTTTATTCTTCTGATTTTAATTACTTCAAAAAAAATGTTTTCCCTTCAACAAATGATCTTTTTCCTTCTTCTGACTGTTATTGCTGTTATGCAAATTGCAGAAAGTGCCCCACAATATTACAATAGCGGATATGGCCTTTCTGGTCCTGCTTTTAATGGCGGAACACGTTCAACTTGGCAAGATGGTATTGTTCTTCATCTCTTCGGACGATAGACATAATTTATATATATTAAAATTTTATTATCTGTAAATATTTTTTGCAATATTAATTGTACATATAAATATGTAAATATTCTTCATCATTTTTTGGATCCTCAAATCTTTCTTCAACGAATTTGGATATACATTTGTATTTTAAATGCCATTTCATCCTTCAAAAAATAGTTCCATTTTTGTTTTGTTTTTTCTGTTAATAATTTTTTATATTTGGTAATTTTAAAAATAAAATATTGATTTTTTTTCCAAATCTGTTACTTTATTACCCATAATACCATTTTATTATCTTTATACATGTAACTTTTATGAATGAAAGAAAGACTACAGTATTAGATTTCATTCTGATGAAACCGATTTAACATTTCTAATATTTGTACGTTTTTGTACATACAAATATATTAATTAGATTTAAATGTTCAAAAAATATTTCACAAAATTTAACAAGAAATTAATGTGAATTTTTTATAAGCCAAATTTTAAGAGACTGTTTAGGGGCTGTCCAGATGTTACGTAATAGGAAAATCGACTTTTTTTGACCCCCCCCCCCCCACCCATCATGTAATAGTAGGTAATAATTCGTAAAACCCACCCACCCATTTTCGTAATAAGTTGGTAATATTCGTGCTACCCCCGTCGCATTTTTTAAACATAAAAATTTTAACATTTTTATAACAAAAACTTAATAAAACCAACATTATTAAAGCAATTTCTGTTAACAATAACAATATTAATTAGGAAGAAAACGAATTGAATGATTGTTTTCGGTATCAAACGATAAAAAAAAACAAATGTTCACAATTCCAACAGCGAAAAAGACTTTAAAAATGTGTTCTTTTCATGAAGTTTCTCGATTTCTTAGTAATTCCTTAAAAACATAATAAATTTTTTCGGGTAATATTTTTACGTAATAACTGAATGACCCCCACCCACCCAACCCGTAATTTTTAGTAATAATTCGCGACTCCCCCCCACCCATCAAGTGTATTACGTAACATCTGGACAGCCCCTTACCAAAAAATCTTAAAATTTCATATACGGACCATAGAATTTTATTTTTTTTTATATTTTGGTAGAACCTGGTTTAAAAACGTTAAAAGTATTCCAAGTTCTTGTAGCACTACTTTTGGATTGTCACGATGTTAAACCATGTAATTAATTAAGCAAAATTTCATGTCGTGTAAAACAGTTTCTTCATGCTTTTTGGGCGAAAAGTAATTTTTAATGACCCCTCATCTGTACGAAGCTTTTTTTATATTTTGTAATTTCAAAAATATTATATTATAGCTTTTTTAAAAGCTTCGTAAAAAAATATGACCCCTGTTCGAAAACTATTTTTTTTAAAACAAAATTTAAAATACAAATATTTTCGTTATCTTTGGGATTGATAATTTTGTCATAGCTTTTTGAAATATCAGTCAAATTTTTTTAATAGTGCAAAAATAAACAGCATTTTTATTTTTTAATCATTTAAATGACTCATCCCTTTTTTATCAATGAATCAATTTTGCATAAAAAATACTTTTTTCAAACATTTTTTTGTCACTCCTTTTTTTTGGTGTGCTTTTTTTATTTTTTACTTCTAATTTTTAAATATGAAATACTTAAAAAAATTTGTGATGTTTCAAAAAATAAAAAATGCCATTAAAATAATTTTGGAACCGCGCCCATTGCGTCATTCATTGACTTCGAGCCTTATCAGAAAGCTTTGAGAAAAATTATATACTTTTCTAAAGTTTAAAAGTTTTTCGAATTTTTCTTTGTGTTTAACCCTTTTTTTCTCAAAAAATAAAAGTTAAACAAAATTAAAAGATTGAAAAACAGCAAAAAAAAAAGTAATTGTGTGATAGGAAAGTTCCTGTTTCTTTTACGAGAAAAGAAGCTTTATCACTGATATTTTTTCCTTTTCTTCCCATTCTTTTTTGACTCGGGTTTTTTTGTGAAACTTTAAAATTTGTACTTTAAAAGCTTTTTTTTTATCATTATTTATTATTATTATTGTTGTGTCTCTCTTTGATCAATGCTCTTTTAAAACCCGGACAACAATAAATAATAAAAAAATAAATCTGCTGACAATTAAAAAATTAATTAACAAACAATCGGGGATCCTTGCAAGGATACTGTAGAAATAACATTTTTCATAGCTGTTCGACTTTCTTGCATGGATATTGATTGTATTTCTTTCTTTTAATGGAAAAATTTTGTGTATTAAATCTTGTCGAAAATTTATAAAAAATGTTAATTATAAAAAAAAACAATTAAAAAACTTTTTTTTAAAAGCATACTTACTTGTTCATTAAAGCATACAAAATGGGATTAATTGAACCAAATCAAAAATTTTATTGAATAGGATTAATCTGATCAGATCTTATTGCATTTCACTTTCAACTAAAAATTTATTTACACTTTAAAAGACCCACCTTTAACAAACAATTTTATTTGATGCTCTCGATAGAAAAGAGGCAAAAAAAAAGGGTTTTATCATCTTATTTTGCGTGTTAAAATTGAGTTTTCATGGTAGGACAACAAAAAAGTGTTTTTGATTCGCGTCGAGAGCATCAAGAAAGTTCTTGAAAATAATTTTTTAGAGGGGGGTCTTCAAGGTCGTATTTAAAAGAGGATTCGGGACATGTGCCCCCCCCCCCAAAATTGAAAAATTTCCTTTGATCTTTTGCCGCTTCGTGTTGGTGGCGGCAAAAGATCAAAGGCGTGCCGCCTCCGAAATTTTTTTCTGTATACGGCCTTGTGGGTCCCCTCCCCCCTTTTATTTATATTTTGTTTTAAAATTAGTGTTTCCTTGTTTTCAACAAAAAATTATACTTTCACATCTTTTTTAAAAAAATTTTTTCAGCGTTTAACCTGAAAAATATGCTTAAAAATGCATTTATGTTTTTGTATATTAAAAGTAACTGTAAAATTTTCAAATTTTATCCCAAAAATTTGTTGCAAATGTTCTTATCAAAAAAAAATAATGCCCGGATTTTGCAAGCAATGCATTTTTCTCTTTTTCGAATGTTCAAAAAATCAGCCACCAAAGCTTTGGGCCAAAGGTTACTACCCTCCTCTTAAGTTTTCCAATTAAAAAACACTTTGTGATCAATGCTGCTGATAACAAATCTTTTATTATTATCAAAAAATAGAGGGATTTTTTCTGCCATATTTTTTCTAAAAATACTTTTTTAAGTTTAAAATTCTTCAAATTTAAATTTAAAAAGATCATTACCGTAGTTAGAAGCCAAAAAATCATATTTAAATAAAAAATTCCAAAGTGGCATGGCTGTTTTTGTGCACGAGAATTTTGGAGGTTGAATTCATGGAGATAAATTTTTTTCCCACAAAATTGCGTCCCCAAAAAATCAATCACAAAAAAACAATCCCCAAAATTCTGTCTCCAAAAGCAACCACGCCAGAAAGTTGAATTAATTAAATTTTAAAATTACAAACGTGTTTAAAAACTAATTTTGCAGGATACTGTATAATTTTAATCTACAACACAACAGTCAATAATTATCAAAGTTTGATTTTTCTAGAAAGACAAAGAACAAACAAATAACGTTTCCTTATCATTTACTTTTTTAGTTTTGTGAAAAAAATAAGTTATTTTTGTTTTTCGAATTTGCACAAAACAAACAATGACAGTGCCATCCTCCGTATACATTTTTTTTATCGGCCAACTTTTTTGTCTTTTAATAAAAAATAAAAACAAACGAACCTAACATTGTTGAAAGTTGAATTAAAAATAGAAAAAATGCCATCAAAAGAATGAAAAAATATTTGTTGGGACACCTAATTGAAACATTAAACGATAGGCAAAAGTGCCAAAACGACTTTTTTTGGGTATAAAAAATCTAAAAAAATTTATGAAATATTTTTTTACTTTTAATATTTGAAGATAAAAAGATATCGAAAATATACTAATAATTACAATCAAGGCCACATTTAGGGGGAGGGGATTCGGGACCTGTGCTCCCCGCCCGAAACTGAGGAATTTCCTTTGATCTTTTGCCGCTTCGTGTTGGCGGCGGCAAAAGATAAAAGGCGTGCCCCTCCGACATTTTTTTCTGTATACGGCCTTGATTACAATTACAGTACCCAAAATGATATCAGTTATTTCAGACACGAATTTATCCGAGATTAAATGGCAGCGAAAAAACGTGTTTCAAATTTAAAAATTTTTTGGCACTTTTCAAAATGGCATGGAAAAAAGCATTACAGTAATTTTGTATTTTGTGTAAAATTCCAAAGTGTAATGCCGTGGATTCTTTATTAAATATTTAGTTCCAAAAAAAACACTCAAAGATTTTATTTTTAAAAACAAAAGCCAAAAATTTATGTAAATTTTTTGTTTTGAAATTTAATTTTCCATTTTATTAAAATTTGTAAGCGTTTTTTGGCGCCTTTTTCGAAATTCGAAATTCGATTATTTGTTTTTGTTCAAATAATTTTTTTGATATTATCACCTGATAGAAATTCAGTTCTTTCAAAAGTTTTATGCATCATTTTTGTCTATTGTTTAATGTACTGTATTTTTTAATATTTATCAATGATAAAAAAAATATAAAAGTCTAAAATAAGTAACTTTTAATGGGGGTTTTTTCAACTATTTTTAGATTCACAAAAAAACATAATAAAAACTTTTTTCAAAATAAATATATGATTCTATTTTTTGCATTTTTAATCACTTAAAAAAATGTAAATATATTTTTTCTACAAAAAAAAGCCAAAAATCAAAATATTTCTTTCTCTGTGGCTTCGTTTTTCTCTTTTGTGCTTTTTTTCTTCATTAATTTTTTTTTGACTCTGAAAATTTATGTAAACAGAAAAAAAAAGTGTTATCAATTATTTTTCTTCTTTTTTTTCAGTCAAATCAAATCAAGCATAGAGTCGTCGGTGAGCAGAAGAAAATGATTATGAGCAAAAAGAGAAGAGTCAAAAAAAAAGGAAGAAGACAAGTTAATTGGAGGAGAGAATGACGGTGATGATTTTGTTGGAGGTATCTTTTTTAAAAGTTTACCCTCCTTTTTCGATGCATAAAAAATTTTTAGAAAGGTTAAAAAAAAAGATTGTTTAAAAAGGAACATGCCTAAAAAAAGTGTGATATAAAAATTTAACTGTGACACAATCTGTTATTGAAAAGACAGATGATGATGTCTATCATTTATTCTTGAAAAAATTTGTTTTCTGATAAAAGGTGTGGGCTTTGAAGTTGTTGAAAAAATATGATTAAGCTTTAATTAAATGTCTTCAAAAACAACTGTGATATTTCTTTTTTAGGCAAGCTTTACCAATCTGCTCGGCATTTTAAGCTTATATATTTTAATTCAAAAACTGAAACCTTACAGGCTTATTTTTTTCCCTCCGAAGCAGGTATTTTTGGGAACGGGATATTTGGGGATATATGAATTTTCGGGGATTTCATTTATTATCCTCCTCGTAACAATATAATAAATGAAATCCCCAATTTTCATATCCCCAAATGTCCCGTCACGGAAAAAAAGAATCCCCAAAAACGACCACGCCCCAAAACAAGAATTATTCCATTAGCTTAGATTTAAACATTCAATGATTCATTGATTTTCGATTTTTGAAGGCAAAGAAAAAACGGCGCTCATTTACTTCTTTTTTTTATGACTTTTAACTATTATCGTTGAAACAAAGCTATCAGTTTCAAAATATATCACAAGATAAAATTTCTAAATGATAGCTCAAAAAACATTTTACAATTCAGAGTATTTGAAATTCACACAGTTCATGGAGCAGAAGAGTGTGTATAAAAAAAGGGGGCGTCGCTGGCGTTTTTTTTTATTTAGGAAAGATAACAAAATGAATATAAAACGGACATTTCCGAAACACTCGTCTCTCTCTTTAATGCATTATTATTATCAAAAATAATATGGCAGCAGCAGCCGTGAGTGTATGTTCAAGAGAGAATTTGTCAAAGGACAAAATAGAATTATGGAAAAGACCAGGTGATTTGGGAATGAATGAAGAAGATGAAAAGCTTTGTGATGAATTAAATGGTTTGGACTTTAAATTACGTCCAACAAATTTGGATTTTGAAGAAGACCCTGCTTCCATGGAATCTATGCCTTCAACGAATGAATTATTTATTGATGAAGGAGATGATGATGAAGAATCAGATGCAGAAATTTTGCCCAAAAGTGAAGCCCTAAGAAATTTATCAACCACAACAACATCCTCAGAAAAACGAATGGTACCAAATTTTCGAAATTCACCTTTATCAATTTCTGATTTATCTTTTATGGATTCTTCAATGGGGGCAGAATTGTTACATGAACATTTTTCATCGAGAAAGCGATTCGAAGATATTGCAGAATTTTCATCTGAACCTCCCCCAAATAAACGTTCAAAGCATTCCGAGCGCCGTCGAGGCCGACCAAGAAAAGAAGAAATTAGTGAAAATGAAGATCTTAAAACTGTCGCAAAACGAATGTATGCCAGAGCTTATAGAGAAAATGTAAGTTTATCCTTTTCTAATGTTTTTGGAGATCCAAAATGTGCCATAATAACCAAGGACGTCAGCAGGAATTTTTTTCGGGGGGGGGGGGGGGGGCACGACCCCCTCCCGAATAAAATTTTTTGCTATTTTTCAAAAGGGGGTGGGAGAAAAAGCAAAATAAAATTTTTCGAATCCATTTCGGGGGGGGGGGGGCACGTGCCCCTCGTGCCCCCCCCCCTGGTGACGTCTTTGATAATAACCAAAATATTTTTTTAATAAATTCTTTTCGACACAAAGATTAAAATATCTAAAACGGGTTACGGTAGCTAATAAAATTTTGGACATTTTTTGATTCTATTTTTTGTACAATTTTTTTAAAATTAGCAAATCTTCTGAACTCTTTTATTCTTTTTCGAAAAAGGATTTATTAAATCCCAGATATATGAAATCCGTCAAAATCCCTTTTTTTAAATTTGATTTTTTATGACCTCTATAATTAATAAATTCCAATTTTTTTAAGATGAAATCGAAATTTGTTGAAGTTGAAATTCAACTAAATGATCTTCGAAAGGAGCATGCTTTACTTAAAGCAAGTCATAAAAAGCTTGAAAGTTTGGTGGAACAATGCAATTTTTGTTCATCTTCTTGGGCACTTGTAAAAAATATGAATATTGATCCAGTTGTTTTACGCATGGCGTACGATACTTTAACAAATATTAAATCTCCAAGTGATTCAAGATCAAGCAAATCCGATGAAGACGATCGTTCAGCTTCAGCTTCGGCTTCAATTGAACGTTAAAAGCTTCCTTTTTATAATTTTTATCTTTATTCCCAAAATATATTCATTCATAAATAAATAATTAAAACACAATTTTAATCAAAAGATTATTTTAAATTAAAGGTGATACTGTAAGAGTTCCACGCAAATAAAATGCTTTAATATTTTCATCCCCAGATTCTGCCAAAGTTTTTGCAACTTCTTCTTTTGCTTGCCGGAGACTTTCTTCAAATTCCGGGTCAAAGACAAATTTTGATTCATTAACATTTTCGACATTAACTAAAATTTATTTAATTTAAATAGAATTGACTATTTTCTCGTAAAAAAAAACAAAAAGAAAACTTACTTCCACGTCGTTTACGACCAGGTCGCCCGATAGGACCAAAGGTAGTACTAGTAGTACCATCATCACCAAGAGCAGGAGTAGTTTCTTCAGGAACAGGATTAGATCCACCAGTACCAGGAGCAGGATTAGCTCCACCAGTACCAGGATTAGATCCACCAGTACCAGGAGCAGGATTAGATCCACCAGTACCAGGATTAGATCCACCAGTACCAGGAGCAGGAGTACTTTCTTCAGGAGCAGGATTAGATCCACCAGGAACAGGAGCAGCAGTACTTTCTTCAGGAGCAGGTTGAGCGACAGTGGGTGCAGCATTTCCAGATTCTTCAGGTTGAGAGATAGGATGTTTCTAAAAGATTCTGTATATATAAAAATATTGTAACACACGTTTCTGTTATAATTATTTTTGATTCGATCTATATTTAAAAAATCCTTGCGCAGAAAAAATGGGTTACCAAGAAATAAAAACTTACATTTAAATGATTTTGAAGAAGTCTTTCAAGAGATGCACCATCCATTGTATGAATAACAGAGCTAACCGGAACAGTTAATTTCATTTTGTACGGCACAAAGACTCCATCCAAAGAATTTGGTACAACAGCAGCCTGTTATATCATAAAATCATTGTTAAAAAATAATATCAAAAGACTTACCGAAAAGACGCTTGAAAGAGTTACGATGAAGCATAAACCAAAAACATAAAAGAAATTCATTGTTTTTGCTGAAAGCGTTGGTGAAAATGCTACTGCTTTCAACAATTCAATCCAACAATAAATGATTTGATTTTGTTTTTCTTTGATGACATACTGTGTTTTTCGAATGTTGAGAAAAATGAATAGATTATTTAAATTATTATTTAAATTTTTTATTTGCATACATTTTTGAAAATCTAGTTATCTTGTAAATCCAGAGGATTTAATGATCCAAAATTTTATTAAACATTTAAAATGTCAAAGAAAATAGTAAAATTTGTCACTATCCAACAAAAATATTTAAAAAAAAAAAAAAAAAATTATTGTAAAAAAGCACATTTTTTTCAAATCGGCTATAAAATATTTTCGTATTACTAAAAAATTAAATCCAGATTTTCCAGTAAACCTATAAAAGGGCAAAACAATATTTTATAAATACAACTGTATTTGTACAATATAGTTACTGTACAATATACCCTTCTTTCACCAATTGCAAATTAGAGTCTCGTTTATTTATTGTTATCAAAAGTCGTTTTTCTTTTTGAGTCAAACAGAAAATGTTTTTACTAACGCTCCCCTTTTTCTGTTTCCAAAAAAGTATCAAAAATTATGTGCTTTTTCGTTTTACTTTTTTTGAAGCAAATTAAAAATATTTTGTCTTATTGATTCATTTATATGGCGTGACTATTACCAAAGATTATAAATAAAAATTGCTGATAAAAGTGCATATTTTATGTTTAAAAGCACATGATCTACAATTAACTACACGCTAGTTAAAATAACGAAAAACAAAACAATAAAAAAGGAAAACAACAACCTACATATACCTAAATAATTAATCCTATTTAATTAAAATCCTTCAGGATGCCAATCAATTTCTTGTGGAATAATTTCTTTTTCCAATACTTCAATTGTATCATCTTCTTTGAATCGGATAGTTTTATCATCTAATGCAATTCCAACTTCCATCTTTGTTTTTGCTTCATTAACAAATTGATTTTCACATTTCAATGATTCAACAAGTCCTTCAAAAACGACATCAGTTCCACGTATAATACGAAATGTTGCATTCCTAAAAAAATATATACAGTAACAAATCGATCAGTGAAAAAATTTCATACTTATTAAATACTCCCCAATCAACTAAACATCCAGCAATTGGCTGCTTCTTTCGACCACTTCCAGAAACCATAAATTCTTTTAATACATGCCCTTCGCCGATTTCTTTTAGTTGAACTTTTGGTGGAATTTTAGCTGATAGTCGATTTTTAACAGATTCAACCAATCGATAAATGACATTATGTTGTTCAATTTCAACGCCCTTTGAGCCTGCCAATACTCGAATGGGTGCCGGAATAGAAGTATTAAAGCAATAAATTAATGTACCAGTTTCAGCAGCAATTTCAATATTATTTTCATTTGGAGGTCCAACACCAAAATCAACAATTTGTAAATCACACAACTCACTTGAATAATTATCAAACACATTTAACAGTGCTTCAAGGGTTCCATCAACATCACTTCGAATCATTAATTTTAAAACAGTTTGCTCTTCTTCAATCACTTTTCCTCGACGTCTTTCTGCTTTTCTTTCAACCATATGGTAAGTTGAGCCATAACGAATTCCACGATCGTGTAATGTTTTTCTATTTTCCATATAATGTTCTCTATCAGCATGTCGCTTTGCATCAATTACATCCTTGTCTAAATCAGCTTTACGTTCCATTGATCTCTTTTTTCGAAATTCAATAACATCTTGGGCTTTTTCTTCTGATTCAACTTCAAGAATCTTTTCACCAGGAGAAGGGAGTTCATTTCTCCAACCTGTAACAAATACAACATATATATCATTATATACATTACATATATAAAATTACAAAAAATACCGTACCAGAAATTCGAACAGGTGTACTTGGACCTGCTTCTTTTAAAACTTTAGCATGTTCATCTGTCATTGATCGAACTCTGCCCCATGTTTCACCCGCAACAAAAATAGTTCCCCGTTTTACAGTACCACGTTGAACAATCATTGTACAAACTTTTCCAATACCTAAACACGACAAAAATCGCATACAATTGTTAATAACAGGGGACAAAATTTTTACCTTGTGATGTAGTTGCTTCAATAACAACACCTTCAGCAAGACGTTTTGGAGTAGCTTTTAAATCCATTAATTCTGCTTGAAGAAGTAATGATTCCTAAAAATTTTAAAGCAATTAAAAATATAATAAACGTTCAAAGAACTAACTTGTAAAGCTTTAATATTTGTTCCATAAAGTGCACTAATTTCAACAACTTGAACATCACCGCCCATATCTTCCACAACAATATCATGTTGCATTAAATCTCGTCTTGTTTTAGCTGGATCTGCATGAGGTTTATCACATTTATTTATAGCAACAACAATTGGAACATTTGCTTCTTTTGCATACCTAAAAAAACAGTAATAAGTTATACATCGTACATTATTAACGGAACTCACTTAATAGATTCAACCGTCTGTTCATTAACTCCATCATCAGCAGCAACAACGAGAACAACAATGTCCGTTGCCTTAGCACCTCTTTCACGCATTGCTTTAAAAGCAGCATGTCCAGGAGTGTCAAGGAAGGTAACCTTTTTCTTAGAGCCCGGTAGCTGAACTATATAAGTGATTAAAAAAAGCAAATAAAATGTGCAAAAAAAATATACCAGAAAAAGCTCCAACATGCTGTGTGATTCCACCGTATTCGCTTTGAACAATTGATGAATTTCGAAGAGAATCGAGTAAAGTAGTTTTTCCATGATCAACATGACCCATAATTGTTACAACCGGAGCTCGCCTTACACATTCAGAATCTGGTGCAGGAGGCCTAAAATATTTTCAACAATTACAAAGATAAACATTAGTAATAAGCATACTGTGGAAACACATCTCTTTCCTCCGACATACTCTCCAAAAGTTTTGCTTCGTTTGAACGGAAACAAAATCGAGGCCTAACATTATACACTGAACAAATATCCAAGATTAAAGCTTTATCCAATGCTGAAAGAATTACCAGGTCCAATTCATATCAAAATCCGACAAATCTTACGTTTTTTATTATCTAAATATTTCATATTTGATTCATCCAATTCAACTAAAGAATCAGAGACATCATCTAAATTATGGCCAAGTGCTGTTGCAATTTCCATAACTGTCATATTTTCATATACTTCAACAGATTCTTTCTTTGATTTAACATTTTTTATAACAATAGGATCAATAAATTTACTTCTATTTCGATTTCGTTTTAATAAATATGATGATGTATGGAAGCTCTGGGAAGGAAAATTGATAGATGATAAAAATGATAACCTCGTATTAGATGAAATAACATAATAAGAAATATTACGACAAATGGTTTTTGGTAATAATCTTTGCATTTAAAAAACAAGCTTAAATTTAATTAAATAATTCAATTGAAAAAGGAGGCATTTGATAATTCAATGTTCGAAGGGTTTTTTTTCAAGTCTAACACAGAGCAAAAACGGTAATTGTCAGTAAAGGACATAATGCCAAAGATAAAAAAAATTGAGGCAAAAAATATTTTTTACACTTGTAACAAGTGACTTGTTTCAAAAAAAATATGGGGTCCCCCATAATTTGGTGATCCCAGTGAATTCATATACAGAATTGGTCTAAATGTTTCAGATTCCGATTTAGCACCAGGTTGCACAATTTTTTTAAAAAGTTTTAAAAATATCTTTTACGAAATCCTCGAAAGCATGTATTGTTGAACAAAATCTTCATATTGTTCAACAATATCCATAATATGGATTCATGGATATAAAAGCCGATAAAGTTGGTATAGATGTTGGTCAACGTTCAAATGCTTTCACTGCTTTTGTTACGGTATTACTTTCAATTTTATTTTATTTGTTTTTCGTTAAAAAAATATGTTGTACAACAATTTTATTTTATATATTTAATTTAAAAGAAAGTGAGATAACAAAAGAATTATAAAATAAAATTAAGCAGAATAATTACTTTCTGAATAATATGCACGTTTTGAATTATAATGATTACTGTCATTCATAGAACGTTCCTTATGTGATCGTTTTTTATTTGAAATTGGAAAATGTTGATCTTGTACAGTACTTTGAATATCACGTTTACCAAGTAATTTAACTTTCATAGATGAATTCTTGTTGATCTTTGATTTTGATGGATGAATAAGAATATTTGATGGCATTTCAGAATAAATATTTGAAGAAATTGTTTTTTGAGTATTCTTAATTGCTAAAAAAATTACGCAAAAAAGAACCATTAAAGATGAAATTCCAAGCAAAATTAAAAGAAATAATTCCCACCATCTTAAAATTATTTGTAAATTAATGAAAAAATTTAAAAGTTTAAAAAAAAGCTTACATAAGTCCAAAAAAAAGTTCATTTGCAAATTTTGATTTGGTTACAGCATTCAAAGTTGTATTGATCATTTTTCACAAAAATTGGTTATCAAAGATTGAAGAAATCAGCAGAAAGAAAATATCATATATAGTATGCAAAAAATAATTAGCATATATGAATATTGGAATGTGTGAAAAAAAAATAATAATATGCAAATTTATTTGTACGGCATTATAATGTTTTGTAACAACTGATCGGATATCAGCGGTATCGGATTCAATAATGAATTTAAAAAATTTACACTCACAAATCCTCTTTTTTTCAAAAATAAAAATCAATAAATCTTTGTTGTTGATCTTTTATTTTTCTTTTTGCTTTGAACGAAAACTTTTTTCAAAAAACAAACACAGCAGCAGCATCTTTTTTTTGTTAGCTTTCTTTCAACTTTTTTCGTTACTCTTTTTATCCAATTTATCTTTTTCTACCTTTTTAAATTATGCCAAAACTTTTATCTGAAATAATAAAAGATATATATTTTGAATTATTTAATGAAAAATATTTTATTAAACATTTGTATACGGTAGCATTATCTGGTGGAGAAGCATTAAATATTTTGGAAAATATTCTTTCTTCAGCTACAGAAATTTGCGTTGATGATGAAGTATTTGTTATTAAATTTGTAGGTTTAAAGTTGTTGTTCAAATTGACAGAATTAATAGTAATAAAAATTTTATAGAGGAATGGATTAGTATTACGGTATTTAACAACAGATTACCATATTCCACACTTTTTAAAATGTATTGGAAAATTTATTGAAGTTTTGGAATTTGATTTTACCAGGTTTAAAACTATTAAACTTACTGCACCAATAATTGAAGGAATTTGTTTGGGAAAAAGTAAGTGGGTGACAGTAATTGAAAAGTTATAAAAATTAAAAATTTTAAATTACTGTCTGATAACTGTGACTACATTTTAGAATTAAAAAAACTTGTCGCAAATGATTGTTCCTCAATATCTGATTTAAAAAAAATTGTTGAAACATGTTCAAATTCTTTAAAAGTTTTTAATTCTGATGTAACAAGTTCTTGGTGTCTTGACACGAAAGAACTTAACCTTGAATCTTTACATCTTTATTCCCTGGATCATTCAGAATTTCAATCAATTGTTAAGCATAAATGCTGCAAAACTGTTGCATTAAGTTTTGCATTCCTTCAACACATGGATGAAAATTTTTTGGCAGATCCAGAATATCTTGAATGGAATACTTTAATAAATATTTTTGAGGGAATAAACAAGTCTGCTAAAAATACTGTGATTCCCATAAAATTTATTTAATTTTTATTTAATTTTAGTCCAACATTATCAACGGTAAAAAAGTTAAAGCTTTATCTTTCCGTTGATGGAATTGATGATGATATTCGATTGGAAGAAGTAATGCTAAATATTTCTGAAACATTTACATCTCTTGAATCAGTAGAAATTTTTGAAAATGATTCTTACACAAATATGGATCGAATAACTGATATGCTTTTTATTATTGATGGAACAAAGCTATGCTATCATATTCTTTATGATCATATCTTTGATTCAAATTATAGCTTTTTAATTGATGTAAAATGGAATATTAATTTTGAAGGATTTTTTTCAGAAGATGATTGTAATACGGTAATTTTTTGTTAAATAATATTGCATTGTATATATCAATAATCAATGATTTTTTTAGTTTATTGAAAAAGTTAAACAAGTTTTTGATGACTTTGAATTTTTTGATTCCGACAGAAAATTGATGCTTCGAAAAAAAGAAAAGATCAAAGAAACACGAAATTTAATTTTTACAGTAAATATTGAAAAATTTTAATTAATATTATTTTGGAGTTTTATCATTAAAGTTTTTTGGACATCAAAAATTGTCGCTTTTTGATAGCACTGTGAAAAGATGACCTTGCGATGAAAGTTGGATGGCGCAGTGGAGAAGACAGAGACTTTATAAGCGGGAACTCAAAAGTTCAATTCTTTTCTCGGTTTAAAATTTGTTTTCTTGCTCATTCGAAGCATAATAAAGCTTTTCAATGCCTTCTTATGTCAAAATGTAGCAAAAATTATTGATAGTGAGCTTTTGGAGCATACTGTAAAAGGATACAAAAAGTTATGCAAAGAAAGCTCCAACAGTTTTTTTTTAAAACTTTTTTGAGATTTTAAACAACCGTGTGAAAATTTGCTTATGAATCATATTCTTTTTATTTATTTATTTAAAAATAGTTGTTTTAAAAAAAAGTTATTTTTAAAAGGATTTTGTGACTATAATTGTTGGCCTTCTTCGCATTGGTTCAATTCGTAGTGAAACAAGGGTAAAGTTGCTTGTCCCAGAAGATTTTCTCCATCTTGGTAAAACACAAATAAAAAGTTTGTGAAATAAGAAAATTGTTTCTTTTCGATATGATGAAATATAGAATATTGTAACACAGGTATTCGCGACAGGATATGCATTAAGCAAGTATGTGGAAATATAAATTAATATTTCGGATTTTAGAAATCCGAGTGTAAGTTGAAATCCACATAAAAGTGCCGGAAAATAAAGGAAAATAATTGGGAGTAAAAGTTGAATTAGCGAAGCTTTGGCAAAATTCCATTGAATTTTTACAGTATTTTTTGACATATTTGAAACACGTTTTGTTAAAATATTAAAGATGAGATAAAGAAAGATGAAAGAGCCGATAACGGCACAACAAAGATTAAATATTACAAATGCCATCCATGCTCGAAACCATCCAGAGGATAAATGAAAGCCAAAAATAGAATCTGTTGATCGAATTGGAATCATTGATAAATTGATTGCTTGTTGGCGAAAAACCTATAATAAAGAAATTTATTTTCGTTTTGAGACCCAAAAAGTGTAAGCTTACATCAGGATCTGCACGGATAAAAATTACACCGGATATGATAAAAATTGTTGCAAAAATGCCATATCCACAAATGGTAAAATGTGTAAGCTTTTTTTCAAAAAGATTCATCCATCTCAAAGTACTTTTAAAAATTACAAATCGATATGTCAGGGAATAACATTGCGAAAAAATTGTTCCAACCGTTGCAACAATGGTTAAACAAAACTGCAAAAATGTATTAAAAACAAAAGTGCCAAAAAAAGTTGCAAAAATTACCGAAAACCATATCCATTCTTGTCCAAGATAGCTTGCAAATCCAAGGGATAATCCTCCGATTGCTGGGAAAATTGGAACTGGTTGATTCAAAAAATTCAATGCAAAACTGTAAAGAAAATCTGAGGTCTAAAAAATTTAAATTATTATTTATTTTTAAATATAATACATGTATGTATGTATGTATGAATTAGCTTACCGTAATCGCCAATAAAAATTTTCGATACACATGCATTGGAGAAGGTGATTTATTGGCAATTAAATATACCGCATATGGATACAGTAATACCATAATACAAAAAAGTATACTTGAATAAATTTCATAAAATATTAAAACCAAATTGTCATCACCAAAATCTATTCTTCGAGGCATTGGAAAAACAAGTTTTTTTTTTCAAACTGAAAAAAGTTGAAGAAAAAAGTTTTAAAAAAGAACTTCTTTTATGTGTTTTAAAAGTTGAAAAACTAAAACATGTGAAAAATTATTTACTTTTTTTGTGTTTGTTGGGTTTTTTAAAAAAAATGTTTTTAAACAACAAAAAGAAGAATTCTCACGATGAAAAAAGAGAAAGAATAAAAAAAAGAAGTTACGTTTTTTCGTTTTTAAAAATCTTCTGATGTCAGCAGGGAAAAAAAGAAAAGATTACGGTATTTATTTCAGGGTAAAAACTTCGACATGACATAAAAAAATGGAATACAAATTTATTAAAATTAAAAAATGTTTATAAATTCTAAATTATATACTTTTTTTGTATGCAAAAATCCATTTTTATTTATACTTTTTTTTGTAATTATGGCAAAAAAGAAACCATTAAAAGATTTTTTATATTTTGTGTATTTTTGAGTTTTTGAGCTTTTCTTAATTTTACAGTAATCTGAGAGAAGAAAAAAAGAGTACTGAAAATTAAAAATTATCACATTTATTCAAAAAATAATTTTTGAGATAGGAAAAACTTAATTTAAATAATGTCTGCCCCCACTTGGTCCAGTCCATGGTTTCCATGAATGAGTGAACATTTATATTATACAACTTTTAAGCTTTTATAAAACAAAGAAACAATTTTTTTTACAAAATGTTTTTTAACTTTTACTCTCCTTAAAATTTAAAACACCCCAACAATATTATTATTTTTAACCCAATAATTTTACGCTTTTTTGGAAACAGATAAATTTTTTTACGATTTTTGCAACAAATTTAATTATTATTATTTATTTTTAGTTACAGATTTATCTTCTTCTTCCGCTTCAACGAAAAATTATCGGTTTATTTTCTACAAAATCGTTAAATTTAATTTAAGAATTTTTTTGGGTTTTCCATCGAAAAAACAAATAAGAGAAATACATTCAAAAACATCCAAATTTAATTCTCTTTAATTATTATTTATATATATATTTTGTACTATTTTTGAATTATTTTGGCAAAAACAAACCAAAAATAGTTTTAAAAAATTTCACCTGTTATTTTTGTGTGACTTAAATGTGGGAAGTAAAAAGGTACTTCTTTTTTTAAAAAAAATATTTGAAAACAAACAAATTTAAAAAAAGAAGTGCTTAAATTCATGGGAGAAAAATTGTACATATTTTAAAATGATCAACATTGTGACAATAAAAAAAGTGGCAAAAATTTGGGGAAATATGAATGAATAAGATTTAAGTCAAAAGAACAAAAAATGTAAACTACAGTATGATTGGGTAAAATATTTTTGTTAAAATATACACTATTAAATTTTGTACTTCAAAAAACCACCCGTAAATTTAAGAAATTCATTTGGAAAATATTTTGTTTAAAGACAACAAAGAAAAAAGTTGGGTCTTTAAATATCTCTAAAAAATTTTGAGAGTGCCAAAGAATTACAACTAAGAAAATATTTTCGTCTTTATTATTTTTTTACAATTTTAAAAGTTTTCTAAAAGAATTGATTTTAAAAACTTATGTGAAAAATAATTTATCAAACTTTAAATCTGTCTTTTACCAATTAATTTTGGATTTATCCGATTTAAGATTCAGGATTCCAAAACCTATGACTTCAAGATGAAAAAGAAATAAATGAAACTCAAAGCTACAAAAAAACCATGTGAAATGTAAAAGAAAATTTTATATCAAATTCACATGTTTTTTATTTGTAAAAATAGTTACTTCATTTGAAGTACAGTATCTTTTTGTATATATACACGCCATTTCTCAATTTGCAGCTGAAGCAAAAGCGCAAAAAAAAGCTTTTACGTAATTTCTTTTTTTTAATGCCCAACAAAAAAAAAGGTTTTAACCTTTGATATTATTTTGACGACAGACATTTGCGTAAATAATTGTCAAATCTTTTTTTTTCCTATGTAGGCGATAACAAACAAAAAATATTTGTATTTATTTTTAAAACTTTTTTAAAAAATTTCAAAAGTCTTTTTTTTTTGTAGTGCCACGGAAAAACTGAATGAATGACTTCGAAACATTGCTTTCTTTTTTTAATAACTTCCTCCCAATTTTTTTCTTTGCATTCAAAAAAGTTTTAAACTTTTGTTTATTTTTTAAAAAAAGAAAGAAAATAAACGATTTAACCCGTAAAAAAAAGATAAATCTTTGTTTGGTTTTGAGGCCATAAAAAATTACTTCATTGAGAAGAAAAAAAAAAGTATGGAAAGTTTGGTTTTGTTGTAAGCTCATTCTTGGGATTTTGCAGTGTAATACATCCAATATCCAACATTTAACACAACAAATGATATTGGAAATGCTTTACGGCACATTCTGAAAAAAAAAGGCATTTTTATCAAAAATATAAGGGCGGTGCATTTTGCAATTAAATATTGGATCTGGAGGCTCGTCACGTTTGGTCAAAATAAAAAGTTTAAAAATACAGAAAAAAATGATATACGAAAGTCTTAAACCATTTTGGCTTTTCTATGACGGATAATTTAACCTTAAAACCTCCATTTAAAATAAATAAGCTTACACATCAAGATCTTCTCCACTCCATTTATCAAATAACTTTGGAGCTTGAGGTTTTGGAGGCTTTTTTCGTATTGATTTTTTCATCCACATAACGGCACGAGCAGATTGTCGAAATTTAAATGCTGATGGTTTACTTGATTGTGAATCAGGAGATCCTGGAACTACTAGCTCTTCAGCTTCAGGACTTCTTCCTCCAGGTGTTGAAGAAGGGGGAATAGGTTGGGGGCATTCAATAAAGGTTGAACCTTCATGAAGTTTTGACCACATTGAATTCTTCCAATCTGTTGAACCTGTACTTGGAGATTCCATTCGACGAAGGCGATGTTTCTAAAATAGAATTTAACCTATCAATGTATATTTAAATTATATTTTAAATACAGTTTTTTCAGCTTTTTTTTGAAATGATCTTCTTGTATATGATGCTGAGTCGTCTTCATCTTCTTCCGGTGAATCCATTGACATTACTTGATTCTCTTTTTTCTCCAATGCTCCAACCATTGCCAATTCAACAATTGATAAAAATATATATCCTACACATCCAAACATGAAGACATCTATTCCTTTAACATATGATACCTAAAAACCACTTACCACTTAACTGTATCAAATGAAATTAAATATTCAAAAAAAAGTAATTTACTTTTGGAAGAGATCTTGAAACATTGCTATACTGTAGTGTTAACGCCATCAAAGAACTCACTCCAAGTGTAACCTAAAATATTTCAAATATACACTTATGCAATATTGCATCACTTTTATATATATATATATTTTTTAAAGCTTACTCTTGCCGGTAAACTTTTTCGATCCAACCAAAATGAAATAAATGAAATTAAAACCATGCAATATGTTGGCAGATATATTTGTAAAATATAAAAACCATATGATCGCCGAAAATATAATCTTATATTTAACTGTAATATTATTGATAATTAGGTACGGTAGTTACGGTAGTAAAAGTCCACACAAACCTGATCCCACGTTCCTGCTGGATATTCAAATGTATTCTTTTCGTGCACATAATGGGTTAACACAAAATCAGGTAAATTTATATTTCCAATAATTTCAACGGGTATTCCTTGCCTTTTCCAATGCAGTCTCACTTTTCCAACATTAAATGAATAACTTTCAAAGGTTGTTTGACAAACTACTCGATCCATTGGAAACTAAAAAAAACATATTTATTCAGTTGTAAGAAATAACCGTTGTGAGAGACTGAAATGTACAGTATACTTACAGTTGTGAAATCCATGTCACATGGGGATTCAAGTTGTACCCTAAAAAAATTGATTCTAATAATTTTTAAAATATAAACAGATGAAAAAAAATGCGAACTCAAAAAATTGACAACAATAAAAAAAGTGCCAAAAATAAATGAAAAATGCCATTTTAAAACGACGGCATTCCTAAAAATAAAACTCACCGATAATTTGTCCATACAGTACCATTTGGTAAAATGGCAAGAAAAATATTCGGGGTTGGAGATGAATGTACACTTGATGACTTTGAATTTACCTAAAAATATTTAATTCATTTTTTAATCAAAAACAGTTAAAAAATACCAAGCAAACATTTGGCAGCCAAATACTATCAACCATTCGAAAAGAAAGTGAAAGATTTGTTAAACATTGAGCTCCTTCTTCATTCTAAATTTAAATATTTATTTTTTGTTACAGTAATTCAAACAAAAAAAAACAATTACTTCAAAATTTAAACCCGGATCATGCCAAATTTGTGAAAATAAGATATCCATTTTTGAAGAAGAATATAATTCATTAATTTCGGAGACTTTTTGAATTAATAATTCTATATCCACATCAACTCCCCGAATTGAGGGTACTGTATTTCGATCATATTTTTTTAACATTTCTGTCAAAATTCGAGTTGCCGCTTTTTCGGCATGCCCCAAAACGCAATTATGATTTTCATCATATATTTGTAGGGTCTGTTTAGGATATGATGGAATAATGCATTTTCCATCCGGGGTTGGCTGAAAACCGGATCGACATTGACAAGAATGTTCCCCATTGGGCCATTTTTTACAATATGATGATCGAAGATCACATTTATCATTGCAATCTATAATAATAATAATAATAATATTAGGGATATATATAGTTATTTTAAAGTCTTTTAAAACTTTTTCAATTAATATTAAAGTTTTTACAAGTGTTAACACTTTGCCAAAGATATTTTTGGCAAAGTGTCCCAAAGCTGTTTTTAAAATTAAAAGTTTGTCAAAAATCAGAGGAATTTTTAAAACAAAAATTAATATTCAGTTTTTAAAAAAAAGATGTCTTCGCCTAAAAAAGAACATACTTTTTGCGCTAACAAATCCGCTAGGATTTATATTTACACCAGGAGATAAATTTAAAATATTTCCATCACCAAAATTTACAAATTCATTTTCAATTGTATCTTCAAATTTCAACATAATCAATATTGAAGCAATTGATAAAATAAAACGAGATGAAAAAAACAACTTTGATGAAAGCATACAAACATCTCGTTTCATTCCCTATTTAAACAAATATTTTTTCTGTAAAATATTAGCTCAAATATGTAATAATAATTTTGATTGAAATCTACTAAATTATCCAATAACAAGGATATTCTTCTCTTCCAAGAGTTTTTCTCAAAGTTGGCTTAACTTTTTTCATTCGGAAGTCGTGTAGAAATTAAATATTTGTTCAAAAATAATATGATGATTATTTTGTAAATATATATCTGTGCAGGAGAGGAGAATGGAAGGGCAAAAAACAGAAAATCAATGCAAGCTTGAAAATCCTAAAAGAAAGTGCAAAAAAATAAAATTTTGATAAAAATCTTTTAACTTTTTATTTCTGCGAGTAAGAAAAAGTAATTTTAGGCAAAAAAATAAGTACCAACGATAAAAAAAATAGAAAAGGATCATTTGTAAAAAAGGGGGGGGGGTCAATAAAAATGGGGAAAAAAGATTAAACGCCCAAGGATATTTGCCCTTTTTTTGCTTTATTTTTTTTAGATAATAAGAAATTCATGGAAGGGAAAAGAGAGAGAGAGAAGGGCATTTAGTTTTTTTTTGGCAATTTTAATTACAACTGCTTTTTTTCCTACAGATTAAGGATTAAATTGCGGAAGTTTTAAGTTGTAAAGGATTTTGGAAAGATAAATGAGAAAGAATGTTTAGAATTTTTAGGGTTGTCAAAAAAGTTGGATGCCAAAAAAATGGACCCAAAATTATTGAAAAAAATGTTTTTAAAAATGTAAAGTGACCGTTTATGTGGACTAAATTTTGGGGATTTTTTGTTTTTTGATGTTATAAGGGTCATTTTTTTCATTATTTAAATTTGGCGCTCATCAACATTTTGCCAAGATTTTTTGTCCAACAGCATTTTACCAAGATTTGGCGTTCAGCAACATTTTGCCAACAATACCCCCAAATTGAAAATTAGAAAATTATTAAGCTTTAGGATTTTTATATAAATCTATGAGCAAAAAAGGGCCAAATTTTTTTTCGTTGTCGAATTTTAGAAACCCATCCATTCAAAAAAGATATTGATGCTAAATTTTTTCATTTATATCCCGGATCCGGAAACATACACCCCAAAATAATAATAATAATAATAATGTTTTCCGCCGACGCAAAAAAAAATACACCCAAAAAATTATTGAAACAAAACGCTTTTCTTTTTTCCTTGTCCTTCACTTTTTTTGTTGCTCTGTGTTTTTGTCGTTTCACAATTCTGCAACAAAATTAGATTTTATTTTTGCTTTTGCTTTTGGAGAAAAGTTATAGAAAATGGGATAATAGCAATTCGAAATAATTGTATTGTCTAAGCTTCATTTAACAGCTTTGTAAAAAATAAAGATTCCAATTTTGTAAAATATTTTAGAAACTTGTAATAATAAAATATATTTAGGGTAAGGATGGACGAGGGCCCGAATTTTCAGGCCCGGGCCCTCAAAATTTCGCAAAGCCCGGCCCGGCCCTGGCCCTTATAAATAAAAAAAAAGTCCTGGCCCGGCCCGGGCCCTGATTTTAAAAATTTTTGTAAATTTTGTCTTGGTCCCCCCTGTAGAATTTTTAAAATTTTTTTCAAAAAATTCAAAAGGCCCGGCCCGGGCCCGGGCTTTTCAAAAGCCCTAGGCCCTCGTCCATCCTTAATTTAGGGTAAGAAAAAAAATGAGTCTTTTTTGGGACAATTTCATTTAAATCCATTCAAAAAAAAACGAGATTTTACAAATATCTCTGTCACAAAAAAAATCCGATTAAAACTTATGCTTTTTTTTAAACAGACCAAAACAAGCGAAAAAAAAAGGAGGAAGAAAGAAATTTGAGAAGATCTCATCGAAAAATATAGGTTTAAAAAAAGATCAATTCTTTTTTGTCAAAAAAAATAAGTTTGTCTTTTATTTTTATAAACACAAGTTTAGAACATTATTATTATTATTATTATTTTGTTTGTTGATGTTACACATCGAATTCAGGGTAGCGTTCAGAGCTTAAAATGGCGGCCTGACACGCTACGTCAAAATCTAAATATCAGTTCTGATATTTATTTTTTGATACCGTTTTTTGGTGTCCTTTTTTGAAGGAAAAAAATTAGAAAAATTTAAAAGGAGGATAAAAATATAGCATTAGCAAGGACGCCAAAAGGTGGTAAGTAAGGTCGCCAAAACGATGTCTGGCAAAATGTTTTTCAGTGCCACGTAGGAGAAAAAAACGTTTTTTTTCCACTTTTTCCACCAAAAAAAGTACGAAAAAAACCAAAAACATTTTTTGTCACATGGCATCGAAAAACATTTTGCCAGATAAGGGACCATAAATTTGCAGTGGTGCCATGTCTTGCCATAAATTTGCAAATTTTGAACCGTTACTTTCTTTTGGATTCAATGTGACGTCATTAATCTGGAGAAATAAAATATAAAAAATTACGATGAAAAATCTCTTGGCACGAAAATCACAAAATTAGCACTAAAAATACAGTAATCAAAAATTCTTTTCTTACATTCTCAATAAATTTAAAGTGACAAATTCATTTATCTCATAAATCTCGTTAAATTAATTGCTTTAATCACAACGATAAATCAATTTAAAAAGTGTTTATTTAATCCATAAATCCCCCCTTTTTAACTATCCACAAATATAAAATCAATTTTATCACCATTCAATAAACTAAACTATTAATCATTTTCTCTTCTTTTTTAAAACAACAAAAATAAATGATATAAAAATAAAAATTCCACAAAAATAACATCTTTTAAAATGCTGCTTGAAAAAAGAGAAAGAAAGATGCTTCTCAAGCTTGGGCCCAAGATCTTTTTTTTTACGCAACAAAAATAACAAAACAACGTTTTTTTCGCTTAATTTTCTTCTTTCATCAAATAAGAAAAGACAAGAAAAAATAATTAATCTTAAAAATGTGTTGGCATTAGTCGAGAAAAAAGAGAGAGATTGATTTAACGGCAAAAATCTTTCTCTCTCTCTCTCTCTTTCTCCCTCAGGATCCTTCAAAAGGTTGTTACTTTAATAACCACCTTAAAAATATATATATATCTTTCAAAAAAAAGAGAGGAGATCATCATCGAAAAATGATTGAAAGAAGAAAAACACAATGAACAAAAAAGAGAGATAGAGATAGATAGATGCCATTCCTTTCCTTCAAAAAAAGAACTTTTAAATCAAAAATCTTTTTTTCCCCAAAAATGTGAAATTTTAACAACTGACGTTTTTCGTCTTCTTCAAAAAAAAATTTATAATCCAAAAAAAACTTTCTCTTTTTTTTGACAAAAAAAAAGCAATTGTCATCATCCTCATCATCTTTGTTTTTCGTCTTCCTTTGTTCCGTTCCCTTTTCATATTTCCTCTTTCATCCAATTCCAATGCCAATGCCATTCCAGACAATAACCACCACCAAAAAAACACAACATGTTTAGTTTAGTCTACAAATTTATGTTGTTTAATTTGAAATTTAATAATTCAATGCACACAAAATTTTTTAAGCAATAAAATGAGTTAAAATATATAAAATTCCAACTGCAATCATTGAAGTAATAAGGTTTGTACCATGATAATTCATTGCTCCAGATTCCAAGGTTCCAAGGGTACCATTAAAACTAATTTTATTTCCAACATCTGATTGACAAAGACATTTTGATTTGCATCCTGTTGGAAATGAGGGAAGTGTTGAAGGAGTTGTGGTTAAAAGATTTCCACCATAAATTAACCCATCCTAAAAAAATAAATATATATTAATTAATTACTGTAGTTTTAACATAAATGATTCCAAAAATTAATACCGTAAACCGAAATTTTCGTTACGGTATTGATTTATATTTTGAGGAAAAATGTCTTGAATGGATTTTTGAAATTTAAAGAGATTTTGCACAAAATAAAGACAAAAAAATTTAACAAAAATAAAACTTACAAAAGTAAATGAAACACAATCATGTGATTTAAATTCGACTGCTTTAACAGTATTTTCACCAAATGCTGGATACATTGTTGTATAAAGTGGAGGAAGAACAGAAAATGTGGTTTCACTTTTACCTTTATTAATATAAATATTTGCACTTTGCTAAAAAATATTATTAAATAAAAATATTTTTTTGTAAAAAATTTACTTACTTCATCAAAATGAAATTCAACTCCTTCAGTTGCTGTATCAAAAAGCATCGATTTAATTGATTGTTCGTGTTCATCATAATATTGCATTAAATAAGTAAATCTGAAAAAACAAATATAGAAAAAATTACTTTAAAATCTGTTCTCCGCCATCATAGACAAGCATTTTTAAAAAATCGGAGTCAGGGCCGCAAATATGTTCGAAGTAAGGGAGGGCAGATTCCTAACAAGATGCCAAAAAAAATTTCATTTTATCTAGTACGAATTTAATTTTTCAAGGTAAATTATGACACCGAGGGGGGGGGGGGGGGGGGGCATGTCCCCAATGTCCCTAAAACAGTTGCGGCCTGATCTGAGTTTAAATAATAGTATAGTTCAAACAATGGTTACCATTATATTTTGGTTTTTATAGACCAGATTTAATCAAAATTTTAGTTTTCCAAAAAAAACTGTTTTTTACATCGAAGTTAAAGCTGAGTTCGCCATTAAATTCCGCCCCACAGTTTTGGAAAAATCACCCCAAAATTTGAAAGAAAAAAGCCTTACCGTTCTTTGATGAATCCGGTAAAAGTAACACAAATTGGGACCATATTTCGAGCATAACATAATTCCATGGATTTGCTAAAAAATTGTTTTGAAAAAAAGAATATGATAAAAAATGACAAACCTCATATCATTTGAAAGCTTTTCAAAATCTGCAGCATAACATAAACAAGATGTGAAGTTTTTCCTAAAAAAAAAGTGTACTGTAGTTTCAAATTAGCAAATTTTTTGTTCGATTAAAAGTTCATTTTTTGCAGCTCCTTTGAGTCCCTGATTGCATTTAAAGTTGTGCAAATGCAAAATTTGTTAAAACTAAATTTCCCCTTTTAATTAAACCCACAAAAATTACAAAAAAAAAACAAAAACTTACTGTTCAGGATATTTCAAACAATGTCGTGGCGTTATAGTAACAGATGCTCGTGGAGGTGGAGATGTTCCTTCAGCTTTTTGCTTTGGAACAGCATAAAATTGATTGTCATCATTACTCAATAAAGCAAAACCTTTAAGAATATCTGTATGTTTTGCATATGGAGCAATGATTTCACTTTGATATTTATAATATCCATTTTTTCCTTCATCATAATCTTCAAATCTTGAATTTTCCAATCGTCGAATAATATTTGAATCAATTTTTTGGCCAAAACATAATACTGAAGCAATTGCAGCAATAATAAAAATGCTTGAAGCAAAACCTCGCATAATTTCAAGGGATGAAAATGATAAAAATGAATTCTTTTCTTTTCAATGATAAAAAAAAAACCGGTGTAAAAATTGTTGAAAATGAATAAAACAAATTTGCATATTTATTGTATCAGATTCAAAAGGTACTGTAATCACTTTGTTAACTTCAAAATTCGTTGGTAACAATCAGGGCTCTGCGATATCGATATCGAAATATCGAAAAAACCGATACGATATATCGAAAATATCGATATCGAAAGTTTGTTAAAATATCGAATATCGAAAATATCGATTTCGATAAAATTTAGAAATATCGAATATCGAAAATATCGATATCGAAAATTTTTTTAAATATCGAAATTTTGCTATTTATCTGGCATCGTGAGAATTATTACTGATAATGAACGAGTTAAAAAAACACACATAATAAAATAAAATTACAGATTAAAAAAATTTAGAAAAAATTTATAACTGCAAAATTTTAGAAAAAAATATCGAAAATATCGATATCGAAAGTTTTTTAAAATATCGAATATCGAAAATATCGATATCGGAAATTTTTTTAAATATCGAATATCGAAAATATCGATATCGACTTTCTGAATATCGATATCGCAGAGCCCTGGTAACAATGTTTTTCCGATACCATTTTCTTTTTGGCAAAATGTTTGTCGGTGCCAAAAAAAAACGAACAAAAACGCGGGCTGCTTTTTTAGATCTTCGTTTTTACGAAATTAATTGTATTTTTTTGTTATTTATTTGTAGGCTTTTGTTTTATATATTATTTAACTGTTATGTCATCTTTTGGTGGTAACAGTAAAGTTAGTTTCGGACCAAAAAAGGAGTCTAAGCCACGATCATCATCTTCATCAAAAACCAAAACATCTTCGTCATCAAGAATTCCAGGATTAACTGTTCGCGCTGCAACTGGAGCTCGGCGAAGTTTAACAAAAATTACACGAAATGGATCAAAAATTCCAGGTTTAACTCGAAATGCTTTAAATCCGGGAATTTCTGCACGAACTGCTAGAGAAGTGGAAGATGAAACATTTGATGGATCACCAGTTCGTGAAGCATCGATGAATATTCCAGCAAATTTGGGTTTAATTCGAGCAAATTTTATGAAATTACAAGAAAGGAAGATTCCACAAACACCAATACCGGAAGAAGCAGCTCAAGAATCCAATCAATCAGTGCACATGGAGGTAGGTATTTAAGATAAAATTTTTATTTTACTTTTTTGTCTGTACTCCAAATTTTTTGTTCTTCCACGGCCAGTACTTGGGTTTATATGCTATATCCGAGTTTGATTTAGTTTGCCTAACTTGAAAATAATACTACTAAAGACATATGAATCTTTTAAAGTAGCTTTGTGATTATTAGAAAAAATTTTAGATTCAGAATCTGCGTCCTTGAATTATTAAAGTACTTCATCTGAAAAAAGTACATTATATTACTGTACAAAAGGCGGTAACGGTATTTTATCGTAAAAATGCAATAATTTTTCTAAAAAGTAATCAACAGTGAAAAATGTAAATAACCAGGATACTAATTCAAGGAGGAAGGTTGTTAATCTATAGTTTTTTCTTACACGTACAAAGCAACTTTTTAAGACATGTTTGTTTTTATTAGTATTATTTTTGAATACGGCTAGCAAAATCAAATTCGGCTATAACATATTTCTACTGACAAATCCCTAATTATCCTTAACAATGGGTTCAAAAATGATGTTACTGAAAGGGAACATTAACTAATCTTCTTTCTTCTCCATTACATGAACATTTTGTCACCCCTCCTTGTAGACATATCCACATGTTAATCAATGTCTTTTTAGCTCAAAAAACTAATGAATAGATATTGTGAAACACCTCAAGATAAATATTTGTTATTGAAGAAACGTGATGATTTATTGTCAAAAGCTAGAGTTCATAGCTTTGATATATCTGCTTCTAATGTTATTCTTGTAAGTTTTTTTTTGTAAAGTTTATATATTTCAATAATGCATAATTTTAGGGAACGTTAAAAGAATTGTGTCCAGAAAAGGAAAGATATAGTCGATTGATGCAAGGAACTGAAAGTTATTATGAATGTGATGGAGGTGTTTTTAATCCTGATAAAGCTGTTAAAGAATATTCAAGGTCTGCTGCTGATCAAGTAAGAAAATCTTTCATGCGTTCCGAAATATTGCATTTATACTTTTTTAGGAATTACCACTACCACATGAAATGCGACCTATAGAAACTCTTGAATTAACCATGGATTTTTTGATGAGTGAAGTGGCTGACGATATGGTATCAAATTCAAATGAATTATTACGATGGTTTGATTTTTTATGGAATCGTACACGTGCAATTAGAAAAGATATTACCCAACAACAACTTGTTAGTGAAAGAGTTGTTGGATTAATTGAAAAATGTGCAAGATTTCATATATTTTCTGGATATAAATTGGCACCATTTTCTCCGCAATTTGATCAACGTCTTAATATAGGTATAAAGTTTATCCGTATTAGAATTAATAACAAAATATTAATTTTTTAGAAAATCTAAATAAATGTTTGCTGTCTTTAAGACATTGCTATGATGATTTAGCTCGAAAGAATGTTATATGTCCAAATGAAGCTGAATTTCGTTCTTATGATATATTGTTAAATTTATGTGATAGTAATGTTTTTAAGTAAGTCCTGTTTTATTTTATCGAAGAGCTTAAACTTTTGATTTCAGCCAGTCGTGTCAATATCGTGAAGAAATTCAAAGCAATAATTTGGTACAGAATGCTTTAGAAATTGCTCTTTCATTTCATACTGACAATATTTCTCGATTCTTTAAACTTGTTGAAGCTGAAGAAACAACTTTTCTGCAAGCATGCCTTTGTTACAATCACTTTCAAGCTTTTCGTTCTCACCTCGTAATGCAAGCAAAAGTGTCATTTACATCAGAAAATATTCTGAATTATTTAACTCCGTTTTTCTTTTTTGAAAACGATAAGGATTGTCTTGATTTTTTAACAATTCATGGGTGTACTATCAAAGAATCAAGACCTGAAAGAACAATAATAAGTCTTTCAACAGCTATTCAACCATCAGAATTAAAAGATTTTCCTGATCCAATAGTTTCTCGAAAAATGAAATGTTCTGTTTCTGAGGTATTGTATTTTCAAATTCATTAATTTTATTCAAATTTTTTTGTTACAGATTATTTACAAAGGTATTCCACCGAAAGTCATACCTCCAAAAGCAACAAATTCCTTTGATTCACAAAATCGATATGTTCATGATCCAATATTAATAAAATTTTTACAAGAAATTGAAGAAGAATCTGATACTGCTGTTGATATTAATAAAAAGTCTACTCCTTTTTCTTTTGGTCCTTCATCAAATGATAAAAATATTTTTGGAACTAATGGGTTTTCCAACAAGCAGTTATTTCAACCTGGTTATTCTAAAAACCCAAACGAAGCTTTTCCTGTTAAATTATTTGCTGCTCCTGTAATATTTTCTTGTTTCTCTGTCAAACTATCGAACTTTAAATGAATTTTAGACTGCTGCGAAAACACCATTCTCTTTTGGTCCAAGTGCAAACGGAACATCAGCATTTCAAAGTGGATTGCCAGCTGATAATTCGTCGTTAGCTCCACCATCATTACTTAATCTTCCCAATGCTTCTTTTCCTCCTAAAACTACTGCTGTATCTTCTTTGACATTTCAACCAACACTACCTGCATTTGTTCCCCTACCAAAACCAATTGAACCTCCAAAACCACCGCCAGGTCCAACAAAAGAAGAAATTGAAGCTGAAAGGAAAAAACTTGCAGAAGAAGAAAGAAAGAAAAAGGAAGTAGAAACAGCAAAGTTAAATAAATTGGCTGAAACATTGTCAAAAGGATTAGTAGAAGATATCTTTCAAAAAGCAGTGAAAAAATTGGTTGTTCGTAGTTCTGGTTTAGCTCAACGGTAAAAAAGTTTTATCTTTCAATTACAGTAATTCATGAGATTCATTTTTTTAGAAAAGTAAAAGAAAATTTAAAAGAACAAAAGAAATTAGTTCGAATAACAACCAAAAGTTTGTATGATGATCTGCTTTATGACACTTTAATGAAATTTGTTGAAAAAGCACATGATAAAGTTCGACAAAGATGGCTACGACTTGAAGCAATTAAAATTAAACTTCATGACATTCGATTAAAAAAGAGATGTAAACGATATGTTGCAATTTGGAGATGGGCAACAAGAAGAAAGCGTGAAAAACATGCAATTGAAAATTTTTCAAAAGTTTTGGCAAATCGAAGTGATGGTACGTTTTACTTTTTGACAAACTTTTTTGAATGATTAGATAATATTTTTATAGATGCAATTCAAGGAATATCAAATGTAATTAAACCACTATTTGGTGCTCCAATAACTAAAAAAGATCTTAAATGGTTGGCTGAAATTAAGATACGTAAAATTCAAGCGAAATATTTTAATTTATGGAAGAACGAAGTGATTTCTCGTCGAAATGAAAAAGAGAAACGTCGAAAATCTTTTACAATATCAAATCATTATGAAATGCCAAAACTTTTTCAATTACGTCAAGAACAAAAGCACCGACTTATGCATGGTTCAAATGTGCTATTTCCAAATCGTAAACGTTCTTCTGAAGTTGAAGCCGAATGTTCAAGCGTAAAAAGATTTTTTACATCAACACCTTCTCGAGGTCATGGCGGTGTACCAGATACATTTATGTTGGATATTTCACCTGTAATACGAACGACTTCACCAGCAAATTCAAATCATGATGCACAAGAAAATGCTCCATCAAATATGAAAGAATTAAACAGCAGCTTTGAAAAAGTTTCACAGTTATTGCAACAAACTAAACAACATAGCTTTGATATTCAATCTCGGTATAAAAATTTATTTGCGGATTTTAAAAGATAAATTTGTATTTTTTTTGTATTTAACGGGTGTATGTGTCTATTTATTTTTTTTATAATTATTATCACTTTTTTTACAATGTTTTGTTTAACATTATTTATGTTGTGTGAAAAAAGACGCATCAAAACATAATATAAATATTTTTAAATTTTTATGGTTAAAATGAAAACAAGAACGGTGTATTAATCTTGTATTCTTTGTATATCATAGCTTCATAAATAAAATTTCTCTTTTTTACAAGTCCACTTTATTACGGTACTATAATTTATGACAATTCATGTTATTTCATTTTAGGCTTCCTACCTGTTTTTTTTTTGGGGAGACCCACCTTGAACAATTTTTTGTTCAGGGTTCATTGGAGCTGCTTTTTTTAAAACCTTTTGCAGCTCCAATGAGTCTGTGATCGCGTCGAGACCATCAAGAAAATTGCAGCAAAAAATTGTTCAAGGTGGGTCCCCCCTTTAATAAACATCGTAAATTTTTTTATAGCTGGTTTTTTTTCTCAATAGAGTCGAGGTATAAAATGTACAATTTTTTTTCATACAGAGTCCTAGGCTCTGTTGGAAAACCCCAACGCTAAAGAAATTTACGGTGTAAATGAAGATTCATAAGGTGATGTTGATGAAAATACTGTATAAAGTTTTATTGCTTTTATAGTTCTACTTCAAAGAATCCTTCAATGTATTAAAAAAAGTTAATAATTATTTAAAATTTTTTATTTTTTTATTACAAGATACAGTATATATAAAATAAACTTAAATAGTTGGAGTTGTTGGAGTTGTAGGAGTTACAGGCTCTTTAGAAGTTGATTTAAGTTCAATTAAAGCCCAATCATCTGGAACCTTTGGTAAAAGAATATTGAATTTAATGTATAAACGAGTTAAGGGAGCATTGGTAGCAGTTGTATGAAAAAGTTTTCTTCCAAGTACAGTAATCTTTGTTTGAGAAGTTGGAAGTGGAAGTGGAAAATCTGACGGAAGCAATAAATTTTCAGCAACAACACGAATTCGACGACCAGAAAAATCATTTGGATCACGATGCCATTGTTCTGCGGGTGGAATAATTAGAGTTATATCTGTTGAAGATTCAGGTGGAATAATTCCATATGCATTTGAAAAAAGCATTACAGCTCGATCTCGGCCACGTAAACGAAAAAGAACAGGTTCTTTGTCACGATTTGTAAGTTGTACAGTTGAAAGTTGGGGGCGTCGATATCCATCTGATCCATCAAAAACTATCCATCTGAAAAAAAAACAACAACAAAAAATCAAATAAAAAATATTTCATTTAAAGAGTCTTTGATACTATTCCAAAAAAATTGATGAAAATGATTTGCTTGATTTTTCATTGTTTTAACACTAAAATAGCTTCTTTTGTCTTCTGGAACTTTTTTTCCATGTTCTCCAGAAAAAAAAATCAAACAAATACGGTAAATTTAAAAGTATCGACTTACTTTGGTGATGTAACAAGTTCAAATTCGGGAGTTCTTCCAACATAATTTTCTTTTTCAATTAGCCCACTTCCCGAAGTTGCCGAGGAAACACTCATATCTTGTCCACCAACTGAAGGCTACAAAAAAAGAATGCAATAAAAAAAACTAAATTCACTGCGAAAAAACAAATATGCAAATTTCATTTCCATTTTGAGAGAATAGAAAAAAAGAATTATTCATGAAGCAATCCCAAAATATTTTTTCATGCTTTTTTTGAACCAACAAATTTTATGCCTTTTTTTAAAAAATACAAAAATGCCAGCAAAAATTCTTTGTTTAAGTTTAGAAAGTTGTATTTTCGAAATTACCTTATTTGGATTGAGTAATGTTTGGGATGCTTTAAACTCTGCAATTTCGGGAGTTTTACAGTGCTGGACATAATTATAAAATCAAGGTTTTTTTGGGCATTAACTAAAAACTGGCAATTGTTTAGAAAAGCTTTTATTGCCATCTTTTTCAGCATGGTCGAAAACTTAGAAACCCAAATTATCAAGATTTTAAGTCTTCTGATTTTCGTTTCGGGACCACAAGTTACAAAAATGCCTTGGACATAATTATAAAATCAAAACATTTAATCAAAAAATTAATAAGAAAATTAAAGAAAATCTTATTAAAACCATATTTAATAATTAGTAGCTTTACTATCTTTATGAATAACTTCGACATTTCGATCTTCCGTGCTTTCTATTTGATTTTTATAGATAATGATTAAAGGTTATACCCCAACATGGAAAAATTCAATTTAAATCCCAAAGACAGTCCCAATTTGACTGAAATTAGTATAAACATGTCAAAAAACAGTTCTCTGTATTATTTTCATTAAAGTTAGGCCCTTTTAAATCATAAAAAGTGGAAAATATTGATTTCATTGTGTTCCAACCATGTTGTAGTACTAGTTGGAGTATTTATAAATCCATTTATTACTGTATTAATCTAAGGAAATCGGTTTATTCAGCCTGTATTTGATTTATCACTCTTACAGCAAGAACTGTAGACTGATGTTTTTAAAAATAACGAAAATACCAATCAGTTAAAGGCTTAAATACATTTTAAAATCATAAGAAAAAGTGCATCATTTTTGTTAACAGCCTTTTTTTCTTTTTATCGATAAAAATTAGTGAAGTATGTGTTGTTATAATGAATTTTCCGTATCTGTGAGTATTTTACGCAAATAACTTTGGCATTTATAAAGAAAAATAAATAGGCGCATGATTTTAAATGAACGAGGTGTTTTCACCGAATTTCTTAACTTTGATATTGCACTATAATGTACCGTGTGAGCCATGTGGAGTATCAAAAGTTATTGAAAAATAATCTTTTTCTGTTTAGTTGAAGAAATCGTTCATTTTACTGCATATTCATTACAATAATACAGTAATAAATGGATTTATAAATACTCCAACTAGTACTACAACATGGTTGGAACACAATGAAATCAATATTTTCCACTTTTTATGATTTAAAAGGGCCTAACTTTAATGAAAATAATACAGAGAACTGTTTTTTGACATGTTTATACTAATTTCAGTCAAATTGGGACTGTCTTTGGGATTTAAATTGAATTTTTCCATGTTGGGGTATAACCTTTAATCATTATCTATAAAAATCAAATAGAAAGCACGGAAGATCGAAATGTCGAAGTTATTCATAAAGATAGTAAAGCTACTAATTATTAAATATGGTTTTAATAAGATTTTCTTTAATTTTCTTATTAATTTTTTGATTAAATGTTTTGATTTTATAATTATGTCCAAGGCATTTTTGTAACTTGTGGTCCCGAAACGAAAATCAGAAGACTTAAAATCTTGATAATTTGGGTTTCTAAGTTTTCGACCATGCTGAAAAAGATGGCAATAAAAGCTTTTCTAAACAATTGCCAGTTTTTAGTTAATGCCCAAAAAAACCTTGATTTTATAATTATGTCCAGCACTGTATTTTCATCATTTTCTTGTTGTCGGGGAAATTCAAAAGGATTCTGTAAATTAATAGAATTAACAGAAAAAACACTTAAATTCTGTAAAAAATTACTTGAATCATTGATGAAGAACCAGCAAAAAAAGCTTCCCATCTTTTAATCAAACTTGCTTTTCCATTTTTCTTTTTCAAGCCTTCTTTTTCAGCAGCGCTACATTCTCACATACACCAAGGGGATAAAATATGCAAATTTCCCGTTTGGGAAATTACTGATCATTTTGTTTACATACGCGTGGTATCGGTTCTGAACAAATTGAAAAACTGGTTTTTAAAATTCGATATTATGTTTTGAAATTTTAAAAAATGCAACCTTATTTTATCAAAGATAAACGATATAAAAATTCCGAGATCAATACTTTGAAAAAATTAAAACATTGTTTGCCGCCTTTTTCTGAAGTGAAATAAATTAAATTAAGTTAAAAAATTGTTTTAAAACGAAGAATTTCTTAAATTTTCTCAAAATCTGGTATAATTCATTTTGAAAGTCGCATTCTTGTTTGCAATTTTTTTATTATTAATCGAATTTGCTTTTGTTTTGCATAAAAAGGCAGACAACAATCGGCTGATTCTGAAATATTAAAAAAACCAAAACAATGTTGTTTTGATGGTGCTCCGCAGTTTGCGCCGCGGACATTTGCGCCGCGACATATGCGCCGCGACTTTTGCGCCAAAGACATTTGCGCCACGACATTTGCGCCGACGACAATTGCGCCGATAAAACGACATTTGCGCCGATAAGACTTTTTAGGCTAGATCCTACCTCATTAGGCTAGATCCTACCTCATTAGGCTAGATCCGACCTCATTAGGCTAGCACATGGGCCTAAGCCTTAGCCTTAGCCTTAGGCAGGGCCGCAACTGCCTTAGGGACATTGGGGACATGTCCCCCCCCTCGGTGCCATAATTTACCTTGAAAAATTAAATTCATACTAGATAAAATGAGATTTTTTTCGGCCTCTTGCAAGGAATGTCCCCTCCCTTACTTGGAACTTATTTGCGGCCCTGGCCTTAGGCTTAGTAGGCGCCCGAAGGGCGCCCTTAGGGAATTGTGGAGAGTATAGAAATCATTCTGTGGATTGAGGAAGATTTTATGGGTGAAATTAAGTAGTTTTATTTTATCGGCGCAAATGTCTTTTAATGGGCGCAAATGTCGTCGGCGCAAATGTCGCGGCGCATTTGTCTTCGGCGCATTTGTCGGGCGCATATGTCGCGGCGCAAATGTCTTCGGCGCAAATGTCTGGGAGCCGTTTTGATAAAATTATATTTTTTGCATCGCTTTTCTGTGATTTTTGAATATAAAAAAACAAATGTTGCATCATTCTTATTTAATGCGATTTTGTCGAGATTTTACACTACCGAATAACATACATATAAAAATATTTCTTATGCCTTTGAAGGTTTTTTATTTTGTCGCAATGAATCATAAATTTTTGTTGCTTTTTTTCAATAAAAATAAAAGATAGAAGAAAATGTTCAGCAAACAAGATCATTTTGTCAAGATCATCACAAAAAAAATATTTTGCAGCCGCATAATATTTTTGTGTGATCATAAACGGCGCATTTTAATGATTTTTTTGTAATGATTGATGCATAAATCGAAAAAATTTTTGCTTAAAAATTAAAAAAACTACTGCGGCATAAAAATAAGAATGATGCAACATTCTTAAAATGTTTTAACTTAAATTTAAAACAGTATTTTTAGTAAAAGATTAAAAAATAAGAATGATGCAACCAACGTTTCTTTTTAAAATCAAAAATAATTAAACAATATTAACTCAAAAATCATGAATTTTTCAATATCAGAATTTTCGAGTTAAATAAAAAAAGAAAGCTGTTAAACAACAAATATTTTTTATTTATTTGACAAAATTTTTTTTGTTGAACCAAAAAAAATAAAAAATGACGTAACATTTCATAACGTTGCAAATGTTTGTGTAAACAGAAATTCGAATCTAACATTTTTGTTGTGTCTGATATGTAAAAAAAATTCTATGTAAAAATTTGTAACATTCAACAACAATTTATTTTTTTCCGTACTTCAAAAATGCATCCAAAATGATACCGTAATTTCAAAAGTTGCAATAAAAAACAGGTTAAAATAAATCCCAAAAAAATGGAAGATACATTTGTAAACAGTCGAATAAGTTTAAAGAAATGCCATTAAAATATCGCATTTATATAAATAGAATCAACTTTTTATTTAACATTTTAAATTTCAAAAAAGGTTTTGTGATAATAAAAAAATAAATTTAAATTTAATCTGAAATTTTTAACAAACAATAATTTTTAAACTTTATGTAAATTATGTTTTTAGGTAAAGTTAAAACCAACAAAATTTTAGGGGTGAACCGTCAGGTAAAATCCATGAAGTTTTTTTAATTCTGTTTTCGTGTATTTATTTAATCATCTTTTAAATATTTATCCCATTAATTTTGTAAATCAAAATCTTTTAATATTTTGGAAATTTGCCTAAATTAATCATTGTATCTTTCTCTGATTTCTCTCTCTCTTTTTCCATACGCCCTTTGAACAAAAAACTGTTTATGCAACAATTTAGCTCCGCCTTTGATCAAAAAATGGGTCTTGCGAGAAAAGGAAACGTATAAATAGCATTTTAAATTCAGCAAAATCATTCAGTTTTTTCATTTTTTAACACGCTTTTTGCCTATTCTTCTTTTTTTCTCCCTTCTTGGCTTTAATCACCTCTTTTTTCATTTTATATAAAATCGTGATATTTTAAAGCTTCGTTATATCCGAGAAATTAGGCAAAATCCTAAAAAAGAATACCCAAAAAAATATGAGTATGATTTTGTGGGGGCTTAAAGAAATATGTTTTACGACTTTCGCGTTTTTATATTTATGCCAGTATTTTTTTGTAACTGTATAAATCAGCATAAAAATATGCCATAAAATTCAAAATTTAGAAAATTACTGTAAATCAAATAATTTAAGATGGCAACAAAAAATTTATCTTCTGAAAATAGCCAAAATGCTTTTGTTGATTCTGTATCAAATGATCAATACAGTAATCTTAATTTAAATCAAAAGTATCAATTTAAAGAAACTTTTTCCTCAAAATCTTTTACAAAAGATAACCGAAAAGTTCAAAATTACGGTAAAGAAAAATAGACTGCAATCCTTTTAATTTATGATTTAAAAGATCGATCAATTAATGTGCTTCCATTTGGAGCAGGGCTCTGCGATATTTTAACCGTGTAGGAAGAAAAATATCGTATCGAATGCGACATTCTTCATACATCGATAAAATATCTCACATCCCTGATTTGGAGGAAAAAATAAAATAAAACATTTTAAAAGGATTGCAGCCATTTTGAAATTGTTAGGTTTTGAAACGAATGTTATTGATTCAAAAGCAAAAGAAGGCTCATGGAATAAAACCAACAAATATTTAACATCTGATTTCTTAAATGTTGATTCTGAAGAAAAAGAAGAACTTAAAAAAGCCAAAAGTTCAAACATTAATAATAGCACCCTTTCCCTTCATATTGCAGCATATGAAAATTCCGTTGAAGCTACAACGGATTCAGAAGGCGCTGCTGAAAAAGAAGGCTTGAAAAAGAAAAATGGAAAAACTACTTTTATTAAAAGATGGGAAGCTTTTTTTGCTGGTTCTTCATCAATGATTGAAGTAATTTTTTACAGAATTTAAGTGTTTTTTCTGTTAATTCTATAAATTTACAGAATCCTTTTGAATTTCCTCGACAACAAGAAAATGATGAAAATAAAACTCCCGAAATTGCACAGTTTAAAGCATCCCAAACATTACTCAATCCAAATAAGGTAAATTCAAAAACACAACTTTCAAACCTTTAACAAAATATTTTTGCTGGCATTTTTGTATTTTTTAAAAAAAGCAAAAATTTGTTGGTTCAAAAAAAGCATGAAAAAATACATATTTTGGGATTGCTTCATAAATAATTGTCATTTTCTGAATAATTAATCATATTTTTTTGAAAAAAAAAATAAAAAAAGGAATGCAAAAACATTTTTGATAGCTGAATTCTGATATTTCATTAATAAATTTTCAGAATTTTGAAGAAGTTGATGATCTTCTTCAAGAATATGAAGGTGCAGAAGCATATCAGCTTTTAATTTCAATGAAAGATGAATCAAATCAAAATGATGTTGGATTAAATTGGAGACTTGGACAAGCATGTTATATTCTTGCAAATTGTAGTAAAGAAGAAGAACAACGTCGTGCATTCCTTCTTGAAGGTATACATACAGTTTTTTATGATTTTCGGATGTTCAATTTTTAACAATGGTTCATTTTTTAGGTCATGGATATATTGTTCGAGCATATGAAAAAGCTCCAAGAGATCCAGATGTTCTTCGATGGGCTCCAATTATTACTGGTTCACTTTCTGAAAATGCATCGGGTAATAAAGAACGGATTCAATATGGACATGAATTTAAGAAATATATTGATGAAGCAATTGAACATCTTCCTGAAGATTTTGCACTTTTTCATATGCGCGGCCGTTTCCGTTATGAAGTTGCTTCTCTTTCATTGATTGAACGCGGGGTTGCTTCTGTCTTTTTTGGTAATATACATTTAATTCATTTATTAGAAATTATTTAAATATATATTTTCACATTTTAGCTACTCCACCATCTGCCACCTATCAAGAAGCTTTAGATGATCTTTTAAAAGCTGAAGAAATGGATTCTGGGGCTATTGATAATATGCTTTATCTTGGAAAAACTTATAAAGCTCTTGGAAATGATGCAGAAGCTCGGCGATGGTTTAACAAAACTGCAAAAACTGAAGGAATTGATTTTGTTGATAATGAACAAATTCAAGAAGCTCGTCAACTTTTATCCGAATTACCTGGAGCTAAAGAAGATGAACTTCAAGAAAGTGATTGTGATACAGCTGAAGAAATTTAAAACTTGTTTGCATTTCGTTTAAGCTTGTATTACATGTATTCATTTCTTGTATGTTATGATATCTTAAATAATAAATATGTAGTAATTTAATTTGATTTGTTTGTTTTTGGAAAGCACCTATGGTAAAATAAAAAATGTAGTATTGCTCCAATATGAATATTCATATTGAGCCTTACCACTCGAACGTAATTAAATTTATTAGGATTCCACTACCGTAAGTGAAATTTTGAAATTTTATCGCTGTTTTTTTCTTGAGTCAAAGATTTTGATTTTTAAATTTGAAAATTTCAATTTTGCTGTGTTTTTATACTTTTAAAAATCTCTTGCCACGCTGCCGATCTTCTTCTCACTCGCGCGTATTTTTATTTTCAAATCTGACAATTTCACAAAACTGCTGCTGCTGCATCCTTGCTGCTTTATATTTTCTTTTTAACAATAAATCTTGAGTTATTTTCTTCTATTTTATATTATACATTTGTATTACATTTATTATACTAACAAAATATGCCAGCAATTTTATCAAAAATTCGAAAATGGATTTATAATATCCGTCATTTCTTTTTAAAGCTTCTAAATCGTCTTCAATCTATTGTTCTTCGCAATCAAAAAGGGTAATACATTTTTGTTGTTTTTTTCTATTGAACTGATTAATAACTTATTTATTTTAGTGATCAAAATGCTGTTAAACTTTTTTGGATTGAAGATCGTCGTATAAAAATATGTGAAGAAATTTTTGCAATTGATTTAGAAATTCTTGCATATATTAAAAGATCTTGTCCATCTAGCTATGGTTTGTTGTGCTTTTTCTAGAATGTAATTTTGAACAATTTATTTTTTTAGATGAAAAACTTCAAAAATTGATGAAAGAAAAAGAAGACTTGGTTGCGTCATGGCGGAATCCAAGTTTGCCGGAAATTTTGTAAGCACACATTTTAATTTAATTTTTACGATAAAACAAATTTGAATTTTTTAGAGATGATTTACCAGCTGATGCTGAACGTCGCCGACAACTTTGTGTTCAACGAGCTGAACGTTGTAAACAATTATATGATGATCTTGCTGGTTTTAAAAATCTTTATAAAGAAACTATTGAAAAAGCTGGAGTTTTATTGTTAGTTCCTCGTTTTAATATTTGGTTTGATTATATATATATTAAATTTTTAGAACTTATAATGAAAAGATTCATTTAACAAAACCATATTCACTTTTTGATCCAACTTGTACTTGCTGTTTCCTAGAACTTACATTCCATTTTCCACCATTGGCTCCACCAACGAACAAATCAAAAACAATTGAAGAAAATAGTGAAACTGCGCCATTACTTGAAAATGAAGTTACGGAATTTGAAGAAACTGTTGAAGTTGATGGTATTGAACGTCAACAAGCTCCTGAAGTTGCTGATGATGATGATGATATTGTAGTTGAAGAACAAACTGAATTTTTTTCACCAATGAGTAAAACTTCTAATGATACTTTTCAAAGTTGTGAACCTATTGATTCTGATACTGAAATGCATACCGTTCGTTCTGGTTCTAGTTCAACAGTCGATAAAGAAAGTGATGACGCTGCAGAAGATGGTGATTCAAGTGATGGAACATGGAATGCTGAAGATGCTGATGTAAGTGGTAGTTCTTTATCGACTGCTTCAGAAGGTTCCGTTCATATGGGTGAAGATTCAAGTGATGACGATATTATGGTTGATAAATCAGAAGATGATGAATATATTGGAGGAGATGATGTTGCAACTGATACAAAAGAGAATGATATTAGTGTAAATAAAGGAATTTCTAATTCATCCGGCATTCATCCACCTCCATCTTCTTCCTTTCGTGATTGATGGAATATTTGAACAAGTTCTTCCCTTCATTTTTTCTTCATTTTCGTAACCTTTTTTGTATTAATTTGTTTTAACTTGTTTATTTTGTATATTTTGGATTATTTCTGTTTATATTACTTTTATAATAAAACGCTTGCATACTGTAGAAACTTCTACCGTATATTTTTCAACAAAAATTTCAAAATAATAACTTTTATTTTAAAGATAAAAGGAATAACATTTTAATCATCATCAGAATCCGAATCTGCAGCAAAATCATATGGTTTAAAACGCTGTTTCAATTGATTTGCCAATTCTGCTTCTTCTTCTTCGGCAAGTTTACAATTTTTCCAATCTGCTTTTTCTTCACAATTTAACAAGCTTGGACCTGCAAGGACTTCACGGCCAAATTGTAAAGGAAAGCTTTTCATTTGTTTCGTTAATAATCTTGAACCATCTGGTAATTCAACATAAAAATATGGTTGACCTTCAAATAGCACATCCCAAATCTAAATTAGTAGGTGCAAAAAAATCCAATACTTCGATTAATAAAATCAAACCTGTTTATCTTTATCCATAATTTCCATTTCAATTCCTTTATCTTGAGCATCACTTAAAAATTGTAGCCGTAATCCTTTAGCTTTGACTTTTGAGATTGGAATTAAATTAATTAAAAGATGAGAACATTTGTAATTTCTTTCAAATGCAACCAACACTTTACCCGATGCATCAGCCATTAAAGAAAAAGCATCACGATATTTTGTAATTTCAGCTCTTAATTCTTCATCGGCAGCGGTTAAGGATTGAACATGATTAATACTCATTAGCATTACATGGTCATCTACCAATGGCCCTTTTGGCATTGCTGCATAAGTTTTATTTCCAACAGATACAATTAAATGTTTTTCTGTTCCAACATTTGATAAGCAAAACCAGCAATTATTTACTGGAATACTTTGTTTTGGTGGTCTTTCACTGTCTTCAAACATATCTCCACCTCGACGTTTTCTTCCTCCACGATCTACAGTATCCTCTTGACCTGGATCAGCATTCATATCAAAAAAGAATTGATTTTCAGGTTTTTTCATTTCCGCTTCTCTACGCTTTTGAAGATAATCTTGAAGGATTTCCATGTATGGAAATTCTGATGCATTTGGAGGTTGAGCAGTTAATTCATCACGAGTAAGCTTTCGCAGTGGAACAACGGAAACAGCATACATCCATTTTTCTTTATTTGGATTCCCAACAGATGATAATCCAATAAATCGAGTTGTATGTTGAGCAGCTTCAACTAATACCCGATGATTACGGTAGGGTGTTCTTTCATAATGGCATCCATGTCCAGAAAAATGATAGCGGGGTTTAAGACCTGTAGCAAGTCGAGAAATAAGTTTTGAACCTTCAACGTCTGTAGCAGGAGTATTCGATGAATATTTTTGCACCTTAATAAATTTATATTATTTTTAGTTTAATTAAAATAATTTTGACATACTTCAGCTGGCCAAACAGCAGTCAACAATACATCAACCCCAAGAAATCCACTTTTAGCTCTAACTGGTAGCAATAAATCATCAATCGTCTTTTCATTAAATTCAAATAACTTTGCTTCACCTTCGGTATTTGTTGCTTCAATTCCACTCACATATGCAATTGTAAGGCCATGAGCGGTATTCAAAATTCCTTTTCGTCCTAAAAATTTATAAAAAAAAATTGATTAAATTAGAGACCGAAAAATTATTGCCTAAATAAGTTAAATTTGGTGAAAATTCTGCATTTTCTTCAGGATAGAATTGCGAAGTTGAAGGACAGCATGGTCCAAGAACATAAGTTGGAATTGGAAATTGAATTTCACCAGAAGCCACCTTCTTATTCATAGCAACATCAGGCCCAAAGAATTCTCCAACACAAAGCAAAATATCAAAATTACCCGATTTTTGGGATACAAGTTTAACACGTTTAAGCAATTCTTGAAAGCGGCCATTAACATCCCCAACGCAAAGAAGTTTAATGGGTTTTGTAGACATCTAAAATTTTAAAAATTTTTGTTAATCTTCAAATATGTTTCAAATATATTATTCAATCGCAATCGATTAATTTTCAATGAAATAAAGTATGCACAAATTAATTTATTCATCATGAGCTTCCCTACTATCCCCAGCACATTGCTCTTTCAATTCTTCTACAGTTTCGTACTTTGCCCCACAAAAATGACAATATAAATGAGTTTCTCTTAAATACATAGTTAAAGAAAAAAGTCTATCAGATAATTCATCTTCATCTAATTCATCAAGCTTTTCATCTGCAGTCGCTTCTTTTCCATTTGCATAAATATATTTAATTTCTACATCATCATCTTTTTCATCTGGCATGGGTTTTATAAATCGTCTTTTTGATGACGTTGGTTCCTGATGAATTTCACCTGTACGATCTTTATAAATCGGCCAATGCCATGAAACAGTTGGAAGGTCTAATCCGTTTCTGAAAAAGAATCAATCATTTTAAGACGGTAAAGAAAAAAATACTTACTGTACATCTAATTCTTGACAGGCTTTTCTCATTTTTAAAATATCTCCAATAACTTGTCTAACATCAACATTTGTCCGTTTTCTTTTTCTGTATTCTTCTAATAGAATATGTTGTTGATCCGCTTTTTCTTTCATCTCTTTCATATGCATTTCTATTCGCTCTTTTGTAAATCCTTCTTCTTCAGCCGCATGGCCTAAACCACCTCGATCTGCTTTAAATTGTAATTCCAAGGGTTCTATTCTAGCTTCCGGTTGTTTTCCCAATGACATTCCTGGTTTATATCCCATTTTAGCCAGCAATGCAAATCCTTTAGATTCTTCGCCAATCGGCTTTGCTAAAGCTTCATCACGCTTTCGTTTTTCAAGTTCTGCTCGAGTTGGTTGTGCTTTCATTCGATCATGTGAAGCTTCAGCTCGAGAATATAAATCTAATTCTCTTCTATGATGTCGATTTTTAGATACTCCTATAAAATAATTTTATCAAATACATTTGCAAATACAGTATTATAAAAACAAAAATCTTACCTGGTCGAACATCTTGTAATCCATTCAAAACTGCTTCCGACATGTAATCCTCTTCACTATCACTCATCGTTCAAAATTTGAACGATTACCGGAAAATTTTTAAAATTCAACAAAAGAAAATGAAGCTTCGGTTTCGAAAAAATACAGTTATCATTTTCTCACATTTTGCCAAATTCTTAAAAGCGAATAGGAGCAAAACTTAGAAGTTATCGTATAAAAAATGAGAATTATAAATATAAAAGCCATATATTAAATTTTTCACGCTTCCAGAATACTGTTATTCTTTTGTAGTCAGTATTAAAAAAATTTTAAAAAAATCGGGCTGAGCCGGGGATCGATCCCGGGACCTCTCGCACCCTAAGCGAGAATCATACCACTAGACCACTCAGCCTGCTAGCCGGGAGCGGGGAAACAAATGTTGTCACGATGAAAAAATGAAAAGAATTTTTTTTTCGAATTTGCAACCGGCTGGCTCTTTTTTTTAACGAAGAAAGGAGAATAACAATTTTATGCGAAGTTGCTTGCCGTCACGGCGACGCTTGTGACAGTCATTTATGTTTATCTCTGCATTCTTTTTTTCAACCCCTTTTTCGTTGGCTTAGTGGTCTAGTGGTATGATTCTCGCTTTGGGTGCGAGAGGTCCCGGTTTCGATCACCGGCTGAGCCCGATCTTTTTAATTTTTGAAAAAAAATGTTTTTAAAAAATTTTCAATACGGCTTTTGAAATGAATTGAATCTAACAAAAATGAATTTTTAGATGTTATTGTTAAAGTTATTACAACCTAATAACTTTAACAAATTTTTGTTGTCAAATATTTTCATTTTAATGAATAAATTAAAATTGTTAATTGCTATTTTGTAACCAAAATTAATTGCAGTTGAAAATGGATGTCATTTAATTGTTTTTCTTACTGTAACAAAGTCAGATCATAAAAAAACTTTTTGTGAAGTGCACATATTTTCCTTGCTTTTAAAATTTTCCAGACTCACTTAAAAGCAGGCAATAAATTCTAATTTTGTTTTTGCATTTGAAGCCTTTTTGCAAAAATATAAAACTTTTTTTTGATGAAATACATTAGCAAAGTTTCGTCTAAAACAAATTCAAGGGTATATAAAATAAATAGAAACATTTTTTAAAACTGTCATTTTTATTGTATTTTTTAAATAAACATGAAGCTTCTTTCCCTTTTAATGTTTTTGGGAATTTGGGTTGCTGTTTCAACAGCAGTCAATTATGCTTGTATGGGTAGAGATGGGGAAGATAATTTTTGTAATGGAAAATATGAATGTAAAAACCAAAAATGTGTCCTCAAAGAACGTCGAGAAAAGCGAACTGCAATTGGTACTTGTACAAATGATGCGGAATGTCCCTTTAAACATTCTTGTGTTTTTGGATATTGTTCATCTGTAAGTTTAATTAATCTTCTCAAAACAGTTTCATCGTAACCCAATTTAGCATGGCACAAAAAATACATTCGAACATTTGAAGTTCGCAAAAAGTAATCGAGTTCATAAAAAACTTGCAGCCACAAAGGTACGTACACTTAAAAAAGTGAAAGGAAATACGGTATTTTTAGAAAATTGAAAAGCGTTCACCATTAAATTGGCCTCATTGTGTTGATGATTTTGAATGTAAAACTCATGAACGATGTTTTGGTGGCGTTTGTCGTGCCGATGGATCACATAACTAAATTTAAACTAAATTTCAATACTCTGTTATGATTTGATATCTTATCATTAAAAATATTTGGATATGGTTATAAAAGATTTCGCATTTCTTGTCTACCGTACATTCACGGTTCTTTCAAAAGAAGTTTAAAGAAAAGTATCTATAAATTATAAAAAGTGAACAAAAAACAGCATAAAAAACAGAATACAAAATTAAAGCAATTTAAGATCACCGGTAACTTGATCAACATCTTCAACGAGTCCAAAAACGGCTAAAACAGTTTTAGATCCAGCAGGAATTTGTGTATATCCAGCATCTTGAACAAGATAAGCATAAAGTTGCTAAAATAAAAAACTTTAATATCAAATATTGTCTTTTAAAAACATACAAGTTTCTTTGCTTTTTTATATAATTCAACAAGATGTTCGGTTGTATTTCCTTTAACAACAATTTTAACTTCTCCAAGCCTCGTCCAACTTTTTACTGCATCTTTTCCCTACAAATTTAGTGATAACAAAATTAAAGTTTACAAAATCAACAAACCTCTGAAGAATTCATTGCAAATCGATAAACGCCCAAACATGCATGTCCAACTTGTGCAGCTAATTTTCCTTTACCTAAAATTTAACAAAATGATGATAAAATTTTATAAAGGTGAACGTGCTCTATCTCAAAAAAATTTGTTAAATTTATTTGTTTTATAAAAAATTATCAATGTTTTTAGTGGCGAAAATTCGTAATCTGGTAAAAAATGAATTATTTTTAGCGAAAAAAGGAATCAAATACCAAAAAAATGAATTAATGTCCTCTTAATGTTGAAAACCACACACAAATAAATTAAACGTTTGTAATAAATCTTTGAAAAAACTTATATTTTTTCCATTTAATTTTAGGTTTAAAAGTTAAAGTTTACCCATTCCAAGTCCCATATTTGCAACAAAAACCATTTTATGAGTTCTTCCACGACCTGCATGTCTTGTAATAGTTGAGGCAGAACCTAAAAAATCATTGTAAATAAATAAAGAATTTTAAGTATAACGATACCGCCCATATCTCCTCCAATCACTTCGTCCTCAATTGAATGATAATCTGGTCCAGTGACGGAAGGTGTATTCGTCGGCCAAAATAAAGACAACAATGCTAAAAAAAATAGCATTTAAAACCGAGCAATGCGCAAAGAAACAAATAAGCGTACCTCCCATTTACAGTATACCGATAAAATAACTTTCAAAAAAAACTGCTGTAACTTCTAACAACTCTCTCTAAAAAAACATTTTAAAAATCATATTCGGCAAGATTTAGCTGCATAGCGAATGCACTCATTGTGGGATTGTTTAGATCTGACATCAGTAAGATAAGGCGCGGTGAGTCCAAATCTGATGCGGGATAAAATGAAAAATGAAAGATTTTTGGTACTGTTTATTGTAATAAATAATTGAAGTAATTAAACGCAATTGAGAAACGCATATTACTGAGATGTAAAAAGAAGTTTATGTTTGTAAAAAGTTTTTTGAATTTTATCATTTGCATCGAAGAACACATTGCCAACTTCACTTTTGTCGCACTTAAACTGTCGTTAAACTACAGATCATACTGTAGTCTACAGTAATATAAATTTATAACACTAAATATATTGACGGCAATTGGCAGTGATTAAGATATTACTGATTCTGCCATGGATTCTTTTTTTTTGACTCATATAATTTTGCCAAAAAAGAATAAAGTGCCTACATCTTATAAAAAATAAAAAGCATTGTTATTCGTGAAAATAACAATGTTTTAAATTTTCTGAAGGATGGCATTTTGTTTCATTCTTTCTTATTTGCCTTTTTTTAAACTTGTTAAAAAATTACAGTTAATTAAAAATAGAGTTCATACATGTTGTTACTTTAAAAAAAATTAAGTCAATTGACTTAAACGTATGGCAATAAAAATCTTTAAACATTACATTAATGTAATAATTATTATTATGCCTTTCAACTTTCCACTTTGTTAAGCACACCGTGCTTCTTTAATCATTTAATGATTACACATTAATTTTTTACCACATTTTCGTCTTTTTTTTCCAATTTTTTTTGATATTGATTGCAACATTTTTTAAAACAATTTATTATAATAAACTTATTTTTAACAACAAAATTATTTATATGATGAAGCTAAGATGCATTTTTAAGTTCAAATTTGATTTACGAGCTTCAGCAAGATCCGACATAATTTTCTTTCCCATCACCAGCTTGAAGACGAGCTTTCAAATCAGATGTTTCTCTACAAAGCTTTTCAAGTTCAGGATTTCCTTTACGAGCTTCAGAAAGTTGAGATTCTAAAGTTCTAACTTTTTCAACACTCGCTTGAAGACGACTTCTTAAATCAGACTGTTCGTTACGAAGCTTTTCAAATTTAGGATTCGGTTTACGAGCTTTGGCAAGTTGAGATTCTAGAGTTTTGATTTTTTCAGCACCAGTTTGAAGACGAGTATTCATATAAGAATGTTCTTTACGAAGCTTTTCAAGTTCGGGATTTGGTTTACGAGCTTCAGTAAGTTGAGATTCAAGAGTTTTAACATGTTCAGCACCAGCTTGAAGACGAGTATTCAAATCAGAATGTTCTTTCCGAAGCTTTTCAAGTTCTGGATTTGGTTTAAGAGCTTCAAAAAGTTGAACTTCAAGAGTTTTAACTTGTTCAGAACCAGCTTGAAGACGAGTATTCAAATCAGAATGTTCTTTACGAAGCTTTTCAAGTTCTGGATTTGGTTTAAGAGCTTCAAAAAGTTGAGCTTCAAGAGTTTTAACTTGTTCAGAACCAGCTTGAAGACGAGTATTCAAATCAGAATGTTCTTTCCGAAGCTTTTCAAGTTCTGGATTTGGTTTAAGAGCTTCAAAAAGTTGAACTTCAAGAGTTTTAACTTGTTCAGAACCAGCTTGAAGACGAGTATTCAAATCAGAATGTTCTTTCCGAAGCTTTTCAAGTTCTAGATTTGGTTTAAGAGCTTCAAAAAGTTGAGCTTCAAGAGTTTTAACTTGTTCAGAACCAGCTTGAAGACGAGTATTCAAATCAGAATGTTCTTTCCGAAGCTTTTCAAGTTCTAGATTTGGTTTACGAGCTTTAGCAAGTTGAGCTTCAAGAGTTTTAACTTGTTCAGCAGCAGTTTCAAGATGAGCTTTTGAATCCAATTGTTCTTTACGAAGCTTTTCAAGTTCTGGATTTGGTTTAAGAGCTTCAAAAAGTTGAGCTTCAAGAGTTTTAACTTGTTCAGAACCAGCTTGAAGACGAGTATTCAAATCAGAATGTTCTTTCCGAAGCTTTTCAAGTTCTGGATTTGGTTTACGAGCTTTAGCAAGTTGAGCTTTAAGAGTTTTAACTTGTTCAGCAGCAGCTTCAAGATGAGCTTTTGAATCCAATTGTTCTTTCCGAAGCTTTTCAAGTTCTGGATTTGGTTTACGAGCTTCAGCAAGTTGAGCTTCAAGAGTTTGAACTTGTTCAGCACCAGCTTGAAGACGAGTATTCAAATCAGAATGTTCTTTCCGAAGCTTTTCAAGTTCTGGATTTGGTTTAAGAGCTTCAGCAAGTTGAGATTCAAGAATTTTAACTTGTTCAGCAGCAGCTTCAAGATGAGCTTTTGAATCCAATTGTTCTTCACGAAGCTTTTCAAGTTCGGGATTTGGTTTACGAGCTTCAGAAAGTTGAGATTCAAGAGTTTTAACTTGTTCAGCACCAGCTTGAAGACAAGTATTCAAAACAGAATGTTCTTTCCGAAGCTTTTCAAGTTCTGGATTTGGTTTAAGAGCTTCAGCAAGTTGAGATCTAAGAGCTTCTTCTTGTTTTGCATGTTCGGCAGCAGCTTGTTGATGAGCTTTTAAAACTTCTTCAGCTTGATTCTCAGCTGTACGAACCTTTTCACCAAGATTCATTGTAAACTCATAAAGTTCCTAAACAAAAACATTAAAGTAAAAAGTAGAGAAAAAAAGTTCAACATACATTCTTCTTTTTAGTAAGCTTGTCGACTTCGGCTTCAAGTCCTTTAATAGCTAAGCTGTGTTTATCAAGTTGCCCAGAGATTTGTTGTTCACGACAATGAAGATTTTTATTTTGATCTTGTAAGGTTTGAACAAGTTGATTAGCTTCAGACAAGCTCTTATCAGCACTGGAACATTGTTCTTCAAGTTCATCAATACGTTGTTGAAGAGCAGGATCAACGGTAGGCTGTGATGATAGAGCACCTTTGAGTTCATCGAGTTGAGCTTTAAGCGTTTCAGCTTCTTTTGCACGTTCCGAAGCAGCTTGAAGGCGATCTTTCAAGTCTGATTGTTCTTCACGTAGCTGTTCAAGTTCAAGATTTGGCTGACGAGCTTCAACAAGTTGAGATTCAAGATATTCAATTTGCTTCCGAAGATTTTCGAGCTCTTCATAAGAGATGTTGGCGACTGCGCGAGGGGTGGATTGTACAGCTAAAAATAAACATGTTTTAATTTATTTTACAAAAAGAACTTTATTTAAATGCCAAAAATCTTACCTCCCATTTTTACTATTATTTAAACGATCTATATAAAGCAATTTATGATTTTGCGAGACAAAGAACTTCTTAAACAATTCAAGATCTGAAAAACGATGTTGATAAATTCATGGAATTAAACTACGAATAAAATTAAACGGAAGCAAGAAAAACAAGAAACATTTGAAAAATGTTGAAATGAAAAAGTTGTTGTTTAAGGAGTAACATTGCCGCCAAAAAATGAATGCAAGGTGCCAGTGTTGGCATTTTTTCTTTTTGCTTAGAAAAATCCAGGAAAAGTTTGTATTACATATGTAAGAAGAGACAAGTAAGTCCCTCAAGTTGACCTTATAATGCTGGACAAACAGATATACCTCCCATTTTAACCTATTATATGCGTACAATGCAATAACTTCCTTTGAGTGTTTTATGGCAGTTTTCTTCACCATAAATTTGTGCAAACAATACACATGATAATCTAAAAAATGTACAGGGTCTTACCAAAGAAAGTGGTAGCCATATTAAAGTTGGAATGATGCAATGAAATACACCAGGAGGTGGTAATGGTAATACGTCTAAAAGTCATATAAATGTATTGCGAATAAATTTTTTTAAATAGCGTTAGAAAGGGATCGATCGATTGGGTGGTGAATAAATTTAACAGTGTTTATAAAATGGTAAAAAAAGATGGGCAAGATAGAGAAGAAACAAATGTGGATAAGAGATAACGCAAAGAAGAGAAAAACATTCGATATTTGGAATATTCGTTGATGAAAAACATATTTGAAAATTTTTTTTGGTAAGAAAAAAAAAGCGTTGTTCTCTTCTTTGGCATAATGTGTCATAATCGATGCAATTTTTGACGTTCTTTTTTGTTTGGGCCTCTTTTTTTCCATTTTCAAAAGCTTTATCAATTTGAATACGTGTATTTTTTATTCAAATCCGTTATTTCGAAGTTCAAATGCTTTGCCTCCATATTCGCTTCTATATTATTCACGATCCGAACCCAAGCGCGCATTTTCCTCAGCAAAATCGAGAGAAAAAGCGTTTAAACTTTATATTTAACAGATTATATATCCGCTATAGCATTTTTAGTAATAATAGTCCGTTTTAGGATTAATATTTTAATTCCGCTGTAAACATGGGTGAAGTACTCAAGTTAGTTGGAGTCTTAAAAGGACACACTGGATGGGTTACATCTCTACAAACATCACCAGAAAACCCTAATATTGTTGTCTCTGGTTCTCGCGGTAAGTATTAATCAATTCTGTCCAAATCTTTAACACAACCGATTTAAAACGTTTCTGTAACATTTAATGCTTACAATAATCAAACATCTGCAAAAGGATTCTCTGCTTTTAACTTTTGAGAAAAATTTTCCATGTTTACTTTGCCATTTATACGTAAAATCCATATTTTAACGTTAATTTAACAGTTTTCCCTTCTATTTTACCTTTAAAATTAATTGTATACCTGAAACTTGAAAAAAAAAACTATTTTACAGATAAATCCTTGATTGTTTGGGGACTTGGAGAAGGTGATCATTCACTTTCTGAACACGTTGTTGTTGGAAAGCCACTTCGAGCTCTTCGTGGTCATGCCCATTTTGTTTCTGATGTTTCAATCTCTTCTGATGGACAATATGCCCTTTCTGGATCATGGGATAAATCTCTTCGTCTTTGGGATTTACATACGTATGCTTAATGCATTTTTAAAAAGTTATAAAAAACTCGGCGCAATTTTTAGTGGCCAAACAACCCGTCGTTTTACTGCCCATACAAAGGATGTTCTTTCTGTTGCCTTCTCTGCTGATAATCGACAAATTGTTTCTGGTTCCCGTGATCGAACCATTAAACTTTGGAATACCCTTGCTCAATGCAAGCATACCATTGTTGATGAATGCCACACAGATTGGGTTTCAACTGTTCGATTTTCACCATCTGTTGCAAATCCTGCTATTATCTCTGGCGGCTGGGATGGTGTTGTTAAAGTTTGGAATCTTTCAAATTGCCGTTTGAAGACCAATCATATTGGACACTCTGGCTATGTTAATTCTGTTACCGTATCACCTGATGGCTCCCTTTGTGCTTCCGGGGGTAAAGATGGTACTTCAATGCTCTGGGATCTTAATGAAGGCAAACATCTTTACACTCTTAACGGAAATGAAGTCGTCAATGCTTTATCATTCTCACCAGATCGTTATTGGTTATCAGCAGCTGTTGGATCATCAATTAAAATTTGGGATCTTGAAACCAAATCTTCAATTGATGACTTAAAAATTGATGCAACAGGTGCAACTGCTCGCAAAACTGCCGCAGAAGTTACTTCACTTGCATGGGCTTCAGATGGCCGTACTTTGTTTGCTGGATACACTGATAATGTTATCCGCGTTTGGCGTCTTACTGTTTAAATCCTCTTTTTCATCATATTTTTAATAATGATTTATTATTAACAATTCTTTGATTTGTTCCTCTTTTTTTGTGAATGTTATCATTAGCAAAAAATAAATTGTTAATTTGACTTTTTTTAAATTATAAAAAATCTACTGTCATAACAGGTTGAGGCTTAAATAAATCATAGTTTATAACCAATGATTAGCATTAGAAAATTTTAGTTTGCTACAGTATACGAACAAACCAGTAAAAATAATTTTGTCGCAAGTTTTTCAGTAATTTTAAAATGTTTAAATAATGATTTTGTAAAGATGCGTATTTTATGTATGAATTCAGAATTTGAAATTTGTAAAAACGTGTTTTAAAAGCGAAACTTACAAAATTCTTGCATGTCTAAAAAACAACACAAAAGTTTTGTTTAGAAAAATGTAATGTGCTTAGACACCGCATCCTTATAGCGGTACATATCTTACTGTAAAAACACACAAAAGAAAAAATAACTTATTTTAAATAAGCCAAAAATTAGAAAAAATGGAAACAAAAATATAATGACGCCTGATTGACGGGACGTTATAAAGTGCGTTGCATAAATATAGCCGAACTAAAAAATTCACGATTGTGACCCCCTATCAAGAAGTTAGCAAAAAGCTGTCATCATATTCTGATTCAGCGTAAAAACCTTAAAAGCCAAGAATTTACCCTGATTGCATTTTTTAAATCAATAATTTCGATAAAATTCTGAATTTTAGGTGTTGCATAAATATAGCCGAACCAGGAAAGATTGTCAGTTCCAAAAATTATAAGAGTGCATCAAAAAAATTATTGGAAGCCATTCGAAAAGCTTTGTAGCGCCTCATTGTTGTTACGATAAAGTTTTACAGTTTATGTACACCGGTGATAAAAGCAAGGTTTTTTAAACGGCTAGTTTTTATCCCCACCGCAATTGCGGCCGCAACCATCTACAATATTTAAAAAAAAATTACTACAGTAATTATTTAAATTATTAGTTAATCTTTATTATTATATATACTAAATGATATTAAAAATTTTACAGCGACATACAAATACTTTTTTACAACAAAAACAATAATTTAGAATGATAAAATTCTGTAGAACAGCACAAAGGGATACTCGTACTTTTGACCACGTATTAATCGATGAGAATAACCACGAAGAAAGAAAAGAAACTTTTAATTTCTTTGAGTCTAAAAAATACAGCATATCCCTGCGTCATACAAAAACATAACATGCCTGTTCAAGAGCATTTATTTCTGCCTTCAATTCAGCTTCTCTTTCAGCATAAGCATTTTCAATATCATTATTATTATTATTATTTTATTTGCATGCCCGAACACATGCTGATAAACAAACAAATAAATGAATTACAGTACAATTAAAACAGTACAATTAAAAATAATTAAAATACAATTAAATTAATAAATAAACTTTCACATTTTTTCATCACAAGGATACAATATAAAATTTACAAATTAAATTGAACATTTTATGAGATTAAAGAAGAGAAGAAAAATATAGAAGAAAGAAACAATGCAAATGAGAGAAAGAAGAAATAATAATTTAGGAACTTTTAACTATTTAACTTTTGAAATTTAAACTTAAAGTGTTAGTAGGTAATTTTTGAACTCATTATGACTAGTATATTGGATTTTTCTAGGTAATTTGAGATATTTTGAAGTGGTTTTGAAAGTAAAGAAACTTGTTCGAATGGTTGACTTTCCCCTTGGTATAGATATTTTTTGGTTTGATCCCCTTGTAATGGAAACCCTTTTAGAAAGACAAGTTTTGAAATTTAAACTACCATTAAGGTAATCATTAAGAAATTGTAAGTCATACTTATTCCTCCTAGATTCTAACGTTTCAATTTTAACATCAATTAGCTCTCCAAGCCTGATTAATTTATCCTCGTAGGGTTCATTTGAAAATTCTCTTAAATTTTTGCAACGTAAAAAAATATTTCTAATGGCTACTCGCTGGACTTTTTCAAGTTTATCAATCAATTTTATCTTAGTTGGATTGAATACCGGAGTAGAAAATTCAACAAGTGGTCTAACATAAGTTGTATACATATGATATAGTAGATTAGGAGAAGTAGATTTAAGACCCTTAAACAACATAAAAGAACGCCCTAAAGCTTTTTTGGAAATGTTGTCAACATGTTTATCCCAACTCAAATCATCAGATACAATTAATCCTAAATCTCGAACAGAAGATTGGTTGTTTGGGAGCTTACTGCCATTTAAAAAGTAGGAAAATGAAGGGTTTTTGTTAGGTAAACAATGCAACACATTACATTTGTTTATGGCAACTTCAAGTTCATTTTCAGCTACCCAAACTTCCAATTTTTTTAGAAAAGAATGAAGAGGAGAATTTTCAGAACGAAGTATAGCAGAGATAGCTTTTAAGTCGTCAGCAAAAAGTTCAAGCAAAACTCCCACTGTTTCACAAAAAGATATGAGATCAGCAATAAAGAAAGCAAAAAGAATAGGACCCAATTTTGAACCTTGTGGTACCCCAGAATTAACATCATAAAATTCAGAAAAACATTCACCAATTTTAACTCTAAATTTTCGATTAGTCAAAAATGCTTGAATCCAAGCAATTACAGAATTTGGAACTTTTGCAGCTTTTAGTTTTTTAAAAAGTAAATGGTGTTTAAGTCTGTCAAAAGCCTTTAAAAAGTCGAAAAATATAATGTCAACAGGAATTCCTTTATCAGCTTTTTGAGTGATAAAGTCATGAACTTCTAAGAGTTGTGTTGCAACATTTTTTGATTTAGTAAATCCATGTTGACAAGATGGAAGAATGTGGTTTTTTTCGAAAAAATCAGTTAAAAAACTTATGATGATTTGCTGAGGTACCGCAGAGAGAGAACAGTTTAAAGATATGGGCCTATAATTTGATGGAAAATGTTTTTCCCCTTTCTTAAAAATTGGAATTACAATAGATTCCTTCCAAAAATCCGGCACTGAACCTTGTAATAACGAAAAATTTAGAAGTGTAGTTATGGGTTTTACAAGTGTCAGCGCACATTTTTTTAGGATTATGTAAGGAATGCCATCGGGAGATGTGTTGCATTTAGATGGAAGAGATTTTAATAGCTCAAGCACTTCAGCTTCCGTAAGAGATTTTAAAGAATTGTCATCAGAAGTAAAAGTATCAAAAGAAGATTTGTTGGGATGATAATAATCAAAAAAGTTTTTTGCAAAAGCAGAAGCTTTATCTTGGTCCAAAAAGATAGTTTGATCATTCATCTTGAGAGAGGGTAGAGTATTGTGGCATTTTAAAAGTTTACCAAGATGATTGAACATACCTTTAATGCCACAAGTTTTAAGAATATCTTTTTCTCTTTGACGTTTTGCTTTAGAAGATAAAGTTAAAATTCTTTTTGAAATTAGGGAGATTTTCTTAAAGTTTTGTGGCAATAAAGGTATATTATTTCGATGTTCAATCATCTTTTTAACGTTTGGAGGAAAACAAGCAGACGATGAAGGAGTGACTACTTTAACAAATAAAAGGATAGCCTGATTGATAACTTGAAAAAATTCAGTATACGCAGCATTAATATCAAATGAACCTTGTTGAGAAAGAAAACTCCATGTGTAATTTAGAAAAAAAAGATTCATTGCAAAATAGTTTGCATTTTTAAAGTTTTTAAAAGAGTATGTCGGAGCGGACGGTGGAGGATTGTTTAAAGCTAATGAAAAATTAACGATATTATGATCAGAATTAACAAAGGGATGCTCAATTGAAACGTTAGAAATACTTTCCGGATTGCTTGAGATAACTAAATCAAGTATATTTTGCATACGAGTTGGCTTTAGCACCACATTTGAAAGGTCATAAGATTTAAGAAAATCCGTAAAAAGTGTAGATTTTGGGGTGCTACAGCTTAAGTTATCCCAAGAAATATCCGGAAAATTAAAATCGCCCAATAAAATGTGTTGGGAGGTTTTAGAGTTGGTGATAATGTTAGTGATTACTTCACAGTAATCCCTAACACGATCAACATGAACGTCAGGAGGAAGGTATGAAAGGGTTAGGGTAAATGAGAAAGAACCGAAAAAAATATCTACAGTAAGAGATTCGATGCCCCGAGTGCGGGGAGTATCTCTTACTGTAAAAGGGTAATGTTTTGGAATGAAGACACAAACCCCCCCACCAGTAGACTTTTTCGCTTTTACACGATCATGTCTAATGATGATGAAGTTTGTGTCCCCAACGAGAAGGGGGTCGTCGAATGAACCATTCAACCAAGTTTCAGTAAAACAAATTACAGTATCCTTATAAGTATTCAAAAATTGGTTCAAAAATTTGTCCTTGTTTTTAAGGCTTCTAGCATTGATTAGTTTAAAATTTAAGTTAAAAAAGTTAAAAGTCCTAACATTCTCAGTAAAATTACAATATTTACAAATGAAAAGCTTACATGGACATCGGTGAAGTTGTTGGAAATTGTCTAGGATTGAGAGGTGTTGAATTTGCTCCAGAGACATTGGCATTCAATTTTTCATTTACAACTGCCGTTGGTGTTCTTCCGTCAATACCATTGTTGATGAATGCCACACAGATTGGGTTTCAACTGTTCGATTTTCACCATCTGTTGCAAATCCTGCTATTATCTCTGGCGGCTGGGATGGTGTTGTTAAAGTTTGGAATCTTTCAAATTGCCGTTTGAAGACCAATCATATTGGACACTCTGGCTATGTTAATTCTGTTACCGTATCACCTGATGGCTCCCTTTGTGCTTCCGGGGGTAAAGATGGTACTTCAATGCTCTGGGATCTTAATGAAGGCAAACATCTTTACACTCTTAACGGAAATGAAGTCGTCAATGCTTTATCATTCTCACCAGATCGTTATTGGTTATCAGCAGCTGTTGGATCATCAATTAAAATTTGGGATCTTGAAACCAAATCTTCAATTGATGACTTAAAAATTGATGCAACAGGTGCAACTGCTCGCAAAACTGCCGCAGAAGTTACTTCACTTGCATGGGCTTCAGATGGCCGTACTTTGTTTGCTGGATACACTGATAATGTTATCCGCGTTTGGCGTCTTACTGTTTAAATCCTCTTTTTCATCATATTTTTAATAATGATTTATTATTAACAATTCTTTGATTTGTTCCTCTTTTTTTGTGAATGTTATCATTAGCAAAAAATAAATTGTTAATTTGACTTTTTTTAAATTATAAAAAATCTACTGTCATAACAGGTTGAGGCTTAAATAAATCATAGTTTATAACCAATGATTAGCATTAGAAAATTTTAGTTTGCTACAGTATACGAACAAACCAGTAAAAATAATTTTGTCGCAAGTTTTTCAGTAATTTTAAAATGTTTAAATAATGATTTTGTAAAGATGCGTATTTTATGTATGAATTCAGAATTTGAAATTTGTAAAAACGTGTTTTAAAAGCGAAACTTACAAAATTCTTGCATGTCTAAAAAACAACACAAAAGTTTTGTTTAGAAAAATGTAATGTGCTTAGACACCGCATCCTTATAGCGGTACATATCTTACTGTAAAAACACACAAAAGAAAAAATAACTTATTTTAAATAAGCCAAAAATTAGAAAAAATGGAAACAAAAATATAATGACGCCTGATTGACGGGACGTTATAAAGTGCGTTGCATAAATATAGCCGAACTAAAAAATTCACGATTGTGACCCCCTATCAAGAAGTTAGCAAAAAGCTGTCATCATATTCTGATTCAGCGTAAAAACCTTAAAAGCCAAGAATTTACCCTGATTGCATTTTTTAAATCAATAATTTCGATAAAATTCTGAATTTTAGGTGTTGCATAAATATAGCCGAACCAGGAAAGATTGTCAGTTCCAAAAATTATAAGAGTGCATCAAAAAAATTATTGGAAGCCATTCGAAAAGCTTTGTAGCGCCTCATTGTTGTTACGATAAAGTTTTACAGTTTATGTACACCGGTGATAAAAGCAAGGTTTTTTAAACGGCTAGTTTTTATCCCCACCGCAATTGCGGCCGCAACCATCTACAATATTTAAAAAAAAATTACTACAGTAATTATTTAAATTATTAGTTAATCTTTATTATTATATATACTAAATGATATTAAAAATTTTACAGCGACATACAAATACTTTTTTACAACAAAAACAATAATTTAGAATGATAAAATTCTGTAGAACAGCACAAAGGGATACTCGTACTTTTGACCACGTATTAATCGATGAGAATAACCACGAAGAAAGAAAAGAAACTTTTAATTTCTTTGAGTCTAAAAAATACAGCATATCCCTGCGTCATACAAAAACATAACATGCCTGTTCAAGAGCATTTATTTCTGCCTTCAATTCAGCTTCTCTTTCAGCATAAGCATTTTCAATATCATGCAATTGATTTACCTAAAAATTACAATTATTTAACATATAAAATAAGATAATGATTATAAGGGCATACCAAAAGATCAATAGAATGTTCATAACGTTTAACATCTTCTTTCAACTTCTTAATCTCACCATTATCACGTGATGTTGATGATTTTACAACAACTTCTTTTTCTACAGTATTTTTTACTTCTGCTTGCTTTTCTACAGTAGTAACCTTTTTTAGAACAGCGGGTAATCCTTCAGCCCATTTATTAAATTCATCATGAGTTTTTGGAATACCTTCTGATACATTAACATTTAAAGATTTGAGAGAATTTGCAATAACTTCCGCAGCTCTTCCAAAACTTTCACCGCTAACCTTTTCATAATCCTTCAAAACTTGTTCAGCTTGATTTTCAGCAGTTCGAACTTTTTCTCCAAGGCTCATTGTAAGTTCATAAAGTTCCTAAAAATGATATTTTTACATAAAGCAAAAACTTATTTAAAGAGTTTCATAAGTTTTTACCGCACTTTGCACTTGGCAAAGTTTTTCATTCTACTAAAACTCGGAAAGAACTTATTTAACACCCTTATAAAAACATACATTTTTCTTTTGAGTAAGCTTTTCAACTTGAGCTTCAAGTTCTTTAACTTTAGAGCTATCAATTTCTGTGGATGACTGTTTAGGAATTGATTGTTCAAGTTCGTCAACACGTGCACGCTCTTCACTAAGTTGCTTTTTGAGATCACTGAAAAACTATTATGATTAGTATTCATTTTTTAAACAATTTTTTTACTTCTTTTCCAATTCCATAGAATGCATGGTATTTTGTAATTCACGAATTTTAGACGACGTTTCATTATAATATTCGGTGAAATCAGCAATCTTCTTTTCATTGACATCGACAAGCTTGTTAAGTTCTTCTTTTTCAGCAATCAAAGTTTCAACCATTTTCTTCCTAAAACATTTTTTAACAGTATCACTAAAATAAGAAACAGTCAACGTACATTTCATCTCGTTCCTTTTTATGTTCAATAGTTTCACCATATGTCTTTTTAAGTTCAACATTTAATTTGACGATGGAACCATTGCAACTCTCATTTTTCTTTTCGAGGTCATCAATTTCTTTTTTCATTTTGTTCAATTCTTCAGTGTTGTCTGAAGCTTGTTGAGCAATATTTTCTTTTTCAAGACGAATATTTTGAAGCTGATCAACTTCTCGATTCAAAGCATCAAGTTCAGAAGAAATTTGTTGTTCACGATCATGAAGATGTTTATTTTGATCTTGCAAAGTTTGAACAAGTTGATTAGCTTCAGACAAGCTCTTATCAGCATTGGAACATTGTTCTTCAAGTTCATCAATACGTTGTTGAAGTGCAGGATCAACGGTAGGTTGTGATGGTGGAGCACGTTTAAGTTCATCGAGTTGAGCTTTAAGAGTTTCAGCTTGTTTTGCATGTTCAGTAGCAGCTTGAAGGCGAGCTTTCAAATCGAAATGTTCTTTTCGAAGTTTTTCCAATTCTTCATTAGATTTTGGTTGACGAGCTTCAGCAAGCTGAGATTTAAGTGTTTCTACTTGTTTTGCATGTTCAGAAGCAGCTTGTAAACGAGCTTTCAAATCAAATTGTTCTTTTCGAAGCTTTTCAAGTTCTGGATTCGGTTTATTGGCGTCAGTAAGTTGAGCTTTAAGAGTTTCTACTTGTTTCGCATGTTCAGTAGCAGCTTGAAGACGAGCTTTCAAGTCAAAATTCTCTTTGCCGAGCTTTTCGAGTTCTGGATTTGATTTTGGTTGACAAGCATCATGTAAGGCTTCTTGTGTAATTTTAAGCTGTTGTGCAAATGAAACAGATTTTGATTGATGTTCTGTTACTTCCTTTTGGGCTTTAGTTAATTCAGCTTTAAGTTTAGTAATTTCGCTATCTTTATTTTGAATCTTCTTTTCATTATCACGTAATTTGTTTTGCAAATTTTTCGTAGCATTACCATCTTCTGCAGTAGCTTCTGGTTCTTGTACATCTAAAAATAATTTATTTAAATAATTGCTTATTTGGCCATTCACTAATATCTAGCTGTTAAAATGCGGTTTTATATCTACAAGCTTTAAAGAAATTCCATGCATTCTTTCCTTTTAATTGTTTTTTCGCCTGCAGCATCGATCAATCAAAACTTTGCGACAACTAAACTTCCGTTTGATTTTTTTTTCTAATCAAATACCTTGGTGGTGCGCTCATAAAAGTATGCTGCCAATATTTGGAATATTCTTTTTTCAGCACTAAAGTAGCCTTGAAATTGGTCGCATTTTCTAATTTGTCATTTTGAAAAACTAACAGAAATGACCTTGAAAAATATACTAGTGTTAAGTTGGCAAAAAGGAAATCCAAATGAGTCTGGATACCGCAAGAATTTTTGGTACATGGTTATACAATTGTTAGAAAAGAATTAAACCAGGTAGAACATAAATGTAAAAAGTTATTTACCTCGCTTTTTGCGGCTTTTTTCTTGAACAGGAGCAGCAGCTTGTTGTAATCCAGCTTCTTCAAGATGAACATCATGCTTTTCGATTACTTCAAAAAGAACTTCATGGATTTTGCCATGTTCTTGGGGAGCTTGAGGGGGGGTATTTTCTTTCTAAAATGAGACATAAGAATTTTCTATTTACTCTTTTAAACAAACTTTGACAACTTCTGAATCAGCTTTTTTAGCTTTGTTTTTCTTTTTGTTATTCTTATTTTCAACTTCATGAGCAGCCTTTTGTTTAAGTTCAACTTCAGAAGTAGGTTTGTTATTAACTTCAGGAGCAACTTTTTGGTTAAGTTCAACAGTTAATAAAGGCTTCTTCTCAACTTCCACTTGAGTTTTTTGTTTAAGGTCACTTTCAAGATCACCTTTTGGTTTATGTTGAACAACAGGTGATGACTTCTTTTCAACTTTAGGAGCAGATTTTTGTTTTTGTTCAGTAACAGCTGATAGCTTCTTTTCACCTTCAAGAGCAGATTTCTTTTCAGCTTTTTGTTTAGGTTTAACAGGAGGTGAAGGCTTTTGTTCAGGTTCTTTGTTTAAGTCAACAGATTCGGAAACTGTAGTAGTAGTAGTGCTTCCAGAATCATCACCATTTTCAGCATCATCTGTAACATTACCAAGCAAATTCTTCTTCTAAAATATTTATTTTTTATTTTTATATGCATCTTTAAAAAAGATAAAACAAACATTTTTTCCTTTCTTCTTTAAAGATTTTTGTGGAGGCTTTTTTTCTTTCTTATCTAATTTAGCAAGAAATTGTAACTTTTCTTTAGGAAAATTCTGAAAAAAAAGAGAATTGATTATAAATTAACAGTTTATCAAAAACATACATCATTTAATTCCAATTTGTTAACAGTCATTTTAAAAATAACATATGTTATATAAACAAATATCGAAGCAGCAAGGGTACCAATTATCCATATATGATCATCAATAAATGTCACCAAATCAAACGCCATCGCTCAATTTCGTTAATGTTGAGTATATTAAAGAGTCTAAAATTATTGGCTTATATATACAATACTTATATTATGTACAAGTACAAAAAAAGAGCTGCCACGATGAAATAACAATCAATGAATCAGTCAATGAACGCCATTCTTCTCCTTCTCTTGCCTCAATATGCTTGTCTTAATGTTTTGTTTATAAAATGAGGACAACACCAATGGAATTGAGACTTGAGACGCGCAAAGAAAAATTGAGGAAAAAAAGGAGGAAAGAGAGAGAAAGAGAGGCGGAGACATAGAGAAAAATAAAACAAGAGAGAAGTGAACTCCCTCCACGTCTCAAAAAATGATGTTGGTAGAAAAGAAAAAAAGGGGGAGACCGTCAATCAGAAGAAAAAGAACTAACTGAAAATACATATACGGGGTGAAGAGATAGATAGATAGATGGCTGTCAAAAGTCTAGCAGCTGGTAGAGTAGGTTTTTTTTTCCATTGAGAGATGAGAAGAAAAAAAGGTGCACGTTTTTAGACGTGAAAATTTTTCTTTCTTTTTTTGGGTAGCGCGCGGTAGAAAAAAAATTTTTGAGAAAAAAATAAATGGAGTTTGAGTCGTGTCGAGAAAAAAAAGCAAGTGTGTGAACTTCAAAGGTCGGCGGCCTTTTACAAAGGTAGTAATAACATTTGTTCAATGAAATTATACATTGGCATTTTTTAACTAATGTAATCATAAAATTTTTTAAAATATTATTTTTAATATACACATATACAATCTTTTCTATTTATTTACATTTACAATTCAGTGCGGAATTATTCAAAGATTGAAAAAAAAGGAACGGCAAAAAAAGAAGAAGCGAAAATGCACCTGTGCAAAAAAAGCGGCGGCGGCAATGGCGAAAAGGTGAAACAATAAAAATAACTGCATTTTTAACGGATGTTTGCTTTTTCTCTTTCTTTCTCTTTAAATGAAAGGGAAAAAAGACTAGACGAAAGCCGCCGTTCTCTATCTATCTTCTCTTTTAACACATTTTTTAAAATTTATTTTTCCATTTTTCGTAGGCGGAGAGAAAAAAAAGAGCAAAGTTATTTTTTTCCACGTATTTTTTTACAGATTTTTTTTTTCACATGTTTTTATCGTTCTCTTTTGAATCCCATTAAAATAAATGTTTTTAAAACATTTTTTTTTATCGTCGTCTGATGTGTGATGATAAAACATGGATGTTGATTTTTGGTTTCTTTTTAAAACTATTATTTAAAAAATTAAAATATGTTTAACATAGAGACGTGCACGCGCGACTCAAACGCGAGTGTTCCCCGCATTTTTTTTCGTCTTTAAAGGGGGAGACCCACCTTGAACAATTTTTTGCTGCAATTTTCTTGATGGTCTCGACGCGATCGCAGACTCATTGGAGCTGCTTTTTTTATTCGTTGGAGCTGCAAAAGGTTTTAAAAAAAGCAGCTCCAATGAACCCTGAACAAAAAATTGTTCAAGGTGGGTCTCCCCCTTTAACAGCCTTTTTTTATACATATTTCAGTATACTGTTGAATGTTTTCGACAAAAAAAATCTTTATCATTTTTGAGTTTAATGTCGGCGCCAAAAATGTTTATCAATGATGTTTCAAAAATGTTAAAAATCAAACAAACAGAAAAAATGAAAGAAAGAAAAATGACAGATTGTGTCAAAAAATGAAATGAATAATTTATTGAATAAACTTTGAGATCCTGATACTGCTTTTTTTTATCACTGATTTGTACAAATAGAAAAAAAGAACTTAAAAAATGTCAATCAAAAAAATGAAACCCGTAAAAAATACTTTTTTTTATGTGTATTTAGGTGATCATCCAGAAGTTGGGTAATTAATATTAAGTGGCGTAGAATCATTTTTTCGTAGATTAATATTATTTGATAATCCGTAGATTTTAAATTTTCCTTTTTCAAAACTTTTTCTTCTCCGAAAAATGAATCGTTGTAAATCTTCAAGGCAATCTTTAACAAGATGTCGAGAATATCCACTACACAGTAACAAAACATATGGCCCACAACATGAATAAATTATTGAAAGGGAATTCCAAATTGCATAAAATACATTTGGGGTAATACATTTTGAACATACCTAAAAAATAATTATAGAAATTGATGCAAAAATTATCGCGTCAAGACTTATAAGAAGTCCTGCCGCGAAAGTGTATTTCTTGCAACGAATGTTTTGAATTTTGTTTCAACTTTGTGCTTTGTGTGCATACACTTTTTAAACATTTTAAATTCAAAATACTTACAGTTGTAATTACGGCACTAAAAATGGTAAAACATATTTCAATTGTACAAACACAAAATGCCATTTTAAATAATTGATGATTGATTATTCGTCGCTGTCGAACTGTTGCAGATGTAAAAAAGGCATGAAAGGTTGTTCTTCTCTAAAAAAAGACAACAATATTTTAACAAATTTCTTATCACTTTTTTTTGTTCACTTACAGCTCGATAAATATAAATCATATAAAAATAACAGATTAAAAGTAAAATACAAAATATACATTGTGTTACAAATCCACATCCAAATACCAAAAATTTTGCTTTTTCTTCTTTAAAAACAAGTTTTAATGCCTAAAAAATTATATTATTTTATATTGAATATTTTGCAAGAAGTATAGGTTACGGTAATAATGGTTATTACAGTACTCTTTTACAGTAATACAATAGTTGTACAATAATTTATTTATTAAATTCAAAAATGATTACCTGTGGTTCATTGGCAATAAAAATATTACTATAATTTATTGTTGGATTTGTGGCATAAGCTTCATTGAGCTTCCAATGAAGATCTTGTTGATACAATAAATATGCCAACGGAGAACCAGCAAAAATTTGTAAAAATACACAAATTATTATTATTGGTGCACTCCAAATCTAAAAAAAAATTATTTTACAGCACTTTTGATTAATTACTGTAGAAAAAAAAGTAAGCTTACAGTTTCATAATCCAATGGATATAAAACAGCTGAGCATCGATTGATGGCAACAAGTAAACATGTAAATCCTTGACTCACCCTTGCCCAAAGTAAAATCATGAGAAGATATTTTCCTAAAAAACAGAGATAATGGATAAAAGGGATATATGAAATCCGTTTAGGGGAAAAGGATATATGAGATCTCAATTTCGAAACAGAAAAGAAAAAGTTTAAAATAAGATTAATAACGGATATACGAAATCCCCTTTTTATATATTATAAAGAGGATATATGAAATCCATTTAGGGGAAGGGATATATGAGATCTCAATTTTGAGGCAGCCGGGAAAATGGCAAAAAACAGATAAATGGATTAATACAGGATATATGAAATCCCAATTTTTATAGATGATGGATATATAAAATCCAATATATCTTTTATCCCTACTTACCTAAATTTATTCCAGCAATAAGATACCAATCAACTGCTAATCCCCAGGCTGGAAACATTATTGATAAAACCAAACATAATCCACTGATAATATCAATAAAAGTATTTACAACAAAAAATAAAAAGAATGATTTATTTAATTTAAAATTATTAAATTTTCGTAAAATTGAAATAATTACAAGAATTTGAAGGGGAAGGGTTAAACAAAAAATACCAAAAAATGCAAAATCAAGTAATCGAGCAATTTCAAGCATTTTTAATTGTAATAATAATAATTGTTGTTGTTTTAGTGTTAAATGAAATGACGAATTAAATAAAATTCGAATGCATTTACTTCCTTCTTCCCTGCTTTTTTTTTGGGTCGCTAAAAAATAAAAACAATTCAATTTTTGAGGTAAAAAATTTAAAACCAAAAAAAAATTTTATTTAATGAAAAATGAGATATATAAAAAAAAGAAGACGAACGTGACAAATTTTTTTTGAGGCAAAAAACAAAACAAAAATGATCCGGATTCCGGAATGACGTTGAGGAAATTACAGGATAAAAAAGGGGGGGGGGGATATCCTGAAAACGAAAAGGTGTGTTTTTGGGCAGATGCAAATTTGCAAAATGTAAAGGAAAAAAATTTACGTCAAATGTAATCCAAAATTGTTGATTCAAAAAAAAAATGATTCAATAAAAACCCAAAAATAAAGGAAAAAAAATATGTTCATTTTTGGAAAAGTTGCTATTTTAAAACAAAAAAAAATATGTATGGGTTTAAAAACAGCGTCAGAAAAAGTGACATTTATAGTTTGTGTCAATGAATATTCTCAAACAATGCATTTTTTAGTTAGGACATTAATAAAAAATATATATTTTGCAAAAAATATATATGTATGTACAGGGCCGTATACAGAAAAAAATTTCAGGGGGGGGCACCGCGATTTTGGGGGGGCACGCCTTTGATCTTTTGCCGCCGCCAACACGAAGCGGCAAAACATCAAAGGAAATTCCTCAATTTCGGGGGGGGGCACGGGCCCCCAGTGCCCCCCCCCTTAAATACGGCGCTGTGTATGTATTTAAACCCGATTCCATGGGAAAACGTTTAACATTGAAAAATTCAACAACAAAAAACTGTAATCAACGTTTTTTTTGTTGAATGTCGACAATGTTTTTTTTGTCAAAAAATGCAAAAAAAATTCAATGCATGTTGTCTGATTTTTCAAGGAATGTAGTTCCAAATAGGGTTGCCGTCCCCCCCCCCCCCCCCCCCCCCCCCCTAAAGTCGGGGATCCCCGGGGATATCCCCGACGGGGACGTCCCCGGTTCTCCGTCCCCGACCACTTTTGAATTTCGGGGATCCCCGATTCCCCGTCCCCGACACTTTTCTTCCCCGAAACAAAATTCTTTAGTTTTACATTTTTTAAAATTTTGTAAAAAAGATAAAAATTCGCGAAAATTCCAACCAATTCTATGCCCAGTCCCAAAAAACGATACAATATTAGCCATTTGTATTTTCATTACTGGAAAATTGAGGAAATTTTTCCAAAAATTTACCCCTCCCCGAGATATTTTCGGGGAACGGGGATCCCCGTCCCCGACTACTTTCTTCCCCGGCCGGGGAAGTCGGGGAGAGAAAAATCGAAAGTCGGGGATTCCCCGTCCCCGACTTTTTCGATTTTCGGGGGGGGGGGGGACCAACGCCGTATTTAGGGGGGGGGGCACTTGGGGCCCGTGCCCCCCGAAACTGAGGAATTCCCTTTGATCTTTTGCCGCTTCGTGTTGGAGGCGGCAAAAGATCAAAGGTGTGCCCCCCCGAAACGGTCCAAAATTATTTTTTGTATACGGCCCTGGGGGGGACGGCAACCCTAGTTCCAAAAGATTTGGTAAAAATATGACTCTGAAAAATTCAAAAAAAAGGGGAAAGTATCTTCTTTTGGGTCAATCCTTTATTTATTTATTTATATTTACAAAAACTGTATTATCAAATGACCAATAAAATAAATATCTCTTTTTTTAGAGACCTTTTCAAATTTTTAAAGCTGCAACCACAATTCATCTCTTTTTTTTCTTCCGGCTTGGGCGCGCGCGCGCGCTTAACTTTTTTAAAAACATTGCAAAAAAAGGGGGGTGCTGCTGATTAAACAGTTTAAAAAAATATCAACACTACTAAAAAGGTGTTTTTAATCTCCCCCAAAAAATTCCTCTTTTATAAAATAAAGTTTAAATTTAGAAAAAAGATCAAAATATAATATTTTTTCTATGTCTCATTGAATTGAATTTTGCGGAGGCAAACAAACATATTCATTCAACTTTTTTTTGAAAACCTTATTATTTTTTGAAGCTCATTCAAAGTTGAAGTAGTTTCTTTTACAAACTTTATTGTTTTGGTAACAATGAAAGAAAAGGTGCTTTTTTTTTAAAAAAGAAGAAGAAAAAAAAGAGACAATCAAAATACAAAACACACATAAGCGAACAAGGTTACTGTTGCTTACCTACTTTGGCGCGGCTGCAAAATAATAATATTTTAAAACTTTTTTTTCTCAAAAGCTTTAAAGGACTTTTGTGTGCCTTCTTTGTTAAGCACCAAAAAGAAAAAAAAGGTGTACATTCAAATTTTTAAAAATGAAAGCAACCCTAAAATTGCCCCAAAAAATGAATAAAACAAAGGGAAAAAAATATTTATTTTGGTGCCGACCTACATTTACCTCTTTTTTTCTGTTGTCTCTTTTAAGGCATCACTTTTTATTTCTCACATGAATATTTACTTCTTTATGTTTTACCGTAAAAAAGAAAGAAGTCATCTTGCCTTCAGTTTTAAATTATAATATTTTTTGGTAAAAGGGGGGGGGGGCGCTTCTAAAGTTACACAATAAAGGTTTCTATGGTTTGGTGCCTGCCTTTCCTTGCCTTTGATGCCCCACCACCATCTTTTTTTGTTTATTTTTTTGTTAGATGTAGGTAGATTTTGTCCAAAAAATAGAGAAGGAGAGAAACGGAAATACCAATTTTTTCTTTTCATAAATTCACGTGAATGAAATATATGGATATACTATATCTTCTTAGATATGGTATAACACTAATTTGCATATTTTTTGATTTTTAATAGCAGAAAACAGAGAAATAAAGAGAGTCACGTGGTGTGAGAATTTTTTAGAAAGGAACTAACTTTTGAGAGTCAAATTATACAATGACCTTTTTTGACGTTAAAAGTACACAATGAAATATTTGTGGCAACGCAAAATGATAGCACTGATACCTTATCAGAAACATAAAAAAATATCAGGACGTTTAACAAACAGGTAATTGGATGATATGGTGATAACTAAGATCAAATGTTATCTAAGATTGGTAAAATTGGAAAATCAGAAAAAAATAGTATTTTTTTAAAAATATTTTTTTGGATTACTGTAATAATTGACAATTTTAATAATTTCAAACACAAAAACTTCAAAAAATTGAGAGAGGAGGAAAAAAATTTAATAACAAAAAATGAGATATAAATTTTAAAAAAAAAGTGCCATGGCAATATTGTTGCTGCTGTCGGGGAGCATTTTTTGGGCAAATATTAGCTTTCAATTCAAAGATGAAAGAAAGAATGAAATGAAATTACGTAATTTCACTCTCTCCTCTTTTTATTTTCGCACACACCCTTAATCAAACAAATGAGAGAAAGAGATTTAACCAAATATTTCATCTCTTACAAATCTCTCGTGATACCCTCAGGATATTTATTATTAATCCCCTAACTCATATTTTTTAAGGATGCGAAAAAATTAATATATTTTTTACAGACTTTATCAAAAATTTAATCATCAAAAAACAAAATTTTAATAAAAAAAAACTTTTTCAATAAAAAAATAAAGCAAAACTCGCTTTTTTTCGGAGCGGCTGCAATTAGCCTGATTCCTTTTTTCTTTTTTGATTCCAAAAATGGCACAAAAAAAATATATATTCAAAAAAAGGAGCAAATTTAAGTTTCTTTTTAAAGGAAAAAATAAAAATAATAAACAAAATTAAAAAATTTTGCCAAAAAGTAATCAACCCCGCAAAAAATGTAAGTAAAATGAATCATGGAAAAAAAAGATGGAAGAAAAATAACTCTTTTTTTTGCTTCCTTTTTTTTCTCGTGTGCCGAAATTTGATGGAAAAAAAAGAAGAAGAATTAAAACGGCTAAAAAAAGAGGTTGCAAAAAATGAACCACATTATTTCATTCTTATTTCTAAATTTGGAGATGAAAGGGAAAAGTTGTCATCAAAAAAATGCCATGCTTTGTTTTTGGAACAAAAAATTCCGAAACATTCATTCATCATTTTTTGGCAATGCTTTGTTTTTTTACACGCACTTTTTTAAGCTTTTTTTCATTGACCGCAATTGTCAGAATTAAACATATTTAAAACTTTTCGAGATTTCGAACTCCTTGACAGTATTGTGCCGGAAATTTTTTATCGACTCCGGCTCTGACTCTGACTCCGGTTTATTTCAGAGTCAGAGTCAATGGAGTCGATTCCAAATTCAAAACTTTCTTTAAAACACATGTACAGTGGACTGCAAAAGTTCTGAGCCACCCTTATTTTGCTGCAGATTTTGGTGATTTTTAGTTATTTTTTCAAAGTGAAACGTGATTCTGGCAGTAAAAATAGTTTGTTAGTTGATATGTTCCACCGTTTTTGTTAATTTCGAGTTTTGGTGTTCTCACAGCGAAATTGCCAAATGGTCTAAAATCAAAATTCCGGTATACTGTAGTTTCGAAAATTTTGAAATGTGGATCTGATAGCCCATTGCTTATATAGTACATATGCTTAGTTTCAGAATTTCTCCTTAACCCATCTCTTCAGGCTCCTAAATAAAAGTTACTAAAAATGGCCTAAAATTGACAAAAATTGAAAAAACGGGAAAAAATTGGCTTTTTTTCGTAACTTTTATTTAGGGGTCTGAAGAGATGGGTTGATGAGAAATCCTGAGACTTGACAGGTGGACTATATAAGCAATGGGCTATCAGATGCACATTTTAAAATTTTCGAAACTACTGTATACCGGAATTTCGATTTTAGACCATTTTGCATTTCGCTGTGAGAACACCGAAACTCGAAATTAACAAAAACGGTGGAACATATCAACTAAAAAACTATTTTTACTGCCAGAATCACGTTTCACTTTGAAAAAATAACTAAAAATCACCAAAATCTGCGGCAAAATAAGGGTGGCTCAGAACTTTTGCATGCCACTGTAAAAGTGATTTCTAAATGCTAGTTGACCCTATTAAACTATTTGAAATAAATTAAAAATTGAATATTTGAAACAAAAATTTTGTTTTAAAATGTTTAAAGAGTTTTAGAAGTTTTAAAAAAACTTTTATACATATTTTTATGGCAATAAAACAATTTTAAAATCGGAATCATCAACATCACTGCTCGTTGAATCCTTGAATGCAATATAATTCGAACAAAATTTCAATCATCATTTATTTAAAAATACTAATTCAGGCTTAAAAAATGTAATCCTAGGAAATTTTGGGTAATGTAAAGGGTTCAAAGGAAATTTAAAGAAATACTATGTTGCCAATTCTGTTTTTCCACACATTTTTCAAAGCTTTCAATTATTGCTGCTAGCAAATGTACTCCCATCCCCCCCGTAATAGTCAAAATAGTATGAAAATTAATGAAATTTAAATTGAAAAGCTTAATTGTGGCTTTTTTAAGCTTCTAAGCTTAACTAAAGTTGCAGCAAAATTATTTAAATCCCATAATTAAGTCGTGGACTTTATTTTATTGAATTCAATGGTCCCTCACAGAAAAAACAATTCAACAATTCCGGATTTGTTTAACTTTTTGCACCTCTTTAAAAATATGCTGGCTTCTTTATAATTAGCAAATTATAAATTATAAATTAAAACTTTAATCGTAAAATCCCCAACCATAAATGTTTTATGTTTTGTTGCAACATTTGCAGAAAAAGGCGTGCAAATTGTTTTTAGACACAAAAACTAAAATTAGCTGCAAAATTTATTTATTTTTTGCAATTTAAAACCTTTTTTTCTGTTGAAAAATGTGTATGTGTTTTGCTCTTTCATTACTGTAATTTTGCAAACCATTTCGCAATTTTAATGAGTTTAAAAAAATTATTTAAGCAAAGAGAAATTTTAAATTTTATTATTTTTTTCCAATATTTTTAATGGTATAAATTTAAATTTCATATCCACAAACTAAATATATATATTTATTTAAGTCATTTTTGAAAACCTTAAAATAAAAGCACATTTTTTAGACATACATTTAAATATAGTTAGTTACTTAGTTAGAGATAAAAGGGTGCCAAAAATAATTAAATAAATAAACAATAGTATTTACATATCCTTTAAATATTTAATTCCATTTGGCCCCCCAAAAAAAGGATATATTTAACGCTCAAAAGTCGTAATTGTAATTATACTTCCGCTATTTTTGTTTGCCGCAGAATTTCTTTTGAAATTACTTTGATTTACTCTTTTTTGTGACGGCATTGCCGTTGCTGATGCGGCATTTGAAGCATGTGAAATGATAAAAAGACTTTTGACAAAAAAGCTTCGAATATCAAAAAATGTTTCAATGAGTAAATTTCGGGTATAATGACTACAAAAAATTAGAATATATGGATTTAAAGTTGAATAAAGAATTGAAACGCTGTTGTAAAGGGCGTAGAAAAGATTTGGATGAATTGGAATCTGAAAAAAAGTATAAAAATGGATTAAAGTAAATGGGATACGGTATATTTTTTTGGCGGAAAACATGTATTAAATAAAATTAAAAAGTTCAAAAAATTTTGGATTTAAACTTTTTCAAATTTTTATAAAGAAAGCTATAATTCAAGGCTAAACATACTGTAACAATAAGTGCCAAGAAAAGTGTAAAAATTATTTCCAACGTGCAAACCCAAGCTGCCATTTTAAATAATTGTTGATTAATTTTTGTTTTTTGAGTTGGGGTTGGTGTGTAATAATTTCCAATTGCATTTCTTGATTTCTTCTAAAAAAATGTCATTGTTAAATCTATTTTTTGGCATTTTCAAAAAAAACAACTTACATTTCGATACCAAAGTACTCCCCCCATAATACAGTATGCAATGATAAGTAAAATGCAGCAACTTGTTTCAACAACAAATCCAACCACAAAAATCATTACTTTATCCGAGGCATTTCTCCAAATAACTTTAAGGGTTTGAATTTGATCCCAATATAAATGATTTTGTTCAACAACAAGATCATCCAATTTAATATTATATTCAACGGCTGTACTGATATTTACATACCAAAGATATTCTTTATTTGCTGCAAAACCAGCAAAAGGGGCACCCGCAAAAATTTGAATAAAAATTGCAATCGAAATTAATGTTTTGTTCCAAATCTGTAAATTTTATTACTTTATCAGTTACAGTATCCCAAATAGTATATAATTACTTTTTCATAGTTTAAAGGATACAAAATAGCTGAGCATCGATTTACGGCAATAATTAAACATGCAATTCCTTGACTCATTCGACTCCAAAATGATGCAATTAATAACCATTTTCCTTAAAAAAAATTATACCGTAACATTTGTTTTTTATTATTATTATTTCAAAAACCTTACCCAAATTTGATCCAATATTTACATAAAACATAATAAAAAATCCCCATGCCGGAAAAAGCATCCCAAAACAAACACAAAAAAGATTTATCAAATCCATAAAAGTATTTATTACATAAAAAAGATAAAAAGATTTATTCATTTTAAAATACATAAATTTTCGAAGAATTGCAAAAAGAAGAAGGATTTGCAAAGGTACGGTAAAACAAATCCATAAAAATCCAATATATTCAATGCAACGGGAATAGTGCCACAACATTATTCAAAAAAATATATATTTGTTTTATACAAATCTAAAAAATTTAATTATTTTTATTAAAATTAGTGTAAAAAATAAATGTACAGTTTTCGAAATCGAAATCCGTTAAAATGTATTTTTTTTTAAATGTAGTGTTTTAGATCAAAGCATACTGTAGTTTAAGCTAAAACTAAATTTTTTTCAGTTACAGTAACCCAATTTTTGAAACGAAAACAACTACTCATGTTTTGACACAAGTTGTGGCACAACTCTTTCACTTAAATACTAAAAACTAATTTTATGCTTATGCTCCATGATTTGCTGCAAAATTATTTATTTAACACCGCCTATTTTCAGCTTAATTTAACTCCAAAAAAAGTTTTTTAAAGAATAACAAAAATTTGCAAATCTAAAAACTTTTTTTCGACTCCAATTTTATGCTTGCTTTATTTCATTTTTAATTACAAAAAATAATGTGAAAGAATACAAAAAAAACGGATTATATTTTGCACAATTGTGCCATAATTGTTTCAAAGTTTTTTTTATTTAAAAATATTTTTTGTGAGAATTTTCACACAAATTGAAAAAAAACAACAAAAGCATGTGCTTTTTTTGAGTTTAAAAAAGAAAAAAAGGGGAAAGTTTGTTGGGATTAAATTGGTTAAACACATGATTTTTTGGATATAATTTTGAATTAAATACAAAAAAAAATGCAAAAATGCGTTATAATATGAAATAAAAAATACGTAATATTTTTATATATTTTTTATTTCTAAAAAAGGTACAATTTGTGTTGGACAAAAATTACTGTAATTAAAATGACGTTTCTTCAAAATCTTTGTCTAAAAACTTTTTCGAAAAAAAGTTATGCAAAAATATCTATGTTTTTTTATACATTCTTACAACTCGTTTCTGAAATATTTAATAATAAAAGCTACGTTCAAAAAATAAAAAACAAACAAATTACTGATTTCTCTTATTAAAAGAACGGTGCCATTCAAAAAACGAAAAATATGTTTAAATCAAATTTCAGAAAATGAAATTACATTGTTTTTTGCTGTTGTTTTTACATGCATCAAACATGTATGATTGAAATTTAATATAATTTATACATAAAAAAGATTTGCAAAAATTAAAAAAGGTTCAAAAATGATAAAATTACAAGTTTTAAAAAGGGGGGGGGGTGTGAAACGAGAATAGTGCCGTGATAAGAACACGATTAAAAGTAAGAAATCAGATTTTAATTTTAGCAGAAAATATATTAAACCACCTAAAATAATATGGTATTTTACTGGAACAATTCCAACGCATTATAATGATGTTGGACGATTTATAAGGATTTCATTTGATTCATGGCCATCTTTGTCGTCGTTATCATGTTTTTTGTCGAAATTTTGGGAGGTACAGTAATCCATAAAAGAATACATTGCACAAAAAATGTGGTGAAATTTTACTGAGTTGTTCGAGGTGGTTTAAAAAAAATCACAACAGTTTTTTTTTATTTGATATGGTGGTCATTCGAAGAAGCTTTTATACGGATTGAATACATAGCTAGCACAAAAATCTTTCCAATTATTGTGCTAGCTATGTAAAACTGATAAGAGGCATTTCTTCTTCACTTTTATCAAATTTGCTAGGCTATAAAAAAAATAAATAACGTAGCTACGTTATACGTTATATACCTTTTCTTTTGATAAAAATCTCTAAATTAAATTTGATGTTGTTAAATTTTAAAGGTGTAATTGAATAATCAAATATTACAAAAAAAAATTTTAAATAAAAAAGGATCTTATTGGATACTTTTCAAAAATTTTAATACTCTAAGTATGCAACAAAAACACAATGAAGACACGTCATTTAGACCTGATTGACCAGGCGCAGGATTACTTTCTTCAGGAGCAGGATTAGACAAAAAAATCCGCATTTGACTAAAAGAATGAAATCCAAGAAAAAAGGTTTTATCACACAAAAACATTCGTTTGTTTGTTTTTTAAATTTTTTCAATGACGGAAATGTGTTCACTGCTTTTTTTAAAAGTAAAATAAAAAGAAAAGCAGTCAGGAAATCCGTCGGATAACTAAAGCTTAATTTTTGACGTTTTTCTTTCTCTCTCTCTCTTACTTAATTCAAGAGCCCCCTTCCTTGCTTTCTCTTCCCAGACAACTCATCTATTTATTTATATTGCAGTTATTTTTGTAAAAAACTCATCATTTTTTTAAAAAAATTATTATTTTGTTTTAAAAATGTCAAAAATTACTGTTATTTCTGCCAAACAAGAAGTAAGTTTTTGTATATTTTTTGGGTTACTGTAGCCTACAGTAATATTTTAAACTTTTTTAGAACAATCATTTTTTGGTTTTTGTACAATGGGTAATTGAAGATTTTTTAAAAAGTGATTTATGGCAACGAGGTTATTAATTTTGAATTTAAAATTAATGTTTAAAAAAAAGTGTGTTGAGGTTTAGGAATTTCATTTGAAAGTCCAAAGTTGTATGTCTGTAATCCGGTATCGCTAAAAACTCATGACATTCAATTTAAAATTGTTAAACATGGTTGCCTATTTAGAATTGATGGGGGTGGAGTATTTAAAAATGGAAGTGGTAAGTTTTTTTTTGGTTTTATGGAGGGGGTTACGGTAATGTACTGTATTCTTAAACATGTTACTGTAGCTACAGTAATCAAATATATAAAACATTTTATTTATATATTTTTTAAGCACATATTAGTCGAAATGAAGCAGAAGCACAAAGTCTTGAAGCGGGTGTAATTTATTGTGAAGGAAATTTTTCATTTGAATCGGATAAATCATTTCATTTTACTCGAAGTATTCCAAAGTTAATTGATGATCTAAGAAGTGACAAAGATTTAGAATTTGTGATTGAATGTGATTTAAAAGAATTTCGAGTTTGACTCTTTTTTTTTTGCATATTTAAATATATATATTCTACAGTATGACATTTAGGCAAATAAAGCAATTATGTGTGCTCGATCCCCAGTTTTTAAGGCAATGTTTGCATCAAAAATGAAAGAATCAATCGAAAATCGAGTTCGAATTCCTGATTTTAAAGCTGAAATTGTTGAAAAAATGATAGAATTTTGTGAAACTGATAAAGTAAAAAATTCTAAAAAAATTGAAACAGATTTATATACAATTGCGCAGAAATATCAAATTTGCAGTTTTATTGTTAGTTTTACAGTGCTTTATTGCATGCATTTTTCATTAATCCCATAAATGACTTTTTAGAAGTATTCTGTTCAACTTTTAATTGATACAATGTCATTTGAGAATGCCTGTGAAAGGTTATTAGTTGGATTAAAGTATTCAGATAAAGAATTTTGTGCAAGACTTTATGCATTTATTCGACCAAATTTACAGCATATTGCAGCAACACCAGGCTTTGATTCAATGGATAAAGAAATTGTAATTGATATTTTGAAAACTTTTTAAATATATTACTTTCTTTTTTGTTTGCTCATTGAAGAAGTTGAATCATATTTGGCTTTCTTTCACTTCAGTTGTATTTTGTTTCTATCTATATTTGGTCAGTTTGGTAATAAATAAAAAAATAAATGCAAAAACAGCAAGAAAAATACACAAAATTGGAGCTACTTTTTTAAAAAAGTTTAAAATTTTTTTGTCAAAGTCCAACATCAACGAAAAACTCTTACCACGAAATGGATATATTGAATTTTGTTGGATGCATCGACTGCAAAAAAAATACTAAGTTTTTTTTCAATAAACTTTTAATTCACCAACTTTTAATTAATTTTTTGTAAATTCACATTTATTAATTAATTTATATTTCCAAAGTGTAGCCATGATTCGATTTATATTAATTCAAAATAGAGCTGGAAAAACTAGACTAGCAAAATGGTATATGCATTTTGATGACGATGAAAAGCAAAAATTGATTGAAGAAGTTCATGCGGTTTGTTTATATTTTCTTTTTCCTACATTTGCTTATTTATATCTATGCCAATTTCAGGTTGTAACCGTTCGAGATGCTAAACATACGAATTTTGTTGAAGTTTGTTTTTTTGGGTGTTTCCTTAAGTGGAAAAAAATGTTTAACGATAAAATTGATTTTTAGTTCCGAAATTTCAAGATAGTTTATCGTCGATATGCTGGATTATATTTTTGTATTTGTGTTGATATTATGGACAATAATCTATATTATCTTGAAGCGATTCATAACTTTGTCGAAGTATTAAATGAGTATTTTCATAATGTTTGTGAACTTGATTTAGTATTTAATTTTTATAAAGTAAACATTTGATTTTTGATTAATCATCTTTCACGTTTTAAAATTAATAACTTTCAGGTTTACACTGTTGTAGATGAAATGTTTTTAGCCGGTGAAATTCGTGAAACATCGCAAAATAAGGTGCTCAAACAATTAATGTCGCTTCAAACTCTTGAATAATAAAATAATGAATCTATCCCATAATGCTCATTCTTAACTTATTATTGTCATATATATATATATATCTTAAAGAAGCTTTTATGTATGGCATTTTTTCTTATTTTCCTGCCGTTAGTATTGCGTTTGTAATTTATCTTTGCAATAACGTTTTCTCAAATTCAAATTTTTAAATGAATGTCTTTGCTAGTTAAAGATATTTTTTTTTCAACTTTGTATTTAATGTTTCCTCAATTTTTATTTTGATATTTTTAGCATTGAATTTTTGGAAGAGATTTATTTCACTTTTTTTTATTACTTTAAATCTCACTTTGGCAAAGAGATAATAAAAATTTATTGTTTTTTGAAGTGGTGATAATTCAGACGGCATCGTAGATACTTAAATGTATCTGTTCTTGTAAGTGGACAAAAAATGGATTTAGATAAAAAGATATAATTTATGCTTGAGTGAGATTTTTTTGGAATAAATTTAGTTAATTGAATTTGTTTTTTTTTTTTTTGTTTTTTTTTTTGTATTTGCGGTTGTGTATTTTTGGATCTGATTTTTTAAAAGTTCTAAAAATACTTTCGATTAATAATTAATCGAAAGTTCCTATTTTTTATAAGCTAGGTCAAGAAACTATCTTCACCGATCGTTTTGGCTTCAGAGATCTTATAAACAATCACACATGGGCAAGTTGGAGGCAACCGGGCGCAACGCGCCCGGTGGTGCGCTCATCGCTCAAGCAAAAAGGTGCTGGGTCGCTCATAAAATTCGAAAAAAGTAAAAAAAAAGAGAAAAAAAAGGAAAAAGGGAAAAACGAAAGGAAAAGGGTCCCTTAAGCTTGAACAAGTTTGAATTGCATGAAACTGGCTGGCTAACCACCGAATTTGGATGATAGCTTTGATCTGGTAAACTTTGGTGTCGTCAACTTTAGCAAATGCTTTATGTGATGCTGCTCGTTTCACCGCATGTTTGCCATAAAACGAGTACAATGCATTAACAAATGTCTTAAAGCGGAAGTTAAGATCACCGCACATATCATTCTTATTCATAACAGTACCAAGAGATAGTTGCAACCGATGAACATCCCGTGTCGGATTCTTTAACCCATTGATTAAAAATGGTCCCCAAGCCAGTTTTCCACCCCGTCCTGACCGCCGCACCGTCTGACATGAAGCCAGTTAATTTCTTTTTCATTATTTCATAAATGCCGTCCAATTTGAATTGCTGGAGAATGACTTCCTTCATTGCTGCTGCTGTCTCGGACTGTATTTCGAAGACCTTGTACAATCTGACCTCAGGTTTTAGCTCATGAGCAAATTGGATGTTAAAAATTGTCTATTTTGGGAATCTGAACTTGCATCAAGGATAATAGAAACGGGTGGTTGGAAAGTTTTCAGTGTATAAATAAGTGAATTTCTTAAGCTTCTCGCGATTACACCAATAAGGCAATTTTATCAAAAAATAATTAATTACATATTCTGATTCTGATCAAACTAGATTTAAGGAATAGAAAGGGTTATATTTTTGATATTTTACAAAAAAAAATTTCGAAAAAAATCAACAGGGGGGACCCTTACGTGAAAAAGGTTCGCTCAAAATTTGAAAATCCGCCTCCGACCGTGCCCATGTGTGTAAACAATTTATACAATTTGTATAAAATATTTTGTTAAAAACGCACTTTTATGAAATAAATTTAAAAAAATGTATTTTTTATTGTAAAAATGTAATATCAAATATTTAGAGACGTGAACGTGCAATATGTGACTTTATGTTTTCCTACAGTAAAATTTTTCGGCGCAGTTCGGCGGACTTTTTTTTTATTTTATCAAATTCAGTAAAAAATTCTGCATCTGATAGGCATAAAAAAACAAACGCCGATGGACGCCCTCAAAAATCGGCCGAAAAAATTACGGTATTTTCATTTTTTCTTTCTACGGTATCTTTTTTAGCAGAACCAAAAGTATTAAAGTTTTTTTTCAATTATTATTCGTAAAAACATTCTGCAAATTATGGTACCAAAATTATATTTGTTGCGAAACTTTGGAAAAACGGTGCACATCTCTAGATATATTTTTTAATATATTTTATAAAAATATTTGATTTTGGCCAAAACTGGAACAAATTTGTGCCTTTTTTCGACACAAAAAAATGTATATTCAAGATTTCATGTTTAAAAAAAACATGTCCAAAATTCTAAATCAGCTTAAAACTTTTTTAAATCCTTCTGTTTTCTTTCTTTGGGAAGGCTCATGAATGAGAATCGAGTTTTTATTTTAGCATTTTTTTAAAAACATTTATTTTATATTTCAACAAGAAAACTTTTACTATTTTCGTCAATAAACAATACAATAAACATATAAAAAATAGATGATGATGAAAAAAAAGAAAGAAGAAAGAATAGGATTTTGCTGCATCATTCAAGCGTAACCTCTCTCTCTTTTCCCACCTATGCATATTTTTTTATTTGCTACTACTTTTGTTGATGTTGATGATGATGAGGCGGGTGATGATCTTTTCTCCCAAAACAATAATCGCATGAAAAAAAAAAGTTTTTTAACCAAAAAATAAAATAATAATATCCGGTTGATGTTGACAACAAAAACGGCCGGCAAAGGTATTACAACCTGCAGCACCAAAAAAAAAAAATAATAATACACATGTAACAGCTCAAGCGATAGATGGATGAATGAATAAATAAATATACTCGTTTTTTTTGTATGATCTCATCTCTTTCATTTTCGTCCCCACTTTTTTTATTTCATTTTAGCGTCATACTTTTTTTTGTAATATTTTCTCTTTTTTTTGTATAATACTTTTGTAAATTTGTAATATCATTCATCCCTCCATTCAAACCAATCCGATCAACATCAGTTCTCGAAAATAAATACCTTTTTTTAATTTAGAATTTTACCGATCAAATTTTTTTATTTGGAAAAAAGAATTCATTTTAAAATTTTGGTGTTTCCATTTTTGAGTCGAATTTTTTTGTGGTGTTGGAAAAAAAAACAACGGTAATTTTGTGTAAAATTATACAGTATTTATTTTTGGTATTGTTAAGTTAAATTTTGATGATGCTACTTTTTTAGTTTAAAATATTTTTGACACCATTTTGACGTTTTTGTTTTTTTAAGGTTGGATTATTAAAGAGTTTTTTACTATTTAAAATACTGTATCATTTATTTCATTAATTTAAATTTAATTTATCACAAATATTATTTATTTCATAACAAGCATTAAAAGCGTTAAAATTTTTTGAGGCTGTAAAAACTTGTTTTAGATAAGCTCTTTTTTCGATGAGGATTACGGTAGCTTTACGGAGATCCATTCATTTAAATTTTCACTTTTTTAAACTTTCAATTTTAAAAACCATATTTTCCCATTTTTTGAAGCAACAAAAAAAAAGTTGATGATTCAAAATGTCAACAAAACTTAAATTTTTATCAAAAAAATATTTAATTTTATTAAACGAATCATAAATTTATAAAAAATTTTTCAAAAACGAAAAAAGAGTCTTCGAAAAAATGTTTTTTTTTATTTGTTATTACTTTTTTGCGTGTTCTCTTTTTTTACGACTAAAAAAAGTTTTTTTTTGCAAACATTTTTTACGCATTTTAATTGTTGCCTTTTTATTTTCCTTTTTTCACTTCAAAAAAAGAGAATCAAACAAAAACATTCATTTTTCAGTAACAAAAAAAAAATTTAAATCTTTTTTGTTGGCTTTTATCCAAAAAAGACGCTAAAGCTAACTAACTCCCTGCCACTGACCACCACCACCACCACCAAACATCATCATCAACATCGTTTAAAGAAAACTTTATTTTTTTGAAAAAACTTCAATTGTATTTTTTTTCAAAGCAGCAGCTTTCAACAATATTTTTTTAACCACCAAAAAAAGTTTGTTTCTATTTTTTTTTTGGCATTTTTATTTTTGGAAGCAATTTGTCTTTCAAATATTTTTTTCAGTTTTTTTGGCACTTTTTTAAAAACATAGCTGAAAGAATTATTTTTATTCATTGTTGAAGTATTTTGTGCCAACCTTTTTTCCCTCTTTTTTATTTACCTCGTCACTGCCAATTCGTCTCTTCAAAAAAGAAAACCATTTTCATTTTCTAAACACTTTTATTGAACGTCGTCGCTTCAAAATTTTGTTGTCGTCGATTGTTCAAAAATAAATATATTTGCCGCAGTGAATCCTCCAATAGAAGAAGAAAAATTTCGGGAATCTTCCTTTGAAAAGGCGATAGTTCTTGATCGTCGAAACGATAATTCATTTCATTTTGAAGAAACTCGTCGAAATCAAGCTTCTCCAAAGCGACAACAAGAAGAGAGATCAGCATATTTTCGATCAATAATTGTTAATAATAATAATAGTAATAATACTTCTGGAGAAAATAATTCCAACGACCTTCAATATTCTCCCCCAAGTTATATTAATACTACCTCTCGTTTAAATAATTTTAATAATACTGAGACCTACAGTACCCGGGCGAATAACAATCACAACAATTTTAACAATCCGGATTCATACAGTACTGTTCGAGTATCAACCACTAATCCAAACGTTACCGTAAAACGTGAATATATTTTACCACAACGATTTGAACATCAACAAGATTCACCGACTCCAATTACAGTTTCAAATCATCGTCGAATAAATACTTCTTCTAATTACAGTAATAACAACAATAATACTCGAGAAACATATTTTCCACAAAGATTTGAACAGGAAGAATCTTTTCCACAAAGATTTGAACAGGAAGAATCTTTAACTGCTCCAAATCACTATCGTCGAAGAGCACCCCTTGAAGCTACAACCGTTCCAATAACAAATTTACCAAGTCCAAGACACGTAACTATTCGAGAAGGAATTTCATTACCTCAACCTCCTCCTCCTCCTCCATCAGAACATAGAAAAATGGCATCATCAAAATTTTTAGCTGGAATTTCTTTGGGACTTAGATTATTCATTTTGGTATGCTTTTAAAATTTATAAATTTTATTTGAATATATTTATTTGACCCAAAAAATAGAAGAAAGAAATTTTTTCGGTTTCAAAAATGGCTAAAAATAAATAAACTTTCCCTTTTTTTGGTGTTTGAAAAAAAGCTTTTTGAATTTAATCCATTTTTGCTGATTTCACACACAAAAAAATGTTTTGAAGTTTAAAAAAAGAGTTTTTTTGCAAAAATGAATAATAAATTTTTAAAAAACATCATTAATTAATTTGTTTTTTGAATTGCAAATTTTGAAATAAATTTGAAAACTGTAAAATTAACAAAAAATACAACCCTGATTTTGAAAAATATTTTTTTTAGGTTTTAATTATTGTTGCAATGATTCTTGTCATGACAGCCCCGGGCGTATGCTTTTGGCGTGAAATTAATGGTCAACAAACAAGCCGAGAAATTTGCCCTCCCTCGAATACTCTTTTTCCAATGAATATTGATCGATGGAATAGTGCCCTACATTTTCAACTTCGTGGACAAAAGTTAGATTTTTTAAATAATCTCTTATCAGCTACTTTATCAATAAAATGCTATTTTTTAGTGTCTGGGGACAACTTGCAATTATCATTTTATCAGTAATATTTGTTATTCCGCCCCTGATTTTTAGTTGTGTATATTTTGGAAATGGTCGAAATTTAACTTTTACTGTAAGCTTTTTTTCTGTTAAAGAATTCGTTGGGTCTTGAAGGGAAAAACTTTTGATTGAAATATTTTAGCAAATAATTGTAATTGTAATATGTATTATTGCATTTTTGATATTCGGAGGCTTTGAAACTTGGTACGCTACAGGCTTTGATCATATGCCATTATTTATTCGACAAATTGGTGGTGGAACTTTTAGCGGATGTGCCGGAATTCCCGGCTGTGAAACTGGATTTGTTGTTAAAGGATGGGCGGCAGCAGCGGTAAGCTTTTAATTTTTACTCACATTGAATTAATATATCTAGAGACCGGCGCCGATCGTTCAAAAAAGTTTTTCAGCAAAAAAAAGTGACTATCCTTTTTCCCAGAATTTTTTTCTTAGCACGACCATTTTTTCGTGGTCGGTTCATTTTTCCATCAAATCAACGCGCACGGTGCGCTGAACTGTCCAGAATCTTGAAACCTAAATTCTGAGACAATGAAACGATTTCTGTAAAGCGGAAACATTACACATCCGTCGGATTCATTAAAAAATCTTGAAACCTAAATTCTGAGACAATGAATCCATTTAAACGATTTCTGTAAAGCGGAAACATAAACTCATTACATTGTTAAAACGTCAATGCAGGGAAAAGTTAAAAAGTGGATTTCTGAATCCGTCGGATTCAGAATCCGTGAAAAAATGTTCTTCAAATTCTACAAAATTACTATCATTTGATTCGTCTGGATGAGTAGATTACATTAAACGTATAAATAGTTGCTGTTAATGATTCTGAATAAAGATTCTAAATTTAAAAAAAAAATTTTTATACTTTTTCATTTTGTATTTTACGGCTTCTGAATCCTTTCCAGTAATAATGTTTACATTTAATGTAATCTTCTCATCGAGGCGAATCAAATAATAGTAATTTTGTAGAATTTGAAGAACATTTTTTCACGGATTCTGAATCCGACGGATTCAGAATCCACTTTTTTACTTTTCCCTGCATTGACGTTTTAAAAATGAGGTAAGTTTATGTTTCCCCTTTACAGAAAACGTTTAAATTTACTCATTGTCTCAGAATTTAGGTTTTAGATTTTGTATTGAAAAAATGTCAAGAAAAGTGTTCCCTCAAATTTTCTCACTGGACACTTTTCTTAGCGTTCGACGCACCGCGCGCGAGCAACAAAAATAAAAGTTTGTTTTTTGCATTTTTTGAAAGAAAAAGCGAAAGACAAGAGAGAGACCACTTTGCCAAAAGTAAAAATCACAAGCTTTTCCATGGTCACTTTTTTCAGAATATTTAATTTTTCTGAAGCTGTTTTTTAACAATTTGTTTACTTTTACCCAGTATTATTTATTTTATGTTATTCCCCGTATCAGAAACTATAACTTTAGCCAAACACTTTTTACAAAAGTTTATTTTTATTTTTTCGACGCCGGTCTCTAAATATATCCCCCCTTTTTTAGGCTTTCTATTTTCTTGCTGCTGTTTTGTTTATCATTGATGCAATAATTGTTTTTATGAGAAAAGACAAGTAAATTCTTTATTTATGCAAATTTGCTGATCAACTTTTTTTCACATTTCTTTTTATGATGCTTTTTTATACGGGATTTTTAATTGTTTTGCTTTAAAATTAACGCTTATTAATTTTTAATGCAAATTTTAACATAATTATCAAAAATTAATTTTGTGCTTTATATTTTTGTTATTGCCACTTTATTTGTTTCTATTTTTTAATACTAAGATTGTTTATTTCCTGGAAAATCGAAAAAAAATCTGGAAAATTTCTCCATATTTTCGCTTTTAAAATTTATAATTTTTGATCCCTAAAATTCTTAAAACCTCAAATTTAAACTAATTAACTAAAAATTAAAGAATTTTCATCCTTTTAAATAGTTTTTAAAGCAAAAATATCCCCCTTTTTATGTTTTATATAAAATTTGTTGATTAATGAACAAAAATTACGGAAAACGGGATACATTTTTTTTGGAAACGGATATGAACAGTCTCAAATTCTTATAACTTATCTTTTTGCTTTTTATATTTTATTTACGCTACTGTAAAATCTTTTCTTTCTTTCTCTCTTACACTTTTTCACATTCTATGCTGCTGCAGCTGTGTGAATTGGCTTCTTCCTTTTTCAGTTCTACCGACAAAAGTGTGTATTTGCAGCACAGTGTGGCGAGAGCATCATTCTGAAAACAGCTTCTAAAAAAGTGTATAAACATATTTTTCAAAAAACTATTATTACTGTGTTAGTTTTTTCATTTTTATTATATTTTTAAGTTTTTGCTTTGAATTATGGTAATTAAAAAATAGCGGTTTTTTATTTTTCAGAAACGAAGAACAAGAATATCGACAAGGTTCTTGGTAATAAATAAATAATATTTCATCGACTTTTTTGTAAAATGTTTAATTGTTTTTTTTATTCATTGGCATTAAAATTATATCTAATATGTATCTTTTTAAAAAATGTAAAAATCATTAATCATATGTTTTATTACTGTTATTCTTGTTTTTTTATTTACTACTTTGTTGTAAAAGAATAAAGTTTTTTAAGTTTTGAAAAATCTGTAATTTAAATTTATTTTATTGACAGTGCCTCTTTTTTTCTCCTTACTTTTGTAGGGGCCATTATCTTTAATCGTGAAAACAAATAGATACAATTTCTCTGACGAAACGGCAGAAATTTTTAAAGGGAGACTTTTTACAACACATTTTTTTAAACAACTTTCGAAATGCAAAGTTGCAAAAATCGTGAAAAAAAATGATACAATTTCTCTGACGAAACATCTGATAAAAGTTTTAATAAATGACCCAGTAAACAATTTATTTAATTTAAAGTAAAAATTCTTTGTTTTTTCATTGGCTAAAAGGGGGGGGGACTATATTCTATCAAAAAAAAATCTGAGATGGTGTGTTCCGCTGATATATGAATTTTTAAGATTTTCTGGTAGACAGTCTTTTAAAAATCGTATAAGTAATTGTTGCGACACCAAGAAAATGATAAATTAAGAAAAAATGATCGAAATGGAAATTGCAGCTCTAAGAACTGCTTGCTTGATCCCCATCATCATTTTTATATACAAAAATAATATTGGTAACAAAATATTCAAAAACTGCCTTTAAAAAAATATTCAAAACGACCGAATTTAAAAAAGAAATGAAAGATATGCTTTTTTTCTTTTTGCAACTTTGCATTTTCAAATTTGTTTAAAAAAATGTGTTGTAAAAAGTCTCCCTTTAAAAATTTCTGCCGACAAACACGAATCAAAAAATGATGAAATATTTTGGCGCAATTTTGCGACAACAAAGTCTGAAATGAGAGATCTTTGAGAAACAATGTTCTACAAAAAAAAGACAAATTTCAAAAAGGTTTTCCTTAAAAACCTTTTAAATTGTAAATGCCACTTACACTTTAAAAGGTTTTTGCCAAAAAGGTCTTAAAAGGTAAAAATTTTGAAAAGGTTTTTTCTTAAAAATCCTTATTTACAGATTAACAGGTTTTTGACTTTTTTTGCTCAAAAGTAAAAAACTTTTATATTTTATCGCTTTATATTATTTACAGCCTAGAAAAAAACTATTTCTTTTCGAAGAAAAATTTTAGCGTCACATTTTTTTTCTTTTTGCCCGCTAGCTTCACGTTCAATTTTTTTTCTTCGTTTTCAACATTTTTTTTACAGAAAAGGTGTTTTTTATTTATCAGACTATTTTGTCAGATGTCTCTTGCAATTTTTAATTAATAATTAATTTTTTAATAAACGCTCACTTTTAATAACACAGACGATATGTTAATTAATAAAAATGCTGTTAATTGTTTTTTTGGGATCTGTTAAAAATAATATATTGCATCATTATTAACAATGTTTAAAGTCTTAAAAAAACTATTTCTTTTCAAAGAAAAATTATTTAAAAAAAAATAAATATTAATCGATTCAATTTTTTCTTCTTTTTTTTTGCCCAGCTTGACGTTTAATTTTTTTTCCGTCTGCCTTTTTAAACTGCGAAAAAAAATAGTTTGCTTTATCAGATTACTGTATCTGCTACGTTTTGCAGTTTTGTAAAAATTCATTTACTTTTGTATATTACAGCTATCGTGCTTTCATTTTGCATAATTCCAGATGACAACAACAGAAGATCCCCGTTATCCATATAAAGATAACCCATCGATCTGTCGGATTTCCTCCGTTGATCATAGTAAAAATCAAAATTTAAATCAACTTCATAAATGCAAATTCACTGAAGTTTCTGCATTTGGTGCCGGGTCAGTCCGTTCAAAACTTGAGAAAAAACATTATCATGATTACGGTAATATTTAAAAAAAAATTCTATTTTTCGCCTAGGATATAAAAATTATATGCATATATTTTTAGATGATCAAAAAGAATCAATTTTCATCCACAATTCTTGGAAGAAAGAAGGGCATGTCGCTGACATGATCAAACATTTTGATATTTTATCAAAGAAAGCTAAAGTTCCTTGTTTAGATTTTCAAGTTCAACAATTTGGATCAAATTCAAGCTCCACCTTAAGGTATTTAAATTTTGCAATAATCTTATTTTCTGTACATTTTTATACATTTAAATTTAGCTTGCATATTGCTGCTTACGAGAATGCATTCAATAATGATGAAATTTTCAAACGGCAAAATGATGAATCAAGTATATCGAGATCAAAATTGTCGCTGCATATTGCAGGATACGAGAATGCCACTGAATTTCCACAAGATAAACCTGGATTGATGAAAGCGTCTGCCACAAATCCTCAAGCAAGTTTAAACCTTTAAAAACAAATTTAAACATATTAAACTTTTACAGAATCGGTTTGAATTTCCTCGACAGATGGAGAATGATACCACGGAACCAGAGATTATGCAGTTTAAAGCATCTCAGCAGTTGCTTAATCCAAATGAAGAGCCTCCTCCAAAAAAGTCAAAAACTAATCCCGTACAAGATCTTGCTCGTAAACATATTCGAATTGCTAAAACAATTGTTGATCTTAATGTTGATGAAATAGTTACACGACTTACGGCAGATTTTACTGTATGTGCCCCTTTTTAATTATTATATAAAGCGATAAAATATAAAAATTTATCGTTTTTAAGTAAAAAATGGAATAACCCTTTTTACATAAAAATATGCAAAAATCATCACCATTTTATTTAATTTTGCCGATATTTACACAATAAAGGATTTCATTTTTTATGCAAAACAATGAAAAAATTTTGCTTTATATATCTAAAGCAAACTTTTAAGCCACCAATCAAAGATGCAGTAATGGTTCAAACACTTGAAATTGTCAAAGCTTTGTTTTTTCAAATTGGTTATGACACTAAAAGATTTTTGGAAAAATTTTTTAAAGAAGGTGAATGTGAAATTATAAATGATGAAGGCGAAAGCTTAGCATATCTTATGACAAAATTGGTTTTAATTATTCGTTCAAAAGGCCGAAGCAGTATTAAATTTGCTGATGTTAGTATTTGCCGACGTGATGATGGCAAAAAAAATGTGCGTTAAAAAAATTTTTAAAAAACCATGACATATTATATTTTCAGTTATGTTTGATTTTTGGACATCATGATATCCCAAAATTTAAATTTCAAATGGTTGATATAATTCAAACTCTTCCAACTACGATTCATGGTTCTGAAAGCTTTGAACTTTTAAACGAAAAACAAAAAATTACAACACGGGCACAAAGAGATGCAAAACTTAAAGAAAAACAATTGGATGCACAAGTTGAACCAAAAGAAATTGATGAATCGATACAGCAAGATGAAGGAGATTGTGACGAAGAAGCTGAAAATAATGATGGAGATCAAGCAGAAGAAGTCACTGATGAACTTTTGAATGAAACAATGCAATATGTTGCAGAACTGGTTGATAAAAATGAAGTCCCTGAAGGAATCTCATCGCATTTCGATGAAGCTGCAGATTTGCTTTGGATTGTTTTGAAAAGCGGGAAGCATAATGATAGATCTTCCCCAGTCAATTTTAAAGCAGAGGAAAAAGAAGTTCTTGAAAGTAAGGTTGAATGAAGAATGATGATGTAATATCCCCACACAATTTTTAGAGTTGCATTCTGCATTTCGATCATTTTTTCTCAATCCATCACCGCGTTTAAATCATTCTCTGGATGTTGCAACTATCATTTGCTCATATGCTCGACTTTTAAAACATGGGAAATCAGGGGTCAAACAATTTATAAAAGAAATTCATGGAGAAATTGATGAAGATGATGTTGAATCCGAAAAAAATATAAATGATGTTCTTACAACTTGGTTGGAAGCAATTGATGCCGGAGTTATTAAACAATTTCAAAGGAACGGCTTTAAATCAGAATATCCTTTATCAGTTCGTGAAGCCACTGTAAGTTATCAAGACGACTTGCTGATTTTTAAACACAAATTTAGATTACATCAGGCATTCACAGTGTTGTCAAATTCTTTTGTTATGTAGCTGCGGCAAATCCTGAAATAATTCCAGCAAATTTCCTTATGGACGAAAACTTGGTTAAGCAACAACTCGAAAATTGGCAGCAACATCTCTGCATTGATTACACAAGAAAATCTCATTTTCATTCTACTGAAAAAAATTTTTCTGAAGGGATTAAGGATGCCAGCAGAGTAACGTATGAGGATGAACCTGATCGAATACGCTTGTTAACAGCTGTTAAAATTTATTCATCGACAGTAACTGGGGTACGACATACCGATTTTTTAAGCATTAAATTATTTTTCTTAAATTTTAGCTCAAATTGCTTATCACCAACAAATCTTTTTTAAATGGTGCAAGATCATCAGCATCTTTAAAAACAATGATCAAATTATATGAAAATAAAAGAGCATCATGTTGCAAAACAATGTATGCAATAACGTCCATAGATGCTGAATATTTGATGAATGTTTCACCTCCGAAAAATGCTTATGAACTTCAAAGTAGGCTTGTCTCCCTTTCTTCTGCTTAATACTTTATCATTTTAAGGGGCCATTCTTGTTTTAATGGCTTCGCAATTTGGATGTCGATTTGGGTCAATGATTCCCCTTGTTGACAGCAGTTGCGAAGCTGTTAAAGGTTCACCTGGAATACAACTGAAAGATTTATCATTTCACTTTCTTACTGATCCTGTAAACAATGAAAAATTTATTTTAAAATTGGAATTGACCATTTGTCATCATAAAACGCAGACAAAGGCATTGGGAGTGTATGCTAATTTATTTTTAAACTTTTTAAAGACTGTGAAAATCATTAATCATATGTTTTATTACTGTTATTCTTGTTTTTTTATTTACTACTTTGTTGTAAAAGAATAAAGTTTTTTAAGTTTTGCAAAATCTGTAATTTAAATTTATTTTATTGACAGTGCCTCTTTTTTTTCTCTATACTTTTGTAGGGGCCATTATCTTTAATCGTGAAAAAAAAATTGATACAATTTTTCTGACGAAACATCTGATAAAAGTTTTAATAAATGACCAAGTAAACAATTAATTTAATTTAATTAAAAAATAAAAAAATTTTCCCATTTTTTTATTTTTTACATGTAAAAAACATGTCGAAATTCGTTAAATATTACAGTAAATTATGCATTGTATTATTTTATTATTACTGTATTTGCATATGTAAAAAGTGCGAAATCCTTTTGGCAATAAATGCCTTTTTTGATTCAAAAAGTTTTTAAAATTTAAAGAATTTTTTTCTTTTTAATTTTATTGAAAAGCAACAACAAAAAGTGTTGGTTGACCTTTTAAAAAATTTTTTTTAAAAAACTAAAAAGTTTCAATTTTTAAATTTCACTAAAAATAAATATTCATTCTTAGCTCATTTTAATATTTAAATGTATCCAAAAATGGCTTTATCATATCATCGTCAAAACTTTTCTCTGCCTGATTCAATTATTTATTTTATCACCAAAAATCCATCAATTCCGAAAGTTTATCAAAAAATGATTCAAAGTTGCAAATATTTTTTCGTCAAAAATCCAATTTTAATTATTCCATATTTACAATTTGGTGATAATGGATGGAAAATTTGTACTGATTCTGATATCGTAAATCCAGCATTTATTCATAAAATAATAGATTTCAATAAAATTTGTGCCAAAATTTGGATAACTGCTTATCTTTCAATTTGTCCGACTTCAACGGATCAAAAAAATATTGCATCTGTATTTTTTCAACAAAATTTATTTCGACATGAATCAAAAAATACTTCTTTGCTCAAACTTTCAAATCAATCGATATCATTCAATGATCTATGGTTACATTATTCAAATTTTGCAAATGTTTCACTCAAAAATGTCTCTGTTAAATACTCAAATGGTGATAATGCTTCAACTGATATGATTCTTTCAATTTTTACAAATATCAAATATTTCTTTTAGTAAGTTTTTTTTAAGCATTAATCTTTTGTATTTTTATTAATCACTTTTTTTAGTGGATTTGGTAATAATACTCGTAAATGTTCAAAGAATACTGTAGAAAAACTTATAAATATTCCACATTTTTCAAAGATTGATTATCTTTTCTTAGAAAACATTCCAGAATCTTTTGATGTCGAAACATTTTATGAATTTTTAAAGGTAATTTTATTTTTGATATTTTTATTTGTAATTTAAATAAAATCTTATTTTTTAGAAAAATAAATGTATGGTTGTAACACTTATTTTTAGAGCTACAATTTCGGAAGAATACAAAATTCGACTTGATAAAATTACTGATAAACTTCTTGAATCAAATCCTAATGAATATTTCCCCTTTGCTTTTACTTATCTTGGACAAAGTTATCAGAAAAAGAAGCTATTATTTGATAAACTTAAAAAGAATATGCATCATTAATTTTTATTTGTTTTTTATGTTTGTTATTTTTTATGATAAATTTCTTTAACATTTTATTTAAAAAACTTTAAATTAGAGTCTAAAAAATGTGATACGGTAATATTCTTTATTACAATCTTTTAAATTTTTACAATTTTTAATAGTTTTATAAACTACAGTATAACAAAATGTGATACGGTAAATAATAATATTATTTATTAATAATTTTGTAATAAATTTATACCGACATTTTTGCAACAACCAAACTGCAAATTTTAAAGTCTGTTTTCTTTTTTTCGGTTGAAAAAACCTCACTCATTTTGTTCTTCATTTTTTTCCCACAAAAAAGAGTGTCTCTTTCGTTGTCTGTCGCTGCCTGGACTTTCTTCTCTGTTCCTTGAATAAAGAAAGGAGGGGAATAAAAGCGAGGTCGTTCATTTTTCTTCTGTTCGATCCAAACGAACACATTCTAAAATTGGAACAATACAGAGAAGATTAGCATGGCCCCTGCGCAAGGATGACACGCAAATTCGTGAAGCGTTCCAAATTTTTTGTCATTTTTTATAAATTTATTTTTTAATTAATTGGGATAACGGTAACAATGTACATTGTCATAAAAACAACTTTTAAAAATTTTTCTTTTAGTTTGTTTCAACATCAAATGAATAAGAAACAATATTTACTTACAGAGTAATTTTGTGTTATACTGTGACACTTTCAAACAAGAAAAAAACTGTTGTAAATAAATTTGTTGTTTTTTCATTTTATTTTAGATAGATAATTTTATTGCCTTCATTTTTTTATCTTTCTGTGTTTCTAATTTATTCTAAAATTGCTAATTCATACATTACTGATTGATAATTGTGCTTTTTTTTGATTAAAATTTATTTTTGTGCTGATTTATGGGCGTTGTTCAGTGATATTTCTTCATTGGAATACGGTAACTTAAAATTAAGTATTCAGAGAAGAAGAAAAAAACAATATCGACGTAAAGGTTTTCTTTTTTTTGGAAAGGAAATGCAACATTAACCACAAACAATAAATTTCAGTATCGTTTTCTAAATTTTAAACTTGTAAAACTAAAATATTCAAATATATTTAATTATGTGAACAAGATTTTAAAGACTCGCAAAATCTACATTTAAATTCATTCTTTTAAACAATACAGTAGACAATACAAATTTAGCAGTAATTTTTACCATTTTTTACCAAAATTGCAAGATAAAAAAAAATTTGTTGCAAGGAGAAATCTAGGAACTGGCAGGGAACACTTTTTCCTTTCCTTTCATTCACATTTTTTTCGTTACAGTATGAAAAATTAAATTTTAATTAACAGCTTAATTATCAGACCTATTAGATGTTATTTTTTACGCTGATTCCGAATATGCAACGTTTAAATTTTTTTGTCGAGGACAAAGTGCCGAAAATGCTAAATTACGGTATCGTTTCAACTACAAAAAAAAAGTATATCGAGGTATAAATCTGAATTTTATATAGTTCGATAGAGAATTTAATTCTGAATCCAATGATATTTATTTCCAATGCACATGTATGCACACAAAAATTTGGCACTTAAAATTTTGATCAAAAACGTTAAAAAATCGAAGGAAAAAAATAAAAATGCATTGTTTTGGCAATGTGTCTTTCATCGCTATGCGACAATTTCAAAAAAAGGAAAGGAAAAAAGTGTTCTCTTTTCTTTTTTTTCGACGAAAATTTTTTGCTTTCTTCAATTTTCAGATGCCATTTTCACCACTTCAAATTAATTTTTTTAATTTTTTGTTTTTATTTTATTCTTAGTTAGGCCAGAAAGTACTATAGTTTACCAAAAAAATTAATTTTTTCGAACATTTTTTTTTGACTTGCCGGTCCCTAGAGAAATCAATCAAAAAAAGCAAAGAAGAAAGAGTCGATTTTTTTTGATAAACATATTTTTTTCAAGTTCAAAAAACACAATTTCTATTTGCAATCAAAGGAAAAAAAAAGTGGAAAGGGGAACAGAAGAGAGAAAGGGTGAGTCAGTTAAAGGTAGGAAAAAGGGGCCATCAATTTTTTTAAAACAAAAAATGGGATGGCGGCGCCTCAAAGATTCATCGAGGGAAATCTGCGAGAATCCGAAGGTGATTTAGTGCAAACTTTCCCCAAAAGCGCATATAAAATCGCTCCCAAAAATGATTATAACAATATTCTACTTTTTTGAACGGAGTGTTTACGTTGAATTTGGCCAAAACGAAATTCGTTGTTGAAAATGGAAAATTTGTATGATCGTTATAGCCCAATTTCAAGTGGATTTTTTAATGAAAGCTATGGAAGTTATCACAATGTTCCATCTGATCCTGCTTCATACATTCCACAAGGACATTTTTATTCATCCCCTGATAATTCATGGAATAATCCTTCTTCTAATCTTCCTCCAAGTGTAAGTCCAAGTGAAGGCTTTAGCCTTCTATATCTTGTTGACAATTGTTATTCTCAAGCTGTTGCCGAAAAGGAACAAGGTAATAATAATTTATAAACATTAAATAATTAATTAAATTTATGTTATTTTTTGCAGGAATTAAACCTGATTACACCGAATGTCCATGGTTAAAGAATCCGGAAGGAAAAAGGGGCCGTCCCGCAGAATATACAAAAGAAGAACGAAAATGGGCAAAATGGAGAAATAATTGGATTTACAATGAAAAACAAGAAATGACAAAATCCATTCAAAGAGCAGACCAACTTTTAACTCACAAAACTAATCAAGAATTAAAAAATGAATATTTTCAACTTTGTCTTGAAGCGATTGTTTTATCCGAAAATCTTTGCCCCCATAATCAATCCACCGTTCACGCGGCTATGGAAAATCCAAAAATTGAAAAACAAATTTGTATCTGTGAAGGAAATCAATCACATGGACGATTCTGAAGTTGTAGTTTAATAATTATCTTTGTTACAGTACATTTTTTGTCTTTAGTTTTTGTCAATTTTTAAAATTATTTTTATCAGTTTTGCTATTTTTGTAATGTTTTTGATAAAGATTACTAAACAAAAAAAACTCGGCACTTCTGCAGTTTTGCACCCACTTTTTTGAAAAAATTTCAAAGTTTTTCTTTCATTTTTTTCGCAAAAAAATGACAATGACGGTCCCTACATATAATTTTTTTATTTGTTTTATTTTATTTAAAACCTTTTATCTGTCACGTAGGACGAAAAGGGGACAACAAATTACACCACATATCAGAAATACAATGTAAAAACAGTTCATTAGGAGTGTGATTTGTGAATTTGGTGAAGTCGTCAATCCATCGAGGCGGAGGTCGGCCAGCACTTCTTCTCACATCAGGCACCCATTCAGTTTTTACTTTTTCACGGTCTTGTGGTTAGCGGTTTTTTGCACGTCGGATAATTTTTGAGTTTTTGTTTGCTAACATACAAGTGGCAAATGACGTTGGCTTTTTTAACGTCCTTTGTCACTTGTATGCTCGCAGACAAAAACTTTGAAATTTTTTCAAAAAGAAATGGGTACAAAACTGCAAAAGTTCCCAAAACTCATCATTTTTGTGTAAATCATAAAATATTATTACAAATTTCATCGTTGATGATTCATTTTATTTTGTTGAAGAAGAAGCGTTTAAAAAAAAGAATTTCATCAATTGTTTCATCGATGAAACAATTGATGAATCTTTGAATAAGTAACGGCTGCATTCAAATATTTTTGTATAAATTGTATTCAAAAATATTTGAAGCTGTTCATTTTTTTTTGCCTTCTTTAAAGCAAAAAAAATATGAAAGAAGCTTTTTGGTTTTTATTTTTTTTTCTTTTGTTTCTGAGTTTCTTTAATGAAATATTTGGAAAACCATCAAAAATTCGGCCAAGAAAGAAAAAGATTTTGTTGGAAAATGCTTTAGCGCTAAAATCAAGTCCTGACTTTACAAGTGATAATATTCGAATGTTACCAGGAAATTTGAAGCCAACATTTTATTATATCTCCATTCAACCATATTTTGAAGCACCTGGTTTGGAATATGAATCAGGTTTGGCACTTTCTTTTTTGCTGATTTTAAACAAAAATTAAAGAGAATTTTTGCAAATGGCCTTGTGAACATTGTTGGTGCGGCTCCGGAGCCGAAGCTGGAGTCAATGCGCTCAAAATATCGATTTTAAAGTGCCGCTTTTCGGGGATTCGGTGCCACGGAGCTGAAGACGATGAAAATGTTCGGCATGACATTGCTTCTGAAATCCAAGTTGAGAAAATCGTGCAAAAAAATGTTTTTTCTCACAACGAAATTTAAATTTCAAAGTTTTTGAAATCGAAATTTTGATTTCTCCGATCCCCTAAAATTTATCCATAAAAATCATTAAAATTTTTAAAAAAATATTATAATTTAAGAAAAGGATCAAACATTCGATGGATATATCCAAATTTATATGGATGTTGTAAAGCCAACGTCGACCATAATTTTAAATGCTCATGAACTTGTTTTTTCTGCCAAAAAAAACTTTAAAGTATTTTCATATTTTCCGCCGTCAAATGGTAGCGCAGTAGTAAATGTTCTTGGATGGAAGGAATCACCTGAATCTGAAGCAATTATTATAAATTTGGAAAGAAAATTGAAAGAAGATGAAAAAATTGTGATAATTATAACATATTCTGGAAAAATTGGAGTTAATTCTGAAACGGGATTTTATAAATCTGTAAAAGATGGCGATATTGTATATGCAACAATGTTTCAAACAACGGGTGCCAGATCTGTCTTCCCATGTTTTGATGAACCTGAATATAAAGCAGAATTTAAAATTGAAATTGCAAAACCAAAGACATGGACGGCACTTTCAAATACGATGGAAGAAAATATTAAAGATTTGGGGTAATATATTAATAAATAATCTTAGCAAATTTATTAGCTTTAAACATTTTATAGAGATGGATATGATCGGGTAACTTTTGAAAAAACTCAAAAAATTTCAACTTATATGGTCGCATTTGCCATTGGAGATTTGGTTAAAATTGAAGGCAAAACTGCTGATGGAATTTTGGTAAATTTTTGTTTAAAAAAAGTTGGAATTTTCGTAAATTATTTTTAATTTCAAGACTCGAATTTGGACATTCCGTTCAGGAAAAAATCAAATGAAAGCAGGACTTGAAAGTGCCATAAAATGTACTGAAGTCATGACGAAATATACAAATTTTCCATTAAAATTTAAAAAAATGGGTAATTTTAATTTTTAAATTTAATTTTAATTATCACAAATATCTCATACAGATCACTTGGCAATCCCTGAAATGCATTATTTTGCAATGGAAAATCCTGGCCTTGTAATCTATGATCAAATAATGTTGTTGTTGGAAGATGACGAAGAAATTAGTTACAATAATCCAGAAGCTTTTAATCAATGGTACAGAATTTCATCAACAATTTGTCACGAAATGGCACATCAATGGTTTGGAAATCTTTTAACGAATAAATGGTGGGGGGATTCATGGCTTCATGAAGGATTTGCAAATTATTATGAAAGTTTTGCATTTTCTAAAGCTTTTCCAAAACAAAAAGATATTATTGTAAGTTTTGGGCTCTAGTGGTTATCAAAATTCGAAATTTTGTTAAATCCAATCAATGATCAATTTCGAATTAATTGATATCACTTGATATCTTTGGGATCAGTGATAATTGATTAAATTTAGGATATTCGAGCCGCTGCGGCTATACTTAAAAAAGTTGTTGGTTTGGCAAATCCAGAAGTTGAAGATCATCCAGTTATAACAAAAAATGGTGAATTTGATCGTAAGTTTCTATTTCAATTATGAAACATTTCATCTTCATCCAAATATATCCATTCAGAAATCACATATTACAAAGGTGGAGCAGTTTTACGACAATTGGAAGCAGTTATTTCACCAAAAGTTTTTCAAAAAGCTATTCAAAATTATATCAAAATTTTTGCAAATTCAAATGTAAATTCTGATGATTTTCTTCAAAAGATTCAAGAATCTGTTGATGAAACCGAATTAAAAGATTGGTGCGGGGAGCCTTTTAATGTTTCAAAGTTTATGGATTTATGGTTAAATGAAATTAGTTATCCATATTTACAAATTAATTTTATAAATGGCACTTTTGTAATGACACAAAATAATGTTTTAAAAACGTGGTGGCCACTTCCAATTTTTGTTCAATATGAAAATGATAAGAGAGATATGATTTGGTTAGCTCGTAAGTTGCTTTATTTGAAAGGTATCGGATGGAAAAAAATTAGCATAAATCAGTGGTACCGTATACCAAGGCCGTATTTAGGGGGGGATTCGGCACTTGTGGCCCCTCCGAAATTGAGGAATTTCCTTTGATCTTTTGCCGCTTAGTGTTGGCGGCGGCAAAAGATCAAAGGCGTGCCCCTCCGAATTTTTTTTCTGTATACGGCCTTGCCGTATACACTTGAAAGTACAGTAATACATTTAATTTTAGCCAATTACATGTGTAAAGATGGTCGAAAACTTCCAACAACAAAAATCATCAAATCTTCAACACTTTTTATCAATCCTGATTTACTTTTCATCGCAAAAATGAAATATTCCGTTGCAGCTGCCGAAACAATTTACAAAGCCTTAATTTCGAGCGATAAAACTCTTCAAATTTCCCCAGCTTCTCTTGCTATTTTTTATGATCGAATTGAAAAAAATGTTCATAATTACGATCATATCTATGATGAAATTTTTAGCCATCAAAAAAGTGCTAAAATTTATGATTTTTCACAAAGTTTAAAAATGTATGATTAAATTTTTGTCTTCACTTTTTCTGGATTTGCTTTAAAAATATTTTTGATTGAATGAAAAAAGCTTTAAATAAAAGTAGAGACCGGCAAGTGAAAAAAAAATTTTCGAAAAAATAAAAAATTTTGCTTTATTATAGTACTTTTGGGCCTGAATAAGAATAATATTAAAACAAAAAAGTAAAAAAATTAAGTTAAAGCGCCGAAAATGCCATCTGAAAATTCCAAAAAGCAAAATTTTTTGGTTGAAAAAAAGACACTTTTTCTTTCCTTTTTTTGCAACAAAAAAATGCATTTCCTTTATGCTCTTGAATGACGCTTCGCCAAAAACACCTTTTTTAGGCGATTTTGTATGGAAAAATGTGGGTTTTTGGGGAATATCATTTTTTCGCTCATCTTCGCACATAAGAAAAAAATACATGGGAATCAGGATTGAATTCTCTATCGAATTATATAAAATTTAGATTCAAACCTTCTCAAACCCGCTTTTTGTAGTTAAAACGATACAGTAATTTGGCATTTTCGGCACTTTGTCCAAGGCAAAAAAAATTTTTAAGTTGCATTTTCGGAATCAGCGTAAAAAATTACATCTAGAAGGTCTGATTATTAGGCCTTAACAAAAAATTTAATTTTTCATACTGTAACGAAAAAAATGACAAAAAAAGGAAAGAAAAAAATGTTCGCTGCCAGTGTCTAAATAAAAGTAACAAATAATTAATTATATGTAATTTTTTCTTTTTAAATTCCTATTACAAACAACGTGGCTTTCTTTTTGTAGCTTTTGTTGGAATTCTTCTTTTTTAAACATTTTATAACAAAAAAAAATACAAAAGCTTTCCCATAAAACATATGAGAGATCCCAAAATATTGATATACTTCGATATTCAAAAAATGATCAAAAACAATTAAAATTCAAAAAATGTAGAAAAATTGATTTTGACCCCACCTCAGTTTTTAAGCTGAGCTCTTAATCTTCAAGTTGAGGATACACACCTCCAGATGATTTAAGATCTTTCTTTCCGGGTGGCACAAGATGTTTTGGCTAAAAAATAAACAAAAATAAAAGAAAAATAGGGAAAGTGCTTACCAATTCATTGGGAAGTTCATGACCTTCAAGTTTAAGATTGATAAGATAATTTGCCAAAGCAAATTCATCAGCATCCAAGAATCCATCTTTATCAACATCAGCAAGCTTCCAAATTTTACCAAGGACGGGATTCGGAAGTTTTGATTTCAACATGTGTTCCTTTGCTGTTCTACCTAAAGCAATTTAATATATTTAATTACAGTAATCCGAAACAAGCAAAAACTTACCATTAACTTTTCCATCAACAAGATTAAGAGAATCAAATTCTTCATCATACTTTAAGCGTTCTCGTGAAACAATCCATTCAGATTCATCACGGCCTTTATCAAATCCTTCCGCGTTACCAAGTCCAAATGGTGTTTCACTTTCTGCTGCACAATCAAAAGCTCCACCATGTACACGTTCACGTTCTTTAGGAGCTAAACCATTTGAAACTTGAATTGCTTTTTCTTTTGAAATTTGTGCCATTAATCGAGCTAAAAAAACATGAAATAATGTACACAACAGTTTTTTGAAAACAATTCGGGAAATGACGTAATCCTTGTTAGTTACAAAGCTGAATCATTTCCGTGAGTTTCTTTTTTCGTGTTATTAGTTTTTTGTTTGAGAAATTATGAAATGCAATAAAAGTAAAAACTGTCAATGATGAATGACTACCGTAAACAAATAAAAGAACTCACCAATATCTGTAGCTAACATTTCATCAACAACTTTCAAAAGTTTTGGTTTATTTCCATTAAATTTTGCAAAATCAGCATCTTGTAAATGTTCACGCATTTTAGTAATATCAGGAAAATCACCAGGAATAATTTTATGTTCACGTTGAATTTTTTCATAAATTTTATCCAATTGTGCAATTAATTCCATCTTTTTCTTTTCTTTGCCAATCATGAATGGCATGCCTTCTCGGAGTTTAGCAATAATATGTGCATGAACTTTTGCTAATCTTGCACGTTTAATTAAATCATTCAATTTTCTTAATGCTGCATTACGAGGTAATGATTGAAGATCGGCAAAAAGATCATGTTGTTCATCTTGAAATAGGCGACGATTAACATCATAATGTAGTGGTTCGTTCCAAAAGGAACCAATATAAACCCGTGAAGTTTCTGGAGTTTTAAATACTTTTCCCAACGACCACATTAAGGCACCATAAACACGCATAAGCTGCTGGTGATCGATCATATCAGATTTGTTAAGAACAATACAATAGAGCGCTTAAATTCATCAGAAATATCTAATTTATGAGCATCAAACAATAAAATAATTCGATCAACACGTTCTGCAAACCATTCAAGTACACCACTAAAATCATATCCACGATCTAATCGTTGTTTTTCACCAGATAAAATACCTAAAAAATATATAATTTTTTTATTAAACAGCGACAGTAAAGAAAACACAAGTTACCAGGAGTATCAATAATTGTCACACTTGATAATACTTCATTTTTCAAGGTTGAACATTGAAAACGATTAAGGAAAGCATTTCCAAATTTTGACAATGCACGAAATTGCTTATTTTCATCTACAACCAATGCATTACCAGGTACAACCCCTTCTTCATCACCATTCATAACAGCAATAAAGCGGTCAGTTGTTGGCTCAGGGCCAATAAGAATTCCAGGAAAATCTTGTTCTAATAAATATCGAATAAATGTTGTTTTACCAGTTGAATATTGACCAACAAGAAGAATCATTGGTTTTGCAGTAAAATCAGCATCATCTAAAATATTTAAAAGGTTTTTGTTTATGTATTATTATATACGATTTTAATAAAAATATACCCAAAGCCGGTGAATGAAAATCATGAAATTTGTAATGTTCTTCCAATGGTAGCAATTTTTGTTTATAAATCTTTTTGAGGCCATCGCTAACTGTATCGTACACCTGAAAATAAATAATATAGCTAACAATGAAAAAACAAAGACTGTTTAATTTTTAAACAATGACTTGGAGAATGAAAAACCTCTAGAGATGTACAATGTAATTAAAATAAAATTAATTATATTGAACTAAATCAAATGTCACAAATTAAATTATCAAATAGTTATGATGAAATTTTCCAGATTCATCATTCAAAATATTATCCAAAGAAAAGAAGTGAACAATGCTCCCTCGAATGTTTTATGTATGAAGATCGACTTTTACAAAATTCAAATTATCTGGAAGACACGGTGCTCCTGAAAAAAGATGTTGGTGATGTCAAAATTGCTACTCATCGCAAAAAACTTCTTAAAAATCTGCAACTTCTTCTTGGAGGGCTATATATAGAAAAAAAATCCAAGGGCGCACATATTTGATCTGTTGCCGCTTACGGCAAAACATCAAGGGATAACAACGGAAATTCTCCAATTTCAGGGGGGCATGGTCCCCCCAAAGTCTCTCTCACCTTAAATCCGGCTAGCAGGTGATTCACGTCATGATAAAACGTCTTTAGCATCCTGGAAAAGCTACTGGAAATAATTAAATGTTTTACGTTATGACATAAAATGTTATGTATAATTTTTTTCTTTTAATAAATATTTTACTTTTTCTCAACCCTATAAAACCCCAAATGACTTACACTACAGCTTCTTTGAATCATAAATCGATATCCCATGTTCTTCAGCAACATGTCAACTACGAACAACAAATTTGAAATGAATATATTCGAATGGATCGAATAACAAAAATATTCCATTCAAAAACGTTCCCGAGCAGCCCTGAACTAATTTTTCTTCACGCGAAAATACCATTTCTATTGTCGTTTTTTGTGACACACTAGGAGCCGACAAAATAAAAGCCTCATCACAACTCTGGTCATATAAAACAAAATATCATAAAAAAACGTCATTTAAAAAAAATTTGTTACATGTAATGTATACATGAACCAAATATATTAGTAATATTACAGTGCTGGACATAATTATAAAATCAAGGTTTTTTTTGGGCATTATCCAAAAACTGACAATTATTTAAAGAAACTTTTATTGCCATCTTTTTCAGCATGGTCGAAAACCTAGAAACCCAAATTATTAAGATTTTACTTCTTCTGGTTTTCGTTTCGGGACCAGAAGTTTTAAAAATGCCTTGGACATAATTATAAAATCAAAACATTTAATCAAAAAATTAATAAGAAAATTAAAGAAAATCTCATTAAAACCATGTTTAATAATTAGTAGCTTTACTATCTTTATGAATAACTTCGACATTTCAATCTTCCGTGCTTTCAATTTGATTTTTATAGATAATGATTAAAGGTTATACCCCAACATGGAAACATTCAATTTAAATTCCAAAGACAGTTCCAATTTGACTCAAATTAATATAAACATGTCAAAAAACAGTTCTTTGTATTATTTTGATTAAAGTTAGGCCCTTTTAAACTATAAAAAAGTGAAAAATTTTGATTTTATTATGTTTAAACCATGTTGTAGTACTAGTTGGAACATTTATAAATCCATTTATTTCTGTATTAATGTAAGGAAATCGGTTTATTAAGCCTGTATTTAATTTATCACTCTTACAGCAAGAACTGTAGACTGATGTCTTTAAAAATAACAAAAATACCGATTAGTTAAAGGCTTAAAGGCATTTTTAAATCATTAAAGAAAGTGCATGATTTTTGTTAACGGCCGTTATCTTTTTTTTGACGAGAATTAGTAAAGTATGTGTTGTTATAATGAATTTTCTGTATTTATGAGTATTTTACGCCAAATAACTCTGGCATTTATAAAGAAAAATAATTAGTCGCATGATTTTAAATGAACGAGGTGTTTTCACCGAATTTTTTTAACTTTGATATTGCACTATAATGTGCCGTGTGAGCCATGTGGAGTATCAAAAGTTATTGAAAAATAATCTTTTTCTGTTTAATTGAAGAAATCGTTCATTTTACTGCATATTCCATACATTAATACAGAAATAAATGGATTTATAAATGTTCCAACTAGTACTACAACATGGTTTAAACATAATAAAATCAAAATTTTTCACTTTTTTATAGTTTAAAAGGGCCTAACTTTAATCAAAATAATACAAAGAACTGTTTTTTGACATGTTTATATTAATTTGAGTCAAATTGGAACTGTCTTTGGAATTTAAATTGAATGTTTCCATGTTGGGGTATAACCTTTAATCATTATCTATAAAAATCAAATTGAAAGCACGGAAGATTGAAATGTCGAAGTTATTCATAAAGATAGTAAAGCTACTAATTATTAAACATGGTTTTAATGAGATTTTCTTTAATTTTCTTATTAATTTTTTGATTAAATGTTTTGATTTTATAATTATGTCCAAGGCATTTTTAAAACTTCTGGTCCCGAAACGAAAACCAGAAGAAGTAAAATCTTAATAATTTGGGTTTCTAGGTTTTCGACCATGCTGAAAAAGATGGCAATAAAAGTTTCTTTAAATAATTGTCAGTTTTTGGATAATGCCCAAAAAAAACCTTGATTTTATAATTATGTCCAGCACTGTATTACACCAAAACTAATTTTTAAATTATTTTTTGTTGTAAATTATTTTTTATAAAAATTAAAATTACAATGGGTGAAAAAAGTTTCTGTACACTTTTAGTCGAGGAAAGTCGAGAAAAGTCGAGCGAAGTCGAGGAAAGTCGAGATTATCAAATTTATTTATTTTCGCATTAAATTTAGTAATTTTTTGTAAAATTTTGTGGTAATAAATTTTTGGGAGTATAAGGAATCAAGTAGTACGAAGATTCTGAAGTTTTTCATGGATTCTGTGACAGATTCTTAGCGGATTCAGACTCCAAAAAAAATTTTTTTGCCATGAAGTGTTTTTGGGGTAAAAAAATGCGGAAAATCTAAAAATAGAGGCGCTTTTTTGATTTGAGGAATCTGAAGGCCGATTCTGGGTAGATTCTGACTCCGAATATTTTTGTGTGCTATGAATTATGTCTAAGGTTCATTTTTTTCGCTGATTATAATAATAGGGGCAGTTTTTGTTTAGTAATAAGTGGTAATATGTGGTAAAATGTTAAAATTTTATGAAATATTTTTTTTATTGTTTTAGAAGGTAGTTTTATGATGCGATTGGGGTAATAGATATGTTTTTCGTGGAATAAAGAGTAAATGAAGCCGACCGCTAAAAAAAACAGTAAAAAAATATTTCATAAAATTTTAACATTTTACCACATATTACCACTTATTACTAAACAAAAACTGCCCCTATTATTATAATCAGCGAAAAAAATGAACCTTAGACATAATTCATAGCACACAAAAATATTCGGAGTCAGAATCTACCCAGAATCGGCCTTCAGATTCCTCAAATCAAAAAAGCGCCTCTATTTTTAGATTTTCCGCATTTTTTTACCCCAAAAACACTTCATGGCAAAAAAATTTTTTTTGGAGTCTGAATCCGCTAAGAATCTGTCACAGAATCCATGAAAAACTTCAGAATCTTCGTACTACTTGATTCCTTATACTCCCAAAAATTTATTACCACAAAATTTTACAAAAAATTACTAAATTTAATGCGAAAATAAATAAATTTGATAATCTCGACTTTCCTCGACTTCGCTCGACTTTTCTCGACTTTCCTCGACTAAAAGTGTACAGAAACTTTTTTCACCCATTGTATGATTAAAAACGATGATAGAGGATGTGTTGAAGTGCCCTGTGAAAGATTTTTGCATAAAAATCGGTTTATCACTATTTTCTGTCAAGATCAAAAGAACCGCCTACAGTAATTTCACAATAAAGGTAAAAAAGTTTGTTAATGACTCCAAAGCATATCTGTTGTAATCCACTTTTTGGAATTTATTTTAGCCAAAATTCTACCCTAAGATTTCATTATTGGGAAGAAAAAAATAATGGAATTTCACAAAATCATAATATTATAATTGCCGATAATCAAATAGCCAGCTTAGATTTTAAAATAAATATTTTTCATTACATTGGTAATGCTTCCTTCATCTTTAGAAATAACGCCCACAAAAGTGTTAAAACAAATTTTTACGCAAATACTTCTATGTGAAATAGCAGGTCTTTGCATAGGTCATTAAATTTACAAGAATTAAAAAAAATGTTGTACATTTAACAATTATTCCTATTACTGCAACAGATAGTAAAGATGGAGGTACAAACAATTATTTGACATTACCATCGATTTCGCAATCCTTTTTTAGCTATTAATAAGCAAAATAAAACATTTTTGCTGTCCCTTATTTTTTATATCCCTCATTTCCACCTTTTCCACCTTTTTCACACTCGTTCCACTTGAACTTCCACCTTTTCACCTTTTCACGTACCCCTTTAAAAATATTTTTGATTGAATGAAAAAAGCTTTAAATAAAAGTAACAAATAATTATATGTAATTTTTTCTTTTTAGATTCCTATTACAACGTGCTTTCATTTTGTAGCTTTTGTTGGAATTCTTCTTTTTTAAACATTTTATATTTTTAACATTTTATTTATATTAAGCTGAGCTCTTAATCTTCAAGTTGAGGATACACACCTCCAGATGATTTAAGATCTTTCTTTCCGGGTGGCACAAGATGTTTTGGCTAAAAAATAAACAAAAATAAAAGAAAAATAGGGAAAGTGCTTACCAATTCATTGGGAAGTTCATGACCTTCAAGTTTAAGATTGATAAGATAATTTGCCAAAGCAAATTCATCAGCATCCAAGAATCCATCTTTATCAACATCAGCAAGCTTCCAAATTTTACCAAGGACGGGATTCGGAAGTTTTGATTTCAACATGTGTTCCTTTGCTGTTCTACCTAAAGCAATTTAATATATTTAATTACAGTAATCCGAAACAAGCAAAAACTTACCATTAACTTTTCCATCAACAAGATTAAGAGAATCAAATTCTTCATCATACTTTAAGCGTTCTCGTGAAACAATCCATTCAGATTCATCACGGCCTTTATCAAATCCTTCCGCGTTACCAAGTCCAAATGGTGTTTCACTTTCTGCTGCACAATCAAAAGCTCCACCATGTACACGTTCACGTTCTTTAGGAGCTAAACCATTTGAAACTTGAATTGCTTTTTCTTTTGAAATTTGTGCCATTAATCGAGCTAAAAAAACATGAAATAATGTACACAACAGTTTTTTGAAAACAATTCGGGAAATGACGTAATCCTTGTTAGTTACAAAGCTGAATCATTTCCGTGAGTTTCTTTTTTCGTGTTATTAGTTTTTTGTTTGAGAAATTATGAAATGCAATAAAAGTAAAAACTGTCAATGATGAATGACTACCGTAAACAAATAAAAGAACTCACCAATATCTGTAGCTAACATTTCATCAACAACTTTCAAAAGTTTTGGTTTATTTCCATTAAATTTTGCAAAATCAGCATCTTGTAAATGTTCACGCATTTTAGTAATATCAGGAAAATCACCAGGAATAATTTTATGTTCACGTTGAATTTTTTCATAAATTTTATCCAATTGTGCAATTAATTCCATCTTTTTCTTTTCTTTGCCAATCATGAATGGCATGCCTTCTCGGAGTTTAGCAATAATATGTGCATGAACTTTTGCTAATCTTGCACGTTTAATTAAATCATTCAATTTTCTTAATGCTGCATTACGAGGTAATGATTGAAGATCGGCAAAAAGATCATGTTGTTCATCTTGAAATAGGCGACGATTAACATCATAATGTAGTGGTTCGTTCCAAAAGGAACCAATATAAACCCGTGAAGTTTCTGGAGTTTTAAATACTTTTCCCAACGACCACATTAAGGCACCATAAACACGCATAAGCTGCTGGTGATCGATCATATCAGATTTGTTAAGAACAATACGAATTTTATCTTCATTGCCTAAAATAGAAAATAATATATAAAAAGTACAGTAGATTTTCAAAAAAAAATGTTTTTAAAGAACATTATTCTGATATGTAATTCAAAGCAGTATTCTTTCTTGCAATCAAAGAATATCTAAACAAAATGCTGACTTTTACGTCGTTTTCATTTAATATATATATAAAAACGACGTACCTGATAATGCTTCAATAGAGCGCTTAAATTCATCAGAAATATCTAATTTATGAGCATCAAACAATAAAATAATTCGATCAACACGTTCTGCAAACCATTCAAGTACACCACTAAAATCATATCCACGATCTAATCGTTGTTTTTCACCAGATAAAATACCTAAAAAATATATAATTTTTTTATTAAACAGCGACAGTAAAGAAAACACAAGTTACCAGGAGTATCAATAATTGTCACACTTGATAATACTTCATTTTTCAAGGTTGAACATTGAAAACGATTAAGGAAAGCATTTCCAAATTTTGACAATGCACGAAATTGCTTATTTTCATCTACAACCAATGCATTACCAGGTACAACCCCTTCTTCATCACCATTCATAACAGCAATAAAGCGGTCAGTTGTTGGCTCAGGGCCAATAAGAATTCCAGGAAAATCTTGTTCTAATAAATATCGAATAAATGTTGTTTTACCAGTTGAATATTGACCAACAAGAAGAATCATTGGTTTTGCAGTAAAATCAGCATCATCTAAAATATTTAAAAGGTTTTTGTTTATGTATTATTATATACGATTTTAATAAAAATATACCCAAAGCCGGTGAATGAAAATCATGAAATTTGTAATGTTCTTCCAATGGTAGCAATTTTTGTTTATAAATCTTTTTGAGGCCATCGCTAACTGTATCGTACACCTGAAAATAAATAATATAGCTAACAATGAAAAAACAAAGACTGTTTAATTTTTAAACAATGACTTGGAGAATGAAAAACCTCTAGAGATGTACAATGTAATTAAAATAAAATTAATTATATTGAACTAAATCAAATGTCACAAATTAAATTATCAAATAGTTATGATGAAATTTTCCAGATTCATCATTCAAAATATTATCCAAAGAAAAGAAGTGAACAATGCTCCCTCGAATGTTTTATGTATGAAGATCGACTTTTACAAAATTCAAATTATCTGGAAGACACGGTGCTCCTGAAAAAAGATGTTGGTGATGTCAAAATTGCTACTCATCGCAAAAAACTTCTTAAAAATCTGCAACTTCTTCTTGGAGGGCTATATATAGAAAAAAAATCCAAGGGCGCACATATTTGATCTGTTGCCGCTTACGGCAAAACATCAAGGGATAACAACGGAAATTCTCCAATTTCAGGGGGGCATGGTCCCCCCAAAGTCTCTCTCACCTTAAATCCGGCTAGCAGGTGATTCACGTCATGATAAAACGTCTTTAGCATCCTGGAAAAGCTACTGGAAATAATTAAATGTTTTACGTTATGACATAAAATGTTATGTATAATTTTTTTCTTTTAATAAATATTTTACTTTTTCTCAACCCTATAAAACCCCAAATGACTTACACTACAGCTTCTTTGAATCATAAATCGATATCCCATGTTCTTCAGCAACATGTCAACTACGAACAACAAATTTGAAATGAATATATTCGAATGGATCGAATAACAAAAATATTCCATTCAAAAACGTTCCCGAGCAGCCCTGAACTAATTTTTCTTCACGCGAAAATACCATTTCTATTGTCGTTTTTTGTGACACACTAGGAGCCGACAAAATAAAAGCCTCATCACAACTCTGGTCATATAAAACAAAATATCATAAAAAAACGTCATTTAAAAAAAATTTGTTACATGTAATGTATACATGAACCAAATATATTAGTAATATTACAGTGCTGGACATAATTATAAAATCAAGGTTTTTTTTGGGCATTATCCAAAAACTGACAATTATTTAAAGAAACTTTTATTGCCATCTTTTTCAGCATGGTCGAAAACCTAGAAACCCAAATTATTAAGATTTTACTTCTTCTGGTTTTCGTTTCGGGACCAGAAGTTTTAAAAATGCCTTGGACATAATTATAAAATCAAAACATTTAATCAAAAAATTAATAAGAAAATTAAAGAAAATCTCATTAAAACCATGTTTAATAATTAGTAGCTTTACTATCTTTATGAATAACTTCGACATTTCAATCTTCCGTGCTTTCAATTTGATTTTTATAGATAATGATTAAAGGTTATACCCCAACATGGAAACATTCAATTTAAATTCCAAAGACAGTTCCAATTTGACTCAAATTAATATAAACATGTCAAAAAACAGTTCTTTGTATTATTTTGATTAAAGTTAGGCCCTTTTAAACTATAAAAAAGTGAAAAATTTTGATTTTATTATGTTTAAACCATGTTGTAGTACTAGTTGGAACATTTATAAATCCATTTATTTCTGTATTAATGTAAGGAAATCGGTTTATTAAGCCTGTATTTAATTTATCACTCTTACAGCAAGAACTGTAGACTGATGTCTTTAAAAATAACAAAAATACCGATTAGTTAAAGGCTTAAAGGCATTTTTAAATCATTAAAGAAAGTGCATGATTTTTGTTAACGGCCGTTATCTTTTTTTTGACGAGAATTAGTAAAGTATGTGTTGTTATAATGAATTTTCTGTATTTATGAGTATTTTACGCCAAATAACTCTGGCATTTATAAAGAAAAATAATTAGTCGCATGATTTTAAATGAACGAGGTGTTTTCACCGAATTTTTTTAACTTTGATATTGCACTATAATGTGCCGTGTGAGCCATGTGGAGTATCAAAAGTTATTGAAAAATAATCTTTTTCTGTTTAATTGAAGAAATCGTTCATTTTACTGCATATTCCATACATTAATACAGAAATAAATGGATTTATAAATGTTCCAACTAGTACTACAACATGGTTTAAACATAATAAAATCAAAATTTTTCACTTTTTTATAGTTTAAAAGGGCCTAACTTTAATCAAAATAATACAAAGAACTGTTTTTTGACATGTTTATATTAATTTGAGTCAAATTGGAACTGTCTTTGGAATTTAAATTGAATGTTTCCATGTTGGGGTATAACCTTTAATCATTATCTATAAAAATCAAATTGAAAGCACGGAAGATTGAAATGTCGAAGTTATTCATAAAGATAGTAAAGCTACTAATTATTAAACATGGTTTTAATGAGATTTTCTTTAATTTTCTTATTAATTTTTTGATTAAATGTTTTGATTTTATAATTATGTCCAAGGCATTTTTAAAACTTCTGGTCCCGAAACGAAAACCAGAAGAAGTAAAATCTTAATAATTTGGGTTTCTAGGTTTTCGACCATGCTGAAAAAGATGGCAATAAAAGTTTCTTTAAATAATTGTCAGTTTTTGGATAATGCCCAAAAAAAACCTTGATTTTATAATTATGTCCAGCACTGTATTACACCAAAACTAATTTTTAAATTATTTTTTGTTGTAAATTATTTTTTATAAAAATTAAAATTACAATGGGTGAAAAAAGTTTCTGTACACTTTTAGTCGAGGAAAGTCGAGAAAAGTCGAGCGAAGTCGAGGAAAGTCGAGATTATCAAATTTATTTATTTTCGCATTAAATTTAGTAATTTTTTGTAAAATTTTGTGGTAATAAATTTTTGGGAGTATAAGGAATCAAGTAGTACGAAGATTCTGAAGTTTTTCATGGATTCTGTGACAGATTCTTAGCGGATTCAGACTCCAAAAAAAATTTTTTTGCCATGAAGTGTTTTTGGGGTAAAAAAATGCGGAAAATCTAAAAATAGAGGCGCTTTTTTGATTTGAGGAATCTGAAGGCCGATTCTGGGTAGATTCTGACTCCGAATATTTTTGTGTGCTATGAATTATGTCTAAGGTTCATTTTTTTCGCTGATTATAATAATAGGGGCAGTTTTTGTTTAGTAATAAGTGGTAATATGTGGTAAAATGTTAAAATTTTATGAAATATTTTTTTTATTGTTTTAGAAGGTAGTTTTATGATGCGATTGGGGTAATAGATATGTTTTTCGTGGAATAAAGAGTAAATGAAGCCGACCGCTAAAAAAAACAGTAAAAAAATATTTCATAAAATTTTAACATTTTACCACATATTACCACTTATTACTAAACAAAAACTGCCCCTATTATTATAATCAGCGAAAAAAATGAACCTTAGACATAATTCATAGCACACAAAAATATTCGGAGTCAGAATCTACCCAGAATCGGCCTTCAGATTCCTCAAATCAAAAAAGCGCCTCTATTTTTAGATTTTCCGCATTTTTTTACCCCAAAAACACTTCATGGCAAAAAAATTTTTTTTGGAGTCTGAATCCGCTAAGAATCTGTCACAGAATCCATGAAAAACTTCAGAATCTTCGTACTACTTGATTCCTTATACTCCCAAAAATTTATTACCACAAAATTTTACAAAAAATTACTAAATTTAATGCGAAAATAAATAAATTTGATAATCTCGACTTTCCTCGACTTTTCTCGACTTTCCTCGACTAAAAGTGTACAGAAACTTTTTTCACCCATTGTATGATTAAAAACGATGATAGAGGATGTGTTGAAGTGCCCTGTGAAAGATTTTTGCATAAAAATCGGTTTATCACTATTTTCTGTCAAGATCAAAAGAACCGCCTACAGTAATTTCACAATAAAGGTAAAAAAGTTTGTTAATGACTCCAAAGCATATCTGTTGTAATCCACTTTTTGGAATTTATTTTAGCCAAAATTCTACCCTAAGATTTCATTATTGGGAAGAAAAAAATAATGGAATTTCACAAAATCATAATATTATAATTGCCGATAATCAAATAGCCAGCTTAGATTTTAAAATAAATATTTTTCATTACATTGGTAATGCTTCCTTCATCTTTAGAAATAACGCCCACAAAAGTGTTAAAACAAATTTTTACGCAAATACTTCTATGTGAAATAGCAGGTCTTTGCATAGGTCATTAAATTTACAAGAATTAAAAAAAATGTTGTACATTTAACAATTATTCCTATTACTGCAACAGATAGTAAAGATGGAGGTACAAACAATTATTTGACATTACCATCGATTTCGCAATCCTTTTTTAGCTATTAATAAGCAAAATAAAACATTTTTGCTGTCCCTTATTTTTTATATCCCTCATTTCCACCTTTTCCACCTTTTTCACACTCGTTCCACTTGAACTTCCACCTTTTCACCTTTTCACGTACCCCTTTAAAAATATTTTTGATTGAATGAAAAAAGCTTTAAATAAAAGTAACAAATAATTATATGTAATTTTTTCTTTTTAGATTCCTATTACAACGTGCTTTCATTTTGTAGCTTTTGTTGGAATTCTTCTTTTTTAAACATTTTATATTTTTAACATTTTATTTATATTAAGCTGAGCTCTTAATCTTCAAGTTGAGGATACACACCTCCAGATGATTTAAGATCTTTCTTTCCGGGTGGCACAAGATGTTTTGGCTAAAAAATAAACAAAAATAAAAGAAAAATAGGGAAAGTGCTTACCAATTCATTGGGAAGTTCATGACCTTCAAGTTTAAGATTGATAAGATAATTTGCCAAAGCAAATTCATCAGCATCCAAGAATCCATCTTTATCAACATCAGCAAGCTTCCAAATTTTACCAAGGACGGGATTCGGAAGTTTTGATTTCAACATGTGTTCCTTTGCTGTTCTACCTAAAGCAATTTAATATATTTAATTACAGTAATCCGAAACAAGCAAAAACTTACCATTAACTTTTCCATCAACAAGATTAAGAGAATCAAATTCTTCATCATACTTTAAGCGTTCTCGTGAAACAATCCATTCAGATTCATCACGGCCTTTATCAAATCCTTCCGCGTTACCAAGTCCAAATGGTGTTTCACTTTCTGCTGCACAATCAAAAGCTCCACCATGTACACGTTCACGTTCTTTAGGAGCTAAACCATTTGAAACTTGAATTGCTTTTTCTTTTGAAATTTGTGCCATTAATCGAGCTAAAAAAACATGAAATAATGTACACAACAGTTTTTTGAAAACAATTCGGGAAATGACGTAATCCTTGTTAGTTACAAAGCTGAATCATTTCCGTGAGTTTCTTTTTTCGTGTTATTAGTTTTTTGTTTGAGAAATTATGAAATGCAATAAAAGTAAAAACTGTCAATGATGAATGACTACCGTAAACAAATAAAAGAACTCACCAATATCTGTAGCTAACATTTCATCAACAACTTTCAAAAGTTTTGGTTTATTTCCATTAAATTTTGCAAAATCAGCATCTTGTAAATGTTCACGCATTTTAGTAATATCAGGAAAATCACCAGGAATAATTTTATGTTCACGTTGAATTTTTTCATAAATTTTATCCAATTGTGCAATTAATTCCATCTTTTTCTTTTCTTTGCCAATCATGAATGGCATGCCTTCTCGGAGTTTAGCAATAATATGTGCATGAACTTTTGCTAATCTTGCACGTTTAATTAAATCATTCAATTTTCTTAATGCTGCATTACGAGGTAATGATTGAAGATCGGCAAAAAGATCATGTTGTTCATCTTGAAATAGGCGACGATTAACATCATAATGTAGTGGTTCGTTCCAAAAGGAACCAATATAAACCCGTGAAGTTTCTGGAGTTTTAAATACTTTTCCCAACGACCACATTAAGGCACCATAAACACGCATAAGCTGCTGGTGATCGATCATATCAGATTTGTTAAGAACAATACGAATTTTATCTTCATTGCCTAAAATAGAAAATAATATATAAAAAGTACAGTAGATTTTCAAAAAAAAATGTTTTTAAAGAACATTATTCTGATATGTAATTCAAAGCAGTATTCTTTCTTGCAATCAAAGAATATCTAAACAAAATGCTGACTTTTACGTCGTTTTCATTTAATATATATATAAAAACGACGTACCTGATAATGCTTCAATAGAGCGCTTAAATTCATCAGAAATATCTAATTTATGAGCATCAAACAATAAAATAATTCGATCAACACGTTCTGCAAACCATTCAAGTACACCACTAAAATCATATCCACGATCTAATCGTTGTTTTTCACCAGATAAAATACCTAAAAAATATATAATTTTTTTATTAAACAGCGACAGTAAAGAAAACACAAGTTACCAGGAGTATCAATAATTGTCACACTTGATAATACTTCATTTTTCAAGGTTGAACATTGAAAACGATTAAGGAAAGCATTTCCAAATTTTGACAATGCACGAAATTGCTTATTTTCATCTACAACCAATGCATTACCAGGTACAACCCCTTCTTCATCACCATTCATAACAGCAATAAAGCGGTCAGTTGTTGGCTCAGGGCCAATAAGAATTCCAGGAAAATCTTGTTCTAATAAATATCGAATAAATGTTGTTTTACCAGTTGAATATTGACCAACAAGAAGAATCATTGGTTTTGCAGTAAAATCAGCATCATCTAAAATATTTAAAAGGTTTTTGTTTATGTATTATTATATACGATTTTAATAAAAATATACCCAAAGCCGGTGAATGAAAATCATGAAATTTGTAATGTTCTTCCAATGGTAGCAATTTTTGTTTATAAATCTTTTTGAGGCCATCGCTAACTGTATCGTACACCTGAAAATAAATAATATAGCTAACAATGAAAAAACAAAGACTGTTTAATTTTTAAACAATGACTTGGAGAATGAAAAACCTCTAGAGATGTACAATGTAATTAAAATAAAATTAATTATATTGAACTAAATCAAATGTCACAAATTAAATTATCAAATAGTTATGATGAAATTTTCCAGATTCATCATTCAAAATATTATCCAAAGAAAAGAAGTGAACAATGCTCCCTCGAATGTTTTATGTATGAAGATCGACTTTTACAAAATTCAAATTATCTGGAAGACACGGTGCTCCTGAAAAAAGATGTTGGTGATGTCAAAATTGCTACTCATCGCAAAAAACTTCTTAAAAATCTGCAACTTCTTCTTGGAGGGCTATATATAGAAAAAAAATCCAAGGGCGCACATATTTGATCTGTTGCCGCTTACGGCAAAACATCAAGGGATAACAACGGAAATTCTCCAATTTCAGGGGGGCATGGTCCCCCCAAAGTCTCTCTCACCTTAAATCCGGCTAGCAGGTGATTCACGTCATGATAAAACGTCTTTAGCATCCTGGAAAAGCTACTGGAAATAATTAAATGTTTTACGTTATGACATAAAATGTTATGTATAATTTTTTTCTTTTAATAAATATTTTACTTTTTCTCAACCCTATAAAACCCCAAATGACTTACACTACAGCTTCTTTGAATCATAAATCGATATCCCATGTTCTTCAGCAACATGTCAACTACGAACAACAAATTTGAAATGAATGGATCGAATAACAAAAATATTCCATTCAAAAACGTTCCCAAGCAGCCCTGAACTAATTTTTCTTCACGCGAAAATACCATTTCTATTGTCGTTTTTTGTGACACACCAGGAGCCGACAAAATAAAAGCCTCATCACAACTCTGGTCATACAAAACAAAATATCATAAAAAAACGTCATTTAAAAAACAATTTGTTACATGTAATGTATACATGAACCAAATATATTAGTAATATATTACACCAAAACTATTTTTTAAATTATTTTTTGTTGTAAATTATTTTTTATAAAAATTAAAATTAATCCACTTTTTGGAATTTATTTTAGCCAAAATTCTACCCTAAGATTTCATTATTGGGAAGAAAAAAATAATGGAATTTCACAAAATCATAATATTATAATTGCCGATAATCAAATAGCCAGCTTAGATTTTAAAATAAATATTTTTCATTACATTGGTAATGCTTCCTTCATCTTTAGAAATAACGCCCACAAAAGTGTTAAAACAAATTTTTACGCAAATACTTCTATGTGAAATAGCAGGTCTTTGCATAGGTCATTAAATTTACAAGAATTAAAAAAAATGTTGTACATTTAACAATTATTCCTATTACTGCAACAGATAGTAAAGATGGAGGTACAAACAATTATTTGACATTATCATCGATTTCGCAATCCTTTTTTAGCTATCAATAAGCAAAATAAAACATTTTTGCTGTCCCTTATTTTTTTTATCCCTCATAATGAGGGCCTCATTTCCACCTTTTTCACCTTTTTCACACTCGTTCCACTTGAACTTCCATTTCCACCTTTTCACGTACCCCTTTAAAAATATTTTTGATTGAATGAAAAAAGCTTTAAATAAAAGTAACAAATAATTATATGTAATTTTTTCTTTTTAAATTCCTATTACAACGTGACTTTCTTTTTGTAGCTTTTGTTGGAATTCTTCTTTTTTAAACATTTTATAACAAAAAAAATACAAAAACTTTCCCATAAAGCAACATTGTTTTAAAAATAAAAAAGACACTAATTGGATCAGATTTTTTTGCTTTGTTTTAAATAACAAATAGCTTATCAATTAAACCATAGACTATAAATGTAAGCAAAAATAGTAACAAAAATGTGAAAACCATGGAGCCTTATCAGTTCTTGGCAGTGCTGATAATTACATTGTTTTCTTGCTGTTGTTGCAATGCTTCTCTTGATTCCCGTAACAATAATATTCGAAGATTATCAGGAAATTTAAAACCTGATTTTTATACCATTCGAATTCATCCATTTTTTGATGCTCCTGGTGTAACATTTGATCCAGGTTTGTTTCTTTGAGGAAATTTTTGTAATTAAATTATTTAAAATTTTAAGAAAGAAATCAAACTTTTGATGGCGATGTTACAATTTTTGCTAACGTTTTACACCCAACTACAACTATCATTTTAAATGCCATGAATTTGACATTTCCATGTGCCAATAAAAATGTCATCTTTTCAAACACTGAAATGAAAGCAATCAAAATTATCAACTTTTTGATAACACCTGAAAATCAAACAATTACAATTGATTTGGAGAGACAATTACAGCAAAATGAAAGTATTACCATTAAGCTAAAGTATATCGGTCAAATAGGAGATAATACACAATTTGGACTTTTTAAATCCACACCCGACAAAGAATGGGCAACAGAAGATGAATATGACGATGTGGTGTATGTAACACAATTTGAAACCACCGGTGCAAGATATGTTTTTCCATCTTTTGATGAGCCAGATTATAAAGCAACATTTCAAGTTACAATTGTTAAACCCAAACAATGGGTTGCACTTTCAAATACTTTTAATTTCACAATCACTGATATCGGGTAGGTACAAATTTAATCAAAAACTACAGCAATCCCTAAAAATATTACAGTAACGGCTATGAAGAAGTTTTTTTTATAAACACTGAAATTATTTCAACATATTTGGTTGCATTTGGAATTGGAGATTTAATTTCTGTTACAGGATATACAGCTGATTATATTGTCGTAAGTCACATATTTGTTGTAATATTTTTGTTAAAAATTTTCAACTCTAACTTTTAGACTCGTATTTGGTCAACCCGTTCTGGAAAAGATTTAATGGCAGCTGCCCTTGAAAGTGCCATCAAATGTACTGATGCCATTACAAAATATACAAATTTTACATTACCTTTATTAAAAATTGGTAAATTTAATTTTAGTAATTTAACACAAAAAAACCTTCTTTTTTTAGATCATTTAGCTGTGCCTTGGTTTGGAGGGGCGATGGAAAATTTCGGGCTTATTGTTTACGGAAGAAATCTTTTATTGTTTAATCCAAAAGTTGAAAAGTTACGTCAATGGCTTCAAAGAACAAGTATAATTTGTCATGAATTATCACATCATTGGTTTGGGGATATGGTAACAAATAAATGGTGGGGGGATATATTTATTCATGAAGGGTTTGCTGATTTCTTTCAAAATAAAGCAATGGCTTTGGCATATCCAAAAGAAAAAGAATATATGGTTGGTTAAAAATTTAATAAATAAAAAATTTAACAAAAAAAATCGGGCTCAGCCGGTGATCGAAACCGGGACCTCTCGCACCCAAAGCGAGAATCATACCACTAGACCACTAAGCCAACACACTCGAGCTCAAAAAAATGAAAGAAAAGACGAATGCAAAAAAAATAAACTTTACTGCAAAAATAAAAAAAACAAATGTTTTTTAAATTTTAGGATTTAGAATTTGCACAAGATAATGTTGAAGAATTTATATGGAATGACAAGGATGTCAACTATTCTCATCCAATAATAACTAAAAATGGCAGCTTTGATGGTACCATTTATTTAAAGAAAAAAAATATATGCAAAAAATTTAATTTTTAGCTATTACATATCAGATGGGTGGTGCAGTAATTCGTCAATTGGAAGCTGTAATAACACCAGAAGTTTTACAAAAAGGATTACAAAAATATATTAAAAAGTATCGGTTTTCAAATGCCATTTATCAACAACTTCTTGATGAAATTCAAAGTAGCGTTGATGAAACAAAATTGAAAGATTGGTGCGGGGAATCTTTTAATGTTACATCATTTTTGAAATTATGGTTGAATCAAAAAGGTCATCCACATTTAAATGTAGATTTTTTAAATGGCACATTTTTTATTACTCAACATGTCCAAAATGGCACAGATGAAAAGTTATGGCCTTTGCCAATTTTTGTTCAATTAACTAATAATCAAAAACGTCTATTTTGGTCAGCTCGTAAGTTTTCCTAAAAGCATCTACCCAAAATTACAGTATCCATATTTTTTAGCAAAATACGCTTGTAAAAACGGCAAAATTCTTCCAAAAATTTTAAAAATCAAAACTTCGGCACTTTTTATTAATCGTGACGTGCTTGCCGTAACGAAAGCATATTATTCTAAAAGTGCCATTGAAGCTATTGTTGATGCTTTAACTTCTTTTACCACAAATCTTCAACTTTCCCCGGCATCTCTTTATCTCTTTAGCAATGATATCTTTTCAAGCGCCGAAATAGATGCTTCAAAAGAACATTTAATGAAAATTGTTGAAAATATTTTTATGTATCAAAGAAAAGTTTTTTCCTACGGAATCTTTGAAGTTTTTACAGATTTAATTGAAAAATGGCTTGAAAGTGGAAAATTTAATAATGTTATTGAGCATTTGCAACAATCAAATAATAGAATTCTTTGAATTTATATGTTTCTTTTACTGTAAAAGTTTTGCAAAAATAAATAAATTTAGCTGCTATTTTAACTTTCTTTTAACAAGCATTTTATTACAAAATAATTGTTAATTATAGTGCGTCTTTTCTCTTTTTTCTCCCTGATTTTCAATAATTTGTTATAAGAAAAGATTTATGAGGACTGCGACTAACCCTTTAATAGTATTAAAAAACAAATTCAATATTTGCGGCGTTTTTTAAAGGAAGACATTAGGAAAAAAAGACGATAAAAATGTGTTTCTTTTTGCAAAAATATTTTTCTGCTGTTATCTTTTCTCCAAAGATCAAAGTCGCTGTTATTTCAGACTTTGTTTAAAAAAAGGCGCCAAAAATATTTCATTTTTTTTATTTTTGTCAAAAGTTTCGAAACACAAAATTACAAAAAAGAAAGCAAAGTTTTCTTCGATTTTTTTCAATGTTTAATTGTTTTTGAATTTTTTATTATTATTTTTTTCTTGGAAAATTTAAGGATAGACAAGAATGTTTATTGCCGCAATTTTGAACTCCAAAATAAAAACAATGTTCATGGCAAACATTTTTGTCATTAAAAAAACAAAGAAGACATTTTTTCTAGCGCTTAAAAAAAGCAATTCTCTCTTTTTTCAAAATGTACAAAAATATCGAAACTTTATTTTCCTAGAAATTTAACAAGAATTGAATTAATGAGACATTTTTGCTATACTTCATTAATACTGACTGCGATGTATTGTCGCAGTCAGCTAAAAAAAAAAGTTGCCTTTTTAGTAATATTCGTTTTAGTCATAATATTTTTCGTTAGTTTTTTACCAATTCTTTATTGTCGCAATTATAATCTTTGGTATTTATTTAAAACAATTTTTCCATCTAATTTTGAAAAGAATAAAAACTATGCTTTCTTTTTGTAGATTTCGCAATCCTTTAAAAAAGTGTGAAGGAAAAAAAAAGCATTTTAATGATTTTTACGAAAAATAATATGCACAAAAAATGATGCAACATTTTGGGCCACTTTAAAAGAGGAATGCAAAAAATAAATATATTTTTATAGGACTCTTTTTTTATCATTGGTCGCTTTTTATTTGCGCTTTTGATAAAAGCTTCAAATAAATTGTTTCTTAAAAACCATTTTTTGAATATTTTGTTTTAAAAAATTTGAATAAATTATCTTTGTTGAAAAACTTTCTTGTTTGTTGGTTCTAAAATCATGAAACTCCTCCTTGAAAATCCATTATTGATGAATTAAATTAATTGTTTTGTTTTTTCAAATTCCCGGCGAAGTTGTTCGACTTCTTCGAGTACTCGAGCCTTCATTAACGCAAGTTGTCGATTGCGGGAGCTAGTAGCTTTTTGCTGAATTTCTGCAGAAATTTCTTGGCGTAATTTTTGATATACTTCATCTCGCTGATAGTTTACATTAAATATTAATCAAAATATTCAAAAATAAAACCTTTTTGAAATAGCAGCAAAATTGATCTTTGAGAAAAATATTTTTAAAAAAGACGATTAAAATGTGTTTCCTTTTGCAAAAATATTTTTCTGCTGTTTTCTTTTCTCCAAAGATTAAAGCCGCTGTTATTTCAGACTTTGTTTTAAAAAAAAAGGTGCCAAAAATATTTCATTTTTCTCATTTTTGTTAAAAGTTTCGAAACACAAAATTACAAAAAAGAAAGCAAAGTTTTCTTCGATTTTTTTCAATGTTTAATTGTTTTTGAATTTTTTATTATTATTGTTTTCTTGGAAAATTTAAGGATAGACAAGTATGTTTATTGCCGCAATTTTGAACTCCAAAATAAAAACAATGTTCATGGCAAACATTTATACCATTAAAAAAACAAGGAAGACATTTTTTCTACGCTTTGTTTGTTTTTTGATAGATGGTTTATTGCGCGACAAAATTTATGAAAATAATTCACCTTTCTTTTTTGCAACAAATAATTTATTGTAATAATTTGAATATTTTTATCGTTACACAAATCTTAAATTTTTTCAATTTGTTTATATATTTTTTTTTGTAAAACATTGTTTCTCAAAGATCTTTGATTCCAGACTTTGTTGTTGCAAAATTGCGCCAAAATATTTCATCATTTTTCGATTTGTGTTTGCCACAGAAATTTTTAAAGAGAGACGGTTTTCAACACATTTTTTTAAACAACTTTCGAAATGCAAAGTTGCAAAAAGAAAAAAAGCATATCTTTCATTTATTTTTTAAATTCAGTCTTTTTGAAATTTTTTAAATGCAGTTTTTGAATATTTTGTTACCAATATTTTAATCCATTCCAATTTTTAAAAAGATGAAAGAATGGCAAAATCATTTTTGTGTCGATTATACACGGAAATCCCATTTTTCACTCCGCTGAAAACAATTTTGCCAGTAGAATAACATATCTGGATGAACCTGATTTAATTAGACATTTAACAGAATTATAGATTTATTCATTATTCATCTACCATAACTTTCAGTCTAACCTACCGATTTTTTTTAAAATTAAACAATTTTTCCTAAATTATAACTAAAATTTCTTATGAACAATAAAGGCTTTCTTTTTTTATTGATTAAATGTAGGGACCTTCAAGCAAAAATTTAAAGTCATTTTTTATTAATAAATTTTATATATTCAGATACCTCAGGATTTTTTAAGACTCATGGCGAAATTTTTTTGAATTCAGATTCTGAAGCTGAAAAATGATGAAGCTTTTCCGGCGCGCGCATCAGGTGTTTTATGGCAAGCAAAAAAATCAAAGGAAAAACGCCGCCAAGCAGGCGACGCGTTTGGCTCAGTTGGTAGCGCAACGTACTTGCGTGCAAAAGCTCACAGGATCAATTCCTCTGGGGTGACAAAAGGGTTGTTAGAGTTAAATTTAATCTGGTATGTGTTAAAAAACATTTCACAGTTATTGCAAATAAAAAATAACATTAATGTATTTGTAAACTTCATTAATTTGTCAATGTTTGGTTTTACCTTTGTATAAATACCAACTCTGAATGATGGTGTAATGATAATAACAAACTTCTGTTCATGTTGCTCTATTTTGTAAATGTTAGCAAAAAAACAGTATTTAATGCTTTTTTAAAATGTTATTAGCTTCATAAAATGATCCCAAAATGATCCATGTAATTCAAATACTTTTGGTTCAAATGTATTACCAATTGGTGTTAACACAACATCCACGGAGATCGGTGCTAAAACATTTTACATTCTACTGTTTGGCTATCAATTATTGTTAAAAATTTATTAATAAGTAAAATTAAGAAAAACAAAAGATATAAGAATGACAAAAAACAATAATAATACGTGTTTTTATTACCATGTCATCTACCATTTGAAGATGGAGGCTTTTTCTACTTGTGTTTGAAGTTTCAGAAACATAAAATAACATATTATATATATTGTCAAGAAAAAGAACGGACCAATGATTCAGCAACATTGACATAAAAACCGTGAACATAAATATATCTTATAAGTCAGATCATCTTAAAATAACTTGAGAATTCTTATTTAAAACAGCGTGGATATAATGCAAAAAAGAAAATATATGAAAAAACTTACCTGTAATTCGATGGAGTTATTTTCTTCTTGCATTTGAAGTAACATAAAAAAGATATTATATATCTGGTTACATTTATGATAAAAACCCACCCAGTTATCCAGAGAAATTGATATATCCTCTAACCATATATACTCATATGTACATATTAACTTCAAGAAATAATAATTGGGAATCTTCTATTCGAATAGTTTCATTTCGGATTCTTCATAATTCTTTTAACGTTAGAAACAACAGTGCAGCAGCAATAAAGATTTTTTCTTATCTAAAACAACGTGGATATAATGAAAAAAGTACAAAAAATATATAAACTTACCATTGTCAATGGTCCATTGAATATCAAATCGTAATCACTTGAAGAGGATTTTGAGTTTGATAATAATATAAATTGCATAAACTTTTAAGCATCTAACCTTGTTAAGCTGCAGGAAAGTCTGGAGTTTGTGGTTATCACCATAGCTTCGAAGAGGAAATTACAGTTTCTTTTGAGATTATTTGATCATTCTTGAAGTAGCAATTTCGAAAAAGTTTATGATTTGTACTAGCCAAAAAATGATAGAAGTGATAGATACAGCGAAAAAAGTCTTTAACTTTAAAAAAAACTTAATTTTGTTTTTATTGGAGAGCGTTGCTCCAAAAACAAATATCGGTGTTAAAATAAGCAAATTAATGAAGTTTACAAATACATTAATGTTATTTTTTATTTGCATTATCTGTGAAATGTTTTTTAACACATACCAGATTAAATTTAACTCTAACAACCCTTTTGTCCCCCAGAGGAATTGATCCTGTGAGCTTTTGCACGCAAGTACGTTGCGCTACCAACTGAGCCAAACGCGTCGCCTGCTTGGCGGCGTTTTTCCTTTGATTTTTTTGCTTGCCATGAAAAACGACTTTTCTTTTTTTGGTTGATGGTCCCTAATTAAATGTTATAAAATTGTATTTTGATAATAAAAAACAAAGAATTATAGATTTTTACCGACAAAAACGTGAAAAACATGAGTTTCATTGATAAAACCATTGAGGTATACGGTTTACTTTTTAAATTCAACTGCTATCTTTTATGTTCCATCTGCCTGGTTTCAATGACACACTTTAAACTATCTTTACTCAAAGGAAAGGAAATAAACAAAATTATTTTCTTCTTTATGCATTATATTTTAAACCTGTTGTGATAGCAGTTAAACAAAAGGGGGAAACGGGAACAAAGACAAACGTCGGACCTGCTGTGAGAAAAATAGAAACATGCCATTTAAATATTTCATCTTGAAGGAGAAACTCCCTTTTGTCGCGCGTCCTGTATTTGAAATAATTTTGATATTCTTGCGGTAAAAATCAGTATAAAAGGAAGACATCGACCATTTTATTGATCAGATTGACTCCAATTGTGTTTTTTTTCTTTAAAAACTCTATTTTGAATATTTTATTATCTTTTAAAAAAGCTTCTACTAAACCTCCATGATTGAGTTCGTGGCAATTTATATAAAAATGGCCGCTGAATCTTCTTCACGGTCCGATGCTACTGCTTCAGAAATCTCGGTGGCCCCAAAAATGTTGGTCCATCTGTAATTAATTGTTGCAATACTTTGAAGAATGTCACAGAGCATACTGATAATTCAGATTCCGTTGAAGTTGAAATGTCCAAAATACAATTGGAAAAATTTGTTGAACTTCATTATCATTTCCCTGCCACTGCTGCAATCACTGATAAGGACCTTGAATGAACAAATGCATGCTTTAAAGAAATGTCAGATAAAGATTTTAAAGAGCTTTGTAGGAAAGCAGATTATTTGGATCCTCAAAGATTCTTAGAAGCTGCAGGAGATTTTGTTTTGAATAAATTCGAAGATATGGAAGTAAAAGAAATTCAAGAATATTTAAATATTGTCTATGATTAATTATACTCCTGAAGAGCGAAAAGATATGGAATCTTCGCAATTTGGCTGTCGATTTAAATCAATGATTCCCATGGCTGACAGCAGTTATAAAGCTATTAAAGGACGCCGAGTGTAAAACTGAGAAAGATTCATTATTTCATTTTTGCTACTAAAAAGAAAAATTATATTTTTTTCACATTCAACATCATCTTCATCTTTTTTTTTTTTTTTTTTTTTTTTGGAGAATCTCCATAAATTTCTTTTTTTCCAAATTGTTTGACCCATGATTTTCCATGTTTTAAATATCGTGCAGCAAAAGAATGATTAAGAAAAAATGATCGAAATGGAAATTTCAGCTCCAAAAACTGCTTGCTTGATCCTAATCATCATTTTTATATACAAAAAACATATTGGTAACAAAATATTCAAAACGATAAGATTTAAAAAAGAAATGAAAGATATGCTTTTTTTTCTTTTTGCAACTTTGCATTTTTAAATTTGTTTAAAAAAATGTGTTGAAAAAAGTCTCTGAAAATTTCTGTGGCAAACACAAATCGAAAAATGATGAAATATTTGGGCGCAATTTTGCAACAACAAAGTCTGAAATGAATCAGAGATCTTTGAGAAACAATGTTTTACATACAAATATATAAACAAATTGGAAAAATTTATGATTTGTGTAAAGATAAAAATATCCAAATTATTACAATAAATTATTTGTTGCAAAAAAGGAAGCTGAATTATTTTCATAAATTTTGTGGTGCAATAAATCATCTATCAAAAAACAAACAAAGCGCTAGAAAAAATGTCTTCCTTGTTTTTTTAATGACAAAAATGTTTGCCATGAACATTGTTTTTATTTTGGAGTTCAAAATTGCGGCAATAAACATTCTTGTCTATCCTTAAATTTTCCAAGAAAAAAATAATAATAAAAAATTCAAAAACAATTAAACATTGAAAAAAATCGAAGAAAACTATGCTTTTTTTTAATTTTGTGTTTCGAAACTTTTGACAAAAATAAGAAAAATAAAAATATTTTTGGCGCCTTTTTTTAAAACAAAGTCTGAAATAACAGCGGCTTTAAATCTTTGGAGAAAAGAAAACAGCAGAAAAATATTTTTGCAAAAAGAAACACATTTTTATCGCTTTTTTTAAATATTTTTCTCAAAGATCAATTTTGCTGCTATTTCAAAAAGGTTTTATTTTTTAATATTTTAATTAAAATTTAATGTAAACTATCAGCGAAATGAAGTACATCAAAAATTACGACAAGAATTATATGACACTGTTGTTGATGATATTTCACGGGAAGTTAGGCCGGCAATTGTGAAGAAATTTAGAGAAGAAATAGAAGATGCAGAAATACAAAATCAAAAAATGGTTGACAATCGAGAATTAGAGCAATTCCGGGTTGAAAAAATTAGAGCAGCTCGAGAAGAAATTGCTGCAGAAATTCAACAACAAGCTACTAGCTCACGTAATCGACAACTTGCGTTAATGGAAGTTGCTCGAGTACTCGAAGAAATGAGAGATCTTTGAGAAACAATGTTTAACAAAAAAAATATATAAACAAATTGAAAAAATTTAAGATTTGTGTAAAGATAAAAATATCCAAATTATTACAATAATTCACATAAAATTAGCAACTCTGTTATACTGACAAATTAAATACCTTCACAAATTAAAATCTTTGTTTGGCCATTTATTGAAGTTACGGTATCAAGCACGCTACACATTTTTTATCACAAAGAAGAATATGAGAAAAGGCATTGAAAATGCATCTTTCATCTCACAATTTCTGCAACAAAAAAATCTTTTCGCCCTTTGCACACAGGGTCCTCAACATTGAAAAAAAATTGTAGTTTTAAAGAAATAAAAATATGCAAATTATCAGTGCTATTTTTAATTTGCATATTTATCTTTGTTTGCATATAAATGATAATGAATGTAATGTTTATTTTATCTCTTTCATTATCATTACATTATTTTTACTTCACATCGTCGTGATTTATCAGGTGTCATGAAAAATGATAAAACAACTCCATCAACATCATCAGAAAAAGAATCCCCTGAAATTACAGCATCTGGAAGTTCATTCTCAAATGATCGTCAAAACTCAATAACTTTGGGATTAAATGAAACACAACGGAAAACTGAAACACCTATGAAAACTTTGAAAGAAGAAGATGCCACAGAAAGAGATGAATTAACGGCACATGAAAATTCTGTGACAACTCCGCAACAAATTTTTTCACCTAAAATTGTTATTGTTCCAACTGCGAATATTCCAATTAAAACAGCCTTCTCTGCTGAATCCGTTATTTCTGTGAAAGAACCTTTGCCTAAAAAATCTCATGCATATTTCAGCAAAGTTAATGAAAATATTGATAAAATTCAAGTGGATCAATCAAAGCAAACTTCATGGATTCGAAAACTTGGAAAACAAAAATGGATTTCAATTTTTGATACTTTATTGATTGGTTTTACACTGATATTTTTTACTATTGCTTCTTTCTTTGTTTTTCATGTAAATGTAAGTTCTTTTTTGGAATCCTTACTTTTGGCAAAACTGTGTTGATTAAAATTTAATCATCTTTTTTTTTAGCCAATATTAGAAATGAAAATAACACCAGAATTTCAATCAAAAGTTCAATCATTTCTTAGCAAAGATAATTTTAAAAATTGTAATCATTCTTCTTGGCTTACAACTGATATTTCAAAGCCATCTATAATTGATATTGTAAGTTTACATTATTTTTCATATCTCATTAGTACTAATATTTTATTCTTTAGAATCGGTGCTATACGAAATTTGAATATGGAAGAGTTGTGTATGAAACTTTTAAATCTTCAACTCTAAATTCTTCTGATAAATGTAATATTGATCATATTGAAGTTGTAAGTTGTTTTTGTTGGCATTAAAGAAGCTCAATAAATTGTACGCCTTTTAGTATCCATGTTATTCAAAAAATGCTACAGATGATCCAATGAATATTTTTGGGGTGTAAATGATACAACATCGAGATATACTTGTAACGGAAGTGTAAATCTTTTCCTTTATACTGCAAGTACTTACGCCTTTAATTCACCAGTACAAAAGGTAAAAGATTTGTTTTAATGTAATTTTTTTTAATAAATTTTACTTTATAGTATGCATTAATCGATAAACAAATGCAATCGAATTTATTTAATCGAAATGTTTTTTCTGCTGCATTCTTCTTTCAATGCCCAAAATGTGATATTGTCCGTCGTACTTCACCTCCCTTTGGTGTTCCAGAAAGAAAATCTCATTCTCTTTTTTTCGAATTTAATATGACTGCTCCGCCAATCCCAAATGGTGCACGGCGTTGTCCTCGATATTTCCGTTCAGGACATGCTGATTTGGATCGTTCTCGATTTGTCAAAAATGTTAAAAATTCATTTTCTCGTCAAGTTTTTCCATTTAAAATTGTTAAAGACAAAGATTTTGTATAATATTATGTATCGGTATTAAATTTATTTTTATTTTATTATATTTTGTTTTTCATTTTTATTGGGGATCAATATAAATACCTTATCAAATTTGAAAATGGCATCTTTTCTTATCATCAAAATTTAAGAGAAAGAAATGAAAACATGATTTTGCCATAGTACTTTGAATATTATAATACTCAAATGAGATTTTGTAAAACAAGCGGTTTTTTTTAAAATTTGCATTGACTTAGTTACTGCAAATTACTAAAATAGATAAAACTCAATAACAAAATTTTACCAGATTTTTGTTGTTTTTGAGACTTTTTTTAAAAGTGTAAGATGATTCTGATAGTAAATTAAGTTTTTTAGCTGACATGTTTCAGCATTTTGGTTAATTTCGATTTTTGGTGATTTCGCAACGAAAATCAAAATTCCGGTATACGGTACTTTCGAAATTTTTTATAATATCCATTAGATAGCCCATGGCCAATCATGCCTTCAGGCGGATGTAGCAAAGTTAAAAAAATCTCTAAAAAATCTTCATTTTTTACAGATTTTTTCAATTTATGCCTGAATTTAAAATTCTGAAACTTTGGATACATACTATATAGGTCATGGGCTACCTAACAATTTCGAAACTACCGCATCTCGAAATTGCGATTTTTGACCATTTTTGATTTTCGCTACAAAATCTTAGCAAATTTTTTTGCATTGTATTATATAATTTTTACTGCAAAAAATAAAAAATTTTCATGTTGATTGAGGTTGCAATAAGGATGGACAAGGGCCAAAGATTTTGGGGCCCCTAGGGCCAGGGCCAAACCAGGGTCAAGCCGTTTTTTCACAATTTTGCCTCGGGTCCCCCCTGTGCAATTGTTTTTGAAACACAAAAATCTTGGCCCTGGCCCTGGTGGAAGGCCAGGGCCAGGGTCCCCGGGGCCACAAAAAAGCCCTTGGCCCTTGTCCATCCTTAGGTTACAAGCGAAAAAGTAGGTGTTTCTCTTTTTTTTGGGTAAAAATTATTTAGAATTAAATTCCATCTTTATTAATTTTAATTCGAACTCGATGTCCAATACAAGAGGAATTATCTCTGGTAATTTTAAATAATTTTTTTTACGCATTTTTCGACACTTCAGAGATGCGCGAGTTATGGTCCCCCCTTTGAAAAAAATATTATTTTAAAAATTTTTTTTTGGAATTATTTTTCGCTAAAATTTTAGTAGCGTTTTACAAGCATGTGTTTTGTACAGGGTGAAGTAGAAGAAGCCCTTTTTGCTGGCCTAAACAGGGCTCGTAAATAAATACTTTCATGCCCACGATTCGTGGGCCACGAATACGAAAAATGAAAACTGTAGATCGATGAGAAAATTAAGTCGAAAAAAAGCTAAAATTGATTTTTTGTTAAAGTCTTTGTTCAAACGATAAAACCTCTAACATTTCAATAGATTTTTTATTAAACTTTTAAGTCGAAAAAAAAGCTTTTAACATAAAATGAAATACTTTTTTAAGGAGGGTTGCATGTAACGAAAGTTGCAACCTTTCCTCCATCATAGGTATATTGGGAAGTTCCATCACAAGTGAAAGTGGTGGGGCTTGGAACCATTTCCGATAGTGGTGTCAGGACCTTAAAAAGTAATCATGAAAAATGTTTTACATATACCGAAAAAGGGCTTTTGAACATCACTTTCAAAAGAAACTATTAAAAAGGATACCGGAGTATTTGTAATAATTTTTAAGCAGGAACGTATTGTCCCAAAAAAAGAGCAATTTGTCCTACCCATTCAAAATCAAAACACATTCATGAAATGGCCTTTTTAGAGGGAATATTCTTAATGTCAAATTATTATTATTGAAAACATACAATTAAACCAGTTGCACCAACTCGAGTGCATGTAAGTGTATAAGAAAATGCACAGGATGGAGGTGATCCAGTTACAGAAGGGCCCGTAGCGGTTACATCTACTCCAAGCCCAATACCGGGTGGAACAGGTGGACAGGGATTTGCACCACAGCTAACTAAAACATTCGAATAGTTTAATATTATTCTAGTAGATTTGATTTTGAGAGAAAAAATAGTTTATCAACCTTTCAGATCAATCGTAATTCGTTTGTAGTTTGTCAACAATAGACTCCAATCCTTAGAAAGAGTGATAAATTTTATACAGTAATTTTCTCAGTTGTGTGTGAGCTTAAAAAATTGTTAAAATAATAAATTTCTTACTTGTGTTCATTGTTGTTGTTGTTATAATAATTGATGGAGATGAATCAACTGTTGGACTTCTTAAACATCCGTAACAAACAAAAATTAGATTTCCAAGAATAAATAAAAATACTGATATTATCATTTTTTTATCAAATTAAAAGCCAAATCATCAATAATTTAAAGAGACGTAAAATTAAAGCTTTTTTGTTTTCTGTTTTCCAGACAGAAATAAAAAGAAGACAAAAGGAGAAATCAACAAAGAAGATATTTTTTTAATTTCTTCGGATATGTTTAATCAATTAATCAATCGAAAATGTCATGTTTTTTTAAACAAAGTTATTAATTACTTAATTTAAAGGAGGAGTCTCACTTCGTATAAATTTTCTTATGACCTTTTTTGACAACGCACAATGATAAAATGAATGCAAAGCGTGCGTAACACTGCACAAACTTTTTCATTCTTTATCATTGTGTGACCGGCATTGTTGTCATAAGAAAAATTTATATGAAATGAGACTCCCCCCTTTAATATAGCATCGCGGTGAAATTTTAATATTTAACAATTGTAAAATGTTTATTTTTAAAAATGAAAAGCTAAAACTAATTTCTAAAAATGTTTGCTTTGTTTACTGCATCAAGTTTATTTAATACATTTCATTAAACAAATTTGTCCCTTATTTTCTCAAATATGAAACGATTTTCGCTTTTTTCAGTGATAAAATTTGATGGATTTATTTTGTTTCTAGGTTAAAACCTTTGAATGTTATTTATTTAAAAGTCATGTAAAAGATAAAGATTAAAAAACCTGTTTTTTCTTGAAGACAAAATTTTTCTCCCGTATAATTTTTGTTTGTTAGAAATTTGTGAGAAGTGCGACTCCCCCTTTAAGCTAATGAAAAAACAAAGAATTTTTTCATTTCGATTTTTATTCAAAATATAAAAAATAGAGATACATACAAAACGGTGCAAACAATTTTACAAAATAGATAAAAATATACAATGATTATGACAAACATGCAAAATTGTTTGTCATAATCATTGTTTTTATTTTAGAGTTTAAAAATGCAGCAATAAAAACTAATAAAAAAAACTAATGTTTCTTTTTTTTACTCGATGCCTCAGCAGCCTGGTGAATAAATTGTCCGGGTAACTCTTTTTAGCCACCAGTCTTTCGAGGCGTGGCCACGAACCCACGCGCGTGGGTTCGATTCCCACTTTCATCAAATTTTTAAAAAAAAATTTTTAAATTTTGCTATTATTTTTTTTACATTGATGTTATAAAGTGCATTGCATAATTATAAGGCGACCTCAAATTTTAAGATTCTGAATGCTAAAGCAATGTTTATCCAAATTTTGCTGCTTCAATCGGATTCAGCAAACAAAATAACGTAGAAAAGCATGCAAATTCCAGGAATTTATATATTCATCTCTGCTAAACAGATAAACAGACAGCAAACTTTTTTTTTCAAAGATTTTTTTCATTTCGATTTTTATTCAAAATATAAAAAATAGAGATACATACAAAACGGTTCAAAGAATTTCACAAAAGTGTTGTAATTTTTTGTTTTTCTTTTTAAATTTCAAAGCTTTCTGAATCATGTATCTTAGTCGGAAGAGTTTGGATTATATCAATCGTTTGATATTTAAATTTTGGTATATCATGATGCCCAAAAATCAAGCATTTGCAGGTTTTAGCTCAGGAAGCACCGCAGATAAATAACGGAAAAATCGTGTAACAAAATATTCAAAAACTACCTTTAAAAAAACTTAAATACGACCAAATTAAAAAAAGAAAATGAAAGTAATGCTTTTTTTTGCAACTTTGCATTTTGAAATTTGTTTGAAAAAAATGCGTTGTAAACAGTCTCTTTTTGAAATTTCTGCCGACAAACACAAATCGAAAAATGATGAAATATTTTGGCGCAATTTTGCAACAACAAAGTCTGAAATGAGAGATCTTTGAGAAACAATGTTTTACAAAAAAAATGTAAACGAATTGAAAAAATTTATGATTTGTGTAAAGACAAATATATCTGAATTATTACAATAAATTATTTGCCGCAAAAAATAAAACTTTTTGCAAATTTATACCTTTTTTGTGCAATAAATAATCTGTCAAATCAAATAAAAAACAAAAATGTTTGTTTGCAAGGGCAGATTACCGTTTTTGTTTTATAAAATGAATGAGCTTTTATTAAAATTTTTACCAAATTACTATGCAGCTGAAAGAAAAAACAATAAAAAGAATTTTGAAATATAAATAAATCAAAACGGCAACAATGTTGTGCTCAAAAATTCTTATTTTTTAAAACAAAGATTTTATTCAAAAATAATCAAGAAAAAAGAAAAAAACTAATGTTTCATTTTTTATACTCGCTGCTTCAGCAGCCTGGTAAACAAAAGGTTATTTCAGTTGCGGCCGCCGTAACCATTTACCCATTTCGCCTTCTCCTTTTACTTTTTTTCAATGTCGTGGGTTCGTACTTCGAATCTCCCTTGTCGGCAGAAGTTTTTAAAGGGAGACTGATTTCAACACATTTTTTTTAAACAACTTTCAAAATGCAAAGTTGCAAAAAGAAAAAAAAGCATATTTTTCATTTCTTTTTTAAATTCGGTCGTTTTGAATATTTTTTTAAAGGCAGTTTTTGAATATTTTGTTACCAGTATTTTAGCTGTAATTCATTAAAAATAGTTTATAAATTCCCCCTTTTTTAACTGCTATCAAAAAAAGCAGGTTTAAAATATAATGCATAAAGAATAGAATAATTTTGTTCATTTCCTTTCACCTTATCCAAAGTTTTGAGTAAAAAAAAAGTTTAAAGAGTGTCATTGAAACCAGGCAAATGGCACATAAAAGCTGGCAGTTGAATTTAAAAAGTAAACCGTATACCTCAATGGTTTTATCAATGAGAACTCAAAAATCTGTAATTCATTGTTTTTTATCATCAAAATACAATTTTATAACATTTTATCAATAAAAAAAAGAAAGCCTTTATTGTTCGTAAGAAATTTTAGTTATAATTTAGGAAAAATTATTTAATTTTAAAAAAAATCGGTGGGTTCACATCACAGAAACCACCACTAGACGTCCTCAGCTGAATTTATTTACAGACTGAAAGTTCCGGTAGATGAATAATGAATAAATCTTTAATGCTGTTAAATGTCTAATTAAATCAGGTTCATCCAGATATGTTATTCTACTGGCAAAATTGTTTTCAGCTGAGTGATTGTCGATTATAAACGACGCAAAGATGTTGTTGCCATTTTTTAAGACATTTTTTTTTACCAATCTTTCATCTTTTTAAAAATTGGAGCGGGTTCTACACGTGAAAAAGGCTTGTATTTTTGCTGTAATTCATAAATTATTTTTCATCAGTTACAGGCTGTGCAAAAATACAGGCAACAAAATAAAATATTCAAAAACTGCCTTTAAAAAAATATTCAAAACGACCGAATTTAAAAAGGAAATGAAAGATATGCTTTTTTTTCTTTTTGCAACTTTGCATTTCGAAATTGTTTAAAAAAATGTGTTGAAAACAATCTCCCTTTAAAAATTTCTGCCGTTTCGTCAGAGAAATTGCATCAATTTTTTTTTCACGATTAAAGATAATGGCCCCTAAAAAACTAAGGAGAAAAAAAAGAGGCACTGTCAATAAATTAAAGATTACAGAATTTGCAAAACTTAAAAAACTTTATTCTTTTACAACAAAGTAGTAAATAAAAAAACAAGAATAACAGTAATAAAACATATGATTAATGATTTTTACAGTCTTTAAAAGATACATATTAGAGATAATTTTAATGCCAATGAATAAAAAAAACAATTAAACATTTTACAAAAAAGTCGTTGAAATATTATTTATTTATTCATTTATTTATTTATTTATTACCAAGAACCTCGTCGATATTCTTGTTCTTCGTTTCTGAAAAAAAACCCCGCTATTTTTTAATTACCGTAATTCAAAGCAAAAACTTAAAAATATAATAAAAATGAAAAAACTAACACAGTAATAATAGTTTTGAAAAATATGTTTATACACTTTGTATTACGCTTGATATATCTTCTTACTGTAAGGCAATTGTAAATATTGCCATCAAAATCAGAAAATGTTGTATTTTCAGGTTTAACAAACAATTTATCATTTTAGTGTTGAGGTTTATTGAAAATATTCTTTGTTCGAATTCTTTCTTCTTCAGCAAAAATATTGGCAACAAAATATTCAAAAACTCCTTTAAAAAAATTTCAAAAAGACCGAATTTAAAAAAGAAATGAAAGTTTCTCTTTTTTTTTGCAACTTTGCATTTTCAAATTTGTTTAAAAAAATGTGTTGTAAAAAGTTTCTCTTTGAAAATTTCTGTCGACAAACAAAAATAAAAAATGATGAAATATTTTGGCGCAATTTTGCAACAACAAAGTGGCTCTAGTGCACTATTCGGGTCCATAAAGATTTATTCGCGTCCATCGAAAATATCCCCGTCCATACATAGAGTTTTTTCTATGTATGGACGCGAATAATTTTCAGAAAAGTTATGGACGCGAATAGTGCACTACAGCCGAAAAAATTATAGGTAAAAATAATATTTTGCCAAAAAAAATAATTTTTATAAAATCGTTTCTATTAAAATAAAACTTTCTTAAAAAATAATATTTCGGTACCAAAATAAACAATTAATTTAATTCATCAATAATGTTCATTCTTTGTTTTGAAGTAATAATTAATTTTAAGAACCAACAAGCCTGAAATTTTTTAACAGTGATAATTTATTCAAAGTTTTAAAACAAAATATTCAAGTGACTTTTCAAATGGTCCAAAATGTTTCATCCTTTTTTGTGCTTATTATTTTTCGTCAAAAATCACTTTAATGACGACAAAAAAAGGTTCAACCCACTCTTTTAAAACCTTTCTCAAACATCTCTTATTCCAGACTTTGTTGTTTCAAAATTGCGCCAAAATATTTGTGTTTGTCGGCAGAAATTTTTAAAGTGAGACTTTTAACGACACATTTTTTTAAAACAAATTTGAAAATGCAAAGTTGCAAAAAAAGCATTACTTTCATTTTCTTTTTTTAATTTTGGTCGTATTTAAATTTTTTTAAAGGTAGTTTTTGAATATTTTGTTACCAATATTTTTGCGCTGTCATAAAAAACTGTCTTGCATTTATCATTTTTATTGTTTGCATCTGATTCTTTTTGATTGGTGCAACATCATCAGCATCTTTGAAAACAATGATCAAATTATATGAAAACAAACGTGCATCATGGTGCAAAACAATGTATGCAATTACATCCATAGAAGCTGAATGTTTTTGATGAATGTTTCACCTCCAAAAAATGCTTATGAGCTTCAAATTAGACATACCTCACTTTTTGTTGCTTAATAATTTATCATTTTCAAGAAACAATTCTTATATTTTGATGGCTTCGCAATTTGGATGTCGATTTAAATCACTGATTCTCATGGTTGACAGCAGTTATAAAGCTGTTAAAGGATCGCCGGGTGTAAAACTAAGAAAGATTTATTATTTCAATTTGTATCTGATCCAGTAAACTATGTATAATATACTTTGAAATTTACAGTAAAAATTTGTCATCACAAAACTCAAACAAAAGCGTTAGGAGTTATATCATTTTAAAACTTTTATAAAAATTTTTTAGTATTCAATATTTCATTTTTGTTACGAAAGAGAAAAATTATGTTTTTTTCAGATTCAACATCATCTTCATCTTTTTCTCCATAAATTTCTTTTTTTCCAAATTGTTTGACCCATGATTTTCCATGTTTTAAAAATCGTGCAACATCAAAAGAATGATTAAGAAAATGATCGAATCGGAAATTGCAGCTCCAAAAGCTGCTTGGTTGATCCCCATCATCATTTTTATATAAATATTGGTAACAAAATATTCAAAAACTGCCTTTAAAAAAATTTCAAAACGACCAAAATTTAAAAAAAATGAAAGCTATGATTTTTTTGCAATGTTGCATTTTTAAATTTGTTTAAAAAAATGTGTTGTGAAAAGTCTCTCTTTAAAAATTTCTCCGACAAACACAAATCAAAAAATGATTAAATATTTTGGCGCAATTTTGCAACAACAAAGTCTGGAATCAGAGATGTTTGAGAAACAATGTTTTATGAAAAAAATATATAAACAAATTGGAAAAATTTATTATTATTGAAGTTGAAATATATGAAGACGCGACAGCGCAGAAAAAAGGAAAAGAAAAAAGGGAGTGGTCTAAGGCTCTGGTTTTAGGCAGTGCTGTCGGTTCGCCTGGTACTCGGTTTTTGGTTTTTTGGTTAAAACTTTTTTAAATTGCTGAAATCAAAAAATCTATTATAGCATATCGGTCCACCCTATCACAAGTTTATTCTAAAAAAAGATGAGATTCTGAAAAGTTCTCATTGTCTCAAAATCAGAAATTAACCGAAATCAAACCGAATTATCGACACCAGTCTTTCGAGGCTTGGGTTCGAATCCAACTTTCCGCAAATATATTTTTTTTAATTTTTTAGAAGTTTTTTATGTATTAAAAATTTAAACCGAATACCCCAAATGGAAGACAACAAAGATAGTAAAATTTCTCCTTAACAATTTCACAAATTCATGATCGATCTTTTCCCACTAATTAATCATATTAATTAATCACATAACAATATTCACTTTATCCCCGAACAATGTAGATTTTTAAAATAACAATTTTTTTCGAGTCAACTTTTAACCAACATTATAAAAACAGTAAATACCTTTATTAAAATTTATTTATTTATTAGACGTCAATGTAAACAAAAAAATATCAAATTAAAAATTTTTTTGCCCCAGCCGGGAATCGAACCTGTGACAACCTCTTTTCACCACAAAAAGAAAAGACGATGCTGCCCCGGGCTCATTTGGCGTAAGGTTAAGCGGTTTTTCGCGTAGGATGATTTTAAACGATTAATTTTTCTATCAAACGTCTTCTTATAGGGCGGTATAACAATAAAAGACTCATTTTTTAAGATGTAACATTTAAACATTATTATTAAAAGAAATTCTGTTAAAGATGTAACATTCAAAGATTATTTGGTAAAGATTATATTTTTAAGATGTAACTTTTTATCATGTTACTTTTAAAGATTTTTCTTTAAAGGTTCAAAAAAAAAGATGTGACATTTAAAGATTTTTATTAAAGGGGGAGTCGCAGTTAACATAAATCTTTTCTTATAAAAATTATTGAAAATCAGGGAGAAAAAAGAGAAAAGACGCACTATTTCTTTTCTTTGACTCGGCAGCGATGTCTCTTTTTCTCTGCTCCCTCTTAAAAAAAGTTTGTGTGAAGTGCGACTCCCCCTTTAAAAGAAATTTTTTTAAAGATGTAACATTTAAAGATTTTTTACTAAAGATTGTAATTTTAAGATTCAACTTTTTTTATCATGTTACTTTTAAAGAGTTTTCATCAAATTTTTTCAGATCATGAATGCAAATACCAGTCATTTAAAACAAATGACAGCTATGAACTTCTTAATGAATAAAATTGACCGTAAATTGCACATTTTCTGAATCTTAAAATGTCACATCTTTTTCTTTAAACCTTTAAAGAAAAATCTTTAAAAGTAACATGATAAAAAGTTACATCTTAAAATTGCAATCTTTAATAAAAAATCTTTAAATGTCACATCTTTTTTTTAAAATCTTTAATGAATAATCTTTATATGTATCATCTTTTAATAATAATGTTTAAATGTTACATCTTAAAAAATGAGTCTTTTATTGTTATACCGCCTCTTATAGTCCCCTGAACATTCCCTGAAATGTGCGTCGAAAAAAAAATTTCGAAATTTTCAATTATTTTTTCACAGGGGGGGACAAAAAAAATAGACAGTAATATATTAATTAACAGCGACATAAACGTTTGAGCTAAACATTTGAGCTAAACGTTTGAGCTAAACGTTTGAGCTAAACGTCTGAGATAAACGTTTGAGATAAACGTTTGAGATAAACGTTTGAGATAAACGTGTGACATAAACGTGTGACATAAATAACCAAAATGGTTTTTAAAGATTTAAAAACGTAGAATTGAGTATATTATAAATATCGAAATTATTGTTGGAAATACAAATGGAAGAGAAGCTTAAACAGGGGGTTAATATACACATAACAATATTCACTTTATCCCCGAACAATGTAGATATTTAAAATAACAGTTTTTTTAAGTCACCTTTTACCCAACATTATAAAAACAGTAAATACCTTTATTAAAATTTATTTATTTATTAGACGTATAACATCAATGTAAACAAAAAAATATCAAATTAAAATTTTTTTTGCCCCAGCCGGGAATCGAACCTGCGACAACCTCTTTTCACCACAAAAAGAAAGGGCGAACAAAAAAAGTGAAAAAAGCTTTCAACGCGCGTCCGTGGAAGCGGTCGTTTTTTTTCAAACAGCCGGGAGGAGGAATGGGGGGGGGGGGGGGGGAGAGGGAGGAGGTCAAGAAAATTAAAAAATTTATTTGACGAAAGTGGGATTCGAACCCACGCCTCGAAAGACTGGTGCCTAAAACCAGTTATTTATCATAAATTTAAAAAAGTCTTAATTTTATAACAACACTTTTTCTATGAAGATAAAAGTGAAATATTGCATGTAATTAAAACTTTGGATAAAAGTTAATATTTTATCATAAATTTAAAAAAATCTGACGAAAAAAAATTTTTTTTTCTGTAATTTTCAGAAGGCATTTTTATCCATTTGTAGTTTTTTTTTGTCACACAATGGTTTTGCTGCCTTATAAAACGAGCCGAAAAAAACTATAGTGGTCACATTTCAAAGAATGTTTAAAATGTAAAAAAATTATTTGACGGAAGTGGGATTCGAACCCACGCCTCCTGAGAGACTGGTGCCTAAAACCAGCGCCTTTGTCCACTCGGCCATCCCGCCACAAGAATTGGAGTGCATTTATTTTCCCGGACGAGAGAGAAAAAAAATAGAATACTTTTATTTTTTTGGTCGTTTAGCAAAAGGTGACTGAATAATTTCAATTTTTACACTGCAATTATTTTTTTCAAAAATAAAAAATTTAAACAGAACCGGATTAAATTTCCTGTACAAATGGATGATCCTGGACCCACTGCATCAGATATTGTGCATTTTAAAGCATCTCAACAGTTACTGAATCCCAATGAAGAGCCCCCTCCAAAAAGATCAAAAACGAATCCTGTACAAGATCTGGCTCGTAAACATATTCGCATTGCTAAAAAGATTGATCTTAATGTTGATGACATAATTCTGCGCCTTACGGCTGATTTTACTGTATATGACCCTTTTTTTGTTATTATATATATATAAATCTAATATTTTAGCCACCAATTAAAGCTGCAGTAGCGGGGCAAACAATTGAAATTGTCAAAGCTTTATTTGTTCAAACTGGATATGATACTAAAAGATTCTTAGATATATTTTTTAAAGAAGGAGATTGTGAACTTATAAATGATGCAGACGAAAGCTTAAGATATCTTATGACTAAATTGGTTTTGATTATTCGTTCAAAAGGTCGAAGCAGTATGAAATTTGCTGACGTTAGCATTTGCCGACGTGATGATGATACAAATAATGTGAGTTAAAAAAAATTTTTAAAAAAAAGCATAACATATTATATTTTTAGTTATGCTTGGTTTTTGGGCATCATGATTTACCAAAATTTAAATTTCAAATGATTGATATCATTCAAACTCTTCCGACTAAGATACATGGTTCAGAAAGCTTTGAACTTTTAAAGGAAAAAGCGAAGATTACAACACGGGCGCAAAGAGATACAAAACTTAAAGAAAAAAAATTGAATGCAAAAGTTGAATCAAAAGAGATTGATGAATCTATACAGCAAGATGAAGAAGAGTGCGACGAAGAAGCTGAAAATGATGATGAGGATCAAGCGGAAGAATTAACTGATGAACTTTTGAATGAAACACTTCAATATGTTGCAGAACTAATTGATAAAAATCAAGTCCCAGAAGAAATCTCTCAACATTTTGATGAAATTGGTGATTTATTGTGGATTGTGTTGAAAAGCGGGAAGTATAATGATAGATCTTCCCCAATCAATTTTAAAGCAGAGGAAAAAGAAGTTGTTGAAAGTAAGTTTGAATGAAGAATGATGATGTAATATCCCCACACAATTTTTAGAGTTGCATTTTGCATTTCAGTCATTTTTTCTCAATCCATCACCGCGTTTAAATCATTCTTTGGAAGTTGCAACAATCATTTGTACATATGCTCGACTTTTAAAACATGGGAAATCATGGGTACAACAATTTCGCAAAGAAATTCATGGAGAAATTCAAGAAGATACTGCTGAATCTGAAAAAAATTTAAATGGTGTTCTTACAAATTGGTTGGAAGCAATTGATGCCGAAGTTATTAAACAATTTCAGAAGAATGGATTTAAATCAGAGTACCCTTTATCAATTCGTGAAGCCAGTGTAAGTTACCAACAGAACTTGCAGATTTTTTAACACACATTTAGATTAAGGGTGGACAAGGGCCAGGGACTTTTGGAGAGCCCCTAGGCCGCGGGGGCCTAGGGGCTTACTTTATTTGAAAAACGCATTTTTAGCAAATAAAGTTTGCTAATTGGGCCCCGTTAATCATTAATTTAGATTACATCAGGTACTCGACACGTTGTTCGATTTTTTTGTTATTTATCGGCGGCACATCCAGAAATTATTCCAACGAATTTTTTAAAAAGTGAAACATTGGTAAAAGACTGTCTTGAAGAATGGCAACGGCATTTATGTGTCGATTATACTCGACAATCACATTTTCATTCTGCTGAAAAGAATTTTGCCGAAGGAATCAAAGATGCCAGCAGAATGACATATGAAGATGAACCAAGTCGAATAAGACTTTTGACAGCCGTAAAGATCTATTCTTCTACTGTTACTGGAGTAACAATACCGATTTTTTTTAAAATTAAATAATTTTTCCCAAATTTTAGCTTAAATTATTTATGAACAATAAAGGCTTTTTGAATGGGGCAACTTCCAAGGCTTCATTAAAAACAATGGTAAAACTTTATGAAAATAAACGGGCATCCTGTTGCAAAACAATGTATGCAATTACTCCAATCGATTCTGATTATTTGATGAATGTTTCACCTCCTAAAAATGTTTATGAGCTTCAAAGTTGGCACACCTCATTTTGTTTTGTTTATTAATTTATCATTTTTAAGGAGCAATTCTTGTTTTGATGGCTTCGCAATTTGGGTGTCGACTTGGATCAATGATTCCCTTGGTTGACAGCAGTTGCGAAGCGGTAAAGGGATCACCTGGGATACAATTGAAAGATTTATCATTTCAATTTGTAACTGATCCAGTCAACAATGATGAATACATTTTGAAGCTTACAGTAAAAATTTGTCATCATAAAACGCAAACAAAAGCGTTAGGAGTGTACGTAATTTTATTTTAAAACTTTTATAAAATTTAAAAATTTTTAGTATACAATATTCCACTTTTGTAACAAAAAAAAAATATTGTCTTGTTAAATTAATATTACAACTTTTATCTTTGCGAGGTGTCCTTAACTCTGCAATTGAAGAAGGCATTCGAGCTAAAAAAATTTTTATTCAACATCAATATTTGAATGAACAATTATTTGTTAAACCTGAAAATACAACATCTTCTGGTTTTGATGGCAGTATTTACAATCGTCTTACAGTAAGGAGATATTATCAAGCGTGAATAAATAAATAAATAAATATATATATATATGATTTTCAGGTTGATCCTCTCACACCACATTTTATTCGGCCATTTCGCCACCGCTAGAATTGGGTCAAAAAATGGATGGGGACACACTCCTTTTTTTTCTCTTTTCCTTTTTTCTGCGCTGTTAAAAGTAAAAAAAAAAAGAGCATGCTGCTGTGAAAGAAATAAAGGGAAGTTCGCAGAGAGTAAAACAGCAGAAAAAAAAATAACAAATTGTGAAATGTAAACAAAATATTCTTTTTTTTTATTGCTTTTTAAATTTGATAAGAATTTTTTTTTGATAAAATTCCTATTACTATTCATGTTTCAAAAAAAGGAAATAAAAGTATCAAAAAAATATAAAAAGTTTTTATTTGCAATTCAAAGAAAAAAATAATTCATGTACAAAAATGGCAATAAAGATTTTTTTTTGAAAGTTGTCTTTTTTACAACTTTAAGGCATTTTTCACGTTGCAACAACGGAATATATAAATAAAAGATCCCTAAGGCGTGACTGTAGCTTTTATGAAGAAAAAAAAATGTGTTGGATTATATTTGTTTTTTGTATGGCTCACCTTTTTTTTGCGTCGATTAAAATTTGTATATATTTGTTTGATTGATATTATATAGACTTGAGAAGAAAAAAAAGAGGGATGGAACTTTGCTGTTGAGTCATAAAAAAAACCTTTAAGCATGAGAACAAAAAATGAAAAGAATTCTTAAAAAATTATTCAATGATATATTTCAAAAAAGTTGGATTCATGTCGTCTTACTATTTTTTTCTCTTGCTCTTATGAAATATATGCGAATTTTTTCTTTTGTTTTGAGCTCAAAGTTTTATCTAATTACTATATATATATATTTTAGAATCTAATAATGGTTATTCTAAAGCAAACTAATGTGCAGCGATGCCTTGGAAAAGGAAAATTTGCTGAATGTTGGCTAATATTGGCTCATGAACAAGATGGCCCAGCAATTCTAATTTTTAAAGATCATACCGCAAAGAAAATGGTTGAAGATAAGTAAGAGAAGTTTAACAAATATTTTTTAAAGTTTTTTGATTCATAGAAAAAAGAAGCAAACTCTCGCATTTGCCCGCGAAAAGAGAAATTTGAAATTGGTACGCGCTTTTCCCACAAAACTTTCCCATGACTTCTTTGCTTCAAAAAATGTCGCGCAAAAGTTTTTTTCAAAAAGTTTCAAAAACATTTGTAATTTTTTAAATCAAAAAATTTGCATTTAAAATTTAAAAAAGTAAACATAATTTTTTTGTTATAGAATAATTGTGGCACAAGTTGCTGAACGAATGCGATTTGGCACAACTACAGTCACATTTGGAAGTTGCCCTGAAACAACAAAAAATGATATAAAAATTCATCCATCATGTTATATGGCAATTTCGACAGAAAAATTGATAAAAAAGCAACCAAAACCATATATAATTTGGTTGTGCGTAAATTCAATGAAAGAATTATTTTCAATTGTTCGACTGTTATCAGCTTCTTTAAGCTGCCTTCAAATTCCTGCGCCATTGGCATACACGAAAGATGACACTTTAGCATTACATAATTATGTGCCAATTTCATTTAAGCCTCGAAATGAATGGGAAGAATATTGGGATAATCCTCCAATGATAATGTCAGATTCTCCAATAAATTTAACATTGGCACAAAATTCAGGACTTGCAAAATCTTATGATCAATTGGAGGAAAGTGGAAATGGAAGTGGAAAACCAATGAAAAGAAAGCAACAAAAAGAAGATGAAGCTAAAAAGAAAATGTATAGTTCAACGCCAACTTTAGCTGAACCAATTCAAGCTGCTCGAGCTCCAAGAAGTACTTCTCAATCATCTTCAACTTCATCTTCCACTAATTCTGAATTAGATACTGCTCCAGCAAAGCCCCGTCGATTTAAGCAACGATCAAAGCCTCAAAGTATTGAAACAATTTCAACCTTTGATTTTGCAGAAAATGCTAAAAAGCCATCAAGATCTTCTTCACATCATGATCCAAATGAATGGGATGTAATGTATCCAACATTAGATTTACCATCTCGTCCCCTAACTGCTCAACGAACCACCCCTCGAAGATATGAATCTCCAACTGAAAAGCGTTCCAAATCTGCCATCTCTTCTCCATCTGGAACCCTGCCACAAAGAGTAAAAAAAAAGTTTTTTCCATTTTGTTAAAAAAACTTTCAAAATTTTAGTATTCACCAAAATCCATTGCACTTCAACCATCTTCAACTGTATCAAAGTCAGAATCCTTTGAATCTGATTTAGATCAACCACAACATTATTACAAAGATTCATATTCTCCTTCAATTCTTAAACGACCTGCTCCAGTTGCACCACTTTCAAGTCCCCGCTCATCTCCACCCCTTCTACAACATCATCGATCACAAATTCTTCTTGAACCAAATCAAATTCAAGAAGATGCTCCACTTTATGAATATCTTTCCCAAGCACATGCCCCAATTCCTCGAAAACAATCTGATAGTGATAAATCTCTTCACTCAATTCATTCAATTCATTCTTCACATTCATTAAAATCTGAAAAATCTGTTCATCGATATGATTATCCTCCAATTGAAAAACAGCCAAAATCTTCTGGTCTTCAATATACCCCATTTGAACTTGTTAAACAACCCCTTCATGCACCACCAATCACCTCCAAACCTACAACACCCCGATCAACAACCCCAAAATTTGTTACACCTATTCAATCCCCTATCCCACCATCAACACCACCAAAACAGCACCCACAAACACCACCACGAAAAATTTCACCAATTCTTGCAATAACTCCTCCAACCACTCCACCCAAAACTTCATCCCCTAATCCCCGAGAAATTTCCCCACCTCTTATTCACGTTGCACCAATCACACATCCTGCACCAACCACATCCCCACAAAGTGATTCACCAAAACCAACACCACTTCCACGAGTTTCTCGATATTCTGATGCCGAAGTCCAAACAGAACATCCAATTCAAATGGAACCTTTAATTGAAACTCCGGCACATTTATTTGATACAAATGTTGAAAAGCTTAAATCTCTTGCCACTGCTCCTATCCCAGATCCGGATCCATTACCTGCACCCCCGCCAAAGCCGGTCTCAATTAAAGAGTAAGTTTTAGTCATTTTAGAATTATACAAAACTATTTTTGGGCCTTAAGATTCTACAGAGGCTCCCATTATTATTACAAGTTCCTTTTTGCTTTTAGCCGTTCAGGCACTTCTGCATCTTCTTCTTCCTCCTCCTCCTCCTCATCATCATCATCATCATCGTCTTCATCATCAAGTAGCAGCAGTTCATCCTCTTCTTCCGATAATAAAAAAGATAAAAAGAAAAAGCATCATCATCATCAACATAAACATCATCGAAAATCAAAATCTAGTCCCCATGGCACTTATCACATTGATAAACCTGATAAACCTTCGAAGAAGCGTGAATCAACTGCTCAAAGGTAAGCAAAAAGATTGCCTTATAAAAAAGATAATTTCTATACCAAAAAAATAATAGATTTCCTTCATTTTTGTAGGCGAAAAGAGGAAACCATTGAAGCTCCAGAATTGTTGATGGAAGACCAAGATAATCGAGTTTACACAATTAACACACATTTTTAAATTCTGCTTAAATATGCTTCATTCTTCTAAAAATTTTATGCTTTCATTTTTCATATTTTAAATAGCAAAAGCTTTGTTTTCAGATGCCAAAAAATTGATAAATGTTTTTTGTTACAATCATTTACAGTAATCAAAAACTTTTAAAAATTTTGTTACTATCAATGATAGTTTTTTTTAAATTACTGTAACATTTTTTAAACAATTTTAAAATGCAATATTAGACTTTTTAAAAAAAAATCTTCTTTAAAAATCTTATTTTTATTGTTACATGCTTTTTAACTGTTATATTATCAATCCTGCCTTATATCTTATCACTTTATTCTTATCAGTTATACATATAAATATAACTTTAATCAATAATAAAAATTCAAAAACTGAAAGAACAGGAGGAGAGATCAGGGAATTCATTGCAACGAAAAAAAATAGAATTAAATTTTGAGGTATATAAAAAATTTTCTTATCAATTAAAAGAGAAAAAAATATCTGATATTATAATTATTATTATCATTTAAAACAGGGATTGTTCAGAAGCCCTTGAAATAACGGCGGTTGATCTTGAAGGAGTTTCTTTTCGGCTTGGCGGATTTAGATATGATAATTTTCTGGTCATATTATAGGAGGATCGTCGACGATCTAAAATATTTATTGATAGTGAATCTAAAAAATGAAAAAAACAAAATTAGGAAATGATATTCCTTTTTTTTTCTTTCAACGAAAATTTCGAAATTATTTAAAAAAAAAAACATACCTAATTTTTCATGAACTTTTTTCTGAGCTAAACTGAAGAGACGAGAACGAAAATGTTTTGAGCAAAGACAAAATAGTATGAAATTTGATGCTTTTCCAAAGATAACTAGCGCACTACAAAATAATGTAATATTGTACCAATTTTCGTGTTGAGACCCATAAACAGTTTGAAGGAGATGTACAATCGCGCTGGGACCATTTGTTACAGTAAACATTGTAACAATTAATGCCACCGTTAAGGTTACACGTTGCTCCGTTTTATGATGTTTTAAAGCATCAACACATGGCCTAAAAAAATTAAATAATAATCAATATCATATTTTCGTGGCAAGATTTTTAATGTAACACTCACTTTGTCATGTCATCACCTTTAAGCAATAAATTATGGGATCGTTGTCGTAAAGCACAAAGTAAAAGCATATTTAATGCAGTAAGTAAAATAATTGGACAAATAATTAGTAGAACAACATTTAATAAAATGCTAATATCAATAAATTGTTGAAAGGAAACTGAGTAAGGATTTGATTGGTTTCCAAACCATCGCCTGCAAAAAAATAGATATTTTAATTAAAAAATGTTTCAAAAAATTGATAAAAGATCCTCACGGTTGATTAACTGGTAAACAACGAGAGTACAGCTGTGAGCCATTGCAATATGATCGAACAAGGCATTTATATGCAACATGTTGATATGCCGTAAAAAGACCAGGTCCTAACACGATTGTTGCAATTAATAATTTTATTTTGTATCCAGCAACATGGGATCGAATGTATAATGGATGCCGGATACCAATAAGTCGATCGGCACAAACTGCAATGACACACCTAAAAAGAATTATATGATAATGGTCTCGGCAAGAAAATAAAAGTATTTATTTACCAAATTGCAACAGCTGATGACCAATTTGCGAATGATAAAAGATGAACTTTTGTATGAAGATAAAACCATCGAAAATAATAGTTAAATGTAAAAATTGGATAATTTGCAAGAGCATTTGGAAGTAACAATGATAAAAAGATAACATCTGCAATTGCCAAAGTTGCCAAAAAAGTATTGGCACGAGATCTCATTCGACGATTTAGGAGTACAGTTAAATTTAGGGCATTTCCAAGAATTCCAAATATTGCTAAACATGGAAAAAGATATCTTTGAAGATATTTTTCAAATTCTGTTCCATGCATTCGCATTTGTGCCTCTGTAAGACATACTGCCGATAAATTGGATGGCATTTGGGGGGTTGGTTCCTCTTTCTTACTTTTGAAAGATTATTTGTAAAATGCAGCTAAAAAATAAATAAGCAAAATTAATAAATTAGCAACGAAAGAACATTTTGCCAAACTTGTTACAACAAGCTTGGCAAAGTGTGACAATAATTTAATTTTCATCACGTCACGATTACATTCAAAATTCAAACATAGAAAAAGATCAAGAGAAATCACGTGAAAAAAGAAATCCTGCGCAAAAATTAGCAAAAAAACATTTCTTTTTTTTTATTTTCACACAAATGTTGCAAAAAAATAAATCTTTTTCCGCGCTTCTTCATCTTCTATTTTTTGCTGCACAGAAATTTGAGATGATATTTTTTTTTTCAAAAAAATAAATAGTACGTTGACACTTGAGCTTCATTTTATTTTTTATATTTTTTTCAAAGAAATATCAAAGACGCAAAAAATTATTATTATAAAAAAAACTTTGTTGTTTGGAAGCAAATTTCAAGTATTTCTCTTCAAGAAAAATTTCCGGAGCACCAAAAAAACAACTAATTAAAAAGAAACATGAACAAAATAAAATAAAATAAATTTGTTGCCCTCAAGATTTTTTTTTGAGATTAACCATATGATTTTTGAACAGAACTGAACTGAACGAATAATAAATGGAAATGAGATATATGGTAATAAAAATATTTATTTTAATAATTTAAAGGTTTACTTGGGATTTGGGACTTGGGAATTGAAAAAAAGAGTATATATTTAAAAAAAACAAGGTTTTTAAATGTTATGTGCCAACTAAAAATGAAGGGGGGGGGGCATAAATAAATTTAATAATAAAATACGTATAAAAATTTGCATTTTTTTGAGAGGGATGGCAAAAATAGCATATATAAAAATTTGATTTTAAATAATTTGTTATTGTTTTTTTTCTCTATTTTTAAAACAGGTGATAAAAAAAGTGATTATTGTAAAAAGTACTAATATAGAGTTTAAAAAATGGTTGCAAAAAAAATTTGTTTAAAATTATTCAAAAAATAAATTCAAGAAAATTCGAAAAATAAAGAATTGTCAAAAGTTTAAATCCTTTTTTATTGAGGTGATTAACTGAAAATTTATCGCTGCCAATTGTTTTAATGAAAACTACAGTAATCGGGTTCATATATTTTTGATATCATTTTAAAAATAAAACATCGGCAGCCTTTTTATCTTCAAAGAATTGTGGAAAAGTTTTTTAGAATTAAATTTTCAACGTGACAGGAAAAAAAAGCAGCGAAAAAAAGTCACATATTTCACACCTTTTTGCATTTCTTTTTTTTTATTATTCTCCACCTCCAAAAAAACTCTAAAGTAACTTCTTTTTTTTTAAATGTTTATCATCCATTTTACATGTGCCTTTTGATGTTTTTAAAATATCCCCTCATTCAACACACAATTCTTTTTATCCATTAACAACCCCCAAAAAATGCTGAAATAATACATAAAACATTTAAAACAAAAAAAAAGACATAAAATATTATATAAAAAAATACAGAATAAAATGTGTTTAGCTGGCAAGGAAGAGAGGGGGGATATAACGGAGATAACAGGTGTTGTTTTAAGGTTAATATACATAATATGCTTGTTGTTATTAATCTTAATGCCCTTTGGGACTTTGGGGATTTTGTTGAAAGAGAGAAAGCACCTTCTCTCTTTTTCGGTGTTCAAAAAAAAGAAGGGTGCGACAAAAACATTTTTTTAAAGCAAATTTTTCACGGATGCTTTTTTGTTTGAGGGGAGACGCATGTGGTTTTTATCTGTCAAAGAAAAAAACATTTGTTTAAAACTTTGAAAGAAATGAAAAAAAAAAGGTTGCGTCTCCGAGGTAATAGTTTTTGCCTTTCATTCAAAAATTTAACCTTTTTAAAATAGATTTTTTTGTGAGAAACTTTTTTTTGTATGTAAAAAAAGAAAAACTTCCGTAATCAGTTCCGAAAAAAAAGTTAAGAAACAAAAAAATGTGTGTTTTAAACAGGGCGGATTTAGGGGGTTTTAAGTAAAATCAAATTTTGATGGTCCCAAAGGGAAATATTTTTACACAAAATATGCAAAAAATGTAAAAGATTTTTTATCATTTTTGTTAATTTTAGAATTTAATTTCTGCTAAATATTATTTAGCAAAAAAAAGTACAAAATAAAAATATTTCCACTTGGGACCATTCGTCACAGACGTGTAAGTTTTTGATAATAAACTTACAACGAAAAAAAGTATGAGGAAAACAGATTTAAATTTTTTTATATACTTAAAAGGTTTCATAAAACAAAGTTTAATTTTAAACAAAACAAATATCGTCATTTTTTTATAACTATACGGAATCCCCCCATTTTCTCCCACATTACCGAAAAAAAAAACAAATTCACCCAATTTTAACCACAAATTTTTAGCTACCCAAAAACCATTGAGGTCAAAGATATTGAAATTTAACAAAAATGAAATATAAAAAATCCAATTCAAACTAATTGAAATTTTTCCCTCTCTCTCTCCTCTTTTTTTTGATGATGATGATGGTGGTGGTATTTACTTCCGAAAATGATGTTTCAAAAAAAGAAGAAAATGTTTTATACATTTATATTTGGCACACAAAAAAAGAGTAGGTTTTTTGGCACTTTTTTTTGTAACATTAAAAAGAGAAAGAAAACCCCGGCAAAATAATATCATTGAAAAAAAGATTAAAGGGGAGAAAAAAATATATAAACACAAATTTTGCGTCGATGGCGCTGTTTTAAAACATCATTCATAACAATATCCTTCATTGTTGATCAAAAAAGAATTTGTTTTAGTTGGGATAAACAAAGATCAGTTGCTTCTTAAAAAATTTGTCAAAAAAAATTGAAAAAAATAAATATAAAAAAATTTTTTTGATTGAAGAAAAATGATTTTTGAACATTTTGGTCTTGGAGGGAAGTGTCAGATATATTGAACAAAAAAAACGTAAAAGTTAAACAAATTTTTAAATCTTTTTAAATTGTCAGAGGCCTTTGGACCGAACATAAACGGACAAAGCTAAGCAACTATTTTGGCACACTACAATGCCACGGCACCTTTAAAGAATCAGGCAGAAGCAGCAGCAGCAGCAGCTGATGCCATTGTTATACCATTGTGGCAAGTTTGTCACCAAATAACTAAATGCTTTTGTGTCTGAAACTTGTTATTTTCCCGATGCTTCTCAACTCTCTATCCTTTCTCCGCAGCAGAAAAAAAGTGAACATCAAAAAATGCCTGTTTCAATGTTTTGCAAAAAAGTCCAACAACCAATGCCAAAACATCGTCATCTCTAAAGAAAAAAATGTAATAAAAAATGCAAAACTTTTTTTTTTCGTTTGTTTCAAAAAAAAATGGTTTCATTTGCAGAAGCAAAAAAAGAACACAGAAAAGAAGAATTTGCCTTCCAGCAATTAAACAAAGAAAAAAGGTTGCAAAAAAAGCAAAGACTAAAAAAAAGTTTATCACAGATTTTTTTTTTAAATTTATCCAAAAAAAAACTCCAACTTTATTCGTTCGTTCTAAGAGAGAGAAAGCAGGGGTCGTTAAAAATTTTTAAATATTTCCGAAAACAATTAATCCAAGTTTTTTTTATAGCTACAACTACCTCCTAGCCCCCCCCGCCCCCCCCCCCCCCCCCCTCTTCCATTTCGCTCATGGGAGAGTTGTTATGTGTCAGTTTATCGTCATCAATAACCGTTAAAATAAATAAATTTAACGATACGACAGAATTTGTTAACCGTTTTTTAAAAGGAAAAGTGGCAGCCAAGGCAGCTATTAACTATCCTACTTTTTTTTTCAAATTATTTAACAACCGTTTTAAAACACAACCAATTTGGAACACTTTTTTTTAAAAAAAAAGCTTTGAATAATTTTTTGCTAAACTTTAAAATCCAAACTTTTTGTTTTAGTTTAAAGAGGGAGACGCACCTCTAACAAATTTTTTATCAGGGTTCATTGGAGCTGTTTTTTTATCTGACATTTTGTAGCTCCAATGAATAAAAAAACAGCTCCAATGAGTCTCCAATCGCGTCGAGACCTCCAATGAATGTCAAACAAAAAAATTTGTTAGAGGGGCGTCTCCCCCTTTAAAAAAACACAAAAATATTTTTTGGGTATAATTGTAAATTTGCAAAGTATTTTTTCAATAAAAAAAAATATTTAAAAATAAGGAAGCAAAAAAAGATACTTTCTTTGAAACAACTTAAAAAAACTAATAATTTTATGTTAAAGTACTCCATTATTTTCCCACGGCTTTTTTGAAAATAAATATTACGTAGGATACTACACACACACACACAAATAAATAAGAATTGGAAAAAAATAATTATTATCAAATAAAAACTTTTGAATTAAATGTCAAACATTTTTTTTGATTATAGCTTTTCTTTGCTACCGTATCCCTCGACTACTCTTTAAACAAATTTAAGGCTTGGGCGTCCAGCATGCTTATTAGAAATGTGCAAGTTTTTGTTATTTATCAAAAAATTGAAGCATTTTTTTTTGTTGATAAATTTAAATGGGGTACCGGAAGTTTAAGAAATTGAAGCCAATATCAAAACAAAATGCAGTGTTTTACAACTTTTTTTATTTACTTCCAAGAATAATCATTTCCAAGATTCATGGACTAAAAGTGCACTTTTTTACTTTAAAAAGATGCAAAACATTTATCATCGTTTTATCTCACAGTAAAAAAAGAGATAGTAATCCCAAAAATCAAATTATCCCATTTTTATTTTGTTACTATCATCGTTAATTAGCAAACGACTAAAAAAAAGGATAGTAATCTCAAAAGGGAATGCTGTATTTATTTTTGTTACTATCCATATACATATACACGCATATCATCTTTGATTCTTTAACAGAACGAAAAACATGGAAGATAGAAGATAGTCACCCCCCCCCCCCCCCCCAAAAAAAACTAAACAGTTGAAGGAAGCAAAAAGTGAAAAGAAAATCTAATGTTTTATGTATTAAAAACAGTTTTATAAATTCTAAAAAGTCATAAATGATGCCAAAAAATAAATACCAAAACAATATAGTGCCCTCTCTCTTTTTTTCTTCTTCATGTTAATGACTTGTTTTTTGGGGGGAAGAAGAGGGAAGAAAACTTCATAAATGTTAAAAAAGTTTGAACAAAAAAAAATAATAACAATAATAATATATTCCTCACTTTTTTTTGCTGAAATGTTTTTTTTTGAAGAAAAAATAGAAAATTGACACATCCCAAAAAAAGAAGATATGATGCCTCTCGAAATAGGATCTTCATTTTCTATCTTTGACTCTTCCTTTTTTTTGGATTCTTTCGGAAAATTTTTATTTTGCCCCCGGATTCAATGACATGATTTTTTTTGTTTTATAATTTGTTGAATGTTAAAAAATTAATGAGAGTTGACGTCTTTTTTTTTCACTTTTAAAGCATCGACGAAGAAAAAACAGATTTAAAAATTTTTAGAAATGTGAGAAGCAAATATGTTGAAGTTCAAAAAGATTGAAAAATATAAATTTTAATCAAAAATTGCTCCCTAAAATTTTTTTACTAATGCTAATTCCCAGAAAATCGCTTTGAGACCAAACCAGTTTTGAGACAAAAAAAACGGTCTTTGAACGAAAACCATTTTGAGACAATTTGACAATTTTATATATACCCCAAAACTACTGCCGCCGTTTATCAAAACCGAATAAAAGAAGGAAAGCAATGTACCAAAACTAAAAGTTCCAACGAAAAAAATTGTTGAAAAACTTTTAGTCAAATTTTTTTTTGCCCAAAACTTTTCAAAGGTAGTAGCTTCAGACGGGGCAGAAACTTCCGCACCCCGTCTTTTTTTTTGTTAAACAATTTTTTTTTGCCTTTTAACAATTCAATGAACCGAAAAAATATTTTTGTTTCATATTTAAATAATAAAAAAAAATATTGGAGAAAAAAAACACGGTAGAGTGGATTCCGATTCTGTGATAATTGCATGCAAAAAAAGAAGAAGACAAAAAGAAACGGAAATTGTTTTCCTCTCTTTTCTTTTTGCTACAAAAATTAGGAAAGAAAATAATGGTGGATAAGAATGATGACATAATGTAAAAGAAAATCACCTATAAAAGTTAGACAATGTGTTTTAGCACGATTATTTTTGTTTTTACTACCGAAAATATGATTTAGCATCATTTAAATATTTTAAAAGCTTTAATTTTTATAAAGCTTTTTTTAAAGACAGTAACAGAAAAACAACAAATTTTTTCGAATTACTATCCTCGATTGGCAAAATGTCAGTCAGAAAAAACAAAAATTTCGTAATATTTTTTTGCTCGCAAATTTTTATGTTTATTCATGTTTTTTTCTTCCATGATTATCAAAAACAACCAAAAAAGAAGAGCTTCCAAAATAATATCATTTTCAAACATCCTCCTTAAAAAATAGCGAAAATCTAATTTTCTCCAAAATCTAAAATTGAACCAAAACAAAATTTTAAAAGTTTAAACCAATTTTTTTTGACAATTTTTGGAACACAAAAAAAAGGAACACAAACCAGGAAGAGGCAACAGAAAAATGAGAGATAAAAGAAAGTTGATAAAAAACATGGCAAATGCCAAAAATCTAATCAGACATAAAACAAAATGGAACGCTATTTAAAAAAGGTTTTTTTTGTTTATATTAATGATTGATAGTTTAAGCTTTTGTCTTTAAGACAAAAACATAATAGCCTCAAGGGGGTGTTTAAGAAAGAAGGATTACGAATAATCCTTGAACGACGAAAAAAAAACATTTGTTGTTTTTTTGGTTTTTTGTTTAAACTTGTATTTTTGCATATAAATAATTAAAATGCAAAATGTAATCAAATTATTTTTTCGTGCAGCAATTTCTTGGAAGAAAAAATATAAAAACAAGTCAGGGTTACGGTAGATTTGAAAAAACAAGGGAAATAGCGAAAAAAGGGGATTCAGAAAAAAATGATAATTATCACAAAATTTCATTTGCTAAACTTTAATGGACAGGGATTCTATAATATTATTTTGTAATTTAAATATATAATCCTAAACAGAACGTTCAAGAGCTTAAAAAAAAGAATTTTAGTGTTAAAAACACAGAAAATTTATGTTTTGTTTTTTTACGAAATAACTTCAAAAAGTTCTGCTTGAAACAATGTGATTTTTTCCTCCGACGAAAAGTTCTTTGGAATTCTTCCAAAATCCATTTTCATTCACAATCTCTAAATCACCTGCCCTTTCAGATGGATTAAGCTGCAATACTTTCAAGGGGGCCCTTCAAAAGCTACTTGAAACTATTAACTTCCGAAAAAAAAGATAAACTAAAACAAATATTTTTTAAAAAATAGAGTAAAAATGTTTTAAAAATTGTACTTATAATTTTTGACGTAAAAGTTTTTTTTCAAGGAAATGTTCAAATAAAAATTCTCTCACAGGTTTTTAAAAAAGTGAAGGGATAAAATTCTTTCACGCAAAAGAAAAACAAATCTCTACTTTTTTTTATAAAACTTTTTTCCAGACATGACTGAAAAGGAACTACATTAAAATTCTCCTCAATTCTTTTTAAACACGCAAAATTCCATATACATATTTTTTTCCCAGCTTAAATCCCGAAAAAACCAAAGTTGCGTAAAAACATTTATATTTTTTTATAAATGTTTTTTTAACAGAAACAAAAAAAAGGAAAGCAGCGAAACTTTCGAAAAATAACAGTACCGACGAAAAAAAAAGGTGGGATGGAAAAAACAGAAGGCTGTTACTAAAAAGTAATAATAATCAGGAAGTCATGGACGAATAATTTATAATAAATAAAATAAAATAAAATAAAATACTTTTGAAACAAACAAAAAAGAATATTCTAAAAAGCCACCGTTTTTTTAATATTGAAAAAAAAGAAAAAAATGTAAGAATTTTTTTGGTCAATAATTTTCAAAAAATTATTTGACAGAATTTTTTTGGAATAAAATTTTAAAGAAAAAAAAACAAGGGAAGGACAACTTTTGACAGAAATTAATTGTTGCTACTATTTTTTTCTCTCTTTTTTTTTGTCCAAGCATGTAGTCCTTTTTATTTTATGTACAATTTATTTTATTTAATTGCACAACAAAAAAACAGAGCGTTTAAATATACGGTATAAAATATTATATTTTCGTTGGAAGACAAAAAAGTGCATAAATAATTTTGCGTCCTGCCACGAAATTACAAAACATGGAAAATTTGAATCCGATTATTTATGCCAGACAAAAAAAAAAGCTTAAAAAGTGCACAAGTTAAATCACTATTCTTAGAAACCCTTTATGCGAAAACTTTTCTTCCTTCTAAAAAATGGATTCTTTTTACTCAAAATTTTCAAGTGGTCAAATGTGCCATCATTTATAAGAGGGAGGAAGAAAGCGATTAGATTTTTGATCATTTTTTATGACTTATATTTATTTATTTATTTTGCCACGTTTAATCAAAAAATTTACGCTTTTCTTTTCAAGAAACAAAAAATAAATAAACAAATATTTTTCCAAGCTACCGTAATCCAATATCAAAAGCAAAAGTTTTTTTGGCAAAAAAAAGATGCAATTTTTTAGTGTATATTTTTTGCAAAAGAAAAATAGGAAAAACAATGTCAAAAAAAACATGTATATTTTAAACTTTTTACGATTTTCAGACAGAAATGAATTCCGGAAGCAGAGTGGCAAAAAATATAAAAAATGTTTAAAATGGTTTTTGGCCATGCATTTTTTTGATACTTTAAAAGAAAGAACGCTAAATTTTCCATCTATATTTTAAACAAAAATTATAGTTTAAATCGGTTTTAAACGATTTCTAAAAATTTAAAAACTGAAAAAAGATTATTTATTTTTAATAAAATATTAAAAATATTTCCAAAAGATCAAAAAGCATAAATGCCAAGTTTTATATCAACAAAAAAAAATACGTAAACTCAACTAAAGATAGCGTAAAGACTCACGTCAGATTTATATTATTAAATTTGTTGTTCCAAAAACCATTACAAACAAATAAAAACATTTTTATTCAAAATTCTCAAGGGAGCTTATTTTTATCTTAAAGTTCTGCAACAAAGAAAGAAAAAAACATCTCTCACATATTCCCCCCCCCCCCCTTAAAAGCCCTTTTAAAAAATTTTAAATTTTGAATTCACTTTAATTTTTTGCTTCGTGATTCCATAAAAAATTTTGAAAGCTGAATAAAAAAACTTTGTTCGTTTAAGCTTTAAAGTTACACCAAAAAAAGGGAGTTGTCAGATTCTTTTTTTCCAAATAAACGTTTTCAAAAAAAACTATTTTACTGGAAAAAATTGTGCCAAAAAAAAGTGTTAAAATATTTTTTTTTCTATTTTATTTCAATTTTTTTTTGGGGGGACAATAGAGACCGACCGGAAATTAAAAACGCATACATACGTGTTTTTTTTCTGCTCTGTGAACTTTTTTTTAAAATAAAAGTTTTAATGTTGAAATTTGGGCAAATAAAAAAGTATGGCATTTTTTCTTAAAATTTTTGGTCAAAAAATAAAGTTTGAGAAAAAAAAGTTTAATTATTTGAAAGTTAGTCACTTTTATTTAAAAAGAAAAACAACAAAAAAGTTTATTTTTTCGGTAAAAGCCAAAGTCATTTGACATGTGTTTTTTTTTGTTGTGGCATTTTTTAAGGATGTACTTTTTAAGAAGATAAAAAAAATGAAAAACAAGTTAACAAGTTTTTAAATGAACTAATTTTACAGAAATTTGATGCTATATTTGGCGCAATAAATGATGGAACATGAATGGCATGGAAGGGGGTTAAAGTGAATAATTGGTTAAACAGCTCCACTGTAGTTAATTTAAATATATATAAAAAAAGGCAAAAACAAGGAAAAATTTTAAACAAAAAGTTGGGGATTTTAGAATGAATGTTAAAAATAGAATCTTATACGATTTTTCTGTTTATGACAGATTTCCTCAGTCAAATAACGCATGAATTTTACGTTTACCAAAAAATTTGTCAAAATGGATATTTAAAATTTCTTTTTCAAGTTTGATAAACAAAAATAAGTTTTAATTCTTCTTAGTTAGGATCACTTCAGAATATGATATTACTGTATTAAAAAAATGTTTATTTTGGCTTTTCTGTTTTTTTATCACATTCAACATTTTCTTAAAAAATACCGTAATCTCTTTTTCTTGTTAATCTTTAACAAAAAAAAAGATTACGTCCCTAAAAACAACACTCGAGGTTTCCCTAATTTTACAGACATAAAATTTAAAAAAACATTCTTTGAAAAAACACAAAAGTTTTTTCCATAGAAAAAAAGTCGTAGTTCAAAGTTGTACTTTTTTTTGGGACGACTTCATTTTAATTTAAAAGTTTACTACTATTTTTTTCAAGAATAAAAAAAAGCAAAATAAATTTGATTTTGAAAAAAAAAACAGCCAAAACAAGGGGAGACACAAAAGTGCCAATGATTAGAGTGTTATCAAACAACTCAAAATAGAACTCTTCAAAAAAAATGAAAGGAAGGGCATTTTTTAAATGCCGTTTTACACCCAACCAAAGGCATTCTTGTTTTTTTTTATTTTGTTTTATTTTTTATGCATTTTTTTGATGATTAAAGTTTTCATTTTTTCGGAAAGTTAACAAAAAAAGAGAAGACAAAAAATAAAAAACAACAAAATTTGCAACAATTTTGTTTACCGTATTTTCATTGCCTTTGGCAAATTTTGCCTCTTTTTAAAAATGCCAAAAACAAAAAACACTAATTTAAAAAAAAATAAAAGTTATCAAAAAAAAGTATCTAACTTTTAACTCATACAAAATCTTTCTTTTTTTTCTGTCACCAATTAAAAAAAAGGATTCCGATATGAGTTTAAAATTCAAACAACATGTTCCAAAAAAACTTTTTGCCGTTTTAGGAAATGGCTTAAATTTAAGAAAAAGATTCAGTTTCAAGATTGACGTTTATTTCTTTCTATAAAATTTAATGCTAATCACGATGAATCCAATGATAACACACATTTTTGGCACAGAATAAAATTTTTACAAAAAATGTGTCCCCTTTAAAGTTGTGATTGTAGTTTGTAGTCTTTTTTACCGTAACCCGAAAAAAAGATAACTTTCAAAAACTTAATTTAAAAACAATTTAATTGCAGAGCGCAGACAAATGATTTTTAATAAATTTCCGGTATTTCCGACTTTTAATTCTTGGGAATTCTTGAAAGCAATAAATAAAATTATTAATTCTTGTTTTGCAACAATTCTAAAACATCAAAAAATAAAGTTCTCCCCCCCCCCCCCCCCTCCTCAAGCTTCAACGAACGTCGACAAATAAGATGTTCATTTTTTAAACAACAACTAATTTTTTATTCCCTTTCCTTTTTTTTTGTTCCCTTTAAAAACATCAAAAACCTTTATTATTTAACAAAAATTATGTAAAACTAAAAAAAATTTATTGCAAGCAAGCATGCAAAAAAACATAAAAAAAAGAAACGTTTTACAAAAATCAAAGACAGATTTTGATGTTTAAAAACAATTCAGGAAAAAACACGTCAAAAAATCTTTGTCCCTCTTTTTTTTCCATTTTTAGATGAAGGGTAGTTAAATTCTGACGTTTTTTCGGGTTGAATAAGTATGGATAAAAAAAAAGGAGAGAAGAAAGAAAGAAACTTTTCTCGATTTTTGACATCAACCTTTTGTTCTTGTCAGGACAAAAAAAACAGAAGGGCAAAAAAATTTGTAAAAAAAAGAGGAGATTGTCTTTTTTTAAAAGTTTGTATTTTTCCAAAATATATAAAATTAAAAATGTTAAACCGCTTAAATCTTTTTTCAAATTCAAAACTTTCCAATTTGAAGTTGAAAAAGCATTTTAAAAATGTTTTAAAAATTTATGAAAAAAGTTTTATCCTCTTTCAAAAGTTGCCTAAAAACTTCCTCAAAATTTTCGAAAATTTTAATAAATAAGCAATTTTTTGTTTAAAATAATTTCCTTATGATTGCACGTGTAAAAAAAACAAACAAATAAAATATTTGCATTTAAGGGCAATAAAAAATATGATATTCAATACGCAAAAATAAGCATGGACACAGTTATTTTTAGCTTTCACATTTTTGGCACTTTTATTTTTCTAGAAATAACTTCACATATATTTCCATTCCATTATTGTTGATAGAAACAAAACACATATATGCATTTTATTTTTAACCACAAACATTGGTAAAAATGAAAGTTTAAAAAATACATGGTTGATTGAGTCATAGATTCCAAAATAATATTCTTACATTTGAATCAAATCACATCGAAATCCAAAGCACAGAAACGCTGCAATTTTCTAAGCTGATGTCGAGCAATAGTTTTTCAACGCCAAAATGTAGCAGAAAAAGTTTTTGTTGTGTTTTTTTTCTCCCACTTGGCATTGAAAAACATTTTACCACACATTTGCTTTGAAAATGGCACGCTGAATTCAATGTACAAATATTTTTGTGGTAAAAATTAAAAAATTTTCATTAAACACGGGCTCATTTTGGGGCCAAAATTGTACGGTAGAGGTGTCCTTTTAAAATTACGTTAAACACACCTAAAAACCATAAAAAAATGATATTAGGGGTCTTCATATCATATTTTGGAGTTGTCAGGTCCAAAAAACGAAATTTGCATAAAATAGCGATTTTTGGCACTTTTTTCCTGGGGAAATGGATACTAGGTCATTTAAATAAAAGTTCTCTAACAGATCGATTGGAAATTTTGTGGGCTACAACATTGTCATAAAAGATTTGGGCAAAAATCAAATCAAACAACGATAAACCCTACCGACTTTTGTCAATTTTGCTCAAAATAAGCAGCCATAATTCAGTTTTTTCCACGGCAAATGGGAACAAGACCACGTATCCAAAAGTTCTCTAACCGATCGATTGGAAATTTTATGGGCTACAACCCTGACATAAAACATTTGGGCAAAAATCAAATCAAACAACGATAAATCCTACCGACTAAACAGTCCATTTTACCTATAGATATAGTAGAGGTCCAAAAATTTTTGGGTTCCCGATAAGATATACTCAAAAGCTTATGTCATTTTTTCCATATGGTTATGACAATCAAAAAAAAAACCAACAGTAATTATGTGAATATCTGTTTTGCATGAGTTCTCTCCTTTCAACGATGTTGGGGTATAAACAATGGAAATTTTCAAATACCTGGCAAATGAGAAATATTCACCCGGCAATAAAAATCTCATGTCATTTTTTTATAAATAACCTAGTGATCATTTAGAAATTAAAAGCGTGCTTCTATCTTATCTGGAAGACATTGATCTCTCCTTTTTAATTCAAAATACGCCTTTAAATGCCACCAAGAGCAAAAGCTGTAATTAGAAATGAGTTTAAACGCCTGAAAATGCTTTAATTAAACTCCCTGACCTCGATTTAGTAAGACCCAATCATATCAAAGTCGAAGATAAGCACAAAAAATTTTTTTTCTTGATGAAAATTTTTTCACAATACCCCCAACATCATTGAAATGATATATCTTCAATATTTGATTGTTTTGTATCATTTAAATGGTTTTTATAGTGTAATTATATTATTTTGGACATATTTTGACGATTTTAAAGCAAAAAAAAATTTTTCTCAAAAATTTTTTAAAAAAATTTTTGTCTTGGTCCCTCCCCCCTGTGAAAAATATCGAAAATTTCGAAATTTTGATTTTCGTGCCCGACATCTCCCAGATCATTTTTTAATGATTTTAGGATGGTTTGGGAGTAAAAATAACCATATCCCATCCCTTAAACTCAAAATCCGTCTCTACCGAACAACCAATGAGCCCGTGTAAAAGTAAAAATTTTTATGGTAAAATTTTATAATTTTGCCGCTATGATGATGATCGTGATTCATGAAAAATCTTTATTTTTTTTTTACAAATAAAAGCAAAGTAATAATAATAAAAAATTTTAAAATGATCGATAAAATTTTTGATGTTTGATTAAAAGTGTCTTCTGTGCTTCTTCAACCAAATGATTCCATCCAAGTTTTTGTAATAACTAAAATTTGAATATATTTATTTAATTTTAAATTTTAATCAAACGATCCCTTACTTCAATAATAGCTTTTTCAGTTGAAAGATAATCAGACGTTGTTGTTTTATCAGTGATAATCTTTTTAAGTTGCATCAAAGCTGTACCATATCTTTCATGTGCCACGGCATATTTTGCTTGAATAATTCGGGCATTTTCTGAAGTTGAATCTGCGAAAAGCATGTAATCTCGAAATACTTTTTCTACTTCTTCTATGCTGACTTCAGATGGTGGAGGTTCGAGCTTGGCAGAAATTGGATTATCATTATTGATTTCATTTTTATCATTGTTATCATTTATTGATTTTGTTGAATTTGATTTTGTCTTTGAATTTGTTACAAATGGTTCAACTTTTATCAGTGATTCATCACTGCTGGAATGCTCACTTTCATTTTTTTCATCATCAATTTTTTCGTTATCAGTTTTTTCGATTGTTTCCATCGTAGAAGATTCTTTGAAATGTTTGTTTTCCGCTGTTGTAATCAAATTTGAAACATTTTCTTTTTCACTCAATATTTTTAACTTTTCATCTTCAGCATTTTCTACAGTACCCTTTTCAGCATTATCAATTTTCGCATCACTGTTTTCTTTTTTTTTAGGCTCAAAACCATTTCGAAAAATAGCTGGAATATCTTTGATGGTAGTTTTAAGGAAAGAATCAAGGACTAAATTTGCTTGAAAAAATAATGCATTTATTATTGCTGCTTTTTTCTTTTCCATTATTTCTTTTTTTCGAAGATTTTCTTCGCTGAATTCTGACTTAACTCCAAAAAATTCTGCAACTTTTTTACTTTCAATAATTTCCAACAATTTTTCAACCATTTTTTTTAATTCTGGAAGCTTCTTTTCTTTTGATAATCTTTCAATTTCAGCTGAATAAATTGGAGCATAATTTGGATATTCTAATTTTAATTTTTCAAAAAGTGCTATCGCTTTTTCGGCATCCGTTTCTCTTGTGATATATGAAATTTCGATATCTCTGAGAGTCGCTGAAATGGAAAAACAAACATATATCATCAAAAAGTGAGTTTACAGCCGGCATATTATCAATCGGCCTGAATTTTGGGCCGTAAATAAGCTGTTCCGTTAATTTCTTTGATTTTAGAAATGGCTTTTGATATTATTTGATAGAAAATTGATAGGGATGTAAATTAGCAGAACGGAATGCGAAAAACTAGACATTTTTCGATTTTTCCGCACTTTTCATTAATTTCTACAAAGAACGGAGCCTATGGGTTCAGGGCCGTATACAGAAAAAAATTTCAGGGGGGGGCACGCCTTTGATTTTTTGCCGCTTTGTGTTGGTGGCGGCAAAAGATCAAAGGAAATTCTTCATTTTCGGGGAGCACAGATCCCGAATCCCCCCCCCCCTAAATACGGCGCTGTATGGGTTCGAAAATCGGGTCGTGTCATAGTTTTAAAAACATACTTTTTAAATCTTCTTTTTCATTTTCTTTATCAGCTTCAAGGTCAAGACGCCCTTTTTTATCATTTAAATACGATTTTTGGGGTGCCAATAAATACATTGCATTAAAAGCTGAATGTTCTTTTGATTGATAAGTTTCTTTCGGATGCATTGAAATTTTTCCCATTAAATATGATCCCGCCGGATAAGTATAGGGATATTTATAAGATGGAATAGATGCAACATAAAATGCATTGCTTTCACCGCACTTTAAAATATTCTTTTTAATTTTTTCTCCAGATTCTTTTAAAGCGGATTCAGCATTAAAATAGAGGCTTGCAACAATTTCTGGAATTATTGTCTGGGTTGCAATTAATCGTGCATCTTTAAGTGTTTCAAGAATTTGTGGATCAGAATGACGAAATTGTGCTCGAATTATGTAATCACCAATTTCAAGATTTTTCATATGGCCATTATCACCACACGTATAAATATGCTTCTTCGATACGGTAAAAAGTTGAAGTAAATAACTGTCAAAATGTATTTTGTAAAATTGAGTGCCTTCATATTCAAATTTGTAGAGTTCTGATTTGGTTACTGTAAAAAAACTAATATTATTAGTTGTCATGAAGCCTGTGTGCCGAAGAAGCGGGGCATTCGGTGCTGCTGCGGTGCTCCTCTTTTATTTTTTGCCCCAAAAAAGATATCGAAAACGTTCCCCCCCCCCCCCCCCCCAATAATCTCTTCTAAAAATAATATCGGATACGGCACTAAATTCCCTCAGAATTAAAGCTCGAAACTTTATTCGAATTCGGAAATAAAAAACTGAATGATTTTTTGTAATGTTCAAAAAGCTTTTTAAAAGTATTTCCAGGATAACAGAGATACCAAAAAGTAAAAATTAATGTATTTTTAAAAAGAATAAAAAATCAAAATAAAAAATGAAATAATTTTTTTCATGATCGAAATTGAAATTTCTAACGAAATTTTCAATTTCGCAGGAGTCATTATTCAGAATCTTTCAAGCAATATCTTCCAAAGTGAAACGAAAAAGATGTTACTTAAAAAATATGAAAAAAAAACAAACCGTGAAATTTATAAGTCAGTAATAATCTAAAGCTAGGATTTCCATCAATGATATCCCTTTCTTCCATAGATTCAATAATTGCTTCAGAAGGAGTTAAAGGTTGACAAAAAGATTTAAATTCCAAAATTGGTTCAAAAGTAGCGTTGCTCAAATAATTTGTGAAACATATTTTATTTGTTGGATTTACGGAGAATAATACCTGCGGTTGAACAAGAATTCCAAAAAATTGGATAGTAATTTTAATATTTGTCACATTTTGATTGGACCATTCTTGAGTGAAACAATATTCAATTGTTTGATTTTCTGGACTTATAAAATGGCAAAATACTAAATCTTTTGGTAATAATCTCTGATAAGATTTCGCTAAGCGGCATCGAATTTTTTGATTTAAGAATATTTGTTGAATTCGAATATTTTGAGCAATTTGACTTTCAAGAGATTTGATTTTTATTCCAACATATTTGCATCCAAATGGAGATTTGATGAATATTCGTTCTGGAACTGCTGGTTCAAGAATTAATTGTTTTTTGTAACGATAAAGATTTTCAGATGTAACTTCTTCGGGGATAATTACAGTAATCGGAATTCGAAATAATGGACCAAGGGATTGCTTTTGAGGATTAATGCCAACAATTTCGGCATAATGGACTTTACCAACTTCAAGTTTCGTGGGATCAACAATAACAGAAAAGTCAGAAGAAGGAAGACGACAATATTTTGGGAATTTCACAAAATCTTTTTCACTTCCAGATGCTAATTTTAGCATAATTGAACATCCAAAATCCACTCTTGCTTCATTATCTGAAATATGCGAATTCATTTAAAGTAGGAAGAAAGGGCATAAAACGAAACCTCCAGATTCCATAAATAATGGTTTTACATCCATTATAACTGCTTGTGGAGAAGCAATTTCAGAAGGATCTCTTAAATAAATTCCAAGTTTTTTTGAGCCAACATTGATCCTAATATCAGTTATATTTGGTGGAATTGATAAAAATGCAGCAGATTTAATTAATTCAAAAGCGGAGGAAATTTGAATAATTCCTGCTCCAAGACTAAATGGATGATGGCTTCCATCTTCTGGCATCATTGCAGAATTTTGTAAAGCTAGCTTAATCCGAAATGGGGAAATTGGAATTGATTCATCTTTCATCGCTGATAACAAACATGCAATATTTCCAACGGCATTTGGTGAACTCATACTTGTTCCTTGTTTTCGTTGCATTCCTTCAAGGCAATGCTTTGAGACACCCGTTAAAGCAGCTCCAGGAGCACAAAATGTTACTCCTAAACTTCCATCAACAGAAGGGCCACGAGATGAAAATGGAAAAACTACTGAATTATCAGCTTCAAAATGACTGTACATTGCTTCTTTCATTTCAGCAGTTAAATATGCTCCAACATAAAAGATTGAAGAATGTATTCTGCCCCCGGCAAATCCGGCTACTGATAATCCAGGGCCATCATTTCCAGCTGCGGCAACAAAAATAATTCCATATTTTTCAACAACATTTTTAATTAATTTTTCTGTTTTTCCAGAACCAACACAATTTGATGGAGTATCAGATGATAAGTTAATAATATCAACTTTTAATTCAATACATTTATTAAATGCTCGAATGAAAGCTTGTTCCGTGTATGCATTGCCAAGGCCCAGAGAAATAATTTGTGCACCAGGAGCTAAGCCATCTTTTTCAGGATCATCAGGGAAATGCCCTGCTGCGATATGTGCAACATGAGATCCATGACTTCCATTTGGGACACAAATTTCAAGTAAATTTCCATCTTCATGAATATTTAAACAGTATGTCAGCAAACATTTATCAGAAATAAATCCATATTCTTTATCCGTACAAAAACTTGACATAACTTTTGCATCCTCCAAATTTCCGATGTAAGTAGTGTCAATGGCAGCCTTCCATTTTTCACCATCATTCCAAACAATGCAATCAAGAATCGGGGATTGAATTTCTAGTTTTTCCGCTTCTTTTAAATATTCCAATTTTGTATTTATTTCTTCCCGATCTTCTTTATCCAAGATTTTCTTTGATTTCGATCCAACCTTTTTTTCGTGGTCATTTAATTCTTTTAATTCTTTTGCAATCACGGATTTATTCTTCTTTTTGAAATCTTCTATAATTGAAGGCTAAAATTTTTTCATAAATACTTTCACCTTGGAATATTAGAAAATTTCAAAACTTACATTTATTCTATCTTTAATATCTTTTCTATAGAGTTCATAAAGTATTTTTGTCCCCAAATGCCAATCTCCTGATGGATTTTTCCATGATTTTGGAATCTAAAATTTGTAATTTTTGTTATTCAAATTTTTATAGTTTCCTATACTTGTAATTTTCGTTCAGTTAAACCAATTAAAATTCCATTTTCATCAACTTTTTTAATTGTTGAAGTATCAACATCTCCAGCCCCGGTCAAATCCAAGCAATCAATAATCTTTGGTAATCCAGTTGTTGTTGTTTGTAGCCCCGGTAAGCTTGGATCAACTCCGCTATCAATTATTGCAATTACGGTATTTCTTCCATCATATTTTGGATATTTTTTAAGAAATTCTGACTAAAAATATTTAAAAAATTAATTATGGCTTTGTAAAAAGATAAATTCAAACTTGTTGAGTGATTTCTTTTGGCATATAATGCTTGGAAGGAAATACTAATTCGTTTTCCATATTATTTAAACCAATTTCTTCCATTTTATTTCATTATTCACTAAATTATAATGAAATAAATGAAAAAGCGTTGATTATATTTTTTAAAGAAAACTCGAAAAAAACGTTAATCAAATAAAGGAAAAAAAATACAGAAATAAAGTCAGATTATCAAAACTGATAACGTTTTTAAACAAGCATTCATCGAACGAAAATGAGTCAGAAACGAAAAGCTTTTTTAAAACAATTTTCATTTTTTTAAAAAGTTTTATTTAAAATTTATTATCAAATATCGCCAGAAATAGATTTATCCGACAAAATGTCAAATCATAAAATACAGGGTGATTCAAGAAAAAGTCTCATCTTTGAACAACGAGCAAATTGTTTCTTTTTGATTTAAACGAAAACGAATGGCACAGTTGTTTCTCAGTATCGATTTAAATTTTTAAGGGGCCCAGTCGAAATTCCAAAAATTTCAATTTTCGTGAAAAATAAAATGGTAACCGATGCTAAAAAATAAATGTGTAATCCATTTTTGTTTAAATCAAATAAAAAAACAATTTGCCCGTTGTTCAAAGATGAGACTTTTTCTTGAATCACCCCCGTATATTGAGACATACAAATGTATGTCTGTCAATTTTTCATAAACAAGAGAAGAAAAAAGAATGCAATCAATATTTTGGGGCCAATGTACAGGTACAAAGGTTGAGAATTTTAAGTATATTTTTTATTTTTTTGGATTGCACAATGCAGCTTTGTTTTGAATTTTTTAGAATTATTTTTAAATAATTAAAGAGGGAGACGTTCTCTAACACATTTTTTTTACAATAAATCAGGCAGATGCATTGTTCTTTTTTCATTTATATTTTTTTAAATGAATGAAAAAAGAACATAATAAAAAAGATTGAAAAGACTTAACATCTAAAGAAGTTCAACAATGTTTAGCCATAAATAATGGCTTTTTATCATCATTTTTAGAGTGATGGTCTTTTTTTGAGTTCCAAGATGCCTGAATCCTCTGGGTGTTTAAATTTGCAACCCAAGATGTTTATTTTACTGTTATTTTGCTCAACCAGGAAATCAAGATGTTCCCCGAATTTATCCTTGTGCTACTTTACCATCTACAGTAGTACTCTACATAACAGTTGTAACGCAAAACAACATAATCCAAAATATTAAAGGAGGCGGATTCTTTGCTACTTTTTGCCAAATAATTGCTTTTTAAATTTCGCGGGCAATAGGCGGGACGCCTGAAGGTTTTAACCAGTGTATTCGCGCCCCAAGAAACATCGCCGCCACCGCCGCCAGCGGCATCCTTTAATCTGCAGCAAAACCTTATGATCTTTTTCAAAAAGTCGCCGCGACCCCTCCGCCATGCCGCCAACACTGGCGGCGCGAATACACTGGTTTCAACTAGAGTTGTCAATTCCCCGGGGAATCGGAAAAATTGGGGGATTTTCCCCGGGGATTACCTGGGGGAATCCCCCGACATTCCCCCATTTCGTATTTCGGCTTTTTTTTGTTACATTTTTCCGTAAAAATGGCTCTTATATAAGCTTTAAAATTTTTTAAAGGTTTTGTTAAAGCTGATACAACAATTTTGCAGAAATCATTGTTAAAAAAAACAAAACAAAGTTATTTATTTGCTTATTAACATTCCCAAGTCGAAAAACGTGGAGATTTTTTTTACCATTTTTACTCTTGAAGAAAAACCTTCTTTCTCGACACTATGAGAAAGCAAGCTCATGGCTATTGTTAAAACGAAAAAATAAATGTAAAATTACAAATTACAAAAAAAAACGAAAAATATTATTTATTTGCTTTTTTTAAGCGGGGAATTTGATGTCATTCCACGGCAAAATCGGGGAATCCCCCAGGGAATTACCCGGGGAATCTCCCGGGGAAATTAAAACATTTATACGCAAAAAGAATAAAATTTTAAAAAAATACTGCAAAAATGCATTTATAAACAAACAAAGCGACGATTTCAAAATTTCTTTTTTGTTTTTTCTTGCAAAAGAAAAAGCAATTTACAATATGCCGTTCTCGACACGAAAAACCCTGATTATCACTTATTTACACTTTTTTGCGATTTCGCTAGAGACGTGCACGATTTTTTCAAAGTTCACCAAATATTATAATTTTGGTACCATCAGAATCGCCGTAAAAAAATCATTGGGAATAATAAAAGAAAAAAGAAAAAAATATTATTAATAACGTTTAATTAATTGTTAAAAAAATGTAAAAAGTGATTTTTTTTCAGTCGGGGAACACATTTTTTCAGTAAATATTTTCGTGGCGCGTTTGCAAACGACACTTTTTTTGCAGTGTCGTTTGCGAAAAAGGAATTTTTTTGCAGAGTCGAAAGCGCAGGTTCGATGCCCAGCTGAAACACAAAAATATTTTTTATTTCCGATTGAGTTTATTTTTGGTACATATATGCTGTCGGCCATGGAGAATCCAAAAATAAAAGCAGTTTTTTTTATAAAATAAGTATGCAGTTGTTGGATTCGAACCAGTGACCGAAGGACTGATACGCAGCGCTTCTACCACTCGGACACATCGCTAATTCTTGAGGGGGGGGCTTCGGGGCAATTTTTATTTATTATATCAGATGCAGAAAAAAATTCTGTATCTTATAGGCCTAATTCTGAATTGGGGGGCTTCGGAGTGTAGTGTATCATTTTTTAAAAAACCTAAAAAATAGCGATTTTTTAGGCTTTTCTCAGATTTTTTGTATAAAAATGATGTTCAAAAGTTGGATTTTTGGAATCTCTGTATCTTTTTACATCTAGAAGGATAAAAATAAAAATCATAAACAAGAATTTTAATTTCTACAGTATACCTCTCTTTCATTTTTCTTTTGACTGAAAAAAAATGCAGGGAACACGCTCGTCGCATACTGCCTGTGCACGTCTCTAGATTTCGCAAAAACTGAATATCCATGAAGAAAAATGGTTTTCGTTTTTTTATGAAACTTTTTAACAAACGAAAAACAATGGAAATATCTTTCGAAAAAAAACGGAAGTAATTTTTTGATTATCCTCGTTCGCGTTCGCTCTCATTTAATTTTACTTTGTAATCTTTGTTTAACTTTTAGTTAGATTTAAAAATACATATTATAATCTATCAAGTGATTTTATTTTTCAGGCTCGTTTAATTGAAAAAAATATGGCTGCCAATTTTTCTCAACAAGTAAGTGTAAAAAATAAAATCTGATAATTCAGGAATTCCATTTTACCTATCAAATTGAAATCGGATGATTGTAAATGTTTCCAATATTTTTATTGAATTTATCGTTTTATGTATAAAATAATATGAATATTTCAGATGCTTGAATATCCCTTTGCTCTTGAATGGATTATTTCTGAAGAACGTTTAAAAGCTTTAAAAGATTCAACCGAAAATGTATATTTACAAAGTGATAAATTTACTGCTATCAATGCTTCTGGAATTAAATATTATCTTGTAATTTATCCTAATGGTCAGAATGATGAACGTCGTGGAAAAACAATGATTTTTTTACATTTGGAACTTGGGAATGAAAAGAAAGTTGAAGCTGAATGGACACTTTCGGTTAAAACTGCAAATTGGAGCCTTAAAGATGATTATATTTTTAATGAAAATGTTGGATATGGTCGTTCTTGTTGTTCCATTAATGAATTATTTGATTCAAACAAGAAATTTATTGTTGATGGAAAATTTACGGTCAAAGTTGAAGGAATTTTAAAAATAGAAATGGCTGAATCAAAATGGAAAACAATGAAAAATTATGGAGTTTTATGGAAGGTTGGTTACGAAGATTTTACAATCATTGCTGACAAAAAAGAAATAAAAGTAAGTTTTTGTATTTTTTATTATTACTGTAATTAGATAAATTTTAGGTTTATAAATGCGTTCTTGCTGCTCATTCCCCTGTTTTTGCTGCAATGTTTCAACCTCCAATGAAAGAAGCAATCGAAAATAAAGTCGAAATTATTGATTTTTCATTTGAAATTGTTGAAATGGCTGTTAAACTTTGTTATCATCGTGATCTTGTCCCTGATATTTCAATTGATGAATCTTTTTTGCTTCTCAAATTCGCAGATAAATATAATATGGCAAATATCCAAGTAATTGTTTTTTCATCAAGATTTAAAAGAATACTTTTTTTAGGACAACCTTGAAAAATATTTGGGTGACAAAATTACTGTATCAAATGTTTGTCAAATTGTTAATCGTGCTGCTGCTGTAAATGCATTGAAACTTCAAAAAAGATGTCTTGATTTCGTTGTAATTTGCTCTGGTAAAAAACTGTTTGTGCCAAATATGGAATTGCTTGAAAAAGATTTTTTCATTTCTATTTTTGCCAATTTTACCTGCCGTAATTCTGAAACTCTTTAATTTTTTGTTATTCTTTTGATCTTTTTTTTCGGAAATTTTGTTTTGTTTTCAATTTAATTTTTTTTGTGATAAAAAAGAGAGTGCAAATAATTTTTTAAAATAACAAAATTACCTATTAAAGAAGCTTGAAATATTTCACCAAAATTTGAATTTAAATAATGTTTCGCGCTGAACTTTACAGTTGCTCAAAAAATGCTAAAAATGGTGTTTTTCAGTCCATGGTAGACCCAATAAAAAGTTTCAACCATTTCTGAGACAAACTCTTTTTTAATAGGATTGCCGCCCCCTCCCCCGGGGGAATTTTCCCATCCCCGGGGATTCCGACTACTTTCTTCCCCGTCCGGGGAAATCAGGGAGGGAAAACCCGAAAATCAGGGATTCCCCGCCCCCGACTTTTTAGAATTTTGAGGGGGGAGGGGACGACAACCCTACTCTTTAGCGCAAAAATTTTGAATTTGTCAAATAGTTCGTCTTTTTTAAATTTAAATAATTTGGTGACAAAGAGTCAGATGTTTTTGGAGTCGGCTTGAAATAAAAGAAAATTGATTTAACATAATATTTTGTTTTTGGTGTATATTAATTTTTGGGAAATGGAACTCTTCCCCGGATATATGACACTTCGTTACAAAGACAATTCGTTACCAACGTGAGCTGGGTTCAAAGACACTTCGTTACAGTTGGTAACGAAGTGTCTTTGTAACGAATTGTCGATCTTCCCTCTTCCCCCCCCCCCCCGCAAAAGGAGATTTTCAGGGAAACCGAAATGGGCCAATCTTATATACTCTAAAAAATTCCAAGTCTGCTTGAAAGATATTATTTAAAGGGAGTGTCGACGTCAAGCAAAAAAAGATTATTCAACAACAAGTATGTATGTTTTTACACGAAAAGATTTTTTTCTATGCTATTTTTTTCTCTAACTCTATTTCGTGCTAAAACATACTTGTTTTCCATACAAATTTTTTTGCTTGACGTCGACACTCCCTTTAAAGCGCATAAAAAAATTTTCTTCAAAAAAACTTGTGTGTTTGGCACACCTTTAAAAGAAAATGTTTTTCAAAAAGATTAAAAAAATTTCTCTGTTGGTGCTATGCATTATGGAAGTACAGTAACCCTGTTTGTGGACGTTTTTTACTATTGGTGGCAGAGAAAATATAACTTATAGATGTATTTTCTTTCGTTTTAGTTTAAAAAAACGAAGAATAAAAAACCTTTTGTAACATTCACGTTGCACATCGCACCGTGCACGTCTCTTGTTTTTTAAAAAAAAATGTGTTATTTAAAATACTACAAAAATTCAGTGACTCTTCCTGACTCTTTCTCTTTTATTTGATTGAAAACAGTTTTTTTAAGCTGAGTGAAAAATGATAAGATTCTTTACTTTTCGGGAACACGTAAACAATCTTATCTTAGAAAAAATATTTTAAAAAGGGACATAAAAAAAGTTTTTCAAAAACAACTATTTTCCTCAAAAAAATTTCCAAAAAAAACGTGAAAGATATTTTTTTTGTTTTGTTTAAAATTTTATTTACTTGGTACATGTAGTAGGCCCTAACACCTGCTGAATCCCTAATGCGATATACCTGTGCAGGGCTGCCCGGAATTCTTTATTTTCTTTTGAGAAAATCCAGGCTTCTACCAAAAATATCAATTTCTTCCAATTGACACTATGATAAAAAATCGACGAACAATAAATAAATTTATTTTTTTGCCCAACGTTTGCATAAACAGAATAAAACACTAATTTTTTCAAATTCGAGTACTTGTGTCCAACATGACTTTTTTTAAATGATTGTATGGGCATGAAACGTTGCCCGCAGGGCCGCAAATAGGGGGTGGAACTGGAGAAAGTCCCCCCCCCCTTGTCGGCCAAATATAATGGGAAAAATTGATTTCATACTAGATACTAGATAAAATGAGATTTTTTGGTTTTTTATAAGGAAGTTCCACCCCCTTACTTTTGACCTATTTGCGGCCAAGGCCAAAAACAAGTCTGGAAAAGGTTACAAGTCCTTCCTTAGCTAACCCCAGTTACAGTATACCACTTTTATTTTAATCTAGAAAAAAACAATAAACATATCCAAAAATTTTTTCTGTTCCTGACAGCCCCCGTACCCGTAGATATTTTATGGGGCTGAATTTCTAAGGTTTGATTGCCATTTTATCCTCGTCGCAATCCATGAAATTCATTTTAATCTCTCCCACTGAATGTCCGAGTCTTTCAAGGTTTCGCGATTCAACTCCGGATGTGTCTCGAACCCGGTGGGGCTCAGTCGATATCCCACCGCACTAACCACTCGACTATTGAGTTAGCTAATTTAACAATCTTTTATACATATTTTTTCAGAAGCTAAAAAATGGAGTTAAATGAAAATTCAGCAATTACCCGAAAATGGAGCTCTGCTGAATCAGCTGCTGGTGTTGAAAGCGATGACGAAAAGAAGGAAATCGTTAAAAATTCTGTAACATTACGTGAACAGTTTTTTGAATCATTGCAAGACATTTTCAAGAGGCAAGACCCAAAGGATCCGCTATTTGACATTGTATTTTTGGTTGAAAAGAAGGAAATCTACGCGCATATGCTAATTTTCCGTTTAAATGGTGCAAAGAAATTGCTTCAATACATTGAAAAAAATGGCACCAATGTGAAAAAGGTTGATATGAATGTGATTGACGGCAAAGAAGTAACACACAATGGCCTATATATTTTTATAAAATGTCTCTATTTCAATAACGTTGAAAATGATTTAACTCCTACAAATGTCATGTTGTTACTGTGCCTAGGTAAGAAATGGGGTATTTAAAAAGCCAATTTATATTTATATTTTTTAGCAAAATTTTTTGGAATTCAGAATCTCATTGAAGTTTGCCAAATTTATTTGAATGGTCAAAAATGGAAAAATGGTGCATTAATTTTGCTTGAAAAAGCAATCGAGTTTTTGAATGCTGAAATTGTTTCACGTTGTTTAAACGTAATTTCAAAAAATACTCAAATGTATTTATTTTCGACAAACTTCTTAGAAATAAAACATGGAACTTTGATGCAATTATTAGATCAAAAAATTTTTAAACGTGATGCTAAAGCACTTTTAGATAGAGTTGGTTCATTTTTTATATATTTTACAGAAAGAGTACGGACCTTTTTTTAGGTTATTGATTGGGCGAAAAACAATGCATCCCTAAAAAATGCCGAATCAATTGGAGCCAACTGCCGAGAAATTTTGGGTGAAGCTTTAACTTTAATCCCATTTGAAGAGATGAATCCTGATGAAATCTTTGAAATTGAAGGTATAATTTTTCTAAAATAATTATTTTGTTTTTTTCCAAAATAATTAAGCATTTAGATATGGGAATTTTAACGGCAAAGGAAGCATTGACATATTTAAAAAAAATTCATGCTAAAAACAAATTACCAACTACTTTAGCTTCAGAAACCGAGCTGATGAATCATGAACTTCCACCAACATTGCAACAGAGCAGTAATGAATTGGTTGATCAAATACCAAATCTTCCACCTTTAACTGTATACTCATCTCCAAAAAAACAAGAAAACACACGTAAAGTTTAAAAGAAAATTGTTTTTTTTAGAATTGTTTAAACCTTTTTTTTAGCTGCTGCTATTTTCTCGAATTCTAAAGTTTCAAGTGGTTTCGATGACAGACTCGGCCAGACTATTGGTAAAAATCACAAATCTTTTTATACTCGCCCTTTGTATCCTCAACGCTCAATTTTTGCCGACAGTTGAATATGCAAACGCTTGACCGGAAATTTGAAAACACCAGGGTTGTTTCACTAAATTTTTGTACTTTAGGATTACAATCAGGGATGGGCGAAAATTTCGTTTCGTTTGTTATTTCGCAGAACAAAGTCGAAAATTTCGTGTACTAAAGAAGAAAAAAAGAATAAAAAAACCGTTATGAGTTTTAATTTAATTGATTTTTGTACACAACACTTTTGATTTTTTAAATTAAATTTGTTAGTGATAAAAAAAATTTGAATTTCGCAGAACCAAAATTTTCGTGCTTTTTTGGTGTTTCGTTTTCAAAAAGTCGGCCATCCCTGGTTACAATCAGACAATTGATTAAATGCATTTTTGTACGTATTAACATTATCTCTATTAGTTTTTTTTTCAATTTTTTTATTTATTTGTTCGAAAAAACCTTCCTTTATAGCAAAAGTTTTTTCTCGAATGCTTTGTTTCGACATGTATGTTTTCCATATTTTTGATATTGTGCGTGTTTAATTGATATAAAAAAACTTTAAAGCAAGCACATATATTTATTGCACAAATTTGATTCAGTTTAAATTTTTGTAAAACGTTTAACGTGTAATTCCACTTAAATAAACAGAATTATTATTATTGAAGGACTTGATTTCGATAATACTTAATCGCATGATCGCGAACAATATTCCTTTTATCGCCATCGTAATTATTTAAGCTTTGATATTACCCTTGATTATTATAAAAATACGGACTTTTCCATGCCGGACTACTTTCACCAAATCTAACTCCAACCTAAAAAAAGCATGTATTTCATTGAGATCGGATATATATGAAATCCACGAACTCTTCTTCCAACAGACACGCGATCCAATGTCCATGGCACCTGGACACCATTCCCATATCTAACATCTAACCTTAAAAAGTAAATAATCCATAAAAGAAGAACTGTCAGTTTTATCATCATTGAATTTTTACTTTTGTCTGTTCATTATTGAAACAAGCCTTTTTTTATACACTGACAAAAAAGGAGAGTTACGATTTGGTTCAGTAATAACTTTTTTCATTTTTTAACATAGTAAATAAAAATGCTCCAACGGCCATTTAAAGGGGGAGACGCACCTTTATCAAATTTCTTTGTTTGTAGAACATTGATTGGAGGTCCCGACGCGAATTAGCCTGTTTTTTTGCTCACTGGAGCTGCAAAATGTCAAACAAAAAAACAGCTCCAATGAACCCTAATAAAAGATTTGTTAGAGATGAAACTCCTCCTTTAAACAAAAAATGGCCGTTGTTTTCCGAAAGTTTCAGCTAATTGATAACAATGATTTTTTTTAAATTTCATACAGTAAATAACATGAAAAAAACTTTTACCCTTTTTATGATGCACTTTTAAAAATTCGTTACAGATTCCGGGAAAATAAATCAGGAATTCCGGATTCCGTTTGTTCGGATAAAAATTTTCGTTCCGGACAGCTTTGATTAGAATGGAACTCTTTCCATCTGTAAAAATATTCTTCGATTTAATGAGTCCAAAGGTCCAAAGTCGACTGTCGCCATTATTTCCGTTTACCCCTGCTACATATATTTTCCCAAAACACTGAAAATTAAAGAATGGAATTTGTGTTTTAATTACGACTGTTAAAGTCTTATCAACATTAAAAACAAGTCTCTAAAAGTTCCTTATAAAAGTTCACTGAAATCAACCCTTTTATTTTTATCACTATCATTTTTAACAATGTTGTTGAAAAAAAGTTGCCTAATTTTTTTTGCTGTTTTTATTAGTCTTGGAAATGGTGCTTATGATGAAAGTCTTGCCAGAAATATTATTTGGCCTATTACCGTTGATGCCTATAATCATGCCGTAGAAAAATGTATTAGTACAACGCTGGGAAAAGATTATGATGTAAGTTTCTATCGTTTTAAGATCTAATAAAGTAAAAAAAATTCACATATAAAACAAGAACTGACTAGTGTTCATCAACCCGACTTGAAATCAAAAAAACCGGGTCACCGGTTACGTTTCGGGTCAGAAAATCGGTCGGGTCGGGTCAGTCGGGTCGAATCGGGTTAATGAACACTAGAACTGACACAGTTTTGGAGTCACACCATTTTTTGCGGGGGACAAAATGCATCATAAAATCTATGTAAATCTATGTAAAGCTTTTATCACCACAAAAATATTTCAGTTTGGTATTCAATCTACTGTACAATGTGATGATATTAGTTCAAAAGATTCCTGCTCTGGATATGTTATTGCAATTCATTCCTTAAAATATGTGGCAATTGTATATCGTGGATCAATAAGTGATCATGAAGTTCAAGTTGAAATGAATTATACTGCAACACATCCATTAATACCATTTGTTGGAAAAGGAAGTGTAAATGGTTGGCTTTTAAATGGATATAATTTACTTTGGAATGCTGGAATGAAAGATGCATTTTTAAAACTTAAAAATAAATATCCCAACTATAATATTCTTGTTGCGGGACATTCCCTTGGAGCTGCATTAGCATCTCTTACAGCTGCAACACTTTCAGCAACAAATGTTGTCCCAAAAAGTCGTCTATCTCTTTACACTTTTGGTCAACCCCGAGTTGGTGATAAAGCTTTTGCGGATAATTATTTAAATCTTGTCCCAGAAGCTTATCGAATTGTACATCATTGGGATATTGTCCCACATTTGCCCACCCTTGGCTTAAAAGGATATACCCATCATAAAACAGAAGTTTGGTACAACAATAATATGGCAAAGGGTGATCCATATATTATTTGCCCAGATGAAGAAAGTAAGAAATGCAGTGATAGCGTTTTGGTGCCAACTTGGGGAGATCATGGAGAATATTTTGGAGTTAGAAATTATTTGGGAAATCATGGTTGTGTTCCTGCTGGAAAACCGTAATTGTTGATAATTGAATTATTATTTGTGTCTTATAACATTTTGAAAAAATGATAAAAAAAATATATTTGTAGTTTGATTTTTAAAAGATTTAAATGATTTTTAATTACTGTTGAAATCGGTGTTTCAATAAAATATTATTTTTGCAGATACCAACAATCCTAAAATAATTTTTTTCAAACTTTTTTATTTGATTTTTGAAAATCCAAAATAAGATAATAAAAAATTATGCTGCTGCTTCCGAAAGTAAACATTCAAAATTTTTATCAATATGGTTAATTAATTACTTTTGAGCGTTAGAAATTTCAAACTTCAAAAAATCAAACATTATTTTTTTAATTTTGTTTCAAAGCTAAACTTTTAAAAAAAACATTTTTAGAACAAAGTACAAAATTACACAAAAATAAAGCAAAACAGAAACACCGATTTCTTTTTTCAATTTTTTGTTTAATCATTTTGAGAAGAGATTTTCAGTCTGCATGAACCCCCATCTTTTTTCTTCGATACTTTATCCATTGCCTGTACTTGCAAGATTTTCGGAGATAAAATTCTTTCAAAAATGCAACACAACAAAAAGTTTTTATTCTGTTTCAAAGAAAAAAGTTTAAACAAAAATGCTTTTTTTTTTAAAAAATGACATAGCTTTTAATGTTTTTTTTTTCAAATTAAAAACAACGATTCTGATTTCTGATTTGATAAAACTTTATCGCCCAATTTGCATGAAATTTAGTTGAATGCAACGTTTTGGTTTTAAGAAAAATGGTTTTATTCGTTATCCATAAAATCAGAGTAACAGAGTTAACAATCAAGTTGGAAATTTTTAAAGACTTAATCTTCGACAAATTGATAAAAATGTGTGCAAGATATCGTGGATTCTTGATCATATATTGTTACAAATTTTAACCGTCCCGATGGATATATCGTAAAAAGAAGTACGGTATATAAGTATCAGATATCTTGGATCAAAAAAGTTTGGTATTTATGTGACCAGTGTTTTCCCGATTCCGATTCCATCGATTCCGATTCCAGAATCGATTCCCTTATAAGGAATCGGAAAAAAGTGAAATCGGGAAAACACTGTATGTGGCAGTAATCATTGGGAATGAGTACCTTGTTTTTTAGGGTAGAATACGTCAATGTTATACATGAAAAAGTTTAAAATATCTAATACAATTGATTTGAAAGTTAAGAATTCAAATCAATTGTATAAATTATTTTTATTAAATATTTACGAATATTTTTGTAAAAAGTCAACCTTCTTTTTCGTCGTTATTATAAAAATGTTCTCGAACCTTTCTAGCACCGATTTATTGATTTTTTAATTTAATTCCGTAACTCTTTTTTCTCTTGACCTTAGAAAGCTTTGAGAAAGAAAAAAACAAATTTTCTCAAAGCTTTCTTAATTTTTTTCATTGATTGATTGAGGAGGTTAAAGTTGCTGCTCTTTTGCACATTTTTTTGGGTTTTTCATTCATCTCATTTTTTGCTTAAATTAATTTTTATACTTTTCAAAGAAAGTAAAACTTGCTGGTGAAAACTAATTCTTATAGATATCAAAAAAATGAATTCTTTATTGCCATCAAAATTAAAACGCGATGAATTTCTTCTTTCATATCGTCCCCAACAAAATTGGTCACTCCCAGATTCAATCATTTATTACATTTCAAAAAAGAATACAAAGAATCAAAAAGTTTATCAAAAATTGATTCAAAGCTGCAAATATTTTTTTATCCATAATCCAATTATTGTAATTAAAGATTTATATTTTAATGAGACAAAGGAAGTGATTTTTTCTTTAAACGATGATTGTGGACGACGAATTGATATGGCAAATGTTTCAAGCAAATTTTGGATTACTGATACAATTAATATTTATGATGAAATTGATGTTGCTCCGAATCGTTTGTCATCTATTATTCCAAAAGTGTATCAAGCAAATATTACAAAATTAAATCTTAAAAATCAAATAATCTCTTACAGCGATTTTTTGTTCCTTTCATCAAATGTTGAAAATATTGATATGTTTTGTACTACTGTAAAAGCTGGCAATGATTCAATTGTTCCCTTGGAAAAACTTGTTAATGGACTTCCAAAAATTAAATCACTTTGGTTGTAAGTTTGGTTTTTTTTGGAGTTTTTGTTTAATTTTATTGTTTTAGTTTTGATAACTCTTCTGCTTCAAGTATCACAACAACAACGTTCAAGAAACTTTTGGAAAATCCTCATTTTTTTAAGTGTGCTGAAATTGTAATGCAAAATCTTCCAGAAAAATTTGATATTGAAACATTTTTTAGTTATGCAAAGGTAAGCGTTTAAAATTTTTGATTGAATGTATAATTTTGGTTTCAGAAAAATCAAACAACAAAAATTTTTCTTCATTTTAATGATTCTACTTCTGAAGCTTACAAAACTCGGCTTGAAACATTTATTGATTTAGTTGTTGCATCTCAAACTCATAACTATTTACCTCCGCTGATTCATTCACCTCGAATTGATGACGAAAGATGGCAAAAAATTACCTCTCTGTATCATACATATTAAAAATTTTGTTAAATTTCTGCAAAAAAATACTGAATTTTAATAAAGATTCTTTTTTAAAACAATTATTTAAAAAACATTTTACAACGCTTTTAAATATATATATATATATTTGTATTTAGTATAGCTGCAAAAAATTCTAATAAATTTATTACTTTTATTAATTAATCTATGATTTGGCTACAGTATTGTAGGCTTTCATTTTTAATCTTTTATTTTTGGATCCAACATTTTATTTAATATGGTCCCTTAAAAGTTAAACAAAAAAAAGTAGGCAGACATGTTCGATAATTCAAATGTTTAAGCCCAAAAAAACTGTATACAAAAATAATAATTTTTCAAAAGTCAGACGAAGAAAAATAAAAATTTTATTTTTGCTTTTTATTATTTTTTTTTGTTGTTTTTCAACAAATTTTGTTTTTCAAAAAATTTATCTCTCCAATTTTTTTTGCTGATCTGTTTTTTTTTGCTTGTCTCTTATTTTTGTTTGATAATTTTTGCTTTTCTATTTTTTCTTGGCCTAAAAAGAAGCAAAAAAAATTATGCGTACTGCCAAAATTCGTTCCCACAAATGTTGTGAAAATGGAATCGCTTCTTTTTTTTCTTTTATGATAATATTATTTTGACGCAAACAAAGAAAGCAACAAAAAAATATACAAAAAAATATGAGAAAATATATAAATTAAACACAGCCGAAAAGATTGAAAAAAAACAGACAGTTTTTTTTGTAAGAAGTTTTTTTTGATTACACAAAAAAATAAACATTTTTAAATTCAATGATTGCTGTTTTTCAAATGTTTTTTTTGTGTGGGAAAAAAATCTTTTTTGATCTTTAAAAAAAAGCTTTAACAAGACATTTAAAAAAAATTTATTACAGCTGTTGTTTTTGCTTTTTTTTAAATTTTTCTGCGCATAAAAAAGTTCAAAGAAAATCAAATTGTAATCTCTAAAATAAGCAAGCAGCAGCAACAAAAAAACTTGTTTACTTTTTTTGTTGCAAAAAACTGGCACTTTGAGCAAAATACATTGCCTACGGCACTGGTGGTGCAATGGTGGTGGTGGTGGTCTTTTGACATTTTCACCTGCCAAGAAAAAATAATCATTGGAATGTTTTTTTTATTTTTTGACTCTTCATCGATTATTTTAAATATAATATTTAACTAAAGATTACATTCCTTTTAACTCTTAAATTCTTTTTTTAAACTGTTTTTTTTTCCTTCAAAGTTTTAAAGTAAAAGTTGAGAGGCCCTTTTCCAATGTCACACTTTTAACATTTTTTTTGAGTTACTAAAAATATAAAAGAAAAAATTAGCATGACTGATTATCATCAAAAAAAAGTGTAAACATTTTTAAATCTAATTCTTTAACAGTTGACTGATAACTAACTAACTGATTGATTTAATTTGATGGTGTTCAATTTCAATGAAAAACATTTTTCAAAAAAAAAACAAACAAAAAGTACAATGATATTAATAGCCCCTCTTTCAACAAACACATTTTGGTTCCAAAAAAGAACATAAAAAAAGTACAAAAAAAAGTGCTAATTCAGCAATAAAAAAAGAAGAAGAATTAACATAGTCATATTTTTGTGGCATTAATTTTAATGGGAAAAAAAAGTAAAAAGTAATTAAACTTTTTGAACGATCATATTTTTTTTGATTACAATTAAAAAATCAAACAACTATAAATAATAATTACTAGTAAATAAATATGAGGCGGAAGTATAATTGCATTGAATTACTGTAGAAAAAAATATGAAATATATTGCATTTTTAGAAGCTTGTAGTTATTTAAGAATCAGTAAAGAACTGGAAGCATCAAATTTATTTTCAGTCAACAATTAATAAGCTGCTTCTTTCTTCTGATGTTGTATGTCTGCTTAATTTTTTTTGGTCATTCGAAATTTGGCAAAAAAATCTATTTCCGCCAAGATTTTACATTGTTGAAATTTGTAATTTTGGAAGGGAATTATTAAACATTGAAGGTTCAAAAAGCTTATGCTTAGCATTTAAAATTTGCATAATACTATGAAAATATTATGTATTTTAGTTAATACTGTATTAAAATAACAATTTTTAATTAAACAATAGAATCATTTTATACTTCTTGATAATTAACAATGATTATTGATAATTGATAAAATTGATAAGATTATTGATAAAAAAAGGGTATAGCTCATATCAATGATAAGTTTAATCTTTTTAAAGATTCCTAAAATTTTGGAACATTTATTTTTTGTTTTCTCATATTTTTTCTTTAAATTAATTAAAACTATTTTTGTTTTTAAAAATTGTTTTTTATACATGTTTTTTTTGCTTTCATTTTTTCCATGAAACTCTTTTTTTCTTCTTTGCTTCCAGATTTGCCGTTGTAGTGAAAAGTGCCGTGCCATTGACGTGTGTTCTCTGAGCTGACGTGATTATATTAAAATTAATGTATTTTACTTTGAAACAAACTTGTTTACTTAAAAAAAACAAATTTCTTGAATTTTCGGAAAATTTGAATTAATTTTTGTTCAAAGAATCTTTTTTTTTGAAGGAAAAATGCAAAAATAAGAACGGCACAATCATCTTTGAACATATGCTTTTGTTTTATCACTAAAAAAATGTACAGACTGATAAAAAAGAAAGAACAATGACATCTGATTTTTTTCTCATGTGTGTTGAAAGAGAACAAAAAAGAAAAAAAAGTGCAGAAAAAAAAATTGTTTGATGTTAAATGTTTTTTTTCTCGGTCAACTTTTTGTAAGAATGTATTCTAGCTTGTGTTTGATCTTTTAAAATAAAACGTGACTGCATTACTTTTTTTCTCTTTCCCATTTTTTGCTATTTTCCCATACTTTTTATCAGCTGATTTGAGATGATGATGATTTTATGATAGATTTATGATGATACAAAAACACCGCCATCAAATTCCATCCGAGACATCTTTTTTTTCTGCCATCTCTTTTGTTAATTGATATTTTAAAAAAGAAAAAGAAATTAAAGAAGAAGCACACGTGAAAAAGTTTAACATTTTCAAGAGCTCAAAAAATTTAAATTAGCAAAAAAATGTATTTTGCTCTTTCTCTTTTTTTGCGATTTTTGCAAATAATAAAAAGTCCACAAAAATAGTCTTTGATTAAATGCCAAAGAAGAAGAAGAAAGAGGCACACGTGAGAAACGTGAAGAAAAAAAGAACAATTTGGAACAAATTTTTTCTCCTTCTTCTTCCGTCTAAAATATTATTAAACAAAAAAAAGTCCCTCATTGAAAAAAAAATAACCACAATAAAAAAAATAATTTTATTTGGTCGATCATGTTTCTTCCCAAATAAAAAAAATAAGAATTTTTATTAGAATTCAATGACTTTTGACGTCAAACATTGTTTTACTATTTTTTTGTTGTTTAATTACAATTTATGATTTTTTTCTTCTTTTTTTTTGTTCCTTTAAAAAAAAATTCCATTCTTTTTTTTTAACTGATGCCGCTTAAAATCAAAAAAAAAAATTCACGTGAAACATATGTGTTTTTTTTATTTGGCAACCAAGCAAATCAAATCATAGCAATAATGCAGAAATAAAAAAAAATATGTTAAACAAATTCCATTTTAAAAAAAAATCCTTAAAGCTTTCGATTTAAAAACAATAAAAAAATAAATCCTGAATTTTTTTTTATTGTTTTTAAAAATTGTTTTTGTGATTTTTCGATTTTTGATCATAAAAAAAAGAGAAGAAGTAACAACAAAAAAATGAAAACAATACAAACAGAAACCGAAATTTATGTACTTTTTTGTATTAAATTTTTATTATTAAACAAGTTTGTTTTTAAAAAATATGAATGAAACAAAGAGGTGGAATTAAAAGGGCATCATAAATGTTTTTCAAATATTTCAAAAAAGGGGGGATATTTGTTTATGTCATTTTTTTCATTTCATTCATTAATTATTATCCCCTCTTTTTTTGAATTATTTACCAAAAAACATATTACTCTATTTTTTAAAATTCTGACGTTTGACTCTTTGTTTTTTTGTTGCTTGCTTGTTTCGTCGAAAATACACCCAAAAAAACATTTTTGCTAAAAAAATTGATAAGTTTTGTTTCAAAACTAACTTTCAATGACCTACTTTTTTTTGGCTGCTGTTACTAAAAATGAAACATGATGTGGGTTTTTGTTTTGAAGCCACAAAAAATGATGTACATTTTTTCGCATCAAACTATTTTACAAAAAAAAAAGTTTTAATTAAATACGTCAATTTCAAATTTCGCTGCTATGAGATCATTTTTTTAAGTACTCTTGACGCGACAACATGAAGTTTAGTACTTGAGTCATGCCAAAACTGTTTTCGCTTTTTAGTAATTTTAATAACTTAATTACGATAATTAAAAACTTATTTATCAACGTCAATAAACTAATTAATGCATTTCGGCATGAGACCATGGGAATTTTCAAAAACAGTGTGTTTTGAAGTTTACTGTAGTTAAAAAACATGTAAATTTGTGGCATATTTATTTTGGCATTTAATTACGGTAGTAAAAAATTTTATAAAAAACAAAATTTCAATATTTACTTTGCTCTCATATGTTTTTTCTTGCTGTTCAGATAATTTAAAACTATTTTTTTATAAGCTTCAAAAACAAATTATTATTATTAAATATTTCTTGCTAAAACAAAAAATAAATAATAAATAATATCATATGTTTCTTCTGCTCACATTTGTTTTTTCTTTACCAATATCTTATTATTATATTTTTTTGTTTTTGGTTAACTCAAAAAAAGCTGCTTTTTTTATCAAAAAAAAATAACAAAAAATTGTTTCACACAAAAAAGGCACAAATTTATTCTATTTTTTTTGCTAACCATAAATTTTCTTACATTTATAATTACAAAGAGAAAAATTTTAGCAAAAAATTCGCCTCCGCTTTTTTCCCACAAATTTTATTTTTTATTTGTTAAATTTTAACAAAAAAAAAGCAATGAAAAAAAAGTGACGATAAAATTCTTGAATAAACATTTTTTTTTGATGTTGAACAAAAATTTCGGGGCAGCAATGAATCCCCCTTAAAAAAAAACAAAGAAATAAAAAAATAGTCACTCATCATCATCATCACCACCTCCTCCTCTGATTGAACCTTTTTTATCTTGTAAAAATCACACATTTTTTTTGGAAAAACAATGATTTTTTTTCCTTCAAATTTTATGAATCATCACTTTTAAGTTTAAAAACTTTTCTTCCTTCTTTAAAGATTTCTTTTTTCATTTTTTTATTGTCATCCGAATGAGTCAAAATAAAAAGAGAGAGAGATTTTGCAAAAAAAAAACAAAAACAAATATGAATTTAAAAAAAGCCTTGGCAAAGAAAGAGAGATCTTTGTTTTTTTTGCGTTTTGAAATGCTTTTTCTTTCAACAAGGTTTTTTAAAAAAAAAAAAAAAAAAAAAAAAAAAAAAAAAAAAAAAAAGCAAAAATAGAAAAATGATGATAAATCATTGTTACAAAATGTTTTTTTTTTCAACTGAAATGCATGTGAAAATGTTGAAGTGGAGGCATTTTGAAATAATTCGGATTACGGTATTGGAACACAGCGAACTGACTGTTGATTTTTAACATTTTGCCAAAAAACATTTTTTGGAAAAAATGACTCTTTTTCTTTTGACCCTCAAATAATTTCTGTAAATCCAAATTACTTTTTTATTGTTTCTGGGGTAAAAAAATATGAAAAATCTGATAAAAAAATATGTGATTTGCTGAAAAATATGAAAAATAAGGGTTTTTGGACATGTTGAAAAAAGGGTATTTTAGAAAAGTTAAAAACATATAATTTTTATGATTTTTTTTCTCTCAAAATAAGTTTAAAATGTTCAGCAGATTCGGTTTTATAAAAGTAGGGCTCAGATTTTTTTCTACTCTATACAAAAAAATTTGCCGCCAAAATGAAGTTGATGCGCGCGCCAGCATCATGTCCTACATCAATTTAGTGTCAGAAAATGTTTTATGTGTCTAATTTATGCTTAAATCAAATGTCTATTATCAACAACAAATGTCATAATCAGCAAAAACAACTTTCAACTCAATAAATTCGCTACAATTATATTCAAAGTCATCAACATCCTCAACATCAAAAATTCGGTAAAAATGGAGAAATGTCATCAAAAATGATTCCTCAAAGACTACAGTAGTTATATAAAGCTGTTACAACTTATAAGTAAGTATTTTAAACATAAATTTATATTAATTTTACTATTTTAGATTGATTTCTGTTAACTAACGAAGATGCATATATACTGTAATTCTTCAAATTCACGGATGACTTCTTCTTTAAACAATTTTGAATTGCTGTTGTTAATTTATATATATTTAAACCTTGTTTGAGATTTTATGTGATGTTATGAATCTTGTAATCGATGTTTAGCAATTTTGCATTGTAGTTAGAACTCAGGTTTCGCATAAGCGCATTTTACAAGAATACCGTTCCTGAGTAGTTTAAATATCTTGACTATATGTTCAAATATTCATAAAACAATTTTGGAAAGAAATTATACCATATTTCAGTAAAATTGAGAGCATAGTGATTTTTTAAAACTACAGTATATATACAACTTCGTTAGTTAACAGAAATCAATCTAAAATAGTAAAATTAATATAAATTTATGTTTAAAATACTTACTTATAAGTTGTAACAGCTTTATATAACTACTGTAGTCTTTGAGGAATCATTTTTGATGACATTTCTCCATTTTTACCGAATTTTTGATGTTGAGGATGTTGATGACTTTGAATATAATTGTAGCGAATTTATTGAGTTGAAAGTTGTTTTTGCTGATTATGACATTTGTTGTTGATAATAGACATTTGATTTAAGCATAAATTAGACACATAAAACATTTTCTGACACTAAATTGATGTTGGACATGATGCTGGCGCGCGCATCAACTTCAGTTTGACGGCAAATTTTTTTGTATAGAGTAAAAAAAAATCTGAGCCATACTTTTATAAAACCGAATCTGCTGAACATTTTTAACTTATTTTGAGAGAAAAAAAACCATAAAAATTATACGTTTTTAACTTTTCTAAAATACCCTTTTTTCAACATGTCCAAAAACCCTTATTTTTCATATTTTTCAGCAAATCACATATTTTTTTATCAGATTTTTCATATTTTTTTACCCCAGAAACAATAAAAAAGTAATTTGGATTTACAGAAATTATTTGAGGGTCAAAAGAAAAAGAGTCATTTTTTCCAAAAAAAAATGTTTTTTGGCAAAATGTTAAAAATCAACACGCACCTTACTTTTCGTTTCGCTGTGTTGGAATTCAAAATTCAAAATTAAATGTTGAAATAAAAATTAAAAATGGTAAAAAAAGTGTTTTGATTTAATCCTGCCATTTTTATGCAAAAATAACCGTAAACAATTTTCGGTACAGGTCCAAATTCGTGGTAAAACCTTTTTTTCAAAAGTTTACTCACAAATTTTATGTTTAAAAAAAGCAAACAATCAAAGCTTTCTTTTTTTTATAAAACAAAAACGATTCACAAAAAAATATTAAAAGTCCATGAGAGCTTCTAAAAAACATTTAATCCATCCATCAACACCTAAATAATATTCTTCCCAATATAAAAGTACATTTTCCAAAATCCCAAACCTTTTTTTACCTTAAAATGAAAAAATTACTTTATTTAAAGTTAAAAAAGCTGTGTTAAAATTTTTCCCTTTTTTTATCAAAAAAATTTTAGCACAAATTTTGTGATTTTTGCAACTTTATTTTTTCTTCAGTAAAATTGAGTCTCAAAGATTGTCAATAAACAACAAATTATTTATTTATATTTTTTTACAAACATCTTTCATGCCTTTCCTTTTCCCCTTTCTTACCTTTTACTTTTTTTTTGTTCTTTTACTTTTCATGAGCCAAAATTCACGAGGAGAAGAAAAAAACAAAGATAAAGAATTTTAATCACCTAAAAATAAATAACAAAGGTGATGGGGTTTAAATCACAAAGTATATAATTCATTTGACAAAGAAAATAAAAAGTGTAGCAAAGATCTTTAATATTTATAAAATATAATAAATAATAAACAATTCCAAAAAAAAATGATTTGTTTAAAAGTTTAAAAATTATGTTTCAATTTTTAGATTTTTAAAAATTAAATTTTTTGATGAAATTGCAATTTTAATTGAAAATGAAACCAGTTTTCGTTCATCAATTTTTTTTGGTGACCATTGAATAATCTTTGAAACTTTTCTTCTTTTTTTCACGCTTTTTTTTCAGAAATGCCGTGTTTTGTCTGTCTCCAAAAAAGGAAACACTTTTCTATTTTTTTTTGCAACAAAAATTTATATTTGTATAAAAAACAGAAGGAAAAAAAGCAAACTAAAGTTCTTCTTAAAATACAGCAAAATGAAAAACAAGTAAATAAGGGGCTTCTACTTACTTCTACTTCTGCTGAGGAGACAGACACAACACAAACCAGCAAAGCCCCCGAGCGCGTGGTAATATTTACATTTTTTATGCGCGTGACATGCGTGGAATATAATTTTTTCCCCTCCATGAACCATTTCCATCAACGCCTGCTGTTGATGCTGGCTGTTGTGGCTGCCAAGTCAAAGCCAGCCGTTCATTGCCATAAAAAAGGGGGTTCTCTTTTTATCCCTATCTCTCTCTCTTGGAATGGGTTAGTTTGTTTCAAGTTTTTTTATTCAAATAAAAATTCCAAGAAACTCCCCTTTATTCCTTCTTGTTCTCTTTTATTTTTTTCTATGTTAGAGATTCACAAAAACGGAACGTTGATGTTTGATCGTCTGTAGCTGCAGCAGCCAAAAAAGAAGTTTCATTTTTTCCTGTCACATTTTTTCTTTCTAGTAATTCTCTCTTTTTTTCATGTGCTTTCTTTTTTTTTTGGCTGTCGACTGTTTTTTGAACTGCAAAAAATAAATAAATATTTGTTTTTTGATGCAAAAAAGCAAAAGCAAAAGAGTTAAATAATTTTAAATTTTTTTATTTTTCAAAACTTTTTTGTATAATAAAATTTTAAATCCGTACAAAAAAAAATATAAATTACAAGACAAAAAAACCGCAAATATGCCAAAAATCATAATAATAATAATTTTGGGTTTTTACAGAGAAAATTGAAACACAATATATACAAGTAAATAATTAAATATATATGTATCATAAAAACTTTATCAATTTTTTAAAAATTGATAAAGAATTTTAAAGAAAGAATGCACCATCTTTTTTTTGAATTAAAGCTTTTTTTTAAAAAAAAGTTCTTTTTTTTCTTTGAAAAAAAGGCTAAAGCTTTAAAACAAAAAAAATAATGAAAGATAATGATAAAATTTCAGACCCATCAAAAAAAAGTTTTAAAAGGTTGGTTTTTAGCTTTAGAAGCTTTAAAGCTCTCAAGACGAAAAAAAATTTGAATAAAAACAATATAAAAATATATATGGTATATTATGGAATGAAGGCTCGCTTAAAGAAAGAGGAAATATACAAATTAAAACATCAAAAATTGAGCAAAAATAATAAAAAAGATATATATGATTATTGCAAAATTATATAATATATATATACACAAGTTGTTCAAAAATGAACCAATTTTAAAACGTATAAATGAATTGAAAGAGCAAATGTTTCTCCCTTTTTGTTTTTATTTTGTCGTTGTAAGAGACAACACAAAATTAAACAAAAATGAGTACCATGGGCTTCAGGTATGTGGTGTTAAATATAAGCAAATAAATGAATGAATGATTGAATGAAAGAATGAAAAGGATACTGTACAATTAAAAAATGAAATGAAAGATGAGCAAAAGAAAAATGAATGTTTTTTTCATTTTTCATAAGACTAAAAAAGTAATTTTGTATTAAACAAAAACAACCTTTTTAGCTTTTATGTGGTATACATTGAGCTGATAAAAAAGATAAAAGATATAAAAGATATAAAAAGATATAAAAATAAATAATTATATAATTGTTTTTTTGAGAATGTCGTCGGGATACACATATTTTTGAGCACAAAATGATAAAATAAAATTCTTTTTTTCCATCCAATAATAAAAATCCATATGTATTTAATTTACCAAAATTTAGCTGATCGCATTAAACTACCAGCAGCAGATTTTTCTGGCTTTTTAATTTGTGATGTACAGCTATTACATGCAGATGGAAGACGAAGAAATTCTTGTGAAGCCAATTTAAGATTATAATTTTCATTGACCGTAAAGAAAAGGGATCCAACACCATCAAGATATTCTTTGGTTTCGGATTTCTTTGTGAAACTAAAATGAATGAAATCCAGTTAAGACCAAGCTTTTGAAAGAATTAAATATTTTTTAAACTTACGTTTTTCCATCAGAATTTTTAACAAAAATTTCAATTGTCCAATGACCATGTCCACATCCATTTGCACGGGGGGAAAAGCGTTGAGTTTTACCATATTTTTCAAATCTCATCTTTCCAGATGATTCCCCATTTGGAGATGAAATACATAGCCAAAAGTCATCAGCAGTTAAAGAAGCAACATCAATTTCAATTTGTCTTGCTTCAACAATACATTTATGATTTGGTGTTGAATGAGTACAGGCTGAATCAGAAGATGTTGCGGAGGTGGAGGATAAAGAAGTGCCAGCTTGAATGGTTGAAACGGTACGCTTTAAGCCTCCACATGCGGAAGAACCTGAGGCTGAACGAGAATTAACAGGTGATGAAGAAAGTTTTGCAATAATATCAATTTCATTTGAATCAATATCATAATCACCTCGAAGTTCATCTTCAAAATAATCCAAGGCAGCTGTGGATGATGCAATTGCTTCACAGGCATCGACTTTCATCATAGCCGAAAGTCCAGCAAATGAGGGAAGAAGATTGGGTTTTGAAACGATAAACATTTTTTTAAAAATCTTTGAAAATTTTAAGGAAGTGAGTTGTATTTCTGTAAAAGAAAAAAAAGGATTTAAATAAAATGTTTTAATTTAAAAAAAAGTTTAATTATCATTGATAAATAAAGATCACGATTTATGAAAGAAGGAAGAAAGGAAGGAAGACTTCTGAAAATTCAATCTTTCCTTCTTTCATGGCACGGAAATATTAATGCTCAAAAAAAAGATGTTGAAAAAAAAGGAAAAAAAAAGAGAAAATGTAAAAAGGGGCATCGAATCTGATCAAACACTCATTGGGACCTTTTATACTTAAATAGAAAAATGATAAAGCTCCGCCTACTTTTTTTTTAGTTAGACACAGGCGGAGCGCGGCGGCTGCCTTGGCGGCTTGCCCGACAAACAATTTGAAAGGAAAGAAAAGAAAAGAGCGACCAAGCATCGGCCCCACCCGCCACCCGCGTGGCAGCAACAGCAGCAATGAAAGAGAAGTAAAAAAAATATGAGGGCTTTCCCTTTTTTTTATGATTCCTCTTCTTTTTTTTTGAAGCTGCTTCTTAGCCCTTGGATTCTAAAACTTCCGGGAATAAAAAAGCAACAAAAAAAAGCATTACACATTTTTTTTGTGGTACTTAAGTTTCACCAAAGAAGAAGAAGCTTCAGCTTGGCGAGCTACTTTGACCTAATATTATGCACCCCCCAAAAAAAAGAAGCAATAAAAACACAAATTTTTTATATTAAAATTTTTTTAAGAATTATACAACGGACTTTTTCTTGGTGCAAAAAAAGTTCGAAGCGGGATGAATTTGTTAGATTTTTTTTTGGAATTCTGTTTTTTAACAACGTAAAAAAATATATACACTTTTGTTTTTGCATTCTTGAGAAACCAAAATACAGAGAGAAAAAATGAAAAAGAATGCAATTCAAGAAAAAAATAACAAAAAGTTTGAAACTTTTTTATAAACGTTAAAACAGAAACACAAAATTCACGTGAAAAAATAAGAGCCGATAAAAATATGTGTTTTAAAACAAACAAACACTTTTTTTTCTCAATATTATTAAATTAAGTTATTAAAAGTTCAAATATTCTCAAATGTCATCGTCCGTTAAAACATTTAATTTAATTTCCGTCTCTTCCTTCTTTCATTTTCAACGTCATTCTTTGGGGAATAAAATTAAAAAGTGCCATTCCGTTTTGTTAGAGACGAAGAAAACAAAGAAAAGAAAGTTATTAGGTCATTCTGATGTCGGCTACTACTTCAAAATGTTTTTTTCAAACATGACGAAAGTAGCTATGAACTAATAAATATATTAATATGTTTATTTTATTTTAATTTAATTTAAATTTTATGGCGTAGCAAAAACCTATCTACTCAACTTTTTTTTTAAAAAACAGGTGGCTTTTTTGTTATTGTTCAACTTTTGATTTTAAAATCCAATTTTAGAAATATTTGGATTCATTAAGGATTCTGACTTCAATGAAAAAGTATTTTGTGATGAGGTGATTTATTTGTGACGATCGTTGACATAAGAGATCGGATGTTTTCTTTTTTGTTTATTTACATCAAAAAACAGCAGTAGAAAATTTGTTTCTGCAACAATCACAAAAAAATATAGAGGCCAAAAACCTCTTTCTTTTTTTTTCTGGACTTCTCTTTTTTTCTCGCTCACTCGCTCGCTCATTCCCGTGGTTTCGCTCAAAAGAATCATTTGAAAAAAAAAAAACAAGAGTTCAGAGATTCGAACACGAGCGCGAGCATCAAAAAGAAAGATCGTCTTTTGTTGAAACTCTTTTTTTGTTGGACACAAAAAACAACAACGATTATCAGCTGAGTTTTTTTAAAGGAAAGAAAGATCAGCTACAAAATATGAATTTAATGAAACTGTTTCTTTCTCGTTTATGTTTTTTTGAGATCACAAAAATAAAACAACAAAACAAAATTCAAGAAACTCTGTTTAAGGAACAATATAATCACTACTTTTTGGGATCATCATAATCGATCATAAAGTTTTGATAAAAAAATATGTGAGACACTCGTGAAATACATGGGTACTAACTACAGCACAGATTTTAAGATCATTTTAACTTTAGAAGAGAGAAAAAAGATCATATGGGAAAAAAAAGTTGTTTCATTGGTCTATTAGTGATGACTGAGGTTGGCACACTTTCTTTGTGATCAATTATTTTTGGGGTAATTCCCCTTGAGGGGGATGAAAACACATGTGAAAGTGATAAATTATAAACATGTGATTTTAATTTTTGTTTAATAATAAACTTCTTTTTTTTTCACTGAAACAAAAAAAGAAGAAATTAATATTACTGTAAAAAATGCATTGTTTTTCACGGAAGTAATAAAACATTCATTTTTTTTGAGTATTTAAAGAGGGGGTCTTTTTTAAATCATATGATCTCCTTTTTTTCCGCTGTTTTAATTCCTTTTCAGTTTTTTTTTGTGACGTGCTTCGAAAAAAGGCGAATAAAAAGGGAAGAAAATGTGGTGGCAGACGAGACTTTGTAGTCCACGTGAAAAGCAAAAAAAAGAAAGAGAGAGGAAAAAAGAAAATTGTGGGACTTCTTCTTTTAAGGCTTCCTTTGGCGAGAAAAAAAAAGTTGGCACTACTAGTTTATCTTCCTACGAATGCCATAAGGGAAGAGATTAAGAAACAGACTAATGATTATTTAATAATTTTTTGTTTAATGTTTTAAAGTACAAAAATGTTCTTTTTGATTTATGTATTATTTAAAAAAATTAAGTTAACTTGTTTTTTGGGGTCCTTATATAAATTTATTAATAAATAAATTGTTTTCTAATGTTTTATCAATTTTTTGATTTGTTTTGTTTTGGTAAATTTTTATAAAGTAATAAGAAATTTCATGGGAAAAGTGAAAAACAACAAATATCGAGTCAAAGGTGACTACGTTTTTTGGTTAAAGCTGCAAAAAAAAAGTATCGCGTAAAAATTCTATATTTTTAATTTAATGATATCAGCTGCAGCAGCAAGCAAGCGACAACTTGGCAGCGAAGAAAAAATATATAAAAGCAATGGCGTCACAAAATGCGCGGTATGCACCTAAAAAAGGTAACAACAATGAAAAAAGGTAAAAACAATCAGTAATAATCATCACGTCAAGCATGATTTAAAAGGAGTACACTGCTGAGCGCTGTTATCAAGGCGCCATTCCCAGCCACCCATTTGTCGCCAATTTCATTCATAAAAAAATGAAATGAAATGAACTTTGTTTTTTCCCGGAAGAAGAAAAAATGGTGACAAAATTAGTGTGTACATTTTTTTTATATATTCACAACCTCAGCTGATTTATTTTTTTTAATATAAAAACTTTCTTTTTCCTTAATCATCCCTTAACAAAAACTACAACTTTTTTTCTAAATACATATATTTTTAAATTATATATATATTTTTTGTGTCTTGAAACTTAGCGAGGGCGTTAAGCAAAAGAAAAAGTCTCGGGTAGCAACAACTGCAAAAACAAAATGTCATGTGATTTTTCCTTCTTTTTTTTGTTTGATTTAAAAAAGCTTCTTTTTTTTAAAACAAGTAGCTTGAAACAATAGAAGCACAAAAAAACATAAGCGTTTTTTTTTCTTGCATTTTTTAATATCCTACGGAAAAAATAAATAAAATATATATGACTGACTGACTACAGCTGAAACAAATAATACAGGAGGAAGAACAAAAGAAAGAAAGCAAAAGCATTCAAAAGTTTTAAGGATTATAGTAATAAAGAATTCCACGTGAATTGGAAACAATAGAGAAAAAAACACATACATCTGCTTTGTCTTTTTTTTTTTATCATTTTTCATTCAAAAAAAGTTGAAAGCTTTTTTGAATGAAAAATGATAAAAAAAAGTGTGCTTGCAATTATCGTCGTGAGCAATCCTATACACTCTCCCCCTTTTTCCAGCTAAGACAATGCTTCCAGCTAAGACAATGAATCTTAGCAACTAGATTATAGTTTATGCAAAAATCCTTAAAAAAATCCTTTGTTAAAATTTTTGATATCATTGCTTTAAAAGATTGGAACAAGCACAAACAATAAAATAATATAATATATAATATTTGACTGATTGGCAATTAATTTTTTTTCTCTCTCAAAAACTCAAAAAACTTCTTTTAGACGGCGCCGTCTGTTTCGGCTGCCTGCCTGTGATAATAAAAAATAAATAATCATTAGCAGACGTAATAATTTTTTTTTGTCTTGCAAAAAAAATTCTTTTCATCTCCAGTTTTTTTTTCCATTAAATCATTAAACTTTTTAAATAGTTTTGAGCGTTTTTTAAGTCTTTGAGAGAGATTTTTTAGGGCAACAAAAAAGTGACATAAATCTTTGCAAAAGAATCTTTGCAGGAACAAATTTTCTCAAAAAAAGGGTGCTCTTTTTAAAAAGAATTTGATATTTTTGCATTTTTACATTTTTAAATGCCATCAAAAATAATATTTTTGTTATTTTTGTATTGGCGTAAGATCAAAGCGATTGAAAAAGTTTTCTCTCAAAATATCTTTAGATAGAGACAGGAAAGAAAGCCATTGAAAAAGGGGCAATCTTTATTTTTTCTGCAATCGTTCACTTTCGATTGCCCTTTTAGGATTCTTTCATTTTTTATTTTGCTTTGTTTTTTTGCGCAGACAAATTTCTCTCTCTCTCTCTTTCACATCCCCCTTTGGCAGATCAGACAACAAAGAGGGGAAGCAATTCATTCATTTTGATTGCCATTCTTTTTTTTTGACAAGAGAAAAGTCGTCTATTTTGTCTAGACTAAAAAAAGAAGGAAACTAAAAATATACCCTAAAAAATGCAAATTTCAAAACAAGTATCGATGAGAAAAAAGAGAGAGCCTCTAAAAGTGTAAAAAGAGTCGAAGGGAAAGACAGATAGATAGATAGAAAGATAGCGATCGCCAAAAAAAAGTACTAGAATCGTAAAAACGAAAGGTGCTTTGTTTTGTTACTACTTTTTATGAATATTTAATGAAGATAATAATACAAAAAAAAGATGGGCATGATGGGAGAGAAATAAATTTTTATAATCCATTTTCCCTTTTATTTTTTTAGGCCTAAAAATAAAAGTTTTCTTTTTTTTATTTCAAATACGGAGGTGGTGATCCGAAGCAACACCCAAATCAAGTAAACACTTGAAAAAGAAAAATATCTATGAGTCATAGATATTTTTTTTTCTATTTGGCAATCGTCCTAAGATGTTCCGTTCATTCTTCTTCGTCCTCTTAAATGCTGACTCAACTTTTGCACATTCTTTTATATATATTTTTTTTAACATAAAAATAAACAAACAAATAAGCCATTTGCGAAATTTTTGAAAAAAATGACTATGCAAAAATAAAAGAGTCATCGAAAAAAAAAGAAGTTGAAAAATATGTTTGGCATTTTGTCAGTCAATGCTAAGCGTGGCACCGGGCCGAGTAAGCCCGGGCTCGGCCCGGGCCCGGCCCGGCCCGTCGGGCTCAGGCCGGGCCGGGCTCAGACTTTATCGGGCCGGGCCGGGCCGGGCTTTGAAAAGTCGGCCCGCGGGCCGATAGATAATTTAATGGATGGAAAAAAAAGGAAAAATTTGAATTATGAAAATACAAAAGTCTAAAAAATATTAAATTTGAAAAACTTATCTTTTTGAGAGAAAGTTTTTCTTTTGTAAAATTCAGCATATCACCAATTTTTTGAATTATTTAAATGGGTTTTTGTTTTAAAAAATATTTTTGTCTTAGATATATAATTGATTCTACACAGGTCTCCGGCCTTGCGCAAAATAGACAAGAAAATGAGAATTCTCTACCAAAAAAATTTAAAAAAAAGAAAATTGTTGCAACAAACGATGGGACCACGAAAGTTAAATATTAAATAAACCAGCAGGAATATTTTTTTAATATGTTTTAACCTACACATGCTGTTTGAGCGACAGAAAAAAAACCATTAGATTTGTCTTAACTATATTGCATCATCATTATATTCTTCTTGTTTGAAGCGGTAACGAAATTTAAAAGACAATTTTTATTTTGTCTTTTAAATTTCGTTTTTTTTTTCTTGTTTCTTGTTGATATTTCAGAAATAAAGTGTATTAAATATAACAAGAGAAAATAATTGTAAAAAAAAATTTTGATTCAATCAGAAAAATAGATTTTTTTGTGAAAGCCCGAAGCCCGGCCCGGCCCGGCCCGGTCGGGCCCGGGCCGGGCCGGGCTCAAAGGTGGTCGGGCCGGGCCGGGCCCGGGCCGGAAAAAAGTGGGCCCGTGCCACGCTTAGTCAATGCCAAGCATTGTCAATGAAAGACAGAACGCCAAAGTTTTTTGAAAAAAAATTTATTTTCTAACAAAAAAGAATATTGGCAATTTTCCCATTTTTCTTTTTTAAAAGTTTAATTTAGGCTAGACAAAATTTTATATATATTTGACTGACGTTTAAAAAGAGGGAGACTTTTTTTTTGAGTGCAGAAAAGACACTTTAAGATTTTAAGACTTTGACGGACTTAACTTTATTTTATTCCCCCCTTCCAAAAAAAAGAAACGAGGGGTCATCGAAGAAGCAGAACAGACACAAAGACACAAAAAAAAGAGTGAAAAGTTTCGCAGTTTTTTTTTCAAGTCTCCTCAACCATCACCATCATCATCATCATCACGTCAATTACGTCAGCAACGAGAAAAAAAGAAAAATTCTTTTGGCTTAAAAAAAAGTTTTTTTAAATAAAGAGAGTAAAGTACGTTGCTTACTTGGCAAGAAAAAAAAAGAGGGAATCTCTCTCTTTTTTTTATGTATAAAACTTTTTAAGGATTTATACATTTTAAAAGACAGCTGTTTTTAGTTACTTTTTTTTGAAAGAAAAAAGTAATTTAAATCTTTTAAATGCAAAACATTTAAAAAGTAGTAAAATTATGTATTTTTACTTCTGCAGCTGCAGCTTCATAGTTTTTTTTTTTCATATCTTTTTTTTGGACAGCTGACAAAATGTCATATGGCTTCTTTCAAAAAAAGTTTTTGACTTTTGTCTGTCTGCTTTAATTTTTTTAATAACTTCTTTTTTTTGCAAAAAAAAAGTAATTTTATTTTGCTTTTAAAATTTTAAAGTTGTAAAAAAAATGACTGTAAAAATTTTTTGCTTTTTGTCTTAACAAGAAAATTATGTCATACAAATCATTTTTTTAGGGGGAAGGGAGGGTGTTTGGGGAACACGTGAAAAGCTTGAGGTTTTTTTTTATACAAAAAAGAATCAAGCCATTTGAAAAAAAAAAGATTTTTTACAATAAAGCAGCAATATTTGTGGAGGTTGAATGTTGAATAAACATGAAAAAAAATAAGCAGCAAAGAAGCAAGCAAAAAATGAAATGAATTCATTTTTTTCAAAAAATATTAATAATCTCCCACGCCTTAATTTTTCTTTTATGTTTACAAGGCCAGAATAAAAGCTATGATCAAATAAACCAGTGAAGGTAGACGAAGAAAATAAAATTTGTTACTGAATTCAAGCATATTATACATACAGACATCAAGGATAATGGCGGTGTAAGCAGACATTCTTTGTTTATAAACAACGATTATTTACGCCTTATTTTATAAATATGCAAAATAAAAATAAAAACAACTGACAAAATTTTTTGTAAACATGCAACAGAAAAAAAAAATCGTTAAAAATTTCTTTAATTAATATGCGACGTCTGTGGCATTTTTTTTAAAACGATATTGTTTAAACGTGCGACATTTCATTAAATTTTTTTAAACATGCGACGTCTGCTGCATTTTTTTCACAACTAGTCTTTTTAAACATGCAACACACTTTGCCAAATTTTTTAAACAAGCAACTTTTCAAAAAAATTCTATAAACATGCTACATCTTCACAAAATGATGTAAAACGTGCTACATCTTATGAAAAAAATTTTTAAAATGATACATCTTCCCCAAATTAGGTAAGGTGTGCAATAAAATACCTAACTTTGTAAAAACATGCTGGTACTTTTTTACTTTATTCCCCCCCCCTTAATTTTTACCTTTTTTACGTACTTTTTTCATTCAAAAATCCATGAAAAATGAAAAAAATTGGAAAATAAATAATGGAAAATATAAAAGAGTGCCAACATGCTAAATTGCCGTATTTTTTTAAGACTTGAGGTAAATGTTAAAGTTTAGATGAAAATTATTATAAATCAAATTAATTTAGTGGTTAGTTTATCCATCGCATAAACTCCTTTAAAAACCACTTTTAAATTTTAAATAAAATTTGGTGCAGATGTTGCTAATATTACCCATTTTCATTGTTTTAATTCATTGCATATTGTTCCTTATATATACAAAATTAAATAAATTTAGCAGAAATTGCACTTTAATAAACAATTAACCACTAAATTAATTTGATTTATAATAATTTTCATCTAAACTTTAACATTTACCTCAAGTCTTAAAAAAATACGGCAATTTAGCATGTTTTTACAAAGTTAGGTATTTTATTGCATACCTTACCTAATTTGGGGAAGATGTATCATTTTAAAAAATTTTTTCATAAGATGTAGCACGTTTTACATCATTTTGTGAAGATGTAGCATGTTTATAAACTTTTTTTGAGAAGTTGCTTGTTTAAAAAATTTGGCAAAGTGTGTTGCATGTTTAAAAAGACTAGTTGTGAAAAAAATGCAGCAAACGTCGCATGTTTACAAAAATTTAAACAATCTGTTGCATGTTAAGAGAAATTGTCATCAAAAATATTTACTGAAATGTTGCTAATTCAAAAAATCAATGTTTAAAATATATTAGTTATATAAAAATACTTTATTGTTACATGTTTAAAAAATATTCATGGAAAAATAAGGCTCAAATAATCGTTGTTTATAAACAAAGAATGTCTGCTTACACCGCCAGGATAATAATGATTTTCTATGGATAAATGGATTTTGGTGTGTGTCTTTGATAAGTTTAATGCAATACAGCTGGGGCAAAAAAATTAATGTTCTATTGTCTATTGAAAAAATAAAATGAATTCAATTTTTGAGGGGGGACCATCGTCAATCAAGAAACCTTCAAAGATAATAAAAAAAAGTGTTGCACCGAAAAAAATGATAACAACAAAGTATCATTCAATCTTTCAAAAATCTTTGAACTATTTTATGTGTCTAAAGCTATTAACTTTTTTTATTACCCCCCCCCCCCCCCCCCGAACACATTCAAAATTAAATCCAATAAAAAAAAAGAGAACTCAAAAAGTTCAATTCTCAAAACTGCTGATCTTTCTTTTTTTCTCTTGACACGAAAGTCACGCGCTTCTTTCACTTTTTTTTATATCTGTGCGGGATTCCAGCTGGAAAAGAACTCGTTTTTTTTCTATCCCACTTCTTTTTTTTTGTCATTAAAAAGCTGTTAAAAAAGTAATTAATAAAAAACAGATTTGTTACCATGTTATTATTACTCATATAGATTTATTACATCCAGTTTTTTTGTGTGTGTGTTAATATATATGAATATAATGTGATGGATTAATAGCTATAATCTCTCTTCATTTTTTCTCATTGTCACTTTAATGATCTCTTTTTGAATTTTTATAAAAAAAAGTAAAGCAAAAAAATTTTTTTGATATATTTTTTTACACTTTTTTTTGTTTTTTTTAAAGGGAAAGATAAAAAGTTTTTGAATCATTTTTGTTAATCAAAAAAAAAGTTTTACATTTTTTTTCAAAAACCAACAAATACAGACACAGACAAGGGATAGGCAGTCCAGTCTTTGCCCCCCCTGCGGGGCTGAGAAAAAATAAAAAAATTCAAGATCAAAAAAAAAGTGTCGGCAAAAAAACATTTTTGTCGGCGGCTTTCTTATATATTTTTTAGGCTACAATTTTGTACAAACAAATTGTACAGTTTCTCACGATTAAAAAAAAATTAAATAAATGTCAAAGAAAAAATTTAAATTTTTAAACAATAGATACCCGATGGGTCTTAGAGGGAAAAGATTTTTTTATATTTTTATACTGACAAACAAAGAAAAATAAGGGAAGGAAATTGTGTGTCATTTGACATTAAATAAATAAATTAATACAAAAGAAAAGTGTTTCCTGTAATTTCTCTTTCTCTAATATTCCTTTAAGCTTTTCCTAAGCTCTATATAATATCAAAATTAGTCAATCAATTGGTCTTAGGGCATTTGATTGATAAAGGGATGACTAACAGCAGATGTTTACTTCAATATTTTTTTTTCTTTCACTTAAAAACTTTTCAATTTGTTCGTTCAAAGAGGGGGGGATTGAATGAAAATGAATGAATCATTTAGGGTTGACCATTTCCCGGGAAATCGACTATGTCTCGACGCGATTTCCCGGGAAATTTCCCGTTTCCCCCTTATAAATCGGGAAATTTCCCGGGAAATGGTCAACCCTAGAATCATTGATAAACTTCCTTGTTTACCGCATCATCAAAATGCTGGAAGAAGAAAAAATAAGTTTCGTCAAAAGATCCGTGCTTTGATTCACTAAAAAAATGTGAAGAAAAAGTATCCTAAAAATAACCATGAAAAAAAGTGTCCTGAACTTTGGGCTGCTGTTTTTTTTCTGCGTGTTTCTGCAAAAAAACGAAACAGGCGACACAAAAAAAAGTAATGAAATTTCATTTTTTTTAGGTTTAAAGATTTTGTTGTTGTTGATTGTAAATAAAAGTAGAAAAAAAAGTAGTAAATAACTAAAATGCAAAAAAATGTGTACCCTTCTGGAAATGTCGTCGCCGCGAGGAGGAAACAACAACAGAAACGGCATACAGAGATCATCCTGCTGCTTTTTTTTCATCTTCTTTTTTTGGCACTCCTTGTTAACAGCTTAAAGTTGAAAGAATCTGTATTCAACGACACAAAAAAAAATAGGAAAATGCCATGGCATTTTTTGTTCACGTGAACGGCATATGAGCTTTCGAAGAATTACTTTTTTTCGATATAAAATGAGATTTCACTTAAAACCTTAGAATTTGTTGGCTTCGTGCCAGGGCACTTTCAGACATCTTTTTTTTTCTCTCTCTTTCTTTCTATGTGCCATTACTTGCATTTTTAATTTTATTTTTGTCTGAGCATTTTTTTTGGAGAGAGAAATTCTTTTTTTGTCGGTGTTTTTGAGAGAGAGAAAATTGCCAGTTTTTTTTTGAAACGCCATGGAAAAGACCAAATCCAAAGCAAAGGAAAGAAAAAAAAGTATAAGAAAGTAAAGACTGCTTTTTGCTGTCAACAAAAAAAATGAGACAGTATTTTTTTGTTGTTCTTTTTTTGCATTGAAATTTTTGCTTTTTTAACTATTAACAAAAGAAAATGTTAATAATCAACAACTGTCTAGGGTCATCATGAAATAAAACAGGCTTAAAAAAAAGGGGGGGGTCTGGATCTAATGACTTTCTTTCTTTTTTTCATTCAAATTGCAAAATAGCTTTTTGGAAGAATTTTCTTCCTTTCCTTTTCTTACTTACTTTTTTTTGGCAAATGCCAAAAAAACAGGGAACATGAAAATTTTCGGAAATAGCCTTTTTTTGGCATTCGCTTGGTAGCTTAAAAGAAAAGTTATGCATTAACAATTATTGCCAGAAAAAAAGAAGTATAAAATATATATAAAAAAAGTATTTGTGTTTTTTGAGAAAACATTACTCTAAAAAAGCTTCTAAAAATGGCTAATTTCAACCCCTTTTTTTGATTCCAAGAAATGAGTCAGGGAAAAAACTAATTCACGCACGAGAGAATGAAAGAAAGAAAAAAAAAAGTTAGAAAAGGGTAAAATTATTATTACTTTTTATTTTCATGTTAAAGCATTATATAATTATTATTTAACCAACATCATTAAAAAAAACTTATTGAAAGAAAGAAAAAAAAAGAACTTAACAAGGAACTTCCGTTTCATAGAATCGTGGCATTCTGTTTACCCTTAAAGAGAGAGAAAGAAAAATGAAAGAGTGAACGTTCAAAGATTTAACGAATATTATCACCGGTGTAGTTCTGTTTTGGCACCCTCCCTACCACTACATTTCTTTCTTTCTTCAGAACTGGCACTTTCTTGTTGTTATTTTTCTTTCACTTCCTTTTTTTTGCCTTTCTAATAAATAGATGACAGATAAAAACTTTAACTTCCTTTTTAGTAACAAAAAAAACATGTACCCTAATTTCCAAAAAAATAAAAACATTTGTTCGTTTTTTTATAAGGGCTCACAAAAGCAAAAGCAAAAAAGAAAGAATTAAAGTCATGGAATGCGGTAGTAATATGTATTAAAGTGGCAGCCGATCGAAAAAAAAGAATAGATAATACGATTTTTGTTTTATTTTTTAAAAGAAAGAGATAAATTTTTCGAACCGAACCGAACAGCAACAACTTTTTTGCATATATTTTTATCAGTTTGTCAATCACATTCATATAAATTCATTCGATCACCGGAAACAAACGGAAACCTTTCTCTTATAAAATTAAAATAGAACAAAGAAATTAGAAGAGAAAAATGTCTATATCAAAATTGATTATCACTGATTTGCAGCAGCAGTAGTCAAAGTTTAATTAAACTTTAGCTGCTATAAATCAGAGTTAATAAATTTTTTGTGTCACTTTTTTTTTGTTGGGTGTTTTTTGAACAAACATTTTTGGTTTTCAATGCAACTTATATTTTAAAAAAAATGATTGTTGATCATCAGCTATTATTGTTAAGAAGCAAAAATCAAAACTTAATTTATTTTTGAATGTTCATTGGTAGTCCTTATTGACGCACTTTTGGCATTTGAAGCACTTTGCCAAAGCTGCGCCCAAGTATATATGTTAATTTTTTGGTTAAATGTTACTAAAGTTTTTGAGGATTTAAAGGATAAATATCATAAATATTTTTGTAGTTTTGTTATTTTGTATTAATTTTTTTCTATGACCTATATTATGTGCATATTTTGTGTTTAGTATGAAAATAAAAAGTACAAAAAGTTCATTACAGTAAATAGCTGTTTTTTTTTCTTTTCAATTTCCGCTGAAAAAAAATACTGCTTTTTTCTGGCTAACAAAAAAGCTTTTTCTTTGTTAGCCAGAAAAATAAATACACTACAAAAAAGAGAATACAAATTCTAAAATTATAAATTTTGATTAAACTTTTTTCATCTCTTTTTTTTTGAATTTTATTGTTTTAAAAAAATTCCCATAAAAAATAGCTAAAAAAGCAAACTGCATACAAAAAACTAAAAAAATAAAAAATAAAAGTATATATTTTTTTAAAAAAATTACTGAGAATTTTGTCGTTAATAAAAAAAGGTCACAATTCTTAAAAAAAAATAAAAAAAATCTACGGTATATTTATTTTATCAACAAAAATATATCACCTAATATTTGATAAAAGAATCAAAAAATTGTTTTTTTATTGTTTATTTAAAAAAAAGCTGAGTTATTTTTGAACACGGAACTTTTATTATACAAAAAAAAATGTTTTCCATTTTTAAAAGGTTTAAAAACAAGTTTTATATAAAATGATTTGATTTTTTATCACAAAAAAAAGTAGTGTTCTGATTTTATTATTTATTTTTTAAATTTAATGGAAATGAATATTTTGCAACTTTAAATTTTAACATTTTTGAAAAAATTTTATCTTTTGTCACATTTTGCCAAAATACAGTAACCCAAAATTTGAATGTCCTTCAAAAGTACACACTTTTTTTTGAAAAAAAACAAATAAAGACGATTAATTTTCCCAGGTAATGTCTTTTTTTTCATGTTTTTTATTATCATCTTTTTTTTATATTCAAAGAAAAAAACGACTACTTTAAACTGTATCAAAATATGACAGATGAAAGAAATTGAAATGAATTGAATTGGGCAAGCAATTTCTCAGCTGCTCTTCTCTTCTTCATTTTTTGTTGCTTGTATTAGGCTATTGAACTGTTGGCAGCAACAGCAACAGCAGCAGCCGGTGATGGGTATATATTTTTCGCGCAACCTGGCACCACTCGGAACCGAATACATGCAGGCACTTTTTTCTTCCTTGCGCAACAAAAAAAAATTGAATTGCCCCATTCAATCTTCTCTTTTTTTTATTTTGAAGGAAGAAAAAAAGAGGCGCGAAAATTTGCACATATTTTTTTTGGAAGAAATGTAAAAAAAAATGAGGGGGGGATCGCCAACTTGAAAGAAGACAGCGAAAAAAATCCAGACAAAAAGAAAAGTGAGAGAGGCAAAAAAAAGTGGCGTTCAGCCAAAGATCAAAGTTAGTTATTCTTCAATCCAGTTTCGTAGGAAAAAGAGAGAGAAAAGGAAAATGTTTATAAAAAGCATCAGACAAAAAAACTGCAAAAATTGTTGATAGTTTTGACGTTCGAATTTGTCTGAGTGGAAAAATGTGAAAAAAAAGTATATTTACAAAAAAAATTCAGGGGTCAATTTTTTGTAAAAAGTATTTTTAGGGACAAAACTCTTTCAATATTAAATTTTGAGCTAGTTACGGTAGACATTAAATTTAATATTTATCAAAAGTGACAGTAAATTTTTATTTTTGTTACTATCATCTACAGTAATCTCAAGTTTTTAATTTTTTCTTACTATCACTCACCGGCCGACAAATTTTAAAAAACGATTATGACTGAAAAAGAAATAATTTTTTTCCGTTCGGGAACACTTTTTGAAAATCTAATTTTGCAACTCATCTTAAAAACTTTTTTTGAGCATTTGTGGATACGATATCGGCACTTTTAGTATTTTAAATCGTTTTTAACGTCCTCAAAAATGGGTATGCGCCAGCTTTTTTGATTTGGTTGCGTTTGGTCGATTTGCGATCATTTTTGGTTGAGACGTAAATGATTAGCTTTTCAGCTATTTTAACTATGTTAAAAGCTTTATATAAGTTTTTGTTCCATAGTTAAGCTTAATAAACTTGCAATTAAAGTTTTTGTGAGATATATTATACTTAATTAGCAAATGTTTTGCTTATTTGTTAATATTTTCACATATATACGTGGTATTGTCTGTATCTTTACAGGTAAGTTTGGTATGTTTATTTTTGCTTATTAACATATATTAATGCATATATATTTCAGATTACAACTAAAGATGCTAAATATATACCCGTTTAATGCTTAAAAGTGATGTTTATTGGCAACGCTTATGGATAAACTTATATATACATTTACGTATACTTAACCAAAAATGATCGCAAATCGGCCAAACGCAACCAAATCAAAAAAGCTGGCGTATACCCATTTTCGAGGACGTTAAAAACGATTTTCAATACTAAAAATGCCGATATCGTGTCCACAAATGCTCAAAAAAAGTTTTTAAGATTTGATATATCAACTTAAAAAAAATACATTTTGCCAAGCTTTTCTTTGGCGACTATTTTTAGACAATAATCGTTTTTTAAAATTTGTCGGCCGGTGTCACTGTAAGAAACCTATCAAATAATTATGTTTATCAATGATCTTTGATAATTATTTCAATTATTATCATCTACAGTAACCCTAAAAAATTGATGCTTTCAACTTTTTGTTACTGTCACTTTTTTTAAATTTAAAAATGATAAATAAGAGTATCATTTTTGATTCATCTTTTTCAAAAAAAAATTTTTGCAACATTTTTAACGACATTTGTCATTTGCGCAACAATTTGTATTAATCATTTTTCAGTTCTTTTCAAAAAAAAAAGTAGCTAACTGTGTTTCCTTCTTTTTTTGCTTACATAAGATAAAAAAAGACCCGCGCAATATTATTCTTTTTTTTCCGTTTCAAATAATAGGCAATTATTCATTCACATTGCTTTAGTATTTAAAAATATATCTATCTATTTTTCGATCGTCGCCAAGAAAAAAGACAAGATTTATTTTTTCTTCAATTGAACCCGACTTGCGCACTCTCTCCTCTCCTCTCTTTCTTGGGTTCACTTTTCCATGCCAAAGAAAAAAAAACATATAAGAGAGAAGAAGAAAAAAAGGTCGTACCGTGGCGCGGCTTTGTACCGATGGAAGGAAACAGAAGTCAATCAGTCATCCCCCTTCGGAATGCTGCAGCCAGTTATGCTGCATTCCAATACATACAACTTTTTTTTTGTTAAAATTAAACACAAAAAAACAATGCCCCTTTAAAAACATTCTTTTTTTGTAGACGCTGTTGAAGGAAGAAAAAAACGTCTGTTCAAATATTCTTCAATGATTTCTTTTTTTTAAGGGTTTGAAAGATGGAAAAAAATTTGAGGGGTTTAAAAAAAAGTAATTCAAATAAAATATGCAATCAAAAAAAAAAATATATAATTTGCTAAAAAAGCAACACAAAAATAAATAAATGCATTCTTTTAGGGGGGAGAATAAACTAGTTTAAAACAAGATTTGTCGCGTGCTTCTTGAGGGAAAAAAAGCAGAAGCAACAGCGGCGAAAGAGAGATAAAAGAAGAAAAAGCACGCGTTTTTGCGCGCGAAAAAATATATATTTTTTTCTAAAAGTAGTATCCCTCTCCCTCTCTCATTGCAATTGCTGCTGCTCCAAATTCTTGACATTCCATTCCCAAAAATGTGCTTCATTGCTTCATCAAAAAATAAAAAGATTTTTAAATTAAAAAGACACTTTAATTAAAGCTAATATTTACTTTAAGAAAAAATGAGGGGCTACCATATATTAAAAAGTCTTGGCACGAAAATTTTTAAATAAGAATATTTAATTATATAGTTACAGATTTATATTGAATTAATAAAAGCTTAAGTTTTTTTAAACCAATATAAAAAGAAAACAGGTACATATTATATTCAACAGTAGAAAAATTTGCATAAATAATACCTTTGACTAATAATGATCGAATTTAATGTGGCTCATTTAATCCTTTTGCTTTTTTTTTCTTTATAATGTTTCACTTGTGTTTTTAGTATATTTGTTATTTTCGGAAAGCGAGCGATCGAGAAGGAATGGTATACTTTTAGGTCAGATATTAAAAGTGACCCACGCGCAAGTCCTCCGCCAACAAAAAAATGGCAGCAACGACGACGCGCGCGCGCGCGACTGCAGTGCCAGGAACGAGCGAACGAAAAAGAAAAAGAAAAAGGAACGACCCGAACGGAAACCCTTTGACCTCGATCAGCTGAAAAAAAAGGAAAGAAATCTTGGCGCCGTGCCAGGCTCTCCTCTTTCTCTCTCTTTTTTTTCAAAAATAATATCGAAATAAAAACTTATAAAATTTCGCTCATTCCTTTCTCCTCTTTTACTAAATGATTTTTTGTTTTTTTCCTTTTCCTTTTCTCGCCTTCTCTCTTCTTTTTTTCTAATTCGGTATATTTTTCATTGGAAATGACCCAAGAAAATGGAATGAGAAAAAAAGAAGAAGGGAAAGAGTAAAAAGGCGCGAAATTTTTGCGCCAGCCGGTAGCAGGAACGAAGACCGGAGGTCGACTCATTTTTTTGCAATAAAAAAAAAGAAAGATTTTTGGCGGGCTGCCCAAGAATGAGGGAGACTTTTAAATAAATAAATAAAAAAAATGTCTGTTTAATTTTTTTTAATATCCAAATTTTCCCTAAAAAAATGGATTTGTGTGTTTTAAATTTGTCTCTTTTAAAAAATGCAATGTTTAAATAAATTTTGTTTCGAAGAAAAAATATATTGTGTTTTTTTTGTTCATTTAAAAATGAAAGAATTATAAACCAATAATTGGCCACCAAAAAAAAACGGTTTCATAAAAATTTGTGGAAAATAATAAACAATAAATTTAATTGCAAATAAAATGATTTTTGTTCCCAAAAAATAATTGTTATTAAATATATTATTTTAACCATCTGTATAAAAACCTGGCCTAAACAAAAGCTAGAAGGAAAAATACTTCCCACGGTGGGATTCTTTTGAAAATTTCATGGAATACTAAATCGACCATGGGGATTCTGGGAAAAATCTGAAAAAAAATGTTCACCGGCGGATTCAGAAGTTACGGCCTTCTGAAAGTCTAAAAACACGTTTTTCCTTCGGGGATTTTTTCTGGGGGGTCTAAAAAATATAAAAAATATTTGAGCGTGTAGCCCGTAAAAAGTTACGTTGTTTTCTTTCAATTAATTTTATACTTTCCGTGTTAGTAATTGCGTCCCCCTTTTTTGAAAATTGTTAAGATTCTTTTTCTCTTCTTAAAATATAGGTCAAGTGGTTTCATTTTTTTGCATAAAAAAGAGTGGAGAAAAAGAGAGACGAGAGCAGAGAAAAATGCTGAGCGTTTTAGATTTAAATTTAATTTAATTTAAATTAATTAAATTTCATTTAAATTTTTGTTTTAAAAAATGGGGGGTGACTCGGATCGGGGATTTTGACGGAAAAAAAGTTTTTTGGGTTTGTACTATGTTTCGGGGTAGAATTTTGTGGGGAATCAGGAAATGGGGTTTATATTATTTTTTGGGATTCATAAAAGGGGGTGGTGGGGTGGATTCTGATTCCAAAATTTGTTTTTTGACATTTAACCATGTTTCGGGGTAGAATTTTGTGGGGAATCAGGAAATGTAAATTATTTTTATTTTTTAGGATTCTGAAAAGGGGGAGGTGGGGCGGATTCTGACGCAAAAAATTATTTTTTGATCGAAATATGGATTCAAGCTGACATATTAATCAGTCCTTACCTGCCCCCATTTTCAAAATGCGAAATAATAAAAAGATTTCAATATTCGACATCAGAATCCACCTTTCACCACCTTAAGAATCCAAAATTTACTAATTCCATTTTTAATGATTCAGCATAAAAAACTACATTGAATTCATAATTTATTCAAAAAAAAATTTTTTCATCAGAATCCACCCCCCCCCCCTTCCACCCTTCAGAATCTGAAAAAATTAAAACTCTTTTCCATTTGTGAATTTACCTCAAAATTCTACTTCGAACCATAGTTAGAACTCAAAAAAAAAATTTTTCATTAAAATCCACTTCCACTCCATTCAGAATCCGAAAAAACATAAGTCTCCTCTATTTCTGAATTCACTGCAAAATTCTACTTCGAAATATAGTTAAAACTCAAACAACTTTTTTTCCATCAGAATCTTCGATTAAAATATGTTTAAAAATTTTAAGAAATATAAAAAAATGAATAAGTCTGTTAATTAAATTCAAATAAAATTTTACAGAACTTTGTTTATGTAATGTTGCAAAAAACTAAATATTTTTGCTAATTTACAAAACAAAATAATTTCATTTAAATTTATGTGACAGGGATTACGGTAGAAAAAAACTTTTTATTAAAATTTTGTTTTGGCGCATTTTTCTTGATTGCCAAAAAATGTAAACAAATTTTTTTTGCGCCAACTTTTTTCGGTTGTTATTCTTTTTTTCTAAAATTTGCATTAATCTGTTGTGGATAATGTTGTTTATTTTATTATTTATATTAATATTTTTATCTTTCACGTGTTAATGGTTGGCAACCGTATCATGCTTTAAAAAAATAACATGTGTCAGATTAAAAATATTGATATTATTTTTGGTTATGGATTAAAAAATGGATAAAATAAATGGACAAGTTTTTTTCTTTATATTTCCTTTATTTTTCTAATATTTCATTTTTAGATTGATTTCCGCCGAGTGGATGGATGGAGGCGATGCCGTCGAATGGATGAAGACGATGCCGTCGCATGGATGGAGACGAAGTTTTTTGCCCCATCGTCAGCTCGAGGCGATGAGGGACGATGTGGTTATTGGCGGGATGTTATCAAGGACATCAAAATGGTAATAGAAATTCTAAAAAATGGATTTTCTAGAACTGTTTTGGGACTCCAAGTGCGCTGACAGCCGCCCTCTGGATAAGTCCTCTTAGTTAGGCGCTGGATCAAATAAGCCTACTGATACGGGCTTCCTCATCTCAAAAAGAACAACAAAATTTAAGTATGTTTCGATTTATGTGTTTTAAGATTTGTTAGGACTTTATTTAAGTACTGTTAGCACTGAAAATAAACAGGGACATTTTTGGATTCAAATTGGCTTTTGTTTTATTTTCGAAAGTTTTTTTCCAAACAAAAAAACTTTCGAAAAAATACGATAGCCCACTTGAATCCCGAAAATGTCCCTGTTTTTTTTTTGGTGTAGGATAAAGCACCCGCCACCATGGTCGCAATTTCCGATATTTTTTATGGTTTAAGAATTGTTAAATATTTTTGAGATTGTTATTGAGATAATGACATTTTTTTGTTATGGCTCAGGAGCCATTTAGTACCCTTCAGGTATTGAGATTAGATACCCTTACGGTATTGAGAATTAGGATGTATTAAAATGATAAATAAATCATCTCCTTGAACGGAGTTATACTGAAGGTTAATTCGCCTATATGAATATAAAATAAAACTAAAAAAGTTTTTTCCTTCATGGTTTTTATATTAAAAAACTTTTAGAAGTTTTTCCTTCATGGTTTTTATGTTAAAAAACTTAGAAGTTTTTCCTTTATGGTTTTTTTTATGATTCTTTTTCCAGTTTTAAGTTAAAACTGATATTATTTTAAGTTTTAGCCATTTTTCACTGAAACTTAATTTAACTCCTGAGATTTTCTGGAAACCGTCAAGTGGTTCAGGAGGAGAAACGCTGTTTTAAAAACAAAACACGAAACAGTAGGCTAATATCCAGAATTATTTAAGATAGAATATTTTTTTTTTACTTTGAGTTTTGCCATTATGGCTTTTAGTATAATATTTTCATTAAATTTTTTAATTATTTTTTCGATTTAAAGTTAGATTAGGGAGAAAAAAAAACTTTTTTAAGTTTTTTCCTTTATGGTTTTTCTCTGGAGAAGGAGAAACGCTTTTGAAAAAAAGTAGGCTAATCTCCGGTAAAATTAATATAAAATATTTTGTGACAGCCATAGAACCCCAAACCCGAAGGGCTAGGAACAGCTGTGAATCGCGAAGCGGTAATCCGAAGGATTGCCGGTGAGCGATTCAAGGTCCGGCCACAGAAACCTTCTGATAAAAAAACTAAGCGGGTTGCCATCAAAAAATGTTTGGCCTTTTGTTCCCTTTCTTTTCTTCAAAGAAGAAAAATCATGCGCGCGCGTTTGCTCATAACTTAGTGAGTTTTAAACCGTTTTTGATGATTTAAAAAGTAGTAATATTGTAATTTATAGTAATATACAGATCCGACGGGTCCCCTAGTTAACCATCTGTATAAATATTTGGCCTACACAAAAGTTGGTAGAACAATTCGACGAACCGATCATTTTTTCTGTAAATTTCATGGAATACTAAATCGACCATGGGGATTCTGGGAAAATTCCGAAAAAAAATATTCGATGGTTGGATTCTGAGATTCAGAAGGCCAAAGTCCGAAAAACACGTTTTTCCTTCGGGCTTTTTTTCTGGGGGGAGTAAAAATTCCAAAAAAAATATGAGCGTGTAGCCCGTGAAAAGTTACGTTGTTTTCTTTCATTTAATTTTATACTTTCCGTGTTAGTAATTTTGTGGCCTTTTTTTGAAAAGTGGTAAAATTCATTCTCTCTTCTTAAAATATAGGTCAAGTGGATTCTTTTTTTTGCATAAAAAAGAGTGAAGAAAATGAGAGACGAGAGCAGAGAAAAATGCAGAGAAATTCTATGGCATTTAAATTAAATTAAAATTTAATTTAATTTCATTAAATTTTAGTTTTAAAAAGTGGGGGGTGACACGGATCGGGGATTCTGACCAAAAAAATGTTTTTTGAGTTTGAACTATGTCTCGGGGTAGAATTTTGTGGGGAATCAGGAAATGGGGTTTATTTTATTTTTTGGGATTCAGAAAAGGGGGTGGTGGGGTGGATTCTGATTCTAAAATTTGTTTTTTGACTGTTAACCATGTTTCGGGGTAGAATTTTGTTGGGAATCAGGATATGAAATTATTTTTATTTTTAAGGATTCTGAAAATGGGGGGAGGGGTGGATTCTGATGAAAAAAAAGTTTTATGAATTTCAACAGTGTTTTAGGGTAGAATTTTGTAGGGAATCAGGAAATGAAATTATTTTTTTGCGATTCAGAAAAGGGGGCGGCGGGTGGATTCTGACGGGAAAAATATTTTTTGACTTTCAATTATGTTTCGGAGGGAAAATTTTGGATAATGAGAAATCGTTTGGGATTAAATATAAGCTATGGATTTGACGGGTCCTAATATTCTGTTTTGTGTGACTTTCAAAATTTGCTGATATTCACAATTAAAGTATTATGCGACGGGTCCTAATTCGACGGGTCTTAATTTAAAAAGTTTTATGACAGCCATAAAACCCGAAAACAAATAATCAAAGAAAATTGTTTCCTTTACTTTGATTTTTTTGCAAGGGGAAAGTGCACTTTTTCTTTGCTTCTCTATTTTCTCTTCATTTTGAGCAACGACCCAACCACTGCTTGCGTGCTCTTTTGCTTTTGCACATATATGGGTAAAACCGAATGTTAAAATCAGCTTCGGCTTTGAGTTGCTGCAGCGCGCACATTAGGGATTTAAGTTTGCAATTAGGTAGGATAAATAAATATTTGAATTAATTAATTTAATTCAACGTTGAATTTTTTAGTCCTGTTGACTTTTAAATTCAACATTAAATTTTGATATTATTATCAGTTTACTGATAAAAAATGAAAAAAATATTTTTTTAAATATTTAAATTTTAATTTAAACTTTAATTTAATTTAATTTAATTTAAAAAAGTTGGGATGTCACGGATCGGGGATTTTGACGGAAAAATTATTTTTTGAATTTAAACTATGTTTCGGGGTAGAATTTTGTGGGGAATCAAGAAATGGAATTATTTGTTATTTTTAGGATTCAGAAAAGGGGGGTGGAGTGGATTCCGATTCTAAAAATTTTTTTTTGATTAAAATATGGAATCATGATAGTTTTTTATGCTGAATCAGGAAATAGAATTATTTTTATGTAATTCTATAAAAAAGGGGGGGGGGGTGGGGGTGGACGGGTCCTAAAGTCAAAATTTTGGATAATTGAGAAATCGTTTAGGTTTTTTCGACGGGTCATAAAACAGAAGTTACAAGTTCGTCAAAAAACGGGTTTTTCGCGATTTTCGGGGTGAGTCACAGAAGAAAATAATTACAGATTTTACATATTCAGATAGCCCATAAAAAACTACACAAAACGTGAACATTACTTTTAGTAATTTTTACTCTGTAAAATTGTTGCAAAAAAAAGAATAGTAAAAGAAGATTTTTGTTTTATTCTGTGGTAAAAAGTGCATCATAGAAACAGAGAAAATAAAAGTCACGAAAACCCGACCGCGCACTGCGGAAACTTTTATTCCTGCATAAATATGGGTAAAACCGTTTTGAAAAATCAGCTTCGGTTTTGAGTTGCATTAGGGTGCGCGCTTATAGGGGGTTTGAGATTTGCAATATTAGGTAGGATTTTTTTTGGTTGAATTTATTTCAACGTTGATTTTTTGGAGTCTTTGAGGAACTCCAAAAATCAACACTAAATTTTGATATCATTATCAGTTTACTGATTAAAAATGATAAATATTTTTTAAAAAAATATTTATTTAACGGGTCCTTAAAAATCTTATTATTTTTTTAAGTTCGAAGGATGTTTGACGGGTCCTAAAATTATTTCAATAATGGAGAAATCGTATGGGATTAATTTAAAATTATGGATTCGACGGGTCCTAATAGTCTTTTGTTGTGATTTTTAAAATATGCTGATATTTACAGTTATAGTATTATGCGACGGGTCCTAATTTAAAAAGTTTTGTGACAGCCATAGATCCCGAAACCGAAGGCCTAGGACCAGCTGTGAATCGTCGAAAGCGGCAATCCGAAGGATTGCCGGTGAGCGATTCAAGATCCGGCCATCGAAACCTTCTAACAAAAAACTAAGCGGGTTGCCATCGAAAAATGTTTGGCCTTTTGTTCCCTTCCTTTTTGAGACTTTAATGCCATGCACGCGCGTTTGCTCATAACTCAGTGAGTTTTTATGCGATTTGGATGTTTTAAAAAGTAATAATATTGTAATAAATTACTGTAATTTATTTTAATAGTAATATACAGATCCCGACGGGTCCCTAGTTATCTATCTGTATAAATTAACGTCGAATACAAAAGCTAGAAGAACAATTAAACGCTTAGCCGAATTTTTCTGTAAATTTCAGGGAATACTAATTCGACCATGGGGATTCTGGAAAAATTCTAAAAAAAAATATTTGTGGTGATTCTGAAAAGTTATGGCCTTCTGAAGTCCGAAAAACACGTTTTTCCTTCGGGCTTTTTTTCTGGGGGGAGTAAAAATTCCAAAAAAAATATGAGCGTGTAGCCCGTAAAAAGTTACGTTGTTTTCTTTCATTTAATTTTATACTTTCCGTGTTAGTAATTTTGTCCCCCTTTTTTGAAAATTGTAAAAGTTGAATCTCTCTTCTTAAAATATAGGTCAAGTGGTTTCTTTTTTTTGCATAAAAAAGAGTGAAGAAAATGAGAGACGAGAGCAGAGAAAAATGCAGAGAAATTTTATGGCAAAATAAATTTAAATAAATTTAATTTTAATTTAATTTAATTTCATTAAATTTTAGTTTTAAAAAGTGGGGGGTGTCACGGATCGGGGATTCTGACCAAAAAAATGTTTTTTGAGTTTGAACTATGTTTCGTGGCAGAATTTTGTGGGGAATCAGGAAATGGAGGAGAATTTTAATTTTTCGGATTCAGAAGAGGGGGGGGGAGGGGGGATTCTGATTCGAAAAATAATTTTTTGAGTTTGAACTATCTTTCGGGGTAGAATTTTGTGGGAAACCAGGAAATGGAATTATTTTTAATTTTCGGGATTCTGAAGGGGGGTGGAGGGGGGGGATTCTGATTCGGAAAATTATTTTTTTGAGTTTTCGCCATAAAATTTTACCCCAAAACATAGTTCAAACTCAACAAATTTTTTTTCAGTTGAATCCACCTCCACCCCCTTCTGAATCCTAAAAATAAAAAATAATTCCATTATCTGATTCAGCACAAAATTTTACCCGAAAAATAGTTAAGACTCAAAAAACTTTTTTTCCGTCAGAATCCCGATCCGTGTCACCCCCACTTTTAAAATTTGAATTAAATTAAATTAATTCTAAATATTTATGTTGATTGACAAAACAAAACAATTTCATTAAAATTTATGTGACAGGATTACGGTAGAAAAAAATGCCAATAAAAGTTTTGTTTTGGCGCATTTTCATTGATTGCCAAAAAATGTAAACAAATTATTTTGCGCCAAATTTTTTTTCGGTTGTTATTCTTTTTTTCTAAAAATTTGCATTGATTGTGTTGTTGTTGTTGTTTATTTATTTATATTTGTATTATTATTTTTATCTTTCACGTGTTTATGGTTGGCAACCGCATCATGCTTTAAAAAAAACATGTGTCAGATTAAAAATATTGATATTATTTTTGATTATGGATTAAAAAATGGATAAAATTAATGGACAAGTTTTTTTTTGATTTATATTTGCTTTATTTTTCTAATATTTCATTTTTAGATTGATTTCCGCCGAATGGATGGATGAAGGCGATGCCGTCGTGGAAGACGTGGATTGTTCCGTCGTGGAAGACGTTGATTTGGCCAGTTATAGGTCTTAGCCTTTGATAAAAGGACGATAGATGGATCTTGGCGGATCAACTAAGCCTATTAATACGGGCTTCCTCATCTCAAAAAGAACAAGAAAGTTAAGGTTAGTTTCGATTTATGTGTTTTAAGATTTGTTAGGACTTCATTTAAGTACTGTTAGCACTGAAAAAGAACAGGGACATTTTTGGATTCAAATGGGCTTTCGTTTTTTTTTCGATAGTTTTTTTCCACACGAAAAAACTTTCGAAATAAAATGAAAGCCCGCTTGAATCCGAAAATGCCCCTGTTTTTTTTCAGTGTAGGATAAAGCACCCAACACCATGGTCGCAAGTTCCGATATCTTTTGTAGTTTTTAAGAACTGTTAGGTTTAGAGACTTTAGTTTTGTGTGGTTGTATGGTATTTACCCACAACTCTAATAGTTTTTAGTTTTGTGCTACTGTATGGTATTAGTGGCACAAACTAAGCCTGTTGGATGGCTTTATATCTTTATGATATACAACTCTTTATGAGTTTTTGCCATGGATGGCACTTTTAACTCTTTATGAGTTTTTGCCATGGATGGCATTTTTAACTCTTTATGAGTTTTGCCGTGGATGGCATTTTTAACTCTTTATGAGTTTTTGCCATGGATGGCACTTTTTGAAAACTCTTTATGAGTTTTGCCGTGGATGGCATTTTTTTAACTCTTTATGAGTTTTGCCGTGGATGGCATTTTTTTAACTCTTTATGAGTTTTGCCATGGATGGCATTTTTTTAACTCTTTATGAGTTTTGCCATGGATGGCATTTTTTTAACTCTTTATGAGTTTTGCCATGGATGGCACTTTTTGAAACTCTTTATGAGTTTTGCCGTGGATGGCATTTTTTTAACTCTTTATGAGTTTTGCCATGGATGGCATTTTTTTAACTCTTTATGAGTTTTGCCGTGGATGGCATTTTTAAAAACTCTTTATGAGTTTTTGCCGTGGACGGCATTTTTAAAAACTCTTCATGAGTTTTGCCATCTATGGCTTCATACCTTTTTGGTATTTAACTCTTTTGAGTTTTGCCATGGATGGATGTTTGACTTTAAGCAGATACTGGAATAACTGATGAGTCCGCAGTATCAAATGCTTATTTAAAGTCTCGATATTATTCTTGGGACGAAATCGAGCACAATTTTATTTTATTTGTATTATTTCTTTGTTAATTTGAATAAATATTTATTTTCAAACATTGATGTGTTTTACAATTTGTGATTATTACAACAAGAAGCAAAAAATAAATGATTCCATTAATTTATAATTTAAAACATAAATCTACAGTACCAAAATAAGAAATTATTAAATCTGCTTATTTTTTCAAGACTTTATTTGTAAATTCATTTTTTTAAAATTTAACTTTTAGCAATCAGTTTTAACACGTCCCTCCCTCTCTCCCTCCATTTCTTTTATCTTTAATTTTTTCGTGCTTTTAAACTTTTGTTATAATTTTAAAAAACATTACTAATTTATTTCTATTTTCAGATTCCGCTGTCAAATCCGAATCATACAAATTTTTTCAAAATCTGTAATTTTATATTTTTATAAAATTACAGTAACTTTTTTTTCGTGCGTGTTTTTTGTTTTTTTATACCGTGTTTTTTTTTGTTTTTTTTTGCTTTTTCTTCTTTTTTTATTTATATTTACCACTTTTTTTATTTATATTTTCTCCCTTTTCTTATTTATATTTTCCCCCTTTTCTTATTTATTTTTCCCCCTTTATTTATTTAAAACTGATTGCTTCTGAGTTAAATTTTAATAAAAATGAGTGATGCAAGTAAGTTAACGAAAGAACAAAGAAAAGATATATGCCATGGAAATTGTCTTCAAAATGTTCGAGATCAAAAATCGTACCAAGAACTTTGTGGTGCAGCATTTTCATTAGAACTTGCATCTTTAGTTGCAACAAGCAGCAAAAATGTTCTCGCCCTTCATACAGATTTTAGTGGCATACATTATTCTGAACGTTACCAAAATCCTGAAGAAATTTTGGCTAAGAATTTTCTCATTGGTAAAAAGTACAATAAAGATTATGATTTTTTATGTATTCCTGTTATTGTTTATTCCGAAAAATCCAAAAAAGCTGTTAAAAAGTTGGGAGAAAGAGTTGGTCATTGGATCATTGCTTATTACTTTCGTGTAGAAAATTTGCTACTATATGTTGATCCATTTGGATCTGAAAAACTTGAAGAAATATATCCCCATGTAAAAACTATTATTTCAAGGGCAATAAATACAGTTGGTCCCGAACTTACAGAATTTAATCCAAGATATTATTTTCAACCACATAATAATCAACCACTTGGAAATGTAATTGATTGTGGATATGTCTGTTTATTTTCTGCTTACAGAATCGTTACATTTGGACCAAAAAACCTTTATGACAAAAATTACAATTTATCAAACTTCAAAATTAAAATCTTTGAAAATTTTAAACTTTTGACAGACAAAAATACTCCTCCAACTTCACCACTAAGTTCAGATATTGAAGAAATTGATATGGCATATATTCCAAAAGAAAATGGAACTAAAAGTCCAAAAAAGAAGCAATCAAAACCAAAAAAATCACCAAAAAAAGTGACTCCCAAAAAAATTATAACTATTTCAAGCAAAAAAGGACGGAGGCCAAAACTAAATAGAGGAACTTCTGATTCAGATTCACAAACAAAATCAAAAAAAGCAGAATTACAAACTGAATATGCTACAGTATCCTCAGATTCAGAAGGTCCAACAGAAAAAGATAAAGCTAAAAATGTTGCCTCAGAAACAATGAAATTTAAAAATGAACAAGAAATAATAAATTTGGATTCTTCAAACGATGAAGTTTGGGATATATCTGATGAAGAAACCCCATTTAAAAAGTCAAAAATTGCTGAAACTCCAACTTCTGTTTTTAATTCTTTATCAATACATACACCAACAAATGAAAAAAGGTTCTTTAATAATTCTGTAACACCAAATAATTCTTTTGGAATTAGAAGGAAAAGAGGAGGAATTGCAAAAAATGATACAGTAATTGATGGAACTGAAACAGATATTCCAATGGAAATAGATTGTGAAATAGATGCATCAGTGCAAATTAATCGGCAAATTTTAACACCGAAAAGAAGCTTTGCTTCAAATAAAAAAATTAAAATTGAACCACTTTCACCAAAAGTTAATTTGAATGATTCAATAATTTCTTCAACTGTTGGTGCAACACCGGTAACAACAGATAATGAAGCAGATAATGAATCTTCATTTATTGAAACAAGAGAAAATGTAAAATTTTCTGGAATTAAAGCATGTGTTTTGGCTGAAGCAAATTGTGTTGTATTAAAAAACCGTTACACAGCTGATCCACGTCAATTAATGACAGTTGAATCAAATGCTGAACGAACTATTTTGCATAAAACAAATGTAACTCCAAAAAAGAAAGAAAAAGAAAATATACGTTTTAAAGTTACTGAAACTGCAAATAAAACTGATGTAAAAATAGAATTGCAAAATATTATATCAGCAAAGAAAAGTAAAACTGTTTCACAAGTTATTGTGAAAAAAACAGCAACTAAAGAAGAACTTGAATCAAAGTTATCTGATTCTTCTTTTAAAATTTCACCAAAGAAAAAAACTTTTAATTTTAATAATCAAAAACAAACAAGACCAAGAAATAATGGTCGCTTCGCAAAAAAAAGTGCAACTAAAGATGAATCAGAATCAGATGTCCACAGTGACTCCAAAAATGATAAAAAAATTCCAAAAAGTAATATAAAAAAAGTTGTAAAAGAAAGTACGCAAGTAGTGATGTTTGAAACTTTATCAAAATCACAAAAAGCAATGCCACCTCCAAATGTTTTTAAAGCTTATGAAGAAGCAATGGGAAAAAAATTGGAAAAAATTGAAACTTCAGAATCAACAAATAATTCTGACAAAAAAGTTGAAACAGAAATTGATACAACTAAACCTAAAAAAATAGTTGAAAATGATCCTATAAATTATGAACCGCCACCAAAGAAAAGAAGAGGTCGGCAAAAAAAAGTTACTGATGAAAATCTTACTGTAACTGAAAGTGAAATTGAAGTTGAAACTGATACTTCTTCAATTAAATCTCCCAAAACTAAAAAGAAAAGTGGTCGCTCACCAAAAAAAGGGAATAAAAAATTAAATAAAATAGTTAAAAATGAAAATCCTACAGTAACCGAAACTGAAATGGAAGTTGATGAATCGTTTGCTGAAAGTGAAACTGATACTTCGGCATTTGATTCTTCCAAACCTGAAAATAAAGCAGGCCGTAAAGCAAAACGAAAATACGGTAATCGATATACAAAAGGTATTGTTGCACCAAAAGTTAAAAAAGAAATAAAAATTTCAAAGTGGCCAATAGTTACAAAGCCAACAGCACGTTGTCATTGCACAAACTTTTCACACAAAGAAGGGTGTGCTGCTTACAGTGTTAATCATGAAATGAAATACAAAAATCATGGAAATTTTAATCAAGAATGTGGTTTTTGTGGAGCATATTTAAATGAATATGAAAAAAATACTCCATCACTTGCAAATAAATGTTGCAATAATGGTGATTTATGCACAAAAGAAATTGTTTTAATTGAAGAAATTTTGCATACAGCTCCCAGTATTATGGATGTTTTAAGTACAGTAACCTCCGTAGATGCTCTAAAAGATCATAAAAATTTTATGAAAAATTCTCATATATATAATAAATTAGTTGCTTTTGGTTCAATTCAAACAAAAAGTAAATTGCCGGATTTACCCGGACCTGGGCCACCAGTAATGCGAATGAATGGCGACATTGAACATGTTGCAAGTGATTTTTTTGCACCAGAAGGGAAAAAGCCAACTTTTGGTCAAATGTACTGCATTGACCTTGGCGAAGCTGAAGAAATTGTTGGTGAAAAAGCCAAAGAATTTAAACTTTCTGAAAGAATTGCAAAAGCATTATTAAAAATGGTAAAAGATAATCATGTTTTTGCTAAACTGTTTGAGACAGCTTCAGAAAAATTTGCATCAGCAATTAAAGAAGCACAAGAACAAAAAAAAGAAATTCCACAATTTAAATGTATTATTGTGGATTCAAGAGATGAAAGTTTTAATGCTGCAGATGCAAGCATTCATCCACATCGAGCAGAAAAACCAAGAAATGAATTAATTGGTATGATTTGGAGCAATGATAATGGGGAACCCCCAGAATTTAAAGGAATTTGGCTTAATGGAAGAAATGGACAAACCCATTTTGTCCCATATTGGAGTCCCAGCGTTGATCCATTATGTTATCCCCTACTTTTTCCATATGGTACACAAATTTACCACAATGGAATGGAATTGAAAAAAGTGGAAGATGCAAAAAAAGTTGAAAGAAAAAAAGTTAAAAAAGTAATGGAAGAAGATACAGATGTATCTGATGGTGATGTTGATCGTCATATAAATGGATGTGATGACGATGAAGAGGAGAAAGTAGATGAAGACATCCTTGAAGATGATCCATCGAAAAAGCGAACAACAAAAGGGCGAAGATTTGCTTCTCGAAAGCAAGTTACTCGATATTTTTTGTATCAAAGACAGCAAAAGTATCATGTTGGATTTCAAAAACCACATTGGCTTTGGAGTAAAGGTCCAATTGCTGATGCTTGGCTAATTGATATGGTTTGTCGTGCTGAACGATCACAATTAGATGTTGCCCGAAAAAAGGTTGAAAAAATGAAAAAGCGTTGCACAACATCCAATGAATTGAAAAAATATGTTGAAAAAAAATATTTAAATAACAAAAAATTGGGATCAATGTTCACAATTCCCTCTAATTTTAAAGGAGGAAGAAAATATATGCAAAATGCATATTCAGATATCATGACAATTATCGAAAATACGAAATTGCCATCATATTTTATCACTTTTACAGGCAATCCAAAATGGCCTGAAATTGAAGAAAATACAAATCCAGGTGAAACAAGATCTGATTTAAAATGCCGTGTTTTTTTAACAAAAGCCCAGGAATTTTTGGATGATTTGTTTAAAAAAAATATTTTTGGCAAAGTTCAGGCTTACCATGTTGTCATGGAATTTCAAAAACGTGGAATGCCCCATCTACATGTACTTTTAATCATGGAAGATGAAGTTACTGTAAAGGAAGTTGATAATTATATCTCTGCTCGGATTCCCGAATGTCCAGCAGATGATGATAAATCAGATGGAGCTGAACAACAACGTGAATATCATAAATTGGTGATAAAACATATGTTGCATGTTTGTAATGCAAATTCTGCTTGCCAAGTGAATGGCAAATGCACAAAACATTACAAAAAAAATTTTTCAAATTGCACAATTATTCATTCTCATAAACCAGCAGATTATCAGAGATTAAAGCCACAAAGTGCTGCTGATAAAAATGCTTCTGAAATTAAAATTGATACTAAAAATTCAGATGAAAATGTTAAAATTAATGCTTCCCAAGACAATATTGATTGGGAAGATGATTCAATTTTTAATGAATTAAAAGAAAAAACAGAAACTGAAAATGCAAAAGAAAAAGTTAAAGTTAAATCTGAAACTTTTGAAGCAAAAGTGGATGATGATTGGGAGGATGAACTTCCATTTTTTGATGAATTAAGAAAAGATTTTGATGAGGAATTATCTCATGTCGAATATAAAAGACTTGAGCCTCCACCAAAAGATTTGGAATTAAATGAAGAAAATAAACATCTTTTTGGTTTTACAGGAAGAAAACCAATAAGAGGAAAAGCAGATTTAGTTGTTGATGACAGTGTGGTTGTTCCACATAATAAATATTTATTACTTAAATATGACTGTCACATAAATGTTGAATGCACAATTGGACAAACGGGAAGTCCCAAATATACATGCAAATATGTAACAAAAATGGGCGATGTTGTTTGTGCAAAACTTCAAAAAGTCAAATTAAATAAAGACGGTGAAGAAGTTATTGACTTTGATGAAGGCGAAAGACATTTAATTGCCAGAATTATGACTGGATGTGAAGCATGGATGAGAGCTTCAAATTGCTGGATTATAAAACAATCACATATTGTTGAATGCCTCCAAGTTCATTTGGAAGGAGGAAATACAAAAGTTTTTCAACCTGGATATGAAGCAGAAGCTGCTGATAAAGATGATAAAAGTCAGCTTATTGCTTTCTTTGCTTTATGTGCAAAAGATAAATCTGCTGAAAAATATACTTATCGAGAAATTCCACAGCATTACAGATACACAAATGGTGCTTGGGTAAAAAGAAAGCGAGCAACCAACAGATTTTTTGTTCGAATTCGACATGTATCACCAAAAAATTCTGAACTTTTTGCACTTCGAATGCTTTTAATGAAAGTAAAAGGTCCAAAAAGTTTTGAAGATTTAAGAACTGTTAAAGGTGAAACTTTTCCAACATTTTTACAAACAGCACAAAAACTTGGACTTTGGGAAAGTGATGAACTTCACATGAATGCAATTCAAGAAGCATTTACTGAAATGAGAAGCATGAAGCAAAAAAGATTTTTCTTTGCTATGGTTATTGCTTTTAATAATCCAGCAAATCCAGATGCATTTTTAAAGAAATTTTTGGATGACATTTTTGATTTGCCAGGACAAGATCGAGAAAAAACTCGAGAAAAAAGATATCAAACCGGGTTACGGTATTTGGAATTTGTTTTTCGAACAATGGGAACAAATTGCCGAACTCTTGGTTTTAAAGTTGAAAAAGATTTTGAAGATATCTGTGAATCAGATGATTTTGATAATGATTATAATGAAACTGATGGAGGATATCAGATTAATAATAAACAAGTTTCACAAAAAGAATATGCTGAATATAAAAGAGGGCAATTAAATCCCGAACAAAAATTAGCATTTGATGAAATTTGGAATGCAATTTTAAATAAAAAAGGAGGATTTTATTCTTTGATTGGAAGTGGTGGAGTTGGAAAAACTTTTTTCTATAATACTTTAATAACTTATTGTAAAGCTAACGGAGTAAATCCAATGGTTTGTGCTTCCACAGGGATTGCCGCCACATTATTAACTGGAGGACAAACAACTCATAGTGCCTTTTGTATTCCAAAAAGTTTGGATACTGAAACACCAGTCCGAATTCAAGGTGAAACAAAAAGAGGGATTGAATTGCAAAATAATGATTTAATTATTATTGATGAATGCAGTATGCTGCATAAAAATATTATTGAATATATAAATCAAACAATGCAAGATATGAAAGATAACAAAAATCTTTTTGGAGGATCTGTTGTTTTAATTGGAGGAGATTGGAAACAATTAACTCCAGTTGTTCCAAAAGGATCTCCTGAACAAGTTATTGATGCATCCATCAAAAAATGGGATGAATATGTTCATTGCTCACAAATTGAATTAAAGCAAAATATGAGAGTAAAATCTGATGAAATTGATTTCATCGAAGAATTAAAACATATCGGAAATGGTGATACTGAAAATTACAGTAACCATATTAAAGGAACAAATTATATTAAAATTGATGAAGAAAATATTGCCAAAAATGCATTGGATTTAATGAATTTTTGTTATGAGCCAGAATGGCTTGCACAACCAGAAAAATTTGCAAACGAATTATCCGGAAGTGCAATTTTATGTCCAACAAATTCTGTAGTTAAACGGATAAATCAAAGAGTTTTGGACAGTTTACATGGCAGACAACAAAAAACTTTTTATTCTCGAAATACTCCATTGGGAGATAAGCCAATAAATCCTTTGGATGACAATATTAATGAATTTAGTTCGGAGGCAATGGAAGGTATTGAAACTGCTGGAATGCCACCACATGAATTAAATTTAAAAAATGGAGCAATTGTTATGCTAATTAAAAATATTTCTGTAAATACAGGACTTTGCAATGGCACAAGATTGCAAGTTACTGAAATTTTTGATGAATTTATTAAATGCAAGGTTTTATCAGGTTCAAGATCAAACACCGAAGATGAAATTTATTTGCCTCGATGTAAATTTGAATATGGTGGAACACCATCTGAACCAGGACCTCATTTTTCACGTTGTCAATTTCCTGTTAAACTTTCATTTGCAATGACAATTAACAAATCTCAAGGACAAACTTTAAATCGTGTTGGACTTTATTTCCGTCAAGGTGAATGCTTTTCACACGGCCAACTTTATACTGCAATGTCTCGAGTAAGGACTAAAAAATCTATTAAAATTGTTACAGCAGTTTTGGATACTCTTACAACAAAAAATATCGTTTGGAGACAACTTTTAAATTAAATTTAAAGAATTAAATTTGTTTTTTTTAAATTATTACAAAATTATTTGGAATTTTTTTAAAACTATTTTAAAGTAAAATAAAAAGTTTAAAAAAATTTAACTTCTCTGATTTCCGGAAACCGTCAAGTGGTAGAGAAGGAGAAACGCTTTTGAAAAAAGTAGGCTAATCTCCGGATCAATTATAATTTAATAAATTTTTGTAACATCTACAGTACCCCACCCCGAAGGGCTAGGACCAGCTGTGAATCGTCGAAAGCGGCAATCCGAAGGATTGCCGGTGAGCGATTCATGATCCGGCCATCGAAACCTTCTAACAAACAACTAAGAGGGTGGCCATCAAAAAATGTTTGGCCTTTTGTTCCCTTTCTTTTCTTCAAAGAAGAGAACTCATAACTTAGTGAGTTTTACACCGTTTTTAATGATTTAAAAAGTAGTAATATTTAAGAAAATTACTGTAACACAGATCCGACGGGTCCACTGGTTATCTATCTGTATAAATTAACGTCGAATACAAAAGCTAGAAGAACAATTAAACGCTTAGCCGAATTTTTCTGTAAATTTCAGGGAATACTAATTCGACCATGGGGATTCTGGAAAAATTCTAAAAAAAAATATTTGTGGTGATTCTGAAAAGTTATGGCCTTCTGAAGTCCGAAAAACACGTTTTTCCTTCGGGCTTTTTTTCTGGGGGGAGTAAAAATTCCAAAAAAAATATGAGCGTGTAGCCCGTAAAAAGTTACGTTGTTTTCTTTCATTTAATTTTATACTTTCCGTGTTAGTAATTTTGTCCCCCTTTTTTGAAAATTGTAAAAGTTGAATCTCTCTTCTTAAAATATAGGTCAAGTGGTTTCTTTTTTTTGCATAAAAAAGAGTGAAGAAAATGAGAGACGAGAGCAGAGAAAAATGCAGAGAAATTTTATGGCAAAATAAATTTAAATAAATTTAATTTTAATTTAATTTAATTTCATTAAATTTTAGTTTTAAAAAGTGGGGGGTGTCACGGATCGGGGATTCTGACCAAAAAAATGTTTTTTGAGTTTGAACTATGTTTCGTGGCAGAATTTTGTGGGGAATCAGGAAATGGAGGAGAATTTTAATTTTTCGGATTCAGAAGAGGGGGGGGGAGGGGGGATTCTGATTCGAAAAATAATTTTTTGAGTTTGAACTATCTTTCGGGGTAGAATTTTGTGGGAAACCAGGAAATGGAATTATTTTTAATTTTCGGGATTCTGAAGGGGGGTGGAGGGGGGGGATTCTGATTCGGAAAATTATTTTTTTGAGTTTTCGCCATAAAATTTTACCCCAAAACATAGTTCAAACTCAACAAATTTTTTTTCAGTTGAATCCACCTCCACCCCCTTCTGAATCCTAAAAATAAAAAATAATTCCATTATCTGATTCAGCACAAAATTTTACCCGAAAAATAGTTAAGACTCAAAAAACTTTTTTTCCGTCAGAATCCCGATCCGTGTCACCCCCACTTTTAAAATTTGAATTAAATTAAATTAATTCTAAATATTTATGTTGATTGACAAAACAAAACAATTTCATTAAAATTTATGTGACAGGATTACGGTAGAAAAAAATGCCAATAAAAGTTTTGTTTTGGCGCATTTTCATTGATTGCCAAAAAATGTAAACAAATTATTTTGCGCCAAATTTTTTTTCGGTTGTTATTCTTTTTTTCTAAAAATTTGCATTGATTGTGTTGTTGTTGTTGTTTATTTATTTATATTTGTATTATTATTTTTATCTTTCACGTGTTTATGGTTGGCAACCGCATCATGCTTTAAAAAAAACATGTGTCAGATTAAAAATATTGATATTATTTTTGATTATGGATTAAAAAATGGATAAAATTAATGGACAAGTTTTTTTTTGATTTATATTTGCTTTATTTTTCTAATATTTCATTTTTAGATTGATTTCCGCCGAATGGATGGATGAAGGCGATGCCGTCGTGGAAGACGTGGATTGTTCCGTCGTGGAAGACGTTGATTTGGCCAGTTATAGGTCTTAGCCTTTGATAAAAGGACGATAGATGGATCTTGGCGGATCAACTAAGCCTATTAATACGGGCTTCCTCATCTCAAAAAGAACAAGAAAGTTAAGGTTAGTTTCGATTTATGTGTTTTAAGATTTGTTAGGACTTCATTTAAGTACTGTTAGCACTGAAAAAGAACAGGGACATTTTTGGATTCAAATGGGCTTTCGTTTTTTTTTCGATAGTTTTTTTCCACACGAAAAAACTTTCGAAATAAAATGAAAGCCCGCTTGAATCCGAAAATGCCCCTGTTTTTTTTCAGTGTAGGATAAAGCACCCAACACCATGGTCGCAAGTTCCGATATCTTTTGTAGTTTTTAAGAACTGTTAGGTTTAGAGACTTTAGTTTTGTGTGGTTGTATGGTATTTACCCACAACTCTAATAGTTTTTAGTTTTGTGCTACTGTATGGTATTAGTGGCACAAACTAAGCCTGTTGGATGGCTTTATATCTTTATGATATACAACTCTTTATGAGTTTTTGCCATGGATGGCACTTTTAACTCTTTATGAGTTTTTGCCATGGATGGCATTTTTAACTCTTTATGAGTTTTGCCGTGGATGGCATTTTTAACTCTTTATGAGTTTTTGCCATGGATGGCACTTTTTGAAAACTCTTTATGAGTTTTGCCGTGGATGGCATTTTTTTAACTCTTTATGAGTTTTGCCGTGGATGGCATTTTTTTAACTCTTTATGAGTTTTGCCATGGATGGCATTTTTTTAACTCTTTATGAGTTTTGCCATGGATGGCATTTTTTTAACTCTTTATGAGTTTTGCCATGGATGGCACTTTTTGAAACTCTTTATGAGTTTTGCCGTGGATGGCATTTTTTTAACTCTTTATGAGTTTTGCCATGGATGGCATTTTTTTAACTCTTTATGAGTTTTGCCGTGGATGGCATTTTTAAAAACTCTTTATGAGTTTTTGCCGTGGACGGCATTTTTAAAAACTCTTCATGAGTTTTGCCATCTATGGCTTCATACCTTTTTGGTATTTAACTCTTTTGAGTTTTGCCATGGATGGATGTTTGACTTTAAGCAGATACTGGAATAACTGATGAGTCCGCAGTATCAAATGCTTATTTAAAGTCTCGATATTATTCTTGGGACGAAATCGAGCACAATTTTATTTTATTTGTATTATTTCTTTGTTAATTTGAATAAATATTTATTTTCAAACATTGATGTGTTTTACAATTTGTGATTATTACAACAAGAAGCAAAAAATAAATGATTCCATTAATTTATAATTTAAAACATAAATCTACAGTACCAAAATAAGAAATTATTAAATCTGCTTATTTTTTCAAGACTTTATTTGTAAATTCATTTTTTTAAAATTTAACTTTTAGCAATCAGTTTTAACACGTCCCTCCCTCTCTCCCTCCATTTCTTTTATCTTTAATTTTTTCGTGCTTTTAAACTTTTGTTATAATTTTAAAAAACATTACTAATTTATTTCTATTTTCAGATTCCGCTGTCAAATCCGAATCATACAAATTTTTTCAAAATCTGTAATTTTATATTTTTATAAAATTACAGTAACTTTTTTTTCGTGCGTGTTTTTTGTTTTTTTATACCGTGTTTTTTTTTGTTTTTTTTTGCTTTTTCTTCTTTTTTTATTTATATTTACCACTTTTTTTATTTATATTTTCTCCCTTTTCTTATTTATATTTTCCCCCTTTTCTTATTTATTTTTCCCCCTTTATTTATTTAAAACTGATTGCTTCTGAGTTAAATTTTAATAAAAATGAGTGATGCAAGTAAGTTAACGAAAGAACAAAGAAAAGATATATGCCATGGAAATTGTCTTCAAAATGTTCGAGATCAAAAATCGTACCAAGAACTTTGTGGTGCAGCATTTTCATTAGAACTTGCATCTTTAGTTGCAACAAGCAGCAAAAATGTTCTCGCCCTTCATACAGATTTTAGTGGCATACATTATTCTGAACGTTACCAAAATCCTGAAGAAATTTTGGCTAAGAATTTTCTCATTGGTAAAAAGTACAATAAAGATTATGATTTTTTATGTATTCCTGTTATTGTTTATTCCGAAAAATCCAAAAAAGCTGTTAAAAAGTTGGGAGAAAGAGTTGGTCATTGGATCATTGCTTATTACTTTCGTGTAGAAAATTTGCTACTATATGTTGATCCATTTGGATCTGAAAAACTTGAAGAAATATATCCCCATGTAAAAACTATTATTTCAAGGGCAATAAATACAGTTGGTCCCGAACTTACAGAATTTAATCCAAGATATTATTTTCAACCACATAATAATCAACCACTTGGAAATGTAATTGATTGTGGATATGTCTGTTTATTTTCTGCTTACAGAATCGTTACATTTGGACCAAAAAACCTTTATGACAAAAATTACAATTTATCAAACTTCAAAATTAAAATCTTTGAAAATTTTAAACTTTTGACAGACAAAAATACTCCTCCAACTTCACCACTAAGTTCAGATATTGAAGAAATTGATATGGCATATATTCCAAAAGAAAATGGAACTAAAAGTCCAAAAAAGAAGCAATCAAAACCAAAAAAATCACCAAAAAAAGTGACTCCCAAAAAAATTATAACTATTTCAAGCAAAAAAGGACGGAGGCCAAAACTAAATAGAGGAACTTCTGATTCAGATTCACAAACAAAATCAAAAAAAGCAGAATTACAAACTGAATATGCTACAGTATCCTCAGATTCAGAAGGTCCAACAGAAAAAGATAAAGCTAAAAATGTTGCCTCAGAAACAATGAAATTTAAAAATGAACAAGAAATAATAAATTTGGATTCTTCAAACGATGAAGTTTGGGATATATCTGATGAAGAAACCCCATTTAAAAAGTCAAAAATTGCTGAAACTCCAACTTCTGTTTTTAATTCTTTATCAATACATACACCAACAAATGAAAAAAGGTTCTTTAATAATTCTGTAACACCAAATAATTCTTTTGGAATTAGAAGGAAAAGAGGAGGAATTGCAAAAAATGATACAGTAATTGATGGAACTGAAACAGATATTCCAATGGAAATAGATTGTGAAATAGATGCATCAGTGCAAATTAATCGGCAAATTTTAACACCGAAAAGAAGCTTTGCTTCAAATAAAAAAATTAAAATTGAACCACTTTCACCAAAAGTTAATTTGAATGATTCAATAATTTCTTCAACTGTTGGTGCAACACCGGTAACAACAGATAATGAAGCAGATAATGAATCTTCATTTATTGAAACAAGAGAAAATGTAAAATTTTCTGGAATTAAAGCATGTGTTTTGGCTGAAGCAAATTGTGTTGTATTAAAAAACCGTTACACAGCTGATCCACGTCAATTAATGACAGTTGAATCAAATGCTGAACGAACTATTTTGCATAAAACAAATGTAACTCCAAAAAAGAAAGAAAAAGAAAATATACGTTTTAAAGTTACTGAAACTGCAAATAAAACTGATGTAAAAATAGAATTGCAAAATATTATATCAGCAAAGAAAAGTAAAACTGTTTCACAAGTTATTGTGAAAAAAACAGCAACTAAAGAAGAACTTGAATCAAAGTTATCTGATTCTTCTTTTAAAATTTCACCAAAGAAAAAAACTTTTAATTTTAATAATCAAAAACAAACAAGACCAAGAAATAATGGTCGCTTCGCAAAAAAAAGTGCAACTAAAGATGAATCAGAATCAGATGTCCACAGTGACTCCAAAAATGATAAAAAAATTCCAAAAAGTAATATAAAAAAAGTTGTAAAAGAAAGTACGCAAGTAGTGATGTTTGAAACTTTATCAAAATCACAAAAAGCAATGCCACCTCCAAATGTTTTTAAAGCTTATGAAGAAGCAATGGGAAAAAAATTGGAAAAAATTGAAACTTCAGAATCAACAAATAATTCTGACAAAAAAGTTGAAACAGAAATTGATACAACTAAACCTAAAAAAATAGTTGAAAATGATCCTATAAATTATGAACCGCCACCAAAGAAAAGAAGAGGTCGGCAAAAAAAAGTTACTGATGAAAATCTTACTGTAACTGAAAGTGAAATTGAAGTTGAAACTGATACTTCTTCAATTAAATCTCCCAAAACTAAAAAGAAAAGTGGTCGCTCACCAAAAAAAGGGAATAAAAAATTAAATAAAATAGTTAAAAATGAAAATCCTACAGTAACCGAAACTGAAATGGAAGTTGATGAATCGTTTGCTGAAAGTGAAACTGATACTTCGGCATTTGATTCTTCCAAACCTGAAAATAAAGCAGGCCGTAAAGCAAAACGAAAATACGGTAATCGATATACAAAAGGTATTGTTGCACCAAAAGTTAAAAAAGAAATAAAAATTTCAAAGTGGCCAATAGTTACAAAGCCAACAGCACGTTGTCATTGCACAAACTTTTCACACAAAGAAGGGTGTGCTGCTTACAGTGTTAATCATGAAATGAAATACAAAAATCATGGAAATTTTAATCAAGAATGTGGTTTTTGTGGAGCATATTTAAATGAATATGAAAAAAATACTCCATCACTTGCAAATAAATGTTGCAATAATGGTGATTTATGCACAAAAGAAATTGTTTTAATTGAAGAAATTTTGCATACAGCTCCCAGTATTATGGATGTTTTAAGTACAGTAACCTCCGTAGATGCTCTAAAAGATCATAAAAATTTTATGAAAAATTCTCATATATATAATAAATTAGTTGCTTTTGGTTCAATTCAAACAAAAAGTAAATTGCCGGATTTACCCGGACCTGGGCCACCAGTAATGCGAATGAATGGCGACATTGAACATGTTGCAAGTGATTTTTTTGCACCAGAAGGGAAAAAGCCAACTTTTGGTCAAATGTACTGCATTGACCTTGGCGAAGCTGAAGAAATTGTTGGTGAAAAAGCCAAAGAATTTAAACTTTCTGAAAGAATTGCAAAAGCATTATTAAAAATGGTAAAAGATAATCATGTTTTTGCTAAACTGTTTGAGACAGCTTCAGAAAAATTTGCATCAGCAATTAAAGAAGCACAAGAACAAAAAAAAGAAATTCCACAATTTAAATGTATTATTGTGGATTCAAGAGATGAAAGTTTTAATGCTGCAGATGCAAGCATTCATCCACATCGAGCAGAAAAACCAAGAAATGAATTAATTGGTATGATTTGGAGCAATGATAATGGGGAACCCCCAGAATTTAAAGGAATTTGGCTTAATGGAAGAAATGGACAAACCCATTTTGTCCCATATTGGAGTCCCAGCGTTGATCCATTATGTTATCCCCTACTTTTTCCATATGGTACACAAATTTACCACAATGGAATGGAATTGAAAAAAGTGGAAGATGCAAAAAAAGTTGAAAGAAAAAAAGTTAAAAAAGTAATGGAAGAAGATACAGATGTATCTGATGGTGATGTTGATCGTCATATAAATGGATGTGATGACGATGAAGAGGAGAAAGTAGATGAAGACATCCTTGAAGATGATCCATCGAAAAAGCGAACAACAAAAGGGCGAAGATTTGCTTCTCGAAAGCAAGTTACTCGATATTTTTTGTATCAAAGACAGCAAAAGTATCATGTTGGATTTCAAAAACCACATTGGCTTTGGAGTAAAGGTCCAATTGCTGATGCTTGGCTAATTGATATGGTTTGTCGTGCTGAACGATCACAATTAGATGTTGCCCGAAAAAAGGTTGAAAAAATGAAAAAGCGTTGCACAACATCCAATGAATTGAAAAAATATGTTGAAAAAAAATATTTAAATAACAAAAAATTGGGATCAATGTTCACAATTCCCTCTAATTTTAAAGGAGGAAGAAAATATATGCAAAATGCATATTCAGATATCATGACAATTATCGAAAATACGAAATTGCCATCATATTTTATCACTTTTACAGGCAATCCAAAATGGCCTGAAATTGAAGAAAATACAAATCCAGGTGAAACAAGATCTGATTTAAAATGCCGTGTTTTTTTAACAAAAGCCCAGGAATTTTTGGATGATTTGTTTAAAAAAAATATTTTTGGCAAAGTTCAGGCTTACCATGTTGTCATGGAATTTCAAAAACGTGGAATGCCCCATCTACATGTACTTTTAATCATGGAAGATGAAGTTACTGTAAAGGAAGTTGATAATTATATCTCTGCTCGGATTCCCGAATGTCCAGCAGATGATGATAAATCAGATGGAGCTGAACAACAACGTGAATATCATAAATTGGTGATAAAACATATGTTGCATGTTTGTAATGCAAATTCTGCTTGCCAAGTGAATGGCAAATGCACAAAACATTACAAAAAAAATTTTTCAAATTGCACAATTATTCATTCTCATAAACCAGCAGATTATCAGAGATTAAAGCCACAAAGTGCTGCTGATAAAAATGCTTCTGAAATTAAAATTGATACTAAAAATTCAGATGAAAATGTTAAAATTAATGCTTCCCAAGACAATATTGATTGGGAAGATGATTCAATTTTTAATGAATTAAAAGAAAAAACAGAAACTGAAAATGCAAAAGAAAAAGTTAAAGTTAAATCTGAAACTTTTGAAGCAAAAGTGGATGATGATTGGGAGGATGAACTTCCATTTTTTGATGAATTAAGAAAAGATTTTGATGAGGAATTATCTCATGTCGAATATAAAAGACTTGAGCCTCCACCAAAAGATTTGGAATTAAATGAAGAAAATAAACATCTTTTTGGTTTTACAGGAAGAAAACCAATAAGAGGAAAAGCAGATTTAGTTGTTGATGACAGTGTGGTTGTTCCACATAATAAATATTTATTACTTAAATATGACTGTCACATAAATGTTGAATGCACAATTGGACAAACGGGAAGTCCCAAATATACATGCAAATATGTAACAAAAATGGGCGATGTTGTTTGTGCAAAACTTCAAAAAGTCAAATTAAATAAAGACGGTGAAGAAGTTATTGACTTTGATGAAGGCGAAAGACATTTAATTGCCAGAATTATGACTGGATGTGAAGCATGGATGAGAGCTTCAAATTGCTGGATTATAAAACAATCACATATTGTTGAATGCCTCCAAGTTCATTTGGAAGGAGGAAATACAAAAGTTTTTCAACCTGGATATGAAGCAGAAGCTGCTGATAAAGATGATAAAAGTCAGCTTATTGCTTTCTTTGCTTTATGTGCAAAAGATAAATCTGCTGAAAAATATACTTATCGAGAAATTCCACAGCATTACAGATACACAAATGGTGCTTGGGTAAAAAGAAAGCGAGCAACCAACAGATTTTTTGTTCGAATTCGACATGTATCACCAAAAAATTCTGAACTTTTTGCACTTCGAATGCTTTTAATGAAAGTAAAAGGTCCAAAAAGTTTTGAAGATTTAAGAACTGTTAAAGGTGAAACTTTTCCAACATTTTTACAAACAGCACAAAAACTTGGACTTTGGGAAAGTGATGAACTTCACATGAATGCAATTCAAGAAGCATTTACTGAAATGAGAAGCATGAAGCAAAAAAGATTTTTCTTTGCTATGGTTATTGCTTTTAATAATCCAGCAAATCCAGATGCATTTTTAAAGAAATTTTTGGATGACATTTTTGATTTGCCAGGACAAGATCGAGAAAAAACTCGAGAAAAAAGATATCAAACCGGGTTACGGTATTTGGAATTTGTTTTTCGAACAATGGGAACAAATTGCCGAACTCTTGGTTTTAAAGTTGAAAAAGATTTTGAAGATATCTGTGAATCAGATGATTTTGATAATGATTATAATGAAACTGATGGAGGATATCAGATTAATAATAAACAAGTTTCACAAAAAGAATATGCTGAATATAAAAGAGGGCAATTAAATCCCGAACAAAAATTAGCATTTGATGAAATTTGGAATGCAATTTTAAATAAAAAAGGAGGATTTTATTCTTTGATTGGAAGTGGTGGAGTTGGAAAAACTTTTTTCTATAATACTTTAATAACTTATTGTAAAGCTAACGGAGTAAATCCAATGGTTTGTGCTTCCACAGGGATTGCCGCCACATTATTAACTGGAGGACAAACAACTCATAGTGCCTTTTGTATTCCAAAAAGTTTGGATACTGAAACACCAGTCCGAATTCAAGGTGAAACAAAAAGAGGGATTGAATTGCAAAATAATGATTTAATTATTATTGATGAATGCAGTATGCTGCATAAAAATATTATTGAATATATAAATCAAACAATGCAAGATATGAAAGATAACAAAAATCTTTTTGGAGGATCTGTTGTTTTAATTGGAGGAGATTGGAAACAATTAACTCCAGTTGTTCCAAAAGGATCTCCTGAACAAGTTATTGATGCATCCATCAAAAAATGGGATGAATATGTTCATTGCTCACAAATTGAATTAAAGCAAAATATGAGAGTAAAATCTGATGAAATTGATTTCATCGAAGAATTAAAACATATCGGAAATGGTGATACTGAAAATTACAGTAACCATATTAAAGGAACAAATTATATTAAAATTGATGAAGAAAATATTGCCAAAAATGCATTGGATTTAATGAATTTTTGTTATGAGCCAGAATGGCTTGCACAACCAGAAAAATTTGCAAACGAATTATCCGGAAGTGCAATTTTATGTCCAACAAATTCTGTAGTTAAACGGATAAATCAAAGAGTTTTGGACAGTTTACATGGCAGACAACAAAAAACTTTTTATTCTCGAAATACTCCATTGGGAGATAAGCCAATAAATCCTTTGGATGACAATATTAATGAATTTAGTTCGGAGGCAATGGAAGGTATTGAAACTGCTGGAATGCCACCACATGAATTAAATTTAAAAAATGGAGCAATTGTTATGCTAATTAAAAATATTTCTGTAAATACAGGACTTTGCAATGGCACAAGATTGCAAGTTACTGAAATTTTTGATGAATTTATTAAATGCAAGGTTTTATCAGGTTCAAGATCAAACACCGAAGATGAAATTTATTTGCCTCGATGTAAATTTGAATATGGTGGAACACCATCTGAACCAGGACCTCATTTTTCACGTTGTCAATTTCCTGTTAAACTTTCATTTGCAATGACAATTAACAAATCTCAAGGACAAACTTTAAATCGTGTTGGACTTTATTTCCGTCAAGGTGAATGCTTTTCACACGGCCAACTTTATACTGCAATGTCTCGAGTAAGGACTAAAAAATCTATTAAAATTGTTACAGCAGTTTTGGATACTCTTACAACAAAAAATATCGTTTGGAGACAACTTTTAAATTAAATTTAAAGAATTAAATTTGTTTTTTTTAAATTATTACAAAATTATTTGGAATTTTTTTAAAACTATTTTAAAGTAAAATAAAAAGTTTAAAAAAATTTAACTTCTCTGATTTCCGGAAACCGTCAAGTGGTAGAGAAGGAGAAACGCTTTTGAAAAAAGTAGGCTAATCTCCGGATCAATTATAATTTAATAAATTTTTGTAACATCTACAGTACCCCACCCCGAAGGGCTAGGACCAGCTGTGAATCGTCGAAAGCGGCAATCCGAAGGATTGCCGGTGAGCGATTCATGATCCGGCCATCGAAACCTTCTAACAAACAACTAAGAGGGTGGCCATCAAAAAATGTTTGGCCTTTTGTTCCCTTTCTTTTCTTCAAAGAAGAGAACTCATAACTTAGTGAGTTTTACACCGTTTTTAATGATTTAAAAAGTAGTAATATTTAAGAAAATTACTGTAACACAGATCCGACGGGTCCACTGGTTAACCATCTGTATAAATATTTGGCCTACACAAAAGTTGGTAGAACAATTCGACGAACCGATCATTTTTTCTGTAAATTTCATGGAATACTAAATCGACCATGGGGATTCTGGGAAAATTCCGAAAAAAAATATTCGATGGTTGGATTCTGAGATTCAGAAGGCCAAAGTCCGAAAAACACGTTTTTCCTTCGGGCTTTTTTTCTGGGGGGAGTAAAAATTCCAAAAAAAATATGAGCGTGTAGCCCGTGAAAAGTTACGTTGTTTTCTTTCATTTAATTTTATACTTTCCGTGTTAGTAATTTTGTGGCCTTTTTTTGAAAAGTGGTAAAATTCATTCTCTCTTCTTAAAATATAGGTCAAGTGGATTCTTTTTTTTGCATAAAAAAGAGTGAAGAAAATGAGAGACGAGAGCAGAGAAAAATGCAGAGAAATTCTATGGCATTTAAATTAAATTAAAATTTAATTTAATTTCATTAAATTTTAGTTTTAAAAAGTGGGGGGTGACACGGATCGGGGATTCTGACCAAAAAAATGTTTTTTGAGTTTGAACTATGTCTCGGGGTAGAATTTTGTGGGGAATCAGGAAATGGGGTTTATTTTATTTTTTGGGATTCAGAAAAGGGGGTGGTGGGGTGGATTCTGATTCTAAAATTTGTTTTTTGACTGTTAACCATGTTTCGGGGTAGAATTTTGTTGGGAATCAGGATATGAAATTATTTTTATTTTTAAGGATTCTGAAAATGGGGGGAGGGGTGGATTCTGATGAAAAAAAAGTTTTATGAATTTCAACAGTGTTTTAGGGTAGAATTTTGTAGGGAATCAGGAAATGAAATTATTTTTTTGCGATTCAGAAAAGGGGGCGGCGGGTGGATTCTGACGGGAAAAATATTTTTTGACTTTCAATTATGTTTCGGAGGGAAAATTTTGGATAATGAGAAATCGTTTGGGATTAAATATAAGCTATGGATTTGACGGGTCCTAATATTCTGTTTTGTGTGACTTTCAAAATTTGCTGATATTCACAATTAAAGTATTATGCGACGGGTCCTAATTCGACGGGTCTTAATTTAAAAAGTTTTATGACAGCCATAAAACCCGAAAACAAATAATCAAAGAAAATTGTTTCCTTTACTTTGATTTTTTTGCAAGGGGAAAGTGCACTTTTTCTTTGCTTCTCTATTTTCTCTTCATTTTGAGCAACGACCCAACCACTGCTTGCGTGCTCTTTTGCTTTTGCACATATATGGGTAAAACCGAATGTTAAAATCAGCTTCGGCTTTGAGTTGCTGCAGCGCGCACATTAGGGATTTAAGTTTGCAATTAGGTAGGATAAATAAATATTTGAATTAATTAATTTAATTCAACGTTGAATTTTTTAGTCCTGTTGACTTTTAAATTCAACATTAAATTTTGATATTATTATCAGTTTACTGATAAAAAATGAAAAAAATATTTTTTTAAATATTTAAATTTTAATTTAAACTTTAATTTAATTTAATTTAATTTAAAAAAGTTGGGATGTCACGGATCGGGGATTTTGACGGAAAAATTATTTTTTGAATTTAAACTATGTTTCGGGGTAGAATTTTGTGGGGAATCAAGAAATGGAATTATTTGTTATTTTTAGGATTCAGAAAAGGGGGGTGGAGTGGATTCCGATTCTAAAAATTTTTTTTTGATTAAAATATGGAATCATGATAGTTTTTTATGCTGAATCAGGAAATAGAATTATTTTTATGTAATTCTATAAAAAAGGGGGGGGGGGTGGGGGTGGACGGGTCCTAAAGTCAAAATTTTGGATAATTGAGAAATCGTTTAGGTTTTTTCGACGGGTCATAAAACAGAAGTTACAAGTTCGTCAAAAAACGGGTTTTTCGCGATTTTCGGGGTGAGTCACAGAAGAAAATAATTACAGATTTTACATATTCAGATAGCCCATAAAAAACTACACAAAACGTGAACATTACTTTTAGTAATTTTTACTCTGTAAAATTGTTGCAAAAAAAAGAATAGTAAAAGAAGATTTTTGTTTTATTCTGTGGTAAAAAGTGCATCATAGAAACAGAGAAAATAAAAGTCACGAAAACCCGACCGCGCACTGCGGAAACTTTTATTCCTGCATAAATATGGGTAAAACCGTTTTGAAAAATCAGCTTCGGTTTTGAGTTGCATTAGGGTGCGCGCTTATAGGGGGTTTGAGATTTGCAATATTAGGTAGGATTTTTTTTGGTTGAATTTATTTCAACGTTGATTTTTTGGAGTCTTTGAGGAACTCCAAAAATCAACACTAAATTTTGATATCATTATCAGTTTACTGATTAAAAATGATAAATATTTTTTAAAAAAATATTTATTTAACGGGTCCTTAAAAATCTTATTATTTTTTTAAGTTCGAAGGATGTTTGACGGGTCCTAAAATTATTTCAATAATGGAGAAATCGTATGGGATTAATTTAAAATTATGGATTCGACGGGTCCTAATAGTCTTTTGTTGTGATTTTTAAAATATGCTGATATTTACAGTTATAGTATTATGCGACGGGTCCTAATTTAAAAAGTTTTGTGACAGCCATAGATCCCGAAACCGAAGGCCTAGGACCAGCTGTGAATCGTCGAAAGCGGCAATCCGAAGGATTGCCGGTGAGCGATTCAAGATCCGGCCATCGAAACCTTCTAACAAAAAACTAAGCGGGTTGCCATCGAAAAATGTTTGGCCTTTTGTTCCCTTCCTTTTTGAGACTTTAATGCCATGCACGCGCGTTTGCTCATAACTCAGTGAGTTTTTATGCGATTTGGATGTTTTAAAAAGTAATAATATTGTAATAAATTACTGTAATTTATTTTAATAGTAATATACAGATCCCGACGGGTCCCTAGTTATCTATCTGTATAAATTAGTCTCGAACCTTAAAAGTGGTAGAACAATTCGACGAAACGATCGTTTTTTCTGTAAATTTCATGGAATACTAATTCGACCATGGGGATTCTGGAAAAATTCTGAAAAAAAATATTCACGGTGATTCTCAGAAGTTATGGCCTTCTGAAGTCCGAAAAACACGTTTTTCCTTCGGGCTTTTTTTCTGGGGGGTCTAAAAATTCCAAAAAAAATATGAGCGTGTAGCCCGTAAAAAGTTACGTTGTTTTCTTTCAATTAATTTTATACTTTCCGTGTTAGTAATTTTGTAGCCTTTTTTTGAAAAGTGGTAAAATTTATTCTCTCTTCTTCAAGTGGTTTTCAAGTGGTTTCTTTTTTTTGCATAAAAAAGAGTGAAGAAAATGAGAGACATGCGCAGAGAAAAATGCAGAGAAATTCTATGGCATTTAAATTAAAATTAAATTAAATTGAAATTAAATTAAATTTCTTTAAATTTTAGTTTTAAAAAGTGGGGGGTGTCACGGATCGGGGATTCTGACCAAAAAAATGTTTTTTGAGTTTGAACTATGTTTCGGGGCAGAATTTTGTGGGGAATCAGGAAATGGGGTTTATTTTATTTTTTAGGATTCAGAAAAGGGGGTGGTGGGGTGGATTCTGATTCTAAAATTTGTTTTTTTACTTTTAACCATGTTTCGGGGTAGAATTTTGTGGGGAATCGGGAAATGGAAGTATTTTTATATTTTGGGATTCAGAAAAGGGGGTGGAGGGGCGGATTCTGATTCTGAAAATTATTTTTTGAGTTTTAATTATGTTTCGGGGTAGAATTTTGTGGGGAATCAGGAAATGGAATTATTTTTTATTTTTAGGATTCTGAAAGGGGGGTGGAGGGGTGGATTCTGATGAAAAAAAAGTTTTATGAATTTCAACAGTGTTTTGGGGTAGAATTTTGTGGGGAATCAGGAAATGGAATTATTTTTAATTTTTGGGATTCAGGAAAGGGAGTGGCGGGTGGATTCTGACGGGAAAAAATATTTTTTGATTTTAAATTATGTTTTGGGGTTGAATTTTTTGCTGAATCAAGAAATGTTATTATTTTTAAGTGATTCTAAAAGAATGGGGGGGGGGGTTGGACGGGTCTTAAAGTCAAAATTTTGGATAATGAGAAATCGTTTGGGATTAAATATAAGCTATGGATTTGACGGGTCTCGAAAATAACTTTCCCCTTGCAAAAAATTAATTTTATTTAATTTTTTGCAAGGGGAAAGTGCACTTTTTTCTTTGCTTCTCTATTTTCTCTTCATTTTGAGCAACGACCCAACCACTGCTTGCGTGCTCTTTTGTGTTTGCAGATATATGGGTAAAACCGAATGTTAAAATCAGCTTCGGCTTTGAGTTGCTGCAGCGCGCACATTAGGGATTTAAGATTGCAATATTAGGTAGGATTTTTTTAGTTGAATTAAATTAAATTAATTTAATTTAATTCAACGTTGAATTTTTAAGTCCTGTTGACTTTTAAATTCAACATTAAATTTTGATATCATTATCAGTTTACTGATGAAAATTTAAAAAATATTTTTTTAAAATTTATTTGATTTTTTAAATTTAAATTTTATTTTATGAAAGTGGGGGGTGACACGTATCGGGGATTTTGACGGAAAAAAATTTTTTGACTTTAAACTACCTTTCGGGGTAAAATTTTGTGCTGAATCAGAAAAGGGAATTAATAATATTTATAAGGATTCTGAAAAGGGATGGTGGGGGGCGGGTGGATTCTGATTCTGAAATTTGTTTTTGATCAAAATATGCAATAAATGTAGTTTTTGATGCTGATTTAAGAAATGTAATTATTTTTATGTGATTCTGAAAAAGCGGGGGGGGGGGTGGATGGGTCTTAAAGTCAAAATTTTGGATAATGGAGAAATCTTTTGGAATTTTTCGACGGGTCATCAAACATTGGAAGTATTTTGGAGAAAATCGATTGGGATATCGGTAGTCCAGTTTAATTTTAAAAAAGGGGGGGGGATGGGATGGGCGGCGGAATTTTTTGTCAACTTTTTTTAATACACGGAGAATGCGGGTCCTAAAATTCTTTAATTGTAATCTTAAATTTTTTGAAATCGAAAAAAGGCAAAAAATGTAGTTTGTAGTTAGCTTTTGCAAAAATGCACTATTGTATAAACTTTTGACGAACATAAAAGTTAGAAGGAAAAATACTTCCCATGGTTGGATTTTCCTGAAACTTTCGGGGAAGACTAATTCGACTATGGAGATTTCAGGAAAATTCTAAAAAAAATTATTCAATGGTGGATTTAGAAGTTACAGGATTTTAAAAGTCAAAAAACGGGTTTTTTGCGATTTTCGGGGTGAGTCATAGAAGAAAATAATTACAAATGTTACATATTCGGATAGCCCATAAAAAACTACACAAAACGTGAACATTACTTTTAGTAATTTTTACTCTGTAAAATTGTTGCAAAAAAAAGAAAAGTAAAAGTGCATTTTTGTTTTATTCTGTGGTAAAAAGTGCATTAGAGAAACAGAGAAAATTAAAGTCACGAAAACCCGACCGTGCACTGCGGAAACTTTTATTCCTGCATAAATATGGGTAAAACCGTTTGGTAAAATCAAATTCGGCTTTGACTTGCATTAGGGTGCGCGCTTATAGGGTAATAGGGGGTTTGAGATTTGCAATATTAGGTAGGATTTTTTTAGTTGAATTTATTTCAACGTTGATTTTTTTGGAGTCTTTGAGGAACTCCAAAAATCAACAATAAATTTTGACATCATTATCAGTTTACTGATTAAAAACGATAATTATTGTAAAAAATGTTGATATGTACATTAATAGTAATATTAGACGGGTCCTAATTAGACGGGTCCTTATTTAAAAAGTTTTGTGACAGCCATAGAACCCGAAACCGAAGGCCTAGGAACAGCTGTGAATCGCGAAGCGGTAATCCGAAGGATTGCCGGTGAGCGATTCAAGATCCGGCCATCGAAACCTTCTAACGAACAACTAAGCGTGTTGCCATCAAAAAAATGTTTGGCCTTTCGTTCCCTTTCTTTTTGAGATTTTTTTAGTCATGCGCGCGCGTTTGCTTATAACTCAGTGAGTTTCTACGCGATTTGGATGGTTTAAAAAGTATTAATATTGTAATAAATTACTGTAATTTATTTTAATAGTGATATACAGATCCCGACGGGTCCCCTAGTTATTTCCTTGTTAAAATTAGAAACATATTTTTGTTTGCAAAAACAACACTTTTTGAAATTTATCAAACAAAAACATTTTTAAATTGTTTAAAAACAAAATATGAAATTTTAAATTGATTTGGTTTTATTTGAGGTGATTGAACTCGGATAAAAGAAAAACAATAAATTTTGGCCAAAACTGTTATTAGGGGGGGGGGGGGTTAAAAAAGTACCAAGAGAAGCAAGAAAACAGAAGTTTGTAAAATCAATCTTTTTTTGAAATAAAAAATACGAAACACAAATGCTTATTGTAAAAAAATTAAGTATATTAAAACCACAAAAATTTTGTGGGAACAGAAAAGTACAAAAGTAGTTTGGAGATTGTAGGCGGTTGTAGTTTTTGATTAAACTTTTGAAAGTCAAAATGTAGCTTTTAAAATAAAAATAAAACAGTTGTTTGCATTAAACATGTCTACAGTATGATACAGTATATTTTTTAATATGTGTTCCTTTAATTCCTTTAAATACATTTTTTTGTGATAAGACAATATTTTTTTCAACTACGTTTTTGCAATGTTTTCAAACTACAGTATCCAAGAACAATGAGGGAACTGCATTCCCAAAAGCACAAAATACATTTATTTTTTATGCATTTTTTGTTCTTATCACAAGGTGCAATTATTGTTTTTTAAAAAATACAATTTTTTTTTGTATTTTAAATCAAACCATTTTTATTTTGTATCAAATTGTAATCATTCTTTCAATTTTTTGCACAAATTAATTCAAAGAAGAAACAATTTTTTACGTGTGATATCAAATAACAAATAAAAAGATGAAATTGAACACTAATGCAGTGATCAGAATTTACACATTTTTGATTCAAATATTTTTGTATATTTCCGATTCTGGCGGCGGTGGGAAACAGCAGCAAAAAAATATTGAACATTTGAGTCATTGAAAAAAAAACTTCTTTTTTCGTTAATGATTCAATTTAATTTTAACGAACATTCATTGGAATGCAAAAAAAAAATAGGAGGGGAAACTTTAAAAACATTTGATAAACAGTGTCATAAGGTTTTTTTGTGTGTATTTGCAAAAGAAGGGCAAAATTCGAGCAAGTTGTTTGAGTCATCTATTTCTATTTTCCCTCATCACTACTATCTCCGACCACCACAAATATCAACCAACAAACCACCATCATCATCACCATCACAATTCACCTAACATCGTCGTCACCTTTTTTAACAAAGAAAAAAAGGGACCACGTGAAAAGAAGAAATTTTTTGATTGTATACTTTTTAAAAAACGTAAATGAATGAGAAAAAAACGATTGTGTTCAAAAATCTTTTCGTGATTGACATAAAAAAAAAGTTTTCTGACGCACATAGAAAAACGTAGTGATTTTTTTTGAAAAGAATTTTTTTAAAGTTTCTTTTAAATTTACAAAAATATTTTTTTATTGCTCAAAATAGCTGAAATTTTTGTAACACTTTTTTTTTACAAATAATAATAATATTTTGCAATATTTTTATGTTTGGGTGGAAAAAAATAGCTAACAAAAAAATAAATAAATAAAATTTTAAGAAAACTAAAAAGAAAAAATGATTTTTGAAAAACTAAAATAAATGGGGGTCGGTCGATTGTTTGCTTGTTGATAAATAAGCAAAAAAAAAATGTTATCAGATTTTGTTTAGAATTAACATTGATAAAAATGATTTTGATTTTGATTATTTTTAACTTTTAAAATTTTTAACACAAAATATTTTTCAGCTAAAACAAATTTTTCTGAAATAATTTTTAAGATTACTGTATTTTTCAAAAAATTAAAGCAGAATTAATAATGTTTTTTTGAAAATCGCAATTGTAGCAAAAAAAATTTTTGCCAAAGTTCAACAAAAATAAATCACATTACATTTCAATAAATACAAATATAATATTTGTGTATTGGCTTTATCTCTTTAATCTCAAAGCTATATCCTTATCCAAATATTCCAACTATATTTATGACACACTATACACAAATTTTTTGAAATCATCTTAAATAAATTAATACCTTACAATCCTTTTATTTTATATTATTCTAATAATTAATCCTTCCCAAATATTAATTTTAAGATACATTTAAATTTTTCAATAATCTTTTTTGCTGTTCCTTTTTTAAAAAGCCTTTTAATAAGATTGTCTTTATCAGTCGAAAGGAATACACAGATATCACAGATATTTCACGTGGAAACAGTGAAATATCTTTTTTTGAAAAAAAGAATGTTTAAATTTGTACTTTCGGATTCTTGAAAAAAGATAAGAAATCAAATTTTTTAAACATTTAAACAATTGATTTTCAATGAAAATTTAACCGAAAAAATAATCCCCCAAAAATATTATATGTGTTTTTAAAAAGGACAAAGTTTCAGATTTTTGATTGATTGAAATATTAATTTTTGAAGTTTTTCTAAAAAAAGTCGGTTTTGAATTTATAATTTGTGACAAAAATGGGCAAATATTGCAATGATATCATTTTTTTAAATATTTGGCAAAAATATATGTTTGTTAAATTTAAAGTTATCAAAAAAGCATTTCATTTTGCTGTATTTTTTTCAACAGTTTTGATAAAACTTGTTTCACTTTCACTTAATTCATTTCAGAATAAAGTAACAAAATTCATGCATTTGAACTTTTAATGGCTTGAATTTTTAGCTTTTTAAACTCACTTCCATATTTAAAATAAGTTTTATTTTAATAAAGCTTGAAAGCTTGAAAAAGGCTTAAAAATTGCTAATTATTTTATCAAAACACAATGTCTTTAATTTTTTGAATGACTCATTTGTAGTTTTTTAAAAAACATTTTTGTTATACCATTAAATTTGAATGACACAAAAATATTGTTGATTCAAATTCTTAGAAAAAAATAGAAAACCATATGATTACAGTCATTTTTTTAAAAGAATTGAATTTTAAAAAAAGAAGGAAGTAATTAAAATAATTAATTGTTGTTAAGTTCCTTTTAAGGGACAAATGCCAAGAAAGGTTTCTTTTTTTCTTGGCATTTGTCCCAAAATTAAAATGAAACATGTTTCTCTTTTTTATAAGCCTTTTTTGGAAATAGAGACGAACAAAAAAAAAGAAGAAAGCAAAAAAAATGATGTCATTTTTAGGAGCATCAAGAAAAACGGGCCTCATGGGTTAAATTTTTATTTTACATAAATGTGTATGTAATGATATGTCTGATATCAGAAAAGGGAGGGAGCGAGGGAGGCCAAAATGAGGGGGGTAAAATAAAATGACGTGATGCTTTTAGGCAAACAAAATTTTGGGGTAAATTTTTAAAGATATAATTTGAAGGAGGGGGTTTATTAAACAAGGATTAATCATTTAATACAAATCTTAAATCTTTAAATGTGTCTAAAATAAATGATAAAAAATATAAGCACAAAAAAAAGTGCAAAAACTATCTTCAATTGCTACAGTATGAAAAAAGAATTTGAAAAAATATGTTTAAATTTTTTATAAAAACATGTTTTTATTAATCCAATAATAGCCCACACATAAATACCAAATATCAAATGTTTAAGTTTTAACTTATACAAAATAGACTACCGTAATGTTTACATACTTTTACTGTACATATTAATGGAAAAAATGTATCAATTTTAACAGTAAAAAATATAATCAAATCTGATCTGTTTATTATTGTTAAAACAAAAAAGGCATTAAATGTATTCAAATTTTGAAATAAACTTTATCAAACAGTTTATATTACTTTAATTTTTATTTAATGCTTTGAATGCTTATTTAAAAAGATTACTCTCCAAAAACCTGGTGTTTCTTTTTTCGATAATACCTTTTTTAAGATTTTGGTTTTTCGAGGTTTCCATGACCACCACCTAACGCACGCATGCCGGCAATTTTTGTGTTTTCTTTTGCTGCATATTTTTTGTGTGTCTTCTTTTTTTGGCTTAAAACCTCCTAAATTTCGGGCTGCTGTTGCTTTTTTTAATGGAAAATTTTGATGTTTTTTGTGTTCAATTTGTTGTTCAATCGATTGAAAGAATTAGTAATGATCCGGCAAATGCCGTAATTGAAAATATTATGCTAAAATTTGGGGAACAAACAGTTTCAATTAATTCAAACCCAATTATTTTTGAAGTTGAACAAAAATGTAAGAATTAAATGTTTAGGGATTGTCCAGACGTGACGTCACTATAAAATCGAAAATTTTGAACCCCACCCACCCTTCCGTCACGCTTTGCCCTTTGATCTTTGTCGGCTTTTTAGCAGGAGCGTCACGTTTAGCTTACGCCCCCCCCCCCATAAAACCCGTGACGTCACGTCTGGACGCTCCCTTATTTAAATAAATTTTAAATAAAATTAATTTTTTTAGATGCAAATTTAAAAAAAGGAAAAATATGTTTTTGTGAAAAAGAACAACTTGGCTTTGAAATTATTTTAAAGCTTCAAAAAGGATATGCTTCAAATCAAATTTCTTTTATTTCTTTTGAAGATAAAAAGGTGAGGGATTTTTTTTTTAAAAATCTTGGATTAAAGATGTTTTACTGCATCAGATTAATTTTTTTGAGCAAAGATTGAAAAAAAATTTTAATTAGCATAAAAGAGGGATTTAATCATTAATTAATTATTATTATCCAAAATCCGGAAAAGATTTGCTCCTACGCTTATACTTTAATAATTAATTAACTATCGACCGTAAAATTTCGTCCCAAGACATTTTGAAATTTTTTTGTAGCTTTAAAATTCCTTTTTTCTTACTGTAAAACATGTTTAATCATGTGCAACTTATTTGGAAATACTGTATTATTATTATGCTAATTTACGACATTTTTTAGAACCGTTCAACCCTTCAAGCTTCAATTCCTTTAAGAAATGCTTTTCACAAAACATTATTTAATATTAATTTTATTTCAAGTCGACATTTACTCAAAAATCTTGGACGTCAAATAGAAACAGAATCCATTGGAATTCAAGCAACTCCAAGACTTCGAAACAATCGTTCACAAACTTCTACCGTATCAAAATTAAATGTTGGAATACAAACATCAAAAAAGATTCAAAAAAATCTTTGGACTTTAAATGCTTCTGCTTCTGCAGCTGTTTCAGAAATGAAAAACGTTTCAACTCAAACAGATTTTGCAGCAACAAAATCTTTTAGCATTTTTGAAGAACGAAAAGCTTTGATGAAATTAATTGTACTTTTAGTTTGTAAACTTTCAACAAAAATTAATGGAAGTCGAATTCGAAATGGTCAAATTCAAACAGCAAAATCGGAGGCAGTCGAAGAAATTCCTCCTGAACCTGTTGATTTACATGCGGCACAACAATTTTCAAATTTACGAAAAAAACAAATTGAACAAATGAGGGAAAGATTACATCAAATGGCGGAGGAAAGAAAAGAAATATTGGAGCTTACAAATGCCAAAATGATTGATCCACAAAAGAAGCCTGCTACAGTAACCCCCAAATCTGTTGTTCAACAAAGAATTACCAAAAAACCAGATATTGCAGCATTTTTGGAACCAATTTCTACTTCAAAAATTATTCAAAAGTCGAATCCTCTTTCATCTACCGTAACCCCTTATTTAACAAATTATTCCTCGGCACCAAATCCATCATTTGAATTTTCAACTGATAAAGAAAGAATTATTTTATCACCTGATTTATTATCAGCGCCAACTCCACAACCTCATCAACCCCAACCATCATCATCAACTTCTGAACAACAACACCCTCAAACTCCAACCCCAGCTCCAACAACATCTTTAGAGCCAAATAAATCTTTACCATTTTCTCGACAAGAATCTGTTCTTTCATCAATACATTCTCAAGCAGCTTCTGAAGGTGAATTGGAAGAACTTCCAAGTCCAATTCAAAGTTCTGAACAAAGTCCAATTCCACCACCATCACTTCGTCGAAAAAGTTATACTCTTGCAGAGACGTCACAAGAAAGTGTAAAATCTGTAAGCAATTTTTTGGAGCCATCAATTTTTGTGCCACAACAACAACAACAACGACCAAAACATGTTGAAATTCGAGAACCTGAAAGAAGCAATACACCAATTCCACCTCCAAAAAATGTAGAGATCAAAAGTGAAAGCACTTCTGTAAGGACATTGGAAGAATCTACGGAATCATCGTCAGCTTCTGAATCGTCAGAGAGTACAAAAAAATCATCAAGTTCCGCAACATCTAGTAGCACAACAGAATCTTCATCAAGTACTTCCTCGGATTCAACGTTAAAGAAACCAAAGCCTTCATCACCTACATCTTCATCTTCTTCATCGACGCTTGGAGAAGGCTCGATTTCAACGGAAGAAAGTATTCAAGAAGAAATTCCAGAAGCATTAGATTCAGATGCTGATTCTGCCAAAGATGTTTCATCCATTTCAGAAGCGTCGTCTATTTCAAAGTAAGATCCATTTTTTAAGATCCGTTTCTGTAATCCAAAAGTGTTGGACAATAAAAATCATTCTTTGAAATTATAAATACTCGAGATCTGCCTTTTGTTAAAGTTTTGCATATTTTATTCAAATTTTTTCAAATTTTTCAGGAATTCTGTCAAACTTTCGCCGACTTCCAAATATCTGAGCAAAGAAGGAAAATTTAGACGAAAATCTTTTGCCAAAAAAGTTTTAAATTCAGATTCTGTTAGTTCTTATGCACCTTCAGATATTTAATAAAAACAGAAATATCATAATAAATAAATAAATCCTTTTAAACAAATATAAATGCCTTTATTATAAATACAAAGATGACAAACTTTTATTAAAAAACTTTAAATAAATTTACAAAAGATATCTTTTATCATTGAATTTTACAATCGTGGGTTGTTTTTTATTCAAAGTTTTAACAATAGCAGATGCAAAAAAGTTTTCAATTTTGGCCTCCCGTCATTTTGTATCATGTTATATTGATGTTTTTTGGTTGGGAATCGAAAAGTTCATCTCCTTTTGGTAAAATTCATATATTATTAGAAAGCTGAGATTCTGAGGCAATTACTGGTGATAATTACTAAGCTCCCGAACGAAAAATGCAATTTTTTTTCAGGGGGTGAAATATTCAAAGCGAAAAAAATCGTATTCAAAAATATGACAGAAATGTAAACGATACATATTTTTAAACCTTGTTTCAATAAGTATCATATGGGAAAACGTCAAATTCTTCGGTTAAGAAACAAAAATATTTTACTTGTCATGAAATTTTGTTCAATTATGACCTTGGGCATCGTCCCAATCCAAAGCTAGGACTATAAGAACTGGTAATACTTTCAGAATAACGTTTTTGGACCATATTCTACCAAAATACAAAAAATAATTGAAATCTGAGATGGTGTGTTCCGCTCGATTTGAAAAATCTGGTAGACAATCTCTTAAACAAAAAGTTTGAAATAAATGATCCTGGCAAGTTACTTGGCAGATAATTTCACAATATTATTTTAATTCAAATCGAACTAATTTATGTGAAAAATTTGATTACAAACGACCTAAACAAAAAACAATTTCTATAAATTGCTGCATCATCGTTGTAGGAAGAAAAATTTCGGCAGACTTAAAAATTTAGTTTTTAATTTTATAAATGGCTTTTTTCTTGGTAAAATTTAGAATAAAAACTTTGATCCTTCGAAGTTAAAAAAGTATAAAATTTTTATATGAACAAAAACGGATATGTAAAACAAAAAACGTATATAAATTATAAAGTTTGAGATTTACGACAAGAAAAATTTGAGAAAACAGTAATTAAAATTTCTTTATCTAAAAGTTCCATATTTTGTACGGATTCTTTTTTTGATAAACATTGATTGAAGAAATCCATACAAGAATTCTGAAGTTTCAAAGAATTTACAGCAGCAGCACAATCAAAAATTTCACATACATTTGATACAGAAATTTTATCATTCAAATAATTTTGAAGATTTTCCTAAAACGTTTAAACGAAATTTAATTAATTATTAATTTTAAGCAATCACAATTCTTACTTTAAGCATTTCAATGGAATATTTTTCAGCAAATTTTAAAAGTAAAATAGCTTCTTCAATAATAAAATCAGGGACAAGATCACGATGATATAAAAGTTTAACAGCCATTTCAACAATTTCAAAGGAGAAATCAGAGATTGTAATCGCATTTTCATTTAATCCATTTGGTTTATCAAATAATGAAGCAAAAATGGGTGAATAATGTTGAAGAAGACATTTATGAATCTAAAATATTATTTTATTATTTTCTATAAATAATAAAAAGACAAAAACTTACTTTGATTCCCATTCCATCGACAATGATCACAGAATCTTGAAAACCAATATCCCATAAATCACCAAAATTTTTTAGAGTTTTCCATTTTGATTCAACCATTTCAATTTTTAAAAGTCCTTCAACTTTTAAAGTAAATTTTCCTTCAACAATAAATTTTTTGTTTGAATCAAATAATTCATTAATGGAACAACCATATCCAGTATTTTTATTAAAAATACAATCAAATTCATAACTCCAATTTGCAGTTTTAATTGAAATTGTCCATTCAGCTTCAACTTTCTTTTCATTTCCAAGTCTCAAATGTAAAAAAATCCATGCTTCTCCTCGACATTCCTCTATATTACCATTAAAAAAAATTTGAAGAAAATATTTGACACCAGAAGAATTGATAGCAGTAAAAATATCACTTGTTAAACAGTCATCTTCGGTTGAATCTTTTAAAGCTTTTAAACGATCTTCAGAAATAATCCATTCAAGAGCAAAAGGATATTCGATCATCTAAAAATTTAAGATTAAAAATAAATATATTTAAATAAGAAAACAGCTTTATTCAAAATGATCGCATGCTTGATTTTATAAATCAAGCAATTGATTGTAAAATATTAAAACTTACATTTTTAAAAAAAAACAGTATTTTGAAAAAAAAGATCACGAAAACAAGCCAACCAAAATGTGATGCTAAAATACAACAATTTTATTTTTTATTTTGTTTTTATATTTTTAGAAATTTGACCTTTTTTCGCCAAAGTGCGAAAACTTATCCTTAAGCATTTGGCGCGCTTTATTTTTCCTTAATTTTTGCAACAAAAAAAATCAATTACATCTACATCGATTTCAGCTTGAAATTTTCCAGCCCTGGCAAGTCTGGCAAAATATTTTTCAGTGCAAAAATGTGGGAGAAAAAAATGTCATTTTACTTTTCCAACAAAAAAATAATAATAATAGCCTGGAAAATTGTTCTTTTTCTTGGAAACGCTTTACAAGGGAACCTCAACTTATGTCCCAGCGATTTTCTCTCCAAATATAGTTTTTCGGCATTGTTTAGGGTCAAAACCAAACATATTTCAGTATTAGCGGCTAACGCCCCCCAAAAGTCGATTTTTTAGACCTTTAAAGACACGCGATTTGCCTTACTCCCCCCTGTGCTACAAAAATTTCAAAAAAATAAAAAATTTTTAAATTCGTAAAAAATCATCCAAAACTCTTTATTGAGGCCTGAGATGATGTTCTGTAAAACATTTTGCCTATTTGAAGCCTTTAAACTGGTTTTATACCTCATCAAAGTATGCATATATAACATAAGGTCGCATGTTTACATCATCATTAAAACGCATTCCATCAATTTTTTTCAAACTATCTGCACAGATAAAAAATCGAAATTTTTTAAATATTACCCATGTTTTCAACCTTGCTTAACAAGCTAGAAAAAAATACTTTTAGAGCGAAACTTGGCAAAATGCCGGTTTTATCGTACTTAGAATGCCAAAATTGACATTTTTTCTTTTAACTATAATTTTTCAATCCGGAATTATTTTTTTCTATTATTGCACCCTTATAGGTTTTCGACCATGGGGAATCCGAATATAGAATCAGCGTTTTAAAATTTTCGTGCTGGGACCCATTTTTGGCCTATCGACCCCAGAAATTTGCATAAAATGGGGTCAAAAAAAAAGATTCCAGATTCAATTTTATCACCATTGAATTCCCCGGGTTTTTTTACCCCAGGGGGTAGAATGTTGTCAAACAGTTCGTCGAGACCGAATCCTTATGAATTTTTGAATATCGCCGATCGTAATTTCGAGAATTTCGGTCCTTTACGAAAAATTAAATTTAAGCTCGTTTGTGCTTAATTCTTGGATTTATAGGTTTTCGACCATGAGGAATTTAATGATGAACTCTGTTTTTGACGAAAATCATGTTTTCGTGCCGAGATTTGTCATTGTACTGTATGACTAGGTATGTTAAGGTAAAACAGGTTTCTGATTTTATTTTTGCTTTCAGAATGTTAAAAATGGACTTTTGTTATTCCTAAATATTTGGTTTATCATAATCAAGTCACAAAATAATTATCTAACATCTAGAATACAATCTACAGTATCCCAAAGTCAAAAAATCGGTATTGGGGTATATGAGTGAAAAATAAAATTCTATATCTTTGTTTAAAATGATCAAATCAGGCAGTAAAATGTTTAAAATTGTTCACTAACAACAATTTTATCAATTTAAGTAGAAAAAAAAAACATATTACTAGTAATTACTTTTTTTAAAAAGAATACCTACAGTATTATCGTCTAATGTTATCTCAAATTTTAAATAAATAAAAAAAATTCATTTTTTTGGCCAAATAAATTGTATCTGACTGTAATTCTGATGTATTTTTATGAAAGCAAACCGTCGTAAAAATATGTTTATGAAAAAAAGTAATTGTATAGTTTTTCATTATCTGTTTGAGGTATACTGTAGAACTTAAAAAACTCTTAAAGGGAGTGTCGAAGACAACACAAAACTTTTTTATGTCGTTCCACGTGTTGGGGAATGCAACTGTTGCGTGCGGGCGGACAAACTTTTTCATTCCCCAACACTTGGAACGACGGAAAACTGTCGTAAAAAAGTTTTGTGTTGTCTTCGACAGTCCCTTTAAATTGCTTCTTCTAGGGTTAAATGTTAAGCTGGTACTAAAAGTGTATATATATATGATAGTTTGTGCATTAAAATGTGCAATTTATTTGGCCAAAAAAATGAATTTTTTTATTTATTTAAAATTTGAGATAACATTAGACGATAATACTGTAGGTATTCTTTTTAAAAAAAGTAATTACTAGTAATATGTTTTTTTTTTCTACTTAAATTGATAAAATTGTTGTTAGTGAACAATTTTAAACATTTTACTGCCTGATTTGATCATTTTAAACAAAGATATAGAATTTTATTTTTCACTCATATACCCCAATACCGATTTTTTGACTTTGGGATACTGTAGATTGTATTCTAGATGTTAGATAATTATTTTGTGACTTGATTATGATAAACCAAATATTTAGGAATAACAAAAGTCCATTTTTAACATTCTGAAAGCAAAAATAAAATCAGAAACCTGTTTTACCTTAACATACCTAGTCATACAGTACAATGACAAATCTCGGCACGAAAACATGATTTTCGTCAAAAACAGAGTTCATCATTAAATTCCTCATGGTCGAAAACCTATAAATCCAAGAATTAAGCACAAACGAGCTTAAATTTAATTTTTCGTAAAGGACCGAAATTCTCGAAATTACGATCGGCGATATTCAAAAATTCATAAGGATTCGGTCTCGACGAACTGTTTGACAACATTCTACCCCCTGGGGTAAAAAAACCCGGGGAATTCAATGGTGATAAAATTGAATCTGGAATCTTTTTTTTTGACCCCATTTTATGCAAATTTCTGGGGTCGATAGGCCAAAAATGGGTCCCAGCACGAAAATTTTAAAACGCTGATTCTATATTCGGATTCCCCATGGTCGAAAACCTATAAGGGTGCAATAATAGAAAAAAATAATTCCGGATTGAAAAATTATAGTTAAAAGAAAAAATGTCAATTTTGGCATTCTAAGTACGATAAAACCGGCATTTTGCCAAGTTTCGCTCTAAAAGTATTTTTTTCTAGCTTGTTAAGCAAGGTTGAAAACATGGGTAATATTAAAAAAATTTCGATTTTTTATCTGTGCAATTTTATTGAAAATTTTAGAAAATATTCAAGGAATGCGTTTTAAAACCCTTTTTTTGCATTTTTTACTAAAATTTTTTGACGGACATCTTGTTTAGGCATATATTTGACCATTTTAAGCAAAAATAGAGATTTTAAAAAAAATTTATTTTTTTATATTTTTCGAGCACGTACTCCCCCCTTTGGATTTGAAAACCCGTGTCTTTAAAGGTCTAAAAAATCGACTTTTGGGGGGCGTTAGCCGCTAATACTGAAATATGTTTGGTTTTGACCCTATACAATGCCGAAAAACTATATTTGGAGGGAAAATGGCTGGGACATAAGTTGAGGTTCCCTTGTTAGGCTTTCAATTTCAAAAATCGGGATTTTTCAGACCCCCCCCCCCCCCCTCCGTCATACCACAAATAAATGAAAGAACGTCATCATTGGTTGTATCCCCCTCCTCACCTCTATCGAATGACGTCATATCTGGACAGCCCCTCTGGATTTGATGTGTGAATTTTAATAATAAAAATTTTTTTTTTTTCAATTTGATGACCTCCAACGAAACTTTTATTCATTTTCTCTTTATCCAAAATCTTTATTAAAAATTTATTTTTGTGTAAAAAGGAAAAAAGTAAGTTTTAAAACAACATTTTTCAAAAAAGTTAAACAAAATATTAACAATCAATCACGATTAGGGTTGCGCATAAACGCAAAAAAACGGTATTCCATACGTCGAGAAGGGGGTCATTTTTTTAAAATTTGCTATCCGGTCCCTCTCAGCATGACTCTAAATTTTTCGGCGGCCGCTCCGCGGCCGCCGTCGGTCCCTATTTACATGACCCTATATTGTTCCCGGCAGGCGCTTCGCGCCTGCCGGGAACAATACATTAGATGCCAAAATCCTATTATTAGAGCGTATTTCCTTTCATCTTTTACCGCCTTCGGCGAAACATCAAAGGATTTTTTAAATTGTAACATATGTTTATGTTTCTGATTATAAGCGAAGCATAATATACAGTGTTTTCCGCGCATTTGTTTAAAACTTTTACTATATTATTGTATGAATATTAAAAATGTTTTTTTCATTTTGCTAATCCTAAAAAACTTTTTGGAAAACTTTTCAAAGGTGCCTTTATTATGAATAATGGGGTATGAGGGCTGTATCCTGGCGCCCCCTTCCACAACGCCAATAACAAACTGTATATACAGGGTGATTCACGTCAGTTGCCGACTTGTTTTATTTGGCAAATGGTCAGCATTGACTTCCAGGGGTTCATATTTTTAGGGAAGGGTCGACATTGGCACAGGTAACTTTTGCACTAAAAATTTTGGCATTCAGTGACACTTCGCCAAACGGCACCAAATTCAAATTTTTTATGTTTAACTACTATTTTAAGCATATTACTATGAAACCTTTTTAACATAAAATTGTGAAAAAATTAACCATTTAAGTTAAATATTGAATGAATGCGGAGGTATTGAAAAAATGGTCAATTTAAGAAAAAAATAATTTTGTTTGAGTTTTCATCAGTTTTTTCACGATTTTCAACTATTCCAATAGCTAAGCAACACAAAATGTCAAAAAATAACTGAATTCGAAAAATTTGAATATTTAGTGATTTTGACCATTTTTTCAATACCTCGGCATTCATTCAGTATTTAACTTAAATGGTTAATTTTTTCACAATTTTATGTTAAAAAGGCTAGATTTTCATAGTAATATGCTTAAAATAGTAGTTAAACATAAAAAATTTGAATTTGGTGCCGTTTGGCGAAGTGTCACCGAATGCCAAAATTTTTAGTGCAAAAGTTACCTGTGCCAATGGTGACCCTTCCCTAAAAATATGAACCCCTGGAAGTAAATACTGACCATTTGCCAAATAAAAACAAGTCGGCAACTGACGTGAATCACCCTGTATTTTTCTTATTTTGTTTATTTTTTCTTTCAATGCAAAATGCATTTTACAAAATTCATATTCACCACGTGGTCGCTTAGATCATCACAAAATTGTGTTATCTGAATTTAGTCATTTTTGTGATGATCTAAGCAACCACTTGGTCAATTTGAATTTTGTAAAATGCATTTTGCATTGAAAAAAAATAAAGATTTAAATGTTGACAATTTCGAGGAAAAAATGTTCAAGATTTTTAACCATTTTCAACTTTTTCTTTGTTTTTTCCAAAAATATATATTATATATATTTCATAGTGTTTTTAGACTTTATACTTACACTGGCAATCGAAACTTCTGTTTTTGTTTTAACTAAGACATTTTACCGGCTAAAAGTTAAACAACGTAGAAACACTTTAAAAAGAAAATTTAAGAAGCACTAAAAACCTTAAGAATCACTAACTAAACCGATCAGTAACCATCCCCTTTGACACTTTGAATAAGAAACCCTGAGGAAACCCTATGAAACACTAAGGAAGTTCAAATTCAGAATTACTGTAGATTTTTTTAAGCTTGTAACATTTAAGACAAGTTAGTAATTAACTTGATTTTGCTTCTGTGATTTAACGTCCCCGACTCCCCCATACATATCTTATGTGATTTACCCAAGGCCGTATTTAGGGGGGTGGCTTTGGGGGCTTCAGCCCCCCCCCCCCGAAATTGAGGAAAATCAGCTTACTCCCCCCTTTGCGACTTTTTGAAAATTTCTCGTCGGTCGGTCGGTCGGTGGGGGTCATTAAAATGACCCCTTCTCGATGTATGCGGTATTCTTTTTTTCTTTTTTGCAAATGCTAAAAAAGAAAAACATTTATGTTCGCTGCGGGAGTTTTTTTCAGTTGATATTCAAGATAAACAATTTGTTTGATTAAAATTGTTTAAAATATCTTTAAATAATCTTTAATTATATTATTTATATATTACGAAAGGTCAAAAATATAATACTAGAAGTGTTTATAGAGAAAAAAGCAATTCGAAACACCATTTGAATGCATAAAATGACAATGAAGCAAAAAAGTCAAATGGTGGTGTATATAAATTTGAAAAAAAGTATACGGGCCAGTCCGGGCCAGGCTTAGCTTTTAATATATTCAGATTCCCCATTAAAAAATACATCTTTTAGGCGTAAATTAAACTTATCCAAGTTTATCCGAACAATTTGACATCTAAATGAATGTCGATTTTTCACGATTTTTCATGATTTTTGTATAAATGTGAGGAAAAGTATGTGGGCCAGTCACGGCCAGGCTTAGATTTTACTATATTCAGATTCCTCATTTAAAAATGCATCTTTTAATAGTAAAATAAACTTATCCAAGTTAATCCGAAAAAAGTTGAAAAAATGAGCTAAAATTGCAAAAATTCAACTTTTGGTTTTTTTGAAAACCATTTTTTTGTTCTGTTTATTACTTTTTTTAATGAAAAAAATAATATAAATAATACTAAACGTTAAATTACTGTTTTTCACATTTTTTGCTAAAAAAGTTCATCTTCACCATCAAAAAAGTAAGACGTTTCCCAAGTCGTCAGCAATAATGCATAGTGCGCGCAACTTTGCGAAAGAAAAAAATTTTAGCAAAAAAGTACGAATCAGAATCTCCGATTTCTTGAAGTTATCTTTAACTTTTTTTCTATTTTATTTCTATAAGGTTTTTAAGCATAAAAAAATCAACATTTTGAGACCAAGTTTGTCTGTAAAAACTTTCTGTAAGCTGAGATTTTTGAAAAAGTTTTAATTTTATGCGCAACCCTAATCACGATGTCGATCAAAGAAGGCATCTTGATGTTTCCAACCCAAATATTTTAATAGCTGAAAAATCCAACTTTTAAAGTAACAAACAAAACTATGAAAAAAACTTACTTCAATAATTGCAAAATCAATAAATTTAAAATCGAGAATTGTTTGATTTTTTGTTGTAATTTTATTTAATTAAAAAAGTGCCGCTTCAAATTTGCCAAAAACCAGTGCGCCCTGAGAGAACACGGTTTCATATTCCAATTAAATTAACCAGTGTATTTACTATGTAATTTATAATTTGCATGTAATTAGACATGTATTCAAATAAAAAACAAATAAATAAAAAGTTTTCATGTGTTTTTGAAACTCAAACACCACTGTAACCATGTGAAAATAAAAGTTACCGTAACCCAAAAGGGACTTTTGCGATCAATAATTAAACCTTCATCTTAAAGCAATTTTTCCAATTTTTTAAATTCTTAATTTGATCAGTAATTATATCAAATATTGATTTAAAAAATGCAAATTTTGTTACAATTAAAAAAATAAAACATAAATTATTTTTTCAAAACTGAATAAAATCTTTTAAAAAATATTTGCAAAAATTTTATTTTTAGCGTTTTTTAAAAAAAGGTGAAAAACAACTTTGATTTTGGAAGAACAGTTGCTGCAAAGCTGTCAAATTCCACAAAATAATTTTACGTTCAGTTTAAAGAGATCTTTTTTAGCTCTCATTTCCCCCCAACAAATGCAACAATGGTTTTTTTAAATTCATTTTAGTTTTCCACTTTTTTTTAGTTTTGGGTCATTGAAGCATTTTTAAATTATTTTCCATTTCTTTTCTTTTTTCATTGATTCATGCTTGGTTTTAAATTTATGGAACAGCGAGGCGGCGGACGGCGGGGAAGGCATTGTTGTTTTTGTTGTTGTCGCTTTTTAGACAGACGAACTACCTGAATGGCACCCTTTTTTTGAAAGTCCAGTTTTTTTATATTTTCACACTTTTTTATGGTAAATTTTAGTAAAAAATTATGCTAAAAATGTTGCCAAAAAAACTTTATAATTTTTTTGTGAGATTTTGCATAGCTTTCATTTAAAATCTTCTAATTTTATTTTAATAATTTTAAACAACAGTTGAAATATTTGTTTGTTTATACCTTTTTAAAGATACATAAACAAATAAAACATTCCAAAAAAACGTTAAAGCGGAAGCTAAACTTTTTAAGTTTCGAGAACAAACGTTAGAAGAGGCGAATTTACGCGCAGCAGCAATGAATGCACGTATTTTCTGTTAAAAGTAAAGTTTAAACATTTCGGACACATGTCTTTTTCTTCAACTTAAACAAAGTTGTTCTTTTTTTTCTTATGAATTTTTTAGTTTAATCTTTATTTTTCCACTTATTTTTCCACTTATTTTTCAACTTTGGCATTTTTTGAGTTCATTTTTTTTTATAACCTGAATATTTTTTTGATAATTTTCTTTAAATATTTAAATTTTAATATATTTTTTTTCAAAATATCCAAAGTTTTTTGCCAATCCCAATAATTATTAAAGAAAAATTTGTTTTTAAGCTGCCATAATTTATGAAGTTTTTAGTTTAAAATGAATTTTCAAAAGTGAAAAACAAAAGTCTTTAGCCGCCACCACAAAGCGATCCACCGGATACTACACCTTTTTTTCTATCGCTTTTTAATCGCAAAAAAATCTTTTCTTTTTTTCTTTTTTTAAAAACGACAAAATAGACACAGATATATATATATATATTTAAAACTTTTTTCTTCTCTCCAGCTTCTTTCTTTCTTTTTTTCTTTTTGGTTGAAAATGTGTATTTTGAACATAAAAAAAATAAACTTTTGGCTGTCAACAAACACACCACCGCCAATCGAGGCAAGATTTTTAACGAACTAACTGAAAGAAAAGATTTATATTTTTTTTTGAAAAGTGAGAAGATTTTTGTTGGTGAATGAAATGGAATAAGAAAGATCAAAGGGGGACATATATTATTACTTATTTATTGAAAAAAAATGTTTAGCTATGTTTTTAAGTTTAAATTTAGGATTTGCATTGATATTAGCAAAGATAAATGATAATTTTTAGAGTTATTTTGATTTAATTTTTAATGTTTGAGATTTAAAAAGTTTTTTGTTTTTCAAAAACTTAAATTTGGTTTTAAAAAACTTGTAAAATTGTATTTTGATAAATTTTTTTACAAAAATATCAGATTACGATCTTTAAAAAATTAAAAAAATAAATGTCAGATTTAATTACAGTTTTCTAATATCATCTATTTTCTTTACAACTAATTGTCCGGCAGCAAAATGAGTCACAAAAAATTAAATAAAAAGAATCATGCCGTTTTTCGACCTTGAAATGGAGGAGGTTGAAATCGATCACTTTTAAGGCAGCTATTTTCTTTTCTTTTTTCCATGTTCAAAATGTTAAAAACGTTGGCAAAAATTTTATTGTATTCCAAGGGTTTTTTTTAATTTTTTTTATTGGTCTCATAAATCTTCTTTTTAATTAATTCCCACCATCAGTAATATGATTATTATTTGGCCAAGATGGTGATGATAATGATCATCATCATCTTTTACCCCCATTAAACTGTCTATCACGTTTTTATTGTTTTTATTATTTTTTTTCAGTTTGCAACAAAAAAGTTAGTTTATAAAACAAATTACCGCTTTTTTTTCTGATATTAAAACTGTCAAAAAAACGAGTTTCTTTTTTCGATATTATTTTCGTCTATTTTTTTTTGTTCTCGTTGACGCGATTTTGAACTCAATTTTCTCTTTTTTTCTTATTATTTTAAAAGTTTTAAAAATAGAATTTTTTATTTAATTTTTTAATTAAAGATGATATTTTAAATTTTAAGAGATTATTATGTAATGTTTGAAAGCATGAATCAACAACAACACGAAGCACCCCATCCCCAAAAGTCTATGTCCATTTCGCCAATAAAAGAAGTTGTATGGCGACGACAACCCTTGAATAATGTTGCCGGATATAATCCTATTTATCAACGACCATATACAACTGCATTTATTGATGAATCAATTAATTATAATAAAAATGGAAATAATAATAATATTCTAAATGAAGATCCTGAACTTTCTCGACGAAGAAGTTTATTTCAACAAAATCGGCAACATTCTGCTCTACAAAGTTTTCATCGAGAACAAGCTCAGTTACTGGAAAATCGAAAAATGGTTGGTTTTTTTTATAATAGGCTTTTTTTAAATCTTCTAACAATTTTAAAGGGATACCCATTTTCTACAAATTTTTTGCATTATCTCGACGCGATCGGAGATTCTTTGGAGCTGCCTTTTTTGCAGCTCCATTAAACGCTATGACAAAAAAATTTGTTAGAGATGAATCTCTCCCTTTAAAGTTTTAAATATCTGACTACTTTGAGTAATTTTTGGGGTGTGGATTTTGACAGATGCCATTACCGTAATTCTTAAACATTAGTAAACAAATTATCAACTTACAGACTGATAAAAATTATCTGCGACAAAAATTTTTGAATATTTCAAAAATAAGTTATAATTTAAGATTTGTTAAAGCTTTTCATTCTTTGTTAAAAAAAGTCACAAAAAACACTTTAAGCCTTTTTAAAAGCACTTATCTCTCGCGTTTTCACGGAAGCAAAAAAAGAATTGTACAAAATAAAATGATGAAAAACTTTGATTTTTTGTTTGTTATTGTCATTGCATTTTTAGAATTGAATTTAAGTTTGCTGATTAAAAACAGAGACTCTCTTTTATAAAATTCTCTTTCAAAATTGGACAGCTTTTTGAGGTTAAAAAAATTTGATAACAGTGTTAACGTAACACTTTTACGTATTTAATCGTTTATTTAAGCTCTCTCTCTCTTTAAAGTAGGCGTTAATAGTTACGAAAAAAAAATCATTTGATAGCATTAAAATCTTTCCCCTTAATTTCCATAACTGTTTTTTATGTGTCTTTTTTTTCTGTCAAAAATTGATAATATTAAATTCATATTTTTACACTTTTTTTTCATTATTCTTCTGTGTTTTTTTTTTGTTGCTCATGAATCTTCTCATGTGATTGTTCTTTCCCCCCCCCGATCGTTTTTTTCCTTCTTCTTTTTCATCTTCAATCAAAAAAAAGAAACCGAGCTTTGATTGATCTGTTTTCTTTTTTCTTCCATTTCAAATTTATAAATATACTGTCAAAGAAGAACCCCTTTTTTTAAATAAAATAAAATATATTTATGTTTTTTTGCTTTTTTGATTATTGCGCGAAAGCAACACAACACTTTTTTTAAAAAATCAAGTTTAATTTTTTTTTCTTTAACATCTGAAGAAAAAAAAATCAAAGTGTTGAAAAGAAGAAAACTAATTACGATCAAGGATCACAATCTTTTTTTTCTCTTAATTTTATCGTGTACTTTTTCTGTTTTTTAATTTATTTTTTTTTTACAATTTTAAAGTTTTAATTAGTTTTTTTTCGGATCTGTATAAACAAGAAAAAAAACGTACATATATTATTTTTGTAATTCTCCTGCCTGCTTTCCGTGTGTTCTTCCTTCATCTGTATTTTTTGCTGCTACTTTCAAAAGAAAGAAAAATATTTATTTTGTTATGTGAAATCAGTGTTTTAAAAGAAACATCAAAAATTAGCTTCAATCAAAGAAAAAAAATTAAAAGAAATTTGCTGTAATTATTTTTTGTGCCTGCCTTCAAACATCTTTTTATCCTTCATTTTTTGGCTATTAAATGACTCGTCGACGCTCAATTCCGATTTCATCGGAAAATTGTGAAACGGTTACTGTAGCTCCTTCAAAGGCTTCAGAATATTATGGTTGGCAAAATTCTCGAGAAGCTGAAAAAGTGAATTCTAATTCAATGTTCACGTATTGGGTATGTTTTTTTAACAATAATAGGTTTGAGTTTGGCATTTTGGCATTAAGTGTTTTGGCAAAATGTGTCTATAAAGTTTGGCAAAATGTCTCTGTAAATTGTTTTGTTTTTAATATACTCGAAAAAACACGACACATCCGTTTTCGCACTGTAAAACTGTGATTTTTAAGAACAAATTTTTTAAACTGGACGAAATTGACAATGAAAAAACGACACATCCGTTTTCGCTTTGAACTTTTATAAATCTTTCAAGAATATTTTTTTGACTCCCTTTCTTGCAAAAAGCCGTAAACTATCTTTAAATGCCAAAACTAAAAACCAAAAAAAAACTACTTGCTAGTTTTTTCTTGCAAGTAGTTTTTTTTCTTTGCAATATTTTTATTCATTGTTTCATTTATTTGTAATGCTTTTCTTCGTTTTTTACAAGCTTCTTCTTTTTCGACGTCCATTTTTTATATTATTTTTTCTTCCTTTTGTTTTTCCACTTTTTCTCTTTCCCCCCCATTATTCTCGTAAATTTTCATCATCACTTTTTTTATTCTATTTTTACGAACACGATCGCTCCCCATCATCATCATCACCAACAACAACATTGAAAAACTTTTTATTATTTGTCTGCGCCATTTTCTCTCTCTTTCTCTCTTTATTGTATTTTTTTCGCAACATTTTTACATTTAATACAAACAACAAAAATTTTATGTTTTTTCCCATTTTTTTATCTTTCGTAGGAGTTTCGCTTGTTTTAACGTTACAATTGAATGGGATTTTTATTTGATTATGATAGATGAGAAAAAAGATTAGTTTTGCTTGGAATATATTTGCATTTGATCAAAATATTTTGGGAAAAAAAATTTTGGATTAATGTTTATAACAAAAAATGAGATGTTAAAAAATTCATACTGTAGTGATAATTCTATCCTATCACGAATAAAATATGTGTGCAAAATATTTAGAATTACAGTAAGAAAATTTTTATCTAAAATCACATTGTTAATTACAAAATAGCTTATAATTTGCATATTTTTTGAAAACTGGTACTCTCGCAACGATTATCTTTCTTTTATCAATTCTTTAAAATTTTTTCAATTGTCTTATAGGAAAACTTGAAACACTTTGAAGCTTTAAATTTGAACGAGTAACAAACAAACAAAGCACATATTTTTAAAAAATCTTTCCGAAAAAACGGGAGAGAAAAAAGCTGTTCATGAAATTCATCATCATCATCTTTTCTCGCCAATCTTTTTTGGCTGTCATTCCATTTAAGGCAGTTTAAACTTTAAACGGAGAACAAAAAAATATAAGAAACAAGAAAGCCCCCCTTTAAAAAGGGGGGATTAACAAAGAATTTCTTTGTTGTTTGAAAAAAATATATATAAAACTTTTATTTAAACCTTTTTTTTGAAGGCTTTAAAATTTTCTTTGTTCGGAATCAGAAGAAAGAAAGACAGAAGAAAAAAAATGCGTTCCAAAAAGTTTCGCAAAAACTTTTTTGAAAAAAAAACGATCTTCAAATTTCCGTTCTTCCATTTTTTTGTCCGAGATTGAAGTAGAAAAAAAGTGGAGGAACTTCACAGGTGTCCGAAAAAAAATGACTAAAAAAATTTATTCATTCTTTTTTTCGTTGTCAAGTTTTAAAAATTGTAAGCACCGAAAACAAAAAAGAGGATTCTTTTTTTGCTACAATTCTTTTTTCGACAATTGCTGGCCGCAACAAAAAAAACGATGGATGGTTTCGTTTTCAAAGATTTTTTTGTTTTGTTTTTTTTCGGTGATGAAAAAAAAATGCTTTTCCAAAAAAGGGGGGGGGGGGGATTGTTTGACTTTGGACATTTTCTTTTTTTTCTATTCCTTTTTTTGCTGGTTACTCTCTCTGTCATTAGTCGAGGAAAAAAAAACATTGAAGAAATATAATTTTTTTTTGTTTCTGCTCAAAATCGATAAATATATATTTTTTTTTCTACGCTTTTTCCTTTCTTTCTTTCTTTTTTATGTTTCAATAATTTCTCGACCATTGGTCATTATTGAATCTTTTATTTCTGTTTCGGTTGTTTCAAAAGGCTACTGACTCGAATCTGTTTTCATTTCTTCTGTTTTTGCAGCTACCAAAAAAATGCATATTCAAAACTCTCTCTTCTTTTTTCTCCCCCTCTCTCCCATGTGGCGTTAAAGAAAAAGAAAATATTTATGCCATAAGCAAGCTTTTATATATTTTTGGCATCAAGATGCCGTAAATATTTTTTTGGTTCAAATTCTTTGACAGCTTTCTTCCTTCTTAGCTGACTTTGGAAGCCTTGGAAAAGGAGCCCCCTTCATTTTTTTTAGCATTGAGTTTTTATCGCTTAACTGTTGTTAACTGAAAAATAGAGCTATTTTTTTCAATGTTTCATCATCATTTATTTTCATTCAAAAAAATGTTTTTTTCTCACATTTATCATACAATTTTTTTTTGTCATGATTGATGCTTGAGTATTGAAAAAACTTTATTTTTTAAAGAAAAAAAATAGAGAGATTCAATAAAAAGTTATTGTTCTGTATCTATAACTATATTTGAATTGAATTCTTTTTTTTTCAATATTGACAAAAAATACTGTTTTTTTGTTTGCTTTTTTGCAATTAATTTTTTTTCTCTTTTTCTGGAGCATTTGGGAAAAAAGAATAAAGCAGCTTCATCGTCGTCGTCGTCGATGATGGAGAAAATTGAGAAAGGAAAAAAACAGGGAAGTTGCGCACTTTTGTATTTTTATAAATTATTTCCATTTTTCCCCCCTCTACAATTTTATTCATCGATGAACAACCCTTTTTTACAGACAGACAGTCAATTTTGCGCAGTTTTTTCCTATATTTTTTTTTACCGAGGACAACAACAATAACGAAAAAAACTTATGTTTAAATCGATTTACTCTCTTTTTTTTCTTCCTTTCTTTTTTCGGGTGCTGCTTTTTTTTTCTCTCCGCTTCTGTGTTGACAACCACCACCAAAAATAAAACGACGATGAAAATGTCCTTTCTTTTTTTTTCTTTCGCGCGTGGCACTTATATATCTTTTTTTTTGCGTGTGCTCCCCTTTTTTTATTATTACTGCTGCTTGCCTGCCTGCCTGCACTTTCACGTTCTTTAAACGATGTTTTTCTTTGTAATTATATCATTTTTTAAGACATAGATAGAAGAAAGGGAGGGTTACATTACAAATTACATGCATGTCAAAAAAAGAGAAGTCCTCATTTTTGTCAAAACTTTTTTTTCTTTAACTTTTTGGTCCCCCTTTTTTTCTCATATTTTTGTCAAAGCAAAAAAAATTCTCGTCAAAAAAATATTATCTTTCCATCCGGCTTCCTTCCTTTTTTCCGTGTTTTAAAAGGTCATAAAAATGGTTCCCCCTTTTAAAAATAAACGAGTAATTGCTTTTCCACTTTTAATTGCTTCAAAATTATCTAAAAATCAAGGTCAAAAAAGGACATCACTGCAAAAAAGTAGGTTAAAAAGGATTTTTAAAATCCCTCATTTCAATAATTTATTTCCCCCCTATTTTTTTTAAAATCAAAAAAAGTTTTTATTTTAAAATTGATTAATCTCGTAAAAAAAATCTTCTTTTTTTGCGCGATCGAAAAAAAACACAAGTGTTGAAAAAAGATTAAACATAAAAAAAAGAGTCGTGGTTTGCTGTTGCCTTAGGGGCAATTAATTATCTAAAAAAAGGTCCACTTTTTTGAAGGAAAAAAAAACTTTTTATGGGAACGTAAAAAGTTTTTAAATAAGAAAAAAAAGAAGAAGAAAAAGAGCAGAAATCACGTTTATTTTTAATAGGTCATTTTGCACTGATTTTGATTTTTAAAAAGGATTACGGTAGAAGTCGGTGATAATAAAAGATCAAAACATTTATATCAGTTTCGTTGTAAGATATTTTGTTTTGATCAATATTTAGCATAGTTGTTTTTATTTTTAACATTGTTTAATCAATTATGTTGATATAAAACGATGAAATGTAAAGTTTTTCAAATCATGACGTTGTATTCCCAAATTCGACGAAAAATGGCAATTTCCATTGCCATTTTTCGTTGAATTAGAAAAAACCAGAAAAATGTGGCAAATTTTATTTTGAATTAGGGAAATTGACAAAATGTGGCAATGTTTTTGCCATTTTTCGTTGAATTCCAAATAATGAGCAAAAGTGGCATTTTTTATGCCATTTTTCGCTGAATTCCAAATAATGAGAAAAAGTGGCATATTTTATGCCATTTTTCGTTGATTTCAGAGAATCATTGTTTTTTGTGGCAATTTTTTGCCACTTTTTTCCATTTTTTGGAATTCAACGATATTTGGCAGTTTCTTTTCATTGCCATTTTTTGATGTTCGAAAAGTGGCAATGATTTTTGGGTTTTGTAGAAAAAAGGAATCGAACCTCTTTGGGCATGTGCGCAACGTCAACGCCTTCAACCGCTGTACCACGGAAGCAACGACTTAGGTACGCTGTAAGTTATACTTACCTGGCTGCTTCATTTTTTTTGCTTTTGATCAAGAGAGAGTCGAATGAAAGGAAGATCACATGATCAACACAACACCTCAATATTTCGATGCTTCCGTGGTACAGCGGTTGAAGGCGTTGACGTTGCGTACATGCCCAAGGAGGTTCGATTCCTTTTTTCTACAAAACCCAAAAATCATTGCCACTTTTCGAACATCAAAAAGTGGCAATGAAAAGAAATTGCCAAATATCGTTGAATTCCAAAAAATGGAAAAAAGTGGCAAAAAAATTGCCAAATATCGTTGAATTTCAAAAAATGGAAAAAAGTGGCAAAAAAATTGCCAAATATCGTTGAATTTCAAAAAATGGAAAAAAGTGGCAAAAAAATTGCCAAATATCGTTGAATTTCAAAAAATGGAAAAAAGTGGCAAAAAAATTGCCAAATATCGTTGAATTTCAAAAAATGGAAAAAAGTGGCAAAAAAATTGCCAAATATCGTTGAATTTCAAAAAAACGAAAAAAAGTGGCAATTTGAAACTGAATTTTAAAAAAAAGTCCGATTGCCATTTTTCGTCGAATTTGGGAATACAACATCTTGATTTGAAAAACTTTACATTTCATCGTTTTATTATAGATAGTTTAAGGCTTTATCAGATTTTGTAATCTAATACTTCGACGGCACTTATAAATGCCAATCGAAAGAGGAGAAAACTGATTGGCATCAAAATTGTTTTTCTTCTTGCAAGCTTTTTATTTTTTTATAAGCTTTAAAAGAATTTTAGATCTGTATAGATTGATAGGCTTTAGAATTTCTCGACAAGACCTTTTCAAACTACTTTTAAAAAAATTACTGATTATTATAATAATATCTCATATTAGATTATTCTGTCAAATTTCATTACTTTTCAAAAAGCAAAAAAAGCATTTTTATTACTTGGAAAAATTTTAATTGCTTTTTATTTTTTACGCTTATTTTAATTCAAACAAAAGGAACTATTACTTTTATTTTTTTCTATGCTTATCACTGATTTTAATCATGTTTTTTTTGAAGTTTTCAAAAATAATATTAAAGTTGTTTTTTCAGTTTTCTCGGTCCAACTGTAATTCTTCTTCTGCAGCTGCTACTTCCCCTCCTCCCCCCGTTGCTGCTGTATCATCACCTTCTTCACCTCCTTCATACGGTTAGTTTTTTTTTGTCATAAATAAAATAAATGCTTGTTCAAAAATGATGTTTCTTGTCACGAAAATTTTCGTTTGAAAAATTTTCAAAATTTCTACCGTAATTACCAAAAAAAACTCGCTTTCCCCGCAAAACTTTTTGTCAAAATTGTTTATTAATAGAAATTTTGACGGCGTTTTTCTTCTTTTTTTTAATGAAGTCCAAAAAAGAATGAATTAAAAAATAAATAAATTTTGACACAATTGTTTACCAACTTTCTTTCTTTAATTGCCTTTCAATAAAAAATTAATGGGTTTCTTATTTTTTGCTGCTGCTGATGGAAGCCACACGCAATTAATTTGTTTTTTAAAATAACCTTGAAAGTTAATCAAATTGCACTCTTTTTTTTGTGTAAAAACCAAATCAAAAAAATTAATCATTGCACTTTTTTTTTCACCAACAATGATATGACCGTTAATGATATGATATGACCAAAAAAAGGTTATAATTACTCGATCGATGACTTACAATGATACCTTTTATATATATGGTAGTGTTGTAGTGTTAAACATATAAACACTGATAACAATATCAAACTCCGCCTCTATTTTTTTCTGCTCCGATAATTTTCTTTAAAAATAAATACTGTTTTAAAGTTTAAAATCAAATCTAATTAATTCTGTTGTAAAAGAAAAAAGAAGTTTTTTTTTCTATAATTCAAAAGAAAAAAAACTTGGTGTTATTTTTTTTTATATAAATCGGCATTAAATTAAGATTTCCCTATATATTTTTTTTCTGTTATTTACTTTAATGGTGAAGTTAAGAAGAAAAGAGGGGATATAAAAAACGGATTTCAAGATTTAAAATACTTTGTGTTTTTTTTTCTAAATTAAATGAAAAACGAAAGCAATGTTTACAGTATTTGGATTTGAGTTAGCAAATTCTTTTGCTGTTTGGTATCCGCCAATGATGGAGGGCAATGCCGTAGAAGTTGATGGTAATATTTTTTTAGGATAAATTAATAGTTACATTTTGCCAAAAACGCGCAAAATTCAAAAAATATACAGTAATCTAACTTTAAAATCCGAATTCATTATTGCATTAAAACTTTTTATGCAAATTTTTCGTTGTTATATTTCTCAAAAGTTTATGCAAATTTGCTTCCATTTCAAAAATTTAAAAAAAATTATTTAAATTTATGATAAACATTTTTTAGATGTCTATCAAAATCGACGTTCTGCATTTGAATTAACAAGAATGCAATCAAATGACTCTTTAAATTCTGAACGGCATTATGCCAAATCAATTGATTCATCATCAAATATTCCACCAACAACAAATAATATTTATGCATCATCACCACCTCGAACAACAACAATTATTGATTATCATAATTCTCCACAAGCTACGGTAGCAATGTCATCACCAATAATGGCACGACGAGAATTATCAAATCCCCATCAACAACCTCCACCACAAGTATATCATCATCAACAGCCACAAGTTTTAGTTGATCCAAATACCGGACAACAATATTATTTTCCAACGGCTCCACAACCACAATTTTATTATCCTCTTGTTCCTGCGGCACCAATGTATTATCATCAACCTCCACCTCAGGGATATCTAGTTTCACAGGCTCAATCAATGCCATCTTCACAACAAGGTCAACAACAGCAACAATGTGGTCCACCACAATCTCCTACACAACCTCGAGCAATGTTCTTTCATCATCCACAAGCTTTTAATTCAAGTTATGGAAATGGTGGATATTTTGTTGAACATCCGCCATCTTCAAATGTATCAATTTGTGGGGGACAACAGAATGAACCAGAATATTTTCAAAGAAATCATACATCTCGACATTCAATGGAATCTGAAAGTAGTGGATCCACTTCAAAGCATGTCTCATCAAGCCAACAACAACAACAATATCATCATCATCATCGACGAAGAAATTCTCGTGATTCAATGTCTTCCTCACCAGCTCAATCAACAATTGCACCATCATATCATCCACAACAATCATCCCAATCACAACAACAATCACATCAACCATTAACAAATACAACATCATTTGTTCAAATGTCTGCATCAAATCATCTTAATGAACCATCATCACCATCTCATCAACAAAGCGTTCAAATTGGAGGTAAATTTAGTACAACTTCTTCTTGCACTTCTGGATTTGCATCTGGAACTGGTGAATCCCTAGCTGATCATCTACCTTTCAATAATTCACTAATAACAAATCGACAACGTCCTGTTTGGTGGGGAACTTCTGAGCCAACAACTCGAATTGGACTTGATGAAAAACAACTTTCACCAACAAGAACTCAAAGAATTTTAGCTGAAACTCATTCATTTGAAAGTAGTAATAATTCTCCAGAAGAAAAAACTCCAACATTATTACAACCACAACAACAACAACAACGAAGAGAGCAATCATTACCATCCGATTCTTCTGGAGCTATTCTTGGTCGTTCAACACCACCAGAAAATTATAATAATAATAATAATAGTACTGTAGCTGCTACTGCTACTGCCGCTTCTGAAACAACTCCACCAAAATCAATACAGAAGGCAATTCGAATGGATTTTGATTTTAATGCTCCTGTAGAAAAAGAATTAACAGAAAAAGCACCAATTAAAGCAACTTCTTCTCGTTCATCTGCCGCTGCTGCCACGGCATTTACCGTAACCTTTGACAATGAATCTTCTCCGGCAAAAAAATCTGTTTCGCTTCAAGATGCAGCACGACAAGCACCAACTTCTCGAAGAATGATGACCCGGCGATCTGTTCCATCCACGGCTTCATCATCATCAAGAAAGGATGAAAGTAGTGAAAGTGAACTTCAAGATCCAAAGCATTATCTCTTTAATAAAATGATTCAAGGATTTAAAGATGCTCCAACTGGAGAATTAAATGTTATGCATAATCATAAAGATGACATTGATACTTTAAGTGAAGCTGGAACATATGTTGTTGGTAAGGAGATTTGATATATATGTATCTTTGAACTCTTTTTAATCATACATATATTTTTTAGATACAAAAAGTCGTCGAAATGATCTTGACAGATATATTGATTCGGATAGCTCTGATGATGAATCTTCTTCAACTGTTTCAGATACTCCCTTATCTTCAGCTCGTCAACAACCTTTCCAAAAACAAAAGCAACAACAACAACAGCAGCAATCTGTAAAATCAAAGATTCAACCACCATCAACAATATCATCATCATCACAAGCACAACAAACTCGTCAATCTCTTCTTGCTACTCGACTTCAACAACTTCGTGATCGTACAAATGCTCCAATTACAACTAAACCAGAAGCACCATCATCTTCTTCAAAGGCATCACCACCAATTCGTCCATGTCAAAAGCAACAACAAACTGCAAATACTTCCAACAATTTTAGGTATGTTTGTTTTTATCATCACCACCACCACCATCTTTTTTTTGTCCAAAGCTTTGGGAACCTTTTTGCTTAATCATTTTTTTGGAGGGGAAAATCTTATCCTTTTTTTTATGTTTCTTTCACATTTTTTTGTTCATTTTTTTCAAGATCTAATTGCACTTGTCTCCACAGGCCATGTCGATGTCACAGCAGTGAACCGTGAGTCTTTTTTTTATACCTTTTTTATTTTGTGTTGTCCATTTTTTTTTTCAAATTTGCTTTTAACAATTTGTGTTTTCTAACAAATATATATATATTAATGAGAGTTGAGAAGGTGCAGCACATTTTTTTTTTAATTTTTCCACATTTTATCACTTGCTCTAACCCAAATTACAAAAATATACCACAATAATTTTGAACCATCTCAACTTTTTTAATATATTTGTGTTTTATAAATGTTTTTTACTTTTTTTCTATATTCTTTCTCTATCATTTTAGACGTGGAGATGGTGGCCGTTTTTCAATGCGTGCTGGTCCTTCAACTGCTTCCTCCTCCACATCAACGCCACCATTCAATCTACCATCAACTCGAAATAGTGCCGGATCATCACGTCCACCATTTCGAGCAGGTCTTCCATCAACTTTAAATAATTCAGGAAATAAAAAACTTCCCCCTCAAGCACCTTCTGCTGCAGCTGCGGTAAAAGAAACTCCAGAAATGGTTGCATGGCTTCGTCGAAAAGAATATGATCCAAGAAAATCTGCTGCAGAAGCAAAAAAAATTCAACAGCTTAAAGCTCGGTAAGTAATTTTGGATAAATAAATAAATGCATAATTTGAGCTTCTACTTTCTAAAACATCTTTTTCTAATATTTGATTATTTTTTTTCTTAACAGTTTGTTGAATTTAACGGCTGGCGGGCACTCAAATAATATAATAGTGTCACCAGGGGAAGAAACTTCTTCAGAGTGAGTTCAATTTTTTCTTTTAACTCTCAAAAGTTGGATTTCTTTCTTTTCTTTTTTTTGGTGGTTGTGAATGTTGTCGTTTTTAGTGTATTTTAGTTTCTTTATTATTTTTTGCTTTCTTTTTAGATATCTTTCAATTTTATTGAAATATAATTAATATTAAATTTTTAGAGAGCAAATCTTTCAACAAAATCGTTCCCTTTCATTTCATCCTGGCTCTTCTGAAATGTCTTTCAAACGTCTTGTAAGTTTTCTTTTTTAAATTACTGTAATGTTGAATGTAATATATTGAATTATATTTTTTTTAGCAACGAGACCAACGAAGTAACAAATCACACGATGATTTATCACATGTTGGTGAAGATGATGAAATGATTGGACATCCAAATGAATTGGAAAAACAAGTTGATGCATTAACACAAAAATGTTTAAAAAGTATTCAATTAATTAAGTAAGTTTATAAATTTTAAATTGATTGTTTGGTAAAGATTACGGTAGATCTATAAGATATTGTATACCATTACAGTATCGATTTTGAAATATTAATAATATATTTAATATATTTTTCAGAATTTGCAATCAAAATACTCTCTCAGAATCAGTTGAAAATTTATTGGAAAGAGTTGTACAACCAAATGAAGTCGTCGTAGAAGTGGAAGAAGATGAATCTCAACCCGCTGAAACAATATCTGATCAACTTCAACGTCTTAGTTCTGCATTTGATGCAATACAAAAATATTTTGAAGAACAACGATCTGGTTCTGTTTCACCTCCAACCTTTCGAAATAGTACAGTATCTGCTTCACGTCCAAATACAGTTGGAACAAGTCGTTCACCGCCATCAAATCGTCAACAACGTTTTTAACTCTATTATTATTATATTATATCCTAAGTTTAGTTTAAAATGTAAAGTAATAATTTTTATTTGTAAAACATATTTTTATTATTATTGTTTTGTATCGCCGCTCAAGTGCATCATTCAAAAAACACGTGTAATTGTAACATTTTTTTATAAAAAGTTTTTTTTCAAAAAGTATACTGTACAAACAAAGAAAATAAAGGAAAAACATAACCTTGTAAAAAAAAGCACATAAATAAATAATCCAAAATTGAAAAATAATAAATAAATTATTCAAGATCAATAATTTCAGCTGGAGGAGCTTTTGGCCGTTCATCTTCCCAATTAATTTCAACTTCACGTGAACGTTTTTGTTCAATAGCTTTTTGAATTTGTTCCAAATTTTCAAGCGCAAACGCTTTTACCATATCAGTACTCTTATTTCCAATTACTTCTGCAACAGCTTCATAATCAAGATTAAATCGAACTAAACAATGATATGCTGCAGCTTGCTCAAAATCTGACCATGTATGAGAATTTCGTTGTCGTGAAGCAGTTTTTTCATTGCTTATTTTTTCTAATGTTTCTGTTGCTTTTTTTATATCACACATTTCATTGTAATCAATTGCAAGATTTTTTGAACTTAAAATATGAGCTTTTGCTTTCTTTGATTCAATTTCTTTGTGTGCTTCTCTGAAAATAAAAAAAGTGTTATAACAGCGCCGGAAAAACAAAAGCATACTGAATAAGATCATCACAAATAGTCCTTGCTGGTCGATCAACACATACAATATCTTCATCATCATCATATGTTCGACTTGATTCTTGTCCCATTTTTTCAAATTTTAATGCAATTTCAAGCATTTCTGGTGGACATTTTACACGTTTATCAAATTGTCGTGGACGATTCACTGGACGATGTTCATTTGCAACTCTAAAAATTTAAACTTATTACACAATATCAAAGCAATGAACCATACTTGAAATATAATTTACAAGCTTTACAAACTTCTAACAAATTGACATAATAAGTTCGTTTAACACTTGCTCCACAATTTTTGCATATGTAAAACAATGCTCGTTTAAGAGGTTCTGTTTCTTCATCATCACTAAGCTCAAACGTTGCATTCTTTCCCATTTCATCATTTAAAACAGATCTGTAATTTTGATGCTTTTTTGTTGCATAATAATGATTTACAATTGATGGCATCTTTTTATGGGGAAGCTGAAACGGTTAATATTAAAAAGGACACTTTTAACATGTTTAAAGACATACCAATTGTTTAATTTTAGCAAAATTTTTACCAAATGCATGAAAGGCGTACCAAAAGACTCGATCATCATCGGTTGTCCATTGATCATCTAAATTAATGTGAGCAAAAAGTTCAAGCTTTGTTTTAGCAATGTCATTATTGCAAGAATGTAGAATATATAGAGCCTAAAAATGGAGATATAAGATAACTATTTGAACAAAGGTGATTAAGTTTTATACCTTATCAGCGGGAATTTTATGACTTTGTGCTGCATGTTTAAGATATTGAAAAACTTCATCATCCTCTAATCCTTTTCCACCATTCCAAACCATGATATCCAAATCATCTGAATATATTTCCCATCCATCGGGTCCAATATAACTATTTTCAACATCTGTTAATGGAACCTGACAACATTCCCCCAGTCTTACTTCTTTTCTCTCTTTGGAATGCATTTGTGATGCTGTACCATTAGCTAAAAAAACATTTACAGCATTAAAAACATTTTTAAAGATACACTTTAAACTTACGCTCTCTATTTTTTGGTGGTTTATGATGCGATTCAATTCTATCATTGCCGCCACCTTGTCGCGCCTTTGATCGCGTCACAATCTTACTATTTTCTGTTTGTGACATTTTCTTTTAATGTTGTAAACTTTAAATATTATTATAAAAAAACAATTAGTTGGAATCAAAAATAAATAAATATGCTTCTTTTTGAAATGTAAAAACGAACGCAAAATTGTCCGAATTTATTTTTTTAAACATTTTTCAATTTTTGGTATTCTCTGGCAAAATGTTCTCTTTCATCAATTCTTTTTTTGGAAAAAATAAAATTGATTTTTTTCGAAATCCGATTCTTCGAAAAAAAACATACTTTTATAATTTTAAATTTATTGTTTTTTATTGATAAAACTTGATTTTATACTCCGTCATTGATACTGGGGGCGTTTAAATGTGATGACGATTTTACGAATCTTAGGTTCAACACTGCGTCACTTGTTTTTGTTTAATTTTTGTTTTAGACCAAAATACTTTTTAACAAAGTGAAACAGATGAGCCAATAAAGACGAAAGATTGTTTAAAATTAAAAAAAGGCGTGTTCAATGTTTTGCTTGTGAATATGTTTTAATGAAACTAACAACAACCGTCCGTTTACCATAACAACGACCTATGCTTTTTTTGAAACGACTGTATTTAATTTCATTTTTTAAAAATCCTATATAAGCAACAATGTTTTTTGCGTTTTCTCCCACATTTGTTAGTGTTTACATACGTGGCTTTAAAAAAACTGGTGACTGATATTCTTGTTTTTTGTTTATTTTTTTTCTGCGTTGCGCGTTTTCGATTTTCCTGTTTCTCTCTTTTGCTCAACCTTGACTTTCAGTTTTTTATACATTTTCTTCAGTTAATGTTCCTTCGTATTCTTTTATTGACGAGCTTCATTTTTGCTCTTGTTTCCAGCGACATGACTGCCGGCGGATGGACCAAACAAGATACTGACTCCAAGGATGTCCAAGTAAGTATTTTAATTATTAATATTATATTTTATATGTTTCGTAACTTTGTAGGAACTTGTTGGTAAAGTTGTATCTAAATACAATGCTGAATCCAATTCTCTTTACTATCATATTCCTGTTGAAGTAATCAGTGCTGAATCACAAGTTGTTGCAGGTGTACAATACCGTATTAAACTTCGTGTTGGACAATCTACTTGCCTTAAAAATGTAAGTTTATTTTTCTCTCTTATATTTTCTTTAATTCCATTTGCATAAAATTGCCTTTTTTTAGCAAGTTTCTGCTGCTGACTTTAATGCTGCAAATTGTGAAGTAAAAGACAATAACTCTCACAAGGTTTGTTTATTAAATTATTTGCAACGTTTTTTAATTTTTATTCTTTTAGGAAGTTACTGCAAAGATCTGGAGTAAACCATGGGAAAATTTCGAAGAAATTTCTTTTGAATAATTGCACACAACATGAATAATGGAAAAATGAAAAACTTTATTAAATTTTAAAAATAATGTATTATTTTTGTATCCTTGTAACTCGCCTTAAGCCTTTTCTCTCATTTTTTCACTTTTTATTGAATGTTACACTGTAATGGGTTCGTTTATAAATATTTTACTCTTTTTTGTTAAAGCGTTCTTTGTTTTTTCTTCGATTTGAAATGAACAAATGACCAATTTTTTTCCGATCGAAAGGTTTTTTTTGATGACTGATAAAGAAAAAGATGGCAGTGCCACTTGACTTAATCATATGTGTTTATTTTTTTATCTCATTGATGGGTTAAACTTGCTGATGTCGATAGCTTATCTTTAGCTTGGGTCAGACAAACTTGAAGATAATGGTACTGTAGCAGACAAATTTTAAAAATTTTTGTTACTGCAAAATTTTCACAACTGTCACAAAAAAAAAAGATGTGTCAGTTTTATTGATCTTTTTATGGTCGATCATTTTTGCCCGAAATAAATTCATTATCCCCGTTTTTAAAAGAAAAGGACCCAATTAAGCTTGAAAAATGCCGAAAAATAAAACAATGAATAAAAAGTCATAAATCTTTGAATAAAAAAAGGTTATAAAATTTGATAACTGCTTTTTTAGAAGAATAAAAAGAGCATTAAAATGGCTCCCATTTTTTTGTGTTTTTAAAATGAAATAAAAAAAATATATATACAGAAGGAGGAGGAGGTGAAGTGAGAAAGAAATGCAATCATTCAAGCGCAAAAGAAGAAAGGGGAAAAAAAGTAGTAGTTTTTTTCTTCTCTCAAGACACTTCCCTTATTTTTCATCCATCTATATTTTTGTGCCAATGATGAAGACGACTCTATTTTTTTTATTTTTGAAGGAAAAAAAACTTTTTTTTGGAAGGAAGCTTCTTATAACTTTTTTTTGCGTGTTTGGTCCCCCTTTTTTTTTTGTTGAATTTCAATGATTCCGGTGGGAGAAAAAAGAAGAAAGAATAAATTTTAGATGGTTACTCTTTCTTTTTGGGGGGCTGTTACTTTGTTATTCATTGAAGTTTGTCTTTATTGGGGGCTACTTAAATCAGAGTGGAGAGAGCTTCTGGAAAAGAAATTTTTGTTTTTTTTTGTCTGAGAAGCCAAAGAACAATAAATATTTTAGAAAGTGGCTTCTTATAATATAATTGTTTTTGTTACTTTTTGGGGCATTCCATTGTTTTAAACCAATTAATGCCAAAAATGGTTTTCATTAAAATTTGATAAAATTTTAAAGAAAACCATTGTTTTTTTTATTCTAAAAGTTTTAATTTTGAGCTATTTTATTTAAAACTGTAAAATAAAATAGTTTAATTTATTATACAAAAAAAAATTATTTAAAAAAAACATTGAATATTGTAAAAGTACAGTAATTCAGGTTTTTGGTTACCCTCTTTTCGTGGTAGAAAAAATTATAAGCGATTATTACAGTATACTAAAGTGTGGGCTTTACATTTTTTATCGGCTTTGGAGTCGGCTCCAGAACTCCGTAAAGTGGCACTTTTCCTTTCATATTTTGAGAGCAGTGGCTCCGGAGCTGCAACCCAGTTACGTCAAATATCTGGTTGTTCGATAAGTCCGTGCACCTGTTTGATTATCTGGCATTTTTTCAGTTTTTGATTTAATTAGTTAATTTTGTTTTTAAAGGATGCTCATGGAGGTTAGAACTCATGGTTCAAAGGAGTTTTGAGGGGATTTTAGTTTTGGCGATTTACAGGGGATATACTGGGATTTATCGGGATTTTTTGGGTATTTTGCCTAAAAAAGTAACAAAGGTTTTAAATTATTTGAAATATTTTCTAATGATCCTAAAGCATACCATTTGATTTAAAGAGTCTGAAACTATTATTTTTTAATGTTTCTGGTGCATATCACGGGCTCATTTTGGGGCCAAAATTGTACGGTACAGGCGTCCTTTTAAAATTACGTTAAACACACCTAAAAACCATAAAAAAATGATATTGGGGGTCTTCATATCATATTTTGGGGTTGTCAGGTCCAAAAAACGAAATTTGCATAAAATAGCGAATTCTGGCACTTTTTTCCTCGGCAAATGGATACTAGGTCATTTAAACAAAAGTTCTATTGCAGATATATTGGAAATTTTGTGGGCTACAACACTGTTATAAAAGATGTGGGCTAAAATCAAAGCAAAAAAAAAACTCACTGGCTTTTTTTTGTCAATTTTGCACAAAATAAGCAGCCATAATTCAGTTTTTTCCTCGGCAAATGGATACTAGGTCATTTAAACAAAAGTTCTATTGCAGATATATTGGAAATTTTGTGGGCTACAACACTGTTATAAAAGATTTGGGCTAAAATCAAAGCAAAAAAAAAACTCGCTGGCTTCTAAATAGTCCATTTTACCTATAAATATAGTAAAGTCCAAAAATTTTTGGGTTTCCGATAAGATATACTCAAAAGCTCGTGTAATTTTTTCCATATGGTTGTGACAATCAAAAAAAAAACAACAGGAATTATCTGGATATCTGTTTTACATGAGTTCTCTCCTTTCAACGATGTTGGGGTATATACAACGGAAATTTTCAAATAGCTGGCAAATGAGAAATATTCACCCGGCAATAAAAATCTCGTGTAATTTTTTTATAAATAACCTAATGATCATTTTAAAATAAAAAGCGTGCTTCTATCTTATCTGGAAGACACCGATCTCTCCTTTTTAATTCAAAATACGCCTTTCAAAGCCACCAATAGCAAAAGCTGTAATTAGAAATGAGTTTAAACGCCTGAAAATGCTTTAATTAAACTCCCTGACCTCGATTTAGTTATACCCAATCATATCAAAGTCGAAGATAAGCACAAAAAATTTTTTTTCTTTACGAAAATTTTTTCACAATACCCCCAACATCATTGAAATGATATATCTTCAATATTTGATTGTTTTGTATCATTTAAATGGTTTTTATAGTGTTATTATATTATTTCGGACATATTTTGATGATTTTAAAGCAAAAAAAATTTTTTTTCAAAAATTTTTAAAAAAAATTTTTGTCTTGGTCCCCCCTGTGAAAAATATCGAAAATTTCGAAATTTCGATTTTCGGGGGCCGACATTTCCCAAATCATTTTTTAATGATTTTAGGGTTGTTTGGGAGTAAAAATAACCATATCCCATCCCTTTAACTCAAAATCCGTCTCTACCGAACACCCAATGAGCCCGTGATATACCGGAAAAAATAATTTAAAAAGTTAAGCGGAAAATTTGAGCGCACTTTGTAAAATTTGCATAAATCGAATCCGGCATTTTAAACTTTGGCAAAGTGTTTTGTATCAGATTGCCAACATCCCAATTTTCAATTTTATGCAAGTATTTCTATGTTTTACCATTTTTTTTGTTACTTTTTTGTGAAAATACATAAAAATTCCGGTTAATCCCCTTATATCCCCTGTAAATCCGCCAAAACTAAAATCTGCCCAAAAAGCCTTTGAACCATGATTTGAAACATCCATGGGCATCTTTCAAAAAACAAATTAACAAATTAAATAAAAAAATGAAAAAATGCCAGATAATCAAACAGGTGCTAGCACTTATCGAACAACCTGATAAAACGGTTTCTAAAGTTTCCAAACTTTTTATCTGATTTTTTCAAAATTACTTTTAATTTCTTACATATTAAAAAGCATCAACTGATTACGAGACTTAATCAAAAGATCAAATACCATAGATTTGTTAGTTAATCAATAACAAATATATTTCTGGCTACTTTTATTTTTGAAATATTTTTCTTACTTGCATCAATCACATCATTGATGCTACCCCTGTCTGCCCTTTCTTCTTCTCTTCTCTTTCAATTGCAGTTATTTGTTAGTGGTTATCAGCTGACCATTTCCTTTCTTCGTTTTCTATCTTTTTTTTTCAAAACCCCGAGCAGCTTCTGTCTTTCAACAACAGCAACACAGCAAAAAAACAGTTGGTGTTGACCCTCTTTTATTTTTGATGACTGCCTCCTTTCTTGCCTGCTTGCTTTGATTAGAAGCTTTACATTCAAATTCACGGCTTTTCGCTTATTTCATCTTGTTGTTTTTTCCCCACATATTTAACCCAGGGTTGTTGCTTGTGTTTTTATTTAAGAGATTTGTTTATTCTTTGAAATTTCAATGTTATTGTTTTTCTTCTTCTTTTGTCATTTTTTCACTTACCATTTTTACTCTCTCAATTCCGTCATCACCCCAAAATACACAGCTTCCCCCCCCCCTTCTTTCAATATCAAAAAAAAGACGGCACAAAAAAATGAAAGAAAGAAAATGGCACCCAAAAAAACCACTTCTTTTCTTCTTCTTTTCTTTCACGGCAAATTGGAGCAGGGTTCATTTATATTTTGAACAAAAGAAAGGTGTTACTTTTCAACAAAAATCTTAAAAACTATTGTATTTCATTTTTTTGTTTTTGTGGTTGTACATACATGTACGTTAATGTAGTTGAATGGCATTCTTTTTTTCTCTTCCTTCAAAAAAAAAAGATTATCCTTTGCATTTTATATTTAATCTACCATTTTTCGTCTTCTGAAATTTCTTTCTCTCTCTTTTTTTTTAAATCATTGCCACCTAAAAGTGGTCTCCTATTGAGAAAAGTGCCATGGCATTTGATGCCATTGTATCTCCAATTTTACAAAAAAAAGAAGTAAAATCGGAGATATTTGAATGCTAATCATCGGATATATTTTATCCACGGCACTTTTTTCTCGGTAATTACCTACACTTTATTTAGTTTTTTCAGGAACACTCTTTTTTCTTTCTCTCAAAACTTTCAATTAATGGCCTTGGACCTTACTTTTTTTTTGCAGGCGCCATTTTGAAGGTCGATGAAAAACAGTCAAATTCAACTTTCATCAATTCATCAAAAAATTTCTTTATTTTTCCAAAATTAAAAGCTTTAAAATACTTTTTTTTTCAACATAAAATTACTTTTTCCTGTTTTTTTTTGTCTTTAATAGTAGCAGCAAATTTTATCTTTTAATAATTTCCTTTTTTAAACTTTTTTTTAATAGCCAAAGTTTAAAAAAATGAGGGATAAAAACTTTTTGAAGAAGATTCATCGTTTTCTTTTGGTTGCTAAGCTAAACTCATAAATTAGCCCTCCTTGTTTTCCGTCGTCTGTCAACTTCTTCTTCTTTTTTTCTTATCTTTTCGCTATTTCTATTTCAGTTTTTGTTTTGAAATATCGGTGTTTTTGTTTGATATATTTTGGTGCTTTTATACAAATTTAAATTTTGTAGCTTTAAAAAAAATGCTCAAAACTTTTTTGCTGTTGCTGGCAGTTTTAAATATCGCCGTTAGCAGCGGTAAACTTCTTGGTGAACCTGAATCCGCTGAAGTACATGAAAGCAGTGATACACAATTTTTTGAGGTTCGCTTTTTGGCATTTTTTTATTTATTACATTAAGTTGTATTGCATTTCAATGAATATCTTTTACAGTAACATTTTTTGATAATTTTAAATTCAAAAAAAATATTACTGTACTTTTTTAGATGCATTTTTAAATAAAATAAATAAAATTTTGGATATAAACTTTAAAAACTAATTTAAAAAACTTTTGTGGCACTTCTTTATTAAACCATTCATTTTCCCATCTTTTTTAGCATTTAGCTGAAGAAGCTTTGCGTCGAATAAATTATGAAAGTCATGATACAAGTTATTGGAAGCTTGGAAAAATTGTTGATTCTGATAAACAAGTTGTTAATGGAATTCGATACAAATTTCAATTCACCTCAACAAAAACAGAATGTAACAAAGAGGTTTGTGAAAAAAGAGTTTCATGTTTTATAATTTCCCCTTTATTAAGTTGCATAGACTTCCGCTGACAAAGAGGTACCAAATAAATGAGACATTATTTAAAGGCTAAAAAACCAAAAAATTTTATCAGTTTAATCAATGAATTAATAATTTTATCATAAAAATCTACAAAAATGGTTTTATTTAAGTTGATTTTGCAAAAAAGAATAAAAATTGATACCAAATTCCAAAATGAAAATTTATTTGGTTGTTCTCTTTTTTAAAGCTCGTTTTGAAGGCGTATTCATATCCACTAACATTTCCAATGGATTATAAAATCCAATTGTTCCTGGAGCCACAGAGGGAACAGGTGGGGCTGGAGCCAATAATTGAATATTATTGACATCTGTTGAAATTGGAAGTTCTCTTGATTCTCTTGCAACATCAACATGAGAATTTGTAGCTCGTGGTGGATGCCTAAAAAATAAATTTAATATAGATTTCTCAAAATATTCGGCTAAAAACATACTGTTGATGGTAAATCTTTGTATTAGCTTTTAAATCAGGATATTTCAACATAAATTTTATTTGCCGTTGACATATTTCCATAATATCTTCAGTCATTCGAGGATTTATTTCAAAAGTTTTTTCAACGCTTAATGCAAGTTTAACATTTTTAAGACCAGCTGGAGTTTTGGCTCTTTCTATTATCAATCGAACCTAAAACCATTGAATTATTAGATATGTCAAATCTGGGATTTTATATATCCGAAACTGAATTTGCTAACTCCTTGAAATTAAATAAACCCAAAAATTAAAAAATGACTTACAAATTTTTTCTTTGCAAATGAGTTACTAAGTAATTCTCCAGTATCTTTAACACCAGATACACATCGATCTTCAATTGCCAAAATTGCATCACCAACTAGCAAACATTTATATGCGATTGAATTAAGCTTATTTATAATTCCCGAAACATACACCTTTCCATTATATCCTTTAATTGTAACACCAAGGATTGTCTTTGGTGCAACTGTTAAAAATACAGTAAGATATTCAAAATGTGCTGGTACAATGTCAAAGCCTTGTGGTTGCTGAAGTTTTGAAAAGACATCAGAAAGTTCTCTCTCAGGAATTTGTTTTGATTTAATTGGACGAAGAATTGTAAATGTAAGATTTTGAGCATCAAGAATTTTCATTGTTAATGCCAATTGTCTAGTATATTCATCTCGAGTTGTTAATGTTAAATCATTAAATTTGTACAAAATATCACCAATTTCAATTTCAGTTGAAAGTTCTTGTGGCACTTCATAAACGACAAGAGTTTTTGATACTTTTATTACAGGCTGAAAAACAGTTAAGAGTATGTATATTAAAAAAATTCTACAGTAACTTTTGAGGCAAGTGCAATCAATATAATTTATCAAAACTCAGCAATTTTGATGCTATAATAGTCAAAAAAGGCAGCTCTTGTTATACTAATTATTATTTGGTATTTTTTATTACACGACTTGTACATTAAAATCATACGGAGCTACAGTATGATCATATATTTTAAAAATATGTTAAAAGTAAATGGTCAAACTGTAGCACCTAAATGAAATAACTTCTGCAAAAAAAACTTGATTTTCAATTAGCAGAGTTATCAGAGAATCAAAAAGACATCAAATTTCTCTTCTCCCAAAATAATAAAACTACTTACCACTTTTTTCGGTGGTTCAACTTTGAATTCAATTGTTCGAGGTTCTTCAAGCCAAGAATTCAAAAAATGTTGACCATATCCAAATGTTTCAGAGCATAAATGTTTTGCTGGAGCTTCAGGTTTTTCGGCATTTTGAATTCGTTTAACTTTGTGAAATTTCGGTTCAACAGTTGTTTCCTTTAGCGATGTATGAGGTTCAAGATTTTCAACGATTCCAATCGCTGCAACCAATTCACCTGCTTCCTTTTCCAATGAACATTTAGGTTGTTTTTGTCGGGTTGTTCCAAATTCATATGCAGATGCCGTGTCAGTTTTTGGTTGCCGCTTTGAACGATTTGATAAATCATTCATGCCATATTTATGTTTCTTCTCTGAAAAAAATTTAGTGTAAAAAAACATGTAAACTTGGAATTTTCAAAACAAAAAAAAATATTTAAACTTATTACTTGGTCTTTTACTTGCTGGATCCTTTGTTCCATCATGATGCTTTTGTTGACGCTTTGATCGTTGACTTGTTGCTTCACTTGCCTCAGTTGCTGCTGAAGAAAAGAACATGTTGTTACTATATCAGAATAATGTTAAAAAGCTTACTAGTTTCTCTTTTACTTGTTGCATCCTTTGTCCAAAAATTATATTTTTTTTGACGTTTTGATCGTATACTTGTTGCTTCACTTACTTCAGTTCCAGCTGCAAAAAAATATACTTTTTAAACAGTGTGATATATATATATATATAAACTTACTTCCTTGACTTTTAGCCTCTTTTTCTTTTGATTCAGCATTGTTATTATTATTTTTATGATGACGCTTTACTCGTTGACTTGTTGGATTTGGTTGAATTACTACATCCGGTACTGCTTAAAAAACATGCTATTATTTATAGAACATTGTTAAACATATATTTAAAAACACTTACTTTCTAAGGACTCGGAATCTTTTTTACCACCTTCTGCATTCTAGAAAAATAACCAAATTAAAGCATACATATTTGAAGAATACGGAAAGAAACTTACAAACATTTGAACCTTTTAAATCCACGAAAATTTCGCAGTTTTTGTGAAAAAGCAACAAAATAAAACCCATTCCATTCCTGGAAAAATGAAGAAAAAATATTTTATTTTTATAAAATTTACATGTTAGATTTTTTAATTATTGTTTTTATTCTTTCAAAACATTTTGTTTTAAATTTTGGGAAACATTAATTATTACTGTTGGTTTTTGGCAAAATGTGTATGTTTTTTGAAAACCATAAATTTCGGAATTTTCGAAAAAACCAAAAAATTTTTTTTACCGTATTTCCAAGGAATGATTAAACTTTACAAAAAAATTTTAAAGGAAAAAATGCCGCTTATGTGAACTTATGAAAGTGGCAAGTAAATACTTTTAATATAGATTTTAGAAATTTTTTTTTTGGATTCTAAGACTTAGTAAGAACTGCAACCATCTGTTATCTTTTTATGCAAATTTAATAGTGGCATCTTTGTTTTTTTTTTCAGGAAGATAAAGAACGTATTGCATTGGGACTTTGTGCAATTCGAGAAGATGCTCCAACACAAATCTGTCATTTTGAAGTTTTAGTTCGTGAATGGGAAAGCAGCCAAGAATTTATTAATCGTGGATGCTCACATCAACGTACAAAACTTGTTAATCATCATCAGTAAGTGATATATACATCTATTTTTTTTGGCATAGATTTAAATGCCATGGCATTTTGTGTGGCTGTAATCAGCGATTTTCAATCAACGCCAGCACACTATTTTAAGAGTGCTGGCGTTGATCATTATGTTGAATAAAATTGATCCACTTGATCCCTTTTGTAGCTTACCTACCATAGCATCAAAGTTCTTTCCGAACTGTTTTTATGATTTACTTTTAAAAGTGATTACAAAAGTGATCTTTCATCCAAAGACTCGGATCTTTTCTCAAGTGTTTCTCGGGGATCCCAAAAAAACGATCACAAAATGTCAACAAAAAAAAACTTTTTTATTTTGTTTTTTTCATACTTTTCTTTATATTTCTTCATTTTTTTTTCAGACACAAACTCCACAATAATGTTGATACAAAAGTTATCGATAAAACTGCCGAAAATGTTTATAAAATTTCAAAGCATATTAAACCAAAAGATTTTGGAGCATGGAATCTTTTTAGTGGATTCATTGAGCGACATTCAAAAACTTATGAATCTAAAAAAGAGATTCTTCGAAGATTCAGAATTTATAAAAGAAATATCCGAGCAGCAAAAGTTTTTCAAAAGCAAGAATTGGGCACTGCCGTTTATGGAGAAACAGAATTCATGGATTTAACTCCAACAGAATTTAAAAAAGTTTGTATCTTCTTATCCAAAATTATTCGTTGCAAGATCACTAAAAATCATTACAGATTTATCTTCCATATCAATGGGAAAAGCCAGCATTCCGAGTTCGGCATCTTAATCTTTCAGATATTGAAGAAGATAAAATTCCAAAATCATATGATTCTCGAACAAAGGGATTAGTTACAGAAGTTAAAAATCAAGGACAATGTGGTTCTTGTTGGGCTTTCTCAGTAACTGGAAATATTGAAGGACAATGGGCGAAAAAGACAGGAAAACTTTTATCACTTTCTGAACAAGAATTAGTTGATTGTGATGTTGTTGATCAAGGATGTAATGGTGGGCTACCATTAAATGCATACAAGTATGTTTTTTTTATTTTTCTAATCCCACTTTTTTTTGTATAGATTTTCGACGAAATCTTTTTGATATCTTTGGATCTTTGAAATTTTTGTAGACTTTGAATGATATTTGATCCGAATCAAAAAATTGTCATAAAAATATATCAAATTATTTTTCAAGTACTTTGAAAGTGCAATTTTTTTACTTTCAAAAAAAATTTTGTGATTAAACATACTTTTTTGAAAATTAGACACAAAGAATAGTCTCAAAATTTTATTTGGCACTTAAAAGCTTTTGAACTTTCTGCTGTTTGCAAAAAGTAACTCGAACTTTTTTCGATTAAAATTACAAAAAATTAATTCAAAGTTAAACATTTGATCTTTTGATCTTTCATCCAATGATGCAATGATAACATTTATCTTTCACAGGGCCGTATACAGAAAAAAATTTCAGTTGGAGGGGGCACCCCTTTTATCTTTTACCGCCGCTTTAACACTAAGCGGCAAAAGATCAAAGGAAATTTCTCAATTTCGGGGGGGGGGGGCACAGGTCCTCAATCCCCCCCCTAAATACGGCCTTAATCTTTCAATCCCTCAATAATTTTTTTATCAAAATTTTAGAGAAATTATTCGAATGGGTGGCCTTGAACCTGAAAAAGATTATCCCTATGATGGACATAAAGAACAATGCCATTTAGCTCGAAAGGAGATTGCCGTATATATCAATGATTCCGTTCAACTTCCAACAGATGAAGGAAAAATGGCAATTTGGCTTTTTAAAAATGGTCCAATTTCAATTGGTTTGTTTCTTCTTTATTACAGTAATAATATATTATTATACAGTAGGAAAAATAGAAATCTCTTTATTCAAAAAAATAATATATATATATACATGAGAGTCGTGGTTTTGGAAAAAAAGCAAAAAACAAACTTTTTACAAATATACTTTTTTTTCTTTGAAACAAACAAACAAACATCGGCAAAACAATTAAAAAAAACAACATTTATATACACAAAAGTAGTTTTCCTTTCTTTAAAGCATTACGGTTTTAAATATAAATTTTTTAGAAATAAATAATTTATAATTTTTAAATTCCCGGTTTCCGATAATAAAACTTTTTTAAAAAGTGCAAAATTGGAAACTATTATAATTTTAGAAATTTTGGAGGTGTTTGTTTCTTTTTTGGTTGTAAAAAGTTGATACAATTTCATTGATTTCTTTAAATATATACATTTTTTTGTTATGGCATTACATAGAATTCTGTCATTCTATTTCGTTGGGCTTCTATTCGAGCAGTTCGACCAAAATCTGATTTTTTTATTGATTTTTTGTTTCGACTACTTGAAGATGATGTAGAGCCTTGTCGAACAAGTTTTGGGGAAGATGGTGGAGAAATTGATGGAGGAAAATCAAAAGATTTTGTTTTTGTTAAAATTGGAGAAGTTGGAGGTGATGAGGAGGAGGAGGATGGAGATTGTTGAAAGTCTTCAACAGGCCTCACAAGAAAGTCAACAACTCGATAATGTAATTCAACAATTGTACAAAATAATGTTACCAAATATGGAAAAAATGTTTTGGCAAATGAATCTGAAAAAAAAATAAGTAAAAAAGATGAGATTAAGGATTTAGGGGATTTGAAGGAAGGGATTAAGCAGCTTAGTCAAAAATAACAATTTATTCTAAATTAAATCATTTTTAAAACGCATTTTGCGAGAAAACGAAGACTTTTGACTTCATTCTGGAACCCGAGCAAAAATTTTAGGCTTGAGGGCTATCCTCTCGGATTTAGAGGTTTTCGAGGTCGTAGATTCCGAATCTGAAGTCCGTTTTTGATTTCGTAATCGGAATTCCGAGATACCGTAATCAGGGGGCCTAAAATGGGTCACCCTCCAAAAACCAAAAAATCTGGTATCATTCGATTCCCCTCATCGAGGCGATTCAGAAAAAACCAAATATAGCCGAAAAAAACTGACAGGAAGAAAAATAATGCCATTTGAAATAGCTGATTTTCGGTTTTTTGGCAATATGTCCATTAAAACAACGGTCATGGAAACAAACAGATGGCAGATTCGGAATCTACGTGTGTTTTTACCCCAGGGGGGTTAGAAATGCCAAAAGTCCTGTGGTCCCATCACCCATTTAAAAAGGGTCAAACATCTCAAAATCAACATCTATAGCATCGAATAATATAAATATTTCATGAATGGGGGCAGATATCGACTTCCGGTGACTTGCATTATGTAATACCATGTCAGTGGAGCATCCAAGAACAGTTTGAACATGTTTGGTTACGATTTCGAAATATGGGACCCCTTTGAAAATTCAAAATTTAACCCCATAGAAATATCGCAAAAACTCGGGTTTCTTCTTTCATAATAAAGTCAAATATGCATTATAATTGTAAAATATATGAAAAAACATCAATATAACATGATAAAAAATGACGGGGGGTCAAAATCGATTTTTTATGATTTTTTCAATTTTGCTTGTTTTTGATCAATTTTCGAGATACCAAAATATTGGGAATATTGAAAGATATCAATGTTTTGATGTTTTTTTGTTACAAAGTTCCGTGTAATATATATAGTTGATATTTAAATGAAATTTTTTATTTTATTTTATTTAAAAAAAGTTTTTATAATAACATATATAAAATTTTAAAATTTTATGACCGTTTTGCGTTCTTCTTAGATTTTCTTTTTTTCGGGCAATTGGCTGCTTTTTTCGGTGGTTGCTCGAAAAGCATTGAAAGCTCTTGTTCATCTTCATATAAATTTGCAATATTTTGTTCGCTTTCATCTTGTGTTTTGTCTTGTACTTCAATGCAACTTCTCATTTCATCTTCTGCAGAAAGGATCATTGGGTCGTCTTCATGTTCTATTTCAATTTCACCTGTTTCGTCATTCATTTCTCTTACAATTTGGTCTGATTCAGCTTCTTCTTCTTCAGAAGTGAATTCTTTTCCTTTTCCTTTTCTCTTTTGAATTTTTTCTTTTTTTCTTTTGTAGTATGCTGCAATTTGTTGAGCCGTCAAACGCTGCTCTGGCACAAATCTTTTTCGTCCATCTGAACTTTTTACTTCAGCCATCTTTCTCTCGATTTCTTTAACGTTTCCGTTATTACGATATAAGTCCAGTTCAGCATCAAGAAAAGCACGCATATCAGTTGTATATCGGTTTCCTTTTTTGGGAGCTTTTAAAGCCCATCCCTCTTTTGGTTGTGTGTCAGTTGTTGACTCATCTGTTTCAAGACTTTTTCGATTGGCTATGCGTGCATGATGTGGTCCTTCAAGTATATTCTTGTAAACTTTAAATGTATATTCTTCTAAGCTATATTGTTCAGGTGCTAATTGATGATTCCCTTCAATCATATGATTATCACGATCACCTTTGTGCATATATTGCTTTTCACAGCCTGGACTTAAACAGCTCCATAATAATTGTGGATCATAGGGGCCAGGTTCTTCGGGATCAACTTCTTCATTTTCTTCTTCATTTTCTTCTTCAACTGCTGGTCCATCTTTTGTAGCAATATCTCCCAGTGATGCTGTGTTTGATGTTTTCATCCAAAAAATGTATCCGCTATCATCAGGCGAATGTTCCCATGTAGCAGTGATTTTTAATCTAGGGAAAATAAGAGCATCTTCAAAGCTTTTACTGTCAAGTTCTCTGCCGGGACCGATATTAAAATGGCGCCATACACGTGGATTTTTTTCATCATAAGAAAAATCATGTAAGTTTGTTATTTGAGGGATGACTGCTTTTTTATTGACAGGGACATACTGAATTTCACCAGTTACTACAGTAAGCCCTTGCAATGGAATTGTGCCAGATGTGATTGCAGCCATCATACCGTTAACATCGTTGATATCAGTACCAGAATTAAGAGCGTATCCCATTCTTCTTTTAATTCTTGCAATTTCTCTATCAGCTTCAGCTTTGCCAAATTGTGATTCACTGAAACTATATCGATCCAAAACAATCCCAGCTTTTTCAGCAATTTTTGGTAGGCTTAACAACAATTGTGCATTTTTATAATAACCTAAAATTATGATGCTCAACTGTTCTTATTTTGTACTACTTACCAGCATTGTCACTTCTTATTGTAACTGTATGAATTCCTAAGTTTTTCAATCTTTCAAAAACATCTGTTAATATTGCAGCAACAGCTTGACCATCCTTTAAATTTAAATAAATAATCGGATTGTGTTTCAGTATGTTTACGAGGGAGAAATCAAATTTTTTTTTATTTTTTATTTTTTAAATTTTTATTTTACTTTGTGTTGAAATCATTGAGAAAGTGTTAAAATATTGACAGTTAAGCCAAAAAAAATGTTTTTAGTGATCTTGTATCGGAAAAACACTGATTTCCAGGTTTTTTTTCTCAAATTTTAGAGCATATTTTCAGTTACGTGGAAAACGAAAACTAGTGATTCCAAGATGTCGAAATATTGCCCAAAAATCTTAAACAAGCTATATTTAAACCCGGAAGTATCAGATAGTTGATATATTTCGATATTCGCAATATTTGTGTATCTCGAAAATTGATCAAAAATAAGGAAAATTCAAAAAATCATAAAAAATCGATTTTGACCCCCCGTCATTTTTTATCATATTATATTGGTGTTGTTACATATATTTTACAATTATAATGCATATTTGACTTTATTATGATAGAAAAAACAAAGTGTATGCGCTATTTCTATGGGGTTAAATTTTGGATTTTCAAAGGGGTCCCATATTTCGAAATCGTTACCAAACATGTTGAAACTGTCCCAGAATGCTCCACAACATTGATATTCCATAATGCAAGTCACCGGAAGTCGATACCTGTCCCCATTCACGAAATATATATATTATTCGATGCTATAGATGTTGATTTTGTGATGTTTGACCCTTTTTAAATGTGTGATGGGACCACAGGACTTTTGGCATTTCTAACCCCCCTGGGGTAAAAACACACGTAGATTCCGAATCTGCCATCTGTTTGTTTCCATGTCCGTTGTTTTAATGGACATATTGCCAAAAAACCGAAAATTAGCTACTTTAAATGGCATTATTTTTCACCCTATTAAATTTTTTCAGCTATATTTGGTTTTTTCTGAATCGCCTCGATGAGGGGAATCGAATGATACCACATTTTTTCGTTTTTGGAGGGTGACCCATTTTAGCCCCCTGATTACGGTATCTCGGAATTCCGATTACGAAATCAAAAACGGACTTCAGATTCGGAATCTACGACCTCGAAAACCTCTAAATCCGAGAGGATAGCCCTCAAGCCTAAAATTTTTGCTCGGGTGCGTGGTGAATCTACGATTTCTCACAAAATGCGTTTTAAGTAACTACTTTTTTTAAATTACGCTAATATCCCACCACGAAAAATTAGAAATAAACTCCCACCACAAAAAATTACTGTAAAAATAAATTTACTTACCACAATTTCGTCGCTTCATTCTTTCCATCACTTTTTTAGTTCTTTGACTGGCACTTAAATTATATTGAAGGCAGAGGGGTTTCTTATTTTGAAATCGAAGGCGCGTACGAAGTTCTGTTTTTGCATCAGAAAAATCAAATCTTGATACCGAGGGAGTTGTTGGAGCTCGAGATGATCGTTTCATATGATGCATTTTTCTTTATTCTTTTCTTTTCACGGATGAAATAAAATTGAAATAATAAAAAATTTCGCTAAAATTTAACTTTCTTTTATCCCAAATTTATTTTTTTAAAAAAAAGCGGTATAAACAAAAGAAATGTAAACACGAGCAAAAAAAAACGTTAAACTTTTTCATTAAAATTATGTAAAGAAAAGGAAGGAAGGAAAAGAGAGAGAGGGAAAGGGGATCTGATATATCCCATTTTAAAAAAAATGATTGTTTTTATTTTCAAGAATGAATGGATAATATCCACCGAAATATTTCTCATAGTCAATCTTCTACTTTTTTTTTTCTTTGCGCACTTTTAAACCTCAAATTTTGAAATATAAACAACAAATTTGTTTTTATTCTTTTGAAGTATTTATCTTTGAGGTAGGTAGAATAGAATTCAGAGAGAGAAAGGGAAGGGAAATGATGATGATGACAGGAATCTGGCAAAATCTTTATATTTTTTTGCTGCAATTTTATAAAAGATTTTTTTTTTAAAGTTTGAAAGAATCTTCCGTGTTTGCGTCACTTTTTTTTTCGGTTCAAAAAAAGGCAAACGTAAAAAGTTTTTTAAAAAAAACAACAAAAAAAATAGATGCCATTGCTGGGGTTGGAAAAAAAAAAGAAAAGGCGACGGAAACATTTGAAATGCCAAAAAAGAACAGAACAACGACGACATCGTAGCTGACATTACTGCGACGATTGTCGTCATTTGTGTCCGGTACTTGAAAAAAAAGAAGACGAAGAAGGAATGTCTTCCAATGGCATTTATTTATTTATTTATTTATCAATGAAGGAAAGAAGGAAGGAAGGCATTGAGCAAAGAACAAATAACCTCAAACATCTTTAAAATTTTTAGGACAATTTTATTACGGCAAATTTCTGAGGGAAAATAGCTAGCTATTTAAATAGTATTAGTCTTTTTTGAAGTCTCAAACGGAAAAAACAATGAAAAAATGAGAGCGGAAAAAATCTAACATTACACCTGACTCATGTCAGAAGGCTTTAACTTAAAAACTGATCTTTCTAATCCTGAGATCCAACCTTTTTATATCCCCCAAAAAATTTCATTAAAATCTTTAAAATTTAATGAATTTATTTTTTGCATACGCCCCAATTAAAAGAAAACTTAAACTTTGGAATTTAAAGCCCCTCACCTCACTTTTGTACATTTCGGAAAAATGTCAAAGTTGAAAAAACGTGATGATGCGAAGGAGGGAATACTTCTTTCTTTGCGCAGCTCAACAAAAAAAATGGGCGGATCAAAGACAAATATAAAATTTTGAAATGAATCCAATAACAACAATTTTTTTATTATTTTCGATCACAAAAAAATATATCAAAATAAAAATTGTTTTTTTCGTAGGCTAAGTGGGGATGATTTTTCACTGATCGAGGCCACCGAAAAAAACAATGTTTCTTCGTTTTTTTTTGCAAAATCTCGGAAATCCCGTTTTTTTCTTTGTTCTTTCTCAAGTGGACTTTAAAATTTTGCAAAAATTTCTTTTATGACTTTTAAAAAATCATATCATCAAAAAATGTTTTTTTCGTTGTTTCGAATGTAAAGTGGGAAGGTGTAGGATGGAATGTGATCTTTATCTTTAATTAATATTATTTCCCCAAAGAAATAAATTTGTAATGAAAAAAAAATATTTTTAAAGTTCAAAAAGACAAAAAAACGAGAAGAAAAAAAGCTTCTTCATTTTTGCAAATATAAAACAAACATCCGAGAGAAGGAAAGAAAATGATACGGTAGATGCAAGAAAAAAGATGTTTGTAGCCAAAAAAACAAAAGTATCAAAAACTTTGCCCAAAATTTTTAAGTTTTTTCTTTAAAAAAATGAATTTAAAAGAAAGTTTTTAGCTTTTAAGCATGGAAAAATATATATTAAATTATTTTCTGCATTTTTAAGTTTCATAAAAACATAAAAATTAAAATAATCATAGTAGCCTTTTTTTTAAACAGAATTAAGGTTTTTAAATTAATTTTCAAAAATTTCGTTAAAAACTATGTGGGTTACGGTAATTTGGTTAGTCACCACTTCTTTTTTTTATTAAAACTAAACAACTTATTTTTTATGTATTATAATAGTATTATTTTCGACTTTGATAGTTTAAAAACAAAATTAATATTCTATGAACTTCTTAAAAAGCTTGAAAGAAGAAGAAACACGCTTGTTTAAAAAGATGCAAAATGAAACCAACGCATTCATTCATTTTTGGTCAAATTTCTTATTTCATTTTTTTAAATATTCATTAAAAAAGATGTCAACAAACGCCTGTCGCCAATTTTGAATTCAAATTCTTTTTCTTTTCTCAAAAAAACATATATATTTTTCTTATTTAATTTTAAAAAAAAATGCAAGAAATGAAGCAAAAGAAAAATCCAAAGACGACATTAGTTTAATTAAGAAATTTGCCCCGAATAATTCTATCACATATTTTTATTTTTTCCTTCTTCTACTTCTTCTTTGTCCGAATGCCATGCCAATACAGACAGTGGCATTAAGAAATGAGCTTATTAAAGCACCGAAAAAAATAATCGTTACTTTCCCTTCTGCTTCTGCTGCTTTAATCTTTAAACAATAATTTGTACACATATTTACCAAAAAAAAGTACTCAATCTGTTTTATGGTTTTTTACATTTTTAAAAACGTAAATATTGAATTTTAAATTATAGATGCAGCAGCATGACTTTGAAAGTACAATTTCATTTTTTTTCTATTCCTCCTATTATTCTTATAAGCTTTCAAAGCAGAAAAAAATGTGTCAAACTTTAGTTTAATTTTAGAAAAAAAACATTTTTTTTATAATAATTTGACTAATTTGTAGTTCAAAAGAACGTAATTCGTCGAAAACTAAAAAAATAAAAGTATAATTTGCGCAAATATTTGTAAATTAAATTTATTTAAAGTTACATTTTCTTTTTATCAGTTCTAAGATAGATTACGGTAATTTGCAGAAGCAACAGTATAATACATTTGCATGCAATTATTACAGTATTTTCGACGAAATAAATTATACACTCTCAATTTTTACAAGTTATTTTGCGCAATCCATTAACACTATTTTAAAAAAAATAGAATATTCTAGAAACAAAAATGTTTTAAAAAATTGAAAATTAATTTTCAATAAAAATTTATTAAGCATGAGACTTCTGTTTTTCATTACTACTTTTATAACTCAGAGTCTGAGTCTCAGAGTCTTTTTTCTTGCATAATATAAAAAATTAGTTCCTCATTTTCTTTTATTTTCATTACTTTTTATTCATTTATTATTTATTTATTTACATCATCTTTAAAAAAAGTAATACTACATTTTCTAAGACTTAAGTTAGGATTAATTAGATGAAATTTGTTTTTTATTGATTAAACAATTGTATTTCATGAATTTTTTAAAAGGGAAGAAATGTGTCGAATGTTATTGTTGATGGAATTGTTGTTGTTGTTGATTTCCATTTCCAAGGCTTCGAGGATGGAATTGTTCTTGAGATTCAAAGCCAGCTTCACGTTTTCCGTATAATCCATATCCACCGTATCCATATGTGTATGGATAATAATAATATGGCCACTGAAAAGAGATCAGGGTGATAAGTTTAAAAAAATCAAAAGAGGGATTTTTGAGAGCTTAGTTAGATATCCTATGGTAATCAATTAACGAATCAAAACTTACAGCAGCAGCATAATAATATTGTGCTTGAGATTCTGGCAAACTTGAAAAAGCAATAATAAGAAAAGCAACAAGAAAAACAGCGTTGAAGGTTTTCATTTTCTTCTGGAAAATTGCAACTTTTGAAGAAGAATAAGAAGTGATCTTTAGTTAGATGCCTTTAAAACTTTAATTTTTCTCGATTCGCTTTTATACTATTTTTTGTTGTTAGTTTAAGTGCTTTCACACTTCAAAGTTCGTTAAAGAAAAAGTACTTTGAAAACTTTATTTGTTCAAATTTTGCACAAATTTTTTTGCTGAATTAAGCTTTTTTTGTTTCAAACTTAAAGTCAAAAATCACACATATATAATTTTTTTTACGCATTTGAGCTGCTACCTAACTAACTGTTAAATGATTTGTTTGCTAAACGGAAGTGCTTGGATTTGATTGAGAAAAAAAGAGGGTTAAATATTTCACCGTTTTTTTTCTCCTTCTATTTTGATGCTGCAAAACCGCGTGACTCAAAATAACTTTATTCAAGAAAATTCTTGAATAACGTCTAAAACTTGGCAAAAATAAATAATTAAATTAAATACACACACACACAAAAAGACCAAAAATTAAAGCACAGAAAAATTTTAAAATAAATTTAATTTTTAGGTATTAATGCAAACCCCCTTCAATTTTATCGCCATGGAATTTCGCATCCTTGGAAAATTTTCTGTTCCCCACTTATGCTAAATCATGGCGTTTTAATTGTTGGTTATGGCGTTGAAGGAGATAAACCATTCTGGTAAAACTATAGAGAGAAATTTGCATAAAAGTTTTATTTAATCTATTTTTTTCAGGATCATCAAAAACAGTTGGGGACCAAAATGGGGTGAAGGTAAATATTTATTTAAAAGTAGATTAAAACTAAAAATACGCTAATTTTAGAAGGATATTATCGACTTTATCGTGGCAAGAATGTCTGTGGTGTTAACCAAATGGCAACTTCTTCAATTGTACACTAATTTCTCATTGATAAAAGTAATAATCAACGTGTTTATAATAATCATTTTTGTAGTTACAATAATAAAAAATTAACTTTTTAAATATTGATTTTGTAAAAAAGACGACATTCCATGAAAATTACAGAAGTAATCAAAAAGCAAGATAATTTATTAACATTTCTTTATGCATCAATATTTAAAGGCAATCAAAACAAATTTTTAAAAATCGGTAATAAAAAACGAACGCATAAAAAACATGAAAGACAGATTGAGAGAGATCAGGCTGAGTGAGACCACCAGCATTAACGAGCAAGTTTAGATATTGCGTAGGGAGAAAGTGTGATGGTATATTTGCGATCATCTTCATCAAAGCTTACATGAACAATATCATTACAAGAGCGAAGAAGTTGAGAAATGCTGCATGTGGCTGTTGCTTCATAATAATCTTGCAAATTTTGTCCATATTGATCCCTAAAAAACGAAAAAGACAAAATGGAAAAAATATTTAAATTATAATATAAAATTAAAACTAGTTTCTAAAAACTCACCGGAAAGATGTACAAACTTCAGTGAAGGATAAAACCGGATGCTGAACAAATGCTTCAAGATTCAAAAGTTTTCGTTTAAGTTCAGCAACTTCTTCTTGATTAATGGTGCACATAATGATGTAAGAAAAATTTCTTCAAAGGTATCCAAAATGAATAAAGGTAACAAAAAAGTCTAAAAAATTTGGGAACAAAATTTAAATTTGAATTTTGAAGCAAACGCGTTGCAGCGTGTGCTACAGTTTTTAAACATTGGTTTTCGTGGTAAGAATCCGATGCTTTACGTTTTTTTATTCCAGAAAAATGTCGAAGCTTTTTTTAAACATTTTTTTACAATTTTACCAGAGTAAATAAATTACTACAATGAAATTATCATTTTTGTTACTGCTATTTTTGCCATTAGTTTCTTCAACTTCAACATTACTACAAGATATTCTTAAACCTTTATCAAGAGTGGAAAATTCAACAGAAACATGTCCAAGGTATAATAAATATGTTTATTATTCGCTAAAACAATGTCCAAACTTTACACAAACTTGTTGTTCTTCAAAGCTGCCATTTGATGAAGACTATAAAACAACCTTAACATGTACTGCGAGTAAGATTTTTATTGAAATTTTTTACAAAAACTATTTTTAAATTTTTTTTAGTTGGAAACTTCCCAAACAATTCATTGCATCTTCTAAGCTCAGATGAATTCTTACAAATGACTAAAGAACGTGATTCATGTGGAAGACCCTGGTGTATGCTGTCGTTATTTTATTCAAAGCAATGTATATTTAGTGCAAAAGTTGCTGATAGATTTGCTGAATTAGCTTTGTTATTTCCGAATATGATTGTTGTTGCAGTTGATGCTGCGGCAAAAGAAAATAATGTTGAAACGTATGTTTGTAATTTAATGAAAAATCAAACCATATATGTTTATTTTAGATTGATTAGCCATTACGGTATTGCAGCAACACCTGTGATTGTATTGTGGGAAAATGGATTTCCAAGGTATAAAGTTACTGAAACTCCTGGAGATTTTGATTCTTTGGTTAGAGTACTTCAGCAACGATCAGATTTAAGACCGGCTAAACAATGGATTAAAGATGCTTGCATAGATGAAGAATGTGAAATTCCTGTTGATGCTATTCCAATAAATAAGAGTAATATTCTTCGACAAAGCTTTAATTTTGATGAATATAAACAAACATACGATTGGTAAAAAATAGTTTATATTAAATATTATTTTATGCTTCCGAAGTTTTAGGTATCTCATTGCAGCTTCTGTGGCATTGATAATTCAAGGAGTATACCTATTTGAAGTTAAACGACAGGGACAAATCCCATGGAAAAATTTTAATTTTGGTCTTTAAATTAACTACTTTTTTATATATATCCAAAAACGGGTTGATTTTATTATTATAAATAAAATGAAAGTCTTTAATATCTTTTATGCTTTTGCAAAGCTACATATATCCATGCCTCTATGTTTTACCCCTATTTTTAAAATATACGTTTATATTATTCAACCCAACATCTGCACGATAACAACAATGAAACTAATTTAAAGACTTCTAAACAACAACATTTACTAGCAAGAAATTATTACTCTAATTTTTATGCTGAATTATGTCGACGAAAACCAAAAAGCTTTCCAGCATATTTTTTAAGGCCTGATTGATTATCATCTTGATGATAAGCTTTCTTTTCTTCTTGTTCTGCCAAATATTGAGCTCTTTTCCTGAATTCTTTTGCGGGATCATCATATTGACTGTAATATTGTAAAGTCGGTCGAACATCTTCAGCGTCACTCAAATGAATGGTTTTTAAAAGTTCTGCTAAGTCAACAAGAGCTGTATCATCCATGTTTCCTTCCCATTTTGGAACACGAAGCACATTTTCAGGATTTAATTGAAAAGATTTTGGATCAAAATCAATGTAGATAACTCTTTTGAGATCACGATTAAGTTTATTCAAATCCTATAAAAAATATACTGTAAATATTACCACATAACATTAATTACCTACCTTGACATGATGACCATTCATATATTTTGTTGTATCACGATATAACTTGTACATGATTCTACCCTTAGGATCCATAGATTCAATAACAGATGGTGCAGTCATAGAACTTTCAGAGGTATAAATGACGACTTCAAAATTCGGATATCCAACAACATCCAAAAAGTAATCAAGTGCCGGTCGTTTTTTAAAGCGATAGCCAGTTTTGTAGGTCCATTCAGGAGATACAAGAACATTCTTCATTTCGATAACAAGTGTGTATTTTGGTTGATGGTATGGATATGGAATTGGATCAGGTAATAATACTTCACGACTTGGTTCAACGACATAATCCCTCCATAATTTGAAACTATTCAGAATACGATAAATAAATCCAAATTGTTGATCAGAAAATTCATCATGAATAACGTTTCCTTCAGCATCACGGGCAGCTCTACCATAATGAAAACAGAAGAATGCAAGTCCAGCTAATGTACCACCACCAACACAAAGTAATCCCAAATAAGTATTTCTTGCCATTTTTTTTCGTCTCTTTTCTTTTTCTTCATTACTACCGGAATCATTGATAGGCGGAATTCCAGGGTTCTCATCATTTGTTTCAACAGTTTTAAGAGGTATTCGTGGTTCAATTGAGTCATTAAATGAAATTGTTTCTTTCTGAAAAAGAAATGATGTTAAGAAGTATAATATATCAATCAGTTTTCGATTGAGTGCTTAACAATAAAATTGAATAGTAGATAACTATAAGTGTCATCTTTAAAGTAAAAAAGCTTACATGTTTTTCAGCTTTTAGTATTTCAGCTTCTTCTAAGCCTTCTTTTTTACTTGAAAATTGTGAATCATTTGATCCAAGATCCTAAAATCAAAATCCATTTGAATAATATTTAATATACAAAAGCATACCCTTAAAATTCTATTTGAATTGTTAAATGGGCTTTCAACTTTTCCATTGCCTAACACAGAATTCTAAAAAGAAAGTTTACATCATTTTATCAAAACATGAATAATTAACTTACAAATTTGCCAAAGTTTGAACCGCTGCTATAAAACCCTTTTCCTAAATGTCTTAGAGAAATATTTTTCTGAATCCATATAATCTTTGATGCCCGAAGCATAATTGCGGGGCTGATTAAATGATGATGTTAAACTCAGGTTGTTTTTGTTCCTCTTTTTTTTTGTGTTCAAAGAAAACAGCGTTGTTTGCAAGGTGTCACATTTTGCCAAAATGTTACATAAATTTTAAAAACAATGTTCGGTCAAAAATTATGCTGCTGCAAATTTGTGTCGTCCAATTTTTATATGAATCATTAACAGTTACACACAGCAGTTAATGATTAACTGTTGTATTACACAATTATTAACATTCAATAATAATATATCATCAGACCCCATCAAAACTTTAAAAAAATTCGCCTTGTAATACATGAAATTTTTTTGTGTACAGTTAATGTAAAAAGCTTTTTAAATAACAAGTTTTTGTGACCCAAAAAATGATAATTTATAATTGATAATTTAAAAAAACATGATCAAATTAACTTTACTTTGAGTTCGGGCAATCCTGCATAATTTTTATGTTTTATCAAAAAAATAAAAAAGACAGTAATTTTTAGGCTTCAAAAAGTTTTTATTTTTAGTAGTAATAAACGTGTTTAAAATAAATGTGGTACGAATTTAACCGAAATAAGTGTTACAATTATTTAATAAGTGTTACAATTAACCTTTTCAAAATACCCAAAAAAACATTAAAATTCCGATTTTGGCGCGCGCTCATTCGTGTTTGAATTTTTTTTTCAAAAGTAATATTTTTTTGTTTCCCAAAAAAATTCATCCTAAAATTTATTAATTGAATCTTTAGAATCGTCCAACTTTAACTGACGCATAACAAAAGATGGCTGCTGAAAAATCTAGAAAATCATCTGAAGATCTTTTTGTCCGGCAACAACCTCGTACACATGTAAGTTATATCTTTTTACTTTTTTAACTCATTTTTCTAAAATATTTAAGCTTCAACCATTTGATCGTCTTCGAAGATTTAAAAGGGTTAAAGGATATCTAAAAGAATATGATGGTTCACGTTTTGCAATGCTAAAAGTTACTGAAAATGATTACAAAACTCTTTGTCAGGTGAGTTTTTTGTCAGCGTATTTCGTTACTGTTTTCATTATTTTTGTTTGTTTTTAGAATACAAGTCGTATTGTTTTAAGTGAAACACAACAATTACCAAGAAATGATCGGTATGTTAAGATTTTTCTTCGAAAAGAAGCTGAAGAAGAAAATAATAATGAAAAATCTGCTTCATCTTCTTCGGTTGACAAAGTTTTGTCCCATAAAGTTAAATCTCGTCCACCAACGTTTGCTGCTCCATCAACTCCACGTCCTCAAAAGCGTCTAAAGAATTTTGTTATTGAACAAACTGATGAAAAATAAAAGTTTAATTGTTAATGATAAGTTTTTTTCTTGTTAATACATACATGTATGATTTATTTGATTTCACTGTATAAATTCTTGTTATAGCTACTATAATCATTTTGGATATGAGTTTAGCAGATGTTTTTAATGACGTCATTGAATATTTTTCTGACCTTTTGCAAACTTGTTTTTTTTTCTCTTTCTTGCTTTAAGGGTATATATTTTATATTTACACAGTCGTTTTTGTACGATCTCACTTTGCATCATCTACAGCAGATAATATCGTTTACCGATAAAGACACGAGACTTAAAAAGGTTTAAAATATGTTTTTTTTTCTTGCGTAAAAATTAAAAGCATCAAATGTCGTGCGTATGTTTTTTTTGAACATTTGTTTACTCAAAAAACAGCCATTTAAATATTTAAGGTTTTTGTAGACTAACTTTTTATGTTTGCTTTTTTTTTAACTGTCGCTTCTTTTTTGCTTTTGTATGTTTACAATCAACCTTCATTTTTGACCAGTGTCCGCCGCCCCTGAAAAAAAAGAAGGAGAAAAAGTTCATCCATTTTAGTTTAGTTTATAAAAAAAACTTTGACCCAAAAATGTCTTGGATTTTAATAGCTCTAATTTTTATTCATTTATTTTATTTTATTGATGGTAATCTATCTTTTGCAACACCAATGAGAGGTTTTTCTTCATCTGCTGAAATTAGATCTGCAGCAATGCCAAGAAGATTTAATAATAATATTAATCCATCACAGATGATGAGTCCTTCTGTAATTGGTGCAATACCGTATCCTGGTGGAACAGGATTTTATCAAACTCCACTTCAAAATCCATTTTTAATACCACTAACGCAATCACAACCATTTGGAAATTTTGGACAACAACCACAAAACATGGGTCCATCTTCATTAGCATCTGTTTTGGGAATCGCTGCACCACGTGGTGGTGCACCACCTCCAATAATGGGACAGCAGCAAGGTGGCAGCAGATGTCCAACTTCACCATTTGCACAATTTTTAAGTAAAGATCAACAGGTTAGATTATCAATTTTTATCAGTGAAAATGCAGTGATAAACAGCTATCTTTATATTTACAGATTTTACAATTTTCTGTTGAAACAAGTTTTATTAAAATCTCTCCTTTTTTTCGGAAAGCTGACTTCTATAGCTATTTTTGGAATTAGAAAAAGCTAGCTTGTTTCGAACCCCTTATTTTTTCTCAAACTTTTTTGAACCATCTTTTTTTCTGACTGTATTTTATCCAATTCTTTCTAGGATGTCCTCCATGAGCTAATAATTGAAGCCCGACGTGTAGGAGCTCCAGAAGCAGAAGTTAAACAATACGTAGAAAAATATGTTAAAGAAATTTTACCAGCTGAAAAGTTTCAAGCTTTTCAAGAAGCGAGTAATGACTTTGATCGAAGGCTAACACTTTATCGTCGTGGAAAACGTGAAACTGGAAGTATGCATTTTTCAGACCCATAAAATATTATGAAAATTATGAATTAAAATTTTAGTTCCACGTCGTTTTGATACTATAACGTTTCGAAATCGTAAAACAAAAAAGCCTCCACAAAAGCTTGAAATAACAGATAAAAATGAATTGTATGATTTTATGGAAGTCCAAAAAGATGCTCGAACTTTGGAAAATTTAATTGAACATCCGTGAAATATTATTGTGAAATTGTGAAAAAATATGTTTGTAAATAATATTGGTGTTTTGTAAGCATTCTTGGTTTTTTTATTTCATTTTTATTAATTAATTTAATCAGGAATTTCCTTTTTTAAAATAAAAATTATTTGGTGATTGTGGAAGAACTTTCCTGAAAAAATTGATAATTTTAATTTAACAAAATATTGAAAAAACCATGGGATTTCATAAATCTGTGGATATTAAAAATCCACATAGATTGACAAAAATTAGAGGTTAATAAAAATTTTAATAAAACTACAGTACGACCGTAATATTTTATTACTATTACTTACCAAAATTCTACAATTGGAAATAAGGGTTTTGGGGGAGTTGTTGCGGCAGAAATTTTTATTGGTCGAATTGGTTGTGGTCGTAAAACCGTCTTTCCCGGCACCATCGAAGATAATTCACCAAATGGTGGCTCTTTTCGATATTCTTTAATAAATTCTTTTGTAAAAAGTACCTAATTTTTAAAAATACAATAATCTAAGATCAAAGATCAAAATATGTTACCCGATCAAGATAATCTTCAACCAAATATTTAATCTTTTTTCGATCTGCTCCATTTTCAATTGCTCTTCGAACAGCTTTCTACAAAAATTAGTTTAATCAATTATTTTGAAATATGTAATTAAATTAAAATTACCAATAAAGGTTTAAAATATTTTGGGGGTAATAATTGACTATAAGGTGAACATGAAATATTTAATTTTTGATATGCCGCAATTTCTGGTACAACTGTTTGCCATTGATCAAGAGTTAATTGCTTTTGTAAATATATATAAATTTTTATCAGTATCTAAAGTGTCAAAGTTAAAATTAATCACTTTTTTAAAATGTGATACTGTAATGATTTGTTATAAAATTTTGGTTACTGTATTACACTCATACTTTAAATATTGTTTAAATAAAAAAATTAAAAATTATCTTTTTAGCTACAGTAATCCTATTACGGTATTTCAAGATTAATGAATGAAACAAACCTGGTCCCGATTTCTTCCATCAAAATTATTTTCAACAATTTTTGATAACTCTTTTTTCTGATCAGAATTTAAATATCTTTCAAAAACTTTTCTTGGACCAATACATCCCCCAATTAAAAAAGTGTTACTTGAATGAAGCATTAAAAAAGTAAGAAAAATTACAAAAATAAAATAATATATTTGATTTCTTCCATATCCAATCATTTGAAAATCTTTAAATTAAAATAAATCTTCTTTTTTGATTGCAAAAAAGAAAACAATCAAAAAAATGTGTGAAAAAGCAAAAAACGGAAATCAAACACAATTATACTTTTTTTTGTGTTTGAAGGACAAAAAAAAAGGGTGGGCGAAATGTTGTTGGCTCTAATTTCACATCCAAAAAAAGAAGAAGTACAAAGAATAATGTCTGCGAGAAAAAAAAGGATTTTTGATTTAAACTGGATTAATCAAAAATTCATCAAAGAAAAAAATGGATGAAGGAAGGTAATTCAAAGAAGAAAAAGAAAAAATATGAGGGAGGAAGGAAGACACCTTTTTTTTCTCCTCCAAAAAATCGACAAATAAATAAATAAATAAATAAATAAATTTTGTATGTTTAAAAAATCGCTGTTGCTTCTTTTTTTTTGCTTTCTCCAAAAAAAACTCAAAAAAGATAAGTTTTTTAAAAAATTGACCAAAAAAGATTTGTATTTGTGATAGCAAAAGCTTAAAAATGCAAAAAAAAAAAAAAAAGGGTAAAAAATAAATTGTTGTTTCAGCTGAAATCTATGAAAGACTTTCTTTTTAGTTTTGTTTTTCGACAAATATTTTTATCTATCGGTCATTTTTCTGCTTTCTTTTTTTTTCGTCAAATTTGAGTACACTTTTTTGGATCCATCTCCCTCCCCACTTGAAAGATTTCAAGGGGATCTTGTCAAAAATTTAATTTTTAAAAAGCTCGTAATTTGAAACAAATCCTTGACTTTTTAAGGTTATTCTTTTAAATATTCTTTGGACATAAATGTATGTAGTTTCAGCTATAACGATTCACTTTATAAAATTCCAAGGCACTGTTATCATTCGAAAATAAAAGTCATTGATAAAAAAGATCGATAAAGCAAATCATTATCAGAGAGAAAAAATACTACATGATTTGAAAAAATAAATTTTCGAATTTTTAAATTTTTACGACATATATAATCTGCACTGTTTCAAAATATAATAAATATTACAGTAGTCAAAACTTGGGGAAATTTACTTGTTAGTAGTTTATTGAAAATTTCTACAGCAGCTACATTGACTATGTTGATACAAAATAAAGTGACTGCAAAAAATATATTCTTTTGATAACAGTAATTTTTGAGCAACATGAAATGTCTTGTTTTATGCCTTTTTTGAGGATTTTGAAATGTTTTTATTGAATTTTAAAGTGTAACTAATATTTAAACGAGTTATGCGTTTGTAAATTACTGATTTTTTTGGTTGACTAAGTCATTCTTTTTTCTCTCATTGATTTTGGCTTTTTGAAAAAGTGTACCGAATTTTCCGGGCCCCAAGTGAAAAAAGCCTTGCATTTAAGTGGCAGCACGGAGGGCCAGCCCCTTCCCTCCCCCCCCTCCCGAAATTGTAGAATTGAATTGTTTTCCTGCATACGTATACGGCCCTGGATGGTCAATGCATGGTTTTTATCTTAACAAATGATTGCTTTAAAAAATCTTGTTTATGCGTACCCACTGAAATTTTTTGCATATAAATGGATTCATTTTTGTTAGACCATTAGATGGAAAGATTTTCGGACTGTTGTAAATCAAAACACTCTTAGATACTTGTTTAATTGTTCCTTTTTTGTTCTTTTGCCTTCCCACAATAGAAAAATTTTTTTTTCTTGGCGCCAAAAACCCTTTTGGCACTTGCTCAGTTTACCCCCCCCCCCCCTTTGCCCACATTTTTTCAATTTTGTACAAGTTCCACACTTTTTGTTATTCACTTTCGTTCATGTGTTTCTAAATAAAATTTTTTTTACATAACTTATGTGAGTGAGCCTTTTTATATTAATCTTTTTATAAAAAATTTTTAAATGAATATTACAATCTCGGTCTTCATTTTTTGAATACCTTTCTGTTTCCCTCTTTTTTTCAAGCAGAAAAACCTTTCAAAAATTTCCGCAAAATTTTTTACCTGAAAAAAGAAAAATGTAAAAATATAACTGATATAATATCTTATAAGATATGTTATAGAGAAATACAGTGCTCCAAAAAAATATGGAAACACCCTTAATTTTATTAAATTTCGTTGTTTTTGGTTCTCTACTAAAATCGTTTGGTGATTCTGATAGTAAAAAAAGTTTGTCAGCTGACATGTTTCAGCGTTTTGGCCAATTTCGATTTTCGGTGTTATCGCAGCGAAAATGCAAAAAGGCCTAAAATCGAAATTTTAGTATACGGTAGCTTCGAAAATTTTTTCGTGTCCACTAGATAGCCCATGTCTCATATAGTCTATATTCCAAATTTTAGGATTTTACATCCGAGCATCTCTTCAAGCCGAGATTGCAAAGATGCATAAAATTGGGAAAAATTGGCAAAAACTCAGAAAAACAGCCATTTCTTTGCAATCTTGATTTGGGTACAACAAATTCATGTGTTGGTGTATTTAAAAATGGAAATGTTGAAATTATCTTTGCAATCTCGGCCTGAAGAGATGCTCGGATGTAAAATCCTAAAATTTGGGATATAGACTATATGAGACATGGGCTATCTAGTAGACATAAAAAAATTTTCTAAGCTACCGTATACTAAAATTTCGATTTTAGGTCTTTTTGCATTTTCGCTGCGAGAACACCGAAAATCGAAATTGGCCAAAACGCTGAAACATGTCACTCGACAAACTGATTTTAATATCAGAATCACCAAACGATTTTTGTAGAGAACCAAAAACAACAAAAATTTGATAAAATTAAGGGTGTTTCCATATTTTTTTGGAGCACTGTATTAAAAATTTATTTAGAAACACATAAAAAAGGATATTTAATGTTTTTGGCGTGTTATTTTTGGTTTATTTTTTTTTTGTTAAATAACTTATCTTTTCATTTTTAGGTCCTCCAAAATGGCAACCTCGAAAGCAATTGGTATTGATTTGGGTACAACAAATTCATGTGTTGGTGTTTTTCAAAATGGAAATGTTGAAATTATTGCAAATAATTTTGGGCATCGAACAACTCCTTCAATTGTTGCATTTAGTCATGACATTAAAAATGTTGGACAATGGGCAAAAGATCGAATGCATCGAAATCCAACCAATACAATTTATTGCATCAAAAGATTAATGGGAAAGAAATTTGATGATCCATCTATTCAAAATGATATCAAAAATTGGCCATTCAAAGTTGTATCAAAGAAGGAGAAAGCTGCAGTGGAAGTTGAATTCAGAGGAAAAAGGGAAAAATTTGTTCCTGAAGAAATCAGTGCATTAATTTTGAAAGAAATGAAAAAAATTGCTGAAAATTATCTTGGTCATCGTGTAAAGGATGCTGTAATTACAGTTCCAGCATATTTCAATGGTGCACAACGTCAAGCAACTATGGATGCTGGAAAAATTGCTGGCTTAAATGTTTTAAGAATCATCAATGAGCCTACCGCTGCTGCTCTTGCATATGGATATAAACAAGATAGAAAAGAAGAAATAATTCTTGTTTATGATCTTGGGGGTGGAACTTTTGATGTATCAATTATTAAAATTCATGATGGTAATTGTGAAGTTCTCGCTGTTGCTGGTGATGGCCATCTTGGTGGAGAAGATTTTGATGATATTCTTGTTAAATATTGCATTGATGAATTTAAGCGTAAACATGGTGATGACGTTTCTTCGAATCCTCAAGCAATTTGCAAACTCAAAGCTGCATGTGAATCTGCAAAAAGATTTTTAAGCAAATCTACATTTGCTCCCATTGAAGTTGATGCACTTTATGCTGATAAAGATCTCAACTGTAAAATTACTCAAGCTCGTTTCAATGAACTTTGTAATGAATTAAGTGAAAAAACTATTGGACCTGTAAAAGATGCGTTGGAAAATGCAAAGCTGACAAAATCTGCTATAAGTGATATCATTCTGGTTGGCGGATCAACTCGACTTCCATTTATTCAAGCTACTATTAAAAAATTTTTTAATGGCAAGAAAATTAAAGCTGATATTAATGCTGATGAAGCTGTTGCATATGGGGCAACACTTTTGGCTGCTTTTTTAACCAACACATTTGATACAAGTATTAAAAATCTTCGTTTATCGGATGTTACTCCTCATTCTCTTGGAACTGAAAAAAGCGTAGATATTGCCGATCAATCATCTAGTGAAGATGCTTCAAATATTACTGTTAATAATGTTAAAAAACGTAAATTGGTTTTTGATATTATTGTTAAACGAAATACTCGAATTCCATTTGAAAAAAAGCGCACATATGTGACATTGAGTGATAATCAAAGTACAATGAATTTTGATGTTCTTGAAGGTGAGGATCCTGTTCCAAAGAATAACAATTTATTGGGAAAATTTGTTTTATTAAATATTACTCCTGCTCCGGCTGCTAAAACTAAAGTTGAATGTACCCTCAAAGTTGACGAAAATGGTGTATTAATTGTTTCTGCAGTGGATAATGCAAACGGAAGTTCCAATTCTCTCAAAATTTTTCCTGATACGGGTCGTTTAACCGAAAATGAAATTGTCCAAATGATTGATAAAATTGATCCTATTGATGTTGTTCTTGATGATTAAACTGGTTTTGTTTTACATCTTTGTATTTTTTTTGTAATAAATTTTTATATTTTTTTAAATTCAAGTTTGTTTTTCATACAGTTTTGCTTTTTTAAAACTATGGTGTACATCAGGGATGTGCGGAATAGTTCCGAGGAACACTTGGGGGTCACATTTTTTCTTAGTAATGAGCAAATACTATTTTTTATAAATATTACATCCTTGAGCTACTTTTTATCGATGCTTATGTCTGTCAAAAACAGAATTTTGATATTTGCTTTTGTTGAAAAATTATAGCGTTATTCCGCCTTTTTTATTCCGCTTTTTGCCAAAATTGAAAAATGTGACCCCCAAGTGTTCCTCGGAACTATTCCGCACATCCATGGTGTACATCTGGGCTGGACAAAACTTTCGTTTCGCGAAAGTTTTGAGGTTTTTTTTCGTTTTGTGTTTCGCGAAAAGTTGAATTTTTTGTACAAAAATAAGTTTACAGAAAAGAAACAGTAAAATCTTTGTACAGCAGCATTGAGTGAAACAACAAATTCCTTCATTTAGATAATTTTTTACACAACATACCCAAAATTTCCACCCTCAAAAATGAAGTCCCAAAAATTCTCATTCAAAAAAATAGCCAAATTTCTGCCCCTTAAACGTCCACGTTTATAATATCAGTAAAATTAATTTTTTTTGGTGTTTCGGAAAAATGTTTTTTCAAGAAGGATGTCTTTCTAATCAATCAGTCGTCGTCAATGATAACTTTTGAATCTTTTTTACTTATTTGATAAAAAGAATATAGAGCAAATCTTCAAGAAAGTACTGAAAAAAAGCTGCATAAAAATTAATGTATTCAAATTGTTTAAATTTTTTATAATTTTGGAGGGGGCATCGACCGTTTAAGAGAAGCACATCATTGATCTTTTGCCACCACCAGCACGACGCGGACCCCCCCCCCCCCCCCCCCTAAATACAGCCTTGGTTATGCATAAATAAATATGTATGCGTTTGAGCAGATATTCTACAGTATTAAATCCTAATCTTTTTATATTTTTTACTTTATTTTATTTAATCTCATTTCTGCAATAATTACAGTAATCCTATACACGTAAAAACAACACATAAAATATACAAAAAATTACCAATAAAAATATATAAATTAAGCAATAGAAGAACCTTTACGAAATTTATTTTTATGAAAATTTAAAAGTCCATTTGCAAAAATATTTCTTAAAGCTTCTTGAGATTCTCGGCGAAGTCGATGATTTATGCGTTCATTGATAAGCACTTGGCGATAAAAATCAATAACAGTAAAAAGCCACCAAACTTCCAAAATTCCTGGAAGTCCTATTAAAATTACCAAAACAATCGCCGATGGCCACATAATCTTTCCAAAAGAAGCAAAAATTAAAATTGAAGTACAAATAATTGTTGAAATAAATGCATAAAAAACTTGCCAGGCCAAATGTGGCAAAACGTATGCAGCTTTAATTTTAATAATGGCATAAAATAACATTAAAATTGAGATTAAACATGTTAAGAGTACTGTAAAAATGTATGGTTTAAAAAAATTGAGAACCGAATGTTTAAATTTTAAAAAAATAATTTAATAAAAATTTTATTAAATTATCTTTTTAGAAAAGGGTCTTTTGAGACTCAAAAATAAATAGATACAAAAAATGTGAATAAAAATGATGTGTTTTTTTGGGAACCATGCAAAAAACATGTTAAATAAATTTATGGGAAAGAAAAAACTTACTAAACATTTCTAATAAAAATAATGGCACAGAAAAGAATACAAATGATCCATCCGTGACGTAAAAATGATTGTTGGTGGTTCGATGAAGGAGATCTGGAGCTTGAAGGATTAAAATTGAAACAATTGCAAGTTCAAGAATGCAAATTAATTTTATTGACATTGTTAGAGTCATGGCACCGCAGAAACATCCAGGCTAAAAAAGAGAAGAAAAGGATTTATTGGTAAAATGATAAGAGAAAAATTACAGTAATCTACAGTAATAATAAAAAGTAAGAGTTATAAAAATTATAATTTTTGGATAATTTATAAGTTTGAAAAAAGATTTGTCGAAATCCAGCGAAAGTTTTTAAATATTAGCTTTCTCAAATTTAATAACACATTTTCCAGAAATTCAAAAAATTGAAAATTCTACCGTACAACTTCTTCAAATTCCCAAACCGTTCAAAAACAAACAAACCTTCTCAAAATGTACATCAACTTTTTTATCATCCACTTTTTTCACAGTTAAATCTGCCTTTGTTGCAAATGCAACAATATGACATAATTCAACATCAACATTTCCATCATGTCTTGTCAAAGGTTGATTTGAAGGCCGAGAGCTCATTGACATTGCTAATTTTTTCTGTTGCTTTCTATAAAATATACTAATTTTAGCTACCATAAACTTCAACAAGTTTTTTAAAAAAATTGTAAATTTATATAAAAAACGAAAAACATGTTTTTCGATAAAATAGATTTGAAAAAAGATATTTTAAAAAAACAAACCACTAAAATTCGTAGCTTTTTTTTTAAAATTTTATTGAGTGAGATATGTTTTAAAAAAAAGAAATTTAAGAAAATGACACATAAGGCTTCAAAAAAAGATAAAGACGAAGAAAGGGGGGGGGGAATGGAAGAAGGCATATATGGGAAGAAGACTTTTAAGGGGGGGGGGGCATGATTCAGAAAATGCCGCCGCATAAAACTTTCTTATAAACGAAGTGTCAAAATATTAAAAAATAAAAGAGAAGCGTGAAAGATTGGGGGGCATTTTTTATTGATATATGTCTTTTGAGAATTGGATTCTGCTGCTCCGAAAAAAAAGAAAGAGAAAATGATGTGTTCAAAAACTATGATGAAAAAAAAACTTAAAAAGAGCAAAAAATCTTAAAATTTTGTTTGCCAAAATGGCAATCAAAAAGAATGCAGCTCCCTAAAAAAACGAACTTTTTTGACGTAATTAGTTAAAAGCTTAAAAACCGATTCATTCAAGTGTATATATTTTCTTATGCCAAAAAAATATGGCATTTTAAAAAAATATTTGTATGCCAAGATTCTGAAAGAAAAACAGAAAAAAAAGGTTTGGCATTTTTATCCATTTCCATTATTTTTTTTGGAAAGAAGAAAAATAGATTTGTTATAACAGATTTTTAAAAGCCTTTAATCATCGTTTTTGGAAAAGCAAGCAAAAAAAGTATGCAAAAAATGAAGGAGGACGAAAAGACTTCCGGCACCAGACGATAAATTGGTTTTTTTTTTGCAAAAAAAAAACAGGAAGAAATTGATGCTTGAAATTTTCAAAGGGCATTCTTTGAAACTTTAGTCAACGTGATTTTGGAAAAAATTTCATTTAAAACTGATGTTAAAATTGATAAGTGTATTATTACTTGATAACTTGATTAGTTGGTTAAATCTAAAATTTAACAGTAATTTAAACAGTATATTAAAGTAATTTCGAGCAAAAATAAAAGTTGGAAAATCACATTTGAAAATTTTTATTTATAAATATTGCAAAAATTTTTACAAAAAATACAAATAGTTTTTTATTTATTTGAGCCTATTTTTGCAGCTTTTCAAAAAAAGTAAATTCAAAGATATAAAAATTTTTTTTTATAAAAATAATTTTCCTCAAACATTTTTAAAAACCTTTAAATTTCCCGAAATTTTGTGGAGCAACTTTCTTTGAACCTTGAAAAACAACAAAAATGGCACAGAAAAAAATTGAACAATCAAAGGTTAGTTTTTTTCACCCATTTTTAAAAAAAAGATATAATTATTTTTGGTTATTTTTGAACATTCAAAAAATAACAATGAACAAAGTTTTTAAAATTATTACTTTTTTAAGAACTTTTTTATGAGTTTTTTTATTTGAAAAATAAAAATTGCACGATTTTCGTTCAACAAAAATAAGTAAAATAAATATTGAAAATTCTTTTATTCGTTCGTTTCGAGAGAGTTGAGCGAGAAAAGGCAAACTTGTATGTGTAAAAGTTACGTCATTCTTAAATTAAACTGTACTCAACCGAAAAAATTCCAAAGTTTTGAGTTCTGTTTTTTTTCTATTTGTGGGAGTTTTGGCACTTGGGAAAATAAAAAAGAATTGAAAAAATCTTTGATATTTTTTCAAGCAAACATAAAGTTTTGGGAAAATGCCAAAAACGAAACAAAAATGATAAATTATGGCACTTGAGTAATATTTTCTTTGGCAATGAATTTTTCAGTATAAAAGGGCAAAAGTTACAGTATGAATAAGTCCAGCAATGTACTTATACTATTTGGAGTAATACTAATACTATTACTACAGTATGACATACTGTTATTTCAGTATTATCTCATCCATTTCAGCATTTAAAAATTTGAAAATATATTTAGCCGAAATGAGGTGGATCTACAAAAATAACGTCTAATTCAAAGATTCAAAGAATACAAAAAGTTTAGATAAAAGTAACTTCTTCACAGTTAAAATCGGCCCTTTCAAATTCCAGCATTTGTGTCGAAACTCCTGATAAAAATAAATTTATTAGCTGTGCTATTTTTTAGGCAAATATTTAGTTTAGTCTTTTTATATATTGTAGTAATTTTTATTAAAATACCTTTTTTGATATTACTGTACTTTTTTTTTGTAATAAATACCCAATTTTCTACCGTAACACTGATGGCTTTCAAACAATGGATTTTTTTTAACATTAACATTTTTGTTTTATTTTTTTATTGATACTTTTTAAATGAAAATGTTTTTATTTAATGAAAACAGTTAAAACCGTTTTCCATAGTACTATTTTGGGCTCTGAAAATTTACCCTTCTTAAAACCGTCAAAAAAATGCATCTAAAAAATGTTATTTAAAATTTTTAAACTAGTGTTTATTGATAGGCAACGATGAATTTATAAATACTTTTTTCCCCAAAAAAATTTGAAGAACTTTCATCGAAAAAGTTATCAAATTTTTTCAATCACTCATTTTATTTTTTTTCTAAAAAAGAGCACTTTTTTTCTTAAATTAAATTTTCAATTGCTATCTTAAAATATTTTTTATTGAAAAATAATTGCAAAATAAATAAAGGTGCATGATTATTGTTTTTTTAAAACAAGCTTGAAAATGATGTATGCATTTTTTGCTGCAACATAGCTGCTGCTGCCAGAACTATATCGGGGATTCCTCGTGGAAAGTTAATTTTGGTCTTAAAAGACGTGGAAAAGGTCCAGCAACAATTTATCCGTGAAACCTAAGACGCCCCGGGACGCCCCCGGGGGTTTTTTGAGGATTTTCTGAATCTTGTAATTTTTGGTTTTTCACAAAAATGCATTTTGTGCATTCCCAAATGCGAATTACTCTTTTTTTCTGTCATCAGCTGTTTCAGCAGGTTCTTTTCTATATATATTGATAAAAAAAAGAAGAAAAACAATTTAATTTTATGCTTAAAACTGATTTCCAATTAACAAACAAAATTTGCAAAAAAAAAATTTTTCCTTTTTTGAAGCGTTCACTATCGTTTCACAGTCGCCAAAAAGTGTCACAACGGAAAAATTGCGTTCGTGCAAAGACAATACAGCTTTTGCACTGTTTTTTTGCAAAAAAAAAGAAAAAAAAGTTTTTTTTTGTGACACTTTTTGGCCACTTTGGTAAACGGAGAAAAAATAAACGGAGAAAAAATAAACCGGAGAAAAAATAAATTTATTTTTACTGCGGAGAAAAAATAAACGGAGAAAATATAAACGGAGAAAAAATAAACTTTTAAAACCGAAAAAAAATAAATATTTTCTCCTAGTGCTTTTTTAATAATAGCTGTGATAAATAAAGCTAATAAAAGGCCATGAGCTTTTTTAAAAAGTTTTTAAATAATTTTAACTCCGTTATTTTTAATTACAAATTGTTTCCACTGCTTTTTGAAAGTTGAATAATGGATGGTGAAAATATTCAAACTTTTGCTGTCGGCGATAAAATTCGAGTTTCAAATGAAACGTACAAAATTCCTGTTGCTCAAATTGGTGGGTACGAATTTAAATGGTCACATGTTGGTAAAACTACTGGAATACATTACTGGAGGTGCATAAAGTATGTTTAACGTCTTATCTTTCATTATTTTTATAAATATTGGAAATTCATATGAAGCTTGGCATCGGGCTTTAAAAATTTCTCTTCCATCAGAACATCCTGGAATTTGGAGATTTTTAGAAGTCATGAAAGAAGAATTTATTTTATCAATTAATGCTGCAAGTGAAATCGATCCTCGAAATGCTCGATTGTCAAAATATCAACAAATTTCTGCAGATCTACAACGATATCAACAAGGTTTTATGGCTGGAAATATAGCAATTATTCGATTCCTTGCTCAATGTGCCCATAAAATTAAATTTGGATCAAATTAAATATTTTTTGTTTTTATTGTTTTTTTTTGTTCCGCTAAATAAAGTTTATTTTTTCTCCGGTTTATTTTTTATCCGTTTATTTTTTATTTTTACTTTTTCTCCGTTTATTTTTTCTCCGTTTATTTTTTCTCCTAGTGCCGGCGACTTTTATAAGGAAATGAAACGATAGTGCGTTCCAAAAAACGGTCTGGCATTTTGTGGTTAGTGCACGTGTCTATGCTGCCTCCTCTCTTTCCCCTTCTTTTTTTTCACTATGTTGCTCGAGCCTCGAGGCAAAAATGAGTGCTTTTTCTTATTCAACATGCAACATGGACAACGTTACGTTACTCTGTTGCTTTTTTTTTACATTACGTTTTTTAAAGTCCCCTTTTAAAGGACACGGAGAAAAATCGAAGAAGGTTTCCCCCCTCTTTTTTTTTGTTGCATTCATTTAAAAAAAAATGACCGCTGTCAAATTTTTTTTCACGAACAAAAAAACATGTCTTTGAAAAGACATTTTGAAAAAGAAAAGGTTTTAAAAAGTGGATATCGATAATGAGAAGAAGAAGAAGAAGGAAGGGGAAAAACTTGTATCGATCGTGGTGGTTTTCTTTAATTACATTAGATTCTATCTAGATTCTTGTTTTTGGGGTTTAATGAAATTATATGTGCATAATTGTGTGTGGTTGTTGCATTTCGCGAATTTTTTTATTTTGTTTTTCATTCATGTTCAAAGTTCATTTTTTGCTCATTTTGTATTATTCATATATATTATATTTGTTTTAGATGTTACTAACCTTATCTCTTATACATTTTTTCTAACTTCAACAAAAACAAAACCGACGAAAAAAATCATCTCAATATGTTTACAATAACGGATCCAGTGGCAAATTTTCTTGTTCGGTTACGGCCGCTTCCAAGAATATTATTTGTGTTATTTGGGGCTGTCCTTATTCATTTATCACTTGGAACATATCATACGTTTGGTAAATATTATTTCTTGTTCATTTTGTGAAATTATATAGGTATCCATTTTAGGAAATATGCTACCATATCTTGCATCTTATCTTAGAAATCATACAGATCCTGAAGTAAAAATTGAACATTTAATGTGGATTCCAACTTTTCAAGGATGTTTCCCATTTGCAATGATTATTGGCGGATTTTTATCAATGAAACTTGGGCCGCGTTTTGCTGCTGCAATTGGATGTTATACAATGGCGTAAATATTTTGTTTGGTCTTTTTTCGCCTTTTTATCTTATGATGATTTTTAGATTTGGAGTATTTCTATCATATTATACAATAAAAATGTCATATGGTTTGTTCTTAGTTACTTATGGCTTCATGTTTGGCTTAGGGCAAGGAATCGCGTATGTAGTGGCAGTGTCAACCGTAATTAATTGGGCGCCAGATAAAATTGGTCTTGTTAGTGGAATTGTTGCTGCTGGATTTGGACTATCTTCATCAATATTTGCTCCAATCCAAACAAGAATGATAAATCCTGAGAATAAAGCTGCAAGTACCGATGGGTGAGAAAATGAAAGAGAGATTTAAAAGTTGTTAATCGTTGAAACTTTTTAATTCTAGATATTTTACTGATGAACATTTAATTAATCGTGTACCTGATACATTTATTACATTATCAATAGTATATTTTGTTATGCAAACTATTGGCCTTATATTTATTTGTGATCCACCGGCAGAGGTTTGTTATTTAAATTTTTATTATTGATTTGTGTTAAAAAGCTAACAAAAAATTATTCAAATTCAAATTGATACCATTTTTTGTAGTTTGTTCGAAAACATTTTTCGGATACAGCAATTATTGATATGGCATGGCTGTCAAAGCGTCGAACACGATGGCAAAGTAATAATAATGCTACAGCATCAAAAAAGGATACCATTTTTTCTGGTTACAGTTATTCACAATTATCTGTTAATGTTGACGATAGTGATGATGATGATGGTGATAATAATAGTCCAAAGCGAACAACGGTATTTTATCCGATGTCATTGTATCATTATTCTTGTGGCTTTCTTTGTGGTGGTGGTTGTATATCCATTTAAGCCAAAAAAAAACACAGCAGCTTAAGCTTCATCTAACATTTCTTTTATTTTCTTGCGCTTTTAACTGCTGTATATATTTTAGTATTTTTTAAATAGGTTGTTTAACTCAAATTTGATATATTTTAGGGAAAGCGAAAAAATTCTGTTGATGATAATTTGGTTCCATGTTCAGCAGCAGTAACCGCTATTGAAGCAGAAGAAAGTGATGATGATTTATTGCAAACTGTTAAACCTCAACCATTATCTCTTCGACCATCTGAAGTCTTAAAAAGTTCAACATTTTATTGGTTATTTATTGCATTATTTTGTTGCTCTTTTTATGGAAATCTTTTTTACAATCTTTACAAGGTACAGTAATCCATTATATCTTTTAATTATTATCTTTATACATGTATATATTTATATTTTAGACATTTGGTGAAACATTTATTGAAGATGATATGTTTCTTGCAATTGCATTTAGCATTGGCACAGTAGCAAATGCGGCAGCAAGAATTGGTTGGGGATTATTAACTGATAAAACAAGCTTTCAAGTTGCTCTTTCATCAGCTTCTTGCCTTGCCACGGCACTACTTCTTACAATGCCATTAACAGCTGTTTTAGGAAAATATATGTATCTTTTATGGGTATCTATTTTTGTGATATATTTTTAGAATGTTTTTAAATATGTTTTTTAGTTAACATTAATGTTTATTTGTCTTGCTGCAACTCATGCATTATTTATTACAGCAGCTGTTCGATGTTTTGGTACACAATATAAAGCAACAAATTATGGATGTTTAATACTTTCAACGGTTTGCTTTTTCTTCTTTTTGTTTTGATAATTTTATTTTAAAAAATAATTTTTTTTGGGATACTGTAACTATCATGTAATTTTATTGTTTTTACATTGTATCTTTTTCAGACTCTCAGTGGTATTCTTTTATCAATCAGTACATCATCATTACTTTCGATAATTGGATATAATTGGACATTTATAATTTCGGCTGCATTCCCATTTACTGCATTTATGATAACTTCCGCCATTCGTATTACCCCGCAAGGACATCTCATTATTTGAAATATAATCTCATTATCTGTTTGTATCATTATATTACTATCACCCATTTTCTGTCTGTTTCTGTCGTTTAATGTTTTTTTTTGTCTAGTCATATCTCTTTCTTCTTTCCCGTTTCTTTGGATTTCTGTTGTGCTTATTTGTTATTCGGGTTTCTTTCTTTTGTTATAGCTAGCTTAGATTCTGTTCAGATTTTCTTTTTGTAAAAATACTTATTTGTTTTGTACTTATTTTGTTTTATTTGAAATTAATGAAAATTATTATTAACAATGAAAAGAATAAATTTTTGAATCTCTTTTTTTGCGAAAAATTATATGTTGCTACAGTAACCTGAAAAATTTATGATTACTGTAGCAGATACGGTAATTAACAATTAATCAATTTTATATATGTAAAGAAAGTTAGAGCAACTTTTGTATATTTATTATTTAATAAGGAAATCCAGAATCTGCAATTGTAATATGTTCTTTCTCTTCATCAGAAGTTGGAGTCAAAATTCTTTTATCTAAAATCTTTTGAATCTTTTTTGCTCCGCACAATTCTGCGAGTGCCATTAAATGAATCGGTTCAGCAACCGCCCGACGACTTCTTAAACTTAATTTAATGACATTATGTTGCCAGGCAAAATATATTTCAAAAATAAATGTTATAATTGAAATAGTTAATCCAAAAATGATTACCAAAAATATCCCAAATGTTGTAATTAAACTTAAATTTTGTGTTTTTGAAGAAATTCCCATTGCATCATCTTCATTACATTTTGATAAATTTCCAATTTTATTATTTTCTGTAAAATATTTGTTATATACTTTAATTACATAATCAATTTGCATTTTAATTGCAGGATTCCAAATTTTTGAAAGTGTTGAATTTTTTTGAAATACAAAATATGCCGCTTTTTCGGGAAGGCCCTCGCTGACATACACTAATCCGCAGCGTTGTTTACTCATTTGCATTGCAAGAGAATCTTCTTGAATTGGAAAAATATATCCTCCAAGTTCAACATAATCCAAGACATCATTGACCGAATCCGCCACAACAATTGGATTGCCAGCAATTGCAGCTCGAAGATCTCGAAAATGTGCCGATTCCGAATAGGCTAACTGTAATGAGAAATAAGTGGGTTACAGAAGGCTTTAAGATAATGCAGGGAAATTTTATAGTTTTGTTAAGATAGAGGCTTGCTAATGGATTTTATATATCCCGGATATATTAAATCCGTAGATATGAGAAGTCAATTTAAGTAACTCTTAAAGCCGTTTTTACACAGTTTTTTTCAATGAGATAATGTCACATAAGTGGATATTATAAATCCAAAGGGATCCACTGGATATACGATATCCCTAACATCATTGATTAGTCGTATCTCAGTCAATACACAAATATGAGATGTAGGTTTTTTTTTATATTTTGCATAATAAGATATATAAAATCCAAAGGGATATACGATATCCCAACCTTTATAAAATCAAAGAAAACAACTTACATCTTCAAAATACCAATTTCCAATATAATTTGTGATAATTTTATATTCTCCACTTGCCACCAACTTTATTACATCATCCGCAGACTTAAATGGATCAGTATTGGGGGGAGCAATGATTGATGAAAGTAGCAATTGCTGATATAATGCCATCATAACCTTTGCTTGAACAAGTGAAAAAATAATTACTGCTAAATTTCCGCTAAAACTTTTCATTACAAAATCGTCTCGTTGATTCAATTGAACTTTTACATATCTCCAAATTACCTGTAAATAAATAAAATTACAGTAATCCCAATTAAATCAAAAAAAAATTCTAACATCAAAAGGATCAAAAAATTTTCGTTGATTCATTTTACATTCAAATTTTGAAATTAATATTGATGAACATGTTTGAAGGATGAAGGCTGCGACCATGGCAAGCCAAATCCAAAATGAAAATGCAGTAAAAGCATTCCAAATACTGTTGGATAACATTGGTTTAAGCCTTTTTGCGACATATATTGGTTTAACCTTAAAAAAGCTGGATTGAAATTTTGAAGCTTCAAAAATATTTTTTTAAACCAATGTTTCACCGATTCCCTTCTATAATTCCTTTACTTACATTATAAACACTATAACTATACGAAAAAAATCTTCCTCGAAGTTGTGTTAATTGATAAAGAAGACAAATAACATCGGCACTATTATTTGATAAATATCCAAGTGTTCCTTCCCAGGTATTATTAACCTAAAAAATTTAATTTGAATACTTTAGCTTCTGTAATGGAGTGAATATTACATATGAGCCCCAATCAACAAATCCATCGGGAGCTGTTGTAACAATTGGATCAATATCATATCCAAGATAATCAATAATTTGTTTTAAAATTTCAACGGTCCATCCTGGAAAGGGGCAACTAATTGTTGGATCAAGGGTTGGAAATCTTGGACAATTGCTAAAAGCATCTGGAGCATTTCGGGCAAATACCACACGAATCTTTTCCCTCACTGTTCCGTTCATTGCTTTTTTTTGGATAAAAGAAAAAGAGAATTGGATTTATTAAATCCATTTTTTTTGCAGAGTCCAAAAACCAAATAAACCTTCTTTTTTTGCAACTCCTTCATTTCCGTAATTTTATACCTAAAAAAAGGAAGCCGGAAACGTCTATTTTTTACTTTAAAAAGTTTTAAGTGCATGTGTCTGAAGGCATGCCTTCATTTAAAGAGGGAAGCAAAAAATATGATTTCTTGACTATTTTTGGAAGTAACAAATGTTTTTGTGTTGAAATTTTTGAGAGTATTTTAAATAAACAAAAAAGAGATTTTTCAAGGGCATTTTTTATGAAAAAATAACCAAAAATTCAGTCAAATTTTATCAAACTAAAATCACTTTTTTGAAATAAAAGAATTTTATTTTGTTCACTTTCAATTATTTCAAAAGTTTATTTAAAAACTGGATAACTTTTGACTGTGCAGAGATACGGTTGTAGAATTAAAGGGGGAGACGCACCTCTAATAAATTTTTTTGTTTGACATTGATTGGAGGTCTCGACGCGAATCAGTGCTCATTGGAGCTGTTTTTTTTATTCTTTGGAGCTGCAAAATGTCAGACAAAAAAAACAGCTCCAATGAACCCTGATAAAAAATTTGTTAGAGGTGCGTCTCCCCCTTTAAAAAATTCAAATTCTACGACGAAAATTACCTTGCAGGAGAAAAAAAATAGCATATCTCCGATGAGTTTGAAATTCTTTTGCCGGGTTTCCAATAAACTCGAAAGAATGGGTCTTAAATTGATTACTGTAAAAAATTTAAAGGATTGTTTTATTTTACTGCTGAATATCGGTGTTTTTGTTAATTTTTAAATACATAAAAATTAGCAAGATCACAGTTTTTTGTATAATTTAAATGGAGCTAAGAAAAATTACATTTTGTCGCACTGTATATTTTGAAAACAACAATTTTTGACCAATATCTTTTTTATTATCGCAAAATAAAATAACACTAAAAAACGTTTAAACAATAAAATAAAACAGGGAAAAAAAGAAAAGTAATTTATCCAAAAAAAGTTCCAGCAAATAAAAAATTAAATTTTTTATCTGCAATAATAAATAAAAACGGATGATCAACGGTAAAGGATTTTGGAGGAGGATGTATTCCAGACGTCCAATGAAAAAGAACACCTGTAAAAGCGGCAGCTTCACAACCATTTTCATCGATTTTAATAAAAGTTTTGTGAACAATATTTGACAATTTTATTTTTTCTTCTTTAGAAATTCCAGAAAAATTAGCATTTTCGTTAAAAGCATCTTTGATTCCAAGGGTTTGAAGAGTTTTAACAAGATTAAAAGAAGATTTAATTTGAAACTGTGGAAGTTTGACATTAACATTTGTCCAATGTTGTTGTGCAGCCAAAGATTTTTGTAATTCCGATAAATCCATTCCATTCATAACTTTTTGAAGACCAAAACGTTCCTTCGGCAAAATAATGTACATTGTTGCTTCTCTCTCTTTATACGGTAATCCAATAATTTCATATTCATCTGTTTCAAAATATTCCAGATATAAACGAGTGTCTTGAGACATCATTTGAACCTTTGTAATTTTTTTAGGGGAAGAATAAAAATCTGCTTCAAAAGTTGCCCAAAATATGTTTTCCCAATCTGCTTTAAAATAAATTGCATTGATAGAAATCATGGAAGTGTTAGAATTAATGGCAGAAGGGCTCATAAAATTTAGAAATCTATCATTTGTAGATTTTGCAACAAATTTATTAATTTTCTTTGCAGCATCAGAAGGTTGCCGAAAATCAATTTGTTCAAATTCATTATTATAATATTTTTTCATTTCATCAAAATACCTTTGTTGAATTTTAAGATTATTTTGAAAATATATTCGATTCACAGATTTAAGGCGTATATTTTCGTAGGATTTTGAATAATTTAAAAATGATGAAAAATACGGATGAATTTCTTCCTCGAAAATTCCTTTGGCAATTGTATTTCGAATTTCGGCAGCTGTATTTTCTTTTGCTCCAAGATATGCCATTGCTAAAGCGATGAAGATGGAAATTGGAGATAAAATTGTTGAAGAATTTATTCCATTTATTCGGAGAAGATTCATTGTAAAATCCGCTTGGGAATTTGCCATTGTAGAATTCAAATTATTTGATTCCCATTGGCATTGCCCGATACACTGGGACATTTTTAACTATTTTAAATTTAATTTACATACAATACAAAATATATATAAGCAAAAAAGAAGAATCAAAATGAACTTTTTATAGAATGAATGATTTTTGTTTTGTTTTAATGAGTTTCTTTTATAGAAGATTTTGTTGTTGCTGAAGAAATTGTTTTTAAAAATATATTCCCGAATATAATTTACGGGCAATTTTTAGGGGCAATTTCTGATCCCTTAGGGGCCTAGTGGATCATCTCATTCCAAATACAACCCTCAGATGTTTTAGAGCTGATAACAATTAGGCCCTCAAGAGATACGAAAAAACCTTGATATATATTCCTTTGGAATTTCTCTTAACGATTAGGGTTATTAAACTAAATAGGCCACGACCACATGGTAAACGGAACAGACCCTTTAACAAATTTTTTACTAGACTTTTTCTTGATGGCTTTGACTCGACCGGTTCTCATTGAAGCTGCAAAATGTCAAAAAAAGAGCAGCTTCATTGCACACTGAACAAAAAATTTGCTCGAAGTTGTACCTCCTTTTAAATTATAGATAATTTAAAAATTTTTCTACAACTTAAGATTTTATCTCTCAAATGATAAATATATTTTTTTGATAAAAACTTTTATTGTCAAAAAACAAATATAATACAAAAAAAATGTTTTACACAATTACGAAGTAAATAAATATCTGCATTGATTCAAAACCATAAGACTTCCATTCATTTGATTTTGTCCCGGATATGAAATTACCAAATTAACATAATTATCACAGAAGAAAGGAATTTCAACAATTTGATCAATAATTGCATCAAGACGACTTCGATATTCAACAGAAATTGAATTATTAAATTTTAGAGTAGTTGTCATAGATTTATTTTTCTAAAAATAAATTTTCGATTAAAAATAGACACCGGCAAGTGAAAAAAAAATTTCGAAAAAATAAAAAATTTTGCTTTATTATAGTACTTTTGGGCCTGAATAAGAATAATTTAAAAACAAAAAATTAAAAAAATTAAGTAAAAGCGCCGAAAATGCCATCTGAAAATTCCAAAAAGCAAAATTTTTTGGTTGAAAAAAAGACATTTTTTCTTTCCTTTTTTTGCAACAAAAAAAAAAAATTTCCTTTATGCTTTTGAAGGACGCGTCGCCAAAAACACCTTTTTTAGGCGATTTTACATGGAAAAATGTGGGTTTTTGGGGTATACCATTTTTTCGCTCATTTTCGCGCATTGGTGGTAAAAATCTTGGTAATAAGAAAAAAATTCTCTATCGAATTATATAAAATTTGGAAAAAAGCAGATTCAAGCCCGCTTTTTGTAGTTGAAACGATACAGTAATTTTGCATTTTCGGCGCTTTGTCCAAGGCGAAAATTTTTTTTAAGTTGCATATTCGGAATCAGCGTAAAAAATTACATCTAGTAGGTCTGATTATTAGGTTGTTAATTAAAATTTTATTTTTCATACTGTAACGAAAAAATGACCAAAAAAGGAAAGGAAAAATGTTTGCTTGCCAGTGTCTAATTAAAAAAAAGAAAAAAAAACTTACCTTTAAATATTCATAAAATTTTTCAATGTCAAAAACATCCGAAATATTTTCCATTTCAAATTCAGTAATATTTGAAAAATGTGGAATTTTTAAAAATTTTTCTACAGTATCTTTTGAAATTTGTACAAAAGTGTTTTTTCTAAAATTGTTAATGATTTAAAGGTACAAAAAGATTTTCAAAAAGCTTACAAAGAAAAACGTTTAACAGCTGGAAAATTTGAAATTATCATTTCTAGTGATGCTACAGTATCCTTTTCACATTTAATAGAAACATTTGTAACAGAAATCTTTTTAAACATTGAAAAAGTAGGAAATAATTCTTTGAAATTAATTGTTTGATTTGAGATAATTAAAGAAGTATTTTTGATTGAATTCGATTGATAAAGGTGGGGAAAAATAAATGATAGATTTTGAAGGTTTGAAATTATTGGAGAAATTGTGAGATTTTCGATTATCCATATTTTATAATTTGAAGGAATTTGTTTTAGATCAAATATTTGATATTTAAGTTGCAGCTGATCACTTCCATACCAGACACACCACTGAACATCAAAATATACGGACTCAAAAATTAGAATTGGATTTTTGACAAAAAAATATTTGCAACATTTGATTAATTTTTGATACATTTTAGGAGTTGTTGGATTTTTTGCAATATAATACATGATCGGATCGGGAAATGCAGGTTTTCGATGGCAGCAATTTTGAGAAGATGGAACAATTTTTTTTTTACAAAAACATTTAAATATTGAAACAATTAATTGATTTAAATATGGAGCCATGGTTTTATTGGTACACAAAAATTGTTGAAAAATGTTTTTTTAAAAAATTTATTTAAAAAAAATGCACTTAAAAAAATTTAATCATAAATTTTGGAGGTCATTTTTCACCTTTTGTTTTTATTCATTTAAAAGTTGTTAAAAATTTTTTGACAGCTTTTGTCATTTTTAAATTGTTTTTTTTTTCATACTGTATTATTGATTTCAAACAAAAAAAATCTTCTTTGAATTAAAAAAAGTGTGTAATTTGTTACTTTATTGCTTTAAGAGACTGTCTACCAGAAAATCTTAAAATTTCACATATGAGCGGACCACACAATTTTACTTTTCGAATTTTTTTTTTGTTTCGCTCAATTTTAAAAATCTGGTAGACAGTCTCTTAAACAATTATTTATTTAAATAATAATTAAATGTATAAAACTGTAATTTAATAAAATGCAACATTTAATTTGTTGCCTTCATGGTAATGCCCCCAATAAAGTACATACATATTTCTTGGAGTATTTAATTAATTTTTAATTTAATAGTAGCTTAAATAAGGTAGCATTTTAACAAAGAGAATTTCTTTGGCAATCTTTTCAACTTTTTTTAGGGCAAATTTCCAAGAATAATATTAAAAATTCATTTAAAAAAAATTAAAATTTTCTAACTTCATTACGGTACTTTATTATCGGTTAAAAATTTTATTTTACACATTTAAATAAAAGTAAATTAATTACGTAAAAATTAAAGTTTGACGAATTTATTTTGTGAGAAAAAAAAGAAAATAGGTTTAAAAATGTTTAAAAAACAGTAAATTTTAAATCATTTATACGGCCGTAATAAAAAGTAAAAAAGAATAAAAGGGGGCATGCTGTTTGAAGACCTGAAAATCAGGACTTCTTATGCTCCAGTGTTTTGTTTAGCGGATGAAAATTTGAATCGCTACAGGACCAAAACATTAAAAAAAAGTAAAGAGCCCGCCCTCTTTAATTGCTTGTAAAGATAAAATTCATTCGTTTAGCATTTTGTAAGTTACTGATCATGAATTGGTTTGAAAAGATGGATGAACAAATCATCAAGTTCAATAATAATGTTAGTAATTTGATCTTCATGTTGACTTTTTGAAAAGAATTTATGATCAGATGCAATACATGTCCATGATCCACCGAGTTTTTTGTTCATTTTTTTTGTAATTTTTTCACATATATAAGAAAAATCACGGCCGTTTACTTCAGTGTGAAGTCTAACACTATCACTGATAATTTTCCAATAAATTTCAGCATCCGCATTACAAGTAGAAATTGTAGCTTCACGAATTTGTTCTGAACTGTAAATTTTTGGACCAGCAGGAGCAGGAGCAGGAGCAGGAGCAGGAGCAGGAGCAGGAGCAGGAGCAGGAGCAGGAGCAGGAGCCATTTCAACATCATTTTCACTTAAAAATTATAAAAAATTAATGGAATGCAAATCTATACTTTTCTTGTTGCTCTATTCATATTACGGGGGAAGCGGCATTTCTAACTATGCCTCAAATGTTTTGAATTTCAAAATTTGAAACATTTGAAACATTACAAAAAGGACACACGACCTTTCAATATTAAAAATTTACTCAGTTCAGTTGCGACAAAAAAGTATTACATTCGATAGATTTACCATTGAATTATATAAAAATGTTATTTGCCATATCGCCAAGGACGTCCGCAGGGGGGGGCACGTAGGGCACGTGTCTTGCGTGATATTAAAAGCGATTTTTTGTAAGAATCGACTTTTTTTCCATTTTCGTAGCATTCTGAAAAATTAAAATTTTGGGATTGAAGGCACATTAGCCGTTTTTACACCAAATCGAGGTCGGAGATCACGATTTTGAACCAGGGATGCCAAATGCGGCGGGAAAACATGGCCGTCCGCCGCCGGCGGCGAAAAACAGGGCACCGTGCCGGCCTGCGGCCTAAAACTATTGGCCGGCCGGCCGCGTGGCCTATATTTTTTCTTTTTTTGTATGAGAAAAACAAAGAATTTCAAAAAAATCGTCGGCCGTGCCGGCCGCCGGCGAAAAAAACCTTGCCCGCCGGCCGCCCGCATTTGACATCCCTGTTGTGAACTATATTTCGCTCGAAAAGGCGTGCACGCCGAGTTGCGGCGTGGCGCGCCATATCCCAAAATTTTATTTTTTCACACTGCCAAGCAAAAGTCGAAAATTACAAAATTCGCTTTTAAAAATGTAATAGTTTTGGCTACAATTTTTTTTACAACTCAACTAAAAAATTTTTTCGTGCTGAAAATTTGAGAAAAAAGTGACACAAAAATTACAAAAATAGGAACGTAGCCATCCTTATATCATAAACACCATGTTATCAGTGGCATATGAAATCTTACTTGATATTTTCCACTTGAGGAGCCACAAGTTGATCCTCAAAACCGTAGCATGTATGATCACGTTTTACATAAAATTTCCCATTTTTAAATATAGCCCGCACAGTTTTTCGTTTTGTAATACAAGCCATGCATCTCCAATAATTACCACTATATTTTGAGTACCTTCGTACAAGGTTTGTATTTGTGCCAAATTCTTGAATGTGTACTCGACAATCTTCTTTTTGTCGATTGTTTGGATAAAGACGAAAGTTATCAGCTGTGAATTCTCTCCAATCGGGATGTTCTGTTGGATCCACTGATCTATTAGAAGAAACAGAGTTATTTGATTCTGCCGTTCTGAAAAATTTTGTTATCACATTTTACATAATGATAATTAAATTTCCAAAAAAAAGCTCAAAAATGGTCACAGAATCTAAGAATAAGTAACAAACGCTTTTTTTATTGCCAGTAAATTGCAATTGCCGTATTATATTTCAAATACATAATAAAAATACCTACCTTTGTCTATGAATTCGAAGCTTATTAGCAATCAGTCGTTGACGAACAGGTGTTAATGAAGAAGTGTTTGAAACTTGTGATCTTGTTCTCGTCATTAAATAACGTTACTGCTAAACTGAAACAAAAAATGAAATTTAAAAATTCAATTTTACTACACAATCATGTGTTACGCAATGCAAAATTTTAAGGCGAATCAATAAAAAAAATTAAATTGATAAGAGAAGCCTCACACGGGCTCATTGTGTGTCCTATAGATAATGGGCGCAGCATTTGAATTTTTTCTGTAAAACGAAACAAAAAAAGTGGCGGCAAAAAAATTTTCGATCTAGGACCGACGTTTCTGACAATTGTGAGTCACAAGGAAGATGCGCCACAGCGCATTGAAAATACCCTGAAACGTTGATTTGTAACATTTCGCCATTTCGAAAAAAATGCATGATTTTGTTTTAGCTTAAACTTAATATTTTTCTTATCAAATAACTTTTTTATTGTTTCTAGAGTAAAAAAGGATAAAAAATCAGATTTTTTCATCTTTGTATTACCAAAAATAATGTTCACCTTTTGTTTTTATTCACTTCAAGGTTGTTAAAATTTTTTTGACAGCTTTTGTCATTTTTAAATTGTTTTTTTTCATACTGTATTATTGATTTTAAACAAAAAAATCATCTTTGAATTAAAAAAAGTGTGAAATTTGTTACTTTATTGCTATAAAGGGAGCGGACGGTTTGCGACTTTTTTACACTCGGAGCATGCAAGATCCTGACAATCAGGATCTTGCATGCTCCAGTGTTTTGTCGGACATTTTTTTAATCGTTGCGAGACCCAAATTTTGAAAAAAGTCAGAAACCGTCCGCCCCCTTTAAGAGACTGTCTACCAGAAAATCTTAAAATTTCACATATGAGCGGACCACACAATTTTACTTTTCGAATTTTTTTTTTGTTTCGCTCAATTTTAAAAATCTGGTAGACAGTCTCTTAAACAATTATTTATTTAAATAATAATTAAATGTATAAAACTGTAATTTAATAAAATGCAACATTTAATTTGTTGCCTTCATGGTAATGCCCCCAATAAAGGACATACATATTTCTTGGAGTATTTAATTAATTTTTAATTTAATAGTAGCTGAAATAATGTAGCATTTTAACAAAGAGAATTTCTTTGGCACTCTTTTCAACTTTTTTTGGGCAAATTTCCAAGAATAATATTACACATTTCTAATTAATCCATTTAAAAAACATTAAAATTTTCTAACTTCATTACGGTACTTTATTATCGGTTAAAAATTTTATTTTACAAATTTAAATAAAAGTAAATTAATTACGTAAAAATTAAAGTTTGACGAATTTATTTTGTGAGAAAAAAAATGTCTGAGAAATTTTATTTTTTGGAATTAAAAAAAGTTGAATTGTATCGGATGTTCATTGTTTGCAAAAAAATCTTTAATTATCAAAGATTATTCAAAGAAACAAATAAATTTTTAAAAAACTTTTATAAATATTTTCCGTGTGGGAATTTCAAACAAAAAAAGGATTGTACTTTTTCGTCTTTTTTTAAAAAGTTTTAATTTTTTAAACCGCTTTCTTTATTTTTTAATTCACCGAAATTCATTGAAAACCAAAACAATACTTTTAAACTTTTTAAAAAACAATTAACCGGAAATGATAGAAATAAAATTACAAAAATATCTTTTAAAAACAAACAATTTTTAAATAAATTAAACAATTTCTCTGTTTTATTCCGTAATAGCTGTTAATCGATTATCCATATTTGTTAAACTGATAATACTTGAAGATGATTGTTTAATATCAATTTTAATGGGTGAAAATCGATTAAAATATTGTATTACAGAATGTCGATATTGTGTTACAACCAAAAGGGTTATCACTGGATTAACCACCGGAGACCAGGCAGATGCAATTAGGAAAACGGTTCCAGAATCCGGCATATACATTCCAAAATAAATGGTTAAAATGTCAAAGATTAATGGGATTACCATTGTCACAAATGGAACAAAAGCTTGAACAAAAAGAACCCGAGAAATTTGTTTTTGAAGTTGTCGCGTTTTTGCTGACATTGAATTTCGAACTTTGTGCAAAGTTATCATTATACAAACTGAACAAAATATTATAATTATATAAATTACCAACATAATTACTGCTGAAAATGGTGCGACATAGCTCATATCATCCTAAAAATATACATATTTAAATAGCAATTATGTTTGAATGAAAGAAAGATTGTTGGTTTTTTGATTCTTTGAAAGTCTCTCTTTGGCAAATTACGAAACATCAACAACCCGGATTAATAAAACAAAAGGAATTTTAAGAATTAGTAATTTTAATCGCTTTTGACAAATTGTAGACAACAAATGTTATTCTTTAAAACAAGCAAAAAAATATTCTATTCATTCATCTATGATGTTTTACATTCCTCGAAAGTCCGTAAATCTCTTTTTTTAAATGTCCCTTTTTGGGAAACAAAATGTCAGATATGATTGCACATTTAAGTAATATCAATTTTAAATAAACCAAAAAGATGAAAGATAGTAAAAAGTTATACTTACATAATATGCGACAGCAAAAGGTGGAATTTGGTGATTCTTTGAAAGCCACCATTTTGAATTATCCAAATATTTTTCAAGAATTTTATCCGTTGATTTTGGCCAAAAATTTACCAGCCAAGTCCCGGCATAACTTCCCGAAACAAATACCGCAATTCCAACTAAGACAAGGAAATTGAAATTGTTTAATTCAATGTTTCTGAAATTCATACGGTATTAATTAAAACAATATTTATCACTTACTTGCAAATTAATAAATATCGATAAACAAATTGCACTGGAACCACCGCAAGTGTGACGTAAAGCATGAATAAATGAGAATGACAAAATATGGAAGTAAAAGGTTGAGGCCAATATTGAAAGAATCCTTCCATCACCATAAAAAAGTACCCATCTACGACAAAAGTGGTCTGAAAAAATTTTTTGAAAGTTTTGTTCGGTAACAGGCTGCTTTTTAGTTCAACTAATAAAAGTTTTTACAAAAATAAACAAAAAAGCTAAAGTAAAAAAACTTACAGGTTGAAAAAGGATAGTAATAATTGAATAAATTAAATCCACGACAGTATTCATTAATAAAACTTTTCGATATTGTTTCAATTGATTTTTTGCTTGAGTATTTATAATAAATAACATTAAAATATTAAATAAAATCGATAAAGTATCCGCCACAACATTATTGATAAATTTAAATTGTCGAATTGATTTTGGGGGTGACCCTTCTGTATATTCTTCCACTTCAACATTTTCGACTCCAATAAAATCTAAAAGTAACATTTTTTTCATCCTTCTTTTTTTGGTTTTAAATGAAAAAAAGGGCGCAGGAGAAAAAAGACTCCCTAAAAAAGCAGCTTACTTGAAATATTTAATGAAGAATAATTCATTGTTGTTGCTTCAATGGCAGCCATTTTTTATATTCAAATATTTTAAAAAAAAGTGTAATCAAAAGTACACCAATAATTAAATTTTCTCCCTCTCAAATAATAACTTTTTTTTATTGAAAGTTCCTGTTTTTGCTTCTTTTGTTTTATTTTAAAACCAACAAAAAAAAGTATTTTAAAAATAGGGATAATAAAAAAATATAAAGGAAATCCGCTTCACTTTTCAGTTTTAAAATTAATTAATTAATTTTAATGGTTGCAGTTATTTTTTTGAAGGGGGGTATTTAACAGCTAAAATCTTTCCCATAATCAACGAAATTTGACATTTTAAAATTAAAATTAAATACAAAAATATATTTGTAAATGTCAAAAAACTTTTAAAAATGCAAAAGTTCACTTTAAAATTTTTTAAACAAAGGTAAATTCAATTTTAAAGTAGGTGGTCGAAAAGAAAAGAAATGGAAAGGAAAAAAAGTGGGAGGTCTTACAACTTTCTTTACCTCTCTTTTTTTCGAAGCTTTAAATCTTTGTTAAAGGTTATGATTAAATTTCTTTAAAGATTTATGTTTTTTTTGCATTTTTTTCAAAAAAGAACAATAAAACACAGATATAAACCAAAATTTTAATAAACAAAAAATCTTTTTTCCCATGCCATTGTTTTTTTTTTGTTTACTTTTTTTTTGTAAATAAAAAAATATTAATTCTTGGATTTGCAATTTTGTATTTTAAAAAAGTCTCTAAAATTGTAGCTCTTTTTTTCAGATATTTTTTTCATGGAATGGCTTTATTTTAAAGATAAAAAAAGTTGTCAAATGCACTTTTGCAAAAAGATATTGTAGCGACTAATTTAAAAAAAAACCACTAAATTTTGCTTAAATTTTGTAAAACACTTTGAAAAAAGCGCTTCTTTAAAATACACAAAATATTATGCCTTGGGGAATCAGATTCCGGCTATATTTCATACTTGTTTTAAGCTTGTTACCACTTTTTTTTTGAGAAAACGTAAATGCCAAATTACGTTATTATTTAGAAAATAAGGGATATATAATTAATTAGAGATGTCGCCATAAAAATGTACCCTCTAAAATAAAATTATACGGTAGATTATTTTTTTTTTCATGTACGTATTTGTATATAATTTAAAATTCGACGTTTAAGAAAAAAAATTCTAGGGTAGGATTTTTGTTTATTTAAACATAAAAACTAAATACGCAAAAAATTATACCGTCTAAAATAAAATTATACGGTGGACTATTTTTTCGATTTTTTTTGAAATATATGAGTAAATTTTGGTACAAATACAAATATGCAATTAAATTTACGTAAAGCACATCAAAATAGTTCACTTCTTTTAACAGTTTTATTTTTAATCAAAAACACCTTGAAACAATCACTTTTATGATATTGTGCTATAAACAAAATGTACAATACAGTGATCACTGCAGTCAGTGTTGTGCCCGACATTTTTTATCGACTCCGACTCCGACTCCGGAGTCAAATTCGATCAGAGTCGAATCTATCGACTCCGACTCCGAAAAGCGGCATCTTTTTTTTTGATCTTTTGGAATTAGTGACTCCGACTCCAGAGTCGGAGTCGATGTGGAGTCGACTCCATCGACTCCGGAGTCGGAGTCGCAACAACACTGACTGCAGTGATGTTACAAAGAAATTGTTAAAGGAGGCGGATTCTTTACTTTTTTCGTTTTTTTACGAATGGATGAACCTGACGATCAGGCAAAGAACAAAGGAAATTTCTATTGTTCTTTGCCTGATCGTCAGGTTCATCCATTCGTAAAAAAACGAAAAAAAGTAAAGAGTCCACCTCCTTTAAATTACTTTTTTTTTTATTTAAAAATTAATTTATCTGATTTAATTTCGCATATTTTTTAAAATTTTTATTCACAGAATGTTTGAACTCATATGGCGGTAATTATAGATGGCTACTGTACATTTTATTTTTGTACAGAATGAAACTGATCTTTCTCAATGGCATAGATCAGAATCAAATGGTAAAAATTAATAATTGATTTCATAATATTGCTAAGTAAAATAGAAAAGTTAAATGACAGGCCTCAAAAACTAAAATCTACAGTAATATATAAATGTGTAAATGCGTGTGAATTTACAAATCCCATCAAGGCATTTACAAACATTAATTACTCACCACAATGTAACACAAAATTTTAGTTGTGTGTAATTATATTTTTTTCTGCAAAAAAATTTATATCATTTTTTTTTTCAAATGCTTTCTTGCAAAAATTCGTGTGTATATTTTTTTATGTGATGTATTAAATATCAAAGAAAATTCCCCCGTGTTTTTATCACACCTTTAATGCACTGGAAAAAAGAATTGAAATGCTTTAATTGCTACCCTTGGGTCCTGAAAAGAAAGGGGGTAAAACAAAAAAATTACAAATAAATATTCCATTTTTGGACCACCTTTTTTTTTGTTAATTGCATTTTTCTGAAATAAATAAAAGTCGAACACCCTTTTTTTTGTTAAATCAAAAAAAGGCTATCTTTCAAAAATTGTTCAAATTTGTTTTTATTAAATTTAAATTTTAAAACTGTGCAGTTTGGTAAAAACTCAGCGTCTCTGAAATCAAATTAAATTAAATTAAATTAAAAATTCTGTTTCATTCATTCAAAAAACGACTATCATAAAAATTGCAAATTCGTTTTTTTGCCATTAGCTTAAAAGTAACTGCTGCTGCTCCCTTGAATCCTATTCATTCATTCATTCAAAGCCAAAAAATGAATTATTCAACTTTAAATATTTCAAGTATGCTACTCTTTTTTTTTTGCTTTCCAAAAAAGAAAGCTCTTTTTTATTTAAAAAAATGAAAAAAATGTTTATTTTAGATTTAAATTTAAATGTTGAAGATGATGAAGATGAAAACTACAACAATGAAGACGGATATTCAGAAGGGTCACCCCCAAAATCAATTCGACAATTTAAATTTATCAATAATGTTGTGGCGGATACTTTATCGATTTTATTTAATATTTTAATGTTATTTATTATAAATACTCAAGCAAAAAATCAATTGAAACAATATCGAAAAGTTTTATTAATGAATACTGTCGTGGATTTAATTTATTCAATTATTACTATCCTTTTTCAACCTGTAAGTTTTTTACTGTAGCTTTTTATAATTTTTGAAAACCATAAATAAATAAATAACCGTATTAACGAATGCTGAAAACTATTGTATGAGTTGAACTTTTTACTGTAATTTTTTCAATTAAGTTTCACCAAAATTAATTATTTTTATAGACAGTTTTTGTGGAATCTGATTACTTTTTTATGATAATGGAAGGATTTTTTGAATATTGGCCTCAACCATTTACATCAATCTTTTGTCATTGTCATTTATTTATGTTTTATATGCTTTTAACAATTGTTCCCGTGCAATTTCTTTACAGATATTTGCTTATTTGCAGGTATTAATTTAAATTTTCCCCGACTAAATCTAATTAAATTGTTTCAGAAACATTGAATTAAACAATTTCAATTTCCTTGTCTTAGTTGGAATTGCGGTATTCGTTTCGGGAAGTTATGCCGGAACTTGGCTGGTAAATTTTTGGCCAAAATCAACGGATAAAATTCTTGAAAAATATTTGGATAATTCAAAATGGTGGCTTTCAAAGAATCACCAAATTCCACCTTTTGCTGTCGCATATTATGTAAGCATACCTTTTTTTATCTTTCATCTTTTTGGATTATTTAAAATTGATATTACTTAAATGTGCAATCATATCTTACTTTCCCTAAGGGATTGTGCAGAAATCATGTGACCAAAAAATCAAGATTTTTGGACCCCCCTCCCCCCCTCTGTGACCAAACATCAAAGTCTTTTGCCGAAAACATCAAAGCTCGTGACAGTTTGGTTAACCCCCTCCCCCCCCCCCCTCCCCTTGGCCACGTGATTTCTGGACAGTCCCTTATAGGGATTTTTGGGTCCCGCAAGGCTGTCACCTTATCACCAAATGAATCGAAAAAATTTCTTTTGTGTATGACCGTAGTCGGGGACAATATCATTCAAAAATAATAAAAAAGGCTTGTTTTTTTGATTTGATTTTAACTAGCTCAGCAAGTCCCTGCATCAGATTCCGCCGTTATACTTAATGACACTATCATAATCCTAAAAAGCCACTTTAAAAATGTTTTTTATGCCAGTCCTGTGTTTATTTAGTTGAGTTAGGCGCTGTTTCAAGAGTTTTGGCAGGCCCTGTAATATACGGTATTATCTTTTAGAACAATATGAGATATGTTGCCCCAATTTCGGCTGCAATAATGGCTACCGTATATGCAATTGTAATATTTTGTTCAGTTTGTATAATGATAACTTTGCACAAAGTTCGAAATTCAATGTCAGCAAAAACGCGGCAACTTCAAAAACAAATTTCTCGGGTTCTTTTTGTTCAAGCTTTTGTTCCATTTGTGACAATGGTGATCCCATTAATCTTTGACATTTTAACCATTTATTTTGGAATGTATATGCCGGATTACGGTACTTTATTAATGATGGTTTTGGCATGGGCGCCTGTTGTTAATCCTGTAATTATGCTAATTTTTGTGAATCAATATCGTGAAAGTATTTTACTGTATTTCCGCGGTTGTTTTTGTTATTCTTCGTCATCAAAAGTGGAAATTCAACACATTAATCCAACGGATATCAGTAATCGACCAATTGTTATTACATATTAATCTAAGAAAGTAAATTTTTAATTGAGATTTGCCATTAAATATATAAATATGTTTTATTAAATTTGATTTTCATCTTTGACTATTTTCTTTTTAGTTTATTGCTACTTTTGATTTATGATTTATATGCTTTTATTTGATGATTAATAAATCTTTTTAATCGAAAAAATATCACTCTTCTTTTTTTGTGTAATATTTAAAAAAGAGGTATAGATTTGCTGCTTTCATCTGATTCATATTTATCATCACACCCGACTACTGAACTCTATTCTAGAAGAATACTATTTTTGTTGTTGCAAAAAAAGAACTCATCGGTAAAAAATTTGACATTTAAAAAAACATTGAAAAAAATGGAATGGGGCTTTTTTTTTTCTTCGGCGTTAAACGGAAAAGCTTATATTTTGTAATATTTTTTGAGGTGTTTTTGCGTTTTTCGTTAGATGGACAAAAAAAAGGTTGAAAGCAAAATGCTCATATTCATTTTTTATGTCTGACGATGAAAAATAAAATATTCCGTGTATTTTGTTTTTTTGATAGTGATCGATCAAATTTTTTAAAAACAAAAATGCTTTCTTTGATTTTAGATTTTGACAATTTGTTTTTAATTTTATAAATAAAAACAAACGACACAATGTCACTTCATTTAACACGTGCAGAGGCTCAATTTTGTGAAAATCTTTGTGATATTCAAAAAGAATTTTGTGTTCGACCACCTCGTAATCATTTAAATCCCTACTTTTTTATCATTACGTAAATTTTAATTTTTTTTTAGTTTATACTGGCCCATATTTTTGCATTGATAAAGCTTTGCTTAAACGGGGACTCCGATTTATTAAAGGTGATAGAATTGGAAAACGAATGAAAATGTCTTCTGATTCTGCCGCCGCTGCTGCCGAAAATGGCACGGATCTTATCTCAGTTTTTATTTTGATTTTTGCAATTATTACACTTTTTTTGACCCTTTTTGAACTTATTAAACTTCGAAAAATCAACAATGAAGGAAATAATGATAATAATTTTCGCGGGGAATATGAACTTCAATCATTTGCCAATATCAATCATGTTGAAGAATAAGAAAATATATGAAATTGTTCATAATATATTATTGTTATGCTTTAGTATTTTTAAAATTTTTTATTTTTAAAATATTTTTGTAAGTTCTTTGATTATAATAAAATTGATAATTGAAAAAAGTTTTAATTTTTTTAACATTACTTTAACATTTATTTCTAACACCGGCAAAAAAGTGGTCATGAAAAAATGAACATATTTTCCAAAAGTTTATGTAAAGTAAAATCCCAATAATTCAAACAATTAAAATGGATACGAAAGATAAATGTTATCATAAAAAACTCATTTATTTGCCATTCTTTTTTAAATTTAACACTAAGTTTCATCACTGGGGTTGTTCATTTTTCCTTTCCCAGGAATAGCTCGATTTTTGCAGAAAATGAATCACAAAATTTTTTATTCATTGACCAACAAAATTTTACATTATACAAAAAAATAGGAGTGACTTATTTCTGCTTTTGAATAAATTTAAAAATATAAAACAACATTAATTTTTAGGTAATTAATCTAAATTTATGATTTTAAAACTTTTAACTGTTTTAAAAAAACTTTAAATTTTAAAAATAAAATTATCGGGAAGTTATCCGGAAAATGAGCAACCCTATTTCATCACCAAGGCCGTATACAGAAAAAAAATATTTGGGATGGGGGACTGTCTGTTTGGGGCACACCTTTGATCTTTTGCCGCCGCCAACACAAAGCGGCAAAAGATCAAAGGAAATTCCTCAATTTCGAGGGGCGCAGGTCCCCTCTAAATATGGCCTGGTTCATCACACACAAAAAAATGAAAATTTCCAGTCCAAAAATAAGGACATGTTTTCTGTTGCTTGCTTCTTTTCCCATAAAAATCAATCAATACCAATCCTTCTAAAATTTTATTGCATTAAAAATGATAAGGAAAATAATTCAGGCGTGGTCCCCCTTTTTTTGTGCTCCTTCAAAATCAAACAAAAAGCAAAAACTCAAAAATTACAGCTCATTTTTTTTGCAGCCGCTAAAAGTATATTTCAGATTCCTTAAAGCAGCATTTTTGAGGCAATTAAAAATGAAATATTTATCCATTTTCGGTGTGTTTCTAAAATTTGAATATTAAAACCATAATTGTTGTTATTTTAGGATTACTTTTGATTTTTAGCAATTCTTTGGCACTGCCACAATTTGTTGGAATTGCCACAACAGAACTTTTAAATGCCATTGAAAATTTGAATCGAAAATATTTTGCCGTAAATGAAAATGAAATTGAAGTTGGAGAGATTGCAGCAACGGCACCAGGATGTAATTATCAAGATTATGCAACAAAATTTACTCAATGGACTTCTGACGTTGGGCTTCCACAAAATGTAAATTATACCAGCAATGGACAAGCTCTTAAAGATGCCATCAATGCCATCTTTGCCAGCATTGATCCATCCGATAAAAATGCGGCAGCTGTAAAAATGGATAAATTTTGTATTTCCCAACGACAATTCTATAAAAATCTTGGAGTTGAACAAATTGGACATTGCATTTATGCAGCTGCTTTTGTCTCAAATGGATATGATAAAGTTTCAGCATTTCAAACACAACAAATTTTAATGCTTATCAATTATCAATGTGGACCCGCTTTTAAAACATATACGGATAATATAAATACATATCTCACTGCTCAAACCTCTCAACAAGCTGCCCTAGGAACTTGTGAAACTCAATTCATCAATAATTTAAATGTTTCCGCAAATTCTGATGATCATGGTTGTCCGTAAGAGATCTTTTTTTCTTTAAGCCTGTTTTTAACATTTTTAAAACATTACTTTTGATTAATTTCTTATCTTATCCTTATCAAATCGTTTTTGACCATACTTATCCGTAAGATGAAAGTATTTTTATACGGATTTAAAAAAAGAATGCTGGCTTTGTTTAACTCTGAAAAAATTTCTTTCTTTCTTTCTATCTTCTTATTTTTTGTTTTTTTTAAAAATTCAGTGATGAGATTTTCAAATATTGCTAGCCAAAATGATTACGCCAAGATTACAGAATTGTTTGCGACAAAAGAGCATTGTTAGGACATTTAAACTCAAAATTGTATAAAAAAAAACAAATGATTTAAAAAAGCATTTAAAAAAATATTTACCTTTTTTTTAAAAGTTTGGGGGCTGGGACAAAAAACATGTTTTAAAGTAGTTTCTAAGGTGATTCATTGTCGATGATTTTGACAAAAATTAAAACTTACTAAATTTATTCCAATCCAGGGTTCTGTATTTAGGCAGGCTTTAAAGGGGAGAATTCAGTTATTTCGAGTTCAACTTTTCAGTTCTCAAATTTTCTTTCTTTAATTTTCATTCCTATTTTTTCGTCTTTTATTTTTACAATATCAAAACATCGAGAAGTTCCGTTCAAACTTGGGTATGTGAAAAAGGTGAAAATGGAAGTGGAAGTGGAACGACTGTGAAAAAGGTGGAAATGGCGGTGGAAAAGGTGGAAATGAGGGATAAAAAGGAGGGGGGGAAGCAAAAATATTTTATTTTGCGTATTTATAGCTAAAAAAGGATTGCGAAATCGATGGAAATGTCAAATAATTGTTTGCACCCCCCTGATTTCGCAATAGTGTTTGTTTCCGTTTTATCTCCAATTTATATATGTATTATATGAATTTGACACTGTGGAACACGAATTTCACATTTTTAAGTGCCCTTATAAGGCTCATTTTTGAGATTTTTTGATTTATTGACTATGGAAGTGATTTTTGTATATAAATCAAAAAATCTCAAAAATGAGCTTTATAAGGGCACTTAAAAATGTGAAATTCGTGTTCCACAGTGTCAAATTCATATAATACATATATAAATTGGAGATAAAACGGAAAAAAACACTATTGCGAAATCAGGGGGGTGCAAACAATTATTTGACATTTCCATCGATTTCGCAATCCTTTTTAGCTATAAATACGCAAAATAAAATATTTTTGCTTTCCCCCCCTCCTTTTTATCCCTCATTTCCACCTTTTCCACCGCCATTTCCACCTTTTTCACATACCCCTCAAACTTCTCGATTTTAGTTTTTTAGTCTCTTTTTTTATATTTAACTATCACAATCTCAAAAGTTTAATCTTAAATAAACAGCCTCAAAGTATAAGATCTGAACCCTAAAATCTCATTCGTGACGGCGCCCCTTTTGAAGCTCCAATGAGTCTCCGATCGCGTTGGGACCATCAAGAAAATTTCAGCAAATAAATAGTTAGAGTTTCCCCCTTTAAATTAAAAAATTATCTATCAAATTTCTCTATTATTCCGTTAAGTGTCGCAATTTCTCATTCCATGCTTACGACACAATTTTACTTAAAAAATACAAAAGTTTCGAAGTAGAAACAGCTATTTGTAAATAATTTTGTAGCAAAAATCTTTAATCAGAATACAAAATAGATATTTAAGTGCATCCCTCTATCTAATTGGATATCTACAAAGTGGACATTTAGGAACATTGACTTTGTTTTGTAAGAAACGGAAAAGTTGTACCATTTTTGACAAAAAATATGATTTTTTTTCCACGTTCCTGACAGCCATATCACCATTATTAATTTCAATCTAAGAATTGGGAAGTAATGCGGCTGAGTTTGAGCCAATCAAAAAAACGCAATTTTTCATTTTCATTTAAAAATTCTCCTGTAGCGATTCCACTGTGGCAATGTACAACATTATATTATCTTAAAAAGTATCTCTTTGGTCTTACCAAGAAAATTATATATTTATATCCATAATTACCATCTTTCAAAAATAATCGTCTATATATATATCTTTTATAGACAAATGCAAACCTATGAACATTGTGTTGGAAAAATTTATAATCAAGCAACGTCAAGTCTAGAATTAGCTTGGACCGTTTGTGAGGCCACCCGTCGAGTAAATGTTGTAACACTTCCAGCGTGCCGAGATTCAACATATTTTTGTCAACTTTGTAAGTTTAGCCCTTTTTTTTGAATTTTAAGGGGAAGAGACATCTCATTTTTTTGTTGAACATTAATTGGAGGTCCCGTCGCGAATCAGCGGATATTTGACACTTCGTTATCAACTGCAGTTGATAACGAAGTGTCAAATCAGCTCTTATTGGAGCTGCTTTTTTTGCTTATTGGAGATGCAAAAGGTTTAAAAAAAGCAGCTTCAATGAAGCCTGAGCAAAAAAATTTGTTAAAGATGCGTCTCCCACTTTTACAATTATTCTAAATAATTATCATTGTTTTTTTTCAGCATTACTAATGTAAAAATTACGTCAATCTTCAACGACAAAAATAAAATATCATTGCATTCCTCAAAAATCAAAAATGCTGTTTTTAAATCTCCAAGACAAAAAATAGAATCATCATATTTGTCACTTTTTTTTGTCCTTTCTGTCTTCAAAAATCTTAAATCTTACAAATAAATTTCTTTTTTTTTTGAATCTGATGTTTTTTTTGTGGGATATTGGTTTTCGCAAAAAATAGAAAAATAATAAAGCATCAATCTTTTATGACGTCTGATACAGATTATCATTTACATACATACATACACATACATATATCCCCGAGAAAAATTTAATTCTCTTTTTTTCATTTTATTTCAAATCTTTCGGTCCCTTGCTTTTTGTAAGAATATATTTCCTAAAAATATATTTATTTAAAATTATTTTTGTTTAATAATACAGACATCAGCAGCAGAAGCAGCCTTTGCCAATCATAGAAATGCATTAACGAATACAAAAATGAATAATATAAGCTTTTACTTGCGTTATATTTGGTTTATTGTTCATTGAGATACCTTAGTGTCAGAGAAGGCAAACACGAGGATTTTGAGAAAATAAAAATATTTAATACAAAAATATTAGAGAGAGAGAGATTAGATTCTTTTTTTGATAATCCAACAATAAGAGAAATGCTTTTTTTTGATTAATCAAAAAATTCCGCATTTCTATATCTGTGACACCACACAACAAGGCAAGGAAAAGGAAAATAGAGCTGAGCTTTAGTCACAGCAGCTTAGTAACAGTTCTTCCAAAACCCAAAAAAGCTAAGACGACTGTCAACAACCTTGCTTTAAAAAGAAAATTATAATCAAATGAGAGTGGAAAAATTGCGGTACCCCATACAAAAACATATCTCTCTCTCTCTTTCTCTCCTGCCATCTTCAATGGCACCTGTTAGAGAGGAGATGCATCTGGAACATTCTTGTTTAAACAAAAGATATTTTGATTAAGATAATGTAAAAAGGGTAAACCCAGATAAAGGGGGGATAAACAATATCCACGTAAGCATACAAAATATATATCTGTGGAACAACAATATTTTTTGTTAACCAAAAATAAATGCAAAAGAATTTCATCAATCTTTTGCCTTCTTCTTTTTTCGTAAAAATAAAAGATACATTTAATAATTTTTAAGGATTATCTAATTTCTACATTTCTCTTTTTTCATTTCCGTAATTTGTAAATATCTTTTAAAAAAAGTATTGTAAAGCAACAAATCAAAGTCCGACAAAGGAATGCCAAAAATAAATAGGCTGAAATTGTTGCACTTTTATCTTTCATTATGTTTAACAATAAGGATTACGGTAGCATTGATCACTAAAAAAATATTATTACTTCAAATGCTCTGACAAAAATTTTGCATTTTTACACAATTTTATCAGTTTTTTTATCACTCTTAGAAACAGAGAAAATATATTCCAATTAAAATTCTTTGATTGCGGATACACCCTTACAGTAATCAAAAATTTTTATCACTAACTATAAAATTTGAGCTTTAAAATATATTTCAGCATAAAATGTAATAACATTGTTAAAAATACAGTATGCTATTTCTATTATTATAATCATATGACATCAATCTTTTTGGTGATAGTATCGAAAATCAAGATTCCTTTGTTCTATTATTTTTATCAGTGATAGACTTTATACATATTTTTTGTGGTTTGATGATTCTAAAAGAAAAAATCTGATGATCAATGAAATGCAAGACTTGCTATAATTCCATTTTTGTCAAAATCTGTAATTTCGAATTCATAAATTTCTGTAATAAAAAAACTGTAATTAAATTCAAACAAATTTTTCCAATTTTATATTTTTATTAATCAAAAAAGAAAGAAATTTTAATAATAATTGTGTAAAATAAATATATATATCTCATGGAGCCTAACTCGGAAAAAAAAATAAAATCATTGTAAACGTCTGCAAAAAAATTGTAACAAAAAAATAATATAGTTTTGAAAAAAAATGCAACAAAATTTTGACGAATACATACAATAAAAAAAAGTAGATTGATGCCTGCACGAAAAAAAAACGGGAGTAAAAACTGAAGGCTTTGACTAAAAAAAAGTATTGTAATCAAACACTTGCAAAGAAAAAATAATAATATTTTTTTTGTTGTAGATTTGAAAAAAAAATATATATGTAAAACAAAAAAAAATGACATGGTAAAAATATTTTTGAGAGAACAACAAAAATGAAGAGAGAGAGAGAAAGAGGTCAAAATTATTAAAAGTAATATAATAATAATATTAATTTTACAAAATGAGATTTTACAGAGTTAATTTGAAAATAAAAAGAAGTGCGTCGTTTTTTTTATGTTTCGAGACCTGTACAAAAAAAAATAAATTGCTGAAAAATAATAATAAGATATTTTGAAAGGTGTCTAATTTTGTTGTGGTTTTTTTATAAAAAAATTAATGAAAAAAAGAAGTAATCTCAAAGATAAAAAGTTGTAAAATAATAATAATAACCGAAGAAGAAGAAATTGAATGAATCATAAGTAAGTAAATAAGGAAGGAAGAAGGAAGGAAGTATTTTTTTGTTTCCTAAAAAAATCTCATTCCAAAAATTTTTTAAAGCTTAAAATCGAAATGCTTTTTTTTTTAAAAAATAATAGAAAACTACAGTAATCTTTTTGTCTTTTTTAAAATTATCTTATGTATTCATTGGAAATTTCCATTCAGGATTCATATATGTTGCTGCACCAGTTACCGGAGGATATGAAAGATATTCCATTCCAGGGGTGGTTTGATAAGAATATGCTCCAGGATATTGTCGGAAGGCAGCGGGGAAAGATGCGGCATAACTAGCTGAAGGTGAAAGGGTGCCATTCCAAGCATTTATATTCATATTTTTAATATCTAATTGATGATCCGAGGATTGAAGGGGTGAAGAATTATTTGTTTGATCTTGTTGTTGTTGTTGATGGCCATTTGATGATGAATCATTTCCTCCTCCTGACATATCTTCGGTTTTTATTTCAACTTCACTATTTCCACCTGATGATTGATCAGTCGATGATGAAGTGGATGAACCAGCGGTAGCAGAATTTGAGCCATCTGAAGATGAATTTCTGTCACTGCTTCCACAACTTGATGCACCATTTTGTTGTGCTTTTTTTTGTTGTCGGGCTTTAGCACGTCGATTTTTGAACCAAACCTATAAATAAGAAAATTTGAATAAATATTTTTAATGGATTTCTCCAATGTATTTTTTCTTTTCCCGCTTTTTAATTTTTGTTAACATGAATTTTATACATAAAGGAAGCAGCTTTTGAATTCATTTTCTCGAATCAAAGTCACCCCTTTCTTCCCCCCCCCCCTTCCCTTCATCACCATCACCACCATCATCAACAACAAAATAAAATGCTTTTGTACAGAGAGAGAGTCTATCAACTGATGATGATGATGAAGTTGGTGATGTTGGTGTGTCACCGTAATCCTTTTTTCCCCCTTTCTTTCTTTCAACAGAAAAAAAAGTAGATTTCTCTAAAAATGCGTGCGCGCTCCGCGAAACTAGTTCGTTCCAGTCGACTGCCTTAACAAAAAAAAAATAAACAGGCGAGCAACGAAGGCTCTCCTTTCCCCAATATTATTTCACTACTACTACTTTTTTTTCCTTCTTCTTTTTCTTCGCAAAGTTTTTTGGTAGTAGCAAAAAGGAAAGAAAGAAAGAAAAATGATGGAATTCGTTCGATTTGTTACTGCCGCGGTCGCAGCCAGCTACAGTCCCCCCTCCTTCATTTTTCTTTCCCCCTTTCAAAAATTTTTTTTATCCTCCGTTGTTGTGGTCAACCAAAAAATTCCCCCAAAATATTTTATATAAAGCTACTGTCAATAATCGAGAAGAAAAAAAAGAAGAAGGTCAAAACTAATAAAGAAGAAGCAGTAGCAGGACTACTGCGGTAAAGTAAAGTAAAGTCAAAACTAGTTCGTGACTATTTTTTTAAAAATTTTTGTAAATGAAGCCCGAAAATGAATTTTTGAAAAAGAAGGAAAGCTTACTTGAACACGACTTTCTGGAAGACCAATTTTTGTTGCCATTTCTTCTCGCATAAAGATATCTGGATATCGAGTCTTCATAAATACAGTTTCCAAGATTTCAAGTTGTGATCGGGTGAAAGTTGTTCGTTCACGTCTTTGTTTCCTGCAACCACGATAGTCAAATAATCTAGAAATGTAACAAAACAATGGCAAATCTGTGTCTGTGAAAGAAAAAAATAATGTACAATTTAAAAATAAACAAAAAGAAGAAAATTGTGTTGTGATAAAAATAATGTTATGCTTTCAAAATTGCTTACCTTGGAGCTTGGGGATTATTCCATGCAAGACCAGATGGATGACAATCAAGTGGATTATAAATATTTGGGGAAATAAAATTTGTTGCTGGAGTTGGAAATCCTGTTAAGCCATTGGGGGTGGTTTGATAGGCAGGCTTGGAAAAGTATGCCGCCATATTATTGACCGCTGAATTCATTACTGCTGCGTTGCTGACAGACACCGGTGATAAATATGACATTTGAAACAAAAATTGGGTGATTATCTTTTATTGTTAAAATTGTATTGAAGATTTAAAAAATTTAAAATCTAAAAAAAAGTTATTACTGTATTAATTTTATAAAGTTTTTTAAAAAAATGTTAACGATGTCATTATAACACGATATATATAAATCTAATCTTATCATTACCCCCCAAAAGAAACAAATTAAGTTTAAATAAATTTCAATCGGCTTAAGACCCCCATCGTTGATCGGTGTTTATTTTTTAGTATTATTGTTGTAAATTGAATTATTAAAGCTTTTCGAGAAAATCGGCTCAAGATTTAAACGGAAATAATTATCACACGCTTTGTTAAAAGATACTGGGGGGTAGGGAAGAAGCTTACGGCATGTTTATGCAACACTTAAAGGAAGCCTCTTACCACGGAAAAGATTTCCTTCCTTCTTTCTTTTTTTCAATTGTTTTTCATTCATTCAAAAATTAAAATCATCAATCAAAAAGCCTAAAGGGAATATAAACCGATTATAAATAAAATAAAACGCTTTCTTTTTTTTAAACTAATTTTTATTCTTCGATAAGCGTTTTTTCTGATGATTCGAGAAAGTAGAATCCCCCCTTCCCCTTTTTTCTTCTCCTTCTTTCAAGCTGATAAAAATTCAAAGCCAATATTTACGAGCCTGGGCTAAGCTGGGGATTGATGCCGGATAAAAAAAGGTTTTTCCTTCCTATTTATTTTTTAAACAAAAACAGAAAGAAAAGAACTTTTTCTTCTTCTTCAAAGATTTTTTTATTATCTTTTTTGAAGAAAGAAAAGAAGTCGCAAACCACAGTTGCAATCTTCCATCTTCCTTCTTTTCCTTCTTCTTTTCACAGAAAAAAAAAAGCTAATTCGTCGGGGCGTCCTCACTCACACCATAGATTCATAACGCAAATAATGGAGTTAAAAAAAAGAAGAAAAAAAAGACGACTTCAAATAAATGTATATATGAAAGTGGGCGGAGTCTTGGAGAGAAATTTCCTCCCTTTTTTTTTCTCTTTCCTTTGCAAAACAAAAAAAAATTACGGTAGCGACTGACTGCATTCGATTGGGCGTTTTTTTTTCCTTCATTTCATTAAAATAAATGCTATCATTTTCTTTCTTTTTTTGATTACAAAATATCTTTAAAGAAAAATTTGAAACAAAATTTGAAAAAAAACACACAACAATAAATAATCATAATTTTTTAAGAAGCTTAACATGAAAAAATAAATACGCCGCAAAAAAAGACACGGAAAAACTTTCTTTTTTTTTTGTTTGTTAAAACAAATCCAAAGTCGAGAATCGGCAATGATGGGGGGGGGGATTGAAAAAATGGAATAGAATGAATGCAAAGCTGCCGCCTTAGTTTGAAAGAGGCTCAAAAACCCCCCTTATAAGCTTGGGGGGAATGATGGGGATGTAAAGAGATGAGCTGGTGATTAGAAGAAGGTTTGCGCGTATTTCCCCCCTTTTTTGGAGGAGAGTACATTTTGTATTTATATATGTTTGAACAAAAACTAAAACTTCTTTTAAAAGCTTTTTTCAAAAATATATTTGTAAATTTGCAGTCGAAAAGGTTTTTAAATGCTAATTTTTAGTTGTTACTGCATTTTTATGGAAGAATTTTAGTTAATTTTGAGTTTTCGCGTTAAGAAAAAAATTCGGCTTAAATTTTTGCCGTGATCGGTAGCAACTATTTACAGCTTAATTTTGTCGGCTGGCATTTTTTTTTACTTTTTTTAATGGTCCCCTAAAATTCCAATGAATACTTTTTTTTATATATATATGTTTTATAACCTTTGATACGCAAATTTTCTCTCTCCTTTCTTTGATTCGTACAAAGTTCTCTTGTACACATTTTTTTTTTGATTTCCACCCTTTAAACTAATAATACTACACATTCTTGACAACAACAATTTCCGTTGATCTATCTTATTTCCACACTCTTAAAAAACATATCTTTTCCATCACCCTAATATTTTTCTTCTGATAAGATGCGTTAAATGGCACACCAGATCGTGTCTTTAATCCTTTTCTCTCTCTGTGAATGATGATGATGGAAGAAGAAAAGAAAGAAAGAAAGGTATTCAACTTTTTTCCTTTTCAAGCTGCTGTTGTTGCCTTCACAAAAATTACTGATAAAATTTAATTCTCATGAATCTAATATACATTTTTTTATATTTTTATCTTGAATCATTTTCTCAAAGTTTCTTGAAAAGAAAAAAAAGAAGAAGACAAAGTGTATACTATAAAGCCATTCTTTGTGGAGGGGGGATTAAAAAGTTGATTGTGTGAAATAATCACGTTATAAGTATACCATAATGATATGATATGATTTTAAAACAATTCTAAACAAAAAAAGTTGACGAAAAAGTTATCAGCTTTTCTTTTTTGTTGAAACTTTAAAAGGGAAGAAAAATTGAAAGCAATACACTTGAAACTTTCAAGTTCTAAAAAAAGGTGTTGCTTGCTGCTAACCTTTTTTTAGGGGAGTGCATGGTTACGTACCTTTTTTTTGGGTCTCGTAGCGATTAAACAATTTATCCGATAAAACGTTAGAGCATACAAGATTCTGATTTTTAAAAAGCATTTTTTGTTCGAAAAGGGTGAAACTTTTTGATAAAAAGTTTTAATCCCAAAATTTGTAACATTATTTATATATTTATTATTGATCGAACATTTAAAGCTTTCGAAAAAAAAGATTCATTGATTGATTCGCATTATTTTCCTTCTACAACATCTGAATGCTGGCAGCAGCAACAGAAAAAAAAGTTTTTACATTAAAAAAAAGAGAGAGAAAAAGGAATTTCTCTCTCCACAAATAGACTTATTCCCGACTTAGCAAGCGCAAACTCGGATAAGGCCTTAAGACGATTTCTTTTTTTTTTCTGATCAAATATATAAATACATGAAAAAAAAGAAAGCGGGAATATAAAAAGAGTAGAGAGAGAGAGAGAGTTGAAGTTGAACAAAAGGTGATGAATTCAATTCAATTCAAAAATTGATTGAAAAAAATATTTTTCTGCTTTTTTTTAACTTTTAACAAAATTTATAACGTTTTTTTACAGTTGAATTTTTTTTTGTTTCTCTTTTTTGGTGGCGGTTTTCGACGATCACCATTTTTGGGGGGAAAATTGATAAGGGTTTTTTTGTGATTGAAAACTACCGTATCCTTAGTGGAATGGAAAAAAAATATTTTTTAGGTATGTCAACCGTATACTTCTTTTTTTATTTGTTGTCCAAAAAATTTTTTTGTGTGTTCTTTTAAATTTTACTTAATTTTGACATTTTATCAAATTTATGCAAATTATTCTTAGCTTTCTTTGAAAAGTTTCGCGATAGATAGTCTATCGTATAATTTCAGCGTATTTTTTTCCCCTAGATTTTATAACCATCAAATATTTTTCTCTTCTTTAATTGATGCCAGTTACCGCATCCCCCATTTTTCCACTTTTTAAACGATCATCATCAAAAAAAAATTGTTCACGTTTAATTGCTCCAAAAAAACCATTTTTCTCTCCTTTTTTTTGCGCGAAATTTTTGTTCCATTTTTTTTCATCGCAATTTGTTTTCGGCATCAAAAAAAAGCGTGGCATCAACGATCTCTTCAAATCTCATTCTTTTCTCTTTCCTCGATTAAAGAGTGCTAAAAAAGTACTCAAATATATATATTTTTTATTCTATGTTTCAATGGATTAGCAAAAAAAAAGATGAATAAAGAAAGAAAGCTTTAATCATTTTTGTATAAAGAGTAAATGAAAAAAAAAATACCGCCAAAGTAGAACTCTCGACGGCAACGCCATCCAAGTGGAAAAGCGACAAGTTTTAGAGAAAGGGGGATTTTAGCGTCGACCGACATGGCACTTAGTTAAATGTTTTGTTGATCCGTTTTTGAGAGAGAAAAAAGACGGCGAAAAAAAAAGTATATATTTTATTTGATGATAGAGATCAACAAATTATTGGAGGGGATAATGTTGATGGTCAGTATATTCGTGCCAGGACTGGTATTGGAAGCGTAGAGGCGGTAGTGATTTTTGAAATATACCAAATCACTTTGCCATAGATCAAATGAAGCCACCGAAGGCGAAGGCAGTAGCAATGTTAGCGGTGATTCGAATACACTAATGGGGGTGGAAAAGTTTTTGTGCCTCGAAATATTGAATATACTTCAATGGAATGTTATATATGTATGTTATTAGTTGTTCTAGGACATCACTGTACATATCTTTGTTACTTAACATAACTCTGTTAATTCTATTTTTCATTCAAAATATTGTTACATTTGTATAAGTTTTTTTCTTCTCTAAGCTTATCGTAAGCTTGAAGAACTAATCTCAGGAGTGGAAATAATAATCTACAGATTTACAGTATCCCTTTCATCTTTAGAGAAAGAATTCTTCATTTTCTTTCTTTAAAGTATCAAACTTCAAATTTATCCTTCTTAGGTTACATTCTTCGTCTGCTTCTTCTTTTGGTACTACAAAAGAGGACATTCTTGGCGGTCACCTTTCTTCTTTACTTACTTAGGTTGCCTCTACAAAAAGAAAAAGATTTTTTTAAACTATAATCATTTCGAAAACTTCAAAAAATGCCATTAGCAATCAAAAAAATATACAGAATTCCATTTTTACATTTCAAAAAAAAAAGAAATTAAAGAAATGGATTTGATTTCTTGCGTTTACTTTGGAGGGAAGAAAGGGATTATCCATTTTCTCGTATTGTTAAAATTAAAATACAAAAATATTTCCTTTTTTTTGACTGTTAACAAACAATGAAGATTTCCAAAAAACAAACAACACACATCCCCCGCCAAATATTCATCTTCTATTTTGTAGCTTTCATTGACGTCTTTGAAGTGTTTTTTTTTTGAGATTCCGATTCTTCCTTCTTTTGTATCTCTATTTTTTCACCACCATACTTCACAAAAAAGATAATAATATTTCGAAATTTTATTCCTCCTTCCTTGCCCTTTTTAATCCTTATTTTTGATAAATGAATAATTTTTAATTTTTAAATATCTCTCTCCTAAGATATGAGATAGCAACAAAAAATGCCAAAAAAAAGAAACATATTACAACAATTTTTTTTAAAACAAAAAAAGTGCCGCCAAAAATCATTAATCGTCAAAAAAAATTGTCAAAACTTTGATAATTATTTTTTCATCAAATTTTTCGATGCGCAAAAATATGCATAAAAAATCTTTTACATTTCTTTTTTTGATTCCAAAATAATTGCAGTCTTTAAACGCTTTTTTTTCCTTCTTCAAACAACAACAGTTTTTTTACGATCTCTTAAAAATACTTCTTTTTTTTAAAAAAAAAAAGAGGCAACATGCGTGTGGCACTAAAATGAGGGAAAAGGAAAAAAGAAGGGGGGTATTGTTTCCGATTATTTCTTCCAAAAAAAAGTATCTATTTTTTTTTATATTTTAAAAATGACCTCAAACTTTGTTTGGATTAACGCTGTTTGATCTCTCTTTTTTTTATATTTCTTTCTTTCTTTTTTTTCCTCTATCATCGTCATCATTTTCATCGATGAAGGCAAAAAAATATATATATATTTAAAAAAAGTTGGAAACAATCAAAAAAATTTATATAAACTTTTATGAAAGTTTTTTTGAGGTTTCACAAAAATAAGGGATCGAATTTATTTTTGAGGTTTTTTGAGTTTTTATAAATTTGACACTTTTCGAGACTGTTTTTATTTTCGTCATCAATGAACAACTTTATTAAAACTCTTTCCATCAAAAAAAATGCCAAATCACATTTGTCACTTTTTCAAAAGTTCCCAAATTCATGGAGCACAGACACAGCAGGGAAGCATCCTTTCAACTCCCAAAAATTTGTAATCTTTTTTGATTTTAAACTTTTAAATTGATTTTTTTTTCAAAGCCAGGAAAAACTTTTGTTTTTAAGAAACTTGGGAATTTTTAAGTAACTTTTAAAACAAAAAAAATTGTTTTTCTTTACATTTTTTGAGGAAAAGCAATGAAAGAGAGGGTTACCGTATCCCCCCCCCCCCCCCTTCCTTCCTTCCCCATCACCATCATCAAAGAATTTCTCTCTTTTTTTTGTCTATGCTTGCTTGCACACGTTTTTTTCGAAAACACAGAGAAAAAAGGGGGGGGGGAAGAGTTGATGGGTCTCTCGGAATTGGTTGGATGAAAAAAAGATAGAGAGAGAGAAACAAAATATAAATGAAGAAGAGTCTCTCTTTTGTGTAAATACAGAAAAAAAGTAAAGGCAAAAAAAGAAGAAAATACAGAAAAAAAGCAAATTGCTTTACTTTTTTTTATTTGGTATATATTGAACAAAAATGCAGACAGAAAAAAATACAAACATGTATCGAAAAGCTGCTTCTTTGAAAACCACAAAATTGAAAGAAAAAAAACAATTTAGTTTTTTTAGTTCTTTCATTACCGCAGCAAAAAGTGAGAAGCCATTAAATTTGCATATTTTTCATTGGATTCTTCTTTGTCGGAGGAACTGCCGAAAACAAACCATTGACAAATAATTAACTTCCATTTTCATTTTCAGTAGTTTTTTTTTTCTGCCAAAATTGAATTTTTTTAAAACCCTTTTCTTTGAATGTTTAAATCGCCTGCGGTCATTACAACTCCCTACCGTATACTACCATCACCAAATTTATTTTTTGGTTGTGCCAGCTTTCTTGCTGACAGCCGTCGTCGGTGAAAAGATTCTTTTTTTTCCTGTGTTTGCATAACTTTAAGTCAAAAAGAAGAGGAAGAAAAATGGCACAAATGGAAATATTTCCCACGCGCCAAAAATGGTTCCAAGCTTGCTGCTAATGGCAGAAAAAAAAGCAGAAGGTTTTTACACTGCTTTATTTAATGAAAAAGAAGCACCAAAAACAAAAATATTGAGGGATGGAATATAATTGCATAATGCCTTTTTTTTAAATATATTTAAACTACTAATTTAAAAAGGACATCTTAACAAACAAATACTTTTTATTTTGTGCCATTGCAGCTTGCAAAAATTGACTCTTTTTGAGTAAGAGTAAGTACCACCCGCCCCGATATTTCATGATCCTTCACTTTTTTTTACTCTTACTTACTTTGCACTTTTGGGGTTACTTAAAAAGTGCTAAATAAAAGTGTGCCGAGGGGGGGGGGAACGAAAAAGAAAACAATTACGGTTGTTTTTGTCTTTGCCTTTTTTAAAACCTTTCAAAACTTTAATGTTTACAAATTATTTAAAGAAAACAAAAAAAAATACAAAAGCGGCAAAAGTCAAGAGATTTTTTCTTACCCCGAAAAAAAGGAGAGAGAGATGATTTTAACTCGATTAACAGTTTTTTTTGTTAAACAAAAAAAAAAGAATTTATTGTTGTTAATCCGCCGTGTCGACAAAAAACAAAAAAACTCTGAAAGAATCAAAGATAAATGTGCCAAAAAAAGAGGGCCAAAGAAGGGCAAAAAAAGGAGGCAGGTGATGTCTAAGATTTAAAACATTTTTTTTTTGCCATCGCCGTCATCATCGTCACTTTTTTTTCAAGGAAAGGTTTATAAAATAAGGAAGCGGAAAAATCTTTTGCCCTATTTTTTTGCTTGCTTTTCTTTGGCCTGATGGTTACTTACTTACTTTCTTCCTTTTTGTTTTTGCTAATACCGTAATTGGCATTGAAAAAAAGGGAATCATTTGCCATCATTTTTTGCAAATGTCAAAAATAAGGATTGATTTTTCCTTTCCTTAAATAAATTTTTGAATGAATGAAATTGAGCCGAAAAAATAAATTTTGGGGTTAAAAAAATGAGATACTTTTTTTGTCTTTTTTTTGAGTCAAGGTTAGATTATTTTAAGTTTTTGAATTTTGATTTTTTTAACAAAAGTGAAAAAAAGAAAAGGATTAACAAAATCTCAAGTACCCCCCTAAATAGGTAGAAAAAATGAGGTGACTTAAAGCAATACAAAAAAAATAATAGAAAAAAAACTTTCCTTTTTTATTTTGATTCATAAATGGGATATTAGTCATCAAAATTGTTTTTTTTTTCAAATATCGCAAAAAAACTTGTCCTATAAAAAAAACAAAGACTTTTGATCATAGAAATATATACGGTAGTCACCTCAAAAACTGCTTTTCTTTTTTTTTGTTCAAACCTCAAAAGTTTTTTTCTTCCTTCGAGTCACAAGATTTTTTCATTTTTGTAAAAAATAAAGTTAAACAAAAACAACCTGAATTCCCGTGGGGGTAGTTAGTAGTTGATTAAATTCTTTTCAGGAGCAAAAGAAAGAAAAAGCAGAGGAGAGAGAGATAACACAATTATTCAAACATTCTTCAAAAAAAAAAGTGTTAAAATCTTTTTTTAATCGTTTAATTTCCAATTAACTTCCTTTAAATACAGCTTTTTAAACTTTCATCAAAAGAAAAAGAAATCTTATAAGGAAGCAATGGTCGTAAATCAAAAAATATGATTTTTATTTCTTTTAAACACACAAAAAAAAATAGGCGAGGAAGGAAGTGAAAAGAGTGATAATCGAGAAAAAAAGTTTATTGAAACTCAACAAAAAAAAAGTGAAGAAGCAACAGAGCGAAGAAAGCAATGGAAGCAGCAAGGGTGTGATAAGAAGTGGGAGACGAAAAAAGCGTGATAATAATGATTGATTATCATCCATAACTTATATATTATATATGAGTTAGTTTTTTTTTGTATAAAATGTCAAAGTTTGAAAGAATCAAAAAAACACGGAAATAAATTTAATTTTACGATTTTTGGGCAAAGATGAAACATGCTTGTCTCTTTTGGATTCTTGAGAAGAAAATAAGCAATTTTAAAACATTTTCATTATTAATTTTTTTTTGCAAAAAAAGGTAAAAACTGTGATTGTTTTGGATTTTTCTTAGGTTTTTGGATGCGAAATTCAGAATCTGTTTTTAGATATATATTGATTTATTAAAATATTACAGAAACGATTTCGTTGCAGAATTTACATAATTTTTTGTAGAATCTGTAATAAATATTATTGGATTACAAAAAATGTTTTTAAAAGAAAACAATTGTTACGGGTTGTAACTGCGTGAAATCTGATAAATAGTTGACCGTAATTTACGGCACTCTATTTATCTCCCTTCAACGAAACCTTTTTCTATTATTACGTCAGAAGCAAAAATACAGAAATTATTTTCAATTTTTATACATTTTCAATTTTTTTATTAATATTAAAAATGGAGATATTTAAAAAAATCTGTAAATACGCAAATAAACTGAAAAAAAGGAGATTTGAAAAAGACATTGGAAATCGAGAAAATTCTCAGTTAATGTCTGAAATTTTGTTTAACAATTATACAATTTCTTTTCGTTTTTTTTCGGGGCTATGCCTTTTTACTTTTGTAGTTTTTTCTCTTTTACGACGACGATTTTGACAAAGCTTAACAAAAAAAGGGGCAATGCAATACCATTTTTTTCAACAAATCCCAAAATGTGTATAAAATCCTTAACTTTCAATCGGACTAATTGAATTCGGACAAACATCTCTTCTTTCGTTTCTTCTCTTTCGTTTAATCATCCAACATCCCAACAACGGCAACAAAATATCCATCAATGGCAAAAGTATATTATTATTATTATTATTATACTTTGGCGGACATTGACATACATATAACAGTTTCTTTTTTTGATATTTGTTGTATAAAATTATTTCAGAGTAATTTTAATAAAAATATGCTATATTAACTAATATCAATAATATGGAAAAAAAACCAAAGTCGATAAAAACAGTTAAAAATCATGGAAGCAAAAATCATGCAAAATTAATTGAAATAACTTTAAAATTCTGATTTCCCGCAACGAAAACTACAAAAGCATTTAAAACAATTTTTTTAATGCAATACAGTAATAAAAATACAGTAAACTAAAATATCAAAAAAAAGGCAAACAGATCATTGACCCAAAAATTATTGAAAATTTGTATTACTTCCCCCCCCCCTTTTAAATGGAAAAAAAGAAATGTGTTACATAATTCCGTTCAATGATGCGGGATTTAATTGCCGGGTTTTGCATTTCCTTCTTTCTTTTTTAAAACCAAAGTCAGTTTTTTTTGCTCTAATTGCGGGAGACTTGCTTTAAAAAAAGATCATCATCATTGCTTTAACTCATCCATCCCCCTTCCATTTTTTTCCACCTGGACATCATCATCGTCACCATCATCACCATCACCATCAACAACAACAATAAGAACACGAATAATTAGAAGAAGAAGAAGAAGGAAGATCAGAAACCGGAAATCATCACCTTCCTTTTCACTACCCCAAAAAAATCTGCTGCTCCAACAAATATTGACCAAAATTTGAACAGATTTGAATCTCTTTCTTTTTTTAAATCACAAAAATAAACATTCCAAAAAAAATTTGAAACAAAAACTTTTTTATTTTTTTGCAAATCTGTTTTTTGCTCCTCTAAAAATAGCAGCAACCAAAAAAAAGAGAGATTTTTTAATCAATTATTATTTTTTTAATGACGTTTTTTTGTAAATTAAATATTTTTATTACCATTAAATGACAAAAAAAAAGAAGTTTATGTACAATTGTTAAGGAGCTTTTTAAAAAGAATGTATTAAATAAGGGGTATTTGTTTTTTTTAAAACTGTATTAAAATGTATCGGATTTTTTTTTTGGCGGCTTAAACGAATCAACGACGCCAACATCGACGACGACAACGACAAAAATGACGGTGTAAAAAAAAGGTTAAGTCCAAAAAAGTTGACGAAATATAAAATCTTTGCAAAAATGCCAACCAATGATGGCGCAAAATGACGCCAAATATTGACCTAAGAATTTTTTTTTTCACACTTCTTTTTTTTTCGAACCAAAAAACTAAACTTTTATTTTTTGTATGTGTTGCTTATCTTCTTCCTTTTGTGACAGTGGCAGTGGTGGTGGTGGTTAGAGAGGTCATCGCTAATATTATTTAGATATTTTTGGTTGCAAACCAACAATTGAGTGTAATACTCGATTAACCTCACTTTTTCTCTTCTTTTTTTGGGACCAAACCGATCATAACTCTTTATATTTTATTTTTCGGAAGTCATGAAAGGTCATTCCCAGGGTATCAATTTCTTTGAAAAAAAAGAAAGAAAGAAAGAATATTTTATTTTTAAATGACTTTTTTATGATCTTCTTTTTTTTCCATACTTTTATTTTCTTCAAAGTAACACGCGTAAAACAATGAAACATAAAAAAAAGAAGAGAGACAATGTTGCAAAGATAAAAACGGCACCTTTTTTTATTTGATTCAATTCAAAAAAATTTTCAATGCCATGGCATTTTTTAGTGCCATCATCAAAAAAAGTTGACAGAAAACAATCATTAAAAGAAGGTGCAAATTAAAAAAACAACATTGTTTCTTTCTTTCTTTTTTTTTCTCCGAAATTTGATAAAAATCAAAAACATGAAAAAAAGCGTGAAAAAATTTGTCAAAAATCAAAATAAAAGAAACAAAAATTATGTAATTTTTTGATTGACAGTTTTTTTTCTTCAAGAGCTACATATACATTTACGAAACATCTTCAATGAGGACACACAAAAAAGCAGGAAACAAAAAAATGTTGTTATTTTTTGCTATGCAAATTTTTTAAAGGTCATCATTAAACAAAAAAGAGTAAAGAATGAATTTGTGTTGTGTATGAAAAGATCGGAACGGATTAAGTATATTTTATATTTACTCGCTGCAACAACCAACGACCGCAGCAGAATCTCGACAAACAAACTTTTTTTTGTTACTTTATTATTTTTTTTAAAAAAAATATCATAGAAAAAGATACATTTTGGCAATCCATTGATCATCATTTTTAAAAGGGATGTTTTTAAAAAAATTTACGAAAAAAATTTATTTATTCAAGAAAAGTGCCATGGCATTTTTTGATAGATATAAATAATTTTAAATTGTCTCCAATAAAAAAAAGGGTGGGGGGGGGGGGGGGGGGGGAGTGTCATCAAAAATGAAAGCAGTTAAAATATGTTACTCAATTCGATCGCCTTAAATGGAGATAATCATGATATAATTACAAAATTAAAAGCTTTTAAATTCTTAAGTGTTTGCTGAAGGGATAACAAAAGGGATGGACCATCGGGGTGGTGCATTTTGGTGTAAATTTAAAAAAAATAAATGGTTTTATTTTTAAAATATCAGAAAACAATGAAAATTGCATTCTACCGTAATCCCCAAACATTAAAATATCGATGCTGATTATAAATAATTTAATAACTTTATTAAAAAATGCTGAAATTTCGGATGCATTAATATTTATCCATAAATACTACAAAATTGAAAGAAAAATCTAAATCGAATAATTACCACCTCCACTTAAGTATCTTAAAAATCTTCTTTTAAGATTTTAAATTTAAAAATCTGTAATTTTTTCAAATTTATTAATTTTTTTATATTTAAATGAAAGATTTATTTTTATACAACCATTTTGATTTTAGCGATTTTGGAAAACGATAGCCAAATATTTTTGCAAACAAAGTTTTGACACGAAACTAAAAAAAAGGCGCATACAAGCGTTGGCAAAAAGTCCAAAAATGCAAAACGATAGTTTTTTTACAAAAGTCTTGTTTTCTTTGAGTTCCATATTTTTGTATATTTCTTTAAATTAAATTGAATTATTATTATTTATGAATTTTAACAATAATAATAATAATAATTATGGCCAACAACCACCACTCCAATCCCAATCCCAACAGCAGCAGCAGCAACAACAACAAAATAATAATAATCCCCAATTTCAACCACAGCATAGTTTTCAATCAAATCAAAATATGGTAATAAATTTTAAAACATTTAAATATTCAGCTTTTTTTAAACTAATAAATATATTCCAGCGAGGTATGATGCAACACCAACACCCCAGTAATTTCCCCCAACAAATGCCTCAACAACAACCTGGTGGGATATCTTTTGCTCCACAAATTCCATCCCAAAGTGGACAAAATTTTCAACCAATGGCACCTGGGCAAGGTTTTACTCGAGGTTCTTTAACCCCTGAACAACATCAACAAGTATGTAAATTTGTTATTGTTTATGAAAAAAAGATGTTTTAGTTTCGATTTGCTCAGCAGCAACAAAGCTCTGAAACAGTTCGAAGCTATTTAAAACAGGCCATTAACAATCAGCCTCCACCCCAACGACCCCAACAAGAGCATGGCGGCGTTCCAGTAGTAACCGTTTCACAAGCCAATCAATTTCAAGGTGGTCCATCTTCAACTCAAGCGGAACATGGTTCAACAGTTTTTGCACCTCGTATATCCTTAATTTATATATTATTTATTTTTATTATAACTGAATTTTTAGAATCTCATGGACCTTCATCTAATTTAAATACTTCTGGTGCTCCAGGTTCTGTTGGTCAACTTGCTCCATCTTCCGTAGGTGGCCCAGGGGGACAACATGGCCCCACTTCAGTTGGCCTTGCACCACTTTCACAACATGGTCCAACATCTGTTGGAGGAGGGCCCACTTCCGTAGGATTAGCTCCAACTTCAGTTCCACAACAACAACTGCAACAACAAAATACTCCACAACCCACATCAGTTGGCCCCCCAGGCGGTGGGGGTGGTGGTGGTGGACCAACTTCCGTAGGTCCTGGGCCAACCTCTGTAGGGCTTCATATTGGTTCCGTTGGAACACATAATCCTCGATCCGTTGAACATCCGCCAACAACATATTCCGAATATCCTCCAAGATATTTTGATCCATTAACGGATCTCAAAAGTTTAATTTTAAGAGATTTACGAAAATCAATTTCTGTATGTTTTTTAAAATTCAATCTTTTTTTAAATAAAAAAAAATTATTCAGGCATTAAATGAACAAATTGCATTAGCAGCTGCCTGCGTTCAAGAGCAACAAGCCCTTGAAGATCCCGTTGCAGCTGCATACAATCCATTATCAGCAACTCCTCATTCAATTATTAATCCACAATCAATTCCTCCCCCAAAATCCATTGATGGATTAAAGTCAAAGTTTCATGTTGAAGATTATACAAATGCATATCTTCGATTTTTTGCTGTTTGTGATCGAATTGAAGCTCGAGTTGTATGTTTGTTTTCATTAAGCATTTTATTAAAAAATTTAAATTTTTTAGGCAGTTTTAACAGATTCATATCGATATCACAATCGTTTACAAAAGATGAGTGAAGTGCAAACTTTTGCACAAATTAAATCACTTGGATATGCAACTGTTTTAAAGCCATGCTTGGATTCAATGCGAGCAGAAAGAAAGCGAATTCTTGGAACTGTTCGAGAATTAAGTACCAGCTTACAAGAATATCGAAAGATTACTGATGAAGCAGAATATTGTTCATTGTATTCTCGAAAGCGCCGACATGAAGATGTTGAAGAGTATTCCGATGAACAAGAAGTGGAAGAAAATGAATTTGGTGAACTTGTTAAAAAGCATTCAAGATTTGATGAAGAGCAAATTGCGGATGAAGATTTCAAGGATGATGAAGATGAAAATGAAGAAGAAGAATTTGAAGAAGAAGTCGTTGAAGTTGTAGAATATTATGATATTCCGGAAGATACTGTAATGGAAGAATTTGATGGTGCCCCAGTTGGTATTGCAGCAACAGCAAATGAAAATGGACAAGAATATGAATCTCCAATGACATTTGATACTTCACCAGATAAAGGATCTTCAAGTGGAGAAAATGGTGGGGGTTCAGTAAATTCTCCAACTGAAGAATACATTGAATTACCGCCTGATAAAGGAGAGGAAGAAGATGAAGAACTTAGAGATTATCAAAATGAACTTGTTGATAGTGATACATCATTGGTTGATGTATGTTTCTTTATTTTTGTCTAATTTTTTAATAAAATTTCACATTTTTAGCTTGAAAAAGAAGCTGAAAAAAAGAAAAATAAAAAGCGAAGACGTCGTATTGGCTTCTATGACGTCGCATATTCAGCAAATGAACAAAACTATGAATATGCTGATGATGATGAATATTATGAGGATGATAGTGATTCAACACTCTCTGAAGGAAGTACAGATTCTAGTTCAAGTGATGAAGAACCACCTGAAGAGGATGTTAATGAAGCAGCTTCTGATCGTGAAAGTGGTGATGATGATGATAATGATGATGACGATAATGGTGATGATGGCGAAGGAGAAAAATATTATTCTGGTGGTGAATATGAAGAGGACGAAGGAGCGGGGGGCGGACAAGAATATGCTGAAGAATATTCTGATGACAATGATGATTCTCCAGGGCAAAACTATGAAGGCGCAGAAGAAATGGAAGCTGAAATGATGGAAGAAGATTCAGATGAAGTTAATCAAGGTGGTGACGAAGAATATGAAAAAGAGTATGAAGAAGAAGGTGAACGCCAACAAGAATCTGATGATGATGAAGATGATGATGGACAAGATTATGATGAGGATGCTCCACAGCTTGATGCTGAAGGAACTGATAGCTTATCAAGAGATGTTCAAAATGATGAAGATGATGATGATGAAGAGGAATATGATCCACCACCACCTGTTCATCGAAGTGACTCTTAAAATTACTTTAATACCGTACACCCTATTTATTTGATAAAAAAACATAAAATAAAATTCAAAGAGATCATTGCATTTTTTAAATTTAAAGTTCATTGTGCTGTGATTTAGGAATTGAATGTTGGGAGGTCCATTTAGCTTGTTTTTGATTTTCAAGAAATTCATCACGTTCATACAAAAGATTTGCATAAACTTCATAGGGATCGATTTCTTCATGTTTATGAAAGGAGATTGGTTTTTGGCGTTTAAGATAAGCTGGAGAATAATCAATGGGACGAGCTTGATGAAATGCCGCTGAATGTATGATATCAATTGAAAGCCGGCGAGCACACATTCCAATTATCTAAATTAAAGAGGATTTTAAAGAGCTCTTTTGATAAAACAAATAAATTACCATATCATCTGGGGAATCATCAGATGGACATTGACAAAAGGATACTAAAGCTCGGGCCGCTGATCTCGAAAAAATCATTCTAAATTTATTTAGTTTTTTTTACAAAAATACTGATAAAAAAAATCAATTTACCCCGCTCCACCCGTTGGATAATCATATCCTCCAAGGCCATCAAAAGTAAACCCGTATCCATATTTTTCACCAATAATTAATTTTGAAACTTTTGGTAAACAATTAAGTAATTTATATAGTCGTGATATACTGATAATACTATCATCATCTCCAATGATAAACCATGAAACTTCATTTAATTCTTCGTGTTCAAGGGCATGCTTAAGAATTCCAAAAGTTTTTGCGCAATGTCCTGCAAAGAAAAAAAAATATTACCGTAATCGAAAAAAAGGGTCTTGAATGGAATTGCATTTGTATAAACTAAAATAACTCAAACCTTTTTCAGTATTTGCAATTCCCAAATCAATTGTTGGAATATAAAAATCTGGGACATCACTAAAAAATTCCACATATTTTGCTTCTTTTGCCCACGTTCTTTTTGTAACTACAACACGAGATTTATGAAATTTTGAGCATGTTTTTATTCCAAGAAATGTATTATCATTTGTAATCCCTTTTCCGCAGGCAGAAGTATTCTTTGAATATTCAGGCTCTTCAAACCATGTAAAACATTCTGGGGAAGGGGATAAACAAAATCCGATATCAGTGGTCAAAGAAATTCCAGCAAATTCAACAATTTTCGCTAATTCAAATTTTGCATCAATTGCAAATGAAGTAGCAGCCGATTGCTCGCTGAATGTGGCTTGAATAAGTCTAAAAAAAATGGCAAACCATATTTGAATACAGTAATACATAAAATGAAAGTGCTTTCAATATACAGTAATCAAATGCTAACTAGCTACGGTATTTGTTGCAAATCAAAAACAAAAACTCACTTTAAAATTAAAGCTTGACTAAAAATGATGCCAGCACCAAAATCAGGATATTTAAGTTTATCCGGTTTATCATAGCCATAAAAATGATGAATAATTACTGGACTAAAATAGCCAACGCTTCTTATCACAAAACACTTATTTAAAAAAAACTTACTGATCATCAGTTAACCCATATCCAAAAAACAATAATTCATTCTTATTTTGATTTTCCAAAAATCTTATCAATTTATCACCATCAATTTTTGTATATGGTTCAATGAAAAGAAACCAATCAAAAGAGTTGGCGGAAAGTTTCCGAAAAAGTGGCCAAATTGTCCATCCTCCATTAACTGCTTGAAAATCTTTATGAAGAAAATTAACTTTTATATCACTTTTTAAATTTTGAAATTGTGCTGCAAGATTTTGTGATAAGCTATCTTCAAAGGGGATATTTTGGGAAAGAATAATTACATTTAGAAATGTGCCTAAAATAAAAGAAACTGTATTGACTTTAATCGAATAAAATCAAGTTAACCTTCAACAAAATACAGTTGGAACGAAAAAATGAACAGTAGCCTCAAAGTTTTGTTCATCTAATAATTCTGTAAAAAAGGTAAAAACTATTTCCAACATTTATGCAAATTTAAAAGATAAAAATTGGTTCTAATCCTTTTTAAAAAATTGAAAACATTTTTAAAAGAAACAAATAAATTTATTAAATATGGAGAGATTCTAAAATAAATAAATAATAATAATGAATCAAAAAGATATTTTGAAAAAAAAACAACAACAACAATTTTTAGAGATTACTTTAATATTGAGCAATTGTGTGTACCGTAATCCAAGAAACCATAAATGTTGCAAACGCAGCACCAAACCCTTCTTTTGCAAGCTCCCAAAATCCACCATATTCTTCTTCATCTTGTTCTTGATACTGTGTAACAAACATTTGTCCCATATATGTTGAAATGCCAACTAAGAAGACAAAAGTATAATTAAATTTAGTTAAACCTTTTCAAAAAAATTTACCATAAGAAACAAGTCCAAGAATTCCGCGAATTGGAACAAGTCCAAATACAACTCCAATTAAAAGTGAGAGAATTTGTCGGCCCCAATATAATGCATCAAGCAATTCATCTTTATCATACCAAATTGATTTTCTTGTAATAGCTTTTGAGAACTAAAAAAATGTGTAAAAACAGTTTTACAAAAATAAAAACGTACTGTATCTGATATGGTTGGAATTTTATCCTTTTTATCTTTATCTGCCATTGTCGTTGTTGTACTAAAACTTTTTACAATAAAAATAAGATTTTAAAAAAAAATCAACAAAAAAGTATGCAACGGTAAAATTACAGTATCCAAAATCAACAAAAAAGTTCAAAATATTTATGTAATTTATTAACTTATTAAACAAAGAAAAATTCAATCAATCATTCAAGGTTGCCAAATATTCTGGTGTCAATTTATATACGCCATTATCAAGATAAACAAGATTTGCCCGAATTTTACGATTCATAAATGTATGAACTTCTTCCAACGTCAACGGAGGCTTTCCAGGACTTGAAAGCATTGTAAAAATTGCTAATAATCGTTCACTAGTTACTTGCTGCACATATTGTCCTAAAGAAAGAATTACATAATTGTAATGTTACAACACCGTAAAAGCAAAAATATACCTGCATGAGGACGAGATGAAATTTTGAGCTATAAATTGAAGCAATGTTATTTAACTTTACTTTCAATCTTTACAAAATAATCTTACCATATTTCGTGAATAAGTCCAAAAACTTTCCATTGAATCAATTCGTGGATTTTGTCCATCATCATCCCCTTCATCCGATTCATCTTCTGATTCATCTTCAAATTCACCCCTTTCATAATATCTCTTTTGTTGTTCTTCAGCCGTTTTTTCCAACTTTTGCCATGCAACTTCATCATCATTTAAAGTTGCAAATTTTCCATCCAAAGTAAGGCAACCTTGTTGAATCCACCAATCAATAACTTCTGCAAACATTTTCTTTTCCCAACCTAATTGTACAGTGAGATCATCAATATCAACAGTTTCTAAAAAAATATGATTAAAAGTTATAATTAAATAAAAAAAACTAAACCATTTTCAAGAAAAGCTTTAATTACAAGATAATGTGAAATTGGAACATCAACCTGCACCGAAATGTCACCAAAGTCACACGATAAATTGACAAAACAGCCATAATTATTAAACCAACGAAGCTTTCGATTATTTTTTCGAGTATGTTCATAAAGTCGTCCAACACTATCTCGCACTTCTTGAAATGGTTCTGTAAGTGCAAATGCTTTATCTTCTTTTTGGGGCCAATATTCTTTTGAAATAATTCTAATTTCAATATCATCAAAGAATCCAAAACATTTGCAAAATGTTTCAGAATCTTCCATATCTTTTAGCATTACTTCACACTGCGTTAATTCCCCTTCATGAAAACGATTTTTCATCATATCAACATAGCTAAGTTCTTCATGAAATCGACGACGCCATCCATTAATTGATAATCTTGAAGCCAAAAATTCATGATATTCTTTAACAAACATTTCTTTTGATCCATAAATCATTACTAACATACTAAAAACATCTGCAGATTGACGATAAAGTCGACTTTCATCTACAAAATATATGTAATTATGAAAAGAAAAGATAAAAAGACAAAACATACAAGGATTAGCATCATGTGGATCAGGCTTCCATTCATCCCAGCTATCCTTTGAAGTTTCTTCAAGCGCCAATACATATTCGTCATTTACAGATGAAAGCTGATTTTCAGAAAAAATTAAATTACAATAATTTGATGAATTTTCACCCGGTCGTTCCATTGTAATAAATTTGATGATAGTTTTAATCGTATCTGGGCGGGTACTGTAAAATATTAATAGAATGCTTAAAAATGATTTTCAAAACTTACATAACATAATCTTTGATAACATTACAAACTCGGTGAACTAAAACAAATGAGGAATCAAAAAATGTTAAAGATTCAACAACATTTGCATATGAGATAAGAATTTGTTTTGTGCTAACACTAGTTTGTAACAGATTTTTTCGAATTTTAAAAATTAATGCATTTACAAGCTTTTCCCGTCCAAACCATTCCAAACATTTCATTGCTTTCATTAACTGAATTAATGAAAGCTTTGTATATGGATATGATACAACAATCAATTCATAACACTAAAAATTGGAATCTTTAAAGCTTTTTAAACAATCGAAAACAACAAACTCTTGTAATCATATGTTCAATGAAGCTTTTAATTGTATATACTTTAAAGGGACCTTGCATTTCTTTAAATCTGAAATCATAATATTCCATGTATTTACAAATGGCATCAGAATCTTGGATAACATTTACAAAGATCGCTTTTTTGGATAAATCTTTACAGCGTTGAAGAATATTAAGATTAATAGCTTCAGAAGCGGCAAGAGCTAAAGCTTCTTCAACAGTATCCATTAAACGAAGATTATCAGTTGTACATCTAAAAGTTATATATAATAGGTATAAAGCAAAAAAATCATTAACGAAAAACAAACAAAAGATTAACACATTTTTTAACTTGAATCAAATATCTGCTTGCTGGTGTATTTCTCGGAGCATTATCATTAAAAAGAAGGCCTCGATTAAATAGTTGTAGAGAATATATAAATACTTGTTTGGTAATATTCTTAAAAGTTTCAATTGTTTCATGTTCTGTAAAAGCTTTTGAAATTTCTTCCCATAACTTTATTGCTGATATTCTTTTGTCAACATTACAAGCATTTTCAACATACTAAAAAGATTAATAAAGATTTTGCAAAAATAAATAATTATTTTACCAACCTCTTTTAAGAAATCATTAAGCTTTGAAATATTTTTTATCCATTCATTTGTAAGAGTTTCTAATTCCCTGTCTTTAATGCAATCACACCAAAGTGTAAAGTTATCCAATACATATGGTGGAAGAGCCATTTAAGATATGAAAAATATATATATAAAGTAATAATAATTTGAGAAACAAAAAAAAAGTTATTTTTGTGTTTTGATAATAATAATTTATTGCAGTTTGAAAAAAGAAGAAAATGTTTGGCCGCCAATTGTGTCTGTGTTTGGCATAATGGGATGCTACAGCAACCTCAAAAACTTTTTTTTTAATGAAGTTTCCAACTAACAAGGGAACCACGGGAGATGATCATCGAGTTAAAACATCCCAGATAGTTTAAATCATTCATTGTGGGTCAGAAACAAACCCCAAAAAATATTTCGCCCCACTTTTAAGTTTTACCCATTTTTCGGCACTTTAAAGATGCGCGCGCTCTTGGAGCACATGGTCCCCCCTTTGAAAAAAATATGTTGAAAAAAAAATTTTTTCTTATTTTTTTATTTTTTGCTAGAATGTTAGTAATATGTCTACTGATGATAATTGTAAAGTATTTTTGCCTCAAAACAACGCTAACCTACTTTTTAGCGTTTTACAAGCATGCGCCATGTTATACATGAAGCCGAAGAAACCATTTTCACTTGCGTCAACAGGGCTTTTAAATAAATATTTTTATGCAGACGAATATTAGTGACTATAAGGAACATTTTGGACGTAAATTTTAAAAATTTAATTTTTTTGTCATTTCAGGAAGCACAGGGGTGACCAAGGCAAATCGCGCATCTTTAAAAGTGCCGAAAAATGAGTAAAACTTAAAAGTGGGGCGAAATATTTTTTGGGGTTTGTTTCTGACCCCCAATGAATGGTTTAAACTATGTGGGATATCTTAACTCAAATATCATCTGCCGTCGTTCCCTTGTAAAATCATATCATTATTATAAATATTTGATAAAAAGCAATAAAAATAGCTTATTTCTGCAGCTGCTACTGGTGTTGGTGCCATCGCTGGTATATCATTTTTCTTTGGTACTTCTGGTGTCGCTGTTGGAGTTGTTGATGGAGTTGAAAAATTAGCAGACCCTTGAAAGAGATCATTATTAAAGAAAACTGTTTCCTAAAATAAATAAATATATATTAATTAATTACTGTAGTTTCAACAATAAAAAGAATTCCAAAAATCGATACCGTAACCCGAAATTTTTGTTACCGTATCGATTTTCGACAAAATGTCTTGAATGGATTTTTACATGTGTTAAAGCACACATGGGCAAGGTGGTCCGAAGAAAAAATGTTTTTTGCGCCACCCAAAATCACCACAGGTAGTTCAAAGGTTAAAGCGTTCAATTTTAATAAAAATTAATAGAAATTCTGCAGAAGAAACAGCTTCAATTAATAAAATAAAACTTACTTATCGTGATAATTCAAAACGAACAAAAGTTCGTGATTTACCAGTATCATTGATTGCAGAGCATCAAGACTTTATCCGCAAACATTTAATTGATATTTTAATATACAGCAAGAAGACTGAATTCAAGCCTTCACCTGTATTGAAATACATCCTTCCAGACAGCATACAATTAAAATATGATACTGATTATGATTTACGCCCCAATTTTGAATGGGATTTAAAAACAAAAGAAAAATCAATTTCTCGCTGTCATCGACATGGCTTAACAAAGGCCTTTCAATTTGAAGCTTTTAAATTATCACCAATAACCCCAGGCAAAATTAATGATTGTGATGAATCAATTCGTTATATCATGGTTGAAAGAGCCAGTGAGCTTGGAGAATCCGAAAGCGACGACGACTCTCCCGCAAGTAAAAAACGTCGAATAAAAGAAAATGATGTTGAAAATGATGTGGAAATGGCAATTACCGTAATAGCAGCAGAACCCGATGTGATGCAAATGGACATAAATGCATTTCGAGAAATTATAAAAGAATCAATGAATACTGGATTCAAAGATATTATTGCAAAACTTAATCAGCAAAATATAGTCTGCCCTGCAGATTCTGATCCCGATCAATTATTCCCCTGGGACGATATTAGTGGGTGGCCACGACAAAATGACAGAATCCTTAAAGAAGCATTTGGTTCCGAATTTAAAGTACCAAAATCATGGAAATCATGGCTCCAAGTTTTACAGAATGAAAATGATGAAAGCAATCCTAAATTCAGGTGCAAATTCTGCTACGAGCATATTCAAGCAAATAAAGATTTATTTAAAGATGGTCAATTTGGAAGATTATCGTCTGAAAATGGTGCTGAATATCCACAAAATTCTGTAGAAACTAAAAAATTATACTGGAGCAAAAAATTGAGGGAACATGAAACTCCTCGTTTGCGACGTGGAAAGCAGCTTCCAAAACATTCTCAAATTATAACTGAAATGAAAAACAAATACATGCTTAAGGCTCAAAGTTGTGTAACAGATAGTTTTCGAGAAGAACGGAAAAATACAGCAAAAGTCATGCGAACGGCTTATTTCTTGATTAAGCGTCACATTGCTTTCCGCCTGTTTCCTGATCTTATTCTTTACAACAAATGAATGGAGCATTGCCTTTGGAGCTTAAATTTATTAACCGACGATCCTTAGGCAGAATGGTCAATGTAACTGCAAGGAGCTTCAGAGAATCTTTGATTACTACAATTAAAACCAAAAAGCCATATTTAAGCCTTATCGTAGATGGAAGCAGTGATCGTCAAAGTCGACAATATCTTTTGATTTATATGCAATTTGTAGCATATAAAAAAAACTAACATCACCCAATATACACTTCTTTCGTCTTTTCTCTTTTCTCTTTCTTTCTTTTTTTCTCTTCCTTTCTTTTTTTTCTCTTTTTTCTTTTTTTCTCTCTTTTTGCGCTACCCAGCGCATTTTTCTTGCGCTACGCGCTACCCCTGGTCCGTTTTTCGGACCATTTCGGACCACTTGCCCATGTGTGTGTTAAAGTAAATTCCCATTCCTAAATTTCTACACCCGAAAACGTCCACTTTGAAAAACCTTACCGTTGGAGTCAAGGCCGTATTTAGGGGGGGGGGGGGATTCGGCACCTGTGCCCCCCGAAACTGAGGAATTTCCTTTGATCTTTTGCCGCTTAGTGTTGGCGGCGGCAAAAGATCAAAGGCGTGCCCCCCCCCCAAAATCGCTGTGCCCCCCCGGAAATTTTTTTCTGTATACGGCCTTGGTTGGAGTATATATAAAAGCATTAAAATGCAACATGCCATGAGTATTTGCGTTTTTACATTTTTGAATGGAGTGGCTTTTTGATTTTTTTTTTCTTGCTCGGCTAATTGATCAAACAATGGTGGAGTTTGAACACCTTTGTTGGCAGTTGTAACAACTTCTGGTTCAAATACGGGTGCGCCTAGGGTTGACCATTTCCCGGGAAATCGAAGAAAAGCGGGAAATTTCCCGGAAACGCAATTTTGGTTTTTTCAACTATGTTTCTTCGCTCGTAAAAACAGTACTTTTATGTTTTTAAGTAATCTTTAGCTGTTTTGAGATTTTATTTAAAGATTTATGACAATATTGGTGAACCATGTGATTAAAAAATTGATAATAAAAGAGATTCATCTGCCCAAATGAATTTTTTTTTTATCATTTTTCCAAAACACTTCGACTAAACAGCTTTCAAATAATTAAACAAATAGACAGAAACAAAATTATGAAATGCTTTTTAAAAAAACAAACACAATCATTTATTAAAATTAATAAAAAAGCATTCGTAAAACATTTTAGCTGAAAAACTTTTTCCCCGGAAATTCCCGCGAACATCGGGAAATCTCCCGGGAACGGGAAATGGTCAACCCTAGGTGCGCCATTTTGGAGCACTGAAATTGTTGATTTGATTTCTTCAAAGATGGCTTCATAGCTTTTGTTTTTTTTATTGCTACTATTCTGGCAAACAGCATAATATTACAAATTAATATTACGTGCAAAAATGAAGCCCACACTATACGTAATAACCATTCCACAATGAACACAGCAGTTTTAAATTCTTCAATTTGATAAAAATGCATTATTGAAGTGCAAATTTTATCAAACTAAACAAATTTTTAGAACGTAACTTAGTGAAAAAATTTGAATAAGTCATTTAATTGACATATATTTTTTACAAATTTTTGTTGTCTTTTCACCTGTATCGGCTCCAATGGTTATTCTGACTCTTCTTGATGGTATTTTTTTTCATATTTTTAAGTCGAGCCATTAAAAATTCATAGAAAATTACAGATATCAAAATTTCGGCATTAGAGGTCAGATAAATTTTTTTTGTGATAGCCATTTTATAGCCCTTACTTATGTGTACAATCCTGGGGTACAACTTTTTGATTGGTTGCATTCCTGATTTTTCCCGATTTTCTGTATTTTTGGTTATATTCAATCTTTGAAAATCTGTGAAATCATTTTCACACGGTAGAATGCTCCAAAACTCCAGGAATAATGTTTTTTTACCTAGTTTTATCGCATGGCTATAAAAGAATTGAAAACAAAATTTTGATGTAACACGCGATGTAAAAAATTTGGTGAATCGTCTCTTAAAAAATGGAGGGTTCAAAAAAAAGTGCAACGTGCACTTTTTACGTGCCTTTGTAAAAAAGTTTATTTTGTACACTTTTTAGCATTTCGGGGCAGACCAAATGACTGTTGCGTAAAAAGTGTAGAAAATCGAGGCAAAAAAATGCAAGTTGCACTTTTTACGTGAACCATTTTCTTGTGAAGGCACGTAAAAAGTGCAAGTTGCACTTCTTTTGGCGTTCTGCAACTTGCACTTTTTGAGCACATTTTAGCCACTTTTTTAATTTTTCCCACTAACAAAATCTGCACTTTTTGCGTAAGCCATTTTTCTGTGTCAACGCTTTACATATACAATTTTGTGGTGAGAGTACCTGTGTAAATTGAGAAAAAAAACTGTGTCTATCCCGGACGCTCCTTTACGGCATGACGCATAAATTTTGAATAACTTTTCTATGAGTTTGAAGATGTCAAATTCCATTCAATCAACAAAAGAAGCTGTTAAACAAAATCTCAAAATTGCTTTAAGTTTGCTGGTTTCAAGCAATGAATTTATTCCAGTTTCAAAGGTTGTAAAACAGCATGAGTAAGTTATTGTCTCTTTTTTAAACATTTAAACAATCTTTCAAATGTCTTTTAGCAAATTTTGCAATGTTTCTTTTGATGTAATAATATATGAAGGAAATTTTCAAAGCTATTCTGAAGTATTTGAGTGTTTTCCGCATGAATTTATTATATCTGAAGATCGCCAAAATGTTGCGTTCAAAAGAAGACATTCTCCTACATTGCCTGCACTTGCATATACCCATATTGTTGGAATATGTTCAAATCTTAAAAAGCGGGCATGGTTAAGTTCAATTTATGTTCGAAAATTAGCAACAAATGAAGTGATTCATGAACCTTTAAGGGCAATGTAAGTTTTTTGTTTTACTGACGCTGCGAATTTTAGGGACCTATATTTGAAATTTCTCTCAAATTTTAATTCTCAAAAATAAATCCTTAAAATTCTCGTCCTCAAATATGGGTCCCCGAAATTCGCAGCGCCTATTTACTTTTAAAAGTAAAATTTTATTGAAGGTTTTTAATTTAAATTTTTAATATTTTAGGAATTTTTCAGAGATTGCAATTCCGCAACAAATTTTATATAATTTAAAGAAAATGAATGTTTTTCGTTTAACATGTATTCAACAATATATTTTACCCTACATTTTCTCTTGTACAACTGATATAGCAATTGAAGGAACAAAATATACTGGACGATCTGTTGGAGTTATTGCATCGCTGTTATCCCAAATCCATATGTATAAAAAAGCTTCTCGAATAAAAAAACGTGGTCCAATTGCTGTAATTTTGCTTCAATCTTCCCCTTATCAATTAAATAATACTGATAACAATGCTTCTACTAATTATGCAAATTATATTTCCAAACTTTTAAGATTAATTTCTGAATATTTAGATATTAAAATTGGATTTGATTTAATTGAAACTTCCAAAGATCTTTGTGTCATTACATTTAAAGGCATTCGGGAATATGAAAAAGTGGGTTTAAATTTTACTTTTGATTAAATTAAATTGTTTTTTTTGCAGAAAACTTTATCAGATTTAAAGTTCTTTGTTGTATTTAATGTTGAAAAAATTATTGCTAAAGTTGGTCTTGAAATTTTTGCTGCAAGAATTAAACCATTTGTGGTATGTTTTTTTGGTATATCATCTTGTACAAGTATAAATATTTTAGCCAGAATGGGCAATCTCAATTTTTGTTATGGAAGAATATATTGATCCTGGGCCAATTCTTCTTCGAGATTGCTTAAAACCAGATGCTATATTTATCAGTGATAAAAGTTAGACAATTAATTCTATTTCGTTGATGTTCGTCTTTCACTTTGTTTATGTATCCTGTTTAAACATGTTTTTATTCATTTTTGTAATAATAATTATTTTTTTGTAGAAAAAAAAGAGAAAGTTCACAATTGATTATTCCACTCCAATTGGCTTTTTTCTTTTTACTTCTTAGAAAATGAGTATAAACAAAAATGAAAGGGGAAAAAGAGAATGAATGTTTTTCTTTTTAAAAAAATGAGTTAATTTTCTTTCTTTTTTTCATCCATTTTTAAAGATGCCCGGATCAGGGTCATTTTAAAAAAAAAAGTTTCATCATTCTTTTTCGTTGCTTAAATAAATCTTTTTTCTTGATCCGTCGTTTTTTTTCTTCTTAAGCTTTTCTTCCATTTTTGGATTATCGCCCCAGAGGGGGGAGGGATATGTATATGGGAAAAAGAAGAAGAAGAAATAAATCATAGTTGTCATGTCAATTGGGCGTCACTCATTTTTTTTTGAACTTCTACTTTATGATGATCATTTATATATATTTTTATGAAGTGGGTCAGCTTTCTTCAGTCCCCCATTTCATTTTTTGCTGCTATTTCTTGCTTTTCTCTTTTTTCTCAAAATCTTCATTTTTTTTCACCAAAATTTTTAGAAAAATTTTTTAAAATTTCAAACAAAAAAAAAATTAAAATGAGGAAAGAAAAAAAGGATGTGTAACCGATGACATTGACTTGACTCTTCTTTTTATTTATTTATTTTATTTATATGAATCGGATCTAATTCTCGTATGCCGCCACCGCCGCCGCCGAGCTCTTTCTTTCCTTTTTTTCTTCGCGCACAATTTCAAGGCTAATTGCTTGGTTTTTGTTGTCGTCAAAGAATTATGATCCAACAACAATTGTCATAATATCCGACTGACGACATGGTTTTTACCCCCTAAAATAAGACCTCAATCTTTTAATAAATGGGTAATAAAAAAAAATAAAAACGTAAATTTCATATTATTTTCAAAAATTTTCACTTGAATTTTATGTATTTTTTTCGCGTTTTTATTAATAATAAAATTTTGTTAAAAAATACTTTTTTAGAATTATTTATTTATATTTGTATTAAAAAAAATGTTGAGAACAAAATTATGATTGTTAGAAATTTAAATATATTTCTTATTTTTTTATTTAATTTTTGTCAGAGTAAGTAGCTTTTAAATTGGAGAAACTTACATTAATCAATGATTGTTAAATTACAGTAAGCTTTGGATGCTCGGGATCGGCACAATTTGCAGCAGCAAGAAATCGGGCACTTGCCGCCGCAAATTTAGATTCTGAAATGCGAGCGGCAAAATGTGAAAGAGCAGATTTTGGAATTTATAAAGCACATGGTATAATTTTACTGCTTCAGGGATTTATGATATCCTTTTTAGGGGGATGGGATATCCATGATTAAATAATACCTAAAATTAAATTTATAGAACTTCGAGCACTTGCAAAAATTTATGAAGGACCTTCAGCTCGAAATCTAGCAAGCGGAGGCCGAGCTTCATGCACTTTTGATTCAGAAACAGAAGGCTGCAGTTGGTTCTCTTCCGCTACTTTCAACACGGAAACGGTTGCAGAATTTAATCGGGCCAGATTTGAGACGACATTAGATTATCAGAGATTTGATTGTACATCTGATCGAACCTTTCCCTTCACAGATTTCTTTCTTCTTGCGGGTGGAGAGGAGAGAGTGGGGGAGGGGAGTGCAATGCTAGAAACAATTATTCCATGCCAAATTGGAAAAGGCATTCTTAAATTTGATTTTTGGATTAATAATGAAACACCTGTCCTAAAAATTTGTATTGTACCAGAAGAAAATGGGCTACCAAATTGTGAAGAATCAAAATTGGATGTAAATCCTCTGACCTTTGAAATTCCGGGAAATGATAAACCTTTTCGGATTCGAATTCAAATTGATTTGATTGGTTCAAATGATATTGTAAATTTCAGCAAATTTTTTTCCTCAATTTATTACCCCTCTTTTTAGATACTGTTGGATAATATTGATTATGAAGCACAATTTTGTGAAATTGTTAATCCATTAAATGAAGTTGAAAAGGTTAAAGCTGAGGGGATTACGATCGACAATGACAACAATAACAATAATATCCTTCCCCATGGCTTACCTCCTTTAAATGGTCTTATTCCAATTGAGACACAGCGAACTGAGTGTTGATTTTTTGACAGAACGCCAAAATTTAAAAAATGAAAAAATAGGTTGTTTTGTTTTTGCTTTCAAATAATTTTTAGCAAGTGTATATACTATTTTTTTGTTTCTAGGGTAAAAAACGATGAAAAATCTGATTTTTGCGTCTACAACTTACCCAAAAAAGTGTTTTTAACGGTTTTCCCAATGTGTTGAAAAGTGACCTACTATTACAGACTTAATAACTCAAAATCTTTTGCGTATTTTTTTTACATCAGTGACCTTAAAATGTTCAGCAGGGTCGAATTAACACAATTGTGGCAAATTTTAGCTTAATTATTGCAGGTTTTCAAAATCCGTCAAAAATACTGATTATGTCCACTTTTTCCGGCAAAAATAGCATTTTTTACATACAAATATCAGTTGTTCGAGATAATTGATCTTGAATCCTCTATATTTGTATGGTATTACTATAAAATATTATATTTGAAATAGAAGATGCAAAACAATCACTTTTGTTAAAGTGTTATAAAACATGTTTCCTGATTTTGTCCATTAAACCTATAACCATTTCTTAAATGACTTAGACTTAAAAACATATAAATGTTTTAATGTAATCCAGAAAATAAATTCCGTGATAAATTTCGCAAACATATAATAACTGAGGACAACGAAATTATAAAAAACAAAAATTTAAGAAAAATTATTCAAGAAGGTACAAATCAACATTCTTTCCGGAATTATTTCCAGTTTTACGAGCCATTTTTTTTAAATAAAAAAATCAACAATAAAAAATCAGTGATTTAAAAAAAATATATATATTATTTTCAATTATCAAAACATTCTTCTTTTTTTTGAAACCCAAAAAAGCTTCAAACTTCTCCAACCAGAAGCAATTCGATTTCTGATAAAATAGCTTTTGAACCTTACTGCATTTATTACAGTGGTGAGTACCAGTCTTATTAAGATTAACGGCAGTAAAAAAAATTAAAATCATCTGATTGACGCAAAAAACCAAGAGAAAGATATTGAGAAAAAAATAATATGCAAAACCATTTCCCAATTCCACAGAGATGCATACAAAAGTGATTGTTTTGCATCTTCTATTTCAAATATAATATTTTATAGTAATACCATACAAATATATAAGAATCAAGATCAATTATCTCGAACAACTGATATTTGTATGTAAAAAATGCTATTTTTGCCGGAAAAAGTGGACATAATCAGTATTTTTGACGGATTTTGAAAACCTGCAATAATTAAGCTAAAATTTGCCACAATTGTGTTAATTCGACCCTGCTGAACATTTTAAGGTCCCTGATGTAAAAAAAATACGCAAAAGATTTTGAGTTATTAAGTCTGTAATAGTAGGTCACTTTTCAACACATTGGGAAAACCGTTGAAAACACTTTTTTGGGTAAGTTGTAGACGCAAAAATCAGATTTTTCATCGTTTTTTACCCTAGAAACAAAAAAATAGTATATACACTTGCTAAAAATTATTTGAAAGCAAAAACAAAACAACCTATTTTTTCATTTTTTAAATTTTGGCGTTCTGTCAAAAAATCAACACTCAAAGGGATTTCAGTTCGCTGTGTTGAGACCACAACCGCGACAGTTTCTGTAACAAATGGACTTCAATTTGATTTTAATCAAAATAGTTTATTGGAAGATGATGAAAGTGATGTGGCAATTCCTGACAGCCGAGAAATTCTTCCTGATCCGGCACTTATATCCCCAAATTCGATGACACAAAATTCGACCGAAACAAAAATGGATGCTTGCAAAGCTTTAATTTGTAATTTTAATTATGGAGATGCCTGCTTTTATCGATTATCTGGTTTAGCATCAACGTAAGTATAGCAAAAAAAATGCCACGGCATTTTGGCTATTAAAACTAACTACAAAAATGCCATTTTATAGAGCCGCATGGCAAGTCAGTAAAACACTTTTGGGTAATCCACATACTGGCATTCACAAACTAAATCCAAAAGATAATTCAAGTGAGTTAAAAATTTTATATTAAAAAATTTGCATAATTTCAATATTTTAGGTGGCTTTGTTTATGTTGGTCTTGATGGGAATGATTTTTCTTCAGAAGTTTTTGTTCTTGAATCTTCTCGATTTAAACTTCAAGAACCTGCGTATCTCTTCTTTGATGTTTATCAACGATCAATGGGAATTCAGTTAAAAGTATGATCACATTTTATGCAAATTTTTTAATTGTTTCATAATTTATAGGTGTGCATTAATGGCTTTGAAGATTGCCCATATTCAAATCCCCCTTTAAAAGCATCAGAATTTTGGTTGCAAGATCAACAAATATATCTTTCAACGGGAAGTGAAAAAATATATTTTCTTGCATCAAAAGTTCGACAAAATCTTTATCTTGCATTAGATAATATTCGATTACAAACAATTGATGGACATTCATATTGCCCTGAAAAATACAAACAACCTGCAACGGAAAAACTATTCTTTGATTAAAAATTGGAAAAAATTGTATATTTAAATTTTTTAGAGAATTTTTGCTCAGATTTTTTTTATGACTGCCTCTTTTTTGTTTGTCGTCAAAAATAAATTATTTTTACAGAAATTTTTGTAAAATAATTCAATTTTTTTGCAGTAATCATTCGGCATGGCCTCATTGCAGGGGAAATCGAAAAAATAAGCCGGGACTTTCCCAAGATTTCCATTTTTAAAGGGAGCGTCCGGGTATTTTCCTGATCCAAAATGATGTTTTAAAAATAAGAAAAATTATCTTCTGGGGTGGCTCTAAACTTAAGAGGAGCATTGTATTCATATTTTTACGTTTAATATAAAAGTTTGTTTATTAATGAACAAAAAATTTCGGGAACGACGTCCATTTGCTGCAAAAAATACGTAAATTTCCGGGGAAATTGAAATGCATTTACTTACTTATAAAAGTAATAAATAAATAGAAAAAGGCTCAAAATGGAAAGATTCGGGAAAATTGAAAAATCTTAAACATTTTATTCCTGGCAAATTTAGATTTTTTTAAATTCTTATCTACTTTTAAAGGTAACATTTTTAGCGCCAAATCAAAATACAAAAAGAAATTAAAGAGTTTTAATTAAAAAATACATATAGATAATTTTGATTTTAAGGTCTGAAATAGCGTTATTAAAGTAAAATAAAATGTAAAAAAATAAACATTTTACAGTACATCAAAACCCAATAAAAATTATGGTAATGCCGAAAAAGCTGATAAAAAAAATGATAGCATAAATTTTGTAAACTTAAATTAAATCAACTAAAAAGCTTTTTTGTCAAAAAACACTGATTTTACAAAGTACATTTTTTTCACAGCCCAACATTTTTTGCCGCACCTTTTTTAATTTTTTTTGGGTGCATTTTTATCGAAATCTTTATTGTGTGGTCAAATGTTCCACCCTTTTTTTCAACATTAAAATGCTTTTTAATCAACGAATACCTCAAAAAATAAATAATCACAGAAAAAAAATTTTTTTTGCCGCACCTTCAACGAAAAAAAATTTCACAATCAACTACGAGAATCAAGCATATATAAATCAAAGAAAATGTTTTCCTTCTCTCCAATTTTTTTTTGTTGCTTTGTAAAAAACGCAAAAACAGAAAAAAAGGAAAAAAAGGAGTTGAAAGTCTCTCTTTCTCTCCCTTTTTCTGTTGTTATTCAGCATCCATGGATGCACCCAGCCACCACCACATCTATATCAGCAAGGCAAAAAAAACCCTTCAAACTCAAACCCAAAACTGCTGCCTTTTAGTTTTTTGTTGTTTTTTTTTATGTGTTTGTTGTTGGCTGTTTTCTCTTTTTTCTCTTTTTTTATGTGCAAAAAAACACAGCAAAAAAGAATATTGCTGGCAACCAAAGTCACTGAAAAGATTTTTTTTCTTCTAGTTTATTTTTTTACCGCAATTTTTTTAAATAAAAAAAAACAAAAAATGCATCTTTTTTGTGATTAATTTTGTGTTTCTTTTGTTTATTTATTTTAAAAAGCAGTTTCAATTATTTATAAACAAAATTACTGCGCTATTTTTGGTAAATAAATTTTTAACAAAAAAATATTTAACACAGTTATATATGTTTTTGTTGCTAAGCAATAAACTTTTTTTTTGTTTATTTTTTTTTGAAACTATGACAAACAAAAAATATATCACTTTTTTGGACTAAATCTGCGAAAAAATGGGCATTTGTTTTCCCGACTATTAATAGTTAAAAAATTGCTCATATTTTTCAAGTTTTTTGTCTCCAAATTTTTTTACCTCCTAGTGTGCAAAATTAAAATATATGAACATTTTTTTTATGTTGTTGTTTCAAAAGTATCCCTTCCTTATCGTGATTTTTTTTTCAGAGTCGCACCTTTTTTCCCATTTTTTTCTTCAAAAATGACTCAGAATTAAAACAGGGAAAAGTGATGATGGAAAAAAAAATAACCACGTACTTTGAGTTGAATTTTTTCTTCTTTTTTTTTATTGTTTTGCTTTTGCGGTTGTTTATTTTTAATCAATAGTTTTTTTATGCATGCATTTTTGTAGCTCTAACATTAAAATAAAAAGTGTGAAAAAAAGGAAGAATTAAATCCGACAAAATTTTTTTTTTGATAATCCCTTCTTTTTTTTTGAAAGTGATCCGATCAGTTGATGATTGTGTGTGATTTACATTGATTAATTTGTTCCTTTCTATCTTTTTTTGCTAGTGCTAAATTGGCAGTTTTCCAACTTTTTTTTTGGAACACTTTTTTTACAAAAAAATGTGCACCTAAACTTTTTTTAAGCTTTAATTTTTTAAATAAAAATATCCTTTTTCCGTAAATCTTCAACATCTGGACAAAAATTTTTTAGGATCAATCTTTCAGCCGCATTTTTCTACGATTTTTAACGTTTATTTTTTTTCCTATTGACTTTGTCGGCTTTAAACATAGAAACTTTTCAACGTTTGTTTACGAAAAAATATGGGCAATTTTTTTGTAACCCAATAAAAAAAGCCGATCTTTGTTTGACCTAAATAAATTATGAAATCTATTTACAATTTATTGTTGCCAAAATTAATCATTGTCTGGCATTCAACGTTGTGACTCACTATTTATTTTTTTACTCGATTGTTTTTTTAAAAGCGCTAAATTGCATTGTATTTTTGTTTTTTAATCGGATTTTTGTAACTGTAATTTTATAAATTGATTTAATAAATGTTTCGAAACTTTTTAGGTTACCGTAAAAAATGCCAGCAAAACGGAAGCCAGTGGCAAAGAAAGCGGTGGCAAAAAAAGCTGTCAGTGTTGCTGCAACAAAAAAATCGGAACCAATTCGAAAATCAACAAGAAAACCTGTTCAATTTGTTCCATTTTCTGGCACTTCTTCAACTCCAAAACCGAAACAAACAAAATCACAATCAAAAGCAACAAAGAAGCCTAAAATCGAAAGTAAATTAACAGCAAAGAAAACAACAACGTCCAAGAAAGGGCTAAAAGTAGTTGCAAAAGGAAAAATTACAAAGAAAATAGCTGTCAAAAAAGAAGCAAAAGAAAAGAAAGTTAAAACTCCTCGAATTAAAAATGATAAACTTCAGCCTCGTCCGGAAATAGAAAAACTTGAAAAAAATCCAATTTTATATGGAAAAGGAAAACCTGAGGATACCGAAACTTTAGAAACTGTAATTCGATTAGTTTATCGATGGACGCATCAAAAAGATGTTACAAATTTGAAGAAATTAGCAAATGATTGGAAACATTTTCCCACAAATGGTTTTGAACTTCGATATTCACCTTTTGATTCTAGAACTCCGGTATTTATTGCGCTACAAAATGATGACAAAAAATTATTTGATGCAATTCAAGCTGCAAAAAAAGATGCTGAAAAGCAAAAAGAAAAGCGTCCATCCTTTCAAGTTCATTCATTGTTGGAAAGAGTAAGTATGATTAATTTTTTCTATGAAATTTTTGGGGTCAGTTTTTGGAAATAGAAAACGGCACAAGTTGAAAAATAAAATTTTTAGGCTAAATTTTTATACTTGTTTTTGACAGTAATCAAAAAGTAGCAACTTCTTTATTTTTTTCCTTACTGTCAAAAATCTTTTTTTAAAATTGTTTTATCATTTTAAAAAAGCTTTACATTACATTATTTAATCATGATTTTAGATGACAACAGGACAAGCAAATATTCATATGTTGGGACATCGAACAGCCAAAATTGAAATGACACGTGGGGGTCGTCAAGGTAATAATGCTTTAATCTTATTTGATGATCTAACAATTAATGATATGGAAACTGGTAAACGACTTATTGATTCGGGGGTTAGCTTTGAAATGTTATCACATGCCGATCACCTATTATATTCAAAAGATTCAAACATTTATCGAGCAATTCGAGGTGGACATCGAAAACTTGCTGCATCAATGATTGAAGCATGGGCTCGATACAATTTTAATGATCTTCATATAAATACTTTAAAATTCGATAAACAACCATTACCAAAATTTATGCCTATTTCAACAACTAAAAAAGGTTTGCTATTTTATTCTAATTTTTTTGTCTTATTTTGGGTTACGGTAATAATTTTTAGCATTAGGAAATAAAAAGATTACACCGGTTCATACAGCTGCAATTAATCCAAATGTTGATTATCTTAAAGCTATTCTCGCTGTTGAACCAGTTTTTAATCAACCTGATACTGATAATTGGTAAGTTGTTTTTTTGGAATACAATTGTTGTCTTACCACGAAGACCTCCCTTTTTTTAGGTATACAATTCATTATGCTGCAGTTTGTGAAGGATCTGGACCTCTCAAATATCTCATTGATCGAGGAGCTCCGCTATCAATTTTAAACAAAAATAAAGAATCCCCGCTTCATTGTGCTGCTCGAGCTGGACGACTTGAAAATGTGAAAGTAATTTGTGATGCACTTCAAAAAGAGAAACTTCCAGATGCTGTTGATGAAGATGCAATAATTCCAAAAAAATCTAAGCAACTTTCACATTTTGGAAATATGTTAAATGCCAAAACAAAAGTAAATGAAACTCCTTTGCATTATGCCGTAAAATATGAGCATTTGGAAGTTGTAAAATATCTTTTAAAACAACCTGAAATTATTGTTGATGCTGCAATGAGTGCTGGAGCAGAAAAACTTACGCCATTAATTCTTGCGGCACAAAAAGGAAATCTTGCAATTCTTCGAGAGCTAATCGATGAAGGACATGCATTTATGGATTTGGGAGATAAATTAAAGCGAACTCCTTTAATTCATGCAACAATTGGCGGGCATCCACATATTGCTTCAGAAGTTTGTTGATTTCTTTATAGTTTTTTTTGGGATACTGTAGAATTACCGAGATAACTACAAATTTTTTAATTTTCAAAAATCAAATTCTATTATTTATATTTATTTTGATTGGTTACAACAAATTGATTACGGTATTAATATATTTTAGCTTCTTCATCGAGGTGCTTCAATTAATGCTGCTCCAGATAGCTCTGGGAATACTGCTGCTCATTATGCTTGTGCATATGCTTGGGGCTCTGTTTTACGATTACTTGAAAGAGCTGAACCCGCATGTTTAACGCAAATTAATTCATGGCATTTAACACCACTTTGTGTTGCATTTGTATGTTTACTTGATTACTGTAATTGTACATATTACTGTAATGAGACATTTTTTTAGTTAAAAAATCATATGGATATTGTTGCATATCTTTTGGATGAAGATCATGGGGATATTAAAATTAGTGTAAATGATTGTGATAATGAAGGAAATACTTTATTAATGTTGGTGATCAAACATGAAACAACAGTTGGAAGTGATAAACAATTAATTGATAAAATTGAATATTTAATTGAAAATGATGCCAATGTTGAAGTTAAAAGTGCCACAGGAAAAACGGCATTTCATTATTTTGCTTCAAAGCCAGTTGTTTTAAAAGCTACAAAGCCGGCATTTGGATCAGCAGCAGCTGAAAATAAGAAACGTTTTAGCAAAGATGAATATTTTAAAATTGTTGATCTTTTAACTGGTAATAAAAAAGCCGAAATTGCTGGAATGATTGATGATTCTGGAAATACAGTACTTGAAGAAGCACTTGAACAAGGAAATATTTTATTAGCTGAAAAAGTTTTTGAATGGACAAAAAAAGAAGCAATTGAAAGATGGACGAAAAATGTTGAAACAAATGAAATTCAAACAAATATTTTACATTTACTTTTTGATGCGGCTAAAATTGTAAGTTCATATTTTGAGGTTACTGTATTCGGGTATACTGTATTTTTGGTTTTAGGTTTTTCAAACTTCCAATGCTTTTGAATTTAATCTTGGATTTTTAAATTTGTTCGAAAATATTGCAAAAGAAGCAAAAACTAAAATAATAGAAAATGGAAAGACACTTCTTGAAGCTTTTGCAAAACAATTTGATAAAAATGGAAGAACACCTTTAATTCATATTTTGCGAGATATTAAACAATTTCGAGTATGTTTTTTTCTTTGTTTCACTTGAAGGGTTACGGTAACTAATAACAATAAATTTTTAGGTTCCTGCTTCCACTTCAGAAGGAGCTGTACAAAGAGGTGAAATTAAAAAGTTTATTCAACAAATTATTGAATTAGCTCGAGAATATTTAAAAATTGATAAAGAACTTGCATTTATTCGAGAGAAGCCAAAAAAGAAGGATGATTCAACAACTCAAAAGTCGACGACAAATTACGGTGGTTTTGCTTTTGGGGGGCTTGCAAGTAAAATGAAATTAGGCTCAAAAAAGAATGGTTCAAAACAAAATTCAAGCATTGCAGAAGCATATTTTCCATCAGCATTTGAACTGTCTCTTCGATTTTGGTTAGATGATTTTAAAGAAGAATATATGTTAAAAGAGAATAAACTTGTACATCGAAATCCTTTGTTCAAAATGATGGCAGAAGAATTAAAAGAGAATGGATTACTGAAAAAAGCCTTGTTGGAACAAGATGAACGGTTTGTTGGATTACGGTATTTATATTTTTATATTTGTTGGTCAATTTTTTAGAAATGGATTTAAAGGATATTCTCCCCTTTTATTTTGTATTCAAAATGATGTCACTGATTCAACATGTTTTATTCTTAAAATTTGTGAAGATTTAAATATTACCAAAGAAGTTTGCAATCAAATTTTAGAAAAAGTTTTTGATTCTGAAAAAAATGAATGCTAGTTTTTTGTAGCATCTTTTTTTTTATCTTTCATCAATAAATTTTAGATAAAACAGTTAATAAATCGGCGTTACTTTTGGCAGTTGAAAAACGAAATCTTCTTGTTGCAAAATATCTTGCAGCAAATACAGATTTGGCAAGTAAGGTGGATGAAACTGGTCGAAATGCCCTTCATTATCTTTCAACTTCACCTGAAAATGTTGTAGAATTTCTTGAAGCAATTATTTCAAGGGGTGCAAAACCTACTGTAAGTAATTGATGTTGTAGTTACTGTAATTTTGAAAAACTTTTATAGGCAGATAAATTTGGCCGTTATCCATTACATTATGCCATTGCTGCAATTCATACAACTGCTTCAACAGATATTTCAACGGATAATATTGAATATTTACTTAAAGTTAATCCAGAAGCTGCAAATAAATTTGATTGTTGTCAACGTCTTCCAATCTTTTATGCATTTATTCCAATTTCTGAAAAAGAAGAAAAACATTTTGCATTTTCAAGTATCACAAAAGCAGATCCAATTGCAGTTGTTGTTGTAATTTTAAAGCTTACAAAAGACCTTTCATCCGCAGATATCCATGGCAATACTTTAATTCATTATGCAGCAATGGCAGGCTCAAATATTTGTTTGTTAACTTTAATTGATAAATGCAAAGACATCAATTTTAAAAATAAGCTTTCAAATATTCCACTCGGTTTAGCCGTGTCAAATTCCAATGAATCCGCAACAATGACCCTCATTCAAGCGGGTGGAGATGTTCGAGCAAAAGTGTTTTGTCTTCCTCCAGAACCTTTGAAAACAGAAATCGAAAAATGGAAATGGTTTCCTGATCGTTCATCTGAACAGTCTCAAACGTCACATACAATTTTAAGTCTTGTTGTACGAAATGGTTGGCAGGGAATTATTTATGTTATCCTTGATAAATTAAATAATCAACAAAATGTTTTGAAGAATCTTTGTGCCGCGGCAATTGAACATCGACAATTTAATCTTGCGCAAACGTTGCTAAAGAAACTTAAAAATGATAATAGTGTTAAAAGAGAAGCATCAATTCTATTTGAAAAGCTTGCAGAATACTGTAATATTCAAGAAGAAGCAACAACAAATTTAATGAAATCACTATTTTCGGCGGGAATGCTTTGGCAAGAATATGAAACTGCAAATTCAAAGGCTGCCGAAATTTATGCTGAAAAATGTGATCTTCATGGCCTTCAACTTCTTAAAACATTGGATCAAGAATTTAATGATGGACAAAATTGGCTTGAACATCTTCGATCACATGGAGCTTTACAAGTTTTAAAGAATTTTTTCAAGTCTTGGAAAGGTAGTTTGCCAAAGTCTGAAGCTTTACGACTACTTGCATTCATTTCGGAATTTTCAATTGCATGTGGAAATATTTCAACTCGATTATTTGATTTTAATGCTCCTGCTTTTGATGGAATGGAACATCCGAGACACAAAAAACCAACTCCAAATAAACAACATATTACTCCATTAATTTATTCTGTACAAGTTCGAAAATATGGTTTAGCAGAATTTTTAATTGGTTTGTTTTTTGCTACAGTATTATATGTATGTATATAAATGGTTATTTTTAGGAACTTTAAAAGTAGATGTGAATGCAAAAGATGAATATGGTAGAACTGCATTAATGCATGCAATAATGTCAAATGATGAACAAATGATTCGAATTTTGGCAAGAATGAAGCATGGACATGGCACAGAAATTGCTGAAGCATCAATGATGGAAGTTGTTGAAGAAGAAGAAGATGAAGATGGCACAGCTTCATCTGATGACGGGGATACTGTAGAATCTTATGATCCGGCGAATGACGACGTAGATGATGATGATGCTACTGATAATGATAATGATGAAAGTGAAACAGATAATTCACAAGCACCACCAAAAAAGAAAGCAATGTTACTTTCAAGAAAAGCCATAAAAGTCAAAGCACCAAAAATCTCAAAAAAGAACAATAAAAAAGATAAAAAGATTCCGCTGTCATTTAAAAATTCAAAGATTAATATTTCTGCATCAGATGGAAATGGAAAAACTGCTCTTCATTATCTTGTTGAACCAAATGGATATGAAAATATTCAACTTGTTAAAGAACTTTTTAAAACTGAAACAGGATTTATTCATTTAATTTCAAAAAATGATGATGATGGAGAATCACCATTATCTCTTGCTGCAAAACTTCATCAAAAAGATATCTTTAATCTCTTTCAATCATATATTCGAAAAGGTCAATCCAATGGAGTCACAGCTGCTGCTGCTTCAATTCAAAATCCATCCGAATTACCCAAAATTGAATCCCTTAAATCTTCGCATGATTTTGAAAAAGTTTCAAAAGAATTTGTTGACGCTCAAGCAAAATCCCAACAAAAGATTGAAAGCGAAGAAGAAAAAGAGAAGCGACTTCGAACTCCACATAATCTTGTACAAAATTATGATATTTCTGAAATTGTTAAAGATGATGAAAATGGAAGTTTATATAAAACTTTAATGCATAAAACGGATGTCGCATATGGCTTTCAAGGATTTCATAATTATTATCGAATTCAACTTGTTCAACGTAAAGGTGGCGCAAATTTATTCGTTCTTTTTACTCATTGGGGAAGAATTGGAGATCCAACAGGTTTATATTTCGCTATTATTACAGTATACTAATATGTATGTATTTTTAGGACAATGTCAACATACACCTTTTAGTGATAAAGATGCAGCAACAAAAGAATTTAAATCAATTTTTAAAGCAAAAAGTGGAAATGAATGGGGACAAGAATTTGAAGAAAAACCAAATAAATATCGCCTTGTTGAAGTTGATGAAACAAAAATTGATTTAAGTGAACTTAAAATTGAATTAAAAGCTGATGAAAGTATTAAAGATCCAGAATATCAAATTATTAAAGATATCTCAGATGTTGAATGGATGAGAAGAAAATGGAAAACTGTAGGCTTACAAAATAATTCAAAACAATTCAATCAGGACATTTTAATACTTTTTAGGTATGTAGTCAAGCAGCAAATGCAATTCCATTTGGACAAGTAAAACGTGAAAAAGTGTATGTGAAAAAACTTTGTTTAACAAAAAAATAATATCTAATAATTTCAGTATAAAAGCGAAAGCAATTTTGGATCAACTTCGCCCAATGTTGACTAAAATGGAGGCCACTCGATTTGATAATACCAAGAATAATCCAACAGATGCATTACAAAAAATTATTAAAACAGGAAAACTTTCAAATGAATTTTATATGGAACTTGCGTTGGGTTCATTTGCATATTCGGCTCTTCCGGTTATTGATAATATTCAAGTTTTATCAACATATGATAAATTGATTGAACAAATGTTAGAATTTGAAATTGCTGGAAAGCTTATTACTGCTGCAGCAGGACAAAAAGAAATGGATTCAATTAAGTAAGATTTTAAAGCTTTAATAAAGCATAATTTAAATTTAAGATTACTGTAGTTTGATAAATTTAAATGAGCACTGTAAAGTTTCAAAGATAGTATACTGTTTTAAAAGCGATTTTTTGTAAGAATCGAACTTTTTCTGCATTTTTTGGCATTCTGAAAAAAATAAATTTAAAGGTTGAAGGCTAAATCGCTCGTTTTAGACCAAATCGAGGTCGCTGATCATGAAAATGAGCCTTATTTCGCTCAAAAAGGTCTGAGTGCCGAGTTATAGGGTAGTGCGCTGATACCCCCGAAAAAAAATTATTTTTTAAAAAAAGTCTTGAGAATGCATATGGATCGACTCCACTCATCCCAGTGACCAATAATAAAACCATTTTGGCCTTGCAAAGTGGTTTTTTTGATGGGTTTTTACTAATTAAAGTTGGAGGTGTACGGTAATGGCATACCAACCTCCAAGATTTGAACCACGGGCATAGGTTTTTTTGGTCTTAAAAGACGTCCCACATGATTTTACATATATATAGACCGGTTTGACAAAAAAATCCGCGGGGTCTGATACTTTTATTTTTAATTGAACGTCAAAGGTACATCTCCAGCACCATTTGGATAGTAAAACTCCATGGATATGAAAGATATTGACATGCGGTCACTTTTGTGATATAATCCTATGCTATACGAGTTATCCTGGCAAGTGGGAACGTTTTTGGTAACAATTTCGAAATATGGGATCACTTTGGAAATCCAAAATTTAACAACATGGAAATATTGCAAAAATTCCGGTTTTTTCTTTCATAATAAAACCAAATGTGCTTTCTAAATGTAAAATACATGTAATAACAGCAATATAAATAGGTAGAAATTGACGCGGGTCAAAATCGATGTTTTTAAATTTTTTGAATTTTTGCTTGTTTTTGATCAATTTTCAAGATATCAAAATATTACGAATATCGATAAATGTAAATGTTTTGATATTTTTGGGATAAAATATAACTTATTTTTAACTTTTGGGCTATATTTCAACCTCCTGGAATCACTAGTTCCCATTTCCCCCCTTAGTAAAAATACGCTCATAAGTTATAGAAAAAAACACAGAAATCAGTGTTTTTTCAACACGATATTGTTAAAAACATCTTTTTCGGCTTTATTGTCAATTTTTTATCACTTTGTGAATGATTTGAGTATCCAGAATTAATAAATCAATAATTTCAAGTTTTGAAAAATTAGTAATATCGAAGTATATAATTCAAAAAATTTAAAAACATCGATTTTGACCCGCGTCAATTTCTACCTATTTATATTGCTGTTATTACATGTATTTTACATTTAGAAAGCACATTTGGTTTTATTATGAAAGAAAAAACCGGAATTTTTGCAATATTTCCATGTTGTTAAATTTTGGATTTCCAAAGTGATCCCATATTTCGAAATTGTTACCAAAAACGTTCCCACTTGCCAGGATAACTCGTATAGCATAGGATTATATCACAAAAGTGACCGCATGTCAATATCTTTCATATCCATGGAGTTTTACTATCCAAATGGTGCTGGAGATGTACCTTTGACGTTCAATTAAAAATAAAAGTATCAGACCCCGCGGATTTTTTTGTCAAACCGGTCTATATATATGTAAAATCATGTGGGACGTCTTTTAAGACCAAAAAAACCTATGCCCGTGGTTCAAATCTTGGAGGTTGGTATGCCATTACCGTACACCTCCAACTTTAATTAGTAAAAACCCATCAAAAAAACCACTTTGCAAGGCCAAAATGGTTTTATTATTGGTCACTGGGATGAGTGGAGTCGATCCATATGCATTCTCAAGACTTTTTTTAAAAAATAATTTTTTTTCGGGGGTATCAGCGCACTACCCTATAACTCGGCACTCAGACCTTTTTGAGCGAAATAAGGCTCATTTTCATGATCAGCGACCTCGATTTGGTCTAAAACGAGCGATTTAGCCTTCAACCTTTAAATTTATTTTTTTCAGAATGCCAAGCAATGTTCGATTTTTACAAAAAATCGCTTTTAATACTGTAATCATTAAATTTTTTTAGATATATTAAAGATTGTATTGAATGTGACATTAAATTATTGGATTCTGAATCCCTAGAAGCTCAAAGAATTTTACAGTATATTCGGAATTCTGCACAAAATGTTAAAGTTACTGGAATTTATTCAATTCTTTCAAAAGCTGGGGTTGAGTTTTTTGACGAAAAAGGTCGCAAAGGAAAAAATCACAAGTTAGTTTTTTCCATCTCGTTATTACCGTATCAATGGTTTACGTTAAATTTTTTAGATATCTCTGGCATGGAACACGCCCTGAAAATCTTTTATCAATTTTGAAACTTGGACTTTTGGCAACTCCCCCACATGCAATTCAAACGGGCAATCTTTTTGGTGAAGGAATATATTTTGCAGAAACATTTGTAAAATCTTATAATTACTGTACTGAATCTTCAAAGGGACAAAAATATGCACTTTTATGTGAAGTTGCAATTGGATCTGTTTTTACTTCAGCCTCTTTGTATGATTTACAAACGACAACAAGTGCAGATGCAAAGAATAAAGATACTTTGAAAATTGCTGGAAAGAATATTCCAAATGATAAATTTGAAGTTACTGCTCCAACTGGTGTTCGACTTCCATTGGGTGAAATGCAAAGAAATGAAACATTGGATACAAATTGGGGAGCAATGGAATATTCAGAATACATTGTTAAAGATCGCTCAAATGTTATTATTCGTTACCTCGTTTCTTTTGAATAATTTTGTTTTTTTATTTGTTTTTAATTTGTATTTAATATTATTGATTTAATAATAAATTTCCATGAAAAGAAACGGTGTATTTCTGAACAAAGTAAAAATTGCTGACAAACAATTTACAAAAAAATTACCAAATTTACAAAAGATGTTTTGTTTTTAAAATTTTACTTATTATTTTTTTGTGTACTGTATAAAATTTAATACAGATTTTTTTTCCGAAAAATCTAAAACTTTGTTACTGTCTCAAATAATTTCGTAAATTTTAACCTTTAAAGTTTATTATCATTCAAAAAAATTCATAAAAAAATTAAAAAGTTTGACATTTAAAACAACAAAACTTTGCATAAACAGAAATAAAGAAATCTTTTTCAAGCAATTCCATATTTGGCACAAATTCTTTCTTTGAAAAACAAATTATAAGAAAATCCAAGCAATGATTTTGAAGTTTCAATAAATTTCCAGCAATGGCACAATTAGCAATTTCACAGACATTTGTTACAGTAATTTTATCATTCAAATAATTTTGAAGATTATTCTAAAATATTGTTTTAAAGAAATAAAAGACTTTAAAAATGTTACCATAAGAATTTTCATGTCATATTTATCTGCGAATTTGAGAAGCAAAAAAGATTCAGCAATTGAAATATCAGAAATAAGACTTCGATGATAACAAAGTTTAACAGCTTTTTCAACAATTTCAAAGGAGAAATCAGTAATTTCAACTTTATTTTCGACTGCTTCTTTCATCGAAGAATTAAACATTGCTGCAAAAACAGGAGAATGAAATCCAAGAACACATTTATGAACCTGAATAAATAAATGCATCAATAAAGTTCAAAAATGCTTATACTTACTTTCATATCTTTTTCATTAACAATAATTGTGAAATCTTCAAAACCAATATCCCACAAATCACCAAAATTTTTCAGAGTTTTCCATTTTGATTCAGCCATTTCTATTTTTAAAAGTCCTTCAACTTTGACCGTAAATTTTCCATCAACAATGAATTTCTTGTTTGAATCAAATAATTCCTCTACGGTAAAACATATATTACCATATCCACAATTTTCATTAAAAGTGTAATCAAATTTATGACTCCAATTTGCAGTTTTAATTGAAAGTGTGTATTCAGCTTCAACTTTCTTGTCATTTCCAAGTCTCAAATATAAAAAAATCTTTGTTTTGCCTCGAAATTCCTCTTTATTACCATTAGGATAAATTCGAAGATCAGGGCCGCAAATTGGTCTTATATAAGGGGGGGGAACTTTGAAAAAAAAATTTTCCTCGTGGCGCTTCGCGCCACTCGGATCGAATACTTTGGTAGTCTTAGTTGCCGTAAATTATAATAAATTTACGACGTAAGCCTCTTCGCCACGTCAAGGCGACTACCGTGAAGAGGGTTATTACAGTTATTAATTATTACTAGAAAAGTGATCATCAAAGTAATGAGATGGGTGATGATGAAGAACCAGATGGGAATAATTTACGCGCATCTGTCTCAGTCATTCACTTTAAAACCATCCGATCAAATTTCCTTACATTACAAAAAATAAAATTACAACAAAAAAGTAAAACATCTCAGTCATGGAAAAAATATATTTAAAAAGCTGTACAAATATTTAAGAACTATAAGTTAAAACTGACCTTTACTTCAAGCGTATTTGTCGATCACGTTTTGCAAATTCTGTTACCACACTTTCTTCGTCACATTCGATATTTGAATTAAAATAAATAGACATTAAAGCATCAAGACGCTCTTCTCCCATAGAATTCCTTAATTTTGTTTTGGTAAGTTTTAAAGCTGAAAATACTCGTTCCGCTGTTGCTGAATTGGTACCAATTGTAGATAAGATTTTGAAAATTATTGCAACAGTGGGAAGCTCATAATATTCAGCTTTTTTCATTAATTCTAAAGGATCTGTAACATCTAAATCTTTCGATACACTTTTCCAAATATCATACTGGTTTTCACAAGTGGAAAGTGTATCTCGGATAACATCATTATTTAAATAAAAACTTACAAGCTCTTTTACATCTTCGAAAGTCGTCAATGATGTTGGAATGAAGCCAGAAAACTTACCCAATAATTTGAAATGATCAGCAAAATAACTTTTTACTTCAGTTTTTAATCCAGATAAAAATGGAACATAAATTCTATTTTTGAAATCAAATTCAGCAACATTTCTTCTTCGAGGACGACGAGGCTCTGGTAAATCAATGTCAAATCCTTCCAAATTTCTTTTGATACTATCAACTTTTGCTTCGACAGCTTCAAAGCAATAATCACCTTCTCCATCAAGCCAAGTATCAATATCAGCACAAAGTCCACCAATAATATCTAATGCTTGATTAAGACCCAAATGGATTTTTTGCAACAAAGCTGAAATGTGGGAAAGACGATCAAAAGTTGATGCCAATAAAATCATTGAAAAAATAAATTCTTTTTTGATAATTTTTCCATAATATCCTTCAGCTTCACATGCAGCTTCTGGATCCGCTCTGCCATTTACTGTATTACTCATATCTTGTAATAACATTACTATTGCTGGAAAAAGTTCTAAAAATGAATTTATAGAATCACATCTTTCTGTCCATCTTGTTTCTGATAATTTAAATAAAGTAAATTTTCTTGAAGGATCTGCTTCTTGAGAATGAAGCAACTTTACCGTAGCCCTGAATTGATCGCTTCTTTTGCCTGATGCCCGAAAAAAATTTGCGATATCATTCATTGTTTGCAAAGTTGTAGCAATATAATCAGCTTTGCTTGCTTTTGATATCGATAAATTAAATGAATGTGGACAGCAGTGGACATAAACGGCAGTTTTATGTTCATCCATAATTAACTTTTGTACTCCGCCATTACATCCTTTCATAACATTCGCACCATCATAACATTGACCAACTATTTTGACTTTAGAAAAATCAATTCCTGATTTCTAAAAAATTAGCATTGTAGAATATATTATATATTTAAAATGTAAAATGCTTACTGTTAACAAAGACATTATGCAATCTTTAATACCAACAGCATTTTGAGAAATTAAATGTTTCATTCCTAAAAATTGTTCTTTTATCTCACCTTTAAAAACATACCGTAATACAACACATAATTGTTCTTTTCTTGAAACATCCATAGTTTCATCAGCAATAATTGTAATCATTTTAGCTTCTTCAACTTCTTTAACAATTCGATTTTTAATAACATTTCGAGCAGCATCTAATATATTATTTTGTGCATACCAAGAACAATAGGTTCTAGAACTTTTTGATTGTTGAAGAAATTCTTTTAATCTACCATCTCCATTATAACACATTAATTCCAAAAGAGTTTGAAAATTTCCTCTTGATTTTTGAATATCACCACCATTTTTCATTTCATGGTATCCAACTGCATCATCTCCACGTAAAGCAATACCATTTCTAGCACAAAATAATGCCGCTTTAACCATTGGATATAATGCTTCACGATTTTGTTTTATCTGTTTCTGTAGAGCTGTTAGAATTAAAACATCGACATCTTTTCCTGGATTTGATTCTTTAGCTGCAATTGCTCGTTCATGACAGGTTTTATGATAACTTGTATTGAGATGATCAGATAATTTGTCCATTCTCGAATAATCATTAAAACCTTTTTTTACAAATATTTTCAAACTGTTTCCACCTGCCATATTTGATGTGTTATAAAGCACACAATATCTGTAAAAATTAACATACATTTTGATCAAAAATTACAATAATATATAAAAAAATTACCGGCATAATATTCCTTCAACCAAATCAGAATACACAAAACCATCTTTTAAATATGATAAATTTAAATAACTTGTTTTTCCCGTTCCTAATCTTAAAGATTTTGGCATGGCATTCTTGTTTCTTTGAGGTAATTGCCAATAATTATTGAGAAAATCTAATAAAACTTTATCATTAATTGATTTGTTTTTCTCTTTCATCTTCAATATTGCACCAACATCTTTCTTTTTAAAAGCTGCATCTACTACTGGATCTTCATCGTCCATATCTTCATCTTCATCAACAAGGCTTAATCTTTTACCAAACGATGCTATTAAGTCATCAGCACGTTCTTCTGTTTGATTTGTTTCAACAGTTCTTGAAAAAGACGGTGCTTCATTGAGTTGATTTTGATTTGTAGTTTCTCCATTAATTTCAATAATATTTGAAAAATTTTCTAAAGAATGAATTTCTGATTCTAAATAATTATTTAAATCTCCTTCATCTGCTACCCTGCTGCCGTTGAAATCTGTTCCTTCAACTCTTGTACACTTTGAACTTAAATTAAAAAAAGATGATATAGAAGGTTGCCCTTTACTGCCTTTAAAAGGTCTTTTAGCCATTTTACGTTTAAAAAACGAAAAAAATAAAAAAATAAAAAAATTTGATAATATGAATGATAACGATAATAACTACAGTAATAACGATATCAAATATTAGCAACGATTCGAACCGCAATGGAACCTAAAAACAAGACAAAGTTTTTATGCTTATATTAGTTTTTCATTTTTCTCTGGAGCGTTTCACTCTTATTTGTATAAAATTTTGTTCAAAAAATGCTTTGACACTTTTTATCTTTTATTATTTTAATTATTATATTGCATAAATCTTAAAATTCAAACATTTTTACACTATTTGTTGCTTTTTTTCCATTTTTTAAGCTTTGGTTTTTGTAGTTTCATTGTTCTTTTCTTTCGAACGCTTTATGTCTTCTTTTTTTGCGATGGACAAACAAAAAGTTTTACATTTTTCAAGCTTTCTGCATTTTGCTTTGAATTTGTGTATCGATTTTTATCCAAATCAACATTTTTTCTTTATTTTTTTGAAAATTATGTACGCACAAAAAAGAAAAACAAAAACAAAAAAAGTTCCCCCTGAACAAGGAAAAAACAGAAAAAAGTTCCCCTAAAAATACAAAAATATGCTTAAAATTCAGATCTCAAGGGGGGGGAACTTTCCCCAGTTCCACCCCCCTATTTGCGGCCCTGTCGAAGATAATATTTGACACCAAAAGAATTGATAGCAGTAAAAAGATCACTTGCTAAATATTCATTTTCAATTGAATCTTTTAAAGCTTTTAAACGATCTTCAGAAATTGTCCATTCAAAAGCAAACGGATATTCAAGCATCTGAAAAATAGATAAAATTAAATAATTTATCAATTAATTAATCGATAAGGATAATCTGAATTATTGATCTATCTTTAAAAAAAAATTGTAGCAGATTTTATTGAAATTAAATTATTTAATTTAAAAGACAAAACACAAAACACAAAAACTTACACGTTTAGGAGAATTTAAAGACATTCTTTCTAAAAAAATTGATAAATTTTATATAAAAAAATACAATAAAAGTCCAATTCCAAGCAAAGAAACGTTCAATATTTTTCGTTTTCGTTTTTTTCCGAATATTTTTGTTCGAAAAAACAATCAAAAACGAGAAAAAAAATTTTTCCTTGGCGTTGATAAACGTTTAGCCAACAGTGTTGTTAAAAATATCAACAAAAAAGTGCTGCCTTTCGGGGATTTGGAGACAGCCTTGGCAAGCACGGGCTCATTTTGCGTTCACTTAAGGGATTTTTCGCCCAGGGGGGTCGTACCGGGGTAAAAGTGGTGCCAAACGGTTTCAAATAGTTCCCTGATCAATCCCTGAAATGTGCGTCCCAAAAAAATATTCGAAAATTTCGATTTTTTTTCACAGGGACCAAAACAAAAAACTAAAAAAAAAATTATTTTAAGAAAAACTTTTTTGCTTTAAAATTATCAAAATATGTCCAAAATAATATTATAACACTATAAAAACTGGTCAAAACGATCAAATATTGAAGTTATATCATTATAATGATGTTGGGGGTATTGTGAAAAATCCTTCTTTATAAAAAATTTCTTTTTTGCGGTTTTATTAGACTTTAATATGATTGTGTATTACTAAACAAAGTATGGAGAGTCTAAATAAAGCATCATCAAGCGTTTAAATGACATATTAAGAACTTTTTTGTAGTTGGGGGTACTGTAACACATGAAAATGACCAAAATGAATAGAAGTCGGGAATAAAGTAACTTGAATGGTTCCTTTTGGTATTAATATAATCCCTGTGTGATAATAAACAAATTGTAAAACCCGATTTTTGATTGGAGTTCTAGTTTTGATATTATGCCACATTGAAAAATATCTCTATCTTGTACCCCAACATCAAAAAAGCAATAGAACTTGCCAACACTTCACTTTGAACTTTTGTAAACAGTTTTATTTTGCTCCTGACTATATTTTTAAGAAATTGTAAAACCCGATTTTTGATTGGAAGTCTCATTTCTGAGTTTCGGGCGTTCAAATTTCACTTTTTGGAAAAATCTGTGAAAAATGGGGTATTTCCGAAGGTTAATAACTTTTTTATGGTGACTGTTAAAGGCAAACAATCTTTACCAATCCATGTATATCATCAATGAGAAGAAACCGTAAAGGATGTATAGGCCGTTTATCCCGAAATTCATTTATTTCGCCCAAATAACTGTTTTTTGACCCCATTTTTTAGCAAAAATCGGCATGCTCCAAAGGTTAACATCTTTTTTTTTAAAGATATAAACGTTTTGCATATTTAATACTATCAAGGATAGCCTAGAGCACAAAACGTAAAGAACTAAAGTCCGATTGTTCAAGTTGTATTGGAATGGCACCACAAAAAGTGCCAAAAATACGGTATTTTGACCATTTTGGTTTTTTCGATGGCACATCTCCATATCGACTCAGATATCATTCCAAACCTTTTTTTTATCATTTCTAAGCCATTTGCCATCATTTATGCTCAAAAAATCTTAACTACACATTTTTTGCCAAAAAAATGAGCCCGTGCAAGGCGTCAGAGCCAATAAAAATTGTCCATCACAATACACGGGCTCATTGGGTGTTCGGTAGAGACGGATTTTGAGTTTAAGGGATGGGATATGGTTATTTTTACTCCCAAACCACCCTAAAATCATTAAAAAATTATTTGGAAGATGTCGGGCCCGAAAATCGAAATTTCGAAATTTTCGATATTTTTCACAGGGGGACCAAGACAATTGAGAAAAAATTTTTCTTGCTTTAAAATCATCAAAATATGTCCGAAATAATATAATAACACTATAAAAACCATTTAAATGATACAATACAATCAAATATTGAAGATATATCATTTCAATGATGTTGGGGGTATTGTGAAAAATTCTTGTAACTAAAAAAAAATTTTTTCTGCTTATCTTCGACTTTGATATGATTAGATATATATAAATCGAGGTCAGGGCATTTAATTAAAGCATTTTCAGGCGTTTAAACTCATTTCTAATTATAGCTTTTGCTCTTGGTGGCTTTTACAGGCGTATTTTGAATTAAAAAGGAGAGATCGGTGTCTTCCAGATAAGATAGAAGCACGCTTTTTATTTTTAAATGATCACTAGGTTATTTATAAAAAAAATTACACGAGCTTTTTATTGCCGGGTGAATATTTCTCATTTCCCAGGTATTTGAAAATTTCCGTTTTTTATACCCCAACATCGTTGAAAGGAGAGAACTCATGCAAAACAGATATCCAGATAATTCCTGTTGGTTTTTTTTGATTGTCACAACAATATAAAAAAAATTACACGAGCTTTTGAGTATATCTTATCGGGAACCCAAAAATTTTTGGACTTATGCTACATCTATAGGTAAAATGGACACTTTAGTCGGCCGGAGGATTTTTTTTTGTTTTTGAGATTTAACCAAATCTTTACATATTTTCGTGTAGCCAACAATATTTCCAACAAACTTGTTGTTTTGATTTTTGTTTAAATGACCTAGTATCCATTTCTCAGGTAAAAAACACAATTTTTGCTGCTCATTTTGGCCAAAATTGAATTTAGTCGGCCGGAGGATTTTTTTTTGTTTTTGAGATTTACCCTAATCTTTACATATTTTCTTGTAGCCAACAATATTTCCAACAAACTTGTCGTTTTGATTTTTGTTCAACTGACCTAGTATCCATTTGCCGAGCAAAAAAGTGCCAAAAAACGGCATTTTATGCAAATTTCGTTTTTTGGACCTGACAACCCCAAAATATGATATGAAAACCCCTAATATCATTTTTTTATGGTTTTTAGGTGTGTTTTATCTAATTTTAAGATGGCGCCCCTACCGGACAATTTTGGCCCCAAAATGAGCCCGTGAATACTGTTTTAAAGACACTAGCGTGGAAAACTGAACACTGAATTTGAAGAAAATTGAATGTAACGCAAACGAAATAACAACCAAAGAACTCACTCACCCGGAGTAGTGGAACTGTAATAACGACTACACCACAGCCCCGAAAAATTTTCTCCCTTATTAATTATCTTTTTCAGGGATTTTTCATTAAAAATAGATTAAATTTTTTCTGTGAAGAATAAACTCATTTTTTTAAAAATATTTTCTATTTTGGTCTAAAATGTTTTAGATTAACAAGTTTTAAATCCAGAAAATCTTATATCAATTTTAAAATGCGGGTCGTGTAGTCGACTGGTCAAGCGTTGGCTCAGCAGGAGGTAGGTCTCTGGTTCGAGTCCGGCAAAGGGCCAGTTTAAAAATGAGTGTGCGTACCCGTGCCTGTGCTCCTGCGGGCTAAGCAAGAGATCCTCAGGGGGTTTAGGCAAGCCTAAATCCGGCCTGAGATCACCACCGGGTTGGTGAACTTAAAGTTTTATGTTTTTTTAAATTTACACGTTGTTTCGGTGACCTTGTTCAGATAGAGTTTCGTAGCCATTTTGCAAAATCAAAAAAATAGCAGCAAATTTCACATTTTGTTAGTTTTATTATAACATTTCTCTGGCAATTGCTTCTCATTAAATTGTTGACGGTTTATTTTAAAAGAGGCAAAAAATGAACAAAACATCAAAAAATAGTTTAAACAGTTTTTAAATAATCAAGATACCACTGCCTGACTTCAGCAGCTTTTTTCATAATTTTGCTGTCAACAGTTTCATTGCTTGTAATAAAAGTAGAATTATATTTCCAACAGTTTAATCCATCTGGAAATGTACAACGTGAAGAGTGGAAAGTGGCATCAGATAAAAATGGATTTGGAAAATACCACCACGGTTCCTTAGATATTAATTCTGGATCATTAGTTATTTTGAATTGCTCTAAATCATGCACCAAAAAATCCCTTGGTGCCCATTCACTTCCCGTCAACCATATATCTCGAACCCATGCTTTATGTGAACCTTTTGGATATATAATTATTCGATCAAATTCTAATGTGTCATTTAAAATTGATCTTGCACATGCAACATAGGGTGTATGATCTGCAAGCACCACACCTTTTGCCCAAATTTTTTCACATTTTTCTTTTCTTGGATGGTTGGGATAAAATCGATCCAAAAACACTTGCTAAAAAATAAAAAAGTTAAAATGATTTAAAATAATGCTGGGTTTTTGTTTTAGCAGAATAAAAAAAACTAAAAAATCATTTAATTTCAAAATGTAATATTTTTGTTTTCTTTTTTTTGTCCACCCCTAGTCCCAAATAATTTAAATAATTAAATTTACATGAATGGCAGCCTGATCATTGGTACCATAATCTCTTTTAAATGTGTCTTCAAGTTTTACCCAATCTTGGAGAAATTCAATGGCATATTTGGTATTCCTAAAAATCCGTTAAATCTCGCAAGGATTTTTGTGACTTGATTTTGTTTTCGGATATTTCTGATAGCAGTGAATTTACTTCAATTCTAAAATGTAAATTTAAAAACCTACTTAATTATGGCAGCTCCACTCATAATATCATATGTAAACGTTCGTTCATAAAAGGAAAGATCATATTTAGGATTTATGTAATCTTCAAGTCGATGATTTGGATTAATTACCCCAATATCCGCATCAAAAAAGAATAAATAATTTATATCTGGGTTTAATTGCAAAATTTTCATTGGAACACAAATTCTTTGAAACCAGATCTGAAAATATTAATTAATTCATTTTTATATACCAATTTCAAATTGTTTATCTCGAAATGGATTTAGATCAAGTGAAAGCCTTTTTTGTTTGTAAAATTATAAATTTCCTCAATTTTGTTTCTCAAAATTACAAAACCATTAACAAACTAAAAAAACTGATCTCGATTTTTCGTTTAGTTCTGTTAAGTGAAAACCTAGCTAAAAACCAAAAAACCGAAAACCGAGAGCGATAAAATATTTTTAAAAAAAGATACACCATAAAAGCGAGTTTATTATTCCTGAATGCTTGGGTAAGTTTCAAAGACAGTAGCATTTTCTGACCAAAAGAAAATTCGCTGCATGATAATTGAACTTTTTTATCTGCAGCGGCAAAATATCAAAGGCATAAACATACATGTTTTTGTGGACATAATTTTTGCATTTCAGGAGATTTGTCCATCACAAATTGAATTAATCGATATCCATATATTTTGCAGTAACATGCCAAAGTGTTGTGTGCCAATTGATAATTTTCTAATTGACTTTCTTTTTCAATTACCACTACAACAACCGGCTTTGAAATGTTAGTATTATTTAACACTTGCATTTGCGAATACGATGTTGAAGTATTTGTTCTCCAAATGGTAAAAATGAAAAAAACAAGAAGAATGTTAATTAGGAAAATTGACAAAAGTTTGTTATTCCTTGTTGTTTGGTCGAGCTTTAAAGACAGCAGCATTTTCTGATTTTTTAAAAATTTTATCAAAGCCTAAAAATTATAACACATTAAATGTTTGATGTAAAAGATTATAAAATTTCGTTAATACTTTGAAAAAAGATTGCTGAAACGTTATCAAAATTTCCCTAAACATTATCTAAAAAACTTTAACCTATTTTTTGCATTTACTAAAACAAGGGAGGATCTCATTTCACTTTTTAAAAAAAGATTTCTTTTGTTTTCACATTATTAATTTCATTTAAATTTTACATTTTAAAAACCAAAATCAAAACCATGAACTGAATCTATTGTTATTAAATCTCTTGATTCGGACAAACAAATGACACCCCAAATATGCGTAACATGAAAGATAAAAATAAGACAATCAATTAAAGTGAAGAAATGATTTTTTTGCTTTCAATGACTCAAAAATATGGAGTTTTTAGAAGCTTTTATTGATTCTGAAAACTCCATATTTGTTTTACACATGTTTTTTTTCTTTGACGATTTTGGCATTATGAACATAAAAGGTTTTGAAATTAGTTGTGACCCCAAAAAATGCTGGAATTGATTCCACCTCGGCCCCGACTTCGGTAAAAAAATTTAATATTCACTGCGAAAAAAAGATGACAAAATCCATTTTTTTTTGTTCTAACTGTACTGTTCTAGTAAACCACATTTAAATGTTCCAACAGACCCTCTTCCCACTCTTTTGATTGATTTTTCATTAAAAATTGAGATATCCTTGTAAATTATCATATTTTTGGAATGTGTTACCGTTCAAAGTTTTACTGTTGCATTTCTGCTTTGTAATTTAATTTATTTTTGTTACAGAGAATGAACACAGATTTTTCAATAAAAAATTTTGCACTTATTTGGTATTGCATTCATTTTGCTGTTCATAATCTTTTATTGAGATATGTAAGAGCCCGAAATGTTCAAAATATGTTTTTTTCGTCCGTAGCTGTATTTATTAGTGAAATTTTAAAATTTATTTTTTGTCTTTTTATTATATCGAGAGAAGATGGCGGCATTTTTAAGTACAGGGTGATTCAAGAAATTCCCCCCCTCCAATTCTCGTCCCAAATTAATACAACTCGTGGTAGCCAAAAACGGACTTCACAGTTGGTCTTAACTGACCTTCGCATTGTGTTTTCGGTAAAAAAATCAAAATTTTGAGAAAAAAATTCTCGATTCAACAGGGGGGACCCTTACAAAAAATCATTTTTTTTTAAAAAAAAGAAACTTTTTCTAAGTGTCAAAAAAAAAAGAATGAAGAAAGGAAAAAAAAGATAAAAAAACAGATTTTTTTGTAAGGGTCCCCCCTGTTAAATCGGCAAATTTTTTTTCTCAAAATTTTGATTTTTTTACAGAAAACACAATGCGAAGGTCAGTTTAGACCAACTGTGAAGTCCGTTTTTGGCTACCACGAGTTGTATTAATTTGGGACGAGAATTGGAGGGGGGGAATTTCTTGAATCACCCTGTATTGTTTTTGGATCGAATATTTTTGATTCAATGTAACATAATTTTAGACGAATAAAAACACAAATAATTGATCAGCCAAGAGATACTCTAAAGGTTTGTATCCCAGCTATGTTGTACACAATTCAAAATAATCTCTCTTATATCGCTGCAACACATTTGGAAGCAGCTACGTATTCGGTGCTTTCAATTTTGATATTATTTTAAAAAAATATATATTAAAAATAATAATTACAGATTGTTTCACAACTAAAAATTTTTCCAGCTGTTATATTTTCTATTATAATTCTTAAACAACATCAGTCATGGATGCAGTGGTTTTCATTTTTAATACTTTTTTCGGGGGTTTCATTAGTTCAACTTCAAACAACTAGTTTACCTTCAAAATTTTCTAATGCTAATCAAAATCCCATTTTAGGTTAGTTTCTTTAAAGGGAGTGTTTGAGATAGACAAAGTTTTTTTCATTTCATCGCACGGGTCCTCTTAGCACGAAAATATGACAAAATTATTAAAAGCGAATATTACTGAATTTTGAAAACTTTTTTTGTCTTTACGATTAAAATTAAGCCTAGAACAAAATGTTATTAAAAAAATATCATTTATATAAACTTTTTTTGAGATTATATAAGCGATTTTTTGTAAGAATCGACTTTTTTTTCTTTTTTTTGGCATTCTGAAAAAATAAAATTTTGGGGTTTGAAGGCTCAATCGCCGTTTTTAGACCAAATCGAGGTCGGAGATCACGAATTTGAACTTTGTTTCGCTCAAAAAGGCGCGCGCGCCGAGTTACGGCGTGGCACGCCGTTTTACTCAACAAAAAAAATTTTTGTAAAAAGATTCTCTAAAATGCACATAGATCGATTCCCCTCAACCCAGTGAACAATATAAAATACATTTTGACCATCCAAAGTGGTTTTTTCGATGAAAAAATTCTAATTAAAGTTGGTGGTATACTGTAGTCCGGTATCAAGACTCAAAATTTTCACCACGGGCATACTTTTTTTTTTACGAAATTCGATTCCCCACATGATTCTGCATATGTATGGACCAATCTAAGAATGTTTTACGGGGGCCACCATTTTATTTTCTCACTTTGAACGTAAAAAGTACATCTCCAGCATCATTTTGGAAGCAAAACTCAGTGATTATGAAAGATATTGACATGCGGTGACTTTAATTATGTAAAACTATGCTATTGGAGTTATCCTGGCAAGTTTGGGCACTATCGGTTCAGATTTGGTGATATGGTAGGGATATAAAATCTCAAAAATTAACAATATCAATATATATCCAAAACTCGAGTTTTCTCGATTTGAATCAACATTTTTGCAGTTAATTAATGATAAATATATGTAATAGAAATAAAATAAAACACCTAACACCAAAACCGGAGCATTAGCATTTTTTTGGGAATCATTGATTTTTACCCTTTTGAACAAGCCATTTTTTGAGAAACTCAGTATTTTCAAAAATTTGTCATTGTTCTAATATGACATACACTGACTTATTTATGGTTAAATTTGCCATAAAAAAACAAAGTAAAACATTTTTGATTATATTTTTACCTTAAAAATGGGATTTTTAATAAGTGTTAATATAAAATCCATTCTTAATTTAAATTAATTCATATATCAAAAATACAGACTTTCGCGATGTGAAAACTGACCAGTAAATCTATAAGATGGTATTTTTAATCGCAAAGGTCTTTAGAATATCCTAACTTAATGTTATTGTGAAGTTTTGATTATTTGAAAATATACTAAAAACTGGTAAAAGTCGATAAATCCCAAAAAAATGCTAATGCTCCAGTTTTGGTGTTAGGTGTTTTATTTTATTTCTATTACATATATTTATCATTAATTAACTGCAAAAATGTTGATTCAAATCGAGAAAACTCGAGTTTTGGATATATATTGATATTGTTAATTTTTGAGATTTTATATCCCTACCATATCACCAAATCTGAACCGATAGTGCCCAAACTTGCCAGGATAACTCCAATAGCATAGTTTTACATAATTAAAGTCACCGCATGTCAATATCTTTCATAATCACTGAGTTTTGCTTCCAAAATGATGCTGGAGATGTACTTTTTACGTTCAAAGTGAGAAAATAAAATGGTGGCCCCCGTAAAACATTCTTAGATTGGTCCATACATATGCAGAATCATGTGGGGAATCGAATTTCGTAAAAAAAAAAGTATGCCCGTGGTGAAAATTTTGAGTCTTGATACCGGACTACAGTATACCACCAACTTTAATTAGAATTTTTTCATCGAAAAAACCACTTTGGATGGTCAAAATGTATTTTATATTGTTCACTGGGTTGAGGGGAATCGATCTATGTGCATTTTAGAGAATCTTTTTACAAAAATTTTTTTTGTTGAGTAAAACGGCGTGCCACGCCGTAACTCGGCGCGCGCGCCTTTTTGAGCGAAACAAAGTTCAAATTCGTGATCTCCGACCTCGATTTGGTCTAAAAACGGCGATTGAGCCTTCAAACCCAAAATTTTATTTTTTCAGAATGCCAAGCAAAAGTCGAAAATTACAAAAAATCGCTTATATAACGGTTATCAAAATGTGTGAGTAATCATTAAAATATTCAAATTTCGTATATTCATGGATTTTGTTTGTGGCACATGTTTAAGGGTAAAGTTTAATCGTAAAGACAGAAAAAATAGTCTAAATTTAGTAATACTCATTATTTTAAAGATTTTGGCATATTTTCGTGCTAAGAATGCCAGTGCGATAGAATAAAAAAAACCTTTGTCTATCGCGAATGCTCCCTTCAAAGTTTAAACAAAAATTTGTTTTACAATTTTGTACTTTATAGGATTTGTTGTTACTTGTATTGCAAGTATTGTATCAAGTTTTGCTGGGATATATTTGGAAAAAATTTTAAAAGGATCTGCACCAGTTTCAATTTGGATGAGAAATGTTCAAATGGCAGTGTTTGGAATTCCAGCTACCCTTTTAATTGCATGGATTCAAGATGGCAATAAAATTACGAAACATGGATTATTATTTGGATTTGATTCAGTTGTTTGGGTGACTGTATTATGGTACGGCATTGGCGGATTAGCTGCAGCATTTTGTCTAAAATATGCTAGTACAATTGCAAAAGATTTTGCAACAAGTTTTGGAATAATTCTTTCTACCCTGGGATCTATATACTTTTTTAGCTTTGCTCCAAGTATACTCTTTATTTTTGGCGCCATTTTAGTCATTTTTAGTATCTTTTTGTACAACTCTTCTGACACTGTTACAAAAACAATTCATGAATATCTTCCAATAAATAATACTTAGCAAATTTTAGTCTCGCTTTTTTTTTCTACCGTAACTCTAATTATTAAAATAAAGTTTTTTTTCGCAAACTATTTCATCACATTCTTTCAATACTCCGTATATTTGAAAATATTAATAATAAATAAGAATTTTCTTTTTAATAATAACGATATCTGAAAAAGGAATATAAAAAAAGCAAATTTTATCTAAAATTTTACCCTAATTTTGTGCCTGTTTCGAATTGAAAAAATCCAATATTTTTATCTCAAAATTATAACTCTGAGGTAAAAATATTAAAATGTTGACAACAAAATTATGAAAAAATTCATGTAATATTTTTGAGGCAAACACAACTTTTTAAGATTTTTTATTACCTTTTATAAGTTCGCAACAAATTTGTACATGAAATAATAAGTTTGCAGAATAAACGAAAATACATAAAAATTATTAATCAAATTTTTATATCAGTAAATTCTAATGAATTTACTGATATAAGAGGAATTAAGAAATCAGAGATATGAAAAAATATGCCATTTTTTGTTTTTGCTAAAAAGTAAAACTTGTTAAACTAAAACGACAAATTTGTTATCCGTTTTTTAAACAGTCATGACTTTCATCGATATAACCATTTGGATTCTTTTTTTGCCAATTACATACATCTCGACACATGTCTTCAAGGGTAAATTGAGCCTTCCATTTAAGAAATTTTTCAGCTTTTGTTGGATCACAAGAAAGGCAAGCAACATCCCCAGGACGTTGGGACATTATTTTTGTTGGAATCTAAACTTTTTGGAATTTTATTTAAGATGCTATTCGTTTTAAGGGAGTGTCCAGACGTGACGTCACGGGTTTTATGGGTGGGTGGGGGGTAAGCTAAACGTGACGCTCCTGCTAAAAAGCCGACAAAGATCAAAGGGCAAAGCGTGACAAAAGGGTGGGTGGGGTTCAAAATTTTCGATTTTATAGTGACGTCACTTCTGGACAATCCCTAATAAACAACATTGTGCCGAAAATTTTTAATCTACTTCGACCACGGAGTCGGAATCATTGGAGTATAAAATACATAAAAGTGCTTTTAAATTTTTTTAACTGTATTAAATAATTAAAAATTTTTTGTTTTAAAAAAAACTTATTTTAGAATTTTTTGATTTCTTTAAAACTTTTTAAGGCAATTTAAACACTCTATTTCGTCAGAAAATATGATTTTTGAAGTTGTAAAAAAATCTTCAGGAGTCGATGCATCAATTCCAACACATCGACTCCGACTCCTCCGGAGTCAGTGATGTCGTTTAGCTATAAATTACATTTATAGCTCAGCAACATCACTGATTGTCTACAGGGATGTCAAATGCAGGCGGCGGCCGGCGGGCAAGGTTTTTTTCACCGGACGATTTTTGCGAAATTCTTTGTTATTCTCATACAAAAAAGAAAAAATATAAGCCGCGCAGCCGGTCGGCCAATGGTTTTAGGCCAGTGGCCGGCACGGCGGCCGATTTTTCGCCGGCCGCCGCGGCGGGCCACGTTTTCTCGCCGCATTTGACATCCCTGATTGTCTAGTTAAAAACTTAATCGGTAGAAAAAAAGTTTATTAAAAACCTGTTGCCCAGATGCATTTTCCATTGCTTTAACAACTTCCAAAACTGAATATCCTTTTCCCATTCCAATATTATAAACTTCAAATCCAATATTTTTCTCTTCAATTATTCGGTTCAAAGCAGCCAAATTTCCCCGAACGGCATCCACCACATGAATATAATCACGAACACAGGTGCCATCAGAAGTATTAAAATCATCTCCAAAAATTGTAAGATAAGGAAGTTTTCCATTGATAACTTGACTGATATACGGGATTAAATTATTTGGAATTCCTTTTGTATCTTCTCCAATAATGCCAGATGGATGTGCTCCAATAATACAAGAATATCTCAAACAAATTATATTCCAATCTTTGTCGTTTTCGGCGATATCTTCCAACACTTTTTCTATCATATATTTTGTTTTTCCATAAGGATTGGTAATTTCAGTGCCAGTTGCAGCTTCTTCTTTCAGGGATTCTTGCTTTGAAATTTTTAATCCATAAACAAATACAGAAGATGAAAAAATTAAATTTTTTACTGCATATTTTTTGCAAAGCTAAATTGTTTCAGTGTTGTTATATACAAATGTAAAAAAGGAAAAATGTAAAAGTGTTTGAAATAAAATCAAAAATTCACGTATTATTTGGGTGAATTTGAATAACCGACAACACTGTTAGCAAAAATGAATTTTGAACGCCAAAATTTATCAGAAAAATCTCTCAAATTATTTTGCAGATGTGTACCACCAAAAAAATTTTTTTTATCAATATATAGAAAAGAACCTGCTGAAACAATTGGTGACAGAAAAAAAGGGTAATTCGCTTTTGGGAATGCACAAAATGCATTTTTGTGAAAAACCAAAAATCACAAGATTCAGAAAATCCTCAAAAAACCCCCGGAGGCACCCCGGGGCTTCTTAGGTTTCTGGGATAAATTGCAGGGCCGCAAATTGGTCAAAAGTAAGGGGGTGGAACTTCCTTATAAAAAACCAAAAAAATCTCAATTTATCTAGTATAATTTTTTCCCTTATATTTGGTCGGCAAGGGGGGGGGGACTTTCCCCAGTTCCATCCCCCTATTTGCGGCCCTGATAAATTGTCACTTGACCTATTCCACGTATTTTAAGATCAAAGCTAACTTTCCACGAGGAATCCTCGATATTGTTCTGACTAGGCATGGTACGGGCCGACTTTTTCTCCGGCCCGACCCGTAAGATCTTCGGCCCGCCCGGCCTGCTTCAATTTTTGCTGGGCCGGCCCTGGCCGGCCTTTTATTTTTTTCATCAAATTTGTCTTGCCCCCCCCCCCCCTTGCGTTTTTTTCAAACATATCAAAATTCTCGGCCCGTCCCGTTGACTTCTTGGGCCCGAGAAGTCAACGGGCCGGGCCGAGAATTTTGATCAGCACTTTTAAAGGGAGTGTTGCGATACTCCCTTTAAAAGTGCTGATGCCAGATCTGGACAATCTCTTATCGACTCAAAATAAATTATAATTTTAGAAACATTAAAATAGGAGGGCATTCAGAGCCGTGGAATGCCGTTTAAATGAAAACGTGAAGGTACCGCGTAGAAAAAGTGATAAAAATTTGATTATATGGATCGACTTACAGAGATCAAATTAAAAGATCCAACAATATTACTGTTATAAAATTTTAGTGGATCTTTGCATGATTCTCCAATGCCTTTTAATGAAGCAAAATGCATTATGGCATCAAATTTTTCAGCTTTAAACACTTCTTCCAATTCAAATATATTAAGGAGATCAACCTTTTTAAAGTTAATTTTTTTTCCAGTAATTGATTCAATTCTTTTTAAACTTATTGGGTGTCCTTTGAAATCTTTAAAAAACGAACTGTAATCACAAAATTACTTTTAAAAAAAGTTACCTGAAAAAGAATTTGAAAGGTTACCAATTACGGTTACAGTATGATTGCATTGAATAAGTTCTAAGACACAATGAGACCCAGAAAATCCTGTTCCACCTGTTACCAGAAGATGCATTTCTATAAATATCTAAATTTCTATTTTTATACGTAAATTATAGAAGTGTGTTTTTTTTATTTATAGAAATTACAATCAGAACACTTTGAGCGAGAAAGAAATAATGTTGTATTAAATCCCTTCAAGATAAAAATCATTGGATAAAAAAAACGAAGTGTTTTTAAATACTTGTTAGCAGAGTCAATAAAAAACTAACAAAGATTATTGTTATCTTTTTTTTAATGACTGAAATACATTTTTTTATAAATGATAAACGGTGATATTATTCAAGCATTTAAAAATTCAAATAAACACAAAATTAATTTTTTTTATCATTTTAGGAAAGCAATGTTTTATTATGCCTATTATTACCTAAGTACTTTTCTAAAATTTATGGTTCGTCGTTTTCTTTTTTTTGGTTCGTCGGAAGAAAGCTTTTTAAAATCGAAGGTTATAAGCAAAATGCTTATAAAGAAATCAGGGAAAAAGGAACAATATTTTAATCATTTTTGAAATCTCAGATTCTTCTTTTTTCCTTCTTTGTTCTGTCTGCAACATTTAAAAAACATTAAATGACCCAAAATATACACCAAATTTAGGAAAAAAGGAACTCTTGGTAATAAATTTTAATCAAGATATTATTGGAAGTATTTAAATTTAATTAATTCTCACGGTTATTTTTTTTATTCAAAAAATGCTTCCTAAAGTTTTTAAAAATACGTAAACAGAATAATTAATTATACGAAAAATGCGAAAGTTCTGGTTTTATAAAACTGCAAGATTATTTCCTTTTTTCATCATTTGTGTTTCATTAATTCTCATCACTCCATTTTTTTTGGTGGATAACCTTAAAACGAATAATCAAAGTCCTCTGCCACATATTAACATTTCAAAGCCGGTTGTTGTAGTAGTAATTGAAAAAGAAAGTCAATTAGAAAGTTATCAATTGGCACATAACACTTTGGCATGTTACTGCAAAATATATGGATATCGATTAATTCAAATTGTACTGGATAAATCTCCTGAAATGCAAAAATTATGTCCACAAAAACATGTAAGTTTATGTTTTTTTAAATTTTACAAAAAGCAAAAAAATGTTTACAAACTGATATCCGTGTCAATCGAGCTTTGATAAACAATTTGAAATTCGTAAATATTATAAAAATGAATTACTTTTTTCAGATCTGGTTTCAAAGAATTTGTGTTCCAATGAAAATTTTGCAATTAAACCCAGATATAAATTATTTATTCTTTTTTGATGCGGATATTGGGGTAATTAATCCAAATCATCGACTTGAAGATTACATAAATCCTAAATATGATCTTTCCTTTTATGAACGAACGTTTAACTACGACATTATGACTGGATCTTTTATTATGAAGTAAGTTCAATTGCAAGTTGTCATCATGAGAGAATTTTTTATCTTTTGCTTACCGATTTTATGAACAACATTTGCTTGTGAGCTCTTATTGCTTGCACTTTTAAGTGCAAGCAAAAATAACGTTTTTGAAATTTTTAGAATTTATAAAAAAATCATTATTACACTGAGAAAAATGGGTGATGGAAAAGTTCTCACTGGTGACGATTTGGTGATGAATACGTGACTAAAAGTGATGAATTCATCACCCAAACGTCACCAGTGAGAGGTTTTTCGGCACCGATTTTTTTCAGTGTACATTAAAACATTTGTGATTATGTCCATTAATTTTTCGGTATATCTTTCCCTTCTGAGTTATTTTCATTCACAAAAGCAACCGCTCACTCTTAATTTTCCCCTTGTTAAATTAACATATACTAGTCCTTTTAGGAATACCAAATATGCCATCGACTTTATTCAAGATTGGATAAGCCTTGAAGATAATTTTATCAGAAATTACGGTGTCAATGATCAGGCGGCAATACATGTAAGTTTGATTATTTGAAATGTGGAACTACTAGTATATTTTGAGTAATACTTTTTAGCAAACATTTTTAAATCGTTTTTATTCAAATTATCCGAGAAAGAAAAAATGCGAGAGGATTTGGACGAATTCTGATTACAATACCATTGAAGGACATACTCGATTCGTTGCATGTGCAAGATCAGTTTTAAATGATACATTAGAATTTGATCGAATAATTATTTATCCTAAAGGTTCACATAAAGCATGGGTTCGAGATGTATGGTTGACAGGAAGTGAATGGGCTCCAAGAGATTTTATGCTTCATGATATGGAAGAATGGAAAATATCGAATGATCCAGAGCAGTTAAAAAGAGATCATTTATATTTCGCAAATCCATTCATTGCTGAAGCAGTTTTTCATTCTACACTTTGCATTTTTCCAAATGGATTAAAGTGTTGGAAATATAATTCTACTTTTATTAAAAGCAACAAACTTATAGATCGAAAAATCAAGAATATAGCGGATAAAATTAGACTGGAATACCTTGAAATTGTAAAGACCCTTTAATTTATAAAAATAAATATTCTTTATCTTTGATTAGAGACGTGCAAGGTTTTTTGTGTTGCAGAAATAAACATTTTTTTTCTTCTGATAGTAAGCAAAGAAACAGATGTCTATCAAAAAAATGAAATTTTTTCACATTTTTCTTAACAAAAATTGAGGATTAAAATATGCGCATATTTTGTCCGAGCAATCACCTGTAAATTACCGAAAAAAGTTTATCGAATTATTTCTAAGAAAAGTATCAGCCCAGAATGGTCTCGGTCAACCAAAAAACCAGACCATTGACCGAAATTGCGTGGAATTATTTTTTTTTTTGAAAAACAGTCACGGTACGGTATTGCGGTATTTTTGACGGCACTGAAACCTTTGCGGTACGATACGCTTTGAGAAATAAAAAAAGGTGAGTCATTTTTCGTGAATAAGTGCTAATTAAAATGCAGCTACTCTTATTTTTTAAGTATTAGTTGCTGCGCGTGGGCAATTTTAGGAAACATGACAAGTTTTTGTAAATTACCATTAAGTTTTTATTTTCCCATTTAAAAAGCCTTAAATGTTATTTATTGTAAAACACAAACATTTTACATTTTACAAAACAGTGCTACATTTTATTTTACATGTTCTGAATGTGAACATTAATTCTTTTTTTGTGCAAGTTTTCCGCCCATTCTTATTTTCCCCAACCTTTTTCTTTTCTAACTTTTGAGGAAAACCCACCGTTTTAATATTTTTCCAATTTATTCTTGACGACTTTATATTAAAAAGAGTGTTACTTCTAAAACGTGCTTAATTTTACCTTAATTCTTATCATCATCATTCCAAAAATATGGTAGCTTTTGAAGAAATTTCTGATAATATAACTTATTACGGATTAAATACATATTATAATCATCCACAATATCAATACATTTTGAACCTATATTATGAATTTATGACAAATTGGACTGAGTCTAAGCCACAGTCAAATTTTACAATCGTAGATGGCTCGACCATCCTTGACATGTCTCCCATATTAAATTATGGAGATCTTGAATGTTTTGCAACTAATAAAGAAGCATATGTTGATTCATGGTTCACATGTGGACTCTTTAAACTTCCATTTCTCCTTGAAAGTATTCAATTTGGATATATTTCATTGATCCTAGTAATCTCAATCTTGGCAATCTCAATTTTTGGTGGAATCAAAGAATCCTATAAATGGTTTTTACTCAATCAAGCGCTATGGGATTTGTTTGTTTGCTATGACTTTATATGCGAAAAGCCGACAATGTTTTTTCAAAAGTCTCGAACTGTTTCTTGCTTTTACGATATAAAAGATAAACGTTTTTATTCAATTTTTAAATTTTTTGGTGGTGCTTTTCGAGATTCTATTCGGTATTCAGCATTTATCCCATTATTTCTGCTAGCTTTTTCTCGATTTTTAGCGCTTTATTGTCCGTTTTTTTATAAAAGACACGGCACTTTTACCGTTTTCCCCCTCTTTTTTCCAAAATTTTTCTAAGTTTTCGTTTCTTTGAAACACGAAAAATGTTTCAAAGAAACCAAAACTTAGAAAAATTTGGGGAGCAGGTAAAAACACAACCTGCTTGGAAAAGATTTGAAAACGGGAAAAAGCTTGAAATGAAAACATTTCAGCCTTTTATACCATTTCATGCGATGCATGCAAATTCTTTCATTTGCGAATGAAAATGGTAATTTCCAGCTATATTTTACAACAAAAATGAAGTTTGAAAACCTAAAACACAAAACGGATCTGGGTCGCTAACAAACACGGTTCATTCTTTGTTAGCTTGTTTCTTATATTCTAAAACAAGGGGGAAAACGGTAAAAGTATGCCGTGACATTCAACTACCGTTTTCCCCCTTAAAAATTTAAGAAAAAAAGAGGGGGAAAACGGTAGTTGAACGCCATGGCACACTTTTACCGTTTTCCCCCGACATAAGAATTTGTTTTTATAAGCTATCTAGAGGATAAAAAAGTCTATTACAATTTATAAAATTCTACAGAGTTCTTCCACTTTTGCGAATCTATTGCGAAAAAAATTATGGCTATAAAAACATATTTTTGACTGTATGTAAATTTCAAAAAGACGAATGACAATGAGGGGGAAAACGGTAAAAGTGTGCCATGGCGTTCAACTACCGTTTTCCCCCTTCAAAATAAAGACAAAAAAAGAGGGGGAAAACGGTAGAAGTGCCAAAGACACTTTTCAAGTACTCTCAAAATTGTGTTTTTTATTGCATTCTTTAATATCTTTTTTATCCTTTTTATATCTATTCGTCGCTTTGTTGAAAATGTTTTACTTGCAATTGTACAAGAAATTTGGAAAAATTGTTTCACCACGTATTGTCTTCCCCTTAATATAACAGTTCAATATAAATGCCTTCCAGAAAGTGATGAATATTTTCGATGTTACAATCGGGCAACTGCATTATTAACTGGTTGGCAAAGATTTTCCAGGTATCTCCCAAACATTTTGTCACCTTTTATGTTTTCCTTTGCAAACATTTTCGCATTTTTGCTTTTCTTAAAAATATGTTTTCAACTTCAATATCAGCTTAAACATAATCGAAGTGCTTTCGTTTCTACAATTAAAATTGCATGTGTTACCTTTTTTCAATGCTTTACAATGACTCTGATATTTTTGATTACATTTTTTCAAACGTTTTTGTTTGCTCTAGCTTTTCCTTTCCAAACAACTTCTGGAGATTACAGATTGTATGAAATTATTCCACCATTTTTATTTTTTTTACAATATTATACCACTACCGTATGCTTTAATTTAATTCGAGTTTTTTTGGATTCTCTTATTGTTTTAACATTGCTAAAGGGATATTCTGTATGGGTTAAAAAATTTTTTAAAATTGTTTATTTTTGTTTTACAAAGCCTAGATTATCTTTAAAAATGATAAAAGATAAATTTCAAAACAAAAATAACAGTGTCATATTGTTTGTAAAAAAGTCCCGTACTGCAACTATTTAAAGAGAATTGTTTCAATGCGGTAAATGACGAATTATGTAATTTATTAATAATTCAAAGACGTTTTTTGTATCTTATTTTTTTAATGTCTGCTAGTGTTTACCTTTTGTAAAATTGGTGTATTTTTTAATGGTTGTTTGTATTTAAATAATTTGTTACCTTTTTTCATCTAAATAAAAATACCGAAAATTCATTTATCTTCTTTAGTTGAAGACGGGAAGAAAAAAAAATTTCAAATCTTCTCACTTCTTTCCCGCTTTCAATTTATAAAGTTGTTTTATGTTCTTTAAATATTTTCCAAAGACTCTTTCTACTGTAATTTTTTCTGTAAAATTATTTCTTCTTTGGATTGGAACAAACCATATATGTTCATGAATTCCCCAAAGTTTTGCTCACAATAATTTAGAAGAAAATCATTTTGAGCAGATCATTACATTTTAAAAAAGAAATTAATAATTAGAATTTCATTTGTATATTTTTTCTTTTAACCTCAATAAAAGTTTAAAAAATCGACCTCTTTTTCTAAAAAAAAAAAAAAGGGGGGGGGGGGGATATAAAAAAGAACTACTGACTTTCCCTTTTCTTCTTGAGACAATAGAGCAACAAGGATCATCACTTTACTGATTCGAAATCTACAACAACTAACAGATCCCATTAAACGAAAGTAAACATATAAAAAAAGGTTATTTGTTAATACACATGGGAGGTAGAAAATTTATTTATTAAAATATAAATAAAGTGAACTAAAGTTTTTTTATGAGTTTAAGATATCGGACTCTAACTTCAGCAGCTTTTTTCAAAATTGTGTTGTCAACAATTTCATTGCTTGTAATAAAAGTAGAATTATACTTCCAACATTTTAATCCATCTGGAAAAGTGCAAAGTGAAGAATGAAAAATTGCATCGGCTAAAAATGGATTTGGAAAATACCACCACGGTTGGTCAGCTATTTTGTTCTGATCATCTGTTATTTTGAATTGCTCTAAATCATGAAGCATAAAATCTCTTGGAGCCCATTCACTTCCTGTCAACCATATATCTCGAACCCATGCTTTATGTGAACCTTTTGGATAAATAATTATTCGATCAAATTCTAATGTATCATTTAAAACTGATCTTGCACATGCAACATAGGGTGTATGATCTTCGAGGATGAGGCCCTTTGCCCAAATTTTTTCGCATTTTTCTTTTCTTGGATGGTTTGGATAAAATCGATTCATTAACATTTGCTTTAAATTAAAATATATTAGTAGTTCCACATTTCAAACAATCAAACTTACATGAATTGCAGCCTGATCATTGGCACCATAATCTCTTTTAAAATTATCTTCAAGGCTTATCCAATCTTGAATAAAATCAATGGCATATTTGGTATTCCTAAAAATAAATTCATAGTAATGGGATATTTTGATGATTTCCGCGATTATATGTTGTTTGGTGATATTTCAGCTCAGCAAAATAAATATATTTCAGTGAAGTTTTAAAATGCAAAATTTAAATAAAAAACTTACTTTATAATAATAGATCCAGTCATAATATCGAATGTAAAAGTCCGTTCATAAAATGAAAGATCATATTTAGGATTTATGTATTCTTCAAGTCGATGATTTGGATTAATTACCCCAATATCCGCATCAAAAAAGAATAAATAATTTATATCTGGGTTTAATTGCAAAATTTTCATTGGAACACAAATTCTTTGAAACCAGATCTGAAAATATTAATTAATTCATTTTTATATCATTTGCGAATTAAACATGTTTATCAAAGCTCGATTGACACGGATATCAGTTTGTAAACATGTTTTTGCTTTTTGTAAAATTTAAAAAAACATAAACTTACATGTTTTTGTGGACATAATTTTTGCATTTCAGGAGATTTATCCATCACAAATTGAATTAATCGATATCCATATATTTTGCAGTAACATGCCAAAGTGTTGTGTGCCAATTGATAACTCTCTAATTGACTTTCTTTTTCAATTACCACTACAACAACCGGCTTCGAAATGTTAATATTATTTAACACTTGCATTTCTGAATGCGGTGCCGAAGTATTTGTTCTCCAAATGGTAAAAATGAAAAAACCAAGAAAAATATTAAAAATAAAGAATTTTGAAAGGTTATATTTCCTCGACACACGTGAAAATTTGAGAAACATAACTTTTTCTGCTTTATTCTTTTTGTTCTAAAACTTTCAAAGTATTAAATTTAAAACGTTTTTTTAAATTAATTTTGTTATACTTTCATAACGCTGTAAATAAAGAAATTGTTAGAAAAACCTAAAGCATTTAAAAAGAGTGATATATAGAGAGTTTTTTTACACAATTTTTTCAGTGTTTTTAAATTGGGGAGTGGATTACGAATTTTCGGAAGTTATTTTCTTTTGTCTGCAACTTTGCTCCGACTATATTATCTTTATAAAATAATCTATTAATTATAAAAGTAAATCTTTAAGAAAGTTAAAATCTAGTTTCAAACCAGACAAAATAATAAGTAATGAAATTCATTTTGCACAAACAAAATGCAATTTTTGCGAAACAATGCGACACAATTTCGAAATTTTTTTGTAATTTTTTTGAAATTATTGCACTTTTAACGTTGATTCTGAAAATTGGATTAGGGTTTAAAATTTTGAAGTTCCAAACGGGTACACCCAGCCTTTGATGCATGGTTTTGCATTTGATGCGCATTAACTTTGCATAAAAGAAAACACGCCGTACGCATTTTACGTTGCATTTACTGCGCATTCAATGCATTTTGAAAAAGTGTGTGCGCGCTGAATGCATTTTGGGTGCGCATAAAATGCAAAAAATATAAAATGCGCATTCAACATGCATTCGGCGGGCATTCAATGCAAAAAGCATTTAAAATGAATTAGATGCTTTTTGCATTTAGTGAAGTCTGGGCAGTACGATGCTGACAATCAGGACTGTATGCTCAAATAGTTTGTCGGATGACTTTATAAATCGCTGCGAGACCTAAAAAATGAGAAAAAAACGCCCGCTTTCTTTAAGCTCTATTTTGGGTGACCGGGCTTCTGAATTGTGAACATATTGGGTCAAAAATAGGGTTGACCATTTCCCGGGAAATCGACTATGTCTCGACGCGAAATTTCCCGGGAAATGGTCAACCCTAGTCAAAAAATTTCTTTTCAGTTCAAAAATATCACCTCTTGTTTTTTCTTTACTTTAAAAAGAATAGAATGATTGAATTTTTTAGAAAATCTATAATAAGTTTATCTTGCAACGGTCAGTTCATCGCACCCAATGATGGGGGAATGTATTTGTTTGTTCTCCGCCATGAATGTTTGACAAAAAACACAAACAAATGCATTCTCCATCATTACATCTTTCGCGCTAAAAACACTGGTCGCAAGAAAAAACTTTGTGTATCTCGGGCGCTTCCTTTAACAATGGGCATCACTTAGTTAATTTTAGAAAAAAACTAATATATTTTTTCAAAAAAAAAACTTCAGAAAAATGAATAAATCTTTTTTTCAGAAATCTTCAGTATTAAATGAAATGTTCATAAATGTCGTTAAATGGCGGTATTACACATGTTTTTTACTAATATTAATTTTTTTTTATTCTTATAACACCTGCAAAAACATTTCCTCCAATTATCCCCTTTTTGTTTCAATTTCTGCAACAAAAAAATGTTTCTATTCGTATTTTTTTAATTCCGAAAGTTTCAAAAACTTCATGACAATGTTAGCTCAAGCAACGGATGTAAGTTTAAGTTTTGCAAATCTTTTGCACAAATAAGTGTCTGCAATTAATTCGAGAATATTTAAATAAAATTATAATAATGATAGAAATTTTTTAGAAATGTTGTGCTAAATTTAGTGAAAATATTGATATTAAAATGATAAAACGGAAAAATGAAACAAGATATGTAGCTCTAACTACCCACAATATTATTGATTGGAAAATTATAACTTTAGGGTCACCAAAAGATATTGACTTTGAAGAATATTTGTTAATGCTGTATCCGAATTCAACATTTTTTGGTGTCAGTTTTTCGAAAACCAAAAACTCAGAAGATGAATACAAAAATGTTTTAAATGGAATATTTTTGCAAACTAATTTTACAAAAGGTAAATTTTGGCAAATTTAAAATTATTTTATCAATATTTTGGTTTCAGAAATAACGGAAAATTCAGTTCAATTTTCTTTGCCCTATTTAATTTCAAAACATTTTAATTATCCTGTTATTGATTATATACTGATAGATATAAATGAACAAGAAGTTTTCCTGCTTTATCACCTGATAGGTAATCAATAAAAAATAACAGTATTCTCGTGCCTGGAGTTAATAAAAGCTGGCAATTGGCAGTTTTTTTTTTACACTTGGCAAAGTGTTCTGCAAATTTTTCTCCAGCTTTTAATGAGACTCCGGTTTTGGTGGCGCTACCTAAAATGGCGCCACCGGAGGCGGTAGCGGCGTTGAATTTTTGAAAAGATCAAACAAAAACATTTTTCCGAAGATCCAGTGGTGGTGTTGATTTTTTGGGGGACGCGACCAGTGTTGTTGCGCCGCCAGTGTTGGCGGCGGTGGCGGCGGCGACTTTTTAAAAACTTCAAAAGCATTTTGCCGAAGATCAAAGGATGCCGCTGGCGGCGGCGGCGATGTTTCATTTTTTGCCTGGCGGCGGCGATGTTTCTTGGGGCGCAACAACACTGGACGCGACAACGCTCAAAAATAATGTAAAAAATTATTACAAAAATTTTTTATTTCAGAAAATATTGAAAGATATCCACATATATGCCAGATCAATGTAATGCTCCATGAAAATTTATTTTCAAAACAGAAGTCAAAATTTTTTAAAGCTTTTTTAAAATTTATAAAAAAAACGAAATCTTTCATGCTTTTAAAAGCTGAAAATAAAAGTGTTACGAATGAGATTTACGAATTATTTTTTATTAATGTTCGTAACAGTTATTGTTTAGAAAAATATATTTTATAATTTATTTTAAAGCAATTTGTTGTTAAAGGCTATACTTTTTTTCAATGCTGAATGGGATTCTTGATGATATCAGAAACCAAGAAATGTTAATGGATTTTTGAGTTTATTTCTATCCTTCTTTTTCGGATTTCATTATTTTTGTATCATATATATATATATATATATACAAGGCCGTATACAGAAAAAAATTTCAGGGGGGGCACAGCGATTTTCGGGGGGGGCACGCCTTTGATCTTTTGCCGCCGCCAACACGAAGCGGCAAAAGATCAAAGAAAATTTCTCAGTTTTGGGGGGGGGCACAGAACCCGAATCCCCCCCCCTCGCTACGGCCTTGTATATATATATGTTTTTCACTGATAAATTCAAAATATATTGAATCTTAAAAGATTCTAAGAGATGAGATATCCTAACATCATAACACATGTTTCAAAAAAAATTTTTTGAAAAAAATTTGTACATTCTTGTGGCTGAAATCTACCAAAATTGTTTTTTTTCTTTCAAAATTTTCAGCATAAACAAAATTTTTAAAAATGTTGCTAGGTTAAAAAGTTTTTAAAGGTATCTGAATCATTTTTCGTCGAATCCATAATTTTAAATTTGATGAATTGTGGTTACTGATAATTAAAAATCCACACGCCAAATTGAGAATAAGGATGGACGAGGGCCCGAATTTTCAGGCCCGGCCCGGGCCCTCAATATTTCGAAAAGCCCGGCCCGGCCCTGGCCCTTACCACTATAAAAAAAGCCCTGGCCCGGCCCGGGCCCTGATTTTAAAATTTTTTGTAAACTTTGTCTTGGTCCCCCCTGTGGAATTTTTAATTTTTTTTTCAAAAAATCAAAAGGCCCGGCCCGATCCTCAATTTCTAGGCCCGGCCCGGCCCGGCCCGGGCTTTTCAAAAGCCCTAGGCCCTCATCCATCCTTAATTGAGAATGAAAAAATTAGATTTAATGTTGTTAATTTTGATCGATTACTTATGCGACACCCAGCCTTTGATGCATGGTTTTGCATTTGATGCGCATTAACTTTGCGTAAAAGAAAACACGCCGTACGCATTTTACGTTGCATTTACTGCGCATTCAATGCATTTTGAAAAAGTGTGTGCGCGCTGAATGCATTTTGGGTGCGCATAAAATGCAAAAAATATAAAATGCGCATTCAACATGCATTCGGAGGGCATTCAATGCAAAAAGCATTTAAAATGAATTAGATGCTTTTTGCATTTAGTGAAGTCTGGGCAGGTTCGACCTTAAATGCGAAAGTGCAAAAAAGGCAGATAAAAAAATGAAACAAAATTTGTGATATTTATAGATTTTTACATGTAATATTTAAAGCAAACAGATTGTTAGAGTATATGTGTAACATTCCTTAAAAATTTGTCAACACAAATTTTATCCATATTAACAAAAAATATCCTGTTAAATAAGAAATTCATTTTTGTGTCAACTTTTAAAGGAATATATGGACCATCAAGTATTGATTTAGAGATGACTTCAAAAAAGTCCATTCCACGGTTCTCCAAAAAGGGATTATGATATTCAACATTTATTTGACAAATTTTTGGATATTTGCTGGGAAAGTCTAAATTCTGTTTAAGAATAAAATTTGCATAAAAAGATCCTTACAAATTAATTCTTTCATAAGCTCAAATTCGGCACCTTCAATATCCATAAATAAGTAATCAATTACATCATGCTCATATTTTTCTGCTAATAAATTTTCAAAAGAAAAATGTTTTAGCTTTTCTTTTTTATAGCTGAGATCATCGAATTTATCTAAAAAATAAAAATCAGAGATGTTAAAAATTAAGGATTTTATTTAGTCACCAAGAATTGAAGCTTCATATTCTCCCGATTTTGCAGCAACTAAACCTTCGACAAAAGTTCCATTTAAAACAGCTTTATAAATTCTTCCACTTCGCTTTGCATCTGGATCAATACCAAAAAATTTGCAATTGTTAAATTTTCGTAACAATTCCCGTTCAGAACGTACATCTCTTCCAATTCCTAAAGTTATCACATTGCATTCATCTTCTGGGGAATATGGTAAAAATCCATATTTAATTTCGTCTTCATTGTAAAATTCTTTCATTGGTAGCATTTTTGTAAAATTATTCGTGCACATCTAAAATCAGTGATAATAATAATATAGATGCAATTATGCTAATATTGCATTCCCCCTTCTTTGAAAGTTTTAAATGTTGGACTTTTATGCTAATATTTAACGCAGATTTAAGTACAATAATATCTATGTCCCGGAATCAGAGCCTTCTGGGCTACAGTATTTTCACGATTCCAAATTTTTTTCCAATTCCATCTTTGTTTTTACGATTAAAATTTAAAACAAAAAACAACATAATTTTGCACAAAATATTACTTTTTTTGTCAAAGTAGAAATCGATTAAAGAATGGAAAAATGAATTCTTCAAAAAAAATGTAATTTTTAGTGAATTTTTAGTGGAAAACCAACCACCCTTTATGGAATCGATTCTCTTTTTCCGATTGACTTATAAAAAATCGAAATCTAAATTGACATCAAGATTCGCAATCGGAAAAACTTTGCTGGCCAAATACTATAAAAAAATTCTTTTTTTGGAATAATTGAGGAGATCAAAATGTGAAAAAAAAAACTAAATTTTAGCTATAACATAAAACATTTAAAGGGTCACACGAACTTTCAGTACGAAAAATTTAGCCAGTTCAGTTGCGAAAAGGTTGCAACAAAAAGCTATATCTTTTTAAATATTGCAGATACTTTTTTCAGATATATATTTCCGGTAATTTTATCGATTAAGCATACCCGCAACATTTAAAAAGTGATAGTTTTTTGTTGCACCCTTTTCGCAACTGAACTGGCTAAATTTTTCGTACTGAAAGTTCGCGTGTCTCTTTAAGGCATTCACAGAAAATCACAAAAATCTAACATTTAATTTTTCATCAAGAGTCAACCAATACAAATCAAAGTTGTGCCTTGTAACTTCGTAAAATGTGTTTTGTATACATTTTTTAGTTTGATTAAAACAAAAAACATCTTTTGGATCATTTTTAGACAAATTAGAGTAATAAATCAATGCAAATACAATAAAAAAACACCATAATTTTTTGTTAAAAAATATTTTTTTTAAATATTGGTTTTTTATTTTTAACATTAAAATAATTAATAGACGGGAAAAATTAACTAAATAATTACCGAAAAGTTTCTTCTGAAACTCAACAGGGCATTCATTATATCCCCGCCTTCTTTTTTTGTTAGCTACATAAATTTTATCTTTGATCATGGTGATAATTTGGATAAATTAATTTTGTTTTGAAACTGAAACAAACCTATTTTTAAAGGAAAAGAATCAACATTTTTCTGAAATAAAAAGGTTAAATTAAACTGCACCAAGAAAATGTGACGTGTTTTACATTTTTCAATGATGCATTGCACACGTTTCGGCTTTTCTTGTTAGGAGTCCGTTTTCGTGATGAAACACATTTTTTGGAAATGAATTTTCATTTCATTGTAAATGCAAAAAGTTATTTTTTTCAAATTGTTACAATATTTTGACGAAATAAATCTCTTTTAAGCCATTTTAAAATCCGTTACTGCTATTTTTATGTCACAAAAATACATGGTCCAAAAAAAGATAAACAAATGGAATATTTTCATTCTTTTATCATTTATATCAATATTTCATTATAATTGGTAAAATATTTAAATGAAAAATTATAAATTTAAAACTAAATTCAACTATTTTTTGTTTTTTAAGGGATTTTCAAAAATACCAAACAAATACAGACCAACCAAGTGTCATTTTATCTTCCAATTTTAATCTAAGGTATTTGTTTTTACTTCCATTTACAGTAACATTTTGGAAGAGATTGGGCGTTAAATCTGTGATAATTTTTGTTGGAAGCGAAAAAGAATTTTTAATGAATCACCAATCAAGGGAAGCAATAGAGATGCTGAAAGAATTGAATTCAACAATAATGTATTTTCAACCAATTCGTTTATCAACAACTTCATTAAGTCAGGTAATTTTTAAAGAAATTTGCTTTGTTTATGCAAATTTGTAAATGAATCTTTTTATTAATTGTAAAATATAGAATAAAAAGGGGATAATATTCATTTGATTCATCAAATCCGGATTTAAAGGGAGCGGACGGTTTGCGACTTTTTTGCACTCGGGAAATGCAAGATCCTGACAATAAGGATGGACAAGGGCCAAAATCTTTGGCCCTGGCCTCGGGGCCCCCAGGGCCAGAACGTTTTTCACAATTTTGCCTTGGTCCCCCCTGTTCAATTTTTTTTGAAACACAAAAATCTTGGCCCTGGCCCTGGGGGAGGGCCAGGGCTCCCGGGGCCACAAAAAAGCGCTTGGCCCTTGTCCATCCTTACCTGACAATCAGGATATTGCATGCTCTAGTGTTCTGCCGGACATTTTTTAATCGTTGAGATAATTAAAAAAGTCGCAAACCGTCCGCCCCCCAGGGATGTCAAATGCGGCGAGAAAACATGGCCGGCCGCGGCCGCCGGCGAAAAATTGGCCGCCGTGCCGGCCGCGCGGCCTAAAATTGTTAGCCGGCCGGCCGTGCGGCCTATATTTTTCCTTTTTTGTGTGTGAAAAACAAAGAATTTCACAAAAATCGTCGGCCGTGCCGGCCGCCGGCGAAAAAAACCTTGCCCGCCGGCCGCCGGCGCGGCCGGCATGCGGCCGGCGGCGGCGGCCGTCTGCATTTGACATCCCTGCCGCCCCCTTTAAATAACGGTGCAATTTTGTGGTCCCATTTCTGGCAAAATGTTTTTCAATGCAATGTGGGACGTTTTTTCTCGTATTTTTTTTGTTGGAAAAAAAGTGAACAACGAAAAAAACCGTTTTTTTCTCCCACTTGGCATTGAAAAATGTTTTGCCAAACATCGGACCACAATGAGAAAACAGATTCCGTCAAATTATTTTCAAACTGATCTAAATCATGGCAAATTTCGCCGAATCACCTTTCATTTTTATAACTCCGCACACACCGTAGGAAGGTGCACCACTTAAAAAAATACAAAAATTAATCAGAAGTTTAATAAAACTGATCATTATAGATTGTTCGTCTTTTTGGTGCAGTTTTACCCCTCCCCAATATTGATGATGAAAGTATTTTAATAACATCTGATGCGGATTTAGCTGTTTTAAAATTATCAAATCATATCCCAAATTTGAATAATCATAAAAAGATTCATTTATATAATTCTGATTGTTGTGGAACAATAAAAGTGCCACCAAAAAATGGCAGATTTCAAGTAAAAATGTTTCCAATGGGAACAATTGGAGCAACAAAAAAAATTTGGAGAGAAATAATGGGTATTTTGTTTTTTATTTTAACCAAATTAAACCGGAGGATTAAGGATTTGAAAAAGCAACAAAATTTTCAATTTCGACCCTTGAAAAATATGTAATTGATAAATTTGGAAGAAATTTTTTTCATCCAACTGATGACAGAAATCTGACAATTGTTGGATCGAGAATATGGTATGCTGATCAATCACTTTTTAGTTACAAATTTTATCTTTGGAAAGAAAAGTTAGTTGAAAATTAAAATAGCGCAATATTTTTGGCAACTGTGGCAGATAAACAAAAAGTCAATTTTAGATATTTCAATAAACGATTTATATCATATCATCCAAATTCTCCAAAACGAATTGATCGAATGCAATGGCCAACATCAAAGAATTTCTCTGAATTAAAAATTGAAAATTTTGATGACATTCATTTACCGATTTCCGCATACTCTAAAAAAGAATGGAAACATTTTCTTCCATTTTTGAAGTTTACTTTTACAAATGAGCCTTTGTTAATAGAACGGTTTAAAAGTTACAGGGAAACATTTTGTAAATATATTATTTGTTAATAATTGTAGATCTGCGTTTTGTAAAGGTCAAAATAAAAGAAAGATTTTGAAATTATTTTAAATGTTTTAACACAAAGTGACCGCATTTTGACCCCCTTCTTTATGGAACGTTTTCAGGATTCTTAGGACCACCACATCTCCTATCATGGGGCACTCTTTTGGTACCACTTTTAACTATATCAGATATGTAATTGTTAGGAAAAAAACATTTAAAGATAAAATCCAAAAGTGTTTAAAAAATGGTTGTAAAATAAATTAATTTTCCCCCACTTTTTAAAATGCTCAAACAAAGAAAAATATGTTCGGCAAAATTTTAAACTGTATATGTAATTGTTAGGGAAAAAAACAAGTGTTTTTAATAATCCAAAAACAGTAGTTTATTCCAAAATATTTTTATACTTTTTGCTTTTAACTGATTTAAAGTTTTCTGCTATCATTAAATATCTTCTTGTGATAAAAATAATATCCTATGCAAAATTACTGAACAATTAAACTGATCTGTTTTGGTTAACTAAATTCAAAAATTTTTATATTTAAAAAAACATGTTTTTAATCAATATTATCTCTTTAAATAAAAAAATCAAAATATTTTCCACAAAAAAGGCATTGAAGCTACGGATTTTTTTCAAGCAAAAAAATAAATAATATTTTCCCTCAAAAATAATAATATAATTTTTTGGAAACAATGAAACAACACTTTTTTGAGTAAATTAAATTTCTATTGTTTTGCAAATTAACAGAACAAAGACATTTAAAATTTTTTTTAAATTTTTTAAATTTAAAATTTCATAAATCTGACACAAATTCTAAAATGACACATTTTAATTTCATTGTTCATTGTTCATTTAATTTAATTTAAATTTAAACTTTAGCAAAACAATAAACTGAATGCTTTAAATGTCTTTTTAGAGATGCAAATTATCAGATAAACTAAAGTAGTTTGATGACAGCAAATTGTGTTGGCAATAAAATGTTTAATATTTTTTTAGAAATCTGCAATAAAATTGCAGGCTTTTTTTTTAACAAAAAATTCATTTTTTTGTACTTTCACTATGAATCAGAAATTGTTTTTTTGTTCTAAAAAAATTTGTTTTGGCGGAACTGCTTGCTCCGATGTATCAGGCATGAGTGCCCGATACAAGGCCGTATTGAGGGGGGGGATTCAGGTTCTGTGCCTGCCGAAATTGAGAACTTTTGCCGCTTCGTGTTGGCGGCGGCAAAAGATCAAAGGCGTGTCCTCTCTCCAAACGGTCGGTTCCCCCTCTGAAATTTTTTTCTGCATACGGCCCTGGTTTGATACCATAATTTTTTTTTCAGTGTAGCATCCCTCTATTAAATATCAACAAAAGCATGAATGCAATTTCATGGAAAAACAGTTTTGTTTTGGTTAAATACAGATATCAGATATTAAAATATTAAAATAATTTATTTATTAAATGCCGTAAAAAATAAAAGTAATTTTCAAATTTTTAAACGATCATAAAAATTATTTAAGCAATGATGAGATAAAACCATTAACTGTGAAAAACGAGCATCTTTTAATTTTCTATTTTGAAATCTGTTAATAGCAATTTTTTGAAATGATTTTATTTTCATTCGCTGGTTTGCTGGAAGCCATGGAAATTCAAATTTGCATAAGCAAATTAAGCAAAATATCTCCAATTCGTCAAACGTTATGGGATAAATGTTAAGTAAGAATATTAAATAATAAATGTTTTCTGTAACAACGGCATTTTTGAGGATTTCGGAACAAATATTAAACAAAGCCGGAGTTTCGTTGACCAAAAATAATTCAAGGAGATTTGGATAAATAATTGCTGTTTCTAAAAGAGTGTCAATTTTGAGGGCAAAAAATTGAGCTTTGTTAAATGATAATGTTGAAGAAATTTTCGGAGAAATTTGTAATTCGTCAAAAACTAATATTTTATCATTTGTTGACGAGGAAGATGGTTGAGATGAAGATATTACATTCTGGGACAGCAGTGACAAACTATTTGTATTCGGTGTCCCAAGAATATTAGTAGATATTTTTTCTTTTTCAGGGCATCCCGGTATTTTCATTCCTGACTCTAAACATCTTTCATATCGACATTTTTTACACTTTAATCCATTTATCAGTGGCTCTATAACCATTTATAAAAATAAAAATTTTGACAGATAACAAACCTTTAAAGCATTTTCCTCTTCCATAACAAATAAAGGTTTTATAAGACTCAATATTTCTGCGAAAAAACATGGCACAAGCTTGACATCCAAATCCCCCATATCGATTACAACTTTTAGCATTTGGTAGAAAACAAATTTTACAATGCATTTTTGGAAAGTTTGATTTTTTTACTTAACACTTTTATATTTAAAATTTGGTTAAATATTAATTTTTTTAAGCTAACAAATTTTTGGACTCCTCCTACTTTTAAGGGGATCAGAAAAAATGGGGCGAAATTTCAAAGATCATCAAGATCTAATAACGGCTTTTAGAAATTTTGAATTTAATAGTTAAAATTACAAATGAAACTCTCGATCTACATTCGAGTTTTTAAACTTATTATTTTGTATTCATTCACTTTGGTGTCAGACATATTTTATCGACTCCGTCTCCGGTTCCGATACGACTCCGGAGTCGACTCTAATTTTAGATTTTTCGTTTAAAAAGCGTTTTTTAAAGGTGAATTTGCTTTGCCAAATTGTTTTAAATAATTTAAATGGTTAACATTAAACATAAAACTTTTCAAATTTTTTTTAATTGACGGAGTCAATACATCATCGACTCCACCTCCTTCACTCTGACTGAAAACCCACAACTCCGATCGCGGAGTCAGCTAAACAACACCACATTAATTTTCCCGAAAGGAGTCAAAATGAACAATGTCAGCAGCAGAAATTCATCTTATCTATTTTTCAAATCAAGAAAAAAGGAGAGCATTAAGAAGGAAATCAAGAGGCAAATAAATTCGGAGATAACTAAGAAAATTACTCAAACTAACTTTCTATTCTTGGAATTTAAATTCATGGAAATTAGCCGTAAAACAAAATGGCATTTTTTTCTTCCCCTTTTGTGCCAAAAAAACAAGAAAACAAATTTTCCTTCTGTTTCTTTCTTTGAAAAAAAAATCAATCATTTTTGAGAGTTTAATGAGGCACTTTCTTTTGGAGAGGAGAAACGGATACGTCCAGATATGACGTCAACAAAAAATGGACATTTTTAAACCCCCACTCATAAATCAGATGATCGTCGGATTTGGCTACACCTCTTCGGCAATGAAGTTACACCCAAGTAAATTGCTTTAATATAATACTTTTTGTGGAGGGAAAAAGTCACAAAATCTTTTTTGATTTTATATTTGTGATTTATGGATTTTAAATCCGCAAAAAAGAGGTGTTATTAATGACACATGTTGTTGGTTCGTTTTCAAAACAAATATCACTGATATCTCTTGAATAATGTGATTTTTTAAGCAAAAATAAAGAAGCGACTACGAATATGTCAATGTTGGCTATCAAAAATGGATCTCATCTCGTTTTACAGCACGCCCCAAATTTTTCTATTTTTTAGAGGTCATTATTCAAAGAATTTATTTTTTGCGAAATTTTACCATTTTCAAATTTAATTTTAATACTCAAAAGTTGTTTTTAAAAAATGAGCGAATGTAAAGTTTGTTCTGCTGAAATGGAATCAAATCATCGAAGATATGGTGCACCATCTTGTAATGCTTGTGCAGCATTTTTTCAACGATCCATTAAAATTCATAAAGAGTTTGTTTGTGAAAATTCTGATCAATGCTTGATAGGTTTGTCTTAAATTAAATTTAACATAAACTTAATTAAATGTCAACATTTTTAGAGCCATCAAAAAAGGGAAAACAATGCTTGAAATGCCGCTTTTCCAAATGTCTACAAATGGGAATGATTTCAAGAGAATACATTCGAGCCCAAAAAGAATCAACAAAATTAAATTCCGCTGAAATTGTATTTGCCCGAATTACTGATACCCTGTTAACGACATCTCTCCATCTTTCATCGTATTTGAAAGAATATCTCGAAAATGGAAATCCAGAAGTTATGAAAATTTCTTTGGAATTGGCGAACAATGCTAAATTGGATAGTATCCCGGAACGAATTGAGCTTTTGGCTTCTCTTTTTACCAAAAATCCCATCACTCAAACCGAATTTGCCGTTTTCACCAATATTTGCCTTTGCAAACTTGAATATTCTCGTATATCTGAATCTGAAAAGGAAAAGATAAAAGCCCTTCAAAATTCTGCATTCCAAAAGCTTCCAATTTCACCGATTGAAGGACATCGATTCCTCGATTTAGTTATTTTATCTTCTCGATTTTTGGAAATTTTTTATGCAAATTTCTAAAAATCCCTTAAAATGGAATTATAATATTTTTAAACTACCGTTTACTAACACAAAAAAAACATATATATTTTAATTAATAAAATTAATTGGTGATTATTAATTTTTATTTAATAAATAAATTCATAAATATATTTTTTTGATCATAGATAAACATTAATTTTAAAACAATACTTTGATTTTTCCTAAAAATTCGAAAAATAATTATTTCTTTTTACCATTTTTTGATGAAAGGAAATGTCGGCAAACAAAGAAACAAGCAATTGATTGATTTGCTCAACGCAAAAAAAATGTTTCAGAATTCGAAGCAAAAATTTTTGATAATTTTTTCTTCGATACTCTTCCTTTTAAAAAAATGTATTAAAACCTCCCGGTCCAAAAACACCTTTTATTTTTTCGTCACTTTTTTCAAAAGAGTCAAAAACGAACAATCTCAGCAGCATAATTCGAAGCTATCTATTTTTCAAATCTAGAAAAAATGATAGCATTGTGACGGGAATCAAAAGGAAGTTAATTCAGAGATCATTTTTTTTATTCAAAGTAGGTGCTGTTTTTGTGAATTTGAATTTAAATATATGAGTTTCTGCCAACAAATGATGATAAATATAAAAATGTTTAAACAGAATATACAATTAATTTCTGACAGTTTGATCAATAAATGTTTTTTTGGATAGGAAAAAGCTTTTATCACCCGTGAAAATTAAAAAACAACACTTATATATTTGGGGACCTATATATATGTTTCGCATTGATTGAATATATTCAATCAGCACATGTTGAAACAGTTTTACCTAAATTATTAATATTAATGATCGTTGTAAATGTCAAAATTCCAAAAAAACAGCACCTACTTTGAATAAAAAAAATGATCTCTGAATTAACTTCCTTTTGATTCCCGTCACAATGCTATCATTTTTTCTAGATTTGAAAAATAGATAGCTTCGAATTATGCTGCTGAGATTGTTCGTTTTTGACTCTTTTGAAAAAAGTGACGAAAAAATAAAAGGTGTTTTTGGACCGGGAGGTTTTAATACATTTTTTTAAAAGGAAGAGTATCGAAGAAAAAATTATCAAAAATTTTTGCTTCGAATTCTGAAACATTTTTTTTGCGTTGAGCAAATCAATCAATTGCTTGTTTCTTTGTTTGCCGACATTTCCTTTCATCAAAAAATGGTAAAAAGAAATAATTATTTTTCGAATTTTTAGGAAAAATCAAAGTATTGTTTTAAAATTAATGTTTATCTATGATCAAAAAAATATATTTATGAATTTATTTATTAAATAAAAATTAATAATCACCAATTAATTTTATTAATTAAAATATATATGTTTTTTTTGTGTTAGTAAACGGTAGTTTAAAAATATTATAATTCCATTTTAAGGGATTTTTAGAAATTTGCATAAAAAATTTCCAAAAATCGAGAAGATAAAATAACTAAATCGAGGAATCGATGTCCTTCAATCGGTGAAATTGGAAGCTTTTGGAATGCAGAATTTTGAAGGGCTTTTATCTTTTCCTTTTCAGATTCAGATATACGAGAATATTCAAGTTTGCAAAGGCAAATATTGGTGAAAACGGCAAATTCGGTTTGAGTGATGGGATTTTTGGTAAAAAGAGAAGCCAAAAGCTCAATTCGTTCCGGGATACTATCCAATTTAGCATTGTTCGCCAATTCCAAAGAAATTTTCATAACTTCTGGATTTCCATTTTCGAGATATTCTTTCAAATACGATGAAAGATGGAGAGATGTCGTTAACAGGGTATCAGTAATTCGGGCAAATACAATTTCAGCGGAATTTAATTTTGTTGATTCTTTTTGGGCTCGAATGTATTCTCTTGAAATCATTCCCATTTGTAGACATTTGGAAAAGCGGCATTTCAAGCATTGTTTTCCCTTTTTTGATGGCTCTAAAAATGTTGACATTTAATTAAGTTTATGTTAAATTTAATTTAAGACAAACCTATCAAGCATTGATCAGAATTTTCACAAACAAACTCTTTATGAATTTTAATGGATCGTTGAAAAAATGCTGCACAAGCATTACAAGATGGTGCACCATATCTTCGATGATTTGATTCCATTTCAGCAGAACAAACTTTACATTCGCTCATTTTTTAAAAACAACTTTTGAGTATTAAAATTAAATTTGAAAATGGTAAAATTTCGCAAAAAATAAATTCTTTGAATAATGACCTCTAAAAAATAGAAAAATTTGGGGCGTGCTGTAAAACGAGATGAGATCCATTTTTGATAGCCAACATTGACATATTCGTAGTCGCTTCTTTATTTTTGCTTAAAAAATCACATTATTCAAGAGATATCAGTGATATTTGTTTTGAAAACGAACCAACAACATGTGTCATTAATAACACCTCTTTTTTGCGGATTTAAAATCCATAAATCACAAATATAAAATCAAAAAAGATTTTGTGACTTTTTCCCTCCACAAAAAGTATTATATTAAAGCAATTTACTTGGGTGTAACTTCATTGCCGAAGAGGTGTAGCCAAATCCGACGATCATCTGATTTATGAGTGGGGGTTTAAAAATGTCCATTTTTTGTTGACGTCATATCTGGACGTATCCGTTTCTCCTCTCCAAAAGAAAGTGCCTCATTAAACTCTCAAAAATGATTGATTTTTTTTTCAAAGAAAGAAACAGAAGGAAAATTTGTTTTCTTGTTTTTTTGGCACAAAAGGGGAAGAAAAAAATGCCATTTTGTTTTACGGCTAATTTCCATGAATTTAAATTCCAAGAATAGAAAGTTAGTTTGAGTAATTTTCTTAGTTATCTCCGAATTTATTTGCCTCTTGATTTCCTTCTTAATGCTCTCCTTTTTTCTTGATTTGAAAAATAGATAAGATGAATTTCTGCTGCTGACATTGTTCATTTTGACTCCTTTCGGGAAAATTAATGTGGTGTTGTTTAGCTGAATCCGGGGTCGGAGCTGTGGGGTTTCAGTCAGATTTTCCCATTCTTTTAGCCTGATGATATTAAGGCCTTCAAATTAGGGATGCCTGTTTGCGTACATATAAAAAAGTTATTTAAAATTATCAATGGGTTTGATGATTTAAAAAATAATCAATATTTTATATATGTGAAAAAGAGAAAAAGAGAAAAGAACGCTTCATTTAACTAAAGCCTTTTTTTTCTGGCAGATCTGGTAATGCTCCATTTCTTTTGTATCACCATTAATTTTCTTTAATTAATGGATGTCCTTCGAATGATTCCCGGAATTCGTGTCCTTTGCTTTTCATTAAATAAGCCATTCACGAAAAACCAGATGCCGTTAAAATTATTGAATCAAAAAAATTTATCCCAAAACACATATCTTCTAATTTTTTATTACATGTACATTTGTTTTATCAATTAATGTTTGTGTTCAATCAAAGAAATATATGTATATTTTTTTCTCCTATTTTAAAATACCGATGCCCGACTCTAACATTTGTTTCTAAAGTGCTACGGCATCAATGGATGTTAAATAAATCTTATCTTATCTTAAATCAGGGCAAATAATTCAATTTTAAAAAACTCTGTTCTTTGTGCATAATGTTAACAGCAGGGCTTGAAAATAGGGCTGCAAATCTCGGCCGTCCCGGGCCGGCCTCGTTTGGCCTCATTAATTTTTGAATCTTGAAAAATAAACTTTATATTCCAAAAATATAACAAAATCCGCCATTCGGGCATGCTTATTTTTGATAATAATATTATTAAAAGGATATAGAAACATAAAAAAGAAAATTATCAACAAGTATAAAAATTATGCACAATAAATTGCTCAAAACCACGTTCTTTTACAAAGTGATAAATACATAAAGCCATCAGGCCTCAGAGGCTTTGGCCCGGCAAGCCGGCTCGGGGCCGCATTTTCAAGCCCTGATTAACAGTAAAAAAAAGGCATTTTTTGTTATCTGCTTTAAAAAAGCCTGCAATTTCATTGTAGATTTCTAAAAAATATTAAAAATTTTATTGCCAACACAATTTGTTGTCAACAAACTCCTTTAGTTTATCTGATAATTTGCATCTGTAAAAAAACATTTAAAGCATTCAATTTATTGTTTTGCTAAAGTTTAAATTTATATTTTAATTAAAGTTAAATTAAATGAACAATGAAATTAAAATGTGTCATTTCTTTTTAGATTTTGTGTCAGATTTATGAAATTTTAAATTTTAAAAAATTAAAAATGTCTTTGTTCTGTAAATTTGCAAAACAAAAGAAAATTTATTCACTCAAAAAATTGCTGTTTCATTGTTTCCAAAAAATTATATTATTATTTTTGAGGGAAAATATTATTTGTTATTTTTGATTGAAAAAAATCCGTAGCTTCAATGCCGCCACATGAAAATATTTTGATTTTTTTATTTAAAGAGATAATATCAATTAAAAACATGTTTTTTTAAATAAAAAAATGTTTCCAATTTGGATAACCAAAACAGATCAGTTTAATTGTTCAATAATTTTGCATAGGTTATTATTTTTATCACAAGAAGATATTTAATGATAGCAAAGAACTTTTTAAATTAGTTGAAAAGTGTAAAAAGATTTTGGAATAAACTACTGTTTTTGGATTTTTAAAAACACTTGTTTTTTTTCCTAACGATTACACATTAGTGAACGTCAACCCGACCCGACCCGACTCGTTGACCCGTCCACCCGACCCGTCGGGTTGACCCGTCCAACCCGACCCGACAAAATTCTTGACCCGTATTTTGACCCGTGACCCGACCCGTCAAATTTTTTGACCCGTACTTTTTTTTCACTAAATATCGGGCTCTATAAACGGTCAAATTTTTTCGAACTGTTTTTACTTTTCTTATGTTTTATTCTTTTATATAGACAAAATTTTTCATTTTCATGCAGAGAAAAAACGTTTAGCAGAAAATTATGAAATTGTCTAATTTTTAATGAATAATGAACGTCTACCCGACCGGACCCGACTCGTTGACCCGCCAACCCGACCCGTCCAACCCGACCCGACAAAATTCTTGACCCGTGATTTTGACCCGTGACCCGACCCGACGGAATTTCTGACCCGTGAATTTGACCCGTGACCCGGGTTTTTCAAATTCAAGTCGGGTTGACTTTCACTATTACACATACAGTTTAAAGTTTTGCTTTTCCAACCGAACATATTTTTCTTTGTTTGAGCATTTTAAAAAGTGGGGGAAAATTAATTTATTTTACAACCATTTTTTCTTATTACAATTTTTGACTTTAAAATTTCTTTATCAACAAAAAAGTTGTCAGTTAATTTCGTAGTTCGATAATGTGCAGAAGTTACAGCACATGAAAAATTTGGAACAGGAAGAAATTTGCACCGAGCTGGAGTTGGACAAAAAAGGAATGCTTCTTTGTGTTTTTGGTAATGTTTTTTGATAGATAGTTGCATTTCATTGTAACATTCATCAATTTTATTGTAGTAAACGGCTGTTGATTGGATGTGATGAATTTCAGGCTTTTTTAAAAATCGTTTATTAAAACGATGTGTCAAAAGTGAAATATAATTTACTGGGGCTGTTGCAGCAATATTTGGAAACAAAGGATTTTTATGAATTTTGGAAACCTGAAAAATATAAATGATTTAATTAAAGACACCGCAAATTACAACTTTTTTTAAAAATCTTCGCTAAAATTTAAGGAAAGTATGTGTCGGTTTTTATCCTTTGACTTTGTGTTAATGAAAAAAATAACAATATTTTAAGATTTATTTTAATGTAATCAGCTTTATGATTTTTGATTTGAAAGAACTCCGGGTGTGACTCCGGAGTCGGAGGCAACACTATATTAAATGATTTTTAGGAATATCACATCGAATGAAGTGGACAATTTTTTTAGCGAATGTCTGGCAAATGTCAATAAAAAAAATGAAATCATTTTCTACAACATGGGGTTGATAAAATTTTGCCAGACATCGGCTTTCAAAAATTGAACCTTTTCTTTGCTTTTAATTCGATTTGTCCTACAATTTTTTACCTACACTATTTAACGATTTGTTGTTGTTGTAATGTTTTTCAATAAATTTCCAATTTCTTATATGCACAAAAATATTTTCCGCCATATCCATCATTTTGAAATAGTTCTTGTTTTTCGTTATTCCAGCCCAATGCAGCCATGCCGTTTCAACCAATGCCGTTTTGTGAACAGATTTTCCCGTTACAAGTTTGTCACTAATTTTGATGCTTTTTAGAGAAGCTTGAATATTGAAATTTTTAAAAGTTTTTGCTGCTACAATTTCGGCATCAAATCGTGGATAAAAAAAGGACGAAGCATTTTGATATAATGATGAAAAAAATTGTAATTCATTGATAAAACTAAATTCTTTTCGAGGAAAAAGAAGATCATCAATATCACTGATAATAATAAATTGGGCAGCTTCACGATATTGCAGATAACAATCAGTATGGGCAGCAGCTTGATTTCTCCAATCCAAATGAATTCTTGCTTCTGAATGTTTTGGAAGACTCCATAAATTTATATCAATTAATTTTTCTTTTTCATACAATTTCAACAAATCATAGACATCTTTGACGGCACTCATTAAATAATATATTTGCCTTGAAATTCCTGCTGCAGCATATGATTCAATTGAAATTGCTGCCAGTTGCCATCTTTCATTAAAAAATAGCGGACTGAAACACGCTACAACTGGTAAAGTTTCAGTTACAGCAGGACGTAATTGGAGATCAATAGCTACATTATCTACTGAAAGTTGAAACTTAATTGGATTGACAATCGTTGAACAATTTGCAATAAACGTTGTCCATGCACAATCTGGAATAATTGGATATGCAAATCTTGGCATTGTTTCAGACATTAAAGCATTTCCATGGATATCTTCTGATACACATTTCCATTTTTGATTAATTTTTATATTATGTTTAGCATTAAATAATAACACTGCTGTCGAAGGAAGATAACTAAAATATAAAAATTTCATCCTCAAGGTTTTTCAGTGTTTTCTAAGGGCTTAAACTATAAAAATTTGTACATTCCCATCTTCCAGATAATGTTGTTGAGAGAGGTCATTTGGGGGCGAATGAATTTAGAGTAAAATGGAAGCAGCAGAATATTTTAAAAATATATTATAAAAGATCTATCTATCTTATCTTCTTGATTTTTGCCAAAGAATCGTGTGATAGAAAGAGAAAAAAACAAATTTACATACAAAAAAGATAGACATATTCAAAACAAATTTGTACCACAAATGTAATGGTGAAAAGTGTCCGAAATTTTGATGAACTTATTCTTTATCGAGGACAACTTTTTATATCATTTTTGCATGAAATAAATTGGTGTTAGATACTCTTACATTTTCGGTACAAATATTTCTGTTTTTTTTCTAAGCTATTAAAGGGGGAGACCCACCCTGAACAATTTTTTGCTGCAATTTTCTTAATGGTCTCGACGCGATCGCAGAATCATTGGAGCTGTTTTTTTATTCGTTGGAGCTGCAAAAGGCTTTAAAAAAAAGCAGCTCCAATGAACCCTGAACAAAAAATTGTGGGTCTCTCTCTTTAAACTATTTTGATAATACCCCACAATTTGGTGCAGCTAATGGTAATTACCCAAAATGTTCAATGCAGATTTTGGCATTGAACATTTATACATTTGAAAAAAGTAAAAGTTCTTTGTACTTTTGCTTAAAAAAACACTTACAAAGAGCTTTTATTGTAATACGTTACAGAAACAATAATTAAATGACCATCAGATGTATTAAAATAAAACTAAAAATATTTTTGTATTATTATTATTATTACTGACTGTTGCAAAAAATTTTTAGTTAGCTTACATAAATCATTGACATTTGTATAATTAAATATGTAATAATAAAAATAGTTAATTTTCTTTTTTTGTTTAAAATATACAGTAAAAATACCAGCTTATTTTTATAAACACTTGAAACCTTCATCGCAATCATTATTTCTGACGTAGAAAATGGCACGTTTTACAACTATATTTATTTAAATCATATCTTTTAATTTAGTATTAACCAAATATGACAGAATTTTTAAAAAAAAACTTATATAAAACAATTTATTACTGAACAAAATATGATATATTAACAATATTGGCAAAAACAAGAAAGAAGTACATAGTAGACAAGATTTTTTAATTTAGATAGCTTTGTTTACATTGTAAGGATTAAAACTAGTTTATCAATTATTAAAAAAATAAAAATTTTATATATCATAGTTAAAGGGAGTGTCAAAAGGCACAGCCCTGCACTGAAAAAAATCTGTGACAAAAAACCTCTCACTGGTGACGTTTGGGTGATGAATTCATCACGTTCAGTCACGTATTCATCACCAAATCGTCACCAGTGAGGCTTTTTTCATCACCCATTTTTCTAAGTGTGTTCAAAAGTAATAAGAAGTTTACGATAGCTCGCCTAATCAGCCGAAAATGGGAGCTCCGAGTCAACCGGTGAGCTACATAAATAAATGTGAGCGTGTTTTACCCCCAGTTGAAAAAATTCAACTGGCGATTTTGCAAGTCATCTCAAATGAGTAGGGAACGTATGATTTTGTATGAATTAATTCTTCGGTTGAATAATTTACAACTTTTAACAATATCAAATAGTTTATTGATAGAAAAAACTACATATAAAGATAAAAACCAACAAAAATTACAATAACCAAAACAGTAACCTTTTACAAAGTTTTCTGTCAGATTAAACTGAAGCTGCTTCAAAACTCCAATGAGCACTGATTCGCGTCAAGACCTCCAATCAATGTTCCACAAAAAAATTAGTTAGAGATACGTCTTTCCCTTTTCCAGTTTTTGCATTTTTTTCAACTGAATTAAAAAGTTTTTTGGTACAATTAATTACTTTCCTCAGATAAAAAAAATAACCCATGCAAAATTACTGATCATCAGTACCGTATTTAGGGAGGGGATTCGGAACCTATGCCCCCTTCCCAAAATTGAGGAAGGTCCTTTGATCTTTTGCCGCTTCGTGTTGGCGGCAGCAAATTATCAAAGGCGTTAAGCTCTGTTTTGGTAATCCAAATTGGAAACATTTTTATATTTAAAAAAACATGTTTTTAATTGACATTATCTCTAATAATAACGAAAAATGTAGCAATCAAAATATTTTCATGTGGCGGCATTGAAGCTACGGATTTTTTTCAAGCCAAAAAAATAAATAATATTTTCCCTTAAAAATAATAATATAATTTTTTGGAAACAATGAAACAACAATTTTTTGAGTGAATAAATTTTCTTTTGTTTTGCAAATTTACAGAACAAAGACATTTTAAATTTTTTAAAATTTTAAATTTCATAAATCTGACACAAAATCTAAAAAGAAATGACACATTTTAATTTCATTGTTCATTTAATTTAACTTTAATTAAAATATAAATTTAAACTTTTACAAAACAATAAATTGAATGCTTTAAATGTTTTTTTACAGATGCAAATTTGATAGATAACTTAAAGTAGTTTGTTGACAACAAATTGTGTTGGCAATAAAATGTTTAATATTTTTTTTGGTATTTATTAAATGCCGTAAAAAATAAATGTTACATTCAAAATTAGAAAAATTTTCAACAATTTGAACCGAACAAAAAAATTATTTAAAAATGTTAATGTTAAGTTCACTAACCCGGTGGTGATATCAGGCCGGATTTAGGCTTGCCTAAACCCCTTGAAGATCTCTTCCTTAGCCTGCAGGAGTACAGACACGGGTACGCATACTCATTTTTAAACTGGCCCTTTGCCAGACTCGAACCGGAGACCTACCTCCTGCTGAGCCAACGCTTGACCAGTCGACTACACGACCCGCATTTAAACAATTTTGCGAGAAAAAAATTAACTATGAACTACGAGCATCTTATAATTTTTCACAAGTTTGTTAAACTTGGCTCCCTTTTTAAATCTATAAAAATAAATTTTCGGAAATATTTCAATCTATTTTTGTGTTCTTATGCGCTTGTATCAAGTACTCATTGAAAGAATACAACACTCTCGAGAGATCTCTTTAAAAACAATTTTATTCCATTTAAAATAAAAAAAAACAAAAAGAAATCATCATTTGTAAACAGACAAAAGATTTGTATACTATTTTAAGAAAAATGAATTTATCCGATTCTTCGAAGAAGTGATGGCGCCGTTTCGTGACTAAATGTTCGAAAAGCTATTAAAGAGCCAAAAGTTGGAGCACAAATTTGTATTGTTTTTTCAGGTTCAATATAAAAGATATCGCCGCGTTTAAAAGATTTTTGTATTTTTTCATCGCTTTTATAAATTCCATTTCCTTCAATAATTACCATAATTGAGCCACATTGAAGGGGTGGAAGTTTAATAATTTTGGAATCTGGCAAGTCTTGTTGGGTCGCTGAATATTTTATTTCATGTAAAGCAAAATCTTTGCAATCTGGAGCATATTCAGTAATATTTGGATATAATTCAAGTTTTTGAGGAGGAACAAGATAAAATTCAGGATTTGTCATTCGGTAATTTAATACTTTTATCAATGCGTCTCGATCAATAAATTTTGGAGTTAATGCTGCTCGAATTGTATTGTTCGAATTTCCAACACATTCAACACATTCTATAAAATAAAAACAGTAGTTTTACAGTAATATTCTAAATATTTACCACCACTAAGATATGCATGAAGTTCTTCCGCGGCATAAAAGCAGCATTCACCAGGTTCCAGAATCATATGATTTAAATACAGCGGAGAAAAGCAGCCAACATCCCCGGGAAACGTTTTATTCATTGATTCCAAAACTGGAATGCTTTCTTCAATTAAAGCTCCCCGGATTCCATTTTTTAATCGCTCATAAAAACTTTTCAATTGTTCAGAAACCAATGTTGGAGAATTAATTTGAGAATAAAGCATTTTTGTAAAGCATTCTTTTAAAGCTTCTTTTGCTTCTTTACTCTCTTGACTACTTCCATTTTTAATGATTTCTTCAAACTTTTTCGTTTCAGTTTCACCCATTATTTTTCGAAATTCAGGAAATGCCCGGATATTTGAAATAATTTCTTTGGCGGGCCGAAAACCACAAAGTAATTCAAATTTTGTCAAAGCATATGCTAATTCAGGCTTGTGATTACAATCCGGATAATTGAGGGGATCCTTTTTATGGAGGCGTGTAGCTTGCTCCTGAAATAATTTTATTTAATTTTCATCTTTAAAAGATTGTAAATAGTCTCAAATAAAGGCATTTAAACTTATGACGGGTGGACAAAGGCTTTTTTGAAACGCCGGGGGCAAAATTGGGCCTGCCTAAACGCTGGACTGGCCGCTTCAAAAAGTGCTTTTTTTTTGTTTCTCTGTCCATGATTTTTTCGTTTCTTTTCGTAAAAAATTGTTGAACCGCGGCCAGTCCAGCGTTTAGGCAGGCCCGGCAAAATTTTCTTGAATGAAAAAATAGCTTCACTTGCGTGACCTAGTAAAAATTAAAGAAAATAGAAAAGCCCTGTTTTGGTAAAGCCATGGCCCTTGTCCAACTTATTTTTCAGTCTACTAAAAAATGTCACATGTCTAAAATATAGTCAAAACTATTGATAAAGTTTTAACTTTTTTAATGCCTTTAATAATCCTGATTTTGGTTTTTTTTCATACTGTATTGGGAATTAAATTGACAAAAGTTTTTATGGTAGTAAGGGTTTTAATCGTGCCATTCTATTATAAATGCAATGACTTTGGACACAATTAATGATAATAACAATTGAATTCTGTGAATTTGTTTAAATAAACAGAGAATTAAGTGATTCTGACTTAAAAGTTTTGAGAAACAAAACGCATAATTTTGAGCGTTCGGATATCACTTTTATGGCAAATTCCTTTACTGATCACTGAAAAAACAGTGATGTTAAAAACCATTCTGGTATTTTGAGAATCTTGCTTTCTCCAGTGTTTTGTCGGACAATATTTGAATCATTGCGAGGCCCAAATAATGAAAAAAATATATAAACGTCCGCTCCCTTTAAGTCATTGTCATTTACAAAAGCATCCCTTCTACATCACTTGCGAGACTTTGTCTTTCAGTACTTACAAAAAAAGTAATACAAATACTATCCTTTTAAAAAAACTAATTTGAATAAAATATACCTTTGTTGGATGAACTTGAAGCGAAAGGGTGTGATTAATTGACATAATTTTCATAATAAACGGCAAATGATTTTCTTCTTTTCGGCTGCTGCTTTCTGCTCTTTCATATTTTGTCAAAAATTTCGATAAATTTTCTGATGATCCATGAAGTTTTGCAGGGCCATCGGGATGTGTGCCCATCCATAATTCTGAATACGGCATATTTGGGGTAATTTGAAAACTTTCATGTCCTGCCGCGAAAAGTTTTGCCACCTCCGAATTTGCACCACATTTTCCCCAAGCATAATTATTCAAAGTACATTCAATTCTATGCATCCTCACTCTTCTAAAATGGATTAAACAATTTAAACAATCGAAAACAATGGGAAACAAATAAAATAGTTGCTTTTAAATGAAAAAGTTAAATCAGTTTTGAAAATAAAGAGTCGTACGATAAAAAAAGCTATAAAAAAAATCAAGACTCGTTGAAAAAAAAAGTTTATATTTATATATACTTTCTAAATAACGACCAGTCAAAAGCTTTTTATTGCTGGAATTTTGCTGAATTTTGATAATGTAAAATGATAACAATGAAACCAAACCAGCTTTTCCTGAATGTCAAAAAACGAAAGTTTTCAGAAATAAAAAAAAGTTAAAACTGGTTCTAATTTTACGGTAGCTATATTAACGTTAAATGATTTCTATGTTTTTTATTTATTATGTTTTTAACTTCTTTTTAATTTTATTAAAAGTAAAGAAAGTAAAATAATCATAGTTGAAATCCGTAAAATTACTTCCTTGACAAGTAATAAACAAATATTTTTTTATCTTTTCAATTTCTTCAAAATGATTGAAAATGAAACATTTAAAACAATTTAAAAAAAATCGAAATAGATTTCTATCTTTTTAGAAGCAATAAAGCATTTTGTAAAATCGTATAATAAATATGCAACGCTTTTAAAATAACTTTGAAATGTCTTTTTATGTTTGTATTTTCATTTAAATGGTTAAAATGATAGCAATTTAGAAAAATATTTCATTTGTTATCTTGTTTAACACAGGCTTGGTGGCGAAATTGATGAACATAAATATGCTTGATTCCTTCCATAAATCGTTTTTAATGATTCATCATCATTTTTTTATTTTTGCTGTTTTTTAGGTTTTTTTAAGAGGATTGCAAAAACAATTTCCTCATCTATAATAAAGCTCATTAATTCTCTACGACGTTTTTGAGGAATCCGTTTTTGCCGTTTTGCAAATCTGTCGAACAATTGATGATGATACTAAAATAGTATTTTTTGTTAACTCCTTTAAAAAAGCCTACAATTTCATTGCAGATTTCTAAACAAATATTAAACATTTTATTGCCAACACAATTTGTTGTTATCAAACTACTTTAGTTTATCTGATAATTTGCATCTCTAAAAATACATTTAAAGCATTCAATTTATTGTTTTGCTAAAGTTTAAATTTAAATTTAAATTAAATGAACAATGAACAATGAAATTGAAATGTGTCATTTTAGAATTTGTGTCAGATTTATGAAATTTTAAATTTAAAAAATTTAAAAAAAATTTAAAATGTCTTTGTTCTGTAAATTTGCAAAACAAAAGAAAATTTATTCACTCAAAAAAGTGTTGTTTCATCGTTTCCAAAAAATTATATTATTATTTTTAAGGGAAAATATTATTTATTTTTTTGGCTTGAAAAAAATCCGTAGCTTCAATGCCGCCACATGAAAATATTTTGATTTTTTTATTTAAAGAGATAATATCAGTTTGCAGCACTCTATTTATCTTTTTTTGTTTAAAATATAAAAACATTATTAATTTGGATAACCAAAACAGAGCAGTTTAATTGTTAAGTATTTTTGCAGGGGTTATTATTTTTATCGCAAGAAGAGATTTAATGATAGCACAAATGTATAGATGATGTACCGTGGGGGATTGTTGTTTATACTGTACTGGACATAATTACAAAATTAAGGTCTTTTGGGCATAAATGCATTTAATAATATTTTATTGTAGTAAAATGGGTTTATTAACCTTTTATCAGGTTTATCCCTCTTTTAGCAAGTACTATAAATTGGTGTTGCAACGGTTAAAATAAAAAATAAAACTTTTAATTTAAAAATATTTTACATCCATATTTACTTTGCCACCAATAATATTCAAATTTTGGCAAATAAAATACAGTATTTTTGTTTAAAGCTTTGATAGAAAAGTCTCTTCGAATTACTTTGCAATCAAAATTTTTTACAATTCCTGGTTTTTCGCATTGTAATGGATTAAAACAATTTGAAAAAGATGGTAATTTTGTGTTTTTTGGTTTACATAATCGATGTTCTGCATTGCATTTAAATATTGCATCGGCATAAGCACTGCTGGTTTCAAAGTTTGAAAAATTTTTGAACATTGATTTAAATTCATTTTGCATTTTATCCAAATCATTTTCATTAAAAGAATCGTAATATTTAAGAATACTCATATTTTCCTGTAAAATAGTTTTGGTTACCGTAACACAAAAATTGGCATAAAAATTAATACCATGGGTTTTATTTGAATATGAAACATTTTTTCTTTTAAAATGCTTACTGTAGTGTGATTAAGTAATCCAGGAAAATGTATCCAAGCAGTTTCGGCATTTTTTGTTTGATAAACGGATTTTCCAATAACTGTTTCATTTAAAATTATCAAAGATTTCAATGCATCATACAACGAAAATTCTTGGATATTTTTTGCTTAAAAATAATATTTTTAACAAGAAGTTTATTTAAAGGGTCGTCTCTAATAAATTTTTTATTCAGGGTTTATTGGAGCTGCTTTTTTTTAAATTTGCAGCTTCAGCAAACAAAAAAAAGCAGCTCCAATGTGTCTGTGATCGCGTCGACACCATCAATAAAAATCTAGCAAAAAATTTGTTAGAGGTGATTCTTCCCCTTTAAAATAAATCATACCAACATTAATTTGTGCAAATCTTCGATCATACATAAATGCAGCAGCATTTGGATGTAATTTATTCAAAACAGAAAAATCTTTAAAATAGGAGCCACTTTTTGGAAATAAAATATCATCAATATCTGCAATGATTACAAAATCTGATGATTCCTTAAAATACTTTTGTAACTGGTAAGAGTAAAATACATAAATATGTTGATTGTTTATCGAAAATCTTCATAAAATTTGTTTACCCGATATTTCATTAAACAATCGTTGTATGCTACGTGTTGATTCCTTGAATGTACTTCAAGCATTGGATGAACACCAAAAGAAGAAATGGTTGTTGAATTAAAATCAAAAAATGGAAAATATTTCATTTTTAGCCATCCCTTTTTTTCATATTTCTAAAATAAATATTTTTCATTCATTGCTGCCCCCGAAATTTTATTTTTGAAACCACCTTAAGAATTTCGACAATTTCAGACATTGCAGAATTAATGTACTGTATTTGTAAATCAGTGCCAAAATAATGATAAATTTCGGTGGCAAAAATAATTTGTTGCCATCGAGATTCATATACCATTGGGGAATAACACATTACAACAGGATATTTTTTGGATTCGGAATATTCAAAATTTATTTTTACCGGTTTTTTAGTTTCTGTCATTGTTACTCCAAAATAAATTGGATTCAAAACTGTGGTGCAATTTAAAATAAAAAAATCCCATAAACATCCCAGATCCAAATGGACTCCAATTCTTATTAGTGATTCTGATGTCATTTCAGATGTTGTATTTTTGGAATGACATAAAAGTGGAATTTCATCCGTTTTAAATTTTCTTTCAGCATTAAATATAACTATTATTGAATTATTACTGTAACTAAAAGATGAAAGAAAAAATTAAATAAATAAATGCTGGCCTTATCCTGTAGAAGTTTTTAACCAGACCAATTTGTCAGAAATTGTGACTCCAAAATCCCGAAAATTTCAATTGCTAATTTATTATAAATGTTAGCTCATACTTTTATATTTTTCACCAACAAAAATACTTACAACTTTGAAGTATTATAATAAAATGCGGAATTTACAACAATATTAAATTTAGTAGTATCTATTAAGCCACCATCTAAAAGATTTACAAATATATGATTTAAAAAAGATGAATAGAATTTACTGACAATGATTTAAAGAAATCGGAAAACCTGAATTTATTCTGGAATACAAAAATAAGCTTAAAATTATACAAATACATATATAAGATGATCTTTTAAAAAATAATAAATTTAAACGCATTTTAACATCTTCCATCAGAAAGAGCAGTCGTTTGGCCAAAATGGAATATATTATAATCATTTATTTTTTACTTCTAGCTATTTTATTCTGCTATCTTTATTCTTCACAAAAATAAAAACACTAAAATCAAAAAAAAAATCAAATCAAATAAGTAAAAATTATTTTATTAAATGGAACATCTATTTTTGTGTAAATAACTTTTTTAACACCCACTGCGTGGGGAATGCATTTGTTTGTACCGCAGGTGTGAACGATGAACAAAAAACACAGACAGTTGCATACCCCCATCATTAAAGGGAGTGTCGAAGGGTTCAAAATTGGGTTGCTTTTGTTTTGGAGGGAGCAAAGCTGCACTAGTACCTAAAAAGTTTGCAAAAATCATCCGTCAAACCGATGTGAATGAATGACAAAAAAACAAACTTTTCATTCTATCATTGCCGTGACGCCCTTACCGTGGTAGTGCGTTTCTTGCTTGTCGTCGACACTCCCTTTAATGACAGGCATTCGTTTTAAGAAAAATGATACGTGTAAAAAATTCCATTTTATTAAAATGGACGCTCCTTTTAAAGAGAGCAAAAAAAAACAGTGTGGAAAACGACTATGTTTTAGCAAGAAAAAAATAGCATAGAAAAATGTCGTTTTCGCACAGCGAACTGAAATCCCTTTGAGTGTTGATTTTTTGACAGAACGCCAAAATTTAAAAAATGAAAAAATAGGTTGTTTTGTTTTTGCTTTCAAATAATTTTTAGCAAGTGTATATACTATTTTTTTGTTTCTAGGGTAAAAAACGATGAAAAATCTGATTTTTGCGTCTACAACTTACCCAAAAAAGTGTTTTTAACGGTTTTCCCAATGTGTTGAAAAGTGACCTACTATTACAGACTTAATAACTCAAAATCTTTTGCGTATTTTTTTTACATCAGTGACCTTAAAATGTTCAGCAGGGTCGAATTAACACAATTGTGGCAAATTTTAGCTTAATTATTGCAGGTTTTCAAAATCCGTCAAAAATACTGATTATGTCCACTTTTTCCGGCAAAAATAGCATTTTTTACATACAAATATCAGTTGTTCGAGATAATTGATCTTGAATCCTCTATATTTGTATGGTATTACTATAAAATATTATATTTGAAATAGAAGATGCAAAACAATCACTTTTGTATGCATCTCTGTGGAATTGGGAAATGGTTTTGCATATTATTTTTTTCTCAATATCTTTCTCTTGGTTTTTTGCGTCAATCAGATGATTTTAATTTTTTTTACTGCCGTTAATCTTAATAAGACTGGTACTCACCACTGTAATAAATGCAGTAAGGTTCAAAAGCTATTTTATCAGAAATCGAATTGCTTCTGGTTGGAGAAGTTTGAAGCTTTTTTGGGTTTCAAAAAAAAGAAGAATGTTTTGATAATTGAAAATAATATATATATTTTTTTTAAATCACTGATTTTTTATTGTTGATTTTTTTATTTAAAAAAAATGGCTCGTAAAACTGGAAATAATTCCGGAAAGAATGTTGATTTGTACCTTCTTGAATAATTTTTCTTAAATTTTTGTTTTTTATAATTTCGTTGTCCTCAGTTATTATATGTTTGCGAAATTTATCACGGAATTTATTTTCTGGATTACATTAAAACATTTATATGTTTTTAAGTCTAAGTCATTTAAGAAATGGTTATAGGTTTAATGGACAAAATCAGGAAACATGTTTTATAACACTTTAACAAAAGTGATTGTTTTGCATCTTCTATTTCAAATATAATATTTTATAGTAATACCATACAAATATAGAGGATTCAAGATCAATTATCTCGAACAACTGATATTTGTATGTAAAAAATGCTATTTTTGCCGGAAAAAGTGGACATAATCAGTATTTTTGACGGATTTTGAAAACCTGCAATAATTAAGCTAAAATTTGCCACAATTGTGTTAATTCGACCCTGCTGAACATTTTAAGGTCACTGATGTAAAAAAAATACGCAAAAGATTTTGAGTTATTAAGTCTGTAATAGTAGGTCACTTTTCAACACATTGGGAAAACCGTTAAAAACACTTTTTTGGGTAAGTTGTAGACGCAAAAATCAGATTTTTCATCGTTTTTTACCCTAGAAACAAAAAAATAGTATATACACTTGCTAAAAATTATTTGAAAGCAAAAACAAAACAACCTATTTTTTCATTTTTTAAATTTTGGCGTTCTGTCAAAAAATCAACACTCAGTTCGCTGTGTTTTCGTACTTGTTGCCGAATTTCATTTAAAAAAAATTTATCAACACCTTTTATGTCTTTTTTGGGTCATTTAAATTAACATTTTGGGTAAATTTAATTAATATTTTCCTTTGCTTCTAAAAATGTGATTCATAAGCAAATTATAATAGTGTTATGAATGAATTTATTTTATGTTTTACCCTCAGCGAACGATGATGAGTTTAATAAAATTTATTTACACAAATTTCATTTAAATTTATTAAAAACAATCTGTAAAAAGGCCCGTCAATTATGTATTCCGCTTTAAGTGGTAAATAAAGCATATTTTGAAGGGAATGAAATATGGTTGGAAAAAATTGATTTCCACGTTCATCTTTATGGGGGTCGTGAAATTCAACATTTAACTGACAAATTATTGGATAATCATTGTTATTGCCTAAATAACCTCAAGTTAATCATACATAATATGTTTAAATTCAATTAATTTACGTATAAGATCTTTCATTATTTCATATTCATCCCCTTCAATGTCCATAAAGAGATAATCAATAACTCTACCATGAAAATGTTTCAAGATTAATTCTTTTAATGAATTATGTGACACATGTTCTGTTTTGTACACGCCATTCTCTAAATCAAAATATATTTTTGTTGAAGAAATTCAAAATTACTTAATATGCTAGAATTATAAACCCCGTTTACAACTCCAACAACTCCTTCAACGAATTTTCCATTTGTAGCTTCCATAAAAATTTTCCCACTTTCTTGTGCATCGGGATCAATCCCAAAAAAGTTACATTGTGGCAATTTTTTTATCAGCTTCTTTTCTGCTTCAACGTCTTTTCCAATTCCCAAAGTTATAACATTACATTCATCCTTTAAATTCTTCGGCAAAATCCCTAATTTTATTTCGTCTCTATTTGGAAACTTTTCAACTGGTAAACGATGAAATAATTTAGTGATGCATCCCTGTAAAAAAGTTTTACATCTTTAGCTTCTTTTATGAATCCCGTCCCGGATTAAAAAGCCAGTCCCGGAAAGTCCTGGTCAACACTACTGATCACAGGTGTTATATAATCGAAGGATAATCTGATCCAGGAAAAATCTTAGAACAAAAAACATTTTGTTTGAAAATATTTTTTGACTTACATTTACAGTTTCGTTAAATCTTAACCATTCTTTATCAAAAATTGATGCATTCGTGTATTGTAATTTTTCACGGATGCATTGTTGGCTTTCAACAAATGATGATGATAAAGATTGCTTTGAATAATAGTAAAGATAAAATATACCGAATATAACACATGTTAATATAATTTTAAATTTAAACGTAGATATTTGTGTTTGAACTCCGCTAATGGACATTATTCAAATGACAGTTATATTAATAAACTATTAAATCAATTTATATATTTAAATATTAAAAAATTCTGTGAAATAATAACTAGTTTGACAAAAAGTTAAGTAATAAACAATGCAATCAAGAATATTTTTAAATTAATTTACGCATTAGCGTAATAAGGGGCGGTTAAATAATTCTTTTCATCAGAATTTCACATATTTTCATCAACAAACTAACGTCGTAAGTTATATGCTGTCTCTTGAGGTAAAAAATGCCGGGGAATTCGACGGTGAAATTTTTGGAAATGGCATGTTAAATGCCGTGGCAGAGGAATGGCATAATGCCAAAATTACGTCACCGAAGGGATTTTTAAGATTTAAAAATGAGATATTCGGATTCAGCGACCTTGATTTAGTTTATTTTAAAACAAATAAAGCCAATATCTCCAATGGCGCCTGAAATACAAAAATGCCGTTTTCAACTACATAAAAAAGTGCCAAAACGGCACTTTTGGCCAAAAAGCCATGGCCAATAATTTTGTTAAAAGTATTTGAAAAAGTTTGTAAAATTGACTGTTTTTGGATTTTCAAAAACGCTTTTGTTTTTTATCTTTAAATGTTTTTATTTCTCTAACAGTAAGATATCTGATATGGACTTATCCAAATATGTCGTCATACAGTCATAGGGTGGGAGGGGGTCAACCACATATGACCCGTCTTTTATGTGCGGCAAAAGATCAAAGGAAAAAGTATGAAGGGGAGGAGAGGGGTTCCCGATTTTTGTATGACGTCATATCTGGACAAGCCCTATTGTAAAAGTGAAAAAGTGTTTAGTTTGAATTGATTTTCCCCACGGGCTCATTTGGCGTTTACTTAAGTGGTTTTTCGCGTAAAATGATTTTAAACGATTAATTTTTCGATCAAACGTCTTCTAATAGTCCCCTGAACATTCCCTGAAATGTGCGTCGAAAAAAAAAATTTCGAAAATTTCGACTTTTTTTCACAGGGGGGACCAAGGCAAAAAAAAAATCAAAATATTTAAAAAAAAATTCAAAAAATTTAATTTTTTTTAAATAGTTCAGACATGTCCAGAAAGTCTAAAAAATACTATATAAACCGTTTACGGCGTTATAATAAGTCAAATATTGGAGTTATAGCACCAAAATGATGTTGGGGGTATTGTGAAAAATCTCCTCACATAGAAAAAAATTTTTTTTCGGTTGTTTTTTTACTTTGTTTTGATAAATTATGACTAAATCAATTATGGAGAATCAGAATATAGCATTTTCAGACATTAAAAATAGAAAAAATAAATTTTTTTTGATGTTGGGGGTATTGGAGCACAAGAGAATGACTAAAATGAATAGAAGTCGGGAACAAAGTGACTTGAATGGTTCCTTTTGGTATTAATATAATCTTTATGTGATTTATAAAAAATTAGAAAGACGGATTTTTGATTAAAGGCTTCTTTAAATTGTTATGTCCAATCGAAAAATATGCCCATTTTATACCCCAACATCGAAAAAACTATAGAAGTCGAGAATCAGGTGCGTGATACTTCTGCCAATGATTTTATTTTAATCCTAACAATATTTTAAAAAAATTAGAAAGAGGGATTTTTGATTCGAGGTCTAATTCCCATTTGCCATCAGGTCAAATTTTAGTTTTTGGAAAAAACGGTAAAAAATGGGTCTTCTTCAAAGGCCAATTTTTTTTTTTATGTTATTGTTTATGGTAATAAGGCTTTTTCTAATACATTTATATGACCCATAAGAATAAAAAATGATGTTGGTGAAGACCACTTTCGGAGGAAATGCACTCAGGACTTTCAAAAAACCGTTTTTCGACCCCATTTTTGAGCAAAAATCAGCATGTTACAAAGGCCAATTTTTTTTTTTTAAGGAAGTGTATTAATGTTTCGCTGATTGAATGTTGTCAGGGACATGTATTGGCACAAAAAATGATGTTGTCGAAGACCACTTTATCTGGTGATACGAGAATGGCACCATAAAAAGTGCCAAAAATAGGTGTTTTTGGCCATTTTGGTTTTTCTAACCTCACACCTCCAAATCGACTCAGATATCATTCCAATGTTATTTTTTAGTGTCCCTAGGCTATTTGGCATCATTTAAGACCAAAACCCCCTAAGTATACGTTTTTTGCCAAAAAATGAGCCCGTGTCCCATACAAAATGAACTTTGAAATGCATAGAGACTTTTGTTTTGTAATAAGACAAAAAAATATCTAGAATATGTTTTTGTTTAACATTTATTACTGTACCTCCAAAAATGTTTAATATAAAAATACTGTACAACCATTGTCACTTTTCCACCAATAATAATCCGAATTTGGTACGTGAAGTACGATACTATCATTTAAAAAGTTGGTTAAAAAATTTCGTTTTGCAACTTTACATTTAAAACCTTTTAAAGTTTTAATACTTTTAAGACATTGGAGGGGGGATACACATGGTCTCCTTTCTTCTGCATTATTCCAGCTAAACATTTTTTGGTAACATTTTGTCATTGCTTCGGCATAAATATTACTGGATTTAAAAGTTGGAAAATCTTTAAATGTTGAAACAAAATCAGCGGCTAAACTTTTAGCTTTTTCATCAGAAATAAAATTTAGCTTCTAAAATAAATAAAAAATTTTTTAAATTGATTGCTGAAAAAACAATTTATAGAAAATAGGGGTCAAAATTTAGTCAAGTCAAAATTTGGAAAAAACCGATCCGATCCAGCATCAATATTTTTTTTATATCTGTACTGTAGTTACAGTAATCTTTAGGTAAATTTCAAGTTGATAGCAAATTAAAGCATTTTTTTTGCCTAGTTTGGTAATAGGTTTTTGAGATCATGAATATCTAATTTTTTGTTTGTTAATAAATTACATCTTAATATTTCTCAAATCCTTTCATTAAAGTAAAATACCAACTTTTGATAAAGAGATATTTCTGATATGCACATGGTACATTTTGCCTTGCACAATTGTTGCAGTTGATTCATTTTTAAAATATGGCCAATGAACCCAAGCAACTTCACCATTTTTTGTTTGATAAACTGATTTTCCGTGTGAGTTATGGTTTTCTACTGTTAAAGACGTAAATGAATTGTATAATGAGAAATTGGTAAAAGAATTAGCTATAAAAAATGTTAAAAAAATATGGAAATTCAATGATATTTTTAAAAACAAACATGTTTTTATTTCTGCCGAACTTCGATAATAAATAAAAGCTGGCGCTTTTGGATATATTTGATTCCAAAACGAAAATTCTTTGTAATATGTTTTGTGTTTTGGAATTAAAATGTCATCAACATCTGCGACAATCACAAAGTCTGAGGATTCCTGCAAATTAATCGGTTTCAGTTTTTTTGGCGTTACAAGGATTCACTTTAATAAATCTTGATATTATTTTTAAAGTATAGTAGAAGCACGGGGGATAATCGAATATATCTTTGAGGTTGCCAAATATTACTTATATAAATTTTTTTTTAAATATCCGAGCGTCACTTAACAAATGAAACTAAAGATGAACTACAACAATCAAAACTCACACGATATTTCATTAAACAATTTGTATATGCCAAGGGCTGATTTCGAGAATCTAATTCAAGCATTGGCGGATATTCAATCAAGGAAAGAAAGGTAGGATTAAAATCAATATATGCAAATTTCTCGATTTTTATCCATCCCTTTTTTTCATAAATTTTCAAAATATCAACAATTTCAGACATTGCAGAATTAATGTACTGTATTTGAAGATCCGCCCCAAAATGCCGATAAATTTCTGTTGCAAAAATAATTTGTTGCCATCGAGTTTCATAAATCATTTGGGGATAACACATTACAACAGGATATTTTTTGGATTCAGGATATTCAAAATTTATTTCAATAAAACTTTTATTTTCACTTATTGCTAATCCAAAATATTGTGGATTTGAAACTGTTGTACAATTAATTATATATGTAATCCATAGACAAAATGGCCCAGGTTCTGCTGACCTAATTAAAGCTTCAGAAATTAAATGAGTTGTTGCATTTTGTGAACGGCAATAAAATTGTATTGTTTCAAGGCCTTTTTTAGCGTTCGTTAAAATTATCATTGAATTTGGAGAATACCTCAAAGGATTGCATTAATAATCTGACACAAAAAGCCTAAATTGAACTTTTTTTGGCTTACAATTTTGAAGTTTTATAATAAAATGCTGAATGAATAACAAAATTTGAAAGTATAACATTTTTCGAAATTGTAGGTTTAATTGTACCAATTTTTAATTTAACCATTATTCCATCAAATCCAACAAAATATAAGTGTAATAAAAAACCACAAAATATAATTGTACAAACAAAGAAGGCACAAATTTTTGCTTTTTTCATAATTTGTTTAATTTTTAATCAAATTATTCTTTTACATGTACAGCGACTTTCCAAATTTTTTTTAAAGAAGCAAAATTTAATCAAAAATAATATAGTTTTGAAAAACCGCCAAAAATCGTTTTAAAACAAAATTCGGAAATAAATATTTATTATTTATCACTAAAATTTTTATTTGACTTTTATGAAAATAACTTTCATTTGCTTTTTAAAGCATTGATAATTGTTTTTGTTGCCACAACTTTGGCCACAGTGATTAAAAAATATTTGTAAAATACATATTTGAATAAAAGCGATTTTTTTCAAATTGCAACGAATTGTTTTTTGCTTGTCGTCGGCACTCCTCCCTTTAAACTAAAAAACTCCTCAAAAGATTCAGTAAATTTTAAAAAACAACAAAAAAAGAACAAAATCCAAAAAATCCACAATAATCTGCGGATAAAAGAATCATAGTTTTATTTGTTTTCACAATTAATTTTCCTTTAAAAAAATTTATCAATTGTGATATAATCTTGTTTTTACATATTTATTAAGTCTTTTATTTATCTTAGCTTTTTAATCATTTAAAATTCCCGTTTTTGTGTTTCGCCATTAATCATTTAAAATTTATGTCACCAATAATAATACTTTTTTTTGGTTTAACTGTTTTATTTGTGTCAAATATTCGTCAATTTTTTTACAATCAAAATCAGGAAATTGATGTTCCACAGAAAAGACATAACAAACCTTTGATCGTACTTTGTACAGATTTTCATTTTGAAAAATTCTTAACTCATGAAATTTTATATGCTTTAAAAAAGTGTCCATATCAGTGCCAGATATCAGATAATTTAAAGTAAGAAAGACATATTTTAAAACCACTTTTTGTGAAGAATTCTGAAAAATCGGCAAAAAAATGTTATCATTTTTTTGTCTGCTTCTTAAAATTACTCAATATTTTAAAAAATTATTACCTTTTAAATCCGAAACAGGGCTCTGCGAAATCGAAATTGAGTAAATCAAAATCAAAATTTCATTTGAAATTTTTCATAAAAAAACCTGAAAAACTTTTTTAAATTTTCCAACAGCTGTTAAAAGCAAAGATACCAGGAAGTTACAGCATTTAAACAGAATATTACGATTTTTGATTTCGCAAAGCCCTGATTCAAATGATATAAATTAACAGGGAATATCGAAATGCTGATGTCGCAGTTTTTCATGCTCGAAATATGACAATGTCAGAAGAATTCCACTCGAATACTAATTCGAATCGTTTAAATGTTTTTTATTCAATGGAAGCTTATCCTCACGAAAGAATTCGAAGAAAAAGATTTCCTAAAAATTTCTTTAATGTTACAATGACTTTTCGAAGAGATAGTACAATTTGGAAGCCATATGATAGATTTGAAAAAATTCTAGATTCTGACCATAAAAATAAAAGCTTGATTTGGAGAGAAAAAGAAGTAAGATTTAAATGCTTTGGGGCTGTCCAGATATGACGTCTTTAGGGGGGGGGGGGGGTCAAGGCCTCCCCGCCTTTGATATGCGGCAAAAAGTGTCTTTGATGTGGAGCGTTAAGACAAATTTTTGCATGACGTCATATCTGGATAACCCCTTTTTATAAGGGTTTTCCATAAATTCTTTTCACGTTTTACTGGGGCAGAACACTTTGCCAAGTGTAGTAAAACCGCGGAAAAAACTTTTTGATTCATGTATATGGAACACCCGTATACATGGATCAAAAAGATTATATATAAGTGAGGGGGCAAAAATTTTTTGTTTTTTGAGCAAAAGAAACATTATTTTTTTTGTGTTTTTCTGATTTTTGCCATAAATTAATTATTTCTGTTTACAAAATGTGAAACTTGGAATTTTTCAGTTACAACAAGCTATTGCAAAGAAAACAAATCTTGCCGTACAAATTGTATCACACTGTGAAACATATTCTTTAAGGGAAAAGTTTACACCATTTTTGGAACGCTATATAAATATTTCGACATATGGTGTTTGCAATAATAAATATGTAAAAGGAATGGAGAATAAAATTTTAGGTACAGAGACAGCTTCATTTTATTAAACAATAATTTAAATAAATATATATATTTAGAAAAACATTTTTTCTACCTTGCATTTGAGAATGCCGTATGTGATGAATATATTACAGAAAAATTTTGGCGCCTTAAACAACTGATTGTTCCAGTGGTAATGAAGCGTTCGATTTTAAAAGGGATTGTTGAAGATGACTTTTTTATTGCTGCCGATGATTTTGATTTGCCTGAAGCCCTGGCTAAAAGATTGATTTATCTTTCACAAAATTTATCCGAATATAAAAAGTTATTTTATTCTGCTATCAATAATCAATAAATATCATATCATACTTTCTTTTTTAGGTATTTTGGATGGATCAAAAAGTACAAAAAGAAAACTTCTAATGATGAAAGAGAATTTTGTCGACTTTGTGAAATGGCAGTTAAAAGAGAGAAGCATCAAATAAATGACATTTTTCAATGGTGGGAGAACGAGACAAAGTGCTACTTTAACCCCTTAAAATATTCATTAAAAAATAAAAAATTTAATTATAATAAAATATAATGATAATTCAGTGGATGTGATTATATTGCAAGGACATATGCCAAAATTGATCCTTAATTGAAAAATAAATTACAGAAATATATTATGTTGAAGTAATTTTTTTCACACTAAATTTTAATAATGATTAAAAGATATAAATTTTTATTAAAATGTTAAAACCATGAAAAATATTTTCCATGAAATTAAAATTATTGTAAAAATAGTTTACAGTAATCAAAGAACAAAGTTTGTATTTATTTGATTAATTAAATTAAATTAAACAAGAGAAAACCTTTTTTTTTTATCAAAAAAAGAATGTCTTTTTTTAACCAAAAAAATTGCAATCATTGATGTGGTTTTATTTGGATCAAAACATATTTGGGGGGTATTTTATTGAAGGGATCATTTCTTGAGTCTAAAAAATGTAGCGTCAGTGGTGTAATGGCATCATTGTTGCCTTCCAAGCAATAGTCGGGGGTTCGATTCCCCCCTGACGCATCAACATTTTTTTTTACTGTTTAATGTTGATCATGGTACTTCTTTACTTCATTTTTTTTGTACTTTTTTTTACGTTGAGCCCCCTAGATGTATTCAAGTGATAAGAAAATAATCATAGAAACCGAGCAAAAATACAATTGATTTTTTCTTTGTTGTATGTTAAAGAACAAAAAGTGTTATGAGTTGGCTGCTTTTTTTTGCAATTTTTTCTTCTCTTTCTTCATCAATATTAGGAATATGCCCAAAAGGAACGGTGGCATCCATCTCTGATAATACAACATGCTATTTATTTCAATCACAGAAGCAAAAATTTTTAGCTGCAGAAAAGCTTTGCACTCAACATGGTGGACATCTGACTTCAATTCATAATGCGTTTGAAAGTGTTTTTATTAATGGTACGTTTCTATCTAATTATTATATATGTAATTTTTAACAAAAAAATGATTTTAGAAAAAGCACAAAAAAATTTTACTGATAGTTCAATGAATCATTTTTGGGTTGGTTTGAATGATTTGGTGAAGTCAAATAATTGGGTTTGGACTGATGGAAGTGCAGTTGACTTTGTTGAATGGGATTATAAACAACCAGAGGAAACGTTTAAATGTACTGCATCTAGCCTTCAAACTGGTTTATGGCATTCTGCAAATTGTGATGAGGGCAAACCATTTATTTGTAAAATTCCTAAATGTCTTGACGCTTGGAAATATTTTGATGAAACAAAGTCATGCTACAAAGTTTTTAAAAATATGAACTGGCAAAATGCCGAAAATGCCTGTGTTGCTGAAGGTGCACACTTGACTTCAATTCATTCTCAAGATGAAAATAATTTTGTTGCAAGTACGATTTTTGTTTTTAAAAAAACTGTATTTTACTAATTCTTTCTGAATTTAGAATTAATTCCATTTAATCAGGATACTTTTCATTGTACTGATCAAAATTATGCTTGGATTGGATTATATACAGTTGATAAACAAAACACTTGGCAATGGATTGACAATTCAACTTATAACTTTTCTGCATGGGCCGTTGGTGAACCCTATCGTCATAATGAAAATTTTTGTGGCGTTATCTTAGATCAACCTATCTGCGGTGCAAGATTAGGTTCCTGGGGTTCTGGATATTGTCCAGCAGATGATGTTGGATTTTATGTTTGCAAAAAAATGTCTGCATTTTAAAATAAAAATAAAATGTTTTGAAAAATTATTTTTAATATATATTGCTTAAAAGTTTCACTATGGAACATATTGAGATTCCAGCATTTGCAAATTGTCCATCTCCAATTAATTCTTGAAGAATTCCATATTCAAATCCTTCAATATCAATTGTCAAATAATGAATAAAACGAGATCCAACAAAATTATCCAATATTTATGTAAATTCATTAATTGTTTTTGCCTTCTAGAACTAGATTTTGAAAAAATCCTTTTTGTCAATTGTGCAATTTATTTCATTGTTATTTTTTATTTATTTTATTGATGTCTGGTAAAATATTTTTCAACGCCAATTGCCAAAAAAATATTTCCTTTTTTAGGGACCGACAAGGAAAAATTTGTTTAAAATTGTAGAAAAAACAGATTCGGGCTTTCTCAATTTTCTCCAAATTTGTCTTCATTCCCGCTGTCCGATTCTTAAAGGAATCGCACAGCGGAAATGTGGGCACTAAGCGGCCCCGACCCTTGTCGATCCTTAGCCAAAATCCCTTGCACATAGGGTTGCCGTTCTCCCCGGAAAATCGAAAAAGTAGGGGACGGAATTCCTAAAATTTTTCGGGGGAAGGGGAAAAATGCATTGATTTAGGTAGCAAAAACGCAGCCCAAAAATTTGTTAAAGTTGTAATTTTTGGGGAGAAAAGTTCTTGGGGAGAGGAAAACGAGGATCCCCGAAATTCAAACTGATAAGTGTAGAAAATAAAAAAAAATGATGGAAAATAAATTCATGCGGTTAGGGGGGGGGGGGGGGGGGGGGGGATAATAAAGAAGTACCATGATCAACATTAAAAAGTAAAAAAAAAATGTTGATGCGTCAGGGGGGAATCGAACCCCCGACTATTGCTTGGAAGGCAACAATGATGCCATTACACCACTGACGCTACATTTTTTAGACTCAAGAAATGATCCCTTCAATAAAATACCCCCCAAATATGTTTTGATCCAAATAAAACCACATCAATGATTGCAATTTTTTTGGTTAAAAAAAGACATTCTTTTTTTGATAAAAAAAAAAGGTTTTCTCTTGTTTAATTTAATTTAATTAATCAAATAAATACAAACTTTGTTCTTTGATTACTGTAAACTATTTTTCCAATAATTTTAATTTCATGGAAAATATTTTTCATGGTTTTTACATTTTAATAAAAATTTATATCTTTAAACATTATTAAAATTTAACAAATTATTTTATAACTGTATCGAAAAAATATTCGTACTTGAAAATTGTAATTTATTTTTAATCGACAAAAAATAAATGTAAGGCGTGACTTTTTAAAATTTATATTTTATTTTTTGGGTTACTTAAATCATTAAGTTAAATGGAAGCTTAGAAGTATTTTGAAATTTAATCCCCAATTTGGAAATATGTATTATATTAAATGGTATGACATTAATTAAATATTATCCTTTTATTAAAAAAATAAAATAAATCTTTTATATATTTTTAGTTTATGTTTCACTTTTATTTTTGGATTCTCTGTCTTAATTGTACGGGTATTTTTTCACTCATGCGATTGTTGTAAATCCACTGTTAAAAAGCATCCTCCTTTCTCATCATCTCTACCCCAAGCATCTAATTTTGCAAATTATGGTAATTATCACAGTATTGATTCTTTATTTTCAAATGCATCAACTATTAATTTTGAAAGTGATCACAAAAGTGGTTTGTTTTTAAACATATTTTAGTTTTGTCAAAAGTTTTTTTAGAAACAAATGAAATCCATGATAATTTATTCAAAAATGTAAAAATTTTATGTTTAATTTTCACGGCGCCAAGCGAAATACAAAGCCGGAGCATTGTTGTTAATGCAACATGGGCGAAACGGTGCAATAAATATTTCTTTCTAAGTTATAATTCTGTAAATCAAAAATGCTTTTTCATTAAATTATCTTTTGCATTACCTTTCAGAGTATTAATTTACCATATTTGGATTTAAAGGTTTCTGAAAAAAGAGAAAATATATATAATAAAATTAAGGCTGCTTTTAGATGGGTTTTTGAGGTTTTGGTTTTTTGAAATTGTTCAACATTTTTTTTGGATAAATTTAGCACATTTTAGAATGAAATTGAAAACTTTGATTTTATTTTACGGGCCGAAGATGATGGATATTATATTTTAGAAAATCTCAGATTTATGTTACTTCCCTATAATCCCAATAAAGCATATTTTTTTGGAACGCCTGTGAAATCGACAATTAAAGAGCTAAAGAACAAAGGATTTATGAGCGGATCAGGATATATATTATCCAGGTAAATTTTAAAAATTTCAAGATTATTCATTTGATTGCATATTAGAGAATCTATGAAACAACTGGTGCCAAACTTAGATAATCCTAAAATATGTTATCAAGGTTCCGATGCAGCCGATGATGTTTATATTTCAAAATGTATTTTAAATTTGGATATTCCTTTCATTGATACAAGAGATTCCAAGGTAAATTTCTAATATTTTGCTTTAACTGGAGTGTCGATGACAAGCAAGTAGCACTCCACTGATATGTAATCAGGCAAAAATGATAATGAAAATAAAAAAGTGGAATTGAGGTTTAATCCAACAGATTTTTCTAAGTGCACATCATTTTTTGATCAGAAAAATACGTAAAGAAAGAAGACATTATCAAACTTTTTTGATTCGGATCCTGAAGCACTTTCGTGTCGAGAGAATCCATCTCGATTTTGGCACTCCATTAATTTTTTTATACTTTTTTTAGGGACGATTTCGAATGCTGACAACAAAGCCGTATACACATTTTATAGAAGGCATCAATGAAAATCCATACTTTTTTCCTTATCCTGGTATTAAAAATGTACAGATCAGTTTTAAAATTCTATTTTGGAATTATAATAACACATTGCAGAGATTTGAATGTTGCGCGGATTTAATGATTTCATTTCATCACGTTGCCCCGGAACTCATGATTTATTTCCATTATTTCATCTATCACGTCAAATTAATCGATAGTTTTCCACTCAAAAATGAACATAAAAAAATATCAAAAAGAAATTTGTCAAAAATTTTAAAAAAACATTCCTTAGAATACGGAAAACAAAAAAATTGATTGAATTAAACTTTATACCTTCCTTTAAGATCGATAAAATTGCATTTTATAATTTTAATTATAAGTTAAAACTATTTCATTTCTATGCAAAAATAAATAAATAAAAACCTGTTCAAACCTCTTAATAATATATGATATTATTTTCAAAAAAAATAGAAATTATTTAATATTTTAATCACGTTGAATTCTGTTGAAATCTGTACAGTATCACATTTTAATTTTGAACAGGTCCGTTTCCTCAGTTTTTTTCCAACAAGAATTTTAAATATTTTTAAACGGAAACGAAAGAAAAGACTTTATTTTTATTCTTCAAAATAAAAAAAAGTTTACTAAAGTTGTTGGTACTAGTGCAGTTTTGTTTCCCCAAACCATATTTTTGAACCCGACCACCCACCTTTTTGAAATCTCAACCGAAAGGCAATATTTTTATGCAAATTTTCGGACAAAAATGTTCTTTTTTGTTTGGGGAGAACAAAACTGCACAAGTGCCAAGTTGTTTTGCATTTATCAATGAGTTTTTTAAAAAAGCAGCTAAATAATATGTTGTAGGTTTAAAAAATGGTATAAATTTATAAATAAACTATTTTTCAGTCACTCTTTTGTTATTTAAGAAATTCATGGACAAATAATTGATCCTTCAAACAATTTTTATGACAAAAAAGATCCAAGTTTTTGTTTACACAATTTGTTGTCAACAAACTACTTTAGTTTATCTGAAAATTTGCATCTGTAAAAAAACATTTAAAGTATTCAATGTATTGTTTTGTAAAAGTTTAAATTTATATTTTAATTAAAGTTAAATTAAATGAACAATGAAATTAAAATGTGTCATTTCTTTTTAGATTTTGTGTCAGATTTATGAAATTTTAAATTTAAAAAAATTTAAAAAAATTTAAAATGTCTTTGTTCTGTAAATTTGCAAAACAAAAGAAAAATTTATTCACTCAAAAAAATGTTGTTTCCAAACATTAAAATTCTTTTTGAGGGAAAATATTATTTATTTTTCAAAAAAAACTCATAAAAATTAGTATCAGCTTTATTTGAACTAAAAAAAATTTAGCACTTTTTGAGAAATTTTTAAAATTAAAAATGCAACAAACAAAATGCTGTGATTCATGTATCATCAGTTGGGGTCAATCTTTTTTTATCAGCGCAAATAATTTGGTTTTGTTCCAGAAGAAAGAATTATGATTTATGTTTGCTGCTTCTTTTCTAATTATAACTACAAAAATATATTTGTCTAACCAAAGTTTTTTTGAAACCTCATCTATGAATGAAGGACGCGTTTTCGAAAATTTTTTCTACAAATTTAAATAATAAAAATTATATATCTGCAAATTATTGCAATCGATATTATGTAACTGTGTAATTAAAAAAATCTTTTTTAATTTTCGTAAAAAATCGACCACTAACTAGTTATAAGTAGGTACCGGCGCCGAAAATTTTTTTTTTGAGTTTTGTTAACAATTTTATATGTTTTCAATACTTTAGGAAGTGAGAAATTTTATGGCATAATCAGATTTAAAAAAAGTTTAACAGTGCCAGAATTATGAAGCTTTTACGACGAGCTCCTCAAAAAAACGCGTCGGAAAAAAAAATCTGAGCCCAGCTGTCTAGCGCCTTTTGTATAGTGGTGTAACGCGCATGCGTTGCATGCTGGCAGCGATGGATCGAATCCCATTCCGGTCAAAAAGACTTTTAAGTCGAGAAAAAATTAAAAATTTTTTCGTGATTGAAGACTAATGTTTAAACAACAAAATTATTGTATACGATAATTCGTTTGGCTATTTTGGGAGATAAATATTAAATAATATGAGCTTTTTACAAAAATTAAACTATTTTTTTTCTTCGAAAATTTTATGGTAATTTTTTCTTGAATGACATTTGTAATTCATTTTTAATGTTCATCAACCAATCCAAATACCATAATCATTGTATCAGACAAAATGCTGCAAAGAACATCAGTTGCTAGACCAAAACATCGAACAGCTATTTCGTTGATTCTGCCAGCAAGAAGAAAATTTAAGATTTATATCCTCAATAAATAAATACAGATATAGAAAATTTTTTGATGCCCGCAAAATAAACAAATTCATATAATTAAAAAACTTACTTGCAAAAAAAAGCAAGAATCATATACAACGAAAATGTGGAACCGTAAAGACAAACTGAAATCTACATCATGTAGAAGAGTTAAATACGAAATATTGCGCCTAAAATATAAAATATATATACATATATAAACAGACAATACAAGCAAAAACTTACTAGTTGTAAAGTAAACTTGAGCACGACTAACGTCAATTAAATCTATAAACAATGGCTCAGCATTTTTCCTCCAAAGATTTCCGCAATATTAACAATTCGAGCGCTTTCGGCTGAAGTGATGAAGAATATCCACTCAATTTGCCAGCATTTTGTGTCATTTTTAAGGTTGAACAGAAAAACCTAAAAGTTAAATAATAGAAACATAGAATTAATTTAAAATTGAAAAGTAGTATTACCGGGAAGAAATTTTTTAAGTCGGGCATTTGCTGAATTAAACTTTCTTTCTTTATGTCTTTGACAGCGTTAAGCAGCTGATAAATTTGTAGAATCTTGAGTAGTAGTTCATGTTTAAAACAGTAATAAAAGTTTTGCATTAAAACAAAACGCGGACATAAAAACTCAATTGTTACTTTGTAGTTGAGATGAAAAAATACGTTAACGATGATTAACTTTAGATATCAACGAAAATCAATAAGACTAAACAACAGTGTTATATTTTGAATTTGTTGTGTTTTTTCCTTGCTTTCAAATGTAGCTTTCAATAAGAAACATTTTCGAAGAAAAAAATACATTAATTTTTGTAAAACGCTTATATAATTTAATATTTATGTTCCAAAATAGCCAAACGAATTATCGTATACAATAATTTTGTTGTTTAAACATTGTTCTGCAATCACGAAAAAATTTTTAATTTTTTCTTGATTTAAAAGCCTTTTTTACCCCAACGGGATTCGAACCTTCACAGCCGACGTGCAACGCATGCGCGTTACACCACTATACAAAAGGCGCTAGGCAGCTGGGCTCAGATTTTTTTTTCCGACGCGTTTTTTGATGAAAAAAAGGAAAAATAAAAGTGACGCCGGTACCTAGTTATAAGTTAGCTAACTGGTGCTTCAAAATTTACCATTACATTGATCCTGAATATTGATTCATTGAGAAAATATTTTTTTTGGGGAAATGTCTTTTTTAAATTATTTATGAGAAAAAAAATGTTTGACACAATTAAATTTTAAATGCCTGCAAATTAATCTGATAACAATGCTTTTGTTTTTAAACCCTTTTAGAAATAAAAAAATAACACGCAAAAAAAGATCATTTTTGAAAGAGAAATTGAAAGATTTTCATATTTACATTCTTACCTTCAATATTTTTGCCCCTTAAATTTTAACAGTTGTAATTAAATGACATGGTGTTGAAATATTAAGAATATATTTACTGGAATTTAACAAAAAAACTATGATACAATTAATTAAAAAGATTTGCTTTGTTTTATATTTCTTCTTTTTGTATTTAATTTACAAATATTACCAAGATGGAATTCTTTCATCTTCAGAATATAATTATTGGTTACAAAATTTTACAAAATCATCTGTCATTGTTAATGATAAAGTTCGAAACCAGTTAGGACTTAAAGACCTCGTAATAGCAACATTTATTTCTCGAAATCATTTAGCTGAAGGAATGTAAGTTTATGCATTTAAAAAATTCAAAAGAAAAAAGTATACTGTATGAATTTCCTTGTCATAGCGCAAATTAATTTATTTGAAATGGCGTGTTTTGCTATATCCTTTTTTGAGTTATCATGTTAAAGGGGGAGATCCACCTCTAACAAAATTTTTATCAGGGTTCATTGGAACTGTTTTTTTGTTTGAAATTTCGCAGCTCCAATAAATTAAAAAAAAAGCAGATCCAATGAATCTGCGATCTCGTTGAGACCTCCAATCAATGTCAAAAAAAAAAGTTCGTGAGAAGTGCGACTTCCCCTTTAATATGAATTACGTCGTTTATTTCTTTGAAAACAGCAATAATTTTAAGTTTTTAGAAAATGTTGTAATTCATTTCAAAATCATCCACAATTAAAAAATACTCCATTTATTTCATACCTTGCCGAAGACGTAGATGCTTTTGCAACAGACCTTTATATAAAATTATGCCCAAAAGCAGAAATAAAACGTTTAAATATTTCAACATGGCCGAAACATATGCACAATTTTTTTAGTTATCAATTTAAAGCCGTTTATCAATCAATTGCCCTACAAAATAATAAACTTCTTTTAACCGTTGATAGTTCGGTGCGGGTTTCTTCGGAGCAGAATTTTGAAAAAATGATTAAAATTGCTATTCATCAAAATTTTTTGGATGCCACATTATTGTCAAAAACGAATCCGCAACATAGCATTTTTGCTGTCACTGATAAAAGAATGTATGAATATTTTCCCAAAATAAACATAAATGAAGTTTGAAAAATGCCATTTAAAAAATAAAGTATAGCAGTTTAAATGTTTCAGACAAGAACAATTACAGAATATCAAGCGGGCCTTGTTTTATGGATTGGCAGTAAAAATGGATGGACGATTATGAAAAGATATGTTGAATGCGCTTTGCTTCCAAATTGTATGGCACCTTCGGGGGTTACAAGGCAATGCGATATGGAGGTATTTAATTAATTTTTAGACATTTTCGATATAGATAAATTGCTTTCTTCGACCTGCAATACAGATCAAGTCGGTTAGCGAATTTTAAGCTTCAAGCAACGCCGTATTTAGGGGGGAGGGCATTCGGCACCTGTGCCCCCCGAAATTGAGGAATATCCTTTGATCTTTTGCCGCTTCGTGTTGCAGGCGGCAAAGAATCAAAGGTGTCCACCCCCCCCCCCCCCAAACGGTCGGTGCCCCCTCTGAATCCCTGATTCCCACTTTAAAAAGAAGTTTTATTTGTTGATTCATGGTTAAATTTTCTCTTTTTTAAATTATCAAACTTTTCCTGCATAATTATTACTAAAAAGAGAAAAAAGTTACAGATTTTAAGAAAAAAGCCATTGGAATATGCCAAATGCCATCGATACGATCAATCAGCACTTAATTTAATTTTATACGAAGAATCAAAGTTTAAACCATTTTTGTATCAATTCGATAATGAAGCTTTTACTTTTGATAGATTTATTGTAGACGAAGTTTAGTTTGGAAAAGATTTGAATAAAGTCTTGCAAAAAACACCAACAGTTAAGGTCAAACACGAAATTTTAAATTGTATATAATTGTTCAAGTATAATTTTGTATCCACCAAAAAATATTTTTTAACCTTGAAAAATGTAAATAAATAAATTTTAATCTGAAACCACATAAATAAATTTTCTAGAATCCATCGGATCAATTCCATTTCATTTAATTTGTCAAAACAAAAGTCTCTAAAAAATGTTTTGAGATTATGCTTTTCCTTGCAGACTTTGTGCCAAAAGTCTGTTTTTTTGAATCTGATGGCAAACGCAGAAAAAAGATTTAGAAAAATTTTGCAAAAATGATTTCAATTTAAACAGTCAAAAATTATGCACTTTTCATTTTAGTAGATTTAAAATGTATTCAATTATGTTGGATTAAATCATCGCAACAGTGCCGCAACTTTGGAGGGGGGGGGGGGGGGTAGCCAAGGGGGTGACATTCAAATCTTATTTAAAAAATTTAAATTCATACAATGAGACTTTTTTGAGGTTTTGTATGGAATGGAACCCCCTTTAATTTTTTTGTAGTCAACGCAATATAGCATTATAACAATCTCGCAGTAATAAATATACTTATTAATATCGTTTTTAAAATTATGAATCTCTGCCCAATTACAAATATTTCTTATATCGGAAATTTTGATTCGAATTTATATTTTTTTATTTAGTTTATTTGCTGTTAGTGAAATATGGTAATTGGATGTCACACCCAGTGTTATGCTTCGCCCCGATTTTGCCCCGCCCCGGGGCGCCCCGACGGGGCGAAGGGCGGGGCGCGGGGGGACTTTTAGAAATTTCGGGGCACGGGGCGGGGCGCGGGGCGAACATTTAATGGACAAACATTTTCGATTTTTATTGATTAAATATTTGAGAAAAAAAGAAATTTTTCATTGCCAAATTTATTTTTTGTTTTGAAGCAGAAAAAACATCTTTTGGACAACAATGTATACACGGCATTACAATTCCAATGTGAAGAAAAAACAGCTCGTAGAAGAAAAACAAAATGTTTGTACTGGCTTGGACTAACTTGATGCCTATTGAAGCATGATTTTTACATCAAAAACAATATCCAAAACTTTTTGATATGGCTATGGCAATTTTGGCTATTCCAGCAACATCGGCAGCTGTTGAAGAATGTTCTCTCATCTCAAAATTCACACTGATGGACATAAAAGCAATTCAAAATCACAACTTACAAGATTACGTGTTTTGCTTAGCAGTAATAAATCTTTATATAATATTTTAGTTCGTGATAAAACTTTTTAACTTCTTTGTCTGTGCTTGAAAATATAAACAAATAAATTTTTTAAACTAAATTGAAAATTGATGAAGGAAAAACATTTAAAAAAACAACGGGGCACGGGGCGGGGCGCGGGGCGGCTTTTAGAAATTTCGGGGCACGGGGCGGGGCGCGGGGCGATGTTTTGAAAAGAGAAGGGCGCGGGGCGGGGCGCAAACTGCGAAAAACACAAAAGCACAACACTGGTCACACCAAAAGTGTTATTAAAAAAAGAAATTTTTATTAGTTTTTATAAACTTTAATTCTCGTTTTAATTTTACATCTTTAAAAAGAATATAAAATAAAACTCAAAAATAACACGAATTGCGAATTTCTTTTATCCCTTTGAACCATAAAAATCTATCTCCGGCATTATTTAAAGGATAAAAATTAAAAAGAAGTTAAAAACATAATAAATAAAAAACATAGAAATCATTTAACGTTAATATAGCTACCGTAAAATAACAACCAGTTTTAACTTTTTTTTATTTCTGAAAACTTTCGTTTTTTGACATTCAGGAAAAGCTGGTTTGGTTTCATTGTTATCATTTTACATTATCAAAGTTCAGCAAAATTCCAGCAATAAAAAGCTTTTGACTGGTCGTAATTTAGAAAGTATATATAAATATAAACTTTTTTTTTCAACGAGTCTTGATTTTTTTTTCTAGCTTTTCTTATCGTACGACTTTTTTATTTAATTTTCAAAACTGATTTAACTTTTTCATTTAAAAGCAACTATTTTATTTGTTTCCCATTGTTTTCGATTGTTTAAATTGTTTAATCCATTTTAGAAGAGTGAGGATGCATAGAATTGAATGTACTTTGAATAATTATGCTTGGGGAAAATGTGGTGCAAATTCGGAGGTGGCAAAACTTTTCGCGGCAGGACATGAAAGTTTTCAAATTACCCCAAATATGCCGTATTCAGAATTATGGATGGGCACACATCCCGATGGCCCTGCAAGACTTCATGGATCATCAGAAAATTTATCAAAATTTTTGGCAAAATATGAAAGAGCAGAAAGCAGCAGTCGAAAAGAAGAAAATCATTTGCCATTTATTATGAAAATTATGTCAATTAATCACACCCTTTCGCTTCAGGTTCATCCAACAAAGGTATATTTTATTTAAATTAGTTTTTTTAAAGGATAGAATTTGTATTACTTTTTTTGTAAGTACTGAAAGACAAAGTCTCGCAAGTGATGTAGAAGGGATGCTTTTGTAAATGACAATGACTTAAAGGGAGCGGACGTTTAAGTACTTTTTTTATTATTTGGGTCTCGCAACGATTCAAATATTGTCCGACAAAACACTGGAGAAAGCAATATCCTCAGAATATTAGAATGGTTTTTAACATCACTGTTTTTTCAGTGATCAGTAAAGGAATTTGCCATAAACGTGATATCCGAACGCTCAAAATTATCCGTTTTGTTTCTCAAAACTTTTAAGTCAGCATCACTTAATTCTCTGTTTATTTAAACAAATTCACAGAATTCAATTGTTATTATCATTAATTGTGTCCAAAGTCATTGTATTTATAATAGAATGGCACGATTTAAACCCTTACTACCATAAAAACTTTTGTCAATTTAATTCCCAATACAGTATGAAAAAAAACCAAAATCAGGATTATTAAATGCATTAAAAAAGTTAAAACTTTATCAATAGTTTTGACTATATTTTAGACATGTGACATTTTTTAGTAGACTGAAAAATAAGTTGGACAAGGGCCATGGCTTTACCAAAACAGGGCTTTTCTATTTTTTTTAATTTTTACTAGGTCACGCAAGTGAAGCTATTTTTCCATTCAAGAAAATTTAGTCCCCTGCGTATCAAAAAAAACCCTTTTTCATCCGTCAAAAGTTTAAATGCCTTTATTTGAGATTATTAACGGGTTTTTAAAGGAAAAAATTAAACAGTAATATTTCAGGAGCAAGCTACACGCCTCCATAAAAAGGATCCCCTCAATTATCCGGATTGTAATCACAAGCCTGAATTAGCATATGCTTTGACAAAATTTGAATTACTTTGTGGTTTTCGGCCCGCCAAAGAAATTATTTCAAATATCCGGGCATTTCCTGAATTTCGAAAAATAATGGGTGAAACTGAAACGAAAAAGTTTGAAGAAATCATTAAAAATGGAAATAGTCAAGAGAGTAAAGAAGCAAAAGAAGCTTTAAAAGAATGCTTTACAAAAATGCTTTATTCTCAAATTAATTCTCCAACATTGGTTTCTGAACAATTGAAAAGTTTTTATGAGAGATTAAAAGATGGAATCCGGGGAGCTTTAATTGAAGAAAGCATTCCAGTTTTGGAATCAATGAATAAAACATTTCCCGGGGATGTTGGCTGCTTTTCTCCGCTATATTTAAATCATATGATTCTGGAACCTGGTGAATGCTGCTTTTATGCCGCGGAAGAACTTCATGCATATCTTAGTGGTGGTAAATAATTAAAATATTACTGTAAAACTACTGTTTTTATTTTATAGAATGTGTTGAATGTGTTGGAAATTCGAATAATACAATTCGAGCAGCATTAACCCCAAAATTTATTGATCGAGACGCATTAATAAAAGTATTAAATTACCGAATGACAAATCCTGAATTTTATCTTGTTCCGCCTCAAAAACTTGAATTATATCCAAATATTACTGAATATGCTCCAGATTGCAAAGATTTTGCTTTACATGAAATAAAATATTCAGCGACCCAACAAGACTTGCCAGATTCCAAAATTATTAAACTTCCACCCCTTCAATGTGGCTCAATTATGGTAATTATTGAAGGAAATGGAATTTATAAAAGCGATGAAAAAATACAAAAATCTTTTAAACGCGGCGATATCTTTTATATCGAACCTGAAAAAACAATACAAATTTGTGCTCCAACTTTTGGCTCTTTAATAGCTTTTCGAACATTTAGTCACGAAACGGCGCCATCACTTCTTCGAAGAATCGGATAAATTCATTTTTCTTAAAAAAGTATACAAATTTTTTATCTGTTTACAAATGATGATTTCTTTTTGTTTGTATTTTTTTCTCCTTTATCATTTATCCAAATAAATTATTTTTCAAGAAAGTGTCCCATAACATTTGACGAAGTGCCGTTTGCGGTACTTTTCTCGTTTAATCACAAAAGAGTGACGACCAAATCTGCAACTGGTTAGAACGATGCGGTTTTCAACATGCTGGAAGAACTCGATATCCTTCTGGTTTGGATAATTACGAACATTACGAAACTTTCAACCAACAATCTAAGCCGTATGCTACTATAGCTTTTCAAGCGCGTGATTAAATGAAAAGTTCTTCATCTTTTTATTTACGTCTTTTTCTTTCATTTGTACGACAGTTTTTGATTATTACAATAAACTTTAACGACTTAACAAAATTTGAAGAGTACAACACGGATACAGCATTTAAATTTTTTTTAACGAATCACGATAATTCAACAGCCGAAACAATCGCCTTCTTGTAAACAAACTGAAAGAATTCTTCAAAAAAAATACAACCGCCATTTAAAAGGATGTATTTTTTTTCTAGAATTCAAACGGATCTCTGTTTACTTTAAATTTAAAACAAAAACAATTTTGTCCAAAAAGTTTAAAAAAAATTATCGGGGGGAGCTATAAATCATCACCATAACGTCACCGAACCATCACAGTGACGGTTATTCTTCAGTTACGATTGCATCACCACAACGTCACCGTCACTGCAGTGACGAAATCATCACGCCACCGATGCATCGCGGTTAAAATCATCACCATTTAGTCACTTTTTTTTTCTCAGTGTTCATTTAGTTTTGTGTAAGAAACTTTTTATCAACTTCTCTTCCGATTCCCCGACGCCGGAGCCGACTCTAATTTAAAACACAGCAAAGTGCTTTTTTTAATGTAAATCAAATTTATTAAATTGATTAAAAAAAAGGGGAAATCTATATTTGAAACAAAAATTTTATTTTTTTCTTCAGCGCGCTTTTTTCTTAAATGTTTTAAAATTTCTAAAAAATTAAATATTTTCCGGAGTCAATATATCATCGACTCCACCTCCTTCACTATGGCTGAAACCCCACAGCTCCGACCCCGGATTCAGCTAAACAACACCACATTCATTTTTCCGAAAGGAGTCAAAACGAACAATGTCAGCAGCAGAATTCGATGCTATCTATTTTTCAAATCAAGAAAAAAGGAGAGCATTAAGAAGGAAATCAAGAGGCAAATAAATTCGGAGATAACTAAGAAAATTACTCAAACTAACTTTCTATTCTTGGAATTTAAATTCATGGAAATTAACCATACAACAAAATGGCATTTTTTTTCTTCACATTTTGTTAGAGACCGGCAAGTGAAAAAAATTTTTTCGAAAAAATAAATTTTTTGGTTTTATTATAGTACTTTTAGACCTGAATAAGAATAATTTAAAAACAAAAAATTAAAAAAATTAAGTAGAAGCGCCGAAAATGCCATCTGAAAATTTCAAAAAGTAAAAATTTTTGGTTGAAAAAAAGACATTTTTTCTTTCCTTTTTTGCAACAAAAAAATGCATTTCCTTTATGCTTTTGAGAAACGCATTGCCAAAACAATTTATTCCTTCGATTTTTTAACGTTTTTGATCAAAATATAGCTCTGCGAATGCTCCCTATTTTTTTGCGTGCTTTTGCGTGCTTTATATTTTTACTGTAGATGTATTTTTTGAAGGGCTATCGAACTGTGCCACCAGTTATGCTTACTTGGGCTTACTAAGGGGTCAAAAGTCGAAAAAACATATATTTTTTGAGTTTTCCACCCTTTGTCCTATGGGAAAATTTTTTTAAATACCATATTCGGAATCAGCATAAAAAATAACATCTAGTAGCTCTGATTATTAGGGAGTAAATTAAAATTTAATTTTTCATACTGTAACGAAAAAAATGTCAAAGAAAAGAAAGGAAAAATGTTTGCTTGCCGGTCTCTACATTTTGTGCCACAAAAATAAAAAAACAAAAAAACAAAAAACAATTTTTCCGTCTGTTTCTTTCTTTGAAAAAAAAAATCAATCATTTTGGAGAGTTTAATGAGGCACTTTCTTTTGGAGAGAAGAAAAGGGAAAATTCAGATATGACGTCAACAAAAAATCGAAATTTTTATACCCCCACTCATGAATCAGATGATCGTCGGATTTGGCTATATCTCCTCGGCAAGAAAGTTACACCCAAGCAAATTGCTTTAAATATAATACTTTTTGTGGAGGGAAAAAGTCAGAAAATATTTTTTGATTTTATATTTGTAATTTATGGATTTGTTATTAAATCCGCAAAAAAGAGGTGTTATTTTTGTTGACACATGTTGTTGGTTCGTTTACAAAACAAATGTCACTGATATCTCCTGAATAATGTGATTTTTTAAACAAAAATAAAGAAGCGACTACGAATATGTCAATGTTGGCTATCAAAAATGGATCTCATCTCGTTTTACAGCACGCCCCAAATTTTTCTATTTTTTAGAGGTTCATTCAAAGAATTTATTTTTTGCGAAATTTTACCATTTTCAAATTTAATTTTAATACCCAAAAGTTGTTTTTAAAAAATGAGTGAATGTAAAGTTTGTTCCGCTGAAATGGAATCAAATCATCGAAGATATGGTGCACCATCTTGTAATGCTTGTGCAGCATTTTTTCAACGATCCATTAAAATTCATAAAGAGTTTGTTTGCGAAAATTCTGATCAATGCTTGATAGGTTTGTCTTAAAATTAACTTTAACATAAACTTAATTAAATATCAGCATTTTTAGAGCCATCAAAACAGGGAAAACAATGCTTGAAATGCCGCTTTTCTAAATGTCTACAAATGGGAATGATTTCAAGAGAATACATTCGAGCCCAAAAAGAATCAACAAAATTGAATTCCGCTGAAATTGTATTTGCTCGAATTACTGATACCCTGTTAACGACATCTCTCCATCTTTCATCATATTTGAAAGAATATCTCGAAAATGGAAATCCAGAAGTTATGAAAATTTCTTTGGAATTGGCGAACAATGCTAAAATGGATAGTGTCCCGGAACGAATTGAGCTTTTGGCTTCTCTTTTTACCAAAAATCCCATCACTCAAACCGAATTTGCCGTTTTCACCAATATTTGCCTTTGCAAACTTGAATATTCTCGTATATCTGAATCTGAAAAGGAAAAGATAAAAGCTCTTCAAAATTCTGCATTCCAAAAGCTTCCAATTTCACCGATTGAAGGACATCGATTCCTCGATTTAGTTATTTTATCTTCTCGATTTTTGGAAATTTTTTATGCAAATTTCTAAAAATCTCCTAAAATGGAATTATAATATTTTTAAACTACCGTTTACTAACACAAAAAAAAACATATATATTTTAATTAATAAAATTATTTGGTGATTATTAATTTTTATTTAATAAATAAATTCATAAATATATTTTTTTGATCATAGATAAACATTAATTTTAAAACAATACTTTGATTTTTCCTAAAAATTCGAAAAATACTTATTTCTTTTTACCATTTTTTGGTGAAAGGAAATGCACAATTGCTTGTTTATTTCGAAATGTCGGCAAACAAACAAGCAATTTATTGATTTGCTCACCGCAAAAAAAATGTTTCAGAATCCGAAGCAAAAACTTTTGATAATTTTTTCTTCCTTTTAAAATCTCTCGGTCAAACACCTTTTATTTTTGTCGTCACTTTTTTTAAAGGACCCAAAAACGAACAATCTCAGCAACAGAATTCGAGACTATCTATTTTTCAAATCTAGAAAAAAGGAGAGCATTGTGACGGGAATCAAGAGGAAGTTAATTCAGAGATCATTGATTTTATTCAAAGTAGGTGCTGTTCCTTGAACTATAAAACGTGGAAATTGCCAACGTATTTTTTTTGCTTTTGGACAGATGATAATAAATATATAAAGGACGTTTTACAAGTTGCTCCTTTTGCTTCCATTTTTCTGTCACAAAATGGCAAACAAGAAATTAAATATTTTTTTCGCATTTTGATATATTGGGAATCTGCATAAAAAATAACGTCTAGCTGGTAGTTATATTATTTTTATTAGATTGCAAATTAAAATTTAAGTTTTCATACTGTAACGAAAAAAATGTCAAAGAAAGAAAAAATTGTTCCCTGCCTACATTTTACACAAATACTTCTCTGTTTCTTTCTATTTTAATTAAATCAATCATTTTTGACGGTTTAATGAGGCATTTTTTTTCGAAGATTATATAAGTTTTGTCGGAAAAAATATTATTTATTATTTAGAAATTTTGCAACATTTTTTCTAAATATCAATTTTTACCAAAAAATGAAAATATTACTTATTACAACAAAAAAAAATATTTAAAAATTGAAACTGTTGCCGGAATGCTTTTACAATTTTAATTAATTTTAAAAAAACGCAAAAAATCAGTTTTTTAAAAAATACTTTTTGCATTTGTTTATTTTAATTTTAAAAAAAAAATTTTTAACAAACTTTGACTTTATTTTATTTATTTTTCAGAGATTTGTGGGTTTTAAAAAATAATTAAATTTTCGAGTATTTTTTTCAAAAAAGAATACAATCGTTTCTGCTACCGTAAGCAAGGTGGCCCCAACATAAAGGCCAATGGTACCTCCGATTTCGGCTAAAAATTAATATCACATATTTTTATGCATATTGTAAAAAAAAGTCTTACCAAGAAGTAAAAATAAATTGTATGAACGTTCTTGAACAATTAATTCTTGTTTAAAATGAGCAAAATAAATTTTAAGGAAAAGTAAATTAACACTAAAAATTTAATTGTTTAATTATCAAATTTGGCCTAAAAAGTTTAAATTTACCGGTCATATTGGGGTCCTGGAGAATATGACTGCGCTACAGTAACTTCTCGCTGCAATCTTGACATCCATTCTGCTCGAAGTAATGCAGATTTCTAAAATAACTTTTTTAATACCATAAAATTATTTACAGAGTTTTTTGTTTACAAAAAAAAATTGTGTTCAAATGTTTGGTTTTTTAACTTCGAATGGAAATTTAACCAGTGGCTTCTGACTCTGGGGTTGTCCAGATATGACGTCATGCAAAAATCGGGATTTTTGGACCTCTCTCCCCTCTGCAGCGTCATCAAAGGTGCCGCCTTTGATGATGCTGCATAAAGAACAAAGAGCGTCATAATTGGCTGACCCCCCTCCCCCACCCATCACCTCTATCACGTCATATCTGGACATGCCCTTTCCGGCCAAGTGTCTATCCCAAAGCTACTGAACCTTTAATCTTGAATTTGATTGTTCAAAAAAAAGCAAACCCGAAGTGTTTGAATTTGTGGAATCATTTTATTTAAACATGTTAAGGTTTTATGAATTTGTCCAATTGAAGCACTTGGAGCCGTTGAAACTCCAATATCTGCAAGAAATGCAACTCGAGAATTTAAAACTCTATTAAGTCTATCAGTTAACAAATCAATCTAAAATTTATTTTTAAATTCAGATATATGATATCATTTTTGTAAAAAAAGGGAGTCTTACATTTTCAATGATATCAGTTTGAATAGCTTTTCGAAACTTTAAAATTTCATGCAATGATTGATAATCTTTTCCACCTTCTCTAAAATATATATATGGAAATGGAATACTGTAGTTTTATAATTCATTTAAATAAAAATTTACCGATAAAGATTTTCAAATTGTCTTAAATCAATATCATAATTTAAATATTCAAAAACTTTTGGAACACTTTCAAATTGGGTTTTTCGAAGTAAAGCTGTAAGTCGACGAGTAAATTTTTCATAATCAGCAGCAAGATTGGGTGTTAAAAGTTTTGAAACTGTTCGAGCATCCAAAAGTGTACGGTAATGATTTTCAAATAACTAAAAAAATTAAAAGTGAAATCTGATCAATTGATTCTATGTAGGATTTCATATATCCCAAAACTGTTTTTGATTGATAAGATATGTAGGTTTAAAGTGTCTGCCAAAAAAGAAGCTTACATGAAAACATTTTCCACGATAATAATGATAATGATCAGGTTTTTGTCGCATTTCATGTAAACAATCTAACATTGATCGAACCATTCGAACTATTTTTTTAACAACAAATGTTCGCTCTTCTCGATTTAAAAATTTTAAACCAAATATAATTTTTGAATTTTGCATTGAAGTTTCAATTAATTGAAGATCAAAGATGGCATTTTCAATCTAAAGTAAGAGAGAGAGAATATGAGATATCCGGAGGATATACAAAATCCCAAAACATACTTGTTTCACATATGCATCTACCGTTCCTTCTTCGGCCGTTTCTCGAACATGTCTTTTTTGAAGCCGAAATTCTGTATCCAATTCCATTTTTAAAAGTTTAAACAATGATCCTAAATGATAAGGAAACACAAGTTCAAGATAACTAAAAAGCTTAAATTAGTGATATGGTGATAAGAGAAGTGGTATAAAACCTTGCAACATTTTTCCAAAGCCTTTCTTCACTGTGAATTCGATTTATGCTTCGAACGAGGGACGCTTGTTCTCCATCCATTGTACATGGAACATGCGTTTCATTTGTACTATTTGTAATTTCAAAAAGTTCAATTGCTTCCGATAAAAATTGTTGTGCTTCAGTTGCCAGTTTTTGAATATTTTGTACTAATGGAATTCGATGTTTTGGAAGAATGTCAAAGGCTAACTATATTCAAAATGAATTATAATCAATGTTAAAATGATAAGGAATAGCAAAAAATAATAAATTTACCTGAAAATTGCTTAATCGCTTTTCTTTTTCTTCTTCCCAATCACCGGGAAGAAATCGCGACACTTCATTCACATCTAATTCATTCCCAAAAACAATTGTTGTAAATGTTACTTCATGACAATCTTGAAAGCATGCTTGCGTTAATTCCAAAGCTCGACCTTTTAATGGTTCATTCTAAAAAATTATGATATTATTTCGAGGTACTATATTCTGAGATAATATAGGTTTTAAAAGATTTATAAATTTTTAAAAAAGTGTGAGTTAAAAAAATGATTAAAATTTTTTTTTCCAATTACGGAAAAAATGTTTCAAAGTTTTGACTTTACAAAATAGCTTTTTTTTAAAGAAAAAACCAAACAAAAAAATCGGGCTCAGCCGGTGATCGAAACCGGGACCTCTCGCACCCAAAGCGAGAATCATACCACTAGACCACTAAGCCGTGAAAACTTTGACTCGAAAAATGAAACAAGAAAAAAAGATGACAAAAAAAAGAAACAACTTTTTTTTGAATTTTTTTATTTTTTATAAAATTTGTAAAATCAAAGCATTCAACTTTTTTAATCAAAGTGACAATTCAATGTAGTCCCTATAAAATTTCAGACTTGCCTTCCATCTTTGAACACATTCCAACTCTTTTCGTAAATTGCAAATTGGTAAACTCCATTTTTTGAAGGATCTTCGAATTGTTCGATTTGCAAGTTCTGAATTATTTGCTTTTGGAATTTCCGTTGGATCTCGATTTAACAGGGAATCTCGATTGAGGGGAGAATTAACAGGTCGACAACCACATCGTTTTTGAGTATCTTCTGATTTAACCAACCATTGACATGCCGCCCGTGAATATTCTCTTTCCCCAAAAACCCCACCATAATCACTTTTTCCGCATCCACTGCTATGTCGGGTCAATCTTCGAATATCATTGATTGGAATTGTAACAACTTTTCCAGATTCAAGATGCATGCCTTCTGTGTAACTGTATAAAATATGTTTGATATTGTGATAAAAGGATAAAAGATAATCTTACTGTGCCGTTGCGGGAACACTACTGTCATACATTGAAAGGATAATTCCTGGCTCAGAAATCCAGCCCGGAATTGTTTCATATGTTTCAAGATTGAGTAAAAGTGATAAAGTCGTTTCAGGACCCGGCCGAGGAACAGATGAATTTAGGGATACGGTAAAACAGAGGCCATTCGGAGTCACCACAGGTTTGATAGAATCAATGCACTGCCGATTTTTACCATATTGACAACTAAAAAATTAATGGGCGGATAAAAGATTTGTCGGATTTGATATATCCTCGAATTACCTCAAAAATAAATCTTCGATAGATTGTCCAGCATTTTTAAAAATATTTAATAAATTAAGTTTATCAAAGTCTTTAATATTTTGTAGAGTTGTATCATTCAAATTTAATGTTTGATCATCATTGTATATTTGCGACATAACTTTTAGCAAATCCGGATTTATTTCTGCAACTTTTGATGCTCTAAAAACCATGTACTTTTTTCCAAAAAAAAGGTCAAAATTATTGTAAACATACTTTAATTGCATTTTAGGACAAATAACAATTGTTGGAAATTCGATCGTTGTTGGAGAATCATATGTTCGAACAGTAACAAGTGGATTTCGAATAAAATAATACCCAATTCGTTCAAAAACCTGATAAATTGTAAGGCCAAGAAAGAAGACAAGAAGTAAAGCCCAAAGGGAACTGAAAAAAAAGTGTGTGTTTTGTTATCATTTATTCCATACAAGATAAAAATCACTTTTCAACTTTCGTGGTAAGAAAAATACATACCGAAACCAATTTTTATATCTTGAATGAAGATATCGAAATCCAAGCATGGAAGTATCTTCTGCAAATCGATTCAACGTTGGCTTAACATCTGCAGCTAATTCAGATGCCGTCATGGTTGAACATTGATCATCATTAAAAGTTCTTCGACGTCGTGGCATTTTTTGAGATTTTTAATTTTAATTAACTAATTTTAATTTTATCAGACAAAAAAAAGTAAAAGTTTTTTGTTGAAAAAAAAACTAAATCTTTGCCATCTCTTTAAAAAAAAGTCGAAAAAAGGGAGAAGTTTAATGACAGATTTTCTCTATGTTTACTCTTCTCAAACAAAAAGCATCTCCATTTTTTTTAAAGAAATAACAAAAACGAAAAACCTTTGAAAGCCCAGAAAAAAGAGACGATATCATTTTCTGGCAGCATTTCCGTTCTCTTTTTTCTTCTTCAAATTTTAAAGAAGTTTTTTCTCCTTTCTTTGATTTCTTCAACAAAATTTATCAAATTTCAAGTATAAAAATATTTTTTAAAACTCTTAATTCATATACAATGACAGCTATCACAAACAAAAAAAGAGGCAGCAGGAAAATAAAAATCTTGGACAAAAGAAGGAAGACAAGATTACAGAAAAAAAATTGGATATGAAAAAAAAATGTAGATAGATTTCGAAATTTTTTTACTTTTTTTTTAGATTTATTTTTGCAACAATTTTTAGGGTAACACAAAAGGCAAAGTTCAAAAGGTCAAAAAAAAGATGGCACAAATTGTTTTTGCAAAGTTAAACTAAGTTTTTAAGGGAGCGTCCAGACGTGACGTCACAGGTTTTATGGGTGGGTGGGGGGTAAGCTAAACGTGACGGAATGTGACTGTGATGGGTGGATGGGTTTAAGCCAAATGTGACGTCACTAAAATCACATTTTTTAAGGCAAAAATCATAAAAATTAAATTCTTTCTAATAAGTACGAAATCTTAACACGAAATATTTTGCGCGTTTAAACAGCGTTGTTTTTAGCGACGACATTTTTACATTTTTGAAAAAAGATTTTAATATAAATAAACTCTTATAATATAATTTTTTCAAAAACTATGAATTTTGAAACTTCGCAAGGATTAATTAATCCAAATTAGTTAGTTGACATAAAATTTAGGACCAATTATTGCTCAAAAAGATGGACATTATAATTCGCTTACACATCGCCTTGCTTGTAATTCATTAGTTCCAAAATCAACAATTATTGATTCATCTTGTCCATCAGTAAAAAAAAAAATATTTAGCAAAAGATTTTGCAATAAAAAAATTTAACAAAAAAAATTTCTCATTTGTTTTTTCGCTTTTGCTATACAAAAATCTAAAAAAATATTAATCAATAATTTGTATTTGAGAAAATTGCGAATTTTATTTTTTATTGCAATTTTGTAAAAAATGTGACGTTTTTCGTGACGGGATGGGTGGGTGGGTCTTAGCCAAATGTGACGCAGTGTGACAGATGGGTGGGTGGGGTTTGAAATTCAAGATTTTACCGCGACGTCACGTCTGGACGCTCCCTAAATAGAAAATCGTTGGATTACTGTAATTCAAGTAATAGGTCTACCGGCATCCAAATTTAAAAGCCATTTTTTGTAAAAATCGTATAATACATCGGATTTTGAAAAAACTAATTTTTGAAATTAAGGGTTAATTCGTTGCCTCTAGACCAAATCGAGGTCGTAGAATCCGAAAATGAGGTCCTTTTTGACTGAAAATGCCATGGCACAAAGTTACGAGGTGCCGTGACATCAAAAGTGCCAAAAATGACATTTTTTAAAAATTGCCACAAAATGCATATAAATCGATTCCTCTCAACCCATTCTATCAAATGAAGACCAATTTGATTGTTTAAAGTCAGTTTTTCGATAAGTTTTTCTTAATTAAAATTCTGGGTATACGGTATTGGAGATATGGTGCCAACACCAGTAAGTAGGGACCAGTTTTTTTTGGTTCCATTTTCTTCCTCACATCATTTTACATCTATATGGAGCAAAATAAAAGAAAAAAAGGTAGGGTGCGAAACTTTTTTATTGAATTGAAGGCAAAAAGTGCATCCCCAGCACTATTTCGATAGTAAAACTCAGTGGTTATGGGACTTATTGACATGCGGTAACTTTTATAATGTAATACTATGTTATTTGAGACGATCCATATTAGCATGAATTATGCTTTCCAAAAATCATTTATTAGGGCATGGAATTTAAAAAAGGTTAGCTTTTTTAGAAAAGACATTTCAAAATTTAACAGTTTAAAATTCCAACACATTACCAGTAATTTCCGGACATTATCGATTTTTTAGGATTATTTGAATTTTTATCATTTTTTAGACCAATTTCAATGTATATGAATTTAATGAGAGTCGAAAGATATAATGTTTTTATGACTTTTGGGATGGAATATAGCATGTCTAAGATTTTTAGGCCATGTTTTGAACCCGTAGAAGTAATATTTTTGGCAGGCTGGAAAATGACGTCGTTTTTGAAAAATAAAAAGTCCTGGAAATCATTATTTTTTGTGAAAAATGTGACTGACAATATCTGATTTTATTTTTTCATGACTAATTTTAATATTATCAACTGTTTAAATACGACGCCTTTGCATTTCCAGTCTTTTCAAAATTTGACATTTTTCAAAATTTCAAACTATTGATTTTTTATCGATTGGTATCGATTTTGGTCTCAACATGACGAAAAACTATCACAAAAAATGTTTAAATCTTTTATGTTTTACACACATTTTCCTTTTTTTATTTCTTCCTTTCTTCTTGAGTCAAAAAAGAAGAGACCCATTCGCTTGGGGTCATACCGCAGTGAAAACACGCCATCCCGTCCGATCTGGCAAGTTAAGCACTGCTTCAAATTATTTAAATTGTCAAAGGCCGGAAGAAATGGATCAAAACAAATATTATCAATATTCACATATGGACCAATTTTCAAGATTCAAGATTACTGTAGCCAATATGAAAAAGCGAGGATTTACGGTGGAATCAAATTTTGATTCAGATTATTGTTTCTCTTTAAAAGTCAAAAGTCCTTCCGGTGAAACTTTCCTTTTTGAAAGTGGAACAAAGAAGAAGATTTTTAAAACTTTGAGAAAAGCCTTATCTGAACAATATTTCCACCGCCTTGCCAATGACTATCCCGATCAAGGAAAATTGATGAAAGATTTGAGTAAATCAAAACTTTCCAACCAATTTGTCCGAGATGGAAGATATGTCAATGTTGGAAATTTTCGATTTATCCATCGAGCCCGATTAAATTTGTTACCGCTGGGAGGAACACCAATGGGAAAGCATTTGTCTATTGCACAAAATTGCCGCCGTTGCTTCCTATCAAAAGAAACATTAAATCATGTGCTTGGATGGTGCCCTTGTAACAAAGGCCTAATATCGAAACGTCATAATATTGTATTAGATGAAATTACAAAAACCGCTCAAAAAGTACAAACAAAGGGTAAAAAACTCCTCCGGGAACCTCGTTTGAAAATACCTGACGGTACTGTAATCCCTGATCTAGTTTAAATTGACGAAAATTGCAAAACAGCTACCGTAATCGATTTAACAATTGCGCATGAAGGAGCCGATAACCTTGAAACTGCTGCCAAAAGAAAAGAAGAAAAATATTCCATGTTAAAAAGAATATATGCAGCCAAAGGTTACAAAGCTACAGTATGCGCAATTGTTATTGGACAACTCGGAACTTGGACTCCGGAATCCGAAGCCGCCATTTCCGCCCTCGGAATAAATGTATATAGAAAAAATGCCCTTATAAGAAGATGCCTCAAAATTGCATTAGAAGAATCAAGAAAAATCTATACAACACATTTATTCATGCCAAATGGATTAATTGAAGTTCAAAATCAAATTAAAAATGTCAAAAATGAAAATTAAATTCTCCATAACCCCCAAAATCGTGCAACACCAAAAATGATCCGTGCAAATCTTTTTTCTTTAAAAAAAATGTCAATCATTCTAGCTACTAGTCAATTAGAATTAGTTTAGTGAAAATTTAAAACTGTTAAGCTTATATTTTTTGTAGTTTTTTCCTAAAAACTACCGAAGTCAGACAATATTACTACTGTAACCAAAATTGTACTTTTTAACATTTGTACATTGCTTATGTATTGTTTGATTTCTGTTTATGCCCGAATAAACTATTTAATACTTGGATGGGAGACCTCCTGGGAATCTCGAGTGCTCCAAGCTTTTTATATTTTTTAATCAAATTATCATTTATTTTTTACACCATTTAAGCTTAAATAATAATTATTTTAGCATGCCTTTTAGTAATTTGCATTCAATTATACTGCTGTTGTAATTTGGTCAAAAGTTTTATATTTTTGTTTTTCATTTAATCATTTAAATTGCAAATATTATAATAATATCAAAAAAACAAAAAAACAACGAGGATTTAAATATATTTGTGCAAAACAATGTCAAAATTTCTTTAAAAAAAAAAATTAATTCAAAATTTTGATAACATTTTTTTAAGCTTGATCATCAATGTTTTTTTCTAGATATTTGATCAAAAATAATGTTCAATAATCATAACAAAAATGTGAGTAAATAAGCAAGATGAAAATTTTCATTTAATCATCATCATTTATTTAATAATAATAACAACATCCATTTAATATAATGTATAGCAAATTTGTTATTCTTTTTGCTTTTCTACTTTCAACAAGTGTTTTTGCCCTACCACTTCTTGGTGGTTCATCAACGTCATCAGAAAAAAATGATAATGGACCATTATCAGGATTATTAAATGGAAAATTATTAGGTGTTTTAAAAATTTTGCCATTGAATGCAGGAATTGATGGAGTTGTTGGAGATTTAATTACATTAGTTCGAACCCTTCTTGAAAAGGTTATCCAAATTCTTCAACGCTTACTTCCATCTCTTTCAACAGAACAATTTGATGAATTGACAGGACTTTTAAAAAATGAAAATATGACAAAATCTGAAATTTTACAAACAATTGATAATTGGATTGCCGGACAACCAATTGAATTACAACAAATCTATAAATCAATTGTTGAAGATGTTGAAGGTAAAATTGATGCAACTTTTGCAACCTTAAAAAATATTGCCAATGATATTTCCCCTGAAGTTGGACAATTGATTGAAAAACTTGGTGTAAGTTTTTTTCATTGTTATTTCATGATTACTGTCGTATTAAAAAGTAATAATTGCAGAATATTGTACAAGATGATGTTTTAACTTTATTGGAAGAAGATCAAGCAATTGGAAATTTATTATCAAATTTATTAAAAAATGTTGATAAACTTCTTCAAGATCTTTTAAGAGATATTGATAGTCTTCTCAAAAATCTTTTATCAACCCTTAACTTGAATGACCTTCTCAATTTGGATGGTTTATTACAATTAAATGGCCTCCTTAATGATGGACTTTTGGGATCACTTTTGGGAGAGAATGGTGTTGTAAATCAACTTCTTGATGGCCTTCTTGGAGGTATTCTTGGTGGAGGTGAAAATGATGGCGGACTTCTTGGTGGACTTTTGGGTGGTGGAAAAAAAGGTGGTTTTCTTGGTGGAATCTTAAAAAAATAGATTCACCTAACACTGCACACATCTCCATTCTGCATATGTTTTTGCTGTCTCAGATTTATATAATATAAATCGTGCCGTTACGCTTTTACAGAACATCCCAGAATGTGCCGTGGACGAAGTGATAGCATTTTATGAGCCGAATACATTGCTAAAGATAGATCGTAAACGATACATATCTAAAGGGAGAACATATCTGACCCCTAGGCCATACACGGATAGTCCTTGCAAGATTACGGTATTCAAGGGATGCCACTCCCATGAAATTAACTAAATCAAACTCGCTTTTATTCGAGCCATGCAATAAAAGGAAGAACGCAAGAGAAATTCCACCGAAACGGCAGACAGCCAAAGAGACGCTCTCTCTCTACCCATTTTTTTTCTTCTTCTTTTTTTGCAAACAAAAAACAGGTTGCGGCCAAACAAAAAAGAAGAAAGGTATCTTTGATGTCATAAACATTATTCTTAATTAATAGTGGAACAACTATTAGGGAGCGTACAGATCTGACATTGGTGTTTTTGGGGTGGGATGTGTGTAAGCTAAATCTGACGCTCACCTTAAAAGCGGCAAACATCAAAGGAAAAAATCTGACGGAGGGGGGATTCAAAATTTTCGACTTTTTACCGACGTCAAGTTTCAGTCATCAAACTTCAAAAATGTTGGTTTTAAAGCGACTTGAATTTCTGATTTTCACCAACATGAACAACATCAAAAAAACGGGGTACCATATGGTCCAAGAGCGCGCATGTTTAAAGTGCCGAAAAATGAGTAAAACTTAAAAATGGAGCGAAATATTTTTTAGGGTTTGTTTCTGGCCCCTAATGAATGATTTAAACTATGTGTGGTGTCTTAAATCAAATATCAAGTCCCGTGATTCCCTTGTAAGTTGTGGTTACCTTGTTAGTATATTAGCCAAAATGCATTTTATCAGTAATTATCAGAATTTTTGCTCATAGATACTTTATTTTATTATTATTGTACGTTTTTTCCATTATTTAAGCATATTCGCTTATATTTCCCAAGAAAAAAAAATTTTTTTTTGATGTTGTTCATGTTGGTGAAAATTAGAAATTCAAGTCGCTTTAAAACCAACATTTTTGAAGTTTGATGACTGAAACTTGTCCGGACCACTCAAATAACATAGTATTACATTATAAAAGTTACCGCATGTCAATAAGTCCCATAACCACTGAGTTTTACTATCGAAATAGTGCTGGGGATGCACTTTTTGCCTTCAATTCAATAAAAAAGTTTCGCACCCTACCTTTTTTTCTTTTATTTTGCTCCATATAGATGTAAAATGATGTGAGGAAGAAAATGGAACCAAAAAAAACTGGTCCCTACTTACTGGTGTTGGCACCATATCTCCAATACCGTATACCCAGAATTTTAATTAAGAAAAACTTATCGAAAAACTAACTTTAAACAATCAAATTGGTCTTCATTTGATAGAATGGGTTGAGAGGAATCGATTTATATGCATTTTGTGGCAATTTTTAAAAAATGTCATTTTTGGCACTTTTGATGTCACGGCACCTCGTAACTTTGTGCCATGGCATTTTCAGTCAAAAAGGACCTCATTTTCGGATTCTACGACCTCGATTTGGTCTAGAGGCAACGAATTAGCCCTTAATTTCAAAAATTAGTTTTTTCAAAATCCGTAAAATCAACAAAATTGTACGATTTTTATAAAACATCGCTGTTTAAAAACAGCGATGTTTTATCAACCTACAGTAATCTGATTTACACATTTATGATATTGTATCTTCAGAAACCTTCTGGAGTTCTTTAATTCCGTCATTGATAAATTTTTTTAGTTTAATTGTTCCAAAATTTCCAAATTTTGCACTTTATCAATTACTCATTTGTCATTCCGATGCATTCAAATTTTTCCTTTTTCGGCACTTTTAATAATTTCGAATAATAACTTTTTTGTTTCTTATGACTTTTTCATAAAATATTTATTCGTGTGAAAAATATTTTTAAGAAAAAAAAATAGTTTTGAACAATTAAATTTGGTTCTTTTTTTGCAACAAAAATTTAAAAAAGGCCTTTTCACACCACAAAAAAAAAGGAGGGGAAACGGTAGCTGTTTGCTTTTCTTTTATTATGGGTTCTTGAATCAAACAACAACAAAAACCTTTTTCGAATTCATCTATGATGGATGCCCTTTTTTCTCCTGCTGTGAAAAAGAGAAGAAAAAAAGTTATTATTATTATTATTTGAAAGCAAAGAATAATAATAATAATAATAATATGGGAAGAAGCATTGAAGTGGAAGAAGAAGTTTCATGAATTTCTTCTTCTTCTTCTTTTGCTGCCGAAGCAGCTGCTGCTACTGCTTTAATGCCAAAAAAAGAAAGAAAGAAGGTGTTAACCCGCCTTTTTTTTGAACAGGAAATGGCACCCTCCCTCCCCAAAAAAAAATCTGACAAATTTTTTTTTTATAAATTTGGATTCTTTTTTCTTTTTTTGTCCACTTTTTTTTGGTTGCTAACGTTTGCTTTTTTTTTGAAAAAAATTTGAACTTTAAAAATAAAAATGACATTTTTAAAACCTTTTCAAGACGTCATTTTTTGGGCATCATTTTTTGTAATATTTTTTTTCTCTTCATCTATTGATGGATCAAAGGATATCCGTTCAAGAGTAAGCTCTTTTTTAATCAATCTTTTATTGTTGATTTATAAATATAATTATTGTGTGTTATAGTATCCTGTAGAATTTTTTCAACCTGATGTTATTAATAACTTAGATGTCGAATACATTTCTGCAAAACCCCTTCAACCATTTGCACATAAAACACAAGATTATCAATTTCATGAAGGAAATGTTCAAAGACGTCCACAAGCTTCAAGATATCAAAATATTTTTAGTAATTCTCAAGTATGCTTTTCTATTAATTTCATATTTTTCTTGTATAACAAATAGTTTTCATTATTATTACAGTATCTTTCAACCATACCATTCCAGGTAATTCATGGCTCTGAATTTGTTCCAAAAGAATTACCCTACGGAAGAATGTATGATCGACGTCGAGAAACTTTTCGATGGAATCCTCCCTCTAATGTTCTTGATTCCACATTTGTTAATTATTAATTTGATTTTGAAATAAAAATAAAGCTTTAAATGCATGTTTGTTTAAACTTTTGCATTCGCTACAGTATTTTTAAGGCACAAAATTTATATTAATAAAGAGTTTTGCATAATTTTCTTTTAACAAAATCAACAACAAAATACAAGCAAAAATAAAAGTAAAAACATGTATGTACTCACTGATCAAAAAGTTCAAAAGGATTTGCATCATGATCTGTGTATACAACTGGCTTTCGATCAGCAGCACCACCACCACGGTTTCCACGATTTCCTCCACCACGACCTCTTCCTCTACCTCTAAAATTTCCGCCACGTCTACCTCCACGTCTTCCACCTCTTCCTCCACGTTGATTATTATAATTCTTATTTGGATTTGGCGGTAAAAATGAAGCAGGAATTCGACTTTTAACTATATGCCATACAAGAGGAGTATGAAGCGCAAAACCATTAAATCTACTTAAAAATTCAATGGGTTCATTGTGTATTGCTTCAGATTTTACAAGGAGACTTTTTTCTTCAATCTTTTTACGACTCCATGTTGCATCACTAAAATATTTTTGTTGTTACAGTATAACATAAAATTCTCTAAAATAAGCTTACTCTGCAGCAATTGCTTCAGTCCAAATTTCAAGCATTTCATCTTCATTTTCAACTAACAAATATTCACCCTCTTGAAGTTCTTTAATTTCTTCCAAAAGATTATAAAATCTTTGCCAACGTCCTGAGAGAAGTTCTTTTGCCTCTTCCGGTAAAGTTTCAAACATTTTAACACTTCGATTTTGAGTTAATTGTAAACAATGCGCTTCAGGAATATTTAAATGAATATCAGCTTGATAAGTGCTATCTTTTAATGCTCCAGTTAAGGCATTCCATATTTTTTCTTCCATAAATGGTTCCTTAAATACAGTAATTGATACAGAAATAGAATAAAAACAACTCACCTCAGCACCACATTGTGGAATATACTGTAACTTTGTGGTAACAGAAATGGGAGTATTTGCAATATCACGACCATGGGGACGAGATCGAATAAGAACTTTATGACCACCATCATTATCAACTGGAACAACCATATACGAATATGGATTAGATGTAACAGGAGCTAAATGAGATAGATATTAAAAATATATTTTTAAAAAGAAATACAAATACCATTGCTAACATTTGGAGTTTCTTCCATATGACTTAAAATAGAATCCAAAACATCCACTTCAGCTTTTATTGGTTTTTGTTCTTTTGCGGGGGATTTTCGAGTTGCAACTTCTAATAATCGATCAAGTATAGAATCCCCAGCAGATTCCAAAGGCTGCTTTACAGTATCCACTGATTCTGCAACATTCATTGATTCATCATTATTTATTGTTGAGTTAACATCTTCTTTTTCGTCATTTTCTTCCTCTTCATCAATCATTAATGCAGATTCTGTCACTACTTTTTCATTTCCTTCTTCTTCTTTTTCCGCTTCCTGAATTTCAACCTTTATTTTCTTTTGTTGAACAATATTTTCATCCGCATCTTTTGTTGGAGGCCTTTTCAAGGATCTTACTCCTTTAAAACTTCTTTCTTGTTTTTGTCTTTCTTGCTTTTCCATAGCATTTCTAACAACATATTTTGCAAAAGTTTTCATCAAGTCTGTTTTTGACGGAGGCGTTACTGGCACATGATTACCAATACATACAACACGTTGAGCAGAACCATTAAGAAATTTACGAAAAATTGAAAGCGGAAATGCACGACGATATTTTCGGAGAGGAAAATGTGAAGTTAATAAATTTCTCATTGCAGATGAAGAAAGAATCGCAGTTACATCATTTTCAGCAGCAAAATCAATAGCTTGTAAATCATCTCTGAGAAATTTCTAAAATAATAAAGATTAAAAATGAAGCACATAAAAAGATTTTAAAACTTGCAGAAGTATAATCAGTTGGATATCTTTCTGATATCGCTTCAGCATCATGTTCAAATACACAACGTCGAGATGGATCTGGCATTTCAAGCTTTTTACCTTTTCCCAAAGATAGAACTACCGGCTTTTTAACATACATATTTCGAGATGCAATTGAACGAGTATTACTTTTCCATTCAACTTCACTTACAATTGAATGATATCCAGCATCAGATAATGTGCAGAGTCGTTCTTTGAATCGATTCTAAAAATACATAATTACAGTAATTCATCTTTTATATAAGCATACCAATCCAAATGCAATACCACCTTTGAAAAACGCAGAATAACAGCCCTTTGTTAAAAATTGTTCCTTAACATACGACACAAATTTTTCTCTTTCAGGTTTAAGCTTAGCATCCATAGATTCTAATTCAATATTGTTATATTCAAATCGTAAAGATTTATCCATTCGAGTAAAGTTTGTAATGATAGCAACATATCTTCGATGATCTTCAATTGAAAGAATAGATATTGAATTATTTGGTAATAAAAAGTGTGGATTAGGAACCCATGGCATATTTGACGGAGCAACAAGGGTTTTAGGTTTTTCAATATTTTTATTCTGATTTTCTGTTCGGCGTGATTCAACAATTTTCAGAGCTGCTTCTTTCCTAAAAAGTTACTCTATTTAAATTCAAAAAATGTAATTGCAAAAACATACTTATCAAAATTTTCCGTTGTATCTTTCAATCGTTTCATTTCAAGTCGGTCTTTAGCTCGTCTACCAAATGGAACTTCTTCTTTCTTTTGAATTTGTCCTTTTTTATTTGGAAATGTTTTTGCAGGTAATTTTTCTGATCCGACTTCTGATGCTGACACAGATTCATCTGGCTTTAAACTTTCCGTTAAAGAAGATTGCAAAGGTTCAGCTTTAATTTTTGATTGATGAGCTAAAATAAAAATATTAGAAAGAAATTAAAAATTGTAAAGGCTTTACCTATTCTTGTTCGACCAGCAACAGGTTTGGCATATGACACAACAGTTGGAGTGACTTTTGAGCTTTTTGGAGGATTTAAATTATCCATCGTTTCAACAGGTTCTGATTTTAATATTGGTTCTGGAGCTTTAACAGCTGAAGCTAATTTTTGTGCATCAGCTTTTTGTTTTAAGCGACAGCAAATATTGCAGTTTACCCATGTATGTTGTAATTTTTCACCAAAATCGGTTAATTCTGAACGAATGGGACAGGCATCATAAATTGAATCATCATCCATATCTATGTAATTTTTAGAGTTGTTAAAATTTATTAATATTTTATTTTTTTAAATAATCAGACGAGGCTTTCGAGAGTTTGAGTTTTTTAAGTTATGTATTTTGGCATTCGACAACATTTTGCAAAAATAGGTTTTTAGCCATCCTTTGAATAGTCGAACAAGTAGTGCTGGGTTAAATAACACTTCGTTGCCACCCAAACTGCTACTTTGACTACTCAAAACATATCGGATAAAAATAAATTATTATTTTTGTGTCATATGCCAAACCTGTTGCTGGTCGAACAAGAATAGGTAGAGCCTTTAAAATTTTTAATTTCTTTCAAATATTTTTATTTTAGCTCATCAATCAAAAATTAAAGCTGAACCTTTGCAATCTTCTTCAACTGAAATTTTAAAGCCAAAACAATCTGTATCAGCATCAGAAGTTCCATCAGAAAAATTACTTGCAAAAACATTTTGTAATGAAGTTAGCGGAAGAATTTTTTTATTTTTTGTTTTGTACGGAGGAAGGGGTTTACATCCTTTTTGCGTTAGCAATAATCGCGAGATTAAACGTGTGGATTCACAATAGTTAAATGAATTTTTGGTTAACCCTGTATATTTCGTCAATTATCCCAACGGCCCTCTTTAGGGCCACAGATATTTTCAATTTTTTTTGTTCATTTTGGCACTGAATGTATGTTTGTTGTCACTGCAAATTTTAAATAAACGAAGTTCGAACATTAATCGCAAAAAATAGGATTGTAAAATGGAATTCTCCTGGGGATGGGGATCTTCCTGTTTTTGCCGGAAATCTCTTGTCGTCAGTGCTAGCGCTATTTCGGGTCGGATAACCCGAACCGAAAAATCGAAATTTTTCGGTTCAATTTGTACATTTTGTAATTTTGAGAAACACTTATTTCAAAAAAATTTTTATTGTGAAAAACTAAATGGTAACTGGTGCTGAGTATTGCTGCTCCATTACTTTTCGTTTAAATGATGGAACAGAAACCATTTGGCAGCCATTTGAAAATCGGACTTTTTCTTGAATCACCCTGTATATCCATTTTGTGCGCACAAAAAGACACAAAATGGATATAGATTTTTTATTAAAATTAAAATTTTGCATAATTATGATATAATATATCAACCAAAATTACTGTAAACGGATTTTTTATATAAAAAAACTATAAAAATCTTTTCGTGCTAAGAATATTTTTTGGACGTGTGTTGTTGGCAACAAATATGATGGATCATTGTTGGTGCACCAATTGGTATTCTTTTTTGCCATGGAATTAACCAAGTAAAAATAGTGATAACTTTTGTTTAAAAATGTCAAGCTTAAACTATCTTATTGTTGGAATCATTCCGGGAATTCTTTGTATTGCTGCATTTTTCTTGTAAGTTATTTGTGCAATTTTGTTGTTGTAAAATTTATTAAATTTTATGTTTTAGAATATCTTTAATTACACCATATACAAAAAGGAGCAAGACTGCATTGTTACAAGAACGTACTGCTTACAATCCAAATGGAGTTGAAAATGTAAAATTTAAGAGATTATTGAGAGAAACAACAAATGGTGGTTTTGAACATACTTCAGCTGAACGTTATGTATCAATTATTATTCCAGCAATGAATGAAGAAGTTAGTTTTATATAACACCGTCGTATTATTAATGATTATACTTATATTTTAGGAGAGATTACCGATCATGTTGGAAGAATGCTTAGCATATTTGACAAAAAGAGCTGAAGAAAGTGACGAATTTACTTTTGAAGTTGGAAAATATTCCTTAGATTTTTTGGCACTAATTTTTCATGTTTTTTAGATTATTGTTGTTGATGATGGTAGTACAGACGAAACATCAAAGATTGCATTTTCATTTTCAAAGGATTTAAAAAAAGGTGAATTATATGTTTTGAAACTTCCACAAAATGTTGGAAAAGGTGGTGCTGTTCGATATGGTGTTCTTTGTGCCAGAGGTGAAATTATTCTTTTTGCTGATGCAGATGGAGCTACAAAATTTTCTGATTTTGGGAAATTAGAAACTGCTTTACGTGATCTTTCTTCTGATGGAGAATATTTTGAATGTGATGCTCCTGCATTAGCTTTAGGTAATCCATATTATAACCAATAACCAATGTATTTTCTTTTCTTTTTTAGGTTCTCGAGCTCATTTAGAAAAAGAATCAACTGCCAAAAGAAGTATTTTTCGAACTATTCTTATGAAAGGTTTTCACATTGTTGTTTGGATTTTTACTGTCAGAACTGTCAAAGATACACAATGCGGATTTAAAATGTTTACTCGAGGAGCTGCAGCTACAGTATGTCTTTTTGTATTAAATTCCGTATTACTGTAATAATTTTAATTTATAGTTATTTCCAAAAATGCATATTGAACGATGGGCTTTTGATGTTGAATTGTTGTATCTTGCAGAAAAAGCTAAAATGCCAATTGCTGAAGTTGCTGTTCAATGGAAGGAAGTTGATGGATCAAAGATAACACCGGTTTTATCATGGATTCAAATGGGTAGAGATATCTTTTTAATATGGTTCAGATATTCATTCCGAATTTGGGAGGCTGATGATTTGATTCAATATTAATTTATTATTAAAGGTTTATCTGTTTTTTTATATATTTAATTTATTATCAAAATGGCCTTATTGTTTTAAAATTTATCTAGTCCTCTAATAAATTCTTTAATAATTTGACAATTTTCATCACTAGATTTATTTAAATAATTTATAAATTAAATGGAAAAATATATTAATCACACAGATAAAAGAGCCCTAAAATATTGTGGAAATACTTGAGATATATTTCCCATTACATTGATTGATTTCTATATAAATAAATGTAATCAAAAATTCATTGATTGAAAAATTCAGCATTTTTTTACAGGACAAATAATTAAAAGTGCTCTCAAACAGTGATGTCAAATGCGGCCAAAAATGTCGGCCGGCCGCGGCCTAAAAATTTACGGCCAGGCCGGCCTGCGGCCGAATTATTTTAGGCCGGCCCGGCCTCGTTAAATTTGTAAAAAATTTTACCAAATGTACATAAAATTTCTGTAATTTTTTTATATGCAATGCTGGATATCACAAAAGATTTCAACTATTTTTTTAACATTTAGGCGTGTTTTCACTACTTTAAAAATTATGCTAATTCTTTTTCTGTAAGTTTGGCGTACAAATTCAGGGTATTTGTAAAGAATTTTGAAAAACGCGCCGACCCCGGCCGGCCTTATCTTCGGCCTGGCCCGCCTGCGGCCAAAAATATAACGGCCGGCCGGCCGAGGCTGGCCGGCCGCATTTGACATCCCTGCTCTCAAATTCGTTATCCATATTTGAAAAAATGAAAATCTAGATTAATAAAATTAGCATTTTTTTCTTTTTTTTTTTGCTACATTTTTTGAATATTTTATAGAAAATTAATGCCGAAATATAAAAAGCTTGTTGTCCTTCTTCTTTCCTTTTTTCAAAAGATAAAAAACTTTCTCGCTTTTATTATACTTCAAACCTTCAATTTCATCGACCATTCCAACAAAGCCTTTAATCGATTTCAATCTACCTTCTTCAACATTACCTCCTACAGTTACCCCTACAACATCAGAACAGGAACCTTCAAGTTAAGGATGGACAAGGGCCAAAATCTTTGGCCCTGGCCCCGGGGCCCCCAGGGCCAGGGCCAAGCCGTTTTTTCACAATTTTGCCTTGGTCCCCCCTGTTCAATTTTTTTTGAAACACAAAAATCTTGGCCCTAGCCCTGGTCTTCCCCCAGGGCCAGGGCCCCCGGGGCCACAAAAAAGCCCTTGGCCCTTGTCCATCCTTACTTCAAAAGTACCATCACAAGTTATTAAAAAAAAATTGAGCCAGATGTTGTTGAACTTATGAATACATTTCCTTATCAACATATCGATGCGATGCACAAGGAAAAACACTATTTTTATTAATTCAAGAAATTTCTCACAGAATTTTTCATTGCGAGTTTGCTCATCTCTGTGATCAACCATTAATTTAGGACTAAATATTTCCCTTTTAAATGGTTCTTTATTAACTAAAAAAAGAACTACAAAGAAAAAAATTAGGGAGATAAAAGTGTCTTAAAAAATTTAAAAAAATCAATAAAATGATTATTATTTTTTTGCAAATTTCATTGGTGTCAATGGAGCATACGCTTCTTCCTTCTTTTCTCCAGTCATATTTTCTTCTATCAAAGCTTGATATTCTTTTTCAAAGTTATCAAATGCTGATTGACATTCTGGTGGTATGGTTCTTGATCTCTGTGAAAATGTAAGCAAACATTTATATAAATATAAATACTGTAGCTCTGTTTGAACAGCATGCATTCGTTGACCTAAAAAAATAATAATAATAAATTACAGTACACTTTTTAAAAAGAAGAACTAACTAACTTCTCAAAGCTTTAACACCTTCAAGCACAGATAATTTATTTTCACTTAATATTTGTTGATAGCAAAGCTCCAAGGCAACCACAGAACCGGTTCTTCCAATTCCCGCAGAACAATGAACAATTGTTGGGCGAGCAGAATGCCGAACATTTTTTAATAAACGAAACGGAGAAAGTACTGATTGTGGAACAGATTTATCTGGCCTAAATAAAATATCTTAGCTACTGATCAATTGTTATCAAATGATATGAAAAAAAAATGCTTACCATGTTCTCCAATGATGATGTTTTAGAGTAATCTTTTCTTTTTTATCAAATATTAGTTCCAAAGTTGATACCAATGTTGTTGAATCAGAATTATCAATTTTAACATTTTTTACTTGTATTCCTGGCCATTCTACTGTACATCCTTGCTCACGGGGCCAATATTGTTGACATCTAAAAATTTAAAAAAACTTTGCACATTTATTCAAGCTGGGATACTGTACTTACTTTTCTTTTCCCTGTTCTACCGTATCACATAACATAATAATATTTCCAACATGTTCTTGTGAAACCATTTTCCTAAAAAATGTATTTCAAAAATATATATTTTGTAATTTCGAAAAAAAACTAACCAAAAATCTTTCACTGAATTCATCATTGGTCCTTGTGTACATATAAAAGTATTTATTAAAGGTTCACCCCGAACAAAATTAGCATGAATATAATCTGTTGAATAGTTTTTAAGAATTACCCGACTTTCATCAACACATATAACATCTAAAATTAAATATAAAAAAAATTAAATATTTATTCGTCTGTAAATTATTAATGGTACCCGCATAACGATTTTTCTTTGGATTTGCATCAAAGGCATTTTTTGTTGCTTCAGATGGAACATGTGCTTTTAAATGTACAGTATATTCTTCCAAAACCCCTTTCACACCTTTTGCTACAGCATCACGCGTAAATTCTTCGAATCTTTGAAGTTGAAGTTTTGATTGAGGGCGATTACGATCAAGTCCCGATGGTTTATTATTATTTGCTTCGTTTTCTAAAAAAATATTTAAAATTTGAACCACTGATAGATGAAAAGTTAAACGTACCATCAAATGTAAAATGCATTTGTCGAGTTTTAACTGATTCAGCATCAAGTTTATCAGAATTATTTCCTTTTGTACTATTTGTTAAAGTTTTTTTTCTTCTTGCAGAAAAAGATCTATTTGTTTTAGAATTTAAGCGACATGTTTCAATTTCTAAAAAACGCAGTCACAGTATAAAAATTGTCTAACTTTAAAACTACAAACACAACCAACTTACTTTCAATTTCTTTTGATGATTGAACTTGTCGAGTTTTAATTGATTCCGCAGCAAGATTATCTACATTTCCTTTTGCATTATTATTATTTTCTTCGTCACGGCGTCTTGTCTTCTTTCTTCTTGTTTCTGACACTGTCACACCTCGTCCAGAAGTTGTCTTTTTTGGCTAAAAATTGACAATTTGAAAGTTAAAAATCAAAACTTTTATAATATACAGTAGATTAAGTAAACACAGTAAACATTGTGGTGAAAATAACTTACTTTTGTATCCCGGACCATCAATGTTTTTACTTGAAAAATACAAAAATAAACAAAAAGTTGAAAAACAATGAATGTAAAATTTTATTTGAGGATTATTAGACCGAAGAAAGAAAAATGGGTGAAGAAGCAAAAAAAGAAAGAATGCTTTTTATTATTACAGCATGCAAATTTTTGTAGTTTCTGTATTCCATTTTTGCATACAGTAATCAACGATAAAAATACAAAAATAAATGGAAAAAAGAAGGAAAAGTATACCTGTTTCTAAAAGATTATTGTTGTAGAAAAAGAAGTTGCTGTTTCGCCTTGGATACAACTAGACAGCTACGAATCTCTAAAACCATTGGACAGCTACAAATCTCTAAAACTGTTCAATAACATCAAAAATCCTTAATATTCCATAGTTTTGATACTCTGCAGATAGAAAAAACAGATTTCTCATTTTATTTCACTCTTGAAACAGTAAAAAAGTTGTTTTATATATTTCAAAAATTAAGTTAAATCGATGTAATCTTATTATTATGGCGATAATAGGCTTTATCAGTGAACTTTTTTAAATCACATTTACGGTATGCCAGAATTTGGCATTTTGTCTACGAATGCCATACATGTTTCAACAAAATAAGTAAACTATTTTTATCCAAAATTCTCTGCTATAATTTTACCTATCTTTTAAATTTTACAAGCTTATCGCTATTTAAAATATATATCCAAAATGAGTCGTAGAACTCGTCGTCAAACAGCTGAAAATGAGATGGATTTAGAAGTTGAAGCTGAAATTAGCCCGCGTAAAACATCTCCAAGAAAGAAGACTAAATCAACTTCAGAACGTCAAACAGCTGATGAACGACCACCTCATGTTGATCCACCGGAAAATGAAATTGTTGGCCCAGATTTTATTCAAAATGTAATCAGTTTAATCTTGCATAATCTAACGTATATTATTTAATGTTTTTTTTCAGACGTATGATGGACATCTTAACAAACGAGACATCAATGAATATCTTAGCAAAATTGAGGTTAAAATTATTAATGAGAATAAAAGTGAAAAAGTTTTGGAATTTGATTTAATGAATGTTGAAGCAGCTTTTGCGAATACGATCCGACGGATTATGATTGCAGAAGTTCCAACGATGGCATTTGAAAAGATTATGCTTTATCAAAATGATACAGTATTCCAAGATGAAGTATTATGTCATCGACTTGGTTTACTTCCCGTTTATGCAGATGCTCGAAAATTTGATTTTCCTGACAATCCTGTTACAGAACCAAATGTTGGTAATCACGAAATTTACGAAGAACCTGAAGGAAATCCAAAACAAAATCTTGTCTTTGAAGTTAATGTATGTTATTACTTTTTGGATTTGTTTGTTAACCATTTATTTTTAGGTGAAATGTACAAAGAAAAAGGTTCAGACGGCTAATGTTGAAAGTAAACATGATAACTATAATAAAAGTATTGTCACATCTGGTGACTTTAAATGGATTCCTATTGGTGATCAAGCTGAACAATTTCAAGATGATCCACCTCGGATGGTTCATGACGATATTACTGTAATTAAAATGCGGCATGGACAAGAACTTGAAGCTCGTTGTCACTGTGTTAAAGGTATTGGCAGAGATCATGCTAAATTTTCACCTGTTGGAACTGCATCTTATCGGCTTCTTCCCGAAATTGTTCTAAAACAAGAAATTGATGGTGAATTAGCGGAACGTTTACAAAAATGCTTTTCAAGTGGTGTTATTGAGATTGATGAAAATGGTGTTGCTGCTGTTAAAAATTCACGGCTTGATACTTTAAGTCGTAATGTTTTTCGTTACGATGATCTCAAAGATGCTGTTGAAATTCGTCGAAAAAAGAATCATTTTATTTTTAGTGTTGAATCAATTGGACAACATGAACCTAATGAAATTGTTTTGGAGGCTTGCAAAGTTATGGTTACTAAAGTTAGCAAATTCCGTGAAGAATTGAAAAAAATTTTGACTCTTTAATATCTTTATCATTTTTTTTTATATTTTTGTTGAGTTTGTTTTAATTTTTGTTTGGGTTTATTTAAAATAAAATCTATGGAAAAAGAGAAAAGAAAAGAATTTGTACAAAAATAAAACTAAGGCAAACTATTTTGTGATAATTTTAGATGCTGCTTCTTCAAAAGGCAATGAAGATAAATTTCCTTTTCGAGGTAATGGAGGTTGTGGTTCTTGTTCGATAAGTTGTTTTTGAGATCGAGGCATTATTGAAGAGAGAAGACCCTGAAAACCGTATATTATTACAAGCGATATATAATCACAAACCCTAGGTTCAACAGCATATTTCAATTGCTTTTCTATCAAATCCAGCCTTCTATTAAGTTCAAAAAATTTTGCATCAACATCATCTTTTATTTGACCCAAATGTGTAAAATTTGGACTCTCTTTTTCATTTGCTTTTTGATAATAATAATATGCAGCAAAAACTCCAACAGAATAAGAAAAAATTACAACTTGTTGAATAAAGTCTGATGCCTAAAAAATTAAAGTTTTAATAATCGAATCCAAATAAAAGTATATTATACTTGTTCCAATGCGCTTGCTTCAGAAACAGGTGCCAAAGTAGTTGGAGCACCAAGTCCAAGATTTTTCATTCTTAATCTTGTTGTAAAATGAACAATATTTTTTCCAACTGGAATAAGAATTTTATTTCTAAAGATTGGATGATCTTTTCCATATCTCATTACAAGATCTGCCACTGGTCTTGATAACTGCCGGGCAAAAATCATAAAAACCTAAATTTTTTTAAGTCTCTCATTAGCTCCTCCCACTTATGAATTGATAAAAAGATAGTTATTCTTACCTGTACCATAGGAAGACCCATTTTGAGTATTTGTACTTATTATTACTTTATTATAATTAATATCATTAAATAAACTTTGAGGTTTACCAGTTCTTCTTTTTTAATTTCAATTATTATTACTTTTCCTTGTTCGATGTAGTTGAAAGTTTGCTTTATTGAAAAAAAGGAAGGTTACGAAATATCTCTGAAAATCAATATAAAAATAATAATTTGTGTTGGGTATCAAGAAGACGACACAAGATTGATCAGACGAGTTTTGTTTTATTTTTGTGTCTTATTGCAACAGCAGCAACGCAGCTAAAAATCACGCACATTCAGTGACATTTTGCCATTAGCTTCTTTTGTTTAAAAATCCACTTGAAAAGAAAAGGAAAAAAGATTATTGATCAAATTTTATTTATATCCTCATTGAAATATTGCTTTACTTTTGTTATTACTTTTAAAAAAAACTTATTGATTACTTTTAACTTTAACCTTTTTACTGCTAAAAATTCATGATGTAATTTCCATAGCGCTTTTATTGTCTTGGCCAGAAATTTGGTTCCATTGAAAAATGCACATGACCGACGCCTGCTGCCTGCCTTAACGACTGCCTCAAATAAACGAAAACCTCCTGCTATGTTTTTTTTGCCCGAACTCGAGTCTGGTGTCTACTCGTTCCTAACCTTGTGATCTGCTGATGGTTTTTTTTCACGAAAAAAAAAAACAAAGTCCTCTGGACTAGATACTTTTTTTTTCATTTTGTCCTTGGATGATATTGTTTTTTTTTCGCTCATCACGTGATTCCATTTTTTTCCCTTATACTTTTCTTTTTAAATAAATAAAATAGGTACTAATTTGTTTGTGTAAACCCATATACGTTCATAAAAATGTTTACATCTTAATTATGTTGTTGGTTTCAGATAAATGACATCATTTTTTAAATCGAATCGACGACATCATTATCAGGTTATTGATGGAGATAATACAGAAGCTGGCCCATTGATAGATGAAGGGGCAAGGTTGGCCAATATAAAAATTGTAATAATTTTAGTCATAATTCTACTTTTGTAGCATACCTCCAACTCATTCAGTCCCTGATGTAGCATATCAGGGGACAACAGATAGAAGACGGCAATCATCATTATCAATATCACGAGGACCGGGTCAGTGGGATCATATTGAAAATTTGGATGAGGTTTGTAATTTTTTGTAAAGCGTTTAAAAAAAAGACAAAGTTTCTTTTTAGTTTTTTCAACTTGTATATAAATATCATCAAGGAAGTGGATACCTTTGCATACTTTTAAGAAATTGCTTTACTTTATTTCAATTAATTTTTGTGGTAACTTTTTCAACATTTTTGGTGGAATGTGTAGACTATAATGTATTGTTCAACAATACTCCAACAGATTCTGAAGGGCGTAATATTACTGGAAAACGACATATATCTGTAAGTGATAGCTTACTGTAGGTAATGATAAATATTAAAAAAAATTTTTTAGGATGCTGTAATATATCAATGTACAAGCCATTTTTCTCCTATGGTGGTTTTTGCTTTATTACTTGCTGTTGTTTTTTGGTTATTTTATTTGCTGAGATTTGGGTATCAAATGTTAAAATATAAAGATATTCAAGATTTCTATAATAATGTTCTTGAAATTCCTGATTCACAACTTGGTAATGTAACATGGCGAGATATTGTACAACGAATTTGCAAAGTTCAACCAAAAGTTCATTTAAGTGTAAATCAAGACACTTTAACAGAATACGATATTTATGGAAGAATTTTACGTCATAAAAATTATTTTATTGGAATGGTTTATGATGTAAGCATTTGTATACTGTAATTCTATTTATCATTGCTATTTAGGAAATTATCCCACCATTTCTTGATTTGCCATTACTTGGAAAAGTGCCTTATTTTCCATCTTTGTTAATTAAGAATATTGAATGGATATTATTCAGAGGTACTTGGTTATGGTCACCATGGAAAAGTCATTATCAACTTAAAGATGAATATAAAGAAATTGGATCATCAGAAATTGCAACGGCTCGATTACAAAAGGCTATTGCTTTTGCCGCATTATTGAATCTTATCTTTCTTCCATTTATTTTTATTTATCAAATTTTATTTGCATTTTTCTCAAATGCAGATTTAGCAAAACGTGAACCTGGAGCTTTTGGTATGAGAAAATATTCAAATTATGGAAGGTATGTTTTATTTTGCTAGTGAATTTTTTTAGTTTGTTTTCTTTAGAGAAAAATTGCGGCATTTCAATGAACTTGATCATGAACTTCGTCTGCGTTTAAACCGAAGTTACGAATTTTCTGTACGGTATATGGAACAATTTATTTCACCTGTTTTGGAAATTATCGCAAAATATATTACTTTTGCTGCAGCAAGCATTTTTACAGTACTTGGTCTTCTTACAATTTGGGATGAAGACGTTCTTACATTTGAACATGTTATTACCATAATGTCGGCATGTGCTGGAATAATTTTTGTTTGTCGTTCATTTATTGCAAATGAAAATTTGGTATTTTGCCCAGATTTTTTGATGAAACAAATTGTTGCAAATATTCATTATGCTCCAGAATCGTGGCTCCGGGAAGCACATTCATCAGAAGTTGTTAGCGAATTTGGAAAACTTTTTCATATGCAAGCATATGCTATTGCCCTTGATGTATTTAGTCCAATCATTAATCCCTTTATTCTTTATTTTGTTATAAGTCCAAAAGCTGGTGATATTGTACAATTCTTTATGGAAAAGAATAGATATGTGCCTGAACTTGGTGATGTATGTTCATATGCATTAATGGATTTAAAAGATGGTGAAAAAGAACTTTCTGAATTGAACAATGATGATAATTCACCTCCAACAACCCATCAAGTATTTTCTCGACCAAATAATAAAAACAAAAGTCGTGGAAAAATTGAATTATCGCTGCTTAATTTTGCAACACAAAATCCTGAATGGAAACCATCTGCTGAAGCTGCAAAGTTTATTGAACAAGTTCGTGAACGAACAAAAGACTCTAATGTTGGCCAACATTTAATGTATCAAAGTCTTAAAGATGCTGAACGGCAAATTGAAGGTTCTCTGCATACAAAATCAATGATGGTTTCTCATATTGCTTCAGCTACCAATAATTCAAAAAGTGCTGCACAACGAGCAGCAGATCAATCAGTGATGATTGCTTCAAATATTTCTGATGGAACAAATGATGAGCGAATGAGACCTTTATCACCAATGTTTGATTCTTTAGCAATGAGCGTAATTCAACAACATGTTGGAATTGATTATGCGCAACCAACACATATCCAACGTAAGTTTTATACTGTATCAAAAAATTACATTGCATTTACTTTTTTAGAAACAAATCGACAAGCTTTAGAAATGTCAATGAATGCACTTTTGGTTAATCAAATGTTAATGTCTTCTCATAATGCATCATCACAACAACATCGACGTGAATCTGAAACATATGGGAGTTTTGCACATCAACAACATAATGAAGCATCTCGACTTAATCCTTTGGAGCCGCTTAATGATGCTGTAAATGAAAATAATCTCCAACAAGAATCTGAAGCTGAAGAAGCTCTCGATGAACTTCCACCAATGCATTTTCAAGCTAATCAAAATCAAGAAGAATCTGATATTTGGAATGTTCCAACCCAAAGTCAATACCATTCACATTACGATCCACTTTGATTCAAATTCACTGAAATATTATTAGTTTTTCTTACATTTTTTTTTAACTGCCGCTGAAAAGTCGCCATTAATGGTCTTATTTTTTTCCGAATTTAAGCATTTTTAAAAAAAAATTGAACAATTTTGCTTACTTTTTGTTAACTATGACATTCATAGTTTTTTGTTTTTTAGCTCAAATTTGATTTGTTTTTTCACAAACTACGTCAAAAAAGTTTTCATTATAAGGGTTTATATTGTACATTATATTGTATATATACATTTTTCGATTGTTGTAACATTTTTTTCTTTTTCAATAAAATGTTTTTCTCTGATTACTGTATTTACATTTTTGGATCTCCATTTATTTATATTTGAAACAGCTTTTTAAAAAAAGTGAATTATTGAATGTAAAATATTTTAGATGGCTAAAAGAAAGCAGAATCCTTTTGCTATTTTTGATGAACTTTTAGATTCTAAAAAATCTAAAAAGAATGTTGTTGAAAGTTCTGAAGATGAAGATGACGTTGTTCCAATGGCAAATAACTTTAGAAAGAATCCACCATTGAAAGGAACAACAGCTCCTGCTTTTAATGATGTAGAATCGAATGATGAAGAAGAAGATGAAGCAGAAGATTCAAATGAAGATGATGAATCTGTTGAAATATCTAAAAGTGAAAATCAAGATTCAGAAGCTGCAGATTTTCATAAAAGTGAGTTTTTTAATTTTAGACTTTAAACAAATCAGGGGTTTTTTTTTAGAAATTTCTGAAATGTCAATGGCTCAGATTAAAGCTTTAAGAAGTAAATTGGGAACAAAATTATTTGATAAACTTCTCGCTGAAAGTCAACAAAAGGATGAAATAAAAGAGGAATCTGAAGAAGAAGATGAACAAGAAGCATCTGAAAATGATGATGAAGATGTTGAAGAAAACCTGGAAGAAGAAAGTTCTTCCAAAAAGGTAAATTTATTGTACATAGTTCTACCGAAGTCGCTGCATTATAACTCTCTTTTTTTAAAGAAATCACGACATGCTCCTCGAGAAATGTCTTCAAAAATGCCTGTCTCTGCTCATCGCACAATTGATCCAAATGCAATTAATTATTCTCGAAGAAAGTTTGATCCACGTTTCTCTGAACGATCAGGAGCGTATCATGAAAGTGAATTTCGGAATGATTATGGATTTATTGATGATTTACGGAAAAATGATATTCAAGTAAGTAATTTTAATTAAAATCATTGTTTACAAATCTCCTTTTTAGAAGCTTAATACTGCAGTGAAACAAGCAAAAAATAAGAAAGAAAAAGAAAAGATCAAAGATTTAGTTGGTCGTTTAAAGTCGCAACAAAAATCTGTTGAAGAACGGGATCTTTGGCGTGAAACAAAGAATGACCTGCTTTCAAGTAATATTGATCGGATGAATAATGGCTTAAAACCTGTGTTTGTTAATAATAAACAAATGAAAGAAAGATTCAAAGAAAAAAAGCTTGGAAAAATTGAAGAAACTCAAGGAAAGAAGGGCCTTGAAAAGTATTTGAAAAAAAAGGAAAAACGTGAATCTAAAAAAAAGCTATTATAATTTGGTCGCCGCAAAATTCTCTTGGATCATGGTGATTTTTAAAAAGCTTGATTTGCTTGTTGTTGATTTTGTGTTTTTTGGTTAATAAAAATGTTTTACTTTAATATTTATTGTTTTTTTGGTGCACACGGGGCGACAGAAATTTGATATTTTTTGCATTTTCTAATGCAATGAATCGGGGGCTTAGGTGCCGCTTTCCGAAACCTAACATTTTCAGAATTTTTCGTTTTCCTTTCAGCGTGTTGACATCAGAAGCCCTTCATTCTCTCTGAAGGACATCACAACTGGCTGACCCCCCCTCCTTCTTTGTATTACCGCTTTTAACACATGCAAATTCTGCTTTCCCACAACTTGGACAATTCGTGCGTCCCTCGATCTTCTGATGTCAGCAGACTGAACGGGTCTCTCTCATCAAACTAAAAATACAAAGTACATAAAAACAAAACAAAGAAAATGTGATCTTTAAGGCATTACCCTTTTTAAGCTTGTTTTTTAACCATCTCTATTTTTTTGGATTTGCTCGGCAAAAAAAAATATCAAAAAACAACCAAGAAAGAAACATGCCAGAATCACAAACTTTTATTCATTTCTCGTTTTATCTTATTTTTTATCAACATATTTTTTGATGACTTAAATGTTGTTTTTCTGAAGCAAAGTTTTATCAGTGTTTATATTTATCTCTACCAAAAAAACGCCTTTTTTCGAAACCCTTTAAAGGGGGAGTCGCAGTTCACATAAATCTTTTCTTATAAAAATTATTGAAAATCAGGGAAAACACACTTGGGCAGGTGGGTGCGCGGAATTCCCTAAAAAACCGCGACCTTTTTTGACCACAGGTAGGTACCTGTGGCATTTTTTCAAAAAATTTTTGATTATGTTTAAGCCTATGTCCTAATTTTTTGGCTTAATTTTACGCATGTGAACAAAAGAAAACGTTGATTAATAGTTTATTTTTTTGCCCACAAATTCAAATTATTGTGATTAAAGTAATATTTAAAAGTTTTGTTAAAAAATTAGAAGACAAAACTTATTCATCAGAAAATTCCGTCCATTGGTTGAAAGATTTGGTGGAGCAAGCAACAATGTAGTAGACGAATGCATTGATGCATTTAAATATATAATTGTAAATGATCGTGACAATTATCGTTCCAAAAGATCGGAATCTATGACTGCTTTTTGGCTTTACGTCCTTACAACAGCTAAAAAAAGGGCATATTCAAGTTGGAAAGCTCAGAAAGTTAGTTGAAAAAATAATGGCTATTGCCCCTGGCTCCGTGGCGGTAGAACACGGATTTTCTAGATTTTTTGAACAAAAACGTCCCGTCGAAGCCGTCTTACAGAAAGGTCCCTGCAAAATATTATGAAGAAAGTTCAAGAAAAAAAATAATAAAAAATTAAAATAAAAAGTTTAGTATCATCATTTATGGACCCCCTGCAGATCGTTTTGATCTAACTCCATCTGTTGTAAAATAGTTAACAGAGGGGCATTTTAGAAGTAATAAACTCCCTATAATTGATCCCAATACAGGAATGGCGCCTGCAGTGCAACTCCCTGTTGAAATTTTCTTTGACGACATTGGCCAGATAATATTAATTTAAAAATTTAACTCTTAACTAATTTTACAGATGTCCGTGTCGTTGATGGTGGTCACGAAGATTTTTTTAAGATAGCGATGTCATAGATGAAATATTAATAGAATCTTACTATATATACAAAGGAATTTTGTTGTCCGTTTATTGTCTCCTAGCGAAAATAAGGGCATTTCTAGAAGTTCTATTCGGTTTGGTTTTTTGGATTTTTGCTTTTACTAATTAATTTTAACTTTTTTTCTCCTAACATCACCTCATGGATTGTTCCAGAATTTTCCGGATTGTTTCAGAATTTTCTTGAGGGTGCCAAACGGTATGGGAGAGTGACAAAAGGTACGGAAATGTGCCAAAGTTTTTTTGGGAAGTGCCGCAAGGTTTGAGTGTGTGCCAAAAGGTATCAGAGGGTGCCGAAAGATTCCAGACTGCGCCAAAAGGTTCAAAGAAATGCTAAAATGTTCCAAAGTGTGTCAAAAGGTTTGGGGGAGTGCCAATTGGATAAGAAAAATTTTGAATGTTAACAATAACTTAGATAAACTGCTTCGAAGTTTTAAAACTGTATTACCAAAGTTTTCAAAAAATTCATTACTTTTGTTTTTTTTCGCATACTCATAATAACGTTTATTTAAATTTTAAAGAAAATTTCATGACGGAAAATAAGTAAAATCAAGCAAGGCCACGCCGTAGGCTCTTACAATTGTTAGCTTGTTTATTATAGCTTTATAAATTTTAAAGGTCGCGACCCTACTCATTTATTTTTGTCTGCATTTAAACAAATTCCGAATCCTCTTTTTTATTTAAGAGGTCGCGACCCTTTATTTCTAAACTGTACCAAACAATAAATTTGGGAAATATTTACTTTTCCACTGTGTACCTCAAAATATTTCCCCTTTTCCATTTCAAACTATCTTATCGTTCACAAAATAAAGGGTCGCGACCCTATCATTCACATCTTTAAAAGGTAATAAATTTTATCAAATTAACTTTTTCACGACGGTCGCGACCCCTTTTTAGTTTCCCATCATTTTAAATGAGTCTTTTAAATAATTAATAAAAAAAGCAACCTCAAACAAATTTCAACTAACATTTCTTTCATTAATTATTATAATATTTTTCTTGAAAAAATGCTGAATTTAGGGTCGCGGCTGCTTCGCAGCCGCGACCCTTCTTCAAAATCCACCGCGACCCCGCTACCCTGGGTGCGATAATCGCACCCTAGCGCACCCATTGCCCAAGTGTGAGGGAAAACAAGAGAAAAGACGCACTATTTCTTTTCTTTGACTCGGCAGCGTTTTCTTTTTTTCTCTGCTCCCTCTTATAAAAAGTTTGTGTGAAGTGCGACTCCCCCTTTAAAAAAGGCATTTTGAAGCCACAATTTTTTCATGCTAACCAAGCAATCGTCTTTGCATAGTATACTTACATCTGAAAAATGCTTTATTCTAAAATCTTGTCTGTATTTGTTCTTATCTTAGCTGTTTCAACAGTTGAAGCATCGCCGTTGAACAAAATTCCAGAAAAATTTCTTGGAAAATTTAAACTTGAAAAAAGTGAAAATTTTGATGCTTATTTGAAATCGAAAGGTATGTATCACAAATTTTTTCTGTTAGATTTGAAGATTTTAACAAAAAAATTTGTTTACAGGTTTGCCTTGGGTACTTCGAAAAATTATTTGCGCGGCTCCCGTTACCTATGTTTTCAAGCAAGGAAATGAAGAAGGTACATACACCGATGTTATCATCTCATACACAACCACCACATATCCCAACTGGAAAATTGATGGAACTTTTGAAGGTGAAGGAATGGATGGAACTACACATAGGGTATGTAATTTTTATCAAATGATATCATTATTGGTATAAAAAAAGTCAATATCTGTCGAGAGGTGACGCCATGGAAAAATTAGAAGTTTTCATACCTGTCATCTTAATCACATTAAGCCTCCCTTTTTTTGGATATAAAGCGATAAATTAAGAAATTTGAATAACTTTTCTTGTTTTTTTTTCCAGATCACTTTCTCAATGCCTGATGAAAATACTCTTACTGAACATCATGATGAATATCAAATTGAAAGTGCTGACAATCAAGAACTTTATCACTGGACCCGAGAAGGAGATTATCTTGTCCAAACTATGAGCAACAAAGGTATTACAGCTAAACGTTGGCATAAACTTGTTCAAGAAAAGAATTAAATTAATTACTGTAATTATTCATGTATTTAAATTCTGTAAATCATTGTTTCTTAAAAAAATGTATATAAAATTTTTTTGAAGAAAGGTCTTTTCTCTAAATAAGCACAAGCCTCCTAATTTGCAAAAAAAACTTTTTCTTTATTTAAATAAAAAAAACTTCTTTTGAGATAAATTTTTTTGTTCCAAAATCATCAGAATATGTCTAAAAAAATATAAAAACACTATAAATAACGTTTATATGGATCAAAACGATCAAATATTGGAGTTATAGCACCAAAATGATGTTGGGGGTATTGTGAAAAATCCTTCTTTATAAAAAAATTTTTCTGGGGTGTGTTAGACTTTATTATAATTGGGTATTACTAAATTGAGGTTGGGAAATTTAGTAAAAACATTCATAGGCACTAAAGACATTTTTAATTAACGTTTTTGGTTCTGAATAGAAAAAAAAATCACTTTTTTGGTATGACCATCCATCGTCCATGGACTTTGCATGTACAATCTAGAAATAATCGCCATAAATTGGATTCGGTTTTTTGAATTAAAGTCATAAATTTTTTTGCTGCCTTGAGACAAGATAACTCTACTAATACCCCAACATCTTCCAGTCCTTAAATTTCGGAAACCACCAAATGCTAAGTGTTGTTTAGTATTTTTTCTTATTCCCAACAACATTTCAAGCAATTCGTTGGATTCGCTTTTTCCATTTATGGCCTTATTTCAAAATCCCAGCTCAAAATGTCAAAAAGTACCTAAAATCGACCTTAAACTTCCTTAAAGTGGCATTTTTTGAATATACCTCAAAAACCGATAAACATGATAAAATTATGTTCCCAAGAAACTAACTTGAATTTCTAGTTAGAGTCTTTTTTAAGAAACTAACTTGAATTTTCTAGTTAGGATTTTGAGAATAAAGTCTTTTTTGATGTTTGGTATGGAATTACTAAATGCCATTACTTAAATTCCTGTTAGATAAATTTTTTTTTGACCTAGAAACGATTTGGCAGCCAAAAAAGTTGCTAAAATCGACAAAAAACTCATTTTCGACAATTTGACCGCACACCTCCAAATTCACTCCAAACTTATAAGTTGTTTTAATGTTTTTAAGCCATTTACAACGATTTATTCGAGAAAACTTTCTACCGTACAATTCCCCCCCCCCCCCCAAAAGAGCCCTTGAAGAATAAAAAATTACTCATTTTTAGGTCATTTTTTGAAATGAAGGAAAAAAAGGGAGGCTACTTTTTTTAGCTGTCAATTTTCTTAGGATGACACAATTTTGCGATCAAAAAAGTTGGAGCTAATTGGGCAATTGTTCAACAATTTTGATGATTTTTTAAATCAGATTTTTCTTATAAAAAGGGGATTATGTTTTTAATTCAAATTTGAAGCTCATTTTCGTGGATTTAAAATTTATTTTTATAAATTGAACGGATTAAAAAGGTAACATAATAAAATCAAAATAAATGTGGAATATATTTTTGAGGTTTACATTCATGTTCAGTAATTCCCAATTCCAAGAATTCTTCGCCTTCTTCTTTTTCATCTTTGATAATTTTTGCGGTAACATAAGCATTTTTGCCTTTCGTTTTATTTTGGCATTTTTTACAAATATACGTGGGAATTTTGGCCTTTTTTCGAATGTAGACGTAACAGAAGCTAGGATTTGATTCTTGAAAAATTACAAGTTTTTCAGTGCCATCCTTTTTACTTTTAATTAATTTCCAGCCAGGTTTTTTAACAATTTTACAATCTTGATATTTTTCAAAATTTTTTGGATCAAATTTTCTTATCTCACATTTATGCGGATTTTGGCCAATTTCAATATATTCTTCTTCATTTTGCTTCTTTAAAAGAATTGCCGTGGCATAATTTTTTGGTTTTGAGGCTTCACAGGCGCAACAAAGAAAACATCCATAATAATTACTCCAAAAATATTCATAACATTTTGTTTTATCTGTTAAAGGAAAAATCCATAATCTTGATTTTTTGATACCATTTTTATGGTAATATTTAACTTTGAAATCATTGTTGTACAATTCTTGAAGATTCGGTTTTCTCTTGATTTTTTCAATTTCTCCTTCTTCAGAGTCTTCAGATTCTTCCGATGCTTCGTAATCTATTATATTGTAATCAAGATCACGGTGATGATGTTGTCGTAGCTTACTTTTAGCTGCAGACAATTTTTTCCTAAAATATAACAAACATTTATTTATTATCTTTTTACAGTAATTCAGGGATAAAAAAATGCGGCTTGACATTAATTAGAGGTCTCGACGCGAATCAACGCTCATTGGAGCTGCTTTTTTTATTCATTGGAGCTGCAAAAATGCCAAACAAAAAACAGCTCCAATGAACCCTGATAAAAAATTTGTTAGAGATGCGTTTCCCCCTTTAAGAAGAAAAAAGAGTTGTATAAAATGGGATTGCACCAACCAACAGGGTTACAGGAAGATTTTGTTTGCGCCATTTTCACACTTTTTTTTTCTGTCGCATTTTGCCGAAAATCAGTTTCGCGCAACCCTGCTTCCAAAGTTATAATTCTTTCAAAAATTCTGTGGTTCATAAATTTGATTTTCCCCTTTTTATAAAATACTAACCGTTCAAATTCAGTCATTTTTGGCAAATTTTCAACAGGTTCAAGAAGACAAAGATGTTGATCAGAATTTAATTCCAAATATTCTTCCCCATTTTCATTTAGGCATAATTTTGCAGTAATTCGTTTTCCAAGAAGTCTGCACTTTTTGCATACATATATTTTTGTTCTTGGCCAAAAAGTGTATTGATAGCAGAATTCCTTGTTTGAGGGATCATAGATTACTAAAGTTTTAATGGTTTCATCATCCGGATTTGGACGAAAGAAGAAATTTGGGGATTTAACAATTTGAATGGAAGAACGTAATTCAGGGATATATGGTTGAGGCTGACAAGTATGTTCTCTATCATTTAATTGAATATATTCTTCATTCTTTTCATTTTTAAGCAATTTTGCAATGACATATGCGGTTGTTCCACCACAGGGATAACAGCAAAAATATCCACGAGATGAAAAATTATAAATATAACATAAATTTCGATTATTGAAATCAAAAATTATCAAACGTTTTGCAGTTTTTCCTCCCGGAATTACATAATTTTCAATGATATAATCAGGCTTCTTTAAAATTTTTGGGGATTTTAAAGGTTCAATTTTGGAAGGAATATAAGGTTGAAGTTGGCACACATGTGCCTTCTCTGTTAATTCAACACATGGATTTTCGGGATTTTTTTGGTTAAATCTTGCAGATTTGCTTTGTCTTAATTTGAGGCAACCTGAAATTATGAAAAAATTTTGAAAAATGCCAAAATTGTCGTTGCTTTCGGCAAAAAACTTTGATGATTTTTTTAAAGTTTGAAAATGTTTTATTTAATAACTTTATTTTCGGCATTTTCTTTCGAATTCAATTTGGAATTTTTTTAAAATGTGTTCTTTTTTTTGGCCGAAAAAGTTTGTAATATTTCAAAAATAAAATTAATAATTCCGAAAGGTAATTTTTAAAGAATGTGAAATTTACGGGGCACGAGCCGACAAAAAAAGGAAAACGGCCATTTAAAAAAAATGAAGGAAGGTGTTTTCGTTGCGGGTCCACCTTACTTTCTTTTTCAACTTTTTTTTGCAAAAAAAATTTTTTTTGTTTTTTTCGCGAAAAAAGGTGTCAACTTCTGGAGTTTTTTCCGAAGCCGGATTAAATTCTGAATGTTTTTTTTCTTTTTTAACTTATTCCTCACAACCTAAATGACATTTCTGTGTAGACTCAAAACACGAGAATCAATATAAGCAGATATTTCTCCATCACAAAAACTCGTTATTTTCTATAGTGAATTTGAGTATTAGTACTAAAAATGCTTAGCAAAGATGTTAAATGTAGTTATTTAACATAATACAATGTTTCTTGACATTAATTGAACAACAAAGAATAAAAATATTGATTTTAAACCTTAAAATTGGTCTACGGCTGCTACTTACCGTAATACCACATGTTGCAAAAATATCTTTTTTTTGTCACGAAAACATTTTTTATACCATTTTTAACGTATTATAAGGCTTATGAAGCAGTACTGAAGGTTTTGTATATATAAAAACTAAATTTTGTGACTATTTTGATGCTGGAGGTGGAGTTAGTCGTCAAATTTCAAACATATTTTTAAACGTTTTTAAGAAACTAAAACCTTTTCTGCATGCTTATATAAGTATATGAAATGTATTACAACACTTTTCAACTTCAAATTCATATATAATTGCGGAAAATAATATGCTCGGATTTGCTTGATAGTTTGCACAACAGAAATATCTGCTTATATTGATTCTCGTGTTTTGAGTCTACACAGAAATGTCATTTAGGTTGTGAGGAATAAGTTAAAAAAGAAAAAAAAACATTCAGAATTTAATCCGGCTTCGGAAAAAACTCCAGAAGTTGACACCTTTTTTCGCGAAAAAAACAAAAAAAATTTTTTTTGCAAAAAAAAGTTGAAAAAGAAAGTAAGGTGGACCCGCAACGAAAACACCTTCCTTCATTTTTTTTAAATGGCCGTTTTCCTTTTTTTGTCGGCTCGTGGGGAAATCAAAAAAAGGCAAAACTTTCCTGCCATTTTCCCGAACTTTTGAGTTTTGGCAATTTATTATCCTGATACTCCAATAAAGATAAAAGCTTAATTTTGGTAATGTTTTTAAAGAAGGGCATTTTTGTTGTTGCCAATATTTTATAGACTTTACATACCCGAACATAACCAATAATCTTGTCCCCGATTTCCAATATTATGATAGATATGGCATAAAGTGTGATCTTGTGGATGAAAAACAATTAGTCGTTGCTTTACATCCCCATCACTTGCCCGATATTCATCTGTTTTAAAACCATCAGAAAATACAATATTTGAATTTAAATCTTCAGGAATAAATTTCCGAAGCCCACAAATATGTTCTTTTTGTTTTAATTCTAAATAATCACCATTTTTTTCATCTTTGATAAGTTTCGCCGAAACACAATAATTTTTGTCTTTTTTAAAACAATTATAACAGCAAAAATAGTGGGCATTGTACTTTTTGTATTCAAAACACATGGATGGATCGGTTTCATCAAAGAGCACAAGTTTCTCCACAATTCGACTACCTTTTGTTCGTCGTTTAACAAAATCAAAAAATGGTTTTTTAACAATTTTTGGAGCAGTTTCATAAATATCAGGATTATATTTTATTGGCTCACAAATATGCTGCTTATCACTAACAGTCAAATATTCTTCACCATTATCATTTATGCAAATTTTAGCCATTATTTGATGCTTTTTTGTTACACATTTAATACATTTTAGATGCTTCAATTTTCCATTTTGACCAAATTCATAGCAATGACTTTTTGATTCAGATGTAAAAAGGATAATTCGATCTTTGATAAATCCATTTTCATGCCATTTTACTTTGATATAGCTTTGTTTAGAATGGACAAGATCGCTGTTGTATTTTTCAAAATCATATTTTCGAGGCTGACAAACATGCGCAGTTTTGCTACATTTAACAAAGCTTTTTTCTTTTCTTCTCTCAAAAATTCTTGCAGTTACAGCTGTTCTAGGCTTTGAAATATCACATCCCAAACAAATATAATATTTGTTTGCCTCCATCCAACTATATTCATAACACAAAGTTTTTTCAGAATTTATAAAAATAATTAATCGATTTTTTGAAATTCCATTTTTTGTAAAATTTTTCACTTCGAAATTTCGAATAATACTGTCATTTTTATTCAATGGATTATTAAAAAGGGGGGCTGTTTTTTGTGGCAACTTTCGTTTTCTTGCAAGTCGTCTAAAACTACTTGGAATAAAATAAATGCCATTTAAAAAAATATAAAACCAACTCATTCTCAGTTAAATCAATAATGCCATCGATGTCATCATTCTTTGACATTTCATTGAACAATATTTCATCATTCACTCTGGGCAATAATAATTGTAAAATTTTATTTGCAATATTTCCCAATTTGCTCTTTAATAATTCATTGGCAGAAAGGCTTTTCAAGAATGGCAATAAATGTTGTGGAAAAAAATCATTGTCATTTTTATTATAGCTTTTATCTGAGATACTCTAAAAAAATGCAATTAATTGAAAAATTTATTTACAACAAAAAAATATTTTGTTGACATACTTTAAACTTTTGAATATGTTCAAAAACTTTTACACAAATTTCTTTATTCTGGAAAATTAGAATCAAATCGATCGTTTCTTTGTTTCTTGAAAGCACAGAAATAATGTTCTAAAAAGTTTACTATAAAAAATTAGAACACATTTTTTAATGGCATCAAGTTTTCCAGAAAATATTACATGAAAGAAAAGCAAAAAAAGGGAAATTCATTAATAACTTTTTTATTTCACACATTCATTATTTACAGTGTTGTCCCGGAGACGGCTCCATGGCTCCGAAACCCCAAAAGATGGCACTTTTCCGGTGATATTTTGAGGGCAGTATTCAAGGCCGTATATAGAAAATGATTTCGGAGGGGGCATATCGATTTTGGAAGGGGCACGCCTTTGATCTTTTGCCGCTCCCAACACGAAGCGGCAAAATATCAAAGGAAATTCTCCAGTTTCAGGGGGCACAGGTCCCGAATCCCCCCCCCCCCCCCCTAAATACAGCCTTGGCAGTATCATCTGCTCCAATTAGAGAGTCGCCTCCGACTCCGTGGCTCGGACAACATTGATTATCTCTCTGAACAGCCCCTTTTTAAAAACTTACCCTTTGTTGATAAATTTGTCGATCAAAAGAAAAAGATGTAATTTTAGAATCTAAAAAATATAAACATTTATGCCAAAACCAGAATTCAATAAATACTATTTACCGGTATCTTTTGGCTCAACAATTAATCGTTTTATTGAAGCATTTGAAGTAATCCCGCATCTTCCAAAACATAAAACATTTTGATTTACATCAAATTTAATAAATTCCATGATTAATTTAAAATACGGAAAATAAATAAAAATGAAGATGTTTTTCCTCAAACCTTTTTTTCTGTCATTAAATAAGTCCAAGAAAGAATCGATCAGGTTTTTACATAAAAAAGTTTGGGTAACAAAAAAGAGGAGACAGGCACTCTTTTTTTCTTATTATTGCTGACTTTTTACAACAGTTTAAAACATTTTTTGGCGCCAAAAAAAAATAAAATTATTTTTTAATTTGTTCAAAGAAAAATGAAAGATGACTGTTTATATTTGAGTATTTTCTATTTATTAAATCAAGGAAAAATATAAAAAATGCATTTAAAAAATGTACACCCTAATTTGGACCTTAATCTTTCAAACAAAAACAAAAAATCCAGATGTAAAAAAGAGAGGAGTATAATAAATACATTTATGCTTTAAATTCAAGCTCAAACAATTTTATTACTTAACTTTAAAGCCTTTAAAGTGAAGTAATAAAAATGTAACAATACACAAACATCAAAACTTCCGACCAAAAAAAAGTCAAATTTGCAGATGATTTAACTTTTTCAAGTTTACATTCATTGAAAAATCCTATTAATGAATTTAATATATTATTGATCTGTAAAATTTTTGGAAACAGTATTTAGTTTATTTAATTGCATTTTTTTCTATATTTAATAAAATAATACTATTTTCCAACATTTAAAAATTTAATTTCTGAAATATTTTCTATTTTGGTGCATAGAAAATTTGGATTTTTGCTTTCTTCTTTATTTTGTTTAAAAAATGTATTACTTTGATTTTTTATTGTTTTTTAGTTTGATGCAAAACCGGTTTCCAAAAGAAACCCATAAAACCGCAATTTTGGGAGAGCGATTGCGATTTTTTAAATCACATCCCTAAAAACGTAGAAAAAGAAAAACTTGTTTCTTTGGATTCATTGAAAATTCATGGATTTCATATATCCTTCCTTCCTGCCTCCTTTTTCTTGTTCTAGAATATTCGAAAGATTGTATTTTTTAAAACAAATTAATAAAAGTAAAAAATTACTTATTATTTTAAGTCATTTTTAAAGAATCAAAGAAATAAAAAAAAAGAAGGTTACTTTTTTTTACCTTTTTTTTTGAGGATCCAATTTTTGCGATTGCGATCAAAAAAAGATGAAATTGCGAAAAGGTTTTTTCATTCATTTTCCTTTTTTGCTGTCAACTATTTTTTTCGTTTTGTTTTATGTGAGACAGAAAAACGTAAACAACTTTTTTGTCGTTTCATAAAAAAAATAGCACAAAGAGAAGAGAAAGATTTTATATGTCTTTAGGCCCTAAAAAACACAAGCAAGCCCCTAGACTTTAGGGGCTTGCTTGCTTGCTTCTTTCCCTTCCTTCCTTCCGTTCCGTTCTGTTCCGTCAGTCTATCATCGCTTTGGAGTTGTGGTTATTGCTTTTTTTATTCTTCTCCCCCCAAGTCAACATCCGAGAACGATAACAACAACTTTTCATGTGCCTTATTTTTTAAATCATTTTTTATTTCAGAAAAAAATGAAATAATCTCGTTTCAACAAGCGTCCCAAAACTTTTTTTTTATCAAATTTTTTGATCAACAAATGTGCTTTCTTTTTTTTGGCTGTCAAAGAAATGCCTTGGCTCTTTTATTTTTTTTGATTGGTAAAAAAACAAATTTCTTCATGTTTAAAAAAACGACGAAATTTGGACAACTTTTATGTATTTTTGCGCACCCCCCCTTTTTTTATCTAAAAAGTAGCCAAAAGAGAAATATCATTGAAAAAAATGAAATTAAATGAAAATATATGACATTGCCTAAGGGCATGTGTGATTTGATTTCTATTGTGTTTAAAAAAAATGTAATGTCAGGTGGAATGTCCAATGTTTAAACAACTTCTTTTTTTTGTCGTTTTGTTTTTTCTCGTTTGTAATAAATTTATTTTTGTTTTTTTTTAGTTTTAAATTTGATTATTTGCGTATAAAACACCATATTTTTTTCTGTCATCCGATGTTTTCGATTTTCCATTTTACAACAACTTTTTTTAGGATAGTAATTATTTTTTAATTTACTTCAAATTTTTTCAGACCTTAAAAAAATATTGAAAAATAACAATCTTTGAAAAAATCAAATAATGGATGCCAGTCAAAGTCGCGCTGCTCCAATTCCATTTACAAATGCAGAATTGGAAGGGGCTCGTCGATTAAGGTATAATTTTATTACACTTCCTTATGATTATTTTTTAACCTAAATACATATTTTTTCTTTATAATAATAATTACTAGTAATTATCATCATCTTTCTACAGTATACTTTATTTTTGTCATGTAATTTTTAGAAGCCGTTTATGCGATACATTACCAGATGAATTTGATTCAGAATTTTTTCTTGCTCGTTGGTGGAGAGCTTATAAAGGGGATGAAAAGGCATTGGAGAATAAATTAAATGAATTAATTGAACATCGACGAGCATTTGGGTACAATGAAAAAAATATTCATGAAAAATGTCAAAGTTTAGAATTTGCAAAGAAAACGTTTGAGGTAAAATTTCTTTTCACTTTTTTAGCTACGGTATACTTTTGGATTACTGTAAATCAATACAAGCATAGGTATTAGCAGTGTAGTGAATTATCTCTAATACACACTTCAAATTCAATCTGTGCAATTTTATGGTCCCATTTCTGGCAAAATGTGTTTTAATGCCATGTGGCAAAAACAGTTTTTGATTTTTTTGTTGAAAAAAAGCAAAAAAAAAATGTTTTTTCTCCCACATGGCATTGAAAAACATTTTGCCAAATATCGGACCAAAAAGTTGCACATTGAAATCAACTTTTGGTCCCGCAGCGAAAATTTTTAAAATTATTTTATCTCATTTTTATCTTTTCAGAGATTTGGAATTGGCCAACTTAAAATTGATCATTACAGTGACAATGTTGCAGTATTTGTTCAAAGAATGAAAAATTCAGATTTAAAAGAGATTACAAAAGTGATCCCGTTGAGTTATGTCTGCAATTCATATTTTCTTTTACATGAATGCTTTCAAAAAGCTATTCGACAAAAAGAAATTGAAACTGGAAAACCGGCAGCGGTGGCGGTGATATTAGATTTGGAAGGCTTAAATTTAACTGATTTTATCAATCCTATGTCAAATCCATCAAAGCTTGCTCGATTAGTTGTAAAAATTTGGTCCGAATATTTTAGTGAAAATGTAAGATTTATATTTTTGGGGACATGAAAAATGAAAGATTGGAAAGAATTGATTATTCGGGGGCCCTTTGATCTTTGCACTGTCGTTTGATTGACGTTGCTTTTGGGGAGAAAAAAAGAGTTTTAGAATTGAACAAAAATGAAGAAAAAAATTTATTTAAAAAAATCAATAACAGTTTTTAGATAACCTTGGAGGGTTATCAATTTGTTCATCTTGTGGAAACACTCGGGTAAAACGGGATTGCTAAAAATTAATATAAGTTTTTAAAAAATCTCTGGATCATTTAAAACCTTTAAAGGGAGTGTCGAAGATAGTGAAAAAATATTTACGACAGTTTTCCGTTATTTCAAGTGATGGCGAATGCATTCGTTGCGTGCGGGCGGACAAACTTTTTCATTCCCCATCACTTGCAACGACGGAAAACGTTCATAAAAAGTTTTTTCACTATCTCCGACACTCCCTTAAGGGTGCGCTGAACTGTCCAGTGAAGAAGTGTTCCCCAAAAAATTTTTCCATACTACAATTTTAAAACCTAAATTCTGAGACAATGAGTAAATTTAAACGTTTTCTGTAAAGGGTAAACATAAACTTACCTCATTTTTAAAACATCAATGCAGGGAAAAGTAAAAAAGTGGATTCTGAATCCGTCGGATTCAAAATCCGTGAAAATATGTTCTTCAAATTCTATAAAATTAGTATCATTTTATTCGTCTGGACGAGTAGATTACATTAAATGTAAAAATAGTTGCTGTTAATGATTCTGAATAAAGATTCAAAGTTTAAAAAAAATTTTTTTTCACTTTTTCTTTTTTGGATTTTCCGGCTTCTGAATCCTTTCCAGTAATAATTTTGCATTTAATGTAATCTACTCATCGAGACGAATAAAACGATAGTATTTTTTTAGAATTTGAAGAACATTTTTTCACGGATTCTGAATCCGAAGGATTCAGAATCCACTTTTTTACTTTTCCCTGCACTGACGTCTTAACGATAAAGTAAGTTTATGTTTCCCCTTTACAGAAAACGTTTAAATTTACTCATTGTCTCAGAATTTAGGTTTTAGATTTTGTATTGAAAAAATGTCAAGAAAAGTGTTCTCTCAAATTTTCTCACTGGACACTTTTCTTAGCGTTCGAAGCACCGTGCCCTTTAACAACTTTTTGAACACTTGGGGGTAAAACAAAATTTAAAACAAAATTAATTTGCATATTTTTCCGTACATTATTTTATATATATTATATATTCAGATGATTCGATTATATCTTATGCATCCCCCAGGAATTTTATCAATTATGTGGCAAGTTGTTAAACATATTTGTGATGAAAAAACTCAATCTTCAATTGCATTCATTCAAAAAGTAGAAGATTTACAAAAATGCCTTGATCCAGCAGCAATTCCAGTAGATCTTGGTGGAACATGGCGAGATGATTCTGGTTTTGCAGAATCCCCAGAATCATGCTGTCAAAAACCTCTTCCAATTTCATCCGAAGATTATTTTGATCGAAATCAATGGTGGAAAAGTCATGGCTTCAAAAAAGCTCCCGAACCAAAAACCATAACAATGAAAAATAAATCAATTTTTGAAATTACAAAAGAGTTGAAAGAAGGCCAAATATTATGCTGGGAATTTACAACCAATACCGATTTAGGATTTGATATTGTTCGGATCATCTCAAAATCAGATACTCCAGAATCTTTGAAAGAAAATATTATTATTTCAGAAAATCGTCGATCCGCTGAAGATGAAGAAACTCTTGTGCCAAAGCTTACCCTTACAAGTTTAAAAGTTCCAGAGCATGGCTCAATTATTGCAAAACATTCTGGAGATTACAAAATTCGTTGGGAAACTTATGGAGGCGGATGGTCACTGATTTCAAATAAACTTCATTACAACATTGAAATTTGTAAACAATAAATTTTTCTATTTTTTATGTAAATTGCATATCTTCTTTAAATATTACCGATATACTGTAGAAATTTCATCAATAAAATATTAGAACTTCAAAGTTTTTGTTTTAAATTATTTGTTACCAAAAAAGTTAAGTTAATAATTTTTATCAAAAATGCGAGACTTTTAAAATTTTGAATATTGTATTCAAAAATTGGTTGCATAAATACTGTTTAAAATAAAAGATTTCTAAGCTGAAGCTTTAAACTATTAGATCAATTATAAGTTACGAAATCTTTTTGATCACTGATATCAGTGTAATTTGTTTTTTAAAATCTATTTATTTACATAATATTTCAAAATTAAAACTTTATAACTTTTTGATTATCATTAATATCATATTTAGAAATATACAAATCCACGATTTTCCAACATTTAAAAAAATTTTACAGTAATTTATAAATGTGTAAGCAAAAAATGTATAGAAAAAGTATAAAATTACACACGCTTTTTTTTCGAACTGATTGGCAAAAATGGGATTAAATTTAAAATTTTAGAACAATAACTTGTTGTGGATAGATGTCAGCAACCACTACTATTCAGCTTTTTTGGCGCAAATAATAAACATTCCATTGACTTCAAGAAGATACGTCTGTTTTTCGTCATCAACTAGAAGGCCAGCTTCTCGAAGACAATCCAACATAAATTCTTTTGTAATAAATAAGCATGTAAATTTTCTGCCACCAAATGAGCACCAAGTTTCTTCCCATAATCCGCCCATAATAAAATATCCTCCAGGGATAACTTGTTCAACGACATTTCGAATGGCACTTTGATATTCCTCTTTTGTATTACAGCAATATTCCATTGTAAAGAATGATGTAATAATATCGAATTTCCCTTCAAGATCTTTTCCGCATTGAATTGAAGGTTGTTCAAAACAATTTGCATAAAAGATGTCAACAACTTTGGCCCGGGTTTCGGCTTCAGTTTCAGAAATTTTTGTCCAATCTTTGCCTTCCCGAGTTAGCATCATTCTTAACGCAGCTCCCCAATCAAATGAAGATTCACCATTTTTCCAACGTTGTAATTCTTCACGATTTTGTGGAAGATAATCTGCAAGGTATACTTCATCAACATTGTTTCGGAAACATGCTCCCACATGAATTGTTGGACCGGCACCAAAGTCAAGAAGTCGTTTTCGGGGTGGAAGTCGAGCAACAATTGATGGAAGAAACATAAGAACAAGTTGCATTGCAGGATCTTCAATTTTTGTATAAAAATCCTTAAAATATAATTATATTACTGTAACGGTAATTTAAAGTTTGTTTTATTCGTAAGAACACTTTGCCAAAAATCAGTTTTTTTTTTGATGAAAATCAAAAAGTTTGGCAAAGTGTTCTGAACATCCTTTTTGATTTAAAAAAACTTACAGTCAAGTAAGCATTTGTATCAAATTCAGTATGAAAATGATCTCGAGTATAAATAATTTGTTTTGCCTCATTATTGTTATTATTATTATTACTACTATTCAAATCCAATTTTTCAGCTGGAATACCATTTGAAGATGTCGGAGTAATTGTTTCCATTCTTTCAAGCAATATCCACAAAAATATGTGTGTTTTAACACCCAAGAAAAAAAGTAAGAACTTTGAAATATCAAATTCTATTTTCTTTAAAAGCACGTGTTTGAGAAAAGTATGAGTGCTTTTATATATATATGAGTATTTTTGGATGTCAAAAAGAGATGAGTGAGAAAGATCAAGGTAGATTAAAAGAGAAAGAAGAAAAAAAAGTGACGACAAAAAATGCAGTAAAAATATTTATTTATTATAGTTTTGGGGTGTGTCAAACGACGGATATTTGAAAATATTTTTGGGAGAATAAAACATTCAAGGCGGAGCTTTTTTATATATGTTTTTGCTGCTATTGCTGCTTTTGATGATGATACAATTGTTCTTTCTTTTTTTTTGCCTTGTTTTAAAGGTGCACAACCACCTAAAGGTGGTGCACCTCTGAACTAACGGACTCAACAAAAAAAATGTTTCACATAAAAAAAATTTCGTTTTAAAGCAAAGCTTTGTTGTGCGATAAAAAAGAAGCTTTTGACGCGGATATATATTTTTTTGCGTACATTTTTTTTTAAACAAATATTTTGTTTGTAATTTTTAAAAGGGAAAAAAGAAAGAGAAAGGAAAGGGAAACGAGTGTGGAATGGTAAAAACGTTAAGATTGCTTCAACCACTTGAAATCAAACAAACAAAAAAATATTTTTGTGTTTTATGACTCAGATTTTTTTAAAGACGAAAAAGCAGCAACAAAAAAGTTTTAGTTTACATGAAAAATGATCGATGTAACATTCAACACGTGACACAAAAGATCATGGAGTTATTGAATTTACAAAAATCTTACATTTTAAAAACAAAAATTATCTGTAAAATTCTTTTTTTGCAGTAATTGGTGGTCAAAAAACACGTGCCATATTTTTTTTTATCTTCTTTCTTGACCAGAAAAATTTTAATACATTTTTTCTGAGTTTGAAAATATGATCTGCAAATCCTCCGTGATCAAAGCAAAGTAATATGAACCGAAAATGTTCAAATTTTTAAATTTCAAAATGTCTTTAAAACATTTACGTTAAACAAAAACAAGATTAATTTTTCATTTTTTTTTTTCAAACAAATAGAAAAAAAAATAGTTTTAATCAGTAATTTTTTTAAAGATAGTTACAAACAGTGTTGTTGCGACTCCGACTCCGGAGTCGATGGAGTCGACTCCACATCGACTTCGACTCCGGAGTCGGAGTCGGAGTCACTAATTCCAAAAGATCAAAGAAAAATATGCCGCTTTTCGGAGTCGGAGTCGATAGATTCGACTCCGATCGAATTTGACTCCGGAGTCGGAGTCGATAAAAAATGTCGGGCACAACACTGGTTACAAAAAAAACATAAAAATATTCGATTTAATCATTGATCAATTTATTCAAAAACAAAAATGTTTTTCTCTTCTCTGTTTAGCTACAGTATCCTGCTATCAAAAACAAATTTTTCAAAAAAAACACATTTGTTATGCCATTTTTTTTAAACCCCATTCTTCGAGATTATTATTGAAAAAAAAATAATATCAAATGTGTTTTGTTTTTTGTCACAAAAAAAATAAATCTATTAGTTTTTTTGGCAGCTGATATTTCTTTTTTATTTCTTCCGCGTTAAACTTTTTGGATATCATTTTTTGCACATAAAAAAGAGAGAAATGGCTTTAAACAAAAGTGTAACATCCAAAATCTCTCTCTCTCTTTTTTTCCAATTCATTCAAAAATTCGTTTTTTAATGTTTAATTTTATTGAGTCAAATGGGTAGTATTCAATTGTTTCACAGTTAAAATTTCTAAAAAACCTTTAAAGAAAAAATAGCATTTGTTTTTGATTGGAAAAAAACATTAAAAAACGGATTTATTTTTTATCAAGATCTTAATGTCCGACATTTGACGTTTAATGCAAAAGAAAGAAAGAAAGAAAACCATTAATGTTTGATTCAAAAAAGTTGCAACAAAAAGTGATACAAAAAAATGGAAAATGACAGTCCAAGAATTTTTCGATAGATTCAAATTCATCATTTATTTATTTTTATTTTTTTACTTTTGTTCATCTTTTTACTGAGATGATTTCAGCCACCAGACTTAGGATTGCCTAAACCCCCTGTGGATCTTTTTTTTATTCACAGGAGTACATACAGACAAGGGTGTAAATAATAATTTTCAAACATAGAAATGAACTTAAACCGAAGATTCCAGTATTCCTATGACGCTAATCGTAGAGCAGTCGACAGGGCCGTATGCAGAAAAAAATTTCAGGGGGGGCACAGCGATTTAGGGGGGGGGCACGCCTTTGATCTTTTGCCGCCGCCAACATTAAACGGCAAAAGATCAAAGGAAATTCTTCAGTTTCGGGGGGGGGCACAGATCCCGAATCCCCCCCCCCCCTTAAATACGGCCCTGGCAGTCGACTCTCAAATCTCAAAAATTTTTAGACAATAAAAGTGAATTATTTTTAAACTTCGATATGCTAAACTAAAAACTTTCTATTTAAAATTTCCTGATTAAGAGTAATTGGAAGAACATTTGTACAATATTTCAAAATAATCCATTTTACTCTCTTTAAAGGGGGAGTCCCACCTCAAACAACTTTTCTTACGACCTTTTTTGTCAACGCACAATGAAAAAGAATGAAAAAGTGAGTGCGGTGTTACGCACGCTTTGCATTCTTTTTCATTGTGCGTTGACAAAAAAGGTCGTAAGAAAAGTTGTTTGAGGTGGGACTCCCCCTTTAATAACTATTTTTATTAATCAAGTATCGAAATTATAAAGAATTCTACAGTATATTTTTTTATAAACAAAAAAAATGAAAGCAAAGACACTTAAAAAAATGAATTCTCATTAAACCAATAAATTTGGTGACACTAACATTAAAGTTCATTTTTTCTTCGCTTAAGCGCAATTAAGTAGGCGTCAAATGAATTTATTTGTTTTTTAATTTATTTTTAACTTTAATTTTGCTTTTACCATCAATTGATCAATCATCCCGCTTAAATTTGCCCTGCATTTTTTTATTTAAAGAAACCGCTTTCAATTTATATAAATTTTGACAGCCATTTTTTCTTTATTTTTTTAAAGCTTTAATTTTTAAAATTTTGCAATTTTCTTAATTTAAAAAAATATTACACAAAATTTTTTAAAAAAAAAATTGAATTATTTTCATTCATTTTATTGAAAGTTGATTTAAAAAAGTGTAAAAAAATAAGTCCAATTTTCTTTATTCAACAAAAAATGGGCATTGAAAAATCACTTTTTTTTAAAAAAGAAGAAGACAGCCAACATTTGGTTTCCTCATTTTTTTTCGGGCATTTTTGCAATTTCTTTGCTACTGCTGCTTTTTTTTGACCGATCACTTACTTCATTTTTATTATTACAAATATTTTCATATCTTTTTTTTTTGCTTTAGAAAAAGTTTTTTTTTTGAAGTCAAGTGTAAAACAAAAACTCGTGTGTGAAGCATGTCATAGATCCATGCAAGAAAGCAAGAAAAGCAACAGTTTTAAAAATATTAAGTCAAGAGGAACACAGAAAAAAAAAGCAATCAGTCAATTTTCGAAAGAAAAAAAAAAGAAGAAAGAGTTAAGTGCAGCACCAGTAAAAAATAAGAAAAATGACGTAAATTATTTTGATTTTTGACTGCTGACAGAAAATTCAAGAAAAAAAAAGATGAAAATGTTTCAAACTTTTTAAAAAGCTTCTTTCTTTTTAAAAGTGGATTGGTTGCTTCGGGGTTTAAAGTGGTGCACGCGTTTTGGCAGAATCATTATTGTCAAAGTTTTTGAAAATTTTCTTTAACAATAAAAAAGAAGATTGTGTTTTAAGCTTTTGACTTTTTTTAAAATAAAATTAATCTTTGAACGAAAAGATCTCTGCGTAAGACCAAGAGTCAAAGATAAAAATAATTACAAAAATTTAATTTTTAAAAAATTGCTGTATAAAAATGAATGATGATATTTTTTGGGCTATAAAAATTTGTTAAAAACAATTAATTTAAAAAAAGAAACAAGCCTCTAAATTTCCAAAATATCTTAATTTCGGTTTTTTCGATTCTTTATAAATCCATTTTTATTTCCAGTTTCTATTACAAATTAGAAAAACATTTATTTTTTTATATAACGCTCTTTTTTTCATTTTCGAACACCTAGGGAATCGATTAAGGGACTCAATACGAGTCTATATTAATAATTTCAGGATCTTTGACCATGTAGAATCAATTTGCCGTCAATTTAAAATTACAAGAAAATTATATGTCTTATAAAACTTTTTTTTTCGCACGAGGCCTGGCGGTTTCTGTCACCTCAAACAATGCGTAATTATGTGACCTTTATTTTGGTATATGAATTGTGTTGGTTGCCCAACGGGAACATTTTTTTTTCTTTGAAAAACCATCAAAATTAACATCTCCAGCATCAACAAATAGATATATTTTGTGAATAATATAATATATAGTGTAACAAATAAAAAAATTTAATCAACAGCCTTTGGTAAAATTGGGGAAAAGTTCTCTCTTTTTTGAAAATTGCGTCACTTTTTTTACACCCGATCCGGGCTTGAAAAAAGGGCTGAAAAGGCCGGCCTGGTTTTGCCTCATTTTTTTTGAATATATTAAAAAAAAATTTTATATTCCAAAAACATTAAATAATCCGCCATTCGGTCAAGATTCTTTTTGATAATAGTATTATAAAAAGGATATAAAAAAAAACAAAATTATCAGCAAGTATAAAAAGTATGCTCAATATATTGTTCAAAAATATGTACTTCTACAAAGTGATATGAGGCTTCGGCCCGGCCGGGCCGAAAAATAATGAGCCGGCCTGGCCGGAAAAATTGCGTCTTTTGCTAAAAAAAATTACTTTAATTTAGCAGTAAAATTGAAAATTACTGCTAAATTTTAGATTTAGAAATTAAAAGTCATATTCTTTAAATGAAAAAAGGTTTTAAAAAAAGCGCCGAAAAAAAAGAATTTTATTATTAAAAAAGCGTTTTTAAATGAAATTTTATTCCCGAAAATACCTGTCTTTTGCCAAAAAAAATTACTTTAAGTAATCTGTTTTGTTACCGTTCTACGCCACGAGGAGGCAACAGGTTATGGTAGAACACCCCCCCCCCCCCCCCAAAAAAAATAACTTACATTTAACCAATAACAGCGACAATAACAGCGACAATAGCAGCGACAATAGCAGCGACAATAACAGCGACAATAACAGCGTCAATAACAGCGACAATAACAGCGACAATAACAGCGACAATAAGGTCCGTCAACCAGAATAAAGGCTCGTCAACCTGAGGCGTGCACTGCCCTACCTACCTCGCTCCAAGATACAGCTTTATGTGTTTCCAAACTCTCAACCGGTGGGCCCCCCAGTATAAGAGTTGTCGAACACAACCGCTGCACTTTTCGCTTCTGGCGTAAAGAGACTGGCGGATTTGAGTATATATATATACGAGTATATGCTACCAAATTAGCATATCCATTACATTCTCATGGGAAATTTCTCATGAGAAAAAACTTGACAAACTAATGTTCGCAGCGAAAATATGCAAATTTCTAAGCTGCAAATCTTATCTCAAAAATGATCTTTTTTTTATCACCACCTTCAAAGTAATATTTCATAAAGATCTTGAATTATAGGTCAAATCGCAGTCGGGCATATGTCAGTTGGGCAAATGATAGTCGGACAAACGTCATACAATCTCAAAAAGGTCTTGATTCAGGCATAAAATGGTCTCGAGTAAAAATTCTCTGAATGAGGGTTTTTTCAAAAAGCATTCTTTTCAAACATCAGAATTTCCTTAAAGAAAATTTTTATGTAAAACCTATATTTTTTTCAGGTTGAACCCCTACCATATACCGATGAACCAGCTACTGAAGATATTGGAGTATTTGAATCACAAAATGTTGTGTTTAGTGGTTGCTCGGTGACTTCTGAACATGGACGTGGTTTAGTTATTCAAATTGGAAATAGTACAGTAAATTTTTAATTCAATCCAAAATATACATATTTGCATTTTTCGAAATATAAGAAATTAAATCATTGGTTTTTTTAGTATCAGAATAAAGTTCAAATGTAAATACATCAATAACGACCGTAGTTGGCTCTAAAGATTCTTTAACAAAATGTTCATCAACGACAAGACTTTTAATGGTTTTAAATCCAGTTGAATCATCGGATTCAAGAAAGCATGCAACGGGAGGCCCACCATCATCTATCTGAAAATTATTCCAGAATAGAAAAACAAAAGACATAATAATTTACTCAAATTTTAAAAGTTTTTGAAAAAAAAAAACGTTTAAAAAGCAAAGTAAAAAAATAAATGGCAGTGGGCCTCCAGCTTGAAAAAAAAAAGTCAAAATTTGAAAAAACTGAAAATTTCAAGTATTTGAGGATGCACCAAAATGAAGTTTTTGTGATTTGTATTATCAATAACATCCATAAACAATCATAAAAAAGCATTTTCAGCGATGTTATTAAAGAAAAACATTGATTTTTAGAATATTTTTGCCTGCATTTTGACCATGTTTTTAAATAGCCAGAAAATGAAGATTAATGATTCATAAAAGTTGAAATATTGCTCAAAAATCATAAACATGCTATATTTTATCCGACAAATCTCAAAAAGTTGATATCTATCAATATTCTTAAGTTTTTAATACCATGAAAATTGGTCAAAAGTGGATGAAATTAAAAAAATCGGGAAAAATCGGTTTTGACCTTCCGTCATTTTTTGTCGACTAATTTTAGTGTTGTTGCATATATTTTACATAAATAATACTCTTTTGACTTAAACCATTGAGAAAAAACCTAGTTTTTGTGATACTTTTATGTTGCACTATTTTCAGAGTTTACATCGACCGCATATTTCGAAATCGCTATCAAAAAATCTCAAACTGTCCCAGGAGGCTCTACTAACATGGTATTCCATAATGCAAGTCACCAGGAGTCGATGCCTGCCACCATTAAAAAAATATATCTATTTGTTGATGCTGGAGATGTTAATTTTGATGGTTTTTCAAAGAAAAAAAATGTTCCCGTTGGGCAACCAACACAATTCATATATTAAAATAAACGTCACATAATTACGCATTGTTTGAGGTGACAGAAACCGCCAGGCCTCGTGCGAAAAAAAAAGTTTTATAAGACATATAATTTTCTTGTAATTTTAAATTGACGGCAAATTGATTGTACATGGTCAAAGATCCTGAAATTATTAATATAGACTCGTATTGAGTCCCTTAATCGATTCCCTATACAAATTTGGAAGTATATACGATTCTTGATTTTTCAAGGTATACGGTAACTGGGTTACGGTCACGAAATTTCAGGAGACTCGAAACCCTCATCAATCTCATTTTTGGACCAAAATTACCTAATACGCAAAGTTTCAAGTCCATACCACCACTTTAAAAAAGTCGTGTTGAACAAATGTTCAAAAAGTGCTCATTTTGAAAAAAACGCGTTATATTAATGAAGTCAGTAATATTTGTATCCAAGAAAATGTAAAGCCAAAATAATTTATTAATTCATTCATTTTTGACTCATTCGAATTGGTTTATACGTTGGCCGAAGAACATCAAATGAGCATACAAGGACATCATCAACGCTCATAACTCCTGCCGCATTGTCAAACTGAAAAAGAAAGTAAAATAAATTACAAATTTTTAAAACTTAAAAATCAAACTTCTCCACAATAATGTGGTGCAGAAAAAATTGTAACCAATTTTCGGCTTGCAAAAAATTCATATCCATCTTGAACAACCTAAAACTTAATATTTGCATAAATACAGTAATCAATTAACATTTAATGAAAAGAATATACCTGATGAGCCCTTGCAACAAGATCAATATCCATTGTTTGACAAAATGTTTTTACAATATCCGCTCCAAAGACATAACTAACTCCTCGAGTATTTGCCTGCCACCCTTTTACCCATTTATCTGGATCAGACCAAAGTAAATCACTAAAATTATATATATATATAAAAGTATTGTTACAGTAATCTACAGTATCCCCCCCCCCCCCCTCGATAAATTTCATACATAGCAATTGAAGGATTTGGTGGATCAATTGGGCGAGTAATTTTTCGAATTTGATTCCAATTTGTTAGTTGTGGGCTTAAGCCACCATGCATACCTATAAAAATAAAAATAAATATTATTAATTAAAAATAGCAAAATTAACAGCAAAAAATCGAAAAAACCAAATATTTAAATAACTTACAAAAAATTTTACCAGCAATTAATGCACACATTGGAAGACAATTAAAAACATCCTAAATGAAATATATATAATTCTTACAGTAATCTTTTAATGTAGGATATAGCTACAGTATATTTGTATATACTGTATAAATACTTACTTGAAAAACTTGCCAAAGTCGAACAGAATATCGCCGAAAACATTCATCATAAAATCCATAGGCTCGATTAATTGCTGCACATTCATGATTACCTCGTAGCATAAAAAAATTTTCTGGATATTTTACCTAAAAATTCTTATATTACTTCAAAAGAATACAGTATGAAATAATTAAAATTGAGACCTTATAACAAAGAAGCAAACAAATTGTTTCTATATTTTGTTTTCCACGATCAACATAATCCCCTAAAATTTAAAAAAGAAGATGCCTGTAATAATGGTAATTAAATAATTAAATTAAATTATATAAAAAAAAGAAGGAACACGTGTTCGAAATTGAAAGAAAAAAATACTTTTTTTTCACCCTTTAATTGCTTTCTAAAACAAATTTCTGATGTTTCCATATAAAAAAAAGGAAAGGTCAAAAAAACAGCAATGACCTACTTCAATAAAAAGAATTTGTTTTTTTGGGTTCGAAAAAAACAAAATCGAATTAAAAATAAATTTTGTAAAAAAAAAGTTTGCAAAAAAAATGTAAGATTTTTATTTTTAAAAAAAGTTGGATGATTAGGAAAGAGATAATTTTTAGGGTCAAAAAATGTTCCATGAAGCATTTTCGTGGTAAAAGTGCTCGTCGTTAAATGGAGCTGACGATTACGTACTTCTTGTTATTTTTGGGTCTCACAATGATTCATTAACCAAAACGTTGGAGCATTCATGACCCTGACTATCAGGGTCAAAATAAAAGTGCGTAACCGTCCGCCAGCTTTAATAATGCGATTATTTGCTTGTTTTGGACATTTCAAAAATATGTATATATTATAAGCTCAGAAATAAAATCAAAAACTAACCCAAGAAAATATAATTTGAATCAGGAGGAAACCCGCATCGATGAAAGATTCTTAAAAGATCACCATATTGTCCATGAACGTCTCCGCACACTTTTATTGGTGGTTCAACTTCAATCATGATTGGTTGTGCCAAAAAAATAGTTCGAACTGTATTTAATAAAGTAAAAATTTCATCTTCCGGAACACATTTTGTTAGAGTTTGACCCGTTACAAGTCCAACAGTTAGTAAACGATCAATAAGATTATCCAATTGCAATTCCATCCAAAGTTAATTGAAATTAAAGCAATATCTTTTCCCAGTCAGAATAGCAAAAAGATGAAAGAAAAAAATAAGATTATCAATGAAGGTTTGAAAAAATTTGCATAATTTTGTGACAAATTTATTTTATTTTTTTGTTTTCATTATTATTCAAATTATAATTTTGTTATTTTTTATCACTGATCATCATTGTGAGTGATGATAATTACCAACGTTATTAAATTATAAACATCGGTTGTTGCAAAAATTTGAAAATAAATTTTAACCCGAACATTTTTTTTGCCAGCTTTTATCAGCAAAAAATTTCTCCATGCAATATCATTTTTCTATTAATCTTTTGCCGTGATTGTATTGAGGGGGGATAATTGACTTACACGTGTATGTATGCCCTCCTTCTCCCCGTTTTTTTGGGGTTTTGATACTTCTCAACAGTCCCTTTTTTCCAACAAACTTTAATCTTAAAAACAAAGACCAAAAAAGTAAGTATTTAAAAAAAAAATTACAATGTAGTAAAACTTTTTGCAACCTAATTATTATGATTTAAATGGTGCTAAATTGACACTTTTATGTCTTTCCCCCCTCCCCCCAAGGTCACTCATTTGTTCTTTTTGGATTCTGATTTTTATATAATATCTTTCAACAAAAAGGTTGCTACATTTTTGTAAACTTTATATATAAATATATTTATATTACTTAAAGTTCCATGTTCCGCATAATTTAAAATTTTGTAAAAAAATATGGTTAAAAACGTTATTCAACGAAAAAATTATCATTTTTTAAAAAAAAATTGGACTCTAAAAAGAAGAAACTTTGAAAAACGGGCGTCTTTTTTTACTTTCTTTCATCTCTCTTTTTTTTCGATTTTTCCGGTTTCCGGAATGGCGCCATTGAAACCGGTCTTGGCTCAAAGATCTTCTTTTTTTTCTTCTTCTTTGTATTTGAAGTTAATAATCACATATTTTAACGTTATTATTGTACTTTTGCACTATGAATTTTTGATTTTGTTACACTTTGCCAAACACATTTTTTAAAAAATTTTTAGGAATTTTTTTTAAATTTTGTGTAAAAATAAAATTTTAAAAATAAGTAAAAAAGAGGCAAGTTGATTATTTTCAATAGATAGCCCATGATATTAGCAATCTAACGATACCTCATTGATCTCAGATGATAAAGGTTTGATCATTTGTCGTTGATTCAACGATGCTGCATAACAAAGTTTTTAGTTTAAAATCCTTAAAACTTTGCGATTCGGCTGATTTTAATGTTCATTTTATGTCTATATTCTTCGTAAATGCATATATTTTGATATTTTCACAGCAGAATGAAAAAAGTTCTTGACTTTATATATAATTTTTCAAGAATCATATATATATACAAATGTTTGCTTCATTTTTCAGTTGATAAGTTGTTTGTACACGTCAAATAGACATCAGTCGATCTGAAAATGATATAAATATTATTAATTAAGTAAATAAAAAAGCTTACGTGAAACATTATCCGTCTATTTTACGTCAGATTGACGTACATTAATATTGTTAATTTATTAATTTTGAAAACAAAATTTTTCTTCAAAATCTTTTTTTGTTTATCATTTTTGCCGCCAAGTCTGCTTGATATTAAAAAAATCAATTTGTTTGTTGTTTTTGCCAATGCAGAGGTCAGAAATTTTTTCTTCAAGTGTCTCTCAAGTATGGTCTTTGAGGTGTACTTTGATGAGTTTTATCGTAAAATGATTTTTTTATATTTTTTTTCGAAAAAGCCCGCTCAAAGAGGAACTCATGTATCATTCTTTTTAATTTTTAAATTAAATTTTTAAAAAAACAGAGTGGAGACGTGTCTGCACCGCAATATCTTGAGGGCAGCATTTTAGGTATACTAGAAAGAAAGATTATATAGGGCAAAACAGCAAAAAATGATTTGTTCAATATTCATACCAGTTTGGGCAGTAAACATAAACAGCAAATAAGCTTGCATTGATACTTTTTTCTTTTATTTACTTAAAAAATATGTAATAACGTTAAGGCTCTTACATTTTTTCGAAAAATTATATATAAAGTCAAGAACTTTTTTCATTCTGCTGTGAAAATATCAAAATATATGCATTTACGAAGAATATAGACATAAAATGAACATTAAAATCAGCCGAATCGCAAAGTTTTAAGGATTTTAAACTAAAAACTTTGTTATGCAGCATCGTTGAATCAACGGCAAATGATGAAACCTTTATCATTTGAGTTTAATGAGGTATCGTTAGATTGCTGACATCATGGGCTATCTGCTGCAAATAAAAAAGTGTCCCTTTTTTACACATTCATAAAATTTTATATTTACCCAAAATTTAAAAAATAATTTCTAAAATTTTTTGAAAAATTTGTTTGGCAAAGTGTGGTTTTGCCAAATAATTTATAGTGCTTTTGCAACATTAATGACGTTGCATCACTTTTATTTTTTTTGGAATCCTTCGTTTTTCTCTTTTTCAGTTTTTAAAAAAATTATTTATTGTGATATTTTTTCTTTTTAATTTCTTGAAAAAAAATAAATGCAAAGATTGACCTGCATTTCCGGTCAATCAAAAACTTTGCTGCAAAAAAAAGTTGAGCAAAAAAAAGGGTAAAAAGAATTAATAGACACCAATGTTAATGACCTTCGGCACCGCCTATTTTTTTTAAATTATGACCTTGGCTGTAGTTAGTTAGAAGGGGGGACGGATGAAGGCTTAATTGAGAGAAGAATGAAAAAAAATGCTTTTAAAAGGGCCTCCAAAATTTGGGATTCCTATGAAAAATTTTGTTGAGCCTTTTAAAGTTGTTTAAAACTTTTTTTTTTTTTAATTTTTAGAGTACTGTATTTTTGAAATAAATGTTATTATTTAACTTTTAAAATTCTAAAAGTCTGTAAATTTTGTTAAAGATTTTATTGTTTTTTTTTGCTTTTATATAAAATCTATCTGCTTAACAAAACAAACCTTTGAGTTTTATACTTAAATTTAAAAAACAACAACAATTTTTGATTTTTCTCAAAAAAAATTCTATCTTAATCTTAATCAAAACTCATGGTCTAAAAAGATCATTCATAAAAAAAGCTGTCAAATCAAAAGCCTTCTTGACATCTCATTTCCGGGCATATAAATTTTAATCTTTTTTTTAAATTAAAAAATCAACCTTTATCACCCCCTTTTTTTTCACCTTTAAGCAATCAAGAATGAAAGTTTTTTGAATCTTTCATTTCAAAAAAAGCAAACAAAAAGTTTGAAAAAAAAAGTCAAAGGGGTAACACAATAAATAAATTCAACAACTGCCCTTTCCTCCCAAATGCCTGTTTTTTTTTTATTATTATCTTTCTTTTTGGTTTTTTTTTTGCAGGTTAAATTAAACGTGCCATTTGTTTGAAAAATAAAAGTTGATAAAAAAAATCAATCCATTTTGTTTTTGAAATTTTATAAATATCAATCTTCTTTTTTTTCAGCGTTGCTTTCCGCAATCATTCTTTTTGGGCCCCTTCGAACTTTGTCGATATCATTGTTCTTCCTTTTTGCTTGAAAGTGATAAAGATGAATTTTATCATTGTTTTTATCGCTTTTGTAATTTCACAAGCTTTTGCATGTCGACATGGTGGTGGTACATTTATTAATGGACAAGAATGGGTATGTTTTTGGTCGAAAAAATGTCATGAAAAAGAAGTTTCGAAAATCAAAAATGATAAAATTGTTTTTTCGTTGCAAGACTTAATAAACTACTTAAAAGATGTAAAAAATCTCGACTCGAACCGGATGAACGCATAAAATTAAGGAATCAGGTTCACTTTTTCTTTTTACGAAATTTCTATCAATGAATCCTCCTCCTTTAACACTCTTTTAAGCATATATATATTTTAAGAAAGAACGAGATGCTTTCATTATGAAATGTACAATTCATGAAAATGGTTCATGGAAGACAGAAGTTGTTGCATGTTTAGCCCCAAATGGAAATAAAATTCCCATTAATTCATCCCTTGATGATGGAAATGATCAATGGAAGTGTTCAATGAATGAACGGGGAATGGTCACCCTTGTTCAAGGGGCAAATCCAAATGCCAAATGTGATGGACATGAAGTTGGATCAAGATGGCAAGAAAAATCTTTTGAACTTGAATGTCTTTCGGGTGGAATTCGAAAGCTTCGATCTTGTGTCACCGAAGAAGGCCAAAGAATTCCCGTAAATGGCTCCAAAGAAGTTAATGGCTTTGTTCTCGTCTGTCAATCCTTCCCAAATGGCACTGTCTCTTTTCATGGCCAAAAATCTATTAAAGCCCCAAAAGTTTTTGGTGACTCTCAAACGGTCGTAAAATGCAGTGATGAACAAAATGGTGATCGAAATGTTGGAGAATTTTGGATTGAAAATCATCGATTCAATAAAACTTGCCGTGCCAATGGTGCCGTAGAAGTTGTTAATTGCATTTCAAAAGATGGCGTTCAAATTCCTCTTAATCGACAAATCGTTCAAGATGGATCTCGTTATACGTAAGCTTTTCGGAATTTAATAGCTATAAACAAATCAGGGCAAAAAATGATAAAGATGGATATCCATATCCAAATCCAAAAATTTATTTTGTTTTTACTTTTTTCGTTCTAAGATGAATACTGGACAAAAAAAATTCTTAGAGAGAGCTGTGTCCTATTTTAATTTTTGTACATTCCTAAAAAAGTCCCAGACAAAATAATTTTTCGTTCTTGTTTCAAAAATGGGCGTGTTTCGGTCACTTTTTTTTTCTTTTCTCAATGTCCAAGGTTGCCTCAATTTTTGTACCCAAAAGAGAAATGTCTCTGCGGGAGATAAACGTCAAAGAAAAAAAATGAATGTATTCAATCACGGAAAGACTTTGTTCTTATATATTTTTTGTCACCCTTTTTTTAACTTTTTAAAATTTGGAAAAAAAAATATCACACGTTCACATTTTCTTTCTTTTTTGCTTTTTCATTTGTGTGCTTATCAGTGACCTTTAAAAAAAATTTAAATATATATATAATTCCTTCTAATAAAGCAGCTTTAAAAATAGCGCTCTTTTTTTCTAAAAAAGGCAAAAAAAAGTTTGGGAAAAAATGAAAGCAAAAAAACAGTAAATAATTTAATTTCATCAACAATATTTTCTCTTTTTTTTCAGATGTGAAATGACTAAACAAGGCACCATCCGATTCTCCGCTGCTCCAATTGATGAAAAAAAGAAGAAAATGCTTCGTAAATTTTTCATTTGAAAAAATTTATGAGAAAAAAAAAGAAAGCTTAAAAAATAATCTTTAATTTTTTTAAAAAAACAAAAATTTTTATTTCTTTAAAATAATTAAGTGTTTGGTCTCACATCTCTGTTTTTTAGTTTAGTTATTTTTCTTAATTTTTTAACTACTTTTTTTTATACTACTTTTATTATTATCCCGTTGATATTAAAACCTTTTTAATATACAATTAATAACAAGTGAACATGCAAAAAATATATCTTGACGCGAAAAGACGCATGCGCGCCCTTTCGCGTCAAGATATATTTTGTTTGTTTCAAGTTTTTAAACAATTAAATATACTAACTTCTTCTTTTTTTTACTTACATAAAACCACACGAAAAAGAACAGCTTATTAAAATATTTTTTTTAAAAACTGTTTTTTATAAAAACTAAAGCCCAGAATTGCAATTTTTTTATGAAAAATTTCTTTTTTAAATTTCAAAAAAAAAGATTTTTCATATTTTTCAAATGTTTTATAACTTTTCTTTTGTAATACGTTTCGAAAAGAATAAATAAATAAATAAATAAGACACACATATTTTTCTTCATCACTCGGGAACGGGAATTCATAAAAATAGAATTACACGCAAAAATATTAAAAGTTACAGTATTTTGTCAATTATCTGTATTAAACAATTAAAGGTTTTTTGTAAATATTATGAAATGATGGACCAGTTGTTACGGAAGTTTGAGTTGGATCAATAATTTCATATTTAATACTGTAACCAGAATCTTGTCCATTTCCATCAGATTTAAATTCAAGAAACATATACGATTGGGTTGAATTGTAGGTAGTTTCAGGGACTTGTGTACCACTCATACTAGATAAACTTGATTGTAAAAATATATTGATAAAAAATGATAAACAACGTGTTGTAGGCCTTAACTTACTCCATAATTAGTGTGCCATTATTGTCAGTACCATCGTAAAGTCTTAAATGATCACAACATGCTTCAGTGGCAAATGTTTCAATGATTAAAGTTACAGTTGTTCCAGGGTTTCCATTTCCAATTAAATATCCGCAATTTGCATTTGGTGGATAATTGAAGGGAAAACCGGGGGAAACGACAACTCCATTGGGGTCCGTAAAATTTGAGGAGCATTGATTTTCAATAAATCCCGGATCTGAAAGAGTGACTAAAATCTATTTTTTATAGTGTTCAATAAAAAAAAAGAAGTTTGGAAAATATTTAGGGATTTTCCAGATTTTGACTTGTCACCAACAAAAAATCAGAAAGTGTGAAACCCCTCAACCCCGAGGGTTAATGGGTTTTGTCAAATTTTTTTCTTTGATGTTAGGCCGCACCTCAAATTTAGCCCGATCTCGTCCTCCCTTAAAAATGCTGACATCAGATCTAAACAATTCCTAGAGATGTTTTTGTAACAAATTTATTCAAAAAAAAAATGTCGTTAAATGTTTGTGAAAATTTTGTCAAAACTTTGTGTTCACAGATTTTTTGTTTGTACAGGCTTCCACTTGCTACGGTACAAACAAAAAGTGATAAAAAAACAATAAAAAAAAGTTATGCTTTTATCAAAGAATTTTTGTTTGATTGCATCACTACCGTATTCTTAACCCCCTCAAAAAAATCTTTGTTCTATTGATCTCTCTTTTTTTTCAGTCATGAATCATTCGCCACTATCATTCGCCACCACAAAACATGAACCAAACCTTTATTTTTTGAAATGTGTGTTTTATATTGCAATTTTTAGAAGGAGCAAAGCAACAAAGGATTAACAAAAAAATGTGAAAGAATAAAACCGGAAAATTTGAAGCGGATTTTTTACGCAAAAAAAGAAAGAAGATGGTTGACTTCAAAAAAATGTTAAATAAAAAACACCAGCAATTAATTGCTTTTTAAAAAAAAGAGAGATATCAAAAATATGCATACCTTCAACGGCATCAAAAACAGCAAAAAATCCTTGATAATTAAAATTTCCATCTGAATGAAAGTGAATTTCCATAATATTTGTTGCATTTGTGGTTACAATTAAACCAGTTTGTTTGCCGGAAACTCTAAAAAACATGTGTTCTCGTTTAAATATTATATTAATTTTTAAAATGCTTTGAAGGAGGGGAACGGTTACGTACTTTTTTTTGCAAGGCCCTGACAATCAGGATCTTGCAAAAGAGCTTTATCGGATGAATTACTAAATCGTCGCAAGATCCAAAAATTAAAAAAAAGTACAAAAATGTCCTCTCCCTTTAAGGATTTACCTTTGTAAAACATTTGTTTCATCTTTGTTAATTCCTTCATAAATTGTTACGAAATCACAGCATTCTTCTGTGTCAAAAACATTAAAAATTACTGAAACTCGCTTTCCCATTGGGACCTAAAACATTATTTTTTGTAAATTATTTTAATTTTACAAGGTTACTGTACAAAAATTTTGGCAACTTGAAAATGAATAAAATTGGTTAATGTGAATCTGTAAAACCAAATGTATCCCAAAACGTACCGTAATCAAATATCTGCAATCTGCACTATTTGGATATTTTCCAGGAAAACCTGGAGTTTCAAATTTTCCAGTTGTTTGATTATCATAATTAATTTGTGGACATATAATATCCTTTTCAACAGGGGGCACCAAATTTAAATACGGCTTTTTTGTATTCGCATTATTTTTGTGGAATATCATCTTTGAAGTTGTAAATCCCAAAAATGCAATAAATAAAAGAAAAACGCTGATGCTTAAACTTTTCATTTTTTTAAGTTTTAAAAAAAATGAAAAAAGTTTTAAGCGTTCCTTAAAAAAATATTATCAAAGTGAATCTTTTTTTTTGAAAAAAAAAATGTTTCACTGTCACCAATAGAATGGAATGGAATGGGTGAAGGTAGTGAAGAAGTGGTAATACAAAAGAATGAAGAAATGAACTTTTATCAAACAAACACACAAAAAAATATAATATTGAGAATATTATTTATTGTTTAACGGCAGACAAGGTGGAGCAGCAGCTTTGCTTTTCCTTTTTGTTGAATATGAAAGTGAGTCCTTTTTAAGCTTCTTTTTTTAACCTTTATTTCCGCATTTTTTATATATTTTTTTCAAAAAAAAATTGTCATAAATCAAACAAATGATTTTGACTTTTTTTTTGCTTTTTGCTTTGGTTTTACTTATTTGATGCCTGCCATAGATGGGGGGAGGATTAACGCGCTTTTATTGTTGATGATCCAATGTTTGACCTTCTTTTTTTTCATTGAATATATTTTTTTGCTGCTAATTTTTTCAACCTTTTTTTCCCCCCAAAATTTTTGACAGGTGTTCAAATTTTGGAAGTAGAATTTTTAGCAAATCTTTTTATTTTTTTCAACCCTTTGTTTAAATGCTTGAAGAAAAAAGTAAATAAATTGTTAAAACTTTTTTAATATTTGTAAATAAAAATTTTTAATAAATTTCATTAGTTTCCTACCCATGAAAATGAATAAAAGAGAAATTTTGTGTGACGTCAATGAATAGTTTTGCCATTTTTTCGTTGGTAAATAAACTTGAACAAATGTTCTACTGTAAGTTTAAATTTTATGATCATAGATTAGGCATGGCACGGGCAGACTAAGGCCGGGCTTTTAAGCGGGCCCAGGCCAGGCTGGCCGAAAAGTCAACGGGCCGACCCACAAAAACTCGGCCCGGGGGCATTTAACTTAATATAATATTATTATCATAATTAATTTGTGTTTTGACATTAAAGGAGATTCGTTAGTTGATGCATTGCGAAATTTTCTCTTTTTCAAATTATAAGGCGTTTCCCGCATTTTTATCGGAGGCTAGAAACTTTTTGAGATTTCGCAATGCATCAACTAACAAATTTCCTTTAAATTCGTGAAAATGCCAAGATCAAAATTTCGGGAAATGGCGGAAAATTTCCAAACTTTTTTGCCGCCGCCAACACGAAGCGGCAAAAGATCAAAGGAAATTCCTCAATTTCGGGGGGCACATGTCCTGAATCCCCCCCCCTAAATACGGCGTTGTTCTTGGTCCCCCCCCCCCCCTCATTGACCCCTGATCATATCAATCATATGATCAGGGGTCAATGTTTTGTTTTTTTTTTATTTACAACTGTTAGAGATTTCTTCAAATTGTTTTATCTGAGCTACAAAATAATTGTTTAGAGCTTTTTTGAACGAAAAACATGACCAAGAAATGTTTTTGATTACCCGTTTATTTGCGTTTCACTAGTTATGACTCATATAAGTCATAACTAGTGAAAGGCAATATCCATTTAATCCCATTGGAATGATACGATATATCAAATCCGATAAAATTTTTAAACTGACATTTTTTTTATTGTTTCATCATTTGAAAATTTTTTGACGAATTTAAATAGAAATTAATGAAAAATTTTTGTCATGAACGTTTTTTGACCCCTATGTGTTACCATTTTTTGGACAAAATTTTTTTATATTATTTTGGCCCGACTCAATAATCCGATAATCCGATCTGCGCGGATTAAGCTGATCGATCCAATCCGATAAAATTTTTGGACCGATTTTTTATCCGAACACCGATATATTGGATGTCGGCTCGAATTGACTTTCACTAATCATAACATCGCGTAAAATTTGCCGACTTTTTTTAGAGTTATCAGTTTTTCTTTTAATTTTTTAAAAAAATTTTGCTATTTTATATTTCCTTTTCTTTCGTCAATAAAAATGTTGATAATAAGAAAATTATGTTTTAAATCAAAAAACAATGCATATACTTTTTTTTATTGTTTATCAATTCTCTCAAATAATAATGACGTCACAATAAATATTGGAATTTTAATAAAAACAGAAAAGTTCAAACATCAAAATCCAGGTAAAAAAAATGTTTTGCACTTTTTTACCCCAAGCATCCCAAATCAAAAAACACCGCTAAAACTTTGTTGTTGACATTCCAGAACTTTATATATATATTTTTTTCAAAAAACTTTTTTCACGGAAGTATTTTTTTCGAAGCAAAATTTATACATTTGTTTTGACAAAAACAAATTTAAAAAGGAAAAAGCCCAAAGAAAAAAACAAGAAAAAAATGTGTGATAAGTCTATCATTGAAAAATACGCTTAAAAGCAATAAAAAAAACACATTTTTATTATTCAAAATACAAACAAAATAATAAAATCTCAATAAAAAAAATATGTACTATCATGTGTTGTTGCTTCCATCCACATTTGCTTCACCCTTTTTTTAATCGGTCATTAAAAAGAAGGAGAGAGACATGGAGGGGGTCATTGGGGTAATAAAAAAAAGTGTTGTTTTTTTCTCCTCCCTCCTTCTCTCAAAATAAAAAAATCCCTTATTTAAAGCTGCCTTTTATATAACTGAAAAAAGCAGTTTGGTCATTTTTCTACTTTATTTTAAAAAATGTATAATTTCTTAAATATATCTCTTGTGATTACTGTAATATTAGCTGTTACAGTAATTTCTTTACCATTAAATGTTACTTCTCAACAATCAAAGAATATAAATGATGATAATGATGATGCCGCACTCGATTCTGATGACCGAAAACGTTGTCCTTCGGTAGATTGGAATGGAAATCATAAATCTGGTAGTATATATTCTCCAGGATATCCATCAAAATATCCAAATAATTCAAATTGTACATATATCCTTTTGGTAAAATTTTATATCTACCGTATCCCTTTACAGTATTTTCAAATTTTTGTAGGGTGAAACAGGAAAAAGAGTTAAAATAATTTTTGAAGAATTTGATCTTGAGCCATGTTGTGATTATCTTTATCTCTATGATGGAATTATTTCCGAAGCTTCAAAAATTAAAAAGTAATTATATTTTAATCAAAACAGTTATGGTAATTTTAAAAATTAATTGTTTTTAGACTTTCTGGAAAGCACAAAAAAGGAACAACTTTCGAAACAAAACTCTCAAATATTTTAATCGTTAAATTTACTTCAGATGCAAATTTTAGATTTAAAGGTTTTAAAGCAACTTTTGATTCTGTTTAATTAATCGATATTTTAATGATGATAAAAATGTATTATATGTGTAAATAAAATTTAATACTATCTATCATAATATCAAAGATTGGCATTTAATAACATAAATTTGTATTAAAAATACTGTTTTTTAACGGGGCTCTTTTTCCTTGAAATTCCGTTTTTGTTTTAATGGAAAAATGATGCTACAAACGCTTCCCTTTTTAGGGAACAATAGCGCAATTAAAACATTCTCCAAAAACAAAAGAACAAAAGAAACCCAAATAAATTTTCGCTGTAAAATACCCATTCCCGAACTAGCAAGGAAGGTGGAAAAAAGTGCCGGATAAAGGGCGGAGCACGACAAAACAATGAATTTCATCATCATTGTTTTTTCTTGGTCGGGTAGTCGACTGGTCAAGCGTTGGCTCAGTAGGAGGTAGGTCTCCGGTTCGAGTCCGACAAAGGGCAAGTTTAAAAATGAGTATGCGTACTCGTGTCTGTGCTCCTGCGGGTTAAGCAAGAGAGGGGGTTTAGGCAAGCCTAAATTCGGCCTGAGATCACCACCGGGTTGGTGAACTTAACGTTTTTTTTGACCAAAAAATCGAAAAAATCGGGTTTTTCCACACAAATCTTTCTCAGTTTCTCAGTGGATGATTAAGATTAGAATTCAAAATGCGTCAAGGCATTAAAAAAATTTATCGACCAACCCTGCCAGTAAATATTTTTGCTGACACATTTACTGCATAAAAATAATTAGCGCAATTAAAGCATTTTCCAAAAAACAAAAGAACAAAAGAAATCCAAATAAATTTTCGCTGTAAAATACCCATTGTTTTTATTGAAAAAGCTGAAAAAGCAAAAATTTTAACTAATTTTGGTTTAAAAAATGACAAAGTACTACATTTTTAACCATAATTTGAATAAATAAAGCAAAAGATCCCCTTTTTAGCAATTTTATCATTTTTGACAATATTCTGTTACCTTATCATCATTTGATAATCAAACATTTTTTATTTTTGATCATTTAAATTTAAAAACACACGCTTAAAATCTTATAAAAACAGAAATTAAAAAAATTAATTTATGTAAAAACCAATTATAAAAAATCGCTACAAAAGACGACCTTTTAAATACTTTTGTATACAACGCGAATTTTCAACATTGATAAAAAATGCAGCATAAAATTGGTGATAATATTGATCATTTTGTACCCAAAGAAATCTTTCAGTTTTTGCATTCTCTTGTAAAAGTTTTATTACATCATAATACGAATATCCGGTTGAATGATACCAAACTGGATGAATTTCAAAATTAATTTGGCAAACATTTTCAAAAATTTTATCTTTATTTAAACGTTCAAAGATACTGTATTCGGAGCCTTCAACATCAATATTTAAAATATCAATTAGATTTTCATTTCCATGATATTTTTCCAGCAATTCTGCAACACTTTTTGTTTGAATATTTGTGGATTTTTGATAGCCATTTTGTTTAACTGAAAAATTGCGTCAGAATGATGCAATCAAAAAATTTTAATAAAAATTACGTTGAAAAATTGTTGTTTTATTTCCATCGTTTTTTCCTACAGCTGCTTCAACAAATTTTCCATTTAATCCATTTTCAAATATTTTCTTGTACTCTGAATTGGGATCAAAACCAATAAAAGTACATTGTGGAAGACTTCGTTTAATATGTTCTTCAGCTCCAATATCCCCGCCAATCCCTTAATTATTTTTTTAATAATCTCTCTGAACAATGTTTATGGTTTTGATTACTGTACTTTATATCCTTGAATTCAGAATCCCCAACAAAACTGCCGATAGATAATATGCAAATTTGTAAAACTTTTTAAGTGATATCTCTTCACAGAAAAAGAATTCTCAAAAACGTTTTAAAAAAAATTGTATAAAATATAAAAATTTTATCAGAATTTTTCAGCAATTACTGTGATAAGATCTTTCATGGTTTTACAAATTATTTGCATATTTCGATTTATTATGCAAATTTTGTAAATATAATTCTGAACATACCAAAAGTAATCACCGAACAACTATCATTAATCCAAGCAGCTCTTGGAATCATATAATGTTTATGTTCAGGTCGATTTGGAGTTGTCTCAATATACGGTATAAAATCAATTATATCTTTTGTACAATCCTACAACGCTCATTTATATTTTACACCCATGAAAATTACTGTATTAATTAATTACTTTAACAATATTTGAAAGTTCAAACCAAAAATTTGTAGAATAATTTTTCCAATTTTCAAAATGTGTATTGTAACATAAATTAGCATTTTTAATTAATTGATTTTTTGGTAAAATTTTTGAAGGATATAAAATGACGTCACTTTCTGATACAGAAATATTTTCTTGAATAAAATTTGATAAAACAATTTTAAAGCAAAAAATGAAAATAATTATTATTAAAAAGAACAAAAATAATCTTCTGTTAACGAGAATATTTTTGTTTTGCAAAAACATCTATTATCTTTAAATAAATTATTTGCAAACAATAAATATTTAAATTAATTGATTGTTATTTTTGGGGCGTAACACATTTTGAAACCAAAACATTTTTTTAAAAAAACGTAATTTTAAAAATTTTAAAAGAACAATAGGCACTTAAAAATTAATGGAATAAAAAAAGAAAAGAAACTTCCTAAAATTTTTTGCGCATTTATAAATTTTCAATGCTTTGTTTTTATGTAAAACATTTTTTTTCATCTTTTGAAAATGTTATTAATTTTTTGATATCTAGAATTATTTTCCAGATTCTGAAAAAGAAAAAGTTATCACACTAATAAATTAATCACGGTGTGTCGAACGCGACCAAAGCTTGCCCATGAGAGAACAGTTTTCTTCACTTCTTTTCCATATTAAATTTTTAAACCTAAATTCTGAGCGAATGAATCAAGTTAAACGTTTTCTGTAAAAGGGAAAAAAATAATAACCATATTCTTAAAATGTGTGACCACTTAAAACAATTTCTTTTCTGAATCTTCTGGATTCTGAATCCAAGATAGAAATTTTCTTCAAATGCTACAAAAGTAGTGTCATTCAAAGCACCTCGTCGAGCAGATAACAATGAATAAAAAATAAATCATTTTTAAGGATTCAGATGCCGAATAAATGAAGAAAAGAAAAATAAAAATAGAATTTTCAAGTCAGTGAATTTAATTTCTAAATTATTAAAAGTAATTTATTTTTCAGTCATTGTAATCTACTCGACGAGGTGCTTCGAATGACACTACTTTTGTAACATTTGAAGAAAATTTTTATCTTGGATTCAGAATCCTGAAGATTCAGAATCCGTTTTTTTTGTTTTGAGTGGTCACACATTTTAAGAATATGGTTATTATTTTTTTCCCTTTTACAGAAAATGTTTAACTTGGTTCAGCCGCTCAGAATTTAGGTTTAAAAATTTAATATGGAAAATCCGTTCGGGGAACACTTTCACAAGGGGCGCTTCGACACACCGTGTTAATAAAAACATTCCGTCTGTTTCTTATTCAAATTTCTATGCAAATTTTTGAGCATAAACAAATTACAGTATTGCAGAAGTGGGGGTTTCTATTCTTTTTGTTTCTGAAATTGTATTTTCAGTTTATTAAATGCTTCTGAATAAAAATTATGGCAACAATTTGTGCCATTAATTTAGTAATTTCTGTTAAAATGAACTTTTTCTTTAAACGATTGGATTTATTAAAAAAAACTTTGCAGTGAAAAAAAGGCATACAAAATCGAGTTTAGAATTTTTTATTTACGTCGTTATCGTCACCGGAATAGTTGCTAAAAAACAAATATTTTTAAATACCTTAAAATTCTGCAAAATAGAAGAAAAAAACTTACTACATCAAAAATTGAGAAACCTTATTATTGTATTTTTCAAGTAATAAAAAATTAATTTTAGAAACTTTGAGCAATTTTCCATTTTCATCAAAAATTTTTGAACCATTTATACTAATGCTTTGAACATTTCCAGATGAAATCAAAAAAATATATTCTTTAATTGTAATATCTTGATTTCGTATTTTTATATCCGTTGCATCACACTTATGCAACTTTGAAATTAGCGCAGATAAAGTGGAACGAGTTTGGGAGTCCTTTGGATTTGCATAACGCGCTAAACTTTTATTTATATAAATATTTTGAAGCCCAGAAAAATTGATTGCGGAATTTGGAAGAAATATTGAAGCTTCGATATATCGGGGATTTGCATATGGATGAATTACAAGACGATGACAAATTGGATTTTGTTTGAAAGCAAAAAATAATTTGCATGTGAAATTTAGTTTGTACAATACGAAAGCAGGAGCTTGCTTTAAAAAGTACAAAATTAATGGAGGCGGAAAAGTCAAATTTTGGGGAAATGGTTTTTTTTGGAAATGAAACGGAGCCTTAATTAACTGCGATGTTTTCATTTTTCTTTTAGCTTTTTTTGATGATTTTCTGTTTTGACACGATTGTTTTTGAGTTTTCTCTTCTTTCAATATCATTTTATGTTTCCATTCTTCAAAAATATGTAAAAATTCTTCCTTTGATTCAGACAAAATTTCCACGGACACGGTGTGTCGAACGCGACCAAAGCTCGCCCATGAGAGAACAGTTTTCTTCACTTCTTTTCCATATTAAATTTTTAAACCTAGATTCTGAGCGACTGAATTAATTTAAACGTTTTCTGTAAAAGGGAAAAAAATAGTAACCATATTCTTAAAATGTATGACCACTAAAAACAAAAAAAAAACGGATTCTGAATCTCCAGGATTCTGAATCCCAGATGAAAATTTTCTTCAAATGTTGCAAAAGTAGTGTCATTCGAAGCACCTCGTTGAGTAGATTACGCTGAATAAAAAATAAATTATTTTTAAGGATTCAGATGCCGAATAAATGAAGAAAAGAAAGATAAAAATAGAATTTTCAAGTCATTAAATTTAACTTCTAAATTATTAAAAGTAATTTATTTTTTATTCAGAGTAATCTACTCGACGAGGTGCTTCGAATGATACTACTTTTTCAACATTTGAAGAAAATTTTCATCTTGGATTCAGAATCCTGGAGATTCAGAATCCGTTTTTTTTTGTTTCGAGTGGTCACACATTTTAAGAATATGGTCGCTATTTTTTTCCCTTTTACAGAAAACGTTTTAATTGACTCATTCGCTCAGAATTTAGGTTTAAAAATTTAATATGGAAAATCCGTTCGGGGAACACTTTCACAAGGGGCGCTTCGACACACCGTGACGGATTCTTCCATCAATTTTTTCACTGCTTTTTTCAATACCATTTTTGCGGATTCTAAATCTCCAAAATCCAATTCCAATTTAATAGCATCAAAATAAAATTCCGATTCCACCACTTTCCCCAATTTTTCAACTTCTTCAATGTATTTTTGATATTCTTTACGAGCTTCTGAATCACTGATAAAAAGGCGACAATATCGACGATAAATGTTCAAAGTTAAAACAGAATTTCGGGGTTTTACAAAATTTATGTAAAATTTCCAAATTTCTTTTGTTGCAAAACTAAAATCATTTCCAAGACGTAGTTCAATATTTGCAATAACCGTTTCATCATCACCATCATCAACTTCTTGAATCACTTCCAAAAATTTTTTATCATCTCTTTTTGCGTCATGAAACTGTTTTCGTAGATATAAAGATTTTAGGTATTTTTGTTTAAGCTCATAGGATATTGGCTTTGCTAAAAAAAGGGTTTTTGTTGTGAGCCTAAAAATGAAAGACAAAAAGAAATTTTACCTCCAAACATTTTATAGTTTTCAAAAGTTTCTTCAAGATATTTATTTGGAAATAAAAGGAAATTTCGATTTTCTTTCAACGCAATTTCATAATCTCGAACGCATTCCAAATCGGTACAAGAATTGTCCCATTTACTCCAAAATATATGCTTTTTATACGGAAATTTAAAATTGATTGCTCTTCCATCGTTTTTATATCTGAGAAAATGAAAATGTGAAAAAGCTTGAGATTCTAATTTCCCTCGGGTAAAATGCCCATGGTTTTCGTTCAAGCTGAAATATCAATTAATAAATTTATTTGTCTTTGGCAAAGCTTAGAATTAAATGATGTCAACAATTTTACACAAATATTTGGAGACATTTAAACATATATAAAATCAAACCTTATTAAAAGTTTCCATTATGGTAGAGTCATTAAATATTTTTCGCTAAATTCAGTGAGAATTTTCATTTTTTCATCATCATTTTTTAGCAAAATTCAGTTTAATCGACATTTCCCCCATGGCATTTTTATAATCTGGACAAATATTTTTAAAAAATAATTCTGTCATAATACAGTTATACAGTATCGAGACGTTAAAAATTACTTTTTTCAAAAAACAATTAACTCTTATAATTTATACACTTTTGAGGTAATGGAATTAAAATAATTTTGGGGAAAATGAGAGGAGAATGCCAATAATAGTTTTCAATCAATAATCTCATGGATAATGCTGCTGCAGCTATAAATTATCTATTGAGAAAATGCAACAACTAATGGGTATGGAAGAGAGGACGAACAAATATGAGCAAGTTTGACCTCATTTAATAATATTAAATTAATGTGCATATTATTTTGTAGAATCAATTACATTTAATTCAATTACTGTAAAACGCTCAATTTTTAGATCTTTAAAATGACTTTTATGCTATCGATATGTATCATTTTATCACTATTAAACTAAAAAATTAATGCATTTCACAGAAAAATCAAGTTCACATGTGAATCATGTCTGACTCATATATCCCTCACATTTCACATGTGATCAGATATTCCTCACATGTGAATGAACAAATTCATATGTGAAAGTAGATCTATTTCACATATGATCAAAAAATTCACATATGAATCACATCTATTTTAAAATGAAATTTTGTGGGGTGTGAGGAATATGTGAAATAATTGAAAAATATTCTAAGTCTGGATTTTCACATGTGAAATATATTAAACTCCGATGTCCCTCATACCCGGACTTAGAGTTTTTTACTTTTTTTGGATTTTCACATCTGAATCACATAGAGTAAAATTCTTACCACGAAAACTCAAACTTCTTCGGAATTATTTTTTTGACGATTGCAATTTAATTGCAGGATCCTGGAAAGTCAAAAATCACTTTTTATTACTCCAAGATGCACCAAATCTTCCAATGATGTCTTTATTCAACTTCCAACATTATATAAATTGAATGTTATCAACTTGCAAATGAATTAGATGTTGAATTTTTGGATCAATTATATAAAGATTTTGGGGAAGTTAAAAGGGATGAAGAGCTTATGATGGTATGTTTTATATTTAGCGAATATGTACTGTAAAAATTGCTACCGTAATCTTTTTATAATTTTCAGATTCTAAAACCTTTAACCTCTAATCATGATTACTTGGATAAAGGGGTATTTCCAATTATTCAAAATCTTCTTGTAACTCATTCCCCATCATCTGAAATATATTTTAATTTAATGGATTGTTTTACATATCTTCGAGCAGAAAAAAAGTTATCTAAAAAAGAAACTGCAAAAATAAAAGAATTTTTTGAAGACGCTTCTGCATCATATGAAGATAAAATTCGGCTAAAAGCAATGAAAATATGGTTAACAACAGCAACGACACATCGAAATTCAAAATTTTATGATGATTTTATGTCTAGATCTTTGTATGGCCTTCAAGATTCATCGGTAGAAGTTCGAACAGAAGTTGCAAAAGTTATAAATGAATGGCTGCTTTCCACTGAGCTTTCTCTGAATCCAACAATTCTATGGAGTTTTGCTTGGTGAAATAAAATTTGATGGATGGGAAGTTAGTGATTTTCACTGACAACTTGATGCTACAAGACCTAAAACAAAGTTTGTTTTTTTTTAAATTTTAGTTACTGTTGGATTCTGATAGCTATGTTTTAGCATACTTTTATATGAACGTCGTCGAAATTGGTTTAATCATCGAAATGATTCGTCAAATGTTGTAATTAATCCTACTATACCGGTTTTTACGGGTCATTTGTATTTTTGTTATACATTTTACTTTTGAAGCTTTTTGTTAAATAAATAAATAATTAAAATGTTTCTGTGTCTTTATTCTTTTGTTTATTCCGTTTGATACGGTAGCAATATTTTTATTTCATAATCGATTTCTTTATGTATTTTGTTATGTTTTTGTTGTATATATTATACTGGAATCCGTAGCCATATCTTTTCGGTTGCCAGGTTTTTGATTTAATTTGATAATGATTTCAGGGATCCCTTTTGTAAGTTAAAGGGTTTATTTTCTTTTTTTTGCTATATTAATAGTTATTTTTAATTTTTCGTTTATTTATTTTTCAGCTTTTCCTATTCGTATGTTGTAGGATTTTTTGTTAATTTTTATATCATTTCAGGAATCCCTTTTTGGTAAGTAAAGGGTTTAATACTAATCTTCAATTTTTAGGACTTCCTGTTGGGTATGTTTCAGGAAGTTTTTTATTCTGGGGCAAAAATAATTTGGGGTTCCTCAGCTTTGTTTTTAAAAAAATTTGCAAAAAACTTTAATTTTGGTGCCAAAAATGAGAAAAAATTGAATTTTGGGAACTAAAATTTTTGCTACAGTATCCCCGGGTAAACCAGGTTCATTTTTAAAAAATTTGCAAAAAAATAAGTTTTGGGGTTAAAAAGGATAAAAATTTGCATTTTGGGAGCTAAAATTTATGCTACCGTAACCCCAGGTTAATAAGCTTTATTTTTGTAAAATTTGCGAAAAATCATTTTTTTGGGTCAAAAATGAAAATAACTCCAAGTCCGGGTCATATGTGAATCATATCGAAATTCACATATGATTCATATCCAGAATAAAAAATTTCAAAGTTTGAAATTTGATGTGAATCATATGAAATTCATATATAACTCATATATGGATCACATATGAATCACATTAAAGCTCACATGTACTTCTGTCCCACTTACATGTGAGAAAAATATGAATCACATGTGAACTTGATTTTTCTGTGTTATACCGAAAAAATAATAAAATCCTTGCGATACGTCCTGTTCAGAAGGAATGTCTTCTTGATGAATCCAAATAAATCTGAAATTGAAGTATATTTTTGTAGTTTTTTTTCTGAATATTTGATTGAATGAAGCAGAGTTCGAGCTCAGATTTGTCGATCGAGAAAAAACATTGAAGATTAATCTCTTTGTTTGTCGCTTTTCACATTTTGCCAAAATGTAAAATGATTTCAAAATTTTGCTTGCTTGTTTTCGTATGACCGATTTTGCTGCAACGTTTTTTGTTCAATTTTTTTTAATGACTCATTGATCGTCGTTCGTGTAATAATATATGATTTAATTTTTTAGAATTTATCGTCAAAAATGTCACATTGGTTTCATCGAAATCCGCTGAAAGCTACCGAATTTGCAAAATTTGATTTAAAACATGTGTTAAAAAATGAACATTCATCAAAAATTTGCGGGTTTGTTTTTTGTTTTCTATCTTTAACGAAATTGCTTTTTAGTGAATTACGTTTGCGAAGAGATAAATTTTTGAAGCATTTGGAAAGTGCCAGCAGTGATTTAGAACAAGTTGAAACAGAATTCAATCAGTATTTATCACTTTTATATGGATTTTTATTTGATATTACTGCTGATGGAGATAAAGAAAGCAAACTACGTTATTTGCTTCGACCAACGTGGGGGAATTCAATGATTGAAAAAGATGGAATGTAAGTTTGTTTGATAAATGTCTTGGATCTCCATGTAATAGCTTTATATTTCAGTGTGCTAAGTGATTCTTGGTTTGAAGCTTTAAATATGTGCTATAATATGGCTTTATGGTATATGAAACATGGGGCATGGGTTTCTGCAAAAGATGAAGTTAAAGATTCTGAAGCAAAAACTGCTCATTGTTGTTTAAAAAAGGCTGCTGGATTGTTTGAATTTATTAAAGAAAAGACAGGTTTGGAGTTTTCTGTATTTTAAGCATAATATATACAGTAATTTTTAGATTTACTTTGTGGTCTTGATGATTTTCCTGGGAATGATTTTAATATGAATGTTATAAAATCATATTTGAATCAATCAGTTGCCGAGGCACAAGAAATTGCAATCGCTCGGGCCATTGAATTACAACATTCACCAAGTTTAATATCAAAACTTGCAACAGAAACTGCTCGAATTTATCATGAAATTGGTATTATTATTATTTTATCTTAGTCTTTATCATTAAAACTATTTATTTTAGATACTCTTCTTGAGAAATTTAATCCCTCAACATTCGAAAAATGGCGTTGTTATGCTCAATTAAAGAACAAGTTTTATCTTTCATATGCTTATTGCTATCGTGGTGAAGCTCTTCTGGCAGAAGATAAATGTGGGGAAGCAGTTCGTTCATGCAAAGAAGGAATTAAATGTTATAAAGAAGCAGAAGAAATCTGTGTAAAATATGCAAAATCAAGTGGTCCTGGGTTTATTGCAAAACCAGAAAAACATCTTTTCTTTCGTCGAATTCAGCCATTGCTTGAACGGCATCTTGAAAAAGCTGAACGTGAAAATGGATTTATCTATCATCAAATTATTCCTGATGCTTTGCCATCTCTTGAAGAAAATGCTTCATTTGGATTGGCAAAACCTGAAGCATTTGTTTATCCAAAAAAATCTGATGCTTGGACTTTAACAGCTTATGACGCATTTGATATTAGTAAAGCAGATACTCCAGATTTTAGCAAAGCTAAGAAAAGTAAAAAATCTTTGCCTACAGTTAAAGAAGAAAAAGTTTACCAAACTGATCGAGATCCAAAGAATGTTAGCGGATGTTCAGTTATGTAATAAATTTCTCAAAGCTAAATACTTATTTAATTAATTTGTTCTCATCCAAAACTGATATACTTAATTTTTCACTTTTTATTATTGTTTGCAGCCTTTTTTTCCTTCCGTATTTAATGTATATAAATCCGCTTTTGTGCAATTAATAATATATTTTTTTAACATGGTATCTTGATTATTTTCGATGCAAGTAAAAAATTACTGTAACACATTTCTCATTTTAGAGTACTGTAAGTTTTTGGGTATTCCGAAAACCATGACTTTTTCGGCCGATAAATTAGTTCTTTTTAGTTTTTTTATTAACAAACCAATGACGCAATCAAACATCTTATGGCTATCATCAGCTGCAGAACAACAATGCAAGGACACAAAACTGAATCTTACACGTCTTGATGCTGTAAGTATAGTAAACGTACGATTAATATATTCTATAATATTGTATTTTTAGATGAAAGCTGCTCGCCATCTTATCATGGATAATATTATTCAAATGCCAAATAAATCAGCAACAGATTTAAAGATTGCAGATGAAGATGTCAAGCCTTTCATCCATATTACTGGTTGCTATGACAACTTTTCACCATGGTTCTGCAAAGTTGGTGTATTTACAAATGAACATTTTGATGTAATTGTTTCAAAGTTCAATTTTATAAAAAGCGACGCCAACTTTTGGGGCGTTGTATTGAAACATTACGAACATTCTCCAAGTGGTGTCATTGAAATTATTGAAGCTGTTGACAAAATATTGGATGCTGATGAAAAGACTGCTTTAAAACTTCGAATAAAACAACTTGCAAAAGAACCAAAATACTATATGAAAGAACTTGCATGCTGGAATGAAGCCCTCAATGAAGTTCAAAATGTTGATGCAGCGGTTGGTGTTAATTTAAGAGGGTTTGAAATTGAAGCAGAAGAATTTTCGAAAATATTTGTTGACTTTATGGAAGTTTCATCCACATTCAAAAACAGAAAACGTTACTTACATAAGCTTAGCCGTGAAGAGATGTTACGTCGTGTTAATAATGAATTAACTAATTATATGCTTACCCTTGGTAATAAAGCAAATGATGATGTTGATGGTGCTGATAACGGAAAATTGAAAGACTGTAAAGTTACAAATCTTAAAAGCGTGAAATGTCTACGTCATGATGGATTCGAACCTTACTTACAACTGCATGCTGAACTCGTCGAATCTGGACGTCAAAGTATTGCCAATTTGTTATTATTTGTAGCGAGGAAAGCATCAAAATGCACTCGTGGATACGACAAGCTTGATGATGATACATATTTGGATGAAAATGGAAATTTCAAAGTTAGCATGTTACCTATGGATGCCATTCCTGCTGATCACAATAAATCTCCAGAACCTCAAATCCCTGATAACACTGAAGAACCTGAAAAATCTGATGACTCTGATGACTCTGAAAAAAGCTCGGATAGCGATGATGATTCTGATGTTGAAAACCCATATATGGAAGAAACTCAATTAGTAAAAGATTTGCGAAAATCGACACGAAAAGGAGAAAAGCGTATCGCACGCAAAAGAAAATCAAATGATAATAAAAATGGACCACCTCCTAAGCGTCGTTAATAACAATTATTTATGCTATTTTAATATGTTATAAAAATTATGTTTGTGTTAAATGTTGTTAAAAATAAATATTATATTCAAAAAAAAACATAGAAGAATTACACTAAAAGTAGAAAAAAATAAGAAAAGATAATCGTTCAAGACATATAGATAAATATGCATTAAGAAACATTACCGTTTCATAGCAAGATAACTTAGAGAAATGAATACAGGAGAATCCATTTAAGCCATTGAGAAGGTATTCAGAAATTAGCTTATTATCAATAGGGGATAGAATATAATGATTGAAAAACAATTAAAGCCATTGAAAAAGCACTCAGAAAATAGTTTATTTATCAGACTTTTAAATAATGATAGATAGTATCATTCTTTTATAAAAATTCTTTTTTTCTATTACTGTACATTAAAATCAGCGTTTTAAATCTTATTGAAAATGCATTAGACTTTATTCAATGGATCTTCGATTGAAAGTGTATTGTCATATATTTTTAAAAAGTTAGAAGATAATCAAAAGCAAAATTCTTAAATAGGTTAATAAGAGAATACAATCATTTACGTATGATTAAGCCAGGTGCTAGAGCGATCATTATGACGCTAATCTTTCAAAAATTAAATGTATGACCTGGACGTGCGAAATAAGAAATAGGCCAAAAAACAATATGTTTTGGCACTGGCACTGAATTATGTAAAACGTTTATTCATCAGAAAAAAATTCTTTTAAACCATTAAAACTGGATTGGAACCTTAACTGACATCACTAAATATAACGTTGAGGCAGATAAAAAAACTCCCACGTTTTTTAAGGAAAACCATGGAACAACAACGTCAGAAAGCATGTAGCTCCAAAAAAGGAACACTTTGGCGAATTACTTTTGTCTGATCTTATTTTTACAGAGATCACATTTGTTGTTTCTAATCAAAAAGTTTTAGCAACTGATGTGTTGGCATAGTGCTAATAGACTTATTGAATTTGTTTGAAAAAGAGATGAATATCGTCTCTTTTCAAGGGATACTAGACGAGAAAGATGACTGATACAGTTGCACAGTTCACTTAATTGTTGCGAGCCATGACAAATTTTATGTAATTTGCAGGGCAAAAAAGACCAATTAGTACTTGTTCAAAGATTAGTTGGTGATACATTTTTAACACATCAGAACTACCCATTGTATTAAGAATTAAACTATTCCTTTTCTGAGGAAAGTTGGAATCACACAATTATCACAGAAATCTCTGGGAAGATCCAGAGATTCATTTGTTTGTGTTTTTTTTGGAAATTCTGAACAAACAAATGAAAATTATGCATGATGGTTGCAGGATTAAGTGAGGTAACGGAAACGATACTAATCCAAATAAAACATGCATCAAAATATAGTATTATTACATGTGAGCATTTTGTTTTAAAATTAAAACATAGCAAAATTGTTGTACAACTGGAATAATACTCCACGTGTACGTGACGTGACACATTTGTATATAGAAAATGGATTAAGAAGTTAAGTTCTAAAGAAATTAAAGTAACACTGTTTTTGCGACAGTTATTATCCTACTTCAAATTATGCTCAACAAATTGGGCAAATTTAATATCAACATATTCTAACTCACAGGGCAGAATAAACAGATCAAATGTTATTCTGTCAGAAACATTCGAAAATTTTGTTAATCGTTTGTCATTCTATTGAAGACGACGTGAAATTAAGAAAGACAAGCAAATTTTAGTTGCGGACAATTGAAAATTCTTTACAGAGCATACAACATAATCTTTCAAACCAATTTTTGTGAAAAAAATTGCCATCTATCAATGCAAGGAAGATGAGTAGAGAAAGATTTGTTTGGAAATATATTAAAAGATGCTCTAAAAATAAGAACACTTTCTTTAATATCTGAAGGATATCAATGTAAATATGGTAAAGAACAACATTAAAATAACTTTATTTTTGTCATATGTCGTTGCTGTAAAATACCAGATATTCTGGATTTTCAGTGTAATTTAGGTTGTATTAAGTCTAAAATGTAATGGTTCTAGAATAAAGACCACATGATTGGCTTTAAACTAGGCTAATTGTGTTGTAATTGATTGTGTTGTTGTATAATGATTATTTTTCACCAGACAATTTTAATTGTTACAGAGAAAAATTTGCCACTTTCCAACATCCTTAGTTCTGTCGAGGTGACTTAAAGTTTCTTTTTCTTCCATTTAGAATCTTTAAGTCATAAACGTTGAGGCAGATTAATTCTTGCCTTAAATTTGCATATAAAATGCATCATTCTCAACTTCAAAATCTCTATAAAGTCTCGACATGCTTTTCCCTTCTCATCTTTCCGAGAGAATAAAAAAATTGTATACCTTGAACAAAGGACAAGAGTTTTATCGATATTCCAAAGACGTCTTTTTTACAATCTTTGAAATTTATAAAGGCATTGTTGCTCTTTAAAAAATGAGAAAAGGTTGACCTGTACCTTGCAGTTTCAACTAATTCTTTCATCTCTTCCTTGCGGTTGTTCTAACAGTTCTCTGTTTATCACATTTGGTAACATCTTTTCTGTTATCCAAAGAAGGAATTTAGTTCCATGATTATCCTTCGAAAGATACTCCTCAGTTTTCGATTGGTTTTATCGATGTAATCTTTCCTTTCCTGTAATGTTACTAGGTAAAGAGGGAGGAGGGTGGGGTTGTAATAGATTGTGTTGTTGTATAATAAATTTTTCTCTGTAACAATTAAAATTGTCTGGTGAAAAATAATCATTATACAACAACACAATCAATTACAACACAATTAGCCTAGTTTAAAGCCAATCATGTGGTCTTTATTCTAGAACCATTACATTTTAGACTTAATACAACCTAAATTACACTGAAAATCCAGAATATCTGGTATTTTACAGCAACGACAGTCGGCAGAACATTCAATCAAATTTTTTAAGGTTGCAGCATGAAGAATTTTTATACGTAATGTTTTTGTTATTAAATGAATGATTCAACCATTTCTCGAAAGCTTTTTTTTTTATTGAAAATCATAGGTGGGGGGATTTCTTGAAGCACCCTGTATATTGTCCCAAATTTCTATGTAGATTTACAGCACGCTCAATGATATCGTCATTTTGAATAATCCAATTTTCGATTGTTCGCATCCGGGTTACATAATGATCTTTGTAGATGTCACCAATATATTCAATTAAACCAAAAACCTTCCATATTTCAAAGTATTTTATTTGACCCGATTAAAAACAAAATTGATGGAAGTTGTTTTTATGGACTACAATAAGTTCAAAAACAGGGTTTTGGAAGATCCATATAAAAATGGTTTAACCAACACTAAACCGAAGCATGTTTTATAGTTTCTGCACTAATCTTTGATCTTATTACGAAAGCATACATAAAATCAAAATCGTAGTCTAACAATTGCAAAGATTGAAACAATTATATTATAACTATTTTTTACTATCCAAACAAAAAAACGTTGTCACCAAACAACAAAGAGATTAAGAAAAAAGTAATGAACAGCGTGAGAAATAATTCAAGTGCTTGACGCGAAAATGAACAGCAAAAAAATATTGTCACGGTGTGTCGCAGCGCCCCTTGTCACGGGCTCATTTTGGAGCCAAATTTGTCCTGTAGAGGCGCCCTTTTAAAATTAGGTTAAACACACTTAGAAACCATGGAAAAACGATATTAGGGGTCTTCATATCATATTTTGGGGTTGCCCCATCACAAAAACGAAAATGGCAAAAAATGACGTTTTTTGGCACTTTTTTGCTCGAGAAATGAATTCCAGGTCAAATGAAGCCAATCGCATCTACAATTTTGTTGGGCTATATCTTGTCAACGAATGTGCTATAACAGATTTGGGTTAAAACTGAACACAAAAAAAAAACACTATACCGACTTTTGTGCTCATTTTACCTATAGATAGAGAATAAATCCAAAAATTTCGAGTTTCTGATGAGATATACTCAAAAGGCTTCTGTTACGATGTTTTTTGTCACAATTGTGAAAGTGTTCCCCGAACGGATTTTCCATATTAAATTTTTAAACCTAGATTCTGAGCGATTGAATCCAGTTAAACGTTTTCTGTAAAAGGGAAAAAAATAATAACCATATTCTTAAAATGTGTGACCACTCAAAACAAAAAAAACGGATTCTGAATCATCAGGATTCTGAATCCAAGATTAAAATTTTCTTCAAATTTTACAAAATTAGTGTCATTCGAAACGCCTCGTCGAGTAGATTATAATGAATGAAAAATAAATTACTTTTAATAATTTAAGTATTAAATCCACTGACTTGAAAATTCTATTTTTATCTTTCTTTTCTTCGTTTATTCGGCATCTGAATCCTTAAAAATGATTTATTTTTCATTCATTGTAATCTACTGGAGAAGGCGTTTCGAATGACACTAATTTTGTAAAATTTGAAGAAAATTTTTATCTTGGATTCAAAATCCTGAAGATTCAGAATCCGTTTTTTTTGTTTTGAGTGGTCACACATTTTAAGAATATGGTTATTATTTTTTTCCCTTTTACAGAAAACGTTTAAATTGATTCAGTCGCTCAGAATCTGGGTTTAAAAATTTAATATGGAAAAGAAGTGAAGAAAACTGTTCTCTCATGGGCCAGCTTTGGTCGCGTTCGACACACCGTGAATTTAAAAAAATTTGTATATTTATTTTAGCTTTAAAATACCGTATAAATAATTATCATAATAATAATGACGAAAAAATTTGGTAAATTTAAATTAGCAAAATATTGAAGCTGTAATAGCTGAGACAGGAATATTTTGATGACATTACTCTTCTTTCATTATCTTCAGAAGATACTGATATCAGATAAGATTTTTAAAGCAGTTACTTTTTTAGCGCAGATTAAAATATTTTGATAGCTTTTTTTTGAAATCGGCCTCCAAAAAAAAAAGATTGCGCATTTTTGATAACCTCATTTTTCTCAGCCTTTGATTAAAATCTAAAAAGTTTTAGGGAAAAAGAAATCACCATTGATTTGTATTTAAATGGTTCAAGCAGTGATATTTTGTCAGTAATTTAAAAAAGTTTTAGCTACCTCAAATTGGAAAAAAAGATGTGTATTAAAGAAAAAACTTGTAAAATTTGTACTCGGGATGTCATTGATGATGGGGATAAATTTTGTGATGATTGCATTGACTTCTTTATCAATTATTTTGATAACACTGAATTTCAAAAATGCACTAAATCAAATCAGTGCTTAAATGGTATATCTTTTTTTTCTTTCTTGGAAGTTTAAAATTAATTTTTAATCTTGAACGGATTCTGATAAAATATTATCACTAACATTGATTATTTTTGCGTCTTAAAAACATATCCATTTTTGAATATCTTAGCTGAACCTACATACATTAAACATCTTTAATAAAATATTCAAATTTTCAGTGCCATCTTTGGAAATTTTAAATTGTGAACAATGCCGTGTAAAGAAATGCCTTCGATCTGGTATGAATTATAATGAATTAATGGGCCCTCCTGTTTTTATTCCTGAAGTCCCTCCTCCAACTCAAAGTGTTCCATTTGATAAAAATGCTTTTATAAATTCTTTGCTAGATTCTTTAAAAGAATTAAACAAAAAAAAATAGTTTGAAACATTTGCGTTCTCATTTCAACTCGGCTACCTTTTTAAAAAACAAACACATTTGATAAACATTTTTTTACTTTAATAAAATATATTTGTTTGTTTGCTTTTTTATTGCTGCAAATAATACAAAAAATAAAGGTTATTTTAAAAAGCACAAATTTTGGTACTTATCATTGAAATATTTTGCATTTTGAAACACCGGCATTTTTGGACCTTTTTTGTCCCTTGAAAAAAAGGGCATAGTATTACTTCGTACCCCAAAATGGATTACTTTTTACCCCAAATTTTTTAATCGCCCTTATAAAAAAAAATTTTGGGGTAAAAAGTAATCCATTTTGGGGTACAAAGTAATATTTTGCCGAAAAAAAGGGGTACTAGGAAAAAAGATAAAAAAAACCTTTTTATAAATAAAATTTTTTTTAAACTTTTAAAGCGTGATGCCATGCTTCATATGAGTTGCCAGTTCTTGGCATAATATGCTGATATTATCATTGGCAACAAGCATAAATACATTTACATTTTTGACAGCAGTTATTGCTGTTTGTTTGAAATCCATAACAATTTTCGATGGATCAAATCGAGACTCAAATTCAACGAGCTTTCTTAAACTACATTCATGTTCGTTGAGACACTAATTTGGGGGAATGTCGGGATTCCCCAGGCATTCCCAGAAGTTTTTCGATTCCCCGGGAAATTGACAACCCTATCGTTGAGTCATCAAGATTAGAGCAAAAGGTTTGTATGATTACCCAACATTTGCATGAACCAAGTAAAATTGCACAAAATCCAGATGAAGCACGAGAAAATGAAACATCACCGCCAAAATTTGAAGCATCTGCAAGTATTTTTAAAGTTTGACTAGAACCAAGTACAATAATTCGTACATCAATTGAAATATTATCACGATTATTGACAGTGCTATCATGCATCACAATTCCGCTGTTCGAGGTAATGGAGGTTAAACTCATGTTGTCGACGACGGAATAAGCCATAGTTTAGAAATTTAAAAAAAAGTGGTGACACCTTTTGTAAACTTTTTTCATCTCAATTATTATTATTTCAATTAAATAATTTGTTTTTTGTGTTTTATTTTTTTGTCCGTTCGCCAAAAAAAAAATAAAGGAAAAAAATAAATTTATTGTACAGGGTTATTCAAAGTTAAAAGTATAAACTACAAGTTTCAAAAGATGCCCACATTTTCGAGTCGTTTAGATGTGCTTCCGTGGCGCAATTGGCTAGCGCGCACGGCTGTTAAGGTAAACCTGCAGGAACCGTGAGGTTGGTGGTTCGAGCCCACCCGGGAGCGAATATTTTTTTTTCGATTTTTTCGGCACAAGTTATCAAGACAACTCAATTCCAGCTTACAAGGGAACCGCCAGAGATGATCATCAAGTTAAAACATCCACATAGTTGGGGGTCATGTCAGAATTCTGGAATGAAACCCCAAAAAATATTTCGCCCCAGTTTTAAGTTTTATACATTTTTCGATACTTTAACGATACGTGATTTGCTTTAGTCCCTCCCCCCCCCCCCAAGTGGTTCCAAAAATGACAAAAAAATTTAAAAAAAAATTAGTTTTACGCCCAAAATGTTTCTTCGACTTCGCCAATTACGAATTTGTAAAACGCTAAAAAGTAGGTTAGCGTTGTCTTGAGGCACAAATACTTTACATTATCAGTACACACCTTCCAGCAAAAAATAAAAAAATCAAAATTTTTTAAACTTATTTTTTTCAAGCCGCCGTGTACTCCAAGAGCGCACGCATCTTTGAAATGCCGAAAAATGTGTAAAACTTAAAACTGGAAACCCCAAAAAATATTTCGCCCCGGGTGTTCGCCCATGGCGGTGGAAAAGGTGGAAATGAAGGATGAAAAAGAGGGGGAAAAGCAAAAATGGTTTATTTTGCTTATTTATAGCTAAAAATAGATTGCGAAATCGATGGTAATGTCAAATAGTTGTTTGCACCCCCCTAATTTCGCAATAGTGTTTTTTTTTTCGTTTTATCTCCAAGTTATATATTTATTATATGGATTTAACACTGTGGAACACGAATTTCACATTTTTAAGTGCCCTTATAAAGCTCATTTTTGAGATTTTTTGATTTATTGACTATGGAGGCGATTTGTGTATCCCGGGGCGAAATATTTTTTGGGGTTTGTTTCTGACCCGTGCCTAATGAATGGTTTAAACTATGTGGGGTGTAAGCTTACGGTAAAAGTTTTTCTTGAACACAGAATTTTAGAAATTATTTTTCTCGCAATGCATTTTGTATTATATTATTTTTGTAAAAATTTTTTAATACGGAAATTTCAACAACCCTAATTTTTGTAACACTTTTGGTAAAACAACATTTCTACAATTTCTCAACTGCTTACTGGAGGCCATTTCAGTTAACTGAAAGGCGTTTTTCAGTTGCTGTGAAGCCTATTTAGTTTGATTTTTCCAATTTTAAATGATTACTTTATTTAAACATATCTATATTTAATTCTTTGTAAAAATGAAGCATTTTGGTGGTTTTCAACAGTGATTTTTTATAACTTCGGTGATATCTTTCTAATTTTATTTTTTAAATATTTCCAGGTCCCCCCTTTCGTTGATCCATTAAAAAAATATGTTATCAAGATGCAGGCAAGCAACTTCCTCGGGAAATTTTTCAAGGTTACCGAACCCTGACTTCTAAATCAGAAGCCGATAATATCTTTTTTCATCAAAACTTAATGCTTGTCAAATTTGGTAAAAAATATTTTGATTTCAATTTTTCAAAAAGCAAAGTGCTGAAAGTTTTTTTAAATTGCTGTTGTTATTAATTTAAATTTACTGTAATTAAAATAATAATAATAATGTTGTGTCCAATATGTACAAGAGCTCATTCACACAAAAATCAAAGATTTGGAGTATCATGCTGTCGAAGTTGTGCAAAATTTTTTCGAGATAATTTTTCTCAATATCATACATTTATTTGTAGAAGAAATAATAATGATTGCTATAAAAGTAAGATTTTATATATTACTAAAAAATATTTGAAACTTTTCCATTTTTAATTTTCTTTAATTTTTTTATCAATATATTTTTAAGGACCATTGTCAAAAATGGCAAAAAAATGTTCAAAATGTCGATTTAATAAATGTTTAAAAGCTGGGATGAAAATGTCGCCCCTCCCTGCACCACCCACTTTCACCGTCACCATTGCACCAATAATCCCACCACCCCCAACATTGTTGACTTCACAAGAATCTGAATCATTTTCCCGAACAATTGATACCCTTTTGGATACGGCTGTAAATTATCCAAAGCTTCTGGAATTATATTTAAATTTTGAAATTCGAACTTTATTAAACATTTCGTTGGAAGTTCTTAAGCATGTTACAGTAACCCCTCGAATTCAATATTTATCCCTGTTATTTCTGAAATATCCGATTGCCTTTGAAGAATTGCATATTGTTTGTTTAATTTGTATTTGCAAACTTGAATTTCGTTGGCTTCCAGAATCTCAACAAAACAAAATAAAAGAATCCCAAAAAGTTTGTTATAAAAGAATTGAAGAAGAAAATGTTAAAGAGAAGAGATTATCAGAATTAAGTACGGTATCGGGTCATTGCTTAAATATTTTCAATGCTCTTTTAACAATTCCAAAATAATTTATATTTAACACTTTTTTGAACAACAATTAATTACTCTGTTTTATTTACCCGTGAAAATTGAAATAATATGATTCATCTTTTGTTCTTTTTTGTAAATGAGCACACCGTTATTTAAATTTAAATGTTTTTTTAAAAAATAAATACATGTATCAAATTTAGAGATGATAAAAATTCAAATTTAACACAGTCATATAAGACTGACTCAAAAATCTCACTTTTTGAGTCAGTCTCAAAAATCTCATTTTTTGAGTCAGGCTCAAAAATCTCACTTTTTGAGTCAGGCTCAAAAAATGAAATTATTTTCACAAAAGTGCAGAATTCTCAACATGAGCTTTTTTGGATCCCAAAAAATGCCTCCTACAGACAAAAATGGCATTTTTAACAAAAATCAAGGTTTTCTTTAAATTGGTCCTAAATTTTGAGATTCTTTTTACAAAAGACAGGATTTTTCAAAGTGACAAAAAATGGCTGAGATTATTTTCATTAAACATCCAAAATCAGATGTTGAAAAAAAATGTGAGATAAATTTTTCAATTTCTCTGAAAACTTTGTATGAAGAAAAGTTATGAGATGCTTTTTATGATTTTCTCAAAATCGGTAACTGAAAAAAAATCTGAGTTTTATTTCAATAAAACACCGAAAGTTGATGGTGAAACGGGCCTGATATTATTTTTCAAAAAAGCCATTTTTTTAAGTGGTTTTAAAAATATTTTATAATTCCGCGTCTTATATAACTATATAGAAATAGCAAAATGGGCAATTTTGTCAGAAAAAGAAACAATTAATTTTTTTGACCATTTTTATCATAAATTTAGAAGAAAATATTGTATCTCTAATTTTTTTGTTAAATGCGAAACATTTTTAAACAATATTTTATTTTTTACAACACAAAAAAATCAATAAACAATTTTTTTACTCGATAAATATTTTTTGATTCTTTTTTATATTTGCAATTATCAAATATATTACTGATAAAACAAAAAAAGGGGAGAGCTGTGACTCAACATCGGCAGCTGCCTGTAAACTGCTGAGAGAGAAGAAAGAAGGCAGGGACCTATTTTACGTCACTCATTTTTCTCACTTGTTTGAATCAAAAAAGTTGGGAGATTTTCCTTGATCAATGTTGAGGCTTTCAAAAATCTGAGGGATGATAAAAAAATGGCAGCGCAAAAGAGCGCATATAAATTCCGGCCAAAAAAATCTTTCAACGCATTCACAGTTTTTAAACCAAGTTTTTACGTAAAATTTGAAAAATAAATAATTCTGTCTTAAATGGATTCTCAAAGTTTTAAATTTGATTGCAATTCTTCGACATCAAATGGATTATTTTGGAATCCGAATAATGCTGATTCAGTTGAATCAAATCTAGCATTAAATGCAAATTCTAACAATATTTCTACCATATCCGCCCCTACCATTGCGTCAGATGACTTAAATTACTTTAATTTGGTGAATACAGCCCATTCTGAAGTGAAAAAAGATATTCAACAAGGTAAAATCCATTTTTACAATGTTAAAAAATATTTATTTAAATAAAACATTTCAGGAATTAAAGCAGATTTTTACAAATGTAAATGTCAAGTTTGTAAATGGCTCCGAAATCCATCGGGGTCTCGGGCAGTGTTATGCTTCGCGCCGCGTTCGCGCCGCGCTGGCGCGCGCCAGCAGCGCGCAGCGCGGCGCGTGGCGCGACCTTTTTAAATCCTCGGCGCGTGGCGCGACTTAGGCTTAGGCTTAGGTTGTAGACATCTTTATAAACGGGATGTGGCTTACCAAAGATGAGCACTTCCCTTTTTAACATCTAAAACGTACATGTTTTATAAATATTTGAAATGAATCATAACAAAAGCATAAAATTTTTTAAAATTTACTGGCGCGGCGCGGCGCGTGGCGCGACTTTTTAAAATCTTTGGCGCGCGGCGCGGCGCGACATAGGTAAAAAACAGAAAAGCATAACACTGGTCTCGGGGCCGTCCCGAAGATGAAAAAGAATATGAAGCACAAAATATCTGGAGAAATAATTGGATTTATCGACAAAAAAAGGCCATGGAATCTGAAATCAATAAAGCAAAACAAAATGAAATTTTTCAAACAAATGAATCTTTAAATAATCAATATTTTAATCTTTGCCTTGAATATGTTTTTTTATTCGAGAATCTTTGCTCCCATAATCGGTCAACCCTTGAAAGTATGAAACAAAATTTAAATATTTTTGATTCTGATTCTTCTGTTTCTGCTTGTGATAATTATGGAATTTGTGTTTGTTCTGAAAATTGTCAAAATGGACAATTTTGAAAAAAAATTTATATTTAAATTTTTTGATAGCAATACTTTTATAAAAGTACACATTTAATGTTTTAAATATTTATATTAATTTCATAATCTTTGATTAAATTATTTTTTACTGGTTTTTATACAATTTGTTACTTTTTTATTTTTTATACCGTAATAAATGTGTAATGGAAATTGTGAAGCTGGACGATTTTGAATGAAAAAATGTTGTGTTTTAAATGTTTTATTTGTAATTTTTAAACTTTTTCTTGATTCTAGTTGAATTTAAATTCTGCCTTAAATTAATTAACAGAAGTTGAATTATATTTTTAAATTTAAATTTAACGATAATCAAAACTGTTTAATAAAATGCTTTTGCAACAAAAACTTTTATAACTGAACAAAAAAAGAAGCAATTGTTTCCATTTTTATTGATTAACTTTTTATTTGCTATAATTTCGATGTTGTGAAATAACAGGATAAAACTTTTATATTCTAAAATATTAGAAAATTTCAAATACAAAAATAAAATTAAAGCACAAAAAGCTCTATGTTGAAAAACTGTTTTTAAATTTTTCGGCTAAAATTATTACCAGTCAATATGCTAGCGATGTCGAGATTACCATAAGTGTTTATCGACATTTTACTTTGTGTTTACCGCTTTGACAGAAATACGGCCTCGAAAGCTTATTTCAAAATTTAAGGTTGTTCTATCATTAAAGAATAAAAATTTGAATTCTAAGAAATGAGTGAAGCATATCAAGGTTTCGTCAAATCTAAAAATCTTCAACATTTAGAAGGTATTGATCTGAAAAGTGTTGAATAAAATTTAAGAATGGCTGATGAAATTAGTAAAAGTATGTTTCTAACTTTGTTAGCCAAAGTAGTTTTTTACAATGAGTATTCCGATCCAAAAAAAGCCAAGGATAAGCTTCAAGAATTGATAACATATCCGTTTTTGAAGACCTTTTTGGTTGTTTTAAATGTAAAGCAAATGTTTAAAATGAGTAAATCCTTTTTGATTATGGACATAAAGTTTGTGCTTTTTGCAGCAACAGAAATCTTTAATGGTGTAACGATTTAGATTTGCAATTTATTTTAAAATCATACAATTGTTATTATTAAATTAATAAATAATTGAAAGGACCACCACCACCAAAAATGATAAAAATTTGTCTTAAAGAAAGAGCCAGGTTAGCTGATTATTATAATGTTAGTTTTCGGGAAAAATCAATAATTGTTTAATTCTTTTAAAGATTCAACCACAAATTCTTTGAAGCTTGGATCAACGTAAACAGTAGTAGGAGGAATTTCTGGGAGCATAAAATCCGGAAGTTTCATGCCTTTTTTAATGCATTTTGTTGCACGGCATTGTTCGCAACCAAGAACTTCGACAGATCGGCCTAAAAAATAGTTTTTTTTTAAAGAAAGTTTTTAATTCGTTTAAATTTAATTTAAAAAGAAGCAAAATATGATTTCCGTATTTGTGATAATTTACAAACAAATAATCGGTCCAAGATAAAAAAGTTTTTTTAAAAAAATAATTACCGTTTATACATTGTTTTGAATTTTTGCATCCAACAAATTCAGTGCAATCAAAATAATTAATAAAAAAGTCATAGCAGTCATCACAAAAAACATCTGTCTCATCAACACTTCGATCACAAACTTTACAAGTTTTTTCCAGAACACACATTATTTTTTCACTTTTAAAGGAATTTAAACCTTTTAAATTTAAATTTAATTACTAAGTTGCTGAGGCAGTAACTTTGGTTAAATAGTAATTTCAATATTTTCAAAATAGGGTCAACAAAAAATGTATCCCGCCTACCAATTTTTTATCCAAAATAAAATGTTTGATTTTAAATCAATATAATTTCAAAGAAAATTGAGGCTATCATTTTTGCGCAATCTTTTTGACCGAGGTTTTTTTGGGGTAAAAAAAATCAGATTAAACCATTTTTTTTAGCTTTGACCCTTTAAATCCTCCATTTCATACCATCCCGTTACGGGTGCACAAAAAAAAAAAAATTTTTAAAAAAGCAGCAATACTCCTCAAAATTTAGATGAAATAACTTTTTTTTAAAACTTTATAATTAAATTTTAAAGCATTTTTAGCAGAGATAAGAAAAACAGTTGGCCATATTAACATTTCAAAAAAATATCGGCCACAATCCGGACCAAAAATTTTTTGTTTTTTATGGAATAATTGGAAAAAAAAATATCAAAAACTTCAAAATTGGTATTATTTTTTATGAAACCATTAAAAAAAAGCCAAAATTTAAAAAAAAATTGATCCATTTTTAGAATACCTTATATCACAAATTTCATAATTCAATTGCTGACTTGCATTTTATTGAAAGGCTTTTCTAGAGTTATAGAAAATAAACAGTTACCGAAATTTTTGTACTGATACACGTAATAAACTAGCAAAATATATGAAGAATTTCATCAGCAAAAACTGATTTAAAAAAATTCATTATTGATTAAAAATATTTGAAACCAAACAAAAACAAAGTTAATTGTTAACTTTCAAAGAATTTTTCAATTTTTGCAAAACAAAGAAAAATAATTTAATTTAAATTTTAACATTTCCGGGATTAAAGAAATTTTTAAGCACTCAATAATTTTAAACAAAGAAATTTGGATTTAAAAAATCAGCTCCAAGTTTTTAAAAAAAAATCGAAATATTTTTTGGTAACATTTTTTACAAATTTTATTTATGAAAATATCGAGAATTTTGCTGCATTTAATTAAAAAGTGGGTTATTTTAATTAAATATTTTTAAAAAATAATATTTACTTTTAAGTTTATGGTACAAAATTAAACGGTCAAATAAATTAATATTTATAATTTTGATTTGTTTATTTCCGTTTTTTGTTTTAAATTTTGGCGGCAAAAAATCAAAAATTGAACATTTTGCATTTATTTCAGCAACATTTTTTAAAACTTCATCAATGTTGGTTTAATTTAATTTGATTTATTAAAATTAAAATCAATAAATTTTTAGAATCTTTTTAATTTCTTAATTTTGTAGTGAATAAAAGAATAATTTTTAGATATCCAAAAAATACGGTTGCAATATTATTTAATGGAAAACATCCATGGAACTTAGAAAATCAACTTTTATGCAAATCTTCGGCATTCCTAAATTCAGAAAATCAAGAAATAAATTCCGATTCCAGCGAAACAATAGATTTCGAAGATTCGGCAAATGTATCTTTGGCATTTATGCCAATTCCATTATGTAATTGGACAACATTTATTGCCGTTTGTAAAGTGGCAGAAAATGTGGCACTTTTATCTTTAAAACATAAAACAAAGAGTTTAAATACTGTAACTGTAAGATTATGTAAATTTTGAAACAATAATAATATTTTATTTAATTAATTTCAGATTCCGATTAGAAATGCCGTAGAAAAAAAGTATAATGTAATTACGTGTTTTAGTCCATTATTTTACAATGAAAGATGGCAACTTTTATTTTCAACTCTCGAAATTTATCGACAAAATGGAGTCGATATGCAAATTTTTTATATTCAAAGTATCCGAGAGGAATTACTCAATTTATTAAATGTAAGATTTTACCAAAATAGCCAAAAATTTCTTTTCAAAACCCTTTCGTTGAAAGACATTTTTGAAAAAGGAAACTTTAAACAAGTTTAAAAACACATTCCAATTTTTGCTACAGTAATTTTAACAAAATGAATATTATAGAAATACAAAAATGCTGGAATTGTAGATATTGAAAAATGGGTGTTGATCGAACTCGGGAATCAGAATGATGAAATAAATCCAAATGAACATCTTGCTTGGAGGAATCAAGCTGCGTCTCACACGGATTGTTTTTTGAAATATCGAGAAGCCGCGGAATTTATTATTGTCGCGGATATTGACGATATTTTATTTCCGCAGTTGGGAAAAAGATATTTGGATGAATTTCGGCATTTATCTCTTCAATATCCATTCGCGGCAGGATTTACATATAATCGAACACATTTAAAAGTTTCCGCGCGTAAGTTTTTTGGAATATTAATTTCAGTGTTAAAGGACTCTGTGTTACTTTTTTTGGATGAACCTGAAAATCCGGGTTATCCATGTTCCAAGGTTTTATCGAGCATAATCGCTTTCCTCCGAAATAAAAAAGTAGGAAAGATCCCACCTCCTTTAAGACACACAGCATGATTTTTGAAAATAATTGTGCCACTTACTTATCTCATATTTACCAAAATTAAAATTTTAGATAAAAGCCCAAAAGATTTTTCCCTTCCAAAATATCTGAGTTCATTGAAGCAAACAAATGAATGGGGAAGTGGAAAATCCGTGGTAATTCCGTCTCGAGTTCAAACGGTATGGCTTCATTGGCCGATTATCATTGAAAAAGGATATAAAATGATTAATGTCCCAAATCAACAAAATATTATGCTACATTTTACTAAATGGAATATGGTAAGAATCAAAAAACAGTGTTAAAAAATATACTTAATTTTTAGTTAAATTCCACATTTAAAAATGAATTAAGTGAAAGTGATACGGTAATCACCAAAAATGAAGATGATGCAATCGTGGATAAAATAATTCAATCAATAAATTCCACAAATCTCAAAATTAATGCTGAAAAATTTCTTTCTGAAATAAATGCCATGCAAATTTATGAAAGTCTTCCAACAAATATTATTTATTATCCGTTAATTGAAAAATGTTATTTTGATATTTTTTATTCAAAATCCAGCAATCATCGATTACAAAATGTAAAAGCTTATAATCCAGAAAGTTGTCCGGGACCAATTAAATGCCAACTTCCTACTTTTCCCGGAATTTCGTGTATTGTTTCAAAACGAAAATATTTGCATAAATTTATTTCTGAAAATTTACAAATTCATTATCCATCAAAAAAAGATATCTTTCAAAAAAGTGATAATGGTTGTACAATGTAGCATTGATCTTGTTAATTGTTAAATATTTATCTACAGTATAATTCTGAATAAAGTTGACTTTTTTAGTTTAAGCAAAAACAAATTTATTTATTAATTTTGAAATGCCGTTGTTCCTCCTGCAAATATTTTTTTATTTTATTTAATAATTGAAAAATGTTGTATTTACTGATAAAAAAATAAAAGGGAACTGTCATCAAAGCATAAATTTAAGAATATTTTTTTATCAATATCTGAATATTTTCGTGCATTGTAAGTCGTCGTAATCATATGATTCTCATTTTTGATTGAATAATGTACACTTTTTTTAATTTATTGTTAAATTTTTAAATACATTTTTGTAGCTTTTTTGTCTCTTTTATTTTTACTAATTTTTTAATAAAAATAAAAGCAATATTTTTAATTAAAGAAAACAAAAATTAAATACAAAAATGTTTATTTTCGCTGCAGTTTTTTACACGATCGTTTTGCAAGCGGTGGTTTGATTTCAATCAATAAACAAACATTCGATGAATAAAATGCATTGTCGAAGAATGCGTCGAACAAAATATTTTACCGCCAAATCTAGGATCTTTCTTTTATTATTAAACATTGGTGTTTCATTGCTTTTTTTTGGTGTGGTAGATAGTGATTAATTTTAATAGATTATTAATCATTGTTGAAGAATGTCAAAAACTTTGACAAAATATTTAATTTAATTTAATTCCTTCAAATAAATTTTTTAACAATTGTTGGAGGTTTCAGATTCTATTTTTACATTCAAAATTTCGCTAGTGTTTATTTTTAAAAATCTCAGAACGATTTTAAATTATATTCTGGTTTTTGGCAAATTTGAATTTTTACTTTGAATAACTTTGAGTTTGATGCTATGTGATTGCTATTTATCTTTTTTATCATCACTTTTATTTAACCTTTTTATTCAATTATTTATCTAGGAAATTTTTGAGTTAATGATGTCGGAGACCTTTGAATTGATTAATACATCTGACACATGAGTATTTTTGTTTTTGTTGCATCATTTATTATTCAATGAATGATAAACTTTGTCTTTTGTATGTATCTATTTTATTTTATAATGTCCATTTTCATTATTCCATTAACAGTCACATTTTTATATTTCCGTGATAAAATATAATATCAGTAGTTTTATCTATATTTTTTAGCGTGAATCATGTCTACAAAATATAGAGAAAAAGATGATAGCTCTGAAAGTTCTTCCGAAAAAGAAGAAGATGAATATGAAGTTGAAAAGATTATTGATTATCGTAAATTAATTGATGGAACAGAGGAATATTTAATTCGTTGGGAAGGTTATGCTCCAGGAGATGATACTTGGGAAGACAAGGAAAATTTGGTATGTTTTATATTCTGATTTTTTTAGGATTTAAATTATTTATTGTAGAAATGTCCTGATAAATTAGCTGAATTTCATAGAGAACAGGAAAAAAGAAAAAGGTATGTTTAAAAGGTGTGAGAAAAATCATTTAATTATCTGAAGTATTTTTAGTAAAAAGACACCAAAATCAAATAAAAAGAATTCAAGAAGCAGAAGTCGAACTTTTTCTACTGTCTCCATAAACTCTTCAGAAGAAAGTTTTTTACCTGCATCAAAAGTTGAAAAGAAAAGACCTTCAAAATCAACAACACCTTCACGGGTTGTAAAAACCAAACGTACATCTTCTACTTCTGAATCGAATGTCCAGAAAGTGAGTATAGGAAAGCCTCATCACTAACTAATACCCCAAATTTTTTAGGCTACGAAAGAAACTACATTGAAAGATGTTCTTTCAAAAGCTCCTATTGGATTTAATTCTACTTCTGGCGCATTATCAACCCCAAAAGCTTTATCAAAATCTCCTCTCGCCGATAAAATTCCATCAAATTCAAAAGACAAAAGTGGTATGTCGAAATTATTTGATAAAAATCCTCCAGGCCCGAGAGAAGGTATGACGCGTAGTCAACGAGAATTTTATGATTCTACGGCTGATTATGTTTTTATTATGCCCAGTAACAAAGATTCATTATTTAATAATTTAGTTAATCAAATTGAACCTTCTGTTAATAGTAATAATCCGACTCCATCAACATTGATAAAAATTTCTAAAATTCTTGCAGATGTTTGTTTTTTTTCTGTCTTATATTTTCATTTTAGTTTAATAATTTTTTATAGAATCCTCCAATTTTAAAAGAAGAAATTTCGGAACTTTCTAGTTCTTTTCTTTCAACACCTAAATTACCTGTTTTTGATAAAACTGTGAAGGCTATGGGAGCCCCAACTACTTCGACTAATATTTGTGATTCAGATGATAGTGATGTAATTATTGTAGATACTTCTTTGACAATTGGTGATACTGTAAATGAAAATATTCCTCCATCTACATCTCATGATACTGTATCTCCGTTACCATCGAAAAGGTTAGCTTTTTTGCTTGTTTTTTTTAAGTATCAAATTACATTTATTAAATACATATATATATATATATATATATAGTAGTACCGCAAAAGAAGGAAAAAATGGTCGCAAACAAAAGCATATCAAAAAGGGTGCAGCAGCAACCGTCGCTGCAGCAGCAGCACCTGTTACCAAAAATAAAAAGAAAAAAGCAACAGAAGAAAATGATGACGTTGATATTAATACTGCTGAAGTAAATAAACGTTTATGGAATATGGCAACAATAAATAATAGTGAAGCTACAATTGGTATTATTGAAGGACGTCCATCAAATAGAATTATGGAAGGGCCTATTGCTGACTCTGAAGAATTTGAAATTCCTATTATTCCTGCAGATCATAAATGTTTTGGTAATTCTCCAACTGTTTTTGAAATTGCTGAAAATGCTGTTATTCACAATGTTAATAATCAAAAAATGGAATATGTTTTTTCAAAAACTTGGAAAATGCGTTGTACTGAATGTACTGAAAAGTATACTGTAAATGTGAGTTCTTTGTTTTCTTCAATTTTATTTTTTATCGTCTTTTTCTTTTTTAGGACAATACTGTTGAATATGTATATTGTTTTCTTACGATCAAAGACTTGAATTATTTGATGATCAAAATCAATAAATGTAATTCTGAATTATTTTTAATTGATGCAAACGCTTTTAGAACTTTGAGTCCCCAAGTAAGCGTCTTTTTTTTATCAACTTTTTAAAACATTTACATTTTAGAAATACGGCACATTTGTTTGTATTACACAAGAATATTTTGATACTTTAAGAGATTTAAGCATTGCAATTGAAGAGCAAAAGGTTGCTGTTGAAGAATCTTTCAATAATTCAATTTTGGAACCATACAAAAATGGTGGAACTGTTGATTTTGCAATTCTCGAAAGTTGCCCTCCAGAAGTTATGAAATCTGTTCGAGAAATTGGTCGCCTTTTCTTTTTGGAATTACAACTTGCTATTGGAAATCACATGTGTCGAGTTGTTGATGTCTCGCAATTGCATAATTTTGTTATGGATTTTTATGAAAATCGTGATCAAATGTTTAAAATTGTCCGTAAAGAAGCAGTTGAAAATATTTATGAAACTCTTTTTATGTCTTTAGTTTCTGAACCCGCAGAATCTTAAATATTTGTTTTTTCTTTTGTCAAATTTTTCTTTTTTTTGTTTTTCTAAAAATGTTTAAGTTTCTTTTATTCATCGAAGGTAAAAAAGATGTTATTTTTATTAAAAAAACAGTGTTAGAGTCCATAAAGCTTTAATTAAATGTCTGATACTTGAAATACATGGTTTTAGTTTTTTTGACATTTAATAATTAAATTTTAATTTGTAAAGTTACCAAAACCGAAATTTCGGGAAATGGTGGGATATTTCCCAGGCGTTTCCGCTTTTGGTTCGATTTTCCAGGAAATGAGCAACCTTACTCCCGACCATGAAAATGCCGACTGGACCTTGATAAGTAGTTTTCATCAATGGCAAACAAGGCCGTATGCAGAAAAAAAATTCAGAGGGGGCACGCCTTTGATCTTTTGCCGCCGCCAACACGAAGCGGTAAAAGGTCCGAGGAAATCCCGGAAGGGGCACAGGTCCCGAATCCCCCCAAATACGGCCTTGATGGCAAATATTACAATTAATCCTCCTTCAATTATAATATTTATTTTATTTATTCTTCGTTTTTTTGGAAACTATGGACTTGATTAATCGATTGGCAAAATTATGGTTTCTTTTTATAAATTATACTTTTGCCAAATTTTTTAGGATTTTTACGTTTAAATTTTTTTATTTCATTGAAATAAATGGTATCATTTTTGTGCTTCTTTTTTACATCCTTTTTAGCTTTCCCAGAAAAAGAGAAGAAAAAAACAATATTGTTGCATATAAATTTGTAAATGTATTTTTTTTTTCACATAAAAAGTGTTACGTTAAAAATATTGCTTGTTTTGAAGCCCCCCAAAAAAAATGATCGATAATCAAAAGTGCTTTTTAAAGTTAAAACGGAAACAGTGTTTTTCCTCTTTCTTGCTTTTTCATGAAAGATTTCGATAGAGTCAGTCTCCTTTTTTTGATGTGATTTGGAATTTCTAATTTTAAGAAATTTATAAAAAATGGATAAAGATTAGAGGGCTGCAAAAAAAATACATATATTTGCAGAAGGTTCTTGTTTTTATAATGTTTTGAGAGATGATGCATGAATGGAGAAAAAATATCTCGGACAAAAATTGAAGAAATTGTATTTTATTGTAAAATTTAATAAGTTTTTTGTTTGTTTTTTTTGGCAAATAAGTTTAGCTAACAAACTTTTGGTACTCCCCAATAAATTTATCCTTTTACAGTATCTCAAACATTTTACAATTTTTTTTAAAGTTTCTTAAAAATATTTTTGTGGATTTCGTAATTAATCAAATGTATTTTAGATGAAAAAATGCCAAAAAGGTTGTAAACAATTTTGATGCAAATCGGTTTATAATAAACATTTTAGTCGTCTCCTTTTTTCCGTTTTGGCATTTATAACTTTTCTTTATTTTTGTGATTACACTATTTTTATTGCTTTTTTTTCAGCTAACCTTTTACATATATATTTTTTTTGTCTATTTTTTTCAACACCACCTTTTTTCGAACCTTCATTGCTCTGCATCCAAATTACCGTTTTTTATGTTCATGGGTGTTTTTTATGAAAAAAAATTCCATTGTTTAATGTTCCTAAAAAACAATCAGCGCCGTATTTAAGGGGGTGGAGGCACTGCCCCAAAAGCATTTTTTTGCCGAAACTACACCGAAAAAAATGAGATGTTCTTCTTTTTTCTCTTTTTTTTCTTCGTTGCTTTTTTTCTGATCGTTAAAAAAACGAAAATTCTTTGTTTTTTTCACAACAAAGATTCTTTTTTTGGTTTTTGGGAAAAAAAAAGGAGAAAAAAAAGGTGTTATTTCAAATCACATACTCAAAACCAGTGAAAGTCAACCCGACTTGAATTCGAAAAACCCGGGTCACGGGTTAACTTTCGGGTCAGAAATTTTCTCGGGCTGGGTCACGGGTCAAGAATTTTTTGGGGTCGGGTTAACGTTCACTGTTCATTAAAAAATAGACAATTTCATAATTTTCTGTTAAACGTTTTTTCTCTGCAAAAATATGAAAAATTTGGCTCTATTGCACTTTCCCCGTCCATAAATATTTTACCCGTCCATATCATGCTTTACCCAGTAAATTTAAGCTCAATTGTAAGGCTCTGAAGCATCAACACTTAATTATCAAGGCTTGATCACTATCAAAAAAGATTTTCATGGCTTTAAAAAGGAAAATTTTGTCTATATATAAAAGAATAAAACATAAGAAAAGTAAAAGCAGTTCGAAAAAATTTGACCGTTTATAGAGCCCGACATTTTGTGAAAAAAAAGTTCGGGTCTAAAAATTTGACGGGCTGGGTCACGGGTCAAGAATTTAGTCGAGTCGGGTTGACGTTCACTACTCAAAACACCGAGCCCAAAAGGGCGGAGTTTAATGCGCAACAAATTTTGATTGATTCAATCGAATTTGTTTCGGTGCTTTTTTTTGCATAATTCTTAGAAAAAAGCATAAAATATCTGTGAAATATTATAAATATATAAGTGTATTGTATTTTTACAATGCTTTTTTAGTTTTCATTTGCTTACTGCGCAGATGCAGCATTGCGGTTAGGAAATTAAATCTATTTTGGTTGAAAGTGACAGATCCATGAAATAAAACACTTAAAATTTTAACATTTTTATGCTGCTTTTCTTTGGCACCAATAAAATTTAGATTTATGGAGGCTTTTATTTTTGTCATCGCTTTAAGGCCCAAAAAAACATTTCATTATTTATTAATTTAATTGTTAGTAAATATAGTGATCCAAGTTTTTTAACTGATAACTGAAGCATCAACACTTAATTATCAAGGCTTGATCACTAACAAAAAAGATTTTCATGGCTCTAAAAAAACTCTAAAAACATTTGACAAAAAAATGAGTTTTGTGAATCACTTTTTTAACTTTCTCTCTCTTTTTTTGGCGCTAAAAATAAACTTTTAATTCAAATTTTTTAGACATGTTTAGCTTTGTCTAAATTGGGCTAAAAATGTCTTTGTTGGTTTTCTTTCGTTTAAAAACACTTTGTTTTTGCCATTTTTCGCGCTTTTTTTTGATTTAAAAATGTTTACAATTTTGGGTAAGCTGATTTTTTTTAAAACTAAAAATATAATATTACGAAATAATAATATATGTTTGGATATAGGGTGGTTGGACGAAATTACGGCACATTTTTTGTATCTTCTTTTGCCTTTTTTTTTTTTTGAAGAGATTTCCAAAATTACAGATGCCCGTGCCCCCCCCCCCCCCCCCCGAAATTGAGGAATTTCCTTTGATCTTTTGCTGTTTAGTGTTACAGCGGCGGCAAAAGATCAAAGGCGTGCCCCCCTGAAATTTTTTTCTGTATACGGCCCTGTCAATGAACCTTGAAAAAAAATTTGTTAGCAGTAGATCTGGCCTTTAAAGGAGCCCACGAACTTTCAGTACAAAAAATTTAGACAATTCAATTGCAAAAAAGTTGTACATTTTTAATGTTGCGGATATCCTACATCGATAAATGTACCGATGATATACCCAAAAAATGTATTCGCAATATTTATAAAACAATATTTTTCAGCTGCAACCTGTTTGCAATTGAAGTGACTAAAATTTTCATACTGAAAGTTCGTGTGTCCCTTTAAACTTTTTTTCTTGGAGAATTCTTTGTTTTTCTCAGACAAAAAATTTTAAAAAGGCGGTCGAAAAATTTTGTGGACTGTCAAATTTTCAGCCTCGAGTGTTAGCCGATCGAGATTTTCGGCCCGAGCTCTCGATGCCAAATTCATTATTATATGCCTATTTTTTTTAAAAAAATCATGCGATATCTGTCTTTTTTTTCTCGATGGCTAATAAATTTTTATTGCCCTTGTCTCGTAATCTTTTTTTCCTCTCTCTCTTTGATTTTAAAAAAAAAGTATGACACAGACACAGATGGGAGACCTAAAAAAATGACTGTCCCATGTTGGCTTCTTTCTTCTTTTTTTTATATTATAATTATGAAAGACAAAATGATATTACAAGGACCACAACAATGAATGAATGAGAGAGGGATGGAGGGAGTGAGAGAAATGGCCAAGCAAAAAGTCTAAAGACTGATGGCTGCTCTGATTCTCCGGTACTGCTGCTGCTGGCTGGCTGACTGACTGACTGACTGGCTGGTTCGAGGGGTCGGTGTTTGTGGCTCTCTGCTATCACACTTTTGTTTCTCTCTCTCTTTTCTCCGTTCTTTCCTTCTTTGCCTTTTTTTACATATAACGTGTGTGTGCGTGTTTTTTTTTATTTCTGCAAAAAAAAAACAGACGTTTTTGGTTTTAAATATGTTAGTTTTATTCCTTCAAACTCCTTAAGCGTAGAACCAAAACATGAGAGAGAGAAAGAGTGAAAAGCTAAAAAAGTGAAAATGCTTGAAAGAAAGCAAAAGCCGCTTTTCTTATTTGCTTCTTAAAATTTAGCAGCAGCAGCAGCGTATAAAAAAACAAAAACAATAGCAGCCTTTTTTGCAATCATCAGCCCCGGCACCAGCACCAACAGCATCTAAGGCGCGTTAAGAAAAAAAGGAAGGAAAAAAGCTCAAAATAAGGAACCCTTCTTATATTTTTGGTCTAACAAAAGCATGGTTTTTTTTTCAAAAAAAAGGGAGAATGACTGTTAACATGTTATTAGATACACATATATTTTTTTATATTTGTATGTGTAATAAAAAATGAGAAAAGCAAAAGAAGAAGAATGTCGGCGGCGGCTCGCGTTAAAAATTATTTTTGTGTGTAATATTTTTTTTTTTTGCTTTAATTTATTTCGCGCAGTTTTCTTGTATATTAATTATAGTTGTTTTTTTCCACCAATTTTTACACCTAAAATTTTTTTTGGAATAAATAAAATGACCAACGTATTTCACCTTTTTAAATTTTAACTTCAGCTTTGACTTTTTTTAAAAAAATGTTTCCCGAAAAAATAGCTGTATTTAAATATCGATTTTATTTTTGTCTAAAATGAAATGGTTTTTGTAAATATTTTTTTTCATCTTTTTTCGAACATTTTTCCTTCTTCCATTTTTCGATCAATAAAATAAACAATGCCTCATCGATCAATAAATTTTTTGAGAATTAGATATATTTTTCAGAAAAATGTGAGGCAACACTTTTTTTTTCACTTTTTATTTAATGTATTTTGCGTGACATTTTTTATAAAAAATTTTCTAAATGCCATTAAAAAAATGGACTCCTTTTTTTATTTAATATGATTAATGAAGCTTATTCAAATTTTTAAGGAATCCATTTTATTTATTTATTATTGTAAAAAAACCTAAACCTAGTTTTGGTTTTGAATGTTTTGGGGCTGATATATTTTTTTTCTTCAACTTTTATCATATCATTTATTATCCTGATACTTCCTCTTTCACAACAAACAACCTGAAGCGTAAGTTCTTTTTTCTTTTTCGAAATTTTAAAAAAAAAAGAGAGGGGGGTCGTTAAAAGCTGTTTTTTATGACTTTATTCTTTGCTTCTTTACTTCTTCTTTTTTTGAGTTAGTTGCTGCAACAACAACGACATAAAAGAGAAAGACAGTGGGGGGAAAAAAATACTGGCACTCACTCCATCTGGTTATAAAGCAATGAAAAACGAAAGCAAAAAAAATAGATATCTAAAAATTTTCTTATATTTTTTCAACTCTGCGTCTTCGCTTTGCTTTGCAAAATAAAATGTTTAATTAAAACTTCTAAATTTTCTTGCCCTACAATTGTAATAATTTTATTTACATCTTTATAAAATATTTAATTTCAAAAGAATTTGCTTTTTTGTTGTTTGACTCCGTTGGGTATTAAACAAAACACAGAAGTTTTTTTAAACAATTTTTGAGTGCAAATTAAAAATCGTTTTTAAAAAATCAACTTTGATTCATCAAAGTCTTTAAAAAATTTCAGACACTGCTTGCTCATTTTTTTGCTACCTAATTTATCAATGCTTTTTTCGATCTTCTCTCAAAAAAAATATTGTTTTTGTATTTTTTTTCTTACTGTAGCTTTCTCCTGTTTAAATATAAAAAATCTTGAGTATCAATTTTTTTTTCTTTCGATTCTTTTTATTTTAAAAAATAATATTAATTTTCACATTAATCTTTTTATTGTTCAACAAAAAAATCAGAAATATATAAACTATTCATATGGTTATAAAAAAGGGGGGATTCGAAAAATAACAATAATAATAATAGAGAGCCCTTAACAAATATATATATTTTATTATTTAATGTCCTCTATTTCATTGGCAAAATGATGATGGTGGTATTTTTTCTGCCTTCTCATTCTTCTTTTTTTTTTATATTCTTCAATATCATCATCATCACGAGTGAAATTTGTGTGGTTTTTTTTTTTCAGAAAAATGAATGAATTCTTTTTTGTTCTTCTTCTTGCCGCTCATTCTTTTCTTTTTATTCTTGTTGCCAAGTATTTTTTCTCTTTTTTCTACGTTGCCTTTCAAAAAATATATACCTTTTTCTGCAGAATTTTTTTCTTCATGTTCTTTTTTGTTTGGGTGCGGATGAAAGAAGAGAGCAAAAACACAACATTGTTGACCCCCCCCCCCCACCAACTCTCCCCTAAACAGACCCTAAATAAATTTTTAAACAAATATGTTTTTCACGTGAACATGCTTGTTTTTTTGGGGGCTTGTGTGTTCCATTTTGTATTCTTTTATTGTATTCCTATTTATATAGCTTTTATTTATTTTTTATTAACAAAGTACATAATATAATTTTCAATGTACTTTTTCAAAAACATTTTTTATTAGAAAAGTAAAACCAAAGATCGTATTTAAAGTTCAAATTATATTTATAAAATAAAATTTAACATTGAAAAAATAAATAATGTAATAATAATGATTTTTTACAGAATGGATTCTGACAATAATGAAGCTGCAACAACAATCTGGAAAGCAGATTTGCAGCAGATCGTTGATGAATTGGAACAAAATCATATAAATCGAGCTTTAAAAATTCAGAATAAAAAGCCAACACCGTATGAAAGAAAAAAAATGGCTTCAAAAAAAGGCAAAAAATTATCTGATATTTCTGAATTTTCGAATGCAAGTTTTTTATTAACAAAAATGTTATAAATATCTGCAAATTAGAATATCCTTGTTACAATGTTTACTTTTTTTTACAATTCATAAAAAATTTTTAAATACTAAAATGAAAAAAATTTAAATTTTAGTTAATTATTGGCAATTTCCCAAAGGCCTCAGAATCAGAATTTGATACTCCTTGGAAATTTGCGGATGCCTTTGATAAAATTTTAGTTAAATACAAAACAATTTGTTTGATGAGAATGGAAAATAAATCATTAATTGTTAAAGAAATTGATCAGGTACATATTTTTTTTGTTTTTATTAATCCTAAAAAAATGCCAACTTTTTTAGATTCGCGCAGATTTTGTAAAAAAATTTGATCCTTTCATGAAATCCCAGGGATACTGCTGTGGAGCAGTATGGGGGGAAAAATTTATTGACAGATGGTGCAGCTGCATTAACCCAAATCCAATAATGTTTGTACAAAAAACAACAAATGATATTTTTTCAAAGATTTTTTGTGATAATTGTGTTGATGAAAAGTAAGAGTTATATATTAAAACTTATTTATCAATCAATAATGTAAATTTATTATTTTTTAGTAATCGAGAACATTGTCGAGCAACACATAGACATGATTTTGTTGAATTGGATAGATTTAAATGTATTAAATGCCAAAAGGAATGCCATCGTCTATGCAGAGAAAGTTTTGCAGAAAATACCTGCAAAACTTGCCAACCCATTCCATTTCGTTTTAATGCTGCTCCATTATCAGAATCATCACCGTCAACATCTGCACAATCTTCTTCATCATCAACTGCTCCTGCAACACTTATTGAAATAAATACTGTAATTCTAAAACAAAATAATTGTTTCACAAAAGTGTTGGGGCAAAAGAAATTCAAATTTTCCAAACCCGATCTTCTTCAAAAAGCCATTGAATATGTTAAAATGTTGAGACTTGAACAAAAACTTGGAGAAGATGAAGCAATGAATCAATATTATTTTAATTTATCAAATTGCAATTTAAAAATTTACGGATTATTTCATGCTCATGAAGAAGGCGATTTATTGATGGCAATTGCATTTGTGGAAGAAGTTGGACCCCGATGTTTAATTGAAGTGCTTGCATTTCAAGCAACAATTTCAAGTATTAAAAATGTAATAAAAAAAGAAATTATTACATCATTTTTTGTTGAGCTTGTAAAAATTCAACGAAATTTGAATGAATTTGTTCATATTCGGGTAGCCGAAGGAGTTCGTGGATATTCTGGAGAAATATTTGAAAATATTTCTAATCAATTACCAAAAATAAATATTGCTGTAAAAAAACTGAAGGATTCTTTGGTAAGTTTTTTTTGTTTAAAAACTCTTTAAATCGCTTTGATACATTTTGCCCAAAGTTTTCTTGCTGGGATTAAAATTAATTTTGATTTAAATATTTTAGGTTAATACTTCGTCATTATTTCAAATTCCATGTTTCTCAAATGATCCGAAATTTCTTCAAATTATAAATGTTATTCATGAACTTGGATTCAAGATCAACGGCAAGCTTCCAAAATTGCGAAGTCACCTTTCTCTTGAAGCTGCTGCAAAGAATTATATTGCACAATTAACAAATGAAATTGTCGTAAATGGATTAACAAAAAAAATGATTGCAAAAAGTGATTCTGCTAAAGAGAATGGAAGTGAAGAAAAATCATTATCAATTTTATCAATAAATGATTTGTTGCAAGCTATGGAAGAAATGCATTTAAAATTTTCTGATATTCAAAATTGCTGTTATTCAACTTTTAAAATTGTTGGTCTTTTCTTTGGTAAGTTTTTATATATATTTAAGTTAAATAACCGAAAATTTTTGCATACTTTAGATCCAAGATCAGAATCATTATTACCAAAAGCAAAAAGTGTTGATTCTGGATATTCCTCTTTAAATTCTCCAAGTTCTGCTTCAGGAAATTATGGATTCTCTGCAGCGGTTGAAGAAAAAGAAAAAAATCGTGTTGAAAAAAGGATTTGTCCATCTCCAATCAGTTCATCATCTTCTTCTTCTTTATCAGATTCAAAGAAACGCAAAATTGAAAATGAAAAACCTCATTTAACTGTTTCCAAAATTGTTACCTCAATTTATACGGCACGTTTTGAACAACAAGATAGAAAGGAAAATGGAAGCCCAAATCTATCAAAAACAATTTCTTCAATTAATTCCCCACATTCATCGTCATCATCTTCTTCACCATCATCTGGTAAAGAAGAAAATCTTAACAAAGGTATTTCACCATCATCTCCAACAATATTTTGGGATGTTTCACCAATTCATGTCAAAGAAGAAGAAAATGGATTCGGTAATATTTGTATTAATTTACCTTCAATCACTTCCATTTCTTCGAAAGTATTCCTTCCAACTTTTGATGATGAATTAAATAAAGATAGAAGTCTTTCAAGTATTGCATCATCTTCAACAACTATTTATAAAAATTCCAATGATGATTCTCCAATTAAATGGAGCTTTTCAAATTTTATGAAGCCTGACGATGAGTCCAAAATTCCTGATTCATGTTCAATATTTGATAAAGAAAATAATTTGGAATTTTGTAATTCTCCATCTCCTACTGTACTTTCATCAAATGATTCAATGACGGCTTCAAAATCCAATAAATCAAAGGAAATCATTCGAAGCAGTACTCCTGGACCTGATATTGTAAGTTTAACAAAATTTATATATTAAATTTAATATCAAATAATTTTTTAGTTAAATTTATTGCCATCTTTGACGTCAACGCTCACCATATTATCGCCTGATGAAGAAATAGAAAAAGAAGAAAATCAGACGCCACTTTCCGAAGAACATTTAAAGCTTTGTTATTTTGCACTTAAACATTTGGAAGCGCAAAAATCTGCTAAATATTTTTTGAACAAAAATTATACTACTTCAAAAATTGACATTCCGTCGGCCCTCAATATTATCACAACCTTTTGTAATGAAAATTATTCAAATTAGTTCCCGTTTTTTATACATTGTTTTCACTTTTTTATTTTTACATACGTGTATCTTTAATCCGGTTCTTTCTTTTTTCACTGGTCAAAAATTTAGATTTATTTTTATTGTTGTCTTGGGTAAAAAATTCCTAAATTCTTTAATTTTATTGATTATTTTTTTATATTTTTTTTTAAATTTAGGTAGATTTCTAATTTTTAAATAAATAAATTAGTATTTAATTCTTTTTCTAAAAAAAATTCTTTATTGACAAGTAATTTTTCCAAACATAATTGTTGCCGAATAATTTTTTTGTTTGTCGTCGACACTCCCTTTAAACATTTAAACAAAAACGCCGCCTTTATTTAATTTAAATGTTGTTCGAAATGTCTGAAAAAAGGAGTTATTTCTTTTATTAACAATTTTAATTCAACAAATATGTAATATCATCTATTTTATTTTTAAACAAGAAACATTTAAAATGTTTTTTACACGTTTGAACTATCTTTCAGTAATTCCATATTTCTTGAATATTGACTGTGCAAAGCTTCACATAAATCTGCTGAAGTTGGAGCTTTTTGAAGAGCAATTCCAAGTAAATCCTTTGATGGAAGTTCACCGCCATACGATTGAACTTTTGCCCAAGCTAAACCACATTTTCGACTGAATGGATCTTCTCGAAAGCATTGTTCCCAGATAAGCGAGGCAGCAGCTTTTGCAACGAGATATGAATAATATTTTGCACCATATGGTCCAATATGAGAGAATCGATGAGGCCATGCAACATTGTCTCCATGACCAATTAATGGAAGGGCTTTCTTTCCGAGCTCTGAAAATAGAGCAGTTGAAGTAATTTTTCCATTTGCAATTAATGGAGCATATTCTGGACCATGAACTTCAATATCAAAAAGTGAATAATGTGTCCTAAAATTATGTGATAAAAAATGAAATTGCATTTTAATAAAGAAATAAATTTTACTGTTGAAGAGTTTCAATTCCCATAAAAAGTGATCTTGATGCAATTAATGCTTCAGCTTCATCATCACGAATTGGACGACCCGATGAATCTTTACAAATCAATTTCAAAATTCTCAAATCATTAAAGAAAAATTCCATTAAATTTGATGGCACTTCTGCCATATCTGTTGGACATCTAGTACCAGCAGTATGCTGATATCGGCTTCGACCAAGCATTGAATGCATTGCATGTCCCATTTCATGAAAAAATGTTTCAGCCATATGTGGAGATAAGGTAAGATTTTCAATTTCTATTGAAGAATCACATGCATCCAAAGAAAGAACAACAATAGGAGTTTGAAATTCACCAGATGCAAGTTGCTTTGAACATCTTACTGTATAATGACAATCACCTGTGAGCTTAGAATCTCGATTATCAACATCAACAAAAATGGTTCCCAATAAATTAGAATTTTCATCTATGACATTCTAAAATTTAAAAGCATGTTTAATTTAATTTAAAAAAAATTTTTCTTACAATTTTAACAACTTTTCCATCCCAAATTTCACCTTTTACTGGAAGAGAAGTTTCAAATCGAATACCATAAAGTTTTTTAACAATCATTTCAAAGCCACATAAAATTGTTTCAAAATGAAAATATTTTGATAAAAGTCCCGTAAATCCATATACTCTTTGACGATATAAGGCACTACCGTAACTGTAATCCCATTCAGAAATTGGATTAAATTCGACATCTTGGCCATGAAAAGCTTCTTTGACAAGATTCAATTCTGGTTCAACCGTGCTTGAAAAGGTCTAAAAATTTCATAAATAATAAATTCAAATTTTGAATATTACCTTAATAATTCCTTCCAAAAAATTCTTTGTATTTTCATATGTTCCCAAAACAGAATACAGTTGGGACCGATGGGCAAAAGATTCATGACCAGTTAATTTTGCCAATTTATGTCGAGCTCCAATTAATCCTCTCAAAGCATTCTCTTGTTCATCACTATGTTGATAAAATCGATTAAAGAATAGCTTTCTAAGTTCAGGATCTGATGTATGAGGATATGGCGTATCAACAAGTGGCCCAATACCATACTCTTTTTGTTCTTCAACAGTAAGTTTTGAAGGTGTATCAGTATTTTTTGAAAAATTTGAAGAATGTTGAAAGATTTCATTGCTCAAACACACAAATTCGTCCTTCTAAAATTCAAAGATAAATAAATTTATCGAGCATTGATTACCGTATGACTTTCACTTTTACCAACCTCTTTATCAGGAAGGTGAACGCCAGATTGTTCAAAATCACTAATTAATAGCCCAATTGTTCTTTTATCAACGTCATCCAATAAATGTTCCTCTGTTTTCAGCGAAGTTTTTAATGCAAAAAAGAGTTTATGATTTGTATTTAATGTTTCAACAAGATTTGTAAAAGCTCGCATGGATTCATTTGCTGCAGAAGCGAATGCACTATTTGAATGAATATTTCGAACACATTCTGCCTAAAAAATCTTATATTATAGTTGATTGAATATTGATAAATCTATTACCAAATCTGCAGCACTACAAATAACATTTGAAAGATCATCAACAAGGGCAACTGTCGATCTATCTTTAGGACCAGTATTATTGGTTATTTGATCAACTAATTTATATGCTTCAGTTTCAACATCTTTGGTAAGTTTTTGAAAGCCTTCTGCTGAAGAAAGGGCAGGATTACCAAAAAGTCCCTAAATAATTATTATTGTAAAAAAGAATAGAATTGCTAATATTTAATAAAACATGCATTAGTGCCTGTCGATATTTTTTGAAGGCGTCGAAGTGCTGCTAGCAAAGGTATTTTTGATTTCATTTTTTACTTAACAAAAAAAGTAAGAAACAGAAGAGAAAAAAATCAAAGATATCAAATCGCAAAACGAAATCTTTTTATTATATAATGCACATTCACAGGAGAACATTTATGATGCCCGTATTTCAATAAATTTGATAAACAAATAATACAAGAAGTCAAAAAAATAAAAATACAAAAATAAAATTTTTTCAATGTAATCCAGCTGGTAGACGACGATAATGTGAAGCAGATGGAGCACTGGATTCTGTAAAGAAATTATTTAAAATTTCAGAAACAGAGCTGACATCTTCATATAAAGCAGTTAAACCAGCAATATTTAGGATTTGTTTTGAAGTAGTAACAAGATTTTGATTGTCAATCGATGAATGAGTTTTGAGAGCTTTGAGACGAAGACATAATTTAAAGATATCACTAAGAACTTGAGGATCAGATTGAATTTCACCTTTCATAACATCCTAAAAATGCAAAACTGATTTATGGTTCATTTTTATCAGAAAATATTACCTTAATATATTCACGACAAACACGAAGACGATGATGAAAAACTTCCATTGAAACAGTTAATGAAGTTAAAACTTTTGAAGCACTTGTATGCGAATAATCAGCACTTGAAGAAAACGAAGCCATATGTTCAAGTCCAATCAATTCAGAAGCTTCAGTTTCAAAATGTAACGGTAATAATCGAAAAGAAGTTTTGCTTTTATCAGCTTCATCAGTAACAGTTTCAAAACAGCCAATGTTAAGCTAAAACTAATATATTAAAAATTATGCCACAATTAATAAAAACATACTCGTCCAGTAGATTGTAAGTGTTCAGTATCAAACTTTAATAACAAGGGACAATCATTATGCTTCATAAATTGACGATTGAGATGTTCTTCAACTTGTGTAACTTTAACATGGGTGCCATTAGTGAACCATCCAAGAAGTTCTTCATCTGGATACATTTCTTTTGCTAAAAAAATAGGGAAAAGTGTAATATAAATAGGGTTCATAAAAAATAACTAACAAAGTTCAAGTTGCGTCTTAAAAAATTCTTCATCAAATGAAAGTGCATTTAAATCATCATCCATTTTTCTTTCATCAAAAATAAGTAAAAATGCACGATTAACTTCAAGTCTTAAATCATCCTTTTTACCAGTAAGATATCCAATAACCTAAAAATGAATAATTTATCAATTCCTAACAATAATAATATCAAACTTTTGGATGAACATCATCACTATTCATTTTACGACGAGTCCATTGATCGGATATTGTTAAAGCAACAATAGGATGAAGATAAACAGTAGCAGAGTTATTGGTATTTTCCATGTTTGTGTGGGATACAGCTGTTTTGGATTAAAATTAACAATGAACCGAATAAAAATGGAAAAAGATAGAAATCAAAAAAATTTTTGGTAAAAAAAAAATTTATTGAAAAAAGCATTGAAGTATTCGGTTGCATTTTGCCAAACAGGATTTTGAAAAAAAAACATTGAAACAAAATTTTTTTGAAGAAACTTTTTTGTTAAAATTCAGAATATTTATTATTCTGATAATTTGCAATACTTTTGTTTTTGTAATTATACTTTAATGTTAATGTTATTAATCTTTTAATGCACCATTAAATATTACAAACTTTGTTTAAAAAAGTAAACTGCTTCGTTTTTTAAAATATTAATATATTTTTTATTAAAGAAATGTCCAATAATGATTCAATATTAAATTTACCTATATTATCCGCGGAAGAAGTTCCTCCACCATTTGATGCAAAAAGATATGTTGTTCCACTTATTTATCCTGGTGAATATGTTGAAGAAGATGGATTTCAAAATGTTGCAATTGAAGATGGTAATTTTTTTTGTTAAATAGATTTCTTCTTTATATTTATATTACATCTATATTTTATTATTTAAATTTAGAGCAGTCACTTTCTCCATATAAGGTGAGATCTCCGATACAAAAAAGTCAACAAAGTAATATTTCAAGAAGTTACGTTCCAGTAATGTCATCAGCACCATCAACAACAGTCGCATATGCTGCTGTTAATGATAAAGAAGCAGAGTATTTAATTCAAAATGCATATAAAGCTTATGAAGCCGCAGAAAAGGCAGCATCTTGTAGAGTTCATGCTGAAAATGATGGAATTGTAAATTGTTTTTTACTTATTTTTGTATTAATAATACTGTAGACTTTTAGACCTGTGAAGTGCTACAACAAAGTATGGATGAACTTCGAAGTTATGTTTCTGTGGTACAAAAACGTTTTCTTGAAGCTAAAACTGAGAAAGACGAAGCTCAAAGGCAAAAAGCTGATTTTGAAACAAAATACAATGAACTTCGTTTACAGTATGAAACTGTATTAGAACGAGGATTAAATGCAAAGGTACATACATATATTTCCTCTTAATTTTTCATATTTCTCTTTTTTAGAATGCAATGGATGAAGCAAGAAAATATAAAGAAGAATATGAAAAATCTCAAACTGTTTTACTTGAAGTTTTAAATGCTTATTCATCTTTGAAAGATAAATACAATGAAGCCATTAAATTAGCAAGTACATTTGCTCGTGAACGTGATGAAGTAAAGATACAAGAATATTCTTTTGATAGTGATCGTAATGATTTGGATAGCAGTTCAGAATCTTCTGATGGGGATAATCAAATTCAAACTTCTTTAAAACCTGCAAAGCTTATTTCTAAAACATCTCCGACAACAAGTGCTTCAATTAAAGAAAATCAAATAGAATTATCTGCACCAGTAGCAATTCCAATCACTACTGAATTACAGCCAGCATCAACATCTGCTCCGAGTTTTGATATTGAAGAAACAATTGAAATTCCAGAACAACCAAATAGAGTTCAACAAAGAAAAGCACATGTTATGAAACCAAATATTCCAGTACAAGCAGTTGAACAACAAGCATCATCAACATCTGCTCCAAGTATTGATCCTGAAGAACCAATTGAAATTCCAGAACAACCCAAAAGAGTTCGACAGAGAAAAGCACATGTTATGAAACCAAATATTCCACCACAAATAATTCCAAACACTATTGAATCACAGCCATCATCACAACCTGCTCCGAGTAATCATGGTAGAAAAATGAATACAGTTCGAGAACGACAAGAAAAAATACAACAAAGAACGGTGGATTCTGTTAAACAGCTCACGCAACATAATGATCGTGTAACTGCCGCAATAGTTTTGGACCATAATGATGTGGATAGCAGTTCAGAATCTTCTGATGGAAATCATCAAGATCAAATGTTTTCACTGCCAGCAATGTTGCTCACTTCCAGAACAAGTCCAAAAACAAAGGTTTCACGTAAAAAACCCCGAACTAAATTATCTTTACAACCACCAAAACTCGCTTCTAAAACAACTCCGACAACAAGTGCTCCCAACGAAGAAAATCGAATTCAATTATCTACCCAACCGTCAATCCCAACAACCACTGAACCACAACCATCATCAACGTCTGCTCCAAGTATTCATGGCAGAAAAACCATTACAGTTCGAGAACAACAAGAAAAGATGCAAAAAAGAACAGCCGATGTTATTAAACAACTCAAAGCACAACATAATGATCGTTTAACTGCCCCAAAAGTTTTACCGAAGAAACCAACTGTATCTCGAGTAAAGAAACCTCAAAAGATCGTTGATTTGGCTGAAAATGAACAAGATGAGATTATCGAAACATCGATAGTTGCAGAAAATGAAGTTCAAAACGATAATTTAAATATACAAGACTCTTCCTCCTCAGAAAATGCTGTTGTACCTTCTTCGCCTGCAAAAGTTACAAGTCTTACGGTACCTGTTGCAAATCCATCAAATAAGAAACCGATTCGAGCTGCAATTCAAAAAGGAAGTTCAATGGCAAAAGTTGTATCAAATATGCAACGACAATCAAAGCAAAGACTTGCGGCTTCTGGAATTACTCCGGTTGTCAAAGAACCTGCAAAAAGGGGAAGAAAATCAGCTTCAGAAAAAGCCACTACTTCTGAAGTCGCTGGATCTGAAAAAATTCCAGCAAAAAGAGGACGAAAATCTGCTGCTGAAAAAGCTGTTTTAGCTGGAGTGAAAAGAAAAGAACCAGAAGTTGACGATGAAGAAGAAGAAACAACTGAATCGAATATTTTTGAATCACCTCCAGCAAAAATTCCAAAAACTCGAGGAAGAAAGCCAAAAGCTGCCGCCACTGAAGAAGTGGAAGTTTCAGCAAGTCCTTCACAAACAAGTATCAGAGATAAACTTACTTCATCAAAACCATCTTCAAATACAACTCCAATTAAAATGACGTAAATTTTTTTAGAAAATTATTTTTTACAACAATCTCTCCTTTTTTTAGTCGTTCACGTCTTGCTCGAGATCCAATTGTTGAAACTCGTCGACTTTTTTCACAAAGTCTTCATGGTGATGTTGGAATTTTGCTGCAAGGTTTTCTTCAATGGGCGCCATCAAAGCTTGAATTAAATCAAGTTACTGAAATTGCAATGGAATTTTTTATGAAAATTGGTTTACTTGATTGTTTTAATGCATTTGATAAATATTCTGGTGATATTGTATGGTCAAGAGAAGAAGAAAATGTATTAACACTTTGTACACAACTTCAAGAAAATTGGAATGGATTGTTTAAAGGTCTTTTTAAGTAATAATTTTTAAAAAATATTATTTAAAAAAAATCTATGTAAAAAAGTTTTTAGTGCATTTTCAAGGAAGCAGTTATCATCATCTGAAAGAATGTCACATTTAGAAGTAAACAGAAATTATCGTTTATTATTTGTATTTTCACAATATCTTGAAGATACTGCTGAACTTTCTGATATTGAAACAAAGCTGCAAGATACGTTACTGGATAATCTTGTGTTACAAAGATCTCCCAAAGCTGTCATTTCAACAGTTTGTTATCTTTTAACAATTTCTGAATCTCCAATCAAAAGATTTATTATTCGAAAGGTTATTGAAGATAATACAGGAGTTTCGGATCTTCTTGCACTTATGGTTAATGAATGTGTAAGTTGTTTTTGTTTGTTTTGAAAAGCTTTAAATAATTGACCATTTTAATTTTTAGTCCAAAGAAAAGCCCGTACTTTCAAGTTTATTAACAGAAAAAGCAGAAATTGATTTTGAAACATCAAAATTGAATACAGAAATTACCGTAGATGATTATTCGCTATGGATAAAATCAAAATTGGGTGAAATTTATTTTATGCCAAATGGATTAATTGAATTTGATATGGATGGCGAACTTATTTTATCTGTAAGTCCTTTTGTTGAAACTACTGTAAACCTTTTCTCTTTTTTTAGTTTTCTGCAAATATTCAAAGAATTACAACTTTAACATCAGCTTTATTTTCACCTGAAATTTTTTCAAGTTTTGATCGAGCTTCTTTTCTTACTTCTGCATTTTCAATGATTAAATCAATTTGCGATTGCATTTTCGAGAAAGAATCAGATGATGAATATTCAAATGAATTTTATGAATCTTTATGTGAATCATTTACATCGCCAGATAACTTCAATCCAATTTCATCGGATACTGTATCAAATCTTGTTCAATTTATGCACGTTTTTGCAAGAATAGTTTCAATTCCATTTAGAAGACTTCCAAAAACTTCTTTACCTTCGTATGCAAAATCAGCTGCTGAAAAGTTTTTATCTGAAATTCAAGCTCTTAATATCCTTATCTCACGATCAACAAGCACAGATTCTTTGACAAAGCAAAAAATTATTTTTGGCTTTAAAGATTTAACTGAACATATTACAATGTCTATGAAATAATTGTTGTCACCCTCTCCGTGTCATTTTTTAAATTTGTTATGTTTTTTTTGTTAAAAATTTAAAAATAATAAATATGTATTTTTTTAAGGATGGACGAGGGCCCAAATTTTTAAGCCCGGCCCTGTTAAAAATAGATTCTATTCCACTAAAGCATACATACTTCTTTTTCAATAATATGTTTTTTTGGATGTAATTTTAAAAGTTTCAGCTATCATTAAATACAATGATTACAAATGGTTTCGCGCTGTGAACGAACGCGTTAAGAATATTCTTGTATCTTTACTTCATCACGTTCACGAGCAAATGTACTTGCTAATTTAATGGCTTCATTGTATTTATCTTTCAAATATGAATAAGCATTTAAAACTTCAAGTAAAACAGTTTGAGATTTTTCATATTCTTCTTTATATTTTCTTGCTTCATCCCACAATTTTTTCTTTTTTTTGTTGATCAAATTCTGATGGTTTTAGTTGCATAAAAGCTATTTCAAGACGATCATCAACTTGTACAACGGCAGCAAAATTGCATAAATCTTCATGATATCTTGCAGCCCAGAATATAGTAACCAGTTGACGATTTGCAAAAAATGCATACCCAAATTATAAATCGAGATTTTAATGGAAAAAAATAATTTGATGATACAGAAAAACTTTTTGCCTTACTGTAATTTTTTCCCAGTTTTTTATTTTCATTACTATTGATTTAAAAGATTGACAAATATATTAACTGTTTCATTTTTTTGGAAATAATATGAATCATTTAGAAAAAAATGGAATAGCCTCCTAACAACTAAATCATATGAATTATTTAAAACATACTGTACAACAGTCTATTTTTGGTCGTTTTTCAAGATATTAAAAATTTATCATTGTTGAAAGATACACTTTTTTTTAATATTTTTAATAAATAAAAAAATTTTAACCTGACTAGAGTGGGATTCGAACCCACGCCCCCGAAGAGACTGGTGCCTTAAACCAGCGCCTTGGACCGCTTGGCCATCTCGCCTTGAATGTTGAGAGAGAGAGAAAGGGCGTATCAAAACATTTGATCCGAATTGAGTCAATTCAACAAAAAATTTTGCCCGAAAAAAAGATTAAAATTTTTATTTCTTTATTTTCCATTTGTTGTTAGCCAAAAAGTACAATTCATTTTTAAAAATAATACAAAAAAGAAAATAAGTAATACCAAAATTCATGGAGCAGCTGCTGCTGCACCTTCATCTTTTCCAGCATCTGCCTTATTATTATTATTATTATTATTTTTATCTGCTCCCCCAGGATTATTATTATCATCATCATTTTCTTCATCACAATCCATTGTAGCAACAATTTTTTCTTTCTTTTGTCGATCAAATTCTGATGGTTTTAGTTGCATAAAAGCTATTTCAAGACGATCATCAACTTGTACAACGGCAGCAAAATTGCATAAATCTTCATGATATCTTGCGGCCGAGAATATAGTAACCAGTTGACGATTTGCAAAAAATGCATACCCAAATTCAACAACTTGATGAGCTCGAATAACCATATCAATTCCAAGTTGCTTTGTCTTTGATTGAACGGCATCTTCTCCAAAAACATGTGAAACAGCACGAATTTTATTTGGTTGAAATCCTTTTACCCCGGATTCTGAATCTGCCCATAAAAGATCTTGTGACAAGCTTCGAACAATCATTGATGGACGTTTAATCTTTTGAATCATACATGAATTGGGGGGTAACTTTTTTTCAAAATGACTATAGGTCTGTAACGACCTTTTGGGCAAAAGTCAAAAAATTTTTTGGTCTGTGACGACCTTTTTTTTAGGGTTTCGCAGCTTCGCTGCGAAACCCTAAAGGGTCCCCCCTTACAAGATTTTTTTGATCTTATTTGACGAGAGTCGTCGAGAAAAAAGGAACGCTGCCGGTTTTAAATTTGCCACAGCTGCATTTTGGACGAAAAATATTTTTGATTTTGGTTGAAAAATGTTAGTTTTAAAAATATTTTTGTGCCTTATGCTTTTTGTTGAAGTTTATTCCATTAAGTTTGGATCTGTTGGCAAAAGTGGAAGGTACAGTATGCGGAAAGCAGGATATCAACGAATTGCTTCAGAACCTCAACTTGTTAGATATCGTAATGATGCAGGCTCCACTTCATCTTTGACTAATACTCGTTGAACTGGTTCTAATGCAAGTTCACATTCTTCTTAATCCTCTTCTTCTTTGAATCATGATGTCAAGCTTGCCGCAAAAGCTGTTGGGGGAACAGCCGAAAAAAAAAACTGCTGACGATTACCTAAAATACATTCAAAATGCTAATTTTTTTGTTACATTATCATTTTTTCAAGATATTTTTCAAGTAATGCAAAAGTATTCTTTGTTGATATATCAAAAAGAAGCTTCAGTGCTTCCTGGTCAAAAAATTTTGTACGAAAAACTTAAAACAGAGCTTCAAGCATTGTCCGACAATGATGGTCCAATTTTAATATCTTCACTTAACAGAATCAGATGTACTGTTGATTATGGTAAAGTCAAGAGCGGCAAAAGCTGTCATCCCTATGTATTTGATAGTGATCTCAGAGCATCTGATAATGTTATTATTTTTTTGGATTACCAGGGCCGCAAGTTGGTCCAAAGTTAGGGGGTGGAACTTCCTTATAAAAACCCAAAAAAATCTCATTTTATCTAGTATGAATTCAATTTTTCCCCTTACATTTGGCCGACAAGGGGGGGGGGGAACTTTCCCCAGTTCCACCCCCCTATTTGCGGCTCTGTGGATTACAAAAGAATTAGAAAACCAAAACCTGAATCTGACTCTGAATCTGGACCTGATATCAATCAAAATGTCGAAGAAACTGCAAGCAGTGTTAATGAAGAGCGTGAAGAAGAATTGGAAGATTATATCAATGTGGATGCAATTGTTTTGGATGACGACGATGTTGTTATGGGAAGTGATAGTGATAGCAACAGTGGTGAATTTGATGATGAATCAGAAGAATTTTATCGTTTCAAATTTATTCAATATGATCGATCAGATCCTAATAACTGGCCGAGTTTGGTAAAATTTCGAAAACAATTCATTGATTCACTTGTTGAAAGCCTTGGTAGTTATTATGAAGATGATGACATCAATGATTTCGATGTTTTAAATGTTGAATCCTTGGAAGTGATCAGTGGTGCAATTAATTTTCCGGAAAATAGTCAACAAAATCATGACAATCTTGCAAAAAGATTCCAAATTAATTCCCCAAACATTGGACTGCAATTTGAAAATTTACTGCAAAATGTTGCAACTACTGTAACGTATACAAAATTCCAAGACTGGATCAAATTACAGAATTTTTATGCAAAAATACTTGAAACCGCAGAAAGCGATAATCTCATTGATCTGAGTGACGAACTCTTTGATTACATTGCAAGTGCGCTCACGGTTTCTGTTGGTGCAGCAGATGCTGAACGAGGTTTCAGTATTCTTTTTCATTCGCTTGATTCCCGTTCGAAGCCATCTCAACATCACCACAATTCATAATATTTTACAAATTCGATTAAACGGTCCTCCAATTAATCAATTTGTTTGCTTCAAATTTGTTGAAAACTGGAAAAAAGCTGGCCATTTACAATCTGCTGCACAACAACCTCGTGGTATTGGACGGAAAACTAAAAACATCATCGAAAGCGACGATCCAATTGAAAACTTTGCAAAAGATGTTGAAACTCAAAAACGTTGGGAGCGGCGCTTTGAAATTTTTGTTCCTGATCCATTTAATTGAATTTCTCTTTAATTAGAATTTATGTTTGTTCTAATATATTTTTTTATAATAAAATTGTAATCCATTAAAATATGTTTTTGATAGAATAAAATATGTCACTTAAGCTTCGTCGCTTTAAAATCAATTTTCTCCTAGGGGAAAAACTGCAGCTTAAACAAAGCAAGAAAGTCTATCTGGGCAACATTAAACGGTCTGTCTCATAACTTTTTTTCACAAAAATAATAAAAATTTTGGAAAATTTCACAGGTCCCCCTACCCATGACCATTTTTGGGAAATTTTTTTTCCAGGTCTGTCTGTCTGTGGGGTCACTAAAGTGACCCCCAATTCATGTATGTTTCGAATATCATAAAGATGATTAAGCTCTGGAGAAAGACCACCATGCATACATAAAATATTTCCTTCTACAATTGCGGCCAATGGCATTTCAGAAAAGATTTCATTAAAATAATCATAAAGTTTTTTTGGAGTCAAGAACCGAACGATAACAGGTACGAAGTTCAGCATAAAATAAATAAACTCTAAAAAAACAGGGTTAGAAGGATTTCATATATCCAGATATCATACAATGTGTGACGACAATCTTTGGTGTGATCGGCGTTCAGGCGTTCAGAAAATTTGCGTGCAGTGAAAAAAAAAGAATTTTTTCACACCAAAGATTGTCGTCACACATTGTATATCCAACAAAAGTTGAATCTGTTAAAAACACTTACCGATTAATATTTGATAATTCATGATTTCCTCGAAGCAAAAAAATATTATTTGAAAATTGAATTTGACAAGCAAAATTAAGGTCCACAGGTTCTGCTTCCTAAAATAAATATATATATATAATATATTAATTAATTACTGTAGTTTCAACAATAAAAATGATTCCAAAAATCGATACCGTAACCCGAAATTTTTGTTACCGTATCGATTTTCGACAATTCCCATTCCCAAATTTCTGCACCCAAAAACGTCCACTTTGAAAAACCTTACAGTTGGACAAAATAACAAGAAAATGCAAGCCATGGCAATAACTGATTTAGTTTTTGAGAATGGAGCAGATTTCTTTTTTCGTTCTTGTTCTTCTAGTTTATCAAACAATGGAACTTGAGCAGCATGGCTGGTGGATCCTTCAACACCATTATTGGCAACTTCTGCTTGTGGTTGAGGAACATTTGAAATATTTTGGAGCAGGGTAATTGCACTTTTTAAGTCATCAATGCAAGCTGAATTATGTTTTTCAACTTTTTTATTTGCTCTATCTTTATATATTGTATATCCAATCTGCCTATAATATTACAAATTAATATTACCAATGGTGCAAAAATGAAACCCACAATGCATGCAATAACCATCCCAGAAATGACATAGCAGCTTTGAAATCTTCAGTTTGAAAAAAGTACATTTTTGATGTGCAAATTTTATCAAACTAAACAAATTTTTAGAAAGTAACTTACAAGGGAACCACGGGAGATGATATTTGAATTAAGACGTGCCACATAGTTTAAATCATTCATTGTGGGTCAGAAACAAACCCCAAAAAATATTTCACCCCACTTTTAAAGGGAGTGTCGAAGATAGTGAAAAACTTTTTATGAACGTTTTCCGTCGTTCCAAGTGATGGGGAATGAAAAAGTTTGTCCGCCCGCACGCAACGAATGCATTCTCCATCACTTGGAACGACGGAAAAAAGTTTTTCACTATCTTCGACACTCCCTTTAAGTTTTACCCATTTTTCGGCACTTTAAAGATGCGCGCGCTCTTGGAGCACATGGTCCCCCCTTTGAAAAAATTATGATGAAAAAAAATTTTTTTTTGATTTTTTTATTTTTTGCTAGAATGTTAGTATTATGTCTACTGATGATAAGTGTAAAATATTTTCGCCTCGAAACAACGCTAACCTACTTTTTAGCATTTTACAAGCTGGCGCCTTGTTATACATGAAGTCGAAGAAACCATTTTTATTGGCCAGAATAGGGCTTTTAAATAAACATTTTTATCCACACGAATATTATTGACTATAAAGAACATTTTGGAAAAATTTAAAAAATTAAATTTTTTTTGTTATTTTAGGGAGCACAGGGGGGACCAAGGCAAATCGCGCATCTTTAAAGTGCCGAAAAATGGGTAAAACTTAAAAGTGGGGCAAAATATTTTTTGGGGTTTGTTTCTAACCCACAATGAATGGTTTAAACTATGTGGGATGTTTTAACTCGATTATCATCTCCCGTGGTTCCCTTGTTAGTGAAAAAATTTGAATAAGTCATGTGAAAAAAATGTAAAAAACGTGAAAAAAATGATGTTTTTGCATTTTTCTATAAAATTTGAATGGACAAAAAATTGTAGGAGAATGCAAAAACATCATTCTGTTCACGTTTTTTACCTTTTTTACAAAAAAATGTTGAAAAAATCGTTCCAAGGCCGGAGCTAACTTTTCTTTACACGAAAATTTGCTTTTTAACTATCACGCTTTTTGACTCGTTTTATAAGGAAACAAAACCATAGTGGTACGGTAACTTTAGCACTTTTTTATGCTTAAAGTCATCGAAATTGCATGTTGCAATTTCGATGACTTTATTATTAAAGGAAGTATCGGAGATAGTGAAAAACTTTTTATGACCGTTTTCCGTCGTTCCAAGTGATGGGGAATGCATTCGTTGCGTGCGGACGGATAAACTTTTTCATCCCCCATCACTTGGAACGACGGAAAACGGTCATAAAAAGTTTTTCACTATCTCCGACACTCCCTTTAACGTTCTTTTTATTTTTCATGTATCATCTAATCCCGTGATCTCTTGCTGAATTATTTAATTATATTTTTGACTTCAATAAATATCTATGTTTTTGTGCTATTTGTAAACATTCCAGAATATTTAACCATTTTTAGTATACTGAAAATTCTTTAAAAAGGGAGCGGACGTTGTAGTACTTTTTTAATTTTTGGGTCTCGCAACGATTAAAAAAATGTCCGAGAAAACACTGGAGCATGCAAGATCAGGATCATGCAAAAAAATGCGTAACCTTCCGCCTCCTTTAATTCTAGAAATTCAGTTACTTTTCAACACATTGAAAAAGCCTTGGGATATAGAAAAACCAGATTTTTCAGTGTTCATTATCCTAGAATTGAAAAAATATTATATGCTATAAATTATTTAGAAGCAAAATCCAAAACTTCTTGACTCTACTGATGATCCCGGTGCTAGTTGTAATTTAAAAAAATATAATTTCAAATTAAAATGGATGTCTGGAGTTTAGGCATGGCACCGGGACTGGAAGTCCCGTCCCGTCTTGGGACGGGATCGGGACTAAAACTTGGTCCCCGGGATTGTTTTTAAAAGGGAAAAATATAAAAATGATTGGAAAAACGAAAATAAAAAGGAGGGTTTTTACTTGAATAAAATTTTTTGTAAATAAATTGATAATAAAAAATATCTTTTCTAGAAGCAGAACAGCTAACAACATGTTTCGTAGATTTTTATAAAAAGAAGAAACTATTAAAATAAAAGATATTGAAGACATTATATAAAAATGTCTTGAACGTACTTTCGCCATTTTATTCTGCAATCCCGCAACTAAGACTGTCTGAGAGATAATAGTAGTTTTTATAAGAAAATTCTGAAATATTCCCCGTTTTGTGAAAAATCCCGATCCCGTCCCGGGGCGGGACGGGATCGGGCGGGACGGAAATGGAAAAAAGTAGTTCCGCGCCATGCCTACTGGAGTTTAAAGGGCTGAAACACGTATGGTTATTATAAATACTGAATAATATAAATTATTCAAAAAAAAAGTAACTTATATTTTATCATAAGTTTATTTTTTCTAAATAACATTATTTAGACTTTTTGTTTTTTTCTATTTTTCAATTTTTTTGATTTTGGCGTTCTGTCAAAAAATGACAGTCAGTGCGTAAGAATCAATTTCGCTTATCCGAATAAGCGAAATTGATTCTTACAGGGATATCCCTGGACACTCCTTTTAAAGGGATGAAAGACCATTGATTTTTTTTATTAAATGTTGCCATTTTTTATTTTGGCATGGCAGAACGAAAAAAAGATTGACTTTATTTTTATCCCTTTTTTTTAAATTGTGTTTTATTGGCAAACAATAAATAGTATAAAGGAAGATATTTGTGAAATATGAAAATTAAACCTTGGAATTTATTATGTAATTGTAAAAACAGTAAAATGTTTGAAGAAAAAGTAGAAATTGTTAAATCAGCATCCTCAGTGAGAACGGTCGCCTCAACTTTTTCAGGCGGCGCCTGACAGTGATTTAGAAAAATTCTGTGTTTTAAAACATAATTTTTGAAAATTTTTGTATATGTTTTTGCTATATACAAAAATTTAGGCCGCTGGCCGACCCGGTCGTCACTTTTTTGGCCGCGGTCGGCCATGATTTTCGGCCGGATTTCTCATCCCTGCTCGAATCCCCCGAGCATCCACTTTTTCATATTTTTTCGATGAATTAATTTTTGGACGGATACTAACCTGAAGAGATCCATATCGAAAAAGCTAATCACTCAATTCCGGAATCATCAAAACAACAACGATATTGCTTTTATTAACAAAAAATTAACAATAAAAACATATTTATTCAGGAATTTAATAATACAAAAGAAATTCTTCTATCACACGCATCATCGCCTGACTTGAAAGTTTTTGTAAATCAAAGTTTAAAAATTTTGTCAAAAATGTTGCAAAATGCACGTTCAAATATAAATATTCAAAGAAATTTAAGAAAAAAATGTATGAAAAATTATGCAGACACAATTGTATTATCAGAAATTCAATCGATATATCAATGGTTTGTTTTTTTTTTGTTTAATCTTTCCTTTGCTTTAATTGTAGCCCTAATTTTGTTATTTTATAAAGGACGAAATATTTCGTTCCATAAAAATTTGATGTTTGTACTTTTTGGTTTTACTTTATCTTGTTTATATTTGATTTTCTTCATGAATTTCTTCGCCCTGGATTCGTTGTCAAAAAATATTGATTTTGTTAAAACCGTTAAACCTGAAAATCTTTTATGTGTCTGTTAAGTCTTTTTAAATAAATAAATCTTTTTTTTAGCAACTGATAAAGTGGCTTTGGCCCAAATATGTAGAATTAGGGATGAGAAATCCGGCCAAAAAGTGGGGCCGGCTGCTCCCAAAAAAATCAAGGCCGTACATTTTTATTCGGTAAAATGCTTGTAAGAAAACTGTAATTTATATAACTGACTTTCTCAATTTTTCAAGCAAAAACGAAACATAGTCGAAAATTTCAAAATAGTTTTTGCGAGCTGAAATTTGGCAGGAATATTTCTTATAGCACCAAGAGTAGACGAATGTTTTTATTTCTTTGGTCCGGTGCACCGCTGCTCCGGCCCGGTGCCTGGGTTTTTGGGTATATATATTTGAAAAAAAGTTGCTTCTAAATTTATATTCTTAGCTTTTAATCTATATCAGCTGAAATTACCTTTCGAGTCTGATATAAATATAAATACACACATTTTAAACTTTGGGCTTTATTTTTTTTTCAAGTCCAACAAAGGTACAGAAAAGTAGAAAAAACAATAATTAATTAATTTTTATTTCCAACATAAAATACATTTTTAATGCATTTCATAATATTATTTTGAAAGAAGGAAAAAAAGTTGACCACTTTTTTTCATGGTTGCCAAAGTAGCGACAACAGCAAGTGCAATTGTGCCATTTTACTACCTCATAAGTTCATTTTAAGACCACATAAAAATGTGAGAGAGAAAGAATTGTAACGTTGTTATTACTGTATTAATATTATTACTACTCTCTCCAAAAAGCCATAATAATATCGTAGAATTTTGAAATAATTTTTTTGTTTTTTAATCTTAGAAAATTCAAAAGTTTATCATCCAATCTTTTAAAAAGAGTGATGATGAAATCTAATTTGTTTTAGAAAAAACATGCATTTTTAAACTTTGAAAATTCCTACAAAATTGTATTTTTTTGGAAAACGAAAAGTTGAACTTTTGGCTTGAATAAATAAGCTCTTAAGCAAATATCTTAATTAAAGTTGCTAAATTTAGAAGGAAAAAAAAGTAATTGCAATAGTTTTTAGTCGCAATTTGTACGCACAAATAAACAAGCTCAAATTTAAAAGCAGTAAAATTTGTGCTTATAAAAATGGAAATGTCATCATTTGGTATATTTTTTCATCACATTACAAAATTCCACCCCCCCCCCCCCCTCCCTTCCCCCGGAGTTTTGGATCATATCTAAGATCATCAGCTTAAGCCTATCATATCAACCTGGCACTTCTTTCACAATGTTAAAACATTATTGTGGATTTTAGATATAAAGTTAAGTAGGCCATGCTTAAATTTATGGATAAATTATAATTATATAATTTATTCATCTTGTTGTAATTTACTTACAGAAAATCTGGTCTATTTTGTGTTTTTTTGAATCACTAATTTTTGGGTGCTTTTTTAGTTCATACGGTTATGAAAGAACTCCCACCAGCTCAAAATTACATTTTTTTCTGTTAAAAAAATTTTGATGATTAATATTTCATTCTGTTTTTTATAAGATCAAACATTAGTCAAAAAAAAGTAACCTTTTACAGAAAGCACAAAAAAAAGGCAGCTTTTACTTCTTTTTTTTCTTATTATTATTATTATTTTGTGCCACTTTCTCTCATTTTTCATAAAAATTCTCGTGATTATTTTTCTAATTTATGTTTGGCTTCACCTCATTTTTTTCCACTTTCCCTTCTGTGCCAAAGAAGAAAAAAAAAAGACCCAAGCTTTATTTCTTTCTCTTTTTTTTCTCTGCCTACCTTTGGGCTTCACAAATTCTCATTTATACTTTTTTTTTTTTTTTCTCAAAAAATAAATATATATAAACAAGAAAATCTGTGCCACTTTTTTTTCTTTCACTTTAAATTACTTGTGAGGCTTTGTCGAGAGTTTTTTGAAATTTCTTTTACCATTTTTTTATTTTTAAAAATTATTTTTTATTTTTTAGTTTTTTTAACGAAATTTAAAAAGAAAGATGAATTCAATTGTAATAATTTTTGCCTGTTTAATTGGATATATTTCGGCATTAAAATGTTATCAAGGTTCCATGAATACATCATATCCATTGACCGGGGTTGCAACGGATTGTCTTGATCCATATGCGTTGACCTGCATTAAACAATCTGATTCATACAGTAAATTTGCAACTCGAACATGCTCAAATTCAAATTGTACTGTAAGTTTGATCAATTTTGGCATTTTTATATGATTACTGTAATTAATACATTTATTATTTTAGCTTAATGGTGTTATTAACCGAGATCCCGTATGTGTCAATGTTTCCGCATATCAATCAAATTGTTGTTGTTACACCGATGGCTGCAATTCTGCTCCACCTTCCACCGTTTTAACCTTTTCTTTAGCGGCAGTTATTTCGGCATCTGTTTTGGCAATGTTTCTTAAACTTTAATTTTAATTAAATTTTTTCATATCTTTTTTTTCTCTCTTATATTTGCCGCCATATCTATCATATTTCTAAATATTTTGTAACTTTAATCACTCTATTACGTTATCATCTTTTTTAAATGCTATCCATGCCAAACTTTTTTAAACATCTTTTTTTTCTATTTTTTTATAACCTCATTTTTCTATTTCATTCTACCTTTTTTTATTTTAAATTTTACTTAAATTGTTTAACTTGTTTTTTTAAATATTTTTGTAACATATTTTTGGATATTACTATTTTTCAATTTTTTGTTTACTGTTTTTTTTAACAATTTTTTTTTCAATAATATTTTTGTTTCTTTTTTAAATACTTTTTTTTGTAATTGAATAAATAAACATAAATAAAAAATCCAAAAAATACAGGTGTTTAAATAACAGATTGCTTTTTTTCAAACCTGGTGTTTTTCGATGCCGCAACACTGTAATTTACGGTAGCTGGTAAAAAAAACTTTTTCATGAAAAAAATTTAAAAATGTAGTAATCATTTGAGAAAATTGAAAATGGTTTTTCAATGTTTTATTTTTTTCATGGTATTATTTTTTATATTTCCAACAAACATTTTTTCATTGAAATGCTATCACACGAATGGAACAATACCGTATTCCTCCGGAGCAGCTTTAAATTCAAGTTTGGGAGTAGTGTTTGATTGTCCGTTTGGTTCACAAACTTGTTCAAAAAATACAACTGAAACAACAATTTCAAGAAGTTGTAGCTACAACAGCTGTACTGTAAGTTTCCCATTTAATTCATTAATTTTTTTTTAAATCTTTGAGAAAGATTACGGTAGCGTAGTTTAAAACTAGTTTTATTTTTTCTTCAAAAATACTTCCTTCTTTTATTTAATTTTCTTTTTTTTCTTCGCCATTGTTAAAGCTTGCTCTTTTTTTCAATTACAGATAAATGGGGCACGTGTGAATTCTTCTGAATGTGTGAAAGATGCCAATAAAATGGAATATTGTTGTTGCTATAACGACACCTGCAATTTAGCTCCAATCCAAAGCAGCGGCCTTTTGAAAATTGCCACAAATGTTTTTCTTTTCCTTTTTGCTTGTCTCAACAGAGCCACTTTTTTTGAATTATTATGAAATTTAATTGTAGGCTTTACCTTTTATTTTCAACTTCGAAATACACTTTCTTTTTTCCTCTAATTATTAATCATAAAAAAAGGCACACCTTCAGCTTTCATTTAAATAACTACAATTTCGAAATTTAATGTATCAAAGAATATAATAAATAAATAAATGAATGATAATTAAATAAAAAGTAGAAAAACATATGGGATGATGATGATCTTGAAACAAAACGAATATAAAACAAAACAAAAATGTCAAAATTTTTATAGAACAGAGTAAAGATATCATTCAATGGAAAGATCTTTTGAAATACGACTTCTTTCTTTCCAATTTTTACAGTTTCAACAAAAAAAATATTTCAAAGTCGTGTTTTTTTTGTTGTATTTATTCAAAAGAATATCTCATTCCGAGCTTGCGCCGAAAGAGGGAAGTAAAGTAATATACAATAAAAACATGAGTAAAACAATAAAATTTACAAAAATGGAAAATGTACAATGCGAACAAAACTGTATTATACAAAGTAAAATTTAATTAATTAATTAATTAATTAATTAATTAATTAATAATAAAAATAAAAACCTAATCCCTAATAACTAAAATATAGATAAAACAGTGTTAACTTAAATAAAAATTTGCACCTTTACATTTAACACCAGTGAGATCAAATGATGATAGGTAACATTTGAGATCATCTGCAGACGAGAAATTTTGTAATTTGATGTTATATTTTTGAAGAAGAGCAACAACACGAGTTGAGTAATGATTTTTGGCATATTTTCCTTTCACCTCTTTTTTCACACGATAGAAACCTTCTGAGCGATGACCAAGTTGCACATACTGTAAATCAATATCTAGATAACGGATTATTTCTTTTAAATAAAATTCTTGTGAAAAGTTTTTGAAGCTTTTCCAATTGCTCAGCAACAGTTTTCTGATCAATATTGAATATTGAAGAACCATATGTTTGTATTTTATATTTTTAATTTTGTTGTGAAAACAAATCGAGTGCAAACTAAACGAATCCTTTACACTATTACCTATCAGGGCCGTATACAGAAAAAAATTTTAGGGGGGCACAGCGATTTGGGGGGGGGGGGGCACGCCTTTGATCTTTTGTCTCCGCCAACACGGAGCGGCAAAAGATTTCAGGGGGGCACGTGCCCCCAATGCCCCCCCCCCCCTTAAATACGGCGCTGTTACCTATTACACATTATATCACAAATACCTATCCCTCATGGTGTTTTTCTTCCTGAACACCAAATCACTCTTAGAGAGATTTATTAAATACTTTCTTGTAAGAATCATATTAATAAACGTAATTTACAAAGAGTTATATCACAAATATTACAAAAATAAGGTAAAAAAACAAAAGGAAAAAATTCGTAACAAACGATAATTTACTCAACAGCTGTGCGATTTTTCTTGCCTCAATTTTGTGGCTAAAATTTTTGTTGTTGTTTTTGCGACGACAATATTGCGTCTAAACTATTTGGGGCTTAGTTTTAGCACGATCGAGAATTCACGTAATCAGAAATTATGATTTTTGGACCCCCTCTTCGTGACCAAAAATCAAAGGCTTTTTCCCACAGCGTCAAAGCGGTGTAATAATCCCCCCCCCCCCCATCCATCGTTTGTATTACGTAACATCTGGACAGCCCCTAAGAGTACACTTTATCAATAAAACATAAGTTTGATTTTTTAAAAAGATTGTTTTTTTGTACGATAATAAACAATGTTTTAAATTTTGCAAAAAGAATTTTTATTACACTACAAGAAGTACAAGAGATCAGAATCAGCATGTATAAAGAAATTATTATTATATTTCCAAAAATAAATTTTTTGTTAAATGTGTGAAAATAGTATATTTATTTAATAAACAAAAACTAATTTTTGCAAATTAATGGTTATTTTTTTAAGAAAGAAGTTAATTCAAGAAAGCATGGATAATAAAGAACCATCAAGTTCAACTTTGTTTTTGTTACATAAAAAAATCAAAAAAATTTTAAAAAATTTTAGGCAAAACAAATATTTGTAAACCATAATTTTCTATGAATGACAAATGTTTTATTTTTCCTTTATTTTTTGGCATTTTTTGATTTGTTTCTAAAAAATGTTATTTTTTAAACATTTTTTTCAATGGCATTCGTAATATAAAAAAAAGTGTGGACTATATTTTTAGCTTTTTTGAAAAAAAGCTCAGTGAAGCTTGTCAAAATCGTCAGTTATGCAATATATAATTGTTTTTGTTGGTCCACCTTTTTTCCCTCCTTTTTCGATAAAAACCGGTGAAGCTTTGATGTTTGTTGCTGCTTCAATTGACGGTAGTGGCAATTTCAAGAAGTAGAAGAATGCCCAAAGCTGGCACGAGGTCGTCGTCGTTGAAATTGTTGAAGTCGAAGATGTTGTTGTTGATGTCGGCACTTTTTTTAGTGCCCTCCCCCCTCCTCCTTCCATCTTTTGATAATGTCCTGCAGTTCTCATATTTTGTGGCGGACATGTTTTTAAAGTTTTTTTAAAAATTACAACTGTTTTTACAATTATCCATTTTTGCTACATTGGTCAAATCTTTATACATACATGTATTTATTTAAATTTTCTCTTTTTTTAAATGCTTGTTGAAGGGTAAAAGTTTAAAAAGGAAGAAAAATAGTAATGCTAATGTCTCTTTCACACACAGACACTTTTAAACATAGATATATACTTTACTTTTTTTCATAAACTGTAATTGTGTCACTTGAAATACAATTATCTTTATTACCTTTGAAGCTAGCTTTTTTCACTCAGTCTTTCGCTCAGTCAGTTTCCGTTCAATAGGTATAATTTGATGAAGACAAAAAAGAATGAAGGAAAACTTTTTTACTTTTCTCGCTTTTCAAAATTATGGGAATTTTCTTGAAATGAATAAGCAACAAATTTTGCCTTCATTTTTTTTAGGATGTCTTTCTTCTTTTACATTATTTCATTCTTCTTTCATTTTTCAAAGCTTGTAAGCTGTACGTACTTGTAATTGTTTTTTTTTTAAATCCTTACTGTTGTCTGTCATATTATTTATTACTGTAGATATATGGCTTCCTTCCCTTTGATGACTGACTTCTTTCTTTATCCATTTTTTATTTCTATTTTTTTTCTTCTTCTCTTTTTCTAGAAGCCTTACAAATTTCGATATCAAATATAAACACTTTTAATTCTATGTTTTTCACGTGCCGATCATAGTTATAGAAATAAGACACAATTTCATTTTCGCGTCTAAAAACTTTTTATAAAAAGAGCCCAAATAAAAAAGAATTATGTTACATTTTTCAAAATTTTATTTCTTTTTCAGCAATAAAAAAACGCCATGGCATTTGACTCTCGATTTATTAATATTGCCTTTTTGGTTATTTGCTTTATTGCTGGCACAGAAGCAATTAAATGTTATCAAAATCAATCCCGTATCAATGAACCTGCTCCAGGTACTTTTACAGAATGTGCCTCAATTGGAATGGTTCGAGCAACTGGATGCCTTAAATATTCTAGCTTTTCCTCAAATTCTGTTACTCGTATGTGTGATTATACAAATTGTACCGTAAGTTTTTAGATTTTTTAACATATTTGATAACAAACTGATCCGAAATGCTTTTGTGTTACTGTAATCATCTTTTTGCCATCTTTGAACTATTCTGACTTTTTTCAAAAGTTGAAAAACATGGGCTTTGAAAACAACAGCTGACATAAATATTAACTAGTAATTTTCAAAAGATCTTAAGACTTTTTTAATTTACACGTTTACATTTTTTAACTTTAAATTTTAGATAAGCTCTATTTTTTAAAGGTTTTTAAAAAGAATTTCTTGATTAATTTCAAAACTAAAAGGTCTTTTTAATTTAATCAAAGAATGTAATTTTATTTATCACATTTTTTTTCTATTAATTTAAAAATCACATTTTTGTTATAACATAACCTATTTCGAAAAAAAAACTACTTAGCTGGTTACTGTAGCTACCGTAATATCAAAGAACTTCACAAATGTCCTTTAAAATATTTATATCTCCTCAAAACAACTCATTAAATTATTATACATTTTCTAATTTTTTAATTATTATTGCTAAATATTTTACAGGAAAATGGAATTGATCGTTCAAAAGCATGTTATAATGGCACAGATACAATGTCATGTTGTTGCACGACAGATGGATGTAATTCTGCTCCGACAACAGCTCCATTTTATTATCCCCTTCTTTTTGCTATTCCTTCAATCTTTTTTGGGATATATTTTACTCAATAAATTTCACCATTTTTACAACAACTTTTTAAAACCTTACATTTGTATGTATCATTGTTTTTATCGAAAATATTTTAAGTTTAAATTATTTGTTCCATTTCAACCTATATTTGTATCACTTTTTTATAAAATTTAAATATTTATAATTTAACTATTATTGTTTTTATATTTCCTAATAAACTAATAAAACACCAACAACAATCAAAAACTAAAACTACAGTATACCCCCTATTCATAACCATATCCAACTTTATCCAATTCTGGAAAGGATACTTTACATTTTGGAAGATGAGTTTTTAATTGTCGAACAACGGCAGCTCGATTTGAAACATACGGTAAAAAATAAAAATGAATACGTTTCAACTTTTTCATTTTTATCAACGCTGGAACCATTCCATCGGATAGCCACGGATTCATACAAACTTCCTAAAATTCATTTTACGTTGAAATATATCAAATTCATTTTAAAAACTCACAAAATCTTCCAAAGTTTTTGCCGTTCTACCCATGGATAAAATTTTAAGTGCATCATTTGTAAAATAATCACAATGATTCAATTTTAGCTTTTTAACTTGTCGACATTCATAAAAATAATTAAAACCTTCATTTGATATTGCAGCATCCGTTCCATCCACTTCATCAATAAAAACTTGTGGAATATATTTCCATCTTTCAGCAACTGTAATATCATGCAATAATAAATTTGGTGCAATTGGAGGCATTGGTTTTACATCTTTTGGAAGCATTTTTAAATTAAATCCATGTGAGGCAATATATTCTTTCATTTCCCGTATTCTATTAATTTCTACACCATCTGACATTTTAACGGATGTTGCCCCACATTCCTGTAAATTATTAAAAATAATAATTAATTTTAATCAGTTTTGTAAAAGTATTACCATTAACCATTCTAAGCATGATAAATCTGGTCCTAATATTGCTACTCTATCGGGATAAAATCTAAAATACAAAACAAATTACTACAGTAATCCAACAAATATAAAAATGCATACGTATTTGAAGTATTCTCTGCAAACCTTCTCCGCATACTGTATAATTCAAATTTGGGGATATTTTCAAAAATTTTAAATATAAAATTTCTTCGTTGAATATAATATTTTGAAGTAGACGGTAAAAATCCGACATTTTTGCTAAATCTATTTAACATTTATAAATGGTCTTTTCCTGAAGTAATTAAAATGGAATTTAAATCAAAGAAAAAAGCAACAAAAAAAGATAAATTATGGAAAGCCATTATTAATAATTAAATTTTTAAAAGCACAATTTTCAAAAAGTTTTATAAAACAAACAAAAACATAACAAATCTATACAGCAAACTTTCAAAATTTTTATTTATTACCATAACCCTCAAGCAAATATTCCCATGGAAGTGTAAATGTAACACAATACATTTCTTTTCGACCCGCAACTTTTCGAACATTATAAACTTCATCCATTTCAAGATGCCATAGCTTTAACTTTTCACGAATTAATCTCATTGCTTCATTTGCATACCATTGCTGGGGAACATCTTCATACGCTTTAACAAACATATGACAATGAACAATAAATTTATGAGGCTTTAATATTTCCATTGTAATTTCAGATGAAGAAGATAAAAGTCCACGAAAATTGTATAAAAATTCTATTGCAATTGCTGGCAAATTCATGATGGAATGGAATGACAAAGATTTTGATGATGCAGTACAAATTGAAGTTGCATATTTAACAATGTTAGATCCAATAACTTGAGTAATAAAATCTGTGGCATCAAGAGTATAAATTTCAATGGATTCTTTTTTAATCTAAAAATTAAAATTTCAACAAAGATACGAAATTGCATAAAAAGCAAACATGATTAAGTTTGACATTTTCTTCCATATAAAAAGTTGAATTTGGATTTTTATCATTTGCAAATACTTTTACCACACCCTTTTTTGCCGCCGGTAAAGCAAAAGGTCCAACTCCAGCAAAAATATCAAAAATCACAGAACTTGAATCCAATTTTTGAACAATTCTACCATGTTCTGTTCCTAATCTGCTATTCCAAAATACCTTTTTAAAATCCAATTTATACGTTAATCCTTGTTCACTCATTTTTGTCACAAATTCATCTTTTCCAGCTAAAAGCTCCATATCAAATGAACGAAATTCGGTCGCAATTGAATCAGTTTTATTCACAATTGTTCTGGAATATACTGTATATGTTAATCATAACAAATATAATATAAACTAACTTTGCCCATGAAACTTTATCCAACAATATTTCTCCCAGCACATTCTTATACGGTAAAAGTTCTTCCCTCAAATTTAGATGTGCAATATGTCCTACTTGACTATAACCACTGAATTCTAGCTCTTCAGGTAATACAGCTTGTATGCATCTTTTAACATCCCAATGATCATATGTTAGCTCAACTTTAGTAGGTTCAAATTCTGCTTGAATTCCAGCAACATTATTTATTGCAGCACAAATTTCTGATTTTTTATCATCGTTTATTGTTGTAGGATCAAACAGAATCAATTTCTCGTCTGGAAGTTTACCATCAGAAATGGGCTGAATTAAAACTAAACCATTTTAAAAGGGTAAAAGAAAAAAGTAACAAACTTTAATCTTATTCAATTTATCAATGGTTGCATTTTTGATTACTTTTAATCCAACAATTTTGCCAATAAATTTCTTCGGTATTGTAATACTTGGAAATGTAACAGTTTTTCTGTAATATGTTGGAGAAATTAAAATAATATTTAAAATGCAATAAACAAACCTAAACTTTTCCCGATCAAGTTTTGTCATACCTCGAACTTCTTCAGGTGGAGCAAAAAGTATATGATTTTTATCATTCATTGTTGTAGCTTGAGGCATTATTCCACCGGTAAACTTTTGAACCTTGCAAATACTTGATATTATAAATCTTTTACTAAAAATAACCATAAGCAATTTTACACTTTTTCTTTAAAAAATAATTTTGCATCAATTTTTTTTGTGCATCTTTTAAATTTCCCTCATTTTTGCCTGGACCTTTTTTTTAAGAAACTTTTTGCCAAGAGACGCGCGCAAAAAGAAGATGCTGGGTTTGGCTGCTTTTTTTTGTTGTTGTTTGATGAAAAGAAAGCAGCAACAAAAACCAAAAAAATGTTGCTGAAAAGCGGAAAAAAAGTGTATATTTTTGATGTTGAAATATATTATATATCATGACGTATTACTTGTATTTCGCAAGATTTGTTTTAAAGGCGTGATTTAAAGTTATACATTTGTTTCGTTGAGTAATAAAGTTCTTCGTGATTTAAAAAATTTATATATAAATAACCAATTTTGTAAATCGCAACTTTCTTCTTTTTCAGTAAATATCAATTTAATCAAATATGTCAACATCAGTAAAGCATCGTGAATTTGTTGCTGAACCAATGGGAGAAAAGCTTGTAACTGCTATAGCAGGAATTGGCGAAACATATGGAAAGAAATTAGAAGATAAAGTAAGTTTTTATATAACATTTTATATTTGCTAAGATCAAAGTGTATCATAATAAATATATTAACAAAATCACTTTTTTCAGGGATATGATAAAGCGTATGTGCTTTTGGGGCAATTTCTTTTGCTTAAAAAAGATGAAGAACTATTTGTTGATTGGTTAAAAGAAGAAATTGGAATTGGTGCAAATCATGGAAAATCTACAGCTGCATGTCTTAGAGAATGGACCGAACAATTCATGTAAAAAGATAACTATGAAATCGTTTTTTGCTTGTGTGTTTTTATTAATTATTATTATTATACAAATTCTTACTTATACAATTTCTATGGTTGGAACCAACTCTCCTTTTTTTTTTATACGGTTATCACTGTTTTTTAGAAACTGTTTTTTTATTATTACTTTTTGTTTGAAATGTTTTTTTGCGGAAAAATAAAAATTAAATCTTGATTCCCGTTTAAATGTTTATTAGAAAAAAAGTTTTTAATGAGTTCAAAATAAAACACTACACAAAATGTGTGTGTCTTTTTGTTTTGCCCTGACTTTTCTTCCTTCATTCATCGCATTATAATTGGCGACTCTCGCATCCGAAAAAAATATATTATAACCGATTGAATTTTTTTGTCAACACACAAAGTAGAGTTGCGGTGCTGCTGCTTTTTGTGACTGACTTTCTTCTTTCTTTTTTTTGTCATTATTGAAAAATAAATAAGAATATATGTAACTAGAAAGTTGTTCTTGTTGTTGAAAAAGACAAGTGCAACAGCAGTTTTCGACTTTTTTATGCACGTGAAAATTATTTGTTGCATTTTTACGTTTATTTTGATAAATTTATCATTGATTTAGGTGCTTTTGCTACAATGAATTCTTCTGGAGGAGGTTCAACAGAATTGCGAAAGCGTCGGTCACCATCTTCTTCATCAAGTTCTGAAGAGCCCCGATCAAAGCAAGCTCAATTAAAGAAGGAAAAAGCTTCACAACCACCTGATCAGCCATGCCATTCTCCACAAGATTCATTATTTAGTAGTACTTCAGGATATACAAATTTTTGGGGTTTCTTTAATTTAGCTATGCTTCTTTTGGTATACATACTTTTCATACATTTTACATATTCTTCTTTGATAAGTGTTTTTAGATAGTATCAAATGGTCGAGTTGCACTTGAAAACTTTATCAAATATGGAATTTTGATATCCCCGCTTCAATGGATTAATGCACTTTCAGAAGAACCATGGACATGGCCAAATTTGGTGATGCTTTTCTTTTCAAATATTACTTGCATGCTTGTTTTCTTTACTGAAAAAATCTTGGGTTTGTCATTTTTATAAATGCTTTCTTTTTTTTATGTATATATAATTTTAGCAAAGAAATGGATTGGAGAAAAGCTTGCTCTTGTTTGGTATATTACCCTCATCTCTGCCCATCTTACTCTTCCAGTTTTAGTTACTTTATGGCTCAAAGTTTGTTTTATTATATTAAATAATATTTTTGTTTAATTATTACAGTATATTTTAGGGAAATCCATTATTTGCATCGTTGTCTTTAGCAGTTATTGTTATTGAAGCTTTAAAACTCGTTTCCTACATTCAGGTTAATTATTGGTGCCGTGGCTCTCTTAAAAGTGGCGAAAAACCAAAGAATTTCTTGTATCCATCAAATTTGACTCTTTCAAATTTTTATTATTTCTTATTGGCTCCTACTCTTTGCTATGAGCTTAAATTTCCGCGTACTCCAGGGTATTAGTTTTAAATATTTTTACTGCTACCGTAATCTTAACATCTGAAAACATGTTTTTCAGACGACGACCAAAATTTATTCTTAAACGTGCAGCTGAATTTATTTGTTTTGGAATTCTTGGTGTTGCACTTTGTGAACAATGGGTTGTTCCATTGGTTAAAAATTCTATGGGAACATTGAAAGATATGGATATATTTTTATGCATTGAACGCGTCTGTAAACTTGCTGTTCCAAATCATATTATTTGGTTATTATTCTTTTATACAATCTTTCATTCATCTTGTAATCTTATGGCAGAAATTCTTCGATTTGCTGACCGTAAGATTTTGTTTTATATCAGTGTTTTTTTGTGTAAAAAATACAGTATATTTATTTGTAGGTGAATTTTATCGTGATTTTTGGAATGCAGAAACAATTCAATATTTTTGGCAAACTTGGAATATTCCTGTTCATCGTTGGTGTGTTCGACATGTTTATAAACCATTAATTCGAAATGGATATTCTCGTTTAACAGGGTCTCTGGCAGTATTTTTAATTTCTGCAATCTTTCATGAATATCTTGTTTCTGTTCCACTTCATTTATTCAGGTAATTTTTTAAAATATATATTATTTAATCTTTTAAACATTGTTTAGATTATGGGCTTTCTGGGCGATGCTTGCTCAAATTCCATTAAGCATGTTTACAGAAAAAGTTTTAAAAGGTGGAAGAGCTGGAAATATCGTTGTTTGGCTTTCTCTTCTTGTCGGTCAACCGATGGCAATTCTTGTAAGTTAAAATTCTTAATGAAAAACATTTTGTCAGAAGCAAAAGTGTTCCATATTTAAAACTACAGTAATATTTTTACTGTATTTTTAAATTCAAAAAAAAAGTTGAAATTTCTTGTAACGATTTAAAAAGGTCAAGTGTTTTTTGGAATGCTGCCAAAAAAAATTATTTTTTCGAAAGCAAACATTTTTTGTCGAATATTTACGTCTCTTTTTTAGATGTACGTTCATGATTGGTATTATTTGAATTATCCACTTGAAATGAAATTGAATGCAACCAGTCAATTACCTCCTCAATAGATTTATAGTCGACTAACAAATTTTATAGTTGTTTTATTTTTTGTATTTTTTTTTGTAAAAGCGGGTTTTTTATTTTAGTAATATTTTTAAAACTTTGTAAATTTTATTTATGCCTGATAAATCTGTAGTATATATTTTCATTGCTTAAAAATTTGTATAAAAATATATCGTGTTTACGAGATAAAAAATTTATATATATTTGAATTAAAACATTTTGTGAAATTTATTAAATTTTAATTCAACTTTTAAAGGATCATTTTTTACTAACTTTGAAGATATAGAAGAAGGTGGGTGAATAAAAAAAGTAGCAGTATAGGATATTTAACAAAAAATATGTCAAACAAAGCAACTGCAAAAAGAACAAATGAAGCTCCTGTTTCATTAATACGAAAACTTATTGCTTATCGATGTTTAATTGATTCTGAGCCATGGTATGTTACTTGGCTTCATGATGATGATATTTTTGGAGTTACAGATGGAAAAACAAAACTTTTTGAAAAGCAACTTTCAACTTCTGAAAGAAAAGCCCTTGCTGGGAATGTTAGTGAATCACTTCTTGCTGATAAATGGACGTAAGTTGAGAGAATGAATACTTAAATATTATGAGTACAATTTTTGTTTATTACTGTAATTTATATATTTTTTAGAAAATTGTTCGAAACTCGCGCTTTTACAATAGATTTTATGGGAGATGATGAAATTGAAGTTACATATGTTCGTGGATCTGTAATGCTTAAAAAAGTTGAACAATCAAATGTTCATGAAAGAATTGCAGAAATTTTAAATCATTCAATTGCTGGAATGATGGCCCTTTCTGTAATTTTTTAAACTTTTTATTTACTGTACTATAATTAAAAATTTTACAGAAAAAATTAGCTGAATATGAAGAAAAAGAAAAAGCTCAACACATTCGAGAATATGCTGCTAAACGAAGTCTTTATCGTGGTGAACCAAAAGTGAATATATATTTTTTAAATTTAATTTAAATCTTGTTTTATTTTTAGTCTCCTGCAAAAACTCGACGTCCACGTGAACAACCAACTGGTCTTAAATTTAAGGATGAAGAAGAATAAAATTTATGCGGTTTTTTTCCATTCAACTTCTTCTTTTTTACTCATGTTTATTAACTCTCTTTTTTTTGTGCGTCGTATTTTTATCAATTATCTGTAATGGCTTTTCGAAAATTAGAAAACGGGTTTAGCTATTACTTTTTTACTCATACTCCATCTTTGTATTGTCTTTTTTTATTGCTAACGTGTAAAAAATAAATAAAAATAATAAAAACTTTTGTATATTTTTTACAAATTTTATACGAAAACAAGTGCGACAACTTCGAACTTACTGTAGCTTTACCATTGAATTTGTAGTTACATTGGATTAAAGAGACTCAAACGTGTTTAAACAGCTGTTAACAAATACAAATGTGACGTTTCTTTTTGTTGTTTTTATGAAATCCAGATAGCTGTCAGAAAAAAAAACGTCGATCAGCATTTTAGCAACTTTGAATCCTTCTTCTTTTTTTTTTGAAAAACTTCAACTTTGTTTACTTTTCCTGACACGATTTTGTTTCTTTTAAAACTTCAGAAAAAAAAAACATTTTTGTTGCAATCTTTTTGCGCAGCTGTCAATCCTCGTATTTCTGCCGTTGGCATACAAAAGTTTACCCTTTTCTGACAGACTCATACATTCAGAAAAAGAGATTGTTTTTTTTGATTGTTGCACACGTATTATATTTTGATTTAAAAAAACCTTGAAAATAAAAGAGAAAGACAAACTACCACCATCCTCTGGAACTGCTACTGCTGCTGTTGTTGTTTGACGTTGTTCAAATGATGGATGGATACGTACTTATTTTAACGCCTGTCCCGAGCTTATGTGCGCGCATTCTTTCTTTTTTTTTCTCCAGTTTCTCTCCTCTCAAGTATTTTTTTTTCAATTTCCTCACCTTTTTTATTGCCATTTTTTTTGCTTCTTTGGTTTCCCGCTCGTTTTTTATTTCCATAATTGTATTCTTTAATATATTTGTCTTGGCCATAAAAAAACATTGTTTTTCATTGTTGCACCAAATATGTTTGGTTTTAGGCTTTTCAGCTTATTGCTCGGGTATATGCAAACCTTTCTACGTTTTGATGTAATAACAAAACATTTACCATTTTTAAAACCTTTTTGGCGAAGTAAGTTAACTTTCAAATTTGCATATTTTCGATATTACGTGTTTCTCATTTTTTTCTTTCCATTTTGATCTCTTTTACCATTTTTTAGAAAAGATGGATGTTGAAACTTTTACATGTTCAGTATGTTGGAATCAACAACCAGTTGATTTTTCGGTAGCTTGTGCTAAATTTGAGTTACCTGAAGATGAAGGTATTGAAGCTGATGATGAAGTTTTAACTGATAGTACTGATACTGAATCTGATTCTGATGTTGAAATGGATGATATTGAGGTTCCAAAATCAGAAACTGTCGCAAATGAAAAATTATCAGAAAAAAAGAAAGAAAAGCATACTGAACATTTATTTTGTGCAGATTGTGTACGTACCCAAGCTGCAAATGCATGTCATGGAGATACTCCATTAGCAAAAGGCAGCATTGGATTATGTAAGTTTTTGTTAGTGACTTTACTAATGCTGCTAATTTGCTTCTTTCAGGTTGCATGGAAAATGAATGTGATGGCGTTTTATTACTGAGTAAGAGTTTTTTAAATCTTTAAATTTATTCTAAAGTGCATTTTTTTATTTTAGGTTCATTTCGGAGCTTACTTACACCAGAAATTCTAACTCGTTTAGAAGACCGAATGCAACATGAAACTATTATTAATGCTAAAATTAAGAATCTCGAACGATGTATTAAATGCAATTATGGTCAAATTATGCATAATAAAGCTTACAAAAAGAAAAATTTAAAGTTTAAATGTAATGAATGCGGTGCTCAACATTGTCGTTTATGCAAAGTTGTTTGGAAAAAGATTCATGTTGGTAGATCCTGTTGGCAATTTAAATGGAAGGATTTAGCTCAAAATGGCTGGGATAAAAGTGCTAACCCTGAATTCATTGATAATGAAACGTTAGTTTATTTTATTTTATTTGAATTTTTAATTATCTTTATCATTTTAGTGCTCAGAAACTTACCCAAAATTTAATAAGGACTTGTCCTAAATGTTCTTTAAGTTTTGTTAAAAATGCTGGCTGTAACTTTTTAAAGTGTAGATGCGGTTAGTTAAATGCCTTTTAAAATCGCTGATAATTTCTTTTTAATACTTCCAGGTACTGCTCAATGTTATAACTGTCGTGCAAATGATATTGGATACGATCACTTTTGTAATTGTTCTTCAAAAAAGACATCCAAGAAGTGCTGTAACAAATGTGATTTATTCGATGATGTTAAAGCTCGTGAACGAAAAGAAAGAGATGAATTAATTCGAACTGCAAAGCGCCGATATGAAACAAGCGGTGAACCAAATAGCAGTGGATCAGCAAAGCATTCCGCTGCGAAACAACGTCATGCACCTCGTACATCAACTAGTGAAAATGCCAAGAAGCATTAAAAATATTTTCTTATTTTTTTCAGATTTTTTTTTCATGACTAATAATGTGCTGAGATATTCAAAAGATATATATGTTCATCAAAGATTATTTACTGAGATTTTTTTCTATGTTTCTTATTTTATCATTTTGTGGCTTGTTTATCTGCCAAAAATTGTATTTTACGGGTTTCATAAAATATGTTAAAAAATTAATTGTTTTCTTTTTGGTAAAATACTGTATTATTTAAAATTGCAAAATCATAATTTTTAGTAATTTTTTTAAATTATTTATTTTGTGGCATTTTTCTTTTTTTTTGAGCAAATTGGAGATCTCGAGAGTAGTGTTACTGAATCCGAGCCGATCCGAAAATCCGACAATTCGATCGGATTCATCCGACTTATCCGATCCGACCGAATTTCACATCCGACTGTTTTTTCAAAGATCCGATCCGACAAAATTTTGGTTCCGACATTTTTTCCAACTGTTTTATTGAATTTTGTTAAGTTTGATTTTTAAAAAGTAAATACTGTTTTAATCCCACATTGTTATCCTTTTTTTGTTTTTAATGTTATGAAAGTACAGTAACCCCAAGAGCAAATATAATAAAACGCATTTTTTTTCAACTTCGAGCAAAAATGAGAAATTCGTTCATCGACACTTTTTTAAAATGATCGTACAGGCTTGAAAACTTCATCATATTGTAATATTGGTCCAAAAATACGATTGGTAAGGGTTACAAGTCATGAAAACTCCCCGAAATTTCGATACCGTAACCCAGCTACAGTATACCTTGAAAAATCGAAACTTCCAGATTCTTCAAAAAATTTTTTTTCAGGGATATAGATTTTTGTTAATTTCATAGTGATGGCAAATTAATTCTAGAAACGCAAAAAGTCTGAAATTACTAATTTAGGCTCAGAATGGGTCCCTTAATCGATTCTTTATACAAATTTTGAAGAATCTGGAAGTTTCGATTTTTCAAGGTATACTGTAGCTGGGTTACGGTATCGAAATTTCGGGGAGTTTTCATGACTTGTAACCCTTACCAATCGTATTTTTGGACCAATATTACAATATGATGAAGTTTTCAAGCCTGTACGATCATTTTAAAAAAGTGTCGATGACAGGTGATGCTCGAAGTTGAAAAAAAATGCGTTATATCAACGACGTCGAGTTTGGATGACTGAGAATCCGTTGGAAATTATAATTTCCAACGGATTCTCAGTCATCCAAACTCGACGTCGTTGATATACAATGTGTGACGATAATGTTTGGTTCGATTATAATCATCCATGCACGCAACATGCGCGTTCAAAGAGAAAAACGCGGAGCTTTTTGTTGCTTTTTTTTGGACAAAACTTTTTTATTAGCTTTTTATATCCCTTTAACAAACTAAATTAAATTTTTTCTGTTCTTTTCATTAACAATACATATATAAAAAGGGTAAAACAAAAGTTGTTAAAGTAAAAAAATTTTAAAAAGCAACAAAAAGCTCCGCGTTTTTCTCTTTGAACGCGCATGTTGCGTGCATGGATGATTATAATCGAACCAAACATTATCGTCACACATTGTACAAATAATATAATAATTAATTCATGAGAATGATAAATACCAAAACATAAACTAAAAATTATTTAATTATTTACAAATGCATAAGACAAAGTAGGACATCATATATCCCCTAATATTTTCTAAGATTAGCTTTCACAAATCAAAATTCTTAAGAATTTCACGGTAAGATCTTACCGTGAAATTGATACCCATTTGTCCCACCCCAAAATTGTTCCAAGGGGCTCAAAATGCCCTCTTTTACATAGCCAAACCATCAAAGCGAGACCGATTGACCAAAAGATTCGATGTTGTGAAGAATAAAATATTTCAAACCATTTACTTCCAAAAAATCCAAAATCTGGTCCATGCATTGCCCAAACAATAAAAAGAATTGACAGAATTTTCATTGATAAAATTCCAAGCCAAGAAGTTTGGCAATCTTTTCGACGAGATTGAAAATGTGTTGCACGTTTTTTCACTGCCAAAATCCATCCCAATAAAATTCCGATAACAAATGGAGCAATTCGAGCTTGTGGTGCTGCATACAGTAATCCAAACATTTTTGCTGCTTCATCTGAGATTATTGTTTCTTTTTCAAGCATTCTTAGAATAATATTTGATGGAAAACTTTAAAAGTAATGGGGTAATAATAAATGGTAATAAAAGTATTAAAAATTACTCGTAGATTTTGTAGATAACTGCTCGATAAATACCACATCCAAGAACGAGAATTCCAACAACAGATTTACCAAAGGATGGAAGTTTGTGAAGTAAAAATAATAAAAGTGGTGAAATCTAAAATGTTTTAAGTAAGTTTTTATCGTAATATAAATACGAAAGAGATGAAAAACAAAGATGATATTTCTAAAAGTTTAGAAAACTGCAAAACAGCCCGGGTAGCCTTTAAAAAACAATAATCTTTTAATTTTCTTAAAACATACCAAATAAAATTGTGTATCCAATGATAAATACCACATCCACGGCATACATTCTGTTGTGAAAAAATTTAAAATAAAAAGTAAATGATGTCACCAATCATTTGCATTCAAGGCCGTACCCAGAAAAAATTTTCGAGGGGGACTAATCGATTTGGGGGGGGGGGGCTAACCTTTGATCTTTTGCCGCCGCCAACACGAAGCGGCAAAAGATCAAAGGAAATTCCTCAATTTCGGGGGGGGGGGGGGGCTGAAGCCCCCAAAGCCCCCCCCCCCCTAAATACGGGCTTGTTTGCATTACATTTAGATCCAAAAACACCTAAAAATATAGAATTACAGAATTTCTAAAATAAAAACACAAAAATAAAAACCATCATTTTGCCACAACATTGGACCACTTCTAAGTCGATTATAGACTGTTGCAGTACACCCAAGGACAACGGCATAACAGTATATCTGTTACCGGAACTTTTGTGAGGCCGTCCTTTTTGTGAAAGCCCAGGCTTTTTTGTGAAAGGGCCGGCATTTTTGTGAGAAAAGTATTTAAATTCAAAAAAATCAAAAATTAAAAAAAAAACGAAAGAAAAAAAGGTGAGAAAAAGTAATAACAGACAAAATTGGAGCAATGAAATTTTAAAGTAATAATTAATTTAATTTACAAATCAGTTGAAAAATTTTTGTCGAGGTAGTTATGGGCGAGAATAATCCCAGTGATCGTGAAGAAATGCGAAAGTTATTTCATGAAGCTTATTCGAAATGGAAAAATGATAAAGAAGATAAACGTTTATCTATTAAAAGTGATGTTGTTTACAATGAAATTATTGAAACATTCTCACAAAAGTTCCGGTAACATATATATAAAATTAGAAAAATCATTTATAAAAAAACAAACCTTCTTTTTCACGTGAGTAGTAATGGTTGTTTGTAACGTTCACCGTGCAATTCGTAATGTTCACCGTAGCATTTGATTTCTTTTCATCAGTCTTTTTCGATGCGGATTTTTCTTTCTTTTCTGGTTCAGTATCGGTTAATTTCTTTTTTTTGTGCCTGGGGAGGTGTCTGTGGTGGAATACATTTATGAGCAGATGGACCTGCAATTTTTGTGTAATTCTTTCTATCTTCATTGAATTTGATGACAACTGTCGCAAGACATTGATTTGGAGATTTGTAACATTTCAATCTGCAATAGAAAGTTGCCGTTAGTAGATGGCGTGTTACGAAACCGAGATAATAGACGAATCCATCCTCTGAATATCGGTAAATTCCGCCGTGGTTTTCCACCATCTTTAAAACAATGATGAATTTTTATAACAAAACTTAGTGAAAAAAATTTGAATAACTCATTTGATAACATATATTTTCACAACTATATTGGAAAATTTGCATGATTATTTTAAACTAGCGGGCATTAAAGAGGGAGTCCGCTTTCTAACAAAGTATTTTTTTATTAAAAATTTTGGAAAAAGCTTTTTTTCGAACATCCGGTACAAATTTCATTTCAGTGATTTTAAAAGAGATTTAACTAACCGCATCTGCATTTTAAGAAGTTACAGCCAGCAAAGCTTAAAGAACATTTAGGACAAGTCCTTATTAAATTTTGGGCAAGTTTCTGAGCACTAAAACGGTAAAGATAATTAAAAATTCAATTTAAAGAAAGTAAACTAACGTTTCATTAACTTTAAATTTTTCTTTTTGTAAGCTTTATTATGCATAATTTGACCATAATTGCATTTAATACATCGTTCGAGATTCTTAATTTTAGCATTAATAATAGTTTCATGTTGCATTCGGTCTTCTAAACGAGTTAGAATTTCTGGTGTAAGTAAGCTCCGAAATGAACCTAAAATAAAAAAATGCACTTTAGAATAAATTTAAAGATTTAAAAAACTCTTACTCAATAATAAAATGCCATCACATTCATTTTCCATGCAACCTGAAAGAAGCAAATTCGCAGCATTATTAAAATCGCTAACAAAAACTTACATAATCCAATGCTGCCTTTTAAAAAAGATATCAGTTTATTTTTTTTGCTGATTTTTTGAAAATTTAAATTGTGCGCAATTTTTTTTTAACAATAACCCCCGTTTTTCGGCGCTTTGATCTTCTAAAAATGCTTTATGTAAAAAAATTCACTTTTTTGCAGCAGCGTTTTAAAAAAAATTGAACATTTTTGATAAATTTTGGTTACAAAAAAATGTCATCTACTGTAACTCAGAATCCACTTCATAAACATCCAATATTATGATTTTTTTCGTATTCCTCGACCCAGAAAACCCCTAGAAAACATTTTTAGTCAAATCTGGGACTAAATTGTGCCAAGAAATTCTCAAATGTTACAAAAAATGTCCTTAAAAAAAGAAGAAAAAAATATCAATTTGCTTGTTTTTTCTTCCGATGATATGCAACTTCCCTGTCAATATAATATATTTTTCTTTAGGAGAAATTATTGATTTTGAGAAAAATCATTTATGTATGACCATTTTTACATACTTATTTTTTACAAATGTACAGAAACTTGGAAGAACAAAATGTTTTTTACAAATTTTAAGCGAAACATGAAATTTAAACCCTTTTTTCGTGACACAATTGTTTTTATTGGATTATGTTATCTTGTTATATCACCACTGTGTATTCAACAAATTAAAAATTATAAAACTGATTCGATTAAAAAAATTTTGACAAACATTTTATTCGCAACTTTAATCGGACCATTTTTACCTTGGGTAACTTTTGTGCCACCATTGTATTATACAAAATTTAATATTTTAATAAAAACAAGGCCAGATTTGAGATGGATAAAATGGCATTCAATTTTAAAATTTCATTGTAATCCTTCATGGAATCGAAATCCTCGAAAATTAATTCCTTTAAAAATTATTTTTGGATTAATAAATATTTTTGGGCCATTAATTTATTTTTTATTTGATTTTTTTCTTGATTTTTTAAAACAATTTAAATTTCGTCGACATTCATCATCAAATGAATTATTTCAATTCCAAATTCTTCCAACCACAATTCAACACCGTTTTTTACAACTTCAAACTCCAGCTAATCGCTATCAAATAATTAAAGCAAATCCAAAATGGATTTGCGAAAAACCAACAAAAAATTATCAGAAATTAATTGTTAATTCTTTTGTTTTGGATTTAAAAAATGTTTATCAATGTTGGTATTTTTGGAAGCGATTAAATATTGAACCAAATTGGATTCTGGATAATCTCGAAGTCTTCGCTCAACAACTCATGGAACCGTTGAATCATTTAAATTTAAGAATTTTGGAAGCAGAACCCTTAGAAAATTGCATTTTTAAATTGCAAAATGTAATTCCACGAAAATACGCACTTTTTTCTTCGCTAAATTATTTTCAACTTTCGACAATATTTCAAAATTGCAATTTATCAGAAATTTCGAGATTAGAAATTATTCATTCCTTTTTATCAAAAAATGATTTATCACTGATTAAAAGTATTAAAACCTTAGGTTTTGTTCGTTTATGTTTAAAAAATCCGGAAAGCAGCAAGGATCCAGAATTCGTGAATTATTTGTTAAATTGTCTTCAAGAAATTCCAAATATCAAGTGAGTAGAAAAAGTTAAACGATGGAATGGCATGGCTTTTTTTGTGCCAATCAGTGTTTTCCCGATTCCAATTCCGATTCCATCGATTCCGATTGCGGAATCGATTTCCTCATAAGGAATCGGAAAAAAATGGAATCGAGAAAACACAGGTGCCAATGCCTCAAAACCAAATGTTAAAAATTTACAAAAACTTTTTCGTCATAAAAAATAGTTTAAAAAGCACTATTATTTGGCATAAAAAAGCTATAAGAATCCTAAAAGCCTCGATTTTTGAGATGCATTCCCCATCATTGGAAGCGATGGCCTGACGGTCGCAAGAAAGACTTTGTCTATCCCGGACGCTCCCTTTAAATAATCAAATTGGTTATTTTGGGATAGCGTAGCAATTAATTAAAAGGTGGTATTTTCCGTTAAAATCTGAATTTTTTATTTTTTGAAGCTTAATTCATTTAAAAGAAAATATGGCTTTTTGGACATCTGAATCGTAGTATTATTCCAAAAAACTATTCTTTGGGAAAATTTCTCCAGAAATTTTACAGAGTATGACATGTAGGGTTCCTCCCCCCCCCCCCCCCCCCCCCCCCCCCCCCCCCCCCCCCCCCTAAAGTCGGGGATCCCCGGAGATATCCCTGACGAGGACGTCCCCGGTTCCCCGTCCCCGACCACTTTTGAATTTCGGGGATCCCCGGTAGGGTTGCCGAGAGACAGTAAGTAATCTTCTCCAGAAATTTTACAACCCAAATTTAAACTATAAAATTTTTCAAACTTTGTTTTTAGAGTTTATTTTGATTGTTACTATAATGGTGATTTTATGGAAACTCTTCTCGTTCGATGGATCCTGAAACAAAAAAGAAGTTATTTACCAAAAAGTTTATTTATTACTTTTCGTCATTTATATACTGATGGGAATCCACAGATGAGAAATGATTATGTTACATTTGCAAGTGAAACATTCAAGTCTTTTTTCGAATTTAATATTTATAAATAAATTTCTTTCATTCTTCAAAAATAAATACCCTTATAAGTTATAACAACAACAGGAACACAAAAATTGCTTAAAATGTATTATATTATATAACAATGAGGGTTACGGTAATGGAGCTCTTCAAAAATGTGATGATAAAAACCGGTTTTTATCATCACATTTTGGAAGAGATGATAAATACTTTTGTCTGATTTTTTTTTCATAAACAATTATGAAATATTTAAGTATTTATGACAGATTTTTTTATCTATATTTCTTATTTTCTTATCATTTTGTGGATTCAGCCAAAAACTGTATTTTACAGGTTTCAAAAATATGCAAATTATTTTCTTTTTGTAAAATCGTAATTTTTATTTAATTTTTTTAAAATCATTTATTTTGTGGCATTTTTTTCTTTTTTTTGAGCAAATTGGAGAGAGACAAACAGAAAAAAAATCTCGCAAAAATTTAAAAAAAACAAAAGCTATTTACAAAAATCAAATTTTAGAAGAGAAACAAACGTCTATGGCAAAGAAGAAAAAATGGATGACAAACAAAAACATGCATACAATTTAATATTTTCTAAATTGGCGAGGATACTAATATGGCATAATTAAGAATAAAAAGAGAGAGAGACAGTAAGTAATGTTTTGTAGTAAAAAAGTACACATTTAAATGAGGTAATTTAGGAATAAAAAAATTTGTTTTGATACATATATATTTTTTTTTACAAAAAAAGAAGAGTTTTTTTAGAAAATCTTTGAAATAATAATACGATACATTTAAAAAAAAATTAATATTTTGAAGTTTTTTCATATTTTTTTAAAATTATTACTGTAGTTTCAGTTTAATGTATTTTACATAACAAGTGAACCCTGTGGATATGGTGGAGGAGCTGGTAAATCAACAACACCTTGAGATGGATGATAAAACCTACAAAAAAATATAATAAATTAATAAAAAATACAGTTTTTTTCTTTCAAAATTGAAAGCAAAAAAAAAGGAGGGAAAAAAGCGTGGGAAGACCAAAAAAAAAGAAAAAGCATTAAAAAATCAGCGAAAAATTTAAATGAATTTTTTTTAAAAAAGAAAAAGCTTTTTTTGTAAAAAATGTTTAAAAAAATAATAATTATAAAAAATCAAAAAAAGAGGACTAATATTTTTTTGTTTGCTATAAAAGATGAAAAGGAAGAATGGTTCGTTTTTATTTTTTTTGTAAAAAATGATGCTCCTTTTTTGAGGAACACCGCAGCCGCCGCGACACTGCTGCAGTGTCATGGTTTTTTTTTGTAAACGTGGCTTCTTTTTTGGATTTATTTTATTTTTGTTAAACTGAAATGTAAAAGTTTAAATTTCTCTCTTTAATATTTATATAATTATTATTATTATTTTTTAGTAAGTTTTGATAGTTTTTTAACATAGGCAATTACGGTAGGGTTACGGTAGCCACCGTATATAAATGTTGTACATAAATTTTGATTAAATTTATTTTTAAAAATATTTTCAGGTTTTTTAAAAATTAATTTCAATGACAAGGAACAACCCCATCGAACGCCGTAGTTGCAGAATCTCAAAAATATTTCATGCCCTTTTCGGCGTCTTTGGTGCTGTTCAAGTCTTTTTATGCCATTCATCTTAAACTACTTTCTTTTTTTATATAAAAAAACTGATCATTTTTTTCAAAGAAATATAAATTTATAATAAATATATATAATTTAACTGAATCAAACAAAGTCAAAAAAGCAAAAAAAAACAAAAGAAAGACATTTTGAAAACATTTTTCAAACATTTCCAAATGGGTATGATTCAAAAACTAACCCGTTTGGTCGATGCCCGATTTCATTGCCATGATTATTATTATTTCCAATATTTCGGTATCCATGTGGAACAGAAGCAAGAAAAGATTGAAGATTATCTTGAATGAGATATTCGCCTCGTGAAAATGCATTATTTGAATTATTATTATTCCACATTAAAGGACCCGTCGCTTGGGCGGCCGTATAATAAAATGGTGGAGAAGGTGGAGATCCGGAGATTGACGAAGCTTGTTGTTGAATTCCAATAAGATTTGATGGCCGTGGAGGAGTTGTAGCATATCGTTCAGCGAAACTTCCATCTCTCTGTTGTCGATATCCACTTTCAATTGATACTGTATCTGATTCCAAGGAAGATCGATCATAATCTTGAGGGGGAATTGTTCCTTGTGTCGTTGAAATTATTGAAGTTGTTGAAGTATCTTCAGATGCCGAGGTTGAAGGCATTCCACCATTTTCTTGCATTAATGCATTTAACATTGGAAATTGATGAATTGAATTTACATGTTCAAATGCGATGCCACTGGTGGAATGCCGTTTTTCAAGGGCATTTTTTCGTGATACATTTGTTTCTTGTTGCATTTGAAAGGCATGATTGTATGGAGGTGGTTGGCGATTGGTGTTGTATTGATTACTACTACTACTTGAAGGAATTCCATTGGCATCAGAATGATGAAATCGTGTACCATTTGCGTCATTCTAAAAAAAGAGGAAGGGATTAGAATACTGTCACGTTTTGATCCGTATAATTTAGAGTTACAGCAAGGGCTGTGCAAAAAAACAATTTCGAAATTTCTCTTTTCCTAACGATATCAAAATTTTGAAATTTTGGTCAAAAGTAATCGAATATTGAAATTGAACTTTGTTGGGAATTACAAAAGTTTAAATAAAATTATTACTTACCATAATAACACCAGATGGTGGAGCAGGCATAGATTTAACACGATTTATTCCACGATTTGATGGTGAACGAGATGTATATCGTCGTTTCTTTTGTGCAGCAGCAATATTGCTGCTACTTGTATTACTTGTTGTTGAATGTTGATGAGGAAGTGGAGTTCGATGTTGTTGTTGTTGAACACTTGAAGAAGAATTATTTGTTGCGTACAGATTTGCACCCTGTGGCTGCTGATTATTTTGATGTACGCTTAAATTCAATCTTGGCTCAGATACTCCACGATGTACCCCAAAATGATCTTGTTGTTGTTCGATGGTCATTGAATTTTGTTTTCGTGGGGTCATTTGTTGTTGCTGTGATGGATGAATATTATATTGTGTTGGAACAAATTGTTGATGTTGTAAATGCATTCGTTCAATAAGCAACATTAAATCAGGATCTGCACCATTGACGGTTGGCCATCGAGATGGCCGAGGATGTCCAGGAGGGGTCATGGTTGTAGGATTCATTGTAGGCGGGGGTTGTGGCATTGGATATGTTCGATGGGATGATGGTGGAGGTTGTTGCGGTGGAGGTTGTTGATGATGGGTAAGTTGTTGAAGAGCAAAATGATAATTTGGTGGTTGTCGAATTGCTGGATATCCATTTGGCATTGATGGTTGTTGGGGTGGTGGAGGAGCTTGTTGTTGATGAAATTGCTGTTGTTGTTGTTGCTGTTGTTGTTGATGATGATGTTGTTGGAAACGAAGATCATGAAGTGAACGGGATGCTGCTTCCATTGTTGCATTTCCAATTGAAGTTGGATATTCATCAAAAGTTCTTGAAGCAACAAAATGATTTCTTCTTTCTGCTGCAGATTCTGGTGTTATGGGATGTTGCTGCTGCTGTTGTTGTTGTTGTGAAGAAGCATATCCAGATGTATCATATTGTTGTTGTTGTTGTTGTTGAACAGCAGCAACAGTTCCATTGAGCTTTTGGGATAAACCGCTCATTGTTGAAGAAGTACTATTTGTCATAATTCCATTTGGAGCAATCTCTTCATCACTTGGCTTATATCTTGGCGGAGAAGCAGCATTATTTAAGAAATTTTCAATTTCATTTGGAATTGAACTTGTTGTTCCTCCAGAATCTGCAGTATTATCAGAAGCATTGGAATATGTTGGAGAAATACGATTATGCTTTTGATTTGGTTGATGAGGTTCATATCGACCACCAATTTTTGTTGAAGGTGGAAGATTGTTTGTTGCAATTCTTGCTTTTGCTCCTCCACTACTTCGTTTCTTTTTTGGTAATTCAGTTGTGATATTTGTTGTCGTCATTGAAGAAGAAGTATCCGAACCTGTTCGCTCTTTTACAGAATTCTTTTCAGAATCCAGGGGGGTTTCGGCTGCAGTTGTTGTAGAATCAATTGAATGTTGTTGATGAATTCGCATTAATGGATGTGGCGAACTTCCACGAGCATATGGTGGAAGGGAAATAATTGCCGAAGCGGGGGAAGATTGTGCGGGAGTTGTTGAAGTTGATTGGGATTGTGGAGATGGAGCTTGAATAGGGGGTAATGCTGCAAGGCGATTTATTCGACCTGAATCAACACAAACTTCATTGCCCCATCCAGGTGGTAATGCTAAAAAGATATTAATTAAAAGAGGTATTTTATTATTTTTTTTTAAATCTGCTTACAATTATACGGTTTTTTACTTAATGCAAAATGTAAATTAATTTGAATAAGTTGTTGATGAACATCTTTACAAAAATTTAAAATATATCTTGCTTTATCATCAGATTGCGCAAACAATGACATCTTTGAATTATCAACTCCACCAATGGTTAACTTTTTATGATCAAATGTTAGTCGAACCATTTTATTCCATGGCAGAGATCGAAGAGGTATCCGTTCACCATTTGATCCAACATCCCACATATCTATCCCTCTAAAATTGTACAATGTACATATTAGTGTCAATATCTTTTAATAACAAAAAACAAACTTGTCATTAATTCCAATTAAAGCATTATCCGTCATATCAGCTTTATGCCGTCGAAGGCCATATAAATGACAATTAAGTGCAAATGGGCTTCGAGAAGCTTCTTGACAAAATTGCATTTTTGCTTCTCGAGCTGATGAAACTTGAAATTCAGGATTTTTAACAATTTTTGGCATATTTTTTCGAACATAATCAAGTCCCCGCAAATTAATTACCCATAATGGAAAATATTTTTCTGCTCGAAATTGTGATGGTGTACCATATTCTGCTTCATCCGCCTGCACCGCCAATGTTGCCAATTCCCAGCATCTCTCTTCCCGAACCGAATTAGATCCAGACCATTGATCAAGAAGATTTTCACGTAATTGAAGATAATAATGATGCAATGCCACTTGACATTGTATCATATCAATTCTTTCAACATATACTCGTACCCGTAAATATAGCACCAAGACGGGACGATTTTTATCACTTGATGATAGCTAAAAAAAGGTATTAATGTATAGGTTATTATTACATCATTCCCTTTTTCGTGTCAAGACAAATGTAAAAAAGTTTTATTCTTTCCCCTTTTAAAGTCCCCATATCATTTTTTCCATGGAAAAAAAAGTTGTCATACATCCGTTACTAATTTGCTTTTAATTTATTTTTTTCGTTGCAAAAATGTTTAATGATTCATTGTTGCTTTTTTTATGTTTCACTATAATTCTGCGAAAAAGAATCACCAATTTATAAAACTGAATCACGTTTTTTCTTACACATAAAAAATATTTTTTCACACTCATTTTTTTGTTATTTAAAACCATGGAATGTTTTCCACAAAAAAAAGAGAGAGTTTTAAAACAACAAAGAGACTGTTTTAAAAATATATAACCCCGCGTTTTTTGTTAATCATTTTTTGCTCCCTTTTTTTTTGCCTTATTTCCGGTATTTTTTTTACCATTCGTTTTCTCTTCATTTAATCAATCGATCAAATCATTAAAAAAAATTTTTTTCATTGATTCTTTACACCCCTTTTAAAGAGTTAAAAAGAGAGAGAAAAACACGTCTTTTAAAAATAAAAAATTTTATGATAATAGTAGCAACAGCGAAAATTCCTTTCCTTCTTTTTTTTGGCCGCATTCCAGTCGCGTCAAAATTCAAAAAGAGAAAAAAAAATTAATCGCTGCGCAAGATCGCGTCAAAAAAAAATACTAAAAATTCCAAAAAAAAGAGAGAGGAATTTTTATGCATTAAAATTTTGATGTTTAACATTTTTTTTAAAAAAAAGAATATTTAATGCTTGAAAAAAATCGACAAGCATGCTGTTACCATTTTTGCCACTGCCAATGAAGCTGTCAGAAAAAAAAAGTGAAGCAAAAAATAAAGCGAATCGGAATGAAAAATGTATCGGCATTCAATGGAGAGAAAAATGTATATCGACAAACACCCGACAGGTGTATGTATAATTTCATTTTTTTCTCTCTCTTTCTATCTGATTTTGGCAGTCGATAACTCCTTTTTTGTCGTCACCGGTGTCGGCGGCGCAGCGTCGGTCAAATCAAATGGCCTTGCATCTTCTTTTTTCTTTTTCTCTTTTTTTTTAAAAGAGTCAAAAGTTAAGGATCATAAAATTTTTCCAATCTTTTTTTTTCCCTCCCTCTCTCTTTTATGCAATGCCGATGACTTCAAAAATTCTTTGATATACATTTTAAATTATGATCAAAAAATAATTTTTCAAAAATGAAAAATGGAGGTGGTGGTTGTGGGTGAAGGAAGAAAGGAAGGGAGAGATAAATCGATGCGCGAAAAAAAACTTCCAATCTCTCTTTTTTTAGAACAAAAGAAGAAAAAGCAATGGAATGTAATTGACAAGGGAAAAAAAAGTTTGAAAGAAAGACGGGGAGAAATAATCTCTTTTGTGAAAAAATGGAGAGTTAACAAAGAAAACCGATTAAAAGGTAATATGCAAGTCTTTTTTTTTGTTCATATTAAATTGCATTCATAAAAGGCGATTTATAAAAGAATTGTTGATAAGGGTATCAGCGGATTTGGCATGGGAAAAATTTTGGACATGACTTCTTAGTTTTGTGAATGGCACATAAAAATGGGGCTATTTTTTGGTTATCTTAATTTTGGCGGCAAATACATTTAATTGGATTAACTTAATCCCCCCGCAAAAAATGGGAATTACAAATCCACCAAATCCCAAAAAACTTTTAAAAAAGTTACAAACCTTTGAAAATCTTGATTGTTTTGGCAAATATTTTGCAACTTTTTGATCATTTTGTAAAAAGAAATATTCATGCCGAGGTCGATCACTTCCAATTCCTTCAGAAGGGGCCCGAATTGCAAGGCCAAGAATTCTTGCATCATCAATTCCCAAATGTGAGCAACAACAATGATAAATATCCCAAACTTGGCACTTTTGTTCAACAGATATTGCAAGCATATCTTTTGTTAAAGAATGTATTTGAACAAGTCGTTGATGGGATGGCAAATGAACATGGGAAGATGTTAAAAGTTGTGCTCGAGCAGATAGCGGTGCTTCAGTTGTTGTAGTTAAGTTAGAAAATAACTTTTTTACACTACTATTATTATTACTCGTAAGGGATGTAGTATTAAGGGATGGAGAACGAATAGGAAATATTTGTTGTTGTTGTTGAAGAGGTGATGATTGTTGTTGTGGATGATGCCCTGAAGTGGTGGCTGAAGATAATGATAATAATGGTGGAGGTAGGGGTGATGCAGATGATGACGTTGTTGTTGTAGTATTCTTTGAGCCATTTGAACCTGATGGTGATACAGGAGAATCTGAATCACGCATTATTATTTGTGTTGTTGTTGAAGAAGAAGTTGTTGCAGTTTGTGAATGATGTGATTGTTGTTGTTGTTGTCCAGAAGTTGAAGGCTGACAACGAAGTGCGTGATGTATCGTATCATCCATTCCCCCCTTCGTTTTGTTCTTTTTAAAGAGAGAGAGATATATAAATTTAAAGAAATCTCGTTTAAGCCAAAGAATACGGCATTAAAAAAGTCGTTGTCTGCAAAAAAAGGATCAATTTAAGAAAAAGTCATGGTCAAAAAAAAAAGATGAGTCAATCAATAAAATACATGTACATATAAGGCAGGTAAGAAAAAAATTAGGGGGATGGCAAAGAAAGAAAAAAAGGTGCCGTGCAAAAACGGCGCAAAAAAATACATCTTCGAAGAAGAAGAAAAAATAACACGAAAGAAACACAGACAAACTTGGTTTAAAAAAAGAAGAAATAAATCTGACTGACTGACTAACAACTGTATCTGATCAAAATCAACAACAACATTGCCGGCGCCGCCAATAATATTGCCATTTAAGAGCTTTAAAAAAAGTGTTTACAAACGACAACGTTCTTTTCGCTTCTTTGCCTTTCTTTCTCTCCCGATTGAAAATTCATATTATTAAAAATTTAATTCTTTCCCCCCTTTTTTCTTCCTTTTTCGTTTCATTTAAATTTTTTTAAAGACACAACAAAAGAAGAAGAAGAAGACAAAACGACAAAAAAAAGAAAGAAATTGATCAATCGATTCAAAAAGAAATATATTCATCATTCATACAATTTATTTTTCTTGGGAGATTTTGTAACAACTCCTCTGATTTTGATTTCAATAAAAAATCAAAATTTCTCTCTATATTACCGCCTTTGGGGGGTGGGGGGGGCGATAAACGCAGAAGGGGGGTTTCTTTCTTTTTTTTCTGACTTCTATAAACGATTGCTGCCACTGAAAATCAAAGCAAATGAAAAAAAAAAGAAAGAAAGAAGATTGCGCGCGCGCGGCGTAAAAGACGCGAGTTAAAACATGAAAAATATATATAATTTTTGGGAGAAAAATGCTGCAGAAAATATACATTTTACACGGGGCAGGAAAAATAAAATAAAAAAAAGGGGGGAGAAAAAGAAACTCGACAACTACAATCACGACAAACATCAAATTATTGCGCTATCTTTTTCTCCCCTTCTTTTTTTTGTCGTCTAAAAAAATAAGTTTAAAAAAAAATGCAGCAGCAAAATTTGGGCAAAAAACAATATTTTATTTTGTCTGTCTTTGTTTATTTTTGTTTATAAACCAAAAAAGGTAGCGATGGTAAAAAGAAGAAGTTGTCAGTGGTGTTATTAAAGGTGGAATAAAAAAATATCTTTATTCAACCTTTAATAATAAATGTGATGTTGATGCTGCTTCTGATATTGCTTTTTTACTTCCTTAAATAACAAAAAAATATTTAAAAAAAACGAGAAGCAACTATCTTCTGTGACTATTTTTTTTGAATGCTAAAAAATGTTTTTTTATTTATTTTGAAATCAAATGGTCAGCCGATGAAAAAGAAAGCGAGCAAAAAGAAGCAGTGGCAAAAAAAAGAAGATGAAGAAAGGCAAAAGAAAAAAAAAGCATGAGAAAATATTTTTGTTTAAAAGAAGAAATTGTATATTGATGTGTAATATCAGTGAATGAATCATTTTATAAAACATATATATATATACATATTTCTTTATACCAAAAACATCAAAGAATCAAAAAAAGAAAAGGACTTTTAAGAACGCGGAAAAAAATTTTAATGGGTTACTGTCTGCAAAATATCTTTTGTCTTACAACGAAAAGATATTTTTGGTACGATACAAGGTAATAAATACTGCAAAAATGCCGAAAAATATCAAGTAATTATTTTTCTTATCGACTGTTTCATTTATTTATTGATCCAAAAAAGTGTCATAAAAGCAACAAAAAAAATTTCTTTAAAAAAAGGCGCAGCGGACTTTATACTTTGAAATATTAGGGGGTTAAAATTGTAATAAAATATACAAATAAAAAGCATTTTTAATCATGGGAATCAATTATAATGAAACGTCAACGAATTTTTATAAAAATATTTTTAGTTTTTGAGAAAACATTTATATTTTGCTTCCGTTTTTTTTTAAAGCAAATCAGACGTTGAAAGAGGAGCCATAATTTAAAAGAATTTTTAATGGATTCTCAAAAAAATGTGACAGACAAAACAATTTTTTATAAGAATGTCGTAGATTCTCGAATAATTGAAATTCCAGCTTTGCTCGCAAAAAAAAAGAAATCAACAAAAAAGGAATTTAAAAAATGACAAGCTTCTTTTTTTGATTTTAGATTCTTGTCTTTTTTTTTGTTTAAGGGTAGGTACAAAATGGGTGCTTAAATTTAAATAGAAATATCTCGAATAAATAAAAAAGTCATAAGTTTTAAATTTCATCAATTTATCGATAAAATAAAGTCAAAAAACCCCCATGAAAAAGTGAAGAGAAGAACCTAGCCAAAACAAATATGATTAAAAAAACTTAATACCAATTTTTCTCTTTCTTCTTTTTTTCCCAATACCTTTTTGATCGAAAAAAAAAATTCATGAAAGAAAGAATCGGATGGAATGGAATGTGACTGATAAGAGAGAGAGAGAGAAAAAAAAAATTCAAGGTTCGGCAGAATTATAGAAAAAAAAATGAACGCGAAATATATACATATAAATATTTGATTTTAATCAATAGTTAAGCGAGAAAAAAAGCTACAAAGAATTTATTTTAAAACCAAATCAAAAAATTTTTAGATTTTATTTAAAAAATTTTTTGGTGAAAAATTTCAAAAGTTTTTACATATTTTTTTTTGAGAGTAATAAAAAATGCACCCGGAATTGAAGGAAACTTTTAGAAAGCATTTTTAAAAAAAAGAGACTTTTAAGGGTAGGATAGCAGGGAAGCAGCAAAGACCAACCAGGAAAAAAGCTTATGATAAGATAATAACAACATTTTTTTAAAAAAATATTGCTGTTAATGCCTGCTGTTTTCCTGTCCTTACTTCTGTTTCTACTGCTGTTTCTGCTGCTACGGGTGGTCATAAAAATAAAAAAGAAATATTTTCGCCAACAGCAAGACTGATATCCCCCCGATAATATCCAAAATCCGGTGTACTTTTTTAAATATTCTCAAAATAATATATATAAAATTAAAAAATAAACAAATAAAATACCATTTTTTATAGAAAAATTTATTATTAAAATAAAATTCCATTTTAAAACGACTGTCTTTCATTTTTTGCCGGGGGAAAAAAAAGGAATTCATTGTTTTTCTGTGTTGGCTGCTGCTGTTAATACACTTCTTCCTTGATATGAAATGATAAAATGATAAAAAAAGAAGAAAGAAAGAGAGAGAGAGATGGAATGCAGCAACTTTCAACGACTGATATATTTTCAAAAAAATGTATGTGTGACACGTCAGAAGTTTTATGATTGGCGCCAGATCGATAGAAAAAAAAAGAAAAAAAATTTGAAAGGAAAGCAGTTTAAGAAAAAAACCCCCCGGTTGCTTAAATCTCAAGAGGGGGGGGGGATTAATATTTTTGTACTTTTTAGTTCTTTCTTTTTTCTTGTATATAAACATTAATTAAGAATGGTATCAAAAAAAAAGAAAATTCATGCGATTACAGAAGAAAAAAAACAGGATTGAAATCAAAGCGCACAAAAAAATGAATGATAGTAAAAAAAGAATTAACAGAAAAGAAAAGAAAGGCAGTGAAACAATTTCTTTTAAAAGAGGTTCAACAAACAAAAATGTGATCATCATTATTAAAAACACTGTGGTGGTTCTAAATATTTAAATGTGATTCATAAATGACTGAATGAATGATTTATGGAAAAAAAAACAATAAAAAAATTCAAAAAAGTAAGAGTTTTTAGAGACTGTAAATGAGGCGTTTAAAAAAAGTCACAAGTTTAAAAACAACAAAAATAATATTCAAACCGAATTACAGTAATCCCAAAAATATTATTACTGTAAATCAATAATAGAATTTTGTTACTGTAGTACAGTTTTTTTCCCGACTCCGATTCCGATTCTTTATAAGGGATCGGAGTCGGGATTCCATCGATTCCGATTCCGGAATCGATTCCCTTATAAGGAATCGGGAAAACACTGCTGTAGTAATAAGAAAGATAGAAAAAACAAAAAATTGTCAAATTTTTTTTACAAAAAATTCTTCAACAAAAAAATTGAACTTTAAAACCAATTTTCAAACAAAAAAAAGCAATAAAAAAAGCAAAACCAATTAATTACATGAAAAAAAAATTAAACTTGTTTCTTCCAAAAAAAGAAACAGAAAAAAAGAAATGTGTTTTTTTTATTGACAGTCAATTTTTTAAGCATTAAATGTTTCAATGTCAAAAAAATTGAATGAATAAAAAAAAGTAGCAGAAGCAATAAAAAAGTTTTGACACAAGTGATTTGTGGGTGAAAAATAGTCAAGAAAAAAAAATAGTTTAACAAAATAAATTCATTTTAAATATAAAAATTAATAATGTTTAATAGATAGGGTCGATCATTTCCCGGGAAAATTCCTGCATTTTTTTCAATTTCCCGGGAAATGAGCAACCCTAATAAAAGGGCCTCCATGAATTATAGCAGTAAAAAGTTTTTCGATTCATTAAATAAAGAAAAAAAGGGTATTAAACTCCAAATAAACCGATGAAGACAGAAAACAAAAAATGATTAAACAATTAAAAAATAAATATATTATATTAAAAACTCCACTTATATATTTTTATTTTATTTCTGTCATAAAAATTCTTCTTTTTTTGACGACTGCAAAAAAAGAAGCAATTTTTGAGACGACAATAATTTTTGGCGTCACTTTTTTTTCGTTTTAGGTTTAATTTTTTTTTGCTGTTATTATTGTCGCCGCACCTTGCGCAGTTTGGAAAATGTGTATGGGGGGAGAGAAAAACTACGATTTATCTTATTTTTTTCTGTTTTTCGGTCTGAGAGAAAATTAAATGTATTGAAAAAAAGGGGGTAAAAAGAGGTCCGTAAAGGCGGGGACTTGAAAAAAAGGGAGGTGTGAATCGGCGCCCTTTTTTTAGAAGAAAACTATTAAAGTCTTTGTTTTTCAAGTTCACATTTTTAACACACGAAGAATTAAATGAAAACAATACATTTTCTTTTCTTCAAAACTACAATCATGAATGATGTTAATGCTGACTGATACTGATTGGATGATCAAGGTTGGGTTTTGAATGGAAAAAAATGAAACAATTTTTGACAAAAAATGGGTATAGCGACCAATATATACATATACAATGAAGTGAATTTTATTTTTAGAAGAAAAAAAATTAAATTGTTTTATTCTCGGCATTTAACAACTTCCATTATTTTCGTTCAAGAATATTGCGCAAAAAGATCATAGGTGGGCGAAGTAAAAAGACAAACGGGTTTTTCTTTTTCTGCTGATTGTCTTCTTCTTCTTTTTTCTCGTTGTCAAGGAGGATTAAAATCACGTGAAGAAACAAAATCAAAACCTTTTTTTTTTGTTTTATAAAAAAATATTTTTTCAAAACATTTTTTTTTGCAAAAATAAAAATAGGTAAATATTTTTTCTGTTTCTGCTGCTGCAAAAGTACCGTAATCCGCTTACCGGAATTAAGCAACAAAAAAATGTCTCACCACGAAAATAACAGTAACAACATTCCTTTGATTTAAGTGTTACTATCTTTAAAATCTTTTTAGACTAGAAATCTAAAAAAGAAAGAAGAAGGTATTAAAAAACTAAAAAAGAAAATGTTTGATGAAACACTTGAGCGAAAATGAATGAATGAATGAATACACAGATCACATTCCTTCCTTCCTTCTTTTAACAAATAAAAATGCCAAAAAACGTTTTTTTTGATCAAAAACAAACAACAAAAGAAAAAGAATTAATCGGCGCAAAAATGTTTTTTTCCATCAAAAAAAAGCACAAAAATCAACAAATTTGTGTTAAATGTATAAAAAAAAAAGTAAAAGCATTCTTTCTTTTCTTTTTTCTTGCTATATTTTTGAGAGCAAACATTTAAAACATTTTCCATCAAAAAAAAGAAGAAAAGAAATTTGACAACGATCGAAAAAAAAAAATGTTTGAAGAATTTTTTTTGGCGCATCTTCCTTTTTTGGGGCGAAAAAAGACGGAAAAAATTGTGTTGCGCAGGCATGCATACATTTGTGAGAGAAAAAAAATGTAAGGGGGAAAGAAAGCAACAATGGCTTTTTTTTAGTATTCAATTTAAAGGAATTCTTTCTTCCTTGGACTCTTGCCTACCTTCTTTCCTTCAACAATTAACAATTAATCAGCCATGGCCAAAAAAACAGCATATAAAGAAAAGAGGAAGAATTAAAAGGAATGTCAAGGAAAATTTCTAAGAAAAAAATGTAATTGTTGACCATGAAAAAAGAGTGGAGGGAAGTGAAAAAAAAACAATTGTCTTAGCACCAATCTCTTTTTTTGCCATCCCTATTTTTTCTTTGGCTACAGAAAAAAAATACAAAAAAGTGAGATACAAGAAAAAAAAAGAAGAACGGAATATAAAAAAGAGTAAAGGTTGATGGAGCGCAAAAAATGAATGACCATTTGCAATTGCAATTGAAGGAAGGAAAGAATGGAATGCATAAAAAAAAAGGTCGAATTATGTATTTAAGAAGAAGTAAAAAAGAGCAAGAAAGATGACCATTCCTCTTTTATATTTTCCACTTTATGGGGTTTGTCAAAGGTAAAAAAAAGGACAACTTTTGGGAGTGCCGACGATCGACAATCAACGACAAAAAGGCATGACGGTCATCTCTTTTTCGGCGCCCTTCTTATTTTTTTATTGAAAGTAAATTATATTTGATGGAATGTAAAAGAAAAATATGAATGAACACCGCTGATTGCCGAATCAAATCTTCTCGAAGAATATCAAAAAGAGAGAAAAAAAGAATATGATAAAGTGTCGTCTGTTTTTAGGGCGAGACATTTGGCTCCGATAGACAGACAGATAGACTTAAGAAGGATAAATAAATAAAATGCCGACTGTGAATAGTTTTGTATTTTTTTTTGAAATTTTGTAACATAAAAATATGTTTTCCGAAATAAAACAAAGGAATTTAATACTAAAATAATAACGCCACAGAAAAAAAAAAGATGTTTTGGGAATAAAAAAGATATGGAAAAAACGTATTTTTTTGCAAAATTGTTTTTTTAGTTGAGATGTATCTCGAATCAAAAACTGGCACTTTTTGGATTTCATATATCCATCTAAACTATCCTCCAAAAATCATTTATCCATGAAATTTGAAATTCCATAAATTTCAATCATTCCTCTTTCAAATTTTCTTCTATCAGCGATCGCTGATATATATAAAACAAATTTGCCGGATATCAAATTTTGAAAAAAAAGCTCTGACATAAATTTATTTTATTTCTTTTTTTAATCTTGTTTTTTCGCCCATTTCTGCCTGCCTGCTTCTTTCCCGCATTCCAAAGTTTCTCTCTCTTTTTTTAATGAGGCTTAAAAATTGTCAGTCAATAAATTTATATATAAATATATTTTTGCGCACAAAAATCGGGGATGTTTTTGTTGTGTTGATTGAAGAAGCTGTTTGCCAGAAAAAAAAATGGAAAAACTTTTTGAAAAAATTTTGATCAAAAAAATAAAATATAAAAATAGAAAAAAAAGTTAATCTATTTATTTATTTAAACATTTTTTGAGGTATTATTCAAAAAATAAATATTAAAGTACATCTGGATTTTCGGGGCTGTCAAAAATGTCTAAGAATAGATACGGTAGCGAAAAAAAAGTTAAAAATTATTTAAACACAAATTTTTTTCATCGACGATGAATCATAAGCATTTGAGTGAATCGTTACAAACATTAAATCAATAATTAAAGCTTTAAAACTGTTTTATCCAAAAAACATGTTTTTTTTTCAGATTTTTGAACAACAAAAAAATTGTTTTTCACCGTAAAACTTTTGTATCAAACAACATTTTTTTTTTCGGAACAAATAAACTAAACTGAAAAAAGTCAAAAGTATTACCGTCAAATTCACGTCATTCTTTTTTTTATAAAAAACGGAATTCAGAATTGAGAAAGAAAAAAAAGGCGGTCATCATGTGTTTAAAAAAAAGAAAACAAATTACCCGTTTCTGATTAAACACCCAAAAAACACAAACAAATTCATTCAAAAAACCCGCAAAAAAACCATAATCTTTGCTTTTTTTATGTTTTTGCAGACAAGCATAAAATAAAATGACAAATAAAAACTATATCTGCAAAACATTCAAGCATCGGATAAACCAAAGCTTGGAGCGTTGCGGATATGAATATTTTGAGATGTGAATTTTGGGGGTTAAAATGATGAAAAATTGACAAAAGATTCTTGTAATACACAAAAAAACAGAAATCCCCATCCTCAAAGGGCAATGTGTTGAAAAAGTTCTTTCGAAATTAAGAGGCATCAACAAAATTTATGAAAAAAGAAAATCAATAAAAAAGTCGTCAAAAACGGTATCCATTACTGATGACCAAATAAGATAAAAATATGAGTTTTTTTCTTTAATCTCCACTTCGAATATGTAATTTTCTCATTACTCTTTTTTTCTCTCTCTAAAAATGGTATTAAAACGTTGCTTTCCTATTTTTGTTCCTCGAAAGAGATCACTTTTTATTTTTGTTATATTTATTTATATTTTTTATTTTACATGGTTTGAACAAGCTTCTCCGATAAATTTTGTTTTCTTAACTTCTGCTTTAAATTTAAACTGCAACAATCGAGATACTGTAAGTATTAAGTTTAAAAAAAAGTAAAAGTTGTTGTAGTCCTTTCTCGAAACATCGGTGTATATTCCGCTGGTCCAATGGGAGGCCTTCATTTTTTATGGCACTTTTTATTAAAATAAACGCTAAGCTTTTTACCACTTATCGTTTTATGCGAACGAAGTGCGGAATTGAACCTGGGGTCTTTGAGGGGTGTGTGTATGAGAGACCGCAGCGCTCACCACTGCGCCATACGCGTCAAACATTTTGGTTCCCTTTTTGTGCTGAGTCCTGTTGAAAAAAAATGTCTCTTTTTTTAGGTGTGCAAAAAATGTCCAACATTTAATGAAAAAATAAATCACCTTCAAACATGTTTTGAAAAAATTTTATTAAACACAAAATATGAAGAAGCGAAGGCAGAGAAGGGATTGTATTTGCCGACAAAGGCTTTGAAAATTATTTCAAACATTTCAGATGTAAGTCTTTTAATTGGCTTTGAATAAAAAATTAACATAATATTTTTTTAGTTTTGTAATGAAGAATTCTTTTTGCAGCAAGATGATATTCTTCAACTTTTAACACTTAATGGACCAAAAATTGGAGAAGGTTTTGGAACTCTGCTTTTTCTAAAAAGTGAAGTTCCAAAATTGGGATGCAGAGTTGGAATTGTTGGAAGTGATGAAAATAAAATACTTGAAAAACAATTAAAACCAGAAATTGCAGAATGTGAAATAATGGCATTGAATGAAAATTTAAATAATGGCACAAAAATGGATGTTGAAAATTTAAATGGAAGTTTTTCGGATTTAATAAATCCAGAATCCGAAGAAGTTTCAAACTATGAAAAATTGGCAAACGTAATTGAACGGTTCTTCCGAAAATATCCCCTGGATAATTTATTTATCAAATATTGGTTTTCATTGGCCAATTTTTTGGAATTTTTAGAAGAAATTGAAATTTCTGAGAATCCAATTTGTCAAATAAATGCAAGAATAAAAATTTCTGAGAATTCTTCATTTGAAGCTGCTTCAAAACAATTTTCAAATTTATTTGATTCTGATTTTTATCCATTTCACATTGATGTCAGAGGGAATGAACTTCAAATATTTTTTATTAATTCAAAAAGATTATATTGTGTGGAAAAATTTTTTTCTACTTTTTGCTCAAAATTTGGATTTATTTTTTAAATAAACATGAATATTTATAATCAAAAATGTTTAAAACTATATTACAAATATAATCAAAAATATGTAATCAAAATTACACAAAAAAAAACAATTTATTTAAAGAATCAAAAAAATAATAAAAATAAATGAAAACAAAAAAATTAAGAAAAAGTTTTTAAAAGTTGTTCAAACAAAAGTTCTTTTTTGATACGATCTTGTCCAAGATATGCCACTGCAAACGGCACATATTCTTTACAATTTACAGAAGGCTCAAGAAGTTGATTAATAATTTTATCAAGTCGATTTTCGTATTCTTCTGAAATTGAAATTGAGAAAGCAAGGGCGCCTTTAATCTGTCTGTTTTTCTGAAAAAAAAAATAAATAATTTTACAAATAAAAAACTTTAAATATCAAAAATAAAACTACCTTTAAAAATTCATAAAATGTTTCGACATCAAAAGATTCTCGAATGTTTTCCAAGAAAAAATAATCGACCTTTGAAAAATGTGGAATATTTATAAGTTTTTCTACAGTATTCTTCGAACATTTACCACTATTATTACCAAATCCGCTAAAAAAAGTTGATGATTAATAAAAATACAAAAGATTAATGTTAAAAAAACTTACTAAAAGAAATATTTGATATTTGTAAAAATAGAAAGAATCATATCAGCTGAAGCATTATCACCATTTGAACATTTAACACAGACATTTTTGAGTGAAACATGTTCGAAATTTAAATAATGTAACCATAGATCATTGAAGGAAATCGATTGATTGGAAAGTTTTAGCAAAGAAGTATTTTTTGATTCATGTCGATAAAGTTTTTGAAATATTTTTGAAGCTATATCACTGCAATTTAAGAATTTTGGACAAATTATCAAACATCCAGTTATCCAAAGTTTTGCCGAAATATTTGTAACATTAATATTTGTATGGATTAATTTTCGTTCCATGCCATTACATCCAACACAAATTTTCCATCCATTTTTTTCAGCATCAAATTCTAAGCAATGAATAATTATGATTGGATTTTTGACGAAAAAATATTTGCAACTTTGAATCAATTTTTGATAAACTTTTGGAATTGATGGATTTTTGGTGATATAATAAATAATTGAATCAGGAAGAGAAAATCTTTGACGACGATATGATAAATCCATTTTTAAAATCATAAATTAATGAAGAGCAAAAAGTTGAAAAAAAAATATTTTTTTAAAAATAGCACCAATTTTTCAAAAACGATAAAAAAAATTTTAATTGGGTCAAGTTTGCACTATTTGTTTATTTATTTTTTTGTTTTTATTGTGGCGTGAAAAAATATTTATAAAACAAAAACTGTAAAGAATTGTTTGTTCGAGTTACAGTACATTTGAAGATAATAAAAGTGTAACACAGTAACAAAAAAAATATATAACAAACACAAAATTTAAAAATTTGAATAATATTAATTTAACTCTTTCATCAAGATCTTATCTAAAATTTTTAAATAATTGTGTTTCAAATATACATATTTATGTTAATACAGTATATCATAGATTCTTTGCAAGACTATTCTGACATCATTTTAATAGCACATTTTTTTATTTAAATTTCGATTTTGTAAGCACTTTTGCATTTTTACATTTTCCAATTTTTTGTTTGGTTTAATTAATTTAAAACTTACTAGCATTTAAAATTGAGATTTGATTGTTTTTTCTTTAAAAACGTGATACATTTTTGCAAACAAATATTTCTATTTTTAAAAACAATTGTTTTTTTTGGTCTATTAAATATCGGTAAAGCTTTTTTTCTTCTTTTTCTTAAAAAGTCTCAATTTCGCTAATGACTCTTCTTTTTTTTCATCAAATATAGAAAAAAAATAGAAGAATTCAAGAATCCCTTTTAAATGGTGTCCCCTTTCTTTCCTTCCTTCAAAAAAAAGAAGGAAAATAAATAAAAGATAACCATGAGAAGCTGCTGTTGTTTTTTGCTGCTCCTTTTTTTGACTTTGTGTTTTTTTAAAATATTTATTGTATTTTCTTTTTTAGAATTTGCGTAAACTTACGCAAACATTTTTATTTCTTTTCTTAAATTTTTTTGGGATATTTTTATACTTTTTTATGTTTTCCATGGAAGAATTGAAATGACGGGGTTAATGAAACCCCGCTGGGACAAAAATATTTTAGTTAATTATTTTTGAAAAAAAGAAAGAAACTTATTTAAGCAGCATTTTTATTATTTTTGACCCCATTTTTTATTATTATCAGCATGATGACACAAGGGGGTGGGAAAAAGACAGAATTTTAAAGTTTTGAAAAATTTAAAGATAAAAAAATTGTTTTACTCTTTGTTGCTTTTGAAATTTTAAGTTTGTAAAAAAAATTTTACAACAATATTACTGTAAAAATAATAATTTTTTTAAATTTCCACTTTAATTTTTCATGTTAAGGAAGTCCAAGTTAATCAGCACCGGACAGTTTTTATCACTCTAGCTCCGTGGCTCCGAACCACAAAAAGTGGCACTAATCCTTTAATATTTTGAATGCAGCTTCGGCTCCGGAGCCTAACAACACTGATTAGGTATTTTTATAAATACAATAAAAAAATGTTTGAATAAAAATATAATATTTTGATTTTCGAAAAGTGATTTTTAGTTTTAGTTGTAAATTTCGTAATTAAAAGTTTGGTACAGTATGAATCTTTTTATTTTTTATTAATTTTGACGAACCGAAAAAACCTGAACGAAGATGTCTTGAAAATTCGGACTTCTAATTTTGGAATCAAAAAAACTTGTTTTTTAAATACTTTTTTAAAGCCGAAAAGCATCATTGATTTTCTAAAGTTAGACTTTTCTGCCAAAAATCCTGTAAAACTTACAACATTTTTGTAAAATATGGCCTTAAGAGACTGTCTACCAGATTTTTAAAATCGAGCGGAACACACCATCTCAGATTTCAATTATTTTTTGTATGTTGGTAGAATATGGTCTAAAAACGTTATTCTGAAAGTATTACCAGTTCTTATAGTGCTAGTTTTGGATTGGCACGATGCCAAAGGTCATAATTGACCAAAATTTCATGACAAGTAAAATATTTTTGTTTCTTGACCGAATAATTTGAAGTTTTCCCAGGTGATACTAGTTGGAACAAGGTTTAAAAATATGTATCGTTTACATTTCTATCATATTTTTGAATACGATTTTTTTCACTTTGAATATTTCACCCCCTGAAAAAAAATTTCATTTTTCGTGGGGGGGCTGAGCTGAAACATGCAAAAATTGCCCCAGGATCTCAGCTTTTAAGTTTTATATGCTTTGCGCCAAAATGATCTGTACTTAGCGATTCCCAACCAAAAAACTTTTGTCGAACAACATCTATAACATGGAATAATATATATATTTCATGAATGGGGGCAGGTATCGACTTCCGGTGACTTGCATTATGAAATATCAATGTTGTGGAGCATTCTGGGACAGTTTCAACATTTTTAGTAGCGATTTCGAAATATGGGACCCCTTTGAAAATCAAAAATTTTACAACTTAGAAATATCGCAAAAACTCGGTTTTTTCTTTCATAATAAAATCAGGTATATATTTTAAATGTTAAATACATGTAACAACACCAATATAAATTGATAAAAACTGATGGGGGGTCAAAATCGATTTTTTATGATTTTTTGAATTTTGCTTATTTTTGATCAATTTTCGAGATACACAAATATTGGGAATATCGAAATATATCAACTATCTGATGCTTTCGGGTTAAAATATAGCTTGTTTAAGATTTTTGGGCAATATTTCGACATCCTGGAATTAGTAGTTTTCGTTTTCCACGTAACTGAAAACATGCTCAAAAATTTGGTAAAAAACATCGGGAAATCAGTGTTTTTCCGATACAAGATCGCTAAAAAGGTTTTTTTTAGATTTATTTTAATTTACTTTGGTGGGGTGAAGTGTTGTGAAATTATTTTGAACAATTTTAAGATTTTCAAAAATTATTGGTTTTTCAAAATTTGACAAAAATTATTTTATTTTATTTTGTGTTGAAATCATTCAGAAAGTGTTAAAATAATGACATTTAAGCCAAAAAAACGTTTTTAGTGATCTTGTATCGGAAAAACACTGATTTCCCGATGTTTTTTACCAAATTTTTGAGCATGTTTTCAGTTACGTGGAAAACGAAAACTACTAATTCCAGGATGTCGAAATATTGCCCAAAAATCTTAAACAAGCTATATTTTAACCCGAAAGCATCAGATAGTTGATATATTTCGATATTCCCAATATTTGTGTATCTCGAAAATTGATCAAAAATAAGCAAAATTCAAAAAATCATAAAAAATCGATTTTGACCCCCCATCAGTTTTTATCAATTTATATTGGTGTTGTTACATGTATTTAACATTTAAAATATATACCTGATTTTATTATGAAAGAAAAAACCGAGTTTTTGCGATATTTCTAAGTTGTAAAATTTTTGATTTTCAAAGGGGTCCCATATTTCGAAATCGCTACTAAAAATGTTGAAACTGTCCCAGAATGCTCCACAACATTGATATTTCATAATGCAAGTCACCGGAAGTCGATACCTGCCCCCATTCATGAAATATATATATTATTCCATGTTATAGATGTTGTTCGACAAAAGTTTTTTGGTTGGGAATCGCTAAGTACAGATCATTTTGGCGCAAAGCATATAAAACTTAAAAGTTGAGATCCTGGGGCAATTTTTGCATGTTTCAGCTCAGCCCCCCCACGAAAAATGAAATTTTTTTTCAGGGGGTGAAATATTCAAAGTGAAAAAAATCGTATTCAAAAATATGATAGAAATGTAAACGATACATATTTTTAAACCTTGTTCCAACTAGTATCACCTGGGAAAACTTCAAATTATTCGGTCAAGAAACAAAAATATTTTACTTGTCATGAAATTTTGGTCAATTATGACCTTTGGCATCGTGCCAATCCAAAACTAGCACTATAAGAACTGGTAATACTTTCAGAATAACGTTTTTAGACCATATTCTACCAACATACAAAAAATAATTGAAATCTGAGATGGTGTGTTCCGCTCATATGTGAAATTTTAAGATTTTCTGGTAGACAGTCTCTTAAATGGTTACTGTACTTTTAAATTTGAACAAAAATAACTTTAAATTTTTTAAATTTGCAAATTTTTCTGCTTTTTTTAAAGCGGAAATTAAAACGCTGGAAGGGAAATTCTGTGGAATTAATATTTAATAAAAGCTTGGAAAATATCTCATTTTTTCTAGCAAATTTCAACCGCTTTTTTATAAGAATTCTTTTTAAAAATTACGTCTTTTCAAGTCTCCCAAAAAAACTTTTTTTAAAAAAAATATCCATAAAATTTCTTTCAAGTCCGAACAAGAGATTTGAAACGATCCCATACATTTTTTGTGGTGTTTGATATCTTTCATCTCATTTTCTTTTTCTTCTTTCTTTACTTATATCTTTTGCCTTAAGCGTTTTCCTCCTTTTTTTATAAATATATTTTTTGCCCCAAAATATGTTTGCCCAGAAATTTTAATAACTGTTTCACATTTTTTGCTTCACACTCTCTTTTTTTTCTGCAATTTATTTTTGTGGATTCATTTTTTTATGCTAAATTTTGAATCTCTCCTTTTTTTTATTACATTTTTTTCAGACAAATTTTCTGCTCGATTACCTCTCATCGTTTTTTTAAGCCTCATCTCACTCACCTCTTTTAGAAAGGAGCTAGCTAAAATATTTTCTCCCAATGGTTTTTTGTCAAAGCATATTTTTCTCTCTTTAACATCCTCCCTTTTTTTATATGAAGTCGTCAACCCCGACAACGACAAACAAAATATGATACAATGGAAAAAATTTTATGTCAAGCAGTTTTCCGTCAACGGCAGCAGCGTCAACGATGCCGACCATATTTAGTTTATATAAGAGAGCTTTGGCATCGTTGTATATGCCAGTTTTTATATTTCACAGGTGTTGTTGTTACTACTACTACTACTACTACTACTAGATTTATTGCTTGTAAAAAAAGCTTTTTTTTATTTTTTTCTTTAAAAACTTTTTTATGCCTCTCGTTTTTATTCGTGTTCCCGCCAATGGCGGTGGCGAATGGGATTATGATTATGGACAATCAACAGCAACATCAAAATACGGTAATTACTTATCATTTGATTAATTGATAACAAAAAAAAACCTCTTTTTATAGAGTCAAAACATTCTGTATCCGCAGAATCTCGACCCCGACAACCTTCTTCAACTTCAACAACAATTTCGGAGGAATCTTCGAATGTCGACAGAAGAATGTCCATGTCATCAGGGGGAAAGCCAATGCTCTGTTTTTCTTCACGATGCCCTTCAGATTCGTACCCATCTCCCCCTAAAAAGCATCGATCAATCTTTTCATGCTTTGGATTTTAATCAAAGCAACAAAAATTTTTCATGGCCCAAATCTGTTGAAGTTACCATTGAAATTTATTCTACTGGCAAGTTTTCTTTCAAAAAATTCAAAAAACATAATTTTTAACTTTGCGATTTGAAATTCCCTCCAAATCCTGTCAAAAAAATTTTGGCGGGAAATTTAAATTTAAATACTATGTTTTGAATTTTTAAAATGGATTTTTATTTAAATTGTTTTTTACAATTTTAGTTTTAAATCTTCAACGCTTCAATTATTCTTCTGCAAAATTTTCTTACAATTTTCAATGGTACCCTTCAAGCCATGACCCAACTCCCCCACCTTTCATCCATCCAAATTTACATAATTTTTCGTTTTCTCCTTCAACTCCATCAACAATAACAGCAACAATAGATTCATACAAATTTAAAACTTCCGTCTTTCTTATCTTCCGATTTCCGGAATCTGTTGTAATAATGCGTTCATATTTTCGTTTAAATATATATTCATTGCATCATTCTGATTGTTCACAAACTATTAACTTCCTTAATCCCATAAAAACGGATATAATCTTCGCGTGTGAACGCACCACCGCTCAGAATTGTTTTTCTTCAATTCCCCGTAAGTGTCGCTTTCCTTCTTCTTTTTTTTTGAAAGAAAGAAAGTTGCTTTGAAAAATAAATAAATCTATTTTCGGATTAGTAGACGTTTCCCTGACTTTTATTTCCCTGACTGACATTTCCCTGACTGACATTTCACTGACCGTCGTTTCCCTGACTAAGTCATTTCCCTGACTGACATTTCCCTGACTAAGTCGTTTCCCTGACTAAATTAGTTCCCTGACTGGACATTTCCCTGACTTTTTTAAAAAAATACAAAATTGAGTTTTTATAAAAACTTTTCTCTTTTTAAGAATGAATTGACAATCTGCCTAAACTTTGACCGACGTAAATAGCGATTCTGAATCTTGTCCCCAAGTCTTGGTCCCCGAAATTCGCAGTGCCGTAATGTTTAGAAGCTTGTCTTTAATTAAAAAACATAGAGGAATTTACTTTTTATTTCTGCGTTAGATTCTATCGGTCAACTATATTTATTGAGCTGACCAAACACAGTTGTCCGATTGCCATAGTCAGAACTAAGGCCGTATACAGAAAAAATTTCGGAGGGGCACAGTGATTTCGGGGGGGGGGGGGGGGCACACCTATGATTCTGCCGCCACCAACATGAAGTAGCAAAAGTTCAAAGGAAATGCCTCAATTTCGCGGAGGGGGGGGGGGCACGAGCCCCTAAATACGGCGCTGCTAAGAGACCGTAAGAAAACTGATAACGGCAAAAAAGTGAAGACTAAGAAACCCTGAGGAAACCCTAAGAAACACTGAGAAACCCTAAGAACCCATAACTTAGTACATGGGATAGTGGGACGTACATGGGATAGTGGGACGGGTAAACCCAATAAACTGAGTCATTAAAATACAATTTCATTATATATTACAAACTTCTAAAGTAGTTTCTAAACATTACGGCACTGCGAATTTCGGGGACCAAGACTTGGGGACAAGATTCAGAATCGCTATTTACGTCGGTCAAAGTTTAGGCAGATTGTCAATTCATTCTTAAAAAGAGAAAAGTTTTTATAAAAACTCAATTTTGTATTTTTAAAAAAAGTCAGGGAAATGTCCAGTCAGGGAACTAATTTAGTCAGGGAAACGACTTAGTCAGGGAAATGTCAGTCAGGGAAATGACCTAGTCAGGGAAACGACGGTCAGTGAAATGTCAGTCAGGGAAATGTCAGTCAGGGAAATAAAAGTCAGGGAAACGTCTGCATACCCTATTTTCGGCATTATATAAATGTTTTTTAGCATATTCCCCCTTTTGCGTGACTGCACAAAACATATCAACTTCCTTAATCCGTAAAAGGGATTTAACAAATCTTCTAATCGAAATTAAACTTTTACCTTTACTTTTATCACAAAATTTTTATTCTTCTTCATCCTCGTCGTCTTTGATAAATCCAAAATTGAATTATTCTGTAATTTATGGATTTTGTGCACCATTAATTCAATCTTTTGGCTTTCATTTAGCTGTTAAAATTCGAAAGGATCATTGCCAACTTCGAATTGATGCAATTTGGAAGCATAATATTTGTTCAACACCATTTGAAAATTGTAAAACTACAGTAAGAAATTATTTTTTATAAAAAACACTTTTTTTTAATATCAAATTTGAAAAATTAAAAAATTTTAACGTTTTTTACGCCCCTTTGTTTGTTCGGGGGGGGGGGGGGGGGGGAGGGCAATTCTTTTGGGAATAAATTTTGGAGTTTGAATGAATTTTTTAAGAGATCTAAAAATAAATTTTTGACCAAGTGCATTTAAATAATTACATGTGACATGGAATTTTCAGACTATTTTCGTTGTGAGACATGAGATATGGGGGTGGTTCAAAAGAGCAGAAACATTTAAGGTTTTTAATCACTTAATAAAAATAAAAATGTTTTTAATCAATTAATATAGTTTCAAATTTATTAGTAATTTTTCAACAATTTAGAAAATTGAAAATTAATATATACCGATAAATAAATATTTAAACCTGATTTTAGTTAGTTTTTTAAAGAACTACGCCACTATTATGGGTTACTGTATCTATTAAAAAAAATTTGCATTTTTCTGTTTTTTTTTGTTTTTTTTTAAATTGCCATTTTAGCGGGTAAAACAAATTCCTGCACCAACTCCAAATATTCATTATGGATTTTTATATTGTGTTTTTCATGAATCTATTGAATTTCCTGACAATAAAACTATGCTTCAACAATTAACTCTTGCAAAACAAATTAATTGTATAATTTTAATTTATGAACTTTAATAATAAATATTTAAATTTAGTGCCTTCAAATGGACGCTCATTACATCATTTAGAAGATGATGATAGCGAACTTCGAACATATTTTGCATACGGTGGAATTTTGTTAATCCTTTTTATCCTTCTTTTAATTACTTTAATACAAAAACGTCGGCAGAGTAAACCATTAGCAGCAAATATGTTACAATTTTTAAAGTATGCAAAATTTTTTTTAAAACACATATTTTTCCTCAAAAAATTTAAATTTTTTTAGAGCTGATGAATGGGAGCTCAATGAATCAGATGTTTTGATTCAATTTGTATATAAAATTGGAAATGGTTCTACGGCAGAAGTTTATCGAGGTATAATATTTTTTATTCGTTAACAAAAAACAACTTTAACAACTGTCCCTTTTTTGCAGGTAAACTTTCCAAAGATTTTCGAACTCCCGCAAATGGCCCCGTAGTTTTGGATGAATCATATCAAGTTGCAGTAAAAATTTTAAAAAAAGTTTGTTAATTTTTTGTTAAAGAAATTGATGGCTGAAAAAGTTGTATTAAAATAAAAAATTTTTTAGAATGCAACCGAAACACAAAAAACAGAATTTTCAGCAGAAATGGAAATTTGCAAACTTATTGGTCGAAATAATAGAATTGTTAATTTAATTGGTAAGCTTTACAAAAAGGGTTACGGTGACTCAAAAAAAACAAATTGAAAATTTAAAGTAAAAATAAAACAAAAAATTGTTAATTTTAAAACAAATTTTTAAGTCTTGAATTTTTGGCACCTTTGAAGACCCCCTAAAATATGTATAAACTTTAAAAAAATAAAAAAAAAAAAATAAAAAAAAAATTCATCAATACGTTCACCACGTTCTAATTTCATATATGTCTTTTTATCAGTCAAAACTTTGAATGATAAGGGAAAAAAGGTCAAAAGCATGAATCACCTCCATCATTTATTTTTCTTCAAGAAAAATATCATTTTTTGCAACAAACACTTGCATGCAAAAAAAACTAAAACTATAAACATTTTTTATGCAAAAAAAAACTATAATTATCATTTTTTTAACAGGTGTAATGCAACTTCGACGACCACCTTTAATCGTATATGAAATTTCTCCAAATGGAGATCTTCGTCGATGTCTACATAAATGTCGACAATATGTTTATGAGGTAAATATAAATATTTCTTTTTTTTCTTTATTCTTGTCAAAAACACACATTATCTCGCAATATCACCAACAAGAACAAACAAACCGACCTGTAAAAGAGTCCCTTAAAATTTTTAAGAGTACAGCAGCAGCAGCAACCTCGTGAACTTCTTCTCTCCATATTTTTTTTTGCTTAGCAACAACGAACGATAAAGCAAAAAAAAGGAAAAGCAAATATTTTGGGTGACCTTTCTTTTTTTGGAAATTTTATTTTTGCCCTTTTTTTCGACAAACAAAAACACACTTTATTTTAGACGTTAATTTTTTTTTGTATATTTATTTATTTATTTTAGCTTTCATCAAAAGGTTTTTCAATTGAAAAAATGGATGATATTTCTTCAATTCCACAAGTCAATGAAAATTTTGTTTTTACTTTTAAGCGACTTATTCGACTTGCAATTCAAATATGTCTTGGAATGGTAAGTGCTTACACAGATGTATGTATCTGTCTTTTTTTGGATTTTATAAATCCATTTATAAATTACATGACTTAATCAAATTCCTATCAACTTTTTTATCACTAATAATGATAATTATATTGTATAGGAATATCTGGCATCTCGACAACTTATCCATGGTGATTTAGCCAGTCGAAATGTATTTTTAACAACAAAAAGTTCAATAAAAATTGGTGATTATGGTCTTTGCCGGAAAGAATCTGATTCAACAATGTTATCCACGTTCGTACAATTTTTATTATTACTGATAATAATTATCAGTCATAATTTAAAATATTTAGATTTATTATGACTGATAATCGAGCTCGATGGGCGGCACCGGAAATTTTACAACGGGAATATCAGTGCTTATCTTCAGATGTGTATGTCTAAAATTTTGATCTTTCAGCCGAATTATTATTACAGTAATCTAATTTTAGATGGTCATTTGGGATATTATTGTATGAGCTAATTACCCTCGGAGCAATACCGTACCACAATATTTCGAATACATCAGAGCTAGCAAAAATGTTAAATGATGGATATCGACTTTCAAAGCCTACTTTTTGTCCAATACAATTGTAACCATTTTATTTTAAGTTTGTTTATTCTAATATGCAAATTATAGTTATAATATAATGAACACTTGCTGGATTCAGCATTCCTCTGATCGACCGAGTTTTCCATTTTTAACCAATTCTTTAACAGATTTCTATGACTCAATTGATACAAAAGATAATGAAGCAAATTTCTATGTAACCGTATGCAAATTTTCAAAAGTTTTAATTTCATTCGAAATTATTATGTATATTCTTTTTAGCCTGATCCAAAGCGTGAAATTTATACTCTTCCATTAATAAAATCTTCAACCCTTGATTCTCCTGCCACGAATGTTCCTCCTCCATCTTTCAACAGTATCATCGGAGGAGAATCACAATCTTCAACCCCAAAATTACAAGATTCTCCTTCCTTGCCTTCAAATTCTCGATGTAAAAATTCAAGGGGAAATGGCCTCGTTGCCAAAGCTGTCACAAATGCCGCAAAAACAAGTGTTGAAAAAAAGGAACAATTAATTCATGAAACTGAAAGATTGCTTGGATTTTCGTAAATAAAAACTATGATTTTATATTTATTTATCTTTTTTTTGGCTTTAAAAATGTTTAATTATTGAAAATTGATACTGTAAATAAATAAATAAATGTTAAATAATCATTTCGAATTCAATAAAAAAAAAATTTATTTAAATTTATGGAAACTGGACAACGACATAAACAATATTTGCCATTTTTGTATCACAGTTACAAAAATGGCAAATTAACTGTTTAAAATATTATACACATGCTCCCCGCAAAATTACTACTTTAAAAATTGTGTTTAAAAAGCTAAGTTTTTAAAATTTGTGTTGAACTTAATCTCTTAATCTCGCTCAAATATATTCCCCTGAATAATTCGAGGTCAAAAAGTAGAGCATCATCACAGCTGATCGGGGGTATCAGCTCACGAAAAGGAACCTCGGTCAAATTTTAAACTTTTGCCCTGAAAAAACAATTTTAAAAAGATTCCATCCAAAGATTGCAAAAAAATGATAGCCCCAATTTCAGTTTGAGTGAAGGAAATGAAAGGGCGGGAAATTTGTTGTTTTTGTTGTTGACCTTATTTTGTATCCTCCAAAAATTACTACTTAATTGAAAGCCATTTTTGTATATGAAAAAAAATTCAAAGATTATTTTAATTTATAGCTTATAAAATTTGAATTTAAAAAAGAATGTGTGTTTTAGCAAAAACTTGTAAAGTATGTGATCGAGAAATTGAAGAGTTTGATGATGAGTTTTGTGATGATTGCTATGATTGCTTTATTGGATGGTTTGATTCCATGATATTTATTGATTGCAAAAATTCAGGAGAATGTTTAAAAGGTATGCAAGGTCGTATACAGAAAAAAATTTCGGAGGGGGCACCGACCGTTTGGGGGGGACACACCTTTGATCTTTTGCCGCTGCCAACACGAAGCGGCAAAAGATTAAAGGAGATTCCTCAGTTTCGGGGGGGCACAGGTGCCGAATCACCCCCCTAAATACGAAGGCATGCATGCTTTTTTCTTTGACAGTTTGAATCAAATTTGTTTCCGAAAATCCCTTTTTTAAAGATTAAAAGATTTAGAACAAATTAAAAGATTTATTTTTTCGATCATTTTCCTGGCACGAATTTGACGAAAATAGTTGTTTGAATTAAATTTATTGAATAAAAAATATATTTTTAAACACTTCCTATAGGGCCAGGTTCAGAAGTGTTAAATTGTGAGCAATGCCGAGTTTATAAATGTATGAAAACTGGCATGAAACTTCCTGATTTTATGATGCCCGAAATTCCAAATGTTCAAATTAGTCAAGAAGTCATCGATTCAGTGATAGAATCTTTAAAACAATTAAACACTCTAATACATCCTGAAAGCCAAACTAATCAAAATGATCAATGAATTGCTTCTTCTGGTTTCTGTGCGGTTTAATCTGTTTCATTCTATGATAATTTTTCATTTTTTTTGTTTTTTTAAATTTCTCATTTTTAAATTTCCCTCATTTTTTTGCAATAATTTAAAGGAGCCCAATCAGCCAGCACAACTCTCTCAACAGAGGGAGCAGAGAAAAAGAGACATTCCTTTTCCCGTTAGAGAAAAGAAATAGTGCGCACTCTTTCTTTTTTTTGCCTGATTTTGTCGTCTTGACAAAAACGAGAGAATTGTGCTGGCTGACTGGGCTCCTTTAAATAAATATTTTTGGGGCATGTTATTAGCTACCTATATTGAAATAGCATCAAATGATGCTTGTTTGAACAAAAGTTTTATTTTTGGTTGAATTGTAAATAAATATTTGTAGTCAATACATGTGCCCTCTTTTTCTTTTTCAAAAATACTTGTATTATACTAAATAAATGATTTTGTTTTTGGTAGTTTGGAATAAACTAAAAATTTAAACTAAAAATACATGGCAATGATAATGATAAAAAATGGTTAAAAGATGTTTAGCGTTATTAGGGATAAGAAATTTGAGCTATAAAATTTTTCAATTTAAATTAATTAGTTTTTGCTTAAAGGGGGAGTCGCAGTTCACATAAATCTTTTCTTATAACCAATCGTGAAAATCAGGGAAGAAAAAAGAGAAAAGACGCACTATTTCTTTTCTTTGACTCGGCAGCGTTGTCTCTTTTTCTCTGCTCCCTCTTATAAAAAGTTTGTGTGAAGTGCGACTCCCCCTTTAAACTGAAAAAGTCAACTTTATTCAGAGTTATACTGTAGATAAATATTTAACAATTAACAAGATAAATGCTACATTGTACAACCATTATCACTTTTTTGAAAGATATCTTTTTTTGATGGAAAATGAATTTGTAAATTTTCAGAAATAAATTTATGCAAATATTTTCGTTTTGAAACAATACACGAAATTCCGGGAAAAGTAGGAAGTTGGCATTTAATTGGTCCCGGACAACTTTCTGGATTATAAGCTTTAACATTTTGTAATCGATGATTGCTGGATTTTGAATAAAAAATATCAAAATAACATTTTTCAATTAATGGATAATAAATAATATTTGTTGGAAGACTTTCATAAATTTGCATGGCATTTATTACAGAAAGGAATTTTTCAGCATTAATTTTGAGATTTGTGGAATTTATTGATTGAATTATTTTATCCACGATTGCATCATCTTCATTTTTGGTGATTACCGTATCCCATTCACTTAATTCATTATTAATTGTTGAATTTAACTAAAAAAAGTATTATAAATCAATGATTTTTAAAATTATTACCATATTCCATTTAGTAAAATGTAGCATAATATTTTGTTGATTTGGGACATTAATCATTTTATATCCTTTTTCGATGATTATCGGCCAATGAAGCCATACCGTTTGAACTCGAGACGGAATTACCACGGATTTTCCACTTCCCCATTCATTTGTTTGCTTCAATGAACTCAGATATTTTGGAAGGGAAAAATCTTTTGGATTTTTATCTAAAATTGTAGTTTTGATATAAATAAATGGCCCTATGCTTTTCAAACATTGTGTTTTGTGTCTTAAAGGAGGTGGGATCTTTCCAGCTTTTTTATTTGGGAGGTCTCAAAGCGATTATGCTCGATAAAAACCTTAGAACATTGATAACCCGGATTTTCAGGTTCATCCAAAAAAAGTAACAAAGAGTCCTTTAACCAGGGCTTAAAATAGCGGCCTGAGACATTTCGCCAAAATCTCAATATCAGAGCCTCTGACATTTATTTTTTTATCTTTATTATTTTTTTGCAAACTGATACTGTTTTTTGACACTCTTTTTCGAAGAAAAATAAAAAATTAGTAAAATTCAGAAGCAGGATAAAAATGTAGCGTTATATGTCAGGGCGCCAAAAGGTGGAAGCTTTCAAGCCCTGCCTTAACACTCAAATTAATGTCCCAAAAAACATACGCGCGGAAACTTTTAAATGTGTTCGATTATATGTAAATCCTGCCGCGAAAGGGTGTTGAAGAGATAAATGCCGAAATTCCTCCAAATATTTTTTTCCCAACTGCGGAAATAAAATATCGTCAATATCCGCGACAATAATAAATTCCGCGGCTTCTCGATATTTCAAAAAACAATCCGTGTGAGACGCAGCTTGATTCCTCCAAGCAAGATGTTCATTTGGATTTATTTCATCATTCTGATTCCCGAGTTCGATCAACACCCATTTTTCAATATCAACAATTCCAGAATTTTTGTATTTCTATAATATTCATTTTATTGTAGCAAAAATTGGAATGTGTTTTTAAACTTGTTTAAAGCTTCCTTTTTCAAAAATGTCTTTCAACGAAAGGGTTTTGAAAAGAAATTTTTGGCTATTTTGGTAAAATCTTACGTTTAATAAATTGAGTAATTCCTCTCGGATACTTTGAATATAAAAAATTTGCATATCGACTCCATTTTGTCGATAAATTTCGAGAGTTGAAAATAAAAGTTGCCATCTTTCATTGTAAAATAATGGACTGAAACACGTAATTACATGATACTTTTTTTCTACGGCATTTCTAATCGGAATCTAAAATTAATTAAGTATTATTATTGTTTCAAAACTTACATAATCTTACAGTTACAGCATTTAAACTCTTTGTTTTATGTTTTAAAGATAAAAGTGCCACATTTTCTGCCACTTTACAAACGGCAATAAATGTTGTCCAATTACATAATGGAATTGGCATAAATGCCAAAGATACATTTGCCGAATCTTCGAAATCTTTTGTTTCGCTGGAATCGGAATTTTTTTCTTCATTTTCTGAATTTATGAATGCCGAAGATTTGCATAAAAGTTGATTTTCTAAGTTCCATGGATGTTTTCCATTAAATAATATTACAACCGTATTTTTTGGATATCTAAAAATTATCATTTTAATCACTACAAAATTATTAAATTAAAAAGATTCTAATAATTTATTGATTTTAATTTTAATAAATCAAATTAAATTAAACCAACATTGTTGAAGTTTTAAAAAATGTTGCCGAAATAAATGCAAAATGTTCAATTTTTGATTTTTTGCCGCCAAAATTTAAAACAAAAAACGGAAATAAACAAATCAAAAATATAAATATTAATTTATTTGACCGTTTAATTTTGTGCCATAAACTTAAAAATAAATAATATTTTTTAAAAATATTTAATTAAAATAACTCACTTTTTAATTAAATGCAGCAAAACTCTCGATATTTTCATAAATAAAATCTGTAAAATGTTTAAAAAAACTTGAAGCTAATTTTTTAAATCCAAATTTCTTTGTTTAAAATTTCTTTAATCCCGGAAATGTTAAAATTAAAATTTAATTATTTTTCTTTGTTTTGCAAAAATTGAAAAATTTTTTTAAAGTTAACAATTAACTATGTTTTTGTTTGGGTTCAAGTATTGTCAATCAATAATTCGGAAAGCATAAAATACAAAAATATTACTATTGTGGTCTTTAATACATTTTAATACACTTTTTTCAAAGTTTTATTAATTTATAAATTTAAAAAAACTTTAGGTAATATAACATATTTTTCAATACCTAAAAAATGAATTCATACAGATACATGGATATTCAAAACCATTAACAGTCAAACTGATTTCATGTTTATGTCTTTTAAAATTTTAACTTTCTGTTTTTATTTGTTTCTAAAATTGTATTTTTCATAGGTATCTAATATGTATGTTTTATTGCTTATTCTTATCAATTTTTTATTATCACGGGATTTGGGATTTTGGTAAATTTCAGCATTACTAAACTTTAAAAAAAGCTGATTTCGTTGCTCCATTTTGCATCCTTGAGGGTGTAACGCAATGAGGTGCCAAGCAGGGAGAGCTCTGAAGAGGGGTCGGGAAAAATTATTTCAAAAAAGATGTAATCAAAAAAGATTGCGCTAAAATGATAGCCTGAATTTCTTTAAAATTATATTGATTAAAAATCATAGTAACAATTAAATCTCTTTTTTTGGGAGAAAAATGCAGATGAAGGGCGTGGCATTTGTAGCATCTGCTTTCAGAGCAAAACTTCTGATTGACCTTATTTTTGATGCTTCAAAAATTTGTATTTAATTGAAGCTTCCTCAGTACTAAAAGTTAATTAATTTTTCAATAGTTTAATCTGCTTCTTCCTTTTTTGATTTCACTTTTGAATCTGAATCTGAAAAAATGAATCTTAAAGAAAAAACTTGTAAAGTTTGTGAACGGGATATGGATGAAACAGATGAAGAATTTTGTGATGATTGCTATGATTGCTTTATTGGATGGTTTGATTCAATGACATTTACTGGATGCAAAAAATCAAGAGATTGCATAAATGGTATCCCTTTTTTCTCATTGAATTCTTAATTTAAATAATGTGCCCGGATTCTGAATAAGTCACGAAAACAAAACCTTCTTTAATTTACATAATTTTTTTTCTGATAATCTCTTTAAAACTTATAAAATAAATTAAACGTTTCTCTAAAAATATTCAAATTTTTAGGACCAGCTGCAGAACTTATTAACTGTGATCAATGCCGAGTCAAAAAATGCATTAAATCTGGCATGAAACTTCCCGACTTTATGATGCCTCCGATTTCAGCTCCAAGTGTTCAAATTCGACCAGAATACTTAACTTCATTGATGGCATCTTTGATGAGTTTTAATAATCCATCACTTGCTCAAAACAATGATCAATGATTTGTACGGTCAAGAAAAAAAATGATAATAAACAGTGCAGCTTTTAAAAAAAAAATATTTTCTGACTTTTATATTTTATTTTTGGTATTGTTTTTTTAAGATTTTAAAATTTAAATAATAAAACTTTTAACGAAAAATTCTGAGCTCTCTCTTTTATGCATCCGCAGCGTGGAAAAACCTGTTGCAGCTTTGTAAGCATCCGATATTTCAATTACAAAAACGTTGAATTGAAAATTATCAAATAATTTCATGTCAGAATCTCATTTCAAAAAACATTTTAAATTATTTTATTACAGTAGTAAAAAGTACTTAGTACAAAGTTGTATAAAAAACAATAATTTAATCAAAGATTATGAAATTAATAAATATAAATATTTAAAACATTAAATGTGTATTTTTATAAAAATATTGCTATCATAAAAAATTTAAATGTAAATTCTTTTCAAAATTGTCCATTTTGACAATTTCCAGAACAAACACAAATTCCATAATTATCTGAATCAGAAGAAATAGAATCAGAATCAGAAATATTTAAATTTTGTTTCATACTTTCAAGGGTTGACCGATTATGGGAGCAAAGATTCTCGAATAAAAAAACATATTCAAGGCAAAGATTAAAATATTGATTATTTAAAGATTCATTTGTTTGAAAAATTTCATTTTGTTTTGCTTTATTGATTTCAGATTCCATGGCCTTTTTTTGTCGATAAATCCAATTATTTCTCCAAATATTTTGTCCTTCATATTCTTTTTCATCTTCGGGACGGCCCCGAGATCCCGATGGATTTCGAAGCCATTTACAAACTTGACATTTACATTTGTAAAAATCTGCTTTAATTCCTGAAATGTTTTATTTAAATAAATATTTCTAAAATTATAATAATTTACCTTGTTGAATATCTTTTTGCACTTCAAAATACGCTGTATTCACCAAATTAAAGTAATTTAAGTCATCTGACACATTGGTAGGGGTGGATACGGTAGAAATATTGTTATTCCAAGAATTTGCATTTAATGCTAGATTTGATTCAAATGAATCAGTATAATTCGGATTCCAAAATAATCCATTTGATATCGAAGAATTGTAATCAAATTTGAAACTTTGAGAATCCATTTAAGACAGAATTATTTATTTTTCAAATTTTACGTAAAAACTTGGTTTAAAAACTGTGAATGCGTTGAAAGATTTTTTTGGCCGGAATTTATATGCGCTGTTTTGCGCTGCCATTTTTTTATCATCCCTCAGATTTTTGAAAGCCTCAACATTGATCAAGGAAAATCTCCCAACTTTTTTGATTCAAACAAGTGAGAAAAATGAATGACGTAAAATAAGTCCCTGCCTTCTTTCTTCTCTCTCAGCAGTTTACAGGCAGCTGCCGATGTTGAGTCAGAGCTCTCCTCTTTTTTGCTTTATCAGTAATATATTTGATAATTGCAAATATAAAAAAGAATCAAAAAATATTTATCAAGTAAAAAAATTGTTTATTGATTTTTTTTCTGTTGTAAAAAATAATACATATATTGTTTAAAAATGTTTCGCATTTAACAAAAAAATTCATAAGCAAAACTGCAAAGATTTGAATTATCCATTTTTTGAAAACCCGAGATTAATACACACAAAGAATTGTTTAAACTTTTTTTAAAATGATATTTTTTCTTTGTTACAAATGTACTGTAATTTGTTTATCAGAACAAATTTGTGAATATTAATGGTGCAGTATTTTCCGAAACATTATCTTCCAAAGCTATATGGGTATCCTTTAAAAGGCAATTTTGTTTTTTTTCTAGATTTTTGAAAATAGTAAAAAGGGAGAATCTTTGAATTTGAAGACTGCAGCAGCTTCACAGACAAAATAATACAATTTATTTACATCCCCAATATGTTAAAACATTGTGAAGATCTTTTAAAGCTTTATGTGGAAATAAATTGAGGTTTAATAAATAATATAAAATATTGATTTTTTTACATTTTTATTACGTTTCATTACGGTACTTTTAAAAAAAGCAAAAATGCTCTTTGGCATTATGTGACACAATAGGCAACACTTTGCTTCAACTTTGTTTTTAACAATCCATTTTTTGTGAAAGAAATAAAACACTTGTTTCTTTGAATTTCTTTTGATAGATTTGATATATCTCTTTTCTCTCCATATTATCTTTCCAATTAATATCCAGCAAATTTGTCATCTGTTGTAATATTTCACAAAATTTGTTAAACTTTTAAATTTTTGTTAAATATGGTTCGAACGTGCCGGAGATTTCCACCAAAGTTTGTGTTAAAAATTTTTTATCGCGTCCTAAACACATTTTTAGCTGGCAAAATGTTATTCCAATTAGTGGTGATATTGTTGAAAATACTCGTTTTGTAATTTTTAAGACTCCTGTGGATGCAAAATGTGGATTAAGAGTTCGTAAAGAAAAGCAATTTACATCGCGGGATTTATTATTTCAAGTTTGTTATTCTTTTATTTATTTAGTTTTGAAATTCAGCTGATTACTATTTAGTTTGTTCAACGTGGTCAAGAACTTGGTCTTATTATCAATTTAAGCTTTTCAACGCGATATTATGATCCTGCTGTTTTTGATTGTATTACAGCTTATAAACATATTCCGTGTCCACCAGTTGGTTATACACGACGCGAAGATATTGTTAAAAAATTTCTTTCTACGGTGGATAGCTTTTTAAATAAACACAAAGATGATAGTAAGTTTCTGAATTTTGCAAGTTAAGATTTTTGATTCTCTGATATTTTAGATTTGCTAATTGGTATTCATTGCTCAGACGGAATCAATCGAAGCGGATATTTAATTTGCAGATATCTTATCGATAGATTACATATGGGATCTGATGCTGCATTAGATGCATTTGAAAAAGCTCGTGGTCATACAATTGAGAGAGGATCCTGTGTACAAGCATTACATCGAGCCGTTGCAGAAAGAAGAAATAAAGAGTATGTTTTAATTTTTTTAAATGTTTATTATTAATTGATTTTAGACCAAGTCCCATTGAACATATTGAATCTGATAATGAAAGAAAGTCTCGTAAAAGAAAGGCACCTGAATTACAAGCCGATGAAATGCTTCAACAATTGGCAATGCTTGAACAGGTACTGTAATAACTATAAAAAACATTTTTTGTTCTAATATAATTATGCTAAATTTTTAGCATTTTTCACAACCAACAGAGGATTTATCACTTGGATCATGGCCAACTCCAGATGATCGAAAACCTGTTCCTGTGAGTATTGGACCTCAAGCAATGCCAAAGAAAAAGAAAGAAGAAGCTGAAGAAGGAGAATTTATGGATCTTGATGAATACTTTGAAGAAGAGGAAGATATCTTTGAAGATGGTGGTGAATCAAGTGAATTATCAACATCACAACGTCGAAGAGTTCGCCGAAAAAAGCTTACAAAAAAATTCAATATTATGAAAAGTGGAAAGTTTCATCTCATTCAAGAAGTTCTCAGAGAAGAGTAATATCTTTTTAAACAAGTGTTTGATCTTTATTTATTGATTGTTTGTTATTATTTCCGTTTATCTCTTTCTTTTGATCACTTTTTTTACATAAAAAAAACTGTGATAATTTTTTACTGTTTTTTCCTCCTTTTTCTTGTCCGAGAGTGACGCGCAGAAAAAAAAGAGGGAAGAAAAATGACAAGAGTTTTTTTTATTTCTTTTTGAGGCCGCCGCTGCTGCTGCATTATTCATTTTTTTGCTCCGATACTTTTTTCCTTCATAGAGAAGGAAAGAGTATCGGCGCCGTCAAAAATATCATCATCATCGTCTGCTGCAGGAAAAGAGAGATGCTTTTGCTAATTTTTTTCCCTCCGTGGGAAATATATATACAATAAACCCAATTTTTATTCGCGCCGTATTTTGATGAGGCCATTTTTATGTATTTGCAAAAAAAAAGAAAGAAAAGGAAAACATTAAAAAAATATTTGAGATGTAAAACACGTATTTGTTTTTCGTTGTTGTTTTTGAGAATAGACAAAACCAAAAACATTGATATGGTAGTAAAGCCAATTTTGTGCATTTTTGAAAAATAAGTCAATATTACTACTTTTTCTTTTTTTTTCATCTTGTCTTAGAAGAAGAAAAATAAAATAGTATTTTTTCATCCAATTTAAAAGCCTTGAAAAAACCACTATGTTTTCAATTTGCGGCATCCCCCCTTTTCTCCAAACAAAAATAAAAGATGAGATAAAAGAAATTGTTTGTTTCCACATTTAAAAAAAATTTTTATGGGGTGTATTTTGTTGGGTCATTTGTTTGTGGTTTTTTTTTCCTTAATGCTTTCTTCCGTTCCTTCTTCTTTATTTTTTTCAATGTTTTCATTTCGGAGGGTCGCCATCGTAAAGAAAAAAAATATATATTGAATGTCCCCTTTTTTTCTGGACCATAAATGATCCGAATCCAAACATATAACAAAAGTGAAATGAAATGATCACCGTTTTCGATTGTTGGATCAGCATTGAAAGGAAGCAACAAACTCGTGTGGCTTTCAAAAAATTTATTTATTTATCCCTTAAATCTTTCTCTCTTTTCTCTTCTATTTATAAATGTGGATAAATAACCATAAAAAAAGTTTTTTATTTGTTTTTTTTTCTTCCATTAAATGAATTAGAAGAAAGCAAAAAATATTGGAACCTTATGGCTTTTAAAAGTCTCTCTTTGTCGTTGTTGTTGTTGAACTTGGTGAAGAGGTCATTTTTTTCGGCATATTTTCTTTTTTAAAGCTTGAATAAATTTTAAAAGGGATCGGCTACACTTAATTTTCCATAAATCTTTTTGTTTTTAGTTGTCTGTGATTTTTTGTCTTTGAGAAGAAAGAAGAAAAAAAAGAGAGAGGAGAGGCCATTGTTTTGTGTTTCCGTGACACGCAGCTGGAGCCTAAATATATTACATATATTTCCTCAAAAAAAAAAGAATTCCTTCTATATTTTTGTTGCTGCCTGCTTAAAAGATCTTTTTTTTTCTCGATGACGAATGACCAAAATGAAAAAAAATTACTTTTCTTCTTTCTTTCTTCTCCTTCTTCTTCATTGCTGCATTCAATGGAAGAACACCATCTCGAAGACGAAAACGAAAAAAAAACGTCAGTCATTTTTCATCGGCTTCTTTAACGCTGCTACTACTTCTTTTGCCTTCTTTCTTTTTGGAGCCTTTCTTCTTTTTCAACTTCCAATCATCAGAAAAAAAGAAAGAAGAGTTTTAAAACTTGGGTTTTTTCTTTCAAAAAAAATATTGCAAATTTTTTTTGGTGGTGCTGCTGCTGCAAAAGTTTTTTTTCTAATTTATTGCATCTCTTCATCTCTTTTTTTTGTGGACTTTGGAAAAAAAGAATTTTTGACCACAAAAAAGAAGTTTATTTTTTTTGAAAAACCATTGCCATTCGTTTTTTTTTGCTGTTGTTTTTTATTTAAACTTTCACATCCTTTTTTTTCTTCGATTTAATCACTTTTATATTTTTAGGGATTAATCAAAACCAAAAGAATTAAAAAATCTATCACCTATTATGCCTTAAAAAAAGTGTCTCATCGTCAAGAAGAAAAATTCAATGAGCGTAAATAAATTTTTCTCATTTCCTTTAGCAAAAAATTAAAACGATTTTTTTTTTAAATCTTTAAAAATCGTTAAAATTTAAAAATGAAAAATTTTATTTTTTTGCTATTACTTCTAAATTTAATTACGGTAGTCAATGCGGAATTAGTAAAAATTATTGCACGTCGTCCAACGACTTTGGTGACATTTGAATTAAATACTGAAAATGGAAATGTGACGGAATTGAAAACAGTGTTGAATGGAATTATTGATAAATTTTCAACACATTTTGTTGTTGATGTTAATCAGGTATATACTAGTGTAGCTAGAACTTTTTATCCAAAAAAATTAACATACTGTTTTTTAGAGTACTGTAATTCTTGTTGATCCATCTCATCAACAACATGACAGAATACAAGTTGTTAAAATTGGAGATTCTGAAGTTTCAATGGATTCTGTGGCAAAAACTTTAAATCGACAAAGTGGTGTTGCTGATGACTTAATTTCTTCTCAATCTTATGACTGGATTACAAAAAAAGTTTATATTGCGGTTGATCGAGTAGGAACAAAAAAATCTGGAAGAATTGAAGCTTGTCCAATTGAATCAAATGATGGATGTACAATTTTATTAAGCAATGATTTTGGAATGCATTCTCTTGTTGTTGATCCCACCGAAGGGTAAGATTTTATTTAATATTTATACGGATCTGAATTTTGAACCACTTTCATTTATTTTAAAGGGAGTGTCGGAGATAGTGAAAAACTTTTTACGACCGTTTTCCGTCGTTCCAAGTGATGGGGAATGAAAAAGTTTGTTCGCCCGCACACAACAAATGCATTCCCCATCACTTGGAACGACGGAAAACTGACGTAAATTTTTTTTCACTATCTCCGACACTCCCTTTAAAAAATCAATTTTGAAAAATGGGACCCAAAAAAAGCAATGTCTCTACTCGCTTTTTTGAGTCCATTTTTTTAACTTCTGTGGCGCAGTTGGTATCGCCGAGACTTTTGATACATTTTGTTCAAAGTTCGAATCCGCCTCTATTCGTTGACTTCTTAATCAGTATTCTGAATGTTTCCATATAGAAGGCAAAAATATATTGGATTGGTATAAGACTGTAATACTTGTCTTCAAAGTATTATGTCAGATAACTATCTAACATTTTTATCACTTTTTATAATAACATATTTTTACAACAATAACATTTTTAGATACATGTATTGGTTGAATAAAGTTGAGAATCGAATTGAATCTGCATGGATGGATGGCCAATTTCTTAATAAGAATCCATTTCATGATACATTTTCGAATGATCCTAAAGTTACTGTCGCTGCTCTTACCCTTGATCCAGTTGATAAAATGCTTTATTATCTAAGAGTTTGGCAAGAAAAATGTGAAATTGTTAGCTGTAAAATTCATCATCGAAGCTCTTGTAAAGTTGTTGCAACACCAGATGAAGCATCCCACCTTGCAATTTATAAAGTTTGTTTAATTTTTGTTGTCGTCTTGAATACATTTTGAATTTTTAGGATAAATTATTTTGGTCAAATTTTCATGGAAAAATTTATTTCTGTGATAAAGAGAATTGTCAAAAAACGACCAAAGTTGTATCAAATTTATCTGGATTTGAGAGATTTGCATTTTTAAGTTCTAATGTTCAACCACAAAGTAAGTTTAAATTTTATATATATTTGTGTAAGCAAGATGGTTACTGTAGCTTTAATAATTACAAAAAGTTTTAAACAAGTTTTTTTTTCTCATTTTTTGATTGGAGCTAATCTTTTATACAATTACTGTACTTAATTTTTTTAGGAAAAGATCAAAATTTATGTGCAATCAATAACGGCGGATGTTCACATTTTTGCCTTTTACATCCTGGTGAACCATGGCGAAATTGTGTATGTCCAATTGGGGTTCGACTTCTTTCTGACAATACAACCTGTGATCCATCGGGTGTCCGTCGGGCATTATTTGTCGCTGCAAAAACAACTTTATTTTATATTTCCCTTGATACTCGAGAATTTGCTCCAAAAAGAATTGCATTTGAAGATAATCCATCTGAAGCTATTTCCATCATTGATGTAGATTATGATCCACTTCGAGAAAATGTTTATTGGTTGGATTCTGCAAAAGGTGTGTATCTTTTAATTATACATGTATTATTACCGTATAATTAAAATTTCAGGTGAAGTTCGTCGATCATTTTTAAATGGATCTGGATTTGAAATAGTTGTGTCTAAACTTGCACCTTCCGTGAATCATATTGCTTTTGATTGGCTTGGAAGAAATGTATATCTTTTGGATTCTGAAATTGGAAGGCTTGAAATTCAAAAAGTTGAAGGTGGATTTTATCGTAAAACTATAATTCCGGGAGGACATGAAAAGCCATGCTGCATACAAGTTGATCCACAATCAGGATTTATATATTTTGGAAATTTTTATGGTGAACATGCAAGAATTGAAAGAGCATGGATGGATGGCTCACATCGACAAGTGCTTATTTCTTTGCCAAAAGTTACATCATTAATTGATTTGGTGGTTGATTCAGAAGGGGATAGAATTTATTGGATTGAAGGACATTCATCAAAGATTGCATCTGCAAAATTATCAAATGGTGCCGAAATAAAAGTTATCTCAAATGATTTTCAACATTTTCAAGCTATTGCAAAACTTGGTAAGTTATTTCTTTTTCAAAGATATCATAAATCAACACTTTCAACTTTAAGGTGATGTACTGTATTCAAGTTCATCCGTTGCTCGATCAATTACTGCTATTTCTCTGGGAAAAAATGATTTTCCACTTCGAAAAGATTTTTTTGATGGTGAAACAAGTGATGGATCAAAATATGAGCAATTTGATTCGGTAATCTTTCATCAAACAGCTTTAAAAGCTGCCATTCTTCGACCAAAACATCAAGCAGTTTTTTCTCGACATGAATCTTCTGCTGCTGCGTCGGCCACAACTGGATCATATCCAATTATTTCAAAATCAAAACATTCCAGATTAAATATAAATGGATGCTTTCCGGGAAATGGTGGATGTTCAGAAATTTGCGTAAATCTTCCTTCTTCCCAATATCAATGTCTTTGCTCGGCTGGCTCAGAATTACAACAAGATTTATCAATGTGCAAAATTCCAACTGCATTCTTTGTTTTAACTCAATCAAATGTAACAGATGATTTGATGAGACTTTCGCTAACACCTGAAACACCAAATTATGAAGCTTTAGCAGTTCCAAATATTACCTCGATTCCACAATCAATTGCATTAGATTCAACAAGAAAATTTATTTATTTTGCAATTGAAAATCGTCAAACTCGAATTGGTTCAATTCAACGCACTCCATTCATGGGGGGCTCAACAGAAGCCATAATTCATTCAACTTCACTTCGACAAATTCGTGGAATTGCAATTGATTCAATCAGTAATACCATTTTCATTTCAAATGGTTTTCTTCGAAGAATTGAAGCAATTTCAATGGATGGAAGCAAACGTCGAACACTTGTTTGGGATAAAATTGATCCAAAATTTCTTGTTTTTCATCCACATTTAAGAAAGCTATTTTTTGTGAACACTTTTGGAACTGCATTTGAAATTTCATGGATTTCATCAATTCAATCTCGAAAAATCAATGTTATGGCAGAAAATGTTGGAAAAGTTACGGCACTTGAAATTGATATAAAATCAAATAAACTTTTTTGGTCCTCTGTAACTGATTCACAAGGAGTAATATTATCCACTCGAATTGATAATGGTCATACCGAACAATTAATTGGAACATCAACAATTCTACCAAAAGCTTTATCATTTTATAATGATAATCTTTATATGGCAAATGATTTTACTGGTTCAATTGATATTTTAGCTAAAGATGGAACATCAAAACAACTTCAACCTGGTATTCCACATATTCGATCTCTTACTGTAGCTCATACAACTTCGGAAACAAGTAAGGCTATTTTTTGTGTCATTTTTATATTAATATCTTTTCTTTTTTAGCAATTAATCCTTGCATTACCAAAAATATCCCTGAAGATGCCCTTTGTCTTTTTTCAAATACGTTTGCATTTGGATCAAATGGAAAATCTTTTAATGTTACATGGGTATGTCAAGATCAATTTGATTATGATTCAACAACAAAAAAATGTATTCCACCAAAAAAGTTTATACTTTTTGCTTCAAAAGATCGGATAATTCGTTATCGAATACATCAAAATGGTGGCTTTAATGATGATCCATATGTAATTTTATCAATTTCACATATCGGACAACCCATGTCTCTTATCTTTGATTCACTTTCACCAAATCGATATCTCTATTGGATAGATGCCCATGATCGTGATGGTGGAAGAATTAAACGAGCATCAGATTTTTTAAATGAAAAGGTTTGTTTTTTTCATACTGTATTTTTGTTACTGTATGAAATGTATTTTTAGACTCAACACATTTCTTTATTAAAAGAAAGTAATTGTTCACAAATTTTTGATATAGAAATTGATGAAATTGGTCGACAACTTTTTGTTTCATGTGCTCCTTCAGATGCTGGAGATATTGGATTTATACATGTTTGGAGAATTGACGAAGATGATCAATTGGAATATATTGGAAAAGTATTAGCTGGTGATCGAAAATCTGTTGCAACCAATTCTTTTCCTTCCCCAACAAAAATTGCTGTTTTTGGTCGATTAAAGTAAGTTTAAATTTTTTTTGTCATACTGTAACTGTTTAACAGTAATAATAAAATATTTCTAATTTTAGTGCACTATTTTATGCAGATTGTAGTCGAATGCTTGAATCACCTGTAATTGTTCGATGTCAATTAGATGGTCGACAATGTACTGTAGTTGTTTCACGTGGATTAGATTGTTCAACTTTGCAACTTGAAGCTGATTTAGCTTCTCCTCGACTTGTTTATACAACAATTGATGGAATTTGGTCCAGAGATGTATATGTTGATGGTGATCTTCGTCGACTTGTTTATTTTTCTGAAGGTCCACAACATTTATCTCTTTCACCATTTGATGATCGATCAATTATTATTATTGCTTCAAATGAAACAAAGAATGATGAAAAACTTTATAAATTTCGTTATGATTCATCAATGCAAAGCTTGTCACAACTTGAAGCAACAAAACTCATTCAACCCCCAACAGAAAACAATTCAAAACGAATTTCGGCTGTAAAAGTTGTTGGAAGTGGAAGAATTGAAACATCAAAATTAGAATTTTCATGTTCTGGATCAGAATGTTCACACATTTGTCGAATTCCATATGATACTGGCAGTCTTGGAAAACGAAGATATGAATGTTTATGTCCACTTGATTATAGTCCATTAATTGGGGATTCGTAAGTTCTTGGTTACAGTATCTTTAAAAGTTATTTTTATTAATTTTTAGATCAACAAGTTGCATAAAAAATTTAGAATGTCAAAATTGGCAATTTCGTTGTTTCAATGGAAAGCAATGTATTCATATTAGTCGTAGATGTGATGGTGTTGGAGATTGTAATGATCGCTCTGATGAATTGCCCGGAGTTTGTCCAATACAAATTTCTTCAGCAAATAATCTTGAAATTTATCAAATACCACAAAAATCTACAGTAATGTGGAATTGTGACGGTGGAAAAACAACTGCAATTGGACTTCATTCAGTGTGTAATGGAATGGCAGATTGTGTTGATGATTCAGGTATTCTAAAACAAAAAAATATTATTACCGTAATATTATTTTTTATTTCAGATGAAAAACATTGTCGGTGCCGTTCACCTGCAGATGAATTTGATTGTACAGCATGGCAAAAATGGGCTCGTCGAAATTATGAAGAACGTTCAAATGAACCAGATTGTATTCCAAGAAGTTTGTAAGTGATTTTATATTCGGGTTACTGTAATAACATTTCATTTTAAGATTATGTGATGGTATACCAAATTGTCGAAATGGTGCAGATGAATTAGCAATGTTATGTGCAATTATAAAACCAAAATCTGAAGATTCTGACACATCATCAATGACAAAGTTATTTGATATTACAAGAAAGCAACCGGCATATGTTATCATTATTTTTGCATTACTTTTTGCGCTTTTAATTATTTCAATTGTATGCTGCATTTATTGTTGCTATCGTCGAAGACAAACATTTCAAAGAAATAAACCTTTCTTTGGACATCACCATCATCATCTTCATCCAAATGCTTCAACCACGTTATTATCAACCCAAAGAACATTACTGACAAATGCCGCGGCATCTCCATTAACACAACATCAGCAGCAACAACATCATTTTGCAACAACTCGTCTTACAATTCCATCAAATCATCAAGCAGCACATCATCAAGTAGATATTGCACTTCGAACTTATCCATGCTCAAATACTGGATCTGATTATGGTTATATTCCATCACAAATACAACCCCCACCATCTTCAACAGCAACATATCAATTACATGGACATGGACAAACTGCTGGTAGTTGTGGGTATCACACACTACCGTACAATCGACATCATCATCATAATCTTCAAGGAACATATAATAATCCACATTTACAAATAATTCCAACTACTTCAAATAATGATGTTTTACCAGCTCCAAATAATTTGGTTGATTTAAATATGGCTTTTTATGCTCCTCCACCATCTGCCGCAAGTTTATCGACATATGGAGTTGTGAAGCCAGCATTTATGCCACAAAATATTACACCGAGAAAATCAACAACTCGTGAAAGAGCGAGTGGTCGAAGAACTGAAAAATCGTCAACACTTGGAAGAAAGAATCGACAAGAAGAAGATAAACTCAAAGATGAACTTTTATTCAATTTTTCTGGTCCTCCTTCATATTCACAGGTATACGGTATTTTTATAAATGTTTTAAATTTGTAACTATTTTTAGATTGGATCTGCTCTAGAATGTTCAACCCCAAGATCCGATCGTCCACCACCTCGTACAAAATCTGGCCGACATCAACGTGAAAGAGAACTTAAAAATGCTCGACAGCAAATGAAACGACAACGTGAAGAATCTTCAAGTTTATCATCAGATTCTGAATCGTCCGATTTAATGCAATCTTCTCACCGATTACCTTCAAATTTACAACAACGAAATCCCGTTGAAGGTTCATCAAGTTCTGGTCCATCAGGTACAAATCCGCCAGCAAATTCTTGCAACAGTAATAGCTCCGGTTCAACAGAAAAATAGTTACGGGTTCTTTTTATAAAATTATTACATATTTTTTATTTTTTGTATTTATTTTTGTTGAATTTTTCGTATCCTTATTCTTTATTTATTTTTTGCTCGCTTTAAAAACAGATTTTTATAAATCATTATTGTCAATACAAATTTTAAAAAAACATGTTATTAGATTCTCCGGCAAAACAAAAAAAATTAAATATTGAGGATTTGTTTTAAACAAAATTGTATGAAAAACATTTTTAAAATTGCTGAAACATTTATGGTAGATACCTTAAATTAATTTTTCAAACTGTAAAACTTACAAGAAAAAATTGGAAATTTGCGTTTTTTGCGAATTCAAAAGAATTTTAGGTCCGCCTTTTTTGACGTCCAATTTTATTTAAAAAACGTGAAAAAAGTTGTGAAAATTATGCAAATTTAGCTTTACACAAATATCCATCATTTCAAACAAAAAAATGCTTTTCTCAACATTCAAAGAAAGTCGTCGTCGACACTGATACACTTTTCATCGGCAGTTGTTTTCCCCGGTAAAAAAAAAGAGGTGAAAGAAAAGAAGTGATGGCGGCAAATGAAGACATTCTGCCACCTGGAAAAATTATTAATCTTCGCTGGAAAGTTGATAAGAAACTTGGAAAAGGATGTTGTGGAGCAGTATATAAAGTGATTGATCTTGAAAAGAAGCCACCCGGAAAAGCTGCATTAAAAACTGAGAAACATGGTGATGATAAAAGTTTGGCGGTTCTAAAAAAAGAAGTTGATGTTTTACAAAAGCTTAAAGAACGAAAGCATGTTCCTCGGCTTATATGTTCTGGACGTCGAAATGAATATGATTATTTTGTTATGACATTACTTGGAAAGAATCTTTTTGAATTGAAGAAAGAATGTAATGCAGGAGTATTTTCGGCTGGATGTGTTTCTCGGGTTGCTGTCTTTGTGTTATACGGTATTAAACAACTTCATGAAATTGGATATCTTCATCGGGATATTAAACCGGCAAATATGGTTATTGGTCGTGGAAAAGATAATCGAATTATATATGTCATTGATTATGGAATGGCAAGAAAATTTGGAATTTGGGAAAATGGAGTTGTTAGACATCGAAAGGCAAGAGATAGTGTACTCCTTCGTGGCACTCATAGGTATGTTCATAACTTCTTTTTTACATGGGAGCTTGATTAGTCATATATAATTTTTAAGCTACTTTATCAGTGACAGACATCATGTTGTTGTCTTCCACTGATATGGTTATGATATGACTGACAAAAGCTTTTTTTTATAATCACTTTGTTTTTAAATACTCATCTTTTATTTCACATATTTTTGTAGATATTGTTCACCATTTGTTCATGAACGAATTGAACAAGGTCGAAGAGATGACATTTTTTCAATGCTTTATTCTTTAATCTTTCTTCATATTGGTACATTGCCATGGGTTGGAATTAAAGATGTATGCTTTTTTGTTTTTTAAAATTCTTTATTTTATGTCGTCATAAATCTTTTTTTAGGAAGATGAAATTGCAAAGATTAAAGTTAATACCGATGATAAAGCTTTACTTGAAGGATGCCCCCTTGAATGGCTTGAAATACTGAAACATGTTCGTGGATTACCATATGAGCAACGACCTGATTACAAATTTTTATATGATCAATTTCGAACGACTATGGGCCGTTTAAAGGTTAATTTTACAGATCCATATGATTGGGAAATGGGAGGTACGGTATCTTTTATTTTTATTTATTAAAATGACGCAATTCAGGGCTTAAAATGGCGGCCTGACACGCTACACCAAATTCTCTATATCAGTTTTGATATTTATCTTTTTTTTTTTGCAAACTGATACCGTTTTTTGACACTCTTTTTTTAAGAAAAATTTTTAAAAATAGTAAAATTCAGAAGCAGTTGTAGCAATAATGTCAGGGCGCCAAAAGGTGAAAGTTCTAAGTCCTGAACGCAACTGAATTAAAAAATTTTAAGAAAAAACAAATCGAACTCAATCTCTTTCTCAAGGTGGCTCCGTGGAAGGAAAAGTGAATTCAAGGGAAGAATGCAAAAAGCCGATGGAACCTATTAAAGGTGCCCCACCACCACCCCCGCCACCATCTGCTGCTGCACCAAAAAAAGAATCAAATCAGAATCGTTCATCGGCACAACGAAAACGATCTAATCAAGCCAGTAAAGAAGAAAAGGAAGAAAAAGATAAAGATACAAATAAAACGGAAGAATCTGCGCCAAGAGTTGATAGAGTTAATCCAATGATTTTGATTACTGATCCTCTCTCTTTCATTAGTAATGATATTGGTATTTAAATTTATTTTATTTAATTTGTTGTTATCGTATACACTAAAATAAATATATATAATAGTTTAATAAATAAAATTAAATGTTTATGTATAGTATTTTTTGTGGTTAGGGATTGTCCAGATGTGACGTCACTATAAAATCGAAAATTTTGAACCCCACCCCCCCCCCTTCCGTCACCCTTTGCCCTTTGATCTTTGTCGGCTTTTTAGCAGGAGCGTCACGTTTAGCTTACCCCCCCCCCCCTCCCCCGACCCCCCCATAAAACCTGTGACGTCACGTCTGGACGCTCCCATACTGTAACCCTGCTAATATATAAACGTGAAAGGAAGGAAAAGTAAATTCGTTAAACCAGTTCTCAAAAAATTTTTCAAGACATCGAGATAATATTTTTTCAAAACTTTATCAAATCAAAGTTCAATCTTTTTTTGTTTTAAAATTAAATAATTTTTTAGCTAATTTATTAATTATTACCAAAAAGAAACATATTAAAATTTAATTACAAAAAAGAAAACATTTAAAAATCGTCTAAGGAAAAAAAATACTGTAACAAAGATAATTATTAAACTACGACTTCAGAATCGTCGATGTGATTGATTTCCTTCACAAATACAAATTTGTTTTTCAATTCTAGGATTTTCCATAGCCGCGTGAACTGTGGATTGATTATGGGAGCAAAGATTTTCGGATAAAACAATCGCTTCAAGACAAAGTTGAAAATATTCATTTTTTAATTCTTGATTAGTTTTGTGAGTTAAAAGTTGGTCAGCTCTTTGAATAGATTTTGTCATTTCTTGTTTTTCATTGTAAATCCAATTATTTCTCCATTTTGCCCATTTTCGTTCTTCTTTTGTATATTCTGCGGGACGGCCCCTTTTTCCTTCTGGATTCTTTAACCATGGACATTCGGTGTAATCAGGTTTAATTCCTGCAAAGTGATTATGGTTATAGTATATTTAATTAATCAATGTTTATAAATTATTATTACCTTGTTCCTTTTCGGCAACAGCTTGAGAATAACAATTGTCAACAAGATTCAGAAGGCTAAAGCCTTCACTTGGACTTACACTTTGAGGATGATTAGAAGAAGGATTATTCCATGAATTATCAGGGGATGAATAAAAATGTCCTTGTGGAATATATGCGGCAGGATCAGAGGGAATATTTTGATAACTTCCATAACTTTCATTAAAAAATCCACTTGAAATTGGGCTATAACGATCATACAAATTTTCCATTTTCAACAACGAATTTCGTTTTGGCCAAATTCAACGTAAACACTCCGTTCAAAAAAGTAGAATATTGTTATAATCATTTTTGGGAGCGATTTTATATGCGCTTTTGGGGAAAGTTTGCACTAAATCACCTTCGGATTCTCGCAGATTTCCCTCGATGAATCTTTGAGGCGCCGCCATCCCATTTTTTGTTTTAAAAAATTGATGGTCGCTGTTTGCTGCTGCCTTTGACTGACTCACCCTTTTATCTCTTCCCCATTTCCTTTTTTTCCTTTGATTGCAAATAGAAATTGTGTTTTTTGAACTTGAAAAAAATGTTTATCAAAAAACAATCAACTCTTTCTTTCTTCCGTCCTTATTTTTTTCGATTTCTCTTTTGCACCAATTTTTTTATGATTCTGGTATAAAATGATAAAAATTACTGCTAAATTGGTATAGTGTAAAGTAGTAATATATTGTTTAGATGAACGGATTTAAATGATAAATTTTAAAAAGATATTTTTATGACAATGGTACCGTAATCCCGATTAATTACTACCAAAAAAATAAATAAATTTTCAAACAAAAAATGACAAAAAATTTGGAACGCTTCACGAATTTGCGTGTCATCCTTGCGCAGGGGCCATGCTAATCTTCTCTGTATTGTTCCAATTTTAGAATGTGTTCGTTTGGATCGAACAAAAGCAAAAAGAACGACCTCGCTTTTATTCCCCTTCTTTCTTTTTCCTAAGAACAGAGAAGAAAGTCCAGGTTTGCGACAGACAACGAAAGAGACACTCTTTTTTGTAAAAAAAAAGGAGAAAATGAGTGAGGTTTTTTTCAACTGAAAAAAAGAAAACAGAATTGAAAATTTGGAGTTTGGTTGTTGCAAAAAAATTTTGTTCTACAAACGTTGGTATAAAATTTTTTGTTTACAAATAAATAAATATATATATTATTTATTATTAAGGTTGGTAATAAATAATATTCTTGTTTACCGTATCACATTTTTTAGACTGTAATTTAAAGTTTTTAAAAATAGAATGTTAAAGAAATTTATCCTAAAAAATAACAAACATAAAAAACAAATAAAAATTAATGATGCATATTCTTTTTAAGTTTATCAAATAAAAGCTTCATTTTTTGATAACTTTGTCCAAGATAAGTGAAAGCAAAAGGAAAATATTCATTCGGATTTGATTCAAGAAGTTTATCAGTAATTGTATCAAGTCGAATTTTGCACTCTTCCGAAATTGTAGCTTCAAAAATAAGTGTAACAACCATACATTTATTTTTCTAAAAAATAAGATTTTATTTAAATTACAAATAAATAAAATTACCTTTAAAAATTCATAAAATGTTTCAACATCAAAAGATTCTGAAACGTTTTCTAAGAAGAAATAATCGACCTTTGAAAAATGTGGAATATTTATAAGTTTTTCTACAGTATTCTTCGAACATTTACCACTATTATTACCAAATCCGCTAAAAAAAGTTGATGATTAATAAAAATACAAAATATTAATGCTTAAAAAGCTTACTAAAAGAAATATTTGATATTTGTAAAAATTGAAAGAATCATATCAGCTGAAGCATAATCACCATTTGAACATTTAACAGAGACATTTTTGAGTGAAACATTTGCAAAATTTGAATAATGTAACCATAGATCATTGAAGAATATCGATTGATTTGAAAGTTTTAGCAAAGAAGTATTTTTTGATTCATGTCGAAATAAATTTTGTTGAAAAAATACAGATGCAATATTTTTTTGATTCGTTGAAGTTGGACAAATTGAAAGATAAGCAGTTATCCAAATTTTGGCACAAATTTTATTGAAATCAATTTTTTTATGAATGAATGCTGGATTTACGATATCAGAATCAATACAAATTTTCCATCCATTATCACCAAATTGTAAACATGGAATAATTAAAATTGGATTTTTGACAAAAAAATATTTGCAAGTTTGAATCAACTTTTGGTAAACTTTTGGAATTGATGGATTTTTGGTGATATAATAAATAATTGAATCAGGAAGAGAAAATCTTTGACGATGATATGATAAAGCCATTTTTGGATACATTTAAATATTAAAATGAGCTAAGAATGAATATTTATTTTTAGTGAAATTTAAAAAATTAAAAATTTTTAGTTTTTTAAAAATTTTTTTTAAAAGGTCAACTAACACTTTTTGTTGTTGCTTTTGAATCAAAAAATAATTCATTTAATTAAAAATGAATAATTCTCTTGATAATAACATTTTCAATTAAAGTTGTGAATCCTTCTGAATTACAAAGGACATTTAATTGTCAGAAGTATCGACTCTTTTTAAATTTGCAATAACATCATAAAATATTACAGCGCATTTTTTTCCGTAAAAATTTCCACTTGATTTTTTTTCAGTATAAATGTGTAAAACAAAAACATTTTTGTTTTTTATTTATCATTCAATTATAAAATTTATATAAAATGTTTTTTACAAATAAATTTACTCAAATTTTGGTGCTTTAAAATTAGAGACTTCAAAGAAAGGGATTTCATGTTCCTTTGAAATATTTTGAAGATATTCAATTTGTGATTTGTGATAAACAAGTCCTCCAACTTTCTCTGTTAAAAGCATGTGGGATTTAGAAAAGTCACCAGCACATCTTACTGGAAGGCTAGAATCAATGGATTCAAGATTCCGAGTTTCATCAAGAAATTGCTGTAATCGATTTGAAAATCCATCGGCGAAACATTCGGGATCAACAGCAATATAACATTGTCCCTAAAAGTTGATGGGATACTGTAGGATTTGTGAAAAAGCTATTAGGAATTACCAAATCAGCTTTTTGTGCCGTTCCCATCCATTGTCGAACATTTTTGCCAAAAGCTCCCCCAGCCATTATCCCACAAAGAATTTCAACCATTTGACACAGGCCCGTTCCTTCAAAAAAAAAGGTTGTGATTATTTTTTTATCACTTTTTAGAGAAACCTTTATATCCGCCTCTTTCTTCATTCCCTCCAAGGGGTAAAAGACCACCGCGTTGAAGAATAATTTTAGGGTTAACTTCTTCAACTCCCTTCTCATTTGCCCCCCATCCAGATGGCACAAATTCTTTTCCTTTTCTTTCCGCAATTTCAACCTTCCCAAATGCCACCGTCGATGTCGCCATATCCAATGCAAATTTATCTCCCCCTTCGGCCGGGGCAACAATTGAAATTGGATTTGTGCCAAGGGCTTTTTGAGCAGATCTCGTTGGGAATGTTGTTGGAGAAGTATTGGTAAATGCGAAACCAATCAAGCCTTTATCAGCTGCAATATGACCATATCGTCCAGCTGCTCCAAAATGATTCGAATTATTTACCGAAATCCAACCGATTCCATTTTCATTTGCAATTTTGCACGCTAAATTCATACAATATTCTCCAACGACAGATCCCAAAGCATTATCTCCATCGATTAATGCCGTGGCACCTTTTTGCTTTAAAATTTTTGGGCATCCATTTGATTTACATGTTTTTGTTTGAAGATCTCGTAAATAAATAAGCAAACGATTTATGCCATGAGAAAAATGCCCTCTTTCATCAGCATAAATTAACATTCGAGCAATTGATTCCGCTTGATTTGAATCATTACATCCAACTTTTTCGGCACATTTTACAATAAAATCTTGCATCTAAATTCCATAAATGGATTTCATAAATCCCCTAATCTCGGATAAATACTTACATGCTGTTTTTGAACAACAAAATGATAATCCAAGCCCCGTTCTGCAGCAGCTTCCATCTTTTTAAAAAACTATTTTTTTTCCAACAAAAACAATTTATAAATGAACAAAAAATTGTATTAAAACAAATGCGAAAATAAAACTAATCTTTTTTTGATGGAAACAAGTCTTTGACCTTGTCAAAAATGGAGTTATTTACAACCATGAATAAAACCTTCTTTTTGTATTTTTATTAGTTTTAACAACGGTTTTGCGTGCCTTAAAAAAATTAAAAAGTTGTTGTGAATTGTGCATGGTCGATATGAACCACAAAATTGTCAACATTCCAAGAAATGCAACTCTTATTATTTCAAAAATCAATATCTCTCAAACATATTACGGTATATTTTTTTGTTAAGTTTTTATTTAAACAATTAAAATTCTATAAAAAGAGACAAAACATAACAATTACCGAATTAATGGTATTCTAAAAATTTGCTATAAATCTATTAAACGAAAAAATCTCTCAATATTTAAGAAGTTGATGGAACTTGGATTGATTTTTCTGGTTCAACAACAGCCTTCGGTCTTGATTCATTTTCATCGTCCATATCTTCTTCAATCAGTTCTTCACTTTTTGGCACATAAATATCAAATAATTTAGCAAGTTCAACGAAATCATGAATTTCTTGAGCATCAGAAATTATTTTTCTTCCTATTTCAACGGCAACACCAAAAATATTACAAAAAAGTATTCCAACAACTTTATTATTTTTTAAATAAAACACGACACCGCGAACAAGTTCTGCATCTTCCTAAAATAGGTTTCTTTGACAAAAAAATAATAAAAAAAATTATACCTTATCATCTGGTGGAGCAAATACCGATACAGTTTTTAAAGAGGAATCAGTTTGACCAACACCAAATAAGTGTAGAGAATGACCAAATAGTGAACTGTAAGAAGGATGATGATGAAAATCTTTTATATTACCAGTCATATTTTGACCAGCCAAACGACCAGTAATTTGTGCGTTCTCCCAATGTTGTGAATGTGATCGACCAATTACTGGATTATCATATGCAACAACATCTCCGGCAGCATAAATATCTGAATGTGAAGTTTGAAGCTTTGAATCAGCAATAATTGCCCCATATGTCTAAAAATGGGTTTGTAAAAATGAATAGAATAAAAACATTTCTTACAGTATCGACGCGTAAGCCAGCTTCTTCAGCTAATTTTGTAGATGCTACATTTCCAGCAGCAACAACAATATGATCAACAATAACTTTATGCTTTTCTCCATCTTTTTCAAGTTCAACTTCAACCTGACCATTTGGTAATTGATTGACAAAAGTTGGTTGTGTTCGAGATTCAATTATTACACCTTTTTCGGATATTGCATTTCGTACAAATTCTCCAACATTTGGCGGTAGACTTTCTTGCATCGGATATTGTTCAGGAAAAACATGAATAATCTTTAATTTATCTTTTCCGAATTTGGTTTGAACTGAAAATGCCAACTCCGCTGCCGTAGCACTATTACCATAAATCAAAATTGCAGAAGATTCATGTGCAATTCGATAGAGTTTTTGAAAATCTGATGCCTAAAAAGTTATAAATAGAAGAAATAATAATATCGTTTGAATAACATACATTATTGTATGTCATAACTTTGTTACGCAAATGTGGCGAATAAAATGGATATGGAATTTTCGGCTTTCCTCCAGTAGCAATCAACAATTTTTCATATTTCACTTTCTTTCCAGTATCTAATGTAACTTCTTTATTTACAGGATCAATTTGAGTTACATGAGTATTTCGAAGAAGTGATACTCCACCATGTTCAAATTTATTTAAATCTGTTGGGCTTAAATAAAATCCATCAGATTCATATTTAATATCTCTTTTCTTTCCAGTAACACCAATATATTCAAGGTTTTTATCAACATTTTTAGTACCATGAAGCCATAATTCTAAAATGAAATAGATATATATATATGATGCAATTACACCTTTAAAATCGCAAAATGATATTACCTTTTGATAAAGGTGGACGATTATATGGTGCTTCATTATCCGCCGAAATCATTAACACTTTTGAATTAGGATCATATGCACGAATTGTTAAAGCCGCATAATAAGAAGCAGTTCCGCCACCAATTAATACGTATGATGGGGCTTCCTGTTGTTTTTTTAAACCGAGTAAACCAACAAATCCGCCAATAAGAAAGCGGCTACGAAGAGCCATTACACCTAAGAAAATGAATTTATTAGAAAGTTTTATTACGAAGTGTTTGGAATAATCAGAAATTAAGAAATGTAAAGCATCGGAGATTTTAAAAAATTTCATTTTTTTTATGTTTTTCAAAGTTTATTTTAAGTCACATTATGCCAAAAATCAAATTTGGGGTGATTACTGTAAGAATTTTGTGGAAAATTTTGCAAAACATGATTGCGATTTTTTTATAATACAAAATTTATGGAAGTTTTTAAACATGGCGAATAATGTAAAACCTTCATTTTGACATTATTTAGCCATTTATTCATTTTTTGACAAATTTTACTTTGCTCAAAAAATGAAAAATGGCTTTGAAAAATTTTTTCACCACATTACTTATTTTTTTTTATAAATACTAATTTTAGTTTACGTACTTTTTATTTTAAACAAACAAAAAACAATAACAAAATAAAAAAACTTGTTGATCAGCAAGAAAAAAGTATCAAATGATAAAAATACAAATGCTTCACAAACATAAATTAATTGTTCATTAATTTACTAAGGACTTGGAGTTTGTTTATGACTTTCTGTATTAATTCGTGCTCAATTATTTCTTAATATAGGAATATCCCTAAAAAAGTTTAATGCAAATTTTCGATAAGGTGTTACAAAATAAAAAGTTGAAAAGAATTCAAGGAAGCCATGGGAATTTAGTAAACACAAAGAAATCAAAGAAGAAGTATTTGGAATTTCAAAAAATATGAATGTAAAAAATATCATTAATGGAATTAACAGAAATCCAGAAAGAATACACATTTGTGCCAAAGAAGAAATAATCAGTGATCGTTGAAGATTATTTGTTAAAACTTTTGTTGAATTTTGTTTTCGAAGTTGATAAAAAAAGAAAATTAGAATAAAAGCCCCGGCAAAATGGATGGCAAAAAGAGCAAAAAGAACAATGGCATCCGCTTGAAGATGATAATGCCGTGGAACCATGATAAAAGTAGGTTCATTTTGATAAATCGCTGATAGCGCCGGATCTGCGTCATTTGCCCATTGAAAAATTGTTGATTTTTGTAATTCCATTATCGGATAAAGGGCATATATAATTAAGCCGTAACAAGCCAAATTAAATAAAATTCCAATGACAACAGCAATTTTTAAATTAAACCATTTAAAAAGAGATCCTGGAAAGATGAGCAAATATCGACTTGCAAGGGTTGCCGAAACCGAAATTACGCAGGAGCCTGTAACTCCCAAACACAGAAATATTGCAACAATACTACTTTTCCAATTCCATATATTTCGAAATGGTCCAAGTTGATATCCTGCCGCGATAGGGGGCAAAAACATTGGCTTAAATATCCCAAAAACAGTTTCAAATGCCAAACACCAAAATGAATGATTCAAAATAAACCATTTAAAATTTCCAAGTTTTTTAGATTGCGTAAAAATTGTATAAAATAAAAAGGGCGCAATTATCCAGGTAAGACAAAGGGTAAAATATGAATAATAATAATAACAATATGTGACCAAAAGGGGCCACGGTTCTGTTACTGTTGTCATTTTTTAGCTTTAATACCAATAAATAATAATAATAATAATTGTTGAAAGTTAGAATCTGTATATTTTTTTCACACAATTTTTAAAAAACACTAAAAAAAGAACAGGTGTTTTTACTTTAAATATTCACAGTTTCTTTAAAGGGAGGCGTCGCCGTCAAACAAAAAAAACATTTTTTAGTGTTTAGTGTATTGTAAAAAATACATTTTAAGAAATGTTTCTTTTTTTAATAAACAAATTAGATTAAAGTTACCTTATAACTTTTAAAATTCAATTATAAGCTTTAATAATTTAGAGCACCAAAAAATGGGATACTTTCAGGGATGGGCAAACGCCAGGCGTTGAAAGGCGTTGGCGCCAAAAAAAGGCGACAGTTGTTTAAAAAATGGCGATGCTATTTTTTAATGGTCGAATGCCACGGAATCATTTTTGTGGAAAAACGTAAGGTTAAGGCGGCATGGACTTAAAATGGTGCCAATAGGCCCAAAAACACTAAAAAAAGGCTTTTGGTTGATATCTGGGTCGACAGGGTTATGTGCCGTCAAAATCGCGAAAAATGGCCATTTTTGGCACTTTTTTGCATGCCATATCCGTATTTCCAAAGAAAGTGGTCTTTGACCCCCAGTTTTGTTGTGCACTGATATTTTGTTATTTATTTATTTATTTATTTATTTATTTATTTACATGCCCTAACGCATGATGAAACTTAATATAAAATTAACACAAGACAAAAAATATAAACAACGAAATAAAACATACAATTAAATAATAACTTTTAAACCCCTCTACTTTATCACAATATGAAAAAAGAAAAGAAAAGAAGAACAAAGCAAATTAAAAAAATGAGATTTTATGAAAAAAAAAAGATTACAAATGTAAAAAAGAGAAAGTACAAAATTAAAAGAATGGAAGATGAAGTTAAGAGTTTTTTAAAAATTTAAGTTCTTTAATGTGGATAGATAAGCTTTAAAGGTTTTGGATTTAGTATATTGAATATCTCTCGGAAGCTTACGATATTGTTTAGTGGTGCGAAACAAAAAGAAATTTGACCTGATAGAACTCTTGGCTGCTGGCTGGATAAATTTTTCTTTTGACCCTCTACTTCTGGTGGACATAATTTTTAGATTTAGCTGAAACTTTTTTTCCCCACAGAGATAATCATTGAGGAAAGAAAGATCAAATTTGTTTCTCCTGGATTCAAGAGATTCAATACCGAGCATATTAAGTTTTTCTTCGTAAGGTGCATTGGAGTACGGTCTTAATTCCTTAGCTCTGGAAAAGATAAGCTTAACTGCAACTCGTTGGACTTTTTCAATTTTGTTTACGAGCTTTCTCAAAGATGGGTTGAATAACGGAGTTGAAAATTCAACAAGGGGCCTAACGTAAGTGTGATACATGTGTAAAAGAAGCTTAGGAGAAGTTGATCTTAAAGCTTTAAATAAGATGAAAAAGCGCACGGTAGCATTTTTTGTAATTTTGTTAATGTGCGGTTCCCAGCTTAAATCATCTGATACTGTTAGACCCAAGTCTCTAATGGTTGACTGATTGTTAGGTAGTTTGAAACCGTTAAAAAAATATGAAACTTTTGGGTTTTTGTGAGGCAAACAATGTAGAACATTGCACTTATCCGGAGCTACTTCGAGTTCATTTTCAATTGTCCAGGCTTCAAGCTTAATAAGAAACTGATGGAGAGGTGAATCAGAATGAGAAAGTTGAGCAGAAATAGCTTTTAAATCATCGGCAAAAAGTTTTAGTAAGACTGCAGGGGTTTCGCAAAATGAAATTAAGTCAGATATAAAGAATAAGAAAAGAAGAGGACCTAATTTTGAACCCTGTGGTACGCCAGAAGTTGCCTCAAAAATATCTGATAAAGTTTCACCAATTTTAACCCTAAATTTTCGATTAGTCAAAAAAGCTTGAATCCAGGCTACGATAGAATTAGGAACACTTGCTTTCTTAAGTTTATCAAAAAGCTTAGCGTGTTTAAGTCTGTCAAAGGCTTTTTTAAAATCAAACAAAATAACATCTACTGGGATCTTCTTTTCGGCTTTTAAAGTTATAAAGTCATGAGTCTCAAGCAATTGAGTAGTTACTGATTTTCCTTTAGTAAAGCCGTGCTGGCAATCTGGAATTAGCTGATTTTTCTCAAAAAAATTGTTAAGAAAATCAATAACTACTAATTGAGGAATTGCAGATAACGAGCAATTTAAAGATATTGGTCGATAATTAGCCGGAAAATGTCTTTCACCTTTTTTGAAAATTGGAATGACATGCGCCATTTTCCAAAGAGTTGGGACTTTACCCTGCTTAAAAGACATATTTATAAGTTTTGTTATTGGTTTGGACAGGGAAAGGGCGCATTTTTTATACAAAATATAAGGGATCCCATCGGGAGAAGTGTTACTTTTACTCATGAAGCCTTTAAGAATATCCGAAATTTGCGGTACTGTTAAAAATGGAAGACTGTTGTCATTTATCAAACAAGGTTCCGCAGGTAAAAATCTATCAGGATGAAAATTGGTTGCAAAACTATTCCCTAATGCCGAAACTTTTTCAATATCACTAAACAATGTTTTTTCATCAGCTTTAAGAGCAGGAATATGACTATCTTTTTTTAAAAAGTGACCTAAATGGTTGAATATGCCCTTAATACCGAACTTTTGCATTATCTGAGCTTCCCTTTGACGTTTTGCTTTGACTGCCAATAGGCCCAAAAACACTAAAAAAAGGCTTTTGGTTGATATCTGGGTCGACAGGGTTATGTGCCGTCAAAATCGCGAAAAATGGCCATTTTTGGCACTTTTTTGCATGCCATATCCGTATTTCCAAAGAAAGTGGTCTTTGACCCCCAGTTTTGTTGTGCACTGATATTTTGTGGATATATTAAGGCTATTTACACAACCCTTACTACCGTATTACAAAAGTTCCAAGTAATTGAAAATCAGTGAACCCCGACCATCAAAAAACTGTATTTAATAATATTTTTCAATGTCTGAAAATGTTATATTCAGATTCTCCATGCTTGATTTAGTCAGAATTAACCAAAAGAAAGTAAAAAAACAACCGAATAAAATTTTTTTTCTAAGTGAGAAAATTTTTCACAATACCCCAACATTGTTTTTGGTGCTATAACTCCAGTATTTGATTTATTATAACCCCGTAAACGGTTAATATAGTATTTTTTAGACATTCTGGGCATGTTTGAACTATTTTAATTTATATTGTACGGGTTTTTATATAGAATATGTTAACAGCAGTTATGCATATCGTGTCGAAAAAAGGTTTCGTTTTTTTATTTCTGTTGATGGAAAATCAAGGTGGCTCGGCCGGGCGTAATGCCAGACAAACCGCAAAATGGTTTTTGATCGCGCAAAGAAGCAACGACCATTGGTCCCTTTTTTCTGTGGCATTAGAACGCATAACAACTGATCCGTATCCAGAAGATGAACTTTTGCAAGAGGATGTTTCAGAATCCGATATTATAATTATTTCTGAACAAGACATTATTGAAATTTGAATTTTTTGTAACCTTTTAATGTATCCATCATTTTTTATTATTATTATAACAGTTTATTGAATATATAAAAGAATTACAAAAATGTAACAACAATAAATGCAACTATTAATAGTTATTATTATTGTAATGCCATTTTTATGGACTTTTATCAAAGATTTGTTTAACTTTTCCAGGGCAGTATCTCTGGCATCTGCCAAGGATATAACAGGATAAACCAACAAAGAAAAGGATGGCCGCCCATACAAGTGTATCTCTGATTGAACTAAAGTTAACACATTAATTACAGAACATGGCTTTTAGGGAGCAGGAAAGACTTACGCAGTATCACCACGCATTGCAACATTTTCAGCTCGAAGGGCATCAATTTGGGCATGAAGTTCATTCTGTAAAAAAGTATCACACTTTGTATAACATGCAGCTAATTTTGCTTCGTCATCGAGCCCATCAAATCCTTTTAAACATTCTGAACCCATACCTTAAAAAATATTTTAAAACATTTCAAATACTCTATAACAAAAACTTACTTGGAGAAATGGCAGATATAAAATCAGAAATTTTGAAAAATTTATATTTAACGATTTCTGCAACGATAAACAATTTTTAGAAGATATTTTAAGTATAAAATTAGGTTCAAAAAATCGCGAAAACAAAATACTTAAACGTAATTATTAAATCGTAGAACACAATCGATATCGATATCTACAAGGAAAAAAAAATAGAAAAAAGGAAAAGACGCTGCTCTCCCAAAAAAAGGAAAAATGAGAATAACAACAATTTGGGCGCTATTTGAATTTGTTTTTTCTTTTTCTAGCTGCCGAAGAGAAATATAGAAACATGGCAAAACTCAACTATCAACAAAATATGAATGATGCACTATTTCGAAACAAAAGCATTTGCGCAAATGTGCTGCAAAGTTAATTGAAAATGGTAAACACTATATTTGTATACATGTTTGTTTCATACCCAAAGAGTTGTTTACGAACGTTGGAAGAAAAAACTCTTTTATATGTTTCAACATAAAACACCAAAAGCCAAAAAACCATATGGATAGTCATATCTTTCGAAATTTCGAGTATAGTGAAAGTTCATTATTTTGATTTTTTTAGTATGAAACTTTGATTTGTTTTTTAAAAATATATCAGGGAGCTATAAAAAACAATGTTTTACAAAAAAAATTCGAAATTTTCGAAATTTTTTTTTCGACGCACATTTCAGGGAATGTTCAGGGGACTATAAGAAGACGTTTGATAGAAAAATTAATCGTTTAAAATCATCCTACGCGAAAGCCACCTTAACCCTACGCCAAATGAGCCCGTGATGCCACGTTGAATAATTTTCTTAACAGTTTTCGAATTATCTTAAAACTCTTCTTTTTTTAAAGAACACGAACATTGATATTTTAGGTTACTCATTTTTTTGTTTGTAAAAATATTAGTATTAAATTTTGCTGTTAAAAATAAACATTTTTGTAAAAATCGAATTTTTTCAAAGGTTTAATATTTACTGTAAAAAGCAAAAAATTACAGGGATATATAATTCTTCTATTATATAATGGTATATTTGAATAAATTGAATAAATTTCTTTTATTATTTTAAAACAGAAAACTATTCACATTTTTTTTTCAAAAAAAAAACGTATCCACCGTAATCCCCATTTAATTACTATAAAAAAAATAAATAATAAATAAATTTTCAAACAAAAAATGACAAAAAATTTGGAACGCTTCACGAATTTGCGTGTCATCCTTGCGCAGGGGCCATGCTAATCTTCTCTGTATTGTTCCAATTTTAGAATGTGTTCGTTTGGATCGAACAAAAGCAAAAAGAACGACCTCGCTTTTATTCCCCTTCTTTCTTTATTCAAAGAACAGAGAAGAAAGTCCTGGCAGTGACAGAGAATGAAAGAGGCACTCTTTTTTGTAGGAATAATTTTAATTGCATTTTTCAAAATTTAAAAAATTAACTTTTCATTGAAAATAAAAAACATGTGACATGTTGCTTTCTAAATTTATATTTTTGGTATTTAACAAATTCTTTGTGCAATTTAACATGATATTTAAATCTGCTGGTAAATAATATTTTTTGAGTAAAAAATGTTAAAATTTTTCGTTTAAAATCAACAAATTTGTAGTTTTTAAATTTATTAAAATTTAAAATTTATGTTAAAAAATTCCAGAGTACCGTTGAACAACAAAATTTAAATTTATTTATTAAAATTTTAAAGATTTAAAAAAGTAGTAATGATTAATAAGTGCTGACAAGAGTGGTGACAGTTTGTCTACGGTATTGAAGTCGAGGACGAATAAATTGAAGGCAAAAATTCCGATAGGGTGATACAAAATAAATGGTTACAATAAATTCAACAAAAGCATGAGAATTAAAGATACATAAAAATATAACTCCAATTGAGGTAGTATTTGGAACTTGAAGTCTTAAAGAGCCAAAAAGAACAATGAAAGGAAAAAATAGAAAAATGGAAGTTAAAATTGTTTGGGCCAAAGAGCTTACAAGAAGAGAGCGCTGAATTTTATTTGTTAAAGCTTTAGATTTTCGTTGAAAGAGATGATAGAAGAAAAAGGCAAGGATTGCGGCGCCAACAATATGAACAATAAGAAAAAAAAATAAAATTAAAATATCCACATGTTCGTGGAAATAAAATGGTACCATAAAAAATGTTGGTTCTTTTTCATAGAATACTTTTAGGCCAGAATCTTCAGAATCGGCCCATGCAATAATTGTTTCCTGCTTTAATTGAATCATCGGATATAAAACATATCCGATTAAGCCATAACAAATTAAATTGATTACTGTAGCAACAATTATAGCAACCTTTAAAGAAAACCATTTAAAAATTGTTGTTGGAAAAACTAATAAATATCGGCTTGCTAAAGTTGCTGATAAAGATATCACACAATTTCCACAAATGCCAAGGCATAGAAATGTAAAAACGACACTACTTCGAAAATCCCAAATATGTCGAAATGGTCCTAACTGGAAGCCCGCAGCAGAGGGGGTCAAAAGTATTGGTTTCACAATCCCAAAAACAGTTTCAAGCGCCAAACACCAAAAAGAATGATTAAAAATAAACCATTTAAAATTTCCAAGTTTTCCAGATTTTGTTAAAATTAAATAAAATAATAGTGGCGAAATAAGCCATGTTCCAAAAAGGGTTAAATATGAGTAATAATAATAAAATGTTACAAAAGCGTCCAAGGGTTCTGTAACTTTTGGAGCCGCAACAGCCGACGACATCTTTTCCAACAAATATTCAAATTTACAAAAGACAAAATTTGAATATTTCTTTGACGACAACAACCACACACTTTTTCTTTTTCCAAAAAATTAATTCAAAAATGTTAGATTTAAAAAAATAGGCAAAAATTATTTCAGGTGCTTTAATAAATACTGTTTTAAAAAGAGTGGTTTTCGTTGAATCAAACAAAAAATTCTAATAATTTAAAATTCCATTAAAAACAAAAATTTTTTTTTATTTGTTCACAGTAATGCCCAAAAGAAAAAAATGTAAGCACTTTTATTTAAAACAAAATTTTATGACGCCTGCATTTTTGCAAATCTTTTTGAAAGATTATTTTTTAAATCAAATATGAACTTTGAACCTGTAAAAAATGTAAATATTTTTGCATGCATCACAGACAATTTGTTTTTACCTAATTTTATATTTATTATTATTGAAGCAAAAAATAATAATGATAATAATATGACTTTTTGGGGATACTGTATCCACATGTTTTAATATTTGCAGTTTTTAAATGTCGTCGTACTTTTAAAAAAACATTTTTTTAAACATTTAATACTACAAAAGTAACAAACATTTATTTATTATTAATTAAATAAGTTATAATAAGATTTTGTAAATAAAATTTTATGAAAAAGTATAAAAATTATTTAGGATACTGTAGCCATGGTTTGCATTTTAAAACTTAATTTAATGGGTCACAAAAATTAGTGCAGCAGGTTTCTGCAAATATAATCTCTTAAAGTTGTAACAAATTTAAAATTCTGTAAAAAGTCTTTAATAAAAATAATAATATTATTGCAAAAATATTGGGATCAAAGTTCTAAAGTTTTTACATTTAATTGGTTTTTGAAATAAATAACATTAAAATTTTATTAGATAAATTTAAAGCACATTATTTTTATGAATTCTGGGATTTTTCAATATTTTTTAGTAAAGGCATTTTCTTTAATCATCTGCTTCAATCTTTTTAACTCTTTCTTTAATTGCTTCTAAAAGTTGTTCCCGAGCTCGAACCGTTTCATATGATGGAGAATCAATGGAGGATAACTTTGGCTTTTTGAGAGTTAAAATTGGAGACGGATGATGATATATTTGGTCTTCAGAAGATGTTTGAATTGGTGTAATATATCCTTCTGGAGGAGGTGGGGGTGGTGGGGGAATTATTGATATTGGCACCACTGGCGATGATGTTGATGGTATTTCTGTTGCGAGTGCCGGAGTTGGTGATGGCAGTGATTGTGGTACAACAGCAGACTGAAGTGATGATCGCATATCTTCTGATGGCACTGGAGATGGAATTGGTGAAATATCACTTGTTGGAGAATTCGGAAAATCTCTAGGAGAAAGTGATCCATTGCTGCAGGTTGAAGTATTAAAGCTTGAATCACCGGTTGTATGATGTTGAGCCTCTCTGAAACATGTTTGTACTTTGCTACCAGGTAATCTTTTTTCTATCATAAACTTACAACTTTTGTCGTCTTATTGATGCCCGTGTCACTACACTTCCCATGGCATCTCTATCTCTTGATGGCTCAATTACAACGCTCGATGATGTTGATTTCTTTTTTGTTCGAGGCTCTTTTGTAACTTTTAAAGATTGTTTTGCTTCTCGAACAGGTCGCTGATCTTCAATTTTTGCTCTTTCTTGTTGTTGTCGACGAGCTTCTTCCTCCTAAATGTTACCATAAAATTTTTCAAATAAAATTTGTAACAAACTTTTTCAATTGCTTCAACCCTTTGCCGACTATCAGGTTCTAAATTACAAATTTGTAAACATATTTCTTCCATTGGTGCACGTTGAATAAGATCAGATCTTTTGGTATCACTGATAGCAATCACAGATGCCATATAAAGTGCAAAGGGACGAAGGGTTAACGCAGTTTGAAGAGCTCGGCGGGCATAATCTTGTAAATATTGGCCTTCATGGAGCTGAAAATTGGTGGCTTTAGAAAACGGGTTAATAATCGAAATTTAAAAAACCATTTTAGATGACCAAAATTATTTTTGAAATCAAAAACAATCGAAATTTCGAGTTAACAATTATCTTTTGTTGTCCCAAAAAATTTCTTACTTTTTGCTTAAAAATATTTTGTTGCCTTCGAATTTTATCAAGTTGTTCTTGCCATCCATCTCGAAGTACTTGCTGCAAGGAATCCGTTAAAGTTACATGATCAAAAACTTTTCGATCTAATGCTTCACATCTTTCAATCAGTGATTCCATATCCTCTTTTTTGATAACCATTCGATGTAGGGTCATATCTCGTTGAATATCAATTAAATTTTTTGTGATATACGCAAGTTCAAATGAAAGTTGTGTAAGTGGAAGTTCAACCTTTTTATATTGTTCTTCAAAGAATCCATTTAAATCTCCCATCAATGGAAGAGTTGTAAGTTGCAGACGATTATTATTACTCTGTGATAAATCAGATCCACAACTTGATGTAGTTGTAAAATAATTACTGTATGAATTTTGGGGTGATGTTGAACGACTTTTATTTTTTCGTGGTTGAACTACTGGCGAAATTGTTGCAACTGTTTGGGAAAAACTTTTTGGTAAAGTTGGCGGAGGGGGTGGGGGTGGGATGAGAACACTATGAAGGCCAAAAGCTTTATCAATATATTTTATAAATTCTTCCTGATAATCTGTTAATACTTCACTGCTAAAAGTGATGGGTTCCATTGTATGGGAGGTAATATTTTGAATACTTTTTATCATATCACCATAACAATGAAGGAGATCAATTTTTGATGCCGTTGAACAAAATACAGATGCACTGAGAAGATTAAGCTTTATTGGGGGCTAAAATATTTGAGATCGGATTAAAAAAAAGTTGATAATAATAAAATCTAATATTTGCATGAATCAAAGCGAATATAACACGGCTGATCGGATATGATATACCCTATTTTAAAAAATCAAAAAAAAACTACAGTATACCAAAAAAGACTAACCATTAAATTATCTAATATTTGAAGCTGCTGCTTTAACTCCGTTTCTCGATCCTTTCTTTCATTTTCAACTTTTTCCAATAAATTACTTTTAATTTCAACAATTTTTGAAATTAATTCATTACTTTTCTTTTCAATATCTGCAGCAGCCGCAGAATAATTTCCGTCAAGTTCCTGCAACACTCTTTTTCGAACTTCAACATGCTCTTTCAGTTCTTCTTGAAAAAGCTTTAACATATTTGCATTCTTTTCTAATTTTTGTCGACAAATTTTATGCGCTGCTTCAATATTTACAAAATTATGCCTAAATTATTTACACACTTTTTTGGGCACTACATTATCGCTTTTGGCATTCAAACCTTTTATCAATTGAAGAATTATTAAAGCATTCAACACACATTAATATTCGTTGATCTGAACAAAATAGAATGTATGGCTCATTATGTTCTCCACAAATTGTACGACCCCGGGCTCGTCCACATTCTTCTAAATCAATAATTTGATGGGTAGAAAATATTTTAGCTTGATGGGTGCTAGTTTTGCCTAAATTTTACCCAATAAGTTTAAAAACTACCGTATACCTAGCATCTTACAATTAACACATAACGGCTGTTGGCAAGTTACACAAAAATACATTGGTTGAATCACTAAATCACAATTTGCACAAACTTCTGTTTGTTCCCGGGAACTTTCAATTAGATATGCTAAGACGCTGTCATCCTTTAACAGAGAAATATCCGCAGATTTACCACAAATTGGACACTTTTTATCTTTAACACATTCTCGACAAAAGCAATGCTGACATGGTAGCCGAATAGGATTAATCATTTCATTGTAGCAAATACAACAATCTAATGGGCATAAACCCGATGGCTCAGATGCCGATGACATTTCAGTTAAATAATATCATGGTCTTGTTGTAACTACAGTAAAACACAACTACAGTAATCCACAAAAAAAGCCGCTAATATTTGAAAGCGCTCAACGCTAAAATAAATAATCCCCCAAAAAATGCATTAAAATTATAAATAATTTATTCCATTCAAAATTTAAAACCAAAAAAAAATCAAGCCACAAAACGAATTTTGCGACTAACGCAGTATTATTATTATCAAAAAAAAATAAAATAAGTTAAAAATCAAAGATTTAAAGAAGCCATGAGTTACAGAAATAATAATAATAAAAAATAAAGAGAGGCTAAACATGAAAAAAGAACCCATAACGATAGATTAGGCAAATAACCAAAAATAAAAAATAACTACGATTAAGGCTATTTTCATTAATCAGTCAATAAGCTTCTTTGCTTTGAAATAACGTCGAAGATATAAAACTTGCCATAATGCAAGAGCAAGAAGAACAAGCATTGAAAAGATGCTCAAATATAACACACGATTATTTGTTGATTCTAAAAGTAAAATATAACACATTAAAATAGCAGAAAGTAGTAAAAAAAGCTAACCATTTGTTCCACGCATTTCTTCCTCTCGTTGTCTCATATATGCAAAATCATTTACAATAGAATCTGAAAGATCTTCAAGGCGACGAAGCTCAACTTCAAGTGGCTTTAATTTTTCAGCTTTTGCAATATCATCATAACTTTTTGCTTCAACTCCATGTTTCATTACCAAATATACTTCACGTTCAACTCGTTGATTGTCTAAAAATGTTTATTTTTCATTGATGTTCTTTATTATAGACTTTGAAGGTAAAACATACTTGGTAAAGCATGAGCAGTAATACAAATTTCAAAAATATCATATTCATCAGCAGTAAAAGCAAATTTACCCTTTGTATCTGGGAAATTTTCCCGCTTATACAATGTATGACCTCGAGTATCAGTAACCTAAAAGAATGTATCTTCATCAATACCATACATAATGTAATTATCAAAGAAAAACATACATGAATACTTGCATGACTTCCCATTGCTTCACTAAGTTCATATTCACCAGTTAAGACAACATTTTTATGAATTTCTTCTCTTAAACATTGTCGATCACCAGAATTTAAACGAAATCGAAGGCCATAACAACTTCCAGAAAATATTATAAATAATGTACCAAAAAGTAAAAGAACCCTTTGAAGAGACATTGTGTTAAATGGCTATAAAATAAATATAAAAAAATTAACAAAGATTTGGGTTTTTTTTTAAAAGTTAGCAAAAAAAGTTTTATTATTTTTGCATCGTCGCAAAAAAATTTGGAAGAACACGTTGCAACACCGCCTCGCATCAAAGCTTGGATTTTGAATGTACTCGACACGAAAATATCTCCTCTTCAAAAAAGATAATTTCTCTCGTTGATTTTTTTTCAGATCGGATGTAAAAGTTTAAAAATGAAATTTTTTAAATATTTTTTATCAGTGATAAACAACGCTGCTATCAATCATATTTACCACAGAACTTCCAAAAATCAAAAAACACACCAAAATTTTATTTAATTAATTAGAAAACTTTTACACATTTTACAACAAACATGAATATTAATTTTAAAAGAAAATTTAAAGCTTATTCCATTTTAGACATTTTTAGAATTACCATTTCTTGGACTACGATTATACCATTGCCTTGGCTTTTGTTCTTGTTTCATACCATTCTTTTCAATATATTCAATTAAATATTCTTTGCTTACAGGATCTTCCAAACTTTTCAATATTGAAACTGCTGTCTTATAAGAATTTGCAGAGCTTTTATCTTTTCTTTCACGTTTAACAAAGAATTTTTTATCCTAAAATAATTCATTTAAAATTTCGTAATGTACAGTAATGGGATTGATTACCTTGTATCCACATTCAACAATTCTGCCATCCATTTTTTGGACAAATGGTGGAGCAGTCATTCTTCGAAAGGGTTGTTCATTTCCAATTACATACAATTCTCCATAATACCGACTACTATCATCATCAGGATTCTTTTCTTCAATAATCTTCAAAAAGAAATCAATTGTTGTATTTTCAGAATTTTTCCATTTAAGCAAACTTGGAAATCTTCCAGAAGTATACGGTTCATCACTTGGTTGAAATATTAATCCATCAATTCGATGCGTTAAATCTTTACCAAATTCAGGCGATAATAATCTTTCAGCTTCAGAAATATTGTAAAATTCTTTTCGATATACTGCAATCGGTTCTTTTCTTTTATCCAGTAATCCTTGCTTTACTGCTTGACTTCGAGGATAAATTAAAAATGAATTGATTGCATCAAATCTTTTTTGATAATCCTTTGTTCCAATGCTTACACCGTGGCAAACAATAATATCGAAGATAAGCATTTTGCTGCTGTAATAAGTTCGTTCACCAACAACTTTTCTTTCTGTTACCATTTCAGCATCTACAAGAGTCTCAGAAACATGTTGATCCAAATAACCTCGTTTTGGAAATTTTAAAGGTAATTTAAAAATATTTTTATCTCGATCAAAAGCATAAATTTCATTTCCATTTTTGATGTATATTAAATACCGTGATCCATCAGCTTTCCAAGAAACCATATATGGTTTTGTTGAAAGAAGGCTAATATTTTTTTTATCAAGGGATACCGGTTGTGAAGCGTATAAATGTGTTGTTTCTAAATCCAATGTAGAAAATGGTTGCAAAAATTTGACAAGTTGTTGTTGTAATACTTCTTTCTGTGATGGATCATCAACCTGTTCAACCCCTCGAATATTACCATTCATAAATTTTGATTTTCGATTTGAATTATCAGCAAATCCAATCGTTGATACTTCATTATCCCATTCTGGACGACCTGGAGGCGCAAATGGAAATTCAGCATTCGGATCATATGTTGGATCAAAACGTTTAAAAAGTTCTCGAAGATAATCTTCTTTATAAATTCCTTGAGGACGAGCATTTGCAAATTCTTTAACAGCAGTTGCAACATCCAATCCCATTACTTTAATCAAATATGCAACAATAAGAAATCCAGTACGATTAAATCCATGTGTACAATGTACAGCAACAATATCATTTGGATTAGTCTATAAAAATATAATTACATGTATCTCTATCAATAACTTCAATCCTCACTTTTACAAAATCAGTAACAATTTCAATAAATTTATCAGTATCTTCTTCACTTGGAGTTTCTGCATGACCTCGAAGAGGCATATGAAGATATTCGCAATCATTTGAAGTGACCTGTATGTACATATTTTAAAACTTAATTATTAATCATTGTTACAACACTTACAGCTTTCCATCCATAAAATCTTTCAGTATTTGCAAGATTAAACCATAGCTTTACTTTGCTACCTTCTTTAGCTCCTTCTTTATCAAATATTTCTTGTGGATAAAACTTTGTTTCATCTCCCAAAAGATCATCATATGCATCAGAAAGTGGAGTTTTAAATGGAAGAAATATTCCTTGAATGACCTAAATTATATACATTTAACTACACTATTAAACAAATAATAAATATCTAAACTTACACTACCATATTTTGGGCAATTTATCCAACGAGATGGTAATCCAACAGCTTTTGCAAGGCCTTTTGAAACTCCATTTGCATGTTTTTCATTAAGAGTTGTTTCATTCATAATTAAAAAGGCCCCAAAAAGTATTTGGTTTTAAGTTTAAAACTAAATTTAGTAAATAAAAAAAAGTCAAAAAACAAAACAAGCAATGGCAATTTTTTACAAAATATTTTTGTTGCGAGAAGATCGCGGCAGCAAATTTATTCTTTTAGCGGGCCGCGAAAGAGAGAAAAAATTTAATTCATTCATTCTTTTTACCGTATATTTTTTATATTTACAGCAAAAATCACTATCAAATAACTTTTAAAAAATAAAATTAAGATCTAATGTAACAATTTATAATGGTGTTTAGCTTTCCAAATTTACCCATAAACATTTTTTTATTACAAATATTTACAAAGTTTTAATACAAAAAAAAGTAAAATGTTTTATATAACAGAAAAAAAAGCACAAAACAGTAATACAAAAGAAATTAGGTGCGTTTTTTCAATTCTTCAAATCGTCGGGCCAAATCATCGATTGCATCTCCCGGATTAGTTGGTTCACCATGGCTTGGCTTCTGAAAGTTTGAAAAATCATCTGAAGGAGGCATTGGAAAATCAAAATCGAAGTTACCTAAAATTGTAATAATACATTAATTTTTTTATCATTTTTAGGTTTTAATTTTGGTTGTTAAATTATCATTGTTCAACACAAAAAAATTACGAATTGAATTCATAGATATATTACCTGGAGGAACTTCATAAATATGATCTGGATCAGGGGCAGAACTCTTTGGATTGTATGGAGTATATTCGTTTTGTGGTGGTGGCATTGGAGCATTAAAAATTGGCATATGAGCAGCTCCGCATTCAGGATGAGGAAAAACTGGTCCCTTTTGCTGTGGATGAGAATTTTGCATTGGATGAGCTGGTGGCATGTTTGTTGGTGGAAGTTGTGAAGCCATATGTGTTGGTGGAATATTTGGCGAAATTTGTGGTGGAGGAAAAGTTGGTGCCATATGAGTTGGCGGTGGCATATTAGCAAAATTTTGAGGAGTTTGTGGAGTTCCTTGATTTAATGATGGATAATTGAATGGAACTGCAGTTCCACCGCCGCCACCTCCAGAATTATTTCCATTACCTGGTGGATGGTTGATATTATTTGTTGGAGCTTGCGGTAATTGATCAAGAATACTTGAATCATGCATCCAACCAATGCCATCACCCTTTGATGGAATAGGTTCATCACTAACAAAATTATCCAAATTTCTTTCTGCCAACGTAATTTCGTCATCATCATCACGCATAACTTTTTCGTCAGGTTGGAACTCGACATTTGCACATCGGCAAATTGCAATAAGATATTTTTCAACAAGCAATTTTGATGGAGCACTAACACTTAATTTTTGAACAAGTTTTGGTGCAACTTTTGCAGGTTCCGTCAATTGATTCATTCGAGCTGCTTCAGCAAAAGGTTTCCCGTATTTGAGTGTTAATTGATCAGAAATTACTTTAAATTCAGGTACTTCATGAGCAATTCTTGGTGCAACCCAAAGGAGTGAAATAACTGCTTCAGCAATACTGTCATCAGGTTCTCTATAATGAAGCAAAAATTAAATACAGTAACAACAAAAAATAATAAAACTTACTTCATTTGTTGAATAACACCGAATCGAGTATGTAAAGTTTCACAGTACATTTCAAGCAATTCATAAGCTTCTACAAGAAAATCTTCACGAATAATAGATTCAACACGAATGCGAGCTCTGTCGGGTTTATCAGCTAAAAATTAATAATATAAAGAAATTACAAAAACAGATATAAATCTTACTTGTAATAAACTCAACAATTTCAGTTCTTGCCTTTTGTCCAAGTTCAGTCTTCTTCTTTTGTAACAGCTTTAATCGATTCGCTGCTAACTTTAAGTTAGTTTTTAATTTAGGATATTGAGTACCCCACATATCTGAAATAGCAACCATTTTAAAACAATTTTTGAAAAGATGGCAAAAAAATTATCCCGTTTATATAATGGTAATCAAAAAGATGTCAAAAGCAAAAAATAAATATAAAGAAACAAAACAACAACGAAAGGGGGGTCGTTTAGATGCAATGAATGAGTCAGCGTCCGCATATAAAAAATAGGCGGACACACGATAGCAAAGGGTGATGTTGAAACATTTTGAAAGTGAAAAAAAGAATTGACGTCATGATAATAAAGAAAACACAGACTGAAGGTATTTTTAGAGTAATCGGATTTTGTAAAGTTTATTTAAAAAAGATGGCAAAAATTAGATGAACAAAAATGGTGGGTATCTGAGAAAAAATGGATCAAAAAATGTTACAAAAAAATATTGCAGAAAAACAAAAACAGACTCCGTAAAAAGTCTTTCCACGAAAAGTTCTTACTTTTTTTCAGAAAAAAAAAATTAGAAAACTTTGAAGAAAAAATGTGGTAAATTTTATTATGTAAATTTACGTTTTTTTTTATATAAAACTGTTGTTTTTTTAGCCCTATTATTACAGTATAACAAATATCGGGTTCCTTAATGAATCTTCTTAACTTTTGACTTTTTACATTGCATTTATATACAATTAATTTTAGACAAATATGGATTTTCAAAATAGAGCTGGTGGCAAAACAGGAGGTGGTGGAGTTGCATCTTTTAGTGATGCAAATGCAGATCGACGGGAACGTCTTCGACAATTAGCTTTAGAAACAATTGATCTCAATAAAGATCCCTATTTTATGAGTAAGTTGATTTATTTTATTAAAATAGCGAACAATAAACATAATAAAGAAAGAACAAAAAACGATGTTATTTTAGAAAATCATCTTGGTGGTTATGAATGTAAATTATGTTTAACGCTCCACACCAATGAAGGATCCTATCTTGCTCATACACAAGGAAAAAAGCATCAACAAAATTTAGCTCGTCGTGCCGCAAAAGATGCCAGTGATCAACCATATTTTCCCATTCCTCAGCATCAAAAAGTTGAAACTAAAAAATTTGTTAAAATTGGAAGACCTGGTTATAAAGCAAGTTTTTACGTTCTTTTTTTTCTTTTAACTTCTTAATTTTTAGGTAACAAAAGAAAGAGACCCAAATACAGGGCAACAAGCACTTTTATTTCAAATCGATTATCCTGAAATTACTCCTGGTGTTGTTCCTCGTCATCGGGTAATGTCAGCATATGAACAAAAAGTACAACAACCAGATAAAGCATGGCAATATTTATTATTTGCTGCTGAACCATATGAAACAATATCATTCAAAATTCCAAGTCGAGAAGCTGATAAATCTGAAGATAAATTTTGGTCATATTGGAATAAAGAAACTAAACAGGTATGGCTTTTTGTACTGTAATTTAAGTAAATTTTTTTTTTCAATTTTTAGTATTTTATGCAATTTGCATTTAGAGCTGACAATCATGGTGCACCTCAAATGGGAGGACCTGCTTTGGTTATGGCTGGATCTGGTCGTCCAATGTTCTTTAACTATTGATTTTGTATTTTTATTTGTTTTTGTTATTTATTTTTGCACAATAAATCACCAAAATTTTCAAATTTTAATGATTTAGATTATTTGAATACAGTAATCTTTCACATATTTTTTTGTTTATAGTTTTATTCAGAAACAAATAAGTGAAATTTTGTGTCTCTTATTTTTTATGATTTTTTATCAAAAGTATATCTATGTTACCGTTTGAAACATGTGAGCACAAAAATTAATCCCGAAAACGTAATTTTTTTAAAATCAATTTTCTTTTTGCAATACCGTATGTTCCAAAAAGTTTTTTTTGTCATACTGTAACTTTAATCATTATTAGTGATTAAACTTTAAAATTATTGTTAAAAATTAGCAAATTTGTTGATGATGTTTCACGAAGTGAAGCAGAACACTTTTTATTTAATTATCTCTTTTTTAAAAAGGAAGAAAGAAAAGAGAGACATCATTTGTCAATTTTAGCTTTTTTAAACGAAAGAACAACATTTGGTATTAATAAAAACCCTTTTCTTTCTTTTCTTCCTCTCATAAACTAGTCCTAATCCTTCAAAAAAAAACTTTTTTTCGACTTTGACACTTTTTTTTACCGCAATCGTTGATCTTTACTGACCCCCTTTTTTTCTTCCTCTAATTTTTTTTTTACTCTTTTCTCATTGATTGAAAAATATTCCAACAGCTTTTCTTTAAGCTGTTTTTTCCCTTTAAAAAGTGTTAGTCTTCGGTTTAGCATATAATTTTTTTAGTGTCGTACACAATTTTAAAAAGATATTATTTTTATTTAAAACTTTTTTGTAAAATTTTAAAATGTATCAATTTATTTTTGGGGGAACGCGGCCACTAGAAAAGGCAATGTGCGAGCAATATTTACACAAAATTCTTTCTTTTTTTGTTTCCTCTTCCGTTTTACATCTTCGCCATCTCTATCTCTCATTTTCCCCATTCTCTGTCTCCCTCATTTGTTGATGGACAAAAATGAATCAAAGCATTGTAAAAAAAAGCATCATCATCACTTCTAACAACAATCCCCCTCCGATTTCTATAATATATTATGTTGTTTTAAAAAACGTTGTCGAACAAAACAGTTACATACAAAATAAAAAAAGAAGAGATTTTTTTGTTTTTCCCGAATTTTGTTTTAAAAACTCGCAGCGCAATATACCGCAATACACACACACACAACACTCATTCATCATCAAAAAATTTATTTATTCCTTTTTCACTTTAAGCTGACTGATTTTAACCTGCTGTTCTTTTCCCCCTCTCAAAAACTCTGTACAACAGCATTGATTGATTGTTTGTCTTTCAAAATAATAATAAAATTATTGGTTTAAAACTTAAAGCTATTGTTTAAATTTTAATATAGTGTCATGTCAATTGATTCTGCCAAAGCTGATACCCCTCCATTAGATGGATCACAAAGAAAAAAATCAACTCCACGACCCTCTATGCAAATTTATCGGCCACCAGGTTTGTATGATTTTGTAAAAAGTGAGAAGATTACAGTATTATAATAGAATCAGATTTACAGGACTCCGAAATCCTGGATCTGTGCCAAAACAAACAAATGGGTCATCAAAAAGTAGTGATGAATCCACCACTGTTCCTGCCACTGCATCTCCGGAGCCAAAAATGGCAGATAAAGGAAGACCAAATTTTTCAAAGAATTCAGAATCTCCGAAACCTAATTCTTATCAGGTAAGATTTTTTCAATGATTAGCTTAGATTTATTTATTAAAGGCAATTTTATAAATCTGCTTTTCAAAAAAAGGATGAATGTTTTATTACCGTAACTGCTTTTTTAAATATTTTAATAAAAATTCCATTGCAAAAATAACAAATACAGTAATACTTTGTAAATATTGTCTTTTTAAATTCAAAGAATTATGAGGATACGGTATTTCAAAAATTAAGAGTTTTGAATGCTTTTTGCTTTAATGTTAGCTCCAAAAATAGTTACAATTAGTTATTTCTAGGGCTTTTTAAATATATTTTTTTAGGCAACCACTTCAAAATCATCAAAACAAAATGAGCAACATTCACAGCAACACCAAAATAGTAATAATCAATTCCAATCCCAACAACGCTCCCAGCAGCAGCAACAACAACAACAGCAGCCATCAATTGCTCGAACATTATCAAATGTAAATTCAGAATTACGAAAAAAGCCACAAATTCAAAATAATTTTGATGAAATAATTCAAATATTTCAAAAATTAAATATTACAAAAGAGAAATCAATGATTGATCAATTTATTTCAACAAATATGGAAAATGAATCTTTGGCACGCTCTTTAGGGCAATATCTTGTACAATATGCCATTGAAGAGAATAAAGCAAATGGTCGAATTGTGGCACGATTATGTGCGGCATTACTGGAATGCCCTTCTGGAGTGGCATTTCATCAGGGCCTTGTAACTTCTATCTTACAATATTATGATTGCCGGGAACAACTTCGAAATGCTCAAGAACATTTAAAAACTTGGATTGGCTTTTTATCTTTTGTCTCAGATTTATATGCCCATGTTGGATTTACATATGAAGGGGAAATGGTGGAAGTAATTTTTAATATTTTTGATTATATGCTTAAGCCGCCTGTCCTTGAACAACTTAAAATTGAAGAAGTAATCCATATCCGGTTATATAAAATCCCCTTTTAATCGATTCACTTTTTTATAGCTTGAATGCATGATTGCATCATTGTTAAGTGTTGGATATGATCTTGAAAGGCAATGCCCGGATGAACTTGGCCGACTTAAAAATCAAATCCGTGATGCTTTTATTGAAGTTTCAGAGCCATGGGCAAGAAAAATGATTTTATTATTAATGGAATTAAGTGCCAGTGGCTGGACATTACCCCCGGAATCAAATGATTATTATTTTAGTTAGCTACAGTATCCTTTTCCTACTCAAATGTGCAATAATTTTTATATTTTTTTATTTATTTTCGGCCCAGATATATTTAAGCCTAGATTCTTTCTACAAATTTTTAAAATTTATTTTTTTAATCTCACTTGCTAGTCTTTTAATTTCGTTCATCCAAAAAAATCTTCCATGCCAGCTTAAAAAATTTTTTTCTCCAAAGATGCTATGATTTTTTATAAACAAAATAAACATACAAAAGTTTTTTTCTTTTGAAAGCTCGTTTGCATAATTATGGTTAGACAAAAATGTTGGAAATAAATACATACAATTTTAAACTTGTGCAAAATCTTTAGCAAAAGCATGTAATTTATACAGATTTGTTGGAGTTGTTGAAGGTTTTATTATGTCCATTGCTTTCACCAAATCTTCATATTGTACTGGACGAATATCTCTTGCTGTTGCAGATCTTAGTTTTGTTCGACTAATTCCACGTAAAGGTACCATTGCAGCTTCTCGACATAATGCCGTTAAATCCGAATACGAATAACCTTGTGTAAATCTCGCAGCTTCTTTTAATTGCATTGAAGAAATTTGATGTCTAGTATTTGTATTTTTGAAATTATGAAGAATCAAATGTTCCCTTGCACGAGCATCTGGAAGATCAATAAAAATTCTTCGAGGAAATCTCCGTAATACACCATCATCAAGATCAAATGGACGATTCGTTGCACCTAATACCAGCACACGATCTGATACATCAGAAGTAACACCATCAAATTGCAATAAAAATTCTGTAATAACCCGCCTTGAAGCCCCAGCACCTTCATCATCTGTTCTTGTACAAAGCATTGAATCAACTTCATCTAAAACAGATTACTGTAATGAAATGTAATATATTTAAAAGAAAAGAAACAAACCAATAAAAATAATTGAAGGTTGCTTTGCTCTTGCAACTCTAAATAATTCTCTCATCATTTTTTCACCTTGTCCAACCCATTTACTCATAATTGTTGCTGCAGAAATATTAAAAAATGTACATCCTGCTTCATTTGCAACAGCTTTCGCCTAAATTTGACAAAGATAAATATAAAAAAATTAATCAAAAAAACTTACAAGCATAGTTTTCCCATTACCAGGAGGACCAAATAATAAAATACCTTTTGTTGGAGTTCTTAAACCAGTAAATAAGGACGGATTAACAGCGGGTAAAATTACACTTTCTTCTAACGCTAATTTTGCTGCATCATTCCCAAGAACATCATCTAATCCAATATTTGTAGATCCAACAATGCAACCAAGAATTTCTTGTTCTTCTTTTGTTGCAAAAAGTGCTGCAACACCTGTCTTTTTTGCAGATGTCTAAAAGATTGAAAGCAATAAATTAATAGGAAATAAATGAATCAAAAAGCAAAGCAAAAGAAAAGAAAAACGAACAGAAGCTTCAGAAACAGAACGAGGTTTAGAATTTTGTAAATTTCTTACGATTTCATCGGTCGAGGATTGAATGAGATCTTTTCTTAATTTAGCAATTCGATCACGTGATCCATCAAGATGTTTTTGCATAACTTGCATTCGACTTTGAACTTCCACCTTTGAACCAGCGGGTACAGCTTTCGGAACTGAACGAAGACCACTTTCAAATGCAACAATGGCTTTTTCATATAGTTTAATAATTTCACGTTTTTGTTGTACATCTAAAATTTAAACAATGTATATTATTAAAAAAATTAGACAAAGTCAAACCTGCACAACCTTCATCAGCATCAAGAGCTTCCCGTAAAAAGTTTAATCCTTTTGCGTGCCAATTATTAAAATTTGTTAATCGTTGCTTTTCTGCATCAGTAACTAATGCCCTGTTTGCATGCATGTTTGTAAAACAAAATTGGGAAGAAAATCAGTAAAAAATAATATGCAGAAAAATGGAATAGAGGAAATCAGTGATGAAAGAATAACTTAAAATTTGTACCTTTTAAAAATGTAACAAATTTATATACTATAACATTTTTTTAGTAAAGTTTAAATTAATTGGATGCGTCACTTCTTTTTTTTTTTGAACTTTTTTTTTACGAAACTTTTTCATTGACAGCAATAGTTTGATACACATTTTGCCAAAAACAGTATAGAATTTTTTGAAAAAAAAAACACAGTATATTTTTACGTCCGATCATCATTTTGGATCCATAATGGTGAAGAATAGCTTTAAAATGTAATTACAACAACATTTTATAAACGGGAGACAAAAAAACTGCAAAGATTCTTTAATAAAAAGGGTTAGACTTTTATAAATTTTGACCGATTTTTTTTGCATATTATTATCAAAGAAATTTGAACATTAGAAATAACTCCATCAGCGCTATTAACTATTAAAAAATTATTTTCAATCAAATGTTGCAACTGTTAAACCCTATTTAATTAACTGCAAACTAAAAATGCTTAAAAAACGGCGAAAAAAAGCATTATTTTTTGGTAAATTTTGCCTTGTCTTGGCTTTTGTATATCTCATAGATTACGGTAAAAATAAATGGTGTTATGTGTTTATATGTGAATTTTTTGACTTTAATCAACAAAGAAATCATGCCAAAGTTTTTACTTTTTTCTTTAAAATGAAAAGTGCAACATCGAAGAAACAAAATAAGAATGATGCAACAGAGGTGTTTTTTAAAATTATTAAAAGATTTATTTGAAATTATGGCCCTATTTTCCCAAAATTATTTCCAAGATTCTTGTACCAATAGGAAGTTTGCTTTAAATTTCTTTGCGTTCAACATTTTTTTTGTAAATTTCGACATTTTATGGATAAAATATTGTGTAAAAAACATTCAAATAAAACTTTTTTTTTCTGTGAAGATTTTGTTCTGTTTTTATCCATTTGGGGGGGGGGGGGGGGGGGAGGGAGGGGCAAAACTGTGTTGATTTCCCTTGAAATTAAGCTCAATTTTAAAAAATTATTTTAAATGGCAATGAAAGATTCCCAATAATCCTAATGTATTTGCAAATACACTCCAGCTGCAGTGTAAGAAAAAAGAGAGAACATAAAATATTGCATCATCCTTATTTTTTTCGTCAAAGCTTGTAATATTTGCTTTCTATTTTTTTTAATTTTACCAAGTTTAATAGTTCAATTTTGTAAAAATTAAAGAGAATTGTTGAAGATTGAATTTCTTATATGTTCACGTTGCGTTTGTTTTTTTTTCGGCAGTGATAAAGTTGAAATTAAATCAATTTATATTGTTGAAATTGTTTAATGTAATAAATGTAAGTCTATATCACTAATTTTAGATGGCAACAAAAGATGATTGTTTGTCTTTTAAAAAAAGACAAATAGGTTTTGTTGACAGTGGTGATCAATACAGTAACCTCAATTTAAATAATCAAAATCATGATTGTGTCTTTGAAGAAATTTTTCGTCCAAAAATTTTGCATTTGATAACAAAAAAATCACAAAATTACGGTATAAATTTGGCTGCAATACTTTTTATAATATTAAAAAAATTATTAGAATTTATTGTCATTGTTTCTCTTTGTTTTGATAATAGTTTTTGAAACTCTTTCAAAAGTATTGCAGCCATATCATATTTATTAGATTTATCTCATTCAAAAGATTTACGATCTGTAACAAATTCATGGAATAAATTCAATAAACGTTCGCCAACAACTTTTTTGAATCCCAGTAATGATTTTGAAGCAAGAAATGAATTTAAAAAAGCAAAAAGTGCCAACAATAGCACTCTTTCCCTTCATATTGCAGCTTACGAAAATTCTACTGAAGTTGCAGCAAATTCATATAATCGAGAAAGAGCAGACGAAAGAAAATGGAAAAATCCAAAACCTTCATTTACCCGTTCAAAGGATGTCATTGAAGTCAGTTTTTGTAAATTGATTAGATTCCTATTTTAATTTTTTACAGAATCTTTTTGAATTTCCTCGACAACATGAAAATGAAAAAACTAAAACCCCCGAAGTTGCACAATTTAAAGCATCTCAAAAATTACTCAATCCTAACAAATCAAGTTAGATATCATTTTTATTGTCACTGTTAAATAAGAATAAAAGATTAATCAGTGTTAAAGCCTAGTTTATAATTAGTTGGATATATTTATCCTATTTTATTCATTCTATAAACCAATCTGCAAAACGTTCTTAAAACAGCAACAACTAGCGGAATGTGCAACCGTTTCTTCGCGCTTGGAACCGCCAAAACCGGTTGCACTTTCCGCTAGTTGAAACGCACCCTGCTTTTTTACAAATTTTGTCAAAATGGCTCCCAATGCCAAGGTCCCAATAAACAAATTTTTTAAACAGAAAACTGCGCAATTTTAATATTTGCAAATTGCTATTATTTTTTATCTCTATTACTTTAATCATCTGTTTTTTTTTCTAGTTCCATTTATAATGTCAACATCCCAAGCTCCAACAACTGAACGTTTCCATGTTCTTGCACAACTTGAACATTTACAATCTCGTTATACTGGTTGTGGGCATGCAGATTCAAATCGATGGGATTGGTTAACGAATCAACATCGTGATACAAGTACATCTCTTATTGGACATCCTGATCATCTTAGTTATATGGCAGTTGCAAAGAATTATAGCCGGGAAAGAGCTCGAATTGAACTCCTTGATAAAATGGTTTCCCCATGTGGTCCACCACCAAAAAGAACACCTCTTGATGATATTTAAATTTTGTAAAGGTTTGATTGTTGCATATTTATTTTTTTGTATTATGTAATGGTTTTTTTAAAATAAATTATGAACTTTACCAAATTTTTCTTAGCGTAACATCAATAACCAATAACTCGAAGCTATTTTTATCTCTAAAATCTTTGATGGAAGAATAACCCCTGTTTTTCAACGCAAATAAAAGGGGTTCAAGAAACACAAAATTCTTTAATTAAATCAACCTTCCCAAATTCCTCCCCCAAAACACAAAAAAAAATTATTATATTAAAATTTATTATTATGATATTAGTATATTTTACAATACAAGAATAACAATTAAAATTCTAAGGATTATATTCAATTGGAAGATTCTTACGACGGACCATACCATCACCTTGGAACCATTCACGACGGAATTGTTTTGCAGCGCCATCAGGAGTATTGGTCCATTCAATGGTGATACGATCATTATTGGTATCTTCTTGACCAAATTGGAAGGAATCACATGAGACAGCCATAAGAACAGCTTCTTTAGGATCAAGGACACCACATGGAGGATCAACACCAAGACGCTTCATGTTGGTTGTTTTGATTGCCCATCCAATACGATGACCACCGGAATTGATAATCTAAAAATGATGAGATAAATATTGAAAGTCAAAAAACTGATAAAAGAAAACTTACTTTGATGTGATAAGTATGCTTATCATCATATGGAGCATTGAAGACAACTTTGGTACCAGGTTGGGTAACAATATCACCAGGAGGAACTGAAGCCATGTTTGAGAGAAAGAGAGTTGAAGAGAGAGAAGAAGAAGAAGAGTCAGAAGACTGATGACTTTTTGATTGTTGTCCATTTCTTATATACTTTTTTGAAGGTTTTTTGTTTTAAATTATGGTAATTCTGGATCCATTATATAAGAGCCTTTTTGTTTGAAAAATGTTCGTAACAAATGTCGTCCGTCATAATGTTGGGGAATGAAAAGTTTGTAAACATTCATCCGTCAAACCACAGTGGATAAACAAATGTACAAACATTTTATTCCTCATCACTGTGACGGACGTGACTTGTTTGTTTTTTTAAGAAGGCAGATCCTTGCTGTATTTTTTTTTACTAATTTTGATTTCACAGAGTTAAGGCAGTATACAGAAAATAAATTCTGAGGGGCACAACTTTATATATCAAAGTTTTGAGGTTTTTGGGTGAAATTTGGGCCGTATTTCAACATCCTGAGATCTTTACTTTTCATTTGTCAACTTTTTGAAAACAAGACGAAAAATTAGGGAAAAATCAGGGTTTTTCTGATAAAGCATACCCAAAAAAAAATTTTTCGAGCTAAATGTCAATAATTCATCACTTTGTAAGTGATTTCAACACCTGAAATTAACCTCAGAATTTATTTTCTGTATACTGCCTTAACTCTGTGAAATCAAAATTAGTAAAATCGAAATATCGATATTTCAATTTCAATATTTCGGTTTTATAAAAGTCGAAATTTTGATTTCGCAGAGCCAGTATTTTGATAACAATATTCGTTGAAAATACTCAAAATTCATTAATTGTGTGCCCAAAATAATAAATTTTAAATGAAATTTTGAGTTGTTTAACTCCCACTGAACCACGAAAAAAATCAGTGGGGGTTAAACAATGCTGTGCTTGGAGTGAGATATTCGTGAGAATAAATTAAATTATAACAGAATTTAATAACTAATTTTTATTATTATTTTAGAAAAGTATTGTTTTGGCTTCTGAATATGGTGATTTAGCATTACACTTATGCCCAGATGAGTATGTAAGATTTTTGCAAAAATAATCTAGTTCATCAGTGTTGGTATTTCAAGTAAATTGTAGTAAACATTGAATTTAAATTTTTTTAAATGAGAAAAATCATTTAAAAAAATAGAATTCTTCTTTCGATATTTTTCATTACGGTCGTCACCATGTCTCCAAAAAAGTAACCTTTTTTAAAATTAAAAAAAATAATAGAAAACCAAGCTCAGTTCTGGCAGAGTAGGTGTTAAACAATACAGCAAGGATCTGCCTTCTTAAAAAAACAAACAAGTCACGTCCGTCACAGTGATGAGGAATAAAATGTTTGTACATTTGTTTATCCACTGTGGTTTGACGGATGAATGTTTACAAACTTTTCATTCCCCAACATTATGACGGACGACATTTGTTACGAACATTTTTCAAACAAAAAGGCTCTTATATAATGGATCCAGAATTACCATAATTTAAAACAAAAAACCTTCAAAAAAGTATATAAGAAATGGACAACAATCAAAAAGTCATCAGTCTTCTGACTCTTCTTCTTCTTCTCTCTCTTCAACTCTCTTTCTCTCAAACATGGCTTCAGTTCCTCCTGGTGATATTGTTACCCAACCTGGTACCAAAGTTGTCTTCAATGCTCCATATGATGATAAGCATACTTATCACATCAAAGTAAGTTTTCTTTTATCAGTTTTTTGACTTTCAATATTTATCTCATCATTTTTAGATTATCAATTCCGGTGGTCATCGTATTGGATGGGCAATCAAAACAACCAACATGAAGCGTCTTGGTGTTGATCCTCCATGTGGTGTCCTTGATCCTAAAGAAGCTGTTCTTATGGCTGTCTCATGTGATTCCTTCCAATTTGGTCAAGAAGATACCAATAATGATCGTATCACCATTGAATGGACCAATACTCCTGATGGCGCTGCAAAACAATTCCGTCGTGAATGGTTCCAAGGTGATGGTATGGTCCGTCGTAAGAATCTTCCAATTGAATATAATCCTTAGAATTTTAATTGTTATTCTTGTATTGTAAAATATACTAATATCATAATAATAAATTTTAATATAATAATTTTTTTTTGTGTTTTGGGGGAGGAATTTGGGAAGGTTGATTTAATTAAAGAATTTTGTGTTTCTTGAACCCCTTTTATTTGCGTTGAAAAACAGGGGTTATTCTTCCATCAAAGATTTTAGAGATAAAAATAGCTTCGAGTTATTGGTTATTGATGTTACGCTAAGAAAAATTTGGTAAAGTTCATAATTTATTTTAAAAAAACCATTACATAATACAAAAAAATAAATATGCAACAATCAAACCTTTACAAAATTTAAATATCATCAAGAGGTGTTCTTTTTGGTGGTGGACCACATGGGGAAACCATTTTATCAAGGAGTTCAATTCGAGCTCTTTCCCGGCTATAATTCTTTGCAACTGCCATATAACTAAGATGATCAGGATGTCCAATAAGAGATGTACTTGTATCACGATGTTGATTCGTGCTTTTTTATCTCAGGTTCGACTCCACCTCAGGGCAAAAAATTAGTTACTTATTTTTTTGTTTGTATTTTTCAAATGAAATAACAAAAATCTGTTGTTTTGCTTTTATACAAGTATTAAAAAACCAATAAATACGAACAACAAAAGTTCTTTTTTTTTATCTAATTCTTTTTTTTTCGATACCGCCTTTTCCGAAAATTATTTAAATTTGACGACTTTAGAAAAAAAAATAAATTAACTCAAACTTTATAAAACTTAAAACGCGTTCTTTGAGAAAAAAATGATGCAGCGACCAGCGCCCGGACACAAAAAAAAACAAATTTTTTGAAACTTTACCCATGTTTTCGAATACCCTTAACAAAATTATTGGCCAAGGCTTTTTGGCTAAAAGTGCCATTTTGGCACTTTTTTATGCCATTTAAGTTGAAAACGGCATTTTTTTATCTCAGGTGCCGTTGGAGATAATGGCTTAATTTGTTTCGGTATAAACTAAATCGAGGTCGCTGAATCCGAATATCGCATTTTCAAATCTTGAAAATCGTGTCGGGACCCAAAAAAATCGAAATTCCGGCATTGTGCCATTCCCCTGCCACGGCATTTCACTTGCCAGTTCCAAAAATGCCACCATCGGATTCCCCGGCATTTTTTACCCTAAAAGGCGGAATATCTTCCTCCAACTCGTCCCGCTCGCTGATTCTAAAATATTTGAATACCGTATACCCTCGAAATTTAGAATCATAAAAGAAATTTTTTTAACTTTTTTCTATGTTTGAGTCTTTTAAATAACCTTAAAAGGTAAACATAAATAAATATAACAATTTTAAATAATTTACAGCTGTTAAATTTTCAATTTTTAAGTTTTTTTCATTTTTTTCAATGTTGTTAATGTTAACCTTCTGTATACGGTATTACAACATGAAAAAAGTTTGAATACAGTGTCATTTCGATTAAATTTAAATATAAAATATTTTTTTAAGCAAAACCCCTCCAAGATTTGATAATTTCGGTACATTTTTTTTGCAATAAGTAATATTTTGGTAACAATTTGTGGTAAAGCTTTTCCATTTTACCAAATACAGTGTTTTTTCTAAAAATAATTTACTGTTTCTTGAAAAATTAACTAAGATTATTTCCAATGCCTAATGGGACGATTTGAAGCAAAAATCAACAAATTTCAAAAAAAAAATTTTTTTCATTTTTTTGGATATGAAAATCCTCACATACTCCCCCCTTTGGTAGATTTCCATTTCAAAAACTACTGTATTCGACTGGGCAGTATTCAGGATATGTAATCGAAAGATATATCCCAAATCGGCCAAGCTCTTTCCGACTATGTAATTCACAGATCTCTCACGACAAGCCGTGGGGGACAAAATGCCGAAAATTTACATAATTTATCGTTACAATTTCGATTTCGGCATTTTTCAGCAGTTTTTTTGAGTTGGCAATATCATATTCGGAATCAGCATGCTCGAAAACCTTGGAAACGGGGAAATTAGCCAATTTTGTTGAAATTTCGCTTTTTTATGATTCTAAATTTCGAGGGTATACGGTATTCAAATATTTTAGAATCAGCGAGCGGGACGAGTTGGGGGAAGACATTCCGCCTTCTAGGGTAAAAAATGCCGGGGAATCCGATGGTGGCATTTTTGGAACTGGCAAGTGAAATGCCGTGGCAGGGGAATGGCACAATGCCGGAATTTCGATTTTTTTGGGTCCCGACACGATTTTCAAGATTTGAAAATGCGATATTCGGATTCAGCGACCTCGATTTAGTTTATACCGAAACAAATTAAGCCATTATCTCCAACGGCACCTGAGATAAAAAAATGCCGTTTTCAACTTAAATGGCATAAAAAAGTGCCAAAATGGCACTTTTAGCCAAAAAGCCTTGGCCAATAATTTTGTTAAGGGTATTCGAAAACATGGGTAAAGTTTCAAAAAATTTGTTTTTTTTTGTGTCCGGGCCTCTCAGGATTTTCTCAAAGAACGCGTTTTAAGACGAGTTCTCTGAATTTATTTGCAGGCCACCGTACAAAAAATTCAAAGTGGTCGGGGGGACGTGATTTTTCGTCCTATAGGGTAATTTTTGATGCTGAGTCCGTTTTTTTGGTTTCAGCGCGAAAAATTTGGTCGTTCAAAAGTTATCGTGGCGGGACCACCAAAATTTCGAAAATACGGTAAAAATTCGAAATTTGTTAGTTTTCTCTAATTTCCCACCTATATAGGTTTTCGACCATGCTGAATCCGAATTTCTCCTCGGCGAGTGCCGAAAAGTTCCGAAAAGTGCCGAAATGACATTTCGACTTGCCGAATTTGCTAATTTTTGGGCGAAATGACTGTCTGAGTTATCCGGGGGGATGAGATAATGTCATATTCGGAATCAGCGTGGTCGATTACATATACTCCCGCAGAGTATGTAAAATAAAACTTGGACAAGCGATTTACACACCCCCAGAAACACCAAACCTCTACAGGGGGGAGTACGTTGAAGTTTTAATATAAAATTTTTTCAAAAAATTCTTTTTCTCAAATTTTGTTTAAATATAGTTTTTTTTACTTCACATTGTCCCATTTGACATTGGAAAAAAATTTTAGTGTTTTTTAACCAGTAATAAGTAAAATTTTTGGTAATTTTTGTGGTAAAATTTGACTATTTTTCAACTACTGTATTTTTAAGGTAGATAATTTCAGTTTAATTAAAGACAATATTATTTGATATTTGATATAGTTTTGCCGAATATTTTACCAATAATTAGTAATATTTTGGTAAAACTTGGGTTTGTTTTCTCAACTTATAACTACAGTTTTACCCAACGAAATTTTACAAAAATAATACCACAAAATTTTACCAAAATATTATTATTTATTGGTAAAATATTCAGCAAAACTATATCAAATATCAAATAATATTGTTTTTAATTAAACTGAAATTATCTACCTTAAAAATACAGTAGTTGAAAAATAGTCAAATTTTACCACAAAAATTACCAAAAATTTTACTTATTACTGGTTAAAAAACACTAAAATTTTTTTCCAATGTCAAATGGGACAATGTGAAGTAAAAAAAACTATATTTAAACAAAATTTGAGAAAAAGAATTTTTTGAAAAAATTTTATATTAAAACTTCAACGTACTCCCCCCTGTAGAGGTTTGGTGTTTCTGGGGGTGTGTAAATCGCTTGTCCAAGTTTTATTTTACATACTCTGCGGGAGTATATGTAATCGACCACGCTGATTCCGAATATGACATTATCTCATCCCCTCGGATAACTCAGACAGTCATTTCGCCCAAAAATTAGCAAATTCGGCAAGTCGAAATGTCATTTCGGCACTTTTCGGAACTTTTCGGCACTCGCCGAGGAGAAATTCGGATTCAGCACGGTCAAAAACCTATATAGGTGGGAAATTAGAGAAAACTAACAAATTTCGAATTTTTACCGTATTTTCGAAATTTTGGTGGTCCCGCCACGATAACTTTTGAACGACCAAATTTTTCGCGCTGAAACCAAAAAAACGGACTCAGCATCAAAAATTACCCTATAGGACGAAAAATCACGTCCCCCCGACCACTTTGAATTTTTTGTACGGAAATCGTGAGGAAGGGAAAAAAACCTCAGAGAACTCGTCTTAATAAAGAAACAAAAAACCCGTTCACAATTTAAAAAAGAAAAAAGATTACTTGACTTAGTGTCAGCAATGATATTTTTTTTTTTTGAATGCAACTTAGATAGACACTGGCAAGTGAAAAAAAAATTATCGAAAAAATAAATTTTTTTGCTTTATTATAGTACTTTTGGACCTGAATAATAATAATTTAAAAACAAAAAATTAAAAAAATTAAGTTGAAGCGCCGAAAATGCCATCTGAAAATTTAAAAAAGCAAAATTTTTTGGTTGAAAAAAAGACACTTTTTCTTTCCTTTTTTTGCAACAAAAAAATGTGTTTCCATTATGCTTTTGAAGGACGCGTCGTCAAAAACACCTTTTTTAGGTGATTTTACATGGAAAAATGTCGGTTTTTTGGATATACCACTTTTGGGATCTTTGGGGGGCATTGGAAAAAAATACTATGGGAATCAGAATTAAATTCTCTATCGAATTATATAAAATTTAGAGTGGAACCTCGAGGAACCCGTGTTTTGTAGTTAAAACGATACAGTAATTTGGCATTTTCGGCGCTTTGTCCAAGGCAAAAATTTTTTTTAAGTTGCATATTCGGAATCAGCGTAAAAAATTACATCTAGTAGGTCTGATTATTAGGTTGTAAATTAAAATTTTATTTTTCATACTGTAACCAAAAAAATGACAAAAAAAGGAAAGGAAAAATTGTTGCTTGCCAGTCTCTAGTCTTGTTTTTTATTTTTCAAATGATGTCAAACATTTGAAATCGAACTTAATTGACAAAATTTATAATCATTTGATCAAAGGTTAGCCCCCTCCAAAATTTTTTTCGGGGTACGGCACTGATTCCTTCGTCGGGTAACCATTCCAAAAGATGTTCAAAAAGAATTAATTAAATATGATCTTGATGAAATTGGTCGTCTTTTTATCTAATTTAGGTAATCCCTTTGCTTTTGTTAATGAAGGAAATTCTATAACTTATTTCTTTGCTCCAAAGCCTGCTGTCGCTGACTCCGAAAAACGTTCAATTCCAATTGAATTCAAAAAAAATAATAATATTATTTCTGAAACTAAGTAATCCTTTTTCTTTTTTAAATTGTGAACGGGTTTTTTTTTTTTAGTTTTTTTCGGAGTCGGTGCATCGACTCCAGTTCAAACTCTAACTCCGGAGTCAGAGTCAAGCTAGCAACATCACTGTCAAAAAAATAAAAATTTTAGCAAGCTCAAAAATCTCAGCAAAGATATCCTTCTATCCTTCTCCCCCACATTCTTAATATAGATATCACCCTTATCAAATGCAAAATGCCACAGGGGGTAACTTTTATCAAATATATCCCCCACATCTTTATCCCCCTGTTTCAAATAATATAAGAGTTAATTATCCTGATACACAAGACATTTTTGGCATTGGTGCACCTAATTTAGGTAATCCCTTTGCTTTTGTTAATGAAGGAAATTCTATAACTTATTTCTTAAACTATAAATATTTAGAAATTTCGTAGTTAATAAAAAAATTTTTTTGTTAGAGAATTTTCTCACTTTTGAAAAACATTTTTTAAGAAAAATTGACATGTGAAAATCTGTTATTAGTGAAGTGGATTACTGTAATAATAATTGTCATTTTAATTTGTAAAAAAAATTCTGATTTTGTACAAAAGTCCCTTAGTAATTAAATTCTTGAGGTATTTTTCATTAAAAACGCAGATAGTTTTTTTCTGTAAGGAATAAACTCGTTTTCTTCTTATTTTTTGATTTGGTAGAAATTAGTTCTAGGTTTGTTTCTCAAAAAACTTTTACAGAATCCATTTGTCAAATGGCATTTGAATTTTCAAGACAACTAGAAAATCCATGTTATAACAGAAACTAAGCAATTTAAAACATCCCACTAATTACGTAATCCAAAAGAACATTTCATTTTTGATGAAAGAATTGATACAGTTGCTTCGTATAAAAATTATTTTCCTGTTTGTAACAAACAAACAAATCGTCTTCCAACAACTTGTGGACAAGTTAAGATTTTCCTACTGCTAAATTGGGCTTATATTTTGCCTAAAAAGTTTATTGACAAAAGAGAAGATAAAGGTTTATGCAATAAAAAATGACCGCACTTCGACGATTAAGTAAGGTATGAAAAATTTTGTTGAAAAAGTCTCTTCTTCTCATTGATGGACCCTAAGCGCCTAGTTTACAATAATCCCGAAACCATTTACAAAAGAATAGACAAAAAATTTTTTTTAAATATTAAATTTATTATACATTACAAATTCAGACAATACAGAAAGACAAACTTAAGGATTGTATTCAATTGGAAGATTCTTACGACGAACCATACCATCACCTTGGAACCATTCACGACGGAATGCTTTTGCAGCGCCATCAGGAGTATTGGTCCATTCAATGGTGATACGATCATTATTGGTATCTTCTTGACCAAATTGGAAGGAATCACATGAGACAGCCATAAGAACAGCTTCTTTAGGATCAAGGACACCACAAGCTGGATCAACTCCAAGACGTTTCATGTTGGTGGTTTTGATAGCCCATCCGATACGACGACCACCAGCATTGATAATCTGAAAAAAATAGACTTTATAAGTAAAAGAATGAGAAACGATAGAAAAGAAAACTTACTTTGATGTGATAAGTATGCTTATCATCATAAGGAGCATTGAAGACAATCTTGGTACCAGGTTGGGTATTGATATCACCAGGAGGAACTGAAGCCATGTTTGAGAGAGAGTTGAAGAGAGAGAAGAAGAAGAGTCAGAAGACTGATGACTTTTTGATTGTCGTCCATTTCTTATATACTTTTTTGAAGGTTCATTGTTTTTACGAAGATTATGTTAAAATGTATTCAATGTTAAATTAAAAATTTGCATCAATTTCACCATTCAGTAACTAGAGGACCAGTTTGTTCAACCTTCGGCTGAACAAACCAACAATCACTGTTTATTGGCAACTCTTTTTTAAAAAAAGTTTAAAATATTCGACTTTAAAGTTTGAGCCAAAGGATTTGGCTCAAATTATTAATGAGACTCATTGAAAGTTCTTTGCACGAAAGTTTAACATTGAAAACTTTAAAAAAATGAAAAAAATTATAGAAGGATTTTTTCTGCAAAAAATCTATGGTTACTTCAAATCCTTCTGCTACGGTTGATCCAGTTTCAATATGGGTACGATCTCAAATATTAGATTCTAAAGAACCGAACTTACCAAATGATCTTATTTCAAAAACAGAGTAAGGATAATCTTTTTTTAGAGCTATAAAGTTGAACATTTAATTAATTTTAGTGTTGCAACTCGATATGCTGGTCAAAGATCTGCACTGTGGACATCAATATCAGAAATGGCAGGCCCAAATCGACAAAAATTTATTTCAAGAATGGTTAAGAATTGGCCGTATGCAAAAGAGAGATATGCACTTATATTTCCAATGCATGCTGGACTTGTAAGTTCATGTTTGTGTGCAAATTTAATTGGTATGTTTGTATTTTCTCTTTTTTTATATTTCTTGCGTTTTTTAGCTGCCAGAATCAATTCCGATATATTTTTATATAATCCAAAAATCTCTTTCCTGCAATCTATTCGTCGATGCCCAAAATCTCCTTGGGTTTTTGCTATTTATACCACAGGAATAACATATTTTGCCTTTTATAATTTATTTTTTGAAAAAACTATCCTCGGTGAAGATGAACCATGTACTTCATGTACATTGTCAAGACTTTCTACACTTTTAATCGGAGCTGGAGTTTTATTTCCTGCCGTAACAACCCCTGCTCTTTCCCATTATATGGTTTGTTTTTATTCTTTGTTTTTCTTGAAGAAGTATCATTGGTGATTATTTAGCATGTAAGACATAATCCAGGTGTACCTGTTACCAAAAATTTGCTAGAATTTGTTACAATGCTTTTTGTAACATCGAAATCAACTTGGAGTCTTTTACCTAAATTAGCAGTTTGTCAACTTATTGTTGCAAGTGTTAGTACATACTCGCTATTATGGGGCCGTTCTCGGTATAATTTTTTAATAATTTTTGTTACATCATAATCAGCCTTTATCCATTGATTTTTAGAATTTTCAATACTGTTGCCATTGATCCTGATATTCTCACAGAAACTGTGATTTCAGCAGAAAAAGAAAAAACGGTTAAAGAAAAACTCAATTCTATTTTTTCAAAAGTTTCGTTTTTACGTTCCTTTTTGGATGATCCAACTGAAGCTCCACCAAAATATTAGTCATTTCTTTTATGAAGTACTTGTGCCTTATTGGAATTAGGTTTGTATCATTTATTATTAGCCATAGTTGTTTTTTTTTAATATATAAAGTTTTTATTCTACGGGTATACACGTAATTTTGACCTATTATTATTATTCGATGCAAAAATCTTTTCAAAACATATAAAACATTGACAAATTTGATACAAACATATACTTTTTGAGTCAATAATAATCATTAGTAATTAGTTAGTTCTAAAGATTAGTAGATATTTAGTTTGGCATCTGAATTTATTCCATATTTTGTTTTATTTTCATCAAAAAGGATTGTAAGTTGAGCACAATATTCTGCATGAAGTCGATCAATATCTTCTTGTGTTGGATTTTGATTTCTTTTTACAGGAATTGGTTTTCCAACTAAAATATTACAACAAAAATTTGAACAAAATGGAAAAAAGTTTTCAAGGATTACGGTAACTTTTGAATAAGACAACTTACCAACGGTATTGATGGGAGTTCTATACGGTAATAAACCAAATGAATAATTAAAAATTCCACGTCCCATAAATAACGGTGGAGAGAATCCAGCAATTTCTTTGAATTTTGATTGAAATTCACGTAATTTAGTTCCACGAGAATTTTTCATCTGACGAAATGTTGAAGTTTCTCCAAAATTATAAACTGGAACCAAATCCGACCTAAAAATTGCGTTTGTTAAAAGTGACATAGATTTAAAAATATTGACTTACCCAGTTTTTAAAGCCAATTTTACAAAACCTTTTCTTGAAGATAATTTGAGATCAAAGTTATCTGGATGAGAATCCAAAGCTTCTTCAGCTCCACCAAGAATGACGCAAACAGCTCTGCCCTTTTCTGCTTGAGTTAAAACATGTTCAATGCTTTGAGATGAAGAAGAAATTGTACCAGTCATTAAAACCATTTCTCGACGAATTGGAAATTGAAATTGTGTTGGAAGAGTTACCAATGAAGGTTTAACACCAGGAAAAATTTGACTCCATCCAGTTCCTTCTGTAGCAAAATTTGCAAATGAACTAATTCCAAGAATTCCATGTGGATGTGAACCAATAATATAATTTTGTTCAGGCAGCAAATCAGTAGTTTTATGAAGTTTAATGGGAAAATAATTTGCAAAATATTTCCATACAATTTGTCCACGAAACCATTCTTTTGGATATGCTCCACGAACATGTGAATTTCTGTCATAAACCATCCAACCTCCATATATTGCTACTAACCACCTATAGAAAAAATATCAATAAATGAATGAATAATGATTTAAAAAACATACCAATATGAAGTAAAAAATAAAAGATATAACGGTCCAATAACTGCTACAACTGGAGCCAAAATAAATACAAATACAAAATAGCAAACTGCTGTCGTTTGAATTCTTCGTTCAAGTGGAATATTTAAAGGAGCCCACAACATTTCTGAAGGTTCAGGTAAAAATTTTGTGTTTGTTGGTTCCTGAAAAATGGATGAAATTTAATAAAAATAAATTAAAAGAAACAAAAAATAATGAATAATCGAACTCGTAATTTCTCGGATAAAAGTGTAACTAATTCATTCCATTCAGCTTCAGCAGTTTTTAAATCATTTTTAACAACATTTGAAAGATAGCATTCTTCTTCTGATTGTTGTTGTTTTGAATCAAGGGCATTTATCGTTGCCATAATATTTTCTTTCTTCCTCTTCTTTTTCAAGTGAGTTTAACAGCAGCAGCAGCAGCAGAAAAGGAGAGCAAATGAGAGAGATGTGAAAACGAAAAAGATATACATAAATGTCTAGTTACAAAAAATTGATTTTAATTAAAAAAATTTGAATATCTTATTTATACATTTTTTATTGTCAAATGGCTTAGAATTCGAAAAGCAAAGCTCAAAAAGCAAAAAGCAAAAAGAAAAAAGGTTTTATAAAAAATGTTTATTGACTAAAAAATTTTTTGATTGAAAGTGTTGAAAAAAGATGAAAGCAACGTGTTTTAAAAACAGACAATACAAATATATGTAATTACAAATTTTATTTTAAAAAAAGGTTGAAAGCAGCTTTTAAAAGAATTTAATCCTTCGAAAATTACTAAACACTTTTAACTTAAAATAATTATTTCTTAAAAAGAGGTGTGACAAAATAAAATAAAATAAATTAAATTTTTTTATGTATGTAAAAAGTTGACAGCTGCTGCAAAATAAATTATGACATTTTCAATTTTTTAAAGCTACAATAAACCTCATTTTTAAAAAATAACATCAAAAAAAACTGTTTTTATCAACCCGTTCAACCAAAAAAAACTCAATAAAAAGCATCTCACTAATTTTTTGCCTACATTTTTATCAAAGCTGTTGAAACTTCTGTTTTTTAGAACAAAAAAAAATGAGAAGGAGGAGGCCAAAGGTCTCAAACACATGTATATATTGGGTTCTTTTTCTGATAACGATAACTCTAAAAAACCTTCAAAGTCTAAAAAACAAAAAAATGAGGTAATAAAGAAAAAAGGGAAATGTTTGGCCTTTTTAAAGGACCCTTTCAAACAAAGAAAATCAGCTTTCAAAAATCTTAGATCTTTATCGGACTTGAAAAAAATTATATACCGTTATTCGTTACGCTCCAAGTTTTTGAAAGAAGCTAAAGAAACAAGTTGTTCAATTAATTTTCCTTTCTTCCTTTTTTTGGGCCTTCTGATTCCAATAAAAAAAGTAACGGAATTACTTTTTTTGGTAAAAAAAAAGCGAGGGAGAAAAAAAAGTATATTTGAAAGAACTCAAAAAGCAGCAACACCGAAAAAAAGAAGATAGACGCTTTTTTTTCTCAACAATTAAAGATTGCTAAATTTTGGTTTCATCAGTACCAAAGTTTCTTCTCTCTTTTTGATAACACATTTTTGTATCATTCACCCCCAAGAAGAAAGATATTTTATATGGGAACACTTTTTTAAGGAAGGAGAAAAAAGGGGCAAAGGTTATTTTTGAATGCAATAAAAAAAATTGGGTATCGGGTAAAGGTCAGCCGCATCATCTGTGACAACAAAAAAATAGTTTCTTTTTAAAATGATGATGTAATAATACAATTTTAATATTCATTTATTTATTTATGTATGGCTAATAAATAAAGATTTTTAAATGTCAAATATATTATAAATATTAAATACATTTATTTTTTTGGGAAATACAAAAAAATATTAAATTTTAGAGATATATTTTTTTGTTTTAGAGGATTGCGCTACCGTAATTTGTAAGAAGCTTTTTTATTTTCCCAAAGAACAAATATGACAAATGTATGTACTTTTAAGATGATACAACATTTATATATTTTTGTAAGCACAAAAGATTTAATTAAAGAAAATATTTTCGGATAACACATAAAGGGATATATCCAAGATTAGCAGGTTTAAGATATTAGTAATTCGTATCACCTGTATATAACTTTTTTTTTGTTTAAAGCTAAAACATCCAAAACTTTTTACTTTATGATAAATTAAATTAAATCGAACACTAATCCATATGCCAATTTGTTCTGAAAGGATCACCAAAATATTCTCAACTTTTAAATACAAATTTAAATTAAAAAAGGAAGAAACAAAATACATTTTTATGAGACCCGTTTAAACACCTATATAAACTACTAATACATAATTGCGTCAATGTAAAAAGAAATATAAATGAAAATAAATACATATTACAGTAATCCAAAGAAATATTAATAGTATAAAAATTACAGTAATAAATATGTTTGATCAAAAATATTAATTATCCAAGAAAATTATTGATAAAGCCTTGTGCAACTTCCCCATTAATCATTGAATTCATTCCATCCATAACTGCTGTAGGATTTTGATCAATTATTCCACCAACTTCATCACATCGCTGAATTGAACGTTGCATATTCATTCCAATTTGAATTGAATTTATTATATCACATTCTGATACCGCACGTCTAAGCTGTCCACATTGTTCTCGTTCAGCAATCATTCGGCATGTTTCTTTACTGTAAAAAAATATATATACAAATAAATAAATAAATAAATGTAAAAGTGTAAATAAATATTTATTTATTGTTGAAAAGGATTAAATATCTTTTTAGATATTTGTGTTTCATATTTACTTTTAGTGATAATTAATTATCCAATTATCAGTTATATTGTTTTAAGATTTCAAGGTTATCACCGCTACTTTCATTGATTTTGTATGACTTTGTACTATCAAAAAATATTGAATTTTTCAAGGTTAAAAAAATGTTGCAAAAAATGGGTGTTTTTTTAGGTAAAAAAAAAAAGTAGCCAAAACAAAGAACAATCAAAAATGACTTTTGACCCATCATTATTATTGTGTTACTTTACAACAACCTCTCCACTCCCTAAACAACTTCTTTCAAAAGGAGCACGAAAAAAACGTATAAATGTAATAGAGTCATTTTTTGTGCAAAAAAAAAATAAAACAAAAGTTGTTGCTGTAATAATTATTGCAAAAAATATATATGTTTCTTCCATATTATCATTTGAATTATTATTATTTTAAACTGTAAAATATAAAATAATAATAAAAAAAACCGGATATTTGCCTTTTTTCCATCTAGTTTTTTTTCTCTTTCTCTCTCTTTCTTTTTCTACGCTATGTAATCCAAAAAAAGGGGATAAATAAAAAAAGTAAGAGAGAACAAACCTTGCCCGAAAAAGTGATGAAAGATTAATTCCGCCACCGGTCAAGCCATTTTCGACTTCTCTCCCCCATGCATCCCATGTTCGTTGTTCAGCATGTTTTACACAATTACCATATGCAATTTGCATAAATTCTGATACAAATGGTAGACATCCTTAATAAACATATATGGGATTATTAGGAGCTGCTGAAGAAAATGTATGTAACAACAAACCATCTCCACGTTTAACACCAAAATTTTCTCTTGCACCAGGAAGAAGTTGTCGAATATTTGGAATAATATTTCCATTTGAAGATCCCCGAGCAGCTTCATATCCGCCACTTCCTTGAGATGGTGGAGCAGAATCATAGCTATTTCCACCACCACCACCCCCGCCCCCACCACCAGCTCCACGAAGGAATGAACTTGCAAGTTTTAGCAATCCTTCACCGCCCTGTTGCATTACAGCTGGATTAAGGCCAGGTCCCAAGGGATTTGGATTACTTTTTGCTAAAAGTTCAGATCCTCCTCCAATAGCTTGTGGAAGGGGTTCCGCCGCTGTTGGAACACCTTTTGCGGTTGCAGGAAAGAGGGGAGAAGTTTTAAAAAGTGTTGGAGCTCCAAATTCTCTTGGTAATGATGAAACAGGTTTTGCAATAGTTTGAGTTTTTTCAATTGGTGGAGCAGATCGATCATTCATTAATCCCGCCATCCCCCCTCCAAGACCCATTCCCCCGCCATTCATTAAATTTGTAAATGATTGTCCAAGAAGTTCAGAAGGTGAAGCATTGGAGGAAATGGGCTTTGATTCAGGTCTTCCAGGTTTAGATCTTAAAAGAATCAATGTTTTTGTTTTTAGATAATTATTTGAAAGCTTACAAAAGTTCTTTATTACTTTCCATTGTTTGTGCTCCTAATCTCATTGCCAGCTGTGTGAGATCTGCGATATCCCGGGGATTTATAAGTCCCATTATTCCATTCTATAAAAATAATAAATAAATAAAAAGTAAAAATCACATATTTGAATAATCCCAAAAAAAAATTTAAAGAAGCTTAAGAGAGCGGAACGAGGTTAATCTCTTTTATCTCTTTCAAGTTTCCCCCTCCTTTTCTTTGATTTGCCTCATCCAGAAAAGAAAAAGAGAAACCATCAAAAGTTTTTAAGCCGCCATCAGAATTCTAGAAGATTGATTTTTAAGGGAAATCTCTTTCCTAAAAAATGGGGGGGGGGGAATATCCATTTTGCGCAACCTTTTTACAACAAATAAATTCCGTTTTCACTTTTTATCTTTTTTTTGGATAAAAAAAAAATTAAAGTGTGAAATGTCAAAAAAAGTTTAAACAATTTTAATCTTTTTTTTTCGAATATTACGGATATCAAATTTTAAAAAGTTGGATAATTTTAACAAAAAAAAACAACGGATGTTGCGTTAAAAAAGTTGTTACTCTAAAGTTTGCTCAAATTTTGAGTAACAACTTTCTTACAGTAAAAAAAATACATAAAATAAATTACGGTTTGTCAAAACAAAACTTTTTTAAAATACATTTTTGTTATTAATAAAATGTTATATCTCAAATTCTAAGCTTCGAAAACAGAAGACACGAATTTGTTGGTTTTAATCAAATCTATTTAAAAAAATTTAAATATTTGGTTGTTTATAGTTACATCAATCAAAAACTTACTTGACCATTAACAGTTGATAAATAAAAGATAGATAAAATAGCCAAAGATTGCCAAAAAGTAAAATCTGCCATAATTTATTAAAAACTGGCGAAATATAAAGAAATTAAAATAACACTTTTTTTTAGCCCGGTTTCATACGTTTCTGTTTTTTTTTCAAAATAAAATCTTAAAAATAGAGTAAAAACAATTAAAGCAAAAGTATAAAAACGAGTTAATGAAAAAAGAACATCGCCAAAAAAAAATTTAATTTCACGAACGGGAATAAAAAAAAGAAGTGACAAATGTGATGGTTTAAATCAGATGATCGAGAAAGAAAGAAAGTAAGCAGCATAAAAAAAAGGGATCACCAAAAGTAGCTGCAATTTATTTTTTTCGACAAAAAAAAATAAACGAAAGAAGCAGGAATCACAAAAAAAAAGAAGGAAGAAACTTTTTCATGCGTGCTCGAAAAATAAAAATTGAAAGTGACCATTTTTGGGGAAGAAAAAGGGATTGAAAAAAAAAATATAATGGAAGAATCAAGGATGCCTGCGGCAGCAGCAGCAGCAGAAAATAAGCAAGCAGGCAGAGCAGGGTAAACTGACAGGAAAAAAGAGTGGTTTTTGAAAAAAAGGGGGATATCGAAAAAAATGGATGGATATATATATATATATGGATAAATGATGAGGCGGATTCAATGGTTGTCAAAAAATATCATATAATTTTTTGACAAGAATCAATGCTGTTTTTAGAAGGGCAGAGAGAGAAAAAAAAAGATGTTGTCCAATGATGAAACAAGAATGACCACATTCTATTATTCTGTATGGGTTGGAATGTCTGCGGATGATGAATCATTCGAGAAGCCGGCTTCTGTTTTAGATATTTTAGAAGTTTAAAAAATGCCTAATGGCATTAATTAATGACGTCAACTTTGATGTCATTTAACGACAAAAAGTTATCATTTTATTCAACACGTTTTCCCTGTAACAAACATATTTTATTGTTATCATTGATTACAGTAATCAATTGTGGCAACAATGCTAAATAGTTGCAATTAGAATTTCATAAAATCTACATTAATAATATGCAAATGTGATCAGAGATTAATGAATGCAATTATCAAAGCTTTTTGGCTCTGTATTGAGATCAATAAAAAAAAGTTTCACATTTTTAAAACGCCATAAAAAAATTCTTTTTTAAATAAACAAATTTCTCAAACTATTAAAATTTGATTACAAAAAATCAGCACTTTCAGGATTTTGACTGATTTTTTGACCTTATTGCCTGGGGCAATGTCGCGGATATCTCTTTTTTTAAATAAATTTAAAAGTTCAAGGGAAAAATTTAAAGGACTCTTTTGTGCCTTTCGAAAAAGAAAAAACAAGTTTTTGAAATATTTCCGGAAATATATTAAAAAATAAAATAGACAAATCTTTTATTCCAGTTTAATATAAAAATTTGTAAAAAAAATTTAAATTTAAAAATGGCATAAAAGTTTTTTTTTTTTTTAAAAGTGTCAGCAAAAAACAATTTTTGAAAATGAATGACTTTTTTCTGCATTCCAAGAATCTGCAAAATATTTTTTGCTAAAACTTTTTTATTGTTGTAAATGTTTTTAATATTTTTATACAAACATTTACAACATTTATATTCAATTTGGTTATATGGTTATGTATAACCAATTTATGCAAATATTATTATAATTGTTTAAATTGTATTTCATCAAAGTGCCGATAGACACTTAGATAAATTTTTTTGATGTATTTTTTTTGGGTATTTTTACCAAAAAGATATCAGAATTGTTGCATTTTTTCAAAAATGATGTATAGTATGAATTACCGTAACCAAAAAAATAGTTGTTTTTTTTGTTGTATTTGGAAATAATTAAACGACACCTTTTTAAAACTATCCTTTGATGAGCAAACGAAAGTCTCTTGAAAGACATAAAATTTGAAAAAAGCACATCTTTTATTCCAGTTTAAAATTTGTAAAAAAAATACAAATATGGCATAAAAGTTTTTTATTGACTTGTATTTTGATCAGATGAATCTTCTTCACTATTTCCAGAATCATTTGAAACTCCAAAAGATTTAACATATCTTTTCTTTGGCGGCTTTTCTCTTTCAGAACTCATGGATTTCTTTGCGCGTTCTTGAGCATCAAAAAGTGTGGGAGTAAATGGAAGAGTTGGCCTACAAAAAAGAGATTTCATCATGCTGATTATAAAATATAATTTTACCGAGAAAGATGTGTATGTTCTCCATCAGGCCCTAAATAAATTCCATGAACTGAGCAAGGCATTCCAGAACGTTCAATATCAAGAAGTTGAGTCTTTGAATCCCAATTTCCATCTGCTGCCATACATACTGTTGCGGCATGCCCAATTATCAAAACACATTCAAAAACATTTTCATCAACAATTTTTGAAAAAAAATCAAGTTTTCGTTGCAAAAAATCTCGAGGACTTTCTTCTTGTAAAATTTCAGATTCTTTTAAAAATTCTTGATATTCAAGATCAATATTATAACCAAGTTTTGAGTACTGTAAAAATGATGCAATAATGGGATAAAGTGATTTGCGAAAGGGAATTTTGAGAGATGAGGAATGGGGGGTGGGGAATGTGAGAAATTTTTGGCAATACAATATACTATTTTGTGCCCAAAATGGATTACTTTTTATCCCCAATGTTTTATTATTTTTTATCAGAAAGAGTTTTGAATTTGAATGGGGCCGGGCACGGCCTAAGCTATTTTTGAGGGCTGGGGCCGGGCCGGGGGCCTTAAAAATTCTGCCACCGTGCATCCTTATCCCCGACCTCGATTTGGTCTAAGAATGACAAATTAGCCTTTTTTTCATACTTTTTTGCCATTTTACTAAAATTGTTTGCAAACTAATAGGAAAGAAGCAGCTAACAGTAACACATTTCAATTCTACGAAATAAAAATATTCTTTTATAGAATCTTGGAGAAGTATTTGTGAATGCAAACGGTCTGCTGCTATTTTTTTCCTGTGAACTATTAGCAAAGCTAACGGTCAGAGTTCTGCAAAATTAAAAACAAAAATGTTTTGTAAACGTTTTGTCGCTTTAAAATTATATTAAAAATTCGGGATTATTTCATAAATTTTTTTGAATGTTTTTTTCAATCAAAGCTATCCATCGATCAATTAAATGTAAAAAAAAAGTACAGTGATGACAAACCAAAAACGCGGAAATTTAAAGTGCCAAAAAAGTATAATTTTTAGGGTTTGCTTTTGATACCCAATTAATGGTTTAAACTATATTTGCTGTTAAAACTCATACGCCTCTTTTGTTAGTGAAAACCTTCTCCCAAATTACCTTGTCCCCAAAATAATGAAAATTGGTTTTGAAACAAAAAGTCTATAAGTAAAACTTACATATTCTTTAGATTCCCAATGTTGAGGGCCATCATAAGATTTAATAAATCCTCTCCAATTTGCTAATGCAGGTTCAATTCGAATTGGAACTTGTTTCTTTTTAGATGCCAGGGATACGGTATTTGCAGTCTGAACGGAAGCCATTTCAGGTGCACAATAAATAATTTTAAATGGAAGTTTATTTCTTAAAATTCCCATTGCCGTCATTGATGCAGCAACTTTTCCATGTTCGGTAAGTGGTGGATCAAGTTTATAACGAGATTCAGGACGTCTAAAAAATGTGTTTTTGTTGAAAGACCTGCAGAGCAATGTGCGATTAATGGGGGGGGGGGGAGATCCTCATATTTGGATAAATTAAACTTTTTATTTCCTTTTCAGACATATTGTTTCAATTTTAGTATTTCAAGTTAAATCCAAATTATCAGTTTTGATGCAGGTCGGATAAAACTTGCCCAGAATGTACTAATATGATTATATTTGATAACGCAAGAATTTTCATAACATTTTTTAGAAGATAAGAATTTCTAACGATCTTGTAGATAGTTAAAAATTCATACAAAAAGAGCTGATTCTGATCCCCTTATCTTTTTCTTCAAGGAGATTCGTTAGTTAGTTAGTTGATGCATTGCAAAATTGCAAAAAGTTTTTGGCGTCCGCTAAAAATGCGGGAAAGCTTTTGAATTTTCAAAAATGAAAATTTGGCAATGCATTAACATATAAAAATTGCTTTAAATTAAGACCTGTTTTTTTGTAATTTGCTTTTACAGTAATTTTCCCGTATAAAAAAATAATTGAAACGGAATTGCAAAAAATTTTACAATTTTTTTTCTGCCTGCAAAAACCCTTTTTCTATAGCACACTTTAACAGGCTGAACGCATTGAAAATATTAGTTGTTAAATACAGTGGGGTTTTGTTTTGTTTTATTTGAAAGAAATACCAAATGAAAAAACTTTGAAAAAAATTACAAATTTGGTATCGCATTTTACTATAATTTGGAACCATGATATTGTAATAAAAATATTAGTTATATTAAATGTTTTAAAAAAGAGATTTAATATGTAAATTATATAATTAATTTTTTTATGAAACATGAGCCTTTTTTTTCTTTTTGCAAAAGTGACCAAAAAAATTAAAGAAAAGCGTAGCGCTGTGAAAGACAAATTTAAAAGTTTTACCGTGGAATTGCTAATGGCATATTTAAATCATATGGACGATATCGACGATGCCCTGGTGTACCATATAATGCAAAATTAATCCATTCCGGAAATATATCTGTCATTGATTCCGCGGTTGTCATTGTAACAAGAAATTGTGATTTTCGCTTTGAATTTGGTGTTGAATTATTTCTTCGCCATACATTTTGTGTTAATGTTACAGAGGTTACAGAATTACTAAAAATAATTATATAAAAATTTAAAAGATAAAAACACCTTACTTGCTGCTGTTTGATGTTTGATCATCTTGAACAAGGCTAGTTACAAATCGCATCGTTGTATCTGTAACACTTGGAACTTCATGCACAGGATTTGCACCAGCAGCTTGCTTCTAAAAAATTGTTCTTTTTGTTAACAACAATGTGTACTTTTGCTACAGCTTTATCAGATTAGTAACTAATAAACGAATCGATTTCAACGGTGCTGCATTATTAATTTTGTAATTTCAAAAGTGATTGTTTTTTACCTTGTTAGGATTGAGTAATGTTTGGGATGCTTTAAATTGTGCAATTTCGGGTTTTTTATTTTCATCATTTTCTTGTTGTCGAGGAAATTCAAATGGATTCTGTAAATTTTGAAATAAAACAAATAATTTTCAAAAACTCTGCTAAAAAAATTACTTGAATGATTGAAGATGGACCAGAAAAAACAGTTTTCCATTTTTTAATCAAACTAGATTTTTCGCTACGCTCTTTTAAGCCTTCTTTTTCAGCAGTGCCTTCTGAATCCGTTGTAGCTTCATTTGAATTTTCATAAGCTTCAATATGAAGTGAAAGGGTGCTATTATTAATGTTGGAATTTTTGGCTTTTTTAATTTCATCTTTTTCTCCAAAATCAACATTGAAGGAATCAGATGTTAAATATTTGTTGGTTTTATTCCATGAATTTAAGGCTTGTTTTGCTTTTGAATCAGCAACATTGGTTTCAAAATCTGATAATTTCGAAATGGCTGCAATCCTTTTAAATTAATTAACCGTAATAAGAATTTAACTTTTTTAAAAAATGAAAACATTTCATTCTTTAATAGTTTTATCGAAGATAATTAAGTTTTTGACTTTTTCTAATATAATTAATTCATTAAAAATAATCATAAAAATTAGGATTGCATCCTTTCAATTCTACCGTATTTTTGAAATTTTCTGTTATCAATTGTTGCAACATTTTTTAAGCATAAATTTTTTTCATTTAATACAAAATGATGATTTTGGTTATTTAAATTGAGACAATTATATTGAGCAGCAGATGAATTCTCAGCAGATTGTTTATTTTTAAAAGGTAAACAATAATTTTCTGTTGCCATCTAAAAATGTTTATTCAAATATTATTTATAATAAAATACTTTAACATATATGAATAAATACAAAAAATTGGAGTACAAGGTTCCTTAACGTTCAACAAACTATTAATTTCTCAACAATTTTAATGAGTTTTTCGCATTTTTTTTAGTGAAAATAAGCTTTAAAATTTAAATTCCAGTATAAAAACGAATAAAAATAGCAATCATTTTCGGATTATAGAAACAACGGCAAAAACCTCTTGCTGCAAGGGGTACTATGAATAAAATTGCCCTAAAATAAAATCCGGCGATTGAAATGGATTAAACAAAGTAGCGATAAATGTTTTGGCAAGAATTGTTGTTAAGCCCTAACAAACAAAGCCACCGCCACCGCCACCGCCACTCTCGATTCCCGGCAAAATGCTTGTGATTTTTTCAAAAATGGCGCCAACGGAATCGGTAACGGTGACGCCATTTTGTGATAACATCAACAATAACGCCTCCGCAACCGGTGGCACCAAAACACTGAAATCGAAAAAAATGCACGGATTTTTGCATGGATAAAAATGTCGAAAAAAAGATTTTATCTCTTTTCGAAATTTTAATACGACAGATATAACTATTTTTTCTGTCTATGACAAAACGCAAATAATAATATTACAGATGAAATTTCCAAAATGAAGCTTTTAAATATACGGATTGTTTTGTCTCAAAAAAATGATGCAATTTAAAGCAATTTCTTATCATCAATACAGATAAAAAACAATTTTTAAAAAGATAGACAAAAATCTGTTGATCAAAAAATCAAAACAGCGGTGTTTTTCATCTATTTTTTTATGATCATGAACAAAAAAAGGGATGTTGCATCATTCTTATTTTTAACAACATTTTACACACGAACGACCATCGATCAAAACATTTTCACACTAGAATGTTTTCTGTTTAATCAAAATTTATATATTTACTGGTACATTGATTAAATAAATACATGTTTATAATTTTCTTAAAACGCACTCTGGCTGAAAAAAATGGTCCTCCATACAAATGCTGACACCGTCAAAAATAGATCTTTCTGAAACTTTACCCATGTTTTTGACTGTGCTTAACAAGATAGAACCCAAAGCCTTTTTGGCCAAAAGTGCCGTTTTGGCACTCTTTTGTGCCTTTGAAGTTGAAAATGGCATATTTAAAAATATTAAATATAAATAATTCTGAATTAGCTTATACAACATTAATTATAACCGATGATAAGTGTTTTTTCTGCTCCACTTTTTTTGCTTTTAAATTAAAATTTGTGAAGTTTTTACGGTGATTTTTTTATCTGGTAAAACGCTATTTCACCTGTTGAATATAACAAAAACCTTATAATTTTTTGATCGTGTTTAGCATGTTAAAATGTGTTAGAAGGGTTTTTGTAGAAAAAAAAATTGTTAAATTATTTAAAATCCATTTTGATTATTTAAGACGCGGATATAAAAAAAGTTTTTACAACGGTTGTAAATTTTTCATAAAAATAGTAGGGAAAAAAGAGAGACACTTTTTCACAAAACGCCAATATTTTTGCAAGCGCCAAAACTTATTTCATATCCGCGTCTCATTTTATGTACCGTTGGACCCTGGAATTGCCAATGGCATATTTAAATCATATGGACGATATCGACGATGCCCTGGTGTACCATATAATGCAAAATTAATCCATTCCGGAAATATATCTGTCATTGATTCCGCGGTTGTCATTGTAACAAGAAATTGTGATTTTCGCTTTGAATTTGGTGTTGAATTATTTCTTCGCCATACATTTTGTGTTAAAGTTACAGAGGTTACAGAATTAATAAAAATAATTATACAAAAATTTAAAAGATAAAAACACCTTACTTGCTGCTGTTTGATGATAAAAGTGTTTGATCATCTTGAACAAGACTAGTTACAAATCGCATGGTTGTATCTGTAACACTTGGAACTTCATGCACTGGATTTGCAAAATAATAAAATGACACTTTGTTTCAAAAAAAATTTTTGAATTTGTTTGTTGATATAGCTTCAAATCACCGACCCGGGTAACTTCGATGTTATTGTGAATAGACGAAATGAAAAAAAAAACTATTTCGACCCATCTCAAGGTCACCAATAAGCAACCAAAAAAGTGAAGGGAAATTGGGCTGGAAAGATGAGGAAGTTTTTTACATTGACAGCGTTGAACACAAATAATTAGAGAAAATTTTTGAATTAGCGCTCGTGTCAAGCGTGCCAAGAGTTTTCAGGGACTTTTTACGATCGGACAACAGTTCAACGGCTTTTTCAATAATTTGTCATCGTTGTTGCTCTTTTTTCTTTAATCGCAAACGCAAAAACTTTTTAAATATCTTTTTATATGTTAATATATTGATAATTTTTTTTGTTATGTTTCTCTAAAATGATGGCGTCTTATTTTTAAACGGACTTATTGTTTAATAATTATTTTTTTTCTTCATTGTTCTCTCTCTCTTAATCATATATTCGGGGCATTATTATGATGTTGAATTAAAGCATACTTTTTTATATAAGCTTTTTGATCATTGTTTTTTTTGTTTTGTTGATAAGCATTTAGTTGACATCATTGTGAATATTTGCTGGATTTGTTTGTGTGATTTGAACCTCCTTTGACTTCGCTTTAGGGCTGACTTTTTTTTCCTTCGTTTTTTTGTTGCTTTTTTAAAATTAAAGGGTTGATACATCTCTTTCATTCTCATATTTACTACATCCAGCTCTATTTTCAGTATTCAACCTTTTGTTTAAATTTTCATGTTTCTAACTTTATTTTAGTTCTTAATTTTCTGTTTGTCATCAACAATTCATGCATTAACTTTTTCATTCTTCTTTGGATATCTCCTTTGATGCATCGTAAGTTTCCCAAATGGATGCCTCAGGAACTAACCACTATTCACTTCATTATCCTCATTGTTTTATCTATATTTTAATACTAAACACAGATACTTTTTGTCCTATTTGTAAAACACAAATGAACCATCATCATTTATTAATAGGGAGTAAACATTATTTTCAAATGCATGTTTGGATACATTTTGACATGTGGAAAAATTTCCGAATTCAGAATTATTATTTGAGGTCAAAAGATGAATTAAAATATTTTGCTGAAAAGGTTTGGTTTAAAAATAATTGGTATGATAATATAGTATCTATAATGTTTACTCCATGTTCAAGGTGTGTTAATTTCGGTAATTGTGCACATGTGATCGTCTTCAACTGTTTTGTTTTGAAAAATATTTTATTGTTGTCGTACTGCTTGCTAGCTTTCATGTTTGTTTTTTAGTCCTATTGATATTTCTTATTTCTTAGGAGCTTAAATGCCGATTGCTGATGCACGTCTAAGAATTTTTTAAATTTGTAAATCATTTGTTGAAAGTTTTTCATTGATCCGTTTAAATCAAATCACAATTATTAAAAAGACTCGCGGAAATGGTGTTGCTCTTAATATTTTTTGTACAAAAGGGGTTTCATATTAATTTTTACTTCAATTTTTGATAAAGTCTTTATATACCCAAATGTATGATTATATCAACTTTTTTTCGTTTCAGCATATGCACATAGCTGTAACACCTCTCTCTCTTGAACTTGGATTACTTGAACAAAACGTTGAACGTAATCAACAATTCAAAATTGTAAACAAATCTGGCAAGACTTATCATATCCGTCTGACTTTTGACCAAAGTTTTTTTAACGTTACCCCGATATCCGTTGTTCGGAATCAAGAATTTGAAACTCACATCCACGGTGGAAAAACTTTGGTAATAAGGAATTCTTGGAATTAGTTCATTTGCAAATTTTGCTACAGAAGGAACTGGATGGAGTCAAATATTTCCTGGTGTTAAACCTTCATTGGTAACTCTTCCAACACAATTTCAATTTCCAATTCGTCGAGAAATGGTTTTAATGACTGGTACAATTTCTTCTTCATCTCAAAGCATTGAACATGTTTTAACTCAAGCAGAAAAGGGTAGAGCTGTTTGCGTCATTCTTGGTGGAGCTGAAGAAGCTTTGGATTCTCATCCAGATAACTTTGATCTCAAATTATCTTCAAGAAAAGGTTTTGTAAAATTGGCTTTAAAAACTGGGTAAGTCAATATTTTTAAATCTATTTCACTTTTAACAAACGCAATTTTTAGGTCGGATTTGGTTCCAGTTTATAATTTTGGAGAAACTTCAACATTTCGTCAGATGAAAAATTCTCGTGGAACAAAATTGCGTGAATTTCAATCAAAATTCAAAGAAATTGCTGGATTCTCTCCACCATTATTTATGGGACGTGGAATTTTTAATTATTCATTTGGTTTATTACCGTATAGAACTCCCATCAATACCGTTAGTAAGTTGTCTTATTCAAAAGTTACCGTAATCCTTGAAAACTTTTTTCCATTTTGTTCAAATTTTTGTAATATTTTAGTTGGAAAACCAATTCCTGTAAAAAGAAATCAAAATCCAACACAAGACGATATTGATCGACTTCATGCAGAATATTGTGCACAACTTACAATCCTTTTTGATGAAAATAAAACAAAATATGGAATAAATTCAGATGCCAAACTAAATGTCTACTAATCTTTAGAACTAACTAACTACTAATGATTATTATTGCCTCAAAAAGTATATGTTTGTATCAAATTTGTCAATGTTTTATATGTTTTGAAAATATTTTTGCATCGAATAATAAAAGTTTTATTTATTTAAAGTAAGTTGTTGTCTGAGGCAGGAAGGAGGCAAAACCTTATGATCTTTTTCGAAAAGTCGCCGCCGGAGGCGCCGCTAACACTGGCGGCACAAATATACTGGTCGTTGGGCACAATACGCGTTTACTTTTATGTTTTTAAAATGGGGAGCTTCAATTCTAACAAATTTTTGGGCAAACTTTACCAAAAAAGTGCAAAGAATAAGAATGCAAAAATGCGTGTTTTATCAAAGTACTTAATGAATTTAAATCCCTTTAAAAAGTATCTTCCCGATATATATATGTTATGTCAAATTTTGTCCATTTTTTTTTCAAAAACCAATATCAGCTTTTGACAAGTAGGGTTTCAATTTGAGCTTACAACTTTTAAGCCCCACCTTTTTAATTCATTTACCACGCCGCGGGTATTCTTTCTATTATTAGATGTAATAGAAAATCCAAAATTCATGTCATATTTGATAACAAAATTATGGTATTTTGATTATTGTCGTATTACTTTAAATGAACAAATTCTAAGTGTCCAAGAATGCAAAACTTTAGCAGCAGGATTACAATCTTTTACCATATGTGATGTTACCGTAATAGATTCAGAAGGCAATGCCCTTCCATGTGAAGATATTTTAAAGTTATCCCCAAATATTATTTCATTTTATTTGTAAGTTTTATTCTTTTATTTTCATTAATCAAAATTACTTTTAAGTACTCCTATTAAAAGCAAATTAAGGTATACATCAAAAACGGCGCAAGTTTTGTCCGAGCTTGAAAGGCCCGTAAAATTTCATTCGCTTATTCTATCTAATTTACCGGCAACATTTGATCCGATTTTATTTTCAACATTTATTAAAGCAAGTTTAACAAACGTTTATTACTGCCCCCCCTCCCTCAAAATTAGATAAAACATCATTTTTAGAAGAATTTCAACAGTGAAACAGAATCCTCTGTAACAATGGTATTTGAAGATGATGTCACAGAAGAAGAAATAGAAAACTTTGAAAAAATAGTTACAATGCCCTTTGAATCACCAGAATACAAGAAATTGTATTTGAATATTAATTAAAAGTGTCAGCAAAAAACTATTTTTGAAAATGAATGACTTTTTTCTCTGCATTCCAAGAATCTGTAAAATATTTTTTGCTAAAATATTTATTTATTTTTTTCATTGTTGTAAATGATGTTTTTGATATTTTTATAACCTAAATCATAAATATTAAAATAAATATTTATGCATATAAAACGATAAATGTTCGAATAGAAAAAAGCAAAATTTCTGAAAAAAGTTCCCGTCCGTTCCGTTCCAATTCTTACAAAATTTTTTAAAAATTAATAAAACCCATTTTTTCACACTCAATAATGTTTCTTTGCTATATTATTAGAAGCAAGAAGTGTTCTATTAATAATAAAATAGCAAATTTAACAATAAAAATTCGATTTTTAAAATTTTCCCAATCGAAAAGTTGTAATTTAACCTTAATTTTTAAGAAAAAAAGCAAAAAAATGAGGAGGAACAGACAAGGCCGTACCAAGGATTGATTTTTTTTTTGGGGGGGGGGAGAACAAAAATTTTTTTTCCAAAATACTAATTTTTTTTCTTTCAATTTTTTGCGTCGAATTGAACTGTTTTTTGCTATAAAAATTTTTTTAAAATTTCATTTAGGGGTTGGTTGACCTTTTTGTTCTTCTAGGCTTTCTTTTTTTCTCATTGATTTTGGTTTTCTGAAAAAAAATACCTTAACTTTTTCGACCTTTTTTTTTGGAAAATTGTATGTTTTTTAAAACCGTCATTTATTATTATTTCATCATTCTTATGTTAAAACTGAAAATAAATTTGCACTGTTTTTTCCAACGACTCGAAATTCTGGAGTTTTCTTTTTCTTTAAACCATAAAATTCAAGATATCGTTGTCGAAATGTGGAGCTAAAAAAGATAACATTTTTTCTATTAATTTTTCAGTGTTAAAAATAGAGTTCATCATTTCCCTTTCCCAGGCGATTTCCCGGGAAATTTCCCGATTTTTGCGGGAAATGACTTCCATTTCTCAAAAATTTTTGCATAGAAACAGAAATTTTTTATGTTAAATGTATTTAAAAATAGAAATTTCAGCTTTTAAAGGGGGAGACCCATTTCGAACAATTTTTTTGCTGCAATTTTCTTGATGATCTCGACGCGAATCATGGAATGCATTGAATTGCAACTTTATTTATTTCTTACACATCCATTTTTTTCAAGCAAGAAAAAAATGAAGTGCATTTCAATGCATTCCCTGATTCGCGTCGAGATCATCAAGAAAATTGCAGCAAAAAAATTGTTCGAAATGGGTCTCCCCCTTTAAAATAGTTTAAGAGTCTTTTAAATGTTTTAATTAAATGTTAAATTCTGAAAATAGATATTTTTAGTTTTTTTTTACTTTAGGGGGCAAATATTTTTTTTACTATAAATTTGCATAAAAAACAGTGAGTTTGAATAGAAAATTCAAAAGGGGGGGAGGGGCGTGGGTGGGTTGAATGAACGGTTGCTTTTTATATTTGCCCACTAAAGTAAAGAAGTACCTTTTTTGACATCGTAAAATTGCCCAAATCAAAATTCCCAGGAAATTCCCGCCTTTTTTACGATTTCCCGGGAAATGACCAACCCTAGTTAAAAGTTATAAAGAAATTTTTTTTTACAAAATACAGTATGACTTTTTACAGTTTTGCAAAAAAAGGGTTAAAATTGAATTCCTTCCAAAAAAGATCTTACCAAACAATAAAAAGAATAATAATGCTTGAATAATGAAAAAGAAAATAAAGGATATTTGAAAAAGATTTAATCATTGTAAAAATTCCTGGTTGAAAATACCCCGAATGAATTACAGCTTCTGCGCCTTGAATAAAAGCGTAAAGCGTTAAAAGGCTTGAACTGTAGATGGAATGTGCCAACATTCGTCTTTCAACTTTTATGGCATTATTTAAGGATGGCATTTTAGCAAAAGTTAAAATTCCGGTAAAAAGTGAAAAAATTGCTTGAATTACATTTGTTAAAGATGAAAATTGACGAGAAGAAAGTAACACTTCTTCGCAGCCATTTTCCCACATATTTAATTTGCATTTAAGATTGCAAAAAAATGTGTATCCATTTATCAATAACGGATAAAGGATAAGAAGAAGAGATATAATTTTGATAGCGTTACGGGACCATATCTGAAAAAAACGAAACAAATTTTAATAATTCTACAGTAATCAAAAAGTTATTCAATTAAGTTCTGACGTTTTTGATATAACTTTTAAATGTTGGTATAATAACATATAACAAAATACAGTAATTTTCAAACTATTTAGTTAATTTGATGTTTTTTGTGGCAAAATTTACCAAATATTTTTCACAAATGTTAATTAAATCGTGTTATTTTCGTATATTTTTCATTAAAAAACCAAAAGCAATTTTCACCAAAAATTTAATTAAAACAAACCTTAGAATGCCGTAATGGAAATAATAATGCCGTAAATCTATTAAATGCCAAAATAGCATTCCAGAATCCAACAAAAAGCGTGGAATACCAAAATAAAATATTATCAAAATAATAAAAAAATAAATTTGAATAATTAAAGCATGAAAAATTTATAAACCATATTAAAGCCGTAATAAAATCAATAATTAAACCCAATAAATAAAGACAAAAATATGCAGATTTAAGATATTTTACTTTTTTTGAGATTGAATAAAATAAAAATATTATTACTGTAAATTCTAACAATGCTCCAATGAAATTACTGTAGGTTGTAATGTAGGTTAAAATATTTGCAAAAGTTTCGATGAAAGTTGTTGGAATTGATGGTGACATTTTTAAAATATTATTTGTGCTACATAAAAAGTGATATTTAAATACGGGCAATTCAGATGAACAAAAATTTTCCATTGATTCTGAAAATAATAAATTAGCAAAAGATTTTTGAAGCCTAAATTCAAAAGGCCAAAAATGAATGGTAGCTTAATTTTTTAAAACATTTTTAAAATGAACAAAATCATAAAAAAGCAGCTGAATGAGTTTTAAATTTAAAATTCATCAAAATAAAAGAGTAAAAAATGGCATTGAAATGAAACATAATGTTTAATTCAAAAAATATTTCAAAAAGCTCAAAACTCATATTTTTTTATCACACTAATACAAGGCCGTATACGGGCTCATTTTGGGGCCAAAATTGTCCGGTAGGGGCGCCATCTTAAAATTAGATAAAACACACCTAAAAACCATAAAAAATGATATTAGGGGTTTTCATATCATATTTTGGGGTTGTCAGGTCCAAAAAACGAAATTTGCATAAAATGCCGTTTTTTGGCACTGTTTCACCTGAGAAATGGAAACTAGGTCAGTTAAACACAATCAAATCTCTGAGTTTTGTTCGAAATATTGTTGGCTACAAGAAAATATGTAAAGATTTGGTTAAATCTCAAAAATAAAAAAAATCCATCCGGCCGACTAAAGTGTCCATTTTACCTATAGATATAGTACAAGTCCAAAATTTTTGGGTTCCCGATAAGATATACTCAAAAGCTCGTGTAATTTTTTCCATATGGTTGTTACAATCAAAGAAAACCAACAGGAATTATCTGGATATCTGTTTTGCATGAGTTCTCTCCTTTCAACGATGTTGGGGTATAAACAACGGAAATTTTCAAATACCTGGCAAATGAGAAATATTCACCCGGCAATAAAAAGCTCGTGTAATTTTTTTATAAATAACCTAGTGATCATTTAAAAATAAAAAGAGTGCTTCTATCTTATCTGGAAGACACGATCTCTCCTTTTTAGTTCAAAATACGCCTGTAAAAGCCACCAAGAGCAAAAGCTACAATTAGAAATGAGTTTAAACGCCAGAAAATGCTTTAATTAAACTCCCTGACCTCGATTTATATATATCCAATCGTATCAAAGTCGAAGATAAGCACAAAAAATTTTTTTTCTTGACGATAATTTTTTCACAATACCCCCAACATCATTGAAATGATATATCTTCAATATTTGATTGTATTGTATCATTAAAATGGTTTTTATAGTGTTATTATATTATTTCGGACATATTTTGATGATTTTAAAGCAAAAATATTTTTATTATTTTTGTCTTGGTCCCCCCTGTGAAAAATATCGAAAATTCCGAAATTTCGATTTTCGGGCCCGACATCTCCCAAATCATTTTTTAATGATTTTAGGGTGGTTTGGGAGTAAAACTAACCATATCCCATCCCTTAAACTCAAAATCCGTCTCTACCGAACACCCAATGAGCCCGTGCGCGCACGGGCTCTTTGGGTGTTTGGGGGGGGGGGGGGGGGGGGGGGGGAGGGGGAACAGCGATTTGAGGGGGGCCTTTGATCTTTTGCCGCCGTCAACGCGAAGCGGCAAAAGATCAAAAAAAATTCCTCAATTTTGGAGGGGTTCAGAACCCGAATCCCCCCTGAATACGCCCTTGCACCAATAAATATTTGAGTAATTGAAAAAAAAAATAAATTTAAATTTTACAACTTTTAAAAATACTTTTTTACAGCTTTCTACTTTCTACCGTATTCTCCTCCAAAATATTTTTTTGTAGTTTAAATTTGTAATTGTAAATCCTAGTTTTTTTTTTGGATTCTTTGATACAATTTTTAAAAAAAATAATAGTAAAAGGTTATTTTTTTACTTTTTCTAATTTATTAAAAGAAATAATAATATTATTAATGCAAAAAAGAATAAAGCCACCACGTTTGTGAGTGTAAATGGGTGCAAGATATTAACAAAATGCCAAAGCCGCTTTTTTGACATTTTGATTCGGAAGGATAACCAGATTATAATTATCCGCCCAAAAATTCAAAACTTCAAAAATTTAATCAGCTTTCAAAGTTTTGAATGATGTTAATCGGAAAAGATCGAAAAAAAAGAGTGATGTTTGAAATTTATTCAAATACTTTTTTGTTAAAAATGCCAAAAAACGGGTAATTTTTGAAAAAAATTGTAGAAAAAAGCTTTTTTGAATGTATAATTTTTATGTTAGAAATTTAACGGCACATTTTAGTCCCAAAACAAACCATCCATCACTGTTACACCAAAACTTTTAGAAAGCAAAAATTTTAAAGTTTTGGAAATTCGAAATCGCATTTTTTGTGATAAATTTCAGAGTTGTAAGATACTTATTATTATTATTTTAAAAATTAATAAAAAAAATCTTGGCAGATATTAGTACTATTTAAAACCATTTAACAAAAAATCGAAATTGAACTTTTGATTTTGTAAAATACTGTTGTAAATTTTAGTGTAAAATTTTCGTTGTATTTTTTAAAAATAAACAGTTTATTTATATTATAAACTTATGTAACCCGTTTGATAAGCCGGTTTGCGGCGACGGGTTTTACTGGTATAAAAGGTGGAAGATAACCAGCCTTAGGCAGTTCTGTGGTCTCAGTCAAAGCAGGGAGCAGTCGAAGACGCTCTTATTATGTAATAGCTTATTATGTAATAGCTTGTTATCGAATTATAAGGATCGAATAATCTTACGACTGTCGGGAGAACCGGGAGGGACGTATCATTAGTATGCTACACTTAAAATTGCTTTAATTTCATAGAATTCACCTATATTTTTATTAGTACAAAGTTTTTAAAGGTTATACAATTTTAAAAACAAACATGTGCTTTTTTAAGATAAAATGTTCATAAAAATGTGACTCATTAATTATTATTTTGCCTAATTTAACTAGTTTTTATGAATGTTCTGTGTTTTACGAAATGGTTAAATTTATGAGATTCTGAAAAAAGTTGTTTATTCTTTTTTTTACAATATCCCACATTTTACAACCCCACCATTTTTAACAGCTGTTTTTAAAGAAAAAAAAATATCATCGACAATTTTTTTTGAGACAACAACAACAACAATAAATATAATAATAATTGCATTTTTACTTTTTGTTTTGATTTTTGTGGTAACAAATAAAAAAAAAGATGTCAACAAATTCAGACTTATTTTTTTAAAATAAAATAAAATTGCAAGTTTGCATGAATTTTTTCAATTTTCATGGAAAATATTGAAGAAAAAATTGTTTTATTTGTTTTTGTTTACCTCAGACATTTCCGTAATGGAAAGAAAAAAATGTGATTATCTTTTTTTGTTAAAAAAAAGAAAAAATGCGCCATTAAAAAATTAAATTCTTTTTTTTGTTGTTTTTGTTTTTTCCTTTTTTTTAAAAAAAATGCATTAAAAACAACTCTAATTTTTGTGATACACTTTTTTTAGAGAAAAGTAATTTTTTCCGATGAAAATATAAATTTAATTAAATATATATTTAAAAATAAATATATTACTGTATAGCCCTAAAGAAGGAGATTATCCCTTTAGTATTATATCTGTTATTATTATTATTAAAAGTGTAACATGTTTTTTTGTGGAATTTTATTGCTATTATTATTTCCAAATATGTGTTGAAACAAGTCATAAAATGCCATTGAAGCTTTAATTGATCGCATTATCTTTTATCAAATATTTATTATATTTAATTTACGTCCAAACAAAATATAAAAATACATATTTTTTAAAATTAATAATATTTATTTTTTTAGATAAATTTTATCAAAGTTCTTTTTTGAAAAAAATAAACATTAAAAAAGTTGCAACATTTGAAAAAAAATAATTATTTTATAGTTATTAAAAAATATAAAAGGGGAAAAAAGCAAAATCATATTATTATCACATCTGAAAATTGAAATTATGTTGTTCAACGACGTCAAAAGGGATACTGTAATTGAGGAAGTGTTATATAATTACAATTCTGTCTTGTATGTTGTACGTATTTGTACGTTGAAGAAACAGTTATTAATGGTTATTAAAATTGAATGTAGAAATTAAAACATTTTTTTATTTCCTTTGACGGCACAGGTGTTAAATTATGTCCTTCAAAAAATAGCTCAAAGATGTGTTTTTATAATATTTGATCCATTTTAGGTTTTAATAGATTGCTTCTACGCGAAAATAGCTAAATGCAATAAAACTTTTGCACTTTTGCACTTTTAAGCTTAAAGTTAAAACCGCAAATTATGAAAAAAAAATTGTTTAAAATAAAAATAATAGATTTGAGATTCAACATTCTCTACCAAAAATAGTAATTTCATTGACTTGTTTTAACTAAGCATGGCTATGGCAACCTCTCACATTAGGCCAAAATCAAGATATCTTTAGTTAATTAATTTTTCCAGCCTTTATTACTTTTTTAGACTTTAATATTCATGAGTTACGTCTATGTAAATCAAGAATAGATAAGTTATCAAATTTTAGTGTTTTGTGATAAGCCACCCGCAAAAGTTTATACTTTTTTTTAACTATATTGTTTCGAAATAAAACCAATTTCGAAATTAATTTAAGCGATTTAAAAAAATCGTTTAAATCAAACAAAAAAGCAAAATAAAAATTATAAAAAAATAATCAAAAAAATATTATTGTCTCTGTTAAAAATGTGTTTCAATCAACAAACTGTCTCAGACTGTCTGTTTAACTATTTTTTATTTATTTATTTATGTTTTTTCTAGCAAATGACGAATCTTTTCATTGTACACAATCGATAAACAAATTGCATAATAATTTTTTGATTGTGTTTTTTTTCACACATTTCCGTAAAATTTATTTTTTTCTCCTTGATTCACTTCTAAAATATTTTTTTCAAGAAAAAATGATTCATTTTTAGAAAAATTGTTTTGTATTACCTAATTTTTAAAGGGGGAGACCCAACTCTAATTAATTTTGTTTCTATTTTTTTCTTGATGGTCTCGACGCTATCGAAGATTTATTGTTAATTAATCATTAGAGCTATGTTTTTGTAACTCCAATGATCTAACAAAGCAGCTTCAATGATTTTCTGATTACATTCAACAATGTGACAAAAAATCTGTTATAGGTATAGGTACATCTTTAACAACACAATTGCAATTGCAACACTTGTGTATAACTTTTCTCCACCCACATTTTTTGTGATCTTTAAAAAACCATTTGAATAATGTTTCCGAAAAAAACATGATATTTTGACGTAAAGGTTTTTTTTGTAAATTCTAAGCAATCCCTTTTTTGGAGAATATTTTCAAATTTTTCCAATGTAAAAATATTTGACATCCACTGGGATATGAAAAAGTTTTTACCGGATACAACTTTTTTTATGACTCTCTTGAGAGAAGTCAAAAGGTTATATAATGAGGTTGTAGTCTTTTAATTTTGCAACAACAAAAACAGATACACGGGTAACAAAGAATATAAATTACAGTAAACTTTTATAAATAATATCGTTGCGGGAGTAAAAAAAACGGATGTAAATTATTACGTGTTCAAAGATAAATAATATAATGGCTTGGAGTTTTTTGTTGCCATTAATACACAAGTCTTCAACTCACAAAAAGCTATAATTATTTATACCTTTTTGAATAAAAAATTTACTTCCATTTTTCAAAAGAAACTATTTTTAACCTTAATAAATTTTTTTTTGAATTGTATAAACCTTTCCTTAAATTATCTCTTCCCTTATCCCCCTTTTCATTATTTTCTTTGCAAGATTCTCCAAAATAGAGATAATAGTAAAAAAATTGAAAAAAAGATATTTGAGAGACAATTGTTTAAAAAAATAATGAGCAGTAATTGTTTGACGTTTTCAAAAATAAAAACGGAAACATTTTTATAAATATATAATTTTATTTTTGATGAATAAAAATAACTATTTTGTTTTAGTAAATCTTCGTCATTTTTGAAAATAAATAAATATTTAAAGGGGGATAAAAAATGGAAGGCAAGCTTTAAAGCGGTTAATCGTCTTTCTTTTAAAAATTTATGTATGTATTTTTTTTTCTGTGCCATCTTTTTTTTTGCTGCAAATTAATCAAAACAAAAAAAACAACACTTTTTGTTTTTCATTTAAAAAATTCCATTAAATTTGAAAAAATGCATACTTTTTTTGTGACAACATTTTTTTTTAAACAATTTTAAGCCATTTTTTGCAAAAAAAAATAAAAAACAAACGAAACACACGAGTTTAAAAAAAGAAAAGAAAAGAAGAGTGATAAAAGATAATAAATTTAAAAGCAGTTAAAAGAGTTGTAAAAGAAATTTTGTTTAGAAATTTGTTGTTGAAACAAAGCAAAACTTGAGTATAGTTAGGTGATTTTGAAATTCTCATTAAAAGTGATTAATTTTGTGGGGAGATTTTTTTTTTGTTTCGAGGGGGGGGGGGGGGGGAGGAATGGAAATAGGGCAAAAAACATTTTTTATTTTGAGAAAAGGGTATTTCTCTCGAATGTTAAATTTATTTTTATCACTTACTCATCACTCTCAGAGTCAATATAAAATTTGGAAAATTATTGAAAAAATAATTTCATTTGCCTCGATTTTTTTAGATACAGTTTTTTTAAAAATCCTGTAAAAAAATTTCATCATATCAAATTTACAAAAATAGCGTATTAATTTTGTGTTATATCGATGGATTTTCTTGTTTCTGTTTTCATCTAATTTATTTAATATTTCAAATGTATTTTTTCTTGTCTTTTTTTTGGCAACGAATTAATCAGATTTATTTATGTTTTTTAAGGCAAATTTGTATTCATTGTTTTGAAACGAAGAATTTCTTGACAAACACAAACACAAACATACTATTATTTTTAATTATTTCTGTAGGAAAGTCACGTTCATTTATATCTTTTTGTTTTTTCTATCAAAATTTTATTTTGATTTAATATAGGCTACAGTAACCTGAAGCTTTAAAAAAATTTCAAAAATGGTTAAAAAGTATTTATAAGTTTTAATTTTTTAAATGCAAAACATTTACTTTTTTGTCTACAATAATTTAAGAAACTTAAATTTTTCCCTGTAAATTTTTTTTAAATTACTGTAGTCTCATTTTTTTGTAACCATGTGTAAATTTTTCGACAACATTTCCGTTTTTTTTCATAAAGCAATTTTGGATTTTTTTTTAATATCCGGCAATTCACGACCCCCTTAATAATAATAATTATATATTTTTTATGTTTCCCTAAAATAGTTCAAATATTCAATAGGAAGACAAAAAGAATACGTTGTTGTTGTCGTCGATATATCCTTTTTGTAGTCGTAGTTTGGCATCAGAACCTTGCCCCCCCCCATTTTTTTTTATCAAAATAATACTATACATATTTTTTCATAAAGCTTTTAAAAGTAACTTAATTAACTTTATTTTTAATAACTCATTTGCAAGGAAAAGAAATAAATGGACGACGACAACAAATTTCGTCGGCAAAAATTAATAAAAAAAAAGGACTACAGTAATTTTCTTTCTTTTTTTTGACTCTTTTTCTTTTCTATAATCATATCAGTGAAAGGGAAAAGTAAAGGTAACCTATTTTTTTAACGGTTTTTATATTTTCGACGTCAAAAGTGTCTATGTCCGACGCGATGGTTTCAAAAAAAAACCAAAGAAAGGGGTGAAAAAAATAATAGAAAAGATTAATTTTATTATACATTTATTATTTTTGAATTGCTTCTTAAAATAAATATTTTTATCTTTTATCTTTTATTATTTTTATTTTCTTTCATCAATTTTAAATTTCAATCACATCTTTTTTTTCTATATTTCGTCACTTATAAAATAGCCCCCCCCCCCCCCCAAAATATATAAATATATAGATATAGATACAAAGAGAGAGATTAGTTTTATGTGTTCCATCGGCGAAAGCCAAAAAAAAAATGTGATGGGACATTTTGAATGCCGGAAGAAATAAAAAAATGATGTGTTTTCATTCATTTGTTTTTTTGTCTTTTATCATCACCACCACCACTTTATCCCAACAACAGCAGGCCTCCGAAAAAAAAAACTTTGATTGTTTTGTTTTTTTAAAAAATATTATCCAAAAATGTTTTTTTTCCCGAAACAACTTTTTTATTATGTCCATTTACCATGTCATATTTCTTTGAAAAAGCATAAATTTTTTCTCCTCGTGGTCCCCCCCCCCCCCCCCCATTATATTTTTGGTGTGTTTATTTCCGGTAAAAAATAGAAAACGTGTCCCATTTTTTCTTTGCTGCAATCTCTTTCTCATTTTTAGCTCTTCCCATTTTTTTTCCTTTTTGGCCTTAAGGCAAACAACAAAAAAAAAGAAAGAGAAAATCTCTTCGGTATTTTTTCTTTTTTCATGTTTGTATTTTTGGGTAACACAAAAAAAAGAAGAAGAAGGAAAAAGTGTCTCCTCCTCCTTTCCCTCCTCCCTTTTTCGATAATATACTTATATAAAAGGAGCGCAAAAAGGACCCAAAGATATTACAATAAATTCAAAAAAGAAAAAAAGTCCTATTTTTGAGAAGTGTTTTTTTTTTGTAAAAAAAAGAAATTCATTCAACCTTTTTTTTACAGTTACACTCATATTTATTTACTTACTTCATTGTTTATCAGTCAATTCTTATCAGTCAACAGATAACAATAGAAAAAATGATGTCACAACTTTTAAATATCTCTTCATTAAATATTCCTAATTTTTCAATTATATTTTTTTGGATATCTTTTATTTCAATTTATATTACGGAATCAGATGCAAAATGTCAAATTGTTTGTAATAAATGGTCAGATAATACTTTTCAAAGATGTGACGATGCTGAAGTTAAATGTGCAACAAATTTGCGTAAGTTTTATTTTTTTTTGCAATATTTTTGGGAGAAAATAGGTTAAAGTGTACCTCTCTGTTGACATTTTTTTTTCGATTTCCACTTGAGACCGAAAATACTCGAAAAAATACCGTAAACTGTTTGCATAAAATTTGTTTACATTCTTTTTTTTAACTTTTGTTTTAAAAAGTAATAACTTCCGATACTTTTATAATTTGAGATAATTTACGGAAATTTCGTCACAGGAACTCAACAATATATATTTTTAAAACAAAACAAAGTATTAATTTTTTTTCTTTTTTAGCGCAAGGATTCCATTGTCAAGAATTTTCAAATACAAGACCAGTAAAATGTTTAAGCATGATTCCAGAAGATGAAATGAAAGCATCTCGATCTGCTGCATCATCCTCTTCATCTTCTACTTCTTCTTCTTCTTCTTCTTCTAAAACATCTTTTAAAACAGATGAAAATGAAGATAATGCAATTCCATCTTCACAGAGATCACTTCTAAGACCGCATCGATATCTTCGTCGACCATATGGTGATTATCGAGTTGATCAAGCTCCAAATGTTGAACTTCTTTCAAATTATATTAATTAAATAAAATAACAACAACAGATATTATTACTGTTAAACAAAACGCTTAGGTTTTTTAACCAAATAATTTATTTAATTCATTCCCGAGTGCCCGATCTCATTCTTTTTCTCTCTTTTTTTCTACTATTATTCATTCATTTGTTTGTTTGTTTTTAGCTAAATATATAAAAAAAAATTAAATCTCATTTTTTACTTTGTTATAAAAAAAGAAATCTTTGAAAAAATATTTGCTCACTTTTTTTTTGTTTTCATTTTTGACGCCTTTTTTTCATATCATTCATATCTCTTTTATGTATTCTTTATTTAAATATCGTTTAATTTTTTGATTTGTAAAAATATTTAAAAATATTTTCCTAAAAAAATAAATAAAATTATTTTAAAAAGATTGAATCAGCTGTTTGCAGCAATACTTTGGAAGATAGACTTTGTAGTTATAAATGGGGGGGGGGGGGGGGGGGGTGGAAAGGAAGGAAGGAAAGATGACTCTCTGGATGTCCATTGGGGAAAAAAAACAAGAAAGAGATAAAACAGCTACATTCCATTTTAGCTTTTTTTTCTATTCCAGATGGAAATGATGAATGTATATGTATGTATAAAAAAAATGTTTATCATTAAAGTAAAATGTAAAAAAAAAGATAAATCTTAAGTCTGAGTCATATGCTTTCCTGCTTGCTTGCTTGCTTACTTTCTGCCAGTCCGTCATCACCAGCGCCTCATCAGTCTCCCCAGACGAAGGTGCGGATTTTCCCACCTACTTTTTTTTTTAGTAGCCGCCGCCGCCGACAACGACAAAAAACATCAACAGTATATTTTATATAAATTAAAAAGAATGAAGGGGGAAATGATCTTACACATTTTTTTTGACCTTTGTAAAAAAATTGTATACCCCATAAATCTTTCTCTTTTTCCCCACTTCAAAACTTGAAACTTTGAAAAAGGATGTGTAAAAAAAAGGCAGTCATTTTTATTTTTTTTTAAAACAAAACATTTTTTTTGCAATAATAAATTCACAAAAAAAAAGATAGCAGGAAATTTTGGGGGAAAAAATAAAATCAGATATAAAAGATTGAAAACTTTCAAACAAAGATCAAAAAAAGTAGGAAGGAAGAAAAAAAAGAAGAAGTTTTTTTTGATGATGAAAGACAGAGAGACAAAATACAAAAAAAGTAAATCAGCGAATATTTTTTTTAAAAAAAAGAAAAGATAAATTTGATAAAAAAAGATGGAAGCTTATAAAATTATTTTGCGAAAAGCTAAAAATTGAATGAAAAAAAGTATTAATAATATTAAAGCATGGAAAAAAAACAAATTAATTTTTTTAAAAAAGTATTATTTAACGAAAAATGGCACTGTGAATTGGCGTGGATGAACGATTTGTTGCTTGAATTAAAGAATCAAGCTTTGTGGATTCTTTGATATCTGTTGGAAGGGAATCTTTGGAGGGAATATTTGCAGCAAATTCACCTGAAAATTTGATATATTGATAATTGTGAGTTTTGTTTTGAAAAGGGGTACGGTAAATGGTAAAGTTTTATAGGAGGTATACGGTAGCTTAAAACTTTTGTTTAAAATTACAGTAAAATATTTTTAAATTTAAATATTAATCTTTTTCAAAGCTTTAATTAATAATTCATTTTTGTTTCATTCCAAAATTTCGTCATTTCAAAAATTCTAAAAATATCAAAAATTTCGAAATATTTGGTTATTTTTAAATTTTGCAAATATAAAATGTTTTAATTAAATTAATGCATTCCTTTTTCTTTTCTCTGTTTACAATCAAAAAAACACATCAAAAAAACATTTTTATTCTTTTTTCGTATTCGCTTCTGACTTTTCTGTTGTATTTTACCCTTTTTTTCACGTATGTATTTTGTCTTTTCACTGATCTCTGATAAAATGGAAATATTTTTTTTTCTTTTCCTTAATCCTCCATAAACTACAATTTTTATTAAAAATATTGTTTTTTTACAGAAACAAAATATTTTATTCTAATTAAAATTCTGAGATTCTTTTTTTTTGAAGATATAAAACAAAGATCCATCTGCAAAAAATGTAAATACAGTGCTCCACGGAAATATCAGGCCACCCTTATTTTTGCCAGATTTTGCTTCTTTTTGAGTATTTGTCAGAAGTGAAACGTGATTCTGGCAGTAAAAATAGTTTGTCAGTTGACTTTTTTCAGCGTTTTGGTCAATTTCGATTTTGGGCGATTTCGCAGCGAAAATGCAAAATGGCCTAAAATCGAAATTTCGATATACTGTAGTTTCAAAAATTTTAAAAAGTGTATCTAGTAGCCCGTGGCTAACAAAGTCCATCTGTCACGTTTCAGAATTTTCCATCGACCCATTTCTCTAGGGATTGAAGTTGTCAAATATGGCCAAAAAAAATTCTGAAACTTGTCAGATGGACTATTTTAGCCACGAGCTACTAGATACACTTTTTAAAATTTTCGAAACTACAGTATATCGAAATTTCGATTTTAGGCCATTTTGCATTTTCGCTGCGAAATCGCCCAAAATCGAAATTGACCAAAACGCTGAAAGAAGTCAACTGACAAACTATTTTTACTGCCAGAATCACGTTTCACTTCTAACAAATACTTAAAAAAAAGCAAAATGTGGCAAAAATAAGGTAGCCTGATATTTCCGTGGAGCACTGTATACAGGGTCATTCAAAATTTTCGGCCTTGTCATTGACCAGAGTAACTTTTGCATATAAAATGTGTGCATTCTGGGACACTTCGCTGAAAATATGGGCCTCCAGAAGTCAACAGTAACCATTTTCAGATAAAAACCAACTCGGCGAAAATTTGAATTACCCTGTATATATTCGAATAAAACAATAATGATGGCAACAATGAACGATGATAACTGATATCACTAAATTCTCATCAATGATATCAATTTTTTTAGCAGCGAAAAACAACAATAAACTCATCATTTTTTTCTAAATTTGGAATTTTTTTTGTTTCTCTCAAAAAACAACAAGGATTATTACTGCGTTAAAGTAAATAATCCACCCCGGCATTTTATTTAATTTGTGTAGTTTAAACTAAAGAAAAACAAATATCAGTTATTTTTAAATTAACAAAAAAGTTAAAAAATTAACAAAAAATATAAATTCTTTTGAAAGTTTGTTTTTAATTAAAAGAAGATTTTCCATAAAATATTTTATTTTATTAATTAAAAGTTTAAAAAAAAAATTTAAATCTGTAAAAATGTATTTCATCTATCTTCTTTTTTTGGCTGTAAATTTGACGCAAACAGTGACCGAATTTGCAAAGAAAAAAAAGGGATTTGTTTTTGTTTTTATTTTCTTTTTTTCAATCTTTTTGTTTGATACTTCTTTGAAGTATTTAAATTTGAATAATGGGGGGGGGGGGGGGGGATAAGCTGTATATAAATTTTTTTTGACAAAGATCTTCTTTAAAAAGTTTTAAATAATATTATATTTTACTGATAATATATGCACATATAATTGTAGTAACAAATTTTGTAAAAACAAAATTTTTATGAGAGAAAAAAATGCCGTACGTAATAGGTCCAAAAGAAAAACAAAAAGAGAGAGTGCTTTTTGCGAGAAGTAAACAGATTTAACCCGAATTGACACGGTTAAAAAAATGTAGGTTGAAAGAATTTTATCTTTGAAAAAACAAAAACATTTGAAGATTAATCTGAACATTTACTGTAGCGTAAAAAAATTAATTTTTGAAGTAATCGATAAACTTTTGTAAAATCATAAACAAAAAACTAATTTGATAGTTTTCTGAAATTTCTGAAGTTTACCCGAAAAATATTGTTTTTTGTAATAAAATACTGTGAATATTAAGGGGGGGGGGGGGGGGAGATTCAGAAAAAAAGATATTTCATAAACCAAAGTTAAGGATAGTGGATAGTTAAGCAGCAATGAGAAAATTCTGAGAAGCATTCGGAATCAATGTTAATATGAAAGAACAACAGATTATTTGTTTTTAAATTAGCTTTTTTGTTCAAATTCCGGCAATTTTGTAATTTCATAAAACAACTTTGATTTTAGAAAATGAAACAAATGTATTGAAACTTCTGCATTTTTAAAAAAATCTTTTTTCAGTAAAATACCCTATACTATTTTTTCCAAAATTGACACATTTTTCTTAAAATTTTTCAAATCAAAAATGCTATAAAAAACAAATTGTGTAAGTGTTTATGTGCTTTTACAAATTTCTAAACAAATTTAATTGTTTTTTTTCCGAAACTTGAAATAATGTAATTCAAAAAAACTATAAATATTAGGCAAAGATCGCAAAATTTATTCTCTTTTTTTTTACCCGATATTACTGTAACAAAAATATTAATGCTTTGTACTTTGGACAAAAAATCTTTTGTAAAAAAAATGCAACATTTTGTCAGAGAAAAATTAAGTATAAATTTAAAAATCCAAAAAGTTATTTTAAGTTTTGTTTTAAGAAAAAAGCACTTACATTAAAAGGATTTCAGTTGTATTTTTTTGTCATTATTTTTGGTAGTCACTAAAAGCATATTAGCAGGGGAAAAAAATTTCTTTAAGCTTATATTTTGTCATCTTTGCCCCTTTTTTTAGATAATAACTATAAAAATGTTTCATTTTTTTAAAGTGAATAAAGATTTGCCGATTTTGTTGCAATTTTTGTGGATATATTTTTTTGTTGTAATTCAATTCAATTTTTTTCGCGCGAATATAATCCTATTTTTACAATAAATTTGTAACTGCTGAAATTTAAACTTTGCCCTTTTTTCGTAATAAAAAATTATGTAATTGGTTACTGATTTTTTTTAAATTTTATTTATTAAAAAAATATTATATATAAATTTGCAACGAAAAATTTGGTTAAAAATTTTTAAAGTTTTGTAAAATTTAATTAAATTTTGCTTGTTTTTTTCCGATTTCGTAATACTATTATTAATACCAGATTCTTTTTTGGGAAAAAAAGGGGTTTAAAAATGTCTAAAAAGTATAAGTATTACAAAAATAGAAACACAAAAATGTATAAAAATTGTCATATTGTATTTAATATTTGTCACTTTTTTTAAATTTAAGTCAAAAAAATATTTTACAGTTATTAGGAAAGTAGGCAAAGTAGTTAGTTGAGTGTAGGTGATTTATGCAGCTACTGATTAACATAAATCTCTTCTTTCTTTTAATAAATTATTGTTTTCATTTATTAGCTCTTTAAGTCAAAACAAAAATATTTAGAATGCACTTTGGTTTTAGTCTAAAACTACAAAATTTCTCACTTCTTTTTTTTGGGGGTAAAAATGATATGATATCATTGTATCTACAAAAAGATATTTTAAGGAAAATGAATAAAGTGAAGCTACAAAAATGAACTCAAAATACGAATTTTTAATCTTTTTCTTCAACGAAAGAAAGAATACATATGTTTTTGTAACTCAAAAACAGTAGCCCAATACAAAACATTTTCAGTTTGTTTTGTCTTTGTTTTTGAAGAATATATTTATGACGACCGAAAAATGAAAAGTAAAAATGGATTATCAAATATTTGTGTGCAAATAAAAACATTTTCTCGAAAAAAGAAGATGTTAGAAAAAAAGATACAAATAAATATAGCTGATACGTATGTATATAATATGTATATACGGTGAGATTTATCAAATCCAAATTTAATTTGAGATATTCGTAAAAGTTTGATATACAAATGTAAAAAAAAGGGAGAAATTGAATCATAAATGCGATTTGTTTCCCTTTTTTTTCTTTTTTCTGACGTCTGTATGACTCTTTTTCTACCTACCTAGTATCGACTAAAAGATTCAAAAAAAATAAACTGATTTATTTGCGAAAAAAAATATATGTAAATGTGATATTGTAAAAAGATTCCCAAAACAAAAAAAAAATGTTTTCAATTTTCATAATTACAATATTTTTTTCTTTCTTTGTATCAAAAATTCTTCATCCTTTTATTCTAGAATATTCCTTTTAGAAGATATCATACAAAATCGTACAAAAAATATATCTATTTTTTTTTGAAAATGGTACAATATTTTTTTGCTGCTGATTTTATAGAAATACATATTTGCAAAAAACGACTGCTTTAATATAATATAAAATATTGTTTTTGTATTTCCCTAACAAACTAAGAACAAAGTATAACCAAAAAATAATTTTTAATTTAAACCACAAAAATTTGAGATAAATTTTTGTATTTCCGTTTTAATACAAATCAATGAGAAAAAAGCTTTTACGGTCTTGAGACATGCAAAAAAAACATATGAATAATATAATATTTTTTTGTCACCGGAAAAAAACAACAAAATTAATCCTCCCTGGTTTTAGTTCGACTCTCTCCCACTCTTTTCTAATAATTAATTAATAAAGAGATATCTGTGTTTTTTTTTTGTAAAAAAAATAATGTGAATCCGATAAAGCAAGCAGCAAAGAAAAGGTCGAAGCAAAAAATGAAATCAAAATATCCATTACATTATCCCCCCAATTTTATAGGATTAATCTCAGAATTACTTTGGAACTATTTTCTAGAATTCTATTAATATCAAAATATAATAATAATATGTTTTTGACTCCAAAAAATGTGATTTATTATATTTTGTTGGTGCCAGTTTTCGAAAGACACAAATTTTTAATTAAATTATTATTTTTTAAGTGCTCTTTTTTGACATTGATTTTAAAAGTGCATAAAAAAAATTAAGTCAATTTATATAAAGCAATATAAATTCCGATAACTATAAAAAGTACAATTTTGAAATCAAAAAAATGGGAATAAATAACAATGTGATTGTTTCGAAATGCAGAAAATTTTTGGCGATTACAGAATATCATTAAAATATACTGTATTAGATAAAATTAGTGTTTTTAAATGAAAAATTGGAGGTACGGAGCCTTAGAGCCGATTCTGGAGCCGATAAAAATGTCCGACACAATACTCATTTGTTTTTGGCACTTTTGAATACGGCGGGTCTAAAGGCATTCAGAAGCGTCGAAAATACTTTAATAATAAGTTTTATGGACGCCTAAAAATATTCTGGATGCTGCGCCATTTTTTTGGAGTCGTTTCAAAATATTTTTTCAAAAATTTTATGAATCAAAAATAAAACTAATTTGAATAAAATTATTGGCGCAGGTCTCTGACAAAGCTTATAACCGATACACATATACCGTATATTTAAAAAATGCCAAAAAGAATAAAGCTTTCGTCTTTTACAATATTTACGAAAATTTGTTGTTTTTGCATAAATTAACTCTAAACACCCATGTCATTTCCTCATTTTTAATAATTTCTATATCTCTCTTATTTGTCGATTATATATATATTAAGCTTAAAAATCCACAAAATTGCTTTAATCTTGAACAAAAACTATAGAATTTATATTAATAGAGTTAAAGCTTTTGTAAAATAATATTTAAAAAAAAGGATTATACAAAATACCGAAACAAAAGTACTATAATCTAAAAGCAAAGATTCTAAAAAAATATTTTATTTCCTTTTAAATTAAATTAAAGTACCCAGGGGCCAGGGCACATTGAGATTTATTTAATATTCCTTAATTAAAAGCACTTTCACAAATTTTAAAATTTTGGCAAAATCAAATTTTTTTAGGGCAAAAAATTGGTTAAAAAAAAAAAAAAAAAAAAATTAAAATTTACCTGGAGCATTTGAATTTCCCGCGGGACGATAAAATGAGACAATTGCCAAACAATTTTTATGGGTATTCCAATATCGACAAACTCCCATTTCAATTGAAGATCGCCATATCATTTGTGTAAAATCTTTACATTCTGTAAAAATTTTATCAAAAAAATAATCAAATTATCACTGATTCCCAAAATTTGTCTTACTTATACTCCATCTTGGATTACTAAAATCAAATTCATCTGCCTGTTTTGCCCATAATGCTACAAGCTCTTCCCCGGTTGTTAAATGATTTTCATGAGATCCTATTGTAAGAGTAATATTTTCGCCGATATCTGGAAGCTCGGGATACAGTACCCGCCCACGATCCGCTAATTTCATTGCCCATGTTTTTGCTAATTCTGCTAATTCTTGTGACCATATCAATGATGGAACACCATATTTTTGTCTTACAAAATTATGGGCTTCTAAACATTGCCGTTGAAAATTTGCACTTGCTAAAAATAGAAAAATTATTTTTAAAAATATTTTAATAAAATTATATTTTAAAAAACAAACACAAATATTTGAATATTTTTAAGCTTTGATAGTACTCTATTTTTTTCGAAACTCTCAAAGTTAATAGTACATAAATTATTTTTGGGACGTCGTAAAATTATATTATAGTTTTTTGAAAAATATTTGAGGAACAAGAATTAAGTAAGAACTATGCTGTCATAATTGAACTTTTTTCAAAACAACTTGGTAAAATTTTTTAGAAATGTAATTGTATAATGTTAAAATAATAAACAAGGTTTTATCAAACAAAAAAATGGCTAAAAATAAAAGAATTTCGATTTCCGGTACAACTTTTAATTGTCAGCAAAAAAAGGAATTTGCTTTTAAAAAAAGTTTTTTTTCGAGGGGACTTTGCTTTTTTTGGAAATGAATGGAAAAATTTATTAAATGTTATAAATTTTAAAAGAGAGAAAGGTATTAAAAGAAAGTACGATAATGCTGAACTCAAAATTTAACTAAGAAATTTAAATTTAAATTTTTGAAAAAGTGATAAAAATGTGAAAATTTTTAATCACGACAAAATGAGCTATTTTTAGACAGGAATAAATTTAAATTATAACCTACAAAAGCCTTTAAATGGTTCAAAAAAGCTACCGTACCTTTATACTCTCTATGATATATATCTTCCCTTTTTAAGGCAAGAAAAAAGTACTTACAAACAGCAGTAAATTTTGGCCTTCTTTTAACATATTTAACATCGGTAATTGTTTGCATCATTGCTCGATCCAATAATGGATCAAATCTTTGTTCATCGGTCATTGATGAAGAACCCGCTTCTGTTGTATAACTGTGATAATCAGTTGTTCGATAACTAAAATAGAAAAAAAGTTTTTTTCTATATTTTTTAAAACTTTAAAAAAAACGGCTGCTTTCAATAAAGGGAAAAAAGTCATAAAAGTTCAATTTAGCAGCATTTTTTATTTATTTTTATTTTTAAAATGCAAAAAAAAAGTGCTGCTGACATTTTGACAACATAAATTGCATTTTTGCAAAAAAAAATTAAAGCTTAAAACTAAATTAAACTCTTTTTTGTTTGTTACCCACCCATGAGAGGCATCAAATGTTCGACTTTGCGCAATTCCATTTACACCTTTTGAGCTACTTCCAGCTGTTGCATCTTCTTCAACAGGTCTATGACGAGTTTCATCATGTACAGAATGAGATTTTCTTAAACGTTTTCTGAAGAATCGCTTCATGGCTGGAGTAGCTGAAAAAAAAAACAAAAAATATAATAAATAAATTAGTAAAATTTTAATAATTCTACTGTACTAAACGAAACTTTTTGAAACAAAAAAAAACATATTTTTTCATTTCCTAAAAAGAGAATCCAAAATGAACGAACAGAAACACGAACGAACGATATAGAAAGAATGAAATGAGCAAAAGCGCGGAAGGAAGTTAAAAATGTTTTTCAAATAAACACGAATAAAGAAGCAGACTTTTTTCTCTTCAATAACTTTTTTCTCTTCCCTTCTAAAAAAAGTCTCTTCTTTTTTATCGGCATTGTTTACATAGATTTCTGGAAAAAAAGAAGAAAAAGAAGGAGGATGAGAAAAGGAAGTCGGGAAATGCTTTTTTGGCTTCTGTTTCTACATTTCAAAAAAAGGATGGGAAAAAAAGAAACTTGAAAAAAACAAATAAAATACAAATTCAGACACGAATCTAATGTTTAAAAGATAGACGATAGATTTTATTGGGAGAAATAGAAACAAAAAATTGATATAATTCTTTTCGTATAATAAAATGAATAGAAAGCTTCTTTTTGCAGAGAATGGCACACATATTGCCTTCTTTGTAAATCCAATTAGTAAAACCTATATGGAAGATGAAACAAAAACAATGGGCGCAAAAATGAAAATAAAACAAGGAAAAAAAAAAGAAAGCGATGATGATGATGATGATGCAACCAGAATTCCAATGAAGACCAAAAACAAAAGACAAAAAGAAAGCAACAAGTAAAAACAATATATATATATTTGTGTTGCTTGAATGCTTTTAAAGTTTCGAGAAATTGAGCGCATGCAAATATCTTACATTTTTGCCTGATATTTTTTGATGGATGCCAAAGATTGTAATCTTGCCATTTATTTATCCTCAAAAAAAACTTCAATTTCTCATTTTGTTAATTGAAATTTTATGAGAAAAGAGAGATGATGCAAATCAATGATAGATGGGAAAAAAATTTAATTGAAACAAAGTTTTTACTTCCGACCAAAAATAAAAACAAATTCCATCCAAACAAGAGATAAAAGCAGTTTAAACGGGGGGGGGGGGAAAGAGATGAGCCGTTTCAGGCAAAAAAAAACAAATTGATTAAAAACCTAAAAATAGAAGTTCCATAAAGTCTTTTTTTTAACAAAGTTTAGAAACCACGATTATTGCCAAAACAATAAATGTTAAAAACGCCCCGCAATGCGAATCGGTAGTATGATATACCCCGACTTTGCACCGTCCCGGAAAGCCCCAAGTTTTTTAAACATTTTATTTTGTTGATAAACATCGTTAATACTAGGGTTGTTCATTCCCCTTCCCCGGGGAATCCCCGGGAGATTCCCCGGGGAATTCCCCAGGGGATTCCCCGATTTTGCCGGGGAATGACATCAAATTCCCCGCTAAAAGCAAATAAATAATATTTTTCGCTTTTTTTTTATAATTTGTAATTTTACATTTATTTTTTCGTTTTAGCAATAGCCATGAGCTTTCTTTCTCATAGTGTCGAGAAAGAAAATGTTTCTTCAAGGGTAAAAACGGTAAAAAAATCTCCCAGTTTTTCGACTTTGAAATGTTAATAAGCAAATAAATAACTTCGTTTTGTTTTTTTTAACAATGATTTCTTCTGCAAAATTGAACTATATGCTTTAACTAAACGTTTAAAAAATTTTAAAGTGTATACAAAAGCCATTTTTACGGAAAAATGTAACAAAAAACAGCCGAAAAACAAATTAGGGGAATGTCGGGGGATTCCCCCAGGTAATCCCCGGGGATTCCCCGGGAATCCCCCAATTTTTTCGATTCCCCGGGGAATTGACAACCCTAGTTAATACTCTTTAACAGCAATTACTGGCAACAATATAAATTGTTAAAAATCTAAAATAAATTGGAAAAATTCGCCAAAAATTCACTCAAATTCCATGGTGAATTTTTGAATAATACAGAGCGGTAAAAAAACACAAAAACATAAAAGCATAAAACTATTACGAATATTTGAAAAGTATAACTGATATGAAAAGTAATGACCAAATCAAAATTTGATTTAAAAAAGCAATAATTAAAATTGGTTCAAGTTTCAAAGATAAAAAGAAGACCCAATAAAATCCATCAAAAGCTGATAAATGACAAACCACACAGAGAAAACAAAAACAAAGCTCTTTTAATTTTAGTCAACATAAATCAAGTGGAATTTTAAGAAAAAACAACAAATCCTTTAATTAAAATATTTAACGGTCAACGAAATTTAAGCCAAAAAAATTTTAAAAAAAGGTTGAAAAGAAAAAAAGGGTACTGTAATGTTGTAAAAAAACGTTGTTAAAAATATTATAATTAAATTTAATGAAATTAAAAGTTTTGTAAAAATTTGGAAAAAAATGTTAATAAAAGAAATAATATAGAAATCAGTCAAATTTTTAAAAATTTGGAAAAATTAGAGAAAAAACAAATTTAAATTCAAAGAAACAATTATAAAACTATTAAAAGTTTTAAACGCCTTTTTTTCCTTAAATTTTAAAAGCATTCTATTTTTTTATAAAAACAAAGGGAAATAAAAAACAATAAACGAAATCGGATACATTTTTTTTACTCCATTCTCTTTAGTTTTCTTTATTTTTACCAAAGTTTGTAAAAAAAGCTGATGGCAAAAAAGAAGAAGAAGGCCGGGAAACTGGACCCCCGGAAAAAAAATACAAAGTAGAAAAACGGCTAAAAACGATCCCCTTTTTTGGGAATGGTGCAAAAAAAAATATAGAGAAGGATAGAGTTATATGGGATATGAAAGAAGAAAACACTCCCTCCGGGAGTTCAAGTTCAAGAGGGAAAGAGGAGACCTGCCAAAACTATCGAAGATGATGGACTGCTTTTTTATTTTGGTGGAAAGTACTACTTTTTGAGAACTTGTAATAGTAGCCCTTTGAGGGGTATAAGTCATCAAAAAATAAAAAGAAATGGACAAAAAATATTTAAATTTAAAAATAAAATAAAAGTTCAAACATTTTTTTGAAACATTTTTTAAAAAAGAGCAAAAAAAATAGATATATTTTCTTTTTCTTTCAAAGGTTCTCATTTATCATAAACCGGAACAGCACAGGTGTCAGAAAAAAAGAAAAAGTTGAAAAAGAGCAGCAGCAGCAACAAAAACGTCAAAAAAAAAAGGATTTTCTCTTGAAATTTTTGCCACAACATCCTTTTTACTTTTGTTGCTTGCTTGCTTGGGCTTAGGCTTGGGCATTTTTTTTATTATTATTTAAAATTTTATTTGAAATTTTACAAAGAAATGATGGTGGTGGTGGTGGTCAAAGAAGAAGAAAAAAAACATAAAAAATAATTTTCTTTAGGGTAAAAATTCTTTTATTTTTCGGCATTTGAGAAAAAAAATAAAGAAGGCACATTTTAAAACATAAAATCGCATAAAAATGCAGCGCAACAGTCAACAGTGTTTTAAAGCTTCCATCCCAAAAAAAATGTTGTTGCTTGCTTGCTTGCTTATTTGTGGTGGTGGTGGTTGGAGGGCATTTTTTTTTCTCTTTTTTGTTCCTTCCAAGTTTTTGCTTGCTTCTTTTTCCGGGGCAAAAAAAAATATATATAGAAAGAAATTCTCTTTTTAAAGCTTTATAGTTTTTTTAGGGAATATATACATTTTTTTGATGGTTGAAAGGAGCGCGGGAGTCAGTACTCTTTCTCCCTCTAAAAAGAACATATTTTTTTTCAACTTTTTGGCAGCTGTTAAAAGCAAAGGCAAAACAAGGCGACGACGACTTTATTCTTTCGTTTTCTTCTTCTTCTTCATATATTCCAATATAATACAGCATAAGCGTAAAACTGCCCTCAGTCGCCGTTTACACGCTTGGTTTTGCGCTGCTGCTGCTGTTGTGGGTTCAACAGCATAGAAACATTGTTGCAGCTCCTCCAGAAAAATAAATTTATATATATTTAAAAAATAAAAGAATTCTTGCACATTCTTTACATATTTTTTTTGTGCTGCTATAAAAAAAAGCTTGACAGAAGAAAAAAAAAGAATTCTGCTATATATTTTTTTAAAGGCACTTTTTTTGGTAGAAAAAAAAGAAGTTGGGAAAGAAGCTTTTCGTTTCATCGTCTTCCAATTTTGACGAACAACAAAAAAAAGTAGCAGCAGCCTTTCAACAACAAATAAGGAATAAAAAAAAACAGTACACTTCAAAAAAAAAGATGGTGGCATCCTGGCGTGAGACTTTTTTTTCAATTATTTCAAACTCCAAAAATGCTGCTTCATTTTTTTTGAGAATTCTAAATTGGTTCAACAAAATAAAAAGGAAAAACAGAGTTTAATTTGTCAATGATTTTAAAAAGGACGAGAAAAAACGAATGTTTTTTGCATTAAAGTCAAGAGCAAAAAAAAAGTGTGTCTTCAAAAAACATAAAAGAAATGCATAAAAAGTTTTTTTATCGCAAAAAATTTTGCCATTCTGTCAAAAAAACTGCCAAAAAAAGTTGACAAAATTGATACAAGACAAAGCCAAAAAAATAAAATGGAAGGAAATAATAAAAAAAAATTTAATATCTTTAAAACATTATTTTTTTCCTTCCTCAAAGATCACCCACCAGCAATTAAGTAAGTGCTTACTTGCTTACAACCAGATGTTTCATATTATATAAAAATGGCAAAATAAATTTAGGCAGAGTTGAAAGACGGAAAAAAAGAAAACAAAAACATTTTTTAAAACATACAACAATTTGCCCCTTTTTTTTGTCCTTCATTGTAGTAAAACAAAAGTAACTATAAATCAAAACAAAAAGTAATAAAAAAATAACGGCAGCAGCGATGCTGCCGACGGCATTTCTTTTTCAAACGCAAAAAAAAAAGTTGAAAAGCTTCAAGTTTTTCTTTGGCAAAATGTCCCTTTTTGCAACCAAAATTAGAGCTGAAAAAAATTTGCAAAAAAAAGTTGTTTCAAGTTGGAACTGAAATTTTTTTGAGTACAAAGTTTTTTTTGTTTTGTCTTTTTTTTCGATGGCAGTATTAGGCTTTCATCTTGTGATAACTTTGATAGCTTTAACTGTATTCAGTAAACTAAAATCAAGGTTATCTTTTTGTCATTTGCTAGTTTTGAAAGGGTTCGTCTATTATTTATGTAGTTTTTATATAATCTATAAATCTTTCTTTATTTTAGATTATATTATTTTCTTCCACCTAGTCAAGAACAGCTTAGAAGTATAGTTGGAAAAAAATATAATGAAAAGAAAAAGCGTCAAAGATACAAGTATGATTTTTAGTGATAATAAACTTTTATGATTTATTTACATTTTTTTTCAGCGACAATGATATTTTCAATGTCCCAAAAGATACCCCAATACAGCTTACAAAATTTCCTTTAACGCCCGTGGATTTAAATGGTATTCCATTTTTTGATACCCTTTGTTTTGTCTTTGATTATTTGATATTTGCATTAATCGTTTTTACACTATCTGAAATATTTATCTACTTTTTTCCAACAAATCGGGATACAAATGTTAGTATCATATGGCTATTTATTGCAGCTGCTTTTATGTTACAGGTTTGTTGTTATTTAAATAAAGTTTATATAATCAAATTTATATTTAAGGGTCTCGCAAAACTTACTGCTTCCAATATTGGCTCTCCAGAATTAACAGCTGAACGAAATCTTATCTTTTGCTTTTGTGCCATCTCTTTTCTATTTTGTACTGTATTTACAATGTCCTGTGATAAATATATGGATATTCAATTTACTGAAGGTTTGCTTTTATCAAAACTTTATATTTATTACCGTAATTTATATATTTTAGGTTACAAAAACTTTACACAAATTATTGGAAATTTTATGAAAGAACAAAAAATTTATGCCATATCAAATTATGAAAATAAATCTCCTATTCTTTTATATCTCTTTTTATCAACAATGTTTTCGGCTCTTGCTTCAATGACATTATTTCCATCCCTTCGATATTCAACAATGTATATTCGAGCTTCGCTAGAAGCTTCAAAACCTATGCAGTAAGTATTCTTTCATAATCGTTGTTTTATTCATCATTAAATATTTTTAGATTGTTATTACATATTACATTTTTGCTTCCTGTCTTTATTTTGACGCTATTTATGAATCCAGTAAGACGTCATTTTGTTGAAGGAAGATATGAGTCGTATGTTTTTAACATCACATTTGTATATAGCAACAGTAACCTTTTTATTCTAGCATAACACCATCTCGATTTGAAGCTGCTCGAATATTTTTAATTGTTATTTGGGCTTTACTTCGTCTGATCACCGCAAAAATACATTTTCAATCCTTTCTTGATTCCCCATGTCGAAAACTTCAACAACTTCAAAAAGAAACGGGTTACATAAAATCAAATGAAGTACAAAAATTGGTTATTCAATATGCGCAATATTTTTGTGCCGCAGCTTTACAATATTTTTTACCGGTATTTTTGACGCTTGTTGTTTCATTGATTCTCAAAAATTTGGGTGATATTGACTTTTTCGGAACTTTCAATCCTTCTGCCACAACTGAAATTCCAAAAGAAATGCCTGCAGAAATTATTGATTCAAATTCATTGGCATCTCTTCGAATACTTTTAAATTTTAGTGCTCAAAAAGCTTTTTGGTCTTATTGTCTTGTCAATTTGCTGATAATCAATGTTGCATTAACTGCCTTTGGAACAATTTATTCATACAATTTTGTTCAAGAAAATTAGCCTATTATCTTTTTTGTTTTGCTCAAACCACCCACATACATATTTAGGAATTATGTGTTTTATATTTAGTTATGTTTTTTAGCTTTAAATCACGTTGTTATTTTTTTAATATACTTGAAAAGTTAATAAAGGTGCTCTCATTTTCTTGGAACGGGGGGAAGCTTCATGCGGTAAAAAGATGGTTATCACCAAAAACAAATTATTTTTCTTTATTTTATTGACGTAAAAATTACATTGACTTTTAGCTTTTGTTCAATGACAGAGCAAAGTTTAATTTATGGTGTTGATGTTCATAGTCGAAGTATAGCTTCATTTCCGGCGGAAGAAAATCGAAGCATTTTTATTGTTGCAAGTTATTCATTGAAAGAGAATCAAGTATGTTTTGTTACAAAAGATTACCGTAATTTTGTAAACATTTTGTAGATATTTTTATTAGAAGCTGATGATCGTTGGTCAAGAATCAATGGAAAAAAGTTTTCTCATGATAAAGGAGAAGTTTTACATTTAAGCACCAATCCTATCACAGAATCTTTAATTTTTTCAAAATGCAGTTTTACCCGTTTGTTCATATCCATTACCGTACACCTTTAAGCCCTTTTTTCGTTTATAGCTTCAAATGATAAAACCATTTCATCACAAGTTTCAATTTGTGAATTAAATGAAGCCTATTTGAATGTTAAAACCCATTCAATATTTTCATGTCCCAAAGAAAGTCATCGTTGTTTAAAGTAATTTTTTTGATTACAAACTTTAAACTTTTATTACTTTTAATTTTTTTTTCTTTCAAAGGACCGAATTTAATTCTGATGGAAGCAAACTTGGAATTTTAACGGACAATTCCATTTTTATTTGTGACGTTGAATCAGCAGCAAATGGAAATACAATGAAAGTAAGGACAAAAAACAACAAACGAAAAATAAAATAACAACAACCAACAATTATAACTTTTTTTAGGAAAGCTTTTCAGAAAAATTTAATGGTAAAACGTCATCCTTTGTTTGGGATAAACATAGTAAAGGAAAAATTGTTTATGTTAGTTATGAAAAAGATTTGGCATTTGTTGATATAAGAAGTGATAAGTAAGCTTTTTAACATTACTGTAGTGTTAAAAAAATGTTATCTGTTTAAGACCCGAAACATTACTATCAAATCGATTATCTCGAATTACGGCAATTGATTGTAATCCGTTATCACCAAATCAAATTTCGTGTGGATCTGAAGATGGGAAGCTTACAATTTGGGATATTCGAAATACTGATAAGCCTGTTTTAATCACACATGAACATCAACATATGATTTGGGATATTAAATATAGTTAGTTTTTGTTTCATTCTGAAATACATATATGTATTTTTTCAATGTTTAAGATCATACATATCCGCAGTTATTACTTTCATGTGGAAGTGATGGAAGAGTATTTTTATATAATTGCAATGAAAAAGAGAATAGAATTGAAAGTGATTTAATTGTTGATAATGATGATTCAATTTATTCTTGTTGTTGGACCGGAAATGATGCCTTCACATTTGCTTCGATCGCATATGACGGCAAAATGACAGCTTCAAAAGTTCGAAAAACTTTAAAATATAAATTGTTAAGTGGCTCTTAACAATCAGATGATACCGTAATCACTTCAACTGATAACTTTGACAAAATCATTCCATTTTTTTTAAAATTGAATCTCACACTTTTTTGATTTTTTATTTATTTATGTGTTTTGAATTAAAATAAATAATATTAAAAACAATCAAAAATATAAAGCTTTAAAATTTTTTATCACAAATTTACAGTGTTTTTTTGGGAGTACTGTAGTGTAAAATTACATTTTTATAATCAAGGAAAATGTCCAATTAATTGATTTAATCGACTTTGTTTTTGTGGTTGTTGATACATTTTTGCCTAAAAAATATATATGTGTATTGTTATTGTATATATAAAAAAAAGAGATCATTTGATTTAAATGACGAAATTATAGTGATAAATAATGGAAAACTAACCAATGAACAAACGTCAAGTTCAAGAAATGTTGTATTTGTTGAATTTGTGAATGATGAATTTGTTGTTGTCGTTGAAGGAGAGGATACTGAAGACGTGGATTTTTGATAAAATGTGTGAATCGATGGCGTATTATTATTACTTGTTGATGATGATGATGATGATGAGGATGATGGAAATGATAAACCAACAAATTGATTAGATGACATTTTTTTATATTTTTAACTAAAAAAATAGATTAAAATATTTAGAATTATTTTCTTTGTTTGTTTAAACAAAAATACGCGCAGCATCAGCCAATGGCAAATGCCAAAAGTTGTTACCAATGAAAGGAAAAAAGAAAATAAAGAAGAATGCCATTGACACTGTTTTTTACGACTTTTTTTCTCTTTTAAAAGAATGAAACAATTTTTAACTCAAAAAAGCCTAAAAAATAGGGATCGGTTTTCAATGAAGCTTCAAAGAAGGCGAAAAAAAAACTTTAAACAATTGTTTGAAAAAAAAAGATGCCAAAAAAAGAAAGGAAGGAAGGAAATGCATCAGCGGCAAAAGTCAAAGATCTTTTAAAAAAATACTCCATTTTAAATGGATTAAATTTTTTTAAACAACTTTATGTGGGATATATGGGAAAAAATACAGTAAACATTTAAGAGGTTTAACATATTTCATTCAAAATTTAAAAAAAATTTGAAACAAAACTAATAAAAACAATTCGACAAAGAGAATAAAGTGTTTGAAAATGGACACTATTTTTACTTTTGCACAAAAAAAAAGTGGATAAAAGCTTCTTTCCCTTTTTTCCACCTCAAAAATAAGACAAGGAAAAAGAAAAAGATCATTCTCCCCCTCCACCTGCTTAAATATTATTTATAGGGATAGTTTTTCAATAATTTTTTTTATAAGGAAATTTATCTATATAAAAAAAGAGGAAGAAAAGGCGGAACAACATCATCATCAACATTATTTTTGAGGGAAATAAAATGAATGAAGAAGCTTATCAGTTAGTGTCCATCTGTGCTAATTTTTCGTTTTCTTCTTTCTCTTCTTTTTTTGTGTTTCGCTTTTTAAATGTTTATTTATTTTTTTGGTAGTGTGAAAGTTGAGAAATACTTTTTTGAACTTGTTTTTTTTGGGGGAGCAGCTTCTTCTCCCTCCTGCTTCATTTCATTTTTATTCGTTCCACTTTTATTTCATTTAAAACATGATAAAAAAGTAATAAACATTTAAATCAAATGATTTGATATACATATTTATTTGTTTAAGAAATTTTTAAATAAACCTTAAAAGGAACAAAAAAATATAACAATACACAAATATATATATGCATATTATAAAAACTTACTAAGCCTTAAAAGGAAGCTTAAAAGGGATTTGAAAAAATGTTGCAAAAATAGGTAACAAATAAATCAGTGTATAATATTTGGAAAAATGAAAATTTTTAACTACCGTAATCAACAAAATGAAATGTCAAAAATATTTAATGTAGCAATAAAAATGTTGTAGCTACAGTAACCTTATTTTACAAAACCTTAAATTCTATTTGAAATACGATACTTTAAATTGAAATACCATTTTAAAATTTTAAAAATCACATATTTACATCCTTTTTTTCAAAAATATCAAAAAAAAGGTCATGTGTCTCAAACAGAATTTATTTTTCCATCCAAAGTTTGGTTGACAAAATTTTTGACACCAAAAAATCCTAAAAATATATTTTTGTTTTTATTTACCAAAAAGTGATAGGCGACAACTTTCTCTTTTGTTGCATCTCTGCTTTTTCCATGACCCCTCACTATTGTACCACCACAAATGGCATCTTTTTTTCAACTCGAAAAAAAACATATATATCCAAAAAAAAACTTTATCAATCCCATTGTTTTATTTTTTTGCAATTTATTTATCTTTGTTTTTTTTTCTGCTGTTTCATGCATAAATGTTTTAACCCCCCTCCATTGGGAGTAAAAAATACATGTAAAAAAAACTCAAGCTCATCCTTTTTTGTTTCATGTTTTTTATACTTCTTTTTTTCTTCTTGCTCTTGTAGAGAGAGAGGGAGAACTGACACTACTACTTCTTGAATGAATGGAACCACTTGAAGCAACTTACTTACTTCTTTCTTTTTCTTCTTCATTTTTGACTCTTTATAAATAATATGTGACACGAGAGGAGACAAGTTTTTGTTTCATTCTTCATTCTTTTTCTGATCCAAAAAATTGAGTAAATGAGAGTAAAAAAGAGAGAGATTGCTTAAGTATGATCCAGAAAAAAAGAATTGATAGAAGAAGAAGAAAAGAGAAAGTTCTTTTTAAAAAAAGTTCTTCAAAAATGATTCATGTTTCAAGCAATATTGAAGAAGATGATGTCCGGTAAATTGAGAAATTCTTTTTATATATTCCGTGTAATATTATTTGCACAAGATGCATCGCAGACACGCATCATTCTTTTTTGTTTGCCTTTTTTTTGTATACAACAGTTTTATGGAGGAAGAATTTTTTCACTTCACAGGTGTGGTGGTCACATCACATCACACACATCACATCCCCTTTGGGCAAAATAATAACAAAAAATGATTTTTTTTTGTGAGGAAGAAAAGGAAAAAAAATTGATGAATATTTACTTTTTTGTCATTTATGTGGCTCCAAATCATCCATGACGCTGGGAAAAAGAAGAAGAAAAAAATTGTAATTTTTTTACAGACAAAAAAAGAAAGCCGACTGTTAAAATAAAAAAATCCCGGAAAAAAACCTGTTGCATTTTTTTGTCGTTTTTTAGATTTTGTGAGGAAAAAAAACGTGTAAACAATACAATAAAGTTTCTTCACTATCTTTTTTTGATTGATAAATATTGGGTGCGCTCTTTTGAAATTGTATTTACCTAAATTTTGTGTGGTACGGTTTAGGTTTTGCAAAAATCTTGAGAAGATTTTTGATATTTGTTGGAAAACAACAGTATTTTTTCTTTCTGTTGTTATTTTTCTACTTTATTTTTTAATTTCTCCTGAAGAAAATTCTTCCCTATTTCGCTTTTGAAAATTGTAGTTTTTCGGGATTACAAATATCCGATTGATGTATTTACTGTAGTGCACCATTTCAACACCATTTTCAGTGATGTTGCGACTCCGACTCCGGAGTCGAGGAGTCGATAAAAAATTTCCGGCACATCACTGATCATTTTTCCCTTTTTTTCATGTTTTTATCTGAGCTGTGATATATCAGTGTAGGAAAAATATCACACATTTGATACGACATTTTTCAAAAATTCTTCCTACCCCGATATTTTATTCTTCATACACCAATAAAATTTCGCACAGCCTAGGCAGCTGCATTGGTTTCCATCTTTATTGTCTTATAAATATCTTTTTTTATAGATTTTAGTACAATATTTTTCCTCCGTTTTTTGATAAAAACTTTCCCCCATCGAAATTTAAAGGCTTTTTAAAAGAAAAGAAAAAAGCTTTTTGTTATCAGAAAAAAATTCATTGATTAATGTTACGTCATCGAAAAGACTTTAAAGCTGCTGACTCATTTTAAAATAAAAACTTTTTTCTTTTTATGGAAAAAATATATAAATTTTTTTTAAAACCATAATATTGCACGCCTCTTCTCTTTTTTTGTCCGATCTTTTGATGATCAATCAAAATCAAATACAAACATAATATTTTTTTTCTAACCTTTTTCTTCGCCCTTCAAAGTTTAGGCCTATTTTTGATTGCTTTTTTTTGTTGTATATTTTTGTATTATTTTTTTTTTGAAATATTTTTTGTTTCTGTTTTAACGTTTTTATTTCCGAGAAATTCGTTGAATCATTTTTGCTTCCATTTTTTGCTGTAATTTTGTTCGAATTAATATTACTTGTTTGAATTCTTCGGAATTCTGAATTCTGAAATTTATTTTATGTTAATATTTTTTGTTTCCTTAAAAAATTAATTATTTTTTAGATGGCGGAATTTTCTGGTTGGTTAATTGCATTTTTGGTAATTGCATGTTTAATTATTATTGTTTCTTTACTTTCGGCGATTGCATTTGTTTTTATTGATCGAAAACGATCAAAAGTTCTTAAAGGTAAGACTTTTTCCTTAGAATTTTAAATATCATATAATCTACTTTCGACATTTCTCAAACATTCCTGTCGAGAGACATTTTAATTTTTTGATTTCGAGTTTGCGAGTCTCGAATGGATTGTTTATATCAGAAATCCTGCTCTTTTTTTAATTGATTAATTAAATAAATATAAATTAAATTTTTAGAAAATTATCCAACTCCATCCGAGCTGTAATAAAGCCATCCATGTCAAATATAATATAATAGCAATGCCATCAAAATACTTACAAATTTAATTCCTTTTTTTAAAAGCTTTTTTTTATTAAATTTTACACGGGTTCTCTTTTTTTACACAAATATTAATGTTTTTGTAATGAATTTTAAACAAACAAGAAAAAATTCAGGTAAATAAAAGTAAAAGTTTTATTCTCCTTTTTTCACATTTGGCCATCTCGTTGGCGGCATCGGAGTTGGGATATATGGGGTTTCAACTCGAAAACTGTTTCGAACTTTGCTAAGATGGCCGGGATGTCCTGGGATGGTGTGATGGATATCCTATAAATTAATAAAGTGGACTTTTTTTAAAATGATGAAAATTATTAAAGGAGTCTTTGATACTATTTCGAAAAAAATGGGTGAACCTGATTTGCCTGATTCTTTTTGTTTTAACACGAAAATTGCTTCTTTTGTCTTCTCGAACTTTTTCAATGTTCTTTAAAAAGTTCGAGAACACAAAAAAAGCTATTTTCGTGTTAAAACAAAGGCAAATCAGGTTCATCCATGTTTTTCGAAATAGTATCAATGTGTCGCCCCCTTTAAAAAACCTTCTTACCCGAAGTCTTCGTTTAAGTAATAAACGTTTCTCTTCTCGAATGGCATTTGCTTGTTGTTCTTTCATTAATTTTTCACTTTCTGAAAATGTTTCATGCTTTCGTGTAACAACAAATGCCCGCTTTCGTTTATCTGTTCCAATTGGGCGTGAATATTTTAGTAATGCCATTAATCGATCTTGTGGGGAGTGTGAAAGTTCGGTCATCAAAATTACTTGTGCCCACTAAAAAATGTATTAATATTTTACAAATTTTTTTAAACAAAATTTACCTGTCGTTTATATTCTTTTTGGGTATGATAAATCATTTCATAAGTCCTCGTCATCATAGCAATTAACAAATTAAATTGTAATAAACTTACAAATAATTCATAAACAAGAAAAACAATCTAAAAATATATTAATTTTAAACTAAAATTTAGTGATATCCAGACAGAAACAACGTTTTTGGGGCAGTTATGTTTAAGTAACATTTCGCCAAACATGCCAAAATTAATAAAGAACATTTCGCCAAATGTAGAAAAAATCTTTCGGTAACATTTTGCCAAACATATTGTTTTTTAAATCCGTTAAAAATTTACATACCTTCCCAATATTACTAGCTCTATCATCATCACACGTATTAATTTCTTTATATAATACAGTAAATTCTCCAATTGTACAAATGAATAAACGTAATAAACCTTCAAGGGGATTGGCCAAAATATTTACACGTGATAAATTTAACTCAGAAATTTCATCATTTTCACTTCTTTTTCGTTCACAAGCAATAAAAATTATGTAAAAGCTATGAGTAAATCCAATGAGAAAAATGGCATAAATGGCAAAAAATCTGACCATATCCCGAATAAAAATCGTGTAAATCATCACGACAAATGGCCCAACAAATTTCATTGCACGAAAATAGAAGAGAAAATGTAATGCCGTCATAATGATGACCAACATGGAAAAGAGATTATCGAGGAAAAGCATTGTATCATCCAAAAAGCAAAGGAGTCGAATTGGAATTAATAAAAGGATAAAAATCAAAGAGATACGATACAGAATTTTGAAAGGGAAAGAACTCTATAAAAGATATTATTTGTTATTCTATTGAAATATGGAATTTTTGAGTCTTGAATTCAAAAGCAAGACAATATTTATTTTTACGGTCAGGAGGTTGGCAAAATGTTACTGAACTAAAATTTTTATTTGTTTTCTTTCCGGATGGTGTTCAGCAACATTTTGCCAACACACTGTCGTAAAAATAAACCTTTAATGTGTGCCACATTATGGCACAGATAGGTGGAAATTTGATTTGATCAATTTTGGCATTTAGCCAAAACTGGTCAAAATCGAAATTTTGATTTTCGATGCCATTGTTAAATATTTTATTAACTTACCAAAACCTGCCACCATCGTTTATATCCAATTGCCCGAATTTCCAAGCCTTCAACAATTACTTGATAAATAACACAAAATATTACAACGGCTTCTGAAGCTATTCGAACATAGCCCTGCCAACCATAATTAAAATAATTTGTTAAATGGCATCTTTTTTCTCGATAAACATATCCATCTAAAAAATATTTATTTAAATTTAAATTGATTCAATAAAAGTATACCTGACTTTGGCCAATAATATGTTCGATTTGGCCATGTTGTTCCCTCTGGGACCAAAGTAAAATTAACATATTTTGGATCAATCATTGGTTGAATTGTTCCAGGAAGGATATAAATTGAATCTCCCATTAACACGGAAGTTGTAAGGGAAAATGGACGAGTCATAAATGCCATTGAAAGAAAAATAAAATATATGACAAAACATATCAAAGACTTTGTCCAACTTAAAAAAAAGGAAGGGGATTTATGTAAGCTCAATGGATAAAATAAAGAAAAACCTTTTTTTGGCAAATGCATCCCATTTTGCTTGAAGTAAATTTTCTAAAAGTCCATCAAGCATTTCTAAATGCTCTTTTGTTTCCTAAAAAATATTGTTTGTCAAAAATTTATTGCATCATTCTTTGAAATTTGAACGAAAGTCAAAAAAGTGTCATTAAAAAACTTACCCCATAAGCGGCTAAAAATAGCGCAGAATCTTCATTCAAATGTCCAGTTTCTTGATTAATTGTATCCAATTTCGCTAACGGATATGCAATACTCGAAGCTTCCCCGTAATTCCAAACTACGGTAGATTCAAGCTGTAAAATTTGTTCAAACATTTTTTTCTTTGCAATTTTTGCTGCCAAAGTTAGAGGAGTTAAAGATTGCTTATTCATAACTTGTAACTTTGCACCGGTATCGTATGCTAATTTAAGCATCTCCTGGAATTAAGTTGTTTCAAAAATGTGCCAAAGAAAAAAAAGTTACCAAATTTTCATGAATAACTGTCATATGAAGTACGGTATTGCCATTGGTATCTTTTTGATTTGGATCAGCTCTTTTAGCTCGAAGCAATCGATAACAATCTAATTGATTTGTGCATGCCGCAAATGCTAACGGATATTCACCAAAATACATTCGACTAAAAATATTTTTATTTTTTAATTCCATAGAATTCGAGGATTAAGGATATAAGACGCGGAAATATAAAATGTTTTAAAACCCCTTCAAAAAATTGCATTTTAGAAAATCTGTCTCAAGCCTTTTTCACCATCAGAAATCGTGATCCGTGTAAAATAAATCTCATCACTTTCTCTCATACAAGGGTTTTTGGAAATTGAGGAAAAGTGTCTCATCACTTTTTCTCAAACAGAGTTTTCGAGAAATGCGAAAATTTCTCCTCACCATTTTTCTCCAGCAGCGATTTTTGGATTATGATGAAATTAATCTCAGCACTTTTTTCTCATCTTGGAAAATCACGGGATTTTATTAATCTGTCTCAGAAATTAGGATAAATCTTCACAAAACCATGATTTCTTCAAAAAACGTCATTTTTGTTTTTTAAAGCCGTTTTTTGAGGTTGAAAAAAGCTCATAGGGAGAAATTTGCAAATTCGTGAAATTAATCTCACTTTTTCAAACAGTTTGAAATATCTCACTTTTTCAAACAGTTTGAAATATCTCACTTTTTCAAACAGTTTGAAATATCTCACTTTTTCAAACAGTTTGAAAAATCTCATTCAAACTGTTTGAAAAATCTCATCTTCCCTAAAAAGAAATCGAACCCAAGCATGCTTGTCCTTCAGCCCAACGTCCTAACCACTATGCCACAGGTGCAACAGAACACAGTGCTCAAAAATGTATCATCTTCATTCCCGCTTTTGAAATGCAAATGCATGTCATTCATTTTTGAGCGCTGTGTTCTGTTGCACCTGTGGTATAGTGGTTAGGACGTTGGGCTGAAGGACAAGCATGCTTGGGTTCGATTTCTTTTTACGGAAACTTGTCTAAAAGATGAGATTTTTCAAACAGTTTGAATGAGATTTTTCAAACTGTTTGAAAAAGTGAGATTTTTCAAACTGTTTGAAAAAGTGATTTGAGGGAAAAAAACAAAATTCTTGAAAAACCTTGTTTGGACAAAAGTCATGTTGAAAAATCACGGAAATGTGAAAGTTTGCCTCACTTTTTTTGGACTTTTGAAAATTATCTGAAAATCAGTGCATGAGAAAAACAGTTAGGACAAATGTTCAAATTTCTCGAAAACTCTGTTTGAGAAAAAGTCGTGAGCTGGATTTTCTCAAAATCCAAAAATCGTTGCTTGAGAAAAATGGTGAGGAGAAATTTTCACATTTCTCGAAAACTCCGTTTGAGAAAAAGTTGGGAGATGGTTTTTCACAAAAACCTGATTTCTCTGTATGAGAAAAATCAAAGAGACCGATTTTCAAAAAACACAATTTTTTTTAAAAAATGGCATTTTTGTTTTTTGGAGAAATTTTTGAAGGTGGTTTTAAAACATTTTATATTTCCGCGTCTTATATCCATAATCTCACAGTAAAATTTAGACCAAAAAGTTTTATTTTAAATCCTAAAAAATGTAGGCCGTTTTTGGGGACAGAGGGAAAAGGATTTTGCAAAAACTCAATCCCGAAAATTCCGATCCTCAAAAACAGCCACGCGAATTTTTGGGCAAAGGCTGAGACCCTATTTCGAAAATCGGAATTCCATAAGGGATTATCACGTGACCAAAAAATCGTGATCTTTGGACCCCCCCCCCCGTAACCAAAATACCAAAGAGTTTTTCTGACACCATCAAATCTCGTAATAATTTGATCTACATCGCCCCCCTCTTCGGGGTTACGTGATTTCTGGACAGCCCCTAATTAAACTAATTTTAATAAAATTTCGAATTTTCAATTTTCGACCTGACAAGGGAATCACGGGAGATGATCATCGAGTTATGACATCCCACATAGTTTAAACCATTCATTGTGGGTCAGAAACAAACCCCAAAAAATATTTCGCCCCACTTTTAAGTTTTACCCATTTTTCGGCACTTTAAAGATGCGCGCGCTCTTGGAGTACATGATTTGAAAAAAATATGTTGAAAAAACAATTTTTTTTGATTTTTTTATTTTTTGCTAGAATGTTAGTAAAATGTCTACTGATGATAATTGTAAAGTATTTTTGCCTCAAAACAACGCTAACCTACTTTTTAGCGTTTTACAAGCATGCGCCATGTTATACATGAAGTTGAAAAAATCATTTTTACTGGCTTAAACAGGGCTTTTAAATAAATATTTTTATGCAGACGAATATTAGTGACTATAAGGAACATTTTGGGCGTAAATTTGAAAATTTAAAAAATTTAATTTTTTTGTCATTATTGTGAGCAAAGGGGGGACCAAGGCAAATCGCGCATCTTTAAAGTGCCGAAAAATGCGTAAAACTTAAAAGTGGGGCGAAGTATTTTTTGGGGTTTGTTTCTGACCCACAATGAATGGTTTAAACTATGTGGGATGTTTTAACTCGATTATCATCTCCCGTGGTTCCCGTGTGAGTCCTAAAAACCTTTTTTCAACAAAAAAATTACCCCATATAATTTGTTTTCTCTGGTAAATCAACGTATTCATGCTCGAGGGAATCTGTTCTTCCAGATTTTTGATCATTTGCACAAAAAAATGCTCCATAACATCGCTGATTAACATCGGCGCCATGTTGTAACAAATAATTTGTCATGTATGGATCTTCATTGACAATGGCTTGATGAAGATGGGATAGTCCTTAAGCATATTGTATGCAAATTTGTAAAAGATTAAAAAAAAGATACCATAATATTCTTCCGAAATAAAGATATCATTGATAAGCTTTGGATATGCAGATAAAATTTTTATCGCTAATTTATTATGCAATGCACTGCCCTGCATTAAACATGCGCCAACAATATTTTCTCCCATACGTCCTGAAAATTTGCATAAATTTGATTATTTTTCGTTACTGTAAATAGGATAAAGGAAAAAAGTACAGTAACCCATGTGGTAATAATCACAAATTACTGTATTTTTTTATCCAAAAAAATAAAAGCTAACCTCTATCATCAAGTTTCCAAACAATTTCGCGATATTTTGCATCACCTTTTCCACTTTTTCCACCATCCAATAATTTTAGTGCTAAAATAAAATTTGGGTGTCTTACAACGAAAATCATTTTTTCAGCTATTAATAATTACCTTTCTTTAAATCTCCTTGATTTCCTTCTTGATTAAAATCATCCAAAATATTTGGGCCAGATTTTCCTTTCCCTTTTTTTCGGCTAAATGTTCCCAGCATGGCATTTCTCTCTTTATTTCTTAATTTTACAAGTTCGGCAACAGATTCCAGTTTTCCTTTTCCGCCATTATGCATAAAGTCTTTCAGTTTTGAATCCAAATATCCATCAATTAGTGAATAATCTCCTGTATTTAAGGCATATCTCATCCATGGAAGTAACTCACCCCCATTGGAATTTGTATCAACAAGTCTATAGAGCCGATATTCTTTATCCTCTGTAAATCTTCCCCCTCCAACTCCAATATTATTTTCATCTTCTTTCGACGGTTTACTTTCTGTTCCGCCCATAATTTATTGATTGATTTTGTAATCAAAGAAGAATATAGACGAATATTAATTATTAGCTCTAGAAAGGTGGATCTAAGATATTAATTAAGTATATTAGATTACGGTAGCCAACTAATTAAACATTTAAAAAGTTAAACATTTTAATATTTTTAAACAAAATTTCAAAAACTTACTTACTTTTTCTTTTAAATTATGGAAACGAAAATAAAAAAATATGGTAAATTTTAAGAAACCAATTTTAAAAACACCTTTTTTTCCGTGCCTTCTCACGACATCTGAAAAAAAAACTCTTTTCTTCCCCTTCTTTTTTTCCTCCTTTTCCAACTTTCTTCCCCAATCTTGTCTCTGTGGAAACACACACGCAAGATTTATTAGAAATTGTATTTTTTTTTCTTAAAAGAAAAACGAAAGAATTATGACAATTTATTTGATTAACGGCTCCCATATAAATTTTTTTTTGTGTGAAATATAAAAATTACTTTTTTTTCTCTCTTTTTTATAAACACCTGGTTGTAAGAGTTCAGCAGCAAAAAAAATTTATATATTGAGTTTATTATTATTTCAACAAAAAATATATAAAAAAATTTAATTAAGTTTTTTTTTGTCAAAAGTTTATGGGGTTTCTCCCAGAAAGAGTTGAAGAAAAATAAATTGAAAAAAAGGTTATTGGTTTTATTTGAGATATATTTTTAAAGGTATACTGTAACGAAATGAAATGAATTTATTTATTTATTGAATTTGAGAAAGGGAAAAGTAACTTTTGGAATATTTATGACGTAAATTAGGTAACCTTATTAAACCAAATAAAATATTATTGACCAAAGATAAGAAAATCAAAAAAAATGGTTTCGAAAAAGCAGCGGAAGTTATTCAAATGAATCTGTTGTAACATTTATATTGCAAACAACGATGTGTTTATAGTACATATTACTGTTAAAATAGAAGTACAATAACAGAATTTGTTTCTTTCGTTTAGTTAAGTAATATTTTAATATTGAAGAACAGTACACTAGTGAGAATTTTCTCTCCAAGGTTTCTCCAATTCATATAATTCCAGCATATGACAATATGTGACGTCATTTCTGGATGTTTTAGTGATGGGAGACTATGTTCCCCCCTCGCAAGGGAGCACATTTTTTAAATGCATATGCAATATATTAACTGTGGTGTCAGGAGGATGTTTTAAACATATAATTAGAAACCGGCGGCCTTTTACATGTGGACTTCATAAAGGCTTGAAAATGCTTCTAAACTTTAATGTGATCGCAAATGACCAATATAGATCCAAAAATTATGCCCTTTTAAAGTTAAGCTTCTATGAGGGTCCCCTGTCGGTAAAAAACAGCAATTTAGCCCCATCTACAAATTTTTATTTTTCAAGGTATACGGTAGGCCACTTTTTATAAGGGGATGTCAAGATATGATGTGATACAAAGAGGGGGGAGGGGGGTCAGCCAATTATGACGCTCTTTGTTCTTATGCCGCCCATAAAAGGCGGCATCTTTGATGACGCCGCAGAGGGTGGGTCCCAAAATCCTGATTTCTGTATGACGTCATATCTGGACAACCCTTAATTTGATTTTCAGACATGTCAGAGCCCCCACCAAACTAAACCAGTTTTCGTTTTGGCACCAGAATAGATAATCCTGAAAGTTTCAGCCAATTTGGACCACTTTTAAAATGTCGCCCTGAACAGAAATATCAATTTTCATCGAAATTGAAAAAAAAAGAGTTTTAAAATACAAAAACGTCATTATCAATTTTAATAAAATCTTAAAAGATATTTGAAAAAATACTGAATTATTACCATAATAATCCACATTTTTGAAGATTTTTTTTTTCATTTTTCGACCAAACATTGTCTAAAGGCAAGCAATGTCGATCACACCTTAAGGTGAGATTGCAATATTGAGTATCAGAATTATAACTACCAAATATTTTATATTCGTCTTGATCTGACAAACAGAAATCTCTTGTTGTCATCTAAAATTATATTTGTTTTCTCATTATGGGTTTGACAATGAGACAATCAAAAATGACAAACATTACAATTTATCATAATAATATTATTCATATTATGAATACGATAAGCAAAGCATTTAAAAAAGAGAATATTGTATCACGGTTTATTCCCAAAAACAGAAAAAGAAGAAATAACAAAATAATGAAATAAATGTTTCAAATTGTGTAAGAAAATAAAACAAAGCTACTAAAAAATCAAAAATACATGAACTGAAATTTTTATTTTGAAAATTTAAAAGTGATGCAATAGCAATACATTTTTTTATATCCATAAATAAACTGCAACATCGGAGTTTATGATCGGCTTAGTGTTCATTGATTTCAAAAGTGTTTAAGATAGCAATTATTGATGCTTTTTGCCACTACCATGTACAGGATAACGAAGCAAAAACGACAGTATAAATGGGTAAAAAATGATAACAATATGAAAGATATTATATAAATAGAATAACGGCGGCAAATGAAAAATAAATATAAACAAAATAGATATCACACGTCGTAGTAATGTAATAGTAGTTAGATGAAGTGTTGAAAGAGATGCATCATTAATTTTTTTATCATAATCTTTCTTAAATGTATTTCATATACCATTTATTTTACCACTGAAAAATACTTACCAAATAATTAATTATTAGCAAATCAGCAGATAGAAATGCAACGCTTAAAACATAGTTAAACCATTCAGGAAATAAAAAATATTCATAAAACTCGGGATTTTCTATGACATCCAGAATATAATATAAAATAGAAAAAAAAATGTTTTGATCAAATCTGCTGAACATACTTTCACGGTATTGTCCATCTTTTTTAATAAAAGAAGTTGAAATACTAATTTTATAATTTATCTAAAAATTTAAGCGAATTATCTCACGGCACTACCACCCACCTACCATCATGTGTTCGATAAACAAAAAAATGCGCAATAAAAATTGTGCTAAAATAATTCTTTTAAATAGAGTAAGAATGTAATTGTTGCAAAAATATAAAAAGCACAAAAACACTTTAATTAGGGTTATCATCTGAATGATAGAAGGAGTTTGCCGATTTTGAAAATCATTTTTTTCAGTTAATGCTACAGAAATTAATAATAAAGAACATCCAACCAAAAAAGCCCCAAAAATATAAATATTCGCATCAAAATATATTATCCGCTTAACAAAATCTTCTTCCTTTTCATTTTTATAAAATATGCTTGGAATATTTATATTCTAAAAAACATTAAAATTAATTTTAATGATAATAACAAGACGACACACTGGCAGGGATCACTTTTTCCTTTTCTTTCTTTGTCAATTTTTTCGTTACAGTATAAAAAATTTTATTTACAAACAAATAATCAATGGTATTTTTTACGCTGATACCAAAAATTTAAAAAAAATTTTTCGTTGCTACCGTAATCCGACATTTTCGGAAAAAATTGCGGTATCGTTTTAACTATAAAAAGTAGATTAATCGGTTTCAATGAAAATCTTATATATAATTCGATAAAGAATTGGATTCTGATTTCGTTCGATTTGCCAGTGTATAGAAATATCAATGATAATAGAATAAAGCTTACTAGTTCTGAAACATAATATTGCAATTTGAATAAAGATAAAAGTGAAAAGGTAACAGTTAAATCAAATTTTGCAGTATTATTTTCAATTAGAATATATTCATTATTTAGATTCCAATAATTATTAAATATTACAGGGGGGTAATAAAGCGTTTCAGTATTATTAAATCGAATTTGTGTGTTACAATGTGACGGCATCATTTCTTCTAAACCGGGAAGTTTATGTATGTTTTCTATTAAGTTTTAAAAACACAACATACTTTGAGTTAAAATTTTATTATCAGTTAAGAAATTCACTGATAAATTTGGATGTATCAAGTTTAAAGGGGTATGACACATTTTTTCTTCTGCACCATTAATGAATTTGTCAGAATTTAAAGAACATTGTTGTTTATTCATTTTAAAATGCCCATAACTGAGTATACATTTTTTACAGGGAATATTCTGATTTTCTTTGATAATAAAAACATGAATATAAAGAGACTGATTATTTATAAATAGTTTGCTGGGATTTAACAATGTAAATGATTTGGTAAATGATCCATCAGAATTATTTCCTGATTCCCAATCTCCATATTTCAGATTTTTCATTGACCAAAGAAGGGAATCAGAGGAATTAAAGAGTGAAAAATTACTTTCCTAAAATTCTGTAATTAAAGAAATTTCTTTTTAGGATTTGCTGGAATTTACCGAAGAAGAATTTAAAAACATAAAAAAATTATATTTATCTCCTAGCTGAAGAGCATTTTTATACAATATTGATGACGATAATGATGGTGATCGATGCTGATCTTTGTCAATATTAAAAAGATTAGTTGTTAAAATATAAACGAAAATGATTCTTGCAATCCGGTTTATTGCATTTTTAACCGTAATATCATTCTATAACGTATCCCTTTTTATTTTAATTATGTAAAACATCATAATATCCTTACCATTTAAGAATTATTAATTTTTGTTCAGAATAGTTTTATTAATTAAATTTTATAACTGGAATTAGTAATATTATTGCATTCTTTCACAAAAAAATGAGCCATTTTAAAAATGGCATGTAGTGTGTGCCAACAAATATATTTGCTTTCGTTGGAAGACTTTTTTACAGTGTTTTACTTTTTGTCTCTCATCGCTTGCATCCCATCCCCCTTTTTTTCCCTCCTTCTTTTTTATTTACACATAAATTTATACAAATCTAAATTTAACAATAAACATTTAAAATCAGCACTTTAAAAAAAAATAAAACAAAAAAAATAGGGTATTATTATTATTAGTATTAGTTTAAAAAAATATATTTTCTGAAGATTACAGCAATGTTGCATTTGATAGCACAAAAATTGACTCAAATTTCAGGGGCAGGTCGATTTTTTGAAAAAATGGGGGTGGGGGGGGGATGGGATGCAAGCGATGAGAGACAAAAAGTAAAACACTGTAGAAAAGTCTTCCTTTTTCTGGCATCGAAATTTGTAAAATTCCAAAAAAATCTCCAAAGAAATTAGGCTAAATCTAAATTTATTCAAATTTTCATAGAATTAAATAATTTGTGAATAAAAAAAAATGATAATGAAATAATTTAAAATTGTGAGAGGCACAAAAACTCAAATAATTTGTTGGCAGTACAATTTCAAGAATGCTTTTCAAAATTTAACTTTATCCATTAATTCATCCGTTAATTTAACATCATCATCTCGTCCCGTTAACATATAAATACCAAAAAATAGTGTTACCAAAATATAAAAAATCATTATTAGCCTTTCAATAATTCTTGTGCCTTGTTCCCATTCAAATTGAATAAGCTTATATTCTTGCTCTTGACAAATTGATTGTTCAATTGTTTCAATGCATTCACACAATCGCTTAAATGCAAATTGTGAACAGCCAGGATTTTCACAATCTGTCGTCTAAAAACTTTATCAATCAAAAAAATTGATCAAAAACAAGGCCATAATTTTGGCAAAGTGTTCTTGTCCCTTCGCAAATCGACTAAATCCTTGGCAAAATATCCTAGCAAGAACATTTTGCCAAAATTGCTGCGGCGAAGTTTTCTGAAGTATCCTAAACTAGGAGATAAAAAAGATACAAACCGCAATTCTTTGAAATTCTCCAGTAATATCTTCCATTTGCACCAATTTTGCTTTTTTTTCTGCTGTTTGGGATACTGTAACTTTACAAACACTATTCGAATTTCCATCTTTTATAGCACCCGTATTTTCAAAAATATATGAATTATTCTAAAATAAAAATATTTATAAATTTAACCCTTTTTAAATTAAATTTTTAAAATATTCTACTTCAAATTTTCGTAGTCTTGTTAAATGCTTTTTTGAGGTAATTTGAATGGCAAAAATCCATGATAAAAATGTATTTTTTGCAATAGTTTCAAATAAAAAATATCGAATTCTTGGGGACATTCGTGTCCCCAAATTTCCTCTCATCTGATATGATAAAGTGAAGGTAGTCGTTAAAGCGGCTAAGAAAACAATAAAAATTAATCCAATATAATATTTTGCAATTAATGGAACCACTTCCGCTGTAGCTGGAACATGATCGGATACCTTAAATATTGATTGATTTAAATATAATATAACAATGAAAAAATCGTAATAATATTATAATTAACAAATAACCATCTTAACAGGACCAAGGCCGTATTTAGGGGGGGGGGGGGCACTTGGGTCCGTGCACCCCCCCAAATTGAGGAATTTCCTTTGATCTTTTGCCGCTTCGTGTTGGTGGCGGCAAAATATCGAAGATGCCCCCCCTAAACGGTCGGTGCCCCCACCGAAATTTTTTTCTGTATACGGCCTTGAACAAAACTCACCATCAACATAATCAATGCTACGGTCATTACGGCAGTAACACCAAGTGAAACTTTTTCGGTATTTTCGCCCGTCGTTGAATGGGGGGTAAAAAATCCAACAATTGTTACAACCGTAATAAAACCACTTGGAATTACCAAACTAAAAAATATCAAATTGAGTTACAAAAATAAAGTACAGTATACTTTTTACATAAACTATATAAATTTACAAAAAAATTTACCTAAAAATATAATATGTTGGACTTCGTTTAAGTGCAAAAAAATATGTTATATCAATAAATGGCGCATTTGGGCAGCAATCATACTGTAAAAATATTTTAATTTAAAAATTTTATTATTTTGAAATGTCAAAAGTGTGTGTATTTTAAAAACTAAAATCTCACCATTTTTTCATAAACTTTATATGCAAAACCAATCAGCTGCCATTCAGTATTATGAATATATAGCTCCAAATTATCTGTGCCATTGACAGGTAATAAACGAATTTTACTTCCATCAAAACTCCAACTTGCAAATGTTAAAAAGCATACTTGCTATAAAAAAAAGTTTATAACGTTATTATCACTTTTATATCCATTTATAAAATGGATATATCAAATCCATCTTTTATTGATTTCCTCATTTTTATCAGAGCAACAGCTTTGATCAATAATAAAAAGCTATGTTTTAAAACCATTAATTACCTTATCAAAAGGAAAATCCCTTAATCGATGTGAAAATTCACAAGTGATATCAGTAATTATTGATCGAAATAGAGTTAAATCTCCTGTATGACTTAAAATCTGAAACAAAAATCGATATTTAATTCCTTAAAAAAAGTTAAATGAATTCTTGCAGCATAAGTTTCAAGCTCATTTTCTTTCACATTCATATTTGCATTATTATAGACGAGAATATCAGGTTTCCATAGCTTTGAAGCAGGAACATGAATTCGATCAATTCCACCAAAATCTGATGGATTCCATGAAAGAAAGTCATCTTTCCAATACTGTAAAAAAATGAAATGTTAAAATATTATTACGAAATTTAAAAAAGTTGTCTCAACACGAAATTCCAATTGCGTCAGTTATATATGTTTTTGATTTTCGAAAATGTTAAAAGAAATTACTTACCAATTCAAGCCAACAATAAACTAATACCGTTTGATCTCGTTCATTTAATTTTAAAATTTGTTTTAACCAAAATTGCATTGAAACTTTAAGAGGTTCTGATTCATTTGCAACGGGTCGAAGTTCATGCGAATAATCTTTAAAAAGTGTTGAATATAAAAGTTTCATATATCTTGGCGGGGATTCAGAAGGCTAAAACTTTTAGTGTATTTTTTATTACAGTAATTAATCAATATTAAGGATATGTGATAATAGGATAATGGTATCAGAATTGATAAGATCAGGATATCAAATATCAGTCTTGCAAAACCCTGATTTATTTAAAAAATTAACAAACTTTATATTCAGATTTTGTTGTAATTGGATGATCGGTATTAATTGAAAAAATAACTTTAAAAAAACCCGTAAAAATTATTGTAATAATAAAAATTTGCTGCCAAAATGCCATCGTCGTCGTCGGCACTGCTTTTCCTTTTCATAGAATTTTCATAGACGGCAGCTTAAAATAAAAATATGTATTATTTTTTTTATAAAAAAAAAGTTTAAATAAATGAGGGAGGATGATAATAAAGAAGAATTGCAAACAGTTATTCTTCCAAAAAAGAAAGGGAGACGACGGAAATCTTTCTTTCTTTCTTTCAGGGAGAGAAAGAAAAGGCAGGGAGGGAGGGAGGAAAAGAAATGTGAGAGGTAACTTCCGTGGAAGACGATAGAAAAAAAACTGTTGGAGACACAATTCTCTCTCTTTTTCTTCAAAGTTGACGCCGGAAAAATGGATTCTTTTTTTTGAAAAATTCCAAAAATGGGATAAAGAAAATATTTAAAAGACAATAGAACAGGAACAAAAAAAAATGGCTAATGAATGGTGTAAAAAATATTCATGGATGTTGGATACAGAAGCAACAACAGAGAAAGGATTAAGAAACAGAAGAATTATCTTGACAACCGTAGCAAAAACAAGCATAACACAAAACTGCTAAAATTTACTTTTTACAAACATAATCACGTGCCCCCCCCCCCCTCAAAAAGAAAAGCTCAAGTAAAAAAAAAGATTTTTTAAAGAAATTTTAATTAAAGATTGAAATTAAAAATGTTTGTATAATTTATTTTGGTTTAAAAGCAAATGTAATTGCATTTTTTTTAGCAGAAAACAAAGAAATTCTAAATAAAAAAGATATAACCAGAATTGCTGCTTTCAAACAAACTTGTCATGAAACAAAAATGCATTTTTGATTAACCGTGCCGTGGCACATTTATAATGGATAAGGTTTAATAATCTCTAAAAACAGACTGCAATAAAAACAATGTTCAAAAGCAAGCACAACGAAGAAGAAGAAAAAAAAAGGTCATGTAAAAGTTTCTTGCAAGAAATTACTTTTTCTTGCAAGAATTAAATTACAGAATCCTTAACTTCACTAAAAGTTCATTCAACTTCTTCCGCCCCCCCCCCCCCCCTCTTTATCAATTTTTCTTTTTTTTTGCAACACTTAAAAAGGCAAAAAAGTCAAGTGTGTATGAATGATAAAAATCAGATTAAAAAACAAATTCCTTTTTAAAAAAAAGTAGAAGAGTGTTAACCCTTCATTAGTCTTCTAAAAAAATATTTTTTACTATAAATCTTTTAACTAAACAGAAAAAAGCATGAGTAAAATTTTAAAAAACTCTTAAAAAACAAATTACACTTTTTTTTCTCTTCCGTTTTCAATTGTTTTTGGGCAAAAAAGAGGATCTCAAATACAATTGAATGAAGCTGGCCAATCAAGATTATTACCACCCTCCTGAAATAAATAAAATAAATGTCACAGTTTTAACAACAACAACTTTTTTATTTTATTTCAAAGATAAAAAGAAGCATCAAAAATTGTGCCATTTTAAATTATCCTGCAAAAAAAAGTGAGAAAAACAATTGAATTTTTTTCCATTTTATTTTTTATTTTTGCTCCATTTCCATCCATTTTTTTAGTTCTCTCTCAAAAATGGGTCCCCCATTTTAAAAGGCCTTTTGTTTTACTTTTGTTGTTTTTTTGACTTTTTTTTAAACAACGTTTTTAAATTTGATTGTTTTAAAGCAATAAAGCATCCCTTCAAAAGAAAAAACACTGCATTCATTTATTCCTTGAAAAAAATATGTATATTCCGACGTCATATTTTTTAAAGTCATAAAAAATTTTGCTTCCGGATATATTTTTAATTTTTGAACGAAATTAAAATGGCACAAATTTGGTCAATATTAAAAATAAGTAAATAATAATCAATCAATCAAATCAGGAAAACAAATTTTGGAATTTTCAAACATTTTCCTAAAATGTGTCAACATTCCTGAATCAGGTTCAGCGATAATAGTTATTATAAATGTAAATAGAGCCTTTATTTTATTGCTTTCAAAAAAGTAATTTATTTATTTTTTCTCAAAGTACAAAAACCGATGTAATAATAAAAAAAAGTTACAAAAATAAAACAAAAAAATTAAAGAGTTTGAGATTTCCGACAAGCAGAATTGGTGTAAACAGAAATGAAATATTCCTTTTCAAGCAATTCCATATTTGGCACAAATTCATTTTTGGCAAAACAAATCATAAGAAAATCCATGCAACGATTTTTAAGATCAACTGCTTTTGCAGCAACAGAAAAATTTAAAATTTCACAAACATTTGTTACAGTAATTTTATCACACAAATATCCTTCAAGATTATCCTAAAAAGTTTAATTAATAAGATTTAAAAAATAAGAATGGAAAAAAATTATTACCTGAATTTCGGTCATATTATATAATTCAGCAAAATTGAAAAGCGAAAAAGCATCTTCGACAGAAATATCAGAAACAAGATCTCGATGATAACAAAGTTTAACAGCTTTTTCAACAACTTCATAAGAATAATTAGTAATTTCAAGTTTGTTTTTAACGGATTCTTTTAGTAAAGATTGAAACGATGCATCAAATACAGGTGAATGATATGCAAGAACACATTTATGAACCTTAATAAATACATATCGTTAGTTTTCTCAAGAAACGGAAACAGAAAAATGTTCGACTAAAGAAAACAACAAAGTAAATTAAATATAAAAAACATACTTTTATTTGTTTTTTATCAGCAACAATTGTAAAATCTTCATAACCGACATTCCATAAATCACCAAAATTTTTCATTGTTTCCCATTCTGATTCCATATTTTCAGTTTTAAAAATTCCTTCAACTTTAACAGTAAATTTTCCATCAACAATAAATTTTTTGTTTGAATCAAATAATTCATTTACAGTACAACAAATATTGCCTCTTCCAATATTTTTATTAAAAATATAATCAAATTTATAACTCCAATTTGCACTTTTAATTGAAAATGTGTATTCAGCTTCAACTTTCTTTTCATTTCCAAGTTCCAAACGTAAAAAAATACATGTTTCTCCACGACGTTCATTACCATCTCCATTTGGGTAAATTCGAAGAAAATATTTAACCCCAGAAGAATTGATAGCAATAAATTTAACACTTTCTAAACGTCCATTTTCGGTTGAATCTTTCAAAGCTTTTAAACGATCTTCCGAAATTGCCCACTCAAAAGCAAACGGATATTCAGTAATCTGAAAATTGGAAAATATTAAAGAAATTCTCAAATTATCTTTTTGAAAGAATTAATCAGAATTACTGATTAATTCTTTTACAAAAAAAATGTATGATAGATTAAATTAAAATGATATAAAATATAAACTTACAAATTTAGAAGAATTTAAAGCCATAGAAAATAAATAAGTTTTTTTTCTTCAAAAAAATCAAGTCGTCAAAAAATTGATACCAAATGAAGAAAAAATTTCCGATTTTTAATGGTGAAAAATCAAGACTTTAACCTTTTCCACCTCGATTGCATTATTTAAACCTTTGAGCAAATTTGGCACTTATTTTTGCTTTTGGATTTGAGCGGCAACCAGGGATGGAAAATGCTGGCCTCGTCCGATGAGTTTTCAGGTCAAAGGCTGGGCCGACCGATTATTTTTGGAAAATCCATTGTTTTTAAAGCTGACTTTTTTAAATTTTTGTGATTTTTTCAAAAAGTAGCGTTGCATAGTGTTCCGTTACCGTGGTAACGTTACGGTAACTTATCGTTTACCGTTTCGTAACGGTTTCATTACTGTGAAATTACCGTCTTACCGTATCGTGGATATAAATTACCGAAAAAAAAGCGCAAAAATTAACCGAAAATTTCAAATTTTTTTTCAAGAAAAATTGATATTTTATGCCATTGTGTTGTCTTCACAAAGCTATCAAAATTTTTGTATAAAAAAAAAAAGAATCTGATTCAGAAGAAGAATTTCAACAAAATATTATTAACTGTTCAATTAATAAAATTGATATACAAGGCCGCAAATTTTTCAAAAGTAAGGGGGTGGAACTTCCTTATAAAAAACCAAAAAATCTCATTTTATCTAGTATGAATTCAATTTTTCCCCTTATTTTTGGTCGACAAGGGGGTGGGGACTTTCCCCAGTTCCACCCCCCTATTTGCGGCCCTGTTGATATATTAAACAGTTAATCAATAATATATCAATTTTTCACGGTAATACCGTTATCGCGTTTTTTTCGAAAACGGTGCGGTAACAGAACACCAGTGTTGCACAAAGGTTTTCGAAATTGAAAAAAGAGCATCTTTTACATTGTATATTGCATTAATCAAAAGGAGTGATAAATTTTCTTTTATCATTGATTTTTTTTCTTTTTGCGTTTTTTTCTCATTAAAAAATTGATTAAAAAAAGCACACAAAAAGCAGCCCGAAAAAAGTTGTAATTAATTTTTTGAATGTTTCCTGAAGTTGTTGTTGCTTCAGATTTTGGCTATCTTCCAAATATTGAAAAAGATTTTCATAATAGAATTAAGCGAGCTTTTGGTTCAATTATTACAATATTACTTCCAAAAAATGGTTCAAAAATTTCTGAAAATGTTAAATTTCAACTTCTTCGAGAAGGATCAACGTCCGATGATACTGTAGATCAAATAATTCCTGAAGAATTTGGTGGAAGTGGAATTCATAGAAACAATTGTTTTTTAATTGCAAAAAGTGCAAGTTTTTTAATAAAATAATTTACTGTAAAACATTTTATCCCCTCCCCTTTTTAGAGCCAACCTTTGAGCAATGAATGGAAGAAAGACATTGGAATCAAAGATGGTAAAATAATTATTGAATTTGAATACATTTTTTATTACAATAATTGTTGCAAAACTCATAAACGCCCCATAAAAATTGAATGGACTTTAAAAAGTTATAAAAATACAGTATGCCAAAATCTTGTAATTTTTGTAATTTTTAAAACAATTTCAGATTCTTCAATGTGAAAAAAGTGGAATCTTCGAAAATGTTTTTGAAGCAAATTTTACTGCAAAAACAAATTAAAGTTGTAAAAAAAGTTTATTTTGGCGGAGATCAAACATACATAAATTTATACAAATCCAAGTTTAACAATAAACATTTAAAATCAGCACTTTAAAAAAAACAACAAAAAAGAACAAATAAGTATCAGTATTTTTTTGGTATTAAATAAATTCCAATATTAGCAATTATGACGATGGAAGTTGTTCAATTGGAGTATCAAATTTAAATTCTTGTGGAAAGAGTTCTCTTACACGCGGTAATAATAATTTGTAAGTTTGTCGAACAGTTTGTTCAGCAGCACCAGCAATTTCACCAATTTCTAAAAATTATCATAAAAATATTTATGTATTACAGTAATCCTAATATTTACCTTTTGCACTTCGCTTTTCTGTTGAAGCTTGCGAAGCCATATAAATTGCAGCAGCAGCAATTGAAATGGGACTTCGACCTGCTACAAGATCTAATTCAACAGCTTTCTTTGCAATTCTTGTCGCTGCTGCTTGAACACTTACATGAAGATTCAAATTTCCACAGAAACGAGACTAAAAATATTATAAATAATCTTTTGTTATTTCATATTATATATTAGTTACCATAAAATCAGCACTTGTAATTTGTTCAATACTTGTTTCGAGAGTTTTTAAAATAAGTTTAAAGCATTTTCCAATATCTCTTTTTGATACGCGTGAAACAGCACAAATTTCTGAAAATGTATGAATAATTAAATTCAAAAATTCTTATATAACGCTACAAACCTTTAAAAGTACGTGGAACACCTTCTTTTCGACAAGCAAAATATAAACATGCTGCTGCTTGTGCTTCATTACTTCTTCCTCGAAGAGCTTTACTATCAAGTATTTGTTTAAAGACTTTTGCTGCGGAATCTTGAATTGGTCTCGTCAAATGAATACGTTCAGACATATCACGAATAATTCCCAATGCTTGATTGAGTTGTCTTTCTGTATTATTGGTATTCTTTCGTTGAGCATTTGCAAGTCTAAAAAATTATTTAAAAAATGTATTAGAAATTCAAAAAAACAAACCCTTGACTACTTTCTGAAGCACCAAATCCAACCATAATACTTGTTGACAAATCTCCAGTACCCAAAATTGGATTTTCTGGTGCACCAACACGGGATGGATCGGTTCCACTTCTTTCATTGCTGAATGATCGCCATTCTGTTCCAACATCAACAAGTCTATCACCAACAACAACACCACATTCTGGACAAATAATATCACCTGCCCGATGATCTTCAACTAAATGAGCATCAGGATGACGAGGGCATGTAAGTGAAGCCATTGTGAAATAATTTTTGCAGAGCTAAAACACTGTCTATAATTTTTAAGCATACGGTAGATATAATAAAAAATATATTTAAATCGTTAAAACGATAGCATCCACGCTACAAAACACGCAAAAAAAGTCAATAATCTTTATATTCCTTTTAAAGTATGGCTTTCTAAATAATTCTAAAATATTTTCTGCAACAGTAAATCATCACCGAGGAAAATAACAATAACATAAAAACAATAAAAAAATCTAACAGTTTAAACAGTTGAAAGGCATGCTAATGAAAAACCTCTACAATATACTACAACAAAGATAAACTATTTAAAATATCCAAAGTTCATTCTCAATTGTTCGGCGAAGACAAACGTTAGTACAGTATGTGGAGCCAAGCGTACCCAAGCCGGCAATAAACCTTTGAAAAATGAAGAAGGTCCCGTTTTTGCAGTATACAAAAAACAATCAGCAATGCCTTTAAATTCATTCTTTTTGGCATTCATCATTCTTGTCTTCAAAACATCTAATGGCTGAGTCTGAAATAAAAAAAGAATGTTTAGAATTGACACAAAATGTAGGTATTAAAAAGTTCACCATTAATGTCGCAATCGAAGCAGCAGCAATTGATGCAGAAAAATGAGTGGAAAGGTTATCACCGCCCATACCTGATGAAATAATTGTTTGTTTAAATTGATCGTAAAAAGATAACTGTCCAATAGTCATTAGCACTGCCCGAGATGTTGCCATTGTTGCACCATTAAATAATTTGCTTATTCCTTCTTCTTTCGTTATTCTAAACAATCCATCAATGGCATGCTTATAATTTCGACGCTGCGCAGGTGGCAGTTTAATATCATTTTGCATTCTAACATTTACTAAATCACCCGGGGTTCCAATAACTCCACCACACGCTCCACTAATACCGGCTAAAGCTGCTTTTTGATAAAATGGTAAAACTTGATCTTGAGGAAATTGTTTTTTTAAAGCTTCGTACATTCCAAATCGAGTTGTACTATAAGTAAGTTGTCGGAGAAGTGACGCCGAGAGACCATTATAAAAGCCAAGAATGCCATCAGAAGCAAAAATTTTTCTTGCCATTTGTGGCATTGTAATTTTTCCAGTTTGTTGAGTTTGTAAATGAACTTTCATCAAATCAAGTGGATGCGTGCAAAACGCTGCTCCTGCTGAGGCTAAACCACCAAAGTACCATCTTGTTACCCGATCTGTATTCGATTGCAGCATTGACTAGAAAAATAATGTTGTAAATTTATTATTAAATTTATTATTTAAAATTTCGAAATTTGTGTTAAAAACTATCAAAAATAGAAAATAGCTAAAAATTTCATGGAAAATGGTCAAAAAGTTACAATAAAGCTAGGATTAACGCTGTAAGACGACTTTTTGCAATAAAAATCCGGATTAAACTTTTGTAAAAATGGATTTAAAAAATATATATATTAAAATAAGAAAACAGGTCTTTTTTTGCTGTTGGTTTTTTTATTTCCAGCTTCGGCTATTAAATTTTTTTTTAAAAGATATAAAAACATTTCGTTGTAGGACTTTTCGACATTAAAGTTATGAAATTTTTTTCCGGATCCAACCATGCGCGCGCGTGTTTAAATTATATTTATTTTTGAACTCTGTTTTTTTATATTAATTTTACTTTTATTACCTTCCCAAAGAACCTTTGCCCTCAAACAAATCCAAATTACGTGATTTTGTCGTTCTCTGTGTATTTATGAAAGCTTATTCGTGAATTTTCTATATTTGTACTTTTTTTGCAGGTGATTAGAACCTACTTTGCTAATTCATTTCTTCATTGTTTTTTTTGACAAAAGATAATGGCTTCAGAAGGACCACCATTTAAGCGAAGAAAAGGTAATTATATCATGTTTTCGTAGAATATCTAAGGATTAACTTCTTAGTTAACAATCGATATCAAAATGGAAACTCATCAGCGTCGCAGCAACCTCAACAGCAGCAACAACAGAATAACGCTGGTAACGAAAATGGTATTCCAAGAGAACAAGCAATGGCACTAGGACTTCCCAAAAGATGGCAATATTGCCCAAAATTTGGCAACGTAAGTTATTGTATTATTATTATCGGTTAGCATTATGTTATTTTTAGGTTATTCAAGGCTTATTTCTTCCCTTAAAAACTCCGCTTTCTGAAGGATATGATGATTTGTTAGAAACGCAATGGAGATTTCATCCACAAGAAATTTTTAAAGCTAATCTTGTTGGCGCAAATGAAGGTTCGAAGGTTAAACTTTGGATAAATTTGGCAAATACTGAAAGGTATTATGGTAAAAATACTGTAAGTTAATGCTGTTTTATCTTTAGTTTAAAATGTTTTTTATCTTCCCTACTGTATTAATATGGTTTTTTAGATTTCATCAAATGGATGTCAGTATCTTCATATGCCTCTTCGAGGTCATAATGAAACTCCAAGTGATGATGAAACTAATAGATTTATTCGGATTGTTAATGATTTTACTAGAGTATGAATATTTTTATAAATGAATTTTATAGTAAATTGTTTTTTTGCAGTTAAATCCAAATGATATTGTTGCTGTACATTGTACTCATGGATTTAATCGTACTGGTTTCTTAATTGCTTCATATTTGATTACAACAATGGGATGGGATGTTGAAACTGCAGTACTAGAATTTGCACAGGCTCGTCCAAATGGTATTTATAAAGAAGATTATCTGCAAGAATTGTGCAGGCGATACGATGGCTTTTATGACCCAGATAAGGAACTTCCTTTTGAAGCTCCTGGTCGTCCTGCTTGGGAAGACGGACCTGATCCATCAATAAACTATGATGCAATGATGGCTGCAGTACCTGTTGGATTTGCTGATAATTCTGATCGGGCTCCACAATTTATGGATGGTAAAGTCCCACATGTTATATTCGTTGATGATCCTGAAACTCGATCATATTTGCAAGAAAAAGTACGAATGCTTCTTCAACCGTTTGCTCCAAAAGCTTTGAAAAATGAATTTCCTGGATCTCAACCCATTTCAATGGATAAAAAAAATATTGATTTAATAGCTTCACGCCCATATATGGTGTCTTGGAAAGCTGATGGTATGAGATATTTGGTTCTTATTAATGGTGAAGACGAAATTTATGCCTTTGATCGTGACAACAATGTCTTTCAATTACCATTAAAATTTCCAAGAAAAGGACATTTGGACCAACATGTTTCTGACACTCTTGTAGATGTTGAAGTTATTATGCAAGCTTTACCAGATGGTGGATTTCGTCCAAGAATGCTTATTTTTGATCTTATTATTCATGAAGTTTGTTATTATTTTTCTATGGCATAATATTTAAACTTTATTAATTTTAGAAAAATGAGATTGGAAAAAAGGATTTCAAAATTCGAATGCATGCTATCAAAGATTTATTAATTAATCCGCGAAATCAAGCTGCTGTTGAGGGGTTATTGAATAAAGCAAAAGAACCAATGTCCGTTGCAAGAAAAGATTTTTGGGATATTTCTGCAACATTTAAATTATTTGCACCTGCTTTTCGAAATTCATTGGGCCATCATGTTGATGGTTTAATCTTTCAACCATCTGATCCATATACTCCTGGACGATTTAATCTTTTATTGAAATGGAAACCTCCAGAGGAAAGTTCAATTGATTTTAAATTAAAAATTGAAAAATATCATCGACCTGCAGAACCTGTTAGTTATGTTGGAGAGCTTTATGTTCTTGGATTACCAAAACCATTTGCTGTAATGAAAGCAACAAAAACTTTACAACAATTTGATGGACGTATTATTGAATGCCATTTTAAGGTATAGTTATGCTTATTTTTTTAATTTGAAATAAATTAATAATTTTTTAGGATAATGCATGGCATTTTATGCGTGAACGTACTGATAAAAGTCATCCAAATGCATATTCGACTGCAACGTCTGTTATGGAAACTATTAAAAATCCGTTAACTGAGCGATATCTCATTGATTATATTACACATAATACATACGTTGAGGGTGCAGAACATCAACGAAATTATGAACAACAACATCCACCATCTGTAAGGCAGCAATATAGTTCATTACCGGCTTCACAGTTACAATCAAGAGTTCATTAAACTGATTAAAGCAAAACTGTCACCCATTTTTGTGTTTGTTTTTTTAAAATTTGTTTGGCATGGGTTAAAAAATGATGTATCTTTGTTATGTACAAAAAAAAACTTGAAGTAAACGTTGAATAAGCAAATTTTAAATTAGAGGGAGAAACATGGATTTAAAAAGTGTAAACAGGTTAATTTGTTTGTCCGCCAAAGTAGAGACTGACCTTTGGGGAAAAAAGAGGGAAGGCGATTGATGAAAATCAAAGAAACTTGTTTGAGACAAGGTCGAAAACAAAAGGAAAAGGGAGAAAGAAAACACGACAACTATTAATATTATATAATATTTTTGTTTAATGTCGTATTATTTTGCAGCTGTGATTGTTGTGACTGCTGCAATTGCAGCATTTTATTTTCAAGAACATAGTTGGCAGATTAAGTTATTACAGAGTGATTTAATAAATTTAAAACAGCGGTAAATTGTATTAAAATTAAATTTTGTATTAAAAAGTTGAAATTTTTAGAGTCGAACAGATTTCTCTTTCTTTTCCATCTCAACAAACAAATGACCTTCATCAAATTCAACGAGAAAATGATCCTCGGCCAATTGCATTAATTGCTGCAAAAAATATTAAAAGCAATGATCCAGCTCATCTTTTACATGTTCAAAAAGTTTTTCAAAGACTTGGATATCAAACAATTCTTGGAATTGAAAATTACCAAAAATCTAAATCTGCGGAATTTGAAATTTTTTGGAACCATGAATATCCTTTTACAAATTCTGAAACTAAACTGTTGGTTACAAATCCCAAAGAATATCAAAAAATTAATCATATCCCTGGATCTGGATTTTATACAAGCAAAGTTTGTTAAATTTTTTAAAACATGTTTAAAAGATTGCCATTTGCAGGTAGCATTGGCAACAGCAAATCTTTCTTTCGGCGTTCCATTGGCTTTTGCTCTGCCGAAACAAAAATCTGAATTTGAAGCCTATGCAAAAGAACATCCTGAAACCCGATGGGTTCAAAAATCCAATGCTCATCGAAATATCAAAGTTTTACCGATCAAACAATTGGATACAAGCAAATCGGACACTTTTATTCAAAAATTTGTTGAAAATCCTCTTCTCATTGATGGAAAGTAAGCACCTAATTACCGTAATCCCCAAAACCATTCCCCAAGACACACAAGAAAATTTTTTTTAAATATTAAATTTATTATACATTACATTATAAAAATCCCCACAATACAGATAAGACAAAACTTAAGGATTGTATTCAATTGGGAGATTCTTACGACGAACCATACCATCACCTTGGAACCATTCACGACGGAATTGTTTTGCAGCGCCATCAGGAGTATTGGTCCATTCAATGGTGATACGATCATTGTTGGTATCTTCTTGACCAAATTGGAAGGAATCACATGAGACAGCCATAAGAGTAGCTTCTTTAGGATCAAGGACACCACATGGAGGATCAACACCAAGACGTTTCATGTTGGTGGTTTTGATAGCCCATCCGATACGACGACCACCAGAATTGATAATCTAAAAAAAGTGAAAGATTTTATTAATAACCATTGATAAGAAAGGAACTTACTTTGATGTGATAAGTATGCTTATCATCATATGGAGCATTGAAGACAATTTTGGTATTAGGTTGAGTGGTAATATCACCAGGAGCAACGGAAGCCATGTTTGAGAGAGTGAGAGATGAGATGGGGTCGACGAGTCGAAGACCAATTGATGACTTTTTTCATGCCTTTTCGTTGCTTATATTCATTTTTGAAGGTTCATTCTTTTAAACATTATGCAAATTCCATTTTTATTGCAAATTTTTGTTTTTGCCTTTGAAAAAAAACTTTAAAAACATTTTGGGTCAAAAATAATTAATTTTTAGAAAATTTGATATTGGAATTTATACAGTAATCACATCAGTTACACCATTACGAGTATATATCTATGATGGAGATGCCCTTATACGATTTTGTCCCAAAGAATATGAGCCATTTGATCCTGAAGATGTTGACAGATATGTTGTTGGAGATGATTATACTCCTGTATGGGAGGTAATTTTATAAATGCTTTTTTTTGCATTCTTGCAATTGAAAATTTGCCATTTACAGATGCCGTCTTTGAAAAAATTATTTGTTAAAGATGAATTAAGTTTTAAAGAAACTTTAAATGCATATTTAAAATTACAAGGAAAAGATCCTGAAGAAATTTGGGCTCAAATTCGAGAAATTATTCGAAGAGTTTTTGAATCTCAAAATTCAAAAATGGCAGCATCAGCAATAGCTTATCAATCGTATAAGTTAGTTTTTATCTTTTAGAGGCTTTAATATATCCATTTGCAGTACCTTTATCCGTTGAATTTATTGAAAATATAAAATACAGTATAATCCTTCGAAAATTTGTTTTAATTTTTAGAAACTATTTTGAACTTTCCCGTTTTGATTTTGTTGTTGATTCAAATTTTAAAGTCTTTTTAATGGAAGCGAATATGTCTCCAAATTTATCTTCAGGACATTTTAAACAAAATCGATTGCTTTATGAACAAGTTATTCTTAATATTTTATCACTTATTGGGGCTGCAACTTCTTCTTCAACATCAGCGCATTCTTCATTTTTACAAACAAAAGAAACAGAGGAAATGCAAGTTTCAATCAAAGATTTGAATCTTCATTTCCGTGAATGTGATGCAGCCGTCGCCATTTCCGCTTCATCATCAAATGAAGAAGCAACAGAAGCAACAACTGATGATTGCGTTTTATGCTCTAAAAATGCTTCATTGGTAAGTAGGGTTTTAGCAATTTTAGAGCTGCTTTCTCGGATGCAGCAGACAAATTCCCCCCCCCCCCCCCCTCATTTTTCATTCAAGTTTTTGTTTAAGCTGTTTTGTGTAATTTTCGAACAAAAAAGAAAATTTTTGGGATTTCAAAAAAACTTTTTGTCTCCGATTTGGCTCATTTTTGGTGTATAGGGTATTTTGGGGTCGCTGGTAACGAATTTCAACTTTTTTTTGGATTCTGATGTACAGAATCCGTGCTACAGAATTCTGGGGGTGTAAAAATTTCAAAAATTTTTTTTTCAACAAATTTGGTATCATTAGACTCGTCTCAATGAGTTGAACATTTTTCGTAATGGGTACACCCCTTTTTGACTACATTAAAAGGGTGTTTTTATGGATTGAAGTAGCTGGTTTACGGTAATTGAACCATAACATATGAAATATCCTGTACGGGCAAGTGTTTTCTCCCTTGTATATTGTTCCCCATATATTTTTACATATCTATGCTCAATATCAAGAAAAAAATCAGAGGCTCTTGATATTTTTTTCTATTATGTGTTTAGTCTCAATATGTCCGACATCATTAAAAATTCATAACTTCTGAAATATGTTATGAAAAGTGTTCCGGTGTTTTTTATTATCAAATATAATGTTGTTGGAAGATTTGGGGCAAGTTTTAGACACCAGATATCAAATCTGGCCATTTTGGACCACTTTGAATATCAAATTCCGTCCAATATGGTCAACATCAAATAAAATTTTTTTTTCTTGAACAATTAAAACGGAAACATATTTTTAATGAATAAAACATACAAGAACACTAAAATAAAGTGTTAGAAAATGCCGAGGGTCATTATTGATTTTTTTACGATTTTTAAAAAACTACTCATTTTTGGTCAGTTTTCATGATATTAAAATTTTATCAATATTGAAAGATATCAGTTTTTTGACATTTTTTTAATAAAATATAGCTTGTTATAGACTTTTGGGCTATGTTTCAACATCCTGAAACCACTACTTTTTATTTTCCAGTAAATTGAAAACATGGTGAAAAATCGAAGAAACAATCACCTAGAAATCGGTGTTTTTCAATTAAAACATCACTAGAAACATTTTTTTGGTGTTTGCGTCGATATTTCATCAATTTTTGAGTGATTTCAACACCGGATAGTATCAAACCATATTCTTTCAAATTTTCTAAAATCAGTAATTTTCAAAAATTTTATAATTCTCCAAAATGACTATAAAACTATTTATTCCACCAAAATAAATTACAATCACTCCAAAAAAAATGTTTCTAGTGATGTTTTAATTGAAAAACACCGATTTCTAGGTGATTGTTTCTTCGATTTTTCACCATGTTTTCAATTTACTGGAAAATAAAAAGTAGTGGTTTCAGGATGTTGAAACATAGCCCAAAAGTCTATAACAAGCTATATTTTATTAAAAAAATGTCAAAAAACTGATATCTTTCAATATTGATAAAATTTTAATATCATGAAAACTGACCAAAAATGAGTAGTTTTTTAAAAATCGTAAAAAAATCAATAATGACCCTCGGCATTTTCTAACACTTTATTTTAGTGTTCTTGTATGTTTTATTCATTAAAAATATGTTTCCGTTTTAATTGTTCAAGAAAAAAAAATTTTATTTGATGTTGACCATATTGGACGGAATTTGATATTCAAAGTGGTCCAAAATGGCCAGATTTGATATCTGGTGTCTAAAACTTGCCCCAAATCTTCCAACAACATTATATTTGATAATAAAAAACACCGGAACACTTTTCATAACATATTTCAGAAGTTATGAATTTTTAATGATGTCGGACATATTGAGACTAAACACATAATAGAAAAAAATATCAAGAGCCTCTGATTTTTTTCTTGATATTGAGCATAGATATGTAAAAATATATGGGGAACAATATACAAGGGAGAAAACACTTGCCCGTACAGGATATTTCATATGTTATGGTTCAATTACCGTAAACCAGCTACTTCAATCCATAAAAACACTCTTTTAATGTGGTCAAAAATGGGTGTTCCCATTATGAAAAATGTTCACCTCATCGAGACGAGTCGAATGATACCAAATTTGTTGAAAAAAAATTTTTTGAAATTTTTACACCCCCAGAATTCTGTAGCACGGATTCTGTACATCAGAATCCAAAAAAAAGTTGAAATTCGTTACCAGCGACCCCAAAATACCCTATACACCAAAAATGAGCCAAATCGGAGACAAAAAGTTTTTTTGAAATCCCAAATGTTGTTCGAAAATTAAAAAAAACGTCTTTTATATATATTTTTTTTTTTTAGATTTGTCAACTTTGCAGCCATTGCATTTCTTCAGAATTTTATGAAATTCTTTCCCAAACATTTTTGGAGCATTTAAATCGACGACAAATGCGTCGAATTTTACCCCGAAAATTTGGAGAAAAAGGTGAAACAGAATTGACTGAAAATGATTTATTACTTGCAAAATGGCTAGAAATTAAATGTCAACAAAATAGACATTTTTGTGAATAAATTCGTTGTTGTTATTTTTTTAAACAGTACATTTCCAGCCTTAATTTTTCGAACACCTTTTATTTTCTTTTGAAATTTCGAAATTCTTAGCACGAAAATGGTAATAAAATAAACTTTTTTGGGTTTTTTTTGTAAAAAAAGGTGTTAGAAAAATGAAGACTGGGATTGTAATAATATAGTTTTGTTAAATACATTGTTAAAAAGTTTTATAAAACAACTTGCAAGCAATGTGAGTTGAAAAAAGTACAATAACCAAATAAAGCCATATTTAGCAAAATAAAAATTACTGTATTCTGAAAAAAATGAGAAGAAAATTTCTACGTTTTGAATTTCAAACTCCAAATGAATTTAATCAATTATCACTTATATCACATTCAAAAATTTAAATAAATGTTTTTTTGCAGCTTCAATAAACTTAAAAGCCTTTTTATTAATAGAAAATGGCTAGAAATTGCCATCAATCTTTGATAATTTCTTTTTTAAAAATCCTTTTTACTGGCACAACTTTATTTGATTGCTCTTTTCTTCTTTGTTGGAGGCGAACATTCCTTTTTTTCTCTGCCAAAAAAATAACACTGCGTAATCACATTTCTTGACGTTTTTAAACTTTTGAGAGCCAAAAAAAAATATCTTTCTTTTGGCTTTCCTTCTTTCGCAGTCTCAAGGGAACACAAAAGAAAGACGTCAGTTTAGTTTCTTTACACAAAAATGCAAAATCATACTTACATGGATAATGATGATGATAAAAAGAAAATACACTTTTCGTTCTTCTTCTTCTTTTTTTTTATCTATCCTTTTTATAGCCAAGGATATACACATTAAAGACAGACCTTTTTTTGCAGCAAATAAATATTTTTGCTTGCAATTTTTTCCTATTCAAAAATATTCCTTTTTTTTGTTGCAAAAAAATTTTGAGGTGCACTTTTTTTTGAACTTTTTTATTTTTTGCTACTTTTTTGATGGTTCAAAAAAATATTGAACTGCCAAAAAAACTATTTTTTGTCTGCTTTTTAAAATGTACAAGAACGAAAAAGAATTAAAAACTATTTTCCAATGTAAAAAGAGAAAAACAATATCATTTTTTGGTAGTTTGTTTACATTTTAGGTTTATTTTACCGTGTTTGAAGACTTTATGTTTCTACCCAAAGTTTATGTCTCTCCAAAAAAGAAAAAACATGTTTGGCATTTTTTTGAACAAAAAAAAATTGAAAGTCAAAGAATGGAATATTTAATGTGAATATTTTTGGAAGGGCATGCCTTGGAGGAAAGGTAGTTATTGTTGTGATGTATGGGTGATATGACGTGGTGATGATCTTATCAGTAAAAACTCCAAATTTGTTTTTTCTTGCGTCTATGGGAATTCAGAATAATGCGGGGGGATTGTAGTTGTGTCGGATTTAAAAAACTTTTTTAAACTTCTAATTTTAAATTTTATTTCCTGTTAATAAATTGAAGTACCGTAATCAAACTTTAATTTGTTTAAAGAATATCTTTTTGATATTTGTTTTTCTACATCTCTGATATTTCTCAGACTACCGTATGTACTTCTAAAACTGTTTTCCTAATTTTTTACTTATGAGCCAAATATCAGCTTTCCCAAAATCCCTCAATTCTCAAAAAAAAATATATATATTTCCCTGTAATTTACCCTTTTTTTATTTCATACTCGAAAAAAAAGAAGTCAAAAATCAGAAGAAGAAAATAAAAGAGTGTCAGCAGTTAATTTTTTCTTCTCCTTCTTCTTTTTTGCCTCGGTCATCAGCGTTCAAAGAAAAGCATTCAAAGAAATAAATTTTTTGCTTTTCTCACGCTTCCTTTTTTAGTTGTTTTTCCTTTTTTGAAAAACTAACGTAAAAAAGTGCCTATTTTTTTACGTTAATTAAATATTCAAACGTTTTATGTATTAATCTTTTAACATTTTTAAGACTAAAAATGATTTAATATTTATTTTTTTTTGTGTTTTTTGCAATCCCAAAAAAAATCAAATATGTTTCTCTCTCATTTTTTTTTGAAATTCTTCGAAGAAAAATTTAGAAATCAAAAAATAGATTTGTCATCAATATTGTCTCTCAGAAACTTTAATGTCTCAAAGGGAAATTCTGAAACGTTTAAAATATTTTCTTTAGAATGGAATTACTACTATTTCCAATTAATTTTTGAAAGTTCAACTATAATTAACTATAAATAAAAACTTTTTTCTTCTGTATAGTTTTTTTAAAACTTTTTCAAGATTCATTTAAATATAATTTTATGTTAGGAATAACAATTAAACTTTTGACCTTCTCTTTTTTTTAAAGTCTGTGTTGCAATTAAAATTTGCAACATTCAATGAACTTTTGTCTTCAGCAAATTTAGAAACGAAAAAAATGGAAGGAAATTTTTATTAATAATTTTTGAAAAAATATAAATGAATTAACTTAAAAAAGAACAAATCAGACACGGAAAAATTAATATTTTAAAACGTTACACGTGAGAAAAACAAAAATGCGTTTAAAAATAAAATGAATAAATTAAATGAAATCGTTTTGGCATATTTATTTATTATAGTGTCTTTTTTAGTTTTTGGTAAATTTTGGTTTTAATAAATTATTGTTTTATTTGATTATATTTGTTACATTTAGAAAAGATACGGTAGAAAATTTTAAAATATCTGAATTCGGCATAAATTGTATTTTTCATGGTCGTCTTCTTAGAGATTTGAAACTATAAAAATGCAAAAAAACAACAGAAAGCTTTTTTTTTTGGTCATACTTTGTTGTTCTTTGGAAGTCATTTTTTGGCATTTTTGTTTGCCACAATGAATGGCATTATTTAATTTACTATTTATCTTTTTTGATGCCAGCTTTTTTATGTTTTGTTGGCAATAATGTCATTGATGAAGGGTATTGCTTTGTTTCATTTTCCATCAACTTTAAACTGTGTAAAATGCCATAAAATAACCTATGACTTGTTTTAAAAATTGCAAATACAAAATTACAGTAATTATTTTAAAAAAACGAATAAATTATATATTTGGCAAAAATATTACTTTTTTTTCTTCCTGAAAAACTTTCGTAATTTATTTTGGCCCATTATTTTCAAAATGCCATCATTTTCTTCCCAACAAAAATAGGCATCGAAAAAGTGTTTGCTATTAAATTACAATGATGTAAAAATAAATTATTTTTTTCAAGTATGGCACATTTTTTTAAATATGCAATACACACAAAAAAATGGCATTCAAAAAGAAAATGGCATAATTTTGCCGAAAATGAATTGAGCCGTCGCAACAACAACAACAGCAGCTGGGAATTAAGACGCAGTCTGTGAGAAAATCAAAAAAAGTCAAAGGAGGGCGGCACAGGCCAAAATTACTTTTCCCTGAAACTTTGCTTTATAGTAAAGTGACCCTGGAGAAACCGATTCCACTTTGTAAAAAATTTTAAAAAAATTTCATACTGTAGTTACAGTAATTTTTATGTAAATTTTACCAAAATTTCAAGTTGATGGCAAATAAAAGCAATTTATTTTTTTTGCCTAATTCGGGGGTGTTATAGGTTTTCGAGGTCGGGGAATCCGAATAACTACTTTTTGGAAGTTCACAATATCTGAAACACCGATTTTTTCTTATCACCTATCATATCACCCTGGTAAAAAATCGTGGGAAATCCCGAGCGGGATAGAATATTCTAATATTATTAAAATTCGGGAATTTTCTTATAAGAAAAATATAATATGCAAAAAAAAATCGTTACCTTATAAATGTTTTAAAATTATTTGAAAATTTCGAGTATAATTTTCAAATATGGTCCCCACGCGAAAAGTTTGGGAATTTTAATTGTAGAAAAAACTAATGGAACCACTGAATTCCCCATGGTCGAAAGCATATATGTGCCAAAAATTAGAGAAATCGGGGCCAAAAAAATTTTTATTGTCGGCCACCGGGGTCGAACCTGTCACATGGAATTTTTTTTACACAGAAAGGAAATGAAATAAACGCTTATCAAAAATATCCATGTGACAGGTTCGACCCCGGTGGGCGACAATAAAAATTTTTTTGGCCCCGATTTCTCTAATTTTTGGCACATATATGCTTTCGACCATGGGGAATTCAGTGGTTCCATTAGTTTTTTCTACAATTAAAATTCCCAAACTTTTCGCGTGGGGACCATATTTGAAAATTATACTCGAAATTTTCAAATAATTTTAAAACATTTATAAGGTAACGATTTTTTTTGCATATTATATTTTTCTTATAAGAAAATTCCCGAATTTTAATAATATTAGAATATTCTATCCCGCTCGGGATTTCCCACGATTTTTTATCAGGGTGATATGATAGGTGATAAGAAAAAATCGGTGTTTCAGATATTGTGAACTTCCAAAAAGTAGTTATTCGGATTCCCCGACCTCGAAAACCTATAACACCCCCGAATTAGGCAAAAAAAATAAATTGCTTTTATTTGCCATCAACTTGAAATTTTGGTAAAATTTACATAAAAATTACTGTAACTACAGTATGAAATTTTTTTAAAATTTTTTACAAAGTGGAATCGGTTTCTCCAGGGTCACTTTACTATAAAGCAAAGTTTCAGGGAAAAGTAATTTTGGCCTGTGCCGCGTGTTTTTGATTTTCTCACAGACTGCGTCTTAATTCTAAATTATTATTTTAAAATATTATATTTTTTTTATCTTTTTTTGTAGCTTACTTTTTTTAAAAAAAGCTAAAAAAACAAAGAATCTAAAACCCGGTAAAATTTTACATATCTACCATTTCCAATTAATTTTTGAAAGTTCAAAAATTAATTGGAATTTTAACAATAAAAGATCACGGTATTTTATTGTTAAAGGGGGAGACCCACCTCTAACAATTTTTTGGTCAGGGTTCATTAGAGCTGTTTTTTTTTCAGCTCCAATGAGTCTGCGATCGCGTCGAGACCATCAAGAAAATTGCAGCAAAAAATTGTTCAAGGTGGGTCTTCCTCTTTAAAATAGATTAAATTATTATATTTTTGTGTTTTTTTATTAACGTCTAAAATTTTAACAATAAATACCGTAATTTTTTAAACAAATATGTAAAATTTTACCATGTTTTTGGCTCTTTGATTTTTAGCGTTTTTAAAAAAATATAAGCTACAAAAAAAAGCACCCACTTATCCGCCTCCTAAAAAACAGCTTTTTAAGCACTTTTAAAGTCTTTACAGTTAGTTTTCAAATAAACAATTCAAAAAAAAAGCGGAGGAGAACCATTTACATATAAAAAAACTCATTTTACTGTAATGTTGCAACATTAAATGGTTTTTATGTGTTCGTTTTTTATCGCATGTTTTAAAAGCTGCTTTTTAAATGAAAAATAAAATTTTATGTAAAAGTATGAAAAATTTATTTAACTGATTTATGTTCCCTGTTTTTACTTCCAAGTATTTTATAATTTCTGATGTTTTTTAAATTTAAAAATCCATGTTTCTTGTTTTTTTTTCTTTCGAATATCTTTTTCCGTCCCAAAATTATTAATTAAGTGCTCTCTTACAACTACTTCTATTTTCATCTTACCCTAAAAATTAAGAGAGCAAAAAATTACATGTTTGCTTGTTAATTATTGAAACTCCTCTTTTTTTCATCATCAGTTTTTTCGACAAAAAAAGGATGACTTTCGATCTTCCCTTTTTTTTGCTGCATTGCATTATTTTGCTTTGAAATCTTTAAAGTTGTCTCAGAAATGTGTGAAATTTATTTTTACTTTATAAAATTAAACTCCGCCTTTTTTTGCCGTAACTTTTTTTTTGTTTCAAATTAAAACAAAAAAAGTGTTATTTAAAAGAAAAAAAATATATTTCAAATTTTTAATTGTTTAAATTTTTTTAGCTCTAAAAAATAAATTAATATGGGACAAAATTCTTCAAGTGGATCAGAGACTCCTCGATCAGCTCGACATAAATCCCATCCATCCACAACTGAATTATTAACACATCGACAAAAAATTGTTTTATTAAAATCTTGGAAAAAATCAAATCGAACTGGACTTGATAATATTGGAGCACAAATATTCTTGAAAATATATATCAGAGATCCAACAGTTGGAAATATGTTTGGCCTACAAAATGTTTCAATATCAGAACTTAAATATCATCGATTTTTTCAAGTAAGTTTTTATAAATAATTTTATTTAATTATTAAAGGGAGCGGACGGTTTGCAACTTTTTTACACTCGGAAGATGCATGAACCTGATAATCAGGATCTTGCATGCTCCAGTATTAATCGTTGCGAGACCCAAATTATGAAAAAAAGTCGCAAACCGCCCCGCTCCCTTTAAAAATCATTTTTTATAACTGAGCAGAACAAAACAGTGTTAACTAATTACAACACCAAATTTTAAAAATAATGTTCGAACAGTTCAGTTAAAATTTTCATAGAAAAAAAACTTTTAATTTGTGTTTGGAAAACATTAAATTTAAGTAATTGTAGAATTCTTTCCAAAAAACATATCACTTTCAAAGCATACTGTAACTGATGATGAAATGGTTGTTGTTTTTTGTGATTTTTGCAAAAAACTAATTGTAACTTTATAAAAAACATTAACAAAATTATCTTTTTTTAAATTTAAATTTGCCAAAGCCTTTCAAAACTAAAAATAACAATTTACATTTTTTTGCCAAAAAAACATTTACGAAAGCTGCCATCGGGAGCATGTCTGACAGGTGTAACTTTGTCAAAAAAAATTGTTATTATTATTTTAACATTTATGTATATTAAATTTCATTTTTTTATAGTCCCATGCAATGACATTTACCCGATCACTTGATTTTATAATAAATAATTTGGAAGACATGAAAAAGATTCGGCAATTTTGTCGTAGACTTGGAAAATCACATGTAAATTATATTGAACGTGGATTTAAGCCAGAATATTGGGATATTTTTGCGGAAGCTTTAACCGAATGTGCCATTGATTGGGAAGGTGGGGTCCGGTGTCGAGATATTTTAATTGGTTAGTTTTTTTACTTTTTTTATCGAATTCTTTCAAAATATATATTTTATATCCAATTTTAGGTTGGAGAACTTTGATAAATTTTGTTATTGAAGAAATGAGAATTTCATTTGTAAAAGAGCGAAGAGCCCGAAGTTCAAGTGTTTGTGTAACAGATTCCCCAAATGATTCTGCTTCTTCAACAACTTTTCATTCAACAGATCTTTTACATTCAAAAGAATGGGATTCTGGATTATTACCCCTACATTTTGATGATCGACCAGAAAATCGTCGTCGAGCAACTTCTCTTCAGCCTTCTCAACGATGCCCTTTTTAATTAATGTTAAATAAATATAATATTTAAGGGATTTCCGGGGTGAAAGACAGACAATGTATTTATTTAAAAATCTAATTTTATTTGCTTAAGGTTTTTTGACGTATCAATGTGTTAAATAAATGTCTCTATGAAAAGACTAAATTGAAACATACCATTTATGCAAATTAAACATGACGCAAAAAAAGCTAAATAAAATCAATAATTAAAAGTAATTTTAAACCTATCCAATAACTAATATAAAAATTTCGCTTTGTATTGTTTGAGAATGTGTCTGTTTGTTTGTCTGTTACATCTGTGATTTTTATATCTGTGTTTGGTATTAAAATGTTGAAAATAATATGGCGGTAATTGTAAAATTAGTGGGATGCTTCGGAAGCTCTCGGAACTTTGATTTTGGGGCCCTTGAAGTTGAGATCCGAATGAAAAATGAAGAAAGAAAATGCAAATTGTTGGGGAATAAAAAAGTGTGAATGAATAATGAAAAAAAGAATGGAAAAGGGAAAAAGAAATATTGTTTTGCGTTTTGTTTTTGTAAATTTGAATAAGAATTTTCATCATTGATTTTCACAAGCTTTTTTTCATTTGAACAATCATTGAACTGCGTTATACGGCTGTTTCAAATTTTCAGGAGACTTTTTTGTTATAAGTTTGCAAATCAGCTCCCTTTTTCAAGTTTTATTGAAAATAAATTAACAAATAAACTTTCATTTTAACATAGGTATCTTTAAGATCCTTTGTTGTCAAAGACAGAGAGAGTCGTTCACTCTCTGTTCTTTTAAATTTTGTTTGCACTGCTTTTTAGCAGTGTTAGTCTACCCAGTTTATAAAGTCTACCAAGTTTTTAAAAGTCTACCAAGTTTATAAAAGTTATTAGTATAAAAGTTATCGTGTATAAAAAGTTATCATATTTATAAAGTTATCGTATATAAAAAGTCTATTTTTACAAAAGTCTATCACATTTATTTAAAAGTTTATCCGTAAATAAAAATGTTTAAATTTTTAAAAAATATTATATTTATTTATACACAACGTTTAAATGTCAAACATTTTTTGTTAACATTGTTTGTTTTATATTTGTTTATGTCGGCACCAAAAGTGGAACATGAAATGCATTACTGTAATATATTAAATTTCGGCGGGGGAAAAAGAAAAGGCGATGACGCTGATGATTATTGTGATTCTTTTGTTGAACCGACTTTCGCCCACCTTCAAAATAATCGTGAAATTTGGCTTTTTTCTGAAAGGAAACATGCAACAATTCAAGATTTGTATTTGGACGACAATCATGTAAATGGTTTAATTTGTGGTGTTGCAGCTTTTGTTGGCAGAAAAGGTATCAGAAAGGTTGCAGTTTTACCATCATTTTTTTGCACAATTTTAGAACGTAATCACAATGCTGATCCAGTAATTTATATGGAAGTTTATAAAGACAGTTACGATATTTTGTTAGCCCCTATTGTTACAGGTGCACATTGGTATTTAGCAGTTTTTTATATTAATGAAAAAACAGTAACAGTATATGATAGCATGCATTCTGCCGTCCCGTCAATTTTTTGGCCTTTGAAAGATTCCATTGAATCTATTTTACATATCAGATTTACTCTAAAAAATGAAAATAATACAGCAACATTGCAAAAAAATGAATATGATTGTGGAGTACATGATTTTCGAAATGCAGAAGAAATTTGCTTTCATGGAAAATGCAATCTTATAAATCCATATAATGCAGAAGCAGAAAGAGCAAGAGCACGTGAAATTTTAAGAAAGCTGAAGGATAATGAAATTACAGACGAATGGGTACCACATGTTGAACATGCAACTGATTTTATTCATTTGAATAAACCATCGGAAAATGTTGAGGAATTTGTAATTGTAAAAGATGATGATTCGGAAATTGAAATTATCGAAACAAAAGTTGACAAAATTGTAACTACAGTAATCCAAAAAATTAATAATAAGATTCCTCCAAGAGAAGATAAAAATGATTGCAATTTAAGCCTAGGATGTTTAAATGGTCCAATACAAAATATGGATATAAATGATTCAATGGAAACTGATATAATAAAAATAGAATCTGACGAAGAAGTTAAATTGCTGAGTTTTGATGAAGAAGCCAGACTAAAAAAACAAATTACTGAAACCGTTGTTGAATTTTGCAAACGAAAAAAGATAAAAAATGATGCAAAAGCTAAAAAAAGCTATAAAAATTTCATAAAAATTGCAAAAGAAAAGTTAGCTAAAAATGATGAATTGAAAAAAACGATAAAACAAATTGTCAAAGTTACAGTATCTTCAAATGAAGTTGATAATAATTTTTTACAAGAAAGGAACATTTTGACTCCGGATGAAGAAATAAAATTACAAAATGATCTAAATGAAAGTTATCCTGATTACTGTAAACGTTTCAAACTATCTAAAGTAAATTCTAAAAATAAATATAATACAGCAATAAAAAGTGCAAAAGAAAAATTGGCAGAAAATAAACGAATTAAAGAATGTATGAGGAAAAAACGATTATTGGAAACAGAAGTAGAAAAGCAAGAAAGATTAAAAAATGATAAACAGTTAAAACAAATAAAACGTGAAAATGAATCTGAAGAGGAAAAACATGAAAGATTACAAAAAGTAGCAGAAACAATGCAAAAATTGCGTGAAAATGAATCTGACGAGGAAAAACGTGAAAGATTACAAAAAGTAGCAAAGGCAATGCAAAAATTACGTGAAAATGAAACAGAAGCTGAAAAACAAGAAAGGTTAAATGCTGACAACAACCAGAGAGAAATAAAACGTACAATTGAAAGACTTGAAAAGCAAGAAAAATTGAAAAAAGAAAGAGCAGAAAGATTGAAAAATGCAGCAAAAGTAAAATCTACTTTTGTTCCAAAAAAAGGTGCAAATTTTAAAGGAGTTGAGCCTTTCAGATTGGGTAAAAGAGATGTAATTTGCAATGGTTGTGGTGCAAAGCATTACAGAACTGAAAAACGGCAAAATGATGGTACATTTACAAATTGTTGCCAGAAAGGAAAAGTAAAAATGCAAGTTGGCATTAAAGATTATCCACAGCTTTTTAAAGATTTGATGACAAAAAAACATGAAAATAGAACTTTTGCAAGAGTTTTTGATTTGGAAAAAAGAACAATTAATTCAAGTTTAAGCTGTGCACATATGTATGCAAAAAATGTAAAAATGGCACCTGGAGTTCCATGCCTGAAAATTCAAGGAAAAGTGATGCATAAAATGCCAAAAACTTATTTGCCATCAGGAAATAACAATACTTTTGGGGGACAGAATTACGTTGTTGATAGTGGAACTGCAACAGCTTCACGAATTGGTGCTGCGGCAAAAATGAATAAAAGGTTCTCTATTGATTTGATGGCCGAATTGGATCAAACAATGAGGACAGTTAATATGTTTGCAAAATCATATACAATGTTAAAAGATACTGTAAAAAAAGAAAAAATTGCTCAAGAAGCAAAGGGTGAAACACCAAGGGAATTAAGATTGCTTTTTAAAGGAAATCCTAATGCTCCAAGAAATTATGATAGAGTTGAAGCCGAAAATGAAATAGCATTAGTTTTTACTCCTGGACCAGATGGAGAAGTACCACGTGACGATATTGTAATCTATGAAAAAAAAGATGGAAATAATGTTAGTGAATATTTGCGTTCGTGGGATCCAAGAGTTGAACCTCTAACTTATCCACTATTTTATCCAACTGGAAATGAAACAGTTTATGAACAACAAAAGCGTGATCCAAAAGATCCAAAATCTGGAAAATTAACCGAAAGAGAATACTTTAATTTTAAATTTCAAGATAGGGATGAGGAAAAATATGGCTTTAATCCATTTTTGTATGGTGGAAAATTATTTCTACAGTATCTTTGTGATGCATGGGCAAAAGTTGAAAATGGTAGATTACAGTGGTATAAATGTAATCAAAAACAAATTAGAGCTGCAAGTTATTTGGAAGTTCATGAACATTTAAATAAAAAAGCACAAGAAATCGGAAAAGCACCAGGAACAGTAAAAATTTTGCCAAGTACATTTTATGGAGGCCCAAGATATTTGCGAGAATTATGCTCGGATGCAATAACAATGGTGGATGAATACGGTAAGCCCACTACAATGATAACAATGACAGTAAACCCTGAAGATGAAGATATTATAACGAATCTTTATGAAGATCAAAAAGCATGGGAAAGGCCTGATGTTATTAATAGTTGTTTTTATCAAAAATTGCATGAATTGATTAGAGTAATTGAAAAGGATGAAATATTTGGCGAAGTAATTTGCTCAGTCGTTGTGATTGAATTCCAAAAAAGGGGTCTTCCACATTGTCACTGTGTTTTTACATTAAAAGAAAAATGGGATACTGTAGAAAAAGTAGATGCATATGTTAAATCATATATACCACCGTTGAGCCATGAAGATGCAAATAAATGTGGTGAAGAATATGACGAAGAATATTTAGAAAATGTCAAAAAATTCTGTATTCATAAACCCTGCGGAATTTACAATCCAAAAGCCCCATGTATGGTAAATGGCAAATGTAAAAGAGGTTTCCCAAGACCATTTTTAGAAAATACTGTAATGGATGATAATGGTTTTACAAGACCAAAACGGCCAAATAATGGAAGAACTTTTCAAATGAAAGTTAATGGCAAAGAAATTGAAGTTGATAATCGTTGGGTTGTCCCACATAATCCTTATTTATTAAAATTAATGAAATGTCATATAAATGTTGAAGCAATAAACACAATTGCTACCGTATTTTATGTTTTTAAATACATGTTTAAAGGAGATGATAAGGCTTATGTTGAGATGAATGAATTTATGGATAATCAAGTAATTCATGCCTTAAATTATGATGAAATTAACAGTTATGAAGATTTCCGTTACATTAGTGCATGTGAAGCTCATTGGAGACTATCTGACTTTTGGATGTATCGTTTAAGTCATTCTGTTGATCGATTACCAGTACATTTGGAAAATGAACAAACAATTTATATGGGGGAAAATCCAGATGAAAAAGAAATGGATAATGCAAAAAATAAAGATTCAAAACTTATGGCATTTTTTAAAGTTAATCAAGAAAGAGAAAAGGAAATTGAAAAAGTTAAAGCAATGATTGAAGAATTAAAAGGAGAAGGAAAACCAATAAATTATATTAAAATTCCTGATAAACTTTTGTACAATAAAATTGGAGTTACTCATGTTTGGGATGGAAAAATTGGAAAATGGAATGCAAGAAAGAAGACTACAAAGCCAAAACTTTGCAGATTATACAATGTAAATCCAAAACGAACAAATTGCTTTTATCTTCGAAGATTGTTAATGGCAGTACCTGGACCAACATCTTTTGAAAATCTCCGTACAGTTAATGGAAAACTTTATGAAAGCAATCGTGAAGCATGTGTTGCATTGGGGTTGGTTTTAAATGATAAACTTTATGAAGATACATTATTTGAAGCTTTAAATCATACATCACCAAATCAATTCAGATATCTTTTTGCAAGATTATTAGCACATTGTGATTTAGGAGATCCCTTGGAACTTTTTGATCGATTTCAAGATCATTTAATATCAGATTTGCTTAAAAAATGGCAAAAAGATGATGCAAAAAAAGTTGCATGGAGAAAAATTGTTAAAAGTATGCTTAACCAAGATAAGCAATTATCCGATTATCCACAATTGGAAGCTTATATGCAAGAAATTGGATTTGAAAATGAAGAAACAATTGATTTAAAAGTTCTGTTATCTGAAGCTTTGGAAGAATACAGTACAATGAATAAAGAACAAAAAGCAATTGTTGATCCGATAGTTGAAAAATTAAAAAGTTTGACACAAAAAGTTGAAAAAAGCTGTACATTTGCTGACGGGCCAGGTGGATGTGGAAAATCTTACATTTTTAATGCAATAAGGAAATTTGCCATAGCTTACGGTAAAAAAATAATGGTAATGGCTTGGAGTGGCATTGCAGCTTCATTGTATCCAATGGGAAGAACTTGCCATAATGGATTTAAACTCGAATTTCCTTTTGAAAATGACAGTAATAGCGGAATAAAGCCAGCTTCTCCACAAGGACAAATGTTAAAAGAATTGGATATTATTATTTGGGATGAATTTCCAATGGCCCCAAAAAGAGCATTAGAAGTTATTGATAGCAAATTAAGAGAAATTATGGGAAATGATATTCCATTTGGTGGAAAAATTCTATTAACAGGTGGAGATTTTCGACAAATTGCTCCAATTGTTGAAAGTGGAACACGTCAAGAAACTATTAATTCTTCTGTTTGTTGTTCAAAATTATGGAAACATTTTGAAAAATTTCAATTAATTGAAAATATTCGAGCATTATCAAATGAAATTGAATTCAAAAAAATGCTTTTGGAAATTGGTGAAGGCAAATTTGGTGATAATCCTAATGAAATTGAAATTCCTGAAGAATGCTTAAGCAAAGGTGATATAATTGGTGAAATTTTTGGTGACTGTATGGAAAATTATGATCCATCTACAGTAATGAAAAGAGCAATTCTTGCAACATGGAATAAAGATGTCGATGAACTTAATGAACAAGTTCTGGAACTTTTTGATGAAGAAACTGAAATTACTTATCATGCACAAGACGTTTATCATTACGGTGATGAAATTTTACAAGGAGCTGGAGAAATCCATGAAAATTACAAAACTAGAAACATCAAAGGTTTGCCAAGTTTTAAACTTCGACTTCGCAAAAATGCAATTGTAATGTTGGTTCGAAATTTATCAATTGAAGATGGGCTTTGCAATGGAACAAGATTAATTGTTACAAATTTGTTAAAGCATAATCTTATTTGTAAAAAAATCAATATTGATGGAAGCCTTAGTGATGAAATAATGATTCCTCGAATAACTTTAACATCAAAGCATGGAGTTGTTCATGTAACAAGACATCAATTTCCAGTAAAATTGGCTTTTTGTATGACGATTAATAAGAGCCAGGGACAAAGTATGGAACGGGTAGGAATTGTATTAAATCATGAATGTTTTTCACATGGACAACTTTATGTTGCATTCAGTCGAGCTCGCTCATTGGCAGGTGTAAAAGTCGTTCTTCCTGAAGGTAAAACAACAACTGCCAATATTGTTTACAAAGAATTATTAGAATTGGGCAAAAAATAAAACAAAAATGTAGAAAAGTACAGTAATCAAATTTAGACAAAACAGGATATATCATATTAGAAGTAATCAACGGCCCGCCCCCGGCCAAAAAATGGGGTACCCGTTCGAGGTTGACCACTTTGACGTAGTGGACGGGCTTAAGGCTACTGTAGCCGACCAAGTGTCAACCAAAAATTAAAAATGTTAAAATAATTTTAATGAAAAAGTTGAAATTGTGTCAATTGTAATTAAAAATAATTAGTTTGTTATCATGATTGATTAGAATTTTTACAAAAAACTGTTTTTTTTTGAGTTTGTGATTGTTAAGAAGCACCGGCTTTAGCCGGGGCTTCGCTTGTCGCTTTGTATTGTTTGAGAATGTGTTTGTCGGTATATATTTGTTTTTCATATCAGTGTTTGGTATTGAAATGTTGAGAAAAGGTTAGGGGTTACTGTAAATTTAGTGAAGTGCTTCGGAGGAGGCCGGAACTTTAATTTTGGGGGCCTTGAAGTTGAGATCCGAATGAAAAATGAAGAAAGAAAATGCAAATTGTTGGGGAATAAAAAGATTTGAATGAATATTGAAAAAAGAATGAAGAAAAATGAGATAATAGAATGAAAACTATATGATTTGCATATGACTTTTTGCTAAGTTAAAAATATACCGTGTTATAATTATAAGTTGCTCTATGTGCGACTCCCCCTTTAATAAAGTGAAATAAATATAACAATTGAAATTTTAAAACAGATACCGTTGGGATGTAATAAACGGATTTTCAAAAAAATACTTCACAAAAAATGAATTACTGTTTTAATTATGCGGCACAATAAAAAACTCGGGGCGACCGAAGGGAGCCCCGTGTTAAACCTAATTTTTTTTGTTATGAGCTCAATAAAAGTAAGAAAAACTGCTACAAGACTATCAAATTATGATATAAAAATTACTTGAAATGATTAGTTTAGTAATTTTTTATTTGCTTTTAAAAGCACGGGGCGACGGTATAAAAATTGTGATCGTTTTGCATTCCATCATACTAAATTTGCTGCCAAAAGTTGAAGGAAGACAGGGACCACCGAAGGGAACCGCTGTTTTGTTGGATTTAAGTAGTTTATTTTATTAAATATATTACGAACTTCTAATGGAACAACAAAGTGATTTTGGTTTCAATTCAGAAAACAAAAAAAATTTAAAGAAACCTTTTTGTTTATTAATGCTATTATTAATGCTAAAAAATTGCTAATTTGAAGATCTAAATATTTTGAAGGTAACCTTAATAATGAGATCTGCAGATAAAACTTTAAAAGTCATCACAGTTAACATGTTTTAGATAATTTGTTCAAGTAAAGTACCCGCGTAGCGGGGACTTTGCTTGTCCCCTTGGTAGGTTTGAGAATGTGTTTGTTTGTCTGTCTGTTTGTTACATTTTTGTTTTTCATATCGGTGTTTGGTATTAAAATGTTGATAATGTGGTGGGGGTAATGCTAAAATAGGTGCGGTGCTCCGGAGGCTGCCGGAACTTTGAGTTTGGGGGCTTTAAAGATCCGAAAAAATGGAGAATGAAAAGGTTAATGCAAATTGTTGGGGAATAAAAAAATGTGAATGAATATTGAAAAAAAGAATGAAAAAAATGGAACGAAAGATTGAGAAATGGAAATGATTTGCATAGAATTTTTATTTTTGAGAATGTTATCTTGCTATTGCCAAAAAGCTGACAGGGAAAAGATGACAACTGGGCGCCCGAAGGGCGCCTATTGCAGACATGCCTGCGATCAAAAAATAATGTTAAAATAAAATTTTCGAAATTTTTATAATGATGTCCAGTTTTAAAGGGTGGTTGGGCAAGTAAAATCCGGCAGAACATGCAGCACATTCGTGGGAACTTTTTTACTGGTGGGATGGTTGTGTCTTACGGGGTAGTTGGTTAGCTATGAGTTTTAGGTTTGTCAGTCTGTTACATTATTGACAATCTATTCAATGTTTTTTATTAAAATGTTGATAATGTGGTGGAGGCTAGAATAGGTGAAGTTCTCCGGAGGCTGCCAGAATTGTGAATTGTGGGGCTTCGAAAGTGAGATCCGAAAAAATAATGAAAAGGAGAATGCAAATTGAGGCGGAATAAAAAAATGGGAGTGAATGTTGAAAAAAAGAAATAACGCCCGCAGGGCTCCACATTATTAACTGCACCGAAAAAGTGCCGAAAATGCGATTTTAAATGCCCTGGCAAATCGATGATGTTACATATTTTTTGAACTTATGGAACACCCTTATAGATAGAATGAAATTGAGAAAGTGAAATGATTCCAAAATTAAAATTTTGCTACTGTTTTGTTGGTAAGAGTGTTGAAGAGATTGCCAAAAGCTGATATGGAAAAATGGACAACTGGGCGCCCGAAGGGCGCCTATTGCAGATATGCCCTCGATCGAGAAAAATGTTAAAATAAAATATTGCGCATTTTTATAATAATATAATTTTCTGATTCGACGGTGGCACTTTTAAGGGTGGATGGGGCAAGAAAGTAAAATCCGACAGATTTTGATGCTGACGGGTGAAAAATTTGTCAAAAAAGTCTTACAAATTATTCTAATTTAAATTCTTCCATGATTTTTTCCTGAAGTAGGGTACCTATCATTGATGCTTTAGCAGGCCCTTATGCTTGCGTACATTTTTTCGTTTGATAATACATGGTGTTGATTGAGGGATGGCTCAGGGTTATAAATTTTGAGTTTTTCCCGAAGTCTGATCTAGACAGTCTATAAAACGTAAAATAACTTGAAAAAAAGATGTATTTTTGCATAAAGTCTATAAAAAGTAAAATTGGACTTTTTTTCTAAAACTGCAGCAATGTTTGAACTCTAAAATTTGCGCTTTTTGAGAGTAAGCAAGGATAAAGAAGCAAAATAAAAACAAAAAGTGTAAAAATAAAAATTGTATTTATATAAATGTTGAAGAGATAACCATTAAAACTGGGTTGTCAAAAATTACTGTATTTTATTTATAGAATTTAAAAGTAATAATTTTCTGATAATTGTGTTAATATAAAGATTTTGCTTTAAATATTGTAAAGCTGAATTTAAACGGTGTAATAGACTAAATCATTTTGAATTATTGTTTTGGTTTTTTGGCAACAATAAAAACATGCAAATTAATCGACCGAATTGTTGCATAAAAATGTTATTAAAAATCAGTCGAAAATTGCAAAAAGGTGTAAAACCTTTGAAATATTTTTGATAAAACCTATGCAGTACCCCATGTAAAACATTTGTTTGCGAGCTCCGGCTTTAGCCGGAGCGACTCTTGTCGCTTTGTATTGTTTGAGAATGTGTTTGTCTGTTTGTCTGTTACATCTGTGATTTTTATATCTGTGTTTGGTATTAAAATGTTGAGAATAATATGGGGATAACTGTAAAATTAGTGGGATGCTTCGGAGGTTCTCGGAACTTTGATTTTGGGGGCCGTAAAGTTGAGATTCGAATGAAAAATGAAGAAAGAAAATGTAAATTGTTGGGGAATAAAAAAATGTGAATGAATGTTGAAAAAATAATTTAAAAAAAGGAATGAAACAATGACACGTTGATTTGTGTTTTGTTGTTGTAAATTTGAATAAATTGCATCAAAGATTTTCAAAAATATTTATTTCATTCGAACCGTCATTGAACTGCATAAAACGGCTGCTTCAAAATTTCTGGAGACTATTTTGTTATAAAGTTTGCACTTTAGCTCCATTTTTTTTCAATTTTACTTGAAAAAAAAAATTAACAAATAAACTTTCCTTTTAACATAGGTATCTTTAAGATCCTTTGTTATCAAAGACAGAGGGAGTCGTTCACTCTCTGTTCTTTTAAATTTTGTTTGCACTGCTTTTTAGCAGTGTTAGTTTACCAGTTTATAAAGTCTACCAAGTTTTTAAAAGTCTGCCAAGTTTATAAAAGTTATTAGTATAAAAGTTATCATAAATAAAAAGTTATCATTTTTAAAAAGTTATCGTATATAAAAAGTCTATTTTTACAAAAGTTATCATTTTTAAAAAGTTATCGTATATAAAAAGTCTATTTTTACAAAAGTCTATCACATTTAAAAGTTTATCCGTAAATAAAGTTAAAAGCTTATTAAAAGTTTTAAAGGTCAGTAAAATGTTTAAATTTTTAAAAAATATTATATTTATTTATACACAACGTTTAAATGTCAAACATAATTTGTTAACATTGTTTGTTTTATATTTGTTTATGTCGGCACCAAAAATGGCACACGAAACGCATTACTGTAATATATTAAATTTCGGCGGGGGAAAAAGAAAAGGCGATGACGCTGATGATTATTGTGATTCTTTTATTGAACCGACTTTCGCTCACCTTCAAAATAATCGTGAAATTTGGCTTTTTTCTGAAAGGAAACATGCAACAATTCAAGATTTGTATTTGGACGACAATCACGTAAATGGTTTAATTTGTGGTGTTGCAGCTTTTGTTGGCAGAAAAGGTATCAGAAAGGTTGCAGTTTTACCATCATTTTTTTGCACAATTTTAGAACGTAATCATAATGCTGATCCAGTAATTTATATGGAAGTTTATAAAGACAGTTATGACATTCTTTTAGCCCCTATTGTTACAGGTGGACATTGATATTTAACAGCTTTTTTTGTTAACGAAAAAACAGTTACAGTATATGACAGCATGCATTCTGCCGTCCCATCAATTTTTTGGTATTTGAAAGCTTCTGTTGAATCCATTTTACATATCAGATTTACTCTAAAAAATGAAAGTAGTACTGTAACATTGCAACAAAATGAATATGACTGTGGGGTTCATGATTTTCGAAATGCAGAAGAAATTTGCTTTCATGGAAAATGCAAGATTATAAATCCATATCATGCAGAAGCAGAAAGAGCACGAGCACGTGAAATTTTGAGAAAGTTGAAGGATAATGAAATTGAAGATGAATGGGTACCACATGTTGAACAGGCAACTGATTTTATTCATTTGAATAAACCATCGGAAAATGGTGTGGAAGCTGTAATTGTAAAAGATGATAATTTAGAAATTGAAATTATCGAAACAAAAATTGACAAAATTTTAACTACAGTAATTCAAAAAATCAATAATAAGATTCCTCCAAGAGAAGATAAAAATGATTGCAATTTAAGCTTAGGATGTTTAAATGGTCCATTACAAGATATGGACATAAATGATTCAATGGAAACTGAAACAATAAAAATGGAATCTGACAAAGAAGTTAAATTGCTGAGTTTTGATGAAGAAGCAAAACTAAAAAAACAAATTAATGAAACAGTTGTTGAATTTTGCAAACGAAAAAAGATAAAAAATGATGCAAAAGCTAAAAAAAGCTATAAAAATCTCATAAAAATTGCAAAAGAAAAGTTAGCTAAAAATGGTGAACTGAAAGAAACGGTAAAACAAACTGTCACAGTTACAGTATCTTCAAATGAAGTTGATGTCAACTTTTCACAAGAAAAGAAAATTTTGACTCTGGATGAAGAAATAAAATTACAAAGTGAACTAAATGAAAGTTATCCTGATTACTGTAAACGTTTCAAACTTTCAAAAGCAAATTCTAAAAATAAATATAATACATCAATAAAAAGTGCAAAAGAAAAATTGGCAGAAAATGAACGAATTTAAGAATATATGAGAAAAAAACGATTAATGGAAACAGAAAAAGAAAAACAAGAAAGATTAAAAAGTGATAAACATTTAAAACAAATTAAACGTGAAAATGAAACTGAAGAAGAAAAAATAAAACGTTTGAGTACTGTAAAAACTCAAATGGAAATAAAACGTACAATTGAAAGACTTGAAAGGCAAGAAAAATTGAAAAAAGAAAGAGCAGAAAGATTAAAAAATGCAGCAAAAGTAAAATCATCGTTTGTTCCAAAAAAAGGTGCAAATTTTAAAGGAGTTGAACCATTAGTAGTCATGCTCGCTATTTCACATCAAATGGGCGGAGCCTATCCCCGATAACCAATGGGAGGGCAGCTGCCGTCGCGGCACCCAATCGGAGGAGGGCATTTTTCGGAGGGTCGTAAAAAGGGGGGAGGGAGGAAAGGGACTACGGTATTTGCAGTTCGGCCGTAAAAAAAAGGACGCAACTTTTGGCGCCAATTTTTATGTACGTTCATAAAAAATTCCACACAGTAATTTTTTTAACACAGTAATTTTTTCAAAACAATAATTTTTTTAAAACTCCAGTAATTTTTTTAACACAGTAATATTTTTATGCAGTTATTTTTTATGCAGTTATTTTTTTTAACAGTAATATTTTTAACACAGTAATTTTTTTAAAACTCCAGTAATTTTTTTAACACAGTAATATTTTTATGCAGTTATTTTTTATGCAGTTATTTTTTTTAACAGTAATATTTTTAACACAGTAAATTTTTTATAACAGTTATTTTTTATGCAGTTATTTTTTTTAACAGTAATATTTTTAACACAGTAAATTTTTTATAACAGTAATTTTTTATAACAGTAATATTTTTAACACAGTAAATTTTTTATGTATTATTTTTTCAGCACCAATTTTTATGTACGTTCATAAAATTTATGTACGTCCGTATAATATGTACGTCCGTAAAAATATGTAATGTTTTATGTTTTACAATGGCTTTCGTGTCAAGATTTTATTTAATAATTACAACAGTAATATTACTTTTAACAAAATTAGTAATTTTTCTTGTAAAATTTAACAAATTCGAGAGTAAAATGTCCTGTGGCATTGTCACCAATAATGGGATTTCCATGAATATCTTTAAATTCCATTTCAATTGTATTAATACTATTTAGATGGATTCTTAGATAATTTGGGCGTTCATAAGTTTTTGATATAGGATTTGCGTCAGGGGTTATGGGTAAAATATCTAGGATAGATTCTTGATTTGTACCACAAAATATTGGGCAAATAACATTATTAACGTAGATATGAATATGGCTATGTAAGTTTTCAATTTTTGGAGGATTTGGAGCAATATTATCGTTGAAAATTAGTTGTTTGAAGCCCAAACCACTAGAAAATCCTTGACTTAGATGGATTCCGCGGACATATTCAGGATCGTAAGTTAGTTGATAACGATTTTTTACAGAATCATATGAAAAATTAACAGATTCAAATCCTTTTCTGGTAAAGATATTGGCTGCAGGAGCAAGTTCAGGTGAGTAATTAAAGGCATCTTTTAGTAATTTATAAACCAAATACTCTTTTTCTCCCACTTTTCCGTCTTCATCTGTCGGATACGTTACAATTTTTACTTTGTCGGTTTCATTTACTTTAATATCCAACTTTTTTGGGCCAAGAAATTCTGGTTCTAATGGAATAAGACTAGGTGGTGGTTGTACTGGGTGTTCTTTTTCGGGACTTTTTTTTGATTTTTTTGTATCAAAAGGCATAATTGAGGGGGGTGGTGTTACTTCTCGCTTCTTTTCTGTTTGTTTGTCATCGTCATCACTGTTATCATCATCACTGTCATCATTAAATGTTATTTCATCAAACACATCACTTCTTTTTACACGGACATTTCCAAACATTTCATCTAATATTGTTCCAAGTTCTGTTACAGAATGAGTTATTTTAGGTTTTAAAATGGTTTTGTAACCGTTAGTGTACAAAATTGTGATTTGATCATTCAACAGGGACCATTTTTTATCCAAACTGAACGATTTTAAGCCACATCTCCATCCTTCGCCAATAAAATTCAAGTTCCCTGCCAATCTTTTATTAACCTTTGAGGTTTTATTTAACACAAAGGGGATTACGACATGCTCGGTCATTTTCAGCAGCTGCACACTGAAATAAAAAAGAAAATGTTGACCCCTTTTTATATACTTTTTTGTTTGCCACTCTGAAATCTTTGATAAAAAAACGACACCTGGTTAGGAGCATCTGTGTATTATGCTATTTATACAACTCATAAAAAATATGTTGACCTTTAAAAAAATGCAATGCCAGAAACTATTTATACAACTCATAAAAAATATGTTGACCTTTAAAAAAATGCAATGCTAGAAAATGTTGATCCCTTTCCACAAAAAAAAAGTGTTGAACTTTAAAAATCAATAACGAAAGAACACCCTTGGTCCACATGCCACCCAAAAAATGGCACTGCTAAAAAACAACAGCTGTTCACGGGGGTGCGCGCGCGCGATAACGAGAGAGGCGCGCGCGAGAACAAGAGAGAGAGAGAAGAGACCGGCAGAGAAAAAAAGACACAGCCAGTCAACAAAAACGCCGATTGTTTCGCAAAAAGTCATAATGAAGAGAAAAATCGTCGCCAAAAAGGCACTAAAAACAATGGTTAAGCATATAACTTTAAGAAAAAATGAAGAGAAAAATCGTCGCCTTGTCGATGCATGCAGAAAAATCGTCGCCAAAAAGGCACTAAAAACAATGATTAAGGATATAACATGAAGCAAAAATGAGTGATTTTATGAAAATTCATAGGGGGGAGAGGGGAGGGTAGGAGGGAGGGAAAAAAAATGCGCACGCCGTCAGAAGTTTCGCAACGAATGTGATTCAAATAAATATTGCGATTCTTGCAGAATATTCATTATATATATTTTTTCGTGATTGAGTGTAGTTGTGTTTTTATTTTTTCTCTTATTTATTGGTCATTTATTATATTTTTTCGTGATTGAGTGTAGTCGTGTTTTTAATTTTCTGTCTTATTTATTGGTCATTCTTTCTTGTCTGAGCCTAAAGAAAGCTTTAGCCATGGAAAAAATTGACCCCCAAAGCACTGAAATTCTCCCAACAACCGTTGATTTTTTCAACACAAAGCCAAATTTGGTTGCTTTTCAACATTCCTCATCCGTTGTGTACCCTCCTATGACCCCTATAGGTAATGGTTCTATCCAATTTACAATCAATTCCGGACCAACATATTTGGATCTATCAGAAACATACTTATATACAAAGTTCAAAATTACAAAAAAAGAAGGTGGCAAACTAGTCCCAATAACAAGCAAAGATCCTGTCAGTTTCATTCAAGGATTTGGAGCAACGTTCATAAAAAATCTAAGAGTGTCCTTTAATAAGCGTCACGTATATCATTCAAATGATTTGTATGCATACAATGCGTATTTCCGTCGTCGATTAGGATTAGGAGTATCTAGAAAAGAAGGAGCTCTTCAAACGGTGGGATTCTTTGAAGATGGTTTAACTCAAATGAATGGTCCCGGTTTCGAAGCAAGACGATCTTTATATGAAAACGATCAGATCTTTGAAACTATTTGCACTATTGATGCTGATATTTTTCGTCAAAATAAACTTTTAATCAATCAAACTGTTGTGGATGTTGAAATAACTTATCACAAGGACCCTTTTACTTTATTGTCCAATGGAACAACAGAATATCATTATCAAATCGTTGATTGCAATCTTTGTACTAAACAACATATGCTTTTTCCTCAACTTGATTTCGAAATTCAAGAGCGTTTAAATAAAAACATGCTTGCAAAATATGATTACACACAAAATATTATGAAAAATTTTTATCTTAATCCTGGCAGATATGAGTTTCGAACATCCCTCTTCACGGATTATATTCCTAAAAGGGTTTTTGCTGCTCTTGTTGATACCAGAGCTTTCCATGGACATATTGGAATGTCTCCATTTGAATTTTCCCCTCATGATATTGAATCAATTCAAATATGCGCAAATGGCATCCTTGTACCAACATACCGATATGAATTTGAAGGTAAAAATCTTACTCATGCCTTTAAAGATTTGAGTGATGCCACCGATGAAATGCATGGAATTAGTTATTTGAAATTTATCAAACATTCATGTATTTTTGCATTTGATTTGCAATCACAACACAGCGAAGATTTTGTTGAAACCCGGCAACAAGGATCAACGTCCATTGCATTGGAATTTAAGCAACCAATCCCCGAAAATGGCCTTCAACTAATTGTTTTGGGAGAATTTAATTCAATTTTGGTTATGGATAAAACCAGGACCATCACGGCTCCTGTTCCTGTTTAACTTTTTGTCCACCCTTGTCTTCTCCCTCATAGCGCTCGACAAGACAAGGACCGTATCTACCGCGATGTCAGTGTAATACTTTTGGTAGGACAGGATGCGGTCGGTTTTATATATCCTCCCTCTTTTTTATTCAATTATTTTATTTGCAATGGCCGCTGAAACACCGACACCTCAACCTTTGACACAACATGACTGTGATTTAAATAATTTAAAAGCCCCTTCACCTCCTGTAATTCCTCTCTCTGTTAATCCTACTATTAGTGAATATGTTATTTTTGTATCAGGATGGATTTGCTGGCTTTCCTTTGTCTTTTACCGCATTGTTAATAGTTTCCGACAATAATTTTTTTGTATTAAATTTAATGAATATATGAAAATAACCCAAAAAATAAACGATACTTTTTTTTAATAATATAATTTGTCCTATACAGACGTTTTATTCGTCTAAGATACTTTTTGCGCGTGAATTCCATATAATACATTAATGAAACAAGTGACTAGCTAAAACTAAAAAATGTTTTAGATGCAAAAATTTGTGCTTGTTCCCGACCCACGTTACAGAAATTTAGTACAAAAAGAAAAGTCTCACTCTGGATTAAAGGAAGCAATATCTGCAACCCGAAAAAATCTAGAGAACGAAGAACTTTTGCAACGTCAAAGGTATTATGAGGAAGCCGATGAAGAAATGCCCAAAAATCATAATAAAAAAATCCCCGTAACAGCTGTTACGACACTTCCTCCTCCATCCTTGAGACAAATGAATGAAATTAAACGTCTCCGAGCATTGCACGAAAAACAATTGAAACCAAAAATACCAAAACAAAAGAAGTTACAGAAATCAAAGAAGACAGTAATTAGTGAACCAGTTTTTACAGCACAAACTCCACAACCTCCACAAAAAAACATGCTTGATAGTTTAAAATTTGTAAAAGTTAAAAAACATTACTAATTTTGCTAGTTTGTTGTAATCATTAAATAAAATCTTGACACGAAAGCCATTGTAAAACATAAAACATTACATATTTTTACGGACGTTCATAAAATTTATGTACGTACATAAAACTCCAGACTGTTTTTTTATGTATGTACATAAAAATAGGTGTTGAAAAAATTATTGTGTTAAAAATATTACTGTTAAAAAAAACTGCATAAAAATAGGTGCTGAAAAAATTACTGATTGAAAAAACACTATGTTAAAACATTTTAAATTAAAAAAAAATAATTGAAGAATTTGAGAGGGGGGATATATATAAAAATTTACTGTGTTAAAAATATTACTGTTAAAAAAAATAACTGCATAAAAAATAACTGTTATAAAAAATTTACTGTGTTAAAAATATTACTGTTAAAAAAAATAACTGCATAAAAAATAACTGCATAAAAATATTACTGTGTTAAAAAAATTACTGTGTTAAAAATATTACTGTGGCGAATTTTTTATGAACGTACATAAAAATTGGCGCCAAAAGTTGCGTCCTTTTTTTACCGCCGAACTGCAAATACCGTAGTCCCTTTCCTCCCTCCCCCTTTTTTACGACCCTCCGAAAAATGCCCTCCTCCGATTGGGTGCCGCGACGGCAGCTGCCCTCCCATTGGTTATCGGGGATAGGCTCCGCCCATTTGATGTGAAATAGCGAGCATGACTACTACCATTCAGGTTAGGAAAAAGAGATGCAATTTGCAATGGTTGTGGTGCAAAGCATTACAGGACTGAAAAACGGCAAAAGGATGGAACTTTTACAAATTGCTGCCAACAAGGAAAGGTAAAAATGCAAGTTGGAATAAAAAATTACCCACAACTTTTTAAAGATTTGATGACAAAAAAACATGAAAATAGAACTTTTGCAAGAGTTTTTGATTTGGAAAAAAGAACAATAAATTCAAGTTTAAGTTGTGCACATATGTACGCAAAAAATGTAAAAATGGCCCCAGGAGTTCCATGTTTAAAGATTCAAGGAAAAGTTTTGCATAAAATGCCAAAAACTTATTTGCCATCTGGAAATAACAAAACTTTTGGGGGACAGAACTACGTTGTTGATAGTGGAACTGCAACAGCTTCACGAATTGGTGCTGCGGCAAAAATGAATAAAAGGTTCTCTATTGATTTGATGGCCGAATTGGATCAAACAATGAGGAAAGTTAACATGTTTGCAAAATCATATACAATGTTAAAAGATACTGTAGAAAAAGAAAAAATTGCTCAAGAAGCAAAAGGTGAAACACCAAGGGAATTAAGATTGCTTTTTAAAGGAAATCCTAATGCTCCAAGAAATTATGATAGAGTTGAAGCCGAAAATGAAATAGCATTAGTTTTTACTCCTGGACCAGATGGAGAAGTACCACGTGACGATATTGTAATCTATGAAAAAAAAGATGGAAATAATGTTAGTGAATATTTGCGTTCGTGGGATCCGAGAGTTGAACCATTGACCTATCCACTATTTTATCCAAAAGGAAATGAAACAGTTTATGAGCAACAAAAGCGTGATCCAAAAGATCCAAAATCTGGAAAATTAACCGAAAGAGAATACTTTAATTTTAAATTTCAAGATAGGGATGAGGAAAAATATGGCTTTAATCCATTTTTGTATGGTGGAAAATTATTTCTACAGTATCTTTGTGATGCATGGGCAAAAGTTGAAAATGGTAGATTACAGTGGTATAAATGTAATCAAAAACAAATTAGAGCTGCAAGTTATTTGGAAGTTCATGAACATTTAAATAAAAAAGCACAAGAAATCGGAAAAGCACCAGGAACAGTAAAAATTTTGCCAAGTACATTTTATGGAGGCCCAAGATATTTGCGAGAATTATGCTCGGATGCAATAACAATGGTGGATGAATACGGTAAGCCCACTACAATGATAACAATGACAGTAAACCCTGAAGATGAAGATATTATAACGAATCTTTATGAAGATCAAAAAGCATGGGAAAGGCCTGATGTTATTAATAGTTGTTTTTATCAAAAATTGCATGAATTGATTAGAGTAATTGAAAAGGATGAAATATTTGGCGAAGTAATTTGCTCAGTCGTTGTGATTGAATTCCAAAAAAGGGGTCTTCCACATTGTCACTGTGTTTTTACATTAAAAGAAAAATGGGATACTGTAGAAAAAGTAGATGCATATGTTAAATCATATATACCACCGTTGAGCCATGAAGATGCAAATAAATGTGGTGAAGAATATGACGAAGAATATTTAGAAAATGTCAAAAAATTCTGTATTCATAAACCCTGCGGAATTTACAATCCAAAAGCCCCATGTATGGTAAATGGCAAATGTAAAAGAGGTTTCCCAAGACCATTTTTAGAAAATACTGTAATGGATGATAATGGTTTTACAAGACCAAAGCGGCCAAATAATGGAAGAACTTTTCAAATGAAAGTTAATGGCAAAGAAATTGAAGTTGATAATCGTTGGGTTGTCCCACATAATCCTTATTTATTAAAATTAATGAAATGTCATATAAATGTTGAAGCAATAAACACAATTGCTACCGTATTTTATGTTTTTAAATACATGTTTAAAGGAGATGATAAGGCTTATGTTGAGATGAACGAATTCATGGATAATCAAGTAATTCATGCCTTAAATTATGATGAAATTAACAGTTATGAAGATTTCCGTTACATTAGTGCATGTGAAGCTCACTGGAGATTATCCGATTTTTGGATGTATCGTTTAAGTCATTCAGTTGATCGATTACCAGTACATTTGGAAAATGAACAAACAGTTTATATGGGTGAAAATCCAGATGAAAAAGAAATGGATAATGCCAAAAATAAAGATTCAAAGCTTATGGCATTTTTTAAAGTTAATCAAGAAAGAGAAAAGGAAATTGAAAAAATTAAAGCAATGATTGAAGAATTAAAGGCACAAGGAAAACCAATAAATCATATCAAAATTCCTGATAAATTTCTGTACAATAAAATTGGAATTACTCATGTTTGGGATGGAAAAATTGGTAAATGGAATCCGAGAAAAAAAACAACAAAACCAAAACTTTGCAGACTTTACAATGTTAATCCAAAAAGAACAAATTGCTTCTATCTTCGAAGATTACTGATGGCAGTTTCTGGGCCAACATCTTTTGAAAATCTCAGAACAGTTAATGGAAAAATTTATGAAAGCAATCGAGAAGCATGTGTCGCATTGGGATTAGTTTTAAATGATAAACTTTATGAAGATACATTATTTGAAGCTTTAAATCATACTAATCCAAATCAGTTCAGATATCTTTTTGCAAGATTATTAGCACATTGTGATTTAGGAGATCCTTTAGAACTATTTGATCGATTTGAAGACCATTTAATATCAGATTTGCTTAAAAAATGGCAAAAAGATGATGCAAAAAAAGTTGCATGGAGAAAAATTGTTAAAAGTATGCTTAACCAAGATAAACAATTATCCGATTATCCACAAATGGAAGCTTATATGCAAGAAATTGGATTTGAAAATGAAGAAACAATTGATTTAAAGGTTCTGTTATCAGAAGCTTTGGAAGAATACGGTACAATGAATAAAGAACAAAAAGCAATTGTTGATCCGATAGTTGAAAAATTAAAAAGTTTGACACAAAAAGTAGAAAAAAGTTGTACATTTGCTGACGGGCCAGGTGGATGTGGAAAATCTTACATTTTTAATGCAATAAGGAAATTTGCCATAGCTTACGGTAAAAAAATAATGGTAATGGCTTGGAGTGGCATTGCAGCTTCATTGTATCCAATGGGAAGAACTTGCCATAATGGATTTAAACTTGAATTTCCTTTTGAAAATGACAGTAATAGCGGAATAAAGCCAGCTTCTCCACAAGGACAAATGTTAAAAGAATTAGATATTATTATTTGGGATGAATTTCCAATGGCCCCAAAAAGAGCATTAGAAGTTATTGATAGCAAATTAAGAGAAATTATGGGAAATGATATTCCATTTGGTGGAAAAACTCTATTAACAGGTGGAGATTTTCGACAAATTGCTCCCATTGTTGAAAGTGGGACACGTCAAGAAACTATTAATTCTTCAGTTTGCTGTTCAAAATTATGGAAACATTTTGAAAAATTTCAATTAATTGAAAATGTTCGAGCATTACCAAATGAAATTGAATTCAAAAAAATGCTTTTGGAAATTGGTGAAGGCAAATTTGGTGACAATCCTAATGAAATTCAAATTCCTGAAGAATGCTTAAGCAAAGGTGATATAATTGGTGAAATTTTTGGTGACTGTATGGATAATTATGATCCATCTACAGTAATGAAAAGAGCAATTCTTGCAACATGGAATAAAGATGTCGATGAACTTAATGAACAAGTTCTGGAACTTTTTGATGAAGAAACTGAAATTACTTATCATGCACAAGATGTTTATCATTACGGTGATGAAATTTTACAAGGAGCTGGAGAAATCCATGAAAATTACAAAACTAGAAACATCAAAGGTTTGCCAAGTTTTAAACTTCGACTTCGCAAAAATGCAATTGTAATGTTGGTTCGAAATTTATCAATTGAAGATGGGCTTTGCAATGGAACAAGATTAATTGTTACAAATTTGTTAAAGCATAATCTTATTTGTAAAAAAATCAATATTGATGGAAGCCTTAGTGATGAAATAATGATTCCTCGAATAACTTTAACATCAAAGCATGGAGTTGTTCATGTAACAAGACATCAATTTCCAGTAAAATTGGCTTTTTGTATGACGATTAATAAGAGCCAGGGACAAAGTATGGAACGGGTAGGAATTGTATTAAATCATGAATGTTTTTCACATGGACAACTTTATGTTGCATTCAGTCGAGCTCGCTCATTGGCAGGTGTAAAAGTCGTTCTTCCTGAAGGGAAAACAACAACAGCAAATATTGTTTACAAAGAATTATTAGAATTGGGCAAAAAATAAAGCATAAAACGAAAATGTAAAAAATTAAAGCACTCAAAATTAGACAAAACAGGATATATCATATTAGAAGTAATCAACGGCCCGCCCCCGGCCAAAAAATGGGGTACCCGTTCGAGGTTGACCACTTTGACGTAGTGGACGGGCTTAAGGCTACTGTAGCCGACCAAGTGTCAACCAAAAATTAAAAATGTTAAAATAAATTTAACGAAAAAATTGAAATTGTGTCAATTGTAATTAAAATTAATTAGTTTGTTATCATGATTGATTAGAATTTTTACAAAAAACTGTTATTTTAAGTTTGTGATTTTTAAGAAGCACCGGCTTTAGCCGGGGCTTCGCTTGTTTTACCAATTTTTAAATGACAAAATATGTAAATTTAAAAAAACTATATTGTTATCACATTTTTTTAAAAAAAAGGCTCTTACATAATGGAACCAGAATTACCATAACTTTGAGAAAAAAAAACAATGAACCTTCAAAAAAGTATATAAGAAATGGACGACATTCAAAAAGTCATCAGTCTTCTGACTCTTCTTCTTCTCTCTTCAACTCTCTCTCTCAAACATGGCTTCCGTTGCTCCTGGTGATATTGTTACCCAACCTGGTACCAAAGTTGTCTTCAATGCTCCATATGATGATAAGCATACTTATCACATCAAAGTAAGTTTTCTTTTTTTCTTTTTATCAAAATGAACTTTTAATCTGTATTTTATCATTTTTAGATTATCAATTCTGGTGGTCGTCGTATCGGATGGGCTATCAAAACTACCAACATGAAGCGTCTTGGTGTTGATCCTCCATGCGGTGTCCTTGATCCTAAAGAAGCTGTTCTTATGGCTGTCTCATGTGATTCCTTCCAATTTGGTCAAGAAGATACCAACAATGATCGTATCACCATTGAATGGACCAATACTCCTGATGGCGCTGCAAAACAATTCCGTCGTGAATGGTTCCAAGGTGATGGTATGGTTCGTCGTAAGAATCTCCCAATTGAATACAATCCTTAAGTTTTGTCTTATCTGTATTGTGTGAATTTGTAATGTGTAATAAATTTAATATTTTAAAAAAAAATCTTGTGTTTATTGTTTTTTGGGGATTGCTGTAACGAGAAATGGAACAAAAAATGGTGTCCAAACAAGATTTGCACCAAATTTTTTTAAAATTAAAAGTAAAAAATATCAGATAAAAACAAAATTTTGTATACATGTAAGATTTCAATAAAATTCCTTTAAAAAGACGGCTTTTTATTAGATGTTTAAAAAATATTCCTAAATTTTTTTTACTTGAATCTTTTTATTTTAAATATTGCAAAAAAAATCTTGAAAATTTGTTTCTTCAAATAATTTTTTTTACAAAATATTACATAAAATATCGTAGTTTTAAAGGGACACGGAAACTTTCAGTATGAAAAATTTAGCCAGTTCAGTTGCGAAAAGGTTGCATTAAAAGAGTATTGAAAAAAGAATATTGCGGATACTTTTTTTAGATATATTTCCGGTAATATTATCGATTAAGCATACCCGCAATATTTAAAAAGTCATAGTTTTTTGTTGCAGCCTTTTTGCAACTGAACTGGCTAAATTTTTCGTACTGAAAGTTCGCGTGTCCCTTTAAAAAATTTGTTTTTTGGCGGTGCACCACCAAAAAGTATCGGGAAAAAATGTCAGCTTTTTCAACTGTAATTTCTTGCATTCGTTGGAGGAAATGGACTAGGTTTTTGGATATTCTTTTCGTCACCGAGAAGCAGGGCCGCAACTGCCTTAGGGACATTGGGGACATGTCCCCCCCCCCCTCGGTGCCATAATTTACCTTGAAAAATTAAATTCATACTAGATAAAATGAGATTTTTTTGACCTCTTGTAAGGAATCTCCCCTCCCTTACATGGAACCTATTTGCGGCCCTGCCGAGAAGAGAGAATTTTCTACTTAATTTTGCTCAAAAATTTCGGCATCGTTTGCTTTGATAGAATTTATTTAATCTTAAATTATATCATATCATTGCCAAAAATATTTATTATATTGTACTTTAAAATAATAATTTGGTTTTTTAAATGTAAAAAGTTTTCATAATCTTTACAGTATCCAAAGTATTAGCACAGTAAAAAATTTCAAAAATGACCCATGCTTTTTTAATGAGATTTATGCAAATTTTACAATCACATTTAAAAAAACTATCACAAAAAAAGAACGTAAACTTTTTTTCATTCATTCATTTGTGTTTTGAAAAGCTGCTAAACAGCTTACTTCTCTCGTGCGTGTTTGGTTGGAAACAAATTTGGAAGAAAAAGAAAAGAAAAATATGGCCAAAGGAAAAAAAGATGATACAAAAGAAGGAAAAGAAAAAAAGGACGGTGGAACACTTACTAATGAAGATGATGAAGTTTCAATCACAGATCATGTTCGAGCAGAAGATTATTATCATGGACTTATGCCAAAAGTTGATATTGAACCATTGCTGAAAAAAGATGGTGATTTCTTACTTCGAAAAACTGATAATAAAGGTATGTGTCTGTCTTTCTTTGGAGGAAAGAAAGTAAAGTAATTTAACGTGGCAATAAAATGAGATTATGCACATTGCAAATAATGTGGATATTGCCGATATGAAATATCCGAAATGTATTTGTAACATTCTTACTGTAAATGTTTGTGTCCAATTAAATACCATTTGTCAGCCAAAAAAAATCAAATTTTCCTTGAGACATCTTTCTTATTTTTACACTTTATCAATACGCCTTTGATAATCATAACTTTTATCGTTAAAAAATTTGTCATTTAAATTAACGTTTTTTATAGGTCAAATAGTTCTCGCTGTTTCCGCATTTCATAATGGTCGTGTTTGTCATTTTATGGTTAATCAAGATACGGACAATACATTCTATATTGAAGAACATCATGAAAAAACTGTCACTGATTTAATTGCATGGCATATCAAAACGAAAACGGCATTATCTTCTGAAACTGGTGCAAAGATTAAAACTCCGATTGAACGACCAAATTGGCTTCTTAATCACGATTCTTTGAAGTAAGTGTAATTTTTTTGAGTTATAAAATCGTATTTAAAACATTGTATATTTTAGGTTAAAGAAAAAACTTGGTGAAGGAGCTTTTGGTGAAGTGTATTTTTCAGAATTTAATGGTCCTACGGGTAAAACGGTAGTTGCTGTAAAAACTATGAGAGATGAAGCTTCTCGTGAAGCAAGATTAAAATTTATGAAAGAAGCAAGATTAATGAGAAAATTTACTCATAAACAGTATGTTTTTTTAAAATTAAAATAAATGTTTATACACTAAAAAGTTATGTGACTTAATAATTATTTTTTAGTGTTGTTAAAATTTATGGTGTTGCTGTACATGAAAATCCATTGTTGATTATTATGGAATTTTGTCCAGGTGGCTCTTTGCTTGCTTATCTACGAAAGAATAAAGAAAAACTTTCAAATGGTACTCGACTTCGCTTTGCTACTGAAGCGTCTGATGGATTATGGTATCTTGAAAGGCAAAAGGTACGCAACTTTCATTCATTTTATTTTAATTTAATTTAATTCCACCATTCTAAAGCTTGTTCATCGTGATATTGCTGCAAGAAATTGTTTGTTAACGTCAAAGAATGAATTAAAAATCTCTGATTTTGGAATGTCAGATGAGCGTGAAAAGATGAATATTGAAGAAAAGCTTGAAAAAGTTCCAATTAAATGGCTTGCAATTGAAACAATGCAAAATAAAGTTTATTCTAATAAAACGTATGTTGTTTCTTTGTATATCATTTATTCATTAAAATCATTTTATAGAGATGTTTGGTCATTTGCAATTTTATGCTATGAAATTTATGCAGATGGTGGTGAACCATATCCAGGATGGACAAATCTTCAAACTCGTGCAAAAATTGTTATGCATGATTATCGAATGGATAGTAAGTTTTTGGAATACCCATATTTATTGTATTTATTAATTTTAGTGCCAAAAGAAACTCCTAAAGCTGTTTCCACTCTTGTTGGTACATGTTGGTTAAAGGATCCAGAAAAGCGTCCAGATTTTGGTACCATTTACAAAAGACTCAAAGAACTTGGCAAAAAAGATGATTCAACAATGGGAAAAATTTAATATTTTTTTGAAATATATTATATTTTGTGTGATTGTCAATAAACGTTTTGCTCTCTTTAAATCGAGGTTTTACAGTTTTAAATTGTTGCTGCTTGAACGTTCTATATTGTATCTATTTTGAACCCAGTTGTTCAAAGTTCTCAAAAAAGAGGATTTTGGTAAACCGCGAAAACGTTACGACGGTGTTATGAACTATCAATTAAATTTGGATTAAAATTCTGAATTGGCGATTTTGAAGAACGTTTGTTGATTACCATTCGCATCATCAGAAATTTGAACCCAAACATTACTAATGTTATTTCTGCAAAAATACCGAAGCCATTTTTCATGATGACGGAAAAAATGCTTTTTAATCACACCTTATTGCCAAGAGCAATTTCCCCAGTGTGGTAGGGGGTCAACTATATATGACCCGCCTTTCATGTGTGGCAAAAGATCAAAGAAAAAGTATGACAGGGAGGGGCAAAGGAAATCCCGATTATTGTATGACGTCATATCTAACCAAGCCCTTATTCGGCTCGGATCGAATTTCAGCCAAATCAAGAAAGGCATTTTGTTTTTAAAACGCATTCTCTAAATTTTTTTTTTTTTCCATAAATTCGGCACAGCTCAAAAAATCAATTTTTTGGAAAGTAACTAGGGACCCTCAACGAAAAAAAAATTTTTCCCAAAAATAATAAAATTTATATATTCAGATACTCCTGTATTTTCTGAAAACAACACTTCCATTTTTTTAAATTTAAATTTAGAAGCGCAAGAATGATGAATTTTCTCCGGCGAGCGCTTCCGTTTTTTCACCCCAGCGGAATTGATCCTGTGAGTGTTTGCAATGCAAAATTGCAACGCTAACAACTGACAAGGGAACCACGTGAGATGATAATCGAGTTAAAACATCCCACATAGTTTAAACCATTCGATGGGGTCAGAAACAAACCACAAAAAAATATTTCGCCCCACTTTTAAGTTTTACCCATTTTTCAGCACTTTTAAGATGCGCGATTTGCCTTGGTCCCCCCTGTGATCCCTAAAAAGACAAAAGAAAGCATAAAACTATTTATTTAAAAGCCCTGTTGACGCAAGTGAAAATGGTTTCTTCGACTGGATGTAATATTTTTGGGTCAAGTCATTAAAATTTTGGGATAAAATTAATATTTTCCCATAAAAAAATCAAAAAAAATTTTTTTTTCAACATATTTTTTTCAAAGGGCTGAAATTCGATCCGAGCCGAATAAGGGCTTGGTTAGATATGACGTCATACAATAATCGGGATTTCCTTTGCCCCTCCCTGTCATACTTTTTCTTTGATCTTTTGCCACACATGAAAGGCGGGTCATATATAGTTGACCCCCTACCACACTGGGGAAATTGCTCTTGGCAATAAGGTGTGATTAAAAAGCATTTTTTCCGTCATCATGAAAAATGGCTTCGGTATTTTTGCAGAAATAACATTAGTAATGTTTGGGTTCAAATTTCTGATGATGCGAATGGTAATCAACAAACGTTCTTCAAAATCGCCAATTCAGAATTTTAATCCAAATTTAATTGATAGTTCATAACACCGTCGTAACGTTTTCGCGGTTTACCAAAATCCTCTTTTTTGAGAACTTTGAACAACTGGGTTCAAAATAGATACAATATAGAACGTTCAAGCAGCAACAATTTAAAACTGTAAAACCTCGATTTAAAGAGAGCAAAACGTTTATTGACAATCACACAAAATATAATATATTTCAAAAAAATATTAAATTTTTCCCATTGTTGAATCATCTTTTTTGCCAAGTTCTTTGAGTCTTTTGTAAATGGTACCAAAATCTGGACGCTTTTCTGGATCCTTTAACCAACATGTACCAACAAGAGTGGAAACAGCTTTAGGAGTTTCTTTTGGCACTAAAATTAATAAATACAATAAATATGGGTATTCCAAAAACTTACTATCCATTCGATAATCATGCATAACAATTTTTGCACGAGTTTGAAGATTTGTCCATCCTGGATATGGTTCACCACCATCTGCATAAATTTCATAGCATAAAATTGCAAATGACCAAACATCTCTATAAAATGATTTTAATGAATAAATGATATACAAAGAAACAACATACGTTTTATTAGAATAAACTTTATTTTGCATTGTTTCAATTGCAAGCCATTTAATTGGAACTTTTTCAAGCTTTTCTTCAATATTCATCTTTTCACGCTCATCTGACATTCCAAAATCAGAGATTTTTAATTCATTCTTTGACGTTAACAAACAATTTCTTGCAGCAATATCACGATGAACAAGCTTTAGAATGGTGGAATTAAATTAAATTAAAATAAAATGAATGAAAGTTGCGTACCTTTTGCCTTTCAAGATACCATAATCCATCAGACGCTTCAGTAGCAAAGCGAAGTCGAGTACCATTTGAAAGTTTTTCTTTATTCTTTCGTAGATAAGCAAGCAAAGAGCCACCTGGACAAAATTCCATAATAATCAACAATGGATTTTCATGTACAGCAACACCATAAATTTTAACAACACTAAAAAATAATTATTAAGTCACATAACTTTTTAGTGTATAAACATTTATTTTAATTTTAAAAAAACATACTGTTTATGAGTAAATTTTCTCATTAATCTTGCTTCTTTCATAAATTTTAATCTTGCTTCACGAGAAGCTTCATCTCTCATAGTTTTTACAGCAACTACCGTTTTACCCGTAGGACCATTAAATTCTGAAAAATACACTTCACCAAAAGCTCCTTCACCAAGTTTTTTCTTTAACCTAAAATATACAATGTTTTAAATACGATTTTATAACTCAAAAAAATTACACTTACTTCAAAGAATCGTGATTAAGAAGCCAATTTGGTCGTTCAATCGGAGTTTTAATCTTTGCACCAGTTTCAGAAGATAATGCCGTTTTCGTTTTGATATGCCATGCAATTAAATCAGTGACAGTTTTTTCATGATGTTCTTCAATATAGAATGTATTGTCCGTATCTTGATTAACCATAAAATGACAAACACGACCATTATGAAATGCGGAAACAGCGAGAACTATTTGACCTATAAAAAACGTTAATTTAAATGACAAATTTTTTAACGATAAAAGTTATGATTATCAAAGGCGTATTGATAAAGTGTAAAAATAAGAAAGATGTCTCAAGGAAAATTTGATTTTTTTTGGCTGACAAATGGTATTTAATTGGACACAAACATTTACAGTAAGAATGTTACAAATACATTTCGGATATTTCATATCGGCAATATCCACATTATTTGCAATGTGCATAATCTCATTTTATTGCCACGTTAAATTACTTTACTTTCTTTCCTCCAAAGAAAGACAGACACATACCTTTATTATCAGTTTTTCGAAGTAAGAAATCACCATCTTTTTTCAGCAATGGTTCAATATCAACTTTTGGCATAAGTCCATGATAATAATCTTCTGCTCGAACATGATCTGTGATTGAAACTTCATCATCTTCATTAGTAAGTGTTCCACCGTCCTTTTTTTCTTTTCCTTCTTTTGTATCATCTTTTTTTCCTTTGGCCATATTTTTCTTTTCTTTTTCTTCCAAATTTGTTTCCAACCAAACACGCACGAGAGAAGTAAGCTGTTTAGCAGCTTTTCAAAACACAAATGAATGAATGAAAAAAAGTTTACGTTCTTTTTTTGTGATAGTTTTTTTAAATGTGATTGTAAAATTTGCATAAATCTCATTAAAAAAGCATGGGTCATTTTTGAAATTTTTTACTGTGCTAATACTTTGGATACTGTAAAGATTATGAAAACTTTTTACATTTAAAAAACCAAATTATTATTTTGCCAAAAATATTTATTATATTGTACTTTAATGATATGATAGAATTTAAGATTAAATTCATAAATCTGATTAAAAAAGCATGGCCGACTTTAAGGTTTCCGGTTTAAGATTAAATTCTATCAAAGCAAACGACGCCGAAATTTTTGGGCAAAACTAGGTAGAAAATTCTCTTCTCGGTGACGAAAAGTAAATCCAAAAACCTAGTCCATTTCCGCCAACGAATGCAATAAATTACAGTTCAAAAAGCTGAATTTTTTCCCGATACTTTTTGGTGGTGCACCGTTAAAAAACAAATTTTTTTAAACTGCGATATTTTATGTAATATTTTGTATAAAAATTATTTGAAGAAACAATTTTTCAAGAATTTTTTTTGCAATATTTAAAATTAAATGATTGAAGTAAAAATTTAAAAACATCTAATAAAAAGCCCCGTCTTTTTAAAGGAATTTTATTGAAATCTTACATGTATACAAAATTTTGTTTTTATTTGACATTTTTTACTTTTAATTTTAAAAAAATTTGGTGCAAATCTTGTTTGGACACCATTTTTTGTTCCATTTCTCGTTACAGCGATCCCCATTACCGGTCCCCCCAAAAAACAATAAACACAAGAATTTTTTTTTAAATATTAAATTTATTACACATTACAAATCCACACAATACAGATAAGACAAAACTTAAGGATTGTATTCAATTGGGAGATTCTTACGACGAACCATACCATCACCTTGGAACCATTCACGACGGAATTGTTTTGCAGCGCCATCAGGAGTATTGGTCCATTCAATGGTGATACGATCATTGTTGGTATCTTCTTGACCAAATTGGAAGGAATCACATGAGACAGCCATAAGAACAGCTTCTTTAGGATCAAGGACACCGCATGGAGGATCAACACCAAGACGCTTCATGTTGGTAGTTTTGATTGCCCATCCGATACGACGACCACCAGAATTGATAATCTAAAAATGATGAGATACAAATTAAAAGTTCATTTTGATAAAAAGAAAACTTACTTTGATGTGATAAGTATGCTTATCATCATATGGAGCATTGAAGACAACTTTGGTACCAGGTTGGGTAACAATATCACCAGGAGCAACGGAAGCCATGTTTGAGAGAGAGAGTTGAAGAGAGAAGAAGAAGAGTCAGAAGACTGATGACTTTTTGAATGTCGTCCATTTCTTATATACTTTTTTGAAGGTTCATTGTTTTTTTTTCTCAAAGTTATGGTAATTCTGGTTCCATTATGTAAGAGCCTTTTTGTTTAAAAAAATGTCACAAAAAATGTCGTCCGTCATAATATTGGGGGAATAAAAAGTTGGTAAACATTCATCCGTCAAACCGCAATGACAAATGTACGAACATTTTATTCCTTATCATTGTGACGGACGTCGCTTGTTAAGACTTTGATCTTCCTTTTGGTTACTGTATTCTCAACCACATTTGAATGTTTTTTCCCTGAACATTATTTAATTGTAAACATTCATCCGTTTCTCACTGCGGTGACAAACTTCAACTACAACAAATACACTAAAGATTCCAGATTTATGATCCATTTAAACAAAAACTAGTAGGATGCTTAAGCTTATTGGCATCGGATGGGATTTATAAATCAATTATATTTTTTTTTTAATTTTCAAAGAGGAGACAAAAGGGAAATTTCGAATATTTTGAAAAAAAATTTCTTTATGAAAGACAAAATCTTATCCGATGCTAAATAGTGTTCCGTTACCGTACCGTTGATATAAATTACCGTTTATCCCCTGATTCTGCTCAAAAACTTCTATAAATAACCCGGCCTTGCAAAATCATTGCATGAGAGGGTTAAAAGGGAAACAAATGTGTATAAGAGGTGTTTGAAAAGAGGGACTAACTTGCGCCTCTTTTTTCCCTCTTTTGTCTCTCTTTTGTCCCTAAGTTGCGCGCAACTTGCGACTCTTTCGGAAGACTGGTAAAAAATTTTTTTCTTTTTTTGTAAAAAAAATTTTTTACCAGTATTTTTTCTTTTTTTGTAAAAAAATTTTCGTTTTTGTAAACAAAAACGAAAATTTTTTTAATAAAATTTTTTTTTAAATTTCTCTTTTTTTGTAATTTAAGGATTTTTGTTAATGTATATTATATGCATATAGTTTTTATTAAAGATAACATGATAAAATATGTCGATTGCACTTTTTTATCCTGATTTTATACTTGTATTTGAACATTTTTTATTTCCACAAAAGTTGTTTAATTAAAACACTATATTATTTTTTAATATGTGTTACTATGTTTGGAGATTAAAAAATTGTAAGCATAGCAAAAAAATTAAAGCGTTTAATTATGTTCAAATCTATGTATAATTGGGACCATAAATGTGCACTCGCCGACATCGATATGAAAACCCATACGATATTATTAACATTAATATTGCCTATTAATGTTAATAATATCTTTAACATTAATAGGCAATGATTTAAAGGAAGAACTTTGCAATAAAATGTGATAATATTGAAAAAGCTTAGATTCTTTGGATTTATTGTAGTTAATTTTGATCGGGTGAAGTGTTTGAAAGTCACTGTAAACAATTATAAGTTTTTTAAATTTTGAGAAAATTGATTTGATAATACTTAGTGTTAAAATTATTCACAAAGTGATGAATAGAGACATTTAAGCGAAAAAAATATTTTTATGTCGATTTTACTTTGATTTTTCACCATGTTTTCAATTAGGTGGCAAATGAAAAGTAATGATTTCAAGATGTTGAAATATGGCCCAAAAATCGTAAAAAAAAATATTTTAACATAAAAATATCAAAACGTTGGTATATTTCGAAATTCATAATATGTCGGTATCTCAAAAATTACTATCATACATGATATTCCATAATGCAAGTCCCGGGACGTCGATATATTACGAAATATAAAAGTTATGTATCCTGAATGATGTTTGAGATGTTTGTTGCACGTACTTTTCTATTTATGAATCGCAACCCTGCCACTCTGTGGGTTCAAACCATATATTTTCAGAATCCACACATACAAAATCTCGAAAAGCAAAATTTCAACATTAGAGGTCAGATAAATTTTTTTATGATAGGCATTCAATAGCCCTTACTTAAGTACACAATTGTGGGCAATAACTTTTTGATTGGTTGCATTCCTAATTTTTCTCGATTTTTTGAAATTTTGGTTATATTTGAATCAACGCGAAATCGGTTTCACACGGTAGAATGCTCCAGAATTGCACTCAAGTTAAAGTTAGAGGAAATTCTTTCCTTATCCGCGCAGCAAATACCTTTAATTCATTGCCTAAAAAAAACAACATTAAAACCAAAATTTAAACAAAAAAATTTTAAGGAGTTGGTTTTTGATTACTTGTTGGGGAACAGTGTTATGCTTTTCTGTTTTTTACCTATGTCGCGCCGCGCCGCGCGCCAAAGATTTTAAAAAGTCGCGCCACGCGCCGCGCACCGGGAATTTTCTTTAGTCGCGCCACGCGCCGCGCTGCGCCAGTAAATTTTAAAAAAGGCACAAAATTTGCAATTTTTTTCATTTTGCCAATTAAAGAAGATAAAGAAGTGCTTTATATGAATTACGGTCAATAAAAAACACATTTTTGTTACAAGTATATACGAAATTTATTAATATTTTTAACAAAAAAAAAGCAAATCATAAATATTTTTCACGCACAAGAATGTCATATAATGACTTATTACAGCTAAGCAAAACACGAAGCATTGTAAGATGTGATTTAGAGTTACATTTGTGGCCATCTGTATGAATTTTGAGTTGAGAAAACATCCGTTCTACAGCTGCTGAAGTAGCTGGAATAGCCAAAACTGCCATTGCAATTTGAAAAAGCCTTGGATATGTCTTTTCATGTAAAAACCAAGCTTCAATTGGTTTATCAAAATTCCAGTTTCTTTCTCTTACAGTTGTATAAAATTCAGTAATTTCTTTTGAAAATGATTTGGCCTTTGTTGAAGAAAGTTGAGTTGGAGGATGTTGAATGGCAAATCCGAGTCGATTCTTTTGCAATGTTTGAGTTGGAACATTTTGGCTATCATCTTCATCAAATTTAATATTTAACTTTTTTGCCTAAAACATTGTTGTTTACAAATTTTTTTTAAAAGGAAAACCTAACCATAGCATAAAAGATTTTCTTTGTTTGATGTAAATCTAATTCTTCAAGATCTGGAAAAAGACAAGCTGTTGTAGAATCAAGTAAAGTTGACGCAGCATATAATGGATCACCATATTCACTATTTGTTGAAAGTACATCATCAAATCGGGTATCAATAACAGATATTAAATCATCGATAACATCTTCAAAATCAATTTTTGGATGAGATTTTACTTCAAATTTTTTTCGATAAAGATTCGTTTTTAAATTATGAATACCAGGATAAAGTAATGAAATGGTTGGGCTTGAATCGCTTTGAATGGTAGTTGTAAAATCGGACATATCTTTTGTTAGAAGAATAATATTTTCCATTGCATCAGTTGTTTGTTTACTTAAAGTTGGCCATCCATTTTGCAATGCAATAATATTAATGTGATCTTTCAACTTCAATACTCTTTCATATGTTACAGTTAATGTTGACCATCTTGTTGCGGCAGGCAACAATAATCGAGATTTTGATCTTTCATAGAGTTCAGAAATTGCTTTATGTGAACGAGCAAAATGACTTATTGTTTCAAATACGGTTTTTCTTACACGAGAAAGCTCTTCCTTTTCAAAGACATCCTTTCGTACTAATTCTAGTCGATGGGCAACACAATGAAGATTATTTGAAGACTATCCAGCTTTTCCGGAAACCAGTTGAAATTAAAACACAAACTAAATTTCTTTGCATTAGAGCAAAATTTATGAGGAGTGTTATGCTTTTTTTGGAACTTTTAAAAAGTCGCGCCACGCGCCGCGCTGCGCGCCGAGGATTTAAAAAGGTCGCGCCACGCGCCGGCGCGCGCCAGCGCGGCGCGAACGCGGCGCGAAGCATAACACTGTTGGGGAACAAGTCTTAAAGGTCTTAGGCCTTTATTTGTATTTAATTCTTCTAATTATGTCTTTTGTAAATTTAATTATATTATATTTTTCAATGTGCTACGGGCACGTAAATAAATAAAAAATAAAAAAAATAAAATATACATTAACAAAAATCCTTAAATTACAAAAAAAGAGAAATTTGAAAAAAAAATTTTATTGCTTATTTTTCACCAGACAACTGTTGAAGGGAAAAATTTATTATACTACAACACAATCTGTTACAACACAAAAAGCCACTCGCCCGCACCAATGGTTTTGTCGAGATGACTTGAGGATTCAAGTCAAAGAACGTTGAGGTAAAACAAAAAAAACATAAAAATTTGCATAGCCTATTTTTCTTTTCTTTTTCATTCACAAATCCTTCCCCTCCGTTGCGTATAAAAGCCCAAGCATGCATTCCCGTTTCATCTTTCCGAGAAATTAACATTACATAATTTATTTAATTTACTTTAATATATAAATTTAAATAAAGAAATTTGGAGTTGCTGCTGCAATCTCAAAGAGCTTAACGACGTTTCTTTGTTGGAATTGGAGCTGAAGAAGTTCCTTGACGACGAGCACGATCCGTTTGACGCTTTGGTTCATAACGGCTATAAGATTTCTTATCCGGTTTATCACCACCACCATAATCATTACGACTTTTGCTAAAATGATATTTGGTAAAGAGGGAGGAGGGAGGGGTTGTAACAGATTGTGTTGTAGTATAATAAATTTTTCCCTTCAACAGTTGTCTGGTGAAAAATAAGCATTATACTACAACACAATCAGTTACAACACAAAAAGCCTAGTTTAAAGCCATCCATTTGGTCTTTTACCCTAAGATCATTTCTTGAAAGGACTCATCGATGTCCTTGTTATAGAAGCGTTGGAAAGTGGATGACTTTGGACTCCAATTTGCTGCTTCCAAAATCGTTTTTGGCGTTAACCCTTTTACTGCTGCTTTTGAGGTTGCTGCCGCTCTTGTTGAATGAGCTGAGTAACCTTCTATGCCAGCTTCACCTAATGCACTCTTGAGCCATCTTGCAATTGTTGCGCTGGTTACTTTTTTATAGGGTTTAATATAAGAAAGAAAAATTTCTTTATCTTTTCTTACAGCGCTTGTTGCTTCCAAATACGCATTAAAAGAAGTTAATGGGCACAAAACTTCGTCTTCAAATTTATGATAGACAGCTGAATGTGGAGCACCGTAACCTCTGTTTTTTGTTCTTACTAACGTAAATTTCCATAGGCTGCTTGACTGTCTAAGTTCAAGAAGAGATAATGCTGCTAATTCATTTGAACGTTTTGGCGAACATAATGAAGCTAATAACAATGTACGCCAGGTTAAAAGTTTAAGATTTAAATCTTTTAATGGCCACATCTTTCGAATCCATTGAAGAGCTTCTTCTACATCCCAAATCTCAGCTGATTTCTGATTTTTTGGTTTAATTCTCATTATTCCTTTAATCATTTTTGTCAAAAATGGTTCTGCATCGGAGAGACTTTGTAGTCCTCTTCCTGATAAGAATGTTGTTAGCGCCGCCCGATGGCTCGATATAGAATTTACACTCAACCCTGTAGAGGCTAATTCCTGTATAAAATTCACAATATCTTGAACGCGAGGAGTTGTTGGATCAATCTCCGTTTTTATACAAAAAGATGCCCATTTTTTCAAAGCTGACCCATAAGTTTTTACTGTATTTGGAGCCCACGATGCAAACATTGTATTTATTGATTCATTCGTAAACCCGTAATTTATCCAAACATTTTTTAAATTTTCCATGCAACAAGTTTCATTGATTTCCCTATAGATAAAGGGTGACAAATCTGTGAGTATGAATCTGTCACTTTTCCCTCAAAGAAAATAGGATTATCTTTCGCATTTCGACATAATTCTGGCCAACAGGGTAATGATGGCCAATCTGGACTAATTATAATTAATTTAGCTCCTTCATCGATTGCTTTTTTCAACACTCTACCAATTAAATTAAATGGTGGAAAAGCATAACCATATAAGCCTGTCCAACACTGTGCAAATGCATCAGTTGCTGTTGCTTCTGGATCTGGATTAAGTGAGAAGAACTTATTGCATTTCCTATTGAGACGAGAAGCGAATAAATCAATTTCAGGAGTTTCCCATTTTTGAAATAAACCTTTAACTATATGTCTATCTAGCGACCATTCGTGTTTTTCTTTAAAAACGCGGGAATTTTTATCTGCCTCAACGTTATTTTTTCCTGGAATATGTGTTGCTACTAACCAAAGCTTTCTTTCTAACAACCATTTCCACAACTCGGTAGCTTGTTCTAACAATCGAACACTTTTTGTACCACCACGTCTATTAATAAAAGCAATAGCTGTTGTATTATCTGATTCAACTCGAATGCCAGTCTTGTACATATCGTGGCAGAATATCCTAAGTCCAAAATAAATGGCTCTTAATTCTAAAACATTGATATGCAGTTTTCTTTCTTGAGAATTCCAGCGTCCTCCGGATCGCTCCTCTTTTGAAGCCACTCCCCAGCCTTCTAATGATGCATCTGATTGGAAACTAAATGTCACCTTTGGTGGCCGAATCGCTCGGCTGAAGATTTCTCTTTCTGCAGAGGCCCAAAATACAAGCTCAGCCTCTTCAATTTCAGTAATCATTAATCTTTGCTTAAAAGCAATAGAATCTGTGCCGATACCTCGAAGCATTCTTTGCAAATTACGAGATCTTAATCGAGCCCAGTTACAAGCTAAGTCAATGGATGCTAATAGACCACAAAGTTGTGCTATTTCTATTGCTTTCGGTGTTTGCCTCTTTATAAGCTGCATTGCCATTTTTTTGATTTTTTCTTGCTTCTTTTCTGGCACTTTGAATTCTAATGTTCCTGTATCGACTAACAGACCTAGAAATTCTAGCGTCTGTACCGGCTCGAAATGAGATTTCTCTTCATTCACAATTAAGCCTAAACTTTCGATTACTTCTACAACTATGCTAACGGATCGTTTACATTCCTCTTTTGTTGGTCCCATAATCAACCAATCATCGAGATAAACAACTGTTAAGATACCTTTTCTTCTAAGAAATAAAAGTACTTGTTTAACAATCTTAGTATATACAAAAGGAGCCGTTGCTAATCCAAAGGGTAATGCTCTAAATGCATAGTAGCGACCTTCAAACTCAAAAGCCAAGAACTTTTGGTGTTCTTTGGCAATTGGAATAGAAAAATAAGCATCTTTCATGTCAAGCTTTGCAAGATAGTATCCTTGAGATATCAGATCTTTCAACATCAGTAGTCCTTCCATCTTGAAGTGATCTATTCTTACACACTTATTTAGTCCACGTAAATCTATTACTGGTCGAAGAGTTCCATCCTTTTTAGGAATGGTAAACAACGGAGAGATACAAGCTGCTGCTGTTTTTGAAATTGGTCTTACAGCACCTTTTTGTAGCAGCTGCTTAACTTCTTGTCTTAACGCTTCTTTTGATGCTGCTGACTGAGGTCTGCTAGCTAATTGTCTTGGTGGAGCTGCCATCAAAGGTAATTTATAGCCCTTAATGTATTGCAAAACTTTTTTGTCTTTTGTTATTAGCTTCCAGTTTTTAGCATAATCTTGCAAACGCCCTGCTATCTTTTTTGAACAAATGCGTGCAAATTCTGGAGCTTTTTCCAAAGTCATCCCGCTAATTCCACTATGTAAATAGAAAGGTACCCACCTTGGACGGCTTTCTTTCCGTTCTTTCTTTTCTTTTTCCTTTTCACTCAACAAAGCTTTTACAGTCTTTTTGAGATTCGACCCAAACAACCGGTGGGAATCTTCATCCGGAATTGTTGGATGTTCAGTGTTAATCATTTCTAATTTGGCTGAACGAATACCAGCAATATGGGAAGGAGTTAAATTTAATGCTGCCACAGCTGCAGATCTTCTTGCTACAGTAAGATCATGAATGAGAAAGCTTGTTAATCGAGATGCACAAACAAGCATTTGATCACGTTTTGCAGGTTCTTTGTAAGCTTCAGAAGAAGCAATATTAATGAGACCAAGAATTTTGAATAGCCCATCTTGAAGTGATGCCGTTTGAGTTTCAGACATAGATACCTTAATATTTTTGCTATGGAGGGAGGAATCAATTACTGGAGCTGTTGCTGAGAATGAGTCAACAGCAGGTAATTCCATCATCCAAGCTGCACGTTTTGTTACATCAGGAGTTGGAGTTCCACGAGCATATCCAATAAAACGTTCTAATTCTTGTTCAGTTAATGATACAAGTTTTTTTACTGGATCGGGATTGAAATCATCTGGAGGGGTAGGTTCACGTCCTTCCAAAATTTCAGCTGGTTCCCGGCGAGGCTCAGGAGCTGTTGACCCATCACTACTTGAACCATCTTCACTTGATGAAACAGCACGAGGAGGACGCTGTGGAATCTCCCCTTCATCACTTTCTTCATCAGAATCTGATAATTTCAATTGAAAAGGATCATTTGACAAAGCACGACGAGCCATAATTGATAAACAACCGCTCAACAAACCACCACGTGTCGAGGAAAGATGAAACGGGAATGCATGCTTGGGCTTTTATACGCAACGGAGGGGAAGGATTTGTGAATGAAAAAGAAAAGAAAAATAGGCTATGCAAATTTTTATGTTTTTTTTGTTTTACCTCAACGTTCTTTGACTTGAATCCTCAAGTCATCTCGACAAAACCATTGGTGCGGGCGAGTGGCTTTTTGTGTTGTAACTGATTGTGTTGTAGTATAATAAAAAAATTTTCGTTTTTGTAAAAAAAGAAAAAAATTTTTTACAAGTCTTCCGAAAGAGGCGCAAGTTGCGCGCAACTTAGGGACAAAAGAGAGACAAAAGAGGGAAAAAAGAGGCGCAACACGAGCCGACAAAATAAAAAAAAGCGTCATTCAAAGAAAAATGAAAAAAGTGCTTTCCATACGGGATCACCTTTTTTTCTTTTTCAACTTTTTTTTGCACAAATTTTTTTTTTGCTTTTTTTTGGTGAAAAAGATACTCAACTTCTGGAGTTTTTTCCGAAGCCGGATTAAATTCTGAATGTTTTTTTTCTTTTTTATCTTGTTCCTCACATTCTAATTGACATATTCCCGTAGACTCAAATCATAAGAATTAATATAAGCAGATATTTCTGTTAGGCAAACTATCAAGCAAATCCGAGCTTATTATTTTCTGCAAATATATATGAATTTAAAGTTGAAAAGTGTTGTAACATATTTAACATACTTGTATAAGCATTCAAAAAGATTTTTAGCTTCTTAAAAACGTTTAAAAAGATGTTTGAAATTTGACGACTAACTCCACCTCCAGCATCAAAATAGTCACAAAATTTGATTTTTATATATACAAACACTTCATTACTGCTTCATAAGCCTCATAATACGTTAAAAATGGCATAAAAAATGTTCTCGTGACAAAAAAAAGATATTTTTGCAATATGTGGTATTACGGTAAGTAGCAGCCGTAGACCAATTTTAAGGTTTAAAATCAATATTTTTGTTCTTTTTTGTTCAATTAATGTTAAGAAACATTGTATAATGTTAAATAACTACATTTAACATCTTTACTAAGCTTTTTTAGTACAAATAATCAAGTTTGTTATAAAAAATAACGAGTTTTTGTGATCGAGAAATATCAGCTTATATTAATTCTCATGTTTTGAGTCTACGGGAATATGTCAATTAGGATGTGAGGAACAAGATAAAAAAGAAAAAAAACATTCAGAATTTAATCCGGCTTCGGAAAAAACTCCAGAAGTTGAGTATCTTTTTCACCAAAAAAAAGCAAAAAAAAAATTTGTGCAAAAAAAAGTTGAAAAAGAAAAAAAGGTGATCCCGTATGGAAAGCACTTTTTTCATTTTTCTTTGAATGACGCTTTTTTTTATTTTGTCGGCTCGTGGCAAGTTAGTCCCTCTTTTCAAACACCTCTTATACACATTTGTTTCCCTTTTAACCCTCTCATGCAAGGCCTCACGCTGGGACAGCACAATTCTCACCACGAAAGTTTTTTTTCGCTGTTTGCGATTTTTTGTTATTGGACCTGTGAAATTTTGTGTTGTAATTAAAATATAATGCTTTTATTTTTTCTTCATATTTTTTTTCACAAAAAATGCTACAAAATGATATATCACTTTCCACAATTTGATCATGGGAAGTATGAAAAGTACTGGGGGTGTCAATACATATGTAAAGTTTCTGAAGCCGGTTTCTATCCGATTTTTCTAATTTTTGTTGGAAAACATAGCTGACATATCGGGGGAGACCCCCACAATCCATTTTTTTGATTCGATTTCTTGTTACAAAATGCCCCTAAAAATAGTGCCAAAAATGGAAAATTTCTGATGTAATTTTATTTTTTTTTGTGTAAAAACTTGTGAAATCATTTCTTTTTGACTAAAATATAATGCATTACTGTTAGAAACACAAAAAAATAAAAAGTTTGGGGGAGACCCCCACAAAAATGGATTGTGGGGGTCTCCCCCGATATGTCAGCTATGTTTTCCAACAAAAATTAGAAAAATCGGATAGAAACCGGCTTCAGAAACTTTACATATGTATTGACACCCCCAGTACTTTTCATACTTCCCATGATCAAATTGTGGAAAGTGATATATCATTTTGTAGCATTTTTTGTGAAAAAAAATATGAAGAAAAAATAAAAGCATTATATTTTAATTACAACACAAAATTTCACAGGTCCAATAACAAAAAATCGCAAACAGCGAAAAAAAACTTTCGTGGTGAGAATTGTGCTGTCCCAGCGTGAGGCCGGGAAGAGTAATTCTACAAAAGAAAATGTTGCAAATGCTGAGATTTGAACAAAATATTATTAATTAACTGTTTTTTTGTTGTTGATTTTAATTTTCAATTTTTCACGGTAATACCGTGACTACCGTACCGTAGCTATTTTAAAAACAGGGTAATTACCGCGTTTTTTCGAAAACGGTACATTAACAGAACACTAATGCTGAACACGACTACGCTATCCGTTTTTAAAAACGGAACAGAAATCATATGAAATATGAATTTTTTTTGAGACACCCTGTAGGGTACCCTAAATGTCTTTTGGCAACCGGTTTTTAATGCCATGTTCAACTCTCTTTGCTGCGTTGAAAAAGAAATTTCTTGAATATAATGTGTTTTTAGAAGTTTCATTTTTCACGGCAAATAAACTTCTTACATGTATAAATTTAAATTTTACAAAGTTTTTGCTTATGTTTATTTCATTTATCTATTAAGATCCATTAAACACATGTAAATGACCGTTGCTTTTTTATTCATGTGAGATTTAATGCAAATTTAAATGTGTAAAATACAAAAAGAGACTCAAATTATCCTCTTTTTTTCATTCATTCATTTGTGTTTTGAAAAGCTGCTAAACAGCTTACTTCTCTCGTACGTGTTTGGTTGGAAACAAATTTGGAAGAAAAAGAAAAGAAAAATATGGCGAAAGGAAAAAAAGATGATACAAAAGAAGGAAAAGAAAAAAAGGATGACACAAAAGAAGATAAAGATAAGAAAACAATTACTCAACAAGATGATGAAGTTTCAGTTACCGAAGGTGTTCGAGATGCTGATTATTACCATGGATTAGTACCTAGAATTGATATTGAACCATTACTAAAAAAGGATGGGGATTTTTTACTTCGAAAAACTGATAATAAAGGTATGCTTTTCCTTTTTAATAGAGTGTGGTGCTGATTAAAAAACAGATGTTTTGCGGCATACGGTATCGACAAGGGGTGATTGCAATCTTTTCGAGCTCGTCATTTTCTCTTTGTAATATGGATGGTTTTCTAGGTCAAATAGTTCTCGCTGTTTCCGCATTTCATAATGGTCGTGTTTGTCATTTTATGGTTAATCAAGATACGGACAATACATTTTATATTGAAGAACATCATGAAAAGAACGTTAGTGATTTAATTGCATGGCATATCAAAACAAAAACGGCATTATCTTCTGAAACTGGTGCAAAGATTAAAACTCCGATTGAACGACCAAACTGGCTTCTTAATCACGAATCTTTAAAGTGAGTGTCTTCTTTGAATGCAGATTTGAATCACATTAATTTTTTTAGGTTGAAGAAACGATTGGGAGAAGGTGCCTTCGGGGAAGTCTATCTATCAGAATTCACTGGCCCAACCGGTAAAAGCGAAGTTGCTGTAAAAACTATGAGAGATGAAGCTTCTCGTGAAGCAAGATTAAAATTTATGAAAGAAGCAAGATTAATGAGAAAGTTTACTCATAAACAGTATGTTTTTTTATTACAATAAGTTATATTACAGTAGATAATTATATGTTCTAACTTTTTACCTTTAGTGTTGTAAAAATTTATGGTGTTGCTGTACATGAAAATCCGTTGATGATCGTTATGGAATTTTGTCCAGGTGGCTCTTTGCTTGCTTATCTACGAAAGAATAAGGAAAAACTTTCAAATGGTACTCGACTTCGCTTTGCTACTGAAGCGTCTGATGGATTATGGTATCTTGAAAGGCAAAAGGTACGCTGCTTTTGTTAATTTATTTTAATTTAATTTAATTCCACCATTTTAAAGCTTGTTCATCGTGATATTGCTGCAAGAAATTGTTTGTTAACGTCAAAGAATGAATTAAAAATCTCTGATTTTGGAATGTCAGATGAACGTGAAAAGATGAATATTGAAGAAAAGCTTGAAAAAGTTCCAATTAAATGGCTTGCAATTGAAACAATGCAAAATAAAGTTTATTCTAATAAAACGTATGTTGTTTCTTTGTATATCATTTATTCATTAAAATCATTTTATAGAGATGTTTGGTCATTTGCAATTTTATGCTATGAAATTTATGCAGATGGTGGTGAACCATATCCAGGATGGACAAATCTTCAAACTCGTGCAAAAATTGTTATGCATGATTATCGAATGGATAGTAAGTTTTTGGAATACCCATATTTATTGTATTTATTAATTTTAGTGCCAAAAGAAACTCCTAAAGCTGTTTCCACTCTTGTTGGTACATGTTGGTTAAAGGATCCAGAAAAGCGTCCAGATTTTGGTACCATTTACAAAAGACTCAAAGAACTTGGCAAAAAAGATGATTCAACAATGGGAAAAATTTAATATTTTTTTGAAATATAATACTTTTGCCGTGAATTATAGTATAAATTTTTATTTTCGTCTACAATTAATTATATAAAAGTTTATTATCCATATTTTTCCGATTTTCATTTGGCCGGCAAAGTGATACTGTTAAAGTTAGAAAAAAACGGACTTCACACTGTGAAGTCCGTTTTTTTTTGTTTTATCAAGCTTTAAATTCGTAGCCTCGAAACAATCAAACCTCTAGAAAACATTTAATCATCGAAAATAAAAAAGTTTGTTTTCCATTTGAGCCGGATTAAAACTTTTTTTTCCAGAAACACCAAGCTTCTTTGAAAAAAATCCAACATTTTAGAAATGAATGATTTTTTAAATTTTAATAAAATTTTGAAAAAAATTTTTCCAAGTCCGAAAGAAGATTAGTAGACGTTTCCCTGACTGGACATTTCCCTAACTTTTCATTTTTTGACCTTTAAATTGGTTTTAAGGTATGATCTAGCCTAAAAAGTTATGATCTAGCCTAAAGAGGTATGTTCCGTAAATAGTATGCCTAAGGGCGACCTTCGGGCGCCCACTAAGCCTAAGGACTAAGGCAAAGGCCCATGGTTAAGTGGAGTTTGGGTATGATCTAGCCTAAAAAGTCAGGCTCGAGCCCTGAGAAATCACGATCTAGCTTAAAGGACCAAATTCGGATATCTTGGTTTCAATAGATGCCAAATTTTGTCCTCTTTAATTTGAAAATTATTAAAATTTTTAAAATGTAATAGTAAAAAATTACTTTGGTTAAAACTGTGACCTTCTTTACTTATTAATTTTAAAAATACAAATTCGTGTCAAGAATTGTCGCGACTTATAGTGTTGTACAACCCCTATACCATTTTGTGTTGTTTGTTCTCAACGTTTTCCACTATTTTTTTCAGTGTATCACAATTAATTGATTCTGAATAAAAGGTATAACTTTGTTTATGAAATGTTTTTAATAAAAGAAAATTTGTTGATCAAAATCAAATAACCAATGTTTAAGCAAAAAGGGTGCAAAATAAAATAAATTATTTATTATTTTGATAAGCTAAAATTTTATGGATTCAAAAATCCAAAAATTCGTAAAATTAATAGTTTATATTTTCTTTGAATGTTGTCATGGTTAAAAAAATAAATTATTTTACCGTCTTGGAAAAAGGTTGTATCTTTTTGCAACAAAAATTCCGGAAACTACAATTGCAGCAACAAAAATAATTTTTGGAAATGAAATTTTTGATGAAGATGAATATGAACGATCCCATTCTTGTGGGGGTTCATAATCGGATGCATAAATTGAATCTTTCTAAAAACATTTTTGGTGAGTGATAACAAAAGAAAGCACAAACAAGTTGTTTTCGGTCAACATTTCGACTTCCAAATTTTAAAAGTACTTCATTTGCAGCTCGTTTTCCAGCTTGTACCGCTCCTGAAATATATCCCATCCATTGTGTTGCCGTTTCAGTTCCCGCAAAATGTATCCTTAAAATTAATACATTTATTTTAAACTTTTAAGATATTTCAAAGAATGATGCAATATTTCTTTACTTACATTGAAACGGGTTCACGAATATGTAAAAATGCATTCATATTTCCAGCTGGGACAACAGATGCTGGGCAACCACCGGTATATGGCTCTAAATGCCAATCTTTATCAATGTAATCAATTGGAGATAAAGCTTCATCGCCAAGAAATCTTGCCAAATCCTAAAATTTAATACTGCAATCAAAGATATTTTTACAATCAAAAATATACCCTTAAAACTCCATTCTTTCGAATTTCAAATGTTTGATCCGACCAAAATGTATTATGAATAAATCCAACCAAAGCAGGATTTCCATTTTGGGTTGTTGCATCATACACACAAACAAGGGGTAAAACTTCCCCTTTAAAATCTGTTGCACCAGAAGAAAGAATTTCACCCGAGAATCCTTTAGCTCTCCAAAATGGTGTTTCATAAGTGGCAATAAATTTTAAAAGTGAACCTTGGGGGGCGCCATCAAAGAGTTGTTTTTTTGCATATGGCATTGATGGAGTAAAAAGGATTCGAGAACATTCGGATGGAGCTGTTGCAATAATTATTCGACGAGCTGCTAATGCTTTAATCTAAAAATAATAATGAGTTTTATCAATTTGAAGGCTATTTTAAATAATCCCTTCGAGACAAATATTTATAGTGATATCAGAATGACGTAACCCTACATTTTTGAACAGATTAAACAATTTCAATGCAACTCCTCCGAATGAATACTACAGTTACTGTAGTACAGTACTTTAAATTCAAAATCTTACTTTTGTTGCATTTTTTCTGTCCTGAACCAACACAATTGCCTTTGATTCATTACTGTAATCAATTTCCAACACCGCTGAATTTAATATAACATTTTCTTCTCCAATTTCATTAATCAATCGATTAATAATTTGTTCAGTTCCACCCTTAAAAAAAGTGATTAAACTATTTTTAACTATAAAAAAGTCCATACTTTAATTCTAAAAGCTTGTGCACCATTTTTTGTGCATTCAAATAAATCTTCTAATCGTCCCGCGGATTTTGCATAATAAAGATAATAAAGCATTGACATTCGAGCTGCCGGAACTCCATAAACACTCATCGTAGAAACTTCTCCAATATCAGTAAAGAATCGATGATTACCATTTTGTCGAAACCATTCTTCTACGGTTAATGCATCTAATTCTTTGGCATTTGGAGTTTCATGCAAATTTTTAAGATTGATAGATTCCACTAATTTTATTAATCGGGGATATGCAATCAAAAAGTTGATGAGTTCAAATACAGAATATTGGCTTCAAAAGAAAAAAAATGATTTAAAGGGAGCGGACGGTTTGCGACTTTTTTGCACTCGGGAAATGCAAGATCCTGACAATCAGGATCTTGCATGCTCCAGTATTTTGTCGGACACTTTTTTAATCGTTGCGAGACCCAAATTTTGAAAAAAGTCGCAAACCGTCCGCCCCCTTTAAGTGAAACTTAAAAAATAAGTCATTAATTTTTATAATTACAGTAATCTCTAGCTACAGTATAAAAATCAATTATATTTTATTTTAAACTACCGTAATCCTGTTATCAGTAAAATCTAACAAAGACATTTGATCATTTTTAAATTTAAAAACTTTAATTTCTGCAAATTTCAAATTTTCTTACCCAATTTCACTAGCTTTTGGTAAATCACTGGTATAAGTTCTTGGCTTATGTCGACCAATTTGCATCCATTTTATTCCATCACTATATTGGTCATAAGTCTCAATGCCCAATTCTTTCATCAATTCTAAAAGATATGTTTGAGTTCTTCCAACCCATTGTCCTAAAAATTATATAGCTTTTTTTCATTTATAACAAACATCATTTTTTATTAACCTCCAATATCCCATTTATCAGTTCCATCTGCAGCATTTAAAGAAATAGTTTTTGTTCGACCACCTAATCGATCTTTTGCTTCAATAATTTTAAACTAAAAAAATTAACAATCAATAATTTCTAGTAAAAAGTAAAACTGTTCCTCACTTTTAGCTCTGGTTCATGCTTTTTCAATTCTCGTGCAGATATTAAACCAGACACTCCACCACCAACAATTATCACATCATAGCTTTCATCTTCTGTTAAAATGTAATCATCAACTTCGGTCATATTTTTGCCAAAAAATATTTAAAACAAAGAAAAAACGATAATCAAATGAACTACACCACAACAAAAAAAAGGGATTGTTTTTGACAGCTTTTTGTTGTAGCAGCAGCTGATAAGAAAAAAAATAGAAAAAAACATTAAAAGTTTTTCGTTCCAAGAACTTTCAGTGAAAAATTTTGAAAAAGTTAAAGTAGTTGAACGTCAATGCTTTCAAACTTTCAAAGTGTCCGAAAGATAAAATTTGCAATAAAAATGGAATTTGCATAATGTTTAAAAGAATGAACCTTCAAAAATGAATATAAACAACGAAAAGGCATGAAAAAAGTCATCAATTGGTCTTCGACTCGTCGACCCCATCTCATCTCTCTCTCTCTCAAACATGGCTTCCGTTGCTCCTGGTGATATTACCACTCAACCTAATACCAAAATTGTCTTCAATGCTCCTTATGATGATAAGCATACTTATCACATCAAAGTAAGTTCCTTTCTTATCAATGGTTATTTATTAATATCAATATTTTTAGATTATCAATTCTGGCGGTCGTCGTATCGGATGGGCAATCAAAACTACCAACATGAAGCGTCTTGGCGTTGATCCTCCATGTGGTGTCCTTGATCCTAAAGAAGCTACTCTTATGGCTGTCTCATGTGATTCCTTCCAATTTGGTCAAGAAGATACCAACAATGATCGTATCACCATTGAATGGACCAATACTCCTGATGGCGCTGCAAAACAATTCCGTCGTGAATGGTTCCAAGGTGATGGTATGGTTCGTCGTAAGAATCTCCCAATTGAATACAATCCTTAAGTTTTGTCTTATCTGTATTGTGTGAATTTGTAGTGTATAATAAATTTAATATTTAAAAAATATTTTCTTGTGTGTCTTGGGGAATGGTTTTGGGGATTACGGTAATTAGGTGCTTACTTTCCATCAATGAGAAGTGGATTTTCAACAAATTTTTGGATAAAAGTGTCCGATTTGCTTGTATCCAATTGTTTGATCTGTAAAACTTTGATATTTCGATGTGCATTGGATTTTTGAACCCATCGGGTTTTGGGATTTTCTTTTGCATAAGCTTCAAATTCAGATTTTTGTTTCGGCAGAGCAAAAGCCAAGGGAACCCTGAAAGAAATATTTGCTGTTGCCAATGCTACCTGAAAATTGCAATCTTTTAAACATGTTTTAAAAAATTCAACAAACTTTGCTTGTATAAAATCCAGATCCAGGTATATGATTAATCTTTTGGTTCTTCAGAATTTGTGAAAGGATTTCAAAAAATTTCAAATTCCGCAGATTTAGATTTTTGATAATTTTCAATTCCATGAATTATTTGATATCCAGGTCTCCCAATTGAATCCTAATAATTTTTTTACTGTACTGAAGCACTACGAATTATCAAAATTCTTGCAACGAAATTACTTTTAATAAAAAATTTTGTAAAAGTAATTTACCAAAAAAGTTGGTTACGATTAATTTTAACTTTTTAACGTTTTTTATTGTTTACAAAAAATAGCCTAAGAAATAAGGAATCTAATGGTATCTTATTGAAGGCAAATGGTGAAAGTTGTGCAAAATGCCGTAAGTTTTTAGATGTTGCATATATAAATTTGTAATTAAAAAGTGCATAAACTTTGTGATTTGAATCAGCTTTTTGAGCTTAATGTTTTTCATATATTGCATATAACATGTACAACAATCTTATCTCAAAAAATTGGACTTTCAACCCGAAGCGGCGGTGGCGGCGGCGGCGATGTTTCTTGGGGCGCAACAACACTGCTGAAGAAGTGAAGACGTAAATTTAATTCGTAATTTTTAAAATTCATGGAAAGCACATAAATTTGCTTTATTGATTACGTGAAATACAGTTGATGGGGAAAATTGCACAGGATTATTAACACAGTTTATACAACGGCTTTTAAATAGGGGCGCAGTGTCATTGTTATAAATTCATAAAAAAATTTATTTGGAGACAGTACTGAGATAATTTTTGCAGAATCTCTTTAAAATATATTTTTTTTAAATAAATCAAAACTAATCTCTTAAACAAAAATGTGACCTTTTTTTCTTCAAAGACTTTTTACATTTTTTATTTATAGAGAAAATATTTACACGTTTAACAAATTTTGATTATGCAGAATATTTATAAATTTTTTGAAACACAAATTATTTCTAGTTTTTTGATACAGAATCAGTGAATTTGTCTGACATTTTTTATGAATTCCGAGGGACACCCTCTTCGTATTTTTCATCTAAAAATTTGCGTAAAAACAGTGACTTTGTATTGCAAATTCAAAGGATGAGTGGCAGTTTTTGTGCTGATTCCGAGGACTTTTATCGCGAAAAGTGGCACTTTTCATTTGATATTTGGGATTGTCCAGAAATCACGTGACCATAAAATCATGATTTTTAGACCCCCTCCCCCCCCCTTGTGACCAAACATCAAAGGCTTTTTCCGACAACATCAAACAGGGCCGAAACTACCTTAGGGAACTTGGTGACAGTTCACCCCCCTTAGGCCCAAAAACAACGTGCAAAAATGAATTCATACTAGGTAAAATGAGAATTTTTAAAAGTTTTATAAGGAAGTTCACCCCCCTTACTTTTGACCAATTTGCGGTCCTGACATCAAAACTCGTGACAACTTGGTCAACTCTCTCCCCCCCCCCCATCTCCTTGGTCACGTGATTTCTGGACAGCCCCTTTCGGCGCAGTTGCTCCTGCTCCGGCGGCCGCAATAACCCTGCACAAAATGCGACACCAAAATCACAGGTTATTTTTCCTTTATCCCATTAGTGTTGAAGGAAAAAAATTAATATCAATGTGTTAAAGAGCGAAGAGCCCGAAGTTCAAGTGTTTGTGTAACAGATTCCCCAAAGGGTTCTGCTTCTTCAACAACTTTTCATTCAACAGATCTTTTACATTCAAAAGATTGGGATTCTGGATTATTACCCCTACATTTTGATGATCGACCAGAAAATCGTCGTCGAGCAACTTCTCTTCAGCCTTCACAACGATGCCCTTTTAATGTTAAATAAATATAATATTTAAGGGATTTTCGGGGTGAAAGACAGACAATGTATTTATTTAAAAATCTAATTTTATTTGCTTAAGGTTTTTTGACGTATCAATGTGTTAAATAAATGTCTCTATGAAAAGACTAAATTTAAACATACCATTTATGCAAATTAAACATGACGCAAAAAAAGCTAAATAAAATCAATAATTAAAAGTAATTTTAAACCTATCCAATAACTAATATAAAAATTTTTTACCAATTTTTAAATGACAAAATATGTAAATTTAAAAAAACTATATTGTTATTTTTTAAACAAAAAGGCTCTTACATAATGGAACCAGAATTACCATAACTTTGTGAGAAAAAAACAATGAACCTTCAAAAAAGTATATAAGAAATGGACGACATTCAAAAAGTCATCAGTCTTCTGACTCTTCTTCTTCTCTCTTCAACTCTCTCTCAAACATGGCTTCCGTTGCTCCTGGTGATATTGTTACCCAACCTGGTACCAAAGTTGTCTTCAATGCTCCATATGATGATAAGCATACTTATCACATCAAAGTAAGTTTTCTTTTTTTCTTTTTATCAAAATGAACTTTTAATCTGTATTTCATCATTTTTAGATTATCAATTCTGGTGGTCGTCGTATTGGATGGGCAATCAAAACTACCAACATGAAGCGTCTTGGTGTTGATCCTCCATGTGGTGTCCTTGATCCTAAAGAAGCTGTTCTTATGGCTGTCTCATGTGATTCCTTCCAATTTGGTCAAGAAGATACCAATAATGATCGTATCACCATTGAATGGACCAATACTCCTGATGGCGCTGCAAAACAATTCCGTCGTGAATGGTTCCAAGGTGATGGTATGGTTCGTCGTAAGAATCTTCCAATTGAATACAATCCTTAAGTTTGTCTTATCTGTATTGTGTGAATTTGTAATGTGTAATAAATTTAATATTTAAAAAAACATTCTTGTGTTTATTGTTTTTTGGGGGAACTGGTTTTTGGGGATTGCTGTAACGAGAAATCATCAATGAGAAGTGGATTTTTGGGAAAAAAATACGCTCTTAGCTTTTTTACAGTCTTTCATTGAATAGAACAGTAATATTTTTAATTTGTATACTGTATAATGTTTTGGTAGAATCAGATCAGATTTTTTGGAAATGAGTGAAAAGTGTATTTTTCTACAAAGTTTCGACTTCTTTTTCCAATTTGTCATTTTAAGTTTTAAAATTGAGCAAATTACAAACTTCCATTCCAATTTTTAGTTTAAAGGTCGAGTTTCATTAAATGTAAAAGTTTTTCTCACAAAAATTATTGAAAATCTAATTTTGGCACCGAAAGTTATTGTACTTTTAAGGTTCCGTTCGAAAAAACTCAAAGAACACTAAATAAATTGTTTATCCAATTTTTAAAAAAACTGTAACTAAAGTTTTTTAAAAAGGCAGCCCTTTGATGTTTGTATATTCGATTGTTCGGGTAGATATTTCGTTTTTTGAACCGATCTGGTTTTTTTTCTTTTGAATTATGCTTTTTTGTTTCAAAAAATTGTTGCAGGATATTGTTATAAAAAAAATTTTCAATAAAAATTTATTTTTAGCATTTAATTATCAATATAAAATAATTTTATGCCATCAATCTGACACATTGATCCGAACCCTTTTCGGATCGATTTTCAAGCTTTGCTATTCTTGTACCAAACTGCATTGCTTTTTTTGGAGCTGTATATAAAGTTTCCGGAGCTCCAAGTTGTTTTAACGCTTCTCTTAAAATAATCTTTTCTCCAATTCCTCGTGGCAATGAAAAATCAACTTTAAGCTGAATTGGCAAAAGATTGACAAATCGAACAACGTCTTCATCAATAAATGGGGCCAACATCATTCTTCCGTTGGATAATGCAACACGATCATCACGACCAAGATTTCGATTTCCAATATTTTGTATTTCAGATCTTAGCTCATTAAATAATTCATCGTATCCTTCTCTTTCAAAGATACCACGATGCCGAGAATATCCTCCAAGAATTTCATCTGACCCAGAACCAACAAAAACACGTTCAACATGATCATATCTAAAAATAAATAACATTGTATAATATATTTATTTTTAAAAAAAGATACCGAGTTTCAAGGCCATCTTGTATCCCTTTAGCTCTACAAGCAAACCATACAACACATCCAATTGAATCATCAAGAACCGTTGAACCTGGTGCAACAACCGATCCAATTATGCTTGATCTCTTTTTTTGAAGTTCATCTTTTGTGACATTTACTCGAAGAAAATTAAATGTACGTTTTGGAAATTTCTGCTTCAAAAATTCATATGCTTCTAAGCCTCTTTTTCGATCAGGTGCTGCTTCAAAATCCTAAAAAATGTTTATCAATATTTTAAGTGTAAGGATTACAGTAACTCACTCCACCACTTTCAGAAAATGAAACATTTACAAGTACAATTTCAAATTCTTCATTTGCAGCCATTGCAGCAATTACTGTAACAAACAAGCTATCAACACCACCAGAAAATAGGAACAATAACGTTTCAGGTGTTGAAGGAAGATATCGAAGCGGAAGAATTGTTTCAAAAAGATTTATAAATTCATTTACAGAATTTTTTTTCATTTCTTCAATATCTTCTTGTGGAAAAAGTTCAGTATTAAGCTAAAAATTTATATAATTATATGATTTAAAACAAATTTTATTAAAGAGCATACTTCTAATAGACTATCACCACCTGGTATACGGTAAAACGAAACATCTCTAACAGAATTTTTTAATCTTTCAATAAATAAATTAACGGCATCATTTCGAATAAATGAAAATACATATGCTTGAGCTTGCCAAAGATCTTTAAAACCAAATTGTAAATGTAATGCGGCATCAGGTTGAGCCAAAATTATTCCATTCCTTGTCATTTCTAAGCTTCGAATAATTACTACTGTACCTTGTGGAACATCTCGCCACCCAGACTGAAAGAAAAATATTTAGATTGTAAGAAATAGAACTTGAAACAATTACATTAATTTCTCCTGGAATTCTTTTGCATTCAATAAGTGAGCCACGAATTCGATAACATAGTGATTTCTTTCCAAAAATATCTCTTCCAAATACCAATGTTGGAAGATCAACAAAGCGTAAATGATCATCCTAAAAAGTTTATCTAATTCTTTAAGGCACAATTAATTGTAGTAAATAATAACAAACCACAATTTCAGTTCCTGTCCAAAATGTGCAAAAAAGTGTTCCAGTTTTTCCGTGCACAGAATACTGCCGTAAAAATTCTGATATATCATCTGGAGAAAATCTTCGCAAAAGATTTATCAATAATGGATCTATTAAATTCATTCTTTCTAAAATTTAGAGGAATATAGTTTATTAAAGAGAGGTAAGCTACTTCAGACAACAATAAAAAAGAACATAAATTTTTCAACGTAAAAATATAGCTTTAAAGAATGGAGATAAATCGTTGGCGACAGAATACCAACTCTGGCGCAACTTGGGTTGTTAAATTCGCGGCAAATCGAAAAAAGGCTAAAATTTACCGAAATTTTGATTTAGGCAATTTCAAAAAAAACCAAGAACTTTTATTTTCAGTATTATTAAACATTAAATTAAAGTATTTATGGACTCATAAACTGTTTTTAAAGCTGAAATAACCATTTTTAAAATTTTTGTTTCTATACAAAAATTTTCAGGAAATGGAAATCGTTTCCCGAAAAAATCGAGAAATTTCCCAGGAAAGGAAAATCATCAACACAATTTTTTCTCAAATTAAAACACAAGCCGGCAAAATAAAAATTTTAAATTTTTGTTTTGGTTTTGGTTTGGTTTATTAAAAGTTTTTACCATTTATTACTACAGTTGAATCACAGGTATTTTATGCTCTCCAGAATCTCGATCTGTAGTTTCACATAAATTTGAAGATAAAAAAAAAATTATTAATTCCAAAAAAACACATCTCTCTTTTTGTTTGTAAATCATCAGAATCGAACATGTTTGGTACGGCTGCAGTTTTTTCAAGTATTTTTTTAAATAAAGATTTTTCTAAATTTTTTTCATGTTGCCTATTAAGAGACTATCTACCAGAAAATCTTAAAATTTCACATATGAGCGGAACACACCATTTTATTTTTCAATTTTTTTTTTATTTTCTGGTAGAACCTGGTCTAAAAACGTTATTCTGAAAGTATTATCCGTTCTTATAGTGTTAGTTTTGGATTGGCACGATGCCAAAGTTCATAATTGAGCAAAATTTCATGACAAGTAAAATATTTTTGTTTCTTAACCAAAAAATTTGATGTTTTCCCAGTTGATACTAGTTGAAACAAGGTTTAAAAATATGTGTCGTTTACATTTTTATCATATCTTTGAATACGATTTTTTTCACTTTGAATATTTCACCCCCTGAAAAAAAATTCCATTTTTCGTGGGAGGGATAGCCTGAAACGTGCAAAAGTTGCCCCAGGATTTCAGCATTCAAGTTATATATGATTCGTACCATAAGGGGATGAACTTAGCGATTCCTAAACAAATTACTTTTCTCAACAACATCTATAACATCGAATAATAAATATATTTCGGGAATGGGAGCAGGTATCGACTTCCGGTAACTTGCATTATGAAATATAATGGTATTAGAGCATTCTGGGACAGTTTCAACAGTTTTGGTAACGATTTCGAAATATGGGACCACTTTAAAAATCCAAAATTTAACAACATAAAAATATCGCAAAAACTTGGGTTTTTCTTTCATAATAAAATCAAATATGCATTACAATTGTAAAATATATGTAACAACATCAATGTAACATGATAAAAAATGACGGGGGGTCAAAATCGATTTTTTATGATTTTTTCAATTTTGCTTATTTTTGATCAATTTTCGAGATACCAAAATATTGGGAATATCGAAATATATCAACTATCTGATGCTTTCGGGTTAAAATATAGTTCGTTTAAGATTTTTGGGCAATATTTCAACATCCTGGAATTGCTAGTTTTCGTTTTCCACGTAACTAAAAACATGCTCAAAAATTTGAGAAAAAACATCTGGAAATCAGTGTTTTTCCGATACAAGATCATTAGAAACGTTTTTTTTGGGTTAAATGTCAATATTGTAACAATTTCTGAATGATTTCAACACAAAATAAAATAAAATAATTTTTTTCAAATTTAGAAAAATCAGTAATTTTTGAAAATCTTAAAATTGTTCAAAATGATTTCAAAACACTTCACCCCACCAAAGTAAATTAGAATAAATCTAAAAAAAATGTTTTTAGTGATCTTGTATCGGAAAAACACTGATTTCCAGATGTTTTTTCTCAAATTTTTGAGCATGTTTTTAGTTACGTGGAAAACGAAAACTAGCAATTCCAGGATGTTGAAATATTGCCCAAAAATCTTCAACGAACTATATTTTAACCCGAAAGCATCAGATAGTTGATATATTTCGATATTCCCAATATTTTGGTATCTCGAAAATTGATCAAAAATAAGCAAAATTGAAAAATTCATAAAAAATCGATTTTGACCCCCCGTCATTTTTTATCATGTTACATTGATGTTGTTACATATATTTTACAATTGTAATGCACATTTGATTTTATTATGAAAGAAAAACCCAAGTTTTTGCGATATTTTTATGTTGTTAAATTTTGGATTTTTAAAGTGGTCCCATATTTCTAAATCGTTACCAAAAATGTTGAAACTGTCCCAGAATGCTCTAATACCATTATATTTCATAATGCAAGTTACCGGAAGTCGATACCTGCTCCCATTCCCGAAATATATTTATTATTCGATGTTATAGATGTTGTTGAGAAAAGTAATTTGTTTAGGAATCGCTAAGTTCATCCCCTTATGGTACGAATCATATACAACTTGAATGCTGAGATCCTGGGGCAACTTTTGCACGTTTCAGGCTATCCCTCCCACGAAAAATGGAATTCTTTTTCAGCGGGTGAAATATTCAAAGTGAAAAAAATCGTATTCAAAGATATGATAAAAATGTAAACGATACATATTTTTAAACCTTGTTCCAACTAGTATCAACTGGGAAAACATCAAATTTTTTGGTTAAGAAACAAAAATATTTTACTTGTCATGAAATTTTGCTCAATTATGAACTTTGGCATCGTGCCAATCCAAAACTAACACTATAAGAACGGATAATACTTTCAGAATAACGTTTTTAGACCAGGTTCTACCAAAAAATAAAAAAAAAATTGAAAAATAAAATGGTGTGTTCCGCTCGATTTGAAAAATCTGGTAGACAGTCTCTTAAATGTTAATTCGAATTTGAAAAAATATATATATTCGGCTGTAATTTTTCAAAAAAAGGTGAAGACTTTATTCTACCATAATTTTGAATTTTGCTATCATTTATGACCCTTTTTGAGGATACAGTGTCAGCAAAAAGATTACGATATAAATTGAGGTTACTGTATTGATCTTTCAAAGTTTTATCAGTAACAAAAATCTTTTGTTGTCATCTAAAATTATCCGTGATAATTAAAAGTGTAGTGCCACAAAAATCAAAGGGAAAAAATAATTGAAATAAAATTAATTTAAAAATTAAAAGAAAAATTTGTACCTAAAAACAATATTTAGAAAATAGGACTTTTGTCGTTAAACAATGCTTTTTTAAAACTTCAAAATTAAAATATCACACATCTAAAATATTTATATCTACTGCAGTTGTTGCAATGATAATCCTCATTGATTTAAATTAATTGGAAATCAAACAACTTTGCTAAATTTTTTTTAGTTACCATTTTTTACTGGTGTTGTGTGACTTAATGCTGCTTCGATGAAAGATTTTTCTATAAATTTATTTTTGACTTTGTTTTTTCTCAAACTCATTTGCAAATGCAAATGCATTTGTTATAATTTTTCTGTAAACAATTGTATCTATTTTCTAATTTATTTTTGATATTCTTTACTACATTTACGATAAAAATTGTAACATGAGTTCAAAAACCCGAATCCCCGGTATTTCTGCGATCGAAAAAGAAGCGATTACAGAGGTTTGACTTTTTTTTTCAAGGAGTCCTTAAAAAACTAATTCATTTTTAAAAAATTTAGATATCTAAAAACTATTGGGCACCTTATACTTCCTCTCATCAACCGTATGATACAAAAGTTATCGACGATATCTATGAAAATGAATTAAAAAAGACGGAGTTTTTGAAAAAAAAAGTTGTTTTGCTCGAATTCAGGTAAAAAAAAACTTTTATTGAGTGTTCTTTGATCAAAAATTAAAACGTGATTTTTTAGCCAATATCTTGAAAGATTTCTTTGGCCTAATTTTCATCCGGAATCTTCAAACGATGCTCATGCTTTATCCATTATTGTAATGGTTAATGAAAAATTTCGTGAACGAGTACCTGCATGGAATTGTTTTGTTGAAAAACCTGAAAATTTTCCTGCTTTTTTTCAAAGAGTTTTGGAACTTGCTCTTTCTACTGATAGAATTGGTTATTTGGAACAAACTGCTATTTTGGTATTTTTGGTTAACGCTGTTAATTCTATAGAAGTTGATCTTGTGCGAAAGGAAGTTATAAAGCTATGCTCTTTAAACATTTTAAGCAATCTGTTTCCGGTATGAACGAGTCTTTTATTACATGGTTTTATGAAGTAAATTATTTTATAGAGTCAAAGAATTGCATTACTTTCTAGTAGTTCAAAGCTGCTAAAATATTGGAATAAAATGGAGGCAAAATTTGAAGAACTTCCTGATGAACAAAAGAAATCAGTTGAATTTAATCGTAGTGTTCTTTGGAAGCTTATTCACCGATTCCTTGACGTTCTTTCGTTTATTGATGATCAAGATACTGAATTTGATGTCAATGCAATACGATACCTTGAAAGATTTCTTGAATTTTGTACTGATATGATCTCATTGCTTACAACTCGGCGATTTTTTAATCAACTCATCATTTCCAGTCATTTACTTGTAAAAAGTTCACAATCTGATTTTATTAAAACTGAAGTTGGAGCATTATTTTGTAAGCTAATTACTCGATTGAAATTTTATGTGCGTTTTGAAATTGATGATGTAAATGGTGTTGCATTAGATGAAAATGAAATGGTTCAAAAACATTATAATCATGTCGTTAATCTTCAGAAAGCAGCATTTAAATTTTTCCGTGATAGAATGTCACTTTTCTATTTGTTAAGCGCCTCATCAATTGATACTCCAAAAGTTTTATCTGAACAGCTGTCAGAGCTTGATGTTGAAGATCTTGTTAGTTTTGCTGAATATTTGCATTTAATTCCAACAAAGGATGAAAGGGAAGCTGGAGAACAGAAAGAATATTCAAAACAATTTTTAATTGATATTATTGTTTTTCATTGTGAAAGGCGTCCAAATCAGTTGCAACAATTGAATGAACAACCAATTTATCCAAGTGAAAAGGTTATTTGGGATGAAAATTTGATACCGTATGAAGAATATGATAGTGAAAGTGAGTTATTTATAGACATATTTATCTTTATAGTATTGGTTATTTTTAGATGTTCTTGCATTACCAAAATTAAATTTTCAATTTCTCACTTTGCATGATTATCTTTTGCGTAATTTTAGCCTTTTTCAAATGGAATCAACGTGTATGTTTTAAACAAGTATTTTTTATCATCATTTTTTACGCATTTTTAGATGAAATTCGGCATGATATTGAAAATTCCTTGTATCGTATGCGACCATGGCAACATGAGCATGGTGGTAACAAAGTTGTCTGGGGTGGTTGGGCTCGTTTCTCCATCCCCTTAACTGAACTTCGACTTGTGCATGTTGCACGTCCATTGATTGGACAACGAGCTCCTGATATTGTTACAGCTGATTTAACAATTACACTTCCAACAAGACGTGATCTTCGACAAGAATGGGAAGGCCTCCATCGACATGATATTCTTTTCCTTGTTACTGTAGTTCCACTAGTTAAAGTTGGGACACGCTTCGATCCTCGAAAACCTTTTAAAGATCAAATAAAAGTTGCAGCTGTTCGAGGGTGTGAAATTGATGGACTTATTGATAATGATGGAAAAGTTATTGAAGAAATGGAACATCGTGAAGCATTAAAAGGTTTAACAGGGGATGTACGAAAATATCGTATATGGCTTGATCCAAATCAATATTTCATTGATCAATCAAATGATGAAGGAGATATTTATTATTCTTTAAATCTTGTGATTCGTCGTGATCCTAAAACCAATAATTTTAAAGCTGTTTTAAGTACAATTCGACAACTTCTTAATACTGATTTCGTTGTTCCTGATTGGCTACAAGATTTAATTCTTGGATATGGGGAACCTGATTCAGCTCATTATTCAAAATTAGCTTCCCCCATTTCAACCATTGATTTTAATGATACTTTTTTGTCAAATCAACACGTTAAAGAAGCATTTCCTGGAAAAACTATTATTGGTCTGGAAAACGCTGAATCCCTAAAAGATCCTGGTTTTGTATTAACTTTTAAAGAACTTGTTCCACAACATGATATTCCTGAAGATCAACGTGATATTTCCATTGTTGCAAAGCCATATGAAAGATATTCAAATGTTACAAGAATTGGAGGTGATACGCGCAGAAATAAAATAAAATTTACTCCTGCACAAGTTGAAGCTATAAAGTCTGGAGTAGAGCCTGGTCTTACTGTAGTTGTTGGTCCACCTGGAACGGGAAAAACGGATGTTGCAGTTCAGATTATTTCAAATATTTACCACAATTGGACCGAACAACGAACTTTAATTGTGACACATTCGAATCAAGCTTTAAATCAACTTTTTGAAAAGATTATTGCTTTAAATGTTGATGAACGACATTTGTTACGACTTGGACATGGTGAAGAATCATTAGAAACTGATAAAGATTTTAGTCGATATGGAAGAGTAAATTATGTTTTGAGTCATCGATTGGAATTACTGAAAGAAGTTGAAAAATTGAAAGATACTCTTGGAGTAACAGCTGGTGATGTTGGATATTCATGTACGTTTATTTAACATTAACTAAATTTAAAGTATCATGATAATTTGTTTAGGTGAAACTGCTGGACAATTTTATCGTTTTGTTGTTTGTCGACTTTGGAATGAATTTTTTGAAAATATTGAAAATTCTTCAAAAGATAATAATTCTTCTATTGTTGCTGATACTTTTCCATTTACAAAATTCTTTCAAAAAGATGAATCTGAAACTTTGTTTGAAAGGAAAGATTTCAATGCAGATTTAGATGTTGCAAAAAGTTGTTGGAAATTATTAACTGATAAATTTACAAAATTAGAAGAATTTCGAGCTTTTGAATTGTTACGAAATGGAAAAGATCGAACTGAATATTTATTGGTACATTTTCTTACTTTGTTGTTTCGGATACTGTAATTACCGTAACTTTTTTTTAGGTAAAAGAAGCCAAGATTATTGCAATGACATGTACTCATGCTGCTTTACGTCGAAAAGATCTTGTTGACATTGGTTTTAGATATGATAATATTTTAATGGAAGAAGCGGCACAAATTCTAGAAGTTGAAACATTTATTCCACTTTTACTTCAAGTTGGTTTTATATTTTTGTTACTTACGTTAATATTTATTATTTAGGATCCGCGTGACGGAAGAAATCGATTAAAGAGATGGATTATGATTGGCGATCATCATCAACTGCCACCAATTGTTCAAAATATTACATTTCAAAAATATTCAAATATGGAGCAATCACTTTTTGCTCGTTTTGTTCGTATCGGTGTTCCTCATATTCAATTAGATGCACAAGGCCGGGCTCGTCCTGAAATTGCAGCTTTATATAATTGGCGGTATAAATCTCTTCATGATCTTGAACATGTAAAACTTGGTCTTTATCAATTTCAAAATCCTGGTTTTCGATATAATTATCAATTAATTGATGTACCAAATTTTAATGGTGTTGGAGAATCAACACCAAGTCCATTCTTTTATCAAAATCTTGGTGAAGCAGAATATGCTGCAGCTTTATTCATTTATATGAGAATTCTTGGATATCCTGCTGAAAAGATTTCTATTCTTACAACATACAATGGTATAATACTTTATTTTTCTAACAAAACTAATTAATTTTTTAATATGGATTTACATTTTAGGTCAAGTTTCACTTATCCGAGATGTCATTCAAAAACGTTGTGGTGATAATCCCGTTATTGGTTCTCCTGCAAAAGTAACACATTTTTATTATAACTAAAAAAATAGTTAAAGTAATTTGTTTTTAGATCTCAACTGTTGATAAATTTCAAGGTCAACAAAATGATTATATTATTTTATCACTTGTTAGAACAAATCACGTCGGGCATCTGCGCGATGTTCGTCGTCTTATTGTTGCATTATCTCGTGCTCGCCTTGGTCTCTACATTCTTGGACGTGTAAATCTTTTCCGAAATTGTTTTGAACTTACACCTGCATTTAATCAACTTTGTCAACGTTCATTAAAGCTTGAACTTCTTCCATCTGAATTATATGATACTGAAAGATTAGCGGCAGATAAACTTCCAATGGAACCTGTTGTTATTCAAGACGCGGATCATATTGTTCGGTTCAGTCATGAATTTTATGTTAATAATTTAGAATTTATCTCTGTTCGCTATCAACAAGAACTTGAAACTAAACGGGCGAAAGAAAGAGAAAATCAAGCTGATGATGTTGAAATGGAAGCTGAAATTGTCGAAGAAGAAGTATCTGAACCTGTTGTTGAAGAAGTACAACCACCTGCATCAAAACAACAAGAGCCCAGTGAGCCTTCTGAAGGAGCAATTGTATTTGAATCTGTTGAATTTGAACGATTGGAAAAAATGCCAACGTATTAAAATTTGTTTTTTTTTTCATCTCTTATTTTTTGTTAAATAAATTATTTTTCTTGTTTGTATTTATTTTGATTTTGAAAATATTTGGGTTTTATTTTATCCCATTTATTATTTTTTGCTTTGTTAGGACTTGTAACAAGTTCCCATGTGTTTCCGCAAAGTCTCAGTTGTTGAACACACTTTTCCCTTCTTTTTTTGATTGGCTACAGTATGTTAAATTTAAATTTTTGTACACTTTTACAAGACCCTTTTTCGAGCTACATTTACGGTTTATATCAGCGCCGTATTTAGGGGGGGGGGGGGGGAGGGGCATTGGTCAAAAAGTTTGGGGTTATTAATGTTTAATTCAAACCTTTTGGGACATTTTAATTATAAATTTCTTTTATTGTTTATGTACTTTAAATCTCTTTTTTTAGATGTCGCTTTCTCGTCTTGCTTTAACTCCATTACGACTTCGCGGACCTTTATTAGCTAAGCCATTGGCGGCAGCTTCTTCAATGGTGTCAGGATATCGTTTTGCTGGAAGCAATACTGCTCCTGGACTTTCTGGTAAACCAATGGGTGAACATGCACTTCATTTTAAAATTGAAAGATATTTTGCTGCTGCAATGTTACCATTATTTCCTGCAGCATATTTTGTTCATGGACCAGTAATGGATGCTCTTCTTATTGCTGCTATTGCACTTCATACTCATTGGTAATTTTTATTTTGTTTATCAATATAGATAAAAAAAAATGTTAAATTGTTAAGGGGAATTGTTGCTGTCATTAATGATTATGCTCGTCCAATTGTTATTGGAGAAACTGCTGCTCGTATGGCAATTCCAGCAGCATATGTACTTTCAATTCTTCTTTTAGTTGGCCTCCTCCATTTTAATATTAATGATGTTGGACTTACCCGTGCTTTTGAAATGTTCTTTAGTCTTTAAAATATTCACGTTGAATAGGTGTAAAGCTTCTTCTTCATCCAACAACTTTATATACTGAAATATAGTCTTATAAATTGTATCTATCTAATTTTCTTGTATTTGTGGCTTTGATTAGTAGTAAATAAATATATTGAAGTTTTGAAATAAGATATGGGATTCATTTTTTCAGGAGAAAAAAGGGTGGATTATGTGAAGGTGTTACTCTGAATACGATAAATTTAAAAATGAATTTTATAATAATAATATTTTTAGATTAAAATTTTAGAAAAAAAAATTCATCGTCAGCATAAAATCAAAAGAACTTTTCTTAACACGAAAGAAGACAGAAAAAAAAGTTTTTTTGTTTAAATTTTTTTGCAAATTGTGACGTGGTCTACAAAGTTATAGTTAGTGTTGAGTGAGTGAGTGAGTTGGTGATTTTTACATTAATACATCTCTCTCTCTTTGTTTATCGGTTCTGATTAACAATTATGGCATCATGGGAAGATTATCTCCAAAATCAAATCAATATTGATGGAGTTCAAGCAACGTGGAATGTTTTACCAAGTTCAAGACCTGATTCTCAAAAATTGGTTGTTCCAAATGCGATATTTTTTACACCATTAAAAGTATGTTTTTTAGTAATTCGTTTACAAAATAAGGATTTGTTTTATTGTTTTTTAGGAGAAGCCAGAAGATGCTCCGCAACAACCTGCACTTGAATATGATCCGGTTTTATGCCAAAAATCCACTTGCAAAGCAATTTTAAATCCATTATGGTCCGTTATTTTTTTTATTACTTACATTGTAAATCTAATCCTTAAAATATTTCAGTGTGGTTGATTTTCGTGCAAAGGTATGGCAATGTGCTTTGTGTAATCAAAGAAATCCATTTCCACCACATTACGCTGCAATTTCTGAAGAAAATCGTCCTCCAGAATTATTCTTTACTACAATTGAATACACCCTTAGAGTAAGCACTTTTTCTTTTCCGTCATACTGTATTATTATCTATTTATTAAATTTTAGAAAGCTACAACACTTCCTCCGATTTTTCTTTTTGTTGCTGATACATGTGTTACTGAAGATGAACTTGTTTCATTGAAAGAATCGTTGAAGAATGCTGTTTCAATGCTCCCAGCAGATGCATTTGTCGGACTTATTACATTTGGAAGACATGTTGAACTTCATGAAATGAATTCAAAAGGAATGTATCGATCTTATGTTTTTAAAGTAAGTTATTAAAAAGTAAAAGGATGCATTTATACGGTAGCTTACTTTCAGGGTACAAAAGAAGTTGATCAAAAACAAATTCAAAAAATTATTGGTCTTAATGTTGGTCGTCCAGCTGCCGCTTTTTCCCAAGGTGCTCCAATGAATCCTGCTCCTGTTGCCCCTGGACAACTTCCCATGGGTGGACAACTTCCTATGGGTGCTGCTGTTTCTGGCTTTCCACAGCATCAACAACAACAACAACAGCAGCAGCAACTACAACAACATTTGCCATCTAATAAATTCCTTCAGGTATTTTGTTTTCATTTTGATAATAATACGATATTAATTATTTTAGCCCGTAAGTGATTGCGAAGCTGCTTTGCTTGAAAGAATAGAAAATATACAAGCTGATAGATGGCCAAAAGCTCAAACTCAACGCTCTTTACGTGCTACTGGAAGTGCTTTGGCGGTTGCTGTTACTTTGTTGGAAACATGTTATCCAAATACTGGCGGTCGTATTTTATCTCTTGTTGGAGGTCCTTGTACAACTGGCCCTGGTATGGTAATTGATGAAGAAAAGAAGAATCCTATTCGTTCTTGGCATGATATTAAAGAAGATAATATTCCATTTATGCGTAAAGCAATCAAATTTTATGATGGATTAGCTGCACGTGCAGTTAAAAATGGTCATGCAATTGACGTATATTCTTGTGCACTTGATCAAACTGGTCTTGCTGAAATGAAAGCATGTTATGGCTCTACAAATGGTAAATTTTTTAGTCCTGTTAAATAAATCTTTTTATCCATTTATTTCTATTTAGGTCATGTTGTTATGGCAGACAGCTTCAAATCAACGCTTTTTCAACAAAGTTTCAAAAAGGTATTTGAAAAAGATGCAAATGGTTTCCTTAAAATGGGTTTCAATGCAACAATGGAAGTTAAAGTTGGTCCTGGAATTAAAATTGAAGGTTTACTTGGTTGTGGTGCAAGTGCTGGAGTTAAAAATGCAGCAGTATCAGATAATGAAATGGGAATTGGTGGAACTTGTCAATGGAAATTTTGTTCTTTAACTCCTCGAAATACTATGACTTTCTTATTTGAAACAACGCAACAGGGCTCTGCTGTCCCACAAGGATCACGCCCAGTTTATCAATTTGTTACGCAGTATCAACATGCTGATGGACGAAAGCGTATTCGTGTTACAACAACTTGTCGATCATGGGTTGATATGGCATCTGCACAACAAAGTGTTATTTATGGTTTTGATCAAGAAGCTGGATCGGTTATTATGGCAAGATTGGCATCATTCCGAGCATCACAAGAAAATGATTCGCCGGATATTTTACGATGGTTGGATCGTTCACTTATTCGACTTGTTCAACGTTTTGCAGAATATCATAAAGATGATCCAAATTCTTTAAAACTTTCGGAAAAGTTTTCACTTTATCCACAATTTATGTTCCATCTTAGAAGATCACAGTTTTTACAAGTGTTTAATAATTCTCCGGATGAATCTGCTTTTTATAGGTATGTTTTTTAGGTTACGGTATTTTTTATTAAGCAATAATACTAAATTTTTAGACATATATTGATGCAAGAAAATGTAATGGAATCAACAACAATGATTCAACCAACTCTTTTCTCCTATTCATTTAGTGGACCTCCAGAACCTGTGCTTCTTGATTCTTCTTCAATTCTTCCTGATCGTATTTTATTGATGGATGATTATTTCCATGTCTTAATTTTCCATGGGCAAACAATCGATGCTTGGCGTAAAGCAAATTATCAAAATGATCCGCAATATGCTAGTTTTAAGCAACTCTTGGAAGCTCCTCTAGCAGATGCTGCTGCTATTGTTCAAGATCGTTTCCCCGTTCCTCGATATATTGTCACTGAACATGAAGGCTCTCAGGTAAAATTATTATTTTTGGAAAATTTGTATCTTGAGATTTAATTTGCTTTTAGGCTCGTTTTCTTCTTTCAAAAGTCAATCCTTCCGTCACCCACAATAATCCTTATGCTCAAGATGGTACTCAAGCAGTTTTCACTGATGATGTTTCCCTACAAGTTTTTATGGAGCATTTGAAGAAATTGGCTGTTTCTGCCAGTACCTAAATAATTATGAATATTTATTATTTCTTTTATTTGTATTTTTCTTGTAAAAAAGAATAAATTATTTTAACAACATTTAAAAAAAGCTTTTAAATAACAAAACAACACTCAAAAGGAATGCGGCAAAAGTTTGGATACTGTAATTCAAAATTTTGTGCCTAAAAAAGGATACATAATCTAAGGTTACTTTCAGAAGAAATCACACTTGTGAAAGTTTGAATATTAATTATTTCTTTTATTTGTTTCATAGGAAATCACACCCCTGCCAGAACTATTGAAAATTCTGAGTACTGTATTTTTGTGTAATAAAAAGGGTTTTTAAAAATGTTATTTATTTCAATGAAACAATTTCAATAAAAGACATAAGTATATAAACTAGAGAATTTTGATTTAATTTATTTTAAATCTTTTTGTTTCCATGATTAATAATCAATATTATCCCATTACAATGGTACCACCAATTCGTCGGGCATATCTTTTTGAATATGTTTTTCGGGGAATCTGAAAATCCATAAAAAAATAAGAAAAAACAAAATTGTATAATTGAGAAATTAAAATTTAACTAATTTTTTTTGTGTTTCGACAATTTTTTTTTATCAAGTTTTTTTTTACAGTAAATTATTTAATACCAAAACAATCTTTTTTGGGATACTATAATTACAATTACCGTATTCCAAAAAAAGATGAAATAATATTAGTAAAGTACAAATAAAAATTAATAACTTACCGAATCAAGAATAAATTCATTTTCTCGAGCAAATTCAAATGGAAGTTTATTTGTTTCATACAATTCCAAGTTTGGACTTTTGAAGAATGCGGAACTTAATCTTATGGATCTCGCAGCATCAGAGGGAGTTGAAATATAAATCAAGGAAAATAAAAAGATACAGAGAAAAATATTGTATTGTTTCATTTCTTAAAAAACAAGCTTCTTTTTTATCAGATAATTTCTATGTTTGTTGTATATTTTTTTACCTAAAATGAAAGTGTTTTTTTTATTGCACATTTGGGATTGAAAGAAAGAAGAAAAGTGAGAGCATCATCGCAAACAAAATAGATGAAAGAAGAAGAATACATCCGAAAAACTACGTAAAAAAATTGGAAAGGACTTAAATCTTTTCACTTTGATTAGTCATTTGTTAAATTAAAAATTAAGATTTAAAATGCCATTTAAAAGATAATACTTTTTTTAAGGAAAAATAAAAGAATGTTTCTCAAAAAAAAAGAGATTTTTCTAAATATGGCGGGGTATTTCGGCAGCATATCATCAGCCGATGGCATTTAAAATAAATTAATTTAGGTATATATTTTTAAAATAATTTTATTGTACATTTTTTCGGCATTTAAATGATGCCAAAAATGTTGCACTTGAATGCATCGAAATAATTAAAGCTTTAATCGGGATTTGAAAATGAAAAATCAGCTCTTTACTTTTTTCAAATCCAAGTAAGCTTTTTCAAATTATATGCTAATTTGAGATTTACAAAGGCTTTTAATCTGTTTTGGGCCGTAAATATTGGATATATGACACTTCGTTACAAAGACAATTCGTTACCAACGTGAGCTGGGTTCAATGACACTTCGTTACAGTTGGTAACGAATTGTCTTTGTAACGAAGTGTCGATCTTCCTAAATATTCTGCACCGACAATCTCGATGTTTTCCTGCAAACTGTTGGTGCAGAAACCGCGCGGCGCAACAATTGCATTGGTTTACAGTTTACAAAAGTGCAAAACGTTTTTTTATTTCGGCTCCGGCTCCGTGGCCCCCAAAAAGATGCATTTTCCCTTTGATATTTTGAGAGCACCGGCTTTAACTCCGGCTCCGGAGTCGCAAAAAACATTGGATTAACAAAAAAAGAGCAGCAAAATTAACTGAAATAATAAAATAAAAAAATTTTTAACATCATTTTTTTCAAAGCTTAAATTGAGTTTTATTAATCCAAAGTGAAAATTTTTCACAGCTAAATCGAATACAGCATTGCCATTAAAAGGAGCAACAAGTTGCAATGAAAATATGTTAAAATTTAATAAATTAAAAAATGCTTTTCATTATTTTTTTATTTATTACAAATTTTACAACTATATTTTTTTTAAATTGTGCGATTATCACACATCTTGTTCACGCATGAATTTATTTAATTCTAAAATTTATGTATCTTTCTTCATTTTTTTAGGTGCAGCATAAAAAAAGGCTATTTTTGTGTGAAAAAAAGTAGAATTTATTTAAATTTAAAATTACAGAAATTCAATCAAAAAAATAAGTCTGATATAAATATTTAAGTGATATAAATAGAAATTGTTTTTTTTTCTTCTTCTTCAACATCATTGATTATCAGTGAGAATAATTCCTTTATCAGTACTGAAGCGAACCTTTGATCCGCTACCGTATCTTGAATGACTAATTATTTTAGTTGTTCCAGGGCAATTATTTTCTTTTCCAAGCGTTTCATTCAAGCCCCCCAAAGAACAAGAATTATGCAAATCTGAAAATACTCTTTTTTTTTTACGTCATTGAATAAAAAAACGGGAGATTAAAAAGACAAAAATTTTATGGGGATTTATTAAATCCAAAAGGCTACATAAGATGGGACATCAAAGATAAGAGAATAACGTTTTTTTGTTGGAATTAAAGGGACTTTGAAATTGAATAAAAATTTAAAATATTTTTCAAGAATTTAAAATTCTGACAAAAAAGTTGTGCAATTTTAGATTTGTTTAAAAGTATTTTGCTACCGTATCCAAAACGATGAAAACAAATTATACATAAGAATTTTTGTTGTTTTTCTTCAGAATTTTTAAATTTTTAATTAATTTCTTTTAATTTAGTTTAAACTAATTCATACGTAAAAAAAGTTGCGGGGGTCGTTTCTGTTTTGATTAAAAAAAAAAAAAAAAAAAAGGCGTAATTTTATTTCTCAGATTTTTTTAATCAGCAAAACTTACAATGCTTTTGAATAATTGATAAATCTCCTTCAGGATTTTGAATGCATTTTAATTCATCATTATTTACTCGAACAGTTTGATTTGGTTGAATTTCAGCATTTTGATAAAGGCATGCTATAAAAAAGAATATATATACAGGGTGATTCAAGAAAAAGTCAAATTTTCAAATGACTGGCAAATGGTTTCTGTTCCATTTAAACGAAAAGTAATGAAGCAGCGATACTCAGCATTGAATATAATATTGTTTTTTACAACAAAAAAATTTTCCGAAATAGTCGAAATTTTCGAAACTTTGACTTGGTCCCCCCTGTAAAAACAAAAAAAACCAACATTAAATGGTAAGCCACGCTGGGTATCACTGCTCCATTACTTTTCGTTTAAATGGAACAGAAACCATTTGTCGGCCAACTGAAAATCGGACTTTTTCTTGAATCACCCTGTATATGTCTTTTGGCATTTTACAGTAACATTACTGATAATATATTTGTGACTTACTGATTGGCTTAAATTTAACCTCTGCACCTTCTTTAACACATCGATATGCAAAAAATTGATCTTTCCATTGTTTATTCATATTTATTCTTTGATGAAATCTATTTAAAGTTGTTGCACATGCTTAAAATTATTACTGTAGAAATATAAAAGATGTATAAAGTTTAATTATTTGAAATTATTAAGTTAAACTTTTTTAAAGTTTATCAAAAAAGTATAAAAAGTTTAATTTTAAAAACGTATAATTTATACACATTTAATAAAAAATCAAAGAAAAAAATTAATTGCAGTCAACCTTGACCTAACAACTTTACTCCTTTACCTTGAAAATTTTAGAATCAAAATTTGTGAACACAATTTCGATTTTTTTAAAAATCTGTTTTTTGATGCTTTAAAAGTTAGAAAAGCATCAAAAAACAAATTTGCTTTTCTAATTTGCAGATCTTTGAAATTGTGCATCACTTTTTAGCCAAAACAAATTCGAATTTGAATATTCAACTTTTTCCCACACTTTTTTATCCACACTTTATTTTTTTTTAAAACTTTTTTATTAAACAATTAATATGGGAAAATTGGATATTTCTTCTTAAAATACTTTTATTTTAGCGAAAATCTTATTGATCAATTATGAATTATTAAATTATTATTACAGTAACCCCTGTAAAAAAAGGTTGTAAATAACTTACCCATTGGAATTAAAGTTTTAATGGTCCCGCCTGCACCGTAATGGGCACACAAAAATAAAATATAATTGACAAGATAAATCCGTTTTCGAAGGCATTGATTTACTTCGGGGACGGTCAAAATAATATCGGTACTATGTTCATCCAAAAATCTCTGCTTTTGTTCTCTTGTATAACTTTCAACAACGGCAAAAAGAGATGCCAAAAATAAAAAAGTTATTCCAAAAAATGTTAAATTCCATGGTTTAAAAAGAAGAAACATTTTCTTTTTTTTCTTTTTTTTTCAATTCTCACAAAATTTCCGAAAAAGAAATCTTAAAAAAATGAATTTTGCTTTCTTTAAATACTTGAGAAAAAAAATCAAATTTATCCTTTCTCAATTTCGATCCCACTCTTCTATCTTTTCATTTTTATTCCGGTCAACAAACATTAAATTCAAAAAAAAAATAACATATAACAAAACATAATTGAAAATTATATAAGTAAATAATAAATTTAAAATCAACTTTTTTTTTGCACCAAAAAAATTGGACATGTTTTAAAATAATACATAAAAAAAGAAGGAGGGAAAACACTTGAGTTAACAGAAAAATAGGGCAGCAACAATTATTTTTAGATATTAAAAAAAGGGGGGGGGGGGAGCAAAAAGGGGATCACTGATTCTTTTCTTCAATTTGCCCTTCTTTTTTAAATTTTACCACGCTTTATGAACACACGATTTTCTGATTTTCTTTTTTTTCATCTTGAAAGACAATGAATAAATAAATATAATACAAAAAAAAACTTGATATTTTTTACATTTTTTACATATCCGTTGAAGCTGAACGTTTCCCCAAATCCGATAACAATTCACACTGAAAAAAAAACGAAAGTTAATTAAATTAAAAGAAAAAAAATATACGGAGGTCAATTTGATCCGGTTGAAAGTTGATTTTTAGGGTAGTCAAAGGAAAAAGAAAAGTTTAAGTAAAAACTGTGGAAAACATTTTTTAAATCCGATTTAGAAAATTCTAATCTTTGTTTTAAATAGCATAAAAATTACAGTATCATTTTTTGAAGGAATTTAATCAAATTTGTGTTACTATCATTGACAAAAAACTTAAAATGACATATTTTTTGATTATTTTGCATTTCATTAAAATCAATAAAATGTTGAGTCTTTTTTTGAAAATTCAAAAAACGAATTTATTAAAAAATAAAAGTTACAGTAACCTTGCTTGTGTGTTTTTATTTGGATTACTGTCTCCACAGAAAAACGTGAAAGAAAAATATAAATTTAAAATATTTTTTTGCTATTCATTTTTCTTATTAAATTATTTACTTTTCGTAAAAAATAATATAAAATTCTGTTAGAATTTGTTTTTAAACTTTTTCCCATTAAAAATGTGATATTTCTTTACTTTTTTTCTACCCCCAATAAAACAAAAAAAGGGCCTTAAATGTGTGATATTTATTTATTTATTTATCTCCGATTTTGTTTTTTAATCTTCATTTTTATTTTTGTTATTTATCTTTATTTTTTCTTGCTTGTTTTTTTTTGAAAAATAAAAGCGTTTTTTCCTTTTTTTTAAAAAAAGAAAAAATAAATTGAGCTTTGATTTTTGTTAAAATCTATAAAATATTAATTATATTAAAAGCTGAAGGAAGAAATAGGGAAAAGGGGAAAAACAAGCAGGAAATGATTAAATTTTCTGTAGCCTTCTTTTCCTATTTTTTTCCCGAGTCTTTGAAATTTAAATTCAAAGAAGAAAAAATGGGATGAAAAAGCGTAATTAGAAACTTGTCTCTTTGAATTTTTTTCTTTCCTTTTTCCAGAAAAAAAGGGGATATAAAAACTAGAAGAGATGCTAATTAAAAATAGTTCTTTGAAATGATGATTTTTAACCTATTTAATAAGATGCATATTCAGAAAAGTAAAAGTAATGAATTCGTTTAAAATTAATATCATTGATGTTGAAAAAATTTAAAATACAGTAAACCTATACTTTTTCTGGATTAATTGATTAAAACAAACTCTCTGAATTTTTTAAAAAACGCTGGCACGGCAAAAAATTCTTTTTTTTGTTAACCATTCCAATGTTTTCGCCTATGCTTAAAAAGCCTAAAACCAAAATATTGGAGCTTAAATCCTACCGTAACCCTGATTTTTTGGTTCCGAAACGCAAAAATTCGTTTTTTGGAATTCGTAAACGGCTGCAGATATTGGGATAACTTTGTATGGATATAGGGTAATCGAGGTCGCTGATTCCGAAAATCGATACCGTAACCCGAAATTTTCGCGTCGGGACCCATTTTCGGCATTTTTTCGACTTTGACCTAGAAAAAGTGACTCCCATTTTTGCGGTCGCGATTAGCTTTTATCACCATTGGATTCAGCGCATTTTTTTACTCTAAGAGGGGAAAAATGACGAAAATTGAACGGGCCCAAAAACGATTCTGAATTCTACAGTAACCCCCCTTTTTCCGAAATGTGTCATTTTTTACGTTTTTTTTCCAATTTTCTGTTTTTATAGGTTTATGAGCATGAGGAATTTAACGGTAAGCTTTGTTTTTACTAAAAATCATGTTTTCATACCGTAATCCGTTGCTCTACAGTATACCTTATGTGGTTACGGTATTAATTGTCATTACCATAGATTTTCCTTCGGCCAGGCTTTTCTAGAGCATTTGAAGTGATAAAATTAGTTTACAATAAACTTAGTCATATTTGTGACCACTTCCACTCAAGAAAATCGAAATCCGAAAGAAAATTTTTTTTTCGACTATTAAAAATTGCTGCTTGAGGTATACGATATTATCGTAAAAATTTTAAATTACAGTTTTTCGCTATAAATAATAAAATAATGTTATATTTGCTACTCTAAAATAATTTTTAAGCAATTTTGACTCTATATAATAAGCGTAAAAAATGACACAATTCGAAAAAAGGGGGGTTACTGTAGAATTCAGAATCGTTTTTGGGCCCGTTCAATTTTCTTCATTTTCCCCCTCTTAGGGTAAAAAAATGCGCTGAATCCAATGGTGATAAAAGCTAATCGCGACCGCAAAAATGGGAGTCACTTTTTCTAGGTCAAAGTCGAAAAAATGCCGAAAATGGGTCCCGACGCGAAAATTTCGGGTTACGGTATCGATTTTCGGAATCAGCGACCTCGATTACCCTATATCCATACAAAGTTATCCCAATATCTGCAGCCGTTTACGAATTCCAAAAAACGAATTTTTGCGTTTCGGGACCAAAAAATCAGGATTACGGTAGGATTTAAGCTCCAATATTTTGGTTTTAGGCTTTTTAAGCATAAGCGAAAACATAGGAATGGTTTTTGGACAAACTTTTTTCCTGTGCCAGAATTGTTCGAATTCGTTTGAAAAATTCAGAGAATGCGTTTTAAACTTAAAATTGATAAAATCATTTTTTAAAAATATTTTAGAGTATTATTATTATGAAAAAAGCACAATAACAAATTTTAAAAAAGTTTCATCAAATTTGTGCTACTTTCACTTTTTTTTCTTAGAACGAAGATAGTAACATAAATTTTTAAAATATAAAATTTATTGTTTACTATCATATTACTATCCACAAAAAAAGGATTACTCACTTGTGGCTGACTAAATCTATTTGGATTCTTTTTATACTTTCTTTCAATGGGTTTTATTTCTTCGATGGATGGAATTGAAATGGAGGGTAAAGTATCTGCATCTCGACGATACTCCCTTTCTAATAACGAAATATCTTCTGCCCCTCTTTTAGTCGATGATGAAAGATAATATTTAATTTTTGTATAAAATCCACAGACATATAGGGATATACAAGTAATTGGAAGAATTACACCTGTTAAAGCCGCAAATATTACAACAATTCCAAATCTTAAATTATCCAATTCACATCCAAATTCATCTTTTTTAAATTCTTTGCAATAATATAATGATCCAGAACAGATTTCACAAGTTTTCTAAAAATATGCATTTCAATTTCAAATTTTGCCCCAGGAAGTTACAGCAAAGTTTTTTTTTGGCATTTGTTACGTCTAAATTTTTTTTCTTCCATTTTTAGATAAACATTTTAGTGAAAACTTTTGTGCCAAAAATAGATTTGAAATGGTTTTAAATAAAAAAAAATAAATATATTGCACATAAACAAATTAGTCCCCTTTTTAAAAAAGACATTAACTGATTAAAAAAATAAGGTAATAAAAAATGCCATGGAAAAAAACAGTTTTTTGTGTGGGGGGTGGGGGGGGGGGGGGGGATATTTAATGAGTAAACCAAAAACTCCAAAACAAATGACTGTATTAAAAAAACAGTCATTTTTAAAGGTAAAATTTATATTAAAAAATTAATTCGCTACAAGACCCTCTCCAAAATTATTTTCACTTTTTGCCTTTAAAATTACACAGTAACACTTTTAAACAAACTAACTTTTTGATGAATTGCTTCGGTTACGGTATTAATTGGAGCAGCAAAAATATCTTTAATAAAATAACCAAAAATTTGAATTAAAATCACATGTTGTTGATGGAAAGGTTCACGAAACATTATTGGCTTTTATTTGAAATTAAAAAAGTGCCAAAAGAATTCTGAAAGTATAAAAAAAAAGTAAACGGGAAAAAACAAGCTAAAATTTTTAAAAAAGCATGTAAAAAAAAGTGAGAATAATAAGTCTTTTAAATATAAATTATGTATTTAAAAAAGGGGGGATAAAAATGAATAAAATAAAAGAAACAAAAGAGATAAAACGTGAAAAAAAATAAAATGAATTTAAAAATGACATAATTGGCATGTATTTTATTTAAAAAAAGGCCAAAATTTGTTGTTTTTTAAAACGAAAATTGTCTTTAAAATAGAAAATAAAAAATGTAACCCATGGGAAAAAAAGTAGGAAGAATTAATTGTAAGTTTTTACACGTTTTCTCTCTTTTTTTTTAAAACAAATATAAACTTTTTAAAAAAAAAAGTTGCAGCAGCATTAAAAATTAAATTAAAAAATTTTTTGACCTCTTTTACGACATTTAAAAAATGCCATGGCAAATTTTTTCTTTTTCACTTCCTTAATTTTAGAAGAAAAAAATAAAAATTCAGAAGCAAAAGAAAAGTTTTGCCAAAAAAAGGTGTTATTTCCGGTGTATTTAAAAATGAAGGAAAAAAAGGACACCAAAAATGTATTACTTTTTATTACGCTGCTTTCTTTTCTGATACTTTCTTTTCTGTTTTAACAAAGTGTTATTTTTGCTGCTGCTGCTACTTCTCGGGATCTTTTTTTTTTCCCTTCAGCTTTCGTTCCTTTTTGGTTGCTCGTTTTTCTTCCTTCCCTTTTTCCTTCCCTAAGGCCAAAAGCCACTCCTTTTTATTCTTTGACGCTTTTTCTTGGGAGAAAAAAAACAACAACAAAGAAAAAATAAAAGTTTTTAAACATTTTATAAAAGTTTTTGCTGATGTTTTTTAAATCGGAGAAAAAAAGGTGAGAAAATAAAGAAGCAAATTCGAGCTGACTTGAAACCTTTTAGAATTCTTTCTTGTTTTTTGCAAAAAAAGTGCATGATTCGCTGCAAATTTGGTGTCAAAGGTTCAAAGAGAGATACTGTAAAAATAAAAAAAATATTTTTTGTAATAAAAAATAGACTGGATTTATCTTATAAAATAAATAAACATTTATTTATTGTATTTTTCTTTTTTTGGATTTAAATGTTTGATTGATTTTTAGAAAGGAGCCTTCAGGGCCGTATACAGAAAAAAATTTCAGGGGGGGGCACGCCTTTGATCTTTTGCCGCCACCAACACAAAGCGGCAAAAAATCAAAGGAAATTCTCCAATTTTGGGGGGCACGGCCCCCAATGCCCCCCTTAAATACGGCGCTGGGAGCCTTGCTTTAAAAACAATTAATGCAAAAAAAAGAAACTTTAAAGGGACACGCGAACTTTCAGTATGAAAAATTTAGCCTATTCAGTTGCAAAAAGGTTGCAACAAAAAACTTTATCTTTATAAATATTGCGGGTATGCTTAATCGATAATATTACCGGAAATATATCTGAAGAAAGTATCCGCAATATTTATAAAGTGATAGTTTTTTGTTGCAACCTTTTTGCAACTGAACTGGCTAAATTTTTCATACTGAAAGTTTTCGTGTCCCTTTAAAAAAAGGTTTTCAAATAGGACAGGGTAAATTGCGGGATGGTTAATTTTTGGAGGGCTTAAACCTGAGTATTCGCGCACCAAGAAACATCGCCGCCGACGCCGCCAGGTAAAAAATGAATTCAATCCTTGTGAAATCTCTCACAGGGATTGTGGAGAGCAATATTTAAAGTCCAAAAATCAATCGTATGCTCATTTTCCCCAATAAATAATATAAAATAAATTATTTTTGAGTTTGTTCCTTTTTTTTCTGAGAGCATTTCTCTGAGGTAATTGGGTCAAAAAGTATATCCGGATACCCAAGCAACAAATCCAGAGTCAGGGGGAAGCAAGTCTCTCAAAGGGATTGTGGAGAGCAACATCCAAAGTCCAAAAAATCAATCTATTCCACTGCCCCCACCCACCCTCGAAGTTCTTTATTTTTCTCAAAACATAAAAAAAAGTCATCAAATTGAAGGGAAAAAATAAACTGTCTCTCTTTCCTTTTTTATCTAATAAATCCAACGATGGCTTTATATCGTCGGCAAAATTTTTCATTTCCAGATTCAACGATTTATTATATCACCCAAAATCCATCAACTCCAAAATACTATCAAAAATTAATTAAAACTTGCAAATATTTTTATTCCAAAAATTCGATCATTGTTCTTCATTGTTTTTGTTTTTATGGGAGCGGATGGGAAATTTGTGACGAGTGTAATGTATTACCAACTAAATTTAAAAAATTTGTAATAAACAACGCTTCTGCCAAATATTGGATAACTGGAATTTTTCACATTCGCCCAGAAACACCAAAATTTGTTGAAATTGCTTCAAAATTTATTCTAAAAAGAATTTTTCGATATGAAACAATAGAATACACCCCCACCTTTGAGCTCTCAAATCAATCAATTTCTCTTAAAAATATTGTTTCAAATTTTTCATTTTTTCCAAACATTTTTTTTTCAAATGTTTCAGTAAAATTGGAAAATGGTTCTGAAGCTGACTTGGAAATCATTGTTTCCGCTTGTACAAAATTAAAACACTTTTCTTTGTATGTCTCTATTTTTATCACAAAAAATTAATTAACATTTTTAGCGAATTCGGAAGCAATTCTGCAAAGTGCTCCCGGGATACTGTAGAAAAACTTTTAAGCATTCCATATTTTTCAAATATTGCTACATTTACTTTAAAAAATATTCCGCAAAGTTTTGACATTCAAAAGTTTTATGAATATTTAAAGGCAGGTTTCACAAATTCTTCATTTTTTTGTAATTTCTTGTTTTCAGAAAAATAAAACCATGTTTGCAACATTGAAATTAGAGGATTCATTTCAAGTACAAGTGGGAAGTTGGCTTGGAAAATTAATTAGTGATCTTTGTGACATCAGATCTCCTGAATATGCACCCTTAGCAATTTATTACTTTGGCCAAGACGAAATGGAAGCAACTATTTTGTTAATGAACCAGTATACATAGTACCGCCGCGGTAACTCATTGAGTGTGCCATAAATTTCTATTGTTTTTAAAAACCACTGTAAAAAATTCTGCTTTTTTTATTTACGTGATCAAGATCAAAATTGATTTATATTATATATTTGCAAAATTCTTTGAATCTGGTCACAAATAATGGTGACATCGATAGAGAGAATTTGAAAATCTTCCGTATTATCCATTTATTTTTTGCTTTTTTTCAAAATTGATTTATATTATCTATTTGCAAAAGTCTCTTAAAGTTTTTATAAATTCTCCTAGAAAACTTTATTCTTTATAAAGAGGAGCGAGTATTTCAAAAGTAGTAAAAAAACATATTCTTTTTGATTAATTGAGCCAACTTATCAAAAATTTTCAAAATCCATATTTTTATTTCCATAATTATATAAATAATATATTTACGAAAGATATGTAAAAGAATAAATTTATGAATTTTGTAAAAATTTAAAATCTGATTGATATTGAGCTCCGTAAACAGTTAAAAGATGAGCAAATTGGGCAATAGTTATTTGAAGCGATGATCGTTCAAGTGGAGCAAAATGTTGAAAATATTCTTTTTGATTAATTGAGCCATCTTGGCGTAAAATTTGAAGAATTTTTGCAACCAAATATTGTGATAAATTTAAATCACCAATTGCAGCCATTAAATTATATGCAACTACTGGAGAATCTTTTAATGCTTCACTTCGATGCTCAGCTAACCATTCAAATGCTTTCTATAAAAGAAAAGATACAGTAACCCAATATATATATTTTAAAAGCGGTTCCTGTATCTATATTGCTATTATACAGGGCTAAGAAAAAATATGGAGTCACCCTAAAATTTGCAGAATTTTTGTAAATTTGGGGATTCTTATAGTAAAAGAAGTTTTTTAGTTGACATGTTTCTACGTTTTGGCAAATTTAAATTTTGGTGATTTCATAGCGAAAACTGAAAATGGCCTTAAATTTCGGTATACGGTAGTTTTGAAATTTTTTATATACTTATATATAGTCTATATCCCAAGTTTCAGGATTTCAAATCCAAGTATCTCTTCAAGCCGAACTATTTAGTTGTAAAAAGTGGTTGAAATTTGATATATTCGGTCTGAATAGATTGATTTGAAATCCTGAAACTTGGGATATAGACTATAGGCTTTCCGCTGGACATATAACACATTTCGAAACTACCGTATACCGAAATTTTGATTGCAGGCCAATTTCGATTTTCGCTATGAAATCACCATAATTAAAATTTGCCAACAAAAAAAAACTTGTTTTACTATAAGAATCCCAAAATTTACAAAAATTCTGCAAATTTAGAAGGGTGACTCCATATATTTTTTCTGGGCACTCTTGAAAAAATAGCCAAACGCATTTTTAAAAACTCAAAAATCCTTACTCTTCTTTTTTCATCCAATCCATATCTTTCCAAAACACTTCCAATTCTTAAAACTTCATTCACATTTACCGTAAAAGTTTTTTCTCTTCTTTTTAATGGAGCTTCAAGAAATTGTTTTCGCTTTTCAGGAGATCTTTTCTTCTTTTCCATAACTTTTGAAGATTCTTCTTTTTTCTTTGATTTATCTTTCTAAAAGGTAATAAAAAAATGAATAATATAGTTTTCGGGGGGTTAAAATGCAGCCCGACTAGGGTGGTATCCCCTGGAAGAGGCCCATTGGAGAGAGGGGGAGAGGGGAGGGGGACAACTTTTAGGGGGGGGGGTTTAAAAAGGCGGCAGCTTTTTTTAAAAAAGGGACCCCTTTTCCCCTGTAGGCCCCCTAAAAATTCAAAGGTGGATACAACCCTAAACCGACTACACTGAAAAAAATGGACACTCCTAAACAAAAATAGAATTATATTTAAGAGTAAATGGCGTCCTATTTTAGGAATTTTTGGCACCCATTTTTTTCAGTGCAAGCCATGGCAGTTGTGGCCTCGGCATCAGGCCATCCAAGATTTGCGGTCATGTTTTTAAGCACTGATAGGTTTTGAAAAAGTTACATTTACTCGAAATTCAGCAGAAGATTGTGATTTCTTTCCAGGACTTTTTGTTCTCTTTCGATCAGGTGATTTTTTGTTTTCAACATTTTTTGATGATTTTTTCTTTTTCTTTAATCGATCTTTCTAAAAAAAGGGAGAAATTGTTGTAAATTAAATTAAATAGAATAAACAAAAACGAACTCCATGCAAAGAAGAATTTGAATTTGATTTTGAAGGTTTTCGATTGGATTTCTTGAAGGGACTTTTGGCCTTCCCATAATCTGTAGATCTTTTTTCCAAAACTTTTGATGATTGTTCTTTTTTCTTTTCTCCAAGTTTTGATGACTCTTCTTTATTCTTTTTAAGATAAATATCATTCGGCTTTCTTTGATCAGAAGATTTTTCGATGCCTTTTGATGATTCTTCTTTTTTCTTTAATTTATCTTTCTAAAAAACAACAAAAAATTACTGTTAAAAAAATGAAACTTACTCGATGATGCATGGATGAATTTGAAGTTGATTTTGATCTCTTTTTTTCGGGTTTCATTGAAAGAGTTTTGGTTCTTTTCAAATCAGAAGATTTTTCTCCAACTTTTAATGGCTCTTCTTTATTCTTTAATAAATTATCCTTCCCAAAATCCAATTCTTTTGAGGGATTTTTGGGTTTTCTTTGATCAGAAGATTTTTCTCCAACTTTTGAAGATTCTTCTTTTTTCTTTAATCGATCTTTCTAAAAAATAAAAAGATAAGTTCAATTTTTTAAAAGCGATTTTTCGTAAAACTCAATTTTTTTGTCCATTTTTGGGAGATTAATTTCTTTAGGGTAATATTTTTACGTAATAATTGGACGTCTCCCTCCCCCCCTCTACCCTTCATTTTTGGTAATTATTTGTAAATCCTCCCTTAAAATTACGTCACTTTTGGACTACCCTTACATTTAATGAATTCTAAAATGTAAAAATGTGTTTCGCAAAATGTAAAAAAAAGAAAAATTCATAGTTCATACACTCATTTGATTCGTTCAACGAGTAAATTACATTAAATGTAAAATTAGTTGTTGTAAAAGATTCAGAAACCGCAAATATAATCCGTAAGAAAAAATAAAATTTTTAAATCTTTTATTCTTCAAATGTCGAATCAAATGAGAGTAATTTTGTAGAATTTGAAATAAAATTTTTTTTAGAATCCACATTTTTACTTTTTCCTTTTTTCCACGTTTTATCAATGATGTAAGTTTCTATTTACTTTTTACAAAAAACATTTAAATTCATTTAATCTTTCAGAATCTAGAAAAAAATGTAAAGAAAAGTGTTCTCCCAAATATTTTCACTGGACACTTTTTTTAGCGTTCGACGCACCCGTACGGTGCACCGTGGTTATTTTGTACGTTGTGACAGAAACAACTGTGATAAAATATAGAATGGTTAAAATGGTCCAAAAGCGCGAATTAGATTGAATTTTTTTTGAAAATCTCAAAAATGGACAAAAAAAGTCGAATTTTACAAATCACCGCTTTTAACAAAAAGCAGAAAAAAACATATTACTCCATGCAATGAAGAATGTGAAGTTGATTTAGATCGTTTTTTATCGAATATCATTGGAGGAGGAGTTTTGGATCTCTTCAAATCAGGGGATCTTTTCTTTTCACCAAAAATTTGTGCTTCTCCTTTTTTCTTTTCAACGGCTTTTTTTGCTTCTATTTTTTTCTTTCTTTTATCATCTTTTGAATCTTTAGATTTTTTACCAAACAATGAAAAACCTCTTTTTTTGGATTTCGCTTTCTTTTTTTCATCTAAAATTATCAGAAAAAAATAATGTAACAAAAAATTTATCGCTCTTGGAGGCGGGATAGGGTTACCGGGGCGATCAGGGCTGGCCGAAACTGATTATTGTAAAAAGAAATCGAAATTCGTTTTGCTGGCGCTAAACGAAACGAAAGTGCTCGCAACCCCTTCTAATTTATTAGATTTTCATTATGTTTTTCGTTTTACGATCCGTAGGCAAGGCCGTATACAAAAACAATTTCGGAGGGGCACCGAAAAAAAATTTCGGAGGGGGCACCATTCATAAAAATTTGGCTAACTCTTTTTTTGATTATTCTTTTCATCCATTTGATTAGGATTAAGCAAATTTTGGGATGCTGAATATCGCATCACTTCTGGGCGATTGCCACGATCCTCTTGTTGCCGTGGAAATTCAAAAGGATTCTACAAATTAAGATTTCAGGGAAACCCAATTAAATATATATCAAAAATTACTGGAATGATTGATGTTGAACCATTAACGAAATGTTTTGAAATTCCCCATTTTTTTGTCAAACTTAAAGTTTCAACTTCCTTTTCCCTGGCATCTGAATCATTTGTAGCTTCAATGGCATTTTCATAAGCTGCAATATGAAGGGAAAGGGTGCTATTGTTGGCACTTTTTGCTGCTCCATTAAATTCATTTTTTTCTTCGAAATTACGATTAAGATTCAAAAAAGTTGTTGATAAATGTTTGTTGGATTTATTCCAGGAATTTGAAACTTTTTTTGATTCATTTAAATGAGAAAAATCTAACAAATTTTAGTATGACTGCAATCCTTTTAAATAAATTTTGCAAGCGGTTATCAAAAAAAAAGGAACACAACAGGTCGTTCATTAAAGGAGGCGGACTCTTTACTTTTTACGTTTTGTTTTTGAATGGATGAACCTGATGATCAGGCAAAGAACAATAGAAATTTTTATTGTTTTTTGCCTGATCGTCAGGTTCATCCATTCGGAAAAAAAACGTAAAAAGTAAAGAGTCCGCCTCCTTTAATAAAAGGTTTTTAACTTTGCTTATTTTTTTTATAAAAAACAGTATTATTCAAAAATGGATTGCAGTCTCTGATATTCTACCGTTATTTTGACCTTTCTTTCTGCTATCAGTTTTGAAACCTTTTGAACATGCATTATTACTAAGCATTAAACGTTGATGATTATTTTGATTCAAATTAAGATTTTTGTATTGATTATCAGTAGGATCAACAAAGACATTTTGCTTATCTTTAAAAGACAAACAATTATCTTTTGTTGTCATCTAAAATTAATTTTATTACCTTTAATCTATAATATTTGGTTAAAAAAATATTTTAAAAAATACGCCTAAAAGCATTTCAAAAAGATACGATATCACGCAAAAAACCACACAAGCCCACAACAACTCAGACATCCCCGATTTCTCTTAAAAATGAATAAGCATGATGCAACACCAGCTTCAAACATGTACGAAATAAATGTAAAACTAAAAAAAGGGGGAAATGTAAGACCTGTAATGTTACAATCTGCAAACTAACTGATTTGATTTCAATGGCGCCGCTATCTATACTGCATTTTTTTTTCAAGCCAAAAATAGGCGGAGCTTCTGTAATATTTTGTAAAACTGAACGAGACATTCTTTACTGACATAAAAGAGAAACGATATACAAAAAAAGGGTGGGCCTTTTTTGTCAAGGGGTGACGATCTGCTTAAAAGAAAAAAGCGTCAACGACAAAATAAAAATGATGAAATATTGCAAAAGACAAAATTTAAAGTGAAAATATATTGGTTGCAAATAAAAAAGTTTATCTATAAAATATTATAGATATAGTAGGATAGTCAAACTTTTGACTGCCTTTTTTATCTTCTTCACCAGTGATGTGCCCGACATTTTATATCGACTCCGACTCCGGAGTCAAATTCAATCGGAGTCGAATCTATCGACTCCGACTCCGAAAAGCGGCATCTTTTTCTTTGATCTTTTGGAATTAGTGACTCCGACTCCGGAGTCGATGTGGAGTCGACTCCATCGACTCCGGAGTCGGAGTCGCAACAACACTGTTCTTCACCTGCCATTATTCTTTCAACTTTCGTTCAATTTTTTGTAAACAAAAAAATGATAAGATATCTTTTTTATTTTTTATGCAAATATATCTTTGAAATAAAAATATAGTATACAAAATAAACGATAAAATAAACATTAAAAAATATACCCATAAAAGATAATAACAAAAAATAACAGTAAAAAAAGAGTGTATCACAAAAAAACAAGAATCTAAAACAAACGCAAATCTACCGTACCCGCATTCATAACAAAGATACAGTTCGATGCCGTTGACTTAGTCGCTTTTCACCAATTGGGGCTGCAACTGTAGGAGTTGAAGGAGTATCACCACTTTGACGCATATGGCATGAATAATGTGCAAGTTTTCCATTTTTAAATTTTACAAATGCACTATCAATTGGCTTTTCACAATGAAAACATATCACATTATAATCAATTTCAACTTTTTCTGATTTCATTTTTCGAAGAGATGCTTGCTTTTTATGAACATCTAATTTTGTTAAGGCAACATGAATTTCAAGCTTAAACATTTTTGCAATAATATTATTAACCAAATAAAATAAACTTACAGCGCTGGCTTTATTTTTTATTGCTTCCATGACAGCTTCCAAAGCAGGCCAAACTTTTCTTAATGACGTAATTTCGGGTAAAAGATGCAATGCTTCAACTGGATCAATTTGGGTTGGATGTCGTGTAAGCAAATTTAAAGCTTCAGAAATTTTTGGATGAGAATATCGTATTCTTTTGATCGTTGAAAATGATGGCAAAAGTGTTGGATTTGTGTAAGCTTTAAAAAGTATTACAAAAACATCTTGATTTTTATCGTTATAATATTTTTCGCAATGCTCTTCTGCTAATTCATAATCCATTAAAACATTTGCATAAATGAGTAAAGCTTCTTCATGTCGTCCAAGTCGACCATAAATAATTGCACGTTCTTGCATCAAAACTTAAATTAATTTTTGTAATTATAGTATTAAAAAAAACAACTAAAAGCTTACTATCATTCAACAAAGAATCAATCGTATTTGGATTATATTTATTTGAATAATTAAGAAAATGGATGAGTTTTTTACGATAAATTCCTAGTTCACCTTCTTCTTCACCAGCTTGTGGAATTCTTTCATCTAAAATAATATTCTAGGTTACTGTAGTTGTTAATTTTTAACATACTTTCAGATAAAACATGAACATATTCAGTCATAAGTTTTTTAACTTTAGAAATATACATTCCAGCTAATTCTTCATGAAACGAAGGCTTTTCATCTCGCCATTTAAATATTATATGTTCAAGATATGGAATTACTGCTGCAACACATTCCGATCGAAGAAATGACAAAACTTGTTCCCGTGGAAGTTGTTTAACAATTTCTGTATCATTTGTTGCAAATATTTTTACCCCCCATTCTGGTTCTTCATTTAAAATCCAAATTGAATATTCTTTTATTAAATCAAAATTTGATGGCCCAAACGATTGCATATATTTTACTGCTTCTTCCAAGCCATACAATAAACTTTCTTCTTTTTTTGATTGAATTTTTAAAATTTCAAGTGCTAAAAAAATCTTTTAAAATTGAAAATTTTTAACATATTTCAATTAAAACCTTTGCGTCGCATATTTTTTTTTGAATAAAGTAAAAAAAGATCATCAAATCTTTCAACGTTATACAAATCCCGAGCTGTTTCTTCAACATTACAATGATTATGAGATAATCGTAGCAATGATGGAACCATTGATGGACGATTCTGAAAGTATCAACTGCAAATATTATTTTAGAAACAACAATTCTTACTTTAAGATAACATTTTAATAATACAGTATCCGCAAGTTCTAAAATATTTTCATGATGCTTAAATTCAGATGTTGAAAGTTCAATAATTTTTTGACGATGTTGGTCAAGAATTTTTGCATGTTCTGTTCGCATCTCTGATAAAAAATCACTCAATTCATTTTCAGCTTGTTTCCATTCATTTACAGCAAAATCTGGACATGCCATAAATTCATTTGCTTCTTTGGAATATTGTTGAGCTTTAACTCGAAATTTTTCAGGAATTAAAGATGGAAAAAATATTTGTAAAATTAATAAAATATCTGTTTTCTCTTTTTTATGAATTTCAAAACATTCTTCAAAACGTTTTTGTGCAAAGAGTGAAGCGGCAGTTTTTCTTTTAACATCCGTCTTTTCTTTTGCTGATATCGTATCACATTTATCTGTTAATCGACAAGCAAGGTCAAATTGTTTATCGCGGACTAACTGACGAATATTTTCTTTCAATGGTGGTCGAGAATCGAGTTCAAAAATTGTTGAGCCCCCAATTGCATATACAATTCCCCTAAAATTTCCTCCTGTATACTGTAACATCTAATTTTGAACTTACGATAATAAAGGGCATAATAGTGATGGCCGATCAATTGAAATTTTTTGAACCAACATTGACGGCTGAATTGATCGTACTTCAATAATATTTTGTCGAACAACTGTTGCAAGTAAATACGGTGTTTGATAAGCTAAATAAAATGGTTGTTCAGAAAATTTTGCATTTGGAATTGTTGAATGACGAGCTCCTTCAGAATCATAAAATTCCATAGTTGAATTTCGGCATAGTCCAATAACATTTAAATCGGATAATAAAACTAATGGAGCATCAGAAGTTCGAGGGGCTACAGTATGAATCATGCCAATATTTTCATCCTTAAAAAGTTTAAACAATACATACTTGTATTGTTGTAAAAATATAAAAACAAAAACATACCAAAGGATTTTCTTCATTTTTCCATAATTGAACAAAAGAAAATTCAGTTTTAAGAGCATAATAAACAGAATATTCACTAACCCATCGAATAATTGAAGGATTATCAAGAAGTGTAGCGGGATTCAATGAAATTGGAACTTCTTCAAATTTGTTCAAAATAAATTTAAATACATGTAATTGTCTTTTAGCTGATATTATAACATAAAGTTTGTTAGTTTTCTAAATACAGTGGATAGTGTCGAATATATGTATTTTTAGCATTATAAAGTATTAATGTCTTACCTTAAAAACATTTGCAGCAAATGCATTAATTGGTGTATATTGATTTATAACTGCAACCAAATCAAATGGCTCTTTACATCGATGTGCAGAAACTTGTCCATTAACAAAACATAGAATTAAATCTAATGATTCAATAAATTGCATATCTCGAACTGTATGCTTTTCAAAATTTCGATATGCTTGTGAAGTGTATGGTTGTCGAGAAGAATCATGTTGACGTTCTAAATGTATTAATGCTCCTTTTTGACAAGCAAATAATGATTCTTTTGATGCTAAAAAAAGATATTTTAAAAATCAACAAATAAAAAAAACAAAGATAAACAAACCATGTGCAACAGCAGCAGTTATATCATAGATACCTTTAATAGAATCTGCTTTTACGTAGGCGTCAAACATGATGACTGTGAAAAGTATAAATATATAGTAGTAATTAAAAATAGATAAATTTAAATAAAATAAAATAAAAGTGATAGCAACAGATTCTGCAAATCATTGATCATCGAGCTTCACCCTCCTTCATGATTGAGAAAAAGTCTTGGAACGATTTTTAAAAGATAAAAATGTTGTAAAATTTTTGTCTTGAAATCCGTATCAAAGTTTTAATCTTTCAAATTACTTTTGTAAATAACTGTTAAAATTTTTGCTCTATTTTTAATTGTCTCAACGCCTTCTTCAGTTTCTTTCCATCAACATGCAAAATAACGCAGAAGCTTTAATTCAATCATGTACATCATCATTAATGATGACAATACGACAATATACAGACGACCAATTGCAAACTTTATTATCTGATGAAACACGACTTGATTCTATGATTGATAATCTTCCACAGGTAATTATTAATGGGATTCAACATTTGTAAAACTGTTAAAAGTATTGAATATTATTTTAGATTGCTTCTTTACCATCTGAGAAAGAAGTTAAACTTGCACAAAGTAAATCAATGGCAGAATGTAATTTATCTATGGAGCCACAAGTTAAAGAAAAGAAAGCAAAACTTGCAAAAACTTATGAAGAAGCTGTAAAAACGAAAGCAGAAGTTGAAGAGTTAAAAGCTCAATTAGGTTTTTAGTTTTTATCGCATATTTTTTAAAATTATTATTGATGATTCTATTTAGATAATGTTGCTGAAAATCGTTCATTAGATGTTATTAGTGCATTATTACAAGCATCAGCACGTGAAGCAGAAGATGAAAGTGAAAAAATAGCTGAACAATTTTATAGTGGTGGAATGGATATCGGAGAATTTGTAAAAACTTTTGAAGAAAAGCGAATGCTTGCACATAAAAGAAAAGTAAAATCTGAAAAATTGATAGAAATTTTGAGATCACAAGAATATCCATCACCAAATCCTGGATCAAGTGGAGTTCCCCCAGTTCCATCAAGAACACCATATCCAGTTGGAAATGTTGGTTATCCATCTGTTCCTGGTCATATTGGATATCCACGTTTTACTTAAAAAAATTAATTGTTTTTTCTGTATTTATTTTTTGTATCACTTTAATAATGCTTTTTTCAAATTTTTTAAAGCTTGTATAAAAAAGTTCAAAGTTGTTGATTTGGTTTTAGATGTTATTTATTTTGGTTGTTTTCCATTTTAAATTTATTTTTTCAAATTTTGTATTAATTTTTCATTGAATATTTTTTAAGCCATCATGAGTTTACTAAAATCTCTTACATCAAATACTGTGCAAAAAAGATTATTTGCATCTTTACGTGACAAAGCTCCAAAGATTACTCCTCAAGAATTATATGAACCTGTTTTTGAAGATTCTAAAGTTTATCCAGAATATTCTACAATTAATGTGAGATTGCAGAGCTATAATTTTGTTCCACTTGAAAAGTATGAAGGTTATGTGCATCGAATTGCAAAGAAATTTAAATTTGAAATTGTTGATTGGTATCGAATTTTATTTTGTAGAATTCTTGTAACGTGGTTTGAATATTTTTTAGTTATGCCGTAGCAGCTCAAACTCAAAATATTCAAACATATAAACCAAATTCAACTGTTGTTGATTCAGAAATTGAATTATCAAAATATGATCGAACGGTTCGAATTTCACAAGTTCCAAGTATTCGTCTTCCACTTTTTATTTCTCTTATTCAAACTCATGCTCCAATTGGTATTGAAATTACGGTAAAAGAACATGAAAAAGTGGATGAAGATAATCGATATATTCCGGATTTAATGTTAAAAGAAAAGCAACTTGAGCTTAAAGCTTTGGATGATCCGGCAATCCGTCGAAATTTGGGATGGGAATAATAATTTATGAAATTGTTGCTTTTTTATTGATTGATTACTGTAGGATAGTTTGTTTTAAAATAGTAAAGGGTTCAAGTTAAAAAGTTTTTTCCTGAGTCATCAGAAAGCAATTTTATCATTGAATAGTATTTTTTATTAGTTTTTTTAAAAATTGTTTTGAAGTCCTTAAGGTATAAAAAAAGTGGTGCATCTATATTTGCGCAACTGCTTCACTTTCCACGATAGCCACTCATTTATTTTTCAACCTTTTAAAGTCTCTTTTCCGTGTTTGAATATTTAAAAAGAAGAAGAAAATGACGTAGTTTTTTTTAAAGAGTAGAACTTTTTTTGAATAGATAAAAAGGAAGGTGTTTTCCATTGTTATTTTTTGTGATCGTGATGTTTGTAGTACATTAAAAAGGTGATGATACTCTGAAGACAACGACATTGACGGAGACAATTGTCAAAGATTAAATTTTAAAAATAGCACAGTTGTTTCTGAAGAAAATAAATGCTTTGGTGAAAAAAAAAGCTTAAAAATTTAGAATTCCTGTTTTCTTTCTTACATGTGATTTGTGTGAATCAGTTAGTACATTCACAGATCACTCTTCTTTTAAACAACAGCAATGACTAATAAAAATAAGACACATTTAAAACTTTATCTTTGATCTTTATCTTCTTGATTGTTGTTGATATCTGATTAAAATTCAAAAAGTTATTCATTAAACAAATAAAATACAGTATCCCAAAATAATATTGTTTTAATTATTATCAAAAAAATTAATGCATTTAAATTTTTTTCGTTTAATCAAAATAATTTCAACCAAATATTACAGTATACAACGAAATTTAATACATTTTTGAAATTTTTAACTTTAAGAAAAAAGTGACTTTAATAAATCTTGGATTTTGAATGTAATAAATTTTAAACAATAAATGTTTTTTTTTAATTTTTGCAATATTCGTCATACAATATAATTTAACTTTTAAATGTTGGACAACGAAGCAAAGCAAGCAAAGATCACATAAAACTGGAACATTTTCTAATTATATCTGTAACGAAAAAATAGTCGCAAAAATGATGTCATTAAATTTTTATTTGACCATTTTTTGAGACCACTTTTTTGACCATTTCATCCATGTTTGAAAAGCTTTTTTTAAAAAAAGAAACACTTTTGCCTCAAAAAAATATATATTATTTTTGACCCTGATCTTTCTGTTTTTTTTTCTTCTTAAAAACAAATCATCACAGCTGCTCCGATATACATCTCTTTTTTCTCTCTCTCTTTGCCGATCAAGATGGTGATGATGAAGCAGCAATCTTTTATTTTTCGAGCAAAATCATAGACACACAAACTATATCATCCCCATTCCTTATAGCCCCATAGGGGGAGAGAAAAGCAATCAAAAAAATGATTTTGGGGATCTTCCTTTTTTTCTCTCTTTCTTTCGATTGAAAAAAAAGAAGTTAGTCAATTTTTTTTAAGTTTGACAAACACCAAAAAAAAACGATGCAACCGATAAAAAAGAAGGCGGAGCAATGAAAAATCGAGAGAAAAAAATTATTTCCCTTTTTTGAATTTACAAAAATTTTTAGTATTTAAAGATTCAAAAAATTGTTAAATCTTCAACGATTAAAAGTGTTTTAATATATTTTTAATAGTATTAAAGTTGGAAAGAAATGACAAATTGGAAGCTATTTGTTGGAATTGCGGCAATTTGTGCCGTAACAGCTATGGCACGACCAAAATGGGGACCGGTAAGATTTTGTTGTTTTATCTGAGAATACTGTAGTTACAGTAATAATACTACTAATTTACAAAGCTACAGTAATCCAATATTTTTTGTATACAATTATTAAATGTAAAAAGATACAGTAATCTTTTTTGTTGTAAAATATTGAAAAATTTGGGTTACTGTATTTACTAAAAAGTTTAACACTTTTTTGTGGGATATTAATTCAACTTTTGATTTCAGCCACCCCCAGATGCTTTTAATTGGCTTCCAATTGAAGCGAAAGATAAAATTAAAGCAATTCATGAAGATCATTCCCTTAAATGGGAAGAACGAAAAAAGATGATTGATCAAGTGTTTGATTCACTTCCACAAGACATCTTTGATAAAATGCCATTGCCACCAGGCTTTGACAAACTTCCATCAGATATTCAAGAGCAGGCAAAAGCAATTAATAGTGATCGAACAATAAAATGGGGAGAAAAACGTGAAAAAATTCGTGATTTAATTAAATCTTTACCGGAAGAACAACGTCGAATGATTCCATATCCACGATTTGGTGGCCCCATGCCACCTTTCGGTCCAAGAGGTCTTCCACCACTTGTAAGTGTCACTTATTAGAGAGATATATCAAATCCTATCGTTTTTCTTTTAGCCTCCACCAGGTTTTAAAGAAGTTCTTCCATCTGAAGTTTATGAAAAACTTGTTGAAATTCAAAATTCTAAACTTTCAAATCAAGAAAAAAAAGATAAAATTGATCAAGTGATGAAAGGTGTGCCAAAAGAAACCCTTCAAAATATTCCATTACCACCATTCCTTGAAAATCTTCCTACAGATGTTCAAGGAAAAGCTCGAGAAATTTTATCAAATTTTTCTGATACCTTTGATGTCCGACATCAAAAACTTCATGAATTTATTGAAACTTTGCCTGAAGAACTTCGAAAACTTATCCCACATCCACCAAAATTTGGCGGATTTGGGCCATTTGGACCTCGTCATCATCGTGGCTTTCCTCCACATGTAAGTTTTGTTTCTTTAAACCCATAAAATATGAATTTCATATAATATCCTCTTTTATGCAAATTTCAGCCTCCACCAGAATTTAAAGAAATTCTTGGCGAAGAATTATTCAATAAATTGGATGCCATTCATCAAGACAAAAATCTTACCCGTGAAGAAAGATTTAAAAAGATGGATGAATTTATGTCTTCCCTTCCTTCTGAGACTCTCACAAAACTTCCACTTCCACCTCCATTCCGTCAACTTCCGACTGATGTCCAAAATAAAATTCGCGAAATCATGCATAATTTTTCAATTGATTTTAAAAAACGAATGCAAAATGTTCGAGAATTTATTAAAACTCTTCCAGAAGATCAACAAAAACTTGTTCCACCTCCACCCCCATTCTTTGGAGGAGGAGTAGGGCATGGACGCCGACATGGTTTTCTTCCCCGTGGTGTAAGACAAAATAAATTAATCCAAAATATTAAAAAAAAATTTAATCTTTTAGCCCCCAGCAGATTTCAAAGATATCCTACCCACAGATAAATGGGAACAACTTGTTGAACTTCATAAAAGTGATAAGCTATCATGGGAAGAAAAGAAGAAACAAATCAATGAAATCATGAATTCTCTTCCAACTGAGACCCTCATGAAACTTCCACTTCCACCACATCTTCGAAAACTTACTGAAGAAAATCAACAAAAAATTCGTCAATTCTTTGCTGATAAAAGTCTTTCATTTGATGAAAAATTCCAAAAAACAAAAGAATTTATCAAATCTTTGCCAGAAGCTGAACGTCGTCTTGCCCGTCCCCCACCACCTCCAGGCTTTGAAAATCTTCCAGCCGATTCAAAAGCAAAAATTGATGCCATCTTTGAAAATGAAACTCTTGGACATCATGAAAGATTTGAAAAAGTCCGAGAAATTATTGATGCTTTACCTGCTGATATCCGCGCAAAATTACCACCTCCACCACCACCTTTCCATTAAAATTCCCCTCTTTTTGGTCTCTTTCAAAAAGTTTCTGTGCTTTAACTATTTATTTTTGTAAAAAAAGTTTTTTTTTTTGTATTTATTGTTTTTTTTTACAGTAATCTCTAAAGTATAATAAATCTGGGCATTAAAATTTTTATGTATTTTGGGCGAAAGTTTAAATTTAAAAGGTTGTGATTATTTGATTGCTCACAACGATTTATGAATGTGTTAAAAAATAGAATTTAGTTCAAAATTACCGATCTTTGAATAAATAAATGATTGTTGGCATAACTTGGTTATAAAAATTCAACAAAAAAACTGTTTCCATTTTTTTCGAAGCAAAATTTTTCACATTTAAGAGACTGTCTACCAGATTTTTAAAATCGAGCGGAACACACCATCTCAGATTTCAATTATTTTTTGTATGTTGGTAGAATATGGTCTAAAAACGTTATTCTGAAAGTATTACCAGTTTTTATAGTGCTAGTTTTGGATTGGCACGATGCCAAAGGTCGTAATTGACCAAAATTTCATGACAAGTAAAATATTTTTATTCCATTATCAAAAAATTTGAAGTTTTCCCAGTTGATACTAGTTGGAACAAGGTTTAAAAATATGTATCGTTTACATTTCTATCATATTTTTCAATACGATTTTTTTCACTTTGAATATTTCACCCCCTGAAAAAAAATTTCATTTTTCGTGGGGGGGCTGAGCTGAAACATGCAAAAATTGCCCCAGGATCTCAGCTTTTAAGTTTTATATGCTTTGCGCCAAAATAATCTGTACTTAGCGATTCCCAACCAAAAAACTTTTGTCGAACAACATCTATAACATGGAATAATAAATATATTTCATGAATGGGGGCAGGTACCGACTTCCGGTAACTTGCATTATGGAATATCAATGTTGTGGAGCATTCTGGGACAGTTTCAGCATTTTTAGTAGCGATTTCGAAATATGGGACCCCATTGAAAATCAAAAATTTTACAACTTAGAAATATCGCAAAAACTCGGTTTTTTCTTTCATAATAAAATCAAATATGCATTATAATTGTAAAATATATGTAACAACATCAATATAACATGATAAAAAATGACGGGGGGTTAAAATCTATTTTTTGTGATTTTTTGAATTTTGCTTATTTTTGATCAATTTTCAAGATACCAAAATATTCGGAATATCGAAATATATCAACTATCCGATGCTTTCGGGTTAAAATATAGCTTGTTTAAGATTTTTGGGCAATATTTCGACATCCTGGAATTACTAGTTTTCGTTTTCCACGTAACTGAAAATATGCTCAAAAATTTGAGGAAAAACATCTGGAAATCATTGTTTTTCCGATACAAGATCGTTAAAAACGTTTTTTTTAGCTTATATGTCAATATTTTAACACTTTCTGAATGATTTCAACACAAAATAAAATAAAAAATTTTTTTTCAAATTTTTGAAAATGTTAAAATTGTTCAAAATGATTTCAAAACACTTCACCCCACCAAAGTAAATTATAATAAATCTTAAAAAAATGTTTTGAGTGATCTTGTATCAGAAAAACACTGATTTCCAGGTGTTTTTTCTCAAATTTTTGAGCATATTTTCAATTACGTGGAAAACGAAAACTAGTAATTCCAGGATGTCGAAATATTGCCCAAAAATCTTAAACAAGCTATATTTTAACCCGAAAGCATCGGATAGTTGATATATTTCGATATTCCGAATATTTTGGTATCTTGAAAATTGATCAAAAATAAGCAAAATTCAAAAAATCACAAAAAATAGATTTTAACCCCCCGTCATTTTTTATCATGCTATATTGATGTTGTTACATATATTTTACAATTATAATGCATATTTGATTTTATTATGAAAGAAAAAACCGAGTTTTTGCGATATTTCTAAGTTGTAAAATTTTTGATTTTCAATGGGGTCCCATATTTCGAAATCGCTACTAAAAATGCTGAAACTGTCCCAGAATGCTCCACAACATTGATATTCCATAATGCAAGTTACCGGAAGTCGGTACCTGCCCCCATTCATGAAATATATTTATTATTCCATGTTATAGATGTTGTTCGACAAAAGTTTTTTGGTTGGGAATCGCTAAGTACAGATTATTTTGGCGCAAAGCATATAAAACTTAAAAGCTGAGATCCTGGGGCAATTTTTGCATGTTTCAGCTCAGCCCCCCCACGAAAAATGAAATTTTTTTTCAGGGGGTGAAATATTCAAAGTGAAAAAAATCGTATTGAAAAATATGATAGAAATGTAAACGATACATATTTTTAAACCTTGTTCCAACTAGTATCAACTGGGAAAACTTCAAATTTTTTGATAATGGAATAAAAATATTTTACTTGTCATGAAATTTTGGTCAATTACGACCTTTGGCATCGTGCCAATCCAAAACTAGCACTATAAAAACTGGTAATACTTTCAGAATAACGTTTTTAGACCATATTCTACCAACATACAAAAAATAATTGAAATCTGAGATGGTGTGTTCCGCTCATATATGAAATTTTAAGATTTTCTGGTAGACAGTCTCTTAAACCGATGACATTCTTCTCACAACGCCAATCAAAAACCGCTCTAATAATTTTTTAAAAATATTTTTTGCTTTTGTTTTTTTTTCAGCAACAACAAAAATATTTTGTTTAAAATCTACCGTTTTTCTTGTTTTACTTTTAACATTTCATTTTATATTATTTATTTAAATATTCTTGAGATATGGCAGATAAATTGGCACGACCACATATTAAAATTATCAAGGGAAAAAGAGTAAGTCATATTTATTTTAATTAATCAATATATATATTTAATTATTTATTTAAGGATGAATATGAGCTAAATTTAAAAGAACAACTTGGAAGAGGTGGCTTTGCTTCAGTTTATAAAGGAAAACGATTATCTGATGGTGAAGCAGTTGCAATTAAACAGATTACTGTATGTTGCTTTGTTGTAATTTTAAGAAATTGAATAGCTAAAAATTTTTACAGAAACGTTTTGATTATGGAAATAGTGAAGTTGAACACATGGAATCACTATCAAGGGATCACAACAACCATTACACCGTAAAAATATTGGATCATTATTCTGACAATAAGAGGGAACTTTTCTTAATTTTACCTTTTTATAAACATGGATCACTTCGAGATTATATTAAAAAGAATGGAAGATTAAATACAAAAATTGGTATATTCTTTTTGTTTTTATTTTGAAAGATTACTGTATAAACTTTCAGCTAGTGGAATTCTTCTTCAACTTGTTAGCAGTCTAATATATTTACATCAAAAACGAGGAATAATGCATCGAGATCTTACAAGTGCCAATGTTCTTATCAAAGATATCAGTGGTGATAGTATTGACGTCGTAGGTTTAATTTCAAAGAAAGTTTATTTTTTTATGTATATTTAGTTCTTTAGCTGCTTAGTGACTTTGGTTTGGCAAAAAAAGTTGGAAATAATATATATGCCAAACAGACAACATGTGGCACTGCTGGATTCATGCCACCAACCGTTAAAGATGGAAAATACAAAATTGGGGATGAAGTTTATTCACTTGGTGGAATTCTTTATAATATGCTTACTGCAAGGGATCCTGATCCTGGACGTGAAAAAGAACAAATTAAATCTGTTTCTGATGGTTTAGCTCGTGATTTATTAACTGAATTATGGCAAAGTGATCCAGATAAACTTCCAACATTACAAGGTACATAATCTCATTTACCGTAATACAATCTTATAATTATATGTATTTTAGATCTTGAAAAATCACCATTTTTAAATCAATATCGTTCTGCAATTAAACGATCCTCTTCTCTACGTCATTCTTTAACCTTAAACATTGATTGCAAACATCGAATTTTAAATGACGACGGAAAATGCCGAAAATGTGGTGTTTTTCCAAAGTAATGCTTTTTATTATATATTTTTTGTTTATATCTGTTAATTTTTAGATCACGAAAAAATTCCCATGATTCTGCATATGGAAGTAAGCCGCCAAGTCGAAATACTCTCGGTACAAATACAAAAGATGCTGCATCAACTCGAAATGGTGACAGATCACGACGACCTTCAAAAACTCCATCTGTAAGAAGTCAAAAAACTGATAATGAGAGATCTGAAAAAGAATGGCCAATTCCTTTATTTCATTATTTTAGAAAATCTGATAAACAACAGATTGATGAATATCGTTTAACAAGTCCAAAAGGGAGAGTAGGTTTTTGATTTTTAAAACAAAATATTTTTAAAGCATTTTTTAATAATTTTAGTTCACAATCTCTGAACCCAACATTTTATTCTTTGAAGCACTTTTTCGTGATAAAAAATTTGTTGAATATATTTTTGAACTCAGATTAAAAGGTGGTAAACAAGAAGTAAGTTTTTTCTAAAAATATTAAATTACATAGCTTAAATTTAATTTTTAGATAATTGTTTATATTCCAATGAGAAAGAATCAAGAACTCCCAAAACTTCATGATGATATTATTCGAGAAAAGAAATATATTGAAATCATAACTCGGCCCTCTGAACTTGGTGATAAATATGCTGCATATTACAGTTACATTCTAAAAGCTATTGGAGTATTTTATTCACGAAATGCAAAAATTAATTTTGCTTATGTTGATGGAAATGGAAAGTATACTGCAAAGTTGATGTATGATAATAGCTTTCGTTTTATTTTTGGTAACAATAGAATTTTCTTTCAAAAAGCTGGAGATAATGATGAAGATGAAATTCAATTTAAAGGTGATGATGGTTCGGGATGTCGATTAAATCAAGATGAAAGAATATTGTTTGTAAAAACAAGAAAACGACTTTTTAGAATTGATGAAATTAATATTGAATTTAATGGAAAATATTATAAACCGTACAATATGAATCAAAAGATGTAATTTTTATTGTTTTTTTTTAAAGGGAGTGTCGGAGATAGTGAAAAACTTTTTACGACCGTTTTCCGTCGTTCCAAGTGATGGGGAATGCATTCGTTGCGTGCGGACAAACTTTTTCATTCCCCATCACTTGGAACGACGGAAAACGTTCATAAAAAGTTTTTCACTATCTCCGACACTCCCTTTAACATTGTTTTTGTTATTCAAAAATTATAATTTATTTTTCTTTATTCTTACTTCAATTAAATGGATTATAATTAGTAGAAAAATACAACATTTTTACGATTTGGATATTTTGTGATCTTAATAAAGAACTTTTTTAAATTTTTTTTTGAGGAAATGATAAAAGGTGGAGTTTAAATGGGGTTTTAGAAATGAAAAATCCAATTTATGATCAAAAAATTATTGAAAAACAAAAGAATGCCATTGTTGAAATTCTTTTTATTAAAGCTGACACAATTTTGGATCAAATTTTGAAGAAAGAATGCAAAAATATTCCATTAATTTTTAAAGAAAGATTTAGATTCGAATATTTAAAGGAAAACAGTAATCTTGAAAAACCATTTGGACAAAGTTTAGAAAATGTATTTCCGAACATTTTTTAAAAAAATGTTTCATTAAATAATCCAAGGACAGTAAACAAAGAAAATGATATGAGTGAAAATGGAATTACTGAAATCGACGAAAGCAAAAATGGAAATGTAAAAAATTCCGGAGTCATCTTTGAAGAAGAAAATGAAATCAAAAAATGTTGTAATTGTTTTTCCAATAAAGTTGAAATATGTGATTATATTGAAGTCAGTGAATTCTCAGATAAAAGTGATGCAATATCGTTGAATTTTTGTGAAAGTTGTAACTGCAATATTCCCTCTGATAAACTGATATCGAATGTTTCAGAAAAAAATATCAAACTTCCACAAAATTCTGTTCAAATTTTAACAGAATCTCAAAAGAAATTGGAAAAAGCATGTCAAGATTTTTTTGAACATTCAAACGAAAACAATTTTCGAAAAAATTTGATTGAAATCAAAAAAGCGCTTATTTTTGGCAAATTTGAAGCGGCACTTTTTTATTTAAATATAATTTCAACAAAAAATCAAACAATTCCCGATTTTAAATTTATTGATTTTGCAATCATTGAAGTAAGTGTTTTTTCAAAGTTTTTAGTTACTTTAAAAGTTGAAATTTTAAGTTATTAAAATATTTGGGTTGGAATCAATTACTTGAAGCACATCAAAATGGCGCACTTGATCGACATCGTGATTGATTGTTTATTTCATGTTTAGCTTTTGTAAATTTGTTTTAAAAATGTATATAGTTTTTGCTGAGTTTCTGTTTATCAAGTGAAAAATAAAATTATTGCCTTCCAGTGATGACATATTTTGACTAATCCATTTTCGTTCCCCCTTTTTCCCGTAATTTAAAAAGATTCCCTGTTTTCCCTACATTTTCCCCCTTGAATAAGGATGGACAAGGGCCCAAATTTTTAGGCCCGACCCGGCCCTGATTTTAAAAATTTTGTAAATTTTGTCTTGGTTCCCCCTGTGGAATTTTTAAATTTTTTTCAAAAAACAGAAAAAGCCCGGCCCTGGTATTGCTTTCTAGGCCAGGGCCGGGCTTTTGCAGGGCTTTGGAAAAGCCCTCGGCCCTCGTCCATCCTTACCCTTGAACATTTTTTCAAAAAGGTTTAAACAAAAAAATATTTTTGCAATTTATTGATTATTTTTGCCCAAAATAAAGAAGTGACAAATTACCTTTAAGGGTTAGCCTTTGCATTTGTATACTAGAACTAGAAAAAATTCCAATATTTTATGATAGTTTATAAAACAATCACCGTTCTAGAAGAACGCGTTTTTTTCATTTTTATACACTGCTTGCTTTTTTTAAATATTTTTTTAAAAAAGCAGTATTATCTTTCAAATTTTTTGTGAAAGTATGGCTTCGAATTCTAATAGAATTGTAAGTTTATCATTTATCAGAATTTTTCTAATCTATTTAGCCTAATTAAATCAGAAAAATTTTGTCATTAAGAAGACAGAGGTTTACGTACTTTTTTATTTTTTTATTAATCAATTCACCTTACAAAATGTTATACCATTTTGTAAGGTGCATTGATTCCTTATTGTCGACAATTGCAAAAAAAGTACGCAAACTCTTCATCTTTTTTTTTATTAGCAATAAAACCAATACTTTAATTTTATTAAAAACTATCCAGTGAAAACACCCACATATTTTCAGATGACTAAATACTCTTTTGCGAATGAATGGGTAATTTCGGAAGATCGTTTAAAAGCTTTAAAGAATTCAACCAAAGATGCCCATGTAGAAAGTGAAACCTTTATTGTATCTGGTCTAAAATGTTTTCTTCGAATTTATCCTAATGGTTTTTCAAGTCGCCGCAAAAAAACATGGATTTTTTTGTATCTCGAACTTGGAAATGAAAAAAAAGTTGAAGCTGAGTACACATTTTCAATTAAAACTGCAAATTGGAATTATAAACTTGATTATACTTTCAATAAAAATACTGGATGGGGCATTAATTGCTGTACAATTAATGAATTATTTGATTCAAACAAAAAATTTATTGTTGATGGAAAATTTACTGTCAAAGTTGAAGGAATTTTAAAAATTGAAAAAGTTGAATCAAAATGGAAAACAAAGAAAAATTTTGCAGATTTTTGGGATATTGGCTTTGAAGATTTTACAATTATTGTTGATAAAAAAGAAATAAAAGTAAGTTTTATCTATTTTATCTACACTATTTAATGACTGTTTTAGGTTTATAAATGTGTTCTTGCATTTCATTCACCCGTTTTTGCTGCATTATTTGATAAACCAAATGGAGAAAGTGAAAACAAAACTGAAATTTCTGAATTTTTATTTAAAACCGTTGAAATGGCAATCAAACTTTGCTATCATCGAGATCTTGTCCCTGATATTTCTGTTGACGAAGCTATTTTACTTTTAAAGTTTGCTGAAACATATTCCATTAAAATGCTTAAGGTATTAATAATTTTATTCTCTTAATAATACGGTATTGATACTCTCATTTTAGGATAACCTTGAAGAATATTTGGGTGAAAAAATTACAGTAACAAATGTTTGCGAAATTTTTAATTGTGCTGTTGCTGTAAATTCTTTAAAACTGCAAACCAAATCTCGTGATTTCTTTACAGAATGCTTATCAAAGAAAGAATTTGTATCAAATATGGAACTTCTTGATAAAGAATTTTTTGTTACTGCTATTACAAATTTGTCTGGTCATAAATCTTAGAGTTTATGTTATTTTTTGTTGGATTTTTCCGTTTTTGCTTTTACTTTTATAAAATTTTTTACTTATTTTAACTTGAAATTTTCGCATTTATCAATCTTGAAAAGTGTTGTGGCACAAATTTTTGATTTCTTTGTAAAGCAGAACCGACAAATATTTTTAAATCATCTCCATTTTGTTAATTAAAAAGTTTGGGTTAGAACAATTCAATTAAAATTCATCATGTGAATGTTCTCCTTCTTTTTCAACTTTACTATAAACTTGCTGCTGGTTTTTATAATATAATATCTTTTGATAAATTTCGGTAGTTGAAAGAATCGTGATATATTCGAAAAATATAGTACATTATGGCATTTAACTAAAATGTTTTAAACGTAATTTGACATTCTTCTAGAATATATAAATATTACGTGGAACTTTTTATTAGAAAAAAAAACTGCATAAACCAACTAAACACATTAAAAACTACAAAAAACATAAGTTTTTATATGAGTAATAGATTATGGCAAACAACTATTTTTGTTTTGCTGAATAATAATAAAAGTGCCAGCTAAAAAGTTAAAAGTAGTTTGACAGAGAGAGAGAGAGACAAAAAAAAAAAGAACTGCAAAAAATAATTTGGTTGAAAGCCAGCCTCTTCTTGTCGGGAACCCTCGCAGTTGTAGTTGTATCTCCGCTTGCGTGGTCAACTTTTCTCTGTCAAAAAATAAAAAACGCAGCGTTGTCTCTTTTTTTATTCTTTTTTCTATTCATCTTTTCACCATTTCTCTTTTGACATTGTTGTTTTGCAGTCAGTTTCTTGGATTTTAGTTTGGTGATATTATTATTATCTCTTTTAGCTTTATTTTTTTTAGCTAAATTAAAGCTTAATTATATTATTAGAGTAATATTATTTAATATTTAAACATGGGCGGTAAGCTTTTTTATTGATTTTATTCAACCTATTTTACTTACATTCATTAACCTATTTTTTAGTCAAATTCTTGGAGTTTGTAAAGCCCTTCTGCGGCTTTGTCCCAGAAGTTGCAAAACCAGAACGAAAAATTCAATTCCGTGAAAAGATGTTATGGACAGCTATTACGCTATTTGTCTTCCTTGTATGTTGTCAAATTCCACTTTTTGGTATGACTTTTTGGCCTACTTTTTTTGAGGAGTTTACAATGGACTTATATTTTAGGTATTATGTCTACTGATAGTGCAGATCCACTTTATTGGCTTCGTGTAATTATGGCATCAAATAGAGGAACGTTGATGGAACTTGGTATCTCTCCTATTGTCACATCTGGTATGATTATGCAACTTTTGGCTGGTGCAAAGATTATTGAAGTTGGTGATACTCCTCGTGATCGTGCTCTTTTCAATGGCGCTCAAAAATGTAAGCAAAATAACTATATTTTCTGTTTTAATTATATGTAAATCCTATTTTAGTGTTTGGTATGATCATTACAATTGGGCAAGCTATCGTTTACGTAGGATCTGGTATGTATGGTATCCCCTCTGAAATTGGTATGGGAATCTGCATGCTTATTGTTCTTCAACTTTGTATTGCTGGTTTAATTGTTTTACTTCTTGATGAACTTCTTCAAAAAGGATATGGTCTTGGATCTGGTATTTCACTCTTCATTGCTACTAATATTTGTGAAACAATCGTATGGAAAGCATTCTCTCCTGCAACAATGAATACTGGACGTGGTACTGAATTTGAAGGTGCAGTCATTGCACTTTTCCATCTTCTTGCTACCCGTACTGATAAAGTTCGTGCTCTTCGTGAAGCTTTCTACCGCAACAATCTTCCAAATTTAATGAATTTATTGGCTACCGTCTTCGTTTTTGCTGTGGTTATATACTTCCAAGGTTTCCGTGTTGATCTTCCAATCAAGAGTGCACAACATCGTGGACAACAAAGTTCATATCCTATCAAACTTTTCTACACCTCCAACATCCCAATCATTTTACAATCTGCTCTTGTTTCAAATCTTTACGTCATTTCTCAAATGCTTGCATCTAAATTTGGTGGAAATATTTTGGTTAATCTTCTTGGTACATGGTCTGATGCATCTGGAGGATATCGTTCATTCCCAACTGGTGGGCTTTGCTATTATCTTTCACCTCCTGAAACATTTGGATCTGTTTTATCTGATCCTCTTCATTGCTTTACTTATATTGTCTTTATGCTTGGATCATGTGCTTTCTTCTCAAAAACCTGGATTGATGTATCTGGATCAAGTGCAAAAGATGTTGCAAAACAACTTAAAGAACAACAAATGATTATGCGTGGACATCGTGAAAAATCTATGATTCATGAACTTAATCGTTATATTCCTACTGCTGCTGCCTTTGGTGGTCTCTGTATTGGAGCTTTATCAGTAACAGCTGATTTTATGGGTAAGGAAATTTTGTTTTATTTTAATTTTTTAAATTTAATATTCAAATTATTCAGGTGCAATTGGAAGTGGTACAGGTATTCTTCTTGCTGTTACCATTATTTATCAATACTTTGAAATTTTCGTAAAAGAACAACAAGATATGGGAGGTGTTGCTGGCATGTTCTTCTAAAGATTTTCCGCAGACTTTTATAACTTATTTTTCCTTCTTTTGTTTTGTTGATTTTATATATATATTTTTAATTGTATAACAGATTGCTTCGTCTGTAATTTTTTTAGTAATAAGGAAGTTTGCGAAAATAAACAATTTTTTAAAAGATAAATTTACAAAATGCAGACATAAAAATAATTTGTAACAATTGATTAAACTTTTTCTGGGGATAATTTATCAAAGTCAGACGGTTTAGGTGACATTAAATGTTGTTGAGAGAGCCAAATCTCTGATGGTTGCCAAACATGTATCGAATCATTGGGTATAAAAATTTGTCGAATACGTTCACCATTTTCATCAAAATATTCTTTTGTTCGAATCACATCCGTTCTTTCAATTCTGTTTTTTGGACGCAAAAATTCAAGTGTTTCATTTCTTTGTTTTTCAAGCTCAAGTTCAATTCTTCGCAAATCTTCTTGATTCTTTTTTGCAACAAGTTTTGCCTCTTTAATATATCTTGCATGAGTTCTATCATCTACAACATTATCTTCAACGAGTAAACTCGTAGCAAGTTCTTTCATCATTCGTTCACGCTTTTTTCTAGCTTTATCGGTATTTGTAGACTAAAATTATATATAGTCCAAAAGGATAAAAAAAATTGGCAAATACATACGGTTTCAGTTAGACGTTCATTTCGAAGTTGTTGTTCACCAACATCTTCAGGATCATCATCAGCTTCATCTTCATCAAAATCTGAATCAACTTCAGATTCTGATTTTAAATAACCATCATCAGCTTCAAAATCTTCATCATTTTCAACCTAAAATACTTTATAAGTTTTAAATTGATTATTAAAATTCTAAAACTTACTTCAAAAAAATCTTTGTATACTTCTTCAGATTGTACCATCTCTTTAGCATCTTTTTCTTTTTGTTGTTCAATAAGTTCTTGCATTTTAGTGCCAGCTGCAGATCGTCGAGATCTTGTTGCAGCAAGAGATTCAAATTCAAATTCATCACTACTGCTTCCATCATTATCATTACTGCTTTCATTGGAAGATTCATCATTGGTTTTTTCGGGTGTATCAAAAATATCTTCTGATAATTCCCGTTCACGATGTTGTTCTTCAACTTCTTCAATTTTACGTTTACGGGTACGAGGCGCTGGACGTGGCATATTATTTTGGTGTTTGAAGGAATTGAAAAAGAAGAAGTATTTGGTAAAAATTTGCAGAATTGAGTACCAACAAAATTTTAGTTCTGAAAATTTGCGCAAAAAATGATGAATGATATATTTGTGTGACACTTTGCCAAAGCGACAATGAACATCTTCGTTAAAAATTCCAAGTGTTTGAAATTTGTACAAAATGTCTTATTTCTGATTTACTTAACTTCTTACAATTAATGACAACTTCCCAATTTTTTTATAAATTATTTTATTGAAACAACCCTCAATAAATCATAACATATATAATCAAATAAATAAATAAAATAAATTAATCGCAGGCAAACAAATAATTTACCCGTTCTTTTTTTTGTTTCAAAATTTTCGGTTTTTTTAGGCAAAGCTTCGGAATCGTGGTGGAAGTGGCATTGGGGGTGGTAAAAGATGACGAAGATGGGGTGGAAGTCCTTCAATTACAACTTTTGTTTGTTTTTGTTTTTCTTCCCAGCTAATATTTGGATTACGATTAATAGCTTTAAGCTTTTGTTGAATATCTTCTGGAAGTTGAGCAAAACCAGGTGGGGGAGGAATTTTGTCAAGGATATCGGTAGGAAGGGCAGACATAATTTGATCAATTTTTTCATGCTTTTCTTTGAATCCAAGTGAAGTATCTCCATGGATAGCTTTTAACTTTTCAACAGCATCTGCTGGAAGAACTTGTTCAAGTTCACGCGGAAGTGGAGGCTAAAAAAATATGATTAATGTGTGAATAATATTTGGTATTGTGATTTTGATCAATTCATTTTGAGTTATCGAAATTGCAATATACTTTTTAAAAATATTTTTTCAGCTGATGTCGAAATTTCGTTTTTTCAATTTTTGTGAAATCGAAATCGTACAGTATACTGTAGCAATAAAAGGCAAAATAAACTTACAAATGCACCAGGTGGAGGCATTTGTGGAGCTCCAAAAGCAACAGCCATAAGGGCAACAACATAGAATCCAATAACCATCATCATCTTCTTTGATTGAGTCATTCTTCTTCTTTAACACTATCTTTTTTTTCAAACTTTTATGGATCTCTTTTATACTCATATATCTTTCAAGGGCGGGTCTCACTTTTTATTCATTTTAATATTTGGTAAACATTGTTAAAAAATCAAGTGTCCACTTTTGCAATATTTACATTCATCTTTTTTTTTGATACCAAAAAAAATTGCGCAAAAATTTTAAGGATTATTGTTTAAAAAAAATTGACAATACCTTTTTATGGTTTCAAAAAAATCAAAACAATAAAAAAATGATTGAAAACAAAATTAGAATTTTATTTTTTTCATGATTCCGATCAAGCAACTTTGAAGTGTATTTTTGATTTTGTTTTCTTTTTGAGACTTCTTTTGTTGGGGGGATCAAGAAAAGACTTTTTTCGTTGACCACAAAAAACTAAAGTTTTTTTTGTTCACTTAACAAAAAGTAGCCCCCATTTTAGAGAATGAATATCTTAGACAAACATAAATAAAAAAAAGTCAGGTACCGATTTCACGTTTCTTTTCGAATATTATTTTTTTTGTTAGGATAAGATTTGATGGGGATTTGCATTACCACATTTTTTTACTTCCTTATTTTAACCTTTAATGGATTTTCAGAAAATTGAATTAATTTATTTAAGTATTTTCTGAAAAAAAAATATCGACAAAGATTTTTTACGTTTTTGTGTGATCTTCGAAATTATTTTTAGTTACAGTAATAATTTCGATTGGGTTAAAAATGTAAACATTGAATCTTGACAGAGGTCGGTGTTGGGTTCAAAATATGATAACATATTCCATTTATTACAAAATAGTTTTCATTTTGGCTGAAGTTTCTTCGGAACCGAATAACTCCATAGCTATTCTTTTACTTTTGTTGTACTACAGCATGAAAAGAAAATTTATAAATTCTTAAATTTTGTGTTATTTGCAAATGTAACAAATGGAATATGTTTTAAAATTCTATTAAAAACAAATTGTAGTTTTCATTTTGGCTGAAGTTTCTTCGGAACCGAATAACTCCATAGCTATTCTTTTACTTTTGTAATACTACAGCATGAAAAGAAAATTTATAAATTCTTAAATTTTGTGTTATTTGCAAATGTAACAAATGGAATATGTTTTAAAATGCTATTAAAAACAAATTGTAGTTTTCATTTTGGCTGAAGTTTCTTCGGAACCGAATAACTCCATAGCTATTCTTTTACTTTTGTTGTACTACAGCATGAAAAGAAAATTTATAAATTCTTAAATTTTGTGTTATTTGCAAATGTAACAAATGGAATATGTTTTAAAATGCTATTAAAAACAAATTGTAGTTTTCATTTTGGCTGAAGTTTCTTCGGAACCGAATAACTCCATAGCTATTCTTTTACTTTTGTTGTACTACAGCATGAAAAGAAAATTTATAAATTCTTAAATTTTGTGTTATTTGCAAATGTAACAAATGGAATATGTTTTAAAATGCTATTAAAAACAAATTGTAGTTTTCATTTTGGCTGAAGTTTCTTCGGAACCGAATAACTCCATAGCTATTCTTTTACTTTTGTTGTACTACAGCATGAAAAGAAAATTTATAAATTCTTAAATTTTGTGTTATTTGCAAATGTAACAAATGGAATATGTTTTAAAATGCTATTAAAAACAAATTGTAGTTTTCATTTTGGCTGAAGTTTCTTCAGAACCGAATAACTCCATAGCTATTCTTTTACTTTTGTTGTACTACAGCATGAAAAGAAAATTTATAAATTCTTAAATTTTGTGTTATTTGCAAATGTAACAAATGGAATATGTTTTAAAATGCTATTAAAAACAAATTGTAGTTTTCATTTTGGCTGAAGTTTCTTCGGAACCGAATAACTCCATAGCTATTCTTTTACTTTTGTTGTACTACAGCATGAAAAGAAAATTTATAAATTCTTAAATTTTGTGTTATTTGCAAATGTAACAAATGGAATATGTTTTAAAATGCTATTAAAAACAAATTGTAGTTTTCATTTTGGCTGAAGTTTCTTCAGAACCGAATAACTCCATAGCTATTCTTTTACTTTTGTAGTACTACAGCATGAAAAGAAAATTTATAAATTCTTAAATTTTGTGTTATTTGCAAATGTAACAAATGGAATATGTTTTAAAATGCTATTAAAAACAAATTGTAGTTTTCATTTTGGCTGAAGTTTCTTCGGAACCGAATAACTCCATAGCTATTCTTTTACTTTTGTTGTACTACAGCATGAAAAGAAAATTTATAAATTCTTAAATTTTGTGTTATTTGCAAATGTAACAAATGGAATATGTTTTAAAATGCTATTAAAAACAAATTGTAGTTTTCATTTTGGCTGAAGTTTCTTCAGAACCGAATAACTCCATAGCTATTCTTTTACTTTTGTTGTACTACAGCATGAAAAGAAAATTTATAAATTCTTAAATTTTGTGTTATTTGCAAATGTAACAAATGGAATATGTTTTAAAATGCTATTAAAAACAAATTGTAGTTTTCATTTTGGCTGAAGTTTCTTCAGAACCGAATAACTCCATAGCTATTCTTTTACTTTTGTTGTACTACAGCATGAAAAGAAAATTTATAAATTCTTAAATTTTGTGTTATTTGCAAATGTAACAAATGGAATATGTTTTAAAATGCTATTAAAAACAAATTGCAGTTTTCATTTTGGCTGAAGTTTCTTCGGAACCGAATAACTCCATAGCTATTCTTTTACTTTTGTTGTACTACAGCATGAAAAGAAAATTTATAAATTCTTAAATTTTGTGTTATTTGCAAATGTAACAAATGGAATATGTTTTAAAATGCTATTAAAAACAAATTGTAGTTTTCATTTTGGCTGAAGTTTCTTCAGAACCGAATAACTCCATAGCTATTCTTTTACTTTTGTTGTACTACAGCATGAAAAGAAAATTTATAAATTCTTAAATTTTGTGTTATTTGCAAATGTAACAAATGGAATATGTTTTAAAATGCTATTAAAAACAAATTGTAGTTTTCATTTTGGCTGAAGTTTCTTCGGAACCGAATAACTCCATAGCTATTCTTTTACTTTTGTTGTACTACAGCATGAAAAGAAAATTTATAAATTCTTAAATTTTGTGTTATTTGCAAATGTAACAAATGGAATATGTTTTAAAATGCTATTAAAAACAAATTGTAGTTTTCATTTTGGCTGAAGTTTCTTCGGAACCGAATAACTCCATAGCTATTCTTTTACTTTTGTTGTACTACAGCATGAAAAGAAAATTTATAAATTCTTAAATTTTGTGTTATTTGCAAATGTAACAAATGGAATATGTTTTAAAATGCTATTAAAAACAAATTGTAGTTTTCATTTTGGCTGAAGTTTCTTCAGAACCGAATAACTCCATAGCTATTCTTTTACTTTTGTTGTACTACAGCATGAAAAGAAAATTTATAAATTCTTAAATTTTGTGTTATTTGCAAATGTAACAAATGGAATATGTTTTAAAATGCTATTAAAAACAAATTGTAGTTTTCATTTTGGCTGAAGTTTCTTCGGAACCGAATAACTCCATAGCTATTCTTTTACTTTTGTTGTACTACAGCATGAAAAGAAAATTTATAAATTCTTAAATTTTGTGTTATTTGCAAATGTAACAAATGGAATATGTTTTAAAATGCTATTAAAAACAAATTGCAGTTTTCATTTTGGCTGAAGTTTCTTCGGAACCGAATAACTCCATAGCTATTCTTTTACTTTTGTTGTACTACAGCATGAAAAGAAAATTTATAAATTCTTAAATTTTGTGTTATTTGCAAATGTAACAAATGGAATATGTTTTAAAATGCTATTAAAAACAAATTGCAGTTTTCATTTTGGCTGAAGTTTCTTCGGAACCGAATAACTCCATAGCTATTCTTTTACTTTTGTTGTACTACAGCATGAAAAGAAAATTTATAAATTCTTAAATTTTGTGTTATTTGCAAATGTAACAAATGGAATATGTTTTAAAATGCTATTAAAAACAAATTGTAGTTTTCATTTTGGCTGAAGTTTCTTCAGAACCGAATAACTCCATAGCTATTCTTTTACTTTTGTTGTACTACAGCATGAAAAGAAAATTTATAAATTCTTAAATTTTGTGTTATTTGCAAATGTAACAAATGGAATATGTTTTAAAATGCTATTAAAAACAAATTGCAGTTTTCATTTTGGCTGAAGTTTCTTCGGAACCGAATAACTCCATAGCTATTCTTTTACTTTTGTTGTACTACAGCATGAAAAGAAAATTTATAAATTCTTAAATTTTGTGTTATTTGCAAATGTAACAAATGGAATATGTTTTAAAATGCTATTAAAAACAAATTGTAGTTTTCATTTTGGCTGAAGTTTCTTCAGAACCGAATAACTCCATAGCTATTCTTTTACTTTTGTTGTACTACAGCATGAAAAGAAAATTTATAAATTCTTAAATTTTGTGTTATTTGCAAATGTAACAAATGGAATATGTTTTAAAATGCTATTAAAAACAAATTGTAGTTTTCATTTTGGCTGAAGTTTCTTCGGAACCGAATAACTCCATAGCTATTCTTTTACTTTTGTTGTACTACAGCATGAAAAGAAAATTTATAAATTCTTAAATTTTGTGTTATTTGCAAATGTAACAAATGGAATATGTTTTAAAATGCTATTAAAAACAAATTGTAGTTTTCATTTTGGCTGAAGTTTCTTCAGAACCGAATAACTCCATAGCTATTCTTTTACTTTTGTTGTACTACAGCATGAAAAGAAAATTTATAAATTCTTAAATTTTGTGTTATTTGCAAATGTAACAAATGGAATATGTTTTAAAATGCTATTAAAAACAAATTGTAGTTTTCATTTTGGCTGAAGTTTCTTCGGAACCGAATAACTCCATAGCTATTCTTTTACTTTTGTTGTACTACAGCATGAAAAGAAAATTTATAAATTCTTAAATTTTGTGTTATTTGCAAATGTAACAAATGGAATATGTTTTAAAATGCTATTAAAAACAAATTGTAGTTTTCATTTTGGCTGAAGTTTCTTCAGAACCGAATAACTCCATAGCTATTCTTTTACTTTTGTTGTACTACAGCATGAAAAGAAAATTTATAAATTCTTAAATTTTGTGTTATTTGCAAATGTAACAAATGGAATATGTTTTAAAATGCTATTAAAAACAAATTGTAGTTTTCATTTTGGCTGAAGTTTCTTCAGAACCGAATAACTCCATAGCTATTCTTTTACTTTTGTTGTACTACAGCATGAAAAGAAAATTTATAAATTCTTAAATTTTGTGTTATTTGCAAATGTAACAAATGGAATATGTTTTAAAATGCTATTAAAAACAAATTGTAGTTTTCATTTTGGCTGAAGTTTCTTCGGAACCGAATAACTCCATAGCTATTCTTTTACTTTTGTTGTACTACAGCATGAAAAGAAAATTTATAAATTCTTAAATTTTGTGTTATTTGCAAATGTAACAAATGGAATATGTTTTAAAATGCTATTAAAAACAAATTGTAGTTTTCATTTTGGCTGAAGTTTCTTCAGAACCGAATAACTCCATAGCTATTCTTTTACTTTTGTTGTACTACAGCATGAAAAGAAAATTTATAAATTCTTAAATTTTGTGTTATTTGCAAATGTAACAAATGGAATATGTTTTAAAATGCTATTAAAAACAAATTGTAGTTTTCATTTTGGCTGAAGTTTCTTCAGAACCGAATAACTCCATAGCTATTCTTTTACTTTTGTTGTACTACAGCATGAAAAGAAAATTTATAAATTCTTAAATTTTGTGTTATTTGCAAATGTAACAAATGGAATATGTTTTAAAATTCTATTAAAAACAAATTGTAGTTTTCATTTTGGCTGAAGTTTCTTCAGAACCGAATAACTCCATAGCTATTCTTTTACTTTTGTTGTACTACAGCATGAAAAGAAAATTTATAAATTCTTAAATTTTGTGTTATTTGCAAATGTAACAAATGGAATATGTTTTAAAATTCTATTAAAAACAAATTGTAGTTTTCATTTTGGCTGAAGTTTCTTCGGAACCGAATAACTCCATAGCTATTCTTTTACTTTTGTTGTACTACAGCATGAAAAGAAAATTTATAAATTCTTAAATTTTGTGTTATTTGCAAATGTAACAAATGGAATATGTTTTAAAATGCTATTAAAAACAAATTGTAGTTTTCATTTTGGCTGAAGTTTCTTCAGAACCGAATAACTCCATAGCTATTCTTTTACTTTTGTTGTACTACAGCATGAAAAGAAAATTTATAAATTCTTAAATTTTGTGTTATTTGCAAATGTAACAAATGGAATATGTTTTAAAATTCTATTAAAAACAAATTGTAGTTTTCATTTTGGCTGAAGTTTCTTCAGAACCGAATAACTCCATAGCTATTCTTTTACTTTTGTAATACTACAGCATGAAAAGAAAATTTATAAATTCTTAAATTTTGTGTTATTTGCAAATGTAACAAATGGAATATGTTTTAAAATTCTATTAAAAACAAATTGTAGTTTTCATTTTGGCTGAAGTTTCTTCGGAACCGAATAACTCCATAGCTATTCTTTTACTTTTGTAGTACTACAGCATGAAAAGAAAATTTATAAATTCTTAAATTTTGTGTTATTTGCAAATGTAACAAATGGAATATGTTTTAAAATGCTATTAAAAACAAATTGTAGTTTTCATTTTGGCTGAAGTTTCTTCAGAACCGAATAACTCCATAGCTATTCTTTTACTTTTGTAGTACTACAGCATGAAAAGAAAATTTATAAATTCTTAAATTTTGTGTTATTTGCAAATGTAACAAATGGAATATGTTTTAAAATGCTATTAAAAACAAATTGTAGTTTTCATTTTGGCTGAAGTTTCTTCAGAACCGAATAACTCCATAGCTATTCTTTTACTTTTGTAGTACTACAGCATAAAAAGAAAATTTATAAATTCTTAAATTTTGTGTTATTTGTAAATGTAACAAATGGAATATGTTTTAAAATGCTATTAAAAACAAATTGTAGTTTTCATTTTGGCTGAAGTTTCTTCGGAACCGAATAACTCCATAGCTATTCTTTTACTTTTGTTGTACTACAGCATGAAAAGAAAATTTATAAATTCTTAAATTTTGTGTTATTTGCAAATGTAACAAATGGAATATGTTTCTACAGCATGAAAAGAAAATTTATAAATTCTTAAATTTTGTGTTATTTGCAAATGTAACAAATGGAATATGTTTTAAAATGCTATTAAAAACAAATTGCAGTTTTCATTTTGGCTGAAGTTTCTTCGGAACCGAATAACTCCATAGCTATTCTTTTACTTTTGTAGTACTACAGCATGAAAAGAAAATTTATAAATTCTTAAATTTTGTGTTATTTGCAAATGTAACAAATGGAATATGTTTTAAAATGCTATTAAAAACAAATTGTAGTTTTCATTTTGGCTGAAGTTTCTTCGGAACCGAATAACTCCATAGCTATTCTTTTACTTTTGTTGTACTACAGCATGAAAAGAAAATTTATAAATTCTTAAATTTTGTGTTATTTGCAAATGTAACAAATGGAATATGTTTTAAAATGCTATTAAAAACAAATTGCAGTTTTCATTTTGGCTGAAGTTTCTTCGGAACCGAATAACTCCATAGCTATTCTTTTACTTTTGTTGTACTACAGCATGAAAAGAAAATTTATAAATTCTTAAATTTTGTGTTATTTGCAAATGTAACAAATGGAATATGTTTTAAAATGCTATTAAAAACAAATTGTAGTTTTCATTTTGGCTGAAGTTTCTTCGGAACCGAATAACTCCATAGCTATTCTTTTACTTTTGTTGTACTACAGCATGAAAAGAAAATTTATAAATTCTTAAATTTTGTGTTATTTGCAAATGTAACAAATGGAATATGTTTTAAAATGCTATTAAAAACAAATTGTAGTTTTCATTTTGGCTGAAGTTTCTTCAGAACCGAATAACTCCATAGCTATTCTTTTACTTTTGTAGTACTACAGCATGAAAAGAAAATTTATAAATTCTTAAATTTTGTGTTATTTGCAAATGTAACAAATGGAATATGTTTTAAAATGCTATTAAAAACAAATTGTAGTTTTCATTTTGGCTGAAGTTTCTTCGGAACCGAATAACTCCATAGCTATTCTTTTACTTTTGTAGTACTACAGCATGAAAAGAAAATTTATAAATTCTTAAATTTTGTGTTATTTGCAAATGTAACAAATGGAATATGTTTTAAAATGCTATTAAAAACAAATTGTAGTTTTCATTTTGGCTGAAGTTTCTTCGGAACCGAATAACTCCATAGCTATTCTTTTACTTTTGTAGTACTACAGCATAAAAAGAAAATTTATAAATTCTTAAATTTTGTGTTATTTGCAAATGTAACAAATGGAATATGTTTTAAAATTCTATTAAAAACAAATTGTAGTTTTCATTTTGGCTGAAGTTTCTTCGGAACCGAATAACTCCATAGCTATTCTTTTACTTTTGTAGTACTACAGCATGAAAAGAAAATTTATAAATTCTTAAATTTTGTGTTATTTGCAAATGTAACAAATGGAATATGTTTTAAAATTCTATTAAAAACAAATTGTAGTTTTCATTTTGGCTGAAGTTTCTTCGGAACCGAATAACTCCATAGCTATTCTTTTACTTTTGTAATACTACAGCATAAAAAGAAAATTTATAAATTCTTAAATTTTGTGTTATTTGCAAATGTAACAAATGGAATATGTTTCTACAGCATGAAAAGAAAATTTATAAATTCTTAAATTTTGTGTTATTTGCAAATGTAACAAATGGAATATGTTTTAAAATGCTATTAAAAACAAATTGCAGTTTTCATTTTGGCTGAAGTTTCTTCGGAACCGAATAACTCCATAGCTATTCTTTTACTTTTGTTGTACTACAGCATGAAAAGAAAATTTATAAATTCTTAAATTTTGTGTTATTTGCAAATGTAACAAATGGAATATGTTTTAAAATGCTATTAAAAACAAATTGTAGTTTTCATTTTGGCTGAAGTTTCTTCGGAACCGAATAACTCCATAGCTATTCTTTTACTTTTGTTGTACTACAGCATGAAAAGAAAATTTATAAATTCTTAAATTTTGTGTTATTTGCAAATGTAACAAATGGAATATGTTTTAAAATGCTATTAAAAACAAATTGTAGTTTTCATTTTGGCTGAAGTTTCTTCAGAACCGAATAACTCCATAGCTATTCTTTTACTTTTGTAGTACTACAGCATGAAAAGAAAATTTATAAATTCTTAAATTTTGTGTTATTTGCAAATGTAACAAATGGAATATGTTTTAAAATGCTATTAAAAACAAATTGTAGTTTTCATTTTGGCTGAAGTTTCTTCGGAACCGAATAACTCCATAGCTATTCTTTTACTTTTGTAGTACTACAGCATAAAAAGAAAATTTATAAATTCTTAAATTTTGTGTTATTTGCAAATGTAACAAATGGAATATGTTTTAAAATTCTATTAAAAACAAATTGTAGTTTTCATTTTGGCTGAAGTTTCTTCGGAACCGAATAACTCCATAGCTATTCTTTTACTTTTGTAGTACTACAGCATGAAAAGAAAATTTATAAATTCTTAAATTTTGTGTTATTTGCAAATGTAACAAATGGAATATGTTTTAAAATTCTATTAAAAACAAATTGTAGTTTTCATTTTGGCTGAAGTTTCTTCGGAACCGAATAACTCCATAGCTATTCTTTTACTTTTGTAATACTACAGCATAAAAAGAAAATTTATAAATTCTTAAATTTTGTGTTATTTGCAAATGTAACAAATGGAATATGTTTTAAAATGCTATTAAAAACAAATTGTAGTTTTCATTTTGGCTGAAGTTTCTTCGGAACCGAATAACTCCATAGCTATTCTTTTACTTTTGTTGTACTACAGCATGAAAAGAAAATTTATAAATTCTTAAATTTTGTGTTATTTGCAAATGTAACAAATGGAATATGTTTTAAAATTCTATTAAAAACAAATTGTAGTTTTCATTTTGGCTGAAGTTTCTTCGGAACCGAATAACTCCATAGCTATTCTTTTACTTTTGTAATACTACAGCATAAAAAGAAAATTTATAAATTCTTAAATTTTGTGTTATTTGCAAATGTAACAAATGGAATATGTTTTAAAATGCTATTAAAAACAAATTGTAGTTTTCATTTTGGCTGAAGTTTCTTCGGAACCGAATAACTCCATAGCTATTCTTTTACTTTTGTAATACTACAGCATAAAAAGAAAATTTATAAATTCTTAAATTTTGTGTTATTTGCAAATGTAACAAATGGAATATGTTTTAAAATTCTATTAAAAACAAATTGTAGTTTTCATTTTGGCTGAAGTTTCTTCGGAACCGAATAACTCCATAGCTATTCTTTTACTTTTGTAATACTACAGCATAAAAAGAAAATTTATAAATTCTTAAATTTTGTGTTATTTGCAAATGTAACAAATGGAATATGTTTTAAAATGCTATTAAAAACAAATTGTAGTTTTCATTTTGGCTGAAGTTTCTTCGGAACCGAATAACTCCATAGCTATTCTTTTACTTTTGTAGTACTACAGCATGAAAAGAAAATTTATAAATTCTTAAATTTTGTGTTATTTGCAAATGTAACAAATGGAATATGTTTTAAAATTCTATTAAAAACAAATTGTAGTTTTCATTTTGGCTGAAGTTTCTTCGGAACCGAATAACTCCATAGCTATTCTTTTACTTTTGTAATACTACAGCATAAAAAGAAAATTTATAAATTCTTAAATTTTGTGTTATTTGTAAATGTAACAAATGGAATATGTTTTAAAATTCTATTAAAAACAAATTGTAGTTTTCATTTTGGCTGAAGTTTCTTCGGAACCGAATAACTCCATAGCTATTCTTTTACTTTTGTAGTACTACAGCATGAAAAGAAAATTTATAAATTCTTAAATTTTGTGTTATTTGTAAATGTAACAAATGGAATATGTTTTAAAATTCTATTAAAAACAAATTGTAGTTTTCATTTTGGCTGAAGTTTCTTCGGAACCGAATAACTCCATAGCTATTCTTTTACTTTTGTAATACTACAGCATAAAAAGAAAATTTATAAATTCTTAAATTTTGTGTTATTTGTAAATGTAACAAATGGAATATGTTTTAAAATTCTATTAAAAACAAATTGTAGTTTTCATTTTGGCTGAAGTTTCTTCGGAACCGAATAACTCCATAGCTATTCTTTTACTTTTGTAGTACTACAGCATGAAAAGAAAATTTATAAATTCTTAAATTTTGTGTTATTTGCAAATGTAACAAATGGAATATGTTTTAAAATGCTATTAAAAACAAATTGTAGTTTTCATTTTGGCTGAAGTTTCTTCGGAACCGAATAACTCCATAGCTATTCTTTTACTTTTGTAATACTACAGCATAAAAAGAAAATTTATAAATTCTTAAATTTTGTGTTATTTGTAAATGTAACAAATGGAATATGTTTTAAAATGCTATTAAAAACAAATTGTAGTTTTCATTTTGGCTGAAGTTTCTTCGGAACCGAATAACTCCATAGCTATTCTTTTACTTTTGTAGTACTACAGCATGAAAAGAAAATTTATAAATTCTTAAATTTTGTGTTATTTGTAAATGTAACAAATGGAATATGTTTTAAAATGCTATTAAAAACAAATTGTAGTTTTCATTTTGGCTGAAGTTTCTTCGGAACCGAATAACTCCATAGCTATTCTTTTACTTTTGTAATACTACAGCATAAAAAGAAAATTTATAAATTCTTAAATTTTGTGTTATTTGCAAATGTAACAAATGGAATATGTTTTAAAATTCTATTAAAAACAAATTGTAGTTTTCATTTTGGCTGAAGTTTCTTCGGAACCGAATAACTCCATAGCTATTCTTTTACTTTTGTAGTACTACAGCATGAAAAGAAAATTTATAAATTCTTAAATTTTGTGTTATTTGCAAATGTAACAAATGGAATATGTTTTAAAATGCTATTAAAAACAAATTGTAGTTTTCATTTTGGCTGAAGTTTCTTCAGAACCGAATAACTCCATAGCTATTCTTTTACTTTTGTAGTACTACAGCATGAAAAGAAAATTTATAAATTCTTAAATTTTGTGTTATTTGCAAATGTAACAAATGGAATATGTTTTAAAATGCTATTAAAAACAAATTGTAGTTTTCATTTTGGCTGAAGTTTCTTCGGAACCGAATAACTCCATAGCTATTCTTTTACTTTTGTTGTACTACAGCATGAAAAGAAAATTTATAAATTCTTAAATTTTGTGTTATTTGCAAATGTAACAAATGGAATATGTTTTAAAATTCTATTAAAAACAAATTGTAGTTTTCATTTTGGCTGAAGTTTCTTCGGAACCGAATAACTCCATAGCTATTCTTTTACTTTTGTAGTACTACAGCATGAAAAGAAAATTTATAAATTCTTAAATTTTGTGTTATTTGCAAATGTAACAAATGGAATATGTTTTAAAATGCTATTAAAAACAAATTGTAGTTTTCATTTTGGCTGAAGTTTCTTCGGAACCGAATAACTCCATAGCTATTCTTTTACTTTTGTTGTACTACAGCATGAAAAGAAAATTTATAAATTCTTAAATTTTGTGTTATTTGCAAATGTAACAAATGGAATATGTTTTAAAATTCTATTAAAAACAAATTGTAGTTTTCATTTTGGCTGAAGTTTCTTCGGAACCGAATAACTCCATAGCTATTCTTTTACTTTTGTAGTACTACAGCATGAAAAGAAAATTTATAAATTCTTAAATTTTGTGTTATTTGCAAATGTAACAAATGGAATATGTTTTAAAATGCTATTAAAAACAAATTGTAGTTTTCATTTTGGCTGAAGTTTCTTCAGAACCGAATAACTCCATAGCTATTCTTTTACTTTTGTAGTACTACAGCATGAAAAGAAAATTTATAAATTCTTAAATTTTGTGTTATTTGCAAATGTAACAAATGGAATATGTTTTAAAATGCTATTAAAAACAAATTGTAGTTTTCATTTTGGCTGAAGTTTCTTCAGAACCGAATAACTCCATAGCTATTCTTTTACTTTTGTAGTACTACAGCATAAAAAGAAAATTTATAAATTCTTAAATTTTGTGTTATTTGTAAATGTAACAAATGGAATATGTTTTAAAATGCTATTAAAAACAAATTGTAGTTTTCATTTTGGCTGAAGTTTCTTCGGAACCGAATAACTCCATAGCTATTCTTTTACTTTTGTTGTACTACAGCATGAAAAGAAAATTTATAAATTCTTAAATTTTGTGTTATTTGCAAATGTAACAAATGGAATATGTTTTAAAATTCTATTAAAAACAAATTGCAGTTTTCATTTTGGCTGAAGTTTCTTCGGAACCGAATAACTCCATAGCTATTCTTTTACTTTTGTAGTACTACAGCATGAAAAGAAAATTTATAAATTCTTAAATTTTGTGTTATTTGCAAATGTAACAAATGGAATATGTTTTAAAATGCTATTAAAAACAAATTGTAGTTTTCATTTTGGCTGAAGTTTCTTCAGAACCGAATAACTCCATAGCTATTCTTTTACTTTTGTAGTACTACAGCATGAAAAGAAAATTTATAAATTCTTAAATTTTGTGTTATTTGCAAATGTAACAAATGGAATATGTTTTAAAATGCTATTAAAAACAAATTGTAGTTTTCATTTTGGCTGAAGTTTCTTCGGAACCGAATAACTCCATAGCTATTCTTTTACTTTTGTTGTACTACAGCATGAAAAGAAAATTTATAAATTCTTAAATTTTGTGTTATTTGCAAATGTAACAAATGGAATATGTTTTAAAATGCTATTAAAAACAAATTGTAGTTTTCATTTTGGCTGAAGTTTCTTCAGAACCGAATAACTCCATAGCTATTCTTTTACTTTTGTAGTACTACAGCATGAAAAGAAAATTTATAAATTCTTAAATTTTGTGTTATTTGCAAATGTAACAAATGGAATATGTTTTAAAATGCTATTAAAAACAAATTGTAGTTTTCATTTTGGCTGAAGTTTCTTCGGAACCGAATAACTCCATAGCTATTCTTTTACTTTTGTAGTACTACAGCATGAAAAGAAAATTTATAAATTCTTAAATTTTGTGTTATTTGTAAATGTAACAAATGGAATATGTTTTAAAATGCTATTAAAAACAAATTGTAGTTTTCATTTTGGCTGAAGTTTCTTCGGAACCGAATAACTCCATAGCTATTCTTTTACTTTTGTTGTACTACAGCATGAAAAGAAAATTTATAAATTCTTAAATTTTGTGTTATTTGCAAATGTAACAAATGGAATATGTTTTAAAATTCTATTAAAAACAAATTGTAGTTTTCATTTTGGCTGAAGTTTCTTCGGAACCGAATAACTCCATAGCTATTCTTTTACTTTTGTAGTACTACAGCATGAAAAGAAAATTTATAAATTCTTAAATTTTGTGTTATTTGCAAATGTAACAAATGGAATATGTTTTAAAATGCTATTAAAAACAAATTGTAGTTTTCATTTTGGCTGAAGTTTCTTCAGAACCGAATAACTCCATAGCTATTCTTTTACTTTTGTAGTACTACAGCATGAAAAGAAAATTTATAAATTCTTAAATTTTGTGTTATTTGCAAATGTAACAAATGGAATATGTTTTAAAATGCTATTAAAAACAAATTGTAGTTTTCATTTTGGCTGAAGTTTCTTCGGAACCGAATAACTCCATAGCTATTCTTTTACTTTTGTAGTACTACAGCATGAAAAGAAAATTTATAAATTCTTAAATTTTGTGTTATTTGCAAATGTAACAAATGGAATATGTTTTAAAATGCTATTAAAAACAAATTGTAGTTTTCATTTTGGCTGAAGTTTCTTCGGAACCGAATAACTCCATAGCTATTCTTTTACTTTTGTAGTACTACAGCATGAAAAGAAAATTTATAAATTCTTAAATTTTGTGTTATTTGCAAATGTAACAAATGGAATATGTTTTAAAATTCTATTAAAAACAAATTGTAGTTTTCATTTTGGCTGAAGTTTCTTCGGAACCGAATAACTCCATAGCTATTCTTTTACTTTTGTAGTACTACAGCATGAAAAGAAAATTTATAAATTCTTAAATTTTGTGTTATTTGCAAATGTAACAAATGGAATATGTTTTAAAATGCTATTAAAAACAAATTGTAGTTTTCATTTTGGCTGAAGTTTCTTCGGAACCGAATAACTCCATAGCTATTCTTTTACTTTTGTAGTACTACAGCATGAAAAGAAAATTTATAAATTCTTAAATTTTGTGTTATTTGCAAATGTAACAAATGGAATATGTTTTAAAATTCTATTAAAAACAAATTGTAGTTTTCATTTTGGCTGAAGTTTCTTCGGAACCGAATAACTCCATAGCTATTCTTTTACTTTTGTAATACTACAGCATAAAAAGAAAATTTATAAATTCTTAAATTTTGTGTTATTTGTAAATGTAACAAATGGAATATGTTTTAAAATTCTATTAAAAACAAATTGTAGTTTTCATTTTGGCTGAAGTTTCTTCGGAACCGAATAACTCCATAGCTATTCTTTTACTTTTGTAGTACTACAGCATGAAAAGAAAATTTATAAATTCTTAAATTTTGTGTTATTTGTAAATGTAACAAATGGAATATGTTTTAAAATGCTATTAAAAACAAATTGTAGTTTTCATTTTGGCTGAAGTTTCTTCGGAACCGAATAACTCCATAGCTATTCTTTTACTTTTGTAATACTACAGCATAAAAAGAAAATTTATAAATTCTTAAATTTTGTGTTATTTGTAAATGTAACAAATGGAATATGTTTTAAAATGCTATTAAAAACAAATTGTAGTTTTCATTTTGGCTGAAGTTTCTTCGGAACCGAATAACTCCATAGCTATTCTTTTACTTTTGTAGTACTACAGCATGAAAAGAAAATTTATAAATTCTTAAATTTTGTGTTATTTGTAAATGTAACAAATGGAATATGTTTTAAAATGCTATTAAAAACAAATTGTAGTTTTCATTTTGGCTGAAGTTTCTTCGGAACCGAATAACTCCATAGCTATTCTTTTACTTTTGTAATACTACAGCATAAAAAGAAAATTTATAAATTCTTAAATTTTGTGTTATTTGCAAATGTAACAAATGGAATATGTTTTAAAATGCTATTAAAAACAAATTGTAGTTTTCATTTTGGCTGAAGTTTCTTCGGAACCGAATAACTCCATAGCTATTCTTTTACTTTTGTAGTACTACAGCATGAAAAGAAAATTTATAAATTCTTAAATTTTGTGTTATTTGCAAATGTAACAAATGGAATATGTTTTAAAATTCTATTAAAAACAAATTGTAGTTTTCATTTTGGCTGAAGTTTCTTCGGAACCGAATAACTCCATAGCTATTCTTTTACTTTTGTAGTACTACAGCATGAAAAGAAAATTTATAAATTCTTAAATTTTGTGTTATTTGCAAATGTAACAAATGGAATATGTTTTAAAATGCTATTAAAAACAAATTGTAGTTTTCATTTTGGCTGAAGTTTCTTCAGAACCGAATAACTCCATAGCTATTCTTTTACTTTTGTAGTACTACAGCATGAAAAGAAAATTTATAAATTCTTAAATTTTGTGTTATTTGCAAATGTAACAAATGGAATATGTTTTAAAATGCTATTAAAAACAAATTGTAGTTTTCATTTTGGCTGAAGTTTCTTCGGAACCGAATAACTCCATAGCTATTCTTTTACTTTTGTTGTACTACAGCATGAAAAGAAAATTTATAAATTCTTAAATTTTGTGTTATTTGCAAATGTAACAAATGGAATATGTTTTAAAATTCTATTAAAAACAAATTGTAGTTTTCATTTTGGCTGAAGTTTCTTCGGAACCGAATAACTCCATAGCTATTCTTTTACTTTTGTAGTACTACAGCATGAAAAGAAAATTTATAAATTCTTAAATTTTGTGTTATTTGCAAATGTAACAAATGGAATATGTTTTAAAATGCTATTAAAAACAAATTGTAGTTTTCATTTTGGCTGAAGTTTCTTCAGAACCGAATAACTCCATAGCTATTCTTTTACTTTTGTAGTACTACAGCATGAAAAGAAAATTTATAAATTCTTAAATTTTGTGTTATTTGTAAATGTAACAAATGGAATATGTTTTAAAATGCTATTAAAAACAAATTGTAGTTTTCATTTTGGCTGAAGTTTCTTCGGAACCGAATAACTCCATAGCTATTCTTTTACTTTTGTTGTACTACAGCATGAAAAGAAAATTTATAAATTCTTAAATTTTGTGTTATTTGCAAATGTAACAAATGGAATATGTTTTAAAATTCTATTAAAAACAAATTGTAGTTTTCATTTTGGCTGAAGTTTCTTCGGAACCGAATAACTCCATAGCTATTCTTTTACTTTTGTAGTACTACAGCATGAAAAGAAAATTTATAAATTCTTAAATTTTGTGTTATTTGTAAATGTAACAAATGGAATATGTTTTAAAATGCTATTAAAAACAAATTGTAGTTTTCATTTTGGCTGAAGTTTCTTCGGAACCGAATAACTCCATAGCTATTCTTTTACTTTTGTAATACTACAGCATAAAAAGAAAATTTATAAATTCTTAAATTTTGTGTTATTTGTAAATGTAACAAATGGAATATGTTTTAAAATGCTATTAAAAACAAATTGTAGTTTTCATTTTGGCTGAAGTTTCTTCGGAACCGAATAACTCCATAGCTATTCTTTTACTTTTGTTGTACTACAGCATGAAAAGAAAATTTATAAATTCTTAAATTTTGTGTTATTTGCAAATGTAACAAATGGAATATGTTTTAAAATTCTATTAAAAACAAATTGTAGTTTTCATTTTGGCTGAAGTTTCTTCGGAACCGAATAACTCCATAGCTATTCTTTTACTTTTGTAGTACTACAGCATGAAAAGAAAATTTATAAATTCTTAAATTTTGTGTTATTTGCAAATGTAACAAATGGAATATGTTTTAAAATGCTATTAAAAACAAATTGTAGTTTTCATTTTGGCTGAAGTTTCTTCAGAACCGAATAACTCCATAGCTATTCTTTTACTTTTGTAGTACTACAGCATGAAAAGAAAATTTATAAATTCTTAAATTTTGTGTTATTTGCAAATGTAACAAATGGAATATGTTTTAAAATGCTATTAAAAACAAATTGTAGTTTTCATTTTGGCTGAAGTTTCTTCGGAACCGAATAACTCCATAGCTATTCTTTTACTTTTGTAGTACTACAGCATGAAAAGAAAATTTATAAATTCTTAAATTTTGTGTTATTTGCAAATGTAACAAATGGAATATGTTTTAAAATTCTATTAAAAACAAATTGTAGTTTTCATTTTGGCTGAAGTTTCTTCGGAACCGAATAACTCCATAGCTATTCTTTTACTTTTGTAATACTACAGCATAAAAAGAAAATTTATAAATTCTTAAATTTTGTGTTATTTGTAAATGTAACAAATGGAATATGTTTTAAAATGCTATTAAAAACAAATTGTAGTTTTCATTTTGGCTGAAGTTTCTTCGGAACCGAATAACTCCATAGCTATTCTTTTACTTTTGTAGTACTACAGCATGAAAAGAAAATTTATAAATTCTTAAATTTTGTGTTATTTGCAAATGTAACAAATGGAATATGTTTTAAAATGCTATTAAAAACAAATTGCAGTTTTCATTTTGGCTGAAGTTTCTTCGGAACCGAATAACTCCATAGCTATTCTTTTACTTTTGTAGTACTACAGCATGAAAAGAAAATTTATAAATTCTTAAATTTTGTGTTATTTGCAAATGTAACAAATGGAATATGTTTTAAAATGCTATTAAAAACAAATTGTAGTTTTCATTTTGGCTGAAGTTTCTTCGGAACCGAATAACTCCATAGCTATTCTTTTACTTTTGTTGTACTACAGCATGAAAAGAAAATTTATAAATTCTTAAATTTTGTGTTATTTGCAAATGTAACAAATGGAATATGTTTTAAAATGCTATTAAAAACAAATTGTAGTTTTCATTTTGGCTGAAGTTTCTTCGGAACCGAATAACTCCATAGCTATTCTTTTACTTTTGTTGTACTACAGCATGAAAAGAAAATTTATAAATTCTTAAATTTTGTGTTATTTGCAAATGTAACAAATGGAATATGTTTTAAAATGCTATTAAAAACAAATTGTAGTTTTCATTTTGGCTGAAGTTTCTTCAGAACCGAATAACTCCATAGCTATTCTTTTACTTTTGTAGTACTACAGCATGAAAAGAAAATTTATAAATTCTTAAATTTTGTGTTATTTGCAAATGTAACAAATGGAATATGTTTTAAAATGCTATTAAAAACAAATTGTAGTTTTCATTTTGGCTGAAGTTTCTTCGGAACCGAATAACTCCATAGCTATTCTTTTACTTTTGTAGTACTACAGCATGAAAAGAAAATTTATAAATTCTTAAATTTTGTGTTATTTGCAAATGTAACAAATGGAATATGTTTTAAAATTCTATTAAAAACAAATTGTAGTTTTCATTTTGGCTGAAGTTTCTTCGGAACCGAATAACTCCATAGCTATTCTTTTACTTTTGTAATACTACAGCATAAAAAGAAAATTTATAAATTCTTAAATTTTGTGTTATTTGTAAATGTAACAAATGGAATATGTTTTAAAATGCTATTAAAAACAAATTGTAGTTTTCATTTTGGCTGAAGTTTCTTCGGAACCGAATAACTCCATAGCTATTCTTTTACTTTTGTTGTACTACAGCATGAAAAGAAAATTTATAAATTCTTAAATTTTGTGTTATTTGCAAATGTAACAAATGGAATATGTTTTAAAATTCTATTAAAAACAAATTGTAGTTTTCATTTTGGCTGAAGTTTCTTCGGAACCGAATAACTCCATAGCTATTCTTTTACTTTTGTAATACTACAGCATAAAAAGAAAATTTATAAATTCTTAAATTTTGTGTTATTTGTAAATGTAACAAATGGAATATGTTTTAAAATGCTATTAAAAACAAATTGTAGTTTTCATTTTGGCTGAAGTTTCTTCGGAACCGAATAACTCCATAGCTATTCTTTTACTTTTGTTGTACTACAGCATGAAAAGAAAATTTATAAATTCTTAAATTTTGTGTTATTTGCAAATGTAACAAATGGAATATGTTTTAAAATTCTATTAAAAACAAATTGTAGTTTTCATTTTGGCTGAAGTTTCTTCGGAACCGAATAACTCCATAGCTATTCTTTTACTTTTGTAGTACTACAGCATGAAAAGAAAATTTATAAATTCTTAAATTTTGTGTTATTTGTAAATGTAACAAATGGAATATGTTTTAAAATGCTATTAAAAACAAATTGTAGTTTTCATTTTGGCTGAAGTTTCTTCGGAACCGAATAACTCCATAGCTATTCTTTTACTTTTGTAGTACTACAGCATGAAAAGAAAATTTATAAATTCTTAAATTTTGTGTTATTTGTAAATGTAACAAATGGAATATGTTTTAAAATGCTATTAAAAACAAATTGCAGTTTTCATTTTGGCTGAAGTTTCTTCGGAACCGAATAACTCCATAGCTATTCTTTTACTTTTGTAGCATGAAAAAATTGTTACAGTATACCTTTGATGGAAAAATCGATAAAAATTTGCCCAAATAAATAGTTTATTATTAATTTTTACAAATAAACATAATATTAAAACTACAATAATTACCATTTTTTACAACATAATAATATTTAAAGGGATATTTTATTTATCCAAAATTACAGCATTCATTTGATTTAAATTTTTTTCAAGCAGTTACAACAATTCCATATTTTTCAATAAATTTATCGACATTTTTCATTGCAACTTCTTTAACCTTATTTTCAACTTGATGGGCTCGTTTCTTTAAAGATTTTCCAATTTTCTTAAATCCTCTTTTAATATTTTTCCATCCATGTTGATATTTAATATCCGTTTTTGTACTATTTTTAAAAAGTGAAAGTTCTTTTAATTCTTCAATGACCTTTTCAAAGGGTTCTTTTTCATCGAAAGGATTTTTAGCGAACATTAAATGAAGGGAAGCCCGGCGGATACTTTCTGGAATTGTTTCATTGTCACTACTTTCACCCATGGGAAGGGGGAAGGTTGAAGGATTCTGAGCATATGCTTCTTTGAGGATTCTTCCAATTAAATGTGCTCGAGTTGCTTCCGGGAGATTTTTCTTTCGGATAATTATCAAAATTTGATCATACATTTCTGGGGTTAAATAATCTCGAAGGGAATCAATGTTCTGAAAAATTTAGTTAATTTATAATGAATTGCTCAAGGATATATGAAATTGAATTTTTGGATTTGATATATCGGATATATGAAGTCTTTTTTGTGGATTCGATATAACTACATATTCCTTCAAGACCGGATATATGAAATCTAATTTTTCAAATTCACTTTTTAGGATATATGAAATCCAACATATCAATCGACACCCTTTAAAGTTTCTCAAAACTTACAAAATAACCATTAAATTGAAGCAAAACAGAAACTTGAAATTCTACCGCTTCTGGGACTTCTGGAAATTCTGGAGCCTGTGGTAAAAGCTTTAATAAATCTTGTGGAAGGGAAGTAATAATTTCATCTAAGGCTTCAAGCTTAGCTTCAAATGGCAGAGATTTATTGTAATAAACATCGTGAAGATGTTTTTGGACATCAGCAGGAAGTTGGCGAAAAATTTTAGGTAATGGCATTTTTTTGAGTACCTCTTTTGGAAGGGTCATAAAGAGGTCATCCAATTCTTTAAATTTATCCAAAGCAATCATATGTCGTTTATTATGTATCTCCAAAAGCTTTTTATAGGCTTCTGGTGGCATCACTGCTCCATATTCGCTTAAAGGTGCTTTTGATTCAGAACCATCAAAAAGTAAATCTGGAATATCGAGATCTCCTGCCACGAAAGTTGCACCAGCAACAAAAATTACAATAACAGTAATAGAAAAATGATGAAAATTCATGGTTTCTTAAAAATCTTATGGAATATCCTCTCCCTTTTATATATGCATAAAATTTATGCAGCTGACAAATACAAATTCCTCAGATCATTTCAGCAACAGCTGCATCAACAGCAAAAAAAGAAGTATGAAATCCTTGTCCATTTTTGACTCTCTTTTTTTGATGTAAAAAATTTCTTAAGCTTTTGACCATCGATAAATTTTTTTCAATTTTTTAAAATGTAAATAAACACACAGTTTTAAAAAAAATATCGAATAAAATTATATTTTTATTTTTTATTATTTTGTAACAAAAATAATCTCTGAATAATTTTTTCATCTGAGATCCGTTAATGCAAAAAAAAAAGATGAAAGAAAAATAAATAATAAATAAAGCTTTTTTTTTAAAAAAAAATATGAATTTTTTAAAATTAATAACTAATTAAAATTTTTATCTTCTGGTTTTGTAATTTTTGTGTCATCATCAAGCCCGGACCCAAAGAAGCCACCCTTGAGAAGTTGAGTGATTGGATTTTGTTCACCTGCCCCAGGGATGGAAGTTTTATTGAAGATTGCACCAATCCAATCAACTTGATCAATCTTTCCTGAAAGTATTGTTCCAAGAAGATTTTCTGCTGGATTCGGGGCTTCCGTTGACGGAGGTGCAGCAGAAACAAATTCATCAGGTTTTCGAATAAATTCAGAACTTTCATCTTCATCCTGGAATTTTTGAAAGAGGGATTAATAATAGTTTTCTGGGGGAAAAATCTGTTGGATCTTATATATCCATATTTTTGGGATATCATATATCCATTTAATATGGTAAAAGGTTAAAAGATTAAAAGCTTCCAACAACAATAGTATTTGTTTAATTTCGAAGTTATTTTATTGATGCGATCAGATTTCAAATATCTTTTATTTTTGGATATCGTAAAAAAATATCGTAAAAGATTAAAACTCCAAAAAGCTTTAGATATAATTAATTTTAGGTTTTTTATAGACATGATCAAATCTTGTATATCGATATTTTGGTAAAAAATCATATATCGGTAAGGATATAAAAACAAACCTTTAAAATTGGTGTTCCTTTTATCTGTCTCATATCATAAATTGTTCGATCTTTTTGATCCACGACTAACAACGGCTTTATCGTTGGAGGAGGTGGAGTCGATGGAGTAAAAGCAGAAAATAATTTGTTGAAAGAAAATAATGAATTTGGTACTAAAAATTATATTAACAAAACCATTGTTTGAATTCAAACTTACACGGCATTGAATCCACAACATTTGCAACATCATTTTTTGATCTTTTTTCATTTTCTTCCGTTTTTGGATCAGTGGTAAAAAACATTCCTAATCCAGATTTTTTAATGTTTCCTAAAAAATCTTTTGCAACACTTCCACTTCCAATTCCAGCATTATTATTGTCAAAATTATTATTGTTGTTGGAATTTTCATTTTGAGTTTCGGGAGAAAAAGTATAAAAGCCAGCATTAAATTTATTTGAATTTTCTGAAACTTGATTCATTGGAGATAATTTTGACATTTTTTCTGCAATTTCTGGAATTGTCGTTGCAAGACGACTCATAAAATCTGTTACACCATTTGTTTGAGGGGACGGAGATTGGGGCTGGGGAGGGGTGATTAAAATGGGGGTTGGAGGTTCAGAAGGAAAAAAGGATCCCCCAAATCCTGATGCTGCAATTTGTGGACGTGATTGGATATGTGGGGGTTGAGGATGTGGATAAAAGGGATCTTCAATAAATTGATGTTGTTGTTGTTGTTGTGGGGGTGGTAATTCCATTGCATCAGGGCGATATCGGGGTGATGCAAGCATTCGCATAGGTCTTCGTTGAACAAGTAATGGCAGATGTTGTGGGGGAGAAGAAATTGGAACAGGCTGATAATCATTATAATCAAATCTATTCCCCTATAATAATATATCCGAGATATAAAAAGAAACGGATATTGAAGAAAAAGAGAGAAACAAAAATGATTGATTGAAAAAATTATAAATAACTTTTGATCATTTATATTTTTCGTTCAATATTTTGATGCACAAAAAATATTACTATTTTTAGAAACAAAAATAAGCCTAAAATTGATTATTAAAAAAGGGAATACAGTATCCCTTCATTTAATCAAATACAGTAATTTGTAACTAAGTATTTTTAAAAAAAATTGAAATTCGATGAAACAAAATTAATAATATTTACTTACCCATGTTTGACTTGTTATTCCATGAAATATCGTAAATATTACAATAATTAGCTTCATTTGGGATATCTGAAATCTTCTTTTTTTTAAAAAACCTTTTTATTTTAACAGTTTTAAATAAATAAATTTTTATAAAAAAACAACTCCAAATTTTCAAAGCCTTTTAAACTAAGAAAAAAAAGTGAAAGGGGGGGGGGGGGGGGGGGGGGGGGAAATCATGCATAAAAAGACTTTTTTGGCTTTTTATTCTACTTTTCTAAATAAATCCGTTTCAAAATCAAAGTATTACAATCAAAAAAAAAGTCAAACTAAAACTATATTTTTTCTTTTCCTAAAAAATACAAAAATTGGAGGAGGGATATATATGGGATAAAGGAAAAAAAAGAAGTTAGTTGATCGAAGAAAGAAAAAAGGAGTAGAAGAAGAAGGGCCCGTTCATTTTTATCCCCCCCCCCCCCCACCTTTTTTTTCTTCTTCTTTTTGCAAAAACCGATTTAAGAAGCGGATCGTTGTCGCCAGCAACAAAAACTTCGACGACGATTTTGTGTTTTCGCGCAGAAAAAAAAATTGAATAAAACCTTTTTTTTCAGATTTTAAACCAGTTTTGCCGAAACTTCTTTTTTTTTAAATGTTCATGTTTTTGGAAAAAAATATTTTTTTATTTGTGACGTCAAATTTGGACACGCTTTTTCTTCTCTGCTTTTTTTTGATGAGGTCGAATAAGCTTTTCTTCTTTTGTATGAATCATTCATTCATTTAAATATACCAGATTTTATCAGAAACCGATCAGTTTTTTTGTAATTTGAAACAAAAAAAATATGAATCATGGCCAAAAAATTTAGAGATTTTAAAAATTTTAATTACAAGTAAAAAAAGTAGTTTTGGGTGGTTTTTTTTCTTTTGCCGCCGCCAACACGAAGCGGCAAAAGATCAAGGAAATTCCTCAATTTCGGGGGGGGGGGGGGGCACAGATCCCGAACCCCCCCCCCCCCCCCCCCCCCTTAAATACGGCCTTGCTGGGTAGTGTAAGTCAATCCGATCCGATCGAATTTTCAAATCCGTTGATTCGATCCGTAAAGAATTATGATCCGTCATTTTTTTTTATCAGTTTTTCTTATTTTTTTATACTTTTTCTTTTTATTTCTATGTTTTGATAAAAATATTTTTATATTTCAGAAACCGTAAAATGAGGTTTCAAAAATGTCAAAAGGTAGCTTTTATTTATAATTTTTTAATATCCAATATTTTGCTGCAATAGGAAATATGATGAAAATCCCTTTCAATGAATGAACATTTGATTTTTTTGATATAAGATTATTTATTAAAAATATGTTATGTCTGCAATGTGCGAACATATAAATGCCTCAAAAATGAATTTTTTTGTTGTTACCTTTTTTTGCACACAATCCGACGGATTCATCCGTTAATCCGATCCGTTAAAATTCCCTATAAATCCGTAAAATATCGGATTGATCCATAATCCGATATTTTGGATTTCGGATCAGATTGACGTACACTACCACACACCTTTTTAAATTCACAGTAAAAACTCAACATTTTTATGCAAATTTTGAACGAAAAATGCAAGGGGGGTTAACTAAAGAAATGCCAAAAAAAACTTTTTTTTTCAAAATACAGATTCATTAAAATTAAAATCAAAACACTTGTTACTATCAAATAATATTGCAAGTTGTAACCCTTTTTCACTTTATAAAAATCAAAAAAATTAAAGAAAAACACAAAAATTAAAAAGTATGAGATTTATGAACAGAAAAATTTGAAAGAACAGTAATTAAAAATTCTTTTTCAAGCAATTCCATATTTGGCACAAATTCTTTCTTTGAAAAACAAATTGTCAGAAAATCCAAGCATTGATTTTGAAGTTTCGATGCATTTACAGCAGCTGCACAGTTTGCAATTTCACAAACATTTTTTAAAATAATTTTATCAGTCAAATAATTTTCAAGGTTATTCTAAAAGATTATTTTATAAAAATTTTTAAGTTTTTAAGATGTTACCTGAATAGTTGCCATATTATATTTATCTGCAAATTGGAGAAGCAAAATAGCTTCTTCAACGGAAATATCAGGAGCAAGATCACGGTTATAACAAAGTTTTACAGCTTTTTCAACAATTTCAAACGAAAAATCAGAGATTTCGAGTTTATTTTCGATTGCTTCTTTCATTGGAGGTTGAAACATTGCTGCAAAAACTGGAGAATGAACAGCAACAACGCATTTATGAACCTAAAAAAATGTTAACAAATGAACGTTATACATATATAGTTGTAATATATACAAATTAAAAAACTTACTTTGATTTCTTCTCCATCGACTACAATTGTGAAATCTTGAAAACCGATTTTCCATAATTCACCAGAATTCATAAAGGATTCCCATTTTGTTTCAGCCTTTTCAACTTTTAAAGTTCCTTCAACTTTGACAGTAAATTTTCCATCAACAATAAATTTTTTGTTTGGATCAAAAAGTTCATCTACAGTACAACAAGTAGGACCACGTCCAATATCTTTATTAAAAATATAATCTTTTTTAAAACTCAAATTTGCAGTTTTAATTGAAAATGTGCATTCTGCTTCAACTTTCTTTTCATTTCCAAGTTTCAAACATAAAAAAATCCATGTTTTTCCACGATCTTCCTCAGTAAGACCATTGGGATAAATTCGAAGATAATATTTAACACCTGAAGAATTGATAGCAAAAAATTTATCACTTTCTAAATATCCATTTTCGGTTGAATCTTTTAAAGCTTTTAAACGTTCTTCTGAAACAGTATACTCAAGAGCAAACGGATATTCAAGCATCTGAAAAATAAAAATAATTAAATCAGTTATCAAATAATCAATATCTAATTTAAAAGACAAAACTTAAAAACTTACAATTTTAGAAGAATTCAAAGACATTCTTTCTTAAAAATCACGGTGTGTCGAACGCAAAGAAAACTGTCCAATGAGTAGTGATCGGATCAGGGCTGGACGAAACTGAGATTTGCAAAACGAAACGAAACGAAACAAAAACTTAGTTTCGCTGGCGCGAAACGAAACGAAACCAAAAAAAGTGCGAAACTTTCGCCAAAACGAAACGAAACGAAAGTTTTAAATTTTTTTAATTAATAATGTTTAAAAAAATCAACAAAACAAAAACAATTTTTGATAGTCATAATTAGGTAGCTTCCGAAAAAGCGCCAAAATTGAACTCAAAATGCAAGTATTATTTTATTTTCGACTTTATTGCCGCTCATTTTTCTCTATAAGTTTTGAGTTTTTACATCATTCTTAGCACATCGTTTTCACGAAACTTTTACGCTTTGTTTCGCAAAACACGAAACGAAACGAAACTTTCGTCCAGCCCTGGATCGGATCCCGTCCCGTTCCCGTCGGGATACCCGACGGGAACGGGAACGGCACTATAAGTTATTCGTTTACTGACACTTTGCCAAGCGTGTTTAACATTTAACAGATCATCATTGTTGCAATCCTGTAAAAGTCAGCTGAATTGAACCAGTGTTGAAGCTCAGAATCTAAAGAGCCGCCATTTCAAGATTTTCAAATGAAGTATTATTAGCAGAAATATATATATATATTATTGGTTTTTTAAATATTGTTGGGTAAAATGTCTTTAAAATTCTTCTGTGATTATAAACAAAACATTACGCTTTATTCTTAACAGTGTAAATCTACATCAAAGTGTTTTTGGAGCCTCTATTATCGTCTGTTAAGCGTTATTGACGTTTAGAAATGTTATATTGTTTGTATTTTTCACGGAAAATAGATAAGAAAGCTTTGATGTTTGTTTACTGTAAAGCAGGTTTTTTTGCAAGAACATAGTTCGAATCGTACTTCTGGTGACCAAAATAACTTTTTATGCATTCAAATTGGATTTTTTAAATGTTTTCTATTATGGTAACGGAATAAAAAGATACAAAAACGCATTCAAATAAAGTTAGAACAAAATTGTTGAACATGTTTTTCAAATATTTTACGAAACAAACAAAAAAATTTCAAAAAAAATATTTTTGATTACTGTATTTTGGTACTGTAACCCTAATTACTATCAAAGTATATTAAAAATATTTCAAAGATTGGCCAATAAATGTTACTGTACTTTAAAAATATAAAGCAAGAAACGGCATTTTCAGATATTGTAAAACTTAAAGTTAGTTTATTAACAATAATAATAATAATTAACAAATATAATTTTGCAAAAATAATTAATATAAATTGTCGTTGCTTTTTTTAGGGAAGATAAAATTAAGACGAATATATTGCACAAAAGAAATAATGGGAGTTTTATCTCAAAAAAATGAATTTTTGATTTGGGATAAAATGATAACAATGAAAAATATTATTGTTTAAGTGTGAGGACCACGAATTTTGGAAAAAAGCACCGACCGGATGGATAGTTTGGGATATTTATTTATATATATATATTTAATATTTCATTAAAGATTTCGAGAAAGTTTAACTCCTTCATCAGATGATAACGTATCATTTGAGCCCTGAAAATATAAAATTATTACAAATAAGGTTACTGTAGAAAAAAAGCTTACACAACCGAAACCAGATTCTGCAGATGAAGCAGCACAAAGTGGAGTTCGAGAAGGTGAAATTGGCATTGATAGTTTTGTAAAATATCGATACAATGTCCAAATTCCAAATGCAATTGGTAAAGATGTAAATATTAAAAAGATTAAAGTTGCAAAAATTGTTGCAGAAAATCCAAAGATTACAATTTTTTTTGATAGCAAATTTTCTTCAGTTGTCGTTTGATCATTTGAAGCATCAGATTTAGATGGAATTGAAGAATCTGGAATAATACAAGTCATTTCAATCGGATATCGGCATTCCGGTTTTGCTTGATTTCGTAATGCTGATCTTGTACATTGACACATTCGTTCTTCACATTGTAGCAGCTCTGCTTTATCCTTGCTTTGACATGTCTCAAATTCAACAACACAATAATTAAGTTCTAAAAAGATTATTTAATTTCGACTTATTTGTGCAAAATAATAGACAAACCAGATGAAAAGCATTCTTCTTCTGTAGCATCTAATCTTTTTGGTGAAATTGTTGTATTTATAGTTGTTGTTGTTGTAGTTGTCGTAGATGTTGTTGTTGTTGATGATGGAGTTGTTGATGTTAGTGATTCAATAAGTGTTAAATTAGAATTAATAATTTCAGCAGATTTTTCTTTTGCATTTGCATGTGCAATTCCACCAAGCAATCGAACAATAAAACAAAATCCTTCCAAAGCTGCTCCACATTGGGGATTTTTTGACAGTTTTGCTTGTTCTTCCAAGCATTGACAAAATGGATCATCACATTCTGCTTGAGATTTGTCAAGAATATAACCTAGAAATGTAAACTTTAAAATAAATATACCGTATCAAAAATATATAACAATTGTAATTATAACTTACATTTGTCATGTACAACACAACAACTGTTAATTGCCCCTGAAAAAATAAAAATATATTATTATTATTAAAGGTTTAAAAGTTAAAGCAATCCATCATTTTTCCCCCGCTATGTCACATGTGCCATACTACCGTAATCTGTCTCTTTGTTTTACTTCCTATTTCCGGTAACAATGCTTTTTGTCAACAAAAAATAAGAAAAAAAAGTTTGTTGAAAATATTCAAAAATAAGCGTTCAAAAAATGCTTTAAATAAAAACGCAAAAATTCAAAAACATAAAATTTTTAAAATATTTTTGCGTTCAAGTCATCACAAAATTTTTTGATCAAACAGATTCAAAAATTACAGCAAGTAAGTTTCAGCGGTTCTTGTGAAAATAAGATGCGCATTAAAAAATAACTTACATGAAACATCTTGACAAGATTCATTTGTCCGTTGATATGCTAATCCTCGATCCCATTGAGTTGCACCACATACCTAAAAAAACACAAAAGTAAATATGTATAAAAAACTTTGGGAAAACAAGTATAAACAATTAATTACCCATTGATCTTCTGGTACCATTCCATCTTTCAAATAATTTTCGAAGGAGGAGGACGCCGTCGTTGTTGCGGATGTTAAAGTTACAAAAAGTATTATTAAATATATACAAAATCTTCCATTACTACTTTTTAATATTCTTTTATTTAATTCACCAAAGTACATTCGTTCCAATGAATCAAAGAAAACCTAAAAAAATTAGAATAAATTTAAAAAATGATAAAAGCAAAAATAATAAACTTTCTTTTTTGGTTAAAAAAAACAACGACGGCGAAAAACAAAAGTGTGAAACAAGAAAAAAGAGTTGGATTTTTGTTTCGCGATTTTTGAAATCTTTATTCTCCGCGGTGCAAAATTTTTAAAATTTAAATATTAAAAATGTAAATCAGTAAAATTTGCTTGCATCCCAAATGGTCATCAGCAATGATAAATAAAATACAACCTTTTTGGGATCGGATTTTACTGAAATGAAATAATTCAAAAGATTTTAAAAAACGCTTTTCCCAAAAATTTTTTGTTTAAAAATTGATAAAATACTTTTTTTTTATATCAGCTTTAAAATCTTACATGTAGAAACTGAAAAATGTTTGTTTTTAAAATGATTTCCGAAATGAAACAAAAAATTGCAATTTAATTTAATGCTACAGTATTTTTTTTATTGATAAGGAATTGTTTATCATTGAATGAAAGCAATATTGAAATTACGGTAGTTTACCAAAATATTCAAAATATACCAAAAAAAGAAATAAATTATCACAGTTACCGTATACATAAAATAGTAGATGGAAAAAAGGTGTGAGGTCACTTACCATAATCTTTATATTTATTGGCGAAAATCCAAAGTTTTGAGGCACTAATTATTAAGAGAGAGATATATCCTTGCAAACCCGAATTGTGCAAAACGGCTGCTACTCAAATAAGCGTCTAAAAAATAGTAGAGTATTAAATTTCATAGAAGCAAAAAAAAGGTAGGTATTTATGTTCTTAATTTTTTTCAGAAAAAATTCCATCTCCACGTGTGGCACATTTTTTTCTTCAAAAATGACGTAACAAAAAAAGAAAAATAAATGGGAGGTATGAAAAAATGGCAAAAAAAACAGCGAAAAAAACTTTTTTGTTATGATCACTTTTAAGAAAAAAGTTGAAAACTTTAATAAAAAAAAAGGTTTGAAATACTTTTGTCATTTTTTTTTCTTCTTTTTTTATTGGGAAAGAAAGTAGCACGCGATAGACGATGCCGCCGCCGACGACAACGACGACGACGAAGGTGACCCACGTACGTCAAAAAAAAAAAATGCCTTTAAGCATAAATAAAAAAAAGTGTGTTAAAAAAGTGATGATCCCTGATAATAATAATATCCGGAAAAAAAAGCAAAAAAAAAGTTAAATATTTTTGTTTTTTTTGACGCTCAAAAAAGAAATAACAATCACATTTTTTTTGTTACAACAAATTTTTGTTGTGACAAAAAATAATAATACAATTTTTATTATAAAAAAAGTAATTTTTTGCAAAGATCAAAAAAGGCTTGATCATTCTTCGAAACTTTTGCTGCTGTTTCTGATTTCAAACATGGCATTTTTCAGAAGTTTGTCAAATTTGGTGCAGGGTGATACAATAGAATTCTTTTTGCTCCGAAACATTCATTAGGAATTTTTGATTGGGATTTTAAAATTAAAACTTTCAGTTTTAACAATTTTTTACTCTCTTTTGTTTAAAATACCTGATTTAATCAAATCACAGTTTCTACAGTACACAAAATTAACCCCCCTTTTTAAGGACTTTCGTCTTTAAATACTCAAAAAAAAATCAAATTTTATTATTAAGATGTTTGAGGTTCAGAATAAAAAACATATTTATTTTGAAAAAATGCCTTCCAAACTTTTCTTCCTCCTCTTTTTCATCTTTGTTAGGATTTCAATTGCAAATTATTTTTTTAGTTTTCAATGACAGACTCCTTTTTTCCTTCAAAATTCGCAAACAATTGAAAAAAAAGAGTTGTTTTAGTGTTGCAATATTATTTTTTTTCGAATCAAAAAAATGAAAGAATTTCGAGACATTCGACCTTTATTTTTTGAGACATTGCATTCAATGGGGTACTCTTGTTTTTCTCAATTGAGGTTTATTGTGAATTGCCGTCGTCGTCTCTCTTAATAGACTAAAAAAAACTTGTCAAATTCCATCAAATATTATTTGCAAAAAAAAAAGTCCAAGTGGCGCCACTTTTTGTCTTCCATCTTTCGATCATCATCTTATAGATATTTATTATTATTTCCAGCCATTTTGATCTCAAGTGAAAGATCTTTTTCTTTTCTTTTGCTTAGATCAAACCTTCTCTGCCACCAATCAACCACAAAACTTTTGTTGTCCTTTTTTTTTCAACATAAAATCCGGTTGACATTTTTTTTCTATTTCCGTTTTTTAAAAAAAAAAATAATAACAATCAAAAACAAATTTTTTAAAGCTCTCTTTTTTAAATAACAAAAATTTTTCAATGTGAATAAATAATCAGATAATACAAAGATACAAAACACAAATTTAATTATTGAGAGAAGTAAAAAATGTGTTCCACCATCGAATCATAGCAGAATCATTGGTATTTGCATCAAAGCAACCAGAAGAATGAAGATAATACAAAAATCTTAAAAAAATTATAATAAATAAATAAATAATTTTACAGTAATAATAAAAGCATACTCTTTCCAAACTGGATCTTTGATAAGTAACCGAGCATCACCAACAACAATCAACATATGTTTTGCTCTTGTAACAGCAGTATTAAATCTCTAAATTTTTTAAGAAGATTACTGCAAAAATGAAACAACAAAAAGAAGAAACATACTCGATACTCTTGTAAAAATCCAACTGAAACAGTTCTAACTGTTGTCATAATAATTACACGACGTTCGGACCCTTGAAAGCGTTCAACAGTATCAACGGTCATGCCACGGTATTTTTGAAATTGAGATTGCATTCGACGAACCTAAAATTGAACTAAATATATTTTTTTAATACAAAAAAACAAAAAACATACGCTTTCTCGATATGGACATACAACACCGATATCAGCAGGATTTAAATCATGTTCATTTAAACATCTTTTAACATATTGATCAACAACACTCATTTCTTCAGGATTATAAAATGATGGGGCAGTATCAATTTCTTTACCGTAAACACAAATAAATCGAACAGGAATTTTCTAGAATTTTAAAAATAAAAATTCAGCATTTCTTTGTAAAAAAAACTAACGCTATTATTCAAGATTGGAGAATAACAAAGTGAATCATGATCCTTTGGACGAGTAAATCGTAAAGTATTATTGTAAAACATATGAGAGATCATATCAACAAGATATTCGTGACTTCGATGATTATTTCGTAATTGAACCATTAAACGTCTAAAATTATCCATGCATAAATTTTTGACAGCCTATAAAAAATGTGACAAAACATACTCATCAGTTCTATATGCTCCATTTTCAGCTAATCGTAAAAGAGTTGAATTTTGAGCACCAAAAGAAGGATTACACAAAAAATTATTTGTAATTACAGGACCTAATTGCTGCGGATCGCCGCTTAAAAATGCTTATTAAAATAACGAATTGTAAATTATTAAAAGTAAACATACGCAATAACAATTTTTGTATCTTCATTACCGTAATATGCCACAGGGATTAAAGTTTCTGGTTCCATACATTGACCCGCTTCATCAATAATAATATGAGTAAAGAATTTTTTTCCAAGTGCTTTCATTGAATGGCAAAATCCAATTGTTGAAATGATGACATGATAATTCATTAATTCTTCTTTCGTATCGGGCATACAAAATAATTCACCACGCTTTTTAACAATATCATTAAGTCGAGGTTCAAATGTTTCAGTATCATACCGAGATGCTATTGCACGAAAAATGTAATTTGTTGGTAAAATATTACCCTTTAATAAAGCAAGGGCAAAAGCATCAGCAGCAGAATTTGATGGAGTACATACAAGAAAACGAGGAAAAATTTGTGTATCAGAAGGTTTAAAAGTTTTTTTAATCATTCGAATGGCTTCAACTAACGTCGTCGTTTTACCTGTAATTAATAAACGATATTATTTTCTTAACAAAATGAAATTTTGCATACCAGTTCCAGGTGGACCAAATAGAACAAAAGCATTTCGAGGATCTTGAAAAGCCATTGAATAAATTGCATCCTTTTGTTCTCCATTAAAAAAGTCATCTTGATCAGCAAACATTAAATCTCTGTTATGATTTCGAATTTGAAGAAATGACTCAAGAGTGTCCTAAAAAAGCTATTAAATACCGTAAACTGATAAGGATGCAACATACGCCAGAATCAAATTTGAAAGGACCAAAAAATTTTCGAGAAAGATAAGGTTTTGCACGAAATGCAGCAATCATAACCTGCCAAGCATCAAAATTAGATTCATATGGTTTTTCAAATACCATAAATTGCTAAAAACATAGCAGTAAACACAATGTCAAAGATTTAAACAAAAAATTATTTACCGAAGAAGAATCCAACTTTTGATCTTTTAAAAATTTAAATTCAATTGCAAGCTTTCTTGAATCTGGAGTAACAAATGCTCTTCCCTCATATGAATAAAAGGAACCAGCACCATTTAATGCATTTCTTTCACAAAAGAATACCATTGAATTATTTAATGTTAAAGGCCGATCCAATTCAAATTCTAATCTCATTTGACCTCGATTGATAGGCTTTAAATCAACAAATCTTTGGCTATCAATAACTGGATTTATAACTCGAAGCTAAAATTGTAAACATTTTATATAAAAGGGTAATAAAGCTTTTAAACTTACACATTCTTCAATATGCATTAAATGAATAAAAATATTAAATTTCATTGTCGCCGTATAGCAATCATTCTGGTAATCAATCATCAAAATTCTTAACATATCAGTTGTAAGATCACCTTCCGTAATAGTTTGGTCACCTTTGGTGCAGATATCTTCAAGAATATCCAAATAGCTGTCTTCAAAACCTTTAACTGATGCAAGCATTGCAGCAATATTACTATTGTAAAGTGTTGGAGTTGGGCCGCTATCTCCACGATTAAGAAATCCACTTCTGGTTAAAGCATTATTGGAAACTGTTGCAGCACAATATTCATTATCATCAACTTCCATAGCTTCCATTCCAGTAATAATATCACTACATTCATTTAATAAATCTCTCATCATTTCTAAAAAAAGGCTAGAAATAACTAAAAATTCATGCAAACAAGAATATCAAAAACAATCACGAATTTCATCAAAATGATGTACTCAAATCTGAGCTTACAGCTATAAGCTTTACTGCTATTAAAGAAATACGACAACAAAAAAAGGGGAACAGATTTTGTAATAAAAAAAGATGCATCCTACTGTCACATATAAGTACCCACATCAAAATTTTTGAAATACAATTACAGTAGATTTAGTAAACAGCTATATATGCATATATCAAAAGTATCTTACCGCAGAAAAAAGAATGATGACTGCTCTCAAGGAATATCCATTTAACTGTGGGAAAGCTTACACTAATATATATCTGGCATTTGGGTCTAACAATATGGTCAAGTCATTATCAATAAATGGAACAAAAGATACAAATAAATGAATTTAAAAAAATAACCAAAAATAGACGAACATTGACGAATCAGAAGGAAAAATAGAATCCAAAAAACTTCTCGATCAAGAAACAAATTTTTTGTTTAAACAAAAAAGATCCTTCGCTAGCTTTTGGCAAAATGTTTTTTATTGCTAAACAAAAGGAATAATGAAAATTTAGTAATTATTCTTTACAGTAATTTTGGTTTAAAACATTATTTTAGGTAACAAAATTTTTCTATTTATTTATAAAATCAAACTAAACAAAAATGATCAATCAATAACGCAACAAAAAAAAAATTGCAAGTTTTGCGCCATTTTTTAAATTGAAAATAATTATTGCGCCCGTTTTTTTGTTCAAAAAAAGATCGCCATTTTTATTTTCTTTCGAAATTTATCAAAGTGAAAGAAAAAAGATTTTAGCAGATGTAAATGTTTGGTATCAACTTTGCATTCTCTTTGTTTTGAAAGATCAACCTTTTGTTTTTTAGATTAAATATTTGGTACTTTTTGTTTTATTTTTTGCTTTATTAAACTTTATTTTTTATTATCAACAATGTTCTAAAAACATTGTGCTTACGCATGTCAGCTTGAATGTAAATTTTTGTCAGTTGGTTACGAGCGCTCTGCATTCAGTTACTCAAACATCAAATAATCTGTTAAAGCATTAGATTTTACATAATATTTTTATAAAACATAGTTATTTTTATGATTTGCTGAATTATGTACGCATTTTTTAACGAATTAAAAGAAAATTTATTGTTTTTGTAGTTTGTATCTAAAACAACAAACAACTTCGCAGTCTCTTCTACGTTTAACGCGAGCTTATGAATGTAGCGTCAGTGGTGTAATGGCATCATTGTTGCCTTCCAAGCAATAGTCGGGGGTTCGATTCCCCCCTGACGCATCAAAAATTTTTTTTAAGATTTTTTCATCAACAGCTAATAATTATTATGTTCAGGTTTTGTGGTTATTTTTCCTTGTTTTTATTTTTAGTTTTTAAACTTACAAACTATTTTTATTTACATATATGTTTTTTTTCTCGTAAGATAAACATTTTAAAATTAACTGGATACCTACCCTTGGAGTTATTGGTTGTATTGTTGCCTTCCAAGCAATTATCGGGCCGTTCGATGTATACCGTATAAAATTTTTTTTAAAATAACAATTTTTGAACCTAATGTTTTTGGTAACACTTTTTTTTTGCTGTCTTTAATTTTTCATCTCTGATTCTTTTATATTATTTTTTGTTATCACTTTTTTCTTTTTTTTTCAAAAAATTTGATTAAAATATAATTCATTTTTTGTTTGAATAAAAGTGTAAAGAAATTTTTTACACAATTATTTATTGTTGTTTTTATTTATGTAATTTTTCAAGTTGTAACTTATTTAACCGTAAAAAGCTAAAAACAACAAAATTATTTAAATGTGAACAAAAATTTTTTTGAGTAATATAATAAATTATCGTCGTCACATTATTATTATTATTTGTTTTTTTTTAATTTTCAAAGCTATTTTTTGTAAAATAAAAAAAAAGAAAAGTAATTTTGCATTGCTTTTTTTGTAAATATAAATATTTTTGTTAAAAATAGTTGGCATAAATAATAAAGTAGTCAGAGATGGCGGGAATATTTGATTTTAAAGTTTATTGAGCTCAAAATAATTGTTTGTTATTTTTTAAGTGTCCATTAAGTTTTGGGATAAATTTAGAGGAGATATTTTGATGTCAGAATTTTATTATCTTGGATATCAAAAAACAGCAAAGATTAAGTATCATATTTTGGAATCTACGGTAATTGTTTTTGGAATTCGAAAATTGTGAAAAACCAAATTGTTAGGAAAGTTGTTTTTCAGAAGAAATTTATTTGTCAGATAAAGTTTAAAATCATTTTTCATAAATACAGTATACACATATTATGGAGTATTTAAAACACAATCTATTAAAATACTAATGTACTAAAAAAAGTTTATCTCTCCGACATTTAGGATATATCAAATCCCTTTAAAAGCATATATATTTCAAGCATCAGAAGGCAAACATCAAAATGAATAAATAAATTCATTTCATTTTATATTTGCCTCTTTATTTTTATGTTTTTTCAGAATCAAAAAATACCAATACTTTTTTTCTGCCGTTAATACCATTTATTAAGCCTACATACGCATAATAATATGTTTCGAAGGATAAAAAAATTAATCCAAAATTACGTTATCTCTGCCTTTTTCTTGCAACAAATCTTTTTACATTAAAAAATGATGTTGTTTCCGTTTAATTTCATTTTTATTGCATTAAAGTTTAAAACATTTTAGTTTTTTTTCGACAGTGAACTTCGCTCTCTTTCAAATTATTTTATGGCACATTTTTTTGATTAATAAAATAAAGTTTGTTTAAGGAAACACTGCTATATTTAGCAAGCTTAAACAGGAACATGAAAAAATCCTTCGATTTTTTACATATTTACAGTATCCATTGAGTTTGTCCACATTTAAGCCTATTAAATATTATAGAGATCTCTGGGATGAAAAATCTGACAAAAAATCTCGGCCGATCCATGGTTCAGAAGATTAGCAACCAATTTTTTTCAGTTTTTTGTTGGAGAAAAAACAAAGACTTTTTAAAATGCCGGGTTTTCAGGTTTTAAGTTATTTAATCGTAAAAAGCTGAAAGCAACAAAAATATTTAAATCTGAACATTTTGGGTAAAGAAAAAATGTCGAGCTGATTTTTTTATGCTGATTAATAGATAGAGACAACAATCGAGGGCTAAAATATATATTTATCAAATACAATTTACAACCCAAAAATAGAGGATCAAACCCAAATGCAAAAAAAAAAATTACGTTCCATTTAAAAAAAGTTACAGTACTTTTTTGACATTTCAAAATTCTAAATATTCATTTTTACTTGTTTTTTTTCAAAAATTTTTGCAAAAAAACCCCATTTTTACACCACTTTTTCTTTGCATTTCGCAAAAAAATTTATGCCATAAATGCTTATTAAAATTATGGCATCATTGAATTTTACGTTTTATTTTTACACTTTTATTTTTTAAATGTCAGTCTTTGATTTTGTAAAAGAATCTTTAATAGAATTTTTTAATGAAGCATTTTTTCTCTTTTTTGAATTAAAATGAAATTTCTTAAATACTGAATAAACTTGTTTTATAAAAGTCTCTTTTTTTAAAAATATATTTTGGATGACATAAAACGCTGACTTTAAAAATATTTTAAATAAATACAAAAAAGGGGTAAAAATACAGAATTTTCCTCTTGTTTTTATCATAATTAAATATGAAACATTATCCTCAGTATTATTGAACCGGAGGATTTATTGTCAACTTTAATAAGATTTTTTTGTTCTAAAATTTTGAGGCAATTTTGAACCAAAGTGTTATTTCTGCCTCACTTTATTTATTTATTTATTTTATTTATTTTATTTATTTACGTGCCCGTAGCACATTGAAAAATATAATATAATTAAATTTACAAAAGACATAATATTAAGAATTAAATACAAATAAAGGCCTAAGACCTTTAAGACTTGTTCCCCAACAAGTAATCAAAAACCAACTCCTTAAAATTTTTTTGTCTAAATTTTAGTTTTAAATCTTTAGGCAATGAATTAAAGGTATTTGCTGCGCGGATAAGGAAAGAATTTCCTCTAACTTTAACTTGAGTGCAATTCGGTGTGACAAAACGTGTATTTTTATGGCGTGGTAAAGAATCCTGCATTTTAGGAAACCCCGGTAAGGAAGAATCAATTTGAGCGATATTAAAGTAAATTTTCTGAAAAAGTAATAAGTCAGCTACAATTCTCCTGTCTTTTAAAGATGTTAAATTTAAAGAAGAAAGCCTATCTTCATAAGTACAAGTAGATAAGTTAGGTTTGCGGTTACAAATGAGTCTTGTTGCAAGTCTTTGAACTCTTTCTATTTCGTCGCTAAGTTTTTTAAGAGATGGGTTAAACACAGGACTACAAAATTCTAAATGGGGCCTCACGTAAACTCCGTAAAGTTGTGCCAGAGTTATTGGATCAGTAGTTTGTAATGCTTTTAATAATAAATATAGTTTTCGTTTAGCTTTAGCAATTATTATCGATACATGGGGTGAAAAAGAGAAATCAGAGGACAAGAAAACTCCTAAATCTCTAACAGGACCGGGATGAGTTTCAATGATAGTGTCATCGTAAGAATAACTATTATTAGGATTTTCAGGATTAAAATGAAAAACGTAGCATTTATCAGCAGCAATTTCTAAAACATTTTTTCTACTCCATTGTACCAACTTATTGACAAAAATCTGCAGTTTATCAGGAAAAGAAGAAGCCGCCTTACTCACTTTGAGGCTATTTTTTTAGCCTCACTTTGAGGCTATTTTTTTAGCCTCACTTACAACGCCTGGGATTCGAACTTTCGACGCTCGTTTGAGAGACGATTGTACTAACCACTCAGACATTGCAACAAACAATAACGCGTTGCAAAAATGAAAGGAAAGAAAGTGATACTTTTTTTCGTTCTTTTTTGCATTTTTTGTTCTTTTATTTTGCATTTTTTAACAAATGTTTTATTTTTTTAATTTTTATTAATGCAATAACATGTTGGGTTATATTATCACACATTTTCAAGTTTGTTTTAAAAACATTACATTACAAAAATGAATTTTATTTAATTTGATTCATTACAAGCTCGATCACTTGCTGTGTACAAAAAATAATGGCGATTTAAAAATTTACAAGAAGAATTAGGAAATAAATGTCAGTGAAAAAAAAATTAACAAAGAAAATCACAGGTTAAATTTTACAATAAATTATTAATCAGGAAAAAAACGAAATAGAGAATTTGACAGTATAAACTTAAGTAAAAAAAATGTTTATAGCTGTTGAGCATACGTGAAAAAAAAAACAGAAATTCAGATTGGAAAACAGAAAAAAGAACCAAATGGTTAAACTTTTAAAGCAGATATCAACAAATTTTTGACAAAAATTGCTTTTTAATTATTATGGTTTATATTTTTCATGGTCTTCCTCTTTTAGGTGCTGGCATTTGTTCCGCTTCTAACTCAGATTCAAGATGTGATTGTGAAATTTGAATTTTGAAGAAGAGGAACTTGATTGTGTTAATGCTGTATTTAAAGGACCGGGTAATAAAGAAGCAGATGGAGGACAAGTTTTTTCAACCATGCGTTCAATAAATTCATTCATGCCTTCAATGTTGAGGTCAGGAGAACGCTGTACATCCGCTTCAGGAGGAACTACATTGATTTTATAACGATCCAAAAGTTGCTGAAATTCTTCAGGTGGTGGAAGATTTTTAAGGAAGTTTTGCATGGTGGTTGCCTAGGGAGTTGTCAGAAGGGGCTTAACATGGATTTTGGTGAGATTGAGATTTTCGTGGAATTTTGAGAAATTTTCTGGAACTGACCGGGATTTTTAGGTATTTTAAAATGACAGTGAATAAAAAATGTCGTAAAATTTAGTTTAAAGGCATGAAATGCAATCAAGGCCGTATTTAGGAGGGGGGATTCGGGATCTGTGCCCCCCGAAACTGAAGAATCTCCTTTGATATTTTGCCGCTTCGTGTTGGCGGCGGCAAATGATCAAAGGCGTGCCCCCTCCGAAATTTTTTTCTGTATACGGCCTTGAATGCAATAGAAATGATAATTTTGAGTTGGTAGTACCATGATTATGGAATTGATGGGATTTGAGAGGAATTTTAGGAATTTTAATGGCCTTTAAAGCAACATGCATAAAAGTGTTTAAAATTTTTTGGATTATGAAGGTTTTTGATGTGATATGAAGAACTAAGGATAGGGATCAATGGAATTGGTACAAATAATGGAATTGGCCGGAATTTTAATGGAATTTTGGTGGACCTATCATGGAATTTTTTGGGATTTTCATTGTTTTTTCAATTGTTTTCTTAAAGCTGCACTTCGTGAAAACCGGGAACACCGTCAACACGTATTGTTTCTTTATTACAATGCCCGCCCTCATACAGCCGCTTTAACACAAAGAAAACTTGAGGTATTGAAATTTGAAGTTTTACCTCGTCCCCATAATCTCTAGATTTGGCTCCAACTAATTTTCAAGCTTTTTGTTCATTACAAAATTTTCTTAATGGAGAAAATTTCAAAATGAAAATGAAGTTCGAACAACATTTGAAGAATGGATTGAAACCGGAACAATGACCAAACAATCGGTTGAAAAAACAATGAAAATCCCAAAAAAGTTCCATGAGATTCTTTCAAAATTCCAATCAATTCCCTGTAATTCCATTAAATTTCCACATTTAGCATATTTAAGACTTTTTGTATTACTTTTTATTGAAAAAAACAACGAAAATTCCAAAAAATTAGATGATAATTCCACCAAAATTCCATTAAAATTCCTTCTATCTTTCTTTAACAATTCCTAATTCCATGCCAAGCTCTGGCAAGCTTTTTCAATGCTTAATCAACCATTATCCATTGAAAACATTTTCAAAAACTTAAAAAATTCCCAAAATTCCACCAAAATTCCATTAAAATGCCGGCCAATTCCATTATTTGTACCAATTCCATTGATCCCTATCCTTAGTTCTTCATATCACATCAAAAACCTTCATAATCCAAAAGATTTTAAACACTTTTATGCATGTTGCTTTAAAGGCCATTAAAATTCCTCTCAAATCCCATCAATTCCATAATCATGGTACTACCAACTCTAAATTATTATTTCTATTGCATTTCATGCCTTTTAACTTAATTTTACAACATTTTTTATTCACTTTCATTTTAAAATACCTAAAAATCCCGGTCTGTTCCAGAAAATTCCTCATAATTCCACGAAAATCTCAGTCTCACCAAAATCCATGTTAAGCCCCTTCTGATAACTCCCTAGGCAACCACCACGCAAAATTTCACCCCCTGTTGTAGTGTTGATTTCAAAATTATTAACAAATGAATCGCGGAACGAACTTTCAGATCACCATTATACATGAACAACTCTATAGATGATACTGTAACGACTTTACCAGATCCTGTTGTATATGTCAGTTTATATCTTCCTGGAGCTGCTGCGGAAGATAACGTTTCCAAAGCAAGACATCTTCTTGATACTGCAAGAAAAATGGAAGTTCCCTTAGCAACAACAATGACATTAAAAAACAGCCGTCAAAGTGCTTATCTTGCTGATTCAAGAATAAAAGCTGCAATATGTTTTGTTTCAGAAAAAAGTGTGTTATTTTAAACCATCTAAAAAATTTAAAGTAACTGATAAATCTTTAGTTGCAACTTGCAAATCATTTTTTATCTAATTGTGGATGTTTTGAAGAAATTAGTGTTGTCGGGGATGAATATTTAATAGATGTTGTTCATGCAGGATCAAAAAAAAGCCAATAATGACTGCCGATGGTGATAATATTGTTAATCTTGAATAATCAGAGAGATCACAATTGTTTTTTTTAATAATTAAAATTCATTTTTGTAATGTAATGTTTTTAAAACAAACTTGAAAATGTGTGATAATATAACCCAACATGTTATTGCATTAATAAAAATTAAAAAAATAAAACATTTGTTAAAAAATGCAAAATAAAAGAACAAAAAATGCAAAAAAGAACGAAAAAAAGTATCACTTTCTTTCCTTTCATTTTTGCAACGCGTTATTGTTTGTTGCAATGTCTGAGTGGTTAGTACAATCGTCTCTCAAACGAGCGTCGAAAGTTCGAATCCCAGGCGTTGTAAGTGAGGCTAAAAAAATAGCCTCAAAGTGAGGCTAAAAAAATAGCCTCAAAGTGAGGCTAAAAAAATAGCCTCAAATTTTTGATAGTAATAGAAATTTAAAGTGAGGCAGAAATAACACTTTAGGTCAAAATTGCCTCATAATTTTAAAAAGATTACAAAAATCCAAAAAAATTGAAAATTTATGAAAAATTCCTTTGATTAAAAAATAAGAGGCACTTTAAATAAAAAAATAAATTTTTTTAATTGGATGAGTTAAAATTGACAATTTCTCCTTCTTTTTTTGTTTGTTTAAAATATTTTTAAAGTCAGCGTTTTACATGCAAAAAGGTGGTAGAAATTTTTAGAGAAGAATTAAAAACTAAAATTTATAAATAATGTAATAATTAATATTTTTATATATTTTTTATTTGAATCAATTGCACGTATTTTAAATATTTTGAGTTGAAAAATACAAATACAAATACAAATAAATAGAAGCTTGATTAGGGTTTTTTATTGATTAAATTTGAAAAAAGTCAGTGACATTTTAGTATAAATTACAGTATGCTGCAAATATTTGAATTTAATGCTTTATAAGTTTTATCAAAATTTAGTGTTCAAAAACATAAATAATTACCGTAAAATAACATTTAACTCGTTCACTTTTATCAAAAAATAAATTTTTAAAATGTTGTTTGTAATTTAATATTTTTAAATTAAAACATTTGTGAAATGTTATTTTTTCCTATGACGAATTTAAACTGACTAATTTCCGTACCATTTTGTTTCTCGTTTTTTTTTCTCACTCTGCCATCATTTTATTGAAAAAGATAAATTTTCTGCAAAAAAAACTTTTAAAATCCAAAATAATAATAGTACTAATTTTATTAAAAGTTTAATCTTTACTTTTTTTTCCACACTTGATTGCTTTTAATTATTTAAATATACAAAAAAAGAATAACGCCTACAGTGTTTTTGAAATTTCAAAAATACCCCCCTACAAAAACGTATACTGCCTGGTACTCTGTCAGTTCAGAGTTTCTGGTCTACTACTTAATAATAGTAGTAATAATAATCATAAGTATTATATAAATGATGTTTGACACTTGTAACCTTTTTTTTCAAGTTCTTAAAATCATCTTTTTTTTCTCTTTGCTTTATTTAATTAAAAATTCTTAAAAAGGTCTAAAAAAGGTTATAAATAACACATATTTTATATATAATTTTGTCATGGGAATGCCTAAAATTCCCACAACAAAATTTATTTCATACATATTTTTTAACACTGATAATATTTTTGCCAATATTTTTTTTGCAAAAAAAAATTCCCCAATGGCATTTATTATAATATATATATATGTAATTTTGGCATTTGGGAAAAAAATTTTTAAATAAAAAAATATTTGAACTATAAATTTTTTAATTTTTGAATAAAACTCGGAGAACTTTACGCTTTTCCTGGATTACGGTATTCTTTTTTTCTCACAATTAAAGGTCAAAATTTGTAAGATACAAAAAATATTGACTCATTTTTGCAAAACTTGTTTTTCTTTTTTTAAAAAAATATATTTTTGAAAAATAAATGTTACAAAATTTTATGTATTTTTTTATTTTTTTGAATAATTTTTTGGGGGGAAATTTAAGTGGTAATTAAAGAAAGAGAAATAAGAAAAAAAGCATTGAAACCACATGTTTTTACGTGCGGCTTCTGATGCTGATGTTGCTGCAACAAACAAAAACATAACAAAATTTCGTGGATGAAGAAAAAAAGCTGAGGGAAGAAAAACCGCCTGAGTTAAAAAAAAAGAAGAATGATGTAATTCAATTTTTCATCAAAAACCAAATACAAAGAAATCCATTTTTTTTATTTGTATTTGGTTTCATTTAACTCAAAAAAGTCAGTCAAAAAAAGAGAGTATGTTTTTAAAAAAAAGTTGAACGAATAAATGTTTTTCCAGGAAATCGGAAATTTCTAATCTTATTTTTTATGCAAGTTTTTTTTCACATCAAAACATAAAAATTGTTTAAACATTCTTTATTTGATTATTTAAATTTTGGTTACTTTTTAATGATAAAAAACAAATTCAATTTTATTGAAAAAAACGGGGGTTTAAAGATTTAGAAGAAATGAACATTGACAAAAAACTAACTCTAAGACTAAAAAATTAAAAACTTTAATCAAATTTCATTCAAAGCTAAGCTTAGCTTATAAGGAAAGAATTTTAATGAACATCTGTTAAACATGACTTCTCATTTACCCCCGAAATTTCCCGCTGCTTCCAGAAGATTTGTTTTTGGCAATTTTACAATCCCGGTACATTTCGGCTAAACTATTCCAAAAAAATATGAAAAGATTCTAAATTTGTACTTTTCTAAAAAACTAGAACGATCCTATAACGATATTCAGGCAGTTTTCAAGCTTCAAAGTGTTTCAAAATTAAATGTTTCTCAGCAAAGCAAAAATAGACTGACAATATTTACATTCACATTTATATTATATGATTACGGTATTGTACTTTTAAGTTGTTAAAATAACAACAATTCTCATTTAAACTTTTATTCTGTTAACAAAAAGTCGTTGATTTCTAAGAAGCCGGAAGTTGTGATAATTTTATAGTAACCATAAAATTACCTTTCAATTCTTTAAAACTATTATAAATTACTGCTTAACCTTTATGCGTATTTATTGACCCTTAGACTATACCAATAAAAATACATCCATTAAAAACAAATGTGATTCTAAAAATGTCAAAACTACAAATTAAAATAGTCATAAAACAAGTTTAAAAAAAAGATTTAAAATGCCATTGAGAAAAAAAAACACAACAAATCCCAATTTAAAATTTGTGTGTTCAAATATGGTGCCATTTCTCTCTTACCACGCTTTGAAACGAAACCAAAAATAGCCAAAAAAAACTTTCTTTTTTTTCGTATTTTTTGTTATTCAAAAAAAAACTCCTCCGTTAAAATTTATTTTTTTTATTTATGATTCATAAACAAACTTATTAAGCTTTTTATATTTTAAGTAGCTTAAAAATATCCCATTTTAGCCATACATTAAACGATGGGAAAAAGTACACCATCAAAAAAAAGATATGTTAAAATTCCATGTGCTTCCCTCCGCGAATTTGTATCTATGCTATTTAAAAATAACTATGATTTTGGTGTCATCTTGTCTTCAATCTTTTTCTTTGGTCACGACGCTTTTTTGATGCCTTCTGAAGTCTATAATTATTATTTTATTCATTTTTTTAGTTTTTTACGAATTTTTTAATCGTAATATTATATCTTATTTTTTTGTGTCGTCAAAAAGACTCCGCCCATTTTATTTGTAAATCTAAGGCGGGGTCAGAAAAAAGAGGTGGAAAGAAAAAAAAGGAGAGAAAGAATTGAAAATGGATAAAATAAAAAGAGTTCCAAATTCAATGGTTTCAAGAAGTTAAAATAAATCTGTAAGATTTTTAGAGCGGGGTAGGATTTTCAAATTACCCGGCCTAAAAAAAAACCTAAAATAAAAATATAGACAATCCTAGAGGAGGGTTTTCAAAGCTTTACTTTTTTGGCTGAAAGTGGAGGGAAAAAAAGGGGGGGGGGAGGACTTTGATGTAATTCTAAAATTTCAAAGATAATGAAAAACATGTTGTATTTTTTTCAAAATTTTGAAACAATTTTTCGAAATTTTAAATAAGGTTTTTTTACAAAAATATACCTAATTTTGGTTTTCGACTTTTATAATGGCACCAAAAATGTTTGAAAAAACTTGATATTTTTCAAACATTTTCGATACTGTATAATTTCGAAAAATTCCAGATAATTCTTTGATCACATTTTTCTTTACTTTTTTTTAACCTTTGAATGTTGATTTCATTGGTCACATTTTTTTTATGTTGTTTGTTTGTTGTTGTGGTTACAAAAAAGGGGGTCTCTCCAAAAAAATGAAATATATATGTTTGTTGTTTCTTTCTTTTTTGTTTTTGTACTCATCAGTCTGCAAATACTCTGCTTTCTTATCTCTTACCCCCCCCCCTTTTTTTTTGGTCATCATATATATATTTTTTGCATAATAATAATAATAATAATTTTCCGCCCACATCATTCATTTTTTTCACTGAATAATGATGATGATAAAATATTCTTTTTCCAAAACAGTTGTTTGTTTTCGCGGAAACTTTTTCTGTTGCTTTTGCGCAAAACAACTTTAATCATTTCAAAATTTATTTCAGAAAATTTAATTTTTGGCTTCAAAAATTATGCGTTCCAATAATTTTATACACCGATTCTCCAGCGAAATTTCAATTTCTTTCATTGTCTTTATTTTATCCGCAAATGCCGTATCATCTGAAGCAGCTTTACCAGTATGTGGAAAAATTTTAGTTGCAAAAATGTATGACATTTGTCAAGCAACTGATTGTAACACCGTTACCCCAATCACCGCGGAAACGTATGCACCATTTGGTAAGTATTTTTGAAAAAAAAATACAGTAACAAGAAATTGAGATTAATTACATTTTTTGGGTTACTGTACTTTTTTCAAAGCAACCAAAAAAATTATTTCTTATAATTTTTTCAAGAATCCTATTTTTTTATTTTTCCCATTAAAAAACAATATTGTTTTTCAGATTTACTTACAGAATGTTGTTTACAAGGATGTGAAGCATCTCGAATTGAGCAATATTGCTGCTTTGTTCCATCCCAAATTGAACATGGTTCACCCTTTCAACCAAGAGTAAATCTTTCACCCCCAAAAGTTGAATCAAAGCGTATGTATCAACAACATCAAAAACAACAACAAAACCTTTATCGCTTTAATAATAATGCTCGATACAATAACATCAATAATTATAATCCTTTTGATCTCGGATATTAGCTCTTTCATCGTCACCTTTTTACAAACTAAAAATTATATATGTCTCTATTTTTTTAGCTATGGTTTTATCTCTCTCTCCTTTTTGATGGTTGTACATATCTCTCAATTTTTTGGACGAAGAAAAAAAATGTTGGAAATTTTTTTGTGTCAAACATTTTTTAGAAAATCAAAACAAACAATTTTTTTATCCCAAAATTCAAATCATTGATGTTTGAAAGAAACATTTAATTTAAAAACAATAAAATAAATACATACATTTGTATACCATATTTTAATTCAACAGCATCCACGATGATTATAATCACATGGTTTTTTTCGAAACCATTTTTGCCAATCATTTGTTGTCGGACATTTATGATATCTTCGTGTAACAACAATTGGCTCTCGTTTAACCCATTCACATGGTGCTTCATCGGCTTCAAGGGCATCTTTTAAATTCCAAAGTTGTCCACGAAGTACTCGAATTTGACTATATGTTAGATACCTAAAAAATTTGTTAAGATTACAGTATACAATGCGAACGGGTAACGCGGAGACACTTTTTGGGAACGAACGGGCACGGTTTCACACTGTTCGTTACTTGTTCGTTCCCAAAAAGTGTCTCCATGTTACCCGTTCGCATTGTATACAAATTGTGAAACAATTGTTTTATATACCGATTATGTTGACGATCATGCCGAAAAAATTTCTTTAATTCTTCACAAAGTTCATGCACAAATATTGGAGTTAAAAGGATTAAAATTTGTTGACGAAGGCTTTGATTTAATGGTTTTTGAGCCCATGAAAGTTCTGCCCATGCAAATGGAAATTTTCTAAATCGTGATGCAGATTCAGGATGTTTAACCGGGAATGCTAAGCCATTATCAATTGCAGCAATTTGGATAGGTTCATCAGGAACATACCTAAAATATAACAACAAAAATAAGCATAGTTCCTTAACAAAGATAAATACATACCGAACAAGCCAATTATCATTATGTCGATCAGTATTCCGAATCACATAATCCAAAATACACAATTTTTGAAAAAGTAATGTAAAAAGGTCTTCGTTTTCGGATGATAAAGTATTTTCCGTTCCCCAGGTTGCCCATTCATTTAAAATTGCTTCAGCACTTTGATATCCTTCGACAAAAGTTTGAAGAGATCCTTCTTTTCCTTTAATTTTTGGATTTTCATGTAACCAACTTCTTCCATAATTAAATGATGGAGATGCAAGTTTTACAACGCGAGTTTTAGGTACAATAAATAGCTGTAAATATATTATTGAATGATTAAACGCCCGATAAAAAGAGATACAATTTACCTGAAGTCTTTCATCAACAAGTGATGCAGCAGTTTCCGAGAGATATCCAACATTTGGAATTAAACAAGATCGACCAAAACAACAAAAACATAAAATTCTTTGAAAATATTTTGGCCATTTTGGATTCAAATTTGCAAATGGTTCTTCATCTTTAGGCTTAAAAATTCCAATTGTTTTACCAAATTTATTAAAAACAAAATACGATCCTAAAAAAAGCATTTAACCATTTATAAATTATATAAATGTAAGCATATATTTACCTGAACTACCTTCAGCACATAGTTGCGGTTGAATTCCAGCTCCAATTGCTTCCAAAACTTCTCCCAATAATGAATTAAAATCTTCATCATTTTTATTTGTCACTTTTAGCCTTTCAGATGTTGCAACCAATTCGCTAATTTTTGCTTGAATTGCATTTTCGCAGATTTCTGTTGATGTAGGAAATGACTGAAATAAAACTAAATTAATAAATGCAATTTAATGTTAGACAAAAAAAAAAACACAGTTATATGAATTCATATGAAACAGTGTTTTAAAAACACGCGCCAAAAAAGAAGTTTTTGCTTACAAAATGTGGTAAGCGAAAAATGTCGATCACGAGCAAAAAAAGCAGCAGCAACACACAGTTACATATAATCGTGATTACTGCTTTTATATACATAATATTACTTTATCAAAAAGTTTCAATTATTTATCCAAAAATTAAAAAATACCTTTGTTGAAACAGAATTTTGTTGCTTATTTGAAGTTTCATTACTTGAACGTGTCATTTTTTCTTTTCAGCGAGCATCAAAAAAGAAAAACAACCAAACGATTTTCAGTTTTGCAGCAAAAAAAAGTTATGCAAATTTTGCAGAAACGAAATTTTTATAAATTTGAATTTTGTTATTCATCGATGATTTTTTTTAAAACGTCGTGGCGCTTATGATGACGTGAAATACTGATTGCATTAGCAATTTTAGGATCATCATATTGTTGTGTATATTTACAATGCACATATTTATAGCCAATTGCTACTATCAAAAGCTTATTTTTAAAATTTTAACATCTTTTATCCCGATCATTGATCACCTCAAATTGTTAAAAAAAAGTGTATATAAAAACAGTTGAAAGCAAAGTCCATTTTTTTGGAAACAAAAAGAATTAAAAGGAATTATTTATGATAAAAAAAAATACAGAGAAAAACAGCTTTTTTTTATCAAAATTATATTTTTCGTGCAAAATTAAAAGCATAAAAAGGGTATGTAGGCTGCTCAGATGTGGGCTGATAAGCTTTGATCCATGATGAAAAATTTAAGCGAATTCAAGCCACAATTATTTTAACCGATTACAGTATGATTTTTTTCTGTTAAAACGTGCATATTATTGAAAGGTTATTTTAAACGTGATAATTTAAAATAACCTTTCAAACTCCAAAAATTATGACAAAACATCACATTTAATATTCCATATGGCTACGGTATTAGTAAAGGAAAATGGCACAGTAGTCATTAGAACTTTGAAAAATACCATTTAAAAGCCAAAAATAGCTATGAAAAACTACTTATGTCACGACGACATCACTTTGCAACAAATATGTAGACGTGTAAATTAGAAGATGTATTTTTAAATTAACCAATGAATAAGTAAGTTGTTTGTCAGTAAGTTTTTGAATATTTATTATTTTGATTTAAATTTAGATTACTGTATTGATTTCTCATTAATTTAAATGGAACCAACATCAAATTATTTACTGATTTTTGGTTGAAAATTCAAAAGAGCGGCCGGGGTTAAAGTAAAGAAGTGCCCTCTTTTTTCTTTTTAATTGTTTTTAAAACCAAAACTAGTCTTATTTTTACGTAACATTATTCAGCAAAATTGAATAATGACCAAATAATTTTAAGAAATGCAATACATTTCCCGCAAAATGCGGGAAATTGTTGCCGCTAATATTATTCAAGAGCTTTTAATTTTATTACTTGTAAAAAACTATTTGATTTTTCTTTTTTAAAATACAAAAAGATAATTTATGTTTGAAAACAAACCAAAATTTTAAAGAAATAAAAAAATCAAAAGAACAAAAGAACAACAAATCTAAATTAAAATTAAAGAGTTTGATATTTACGACATGTAGAATTGGCAAAAACAGAAATAAAAAAATCTTTTTCAAGCAATTCCATATTTGGCACAAATTCTTCCTTTGAAAAACAAAATACAACGAAATCAAGACATCGATTTTGAAGTTTGAATGCATTTACGGCAGCAGCACGATTAACAATGTCACAAACATTTGATACAGTAATTTTGTCACACAAATATTCTTCAAGGTTGACCTAAAAAGTGTTATTCTAAATCTTAATGAAAAAAAAAACTATTACCTGAATATTTGCCATATTATATTTATCTGCAAATTTGAGAAGCAAAAAAGATTCATCAATTGAAATATCAGAAACAAGATCACGATGATAGCAAAGTTTAACAGCTTTTTCAACGATTTCAAATGAAAAATCAGTAGTTTCGATTATATTTTCGACAGCTTCTTTCATTGGAGGCTGAAACATTGCTGCAAAAACAGGAGAATGAACAGCAAGGACACATTTATGAACCTAAAAAAGCGATATAATCGCAGCATTTAAAAATACAAAAACTTACTTTAATTTCTTTTTTATCAGCAATAATTGTAAAATCTTCAAAACCGACATTCCATAAATCTGCAAAATTTTTAATTGTTTTCCATTTTGATTTAACATTTTCAATTTTTAAAATTCCTTCAACTTTTACAGTTAATTTTCCATCAACAATAAATTTTTTGTTTGAATCAAATAATTGATTAACAGTACAAAAATGAGCACCCCATGCATAATTTTCATTAAAAATGTAATCAAGTTTAAAACTCCAATTTGCAGTTTTAATTGAAAGTGTGTATTCAGCTTCAACTTTCTTTTCATTCCCAAGTTGCAAATGTAAAAAAATCATTGTTTTTCCACGATCTTCCTTTGTATTTCCATTAGGATAAATTCGAAGAAAATATTTAACACCAGAAGAATTTATAGCAGTAAATTTATCACTTTCTAAACGTCCATTTTCGTTTGAATCTTTTAAAGCTTTTAAACGATTTTCAGAGATAGTCCATTCAAGAGCAAACCGGTATTCAGTTATCTGAAATAAAAGTAATAAAATTAAATTTAAACTGTTGTTGAAAAATTGTTTGAAAGTTTAACTTACGTGATTAGATAAAACTCCAGCCATATTTTGAAACAATTTGATAAATTATTATAATTTATAAATTTTATAAAGAATAAAAAAAACAAGATTCTAAAATTTGATGGAGAATTTAAAGTGAATAATTAATTTAATTAATTATTTTTTTAAAGCCGAAATATTGTTTTTTCCGCGCGATGGTTTTTTTTTCCGAAAGGTCGACCCGTAAGCAATTTGTTACTTTTGTTTCCGGTACTTTTTTGCCAAACAAAAATCAATATACATAGACAATGGCAAGCTAAAAAATTGAAAAAAAAAAGAATTTTTTGTTTGATTATAGCACTTTAAGACATGAATAAAAAAATATAAAAACAAAAAATAGAAAAAAATAAAGTTAAAGCGCCGAAAATGCATTCTTCAGCCACAGTATGAAAATAGAAAAACTTCAAAACTCTATACTGCGTGCACGGGCTCATTGGGTGTCCTGTAGAGACGGATTTTGAGTTAAGGGGTTGGAATAGGGTTATTTTTACTCAAAAATGACTCAGAAATGATCAAAAAATGATTCGGGAGATGTCGGATCCGAAAATCGAAATTTCGATATTTTCGATATTTTTCACAGGGGGGACCAAGACAAAAAAATTTGAAAAAAAATTTTTTGAGAAAAAATTTTTTTGCTTTAAAACCATCAGTATATGTTTAAAATAATATAATAACACTATAAAAACCATTTAAATGATACAAAACGATCAAATATTGAAGATATATCATTATAATGATGTTGGGGGTATTGTGAAAAATTCTCGTAACTAAAAAAAAATTTTTGTGCTTATCTTTGACTTTGATATGATTGGGTATAACTAAATCGAGGTCAGGGAGTTTAATTAAAGCATTTACAGACGCTTAAAGTCAATATTAAATACTATTTTTGGTCCTGGAGATGTTCTTTTGCTTATATTGAGGTAAAACAATAAGATCGTCATCTTCCCGGGTAGCTAGACGCTTATATTTGGTCTTAAAATAAAGAGTACTTTATCACTGATATAATGACGTCTGCTTTTGACCATCGGATTAATATTCGTCATTTGTCAGCAAATTGAAAATTTGACCTCCAACTACCCCAACATGGTTGACATGTAAGATCGTATCTAAAGAAGATAGCTAGAAACCTCCAGAAGGTTTTTTTTTATCACAACATGCATGGGCAAAGGGTAACGTGTGGTTTTAGGCTTGTCTTACCAGGAACCCAAAAATTTTTGGACTTTTACTATATCTATAGGTAAAATGGCCTTGTTATTCTTGTCTACTAATTTTTTTTCTTATTGAGGCTAGCCCAAATCTTTTACGGCACAAATGTAGCTAACATATAGACCGAAAAATAAGGGCATCCGCTAACAATTCTGCGGTCTAGTTCTCATTTGCCAATCCAAAATCATAAATTTTGCCCCTTTTTTTAGCTAAAATTGGCGATATTCTTGTCTACTAAATTTTTTTCTTATTGAGGTTAGCCCAAATCTGTTACGGCACAAATGTAGCTAACCCATAGACCGACAAATAAGGGCATCCGCTAACGATTCTGCAGTCTGGTTCCCATTTGCCAAGCCAAAAAGTGCCAAAAAACAGCATTTTATGCAAATTTTGTTTTTTGGACCTGACAACCTCCAAAATATGATATGAAGACCCCTAATATCATTTTTTTGTGGTTTTTAGGTGTGTTTGACCTAATTTTAAGTCACCGGAAGAAGTTTGATGGCATATTTTAGAATTTTTTACGATGTTGAAGATGAAGTTTTCCATACAAAAATGAAAAGTTTTAATAACTTTGCGAATATTTTGTTTACAAATCCCTTTCTTTGCCCTTGTGTAAATTCGAGGATGCTGATTCCGAATCCCTTAGCCTTTTTTTAAATTAGGTCCTGGTTTTTTTGTAATTTTGTTTACAAGTAATTTTTCCATATAAAAAAATATTCAAAATGAAATAAAAACAAATTTAAACGATTTTTTTTACAAAAACCCAATTCCTGGTACACGCATTGTGTTCAGCATGTTAAAACATGCTGAACACAATGCATATGTTATTTTTTAAAACAAAAGCAAGATTTTTGTATCAAATTGACTGGTAAAATCGCATTTTACCACAAGAAAAAATTACTGTAAAAACTTTACCAAAAATTATAAATTTGTTGGTATCGGCGTATTCACAGTGCGACGCTTTCCCTTTCTTTGCAAACCACCAATTGGTTTTGGCCAAAAAAACACTTCGAACTTATAAAATTTGCAAAATGTTCCCTTTCTTTTTTTTGATTACTTTAGATAGGGACCTTCAAGGACAAAACGCCAAACGAAATTTTGAGTAAAAAAATGGTCACAAAATCCAAAAATAGTGATTTTCGCTTATACTCAACGTGAAGATATGAGTTATAGCGCAAAAGAAAGCCCGCAAAAAATTAGGAGGGTGTTTTTTTTCAGATTCTAAAATGGTAAACTAGAAATTTCACAATTTTGAGTCAAAGTTGGCAAAAGTGTCATTTTGGTCGGCAGGTACAAATACATCATCTTCGATTTGGCTCATTTTTTGATATATCATTTATTACCCCAAAAAAATAACCCATGCAAAGTTTCAGAGGAACCAAATTCCAAATAGCGAAGTTATGTGCATCTGAAGTTCACTTCAACTGGTGGTCTAACAATCTTCGACAGCTGAAAGTTGAAGATAGCCTATGACTTTATATATTTTTTATCATCCCCATGCTATTTGCAATGTTTTAAGACATAAAACAGGAGATTTAAGCTTAATTTGGCGGAAATCATCAGATTCAGATGCGCAAAAACTTGGGGAACACAAAGTAGAGCGCGAGTGTTCCCTGCAAAAGCTCATGAAAAACTGTGACCATTTTTGCTGTTTTTTCTTCTAATTAAAACTTAATTATCTCGCTTTACATGCTTTTTTAATATTTTTTATTTTTTCTATGTTGTTCCCAGATGCCGATAGTATATAAAAATAATAAAGACAGCGGTTTTTAAGAACTTTTGGTTTTTGCTTGAAGGTCCCTAACTTTAGAATTTTTAATTTTTTTTGCTGCTTTTTATTATTTTTGTGCAATTTAATTTTTTATTTAAATTTTGTCAATGTTTCGCACGTCAATATGTAGATGCTTTCGATTAACTGTAACTTCAAGAGCTTTACCAGATACTACCATCAATGAACAACCATCATTTAATCGCAGAAAAAATCAAGCAGATCAAGTATTTTCGTTTTTCACATCTTTATCTTATATAATTTTGCAATCTTTTAGTTTGGTTTAATTGGACATAAATTAGCTCCACAAAATGAAAGATATGATAAATATAAACTTGATGATAGATTTTTCAAAGGAAATGTTGTGCGAAAAGAATTTCAAGTTCCATCAAAACCAAAGTTAAAACAAATTACTCTTCCATCAACAATGGATACCAAAAAGCGAAAGAAGCTTGAAAAGCAACATGTTGATTTTGCTAAACACCAAAAAGCTTATGGTGTTGATAAAAGAACGGCTCCTGTAATTATTGGTAAGTTTTTATCAGGGATGTTAACAATCTAAATTCTGCTCATTTTAGAATGCAAAAGATCTGATCTAAATCATTATGAAGGTCAAAGATATCCATCCCACGATCTTCCATTAGTTTCAGAACATTGGGATAAAGCAAAGTATAAAGGAGATTGGTTTATTATAAAACGACTTCAAAAACTTCCACCTGCAATTGTTGATCCAGATGATCGAGATTGGGAAATATTCTCACATTTATTAGATTATGGAATTATTAAAAATATTAAAGAAAAGCTGCACTTTTCTAAACCCACAAAGATTCAATTTGCAACTTTGGAAGATTTTTCTGTTCCAATGCATTTATTTATTGCTGGAGAAACTGGTTCAGGGAAGACTATAGCTTTTGGGGCTCCAGTTATAAGTGAATTAATAAAAGATAAAGATAGAGGTATTAATTCAAAAGGTAAACACATTTTTTTTGAGATTCAATTTTATTCATTGTATGATTTTAGTTATTATTCTTACTGTAAGCTCATTTTTACGTAATCAAACAACAAAAATGCTTCAAGATTTGGTAACAAATTTTAAAGAAGCTCCAGTTATTCGGGAAGGCAAAAAAACTACAGTATTTAAATCGGCGGATGATTTTGATGTTCTTGTTGCAACTCCATCTCGAGCTTTTACTTTATTAAATTCTTTGCCAAAACCTTTACCAATTTCTACCGTAGTCATGGATGAAGCGGATATGTTATTGGATGAAAGTTTTGTAGAGTCCATGTCTGAATTTATTTCAGTTGTTCCAATTCGAAATTCTACAATTAATCCAAAATCTTCAAATGGTGCCAGGGTAATCTTTTCATCAGCAACATGTCCAAATGAATTACAGGATTTGGCAGAAGGAATCGTTGATTCATCATTTTTGACGTACATTAAATCAAATACTTTGCATCGACTTTTACCAAATATTGAACAAAAATTTTTGAGAATTATGCATCCAGAAAGATTAGAAATATTAAAAGAAATTCTTGAAAAAGATTTACAAGCAACAACGAATGGAAGAATATTAATTTTTTGCAAAGTTTGTTTTAATTTTGATTCCATTTTTTTGTTACAGTAACTAATTTAGGATATAAATCGAGTTCATTATGTTTCGGATCAACTTAAAGCGGCTGGGGTTGAATGTTTTATAATTGCAAAAGGCAAATCTGTAATCCCAAATGAGGCAAGAGTTATTGTTGCTACAGATGCTGCAAGTCGAGGCCTTGATCTTCCACTAGTAAATCATGTAATAAATTTTGATTTTCCACGGCATATGGTTGATTATGTTCATCGAATTGGAAGAGTTGGACGATGCAATTCATCCAAGCGTAAATCTTTTGTTACTTCATTTGTTCGATCTGACCTTCAAATTTCAATGGTTAAAGAAATTGAGGCATGTTTTATAACCTTTTGATAAACATATATAATGTTTTTTTCTTTCTTTAGAGATGTGCCCGTTTAAATCGTCCCCTTCGAACAATTGAAACGGATGTTGCTGGAATGATTAAAGCTAATCGAGAAAGTCATAAAACAAAATCAGATGAAAAAGAAGTTGCAGTTGAGTAATTAATAAAATACTCTTTTAAAAATTTAGTTTAGTTGTAGGTTATTTCCAATTATACTTTTTTCTTTGTTAAATATTGTTGAGTTTTTCAAGAATAATAATTTGTTGATTTATTTCATAAAAATTGAATCCGGTAGCAGCGAAATAATTAGAGAGAGGAAAATCTCGGTTCCTTTTTTTAAAGTGGACTAGCCAAAGTTTTTCCTCCTTCCTTCCTACTTTTTTTCTTTTTCAATGCTAAAAATACTAGCCCGTAACCGATCTTTTACGCAAACATACCTGAAAAATGAATCACATCTTTCTTCTTTTAATTTTAGTTCTGTTTTTTTTATTAGCTTTTAATTATAGCGACTATTATCGGCTGGCAAAAATAGGAACAAAAAAATTGAGTAGAATTTTTTGATTTTCAAAAATTTTGGAATTTTTTAAATTTTTTGAATTAAATTTTTTTGATTTTTAAATTTTGAAAACTTTGTTGAAAATTTGAGTTTTGTTCTATTTACCATAAAAGTACTGTAAGTTTTTTGAAACTAATGTTTTTGGGCCACATATTTGGTGGTAGTCTTTTGTAGATAATAAAGCTGAATGTTACTTTTATGTTTAAAAAATAAACTTTAAATTAAAAAATATTTCAAATTTTTATCACTTGATTTTCTACGTCACACGAATCGTACGCGTACGTACGTATGTTTTTGACGTTTTTTCATTTCAAAAGTATCAAATAAAAACCCCCCCCATGCTTTCTTTTTTATTTCAAACTTGAAAATATCTTTAAAATTTCGAAATTAAAGGAAGGAATTTGTGCTTTTAGCTTAAAAGTTATTTATATATATACAAAAATACTTAACGGAAGGAAAGCAAAAAAAAAAGTAAGCGATTTTTATGTTTTAAATTTAAAAAGTTCTTAAAAATATTTTTCTTTCTTTCGTTGACGGAAAAAGAAGAAGAAGCAGCAGCAGCAAATTGACCTCTTCTTTTTGTTGTTTTTGTTGAAAGAGAAAAAAATCTGTATTATTTTGCATCTTTCCAAAAAAGAATTTTCAAACAACAAAACTTTTTGTTTTTCATTTAAAATTCCTTTTTTTTGATATTTACCAATGAAAGCAAAATTGTTAGGTCAAGTTGATAAGAAACAAACATAAACATAATAATTTTTTTCAGTTATCAATGTTTATCGTAGTTTGTTGACCTCTAAAATGGAATTTATTTTTAAGAGAAAAAAAAAGTTGTAAAATCTTTGTTTGATTTTAATATGTATATTTTTTTATGGCTCTGAAAAAAAAGAGAGGGGTTTAAATTTTTAGAAAAAAAAAGAATATGGGAGAATATGTGCTTGACCTCGACATGAACGGTTGCCTTTTGTGCAAATATAATATATAAAATAAGCAGCAGCAGAAAAAGGTGGGGTGAAAATAGGTATTATAAAACGGAACGTTGAGCAAAGAGAGAGAGAGAGAGAGGGGAGCTGGTCATTACCATAAAAAAAACTGAAAGCAAAAAATGTCCGATCAAAAAAGAGAAATACCAAAAAAAAAAAATAACAATGCCGAGGCCCGTTGATGCGAGGTTGTTTTTTGCCGTCGACTGCCGGCATATTATTAGGTGTATGTTTTTTAAAAAATAATTGATTGATTTTTGTTCCCTTTTTAGATATTTTTTTTGCCACCAAAAAATGCTGCATGTATTTTTGTAATTTTTGCCTTTAAAAATTTTTTAAATAAGAAAAATACACAGAAAAAATGCAAATGATGAATCATCGGCGTCGGGGTGTTGTACTTTTTTTTCCCAGAAAAAAATATATATTTAAAACTTTTTTTGTTGATCCGTGTTTCTTTTTTTTTCAAAATTTTCACACTCATTTTTTTTATTCTTGCGCAACACAGAAAAAGCGTGCTTTTCTTTTTGGAATTTTTTCTTTCTTCCTTGAAGGTCAAAAATGAGTATGTAAATGAAAAAATGACTTTGCTTCTTTCTTGCTTAAAATTCCACGATTCTTTTATATATATTTGTTATATTTCTTTTTCTTGTCGTCCTTCAATTTGTGCATTGATAGAAATGAAGGAATCAAGAAAAAAGCCCGAGCGTCTCATTAATTAATTCTTTCTTGGTTTGAATCACTTTTTTAGGCATACAGAAGAAAAAAAAGCTTTTTCTAAAAAAAAGCAGCTTCTTTCCTTCTCTTTTTTTTTTTGAATAACAATGAGACAGTAAAAAAACACAATGTTTGCTAATTTTTTTTTCAAAATGTTTTTGTAAAACTCTTTTTTTTTTGTGAACTTTAAGATTTGTAGTTTGTTGAAAGAAGGAAAAAAAAGTAAGGAATACATTTTTCTGTGATATTTTTGTGACAAAAATGTTACCGTATTCAAGTGGAACTTTCGAAAATGCTCACTCTAAATAAAATTTTTAAGTTTTTGTTTCTGTTTTGTTTATCTTTTTAAAAGATTTTTAAATTTTTTTATATGATCTTTGATAAAAATTAAGAAACTTTTGATTCTTAAAATTGGATAAACATGTGATATTTTTAGTCACCATTAGACCCAGGTAAATAGTTTAGTAAAATCATAATAGTTTTTTAATTTATAGTAAAAGTTATAAATAAAAAATTCAACTTCCGTTTAAAAATCATTGATTTTTTACCGTTAATTTTTTTTAAAAGAAAAACTGATTTAAAAACAACGAAAAAAACAAGATTTAAGCGGAACACAGATTTCGGGAATTGCTTTAAGCTTGAAAAAAAGGGATAAGGATAAGAAAAGAAGCAGCAGCAAAAGAAGACTTTTTTCTACATTTTTTTTCTCAGTGTTTCTTCTTAAAAAAAGGGGGGAGCGCGCAAGAATGAAAGAAAAAAAAAGTGAAGAGCGACCGCAAAAAAAGAAAATAAATATATTTAACACGGGCGTGACGCGGCAATCACACACAAAGATAGAGAATAGTTTTTACTTGCGCATTTTTTCTATTCTTGCTGTTACAACTGGTGATGGTGATGGTGATGATGTTGTGATGATGATGACTGCGACCAATATCTATCTTTTTTTTCGTTGTTGTTACTTCTTTTTTTCTTTAACCGCCTGCCTTCAAAAATCTTACCCCCCGAACTGCCTTCCCATTTCCTTTTTGCTTTTTGCGCGGAAGAAAGAATGTTAAACACGTTTTACTCGCCCGAGCTCGGGCGAACGATAGATAGGAAAGAAAAAAAAATTGAAGAAAAGAAACTTTTTTTTTCAAAAATAAAGGGGGGGGGGAAATGATAGAACCCCCCTTTCTATTTTCTCGTTGTTGATTTTTGTTTTTGCTGTTAACTTTTTAATATATTACCAGAGTTTTAGTTTTAAGCAGCTTGTAACAAAGTATTTTTTTATTATTCATTTTTTCAAACAAAAAGTTTATGAAAGCACCCTTTATTTTGTTTTCTCTGAATCATTTTTCTCCTCCTTCACAAAAAAAAATATTCTGATGAAACGTATTATCAAATAAAGAATGAAAGGAAGGGAAGGAAAAAAAAGAAGTTTTTAAAAAAGAATCAAAAAACGGTCATTTTTGAAATTTTTGCGGTTTCTTTCATATCTTTTTTTATTGATTAAAAAACGTATGTTTTCGCGCAATTAATTTTTAAAAATACTTTAATTTTTAAATAAAATTTTTCCTTTAAAAGAGGCGAATGGTTACGTACCTTTTTTTGCAAGATCATGACAATCAGGATATTGCATGCTCCAACGTTTTGTATGGTAAAATCGCTGCGAGACCCAAAAAAAAGTGCTGAAACATCCGTTCCCTTTAAACATTCCATTAAACTTTATCATTCATTCAATGATTATCAGTCTTTGATTTTTGCCATCTAACATATATATTTGTTAAACGTGTCTCGTGTATTTTTTTGCCCTGCCTTCTTTTCCGGTGTTGATTCATAACAACAAAATTTTTTTTCCTTCTCCCTCCTCACAACTATTTTTTTACATTTTAAAACATTCTATTTTATTTTTTTCCAGAATCATTGTATTATTTTTATTATTATTCAAAAACGAAATGTAAAAAAGAAGCAAGGAAAAAAAGGGCATATTTCTTTGAAAAATTATTCTTATTGCTGTTGCTGCTGTTTTTGGTGGTGGTATTTTTCCTGTAAAAAAACTTCTTCTACTTTCCTCTGCTATTTTCATCGATCGAAAAATAATTATTAATTATTTGTTAAAAAAACACCAAAACAACAACAACGTCTTTCAAAACATTTTACAAAACATTTTTATATAATTAATTATTATTTATTAAAAGAGAAATGTTTAATTGTATTTAAAATTAATATATTTTTATAAAAAGATGCGAATATTTTGGGGTAAACGATCCGGACGATATGATCTGTCACAAGATATTTTTGTTTTAACAATTAATGTTGGAGAATATTCCCTTATTCAATGCACCCTTAATTCTGAATCCACTTCTCGAGATTGTTTAGAATATTTACGGCATAAAATTGATTTACGACAACGCGAAATTTTTGGTATCAAATATCAAGTTCAAACAAATGATCCAGATAATCGAATTTGGAGATTTGTGGAACCTGATAAACCGATTAAAAAGCAGCTAGATAAATTTTCATGTAAACCTCGACATGTTCAACTTTCTATCATTTTTTATACTCCAAATGTTTATTCTTTGATTGATTCAGTTGCTCGGTAAGTGGGTGTACACTGTACAGAAAGACGTCATTGATTAAATTAAATTTGAACAAAACAAAATACTTTTATTTCCGATATTTTTGGAGGTCTTAAATTTTAATTTTTTAACTAATGTGTTTTTAATTCGAAATTAATATATAAATTTTAAAAACCAATTTGGGCGTATCGCCAAAATGGCGCCAAATTTAAATTTTTAAATTTACCGTAATACTGTAAATTATGGACACAATTTTAGATCACTTTTTTATACTTTACTAAAATTAGATGTTATCAGTGGAAAATATACGATGGAAGTAGAAAAATATGTAAATCTTGCAGCTTTAAGTTTGCAAGTTGATTTTGGTGATTATGAACCAACTTTACATTCATTAGATCTTCTTCGATCTCTGCCACTTTTGCCACCTGTTTGTTTTCATTTTTATTGTCCTTAATAGATTATGCAAATTTTTTCAGCAATTAAATCGATCCATACAATTTTTGGATGATTTTTTACTTCGAATTTTAACGGCTTATGAACGGCATTCTGGAAAAGATTCATCATTTTCGGCAGTGCAATATATTCAAGAAGTAATGAAATGTGAAACATATGGAGAAGAATTGTTTAATGCCAAAGATGATGAAGCTGCTGAAGTATGGATTGGGTATCGACTTGATGTAATTGTTGTTAAACGGAGCCATGGCCCGGCACTTTTATATCCCTTTCGAGAGATTAAAGCGATATCAGCTTCAAAAAGGAATTTAACTTTAAAATGTCTCGATGGCACTTTGGCTATGTTTGTATTAGAGGATGCAGAATTGGCACGATATGTGTGCCAACTTTTAAATTGGCAATTTAAATTTGAGATGACTGAAGCTGAATTGCATCGATCAATTCCCAAAAATTTAAAAAATCTACAAGGCACAATTAAAGCATTTAATCCACCCCAAAATGGCATTAATAATAATAATAATAATAATGTTGTTAGATTGAATAGTATTGAGGTATGCTTTTCATTTAAAGTATGATATCCATTTTTTTTTTCAGCCATGTTCAACTCGAACAACAAATAGCTTTGATCAAGGAGCTTCTGGATCTGTCTGTTCCCAATGCCCTCCATGTTCAACTTCTTCCCTTCTTTTAACGGGGGTGGGCAGAGCTTCAAGCTTTATTCATGGTAATAATAGCACGCAAAATGGATCAGAATATCTTCAACAAAAATATTTACTTTCTCGAGAACGGGCTTCAACTTCTGACGGCACAACTCCGACCACCACCGCTCAGCAAAACCAGCAATTAACATTTTTTCCTCAAACATTTTCAATGATGCCTCCATCAATTTCAACTCCATCAATTCCACATCATTACATTTCAAGTGGGGCCATTTCACCGATTATCAGAATTGATCCCACTTCCACTTCCACCACAACTCCTCCTCCAGCTGCTTTGCATTTACCCTTTGATGCCAGAGATGTTGAACATAAAATTCTTCGACAACTTTTAGCTGAAAAACGTGCAAGAAAAATTGGTTCCTCTCCAGAAATAAATACAATTCATTCAAATGTTCGATATACTTCAAATAATGCAAATCTAAATCGACTACCAGTTTCGGCCGTTGGTCGTCGATTAAATGGCAAATTTCATGCTCATGAAACTCTTTCAGCATCTCTTTCAACTCCAGATTTATACCTAAAATGTCGTTCAACACCGAATTTAATAAATAGTACAAATAATAATAATATTGGTGGCGGTGGTGGGGGACAATTTTCACAAGCTCGTGTAATTTCATCTTCCATTCAACAACGCCCCGTTGGACAACAAATTACTTATCCAATTCCAACACAACTTGGTGGTGGCCTTTCTTCTTCCTCTTTTTCTTCAAGGCCTCTTTCAACGGCATCTGGAATTCAAATTACAGGGATTCATGCAAGTGATGCAAAACAACAAATGGAGAAACCACCACCGCTGGAAAATTTGCAAACACTTTTGGCAACTTTAAGACCTCCGCTGGATTCCCCGCAGGGATCATTGAGTGATGCAAGAACTCGATCAATTGATGATGTAAGTTTCATTTTTAATTATCATTTTATTCTTTAAAACTTTCCATAGATGTTTTAACAATTTTTTCGAATAGAATTTTCGTTGTAAAATCAAGCATGATCCCTGAATTTTGATCTTACAACGAAAATAGTTTTTGTCGAAATTCTTTTTTATCCATCAGCTTTTTTACTTTCATTTAAAAGATTACCAAAACTGACTTAATTGAAACAAAGAAAAATTAAAACTCTTTTCTTTCTTTTTTTTTTTGCTTCATTATATCTTTTCTTTTGTTGACATTTTGAATTAAGCAAAAAAGCAAAAGAAACATTCCATAAAAAAGGTTCTTGTCCATTTTTTTTGGGTTGGGCTCTCTCACATTTCAAAACAAATTCTTTTCTTCCCTCACTTTTTTTTTGCTCATAGAATCCTCAATCAAAAATTGAATGGAGGAAAAGGGTGTTACCCTTTTTTTTATCGTTAAACATTTAAATATCATAATTTTTTTTGACGATTGTATTCAAAAAATATTTTATCACACATAAAAAATTGTAAAAACATATATCATTTTACGTTTTTTTTGCCCAAATCAGAAAAAAAATATGAACGAATATAAATGTTTTTTTGTGAAAGTCCGCTAATTTTTTTTCTTCATTGTTGCCGCTGCTGCGGCTCCAAAAGCTTTCACTTTTTTTTCCCAACTTTTTTTTGTTGAACAAAAAAAACTGAAATTGAAAAAAAGCAGCGATAAAATTCAGGTCCTGTTTTTCTCCCCCTCTGTTTTATTCTAAAAAACTGAATTCACAATAATAAAAAAAAGCTTATTTAGCAGTACAAAAAAAAGTGTGATTTTTGTTGGTTTCCATTTTTTTTTGTTATACTACTTTTTGTTGTACAATCACCACTGCTTAAAAAAAACTCTCTTTCTTTTTTGACAAAGTACCTGTAGAAATAAGTATAAGTATTAGTAGTAGTAGTAAAAAAAAAGAAAGAGAAAGTTAGAAAAGAGAAAAACAAGTACGTGCTTATGGGACCGTTGCCCCCCCCCCCTTTTTTTCCCTCCAAATATAAATTCCTTTTTGCAACTGAAAAAAAAGAGAGTTATTACTCATCACTTCATTTCTCTCTCTCTTCTTTTTTTCTGAAACAATAGTACAAAGTTTTGTTTTGTTCCGTTAAAATACAGACTTTTTATTGCTTTAATCTTTTCTCATTCTTTTGTGTTTTTTTCATTTTTCTGACTTTATCGATGGTTCCAAGAAGAAGTTGTTTGTTATTGTTCCGGGGTCCTTTTTTGGGGTGAAAAAAGATTTGTTGTTGAAAGACGTTTGGCTTTTTTGTAAACTTTGAAGAGCAACATTTTGTTTGCATTTAAAAGTTTTTACTCTTTTTTTTCAGAGATTAAAACAAAAGATTACATGAGTAACTTTCGATTTTTTTGGGATTAATCCGATTTTGCGGATTATCGATGTTTATAAAGTTTTACGGATTTTTGAAACAAATGTTTTTCAACTTTCAAAAAATGGAACAAAATTCTTTTTGAAAAGATTTGATAAATCCTAGAGATATCCTTTAAATATTTTTTAAGTAGTTCCATTTTTTGCTTTCCCGATTTGTCTCAGAAGGAAAATTTCGAAACATACCCTACTTTTTAAAATTTTAAACTGTCTTCTTTTTAGCGCCAAAATCCATTAAAAACAACTTTTTTCAGAAAATTTTTCCTTGTTTTTTTTGAACTTCCTTATTTTTATGGAGATTCGGCTTCATTAAAACTAACATTATTAAATCCAAAAATGGAGCAATAAAAAATTTAAGTATAAAAAAAAGAGTTTTTTTTTCTGCGCGAAATATAATTACTCACTTTTTTAAAAACAACATTAATTTTTCTTTTTTGATGATGATTTTTGACCGTCCATTTTCTTCTTCTTTTTTCATTAACATTTATTTCTTCTTCTTTTTTCTTCGTCTTCGATCACGCTAATATACATATATAATATATATATATTAGTTTGGTTTTTAAAAATTGTGGATTCTTTCTATTTCTTTAAAAATTGCATTTTTTGTTTTAAGTTTCAGAGAATGAAAAATGGAGGAGAGAGAGAGATTATCGGCTTAGATAAAATGATATTATATTTTTCTCTGATTTTTTTTTATTTAAAAAAAACGTAGTTTCGGGAGGCTCTTTCTTTTTTTTGGAAACATTTTTTGAGATTTAATTCTTTTTTGAAACTTTCCTTTTTTTAGAATTATTCACCAATTTCAACTCCATCAAGTGGTGGAAGTGGTGCAACAGGAATAGGAGGAGGAGATTTACCAGATCGACCTCCAATATCTTCATTTGATGGTGGTTCATTTTCTGCTTCTCCGACGAATTCAACACAAATAATGGATACATCAAGACATTTATTAATTAATGGAGTGGTACTTAATGGAAGACCAGATTTTTTAAAGCCTATATTAGATGATCAACAACAACATCAGCATCATCGAGGAAGAAAAGGATTTGAAAATGGTGAATTAGAAATTCGAACAAATGATGAAATAATTCGAAATTTATCTACAAAGCTTATGAATCCAGCAATTTTAGATGTTGAATTTGCTTCAATTCCACAGAAACGAATTTCTGCTGGAGCTTCAACATCTCAACTTTCAGAAAATTTATGCCGAAATCGTCAAAAATCTATTCTGCCATATGAAGATACTCGAGTAATGTTACATTCAACTCGAAAAAATCCCCATGGATATATTAATGCTTCAAATGTTCAAGTTCCGATTGGGGATCGCTTTTTTCGATATGTTTTAACCCAAGCTCCAATGAAGAATACAGCAGAAGATTTTTGGCATATGGTTTGGGAATCTGGATCAAGGATTATCGTAATGATGGCAAATCATTCAATTGAACAATTCTCAATATATTGGCCCCTAAAAACGAATGAAAAGTTAACATTTGGTGATTATTCAATTCGACAACGATCTTGTACAAATACTCGAAATTTGGTTACAACAATTATGTCAATGAAAAGTCTTTCAAGTGGCGAAAAGCGCGTAATTTATCATTTAAGTTATAGCGGATTTCGGCAAGATTTTGATGGAGTTCCCAATTCTATTGAATTATTTTTGAGTAAGTTTTTGTTTTGCTAAAAGTTTTTACCACGACCGAATTACTGTAATCAAAAAGTGAAAAATCACAATCAAAAAACTTTTTGAACTTTTAAAAAGAAAAAAAAATTCGGTGTTGTTTTCTGAAGAACATAAAGAGAAAAAATGCAAGTGCCATTTTTTACCCAATTAAAAAAACAAAAATTTTTATGGCACATTTCTTTCGAAATTAACCTACCTGATTACAGTAATCTTTAACAAAATTTTAAAGTATTTTTCTAATTTTACTTTAAATAAATTTCTTATTCATAAATTTTTAGGTTTCATTGATGCAGTAAATTCTGTCAAACGACACATTGAAAATGAGAAGCCCCGTGACGTAGATTCGGGAGTATTTGTTACGGCATCTGGGACAACGTCACGACAAAATTCACGAAATCGAAGTCGTTCAATTAGTCGAATCAGTCTTCTCGATGTTACAAATCGAATGAGATCACATTCGGTTGAACATAATTCTATTTGGAAGCGAAAACTTACCCTTAGCTCATCAGGACAACAGTCCACAACTTCCACAACCTCTGATACTTCAACCGCTTCATCCACGTCATCCTCAAATGGTCCAACTCCAACAACTTCATATCGACCTGATGTAACCCTTGAACAACAACCTCCAATTATTGTTCATTGTTTAGATGGTTCTACAGATTCTGGAATATTTATTCTTGTTGAATTAATTGTACATTGCATTGAAAATAATGTTTCAGTTGAAATTGCAAAACTTCTTCGACTTTTACGTCATCAACGTGCCTCTCTAATTCGTTCATCAATGCAATATCGATTTGTTTATGAATCAATTCTTGTTTATTTACAACGTTCAAGACTTATTTAAATCTTTATACATATATATTTTTTATACAAATATATATATAAAAAAATTAGTTAAATAATGACATTCCAAAGTCCCAGAAAATACATACTATTATTTTTTTATAATTTTGTCTTTAATTTTTTATATAAATCTTAAAAAGATATAAGTGCCGTTATCAGTTATCGCCGTCGTCAAATTTGCTCAAATTTTGAGTTTTTTAAATTCAGTTTTATTAGTACTTTTTTTTGTAATATTTTTTTAATGTTGCATAATTTTTTTTACAATATGACATGACAAAAATTGTTGGAATAAATAATATTAATAAATTTCTTTCCCGACAACATAATATTTTTAAAAACTTAAAAAGGTATCATCACAATCAAGGCCGAATACAGAAAAAAATTTCGGGGGGGGGGGGGGGGGGCACGCCTATGATCATTTGCCGTCGCCAACACGAATCGGCAAAATATCAAAGGAAATTCCTCAATTTCGGGGGGGGGGGGCGCAGATCCCGAACCCCCCCTAAATACGGCCTTGAGGTTCGATCCAAATATAAATCTTATTTATAATAATCATTGTAACGGTTTTAAATAACACATTTATGTATTTTTTGAGTTGCCAATAGTGATCACTTCCCGTTCGTTTTCGGTAAAACCCGGGAAACGGGAATTCCCGTTTTTTGAAAATGGACACGGGACGGGAATCACGGGAATCCCGTTCCCGTTCCGGTGATTCCCGTCGGAAACTTGTAATATGTAATATCTAAAAATTTTAAGCAATTTTTGAGTAGAATCTGCAGATAATCTATTTTTTTGTTTGTTTTTATGTAATAAAGTAGCATCAGACAAAAAGCTTTCAGATTCAACAGAGTTTGATGTTGCTATGAAAAAGTGTTTTGCATCTTAAGCTGTATATGTCATTCCCGTTTATTAAAAATGGACACGGGAACGGGAATACGGGATTCCCGTTTTTTGAAAATCGCCACGGGACGGGAAGTGATCACTAGTTGCCAAACTCTTTAAAATCTGACAAAAAAGAGTGTCTCTTTCGTTGTCTGTCGCAAACCAGGACTTTCTTCTCTGTTCTTTGAATAAAGAAAGAAGGGGAATAAAAGCGAGGTCGTTCTTTTTGCTTTTGTTCGATCCAAACGAACACATTCTAAAATTGGAACAATACAGAGAAGATTAGCATGGCCCCTGCGCAAGGATGACACGCAAATTCGTGAAGCGTTCCAAATTTTTTGTCATTTTTTGTTTAAAAATTTCTTATTAATTCTTTTGGTAGTAATTAAATGTGGGTTATTACTTGGAGTATTTTTTACTGAAAAAAAATGTAAATGGGTTTCTGACTTAAAATAATAATAAAAGAAAAAGTTTATTTATTTAAGGATACCATTATATCCCTTTGATTTTTTGCATTTTACAGTAAACATTTAACCTTTGGGAAAATGTTTCCATTTTTGCAAAACAACATGTTAACAAATTAGTAAATAAAATGTTTTTATTACAAAAAAATGTGTTCAAAAATAAGTGACTTTTAAGGTGTTTTTCATGAACATTGATATTTAAAAAATATCAATGTTCATGTTGAATATTTACTATTAATTTAAAATTTTACATTTAACGGAATACATTAATTTTTATGGTTTCTTTTAAAAAAAGTTTTAAGATAATTCGAAAACCGTTTAAATTATTATATTAAAAGTTATCCATTATTTTATGCTAAAATCAAATTTAAAATGTTTTAAGAAAACTTCAATCTAATTTTGTTTGACAAAATGAAACAAATTCTTCAAATTTTTAGTGTAATTTTTATAAACAAAACATTCAAAAAATGTTCTTTAAAGAAACTATCAAATAATTATTATGCAAAAACACCTGTTGTTTTTCGGCTGTTTTTAAAAATTGTCTGAAAAACAAAAATACTGATTCTATCTTTCAACAATTATTATTATTATTTATTGGTATTAAAGCTAAAAAATGACAAAAGTTACAGAACCGTGGCCCCTTTTTGTCACATATTATTATTATTATTATTATTATTCATATTTTACCCTTTGTCTTACCTGGATAATTGCGCCCTTTTTATTTTATACAATTTTTACGCAATCTAAAAAACTTGGAAATTTTAAATGGTTTATTTTGAATCATTCATTTTGGTGTTTGGCATTTGAAACGGTTTTTGGGATATTTAAGCCAATGTTTTTGCCCCCGATCGCGGCAGGATATCAACTTGGACCATTTCGAAATATGTGGAATTGGAAAAGTAGTATTGTTGCAATATTTCTGTGTTTGGGAGTTACAGGCTCCTGCGTAATTTCGGTTTCGGCAACCCTTGCAAGTCGATATTTGCTCATCTTTCCAGGATCTCTTTTTAAATGGTTTAATTTAAAAATTGCTGTTGTCATTGGAATTTTATTTAATTTGGCCTGTTACGGCTTTATTATTTATGCCCTTTATCCGATAATGGAATTACAAAAATCAACAATTTTTCAATGGGCAAATGAAGCAGATCCGGCGCTATCAGCGATTTATCAAAATGAACCTACTTTTATCATGGTTCCACGGCATTATCATCTTCAAGCGGATGCCATTGTTCTTTTTGCTCTTTTTGCCATCCATTTTGCCGGGGCTTTTATTCTAATTTTCTTTTTTTATCAACTTCGAAAACAAAATTCAACAAAAGTTTTAACAAATAATCTTCAACGATCACTGATTATTTCTTCTTTGGCACAAATGTGTATTCTTTCTGGATTTCTGTTAATTCCATTAATGATATTTTTTACATTCATCTTTTTTGAAATTCCAAATACTTCTTCTTTGATTACTTTGTGTTTACTAAATTCCCATGGCTTCCTTGAATTCTTTTCAACTTTTTATTTCGTAACTCCTTATCGAAAATTTGCATTAAAATTTTTTCGGGATATTCCTATATTAAGAAATAATCGAGCAAGAATTAATACAGAAAGTCCTAAACAAACTCCAAGTCCTCAGTAAATTAATGAATTTTAAACTTAATGAAACATTTGTTTGGCAAAAAAATATTTATTTTTATAATGTATTAATCCTTTTAAAATGTATACAGTTTCATATTTGAGAGATAATAAAAAGATTTAATAAAAAACCCTTTTTCTCAAAAATAAAAATACGCATTCGCAGCAGTTGCAATAAACTGACAATCGATATCGATCGGTTGGAAAATGTAATCAACAAAAAACTCTTCATTAATCAAACGCCCAGAATATATTTTTCATCGTGAAATAAATTTTTATTTAAGCACAAAACATCTTTTTTTTGATAACGACATCATTGAAAATGGTATTGAAAGAAAGAAGAAAAAGGATGTAGTTTCGCCATTGTATAATATTCAACAGCCCCAACATCTTTACAACTCTGACACAGCAGGATCTTCAACATTTGTTGGCCTAAAATTGCCGCCACAATTAACACTGTATTTCCTAATTACTCTTCTCATGATTTTAATAATCAGTCTATTTTAAATAACCAATCACATGCCATTTCCCAAGAAGTTATGGAAGAGAATACATTCAGAGACATGCAAAATATTTCAATCATTGAAAATTCATATTACATCAACTTTAACTCTGTCCAAAATATTTATAATACTCCACAAACGACAATATTAATAGATCAAGATGGCAATCAAATATGTGCTTGGAATCAAACAATTTTCACAAATGCATTTCAGCCACATTCATTTAATGAAGAATTTCAAAATCAAAACTTTGTTGATGACACACAAAATGATTACACTTTGACAAATTTTTAATATTATTTGTTATTAAATTAATTCTAAATGCTTGCAATAAATTAATCGTACATCGGAATTTTTCGGAAATAGAAATGAAAAAGCTTCAAACTTTTGTTGCCATTTTTTCAGCTTTAACCCATTTCGCCCGAAACTTTGCCAATATCTTCTCTAAAGTGTTATCTATAGTTTAGGTTTCACTCATGTATATTGAAAACATAGCCGCAAAGTTATAACCAATTAAAGGCACGCGATCGAGATTTTGGCAACTTTTGCTGCCATATTTTCAAATTTGCATATTTCGGCTTGAATCTTTTCTGGCATGTTACTGATATCCATTTCAACATTTTTAGCTTCTATCTAAGCATTTGGAGGAATTACGGCTGAGTTTAGGCCAAAAAAAAACGCAATTTTTCATTCCTATTTCCAAAATCTCCTATAGCGATTTCGCTGTGATCGATATTCAGCGAAAAAATTTATTAATAAAATTTACTATTTTTGTTTCATACTTTTTTTTATCGCCGCTAAAATAAAATTTTTGATAAAATGAAAAAAAGTAAGCGTAGAATTTGAAGAAGTCAGATCTAATTTTTCGTTAAATTTCATTAAAATTCGAGTTAATTTTGTGATATTTTCAATCTTCTCTTGCACCAAGATATGTGTCATCGATAAAATTAATATTTGTCGCGGTTTTTAATTTAATCAACATTTTCAAAAATATTTAAACAGTGAAAAGCCAAGGCCGGATTTTTGATAAAAAAAATATTTGCAACGTTGAGTTATTTTTTTTTGATAAATTTTTTTATTTTTTGGATTCGAAAATATCACAAAATAAACAATTGTTTTTGGAATGTTTGAAGATAAAATAAAATACGGTATTTAGCATAATTTTGGAATTTTATTGGTGAAGGTTGAAGATGCCGAGTATGTAAATGATGGAATTTTGTTATTCAAACTCAAAAAAAACAAATTTTAAATTGAAATACTGGCAATTTTTTTTGAAGGGTAACTAAAATTGCTAAAATTATGCAAATTTTATCCCTATTTCAGAATGACTTTTGAGATATGCAAAAATAAATTGTTTATTTACACAACTTTATATTTTGTTGAAAGAGTGATAAAACAAACGTGCATTTTTTTTGTTCAAAAATGCAAAATTGTTTTTCAAATATTTTAAAATTCATGGGAAATATTTTTGGAACTCCAAATCCTGTAGCTACAGATGAAAATGTGGTCCATAAAAATGTGGTTTTAAGTTCTTCCAAACAGGTAATTTATTTTTTAGCATTTATCTAAAAAAATTATTTGAATCTCATTAATTAATTGGTTTTTAAAAAGTTTTTTTAACATCATTGTGTTTTTTTTGGTTGGTACTTGGCATAAAATAATCGCTTTTTTCGCTTTTTAGGGAATATCGACGACAAACAAAAAAAATGTGTAACGTAACGAGCATGCTATTAATCAGGCAAAAATAATCAAAAAAAGTCGATATTCGGGTTCTATCCAACCAATTTTTCTATGTGGATACCATTTTCGGGTCAGAAAAAAACGCATAGAAAGAAAAAGGTCATTAAAATTTTTTGATTCAGATTCTGAAGCATTTTTGTGTTGAGAGAGAATTGCAGTCAGTTTTTTGCTTGTCGTCGACACTCTAAAAATTGATAATTCTTTAAAGAATGTTAATATTTTAGATGACTAAATATCCCTTTGCTCTTGAATATTCTGTTTCTGAAGATCGTTTAAAAGCTTTAAAAGACTCAACCAATGGATATTTAAAAAGTGATATTTTTACTGCTATCAATGCTTCGGGTGTTAAATATTATCTTGTAATTTTTCCTAATGGTCCTACTGATGAATATCGTGGAAAAACATGGATTTCTTTACGTGTGGAACTTGGAAATGAAAAGAAAGTTGAAGCAAAATACAGAATTTCAATTAAAACTGCAAATTGGAGTCATAAACTTGATTATACTTTCAATAAAAATGATGGATGGGGTCCTTATATTTGTACCGTAGCTGATTTATTTGATTCAAACAAAAAATATATTGTTGATGGAAAATTAACTGTAAAAGTTAAAGGAATTTTAAAAATTGTAAATTCTGATACAAAACGGATTTCAGCAAAAAATTTTCGTAATTTATGGAATATTGGTTTTGAAGATTTTACAATTGTTGCTGACAAAAAAGAAATTAAAGTAAGTTTCTCATATTTTTTGCTAGAGTAATTAAATAATTTTTTTAGGTTCACAAAAATGTTCTTGCTGCTCATTCACCTGTTTTTGCAGCAATGTTTAACCCTCAAATGAAAGAAGCAATCGAAAATAAAGTTGAAATTACTGATTTCTCTTTTGAAATTGTTGAAATGGCTGTTAAACTTTGTTATCACCAAACTTATGATAAAAATATTTCATTCGATGAAACTGCCTTGATTATTAAATTTGCTGATAAATATTTAATGGAAATTTTGCAGGTATGAAAAATTTAAATGTTTCAAAGCAATACAACATTTCTTTTTTAGGATATCATTGAAAGTTCTTTGAGTGATAAAATTACTGTTTCAAATGTTTGTGAAACTGTTAAATTTGCAATTGGCATTAATTCTTCAAAACTCCAAAATCAATGCATGGATTTTCTGACCATTTGTTTATCAAAGAAAAAATTTGTACCTGGAATGGAACTTCTTGATCAAGATTTTCTAAGAACCGTTTTTATCAATTCTTCTTGTCGTGAATTTCAAACTTTTTAAATGGTTTTTGATTTTTTGCATTACATTTTTTCGTCTATATAAAAATATTGGTACCGAAAAATGTTTCATTGGTGGCATGAAAACTGTTAAATATTTTAATTTAAATTTGCGCATTTTAGACAAAAAATAAGAAAACAAAAATTCCACCGTTTTTTGAGATGAATAAAGCTTTCAGAGCATTTTTACTCATATCTTTTGCGACTCCCTGACGATTGGGTACTAGGCATGGCGAGCAAGGCCGTATACAGAAAAAAATTTCGGAGGGGGCACCGACCGTTTAGTGTGGGGGGGGGGGGGGCACCTTTGATCTTTTGCCGCATGAAACTCCCGGGATTTTCCAATAAATAAAAATTAATATATAATTTTTAAAACTTCAAAAAATGAATGATAGTTGTGTATTTTAAAAAAGACTTTAAATGGCATACAATATCATATTGTATGCCATATTCACACTTTTCATTTGAAGTATTGTTTATAAATTTTTTTTTACAGTATTCTATTAAAAAACAGGTTTCTGAAAATGAATGTATGCTGTTAAAAAAATTTCCATTTCGCAACGATTTTATAAAGATTAATATTAAAACCACAAATACAAAATCACGGGGCCAACATTTCAGGTCTAAGGCATGCAAAATCGTTGTTAAAACTAATAAAAATACAAAAAGAAGGTTTTATTCATGGTTACACTATCGTTTCACAGTCGCAAAAATCGTCATAGACTAAAAAGATATTTTCGTCTGAAGAAAAATTAGCTCCGGCGTTGGAACGATTTTTTCAACTTTTTTTGTAAAAAAAATGAAAAAAACGTGAAAAAAATGAATTTTTTGTTCATTCAAATTTTATAGAAAAATGCAAAAACATCATTTTTTTCACGTTTTTTTCATTTTTTTACAAAAAAAAGTTGAAAAAATCGTTCCAACGCCGGAGCTAATTTTTCTTCACACGAAAATATCCTTTTAGTCTATGACGATTTTTGCGACTTTTCACTGGTCGATAAAATCAAGAAAGCGGCAAAGAGACTTTTTTTAACGCCAAAAGATTTTGGCAAAATGTACAAATTTTCACCCGACAAAGTGAATTTTTAATATTAATTTTTTTTATATATCCAATATTAAGAATTCATAATACATAGTTTTGTAGCCCTTGATCTCCTAATTAATAATATAAAAGAATATTTTTACAATAACTTCTCAAAGTCTCAGAAAAAGAGTTTGAAATTTTGTTTATATTCCCCACCTTGGACCTACATAAAAATCGTTTTTTAGCAATTAAATCTCAAGTAAACTGTTTTAAAACCTGGTGATACATAGTTTTGTAGTATTTTTTGTGCTGATTATTATTATAAAAGAAAAATATAACATTGTTAAGCTCAAAAGCTCAGAAAAAGACTTTTAAGATTTAGAAAAATAATGAAGTTCAAAGATGGTCCCAAACGGAATAAAACTTTTTTGAGAAAGTCGTTTTGCCGTTTTTTTAAATTTGTCGACCATTGTTTTATAAGGAAGTGAAACGATAGTGGGTTGTAAATAACTCAATTTTTGACAAGGTCAAAGATTTTTTTCATCAAAAAAAGATTACTTTTGTTTTTGCTTTTGTTTAAATACAATTTTTTGTTCATTTATAAATTGTTTTTGTTGGAAAAAAAATTGTTTTTAAAAAGATGGAAGCTGCTGCAGAACGGGGCTTAGATTATCATTTTGTTGTTCAAAAACAGCATGTAAGTATTTATCCAAGATTAGGGCATTTATGAAATCCATTTATGGAATTTAGATGCAAGATTTTATTGTAAAATGTGCCGAAAAAGTTGGATGTAATGATTCAAATCAAGCGAAATCAATTGCACGAATGTTAATTTATGCTGATGAAAGAGGGCATTTTTCTCATGGCATAAATCGTTTGCATATTTATTTACGAGATCTTCAAACAAAAACATGTAAATCAAATGGATGCCCAAAAATTTTAAAGCAAAAAGGTGCCACGGCATTAATCGATGGAGATAATGCTTTGGGATCTGTGGTTGGAGAATATTGTATGAATTTAGCGTGCAAAATTGCAAATGAAAATGGAATTGGTTGGATTTCGGTAAATAATTCGAATCATTTTGGAGCAGCTGGACGATATGGCCATATTGCAGCTGATAAAGGCTTGATTGGTTTCGCATTTACCAATACTTCTCCAACAACATTCCCAACGAGATCTGCTCAAAAAGCCCTTGGCACAAATCCAATTTCAATTGTTGCCCCGGCAGAAGGGGGAGATAAATTTGCATTGGATATGGCGACATCGACGGTGGCATTTGGGAAGGTTGAAATTGCGGAAAGAAAGGGAAAAGAATTTGTGCCATCTGGATGGGGGGCAAATGAGAAGGGAGTTGAAGAAGTTAACCCTAAAATTATTCTTCAACGCGGTGGTCTTTTACCCCTTGGAGGGAATGAAGAAAGCGGCGGATATAAAGGTTTCTAAAAAGTGATAAAAATAATCACAACCTCTTTTTTTTTGAAGGAACGGGACTGTGTCAAATGGTTGAAATTCTTTGTGGGATAATGGCTGGAGGAGCTTTTGGCAAAAATGTTCGAGAATGGATGGGAACGGCACAAAAAGCTGATTTGGTAATTCCTAATAGCTTTTTCACAAATCCTACAGTATCCCATCAACTTTTAGGGACAATGTTATATTGCTGTTGATCCTGAATGTTTTGCCGATGGATTTTCAAATCGATTACAGCAATTTCTTGATGAAACTCGGAATCTTGAATCCATTGATTCTAGCCTTCCAGTAAGATGTGCTGGTGACTTTTCTAAATCCCACATGATTTTAACAGAGAAAGTTGGAGGACTGGTTTATCACAAATCACAAATTGAATATCTTCAAAATATTTCAAAGGAACATGAAATCCCTTTTTTTGAAGTCACTAATTTTAAAGCACCTAAATTTGAGTAATTTTATTTGTAAAAAACATCTGATATAAATTTTATAATTGAATGTTACATATACAACATCAAAAAAAACAATAAAAAAAGTAAGATTTTTTTTAAAAAGAAAATCTTATTTTTTTATTGTCAACAATAATTTGTTTCCATTTTTTTGTTTTATTTTATACAAAAATGCTATAAAAAACATGTTGCGATTTAAATTCTTGGCAAATTGCAATTTGCAGAACCTAAAAAATAATTTCGGACAAAAATAAATGTCCATTCTTTGTGACTAAAAGTAATTTTTACATTTTAATGAATTTTTTACAATTTTTAACAATTTCTAACATCACTAAAGAATACAGTAAAACAAAACGTAATACGGTAAACAAAAATATTATTTATTACAAACTTTGTAATATATATATAAGAAAAAAAAATTATAGCAATGTTTTTATAAAAAGGACAAACTTTTTATTCCTTTTTTTGAAGTAATCAAACTCCAACTTCTTTTTTGAGTTGCCAGTTTTTTTAAATCTGATAAAAAATAGTGCCTCTTTCGTTGTCTGTCGCAGACCTGGACTTTCTTCTCTGTTCCTTGGAAAAAGAAAGAAGTGGAATAAAAGCGAGGTCGTTCTTTTTGCTTTTGTTCGATCCAAACGAACACATTCTAAAATTGGAACAATACAGAGAAGATTAGCATGGCCCCTGCGCAAGGATGACACGCAAATTCGTGAAGCGTTCCAAATTTTTTGTCATTTTTTGTTTGAAAATTTATTTATTTATTTTTTTGGTAGTAATTAATTAATCGGGAATTACGATAACGCACTTTGTTTCTATATGAAAGTTTTAAACCACTTTTTAAAGAAGTTGAATGTTTCAGAAACATGTATTGAGAATTTGGGGAATATGCCCAATTTAAATAACATATATTTATGGACAAAGTGAAACAAAATAAGGCATATTGCAACAAAGTATGTATGAGGTAGAAGGAACAAAATTTATACAAAATTAGATTATTAATTAAGAACGTTTTGAGGATCGATTTTTTCCATGATGAGATTTGTGTCCTTTTCGGGGTGTAAGTTTTCGGGCAGGTTGAATTGGTCGTCGTCCTTTTTTGGATGCCTTTCTACCTCCTCTTCCCTTTCCTTTTTTTCCACTTTTCCTTCTACTTTTTCCGCCAGCCGCAGCACGATCAACTCGAATATGATTATCATTCTAAAAAAGAGAATAGGATTACTGTATTCAGGGATACAAGGATTATCGCTTACAGAGACTTCTTTTGATAGAGATTTATTTTCTTGAATTAAATCAGTAATTTTTTCATCTTGAATTGCTGCAACCGTATAAATGAAAGAAAAAAGAATGGCAAAAATTATTTGAAGTTTCATATTTTTCTGAAAAAAACTTTGTAAATTTTTAAATTAATCTATAAACAGAAATCAACAAAAAAAGCACACAAAGTTTTAATTGAAAAATAAAATAAAATAACAAAATTTAAAAAGGTTATTTATACTAAATTTGGGGGGTGTTCCGAATTGAAAATTTTTTTTAAAATTCTAAAAAAGGATGGAAAAAAGTGACAGATGAAAAATAAAAAGATCCGGTCATTATTATTATTATCTTTTTAGTTTCGAAGAAAAACAAGTTTTATCTTTTTCAAAATAATAGACGCAAAAATTTGATTCAAAACTTTTGAGATTAAACTTGTTCAACATAGATAGAAATTATTTAGGTTTTTAAAAACAGAAAGAAAAATGTTTGTAAAAAAAGATGAAATCAGGAAAATATAGCGTATTAGTGTAATGTTACAATCTATCATCTCTCTTTATTCCTATATAAGCATTTATGCAAATAATTAATATTGTATACGATTGATGGCATTTTAAAAAAAAAACAGATATGTAAAATTATGAATTATTTGGCTTCTTTTTTGAATTTTTATTTCTTTTTTTGCAGCATTTAAGTCAAAATTATTTTTGCATTAAAATATAACGAAAGGGAATATAAAAAAAAACAATTTTTAGCAAAAAAAGAGTCAAAGATTCAATTATTTTTCAGCAGCCAATTTTGTGTTTTTCTTTGAAATTGCGCTGTTTTATTTTTTTTTTGTAAATAAAACACGTATTTTATTAAATGTCATAATTAATCCATTTTTAGCAAAAATGATAAATTATTTTTTCTTCCAGAATATTAACGCCTGACCAGGGCCGTACCCAGAAAAAAATTTTGGAGGGGGCTAATCGCGTTTTTGGGAGGGGGGGGGGGGGGATATATGACACTTCGTTACAAAGACAATTCGTTACCAACGTGAGCTAGGTTCAAAGACACTTCGTTACAGTTGGTAACGAAGTGTCGATCTTCCGGGGGGGGGGGGGGGCTTCAGCACCAATAGCCCCCCCCCCCCTGGGTACAGCGCTGTGCCTGACAATAAACACTAATTTAATTTTAATAATAAAATGTTTTAAAGGGGGAGTCGCACTTCTCTTAAACTTTTTATAAGAGGGAGCGGAGAAAAAGAGACAACGCTGCCGAGTCAAAGAAAAGAAATAGTGCGTCTTTTCTTCTCTTTTTCCTCCCTGATTTTCACGATTTGTTATAAGAAAAGATTTATGTCAACTGCGACTCCCCCTTTAAACTTTCTTTCAATAAAATAAATCGGAAAAAAACTTTAAAAGTTTGGAATAAACTAAAATTTGTGGAAACAAAATCTTGAGTTTGAGTATATTTATGTAATGCAGGAAATTGGGATATGGAAAAATATCGGAGAAATAACTCCTCCTATTTTATTTCAGAGAAAATTATAGAATGTGACTTACAATAGTTGCTAAATTTTGTCAGTTCCCTGGGAAACGGAATGGGATTTTCAAGGAATGGGAAAACTTTTAAATTTGTGTCTTTATGTAAATCATAGCTACTATATCCCAGGTAAAATTGTTGCCATTTCCCTGGAGTTTCCAAGGAATTTCCCGGGCCATTTTTGCCATTTCCCGGAAAATTGACCAACTCTATTAGATACAAAGTAGTTTTTTTCTAGCAAATTGGATATAATTTGACGAGGAGTAAAATGAATAAACTGACAAGTAAAAAAAAAAAAATTCAAAATTTTAAAATAAATTTGAAATGCAATGGAAGCGCAAGATTTTGTTTACTAAAAATAATTTTTGAAAAAAAAAGGATTTCTGTAATCTGATAATCCTTATTAGCATCGTTTTTTGCAATCTTTCAAGTCTTCTGAAAAAAGAAATACTAATTCAAAAAGGATTAAAAATCCAAATAATATTAATAAAAACCGAAATAATATTTCATATTATGTAAATATTTATGGAAAATTAAACCAGAAACTAACATTCATTTTAGTTTTCCCATTATCTATGCCATCAACGAGGGCAAAAAAAAACCCTTTTTAAATGAAATTTTTACACCTGTAAAAATGGCTACACTTTTTTTAGTTGTAATTCCACAAGTCTTGAAAGTTAAAAAAAAAGATTTTTTAATAATTAATTTAAATATTTGGCATTTTTTACCACGACCTTTTTTGGTTTTTTAATACAATTCTACAATTTTTATTTTTTTTATATCTTTTCATCATCAAAAAAGCCCTTAATTTAAACAAAAACATTTTCTTCTTCATTATTTTTTTTCCTTCAAAATAAATGTTGCATCTGTTTCCACTTTTTTTTTGGGTTTCCATTTGTATTCATTTATTTATTTATTTAAAATTAAAATTAAGCTTCAGTTTTTTTTTCATTTTATTTGCTTCTATCTTTTTTTTGCTGCCCAAAATTAACCCAAAAAAAATAAAAGAAGACTTAAAAAAATACTTTAGTTTTTTTTTCTTCTTCTGTTTTTGGGCATTTCGCCGTCGCCGTCAGCCGCCGCTTCAGGCAGTCAATTTTTCTTCATTGACAAAGAAAAAAAAAGAATATTTTTTAAAGTAAAAAAAATACTCATTTGAATTTTTATTTCGGGTCCTGAGCACCCTTCTTTCAGTGCCAAAATCGTTTTTGGCATCCCCCGAAAAAAAAATATATTTTTTTCCAGAAGCTATTGTGTTTGAAGGACTTCCTCTCTTCTAAAAAAAAGACAAAATTGACGGCCACGGAAGAAAAAAAGAAAAAAATGTTGGAGGGGTGAGCATCTGTGTGTGACCGAATGCGTTAAATATTTGGTTTTCTTTTATTGGCAAAAAAAAGCTTTGAAAAGTTGGACGGCAAAAAAAATACATATATATAAGGGGACGTAGAAGAAGAAGATGAAGACAAACGACAAGCAATGAAGTTTGACGTGGCATTACTGCTGCTGCTAGTTTTTTTTCTCTCCCCCCCCCCTTTTTTTTTACGTGCCTTAATCTAACAAGCATTTTCAAAAAACTGGCAACACACAAACGAAAGAAAGGAAGAAAAAGCAAAAGGGCGGGCAAAAAAATATAAATATTCAAAATGGCCGCAAAAAGGGAAAAAGCCGTAGGCCAAAAACGTCCACGTCGGCATAAATTTTTTTAAGACTTTTTCTTTCTTTTTTTACTGCATTTATTTTTTCTTTTTTGTAAGTTCAAAAATTACTTTTTTTATATTTATATAATTATAAAAAATTTTATTTTTAAGTTAAAGGTTTTTGTATTTCCTGACACGAAAAACAAAAATCTAAAACGAACGCGCAATTTTCGTGGCGTGACCACTTTTTTGGTGTCTTTAAATATCATTTCCCTTTTTTTTCAGTAAGGTTTTTTTTATTTCATCAGCAAAAAAAACATTTAACAATGGCAGGTGGAGCAGAAGCAGCGGTAAGTTTCTTATTAATTTTGTATTTTAAATTTGTATTTTAAAACGTGAAATCAATTTTTCTTAATTACTGTTAGACACATTTTTTCTGGCATATAATTTTAAATTTAAAACATCTCAAATTTTTATTTTAAAAAATGCCAAAAAAAACTGTGGCATAGTGTTTATAAAAGTTTGACAGATTCCAAAACCAAAAAAAGTTTACCCAAAAAACGCGTTTTTTCCGTTCCATTTTATTTACAAATCTTTAAAAAAAAAATAGTAAAAAAATAGTAAAAAAAGCAAGAATGTAAAAAAGAAAAAAGAGGATAAAGACAAATAAGGCCCTTAGGATGGAAGCTTCTTTTTTAAGCTTGCAACTTTTGGCACTCGCCTTTTTTCAATGGATATCTTTTTTCCATGTTTTGATGAAAAATGCCAATATTTTTTGTTTCATTTTTTAATGATATGATTTTTTTTAAAAACAGCATCTAAAAAACGTAAAAAAACATGAGAAAAGTAAAGCAAAAAGAATCTTTTAATTATTTATGAAAAATTATTTTGATTATATATGTAATCTTGATAATTTTCAGAAAAGTTTCCTCGAAAGTGCTTTCAATAAAAGCAAAGAAGTTCTTAATTCTGCAGGTATGTGAAAATTATATTTTATTCATAATATTAGAAAGCAATACAAAATGACATTGTATTTTTAAGCTGAAAGTACAAAAGGCCTTGCAAATTCTGCAATTGAAAATGTCACAAGAATTATTCCTGGACAACAAGCTCATGCAGCAGCAACTGGTGAACCGGTTTGTTAATTCGAATACAATCATTTATATATATATATATATCAGCATTCATTCTTAATTACCGTATTTTTTAAATATCATTCGAATTTTTTAAATAGTTTTATATAACATTTTTAACAACATTCAAAAATTAGTTAAAAAATTGTTGCAGCGTTTTTTAAATAATCTCAAAAACAAATGATCTAAAAAATTGTATTTTTACTAAGGTTTCTTATTTCCTGTTGAAATCGAAAAATAGGCGGACATTTTCCCAACTTTCGATTTCGACAATTTCACGAATTTAATGTCAAAAAAATACAAATTTTTATTTTCAGTATTAATCATTTAATTAAAGCATTTTTGGACTCTTAAATCGTTTTAAAAGCAGAAATAACGATTTTTAAATAACTTAAATGTAACAATTTCTGTTTCTATACAAAAATTTTCGCGTAAATGGAAACGTTTAACTCTAGTTTTTACACTCTAAAGACATTTGAAGTTTATTTTGGTATATTTTTTTATCAGAAAATTGGGGAAATCAATGAAAAATTTTTTTTGATAAATCTTTAAAGAAGATTTAAGTTTTTTAAGGGTAAAATTTTGTAAAATGGATTAAATCCAAATTTTGAAGTAAAAAAACAGTGATGTTGCGACTCCGCCTCCGGAGTGGGAGTTGGAGTCAATAAAAAATGTTCGGCAGAACACTGTATAAAAACATATAGGTTTCAATTTTTAAATTTTTTATAATGATATAAAAATATGCAATATTATATAAAAATTCTCTTTTCAGAACACAACTTTACCAGGAAGTGTTGCACCACCACCAAGTAAGTGCTTCCCAAAATTTCCGCATTTTTAAATATATAATTTTCACGACTTTTTTAGCATCCGTTCATCACACTGGACCACCACCACTTTAAAAAACATTATTTCATCATCTTTCGTTAATTTTCTCTCGCCTATATTTTTTTCAAATTCAGAAATTTTGAAAATCATCTTTAAATTCAAATATAACTTAAAAAATTATTTTTCATGCAACTTTTTTCAACAAACTTTTTTCTCTTCTTTTTTTTTGATCGCATCAGTGTTTGTTTGTTTAAATTTTTTTAAATTAGATTCTGTTACAGTAAAATATTAAAATGTATTGTTATCAACATACAAAATTAGCAATGTTTTAAAAATTTAAAAATATCAAAATGAAACAACAACAAAAAATAAATTAGCGAATCCAGGATATTTTCCCCCAAAAAAATCCAATAAATTTAAGAGGGAAATATTTACGACAAGCGTCTTTACTTTTTTTTGGTCCAACAGCGATTAAAGTTTTCAGATGCTAAACACTGGAGCATAAGAAGTCCTGATTTTTAGGTCTTCTTACAAAAAAAAGTAGAAAAGTGCCCGCCTCCTTTATAGGGGGAGACGTTTTTTGTTTGACATTGATTGGAGATTTCGACGCGAATCAGCTGTGCTGCAAGATGTCTAAAAAAGCAGCTTCAATGAATCCTGAAAAAAATTTGTTATAGGTGTGTCTGTGTCTCCCCCTTTAATTGTTCCAGTATTATCGAAAATTATTTGAGTGACAAAATTGCTGTATCAAATATTTGTGAAATTTCATAATTACGCAATTGCTGCAAAAGCGGTAAAACTTCAAACCAAATGTATGGATTTTTTTATTTATTGCTTAAAGCGAGCTTAGTCCACCTTAGTTAAAATGGAATTTTTTTACACCCAACATTTTTCTTAACACGAAATCGTCTTTCACTAATGATGGAGAATGCAAAAGTTTGTATTTTTATGTCAATCATTCACAACGCTTGCACAAACAAATGCATTCTTCATCTCACACACGCCATTTTAAAGGGAGTGTCGACGACAAGCAAAAAAAAATTTGTGTGGACAACAAGTATGTTTTAACACGAAAATGAGTTAGAGAAAAGAAATAGCATAGAAAAATGTCTTATTCGTGTAAAAACATACTTGTTGCCAAAAAATTTTTTTTTGCTTGTCGTCGACACTATCTTTCGCTAAGGTGGACGCTCCTTTTAAGCAAGAAGAAATTTGTACCTGGAATGGAGCTTCTTGATCGAGACTTTCAGAAAAATATTTTTATCAATTTTTCTTGTCGTAAATCTCAAATTCTTTGATTTATGTTGATTTTGATCTCACTATGGTTTTTTTATTATATTTATTCGAGTGGTGATAGACTTGAATAAATTTAAATTTTTTTGATAGATTCCTTGCATCCACGTCATAATAACGGAAAAATTTGATAACTGTCAAAAAACTTTTGCAAATCGAAACGATAACATTCGGAGTAAAAAAAATTTTTAAACATTATTTTTTATCATTTTTAAGCTTCATAAATGCTAAAAACCCTAGGAAACATCGAAGCAGCAAAAAAACATACCATTTTAGTAGTACAAAACAGATTTTGTGAAAAATATACAAATATTAAGAAAATTAAAACTAGAACTACATATTTTCCAAAAATATGTGATAAAAATGCCATAAAAAAATCTGGACGGTCCCTCGAAGCCCCTTTTATTTACTCATCAAAATCCTGAGTTAAAAATATTTGACTCTTTAACAAAACTGAATTTCTTTGTTCTATCTTGTTTTCTTTCTGCTTGTTTATTTGATGACGGTTCCTATGTACTTACTTCTAGGACATTGTTTGACACACCTCAAAAGGTTTTTGGTAAGGATGGACAAATGCCTGGGCTTTTAGAAAAGTTTCTCATTCTTAAATTATACATAAAATTCCGGATCTTACAGTAATCAAAAAATTCAAAACTTAACTAACAATTTTTAGTTGTTAAGCAAATAGTTTTTATCGTTTTTAATTATGTTTATAACGCGTTTTTTTTCAAAATCGAGCACTTTTTGAACAGTTGTTCAACACGACTTTTTTAAAGTGGTGGTATGGAACAATTGCATATTAGGTAATTTTGGTCCAAAAATGAGATTGATGAGGGTTTCAAGTCTCCCCGATATTCCAAAATTTCGTTACCGTAACCCAGTTACCGTATACCTTGAAAAATCAAGAATCGTATATACTTCCAAATTTGTATAGGGAATCGATTAAGGGACGCAATACGAGTCTATATTAATAATTTCAGGATCTTTGACCATGTAGAATCAATTTGCCGTCAATTTAAAATTACAAGAAAATTATATGTCTTATAAAACTTTTTTTTTCGCACGAGGCCTGGCGGTTTCTGTCACCTCAAACAATGCGTAATTATGTGACGTTTATTTTGGTATATGAATTGTGTTGGTTGCTCAACGGGAACATTTTTTTTTCTTTGAAAAACCATCAAAATTAACATCTCCAGCATCAACAAATAGATATATTTTTTGAATGGTGGCAGGTATCGACTTCTGGTGACTTGCATTATGGAATACCATGTTAGCAGAGCCTACTGGGACAGTTTGAGATTTTTTGATAGCGATTTCGAAATATGGGGTCAATGTAAACTCTGAAAATAGTGCAACATAAAAGTATCACAAAAACTAGGTTTTTTTTCAATGGTTCAAGTCAAAAGGGTATTATTTATGTAAAATATATGCAACAACACTAAAATTAGTCGACAAAAAATGACGGGGGGTCAAAATCGATTTTTCCCGATTTTTTTAATTTCATCCACTTTTGACCAATTTTCATGGTATTAAAAACTTATGAATATTGATAGATATCAACTTTTTGAGATTTGTCGGATAAAATATAGCATGTTTAAGATTTTTGACCAATATTTCAACCTTTATGAATCATTAATCTTCATTTTCTGGCTATTTAAAAACATGGTCAAAATGCAGGCAAAAATATTCTAAAAATCAATGTTTTTCTTTAATAACATCGCTGAAAATGCTTTTTTATGATTGTTTATGGATGTTATTGATAATACAAATCACAAAAACTTCATTTTGGTGCATCCTCAAATACTTGAAATTTTCAGTTTTTTCAAATTTTGACATTTTTTTTTCAAGCTGGAGGCTAGTGATCGGATCCCGTCCCGTTTTCGGTAAAACCCGGGAAACATGATTCCCGTTTTTTGAAAATTGTCGCGGGACGGGATCCGATCACTACTGGAGGCCCACTGCCATTTATTTTTTTACTTTGCTTTTTAAACGTTTTTTGTTTTTTCAAAAACTTTCAAAATTTGAATAAATTATTATGTCTTTTGTTTTTCTATTCTGGAATAATTTTCAGATAGATGATGGTGGGCCTCCCGTTGCCTATATTTTTTTTCAGGTTGTAGGGGTTCAACCTGAAAAAAAATATAGGTTTTAAAAAATTTTCTTTAAGGAAATTCTGATGTTTGAAAAGAATGCTTTTTGAAAAAACCCTCATTCAGAGAATTTTCACTCGAGACCATTTTATGCCTGAATCAAGACCTTTTTGAGATTGTATGACATTTGTCCGACTACCATTTGCCCAACTGACATATGCCCAACTGCGATTTGACCTATAATTCAAGATCTTTATGAAATATTATTTTGAAGGTGGTGATACAAAAAAGATCATTTTTGAGATAAGATTTGCAGCTTAGAAATTTGCATATTTTTGCTGCGAATAGTTATTCAAGTTTTTTCTCATGAGAAATTTCCCATGAGAATGTAATGGATATGCTAATTTGTTAGCATATACTCGTATATATATATACTCGTCAAATCCACCAGTCTCTTTACGCCAGAAGCGAAAAGTGCAGCGGTTGTGTTCGACAACTCTTATACTGGGGGGCCCACCGGTTGAGAGTTTGGAAACACATAAAGCTGTATCTTGGAGCGAGGTAGGTAGGGCGTGCACGCCTCAGGTTGACGAGCCTTATTGTCGCTGCTATTGTCGCTGCTATTGTCGCTGTTATTGTCGCTGTTATTGTCGCTGTTATTGTCGCTGTTATTGTCGCTGTTATTGGTTAAATGTAAGTTATTTTTTTTTTGGGGGGGGGGGTGTTCTACCATAACCTGTTGCCTCCTCGTGGCGTAGAACGGTAACAAAACAGATTACTTAAAGTAATTTTTTTTGGCAAAAGACAGGTATTTTCGGGAATAAAATTTCATTTAAAAACGCTTTTTTAATAATAAAATTCTTTTTTTTCGGCGCTTTTTTTAAAACCTTTTTTCATTTAAAAACTATAACTTTTAATTTCTAAATCTAAAATTTAGCAGTAATTTTCAATTTTACTGCTAAATTAAAGTAATTTTTTTAGCAAAAGACGTAATTATTCAGGCCAGGCCGGCTCATTATTTTTCGGCCCGAGGCCGGCCGGGCCGAAGCCTCATATCACTTTGTAGAAGTACATATTTTTGAACAATATATTGTGCATACTTTTTATACTTGCTGATAATTTTGTTTTTTTTTATATCCTTTTTATAATACTATTATCAAAAAGAATCTTGACCGAATGGCGGATTTATTAATGTTTTTGGAATATAAAATTTTTTTTTAATATATTCAAAAAAAACGAGGCAAAACCAGGCCGGCCGGGCCGTAACTTTTTCGGCCCTTTTTTCCAGCCCTGATCAGGTGTAAAAAAAGTGACGCAATTTTCGAAAAAGAGAGAACTTTTCCCCAATTTTACCAAAGGATGTTGATTAAATTTTTTTATTTGTTACACTATATATTGTATTATTCACAAAATATATCTATTTGTTGATGCTGGAGATGTTAATTTTGATGGTTTTTCAAAGAAAAAAAAATGTTCCCGTTGAGCAACCAACACAATTCATATACCAAAATAAACGTCACATAATTACGCATTGTTTGAGGTGACAGAAACCGCCAGGCCTCGTGCGAAAAAAAAAGTTTTATAAGACATATAATTTTCTTGTAATTTTAAATTGACGGCAAATTGATTCTACATGGTCAAAGATCCTGAAATTATTAATATAGACTCGTATTGAGTCCCTTAATCGATTCCCTATACAAATTTGGAAGTATATACGATTCTTGATTTTTCAAGGTATACGGTAACTGGGTTACGGTAACGAAATTTTGGAATATCGGGGAGACTTGAAACCCTCATCAATCTCATTTTTGGACCAAAATTACCTAATATGCAATTGTTCCATACCACCACTTTAAAAAAGTCGTGTTGAACATAGGTGTTCAAAAATGAAAAAAAGAGCGTTTTATATAGTAATAAATTTTAAAAAAACATACACAACAAATTTTTATGATGAAGTCGGAATCTGTTTATTCAGTAATCCAACTTTTCCTTTTTTTCGTTTCAAAAATGAATCTTCAGCCGATTCTTTCGATTTTGTTTCTTTTGAATCTTGAGATACTTTATTACTTGAATCACGCATTGAATTTAGATGTTCAACAGATTTAAGAGCGAGCATTTCTTCAGCTGATTCAGTTTTATCTAATCTATGGACGCCATGAATTGAGTTGACAGTAAATTGAGATGAATTTGGTGGCTTTAAATCTGCTTCATTTTCTTGAATAGTACAAATTTTTCTAACAATTTCATAAAATTCTGGTCGCTCATTCATTGCAAGATTCCTAAAATTAAAAAAATGCTAAATGTTAATATTCTTCCATATTAGCTTATTATAAACATCAAAATTACAGTAATCTCGATGGTATAAAATTATCCTACCACATTTCTCTTACAAAATTTTAATAAAAACTTACCAGCATTCTTTTATTAAATTTACAATGCAAAGAGGAGTTTTCGATGGCGGAGATGGCATAGTTCCTGCTCGAATTGCACGGCTTATAATTTTTAATTGTTCAATATCCGCCCAAGGCTTAATTCCATTATTGAAAATCTATAAAAAAATTTTTCGTGTTTTACAATATTATTACAAGATACCTCATAACACATTACACCATATGACCAAACATCGGATTTATTTGAAAATCTTGGTTCTTTAGAAATTGTTTCTGGTGCCATCCATCTAAAAAAAGAGCAAAAATGAAAGGATTAAATCACAATATTTAAGAAATTAAAACCTTAATGGAACATTTTTATTTATGTTATCAACATCTTCAATATCATTCTTATCCAAAACTTTTGATAATCCAAAATCAGCAATTTTAATAATACCTTCCGCAGAAATTAAAACATTTCGAGCAGCTAAATCCTAAAATAGAAACATCTTTCTATATTCCTAATTTATACAATTTATTTATATTTACTTACACGATGTATGCAATGATGATGATGTAAATACCGTAATCCTCGAGCAGATTCTAACATATATTGAACACGTTCAGAAGCTAATATACCATCTCCAAACTTTTTTAAATGACTTTCAAGAGATCCACCAGGGCAAAATTCCTATTTAAAAAAATATATGCAAATTATAATAATATTGTTATATGCAAAGTCTTACAAGAACAAGCGAAATTGGAGGTTTTTCACATGCAACACCAAAAAAATTTATAACATTTTTATGTGAATATCTTTGCATTACTTTTGCTTCTCGCATCATTGAATCTCTTCCTTCATCACGTTCCTGTTCAGTTGTTCCTTCGCTATCAGATTTTTCAAGAAGCATCTAAACCAATGATACATATGTACATGTATGTATGTATGTATTTAAAAATAAGAAAAAACAGCAAACCTTAACAGCAACAAATATATATCCTTTTCTTTTATCTTTACTATCTGCAATTCGCATTCTTGCTTTAAGAACATTTGCAAAATTTCCCTTTCCAAGTGGTTCATCCGAAGTAAACATGATTAAAGACGTTGGAATAATCCATTTTGGACGTGGTATTGGATTTTTAAGTACAATCTTTTTATAAATAGGTTCTTTCTATTAAGAAAAACAACGTTTTAAAAAATGTTTGAAAAAAACAATAAAATTTAACAGACCTGATAATGTTGAACTAAATCGGTTGCCGATCGAAACTTCTTTGGAATCATTTCCATTTGTGAATTTGATTTAGATTTTGAGCAACTTTGAGCTTTCTTCTTTTTTAAAGTCATTAAACTCCAAACATGTGTTGTATAACAATAATAGAGTGATAAATGTCGAACTTCAATTGGAGTACCCTTTTTAGATTCTGTGCAAACACTTATAATAAATTGAAATTTAATACCAAATGTTGTTGTTCGAACAAGAAAATCTCCTTCATTTTTAAATAATGATAATGTTTCATTTCTTGATCGCATTCCATGATACCATATTTGATTGTGAACTGCAGAAATTGGATCATAGATTTTCTTTCCGGCTATCATCACTTTGGTCTAATAGAAGCCACAGATCACTGATTCATTCAAAAAGACATGCAGATAATTGAATCAGCGAAAAAATGATAATTCATTTAATAAATTATACATATGCAAATTTGTTTAACATGCGTAAAAAATTTTTAGGATAAAAAAAGGGATGGAGTTTGGCAAATTGTGTCTTTTTTCAAAAAAAGGATTCGTTAATATTTTTTAAAACTTTTTATTACAAAGAAATTTCAAAAAAAACAAAGGTATTTAAATATATAATTATTTGGGACACCTTGTATCCTAAAATCGACTGTAAACGGTTTACAGTAAACTTAACAAATCCCAAACGCTTTAAACATTAATTTTTCCTCAGTTTGGGTTCTGATTCAGAACTTCTGAATTAGGATTTCTGACAAATTTTTTTCTGTTTTAAAAAAAAGTTTTTCAAACGCACAAAAAAACAAAATACCCAATTTTTAAAAAAGCTACAGTACACTAAAAATAATTAATTTTTTTAAACATTTTATAAGATTTTATATCGACAGTTTTATTTTATACAGTATCAGATTTATTAATCCAAAATTTATCATCACAGAAATATTGAGTTAGTTTTTGATAATACGGTGAAAATTTTACAAGTGAATTTTTTGAAAATTCTTCATTCATTTTAGATTTCGATGAAATAGTGAGATGTCGATGCGGATATTCAGAAGTTAGAGGCTCCCAAACAAAATCATAAATAAATGCTTCCGGTAAAATTGGATTTCCATTTGGATTACCGTATTTTGCAAAATTTGTTAATAGCGTTGTCATTTCAAGTCCAACCAAATGATCCAAAGACGTTCGACGAAATGGAACTTTAAACATGTTATGATCAAAAATATATACAATTTCAGTTCCATGTGTTGCTGCTTAAAATATATATCTTCATTAAAATGGACATAAATAAATTGCTTACTATTCATTGGAAGCATCAGCCTTAATCCTGCCAATATCTTTGGATTATGATGTTGAAAGATGAAAGACCAAATTTGACAGCCACGTTCTCTTTCAGCTTTCATAAAATTATACCATGCATAATTATTGATTATATCACTCATTACATTTACCATTGTTCGTTTCAAAAATATTTTGTCTCTTTTCGATAATTCTGTTATTCCATAAATTTTTCGATATTCTTCCAGGGTTACTGCTTCTGCTGCTTCTTCTTCCTCCGTTTTTAGGGTTGTTAAAATTTCTAATAATCCTTCAAAAGTTTCTTCAAATTCTTTAATCATTTTATCATTGATAATTTTCTGACTTAGGGATACTGCAACAATGATAAACTTTAAAAAAATTTTAAATAATAAAAAAGCTTACAAAAGATAAGTCCTTCAGATTCAGTTACACCCGTCATCACAGGTCTAATTGGAGCAGTTTGTCGCAGAATATACGGTGGTGCAGGTAAAATCTCTCCATCAACAACCGGAGAAACATCTAATCTCATTTTTTCAAATACTGTCTGACAACCAACCATTGTCATTGCTATAAAATTATGCATATACATATTTACATAGTAAAATTATGCTTACCAAATTTTTGTGGTGAAAGATCTTTTAAAAATTCAATCATTGCTTTATTTTCTTTTGCTGTCCATGGACCAGTAAATTGTCGTTTATATCCAAGTTTAATTGCAAGATTTTGACAAAATTCTGCAGCAACTGGTCGAGCTGAAACTGCCCACATTGCTTCACAATTCCCTCCTAAACAAATCACTTTTGATATCAGATGTCGGGATAAAGGAGATATTGAAAGTAGATCACACGATACGGCACCTGCAGATTGTCCAAATACAGTAATATTTGAAGGATTTCCACCAAATTTCGCAATATTATCTGCAGTGAATTTTAAAGCAAAGTATTGATCCCATAAACCATAATTTCCAAGAGATGTTTCATCATTTGTACAAAGATATCCCAAAAGACCAAGCCGATATTGGGTTGTTACAATAATAACTCCATGTCAAGTTAACATCCTAAAAATTGTAAATTAAATAGTTTTGCAAAATGTGTATATATGTATATATATTATAGCAAAGCTACCGTAACCTACATATATATATGCAAAGGTTACGGTAGCTTCGCTATAGTTTATGTGATTTTTTGATCCTTTTAGAAGCGGAAAAGGTTAAAGCAGGTGAAATGTTTTGTACTTTAAACGCGTCTTTCGTAAACAGCTTTTTCAAAACAAAAAATGTTTTGCAAAACCAAAGTATCAAAGTACTAAAGTTATAACGGATGATTTATGACCATGCTTACAAATGCCAAAACTTAATAAACTTTGTAAAAAATGGAAAACACAAAAAAGGAACAAACCTGCAAATTTTTGAATAATGATAACTTGCTGCTGAATCCATCACAAATCCTCCGCCATGAATATAAAACATTACAGGAAAGCCATTTGAATCTGATGACTCCCATGTCGGTGCAACAATATTCAAATATAAACAATCTTCACTGCCATGATGTTTTGAAAACCAAGGAAGAACTTTTTGAATTGCTGGTGAACGATATCTTTGACATTTTAATGTGCCATTCCATTTTTCAGGTTTTTGAGGTTTCTAAAAATATTTTAAAAAAAATATTTATGAATAAAAAAAGGGAAGTAAAAAAAAGTAAAAGCATACTTCAAATCTAATCGGAGGTTTTGCAAATGGAAGACCAAGAAACACTTTTGCAATTCGCTTTTGTGAATCCTTTGGAATTAACACATTCATTCCTTCAATCAATCCATATTCTGTTTCAACAACTAAAAATATACATGTATCAATAAAAACTTTTAAAAAAATGATTAAACAAACTTGGATGTGGATAAAGAATATTCTTTTTTGTTGAATGTGTTGAACCCATTTTATTTATTTCAGTTAGTATATATTATGTTTTGAAATGGAATGAACCCTCTCAAAACATAATATATAGAATTTCAAGAACGGCAATTTGGGGGGAGGGAAAAAAAGTGTGTAAAAAAAGATTGATGAAAAAAGAAGAAAGAAAACGAGAAATTTAAAATTTTTAAGGAAGAAAAAAACATGGACTTTTCAGTAAACAATTTTTTGAACGCAAAGTTTTAAAAAAAGGCGAGAAAAAAGTGTTTCTAAAAATAATGGTTTTTTGTGTTTAATTTTCTGTTAAGTGGCAGCAGAAAATTAAGCACAAAAATTAAGTTTCCGAAAAATTTACAACTGTAAAACAAAGAAAAAACAAGATTCAATGATTAATGCAAATATTTTAATGGCACGGATAATTTATAAAAGATGAAAACAAAATAAAGTAAGAATCTAATAAATAATTACTACACTAAGGAATTTTGTTAAAAAACTGTAATTAGTTTCCATAAAATTTTTTAATTTAAAAGCTACTGTATTAATCAGAAGACCAAAATATTTAAATATTGTGAGTCTTTTCTTTTTATTTAGGAACTTTGTGAGTTTTTAACTTTCTGATTATTTCTTAAAAATACAGGTGAAAAAAGGTAATTTTAATTAATTTGGACAGAATATTTGTGTTATTTTAATTTATTATATTTTAACTAGGGTGCGCAGCGATGTCTTTTTTTCAAAAAAGAATGCAAAACGAGTGGCGGCGAAAAAAAAATCGACCGAAGGACCGTAACATGTTTAGTCGAGTGGGGAACGCGCATTGCTTGCAGCCAAAGTGAGAAAAAAGTCATCCAGCAACCGAAATGCAGCTTCTTTATTTAAAATAAACTCTTAACTTGTTTGACATAAGAATGATGCAATGTTTGCATAACGAAAAAAAACATATAACCTCTGTCAAAAATTATTCATAATTTCTTTTTTTAACATTCCCAATCATAACATCAATTTATGTATTTTGAACTATATTTTAGGGAGAAAACTTAAGTTTTCACCGTTATATTATGCTTAGGCTTTTTTTTTGATGGCATTTTATCAAAGGTGCATAAAATCAAAAAAGCATCCGTACATACGTTCTCTGACTTGTAAAGTATTATTTAAAACAAAAAACAGGTAAATCGGATAGAAAACAGCTTCAGGAACTTTAGTTTTGTATAGTCACCTATCATGCTTTTCGTACTTCCCATGATCCATTTGTGACAAGTGATATATCATTTTGTAGCATTTTTTGTGAAAAAAATTATAAAGAAAAATTAAAAATAAAATACATTCACTTTAAGTGTTAATTTCAGGGGTCCAATATCAAAAAGCGAAAAAAAACTTTCGTGCTAAGAAAGTCGTTGGTACAACGTGTGCGCGTTCCCCACTCGACTAAACATGTTACGGTCCTTCGGCCACAGCGCTTTGACTGTTGATTTTTGAAAATACACTGAAGCGTTCATTTTGAACATTTTGCCAAAAAAAAATTTTTGAAAAAAATGCATTATATTCAACGGCACTAGCACTACGGCTCGTTTAGCACACTTTTGCTCTTTCGTTTTTGCAAGTTGCGCGCAATTTTGCAAAAAAAGGAAAATTTTTACCAATTTACTGTATTAATTTAAACAGATTCCTGAACATATATCATAATTATTTTTTTATAACATTAAAATATCGAGTATTAGCTACTCAAAAATATCAAACAATCGCATTTTATAAAACTGTTTGTATGAAATCTAGGGATTTCAACTTTACCTACTTTTGCAACTTCACCTAAAGTAAAAAAATTTTTCATTTTGTTGATTTTTTTATTTTTTTCATTGATAAGCTTCATAATAAGGTCTAAAAACATGGGGGAAAGTTTCAACAGCTGCGATGCACAAATTTTTTCACAATCTGCAAAATTCGATTTGCACCTTGTACAACATCACCAACATCAAATATTCGTTATATTTTGCTCAAACATTACTCCAAATAGCTATAAATCAACTTGCTATCATCAATATCAAATATTATAACCAACGGAAAAAATGTTGGAATCGAAATCATCGATGTAAAAGCATTCAAAGCTATCAACATGTCCAACACAAGAAAATCAACAAACTTCCTCAAAACTCATCAAACAATGATATCTGAAAGAATCTAATAGATTAATAATGTTAAACAAACATCAATGTAAGTATTAAAAACATAAACTTATATAATTTTGTTATTTCAGGAAACTTTTTGATCAACGTCAATATTGCATATATACTGTACTTTTTGAACGTATGTTTTTACACTTGTATTCTTCTATTTCCAGCTATATTATTTCTTAAATACATGTTCTGATCTTGTTTTAGGGCGCAGAAATGATTACAAGTCTATTTATACAGAAAAAGTGCACTTGAATTATAGCAAAATATCATGTTTTGACTGTATGTTGCACATGCACAATTGCAACCAAATGATCCGAAAAATTGCTTTAATGTGTTAAAACAGACTGAGAATACTTTCAGCAAGCCACGTCAACACATAAGAAGCAAAAATTCAACGCGTTCGTGTTGTTTTTCTTGAGATCAAAAAGTACAGTATATATGCAATATTGACGTTGATCAAAAAGTTTCCTGAAATAACAAAATTATATAAGTTTATGTTTTTAATACTTACATTGATGTTTGTTTAACATTATTAATCTATTAGATTCTTTCAGATATCATTGTTTGATGAGTTTTGAGGAAGTTTGTTGATTTTCTTGTGTTGGACATGTTGATAGCTTTGAATGCTTTTACATCGATGATTTCGATTCCAACATTTTTTCCGTTGGTTATAATATTTGATATTGATGATAGCAAGTTGATTTATAGCTATTTGGAGTAATGTTTGAGCAAAATATAACGAATATTTGATGTTGGTGATGTTGTACAAGGTGCAAATCGAATTTTGCAGATTGTGAAAAAATTTGTGCATCGCAGCTGTTGAAACTTTCCCCCATGTTTTTAGACCTTATTATGAAGCTTATCAATGAAAAAAATAAAAAAATCAACAAAATGAAAAATTTTTTTACTTTAGGTGAAGTTGCAAAAGTAGGTAAAGTTGAAATCCCTAGATTTCATACAAACAGTTTTATAAAATGCGATTGTTTGATATTTTTGAGTAGCTAATACTCGATATTTTAATGTTATAAAAAAATAATTATGATATATGTTCAGGAATCTGTTTAAATTAATACAGTAAATTGGTAAAAATTTTCCTTTTTTTGCAAAATTGCGCGCAACTTGCAAAAACGAAAGAGCAAAAGTGTGCTAAACGAGCCGTAGTGCACTAGGAGAAAAAATAAATGGAGAAAAAATAAACGGAGAAAAAGTAAAAATAAAAAATAAACGGATAAAAAATAAACCGGAGAAAAAATAAACTTTATTTTTCGGAACAAAAAAAAACAATAAAACAAAAAATATTTAATTTGATCCAAATTTAATTTTATGTGCACATTGAGCAAGGAATCGAATAATTGCTATATTTCCAGCCATAAAATCTTGTTGATATCGTTGTAGATCTGCAGAAATTTGTTGATATTTTCACAATCAAGCATTTAGAGGATCGATTTCGCTTGCAGCATTACGTGATAAAATAAATTCTTCTTTCATGACTTCTAAAAATCTCCAAATTCCAAGATGTTCTGATGGAAGAGAAATTTTTAAAGCCCGATGCCAAGCTTCATATGAATTTCCAGTTCTTGGCATATCATTTGCGACACGTAAAAATACATTCCAATGATCAATAGGAATTCGAGGAGCGCGACGAGAACCATCAGCATTTAATCGTCCACCATAATTTTCTTCGAAATAATCCAAAAGCAGTTATCGCTGCTTGTTCGTAATCCATTACAATTTGTGATGGATTAACTCCAGGTTCAATTTCAACTAGTTTCCTTAAAGCGTATTCGTAATTTCTTGTCGTTCTTTGATTCATTAAAAATACAGTACATGGTTTATAAGATTGCTCAGTTTATAGTTTTACCAATATGTGGCCATTTAAATTCGTATCCACCAATTTGAGCAACAGGAATTTTGTATGTTTCATTTGAAACTCGAATTTTATCGCCGACTGCAAAAGTTTGAATATTTTCACCATCCATTATTCAACTTTCAAAAAGCAGTGGAAAGAATTTGTAATTAAAAACAGCGGAGTTAAAATTATTTAAAAATTTTTCAAAAAAGCTCATGGCCTTTTATTAGCTTGATTTATCACAGCTATTATTAAAAGGGTACTAAAAGAAAATTTTTATTTTTTCTCGGTTTTAAAAGTTTATTTTTTCTCCGTTTACTTTTTCGCCGTTTATTTTTTCTCCGCCGTAAAAATAAATTTATTTTTTCTCCGGTTTATTTTTTCTCCGTTTATTTTTTCTCCGTTTACCTATTCAACGATCGAAGATGGCTTCATTAAAATTGTAAATGATAAAATTGTAAAAAAAAATTAAAGCAGGAGAAATTGGATGTTGTAAGATTCCATTTTTTACAAATGCCCAAGTTTTATGAATATTAATTATTATTAATTTTATAATTGTTTTAGCGTCATTACCAGAATGTGGACGACCACTTGGAATTCGGCATTATAAAAACGAAAATTTTTTTGTTGCTGATTCACGGGCTCATTTTTTGGCAAAAAACGTAGGGTTAAGGGGTTTTGGTCTTAAATGATGCCAAATAGCCTAGGGACACTAAAAAATAATATTAGAATGATATCTGAGTCGATTTGGAGGTATGAGCTTAGAAAAACCAAAATGGCCAAAAACACCTATTTTTGGCATATTTTGCTATGCCATTCTCGTATCACCAAATAAAGTGGTCTCCGACAACATCATTTTTTGTGCCCATGCATGTCCCTGACAACATTCAATCATCGAAACATTAATACGCTAGCTTAATAAAAAAAAATTGGCCTTTGTAACATGCTGATTTTTGCTCAAAAAGGGGGTCGAAAAACAGTTTTTCTAATGTCCTGGGTGCATTTCCTTAGAAAGTGGTCTTCGCCAACATCATTTTTTAGTCTTATGAGTCATATAAATGTATTTGAAAAAGTCTTATTACCACAAACAACAACATAAAAAAATAATTGGCCTTTGAAGAAGACCCATTTTTTACCGTTTTTTCCAAAAAATAAAATTTGACCTGATGGCAAATGGGAATTAGACCTCGAATCAAAAATCCCTCTTTGTGATTTATTTAAAATATTGTTAAGATCAAAACAAAACCATTGGCATAAGTATTGTGCAACTAATTCTCGACTTCTATAGTTTTTTCGATGTTGGGGTATAAAATTGGCATATTTTTCAATTGGACATAACAATTTAAAGAAGCCTTTAATCAAAAATCCGTCTTTGCAATTTGTTTATTATCACACAGGGATTATATTTATACCAAAAGGAACCATTTAAGTTACTTTGTTCCCGACTTCTATTCATTTTAGTCATTTTCGTGTGCTACAATACCCCCAACATCAAAAAATGTTCTTGATACAGCATTTAAACGCTTGCTACTGTTTTATTTATACTCCCCATACTTGGTTTAGTAATACTCGATCATATTAAAGTCTAACAAAACCACAAAAAAAATTTTAATGATGAATTATTTTTCACAATACCCCCAACATCATTATTATGATATAACTTCAATATTTGATCATTTTGACCCATTTAAACGGTTTTTATAGTTTTGATATATTATGTTGGACATATTCTGTTGATTTTAAAGCAAAAAAGTTTTTCTTAAAAAAAATTTTTTGTAATTTTTTTGCCTTGGTCCCCCCTGTGAAAAAAATCGAAATTTTCGAAATTTTTTTTTTCGACGCACATTTCAGGGAATGTTCAGGGGACTATAAGAAGACGGTTGATAGAAAAATTCATCGTTTAAAATCATCCTACGCGAAAAACCACTTAAGAAAACGCCAAATGAGCCCGTGGATTGTTACAAAGGAATTCTTGAAGTTGATTTTGAAACAGGTGCATTTTTTTAAAAGTCTATTTAACATTTTTTTTTGTTACATTAAATTTCAGAAAAAGTTACAACAATTTTATCAGGGGATACTGTAATAGATGGAATAAAATTAAATATCGCGGATGATTTAGATTTTATTGATGAAAATGCAATCATTTTTAGTGATGCTTCAATAGATTGGGATTTGCCAAGGTTTTTAAATTCAATGTTGGAATTAAAGGGTGATGGAAGGTATGAAAGGAGATTACTGTACTTTTTTTTAACACAATTACTGTAGCTGTCAAAAATATCTAACATTTAAAACAAATATCTTTTAGAATTATAAAATATAATTTAAAAACCAAAAAAGCGGAAACACTTTTATCAAATCTTCAAATTGCCAATGGCATTCAAATTCATTCTGATAAGCAATCAGTTTTAATTTGTGAAACAAGTGCCGCAAGAATTTCTCGATATTACTTTGATGGACCAAAAAAAGGCATCCATGAATATTTTGTTACAAATCTTTCGGGATTACCTGATAATATTCGAACCACAAATAATGGCACATATTACATTGCTTTTGCGGCTTCCAGAATTCCAAATCATTGGAGTCTTATTGATTTTTTGGCTCCATTTCCTTTTTTCCGAAAACTTATTCTTCAATTAATTCCAGATTCTTTAAAATTTGCTTTGTTTGAAGCAACAATAGCAAAGTACGGCATTTTTGTGGAAGTTGATAAAAATGGAAAATATATTCAAAGTTGGCATGATCCAAGTGGATTTACAAATATGCTTTCACAAGCGAGTGATGCGGATGATGTAATATATGTTGGAAGTTATTCACATGATCATTTAGCTAAAATTTATAAAAATAAAGCATAGTTTCATCATTATTTGAATTGCAAAATAAAATAAGCTTTTATCTCAAACACTCAAACTATTTTAATGTAAATCAAATCAGTTTAGGTAAACACAAAAATACAAAATACTCAAAATACACTTTTAATAAATTTAATATTTTCTGTATTTGAATCGTTCAGCAACACGTTGACGATGTTCTTTTCGAGGAGGGGGTGGTGGTGGTTGTGGCATTTCTGTATCAGCTAAAACGAAATCCTTTGTAAATCATTATAAAAAGATAGCTACTTACAACTCATATCATCATCATCAAAACGATCAGGCATCATTGTTGCTTCAACAGATGAAGATCTTCGAATTTCTCCATCTGAATCTCCCCTTCTTCCACGATGTCTTTCAGGTGATCGTTTTGGTTCCTCCAAAAATGTATCATTCCCAAATGAAGAGGATGACGATGATGATGTAACTTCATGAATGGTTGGAGTAGTTGGTGATCGACGACGATGTCGATGATTATTACGATCTTGAACAGTTGATTGAAAGATACCTATAAATATAAATATCTATGTACAATGACACATCAGTATAATATATTAAAAGTTACCAAATTTCTCTAATGAATCATCTACAGTACTTGATAAATAATCACGAATATTATTTCGTTTATATATTTTTCTTTCCAGGGTAATCTTTTCCACAACATCATTGTTATGTTTATTTAGATTTTTTGCAATTTTTTCAATTTCTTTTGCTCTATTTGGATTAGCATTTAGGTATCGTTGAACGGCAGAAATGGCATCAATCTCTGGTGCAATTTTAATAGTATTTTGAGCCGGAACAAGTTGACGTTGTTCTTCATTTTTGTTGTTGCCTTTCTTAAGTTTATCAGTTTCGGCATTCTTTTCATTATATTTTTTTACAGCAATACTATCTTTTGGTAGATTTCCATTTCCAATATTTGAAACAATAATATTTTCTTTTTCCATTTCTTTTGCCATTAAATGATTATTATATTGCTTCTTTTCCGGATTATTTGTTGCTGATATTTGCTTTTCAATGTTATTCAAATATGACCATAACTTTGAATTTGAATCCAAAAGATAACAATATTTTTCTTGTTGAATCTGCATAGAATTTTTTAACTTTTGAATTTCTTCTTGTTGTGACTGAATTTGAATAGTTTGATGTTCAACAGTTTTTCGTAAATCCATAATATCTTTTGTTGAACCAACAGGTGGCTTATACGGTACTCCCGTGGGTCGAATATTCTAAAAATACAATATTTTATATATATTTTTTAAAACTTTGCAAACTTTAATAGTTTCATCAACTTTAGTTGTTCGACCAAATGCAACAATCGTTTTTCTTGGATGTTCTATTAAACCTGGATTAAGAGCATTCTTGTCGTCATCATTTGCTTCTCCAACAGATTTTCGCGATTGAATTGAAGCACTTCGAGCACGTATCGGTTTTTGAATATTAGGTGCTGCTACTGGCGGCTGTGGTGGTGCAGGTAAATCAGGTTTTTGTGGTGGTTGATATTGATTTGCAGGAGCAGTGTTAGTTTTGTTTATCAAAATTCCTCTCGGTTCTGTTTTATCAGTATTTGCATGATGAATGGGTGAAAATGAATTCAAATCATCCGCGTAATATAAGTTATTCATCTGAAAAGTATTCATATATTTAGCCAACAACGATTAATTTATTATATTCAATGCAGTCAAACAATAAAATAAATATCACGATAGTTGATAAGTATAACAAACTTTGTTGAAAAGTTTTTTCCAAATGAATCAGTATAAAATATAACGATTATAAGATGGCATAAAATAAAATAATTTATTAAAAATGTTTGTTAAAAAAATAATTAAAATAAAAAACGGCGCAAGTTTTTTCTCTCAAACTTTTGACAAATTTTGAAAACAAAAGGAATGTGCTTTATTGGCATTCTGTAACTCTTTGAAAGCATGCATTTTTTGATTTCAAAAAATCTTTCAACCTTTTTTTTTAGTGAAAGGATAATTTTCTTCATTGTAAAGTAAAATTCTATGAATAAAAACATTTTCACCTTTTTTATCACCGGTTAAAATTTTACATTGCAATGTATGATTAAGTAGTCCGATAACTAATAATCTTGTTCCGTTACAAAGACCTTCAGCTTGACTCAAATTTCGAATGAGCACTACTACAGTATTAATTTTTAAATCCAGTTCATGTGGTGGCAAATATGCTGGATTTAGGCTATTCAAATATTCTTGTGTTAATAACTCCTGTAACGCTTCACCGTCAAGAGCGTTATCAACACTTGAATATTTTTTTTCACCTTCACTTGGAAGTAACTCAACAACTTGCTTATTTAATTCATCAACATCAGCATTTCTTGCAGATAAAATTGCAGAAGTTGCAACATCTTCAAATCTTTCTTGAGCAATTAAATGCCCAAAAACTTCTTCAACTAAATCTGTTTCAACTTCAAAGCCTTCTGGAAATTCAATGTTATCATTGCTATCATTGACTTTGCCTTCACCAATTTTTAGCAAAAATTCTGCAAACTCAACTTCATCTGGGTCTGCTCTCATATTTTGTGTCAAAGTTAATGTTTCAAAGTTACTCCAAAGCTCACTATTTTTTATTGATAAATTTACACATTCTGCTCTTGTACCATTTTTTCTAACTGGTAAAAGTTGTCGGAAATCTCCGCCTAAAAGCAAGATTTTTCCACCAAATGGTTCATCAATTTTTGTCAGATCTCTCAAAAGACGATCCATAATTTCAAGTGCATATTTTGGTGCCATTGGAGCTTTGTCCCAAATAAATACATCAGTTCCCAAAAGTTTTTTACCTTGTTTTGAATTTGGCGTAATTGTTGAATTAGAATCCGAATAAAGTGGAACTGTTAAACCCAAAGTTTTATGGTATGTTCTTCCTTCTGGCAATAAAATTGCAGCAATTCCCGTAAATGCCATTGTAGCCACCTTTTTACCAGAAGCTCTTAACAAATGCCACAAAGTTGTGTATGAATATGTTTTTCCTGATCCCCCAGGTCCATCAAGATAAAAAAGTTTTTGATTACTTTCACCTGAACTTGCATCTTGAACTTTTTTAATTACTTCTTTTTGTGCATCATTCATTGTATGTACTTTAAATTTTAATTTAAATTTTTAAATTCCAAAAAAAAGGTTGAAAGATTTTTTGAAATCAAAAAATGCATGCTTTCAAAGAGTTACAGAATGCCAATAAAGCACATTCCTTTTGTTTTCAAAATTTGTCAAAAGTTTGAGAGAAAAAACTTGCGCCGTTTTTTATTTTAATTATTTTTTTAACAAACATTTTTAATAAATTATTTTATTTTATGCCATCTTATAATCGTTATATTTTATACTGATTCATTTGGAAAAAACTTTTCAACAAAGTTTGTTATACTTATCAACTATCGTGATATTTATTTTATTGTTTGACTGCATTGAATATAATAAATTAATCGTTGTTGGCTAAATATATGAATACTTTTCAGATGAATAACTTATATTACGCGGATGATTTGAATTCATTTTCACCCATTCATCATGCAAATACTGATAAAACAGAACCGAGAGGAATTTTGATAAACAAAACTAACACTGCTCCTGCAAATCAATATCAACCACCACAAAAACCTGATTTACCTGCACCACCACAGCCGCCAGTAGCAGCACCTAATATTCAAAAACCGATACGTGCTCGAAGTGCTTCAATTCAATCGCGAAAATCTGTTGGAGAAGCAAATGATGACGACAAGAATGCTCTTAATCCAGGTTTAATAGAACATCCAAGAAAAACGATTGTTGCATTTGGTCGAACAACTAAAGTTGATGAAACTATTAAAGTTTGCAAAGTTTTAAAAAATATATATAAAATATTGTATTTTTAGAATATTCGACCCACGGGAGTACCGTATAAGCCACCTGTTGGTTCAACAAAAGATATTATGGATTTACGAAAAACTGTTGAACATCAAACTATTCAAATTCAGTCACAACAAGAAGAAATTCAAAAGTTAAAAAATTCTATGCAGATTCAACAAGAAAAATATTGTTATCTTTTGGATTCAAATTCAAAGTTATGGTCATATTTGAATAACATTGAAAAGCAAATATCAGGAAAAACCAAACCGCAGTAAAAAAAATTTTTATTTTTTTTCAAAGAAATTTTTAACTGCGGTTTTATTTTTCTTAACACGACAATTCAGGTTTAGTCGATTAAAATTTTATGAGACTATGAAACCATAGTGATAAAGCCTAATTTGAACGTTTTAGAAGCTGCTTAAAACATTTTTTGCTTTTCTCTTTCATCAGTGCTGTAACAAAAATGCTCAAGTTGTTTTCTGTATTATCAGCTGAAACAGATATGCATCACAGCAATTCTCAATTAAATTACTTATATTTCTTTTTTTTGGTGTTATTCTTCAGGTTTTGTCTTATTTCTTATTTTAGTTGTTGTTTAAGGGTTGCTAACATTAAAATATATATATAAATATTTGTGAAAGTAGTCGCAGGCGGGCCGAGGGCCCGCTTTTGCCCTAGTGTAAAAAAAGATTGATGAAAAAAGAAGAAAGAAAACAAGAAATTTAAAATTTTTAAGGAAGAAAAAAACTTTTCAGTAAACAATTTTTTGAACGCAATGTTTTAAAAAAAGGCGAGAAAAAAGTGTTTCTAAAAATAATGGTTTTTTGTGTTTAATTTTCTGTTAAGTGGCAGCAGAAAATTAAGCACAAAAATTAAGTTTCCGAAAAATTTACAACTGTAAAACAAAGAAAAAACAAGATTCAATGATTAATGCAAATATCTTAATGGCACGGATAATTTATAAAAGATGAAAACAAAATAAAGTAAGAATCTAATAAATAATTACTACACTAAGGAATTTTGTTAAAAAACTGTAATTAGTTTCCATAAAATTTTTTAATTTAAAAGCTACTGTATTAATCAAAAGACCAAAATATTTAAATATTGTGAGTCTTTTCTTTTTATTTAGGAACTTTGTGAGTTTTTAACTTTCTGATTAATGCTTAAAAATACAGGTGAAAAAAAAGGTAATTTTAATTAATTTGGACAGAATATTTGTGTTATTTTAATTTATTATATTTTAACGTTTGATTGTTGAAAAAAACAGAAGAATAAAAGAAATACAAACAAAAATAAAAAGTACCGTATCCAGTGTGTAAACAAGAAAGACACATTTTTACGCTAAAATTCGATTTCATTTAAATATACAAATATTTGTGAAAGATTTTCCGGTAAGGCATGAGAAAAAATTAGAGTAAAGCAAAAAAGTTGATTAATTAAAAATGCAAAACATTTCGTTTAAAAGTGATTAACTTACATCTTTATATAATACCCTGAGCGGTTTAATTTTGTGAATGAAAATTTAAAGGGGGGGCATAAACGAAAACAGTATCCATCATAAATATGTGTATTTAATATTTAAAAAATCCTACAAAGAATTCCGACATACAAAAGTTTCAGATTCAATCCAAATAAAAACTGTATTTAATGGACACAAAACTATTTGCAATTTTGAACACAAAAAAATAGAAAATGAAACTTTATAGTGTAACGAAAGCAACAAAAATAATGAAAAATTAAATACACAACAAAATTTCAATATATTCAATTTGGCATATTTATTTCTGGAAAATTCGATGGTTTTCTCGTTTTTGGTTCCCATTTTTCCATTTTTTCGCAAATTTCTTTCCCAAATCGTTCATTATAATCATCGTCACTAAACCATGCCCGAAAAATTCCACCTGGTTCATGATGTTTCTGAAGGGCATATAATTTAGTTTTTTACAAAATTTTTAACAAAAACATACTTCCAAAAATTGGCATAACAGATTCACATTGATTTCTTCCTCAATTCTGTACCAAATTATGCGTGAAAGTTGTTTTGGATGTTCGAGTTTGATTAAATTTTTCATCGTTTCTTCCGTAATTGTATAAGCATTTAAACTAAAATCAATTTTAAAAATTATTTTCACGTTAATCGGTGCTAAAAATAGATGGGAAACAGTTAAAAATAATGTACGATTTCTATTTTATAGGATAAAAATTGATTTAATTTTAACCTCTTCAATTTTGCTATAATGCATATAGCAAAATTGAAGATGTGAAAAATGGCGATGTATGTTGTACAACAATTTTTACCAAACAATGGATAATTAGTTGCATTCCTCGCCACAAAAATATGTAATTAAAACTTACAAAATTCTCGAAAGTTTGGGTAAAAGAGCAACTAAAGTTTCTGGAGCAAGTTTTGTTCCATCATAAAAATAAATTTGTTCGTAAACCTCTAAATGTTCTACATTTCCAGATTTGGTTAACATTTTCAATTCTTTCATTGATAAATTCTTAACTCCAATGCATAATGAGTATATATCACAGCGTACAATTTTTGAAAGTATATCGGCTGGATTTTCCACAGCCCTTAAAAATATTTGATCAATTACCCAAATATTATTTTTAATAAATGTTAAATCTGTTCCATTCGGATATAATTCAATAATGTATGGTTTCCATTCTTTTATTTCAACACATTCATGACATCCAAAATAATCAAGAATAGTAAATTGATTTTTGAAATAAAAATATTTACAACTTTGATGAAGCTTTTTCATCAGATTTCCATTTACAGTAATCATAAAATAATTTATGATTGCTTTTGGCAAAGAAAAGTTTGGAAAAATCATTTTTTCAGTGGTAAACATTTTCTTTGTATTTTTTGACAGAAAAAAAATAAAAATCAGAGCTGCAAAGATAGAAATATATTTTTGGTTCTTCTTTTTTTAAAGAGAAATATTCAACAAACACCTATATTTCTGGGAAAAATACAATTAATATTATTTATAAAAAAGAGCTCTTAAAGGTGATGAACAAAATGAGGGAAATGGGAAAAAAACTTTGGGTTTTATGAAAACACTCATTCATGCCTTTAAAGCATTTTTTTGACAAAAAAAACACTTATATTAATCTCATCGGACAATAGATAAAAAAATTGTTTTCTATCTCATCTGAATAATATTTTTTTACCGTTCACTTTTAAATTTTGAAAAATGTATTTCTTCCCCTAACACATTTTCATTCACAAAAGCAACCTTAAATTCAACCCGCCCCCTTTTTTTCAGGGTTATTTAGAGGTGGTTTTTTCTTTGACATTTTGCAAAAAAAAGCAGCGCCAATGATCATAGCAAGTTGATTTGTTGCTAATTTGAGTAATATATGAAGAAAATATAAAGAAAAAATGATGTTGGAGATGTTCGCCAAGGTGAATATCAATTTTTGCAGATTGTGAAAAAACTGCCGTATCGCATTTCTTCAAACTTTCCCCCATGTTTTTAGACTGTATTAGGGACCTTATCCATCAATAAAATAAAAAAAGCAACATTAATCAAAAATTTTTTACTTTAGGTGAAGTTATAAAAGTAGCTAAAGTTCATCGTCTTTGATTTCATTCATACTTTTACATAAAATGTGATTGTTTCATATTTTTGAGTAGCTAATGCTCGATATTTTAATGTTATAAAAAAATAATTGTGATGTATGTACAGGAATGTGTTTAAATTAATACAGTAAATTGTTAAAAATTTTCCTTTTTTTGCAAAATTGTACGTAACTTGCAAAAACGAATGAGCAAAATGGTGTTAAACGCGTTATAGTGCAATGAGTGATAATTCGGGTGGGATTTTAGGGGGTCCCAGGGGCCAGGAATGATTTTAAATAATCAGACGGTATCTTTTTTTTTGCAAATAATCAATTTAACGGGGATGGACTCACTCTCATTGCTGACTAGTGCAATAGATTCCTGAAAATCAATATATTACAGATTTCGAAATAAAAAGTAAAAAGACAAATCTGTTTTAATCTTTTTTCATTGATTTTTCCCTAATGTTGCTTTATACTTTTTACGTAATAAATCTTTAGCTTTTTTCACTTAAATAATCAAAAATGTCAAGATTCCAAGTTTCAAAATTAAGTATTTAATTTATTATGTTAGTTTCAAATTCCAAAAAATTACAAATATAGACGGAGCATGCAAGATCCTGATTGTCAGGATCTTGCATGCTCCGAGTGTAAAAAAGTCGCAAACCGTCCGCTCCATTTAAATCAAAAATATGTCGAATAAAAAATTGTGGTATTCCAATTGGTGGTCCTTTAAAGGGGGAGTCCCACCTCACACAACTTTTTGTCAGGCAACTAAGATCAATCTTGATCGTTCCTAACACGAAAAATAATTGCATGACATTTTTTGCTTGCAGCAAAAAAAATTTCTGTGTGATTTTTTAATCCATTTTTTTTGTGTTGTATGTTTTATTATTTTTTGTATGTATTTATTTTTAATAAAGTTTTTTTTATAATATTTACTTTGTGTCATTGATATATAATACAGTAGCGGAATGAATCCCTTTGCTTTTTTGTCACATATTGTCTTTGTTTTTACTTTTTCTTTCAGGTCGAACTATCCCTTTGACCTCAGGGAAGGTCAAAGGGATAGTTCTCTTAACCTTTTTTAGTAAGTTTACTTTTATATTTCTTTAATCTTTCTAATCTTATTTTCAATTTCAGATATGTATGTGATAATTATTATTGTATTGTGTTTTGAATAAACATTTGTTTTTCTGCAACGTCTTTGAATGGGGACATATCAAATAGTTTATTTGTGTTCTGTTTTAGTATGGATGCACGTGCTTTTTTTTTTTTTTTTTCAATGTTTCCGACCTCCACTCCTCCTCCTCCGAAGAAATCTGATTATTGTATTCTTTTGGGCAAAAGTCTTGGTTCACGACCGGTTGATGAGTTTTGCAGCTGTGGCAAATGTGTTGCTCTTCCAACTGCTGTTGAAAATGTTTGTTGTAGAGAAACTATTGATAGCTTGACCCAATATAGTGGGAACATTAAAAAACACTTGGGTGATCATCGCTGTATTTGTAATAATTCATTTGTTCGTGAAATTGTATTTCACGAATCCAATCTTAACATCTTTAGTATGCTGAACAGTTGGAAGAACAAAGATTCCCAAAATGGAAAACGCCGTATTAGTTTGCTTGATCCTAAAAGGTTAGGATATTTGATGGCGGAGCTTACCAGGTGTTTTAGGCATATTCGTTTTGCTGCTTATCAACAGCTTACTTTTTATTTCCACGGCGAACTTGGAATGTCAAAGCGTGTGGAACTTCCTTCTTGCATTGTTGAATTTGTTCGTAAGCAATACCCTAGCCAAGATGGTGATTATGTCGGTTTTAAAAGTTCTGATTGGATTGATCAATAAAAAAAGGCATTAATGTAGTTTATCATTTATTGTTGTTTGCTTTCAACTTCAGTTATTTTGAATTAAATAATATATAAATAGTTACCGTAATATTTAGTATGTCTCCGTGTCCTGTTTGCGGAAATCATGTTGATGCTAAAAGTGGTAAACTATTACCGACATCAAAAAAAACACTGCAAGATTATTGTCATTCCATGGGTATTCCAAATACATCATTTCAAGATATTGAAACTCGCCGCTACGTTTGTTATTCCCATTTTGGAAAAAATCAGTTTTATATTGTTGATGGACAGAAAAAATTGAATGATGACCCTCTTGAATTAGAAGGAGATATCATCGGTGGAATGAAATTTGTGGAACACCTTGAATGTGGACATGATGAACCATCAACAAAAGTTGCCCTTGATCCATCCAGCAAAAGTTTTGGAGTACTTCAAAAATCATTTACTTCAGATAGCTTTCTTCATGATGTACAAAACTGCTCACCTCATTTTGCAACTTCTTTGAATGAATCTTTTCATAGTTTAAAAACAAATAAGTATTGTACAAAGAATTATTATTATGGATTGAAGGGATTCACTAATCGCACGCAATTGGCTGCCCTTCATCATAATCATAATATCCTTGATACAGAAAGTGGCAAACGAAAAAAAATTGGAAAAAAAGAATACGCATACCGTGCCAAGCATCGTGATGGTGAATTTGTTACAAAACAAAGGAAAACCCCACCAGATTTTAGTTGGAAAAAAACCATCCTTCAAAAGAGCCGGATCCATATCCCAACAATTCATCATAAGAAAACGCAAGGTGAAATTGAAGGAGATATTACCGATATTTCTGAAAATGAAGATGAAGATAATCCACCTTCAAGAGATGAATATTTTGGTCGTATGATTTTGAATGAAATGGGACTTGAAGAAGAAGACAATGATGACAATGAATAGTTTTGTTAAAATTAAAAATAAAGTTGTTGATTTGTTTTGGATGAACATTGTACAAAACACATACATATCTGAAATTGAAAATAAGATTAGAAAGATTAAAGAAATATAAAAGTAAACTTACCAAAAAAGGTTAAGAGAACTATCCCTTTGACCTTCCCTGAGGTCAAAGGGATAGTTCGACCTGAAAGAAAAAGTAAAAACAAAGACAATATGTGACAAAAAAGCAAAGGGATTCATTCCGCTACTGTATTATATATCAATGACACAAAGTAAATATTATAAAAAAAACTTTATTAAAAATAAATACATACAAAAAATAATAAAACATACAACACAAAAAAAATGGATTAAAAAATCACACAAAAAAAACAGAAAATTTTTTTGCTGCAAGCAAAAAATGTCATGCAATTATTTTTCGTGTTAGGAACGATCAAGATTGATCTTAGTTGCCTGACAAACAGTGATATGACTTGACTATTTTGTCGCCCCGGCCCCGCCCCATCCCCCGGCACTTTGAAAAAGACGCCCCGCACCCCGCCCCGCGCCCCGGCTCTTTTGAAAAGTCGCCCCGCACCCCGCCCCGCGCTCGTTTTTCGCCCCGAATCGCCCCGAAATTATTTTTCTAAAAAGCAATTTCTGCTATAAAAAACGAAAAAAGTGATTTATTTTATGATTATTAAAGGATTTCAATCATTATTTAGTAATTTTTAGCAATTAAAATTTATTTCATCGTTATATTATTTGAAATTTTGTTTAAAAAATGAAAAAATTTTCATTTCGCCCCGGCACTTTTAAATACCCGCCCCGTCCACCGCCCCGCGCTCTGGCGTTTTGAATTTTTCGCCCCGTCCCCCGCCCCGCCCCGGCTTCGGGGCGCCCCGGGGCGCTCCGGGGGAAAGCGGGGCGGGGCGAGTCACATCACTGCTGACAAAAAGTTGTGTGAGGTGGGACTCCCCCTTTAAAGCCAAGTTTTTCCCTCAGTTTTAACATTTGAATTCGTTGCCTAAATTTTTATTCCCGTTTGTTTTAAATTAAATTTCAAATTTGAAGCATTACCAAATATAATAAACAATTAAACTTATTAAAAATGAAGTAATATAGATTGTAAACGATTCCATTACAGTACTTTATTACCAAAATAATATTAATAAAAATATGCTAATACAGACACAAATAATTTTTGGTTAAAAATAATTATGAGAAATATAAAAAAGAATTTTAAAGTCTAAATTGCTTAATCAAAAAGTAATGCAAACATTGCGTTTTTGTTTTATCAGTCTTTTTTTGTTGTTGTTGTTGCAGAAAATAAAATAGTGAAGCATATTTTTTTGATATAAATCAAGAAACTATACAATAGTCTAGCAAGCTGCTATATTTTAGTTGATGTCCCCCGTTATTGCAATAAAAAACGAAATTTTTTCCCCGGCATACGGTAACTTTAAAAATCAATAAAAGTTTAAAAAGAATCCTTTCACAGTTATTACACAAATACTTATTTTATTAAATGATACGAAGTTAACAATTTTACAGTATACATATGAAATTATCAAAAATATTAATAAGAGCATTTTTGCCAAGACATCTTCCGAATTTGATCTGATGAAAGATTTGAATAATATTTTGCACTTCGATTTTTGCTTTCATCATAACTAAATTTGGGAGTTTGAGAAAATAAAATGCGTTGTTTAAAGTCACTGAAAAAAGTCCAATGTCGAAGAAGAAAATAAATATAGACGGGATCCGGAAGATTTTGGAGTCGAGTGGAATATCCAAAAATATTACAAATCCAATTTAAGCCAACACAAAAACACAAGAATGGAAAGAAAAGAAAGAAGGGAAGATTTCTTCTTTCTTTTCTTTTTTTTTTTCATATTCTCAAAGTATCATTTAGCGATTCAACACGGCTTTTAAATTTTTATAAAAATTAAAGCTTGTATTTTTTCTAGTGTTATCTATGGTTCAGGTTCAAGTTTAATGGAAACATGGCCTTAAAATTATAACCAATAAAAAAATGCACAATCCATATATTTTTAGATCATATTTTGGGTCGAATCCTGAGAGTAATATCAACATTTTTAGTTTCAGTTATAACATATGGATGTAATCACTTCCGAATTCTCCTAACAACAAAAGCTCAGTTGAACTAAGCTAAAACCAAACCCGACTTTTAGAACGTAGCAAGTTAACATACAAAAAATAAAAAATATAATTTATTATCATGCCACAATACAAAACTTAATCGAATTTATGACCTGGTCTTGCCTTACGGCACAAAACCATGAATGGATGAACAGTTGGACGAACGAAGATATGTTCTTTTCCATCATAAGCTACAGTAGCACGTTCATTACGGATATCGACCTTTCCAAGAAGTTGTTTTCCATCTTCAACAGCTAAAACACATGGAGAGATATCTCCTTTATGATATTCAACGTGGACGGGATACCATTCCTTTTCACCAAAAACAGCAGCTTCCTTGAAAGTCTTCCAGGCATAATCAAAACCACGAATTTGAGCAGGAAGTTCAACGAGGACTTGGATTGAACCGATATTTGATTTGTATTCATTATCGAAACATCCAAAATTAGCAGCAACCTATGAATCAAATATAGAAAAATTTAGAATTTATCAAATATAACCAACCTTTCCATCTTCATTCCAAACACGACCCATAACTGGTTCACCTTGTTGATACCAAAGAGCAACATATTGATCAGGATTTTGTCCAGGAATAGTGTTGAGAGATTGATTGAGAGCTTTGACAAGAGTACGAGTTGGGAATGGATCACCAGCACGAATATCCATCCATTCGTTAAGCATAGCTCGAGGAACAGGTTTCTTCATACATTGGCTGCATTCACATCCAGGTGGTGCACCTAGGAAATTACGGACAATAATCCACATATCACTGTAGTCAGCAACCTTAATCTGAAATATTTTATTTAACCGAGATCAAGGACATTAACAATCAAAAATTAAATGAAACTTACAGTTTCGGTAACACCATCGTGAGAGAAACGAGCTTCTTCAGTTTTGTTATCAAGGAAACCAACTAATGGACCACCTTTGCGATCTTTCCAGAAAATAGGAAGAGAATCACCACATTTTACAAGTTCACGTTCAGAAGATTTCTCAAAACAACCTTTGTATTTGATCCATTCATACCAGAATCCACGAGTATTGTGGACACCTTCGTATTGAAGAATTTGGATTTGACCACCAAGATCTTTTGCACCAGTAAGTTCAGCTTTAAGATAAGGGAATGAGCATTCAACAACTCCACCATTATTCCATGCACGACCTAAAAATTAAAGAGGTGATTATTAACTGTTATACGTTAAAAGAAAAAAAACTTACCATGAATAGGTTTATCTTGTTTGTACCATAATGCAACATACATATTTTGTTGACCCAAAGCTTTCACCGGATTATCAAGAAGTGGATAACCAATAGGTTGAAAAGCCCATGTATCTTCTGTTGGTCGACCATTTGGATGTATGGTCGTGTTATGGCCACATCTTGCTTGAGAAGAACTAAAAATCTCCTTGCAGATTGAACAGTCATAAGTTTCAGACATTCCTAAAAAACTTGAACTTATAAAACTGGTAAAAAATAAGGTACAGTAAAGTTCTTGGCTAAATGGAACACAAATATTTGTCATTCTTCCGAACATTTTTAACAAAACAAATAACGTGGTAGTTTTTAAGTAAAGCGATCCCCAAAGTTCAATTTTTCAAAACTCATAATCGAATAAGAAAACCCAAAATTCATATCCAAAAAATTCTCGTCGTTTACAAATCTGCCCCAAAAAAATTCCTAATACATATCCTCTAAAAAGCCGTGCCCAAAAAAGAACTTCTCTTAACACGGCACAGTGCTTCTACTTAAATAAAAAAAATGCTGGAAAAATAAAAGATAAACATATTCCCGTGCCAACATTTGTGCAAAAAAAACATTGTTTTTCTGCTTTGCAAAAAATATCTCTTAGGAACATTTTTTTGTGTGCAGTTATGCGCGTCGAGACCATAAAGCGTTCGAACGTTTGCAAAATTTTTTTTGAAAAATCGACAAAATATAAAAAACTAACTGTTGCTACAAAAAATTATTTTGTGAAGCAAACACTGAAATCTATAGTATCGAAAGCTTGCCACGTTTTTAGTCCAACAATACAAGTGAAAGAGGTGTTTTTAATTTTTTAGAGAATCAAAACAAACAAACAATTTTTTTAACCCAAAATTCAAATCATTAATTTTTGAAAGAAACATTTAATTTAAAACAATAAAATAAATACATTAGGGATACTGCAACATTGGTAAATGATAAACTTTAAAAAAATTTTAAATAATAAAAAAGCTTACAAAAGATAAGTCCTTCAGATTCAGTTACACCCATCATCACAAGTCTAATTGGAGCAGTTTGTCGCAGAATATATGGTGGTGCAGGTAAAATCTCTCCATCAACAACCGGAGAAACATCTAATCTCATTTTTTCAAATACTGTCTGACAACCAACCATTGTCATTGCTATAAAATTATGCATATATGTACATATTTACATAGTAAAAATATGCTTACCAAATTTTTGTGGTGAAAGATCTTTTAAAAATTCAATCATTGCTTTATTTTCTTTTGCTGTCCATGGACCAGTAAATTGTCGTTTATATCCAAGTTTAATTGCAAGATTTTGACAAAATTCTGCAGCAACTGGTCGAGCTGAAACTGCCCACATTGCTTCACAATTCCCTCCTAAACAAATCACTTTTGATATCAGATGTCGGGATAAAGGAGATATTGAAAGTAGATACACATGATACAGCACCTGCAGATTGTCCAAATACAGTAATATTTAAAGGATTTCCACCAAATTTCGCAATATTATCTGCCGTGAATTTCAAAGCAAAGTATTGATCCCATAAACCATAATTTCCAAGAGATGGTTCATCATTTGTACAAAGATATCCCAAAAGACCAAGCCGATATTGGGTTGTTACAATAATAACTCCATGTCAAGTTAACATCCTAAAAATTGTAAATTAAATAGTTTTGCAAAATGTGTATATATGTATATATATTATAGCAAAGCTACCGTAACCTATGCATATATACATATATACAAGGCCGTATTTAGGGGGGGGATTCGGGACCTGTGCCCCCCCCGAAACTGAAGAATTTCCTTTGATATTTTGCCGCTTAGTGTTGGCGGCGGCAAAAGATCAAAGGCGTGCCCCCCCCCCCCCCCCGAAAATCGCTGTGCCCCCCCTGAAATTTTTTTCTGTATACGGCCTTGCATATATATATATGCAAAGGTTACGGTAGCTTCGCTATAGTTTATGTGATTTTTTGATCCTTTTAGAAGCGGAAAAGGTTAAAGCAGGTGAAATGTTTTGTACTTTAAACGCGTCTTTCGTAAACAGCTTTTTCAAAACAAAAAATGTTTTGCAAAACCAAAGTATCAAAGTACTAAAGGTATAACGGATGATTTATGACCATGCTTACAAATGCCAAAACTTAATAAACTTTGTAAAAAATGGAAAACACAAAAAAGGAACAAACCTGCAAATTTTTGAATAATGATAACTTGCTGCTGAATCCATCACAAATCCTCCGCCATGAATATAAAACATTACAGGAAAGCCATTTGAATCTGATGACTCCCATGTCGGTGCAACAATATTCAAATATAAACAATCTTCACTGCCATGATGTTTTGAAAACCAAGGAAGAACTTTTTGAATTGCTGGTGAACGATATCTTTGACATTTTAATGTGTCATTCCATTTTTCAGGTTTTTGAGGTTTCTAAAAATATTTATGAATAAAAAAAGGGAAGTAAAAAAAAGTAAAAGCATACTTCAAATCGAAGATTCCCAAGTGGAGGTGCAGCAAATGGAAGACCAAGGAACACTTTTGCAATTCGCTTTTGTGAATCCTTTGGAATTAGCACATTCATTCCTTCAATCAATCCATATTCTGTTTCAACAACTAAAAATACACATGTATCAATAAAAACTTTTAAAAAAATGATTAAACAAACTTGGATGTGGATAAAGAATATTCTTTTTTGTTGAATGTGTTGAACCCATTTTATTTATTTCAGTTAGTATATATTATGTTTTGAAATGGAATGAACCCTCTCAAAACATAATATATAGAATTTCAAGAACGGCAAAAAAAGTGTGTAAAAAAAGATTGATGAAAAAAGAAGAAAGAAAACGAGAAATTTAAAATTTTTAAGGAAGAAAAAAACTTTTCAGTAAACAATTTTTTGAACGCAAAGTTTTAAAAAAAGGCGAGAAAAAAGTGTTTCTAAAAATAAAGGTTTTTTGTGTTTAATTTTTATGTTAAGTGGCAGCAGAAAATTAAGCACAAAAATTAAGCTTCCAAAAAATTTACAACTGTAAAACTAAGAAAAAATAAGATTCAATGATTAATGCAAATATTTTAATGGCACGGATAATTTAAAAAAGATGAAAACAAAATAAAGTAAGAATCTAATAAATAATTACTACACTAAGGAATTTTGTTAAAAAAATGTAATTAGTTTCCATAAAATTTTTTAATTTAAAAGCTACTGTATTAATCAGAAGACCAAAATATTTAAATATTGTGAGTCTTTTCTTTTTATTTAGGAACTTTGTGAGTTTTTAACTTTCTGATTAATGCTTAAAAATACAGGTGAAAAAAAAGGTAATTTTAATTAATTTGGACAGAATATTTGTGTTATTTTAATTTATTATATTTCTTTTTGATTTTGATCAATATTGATTGATCGATGAGTAAAAGAAAAATAAATTCAACTGGATCTTCACCAATTATTCCCCGAAAAGCACCAAGAATGCCTTCAAATGAATTAGCAATTTCTACTGCTACTGATCTCTTGCTTGAACTTCAAAACTGTGAGAACACTGAACTCAATGCTAAAACTCAAATGGCTTTAAATCTTCTTCTTAACGACCTCAATATGCTCAAAGAACTTCTTGATTCAAAGGATGAAACAATTGCAGCAAAGAATGATATAATCACTGTTCAAACTTTACGGATTGAAGAAATGCAACAAAAAAATGATCAAATTCAACAAATAATTGATGCTCCAAAGATTGCAGAACATCGTCGTTCTATTGTGATCCAAAATTTTCAAGAATCCAAATTCAAATCCGCTGATGAAAGTATTCAAGATGATACAATCAAAGTTCAACAACTTATTTCTGATATTGGAGCATATGCAAAAGTTGTTGCATGCTACCGTATGGGATCCAAAAATGAAAAAGAAGATGATCAAAGGAATCAAAAGAAAAATTTCAATCGACTTATGAAAGTGCAACTTCAAACGTCATCGCAAGCTCGTGATATTTTATCAAATGCTAAAAATCTCAAAGGAAAAGTTACTTATGAAGGAATCTCAATTAGAAGATCAATGACAAATGAAGAAAGAAGTATTCAAAGTAATCAATTTCAAGATATGAAGAATCGTATTGATGAACTCAAGAAACAAAACGCTGGAGTCAATTACTGTATTTTCCGTAACAAGATTTGCACCAAATACCTTGACGGAAGAACACCAACGGCAGTTGTAAATGAAAAATTGAATGCCAATGTCTCTGGAGCAAATTCAACACCTCTCAATCCTAGACAATTTCCAACAACTTCACCGATGTCCATGTAAGCTTTTCATTTGTAAATATTGTAATTTTACTGAGAATGTTAGGACTTTTAACTTTTTTAACTTAAATTTTAAACTAATCAATGCTAGAAGCCTTAAAAACAAGGACAAATTTTTGAACCAATTTTTGAATACTTATAAGGATACTGTAATTTGTTTTACTGAAACTTGGTTGAATGGTTCATTCGACGACCCCCTTCTCGTTGGGGACACAAACTTCATCATCATTAGACATGATCGTGTAAAAGCGAAAAAGTCTACTGGTGGTGGGGTTTGTGTCTTCATTCCAAAACATTACCCTTTTACAGTAAGAGATACTCCCCGCACTCGGGGCATCGAATCTCTTACTGTAGATATTTTTTTCGGTTCTTTCTCATTTACCCTAACCCTTTCATACCTTCCTCCTGACGTTCATGTTGATCGTGTTAGGGATTACTGTGAAGTAATCACTAACATTATCACCAACTCTAAAACCTCCCAACACATTTTATTGGGCGATTTTAATTTTCCTGATATTTCTTGGGATAACTTAAGCTGTAGCACCCCAAAATCTACACTTTTTACGGATTTTCTTAAATCTTATGACCTTTCAAATGTGGTGCTAAAGCCAACTCGTATGCAAAATATACTTGATTTAGTTATCTCAAGCAATCCGGAAAGTATTTCTAACGTTTCAATTGAGCATCCCTTTGTTAATTCTGATCATAATATCGTTAATTTTTCATTAGCTTTAAACAATCCTCCACCGTCCGCTCCGACATACTCTTTTAAAAACTTTAAAAATGCAAACTATTTTGCAATGAATCTTTTTTTTCTAAATTACACATGGAGTTTTCTTTCTCAACAAGGTTCATTTGATATTAATGCTGCGTATACTGAATTTTTTCAAGTTATCAATCAGGCTATCCTTTTATTTGTTAAAGTAGTCACTCCTTCATCGTCTGCTTGTTTTCCTCCAAACGTTAAAAAGATGATTGCACATCGAAATAATATACCTTTATTGCCACAAAACTTTAAGAAAATCTCCCTAATTTCAAAAAGAATTTTAACTTTATCTTCTAAAGCAAAACGTCAAAGAGAAAAAGATATTCTTAAAACTTGTGGCATTAAAGGTATGTTCAATCATCTTGGTAAACTTTTAAAATGCCACAATACTCTACCCTCTCTCAAGATGAATGATCAAACTATCTTTTTGGACCAAGATAAAGCTTCTGCTTTTGCAAAAAACTTTTTTGATTATTATCATCCCAACAAATCTTCTTTTGATACTTTTACTTCTGATGACAATTCTTTAAAATCTCTTACGGAAGCTGAAGTGCTTGAGCTATTAAAATCTCTTCCATCTAAATGCAACACATCTCCCGATGGCATTCCTTACATAATCCTAAAAAAATGTGCGCTGACACTTGTAAAACCCATAACTACACTTCTAAATTTTTCGTTATTACAAGGTTCAGTGCCGGATTTTTGGAAGGAATCTATTGTAATTCCAATTTTTAAGAAAGGGGAAAAACATTTTCCATCAAATTATAGGCCCATATCTTTAAACTGTTCTCTCTCTGCGGTACCTCAGCAAATCATCATAAGTTTTTTAACTGATTTTTTCGAAAAAAACCACATTCTTCCATCTTGTCAACATGGATTTACTAAATCAAAAAATGTTGCAACACAACTCTTAGAAGTTCATGACTTTATCACTCAAAAAGCTGATAAAGGAATTCCTGTTGACATTATATTTTTCGACTTTTTAAAGGCTTTTGACAGACTTAAACACCATTTACTTTTTAAAAAACTAAAAGCTGCAAAAGTTCCAAATTCTGTAATTGCTTGGATTCAAGCATTTTTGACTAATCGAAAATTTAGAGTTAAAATTGGTGAATGTTTTTCTGAATTTTATGATGTTAATTCTGGGGTACCACAAGGTTCAAAATTGGGTCCTATTCTTTTTGCTTTCTTTATTGCTGATCTCATATCTTTTTGTGAAACAGTGGGAGTTTTGCTTGAACTTTTTGCTGACGACTTAAAAGCTATCTCTGCTATACTTCGTTCTGAAAATTCTCCTCTTCATTCTTTTCTAAAAAAATTGGAAGTTTGGGTAGCTGAAAATGAACTTGAAGTTGCCATAAACAAATGTAATGTGTTGCATTGTTTACCTAACAAAAACCCTTCATTTTCCTACTTTTTAAATGGCAGTAAGCTCCCAAACAACCAATCTTCTGTTCGAGATTTAGGATTAATTGTATCTGATGATTTGAGTTGGGATAAACATGTTGACAACATTTCCAAAAAAGCTTTAGGGCGTTCTTTTATGTTGTTTAAGGGTCTTAAATCTACTTCTCCTAATCTACTATATCATATGTATACAACTTATGTTAGACCACTTGTTGAATTTTCTACTCCAGTATTCAATCCAACTAAGATAAAATTGATTGATAAACTTGAAAAAGTCCAGCGAGTAGCCATTAGAAATATTTTTTTACGTTGCAAAAATTTAAGAGAATTTTCAAATGAACCCTACGAGGATAAATTAATCAGGCTTGGAGAGCTAATTGATGTTAAAATTGAAACGTTAGAATCTAGGAGGAATAAGTATGACTTACAATTTCTTAATGATTACCTTAATGGTAGTTTAAATTTCAAAACTTGTCTTTCTAAAAGGGTTTCCATTACAAGGGGATCAAACCAAAAAATATCTATACCAAGGGGAAAGTCAACCATTCGAACAAGTTTCTTTACTTTCAAAACCACTTCAAAATATCTCAAATTACCTAGAAAAATCCAATATACTAGTCATAATGAGTTCAAAAATTACCTACTAACACTTTAAGTTTAAATTTCAAAAGTTAAATAGTTAAAAGTTCCTAAATTATTTTCTTCTTTCTCTCATTTGCATTGTTTCTTTCTTCTATATTTTTCTTCTCTTCTTTAATCTCATAAAATGTTCAATTTAATTTGTAAATTTTATATTGTATCCTTGTGATGAAAAAATGTGAAAGTTTATTTATTTAATGTAATTGTATTTTAATTATTTTTAATTGTACTGTTTTAATTGTACTGTAATTCATTAATTTGTTTGTTTATCAGCATGTGTTCGGGCATGCAAATAAAATAATAATAATAATAATAATAATAATGCTTAAAAATACAGGTGAAAAAAAAGGTAATTTTAATTAATTTGGACAGAATATTTGTGTTATTTTAATTTATTATATTTTAACGTTTGATTGTTGAAAAAAACAGAAGAATAAAAGAAATACAAACAAAAATAAAAAGTACCGTATCCAGTGTGTAAACAAGAAAGACACATTTTTACGCTAAAATTCGATTTCATTTAAATATACAAATATTTGTGAAAGATTTTCCGGTAATGCATGAGAAAAAATTAGAGTAAAGCAAAAAAGTTGATTTATTAAAAGTGCAAACATTTCGTTTAAAAGTGATTAACTTACATCTTTATATAATACCCTGAGCGGTTTAATTTTGTGAATGAAAATTTAAAGGGGGGGCATAAACGAAAACAGTATCCATCATAAATATGTGTATTTAATATTTAAAAAATCCTACAAAGAATTCCGACATACAAAAGTTTCAGATTCAATCCAAATAAAAACTGTATTTAATGGACACAAAACTATTTGCAATTTTGAACACAAAAAAATAGAAAATGAAACTTTATAGTGTAACGAAAGCAACAAAAATAATGAAAAATTAAATACACAACAAAATTTCAATATATTCAATTTGGCATATTTATTTCTGGAAAATTCGATGGTTTTCTCGTTTTTGGTTCCCATTTTTCCATTTTTTCGCAAATTTCTTTCCCAAATCGTTCATTATAATCATCGTCACTAAACCATGCCCGAAAAATTCCACCTGGTTCATGATGTTTCTGAAGGGCATATAATTTAGTTTTTTACAAAATTTTTAACAAAAACATACTTCCAAAAATTGGCATAACAGATTCACATTGATTTCTTCCTCAATTCTGTACCAAATTATGCGTGAAAGTTGTTTTGGATGTTCGAGTTTGATTAAATTTTTCATCGTTTCTTCCGTAATTGTATAAGCATTTAAACTAAAATCAATTTTAAAAATTATTTTCACGTTAATCGGTGCTAAAAATAGATGGGAAACAGTTAAAAATAATGTACGATTTCTATTTTATAGGATAAAAATTGATTTAATTTTAACCTCTTCAATTTTGCTATAATGCATATAGCAAAATTGAAGATGTGAAAAATGGCGATGTATGTTGTACAACAATTTTTACCAAACAATGGATAATTAGTTGCATTCCTCGCCACAAAAATATGTAATTAAAACTTACAAAATTCTCGAAAGTTTGGGTAAAAGAGCAACTAAAGTTTCTGGAGCAAGTTTTGTTCCATCATAAAAATAAATTTGTTCGTAAACCTCTAAATGTTCTACATTTCCAGATTTGGTTAACATTTTCAATTCTTTCATTGATAAATTCTTAACTCCAATGCATAATGAGTATATATCACAGCGTACAATTTTTGAAAGTATATCGGCTGGATTTTCCACAGCCCTTAAAAATATTTGATCAATTACCCAAATATTATTTTTAATAAATGTTAAATCTGTTCCATTCGGATATAATTCAATAATGTATGGTTTCCATTCTTTTATTTCAACACATTCATGACATCCAAAATAATCAAGAATAGTAAATTGATTTTTGAAATAAAAATATTTACAACTTTGATGAAGCTTTTTCATCAGATTTCCATTTACAGTAATCATAAAATAATTTATGATTGCTTTTGGCAAAGAAAAGTTTGGAAAAATCATTTTTTCAGTGGTAAACATTTTCTTTGTATTTTTTGACAGAAAAAAAATAAAAATCAGAGCTGCAAAGATAGAAATATATTTTTGGTTCTTCTTTTTTTAAAGAGAAATATTCAACAAACACCTATATTTCTGGGAAAAATACAATTAATATTATTTATAAAAAAGAGCTCTTAAAGGTGATGAACAAAATGAGGGAAATGGGAAAAAAACTTTGGGTTTTATGAAAACACTCATTCATGCCTTTAAAGCATTTTTTTGACAAAAAAAACACTTATATTAATCTCATCGGACAATAGATAAAAAAATTGTTTTCTATCTCATCTGAATAATATTTTTTTACCGTTCACTTTTAAATTTTGAAAAATGTATTTCTTCCCCTAACACATTTTCATTCACAAAAGCAACCTTAAATTCAACCCGCCCCCTTTTTTTCAGGGTTATTTAGAGGTGGTTTTTTCTTTGACATTTTGCAAAAAAAAGCAGCGCCAATGATCATAGCAAGTTGATTTGTTGCTAATTTGAGTAATATATGAAGAAAATATAAAGAAAAAATGATGTTGGAGATGTTCGCCAAGGTGAATATCAATTTTTGCAGATTGTGAAAAAACTGCCGTATCGCATTTCTTCAAACTTTCCCCCATGTTTTTAGACTGTATTAGGGACCTTATCCATCAATAAAATAAAAAAAGCAACATTAATCAAAAATTTTTTACTTTAGGTGAAGTTATAAAAGTAGCTAAAGTTCATCGTCTTTGATTTCATTCATACTTTTACATAAAATGTGATTGTTTCATATTTTTGAGTAGCTAATGCTCGATATTTTAATGTTATAAAAAAATAATTGTGATGTATGTACAGGAATGTGTTTAAATTAATACAGTAAATTGTTAAAAATTTTCCTTTTTTTGCAAAATTGTACGTAACTTGCAAAAACGAATGAGCAAAATGGTGTTAAACGCGTTATAGTGCAATGAGTGATAATTCGGGTGGGATTTTAGGGGGTCCCAGGGGCCAGGAATGATTTTAAATAATCAGACGGTATCTTTTTTTTTGCAAATAATCAATTTAACGGGGATGGACTCACTCTCATTGCTGACTAGTGCAATAGATTCCTGAAAATCAATATATTACAGATTTCGAAATAAAAAGTAAAAAGACAAATCTGTTTTAATCTTTTTTCATTGATTTTTCCCTAATGTTGCTTTATACTTTTTACGTAATAAATCTTTAGCTTTTTTCACTTAAATAATCAAAAATGTCAAGATTCCAAGTTTCAAAATTAAGTATTTAATTTATTATGTTAGTTTCAAATTCCAAAAAATTACAAATATAGACGGAGCATGCAAGATCCTGATTGTCAGGATCTTGCATGCTCCGAGTGTAAAAAAGTCGCAAACCGTCCGCTCCATTTAAATCAAAAATATGTCGAATAAAAAATTGTGGTATTCCAATTGGTGGTCCTTTAAAGGGGGAGTCCCACCTCACACAACTTTTTGTCAGGCAACTAAGATCAATCTTGATCGTTCCTAACACGAAAAATAATTGCATGACATTTTTTGCTTGCAGCAAAAAAAATTTCTGTGTGATTTTTTAATCCATTTTTTTTGTGTTGTATGTTTTATTATTTTTTGTATGTATTTATTTTTAATAAAGTTTTTTTTATAATATTTACTTTGTGTCATTGATATATAATACAGTAGCGGAATGAATCCCTTTGCTTTTTTGTCACATATTGTCTTTGTTTTTACTTTTTCTTTCAGGTCGAACTATCCCTTTGACCTCAGGGAAGGTCAAAGGGATAGTTCTCTTAACCTTTTTTAGTAAGTTTACTTTTATATTTCTTTAATCTTTCTAATCTTATTTTCAATTTCAGATATGTATGTGATAATTATTATTGTATTGTGTTTTGAATAAACATTTGTTTTTCTGCAACGTCTTTGAATGGGGACATATCAAATAGTTTATTTGGGTTCTGTTTTAGTATGGATGCACGTGCTTTTTTTTTTTTTTTTTCAATGTTTCCGACCTCCACTCCTCCTCCTCCGAAGAAATCTGATTATTGTATTCTTTTGGGCAAAAGTCTTGGTTCACGACCGGTTGATGAGTTTTGCAGCTGTGGCAAATGTGTTGCTCTTCCAACTGCTGTTGAAAATGTTTGTTGTAGAGAAACTATTGATAGCTTGACCCAATATAGTGGGAACATTAAAAAACACTTGGGTGATCATCGCTGTATTTGTAATAATTCATTTGTTCGTGAAATTGTATTTCACGAATCCAATCTTAACATCTTTAGTATGCTGAACAGTTGGAAGAACAAAGATTCCCAAAATGGAAAACGCCGTATTAGTTTGCTTGATCCTAAAAGGTTAGGATATTTGATGGCGGAGCTTACCAGGTGTTTTAGGCATATTCGTTTTGCTGCTTATCAACAGCTTACTTTTTATTTCCACGGCGAACTTGGAATGTCAAAGCGTGTGGAACTTCCTTCTTGCATTGTTGAATTTGTTCGTAAGCAATACCCTAGCCAAGATGGTGATTATGTCGGTTTTAAAAGTTCTGATTGGATTGATCAATAAAAAAAGGCATTAATGTAGTTTATCATTTATTGTTGTTTGCTTTCAACTTCAGTTATTTTGAATTAAATAATATATAAATAGTTACCGTAATATTTAGTATGTCTCCGTGTCCTGTTTGCGGAAATCATGTTGATGCTAAAAGTGGTAAACTATTACCGACATCAAAAAAAACACTGCAAGATTATTGTCATTCCATGGGTATTCCAAATACATCATTTCAAGATATTGAAACTCGCCGCTACGTTTGTTATTCCCATTTTGGAAAAAATCAGTTTTATATTGTTGATGGACAGAAAAAATTGAATGATGACCCTCTTGAATTAGAAGGAGATATCATCGGTGGAATGAAATTTGTGGAACACCTTGAATGTGGACATGATGAACCATCAACAAAAGTTGCCCTTGATCCATCCAGCAAAAGTTTTGGAGTACTTCAAAAATCATTTACTTCAGATAGCTTTCTTCATGATGTACAAAACTGCTCACCTCATTTTGCAACTTCTTTGAATGAATCTTTTCATAGTTTAAAAACAAATAAGTATTGTACAAAGAATTATTATTATGGATTGAAGGGATTCACTAATCGCACGCAATTGGCTGCCCTTCATCATAATCATAATATCCTTGATACAGAAAGTGGCAAACGAAAAAAAATTGGAAAAAAAGAATACGCATACCGTGCCAAGCATCGTGATGGTGAATTTGTTACAAAACAAAGGAAAACCCCACCAGATTTTAGTTGGAAAAAAACCATCCTTCAAAAGAGCCGGATCCATATCCCAACAATTCATCATAAGAAAACGCAAGGTGAAATTGAAGGAGATATTACCGATATTTCTGAAAATGAAGATGAAGATAATCCACCTTCAAGAGATGAATATTTTGGTCGTATGATTTTGAATGAAATGGGACTTGAAGAAGAAGACAATGATGACAATGAATAGTTTTGTTAAAATTAAAAATAAAGTTGTTGATTTGTTTTGGATGAACATTGTACAAAACACATACATATCTGAAATTGAAAATAAGATTAGAAAGATTAAAGAAATATAAAAGTAAACTTACCAAAAAAGGTTAAGAGAACTATCCCTTTGACCTTCCCTGAGGTCAAAGGGATAGTTCGACCTGAAAGAAAAAGTAAAAACAAAGACAATATGTGACAAAAAAGCAAAGGGATTCATTCCGCTACTGTATTATATATCAATGACACAAAGTAAATATTATAAAAAAAACTTTATTAAAAATAAATACATACAAAAAATAATAAAACATACAACACAAAAAAAATGGATTAAAAAATCACACAAAAAAAACAGAAAATTTTTTTGCTGCAAGCAAAAAATGTCATGCAATTATTTTTCGTGTTAGGAACGATCAAGATTGATCTTAGTTGCCTGACAAACAGTGATATGACTTGACTATTTTGTCGCCCCGGCCCCGCCCCATCCCCCGGCACTTTGAAAAAGACGCCCCGCACCCCGCCCCGCGCCCCGGCTCTTTTGAAAAGTCGCCCCGCACCCCGCCCCGCGCTCGTTTTTCGCCCCGAATCGCCCCGAAATTATTTTTCTAAAAAGCAATTTCTGCTATAAAAAACGAAAAAAGTGATTTATTTTATGATTATTAAAGGATTTCAATCATTATTTAGTAATTTTTAGCAATTAAAATTTATTTCATCGTTATATTATTTGAAATTTTGTTTAAAAAATGAAAAAATTTTCATTTCGCCCCGGCACTTTTAAATACCCGCCCCGTCCACCGCCCCGCGCTCTGGCGTTTTGAATTTTTCGCCCCGTCCCCCGCCCCGCCCCGGCTTCGGGGCGCCCCGGGGCGCTCCGGGGGAAAGCGGGGCGGGGCGAGTCACATCACTGCTGACAAAAAGTTGTGTGAGGTGGGACTCCCCCTTTAAAGCCAAGTTTTTCCCTCAGTTTTAACATTTGAATTCGTTGCCTAAATTTTTATTCCCGTTTGTTTTAAATTAAATTTCAAATTTGAAGCATTACCAAATATAATAAACAATTAAACTTATTAAAAATGAAGTAATATAGATTGTAAACGATTCCATTACAGTACTTTATTACCAAAATAATATTAATAAAAATATGCTAATACAGACACAAATAATTTTTGGTTAAAAATAATTATGAGAAATATAAAAAAGAATTTTAAAGTCTAAATTGCTTAATCAAAAAGTAATGCAAACATTGCGTTTTTGTTTTATCAGTCTTTTTTTGTTGTTGTTGTTGCAGAAAATAAAATAGTGAAGCATATTTTTTTGATATAAATCAAGAAACTATACAATAGTCTAGCAAGCTGCTATATTTTAGTTGATGTCCCCCGTTATTGCAATAAAAAACGAAATTTTTTCCCCGGCATACGGTAACTTTAAAAATCAATAAAAGTTTAAAAAGAATCCTTTCACAGTTATTACACAAATACTTATTTTATTAAATGATACGAAGTTAACAATTTTACAGTATACATATGAAATTATCAAAAATATTAATAAGAGCATTTTTGCCAAGACATCTTCCGAATTTGATCTGATGAAAGATTTGAATAATATTTTGCACTTCGATTTTTGCTTTCATCATAACTAAATTTGGGAGTTTGAGAAAATAAAATGCGTTGTTTAAAGTCACTGAAAAAAGTCCAATGTCGAAGAAGAAAATAAATATAGACGGGATCCGGAAGATTTTGGAGTCGAGTGGAATATCCAAAAATATTACAAATCCAATTTAAGCCAACACAAAAACACAAGAATGGAAAGAAAAGAAAGAAGGGAAGATTTCTTCTTTCTTTTCTTTTTTTTTTTCATATTCTCAAAGTATCATTTAGCGATTCAACACGGCTTTTAAATTTTTATAAAAATTAAAGCTTGTATTTTTTCTAGTGTTATCTATGGTTCAGGTTCAAGTTTAATGGAAACATGGCCTTAAAATTATAACCAATAAAAAAATGCACAATCCATATATTTTTAGATCATATTTTGGGTCGAATCCTGAGAGTAATATCAACATTTTTAGTTTCAGTTATAACATATGGATGTAATCACTTCCGAATTCTCCTAACAACAAAAGCTCAGTTGAACTAAGCTAAAACCAAACCCGACTTTTAGAACGTAGCAAGTTAACATACAAAAAATAAAAAATATAATTTATTATCATGCCACAATACAAAACTTAATCGAATTTATGACCTGGTCTTGCCTTACGGCACAAAACCATGAATGGATGAACAGTTGGACGAACGAAGATATGTTCTTTTCCATCATAAGCTACAGTAGCACGTTCATTACGGATATCGACCTTTCCAAGAAGTTGTTTTCCATCTTCAACAGCTAAAACACATGGAGAGATATCTCCTTTATGATATTCAACGTGGACGGGATACCATTCCTTTTCACCAAAAACAGCAGCTTCCTTGAAAGTCTTCCAGGCATAATCAAAACCACGAATTTGAGCAGGAAGTTCAACGAGGACTTGGATTGAACCGATATTTGATTTGTATTCATTATCGAAACATCCAAAATTAGCAGCAACCTATGAATCAAATATAGAAAAATTTAGAATTTATCAAATATAACCAACCTTTCCATCTTCATTCCAAACACGACCCATAACTGGTTCACCTTGTTGATACCAAAGAGCAACATATTGATCAGGATTTTGTCCAGGAATAGTGTTGAGAGATTGATTGAGAGCTTTGACAAGAGTACGAGTTGGGAATGGATCACCAGCACGAATATCCATCCATTCGTTAAGCATAGCTCGAGGAACAGGTTTCTTCATACATTGGCTGCATTCACATCCAGGTGGTGCACCTAGGAAATTACGGACAATAATCCACATATCACTGTAGTCAGCAACCTTAATCTGAAATATTTTATTTAACCGAGATCAAGGACATTAACAATCAAAAATTAAATGAAACTTACAGTTTCGGTAACACCATCGTGAGAGAAACGAGCTTCTTCAGTTTTGTTATCAAGGAAACCAACTAATGGACCACCTTTGCGATCTTTCCAGAAAATAGGAAGAGAATCACCACATTTTACAAGTTCACGTTCAGAAGATTTCTCAAAACAACCTTTGTATTTGATCCATTCATACCAGAATCCACGAGTATTGTGGACACCTTCGTATTGAAGAATTTGGATTTGACCACCAAGATCTTTTGCACCAGTAAGTTCAGCTTTAAGATAAGGGAATGAGCATTCAACAACTCCACCATTATTCCATGCACGACCTAAAAATTAAAGAGGTGATTATTAACTGTTATACGTTAAAAGAAAAAAAACTTACCATGAATAGGTTTATCTTGTTTGTACCATAATGCAACATACATATTTTGTTGACCCAAAGCTTTCACCGGATTATCAAGAAGTGGATAACCAATAGGTTGAAAAGCCCATGTATCTTCTGTTGGTCGACCATTTGGATGTATGGTCGTGTTATGGCCACATCTTGCTTGAGAAGAACTAAAAATCTCCTTGCAGATTGAACAGTCATAAGTTTCAGACATTCCTAAAAAACTTGAACTTATAAAACTGGTAAAAAATAAGGTACAGTAAAGTTCTTGGCTAAATGGAACACAAATATTTGTCATTCTTCCGAACATTTTTAACAAAACAAATAACGTGGTAGTTTTTAAGTAAAGCGATCCCCAAAGTTCAATTTTTCAAAACTCATAATCGAATAAGAAAACCCAAAATTCATATCCAAAAAATTCTCGTCGTTTACAAATCTGCCCCAAAAAAATTCCTAATACATATCCTCTAAAAAGCCGTGCCCAAAAAAGAACTTCTCTTAACACGGCACAGTGCTTCTACTTAAATAAAAAAAATGCTGGAAAAATAAAAGATAAACATATTCCCGTGCCAACATTTGTGCAAAAAAAACATTGTTTTTCTGCTTTGCAAAAAATATCTCTTAGGAACATTTTTTTGTGTGCAGTTATGCGCGTCGAGACCATAAAGCGTTCGAACGTTTGCAAAATTTTTTTTGAAAAATCGACAAAATATAAAAAACTAACTGTTGCTACAAAAAATTATTTTGTGAAGCAAACACTGAAATCTATAGTATCGAAAGCTTGCCACGTTTTTAGTCCAACAATACAAGTGAAAGAGGTGTTTTTAATTTTTTAGAGAATCAAAACAAACAAACAATTTTTTTAACCCAAAATTCAAATCATTAATTTTTGAAAGAAACATTTAATTTAAAACAATAAAATAAATACATTAGGGATACTGCAACATTGGTAAATGATAAACTTTAAAAAAATTTTAAATAATAAAAAAGCTTACAAAAGATAAGTCCTTCAGATTCAGTTACACCCATCATCACAAGTCTAATTGGAGCAGTTTGTCGCAGAATATATGGTGGTGCAGGTAAAATCTCTCCATCAACAACCGGAGAAACATCTAATCTCATTTTTTCAAATACTGTCTGACAACCAACCATTGTCATTGCTATAAAATTATGCATATATGTACATATTTACATAGTAAAAATATGCTTACCAAATTTTTGTGGTGAAAGATCTTTTAAAAATTCAATCATTGCTTTATTTTCTTTTGCTGTCCATGGACCAGTAAATTGTCGTTTATATCCAAGTTTAATTGCAAGATTTTGACAAAATTCTGCAGCAACTGGTCGAGCTGAAACTGCCCACATTGCTTCACAATTCCCTCCTAAACAAATCACTTTTGATATCAGATGTCGGGATAAAGGAGATATTGAAAGTAGATACACATGATACAGCACCTGCAGATTGTCCAAATACAGTAATATTTAAAGGATTTCCACCAAATTTCGCAATATTATCTGCCGTGAATTTCAAAGCAAAGTATTGATCCCATAAACCATAATTTCCAAGAGATGGTTCATCATTTGTACAAAGATATCCCAAAAGACCAAGCCGATATTGGGTTGTTACAATAATAACTCCATGTCAAGTTAACATCCTAAAAATTGTAAATTAAATAGTTTTGCAAAATGTGTATATATGTATATATATTATAGCAAAGCTACCGTAACCTATGCATATATACATATATACAAGGCCGTATTTAGGGGGGGGATTCGGGACCTGTGCCCCCCCCGAAACTGAAGAATTTCCTTTGATATTTTGCCGCTTAGTGTTGGCGGCGGCAAAAGATCAAAGGCGTGCCCCCCCCCCCGAAAATCGCTGTGCCCCCCCTGAAATTTTTTTCTGTATACGGCCTTGCATATATATATATGCAAAGGTTACGGTAGCTTCGCTATAGTTTATGTGATTTTTTGATCCTTTTAGAAGCGGAAAAGGTTAAAGCAGGTGAAATGTTTTGTACTTTAAACGCGTCTTTCGTAAACAGCTTTTTCAAAACAAAAAATGTTTTGCAAAACCAAAGTATCAAAGTACTAAAGGTATAACGGATGATTTATGACCATGCTTACAAATGCCAAAACTTAATAAACTTTGTAAAAAATGGAAAACACAAAAAAGGAACAAACCTGCAAATTTTTGAATAATGATAACTTGCTGCTGAATCCATCACAAATCCTCCGCCATGAATATAAAACATTACAGGAAAGCCATTTGAATCTGATGACTCCCATGTCGGTGCAACAATATTCAAATATAAACAATCTTCACTGCCATGATGTTTTGAAAACCAAGGAAGAACTTTTTGAATTGCTGGTGAACGATATCTTTGACATTTTAATGTGTCATTCCATTTTTCAGGTTTTTGAGGTTTCTAAAAATATTTATGAATAAAAAAAGGGAAGTAAAAAAAAGTAAAAGCATACTTCAAATCGAAGATTCCCAAGTGGAGGTGCAGCAAATGGAAGACCAAGGAACACTTTTGCAATTCGCTTTTGTGAATCCTTTGGAATTAGCACATTCATTCCTTCAATCAATCCATATTCTGTTTCAACAACTAAAAATACACATGTATCAATAAAAACTTTTAAAAAAATGATTAAACAAACTTGGATGTGGATAAAGAATATTCTTTTTTGTTGAATGTGTTGAACCCATTTTATTTATTTCAGTTAGTATATATTATGTTTTGAAATGGAATGAACCCTCTCAAAACATAATATATAGAATTTCAAGAACGGCAAAAAAAGTGTGTAAAAAAAGATTGATGAAAAAAGAAGAAAGAAAACGAGAAATTTAAAATTTTTAAGGAAGAAAAAAACTTTTCAGTAAACAATTTTTTGAACGCAAAGTTTTAAAAAAAGGCGAGAAAAAAGTGTTTCTAAAAATAAAGGTTTTTTGTGTTTAATTTTTATGTTAAGTGGCAGCAGAAAATTAAGCACAAAAATTAAGCTTCCAAAAAATTTACAACTGTAAAACTAAGAAAAAATAAGATTCAATGATTAATGCAAATATTTTAATGGCACGGATAATTTAAAAAAGATGAAAACAAAATAAAGTAAGAATCTAATAAATAATTACTACACTAAGGAATTTTGTTAAAAAAATGTAATTAGTTTCCATAAAATTTTTTAATTTAAAAGCTACTGTATTAATCAGAAGACCAAAATATTTAAATATTGTGAGTCTTTTCTTTTTATTTAGGAACTTTGTGAGTTTTTAACTTTCTGATTAAGAGACGGTCTACGAGAAAATTTAAAAATTTTGAACAAATGTGTTACATTGAAATTTTGTTTTCAATTCTTTTATAGCCAATCGATAAAACAAGGTGAAAAAAGGTTATTTTGAGAGTTGTGGAGCATTATACCGTGTGAAACCGATTTCGCTGATTTTCAAAGATTGAATATAACCAAAAATTCTAAAAATCGGGAAAAATCAGGAATGCAACCAATCAAAAAGTTGTGCCCCAGGATTGTACACATAAGTAAGGGCTATAAAATGGCTATAACAAAAAAATTTTATCTGACTTGAAACATCAAAATTTTGGTAATTGTAATTTTCTACCATGGGAAAAAAACTTTAGATTTTCGAGTCTAGAGGTAATCAACCTTATTTCTGATAGCCCATTATGTGTAGAATCTAAATATATATGACTTGTATCATAACCGGGCCCGGCTTTTGATTCCCAGTCGAAAATCTTTTGCCTATCAAGTATTATAAGACCATTTTGGTATCACAACTCATGCAATACTCAAGATATTGACATGCGGCGACTTTTATAATGTAATTCTATGTAGATATACATATTTTGGTGAGTTTAAACACCCCTGGTTAAGATTTCGCAATATGGGGCCTCTATGAAAATCCAAAAAATAGCAACATAGAAATATCGCAAAAATTCGGGTTTTTTCTTTCATAAAAAAATCAAATATGCATTATAAATATAAAATAGATGTAACAGCATCAATATAACATGATAAAAAACGACGGGGGGTCAAAATCGATTTTTTATGATTTTTTGAATTTTGCTTGTTTTTGATCAATTTTCAATATACCGAAATCTTATGAATGTCGCTATATTTCAATGTTTTGATATTTCTGCGTTAAAATATAGCTCATTTAAGATTTTTAGGCCATATTTCAACATCCTAGGATATCTACTTTTCATTTTCCACCTAATTGAAAACATGCTGAAATATCAGAGTATAATCACACATATAATATGTGTTTTTTCCATTAAAACACCACTAAAATTATTTTTTTGAATTAAATGTCGCTATTTCATCACAATGTGAGCGATCTCTTCCCGAAATATTGTAACATCAATTTTTTGAAAATTTGAAAAATCAGTAATTTTTGAAAAACTCATAACTCCTCAAAATGGCTTCCAAACCCTTTAATCCATAAAAAAATTTCAAATGATTCTTAAGAAAATGTTTTTTGGGATGCTGGAGTGGAAAAACACATATTATATGGGTGATTTTACTTTGATATTTCAGCATGTTTTCAATTAGGTGGAAAATGAAAAGTAGATATCCTAGGATGTTGAAATATGGCCTAAAAATCTTAAATGAGCTATATTTTAACCCAGAAATATCAAAACATTGAAATATAGCGACATTCATAAGATTTCGGTATATTGAAAATTGATCAAAAACAAGCAAAATTCAAAAAATCATAAAAAATCGATTTTGACCCCCCGTCGTTTTTTATCATGTTATATTGATGCTGTTACATCTATTTTATATTTATAATGCATATTTGATTTTTTTATGAAAGAAAAAACCCGAATTTTTGCGATATTTCTATGTTGCTATTTTTTGGATTTTCATAGAGGCCCCATATTGCGAAATCTTAACCAGGGGTGTTTAAACTCACCAAAATATGTATATCTACATAGAATTACATTATAAAAGTCGCCGCATGTCAATATCTTGAGTATTGCATGAGTTGTGATACCAAAATGGTCTTATAATACTTGATAGGCAAAAGATTTTCGACTGGGAATCAAAAGCCGGGCCCGGTTATGATACAAGTCATATATATTTAGATTCTACACATAATGGGCTATCAGAAATAAGGTTGATTACCTCTAGACTCGAAAATCTAAAGTTTTTTTCCCATGGTAGAAAATTACAATTACCAAAATTTTGATGTTTCAAGTCAGATAAAATTTTTTTGTTATAGCCATTTTATAGCCCTTACTTATGTGTACAATCCTGGGGCACAACTTTTTGATTGGTTGCATTCCTGATTTTTCCCGATTTTTAGAATTTTTGGTTATATTCAATCTTTGAAAATCAGCGAAATCGGTTTCACACGGTAGAATGCTCCAAAACTCTCAAAATAACGTTTTTTCACCTTGTTTTACCGAATCGCTATAAAAGAATTGAAAACAAAATTTCAATGTAACACTCGATTTTAATTTTCTCGTAGACCGTCTCTTAAAGGGAGTGTCAGGGATAGTGAAAAATTTTTTACGACAGTTTTCCGTCGTTCCAAGTGATGGGGAATGAAAAAGTTTGTCTGCCCGCACGCAACGAATGCATTCCCCATCGCTTGGAACGACGGACAACGGTCGTAAAAAGTTTTTCACTATCTTCGACACTCCCTTTAATGCTTAAAAATACAGGTGAAAAAAAGGTAATTTTAATTAAAATGGACAGAATATTTGTGTTATTTTAATTTATTATATTTTAACGTTTGATTCTTGAAAAAAACAGAAGCATAAAAGAAATACAAACAAAAATAAAAAGTACCGTATCCAGTGTGTAAACAAGAAAGACAGATTTTTACGCTAAAATTCGATTTCATTCAAATATACAAATATTTATGAAAGATTTTCCGGTAAGGCATGAGAAAAAATTAGAGTAAAGCAAAAAAGTTGATTTATTAAAAATGCAAAACATTTCGTTTAAAAGTGATTAACTTACATCTTTATATAATACCCTGAGCGGTTTGATTTTGTGAATGAAAATTTAAAGGGGGGCATAAACTTATGATATGGCTCCCGGGGCAAGGAGCCACTTTCTAAGTCCATCTTTTATATCCTTCCCATCTTTCCCATCTTTCCATCCGTCTCCTCCTCGACATCAGTCGAGCCACGCCCTTGGCGTCACATCTCCCCCTTTATCCACCAGTCCTTTTAATAATTTATCAAATGGATGCCATCATGGCCTTACCTAAGGTTGGACATAAGTCTCTTTTTATTATTACTTTTATCAAATGGATGCCATCATGGCCTTACCTAAGGTTGGACATAAGTCTCTTTTTATTATTACTTTTATCAAATGGATGCCATCATGGCCTTACCTAAGGTTGGACATAAGTCTCTTTTTATTATTACTTTTATCAAATGGATGCCATCATGGCCTTACCTAAATTTGAGCGCTTCTTTTAACTGCTCGTAAACCTACCTGTCCCCAGTCATTCTTTAATCAACCTCCATAGCCTCCGAATGTACATCATCTCCTAACCCTTCTACTTCCTTCTTTTCACCCTCTTCTTCTTCTCCTTCTTCTTCTTCTTCTTCTTCTACTTCTTCTTTTTCTTTCTCTTCTTCTTCTTTTCCTTCTTCTTTTTCTTTTTCTTTCTCTTCTTCTCCTTCTTTCTCTTCTTCCTCACTTTCTTCCTTCTCTTCCTCACCAATCTTCAACTTCTTTATTGCAGTTGTTGGGAGCTCGACCCATTCCTGCAGCCACTTCTTTTTAACCTGAAAGGCGGATGCAAAAGCTGGTTTGCCATCTCCATCAACCCAAATTGATCCCTTCCTCGTTGGTGCCATATCTTGTTCCAACGCTTCAATGTACCGCTTATCCACAATTGGCATATGTGCCGCCGAAGCCTGCTGGTACTTCCTCCAAGTTGTGAGGGATGCCAAATATACCATATTACCAATCACCATCATTCCTTGTTTAGCTCGAGATAGAGCTACCACCGTTCTCCCTCGTTTACCAAGATGACTTCCATCCAAGTCTTCACTACGATCATTGCTGCGTGTCGAAACGATGATAATCATATCATCCTCACGACCTTGATAAGCATCGATCGTGCTTATCTCCACTGACTTCCCCCCTTCCTTTTTCACCGGATCCATTACCGCATTAACCGTGATGGACGTAATTTTCCGCTTGGTAAGCTCCTCTGCGACCCCCATCACAGCCGACTTGTAAAAACAAATCACGGAAATTTTCATATCTTTCTTTAACTCCAATAATTTCTTTACCATTCTTGCTGCCATCTGTTCCTGGGCTGGGTTAATCAGCGAAAACCCAGAACCTGTTTGATGCTCATCATCAACTTGCATCATAATCAATGGTACCCCTGCGACGGGAAGCTCCACAATCTCCGTTATCAGTGTCCGTTGTTCCGCCAAAATTCCGCTCTTCAACCGATCTTCATAAAATGCCTTTGAAATTATGCTTCCCAAGATTGGATGAGCTCGATAAGTAATTTCCAGTTCCACTGATGCCATATCTCTTCCATTTGCAAAAACCCGTTGCATTGCAGAATCACTGCCACACAATTCTTCAGCCCACTGACACATTCTTGGATTATAGGGTTCCATTTGCTGAACATCTCCTAACATCAATACCTGCACTACATTGACACATAATGCCAAAAATGCCATGAATTCAGCGCTATTAATTAGCCCTGCTTCATCCATAAAAAGCTTCCGAACTTGTGCCGCTAATACATCTCCAAACATAAATAATAATCCACCAGAGACTACAACAATCTTGTATTTATTCAATCTCAACAGTAATCCAAGAGCTCTCTTTTCTCGAAATGATTCGATTCTCTTTGACCCTTTTGACCTCTGAATTATATAAATTTACATTTCTTTTAATCAGCTCCCGATTTTAAGACATATTTTGTACTTTTAAGCCAGTTTTTATCACCAAATGCATCATCCTCCCAATGTTTAAAAAAAACCTCCGGATATGTTAAACCATTTTTTTTTGGTAATATTTTGCGTCTTATTTCCTTTAAAATACATCGTCATATATATCCACTAGGTGTCTTAATTCTTTTGTTCCTGCCTTTTTTTTGATATTGTTCTTATATGTTTTCTTTCTCTCTCCTTTCTTTCACTTTTAATTATTGCGTCATTCTGACGCTAACTTCGTCATCCCCGTTTACTTTGACCCGAAAAAAATTTAATCTTAAGTCATTTTTTTTTTTTTAAATTTCTTTTTGCACTAATCTAACCCTTCATCATCTTTATCTGATTTTTCTGATCTCAAATTCCTATGACTTAATAACACCTCCAAAACTCCTCAAAAACAATATTTTTCAATTTTTATTTAAAATATGGTGAAATCAGAACTAAAATTACCGAAAATTCTAAATATTACTATGGATAATTCTGCACACGTTTCACCTCAAATTTTATCAATTCCTGTTGTTCCTGTCACTTCAAATCCATGTTATTTTCGTCCTTGTCAACGACAAACTCAACAAAATCTTTCGACTATTCCAACTGCTCTTCCTCAGCTTCCAGCTGCCATTTCACCTAATTTTCATCAAAAAAAGTTTAAAAAAAAGCCAAATCGATATTTTCAACTGTGAAATGAATCAAAAAAAATCATTTGCTATTCCAAAAAGATGCTCTACTAAATCAAAAAGATACTCAAACTAATCATCTTCAAGAATTTCAAGAATTCTGCTTTTTCAAATGCTTCTTCAAAAGTTCAATGAAATCATTAAAATATGTTGTAATTCATTTTCTTAAGAATCTCTTTTTATTATAACAATCTACGTCTGTATTGTAGTTGTCGTCCCTGTCCTGTTTGACGTTGAATTCCACCAAAGTTTATTCCACCTGGTTGTTGAATAAACGCACAATCTTTTACTTGGTGTCCGGGTTGTCGGCATCTATAACAGATTCTTCTCCGTTGACTCTTTTTTATATTATAATTTACCTTACAAGCTTCTGCTTGATGTCCTGGTTGCCGACATCTGTAGCACACTCTTTTCTGTTCATATCGTTGGCTGCTGCCTTTCCTCAATTTTCGTAAACTTCTTGATGAATCTCCTTCGCAAATTTCTACAACATTTGCTGTATCTCTTATTTGTCCTTCTTTTATTGCCAACTCGTATTCGTATAATTCTGCTTTTTCAAAAGCTTCTTCAAAGGTATCAGGATTATGCCCATTAATTAAATAACTATATTTTGGAGATACTCGTTTACAAAATTCATATTTCATTCTCCCTTGAAATTCCACTTCACTCTTTCCTTCAGTTGCTAGTCGAACTATTTTAGTTAGTCTATTTGCAAACTTCAAAACTGATTCACTTTCCTCTTGAACAATATTTTTAAGTCTTAATTCTGCTTTTTCCCTCATTCTTTGCGTTTGAAATTTCTTTAATAATATCTTTTTGACCTCACTGTAATTGTCCTTTTCCACAATTTCATCGTAAATGTCCCTGGCCCTCTCTGCTAAAAAATTTCTTAGGCATAATCCCATCTTTCGACTATCTAATGATACCGATTCTATCGTCATGTGATGTTCATAATCTTTTAAAAATCCAGAAATAGACATTTCACCATCACCTCGAAACAATTGCTCTCCAAACTGTGTTCCTTCTAATTCAAGGACAAATACAGTATCTTGTTCTTCTTCATCCAACATAAATACCTTATTTTTACTGTTACATTCAACAAGATAAAATTCTCCGTCCCTATTTTCAGTGCTCAAATATTTAAAATCACACATTGCTTTTAATTCTTGTTTTGCATTCCTTTGCTTGATCTCTTTTAAACCAATATCAACAATATTTCTATTTCCTTTATCCCCATCATCTTCCGGATGTGTTTCAGTTTTAATGCTTTTATTTTCTTCTTCTTTTTCTTCCACCTTTGTGCCACTTCCAGACACGTCATACATCCGTTCGAGAGCGATCAAAGCTTTCTCTTTTGTACCATCTCTTCTAACATGCTTTATTTTAATATTACACCCAAATTGTTCCTTTTTTTTAACCAGTCCCTTTAAACCATGAGATAAAGCGCTTTCAAAATTTCCAAAGCCTTGACTCATTTTTATAAAAATTTCAGTTGGATGGCGCCTTGCCTTGCTTTCAAACACAAATCCACCAATATATTCTTTGCAGAAAATATTAGCAAATTTTACCACTTTAAGAGTGATAACGAAAAGAAAAATTTATTGTTATATTGCCGCCTTGGCTTGCTTTCAAAAATCAACAAATATAAAATATTAGCAAAAAAAATTTAATTAAAGAGCGATAAAGAAAAGAATTACTGTTTTAAGAGAGAGTCTGCGTAACTTTTTGGACTTTTCTTATAAAGTGGGAGCAGAAAAAATTTTTTTTTCGATTTGGGTCTTTAAATTTCCAGAGGTCGTTGACATATGTCCCTAGATGCCAAAAATTGATTTTTTAAATTTTTTCGCTGTAAGATTCCGATTTGGGAGGATTCAGAAGTCGCAAACTTTCGGAATGCGGGAAAAAACGAATTTTTATTATTTTTTTCTGTTCTCCCGTATTCCTAGGTTTTCGACCATGGGGAATCTCGTGGCATACTCAGTTTTTTTCCAAAAAATTTTTTTCGTGTCGAAACCGAAATTTCGATTTTTGAAATCGAAATTTCGATACCGTAAACCAAATGGTACGGGTTCTGACTGTGTTGTTTTCATAGCTTAACATATCTAGTTTGATGATATAAAGGTCATTTTATATAAAACTATCCAAGTGGAATATGCCGGCATCAAAAATGTGCTTGACCCAGAATCCGGTTCACAAAATTTACCAGTAAAAATCGAATTTCCTTTAGTTTTTGTTAATCTTCCATTTGTATAGGTTTTCGAGCATGGGGAATTTAGTGGTAGAACTTGTTTCTGTTGAATTTTAAGTTTTTGTGCCAAGACAGCTATTTATACAGTATGACATGTATGTATTTTGAAAAAAATGCCCCTGACTTTATTTTTAGGTGGCACAAGCTTAAAATGGATTATTTTTGTTCCAAAAGGTTTATTTTATCACAACAAATAGAAGAAATGCTTATCTGACATCCGTAGCTGATTTTACAGGATCCAGAAGTCAAGTGATGATGTTGGGGTAGATGAAGAAAAGCAAAAATGTTGTAAATGTTCAAAAAATGATCAAAACAAATTCTAAACTATCTATACATATTCCTAAACATTGATTTCATCATTCCCATGTGGTAAAAACAGCACAATATTGCTTATCATCATTCACAGTATCACCAACTGATATGTGCATAAATTATAAAAAAATCGCAAAAAATTAACTTTTTTTAAGTAATAACTCCATTTTGTAGAGCAGAAAATCATAGAAACATATTTCTAATACAATTATAACATTAGAAAACTGTCCCTACTAAAAAAAATTTTTTTCGAGTTTTATCCTCTGCTTGTTGCATACTGTAGAAATCGAAAAAAATTAAAAGTTTGATAATTTTGCAGTAAAACATAACAGTTCTATTGGAAATATGTTTCTATGATTTTCTGCTCTACAAAATGGAGTTATTACTTAAAAAAAGTTAATTTTTTGCGATTTTTTTATAATTTATGCACATATCAGTTGGTGATACTGTAAATGATGATAAGCAATATTGTGCTGTTTTTACCACATGGGAATGATGAAATCAATGTTTAGGAATATGTATAGATAGTTTAGAATTTGTTTTGATCATTTTTTGAACATTTACAACATTTTTGCTTTTCTTCATCTACCCCAACATCATCACTTGACTTCTGGATCCTGTAAAATCAGCTACGGATGTCAGATAAGCATTTCTTCTATTTGTTGTGATAAAATAAACCTTTTGGAACAAAAATAATCCATTTTAAGTTTGTGCCACCTAAAAATAAAGTCAGGGGCATTTTTTTCCAAATACATACATGTCATACTGTATAAATAGCTGTCTTGGCACAAAAACTTAAAATTCAACAGAAACAAGTTCTACCACTAAATTCCCCATGCTCGAAAACCTATACAAATGGAAGATTAACAAAAACTAAAGGAAATTCGATTTTTACTGGTAAATTTTGTGAACCGGATTCTGGGTCAAACACATTTCTGATGCCGGCATATTCCACTTGGATAGTTTTATATAAAATGACCTTTATATCATCAAACTAGATATGTTAAGCTATGAAAACAACACAGTCAGAACCCGTACCATTTGGTTTACGGTATCGAAATTTCGATTTCAAAAATCGAAATTTCGGTTTCGACACGAAAAAAATTTTTTGGAAAAAAACTGAGTATGCCACGAGATTCCCCATGGTCGAAAACCTAGGAATACGGGAGAACAGAAAAAAATAATAAAAATTCGTTTTTTCCCGCATTCCGAAAGTTTGCGACTTCTGAATCCTCCCAAATCGGAATCTTACAGCGAAAAAATTTAAAAAATCAATTTTTGGCATCTAGGGACATATGTCAACGACCTCTGGAAATTTAAAGACCCAAATCGAAAAAAAAATTTTTTCTGCTCCCAATTTGTCAAAAAGTTACGCAGACTGTCTCTTAAGGACAATAAACAAAAACAATTTTTTTTTTTAAATTTTAATTCTTTTATAAAAAAAACCGAAGAAAAAAATTATAAATAAACAAAAGTGCAAATTTGTATTATTTTAAACAATAATGCGGAATCACAAAATAAAAAAAATTTAACAGTGATAATAATACAAAAATAATACCCTTTTTTTTTGAAGAAAAACGTCGACGGAAAGAAATGAAAAAGCGATCAACCCTTTTCAAAGAAGACAGAAAAATAAAAAAATGATGCCTGCAAGCAAAGAATAAAAACAATATTAAAAAAACAGTTCCCCAGACTTTAAATAAAGAAGACAGCGCTTTTTTTTTAAAAAAAAGAATTAAATACAGTTTTTGTATTGCTTTAAACAGCAACACCAAAAAAATAATTTTAAATTTTAATTTAAAGAATTATAATTATTATTTTAATTTTAATTTAATCAATTATTTATTTTAACTTTTAAATTTTATATTAATCCACTCAGTTTTTATTTAAATAACCACAAAGATAAAATCACACAGATTTCCACTGAGAATAGCCACAAAGTTATTTTATCACCAAGATTTCACATAGCTTTCTATCACAAAGATTTCACATAGTTTATCATCAAATAGAAAGAAGAAAAAAAACCACAAAGGATTAAAGTCCACTAAGCCACCAAGCAAGCACGCAGCTTTTCACAAAAAAAAAAAAGAATTTCCACAAAGACGAGCGGGAACAAAACTCGCTGCTACCACTTATGATATGGCTCCCGGGGCAAGGAGCCACTTTCTAAGTCCATCTTTTATATCCTTCCCATCTTTCCATCCGTCTCCTCCTCGACATCAGTCGAGCCACGCCCTTGGCGTCACAATAAACGAAAACAGTATCCATCATAAATATGTGTATTTAATATTTAAAAAATCCTACAAAGAATTCCGACATACAAAAGTTTCAGATTCAATCCAAATAAAAACTGTATTTATCACATACAAATATACTCTACTAAAAATAGCCCTTTCCCATTAGACTTGGCACTGTTGAGGGTGTCTCTTTCTTTTATGAAATTTGAATATCGAATTTTCAACAGAAAGGACGGAAAAAATGTAAGTGAGGCAAAAAGTTTGAATTTCAAGCTGCATCAAATTTTGCATGAACTTGACATTTTGCCAAGAGGTTTGCTCAACTTGAGCTTTCCTTTTTCTAAATACCTCACTTTTCCCTCGACAGCGGCTAGAGGATGGTCGGTCTTCTTTGACCACCATTTTTGTTGTTTTTTATATATTATATGTATATATATCATATATCTGGTACAGTAAGTTTAATTAAGAACTATTTATTTTGTACTGATAAATATTTGCAATTAATCTTCACCGGCGTCGGCCAGGTTTCAAGATTTCAGATTTGTCATCATCAAAAAATCGACTGGAGCATTTCAAACTTCACGGGAAGCGTCGTATAGTTTTAAAGCATTGTCAGCTTCACGGGAAGTAACTTCATTACAATGCATATGTCTTGCACTTTGTTCTCGGGAACTTTATAAGTGTTGCTAAAATGGATTATATGAATTTTCGGCTGAAATTATCCATAATATTCATGAAGCTGATATTCTTAAAAGATATTCTTTCTTCATTTTATTATTCAATTTGGTCCCAGCTGTCGATTATCAAGATAGACCATTATTTGTTTATGTTCATTTCGTCGATCAGTTTAGTATGACTTATATATTCGACGATTTTACTGTTATACCAGGTTCACGGGAATCGCATAAAAATTCAATAGACATATTAGAGACAAATCCTGCTTTCGCAAAGCACTATCAACAACTTAAATTTTGTTATGAAAGCATCATCAAAGTAGTTATTTCCTTATGGTAGGAAAATATATGGTACACTGCAACATCTAAATTTCCGTGATGCAAATAAATGTCTCTAAGCCCGCGGGGGTAATATAAATTTAACAGCTCTATTCCTTACAGTACATTAACGGGATCGGAACACTATTAAATATGTTTAATCCTGAATTTTCCACTGTAATTCTTAATCTGATTCAGCTTCGACAAGTGCAGCTTTTGGAAAGCATTATCGTTGATGATTTTGTCGAAAAAGGCTGACGCGTTTCTTTTTTCTATGGATGTTTGGAATATAAGAGAAACAGAATCATGTCACTTAATCAGTTTCAAAGTGCTGGCTCTAATAATACAACCTATGGGGGTTTAAAGTTTTGTAGTGTACGAAGGTTTTTTTCATGCAAATATTGTTTAACAAACAAATTCTAAGTCACGGGACTGTTAGAATGATCAAATAGTAATTGTCCTTCGATAAATGCTTAGTAAAACCGGTTTTACTTATTACTACATTCAATGGAAAATTTTCTTGCTAACGGTAGCATTTAATTATTCTTTATGTGAAGAAAGCACGAGCTAAATTTCACGGTCTCTTCAAAATATGAAATGTTCATGACCAAAAATATGATGAAAATGTCACTTCATAACCATTTAGTGAAAAAGAAATCGCCGACGTTAAACTTTTCGGGAAGTTTTTATCTTGTCGTGTTTTAGGTGCGGCCATACAAGTTAAAAGAATCAAAATCATATTTCTTTTAAAATGATACAAGCAACGTTTAAACCTTGCTTGGGAGCGAATATAATTATACGGTGATTATTTCTCCCAAAAATGTATGGCGAAAGAAAGAAAAATATAAATCTGGCGATTTTGTAATACATTTTATGACTACGGGGGGATCTGAAGAATTACTTCCAGTTCAAGCGTTCCTTTAACGTTTACTTATTTAACAAGCTGGCATTCGGGTGCTTATTTGCTATTCGTATTTATTTTACAGTAATTAGAAAATGACTACGAAGATACATATTATTATTGTTATATATTCCCCATAGCTTCTCGGGAAGCAAAGAAAAAGTTAAAATATGCGCTTACTAACACCATAATGGTATATTTTACATGTCATAAAATGGTAGAAAAATCGAATATTTTCTAATATTTCGAATGGGATTTTGCTCGTGCAAAATTTTTTTTGGGTAACGGTAACCTAACAAACTACCGCAACTATTTGATAGACGAGAATTGTTATAATAGTATTGGTGATGCAACATTTACTATTTAAATAAAAGAAAAGAAACACTGTTGAATTACGTTTGTTTTATAACAACATTTTCTGCAACAGCAAAATGGAATGAATTCTTTCACTACATATTTTTATATGCGTCTAAACTTCTCGGGAAGTCGAATTAGCTTTTAAATGATTCATATAAATATTTTATCAAGGTTACAGTAGCACTGTATTATCATTAATTTCTTTGTGTTTACAGTTGCATCTTCAAAAAAATAGCAGCTAAAGAATGAAATTTGCCTTGATAATGAAAGAATTGGATTTGCCTTAACTTACTCTTAATGACAACAACTGATTCTTCTGATTTTTATACGACGGTATTCATAGATCTTTTGTTGGAGTACAATGTATTATAAGTGTTACGGAACACTGCAAAATACTAATGGCAAAATTTCTGACGAAAATCTTTCAAGCGATGAGCTTTTTGTCCCCTTCTTCGATAGAAAATTTTTTTTCAAATGCATGGCAATGGAAATTGACGATAATTTTCCAAATATCGGTCATTAATTTCTTTTTTTCCCATAGTTTCTCGGGAAACAAAGGAAATATGAAATTTTAACCGTTAACAAATACAATGATTGCATTGGAATTATTCATGGATATTGACTAAATGCGTTGCCTTAAAGAGTTTATTTTGATTTCCTTATTTTTGAGAAATACATGGAACTAGTGTATTTGCCATGGGGCAATTTTGCATACACAAAGCGAGAAGTGGAAACTCTTGCTAAATCTTTCCATTGCTTGTCACATGTCAATGAAAAAAATGGAAGAAGGAAAATTTTATAGATAAAGTTAGAAGTGAGGATAGTGTTAAGGAACACAAAAGCTTCTTTAAAGAGTGAATCACCTATTTGGACTCTTTTAATGATTCCGCACACTTTATAAAATTATTTCGCCAACTTTTATGAAAGAGTATTGCAACTAGTGCTTTAAAAAATTGAACACATGCGGCGGATTCGATTCAAGATGCATTTTTCTATGACTGAAGTAGATATTTGTAGATTAAATATAAAGATGTATTAATGCACGGACATTATTAAGATACATTTAAATGCTGTTATCCAAATTTAACTTGTTAAAATTATTTTGGAAGGCTGCAACTAAAATTCGTAAACTACTAGACTAAACGACTTGATGGAATACAAATATCTCTAAAATATTGGAGAGAGGAAAATCACGAAGATATATTTATTTCCTTCTTCAATTCAATTTACTTTTGATCGTAACTTCAAGCAAAATTGTTACATCATTTCTTTTCAAACATCAGAAAACGATGAAATGATTAAAGAATGAAGTAGGCAACGGTGCCGTTTATTAAAACTTCGTACGGTTTTGCTAAAGGTCGATAGATAGATCCATATATAATCTATGGAGATGATACACTTTGGATCTTATCGTTAGAATGCAATAATGTTAAAATCAATAAAAACTAAAAATTGTAAATTTGGTATTATAAATTTCTGAATCTTCTTACGTATTACATATCTTCTATTTCTTATAGAAACTGATATGGCTTTCGGGAGCTTGTTGTTTTGGCAACGTTCAAGGATATTTTGTAATTGATTCAAAATATGGCAACAATGATTTAACCAAACAATTCTTTTGTTAAGAATCGTGCCTCACGGGAGGCAATGCTATGATTCAATGACAAACAGGGCTATTTTTAGTAGAGTATATTTGTATGTGATAATTATTATTTTTTACTAGATTTATTTATAAATTGAAGGAAAAAATATATTATCACATACAAATATACTCTACTCCCGCCCAGGCAATCAAAAATTGCTCCCACCCAGGTAGCATTTGCCTCATTGTTGTTTATTCTGTTTAATAATTGGATCAAAAATTGCGAGATTATTGTAGAAATACCATATACAGGCATTTATGAAAATATTAACGTAGTTCCTACGTAATCAAATAATGCCGTAATTAAATAACGCTGCGGAGCAAAATCTTCTATAACGTTGCCTATGAATATATCACAAAACCAGCAATGACAATTTCGGGATTTCGCTTATTGCTTTATTTTAAATCGTAGATATGTTACCGATAGGAAAGTTCAAATTCTTCGACAACGAATATTAAATAATCAGGTGATCATGAACACGAAAAATATCAAATTGTATGTCATGTTTTTAATTAAACGCAATTACTTGCAATTCAAAGTAAGATCTTGAGTGAATGTTCATAAAACTGTTAAATAATTCGCCATAAGCTTACGGAAGCTAACTTAAATTAAGTAATAACAATGATAACGGTATCAATATTTCACATTAAAGCTAGAAATGAATACGGATTCACATATGTCTATGAGTGGAGCTACAGTATTTTGGGGTACTAATAAGCTCGGGAAAAGTGAGGTATTTAGAAAAAGGAAAGCTCAAGTTGAGCAAACCTCTTGGCAAAATGTCAAGTTCATGCAAAATTTGATGCAGCTTGAAATTCAAACTTTTTGCCTCACTTACATTTTTTCCGTCCTTTCTGTTGAAAATTCGATATTCAAATTTCATAAAAGAAAGAGACACCCTCAACAGTGCCAAGTCTAATGGGAAAGGGCTATTTTTAGTAGAGTATATTTGTATGTGATAATATATTTTTTCCTTCAATTTATAAATAAATCTAGTAAAAAATAATAATTAATGGACACAAAACTATTTGCAATTTTGAACACAAAAAATTAGAAAATGAAACTTTATAGTGTAACAAAAGCAACAAAAATAATGAAAAATTAAATACACAACAAAATTTCAATATATTCAATTTGGCATATTTATTTCTGGAAAATTCGATGGTTTTCTCGTTTTTGGTTCCCATTTTTCCATTTTTTCGCAAATTTCTTTCCCAAATCGTTCATTATAATCATCGTCACTAAACCATGCCCGAAAAATTCCACCTGGTTCATGATGTTTCTGAAGGGCATATAATTTAGTTTTTTACAAAATTTTTAACAAAAACATACTTCCAAAAATTGGCATAACAGATTCACATTGATTTCTTCCTCAATTCTGTACCAAATTATGCGTGAAAGTTGTTTTGGATGTTCGAGTTTGATTAAATTTTTCATCGTTTCTTCCGTAATTGTATAAGCATTTAAACTAAAATCAATTTTAAAAATTATTTTCACGTTAATCGGTGCTAAAAATAGATGGGAAACAGTTAAAAATAATGTACGATTTCTATTTTATAGGATAAAAATTGATTTAATTTTAACCTCTTCAATTTTGCTATAATGCATATAGCAAAATTGAAGATGTGAAAAATGGCGATGTATGTTGTACAACAATTTTTACCAAACAATGGATAATTAGTTGCATTCCTCGCCACAAAAATATGTAATTAAAACTTACAAAATTCTCGAAAGTTTGGGTAAAAGAGCAACTAAAGTTTCTGGAGCAAGTTTTGTTCCATCATAAAAATAAATTTGTTCGTAAACCTCTAAATGTTCTACATTTCCAGATTTGGTTAACATTTTCAATTCTTTCATTGATAAATTCTTAACTCCAATGCATAATGAGTATATATCACAGCGTACAATTTTTGAAAGTATATCGGCTGGATTTTCCACAGCCCTTAAAAATATTTGATCAATTACCCAAATATTATTTTTAATAAATGTTAAATCTGTTCCATTCGGATATAATTCAATAATGTATGGTTTCCATTCTTTTATTTCAACACATTCATGACATCCAAAATAATCAAGAATAGTAAATTGATTTTTGAAATAAAAATATTTACAACTTTGATGAAGCTTTTTCATCAGATTTCCATTTACAGTAATCATAAAATAATTTATGATTGCTTTTGGCAAAGAAAAGTTTGGAAAAATCATTTTTTCAGTGGTAAACATTTTCTTTGTATTTTTTGACAGAAAAAAAATAAAAATCAGAGCTGCAAAGATAGAAATATATTTTTGGTTCTTCTTTTTTTAAAGAGAAATATTCAACAAACACCTATATTTCTGGGAAAAATACAATTAATATTATTTATAAAAAAGAGCTCTTAAAGGTGATGAACAAAATGAGGGAAATGGGAAAAAAACTTTGGGTTTTATGAAAACACTCATTCATGCCTTTAAAGCATTTTTTTGACAAAAAAAACACTTATATTAATCTCATCGGACAATAGATAAAAAAATTGTTTTCTATCTCATCTGAATAATATTTTTTTACCGTTCACTTTTAAATTTTGAAAAATGTATTTCTTCCCCTAACACATTTTCATTCACAAAAGCAACCTTAAATTCAACCCGCCCCCTTTTTTTCAGGGTTATTTAGAGGTGGTTTTTTCTTTGACATTTTGCAAAAAAAAGCAGCGCCAATGAGTGATAATTCGGGTCGAGGCTTTCCACAATAAAATTTTTGTGAAAGATGCCTCTCACCCAATGTTGTCCTTTGGCTCGCACTATGCCTCGTTTGAGCACAACATGCAAACTTAAAGTGCTAATAAATTTGTCAAAAATGATTTTTTTAAATTCTATGTGATTAAAATAATTTACCTAGCGCGTACAATATATTAATCACATAGAATTTGAAAACAATGATTTTTTATAAAGTTATTAGCACTTTAAGTTTGCACCGAGTAGACAAAAAATTCATAGTGGGCTCGGACTTTCGGTCATTTCGCTCCGGTCAGGTTTTTCGGTCGACCGTGATCGCTGACCGAAAAATTTCGGTTGACCGCCAACAATGGCCTCACCCTTTAACAAGAAATTTATTTTGATTTTTCTCTTTTTTCTAAAAAATTTTGAAAACAACATATCTTTATTTGAGACACCTTGTATCCTAAAATCTACTGTAAATGGTTATCAACTTATCCCAAACGCTGTAACTATAAATTTTTCCTCAATTTGGATTCTGAATTAGGATTTCTGATAAAATTTTTTCAGTTTTAAATAAAATTAAAATGCATAAAAAACAAAATACACATGTTTTTTTCAAAAAGCTACAGTATACTAAAATTGGTTAACTTTTTTCTGTTTTTTTAAATTTTAAATTCCAAATATAAATCAAAAAATATCACACTTTTGATTTACACAGTATCTAAAATTTATTATCACAAAAATGATTTTCATTCACCATTCGTAACGACTTTTTTCAGTATTCTGTAGTAATATTTTATTTTTAACCATCGATGTTGATGCTACACAATCATATTATATACGTAAAAAATTTTATTCATACATAAACAAAATTGATAATTCGCAAAAAAAAAAATTTTCATATGCATGCTTCCATTAGATTTAAATAAATTATAAAAAACAAACACAAAAAATGTTAAGCGAATAAAAAGGACGCGATGGATGTTAAAGAAAAGATGTTATTGATGATGATGATGATGATGATGATGATGATGATGATGACAAGATGACGTTGATTGGTCCTTAATGAAACGCTGAATACACTTTATGGGTGCATCAACAGAAACAATAAATTAGGAAACTAACAAAAAAAACTAAACTAATATATTACAAAAAAAAAGAATGAGATTTTTGGACCCCAGTTTGGGCGATGGACAAGCGACGAGGAGCAGAGCGCCGAGACCGCGAAGGAGCTCTGTAGATGGAAGAAAAAGTTGTTGTTGTTGTTTTTGAATCATTGTATGATATGATACGGGGGCTTAATAGCCTGGAGGTGTACGTGGTTCAGGGCAGTGATCACAGCCACCCTTTTCACCGTCATCACCAGAAGGTCCAGGAGGACCAACTGGGCCAGAACGGCCTTCACGACCAGGTTGACCAGCATCTCCAGGAAGACCAGGTGGTCCATCATAACTATTTCCAGCAGGTCCAGCTTCACCTTTAGGTCCAGGTGGGCCTTTTTTGCCAGGAGTACCAGGTGGTCCTTGATTTCCGGGAACAGGGATTTGACGGCCAGGGGCTCCAGGAGCACCACGTGGTCCTTCTCTACCGGGACGGCCTTGTGGTCCAGCTTGACCTTGCATTCCAGCTTCACCTATAGTTGTGAAGTCGCTACTTGACAACACAGTGGACCAAGTGGTCCGGAATCGAGGTGGTCCGTGTGGACCCTGAGGCCCAGGGGCTTTTGATTGCTGTTTGCGTTAATTAAATACGGTGGGATTTTAGGGGGTCCCAGGGGCCAGGAATGATTTTAAATAATCAGACGGTATCATTTTTTTGCAAATAATCAATTTAACGGGGATGGACTCATATTTTAAATAATCAGACGGTATCATTTTTTTTGCAAATAATCAATTTAACGGGGATGGACTCATATTTTAAATAATCAGACGGTATCATTTTTTTTGCAAATAATCAATTTAACGGGGATGGACTCATATTTTAAATAATCAGACGGTATCATTTTTTTTGCAAATAATCAATTTAACGGGGATGGACTCATATTTTAAATAATCAGACGGTATCATTTTTTTTGCAAATAATCAATTTAACGGGGATGGACTCATATTTTAAATAATCAGACGGTATCATTTTTTTTGCAAATAATCAATTTAACGGGGATGGACTCATATTTTAAATAATCAGACGGTATCATTTTTTTTGCAAATAATCAATTTAACGGGGATGGACTCATATTTTAAATAATCAGACGGTATCATTTTTTTTGCAAATAATCAATTTAACGGGGATGGACTCATATTTTAAATAATCAGACGGTATCATTTTTTTTGCAAATAATCAATTTAACGGGGATGGACTCATATTTTAAATAATCAGACGGTATCATTTTTTTTGCAAATAATCAATTTAACGGGGATGGACTCATATTTTAAATAATCAGACGGTATCATTTTTTTTGCAAATAATCAATTTAACGGGGATGGACTCATATTTTAAATAATCAGACGGTATCATTTTTTTTGCAAATAATCAATTTAACGGGGATGGACTCATATTTTAAATAATCAGACGGTATCATTTTTTTTGCAAATAATCAATTTAACGGGGATGGACTCATATTTTAAATAATCAGACGGTATCATTTTTTTTGCAAATAATCAATTTAACGGGGATGGACTCATATTTTAAATAATCAGACGGTATCATTTTTTTTGCAAATAATCAATTTAACGGGGATGGACTCATATTTTAAATAATCAGACGGTATCATTTTTTTTGCAAATAATCAATTTAACGGGGATGGACTCATATTTTAAATAATCAGACGGTATCATTTTTTTTTTGCAAATAATCAATTTAACGGGGATGGACTCATATTTTAAATAATCAGACGGTATCATTTTTTTGCAAATAATCAATTTAACGGGGATGGACTCATATTTTAAATAATCAGACGGTATCATTTTTTTTGCAAATAATCAATTTAACGGGGATGGACTCATATTTTAAATAATCAGACGGTATCATTTTTTTATTGCAAATAATCAATTTAACGGGGATGGACTCATATTTTAAATAATCAGACGGTATCATTTTTTTTGCAAATAATCAATTTAACGGGGATGGACTCATATTTTAAATAATCAGACGGTATCATTTTTTTGCAAATAATCAATTTAACGGGGATGGACTCATATTTTAAATAATCAGACGGTATCATTTTTTTTGCAAATAATCAATTTAACGGGGTGGTATTCCAATTGGTGGTCCTTTAAAGCCAAGTTTTTCCCTCAATTTTAACATTTGAATTCGTTGCCTAACTTTTTATTCCCGTTTGTTTTAAATTAAATTTCAAATTTTGAAGCATTACCAAATATAATAAACAGTTAAACTTATTAAAAATGAAGTAATACAGATTGTAAACGATTCCATTATAGTACTTTATTACCAAAATAATATTAATAAAAATATGCTAATACAGACACAAATAATTTTCAGTTAAAAATAATTATGAGAAATATAAAAAAGAATTTTAAAGTCTAAATTGCTTAATCAAAAAGTAATGCAAACATTGCGTTTTTGTTTTATCAGTCTTGTTTGTTGTTGTTGTTGCAGAAAATAAAATAGTGAAGCATATTTTTTTGACATAAATCAAGAAACTATACAATAGTCTAGAGAGCTGCTATATTTTAGTTAATTTTTACCATAAAAAAACGAAATTTTTTCCCCGAAAATACGGTATCTTTAAAAATCAATAAAAGTTTAAAAAGAATCCTTTCACATTTATTACACAAATACTTATTAAATAATACAAGATTAACAATTTTAAAGTATACATATGAAATTATCAAAAATATTAATAAGAGCATTTCTGCCAAGACATTTTCCGAATTTGATCTGATGAAAGATTAGAATAATATTTTGCACTTCGATTTTTGCTTTCATCATAACTAAATTTGGGAGTTTGAGAAAATAAAATGCGTTGTTTAAAGTCACTGAAAAAAGTCCAATGTCAAAGAAAATAAATATAGACGGGATCCGGAAGATTTTGGAGTCGAGTGGAATATCCAAAAATATTACAAATCCAATTTAAGCCAGCACAAAAACACAAGAATGGAAAGAAAAGAAAGGGAAGATTTGAGGATGAAGTTGGACGAGATGAAGATGATGCAAGAATTGGAATTAAAGTTGACGAATAAATATCTTGATTTGGAGTTTCATCCCGCAAAATAACAATTTATCGACGAATTGAAGCTGATCTTTTCAAGTACGATAAAATTTCAATGAGCAATATTTCCAGCATATGTCATCTTAAAAATGATTATATTAACTGATAAAGGTATACCGTAACTATCAAGAAAAATACAGTATTAAAGGGACTGTCGAAGACAACACAAAACTTTTCTATGATGCCTTTCCGTCGTTCCAAGTATTGGGGAATGAAGAAGTTTGTCCGCCCGAACGCAACAACTCTATTCCCCAACACATGGAACGACAGAAAAAAGTCCGATTCTGTCTTTGACAGTCCCTTTAACTTAACTGATAAATCTATATACACTTACTTACCTGATAAACACCACCACAATCTCCCAAAATAGGTAAATATCCAAGTTTATCAATGAGACAAATGGCATTACAAATTGGAGATGAAACATCACCTTCACCATATATTCCACCACAATAACTAGAAAATAATGAAGTATACCGTAGAAAGATTGAACTTAAATATATCATTGATTGAACATGACCTTTTTGACATGCTTCAACAAGCTTTTCAGCAAATTGTCATACAAACGTCATACAGATAAAATAAATACTAACATTTGTAAAAAAGAAAGACTTACAATAAACATTATGTTCTTCCATTTCAACAGAATCAGAGAAAATGACATCCAAGAACGTTAATCACCTAAAAAATATTCATGTTATACCTTTATCACTCACTGAGAAAAAAGAACGACGAAAAAATTATAAATAAAAAATAGATTTTCAAAAATGGAAGGATCGAAGAAATATCTTAATTCTTCAGTAAGCAGCTGTGGACGCTTTTTTTGTAAGCAGCTGTGTTTTTTTTTGTAAGCAAGTCTGTGATTCTTAACACGAAAATGCATGCCTTCAAAAATGGCCCACAAATATATAGGGACCGAAAGTAAAGTAAATGTTTCCCATGATTAGCCGCCTTTGATTTTTTTTTTGATTTTTTGTTTTGATATAGAAGAATTTTTTTCTATATATGTTTATTAATGGTTATTATTTATGTAAAAAAGGTATGTGTTTGTGTTAATTCAGTTGATTATAATATAATTTGACTCTTTTTTAGGATAATGGTTGAAACATACCCGCGGATGATCAATTATGGAAAAGAAAACTAAAAACATGCACATCGAAAAGGCGGGTGTGTCCTTACCATGGAAGATACCGGTTTTGAGTTGGTATCGGAAGTGGCTCGCTCCTGTCGCTCCATATCTGATTTAATATTGTTTAACATTATTAAAAGTGACGATATGGCGATAGGACGAGGGGAATACAAATGTAGGATTAGTCTTCTGCACCCGTCTTCGTTAACGTGGAGCTTTGAACAGTTAACATTAGGATAAAAAATAGCTTCACGTTGAGGTCTAGTGCAGCCTCGAGGGCTAGCCAAAGTAGTCTGTGGAATGATTTGCTATTTGGCTGCAGGGCTCTTGGAAATCGAAAATGTCGATTTTGGAAAAAATTTCGATTTCGATTTTGCATTTTTGTTCGGAATTCGAAATCGAAATTGTTTTTTTGGCTGTAAGTTTTAACATGTTTAGTGAAAAGGTCAACTAACAATTTCGTTTTTTGACTGAAAAAAAAAGATTTCGCTTCGATCAAAAATTTTTCGATTTTCTCAATTTCGATTTCGCAGAGCCCTGTTTGGCTGCCCTCAAGATTAATGGAAAACCGTAGGAAAAATGGGGAATGGGAGTGGGAAAATGAATTTAAAAAAAAGATCCGAGCATAAGTAAGTTTTTGCAAGGAATCTGTTTTTCTGCTAGTGACACCAAAAAGGTTGTTTATTATGCAATGTCTAAATTTGGAAAAAAAGCCAATTACATAATCACTTTTATTTTATTTTCGTAACAATTTTTCGTAATATTAAAACTCTGAATTTCACTAGATTTGTTCGGTTCGGTGTTTGCTGTACATTAATGTTGCACAGGCTTTTAGTCCGTCGATATTTTTGTACAGTAAAAACATTCTCATCTTTACATTCTCATCGATGTCATCATTAATGTCCCCAACAAAAACACTGTAAATCTATATGAATCGGATGCGCTTTAAATTGAATGGCTTTGAGTCGTTGGTTAAAGGCTTCGAAGTGTTTTTTCATCAAGGGTGAACTCCATATGGTTGTATCATGCGCGAATAAAACATAAAAATTAAAATACCGTACTGTGTGTAAGGTTCATTTGAGATTTGCCCCTTTTGATAAATGGATCAAAATGAAATGGATCAATATGAAATGGATCAATATGAAATGGATCAAAAACAAATGGATCAATATGAAATGGTTGCTTTTTTTGTTTTTTATTAAATTTAAAAATAAAATGGTAAGAAACATTTAATCTCTGGTGTAAAAACATATATTTTAAATAATAGGATAAAACTAGGGTTGATCATTTCCCTTTCCCGAGAAATTTCCCGATTTTTGCGGGAAATAATTTCCATTTCCCGAAAATTATTGTATTAAAACAGAAATTTTTATATTGGATTTATTTAAAAATGATTATTGCAGCTCTTAAAATAGTTTAAGAGTCCATAAATGCTTTATTTTAATATTTAAATAATATTTAAATTAATTAGATTTTTTTTAATATAATGCTTTAATTATCCTTAATATTAAATTAAAGCATTTTAGGACTCTTATTCAATAATTTAATACCGAAAATAAGAGTTTTAAATATTTTTTGACAATAAATTTATAAAACTGGCGAAATCGGAATTTAGGAAAGTTCAACATTAAAAAAACTCTTACTTTTCTAGATCCAACAGACTGCGTTATAAAAAAATTTAATAACTGTTTTGGTTTTGTCATCAGTTGATGTTTTACAAATGCAAAAACAGACAATGGTCATTTTTTCCAGAAAATCGTTTAACAAAACAACAAAATTTAAATCGAATGGCACAAATGCACATCCTGTATGAAACAAAATGAAAAAAAGAATAACCGAAATTTTTGAGAAATAAAACTGAAATATAAAGTAAACAGATTTATTTTTATTAGTTTTAAAGTTGCCACATCTATATTTACATCAAGTTTCATTTTTATTGTAGCTTTTTAGTCATTACAGTAAGAAAATTCGGAAAATGATTTTATTTTGTTACAATAAAATTCTGTAACTCTCATAAAAACAAATTCTCAAGCGATATGCTAATTAACTAAAATTAATACATTTTTGTTTTTTAATTCAAAACGTAGAAAATAACACTTTTAAATTTCATAAAGCGCTGGCACAAAAACAAATTTTTATAAATTTTTTCAAGCTAAAAAGCTCTAATAAACTAACACGGTTTTTTAAGTTCTCTTAAAATACAATTTTCTAAAAAGACTATTAAAATCATGCGCAACTTTTTTTTATTCACCACCACCAAAATTATTACCACAATATTTCATAATCTTTCTGTTAAACTTTTTCCGCCTTTTTTTACGATTTCCCGGAAATGATCAACCCTATATAAAACTAATCGAAAACTTCTAAAATTTTAAAACAGATTAACACAAACATTTGGATTGCTTTTTTAAATATTATTTCGTCATTATTTTTAATTCTAAATAAAATTTAAGATTCTTAATAATAATAAAATATTTTTTCAGATTTGTAAATAATCGCTGTGCAATGTTCGTGGTAATGATCGTCGTATTATGTTCCAATGTGATCTAAAATTGATTTTGATTTAAAAATGTTTTTTTATTTAAAAAATAAATTTATTGAGGTAAACATGTTTTGAAAAACAAATGATGCAACATAAATCAGAAAATTATTATTTAAAAAAAAGTATACTGTAATTCATTTTCAAATTGCGTCTAGCAAAGGTTAAAATCAACTTTGATTTTGGTGTTGAATAATTTTACATATTTGAGAAAATTCCTGTTTTCGTAATTTTTATGCAAAACGTTATACCTTTTTAATATTCAAACTTAGTAAAATGTAACAGCATCTTCATTTTTTGATAGCAAGAATAGTTGTTCGCTCTAACTGTTAATCGTACTCTGAAAAGCACTCTGCTTTTTTTGGTCAAAACCTTAAAATTGCCAATGTTTTCGTTGCTATATTTTTTCGTTGCTATATTTAGGAGTGAATTTAAAAAAATACAATTGCGATCAGTAATTTTTTGATCGACTTTGTACAAATTGTGTTTTTTCTGTGTTTGAAACAAAAAAAAACTATTTTTTTATTATTTTATTTAAAAAATATATGGTTTTAATTACATGAAACTGGTTTACTAAATAATTTTTTTTTAATTCCCCTAAATTTAAGTACTGTTATTTGCTTGTAATATAGATGATAGATGTATTTCCAAATAGCCTGCTACAGTAACATTATGAGGAATGAAAGATCCTTTATTAAAATTATTCAAAAATAATGATTATTGATTTATGTTGCATCCATATTTGTTAAAATTTAAATTTAAAATAATTATAATTTTTTAGACAATTTGGTACAGATTTCTCAGAGGACTCTTGGCTTTTTGGTTGTATAAAGAATAAAAAGAATATTTGATTGCATTATTTCATTTAAAAAATTGTAAAATTAATAAAATTTTTGTAATATTTTCTGTAAAATTTCGGCTTTAATACTTGTTTTTGAACAAGAGTTATATCTTTTAATTGTAAATTTGTAAATTATTTCTTAATTATTTTTAAGCGTTTGAATGTCAGAAATACAAAAGAAAAGCTCTGCAAAGGCTAGAAATAAGAATCGACGGCGAAAGAGAGATCATGCTGAAGCTGATGAAAGTCTAAGAAAAGCAGCTATGTTAAATGAAAACGCAGAAATTTATCGGAAAAGCTGCTTGAAAGAAGATATAATTTTGGAGCAAAAACAAAAACAAGTTGAAGCTCATAAAACAAACCTTACACGTGACATCGCAAAATGTGAAGAAGCGAAGTTGAAACGTGAAACATATTTAAAGACTCTTTGTGTTGAATTACAAGAAGAGAGTAAAAAGGTTGATGAGAGAAAAAGATTTCTTGATGACCTTAAAAATCAAATTCAATGCCACAATACAACGGCAAAGTGTGATATAAAATTTTAGTTAAACTGGTATATTATATGTTGATGTATGGGACTTCTTTACTTAAGGGGGCAAATTTTTTGCGAACCTTTTTTGCGAAGTATCTTGTATTTTTGTGGACTTAAATTTGCATAATACGTACAAGTGTTAACAAAAATTGTATTGGATTTTTAGAATGAAAAAAAGTTCGCAAAAATAAAGAGTCGGTGGCGTTCTCAAGATTTTTCCAAGTTTTTTCTGCAGAAAAATTATTATTTTCTGCAGAAAAAAACTTCGAAAAATCTTCAATCAAGGGGGGGGGGAATTAGGAAACAGTACCAAAATTTGTCCACTAAAGTAAAGAAGTATGTACAGGGTGATTCAAGAAATAGTCCGATTTTCAAATGGTTACTGTTTTATTCAAACGAAAACTAATAGAGCAGCGATACTCACCGTGGCTTACCATTTAATTTTGGTTTTTTTTGTTTTTACAGGGGGGGGGGGCAAGTCGAAATTTCGAAAATTTCGACTTTTTTCAAAGAAAATTTTTTGTCAAAAAATAAATGGTAACTGGTGCTGAGTATCGCTGCTCCATTATTTTTCGTTTAAATGGGACAGAAACCATTTGAAAATCGGACTATTTCTTGAATCACCCTGTATTTCTAAAATAAGATTTGTGTAAACATTTTAGATATCTAATTTCCCTTCAACACCAATTTTTTTGATTGTTTTAAAAAGTTTTTTTCCTTGATAATCTTTGACTCAAACGTCCGTTGAAACAGTGATTTAATTTTTGTTATGTTAAAAATAAAGCTTTTAATTACAATTGATGAAAAAAAATTATCGAAATATTTTGGTTATTTAAATACATTTCATACCTTGTTTTAAATGTTTAATTTGTTTTAAATTATGTTTCAGATGGGTGACATTTGTAAGGTAAGATTGAAGAATGCCAAAGAAGATGAACAAAAGGCAACAGATAGCTGTAACGCATGGGCCACAAAACTTCAAGTAAAAAGGGACGAAATTAAAAAGCTAACAGAAGATGATAAAATTGATCGGGTTGCTGTTTATGATTTATGCAGAAAAATCGACAAAATAGATAAAAATATTTCTGAAATTGAAGTCGTATTAAATGCCAAAAAAAAAGAAGGTGAAGATATTGAAGCAGAAATTAGCAGAATTCAAAATATTAAGCAGGAACATGTTGATTCTGGAGCTTGCAGATTAAATTTTGGTCATACTGAAATCGCGCATATTGATGAAATTATGCAGAAAAATGATTTTGATAATGTAACCCCAGAAGTTGTCATTGTCAAAGAAAATTTAAATCGACCAAATGGAAATTCAATTATTTCTGGTTTTCCAATGGACGAAAATTGGCGGTAATAATAGAAAAAAAATCGTAACAGTTTTGACAAAGTTTATATATTATATTTTTAAAATAAAGTTTAAAGCTGGCATCCGGGATAGACAAAGTTTTTTTTTCAATTTACACAGGTACGCTCACCACGAAAAAAAATAATAAATTAAAATTTTAAAATAGTGAATATTACCGAATTCTGACCCACAAAAAAAACAATCCGCAAATATACGAAATTTGAAGATTTTATTGATTACTCACACATTTTTGATAACTGCTAAACATTTAATTAATTACACTTAAAAGTGTAAATATTCTCAAAAAAAAGTTTATATAGATCATATTTTTTTAAAACACTTTGTCCTAGGGTCAATTTTAATTGTAAAGACATAAAAAATAGTCTAAATTCATTAATATTCACTATTTTAAAATTTTGATATAGATTCGTGGTACCTGTGTAAATTGAAAAAAATAATTTTGTCTATCCCGAACGCTCCCTTTAAAAAGCTGTAAAAAAAGGAAATGTGCTAACAAAAGAATGATAAAAAAAACGAGTTAAAAATTTAATGTTTGTTGCAATTTTCGAATGATTATTTATAGAATTTTGATGTATTGATTAAATTAATATTTTGTCAAAACTGTTACATTTTGAAATTATCAAAATTAATTTTAAATTTCTTTTAAAAAATGATCCATATTTTTTCAGCATTTCTTCTGACATTCGTCCTCAACAACAATCGATTCGTCCTGTTCGAAATGAAAGTTGGAGGTAAAAACAACAATTTAAATAGTTTTGATTAGGGTTGTTAATTTCCCGGGAATTTTGCGTCATTTCCTGAACTTTTGATTTTTGAGGTTTTATTAATCTGATAACCAAAAAAGTTAAAAATATGATATATTGACTGCTAAACATTTAATTAATTACACTTAAAAGTGTTTTAAAAGCAAAAACTTATCACTTTTTACTTAATCAAATGTAAAATTTTTAAATTTCAATATTAAAATTTTCGGGAAATGAAAATCGGGAAATTTCTTAGGAAATTCTTGGGAAATGGAAATGAACAACCCTAGTTTTGTTTTTTTAAGTATCGTACTTGAAAGATACTATAAAGCTTTTTTTTTAAAAACATAGTTTAATTATTTTTAAAGGAATAAAGTTGTTACTAATCGAATTTTTGCTTCTAGAAATAATGTCACTTATTTTCAGGAAAGCACCAACACACCAACCACATCCTCCACTTCCTTGTTTTCCTAAAGTAATTTCGAAGCCTCGATTTTTTTTTTAATTACTTGTAGTTGTATTTCCTATTTGTTTTAAAAATAAAAATGTTTCAAAAAATGTTTAAAAGACGTAAAACAACGTTTTAGCGTTGGTATACTTTTTATTACTGTAGTCTAAATATATTGTAAATAATGCATTTAGTTTATATACTGCAATATGTCTCAATTAAAAGCAAGGTATAATTTTATTCATTAAACAGTAAATATAAAAGAGAAAATCTAAAACATCAATTTTTTAGATTTAATGAACAGCTTCAAATGGTGAAAGAAGAAGCAGAGATAAAATTTAAACAAATGATAGAAGAAAATGGTGGATTGCTTTATGAAGAATTAGAGGTCGTCATTAAAGTTAAAAACAATGTTAGAAAACGAAGACAAAACTCAACCGCAGAATCTATTGCTATCCAAAGCGAGAAGCTTAAAATTGAAGATCCCCGTATTCATTTTCAACAAAATGCAGAAAATGCTGCAACGCATTTAAAAGTTTTGGAAGAAGCAAATCATGGTGATGAAATTACTCTTCAATGCAAGGGTGAAATTACTCGAGTAATTTCAAATTGTATTCTTGATATATGGTAAATTGTTTTACTTTCCCAGTTACAAGAACATATTAATATTATTAATTTATGTAGTCCTGAAGCTGTTCCATCTGTAATGAAGCCATTTGTTGCAACATATTTGAATGCTCTTTCTGCGCATTTGAATTTGGAATATTTTTTTGATAATAGTAATTGTTGCAAAAAGGGTACAGTTTTCCGTTCTATTAGGTAATTTTTAAATAGTCGTTTATTAATTAAAGGGGAATCTGGTTTCTAAGAAACATTTTTTGATTAACAAATATTGGACAGCAATTGAAATCTATTATTTCTTTTTTCATTCACATTTATTTGGATGTTTGGACTAAAAAAAAGAGTATGATGAAAAACAAGGAATAAATAAAGGAAACTTTTCCTGCTGTTCAATAAGTATCAATCAAAAAAATTATTAGGAATGGGAAGTTTCTTTAAAAATAATAAAAATATTATTTAAGATGTGCGAAGCGACCAAAAAAGACTATTGTATCGGTTAAGAAATCAAAATCTGAAGATGCAGGTGCAGATGAAGGTAAAGGCGACGGTAATATAGTTGTAGCAGAGGAAGAACTGATAGTTTCATCTGATGGCTTGGAACAACATGATGAAAATGAAGAAAATTTTGAAAATGCAGCTCCTGAAAATGCATCTAATGAACTTTTTAAATCATTATTCTCAATAAAAACTTTTGCTAATGGGACTTCTGCTTCTCAAAATAGTGTTGAAAGTTTAATTAACGCAGAAGAACTTGAAATGCCAATTAATCCTGAGATTATTATTGAACAAAATTTGGATACTGATATATTTGATAAACTCAAAAGTCTTCGTCGATCAAGCTTGGTTCCATCTGATGTCCTTTCTGGAGTTTCAGGAGTTATTGCAAAAAATATTATTGAACAAAAGTAAGCCATGTAACTTTGGCGAAATCTGAGTTTAAAAATGACTAAAAATGCAAAGGGTTCAAACGGACCCGTGGAAATGTGTAACATTAAAGCTTTCGATTTTAAAGATTCAATATTTAAAGATTTTTTAAAATAATTGATTTTTGAAGGTTTTTTGAAAAAGAATTGTTTTAAATGTTGTGGCATTTAAAGGTTAAAGAATTGGCATTTTTAGATGTTTTGTTTTATCAGCAGACATTGAAAGATTTTTAAATAAATTTTGATTTTTAAAGATTCTTAAAAAACAAAATACAACAGAATCAAATGACGAGGATATCGCATGTAACGGCATTTCTTTACTTTAATCCCCCCCCCCCCCCCCCCCAATTTTTATTCAATTTTCTTTCACAAACGCAACCAAATTTTGAACCCGCCCGCCCACCCTTTTTGGATTTTCAGTCAGTATTTTTATGCAAATTTATGATAAAAATTAAAAACTAAAAACCTCTCTTTTTAAATTTGATATAAAATTAACGACTTAATTTTTAATAACTTTAATTCTTAATCTTTAAACTATCTTTATCAAGTCATTTTGAAATATCTCATTAAAAATTCTGTTTCTTTTTATATTGTTTAAACAAAATTTTCTGCAAAATCTACATTAAAACCTGAGCATTCTTTTTCTTTCGATGTCCTCTAAAATCCCCTTTACTTTTTACTTTTTAATAATTAATAATTTTTTATCTTTTACATTCTAAAAGTCATTCTTTTATTTTATTTTACTATTAAATACGTCTGCTTCAAATATATTTTGCTCATTGTATATGTTTTAAATCCCGTTTGAACGTTCAATAAATTAAATTAAATTAAATTTTTTTTTTGAGGGGGGGGGGATTAAAGTAAAGGAGTGCCCGTGTAACAACAGGCAACTATCCTTATGCAACCTTTCAATAAATTTTAGCACATTTTGTCTAAAAATCCGTTATCGAAACATTTTAAAAAAATCTTTAAATGTTACATCTTTTAAAAAAAATATTTTTTATAAAATCTTTAAATATAAAATCTTTAAATTTGAAACTTTTAATGTTGCACCACCTTTTTTTCGAAGGCTATATTTTAAAAATTACACCACCATTTTTTTTCCAAACTCAGGTGTTCCCCTTCCACAGAAAAAGTTAATAAATTATAATATATTTGTTTGTATTTAGAAAAGTTGTATCTAAAGAAGCTGTTGTTGAATTCACTGGTGAATTTTTAAATGTATGCAATTATGGCGTCGATAAATTAAATTTTACAAGAAACAACGCAAAACCTGTAATGGACCAAATTCGAATTATTCTCGAGTCTGAAAATGAATTATCTTCTTCCATTACATTACCTGATTCAGCTCAAAAAGATAATTCTGTTGAAGCTTTGCCAAGTCATGAACAAACTCCTGTTAAACAATCACATGGATTTGCCAAATTTTTAACAACCAATGTTTAATAAAAAATCCATTTTTCTTGTCGTTTTACAATTACATTAAGATGATATTGTACAGTACTCCCTTAATTTTATCAAATTTTTGTTGTTTTTGGTTCTCCACAAAAATCGTTTGGTGATAGTAAAAATAGTTTGTCAATTGACATGTTTCAGCGTTTTGGTCAATTTCGAATACCGGTGTTCTCGCAACAAAATGCAAAATTGCAGTATACCGAAATTTCGGTATACTGCAATTTTGCATTTTCGCTGCGAAATCACCGAAACTCGAAATTGACCAAAACGCTGAAACAAGTCAATTGGCAAACTATTTTTACTGCCAGAATCTTTTATTTTTGCTAAAATTAAGGGTGTTTCCATATTTTTTTGGAGCAATGTACTACAGATTTTTGAAAAGCTTTTGTTTTGTTGTTGTTAAAGTATTTATTTTTCGGTAGCTGTTAATTCATCTTGAAATAATATTTTGTTTTTCTGATAAAGTTTATTTGGTTTTAATTTTTATTGGTTTTTTTTTCCAAATATATCTTTTCTTTATCATTAAAACTGTTAGTTACGATTATTTAGCTTTAATGTCTCGTAAACGCAAATTAAAAGATAAATCTGATGAAGAAATTTCTTCTGATGAAGAAATCGCATCTGTATTTAATGATAATGATTCGATGGATGAAGATGAAAATGCTGCATTGGAGTCATATTTAAATTTTTGCAATATTAGTGAAGATGAGACAGATTTTAAAGGAACTGAAGATGGCATTGGATATATTAGTAATAACTCAGATGACGAAGAGCCAGAAGAAGAATCTGATGCATTTGTTGAAAATGTCTTACTGCAAACTGACAATATTAATGTGGTAAAATGAATTTTGTTTAATATAAAGTGTTGGCTAAAAAATTTCAAAATTTAGATTAATGATATGGCAGAAGAAGCTTATAACGTTATTTCATCACTTGATACTCTTGCATTGATTGGAGAAAAATCTGCTGTTACAATGGCAAAAGAATGGGTCGACAAGGTCAAAGCAGCTGTTCATGAACAACTGGAGTACTGTAATGACGTAAATAAATCATTTATGAAAAATATTTATGCAACAGCATATGAAGTAAAACTTATTTGTAATTATTTCTTTTTAATTTTTTTTCAAATATTTAGGAGAGGATGAAAAATGTTGCAATTGAGCAACAAGATGATTCTGAAAGTACAATGAAAAAAATATGGGAAGATATAAAAAAGTTTTATTTAAAGCGTTCAAAAGGTAATAAGAACAAAGATGGATATATTTGCAAATTGGATATATTATAGAATCTCTTGAAGATGCAAAATATTCACATGTTGGATTGTATATCAAAAGTCAAACACTGGAATCCATTACCGGCGCAATTACTTCTTTATATGAATATGCGGCATTTATGCTTAAAAATCCAGCTGTTATAGAACTTGAAGATATTTTGGGTGAATCAAAGTTAACAAAAAATTTAAGATATTATAAAAATTATCTGCTAACTGGGAGAGAACGGCTTTATAACAGATATACGTTTGTTAATAATGATTACTATGTTGATAATCAATACTCTGCTGGTGCTCTGAGAAGAAATTTGATCTCCCTACAATTTTCTGTAAATAAATTTTTTACATTTTTTAAAAAAGGCAGTAAATATAACCACTGAAATAAAAAACTGTCGCCTTTTTTTTGTCAGTAGCAAATTGAAAAATTAGTTATTTGATTTAAATGTTGCCTTCTATCTCTAAAAAATTTTTGCGTATAAAAAAATACCGAAAATCAGGCAAAATGTCAATTCTTTAAAAAAACCTTTAAATGTCACATCTTTTGATAAATTCTTTTTCAAAAAATTTTCAAATCTTAAATCTTATAAAAATCAAATATTTAAAAAAACTCTTTAAATATCGAATCTTTAAAATCGAAACTTTTAATGTTACATCGCCCAAATTTGTTAGAAATAGAAGTCAACATTTAATTTAATAAAAAAAATCTATTTGTTTTCATTTCGATGTTGTCTTTTTGGATAAATACGAGAGTTTGGACAAAAACTTAATTATTCAATTTTTGAATTTCTCTAAAATCTTTTTTATCTGTTTTTTTGTTTTAAAATCAATCCAATTTTTTAAAAATATTTCTAGTTTGCTACTGTTCGTATCACAAATGCTGAATTATGCAAACAAAAAATTGAGGTTGCACAAAGATATAAACAAAAAGATGAAGAATTCTGGGAAAATTCTGCTGCAATGACTTACAGAGATCTACAAGAATTTATCCATCTCAATGGAATAACAACTTATCCAGTTTTAAAAAATGTTTGTCTGATTGGTATGATGATCGTTCTTGGACTGAGACCTTCATCAATTGGCAAAACGGTAAAATCATTTGATGGAATGCTTTTATCTGATGTAAAAATACGGTAGTTTGAAAATTTAAACAAGTATTTTAAAACATATTTTATAGATATGAACATGAAAAGGGAAAATACAGTATTCAATTTAGAATCAGACATGAAAAAGTATTACCGGGAAATAAAAATAGGTACCAGACGATTCATATTTAAAATTTTTTTTTAAAAAAAACATTTTTAGGCGATTTGCAACATTGATGACTTTAAATGAAAAATATGATTTAACACGGTTATTTTTAATTTACCTTGATGCTCGAAACGCTTTTAAAGACGGCCTTGCACATCGAATTTTGAATAATCTTCCATTAATAATTGATGAAGCTGTTATGAATGAACCACTTTTTGTTGATGAATTTTTTAAAGGAACAATCTTAAAAGCAATTGCTAGAAGACATATAAATACAATTATAAAAGATGTTGCAGAAGGTATTGGTGTCCCACGAAGAATGGTTTCTGCAAAATCAGCTCGAAGAGTATCTCTTATAAAAAAATCGATGTACATAAGCTTATTTGTTTTTCTAAAACTTCTTTTTTTAAAAATAAATTTTGATATTGTTTTATCATTATGTTGTCTTTAAGCTTTTGTACATTGATTGTTTGAAATTACAGTATATTACAACACGTTATTTTAGGGACATGCAACAGATAAATTGCTTATTTGTTTAAAAAGGAATCCATTAATGGACTTGGATGAAATTTCAAAACAACTCCAAGTAAATGAAGCTTGGCATTCAGATGTTGGATTGCGTTATGCATTTGCTGAAAATGGATTTGTAAAAGAATGCCACCAACGTGTTAGACTTTTAGCGGAAGAGGGTATTAATGTTATCCCAGAAAATGAATTCATGCATTTGTATAAAATTGGTCAACTTGGTGTTGAACGGCCAGAAAGAGATGATCCAACGGTGAAGTCATTAATTAAATGTTTAAAAACCATTTTTGAAAAACAAGGCAAATCTCAAGGGAGTTTAAATAAGGTTGCAATGGAATTGGTGCACGAAAATCGTACCAAACTGGCTATTCAAAATAATACAAAACCAATTCCCAAAGAATCTGTAATACGCATTATAAAACGTAAAATGATATTAATGAATTTTCTAATTTATAGGTTTCCCGTGACCCTTCAACGTTGTCTTTGGTTGAGAGTGGGATATTAAAAAATCCTTATGGTAATACTGAAATACAACTTAAATATGATAAAAAATGTTGTTTTTTGGATAACAGTATTTTGAATTACTTAAAAGCTGACGCCGAACATATATGGATTATCGGATCGTATTTATCTGATAGCCCAAATGATATGAAAAGGTAAAAACGCTTTGTTAAAAACTCTTTTTGAAAAAAATTCAGGCATTCATTGAATAAGCTAAAAATTTTTCGTTAAGACCCTTTATTAATTTAAATAAATTTTTATACGTTCGTTGACATTTTTAGTATCAAAATACACGTTATCAATTATTTAAAAAATGAAAATGGTTTATGTGAAGAATGTGCAAATTTCTTTTTTCAAGAAAATTTTGTTAATAAAATCCGTTAAATATAATTGTATTTGTTTATTTAATAAAAAACTATTTCATTTATAACAGATTTCCGCTTGTATAAAAGCTTTATTATGCAAATACATTATTTTTTACGTTTTTTATGTTGTATTAGGAAATCCCTTTTAGAAATGGATTTTATGCAACTTGCTGATTTTATTGGAGTTGATCCAGGCCTTCTGGAAAGCGTTTCGAATTCAGTATTTAACGAAATTAATAATGTTCAACCTCAAACTTTGGGTATGTTACCAAATTTTATAAATTATGTATTACCGTAAATGAATTATTTTGTAGCGATTGAAGAAAAGGAACGAAATTTACATGCACAAATAATTCAATATCTCAGAGAAAGTGTGTTGCGTAGAAAATCTAATTTTTTTTTAAATGCTGCTGTTCATTCTGCAACCGAAACATATGAAGATCGTTTGGAAAAAGATAAAATAATACAAAAGCTTGTTGACAAAATCATTGATTATGTCTCACAAATATTTGAAGGTGAGGGTTCTAAAGTGTGTCCCAAAAGTATAGAAATACCCTTATTTTTGCCAGATTTTGTTATTTTGTTTTATTTTTGAATCTTTTTTTGAAGTGTAACGTGATTCTGGCAGTAAAAATAGTTTGTCGATTGACATGTTTCAGCATTTTGATCAATTTCGATTTTCGGTGATTTCGCAGCGAAAGTGCAAAATGGCCAAATCGAAATTTCGGTATACAGTAGTTTCGAAATTTTTAAAAGTGCATCTGATAGCCCGTGGCTTATATTGTCCATCTGTCAAGTTTCAGAATTTTTCATCAAGCGATTTCTCCAGCTTCGGGGATTGAAGTTGCCAAGAATGGCCTAAAAATGGCAAAAATCAAAACGACCAAATTTTGTAACTTTGATTCAGGAGCTCGAAGAGATGAGTTGACGAAAAATTCAGAAACTTGGCAGATGTTTGCAGTATACCGAAATTTCGGTATACTTTAGTGAAAGGATAATTTTCTTCATTGTAAAGTAAAATTCTATGAATAAAAACATTTTCACCTTTTTTATCACCGGTTAAAATTTTACATTGCAATGTATGATTAAGTAGTCCGATAACTAATAATCTTGTTCCGTTACAAAGACCTTCAGCTTGACTCAAATTTCGAATGAGCACTACTACAGTATTAATTTTTAAATCCAGTTCATGTGGTGGCAAAGATGCTGGATTTAGGCTATTCAAATATTCTTGTGTTAATAACTCCTGTAACGCTTCACCGTCAAGAGCGTTATCAACACTTGAATATTTTTTTTCACCTTCACTTGGAAGTAACTCAACAACTTGCTTATTTAATTCATCAACATCAGCATTTCTTGCAGATAAAATTGCAGAAGTTGCAACATCTTCAAATCTTTCTTGAGCAATTAAATGCCCAAAAACTTCTTCAACTAAATCTGTTTCAACTTCAAAGCCTTCTGGAAATTCAATGTTATCATTGCTATCATTGACTTTGCCTTCACCAATTTTTAGCAAAAATTCTGCAAACTCAACTTCATCTGGGTCTGCTCTCATATTTTGTGTCAAAGTTAATGTTTCAAAGTTACTCCAAAGCTCACTATTTTTTATTGATAAATTTACACATTCTGCTCTTGTACCATTTTTTCTAACTGGTAAAAGTTGTCGGAAATCTCCGCCTAAAAGCAAGATTTTTCCACCAAATGGTTCATCAATTTTTGTCAGATCTCTCAAAAGACGATCCATAATTTCAAGTGCATATTTTGGTGCCATTGGAGCTTTGTCCCAAATAAATACATCAGTTCCCAAAAGTTTTTTACCTTGTTTTGAATTTGGCGTAATTGTTGAATTAGAATCCGAATAAAGTGGAACTGTTAAACCCAAAGTTTTATGGTATGTTCTTCCTTCTGGCAATAAAATTGCAGCAATTCCCGTAAATGCCATTGTAGCCACCTTTTTACCAGAAGCTCTTAACAAATGCCACAAAGTTGTGTATGAATATGTTTTTCCTGATCCCCCAGGTCCATCAAGATAAAAAAGTTTTTGATTACTTTCACCTGAACTTGCATCTTGAACTTTTTTAATTACTTCTTTTTGTGCATCATTCATTGTATGTACTTTAAATTTTAATTTAAATTTTTAAATTCCAAAAAAAAGGTTGAAAGATTTTTTGAAATCAAAAAATGCATGCTTTCAAAGAGTTACAGAATGCCAATAAAGCACATTCCTTTTGTTTTCAAAATTTGTCAAAAGTTTGAGAGAAAAAACTTGCGCCGTTTTTTATTTTAATTATTTTTTTAACAAACATTTTTAATAAATTATTTTATTTTATGCCATCTTATAATCGTTATATTTTATACTGATTCATTTGGAAAAAACTTTTCAACAAAGTTTGTTATACTTATCAACTATCGTGATATTTATTTTATTGTTTGACTGCATTGAATATAATAAATTAATCGTTGTTGGCTAAATATATGAATACTTTTCAGATGAATAACTTATATTACGCGGATGATTTGAATTCATTTTCACCCATTCATCATGCAAATACTGATAAAACAGAACCGAGAGGAATTTTGATAAACAAAACTAACACTGCTCCTGCAAATCAATATCAACCACCACAAAAACCTGATTTACCTGCACCACCACAGCCGCCAGTAGCAGCACCTAATATTCAAAAACCGATACGTGCTCGAAGTGCTTCAATTCAATCGCGAAAATCTGTTGGAGAAGCAAATGATGACGACAAGAATGCTCTTAATCCAGGTTTAATAGAACATCCAAGAAAAACGATTGTTGCATTTGGTCGAACAACTAAAGTTGATGAAACTATTAAAGTTTGCAAAGTTTTAAAAAATATATATAAAATATTGTATTTTTAGAATATTCGACCCACGGGAGTACCGTATAAGCCACCTGTTGGTTCAACAAAAGATATTATGGATTTACGAAAAACTGTTGAACATCAAACTATTCAAATTCAGTCACAACAAGAAGAAATTCAAAAGTTAAAAAATTCTATGCAGATTCAACAAGAAAAATATTGTTATCTTTTGGATTCAAATTCAAAGTTATGGTCATATTTGAATAACATTGAAAAGCAAATATCAGGAAAAACCAAACCGCAGTAAAAAAAATTTTTATTTTTTTTTTTTTTTAAGTTATGGTCATATTTGAATAACATTGAAAAGCAAATATCAGGAAAAACCAAACCGCAGTAAAAAAAATTTTTATTTTTTTTTTTTTTTAACTGCGGTTTTATTTTTCTTAACACGACAATTCAGGTTTAGTCGATTAAAATTTTATGAGACTATGAAACCATAGTGATAAAGCCTAATTTGAACGTTTTAGAAGCTGCTTAAAACATTTTTTGCTTTTCTCTTTCATCAGTGCTGTAACAAAAATGCTCAAGTTGTTTTCTGTATTATCAGCTGAAACAGATATGCATCACAGCAATTCTCAATTAAATTACTTATATTTCTTTTTTTTGGTGTTATTCTTCAGGTTTTGTCTTATTTCTTATAAATGTTTTAGTTGTTGTTTAAGGGTTGCTAACATTAAAATATATATATAAATATTTGTGAAAGTAGTCGCAGGCGGGCCGAAGGCCCGCTTTTGCCCTAGTGTAAAAAAAGATTGATGAAAAAAGAAGAAAGAAAACAAGAAATTTAAAATTTTTAAGGAAGAAAAAAACTTTTCAGTAAACAATTTTTTGAACGCAAAGTTTTAAAAAAAGGCGAGAAAAAAGTGTTTCTAAAAATAATGGTTTTTTGTGTTTAATTTTCTGTTAAGTGGCAGCAGAAAATTAAGCACAAAAATTAAGTTTCCAAAAAATTTACAACTGTAAAACAAAGAAAAAATAAGATTCAATGATTAATGCAAATATTTTAATGGCACGGATAATTTATAAAAGATGAAAACAAAATAAAGTAAGAATCTAATAAATAATTACTACACTAAGGAATTTTGTTAAAAAACTGTAATTAGTTTCCATAAAATTTTTTAATTTAAAAGCTACTGTATTAATCAAAAGACCAAAATATTTAAATATTGCGAATCTTTTCTTTTTATTTAGGAACTTTGTGAGTTTTTAACTTTCTGATTATTTCTTAAAAATACAGGTGAAAAAAGGTAATTTTAATTAATTTGGACAGAATATTTGTGTTATTTTAATTTATTATATTTTAACGTTTGATTGTTGAAAAAAACAGAAGCATAAAAGAAATACAAACAAAAATAAAAAGTACCGTATCCAGTGTGTAAACAAGAAAGACAGATTTTTACGCTAAAATTCGATTTCATTCAAATATACAAATATTTATGAAAGATTTTCCGGTAATGCATGAGAAAAAATTAGAGTAAAGCAAAAAAGTTGATTTATTAAAAGTGCAAACATTTCGTTTAAAAGTGATTAACTTACATCTTTATATAATACCCTGAGCGGTTTGATTCTGTGAATGAAAATTTAAAGGGGGGCATAAACGAAAACAATATCCATCATAAATATGTGTATTTAATATTAAAAAAATCCTACACAGAATTCCGACATACAAAAGTTTCAGATTCAAATAAAATAAAAACTGTATTTAATAGACTCAAAACTCAAAACACAAAAAATTAGAAAATGAAACTTTATAGTGTAACAAAAGCAACAAAAATAATGAAAAATTAAAGACACAAAAAAATTTCATTCTATTCAATTTGGCATATTTATTTCTGGAAAATTCGATGGTTTTCTCGTTTTTGGTTCCCATTTTTCCATTTTTTCACAAATTTCTGTCCCAAATCGTTCATTATAATCATCGTCACTAAACCATGCCCGAAAAATTCCACCTGGTTCAAGATGTTTCTGAAGGGCATATAATTTAGTTTTTTACATAAAATTTTTAACAAAAACATACTTCCAAAAATTGGCATAACAGATTCACATTGATTTCTTCCTCAATTCTGTACCAAACTATGTCTGAAAGTTGTTTTGGATGTTCGAGTTTGATTAAATTTTTCATCGTTTCTTCCGTAATTGTATAAGCATTTAAACTAAAATCAATTTTAAAAATTATTTTCACGTTAATCGGTGCTAAAAATAGATGGGAAACAGTTAAAAATAATGTACGATTTCTTTTTTATAGGATAAAAGTTGATTTAATTTTAACCACTTCAATTTTGCTATAATGCATTAATTTTGATGTGAAAAATGGCGATGTATGTTGTACAACAATTTTTACCAAACAATGGATAATTAGTTGCATTCCTCGCCACAAAAATATGTAATTAAAACTTACAAAATTCTCGAAAGTTTGGGTAAAAGAGCAACTAAAGTTTCTGGAGCAAGTTTTGTTCCATCATAAAAATAAATTTGTTCGTAAACCTCTAAATGTTCTACATTTCCAGATTTGGTTAACATTTTCAATTCTTTCATTGATAAATTCTTAACTCCAATGCATAATGAGTATATATCACAGCGTACAATTTTTGAAAGTATATCGGCTGGATTTACCACAGCCCTTAAAAATATTTGCTCAATTACCCAAATATTATTTTTAATAAATGTTAAATCTGTTTCATTCGGATAAAATTCAATAATGTATGGTTTCGGATGTTATTTTTTTTGACTCCAAAAAATACTTTTTTTGACTCCAAAAAAAACCGACTCCAAAAAATACTTTTTTTGACTCCAAAATTTTTTAACTCCAAAAATTACTTTTTTTGACTCCAAAATTTTTTAGCTTTAAACATTACTTTTTTGACTCCAAGAAAGAATTAAATAAAAATACAATTAATAGGATAATATAAGGATACTAGGTAAATTTTTTTAGTGATAAAAGGGCGGTGTAAGAAGTCTGTAAATTATTTTAAAAAAGTATTATTTGTCGATTATTATTTAAGAATGCAACTTTAAAATAAACACGATCAATAAATTATTTTCAAACATGTGACATTTCAAAGAATAATTTCAAATAAATTGTTCTAAACATGATACATCTGGAATATTTTTTTTAAAAATTGTGTTTGTAAACATGCAACATTTCACCAAATATATTTAAACATGCTACATTTTCGCAGAATGTTTAAAAAAAAATTAATTAAACATGCTATATTTGCGTTAAACGTTTTAAACGTGCTACAATTCCTTGAAAATTATTTAAAAATGCTACATTTGCGCAAAATTTTTGCCAAAATTTTTTTTAAACATGCTACATTTGCGCAAAATATTTTAAACATGCTACATTTGCGCAAAATTTCGTGCGTTCCTTTGTGCAAATGTAGCATGTTTAAAAAATTTTACGCAAATGTAGCATTTTTAAAAAATTTTACGCAAATGTAGCATTTTTTAATAATTTTGCGCAAATGTAGCATTTTTAAAAAAGTTTGAGGGAGCTGTAGCATCTTTAAAAAAAATTTTCCACACAAAATTTGCGCAAATGTAGCACGTTTTAAAAATTATAAGAGAAATGTAGCATATATAAAAAAACTCCTCTTCTAAAACTTTACGTAAATGTAGCATGTTTAAAAAGCGATGTTTACAAGAAAATATTTATTATTATGTAATTTACCGTCGCATTTTCAAAAAAATCCGTTTAAATAATGTTCGACAAATAATACTTTTTTAAAATAATTTACAGACGTCTTACACCGCCGATAAAAGCTATCACTTCGATGATAAAAACATTTGCGCACATAAAAAGACATTTGCGCCGATAAAATAAAACTACTGAATTTTTCACCCATAATATCTTTCTTAATCCACAAAATGATTTCTATACTCTCCACGATTCCCTAAGGGCGCCCTACGGGCGCCTCCTAAGCCTAAGCTGAGGGCGCCCTTCGGGCGCCTACTAAGCCTAAGCCTAAGGCTAAGGCTTAGGCCCATGTGCTAGCCTAATGAGGTAGGATCTAGCCTAATGAGGTCGGATCTAGCCTAATGAGGTAGGATCTAGCCTAATGAGGTAGGATCTAGCCTAATCAGGTCGGATCTAGCCTAAAAAGTCTTATCGGCTCGATGATGTGGTTTTAGTGGCGCAAATGTCGTCAGCGCAAATGTCTTTGGCGCAAACTGCGGAGCACCCACAGAAGCTAAGAAAAATATGTTACAACCTAAGGTTAAATGTTAAAGCTTTAAAAAAGCTACAGTAATCTAAGTTAAAATATGTTATAAACTAAGCTTAAATGTTACAGAATTTAAAAAACTACAATAATCCTGAGTAATAATTGTATTTTTATTTAATTCATTTTTTTTAAAGTTTAAACATTTTTGGAGTCAAAAAAAGTAATTTTTGGAGTTAAAAAATCTTTGGAGTCAAAAAAAGTATTATTTGGAGTCAACTTTTTTCTTGGAGTCAAAAAAAGTATTTTTTGGAGTCAGCTTTTTTTTGGAGTCAAATAAAGTATTTTTTGGAGTCAAAAAAAGTTATATTCTATGGTTTCCATTCTTTTATTTCAACACATTCATGACATCCAAAATAATCAAGAATAGTAAATTGATTTTTGAAATAAAAATATTTACAACTTTGATGAAGCTTTTTCATCAGATTTCCATTTACAGTAATCATAAAATAATTTATGATTGGTTTTGGCAAAGAAAAGTTTGGAAAAATCATTTTTTCAGTGGTAAACATTTTCTTTGTATTTTTTGACAGAAAAAAAAGATAGAAATATATTTTTGGTTCTTCTTTTTTTTAAAGAGAAATCTTCAACAAACACCTATATTTCTGGGAAAAATACAATTTTATTAATATTATTTATAAAAAAGAGCTCTTAAAGGTGATGAACAAAATGAGGGAAATGGGAAAAAAACTTTGGGTTTCATGAAAACACTCATTCATGCCTTTAAAGCATTTTTTTGACAAAAAAGGCACTTATATTAATCTCATCGGACAATAGATAAAAAAATTGTTTTCCATCTCATCTGAATAGTACTTTTTTACCGTTCACTTTTAAATTTTGAAAAATGATTTCTTCCCCTAACACATTTTCATTCACGAAAGCAACCTTAAATTCAACCCGCCCCCTTTTTTTCAGGGTTATTTAGAGGTGGTTTTTTCTTTGACATTTTGCAAAAAAAAGCAGCGCCAATGAGTGATAATTCGGGTCGAGGCTTTCCACAATAAAATTTTTGTGAAAGATGCCTCTCACCCAATGTTGTCCTTCCGCTCGGACTATGCCTCGTTTGCGCACAACATGCAAACTTAAAGTGCTAATAACTTTGTCAAAAATGATTTTTTTTAAATTCTATGTGATTAAAATAATTTACCTAGCGCGTACAATATATTAATCACATAGAATATGAAAACAATGATTTTTTACAAAGTTATTAGCACTTTAAGTTTGCACCGAGTAGACAAAAAATTCATAGTGGGCTCGGACTTTCGGTCATTTCGCTGCGGTCAGGTTTTTCGGTCGACCGTGATCGCTGACCGAAAAATTTCGGTTGACCGCCAACAATGGTCTCACCCTTTAACAAGAAATTTATTTTGATTTTTCTCTTTTTTCTAAAAAATTTTGAAAACAACATATCTTTATTTAAGACACCTTGTATCCTAAAATCTACTGTAAATAATTATCAGCTTATCCCAAACGCTGTAACTATAAATTTTTCCTCAATTTGGATTCTGAATTAGGATTTCTGATAAAAATTTTTTCAGTTTTAAATAAAATTAAAATGCATAAAAAACAAAATACACATGTTTTTTCAAAAAGCTACAGTATACTAAAATTGGTTAATTTTTTTCTGTTTTTTAAAATTTTAAATATAAATCAAAAAATTATTACACTTTTGATTTACACAGTATCTAAAATTTATTATCACAAAAATGATGAATAAGTTTTTTTCATTCACCATTCGTAACGAGTCGTTTTTCAGTATTCTGTGGTGATATTTTATTTTTAACCATCGATGTTGATGTTACACAATCATATAATATACGTAAAAAATTTTATTCATACATAAACAAAATTGATAATTCGCAAAAAAAAAATTTTTCATATGCATGCTTCCATTAGATTTAAATAAATTATAAAAAACAGACACAAAAAATGTTAAGCGAATAAAAAGGACGCGATGGATGTTAAAAAAAAGATGTTATTGATGATGATGATGATGATGATGATGATGATGACAAGATGACGTTGATTGGTCCTTAATGAAACGCTGAATACACTTTATGGGTGCATCAACAGAAACAATAAATTAGGAAACTAACAAAAAAAACTAAACTAATATATTACAAAAAAAAAGAATGAGATTTTTGGACCCCAGTTTGGGCGATGGACAAGCGACGAGGAGCAGAGCGCCGAGACCGCGAAGGAGCTCTGTAGATGGAAGAAAAAGTTGTTGTTGTTGTTGTTTTTGAATCATTGTATGATATGATACGGGGGCTTAATAGCCTGGAGGTGTACGTGGTTCAGGGCAGTGATCACAGCCACCCTTTTCACCGTCATCACCAGAAGGTCCAGGAGGACCAACTGGGCCAGAACGGCCTTCACGACCAGGTTGACCAGCATCTCCAGGAAGACCAGGTGGTCCATCATAACTATTTCCAGCAGGTCCAGCTTCACCTTTAGGTCCAGGTGGGCCTTTCTTGCCAGGGGTACCAGGTGGTCCTTGATTTCCGGGAACAGGGATTTGACGGCCAGGGGCTCCAGGAGCACCACGTGGTCCTTCTCTGCCGGGACGGCCTTGTGGTCCAGTTTGACCTTGCATTCCAGGAGAACCAGGAATTCCATCACGTGGTGCTTCACCAGGGCTGCCTTTTGGTCCGGGTGGGCCCCGAGCTCCCATTGGTCCAGTTGGTCCGGGAGGTCCAGGTGGGCATGAAATTGTGGTTTCTCCTTCAGATTGAGCGGGAAGAAGTTCAGCATCTTTGCCAACTTTGCCGTCAGCCCCTTTGTCGCCGTCTTTTCCGTCATTACCGTCAGGGCCAGGAGGTCCAGCATTTCCAGGTGCACCTTGATGGCAGGTACAAGCGGTACAGACGGGTTCAGCATTGACAGCTGGTCCACCACCATATCCTGGAGCAGGAGCAGCAGGGGCGCTGCCATATCCTCCAGAAGAACCACCGGGATGATTTCCACCAGTATTGCCACCAGTAGAAGCTCCACCTCCATATCCTGATTCTGGAACCCATTGACCAAAAAGCCATCCACGTTTAACACGGTTAGCATGACCTTTTCCCATTTGAAGAGCAGTCATTTCAAGCCACATATCACGTGATCGAGCTTTACAATAATCTGTTTCAACCATAAGATGTGATTGAAATGATTGAACATAGTTGTAAAGCATTGGAAGAGTAACAACTGATGCAATTACTGCAACTGTTGAAACAACAATTGCAACAAAAGCAATTCGTCGCATTTGGCGGTGCTCATCGGTCTCCTTGAGCGGTGCGGTCTGCACGCTCGACGTGTCCATCTAAAAATTTATTTAAAAATAAATTAAAAGTTTTAAATCAAATCAATCAAAGAAAATGAAGTTAACCACGAATACCAAGAGAAATCTGAAAGAAAACTGACATATATTTTTACCAAAACCTCTGATGCTTTTATACCATCAGATAACATCCTGGATATCTGCCCCTTCTTGCCCTAAGGCGATCAATCAACGCAGCGAAAAAAACATAAAGGTCCGTTTTAATGCTCTCATTTTTTTTCATTTCGTCACAAAAAATGAGAAAAAAAAATCAACTGAAACCGGGTCATTGAGCGCTCTTGCGGGAAAACTTTTTGCAAATCAGACACTCAAAAAAACGCATTTTTCCCGTCGGCAAAAAAAAAGAATATTGAAAAATATTAGTTACAAAAATACCAAATGTTTTATTTAATAATAATATATTATATAACAAAAAACGAAATTACTACAGTTTTTTAAATAATTTCAACCGATAATTTAAAAAAAAGGGTGAATCGAGACTTAAAAGAATTGATTTTTTGAATTAGGGATAATGTAATTGTTTAGTTTTATTTCACTGTTTATGTAACTAAAATTAGTTCAAAAAATGCAGTGCATTTTCTTTGGGAATTTTACAAATTTGAACAAATCAAAGCTTTTTTTAAAGATTCCTTCCGCTTTAAGACCTCGAGAAAAAAAGACAATAATCCGTTCTATTTTTTGCAGCATTAATCGAAAAACTTTAGAAAACGGCAAAGACGTCTTTTTTAACCCCAAAAATTGTTAACAAAATGTACAAATTCTTACCCAGAAAAGGGAATTTTTAATATTAATTATTCTTTTATATCCAATATCAAGACTCCACAAAACATATTTTTGCAGCTCAAATCAATAATATAAAAAATATTTTTACAAAAACTTCTGCGAATCTCAGGCAAAAACTTCAAAAAAAAGCTTAAATTTCGGAACATAAAAATAGTTTTTTTTAATACATAATTTTGTAATTTAAAAATATCTACAATACATTCTTATATAGCCTGAAAAATCCTTGAATATTATTTCCATCATTTGAAGCCGATTTTTAATCAATTTATATATATTAACATTACACGGGCTCATTTTTTGGTGAAAAACGTAGGGTGAGGCGGCTTGGACATAAAATGGTGCCAATAGTAGGGTTGTTCATTTCCATGGAAATTTCCCAGGCAATTTCCCGGGAAATTTTCCGATTTTTTCGGGAAATGACTTCCATTTCCCGAAAATTTTGTATAGAAACAGAAATTTTTTATGTTTAATTTATTTAACAATGGAAATTTCAGTTTTTAAAACAGTTTATTAGTCTGAGAATGCTTTAATTTAAAGTTTAATACTGAAAATAGATATTTTTAGTTTTTTTGACATTAAATTCGTAAAAGTGCCAAAATCGAAATTTCGGGAAATGGCGGGAAATTTCCCGGGCATTTCCCGGAATTTCCCAGGAAATTCCCGCCTTTTGTACGATTTCCCGGGAAATGAACAACCCTAGCCAATAGGCCCAAAAACACTAAAAAAAGCTTTGGGTTGATATCTGGGTCGACAGGGTTATGTGCCGTCAAAATTGCGAAAAACGGCCTTTTTTGGCCCTTTTTTGCATGCCATATCCGTTTTTCCTCATAAAGTGGTCTAAGACCCTCAATTTTTTTGTGCACTGATGTTTTGCGGATATTTTAATACTACTTACATATCCCTGACTACCCTAGTTCAAAAGTCTCTAGTAATTGAAAATCAGCGAATTTTTGCATTTTTTTAAAAATTTAATTTTTAAAGTGCCATAAATCAGGAATGAGATATTTTTAAAAAAATCTGGCACACAATTTTGTTCTTCAGTAGAAAAACATCTATAGAATGCCTTGGATGTCACTTTTATGAGAGGAGTAGTCTCTGGCAGATCGTAAGGTAAAAAAGGGGCAAATTTTTCACCAACGTAAAAATTAAGAGAAATTGAAATAAACGAAAATTGCCCATTTCCTGAAGTTTAATATAAAAACAAAAGAAACCGTTTAACGTCATTTTTCAAAGGCTAGTTCGAATTTTCGCCATTACAGTGTGCTACAATACCCCCAACATCAAAAAATTGTATTTAATAATATATTTCAATGTTTGAAAATGTTATTTTCAAATTCTCCGTACTTGATTTAATCATAATTAATCAAAACAAAGCAAAAAAACAACAGAATGAATTTTTTATTCTAAGTGACAAGATTTTTCACAATACCCCCAACATCATTTAGGTGCTTTAACTCCAATATTTGACTCATTGTAACTCCGTAAACGGTTAATATAGTATTTTTTAGACATTCTGGACATGTCTGAACTATTTAAAATGCAATTTCGGTGTGTCAAGCAGTAATATATACCGATGGCAAGACAAATGGTTCTGAAGTCGTGGAAATCAAAGGATCTCACACACATTCTGGTGATGCCGTTGCTTCTGAAAGACGTGCCCGGTGAAATGCTGGAATGGCTCTTGTAAAAACTCTTTGTGTTATTGCACAAGTAACTGCTGCAACATCTGATGCCTTAAGAACAGAAGGAACTCGAAATTTGGAATGAATGATTCGACATCAAAGACAACTTGTTAGTCGACATTTGTGATGGTATTGAAATTGATGGTCGAATTATCATACTTGGTTCCCGTAAAACTTTAGAAATGCTTGCAAATGCAACAAATATTGGTGCTGATGGATCATTTTCTCGTGCTCCACCTGGATTTATGCAGTTTTATTCTATCCATGCAAATGATGAGCAATCTTATAAGCCATGTACTGTATTTTTAATGAATCAAAGAACGACAAGAAATTACCAATACGCTTTATGCTCGATTGTCAAAATATCAACAAATTTCTGCAGATCTACAACGATATCAACACGATTTTATGGCTGGAAATATAGCAATTATTCGATTCCTTGCTCAATGTGCACATAAAATTAAATTTGGATCAAACTAAATATTTTTTGTTTTATTGTTTTTTTTGTTGGGATAAATAAAGTTTATTTTTTCTCCGGTTTATTTTTTATCCGTTTATTTTTTATTTTTACTTTTTCTCCGTTTATTTTTTCTCCATTTATTTTTTCTCCTAGTGCCCATAAAAAAAACTTTTATTTATAAAAATAGCAAAGAAAATACAAAAAACATTTTTTCGTTTTTTTGCTTTGGTCCTCCGTGTGAAAAAAAATCGAAAATTTCGAAATTTTTTTGGGTCGCACATTTCAAGGAATGTTCAGGGGACTATAAAAAGACGTTTGATAGAAAAATTAATCGTTTAAAATCAAATCATTCTATTGCATTTTTTTGTAAATTATTGGTTATTTGGGTTGATGACCAGTGTTGGCGGTCTTTCGGTCATCGGTCCGGTCCGGTCAGAAATTTTTCACTGATTTATTAATGAATTGTCATAAAAATCGCTTAAATTATGCATCTATTGATGAAATTACGATAAAAAATGAACATATTTTGGGAAAAACTGGGGAAAAAATTGAAACTGAGAAAAAAGTATCAGACCGATGACCGAAAAATTTCGGTCAGGTCCGGTCGACCGTGTCCGTTGACCAAAATTTTTCGGTCCGGTCACGGTCGACTGAAGACCGGAAAATTTCGGTTGACCGCCAACACTGTTGATGACCATTTTGTTTTCAAGGAATATTTTTTTCTCGTTGATTTTGGCTTTTTGAAAAAGTGCAATGCACTTAGTGCATCCAATCGATTGGCCAATCGTCCCGAGTTCGTTTCATTCAGTTTTGTCCAAAAAGTACTGAATATTTTTTTAAATTTATTAATTTAATTAAATTTATCAAAAAAGAATGTATTTGAATTCGTCTAAAACTGTAAGTTTTTAGGTTTTGTATTATAAATTAAATATTGTTTATTTGATAACTGATTTAATTCTTTTCATTTTTCAGATGCTTGAATATCCCTTTGCTCTTGAATATTCTGTTTCAGAAGATCGTTTAAAAGCTTTAAAAGACTCAACCAATGGATATTTAAAAAGTGATACTTTTATTGCTATCAATTCTTCTGGTGTTAAATATTATCTTCAAATTTATCCTAATGGAAATAATGATCAATATCGTGGAAAAACAATGATTTTTTTGCAATTGGAACTTGGTAAAGAAAAGAAAGTTGAAGCTGAATACACATTTTCAATTAAAACTGCAAATTACACTCTTAAATTTAATAAAACTTTTACTGAAAATATTGGACGGGGTAATTCTTGTTGTACTGTAAATGAATTATTTGATTCAAACAAAAAATTTATTGTTGATGGAAAATTTACCGTAAAAGTTGAAGGAACTTTAAAAGTTGAAAAGGCTGAAACAAAATGGGAATCCTTTATGAATTCTGGTGAATTATGGAAAATCGGTTTTCAAGATTTCACAATTGTTGTCGATGGAGAAGAAATCAAAGTAAGTTTTTTAATTTGGGTATATTATATGTAACGTTAATTTTTAAGGTTCACAAAAACATTCTTGCTGTTCATTCACCTGTTTTTGCTGCAATGTTTAAACCTCCAATGAAAGAAGCTGCCGAAAATAAAGTTGAAATTACTGATTTTTCATTTGAAATTGTTGAAATGGCTGTAAAACTTTGCTATCATCGAAGTCTTGTTTCTGATATTTCCGTTAAAGAAGCTATTTTACTTTTAAGATTTGCAGATAAATATAATATGGCAAATATTCAGGTAACATCTTTAAAAATTATTTAAAGAGTCTTATATTTTGTATAAAAAAATGTTTTAGAATAACCTTGAAGAATATTTGAGTGACAAAATTACTGTATCAAATGTTTGTGAAATTGCAAACTGTGCAGCTGCTGTAAATGCATTGAAACTTCAAAATCAATGCTTGGATTTTCTGACAATTTGTTTTTCAAAGAAAGAATTTGTACCAAATATGGAACTTCTTGAAAAAGATTTTTTTATTTCTGTTTATGCAAAATCTTGTTGTCTTAAATCTCATACTTTTTAATTTTTGTGTTTTTCTTTAATTTTTTTGATTTTTATAAAGTGAAAAGGGTTGCAACTTGCAATATTATTTGATAGTAACACATTTTTTGATTTTAATTTGAATGAATCTGTATTTTGAAAAAATAACATTTTTAACAATTTTTTTGAGCTTATTTGAATTTTCTACAGTATACAAAAAATATTAAAGTGAGGGTCAACGAAAAAAATTTATATTTTTTACAAAAGTAAAAAATGTATTTTTTTAATATTAGCTCTAAAACTAAAATAATGCTTGAATTTACATAAATGATTCAATAATTATTAGGCAAACAATTGATTTATTTGATTCAGGTTCGATATATTTTAAACCTAGAACTTATTAAAATGCCATTAAAATTGATGCTTATATAATTTTTACTTTGCTTTGTTCCAAATCTATTATTTTTATTATTACTACATTTTCTTCCTTTCTTTTTTTTTGCTTGCTTGCGCGGTGCCAGGCTTTTTCTTCTCGAAAAATAATATTTAAAAAATATATAACTCTTTTTTTTCGACGACGATCGATCAGCAGCAAAAAAAGAGAAGCATCTTTTTTTTGACCCCCCTGTATGATATATAGATAGATATATATATTTTTATATTAATTCTTATATAATTTTACAGACATTTGCCTTTTTTTATTTAAAAAAAACCGATCTCTCTTTTTTTCTTTGAAAATCAAAAAAATTCTGCGCAGAAAAAAAAACGAAATTTTTAAAGGGTATCTTTTTTTTTTAAATTTGCCCAAAAAAGTTTGCGTGTTTTATGTTCACTTTTATTTTTCGACAAAAATGAGAGACTATTTTGTTTCATGAATTTTTGATATCTCTCTTTTTTTGTCTGTCTCCTGGATATCCTTGAAAGAAAAAAAAGAGACAAAGTTGCGCAATGCATTTTTTCTTATCGTTAAAAAAAAATAAAGAATGCTTCTTTTTAAAGTTCAAAGTTGCCGCCACCACCACCACTCCTGCGTGAAATTTGAATTTTTTTTTTTGTTTTTTGCTTTGACGTTTTTGTTTTTTTTCGCGCAATTTCAAAAAAAAGAGGGCACTTTTTTTGAAAATTAGCATTTAAAAAAAATTGAAGGAAAAGAAAAATGGCACAACTAAAATGTTGTGATTGATAAATTTTTATATTAAATTTTCAAGTAATTGAAAACTTAATTTGTGTTACTTCCAATATTTTAAATAATCCAAAAAATGTTTAGATTTGTTTCAATCATTTGGAAGGAATACGGTAGGATTTGGTGGATATGAGCTTATCGATCGGTGAATGCTGATATTTTGAATACGATATTTCAACAACATTGAAAAAAATAAATTCATTTTTATCACTCTCCATTATCTCATCCTTTTACCCCCTCTCACAAAAAACTATGCATATTTATTTCATATTTCACAAAAAAAAAGGCTAAATGGATATTTGAAAAAACGAGAGGGATTCCACATTTTTATTATTATTATTGCGCAAAAGGCAATCATTTCATTTGTTTTGGAATGTGTTAGTTCATTTTCAAATGCCGTCCCTTTTCTCTCTATTTTCCTCAAAATTTCGAGAAACATAATTGCAAAAAAAAAAGTGTCTTCATCAATTTTTTTTTTGAAAGAATGCGCAAAAAAAGAAAGAAAATTCTTGCGCAGAAAAGAGTGAGGTCTCAATTGCCATCGGCATTTTTAAGCATGCATTATATTCTATCTTCCTTTTTTTTGTGTCTCATTTTTGCGCAAACTTTTTTTTTCTTCTCTTCAAGGCTTGCTTCTTTATTCCTTTTCTTTCTTTCTTTGTTGTTAAAGCTTCTTCTTTCTTTAATGCATGTATTTAAAGAATAAGCGGAAGGTCCTCTTCTTCTTCTTCATTCTCTTTTTATTACGGTCTTCTTTTTTTCTCGTTTTTGTCATCTTTTTCCGCTTCAGATTCTTTCATGCATTTTTTCTTTCTTTTTAATTTTCAAGTTTTGGGATTATATATATATATTTTTTTTAGTCGTCGAATTTGGACAATTGCGCATTCGTGAAAATGATTACTATCAATTGGCCCAAATTTTAGTTTTTGCAATTTTTGCACCAGCCTCTCCCCCCCCCCCCCCCCTCCCATCATCATCATCATCCCCCATCATCATCATTGACACTGATCCATGTTTTTGACCTTATTTTGGAGCTGTTGCAATCGGAGCTTCCTTTTTGTTTGATATTACAATTATTCTCTCTTTATTCTATTTTCTTTTATTTCCGCTATTATAGTATCCAATAGAAGAAAAATAATATCATCCTTCTTTTTTTTACTTTATTTTTCAAGGACAAAAGTTAAGTTATTACTACTACTACTTTTGCTGGCCCTGTTTTTTCCCACTTTTTTTTTGTGCCAAAATATTTTTTTTTGTTTTTGCCCTGGGCTTTATTGCTTTCCTGCCATATATTTTTATGCTCTAAAAAAACTTCAAAAAAATGCGCAAGCTTTTTTTTCGGCACAAAAAGAAGCTAAGTGCTTTTTGCGCGGGGCTTTCTTCCTTTTTTTTTGTTGCTGCTGCTTCATCGCCTAATGCTTGAGGCGCAAAAAAAAGGAACAGCAGCGAAAAAAGAAAGAAAGATTGAAGCGGTCCTCTCTTTCTCTTGAGACTATAGATTCTTACACCAAAAAAATTTTTGTGCCGAAAAAAAAAATGTTTTTATATGGACTACATTTTTTTAACGATGGCACAAAAAAAAGAAGAGGGCCATAAGATTCCGAGACAGCAGGCTTGTTGAAGAAGAAGAAGAAGACGAAAGATAGAAGCAATGAAAATGGAGGAGATAAATCGCAGCAGCCGTCGGCACAAATTTTTTCATCTTCTTCTTTCTTTTTTTTCTTGCGCGTGTATATTTTTTTTTACACGAGTGCGCAACAAAACAAAATTGGATTTTTGACTATTTTGGCCCGGATGCTATGCTTTCTTTTTCTTCTTCTTTTTTTAACCCTCCATCTTCTTTTACAGCCTTCTCACTTTTCAACAACAAAAAAAAGAAAGATTTAAAGAAGATTCACGTTTAAATTATATTTTATCTATGTGTGTTTAATCTTAAGATACCGTAATCTTTTGCACCAATTGATATCCATCCCTTGTGTCTCTTTTATTTTTAAAGCCTGTCTTGCCACAAATGTGTAAAAAAACTTGACCTTGCGCGACCTGTTCAATTAAAAATATATTTTTGATCATTTTTCATTGCTTTCAAATGGTTTAAAGTTTTTGTGCCCTCCTCTTGATGTGTTAGAAAAATATATATTGTCGTCGTTCAAAAAGTCTCCCATTCTTTTCAAAAAAAAATATTTCCCTCTTCATTTTTGTCAATACTGCCTGTTGTTGTTATATATTTTTGCGCTCCCGAAAAAAAATATATATAAAGCTACGTTAAAGGCCCACCGGGGGCATTCTTTTATATATGTATTTTTTTCCAGGATGAAGACGACGGTGTTGTCGACCAACGGGAACGATGCCAAAACAGCGCAAAATGGAAATATACTAAAAGAGTGAGGTTGCGCTCCTCCGGCATTTTTTTTTTCCTTCCATTTTTTTTTCTTCAACTATTGGCACTCTTTTTTCTTCTTCTTTTTCTTGCGCTCTTTGGAGGTACTCGCTCCTCTTCCGCCCATTGAACCTCTTATTATTCTTTTGTGGCCGAAAAATTATTTTTCAAAACTTAAAAACTTTCTTACCTATGCTTGCTTTTTAAAAGCACGAAAAAAGATTTTTATTTCTTGAGTTTTGGCAAAATTTATTGTTGAAAATTATTTTATTTTATTTAAAGAATTCTTCGATCGTGAAAGGCATTAATTTTACAGTTTATAGGTGTATGAAAGAACTTTACTGTTTAGTAACGTTTTTTCATACACCTATGACTATCTTTCAATCAAATTTTACAGAATTACTGTAAAAAAATATTTTCTTTTTAAGACACCGCTGACCTGGTACCACCAGTCTCAGTCAATAAAAGATCGTACTTATTTTCATTTCTTCATTTTTTCAACAAAAAAATTATTATGTCCATCTTTTCTTTCTTTCTTTTTTCCAAAATTTATTACGTTCCTTTTTTTTTTAAAAACCATTTCTTTTCTTCTTCTTCTTTTACAACAGTGATAGTTGCGCGCGAGCACACGCGTGTCATGCTTGTATCACTTTGCTTTTTCTCTTTCATTCTTTTCGTTTTTTGTGTTCCTTTCTCGTATAATTCCATGAGATCATGGTTTTCCTTTTCTTCACTTTTTTCGCGCGGTCATGCTTGCTATATCATTTGTTGCCCCCCCCCTTGCTGGCTCTAATCTACCCAAGATAAAATAATTTTATTGATGATGCCTTGAATTGAAAAAAAGAGAGGGGCCAAAAATGCTTTTTCTTTCCTTTTATTTTTGATGCTTGCGCGATAAGCGTTAAACATGAAGTTAGCTGTTATCAATAAAAAAAATTTATTTTTCTGCGCGATATTTTTTTCCCTCGCCTCTTTTAAATATACTTTTTACTGTTAATTGGCCTTTTCTTTTGCGCACTGTCAAAATTATCAAAAAGCAATTTTTTGTCACATCTTTTTTCCGTTTTCCATTTTTGTGTTGTTGTCCTAAAAATTCTTGTTGTTTTCCACTGAAATATTTTTTTCCGAATGAATCCCGAGAAAGCATTTCCGTCATCTTTCATCATTTTGCTGTGTTTTTTTTGTTGACGGAGCCAATTTCTTGAAAGATGGCCAATTCCGATGGAGTTTTTCCTTTTTTCCCCTCTCACTTCATCTTCGGCAACGACGTTTTTCTTGCGCTACTGAAGTGAGCCCCCCAAAAAAATATTTTTTTTCACTTTTTTTTTATCTGCGCATTTTTTTCCTCTTCAAAAAAGACGAATTTGCTTTCGTTTTTTGTTTGCCATCAAAAAAATAGAGGGCCAAATATAGTAGAATCTGATTTGTGAATCTGACTTTAACTGAGCGGTTTGCTGTTGGAAGAAATTTTAACGGATGTTGGTAACAACAATGGAAAAAGCATTTTTGTCGGGTTTTAGCAGTAATTTTTTAATATTATCTCTTTTCTTCTCCCAACGTAAATTTGACTTCTTCTTATCGGTAACCTCCATCATTTTTCATCTTTTACTTCTTTTTAACGTTTTTCGTAGTTAACTGACTACTTTCAATGTTGCGCGTGTTTTGTTGCTTTTCCCCCCAAAAAACAACCGCAAACCCCCAAAAATATAAAACTAAAATTCCTTCACACGCGCAAGTCATCTTTTTCCACGGGGGCACAAGAGAAAAAACCATAGTTCTTTCTTTCATTTTTTTTCCTCAAAAATGACATTTCTTTTTTTCTATTGAATTTGTTCCTTGGTAGTTTAAAAGCGCAAAAAAACTTGGCCCAGGGGCAAAAACATTCTTTTTTTTTGTGGCCGGCCTTTAGGCATTTTCCATTTTCTTTTTTCTTTTCCTTTTTTTGCGCTCCCGCAAAACCTCTGTTTGAATAAAGCTGTTGCGCGTCTTTTTTTTTTTTTGAGGAAAAAAAAGGGATTTCAACCATTGTGAAAATGGCTTTTTTTATTCTCATTTTTTTGCCCTTTTTTAATGAAAAAAGAAATATTTGCTGCGCGCAAGTATACGGTAATTCGATGAAAGAAAGAAAAAAGGGGGAGATGACAGCCAAGGATGAAAGAGAAAGAGAGAGAGAGGGAGACAGAAGGGAGGAAAGAGAGACTTCAATGCATTGAAATATATAATAATCAGGAAGTGAGGGATTGGTTTAAGCAAGGAATGACATTCTTGAGTTTTTGAAATTATTTTGTGGATACTGGTTTTAATTGGATGATTTTGATAGTGATTATTGTTTTGCTCGTTGTAAGAAATTGTTACTTTCTTTCATCACACCTACTACTACAGTATCCATCCAAGACTAAAACTAACAAAATAGTTTTTTCTTCTTCTTTTTCTCGAGACATAACAATCATAGTATTTAACGTATATTTTTTGGGTGGTTGAAAAATGCTATAGTTTTTTTGGCCCTCTCTGCGCGCCCTTTTTATATATTATAGATTGTGAAGCTAAACACAGAAGAAAAAAGAAAGAAAAAACAGAACGAAGACAAGGACTTAGCAGTTTTCCATATATATATTTTTTGGCAACACGGACACGACTTTTTCCTCCCACAAAAAAAAATATATATAAAACGATGCTTTTAAAGGCCCTGAAGGAGTCTTTGCGCAGGAGCCAAAAAAAATATTAGAAGCGTCTTAAACGAAAAGAAAGAAGAAAAGAAGGCGCGCGTCAACGGCAGAAAAAAAAATGGTGGAGGAAGTCTTCCAAAGAAAAAAAAAAGGAGTTTTTATATTCTTCCGAAAAACACATGGGCCAACAAACAAAAAAAATGAAGGAAGCAAGAAGACCAACGTCTTTTTTGACGCGCAAAAAAAATATATACATAGTTGCCATCAGTAGTTGTTGTAGTTGTTGTAGTTGTAGAAGAAGAAGAAGAAGTTGTAGATGGTTGGTGGAAGCCTAAGAAGACGCGCAAGAAGAAGAAGAAGGCAAAGAAACTTTCCTTTTACTTTTTATTTTTATTTTGACGGAGCGGCCTTCTTTTTTTTCCGGAAAGACAATTGTCGAAAAAAAAGAAGAAAGTTTCGTTTAAGGGCAAAGGAGACATTTGCTTTTGCGCAAAAAAAAGCTTTTTTGGCTTCAAAAAAATAAATTTTGTTCTTTTTTTTGTGGTTGGTCAATTTGGTGGTGGTTGGAGGCAATGGAGTTAGGGGAAAGAAGAAAAACATGTTTTTATGGTCTTCCTGAAAATTTTTACCAAAAACTTAGAGACAGTTAAAATGCGCAAAAACAAAGTGGTGAATGGCATATATGCCATTGTCATCAAATAACTGAAGAAACAATTGTAATCGAAGCTGCTGCTTTCACTTCTCTTTTTTTTCTTTGTTGCCCTTCCTTCATTCTTTTGTTTCCACGTATCATTTAACGGCGGCGCCACTACTTTTGTTGACAACAAACAATTTTATAAATATTTTCCGAAAAACAACCCAAATTGCCATAGCAGAAAAAGCTTTGTCAGTTAAAGGTTTCTGCGCAAGAATTCATTTTTGCAAAAAGAGAAGAAGAAATTTCATCTCTTTAAAATGAATGCAAAAAATATTTTGTTAAAAACATATGCCCTAAATTTATTTGATAGCTTTTTTTAGAACCCCCCCCCCCATCATTATTCTCTTTGTTGATGCCACCACCATCACCACCACCAATGCAATGCTCCCTTCATTCTTCCATTTTTGCCCCCCCCCCCCCCAAAAAGCTTTTTTTCATCATTTCACTCCGGTGGAATTTGAGCACACTTTTTTTCTCCCCCTTCTTCTTCTATGTCCTTCGTTGCTTAAACGACGATGATGGCAACAACGAACGACGGCGCGAGAATGATGGCTTTTGTTGTCTTTCTTCGTTTTTCAAAAATTCATTTTTTTTCCATTTTTTTTTTGCGCAATAACCGCTTGAGGCAAAAAAAATATAATGTTTTTGCCATTTTTTTTGTCAAATTTTATTTTTATAAAAATTTTTTGTGAGAAGAAAATAGAGTAGTTGGAATCCTCTCGGAACACTTTTGTTTTAAACCATCCCAGCCTCGATCTCTCAAGGGGATTTCCTCATCTTAGAAGAAGAAGAAAAAAACGGGAGCTTCACGTTTTAAAACGGGCAAAAAAAGTAAGAAGTTCTTTTTTTTTGAAATGACTTTCTTTTTTTAATTTAGTTCAGTTTCATCGATGAATTCATCGACGATAAAATAAAAAATAGTTTAGTATTATATTCAAAATTCAAAACTGCGCAATTCAAACTTTAAAAAAATGCTTTTACAACCATTTTTAACAACAACATCAAAAAAAAATAGCGTCGCCGATTCATGAAAAAAAGAAGAAGATGAAAGAGGAAAGAGAGAGAGAGAGAAAGGAAGGGAAAAAAATGTTTATGTAATATTATGTATGCGCATTGCGCTGCTCCATTACACGGAGAAGATTGTCAACGGCTTTTTAAAAAAGCAGCCTTTCAAAAAATAAAATAAAAATATGAAATGCGCACCATCTCTTTCTCTCTCTTTTTCTTCTCCATCATCGAGACGATTTCAACGAATGTAAAAAAAAGGCAAAGGCAATATAAATATTTTTATATCGTTGTTATATTTCAATCGAGAATAACCAACCCTTTTTCTTTCTTTTGGCGAGGGAGGTCGCGCATGATGCTGTTGATGATATTGGTGATGTTGGTGATGATGATGATGGTGGATGATTCTCTACATAAAGAGCAGCCACAGCAGCAGCTTTCCCATCCCTCTTCTTCTCATATTTCGCGCTGCTGGCAGTGATCAGTTTCATAAAATATATTTCCATAAACCTTGGCCACGCGTCCCTTTTCATCAGCCTCATTGCTTTGCTTTTGCATATTTAACTCGCGCGAAAAAAAACAGTTTTTTCCTCCCCTCTTTTTTTTCAATGTTTATTGAAAAATCATTTTTAGCTGCTGTTAAAAGTAGTTTTTTCAAGAGAGAAAAAATAATGAAAGACATTGCTGCTTCTTTTTTTTGTATGCCCTTTTTTAAATTGCGCAGTTTTTTTAAAAAATTTATCAGTAGTGATAAAATTTGATGAACATGTAAAAAGGCTATCTGTCAAAGGATCACCTTTTTTTCGTTGACAGATTTTATTCATTCAAAATTTTTCACAGAAATGACTATCTTTTGTTATGTTTGAAATGGATGGATGGATTACTGTAGCTTTGAAATGTTTAATTCAATTTATTGGAGTTTGTTAAAATGATAAAATATTTTAATAAAAAAAATTATATTTCTCAATAGAGCTACCGTAATCTTTGACCAAAATATTTTAAATTTATAATACCCAAAATTATTGTATTTAAAATTTACATTTTCAACTACACTTTTTGTGGACATATATTTTCATAAAACAATATTTAGCAACTGTTAAAAATTGAAATTGATAATTAAAGTTTTGCCTCAATTGCGCACTTTTTTTCTATTTTGTTTAAAAAAACATTATTTTTTTTTCAGGAGAGGCTCTTTTTTTGTTATTTTGTGTTGCCAGCGCTCCCCTCCTTTTTTTGTATACACAAAAATTGCATGCAAAAACGTGGCTTTAAAAACATACATGAAAAAAAGAAGAAGAGAATTTTTCCGTGAAAGTAAAAAAAAATATATTAGTTTGAGATGGGGGGGGGGGGGGCGCACAAACTTTTATTTTTAAGCCTTTTGGCGGTTCATTTTTTATTTTTGCGCGATACCAAAAAATATTTAAATTAAATACGGGAAACAATTGCTGCCGTTTTTTTGGATACTTTTTTGTTGTCTTAAATTCTATAGTTTTAAAATCCAAATTTTATCAAAGACAAAAATATGTGTCCATCAATGATAGCTAATAATAAAAAATTGAAGGAAGAACCAAGTCTCTATCTCTCTCTTTTTTGCCTTTTTTCTCCGCCCCATTTGTTTTTGTTCTTTGGGGTGGAGTTTTTGAGTTTTTTCAATATTTCGCGCAATGATGATCGACTCCGTTTTTTTTCCCTTTCTTCTTTTTCTTCCTTGACTTTTTTGTTCTTTCTTTTTCTTCCATTTTCCATCCAATCATTTCATTGATGCTGCGCAGTGGCTGTTGCTGCCCCTATTATTTTGTGTTCCGCTAAAAACAAAACTACTGTAACTTTTTTTCCGTTTTTTTTTTCTTCTTTAAAAAATATTTTTAATTTTTATTTCAAAATTGCGCAGCAGAAGAAAAAAAGAAATGCATTGAATGTCACTTTTTTTGTTCCTGCTATTACGATTCCAAACATATATGTTTTTGCAATTTTTTAAAACTTTTTTTGCTTATTTTGAAAAAAAAAGTTTTGCTTTTCTTTTGATTCAACGGAACAGATTGTCGTCGATTTTTGCTGTTGCTCTTCTTTTTTTTGCGCAACAAATTTTTTTTTGATAAGTTTAAGCTTCATTTGATTCCGTTCAAAATTGAATTTTTAAAAAAAAAAGATAGACTTGCCAAAGCTGGCACGAAAAAAATAAGTCATATCTTGATTTTGGCGATATTTTATTTTAAAAGAAATTACATTTAAAAAATTAATTTTTTTTTTCGCGCTACTTCAACAACACCACCATCAACGATTCTTTGCTTCGTTCCTTCTCCCTTTTTCTTTCTTGCGCATTCTGTTGTGAATCACTTTTTTTTTCTTAAAAAAATTCAACATTCGGGTTTCATTTTTGCTTTCATTCATTTTTTTTTGGTTGAAGCAGCGCAAAAAAAAAATAACGTTGCCACCACCGCCGCCGCCATCGCTGATGCTGATGTTGCCATCGGCGATGATGATGGTGAAGTTGTTGGTTGGATGATTGCTCATTTAAATTCTTGCTTTTTTTGCTTTTTTTAAAAAAAATTAGTTAAAATCAATTCTTCTTCCTCTCCTTGTTAAAAAAGCAGTATAAAAGCTTCGTTGAAAGCTTTAATTTTTTTTCCTTTATTTTTGCGCAGTCAATAATCGGGCCATCACCTTTCCGCTTCTTATCAGTTGGTCCTTTTTTGATCAACAAAATATGTTTAAAGTTGTTTTGCTTTTCCCTCTCTCTCTTCCTTCTTCTTATAGCTATATGTTGTCGTTCTCTTTTTTTTCAAATTTCATTCATTTTCTTTCCATTCTTTCCTTTTAATTGTTGTTATTAAAAGAAGAAGAAGAAGAAAAACAATGGCGCAAATCAATGAAAGCAAAGCATTTTTAACAAAATTCATTAAACCACGCGCATTATTTTACAAAGATAAATTTCATTCTTGTTTTTCAACAACTCACTTTTTGATTGGCCTTTTTTCCTCAAGATTTTTTTTAAAGCTAATGTTCCGCTTTTTCGAATTGTTTCTTTTTTTTAAATCTAAAAATGTGCATTTCCCGAGAAAAGGTCTTCTTCTTCTTTTTTTTTATCTTGAGCAATATATTTATATATATATATATTCGTATATCTTCGCGCTTTTGCGCCTGTTCCAAATATCTTCCAAACACAAATATGTGAGAAAAAAAAAGAAAAGAAAAAGAACTCTCTAAACTAAAATATCCTCCAAAGCAATGCTTTTTCCTCAATGGCAAAAGAAAAAAAGAAAGAAGAGATTTTGTGTTCAAAGTTGAAAAAAAAAATTTCAAACTCTGCGGGGAATGAAAATCTCGCAACTACTTTGGAGGAATATATATATATATATATCTCTAGCTATATTGATGCCGAAAAGAGAGAGAGAGAGAGAGAGGGAAAAAGAAAAAGAGTGATCAACCAGCAGCTGGCAGTAAGCAGGAATGAGACAAAGTTAGTTGATCGCCATCGGGCAAGCATTTCTTTTTTTGCTGTTACTACAACAACTACCGGGGCGGTCCTTTAAGCTTAGTCTCCCTTTTCCATTTTTTCTTTCTTTCTTTTCTGCTTTAAAGTTGCGCTTCTTCTTTTTTCTCTCAAAAAATGCGCACTGTGACAAGATATATTTCTTCTATTTTTCACGGTTGCAATTTTATTTTTGTTCAACGCCAACAATATATCGAGAGAAAAGATTGTTTTTAAAACTTTTTATGTCCTGCATTTTTTTTTGTTTGCGAGAGAAAAAAGAAGGAAAAGATAAATGAAATCGCGTACGTGGTAGTTATACTGTATATATATCGCTCAATGAAATATTTTTTAAAACTTAAAAATTCCACCAAATCATTTTAGGCTTTCACAAAACAACAATTCTGGCGCAAACAATTTTGTTGATGCCAGAGTCGTTGTCATCGCCTCAGATGCTGGGCAACGCACCGGCCCATACAATTACTTTACCACCAAATGCAACAGATTTAATTCGGCAAATCTTCCATCATCAACAACATCTACATCAACAAGCCCTTCAATTACAGCAGCAGCAGCAGCAACAACAACAACAGAATAGTCAAAAACAAAAACATGCAAAAATTTCAGAAGCAACAATTCGTTCAACAAGTTCAAGTCCAGATGGTGGAAATGGTCATGAAAGAAATGATACGGCTGGGATAAGTCTTGATGGAGAAGATACAGAAGATGCAACCAGACCTGAATCCGTTGGCTCTTCCTCACCACAATCACCTCCACCTGTTTCAACATCTTCAAGATCTTCGTCACGTGGAAATAATACAAGTACCAATAATCCAAATTCAATTCGACCACAGCGAAAACTCAAAATTTATGGTGTTGAAGAAAAGTTGGATATTATTGATTATGCAAAAATTATTGGAAATCGAGCTGCCGGAAGAGAATACAATGTTGCAGAAAGTTCAATTCGTGAATGGCGAAAAAATGAAACAAAGCTTAGGTATGTTTTTTTTTATTACTGTAACAAAAATAATTTGTCTCAAATGGATTAATGATATCACTACTTTTTTAGGAATCAAGCCGAAAATGCTCGATCTACTCAAAATCCAAATCCCGAAAAAGAAGCTTTTCATCAAAAACTTTATGAAGCTTTAGTAAGTCGTTTATTTTACTCTTTTTTTCTTCTTCCAGATGTTTTTTTTAAAAGAAAAAACAAATTTCAAAGAAAATTATTTTTAAAAAAAATTGCGCTTTTTTAAAATTGCTTTTTCCGTTTAAAAAAAAGAAATGCCGTTAAAACATTACAAATATTTTTTTTGGATAATAAAAAGCGGGCTTGATTTTTTTTTTATCTCCCGCCAAACAATGCTTTTTCTGCTATTATTATTATTCTGTCAAAAAAAAAAGAATATCAGAAATAGGCAAGAGAAGAAGAGATTGCTGTTTTGTTTCTCACCTTTACGGCAAAATATATATATACAACATCTTTTTTGTTTGGTTCCATCATTTAATGCTCTAACACTACTGAAAAACTGCCGGCAGTCATCATCAATAACACGATCTTTCTTTTTCCGTTCCGTTGTTTTATTCTCTCGTGAGAATAAGCAAGCAGCAGCAGAAATGATGAGAGAGTGTTAGACATGACGAGAACAAAAAGCAGCGCAAACAAGCGTGCGCATCTTTTTTTTTCTCATATATTTGCCTCTGGCGATCAGCAAGAAAGAAAAAAGAATGGCCATTTTATTTTTTCACTCTCGAGATTATAATATAAAGAAAAAGGCAAACGATTGTTGTTCTCGACGTTAAAAACAAATGCTTGCTGCTTTTTTTTTGAAAAAAAAATGTGACTACTGCCTTGCGCGTCGTATTTTTTTTTGTGGCAGTCGCGCAAAAATAAAAAAAGATGGCTTTCCCTTTTTTCCCCCTTCTTTCAATTCAAGCTAGCCAACAGCAGCTGTTTTAACGAAACACTTTGTGATTGAAAAAATGCTAAAGTCATCAAGCGCAGTCTTCTCCATCATTCTTTGGGCTTTAAAAAAGTTTTAAAGAATAAAAAAAGTAATAGCATTTGACGCATCAATGATTTGGGGAAATTTTTAAAATTGAAATTGAAAAAATACAGCAAATAAAAAAAAGTTCATGAATTTTTTGATTTTAGGTTACATATATCAATTCTGAAGGTGATGGAATTACATGGAAAATGGTTCGAGATAAATGTAAAGAATTATGGGATAAATGGGGAAAAGGATTTCCAGAGGGACAAGTTTCAATGGTTTGTTTGTTTCCTCAAATCTTTTTCTATTATGACAAAAAATGATTTTTAGCACTTACAAGGATGGGTTGCAAGATTTATACAAAAAGCTCGACAATCAAAAGATATTCCAGAAGTTCCACCACCAATTCCATCAACAAATAATTCAAATTCTTCAACATCAAATAATTCTTTATTAAATGGAATAACAATGGTTCCAACTTCTTCAGCTGTTGATCTTTCAACTCCTTCTCCATCAGCTTCTTCTTCGTCGATAACATCTGCAACAACTCCATCATCGTCGTCTGCTACAGTATCTCAACCGCCACCAACAAAACGTTCTCGAATTTCAAACAGTAATAAAAATAGCAGCAATGAAACAAATATTTCAAGCTCAAAAGATTCTTCAACTTCTAAATCTACATCAAAATCTTCTTCAACGGCATCCTCTTTTGTAACCCCAGAAATTCCAAAATCTCGTCGAAAGAATGTTGCTCCAAAACGGGTGAATGATGCAACCCTTAAAACTTCGACAACAATGCCATTAGATTTAAGTACAACAACTCGAAAAAGTACTGGCACTGTTTCAAAAGATAATAACAATGATTCATCAAAAAAGTCTGATGTTGAAAATGATGAAGATAATGCCATCGAGGTATGCTAAATATAGTCATCTCTAATTTGTTTAAAAAAAACGGTGCAAAAATAAGATTCTCAGATTTCTATTACTTTTTTTATTATTAGTTTCATTTTAGTTCTTTTTTTGTGTTTCTTTTAAATGCAAATATTTTTATCTCTAAATTTTTGTAAATGTAAAAATATCCCAATCTAATTTAGCTTTAACATTGTTTGACCTTTTTCCCAAAGGTCAATGTTTATTTCTTGCCTAAGTAGTCTTCTTTTTCTTCTTCCTTTCTTGCCCTTTTCTATCTTTGCCAAAACTTTTTCCTTTCACAAAAACTCAATTCTATGATTCTAGTTTTACTTTTTATTTCTTTCAATTTTTTTTTTACAAAAAAAAACAACTGTGTTACCGTACTTTCTATTCATATTTTTTTCTTCGATTCGAATCTTTTCTTTGTGATAGTCAAAAAATCATCAGTCAAAAAATCATCAGTCAAAAAAATCAATTGTAGGCTTTCAATCTATTTTATTTTAGTCATAAAAAAACTTTAAATTGCTCAAATATTTTAATAATAATTTCTTTAAATAATATTGTATAATTGTTTATTTTTTAGTTGTTTTATTTTTTTTCTGCTTTGAATTTTTCTTTTTTTTTGTATTACCTTTTTTCTAGTCAAAACTTGCCATTTTGTGTCATTTGTTTATTATTATTTTAATTTTTTTGTTGTTATTTTTTTAACAAAAATGTATGCTTACAAAAATGAATTAAGTGCCGTATAGAATTTATTATATACCAAATAAATGTTTTATTTTACTTTTTACACGCAATTACAGTATACTTGTGTGCCCAAAATTCTTCGATAATATGTGTAAATCTGAAAAACATTTTTGAGAAATGGCATATTTTAAACCCCCTAATATCCGTTTTCCATGGTTATCAAGTGTATTTAAAAAAGCGGCATTTCTGCAGTACAGGTTTGCCTCAGAATGAGTCTGTAAAAAATTTTTTGCTTTTGTTCCGAAAAATTAATTAGTTAATATAAAGTGTTGTTGAGGCTCCGGAGCCTCAGAGCCACTGCTCTGAAAATATCACAGGAAGTGCCGAATAAATTTCACAAAAATATACAAACACGAAAAGGCACATTTTGTCAGTGCAATCATTTTTGGAACAAAAAGATAAATTAAATATTACAGATGAAATTTTTATTCAAGTAACAAAGCTTGATCAATTTTAGCCAAAAGTGTTTACAATAAGACACTATGATAACTATGTAATTTATAATTTGTATATAATCAGGCATGTATTTAAATAAAAATAAATAAAATATATAACAAGATAATTATCATGTTGTATAGCAAAATAATTTTGAAAACAAGATCAAGTATTTAAAAATATATTTCAGTTTTTGTAATAACAATTCTTACGCGATTCAGCATTATTTTTATAAGATCCAAAATCGCAAAAACAAGAAACAAAAACAATTCGATTGTTCAAAAGGGGCGACTACCAATCTTCACTTTTTTCAAAGGTGTAAAATCAAATGCATGCTGCAACAAAATTATGGCACTTTTTGACCTTTGATCGTTTGATTTAGCGATTAATTATCCCTTTGTAAATCATAAATATATGATAAACTGATTTGTTATAAAGTTTAAAAACTTTTACGAGTTCAGATTATCTTGTCATAATGTTATTATACTATCTCCATTATTCATATATTTTCCAGGTAAACATAAAGGTTATTTATACTTTCAACAAGATGTCATCTTATAACAAACATTCTCATTCTGTATATTTTTCTGTTGATGATAAATATCTTCACAAATATTTCAAGGAAAATGATCTTATTCTTAATAGTATTGAAATTGTAAAAGTATTTGCTGTAACATTGAAGTATATGAGTAAGGACTTTTTAAGGTTGTTGTTGTTGTTGTTGTTGTTATTGTTGTTGTTTGAGTTGTTGGAGTTAATATTTCCCCAAATTATATGTGACGAGAAATCATTTAGGTGATTCAATTATTTTTTCGATTTTTGGAGAAAAAAGTAAAGTCGATCATGCAATTGCTTTCATTGAATTTGAATGCACTGATGGCATTATTTTTCATCAAACTGCTGCCAAAACAGAACTTAAACCTTCACAAGATCCCATTTTTCTTAAATATGGTCCGCTGAAACCAAAATGTATTCAACATGTTGTACGAACTGGAATGCCGTGGCCAAATAACTATAACACTAAGGAATATTTATATAATGTCTGTGATTAATAACCATTTAGCTGTCACAAATATTTTTTTTATTATTGGAGAAAGATCAAAAGTATACAATGCATTTGCATTAATTTATTATGAGTGCAATCGAAAGGCTATGATTCTGCAAACTGTTCCTGCCAGTATCCAAGGCAACACTGTCAATGCCACTGCGCAGGAATTCAAAAAGTATGCCGCTAGAAATGGCTTTCGACAATATCTTTAGTGTTATATTTGTCGCGGATACGGTCATTTTGGTAGCGAATGCTTTTGGTAGAAAAAAATGTTTTTTATTTCGTTTTTTCAAACATTCCTTGCATAACTTTTACGGGTGTCTGTATTTTCATATTTATATTTTGTTGAAATGAATTTTTTATCATTTTAATTAAAACTTTTATTATTATAATTATCTTTGCTCCATCCCAAAAACCGTGTAAACAAAGAAAGTTATAATATAAATTATGTTAACCTTCAAAGCAAAAACAATGTTTGATATTTTGAAAATGAGGGGCGAATAATGACAGACAAGAATCACGCCATTTTTTATTTTAAAAAAACGCAAAAATGGTGAAGCCTGTTGCAACATGCTTCTTTCTCCTGCGTTCCTGCATAATAAATAATTGTTCAAGTTATTGTTTTTGCTGATAATAAAGTCTTTTTGGTTTTTCTTTATAAACACCAAATTTTTTTATATAGAAATTCAGATTATCGTTTCTTTCTTTCAGCATCTGTTTCTTTTCCTCATTTCCCTTTCCAGAATCTATAATGAACTCGGCCCGGGCCCTCTCAAAGCCCGGGCCGAGTCGGCCTGGCACCGGCAAAAAATCGAAATTTACTTTATGTGACCAATGTTTTTGAGGGCTGAAAAAATACTTTTATGCCGAAACTCGACAAAATGCTGGATTTATGCTATTGAGCACGGCTTGAAAATAGGGCCGGCCTCGTTTTGCCTCATTATTTTCGTTCATTTACGAAAAATCGAATTTTAGTTTTTTTGGCTTATTTCCTGGATTTAAAGGTTTTTGAGCATGGAAAATTTAATGGTGATTTTTGCTTATAACGAAAAACATGTTTTCATGTTCCACTATTCTACAGTACAAAATGGCACTTTTGGAAAAAAATGCCTCTGGCTTTATTTTGGCTTCCAGGATGCCGAATATTTTCATCACCATGTAGTTGCTTTATCAAAATCAAATCAAAATATGACTATCGGCACGTTGGGAAAAGGGTGTTCCCACAACGAAAAAAGAGCTCTTTTTTTAAAACTGATGTTGAAGATGTGGTATCAGATACAAAAGTGTAAAAAACATGAAAAAATGCTTTGTTTTTTGTGTTCTTTTGTTTTTAAAATTGAAATCACATGATAAAGTTTGTATATAAATGTTTCCAACGGTTTTTTGTAATTAGTATGACCATCAATTTCGTGTTTCTAAAAAAACCCTTTATGATTTATATATTTTGGTGCTACATGTCTTCGTCTGCTTACTCAATTCGTTCTCCCAATTTAATGTTTTACATTAAAAAGGATCTGATGAATATCCTGACGTTGAGCTTTTTTAGATTTGAGCGACAGATATTTTCAAAAGTTACTGGGAAGATTTTCAACAAGAAAGAAAGCTGCAAAAAATGCAACTGGTATACGAATTGCTAAAAGTTTAGAAAGGAAAGCTCTATCAAATCATAATGCAGTTCTTCCATCAAATACTCAAAAAAAAATTGGACCAAAAGATGCTAAAAAAATGTTTTAACAAAGAAAAAGAAGATCCACATGCTTCCATTTTTGGGCTGAATTTGGTTATCAAAAGAATAAAGAAAGACGTCTCAAGAAAGACTATGGCAACGAAAAGAAGTAAAGATGCACGTCAAGCTAAAACAAACAGTAAGTTGTTTATTTAGGATTAAATAATTAAGACGTGTTTTAGGAGATTAGAAAGAAAAACCAACGTCAAATGTAGTAGTAAATGGAATAAATTCAATTTTGTTCTAATGATCAAAATCAAACCTTAATGTAACTGAAATGGAATTGAATAGTAGTGATGTCAAGAATTTTGTTGGTCACGCTTCTTTATTCGAAATTGCTGAATCAAATTCTTCACCTATTGCTGCTCACTCTGATACTGTAGCTATTAAATCCACATTTACGTGCAAAACAAATATTAGTCCCCGTGCTGAACCATCAAATCCAAAATCCATATATATGAAAAAACATGTACTTCATGGATCAACAAATGCCTGGATACAAAATCGTCAAAGATGTCAACATTAATCTCGAAAAAGATTCTAAAATGCTCAAGAGAGGAAAATTTTCAAAGGCACATATTAATCAATTATCAAAATCAAAAAATGTAAACTTTTATTTTCATCGCATATATTATAATTTCGTGGTTTAGGTCCATCTTATCCGACAGTGATGAAATATATAAATGGTATAATCCCTGATATACCAAAATTTCAAAGGCACATATTGGCAAGAGCAGCTATGCATATTATGAAATGATGAAAAGACCTTTTGTTCAAGAAATTTGATTATAGTATGTTGTTTTTGTTTATTTATGTAGCAAATTTTGTTATTAAAATGTTAAAATAAAAGTACAAACAGGTTTCTTATAGTTAAAGACTAACAAAATAACTTACGTGCAGAATTTACAAAAATCTCTCGCTCTTATTCGAAAAAACTCAACGTCAGTACAAGCTATACATAGTTTTGCTATATATTAATCAAAAAGGCTGATGATATCAAGCTCTGTGATAAAGAAATGAGAACATTTGACTAACAACAAAAACAAGGGAAATTTTTGTATGTCGATTTATATATATAAAATGATCTTTTTTTACGTATATTTTTATATCAATCTGTAGCTATTTAAATCTATTTTTTACAAAAAGTCATTTAAATGATAAGAGCTGTAGCTATGATATAAAATATGGTGGAATCTTACTAACATCTCCAACATCAATTTGTTGTTTATACAAAAAACACACTTTGCCACAAAGTTGACTTTTTTCCCAACGTGTATCGGGTCTACAACTTATTCTGCAGTATCCTGAAGTCAAACAATGACGTTGGGGTACATGACTTTTTTAGTGACTAATAAAAATGTCGTAACTTTTTAGAAAACGACAAAATCAAACGTTAAACTATCAAACATTATTGACTAAGATTATGTTTATTAATAAACGTTGATAAAATCAACATATTAGTCATATTAGTCACCTACCGTATCCCCAACTGATAGAACCAAAAATTATACAAAATTCATTTTTTTTCACCTTTCTATGGTAGTTTTTAGTTCAAAAAGTTTTATAAACATTTTTTCGATATAAATATTAAACTGAAAAGCAAAAAAAAATCTATTTATCAATAATTTTGATTTCTACAGTATGCCACAAGCAGACAAAAAAAACAAAAAAAATTTAAACGAAACATCATATTTCAGATCTAAAAAATGAGTCAAACTCCTGCAACAGCAAAACTTCAAACTTCTCATGATCCCAGTTTTCTTTGAACCGTCTGTTCAGAAGGAATAATGGAAGAAGAAATGAGGAAAAAAAAGTAAATTTGTTGCTATTTTTGTTTAATATATAAAATGGAATTTCTGTGGTTGCAGTCATACGGTCGACACCTGGATTCCTCTGACAATTATATTGATTAATAATTTAAAATGTATAAATGATAATCATATATGTTTTGAAACACACCTCGGCATATGGGTGCGAACGATTTTGGAATTTATCTCTATCCAAAAAACGCACAGGGGACCCTGTGGGCAATTTTGACAATTTTTGATTTACAGGGGGACTCTATTATGCATGGCATTTTTCAACAATCCCGTCCCTTAAAAATTAATCCTACCCGGTCCCGGGACAAAACGGGATCGGGACCGGAGTCTTCCAAAAAATTTTTAATAAATAAAAATATACATATAATTTTTATCCCGCAGATTAGGACATTTTTATAACTTCAAAAATGATAGAAAAAAAACATTTTTAATCTTATTAGTGGCATACAATTTGATTTTCACTTTTTTTTTTTAATTTTTGTATATAAAAATTTTCTACAGTCTCTTATAAGAAACAGTAAAAAAATTCCATTATACATAAACTAGAAATTAATGCTAAAATACAAATAAAAATCCCGAGGCCAACATTTTAGTCCAGATCCCATCCCTAGACAGGACTAAACGAAATTTGCAATCCCGGCGACATGTCTACCCTATGAAACTTTTCTTCCTTCCTTTTTTCTTTTTTTTCCTTTTTTACCCAAAATTTATCGCCATCCATATCGATTTGGGGTCGCTATCCGCTATATTTTTCAAACAATGCTAAAAACCAGAAAGGAAAAAAACATCCCTACTCCAGATATTGCACATTGTTCTCGGCAAGCTTTTTTCCTTGTGTAATTAATTTTATCAATTTAACAAAATAAAGTTATATTACAAAGCATAAATGTGAAAAAAAACAAGGCAAATAAACGAACCGGTTCTACAAAAATACATAAATTTCAAAACACAGAAAGATTAAAGTTTCTTGACAGCAGTTAAAATATCACTAATATCAGCTGCATCACCCCAATCCTTTTCAAGATGTGAATAAACCATTTTATCTTTGTTAATAAGAAAAACTCCACCAAGGAGTCGACCTTCACCTTCAAAATTTCCTTTTGTTCCACTTGTACGATAGGCATTCATGTAAGTGCTAAGTCGGAGAAATCCCAACCATACTGGCATCCATCTTTCTTTTGGTCCATAAAATTTACGCTAAAAATATGTAAATGAGTTAAATATATGCAACCAAAGAAACGCTTACATCAACGTCATAATAAATATCACCTTTAAGGAATGGTTTAAATTGATCGACACCATGAGTTTCATGAACAACTAAATAAATGAAAAATTATTTATAGTTTCAGAACATTTATTTTTAAAAGCTTACCTCCAACAAGTTGAACTCCGGCAGCATTAAGTTGATCTTTCAATTCACTAATCTTTTTTGCTTCATGTCTGCAAAATTGACAACCTGGTCTTCGAATTGCCATTATTAAAGTTGGTCCTTTTTCAAAAAGATCACTTCCACGAATTTGCTTCCCTGCAAGTACATCTTTTTCATCATCGATTTTGATCAATTTTGCATTTAATAGATAATCAACGGTTGGAGCAGCAGCACCAATTGTAATACTTGTGGGAAGCTGTAAAAATAGAAATTAAAATAAAAATAGTTCAATTTAGTTAGATCTAAGACAAAGGACAAACTAAAACATACATTTGCATAAAGAATTGCACCAACAACAGCTGAAACAGCACCATATCCAAGGAATCCAGGAATCATGTTTATTGATAATAATGACACTAAAAATAACAATATTCAATGGTAAAACTTTTAGAAAAAGAGCTAAAAACACGCAAAAAAAAGAACAACAACAAATTTGGATTGAAATAAACAAACAAAAAAAAAAGTGTTTGAAAAACAGATAAACGCAAAAAAAATAAAAATGCAGCGACGACCCGGTGTGCCCTTGAAAAAGTTGACTGAAAAGAACCGAACTTGCTCGGTTGGCTGTGTTGTTGAAGTGAAACTACGTAAAATGTAGTTTTGCAAACTTTGTACTGCTTAAAGATTATAATGAAAAACAAGTTATTGTTGAAGTTAAAAACAAAAGCTTTATTTTAAATGTTCATTATCACCAACCAAATATGTATGTACAAATACAACAACAAAACACAAAAAATAAATTTTTAAAAACATTCAATACTTACACAAGAAAAAATTATAATTTGTCACTGATATGATCGGATATCCGTTTATCCCATAAACTTTTTCATTTTTGCAAAATTAAAATTTGTTTCAATTTTATTTCCAAATATTTGTGCCGTTTTCTTTTTTATTACATTTTTTGTTGAAGTTTCGGCTGACGGCATTTGTGTCGTTGAAGAAGTGGTTGAAATTGAAACGGTTTTAGCTGCAACATTTTTTAATTCTTCTCTAAATTTGCTTAACAATTTTGTATTAAATGGTTCAACATCCATGGGGCCATTTAATTGAAAAAGTCTTTGCTGAACATCTGGCTCCAAAGTACTCAATTTTTCGCTGATATCTTTTAATTTTTCTTTCATTAAAAGACTTTTGTTTTCCAAAGTTTCAAAAATGTTCTCAAAATCACCATCAGATAATTTTTCTTTCAATTCTGTTAGGGGCTAAAAAAATTATAAATTATTATTACAAAAGATACTGTAGATTTGATAAACTATTCAATCAGGGGCTAAATAAACTCAGTCTCCGAAACGTTAATACTGATAGGATACTTTAGGGATTAACTAATATGTGATAAGTGTTTTTTTGGTAAAATACATCCAAATTATAGTGATTACGGTAATATCTTTTTCGAATAAATCTGATATAACTTATACCAGGGTTACTGTAATCGTCACCTCAAAATATTGCTGCAAAGAATTAAATGTTTAAAAATGAGTATACGAACCCGTGAGGGCTAAGCAAGAGATCCTCAGGGGGTTTAGGAAAGCCTAAATCCGGCCTGAGATCACTACCGGGTTGGTGAACTTAACGTTTTTTTTAACGTTTTAAATGGGAAAATTGGGGATTTAAAAAAACTGTAAATGTAATTTGTGTAAATTAAATTTTAAATGGACGCATTACTGTAATCCTGTTTAGACAATCCTTAGAATAAACAGTATCTCTAAATTTGGGCTACCGTAATCGTCATTAAATAAATCCAAAATTTACGGATTACTGTAATACTGTAATTATTTTAACTGTTGAAATCGAAATTGCTCTTGAATTAAGATTACTGTAGTCGTGACTTTTGTTAAAATAATTCCGCAAAAAAAGTGCTTACAATTGTATATCGAATTGAATAAACTAAAGTTGAATAAGTGTCAAAAAACATTGACTTCTCTCGTGCAATTCCATTTCCATTGCATTTATCTTTTGGCGGAATAATTTGTTGATCGGACGGAAGTTTGGCGATTAAACTTTCGATAATGGCTTGCTTTTCTTCAAATGTTAAATTTGGATGATAAAAAACATCTTTTATTTGCCATTGTGCAACTGCGGGAAGTCCAGTAAAAATAGAAGGAAGTTGTAATTTATTTTTTTTAGAATAATCAATTTGTTTTGAAACAATTCCATCTATGAATTTCTCTTTTCCAAGAAGGCTTAAACTTTCATTATTTTCAATTGAATGTATTTCGGTCATTATTTCCATGGGAAACATAAATTCCTGTAAAAATTATATAATATAATAATGTGATTACTGTACTTTTAAAGCATACCCATGAATTATAAGAACTAAAATATCCATGAACAATATTATTTTGAAAATTAAATATTACTAAAATCAAAAATAAAAAAGACATAATTTTGTTTTTAAAAAAACCTTTAAAAATAGTCACTTTTTTTTGGAAAAGATCAGAAAAAATTTACTTTTTGTATCAATTTTTTTGCTGACCATCTGTTGACTTTTGGGGTGGTTAGGTGAAATAGCAGAAAGCTGCTGTTTAAACATAACTTTATTTCGGATATTTTAACTGCTCCATTTCGGCTAACATCCCACGGCTATACAATTTGGTTTTCGTAAAAAAACATATTTTCAGTATCTTTAAAATCAATTTACTGTATTAAAAAAAGGGCTACAGATGCATAAAGTTCTTTACAATTTTTGTGATTTCAACACTTTTGGAGAACCATAATTTTAAAGATATGATAAATCATGCGGCGGCGGGTTACTGTGGTTCACTAAAATCTATCAAAATTTCATTTATCCAAAGTCAAATTCCAAAATTTCCAATAAATTTGTTAAAGCAACTTTTGAATCATTTTTCAAACTTAAATATTAATATTTTTGCCACCAAAAAACAAGAAAGAATTTTGTGAAATCAGTCTTCGATACAGTATCATCACTGATAAAATTACCCAAAAATTAATATTTTTATGCCATCAATTCAGCACCCTATATATTTCAAAATTACTGTAAAAAAAATTTTTTTTTAAAAAGCAAATTATAAATAATTTATTTACCGTTAAAAATACACTCTATCATATATTTTTTTATTATCACATCATTTTTTATGTTTCCTTTTTTTCACAAAATTTTATTAATTAAACTTCCTCGAACAAACAAACAAACAATCATTCATTCTTTGATTATAAATCTAATTTGCTTTTATATAAGGCTTCTTCCGTCAATCAAAAAAATTTCAAACAACTCTTTCAACATTTTTTTACCCCCATTTTATATTACTCATCACCTTTTATTATTATTATTACTACTTTAAATTTTGCTTAAAAACATAAAATTTCAAGCAAAGCTTTTTCTTTGCTGTTTTTGAAATTTCGCAAAAACTTAAATGAATGTTTTTTTCTCCTTTTTTCCAATTTTTTTCCGCTATTATTTTTTACAACCTTTGAAGTGCTGGTGTCACCATGACGACAGTACCCCATTCTTTTTTTTTCTCTTTTAACTCCAATATTTTTGTTTTGTTGTCATCAAAAATAACTAACTAAATAACTTTTTTAAAAAAGGCTTCCTCCTTTCTTTGAATTTTAAAAAATATTTATTTTTTTTCGATTATTAATTTATTATTTAAAAAAACAAATTTATTATTTTTGAATTAAAATTTTTAAAAAAAAAAGTTAAATATGTTTCGAAAGCGTTCCCAATCAGCTCCAAAACGGCCATCAGAAAAAGTGATATTTAAAAAATTTTTGGAATTTTTGCAAACTTCCATGTGGCAATTTCCAACTTCCATGTTTATTGAACAAAATTCTATCGGTAAATTTAAAAAAAAAATTTGATTTTTGTCTCAACTGGAAAACTTTATTACAGTATTTGATCGAGATCAATTGGAGCCAACCCTTTTTAAAACAATTCATTTAAAATTTGCCAAAGTTGTTGATTCACTGATTGGGGCACATTGTGAAGATGCAAAAATTACTCCAAAGGAATTGGTGGAAGCATTGAAACAAGTTGATAAAACTAAAAAGTTGACTTATAAAGAGCGGGTGTTATTGGAGCCAGTTGTAGCAGCACAAGATTTTAATGTTTTTGTTCCAATGATGATGAGAAAAAATGTTGAGTTACAACTTCAAGCATTAAAACTTGTTCAGGTTTGTGTAAATTTAAATAATTTAAATATTTCTGTCATGTGACACCTGAGTTCGGAATCCAACTGACAAAAAGTTACATTTTCAAATTGACAATTATTAGTTTAAATTAAATTTTTTTTCGTTTTTCGTTTTGTGTTAAATTTTGTTTTTTTAAAATGTCTAAAATGTACTGTAAAATTTTTATTTAAAATATTATAAGCATGTTAGTCGCAATTTACTAACCCATAGTTAGTTAGTTAGTTGCAAAAAATTTCTGTTAAAACTAACAATTGTCAATTTGAATGTAACTTTTTGTTAGCTGTTTACGAGCTCTGGGTGACACTTTAGTGACACAAATAATGACACAAATGTGCCCCCCCCCCCCTTTTTTGTCCCCAAACGGAAAATCGTCATTTAATAAATTATTTTTTTAGCATGTTACTGGAATGATTCCTACCGCGATGACCCTTCCAGAAGAGGATGCTCCATTATGGGATATTTTAAGGGATGAAGATGAATGTGAAAGATATATCCTTATCAGTGTGATACGAAAAAGTCGTGAAGATTTTAAAAATGAAACATCTTCTGATGAATATTGGGGAAATATGGCGGATCAAGTTAAAGAGAGAAGTACAGAAGAAGAGGAAATGCTTAAATCAATACAAGAGCATAGTCAACAGGGAATTGATGATGCAATTATGAAGGTTTTAATTTAAACTTAAAAAATTATTTTAATTCTAAATTTTTAGAATCTTGAAAATGGTTTACAATCATTATTACTTCATGAACCACAAAAAGATTCTCCAATCAGTGATAAGCCTACAACAACAACTTCTCCACCAACCACTTCCCCCAAAGAAGTTATTGATGGCAAAACAGTGCCATTGAAACCCCCAAGATCAGCATCAAGCAATCGTCCAGGAACTTCAAAGAAACAAACAATTGTTGCAACTCCAGAAAAACCATTGCTTAAAAAAAGTGAAGAACGTCGAAAATCAGTTTCTGGTACGACGGTTACAGTTGGGACTGCACCGACGAAAACTTCTAAAAAGCCAAATATTGCTCCATTATCCCCCGCGGCTTCAGAAGCTGCAAATGGCTCAAAAGCAAATTCTCCAGCTGTAATTTAAAGAGATATTCAAGAAAACTAAAAGTCGTTATAAAAATAAATTTTTAGAATCCAATAAGTCCAACAACAAAATTTGATTATCGTTCATTGTTAAAAGATCGAGAACAAGTTCCTGAACAAAAAATAGCCGAAAGAGCAGCATATTTGAGGCAACAAAGAGATAAATTGCTTGAGTTGAAAAGAGCAGAAAGAGAAAAACAACTTCAAGTAAGCCCTTACTTTTTTTTATCTTTTATTAATCAAGAATTGCTTCTTTTCAAAAGAAAATCTGGCATTTTTCCAATATTATCGTTTTTGATATTTTAAACACTCAAAAAATTTTACTAATTAAATAAAAAATTAAAGCAAAAATAGTATTAACGAATAATTCATGGAAATATGATTAATTTCCCGCAAAAATCACGAAATTTCCCGGGTCATTCTGGGGAAAGAAAAACAATATTAAGTTTACTACTCCCAGAATTACTCTAGCATTTGTTTTTAATTTGAAATGTTTCACCAAAAAAAGTACAGTAATTTAAAAATAGTATACTGTACTTTTTTTACATTTAACCTTTTTATCATTTTACAAATTTATCCATTTTTGATCAAATCTATCAAAAAAAACTTTTTTTTTTCCAGGAACAATCTGAAAAAGCATCAGTCGAAAGGCCTCGAACAGCAATGGCAGCGAGAAAGGCCCTTTCGGGTGATGAATCAAAGCTAGAATCTCGTCGAGCAATTGCTTCAAAGCTTAAAGCTCAAATTGTTGACGCTGGTAACAATGATAGTGATGAAACACAGCCACTGATATAATGGCAACAAATAAATAAATAAATACAACGATCGTAAAAAAATAATTCTTTTGTGCTGGCAAAAAATTTATTCAACAATCAAATCAAAAAATAAATAGTAGAATTATTATTCAATGCTTCTTTTTTTTTACTATTTTCTTGTTATCTTTTTTTGCTATTTATTTTTTTGGTTGTTAAAAAAACAAATAAAACAAATTTGAAACATTTTTTTGTTGATTTAAAACTTCTTTTTTTTAAATTCCTTTTTTTTCCTTCCGTAAACATTTGCATTTTTCTTTTGTTCAAAAATGGGCAGCCTTCGGAATATAAAAGGGGGATTCTTGAAGCTTGAAAAATATCAGATTTGATTGTCTGTAAAGCTTCAAGCACATATATTTTTTTGGTAGAAATGTATAAGTTTTTGGGATTATTTGCAATTTTTACGGTAGCTTTTGGATGTTTCCCCCTTGGGGGTGGTGGAGGTGGTGGTGAAGATGGAGAAATTAGTGATAGTAAGTTCTTTCGTGAAGAAAAAAGTTGTTATAAATATTCTTTTAGTTGCAATAACAAGTGAACCAACATTTGAATTAAGTTATTCTCCTCCCGTTGAATGGACTGCTCCTGTATCCGGTGTTCCTGAAGCAGGTTCAGGACAAATGAAAAGTTTGGAAATTGCAACTGCGGTTGCACGGAAAATGATTCAAAATGCGGTAAGCTTTTTTAATAAACGTGTCAGTGATTATAAACTCCTTTTTAGCTTCTTGAAGCGATGGTTAAACAAGGGATTTTGCCCCCAAATAATATTAATTATGGATTAGATTCAATTAAAGGACAATTGATAACTGCAACCCAATTTCAAAATAATGCAAGTAATGGTTACGGTATCATTGAAAGTGGTACTGTTGCAAAAATTTGTGTTGGGAATGCTGCACCAACAATAGCTCCAACGGGAGCACCAACGGGAGCACCAACGGGAGCACCAACGGGAGCACCAACGGGAGCACCAACGGGAGCTCCAACGGGAGCACCAACGGGAGCTCCAACGGGAGCACCAACGGGAGCTCCAACGGGAGCACCAACGGGAGCACCAACGGGAGCTCCAACAACAATAATTACAACTGAAGCTCCGACAACAATAATTACAACTGAAGCTCCGACAACAACAACTTCAAAAGAAAATCAAGAAGGTCGATCAGGAGCTAGAGTAGCTCGAGCTGCAACTCCTGTGGCATGCTCCTCATTTAACACAAACATTCTATCAGCTGATTTCACAATCACAAATGGCCCACTACTTTCTGGAAAACAATGGAAAGACATTGCGACAATGCTTGACAAAGCTTTTATCTTTGAAAATGTTGATCTTAACAAAGCAACAATAGTAAAACCTTAATTAACTCTTTGTTTTCTTTAATGTTTATACACATTGTTTTTCTGATTTTGATTGATTTAAGAAAAATATAATCAAATAAATGTTTTATCTCTTTTTTTTATTGACAACTGTTTACCTACAATTTTTTTCAACTTAAAAAAATATAAGTAAAAAAAGCAACCCCTAAAAACATCTAAAAATGATTGATGCAAAATCATCCCTTGAAATCTTATTTTATGAGATTTTTTGGAAGTCGAATGTTGAAAAATATGTTTATTATATGGAGATAAGAAACATATAATGAAAAATAACAGCGAGCTTTTTTAAGTATCTGTAATCTACAGTAAGAATGAAATATTTCAGGTTACTGTAGGTGATTGTAACAAACACAAACGTTGCTATAAAAAAATGATACCATAAAATTTGCAACATTTTTATCACTGTTCTTTCAAAAAATACGATTGCTTAAAATTTTAAAATTTTGCCAAACTTTTTACAACATTTTTTAATTTAACCACCACCGCAAAAAAAAGTGTAAAATGTTTTAATTCTTTCCCAAAAAAATCATTCAAATAATTCTCAAACGTGACATTTAGGAACTTCATTTCTCAAAATTAAAACCAATAAAAAAAATTAAATCAAAAATGAGTGCAAAGAAAGAAAGAGAGAAAAGAGGGATTTCAATTTTTATGCTTGTCATTTCTTTGAAGCTTCCTTTCTCCTTCTTCTTCTTCTTTTGAGGACAATAAACAAAATTTTAAAAAAAAGGAAGAAAGTTAACTGCTTTTTTTTCAATCAAAGAAATAAAAGTCACAGCTGTGTGTCGAATAAAGTTGACTTGATTTTGGGGCCCCAACGACGATATCCTCATTGTCATTATATATATCTATATCCACCCCAACGGCACCTGACCGAAAAAAATCTTTTCCTCTTTTTTTGTGTTTGTTTCCCCTGTTTCAATTCTTGGGGGGCTTTGTCTTTCTTTCTTTCCTTCTTTCCTTCATTGATTTCTCTCTCTCTTTTTTTTTATCATTTAAAGAAAAACGGCAAATTTTTTTTGTCTTCCAAAAAGTAGGCTGCATTTGTTTTATTTCATTAAAAGTTTTTTTATAAACAAATAAAATTTGATTATATATCTTTTTTTTCCGTTTAAGACATTAAAAGTGAATAAAATAATTTCGATTTTCGAATAATTCCTTGAACGATTGTTTTTTGATGGACAAAACTATTATTTCTGTTATTACTGTTATAATTCTATGAAGTTGTTTTAAAAAAAACAAGATGATGAAGCCATCCGTTTCTGTTTCACTTGAATGGGGATTACAACAACCTTCAAGGATAATAGAAAAATTACCACCAGATGAAAAATATCGAACATGTTGTAATTGTTGTCATATAAAAACTGGTACAGTATTCCTTGGATTGGTTGAACTATGTGCAGTTGCATTTTTATTTATTTCAATTATAAAACAGCTTATGTGGAAACATGATGATAAAACTTTGTGCGGAAATGGGTTTGTTTTTATAAAAAATTAATTTATTTTTTAAATTAATTCATTTTTTTAGACTTCTTCGAGATTGTTTAATTTTTAATTTTTCACATTTTAATATTACTCTTGCATCTGATTATATTGTGGCACTTTTAATGATCTCAATAATGCTTTCGGTTAGTGTAAGTTACTAACAAATAAAAAATCCCAAAAGCTGCACTAATATCTTCTTTTTTTTATGATTCATTTTTTTGCTTTCTTTAACTTTTGCTTCAACTTTTTACTAACGTCAAAAGCACTTTGATTTTTTTACTGATTAAAGTGCAAATGTTATACGATACTTATTTTTTACGCTTAAAAAAAGTGTATTTTTGGACAAAAAATTAATGATTTTTTTAAATTTGTTTAAATATCTGTGAAAATTACTGTAATACAATCTTTATTGTATAACAGTAATTTGTTTCAAAATTTTATTTGTAACAAAAATTGAGTAACGAAATTTCATAAGTTAAATTAAAACTTTTCAAATTTAATAAAAATTTATTTTTCTTTATTAGAAAAATTACTGTAAAGCAAATTTTCATTTATTGAGACTTTTGTAAAAACTACTGTTATAAATAAAATTAATCTAATTTTTTCAAAATTCTGTGAACTTTCATTACATTAATAATTTTTTTTCAATGAAACTAAATTTGTTATTGTTAAAAAATACGGTACTGTGGAAATACGTTACAAAAAAATACTGTATTTGGTAAACATGTTTTTTCCCATTTCAAATTTGTCATTTTCTCAATTTTAAAAGTATTTCAATCAATAATTACAATCAAAAAAGGTATCGTTAAAATGTAAAATTTATACCGTATCATTTGTATTTTAATCAGTAATAAAACTTTTAACAAAATTTTTAATCATCATTATCACTATTCCAGATATTATTATTATTTTATGGTATTGCAGCAGTATCACCCGGTTTTTTATTTCCACGTTAGTTTTTTTTATTGTATTAATTAACTTTTTAAACAAATTCTTTTTTTATTAAAGATATTATTGTACAAGCATTTGGATTACTTTTTTCTCTTGGATATTTCTTTCTATATGCTTGGTCATATTTTTATGGAGATTTATATACACAAAAACATTCCTTTGAATTGGAAGCATTAGTTGAAAGAATGTGGTTAGCATCAATTTTATTAATATTTTCTGCATTTCAATCTTATCTTTTTGTTACCGTAATTAAATGTACACTTTTTCTTCAGGTATGTGTATGGATAAAATATTATTTTTTAAATAAAATATGTTTTAACAACATTTTTTAGATGCTTAGTAAAGAGCAAAAACGAAGGAAAAATCAATTTGAAGAAGTATCAAATCGTGTTCGACTTGCAAAAGAGAATGGACTTTGGCGGAATACATCTTGGGGTGGCGGATTTCAACAGGTTAGAGAGAAAAACAAAACGTCTTTATTAATATTTTTTTTTGTTTTTTGGCAGGCAGAAAAAGTATTGAATTGATTAATGATTCAATACTTTTATCTGCCACAAAGTAACACACAAAGACATAATTGTGTGTGTTCTTTTTAGTATCGTGGACAATATGATGATGAAGATGATGGTGGAGGTGGTGGAGGAGGAGGTGGAAGCGGAGAAAAAAGAAAAGAAAGAAAAAAGGATAAAAATGTTAATCGAGTACAATGGGATTTACAAAAGAATGAAGAAAAAAGTATTAGCTGTAATCCAGAAGATTCTTCAAAATCTGTTGAAGATGGAAAAATAATTATTCGAAAAGATTTTCCAATTATTGAACTTTCAAAAGAGCCCAAAAAATCTGCAATTAAAAATTCGGCTTCTCCAAAACAGTTGAAAGAACAAAAATCAAATAGCTCAAATTCAGCAGATTCTGCGATAAGAGAAAAAAGTCCCAAAAAATCACATCCAAGTGGTGGTAGTAGCTCCAGTCATCCAACGACATCTGGAACATCACCACCCCGAAAAACTACCGGAAGCAGTTCTCCCACAAGGCTACACAAAACTGATTCTGGAGGAGCTAAGAAACATCCCCCTGGAGATCTTACTGCTTCACCGAATACTAAACGACGTCGACACAAGGATTCTACAATTCAACAAGGTCAAGAATCACCAAAATCTTCACATCGCCCCCGTCGTGAACATCAACATCATAGATCATCCGGTGGCACTGCAACAACCACGTCTGCTGATGAGACAATGACAGGTAAGTAAGTAAGTTAAATAAATAATCTACGAACTTTGACTTTTCTCAGACTTTTTTGTCAAAACTTTAAAAAAAAACATATCAAATTTCTTTCATAAAACTTTTTTTAGGACGTAACTCTCCAACAAAATTGACAGCAACGCCTCAACTTTCAACATCAACTTCATCAGCTGCTGGAGGTCCAATTGTTAAAAAGATATCGATCAGTTCAACTCCAACATTCCAACAAAGTAATATTGTTTCATCATGAAATATATCCATATATTTCCAAATATTTCAATTTATCATTTTTTTTCAAAACAAAAAAGATATATAACATTTGTATAAAAAAAATTTTTACAAAGAGCAAGGATCATCACACATGCACATGTATTTACAACATCAATTGGTTGTTGCAGTTGTTTGTTTATGCATTGGTTGAAGCAGACTCAATAATTTGAACAACTCCACGTTTGACAAGTTTTTCACAATCTATTGAAAGCATGCTCAACTGAAATGAAAAAAAATCATTTAAACTAAGCTAACTTCTAAAAAAAAATCTTACAATTGTTTCTTTTTTAAGCATAACCGAACATCCATCATATGTCTCAAATTCTCCATAATCCAACAAAACTTTAACTTGTGTAAATAATTTTTTTGGTGGCTTTGAATGAAGTATTAAATTTACGCCATTTCCAATTGAACATTGAAATTGTGAAATTTGTTTATTGTATGTTTTAAACCATTCAAGTTCTTCGGGTGATAAATTTTGTTTAATATCATCTGGTAAAAATCCACCACATTTCCATCGAATATTTTTTAACCGTTCTTTTCGTTCTTCAATATATGCACAACAACATCGTTTAATTCGATCAATAACAGCTTGCTTTGCTAATAATGTTGGAACAATATGGGGTAAAGGAGATGGTTCATTCAGCAATCTTTAGTTGTTATTATCAAAATAATATAAAAATGATAAATAAAAAACATACGGAACAAGCTCACGAATTTCATTATAAAGTTTTTGGATACTTTCTTTACTTTGATGGATCAATTCACCCTAAAAATAGTAATTATACAAATAATTCTTTGACATAAAGAATTACATTATACACAGGAATCATATCAGGACTTCGATGAATTTCAGCAATTAATTCATGAGCTGCATCAGCAGGACAAGAAACTTTTGTTGACATTCTCTTAAACGACAATGTTATCACACAAATTAATTTAAAAGAATTATAAAATGTTTAACAAAAATTAAACTTATCAATTATGAATTTACTCAAAAATTTTAATAAAATTTATTTATTTTTGATGTTCACTTTTTCGCGGGTTTTCTGAGAAAAATATTTTCGTTTCAAGAAAATAAAAGGAAAATTTATTGAACATCGATGTATCTCCAATATTTTTTGCAAAAAATTATTAAAACTTTTTAAAATGCTTTAAACTTTTATATTACTGTTTAGTAATATAGTTAATAAGCTTCTTTTGTTCTGATTTATACGGTACACATGCTGCATTTTTTGTTAAAACTTCGTTTTGATTCAATTTTATTCTTTCTTGAATTTGTTATATTCATTGATCAATTTTGAACTATTTTAATCTTTAAGATACTAATTCTTAAGTCTTAATCCATCATCACGGTTTGTTGTCCAAAGAAACATTTGAAGCGTCTTGCAAAATCAAAAAATTCGATGCTTAATAAACTTGGAGGTGTTTTATCCCATATCTGACCCACATAAACTTTACTTCGTGAATCTCTACCCCTTGTTTTATTCCTTTGTAATCGTTTTAAATATGTCACAATTAAAACTTCTCGAGGTCATTAAAACCAGAGTTGGTGCCAAAGTATTCCATATATTATAACCCATGATGGACGTACACTTGGTTATCCTGACCCACAAATCAAGAATGATGATACTGTAGTATTTAATTTTCAAAACTAACAATGTTAGTGATTCTGTTAACTTTGATTCTGTTAATATGATTATAGGTAATAATATGGGTCGTGTAGGTGTATTGTTGGACATTTAAGAACATGATCGTCGAATTTCTGTTAAAAAGACTCGCGTTTAATTTAATTTTTATAGATGCATATTTTTGTTATTATAAATATATTATAAATTTTATTTATTATTAGAATTTGTTTGAGAAAAAGTGGAACATTAAAAGTTTAAGACTTTTTGAAATACATAAAGAGATATAAAAACAAGGATTTTATAATAATATGAGTTTAATTTTAGTTTAATGGCAGATATCAGAGAAGTCGATCAAGAATATTTAAACAAACTTGAACATCGTCTTTATCAACTTAAAGATCCAGAACTCAATCAACCAAAGCCAGAACAAATAATTAAAGATATCTCAGGACGAAAAGATCTTCAACTTTTTAATTTAATTACTGGTGCTGATTTAAAATTTGAAGATAACTTTGTTGACGATAAACCCATTCAAGCTTCGTGGCTCCAAAAGAAAGCCTTTCCTGCAACGGTGGCGGTTAGTGCCGTAGAAATTGTTCCACTTGTTAAACACGAACAACTTGAACTTCAACAACAAAAACAAGAAGAAGCAGAAGCAAAAGTAGAATCAAAAGAGGAAGAAAATGGAGAAAGTAAATAATTGGGAATTAACTTTATTTAAACCAATTCCATTTTGTAATACTTATAGCTTGCATATTTTATCGGCTGGTATTTATTAAATTTATATATTTTGGATAAAGAATGAATTTTTAGATTTAACCAAAATGCCTGTAATTGTTGTAATTGATATTTATGGCACTGTTCATTGGGTTACAAAAAATACCAGCATTGAGTTAATGCCATTATTAAATGAGAAAAAGGGACATTTGAGGGATGGCTTGTTAGAACTTGTTGCAACCGATACCTCTTTAATTGAAGGTAGAACTGAAAATTTTTATATTGCTTCATGGTTGGTTTTGGCACTTTTTTTTAAAATCAGGTATATAACGCTTAATAATTTAGTTGGGTGATAAATGATGAATTTTTTGTTCCAATAAAATATTTTGCTGCATTCTTTAAAATAACAGATGGTGAAGCAGAATTATGGAAGAAATTTGATTTACCAAATGCCCCAACTTTTTGCCGTTTAACCATGACATCACCCCTTCATTCAAATGAATTATATTTTTTGATTTTTAGTCATTCAATTGAAGCTCGAACTTTTGCAATAAATGTTTGTTTATTTATTTATTTTTTAAACGAATAATCCTTTTTTTAATCTGTTGAAAAACTTTAAGCACTCAGAAAAATCTCTTGAATCCATAGAAAATATTGGTGATGTTTTTCCTGTCCTTGATGTGGGGTCCCTTCCTGGGGCAGCCATAAAATCACATTGTTGGATTGCCCAAGGTTATCGATTTTCTGTTGTTGGATTTGATACCGGATATGTTATGGCTGCAGTGTGTACAATGGAAAGTGGAACAATTATTGATCGAAAAGCAATAAAATTTAGTGGCCCAATTTCGGTGTTAAAATTAATTGATAGAAATGATGAAATGCTTGAAACTGGAGTCTTTGTTTCATCATCAATTGGTCCAGCCGTTTTATGGTCTTTAAGACTTGAAGATGAATTTTTACAATGGAAAATTCGATCCGAACTTCAAAGCTCGGAATGTTGTGATTCTATAATTTCAGGGAATACAAATTCAGAATTTGTTTTTATTGGAACTTATACTGAGGTAATTTTGCATAATTTCGGTCATTACTTAAACATAACTTGTTGAAAAATTTCAGCAAGTTCTTGTTTACAACCTTGAAGATGTTTTAAAGCTTTCAATTGCTCCAGTAATATCTGAAATACATGTGGGATCTCCAATTCTTTCAATTCAATACATTCCTGCAGATGATTCAATCATTATTTTATCCTATAAAGGCGTCCATAAATTTGTTCAACCAAAAAATCGAACATTTGAAGCAATTATTAATCTTGAAACAACCGTTGATTTAATTACAGAATTCAATGAAAAAATTGATCTCACGCCTCTTGAATAAATTTTATATAATATATATTTTTTTGTATATTTAATTGAGCATATTTGAATTGGAAATTTGAATGATGTAAAAAAATAAAGAAATTTTTTTGGATGCATCAAATTTGGTTGTTCTTTTTCCTTCTTTTTTTGATGACTTAATTGCTACCGTATGAATATATAAAGAAAGGGAGGAGAGTATAATTATAGGAGAGAATAACCAACGGCTATTATATAATCGGCGGCGATCTCAGACAACATGTTTTTTTCCATGTTACAATCAAATTTTGAATAATAATAATAATCTTTCTTCTTTTTTTTATTTTTATTCAATTTTATCTTATTTGGTGGTCATCGGTCCGGAAGAAGAAAAAGATGGAGGAAAGGAAGAGGAAGGAAGGAAGGACCTTGATGGATGAAAAAGAAAAAGAAGGAGGAAAAAAATTAAAAGTTGCGCAGGCGGTAGCGGTGATCGCAGAGAGACAAAAAAAAATATCGCGTGTGTTTCTTTAAAAGCTTTGCACACTTTTTAAAAAAGTTATTTTAGTTTTTGCAAAAAAAAACGTAGTAGGCGTGGATCAGTTTTTTAGTTAGTTTAATTATTTGCGCGATGAGATGTCCGGGTGGCAAAAAGAAAAGAGATCGAGTCATTTTGTGTTCCACCTTCCTCCTCCTTCTCTTAGGTTTACAACTTTCATATTTATTTATTTATTTATTATCCCCCCGAGAGAGAGAGAGAGAGAGATAGATGATGTCTCACACTCTCGTTTTTGTCTTTTTTTCTCCGATTCTTTGTGTGAAATGAAAAATGAATGATTGACATCTGTAGTAGTAGTTATATAACAAAGGAAAAGAAAAAGTTAAGCTTTTATTTTGTCTGATTCCTTTCTTCCCCCCTCCCTCCGCTTTGGGGGGTATATAATTTTAATATAAATATTTTTGTGAACGTCAAAAAAACAGGGAACAGTAGCAGCAACAAAAACAACAGCTTTAATTTTTTGTATTTTGGGTTTTTTTAAAATTTTATTTTACTGTCAACAACAAAAAGCTTAAATAAAAAAAAATAAAAGTAAAGAAAAGATTCTCCGAACGTTGTTAATCTTTTTGGCGCCATTGAAAAAATTGTTTTTTTTATATTTTCAAATTCAAAAAGTTTATTTTTTGTATTTTATTTTGTTTGAATTGTTTTTTTCTCTTTTTTTTGCGCGTGTTGTTTTTAGTACAAAAAAAAATCCAGCTCGATTGAAATTTAAAATATAACAAAAAAATGAGAGAAGAAACATACGTGAATTTTCGTTTTTTGTCACCAATTTTTTTTTCTCCCTCCTTTTTTCCCTCACCCTTTTTTTTGATTCTGCTTCTGTTGCCACTGTTGATGTTTCTGCTACTGATTGCTGGTTGCGGCTGAAAGGTGGTGTTGTGGTGGTTGCTGGAAACACCGCGGAATAAAAGCAAATACACTTTTTTTTTATATATTTCCTTTCTTTTTTGTGTTTTTGTTTTCTCCCTCCGTTTTTAGTTTCTGTTTCTGATTCAAGGCCTTTTCTTTCAAGTTTTCAAATTTTAAAACATTTTTTTTTCAGTTTAAAACCGCCAAAATTGCGTCACCAGCTCCTCCACATTCTCATTTTATCAAAATGAGGCATCTCGGTGTCCCAAGGTTTGTTTTATGATACTTTTTTGATAAAATAAAATATTTTATGTGTTTAAATACATATATTTTTGGTGAGCCTTTGAAGTTGATTTTTGAGATCAATTTAATCGGATGTAATTGTAGGTGATTACCTCAATTGCGTCATATTTATTTATCTAATGTAATTTTAAAAATAATAAAAGTTAAATCTATGCTTTTTAATTATTATTGTCTGAAATGTTTACGGTTGTGTTTAAAGCCCCCGCCAAAAATTAAAAGAACAAATTCAGTGCATTTTGAAGGATTTAAAGTGTTCTTCTTTTTTTTATAATGGAAGATCGAAGATAGTTCCTCGTTCTTATTGTTCTCATTTTTTAGTTTATTGTAAAACAGAAATTTGAATGACTTTTAGGGCTTTCGTAAAAGTACTTAAAAAATATACGGATTCTTTTTATTTATTCAGAGACTACATTTTTTATCCTTCCTTTTTTCTTTGTCTTTTTGTACTCACTGTTTTTTATTGTTGATCGTTGCTGTGAATATTATTTTTTTCGTAATAGTCAGCATTTTTAAATTATGCAAAAAAACATTTTATTCAAAACTTTAATCTTCGATGAATCATTGATGATTTTTTGCTTTAAAACTTGAAAATTTCATTTTAAATTTTAAATTTTAAATATTTTTCAATAGGATTACAGTAATCTCTCCCCAAAAATTTAATTATAAATTTATTTTCCTGAAGCAATTCACATTTTTCTTTTAAATTAAACTTTTTTTTATTGATAATAATAATTTTTGAGAGAGAAAGAAATCCGTCCATTCCGAAACCAGATAAACAATAAATAAAAAAAGAACAGAAACGAAAAACAGAAAAACGAAGAATTTTTTTACACGCAAAAACTTTTGATTGTTTCGTTACATTTTTTTTATGCAAGTTTTGACCTAAATCTTTTTCTCCCTTTTTTTTCTCACCCAAATTTTTTACGTTTAAAAAAAAGAACAAAAAAGATTATCAGCGATTTTTGAGGGATGTTTTTAGAAAAAATATAATTTCAAAGGAATTTCGATATGCATTTTTTTGTGATTTAAGTTTTTTTTTTATGTTTAAAAGTATTAAAAAAATTCTTTGCATTCTTTGCTTCTTTTTTAGTAGAAATTTCTATGTATTTTTTGGCGCTGATAAACAACAAATAAAAAGCAATAAATGAATCATCACTCCTTCTCTTTTTTTTCCCGTCTACCTACCTTTTTTTAGAGTTTCAATAAATCATAGAAGAAAAAAGAGAGAGAAAAAAAACAATGACATTTTTTTTCGATCACCACGGAAAAATAGGCAGCCCTTTTTCGATAAAAAAAAATAATATATTTCGGGCTGCTTCTTTTTTCCCCCCTTCCTTTTTCCCTATCGCTGATCGAAAGAAGGGGGGGGGGGGGGGGGTGACAAAACAGCAACAAAAAAAAGTAGAAAGATGAAAAAACAAAAAAAATACGAACCCCGCCCTTTTTTAAGAGCAACCCAAATTAGTGCTTTAAAAATAAATAGGGGCAAAAATTCAAAAAAAAAAAGAAAATCAAAAATCGATCATAAAAAGAAAAAAAGTCAACCCTTTCTTCTTTTTTCCTTTCAACTTTCTTTTTTTGAAATCAGTCATTTCAATTTTTTACTTACACTTCCGAAAAGTCAGTATTTATTTTTGTGTGTTGGACAATTCTTCTTTGTTCTTAGATAAAAAAAAGAGTATTATATTTCCTCTCTTTTAGTGTTATCAGAAAAAAGCATATATTTTATTTTTTTATTACTTCTTTGAACTTTCAAAGGCTCGTCTGTCAATCAAAAAAAACTATTAAATTTTTTTGGTATAAAAAAAGTTTAAATTAAAATGTAAATTTTTTAAATAAATTTATCTAAAAAATAAGATTGTTGGGAAAAAACTATATTTTAAATTCTTAGACTTAATTTCGAAATCGCTTCAAGAAAAAAAAAAGTTCAATTATAGTATTTTTTTAAGCAAAAATTTGGGTTGAACCGATTTTAAACTTTAAAAGGTTTTTTTTGTGCCCAAAGTTAAAGATCAAATTTAATTCGATTAATTTTAAAAAGTTTCAATTTTGTCAATTCTTTGAACTTTTTTGAGGCTAGTTTTTTTCTACCAACAATCATAGATTCTATTCTTTTCACTTTCGATTATCTTTTTTATAACCGTATTATTTTTTCAGGGACGGTGGACCAGGTCGTCTTCCACGTACAACATTTGTTGATGATCCATTTTTCCATCAATTTGATGGATTTTCCCGTGATCCCTTTCCTCGAGATGGGTTTACCCGTTCTCCACAACCTTCTCGACGCTTTGGATCAACGCCTCGTTTAATTGATGATGAATTCTTTGATGATACATTTGGGCAAGGAATGCCGTCTGCATTTGGCTCCCTTCCTCGGCATCGACATACATCTCGTTCTCCTCGACCTCCAACTGATCGAGGATCTCCTCCATCACAATATAATAATATTAATCAACAACCCCATCAACAGCAACAACAGCAACAACAACCATCAGCATTCCAACAGGAGCGATCAATTCCTGTTCAAAGGGCGTCACCCAATAATATTAATACATCTTCTTCTTCCCAATCAACTCCATCAAAAAAGGTTTGTTTGTTTTTTAATCAAATTCATTTTTATTCAAAGAAAAAAATATCAATCAAATATATTTTTTTTTACCTTTAAAAAAAGTGTTGATTACAAAAAAAGATTTTACTAGAAAAAAACTCGCGCATTTTTGGGTTTAAAAAAATAACATTTCGAAATTTTCGTTTGCTTTTTTTCTTCGATTTTTTTTGTTGAAAAAAAAGTTGTTTAAAAGTTGGTTTTTTGACTGCTGCTGCTGTCTTTGCTGCTGCAATAATTCTTTTATACGTGTACAAATCAAAATGGCTGTGGCCTCATATTTTTATAACAATACACCTCACATTTTTGATTCCTCCTGTGCTATTGCAGGCAGGCAGCAGCAATAGAAATATTGTTTTTTTGCTGTTAGAGAAAAATGAAAAGAGAGGGGAAAAAAACACCAACGATAAAACAAGAAAAAAAAGTGCATGCATTTTTTTTGATTACAATCTTTTTTTTCACCTTATCTTTTTTCAACATACTGGTTTTTATTCCCATCTTTTTTTGGTGTTCCGCATTCGGCATTTCCGTCCATAAAAATGCGTAAATTCTTTGAAATGGCCACAAAAAAAAGATAATTAATTTTTTTAATGACATAATTTATACATTAATTTAAATTTTTTAAGAGTCCCGTACCAAAAGGTGCCGTGGAAATAAATAATGCTGCATCAAGTTATACAAATGGTGAACTTAATCCAGATCGTCGCCAACAACAATCTGCTCCAGATTCTCCAAATATGAGTGGTAATAATATTGAGCCAGAAATTCAAGTAAAAAAGCTTCGATCTGATCAATCTTCTCCACCATTATCTAAGCCATCCCAACAAGCTCAAACACAATTTGAAAGATCAAATTCAAATGGAAATGTAACTTCAGATGAGCAAAAACAAGCCCAAGAAAAGAAGGAAGCCATTCCACTTCCCCCTCCATTAACGGGATTTGCGGCAGCTGCAGAAGCCAGGCGATTAGCATATGAAAAGAGATCAACATCAACGGATGGAGGATCAAATAATAAATTTATTCATCTTCTGGATGAAGCTGAACGTCGAGTTGAATTGTTAAGGTTTGTTTATATTTATTATACTGTAGATTATATTTATTTCACTTGAGACAACTTCCATCTATCAGCAGTTGTTTGCCTTTTTGCAAATATTTGTAGAAAAAAAAGTGACTCATTTGCATTTTAACTTTTTGTGTCCTCCAAAAAAACTTGTTATATTACCTTTCTAAAAATCCATTACTTAAGAGACTGTCTACCAGATTTTTAAAATCGAGCGGAACACACCATCTCAGATTTCAATAATTTTTTGTATGTTGGTAGAATATGGTCTAAAAACGTTATTCTGAAAGTATTACCAGTCCTTATAGTCCTAGTTTTCGATTGGCACGATGCCAAAGGTCATAATTGACCAAAATTTCATGACAAGTAAAATATTTTTGTTTCTTAACCGAAGAATTTGAAGTTTTCCCATATGATACTGGTTGAAACAAGGTTTAAAAATATGTATCGTTTACATTTCTATGATATTTTTGAATACGATTTTTTTCACTTTGAATATTTCACCCCCTGAAAAAAAATTTCATTTTTCGTGGGGGGGCTGAGCTGAAACATGCAAAAATTGCCCCAGGATCTCAGTTTTTAAGTTTTATATGCTTTGCGCCAAAATGATATGTACTTAGCGATTCCCAACCAAAAAACTTTTGTCGAACAACATCTATAACATGGAATAATAAATATATTTCATGAATGGGGGCAGGTATCGACTTCCGGTGACTTGCATTATGAAATATCAATGTTGTGGAGCATTCTGGGACAGTTTCAACATTTTTAGTAGCGATTTCGAAATATGGGACCCCTTTGAAAATCAAAAATTTTACAACTTAGAAATATCGCAAAAACCCGGTTTTTTCTTTCATAATTAAATCAAATACACATTATAATTGTCAAATATATGTAACAACACTAATATAATATGATAAAAAATGACGGGGGGTCAAAATCGATTTTTTATGAATTTTGCTTATTTTCGATCAATTTTCGAGACACCAAAATATTGGGAATATCGAAATATATCAACTATCTGATGCTTTCGGGTTAAAATATAGCTGGTTTAAGATTTTTGGGCAATGTTTCAACATCCTGGAATTACTAGTTTTCGTTTTCCACGTAACTGAAAACATGCTCAAAAATTTGGTAAAAAACATCTGGAAATCAGTGTTTTTCCGATACAATGTCACTAAAAACATTTTTTCTGGCTTAAATGTCAATATTTTAACACTTTTTGAATGATTTCAACACAAAATAAAATAAAATAATTTTTTTCAAATTTTGAAAAATCAATAATTTTTGAAAATCTTAAAATTGTTCAAAATGATTTCAAAACACTTCACCCCACCAAAATAAATTATAATAAATCTAAAAAAAACCTTTTTAGTGACATTGTATCGGAAAAACACTGATTTCCAGATGTTTTTTACCAAATTTTTGAGCATGTTTTCAGTTACGTGGAAAACGAAAACTAGTAATTCCAGGATGTCGAAATGTTGCCCAAAAATCTTAAACCAGCTATATTTTAACCCGAAAGCATCAGATAGTTGATATATTTCGATATTCCCAATATTTTGGTGTCTCGAAAATTGATCGAAAATAAGCAAAATTCAAAAAATCATAAAAAATCGATTTTGACCCCCCGTCATTTTTTATCATATTATATTAGTGTTGTTACATATATTTGACAATTATAATGTGTATTTGATTTAATTATGAAAGAAAAAACCGGGTTTTTGCGATATTTCTAAGTTGTAAAATTTTTGATTTTCAAAGGGGTCCCATATTTCGAAATCGCTACTAAAAATGTTGAAACTGTCCCAGAATGCTCCACAACATTGATATTTCATAATGCAAGTCACCGGAAGTCGATACCTGCCCCCATTCATGAAATATATTTATTATTCCATGTTATAGATGTTGTTCGACAAAAGTTTTTTGGTTGGGAATCGCTAAGTACATATCATTTTGGCGCAAAGCATATAAAACTTAAAAACTGAGATCCTGGGGCAATTTTTGCATGTTTCAGCTCAGCCCCCCCACGAAAAATGAAATTTTTTTTCAGGGGGTGAAATATTCAAAGTGAAAAAAATCGTATTCAAAAATATCATAGAAATGTAAACGATACATATTTTTAAACCTTGTTTCAACCAGTATCATATGGGAAAACTTCAAATTCTTCGGTTAAGAAACAAAAATATTTTACTTGTCATGAAATTTTGGTCAATTATGACCTTTGGCATCGTGCCAATCGAAAACTAGGACTATAAGAACTGGTAATACTTTCAGTATAACATTTTTAGACCATATTCTACCAACATACAAAAAATAATTGAAATCTGAGATGGTGTGTTCCGCTCATATGTGAAATTTTAAGATTTTCTGGTAGACAGTCTCTTAAATTACCCCCCTTTTTTTCTTTCTTTCTTTGTTGAGTCATAAAACAAACGACACACTTTAAAAGTTTTTTTAAAAAAATAAATCTAAAAAACTAATATTGTTTCCCGCCACGAAAATAATCTTTTACACTAAAAACAAATATTTTCTCCCACCACGAAAATGTATTTACAGTATATTTGTTTTTTTAGAGAAATGGCATCACAACTTGAACAAGAGAAGGAGCAATTATTAGATACATTAAACAATGTCCGAATAAATGCCGATTTTCTTCGCCTTGATGATCATGATCGTGAAGATATTGATGCCACCTCTGAACGCCTAATGAAACGATGTCGAGCTGTTGAAGTTTCAGTTTTTACCCCAAGAAATGAGGATCAAGCTCGGGCTTTGGAAGAAGTAAATAAATTAATTGAAAATGTAACTGTAAAAATTCAAGAAGATATTGCCGCTGCAAAGGGCACAATTGAAAGATATTTTAATGCATGTTGTCCCGATGAAGTTGGACCTGTGGATCAAAGATTTCAATCAATGGTCATTGAATGTACGGCAGATGATCAAAAAAAGATTCGAAGAAAACTTGCACAAATTATTGAACAAATTCAACGAGCTGAACGAGTTTGTAATCCACCACAATTTTAATGGACAACAAAAAAACATGTTCACTTTTTTAACAACAAAAAACTTCCATAAACGTTTTTTCTTCCTTGGATTTTTTTGAATACACACTCTTAATTAATTTAACGATTATATTTTTATGTTCTCTTTTCTTTTTTTAAACACAACTTGATTAGAATTTTTCTTCTTTATCTTTAGTTTTTTTGTCGGAAAGGATAAAAACAAAAAAAAACATGCATCATTTTTGAAAGCTGAAAAAATTTGAAAAAAAATTGATTTTATTTTTTTTATCATTATTTTCTTTTTTCTACCGGTCATTGATATTGATTATTTTTAAGATTTTTAACTTTTATGTTTGTGAATATAGTATGTATTTTTAAATGGTTACAAAAAAACAGCAAAAAAATAAAGATTTGTAAATAAATATTTTTAAACAATTTTAAAATTTCAAAACTACAGTAATCAAAATACAACATTGTTATTGCTTTTGTAAGACTTGAAAAAAGTACCGAAAAATGCACAGATAATTTTTAGGATAAAAATTAACAAAAATACTTCCTTCAAACCTCAAATTAACATAATTTTTTTTCTCTCACTTTTATGCAAATTTATTCATTCCAAAATATTCACCTTAGCTCAAAATCATTTCACTTCATTTATTAATCACAACCTTTCTTGTGACAAGTGACTTTTTTTTTTGATTAGTGACAATGATGCGCCGATACGGCCGTAATACTTCTGATATTTCACCTGAACCAATTCGTGGCTTAAATGTTTCTGATTTGAATATTACCAATAATAATAATTTCAATGATAGAATTTATATTGTAAGTTTTTTTAATTTCATATTTATTAAACTATTACAATTTTTCTTCAGGGTCCAATACAATTATCTTTTTCAACTTCTTCATCTGAATCTCATCAAGGAGGCGAAGAAGAAGAAAATATATCAATAATTTCAAGTGATAGCAGTGATAATAATGATACAACTGATGATGATGAAGAAGAAAATGGGATTGATTTAGATGCAATTATGCGGCATATTGATGACTGTGGACGGCATATTAAAAGAAATTTAACTGATATTGTTCGAGTTGAATTGCAAAATTTACTTGATTCATTGCAGGTTTGTCATTTTTTGATCATCTTTTTAATCCCATATACTTTATCAATTTTTTTTTCAGCCTCGAAAATCTCTTGTTCCTTATCCGTTATCATCAGACGAAGAAATGTGACACCTTTGATTCATCTGTTGTAACATATATTTTTTAAAATTGATTTGAATAAATTTTTGATCTTTCACAATTTTGGTGTTTTTAAGAGATACGGTATTGATTTGGGTACTGTATTTAAAAATATTGCTCTAAAAAGTCGACAATGAGATAAGTCGATTTTATCTAGTATGAATTTAATTTTTCAAGGTAAATTAGGGCACCGAGGGGGGGGGGACATGTCCCCAATGTCCCTAAGACAGTTGTGGCTCTGGTTTCAATCAGAACAAAAAAACAGACCGCATTAAAGCGCGAAAGTAGAGGAAAGTTTTTTCTTGAAGTTATTTTAAAACAACTATACAGTAATATGACCCAATAAATCATTTAAAAATGTTAAATATATTCAGTAAAAAACGTTTCCTCTATTATTTTAGCGTTATAAAACTCGTGCGAAACTAAGGTAAAAATTTTAAATGAATATAAATTTCCTCTATTTTTCTGTTTCCCGTACTTAAATATATAGTGGACAAATTTCAAAAAAACGTTTATCGTTAAATTTTTCCTCCATTACGACGCACCGAAAATAGTGATGAAATAGTTTCATCCAGCCCTGTTCCCCGTGGCACAAAAATTTGGTCAGACTATCTAACTATTTGATCTTTCTTTTTTAAAACACAAAAAAAGATAATTTATGTTTAAAAACAAACCAAAATTTAAAACAAACAAAAAAATCAAAAGAACAACAAGAAATCTAAATTAAAATTAAAGAGTTTGAGATTTACGACATGTAGAATTGGTATAAACAGAAATAAAAAAATCTTTTTCAAGCAATTCCATATTTGGCACACATTCTTTTTTACCAAAGCAAATTACAACGAAATCAAGACATCGATTTTGAAGGTTGGATGCATTTACGGCAGCAGCACGATTAACAATGTCACAAACATTTGATACAGTAATTTTGTCTCCCAAATATTCTTCAAGGTTGTCCTAAAACAAGTCTTCTTTTAAATCTTGAGGAAAAAAACAATTACCTGAATATTTGCCATATTATATTTATCTGCAAATTCTAAAAGTGAAAACGATTCATCAATTGAAATATCAGAAACAAGACTTCGATGATAACAAAGTTTTACAGCTTTTTCAACAATTTCAAATGAAAAATCTGGAATTTCAACTTTATTTTCGGCAGCTTCTTTCATTGGAGATTCAAACATTGCAGCAAAAACCGGAGAATGAGCAGCAAGAACACATTTATAAACCTAAAAAAACGATATAATCGCAGCAGTAAAAAATATATAAAACTTACTTTTATTTCTTTTTTTTGTGCAACGATTGTAAAATCTTCAAAACCAACATTCCATAAATCACCAAAATTTTTAATTGTTTTCCATTTTGATTCGGAATTTTCAATTTTTAAAATTCCTTCAACTTTTACAGTAATTTTTCCATCAACAATAAATTTTTTTTTTGAATCAAATAATTCATTTACAGTACAACAAGAAACACCCCATCCAGTATTTTCATTAAAAATTTTATCAAATTCATGACTCCAATTTGCACTTTTAATTGAAAATGTGCCTTCAGCTTCAACTTTCTTTTCATTTCCAAGTTCCAAATTTAAATAAATCATTGTTTTTCCACGACGTTCATCATTATGACCATTAGGATAAATTCGAAGATAATATTTAACTTCAGAAGAATTGATAGCAGTAAATTTATCACTTTCTAAACGTTCATTTTCGGTCGAATCTTTTAAAGCTTTTAAACGTTCTTCTGAAACAGTATACTCAAGAGCAAACGGATATTTAAGCATCTAAAATAAAAATATTAAATGTAATGAATAAAAATTATTTTTAAAAAATCGTTTAAAAGTTTAACTTACGTGATTAGATAAAACTCCAGCCATATTTTGAAACAAATTGATAAATTGTAAATTTTATAAAGAATAAAAAAACAAGATTCTAAAATTTGATGGAGAATATAAATATCGGGAAAATTCATTAAAAAACAACATTTTTAAAAGTCTTTTTTGTTTTCGAAATCATTAAAAATTCGCGTAAAAGCATGCACCAAATCGATGAATCAAACATGCAAACAAACATTGTGTTTTTCATTGGATCAAAAATTTTTTTGAAGAAAGATGATTCAGAATCTGAAGAAGTTTTTAGTGGATATAACAATGATGATGTTTGTTAAATTTTATCGTTCGATACCGAAAATGATCATTCAATCCGTAAATAAAATTAGGGGACTCTCGGGATCAATGTTACAGTAATTTATTTAAATATTACTACTTTTTACAATATTAATACTTTTTAAACTATCTAAATAGGTTGAAAACTCATTGAGGTTAGAGCAAAAGCGCGCGTCTAATTTCTCTTCTTTGAAGAAATGGAATCCGTTTAGAAATAGAACAAAACAAATATTAGAAGGTTTCGAGGGCCGGACCACGAATCGCTCACCCGCAATCTTTTGGATTGTCGCTTTCTGCGATTCATAGCGGGTTCTTCGGGGGGCATTAGTAAAAGGCAAATGCGGATGACAAAAGGCGAATGATTTAAATTTTTTTAAAAATCTTGGAATATTTTTTATAGGGAGTTCATTAATATATGCAAAAAACGTTTTTTCGGAGTCTGGTGCAAATTCTAGAGTTGGAAAGGATTACTGTAAAAAAAATTTTTTTCGACGATAGAGGGGATTTTGGGTACAAAAAAATAATCGACAAAAATATAATTGGACAAAAAACTAATCCGGCAAAAAATAACTTTATGTAAAATTATATAAAAAGTGTGATAAAAGATATAAATAAAAGATAAAAGTAACAAAAAGTTTAATTTCCTCCAACTTTAATTTTATTTGCGTAAGGAATCTGATGAATGGAGTATTCCCAGCCAAGAGGATCGACTTCAGTTGCAGCATTACGTGATAAAATAAATTCTTCTTTAATAATTTCAAAAAATCTCCAAATTCCTGGATGTTCAGATGGAAGAGAAATTTTTAAAGCGTGATGCCATGCTTCATATGGAGTTCGAGTTCTAGGCATATCATTGGCAACACGCATAAATACATTCCAATGTGGAATAGGGATTGGAGCGTAATCCAAAATTGCATCCATTTGGGTTCCAAATTTTTGACGGATTACTGTAGATAAAGTAGTAAATCCAAAAGATACTTGAACAAAGGGACCTCCATCGGCCATTGTCTTATATTCATCAGGAATTTCGAATTCTGCTGTTCTTGGAACTGGTGGTTCAATTCTAAGACGTTGGCGTTGACGTGGGATCAGGCGTTGCAAATTCGATGATCCATGACTTTGATGAGCACCAGAAGTTCCTTCAGTAGCTTAAGCAATAACCCGGCGAGTAAGAAGTTGAGGATTTGAACTTGCAAGTTGTTTTCCACGATTTCGGAACCCTTATTATCACACTTTTTATATAATTTTATTATAAAATTATGTTTTTGTCGCACCTTTTTTAAAATATTTTTTTTGTCTTTTATTTTTTGTTTTTCCTGCAGAAAAAAAAACAGAGCAAAAAAAATTGTTTCTTTTTTCAAAAATGTTCGGTAAAATTTTGCCTCAAAAAAGAGCGCTTTCTTTCTTTCAAATAAAAAACCTAAAAAAGAGAGAGAGACAAACAGTGTATTCCCGCTACCACCTTATAACGCTACCGCTCCGCTACCCCTATTTAAAAATTTCCGCTACCGCTACCGCTCCGCTACACTGCTATCTGCAGGCGCTACCGCTACAGTAGCGCTACAAGCTATCGCTACTGCTACCGCTATTTTCCAACAATATTTTGACAAAAAAATGTCTTTCATCAAAATTTTGTTCTTTTTTAATGCGTTTGCATTTTTTTTGCCACATTTTGATCTTGCTTTTGAATATTGGGTCAAATTTTCTTTTCATAAATTAGGTCAAAATGGATATAAATGGACACAAAAAGCAGAAAAATATTTTTTTTGGCAAAAAAGGCAAAAACAGAAAAAAAGCAAATAGCCCCGCTACTTTTTCAACCGCTACTGCTCCGCTACACCGCTATTTGCAACCGCTACCGCTATTCACAAAAGTAGCGGCAGCGGTAGCTATAGCGGTAGCAGTAGCAGTAGCGGGAATACACTGGAGACAAAGTGAAAAGAAAGAAGCAAAGCAAATGACGCATAAAAAGTTTTGCCATCTGACAATCGGCGGCTCCAAAAAGGAAAAAAAAATGGAGTCTTTCCTTTCACTGTGAAAACAATAAATAACATTGACCCAAGGAAAAAAAACTGGTATATGTGTATTTTGCTTTCTTGAAAGAATTATTTCTTAAAAGGATAGTGTATATCAAAAGATTAAAACAGAGATAAAAAAAGGGGGGAAAATTGTTCGCAAAACATTGCCACTAAAACCGCAAAGAAAAAAAGAACATTGGAAAAAAATATCAATAAATGATTCCATGAATAAAAGAGGGGGCTTAAATGAAAAGAGATTCTTAGATTCAATAATTTGACAGATTTTTTAAAAACTTTTTTGATTCATATGTGAATTTTGGAAGCCTTCATTTTTAGTAAAATTTGCAGCGGACTCAGCAAAATAAAAATCTAAGACGGCAAATAAACAAAATATATTTTTATTTCTATCAAAAACGCGATTGTTTTGAAATATAAAAAGCTGTTGAAAATGTAATAATTAAAGTTACAAAACATAACTAAAGGCAAAATATACGATTAAAGGGAGCGTCGACGACAAGCAAGAAACGCACTACGACGGTAAGGACGTCGCGCCAATGATAGGGAATAAAAAGTTTGCAAAAATTCATCTGTCAAACCGATGTGAATGAATGACAAAAAAACAAACTTTTCATTCCCCATCATTGCCGTGACGACTTTACCGTCGTAGTGAGTTTCTTGCTTGTCGTCGACACTCCCTTTAAAATCAGATAAGGGAAAGGGCAAAAAGGTTAATATTAAAAATATTCTTAAAAAATCTATTTTAATTTAAATTTGTTTATTTGCCATCTTTGATTTTTATTTTGCAGAGTCCGCTGCAAATTTTACTAAAAATGAAGGCTTCCAAAATTCACATTTGATTATAAATGTGTAAAGCATTCAACATTTCAATTTTAATATTTTTAACTTTTCCAAAAATGATTGTAATTTAAAAAATCGAATATTTAATAAAATACATTTGAAATAATTTTAAGAAAAATATGGTAAAAAAACACATAAATAAACAAATTGATGAAAGTCTGAAGAAAACCTTTTAAGAAATATTAAAATAATTTTGAAGAACGGAAAAAAATAATGTTAAAATTCATCTCTTTAAAAAGGGAGTTAAGTCCGAGGATAAGCAAAGTTTTTTTTCTTACGACCAACCGTCGTTCATAAATAAAAGAAGGGGGGGGGGGGGGGTCATTAAAAGCTGGCAGTTGAATTAAAAAAAGTAATACATATCAATTTTTACTGATCTTTTCATGTTTTTATATCAGTAAAAATCTATAATTCATTGTTTTTATCATCAAATTACAATTTTTAATCATTTTTTTAATAAAACTTTTTTTAACTGTCAGCTTTTAAATTCCCCCCATAAAAGGGGGTGGATTCATTTGTTGCATGCGGGTCCACATTCTTCATCATTGATAAACGACGGGTTGTGGATGATGAAAGACTTTTGTTTTATACAAATAATTCTTAAAAAACTCAAACATAATAAATTTTTCCTCCATTACGGCGCACCGAAAATAGTGATGAAATAGTTTCATCCAGCCCTGTTCCCCGTGGCACAAAAATTTGGTCAGATTATCTAACTATTTGATCTTTTTTTTTTAAAACACAAAAAGATAATTTATGTTTAAAAACAAACCAAAATTTAAAACAAACAAAAAAATCAAAAGAACAACAAGAAATCTAAATTAAAATTAAAGAGTTTGAGATTTACGACATGTAGAATTGGTATAAACAGAAATAAAAAAATCTTTTTCAAGAAGCTCCATATTTGGCACAAATTCTTTCTTTGAAAAACAAATTACGACAAAATCAAAACATTTTTTTTGGAGCTTCAAAGCATTTACGGCAGCAGCACGATTAACAATGTCACAAACATTTGATACAGTAATTTTGTCACCCAAATATTCTTCAAGGTTGTCCTAAAAAACAATTCAGCACTTCTTCATTTTATCCCTCCTTTCATTTTTCGCATTTTTCATTCGAAATTTGCATAAAAATGTTGAGTTTTTACTGTGAATGGCGGTTGGGTGGGTGAACTGAGCGCTTGCATTTGTGAATGAAAAATGTAAGGGGGAGGGGGATAAAGTGAAGAAGTACCAACAATTCTTTTAAATGTCAATATAATATGCGGATTAGAAAAAAGTTTTTCACCTCTGTCGAAAAACGACAAAAAAAATCAAAACTACCAGCAAAACTTACACATTTAAAAACGCCTCAGCTCATATCTGGTTTCAAGAACCCGTTCAACCCGACCCGACAAAATTCTTGACTCGTATTTTGACCTGTGACCCGACTCGTCAAATTTTTCGACCCGAACTTTTTTCCACAAAATATCGGGCTCTATAAACGGTCAAATTTTTTCAAAATGCTTTGACTTTTCTTATGTTTTATTCTTTTATATATGTATGTTACCGGATATCTTATAAATGTCTAGGCTATTTTATGAATAAACTAAAAAATCAAAAATTTCAAAAAAACATGAGATAAAAGGTGGGAAAACATCCTAAAAAAATTGGATTGATTTTTAATATGTCCTAAAAATTGAAATTTTAAAAATAACACTTTCGCTTTACAACACTAACCCCGATATCTCGATTAGCACATTCAACTATTGTGAATATCGTGGTTTCTTTTGAATTTTCTTAAAATGGGGCAATTGTGAAACTTAAGAGTTTATGACAGAATTCACAGATTCTTTTCCATTATTTGATTATAATATTTGGGGAGCATCAAAGATAGAAAAGATTTCAACAAGTTGTTCCACAACAGATTCACCAGTTTTACGTTTTATTTGAATTATAAATTTCGCTAAATGATTCTAATAAACCATCAAAATGGCGCCATCTCATTTGACACGCTTGGCTATAATGGGACTGTCCAGAAATCACGTGACCAATGCAAGGGGTTGAGGGGGTTATCCAAATTGTCACGAGCTTTGATGTTTTCGGCAAAAGACTTTGATGTTTGGACACAGAGGGGGGGGGGTCCAAAAATCTTGATTTTTTGCTCACGTGATTTCTGGACGATCCCTATTAAGAGTATCAGCCCTGGGTTCCATCCCCGCCAGAGTTTTTTGCTTTATAAGAAGTTGCCGATGAAAAATTTGCCACTATTGCAAAATATTTGATCAAAAAGAGAAATTTTTCCAAAAACTGCCTAATTCTGACTGTGGCCATTTTTTAGCATCAAAAAACAGGCTTTTGTGGATTTTATCCTCACTTTTCTACGAACTCGAGAATTTATGAACTTTTGTCTCAAAAAAATAAAAGCTGAGATTTTTATTCAAAATTCGATCAAAACCCATTCTGACCGAGGTACCTGACAAAAATTTTAGAAAATGATACAAAACCGAATCCAAAAAAATTCCTAAAATGAACAAAACCTCAGCGTGAAAAAAATTGAGAATTTTTTTCAAAAAAATCTGAAATCCCGGTCTGAAAAAGGGGTGAGAAATTTAACAAAAAGGGGCTTTTTTCGACAGGGGTGAAAAACTTTGTTGTATTCCTCGTCTTATATGACAAAACAATTACCTGAACAGTAGCCATATTATATTTATCTGTGAATTCTGAAAGTAAAAACGATTCATCAATTGAAATATCAGGAACAAGACTTCGATGATAACAAAGTTTAACAGCTTTTTCAACAATTTCAAATGAAAAAACTGGAATTTCAACTTTATTTTCGGCAGCTTCTTTCATTGGAGATTCAAACATTGCAGCAAAAACCGGAGAATGAGCAGCAAGAACACATTTATAAACCTAAAAAAACGATATAATCGCAGCAGTAAAAAATATATAAAACTTACTTTTATTTCTTTTTTTTGTGCAACGATTGTAAAATCTTCAAAACCAACATTCCATAAATCTCTAAAATGTTTCTTAGATTTCCATTTTGATTCGGAATTTTCTATTTTCAAAATTCCTTCAACTTTAACAGTTAATTTTCCATCAACAATAAATTTCTTTTTTGAATCAAATAAATCATCAACGTTACAACAAGAATAACCCCATCCAACACTTTTATTAAAAATATAATGAAGTTTACAACTCCAGTTTGCAGTTTTAATTGAAATTGTGTATTCAGCTTCAACTTTCTTTTCATTTCCAAGTTCCAAATTTAAAAATATCCATGTTTTTCCACGATATTCCTCTTTATTACCATTAGGATAAATTTGAAGATAATATTTAACACCAGAAGCATTGATAGCAATAAATTTATCACTTTGTAAGCATCCATTTTCGATTGAATTTTTCAAAGCTTTTAAACGTTCTTCCGAAATTGTCCATTCCATAGAAAAGGGATATTCAGTCTTCTGGAATATTGATTATATATAAAGCAATTTAATAAAAATGTTGGATAAATTTACGATCATCCGTTTTCAATTCCATTTAGTGTTAATTTCCCGCACCCTATAACGGAAAATCCAGTGTTGTACAAAAAGAAATAAAACTGTTACCACCACATTAATCTGTGTTACTTGAAAAAAATTTCAAAATAAGATTCAGAATCTTAGAAAAAAATTCTTCAAATTATACAGAATTACTATCATTCCATCCGTCTCGATGAGTAGATTACTTTAAATGTAAAATCAGGTGTTTTCTAGAAGTCAGAAAAAATATTCACAGCTATTAAAAATTTCATTTTTTTCATTGTTATTTTTCCAACTTCTGAATCCTTTTTTTTCATCATCAGATTTTATATTTAGGGTAATTTACTCATCAAGACGAACCGAATGATAGTAATTTTGTAGAATTTGGAGTTTTTTTTAAGATTCTGAATCTTTTTTTAAAATTTTTTAAATTGTAATGACCATGTCATTATGTTAATAATCCTTTACTCTTATGCAAATGTTTACTTCATGTAATTGCACTATTATGCCTATTCATCTTCAACAAAGAAGATCACTAAATGGTGATCATTGATGTTGTTAGTAAAGTTAATGAAAAGATGCATATCGATTGGTATTTGCCGCTGATCAAGCTTGCCTTGATCAGACGAAGCTGAAACACACATCCAACAATACTTTCACCTAAATCCCGCCTTTGGCATGTTCATCCGCTAGTTCAAGATCACGTACACGCCCTCCGGCAAAGCGGTATATAAACACCAACTTATCCAGCTTAAAGCCTCACTTCTGTTTCACTACTTCACTTCTTCCCTTCACTTCGATGTCCATTCCTGGCAGATGACCTGTGGCTCTTTTTCATCTCTCTCTTTCTCTCCCTCTTCTCTTTCTTAATCTTTAATGTATAAACACCCATGTAAACCTGTATAATAAAGTAATATAATAAAAGGGGTTCCGTTACACTATAGTCATTTCATGGAGGTCCTTACCCTTTCTCAACCAAGTAGTGTGGTTCGGAGCTATTCCCTACCATACGATGGGCTTGAGAAAGAACCATCAGTCTTTCCCGTCCAAAAGGCCCTCTCTCCGTAACGTTGCTACGTTTTTCTACTTACTAACTAACTTACTATCTTACTTACTAACTAACTTACTATCTTACTATCTTACTTACTAACTAACTTACTATCTTACTATCTTACTTACTAACTAACTTACTATCTTACTATCTTACTTACTAACTAACTTACTATCTTACTATCTTATTACTAACTTATTACTATCTTACTAGCTTATTACTAACTTACTATCTTACTATCTTATTACTAATTTACTATATTTTATTACTAATTCTAATTCTAATTCTAATTCTAATTTTTATTCTGATACTAATTCTAATTCTAATTCTAATTTTTATTCTGATAGTAATTCTACTTCTTATTCTTATAGTAATTCTTATTTTCATTAAATTTTTTTATTATTTTACCATTTTACTACCTTTTTAGCATCTTTTTATCATTTTTTTACTACCTTCTTTATTAGCTTTTTGCTACTATTTTTTGTACCATTTTTTTTATTACTATTTTTCTTTTTTTTACTACTATTTTTTACCAATACATATCTGTTTCGCCAAATAAGTAAATACCATGTTCAAATATTTGAATAATTTTCGCCATCATAATGGACAACCAAATAAAGTCCATATTTTTTTTTTCTTCATTTTTATAAAATCATAATATTCTTTCATTATTAGCCAATAAAAAAAATCTTTTAATTTCAAACGTGTGTTTTTGAATAACCTCAAATAAAAAATTAATAACGATTTTAAATTAAATCAGAGCTTAAAAGAAACTCAACCCGTTAAATCAATAACTTAAATAAAAAATAAAAGTCTTTTCGTTTTTTTGAATTTTTTATTGACAACTGATGAACCAAAAAAAAAAAGAAATAAAAAAAGAGGCATTGCTTTCAATTCAACAAAGAAAAAAAGCTGATCTGCCAACAAAAAACAACTTTTATTAAAACAAGCAGAACAACTGTTATTTTTGATAAAAAGAAAAATGTCATCAACCTACTAATTTTAAACCTTGATCCTTTTTTTTGATCCAATTCGGACTTCATTTCTCTTTTATGCATTTAATAATCTATAAAAAAATTAACATCCTTTTTTTGATTTCTGATATTTTTTTTTATCCATTTCTGTTTTAGTCTGTTTTATAAGAAAAGCCACTGGTTGACTCTAACAAACTTGTTCGTTTCAATTAATCCAAAAAAAAAAAAAAAAAGTGTTTGCAAATTAATATTTGTTCTTTGAATTGAAGTGTTAAGTGTGCAGTGTGTGTGATATTATTTAGTTTGCAAATTAATATGTGTCCTTTTCTATTAAAACATAGGTTTCACTAATTCAACATTTAAAGCGTACTGATAGGCAAAAAATGATCAATGTTAATGATTTATACGAGCTACCTTCCAAACATTTTTGGACAGCAATAAAAAAAATAAATAACGGATTTAATTAGAATTTTGGAAGGATAAATTTTCAGTTTTTAATCACTTTTTATTATTATATTTTCGGTACCAAAGGATATCCTCGTAAAATTATAATAGCAGTCTGAATCATTAAACAAATCAATTTTGTGTGACAAAGTACGGTCTTATCTTTTTATGGATCGTAATTTCTGTTGTTATTACATAAGTAAAAAAGTGTGAAACTTATTAACAAATCATGTTGACTTGATTCTTTTAACAGTTGTTTATTTTTTTATTAACTCAGGCAACAAATTCTCCGAAAAAATTTTGAAAAACAACTCAACAACAGTGTATGCAGAAGCTGTCTAAAAATGATAAAAGAATTTTAGTGATGAAAGTTCACATAGCCGAAGAAAAAAATAAAACGAAAGCATACAAATGACGAGATAGCTATATTGTTTATTAGCGAAAACAAGATTATGATCTGATCATAGATATAACTTGAATGATAAGAATCCGTGAAAATATTTTTCAAAAATTAGAATTTAAAAAGACCAACAAAGAATAGATTGCCATCTGTTATTCAACCAAACCGTAGAAAAAAAATCAACTAATAAAAAAAAATCAACTAACAAACGTCATTGATGCTCGTGTTTGATTTAGATAAACCACGTCCTTGCAAATATTCAAATACACCCGAATTACAGATGTGGTCATTTACAAGGAAAGAACAAAAATCATTCAACACAAAAAACTTAACAGTGGAAGAGAAGTCAGAAATTATAAAAACACTCCCGATATTCTCGGCAAAACCACATGAAAGCTTCCTGGAATTCATTAATGAATTCGAAGAAAAAATGACAACTTTTAAAGTCAATGATGAAGACAAAACAGTAATACTTAAAAAATGCTTAAAAGGTACAGCATCGACATATTTTGAATCAAAACCTCAAATTTTGAAAACAAAGCCTTCACAAATATGGAGAGAAAACGTGGAATATCTTTTTACCGTCATGGAAATCATAAGAAAACAAGAAGCAGCAAAATTAATGCTGAATACAACCAATCAAGAAGAAGAAGAAGATTTGGAAGAATATGCATTAAAAATCCTAAGATTAACATCAGTAGCATTTCCCAATGATGAAGAACAAAGAAGACATAATGGAATCAAAAATTTCATACGAGGAATAAATTTCCCAATAAAGAAAATCATCCGTCGTCGCCGTTATGAGGATTTAAAAAGTGCATTAGCAGCAGCCGTGGTAGAAAAAGATCGCCAAGACAAAGTTCAAGAATACAAAGAAAAACTTGAAGAACTGAAGATAAAAGAAGATTCATCAGAAGATGAAATGCAACCAACCAAGAATCAAAAAGAACCACATTCAGGAGAAGATAAACAAAAGAAACCAGAACAACAATTTGAACAACCGAAAGAAGTACAACAAAAGCTAAGTCGGAACTGGTGTCAAAGATCCCAGTATTGCTATCCTCGAAGGGACCCAAACGTTTTTTACAATGATGGAAAAAATTGGGAACGCAATGGTCGAAGTCAAAGATATACAAATCAAAAGTATCCCCACCCACAACAAAATCAAAACAATTTTTACATCAACGGACAAAATCTTGGCAGCATTCAACGACAACGATACACATTTCAACGATATAATCCTCAAAAAAATCGAAACAGCTTTTATGACAACGTACAACATCGTTATGAAGAAACAACAAACAACTTCAGAAGGCAGAATAAGACAACAGCAACTCCACAACAGCACTCAGTAAAAACAACGACTGAGCTGTGAGAGGCCACAGCTTTTAAGGCGAAGAAGACGAAGGCAGTTATACATTCCTGCCTTCCATGATCAGCTCCAATGATCCAGAAACAGAAGTCAAACTTATTATAAATAAATTTTTGTAGTTCAAGATTATTGTAGATTTTGTGATAAAAAAATGTGTAAGAATCTTTTTTTTTTTTTAAATTTCTATCTTTTTTTTAATTTTTTGTTATATTCAATTTTTTTGTAACTCCTTTTCTTAAGATTTATAAAGCATATTTTTTGAATAATGTATTTTTTAGATTAAAGTCTTTTTATAAACTAAGTAACCGTTTGTGCTATTGTAAATGAATTTTTGGTAAAATGCTTGTGCTATTTAAAAATGTTTTGTATTGAATTTTTAGAAAAACAGTTATTTCTTATCTTTCTTTCTTTATTTTACTCTTTCATTATATTCTTACAAATATTCTTGTTAAATAACTTTTGTAATAACTCTTTCCTTCTTATGAATTATATTTCCTTTGTTAATCATTTTTATTGTAAAAAGTCAAACAAGTCTCCTGCCATCAAACAACGGAAAATGGACGAGGAAGAAGTTAACGAGGACGTTAACGCTTTAAGGCGAAGAATGTAATGACCATGTCATTATGTTAATAATCCTTTACTCTTATGCAAATGTTTACTTCATGTAATTGCACTATTATGCCTATTCATCTTCAACAAAGAAGATCACTAAATGGTGATCATTGATGTTGTTAGTAAAGTTAATGAAAAGATGCATATCGATTGGTATTTGCCGCTGATCAAGCTTGCCTTGATCAGACGAAGCTGAAACACACATCCAACAATACTTTCACCTAAATCCCGCCTTTGGCATGTTCATCCGCTAGTTCAAGATCACGTACACGCCCTCCGGCAAAGCGGTATATAAACACCAACTTATCCAGCTTAAAGCCTCACTTCTGTTTCACTACTTCACTTCTTCCCTTCACTTCGATGTCCATTCCTGGCAGATGACCTGTGGCTCTTTTTCATCTCTCTCTTTCTCTCCCTCTTCTCTTTCTTAATCTTTAATGTATAAACACCCATGTAAACCTGTATAATAAAGTAATATAATAAAAGGGGTTCCGTTACACTATAGTCATTTCAGACACAGGTTAATGTGGTGGTAACCGTTTTATTTCTTTATTTTAAAATGTAACTAAACTTCAATCTCTCAGAATCTAGGTTTAAAAATTTAATATGGAAAAAAGATCGAGAAAAGTATTCCCTCACTGAACTGTTTTAATAGCGTTCGACACTCAGTGTAAATCCTCAACTATTAATTTTTGTGCAAAATAAATTTCACCAGAATTTTTTAGGCATTTTTACGGGATTTTTTGACAACGTGTGTGGAAAAAGGAATTTTTACGGGACTGAAATGGCTGCGGGAAATTAACACTAGTTCCATGGGTACAATGGAATTCCAGAATTATCTGATTTTATTTTTTACACTTACTTGTTGAGAAGAATTTACTGCCATATTTTTTTTACAATTAAACAAACTTGAAATTCCCTGCCAGTCTCTAAATAAAAATCGATTTAAAAAAACGTAATTTCTGATATGATCTTTTTCCAAAAATTTGTTGTTAACTTGCGAGGCGAGCGCAGAGTGCTAACCACTGCAGTGCAGAAAAAAGCAAAACATTTCTTGGAAACATCCGAGCAACAAACTTTTTGGAAAAGATCAGAGCAGAAACAAATGCATAACATTTCAAGCGGCGCTGGATTGATTAGGCAAAAATAATAAAGATTTCTTTTGTTCTTTGCCTGATCGTCAGGTTCATCCATTCAAAAACAAAATGAAAAAAGTAAAGCGTCCGCCTCCTTTAAAAAACCTAATAAATTAAACTTAATACGAACTATTCGACAATTTTTTTTGTTCAGTGCTAAGAGGCGGTAGAAAAACAAACTTTTTGTCCCGGATTTCCTTGAAACTTGGTGGATAGCATCAGGATAGTTAAAAAACATTTTTGGAAAAAAAAATTTTTGGGTTACGGTAGTTTTGACCGATTTAGCTGATACTGATCACATAAATCGGTGGTTTAATATTTTTCTACCATTTCCCGCCTATAAACGTTTTCGACCACGGGGAATCCAATGGACATATCAGCGAACCCTGAAAAAAATATTTTCGTGCCGAGACACCCCCTCTATTTTAGTTTTTGAGGTACAGAATTCGTGGGAATGGTGTGGGAAGCGATGTTTTTAGTGAAAAATATTGCCTAACATATTGGCTTTCACGATATATAACTCTTAACGTCCAAGTCCGGAGCGATCATAGATTGCCAAGCCAATGCCAAAACGCGCCAAAATCAAAAATTCAAATTTTTTTTTGTTTTTTGTGTTTTTATCATTAATTTTTTATAAAAACAACTTTATTTTTTCATTTTTGGTTGGAAAAACGTGTAAAAATAATAACTTTAATTATTAAAAGATTGTGCATCTATGTTGCTTTATTTTGGATTTTCAAAGAGGTACCATATTTCGAAATCGTTACCATTAAATCTGAAACTCACCCTGGATGCTCCAACAACATAATATTCCACAATGCAAGTCACCGGAAGTCGATACCTTGCCGAATACAAAAGTTATACCGTTGGATTGATGCTGGAGACAGCGCCGTACCCAAGGGGGGGGGGGGGCTACTGGTGCTGAAGCCCCCCCCCCCCCTCGTTATTATTATAATAAAGGTCAACAAAATGCAACACTTCCGCTTTTTATATTTTAACATTTCTCGGATATTACTGTGGTAAAAAATTTTAAAAAACGGCGTCGGCCGCATTTGATATCCCTGCTCTAATTTGTAATTTTCGACCCCAGTAAAAAATTGTCATGTCACCTGCGTAAAGCTAAATATTGCGCCGTTTGATGGACGATTATGTAGGGATTCCGAAAATATATGCCTTGAACCCATAGGGAGCGAAACCTGCGATTGCAAAATTGAAATGTACGCGCCACCAAAATCTCCAGCATCAATCCGACGGTATAACTTTTGTATTCGGCAAGGTATCGACTTCCGGTGACTTGCATTGTGGAATATTATGTTGTTGGAGCATCCAGGGTGAGTTTCAGATTTAATGGTAACGATTTCGAAATATGGTACCTCTTTGAAAATCCAAAATAAAGCAACATAGATGCACAATCTTTTAATAATTAAAGTTATTATTTTTACACGTTTGTCCAACCAAAAATGAAAAAATAAAGTTGTTTTTATAAAAAATTAATGATAAAAACACAAAAAACAAAAAAAAATTTGAATTTTTGATTTTGGCGCGTTTTGGCATTGGCTTGGCAATTTATGATCGCTCCGGACTTGGACGTTAAGAGTTATATATCGTGAAAGCCAATATGTTAGGCAATATTTTTCACTAAAAACATCGCTTCCCACGCCATTCCCACGAATTCTATACCTCAAAAACTAAAATAGAGGGGGTGTCTCGGCACGAAAATATTTTTTTCAGGGTTCGCTGATATGTCCATTGGATTCCCCGTGGTCGAAAACGTTTATAGGCGGGAAATGGTAGAAAAATATTAAACCACCGATTTATGTGATCAGTATCAGCTAAATCGGTCAAAACTACCGTAACCCAAAAATTTTTTTTTCCAAAAATGTTTTTTAACTATCCTGATGCTATCCACCAAGTTTCAAGGAAATCCGGGACAAAAAGTTTGTTTTTCTACCACAGCAGAAAAAATTGTCGAATAGTTCGTATTAACCTATGTTTTATTTTTAAATTTTTTTAATTTCTTTGTGACAAGAAATTTTTTAGGTTATATTTTAAAATGTAACTAAACGTTAAACATTAGATTATCAAGAAAAATTTAAAAAAAGTGCCCGCTCTTGAAGAGATACTTGTTAAGCAAACGTTGTTGGTCTCCCCGGACAAAAGATATGTTATCTTTTAAATTTTTATTTAGATACCGGTGTCGAAAAAATGAAAATAAACTGTTGTAAAAAGTGTTTGGCTAAAGTTATAGTTTCTGATACGGGGAATAACATAAAATAAATAAAACTGGGTAAAAGTTAACAAATTATTAACACAAAGCTTCAGAAAAACTAAATATTCTGATAAAAGTGACTGGGAAAAAGCTTTTATTCTTTCGCTTTTTCTCTCAAAAATGTAAAAAACAAACTGTTATTTTTTTGCTCGCGTTGATTTGCTGGAAAATTGAACTGACCACGAAAAAATCGTCGTGCTAAGAAAAAAATTCTGGGAAAAATGATAGTCACTTTTTTCTGTTGAAAAACTTTTTTAAACAATCGACGCCGGTCTCTATTTTTATTAAACATAAAACAATTGAATATCAATAGATGTCAAAAAAGAGCAAAAAAACTAAAGATATAAAACTGAGACCTGTGTCGATCGTTTAAAACAGTTTGCCAATCACTGGTCGACAAATTTAAAAAAACGGCAAAACGACTTTCTCAGAAAAGTTTTATTCCGTTTGGGACCATATTTGAACTTCATTATTTTTCTGAATCTTAAAAGTCTTTTTCTGAGGATTTGAGCTTAACAATGTTATATTTTTCTTTTATAATAATAATCAGCACAAAATATACTACAAAACTATGTAACGCCAGGTTATAAAATTGTTTACTTGAGATTTAATTGTGAAAAAACGATTTTTATGTATGTCCAAGGTGGGGAAAATTAACAAAATTTCAAAGTCTTTTTCTGAGACTTTCAGAAGTTCTTGTAAAAATATTCTTTTATATTATTAATTAAGAGATCAAGGGCTACAAAACTATGTATTATGGAGTCTTAATAATGGATATATAAGAAAAATAAATATTAAAAATTCACTTAGTCGTGTGAAAATTTGAACATTTTGCCAACAGCTTTTGGCGTTTTAACGCCAAAAGCTTTTAAAAAAAAAGACTCTTTCTTGATCTTGATTTTATCGACCAATGCAATAAAACAAGCGACTAGAGTTTTTCAAGCCTGGGCAAAATACTTTACACACTGTTTGAATGAAGTTCGCGCCAATTTTTTTATATAATATAAGACGCCTAAACGTGCAAAAAAAATGAGAGATCAAAATCAGAATCAGATTTTTCTCTCTCATTTTTTTAGGCGTCTTATATAACAACTTTTTACAATTTTACTTTTAAAAAATGTTTAAACAAAAAGTGCCAAAACCGTCAATATTTTTGACAACTTAATAAAAAAATAAAAGATTTCTGCAAATCACAAATATGAATTATTTTATTAATTTTTTTATGAACTGTTTTAAAACATTGAATTAAAAAAAAGAAGATATATACATAAATAAAATAGAAACAAAAAAACAATTATGATTGTTGAATTATATCAAAATATAAAGCTTGATAGGTTTTTAAAACATCTGTTTCATTAATAATTGTATATCCAGGATTTCGATTATTATAAAAATTCAGAACAAAATTTTGTAATTCATTTTCAGCATTAATATTTGTTCGTGAAAATTCTGCCATTTCATATTCCAATTCCAAAAAGAAAAGACGACGAATTTGAAGAACGGCATTTTTTGCATCTATCGAATCTGGCAATTTACTGATATCAACAAGAGATGGATCAGTTTTATATGGTCGAAGAATTTCAGCCTCAAAACATGCTTCAACAATTTTCTTTTGATCTTTAATTGTTTCTAATAAATCAAAGAGCAAAGAATTATATGATTCAATATTGGTGTGAAAATTTGAATAACTCTGAAAAAATTAAGGATTTATATTTATTGCAAAAATTTGTCCAAAACATTTGAGTTATTTGGGTGAAAGTTTTAGGGAAAGGATTACGGTAGTTCATTTAAATACTTACTTTTGGACATGATTCTTTAAAATCTGCAAATTTAATCGAGTATAATTCATTTCCGGCACATTTGAGTTTTACAATGAAATAATGTTCATTATCAGTTTTGGCGGATAAAAAGCAAAAAACATAATCCACCAAATAATCCTAAAAAGGGAGCATATATATTTTCATTTTAAAAAGCATTCATATTTACCGTTACTGTTCGTTTGGGGTAAATTTTCCATCCTGATAAAGATTGTTTTTGATGTTTTGTATGGTGAACTGTGAAATTTTCCACAAATTTTGCAGCGGTTAAAACATTCATTTTGGAAATCGGATCTGCAATATTAAAATACATTTATGTATTGTGCTATATCTGATAGAAACAACAAAAAGGGAGGTAACCGAAATCAAAACACAATATATATAATCTCGAATGAAACCAAACTACAATTAATTCCAAATTGTAAAAATCTTTTAAATAATAAATTTTGGTATTAAAAAGTAGTTACTTTTGTCAAATATACTTTAAAATTCAATATTTTTTCAGTATTAACTGTTTTACAAAATGAAAGAAACAAATTATTATTTGCTTCCAAAAACGGATAATTGCTTCTATCAAAAAACGAGGAATAACGATTTTTTTTACTTCCTATTTTTTGAAAAAATAACGAAATACTTTTTTTTCTATTTTTCCTGCAGAAAAAAATAGAGCAAAAAAATTGTTTCTTGTTTCAAAAATGTTCGGTAACATTTTGCCTCAAAAATGAGCGCTTTCTTTCTTTCAAATAAAAAATCAAGTAAAAAAGAGAGAGAGAGACAAAGTGAAAAGAAAGAAGCAAATGACGCATTAAAGGTTTTGCCATCTGACAATCGGCGGCTCCAATAAGGAATAAAAAATGTAGTCTTTCCTTTCACTGTGAAAACAATAAATAACATTGACCCAAGGAAGAAAAACTGATATATGTGTATTTTGCTTTCTTAAAAGAATTATTTCTTAAAAGAATAGTGTGAATCAAAAGAATAAAACAGAGATAAAAAAAAGAGGGGGGGGGGGGGAATTGTTCGCAAAACATTGCCACTAAAACCGCAAAGAAAAAAAGAGCACTGGAAAAAATATCAATAAATGAATAAAAGAGGCCTAAATGAAAAGAGATTCTTAGATTCAATAATTTAAAAGATTTTTTTAAAACTTTTTTGATTCATATGTGAATTTCGGAAGCCTTCATTTTTAGTAAAATTTGCAGCGGACTCAGCAAAATAAAAATCAAAGACGGCAAATAAACAAAATATATTTTTATTTCTATCAAAAACGCGATTGTTTTGAAATAAAAAAAGCTGTTGAAAATGTAATAATTAAAGTTACAAAACATAACTAAAGGCAAAATCTACAATTAAAATCAGATAAGGGAAAGGGCGAAAAGGTTAATTTTAAAAATACTCTTAAAAAATCTATTTTAATTTTAATTTAAAAGTTCTTTTTTAATTCCGATACTCCTTTCAAGCAATTTTTTTATATGGTGCTTTTTTTGGGCATTTTGTATTGAATACAAAAATAAAGCTCCAATAAGTGCTGATTTGTCGATACTTCCAATCAGTGTTCATCCAAAATAAGTTGTCAGAAGTGAACCTGCCCGTCTTCTGACAACTATTTCTTTTTGAAAAGTCGGTTGGATACAAAATCCAAATTCTACCGTTTTATTTTCATTTTCATTATTTTAACCCGGTTTTGCCTGATTAGGGATTGTCCAAATCTGACATCCAAACTTTCAGGGGAGGGTGGAATCTAAGAAAATCTGATGCGGCTTTGAATTATGTCATAGCATCTCAAAATACTTAAATCTGAGGGTGTAAGGGTGTACAGATTTCAAAATTTTCGATTTTTTGCTGACATCCGATTCGGACAAGAAAGTGAAACTTGTTTATGGTCAACAGTGCAAACAATTTGATTATAATAAAGCATTCAACATTTCAATTTTAATATTTTTAACTTTTCCAAAAATGATTGTAATTTAAAAAATCGAATATTTAATAAAATACATTTGAAATAATTTTAAGAAAAATATGGTGAAAAAAACACATAAATAAACAAATAATTAAATGAAAGTCTGAAAAATTTTTAAGAAATATTAAAATAATTTTGAAGAACGGAAAAAAATAATGTTAAAATTCATGTCTTAAAGGGAGTTAAGTCCGAGGATAAGCAAAGTTTTTTTCTTACGACCAACCGTCGTTTTCTTTAATAAAAGGAGGGGGTGGGGGGGTTATTAAAAGCTGGCAGTTGAATTAAAAAAAGTAATACATATAATTCAATGCTTTTATCAATTTTTACTGGAATTTTCATGTTTTTATATCAGCAACAATCTATAATTCATTGTTTTCTTATCATCAAATTACAATTTAGAATCATTTTTTCAATAAAACTTTTTTTAATTGCCACCTTTTAAATTCCCCCATAAGAGGGGGGAGGGGATTTATTTCTTGCATGCGGGTCCACATTCTTCATCATTGATAAACGACCGGTTGTGGATGACGAAAGACTTTTGTTTGATACAAATAATTCTTAAAAAACTCAAAATACGACAATTAAATAAACATATTGTTAAAAAACCATACAAAACTTCGCAACTGTTAAAATTAATTAATTAAGATTGTTTAGCCAAATCATCGTAAAACTTAATATAAACTTTTTCAACATCTTCTTTGCTGATAATTGCATATGTTGAATCACGATTATCATAAAAATTCCAAATAAAATCCATAATTCCGAGGTCTATATGTTTTCTCATATATTCTGCCATTTCATATTTGAATTCCAAACAGAAAAGTTGTTTAATTTGAAGAACGGCATTTTTTGCATCAATCGAATCGGGCACTTTACTGATATCAACAAGTGATGGATCATTTTTATATGGTCGAAGAATTTCAGCCTCAAAACATTTTTCAACAATTTTTTTATGCTCTTCGATTTTTTCTAATAAATCAGAGAGCAAAGAATTATATGATTCAATGGTATTGTAAAAATTTGAATAACTCTAAAATTAGATTTGTTTGCTATGGTTTTTGATTTGTTGATATCTGATAAAAACATAACACTCAAACTGGATTGTAAAAGAAAAAAAAACAACTTACTGCTGGGCATAATTTTGAAAAATCAATTGCACGAATTAAAAATAATTCAAATGGATGACTGAAAAAGGCAACCAAAAAACAATGTTCACCGTCAGCGGTTGTTAAAAAAGAATAAACAATTTCAACCAAGAGATCCTAAAAGATGCAATGGAAATTACTGTAGGATATTTGAATGAAAAAAAATATTCAGAAAAAAAAGTGTTTTAAAAATTATTGTATGTTGATTGAAATAAGGTACTTTTCTCGTTTACGCCCCCCTTTAAATTTTCATTCACAAAAGCAACCGCTCACTCTTTTAAAATCGCAAACAAAACTTACAAATTTTATGCAAATTTGTGAATGAAAAATTGAAGGGGGCGAAAACGAGAACAGTGCCTGAAATAATGTTATGTATAAAGGAGGGACTGTTCAGAAGTCACGTGAACAAAAAGAGGGGGTTGATCAAATTGTCATTAATTTTGTCGGAAAAATCCTTTGAAATTTGACCACGGAGAAAGTTCAAAAATCAATAATTTTTGGACAATCCTTATGGTTGATCATTTCCATTTCCCGCGGAATTTCCCGAAATTTTTACAATAAAATTTAAGTTAAATGGTTATTTCAGCTTTTTAAACAATTTAAAAATCCAAAAATGCTTGTAATTTAATTGTATTAATACTGGAAAAGTCGGCCTCAAATTTCTAATTTTTGTAAGTACGAAAATACAATAGATGTATTTTTTCTCTGGTCTTGGAGATTATCCATTCAAATCTGACTTTAGCAAAAAAATGAAAAATTTTAAACCCCCCCCCCCCCCCTCCCCGCACTTTTCCTCAAATGTTTTCCCTTTGATATTTTGCCGCATTTCAGACCCTGCCCCCCTCCCCCCTACACACATAAAATTGCTTACGTCAGCTCTGGAGAGTCCCAAAATAAACAAATAAAATCTTACCACAATTATTTCTTTTTCTGTACATTCCAAGCACCATATTTTCCAAGTTGAAGCGAATGCACCAGTTCTTCGATTTACATAATGAATATCACAAGATTTTGAAAAATCCAGTGGAATTAAAAATCTTTTTCCAAAACATTGATGTACTGAATTTGAGGCATCCGACGATGGATTAGCAGTAGGAGAGGGAATGGAAGCAAAAGTAACATCAACATTGGAATCAGAAATATCTCCGATCTCAGAAACATCAGTTCCGGATAAAGGAATAAAAGTACAATTATTGGAAGAAAGAGGAAAATCATTAGAATCATTAAAGGGAGAAATAATGGGAGAAGATTCTGGAGTTGCTGGGGATAATGTTGAGCAAATTCCACAATTATCGGGGGAAGAAGAAATAGAATCTCCAACATCATTTTTTTCGACCATTGATTGAACAAAACCTTCCAAGCTTTTTAAAGACGGTGAAGCAGAAGAATTATTTTGATCCATACTATTTTGATACACTTACACCACCACCAGACAGGCAGACAGACATACAGTTACGAAACAATTTTATAAATATGAATCAATCGAAGGAAGCAACTCAGCTATTTATTGAAAGAGAAAAGCAATAATAAAATGGAGCAGAAAAAAATAAATAAACTCCGCCTTAAAAAGGTTAAAATTTATTATATAAAAATTTTGTTGATATCGCTTTAACGCTGCTATTTTGCTTTTTCTTTCAAGAAATAAAGACGCTAAAAAATTTGATGAGATTCATTTGCATTTAAATAACACATTTTTTGGGAACGAAAGCTTTTTCCTTCTTTTTTTTCACACCAACGAAGAAGAAAAAAACAGATTCCTCACAAAAAAAATTAATTCAAAATAGAAAAACAAAATTCTAAGAAAAAAAAGTGTATCAAAAATCAAGAGAAAATATTATTTACAGATTGAGAAATTAATCTTTACTCATTTATAAATACGTTTAACAATAGAATTCTGGGTTGGGACGAATAATGCGGTCAAAAAAGTGTATCGCCCGGGCCAGACCTCACTTTCCGGCTATGAAAAAAACGCGAACAAAAGGACACAACAAATTTTTCATCCGTTACTTTTTTAAATATTTCGCAAGTTGGTTTTATTTTTTTTAGCAGCATTAAAAAAACAGAATATAAATCATTTAACTATCATCATCAAGTGGATTCACATAAACTACACCCTGCTGCTGCACATAAATAAAAAAGTTCGAAATTTTAATTATCTTTTGAAACCCGAAAAGATACTCTAACTTTACAGTTAATTCACCATTCAAACCCAAAAAATTTTCATCAAATGCTCGCAAAGAATTTCTTTTTATGATAAATAATATTCAAGCTTTTTTGGAAGAGACGGCTTCCTTTTCGAGACATTATTTAAAAAATTTGCCGTAATCAAAATTTTTAAAATGAGTTTAAAAAGTTTTGAAGTATGGAGAAAATATGGATTTAGTAAAATTTATCTCACAAACCTGCATTTTTATAAAAACCAGCCTTTCTAAAGAAAATCAACATATTTTTTAATAACAGATCAATTTTTTTTCAGGCCCTGAAAAACAAAGATGTTCTGAAGAGAAAGGGGGATTCAATTTTCCTCAGGCCCTCGAGGTTCGTGCTGACGGAAATAAACTTTTTTATGGTGGGGCATCCTCCCGGATGATTCCTCCAGGGCTTTTTTTTATATTTATAAGGGCCAGGGCCGGGCTTTTTTAAATTTTGAGGGCCGGGCCTGAAAATTCGGGCCCTCGTACATCCTTAAATATAGCTATATTTTTTATGTTGTTTTACGCTACAAAAAAGACGGCTCTATTCAATTATAGCTCACTTTTTGAAATATAATGGTCCCCGTATGGACCATTATATTATAGTGGTCCGCGGACCATTATATTTTCGGACCAGTAAATTTACTGGTCCCATTTTATATATCATTTTTTGCGGACCACTATATTTTTTTCATTAAAAATTACACGAAATTTTGCCTAAGCCTAAGCCCGACCAATGCGCCGAAAACAGTTGCGCCGACGACATTTGCACTGATAAAATAAAAATACTGAATTTCACCCATAATATCTTTCTTACTCCACAGAATGATTTCTATGCTCTCCACGATTCCCTAAGGGCGCCCTGCGGGCGCCTCCACAGCACAGTCACAGGTTTGGGACACATTTCGCCAAAACCATGTTTTTCAGTGTTGAACATCAACATTTAACAATGCTTTTGTGTAATTATTACTGATAAATTTAATTATTAATTATATTTGTAATACTTCTTGTTTACAAGAAATATATGGGAAAGGTGCTTAAAGTCACTGTTTGCATTTAAATGCAAAAGCGGAGAAATGCGATTGATTTTTCGTTTTTGCTCAATTTTGAGTGAGACTTTATTTTTTGCATCAGATTTTTTTGTCCGAGTCTTATAATTTTTTAATAGTTAAAGTTTATAAACATCATCCCAAAGATATATGATATCTGGTTTTTTAAAATTATCATCAGTTTGTTGCAGAAAAATCACGTGGTTTATGTGAAATACCGTATTTTTAATATTTTGCATCTTATATTTTATTAATATTTTTTAGGATTGACTCCAAATAACTTTTAATCAACTTCCTATGATCACCTGCATGAATTGTAATCGAAAGAAACATCATACAACTCAAAATACTCGCCACGAAAGCTATCAAACTCATCAACATGTCCAACATTAAAAAATCAACAAAATTCCATAAAACTCATCAAAACTTGCTGTATGAAAGCCTAAAAACACTGGAAAATGTTATTCAAACATATATGTAAGTATTAAAAATAATTAAAGAGCTTATTTCATTATTTTAGAATTTCTTCTACTGATGGGATTATGTATATATACTGTAACTTTCTGCTGTAAGTTTTAACACTTTTTCCATTAATGTTTTATGTTTTATTTGCTGATTATTCATGCTCCAACATTGTTTCAGCTTGCTGATACTATTTGCAGTTTTTAAGTGTATGTTTTGAACACATGAAAATTTCACTATTCTATACAATTTGACCAAATTTGGGTAATCTTGAACATTTTTACATCTTCATCAGAAGGCTGCAAATAGTATCAGCAAGCTGAAACAATGTTGGAGCATGAATAATCAGCAAATAAAACATAAAACATTAATGGAAAAAGTGTTAAAACTTACAGCAGAAAGTTACAGTATATATACATAATCCCATCAGTAGAAGAAATTCTAAAATAATGAAATAAGCTCTTTAATTATTTTTAATACTTACATATATGTTTGAATAACATTTTCCAGTGTTTTTAGGCTTTCATACAGCAAGTTTTGATGAGTTTTATGGAATTTTGTTGATTTTTTAATGTTGGACATGTTGATGAGTTTGATAGCTTTCGTGGCGAGTATTTTGAGTTGTATGATGTTTCTTTCGATTACAATTCATGCAGGTGATCATAGGAAGTTGATTAAAAGTTATTTGGAGTCAATCCTAAAAAATATTAATAAAATATAAGATGCAAAATATTAAAAATACGGTATTTCACATAAACCACGTGATTTTTCTGCAACAAACTGATGATAATTTTAAAAAACCAGATATCATATATCTTTGGGATGATGTTTATAAACTTTAACTATTAAAAAATTATAAGACTCGGACAAAAAAATCTGATGCAAAAAATAAAGTCTCACTCAAAATTGAGCAAAAACGAAAAATCAATCGCATTTCTCTGCTTTTGCATTTAAATGCAAACGGTGACTTTAAGCACCTTTCTCATATATTTCTTGTGAACAAGAAGTATTACAAATATAATTAATAATTAAATTTATCAGTAATAATTACACAAAAGCATTGTTAAATGTTGATGTTCAACACTGAAAAACATGGTTTTGGCGAAATGTGTCCCAAACCTGTGACTGTGCTGCGCGCCTCCTAAGCCTAAGGCTAAGGCTTAGTCCCATCGGCTAGCCTAATGAGGTCGGATCTAGCCTAAAAAGTTTTATCGGAGCACCGTAATTATGATAGATCCAGGTGCAACATCATCATAAATAATTGGAAGAAGAGTAGCACTATCACGACGTGGAACTGGTACTCCGCAGTTTACGCCGCGGACATTTACACCGCGACATTTGCGCCGATAAAACAGCAACTGCCCCTATAAAACTTTTTATGCCAGATCTGACCTCATTAGGCTAGCCCACGGGCCTAAGCCTTAGGCTTAGTAGGCGCCCGAAGGGCGCCCTTAGGGAATCGTGGAGAGTATAGAAATCATTCAGTGGGGTAGGAAGATATTAATGGTAAAATTCAGTAGTTTTATTTTATCGGCGCAAATGTCTTTGGCGCAAATGTCTGGGAGCCGTGGAACTTGTGTCATAAAAAAAACACCACCAAAATATCTTTTATAGGCGAAAAATAATGGTCCGGGACCACTAAGTTTTAATGGTCCGAAATATAATGGTCCCGAAATTGCATTCTGCGGGACCACTATATTATAGTGGTCCGCGGACCACTATATTTTTTGGGGACCATTATATTTCAAAAAGTGAGCTATAATTGAATAGAGCCAAATTTCAGATCATGGACTCATTGGGTGTTCTGTAGAGACGGATTTTGAGTTAAGACGGAGGAATAGTTAGTTTTACAAAAAAAATCAGTAGAATTTGCAAAAAATTTCAGCTTTCAAAGTCAGTTTAATCTCAGATGCGTTGTTTCCCTCTTTCAATACCTTTGTTTTGTTAAAATTTTTATAAAAGTAAAAGTAAAAGTAAAAAATCAAACAAAAACATAAATTAAAGAGTTTCAGAAGTTTGGTACGAAAATTTTGTAAAAGCTTTAATAATAAATTCTTTATCAAGAAGTTCCATTTTTGGGACCAAATATTTCATTTTCAAGCAATTAACCAAGTAATCAAAACATTGTTTTTGAAGTTTCAAAGCATTTACGGCAGCAGCACAGTTTGTAATTTCACAAAGATTTGAGACAGTAATTTTGCCGCTCCAATACGTTTCGAGATTTTCCTAAAAAATTGTTCTTTTAAATGTCAATACCAAGAACTATTACCTGAATATTTGCGATATTATACTTATCTGCAAATTTGAAAAGCAAAAATGATTCATCAAATGAAATATTTTCATCATAAGTTTGATGATAACAAAGTTTCATAGCCATTTTAACAATGTCATATGAAAAATCAGTAATTTCAACTTTATTTACGATTGCTTCTTTCATTGGAGGCTGAAACATTGCAGCAAAAACAGGTGAATGAGCAGCAAGAATGTTTTTATGAACCTAAATATTTCATGTTTTACTAACCGTAAACAACGATTCTAAAAACATACTTTAATTTCTTTTTTATCAACAACAATTGTGAAATCTTCAAAACCATCATTCCATAAATCACCAACTTTTATTGTTGCATTCGATTTTGATTTGAGAAGTTCCATTTCTGTTTCTGATTGAACATTTTCAGTTTTTAAAATTCCTTCAACTTCCAAAGTAAATTTTCCATCAACAATAAATTTTTTGTTTGAATCAAATAATTCATTAACATTACAACAAGAAATTCCCCATCCGATATTTTTAGTAAAAATAAAATCAAATTTATAATTCCAATTTGCAGTTTTAATTGAAATTGTGTATTCAGCTTCAACTTTCTTTTCATTTCCAAGTTCCAATTGCAAAGAAATCCATGTTTTTCCACGACGTTCATCATTACTACCATTAGGATAAATTGCAAGATAATATTTAACACCAGAAGAATTGATACCAATAAATTTATCACTTTTTAAACAACCATCGGTTGAATCTTTCAAAGCTTTTAAACGTTTTTCAGAAATAATCCATTCAAGAGCAAAAGGATATTCAAGCATCTAAAATAAAAATATTAAATGTATTGAATATAAGCAGTTTTTAAAAAATAGTTTAAAAGTTTTACTTACGCGTTTAGATAAAACTCCAGCCATATTTTGAAACAATTTGATAAATTATTAAGAATAAAAAACAAGTCTCTAAAATTTGATGGAGAATTTAAAGTGAATGAATAATTAATTGTTTTTTTAAAACTAAAATTGTGGAATTGCGAAAAGGTCTTCTCTTTTTTAAAAGAGCCAAACTCTTTGATACTTTTTCGTAGAATATTTAAAAAAGTTCGAGAACAAAAAAGAAGTTGTTTTCGTGTTAAAACGCAGAAAATTCAGGCAACAGGTTCTCTTTTTATTTCTACACAGCGCGCGCGATAATGTAAAGGGATAAACTGGTCTCAAAATACTTTATAAAATTCTGATCCTAATAATCACAAACTTATATAATATCATTAAATGAATGAAATTGAGTTGCACGATTATCTTGTCACGCGCGAAATTAGTGATCGACGTCGATCTCCAAATTTAACGCCATCTTTTTGTTAAATATTTTTATTGTTTGTATGTGTCTCAAACCATGTACCACAGATATACAAAAGATATGATATTGCTTCCATAAACCGTTTATAAACGAGTAATAAATTTATAAAAAGGATTTTAGAATTCAAATTATTGTGTTTACGTTTTTTTCATTTTTTGGTTTAAATTTACACAGTTTTGTTTGAAAAAAAAATGTTTGCAACAAATTTTCATTTAACAAAAAGTTCCAATAAATAAAAGTTCTAAGGGTGTGCTTTCGGCATATCTCAAAGTCACTTTACTGGTAGCAACAAAATAAAGAAATGGATGATCTGCAAAAAAATTTGTTCGAACAGGTGGTTGTGATTCATACTCTGCTGTAGGGGTATATCCATCACAGCCTTGTGGATCTATCTGTGACGAAAAAAAAATTTATGTAAGCTTGTGTTCCTTGAAAGATAAAATAATATAATATATATTTCTCCTACCTTAAATGATGCATTATGAAGAATATGATTTATTTTTGCAGAGCCTTGAATGAGTTTTGTAAAATCTGCTGAATCTGTAAATGCAGATTTTATTCCAAGCTTTTGTAATGCTTCTTTTAATGGAAAATTAAATGTTTCATTGAGTTGAGGAATTCGGACAAACATTGATGGATTGACGGATCTGGAAATAAAAAAAGAAATTTAACAGGAGATGAAAGACATCCAAAATGTCCAAAAAGGCCTTTTTCAAACTTTTCAAAGTCTGAAAAAATGCCCAAATCAGAATTTTTTGTCCGAAATCAAAAGAGAAATTTCGATTTTGCAGAGCCCTGATGGACAGTAAGACGGTGTTTTTTCTGTATTCTTTTTATGATAATACCTTTTGGTCCATTCTTTAAAACTTTTATCATTTAATTCTTCAATCAATTTTGACAATGCATTTTTAGCATCTTTTTTTGGCAGCACAATATACAGCCATGCTTTATAACTTTTAAATGGAATTCCAAGAGATTGCCATTCTTCATTTTCAATATAATTCCATTTACAATCTCGTACAACCGTTGCTCCAATCATTGCAATTTCTCTTGGAGGATTCGAGAAAAATGTTTTTGTTTTAGAGGCAAAAAATTCATCTTTCCATGGAGCCGCAAATATTAATTCATTTACAAGAATAATAGACGTTTGCGGATTTATATTTTCCATATTTATTATTTCTTTAATCCTTCCATTTGAAGTTTCAAAAACAAAATTATTGAGTTTCTGTAAAAAATAACATTACCTTTTTGCATCTTTTTTTGGTAAACTGTGAAACTTTAATTTAAATATTTGACTCTTTTTTTTACTGTAAAATAGTAGGGTTGTTCATTTTCCTTTCCCGAGAAACTCCCGGGAAATTTCCTGATTTTTGCGGGAAATGATTTCCATTTCCCAAAAATTTTTATATAGAAACCGAAATTTTTTATGTTTAATTCATTTAAAAATAGAAATTTCAGTTTTTAAAATAGTTTATTAGTCTGAAAATGCTTTAATTTAAAGTTTAATACTGAAAATAAAAGTTTTTTGTGTTTTTGGGCATTAAATTAGTGAATTTGCCAAAATCGAAATTTCGGGAAATGGCGGGCATTCCTGGGCATTTCCCGGGAAATTCCCGCCTTTTTTACGATTTCCTGGGAAATGAACAACCCTAAAAAATACACATTAAAATTTGGAAGCTTACCAAAGCTGCAACACTTGGTTTTTGGAAATTAATTTGTTGAATTACAGGACCAAATTTATCAGCAATTAATTGACAAGGTTGAGGCAATAAATTGTAATTTTTGCTGATAAATAATTGATTGGCAAAAATAACTTTGACATAGTTTTGAAATACACCGAAATCTTTGTTATTTCGATTTACTGCCTCGGAATATTATTCCATTATATCAGTGTCACTTTTCTCATCTGAATTTCTTTTTTCTTCAAAAGAAAATAAAAAATTTTATACTTTAAAAAGACTTAATTAATTATTGCTGTTAGAAATGTCTTACCATTGCTAATAATTCTTTTAATTTGTTTTGCTGTTTCACCTCCTGCAAAAACATGTACAATTGCAAGTCCATTGAGAATGGAGGCTGGAGAAAATATTACACTATTAAATGATGGATTTTTCTCGGTAAGCAAAAACAATTTACGCGCAAAATTCACTTGGTTTTCAAATGTCATGGTAAGTTTTACATTTGCTGCAAAAAATATTGAAATATATTTTGATTAAAGTTTAGTTGTAAAATGGTCATTAGCAATTAAATTTTAACAACTGTAATAAATCAAAAGAAATTTAAAAAATGTCTTGATTAAATTTATTTTCCGACAAAATCAATTTGTAAAAATCGTAGTGTTCAAAAGGGGAAAAAAACTTTATTTCTCCAAAAAACCCGATGTAACAACGCAGGAAAGAATAAGGTAGGCGATAGGAAAGAACACGATTAAGGTAAATCTCAGTTAAAATTAAGGCAACTTAAGGTTTAAACCAGCGCAGCTTAAGTTAAGGTAAAAATCAGGCAGGTTTTTACCTTAATCCTTCCTTAATATTTTTCTTTCGTTCTCTAACCTCAAAGTGAAACGCGCTTTCCAATTTTAACTGCTGTTTGACTTAAGCAACAGAAATCAACATTTTTTTTGGATTTATTTCCCACACATTTGGGTTGTGTGGCGGGGATCGACGGGTCCCTGCTCCGCCATTTGTAATAAAAAAATTTTGTATAGTTTTTGACTTATGGAAGTCAGCTTTTGGGCTGACTTCCATAATATTCAAAATTTTTTTTAAAACTTGAATATTTAAATTTTGGCTTATTGCTAGGCATGGCGCGGGACCACTTTTTCCCAGTCCCGTCCCGCCCGGTCCCGTCCTTTAGAGATAAGTCCCGCCCGGACCCGGGACGGGACGGGATCGGGATGGGACCGGGATTTTCTCATATTTTTCAATAAATAAAAAGGTACATATAATTTTTATCCAGCAGAATTAGGCATTTTTAAAACTTCCAAAAATTGTATTTTTAAAGAGAATTTAGTTTTTTAGTAGCATACAATTTAATGTTAGCTTTCTTTATTTGAAGTTTTGTTTCTAAATTTTTTTTACAGTACCTTATTAAAAAACAGGTTTCTGAAAGTGAATGAATGCAGTTAAAGAAATTTCCATTTTACAACGATTTTATAAAAATTAATACTAAAAATATAATTAAATAAATCCCGGGACCAAAATTTTAGTCCCGATCCCGTCCCCCTCGAATTCAGTCCCGCCCCGTCCCGGGACGGGACCAAGCGGGACCGGGACCAAACCGGACTTGCTGTCCCGGCGCCATGCCTACTTATTGCTGACTTATAATCAGTAACTGATAATTTAAAAGAACTAAAATTTAAAAAAAATCCTTTTATTTGCGGCCGTTTGATTAAAAAAATTCAGGAAAGAATAAGGTAGCGTCAGGAAGGAATGAGGCAATTTAAGGTAAAAACCTGGCAGGTTAAAGCGCGCCTTAATTGGTTCAGTTCGTTCCTGACTTTTACCTTAGCTTTACCTTGTTCTTTCCTACGTTGTTACATCGGGAATGCAGGAAAAAAACGCAGCAAGGAATGTGCAAAAATTCGACAATACTCAAAAGATTTTTTTCATTCATTTTCAAAGGTTGAAAAACAAACAAAACGACATTGAAGCAAGCACTGTCACTGCATCATCAAAGTCTCATAAACAGACAAACATTTTCAAGCTTTTATCCGTTACTTTGTTACGTACAAATTTATACATAAATGCTTCACAAAAATAATATAAAAACACCGATAACTCAACCTTCGTGTTCCCTCTTTCGTTAAACAAAAATGAAAAATGCGTAACAGCAAAAAAAAGAAGTAAATTCAGATTTTGATTTTGTTCTCCATGTCTAAATCAGAAACCCACATAATTTTAATTATTCCAGCAGAAAAAAACTCAAAAAGCTGCAAATCAAAACGATAAAATTGATATTATTTTTTTCAACTGATCGAACAAATCTCTTGTTCTAATTCCGATCTATTCCATCGATTCTTTTCGACTCCACTGTGCAAAATAGGAATCGACAAAAGACTGAATATTACCGTCAGATCCCCTAAAATCTGAAAAATGAAAACAATAATTGCAGGGAAAAAACAAAGTAGCAGATTTTAATTTAATTTATTTCACTTCAGAAAAAGGCTGAATGAGCAAAGAAAACAAAGAATAAAAAATAAAAACAAAACAAAAGTAAAATCAATGTTAAACAATTAAAAGGAAGAAAAATAAAATTTTCGGATAACTAAAAGTAGAGACCTGCGCACGGTGCGCTGAACTGTGTCAGTGAGAGAACACATTGCTGTCGATTTGTTCCATGTTAAATTTTAAAACCCAAATTTCGAGCGATTGAAGCAGTTTAAACGTTTTCTGCTTTTATTTTAAAAAAGCTAAACAGCCCCATTGTTTATTCTCCAGTTTTATTCTCAATTTGGCTCGGAAAATACATTTTTCTCTCCTTTTTTTAATATTTTAATCAATAAAAACAATAACTCAAACTTCTTAGAAGTTTTAAAAAAATTTTTTGACAGTTTCTTTTATGAATTTTAATTCAGAAAATGCTGATTTCCAATTATGACCTGCTTCACAACTTAATGAAACAAAATCTTCGAGGGAGCAAATTTCAACACCTCCATTGGAGCCAGGTTTGTTTGTTATGAACTACCTTAGTAGTTGATAACAAACCTATAATAAAGTATGTCCCAAAAATATTGAGACACCCTAGAAACTGCTGACTGAGCAAGTTTTCGGGGATTTGTTCTAAAAACCGTTGATTCCATCAGAATCAGCACCTTCAAAAACCTGTATATCCGTGGAGATAGTGAATTTTCGATTAGAGAATTTAGAAAATTCAAATTTTGCACTGTCCCAAAAGTATAGAGCCATGAATGGTTTCAACTATGTGGGATGTATTAACTCAAATATCATCTCGTACGGTTCCCTTGTGAGTTGCAAGTAAAATGCTATCAAAGATAGATTCTTGATTCGGATTCTGAAGCACTTTCGTGTTAAGAGTTGCAATCAACTTTTTTTTGTTTGTTGTCGAGTGGAATACCTGAAGGATGGACATGAGGGCCTGGCGGGCCCTGACACCGTCGCCCGCACAATGAAAAAGAATGTAAAGCGTGCGTAACACCTTCAATACCTTTAAGGCAGTGGAAAAGAGTTTTTTTTTGTTCTAAATTAACCAAAAAATTATTTGGGAAAACTCGCATCTAGATTAGGCATGGCGCGGGACCACTTTTTCCCCGTCCCGTCCCGCCCGGTCCCGTCCCTTAAAGATAAGTCCCGCCCGGTCCCGGGACCGGGATTTTCTCATATTTTTCAATAAATAAAAAATTACATATAATTTTTATGCAGCAGAATTAGGCATTTTTAAAACTTCAAAAAATGAAAACGGTGTATTTTTGAAAAAAATTTAGTTTTTTTAGTAGCATACAATTTAATGTTAGCTTTTTTTATTTGGAGTTTTGTTTCCAAATTTTTTTTACAGTACCTTATTAAAAAACAGATTTCTGAAAGTGAATGAATGCAGTTTAAAAAATTTCCATTTTACAACGATTTTATAAAAATTAATACTAAAAATATAATTAAATAAATCCCGGGACTAAAATTTTAGTCCCGATCCCGTCCCGTCCCCCTCGAATTCAGTCCCGTCCCGTCCCGGGACGGGACGGGACTAAGCGGGACCGGGACTAAACGGGACTTGCTGTCCCGGCGCCATGCCTAATCTAGATGCAATTTTTTCACTCTTTCAACAAGTTTTTTTTGGAAAATTTTTTATATAAAGATAAATGTAAAAATGAAAAAATCAAACAAAAACATAAATTAAAGACTTTGAGAAGTAACAGCTTTGATAATAAATTGTTTATCAAGAAGTTCCATTTTTGGGACCGAATATTTCATTTTCAAGCAATGAACCAAGTAATCAAAACATTGTTTTTCAAGTACCAAAGCATTTACGGCAGCAGCACAATTTGCAATTTCACAGAGATTTGCTACAGTAATTCTGTCACCCAAATAATTTTCAAGATTTTTCTAAAAAAAGTATTCTTTTAAATTTCAATAGAAAAAAGCCATTACCTGAATATTTGCGATATTATATTTATCTGCAAATTTGAGAAGCAAAAATGATTCATCAATTGAAATATTTTCATCATAAGTTTGATGATAACAAAGTTTCACAGCTTTTTCAACAATGTCAAAAGAGAAATCAGTAATTTCAACTTTATTTTCGATTGCTTCTTTCATTTGAGGGTTAAACATTGCAGCAAAAACAGGTGAATGAGCAGCAAGAACAATTTTATGAACCTAAATATTTCATTTATTAATAACCGTAAACAACAATTTTAAAAACATACTTTAATTTCTTTTTTATCAACAACAATTGTGAAATCTTCAAAACCCATATTCCATAAATCACCAAAATTTTTTGATGGATTCCATTTTGATTTGAGAGGTTTCATTTCTGTTTTTGATTGAACATTTTCAATTTTAAAAACTCCTTCAACTTTAACAGTAAATTTTCCATCAACAATAAATTTCTCGTTTGGATCAAATAATTCATTAACATCACAACAAGATTTACCCCATCCAATATTTTCATTAAAAATACAATCACATTTACGACTCCAATTTGCAGTTTTAATTGAAAATGTGCATTCAGCTTCAATTTTCTTTTCATTTCCAAGTTCCAAATGTAAAAAAATCAAAGTTTTTCCACGACGTTCATTACGATCTCCATTGGGATAAATATGAAGATAATGTTTAACACCAGAAGCATAGATAGCAGTAAATTCATCAGTTGCTAAATATTCATTTTTGGTTGAATCTTTTAATGCTTTTAAACGATCTTCAGAAACAGTATATTCAAGAACAAACGGATATTTAGTCATCTAAATAAGAAATAATAAAAACGTTTTTATAAAATCGTTTAAAACTTACGTGATTAGATAAAACTCCAGCCATATTTTGACACAATTTGATAAATTATTATAATTTATAAATTTTATAAAGAATTAAGACGCAGTCTATGAGAAAATCAAAATATCTCAAAGGAGGGCGGCACAGCCCAAAATTTGTTTTTCCTGAAACTTTGCTATAAAGTAAAGTGACCCCGGAGAAACCGATTCCACAGAGTAAAAAAGTTTAAAAAAATTTCATACTGTAGTTACAGTAATTTTTATGTAAATTTTACCAAAATTTAAAGTTAATCGCAAATTAAAGTTGTTTATTTTTTTCGCCTAATTCGGAGGGGTAATAGGTTTTCGAGGTCGGGGAATCCGAATAACTACTTTTTGGAAGTTCAAAATATCATGATCACTGATTTTTTGTTATCACCTATCATATCACAATGATAAAAAATCGCGAGAAAAAAAGATAGGGCTGAAATAACTTCATTTTCTAAAAATTTGGACCTTTTTTTATAATAAAAATAAAATACCTAAAAGAAACGTTCGCCTTTTATTGGTTTTTAAAATTATTGAAAGTTTGAGGTACAAAAAAATGTCTCTTTGAACAGGAATAAAAGGTGTAAATTTTTTTTTTAAAAAAACGGCCTTTATTTTCGGATTCCCCATCGTCGAAACCATATACACGCCAAAAATTAGCTTAATCAGAGATAAAAATAATTTTGGTGTCGCCCACCGGGATCGAACCCGTACCATAATGTGTCTAAGGCTGACTCCAAAAGTATAACACATGTATAGATGCATGGTACAGGTTCGATCCCGGTGGGCGACATCAAAATTTTTTTTATCTCCAATTAAACTAATTTTTGGCGTGTATATGGTTTCGACGATGGGGAATCCGAAAATAAAGGCCGTTTTTTTTTTAAAAAAATTTTACACCTTTTATTCCTGTTTAAAGAGACATTTTTTTGTATCTCAAACTTTCAATAATTTTAAAAACCAATAAAAGGCGAACGTTTCTTTTAGGTATTTTATTTTTATTATAAAAAAAGGTCCAAATTTTTAGAAAATGAAGTTATTTCAGCCCTATCTTTTTTTCTCGCGATTTTTTATCATTGTGATATGATAGGTGATAACAAAAAATCAGTGATCATTATATTTTGAACTTCCAAAAAGTAGATATCCGGATTCCCCGACCTCGAAAACCTATTACCCCTCCGAATTAGGCAAAAAAAATAAACAACTTTAATTTGCGATTAACTTTAAATTTTGGTAAAATTTACATAAAAATTACTGTAACTACAGTATGGAATTTTTTTAAACTTTTTTACTCCGTGGAATCGGTTTCTCCGGGGTCACTTTACTTTATAGCAAAGTTTCAGGAAAAACAAATTTTGGGCTGTGCCGCGGGTTTTTGATTTTCTCACAGACTGTGTCTTAAAGAACAATTCTCTAAAATTTGATGAATAATTTATTTAATTGTTTTTAAAAAATAAAATATTGGATTTTTCGCGCGATTGTTAAATTGCGAAAATGTCTACTCTTTTTTTAAAGGAGACAAACTCTTTGATACTTTTTCGTAGAATATCAAAAAAGTTCGAGAACAAAAAAGAAGTTGTTTTCGTGTTAAAACGCAGAAAATTCAGGCAACAGGTTCTCTTTTTATTTCTACACAGCGCGACGCTTTCCCTTTCTTTGGTAGCTTCACAATCTCTCTGCTAAATAATTTCACTCAAAATTTTCTCTACCGAAACAACTTTCATTATAGTTTTTTTGAATTTAGTACATTATAAACACTTTTCGAATATTCATCGGTTGAATTCTTTAAAGCTTTTAAACGTCCTTCAGAACAACAAACAAAAAAAGTTTATTGCAATATTATTTTTAAATCATTGAGAAAATGATTTAAAAATAATATTGTTGGCCATAGTTATGTCAACACAAAGAATACCATCGGACCTTTGGGCTGCTTCGGCGTTAAATGCGGGATCGAATATGAAAAATTATGAAACATTCTGTTATCAATATTTCGATGCTTTTTTTTCATCAGAATTGCGTCAATTCTGAATATTTTACACAAAAAAAAGAATTCCTGCTTTCATTTGCAGAATCTGCTTTTCAAAAAAGAAAAGAAAAAGCGCATTGCTGCTTTTAAAAGTAAACTCTGCACAGACTTTGCACAATTCCTGCATGATGCATGTTTTTTTCCTGCTTTTTTTCTGCGCATTTCCTTTAAGGGTCAAAGGTTGAATATTTGAGAGAACAAAAATTACTGTAATAAAATATACCCTCAGAGAAAAAGAAAAATGTAATATTTTTGATTGATTTTTTTGCTGCAGTTTTTTTTCAATATAAAAATTGCCCATTGCTGCTGCGATTGACCCTTTTTGGGTTTTTGGCATTTTTTAAAGATTTAAACTGATTTAAAGTCTCAAATTTGTGTTTCTTTATTTAAATTTATTATGGAAAAACTAATGTTTAAAAAAGATTTAAGGCAAACACTTTTTTAGATTTTAAAATTTGACCATTTTACAAATATGCCCTCCTTTTATCATCGACAAGACTTTTCATTCCCAAATTCTGTTATTTATCAAATAATCAAAAATCCATCAAGTCCAAAAGTTTATCAAAAATTGATAAAAACTTGCAAATATTTTTTTGCCAAAAATTCAATTTTAATTATTCATTGTTTGTATTTTGATGAAAATGGTTGGCAAAATTGTTATGATTGTTTTAGCGGCAAAAAGGATCGTAATTTTAAAAGCTTTGATTTAATTAAAGAAAGTTTTGCTAAAATTTGGATAACTGATAAACTTGTAATTTTCCCGGATACTTTGGATAAAACAAATATTGCATCAGATTTTGGTCAACGACTTTATCAAAGTAAAAATGTACAATCTTTTAATACCGTACTCCTTAAAAACCAAATTATTGCTTTTGATAACGAACTTTTTAATTATTCACTTTTCAAAAATGTTCATCTTCAAAATATTTCTGTTAAATGCAAAAATGGCACTGAAGTTTCAATGGACATGATTTTTAGCGTTTTTACTAATGCCAAAATATTTGCATTGTAAGTTTTTTGGTGTTAAAAGTTAATTATCAAATTAAAGGAAACACTTTTTATATTTTAGTGATCCCAATACTACCATCGCATATAACTCAGAAACGGTTGAACACCTTTTAAAAATTCCACATTTAAAAAATGTGACTCAAATTTATATCCAAAATTTATCAGAATCTTTTGATATCAATAAATTTTACGAGTTTTTAAAGGTTTGTTTTTATTAAAAAGCTTTTAAACAAATTTTTTATTATTTACAATTATATTTGAATGTGAGGGTACTGGAAATTTGGTGAACTTGTTTTTTGAGTTTTTTTTTATTTTTATGGCAAAATGTGATTCTTCTGCCAAAAACATATCTTTAAAAAAACAACCCCTGAAAAAATTAGGTCATTAAATTTTCCATCCCCCAAAAATAGTATGGCGTCTAGGGTTGTTCATTCCCCTTCCCCGGGGAATCCCCAGGAGATTCCCCGGGTAATTCCCCGGGGGATTCCCCGATTTTGCCGGGGAATGTCATCAAATTCCCCGCTAAAAGCAAACGTTCAAAAGCGAATAAATAATATTTTTCGTTTTTTTTTTATAATTTGTAATTTTACATTTATTTTTTCGTTTCAACAATAGCCATGAGCTTGTTTCTCATAGTATCGAGAAAGAAGGTTTTTCTTCAAGGGTAAAAATGGTAAAAGAAATCTCCACGTTTTTCGACTTGGGAATGTTAATAAGCAAATAAATAACTTCGTTTTGTTTTTTTTAATAATGATTTCTGCAAAATTGTTGTATCTGCTTTAACAAAACCTTTAAAAAATTTTAAAGCGTATATAAGAGCCATTTTTTACAGAAAAATGTAACAAAAAAAAGCCGAAACACAAATTGGGATCCCCCAGGTAATCCCCGGGGATTCCCCGGGGAATCCCCCAATTTTTCCGATTCCCCGGGGAATTGACAACCCTAATGGCGTCTCTTTTATCTGAAATTACTTTTTAAAACACTTATTTTTACAGAAAAATAGAAACATTAGTGCCATCCTTTTTTTCAATGATACTATTTCTGATCAATATCGTAATCGTTTAAAAGAAATTGTTAATGAACTTTTTTCAATTTCTGCTGATAATTCTGATAAATATATTCCTTTTGCCATGGCATTTCCTGCACATGAAAACGAGAAAGTTCTTTCTTTGTACGATAATCTTATTAAATGGTACAAAGATTAATCATTGTTAAACATGCTTTTTGATAAATATAAGGCGCCGCCAAAAAGATCTTCCAACAAAAAAGACGAAAAAATTAAAACTGGAAAAAAAGTTAAACAAAAATGTAATAAGTAGATCTTTTTTAAGTTCTGCTATTTAGATAACAAACTTTCAAAAAAAAGAAAAAAGAAATCGTTTTCAATTTCTTTAGCAAAAAATAAAAATTATTACTTAAAAAAAAGTTGAAAAATAATATTTAACAATTTTAAACTTTTTTGTATTTTTAGGAATTTTGTTAAGTTTTTTTAAACATTTTTCTTGCTAGAGTTGTATTTAGTTTTTTTTAAAACATTTTTCTTGCTAGATTTTTGTTAAGTGTTTTATCCGGATATGCAAAAATCTGTGAGGATTCGAACTTTCGCCTCAGGGTTTCGAATCTTAATGCGCAAACCGCTGAGCCATTTGAACTTTAAAAATTTGTGTTCATTTTTTGCTTTTATTGAAAAAGATAAAAAAAATATTTTTAAAATATTTGTGACAAAACGCCAAGAAATTTCAAAAGAAATCTTTTTCAATAAAAGCAAAAAATGAACACGAATTTTTAACGTTCAAATGGCTCAGCGGTTTGCACATTAAGATTCGAAACCCTGAGGCGAAAGTTCGAATCCTCACAGATTTTTGCATATCCGGATAAAACACTTAACAAAAATCTAGCAAGAAAAATGTTTTAAAAAAAAACTAAATACAACTCTAGCAAGAAAAATGTTTAAAAAAACTTAACAAAATTCAAAAAAGTTTAAAATTGTTAAATATTATTTTTCAACTTTTTTTAAGTAGTAATTTTTATTTTTTGCTAAAGAAATTTATTTCGGTTCATTAAACTGTCATTTTTTTAAATATTGTTGATACTCGTCATTTATTTCATGTTTTTCATCACTTTGTTAAAAAAGGACTTTAAAAAATGCCATTTGAAAAAAATTGTTAGTTCAACTTTAAGAGATTTAAATTTACGTTTTTTCAAAATTTTGCTGTAAGATCTTTTTGGCGGCGCCTTATATATCTACGTATAATATTTGCGGGGGAGGAGGGATTGGGTTTTAGGGGAACTATGCCTGTACATTGAAAATAATGCCGTTCATACATATCGGATTGTAATATTTTTAACAAATTTTATGGATGGCAAAAGTACCTGAAATCAGTGCTCGCAGGAAATGGACAGTTGGTGTCCATTGGAATGGACACCATATCCATTCAAATGGAAAATTTTTTTTTGCATTTTTTTTATCAATTATCATTAAAAAAGCTATAAAAACAATTGTGGTAACATTTTTTTGTATTTAAAGTCATTTTAAAGTTTGTCCAGTCGAATGGATATGGTGTCCATTGGAATGGACATAGTGTCCATTCCAATGGACATGCGTCCATTCCAATGGACACTATGTCCATTCGACTGGACATAGTATCCATTCCAATGGAAAATTGCTAATTATCGTTTTAAACATTTTTTATAAGCTGAAAAAACATAAAAAGCTCAAAAGTGTTTGAATAAGGGTCAAAAAAGGCGAACAAAACATACGCAAATTTTTGCAAATTTATATGTAGTAAAATTATATTAATTGTTCTTTTTGGCGATGAAAACGAGTTTTTAACGTTTTAAATATCAAAAAAACACAAACTAATAATTATTTATACATTTTAATGTTCGAAGAACGAAGAAATGACAAAATTTTCAAAAAAAATTTTTGCTTATGTGAAAAAAAAAACTATAAAAACCGAAACTCAAGCAAAATAAGTGAAAAATAATTATTTATATCAAGTAATATGAATAAAAATGTTAAAAACGATAATTATCAATTTTCCATTCGAATGGATACTATGTCCAGTCGAATGGACATAGTGTCCATTGGAATGGACGCATGTCCATTGGAATGGACACTATGTCCATTCCAATGGACACCATATCCATTCGACTGGACAAACTTTAAAATGACTTTAAATACAAAAAAATGTTACCACAATTGTTTTTAGAGCTTTTTTAATGATAATTGATAAAAAAAATGCAAAAAAAAATTTTCCATTTGAATGGATATGGTGTCCATTCCAATGGACACCAACTGTCCATTTCCTGCGAGCACTGCCTGAAATTGAATTGTTAAATTTTTAAATGTAATAAAACTTTTTTTTAAATTTTCTTTTATTGGGGACAGGGTAATTTGCGGGAGCGAATGCGTGATGGAGGGAAGGTATTTTTAGGGAGGGAGGGTAATTTGCGGGAGGGGAAATTTTTTCCCGCGTACAAAATGTCATATGGTGTTTCATACATTCAAACAGTTCAAAAAACATTTAAAAATGGTTTCGGATGTTGCAACTTGCAAGGTTGTATTTTTTTTTTGAAAAAAATTCAAATAAAATACATGCATTAATTTTTTGAATTCTTTGATGAAGCTCTAAATTTTGGTTTTTTGACTCAAAAAACTTGATTCGTTCTAATCACAAAGTTCAAAATTCAGTTATAAACCTGTTCTAGCAAATTTTCTTTATCCCTGTATCGTCTGCACAAAATCGGCTATGTTTTGCTAAAAAATAATGTTTTTTGTTGTTACAAAGTTTTCTCGGGTTATTTATATAGTTTTTATCATTTATCAAGCTTATAAAAAAATATATTATATGCCGTTGAAAAATTTTTTTTTCGGTTTTTGATTTTTTGATGCTGGAAATTGCAAGGAAAAAAACGCACAAATTTGTTTTATACTTTTTTTTCAATCAAAAATTTGTTTAAATTTTAAGTTTAAAACTGATTTTTAATTAACAAACAAAATTTGCAAAAAAAAAATTTTTCCTTTTTTGAAGCGTTCTGTATTGTTTGGGGTTTTTTAGTTCCAATAAACAGAATCAACCAAATATAGAAAAATTGGAATGAATTTTGAAGTGTAGAGAAAATGTAATTTTTCTTGGAGGTGAAGAAAAAGTTTTTCGAAGAAAACGATAACGGAACCGTAAAGAAAATAAGGGTTATAATAAGCACAAAAATAAAAAGAATGAAAATATAAATAAAAAAATGCAACATTTGTGTCGAAAAAAGAATAAAAAATTCATTGTTGTAAAAAAAGATTTGAACAGCAAAGGAAATTTCAAATTTCGCGCGCTTTTGCCTGAAAAACCCTGGTGAATGTTGTTATTCATGCTCGTTGGGTCCCTTTAATGTAGAGACCGGCGTCGAAAAAATAAAAATAAACTTTTGTAAAAAGTGTTTGGCTAAAGTTATAGTTTCTGATACGGGGAATAACATAAAATAAATAAAAATGGGTAAAAGTTAACAAATTCTCAATAACTACAATATTATATTAAAAGATCACTCAACTGACTCAATTCGCCTCAAACTCACCACCAACAAAAATACAGTAATCCTTTTATCTTTGTTATTATTATTATCCTTGTTACTTTCCTCTCTTTTGTATGTATACCTTCACTATTTTTCCTCTCCACTCTTATATTGTTATTTTTTCTTTATGTGTACATTTCCACCATTTTTTCTTACTGTAATTTTTATTGTATTTTACTTTATTTGTACTTGTATATTTCCACCATTTTTTACTGTACTTTTTATTGTATTTTACTTTATTTGTACTTATATATTTCCACCATTTTTCTTACTGTACTTTTTATTGTACTTTACTTTATTTGTACTTTTTCACGCTACGTATGGGAGCGATCGAATAAATAAAAAAAAAATAAAAAAAATAATTGTTAAAAAACAGCTTCAGAAAAATTAAATATTCAGAAAAAAGTGACCATGAAAAAGCTTGTTATTTTTATTTTTGGCAAAGTGGTCTCTCTCTTGTCTTTCGCTTTTTCTCTCAAAAATAGGGACCGGCAAGTCAAAAAAAAATGTTCGAAAAAATTAATTTTTTTGGTAAACTATAGTACTTTCCGGCCTAACTAAGAATAAAATAAAAACAAAAAATTAAAAAAATTAATTCGAAGTGGTGAAAATGGCATCTGAAAATTGAAGAAAGCAAAAAATTTTCGTCGAAAAAAAAAGAAAAGAGAACACTTTTTTCCTTTCCTTTTTTTGCAAATGTCGAACAGCGATGAAAGACACATTGCCAAAACAATGCATTTTTATTTTTTTCGTTCGATTTTTTAATGTTTTTGATCAAAATTTTAAGTGCCAAATTTTTGTGTGCATACATGTGCATTGGAAATAAATATCATTGGATTCAGAATTAAATTCTCTATCGAACTATATAAAATTCAGATTTATACCTCGATATACTTTTTTTTTGTAGTTAAACCGATACAGTAATCTGGCATTTTCGGCACTTTGTCCTCGACAAAAAAATTTAAACGTTGCATATTCGGAATCAGCGTAAAAAATAACATCTAATAGGTCTGATAATTAAGCTGTTAATGAAAATTTAATTTTTCATACTGTAACGAAAAAAGTGTGAATGAAAGGAAAGGAAAAAGTGTTCCCTGCCGGTTCCTACTCAAAAAATGTAAAAAACAAACTGTTATTTTTTTGTTCGCGTTGATTTGATGGAAAAACGAACCGACCACGAAAAAATGGTCGTAAGAAAAAAATTCTGGGAAAAAGGATAGTCACTTTTTTTTGCTGAAAAACTTTTTTGAACGATCGACGCCGGTCTCTACTTTAATGGCAAATGTCTTTTTTGTGCACAAAATGGATTAAGGTCAAGTCAAAGTTCAACTTTTTGTTGTCAGGATCACGGTGCGCTGAACTGTCCAGTGAGGAAGTGTTCCCCAAAAAATTTTTCCATACTAAAATCTTGAAACCTAAATTCTGAGACAATGAATCCATCTAAACGTTTTCTGTAAAGGGGAAACATAAACTCATTACATTGTTAAAACGTCAATGCACGTAAAAGTTAAAAAGTGGACTGAATCCGTTGGATTCAGAATCCGTTGGATTCAGAATCCGTGAAAAAAATGTTCTTCAAATTCTACAAAATTACTATCATTTGATTCGTCTAGATGAGTAGATTACATTAAATGTAAAAATAGTTGCTTTTAATGATTCTGAATAAAGATTCAAAGTTTAAAAAAAAATTTTTTTTACTTTTTCTTTTTGGATTTTACGGCTTCTGAATCCTTTCCAGTAATAATGTTTACATTTAATGTAAAATTATGTCCACCAGAAGTAGAGGGTCAAAAGAAAAATTTATCCAGCCAGCAGCCAAGAGTTCTATCAGGTCAAATTTGTGTTAATTTTATATTAAGTTTCATCATGCGTTAGGGCATGTAAATAAATAAATAAATAAAATAAATAAATAAATAATCTACTCATCCAGATGAATCAAATGATAGTAATTTTGTAGAATTTGAAGAACATTTTTTCACGGATTCAGAATCCACTTTTTAACTTTTCCCTGCATTGACGTTTTAAAAATGAGGTAAGTTTATGTTTCCCCTTTACAGAAATCGTTTAAATGGATTCATTGTCTCAGAATTTAGATTTTGTATTGAAAAAATGTCAAGAAAAGTGTTCTCCCAAATTTTCTCACTGGACACTTTTCTTAGCGTTCGACGCACCGTGATCATTTGTCTGTCAAAATTACAAAATCAGTAACAAAATTTTATGAAAAAATTGAGTTTAAGCGAGTTAGCCGAAAAACCGAATAACTTCGATTTTCGGTTCGGTAAACCGAAATACCGCCAGCACTAGTTCATAGACCTATAATTAGACTTCAGTAAATATTTTTTCAATAAATAAAACGGAAGCAAAAAAAAAAAAAAAAAAAAAAAGATAGGATGGATTCTGCTTTTATATTTATTTTTTAAGTTTTTCTGCTTCTATAACTAAAATCAGCGCAAAAAACTGAGTCGGATAACAGCGAGTTTTTTCAAAAATTATGCCTGCAAAGAAAAATCAACATTGCATATGAAATTTGTAGGGGCAGTTTTTGCTTTTTTTTTTTTTTTTTTTCTTAAAACAAAATAATATATATGTTTCTTTATTTTTATCCGGTAAAAAATAAAGAAACATATATATTATTTTGTTTCTCCGAATTTTCTTATAAATTAATAAAAACTGGGCAAAAAAGTTTGTCAAAAAGAAAAAAAGCAAAAACTGCCCCGACAAATTTCATATGCAATGTTGATTTTTCTTTGCAGACATAATTTTTGAAAAAACTCGCTGTTATCCGACTCAGTTTTTTGCGCTGATTTTAGTTATAGAAGCAGAAAAACTTCAAAAATTAATATAAAAGCCGAATCCATCGGCAAAGTTCAAAAAAATTTACCCGACAAATAGTCTTGCAACGAAAATTTACAATTTTTTTAAATGCACGTTAGACACGGGCGTGGCCTTTTTTCGGGATTTTTTTTTGAGGATCAGTTTTTTTGGGATTTTTTTTTGAGGATTTATTTTTTGGGGATCTATTTTTTGGGGATTTTTATTAGGGAATCTATTTTTTGAGGATCAGCTTTTTTGGGACTTTTCTTTGGGGATTATTTTTTAGGGATTTTATTTTGAGGATCCGTTTTTTTGGGATTTTTTTTTCGGGATTTATTTTGGTGCTAGGACAAAAAGAAAAAAGACAAAAAAAAAACGGATAAAAAAATAAAAAATAAAAAAACGGACAAAAAAAAAATCGGACCAAAAAAAAAGCGGACAATAAAAAAACGGATAAAAAAAAAGCGGATAAAAAAAATTGATTTCTTAAGATCACGTTGTTGTTCTTCAGATTCATGATTAAGATTCAGAAATGTTGATAATAAATGTTTGCTCGATTTATTCCATGAATTTAAACTTTTTTTTGCTTGTAAACTATTCAAATCCGTAAAATCTGGCAATTTTGTTGCTGCTTCAGTCCCTTTTTTTTACGGATAATTAATTTATAAACATAAACAGCGCATATAAATTAATCTTTTTTAAACCATTTTAATTATCCCCCAAAAAAACCTCTTAATTATATGAATTTTATATACAAAAGGGCCTCCCAGACATTTGCGCTGATAAAATAAAACAACTGTATTTCACCCATAATATCTTCCTTAATCCACAGAATGATTTCTATACTCTCCACCATTCCCTAAGGGCGCCCTACGGGCGCCTCCTAAGCCTAAGCTGAGGGCGCCCTTCGGGCGCCTACTAAGGCTAAGGCTAAGGCTAAGGCTAAGGCTTAGGCCCATGTGCTAGCCTAATGAGGTAGGATCTAGCCTAAAAAGTCTTATCGGCGCAGATGTCGCCAGCGCAAATGTCGCGGCGCAAATGTTTTTGGCGCAAAAGTTGCGGCCAGTGTTTACGTGCCTTCGTCGTCTGACGGCAGACGGCGGTGTTTGAAAAGTGTTGACGGCGCCATCATACTTTTTGTCTTGGTCCCCCCTGTTAAAAAAGTCGAAAAAAGTCAAAATTTCAATTTCGGGGGAAAACGTTTCTAAACTTATTCTGAATCATTTCTAAGTGATATAAAACTAATTTTGGCCATTTTCCGCCCCTTTTTCTAAAACTCAGTTTCTATGGACGGTTCTTGACGGCGACGACGGAGTTTCAAAAAATCGAATACACTGGTTGCGGCGTCCTGCAAACATCGGGAAATTTCCCGGGAACGGGAAATGGTCAACCCTACTAGTTGCTTTTTTTTATCCGTTTTCTTTTTATCCGTTTTCTTTTTGTCCGGTGTTTTTTTTGTCCGTTTTTTTTTTGTCCGTTTTTTTTTTGTCCGACATTAAAAAAAGTTTTTTTTTGTCCGGTTTTTTTTTTATCTTTTTTTTTTTTGACCGACGGCCTTTATTTTTTGGGGATCCATTTTTTTGGGATTTTTATTTGGGAATATATTTTTTGGGGATTTATTTTATTGGGACTTTTCTTTGGGGATTGTTTCCTAGGGACTTTTTTTTCGGGATTTTTTTTTGAGGATCAGTCATTTCGGGACGAGGAGTCCTAGCGCGAAAATTTCATCAAATTTTTTAAAATTTTTTCAAAATTTTTCTTTTTCATCATACGGGATTCGAACTTCTGGCATTTTGTTCGTTATTTTTTCTCCTTACCATTCGGCCACAGAACTTTCATAACTTTCTTTTCTTTTTGATACTTATTGCAAAACATAATTTCGCGCGCATTTTTTTCTTTTTTCGTTTATTTTTTTTATTTATATTTTTTTAGAATATTTATAAAAGAGAATCTGGGTTTTTGAGTGAGAGGAGTCGGGAAATAAAATCACTTTTTGACTTCTGGATTATTTCTAAAAATATATTTTATATACTTATAAAAAAAATATATTTAATCAATAATAAAAATTTAAAAAAAAAGTAAAGGCAATGGTTTTGATTAAAAGCAAAAGCAAAAACGGCTTTTATTTTCAGAATCAGCGTGAAAAATTAACATTTTAATTTAAAAAAGGTTCTAAAATGGAAAAATAATTTTTAACACTAGAATCTGATTAAAATCCCGAATTCAGAATCCAGAAGTCAAAAAGTGATTTTATTTCCCGCCTCCTCTCACTCAAAAACCCAGATTCTCTTTTATAAATATTCTAAAAAAATATAAATAAAAAAAATAAACGAAAAAAGAAAAAAATGCGCGCGAAATTATGTTTTGCAATAAGTATCAAAAAGAAAAGAAAGTTATGAAAGTTCTGTGGCCGAATGGTAAGGAGAAAAAATAACGAACAAAATGCCAGAAGTTCGAATCCCGTATGATGAAAAAGAAAAATTTTAAAAAATTTGATGAAATTTTCGCGCTAGGACTCCTCGTCCCCAAATGACTGATCCTCAAAAAAAAATCCCGAAAAAAAAGTCCCTAGGAAATAATCCCCAAAGAAAAGTCCCAATAAAATAAATCCCCAAAAAATATATTCCCAAATAAAAATCCCAAAAAAATGGATCCCCAAAAAATAAATCCCGAAAAAAAAATCCCAAAAAGTTATTCCTCAAACAAAAGTCCCTATAAAATTGATCCCCAAAGAAAAATCCCAAAAAAACTGATCCTCAAAAAATAGATTCCCAAATAAAAATCCCCAAAAAATAGATCCCCAAAAAATAAATCCTCAAAAAAAAATCCCGAAAAAAGGCCACGCCTAGACACGTGCACTAATATTCTTCTTTTAGCAAAATTCTAGCGTACACGCTGTTTTATAAAGTTATCTTGGGCTCAAAATGTTGGATTTGTCAAGCTTAAAAACCTTACTAAGAAAAAACTTGACAAAAAGTTAATTTGAATTCAGAAATTAAAAGAATCTGATTCAGACTGTTTTTTCTATCAAAAAAAGTTGAAAATTGTTATGTTTCACATTGCCAAAACAAGTTTTTAGGAAGAAAAAAATTTCTATACAAAATTCTTTCGTAACTTTAACGTTTTTAAAACAAAAAAGTTTTAGGTTCATTACTGAACATGCACCATCTTCAATAGAAAATGTGTCAGAACTATATCTCGGATTCCCCGGGGAAAGTTAGTTTTGGTATTAAAATACGTGGAATAGGTCCAGTAACAATTTATCCGAGAAACCTAAGACGCACCGGGGCGCACCCGGGGGTTTTTTGAAGATTTTCTGAATTTTGTAATTTTTGGTTTTCCACAAAAATGCATTTTGTGCATTCCTAAAAGCGTATTACCCTTTTTTCTGTCATCACCTGTTTCAGCAGGTTCTTTTCTATATATATTGATAAAAAAAAGAAGAAAAAAAAATTACATTTTAAGTTTAAAACTGATTTTTAATTAACAAACAAAATTTGCAAAAAAAATTTTTTTCCTTTTTTGAAGCGTTCCAAAAAACGGTCTGGCATTTTGCGGTTAGTTCACGTGTCTAATGCACGTTTGATTCCAACGTGTTTATGATACGAAAATTTCAAAATTTTTTAGATGCGCAATTTTTCGATTGAGTAGGAATCTGGATTTCAAGCTCCGGGGAAAAAAAGCAAGCTCAGATTATCAATAGGACTTTATTAACCATAAAAACGTATGCATATATAAATTAAAAAGTTAGAGATTTACGACAAGAAAAATTGGTAAAAAGTCTTTCCAAAAAATTTTTATCGATAAATCCCATTTGTGACACCCGTTGTTTCGTAAATAAGCAATTTATCAGAAAATCCATGCATTGATTTTGGAGTTTAGAAGAATTAATGGAAACTGCAATATTAACAATTTCACAAACATTTAATACAGTAATTTTATCACCCAAAGAACTTTCAATGATATCCTAAAAAAGAAATGTTGTATTTTTATTTTCAAATAATTTTTGATACCTGCAAAATTTCCATATCATATTTATCAGCAAATTTCATAATCAAGGCAGTTTCATCAATTAAAATGTCAGAAACGAGATCATAACCATAACAAAGTTTAATTGCCATTTCAACAATTTCAAACGAAAAATCAGTAATTTCAACTTTGTTTTCAATTGCTTCTTTCATTTGAGATTCAAACATTGCAGCAAAAACAGGAGAATGAGCAGCTAGAACACATTTATGAACCTAAAAAAAAGCTTGATTAATATGAAATTTAAAAAATACAAAAATTCACTTTAATTTCTTTTTTATCAGCAATAATTGTGAAATCTTTAAAACCAATATTCCATAAATCACCAAAATTTTTAATTATTTTCCATTTTGTATCAGAATTTTCAATTTTTAAAATTCCTTCAACTTTTACAGTAAATTTTCCATCAACAATAAATTTCTCGTTTAAATCAAATAATTCATCTACGGTACAAAATGTAGCACCCCATCCAGAATTTTCATTAAAAGTGTAATCAATTTTACAACTCCAATTTGCAGTTTTAATTGAAAGTGTCCATTTAGCTTCAACTTTCTTTTCTTTACCAAGTTCCAAATGTAAAAAAACCCATGTTTTTCCACGACGTTTATCACAATTCCCATTGGGATAAATTCGAAGATAATATTTAACACCCGAAGAATTGACAGCAGTAAATTTATCACTTAGTAAACATCCATCTTCGTTTGAATTTTTCAAAGCTTTTAAACGTCCTTCAGAAATCGTCCATTCAAGAGCCAACGGATATTCAAGCATCTAAAATATAGTATTTTTCTAAAGAATTATTCGGTTCACCGTTATACACAGCGGAATTGTTATAGTAGAATTTGGAAATACGAATGAGAATACGCGTTTTTCGGCGCGCTGGAACTCATCAGCCGCATCACATCCAAATGCTATAATTAAAACTAAAAATATTGATATGGCTATCAGGAACATGCCACGGCTTATATTAAAGCTGAATTGGACCCAAAGAAAATTATATAAAAATGAGTTTTAAAAGGAGACAAATTTATAAGATTCAAATAAAATTTTAGATTTATTGCTAAAAAATAAATTTACACTTACTTGTTTGGAAGAACTTGAAACCACATTTTTATTGACCACATTTTTGCGTGTAGCTGCAGGATTTGGAGTTCCAAATACGTTTCCCATGAATTTAAAAATATAAACAATTTTTCTTTTTTGAACAATAAAAAATGCACGTGTTTTTTTATCACTCTCACATCGGATTTTTTGTTCAGAAAATGAAAAAAACCTGAAACGGACTCTGGCAAAGTGTGCGAAGCGTCAATCAACGATTGCGGGAAAATTTAAAAATTTCTTGGAAGCAGTGCTCGCAGGAAATGGACAGTTGGTGTCCATTGGAATGGACACCATATCCATTCAAATGGAAAATTTTTTTTTGCATTTTTTTTATCAATTATCATTAAAAAAGCTATAAAAACAATTGTGGTAACATTTTTTTGTATTTAAAGTCATTTTAAAGTTTGTCCAGTCGAATGGATATGGTGTCCATTGGAATGGACATAGTGTCCATTCCAATGGACATGCGTCCATTCCAATGGACACTATGTCCATTCGACTGGACATAGTATCCATTCCAATGGAAAATTGCTAATTATCGTTTTAAACATTTTTTATAAGCTGAAAAAACATAAAAAGCTCAAAAGTGTTTGAATAAGGGTCAAAAAAGGCGAACAAAACATACGCAAATTTTTGCAAATTTATATGTAGTAAAATTATATTAATTGTTCTTTTTGGCGATGAAAACGAGTTTTTAACGTTTTAAATATCAAAAAAACACAAACTAATAATTATTTATACATTTTAATGTTCGAAGAACGAAGAAATGACAAAATTTTCAAAAAAAATTTTTGCTTATGTGAAAAAAAAAACTATAAAAACCGAAACTCAAGCAAAATAAGTGAAAAATAATTATTTATATCAAGTAATATGAATAAAAATGTTAAAAACGATAATTATCAATTTTCCATTCGAATGGATACTATGTCCAGTCGAATGGACATAGTGTCCATTGGAATGGACGCATGTCCATTGGAATGGACACTATGTCCATTCCAATGGACACCATATCCATTCGACTGGACAAACTTTAAAATGACTTTAAATACAAAAAAATGTTACCACAATTGTTTTTAGAGCTTTTTTAATGATAATTGATAAAAAAAATGCAAAAAAAAATTTTCCATTTGAATGGATATGGTGTCCATTCCAATGGACACCAACTGTCCATTTCCTGCGAGCACTGCTTGGAAGAAAAAATGACTTTTTTTCCTTTTTTCACTCCATTTTAAACTTTTTTTGTTCATTTTTAACACCCAAATATGTTTTTTTTTACTTTTAAATGTTATGAAAAAATTGTTGATTGTTGTTGATTGCTACTGGAGAAAAGCCAAAAATTCCATATCCATTTTATTCGCCACATTTGCGTAACAAAGTTATGACATACAATAATGTATGTTATTCAAACGATATTATTATTTCTTCTATTTATAACTTTTTAGGCATCAGATTTTCAAAAACTCTATCGAATTGCACATGAATCTTCTGCAATTTTGATTTATGGTAATAGTGCTACGACAGCGGAGTTGGCATTTTCAGTTCAATCAAAATTCGGAAAAGATAAATTAAAGATCATTCATGTTTTTCCTGAACAATATCCGATGCAAGAAAGTCTACCGCCAAATGTTGGAGAATTTGTACGAAATGCAATATCAGAAAAATTGAATCTCGAACACAACCAACTTTTGTCAATCAGTTACCAAATGGACAGGTTGAAGTTGAACTTGAAAAAGATGGAGAAAAGCATAAAGTTATTGTTGATCATATTGGTGTTGCTGCTGGAAATGTAGCATCTACAAAATTAGCTGAAGAAGCTGGCTTACGTGTTGATTCTGTAAGAAATTTTTTTATTCTTTTCATTTTTACAAACACATTTTTAGACATATGGGGCAATTATTGCTGATTCAAAGCTTCAAACTTCACATTCAGATATTTATGCTGCCGGAGATGTTGTTGCATATGATAATCCAGTAATTGGTCGATCACATTCACAACATTGGGAGAACGCACAAATTACTGGTCGTTTGGCTGGTCAAAATATGACTGGTAATATAAAAGATTTTCATCATCATCCTTCTTACAGTTCACTATTTGGTCATTCTCTACACTTATTTGGTGTTGGTCACACTGATTCCTCTTTAAAAACTGTATCGGTATTTGCTCCACCAGATGATAAGGTATAATTTTTTTATTGTTTTTTGTCAAAGAAACCTATTTTAGGAAGATGCAGAACTTGTTCGCGGTGTCGAGTTTTATTTAAAAAATAATAAAGTTGTTGGAATACTTTTTTGTAATATTTTTGGTGTTGCCGTTGAAATAGGAAGAAAAATAATTTTTAAAGCTCAAGGAATTCAAGATTTTGGTGAACTTGCTAACTTCCTCCAGTAGCAATCAACAATTTTTTCATAACATTTAAAAGTAAAAAAAAACATATTTGGGTGTTAAAAATGAACAAAAAAAATTTAAAATGGAGTGAAAAAAGGAAAAAAAGTCATTTTTTCTTCCAAGAAATTTTTAAATTTTCCCGCAATCGTTGATTGACGCTTCGCACACTTTGCCAGAGTCCGTTTCAGGTTTTTTCCACTTCGATTCACCGTGGCTCTTTCAACAAAATAAAAAGTTGTGTAAACAATTTAGTTTTGCATAAAAGTCATTCTGAATTGGGGATAAAATTTGCATAATTTTAGTTCCCAAAATTAATGGCACCACCACATCAGTCAATTAATCCACATTTTACAATTTTTTGTTCATTTTTTGCCAAACATTTATTTGATTCTTTTGATACTGTTTTGTGATTATTTATAGCTGATTTTATATTTTTATTATTACGAAACCGTATCAATTGTTATCACAATTCTTTTTCTCATTAATACATCATGTTTTATAGAATAATGAAAACTGAATGTTTGTTGCAGGGCCGCAACTGCCTTAGGGACATTGGGGACATGTCCCCCCCCCCCCCATCTCGGTGCCATAATTTACCTTGAAAAATTAAATTCATACTAGATAAAATGGGATTTTTTTGGCCTCTTGTAAGGAATCTCCCCGGTACTGTTCTCGTTTACGCTCCCCCCCCCCCCCCCCTTCAAATTTTCATTCACAAAAACAACCGCTCATCCTTTTGAATCCCAAACGAAAGTCACTAATTTTATGCAAATTTGTGAATGAAAAATTAAAGGGGGCGACAACAAGAAGACCGCCAATCTCCCCTCCCATACTTGGAACCTATTTGCGGCCCTGGTTTGTTGAATAAAATCAGAAATATTTTTTTGTGGAAAAATATTTTTTTTACAAAAAATAATAAAACTTTAACAAAAATTTTGTAAAAACTTCAAACATGTTACAGTTTACGTAAACATAATCACTGTTTTCGATTTTTTGAAACACCGCCGTCGCCGTCAAGAACCGCCCATAGAAATTGAGTTTTAAAAAAAGGGGCGGAAAATGGCCAAAATTAGTTCTATATCACTTGGAAATAATTCAGAATAAGTTTAGAAACGTTTTTCTCCGAAATTGAAATTTTGACTTTTTTCGACTTTTTTAACAGGGGGGACCAAGGCTGGACAAAAACAAATCTCTTTTTTTGCGCGAATTTTTTAGGGATGAAAAAAACAGAAGAAAAGTGCTTTTTTAAGCCGGCTGGACGAAACTGAGATTTGCAAAACGAAACGAAATGAAAACTTAGTTTCGCTGGCGCGAAACGAAACCCAAAAAAAGTGCGAAACTTTCGCCAAAACGAAACGAAAGTTATAATTTTTTTTTTTTAATAAAGATTTTTTGTGTTTTAAATCAACGTCTTGGCAAAATGCATAATAACAGCAACATCGTTAGAGAAAATTTTTCCAAAAAAAGCGCCAAAACTAAACTCAAAAAACAAATCATTATTTTATTTTCGATTTGGTTGTCGCTCATTTTTCTCCATAAGTTTTGGGTTTTTACATCATTTTTAGCACATCGTTTTCACGAAACTTTTACGCTTTGTTTCGCGAAACACGAAACGAAACCAGGGCTCTGCGATATTGATATATCGATATCGAAATATCGAAAAAACCGATACGATATATCGAAAATATCGATATCGAAAGTTTTTTAAAATATCGAATATCGATATCGGAAGTTTTTTAAATATCGAAATTTTGCCATATTTTTGGGGTGATAAAATAATTTTGACAGCTTTTACATCATTTTATAACAAGCAAGGAGTACCGCTGAAAACCGGGCTGCGTATTACACAAAGCTGTTCTCTCCAAAACTCTTCATCACTTTTTACGCCAAATTTAAATTTATTTTACTTAAATGTTTTTCCATTTTTGCTTAAATTTACATTTAACTTTATTTGAGTAAAAATGTTTTTTTCTTGCTATATAGTTTATTAATAAAATAGCAGACATACATATGTAAAAAAAGGTTGCTTTAAAGCGATTATAAAAAACAATATCCAAGTCATTTTAGACATCTTATTTTAGAAGGGACGCGTAATATTGCATCATTCTTACTTTTTTGTCGACAAATGATGAAAAACTTGTAATAATGAACGAGTTAAAAAAAACACACATAATAAAATTGCAGATTAAAAAAATTTAGAAAAAATTTATAACTGCAAAATTTTAGAAAAAAATATCAAAAATATCGATATCGGAAATTTTTTTAAATATCAAATATCGAAAATATCGATATCGACTTTCTGAATATCGATATCGCAGAGCCCTGAACGAAACCCAAAAAAGTGCGAAAGTTTCGCAAAAACGAAACGAAACTTTCGTCCAGCCCTGGGGGGGGGGCAAGGCAAAAAGTTTGACGGCACCGTCAACACTTTTCAAACACCGCCGTCGCCGTCTGCCGTCAGACGGGGATACCATACACTTCGTTATCGACACTTCGTTATTCGTACACTTCGTTATCGTTTTACCCAACTCGTTATCGACACTTCGTTACCCAATACAGTTCGTTATCGATAACGAAGTGGGGTGGACAGTTCGTTATCGTAAATTTTTAAAATAACTTATAAAGTGATCTAAGGTTTTCGAGAAACATAATATTTATTTTTAACACGATTTAAAAGAAAAAACAATACAATTTTATAATTCACCAGCCATACCAGCATATTTTCCAAGTCGTTTAACATATTTTAAAATAATTTCACCACGATTTTCGTTTGCAACAGCGAGTTGATTCATCATTTTATTTCTTGTTAATTGTATTTTTCGATCAGCTTCTTCATTCTTTTCAGGAATTTCATGATCTCCAGATTCCATTAATTTTACTTCTATTTCAATACAATTTTGAAGAAATTTTTTTTTTTTTTTTTTCTGTATAATATGGGCTTCCAAGAATAATATTATTTTCATCACGCCATAGAACATATTTTTCATCTTCTGCTCCAGCGATCCCATTTCGATACCGTACTTCACCGCCAAGAGTCAACATAAATTCTTTATGCTTAAAGTCATCGAGATCTGCAATTTTCGAAATTTTCGGAACATCAGTACTTGCAGCACGACTGGCTGAATTACCCCGAATATCATTTAAATTTCGAAATCCATCACAAACATGAGCATTTTGTGGTTCAGCAGATAAAAATTCTTGTTCAGTTTCATCATAGATTATTGAAGCCAAGGGCCTTTTTCGAGTACCATTTTTTGCCATGTATTAAAATTAAAACTAAATTATAAAAAAAGCTTACCTTTGCATGTTTTCTTTTGTAGCTTTTCCATATTTTGACCATGTGTATCCAAATTGTTGACCACCATTTTCTTCGATAATTGTAAGTTTGATTGATTTGATTCCATTCCTTTGAGAATATAAGTTGACTTTGTCGGTACCATTTCCAGTAAGAATACTTTGACGATTGCGCAGTGCCATTGCTACAGTATCCGTAAAACAAGAGCAGAATTGTTTATAAATATTTAGTCTCAAATATTATGTTTCTCGAAAACCTTAGATCACTTTATAAGTTATTTTAAAAATTTACGATAACGAACTGTCCACCCCACTTCGTTATCGATAACGAACTGTCCACCCCACTTCGTTATCGATAACGAAGTGTCCGATAACGAAGTGTCTTTTGCCCGTCAGACGGCGACGGCACGAAGAACATAATTATTAAAAAAATTGAAATAAATATTTTATTTTACAAAAATACGATTTTTAGAGGCTGTATTTACTAAATTACAGCTAAAAACATTTATTATAAAATATTATTTTAAAGGGAGTGATGAAACAATTGCAGCAAAGAATGATATAATCACTGTTCATACTTTACGGATTGAAGAAATGCAACAAAAAAATGATCAAGTTCAACCATGTTTTGAAATGCCATATTCTGATTCACGTGCCCAACCTTCTTCTTTTTCTACTACTAATATGGAAGAAACTCCCCCACAATCAAATATTCCTGTTGGACCAACCCTTATTGAAAATGGTATTACTGGTGTTGTTAAATTTTTTAATTATGGAAAAAATTACGGTATTATTAATTTTAAAACAAATGATAATGGCAATGAAAATTTAAAAGAAGCTTTTATTCATGCAACAAATATTGCAAAATCAAAAATTGTAAAACCAGAAAACCGTAATTTACAACAAGATGAAGTAGTGGTATTTGATTTATATGGTATTGGAAATAATAAATTCGTCGCAAAAAATGTTACTGGCCCAAATGATTCCAATGTTCAAGGTGTTTATGTTGTTTATCAAAATAAAAATACACATAATACAAGAATCCCAATTCAACGCCAACCTCAAATCAATTACCGTAATCAACATCATCCAAGAAGTCAATCTCGTTCTCGTTCTCAATCTCGTCCTCGCTCCCAATCAGTCCGACGCATTCAAAATCAATATGATCAAAGACAAAATTATCACCAAAATGATTTTCAAAAAGTTGGCCAAAATCGTATTTTTCGTTCCCAACGACAATATTAAAAAACAACTCAAATGTATCATGTTTAACGCACAATCGGCCCGGAACAAACTTCACATCATATCGGATCTCCTCTCGTCTTCTTCCTTTCAATTATTTTTTATTACCGAAACATTTTTAAAAGAAAAAAATACTGATTTTTCAATTATTGGCAATGCCCCATATTCTATTCTACGCAATGATCGTCTCGTCAAAGAAGGTGGCGGTGTTGCTATTTTAATTTATTCAAAATTACATTATATTCCAATTATTCATAACTACCCAAATATTATTGCTGTTGATATTATTCAAAACCAAAATTCATCCACCAGATATATTCTTGTTTATCGACCACCATCACCAAAATTTACAAAACCTCAAAGCACAAAATTATTTGATAATGTTAGAGAAATTATGAATATACCATCAATATTTCCTGTGAAAAATACAATTTTACTTGGTGATTTCAATTATCCTCATGTTAATTGGGAATCAGAATTATCAACTCAATCTGGTGATGCTTCTCCTTTTATTGATTTTGTATTAGAAAAAAATTTATGCCAGCATGTAAAAGAACCAACAAGATTAAATAATATTTTGGATTTAATTCTTTCAACTGATTCTGAATGTATCTCTGATATTGAAATTAAAGATCCAATTGGTGATCATAATGTTATATATTTTAAAACATCAAATGAATATTATGAAAATATCGAAAAAATTGATTACAAAGATTATAAAAATGGTGATTATGATGGATTGAATATTTACTTTAATTCAATTAATTGGGAATCTGAACTCAATAATATACTTTTCTCAAATGATAAATATGAATATATTCGTGGAAAAATTATTGATGGCATCGCTAAATTTGTTCCAACTCGTATATATGATCCGACAAAAAATATTCCGAAAAATCTGCAAAATTCTTTAAACTTTTATGCGCAATATTCTTCAATTCCATCTAAAACTACAGTAATCAATCACTCTATAAAAAAGTTGAATAAAGAATTTCTAAAATTTACCAAAAATCAGCAAAGAAAAATGTTCCTGAAAAATGTTCAAAATTCAGATGCGAAAAGAAAAAATGTAAAGAATTTATTCAATTATTGTTCTCCATTTTTAAAACAAAAAAATTCAAATATTCCACTATTTTTTTCAAATGGGACTGCTGCAGTTTCTGATAAAGAAAAAGCTGATGCTCTTGGAAAATTTTATGCTGCTGCTCATAATCCATTTTCACCACCTGAAAATATTGATCCAGAAATCCCAAATTTAATTTTAAATTATATTACTTTCAATGAATATGAAATTTCAAAAATGCTCAAAAAGTGTTCTAACAAAAATGATAAAGGTGTCGACAATATTCCTGGATATGTTTTAAATCAATGCAACTTATCTCTATGTAAGCCATTTAAAATTTTTTATAATTGTATTATGGAATCACCTGATGATGTTCCAAAGTTATTTTTGTTTTCATATATTACACCGATTCCAAAAACTCCAAAACCATTAATTGTTGATAATTTTCGTCCAATCTCTGGTACTTCTGATATTTTAAAAACCATGGAAAGATGTATCAAAGCTGTCTTGATTCAATTTCTCGAATATAAAAATTATCTCCCGAAACAGCAGTATGGATTTCGATCAAAAAAATCAACGATCAAACAACTTATTCCATTTCAAGAATTTATTATCTCTTCAGTTTCAAAGAAAATGACCGTGGATGTTATTTATTTCGACTGGGTGAAAGCATTCGACAAAATTCCAATTAGTCGCCTCATTCGCGCTCTCAAAAAAGCTGGTATTACTGGAAATTTATTAAAATTAATTACTACACTTTTATCATTCCGAAAATTCAAAGTCAAAGTTGGCAAAACTTTTTCTGAAACATTTAATGCAACAAGTGGTGTCCCTCAAGGATCTGTTCTTGGTCCAGTTTTATTTATTATATTTATTACAGAACTAAGTGATATTTTATCAAATTTACCTGGAATTCTTCACTTATTATTTGCTGATGATTTAAAAATTTATTTCGCTTATTACGAAAATTGCTTTGATATTTCAATTATTCAAAATGCAATTAATGCAATATTTGATTGGTCCTCTGAAAATTCAATGACAACTTCTACATCAAAAACATTTCATATGCAGTATGGCCCAAAAAATGATGATGCAAAATATTTTATCAATAATATTGAAATTTCTACAGTACCCATCGTTCGTGATCTTGGAATTATGCTCCACAATAATCTTCAACCTCATACTCATATCAAAAAAATTGTTAGTTCGGCTATGGCTTCAATGTTTACTATTATTAAACGTGTCCTTATTTCATCCGAAGATGTAATGATATTTCTGTTCAATGTTTATGTTCGACCAATATTGGAATACGGCACTCAACTCTTCAATATTCAACAAAAAACTATTGCAAATTATTTGGAAAGACCTCAAAAACTCTTCACAAGAATACTGTATCGACGTCAAAATAAATTTGGTATTATTCCACCGTATCCTTCTCGACTGAAAAAATACAATCTGAAATCTCTTCACGAAAGAAGAAATATTATTGATCTCGAGACTGCTTTTGAATATCTTCATACAAATATTCCTAATGATTCTTCTCTTCTATTCAATCCAACTTATGATACCAGATTCAAAAAAGTATATTCAACAAAAGAAAAACTGACCAACAAATACAGACTCAGCCACTTCTCAATTAGAACTTGGCACTTATTAAACAACATCAAAAATGTCAACATCTCTAAATTTATCAATAAGAAACAATTCAAACAACATTTATCAAGCAACCAAGTTGAAAATTATTATTCTTAATTTTTGTTTTGTATACTGTAATTTTTGTATTTTATTTTTGTTTTGTTTTGTATTTATTTTTTTTCTTGTTTTTGCTTCATTTCACTTCTAGCAATAGTTGTCGAAATGTATAAATCTTATCTTATCTTATTATAAAATATTATTTTAAAGGGAGTGTCGAAGTCATTGAAAAAAATGTAATGATAAGAAGAAGTAACAAAATCGTTTCTTTTTTTGCTTGCCGTTGACACATCCTTTAATCATAAAATGATGTGATAAAAGTGATCAAAAAAAAGAAATAGGCTTTCTTTTTTGTCATCATAACAAAAAAAGAAAGTGATTCATAAATAATGCGATTAAGGTTGTTTTTTGTCTCGTTTAAAAAACTGTTTTTTTTGGGGGGGGGGGGGGGGGGGGGGCGGGGGTATTCGTTTTTTTTTCAAACAATGAATAAAACTCTTTTTTTAGAAAAATTGAAAATCCACACAACTTTTTTTTGAGAGAGAAAAAAGTTTTAAATTTTTTGAAAAAAAGAAGAAAAAAAATATGGGTGGAAATTTATATTTTTTATTATTTATTTTTGTAAATTTTTCAATATTTTTTCTTCCAATTCCAGCTCCAATTGCTTTATCTCCTGCAAAAACGAGCTACAACGAAACAGAAGCTCGACAATTGCTTAATCTTGCCGCAGGCGCATATGCGATTACGCCACAGGGATGTATAAATGAGTAAGTTTATTTTTTGTTTTTGAAAATATTTGAGTAATTTTTGGGAATTAAAGTTTTGGTCTGAAATAGCAAATATTTGCATATGGCTGACGTGTGCTATTTTGAGTAATCGATTGCTATCTATTTTTGTTGTTTACTTTGTAGCAACTTTCTTTCTCTCTCTCTCTTGGTCACTTGATCTCTTAAACTTTTTTTTTTACTTTTGCAACTTTTTACATTTTGTTAACTTAATTTTTTTAAGAACTTTTGGTGATAATGCTCATTTATATACAGTATTTACATCAAATAATCTTGTCTGTGATTTTCTTAAAGACTCCTGTGCCAGTTATACCTTGGTCAATGAACATGAAAAAAGAATATATATAATTTTTCGTGGAACAAAAACCAAAAAACAATTAATTCTTGAAGGATGGACAACTTTATTTCCAAAAAGAGATTTTTATGGTGTTGGAATGGTTCGTGTTTTTTTTCTGATATTCTTTAACTTTTGACTTTTAATGAATTGCTGATTTTTAAAAATTGTTTTTTGTTTTGTTTATATTCATAAAGCATCAAAGTTGATGGGAGAGACAAAAAAAACACAACATTTCTTTGAAATTTAATTCCGTGTATTTTTTTAGGCAAATAAATATTTCTTGAATGCATTAGAAGTTCTATGGCCACATGTTCAACCAGTTTTTGCTGATCCAAGATATCAGGTTTGTTTTTTTTGCTGTTGTTATCAAAAAAATGTTTTTTTGTATGTTTTGAAATGGAAAAAATTAAATACAAAAAATCATAAACTCTTTTTTTCGACATTGTTTAAAAAAGAATCAATGAAAATGATTTTTCAATAAAAGTCTAAAAATCGATGGCGGATTAGAAAGGGATTGGTTGAGGATTAACAAAAAAGATGATTCTTTTTGATTGTTGCTCTTTCGAAACTTTGTGTAAAAATTCAATATTTTTTAAACCAAAAAATTGCTTAAATTAAGGTTGTTTTATAGAACTTTGATGTCACATTTACTGGTCATTCACTTGGTGGTGCCTTGGCTGCTTTGGGAGCCTTAAAAGCAGTAATCGATGAACACCGAAATGGAACAAATATTCATTTATATACATTTGGAGAACCGAGAATTGGAAATTCAGAATTGGCAAAAAGTTTTGATGATCTTTTACCAAATTCATATCGAATTGTGCATGCCGATGACATTGTGCCACATTTACCTGCATGTAAAAAGGATCATCTTGATCCCCGAATTGCTCATGACGGAGATGATAGTAAGCCATGTGATTCATGGGATATCAGTGAATCATATCATCATGGAATTGAAATTTGGTATCCATATGGAATGACCCCAAATTCAACATATTATGAATGCCTTGGAACTCCAAAGAATGAAGATTTTGATTGCTCTGATAGCTTATCATTTGAGCTAACAAAATATAATAAATATATTTTTTCACATCGACATTATTTTGAGCATAAAGTTCCACCCTTTGGAAAATTGGGATGTAAAGAAAATCGGCAGCCTTTGGAAGAACAAATGAGTATTGACGCGGAGGTTCCAGCAAAAGTTGAAAATGTTCCAACTTTAGAATCTTCTGCCGTCTCTGAAATAGCTCCAACAAATTCTGCTGCTTCCTCGGCGGATGCTGGATTTAGCGTTAAAAAAGCATGGAAGAAAATTCGTGAAAAATTTTCAAATTTGATTAAAGATTGATTATTTAAATTTTTATATCAAAAAAAATATGTGTTAATGTTTCTTGGTGCTTTGAATGATCTCTTTTTATGGCCACAAAATGAATGAAATTTTTTGCTTGCTTAGTTTTTTATTGTATAATTTTTTATGTATTTTTTCATGAATAAAAAAATCTTCCTTTCTTTTTCTTTCTCAGCTGATTCATCGCAATTTTTTGTTTTTGTAATACTTTGCTTTTTTTTGTAAGCTTTTGTTTACACTTTTTTTTTCCGTTACAAAAAAAAATGGATTACTTTTTAGCCTTTGGAAGTTTTAACTTAAAAAAGCCTTAAACTGCCACATTAATTCCATTAAACAACAACAAAAAATAAATGTGTAAACAAACTTTGAACCTGAAAAATGAATGAATTAATTTTTGAAAGCTTCCATGAAATATCTATGTATTCTTTTTTTTGTTATTTTTGTTTACCCAAAAAAATGTGAATGCTTTCGATTTGCTTCGTTTTCTTTCGCTCTCTCATTTACATGATCGTAAAAAATTCGTTGTATTCATTTTATATTTGTTTTTGGCGGTTCCATCTGATAGCAAATTTATTAGACATAGTTTGACCCAAAAAAATGAAAGTTCAAACCACTTTTCAATGGTTATTTATGGTACGTAAACATGAAAAAGGAAATACTTAGTTTGTACCAAAATGTGATAACAACCAAAAAAATTAGTTTAGACTAATCTGGTCTGATAAAATATATGAAATAGAAAGTTTTCAATTTTTCGAGCGAAGACAGTAAATTCAAATCAATGAGTTTCATATATTCCAAGGTTACTGTAATTTTAATTTAAGATATATTTTAATGATTGAACCGTATTTTTTGAAAATAGAAAAGAAAAAAGTTCCAATTTTTGCATGCAGCTTAGTTTGAGCCGTCCGAAAAATGCAGTTTCTCGTTCCTATTTCTAAATTTTCCTACAACGATTTCGCTGTTATGAATCTTTAAAAAAACTTCTGTTTAATTAAACATCAAAAAACAATAGAAAAAAAATTACTACAAATCACATTTTTATTTTTTTATGATTTTTTTCTTTGAATTATCTTTTATCTTATTTTTTTTGATAACTTGATTGACCGCGAAATAAATATAACACAACTTTCTATTATTTATTACCGACAAAAACTTTCTTTCTTTCCTTTCTTTTTGACCTGATATCTTTCGGCCATCATCAATAAATATTTTTGCTGCTGTCATTCCTCCACCCCACCCTTTTTATTTTGATATCTAAGAAGATTTTTGATTAAATTTTAAGATTTATTTTTTCAATTATTTTTTTATATATAAACTTTTTTGTCGGTTTTTAATTCAAAAATATCTTTCATGGTTATTTTCTTCTTCTTCTTTTTTTTCTTTGATGATTGTTAGAAGCAGCCGTTTATAAAATAATATTTTTTTATTCTTGTTTTTGCGCAAATCCGATTTTAAATTACTTTTTTTTCTGCTCTGATTTTTTCCTTGATTAAAATACCTGAGAAAAAGCATGAAGCAAAAAAAGAAATAATTCGGAAAAGGTAAAATTTAAAAAACAGGCAGGTGTTTTGAAAGCTTTTCCTTTCATTTTCTTTTTCTTTGCTACTGCTATTGCTCCTCCTACTTGAAATATTATAAATCTCAATCAAAAAAGGTGAAGAAAAAAAAACAACAAATTAAAAACCGCCTCCCTCACTTTTTGGTATGGTATTTTTGATTGAAATACAATCAGAAATCGAGTTTTAATTTTATTCTAAAAAAACAATTCTTTTTCGTTTTTTTTTTCAAAATTTGATCAAAAATTTAATGTATTTGTAAAAAAAGAAGAAGATAGATGTATTTGAAAATTTATTTATTCAACCTGATTATCGGATATCCATCCCTCTTTTTCTTCCCCCAATCGTGTAGCCACTTAAAAAAATTGTTAAACAAACTTAAAAGCAAAAAAGGCCTTTACTAAAGTTTTTTCTCTTTATTCTCATTTCCATTTTTCATGGACCATCAATATGGGGGTATCCAACGTGGTCATTATGGTCTTTCTTTCTTTTCTTTTTCAAAAACAAATCAACACTTTTTTTAAAGGGGCAAAAAAAACTTATTTCTTTCTTTTGTAAACATTGAAAAAAAAAGTGTGAGAAAAAAAAATGCGTAAAAAATAATTTATGCCAAAAAAAAACTGCATGTAAAAAATTATTATTATTGTTACAGCAAAAAAATATGGAAGGCAGTGTTGTTTTTTTTTCCTCGACCGTTACTTATATGTATGTACAAAAATAGATGCCTTTTCCCTTTCTTTTTTACATCGAAAATATTATATATGTATTTTTGGCCCAAATAATAATATTGAACCGGCAAAGGTCATTTTTTTCTTCCCTTTCCTTTTTTATTATTTTCTTCGACGATCAAGGAAGGCAAAACAGAAGAGAGAGCGAGAATTTTGATATCTTTCATGAAAAAAAAGAAAAAGTCGTGGTCAGTCAAGAACCCTTTCTTCTTTTTTCCCCTCCTTGTCTTTGACCGGAAAGAAATTGAAAATGGGAGACATCAAAAAAAAGTTTTTCTTTTTTTTTGCCGTGAAAATTATACATATACGTACGTATAAAAAATATGACGTGTTTTTGTTAAGTGTTTTTCGGAGTTGTTTGACTTTTTTTGGAGCTGCTTGATTTTGGAAATGTGAGAAAATTTTTAAGTTTTTCAAGTCTTTGTGAAGCTGTTTATTTATTTGTTTGATTGATTTTTAAATATTGACAAATGATTCTTCTTTAAAGTTTAGTCTGGTCAATTTTTGATAGCCATATTTTAAAGTTGTTAAATTTTTAGCTTAGACGTTGGTTTAAGTGCCGTATACAGAAAATTTTTTCGCAGGGGGCGCGCCTTTGATCTTTTGCCACATCCCGGCTAAAAGCGGCAGAAGATCAAAGTAATTTCTCGATTTCGTAGGGGCACGTGCCCCCCCCCCTAAATACGGCTCTGGTTGGTTTAAAATGCTTTTTTACACTCCCCCCCCCCCCCACGAAAATACAATATGAATATTTATAATTTAAAAAAAAACTATAAAAAAATTTGTTCTTTAAAAACTTCAAAATTGTTTAAAATATCTTATTTTTATCGTAAAATTAAAATGTATCCTTTTCTAACTTATTTTTTATTGTTGCATGAGAAAAAAAAGTGTTAAATTTTTACGTTTTTTTAAAAGTGATTTTATTTTTAATTGTTTTCGTTTATTTATTTTTATCCCCACTTTTTTTTCTCAAATATCCAATATTTCAGCCAATTTTAATCAAACATCAAAACGAACGACAAATGTTAGATCCGGCATTTTCTCAATCACAGCCGTCGTCACGGATAGATATTTCAATTGAGCATGGAACTGTTGCAAATCCAGATGCTTTAAAGCATCCCCCGCCCATCCTCACCAATGCCCTCGATTCGCTGGCTTCATTTCCATCAATTCAAAGATTTCAAAAACGTACAATTTCAACTCCACCCAAATCAACTACAACTGCCCCGACAATAGAACCTGATCAAAACGCCAATCATCTCAGGTTTGTTCTTTATTTTTGTCCAATTCCTTTTTTCTCCCTCTTTCTTCTTCTGATGCTGCCTAAGGGTATTTCAATAAAATAAAAAAATAAAATGCTAATGTCCTTTTTATTTAATTTCCTCCTCTTTTTTGGCCCAAACAATCTCTTTTTATGACCCTCTTTTATTCTTGCCTTTGCTTCTTCGTTTACAAAAACAAAATATTGTGGTTTTTTTTCAAATTTTTCGTTTCCTTGAAGAAAAAAAGATAGATTCTTAATTTTACGATCTTTGTTAATTTCGCGTTTTCATTTTTTTTGAAGGGTGGCAGTTTTTTTTCAACGGAAATTTATAAAAAAAAGAAGATTTGTGATATCTCTTTTTTTCAAACAATTAAAAAATGAAGTTTTTTTATTTAAAAAAAAGGATTCTTTGGATTGTTTAGGTTTTTTTCGTGATTCGTTAAAGTAGAAATTTTTTAAAAAAAATCTGTTAAAATTCAAGTTTTTGGATTTGATTTTGTTTGTTTACATTTTTGAAATTGATCAGCGCTGATCGAAAATGATAACCTTTTTCCGGTCATTATTTATCTTTTTTAGGCTTGTATTATGGAAAAATAATAATTTAATTTAATAGTTAGACGTGTTGATTGTCAGATTTTAAAGTTTAAACATTTATCTTTAATTTTATACAATAAATTACGTAAAATTATTTTGTTCAAATTTTTCATTAGCCATTATTAAGCTGTCCAACGATAAATAATTAATGATATCATGATTTCTAAAGGTTTACAGATTATCACAAATGATATCCATTTTTGGAATGTGTGTTAGTCATACAGATATACTTCGTTAATTAAATGATGACACATTTTTTTTACTTTTATACATTCCTAAAAAAAAGTTAAACTTGTTTCAATTGAGCCAGTTTGAGTCAGTTGTTTGATGTTTTTTTTAAATTTTTACAATATTTTTTTTACATTTTTTGATAATAATGCTTCGTAAAGTCTGCTTCCGTTTTTTTTGTTTGTTTTTTTGTAACTGTAATTTTTTTTTGTTTTGAAAGAAAAGCGTGTCATTGAAATTAATTTTAGTATTACTTTTTTTTGCTGATTATTTTTTCAAATTAATTGTTTTAAAAATGTTTTTTGCTTTTTTTTTTATCAGACACATACAAAAAAAACTTTTCAAACAAAAAAAATATGACTCATTTTTTTGGATTTCTTAATTTCTTTCTTTTCTTTTTCTTTGCTTTTTTTAGTTTCATCAAATTCAATAAAAAAAGTCAGCCGTTTTTTTTGGATTCCTCTTTCACGAGTCTTTTTTTTGCTGATATATTTCTGATAACGAAAAAAAATGTGTATTTTTTTTGATTCCTAAAAAAGCGGATGTTTCTCTTTCCACATCAGAAGAAAAAAAAAATCTGCTGCACCCTTTTTTTTGGCTGTTTTTCGTTCCATATTTCTGTTTCCTTGATTGATCACTCTTCTTCTTCTTCTTCTTTTGCTGCATTTTATTTTTCTACCAAAAGGCAGGCAGGCAAGAAAGGCAAAGCATCATCATCAATGGATTCTCTCTTTTCTGCCTTCTTTCCTTCTTTTAAGCTTGTTGCTGCTGCTGCTGCTGTTGCTTTTCAATGAATGAAGCCCCAACAGCCAAACAAAAAAGGTGTGAATCATTTAACTTTCTTTCTTTCTATTTTTTTTTCGTTTTTCTCCCAAAATTGAACACCCTTTTTTTATATTTTCTCTTTGTTGGGACTGGTGATGGGAGAGCTGCTGATGATGGTGATGGTGATGATGGCGGTGGTGGTGGTGGTGATATTGTTTCTCCCCTTCTTCCTCTCTCTCTCTTTCTCTCGGCTGTATTTTTTCTGATGATGGATTTTATGGCGCTCCTTTTTTTTCTTGCTATTTTTTTTAGCAACTTTTGATACTTTTGATGGACGTAAACAAAATATTTTCTATAAGCTAACGTTTCTTATCAGTAAAGTGAAAGTCAAAGAGAAAAAGGCAAAAGCGTCCAACCAACCAACCAAAAACCCCTTCAATTGAAATATATTTTCTTTTGCATAGATAGAATTTTTTGTTGTCACTTTTCTTATTTCTTTCCTACTTTTTTCGATTCGGCTGTTATCACTTCAAATCAAATATATACATTTTTTTTGGGGAGAGAAGAAAAGAAGAAATATGAAAAAAGAAAAGAAGGCGGTGTTCGGTCGGGGTTCCCGAACTTTACGTGTGTTACAATATATATATATATATATATCAGTCGTTCTGTTCGCCATCAAAGAAAAAATTTTTTATTTTGCCTTAAAATCTTCCAGAAAATTCTCATAAAAATCAGTATTGGACTAAAAATGAAGTGGACGATAGTTGCTTTTTCTTTTTCTTTTTTTCTTTCATTTTTACTGATTGTTAAAGTTAAGATTGTGTGAAAAAAGAAAGGAAAAGAACATTGTTTTTATTTATTTATTTATTTATATTTATTACTACCATGTATTGTTTCGTCTTCTCCTCTTTTACGGCTCAACAGTTCTTGGCATTTTGTCTATATTAAAACCATAAAGGAATATAGGAAAATGTCAAAGAACGTTTGAACCGTTTTAAGATTCATCATTACCAAATATCAAATATTATCAGTGATAATATCAATCAACATATATGATAGGTAATAATATTGATTTTATATATATTTTAAATAATTTAAAAAACAAAGGAATATTACTTTTTTTTGTATACAGATTTTTTGTTGGCTCAGGTGTCCATGAATAAAAAGTGAGTGTCATGAGCAAAGCTTCCCCTCTTCTTTTTTCGCCACCATAAAAGTATATAATTATTTGACGCAATTTTCAAAAATGCTTATAAAATTTTGTCGTCATATTATTATTTCATCATAAATATGTTGTTAGTATAATTTTGTAAAAAGTTTTTTTGGCAGATTTGGTGAACGTTGAAGAAATTGTTGAAGTTGTTGAAGTTGTTGTTGAAAGAAAAAAAGAAGGTAAATCTACAGTAATTTTTTAAGTCTAGTCTAGTGGCTCAATAGTCTGATAAGGAAAGTTAGATAAATTTGTTAAATGTGTCAAAACTCAAAATTTTTTATCAGTAAATTTCTCCAAAATAGTTTATTTTAAGAAATAAAATATTTAATTAAAAAAAATTTGAATAAATAAATGTTTTTGCAAAATTTTTCTCTCAAGAAGATTCCATTGTTTGAGATTGTCAGATTTTGTATCACATAAAAAAAAAATGTTTTGAAATTTTTACATTAATGACACAAAAATGATTTAAGAAAAAAAAGATACAGTAACCGCAAAAATATTAAATTTGGTAATTTCGGAGCGAAACAAATTCAATTTTTTGTTGCCTGACACGTCTAATTTTCAAATATCTGCAAATCAATAAATTTAAAATTATTACAATTTCGAAAAAATCAAACACAATCCAAGAATCCTATAAATATTTTAATGATCACATAATCATCATTTTTAACACATTTTTTTTAACAAAAATCTATTTTACAATTTTCTTTTATGATTTGTTTGCATTTTTTAAAGACAATTTTCAACTAACAAACAAAAAAAGCACCCAAAAAAACACTAACAAAAATGTTCTCCCCCCTTTTTTTGTATGTGTGTTTTTACAATAGCCTTATTTATTATTATTATTTTTCTATTCCATTTTTCCCCAAAAAATATTTTTAGATCAATTCACGACAGACATTCTTCAACAAAAGAAGCAAAACCTCGATTCATAAAAATTCAACGTTCACCATCTGTTGATGACGAAATGTTAAAGGATTATTCTTCCATCATCAAGCTTCAACCACCTCCATATCCTCGACCCTTTCATCAACAATCTCATCAACGCCAATCTCTTGCTGATCAACAATCAAATCGTACAAACGTTGGAACAACTGTTGCAAGTTATTTGGAAACATTTCATCCAGAGCATTATTATCATCAACCTTTAACACCTCAGAATTTTTCAAATAATTCAAATAATAATGGCATTGTTTCAAAACAACGAATTTTTTTTAGCCAACAACTTGCAACTCCAATAATTTCCGTCGATTTATCTTCGTCGTCTCAAGAAGAAGAAAGCGAAATACATTCAAATAATTCAAAAGTTTCAGAAATTAAAAATGATTATTTAGAAAAAATTAGTACCAAATTTAATAATCGAAGAAAATCTGCTCCTCATACTTCTGAATCTACTCCTCCAAAGGTCACGATTACCGGTGTAACCGCAATTGATCCCCCCGAACTTCCAACAAGTTTTTATCTTCTTCGACAATCCCAAGAATCGTTGGTCTTAAAACGACAACCTCGAACTATTTCCGAGAATCCATCCGAGCGGGATCGATCACCATCATATCGAACGATAATAAAATTTAGTAAAAATCGTGAAATTATTCCAGATTCTGATGAAAATTATAGGTTTGAATTGATTCATTTTCAATTTTATTGCAATTATAAAAATCAATATTTTAGAACATTTCCCCCAATTCCACATTCCGAGCTGAAACCCGGTGAAAGTAATATTCGTTCAACCCCGTCTGTTGAAGTAAGTGTATTAAAGTTTATTATTATTAATTAACAAAAAAATAAATCCATCCATAAAAAATATTTTAAAAAAAAAGTATAGTTGAAAGTATATTTATACCTATTTCATTTCATTTCATTAACAATAAGACATTTTCCACGACGCCGCATTCGAGGTGTTGATGAATTACTTGATGAAGATGTTGTTGTTGTTGATGGATGATGATTATCAGAATCTGTATGTCCACCTTCAATGGATATTGGATTAAAAGGTTGAGAATATGAAGTGCATGTGTCATCGTGATGAGATTTTAGAGTCTAAAAATTTAAATATATATATATATAGAATTACAGTAATCTATAATACAGACTCAATTGTCAATATTATATTTTTAAAATTCCCTAAAAATTTCAAAAATACTAAAACAAACCTTAAAAGTTAAAGAATCATATAACCATAAAAGCATAATAAGAACTCCAGCAATTAATAATACCACAAGTACCGTAATTCCAACAATTGAAATAACACATTTTGTTGAGTGATCTCTTAAATCATCACAAAATGCCGAAACATGTTTAAATGAAGTTACAGCCGCAAAAACAAACATTCCAAAAAGTAATTTCATTGCATTTGTTTAAAAAAATAAAAATAAGAAATTGGAAAAATGAAATTCATTGTTTTTCTTTGTTTGCTGAAAAAAAATACTGTAATTTAAATTTTTGTTTAAAAAAAACAATTTATGCAAAAATACTGTACTTTTCATTTCTTTATTTCTGTACTTTTCTCAGCTAAAGTTTTCAGTTCACAGAAGAGTAAAGTTACGGTAACCAAATGTGATGACATTTTTTTGTACTCTTAATTTTTTTGATGGAGATCCTTAATCAATTTTTTTATCACATTGTACAATAAAACTAAAAAGTAATTAATCATCATTAAATTTATTTCTGTCCCCATCATTAAAAACTTTTTTTTTAAATCGATTACCCTTTTTTTTCGGGCATTTTTCCAACTTTTTTTCCACCCAATTTTTGCGCAAAAACAAAAAAAGAATTTCGGGTTTTTTTAATGTTTTTGGGAAAGTTTTTAAAAAATATTTTATTTTGTTTTCATCAAAACCACAAAAAAAGGATTTTCATTTTTATTTTTATTTTAAAAAAAGTGTACAAATTTCTTTTATTTATAGAAACTTTCCCCGCAGCCGCCACAACCCTTGCTGCCACAACAACAACATTTTCGTGATTCTTCAACACCTGATTTACTTCGAGTAAAAAAGTTTCCGGTTGAAAATATAAATGTTGATGAACCATTATTAAGTCCATCAATAATTCGACAACAATGTGATGAAATTTATCGAATTGTCCAAAATCACGGTTATCCACAACTACTTTATCATTCAACGACTTCAGATGGTCCAGAATCGGGTTATAATACTTTAAAGGTTTGTTAAAACGGCACTTCTTTTTTATTGGAACTATAAATATTTTTTTTCTCTTTAAAATTTAAAATTAAATTCATGATAATAGAAATTACAGTATCCTTTTGAAATTATCAGATCATGATCTGATAACAGTTTTTTGATTAAAATATATCATTAATTCAAAAATTATCAGTGTTTATAGATATAATTTTTGTACCAACAAAAAACCTGTTAAAGAAAATGTTGTCATTTTTTATTAATGTTTTCTTTCTCATTAACCAGAATCTTCGATATTAAACTTCTTTTTTGACCTCCACTTTTTCTCTATTTAATTTTAAAACAAACCTTCACCTGTTTTTTTTACTCCCAATTAAAATCGATTAAATCTCTTTTTTTTTCCATTTTTCTAAAAAAAACCATTGTTTATTTATTTTTTTGCAAATTCAAACTCTTTTTTTTTGTTTTTGTTGCAAATTCAATTTTGTATCATTAAAATGAATGAATTTGAGATGACCGCAATTAGTTGGTTGTTTAAAAAAATAGCAATGAAGGAAAAAAAGAGGTCCCGATTGATTTCATTCTTTTCATCATTTTTTTAAAACAATAGAAAAAAAGTGAAAGAAGATTTTTGACAAATTTGTCTCTGCTGCTGCTGTTAGAAAATTTATCGTCCAGCTTTACCACCATCACCATCACCATCATCACCCACCCTCGCATAAAAACCAGCTTTCGGATATTTTGTTTTAATTTTATTCTCCCAAAATTATCATCATCAAAAAAGGAAGTCCAACCCATTCTAACGAAACACTTTTTTTTTGTTGATATCTCCCATTTTTTTAAAGTTGTCGTTTTTCATTGGCAAAAAAAGTTAAGAAGAAAAAATACTCGTTTTTAGAGTTTTAACAAATTCCTTTATTTCTAACAACTCTTTTTTCCCACCAATATTTCTTCAATCACTTGTTTTCCCTCCAAATTAATATTAATTTATTTAATTAATTAAAATTTAATTACATAAAAAAATGTAAAACATTCTTAATTATTTTTTTTGGCTTTTTTCGTGTTTTTTTCATTTCATAAATTTTATTATTATCAATATTTTTGCTGATAATTTTAAGTTAAACGAAAATAATGCAAAAATGATTTCTCGTCGTCAAGGAACCGCTGGCACACATGTCGTTTTTAGTGCCGTTCTTGGATCTGCAGAAATTTGTTTAAAAGCGAGTTTTTGGTTTTTGTAAAAAAAAGTTTTTATTGGGACTTAAAAAAATAGGTTTTTATCATTTCTGATTTTTTTTATTGCTAAATTTCTGGTTTTTATTGTGTCATTTGAGAGTGCATTTTTTGTTATTCTTTTTTGTAACAAAATTGAGTGAAAACAAAGTAGAATAAAATTTGGAATAGTTTTTTGCCAAAAAAAATGTGTAATAAATTTATTAACTTTATTATCGTAGTCAGATACAGTAGTTAATAAAATTATAGAATGATTTTTGTGGTACTTATTCATTCTTTTTTTTAGGAAGCTCCACCATTAACAAGAATGCATTCAAATGGTTCTTCAATTGGAAAATCATCTCCTCCGGCATATGGAGGAGGTGGACTTCCACCAATGCAACATCCTCTACAAGTTGACTTTTCTCCTCCAGAACCATATAAACCAATAAAAAATATTCATGAAATTGAGGTTTGTTTTGTTATCATATCAGTAATCTTAATGATAAAATATTGTATGAAATTTTATAGAATAAAGAAGCAGAAATTGAGAGACTTCAAAGGGAACTTTATGATGCTCAAGTTTGTGTAAGTTGTTTTTTTGGAAGGGCAAATAATAATAATAAAAATTGAAATATATTTTAGAATTATCGTTTAAATGCTCAAATGGGAAAATTAGTTTCAAAAGATTGGAAGCGTGAAGAATCAGAATTAAAAGTGAGTTTTGACAAAAGGATATATAAAAAACTGTGCTTTGATTTTTGTATTTTTGGATCCTCAAATATCCCCCTTTTATTATTTTGAACGAATAGATTCCGTTCAAGTACTTTTTTGTAAGTCCTTGAAAAAATTCAATTGTACAAATTTAGTCAAAAATTCGTTTTTTTTGATCCACACCAAAAAAACGCGATCACGACTTCCGCTTGATTCATCCGCAAAAAATATATATATATATTTGCATGCATCGCATCGTCCTCGATTGACCCTCTCTTCTCCGTTTCCTTCCATTTTTTTCATTCATTCAATTTTGATCAAACATATTTATAATACTAAAAAAGGTCTTTCTCTGATGCTTGCCTCTTTGCTTTTACAGGTATAAATGAATGCGGCGGGGGGATCGCACAAAGCAAAGCAAAGCAAAAATAAATGAAACTATCGAGTCACGGTGGTGTGACGACGACAATGACGACTGTCGTCTTGTCTTGACCCTGTGCTGCTGCCTCCTCTTTTCTTCTTCCCCCTTTGATTGAATACTTTTTTTTTCTGTCTTGTATTTTTTTTGTCAAAAAAATATATATTTTTTGAGTGTCGAGTCAAGAGCTCAAATTCGTGTTCGGGTTTGTTTTTAAAATCGATTTAAAATAAAAGTTCCTTTTTTTGTTAAAACTTTTTTTACCCTTATTGTCAAAGAAGGAAAGAAAGAGAACATTATTTTTAAATGACTTATAATTTTTGTAATCGTATTATTTATATTTTTGGGCGGTTTTTGCTCTTTTTTTTCTTTAAAAGTTTTAGGTTTTAATTTTAAATTAATTTTTTGATTTTCTAAACTCTATATTAGTTCCATTTTTATAATTATTTGTATCGGATAGTTTTTATTTAAATCACAAATTTTTTGTCAGATCATTTTGATCAATTTGTGGTTATTTGAGATATTTTTTTGCTTGTATTTTTCAAAAAAATCTGTTACAAAATCTTGATTCTGAAGAAGGCTTAAATTTTAAAAGTTTAATTTTTCAGAAACTACAATTATCTTGAATTTTTCTATTTAAATTTACCATATCTTTTTTTCATTATTCCGTTTTTTAATTGTATTTTTGAGGTTTAAAACCTAAATTTTATTTTACTTAAATTTTATTCAAAATTTTTACAAAAATCTCTCTGATTTAAAAAATATTCTCATTTTAATTCAAACAATATTATTATTTATTTAAAAGATAAAACTCGTTTCTCTTCTCTCTCTTTTTTATTTCTTCTTCAAAAAATTGATCAAATCAATGCCAAAAAATTTTCAAAAAAAATAAAGTAAAAATAAAAGAAATTAAAAATGAAAATCGTAAAAGAGAAAAAGAGAGAATCATTGGAGGCGGCAGTCAATAATTTACGATATTCCATATGATTGCCTGCAAAAAAAAGAGATAAAAAAGAAAATGAAAGTGTTCCGTTTTATTTTCTTTTCTTTAATATTATTTCAAAAAAGGATATATCTTTTCTTTCAATTTTTTCGATACTACTTACTTGTTCAAGGATGCGATAAATTTTGCTCCATGTATGAATATTCGTTTCTGACATTGAATCATCGCCTAAAACTTTTCGAAGAAGTTTTAATAATCCTAAAATATATATTTGTATATAAATATCTTTAATTTAATGAATTTAATAGAATTTACCATCCATGAAAGCTTTTCGAATTAAAGTTGGACACACTTCAATCATTAAACAATCCATCACAAAATTCTTTAATTTTTGTGGTAAATCTTGAAATCCTCTTTCGGGGGTGTATGTTTCAATGGTTAAATTTAGGGCCTTAAAATATCTCTCTGATATAGTATATATTGATTAAAAAATGGAATTAAAAAACTTGCATTAATTACTTGTTCGGAGAACATTTGAAAAGCTAAACTTTCTTTTGGTAAATTTATCGGAAATGAAAGATTATGGTGTTTTAACAATTCGTGATAAGTCTGCAATTATTTTATCGAGATATATTTTTTGTATTTTTATGTTTAAAAAATTTCCATTTTTTTTATCTTTTTTACCACCTTTGTGTTACTGTAGCGCTGTCGAATTCTGTTTGAGACTTTTGTCTTTCCTAATTATTACCGTATCATTTTTTGCCATTTAAATTTAGAATGTCTCAAACGGAATTTCTTATTTTTCGAAAATATAAATGCGGAATTCACTCGATGTCTGGCAAAGTGTTTTTCAATGCCAAAAACGTTTTTTTTTACGTTTTTCATTTTTTTCCAACAAAAAAAAACGTTATATTTTTGGCAAAAACTAACTAAAATAATTTCTGAAAATTGATTCTTTTCCAAAAAAAAAAGCTATTTCTCATTTTTTTGACATTACTATTGTTTCCTTTTATATTTAAATGTATGAAAAAGAAAAAGAAAGAAACATACAATCATTGCTTCCTTCGTCACCGCTTCTCCGGCTTCTTTAATACCATATTCTTCAATAATCTTTTCCCATTGTGCTTTAACATTTGAAATTTCTGCTTTTGTGACACATTCAGTCATATAATTTTGGCGTTGAATTGCAATTCCTTGTCCGATATGCTTTTTTAAAATTTGCCATATTTGATTCCATCCATTTTTTAAATCTTCATCCATTCCTGAATCCATTATTGTTGCGGATAAAGCATGGATAAATCCTTCATGCATTAATTCCAAATGTGGCTCATAGGCATCATAAAAAAAGTGATGGCATCCAATATCTCGAAGAAGTTTTGTCATTTGATGATAATCACTGATATGATCCATCACAATTTTTATTGCTGTTTGAACGGATGCACAATGATGTCTGAAAAGGGTTTTGTGATTTCAGACTTCCATATGACGTCATTATTATTATTATTGCATCACTTTTATCTTTTCAAGACCATGATTTTTGATTTTTGGGGATTCTATCACTTTTTAAGGGCCTCCTGAATCTCATCCCCTATCAACTTACTTGAATCGATTATCTTTTTGAAGAGATTCTTTCCATTCATCATTCTCAAAATTCACATCTTTAACAAATTGCCACATTGGTCGAGTATGCGGATAATTAATTATTACATAATTAAACATACTTCGACAAAGTCCAATTTGATCTTTACTTTTTCCAAGTAATATCCAATGGGCTTGTGCCAATGGCACATAATTCAAATTTAATGCATCATCTGTAATTTTGCTTCCCGTCGAGGAAGAAATTGCAGAAACATTGCTCAAAGTTTTTGTTAACAATTTATTTGTTAAATCTTGAGCTAATTTGCTTCGTTTAATTCCGCTTTGATTTGTTTCATCATCAGCTGAAGATTCTTCTGATAAGAGATGGGTTGGAACATCTATTGATTCATGGGTCTGAAAAAAAGAAGGTCTTAATTATTAAATTAATTGTTCACTTTAATCGATGAAATCCAATCTCTTAAAATTTAAATATCTTTTTATTATGGATATCATATATCCGCTTATATCAGACTTTTATCAGTGATATCTAATCTTTTAAGATTATATTAAATTTATGTGTTGTCTATTGTTGACAGGTAAATGATGATAAATTAAGATTTTTGATAGATATCTTATAATCTCGGATATCATATATCTGTTAATATCACCCATCAAAAACTTACATGAAACATATTTTTCTTTGCCTTCAGCTATTTTCCTTCTGACACGTTTTTATCCACGAAACAACAGACGACTAAATTTTATCCGTTTTTTAATCTTCCTTTTTGGCATTCAAAAATGCCGGAAATGTAAAAACATGACTGACTTTTTTCTTTCTCTTTTTTCATCAAAAGAATTTTTTTATCTCCCCTCAAAAAATGTAAAAGGATATATAGAAATGTATCATTCAAAAAAAAAGGTGTGTTTTTCCATGTTTTTTTAGACGACGTTTTTCGTTAATGTTTTTAGCGTGTTTGAATTAATTAATTAAATTTAAGCTTATAAATTGACGTCCAAAAATAATTTTTTAAGAAACACAAAAAAAACCTTGAGCATAAATAAAATTTATTTTATCCAAGCAGCATTTAAAACAAAAGGGAAAAGAATCTCCCCTCCTTCATTTTTTTTTCTTTACATTGTTTGAAAAATATTTATTTTTCTTCCAAAAAAAATATTTATAAATATGACAACTTTCATGCTTACTTTTTGCAAATATATAAATATATATCTCGGAAACCGAAGAAGAAACAAGCAAGCATTTTTGAAAAAATAAGAAAAAGAATTGATTGAAAGCAAACAAAAAAGAAGTTTTTTTCCTCAAAAATAATTTTTTTTGTCATTTTTTTGCGCAAAACACAAAAGTCTTTTTTTTTGTCAAATTTGTCAAAAAAATTTTTTAAAACTTTAAAGCTTTTCCATAATAATTTTTTTTGTCATAAATTCTTCTTTGTTTGAATTTCGAAATTTAAATTTAAATTCCATAAATTTTTTTCTCCATTATTTATGGACACATAAAAATTTTCTGTCACACAAAAATTGATATTATTTTTGAGGGCGAAAATGAATGAATGAATGAATGAATGTTAAACACCCTCAATCACTTCAAAAAAAAAGAGAGAGAGAGATAGAATCAATAATGATAAGCTTTTATTTTTGATTACTTTTGATTTGAATGAAAAAAAAATCAACAATCACTGAACTCTCTTCTCTTCTTTTTTTTGGTTTTGCAGTTTTTTTGACGTGGAATTTCCTTTACTTTTTTTTGAATCAGTCTATTGCATTTTGGCATTATTCATTTATTTTTAGTGATGATACTTTTTTGTAAATAAACAAAAAAATGTTTAGTTTTTAAAAAACTATAAACTTTTTTGTTTTCCGTGTTTCCCTCTTTTTTGAAAAAATAAACAACTTTTTTGTTCATTTTTTAGTTTTTTTTTCGTGCTTCCACTTTTTTTTGTTCTCCTTAAAAATTTTGTTATATCTTTTTTTAAAAAAACTTTAATAGATCCTAATTATTTTACAGAAAAAGGTCCCAATCTTTCTTCTTCTTTTTCTTATTCTTTGTGGCACAAATATTACTACTTTTTTTGGGAAAATTATCGATTATTTCTTCCTTCCCAGTGATGCGTAAATTTAAAAATAAATTAATTTCAATATAGTTTTTTATTATTTCTTTTTTTAAATATCGGTGATGGATAATGTCCGAGATTTGCAGGTTAGTAAAAGTTTTTAAAATTTGCATAAAAATATCCTTCAATTTTTAATATTAAACAAAAATCAAAGCACAGTTTTTTTTTTTAAATTTTATTAATTTTTTTAATAATCAAATTTCAGAAAAGCCTTAAAGACAAATCCACGGAGATAGAAAATTTAAAAAGAAGACTTGAAAAAGCAGAACGTGATAAGTAAGTCCCTTAAAACTTTTATTTATTCATTATTTTATTTTCCCTAAAAAAAGTGATGTCCAAAATTTGGGTCTCCCTCTTTTTAAACTGATGCTGTAACACACCTTTATTTCTTCCTTCACAAAAAATGATGTTACGTAATATTCGTGATGTTGTTGTGTTTTTTCTTCTTCCTGTCTCTTTCATTCTGGAGCTTATTAGAGTGTCGGAGTCAGAGAAATTGACTCAACAACAAAAATTTGAAGTCAAAAAAAAAGTCATCATTATCATTTTCGGAGGAGATAATCCAATGTAAATATTCCATAGTTTTTTTCTTCGTAACTTACTTACAAAACGGAAATCCTGGATTAACTCAAGTTTTTTTTCTTTCTAAAAAAATCAATGTTAAAAACTTTTTTTTGACATTCCAAATGAGAGACAGAGACAAGCTTTAAATATAAAGAAGTGACACACTTAAGTGTAATAATGTGGCTAAAAAAAATCGTAAAAGGTCATGGATATTCGGAAAGCCAAAAAATGAAGAAGAAGAAAAAGGATTAATGACATAACATAAAATTTAGAATAAAACAAACAAATATTTTTAATGGATTAGAATTTTATTAATTTTTGAGTGTAAATTTACTGTAAAATTAATTGTTAAAATAATATATTTTTGGCACTTTTTGAATTATTTAATTTTTATATTTAATATTAAAATGCCAAAGTTTAATGGCATTTTCTAAAATTTAACTTTTTCCCTCAAAAAATGTCATTCCTTCAATATTTTCAAAGGTAAAAAAAGGGGGAAAAAATGAGTGATTTGCGCAATATGCTTTTTTTGTCGGTGACCAAAATTCAAGTATCTCTTTTTCTTTTCCTTTCTTTCACATTCATTTCCTTTAATTAACATTTTTGCTCTTACAAGTTAAGTTTTTTAGAGAGAAAAAGAAAAAACAGAGGCCCTTAAGTAGCTTTAAGAGAAGAAATATCTTTTCAATTTTACCGACAGAAGTTTTTTTTTCTAAAACAGACTTCAGCTTTTTGAGCAGTAAGTCCTTTAAACAAAAAAAAGGACAAAAGGCTAATCCACTCTCATCTTCTTCTTTTGTTGTAATTCAATTCATTATTGAGAGAATCAATCCTATTTGAATGGCATTTTTATATATAAAATATTTTTTTTGCAGAAAAAATCTTGAATCAAAGCAACCACCAAATGTTCAAGCATTACAAGGTGAAAAACGGGAATTACAAATTGCCCTTGAAAGAGAAGAATCAGAAAAGCATGAACTTTTTATGCAAGTAAGTGATCATTCAAAAAGCTCATTTTATGTGATTTCATATATCCCTTGATGGAAAAAGTTTATTTTAATATTTGGGATTTCATACATCTCATATTCAAAAAAATGCCGTCAATTAATACCTTTATAAATTACAGATAAATAAGTTAATTGCTGAACTCGCTGATCTCCGTGGAAATGCCGCTGAAAATGCGGCAGCAAAAGATCTGAAACAAGAAATCGATCAACTTCGTGGAAAGTTACAAATTGCTGAACATGAAAGAGATGAAATAAAACGATCCATTTCATTACTTGAAGCTGAAAAGAATTCGGCCAAAGAAGAACTTTTTGTTGTTAATAATGAACTTGAAAAGATTAAAGTCAATGCAGAAACAGAAAAGCAAAAACTTCGGCAAGAAATTGAATTACATCAAAAAGAAGTTCAAGTAAAATCTGCTGCGTTACAATCTCTAAAATTGGCAAAAGCTTCTGAACCTTCAACTTCCGCAGAAGAATTTGATCGAGTGATACAAGAAAAGAATCAGATTTCCCATGAACTTGAAACCAAAAAGAAAGAATTGACAGAACTTTCTCGAAGCGAAAATGATAAACAAAAAGCTTTGGAAATTTCAGAAGCAAAAATAAAGCAATTGGAAAAAGATTTGGAAGAATTTCGGCACAATGTTGAAACAATTCAAAAAGAATTAAGCCAAAAATCTCATGAAATTGAAGAATATAAAAGTCAAATGGTATCTTCTTCCACCTCCGCCTCCGCAAAAGTTCATGAAATTCAAGAAAAATATGAAAATTCTCAACGAAAAATTTCACAATTGGAGCAGTCTTTAGAAATGGCAACAAAAAATGGTAATGAAATTGAACAAGAAGCTGCGGAGATTGAGGAAAGGCTGGCACAAGCTGAAGATACAATTGATGAATTAAATAAAGAGATTCAAAGAATGAAAGAAAGTGGAAAAAGTGATGAATTACGGATTAGCAGTGAACTACAAATTGCTAAAGAAGCTATCTCAAATCGGGATAAAGAGATTGAAGTTGAAGGAAAAAAGATTAAAGAAATGGAAGATTCAATGAAAAAGTTGAGGGAAGAAGTTGATAATTATAAAAATGAAATGTATGTTTTATTCAAAAATCTAAAAAGTCTCAAAAGATATCAAAAATCGAAATTTAGACATTTTTATTTTTTAAATTCATAAAAAAGGGCACATTAAATACAGCGTTCAATTTTCTATTGCCGATGTCTGGCAAAATGTTTTTCAGTGCCATGCGGGAGAAATTTCTTTGCCACATGGCATTGAAGAACGTTTTGCCAGACATCGCGATATCGGCCTCTGAAAATTTAACTTTATTCTTTGCTTGGAATTTTAAAGATTTTAAAAGCAAAAATAAAATGGATCAAAATTGAAATAATTCAGATCAAAACGAAATTTCGGTTTTCGTTTTCGATTATTCAAATTTTACAAAAAAAAATGGAGACATCTGTAAATAATAAACCCCTTCAAATATTTCAGTGTCTCCCTCAACGAAGATCTCCAAAAGCGATCATCTGAAATCACTCAATCCACTTCAACAATTCATGAACTTCAAACTCGTATCTCTCAACTGGAAAAAGAAAACAATAAATTAATGGAAAAAGCCAGTGTTGAAGAAGAATTAATGACACTTGTAAATTCGCTTCAAGAAGCTCGAGCAAGAATTTCAGGAAAAGAAAATGAAATTCATGAACTTCGACAAAGATTAAATGATCAACAAGATGAAACTGATAAAGTTTCCTCCGAACTTCGACAAACTTTATCAGCATTGGAAAGGGCAGAAGAAGAATGCAAAAAGTTTGCTGAAACAGATGTGGAACTTGCAGAATATCGTCGAGAATCTGAAAAAAGACTTGAAGAGGTTCGACGAGAATTGAATGAAGAAATTGTTAAAGCAAAATCAGAAGCCAACAAACTTCAAAATGAACTTGAAAGTAGTAAAAGAACAATAACCAAGATGGAAAATGAGATAAAAGATTTGGCAAATCTTGGTGAAACAAGACTTGAAAAACTTCGAGCAGTTGAAATTGAAAAGGGTAGACTCGAAACTAAAATAGTTGAATATGAATCTGAAATAGAATCCACTGAAGATGAACTTTCAAGACTTCGACAAAATCAATCTGAAGCTTCACAAAATGCTGAAAAAGAACTTGCAAAAATTCGAGAAGCTTTAAAAATTGCAGAAAAATCATTGGAATCAAATAAAGCTGAAATGCAAAAACTTGAAGTTGAACTTCGAGAAGCTCATTCAAAAGAAGCAAGCCATGCCAAAGAAAGCACGGAAGCGAAGAATCAAATTTCTGCTCTTGAAACTTCTCTTTCACAAATTAAATCCGAAAAAGAACAACTTAAAAAGGAGCTTCTGGAAGTGGAATCCCAGCACGAAACTTATCGAAAACAAAGTGAAGATTTCAAAACTCTTATAACAAGTCTCGAAGGAAAAATTGCACAAATTCAAACAGAGAAAGACCAATTGGAATCAGAACTTCGAGAAGCTGAATCTCGGCATATTGTTTATAGCAAAGAAGGCGCAGATTTTAAAACGCTTATTACTACATTAGAATCTACAGTCTCCCAATTAAAATCTGAAAAACGAGAACTTGAATCAGATCTTTCTCAAGCTCGATCTCGAGAAGAAGTACATTCCAAAGAAGGTGCCGATTCTAAATCCCTTATCACAAATCTTGAAGTTAAAATTGCTCAAATTCAATCAGAAAAGAATCAATTAGAAGCTGAAGTGCACGAAACGCAAAAAAGATATCATGGAACAGAAAGTTCAAAGGATTCTGAAATCACACAACTCAAAAGTGAATTGGCATCAAAAGATTCACAACTTCAACAGCTTTCAAATACTGCTTTAGAGCTTGATGTAATTCGATCATCTTTGAATGAACAGCACAGTAAAATGGGGGTAATGGAACAAGAAAAAACAATTTTAGCTGATAAACTTCAAGAAGTTAAAAATGCTTTGGAGCGAAAACAGGAAGAACTTGAAGCTGAACAAGCGGCATCTGCGTCAAAGATGGGAAATCGTGAATCTGAATTAAAATCTGACCTTGAAAGAATTAAACGTGAAAAAGAAACCCTCGAAATTGAATTAAATAATCAGAAGGAACTTGTGACGGATTTAAAGAGATCCCATGATCGATTAAATGAAAATTTGGAAAGATTCTCAGAGCTGATGGCAGCGGATGGAAAACGTTTTGATACGGTTACAAAAGAGAAAGAAATGTTGTTCCAAGAAAAACAAATTTTAGCTGATAATTTAAGGCGAACTGAAGAAAGAATTAAAATATATGAGAGTGAAATTGAAGATTTAAAGGCTGCATCTTCTACGCCCCCACTTGGGGATGAAGCAGAACTTCGAAGAAAGGTTCGTTTTTTGTGTGTTTTACTTTGACATTTTCGTGGTAGGAGTTCGAAAAAGTATACTGTAGCCCTAATTAATCTAGCACCGTTTGCAAATTTTTGATTAAATATGTTTTAGATCTCAGAACTTACAGAAGAAAATGCGAGACTTGCTGGAGATTTGTTAAAACAAAGTGGAAAAGATGATGCAACACAATTTCGAGGCGAATTTGAAAGAGCGTTGCAAGAGAAACAACGTGGATGGCAGCAAGAAAAGCAATCCCTTATTCAAAAACTTGAAGAACAAGAAAATGATATACAAAAACTTCATCAATCAAAAGTTGATCTGGAAACTGATCTTCAACGGTATGTTATTATATCATGGATTGATTGAATTTTATTTTATATTATTTAATTTTAGAATAAAATTATCATATAATGATACTTTAACACCGGTACCAAAACCGCGTCGTGCAAATACAAGTTTAACTAATTTAACAATGGATACATATTCTGAGAGATCCATTACGCCTTCGGCAGATGAAGAAGAAGTTCGAAAACTTCGAGGTGAACTGGATAAGTAAGTTTTATTTTGGGGGTGGATTAAGTATTGATAAAAACTTGCATTTCCTACAGTATCTTTTTTGTTACTTAAATTCTTTAAAAAGTTTTATTTTTTGCAATTAACCTTTTCCCTTTTTTTCTTTCTATTATTATTTTTCCATTAACGAAAAAAAGAGATCTTTTCAAAAGCTTCTTTAAAAGGAAAAAAAGGGGGGAGATTAGCCTCATGTTGCATACCGGTAAATAGATTGCGGCATTCAAGTGCTTTTCTCTTTTTTTGAAAAACAAAAAAAAATTTTTTCGGGTTTGGTCTTTCAAAAAAAAACGGCGGCATTTTCTTTCTATTACTTTTTTTGGAAGCATAACTTTAAAAAAAATGCATATTCGGTTTCATGAGAACGGCACACCTTTTCTCTTTCTTTGGCATTTCCTTATTCCATTAACGAACAAAAAAAATAACAAAAAAAACTTTTTCAGACAAAAACGAATTGTGACGGTTTTACGAAAGAAACTTCAACAGCAACAAGTGGAAACTCTTCGACAAAATAAAATGAATACAAGTAGTACGGCATCTTTTCATTAACTTGCAACTTCTTTCAAATACCTGACTGACAGAATGGATGGGGAAATACATTGAAATGCCGTTTCTTTGTTTTCATATTTACCCAACATAATAATGCCACACAAAAGTACACTTCACTTTTCTTTCCTCTCCCTTTTTTTTGCCATTTCAAACGGGTTTTAATGAATTAATTACTTTTTTTGATTCTTTTGTGTAAAATTCTATTTTATTGCTTCATCTTTTTTTGCGGTTAAAAAAACTTAAATTTATTTTATCACAAAAAAAAGTATAATTTTTTTTAAATTTTGTGATTCAAAGAAAAAAAGTCAAAACAGATATTATTATTATTATTTTATTATTATAAAATTGCTCAAAATAAATAAATATAAAATTATATATTTTGATTACTGTAATAAATTACAAAATTAGAAAAGATTCTGAAATTTTAAGTTTTTGAGTAAATATACAAATGTGAAACATTGCAAGCAAAAATACAATTATTAATTATCAATGCTTTCATACAAAACACAAAAATATAAAATTAAACAGTTTTTATTTCATTTTTTTGAAAGCAAAACATCCCAAAACTAATCAAAAACATAAAAACGAATGAAAAAAAAGTATGGCATGCCAATGTTAAAATTTTTGTAACGCAGATCTCAAATGTAACGATAAAAAATAATAATGGTTTTTAAATCTAAAATTTAAAAATATTTTCAAATAATGCATTAATTTTGGGTGTTTTTTTTTTATCTCGTTCAAAAAGAATTCTGCAAATTATTTTAGAGCTAACTATTTACAGTAATCCAAATTTAATAATTTTGATGATTTGCAATTTCTTTTTTCAAAAAGCTTTTTCATTTTTAGTTAAAAATCAATTTTTTGATAAAAACGTTAAATTCAAGTAATAATAAAAAAAGCAATTTCCCCGTAAATATAAAATACGAATTATTTTTGAAAGGAATAAGGAAGAAAGCTCTTTCTCTCTCTCGATTTTCCGCTTTTTTTTCATTGTTTACACAGTCGATAGCCTTTTTTCCTTTACCGTTTTTTTTCCATCGAAAAAAAGCAGCTTTTTTGTGATGACTTGAGTCAGATGAAGATGAAGATGAAGGAAAAGGAGGAAAAGAAGGGGAGAGAAAAAAACCAACTCAAGCTGCAACGAATGTAAAAAAAGGAGAGAGAGAGAATTCTGTTTTTGTGAGTCTCCAAAAAGTCATCGTTTTTAGAGTTTTTCTTTCTTCTCTCTCCTTTTTTTTGCCGATAAAAATCGCCGCCACAAGTTTCGTATAAAACTAAAAGGTACGGTATCTTTTTTTTGGACAGCAGCGAACAGAAAGAAAATGAAAATGCAAAAAGTAACCACCACCACCTGGATGAATGAATGAATTGAATGTGGATAGGATAGAATAGATGCACTGAAAAAAAATATCCAATAACCACGTCATAAAGGAGAACAAAAAGAGAGAGAATGGACCGAAAAAAGAAATTAGTCATTTATTTGGTAGCATAAAAATCACACCTGTGAAAAAGTGATGGGCCGTCAAAAAAAAATTGATGCATTTGAAAATGTATATACGATGGATTACGGTAACAGGAGATAGGCTAAAATGATAGATAGAATTTAAAATAAATTTTATTTAAAATTTTTAAATGTAATCGATAAAAATAAAAACACAATGCAACACTAAATTTGCAAATCTAAAAATCCTTTAAATATTTATATATCAGTTTTTTTTCACACTCGAATACTCAAATATTTGTCAAACCATACGAAAAATAAGTAAAAAGATGGGACCTTTATTTCACCATTTAAAAAATAATATATATGTATCTTTCTTTCTTTCCTTCCTTCCCTCCTCTCTCTGTGTTTATCCCTTGCAAACATTAAACAATATTATTCAATTCAATTCCATTTTGTTTTGTTTTGTTTTTTGTTCCTCAATTTTGTCATCTTCTTCTTCTTCATTTTTAAACTTTCATTTTGCTTGCTTACTTTATTTGTATTTTATTATATTGTTTGTAGCTGGTTTACTTTTTGACGATAAGGTCAAATATTTATTTATTTATCTTTTTTCGATATAGATTTTCCCGCCTCCTTCCTTCATTTTCTTCTTATTTTTTAGTTTTGTTTAAAAAAAGTATATATATAATTCAGTTTTAATAAAGATGGAAGGTTGCTTCAAAATAATTGATGAAATATTTATTCATTTTTGAGATAATATTTTTTCCAATGATTGATTTCTTTGAAAAATTGAATGCTTATTTTTGTAATCATAATTTTTTTTGTTTTGCCAAGTCTTTTTACACTTTTTTTTCGAAATTCTGTATTAATTTTTAAAAGTTTTATTTTTTATTTTAAACTGTTTCGTATCTTTTAAAATTTTAATGCCGCAAAAAAGTGTTCAAAATTTACCCCAAATTTTTAATTGTTATTTCTTTTTTGAAAGCATTTTTGCAGGTTTTTGTTAAAAGTTAATTTTTAGCAGCTTCGTTTTCCATTTAAAACTAACTTTTTTCTTTTTTTTTATCTTCAAATTTGCTAGTTTTTTTCCATTTGTATCTTTCGATTACTGTAATTTTTTAAAAAATATTTATAAAGAAATCATAATTTTGTCCCATATAAAACTTAAGACAAAAGTAATACAAAAAAAACTACGATGAAAAAGTAATAAAAAAATTACCAAAATTATATACAATCACACTGGCCAAAAAAAAAGAGAGAGAGGGAAGAATAACAAACCTTTTTTTTATCCTGACTTTTAATTAAAGTTTTTTTAGCAGCTTTCGAAAAAAAAGATTACGGTAAACGACAATTTTTTTTTAAAAAAGTTGTTTTTTTATCACAAAATTTTAATATAAAAAAAAGACAATACTATTTTTTTTAATAATTTTAAAGAATTAAAAGAAAGAGAGCAAATTTAATAGATATAAAAAAACATTGCACAAATTATTAACAAATTTTTGAATTATAAAATTTTTTTAAAAAGCAAAAAATTTAAAGGCATTTTTAAAAACAAGATAGGGTGCAAAAAAAAGATGGATAAACAAAAACACAAAAAAAAATGATACCCGAAAAAAAAATGGTAAAAATTGGAAGACAAAAAAAATCAAATGGAAACAGAATTAACAACAACAAAAAAAGAACTTCAATTAATTGAAAAAAAAACAAAGCATTAATTAAATTGAGATTTTGGCGGTAAATTAATTAATTAATTAATTATAAAAAAAGATGTTAAAATGCTTGTGAAATGTTGATATACTGGTATACTGTAGCTTTTTTAGAGGGGGGGTGAACAACTTTTCTTTCTTTTACTGATAAAATGATAATAATGATAAGAGTTAAAGATTGGCAGCATTTGTTGGGTTATCAGAGCTAAAAAAAAAGTGATAAATGTCTTGAAACGAAATTTTTTAAAAATTAAATATACCTATATAAAGTATTAAAATATTGATCAGTTGAAATTGTTTGTGGCTGATATACAGAATGATTAAAATAATCTAAGGCATTTGGTTGTTTTTCTACGATGGTATTCAAAAAATTTCCTGCCGCAAATGATGGCAATGCTGCAACGGCAGCATTTGAGAAATCTGTATTTTGACTTGAATATAGCTGATAATAATTATATGGGGCTGACAGAACGGCTGCAGTAGGTTGAGAAGTTGGGGGAGAAGTTAGAGAAGTGCCAAGGAAATGTTGTTGATGTTGTTGAACGAGTTGTTCTTGGAGGGTTTGTTGAAGGAGGCCATTTTGGATTGTTTGAGGACTTGGTTGTTGTTGTTGCTGTTGTTGTTGTTGTTGGGGATGGGTAGAGTCAATAGAATTATTTGAATTCTCTGATTTTATTAATTTATTTTCAGAGGGTGAAGATAGTGCAGTGCCAGAATTTGGATGATGAATTACATCTTCTACTATCTCAGGCTTATATTCACTTTTATATTCTTCTTTAATAATTCCATTAACAATATCAAAATTTTGGGCTCCTGCTGTTGTTGTATTGCCATTTTGTGTTGATGAATGATTATTTGCATTATTGTTACGATTCTTTTTCTTTCCATTTGATTGCTTTTCAGCAAGTTTAAAACGTTTTTGGCGTCGAAGATAGCAACCATTTTCAAACATATTTCCACAAAGATGATGCAATGTCCAAAAACTTCCTTTTCCTGGTTTATCCGGGGTTCTTGGGACTTTTACAAAGCAATCATTAAAGCTTAAAGAATGTCGAATTGAATTTTGCCATCTAAAAATACTATAAAAATATTATAATTCAAAAATGATTTAAATATTTAAAAAAAAGGGTACTGTACCTTTGAGTATTTTGTTGATAATATGGAAACCATTGCATAATAAATGAATAAATTTCTGATAAAGTCATTTGTTTAGTTCCGGCATTTTGGATTGCCATTGAAATTAGGGAAATATATGAATATGGGGGCTTTGCCGTTCCATAGGAACCTTTATTACGAATTTTTTCCATTTCATCATGTGTTAAATCAATTTCTCCATCATCACCACCTCGACGACGATGATGTCCAATACTTCCACCAGATGATCCACCTCCAGATCCCCTGGATCCTGCTGCAGCTATCGTAGATTCAGGAGAATGTCCAATACTGGCATTTTGAGATTTAAAAGAATTTGTTAAAAGACCATTTGGAGTTGAACTTGGAACACTTAAAGGGGAAATTGAAGAAGAATTCATTGATAAATTTGCATATTGTTGTAAGGGAGCTGCTGAAGAGTAATTTGTATATCCATAAAGAGAGGAAGCCGCAGGATAATATTGATAATTATTATAGGATGGCATTACTGCCGAGGTATAATCTTGTGCTGACATTCCCTGTAAAAAATAAATAATTCATAAAATTTATTCAAAAAATTAAATAAAGAAAGAAGGAAGGAAAGAAAAAAAGAGAGCTTTGTTATTATTTTTATGAAAGCCTTTTTTGGACATTTTGGAATTTGGTTTTTTTTTTACCGTTGTGTAAATATTTGGGGAAAAAAACGTATAACGTAAAAAAATATTTAAAAAAATAACAAAATGTTTTTGTAAAAAAAATCAGGCACTAAAAAATAGAAAAATAGGTGGGAGATAGAGACGTTAACGTTATATATTGAAGTGGTTTTTGAACAACAATAAAATAATTTTTTTCAAAAAAAAGAAAGAGGTAAAATTACAGTAACCAAAAAAAGTTGAAGAAATGACATCACTTTTTACTTATTTGTTAGCATACATTTTTGTGGCTACACTTTTGTTTAAGCTTAAAAGTTCTACAGTATAAAATTGAAATTTGAGTTATTTTTAAGTATGAATCATTTAAAAATATTTTTGTAAAAACTTCAAGCTAAAACTATCCTAAACTTTTAATGGAGGAAGAAAAGTCAACAAGTTAATTATTGATTGATCAAGGAAATAGGTGATCAGGAAAAAAAAGAGTATGTTTAAAACTGCGATGAAAGAAATTACTTAGTAACGCGGTCGGTGACTTTTATTCTTCTTCACAAGATCCCCCCGAGAAAACAGAAATCAATGAAATAACGCTTAAATAAAAGAGAGTTTTTAGAGGAAATACTTTTTTTTTGTCTTCCTTCGTTTCATCGATGCATCGATGAGATGAAAGAAAGATCTGTGGCTGTGAAAGAGAGGGAGAGAGAGAGAGAGAATAAGAAGGAAAGGGAAAGAAGCTCTCCTCCGTTAATACCCGAAGAAGAAAGATTATGTTGTTGCTTTTACTTGATGGTGATGGTGATGGTGATGATGGTGGTGTTGTAGATGCCTCAACATTTTTTTTTGCATCAAGGAAGGAATGTGTGTTGACGAGTCGTTGAGAAACGGGAAGAAAAAAAGGAGACTTTACAAAAAAAGGAAGATAAAAATGGAAGACTTATTTTTTTTCATTTCTGCATTTCAAAGTGAAAAGTGTTTTTGCGGAAATTCTGTTTTTTGCGTTAAACTTTTTTGAATGCAAAAAAAAGGAGGAGGAAGGCTTTTTTCTTTTTTTTTGTGCCACGATTGGTACGGTACGTGGCTGTTTCGATCAGCGACACTGACACCACCAAAAAAATGAAGGAAAGAAAGAGAATCAAACGAAGAAGACGAAAAAAGATATGATCATGAATAGGATAGAATGAATGGAAGGGGAAGGGAATGGTGACAAGAAAAGGAACACAAGTAAAAAAGAATTGATAAGACAAAAGGACAAGACAAAACTCAAATGACTCTTTTATCTTGCATTCTCTCTCTCTCACTCGCTGATGATGATGCTGATGATGACCATTTGAGTTGTTATTTTTCTTTTTCTTATCAATTTTTTGGTACTGACCGGTGCTGATGCTGCTGTTAATGGACATTTGCCTTGTCAAAGTATATTTTTATAAAAAATTGCTATCAGCTTTTTAAGAAATCAAGGGCGCCAATAATAAAGTGACTGACCAAAACAGCCGCAGAAAAAAAAAGCATCCCTCAAAAATAAAGACGGCAAAATTCTTCTAAATTTTTTCACGTTCGTGAAAAAAGGCAACCAAGTATGCGCAAACATATTTTAATTTTAGCGTGAAAAAAAGAAACTTTAAAAGATAAATATATTATATTTGCTTGCAACAAACAATAAATAAATAAATAAATAACAACAACAACGGCAACGACATCAAAATTAAATAGAAACTCTCTCAATTACATAAGAAGCTCAAATATTTACCCGAAAAAAATATTTACACAAAAACACAGAACTACAAACAATTGTTTTTGAAGAGGCAGGCGATAAATAAAAAGAAGAAGAAGAAGAAGGAAGGGCAGAGAAGGCTTCTGGAAGCTGTTGCAACAGCTTTTTTCACGCCGTTATCCAAATATTTGAGGTCAATTCTGGTCAAAGATACACAAAACCAAGCAAAAGTACAAAGGCAAAGAAGAAAGATGCCGGATATTTTAAAAATAGATTTAAATGGAGATAAATGAAGAGATAAATGAAGAGATAAAACTTACGGTAACGGCGGCAGATTGATATAAAGCATTTGCATCTAACATTTGTGCCGCAGTTGCATTATGCGAAGATAGGCCCGCCATTGTTGCAGTTCCAAGATTCATTGCAGCAATTTGTTTTGCAGCTTCTTGGTGATGCTGCAGAAATGCGGCGCTATTTAAGGAAGACGTTGAAGGAGGCGGTAATTGAGTTTGTGGCTCCAGTGCGAATACTGTAATTTTAACATTTACAAAAGTAAAAAAAAAGGGATAATTCTTTTTGAAAAGAATTCACGCACAAAAAAATAAACGGAAAAAAGCGTTTGAAAAGAATGAATTCAAAAAAAAGTTGGAGGCAAAAAAACAAGATTTTACGGTTGGAATTTTTTTCTTCGTCGTTTTCCAACTTCCAAAATGACAGTTTCTCTCTCTTTTTTTTGAAGCTCAACTTTTTTTTCTGTATTTGTAAAAAAAACGTTTTGACGCATATACACTTTTTTCCCTTTTTTCTTCTTTTTTTTTGCAGGATGAAAGCCCAAGCAGAAGAAGAAGAAGGAGGGGGGAAAAAATCCGACCGAAACAACCGGAAGAAGAAGGCGGAGTCAATCAAAAGGCAATATACAGACTTCACCAACCACAACCGCAACAGTTTTTGAATAGAAAAAATAAGAGAGAGAGATTTCAGTGATCATTCAATTCCATCGATGAAAAGACAGAAAAAAAACTAGAACTTTGTTGATGGGTGCTGAGGCTGGGAGTTTTTGGATGATGGAGTTTGTTGCTTACTTACTTACTCGCTTGCTTGCTTGAACATTGATGGACAGAAAAAAAAACTTTTTTTTTCTCGCGCATTTTGGATGGCGTTATTGTCATCATCGTTGTTGATGACTGCCTTCGCGGAAGCGGAACGTCTTAGATGAGAAAAAAAGAATGTAGAGAGAGAGTGTCACCGACAAAAGTCACTTGAAGAAGTCCTATCTCCTCTCTCTCTCTCTCTTTTCCCCCAAAATAAGAAGAAAAGTTTGAATTGCAAAAGAAAAAAGACTACGCAAAAATGAAACAGGTCGAGAGTTTTTGTTTCTCAATACAGCAAAAAAAGAAGCATATAACAACGTTGAAAATTTAGAAAGAAAAAAAGAGAGGGGAAAAAAATATATATTTTATTTTAGAGGTCCCCCCGTTGACATTCAAGACGACGACAATATTCTCGCTCGCCAACAGAAGCCGGCTGTAGCAGCAGGCCAAAAAAAAAAGAGTTCTTCCATCAAAGGAAGAAGGCAGAAGGAAGAGGAAGAGGAAAGGGGGAAATTGAAATTTTACCTATGCCTTCGACAACAAAAAAAATACATACATATTTTTCAAAAAAGGTAAAAATAAATTTTTGAGTTAAAACTAAACCATCGTTGCTTGAATGGATGGATGGCCATCATCGCCATGAAAAATAATGCAAAGGGGGGGGGGGGGGAGGTTATGGTAACAACGACAAAAAAATAGAATATATATATTTTTTTAGGAAACGAGAAAAAAAATTTAGCCAGCCATAGAAAAAGAAGGAGGCCGAAAGACTCTTTTTTTTTCTGCTGTTGCTCGAACCTTATTTTTCACACGCGCATTTTTTTTGAAAGAAAAAATGGCGAATCAGAGGCAATTTTTTGGGCGGAGACTTTTTTGCATTCATTTTTTTTACGATTTTTTTCTCTCTCTCTTTTTTTTCGAATGACTAAGTGCCGGCAACGGCTCTTTCTTTTTTTTGCTTTTTGGAGATTACGGTATTTTTTTAGAGGGGAAAAGAGGAAAAAAGGTTGGCTTCAATTTGAACCTTTTTTTTAAAAAAAGCAATTGCTTTAAACTTTTTATTTACTGATAAAAATGTTGCATGAATATTAAACAGAAACAAGCAAACTTTTCTCTCTTTTGTTTATCTCCCTTCCTTCCTTCTCTTCCTCCTTTTCTTGTTTGTAACATAATCAACACAAATATATAAATAAATAAATAAATAAGAAAAAAAGTGTCAATGTTTTAAGTCAATAATAAAAAACAACAACATAAGAAAATGAGGGGGGGGGATTCCCCGACCCCCCTTAAAGCGGTATATATTTACGCTTCTTTTTTTTAAAAAAACTTCAAATATTTGAACTTTCCATAAACAGTAGAAGTAGCTTCTCTCCGAAATTTTGTTTTGTTAACTGAGCCAAAACAAATAGGTAAACTTAAATAAATTTTTTGTTGCGGACTTTAAAAAGTTTGTTTTTCCTCCGGCGGCGGCGGCAGCAGCAGCTTTGCTTTGATTGAATATTTGCGTTTTACTACAAACTTTTTTTTTGCGCGAAATTATATCCCACCTCCCTCTTTAAAATAATATTTGTTGCCAAAGAGTTTGTTTTAAGTTTTTTTAAAAAATCAACAAAAATATAAGCTAATATTTAATAACAATTCAAAGGTTATTTCAACAATAAATAAAAGAAGAAGATAGAAGAAAAAAAAAGGGGGGGGGGGGTAAAAAAGAAGAGCAAACTTCTTTATTTTTGTCAGTCCGTTTGTGAATGCCGAAAAATTTATAAATGCCACTAGTGGCAAAAAAAAGAGATTTAAAATGCTATGGATAGCAAGAAAGCTAGCTATAGCTAAAAAAGAAGCATGAATTCTTTTGGCATCTATGACCCAAAAGCTTTAGTCTTTTAAAATTGAAAAAAAGCTCCCCCCAAAAAAAGATCAAGTTTCAAAGAATCCTTATTTTTTTTTGTTTTTTACTATTTTTTAACGAAAATGTTTTTCCCTGAAAAACCATTTTTAAAAAGTTGCAGAAAAAAAACTGAAGCAATCAAAAAAGTTTCAAACTTTTATTCTTGCTTAAAAAAATATTACAAAAATTTCGATCAAATTACCATCAGCAGTAGCAATAGCAGAAAAAAAAAGAATGCAACAGAGATATACAGGAAGTACTTTAAGTGTCAGCCATAAGAAGTCGGAAGAAGGAAAAAAAAAGAAAGAAAGAAGAAGTTGAAGACATCAAAAAAAACCGGCCAGAAAAAAATATATATATATATCTGACAGTCTCTTTTTTTCAAGAAGAAGAAGACGACGAAAAAGACACCGATCAAGTCTGAGAAAAGACCGGAAAAAGTTTGTGTTGGAATTGAAAAGAAGCCGGAAGGGATGTCTTTTGCAGCAGCAGCAACAACAAAAAGAAGGGAGAAAAAACGGGAATAAAGATTAAAAAGCCGTTATATTGGATAACGGTAGATTGAATGAATGAATGGATGGATGAAATTGATGATTGATGATTGTTGACAAAATAGAACGGAGAAAAAGGAAACTGTAGAAAACTTTTCAAAATTTAAATTTGATAAACAAAATATTTATAAAGGTATACGGTAGTAGTCGGTGAAAAGCGGCAATAGATTCTTATCAGCTAAATTTTATGATGCTTTTGTTGCTTACAAATTTTTAAAAAAATAGAAAGAATTTGTAAATGTTTTTATTATCAAAAGTTACAGCAACATTTAAATGCCCCAAATGGAAAACAAAATTATAGAATTGTTTGAAAATGTTACCGTTGTAAAAATCAAATAATAAAAGAGGCCAAAAAATTTCAAATTCAATAATTAAAGAAGAAAAAATATCCAAAGCAAAACAGCTCAAAAACTTGTTCAAGCTTTTTGTGCCTTTTGCTTTTGATTTTGATTTTACAAACCCATAAAAAATAGATCAAAAAGAAAAAAAAAGCCAAAGAAAGAAAAATGAAAAGAAAAAGCATGCGACCGTAATACTTTTTTTTCGTAAAAAAGTAATAATAATAAATAATATCAGGGAAGGAGGGGGAGAGAAAAAAGAGATGAGAAACCAATAAGCGCGAAAATGCGGCGTTTTTTTTATATATTATATTTTTAAACGAAGCATTCACGGAGAAAAAAAGAAAGAAGAATTTTTAACAATGACGAGGACGTCGTCAACGAACAACAACAACGACGACGACGACGCAATTTTATGAGCATGAGCTTTGAAAGAAGGCGAAAAAAAGCAGGACATGGAAAAAAGAGGAAAAAAAGAATACCGTAGAATTCTTCTTCTTTTTTTGCTTTTGCTTTTTAGCTGTCGGCAAAAATAGAGAGGGAGAAGGAAGAAAATGTGTATTCATAAAAAAATATATATCGCTTTTTTTGGTGGTTTTCATATCTCTTTTTTTTTGCAAAGCTTTTTTTCAGTCAAACGTTTTTCGCTGCTATATTTTTTTTGATGCTTCTCTGTCTTTCATCGGCAAAATGTTTTTCTCTTTTTTCATACAGAAAAATCATCATCCAACATCATCACTCACATCAACGACGACAACGACAACGTTGACTTCGTTATTGGCGTCGTCGTTCTCTTACATTTAAAACCGCCACCACCATCGATGCTGCTGCTGCTGCCGCCATCAGATCAAGCTCAAACCTTCACCAAAAAGACTGGCAGCTTTTTTCTTCTCAATGCTCTACAAAAAGACTGTAAAAAACGAGGGGAAAAAGGAAAGAAATATATAGAGGGGGGGATTCGGCTCAGGTGTGTGTCTCAGCAGTTGAGTAAACACAACTTTTTTTTTATTTCCAAACGAGAATGACAATAAACGAAAGAAAGCTTTATTCCATTTTTCTTTTATTTTTTTTTCATCTCCTAGATCGATGTCGTTGATGGTGATGGTTGAGCCGTTGAAAAATAGAAGGAAAAAAAGTGATGATGAGGATGGTTGGAGCAGCAGTAACTCTCTCTCTCTTTCTCTGCGTCATAAAATATAAATAAAAATATTCAACGACGACACAGAAAAATCTTTTTCATCAAAAAAAATAAAAGGTGGACATCAGAAGAAGAAGAAAAAAATGAGGGGGACGTGCCAAAGCTTTTAGTATTTTACTCAAAAAAAAACTTTAAAGCAAAAAAACCGACAAAAAAATATATTCCAAAAATCCCGATCAAGAAAAATGCGTGATCCGCTTGCGTAATTATGCTTGAAAAAAAAAAAAAAAGTAATATGCAAATCCCAAGCAAGGCGGAGCTTCGATATCCCTTTTTCTTTTCGATCGAAGGAAGAAAAAACTTTTTGGCAATTCTTTGTGGCAAGAAAAAATAGCCTTTTTTACAGGTCATTGAGTACCCTAAAGGAGTGTTCCAGAAAAATATGGCACTTTTGCTAATTGAATGAATTTTTTTCTGATTTTCCCTATTCGACACTTGTAAAAACTTTTTTTGTTGAAATAAAAAATTTCCTGTTGCGCGAGAAAACTGTAGAAAGAAAACAAGAAAAGTGGCATTACAAAAATATGTATGTATATTGGCATCTCATTGAACATTGTTGAATTTGGAAAAAAAGTGGGGGGGGGGGATAAGAGGGAGTTGTGTTGTGAAGGCAGGGAAGGAAAAGGAGGAAGAGAAGGGCAAACAAGGGGGTGGCCCATTGTTTTTCAGGCCAAGTATCCCCCCCCCCTCTGTCTTTCTCCGTAATGGACTCCGTGGAAAAGAAAAGGAGATGAATAGGTAAAAAAAAAAGAAAGAAATATCTAACAAAGTTCAAATGTTGCTGGTTGCTACGATATTTATGCATATTTTTGTGTCTAAGAAAAATATGAAACAAATGAATTCCTATTTTTAAAACGAAAGAAATAAAGGTCTCAATTTCCGGAAAATGAATAAAAAATAAAAATATACGGTAACTTTGACCTCAAAAATCTGAAAACTAAAAAAAAGGAAAGAAAAAAAAGCGATGGCCTCGTTTCATTTTTTTTCTTTGCTGTTTTCCATCTGAAAAAAAAGAGTGTCAAGCGATGGAATCTCGAAATAAAAAATGGATATAAGAAGATGCCATGACACAGACACTACCACCACCACCACCACCAACCATCATCATCATCCTCATCATTCTCAAGTATCCTACTACTTCTTTTTTCTTCTTCTTCTTCTTCGTCCAATATTATTATATCCTTTTTTCCATGGTGCTGAGTGGCGCTTTGTCAAGTCCTCGGGGCAAAACAACAAGAAAAAAGTTTAATTAAAATATATATCTCTTTTTTTTAACCTAAGGCAACAATAAAAGGATTTTAAAAAAAGCAACACAGCTTTTTTTAAATCTTAAAAAAAAGATAGTAATGGAATTTCAAAGAAAAAAAAATGATAGATAGTAGTTTTATTTTTAAAAAATTAAAAAACAACTTTAAAGAAAAAATGGAAATTTAAAAAAACTTTTAAAAAATGATAGTAATTCATTTTTAAGAAACAAAGTTTTAAAAAGACAGTAACGAATACAGTAAATCAAAATGGACAGTAATAGAAATAGCTTTTGTTAACAGATTGATTGAATGATTGAGTGATAAGGGAAAAAACAATAAATATAAAAAAAGCTAATCAACAAACAAACAAAAAGCATAGTCCTTTTTTTTACTTCCATTGTTTCTCAATGTTGAAAGAGAAATCGTTAAGCAAATATACCTCTCTTTTTAACACCAAAAAAAGAAAAACATTTATTTGTTTCAAAAATTATGCGATCGATTTTGAAGACAAGGCAAAAAAAAATATGGGGGTTATCATTTTTTTTAAAAACTTCAAAAAAAAAGGTTCGTCATTTTTTGATAAAAAAAAAAAAAGTGGACATTCTAAAAAAAAGGAGATAAAAGCAAGTTGAAAATATGCCTTTTATATGAGCAAAAATTGTGGAATAATTTTTTGTTGTCCAGGTGTTGTTGATTACTCATCAGAAAAAAAAAGAGAGAAGAAGAAGAATATATAAAAACGATATAAAAATGTCACGCTTCAAAACTTTTTCTGCCCAAAAACGACCTACGTTTTTCAATAAAAAAAATATATTTTCTTTTAACTTTTCTTTGATTCAAAAAAAAAAGGAGAGATTTTTTTTAAGATTCATGTTTTTTTATTCATTTAAAAAACATCTCTTTTTTTGACTCACTTTTTTTGTACCTGTTTCTAATTTTTTTTGGGAGAAAGAATCTTGTTTAAGCAACACCAAAAAAAAGAAAGAAGATGGATGTCTGAGAACTTTCTTTTTTCAATTTACAAAAATCTACTAATTTACATTTCTTTTCTGCTTTCTTGTTTTTTTTCTCTTTTGTTTGAATTTCTTTCAATAAAAAAAGGATGATAGTTGGATAAAATTCCCTTCCTTTTCCATTCCCCCCCCCCCCATTCATCCAAGGACGGCACACTTTTTTTTAAAAATGAGATCACAGGAAGAAGAAAAAGAAGTATTAGAAATTACAATATTTAAACATTCAAATGTTGGCAAACATACATACAAAAAAACCGGCATATTTTATTGTACAAATTACATTTTTTTTCAAAAACTGATGAAAAAAAAATCAGTGAAAGTTTTTTAACCATGAAAAATTGTGTGAAATGTTTTTGGCCTTCGCGCATTTAGGAAATCCCTTTTGTTTCTTTTTTCTTTTTTTGCTGCTTCCTTCCTTCCGTTTTTGTGCCAAAAAAAATAAAGCAGAGACCCCCAAAGGGTAATTTCCGGAAGGTTGAAAATATAAAAATACAAGAACCTGTTTTTCACTTAAGTGTTTCAATAACTTTTTTTTCTCCTCGTTACAGTGTGTTTTACCTTAAAGGAAGTGTAAAATCCTCTCAAGTCAAAAAATACAATAATAATAGATAACCTCTTAAAATAAATATATATATATGCAAATTTATGAGTAAGGGGGATAATGAACCCCCGCAGTGAATATTTGACTGTAGTTCTGAAAATATTGTGACACTTGTTTAGTCTCTTCTTTCTTTTTCAAGTGTGAACAGGTTAACGGACATTATTGAATGAAGAAAGTTGTTGCATAAAGCGTTACATCACTTTTTCCTTGTTGCCATTCCCATCCATCCGATCCATTATATCCAAAAACAATGGCGTAAACTTTTTTTTACGTAATGCAACAAAGTAAACAATGGCACAAAAATGAACAATTTAATCTTGAATTTTTTGAGTAAATATGAGCAAAATTAATTTAAAATATTTTATTTCGGGCAATCGAAAAAATAGAAATATTTGAACTTTATTAATTAGTCTCGCCGACTGGCAATTAGCACTCCAAAAAATGATGAAAAAAATAAAAATGTGAAACGGGAGTTTTATTTCCAACCGATTTTTTATTTTGACACTATTTTTAGGATCAGAAAAAAAAAGTCCTCAGAATTTCTTAATTCGGATTCTGAAACATTTTTGTTTCGAATGAATCGTTTTGCTTATCATTAATATCCCCTTCATTATTGTACCTATTTTTAAAATAGGACTTTTTTACCATTATTACTTTTGACGGATACTGTAATAAGAAGGTATTTATTATTGCTGATATTTTCTGGCAATTAAAACTACCGAATTTATTGAAAACAAAAAAACAGTAATTAAAGTTAAAAATTTGAAATTAAAAAAGTGTTCATGTATTTTTTTTGAAGCGTTAAAAAAGATAATTTAAACTTAAAAATTAAAAACAAAATTTGTTAGAATTGAGACTCTCCCTTTAAAACCATGTTACTTTTTTTCAAATTATCAAGCAAAAAAGATGTATTTCAAAGAATGGCATTTTGTGACAACATTTTTTGGCAATTAATGAGAAAGTGTCTCTTTCAAAATAGTTTAAACAAAGACAAAGAATAGAAGTGAAAAAAATTCTTAGAGGTTAGTTTTGCACTTATTTATAAAATCTTTTACTTATTTATTATATGAAAAACTTTTTAAAAACTCTGATTATCTCATTCATTTCAATTTCTGAACCAAAAGTTTTCGACAATTTGATTTTTCTTTAATCTATCATTTTTTCAAAAGATGCCTCCAAATTTTTCAAAACAAGTAAGCTTAAATTTTTTTTCAACCATTTTCAGTTATTTGTTTTCCGAAACAAATTTTAATTAAAAAATTTATTGATTCAATGCATAAAACATTTCATATTAATTGAGAAAATTAATCTAATTATTTCAGATGCTTGAATATCCCTTTTCTATGGAATGGACAATTTCTGAAGAACGTTTAAAGCAAAATTCAACCGAAAATGGACGTTTAAAAAGTGATGAATTCATTGCTATCAATGCTTCTGGTGTTAGATATTCTCTTCGAATTTATCCTAATGGTCATAATGATAAATATCGTGGAAAAACAATGATTTTTTTAAATTTGGAACTTGGAAATGAAAAGAAAGTTGAAGCTGAATACACATTTTCAATTAAAACTGCAAACTGGAGTCATAAAATTGATTATATTTTTAATGAAAATACTGGATGGGGTAATTCTTGTTGTACTGTAGATGAATTATTTGATTCAAACAAAAAATTTATTGTTGATGGAAAATTTACTGTCAAAGTTGAAGGAATTTTAAAAATTGAAAATGTTGAATCAAAAACAGAAATGGAACTTCTCAAATTAAAATGGAAAACTTCAAAAAATTTTGGTGATTTGTGGAATATGGGTTTTGAAGATTCTAAAATTTTTGTTGAAAGAAAAGAAATAAAAGTAAGTGTTTTATATGTCAAAGTATAATAATATATGTAGTAATTAAAATTTTTTTAGGTTCATAAATGTGTTCTTGCATTTCATTCATCTGTTTTTGCTTCAAAGCTTAATACTCCTATTTTTGTTACTCAACCATCTTTATTTTCTTCAATGTTTGTATCTTCAGTGAAGAAAGTAGTCGAAAACAAAATTGAAATCTCCGATTTTTCATTTGATATCGTTCAAAAAATTGTTAAACTTTGTTATGATTATGATCTCGTTTCTGATATTTCTGTGAAAGAAGCTATTTTACTTCTTAAATTTGCTGATAAATATGAAATGAAATTTATTAAGGTAACTGTTTTATATTGTAATTAAAAATAATGTTCTGTTTTAGGGTAATCTCGAAGTTTATTTGGGTGATAGAATTAGTGTATCAAATGTTTCTGAAATTGAAAATTGTGCAATTGAAATTAATTCTTCAAAACTCAAAAATCAATGCATGGATTTTTTCATTAATTGTTTATCAATGAAATACCAAGTACCAAATATGAAACTTTTTGATGAAAAATTTATTATTGAAGCTGTTACGAAATTTTGTTGCAACACATCAAAAAATATTAAAATTGAAACAAATGAATCAAAATGGTCAACGTCTAAAAATTTTAAAGATTTATGGAATATTGGTGGTGAAAATTTTACAATTATTACTGATGGAAAAGAATTAAAAGTAAGTTTTTTGTTTTGTCGCACAAAGTATCATTTTTATAATAAATATTTTTTCAGATTTATAAATGTGTTCTTGCATTTTATTCTCCCGTTTTTGCTGCAATGTTAAATAATAGTATTGACATTGCTGATTTTTCATATGAAATTGTTGAAAAAGCTGTTAAACTTTTATATCATCGAGATCTTATCTCTGATATTTCCGTTGAAGAAGCTATTTTACTTTTAAAATTTGCTGAAAAATATTCGATTGAAATGCTTAAGGTAAGAATTGTTTTTTGCTTAAAAATAACAATTAATTAATTAATTCTCGTTTCAGAAAAACCTTGAAATTTATTTGAGTGATAAAATTACTGTCTCAAACGTTTGTGAAATTTTGAATTGTGCTGTTGCCGTAAATTCACTGATGCTTCAAAAAATGAGTGGTGATTACTTTATGGAATGTTTATCAATGAAATATCGTTTACCAAATTTGGAACTTCTTGAAAAAGAATTTTTAATCGATGCTATTTCTAAATTTTCTGTTCATAAATGTCAAACTCTTTAATTTAATTCCGTTTGTTTTTATTTTACGTTTTTTCATTTTTGTTTATAAAAATTTTTACTTTTAAAACGCATTTTAGATCAACTTCGAGCCCTATGGGGGATTTGAAATTTCAAAGTTGTTTAAAAAAGCTGATTTTTTGCATGAAGACTCCTTAGGTATTCATTAGAGAGGTCTATACTTGCTTTTTCGTTCAAAATGCCCTCAGTGGATTATCCGGATTTGGTATATCCCAAAAACGGATATGTGCTAAAATAGGAATATTGTGATTGGAAAATGTTGTCCCAACCCAGACGGACCTATTAAGATCTATTTCACCATTTCTGGACATTTCGGGCCTAAATTATGGCGAATTGAATTTTAGCATTTTCGGTTTTTTGGCCATAACTCAAAAAAAATATATCCAGGTCCCAAAAATGAATGGCAATGGTTAATAGCCCTATCGAAGACCGACATTTCTGATTTACTAGATTTTTTTCAGAATCGGGGGAAAAAATGTTATTAACGATTTTCTGTTTTCTGTCGTTTTCTTGTGGTCGCGCAAAGTGCAGCCCCCTTTGAATGCCCCAATGGCTCAGTGGTGTAGCGCTCATTTTTTGTAGCCGAGAGGTCGACGGTTCAAATCCTCTCCCTTGGAAAGCTTTGTTTTTTATTTTTTTTTAGATAAAAAGGAAGTAACCGCCGACATCTAGGATATAACATTTGAATGCTATCTAGATACTCTTGAAATTGAATAATTGAGGAATAACAATAAAAATATATCGAAAGAACTCGAATAGTTGCAACTAAAAATTGAAAAAAAATTTTTTTCTAACGCAACTTTAAATAAAATCCATGTTTATGCAGTATTAATTTTTGTGGTTATTAATATTACGATGACCGTTTGTGTCGTTGTTATGATTATGGATATCAATGTCAATGTTAACAATAACAACATAAAACCGTCTTAGACATTTTTTCTTAATTACTGTTTCTTTATTTTTTTGGTTTCATATTGTTTTAAAAAAAAATTAATCACAAAAAAACTTCTATTTATCTAAAAAAAAATAAAAAACAAAGCTTTCCAAGGGAGAGGATTTGAAGCGTCGACCTCTCGGCTACAAAAAATGAGCGCTACACCACTGAGCCATTGGGGCATTGAAAGGGGGCTACACTTTGTGCGACCACAAGAAAACGACAGAAAACAGAAAATCGTTAATAACATTTTTTCCCCCGATTCTGAAAAAAATCTAGTAAATCAGAAATGTCGGTCTTCGATAGGGCTATTAACCATTGCCATTCATTTTTGGGACCTGGATATATTTTTTTTGAGTTATGGCCAAAAAACCGAAAATGCTAAAATTCAATTCGCCATAATTTAGGCCCGAAATGTCCAGAAATGGTAAAATAGATCTTAATAGGTCCGTCTGGGTTGGGACAACATTTTCCAATCACAATATTCCTATTTTAGCACATATCCGTTTTTGGGATATACCAAATCCGGATAATCCACTGAGGGCATTTTGAACGAAAAAGCAAGTATAGACCTCTCTAATGAATACCTAAGGAGTCTTCATGCAAAAAATCAGCTTTTTTAAACAACTTTGAAATTTCAAATCCCCCATAGGGCTCGAAGTTGATCTAAAATGCGTTTTAAAAACGACTTTTCTTTTTTACACAAAAATATATACAATGGGTGCAAAAACTTTCAGTCACTTTTTCCCATGTTTTTCCATGATTTTTTATTTTAGCTAAATTTCATCCAAAAAAGTCTTGTTTGATCGAAAAAAGTGTGTAGAAAATAGAGGACACCAATTTGGAAGATTAATAAATGATATTTTTCATAGATTCTGAATCATTTTTGAGGATTCTAGGACGGATTCCGATGAAAAAAAATATTTTTTAAATTGAACTATTTTTTGGGGTAAAAAAATATGGGGAATCCGAAAATAGAGACCCTTTTGGCACTTCTACCGTTTTCCCCCTCTTTTTTTGTGTTTATTTTGAAGGGGGAAAACGGTAGTTGAACGCCATGGCACACTTTTACCGTTTTCCCCCTCATTTTCATTCTTATTTTTAAAATTTGCATACAGTCAAAAACATGTTTTTATAGCCATAATTTTTTTCGCAATAGATTCACAAAAAAAACATGAAGGAACTATGTATCTCATAAATTGTAAAAAGACTTTTTTTATCCTATAGATATCTTATAAAAACAAATCCTATGTCGGGGGAAAACGGTAAAAGTGTGCCATGGCGTTCAACTACCGTTTTCCCCCTCTTTTTTCTTAAATTTTTTAATGGGGAAAATGGTAGTTGAATGCCACGGCATACTTTTACCGTTTTCCCCCTTGTTTTAGAATATAAGAAACAAGCTAACAAAGAATGAGCCGGGTTTGTTAGCGACCCAGATCCGTTTTGTGTTTTGGGTTTGTAAACTTCATTTTTGTTGTAAAATATAGCTGGAAATTACCATTTTCATTCACAAATGCAGGAATTTGCATGCATCCCATGAAATGGTATAAAAGGCGGAAAGCGCGCTTTCGAAAGCTTTTCATTTCAAGCTTTTTCCCGTTTTCAAATCTTTTACAAGCAGGTTGTGTTTTTACCTGCTCCCAAAATTTTTATAAGTTTTGGTTTCTTTGAAACATTTTTTGTGTTTCAAAGAAGCAAAAACTTAGAAAAATTTTGGAAAAAAGAGGGGGAAAATGGTAAAAGTGCCACGCTTTTTTGATTTGAGGATTCTGAAGGCTGATTCTGAAGCCAAAATTGGTTTTTTCACATATAACTATGTTCAGGGTCCATTTTTTCTGCTGATTACAGTAATAGAGGCCATTTTGATTAGTAATAAGTAATATGTGGTAAAATGTTAAAATTAAAAAAATATTTTTTTTATTTTTTCGACTGCTTTTTTGCAGAGATTACGGTAACATGCAAAATTGTTTATGTAATCGTTTTAAACTTTATGGAGAGCATATATAAAAATAAAAAAAATTTTTTTTTTTTTAATTTTAACATTTTACCACATATTACTTATTACTAATCAAAATGGCCTCTATTACTGTAATCAGCAGAAAAAATGGACCCTGAACATAGTTATATGTGAAAAAACCAATTTTGGCTTCAGAATCAGCCTTCAGAATCCTCAAATCAAAAAAGCTTCTCTATTTTCGGATTCCCCATATTTTTTTACCCCAAAAAATAGTTCAATTTAAAAAAACATTTTTTTGCATCGGAATCCGTCCCAGAATCCTCAAAAATGATTCAGAATCTATGAAAAATATCATTTATTAATCTTCCAAATTGGTGTCCTCTATTTTCTACACACTTTTTTCGATCAAACAAGACTTTTTTGGATGAAATTTAGCTAAAATAAAAAATCATGGAAAAACATGGAAAAACATGGGAAAAAGTGACTGAAAGTTTTTGCACCCATTGTATATTCATTAATATTAATACGTGTTTCGTTTAAATCAGCAATTCGAAATATATCGAAATATAATTCTGACAGTTTTAATACACAGTTGTTATACATTAAAAATCTGAATTATTGCTATAAATGTATGTATCCAAATGAGAAAAATGTACAAAAAAGCAAAAAAAAGCAATTTCCTATGTTTACAATTGTGTAAAAAAATAGCTACTTTTAAATTTTTTTAAAGATTTATCGAGTGGTAAAACCGCTGGGAGAAAAAATTTTTAGAACACTGAGTTCCTGTATTTTAATATGTTTTTTTTGTGAAAAAAAAAATTTTTATAATTACCGTATTTTCTTCAAAAAATAGTTATATTCAAAAATTTTGCAACTCTAAAATAAATTAAATTATTCATATAATTTTTTACAATTTTTATAGATAATTTGATAAAAAATTTATCTTTTTTCAAACGGGAAAAAAGCATTCTATTTACAAAATCCTTCCATTAGAATCTAATTAGAATCAGAAATCTAATGATTAGATTTCTGTAATTGTAATCAAAATTTATTTGTTCCTTTAAAATGCCAATTTTTATGCTTTTTTATTTTAGATACTCCACAATACTTCATGCTTTTTATTAAATCAATTAAAATCAGGATGCAAGAATTTCAGTAAAATCATGTACAAAAGATCGATTTATCTAAGTTTAACATTTATTATTTTAACCTTACTGTCAATGTGTAAAAAATGCTTATATCGTAAATAAATTGCGCTATATTAATGTTTTTTGCCAAAACTACAAAAAAAACAATAATCAAAGGAACAGTAATTTCGGGGGAAAAAGGAGAAGCTCAGGAAAAAAACTTTTTGCCAGACTTCTTTTTTCTCCTTTTTATTCATAAAAAAATTATGAAAACGTATAAAAAATTGGTATATTAACTTTTATTTGTCAAAAAAAATAAAGAACAATAAAAGTGCCAAATCGCTTAAGAGAAGACCTTTCTAAATTCCACAATCGTGGCAAAAAAAATCAATATTTTAGTTTTAAAAAACAAAAAAAACAATTAAATAATTCATTTTAAATTCTCCATCAAATTTTAGAGAATTGTTTTTTAATTCTTTATAAAATTTATAAATTATAATAATTTATCAATTTGTTTCAAAATATGGCTGGAGTTTTATCAAAACGCGTAAGTAAAACTTTTAAACGATTTTTTAAAAATAATTTTATTTTTCTTATTTTCTTCATTTATTTCAGATGCTTGAATATCCGTTTGCTCTTGAATATTCTGTTTCTGAAGATCGTTTAAAAGCTTTGAAAGATTCAACCGAAAATGGATCTTTAGAAAGTGATGAATTTACTGCTATCAATTCTTCGGGTGTTAAATATTTTCTTCGAATTTATCCTAATGGTAGTAATGATGAACGTCGTGGAGAAACATGGATTTATTTATTTTTGGCATTTGGAAAGGAAAAGAAAGTTGAAGCAGAATACACATTTTCAATTAAAACTGCAGATTGGAGTGATAAACTTGATTACACTTTTAATGAAAATTATGGATATGGTCGTACTTGTTGTACTGTAAATGAATTATTTGATCCAAACGAAAAATTTCTTGTTGATGGAAAATTTATTGTCAAAGTTGAAGGGATTTTAAAAATTGAAAATGTTGAAACAAAAACAGAAATGGGACTTTTCAAATCAAAATGGAATCCATCAAAGAATTTTGGTGATTTATGGAATGTTGGTTTTGAAGATTTCACAATTGTTGTTGATAAAAAAGAAATTAAAGTATGTTTTTAAATCGTTGTTTAAGGTTATTATTTTTTAAATTTATTCAGGTCCATAAAATTGTTCTTGCTGCTCATTCACCTGTTTTTGCTGCAATGTTTAAACCTCCAATGAAAGAAGCTGCCGAAAATAAAGTTGAAATCACTGATTTTTCGTATGAAATTGTTGAAAAAGCTGTAAAACTTTGTTATCATCAAACTTATGATGAAAATATTTCATTCGATGAAGCTTTCTTACTTCTCAAATTTGCAGATAAATATAATATCGCAAATATTCAGGTAAATGCGTTGTCTAAACTTTCGACTCTATAATATCATTTTTTAGGAAAATCTTGAAAATTATTTGAGTGATAGAGTTACTGTATCAAATCTTTGTGAAATTGCAAATTGTGCTGCTGCTGTAAATGCTTTGAAACTTCAACAAAAATGTCTTGATTTCTTCGTTAATTGCTTGAAAATGAAATATCCAGTGCCAAAAATGGAACTTCTTGATAAAGAATTTTTTATTAAAGCTGTTACAACTGTTTCGTGTCAAACTTCTGAAACTCTTTAATTTATGTTTTTGTTTGGTTTTTTATTTTATTTTTATAAAAATTTTTACAAAAAAAACTTGTTGAAAGAGGGATCTAACATTGACTTAAATTTTTTTAATTAGTACATATTTGCTGCTTTTTTTAAACTTCTTGCAAATTCTGCAGATTTGTTTTTAGTAGTTTTGGTTTACCTGATATCACGAGTCGATAAAATAAAAAAACGACTATTTGAAGAAAAATGGATAAAGTGCTTTCGCAAAAAAAATTTTCTAAAGTAACAGCAGAATTTCTCTTCTAGAAGAATAGTAAATGCAAAGATCTTTGTAATAATTTTTTTATTTCAATAAAAAGATTAATAAAACATTTTAAACATGGAAAAAAGAGAAAAAAAAGCAGCAAAATTTCGATAAATTTTTAGCTGAAAAAAATAATGCAAATTTTCTTGCTCAGACATTTGGCAAAATGCCAACAACTGACAAATAAGCAAGCACCCAACTAACTTTTACTGACTTCTTTTTTTGAAAGCTGACAAAAAACTTTGTTTTTCCAACACAAAAAGGCGATATCTTTTTAGCTTACTTTTTTTTATTAAACTATATTTTTTTATTAAGGTTATATCTTGTTCATTGTACAATAATACTATTACTAATATGCCCGGAAGCAGCAGCAGTCCACATGGTTCAATTGATTTTTACTTAGTATGTTTTTCTTCTTCTTGGATTGCTTTATCAAAATTATTGATCCAATAAACCACTTTTTTTAGGATGATGATGTTAGACGTCCAAGAAGAGCTGCAGCAGCAGCAAGTCTTTCAACATTTGTTGAAAGCGGTAAATTAATTAATTTGTTTTTGCAACAAAAAGTATACGGTTGAAATCTTTAGGAACTGATGACGAAGAAGTTGGAGGTTCAAAAAGAAAGAAGAAGACAAATACAAATAAAAAGCCAGCAAAACGAGCTCGACGACAAACCGATTCTTCGGACTCTGATGAAGATAAAGATATAGATATGAGGAATCTAACAGAAAAAGAAAGAGAATTGCAAATTTTTAAACATATAGAACATCAAGAATTGCTCAAAACAAGGTAATACTATTATTATATTGATACAATTAAAACTTATAATATTTAGAAAAGAAATTCAGCAGAAACTTATGGGTGATGTAGACGAAGAAAAAAGTAAACCAAAGAAAAAAAAGGAAGAATCAAAGCCGACTCCACAACCGGCACCTCCAATTACAACAAAATCTGATAAAGAAAGTGGAGAAGAATCTTCGTCTTCTGATGATGAAGTACCAAAAACTAAAAGTCCCACTCCACAATCTCAACCAAGAGATGAAGAATCTGAAAAAGATGTCGAAGAAAGTGATGAAAGTGAAGTTGAATTGGATACAGAATTTCATAAACCATCTGAAATTGCAAAAAAGATGGATAAAAAGAATGCAATTGCTGAATTGGTGAAATCTCGAAAAGAGAAAAAACATAATGAAGAAAAGAAGCGTGAACATGTTTTGGACGTTGATAAAATTTTCGGTGGTAGTAAATCAAGAGAAGAAAAATCTGATAGTGATGATTCGTCATCATCAGATTCAAGTGCAAGTGATAGCGAAGAATCTGATAATCAAGCAGATAATAATTCTAGACCACAAGGAGAAGAAGTATAATATTTTAAAATTCAATTAAAATATTATACCTCTTATTATTTACATTTTAGGTGAACAGTTTTGGACAACTCAATGATATTCGTTTATCAAGACATAAATTGGCAAAGCTTTGTCATACTCCTTTCTTTGATAAAACTGTACTAGGTTGTTTTGTTCGAATTGGTGTTGGACAAGTAAATGGTCTTCAAGTTTATCGGGTTAGTCTCACTTTTGTGTTTAAAGCTTTATTTTTCTATTTTATTTATATTATTATAGGCAGCTCAAGTTGTTGCAGTTGTTGAAAGTGCAAAGATTTATGACTTCGAAGCAACTCGAACAAACAAAGCTTTTCGATTAAAGCATGGCCCAGATGAACGTGTTTGGAGACTTGTTTTTGCTTCAAATTCAGAAATTACCCCCAATGAATATTTAAAATGGAGAGATGCGATGAAAAAAGCTGTAAGTTTTTAAATTTGATATAAATAATTTATTTAAAAAAATATTTTTTAGAAATTGCCATTACCAACGACGGATTATATTGAAAAAAAGAGAAATGATATTATTTCAGCGCTAAATTATCAATTTACAGATGATGATGTTAAAAAGGTTATTAATATAAAATGGACTACAATATAATTTAACATAAATATTAAATATTTATAGATGGTTCAACAAAGACAAAAATTTACTGGTGGAACAACAAATCATGCTGCTCAAAAAGCTGAATTATTAAAGCAAAAGGTTGGTTTTGATATTTTATTTTAAAACATTTGTCGGTTCTCCTCCACGTTCAATATCATCAAATCCATTATTGGCAAATGCATTAGCGGGTAAATCAGCGTTAACATTTTTTGGAGCAACTCGCTGACCTAATGGACGCATTCCAATTAATGACCATTCACCAAAGCAACCAAACTGTAATTATTTAAAAAATTAAATTTTAAGAAAGTTATAAAATTTACCAAATCATATAAGATTAGGATTGTTAAAGGGCCTTGAAAGAAAGTTGAAAGTAATAAACTTTTAAGGCTAAATTTAAAGAAGATTATTTCAATTGCTCGAACTGGTGCGCAAATTAAAAAGTAAAATCCAAAAACAAAACAGAGTAAAAGTTCCTAAAAATTCTTTTTATTTTGATAGAGTTTTTTAAATGCATACTGTAAAAAGCATTCCATTTCTTGTTGGTCCATCTTTGATAGTTAAATGGGGGAAAGCTGTATAACCATTGATAATTATGAGATTGAAGGTGATCAAGAAAGGGCACATATGATATGTAATTTTTTGTGCAGGATAATCTTGAAAATCAAGATCAAATTGGATAGCTGTATAAAGCATGATTGCCCAAATCTAAAAAATATATAGTACAACAGTAGTATTATTTTTGTGTTTCTTACAGTTTGACTAAGTTTAACCAAGCCTCGAAGACGAGTAACGTATCTTAAATTTAATAATTGTCGACGTTTTGCTGGCATAATTGAACGTTGAACTACAATCTCTTCACCTTTTTCATTTTGTTTTGGTAAAACAGTTGAATAATGTATAACATGATCGTCGTCATCCAAAATCTCTTGATCATAATCTAAATCTGTAATATGAGAATTTATGACATTTTCTGCCTGCGCTTCTAAATCAGGTTGTTGCACAGTTGTTTTTGGTTCTGCATAGTCGAATTCCGGTGTTGTAGTTGCAGCCATTTCAATTGTCGATGTCGTTGTTGTAGTGGTGACACCTCTAAATGTTTAATAAAAATAATGCTGTTAAAAGGACATGAACTGCTTTCTAAAAAAGATTCACCTTGATAATGAAATCCCCATAGCTAATTTTTTTAATATCCACAAATATTTGGTAAATAAAAGAGAAAGATAGGAATCAAATGTTGTGGCAGCTGCTTACAGCAAACACTGTTTTTTTTTCCTTTGGTTTAAAAAAATTCTAATCGTTTTTTCTTGCAATTGTGTTGCTTCAAATTTCTACATTTGGACCATTTTATGATTGTTCAAAGACATTAACGGAATATTATTTTTTTATTATTTTTGAAAAGAAAAAAAGAGGGAGAAAATCAATTCTCATGAAATATAAAAGCATTTAGTTATTGTCATTTATGAAATATTTATATGAAGCATCCTGATACAATAGGTATGAGAAAAAAACAAGTCATTGAATTTCAATGGTTTTTTTTAAAAGACGAAAAATAGAAAAAAACGTCACATTATAGGTTACGGTTTAATTCTGCATTTGTTGGATATTCTCTTCCAGGGATTGTTGTTGTTTGATTTTGATTACCAGTATTCATGATATGTGAAGATGCTTCATTTTCACCTCTCCATGCTTTAAACTTTAAAAATGTTTCGACGGCAAAAAGAAGACATAAACCAATTGCAATAATCTTTAAAAAATAGCTTTTTTTGATTACGGTATAATTAAAAATGAAATAAAAACTTACGGCACACATAACTGCAGCACCTCGTCCGTCAGCTGTCCAAGAAGCAGATACATGAATCATAAGAAATACAGCAATGAAAAAGAATAAAGTATTAATTCCGTAGAATAATAATTCGACAACAATTAGTCCTTCTCGGGTAGCTTCATCTTTAAGAGTCAAATGTGGAAATGCAACATATCCCAATAATAATGCCGAAATAACAATCATACATTCAAATGCAATGTGATCAGTCCATGCTGCAGATGTAGAACGGCGATCAGAACAGATAGCAAGAATAAAGGCAACAAAGCATAAAACAATTTCAGCAATTTTAAGGACTCCAGGAAGAGTGGCCAAAAAAGTTGTGTTTAATTGTCCTTGGCGGTTATTAGGAATAATTTGAATTTTACTTGTCATATTAACAAATTGTTGTTTACGTTTTTGGTTAGGACTAAGAGGTCTTTAAAAAAACTTGTAAATAAGTGTTTTTAAGCTTTAATAAATAAAATTTAAATACCTTTCTGGTTCTAATGGAGGAGATTGTGGGCCAGGTGAACCTCCATTTGATGGTGCTAAATGTGCAACTGGATTACCCAAATGTACTGTTGTGTCAGCAGCTGGTGTGGCTGTAGTCACATTTGCTTCTTCGTCAGGTCGTAACATCTGTAAAATGTTATTTGAAAAAAGTTAATGGAATTACTTAACACCGTTAAAAGGTCACAACTAGTGATCGGATCCCGTCCCGTTCCCGCCGGGAATCCCGGCGGGAACGGGAACGGGATTCCCGTGTTTCCCGTCCCGTGCCGATTTTCAAAAAACGGGAATCCCGTATTCCCGTTCCCGTGTCATTTTCATAAAACGGGAATGCCATATATAGCTTAAGTTGCAAAATATTGTTTCTTAACAACTTCAAGCTCTGATTAATCTGAAAGCTTTTCTTCTGATGATACTTTAATATATGGAAACAAACAAAAAAATAGATTATCTGCAGATTCTGCTCAAAAATTACTTAAAATTTTTGGATATCACATGTTACAAGTTTCCGACGGGAATTACGGGATTCCCGCGGGATTCCCGTAATTCCCGTCCCGTATCCATTTTCAAAAAACGGGAATTCCCGTTTCCCGGGTTTTACCGAAAACGGGACGGGATCCGATCACTAGTCACAACTACATTCTTGGTATCAATAAAAAAGGAAGGGATAAAACAAAAAGCAGTTTTTGCAACTTTTTTAAAAAACTTTGTCTTTTTCTAAATTTATTAGACATTTTTGCGAATTTTTTAAAAGGAAATATGAAACATTTTTTTGAAGTATAAAGTGCCTTTGGGATTTGTGCAATGAGCCGGAATCGAGATGAGATTCATGCGTACCAAAAAAAAGTTTTGGATGTATTTGAAAAAAGAGAAACAAAAAATAAGCTTTAATCGATTTTAAAACTTAAGTTAAATAGGTGTAATTTTTGGAGTAAATAAAAGCTCAATATCATCCAATCAAGTCAACAAAAATAAGAACGAAATAAAAAGAAAGCAAGCACACGACTCGAATGCATACTTTTTATTTGAAATAAAACTTTTAGAAAAAAACAGTTATAATTTGCGCAAGAAAAAATTGAGGGCATCGCTTTAAAGCAAAAAAAATAAAAATAGTTTTTTAAAATAAAATAAAAATTTTGGATTTGCGTAAAAATTTCTCTCGTCTCAGATTGACCTTGAAACACCCCTCTGAAAAAAAGCCGCGACGGCAGCGCAAGACTATTACAATTTTTAAACTTCTTTAAATTTTTTTATCTATCCATCTTGAATGAAGGCAGCAATAATAAAAAGTTTATTTAAAAAACAAAAATGGAACGCCAAAAATTTGATGGAATTTGATAACCGATATTTTTTTAAATTTGCAAGCAAAAAAGTATTCAATTCATCACTTTTTTACGCTGTTATAATTGCTGCATTTTTTGCGTAACAGCAAGTAGTAAATTCATGTACCAAAAAATATATGGATTACTTGTTTTTTTTCCTCTTGAAAAATAAAATCAACAAGTGGACAAGTTGAGATTTTAATTGTACTATATTAAAAATCATAAAAATATACAAAAAGTTATGCCTATTGTTATTAGAGTAAAAAAAGGAGGAGAGATTTGGTTGTTATGCAAACGCAAGTAAAAATTATATGTATCAAATAAAAAAAAGAGAAAAAAACCGGCGGAATACTAATTTATTGACCATCATTTTTGTCAATAAATATTTTTGAAAAACAATTTGCTGTGTCAGTTTTTAGATAGATTTTCTTTTCTAATATAAAAAATCTGAGAACACACCGGTTTTTGATTTTTCCTTTTTCTATTTTTCTCGAGGCCATTTTATCGTTCCGTCTTTTTTTAATAAAAGAAACTTACTAATATACGTCGTTCTCGAATGTCTCCAATTTCAGCATCACTGCCGTCGACTCGATTAATTCGGCTCATCTGCGATTTACTGTTTTTTGTTTAATGAGAAGAGCTTTGTTTTATCAAAGTAAGACAAAATAAATAATCAAGCACAGCTAACAATTGTAAGAAGCAAGTTTTCTGAAAAATAATAAAAGTGTAAAAAAAGGCTTTTTTTTAAAAAACACGACAAATGTTTTACTTTGAAAAAGTTTGATGGAACATTTTTACATTGCTTTACTTTTTTTCTCAAAAATATTAGTCTTTCTCAATTTCTGTTACTGATACCTGTTTTTTGAAGTCTTCATTTAATTATATAAAAAAAAATACAATTGGAACTTTAAAATGTATTGGCCAAAAGTTGATTTGTAACGTGTAAAAAAATATAATTTGTTCATTGTTTTTTGGGTGTGATATAATTAATTACTAAAAACAATTGATTTTTATTTTTTTTCAGTTGGATTCTGATCAAAGTGGTAATATTGTAAAATCAAATGAACTTCAACTTAAAATTGATGAAATTGATGCAATTATAAAGAAAAAGGTAAATTTTTAGTAAAAATTATTGATATTACTGTAATTTTGGTTCTTTGCAGGAATTGGATAGATGTCATGATTCTTTAGGTATTACAGCAATTAATCAAAGAAATCGTGATACCCAACAAAAAGCTCTTGCTGAAAAATCCCTTCGTCGAACTTCAATCGATACTGAAGATGATCCATTTACTCGAAAATCTGGTAAATCAAGAATGGTTTCTGGAAGAAAAAAGGGTGAAGAAGGTGTTGGCGGTGAAAAAGAACAAATACAAAATAAGGGAAGATTGTCATCATTGAAATCCTCGTCTTCAACATCTTTAAGCCATTCAGCATCTGCTCCACAATTGGTGAAATTTGATCCAGCTTTGATATTAGGGGAATTATCATTTCCAAAGCAATCAACTCCTTCTCCTCAACAACAACTTCCAACTCCTCCAACCAGCGGAATAAAAGCAGGTGGTGGAATTTCTTTTGCTGAATTTAGACGTCGTAAAGCTGAAGCTGCTGCTTCTGGTGGAAAGTAAAAAAAGTAACTGTATTTGTGAAGCACATTTTTTTCTTTTTTGTCAGTTTTTTTTATCCCATTTTTTTGTTTATGACCAAATAAAATTTATTTGTTTTCAATTTACAGTAATATAATCCAAAGTTAGTCAAGAATAATTATAGCAGTCAAAAACAGAACACATCCAAGTGAAAGAATCATTCCTTGATAATATCCTAATCCAATATCCAAACATCTCTCCCGACAAATATATAATTCTGTAATATCTTCTGTAGCTTTGATATGTGTCTTGGAGCATCCGATTGCAGTTCGAAATTTCTGAAACACAGAATATTAAAATGGATTCAAAATGATTGATAAAAAACATACTCGAACTTTTCGAGACCATTCTGTTGGTGAAATATACATAAATGAATCAGATGGTGGAGCAGGACCACAAACCCCAACTGTTTGCCCCCCACTCCATACACATCCAATTGGCCAATCATCACTTTCTTTATTCAATAAAAATGGTGCAATAGTAAAATCTTCACAAAGAGATGTCCGATTTCGAATTGATAATACCAATGGTGAATCTCTAAAAGCCGAATAATTAAATTAAATTGTAGAAAACAATATTTGATGGTAAGTTACAGTAACCCGTTTAATTTAATTATTATCGCAAATTTTATATCTCAAAAATCATTGGAAAATTTGTTTTTCAAAGTTGGGATTAAATTTTACAAAAAAACTAAACAATTTTTAATATTTTAACCCCAAACCCTAAAGCTACAGTAATCCTTTTGATGTCAAGTGTTACTGTTAATCCGAAAAATCCCTTTTTAAAAACCTTACTTTTCAACAAATGCACCAATTTCACTAGCTTTTTTAGCTTCTCGAAGATATTCAAATATTGCTCGTTTAGTTTTCCATAAAATTCGATCACGTTCTGAACAAACTTGATAATCACTGCATGAAATCCATATTCGTTTTGTTGCTCCTTTTGATGCTGCTGTCAAAGAATCATCAATACTTTCATCAGCGATTTCTTCAGCCAATATCAAATCATCCGTTGATGATAGAGAAATTGATTGACATAATATTGTTAAAGGTAAAAGAATAAAAAAAAGAAAGAAAATAATTGAATTCATAAAACACAAAAATATTGGAATACAGTAAAGTTTTGAGAAAAACTGTAAAAAAAAGAAAAAACTAAAATTGTAAAAACACAAAAAAAATGCAAATTTTATCCAACGAATATTTGAGTTAATTATTTTTTTAAAAAAAAGTAAACAAATTTAAATACAAATTTATTTTTTAGGTGCCGCAAAATATCCATCTGCATCATCAAATTTCACAGGTGTCCCGGATTTTCCTGGTGTTAGTGGTGCATCTAGGTAATAACTGTTATCATCTTTGGTTGGAGCAGGAGATGGACCATTTGGCATTGGCTTTGATGCAGCAAAAAATTGTTTCTTTTGTTCACTAGCTAAATGTGGTTGAAGAAAGACGGATTTTGGTTGAGCATCTTCATCGGATTCTAAAAAGCATAAAAAAAAGTTCAATCATAAAAAAAGTATTAAATATTACTTCTTCGAAGATTTTCTGCTGAAGCACTATTATAATTATTATCTTCACATGAAGGTGCTTGTGGCATTTCACTTGATGTCTTCAATGGTGGTAAAGGAGGTGGCCGATCACTTCGAGCAGTTTCATATTCTTCATCTTGTTTTGCAATTGCAGCAATAATTGGAGCTTGTTGTAATCGCTTTTCTGATGGACGTTGTTGTTGTTGCTGCTGCAATTGTTGTTGTAAAGAATGATAATTACGATATTGTTGTTGCTGTTGCTGTTGGGGGAGTTCTTCTGCAACAGCCATTCTTCCACCAATTTGTGCAGGTACAAGTCCTTCAGCTCGTTTATTAATTTCTTTTGGTTTCCTTCTTCGTCTTTGACTTTTTGGTTCACGATTAATAGTAGGATTACTAATTCCACTAGATGGAGCTGATCGACGACGAGGCTGAAGTTGTTGTTGAAGATCAATTCCACTTGATGATGATGAAGCTGCGGGTGGTTGTGGTGTTTGAGTTGCTGCAGCAGCGGGTCCAAGTAATATAACACCATTTTCTTCATCCTTATTGACACTTTGATTTCTCATTCGTTGTGTTTTTGGTCTCCTTCGAGCTTTACCTTTTGACATTGCCGGAGGCTGGGTAACATTTTCACCTGATGGAGCTTTAATTGGAGCACTTTCTTTTGGGAATGATGGGGCAATTGGTTGTTGGCCACCCATTGCTTTTATGTAATCTTCATATTCAGCATGAAAAACTGGAACAACAAAATTAATACCAAAAAATATCATTATTTAAAATATTACCTTTATAATCTTGTTGTGCCATCAATCCATGATAACATAACTTTCCAAGCATAACAAAATAAATCCATACTAGTTGATCTTCAGTTTGAACAGCTTGAGCACGTTGTGAACGAATTTCCGAAACAATTTGTGGTACAGATGGTTCAATAGAATGCATAAAATTTCTTTGTAACAATTCCAACGCAACTAAAGTACCCGTTCTTCCAATTCCTGCTGAACAATGCACACATACTGGATATCTGCTAGATCGAGCAATATGCATTAGTTTAAAAGCTGGAACAGGATTTCTTGGAACACTTTTATCTTTAAAAAAAAATATTTTAAATTTTGTGTTGAACAACAACTGTGGCAGCAACAGCAGATAAAAAACAAACCTGGCCATGTTTGCCATTGTCGATGTTCAATTTTTCTTATTTCACCATTATCTATAAAATTTAAAAAGAATAAAATGTTTTAAATACATAAAAAAAATTTTACAAGTTAAAGTTAAACTTGTTGTGCAAATATCTGAATCATTTTCAGTAACCCCTTCATTTCGAACAGTTAATAATCCATAAAAAATAAGCGTTTCGCCAGGACTTTTCGGCCAATATTGGTGACATTTTGCTTTTCCTATAAAATTTAAGTTTAGATTTTATTAACAATGAAAAATACAGAGGCTGTCGAAAACAAAAGTTTGAACAGTTCCTTTAAAAATTTTGAAGGAACAACTTTCAAATTTTAAAATTTTAAAAAACGTTTAAAAAAAACGTTCGCGACTTTTCTTGATTGAATTTTTGCTTCAACTAATAATCAATTTAAACATACCCATTTCTTCACAACGACAAAGCATAAAAATATGATAGATTTTTTCTTGATAAATCATTCTCCAAAAATCACCTATAAAATATATCATTAAACTCTAAAAATCAAATAAAACTAAAACCGATACCCGTTGAATCCAGCAGCGGCCCTTGACAACAAATAAATGTATTATCCATTAATTCACTTTTTAACCTACAAAATAAATAATATACTGTATTTGTTGCAATATATAAAAGTAAACCAACCAATTTGCATGTATAAAATCGCCAAAATTTGGAAGAAATGTTAAAATTACGCGTGATTTATCAGTACAATAGACATCCTTGTATCGAAACTTTGAAGCCGTGGTTGAATCAATTGGAACTTTGGGAGTTTGATCAGGTGTTGCTCGAAGAACTGCAAATTCTTTTCGAAGTCCGGTAATTCCTTTTTGCATTGTTTCAAATACAAATTTTCGAATTGCTGCGGCTATTCCGGGATGATCAAATGCTGCGGTTAATGCAGTTGGCACAATTCCCGATCTTGGAATTTTAACTCTTAAAAGTTATCATATTAAAAGCTAGTAAAAATAAAAATACAAACTGTTGTTGTTGTTGCTGCTGCTGTCGATTTCTTTGAATTCGTCGTGGACTGCCTTCTGAAGCATGTTTGTTTCTGAAAAAAATAGAATTATTGCAACAAAAATAAATAATGTCCAAAAAATAAAACATACGGTGCTCCGCGTCCCGGTGTTCCTGCCATAATCGTTTGTATATATTTTTTGATTCTTCAAAATGTACTTCAAAGAAAAACAACACAAATGCCTTTTCATCAATTTTTTAAAAAAAAGTTCATTTATTTTTTTCTGCAAAATATTCAAATTTTTGTAAAATTTAATGAAACAAATTCTACAGTACATTCTCCATTCATTGTTGGTCCCCTGGAAGAATGTGCATATATTTTTGTGCCATTATTATCAATGTTATAATATTCTTTTTCATATCAGCTGATATGAAAAAGATATATCAGTTGTTATCATTGATCCAATCAAAAACTATTTTTCTATAAATTGTGGTCCACAATTGCCATTGGTGAACTGAACACGTACATGGAATAAAAAAATATAAAAGGATTGCTTTTATGTATCCAACACAAATTTACAAATTAAAACTGCATTGATTCTTCCAAGAAGTTTGTAAACAAAAAATGTGAAAAGTATAAATTCTTTATATGAACAAAAAAGCAAAAAAATGAAACACGAAACAAATAAATCATAAAGTTTGAGATTTGCGACAAGAAAAATTAGAAAAAAGAGTAATTAAAAATTCTTTATCTAAAAGTTCCATATTTTGTACAAATTCTTTTTTTGATAAGCATTGATTGCAAAAATCCATACAAGATTTCTGAAGTTTTAAAGAATTTACAGCAACGGCACAATTAATAATTTCACAAACATTTGAGACAGTAATTTTATCACACAAATAATTTTCAAGATTATCCTAAAAAGTTTAAATGAAAATTAATTAATTATTGTTTTTCTTTTCTCACCTTAAGCATTTCAATCGAATATTTTTCAGCAAATTTTAAAAGTAAAATAGCTTCTTCAACGGAAATATCAGAAACAAGATCTCGATGATATAAAAGTTTAACAGCTTTTTCAACAATCTCAAATGAAAAATCTAAGATAGTAATTGTCTTTTCACTTTCTCACATTGGGGGGAGTGAATTTCTTAACACGAAAGTTTTTTTTCCAGTTTTGTATTTTTTACTTTTTGGACCCGTAAATATTACTGTTAAAGTAAATATATACTATTTTGATTTTTTTTCCTTATTTTTTTCATGAAAAATGCTACAAAATGATATATGGTTTTCCACGATTGGAGCATGGGAAGTAGGGTTGCGCATAAATTTTTAAATTTTCTTAAGATCTCAGCTTCCAGAACGTATTTCGATCCAAGTTTGGGCTTAAAATGTTGGATTTTTTGAGGGATAAAATAAAATAAAAAGTAAAAGTAAAAAAAAGATAAGTTAACGTCAGTATTTACAAGAATCTGAATCGTATTTTTTTTTCTAACATTTTTTTATTCGCAAAGTTGCGCGCATTGTGCACCATTGCAGACGACTTGGGAAACGTCTTACTTTTTTGATGTTGAAGGTAGGCCTCTCAGCAACTGGAAAAATCCTTCCAATTTTTAGAATGGCCTCCAATATTTGGAATTGAAAAAAAATTTTTTTATTTGATAAAAGTGTTTGTTAAGTGTTTAAAAAATGATTCGCACTAATATTTTTTTCATTCTGACGCTCCTTCGCCATTCCATATATTAGAGTGCCATTCCAAAAATTAGAGTGTTATTCCAAAAATTAGAAAAAATTTTTTTTCCAATTTTGTCATATTCGTGATCAGAAAGCCATATTAGGTGGGCAAAACATGTTTTTATATGTTTTTTATGAATTTGAAGCAATTCCAAAAATTAGAACGCCATTCTAAAAATTAGAATAACATTCTAATTTTTAGAATGACATTCTAATTTTTGGAATGTCACTGCAGTTCACTGGAATGGCTATATTTTGACGTTGTTTTCGCATATAACTAATTTATAATGATTATATTTATATTTTAATCGCAAAATAAAGTAAATTTAATGGATTCTGAAGTCGGATTCTGGGCGGATTCTGGCGCCGAAAATGTTTTTTAACATTTTATTATGTTTCATGATCATTTTTTGAGCTGATCACGATAATATAATCCATTTTTTGATTTAAAGATTCTGAAGGCAGATTCTGATGCCATTTTTTCTTCACATTTTTCTATGTTTCATGGTCGTTTTTTGAGCATATCACGATAATGTAGGTTATGTTTGGTCTTGAATATGGATTCTATTATCGTGATCAGCTCAAAAAATGACCATGAAACATAATAAAATGTTAAAAAACATTTTCGGCGCCAGAATCCGTCCAGAATCCGACTTCAGAATCCATTAAATTTACTTTATTTTGCGGTTAAAACATAAATATAATCATTATAAATTAGTTATATGCGAAAATAACGTCAAAATATAGCCATTCCAGTGAACTGCAGTGAGATTCCAAAAATTAGAATGTCATTCCAAAAATTAGAATGTCATTCTAAAAATTAGAATGTTATTCTAATTTTTAGAATGGCGTTCTAATTTTTGGAATTGCTTTAAATTCATAAAAAACATATAAAAACATGTTTTGCCCACCTAATATGGCTTTCTGATCACGAATATGACAAAATTGGAAAAAAAATTTTTTCTAATTTTTGGAATAACACTCTAATTTTTGGAATGGCACTCTAATATATGGAATGGCGAAGGAGCGTCAGAATGAAAAAAATATTAGTGCGAATCATTTTTTAAACACTTAACAAACACTTTTATCAAATAAAAAAATTTTTTTTCAATTCCAAATATTGGAGGCCATTCTAAAAATTGGAAGGATTTTTCCAGTTGCTGAGAGGCCTATCGTGAAATGACCTGAATTCACTCTCGAACAGTTTTTTAAATGATTTTTTTTAACGTTTTTTTGTAACACTACCTTCTTTCTTTTATATTTTTCTCCCAAGTTTCCATGGCCCACTTTTTGATTATCACTTTTTTAAAAGGTTACCCAATATTTTTTAGTGTTCCTTTTTTTGAAATTTTTAATTTACAGAAATGTCACAAAAGATATTTTTGATGGGTTTTGTTTGTTTTTTTTAAATTTATTTTTTTTTACCGTATACTAAAATTGTACAAATTTTTTTAAGGTATACGGTTAGCCTATGCTTAATTAATTATCGGATATCTATTACTTTTACATATCCAACTTTTTAATCGCATTTTGTCATTAATTATTAATCCCTTTGGAATTCTTTGATGGCTTTCTATTATTTACTTTTTTAACAACTCCCCATGTTTTTTGGGTTTACTTTCTCTCTTTCAACTTTTCTTGGCGTGGTAGTTTTAGGGCGCGAGTTTTTGGGCGCATTATATTTGGGCATGTGTGTTTAAGCGTGGGATATTTGAGCGCATGCTTTTTAGGCTTGTGTTTTTCAGCGCGGAATTTTGAGCTTAATTTTTTGGGCGCATTTTTTTGAGCGCACAACATCTGAGCTTGTGTTTTTTGGCGCATTTTTTTGAGCGTGTGACATTTGGGCGCATGACTTTTTAGCGTGATTTTTTAGGCGCATTACTATGGGAACCTCACTGTTTTAGAATGTTTTGGATTTTTTTACACATTTATGTCTTTAAAAATTTAATTTATTTCTTAAAATGGCTTCTTTTAATGTCCCTAATGTATATATATCCAATTTTGAATAATTCCAAAATGCGCTCAAAAAAAAGCGCCCAAAAAAATGCGCCCAAAAATAAAATGCCCAAATAAATGCGCCCAAAAAAATCACGCTAAAATGTCATGCGCCCAAATGGCACACGCTTAAAAAAATGCGTTAAAAACACAAGCTCAAATGTTGTGCGCCCAAAAAAATGCGCCCAAAAATAAAATGCCCAGATAAATGCGCCTAAAAAATCACGCTCAAACGTCATGCGCCCAAGTTTCACACGCTTAAAAATAAGGTGCCTAAAATTCTTCGCCCAAAAGTCTGCGCCCAAAAATTTCCGCCTAAACACACATGCCCAAATATAATGCGCCCAAAAACTCGCGCCCTAAAACTACCACGCCCTTTTCTTTGAACATTGCCGCCGGGGATGCTCTTTTTCAAAGTCGCTTTTAAATGCTTTTCTTTTTTTTGATTGCATTCAAATTAATTATATTGACAAGAATGTAACAGAAATTGATTAATCCCTGTTTTTTTAAACTTGCAGAAGAAAGAAAGAAGAAATAATGGGTTTAGATCGATGGATTCAACATAGTTATCCAAATCCGCGGGTAATTAAAATCAGTCAAACTGGTGTTCCTTCGTCTTGGGGTGGCGTTGTTGGAATGATGAATAACCATAATAATAATAGCAGCAATAATATTTTACATGCTCGAATTTCTCCCACTACAACTTCTTCATCTTCATATAATACCGCTTCAACGGATATACAATATTCTCCAAGCAGTTACAGCACAATTCAAGATGACAAATTTCATCCGGAATATGAAGAACCTGAAAATGTTTATGAAAGACCTCCAGATGTTGTCGGAAAAAAGGTAGAGGATTTTTGAGAGATTTGTTATCAAGGATTAAGTGGATATGGTATATCCCCTTAAAACATATTTTAAAAAATTAGATTTGTTTGAGTTTTATTTGTCCTTAATATTTCAGGTCTTTCAAGTATCAATTCAAATGTCAACAATTAAACATTATTTTATTTTTTTGTTTTTTTAGCTCTCATTAAAAAAAAAAAAAAAAAAAAATATCCTATTAAAACACGTTTTTAACCAAAAAAATACGTGAAAACAATTACTCTTGCACAAAAAAAGAAAAATTCAAGCAGTATTCATTTGTCTTCAAACAGTATTCATGCAGTATTCAAACAGTTTTGAATACTTCACTACAGGCTTCAAAAAATTTATTGTTGATGGAAAATGGAAGAATGTGCATATATTTTTGTGCAATTGTTATCATCATCTTCAATGTTGTAGATATTATTTTTCATATTAGATGATATGATAAAGATATATCAGTTGTTATTAGGGTTGTTCATTTCCCTTTCCCGGGAAATTCCCGGGAAATTTCCCAGGCAATTTCCCGGGAAATTTCCCGATTTTTGGGGGAAATGACTTCCATTTCCCGAAAATTTTTGTATAGAAACAGAAATTTTTTATGTTAAATTTATTTAACAATGGAAATTTCAGTTTTTAAAACAGCTTATTAGTCTGAAAATGCTTTAATTTAATGTTTAATACTGAAAATAAAAGTTTTTAATGTTTTGGACATTAAATTAATGAAATTTTCAAAATCGAAATTTCGGGAAATGGCGGGAAATTTCCCGGGCATTTCCCGGGAATTTCCCGGGAAATTCCCGCCTTTTTTACGATTTCCCGGGAAATGAACAACCCTAGTTGTTATCATTGATCCATTCAAAAACTATTTTTCTATAAATTTTCCCCGACATTCCCCTAATTTGTGTTCTGGCTGTTTTTTGTTGCATTTTTCCGTAAAAATGGCTTTTGTATACGCTTTAAAAATTTTTAAACGTTTAGTTAAAGCATATATATCAATTTTGCAGAAATCATTGTTACAAAAAACAAAACGAAGTCATATGTTTACTTATTAACATTCCCAAGTCGAAAAACGTGGAGATTTTTTTACCGTTTTTACCCTTGAAAAAAACTCCTTCTTCCTCGACACTATGAGAAAGAAAGCTCATGGCTGTTGCTAAAACGAAAAAATAAATGTAAAATTACAAATTATAAAAAAAACGAAAAATATTATTTATTTATTCGCTTTTTTGCTTTTAGCGGGGAATTTGATGTCATTCCCCGGCAAAATCAGGGAATCCCCCGGGGAATTTCCCGGGGAAAAGAAATGAACAACCCTACTTTTATGTATCCAGTTCAAATTTACAAATAAAAACTGCAATAATTTTACCATGATGGTTGTAAACAAAAAATGTGAAAAGTATAAAATTTTTATATAAACAAAAAAGCAAAAAAATGAAACATGAAACAAATAAATCATAAAGTTTGAGATTTGCGACAAGAAAAATTAGAAAAAAGAGTAATTAAAAATTCTTTATCTAAAAGTTCCATATTTTGTACAAATTCTTTTTTTGATAAGCATTGATTGCAAAAATCCATACAAGATTTCTGAAGTTTTAAAGAATTTACAGCAACGGCACAATTAATAATTTCACAAACATTTGAGACAGTAATTTTATCACACAAATAGTTTTCAAGATTATCCTAAAAAGTTTAAACGAAAATTAATTAATTATTGTTTTTCTTTTCTCACCTTAAGCATTTCAATCGAATATTTTTCAGCAAATTTTAAAAGTAAAATAGCTGCTTCAACGGAAATATGAGAAATAAGATCTCGATGATATAAAAGTTTAATTGCCATTTCAACAATTTCATATGAAAAATCTAAGATAGTAATTGTCTTTTCACTTTCACTATTTGGTTGATCAAAAAATCCAGCAAAAATGGGGGAATAATGTTGAAGGAGACATTTATGAATCTAAACAAGGAAATATTTAATCATATACTCTATACATAAAGACAAAAACTTACTTTAATTTCTTTTCCATTGACAATGATCGCAAAATCTTGAAAACCAATATCCCATAAATCACCAAAATTTTTTCGAGTTTTCCATTTTGTTTCAACATTTTCAATTTTAAAAATTCCTTCAACTTTTACAATAAATTTTCCATCAACAACAAATTTTTTGTTTGAATCAAATAATTCAGCTACGGTACAACAAGAAGTACCCCATCCAGTATTTTTATTAAAAATATAATCATTTGTACGACTCAAATCTGCAGTTTTAATTGAAAATGTGTATTCAGCTTCAACTTTCTTTTCATTTCCAAGTTCCAAACGTAAATAAATCATTGTTTTTCCACGATCTTTATTGCTATCTCCATTTGGGTAAATTTTAAGATAATATTTAACACCCGAAGAATTGATAGCAGTAAATTTATCACTTTTTAAATACCCATTTTCGGTCGAATCTTTTAAAGCTTTTAAACGTTCTTCAGAAATAATCCATTCAAGAGCAAACGGATATTCAAGCATCTACAATTTTTATTAAAATTTACTTAATAAAATTTGTTTAATTTAAAAAATGCTGCTTTCATTAAAAGCCAAAAAAATTTGTTGTATTAATGCTAGCATTCGGCTTTCTCAGTTCAAAAATCAAAAATGAAAGAAACATAAATAGAATATTTAAACTTACATTTTCAGAAAAAATTAAGCAATTATTCTGAAAAAAAAGATAACGATAACAACGGAACTAAAACGCAGAAAATGAAATTTTTATAAAAAATACAACAATTTTGTTTTTATATTTTTTGGAATTTGACCTTTTTTTGCCAAAGTGCAAAAGCTTATCCTTACCAATTTTGGCCCGTTTTTATTCTTCCTTAATTTTTGCAATAAAAAAATCAATTGCATCTACATCGATTATCTATAGACCGATGTCTGGCAAAATATTTTTCAGTGCAATGTGGAAGAGATAAAAGGCTATTTTTATTTGTACGTCATTTTTTCTCTTTTTATCCAACATCTTTATTAAAAACATTAAAAACAATTTTCAAAATAGTTAATCTAATTTATTCTTACGAATATCTCACGCCAAACACTGCTTAATGAGAAAAATACAATATATAATATACAGTAATGTAAAAATAACAAAAATAAACAGTAGGTAAAATACAAAAAAAATGATAAAACTTAAGAGACATATTTTAATATTTTTCTGTCAGCGAGATCAATTGTTGAGAGGTGCTTTGAAGGGGTAATATTGGTTTACAATAAACTTGGGCATATTTGCAACGTTTGTGCAAAATAATGGACAAATCCGAAAAAAATCGGCATTTATGCAGCCATAATTTGTAGTTGTAAGTAGCAGGCGATATAAATGTTCGAACATTTTAAAAAATAATATTTCATCAAATATTCAAGGACAGTAAACAATGAAAATGTTACAAGTTAAAATGGGATTACTGTAATCAATGCAAGCAAAAATAGAAAAGAAAAAATTCTAGAAATTCGGGGGTCATCCGTGAAAAAGGCAATGAAATAAAAAAATGATGCAATTGTTGTTTTAATAAAATTGAAACATGTGAATGGGGTGCAAAAGTATTGCATTACTGTAATCAATGGCAATTATAAATCAATGCCGAAACTTTAAATTGTGTCAAATATTTTTATTTAAATATAAATTCATTTATTAAATATTCACAAATTGAAAATAATTTATTTTCTGTTGAAATTGATTCAAATCTTTTAGAATCAGGAAATTTGTATTCCGGGAAATTAAAGCTGTAAATGCATCAAATTTTATAATGAATCCAATTTTTCATCTTTCAATTACCGTAATTCTTCCGTTAACATTTACAGAAGAAAATAATTACTGTATTCAAAAAGAGGCTATCTTTGAATCAGGAATCCCGCAACGATTTTTTATTCAACCTCCAAAAGGAAGTTTTATATGTTGTATAAAGCTTACAGCAATGGATCCATCTACCACGACAACATCAATTTTAATTCATCATGCAATTGAAAATTATGATGTTAAAGATACCCGAAACAGAGAGATTCTTAATTTTACGCCATCTTCTGAAAAAGTACAAAATCATTCAGTAATAATTATTTCCGATGATAAAATTCATGAAATTTGTATGGTCCAAAAAGAAGCTTGCAATTGCTCCAGCGGCATTTGGAGCAGCGGCACTTGTGCCATCAAAATATTTTTGTTAGACATTATTATAACGTGAAACGGGAATGATTGCAGATCCTGGGGCGACAAATTCTACAGTACATTCTCCATTCATTGTGGGTCCCCTGGAAGAATATGCATATATTGTTGTGCCATTATTATCAATGTTGTAAATATTCTTTTTCATATCAGCTGATATGAAAAAGATATATCAGTTGTTATCATTGATCCAATCAAAAAACAATTTCTATAAATTGGCGTCGGTGTAGAAAGAAAAATATGCAGGACCGTAATTTCCGGCAGATTTAAAAATTTCGTTTATCTTTTTATGAAAAAAATAATCAAGCATTTATTTTTAATAAGCCAATACTAGATAATTGTTTTACTGGATTTTATCCAGTTAAAATTTACAAATTAAAACTGCAATGATTCTTCCAAGATGTTTGTAAACAAAAAATGAGAAGAGTATAAATTTTTTATATGAACAAAAATGCAAAAAAATGAAACAATGTAATAAAAACGTATAAATTATAAAGATTGAGATTTATGAACAGAAAAATTTGAAAGAACAGTAATTAAAAAATCTTTTTCAAGAAGTTCCATATTTGGCACAAATTTTTTTTTTGAAAAACAAATTATAAGAAAATCCATACATCGATTTTGAAGTTTCATTGAATTTACAGCAGCTGCACAACAGGGCTCTGCGATATCGATATATCGATATCGAAATATCGAAAAAACCGATACGATATATCGAAAATATCGATATCGAAAGTTTTTTAAAATATCGAATATCGAAAATATCGATATCGATAAAATTTAGAAATATCGAATATCGAAAATATCGATATCGGAAATTTTTTTAAATATCGAAATTTTGCCATATTTTTGGGGTGATAAGAATTATTACTGATAATGAACGAGTTAAAAAAACACACATAATAAAATAAAATTGCAGATTAAAAAAAATTAGAAAAAATTTTTAACTGCAAAATTTTAGAAAAAAATATCGAAAATATCGATATCGAAAGTTTTTTAAAATATCGAATATCGAAAATATCGATATCGGTAAATTTTAAGAATATCGAATATCGAAAATATCGATATCGGAAATTTTTTTAAATATCGAATATCGAAAATATCGATATCGACTTTCTGAATATCGATATCGCAGAGCCCTGCTGCACAAGCAACAATTTCACAAACATTTGAGACAGTTGTTTTTTCAATCAACAATTTTTCAAGATTTTTCTAAAAAAAGAATTAGTTATTTTTTATTTTTGATAAAAATTTATTCTCACCTTAAGCATTTCAATCGAATATTTTTCAGCAAATTTTAAAAGTAAAATAGCTTCTTCAACGGAAATATCAGAAACAAGATCTCGATGATAGCAAAGTTTAACAGCTTTTTCAACAATTTCATATGAAAAATCAGCAATTTCAACTTCTTTTTCAAATTCATCACTTAACATTGCATCAAAAACGGGTGAATGATGTCGAAGAAGACATTTATGAACCTAAATAAGTGAATTTGTTATCACATTTACTCAAGTATAAAAAACTTACTTTGATTTCCTTTCCATCGACAATGATCGCAGAATCTTGAAAACCAATTTTCCATAAATCACCAAAATTCATAGTGGATTCCCATTTTGATTCAGGATTATTAATTTTTAAAATTCCTTCAACTTTTACGGTAAATTTTCCATCAACAATAAATTGATTGTTTGAATCAAATAATTCATTAACATCACAACAATAAGCACCATATCCAATATTTTTATTGAAAGTATAATCAAGTTTATCACTCCAATCTGCACTTTTAATTGAAATTGTGTATTCAGCTTCAACTTTATTTTCATTTCCAAGTTCCAAATTTAAAGAAATAAATGTTTTTCCTCGACGTTCCTCATTATTTCCATTAGGATAAATTCGAAGATAATATTTGACACCCGAAGAATTGACAGCAGTAAAAATATCACTGCATAAAGATCCATTTTCGGTTGAATTTTGCTTTAAGCGTCCTTCAGAAATTGTCCATTCCATAGAAAAGGGATATTCAAGCATCTGAAATAATTAGATTAAAAATACATATATTTTAAAAAAAAAGCTCTTTTCTTCAAAATGATTGCATGCTTGATTTTATAAATCGAACGTTTGATTATAAAATATTAAAACTCACATTTTTAGAAAAAGTCGAACCAGTATTTTGAAAAAAAAACGATCACAAAAACAAAGCAACTAAAATGTGATGCGAATATACAACAATTTTGTTTTTATATATTTAAGAATTTGACCTTCTTTCGCCAAAGTGCGAATGCTTACCCATTTTGGCGCGTTTTTATTCTTCTAATAATAAAAAAATCAATTGCATCTACATCGATTTTAGCTCGCAATTATCCAGCTCGACCTTTGGCAAAATATTTTTTAATGCTACGTGTATGTGTGAGAAAAAAGAGTTATTTTATTTTGCGAACAAAAATACAGTAATGCAATACTTTTGCACCCCAGCTTTTTTAATTATAATACCTTAAAGAAGATTCGTTAGTTGTTGCATTGCGAACAGTGTTGTTGCGCCGCCAGTGTTGGCGGCGCCGCCAGCGGCGGCGATGGCGGTGGCGGCGGCGGCGACTTTTTAAAAACTTCAAAAGCATTTTGCCGCAGATCAAAGGATGCCACTGGCGGCGTCGGCGGCGATGTTTCATTTTTTGCCTGGCGGCGGCGGTGGCGGCGGCGGCGATGTTTCTTGGGGCGCAACAACACTGATTGCGAAATCGCAATGCTTAGCTAAAAATGCGGGAAACTTTTTATAATTTGAAAAAGAGAAAATTTCTCAATGTATCAACTGACAAATCTCCTTTAAATTTCTTTGTAGGTAGAATTTCATCATTGATCCAATCAAAAACAATTTCTATAAATAGGTGTATCATCGGTGTAGGAAGAAAAATATGCAGGACCATTATTTCCGGCAGATTTAAAAATTAAAATTCCATGTTTTTCAACCATTTGTTTTACAATTTTATGAACACCTCTGAAAAAATAAAATTATTTTACAGTAATCTGGTGTAAAAAGTAATACGTTGAAAAACCAGAAATTTGAATAATTAATAATATCCACGCCCATTTCAATGCATTCTAAAAGCTAAATTTAGAATATATTAAATTAACAAAAGTTTTATTCGAAAATTACTGCTTTTTTTAAGGCAAGAGCATTTAAAGCATAGTTAATTTGAGGATCAAAAACATTCGTGGAAATTATTTGAGCTCCTGGAGCCAAGCCATCCCTTTCAGGTTCACCAGAAAAAACAAAACGTCTTCCTATAATATTATAATGTGCTGAAAACGACTGTGAAGTCCGTTTTTAGTTTACACGAATATTATTTATTTGGCACAAGAAATAAAGGGGTCCAAATTTCTTGAAGCACCCTGTATTTTTGCGGGATCCCCTTTCCAAATTTTACATACAATTTTAAATAAATTAATAAATTGTATGTATTACTGTTTATCAATATTTTATTTTTTACTTTTTTATCTTTTTTATTTTTCAATAAATTTTTTTGCTTATTTTTAAAAAAAAATTCCAAGGCATTTTATCTGCGAATGAAATCTTCAGCAGCTTGAAAATAATACTAATCAAAGGTGATCAAGTAAAAAAAAGTAATGAGAAAGAAAAAACAAATTACTCAAAAGTCCGAAAAAAATAAAGGGTTGAAAGAAAAATGACCTTCAAAGTTCCATCCTCGGAAAAAAAAATATATGGCTGTTAAAAAAAGTGTCGTCAGAAAAAAAAAGAAATAGGAAAGAAAAGAATCAAAGGGGAAAGTTTCGCTTGATTTTTGGCGTCGGCGCTGTTGCTGTAACTAAAATAACTGTCTCATTTTCAATGAGTACTTTATTTTTTTATGTGTTGTTTTTGTGCAGAACAACGAACGAGGACAACGATTTACTCTTCCACCCTTCTTTCTCTTCTAGAAATATACTTTTTCTTTTTTGTTGCTCTTTTTTTTATGTTCTTGAATTTGTGGAAAAAAAGAAAAACATGGATTTTTTTTCTTTTAAAACTTAACTTTTCAAAATTTGACCTTCTGAAGAAAGAAAAAATATGGTGGGAAAAATTAAAATTAATCGAGCGTTTTGCCTAAGGAAGAAGTGAATGTATGCGTGTGTTTTTTATGCAAAAAAAAAGTTGTTGACTATCGTGAAATGACCTGAATTCACTCTCGAACAGTTTTTTAAATGATTTTTTTAACGTTTTTTTGTAACACTACCTTCTTTCTTTTATATTTTTCTCCCAAGTTTCCATGGCCCACTTTTTGATTATCACTTTTTTAAAAGGTTACCCAATATTTTTTAGTGTTCCTTTTTTTGAAATATTTAATTTACAGAAATGTCACAAAAGATATTTTTTATGGGTTTTTTTTAAATTTATTATTTTTTACCGTATACTAAAATTGTACAAATTTTTTTAAGGTATACGGTTAGCCTATACTTAATTAATTATCGGATATCTATTGCTTTTACATTTCCGACTTTTTAATCGCATTTTGTCATTAATTATTAATCCCTTTGGAATTCTTTGATGGCTTTCTATTATTTACTTTTTTAACAACTCCCCATGTTTTTTGGGTTTACTTTCTCTCTTTCAACTTTTCTTTGAACATTGCCGCCGGTGATGTTTTTTTTCAAAGTCGCTTTTAAATGCTTTTATTTTTTTTGATTGCATTCAAATTAATTATATTGACAAGAATGTAACAGAAATTGATTAATCCCTGTTTTTTTAAACTTGCAGAAGAAAGAAAGAAGAAATAATGGGTTTAGATCGATGGATTCAACATAGTTATCCAAATCCGCGGGTAATTAAAATCAGTCAAACTGGTGTTCCTTCGTCTTGGGGTGGCGTTGTTGGAATGATGAATAACCATAATAATAATAGCAGCAATAATATTTTACATGCTCGAATTTCTCCCACTACAACTTCTTCATCTTCATATAATACCGCTTCAACGGATATACAATATTCTCCAAGCAGTTACAGCACAATTCAAGATGACAAATTTCATCCGGAATATGAAGAACCTGAAAATGTTTATGAAAGACCTCCAGATGTTGTCGGAAAAAAGGTAGAGGATTTTTGAGAGATTGTTTATCAAGGATTAAGTGGATATGGTATATCCCCGTAAAACATATTTTAAAAAATTTGATTTGTTTGAGGTTTATTTGTCCTTAAAAGTACCAATTATACGTTTAAAATTGTTTAATGGTTTTAGAATCTTCTCCCAAAATCTCCCCCTCCATTACCTCCACCATTAAATGTGGTGCCAACGTTGCAAAAACCATCCACAATGAAACCCATAAATTCAATGAAATCTCTAAAGCCTGTAAGTCTCAAATTTATTCATGGAGATATTACTTATTTTAAAAGAAAAAACGAGGTTTTACAACTTTTAAAGCTTTTAATTTTCCCCCCTTTCTTTTTTTTGATTTTTTTGTAAACAAAAGATTTTTAAAATATTATTGTTTATTGCGGCATTAAAAAAAAGAGTGGGGTCATAATTTCGGATAATCGAAACGAAAAATAATTACTCAATTTTGAAATTCTTTCAAAAAAAGAAGGAGGCAAGGTCGGAGTCAAATTAAAGTGTATTTGACACACAACACTTTTAAAAATTGGGGCATTTGATGAACCTCTAAAATCTTCCCTCATCCGAAAAAAAAGAAGGATATTATTTTCGGATCCAAAAAAAAGTTAGTTCTTTTAAAAAAACAGTCTTTCAAAAAATGGCTGCTTCCCCGGAATATTTTGATCAATTTTATCGATATCAACCTGAGACTACTGATAGTGGAAATAGATTTTTGCAAGCAACTAAAATCAAATTATTCCAGAATAAAACATATTGTGGCTGTAAAATTGGTTGTTTGGCGGCATTTTTTATTTTAATTTCTTTAATTTTTGGTATTACTGCAATAATTTTTGTTTTACGAATTCAAAATATTCATAAGAATGATGCAATTTTGGTAACGGAAAATAAAGGGATATCAGAAAGTTTGGAAGTGTCTGATGTTTCTGGAAGGGATAAACTTCCCCCAGCCCGATCTTTATCTTCGCGGACAACGAGTGAAGCTTTAATTACTCCAAATACATTATTAACATATTTGGTCACAAAACGAAAAATTTGTTTATTTGAAGTTTCAACACTTCAATCAGAAAAAAGTCGGTAAGTTTTTGACCTAAAAAAAGTTGTTTTGGATTTTGGATTATGGATTTCGTTAATCCCCGATATGCATTACAGTAATGAATATTTGGAAGAACATATTGACCAAGCTCGTCTACTTTTCTTTAATAATTTATCCCATTCTGGTGTGCCTGTTCATCCGTTACAATTTCAAAGATATATCCGAAATATGGGAGTTGATCATGATTGCCATATAATCGTGTATGACAAAGGTGAACAAATTTGGAGCAGTTACGCATTTTGGATTTTCAAGGTCAGCTTTTTTTTTGAAATAAACTTTTTTTTAACTCCGATAATTTTAGTTATTTGGACATGAAAAAATATCTCTTTTAAATGGCGGATTTCCAGAATGGAAAAGACTTCAGCTGGCTCAAGCTGGACCATATCCAACAGCTTTAGGATCTGGGCCATTTTTGGATTATGTTGGAGATTTTCAAGCTCGTTGGACTTCAGATTATATTTCGGCATTTGATGATGTTTTGGCGAATTTTGATCATAATAATTATGACCTTGTTGATGCACAATCTCCTGAGGTTTGTTTTTTGTTAATCCACTTTTTTAGGATTTCATATATCCCTTTTATCCCCAAAAATCTTCCTTTTTTTAATTTTCAAAAAAAACCTTTTATAAACAGAATACTGTAATTTTAAAATATTTTCTAAAAAACAGATTACTGTATTTCGTAATTATAACTGTCATCAAAATTATCCCATCACATTAAAAAAAATCAAATCAAAATTTTAAAAAAGCCTATAATAATTATTTTTTGCAGGAATTTGATGGCATTGTACCTGGCGCCATTTATGGGCATATTCAAGGCGCCATAAATATTCCACCTGAAGAAGTCTTTGATGCAACAAATAATACATGGTTAGAGAATTCTGAAACGGCACAAATATTTGTTTCAAATGGGCTACATGAAATTCGTCCAGTGATTGTCTATTGTGGCACATCCCTTCATGCTTCAATGCTATGGTTTGCCCTTCATCGATTAAAATATAATGCAACAATATATTTTGGATCTTGGCCAGAATGGATTATTCGAGCCCCAGATAATCTAAAAGTTATCCCAAAACAAAATGAAAATCTTTTTCTTCCAACTTCAAAAGAGAATTTACGATATTCGACAAATTCAAATGAAACTTTTGTAACTCAAAAAATGAAAAAACAGCAGCAATAAAATCTAAAAATGATATTTTTTTGTGTGATGGCTTTCATAAAAATTATGGGTTAAAAAAAAATATTGTTGTTGTATAACTCGGAAAAGCATTGTTGTTAAAAGTGTACTGTAAAAAAATTAAAGTCAAAAAAAAGTAAAAATACAGTACACTTTTTAATTATTGCTTTATAAATCTTTTTTTTGTGTAAAAACTAAATATTTAAAAAAATGTTTCTTATATCTTTTTTTTGTGCAATTTTAAAATGTATTAATTAAATTTTAACCTAAAATATGTAAATAAAAATTCCAATCTTTAAAAGATTTTACAACAACACTCATTAATTTAGAAAATATCTCAAAGTCAAACCCATCAAATATCTAAATAAACTCTTTTCTTGCTAAATTTCCCACCTTTTAAAATATCCTACAGTAATCTTTTAAATCAGTGAACATGAAATTTATTAAGCGAAAAATATATAATGTGTAACCAAAAAAGACAGCTAAGAAAAAACATGTAACACAGCTTTGCAGAAAAGTAATAATTAATAAATTACTTTAAAAAATCAACAAAGTAAAAATGAATTAAAAAAACTTATGAAATTTCGACATCTCCACCTTCATTAACAACTTTAAGGCTTAAAAGTTCTAAAGTACCATGATTCTTTAATTCGTTTCGAACAAGATCTTCAATAACTCGGAATTTTCCAGGGTCAATAAGTCCAACAATATCCAATTCGCCTTTTTCAAAATTTTCAACTTCAACTGATTCAAATAAGCCTTTGACGCGTTGATGATGGGCTTTTGCTTCATGGGCAGGAAGATGAACACTAATTCTCATTTTTGCACGTTCAAGTTTAATTCCTTCTTGAAGTTTTGGAATTGCTTCAAGTGCCTAAAAATGATGATGGGGATAATACGAATAAAGATACAAGTAATTAGTATAGCTTACATGTTGTTTAATAGATCTATTAGCTTTAACACTAAAATGGCTATCTTTCAAAGCCTTTTCAATGACAGCACATGAATATGGACGCTTTGTATCAGGATTAACGCACATATCAGCGATCATGGCCGCAACTTCCTTGAAAGATGTTTCAGTATGAACTTGTCGTTCCTTGTCTGATACTTGTAAATCACCTTTTTCAAGAATCTAAACATAAATATATATTTCAACAGTAAAAGAAAGTTAAGGCATACCAATTTACAGATTTCAGAATGATCATCCATACCAAATGCAGCAGTTAAATCAGCGGTTTTAGCAACTTGACCCTTGGAGACATTTGTAAAAACTGTTTCTGATTGAAGAACTTCATCAATATTCTTTTCTCTATACAAAATCAATAGCATTAAGCAAAGATATATAAAAATAAACAATGCTTACGTCTTATTTCTCCAATTTACAACTTTATTCTTGTAACATGCAATTTCAAATCGTTTTCCACCTTTCTTCATTCGAACAACTGCAACATTTGTTAATAATTTTTGATTTGTTGGAGTTTTAATTTGTCCTGGCATTATTAAAGATACTGAAGAAGGATTCTATATTTGAATTGAATTGAATTGAAATGAATGCTAAAAAGATGATGCACGAGTTTAAAAAAGAATGTGTATTATTGGAAGAAGAGAGTCAGCGCAACAACAACCAACGATTGGCAAAATGTCGTTAATATTATATTTAGGGTTTTGTTGAAATTTGAGAGAGAGCAAAGTTTAACAATGTTATGCAACGGTTACCGCTGCAGCTGGCAATAAATCAGTTTTGTGTTCATTTTTTACAGGTTATTGGTTTGAAGCAGCAAGTTTTTAACTATCTACATATAAAAAGCAAGCTTTACTTTTTTGGTAAAAAATTGTTTTCTGCGCGCTTAAAGTGTTACTGTAATTGCAAAGAATAACTTCTTTTATTTCAAAAAAACAAAAATTTTTTACAAACATAAATTTGACAAAAATTTATTGAAATCGTTGAATTTTTCCATCAGCAAATGGACCAAAACCAGGTGGGAAAAAACTTCGAAAACTTTGTGGAAGAACATTTGGTTTTGGCTTTCCTGGTTGCTGTTGTTGTTGTTGTGGTTGCTGTTGGACAGATGGTGCTTCTTGTGTTGGTGAATAATTGTTATTTGCTGATCGAGTAGTTTCAGATGGGAAGGGTCCTTGAAGGGGGCTATAAATTGATGGGGATGGACGAGTTGTAACTTCTGGGAAAGTTGCAACATTTCTTGGTGTTGGCGGTGGAGTAAATGGGGCAGGAGAGGGATATGGTGGTGGAGATGGGATTGAAGGGAATTGTGGAGGTTTGATAGCAAAAAGTCGATCTGGACGAGATTTCCCTTTTTCTAATTGAACTTCTGAACCATGTTCAGGAGCAGCAGAATAATTTGATGAAGAGGATTTATGGGGTGGAGAGGTTACTGTAGATTCAGGAGATTTTGGTTGTTGTTGCTGACGTGGCTTTGAATAAGTTGAAATCGGTCCAAAGAATGGTCGTTCATGCTCATCAATTTCTTTTCTTTGGGAAAAATATTCTGGAGGTGGAATTCTTTGGCCCCGATATTGTGGTGGCAAAAATGGTGGTGATGTTTCTTCTCCTCGTCTTTCTTCTATTTCACCCCGAGGTCCACGAAATGGTTCAGGATATTCTCGTCTTGGTGGAGGTGATTGTCGAGGCGGAATTCCATGAAATTCTTCAGGATAATATGGTTGTTGTCGGTTACGAAATGGTGGCGGATATCTTGGTTGCTCTCGTTCTTCTGATGTTGATTCACTGCTGCTTATATCTCGTGGAATTGATCGACCTTGAGATTTATAAATTGATGGTGGAATTTCAGATGAATGCTGCTGTTGTTGTTGTCGGCCATAAACAGGTTTTGGTAAAGTATCTTCGGTTAAAAATGGAGTATATCGACTAAAAGTTGGAGCATATCTCGGAATTGGACGCTCTAAAAATTCTTAAATTATTATTTTTTAAATCCTTTTCTCAAACCTTTTCCTTGTGGAAAAAATGGTGGTGGCCTTCCACCATTCCATTCTTCTTCAGCTTTTATTATTCCAGCAAAAATTGACACAATTATCACTGTCAATAAAGAAGAAGAATACATTTGAAAAAAAATGATAATAACAACTGCCATTATTCTTTCAATTTGAATGCTCTTTTATTAAAAAATCATAAAAAGAGGAGGCAGATCCTTTCAATGCCATCACATAAAAAAAAGATGCCGTTAGACAAGTTTTTTTTATTGTAACAAAAATTGCAGTTTCTTAAAAATAGATTCTAGTTTTTCCCTTGGAATTGACGCAACTAGATTTCTTTCTTTTTTTTCTGATTCATCAATGAACTTCAGTCAAGCAAAAGTTAAAGCTTGTCTTTCATATTTTCAACTTGCAAGGTTTAATGACGCTTAAACGTTACAGTCATTTTGACAGCTTTGTTTCCTTAAAAATTTCTAAATTTAAAAATTCTACTGTAATAGTTTTTCTACAGTACCCTAAAAGCAAATTACCATTTTTATAAATCCAAATTACAGCTAAAAAAATCAACAAAAATCCTTATTACAAAATTTCAAATACAAACAAAAAAGTGATAGATATTTTTAAACCGGAATTTTATCTTTTAGTTCAACGCATTTATGCAAAACATCTTTTGCTGCTTCAACAAGATAATCAACAATTTTTTCACCATTTCTTCCAAGTTCCTGATTACAATCATTTTTGAGATCATTGATAGCATTTTTTTGGAATGACGTTAAAGCAGTTGCAACGCAAAGAGCTTGTTTTGCTGAGGATGGAGTTTTTAAGGCCACCAATTTTCGAAGCTGTTGTGAAAGTTCAAATACTACAGTATGCGCAGTAAACAATTTTTGAATTAAATAACCAGAAAGTGGCGGAAAAGTTCTTTCATCTTGTGGAGGAATATATTCATGTTGAATTTTTTGAGCGATTTTCATATCCTTAAAAAATTCTAATATAATAAAATTAATTTAATAAGTCTTACATCTTGACAAATTTCTTCATCATCTTCGCCATCTTCATTATCATCAATTCGATGAATAATTTCATCGCAAATTTCATCAAAAAGATCAAGTGGAAGTCCAAGCTGTTTAAATCTTGTTGGAACATCTCTACCAATTCGAGGTGGTTCATATCCCATTTCAGAATCTGATTCAACACCTTCTTGATCAACAAGCATTAATTCTTGATCAGGATATTCTAAATCGTCGGGTAATATCGTTTCTCTAACTTTTTCATTTAATGCTTCTGCTTCAGCAATCCCAGGCTTTTTAACATAAAATTCATACGCTCGAACGGGATCATCTTCAAGTACAATTTCATCATGTTCACCTTCAAGTTCAGTAAAAGCATGCACATGAGCATCAACTTCATTCTTTGGGGCATGTTCTGGGGCAGCAGAAGTTGATGCAGCTTCTGGAACGAGATCATTCTTTGATGGATCTAATGCAGCTTCCAAAATACGATCAGAAAAATCATTCAGTCTTCGAATTAGCCGCTTTTTATCTGATAACACAGGATTAAATAGTTCTGGCTAAAAAATGTATTTTAGATAAAAATATAACCTAAGAATAAAATCATACTCGATCAGAATATAGTCCATCATCATCATTAATACTTAAAAGATCTTTATCTTTTCGTACTGCTCCAACCTTCTTCCTTGCTGCAGCTTCAATATGTGCTTCATCTTCTTCCAAAGTTTCAGTAAATGGATCATTTCGTTTAAATTCTGGCACTCGATCACGATTAAAATAATGTGATTCAAAAAATTTTGACCAAAATTGTTCTTCTGGCATTTGATGTGGAACATATTCCATAAATTTCTTTTCAACTAAAATATCACAATAATGCAATTATAGAGGCACATAAACCATTTAGATCTATAAAGCTTACTGGCTGGATAAGTTTTATAAATTTGTCGAATAATTTCTGGTGTTAAATTCATTTTAATCCCCGTTGGACACATATCTCCTGCAACTTCAAACATAAAACCATTTGATACACCAGGTTGTTCAAAGAAGCTTTCATGTGGCTAAAATTAATACATTTTTTAATCAGTGATTTACCAATTAATAGGAAACAAACTTTATAATAAAGTCTCCAAAATTCATCCGGTGGCATTAAATTATTAACCACCAAGTTCTGATACAGAATTTTCATTACCCATGATTTCTTTAACATTTGTTTTTTAGATTCATTTTCAGTAATTGCAGACTTGGAAATACTTTTTTCTTGCTAAAATGAACAAATAATTTCTGATATTTCAACTTACAGAAACGTACACTACTAACAAGCTTTCGATGTCGAACTAAAAGCTCTTGAAGTTGATCCCGAGCTCGTTTTTGATCAAGTAATAGTTGTTCTTTATTCTTTGCAGAATCAACAAATTGAAAAGTAACATTTTCTCCAACATTTAAGCAAGCTTGTAGCTGAATTTTTGATTTATCTGGTGCAGAAACTCGAAGCACTGAAAAATCTATATTTATTTGGACTGTAAGAAAGAGAATCTTAAACTAACTATCTACAGTTTCATATGGAACACTAATAACCACTCCATTTGGTTCACTGTCAACAACCCATTCAAATCGATCTTGAAAAATTCTTAAACTTCCCATTGAATTTCCATGTTGACGACATTTTGTATTCGTTATTTCTTGAACAAATGATGTACCAGTAATTGCAATAATTTCTTCAGGAGTTAAAAGCATTATTAATGAAAATCAGCTAAAGTATTAATTAAAGGTATTTTTTCAAAGAGTTGAATCAAAAAATTAAATTTCAATAAAAATATAGAAATCGATTGAATGACATTTTGCCAAAGAGAAAACCAATGTCAAATTTTAAAAGTACAGTATAACAAATTGAAAAAACCAATAAATAATAATAACCAAACAGTGCAACATTTTTCAAAAAATGGAATTTAAATATTGCACTGCCTATAGAATTATTTTTACAATGATTTTGTTATTGAAAAAACAACTTGTAACAGTTTAACGTTGCTGCAGTATTTCTCAATGTTTTTAAAATTTAAAAAATGTTTAACCAAAAATCTGTAAAAAGTAAAATGTTTTATAAATAAAAAAACAGAAAGACAAAAAAAAATTAATCAAAGAGTTTGACATTTAACACAGGAAAAATTTGAAACTGCAGAAATCAAAAAATCTTTTTCAAGCAATTCCATTTTTGGCACTGAATATTTCAATGATAAACAATTAATAAAGAAACCATAACATTTTTTTCGGAGTTTAAAAGCATTCACACCAATTGCACAATTTGCAATTTCAGAGACATTTAATACAGTAATTTCGTCACCCAAAAATTCTTCAATATTATCCTAAAATGAGAAAAAATTAATCAATCACTTTTTTAAGCAATAAGGGACTGTCCAGACGTGAAGTCACGGCTTTAGGGGGGGGGGGCAAGCAAAAAGTGACGATTTGTGATGGGGGAGGGGGGGGGGGGGGGTCAAAGCCAAAAGTGACGTCACGGAAAATGATCATTTTTGCAATGTTATTGAATTAATTTTTACTAAATTTTTTCTCTAAAGTTTTTTATATACGAGATTGCTTCCAAGAGATTCACAAACTATTGAAGTGCGTCGTCATTTTAATTGTGCTCCAGTTCGATTACTAAAACCACAAAATGACTTGATGAAAGATTTTGTTTGTTGTTGTTACAAATAAAATTTTAAATTAATTTGAATTTTCTATGCATTTTTGGAAAATGTGACGATTTTTGTGACGGTGGGGGGGGGGGGGGGGGGTTAGCCAAAAGTGACGGTACTGTGATTAGGGGGGGGAGGAGTCAAAATTTTGGATTTTGCCGTGACGTCACGTCTGGATGTTCCCTAACAGTTCTTACCTTAAGCATTTCAATCGAATATTTTTCAGCAAATTTTAAAAGCAAAATAGCTTCTTCAACGGAAATATCAGAAACAAGATCTCGATGATATAAAAGTTTAATTGCCATTTCAACAATTTTAAATGAAAAATCCGAGATTTCAACTTTGTTTAAGGAATTGTCTTTAAACATTGCAGAGAAAACAGATGAATAACATACAAGGACGCATTTATAAACCTAAAAAAAGTATTTGATTGCTTTAAAAAAAGATACAAAATTTACTTTAATTTCTTTTTCATCCACAATAATTGTAATATTTTCATCTCCAATATTCCATAAATCTTTAAAATTTTTTGTAATTTTCCATTTTGATTCGGTTGATTGTATTTTTACATCATCTGATTTATTGGAACAAAAAGTTGTAATAACATTAATAATAAATTCTTTATCAAGAAGTTTCATTTTTGGAATAAATTCTTTTTTTAATAAACATTCAACAAAGTAATCATGGCATCTTTTTTGAAGCTGTACAGCATTTAGAATAACAGCAAAACTTGAAATTTTACAAGCATTTGATACAGAAAGCATTTCACCCAAATATTCTTGAATATTATCCTAAAACTCTAATTAAGGTTTTTAAATTTTAACAAAACAAACTCTACCATAAGCATTGCAATCGAATATTTTACAGCAAATTTCAAAAAAAATTTTCAAAAATTCATTAATTGTAAAATCAGGGACAAGATTTCGGTCATATAAAATTTGAACAATTTTTTCAACAATTTCAAAAGAGAAATCAGTAATTTCTGCCTTATTTTCGGCAGCTTCTTTCATTGGAGGTTTAAACATTGCAGCGAAAACAGGAGAATGAAGAGCAAGTACAATTTTATGAACCTAAATATTTCATTTATTAATAACCGTAAACAACAATTTTAAAAACATACTTTAATTTCTTTTTTATCAACAACAATTGTGAAATCTTCATGACCTTTGTTCCATAAATCACCAACTTTTATTGTTGCATTCCATTTTGATTTGAGAAGCAATTATTTTCGTTGATTTTATGCGTTTTTCGCTAACTAAGATATTTAGCAAGATTCCCAACACGAAAGAAAAATTCGCTAACTGGTTTTTCGCTAACTTAGATAAAAGCCTTTGTTCAACTTTTTTTTAAACAGCTTTTCTTTCTTGCTTTTTTATATTTCGCTTTAACTTCTGTATCTGTAATTTAAAATGATTACTTCAAAGGCATCGATATTGTTTAATTCATTGCCAACAAATCATGCTTTTGTAATTCGATGTGAGTCAACTCTTGCTGAACGAATGAAAAGAGCTGTTGGAAAAGGAAGCTATGAAAGTGAAGAAGATCAAAGGCATCGTTTAGAGGAACAAATTGATTCACAGGTACCATTTTTTCTATCTTTTTCCAATAATAATGTACTTGTTGTTATAGGGTGAACAATTTCGTGAACTTTATATTATGCCAAAGCGTAAACTTAATGCTCAAATACAATTAGAACGTATGACAGGCCGAGCTGAACAACCAAAATATAGTCATCCAGATATTCATGATCGATTAGCTGTAAATAATTTATATATTTTTGACATAGATGCTTTTATGAAAATATTTTAGGTTCGAAGACCTCGTGCAGAAGAAATGTCTCCAAATCAAGATTGGCCTAGTGTATGGCCTGCTGCTGCAACTTATCGGTCATCAGTTGTTCCATTGCTAATTCGAATGGGATCTCGTAAATATCCTGAAAAACGTGCGCCATTTAAAAGAGTTGGTAATTTGGATTTATTGAAAATTCCCAACTTTTTGCATCTCACACCTGAACATATTAAACGACATTGTGAAGCAATTAAAAGTAAGCTTGTTAACAACAAAATTACACAATATTTATTATTTTTAGAATTCTGTTCACCCTTTCCAAAAGAACTTATTTCTGATCCAAAACTAGCCGAAAAACTTTTCCCAATTACTGTAACCTACAGTGATTATCTTCATCAAGAAATTTCATTACGTGATCCTCGAGCAAGAACAAATACTATTGAAGTAAAATTACATTCATTTGGCTTTAATGAACATGATAACGATAAATTGCGTCATCTTGTTGGTAATCGATATAACGAAGAAACCGATACTATAACAATTGTTACGGACCGATGTCATACTCATAAGCAAAATCGTGATTATGCTGATTTTTTACTTACTGCACTTTATTATGAATCAAAGAAGCTTGAACCTTGGGAAGAACAAAAATTACGTGATGACAATCAAGTAAGTGCATTGTATTATTTAATAAAGCAGCCTTTTAAACTCTTTGTTTTAGAAAGAAGATCCAGAACTTACTCGAAGCTATGAAAAACGTGCCAACTTGAATTGTAAATTTAATGATAAAAGAATTATTGATGAAATTCGAAAAGTTGGTTTTTTTTAGTTATTTTAATAAAGAAAGAAACGTAAAACGATCCAAAAATTATATAAAGCAAAAATGAAACGCATTAACAACAGAACTTAAACTTTTGTTTGCTAATTGTCAGATACAAAACAGTCATTAATTTTAGAGATCATATATTACCCTTGGTTTATTTTCTGCCACATTGCTGATGTTTATCCTCATTATTTGCACCCCTTCAAAAGAAATGCATAAAAAAAAGTGAATTAATTGTGCAATTTATTGTACCTGAAACATAGACCTTGTGTATACTATGTCCCCTGGGCAGTTGCTTTTTTTTAAACATTGATTTTCGTCATTTATTTTATTATAAAATTGCAAAAAGTAATTATACTTTTTTGCGGATATTTTACCACCTATTTTTTTGTTATTGAAATTCGTCGAATGCAGTCAACTGTGGGTTAATTGAAGTTTTTTTGAACACTTTCTATCACTTACAAGGTGGCCAAAAAAAGTGGAATTCGATTTTTAAAAACAGACAAAGGGGTCCGCAAGAGTATGGGGAATATATAAATGGAGGGGGGGGGGCACATTTAACCCCACTGTATGCCCCTCCAACATTTTCGCTTCGGGAGTAGGCCTCTCAGAAACTGGAATGGCCTCCAATATTTGGAGTTGAAAAAAAATTTTATTTGAATAAAGTATTTGTTTAAAAAATGATTCGCACTAATATTTTTTTCATTCTGTCGCTCCTTCGCCATTCCATATATTAGAGTGCCATTCCAAAAATTAGAGTGTTATTCCAAAAATTGGAAAAAAATATTTTTCCAATTTTCATTCCAAAAATTGGAATAACATTCTAATTTTTAGAATGACACTCTAATTTTTGGAATGTCACTCCAGTTCACTGGAATGGCTATGTTTTGACGTTGTTTTTGCATATAACTAATTTATAATAATTATATTTGTATTTTAATCACAAAATAAAGTAAACCTGATGGATTGTGAAGACGGATTCTGGCGCCGAAAATGTTTTTTAACATTTTATTATGTTTCATGGCCCTTTTTTTGCGCTGATCACGATAATACAATCGATATTCAAGGTCATACATAACCTACATTATCGTGATATGCTCAAAAAACGACCTTCAAACACAGAAAAATGTGAAGAAAAAATGGCATCAAAATCTGTCTTCAGAATCTTTAAATCAAAAAATAGATTCTATAATCGTGATCAGCGCAAAAAAAGGGCCATGAAACATAATAAAATGTTAAAAAACATTTTCGGCGCCAGAATCCGTCTTCACAATCCATCAGGTTTACTTTATTTTGTGATTAAAATACAAATATAATTATTATAAATTAGTTATATGCAAAAACAACGTCAAAACATAGCCATTCCAGTGAACTGGAGTGACATTCCAAAAATTAGAGTGTCATTCTAAAAATTAGAATGTTATTCCAATTTTTGGAATGAAAATTGGAAAAATATTTTTTTCCAATTTTTGGAATAACACTCTCATTTTTGGAATGGCACTCTAATATATGGAATGGCGAAGGAGCGTCAGAATGAAAAAATATTAGTGCGAATTATTTTTTAAACACTTTTATCAAATAAAAAATTTTTTTTCAATTCCAAATGTTCGAGGCTATTCTAAAAATTGGAAGGATTTTTCCAGTTGCTGAGTGGCCTATTCGGGAGTTCTCGGTCCACCAACTTTTGAAACCCATGTTTTTTGGATTTTTCGTTGAACAAAGTCCCTGTGAGAACCAATGATGGTGGGAAAAATCTGATATGTGATTCAGATAGCCCAGGGATGGAACTCGTCAATACGCCAAAGTTTGGGTTCCAGGCAGTGTATTTTCGCTATCACCTTTTAGCGCTACCGCTATTTAAAAATTGCCGCTACTGCTACCGCTATTTTCCAACAATATTTTGACAAAAAAATGTCTTTCATCAAAATTTTGTTCTTTTTTAATGCGTTTGCATTTTTTTTGCCACATTTTGATCTTGCTTTTGAATACTGGGTCAAATTTTCTTTTCATAAATTAGGTCAAAATGGATATAAATAGACGCAAAAAGCAGAAAAAAATTTTTTTGGCAAAAAGGCAAAAAGAGAAAAAAAGCAAATAGCCCCGCTACTTTTTCAACCGCTACTGCTCCGCTACACCGCTATTTGCAACCGCTACCGCTATTTACCGCTATTCACAAAAGTAGCGGTAGCAGTAGCGGGAATACACTGGTTCCAGGAACTTACGTGTCGATAAAACCGAGCAAATGAAAAAAATCAATTTGGATTTATTTTAGGTCAACTTTGACCGATCGGCCTGGCTTTTCTAGGGAATCTGAAGGGGTAATTTTTGTTTACAATAATCTTGGGCATAGTTGTGACCAGTTCCACTCAAGAAAATCGAAATCCGAAACAAAAAATATTGCCAACCCTTGTACATAGAAAAAATAGAGACTAAATCATAACTAAGTATCAGGTGTTCGCTAAATGCGTGCACCTGTTTGATTATCTGGCATTTTTTCAGTTTTTGATTAAATTTGTTAATTTCTTTTTCAAAGGATGCCCAAATGAGTTTTGTGGGGATTTTAGTTTTGGCGGATTTAAGTTTCGGCGGATTTACAGGGCTAACATGCCATTCTTCAGTTTTCTGCAAATAATTCTTTGTTTTACTATATTTTTTGTTTTTTTTGTGCAAAATAACCCGGTTAATCCCAGTATATCCCCTGTAAATCCGCCAAAACTAAAATCCCGCCAAAACTAAAATCCCCCCAAAACTTATTTGAACCATGATTTCTGACCTCCATGGGCATCTTTTAAAAAAGAAATTAACAAATTAAATCAAAAACTGAAAAAATGCCAGATAATCAAACAGGTGTACGCACTTAGCGAACAACCAGATAACTCCTTAAGCGCTGTACTCAGCATACTAAACTTTGGACCCAAAATAGTATACCTTGAACTCTCATAAATTACATGTTTTGGCACTAGTGCAGTTTTGCTCCCCCCAAAACAAAAATGAAAAATTTTTATCATAAATTTGCATAAAAATGTTGATTTAAAAGGGTGGGTGGGAGGCTTCAAAATTTGGTTGCTTTTGTTTTGGGGGGATCAAAACTGCACTAGTACCCATGTTTTTATACTTTTGCTAAACCTGTTTTTATAACAATAGAGCGGTTAGTTTGTCGGTTTCATTTTTTTAAAACTATTAAGCTGAGTCCAGTATTCCGCCTGGCCCAGAATTTGGGCATTCCGCCTGGCCCAGAATTTGGTAGAATGCAAAATAAAAAGCCAAATAAAAATAATACCAGCTCACGTGTGAACTCAGTTCAACGGCTTTCCTAAAAAACTAACTGGGTAATCGCGGTTAAACCACTTAGGGATTCAATATGTTTTAAGTCATGTACATAATAATTTTCAACATTTTAGGCGTCTGCACATTCAATGGCACTTGCTTTGCTGTCCATTGCATTTTCTATGTACATTGCTGCAGAACTTAAAGATTGGAAGTCTTTAAACGAAATTGATTTCGAAGAACGACTTGGTGATTTTATTTAACGTAAGTAAACTTAAACTTCCAACCGCCAAAAGACCTTTTCGAACCAACTTTTTAACTTACAGAACTTTAACCAAGTACAAAAAATTGCCAAGAGACCTTCAATATACGGACCCAATCAAATTTAAAAATGGCATTCGAGATTTAAAATTTTTTCGTTTTTTTGTATATTTTTCGCGTCTCACTCTTTGTTAGATATTTATTTTGTAAATACTTCATATTTTTCATTTTACATTTGTAACTTTGTTTACTTTTAATTTTTCTTTTAGGACAACCTTGAAGAATATTTGGGTGACAAAATTACTGTATCAAATGTTTGTGAAATTTTTAATCGTGCTGCTGCTGTAAATGCATTCAAACTTCAAAATCGATGTTTTGATTTCGTTGTAATTTGTTTTTCAAAAAAAGAATTTGTGCCAAATATGGAATTGCTTGAAAAAGATTAATTACTGTTCTTTCAAATTTTTCTGTTCATAAATATCAAACTTTATAATTTATACGTTTTTATTACATTGTTTCATTTTTTTCATGTTCATATAAAAATTTTATACTTTTCACATTTTTTGTTTACAAACTTCTTGCAAGAATCATTGCAGTTTTAATTTGTAAATTTGAACTGGATACATAAAAGCAATCCTTTTATATTTTTTTATTCCAACATATTATGTTATATTATATGTACGTGTTCAGTTCAAAATTGATGTACGATAATAGCTTTCGTTTTATTTTTGGTAACAATAGAATTTTCTTTCAAAAAGCTGGAGATAATGATGAAGATGAAATTCAATTTAAAGGTGATGGTTCTGGAGGTCGATTAAATCAAGATGAAAGAATATTGTTTGTAAAAACAAGAAAACGACTTTTTAGAATTGAAGAAATTAATATTGAATTTAATGAATATTAATTTCTTCCGTACAATATGAATCAAAAGATGTAATTTTTATTGTTTTTTTAACATTGTTTTTGTTATTCAAAAATTATAATATATTTTTCTTTATTCTTACTTCAATTAAATGGATTATAATTAAAAAGTAAAAAAATACAACATTTTTGCGATTTTGATATTTTGTGATTTTAATAAAGAACTTTTTAAAAATTTTTTTGAGGAAATGATAAAAGGTGGAGTTTAAATGGGGTTTTGGAAATGAAAAATCCAAATTTTATGCAGTGGGGGAATCGAACGAATAGACGTTTCGCTCAAAAGTATCTATTTTAAAATTTTCAAATGAAGAAGAATGACCCTAATTACCTTGTGATTAATTAGGAATAAGCAAATGGTTGAGAAGCTTTTTGCCATTTCCAGGACCCCGGAACAATGAAATATCTGATAGTCTTGATTCTGCAAAAATTTAAATAAAAAACGCCTTATAAGGATAGAATATGTATATTAAAAGTTACTTGAAAGGTTGATGTTGGACCAGTAACTATACTGTGCTTTTCAGCTTAACAGAGAATCAATGTATGTTAATCATATTGTTTCTATACGGATACTTTATTCCTTGTTGCAAGAATGAAAAATGCGGAAAATTGGAAAATTCTTTGTTTATACCATATAAAAAATTTAAAAAAGTAGGCTGCAGGTTGGCCCGGCCTTGATTGATTTTTCGGCCGCTGCTTGCCGTACTTTTCGGCTGGATGTGTCATCCTTGCTCGGCGGTATTGTTCCGGAGAATCATGCCTAAGATATTTGTTCTTACAATTTTTCTCTCAACAATCTTTTTGTCTTTATTGATTATTTTATTAAATTGTTTGATTTTTTTTGGCACAGCAAAAAATGGATACAATAAAATTTGTAAGAACTCTGCCATTGAAGAAATTTGTTGACCTTAAATTGGGTAAAGAGTTGTATTGCATGCATTTTGCCATTTTTACAAATTAGAAATTTAAGTAAAAATTGACTCTCTTTTTTTTAAACCTATGTCTTTTATTCCAACACATCCGTTAAAGGATTATATTCCAAAAGATCCAACCCAACAAGTTAATTTTTTTAAATATATTACTACCGTAATAATTTGTGTAAAATTTAGAGTAAATTTTTGTTAAAATATCCAAGATTTGATGGAAGAGGAATTTTGATGGCAATCATTGATGGTGGAATTGATGTAAGTCTTGATGGAATGAAAAAGACTTCAACAGGATTACCAAAAATTATTGAGTGCCGGAAACGTTGATACTTCTGTCGTAAAAATTATGGATTCTAAAAATAGTAATATTAATTGTTTAATTGGTTTAACAGGTCGTACATTGAAGGTATGGATAATAAATTTATGCAAATTTTTTTATGTACTTTCAAATATGACGAATTTGAATAAATAATACTGGATGTCTTTTTTAGATTCCATCAAACTGGAAAAATCCTTCCAATAAATGGCATTTAGGCGTTACATCACTTTTTAAACCAATTCCAACGAATTCAATCAATGCCGAAAAATTACCGAAAACGGATTGCATTGTTTGGTTTAATGGACAAAAATGGCATGCTTGCATTGATTTTAAAGGGGAATTGGAAACAATAAAAATTCTTACAAATTTTCGAGATGAACATGATTACGGTATTTTATTGGGCAATATTTCATACTGTATTACCGTACACAAAAAAGGAAATTTACTTGAAATTTTTACATCAACTATTAATCATGGAAATTCCGTGGCACAAATTGCCGCGGCACATTTTCCTGGCGAATTTGAAAGGGACGGCTTGGCTCCAGGAGCACAGATAATATCCATGAATGTTTTTGATCCTTAAATTAATTATGCTTTAAATGCTCTTGCCTTAAAAAAAAGCAGTAATTTTTGAATAAAACTTTTCTTAATTTAATATATTCTAAATTTAGTTTTTCAAATGCATTGAAATGGGCGTGGATATTATTAATTATTCAAATTTCTGGTTTTCCAACGTATAATTTTTTACACCAGATTACTGTAATAAAATTTTATTTTTTCAGACATGTTCATAAAACTGTAAAAAAAATAGCTGAAAAGCATGGAATTTTAATTTTTGAATCTGCCGGAAATAATGGTCCTGCATATTTTTCTTCCGATATTTCTGATGCATCAATCAGGGATGTTAAATGCGGCCGGCCAGCCTCGGCCGACCGTTATATTTTCGGCCGGCCAGGCCGAAAATATTTTCAAAATTCTTTACAAATACCCTGAATTTGTACGCCAAACTTATAGAAAAAAGAATTATCATAATTTTCAAAGTAGTGAAAACTCGCCTAAATGTTAAAAAAATAGTTGAAATCTTTTTTGATATCCAGCATTGCATATAAAAAAATTACAGAAATTTTATGTACGTATGGTAAAATTTTTTACAAATTTAAAGAGGCCGGCCTAAAAAAATTCGGCCGCAGGCCGGCCTGGCCGTAAATTTTTAGGCCGCGACCGCGGCCGGCCGACATTTTCAGCCGCATTTGACATCACTGCCACCAATTTATAAATACTATTTTATGATTGGATCAATGATAACAACTGATATGAAAAAGAATATTTACAACACTGATAATAATGGCACAACAATATATGCATATTCTTCCAGGGGATCCACAATGAATGGAGAATGTACTGTAGAATTTGTCGCCCCAGGATCTGCAATCATTCCCGTTTCACGATATAATAGTGTCAAAGAAAAAATTTCTGATGGCACAAATGCCGCTGGAGCAATTGCGTGTTTGCTTTCAGCTTTAAAAGAAAATTCAATAAAATATTCTTTATCAATAATAAATGTGGCATTATCAAATACGGCAAAGTTGCCGGAAAATGGAAATAAACTTGAATTTGGGCATGGAATTATTCAAATTTATGCGGCCTTTGAATTTATCAAATCTTCATTGAATCAAATAAAATCTTTTAATAAAATCACTGATACCGTATCATTATATCAAACAAAAAAGAAAGATCAGCTTCAAATAAAATGGAAAAAAATAAGTATTTCGATGGCATTATTTTCCTGTAGCAGTTATATTTTAAGAAAATATCTCAGCAAGAAAGCTGTTATAAAACTGCTAAATTCTACCTACAAAGAAGTTAAAGGAATTATAATTAAAAAATCTGGGGTACAAAAGTATTGCATTACTGTTTTTAATGGCAATTATTATTTAATGCCGAAACTTGAACTCGTGTCAAATACAAATTCCTTTATTAAATGTTCACAAATTGAAAATAATTTATTTTCTGTTGAAATTGATTCAAATCTTTTAGAATCAGGAAATCCGTATTTAGCGGAAATTAAAGCTGTAAATTCATCAAATTTTAGAATGAATCCAATTTTTCATCTTCCAATTACCGTAATTATTCCATTAACATTTACAGAAGAAAATAATTACTGTATTCAAAAAGAGGTTATCTTTGAATCAGGAATCCCGCAACGATTTTTTATTCAACCTCCAAAAGGAAGTTATTTTTGTTGTATAAAGCTTACAGCAACAGATCCATGAACCACGATTATTTGATTTAAAAAATTAATATACAATATTATAGTTTTAAAAGATATAAATTGTTCATTTGAAGCCGGTGGAAATCTTAAATTTTACAAAAGCGAAGTTTTAACAATCTCAAAAAAAATGTATTTATCAATTTTCTTTCAATGATCCGCAAATTTCGGTATATAATTTAAAAGTGAATTTTTTTCTGTTAAATCATTGCTTTTAGATTCCATTAAGTGCTGACTCTTATTTTATTGCCGTTTTCAGTAATTTTTCGGCATTGATTGAATTCGTTGGATTTGGTTTAAAAAGTGATGTAACGCCTAAATGCCATTTACTGGAAGGATTTTTCCAGTTTGATGGAATCTAAAAAAGACATCCAGTATTATTTATTCAAATTCGTCATATTTGAAAGTACATAAAAAAATTTGCATAAATTTATTATCCATACCTTCAATGTACGACCTGTTAAACCAATTAAACAATTAATATTACTATTTTTAGAATCCATAATTTTTACGACAGAAGTATCAACGTTTCCGGCACTCAATAATTTTTGGTAATCCTGTTGAAGTCTTTTTCATTCCATCAAGACTTACATCAATTCCACCATCAATGATTGCCATCAAAATTCCTCTTCCATCAAATCTTGGATATTTTAACAAAAATTTACTCTAAATTTTACACAAATTATTACGGTAGTAATATATTTGATTTTTTTGAATGCTTGCCTTTGATTAGTAATGGGGTGGAGTAGTACCATTCGTTTAACCTTTCATTGAATTTCGATCGTAAGTCAATACCAGTAGGATCAGGATGAGCAATGAACATGTCATAGGCCAGCAGGATATCAGCCTGCAGTCTTCTTTGGTGAAGGGAATCCATTTCATATAATTTGAGTCTTGCAGAATAATCAGGGATTACTGTAGCGGTTGGATGATTTCTTCTGTATACAATTCTTGTGAACAGTTTTTGATTTCCTTCCAGTTGATCAGTATACTTCTTTTTCTGAACATTGAATATTTGAGAGCCATATTCATAATTTGGTCTAATATAGGTGTTGTTAATATAGATGAGCATTTTTGGATCATTTATGGTGATTTTCTTTAAGATGGAAAACATTTTCCTGTTGACATTTCGAGTAATAACATTTAGATGTTGACTAATAGAGCCATCGTTTCTAATAAAGAATCCAAGATCACGGGTCATATCTTTGCGTTGAATTTCAGAGTTGTTTAGAGAATATATTGCTTGATACATCCTCGGAAAAAAATATATATGGCTGTTAAAAAAATGTCGTCAGAAAAAAAAAGAATCAAAGGGGAAAGTTTCGCTTGATTTTTGGCGTCGGCGCTGTTGGCCAACACAAAGCGGCAAAAGATCAAAGGAAAATTCTCAATTTCGGGGGGGGGGGGGGGTACGGATCCCAAGTGCCCCCCCCCCCAATGTGGCATTGAAAAAGAAATTTTCTTTAAAAATAAAAAAATATCTAAAATCTGTTAAACATTTTAGCCTTGTTTATGCCTTGAAAACGATATAAAATTATAAAAAACACAATGAATTTTATTGTTTAATTGTTTCTTTTAGTATTAACACGTATAGGTTTTTAATTATACTTAAATTTTATGAAAAATCACAAAAATTATTAAATTTAAAGATTCAACAACTGAAAAATGTTTTTGAAAAAGCAGCAAAAATGGTTCCAAAAAATGGCTGTTTTAAGCTTAAAAGCTGAATTTTCCGTCATGTAAAGATAATAGCATAGGTTTAAAAAACAAAAGTAAAAATTTCAAATTTGTTTTTTTTATTTCAAGTTATTGACCGTATTACATTTTACAGATAGATTTTGTAAATTATTTATTTCATTTTGCTTTAGCACAAACTAAAAATGCATTTTTTGGTGTTATTAATCATTAATAATAATTAATGATGTCAAACTTGTTTGGGTATAAAAATGTTATTTCTGATTTATTTTTTAAAATTCAGAGGCATTTTGACATTTAATAAAATAAAATTAACTTCAAAAAATTTATTTTTGATAATAAATTAAACGAATTTTGCAAAAAAAACCAGACAACTTCCTGTTCCTTTTTTTGAAGCAAACATTTTGGATCTTGTATAAATTTTTAAATGTGTATAATTATATAATTTTTCCAAAAAATTAGGGATATTTGTTTGTTTATATCGGAGCTGTCATTTAATTTTGATCGTTTTAGTAGTGTTAATGACATTTAGCAGACACGAAGAATCCCACCTTTTTTTGACTACAAAATTGTTGAACTTTTTTAGGACTATAAAATCATCGGATCAAAGCTTCAGATTTTCATTCCGCTGCTTCTCGCTTTTTTGTTGTTCGACAATCCACATTGCAAATTTATTGGTTTTGTCGTTCAAACTTTTTTGAAGCTTCCCCCCTCCAAAAAAAAAAGAAAAAGTCATGACTCGTTTTGTCGTTTTTGGAACTATTTTTATTGCTGCTGCCTGTTTTGGAATTGCTTTTGCTGGACCTTTGGGGCAAAGAGATGAAAAAGCTACAACCACCACCACCCCCGTCGAAGCGGCTACAGTAGGAAGTAATGAATTGGCAACAACTTCCATGGCAATTGTTGATACTTTGAATACTGTAGATGAGACAGGGCTTGAAGTGGCAGGCGGAAATGAAACACATATTCGACAAAAACGTTCATGTGGATGTTGTTGTTGTCGGTGAGTAAATTTTAAAATTGATTCAAAAATAATAAAATTATTATCTTTTTAGGCCATGTTGTTGCTGCTGTAAACCGTAAGCATTTTTTGTTTAAATTAAAAGATTTATATCATCAAAACGCAAATTTTTGCAGTGTTGAATATAAAACTATTTAATTTTCAGATGCTGTTGTTGTTGTAGATGTTGTTGTCAATGCTGCTGTCGTTGCTGTTGTTGTTGCTGTAGACCATGTTGTTGTTGTTGCAGGTAAGATTTAAAAAGAAGCATCAATTAACATTTTTTTATTTAATAAATATTCCTTTATTTATAGACCCTGTTGTTGCTGTTGTCGGCCATGTTGTGGATGTTGTGGATGTGGAGGTGGACGTAAACGTCGTTCCATCCAAGCTTTGACCCATAAATTAATGGATAAACAAGCTGCCCTTCTTCGTTCTGCTGAATATGCTGATGCTGTCATTCCATCCACCACCACCACTGTTGCTGTCCCAGAAGAAGAAGCCCGATCAACCACTGCAATTTATACCAATGCTCATATTGATGGTTTTGGTCGAAGTTACAGTAATCTTGCATTTGCTGATTTCAATCAACAACAACAACTTCCTTCTGAAACACCCTACGAAAATAATGACTTTTATTTTCGTCAGCTTATTTAAATCATCACCAAAAATAGAATGAATCCTTTTTCCATCTAGGATCAAATATTGTCAACAGCTTTACGGGTTAAATCTTTGACTCTTTCTTTCCTTTCCTTTAATTTATTATTATTATTATTTCCCCCTTCTCTTTTTAATGGCTAAAAAAATGCGGAATCATATTTTTTAAGCTGTGAAAAAACACACTTAATTTATTATTGCAACCTTTTTTTAGAAATCTTTTTTTTCCATTGTTTTATTTGTTTGTTGTTGAGTAGTTTCCAACACTGCCAATAAATCAAATGCCAAAAAAATAAAAATGTGTGAATGGCAAATAACAAAAAAATATATTTATTTGCAAACATACATTTATTCATTACACATTTATACATTATTCAAGGTTAAATCATTTGACTCTTCTTTTTTAAGTAAAAATGAAAGATGGATAAAAAAAGCATTTGTTTCTTTCCAAAATATTTTTTTTTAAACACAGGAAAAAAAGCAGGAAGTAAGGATTTGAAACATTGCTTGTTTGCTTCATTTTTGGGTTTTTTTGAGTGTTAAAAAAAGATATTATTGTGTTTCATCGAAACTCCTATTTTTGTGGGATTGCTGGAAAATTAAACAAAATTACACTGAGATAAGGCATTCATGAATACAGTTTTCGACAATCCTGCCACGAAAAGGTTACCGTAACCCCAATTTTTAATCTCTGCCAAAAATATTTATCAACAAATATTTTAATGTTATTGTTGACTTTTTCTGATTAGTTTACTTTTAAAAAACTACTCTTCCAAATTCCTAAAACCTCAAATCTCAAAATATGTTGACATGTGTTTCAAAAAAGACACGCACTTTCTTGGAATTTTTTTTAGTAATTTCGATGAATCATTTCCATCTCTCTAATCTTTAAAGTCTAATGGAAAGCTTCCATCTGTTTAGAAAAAAGCTGTTGCAAATCTGCTGTTTCATTATTATTGCTTTAAAAAGAACTTTTTGACAAAATTTATTTATAAAATTTCACAATATTTTTTTTTGACATTCGATCGAAAAAGCTTTTCTCATTAATGTTGTTTTTTTCGTTCGTTTCAAAAAAAGAGCAATAAAAATAGAAACTGTCAGAAATTTTGCGTTTGCAAAAAAAAAGCAAGTTTGCAGCAACCAAATAAATAAATCTTTTTAAAAATTAAAATCTCTTTTCCCAAAAAAAACTTTGCAAATTGACACGGAACACAAATATTTTAAATCAGGATTTAATAAATTGCTTTGTTTTCTTTTTTTAATCTAACAAAATTTGTTAAAGCAAAAGAGGAAAAGGAAAAACCGCGTGTGAAAGATAATTTATTTTTTCTTTTGCCATCAATGATGGCCCATCATCATTTTCTCTCTCTCTCTTTTATTCTTTGAAATCTTTAATCCTAAAAAAACATCCTTTAATGCGGTAAATAATGGAAAAAGCATTGATGAAAAAAAGAAGCGAAAGAAGGAAATGCAATGATAAAAAAAGATTATTTTTTTCTCGGGATTGACGTCAACAACAGCGTTTCCGATCACATCAAATTGTGCCAGCTGGATGAAAAAAAGAGAGGAACAAGTTAGAGAGATTTGTTTTGATCAAGTCTGTTCTGTTCTCTTTTTTTTCTATTTCCTCCCAAGAAAAAGAATCAGATTTTATTTTTCGTTGAAGCTTTTTTTTATTTCAATTTAATGGGATCTTTTTAGTTTTGTGTGCCCAACATTTTGGTGAATCAGATGTTGGCATATTTTTTTTATTCAGAGAGATTAAAAAATAGAGGAAGTATAAATTCAAAAATGAACATTTAATTTGACAGCTTGATTTTTGGTTTAGATTTTTATTAGGATTTTTTAAGATTGCTGGAGATCATTTGGGGAAGCATTTATCAGTTTTAAAAAAATTTTCAGATTATTTTCCTATAATCTTTTTGAAAGAATCTTTTGATAATTTTTGATATTCTTACATCAAAGAAATTGTCATACTTTTTATTTTTTATCTTTTTGACTGCCTTCTTCTTTGCGATTTATTTTGTTTCACAATTTGAAGTACTAATTTTTATCACTTTCGATCGATTATCCTACCACGAAAAAGTACCGTACAATTCATTGTTGTTTATCTCTATTTTTACTTTAAAACAACAACAACTTTTTTTTAAACAATCTCTGACCTATATTATTTACTTACATACTTACTTTAAACTAAAGCATTTACGCATTTTGTGTGACATCTTTCTTTTTTCCCTCCCCCTATCTTCTCCCGCCCCGGTTGTTTTTTTCTTTTCACCGCATCACCTGCCCCGCTCACATGATTACGGTATTTTATTTTCTTTCAGAAAAACAGCTTTTGTTATTCTTTTAAAAAAACTTTTTTAAAACTGACACATTTTTTATAAAAGTAACTTTTTTTTAGGATTACCATCTCTAAATCTTTATCCCCCCCCCCCTTTGTTTTTGTCATTGTAAAATTATGATAAAACTTACTTTTTTAACCTTTTTCTAAAAAGTAAGAGAAAAATTTATTTAAACAACTGTTGTCTGCCGCCTTCTTTTGCGTCAATTATCAAAGCAATTCCTGCTTTTTATCCCCCCCCCCAGGGGCCATGGCTCTGTGTCTTTTTTTTTGAATCACACACAAATTTTTAACAAACACACGCACGCAACCTTTTGACTTTTTTTCTGTCGTGATCCCCCTCTACCCTTTTTTTCTTCTTTCAATGGCATTAATCTTTCTGATATTTGTGATATCCGTCCTTTTTTTCTTATTATTGCTATACTGATCTCTTTTTTAGATTTCCAACAAAGCTTACCCTTCAAAAATAAGTTTCAAAGTTATTCATCATCATTTTTTATCATTTATTATTTTAAAAAAAGTGACAACTTTAAAAGTTTTAAAATTATTATTTATTATTTTTACTTTCTTTGAAAAAAAGTGTTCATTTTAAACTAATAATAATAATTGTTGTTGTCTTTTTTGGATGCTGTAAAAAAATGCACGAAGAAAATTTAAGAAATGTTTTAAATTCTTTATCACATTTAGCTGATCATGGCGAAATACCTGGTTTGTTTTGTTATCTCATTGTTTTTGAACGAATGAACGTGCTTTTTTTGATAAATTGTTTTGGTGAAAGCAACAAAAAACTAGTGATAAAATTTCTTAATTTTTTCTGGATCTTTCGAAATTACTTTAAAAACGCAAATTTAATTTAAATCCGAATGTTTAAGTTTTTTTACAGAAATTAAAAGCTAAACATACACTACCGTAATTTAATTTATAAACTTTTATATGCCCAATTTTTCGTTTATTCAAAATTTTTTTTAATAAAGAAACATGCTGCGTTTTTAAGGATTTAAAAATGTTGAACTTAGCGGTATACTGTAATTTTACAAAAGTACAGTAGTCTCTTAATTTTAAAATGTTTTATTTATTTTGAAAGTTTTTTTTGACCAAAAATTATTAACAAATATTATTAAAATTATAGTTTGAATTATTACAGTAATTTCCCAGAGCTACAGTAATCCTTAACATTTACAATCTGTTTTTTTAGTTCACGCATTTGGAACATTATTACGTGCAGCCAAAACTGAAGTAATTACAGAACATTTACATCAAAAATGGTTATCAGATTCAAATTTTGCAAGATTGGCGGCACATATTGTTTATCATTTTCATACCCTTGATAATCACGATGTTTCATCACTTACTTCCGGATGTTTGGCCCATGCTTTAAGGGATTACAAATGTCGAGATGAAATTCGACAAAAAAGTAAAAAAATGTTTCGAAATTATGTTCATACACTTGCTGAATTTTATATTGTTTACAGGTAATTTTATTTACTATAAAATATTACTGTAAATATATATATATATTTTAGACATATTGATTTATGTTTAGCTCAAACTCTTGTTGAACCATTATTTACTTGTTTGGATTCCCTGTTTGATGAAAGCGCGGATGAAGAGGATTTAAAATGTGGGGCACAATTAATTATTGGAATTGGAAAACTATTGACAGAGCAAAGTGCTGGAGAAACGACTGCATTAGTGATGAAATGTCGGCAACATTTAATTTCAAATTCTATTCAAAAATCTGAAGAAACAAATGTTTTATTGGTAGCTGTAAGTTTGCCGTCTCTCTCTCTTATCAGCAAACAAAATTTTAATTTCAACTGTTAAAACATGCAAATTAAAATTTCAATTTTTTGATACAGTTTTATCACAAAATTACAGTATACCATTTTTTTAGGTTGGAGATTTATGGGGTGCTGGATGGCAAAAATCTCGACTTCCAGAAATTTTACAAAATTTTCATGCTGATAAATTTAGTTTTGTTGATCATTTTGCAAGATATAATAATTCCCCAACAATGCTACATCGTTCTCGATCTTCAAGTGGCTATGGAAGCCCAGCAAGAATTCATCCCCTTCAAACTGCCACTGGTTCAAAGCGATTAATTGTTGAATCATTACGAACTCGAAGAAGGAATAATACAGTATCATCTGAAAATAGTTCAAATCGAGATTATAATGATAATGGAGATGATACTGAAAGTATTGTATAAACATATGTATATCCAATTGTTTGTTTGTTTTTTCTTTCATACCTAAAAATAATGAGCTTTGTATAAAATATTGTTTTTGATTATATATAATTGCAACAATAAATAAACTTGAGATTTTTACGGTAACGAATACAGTAATCCTTGTAGAAAATTAATTTGCAACAATAAAACCCAAACAAGGTGACTAGCTTTATTCTAATGAAACTATTCAACATAAAAAAAATAAACCCGAAATAAAACACAATTAAAATTCGTTCATCTTCTTTTGTAATAACGAACAGCAAATGCAATTGCAAGACCTATTGAAATAGCACCAATCGAAATGAATATAGCCTCTGTGACTAACGACGGACTAAAAATTGCTTTTAGATTATAACAAATTTAAAATTTTTAAAGAATGTAAAAAGACAACAAAGACAAGCTTACAAGGTGGAAGATTTTTAATAGAATTCCAAAGACGAGAGACAGCACTAAAGAGACAGAAATAAAGAAAACGAAGAAAAGACACGCAACAAATAAATGTTTAAAAACATACTTAGTAGGATCAAACCATGAAGATGGTTTTTTGGGAGTTTTCGGAACATCATCAATAACACTGTGAACTGAAGGTGCATGCTAAAAAGGAATCATTAAAATTTTTATATTTTAAAGTTTAAAGTTAAAAAAACATACACTTATAGTTGATGCTTTATCATCGTCTTCTTCTACAATTATTGCTCGAACTGGTGCAGAACCAGGTGGTGTACAAATAACTGCTGGTACATTAGTTTGAGAATTTGAAGCAAACACTGCACAAGGACGCTAAAAATATATGTATTTAATTTAAAGAAAAATTTTGGCCGCATAGTCGTTTCTTCTAGGTACGGTCTAAAGCGAAATATCGTTCAACTAAAAATACAAACCATGTTGAGTCCACCTTGTTTCGAATCGCTTTCCGGCCAATTTAAAAATGCTTCCGAGCCTCCATCCCCAGGTCGTTCCAAAAACTCATCCGTTCCCATAAGTATCAGAGGCTTCGTTGTACTTCAAAAAATTTTTTTTAAAGAAAAAAGTAAGAAAGAAAGGTTTAATCTCAAAAATGAATCAGTTCACGGGAAAAGAAATGCGTCAACGAAAAAAAAGAACTTCAACAATGATTGTAAATTGATATGACAAAAGTGTTTAACAGCTGCTGCCGCGATAACATTCCCAAAAAAAATTATGCAAGTCCAAAGTACATTCAATCAATGAAACATGCACAATGATGCAATTAAAAAAGTTTTAACTATTTAACGCATAATTTAAAGCTAAATTTTTTTAAGTGAAAAGGTGAAACTCTCAAAAACCGGTTAAAACAAACAAGAAAATGTAAGGAAGAAAAACTTACAGACAAAAGAAGAGTTTCAGCGTCTTGTTCAATCAATAATCGAACCTTTCCACTTGCTTGCCGAAAAATGTCAACAGCATCCGAATGAGTTTTACTTGCAAGTGAAATATCGTTCAACTAAAATACAAAATACAATTATCATATTAGCATTGCAAACAAAAAAAGCAACTTACCGCAGCAATTCGGTCACCTAAACGTAGTCGACCGTCTTTTGCAGCTGGTCCTTCAGGATTAATTCTTGATATAAATATTCCAGTACACCCAGGAACATATGGTTCATCAGTTCCACCAACAATATTAAATCCAAAGCCTATAAATTGTATTATTAATAATCTTTTAAAGCAGTAATATATAATGAAAAACAAATCATACCTTTTTCAGGATCTTTTTCTATCTCAATTTCTACCAAATGTTGAGATAAATCTGGTATTTCTTTTAATTCAGATTTTAACGAATCTGGCGGATTAGAGCTTGGAGACGACATTTGATTCAAATGACATCTTTAAAAACAGTAAAATTAGCTTTAAAAAAAATTCAAATTTTGCAAAAATTTTCATCGGTTTTTTTAAAAACTGCGTTCGTGTCAAGAAAAAACACGCTTCAAAAGTTCAAAAAAACCGACGGTTTTTGGTGCTTCAATTTTTTCAATAAAAATATCAAACTTTTAAACTAACTTACACAACAAGGCTTTTAGGGGCGCCGCCTTAGCGGCGCCCTCATGCTCAAATTTTTGCATTGCAAGTTTTTCATACTTCATATTTCATAACCTATCATTTCATACTAAACACTTCTTTAATGCTTTGTTAGCATACCCATGTTGCATGGCATTATTCTACCGTGAGCAGTGCTGGCGGTCCACCGAAATTTTTTGACCGGACCGATAGACCGGACCGTAGACCGAAAACCGCCATCACTGACCGTGAGAGTAAAAATCAAACAGAACAATCAGTTTCCGTGTTTTAAAAAAAACGATGGTGGTTCCTTCGGAACCAACGCGTTTTTTAAACCATCTTTCATACATCTCATAAAAATGCACTAGGAAATTTAATTTAATTTTTTCTCCTTCTGATCTAATTTTACAGCAAAACTCAAAAACAAAAATTTTAAAAAAAAGATGTTGGTTCCGTTGGAACCAACGCATTTTTGTATCACAATTACTCAGTATTTTGCTTGTCATCATTTTTTACCAAAAACTGTAAAATTATCACATTTTTCATTCAACAAAATTTACAGTACACTTAATTCAAAAAAAAACATATCCATCATACAAACCCCAAAATTCCAACTTTGCACCAACCATGCACCAGAAAATTAATCAATGCATAGAGCAATCTAAACTTCAACTAAAAACCAACATTTGACAAATTTTTATTTTTCATCCCAAACAATTCCAAAATTGCACCTAAAAAAGGCCCAAACATTTTTTTCACGCACTTTTTAGCATGCCTAAGTTTCCATGCTTTTTAAAAGTTTGATGTTCACATTTTTTCATCGAAACTTACAGTAATCTTAATTGAAAAATACATTTCCACCCGACAAAACTAAAAATTCCAACTTTGCACCAACTATGCACCAGAAAATTTAATTCTCTTATTTTTCATATTTAAAAATCAAGTAGCAATCCCATTTTCATGCAAAAAAAACCAATCATGAATTTTGCAAACTTTCATGTTTCATCCCACATACCCCAAAACCCACACACTGCACCAACCATACACCAGGAAATTAAATTCTAATGTTTATTCACTCCTAAAATGCATACAGCAATCACAATTTCAAGAAAAAACAAAAATATTGCAAACTTTCATTTTTCATCCCACAAATCCCGAAAAACCCACACTGCACCAAGCATGCACCAAAAAATTAATCCTCATATTTTTAATCCTTAAAAATTATGCAGCAATCTCAATTTCAAGCAAAAACAATTATTTAGCAAATTTTCATTTTTCATCACATAAAACCCCAAAACTGCACCAAACATGCACCAAACATTTTTTTCATGTCTTCACAAACATGCCCAAACCCAAACAACCCATTTTAAAGCATTTATACAGAAAAAGATTCGAACCCGTGACCTGCTGCACGCAAGCCATCCGCACACTCCACTGCGCCAAGCTTTGCAAGAGAAACATTTTTAAACAGTCGCACGCGCATAACTCGCCCAAATGGCAACCTCCGGAGATCAGTTAAAAATTCTTCATGCTCCCATAAAAATGCGCAATCTTTTCATACCAAACATGACCACAAAAAAAGCAAGTGCAGCTAAAAAGGAACATTGCCAAATAACATAGCGGGTGATTATTTTACAACAACAATTAAACAAAACTTGATTTTTCCAACAACTTTATGACTGTACACAAAAAACACAACCAAAAAAAAGAAACGAAAATGAATGAAAAAAAAAGGTATTCAAATTTATTTTTATAATAATGGCTTCATTGCTGAACATTGAGTTTTGTCTTCATTTACCGTATCGTCATCCGTTTCTGCGGCTGCAGCATTTGGAGCCATTGTTGGAGGAGTTCGAGAATTTGAGGCTTGCTTCTTTTTTCCTGATTTTTTTGAATTTGAATCTTTTTGTTCAAGCAATTGAGTTTTTTGTTCGCGTTTTGGATCCATAATAATTATTTTTTCTTTTACTTTATCCTTTGAAAATTTAACTTTTTTCGGAGATTTTGCCTTGTTTTCATTATCTGATTCTTGAAAACTGAAATATATAAAATTAGTTACCCCAAGGGGCTGTCCAGATGCTACGTAATACAAAAATCGTCATTTTTTGACCCACCCACCCATTAGGTAATGAAACATCAAAGCTTTTTGCCAACAAAATCAAAGCGGTGTAATAATTCTTCCGACCTACCCACCCATCGTTTGTATTACGTAACATCTGGACAGCCCCCAATAAATAATTAAAAACTTACGTATCACCAATTGCAGTAATTTCATATGCTTCTTTAAATTTAACAATTGGTGCTGGACTTTGTGGAACATTTTGTGTTTCATCTTCCATGGAAGGATGCATAATCATTTTACCAGATTTTGTACTTCCCAAATAAGCAATAACATGAATGTAGTGATCAAATTGAGCAAGAGTTTCTTCAAAATTTCTTTCATAATCTAATGCTTTTATAATATTATAAATATCACTCAAACCAATCTAAAAACATGTTCTTTAAAAATAAATTACAAATTTTTATTTTTTCACCTTTAATACTGTAGCATGAGGAGAAACTAAAGATATCTCCGAATCATTTTTGATTTCAATTCCATCTGCTTTGATTTTGTCAAAGTCACAACCACCATTAACCCGTTTAAATAAAATTTCAAGTAGAGCATTTCCAAATACTGGCCGTTCTGTATCACAGATTTGAACACCTTCTTTAGCGACTTTACCCGAAACAATAATATATAGGCATCTAAAATTAAGTATACGGTATTCTTTAAATACAGTAATAATTTAAATTCCACTTACTTCATTATTGCGCCCTTTTCAATGATAACTTTTTTTTCAACATGCTCAATTTCAGAAACATGAATTAAAGCTCGCATTGCATAAACATTAAAATTAAGTTTTACAAATATCGGACATTCTTTTAGAATATCTTGTATCAATTTAAGCATTCCATTTGCATTTAAATTTGTCTTTTTATCAACTTCTGCCCGGAACCAATCAAAAGTACTTTGATCACGACGATATCCAGCTCGAATGGTTGGAAATGCAGCATCATCATCATCCTATAAATAATTTTAAGTTTTTAGAGTATGGTAATGGTAATTAAGTTATTTTCACATATTAAAAAAAACTAACTTTAATTTCACCAATAAATTCTTCAATAATATCTTCCAAAGTTACCAATCCAATTACATAATATATTTTATTATCAAATCGAAAAACCATCATTAAATGTTGCTTTCCGCGCACCATTTCATTCATTACTTGTTGAGCTGGCATTTCCGAAGTTGCAAACCGAATTTCAGCTGTTTGTGACTAAAATGAAAATATAATTTTATAACAAATAAACTACAATAAATATTGCTTACTTGATGCTCATAATTTACTTGTTTCATATCTTTAAGAAATTCCGAAACACGTTTCTTTTCATCAGAATTTAAAAGAATTAAATCTTTGACATTTAAAACTGCAACAATCTTTTTTCGATCCAGTTCTGCATAAACTGGCACACGAGTATATCCTTTTTCCAAAATTCCAATCTTTCTCTATAAATGTGATTTTTAAATATATGTCACCGTAATCTCCATATATCACTTACATTCATATCAAGAATATCATTTTGTGATAACAAATATGCATCTTGAATTTTTGTCATAATTTTTCCAATTTTTAGTGATGGAAATTTCATAACATTTCCAAGAAGTTCTAAAACGACAGTAAAGTATACAATAGTTTGGATAGAATGAATTACCTTTATTTGCTCCATGTTCTTCCAAAATGATAGACAGTTGTTTGAGATCATAAACTCGAATAGGTTCACGTCCCAAAACACAATCTAATAAACGTGAAAGTGGCCATGCAAAGATACAAAGCATTCCCATCATTAAAATTACAACAATTCGAAGATTTGATGCTATTGATAATGCACGTTTATTACAAATTGCTTGGGGTAAAATTTCTGCAAATAACATTGTCATTATTACGGGTACGGTATTCACCAAAATAACTTTTGCAGCAAGCTGAAATATAAAAATGATGATGAATATATACAGTAATTAGCTAAACAATATATCTATCTATATATATATATACAACACCTAGCTACAATGAAACAATAAAAACAACTTTACGTGTGAAAAAATTTCTTCCGCTATCAAAGTTGAAAGAATATTAATAATTGTATTTCCGATGGCAAAAGTTGCAATTAACCAATTACTTCTTTTACGAAATGGTAAAACTCTTTGAGCATGTTGAGATTTCTTTTGATCATCAGCTGATCCAGTTTTTTTATTTGCAAGCATATGAAGTTGTTCAAGTGAAAGAATACTGTATGCAAGATTAAGACCTGAGAAGCACGCACTTGTAAATAATGTTATTATAAAAGCTGATATTAAAAATGGTAATGGAATAAAATATTCTTCTTCTGGCTTCATATATATCCATGATGTCTAAAAACAATAGATATCAAGTTGATATGGTCACTGATATGTACGATAACAATTGGTACAAAAAAATACATACAACAGGTGGAATATGTTGTGCATCCATTGTTGAAGTACAAAGTCGTAAAACTGAAGTCATTTCTAATGGAAGAGCATTTTTAGATTTAACAATTATTCCATTTGAATCAATATAACTTGGATCAGGTATCATAATAAATTTTTGTCTTTTAAGCTTTTTAACATCCTAAAAGCCATTTAATAGTTACTATCAACATTCAAAACAATAATTATAAAACTTACACCACATCTTCCAGCATCCGTTAAATATATTTCTCCAATAATTCTTTGATCTAAATTTTCACCAAATATTACCATTTCAATATATTCTCCTGGTTCATAATATTGCTTTTGAATGGACCAACCATTTCGAAGTCCACTCACAACTGTTTGTATCACAGTTGAATTAGGCCTAAAAAATGCATAAATGTTTTTAAAAAAGTTTGTAAAAAAATATAAACAAACTCTGCTAACAAATTTCGTAAAGAAAATGAAAAAATAATCGAGACAAAACACACAAGAAATTGCGAACTTCGACCAACCATTTATTTTATTCGATGATAAAAAAGACAGATTTGAATGAAGTTCAACTAATACCAAATAATTTAGCATGTTAGTGCCAGTAATTTTGTGCTTAAATTATGCAAATTTCAGTGTAAAATTTGAAGACTTGGGTTTCGAAAATTTTAGAGCGGATACAATATTTTAAATTATTTTTTTCTTTTTTCGTTGAGACAATAAAGCCTTAACCCGGTTTTTTCGATTTCGATTCGGGGTAATGGACAATTCTTTCAGTAAAAATTTTTTATTGTTTTTAAATAAAAATAAAAATAATGTAAAATTTTTATAAAAACGTTTTGGCAAATTGCGTTTTGAATTCAATGTTATCAATTATCTGAAACTTTGGGAAGACAACTATCAAAATCTTGATTTTGTGTTAAAGGTAGTGTAGAAAGACTCCGACACTCCCTTTAAATGCCTGTTAAAAATTAGAGATTTTTACTTATTTATTATTTTTAAATTTTAAAAAATATACAAAATGAAATCCACAAAAATTTTTAAACAGATGGGGGAAACAAATAATTTCAGCTCGAAAAATTTAACAAATAAAATTTTTTGTAGACTTTTTAAAGTCCTTAAAAGGGTAGGAATATTACGATTCAAAAATGTTAATTTTGCAATAGTTTCGAGTAATAATGATAAATCCGTTGATATCCGCCGAAATCCGGAACTCTAAGAAACGTTTGCTCGGGTGCGGAACTCTAAGAAACGAGGTTTAAACCTCCAGAAAGCCTTGCTCTGAAAGTTTGCCTGACAATATTGCTTTCGCGTTAAGATTTGGTAACCAAGGAATGAAAGAAGTTTTTGTCTGTCGACATCGAATCCAGTGCTCGCAGGAAATGGACAGTTGGTGTCCATTGGAATGGACACCATATCCATTCAAATGGAAAATTTTTTTTTGCATTTTTTTTATCAATTATCATTAAAAAAGCTATAAAAACAATTGTGGTAACATTTTTTTGTATTTAAAGTCATTTTAAAGTTTGTCCAGTCGAATGGATATGGTGTCCATTGGAATGGACATAGTGTCCATTCCAATGGACATGCGTCCATTCCAATGGACACTATGTCCATTCGACTGGACATAGTATCCATTCGAATGGAAAATTGCTAATTATCGTTTTAAACATTTTTTATAAGCTGAAAAAACATAAAAAGCTCAAAAGTGTTTGAATAAGGGTCAAAAAAGGCGAACAAAACATACGCAAATTTTTGCAAATTTATATGTAGTAAAATTATTTTTCTTTACGGTTCCGTTATAGTTTTTCTTCGAAAAACTTTTCTTCACCTCCAAGAAAAATTACATTTTCTCTACACTTCAAAATTCATTCCAATTTTTCTATATTTGGTTGATTCTGTTTATTGGAACTAAATACCCCAAAAAATATGGTTGATTCTGTTTATTGGAACTAAATACCCCAAAAAATACATTACAGTAATACAGACAAATAAAAATGACGATATATAATGATATATAATTAAAGGAGTCGGTTCAGCAAGCAAGAAGATTTCTTAAAATTGACGAGACGTTAGCGGTTGATTTCGCACTTGATTGAATATATGATTTCTTTGAAGAGATTGATTTCCAACGAGCACCTCGATCAGAACATCCCGCTTCCACTGCTGCTGTTGCTGCACTTCCACGAAATGAATGAAGGGTAATATTCTTTTTAATACCGAGTCGACATATAACATTTTTGAGTTCTTTTAAAGCAGCATCATATGACCACGGCCGATCCTTTCCCGAAAAAGAAGGGCAACAATAAGGTGAATCTGGACGATCTTTATAAAAACAAGGAAAATTTTTTAGCCACTTTTGAAGTACCAAAACTGGACAGTGATCATTGTTCAATCTTTTGATAAAGACTTTTTCCGGGTTACCATTCTGGTTTGTTTTAGATTTTAACAGGGAAACAACCGCATCATCTTTTCTGAATTCAATATTCTCTCTTCGCAATAACAACGCTTCGTTAGGACGTAAAAAACAGGAAAAAAACATAATAACCAACGTACCGATTCTGCTTTCTGATCTTTCTTGAGATTGAGCTAATGGATAAAAAAGTTTGAGTTCTTCCAAGGAAATCTGTTCTTTATGGCATACCGGAGGAGCTCGTTTAGAAATTGCTTTTGTTACCAGGATAAGATACGGTGAAGGTTGACATGAACTTGAACCAGACGCATTCTTTTTTCCATAAAATGATAAAGCTGCTGTAATTGTTGACGCTTTTGCTTTTGACACCATATACAATTGTTGTAATTCTCCATCTGTAACTGTAGGTTCTCGTGCGAGAGAGTCCCTCTAGGACAAAACTTGGTATATTAGACATAATATACAATAGTAGTAATTCTTCATCTGTAACTGTTGTTTCTCGTGCTAGAGAGTCCCTCTAGGACAAAACTTGGTATATTAGACATAATATACAATAGTAGTAATTCTTCATCTGTAACTGTTGTTTCTCGTGCTAGAGAGTCCCTCCAGGACAAAAACTTGGTATACTCGCCATAATATACATTTGCAGTAATTCTTCATCTGTAACTGTAGGTTCTCGTGCGAGAGAGTCCCTCCAGGACGAAAACTTGGTATATTCAGACTGATAAATCTTTCTTGTAGGTTCCACCAAAACAAGTAGGACAAAACTTTCGACTTCAGACGAATCAATGGTTTTCCCCCGGATTCATTTGGGCAACCTGTTTCAATCGCATCTCTGAAAAAACTTTTAAATATTACGCTTACCGATAATGCTGAAAAGATTTATGTATTATAAACAAACCTAACGATGAAACAGGTTAACCCAAATAAAAAGAGGGCGGGTGGGAGGGAAACACAACGTTTCTTTTATTCCTCCAATAACGCAGAATGAAGGGAAAAACTTTGACAAAAGTTTATTTATAGAAAAATCTTCATTCATTTTTCGTTCCGAGAAAACTACAATTTTCTTTACGGTTCCGTTATAGTTTTTCTTCGAAAAACTTTTCTTCACCTCCAAGAAAAATTACATTTTCTCTACACTTCAAAATTCATTCCAATTTTTCTATATTTGGTTGATTCTGTTTATTGGAACTAAATACCCCAAAAAATACAGAAATAAATTTATGAAGGTTCGCAGAACGTAAGAAAGGGAATCTAACTCCTTCAAATAAAGTGACTAGTATTCAACCCAAACCAAGGCATTACATGAGGTAAAAAGTTAACTTAATCTAAAACGTTTTACACACCAGTGATCATTTCCATAAAAGGGGTACGGAACGGACCATCACGATCAGACACATCTGGCAACATAAAAACAGATGCCTTTTGGAATTACAAATTCACCTCTGATAAATTCCACTTTTAACTTTTCATCCAACAATAACGGAATAATGGCCAATTTAGGGAAAACTGGGATGAAAATATATGGATTTTTAAGGATATACTTTAACGTAGGATACTAACAACACCACATAATGGAAACACCCCTATCCAAGAAATGCAAACGCGCAAAAGAGCCGATCCGATTCTTTATCCACTTTTAGCTTTTCCCAAGGTCCATAATCATTCTAAGAAAGGGATTTCACAATTTTCCATTCGAAAAAAGAACAGGACAACTCCAAATATTTTCTATGATCATCGTGAATAACTTTTCACACCAAACTTGAATGACCAGCCATTAATGACAATCCATCGACTAACAAGATCAAGATCTTTGTATTTTGGATTTTTGGTAACTCTTCGGGGTTTAACGTATTCCTTATAACAAATAAAGAACTCATTACTTGGGGCTTAAATGGGACTTCCGAAACCGTATCAGTTTCAATCAACTTCCGTATTTCCGAAGATACCAGTTCACAAACATTTTGGATCATGGGGGGCACTGGGCGTTTCTTTTCACATTAAACTCGGCTAACCCGCCAATAGTGACAATTCATCGGCTTACAAGATCAAGGTCTTCGTATTTGGGTCTTTGGACGAGTTAAGGATTCTTTCAGGATAACCTTTCGCGGTTTATCTTATTCTTTTCCACAATAAAGGGACTCATAACTTAAGGCTCCCAAAAAAAACAAACGCAAAAATGAGCAGATTCTTTTTCATCTTTGGCTTTTCCAAGGTCAAAGATCATTCTAAGCCAAGAAAGGGATGTCACACTTTTCCATCCAGGAAAAGTCCAGGAGTACACCAAATATTTTCTAGGATCACCGTGAATAACTTTTCACATCAAACTCGGCTAATCCGCTAATAATGACAATCCATCGGCTTACAAGATCAAGGTCTTTGTATTTGGATTTTGGACCAGCTAAGGATTATTTCAGGCGCTTAAGGCTGATAACCATTCGAGGTTTAACGTATTCCTTATCACAAATAAGGGACTCGTAACTTGGGACTTAATGGGGACTTCCGGACCCGCATTGGGTTCAATCAACTTCCATATTTCTTCACATACTTTTGGACCATGGGGGAATTGGACATAAAAAACTTCGGTTCATGGATAGCATAGTTAAAGGGCAGTTTATAACCATATTCAGTAACATTTAATATAATGACTCACCAGTATTGTCTCTTGTTGTTGAGCTTCGTTGATGGACTTCAATCACATTCCCTTGAAATAAGATCCGCACATCCTTCGAAAGTGGTTTTTCTAATGCTTCTAATTTTTGTGTATCTTCATGTCCATCACCCAATTGAAGAACCTTTGGATCTCAATCTGCCAGTTTCAGGACCCCATTCCTTTCAGTAAGCACTCACACAGCTTCTTTTGATTCATCACGACGGAGAAGGCATAATACTTTGGTATTGATTGTAAATTGTTTCTCAAAAACATTTGTTTGAAAAGAATTTTTTGCATTAATCATTGCTCATTCGTCCTCAACTGTTTTGACTTGACTTGAGTATTTGTTTTCTTTTTAAGATCATTAACTTTCTTCAGTAAACATTGAGAGACTTTGTCGTATATCAATATCATCCCTCTTCATTCCTCTTTTAATAAAACAAAACAAAAGTCAAATAAAAAAAAAAATTATTAAAATTGTAAAAACTTATCTTTGTTGTTCCCAATTCTCGTCCACATCTTCATAAACACCGTCCCAAAGATTATCCACTGCATCAATTTTCCCCCGCATCCAATTTGACATCTTTTGAGAGTGGCTTTGCTAATGCTTCCAATTCTTGTGTAGCTTCACGTGCATCAACCAACTGAAGAACTCTTGGATCTTTATCTGCCAGTTTTAGGACCGCATTTCTTTCAGTAAGCACCCGCATAGCTTCTTTTGATTCCCCACGACGGAGAAGGCATAATACTTTGGTATTGATTGTAAATTGCTTCTCAAAAGCCTTTGATTGAAAAGAACTTGTTGCATTAATCATTGCACACTCTTCATCCACTGTTTGAACTTGAATCTTTGCTTCCTTTTCTAGATCACTGACTTTCTTAAATAAAAATTGAGAGACTTGACATAATTACTGAATACTTTGTTGTAAATCAATATCATCCATCTTTCTTCCTCTTTTAATAGAAGGTTCCTCATTCACATTCTGATTTTCTACATCATCTTCAGTTTGCTGTTGCAGATCCGCTTCCAAATCATCATAAACACCATCCAAAAGATTGTCCACTTCACTAATTTTCACTCACATCCAATAAATCACCACAATATGATTATATAAATATGAATACAATGTTGAGTTACAAGCAGAAAAGAAACACAACGTTTCTTTTATTCCTCCAATAACGCAGAATGAAGGGAAAAACTTTGACAAAAGTTTATTTATAGAAAAATCTTCATTCATTTTTCGTTCCGAGAAAACTACAAATTAATTGTTCTTTTTGGCGATGAAAACGAGTTTTTAACGTTTTAAATATCAAAAAAACACAAACTAATAATTATTTATACATTTTAATGTTCGAAGAACGAAGAAATGACAAAATTTTCAAAAAAAATTTTTGCTTATGTGAAAAAAAAAACTATAAAAACCGAAACTCAAGCAAAATAAGTGAAAAATAATTATTTATATCAAGTAATATGAATAAAAATGTTAAAAACGATAATTATCAATTTTCCATTCGAATGGATACTATGTCCAGTCGAATGGACATAGTGTCCATTGGAATGGACGCATGTCCATTGGAATGGACACTATGTCCATTCCAATGGACACCATATCCATTCGACTGGACAAACTTTAAAATGACTTTAAATACAAAAAAATGTTACCACAATTGTTTTTAGAGCTTTTTTAATGATAATTGATAAAAAAAATGCAAAAAAAAATTTTCCATTTGAATGGATATGGTGTCCATTCCAATGGACACCAACTGTCCATTTCCTGCGAGCACTGATCGAATCCATTGTGCTTTTTTATGGTCCGAAGTTTGGCAAAGTGTTTGTTTTGCAAACGCGAATTGCGGGATTTTCAAATTTTATGTTGGAGCAAATCAGTGATTATTTCTTTGGCACTTTTTTTTAAACAAAAAAAAATGGCACCATTAAATTCTCCATGGCCGAAAGCCTATATATGCCAAAAATTAGCTTAAACGGAAACAAAAAATTTTTTCAGTGTTTTTCACACTGGTCGATAAAATCAAGAAAGCGGCAAAGAGACTTTTTTTAACGCCAAAAGTTTTTGGCAAAATGTACAAATTTTCACCCGACTAAGTGAACTTTTAACATTAATTTTTTATATATATCCAATATTAAGACTCCGTAATACATAGTTTTGTAGCCCTTGATCTCCTAATTAATAATATAAAAGAATATTTTTACAAGAACTTCTCAAAGTCTCAGAAAAAGAGTTTGAAATTTTGTTTATATTCCCCGCCTTGGACCTACATAAAAATCGTTTTTTCACAATTAAATCCGATCTAAACAATTTTATAACCTGGCGTTACATAGTTTTGTAGTATTTTTTGCGCTGATTATTATTATAAAAGAAAAATTTAACATTGTTAATCTCAAAAGCTCAGAAAAAGACTTTTAAGATTGAGAAAAATAATGAAGTTCAAAGATGGTCCCAAACGGAATAAAACTTTTTTGAAAAAGTCGTTTTGCCGTTTTTTTAAATTTGTCGACCAGTGTTTCATTTTTCAAATTTTCTTCAAAAGTTCCAACACACAGAAATTGCTGAAAAATATTTTTCGAGCTATTTAAGTTGATTCTTGGCATATATAGGCTTTCGACCATGGCGAATTTAATGGTGCCATTTTTTTTTGTTTAAAAAAAAGTGCCAAAGAAATAATCACCATTTTGCTCCAGGAAAAAATTTGAAAATCCCGCAATTCGTGTTTGCAAAACAAACACTTTGCCAGACATCGGACCAAAAAAAAGCACACTTTCACTATGCGTCGCGACGATTCTTATAACGAAAAGAGCAACTTTTATTTTTAAAAAAAAGTTTTAAAATTTTTTCAATAAATTTTATAAATGAAAATTTGAACATTCTTGTTTATAATATTAAACATATTTAAAAAAAAAGCCCATTAAATAAGCAATAGATTGATACCAGGATCAACTCAATCAGTGATCCGCATCCCAAATGCTGTTAAAACAAAGATGTTGCATATATTGATGATAAATGTAAATGTTTATAAACTCGATCAGTTATCAGCCAAATAATATTTCTGTTATTGTGTATTGTTAAACACAACATGCTTATGGACGTGATCACTTAGATTTACGATCTGAGTAAAACTTTTAACAATTTTCGACAATTACTTTGCTACTTTGTTTTGTTAAACAATTTTATATTTTTGCTCAATCATTTTGGTTATTTTATATTTATTGTATTCTTAGGTCTAATTGTCAGTTATGCCTCGCTTTCCTGCAGCTAAAAAGCTGAAACAAGAACAAATGCGTGAAAATCAACGTCCAAAAGCTTCCGAAAATCAACGTCCAAAAGCTTCCCAAGTTTCTCCAAATGTTATGACAACGGCTCCTGATAGTGAAGAATATTGCGGGACCAAGTCTTATTCAAACCCCTTATCTGATGCCAAAAAAGCTCATCTTAGAAGACTTCACGAGACGAATGATTTAAAAAGACAAATTACTGCTGCCAAAAAAAATGCTACAGTTGCAAAATTGACATTAATAAGTCACAAACGAAGTAAGTTTTTATTGTTAAACCGTGTTTAATAAAAATTCCAATAATTTAGCTAGTTCAGTATTTATGAATTCCTCATCGGATACAGAATCATCAATTAATCCAGATAATCAAGAAATAGAACCTGCAAGGCTCAAACATTCTTCTTCAATTAATCTCATACCCGTGACTCCTAGTCGAACACCTTTCATTTCTCGTCAAGTTTTAACAGTTCATACTCCATCACTTGCATCATCGTTAAAAAGTCCTGAAAATTTGTCTAGAAGTGGTTTTTATAAACGACTGAAAGCAACTAGAGAACGTACAAAACATGAATTAGGTGCTGGATATCGTATAACAAATTCACCTGAAAGGAAAGTATCTGTAGAAGAAGCTGCTAAATACAAAGTTATGAAAAGATTAACTGATGAACAATATCAAGGTTTAGACAGTCGGCACTATCCTGGATTGACAGCTGTAAGAAAATATTTAAAAGAATTATCAGAAAAGCTTGAAGCATTAGAAAAAGACGGTTTGGCACAGGCAATTATCAATCATGTCAATGCTCTTGAAGAATTTTCTCGTGATGTCATTAGAATTAACATTGGGATTGATAAAGGTATATTTTACAAAACGTTTTCCTTAAAATCTACATTGTTTTTTCCAGGATCAGACACCGTCAAAATCGTATGGTATTTAATTGATTTATCTGATGCTTTAAGTCCCAAAAAACTTAAAATTTTTGCATGTATTCTTGGAGATGAAAAAAGAGAATGTTTGGTGCCGTATTTAGATTTAATTGATGAAGCTGTTGGATTTTTAGAAAGTGGATTAATTGAAACTAAACATGGTTTCAAATAATTTCTTTGGTTAGTTTTAACGTTTGAAAACATATTTATAAAATCAATGTTATAGTTTTTTCACTGGTGACTGTAAAATCAAAGACGAAGTTACTGGTCTTCAAGGTGGCAGCGCAACTTGCCCGTGTGTTTATTGCATGGTTCCAAGTGCAGAATGGCAAGCAACCGAATTTATTCCCGAATGGATGTTACGATCGATAGATGAGCTTTTGGTTGCAGGAGAAGAAGTCGAAAATGCCGAAGAAAGTGGAACGTTGAAACCAACGCAATTAAGCAATCTCAAGAAAACTAAAAAGTCTGTTAAAGCTAGACCAATGTTAAAAAATATTCCTATCACAAGATTTTGCCCCCCAATAGTTCATATTGGTATCAGCGCAGTGTCAGCGACTGTAAAATATTGCAAAGGTAAATCCACAGTGTAAGTATTATATATAAATGTTTTATTTTAAAAATTAATATTACGTTTATTTTTAGTATTCAAGACGAAATAAACACCTTAGGTTTAAAAACCCATCAAGGAACTTCCGATTATACAGGGCCTAACTGTCAAAGAATTTTGAAGCACTTTGAAGAAAATCCTGAAATTAATGGACTTGGAACAGATCTTTTAAGATCCTTTGCAAAAATTGAATCCTATTTTGTTGCTCGTGATTTAAAAGATGAAGAAATTGTTGAATTAGATGAAGCGATTAAAACATATTTTGCTTTAATCGATGACAAATATCCTGATTTTTTGGGCAAAAAAACGAAGTTGCATATTCTCAGGCATCATGTTATCACATTTGCAATAGAATTTGGTTCCCTAGGAAGATTTTCAGAGCAAAGTAAGTTATAATAGATATATGAACAACAATTAAATCACTATCTTTTAAGGTTTGGAAAGCATTCATCGTATTAAAAATCTTTGCGACACGCGAATTCCTGGTAATAGCGAAGCAGCAAAAGAAAGAAAAGTCCAATACTTTACAAAGCAACAGCGACTTATTAATCATTTTACAAATGAAGGTTCTAAATAAACAATTGTTACTTTATCCATTTATTCAGTTTTTATGTGTAAATTGATAAAATAAAGTCAGAGATCAGCAAAGAAATTACTTTTTGCCATTGATGCACAAATACAAAAACAATGGATGAAAAAACAACAAAATTAATTTCTTAATATATCTTTTTGCTTATATAGTGATTACCGATAAATTACTTATTTAAAAAGACAGATTTGGCATTGAAAAAGCAACAATATTGAGCAAAAATATAAAATTGTTTAACAAAACAAAGTAGCAAAGTAATTGTCGAAAATTGTTAAAAGTTTTACTCAGATCGTAAATCTAAGTGATCACGTCCATAAGCATGTTGTGTTTAACAAAACACAATAACAGAAATATTATTTGGCTGATAACTGATCGAGTTTATAAACATTTACATTTATCATCAATATATGCAACATCTTTGTTTTAACAGCATTTGGGATGCGGATCACTGATTGAGTTGATCCTGGTATCAATCTATTGCTTATTTAATGGGCTTTTTTTTAAATATGTTTAATATTAATAAAATTAACAATAAGTAGAAAAATTTTACGAAATCTGCTCTTCACTCTTTTTTCAAAATTTTTTTGCTTCAAATTTTCTGGCAAAGTGTCAGTAGACAAAAAACGTATAGTGCACTTTCGTTGCTTTGGATTCGATGTGTGTCTTCGACACTCCCTCCAAAAAAATGGTTTTCGCTTTTTTACGAAATTTTTTAACAAACGAAAAAAATTTTTGAAAAAAAAACGGAAGTAATTTTGTGTTTATCCGCGTTCCTCCCATTAAATTTTGCTTCGTAATCTTTGTTTAACTTTTAGTTAGATTTAAAAATATTATAATCTATCAAGTGACTTTATTTTTCAGGCTTGTTTAATTGAAAAAAAATATGGCTGTAAATTCTTCTCAACAAGTAAGTGTAAAAAATAAAATCCGATAATTCAGGAATTCCATTTTACCTATCAAACTGAAATAGGATGACAGGGCCGTATACAGAAAATAATTTTAGACAGTTTCGGGGGGGGGGGCACACCTTTGATCTTTTGCCGCCTCCAACACGAAGCGGCAAAATATCAAAGGAGATTCATCAGTTTCGGGGGGGGGCACGGGCCCCAAGTGCCCCCCCCCCCCTAAATACGGCGTTGTAGGATGACTGTAAATGTATCGAATATTTATCTAAAGAATTATTTTTATTTTAGAAGACTGAATATCCGTTTGCTCTTGAATATACCGTTGCAGAAGAGCGTTTAAAAGCGTTAAAAAATTCAACCGAAAATGGATGCTTACGAAGTGATAGTTTTACTGCTATCCATGCTTCTGGTGTTAAATATTATCTTGATATTTATCCTAATGGATATTGTGATAAACGTCGTGGAAAAACAATGATTTATTTAAATTTGGAACTTGGAAATGAAAAGAAAGTTGAAGCAGAATGGACATTTTCAATTAAAACTGCAAATTGGAGTCGTAAATTTGATCACATTTTTAATGAAAATGCTGATTGGGGTAATTCTTGTTGTACCGTCGCTGAATTATTTGATTCAAACAAAAAATTTATTGTTGATGGAAAATTTACTGTTAAAGTTGAAGGAATTTTAAAAACTGAAAATTATGATACAAAATGGCAAAGAGTTAAAAATTTTGCAGATTTTTGGGATATTGGTTTTGAAGATTTTACAATTATTGCTGATAAAAAAGAAATAAAAGTAATGTTTGAATATTTTTTTGTACTGTAATTTAATAACTTTTTTAGGTTTATAAATGCGTTCTTGCATTTCATTCTCCTGTTTTTTCTGCAATGTTTGAATCTTCAATGAAAGAAGCAATGGAAAATAAAGTCGAAATTTCTGATTTTTCATTTAAAACCGTTGAAATGGCAATCAAACTTTGTTATCATCGAAAACTCGTTCCTGGTATTTCAATCGATGAATCTTTTTTGCTTCTCAAATTTGCAGATAAATATAATATGGCAATTTTGCAGGTAATATCTTTTTTTCTATTGACATTTAAAACAACAATTTTTTTAGGACAACGTTGAAAATTATTTGAGTGACAAAATTACTGTCTCAAATGTTTGTGAAATTGTTAATCGTGCTGCTGCTGTAAATGCTTTGAAACTTCAAAATCGATGTCTTGATTTCGTTGTAATTTGTTTTTCAAAGAAAGAATTTGTGCCAAATATGGAACTGCTTGAAAAAGATTTTTTTATTTCTGTTTTTGCCAATTCTACATGTCGTAAATCTCAAACTCTTTAATTTAAATTTGTTGTTGTGTTTTTGATTTTTATATTTTGGAAGTTTTGTTTTGTTTTCAAACGTTTGTTTAAACATAAATTATTTTTTGTGATAAAATAGAAAGAGCAAATAGTTTTTCATAAGTGTGAAGATTAAAGGGAGTGTCATCGACAACCAAAAAAAATAATTCGGCAACAAGTATGTTTTTACACGTAAAAGACTTTTTTCCATGCTATTTTTTTTCTCTATCCCAGTTTCGTGCTAAAACATATTTGTTTTCCATACAAATTTTTTTTGCTTGCCGTTGACACTCCCTTTAATAGCTATAGTGCTCCAAAAAATACTGACGCACCCTTAATTTTATTAGATTTCTGTTGTTTTCGGCTCTCTACATAAAAATAGTAAAATCAGTTTGTCGATTGACATGTATCAGCATTTTGGGCAATTTCGATTTCCGGTGTTCTCGCAGCGAAAATGCAAAAAGGCCCAAAATCGAAATTTCAATACACGGTGAGATTTTTTATGTCCATTAGATAGCTCATGACTCATATAGTCCATAACCCAGGTTTCAGGATTTTTCATCAATGCATCTCTTCAGGCCGAGGTAGCAAATATAAGAAAATGAACCGAAAAAATTGAATCTTGCGTTTAGCTCCTAGTGGGGATCGAACCCACGACCTCCTGATTACCGGTCAGGCTGCTCTATCACGGAAAAAAAGTTGAAAAAATGAGCAAAAACTGAAAAATATCATGATTTCTTGGTTCTGCATTTGAAGAATTTTCGTGTTGGGAGAATCAATCACTTTTTAGTTGCTTGTCGTTAATTCATTTTTTATAAATCTTTCTCTAAATTATTCCAAGAAATATATTTTTTTAGAAATTTGGGCGTTTACATGACCTTAAAAGTGAAGGTAATTTATTTGACCAAAAATTGATACTACAATTTTTTTTATGTCATGTTTTTCCCCATTATTTATTTATTTCTTTTTTTGTCTGATCAAAAATTGAAAATTTTTCTTGTGATTCTCATTCTTTCGAAATTTTAAACTTTTGTTTTTTTGAATTAAAAATATACTTTTTTTTTCTGTTGTTTTTTTTCTCAAAAATAAAGGATTTATAATTTATTGCTGACTATTTTTTATACAACGTCAGTATCACTTTTTTTGGATAGAAATCTGAAACAAAAATAAAAAAGTATTCTCCGAAAGAATTCATGAGATTTTTTGGGAGTTTGTGATTTCGAGAATTTTGAGGTAAACAAAATATATAAAAATATTGACAAAAAGAATAACAATTTTTAGATTTTTATCCTTTTTTTTACCGCTACAAAGCACAGAGTATCTTTCTTTTTTTTTCAATTAATATTTTACTTTGAAAATCATCCAAAAATATTTGGTATATTTTTGGAATTAAATTGAGTTTAAAAATATTAAATAAAAAAATCAAATGCAAAAAATACAAAAACAATTTCGTAATACACTACCATTGTATGTATTTTTAACCATTTTGATTACTGTAATAATCGTGTTGAGAGAGACTCTCATTGTGTTTCGTAGTGTTAAACAAAAAAAAAGAATAATATATAATTTATATTTGTTTACGTGAGTTTTTTGAAATATATTTTTGAGAATAAAAAAAGTTCTCATTACAAACTCCAACATTTCTGACTATTTTCTGTGTGTTCTGTTCGAAAGTACCGAAATACAACAACAATTTCGGCGCCCAAAAAATATGTTAGTCATCAAAAAGTTTTATTTTTTTTTGTAAATAATATTTACAACATTTTTTGTATTCTCGAAGATTATTTTCGTGTTTTTTTGCCAACCAAAAAAAAGTGTAAAAAAACATGGCATTAATTTTCGAACTTTAGAAGTCAAAAACACAAACCACCCAATCGAAACCTATTATTTTGATGGCTGACTGACTGACTGACTTCTTCTTCTTTTTCTGATGATAGGTTTCTAAGATATAACGATAAAAATATTTATTTTTTTTCTCTCCAAAGTTTTTTAAACCCATTTCTTTTTTTTTGAAATAAAAATTCTTCCCTAAAAAAATTTTTTTGTTTTTAATTTAAAAATTAATGATTCAAAAACAAAAAAACTTGTTAAGAAACTTCTTTTTTTTTCTTTCAAAAAATTTTTATGAATTTTTTTTATGATTTTTAGTTTTGTCTTTTTTCATTGCAACTTTTTTTCTTTCCCAATTTTTTCGTAGCCCCAAAAAAGTTAAACATGTTTTTGCTGCATTTTTTGAAGCACCTGTTTTGTCAAAAATTAAAGTTTAATCTTTTCCACTTTTTTTGCTGCTGCAAAAAAAAGACAAAATAAAATTAAAAGTAAAAATTTCATGGAATTATAAAATTACATCTGTATCCGCAACCAAAAAAAAGGAAGTATAGTAGTAATATTGACAATAAAAAAGTGTTTTAAAAAATTTCAGGTTTTTTTTGTTGATTTAATTTTGTTTTTTGGGTTTAAAAATTGTGTTTCGGTTTTGAAACGAATGTTTTTGAAAGAGGCCTTTTTTCTTTGAAAGAAATGAGGCTTTTAAAGAATAAAAATTGAAAGGTTCTTACTTATGCTTTTTTTTTGATTGAAAGGTTAATTATATCAAACAAAGACAACGATTTTTTTGAAAGATAAAAATAGACAAACCAGAAGCAAGCATCTAAAAAAGAAGCACAAAGACGTCTGTGCTTTTATGGATTGCTTGTGTTGGTGTCGTCCGTCCCGGAACGAACAAAAAAGAGCAGCTTCTTTTGAAAAAAAATGAAATTAAGCAAAAGAAAAAAGGGTAAAACAAAGAGGACGTGTTTTAACAAGTGTATCAAAAAAATTTCTTTATTGATATTATGATATGATAGTCCCCCCCCCTCTTCACTCTGTGTTTAAGAAAAATGTGAAACACATTTTAACTTTTTCTTGCTTTCCATCAATTTTATTTTGTGATATAATTGTATTTTTTTGTGTTAAACTTTGACTTTGACAAATCATCAATAATGTGTGTGTTTTTTTTTCTTCTTCTGTCTTTTCCATCTTCTTTATCATCAACAACATATGAGAAAAAAAACAGTTAGGTTAGATTAGGTTAGATTGATTCTTCGGTGGTGATTGTTGTCACTTTTCTTCCTTCCTATTTTTTACCCCTTCTCTAAATATATTTAAAGGGAGTGTCGACGACAAGCAAAAAAAAATTTTTTGGCAACAAGTATGTTTTTACACGAATAAGACATTTTTCTATGCTATTTCTTTTCTCTAACTCATTTTCGTGTTAAAACATACTTGTTGTCCACACAAATTTTTTTTTGCTTGTCGTCGACACTCCCTTTAAAGGGGCCTTTTTGTCAAAGAAAAAAAATGTGCGCAAAAATAAAAGATTTGCGTCAATTTGAAACAAGTCTCTCTTTATTTTTTGGGAAAAAAATGTAAAATAGAGAGAAAACTAAAAAGAGAAATGACTTTTGACGGTTAAAATTAAAAAAAAGTAGTAATTTTGATCTCAAATGGTCTTTATTTTTTCCCCCACAAATTTGGCAAACCATTTATTTTTCTCTCTTTAACCAATCAGAAAATAATAAAACAAAATTACACTGATTCATTTTTTTACGATTCTGATTCTTCAAAAAAAAAGAAGTAAAATCATTTCCGTTTAGCTTAAAAAAAGACTTGCATCATCTTTTTAAACGTATATAAAAGATTCATTCATTTATGGACTTTCTTCTTTTCATGACCAAACATCCGTGAAGAAAAAAGAAATTTTTTGATAAAAACTTTTTTTATTCATCTGATTTTTGTCTTTTTTAAAAAATTTTTTTATGTCTATGTTTTAAAATTTTTAAAGCTTCAATAAAAATTATCAGTTGTTTTTATTCAGTTTACCGAAAAAAATTTTTTGTTAAACTGTTTTCTCAATTTTTTTATTTCAAAAAGCCTCCAAAAAAATGGTTTTTTGACTTTTGGCTTTTTGTTTTTTTTCGAAACAAAATTATATTTTTTTAATAATGACTTTTTTCAATTACATTTTTTTTCAAGCATAATTGCTTTCATTCAAAATTCTGTTTCTTTCTTTTCTAAAAAACCCCGCAGGCATAATTGTTTTTTTTTCAAGCTTGATTCGAGTGTGACCACCTGCTGTTATTGCTTTTCTTTTTTTTGATGATAGAAGATACAGATGGAGAGAGAGAAAGAGGTGGAGGAGGCGGTAAGCCTTCTGAAACATTTTCTGAGAATAAAAACTCTTTTTTTTTCAATTTTCTGGTTTATATTAACTTTTTTCTTAAAGCAATTTTATGAGTGTTTCTTTTTTTTTTTTTTGCAAAAACAGCAGCAAATTTTTTGATAATCTATTTTTTTGTGCTTCTGAACTTTGGATATTTATTTATTCGTTTTTCTCGATTCTTTAGCTGCCGCAAAAAAAGTTATGAAATTATTATTATTTATGTGTGTGTGTGTGTTTTGGGTACACCACTTTTTAACCATTTAAAAGGTTGGATTTTACATGTATTTTGCAGCTGCTGCAAAAATGTAACTATTTTTTTGGGGTATATAAACTTTTTAGAAAAAAAGGCAGCCATGTAATTGAATTTACCGCAGTTCTATAACCATGTCTGAGTCAGCTAATTGAATTTTTCCGGTTGAGACACTTTTTTCAATAATTTCATAATTCAATAATACTGTATTAAATATTTTAGAGTTTGTGTGTTCGAGTTTTAACGGACATTTTTTAACATCCTTTATTTCATCATCATTAAATTTTCTCTTTTTTTATCAAAAATATATATATAAAAAAGCACTTAAAACAACCTTTAAAGAGAAAAGAAAAGATGCCATTCTCAAACTTTGTTCTTTGTCTTTTTTTTCTTATCATTTATCAGTTATCAGTTATGCTTGCTTCCCCCTAAAAAAAGTGTAAAATGGCTTTAAATTGGTCTTTTTTATTTTATTAGAACAATTATCTTTTTTGAAGAATCTTTCCATTCTTTTTTTGCTGCTTTTAAATGTAGACACCGGCAAGTGAAAAAAAAATTTTCGAAAAAATAAATATTTTTGTTTTATTATAGTACTTTTGGACCTGAATAAGAATAATATTAAAACAAAAAAGTAAAAAAATTAATTTAAAGCGCCGAAAATGCCATCTGAAAATTTGAAAAGGCAAAATTTTTTGGTAGAAAAAATGACGCTTTTTCTTTCCTTTTTTTGCAACAAAAAAATGCATTTCCTTTATGCTTTTGAAGGACGCGTCGCCAAAAACACCTTTTTCAACCAATTTTGTAGGGAAAAATGGAGGTTTTTTGGGATATACCATTTTTGGCTCGTTGGTGCGCATTGGTGATAAAAATCTCGGTAATCAGAAAAAAATTCTCTATCGAATTATATAAAATCCAGATTCAAACCTTCTCAAACCCGTGTTTTGTAGTTGAAACGATACCGTAATTTAGCATTTTCGGCACTTTGTCCTAGGCAAAAAAAATTTTAAGTTGCATTTTTGGAATCAGCGTAAAAAATAACATCTAGTAGGTCTGATTATTAGTTTGTAAATTAAAATTTAATTTTTCATACTGTAACGAAAAAAATGACAAAAAAAGGAAAGGAAAACATTTTGCTTGCCAGTGTCTATTTAAATGGAATAGGTCTATGCACAAACGCTTTTTCAACGTTTTCTTTTTTTTTCTCCCACTAAACTTTCGTTTCAAGAATTTTAACGTTAGAAAAAAACGATGTTATAGATATTGTTGAGTGTACAAAAGTTACAAAAACAAAGCAATTAGGATTTTAAATAATGTTTTGTCTGCTGCCTAATATAGCAAACTATATGCTTAACGATATTTGATCTTTTTAATGGATGAAAAACATCGCATTATTCGTAAAATACTGTTTTTAACATAAAATGAGCTTTTTGCTATTCACTGTTTCTGCAAGTGTATACAAATGACACCGAATGAGTCTTAGATTTTTTCACAGATTGTTCCTTACATAAATACAAACATTCTGTGAAAAAGCCAAGTTGGCACGGCGTGACACGGCATATTTACAGCATATTTTTGAACAAATTTTCGGCGTTTTTAACATTTGTTAAGTTTTTGGTCAACAAACATTGGTCAAAAAATGTTGAATTAATTGTTTTTTATGTTTACTATCCTAGCTGAAATGTATTTGAGTGGTTTTGCCAAAATGTAAAGCTTTTGTTGATCGTTAAACATAATTTTATATGAAAGATAAAGAAGTTCTTCTTTTCTTTAACCACAACGTTGAAATTTATTTATTTTTTATGTCTCATAGCTGAACTATTAGTAACAGATGATGGCCGTAATCGTAAAAACTATAATAAGTAAATATAATAAAGTTTTAATATTTAAACTGAAGATGTTTAGCAAAAGAAGCAGCCGATGAGCTCCAAAAAAAACAAATTTGCGCAAGTTTTGGCAAAGTGAAAATGAATGCCCCGTGGGAGAAAAAATGTTCAACGTTAAAAAGTCATTCTGAATCAGAATTACATAATTTAATCACTTTTCCCTACTTCTTTCTTTATTTTTTTTATTCTAAGGTTATTTAGTATAGAAATTCCAATATTTTGAGACATTGTTCGTGCTTTAATGATTTCTATGAGCTGAAATTTTTGTAAAAAACGAAAAAACGTGCATAGACCTAAAATGGAATGACCATTTTTGCAATGTAATTAGTTTAGGTTGGATTCAATTTGATCTTTATTATTTTTTCCTGAACGAACATATCTGGCTTCATTTTGGTCTTATTTATTCAAACAAATATAATTATCACTTTTTAAAATCTATCTTTTTTCTCGCCTTTTTTAAAACTGACCAAAACTTGTTTATTTTTTTTTCCAAAAAAATATTTAAATTGCACCCTTAAAAAAAGTTTGGGAATTTATGAATTCACGTGTTTGTTCCCTTATAAAAAAAAGTGAGATAAAATATTTCATTAATGAATTATATATTATTTTTTTGTTTTTTTTGTGCAAAAAAAATAAATAACAAAAAATATTGGGGCGCGCGCGAGCGACACAAACCCCAACATATATATATATATATTGTCACCTCCCCTAAAAAAAGTTGTTATTTAATCATCCAATTTTTAATATCATAGTTGAAAAGAAAAAGAAGATGGGAGAAAAATATTTTTGATTTTAAACATGTTTTTTTTCAAGCGGCGGCAGCGGTTGAATGATCTTTCAAAGTTTTTCTTCTTCTTCATTTTTTTTATTTGTTTGGGTATCTTTTAAGTACGGCTTTTCTTCTTTAAACACAAATATCAACACAACATACAAACTTTATCCCCTCCATCTTTTTTTGGAAAAAAAGAGATAAATTTAATCATTTTTAAGCGATCATCTTTTTTTAAACATTTTTTTTTGTGCGCAAAAAATGGAGTATGGTTTTTTCAGCGCGCCGGCCCTTCTTCCTTTCTCGTTTTTCCTTTTATTTTTTTCATCGCCCAAAAACTTTTTTTTACACCAAAGGCAAAAAAAATAGAATTCCGCAAATATTTTATTGAACGCCTTTTTGAGAAAAAAAAATGTGTTCAAGTAAATATTCCTTTCTTCCTTCTCTCCCTGCCATCCCATTTTTTTCATCAGTATTTAAAAGGAAAGAAAATTGTCGTGAAAATATTTAAACTGCTGTTTTTCGCTTCTTTTTTACTTCCCTTTTCTCTCATTCAACTCTTTTGTATTATCTTTCTTTTGTTTTATAGGAGTTTATTATATCAATTTAATTTAATTCAATTCAATCAAAATCATGCCATCCTTATCAGTGAAATCAATTGTAAATTTGATTACAGCTGGCACAAAATCCGTTGATCGAGCAATACAATCAACTCGTCGAGGATCAAATAAAATTCGACCAAAGAAATCTTCAGTTGCTGATGTGAAAATAAAGCCGAGTAAAGTTACTATTCCACTTCCAGATGAATGTTGGAATTTAATTTGTGATAATCTTTCATCATTTGATCAAATAAAACTTCGACGAGTAAATAAACAACTTCATGGAATTGTTGAAAAACGGCTTGAATCCCAAATTTATTTGGATATCGTCAAATGTGATACAGATGAAATTTTGTTAGATGAACAAAATCAAAGTAAGTTTTTGTTGATTACTGTAATTTTTTGTTCAAAAAAAGTAAGGTCTTTTGTAAAAATAATTTCAAAAGTAAGTGATCTCTGAAAAGCCATTGTTCGAAAAATGTGCAGATAATCCTAATCCTCTTCCTCTCTCTCTCTATTTTTTCAAAAAAGTTTTTCGATCAAAGTTTGATGGGGAAAAAAGGCTTACTTTTTTTTTTCCTTCATGAAACAGTGATGGTACAAGTTTTTACGCCCCAATGCACATAAACTTGTGACCACAAAAAATATAGATGAGATGAAAAAAGAATATAATGATTCATGTGATTATGAATGCATGTATATTTGTTTGCAGAGATTATCAGGGTGTGTCACCCTGGGCATCCCTTTGGGGCATTGGTACGGGAATTTTAGAGGACTTTTTTTTGCAGATTTTTATTGGAATGTTACACTCTTTTTTAATGAGCAATCTTTTAAGAATTTTTGATTTTTTAAAGCACTTTAAAAATTGTGGAATGATTCATCAAAAAATGCGACCTAAACATGATTGTAGGATACTGTAGGCCTTTAAATTTATTTTTAGAAAAAAACATAGGTTTTATAAAACTTTTTAAAAAAGAGATTTCAAAAAAAAAAAACTAATATACTGCATATTAAATTAAAAGTAAAATTTCGAAATTGACCTCAAAAAAGTATATTTTTTTTCCTGACCGAAAAATGAGAGAACCGTACCACCCCGGGAGCGATTACTTTTTAAATTTTTTTTTCAATCACAAAATTACAGTAAACTTTCAAGCATTCATTTTACTAATTTTAATTCTAATTTTTAGATGATTTCCATAAACATCGCAAAAACAATGTCCTTCTTCATATGAGTCAAAGAAATACAGCTTTGATAGTTGATGATCGATGGTCTTCAAGAGATGTATACTGTACATTTGGGGCAATACAATTCTTTAGTAAATATGCACATTGTATTACAATGGATGTCCAAATTGCTGAATTATTAATTGTTGGATGTTCAACATTAAAACTTTCTCGTTGGCACAGTTTTGAATGTTATGTAAATGCTGTGGGGATGATTGCGGGAGATGAATTACATATGAAACTTTCAAAATCACCTCCTTCAAAGTCTGCCCTCTTTTCAAATGCAAAAGAGATTACAATTCGTGCCCTTATCACTGATTTATCACATCTTTCAAGGATTCCTGATTATTCTGTTGCCGTTGAAGCATTATTTGATTCGAATAAGATCGAATTATTTCGTATCAATATTATCGATAATTCAACCCAATGCCGAAGTGAATTAGGCTCAAATGTCCGATTAATTCGCCGACCACATAAACATTTACATATATTCAAAAAATGGCTTAATACAAATGAATTGCGCGAAAAATATGTGCAACAATACAGTTAAATCTTTTATCCCCCTCCTAAAGTCAATATATATATATATATATATTCTTCATTGACGAGCTTTACCTGTATCCCCAAAAAAAGAAGCCAGATTTTTGATCATTCTTCAACAAAGAATACACCCCAAGATCTCAACACGAAAATGGCATTCAACCAATACAATGCCCGAAGAATGATCAAAAATTAATTCATTTCCAAGACCCAAAAATGCAATACTGTATTAATTTTGTTCCTTTTTTTTCTCTTTTTAATTCTATGAACTCTATCTATATTTTCATTTTATTGCATCTCATTTTTTACATTCTAGTCAAAAGTGTGTGTGTGTGTTTTTTTTTTGTTAAATGAACCGTTCAATTTGCAAAAAACGGGTCCTCTAAAAATGTTTTTTTTGTATTTATTGTAAATGTTCTAACTTTTTTATTATGTTTCCTTCCTTTTTTTCCATGACGCACGAGGCAAAATTCACTTTTGCTCTTTGAATTTGTGTGAATAAAAATATATAAAAAACTACAAAATTTTAATGGTTTTAAAGCAAATGGAAATAAACCAAAATTAATTTGGATAAAAATAACTTTTTTTCGGAACACTAATATATCTTTGAAATTTAATTTTTTGGGTACTGTTCTCGTTTACGCCCCCTTCAAGTTTTCATTCACAAAAGCAGCCGTTCACGCAACCCTCCTTTTAAAATCGCAGTAAAAACTCAACATTTTTATGCAAATTTATGAATGAAAAAATGAAGGGGGGCGAAAACGAGAACTGTGCCAATTTTTTGAATTTAATTAATGGGTGAAAAATGTTTTGTGTTCGGTTATTTTCAGACAATATTTTTTAGCAATCTTAGGCTTAAAACGTTGGATTTTTTATGGCAATAATCAAGGCCGTATACAGAAAAAAAATCCTGAGGGGGCACCGAGCGTTTTGGGGGAAACACCTTTGAGCTTTTGCCGCCGCCAACACGAAGCGGCAAAACATCAAAGGAAATTCCTCATGTTCGGAGGGGGGCACAGGTTTCGAATCCCCCTAAATGCGGCCTTGGCAATAATAAACATTATTAAAAGAAAAATTTACGAATAAGTTAAGAAAAACACTTCGAGATAGATGGTGCTGTATAATGAAGAACCCAGACTCCGATTCCTGCAAAAAAGTGCATAAAGTTAGCAGTTTTTGCATTTGCTTTTGCACAAATTGCCACGGGCTCATTTGACGTAGGGTTAAGGTGGATTTCGCGTAGGATGATTTTAAACGATTAATTTTTCTATCAAACCTCTTCTTATAGTCCCCTGAACATTCCCTGAAATGTGCGTCGAAAAAAAAAATTTCGAAAATTTCGATTTTTTTTCACAGAGGGGACCAAGGCAAAAAAACGAAAAAATTTTTTTTTTATTTTTTCTTGTATTTTTTTGCTATTTTTATAAATAAAAGTTTATTTTATGTTTTTTTATGCTTAGAAAGATAAAAAAAGCAATTCTGAGCTTCAAAAATAGTTTTAATTAAAAATTTTTGATGTTGGGGTATATGTATCACACCATAATTGTAAAAACTAATAGAAGACTATTGTTTTTTGTAGCACATCGTAATTGCATTTTAAATAGTTCAGACATGTCCAGGATATTTAAAAAATACTATATAAACCGTTTACGGAGTTATAATAAGTAAAATATTGGAGTTTTAGCACCAAAAACGATGTTGGGGGTATTGTGAAAAATCTTCTCACATAGGAAAAAATTTTTATTTTGCAGTTTTTTTGCTTTGGTTTGATTAATTATGATTAAATCAAGTATGGAGAATCTGAATATGACATTTTCAAGCATTGAAAAATATTATTAAATACTTTTATTGATGTTGGGGGTATTGTGAAAAATCTTCTTACTCAAAAAATTTTTTTATTCTGTTGTTTTTTTACTTTGTTTTAATTAATTATGACTAAATCAAGTATGGGGAATCTGAATATAACATTTTCAGACATTTAAAAATATTATTAAATACAGTTTTTTGATGTTGAGGGCATAGGTGAGCGCGAAATTAACAAAAAAGAATAGAAGTCGGTTCTAAATGGATATATATGGTTTCTTTTGCTTTTATTTTAAACTTCAGGAAATTGGGAACAAAATTGTGTACCATTTTTCGTTTATTTTAATTTCTCTTAATTTTTTCCGTTGGTGAAAAATTTGCCTTTTTTTTAACTAATCATCCGCCAAAGAATAGAACTCTCGTAAGAGTGACATCGAAGTCATTCTACATATGTTTTTCTACTCGCCAATACATGAAGAACAAAATTGTGTACCAGATTTTTTTTAAAATATCTCATTGCTGATTTATGGCATTTCAAAAATTATTTTTCAAAAAAAGTGCAAAAATTCACTGATTTTCAATTACTTGGAACTTTTGAAATAGGGTAGTCAGGGGTGTGTAAACACCCTTATTATGTCCACAAAATATCAGTGCACAATAAAACTGGGGGTCAAAGACCACTTTCCCTGGAAACTCAATCAGATTTCCAAAAATTCTGAATTTTGCACTGTTTTTTGGTCGAAAATCACTGATTTTCAATTACTTAGAACTTTTGAAATAGGGTAGTCAGGGGTGTGTAAATACCCTTATTATGTCCACAAAACATCAGTGCACAATAAAACTGGGGGTCAAAGACCACTTTCCCTGGAAATACGGATATGCCGTGCAAAAAAGTGCCAAAAATGACCGTTTTTCGTGATTTCGCAATTTTGACGGCACATAACCGTGACGAACCAGATATCAACCAAAAGCCTTTTTTTAGTGTTTTTGGACCTATTGGCACTATTTTAGGTCCAAGCCGCCTTAACCCTACGTTTTTCCCCAAAAAATGAGCCCGTGTTGCGCATGCACGGCACATTCAGATTTTTCTTAGCACGAAAGCACCCGAGTAATGATTTTTTTTGAGTTTTTGATAGGTCTATGAATGTTTTTTCGTTTTTTACAAAAATTTCAGCGCATAGGAATTATTAAAACGCAAACAATATCTCAAAATATTGGATTTTCTATACTTAATAACCTTAGAATAAAAAAAATAAAGAAAGAAGTGCGGAAAAGTGATAAAATTATGTAATTGTGATTCAGAATGACTTTTTAACGTTGAACATTTTTTGGTCATTCATTTACACTTTGCCAAAACTTGCGCAAATTTGTTTTTTTTGGAGCTCATCGGCTGCTTCTTTTGCTAATATCTTGAATTTAAATATATTAAAACTTTGTTAAATTTACTTATTATAGTTTTTACGATTACGGCCATCATCTGTTACTTATAGTCCAGCTATGAGAAATAAAAAATAAATAAATTTCAACGTTGTGATAAAAGAAAAGAAGAACTTCTTTATCATTCATATATAATTTTGTTTAACGATCAACAAAAGCTTTACATTTTGGCAAAACCATTCAAATATATTTCAACTAGGATAGTAAACATAAAAAACAAGTAATTCAACATTTTTTAACCGAAGTTTGTTGAACAAATGTTAAAAACGGCTAAAATTAGTTCAAAAATATGCTGTAAATATGCCGTGTCATGCCGTGCAAACTTGGCTTTTTTATATGTTGTTCGTTTATATGTATGGAATGATCTGTGAAAAAATCTAAGACGCATACGGACGCATAAGTAAGGATGGACGAGGGCCCGAATTTTCAGGCCCGGGCCCGGCCCGGGCCCTCAAAATTTCGAAAAGCCCGGCCCGGCCCTGGCCCTGATAAATATAAAAAAAGCCTTGGCCCGGCCCGGGCCCTGATTTTTTAAATTTTTGTAAATTTTGTCTTGGTCCCCCCTGTGGAATTTTTCAATTTTTTTTCCAAAAATTCAAAAGGCCCGGGCCGGGCCCGGCCCGATCCTCAGTTTCCAGGCCGGGCCGGGCCTGGCTCGGGCTTTCCAAAAGCCCTAGGCCCTCGTCCATCCTTACGCATAAGAATGAACCAACAGAAATAGTGAATAACAAGTTTCTCGTTTTCTGTTAAAAACGATGTTTTACGAATTATGTCGCGTTTTTCATCCATTAAAAGGATCAAATATCATTAAGCATATAGTTTTCTATATTTTGTACAAGATAAAACATTATTTAAAATCAAAATTGCTTTGTTTTTGTAACTTTTGTACACTCAACAATATCTATAACATCGTTTTTTTTCAACTGTTAAAATTCTTGAAACGAAAGTTTTGTGGGAGGAAAAAGAAAAGAAAAAATCTGTTGAAAATGCGTTTGTGCATAGACCTAATCTGAACTGATGATAGAAAAAATTATCGTTTGTTGTTAATTAAATCTTTTAATATGTTTTAATGTTTTTAAAGTTATCACAAGATGTAAGACAAAAGGTTGCTTTTTACAGAAATAAACCAGGGGACCCGTGGGATCAGGATATTACTATTAAAATAAATTACAGTAATTTATTACAAAATTAATACTTTTTAAACCATCCAAATCGCGTATAAACTCACTGAGTTATGAGCAAACGCGCACGCATGACTATAAAAATCTCAAAAAGAAAGGGAACGAAAGGCCAAACATTTTTTGATGGCATCCCGCTTAGTTTTTTGTCAGAAGGTTTCGATGGCCGGATCTTGAATCGCTCACCGGCAATCCTTCGGATTGCCGCTTTCGACGATTCACAGCTGGTCCTAGGCCTTCGGTTTCGGGTTCTATGGCTGTCACAAAACTTTTTAAATTAGGACCCGTCTAATATTACTATTAACGTAAATATCAGCATTTTTTTAAATAATTATCATTTTTAATCTGTTAACTGTTAATGATGTCAAAATTTATTGTTGATTTTTGGAGCTCCTCAAAGACTCCAAAAAATCAACGTTGAAATAAATTCAACTAAAAAAATCCTACCTAATATTGCAAATCTCAAACCCCCTATAAGCGCGCACCCTAATGCAAGTCAAAGCCGAAGCTGATTTTACCTAACGGTTTTACCCATATTTATGCAGGAATAAAAGTTTCCGCAGTGCACGGTCGGGTTTTCGTGACTTTTATTTTCTCTGTTTCTCTAATGCACTTTTTACCACAGAATAAAGCAAAAAATGTTCTTTTACTTTTCATTTTTTGGCAACAATTTTACAGAGTAAAAATTACTAAAAGTAATTACAATTAAATAATTTGATGACCCGCTATCTCCGTGTATTAAAAAAAGTTGACAAAAAATTCCGCCGCCAATCCCATCCCCCCCCCCCCCTTTTTTTAAATTAAACTGGACTACCGATATCCCAATCGATTTTTTCCAAAAAACTTCCATTGTTTTATGACCCGTCGAAAAATTCCAAAAGATTTCTCCATTATCAAAATTTTTGACTTTAAGACCCGTCCACCCTCCCCCCTTTTTGCAGAATCACATAAAAATAATTACATTTCTTAAATCAGCATCAAAAACTACATTTATTGCATATTTTGATCAAAAACAAATTTCAGAATCAGAATCCACCCGCCCCCCACCATCCCTTTTCAGAATCCTTATAAATATTATTAATTCCCTTTTCTGATTCAGCACAAAATTTTACCCCGAAAGGTAGTTTAAAGTCAAAAAACTTTTTTTCCGTCAAAATCCCCGATCCGTGTCACCCCGCACTTTTATAAATTAAATTAAATTAAATTTTAAATTTTAAAAATCAAATAAATTTTAAAAAATATTTTTTAAATTTTTATCAGTAACCTGATAATGATATCAAAATTTAATGTTGAATTTATAAGTCAACAGGACTTAAAAATTCAACGTTGAATTAAATTAAATTAATTTAATTCAAATAGTTACCCTACCTAATATTGCAAACTTAAATTCCTAATGTGCGCGCTGCTGCAACTCAAAGCCGAAGCTGATTTTAAGATTCGGTTTTACCCATATATCTCCAAACACAAAAGAGCACGCAAACAGTGGTTGGGTCGTTGCTCAAAATGAAGAGAAAATAGAGAAGCAAAGAAAAAAGTGCACTTTCCCCTTGCAAAAAATTAAATAAAAGAAAAAATTTTCTTTGATTATTTATTTTCGAGACCCGTCAAATCCATAGCTTATATTTAATCCCAAACGATTTCTCATTATCCAAAATTTTGACTTTAAGACCCGTCCAACCCCCCCCCCCCTTCTTTTAGAATCACTTAAAAATAATTACATTTCCTGATTCCCCACAAAATTCTACCCCGAAACATAGTTTAAACCCAAAAAACATTTTTTCCGTCAGAATCTACCCCTCCCCCCGTTTTCTGAATCCTAAAAGTATAAATAATTTCATTTTCTGATTTCCCACAAAATTCTACCCCGAAACATAATTAAAAGTCAAAAAATAATTTTAAGAATCAGAATCCACCCGCTCCTCCCCCGCACCCCTTTCTGAATCCTAAAAATAAAAAATAATTCCATTTCCTGATTCCCCACAAAATTCTACCCCGAAACATGGTTAAAAGTCAAAAAATTATTTTCAGAATCAGAATCCACACACCACCCCCTTTTCTGAATCCTAAAAAATAAAATAAACCCCATTTCCTGATTCCCCACAAAATTCTGCCCCGAAACATAGTTCAAACTCAAAAAACATTTTTTTGGTCAGAATCCCCGATCCGTGACACCCCCCACTTTTTAAAACTAAAATTTAAAGAAATTTAATTTAATTTCAATTTAATTTAATTTTAATTTAAATGCCATAGAATTTCCGTGCCTTTTTCTCTGCTCTCGTCTCTCATTTTCTTCACTCTTTTTTATGCAAAAAAAAGAAACCACTTGAAAACCACTTGAAGAAGAGAGAATAAATTTTACCACTTTTCAAAAAAAGGCTACAAAATTACTAACACAGAAAGTATAAAATTAAATGAAAGAAAACAACGTAACTTTTTACGGGCTACACGCTCATATTTTTTTTGGATTTTTTACACCCCCCAGAAAAAAAGCCCGAAGGAAAAACGTGTTTTTCGGACTTCAGAAGGCCATAACTTCTGAGAATCACCGTGAATATTTTTTTTCAGAATTTTTCCAGAATCCCCATGGTCGAATTAGTATTCCATGAAATTTTCAGAAAAAATGATCGTTTCGTCGAATTGTTCTACCACTTTTAAGGTTCGACGTTAATTTATACAGATAGATAACTAGGGACCCGTCGGGATCTGTATATTACTATAAATTACAATATTACTACTTTTTAAATCATCAAAAACGGTGTAAAACTCACTAAGTTATGAGCAAACGCGCGCGCATGATTTTTCTTCTTAGAAGAAAAGAAAGGGAACAAAAGGCCAAACATTTTTTGATGGCATCCCGCTTAGTTTTTTTGTCAGAAGGCTGCGATGGCCGGATCATGAATCGCTCACCGGCAATCCTTCGGATTGCCGCTTTCGGCGATTCACAGCTGTTCCTAGGCCTTCGGCTTGGGGTACTGTAGCTATCAATCATTTTTTGTAAAAGAGGAATGTTTCCAATCATGAAATATTTTGAAAATAAAAATTTTATATTAATTTACAAAAAAAAGAATAAAATAAATGTACATTCAAGAAAAAACAATAATTTAAAAAATCCATTCATAATTTCAAAAAATAACAAAAGATATATATTTTATGTTTGGGCTTGATTATCCTTAACTAATACCTCAACAGATGAATCAAGTCCAGCTTCTTTGAAAGTTTGAATTCCACTTGTTCGTTCTGCAACAGTTCCAAATTCTTTATACCAATCTGGAGCGCATAGCAATTCTTTGCTTGGATTAATTGACAATAGAGAGAAGTCTTTAGGGCATTTTTCTTCAGCGAATACCGTATTGAAAAGAACCTAAAATTATTAATGATTAAAAATTGTTAAAGCAAATACAAAATTAAAACTTACTTCTAATGAATCGGAAATTTCAAAATTACATTCAATAATTGATCCACATGTAAATTTGATAGAGACCCGGATTACTTCTTGGACAGGTTCTGGACGATTCTTTGTTCGATATTGGAGCAATTTGCGGATTCCATTTAATTGTTCTTTTTTTGCTTCATGCTTTTTTTCTTCAAGTTTTTGAATTTGCTCTTCTTGAATTGATTCAGCTGTTTGTAAAGCATTTACAATTCTCTTTGAAAGATTTTGAAATTCTTGTAAATTACTGAACTCCCAAACATTGCCATTTTGCTTTGCAGATTTTCTAACATCAGAATCTGAAACACGATAGACAATTCCTAAAGTGTCTGCAGATTTCATTTCTTTTTTTGGTTGATGTGCTTTCTTCTTGTAATTTTGATTGACAAAAATTTTGTTTTGTTGTTGTTGTTGAGAATATTGATTTGGTCGGCGACCATCTCGATCGTAAGGTTTATTACGATTTTGAGAATATGAAGAATTTCTTTCATATCGATCATCATCATGTCGATCATATCCCCCATGCGACTTAGCAAATCGATCGTTATCAAAATTTCGTCCCATTTTTGACTAAAAGAGATAATATTAAAGACAGAATTAAATTTATATATTAATTTTATAAAAGCAGAAGCACGAACGTAAATAAAGCCAAAGTTTGGATAAATTAATGAAGTTTTTTTGGTTTAATTTTCTGCTTTTATAGGTTTCAAAAAACATTTTTTGTTTTGTCGGAGTTATAACACCTATTTATTTTAATTGTGCTTTTGTTTCTCATAAAAATTTTATAGCCGCAAAACTTAATCGCAATTTTTGTGAAAAACTTAAACAATTTCATTTTTCGTTTCCGGTAATTAGAGAAGTTAAATTTTTTTTACATTTTTAGTTTACTTTAAAATTGTTTTGAGAAGTTCTTAATAACTTTGTAATAATTGTTGCAAAAAAATGGTTATTAAAAATTGATTTCAAAAGTTATTTTAAAAAATTCTGGGTTACTGTAGTTTTTACAAAATTGAAATAATTAAATTTTGAAAATTGAATCCATATGTTGTTTTCAAACAATATTTTTACAGTATTTATTGCCTCAAAATTAAATTGCAGTCAAAATTAAATTGCAGTTTGTGAAACAATTTAATTTTTTCAAATGTTTGGTTACTGTAATTAAATAATTTTACCGGAGATTAGCCTACTTTTTTTCAAAAGCGTTTCTCCTTCTCCACCACTTGACGGTTTCCGGTAATCAGAGAAGTTGAATTTTTTTTAACTTTTTAGTTTACTTCAAAATAGTTGTTAAAAAAATTCAAAATATTTTTATAATAATTAAAGTAAAAATATTAAAAACTTGATCTTTTTTTCAAAAGTTTAAAATTTTCGGGTTACTGTAGTTGTCATAAAACTTTTGAAAATTATATAATATTTTACTGTGTTGAAATGAATAAATTTTAAAAATTTAATCCAAAAGTTGTTTCCAAACAATATTTTTTACAGTATTTGTATTTAAAACAGCAGTAACAATTTTAATAGATTTTTTTGTTCTAACTCGGGACATTGCAGTATAAAGTTGTCCATGTGAAAAGCATTCACCTTGACGCAAATAAATGCCAACACGTTGCAAAGTTTGACCTTGGCTTTTGTTAATGCTCATTGCAAATGAAAGTTTTACAGGAAATTGAGTACGTGCAAAATGAGGTCCTGGCTCTGATGGTGTTCCGCCATATTCAAATTTGCATCTTGGCAAATAAATTTCATCTTCGGTGTTTGATCTTGAACCTGATAAAACTTTACATTTAATAAATTCATCAAAAATTTCAGTGACTTGCAATCTTGTGCCATTGCAAAGTCCTGTATTTACAGAAATATTTTTAATTAGCATAACAATTGCACCATTTTTTAAATTTAATTCATGTGGTGGCATTCCTGCGGTTTCAATTTTTTCCATTGCTTCAATGCTATATTCATTTATATTATCTTCCAATTTATTAATTGGTTTATCTCCCAATGGAGTATTTCGAGAATAAAAAGTTTTTTGTTGTCTGCCATATAAGCTATCCAAAACTTTTTGATTTATTTTTTGAACAACAGTATTTGTTGGACATAAAATTGCACTTCCAGATAATTCATTTGCAAATTTTTCTGGTTGTGCAAGCCATTGTGGCTCATAACAAAAATTCATTAAATCTAATGCATTCATTGCAATATTTTCGTCATCAATTTTAATGAAATTTGTTCCTTTTATATGGTTACTGTAATTTTCAGTATCACCATTTCCAATATGCTTTAATTCTTCGATAAAATCAATTTCATCTGCATTTACTCGCATATTTTGTTTTAATTCAATTTGTGAACATTGCACATATTCTTCCCATTTTTTAATTGATGCATCAATAACTTGTTCAGGAGATCCTTTTGGAACAACTGGAGTTAATTGTTTCCAATCTCCACCAATTAAAACAACAGATCCTCCAAAAAGATTTTTGTTATCTTTCATATCTTGCATTGTTTGATTTATATATTGAATAATATTTTTGTGAAGCATACTGCATTCATCAATAATAATTAAATCATTATTTTGCAATTCCATTCCTCTTTTTGTTTCACCTTTAATTCGAACAGGTGTTTCAGTATCCAAACTTTTTGGAATACAAAATGCACTATGTGCTGTTTGCCCTCCAGTTAATAAAGTTGCAGCAATTCCTGTGGAAGCACAAACTACAGGATTAACTCCATGAGCTTTGCAATAAGTTATTAAAGTATTATAGAAAAAAGTTTTTCCAACTCCACCACTTCCAATCAGTGAAAAAAATCCTCCTTTTTTATTTAAAATTGCATTCCAAATTTCATCAAATGCTAATTTTTGTTCGGGATTTAATTGCTTTCTTTTATATTCAGCATATTCTTTTTGTGAAACTTGTTTATTATTAATGTGATAACCTCCATCAGTTTCATTGTAATCATTATCAAATTCATCTGATTTACATTTATCTTCAAAATCTTTTTCAACTTTAAAACCAAGGGTTCGGCAATCTGTTCCCATTGTTCGAAAAACAAATTCCAAATACCGTAACCCTTTTTGATATCTTTTTTCATAAGTTTTTTCTCGATCTTGCCCTGGCAAATCAAAAATGTCATCCAAAAATTTCTTTAAAAATGCATCTGGATTTCCTGGATTATTAAAAGCAATAACCATAGCAAAGAAAAATCTTTTTTGCTTTATACTTCTCATTTCTGTAAATGCTTCTTGAATTGCTTTCATATGAAGCTCATCACTTTCCCAAAGTCCAAGTTTTTGTGCTGTTTGCAAAAAAGTTGGAAAAATTTCACCTTTAACAGTTCTTAAATCTTCAAAACTTTGTGGGCCTTTTACTTTCATTAAAAGCATTCGAAGTGCAAAAAGTTCTGAATTTCTTGGTGAAACATGTCGAATTCGAACTAAAAATTTTGATGGAGTAATCTTTCTTTTTACCCAAGCACCATTTGTATATCTATAATGCTGTGGAATATCTCGATATGTATATTTTTGAGCATATTTATCTTTTTTACATAAAGCAAAAAAAGCTAAAAGTTGACTTTTATCATCTTTTTCAGCAGCTTCTGCTTCATATCCTGGTTCAAAAACTTTTGTATTATCTCCTTCCAAATGAACTTGAAGGCATTCAACAATATGTGATTGTTTTATAACCCAACAATTTGAAGATTTCATCCATCCTTCACATCCAGTCATGATTCTGCCAATTAAATGCCTTTCACCTTCATCAAAGTCAATAACTTCTTCCCCATCTTTATTTAACTTTGTTTTGTGAATTTTTGCACAAACAACATCTCCCATTTTTGTAACATATTTGCATGTATATTTTGGACTTCCTGTTTGTCCGATTGTGCATTCAACATTTATGTGACAATCATATTTTAGTAACAAAAATTTATTATGGGGAACAACAACGCTGTCATCGACAACCAAATCTGTTTTTCCTTTTATTGTTTTTCTTGCTGTAAAACCAAAAAGATGTTTAGTTTCTTCTGTAACTTCAACATCTTTTGGTGGAGGCTCAAGTCTTTTATATTCGACATGAGATAATTCCTCATCAAAATCTTTTCTAAGTTCATCAAAAAATGGAAGTTCTTCTTCCCAATCATCTTCAACTGTTGCTTCAAAAGTTTCAGATTTAACTTTAACTTTTTCTTTTGCATTTTCATTTTCTGTTTTTTCTTTTAATTCATTAAAAATTGAATCATCTTCCCAATCCATATTGTCTTGGGAAGCGTTAACTTTAATTTTTTCTTCTTTTGCATTTTTAGAATCAGTTTTAGTTTCAGAAGAAGCAGCACTTTCTGGCTTCAAACGTTGATAATCTGGGGGCTTATGTGCATGAATGATTGTTGAACATGAAAAATTTTTTTTGTAACCTTTTGTGCATCTACCATTTACTTGGCAAGCAGAATTTGTGTTACAAATATGCAACATATGCTTTAAAACCATTTCATGATATAATTTTTGTTGTTCAGCACCTGGAGATTTATCATCTTCTGCTGGTAATTCTGGAATTCGAGCAGAAATATAATCATCAACTTCCTTTACAGTAACCTCATCTTCCATGATTAAAAGTACATGTAAATGTGGCATTCCACAAAAAAAAAAAAAATTTAGAACGTGAAAATGCCATTGCAGCTTATATTTGGAGAGTAAAAAGATTCAAGGGTTTTCAAGGTGAATTTAATAAAAAAGGAGCCCAGTTAACTGCGGCAATACAAACACGTAAGTCTTATATGTTTCTAAAAATTTATAAATCTAAAAATAAATTTTAGGAAAGGTAAAGGTGCAAAATTTTGGTAAGAATATTGCAGATTTGGATTTTCCAACGCCAGCAAACGGCCAAAGGAAAAGAAAAAGTGAAGCTTTTCAATCTTCTATTGCACCACCTCCACAAAAATTCTCTAAATCAAATCCACCACAAGAATCTGCTGAAAATAATGGAAAGAAAGTTGGAGCTGAATACACTGATGAAATTGTTGTAAGTGAACAACAAAGAAAACTAAAAGAAATAAAATCTGTTGAAAATAATGAAAATGCTGCACCATTACCATCAATTCCACCGTCAAAAACTGTTGATCCATCACCATCAATTCCGCCACCAAAAACTGCTGATCCACCACCAACAATTCCACCATCAAAAACTGCTGATCCATCACCATCAATTCCGCCACCAAAAACTGCTGATCCACCACCAACAATAACACCACCAAAAACTGCTGATCCATCACCAACAATTCCGCCACCAAAAAATGCTGACCCACCACCAACAATTTCACCACCAAAAAATGCTGATCCACCACCAACAATTCCACCATCAAAAACTGCTGATCCATCACCATCAATTCCACCACCAAAAACTGCTGATCCACCACCAACAATTTCACCACCAAAAAATGCTGACCCACCACCAACAATTCCACTTCTACAAAATGAAAATGTAAATATTCAATAAAACCTGCTTTCAAATTTTATATATATACAAATTAATAATTTTTTTCATTTGTTACTGCTATCATTTTTATTCAAAATTGTTTTGTGATGTCTTTTTAAAAAATTAAAATAAATATATATTCACTTTCCATATTTTTTATTCTTTTTTTATCAAAACTTTTTTCGAAGTTTAACATAATAGTTATTTTTCTAATCTTAAAGATATAAATAATTCACTTTCTTGATTCAGCATAAAAAACTATATTGAATCCGTATTTAGATCACAAAATAATTTTTTCGTCAGAAATCCATGATCGCCCCCCCCCCCTTTTCTGACTACTAAAAAATTAAAATAATTCAAATTCCTGATTCCCCACACCGCACCACCCCCTTTCTGAATCCCAAAAAATAAAAATAATTCCATTTCCTGATTCCCCACAAAATTCTACCCCGAAACATAGTTAAATGTCAAAAAAATATTTTTCCGTCAAAATCGCCGATCCGAGTCACCCCCCACTTTTTTAAACTTAAATTTAATGAAATTAAATGAAATTTAAATTAATTTTAAAACGCCACATTTTTGCTCGCATTTTTCTCTGCTCTCGTCTCTCATTTTCTTCACTCTTTTTTATGCAAAAAAAAGAAACCACTTGACCTATATTTTAAGAAGAGAAACAGAATCTTAACAATTTTCAAAAAAGGGGGACGCAATTACTAACACGGAAAGTATAAAATTAATTGAAAGTAAACAACGTAACTTTTCAAGGGCTACACGCTCAAATATTTTTTATATTTTTTACACCCCCCAGAAAAAAAGCCCGAAGGAAAAACACGTTTTTTGGACTTTGGCCTTCTGAATCTCAGAATCCAACCGTCAAAAATTTTTTTTCAGAGTTTTCCTGGAAACTACATGCTCGAATCTATACACCCCCAAAATTTCAGAAAAATCCAACCGCTACAAAAAGTGTAGGAGTTTTTCTTAGTAGAAGGTAGTTTTTATACAAGTATATAACTAGGGACCCGTCGGGATCTGTATATTACTATTAAAATAAATTACAGTAATTTATTACAATATTATTACTTTTTAAAACATCCAAATCGCATAAAAACTCACTGAGTTATGAGCAAACGCGCGTGCATGGCATTAAAGTCTCAAAAAGGAAGGGAACAAAAGGCCAAACATTTTTCGATGGCAACCCGCTTAGTTTTTTGTTAGAAGGTTTCGATGGCCGGATCTTGAATCGCTCACCGGCAATCCTTCGGATTGCCGCTTTCGACGATTCACAGCTGGTCCTAGGCCTTCGGTTTCGGGATCTATGGCTGTCACAAAACTTTTTAAATTAGGACCCGTCGCATAATACTATAACTGTAAATATCAGCATATTTTAAAAATCACAACAAAAGACTATTAGGACCCGTCGAATCCATAATTTTAAATTAATCCCATACGATTTCTCCATTATTGAAATAATTTTAGGACCCGTCAAACATCCTTCGAACTTAAAAAAATAATAAGATTTTTAAGGACCCGTTAAATAAATATTTTTTTAAAAAATATTTATCATTTTTAATCAGTAAACTGATAATGATATCAAAATTTAGTGTTGATTTTTGGAGTTCCTCAAAGACTCCAAAAAATCAACGTTGAAATAAATTCAACCAAAAAAAATCCTACCTAATATTGCAAATCTCAAACCCCCTATAAGCGCGCACCCTAATGCAACTCAAAACCGAAGCTGATTTTTCAAAACGGTTTTACCCATATTTATGCAGGAATAAAAGTTTCCGCAGTGCGCGGTCGGGTTTTCGTGACTTTTATTTTCTCTGTTTCTATGATGCACTTTTTACCACAGAATAAAACAAAAATCTTCTTTTACTATTCTTTTTTTTGCAACAATTTTACAGAGTAAAAATTACTAAAAGTAATGTTCACGTTTTGTGTAGTTTTTTATGGGCTATCTGAATATGTAAAATCTGTAATTATTTTCTTCTGTGACTCACCCCGAAAATCGCGAAAAACCCGTTTTTTGACGAACTTGTAACTTCTGTTTTATGACCCGTCGAAAAAACCTAAACGATTTCTCAATTATCCAAAATTTTGACTTTAGGACCCGTCCACCCCCACCCCCCCCCCTTTTTTATAGAATTACATAAAAATAATTCTATTTCCTGATTCAGCATAAAAAACTATCATGATTCCATATTTTAATCAAAAAAAAATTTTTAGAATCGGAATCCACTCCACCCCCCTTTTCTGAATCCTAAAAATAACAAATAATTCCATTTCTTGATTCCCCACAAAATTCTACCCCGAAACATAGTTTAAATTCAAAAAATAATTTTTCCGTCAAAATCCCCGATCCGTGACATCCCAACTTTTTTAAATTAAATTAAATTAAATTAAAGTTTAAATTAAAATTTAAATATTTAAAAAAATATTTTTTTCATTTTTTATCAGTAAACTGATAATAATATCAAAATTTAATGTTGAATTTAAAAGTCAACAGGACTAAAAAATTCAACGTTGAATTAAATTAATTAATTCAAATATTTATTTATCCTACCTAATTGCAAACTTAAATCCCTAATGTGCGCGCTGCAGCAACTCAAAGCCGAAGCTGATTTTAACATTCGGTTTTACCCATATATGTGCAAAAGCAAAAGAGCACGCAAGCAGTGGTTGGGTCGTTGCTCAAAATGAAGAGAAAATAGAGAAGCAAAGAAAAAGTGCACTTTCCCCTTGCAAAAAAATCAAAGTAAAGGAAACAATTTTCTTTGATTATTTGTTTTCGGGTTTTATGGCTGTCATAAAACTTTTTAAATTAAGACCCGTCGAATTAGGACCCGTCGCATAATACTTTAATTGTGAATATCAGCAAATTTTGAAAGTCACACAAAACAGAATATTAGGACCCGTCAAATCCATAGCTTATATTTAATCCCAAACGATTTCTCATTATCCAAAATTTTCCCTCCGAAACATAATTGAAAGTCAAAAAATATTTTTCCCGTCAGAATCCACCCGCCGCCCCCTTTTCTGAATCGCAAAAAAATAATTTCATTTCCTGATTCCCTACAAAATTCTACCCTAAAACACTGTTGAAATTCATAAAACTTTTTTTTCATCAGAATCCACCCCTCCCCCCATTTTCAGAATCCTTAAAAATAAAAATAATTTCATATCCTGATTCCCAACAAAATTCTACCCCGAAACATGGTTAACAGTCAAAAAACAAATTTTAGAATCAGAATCCACCCCACCACCCCCTTTTCTGAATCCCAAAAAATAAAATAAACCCCATTTCCTGATTCCCCACAAAATTCTACCCCGAGACATAGTTCAAACTCAAAAAACATTTTTTTGGTCAGAATCCCCGATCCGTGTCACCCCCCACTTTTTAAAACTAAAATTTAATGAAATTAAATTAAATTTTAATTTAATTTAAATGCCATAGAATTTCTCTGCATTTTTCTCTGCTCTCGTCTCTCATTTTCTTCACTCTTTTTTATGCAAAAAAAAGAATCCACTTGACCTATATTTTAAGAAGAGAGAATGAATTTTACCACTTTTCAAAAAAAGGCCACAAAATTACTAACACGGAAAGTATAAAATTAAATGAAAGAAAACAACGTAACTTTTCACGGGCTACACGCTCATATTTTTTTTGGAATTTTTACTCCCCCCAGAAAAAAAGCCCGAAGGAAAAACGTGTTTTTCGGACTTTGGCCTTCTGAATCTCAGAATCCAACCATCGAATATTTTTTTTCGGAATTTTCCCAGAATCCCCATGGTCGATTTAGTATTCCATGAAATTTACAGAAAAAATGATCGGTTCGTCGAATTGTTCTACCAACTTTTGTGTAGGCCAAATATTTATACAGATGGTTAACTAGGGACCCGTCGGGATCTGTATATTACTATAAATTACAATATTACTACTTTTTAAATCATCAAAAACGGTGTAAAACTCACTAAGTTATGAGCAAACGCGCGCGCATGATTTTTCTTCTTAGAAGAAAAGAAAGGGAACAAAAGGCCAAACATTTTTTGATGGCATCCCGCTTAGTTTTTTTGTCAGAAGGCTGCGATGGCCGGATCATGAATCGCTCACCGGCAATCCTTCGGATTGCCGCTTTCGGCGATTCACAGCTGTTCCTAGGCCTTCGGCTTGGGGTACTGTAGCTATCAATCATTTTTTGTAAAAGAGGAATGTTTCCAATCATGAAATATTTTGAAAATAAAAATTTTATATTAATTTACAAAAAAAAGAATAAAATAAATGTACATTCAAGAAAAAACAATAATTTAAAAAATCCATTCATAATTTCAAAAAATAACAAAAGATATATATTTTATGTTTGGGCTTGATTATCCTTAACTAATACCTCAACAGATGAATCAAGTCCAGCTTCTTTGAAAGTTTGAATTCCACTTGTTCGTTCTGCAACAGTTCCAAATTCTTTATACCAATCTGGAGCGCATAGCAATTCTTTGCTTGGATTAATTGACAATAGAGAGAAGTCTTTAGGGCATTTTTCTTCAGCGAATACCGTATTGAAAAGAACCTAAAATTATTAATGATTAAAAATTGTTAAAGCAAATACAAAATTAAAACTTACTTCTAATGAATCGGAAATTTCAAAATTACATTCAATAATTGATCCACATGTAAATTTGATAGAGACCCGGATTACTTCTTGGACAGGTTCTGGACGATTCTTTGTTCGATATTGGAGCAATTTGCGGATTCCATTTAATTGTTCTTTTTTTGCTTCATGCTTTTTTTCTTCAAGTTTTTGAATTTGCTCTTCTTGAATTGATTCAGCTGTTTGTAAAGCATTTACAATTCTCTTTGAAAGATTTTGAAATTCTTGTAAATTACTGAACTCCCAAACATTGCCATTTTGCTTTGCAGATTTTCTAACATCAGAATCTGAAACACGATAGACAATTCCTAAAGTGTCTGCAGATTTCATTTCTTTTTTTGGTTGATGTGCTTTCTTCTTGTAATTTTGATTGACAAAAATTTTGTTTTGTTGTTGTTGTTGAGAATATTGATTTGGTCGGCGACCATCTCGATCGTAAGGTTTATTACGATTTTGAGAATATGAAGAATTTCTTTCATATCGATCATCATCATGTCGATCATATCCCCCATGCGACTTAGCAAATCGATCGTTATCAAAATTTCGTCCCATTTTTGACTAAAAGAGATAATATTAAAGACAGAATTAAATTTATATATTAATTTTATAAAAGCAGAAGCACGAACGTAAATAAAGCCAAAGTTTGGATAAATTAATGAAGTTTTTTTGGTTTAATTTTCTGCTTTTATAGGTTTCAAAAAACATTTTTTGTTTTGTCGGAGTTATAACACCTATTTATTTTAATTGTGCTTTTGTTTCTCATAAAAATTTTATAGCCGCAAAACTTAATCGCAATTTTTGTGAAAAACTTAAACAATTTCATTTTTCGTTTCCGGTAATTAGAGAAGTTAAATTTTTTTTACATTTTTAGTTTACTTTAAAATTGTTTTGAGAAGTTCTTAATAACTTTGTAATAATTGTTGCAAAAAAATGGTTATTAAAAATTGATTTCAAAAGTTATTTTAAAAAATTCTGGGTTACTGTAGTTTTTACAAAATTGAAATAATTAAATTTTGAAAATTGAATCCATATGTTGTTTTCAAACAATATTTTTACAGTATTTATTGCCTCAAAATTAAATTGCAGTCAAAATTAAATTGCAGTTTGTGAAACAATTTAATTTTTTCAAATGTTTGGTTACTGTAATTAAATAATTTTACCGGAGATTAGCCTACTTTTTTTCAAAAGCGTTTCTCCTTCTCCACCACTTGACGGTTTCCGGTAATCAGAGAAGTTGAATTTTTTTTAACTTTTTAGTTTACTTCAAAATAGTTGTTAAAAAAATTCAAAATATTTTTATAATAATTAAAGTAAAAATATTAAAAACTTGATCTTTTTTTCAAAAGTTTAAAATTTTCGGGTTACTGTAGTTGTCATAAAACTTTTGAAAATTATATAATATTTTACTGTGTTGAAATGAATAAATTTTAAAAATTTAATCCAAAAGTTGTTTCCAAACAATATTTTTTACAGTATTTGTATTTAAAACAGCAGTAACAATTTTAATAGATTTTTTTGTTCTAACTCGGGACATTGCAGTATAAAGTTGTCCATGTGAAAAGCATTCACCTTGACGCAAATAAATGCCAACACGTTGCAAAGTTTGACCTTGGCTTTTGTTAATGCTCATTGCAAATGAAAGTTTTACAGGAAATTGAGTACGTGCAAAATGAGGTCCTGGCTCTGATGGTGTTCCGCCATATTCAAATTTGCATCTTGGCAAATAAATTTCATCTTCGGTGTTTGATCTTGAACCTGATAAAACTTTACATTTAATAAATTCATCAAAAATTTCAGTGACTTGCAATCTTGTGCCATTGCAAAGTCCTGTATTTACAGAAATATTTTTAATTAGCATAACAATTGCACCATTTTTTAAATTTAATTCATGTGGTGGCATTCCTGCGGTTTCAATTTTTTCCATTGCTTCAATGCTATATTCATTTATATTATCTTCCAATTTATTAATTGGTTTATCTCCCAATGGAGTATTTCGAGAATAAAAAGTTTTTTGTTGTCTGCCATATAAGCTATCCAAAACTTTTTGATTTATTTTTTGAACAACAGTATTTGTTGGACATAAAATTGCACTTCCAGATAATTCATTTGCAAATTTTTCTGGTTGTGCAAGCCATTGTGGCTCATAACAAAAATTCATTAAATCTAATGCATTCATTGCAATATTTTCGTCATCAATTTTAATGAAATTTGTTCCTTTTATATGGTTACTGTAATTTTCAGTATCACCATTTCCAATATGCTTTAATTCTTCGATAAAATCAATTTCATCTGCATTTACTCGCATATTTTGTTTTAATTCAATTTGTGAACATTGCACATATTCTTCCCATTTTTTAATTGATGCATCAATAACTTGTTCAGGAGATCCTTTTGGAACAACTGGAGTTAATTGTTTCCAATCTCCACCAATTAAAACAACAGATCCTCCAAAAAGATTTTTGTTATCTTTCATATCTTGCATTGTTTGATTTATATATTGAATAATATTTTTGTGAAGCATACTGCATTCATCAATAATAATTAAATCATTATTTTGCAATTCCATTCCTCTTTTTGTTTCACCTTTAATTCGAACAGGTGTTTCAGTATCCAAACTTTTTGGAATACAAAATGCACTATGTGCTGTTTGCCCTCCAGTTAATAAAGTTGCAGCAATTCCTGTGGAAGCACAAACTACAGGATTAACTCCATGAGCTTTGCAATAAGTTATTAAAGTATTATAGAAAAAAGTTTTTCCAACTCCACCACTTCCAATCAGTGAAAAAAATCCTCCTTTTTTATTTAAAATTGCATTCCAAATTTCATCAAATGCTAATTTTTGTTCGGGATTTAATTGCTTTCTTTTATATTCAGCATATTCTTTTTGTGAAACTTGTTTATTATTAATGTGATAACCTCCATCAGTTTCATTGTAATCATTATCAAATTCATCTGATTTACATTTATCTTCAAAATCTTTTTCAACTTTAAAACCAAGGGTTCGGCAATCTGTTCCCATTGTTCGAAAAACAAATTCCAAATACCGTAACCCTTTTTGATATCTTTTTTCATAAGTTTTTTCTCGATCTTGCCCTGGCAAATCAAAAATGTCATCCAAAAATTTCTTTAAAAATGCATCTGGATTTCCTGGATTATTAAAAGCAATAACCATAGCAAAGAAAAATCTTTTTTGCTTTATACTTCTCATTTCTGTAAATGCTTCTTGAATTGCTTTCATATGAAGCTCATCACTTTCCCAAAGTCCAAGTTTTTGTGCTGTTTGCAAAAAAGTTGGAAAAATTTCACCTTTAACAGTTCTTAAATCTTCAAAACTTTGTGGGCCTTTTACTTTCATTAAAAGCATTCGAAGTGCAAAAAGTTCTGAATTTCTTGGTGAAACATGTCGAATTCGAACTAAAAATTTTGATGGAGTAATCTTTCTTTTTACCCAAGCACCATTTGTATATCTATAATGCTGTGGAATATCTCGATATGTATATTTTTGAGCATATTTATCTTTTTTACATAAAGCAAAAAAAGCTAAAAGTTGACTTTTATCATCTTTTTCAGCAGCTTCTGCTTCATATCCTGGTTCAAAAACTTTTGTATTATCTCCTTCCAAATGAACTTGAAGGCATTCAACAATATGTGATTGTTTTATAACCCAACAATTTGAAGATTTCATCCATCCTTCACATCCAGTCATGATTCTGCCAATTAAATGCCTTTCACCTTCATCAAAGTCAATAACTTCTTCCCCATCTTTATTTAACTTTGTTTTGTGAATTTTTGCACAAACAACATCTCCCATTTTTGTAACATATTTGCATGTATATTTTGGACTTCCTGTTTGTCCGATTGTGCATTCAACATTTATGTGACAATCATATTTTAGTAACAAAAATTTATTATGGGGAACAACAACGCTGTCATCGACAACCAAATCTGTTTTTCCTTTTATTGTTTTTCTTGCTGTAAAACCAAAAAGATGTTTAGTTTCTTCTGTAACTTCAACATCTTTTGGTGGAGGCTCAAGTCTTTTATATTCGACATGAGATAATTCCTCATCAAAATCTTTTCTAAGTTCATCAAAAAATGGAAGTTCTTCTTCCCAATCATCTTCAACTGTTGCTTCAAAAGTTTCAGATTTAACTTTAACTTTTTCTTTTGCATTTTCATTTTCTGTTTTTTCTTTTAATTCATTAAAAATTGAATCATCTTCCCAATCCATATTGTCTTGGGAAGCGTTAACTTTAATTTTTTCTTCTTTTGCATTTTTAGAATCAGTTTTAGTTTCAGAAGAAGCAGCACTTTCTGGCTTCAAACGTTGATAATCTGGGGGCTTATGTGCATGAATGATTGTTGAACATGAAAAATTTTTTTTGTAACCTTTTGTGCATCTACCATTTACTTGGCAAGCAGAATTTGTGTTACAAATATGCAACATATGCTTTAAAACCATTTCATGATATAATTTTTGTTGTTCAGCACCTGGAGATTTATCATCTTCTGCTGGTAATTCTGGAATTCGAGCAGAAATATAATCATCAACTTCCTTTACAGTAACCTCATCTTCCATGATTAAAAGTACATGTAAATGTGGCATTCCACAAAAAAAAAAAAAATTTAGAACGTGAAAATGCCATTGCAGCTTATATTTGGAGAGTAAAAAGATTCAAGGGTTTTCAAGGTGAATTTAATAAAAAAGGAGCCCAGTTAACTGCGGCAATACAAACACGTAAGTCTTATATGTTTCTAAAAATTTATAAATCTAAAAATAAATTTTAGGAAAGGTAAAGGTGCAAAATTTTGGTAAGAATATTGCAGATTTGGATTTTCCAACGCCAGCAAACGGCCAAAGGAAAAGAAAAAGTGAAGCTTTTCAATCTTCTATTGCACCACCTCCACAAAAATTCTCTAAATCAAATCCACCACAAGAATCTGCTGAAAATAATGGAAAGAAAGTTGGAGCTGAATACACTGATGAAATTGTTGTAAGTGAACAACAAAGAAAACTAAAAGAAATAAAATCTGTTGAAAATAATGAAAATGCTGCACCATTACCATCAATTCCACCGTCAAAAACTGTTGATCCATCACCATCAATTCCGCCACCAAAAACTGCTGATCCACCACCAACAATTCCACCATCAAAAACTGCTGATCCATCACCATCAATTCCGCCACCAAAAACTGCTGATCCACCACCAACAATAACACCACCAAAAACTGCTGATCCATCACCAACAATTCCGCCACCAAAAAATGCTGACCCACCACCAACAATTTCACCACCAAAAAATGCTGATCCACCACCAACAATTCCACCATCAAAAACTGCTGATCCATCACCATCAATTCCACCACCAAAAACTGCTGATCCACCACCAACAATTTCACCACCAAAAAATGCTGACCCACCACCAACAATTCCACTTCTACAAAATGAAAATGTAAATATTCAATAAAACCTGCTTTCAAATTTTATATATATACAAATTAATAATTTTTTTCATTTGTTACTGCTATCATTTTTATTCAAAATTGTTTTGTGATGTCTTTTTAAAAAATTAAAATAAATATATATTCACTTTCCATATTTTTTATTCTTTTTTTATCAAAACTTTTTTCGAAGTTTAACATAATAGTTATTTTTCTAATCTTAAAGATATAAATAATTCACTTTCTTGATTCAGCATAAAAAACTATATTGAATCCGTATTTAGATCACAAAATAATTTTTTCGTCAGAAATCCATGATCGCCCCCCCCCCCTTTTCTGACTACTAAAAAATTAAAATAATTCAAATTCCTGATTCCCCACACCGCACCACCCCCTTTCTGAATCCCAAAAAATAAAAATAATTCCATTTCCTGATTCCCCACAAAATTCTACCCCGAAACATAGTTAAATGTCAAAAAAATATTTTTCCGTCAAAATCGCCGATCCGAGTCACCCCCCACTTTTTTAAACTTAAATTTAATGAAATTAAATGAAATTTAAATTAATTTTAAAACGCCACATTTTTGCTCGCATTTTTCTCTGCTCTCGTCTCTCATTTTCTTCACTCTTTTTTATGCAAAAAAAAGAAACCACTTGACCTATATTTTAAGAAGAGAAACAGAATCTTAACAATTTTCAAAAAAGGGGGACGCAATTACTAACACGGAAAGTATAAAATTAATTGAAAGTAAACAACGTAACTTTTCAAGGGCTACACGCTCAAATATTTTTTATATTTTTTACACCCCCCAGAAAAAAAGCCCGAAGGAAAAACACGTTTTTTGGACTTTGGCCTTCTGAATCTCAGAATCCAACCGTCAAAAATTTTTTTTCAGAGTTTTCCTGGAAACTACATGCTCGAATCTATACACCCCCAAAATTTCAGAAAAATCCAACCGCTACAAAAAGTGTAGGAGTTTTTCTTAGTAGAAGGTAGTTTTTATACAAGTATATAACTAGGGGACCCGTCGGATCTGTATATTACTATAAATTACAATATTACTACTTTTTAAATCATCAAAAATGGTTTAAAACTCGCTAAGTTATGAGCAAACGCGCGCGCATGAGCTCTCTTCTTTGAAGAAATGGAAGGGAACAAAATGCCAAACTTTTTTTGATGGCATCCCGCTTAGTTTTTTGTTAGAAGGTTTCTGTGGCAGGACCTTGAATCGCTCACCGGCAATCCTTCGGATTACCGCTTCGCGATTCACAGCTGTTCCTAGGCCTTCGGTTTGGGGTTCTATGGCTGTCACAAAACTTTTTAAATTAATTTTACCGGAGATTAGCCTACTTTTTTTCAAAAGCGTTTCTCCTTCTCCACCACTTGACGGTTTCCGGTATTCAGAGAAGTTAAATTTTTTTTAACTTTTTAGTTTACTTCAAAATAGTTGTTAAAAAATTCAAAATATTTTTAATTTTAGTAAAAATATAAAAAACTTTGTTTTATTTTCCAAATTTGTTTTTGGGTTACTGTAGTTTTTATAAAATTTTTTAATAATCATATATAATTTAAATAAATAATTTACAAAATTTAATCCAAAAGTTGTTTCCAAACAATATTTTTTACAGTATTTGTATTTAAAACAGCAGTAACAATTTTGATAGATTTTTTTGTTCTAACTCGGGACATTGCAGTATAAAGTTGTCCATGTGAAAAGCATTCACCTTGACGCAAATAAATGCCAACACGTTGCAAAGTTTGGCCTTGGCTTTTGTTAATGCTCATGGCAAATGAAAGTTTAACAGGAAATTGAGTACGTGCAAAATGAGGTCCTGGTTCTGATGGTGTTCCACCATATTCAAATTTGCATCTTGGCAAATAAATTTCATCTTCGGTGTTTGATCTTGAACCTGATAAAACCTTGCATTTAATAAATTCATCAAAAATTTCAGTAACTTGCAATCTTGTGCCATTACAAAGCCCTGTATTTACAGAAATATTTTTAATTAGCATTACAATTGCACCATTTTTTAAATTTAATTCATGAGGTGGCATTCCTGCAGTTTCAATTTTTTCCATTGCTTCAATGCTGTATTCATTTATATCATCTTCCAATTTATTAATTGGTTTATCTCCTAATGGAGTATTTCGAGAATAAAAGGTTTTTTGTTGTCTGCCGTAGAGACTATCCAAAACTTTTTGATTAATTTGTTTAACTACAGTATTTGTTGGACACAAAATTGCACTTCCAGATAATTCATTTGCATATTTTTCTGGTTGTGCAAGCCATTGTGGTTCATAACAAAAATTCATTAAATCCAATGCATTTTTGGCAATATTTTCTTCATCAATTTTAATATAATTTGTTCCTTTAATATGGTTACTGTAATTTTCAGTATCACCATTTCCGATATGCTTTAATTCTTCAATAAAATCAATTTCATCTGAATTTACTCGCATATTTTGCTTCAATTCAATTTGTGAACATTGAACATATTCATCCCATTTTTTGATGGATGCATCAATAACTTGTTCTGGAGATCCTTTTGGAACAACAGGAGTTAATTGTTTCCAATCTCCTCCAATTAAAACAACAGATCCTCCAAAAAGATTTTTGTTATCTTTCATATCTTGCATTGTTTGATTTATATATTGAATAATATTTTTATGAAGCATACTGCATTCATCAATAATAATTAAATCATTATTTTGCAGTTCAATTCCTCTTTTAGTTTCTCCTTTAATTCTAACTGGAGTTTCAGTATCCAAACTTTTTGGAATACAAAATGCACTATGTGCTGTTTGCCCTCCAGTTAGTAAAGTTGCGGCAATTCCTGTGGAAGCACAAACTACAGGTTTAACTCCATGAGCTTTACAATAAGTAATTAAAGTATTATAGAAAAATGTTTTTCCAACTCCACCACTTCCAATCAGTGAAAAAAATCCTCCTTTTTTATTTAAAATTGCATTCCAAATTTCATCAAATGCTAATTTTTGTTCGGGATTTAATTGCTTTCTTTTATATTCAGCATATTCTTTTTGTGAAACTTGTTTATTATTAATCTGATATCCTCCATCAGTTTCATTGTAATCATTATCAAATTCATCTGATTCACAACTATCTTCAAAATCTTTTTCAACTTTAAAACCAAGAGTTCGGCAATCTGTTCCCATTGTTCGAAAAACAAATTCCAAATACCGTAACCCTTTTTGATATCTTTTTTCATAAGTTTTTTCTCGATCTTGTCCTGGCAAATCAAAAATATCATCCAAAAATTTCTTTAAAAATGCATCTGGATTTGCTGGATTATTAAAAGCGATAACCATAGCAAAGAAAAATCTTTTTTGCTTTATGCTTCTCATTTCTGTGAATGCTTCTTGAATTGCTTTCATGTGAAGCTCATCACTTTCCCAAAGTCCAAGTTTTTGTGCTGTTTGCAAAAATGTTGGAAAAATTTCACCTTTAACAGTTCTTAAATCTTCAAAACTTTTGGGACCTTTTACTTTCATTAAAAGCATTCGAAGTGCAAAAAGTTCAGAATTTTTTGGTGATACATGTCGAATTCGAACTTAAAATTTTGATGGAGTAATCTTTCTTTTTACCCAAGCACCATTTGTATATCTGTAATGCTGTGGAATATCTCGATATGTATATTTTTGAGCATATTTATCTTTTTTACATAAAGCAAAAAAAGATAAAAGCTGACTTTTATCATCTTTATCAGCAGCTTCTGCTTCATATCCTGGTTCAAAAACTTTTGTATTATCTCCTTCCAAATGAACTTGAAGGCATTCAACAATATGTGATTGTTTTATAACCCAAATATTTCCGGATTTCATCCATCCTTCACAGCCAGTCATAATTCTGGCAATTAGATGTCTTTCACCTTCATCGAAGTCAATAACTTCTTCTCCATTTTCATTAAATTTTGTTTTATGGATTTTTGCACAAACAACTTCGCCCATTTTTGTTACATATTTGCATGTATATTTTGGACTTCCTGTTTGTCCGATTGTGCATTCAACATTGATATGACAATCATATTTTAGTAATAAATATTTATTATGGGGAACAACAACGCTGTCATCGACAACCAAATCTGTTTTTCCTCGAATTGGCTTTCTTGCCGTAAAACCAAAAAGATGTTTAGTTTCTAATGTAACTTCAACATCTTTTGGTGGAGGCTCAAGTCTTTTATATTCGACATGAGATAATTCCTCATCAAAATCTTTTCTAAGTTCATCAAAAAATGGAAGTTCTTCTTCCCAATCATCTTCAACTTTTGCTTCAAAAGTTTCAGATTTAACTTTTACTTGTTCTTTTGCATTTTCAATTTCTGTTTTTTCTTTTAATTCATTAAAAATTGAATCATCTTCCCAATCCATATTGTCTTGGGAAAGATTAACTTTAACATTTTCATCTGAATTTTTAGCATCAATTTTAATTTCAGAAGCATTTTTATCAGCAGCACTTTGTGGCTTTAATCTCTGATAATCTGGTGGTTTATGTGCATGAATAATTGTGCAATTTGAAAAATTTTTTTTGTAATGTTTTGTGCATTTGCCATTTACTTGGCAAGCAGAATTTTCATTACAAATATGCAACATATGTTTTATCACCAATTCATGGTATAATTTTTGTTGTTTAGCTTCATCTGATTTATCATCATCTGCTGGATATTCGGGAATCCGAGCAGATATATAATTGTCAACATTTTCTACAGTAACTTCATCTTCCATGATTAAAAGTACATGTAAATGTGGCATTCCACGCTTTTGGAATTCCATGACAACATGATAAGCTTGAACTTTGCCAAATATATTTTTTTTAAACAAATCATCCAAAAATTCTTGTGCTTTTGTTAAAAAAACTCGGCATTTTAAATCGGATCTTGTTTCACCCGGATTACTGTTTCTTTCAATTTCATCCCATTTTGGATTTCCTGTGAAAGTGATAAAATATGATGGCAAAGTCGTATTTTCGATAATTGTCATGATATCAGCATATGCATTTTGCATATACTTTCTTCCACCTTTAAAACCTTTTGGAATTGTAAACATTGAACCTAATTTTTTATTATTCAAATATTTTCCTTCAATGTATTTTTGCAATTCTTTGGTTGTCGTGCAACGCTTTTTCATTTTTTCAACCTTTTTTCTGGCAACATCTAATTGGGATCGTTCAGCACGACAAACCATATCAATTAGCCAAGCATCAGCAATTGGACCTTTACTCCAAAGCCAATGTGGACTTTTAAATCCTTTTTTATTTCTTGGATACAAAAAATAGCGTGTAACTTGCTTTCGAGAAGCAAATCTTCGACCTTTTTTTGTTCTTTTTTTTGATGGATCATCTTCAAGGATGTCTTCATCTACTTCCTCTTCTTCATCTGCTTCACTTCCATTAATATGGCGATCAACATCGTTGTCAGATACTTCTGTATCTTCTTCCATAATTTTTTTAACTTTTTTCTTTTCAACTTTTTTTGCATCTTCCACTTTTTTTAATTCAATTCCATTATGATAAATTTGTGTACCATATGGAAAAAGAAGTGGGTAACATAAAGGATCAACATTTGGACTCCAAAATGGAACAAAATGAGTTTGTCCATTAATTCCACTTAGCCAAATTCCTTTAAATTCTGGGGGCTCCCCATTATCATTGCTCCAAATCATCCCAATTAATTCATTTTTTGGTTTTTCAGCTGAATGCGCATGAATGCTTGGATCAGAAATTGTAAAAGATTCATCTCGTGAATCAACAATAATGCATTTAAATTTCGGCATTTCTTTTTTTTCTTCTTTAGCTTTTTTCATTGCTTCTTCAAACTTTTTTGAAGCTGTTTTAAACAAACTTGCAAATGCATGTTCATCAGTAATCATTTTTAATAATTTTGTTGCAATTGTTTGTGAAATACTAAATTCTTTAGCTTTTTCAATAACATTTTCTTGAGCATCTTGAAGATCAATACAATATAATTGCCCAAAAGCTGGTTTTTTTCCTTCTGGAGGAAATAAATCGCTTGCGGCATATGTTATATCACCATTCATTCGCATTACTGGAGGTCCTCCTGCCCCTGGTAATGGTGGTAATGTTCCACCTGTTTGAACTGTGCCAAATCCGACTAATTTATTGAAAATGTGTGATTTTTGTTTAAAAATTTTGCTGTCGGCTGGATCTTTGTCCTCCATTAAATTTTTCATATATGCTGGAGGGGAATCCAAAATTTCCTGAATTTTTTTAATTTCCTCTGTTTTTAAATCACCATTATTGCAACATTTATTTGCAAGTGATGGTGTATTTTTTTCAAATTCATTTAAATAAGCTCCACAATGCTGACATTCATAAATAAAATCTCCATGATCTTTATATGTTATTTGATGATTAACGCTGTAAGCAGCGCATCCATCTTTATGTCCACAACCTTCAAAATAACAACGGGGAGTTTGTTCTGTAAAAGGCCATTTAGAAATTTTTGTTTCTTTTTTAACTTTTGCCACAAAAGTACCTTTCGTATATCGATTTTGATATTTCCGTTTTTTTGGACGGCCTCCTTTATTTTCAGTTTTGGAAGAATCAATTGCAGAAGTATCTGTTTCAACTTCAGCAGCCGAATCATCACCTTTTATTTCAGTTTGGGTTACTGTAGGACTTTCATTTTTAACAATTTTATTTAATTTTTTGTTCCCTTTTTTTGGTGAACGAATTAATTTTTTTTTTGTTTTCGGAGATTTAATTCCAGAAGTATCCGATTCAACTTCAATTTCACTTTCAGTTACAGTAAGATTTTCATCTGTACCTTTTTTTGGCCGACCTCTTCTTTTCTTTGGTGGCGGTTCATAATTAATAGGATCACTTTCAACTATTTTTTTAGGTTTAGTTGTATCAATTTCTGTTTCAACTTTTTTGTCATTTTTAATTTTTGACTCTGAAGCTTTATTTTTTTCCAAATTTTTTCCTGTTGCTTTTTCAAAAGCTTTAAAAACATTTGGAGGTGGCATTGCTTTTTGTGATTTTGATAAAGTTTCAAACATCACTATTTGTGTACTTTTTTCCACAACCTTTTTTAAAGTACTTTTTGGAATTTGTTTATCATTTTTAGAGTCACTTTGGACTTCTGATTCTGATTTCTCTGTTGCACTTTTTTTGGTAAATCGACCTTTGATTGGTGCTTTTTTAGTGAAAAAACCTCTTTTTTTAGGCGAGCTTTGGACCGAAGAATCTGATAAATTTATTTCAGATTCATCTTTAGTTGCACTCTTTTTTGTATAACGACCTTTTTTCTTCGGTGAAATTATAAAAGAGGAATCTGATGAATTTAATTCTGAATTTTTTTTAGCAACTGGCTTTTTTACAACATATTTTGAAAGTGTTTTAATTTTTTTTGGCGAAATGACTTTTTGCAATTCAACTGTTACACTTGTTTTATCATCAGGATTTTCGGTAACTTTAAAACGTAAATTATCTTTTTTCTTTGGAGTAAAATCCGTTTTATGCATTATTGTTTGTTTACCATTTGTTTCAACGGTCATTAATTGACTTGGATCAGCTGTGTAACGATTTTTTAATACAACACATTTTGCTCCATCCAAAACACATGTTTTAAATCCAGAAAATTTTGCATTTTCTCTTGTTTCAATAAATGAAAGTTCATTATCTGCTTCATTATCTGTTGTTACCGGTGTTGCACCAACAGTTGCAGAAATTATTGAATCATTAAAATTAATTTTTGGTGAAACTGGTTCTGTTTTAATTGTTTTTAAAGTATAGCTTTTTTTTGGCGTTAAAATTACTCTATCTACTTCCATAGGTATTTCACCACTATTTTTATCTTTTGCAATTGCTTTTTTTCTTCTGATTCCAACATTGGTTCTTTTTGGTGTAGCAGAATTATTTTGTGGTGTGTTTAATGATAACATATTTAAAATAGATGTTGGAGTTTCCATAATTTTTGCTTTTTTTGGTGGAGTTTCAAATAAATCTTCATCATTGGATGAATCCAAAATTATTAATTCCTGTTCATTTTTAAATGTCATATTTTCTGAAGTTGATGCATCTTCTTCAAATTCATTTTTTTCAGGTTTTGATGGATTTTCTGAATCTGATTCAGAAGATATTGTAACAAAATTAATTGATGTTACATTGCTTGAAACTTTTTCACCTTTTTTAGATTTTGGTGCTTTATCTGAATCAGAAAAGATTGCTTTTGCATATGTTTTTGGAGGTCTTCCTTTTTTATTGGAAATATGTACAACTGTTTTAGATGTAATTTTTTGAGGTGATTTTTTTGGAGTTATTTTTTTGGGTGATTTTGGTTCACTTTTTTTTGATGAAAATGATTCGATTATTTCATCGAAATCAAAAGCTTGTGTAGGAGCACCTTCTCGTACACTTATTATAGTTTCAAAATTTTTGAAAATTTCTGTTTTAAAATTAGTTAAACTAAATTTTTCATCATAAATTCTTTTTTTCTTTTGTTCAAATTTAATAAATCTGTATGCATAAAAAAGGGAAAAATATCCACAATCAATTGCATTGCCAAAAGGCTGGTAATTGTATTTTTTACAAAAAGTAAATGTTGGATTTAATGTTGTGACTTCAGGGCCAACAGTGTTTAATCCTCGAGTAATTATTGTTTTTACATATGATGGAATAGAATAAATATTTTGACCACCAAATGGATCCAAATACAGTATTTTATTTTTATTGCGGTTAAATATTGCCAAAACCCAATGGCCAATACCCATCTCTTTTGGTGTTACTGTTTTATCCCCATAAATAATTACAGGGATTATTAAATATTCATAATCAACTTGGTATGGTTTACCAATAAGATGATTTTTTGCCAAAATCCCTTCAGGATTTTTTTGACGTGGCGAATAATGACATGCACCAAAAAGTGTATGCAAAGCAAGAATTTTTTTATCTGAAGTAGCAACTAAAGTTGCAAGCATCATTGATAATGCATCACCTCGAAGAACTTCATATGACTTTTGAGTTTTAATACTTTCAATGTCAAGTCCATTACATATATCAGTAATTTGTTCATTTGACAATTTTTTTGCATCACTCATTTTATAAATTTAACTCAAAAGCAATCAGTTTTTAAAAGAATAAATAGGGGAAAATAAATAAAGGGGAAAAATAAATAAAGGGGAAAAAAATAAATAAAGGGGAAAAAATAAATAGAAAAAAGGGATAATATTAAAAAGAACAAATAAAAAACACGATAAAAAATAAAAAACAACACAAAAAACACGCACGAAAAATTTTTACCGTAATTTTATATAAATATAAAACTACGGTTGACAGCAAAATTGAAAGAGTCGGGTTGATAGCAGAATCTGAAAAAAGAAAAGGAAATTATTAAGGTTTTTTTAATTAACAAAACTTTGAAAAGCACGAAAAATACAGTAAGAAAAAATAGAAAGAGAAGAAAGAGGAAAGGAAGGGAAGGGAAAAAGACAAAACTGATTGCTAAAAAGTAAATTTAAAAAATGAACAAAATACAAATAAATTCTCAAAGTTAAACTAATTTATTACTAAAAAGTAATATTTAATAATTGTTATTTTGCTGTGTAAAAAAAACAAATGAGTATAAATAAATTTCATTTTATTTTTAAAAAAATACAAATAAATTTAAACACAACAATTAATAATAAATGGCTAAAAGCCGAAATACTCCAACTGGAGTCATCAGTTTTGATAAAAACTGGAAAAAATTCATCTTCAGAAGTGGAAAAACCATGAAGGAAAAAACTAAGAAAAGTTTTTTTTATACCGTAATGGTATGTTAAATTAATATGCCATAAATGACAATATTAATTTAACTACAGTTTTAACTAAAAACTGGAAAAAAGTAATCTCCAAATGGAGGAAAACCACAAAGGGAAAAAACTTACAGTTTTTTTTATACCGTAATGGTACATTAAATTAATATGCCATAAATGGCAAAAATTAATTTAACTTCAGTTTTAACTAAAAACTGGAAAAAGTCACTCCAAATGGAGAAAAACCACAAAGGGAAAAAACTTAAAAAGTTTTTTTCTTTACTAATCTTAAATCTTAACATCAGTTTTTACTAAAAACTGGCGAAGACTCAGCTCCAAATGGAGAAAAACCACAAAGGGAAAAAACTTAAAGCTTTTTTTATACCGTAATGGTATATTAAATTAATATGCCATAAATGGCAAAAATTAATTTAACTTCAGTTTTAATTAAAAACTGGCGAAAATTCATCTCCAAATGGAGAAAAACCATAAAGGAAAAAACTTTAAAAAGTTTTTTTTCTAACTAATCTAATCTTAAATCGAAAAAAATAATAAAAAAAGTTTTTTTTTAACTAATCTTAAATCTTAACATCAGTTTTAATTAAAAACTGGCGAAAATTCAGCTCCAAATAGAGCAAAACCACAAAGGGAAAAAACTTAAAGCTTTTTTATACCGTAATGGTATTTAAATTAATATGCCAGAAATGGCAAAAATTAATTTAACTTCAGTTTTAATTAAAAACTGGCGAAAATTCATCTCCAAATGGAGAAAAACCATAAAGGAAAAAACTTTAAAAAGTTTTTTTTCTCCCTAATCTAATCTTAAATCGAAAAAATAATAAAAAAATTTAATGAAAATATTATACTAAAAGCCATAATGGCAAAACTCAAAGTAAAAAAAACTATTATATCTGGATATTAGCCTACTGTTTCGTGTTTTGTTTTTAAAACAGCGTTTCTCCTCCTGAACCACTTGACGGTTTCCAGAAAATCTCAGGAGTTAAATTAAGTTTCAGTTAATAATGGCTAAAACTTAAATTAATATCAGTTTTAACTTAAAACTGAAAAAAGAATCATAAAAAAACCATAAAGGAAAAACTTCTAAAAGTTTTTTTAACATAAAAACCATAAAGGAAAAACTTCTAAAAGTTTTTTAACATAAAAACCATAAAGGAAAAACTTCTAAAAGTTTTTTAAAAGAAAAACCATGAAGGAAAAAACTTTTTTCAGTTTTATTTTAAAATAGTATAACTCCGTTCAAGGAGATGATTTATTTATCATTTTTAATACATCCTAATTCTCAATACCGTATGGGTATCTAATCTCAATACCTGAAGGGTACTAAATGGCTCCTGAGCCATAACAAAAAAAATGTCATTATCTCAATAACAATCTCAAAAATAATAAAATATTTAACAATTCTTAAACCATAAAAAATATCGGAAATTGCGACCATGGTGGTGGGTGCTTTATCCTACACCAAAAAAAAAACAGGGACATTTTTGAGATTCAAGTGGGCTATCGTATTTTTTTGAAAGTTTTTTTGCGTGGAAAAAAACTATCGAAAATAAAACGAAAGCCCATTGGAATCCAAAAATGTCCCTGTTAATTTTCAGTGCTAACAGTTCTTAAATGAAAAAGTCCTAACAAATCTTAAAACACATAAATCGAAACTTACTTAAACTTTCTTGTTCTTTTTGAGATGAGAAGCCCGTATCAGTAGGCTTATTTGATCCGGACCCAAAAAACATGGATTTACCCGGCGCAGCTGACCCGCACTACTACATTGCGAGTTCAGCAATATCCATCTATCGTCCCTCATCGCCTCGAGCTGACGATGGGGCAAAAAACTTCGTCTCCATCCATGCGACGGCATCGTCTTCATCCATTCGACGGCATCACCTCCATCCATCCATTCGGTGGAAATCAATCTAAAAATGAAATATTAGAAAAATAAAGCAAATATAAAGTAAAAAAACTTGTCCATCAATTTTATCCAATTTTTTAATCCATAACCAAAAATAATATCAACATTTTTAATCTGACACATGTTATTTTTTTAAAGCATGATACGGTTGCCAACCATTAACACATGAAAGATAAAAATATCAATATCAATAATAAAATAAACAACATTATCCACAACAGATTAATGCAAATTTTAGAAAAAAAGAATAACAACCGAAAAAAGTTTGGCGCAATAAAAATTTGTTTACATTTTTTGGCAATCAATAAAAATGCGCCAAAACAAAATATTAATTCAAATATTTTTTTTCTACCGCAATTTCTGTCACATTTATATGAAATTATTTTGCTTTGTAAATTAAAAAAAATATTTAGTTTTTTTCAACATTACATAATCAAAGTTCTGTAAAATTTTATTTGAATTTAATTAACAAACTTATTCATTTTTTTATATTTCTTAAAATTTTAAAACATATTTCAATCGAAGATTCTGATGAAAAAAAGTTGTTTGAGTTTTAACTATATTTCAAAGTAGAATTTTGAGGTGAATTCAGAAATAGAGGAGAATTTTGTGGGGAATCAGGATTCCATTTCCTGATTCCCCACAAAATTCTACCCCGAAAGATAGTTCAAACCCAAAAAACTTTTTTTCCGTCAGAATCCACCCCTCCCCCCTTTTCAGAATCCTTAAAACTGAAAGAAATTCCATTTCCTGATTCCCCACAAAATTCTACCCCGAAAGATGGTTAAAAGTCAAAAAATAATTTTCAGATTCTGAATCACCCCTCCCCCCATTTCTGAATCCTAAAAATTAAAAATATTTCCATTTCCAGATTCCCCACAAAATTCTACCCGGAAACATAGTTTAAAGTCAAAAAATAATTTTTTGGTCAGAATCCCCGATCCGTGACACCCCCGACTTTTTAAAACTAAAATTTAATGAAATTAAATTAATTTAAATTAAAATTTAATTTAATTTAAATGCCACAGAATTTCTCTGCATTTTTCTCTGCTCTCGTCTCTCTTTTTCCCTGCTCTTTTTTATGCAAAAAAAGAAACCACTTGAAAACCACTTGAAGAAGAGAGAATAAATTTTACCACTTTTCAAAAAAAGGCCACAAAATTACTGACACGGAAAGTATAAAATTAATTGAAAGAAAACAACGTAACTTTTTACGGGCTACACGCTCATATTTTTTTTGGAGTTTTTACACCCCCCAGAAAAAATCCCCGAAGGAAAAACGTGTTTTTCGGACTTCAGAAGCCAGAATCTCAGAATCCGGACGTTCGACAATTTTTTCTGAGAGTTTTCCCAGAATCCTCAGGGTCGAATTAGTCTATCCTGAAATTTACAGAAAAAACGATCGGTTCGTCGAATTGTTCTACCAACTTTTGTGTAGGCCAAAGTTTTATACAGATGGTTAACCAGGGGACCCGTGGGATCAGGATATTACTATTAAAATAAATTACAGTAATTTATTACAAAATTAATACTTTTTAAACCATCCAAATCGCGTATAAACTCACTGAGTTATGAGCAAACGCGCACGCATGACTATAAAAATCTCAAAAAGAAAGGGAACGAAAGGCCAAACATTTTTTGATGGCATCCCGCTTAGTTTTTTGTCAGAAGGTTTCGATGGCCGGATCTTGAATCGCTCACCGGCAATCCTTCGGATTGCCGCTTTCGACGATTCACAGCTGGTCCTAGGCCTTCGGTTTCGGGTTCTATGGCTGTCACAAAACTTTTTAAATTAGGACCCGTCTAATATTACTATTAACGTAAATATCAGCATTTTTTTAAATAATTATCATTTTTAATCTGTTAACTGTTAATGATGTCAAAATTTATTGTTGATTTTTGGAGCTCCTCAAAGACTCCAAAAAATCAACGTTGAAATAAATTCAACTAAAAAAATCCTACCTAATATTGCAAATCTCAAACCCCCTATAAGCGCGCACCCTAATGCAAGTCAAAGCCGAAGCTGATTTTACCTAACGGTTTTACCCATATTTATGCAGGAATAAAAGTTTCCGCAGTGCACGGTCGGGTTTTCGTGACTTTTATTTTCTCTGTTTCTCTAATGCACTTTTTACCACAGAATAAAGCAAAAAATGTTCTTTTACTTTTCATTTTTTGGCAACAATTTTACAGAGTAAAAATTACTAAAAGTAATTACAATTAAATAATTTGATGACCCGCATTCTCCGTGTATTAAAAAAAGTTGACAAAAAATTCCGCCGCCCATCCCATCCCCCCCCTTTTTTTAAAATTAAACTGGACTACCGATATCCCAATCGATTTTTTCCAAAATACTTCCAATGTTTGATGACCCGTCGAAAAATTCCAAAAGATTTCTCCATTATCCAAAATTTTGACTTTAAGACCCATCCACCCCCCCCCCCCCCGCTTTTTCAGAATCACATAAAAATAATTACATTTCTTAAATCAGCATCAAAAACTACATTTATTGCATATTTTGATCAAAAAAAATTTTCAGAATCAGAATCCACCCGCCCCGCACCATCCCTTTTCAGAATCCTTATAAATATTATTAATTCCCTTTTCTGATTCAGCACAAAATTTTACCCCGAAAGGTAGTTTAAAGTCAAAAAACTTTTTTTCCGTCAAAATCCCCGATCCGTGTCACCCCCCACTTTCATAAAATAAAATTTAAATTTAAAAAATCAAATAAATTTTAAAAAAATATTTTTTAAATTTTCATCAGTAAACTGATAATGATATCAAAATTTAATGTTGAATTTAAAAGTCAACAGGACTTAAAAATTCAACGTTGAATTAAATTAAATTAATTTAATTTAATTCAACTAAAATAATCCTACCTAATATTGCAATCTTAAATCCCTAATGTGCGCGCTGCAGCAACTCAAAGCCGAAGCTGATTTTAACATTCGGTTTTACCCATATATCTGCAAACACAAAAGAGCACGCAAGCAGTGGTTGGGTCGTTGCTCAAAATGAAGAGAAAATAGAGAAGCAAAGAAAAAAGTGCACTTTCCCCTTGCAAAAAATTAAATAAAATTAATTTTTTGCAAGGGGAAAGTTATTTTCGAGACCCGTCAAATCCATAGCTTATATTTAATCCCAAACGATTTCTCATTATCCAAAATTTTGACTTTAAGACCCGTCCAACCCCCCCCCCCCCCATTCTTTTAGAATCACTTAAAAATAATAACATTTCTTGATTCAGCAAAAAATTCAACCCCAAAACATAATTTAAAATCAAAAAATATTTTTTCCCGTCAGAATCCACCCGCCACTCCCTTTCCTGAATCCCAAAAATTAAAAATAATTCCATTTCCTGATTCCCCACAAAATTCTACCCCAAAACACTGTTGAAATTCATAAAACTTTTTTTTCATCAGAATCCACCCCTCCACCCCCCTTTCAGAATCCTAAAAATAAAAAATAATTCCATTTCCTGATTCCCCACAAAATTCTACCCCGAAACATAATTAAAACTCAAAAAATAATTTTCAGAATCAGAATCCACCCCTCCACCCCCTTTTCTGAATCCCAAAATATAAAAATACTTCCATTTCCCGATTCCCCACAAAATTCTACCCCGAAACATGGTTAAAAGTAAAAAAACAAATTTTAGAATCAGAATCCACCCCACCACCCCCTTTTCTGAATCCTAAAAAATAAAATAAACCCCATTTCCTGATTCCCCACAAAATTCTGCCCCGAAACATAGTTCAAACTCAAAAAACATTTTTTTGGTCAGAATCCCCGATCCGTGACACCCCCCACTTTTTAAAACTAAAATTTAAAGAAATTTAATTTAATTTCAATTTAATTTAATTTTAATTTAAATGCCATAGAATTTCCGTGCCTTTTTCTCTGCTCTCGTCTCTCATTTTCTTCACTCTTTTTTATGCAAAAAAAAGAAACCACTTGAAAACCACTTGAAGAAGAGAGAATAAATTTTACCACTTTTCAAAAAAAGGCTACAAAATTACTAACACGGAAAGTATAAAATTAAATGAAAGAAAACAACGTAACTTTTTACGGGCTACACGCTCATATTTTTTTTGGATTTTTTACACCCCCCAGAAAAAAAGCCCGAAGGAAAAACGTGTTTTTCGGACTTCAGAAGGCCATAACTTCTGAGAATCACCGTGAATATTTTTTTTCAGAATTTTTCCAGAATCCCCATGGTCGAATTAGTATTCCATGAAATTTTCAGAAAAAATGATCGTTTCGTCGAATTGTTCTACCACTTTTAAGGTTCGACGTTAATTTATACAGATAGATAACCAGTGGACCCGTGGGATCTGTATATTACTATTAAAATAAATTACAGTAATTTATTACAATATTAATACTTTTTAAAACATCCAAATCGCGTAGAAACTCACTGAGTTATGAGCAAACGCGCGCGCATGACTTTTCTTCTTTGAAGAAATGGAAGGGAACAAAAGGCCAAACATTTTTTAATGGCAACCCGCTTAGTTTTTTGTCAGAAGGTTTCGATGGCCGGATCTTGAATCGCTCATCGGCAATCCTTCGGATTGCCGCTTTCGACGATTCACAGCTGTTCCTAGGCCTTCGGTTTGGGGTTCTATGGCAGTCACAAAACTTTTTAAATTAGGACCCGTCTAATATTACTGTTAATGTAAATATCAGCATATTTTAAAAATCACTAAGAAATAATATTAGGACCCGTCGAATTCATAATTTTAAATTAATCCCAAACGATTTCTCTAATCTTGTAAGAATTTTAGGACCCGTCAAACATACTTTAACCTTAAAAAAACTAATAAAATATTTAAGGACCCGTTAAATATCTATGTTTTTTAACATATTTATCATTTTTAATCAGTAAACTGATAATGATGTCAAAATTTATTGTTGATTTTTGGAGTTCCTCAAAGACTCCAAAAAAATCAACGTTGAAATAAATTCAACTAAAAAAATCCTACCTAATATTGCAAATCTCAAACCCCTATAAGCGCGCACCCTAATGCAACTCAAAGCCGAAGCTGATTTTATCAAACGGTTTTACCCATACTTCTGCCAGAATAAAAGTTTCCGCAGTGCACGGTCGGGTTTTTGCGACTTTTATTTTCTCTGTTTCTCTAATGCACTTTTTACCACAGAATAAAACAAAAATGCACTTTTACTTTTCTTTTTTTTGCAACAATTTTACAGAGTAAAAATTACTAAAAGTAATGTTCACGTTTTGTGTAGTTTTTTATGGGCTATCCGAATATGTAACATTTGTAATTATTTTCTTCTATGACTCACCCCGAAAATCGCAAAAAACCCGTTTTTTGACTTTTAAAATCCTGTAACTTCTAAATCCACCATTGAATAATTTTTTTTAGAATTTTCCTGAAATCTCCATAGTCGAATTAGTCTTCCCCGAAAGTTTCAGGAAAATCCAACCATGGGAAGTATTTTTCCTTCTAACTTTTGTGTTCGTCAAAAGTTTATACAATAGTGCATTTTTGCAAAAGCTAACTACAAACTACATTTTTTGCCTTTTTTCGATTTCAAAAAATTTAAGATTACAATTAAAGAATTTTAGGACCCGCATTCTCCGTGTATTAAAAAAAGTTGACAAAAAATTCCGCCGCCCATCCCATCCCCCCCCCCCTTTTTTTAAAATTAAACTGGACTACCGATATCCCAATCGATTTTTTCCAAAATACTTCCAATGTTTGATGACCCGTCAAAATTTTGGAAATTTTTTCTCCATTATCCAAAATTTTGACTTTAAGACCCATCCACCCCCCCCCCCCCCGCTTTTTCAGAATCACATAAAAATAATTACATTTCTTAAATCAGCATCAAAAACTACATTTATTGCATATTTTGATCAAAAAAAATTTTCAGAATCAGAATCCACCCGCCCCGCACCATCCCTTTTCAGAATCCTTATAAATATTATTAATTCCCTTTTCTGATTCAGCACAAAATTTTACCCCGAAAGGTAGTTTAAAGTCAAAAAACTTTTTTTCCGTCAAAATCCCCGATCCGTGTCACCCCCCCACTTTCATAAAATAAAATTTAAATTTAAAAAATCAAATAAATTTTAAAAAAATATTTTTTAAATTTTCATCAGTAAACTGATAATGATATCAAAATTTAATGTTGAATTTAAAAGTCAACAGGACTTAAAAATTCAACGTTGAATTAAATTAAATTAATTTAATTTAATTCAACTAAAATAATCCTACCTAATATTGCAATCTTAAATCCCTAATGTGCGCGCTGCAGCAACTCAAAGCCGAAGCTGATTTTAACATTCGGTTTTACCCATATATCTGCAAACACAAAAGAGCACGCAAGCAGTGGTTGGGTCGTTGCTCAAAATGAAGAGAAAATAGAGAAGCAAAGAAAAAAGTGCACTTTCCCCTTGCAAAAAATTAAATAAAATTAATTTTTTGCAAGGGGAAAGTTATTTTCGAGACCCGTCAAATCCATAGCTTATATTTAATCCCAAACGATTTCTCATTATCCAAAATTTTAATTTTAAGACCCGTCCAACCCCCCCCCCATTCTTTTAGAATCACTTAAAAATAATAACATTTCTTGATTCAGCAAAAAATTCAACCCCAAAACATAATTTAAAATCAAAAAATATTTTTTCCCGTCAGAATCCACCCGCCACTCCCTTTCCTGAATCCCAAAAATTAAAAATAATTCCATTTCCTGATTCCCCACAAAATTCTACCCCAAAACACTGTTGAAATTCATAAAACTTTTTTTCATCAGAATCCACCCCTCCACCCCCCTTTCAGAATCCTAAAAATAAAAAATAATTCCATTTCCTGATTCCCCACAAAATTCTACCCCGAAACATAATTAAAACTCAAAAAATAATTTTCAGAATCAGAATCCACCCCTCCACCCCCTTTTCTGAATCCCTAAATATAAAAATACTTCCATTTCCCGATTCCCCACAAAATTCTACCCCGAAACATGGTTAAAAGTAAAAAAACAAATTTTAGAATCAGAATCCACCCCACCACCCCCTTTTCTGAATCCTAAAAAATAAAATCAACCCCATTTCCTGATTCCCCACAAAATTCTGCCCCGAAACATAGTTCAAACTCAAAAAACATTTTTTTGGTCAGAATCCCCGATCCGTGACACCTCCCACTTTTTAAAACTAAAATTTAATTTAAATTTAAATTATTTCAATTTAATTTAATTTAATTTAAATGCCATAGAATTTCTCTGCATTTTTCTCTGCTCTCGTCTCTCATTTTCTTCACTCTTTTTTATGCAAAAAAAAGAATCCACTTGAAAACCACTTGAAGAAGAGAGAATAAATTTTACCACTTTTCAAAAAAAGGCTACAAAATTACTAACACGGAAAGTATAAAATTAAATGAAAGAAAACAACGTAACTTTTTACGGGCTACACGCTCATATTTTTTTTGGATTTTTTACACCCCCCAGAAAAAAAGCCCGAAGGAAAAACGTGTTTTTCGGACTTCAGAAGGCCATAACTTCTGAGAATCACCGTGAATATTTTTTTTCAGAATTTTTCCAGAATCCCCATGGTCGATTTAGTATTCCATGAAATTTACTGAAAAAACGATCGTTTCGTCGATTTGTTCTTCTAGCTTTTGTATTCGACGTTAATTTATACAGATAGATAACCAGTGGACCCGTGGGATCTGTATATTAGTAATTTTCTTAAATGTTACTACTTTTAAATCATTAAAAACGGTTTAAAACTCACTAAGTTATGAACAAACGCACGCGCATGAGCTCTCTTCTTTGAAGAAATGGAAGGGAACAAAAGGCCAAACATTTTTAGATGGCCACCCGCTTAGTTGTTTGTTAGAAGGTTTCGATGGCCGGATCATGAATCGCTCACCGGCAATCCTTCGGATTGCCGCTTTCGACGATTCACAGCTGGTCCTAGCCCTTCGGGGTGGGGTACTGTAGATGTTACAAAAAATTTATTAAATTATAATTTATCCGGAGATTAGCCTACTTTTTTTCAAAAGCGTTTCTCCTTCTCTACCACTTGACGGTTTCCGGAAATCAGAGAAGTTAAATTTTTTTAAACTTTTTATTTTACTTCAAAATAGTTTTAAAAAAATTCCAAATAATTTTGTAATAATTTAATTAAAGAAATAACTTTGTTGTTTTCAAAATTTATTTTTGGGTTACTGTAGTTTGTCATAATTAACTTTACTTTAAAATAATAATAAAAGAAAACAATTTTTATTTTTTCATTTAATTTAAAAGTTGTCTCCAAACGATATTTTTTGTGGTAAGAGTATCCAAAACTGCTGTAACAATTTTAATAGATTTTTTAGTCCTTACTCGAGACATTGCAGTATAAAGTTGGCCGTGTGAAAAGCATTCACCTTGACGGAAATAAAGTCCAACACGATTTAAAGTTTGTCCTTGAGATTTGTTAATTGTCATTGCAAATGAAAGTTTAACAGGAAATTGACAACGTGAAAAATGAGGTCCTGGTTCAGATGGTGTTCCACCATATTCAAATTTACATCGAGGCAAATAAATTTCATCTTCGGTGTTTGATCTTGAACCTGATAAAACCTTGCATTTAATAAATTCATCAAAAATTTCAGTGACTTGCAATCTTGTGCCATTGCAAAGTCCTGTATTTACAGAAATATTTTTAATTAGCATAACAATTGCTCCATTTTTTAAATTTAATTCATGTGGTGGCATTCCAGCAGTTTCAATACCTTCCATTGCCTCCGAACTAAATTCATTAATATTGTCATCCAAAGGATTTATTGGCTTATCTCCCAATGGAGTATTTCGAGAATAAAAAGTTTTTTGTTGTCTGCCATGTAAACTGTCCAAAACTCTTTGATTTATCCGTTTAACTACAGAATTTGTTGGACATAAAATTGCACTTCCGGATAATTCGTTTGCAAATTTTTCTGGTTGTGCAAGCCATTCTGGCTCATAACAAAAATTCATTAAATCCAATGCATTTTTGGCAATATTTTCTTCATCAATTTTAATATAATTTGTTCCTTTAATATGGTTACTGTAATTTTCAGTATCACCATTTCCGATATGTTTTAATTCTTCGATAAAATCAATTTCATCAGAATTTACTCTCATATTTTGCTTTAATTCAATTTGTGAGCAATGAACATATTCATCCCATTTTTTGATGGATGCATCAATAACTTGTTCAGGAGATCCTTTTGGAACAACTGGAGTTAATTGCTTCCAATCTCCTCCAATTAAAACAACAGATCCTCCAAAAAGATTTTTGTTATCTTTCATATCTTGCATTGTTTGATTTATATATTCAATAATATTTTTATGAAGCATACTGCATTCATCAATAATAATTAAATCATTATTTTGCAATTCAATTCCTCTTTTTGTTTCACCTTGAATTCGGACTGGTGTTTCAGTATCCAAACTTTTTGGAATACAAAAGGCACTATGAGCTGTTTGTCCTCCAGTTAATAATGTGGCGGCAATCCCTGTGGAAGCACAAACCATTGGATTTACTCCGTTAGCTTTACAATAAGTTATTAAAGTATTATAGAAAAAAGTTTTTCCAACTCCACCACTTCCAATCAAAGAATAAAATCCACCTTTTTTATTTAAAATTGCATTCCAAATTTCATCAAATGCTAATTTTTGTTCGGGATTTAATTGCTTTCTTTTATATTCAGCATATTCTTTTTGTGAAACTTGTTTATTATTAATCTGATATCCTCCATCAGTTTCATTATAATCATTATCAAAATCATCTGATTCACAGATATCTTCAAAATCTTTTTCAACTTTAAAACCAAGAGTTCGGCAATTTGTTCCCATTGTTCGAAAAACAAATTCCAAATACCGTAACCCGGTTTGATATCTTTTTTCTCGAGTTTTTTCTCGATCTTGTCCTGGCAAATCAAAAATGTCATCCAAAAATTTCTTTAAAAATGCATCTGGATTTGCTGGATTATTAAAAGCAATAACCATAGCAAAGAAAAATCTTTTTTGTTTCATGCTTCTCATTTCAGTAAATGCTTCTTGAATTGCATTCATGTGAAGTTCATCACTTTCCCAAAGTCCAAGTTTTTGTGCTGTTTGTAAAAATGTTGGAAAAGTTTCACCTTTAACAGTTCTTAAATCTTCAAAACTTTTTGGACCTTTTACTTTCATTAAAAGCATTCGAAGTGCAAAAAGTTCAGAATTTTTTGGTGAAACATGTCGAATTCGAACAAAAAATCTGTTAGTTGCTCGCTTTCTTTTTACCCAAGCACCATTTGTATATCTGTAATGCTGTGGAATTTCTCGATAAGTATATTTTTCAGCAGATTTATCTTTTGCACATAAAGCAAAGAAAGCAATAAGCTGACTTTTATCATCTTTATCAGCAGCTTCTGCTTCATATCCAGGTTGAAAAACTTTTGTATTTCCTCCTTCCAAATGAACTTGGAGGCATTCAACAATATGTGATTGTTTTATAATCCAGCAATTTGAAGCTCTCATCCATGCTTCACATCCAGTCATAATTCTGGCAATTAAATGTCTTTCGCCTTCATTAAAGTCAATAACTTCTTCACCATCTTTATTTAATTTAACTTTTTGAAGTTTTGCACAAACAACATCGCCCATTTTTGTTACATATTTGCATGTATATTTGGGACTTCCTGTTTGTCCAATTGTGCATTCAACATTTATGTGACAGTCATATTTTAGTAATAAATATTTATTATGTGGAACAACCACACTGTCATCAACAACTAAATCTGCTTTTCCTCTTATTGGTTTTCTTCCTGTAAAACCAAAAAGATGTTTATTTTCTTCATTTAATTCCAAATCTTTTGGTGGAGGCTCAAGTCTTTTATATTCGACATGAGATAATTCCTCATCAAAATCTTTTCTTAATTCATCAAAAAATGGAAGTTCTTCTTCCCAATCATCATCCACTTTTGCTTCAGATTTATCTTCTTTTTTTGAATTATCTAATTTTATTTTTACTTCATTATTTGTAAAAATGGAATCATCATTCCAATCATCTTCCACTTTTGCTTCAAAAGTTTCAGATTTAACTTTGACTTTTTCTTTTGCATTTTCAATTTTTGTTTTTTCTTTTAATTCATTAAAAATTGAATCATCTTCCCAATTCATATTGTCTTGGGAAAGATTAACTTTAACATTTTCATCTGAATTTTTAGTATCAATTTTAATTTCAGAAGCATTTTTATCAGCAGCACTTTGTGGCTTTAATCTCTGATAATCTGGTGGTTTATGTGCATGAATAATTGTGCAATTTGAAAAATTTTTTTTGTAATGTTTTGTGCATTTGCCATTCACTTGGCAAGCAGAATTTGCATTACAAATATGCAACATATGTTTTATCACCAATTTATGATATTCACGTTGTTGTTCAGCTCCATCTGATTTATCATCATCTGCTGGACATTCGGGAATCCGAGCGGAGATATAATTATCAACTTCTTTTACAGTAACTTCATCTTCCATGATTAAAAGTACATGTAAATGGGGCATTCCACGTTTCTGAAACTCCATCACAACGTGATAAGCCTGCACTTTGCCAAATATATTTTTTTTAAATAAATCATCCAAAAATTCTTGTGCTTTTGTTAAAAAAACTCGGCATTTTAAATCAGATCTTGTTTCACCTGGATTTGTATTTTCTTCAATTTCAGGCCATTTTGGATTGCCCGTGAAAGTTATAAAATAAGATGGCAATTTAGTATTTTCTATAATTGTCATAATATCAGCATATGCATTTTGCATATACTTTCTTCCTCCTTTAAAACTTGAGGGAATGGTGAACATTGAACCCAATTTTTTATTATTTAAATATTTTTTTTCAACATATTTTTTCAATTCATTGGATGTTGTGCAACGTTTTTTCATATTTTCAACCTTTTTTCTCGCAACATCTAATTGGGATCGTTCAGCACGACAAACCATATCAATTAGCCAAGCATCAGCAATTGGACCTTTACTCCAAAGCCAATGTGGTTTTTGAAATCCAACATGATACTTTTGCTGTCTTTGATACAAAAAATATCGAGTTACTTGCTTTCGAGAAGCAAATCTTCGACCTTTTGTTGTTCGTTTTTTCGATGGATCATCTTCAAGGATGTCTTCATCTACTTTCTCTTCTTCATCGTCATCACATCCATTTATATGACGATCAACGTCACCATCAGATACATCTGTATCTTCTTCCATTACTTTTTTAACTTTTTTCCTTTCAACTTTTTTTGCATCTTCCACTTTTTTCAATTCCATTCCATTGTGGTAAATTTGTGTACCATATGGAAAAAGTAGGGGATAACATAATGGATCAACGCTGGGACTCCAATATGGGACAAAATGGGTTTGTCCATTTCTTCCATTAAGCCAAATTCCTTTAAATTCTGGGGGTTCCCCATTATCATTGCTCCAAATCATACCAATTAATTCATTTCTTGGTTTTTCTGCTCGATGTGGATGAATGCTTGCATCTGCAGCATTAAAACTTTCATCTCTTGAATCCACAATAATACATTTAAATTGTGGAATTTCTTTTTTTTGTTCTTGTGCTTCTTTAATTGCTGATGCAAATTTTTCTGAAGCTGTTTCAAACAATTTAGCAAAAACATGATTGTCTTTTACCATTTTTAATAATGCTTTTGCAATTCTTTCAGAAAGTTTAAATTCTTTGGCTTTTTCACCAACAATTTCTTCAGCTTCGCCAAGGTCAATGCAGTACATTTGACCAAAAGTTGGCTTTTTCCCTTCTGGTGCGAAAAAATCACTTGCAACATGTTCAATGTCGCCATTCATTCGCATTACTGGTGGCCCAGGTCCGGGTAAATCCGGCAATTTACTTTTTGTTTGAATTGAACCAAAAGCAACTAATTTATTATATATATGAGAATTTTTCATAAAATTTCTATGATCTTTTAGAGCATCTACGGAAGTTACTGTACTTAAAACATCCATAATACTGGGAGCTGTATGCAAAATTTCTTCAATTAAAGATATTTCTTTTGTGCATAAATCACCATTATTGCAACATTTATTTGCAAGTGATGGAGTATTTTTTTCATATTCATTTAAATATGCTCCACAAAAACCACATTCTTGATTAAAATTTCCATGATTTTTGTATTTCATTTCATGATTAACACTGTAAGCAGCACACCCTTCTTTGTGTGAAAATTTTGTGCAATGACAACGTGCTGTTGGCTTTGTAACTATTGGCCATTTTGAAATTTTTGTTTCTTTTTTAACTTTTGGTGCAACAATACCTTTTGTATATTGATTTTCATGTTTCCGTTTTGCTTTACGGCCTGCTTTATTTTCAGGTTTGGAAGAATCAAATGCCGAAGTATCAGTTTCACTTTCAGCAACCGATTCATCAACTACCATTTCAGTTTGGGTTACTGTAGGATTTTCATTTTTAACAATTTTATTTAATTTTTTATTCCCTTTTTTTGGTGAGCGACCACCTTTCTTTTTAGTTTTGGGAGATTTAATTGCAGAAGTATCAGTTGAAACTTCAATTTCACTTTCAGTTACAGTAAGATCAGTAACTTTTTTTGGCCGACCTCTTCTTTTCTTTGGTGGCGGTTCATTATTAATAAGATCATTTTCAACTTTTTTTTCAACTTTAGTTGTATCAATTTTTGTTTCAACTTTTTTGTCAGAATTATTTGTTGATTCTGAAGTTTCAATTTTTTCCAATTTTTTTCCCATTGCTTCTTCATAAGCTTTAAAAACATTTGGAGGTGGCATTGCTTTTTGTGATTTTGATAAAGTTTCAAACATCACTACTTGCGTACTTTCTTTTACAACTTTTTTTATATAACTTTTTGGAATTCTTTTATCATTTTTAGAGTCACTTTGGACGTCTGATTCTGATTTTTCTGTTGCACTTTTTTTGGTAAATCTACCTTTATCTCTTTGAACAGGCTCTTTTTTTGTAAAAAAACCTTTCTTCTTTGGTGAAATTTTAAAAGAGGAATTTGATGAATTTAATTCTGATTCTTCTTTAGTTGGTGGCTTTTTTAAAACATATTTTGAAATTGTTTTAATTTTTTTTGGCGAAATGACTTTTTGCAATTCAACTGTTACACTTGTTTTATCATCAGGATTTTCAGTAACTTTAAAACGTATATTTTCTTTTTCTTTCTTTTTTGGAGTTACATTTGTTTTATGCAAAATAGTTCGTTCAGCATTTGATTCAACTGTCATTAATTGACGTGGATCAGCTGTGTAACGATTTTTAACAACGACGCATTTTGCTTCAGCCAAAACACACGTTTTAAATCCAGAAAATTTTGCATTTTCTCTTGTTTCAATAAATGAAGATTCATTATCTGCTTCATTATCTGTGGTTACTGGTGTTGCACCAACAGAAATTATTGAATCATTAAAATTAATTTTTGGTGAAACTGGTTCTGTTTTAATTGTTTTTAAAGTATAGCCTCTTTTTGGCGTTAAAATTACTCTATCAACTTCCATAGGCATTTCACCACTATTTTTATCAATTGCATCATTGCTTTTTGCAATTGCTTTTCTTCTTCTGATTCCAAGATTGGATTTTTTTGGTGTAGCAGAATTATTTTTTGGTGTGTTTAATGATAAACAATTAAAAATAAATGTTGGAGTTTCCATAATTTTTGCTTTTTTTGGTGGAGTTTCAATTAAATCTTCATTATTGGATGAATCCAAAATTATTAATTCCTGTTCATTTTTAAATTTCATATTTTCAGAAGTTGATGCATCTTCTTCATATTCATTTTTTTCAGGTTTTGATGGATTTTCTGAATCTGATTCAGAAGATACTGTAACATAATTAATTGATGTTACATTGCTTGAAACTTTTTCACCTTTTTTAGATTTTGGTGGTTTATCAGAAGCAGAAAATATTGCTTTTGCATATGTTTTTGGAGGCCTTCCTTTTTTATTGGAAATATGTACAACTGTTTTAGATGTAATTTTTTGAGGTGATTTTTTTGGAGTTATTTTTTTGAGTGATTTTGGTTCACTTTTTTTTGGTGAAAATGATTCGATTATTTCATCGATATCAAAAGCTTGTGTAGGAGCACCTTCTCGTACACTTATTATAGTTTCAAAATTTTTGAAAATTTCTGTTTTAAAATTAGTTAAACTAAATTGTTCATCATAAATGCTTTTTTTCTTTTGGTCAAATTTAATAAATCTGTATGCATAAAAAAGGGAAAAATATCCACAATCAATGACATTTCCACATGGTTGGTAATTGTACTTTTTGCAAAAAGTAAATCTTGGATTTAATGTTGTGACTTCCGGGCCAACTGTGTTTAAACCTCGAGTAATTATTGTTTTTACATAATCTGGAATTTCATAAACGTTTTCACAGCCAAATGGATCCAAATACAGTATTTTATTTTTAATGCGGTTAAATACTGCCAAAACCCAATGGCCAATACCCATCTCTTTTGGTGTTACTGTTTTTGCCCCATAAATAATTACAGGTATTATTAAATATTCATAATCAACTTGGTATGATTTACCAATAAGATGATTTTTTGCCAAAATCCCTTCAGGATTTCTTTGACGTGGCGAATAATGCATTCCACCAAAAAGTGTATGTAATGCAAGGATTTTTTTATCTGAAGTTGCAACTAAAGTTGCAAGCATCATTGACAATGCATCACCTCGAAGAACTTCATAAGACTTTTGAGTTTTAATACTTTCAATGTCAAGTCCAGCACATATATCAGAAATTTGTTTATTTGACAATTTTTTTGCATCACTCATTTTTTAAAATTAACTCAAAAGCAATCAGTTTTTAAAAGAATAAATAGGGGAAAATAAATAAGGGGAAAAAATAAATAAAGGGGAAAAAAATAAATAAAGGGGAAAAATAAATAGAAAAAAGGGATAATATTAAAAAAATAAATAAAAAACACGAAAAAAAAATAAAAAACAACAACACAAAAAACACGCACGAAAAAATTTTACCGTAATTTTATATAAATATAAAACTACGGTTGACAGCAAAATTGAAAGACTCGAGTTGATAGCAGAATCTGAAAAAAGAAAAGGAAATTATTAAGGTTTTTTTAATTAACAAAAGTTTGAAAAGCACGAAAAATACAGTAAGAAAAAATAGAAAGAGAAGAAAGAGGAAGGGAAGGGAAGGGAAAAAGGAAAAACTGATTGCTAAAAAGTAAATTTAAAAAACGAACAAAATACAAATAAATTCTCAAAGTTAAACTAATTTATTACTAATAAGTAATATTCAATAATTGTTATGTTATTTTGTTGTATAAAAAAACACAAATGAGTATAAATAAAATTCATTTTATTTAAAAAAATACAAAGAAATTTAAACACAACAATTAATAATAAATGGCTAAAAGCCGAAATACTCCAACTGGAGTCATCAGTTTTGATAAAAACTGGAAAAAATTCATCTTCAGAAGTGGAAAAACCATGAAGGAAAAAACTAAGAAAAGTTTTTTTTATACCGTAATGGTATGTTAAATTAATATGCCATAAATGACAATATTAATTTAACTACAGTTTTAACTGAAAACTGGAAAAATGTAATCTCCAAATGGAGGAAAACCACAAAGGGAAAAACTTAAAATAGTTTTTTTTCTTACTAATCTTTAATATTAACTACAGTTTTAACTAAAAACTGGAAAAACTCAGCTCCAAATAGAGCAAAACCACAAAGGGAAAAAACTTAAAGCTTTTTTTATACCGTAATGGTATATTAAATTAATTTGCCATAAATGGCAAAAATAATTTAACTCAGTTTTAACTAAAAACTGGAAAAAGTCACTCCAAATGGAGAAAAACCACAAAGGGAAAAAATTTAAAAAGTTTTTTTCTTTACTAATCTCAAATCTTAACATCAGTTTTTACTAAAAACTGGCGAAAACTCAGCTCCAAATGGAGCAAAACCACAAAGGGAAAAAACTTAAAGCTTTTTTTATACCGTAATGGTATATTAAATTAATATGCCATAAATGGCAAAAATTAATTTAACTTCAGTTTTAATTAAAAACTGGCGAAAATTCATCTCCAAGTGGAGGAAAACCACAAAGGGAAAAACTTAAAATAGTTTTTTTTCTAACTAATCTAATCTTAAATCGAAAAAAAATTTTTTTCCAACTAATCTTAAATCTTAACATCAGTTTTAATTAAAAACTGGCGAAAATTAAGCTCCAAATGGAGGAAAACCACAAAGGGAAAAAACTTAAAGCTTTTTTATACCGTAATGGTATATTAAATTAATTTGCCATAAATGACAAAAATAATTTAACTTCAGTTTTAATTAAAAACTGGCGAAAATTCATCTCCAAATGGAGAAAAACCATAAAGGAAAAAACTTTAAAAAGTTTTTTTACTCCCTAATCTAATCTTAAATCGAAAAAAATAATTTAAAAAGTTTTTTTTCTTATTAATCTTAAATCAAAAAATGAATAAAAAATTTAATAAAAATACTATACTAAAAGCCACTATGGCAAAAACTCTAAGTAAAACAATATTAATTCTGACTAAACTATTAATACTACAATTGCAAAAAACTATTATATCTGGATATTAGCCTACTGTTTCGTGTTTTGTTTTTAAAACAGCGTTTCTCCTCCTGAACCACTTGACGGTTTCCAGAAAATCTCAGGAGTTAAATTAAGTTTCAGTTAAAAATGACTAAAACTTAAAATAATATCAGTTTTAACTTAAAACTGGAAAAAGAATCATAAAAAAACCATAAAGGAAAAACTTTTAAAAGTTTTTTAACATAAAAACCATAAAGGAAAAACTTTTAAAAGTTTTTTAACATAAAAACCATAAAGGAAAAACTTCTAAAAGTTTTTTAAAAGAAAAACCATGAAGGAAAAAACTTTTTTCAGTTTTATTTTAAAATAGTATAACTCCGTTCAAGGAGATGATTTATTTATCATTTTTAATACATCCTAATTCTCAATACCGTATGGGTATCTAATCTCAATACCTGAAGGGTACTAAATGGCTCCTGAGCCATAACAAAAAAAATGTCATTATCTCAATAACAATCTCAAAAATAATAAAATATTTAACAATTCTTAAACCATAAAAAATATCGGAAATTGCGACCATGGTGGTGGGTGCTTTATCCTACACTGAAAAAAAACGTGGACATTTTCGGATTCAAGCGGGCTGTCATTTTATTTCGAAAGTTCTTTTGTGGAAAAAAACTATCGAAAAAAAAACGAAAGCCCATTTGAATACAAAAATATCCCTGTTCTTTTTCAGTGCTAACAGTTCTTAAATGAAAAAGTCCTAACAAATCTTAAAACACATAAATCGAAACTTACTTAAACTTTCTTGTTCTTTTTGAGATGAGAAGCCCGTATCAGTAGGCTTATTTGATCCGGACCCAAAAAACATGGAATTACCCGGTGCAGCTGATCCGCACTACTACATTGCGAATTCAGCAATATCCATCTATCGTCCCTCATCGCCTCGAGCTGACGATGGGGCAAAAAACTTCGTCTCCATCCATGCGACGGCATCGTCTTCATCCATTCGACGGCATCGCCTCCATCCATCCACTCGGCGGAAATCAATCTAAAAATGAAATATTAGAAAAATAAAGGAAATATAAAGCAAAAAAACTTGTCCATTAATTTTTTCCATTTATTAATCCATAACCAAAAATAATATCAATATTTTTAATCTGACACATGTTATTTTTTTAAAGCATGATACGGTTGCCAACCATTAACACGTGAAAGATAAAAATATTAATTTAAATAATAAAATAAACAACATTATCCACAACAGATTAATGCAAATTTTAGAAAAAAAGAATAACAACCGAAAAAAGTTTGGCGCAAAAAAAATTTGTTTACATTTTTTGGCAATCATGAAAAATGCGCCAAAACAAAATTTTAATTGTCAATTTTTTCTACCGTAATCCCTGTCACAAAAATTGTAATGAAATTATTTTGTTTTGTAAATTAACATAAATATTTAGTTTTTCGAATTTGAAGACAATTTTATATAAAAAGATAAAAAAGAAAAACAGTACAAAAAATTTTACAAAAAAAATAAATATATATACATAATTTAAAAAGTTATTCTTCAGAAATTTTTGGTTCATCTTCTTTTGTTGTTTCTTTCGAAGCTGTTTTCTTCTTTAATTCATCAGATAATTTATGAAGCTCTTCTTCATCCATATACCATTCATTTTGCCCACATTTTTGAAATATTTTTTCATGAAGGGTATTTGAAACAACCTTTCTAATTTTCATAGGATCTTGAGCTTGTTGTTGTTGTTGTTGTTGTTGTTGATGATGATGAGGATGTCGACGTTCGTTATTCTGTCTTCCCCGACCATGTTGATTATTCTGTCTTCCCCGACCACGACCTTTGTATGGATGTGAATTTGGTGGAAGAGTCTTTACTTGGGCAGTTTCAGTTTGAGCTGGAGGTGGTGGTGGTGGTGCTGCTACTGTTGATTGTTGTTGTGGTGGTGGTGGATAATATGGTTGTTGCATTGATGGTGGGTAACCATAAGGCATTGGTGGAGCAGGGTATCCATAAGGGTAGTAACTCATATCGAAATCTGTAAATTAAAAAATTAGAAACTTTTAAAAAATTCAACCCGAATTAGAGCACAATAAATTTTTATAAATAATTGAATCTTTTATTTTTTTTTTAAATTATTGTTTTTCAAAAGATTTAGGACACCTTTTTGTTTAAATTTGTGACAATATTTGTTGAATTTTTTTTGATTTTAAGGTAAGTTGCAATTATTGTTATCTTTTCAAATTTCAAAATTTCATTTTTTTTTGAAAAATTGTCTTTTTCCCTTATAAAAACTGACAAATAACTCATATATATACTTTTTGTTTAAATTTGTGACAATATTTGTTGAATTTTTTTTGATTTTAGGGTCATTTGCAATTATTGTTATCTTTTCAAATTTCAAAATTTCATTTCATTTTATTTAAAAAAATTGAATTTCTTCTTTACAAAAATTGACAAACAAATAAGGCCATCAAAAACCATCATTACATAATTAAAACATAAACAAAGTTCTATAACATTTTATTTGAAAATCAATTTAGCAAACTTCTCCATTTTTTTATATTTTTTAAAATTTTTAAACATATTTTAATCGACGATTCTGATGAAAAAAAGTTGTTTGAGTTTCGAAGTAGAATTTTGTGGTGAATTCAGAAATAGAGGAGAATTTTATTTTTTCCGGATTCTGATGAAAAAAATTATTTTTTCGAATAAAATATGAATTCAATGTAGTTTTTTATGCTGGATCATTTTTTCGGATTCACAAAACTTAATATATGGAAAAATGACTGCCAAAAAAGTATGATGCCAAAAAATTTGTTTACTCTTTTTTGGCAAATCAATAAACAAAATCTAATGGTGCGGCAAACGTTTGTTTTTCGTTTTTTTGCAAAATCAATAAAAATTTTTGTGGTATTTCTTGCAGTAACCTTAACTAAAATGGTGCTCCTTTTCAAAAAAAACCATACGAACATACATACCTTAAAGTCAACAAATCTATCCCAATAAATTACGTAAACAAAACATATAGACGAAGATCTATTCACAATTTCAGTTTGATTTAAAACAACTACTTAGATTTTCGTTTTTAATCATCATCTGTAAAAATTTTATAATGTCTTCAACTATTCTTGAAATTGTAAATCAACTTCTTGCTATCAAAGAAAAATGCGGTAATATTCACAAATCCTGGAAAGATGCTGTTCAACGATTTGAAAATACTAAAGTTCATATCCCGCTGGAACGAACAGTATATCTGCAAGAAGTTGGACATTATAAAATTTTACTTGGCCAAGAACATTCTAAAATGGTAGATTTGGAACGACTACTTCGGGATGCTGCAGCAAAAGGTAGCATTTAATTTTTAAATTTTTTTGAAAAATTTGTAATGATCTGTTTTAGAAAGGCTAGAAGTTGGTCGTTTATTGAAAGAAACCACTGAAGAACTTATTAAAAAAAATCGTTATTTTCCATCACCCCTTGTAATTATGCATAAACCAAAAAGGCGTTATAATGAAGAAGAAGAATTTTATCAACCATTTCTTGATGAAGTAATTCAAACTGAACCTGCTGCTAAAAAATCTAAGAAAGAAGAAAAAAAGGAAGAATCAAAAGTAGCTGCTGCAAATATTACAACTTCAACAGAAGAAAAAGAAGAAAAGAAGGAAGAATCAGAAGAAATGGAAGCTGGAGCAAATAAGCTTTAATAAATTTTATGTAAAATTTTTTTATTAATTTTTCTTTCAAATTTTCATTGTTATTCAAAAATGTTTTGTATTGTCTTTTTGCAACTTCAATAAATAATATATATATATATAAAGTTATTTTTTTATGCAAAAGGCTTATTCTGATAAAAATAATTCCATTTCCTGATTCAGCATAAAAAATTATATTGAATCGACATTAAAGTCAAAAAACAAATTTTAGAATCAGAATCCACCCCACCACCCCCTTTTCTGAATCCTAAAAAATAAAATAAACCCCATTTCCTGATTCCCCACAAAATTCTGCCCCGAAACATAGTTCAAACTCAAAAAACATTTTTTTGGTCAGAATCCCCGATCCGTGACACCCCCCACTTTTTAAAACTAAAATTTAAAGAAATTTAATTTAATTTCAATTTAATTTAATTTTAATTTAAATGCCATAGAATTTCCGTGCATTTTTCTCTGCTCTCGTTTCTCATTTTCTTCACTCTTTTTTATGCAAAAAAAAGAAACCACTTGAAAACCACTTGAAGAAGAGAGAATAAATTTTACCACTTTTCAAAAAAAGGCTACAAAATTACTAACACGGAAAGTATAAAATTAATTGAAAGAAAACAACGTAGTTTTTCACGGGCTACACGCTCATATTTTTTTTGGAATTTTTACTCCCCCCAGAAAAAAAGCCCGAAGGAAAAACGTGTTTTTCGGACTTCAGAAGGCCATAACTTCTGAGAATCACCGTGAATATTTTTTTTCAGAATTTTTCCAGAATCCCCATGGTCGAATTAGTATTCCATAAAATTTTCAGAAAAAATGATCGTTTCGTCGAATTGTTCTACCACTTTTAAGGTTCGAGACTAATTTATACAGATAGATAAACTAGGGGACCCGTCGGGATCTGTATTTTACTATTACAATATATTACAGTAATTTATTACAATATTAATACTTTTTAAACCATCCAAATCGCGTAAAAACTCACTGAGTTATGAGCAAACGCGCGCGCATGACCATTCACTTGCTTTAAATGAAAGGGAACAAAAGGCCAAACATTTTTTGATGGCAACCCGCTTAGTTTTTTGTCAGAACGTTTCGATGGCCGGATCATGAATCGCTCACCGGCAATCCTTCGGATTGCCGCTTTCGACGATTCACAGCTGTTCCTAGGCCTTCGGTTTGGGGTTCTATGGCTGTCACAAAACTTTTAAAATAAGGACCCGTCTAATATTACTATTTATGTAAATATCAGCGTATTTTAAAAACCACAACGAAAGAATATGAGGACCCGTCAAATTTTCTTTCATTTTTTAAAAGTTTTTATGAATTATTTGGGACCCGTGTAATACATTTTTAAAATAATTATCATTTTTAATCAGTAAACTGATAATGATATCAAAATTTATTGTTGATTTTTGGAGTTCCTCAATGACTCCAAAAAATCAATGTTGAAATAAATTCAACTAAAAAAATCTTACCTAATATTGCTAATCTCAAACCCCCTATAAGCGCGCACCCTAATGCAACTCAAAGCCGAAGCTGATTTTTCAAAACGGTTTTACCCATATTTATGCAGGAATAAAAGTTTCCGCAGTGCACGGTCGGGTTTTCGTGACTTTTATTTTCTCTGTTTCTCTGATGCACTTTTTACCACTAAATAAAACAAAAAATCTTCTCTTACTTTTCATTTTTTTGCGACAATTTTACAGAGTAAAAATTACTAAAAGTAATGTTCACGTTTTGTGTAGTTTTTTACGGGCTATCCGAATATGTAAAATTTGTAATTATTTTCTTCTATGACTCACCCCGAAAATCGCAAAAAACCCGTTTTTTGACTTTTAGAATCCTGTAACTTCTGGAAACCACCATGAATAATATATTTTTAGAGTTTTTCTGAATTCCCCATGGTCGAATTAATCTCCTCCAAAAGTTTAAGAAAAAATGATCGCGTAGTTAAGACGTTCTATTTTTTTGAAGTCAGATCACTATTTTATACAACCACGCATTTTCTCCAAAACAAACTACAAACTAAATTTCTTGTTTTTTTCTTAGGAATTGTTGAATCATTAAAAAACAAAAAAATTAGGACCCGTCGAATGTTTTGTATCCCAAAAGATTTTTTAAAAAAACCCCCCTCCCTTTTTTTAGAAACAAAATTTTTATTTTGCTTTAAAATTTTAAAAAACCCAACTTCCCATATCCCAAACGATTTCTCCATTATTCCAAAATTTTGACTTTAGGACCCGTCCACCCCCCCATTTTCAGAATCCGAAAATTAAAAATCTCCTCTATTTCTGAATTACGCGCAAAATTCTACCCCGAAACATAGTTTAAACTCAGAAAACATTTTTTCCGTCAGAATCCCCCCTCCCCCCTTTTCAGAATCCTTAAAAATAAAACAAACGCCGTTTCCTGATTCCCCACAAAATTCTACACCGAAACATGGTTAAAAGTCAAAAAATAATTTTCCGAATCAGAATTCATCTAACCACCCCCTTTTCTGAATCCTAAAAAATAAAAATAATCCCATTTCCTGAATCCCCACAAAATTCTACCCCGAAACATAGTTCAAACCCAGAAAACTTTTTTTCCGTCAAAATCCCCGATCCGAGTAACCCCCCACTTTTTAAAACTAAAATTTAATGAAATTTAATTAATTTTAATTTAATTAAATTTAATTTTAAAACGCTCACCATTTTTCTCTGCTTTCGTCTCTCATTTTCTTCACTCTTTTTTTATGCAAAAAAAGAAACCACTTGACCTATATTTTTAGAAGAGAAACAGAATCTTAACAATTTTCAAAAAAGGGGGACGCAATTACTAACACGGAAAGTATAAAATTAATTGAAAGAAAAAAACGTAACTTTTCAAGGGCTATCCAGCTATATATTTTTTAAATTTTTTAGACCCCCCAGAAAAAAAGCCCGAAGGAAAAACACGTTTTTTGGACTTTGGCCTTCTGAATCTCAGAATCCAACCACGGAATATTTTTTTTCAGAGTTTTCCTGGAAACTACATGCTCGAATCTATACACCCACAAAATTTCAGAAAGATTCAACGGTTCGTCATGGAGATCTATTTTTTTGAAGCAGAAGGTAGTTTTTATACAAGTATATAACCAGTGGACCCGTGGGATCTGTATATTACTATTAAAATAAATTACAGTAATTTATTACACTAATAAAAGTTTTTAAACCATCCAAATCGCGTAGAAACTCGCTGAGTTAAGAGCAAACGCGCGCGCATGACTAAAAAAATCTCAAAAAGAAATGGAACGAAAGGCCAAACATTTTTTTGATGGCAACACGCTTAGTTGTTTGTTAGAAGGTTTCGATGGCCGGATCTTGAATCGCTCACCGGCAATCCTTCGGATTGCCGCTTTCGACGATTCACAGCTGGTCCTAGGCCTTCGGTTTCGGGTTCTATGGCTGTCACAAAACTTTTTAAATTAGGACCCGTCTAATATTACTATTAACGTAAATATCAGCATTTTTTAAAATAATTATCATTTTTAATCAGTAAACTGATAATGATGTCAAAATTTATTATTGATTTTTGGAGTTCCTCAAAGACTCCAAAAAGTCACGTTGAAATAAAAAATCCTACCTAATATTGCAAATCTCAAACCCCCTATTACCCTATAAGCGCGCACCCTAATGCAACCAAAATCGAAGCTGATTTTCAAAACGGTTTTACCCATATTTATGCAGGAATAAAAGTTTCCGCAGTGCGCGGTCGGGTTTTCGTGACTTTAATTTTCTCTGTTTCTCTAATGCACTTTTTACCACAGAATAAAACAAAAATGCACTTTTACTTTTCTTTTTTTTGCAACAATTTTACAGAGTAAAAATTACGCGCATCCCATCCCCCCCCCCCTTTTTTTGAAATTAAACTGGACTACCGATAACCCAATCGATTTTTTCCAAAATACTTCCATTGTTTTATGACCCGTCGAAAAATTCCAAAAGATTTCTCCATTATCCAAAATTTTGACTTTAAGACCCGTCCACCCTCCCGCCCCCCTTTTTTCAGAATCACATAAAAATAATTACATTTCTTAAATCAGCATCAAAAACTACATTTATTGCATATTTTGATCAAAAAACAATTTTCAGAATCAGAATCCACCCGCCCCCCACCATCCCTTTTCAGAATCCGAAAAATTGAAAATTAATTTACATTTCCTGATTCCCCACAAAATTCTACCCCGAAACAAAGTTTAATGATCCGGGCCACCCCCCTTTTCTGAATCCCATAATATAAAAATACTTCCATTTCCCGATTCCCCACAAAATTCTACCCCGAAACGTGGTTAAAAGTCAAAAAACTTTTTTCCGTCAAAATCCCCGATCCGCGTCACCCCCCACTTTCATAAATTAAATTAAATTAAATTTTAAATTTTAAAAAATTTTTTTTAAATATTTATCACTAAACTGATAATGATATCAAAATTTAATGTTGAATTTATAAGTCAACAGGACTAAAAAATTCAACGTCGAATTAAATTAATTAATTCAAATATTTATTTGTCCTACCTAATATTGCAAACTTAAATCCCTAATGTGCGCGCTGCAGCAACTCAAAGCCGAAGCTGATTTTAACATTCGGTTTTATCCATATATCTGCAAACACAAAAGAACACGCAAGCAGTGGTTGGGTCGTTGCTCAAAATGAAGAGAAAATAGAGAAGCAAAGAAAAAAGTGCACTTTCCCCTTGCAGAAAATTAAATAAAAGATACAATTTTCTTTGATTATTTATTTTGGAGATTCGTCAAATCCATAGCTTATATTTAATCCCAAATGATTTCTCATTATCCAAAATTTTGACTTTAAGACCCGTCCAACCCCCCCCCCCCCCCCTTCTTTTAGAATCACTTAAAAATAATTACATTTCTTGATTCAGCAAAAAATTCAACCCCAAAACATAATTCAAGGTCAAAAAATATTTTTCCCGTCAGAATCCACCCGCCACTCCCTTTTCTGAATCCTAAAAAATAAAAATAATCCCATTTCCTGATTCCCCACAAAATTCTACCCCGAAACATAGTTAAAACTCAAAAAATAATTTTCAGAATCAGAATCCCCTCCACCCCCTTTTCTGAATCCCAAAATATAAAAATACTTCCATTTCCCGATTCCCCACAAAATTCTACCCCGAAACATGGTTAAAAGTCAAAAAACAAATTTTAGAATCAGAATCCACCCCACCACCCCCTTTTCTGAATCCCATAAAATAAAATAAACCCCATTTCCTGATTCCCCACAAAATTCTGCCCCGAAACATAGTTTAAAGTCAAAAAATAATTTTTTGGTCAGAATCCCCGATCCGAGTCACCCTCCACTTTTTAAAACTAAAATTTAATTTAAATTTAATTAATTTCAATTTAATTTAATTTAATTTAAATGCCATAGAATTTCTCTGCATTTTTCTCTGCTCTCGTCTCTCATTTTCTTCACTCTTTTTTATGCAAAAAAAAGAATCCACTTGAAAACCACTTGAAGAAGAGAGAATAAATTTTACCACTTTTCAAAAAAAGGCTACAAAATTACTAACACGGAAAGTATAAAATTAAATGAAAGAAAACAACGTAACTTTTTACGGGCTACACGCTCATATTTTTTTTGGATTTTTTACACCCCCCAGAAAAAAAGCCCGAAGGAAAAACGTGTTTTTCGGACTTCAGAAGGCCATAACTTCAGAATCCACCATCGAATATTTTTTTTCAGATTTTTCCCAGAATCCCCATGGTCGATTTAGTATTCCATGAAATTTTCAGAAAAATCGAACCGTGGGAAGTATTTTTCCTTCTAGCTTTTTTGTTCGAGACTAATTTATACAAGTATATAACTAGGGGACCCGCGGGATCTGTATATTACTATTAAAATAAATTACAGTAATTTATTACAAAATTAATACTTTTTAAACCATCCAAATCGCGTATAAACTCACTGAGTTATGAGCAAACGCGCGCGCATGACTTTTCTTCTTTGAAGAAATGGAAGGGAACAAAAGGCCAAACATTTTTTGATGGCATCCCGCTCAGTTTTTTGTCAGAAGGTTTCGATGGCCGGATCTTGAATCGCTCACCGGCAATCCTTCGGATTGCCGCTTTCGACGATTCACAGCTGGTCCTAGGCCTTCGGTTTGGGGTTCTATGGCTATCACAAAACTTTTTAAAATTAGGACCCGTCGTATAATACAATAATTGTAAATATCAGCATATTTTAAAAACCATTATCGCCCCACCCCCTCCCCCCAACCCTTTTAGAATTTAACATTTCTAAAACATTAAGATTAAAAATAAAAATATTTTAGGACCCGTCGCACCACCGCTTTTTTAAAAAAAGTAGACATACAATTCTCCCAATCCCAACCCCCCCCCCTTTCTGAATCCTTAAACATAAAAGTAATTCCATTTCCTGATTCCGCAGAAAAAACTACATTGAATCCATATTTTAATCAAAAAATTATTTTCAGAATCAGAATACCCCTCCACCCCCTTTTCTGAATCCTTAAAAATATTAATAATTCCCTTTTCTGATTCAGCACAAAATTTTACCCCGAAAGATAGCTTAAAGTCAAAAAACTATTTCTCCGTCAAAATCCCCGATCCGTGTCACCCCCCACTTTCCGTGTCACCCCCCACTTTCATAAAATAAATTATAAATTTAAAAAATCAAATAAATTTTTAAAAAATATTTTTTAAATTTTCATCAGTAAACTGATAATGATATCAAAATTTAATGTTGAAGTTAAAAGTCAACAGGACTTAAAAATTCAACGTTGAATTAAATTAAATGAATTTAATTTAATTCAACTAAAAAAATCCTACCTAATATTGCAATCTTAAATCCCTAATGTGCGCGCTGCAGCAACTCAAAGCCGAAGCTGATTTTACCATTCGGTTTTACCCATATATCTGCAAACACAAAAGAGCACGCAAGCAGTGGTTGGGTCGTTGCTCAAAATAAAGAGAAAATAGAGAAGCAAAGAAAAAAGTGCACTTTCCCCTTGTAAAAAATCAAAGTATATCTATTTCTGATATCACAACAAAATTTTACCTTTAAACATAGTTAAAAGTCAAAAATTAATTTTTTCATCAGATTCTACTTCCACCCTATTCAGAATCCGAAAAAATTAAAAATCCCCTCTATTTCCTGATTCTCCACAAAATTTTACCCTGAAACATAGTTAAAAGTCAAAAATTAATTTTTTTTAAAATCCCCCTCCACCCCATTTTCTGAATCCTTTAAAAATAAATATTTTAATTTCCTGATTCAGCAAAAAATTCTACCAAAGATAGTTAGAAATCCTGTACTTTTGTAAATTCATATAAAAGAGAGGTATAATATTTATGTAAATTCTAACAAAACAAAAACATGTAAAAAAGTATATACAAATAAGTTATTATTATTAATTTTCATTCATTTGGTTTTGATTCTTCAGTTGCAGCAGGTTCTTCAGCAGGATCAAAAATAAAGTGGCCTTCTTTTCTATCAGAATGATATTTTTCATCACAATCATGTTTTACAACTTCCTTGAAAAATTTAGCTATATCCATTTGTTCATTTCCCATATACTTGTAATATTTGCGAGCTTTTTCACACCAAAAACGATTAATATCTCTTGGTAACCAAGTATCTCTAACATATCGTCCACCTTCGACAAACCGGCCACCCATTTCTGATACATCATAATAACTATTATACATTTCATATGGATGAACTTCTTCTCCATCAAAAATCACATGATTTACAAACTTTTCACAATGATATTCTTTCCTGCATCTATGTTTCTCCAATGCCACTTCTTTAAAAAATTTATCTATATTCATTTCTTCATCGCCAGTATATTTGTAATAGCAACTCTTTCTTTTGCAATAAAAACGATTTTCATCTCTTGGAAGATATTGAACTGTGCCAAAGAACCAATCAGATGTTTGAAGTTCTCTATATTTTCCTCCCATTTCTAATATTTCACTCGTTTGATATTCGACATAATTGTGCTTCTGTTGAAATTCTAAACAAAAAAAATAAATTTAGCGATCCGAAAAAAAGATATATACAAACCTTCGTCAGCTATCCTTTTGAGTCTCTTTACTTCTTTGTCGACATCTTTATCCCCCCATCCATGATGATCACGCGGAAGGCAGCTATCAGAATGCTTATCATGAAGAACAATTTCGTTAAAAAACTCATAAACATTCATTTGTTCATCTTGATGAAGTTGATAAAATTGGCGTTCTCTTTGACAAAAAAACTTGTTCTTTGGCAAACAGATCCAATGCTTATGAGAATATGAATAATGAGCACGCCATTGATCATATGGATATAAAATTTTTAAATCTGTAAGATTATATATATATTTAAAAGCAAGAATAAATTTTTAAACTAACCGGCAACTTTACGATTAAGTTCAGCACGCTGCTCTTCTCTAATTTCATATTCTGTTTGCGCTTTTCGATCAGCGAATTTTTGCTTATTTTCTCGATAATATTTTTTTTGATATTCATCATAAGCTTCTCCTCTTTCAACTTTATTCTTTGCTGCAATTTTCTTCTTATTTCTTGCATAAGCTGCTTTATTTCTTTCAGCTTTTCGTTCTTTAAGAGCAACTTCCTGTAATTATACGTAAATTTTTTTATTGCTTTAAACTTAAAAAAACATACATCATAGAAATCTTCTTCTTTTTCTGGAACTGGCTTTCTTGGTCGAAGTTGCCTTGACATTGTTGAACAAATGGAAAATAAAAATTGATTATAAATTTTAAACAGGATTTGAAAAATAAATTAGCAGCAATTTGTTTAGTATCACAGATGAATCAATTAAAGAAAATTTATAAACCTTTTTTTGCGCACACATTTTTATCGTTTCAAGACCGCAGCTCGCGATGGCACAATTTTTTTTGAATTCAAATTCACATTGTTGTTAATCAAATATTTAATATAAAAACCCAAATATCCCCACAAAAAGAAGTCAAATAAATCCCCGTAATCCCAAAATCATCCCCCCATCCCCGACTATTTCAGAATTTAATATTTCATAAATTTTAAATTAAAAAACAAATATTAGAACCGGTCACATCTTTTATTGAAAAAAAAAATTTAAAAAATTTAATAATGCCATTTCCTGATTCAGCACAAAATTCTTCTTCTTTGAAGGAATGGAAGGGAACAAAAGGCCGAACATTTTTTGATGGCAACCCGCTTAGTTTTTTGTCAGAAGGTTTCGATGGCCGGATCATGAATCGCTCACCGGCAATCCTTCGGATTGCCGCTTTCGACGATTCACAGCTGTTCCTAGGCCTTCGGTTTCGGGTCCTATGGCTGTCACAAAATTTTTAAAATAAGGACCCGTCTAATATTACTGTTAAAGTAAATATCAGCACATTTTAAAAATCACACCACAAAGAATATTAGGACCCGTCGATTCATTTAGTCCCAAACGATTTCTCCAATATTGAAATAATTTTAGGACCCGTCAAACATACTTTTAACATAAAAGAACTAATAAAATATTTAAGGACCCGTAAAAATATTTTTTTCGAAATATTAATCATTTTTTATCAGTAAACTGATAATGATATCAAAATTTATTGTTGATTTTTGGAGTTCCTCAATGACTCCAAAAAATTAACGTTGAAATAAATTCAACTAAATAAATCCTACCTAATATTGCAAATCTCAAACCCCCTATTACCCTATAAGCGCGCACCCTAATGCAAGTCAAAGCCGAAGCTGATTTTACCAAACGGTTTTACCCATACTTCTGCCAGAATAAAAGTTTCCGCAGTGCGCGGTCGGGTTTTCGTGACTTTCATTTTCTCTGTTTCTCTGATGCACTTTTTACCACAGAATAAAACAAAAATGCACTTTTACTTTTCTTTTTTTGGCAACAATTTTACAGAGTAAAAATTACTAAAAGTAATGTTCACGTTTTGTGTAGTTTTTTATGGGCTATCCGAATATGTAAAATTTGTAATTATTTTCTTCTGTGACTCACCCCGAAAATCGCGAAAAACCCGTTTTTTGACTTTTAGAATCCTGTAACTTCTGAATCCACCATTGAATAATTTTTTTTAGAGTTTTCCTGAAATCTCCATAGTCGAATTAGCTTTAAACATAGTAAATGTGCAAAAATAAATTTTGTCATCAGAATCCACCCTCCCCCCTTTTTTCAGAATCCGAAAAATATAAATAATTCCATTTCCTGGTTCCCCACAAAATTCTACCCCGAAAGACAGTTAAAAGTCAAAAAATAATTTTCGGATTCTGAATCACCCCACCACCCCCTTTTCTGAATCCTAAAAAATAAAAATAGTTCCATTTCCTGATTCCCCACAAAATTCTACCCCGAAACATAGTTCAATCCCAAAAAACTTTTTTTCCGTCAGAATCCGCGATCCGAGTCACCCCCCACTTTTTAAAATTTAATTTTGATTAAATTAAATTAATTTAAAATTAATAAAATTTAAATTTGAAACGCTCAGCATTTTTCTCTGCTTTCGTCTCTCATTTTCTTCACTCTTTTTTATGCAAAAAAAAAGAAACCACTTGACCTATATTTTAAGAAGAGAGAATAAATTTTACCACTTTTCAAAAAAGGGGGGCAAAATTACTAACACGGAAAGTATAAAATTAATTGATAGAAAACAATGTAACTTTTCAAGGGCTACACGCTCAAATATTTTTTATATTTTTTACACCCCCCAGAAAAAAAGCCCGAAGGAAAAACGTGTTTTTCGGACTTTGGCCTTCTGAATCTCAGAATCCAGATGTTCGACAATTTTTTCTGATATTTTTCCCAGAATCCTCAGGCTCGAATCTATACACTCAAAAAATTTCAGAAAAAACGATCGCTTTAAAATAGAGTTATGCATTTAAGTTGGTTCGACAAAGTTTTATACAAGTATATAACTAGGGGACCCGCGGGATCTGTATATTACTATTAAAATAAATTACAGTAATTTATTACAAAATTAATACTTTTTAAACCATCCAAATCGCGTATAAACTCACTGAGTTATGAGCAAACGCGCGCGCATGACTTTTCTTCTTTGAAGAAATGGAAGGGAACAAAAGGCCAAACATTTTTTGATGGCATCCCGCTCAGTTTTTTGTCAGAAGGTTTCGATGGCCGGATCTTGAATCGCTCACCGGCAATCCTTCGGATTGCCGCTTTCGACGATTCACAGCTGGTCCTAGGCCTTCGGTTTGGGGTTCTATGGCTATCACAAAACTTTTTAAAATTAGGACCCGTCGTATAATACAATAATTGTAAATATCAGCATATTTTAAAAACCATTATCGCCCCACCCCCTCCCCCCAACCCTTTTAGAATTTAACATTTCTAAAACATTAAGATTAAAAATAAAAATATTTTAGGACCCGTCGCACCACCGCTTTTTTAAAAAAAGTAGACATACAATTCTCCCAATCCCAACCCCCCCCCCTTTCTGAATCCTTAAACATAAAAGTAATTCCATTTCCTGATTCCGCAGAAAAAACTACATTGAATCCATATTTTAATCAAAAAATTATTTTCAGAATCAGAATACCCCTCCACCCCCTTTTCTGAATCCTTAAAAATATTAATAATTCCCTTTTCTGATTCAGCACAAAATTTTACCCCGAAAGATAGCTTAAAGTCAAAAAACTATTTCTCCGTCAAAATCCCCGATCCGTGTCACCCCCCACTTTCCGTGTCACCCCCCACTTTCATAAAATAAATTATAAATTTAAAAAATCAAATAAATTTTTAAAAAATATTTTTTAAATTTTCATCAGTAAACTGATAATGATATCAAAATTTAATGTTGAAGTTAAAAGTCAACAGGACTTAAAAATTCAACGTTGAATTAAATTAAATGAATTTAATTTAATTCAACTAAAAAAATCCTACCTAATATTGCAATCTTAAATCCCTAATGTGCGCGCTGCAGCAACTCAAAGCCGAAGCTGATTTTACCATTCGGTTTTACCCATATATCTGCAAACACAAAAGAGCACGCAAGCAGTGGTTGGGTCGTTGCTCAAAATAAAGAGAAAATAGAGAAGCAAAGAAAAAAGTGCACTTTCCCCTTGTAAAAAATCAAAGTATATCTATTTCTGATATCACAACAAAATTTTACCTTTAAACATAGTTAAAAGTCAAAAATTAATTTTTTCATCAGATTCTACTTCCACCCTATTCAGAATCCGAAAAAATTAAAAATCCCCTCTATTTCCTGATTCTCCACAAAATTTTACCCTGAAACATAGTTAAAAGTCAAAAATTAATTTTTTTTAAAATCCCCCTCCACCCCATTTTCTGAATCCTTTAAAAATAAATATTTTAATTTCCTGATTCAGCAAAAAATTCTACCAAAGATAGTTAGAAATCCTGTACTTTTGTAAATTCATATAAAAGAGAGGTATAATATTTATGTAAATTCTAACAAAACAAAAACATGTAAAAAAGTATATACAAATAAGTTATTATTATTAATTTTCATTCATTTGGTTTTGATTCTTCAGTTGCAGCAGGTTCTTCAGCAGGATCAAAAATAAAGTGGCCTTCTTTTCTATCAGAATGATATTTTTCATCACAATCATGTTTTACAACTTCCTTGAAAAATTTAGCTATATCCATTTGTTCATTTCCCATATACTTGTAATATTTGCGAGCTTTTTCACACCAAAAACGATTAATATCTCTTGGTAACCAAGTATCTCTAACATATCGTCCACCTTCGACAAACCGGCCACCCATTTCTGATACATCATAATAACTATTATACATTTCATATGGATGAACTTCTTCTCCATCAAAAATCACATGATTTACAAACTTTTCACAATGATATTCTTTCCTGCATCTATGTTTCTCCAATGCCACTTCTTTAAAAAATTTATCTATATTCATTTCTTCATCGCCAGTATATTTGTAATAGCAACTCTTTCTTTTGCAATAAAAACGATTTTCATCTCTTGGAAGATATTGAACTGTGCCAAAGAACCAATCAGATGTTTGAAGTTCTCTATATTTTCCTCCCATTTCTAATATTTCACTCGTTTGATATTCGACATAATTGTGCTTCTGTTGAAATTCTAAACAAAAAAAATAAATTTAGCGATCCGAAAAAAAGATATATACAAACCTTCGTCAGCTATCCTTTTGAGTCTCTTTACTTCTTTGTCGACATCTTTATCCCCCCATCCATGATGATCACGCGGAAGGCAGCTATCAGAATGCTTATCATGAAGAACAATTTCGTTAAAAAACTCATAAACATTCATTTGTTCATCTTGATGAAGTTGATAAAATTGGCGTTCTCTTTGACAAAAAAACTTGTTCTTTGGCAAACAGATCCAATGCTTATGAGAATATGAATAATGAGCACGCCATTGATCATATGGATATAAAATTTTTAAATCTGTAAGATTATATATATATTTAAAAGCAAGAATAAATTTTTAAACTAACCGGCAACTTTACGATTAAGTTCAGCACGCTGCTCTTCTCTAATTTCATATTCTGTTTGCGCTTTTCGATCAGCGAATTTTTGCTTATTTTCTCGATAATATTTTTTTTGATATTCATCATAAGCTTCTCCTCTTTCAACTTTATTCTTTGCTGCAATTTTCTTCTTATTTCTTGCATAAGCTGCTTTATTTCTTTCAGCTTTTCGTTCTTTAAGAGCAACTTCCTGTAATTATACGTAAATTTTTTTATTGCTTTAAACTTAAAAAAACATACATCATAGAAATCTTCTTCTTTTTCTGGAACTGGCTTTCTTGGTCGAAGTTGCCTTGACATTGTTGAACAAATGGAAAATAAAAATTGATTATAAATTTTAAACAGGATTTGAAAAATAAATTAGCAGCAATTTGTTTAGTATCACAGATGAATCAATTAAAGAAAATTTATAAACCTTTTTTTGCGCACACATTTTTATCGTTTCAAGACCGCAGCTCGCGATGGCACAATTTTTTTTGAATTCAAATTCACATTGTTGTTAATCAAATATTTAATATAAAAACCCAAATATCCCCACAAAAAGAAGTCAAATAAATCCCCGTAATCCCAAAATCATCCCCCCATCCCCGACTATTTCAGAATTTAATATTTCATAAATTTTAAATTAAAAAACAAATATTAGAACCGGTCACATCTTTTATTGAAAAAAAAAATTTAAAAAATTTAATAATGCCATTTCCTGATTCAGCACAAAATTCTTCTTCTTTGAAGGAATGGAAGGGAACAAAAGGCCGAACATTTTTTGATGGCAACCCGCTTAGTTTTTTGTCAGAAGGTTTCGATGGCCGGATCATGAATCGCTCACCGGCAATCCTTCGGATTGCCGCTTTCGACGATTCACAGCTGTTCCTAGGCCTTCGGTTTCGGGTCCTATGGCTGTCACAAAATTTTTAAAATAAGGACCCGTCTAATATTACTGTTAAAGTAAATATCAGCACATTTTAAAAATCACACCACAAAGAATATTAGGACCCGTCGATTCATTTAGTCCCAAACGATTTCTCCAATATTGAAATAATTTTAGGACCCGTCAAACATACTTTTAACATAAAAGAACTAATAAAATATTTAAGGACCCGTAAAAATATTTTTTTCGAAATATTAATCATTTTTTATCAGTAAACTGATAATGATATCAAAATTTATTGTTGATTTTTGGAGTTCCTCAATGACTCCAAAAAATTAACGTTGAAATAAATTCAACTAAATAAATCCTACCTAATATTGCAAATCTCAAACCCCCTATTACCCTATAAGCGCGCACCCTAATGCAAGTCAAAGCCGAAGCTGATTTTACCAAACGGTTTTACCCATACTTCTGCCAGAATAAAAGTTTCCGCAGTGCGCGGTCGGGTTTTCGTGACTTTCATTTTCTCTGTTTCTCTGATGCACTTTTTACCACAGAATAAAACAAAAATGCACTTTTACTTTTCTTTTTTTGGCAACAATTTTACAGAGTAAAAATTACTAAAAGTAATGTTCACGTTTTGTGTAGTTTTTTATGGGCTATCCGAATATGTAAAATTTGTAATTATTTTCTTCTGTGACTCACCCCGAAAATCGCGAAAAACCCGTTTTTTGACTTTTAGAATCCTGTAACTTCTGAATCCACCATTGAATAATTTTTTTTAGAGTTTTCCTGAAATCTCCATAGTCGAATTAGCTTTAAACATAGTAAATGTGCAAAAATAAATTTTGTCATCAGAATCCACCCTCCCCCCTTTTTTCAGAATCCGAAAAATATAAATAATTCCATTTCCTGGTTCCCCACAAAATTCTACCCCGAAAGACAGTTAAAAGTCAAAAAATAATTTTCGGATTCTGAATCACCCCACCACCCCCTTTTCTGAATCCTAAAAAATAAAAATAGTTCCATTTCCTGATTCCCCACAAAATTCTACCCCGAAACATAGTTCAATCCCAAAAAACTTTTTTTCCGTCAGAATCCGCGATCCGAGTCACCCCCCACTTTTTAAAATTTAATTTTGATTAAATTAAATTAATTTAAAATTAATAAAATTTAAATTTGAAACGCTCAGCATTTTTCTCTGCTTTCGTCTCTCATTTTCTTCACTCTTTTTTATGCAAAAAAAAAGAAACCACTTGACCTATATTTTAAGAAGAGAGAATAAATTTTACCACTTTTCAAAAAAGGGGGGCAAAATTACTAACACGGAAAGTATAAAATTAATTGATAGAAAACAATGTAACTTTTCAAGGGCTACACGCTCAAATATTTTTTATATTTTTTACACCCCCCAGAAAAAAAGCCCGAAGGAAAAACGTGTTTTTCGGACTTTGGCCTTCTGAATCTCAGAATCCAGATGTTCGACAATTTTTTCTGATATTTTTCCCAGAATCCTCAGGCTCGAATCTATACACTCAAAAAATTTCAGAAAAAACGATCGCTTTAAAATAGAGTTATGCATTTAAGTTGGTTCGACAAAGTTTTATACAAGTATATAACTAGGGGACCCGTGGGATCTGTATATCACTATTAAAATAAATTACAGTAATTTATTACAATATTATTACTTTTTAAATCATCCAAATCGCGTAGAAACTCACTGAGTTATGAGCAAACGCGCGCGCATGACTTTTCTTCTTTGAAGGAATGGAAGGGAACAAAAGGCCAAACATTTTTTGATGGCAACCTGCTTAGTTTTTTGTCAAAAGGTTTCGATGGCCGGATCATGAATCGCTCACCGGCAATCCTTCGGATTGCCGCTTTCGACGATTCACAGCTGTTCCTAGGCCTTCGGTTTCGGGTCCTATGGCTGTCACAAAATTTTTAAAATAAGGACCCGTCTAATATTACTGTTAAAGTAAATATCAGCACATTTTAAAAATCACACCACAAAGAATATTAGGACCCGTCGATTCATTTAGTCCCAAACGATTTCTCCAATATTGAAATAATTTTAGGACCCGTCAAACATACTTTTAACATAAAAGAACTAATAAAATATTTAAGGACCCGTAAAAATATTTTTTTCGAAATATTAATCATTTTTTATCAGTAAACTGATAATGATATCAAAATTTATTGTTGATTTTTGGAGTTCCTCAATGACTCCAAAAAATCAACGTTGAAATAAATTCAACAAAAAAAATCCTACCTAATATTGCAAATCTCAAACCCCCTAATTACCCTATATGCGCGCACCCTAATGCAAGTCAAAGCCGAAGCTGATTTTTCAAAACGGTTTTACCCATACTTCTGCCAGAATAAAAGTTTCCGCAGTGCGCGGTCGGGTTTTCGTGACTTTCATTTTCTCTGTTTCTCTGATGCACTTTTTACCACAGAATAAAACAAAAATGCACTTTTACTTTTCATTTTTTGCAACAATTTTACAGAGTAAAAATTACTAAAAGTAATGTTTACGTTTTGTGTAGTTTTTTATGGGATATCCGAATATGTAAAATTTGTAATTATTTTCTTCTGTGACTCACCCCGAAAATCGCGAAAAACCCGTTTTTTGACTTTTAGAATCCTGTAACTTCTGAATCCACCATTGAATAATTTTTTTAGAGTTTTCCTGAAATCTCCATAGTCGAATTAGTCTTCCCCGAAAGTTTAAGAAAAAATGAATGGTTAGTTAACACGTTCTTAATTTTTGAAGGTAGATCACTTTTTTATACAACCACTCATTTTCGCAAAAACAAACTACGAAATACAATTTTTGCCTTAATTCATAGGAATTGTCGAATCATTAAAAACCAAAAATTTTGGACCCGTCAGATATCCCTAAAGATTTTTCAAAAATGAACCCCCCCCCCTTTTTTTAAAAATTCGAATTCCCATATCCGAAACGATTTTTTCAAAATTCGAAAAATTATGACATTAGGAACCGTCAATTTTAAAAACTGAAAAATTTTAGGACCCGTCGGATCCGTTTGGTTATAAATAAAATGAAATATAAAAAAATAAGGACCCGTTGGAAAATCATCAGAATCCACCGCCCCCCCCCCCCTTTCTGGATCCTGAAAAATCAAAGGAATTCGATTTCCTGATTCCCCACAAAATTCTACCGCGAAACATAATTTAAAGTCAAAAAACAGTTTTTCCATCAGAATCCCCACTCCACCCCCCTTTTGTGATTCTTAAAAATTAAAATAATTCCATTTCAGAAATCCTTGCAAAATTCTACCCCGAAACATAGTTTAAACTCAAAAAACATTTTTTCCGTCAGAATCCACCCCTCCCCCCTTTTCAGAATCCGTAAAGTTTAAAAATAATTCCATTTCCTGGCTCCCCACAAAATTCTACCCCGAAACATAGTTCAATCCCAAAAAACTTTTTTTCCGTCAGAATCCGCGATCCGAGTCACCCCCCACTTTTTAAAATTTAATTTTGATTAAATTAAATTAAATTAAAATTAATAAAATTTAAATTCGAAACGCTCAGCATTTTTCTCTGCTCTCGTCTCTCATTTTCTTCACTCTTTTTTATGCAAAAAAAGAAACCACTTGACCTATATTTTAAGAAGAGAGAATGAATTTTACCACTTTTCAAAAAAAGGCCACAAAATTACTAACACGGAAAGTATAAAATTAAATGAAAGAAAACAACGTAGTTTTTCACGGGCTACACGCTCGTATTTTTTTTATATTTTTTACACCCCCCAGAAAAAAAGCCCGAAGGAAAAACGTGTTTTTCGGACTTTGGCCTTCTGAATCTCAGAATCCAACCACAGAATCCTTACCTCGATAATTTTCCTGAATGCCCCATGCCCGAATCTATACGCTCAAAAAATTTCAGAAAAAACGATCGCTTTAAAATTGAGTTATGCATTTAAGTTGGTTCGACAAAGTTTTATACAAGTATATAACTAGGGGACCCGTCGGGATCTGTATATTACTATAAAATTAAATTACAGTAATTTATTACAGTATTAATACTTTTTAAACCATCCAAATCGCATAAAAAGTCACTGAGTTATGAGCAAACGCGCACGCATGACTATAAAAATCTCAAAAAGAAAGGGAACGAAAGGCCAAACATTTTTTGATGGTAACCCGCTTAGCTTTTTGTCAGAAGGTTTCGATGGCCGGATCACGAATCGCTTACCGGTAATCCTTCGGATTACCGCTTCGCGATTCACAGCTGTTCCTAGGCCTTCGGTTTCGGGATCTATGGCTGTCACAAAACTTTTTAAATTAGGACCCGTCTATCACAAAACTTTTTAAATAAGGACCCGTCTAATATTACTATTAGTGTAAATATCAGCATATTTTAATACTCACCAAAAAATAATATAAGGACCCGTCGAATCCATAACCTTCATTTACTCCCAAACGATTTCTCCAATATTGAAATAATTTTAGGACCCGTCAAACATCCTTCAAACTTAAAAAAATTAATAAAATATTTAAGGACCCGTTAAATAAATATGTTTTTACAAATTATTTATCATTTTTATTCAGTAAACTGATAAAGATATCAAAATTTATTGTTGATTTTTGGAGTTCCTCAAAGACTCCAAAAAATCAATGTTGAAATAAATTTCAACTAAAAAAATCCTACCTAATATTGCAAAACTCAAACCCCCTATTACCCTATAAGCGCGCACCCTAATGCAAGTCAAAGCCGAAGCTGATTTTATCAAACGGTTTTACCCATATTTAACAAAAGGCCAAACATTTTTTGATGGCAACCCGCTTAGTTTTTTGTCAGAAGGTTTCGATGGCCGGATCACGAATCGCTTACCGGTAATCCTTCGGATTACCGCTTTGCGATTCACAGCTGTTCCTAGGCCTTCGGTTTCGGGATCTATGGCTGTCACAAAACTTTTTAAATAAGGACCCGTCTAATATTACTATTAATGTAAATATCAGCATATTTTAAAAGTCTATCAAACGGTTTTACCCATATTTATGCAGGAATAAAAGTTTCCGCAGTGCGCGGTCGGGTTTTCGTGACTTTTATTTTCTCTGTTTCTCTGATGCACTTTTTACCACAGAATAAAACAAAAATGCACTTTTACTTTTCTTTTTTTTTGCAACAATTTTACAGAGTAAAAATTACTAAAAGTAATGTTCACGTTTTGTGTAGTTTTTTATGGGCTATCCGAATATGTAAAATTTGTGATTAAATTCTTCTATGACTCACCCCGAAAATCCCGAAAAACCCGTTTTTTGACTTTCAGAATCCTGTAACTTCTGAATCCACCATTGAATATTTTTTTTCATAGTTTTTCTGAATTCCCCATGGTCGAATTAGTTTCCCCCAGAAGTTTAAGAAAAAATGAATGGTTAGTTAAGACGTTCTTAATTTTTGAAGGTAGATCGCTTTTTTATACAACCACGCATTTTTCGCAAAAACAAACTACAAAATACATTTTTTGCCTTTTTTCATAGAAATTGTCGAATCATTAAAAACAAAAAATTTTGGACCCGTCAGATATTTTATATCCCTCAAGATTTTTCAAAAATAAACCCCCCCTTTTTTTAAAAATTCGAATTCCCATATCCGAAACGATTTTTCCAAAATCCGAAAAATTATGACATTAGGACCCGTCAATTTTAAAAACTGAAAAATTTTAGGACCCGTCGGATCCAAGGACCCGTCGGAAAATCATCAGAATCGACCGCCCCCCCCCCTTTCTGAATACTGAAAAATAAAAGGAATTCCATTTCCTGATTCTTTACAAAATTCTACCCCGAAACACAGTTTAAAGTCGAAAAACATTTTTCCATCAGAATCCCCACTCCACCCCCCTTTTCAGAACCCAAAAAATTAAAATAATTTCATTTTAGAAATCCTTGCAAAATTCTACCCCGAAACATAGTTTAAACTCAAAAAACATTTTTTCCGTCAGAATCCACCCCTCCCCCCTTTTTTCAGAATCCGAAAAATATAAATAATTCCATTTCCTGGTTCCCCACAAAATTCTACCCCGAAAGACAGTTAAAAGTCAAAAAATAATTTTCGGATTCTGAATCACCCCACCACCCCCTTTTCTGAATCTTAAAAAATAAAAATAGTTCCATTTCCTGATTCCCCACAAAATTCTACCCCGAAACATAGTTTAAACCGAAAAAACTTTTTTTCCGTCAAAATTCCCGATCCGAGTCACCCCCCACTTTTAAAAACTTAAATTTAAAAAAATTTAATTAAATTTAATTAATTTAAATTTAATTTAAAACGCCACAATTTTGCCTGCATTTTTCTCTGCGCATGTCTCTCATTTTCTCTACTCTTTTTTATGCAAAAAAAAGAAACCACTTGAAAACCACTTGAAGAAGAGAGAACAAATTTTACCACTTTTCAAAAAAAGGCTACAAAATTACTAACACGGAAAGTATAAAATTAATTGAAAGAAAACAACGTAGTTTTTCACGGGCTACACGCTCGTATTTTTTTTATATTTTTTACACCCCCCAGAAAAAAAGCCCGAAGGAAAAACGTGTTTTTCGGACTTTGGCCTTCTGAATCTCAGAATCCTACCACAGAATCCTTTCCTCGATAGTTTTCCTGAATGCCCCATGCCCGAATCTATACGCTCAAAAAATTTCAGAAAAAACGATCGTCTTAAAACTGAGTTATGCATTTAAGTTGGTTCGACAAAGTTTTATACAAGTATATAACTAGGGGACCCGTCGGATCTGTGTTACAGTAATTTATTTAAATATTACTACTCTTCATTATGTTACTACTTTTTAAACCAACCAAATCGCGCAGAAACTCACTGAGTTATGAGCAAACGCGCGCGCATGACCATTCACTTGCTTAAAATGGAAGGGAACAAAAGGCCGAACATTTTTTAATGGCAACCCGCTTAGTTTTTTGTCAGAAGGTTTCGATGGCCGGATCATGAATAGGGATCGGATCCCGTCCCGTTTTCGGTAAAACCCGGGAAACGGGAATTCCCGTTTTTTGAAAATGGACACGGGACGGGAATTACGGGAATCCCGCGGGAATCCCGTGATTCCCGTCGGAAACTTGTAACATGTAATATCCAAAAATTTTAAGTAATTTTTGAGCACAATCTGCAGATAATCTATTTTTTTGTTTGTTTCCATATATTAAAGTATCATCAGAAGAAAAGCTTTCAGATTAATCAGAGCTTGAAGTTGTTAAAAAACAATATTTTGCAACTTAAGCTATATATGGCATTCCCGTTTTATGAAAATGACGCGGGAACGGGAATACGGGATTCCCGTTTTTTGAAAATCGGCACGGGACGGGAAACACGGGAATCCCGTTCCCGTTCCCGCCGGGATTCCCGGCGGGAACGGGACGGGATCCGATCACTAATCATGAATCGCTCACCGGCAATCCTTCGGATTGCCGCTTTCGACGATTCACAGCTGTTCCTAGGCCTTCGGTTTCGGGATCTATGGCTGTCACAAAATTTTTTAAATAAGGACCCGTCGCATATTACTATTAATGTAAATATCAGCATATTTTAAAAGTCACACAAAACAGAATATTAGGACCCGTCAAATCCATAGCTTATATTTAATCCCAAACGATTTCTCCAATCTTAAAAGAATTTTAGGACCCGTCAAATATTCATATATTTTTTTGAAAGTTTTGAAAAAATATTGAAGGACCCGTAATAATATTTTTTTTCGAAATATTTATCATTTTTTATCAGTAAACTGATAATGATATCAAAATTTATTGTTGATTATTGGAGTTCCTCAATGACTCCAAAAAATCAACGTTGAAATAAATTCAACCAAAAAAATCCTACCTAATATTGCAAATCTCAAACCCCCTATAAGCGCGCACCCTAATGCAAGTCAAAGCCGAAGCTGATTTTTCAAAACGGTTTTACCCATACTTCTGCCAGAATAAAAGTTTCGGCAGTGCGCGGTCGGGTTTTTCCGGTTTTCATTTTCTCTGTTTCTCTAATGCACTTTTTACCACAGAATAAATCAAAAATGTTCTTTTACTTTTCTTTTTTTTGCGACAATTTTACAAAGTAAAAATTACTAAAAGTAATGTTCACGTTTTGTGTAGTTTTTTATGGGCTATCCGAATATGTAAAATTTGTAATTATTTTCTCCTGTGACTCACCCCAAAAATCGCGAAAAACCCGTTTTTTGACTTTCAGAATCCTGTAACTTCTGAATCCACCATTGAATAATTTTTTTCATAGTTTTTCTGAATTCCCCATGGTCGAATTAGTCTCCCCCAGAAGTTTAAGAAAAAATGAATGGTTAGTTAAGACGTTCTTAGTTTTTGAAGGTAGATCACTTTTTTATACAATCACGCACTTTTCGCAAAAGCAAATTACAAAATACATTTTTTGCCTTTTTTCATAGGAATTGTCGAATCATCAAAAACAAAAAATTTAGGACCCGTCAAATGTTTTGTTCCCTAAATATTTTTCAAAAATAACCCCCCCCCCCTTTTTTTTAGAAACAAAAATTTTTTTTTTAAATTTAAAAAAATTCAACTTCCCATATCCGAAACGATTTTTCCATTATTCCAAAATTCAAAATCCATGATTCATACACCCACCCCTCCCCCCCCCCTTTTTTTTCAGAACTTTTAATTCGACTAAAAGTGTTTTTTGAACCGTCCGAAAATGCACTTTTTATCAGTAACGCGTTTAAACAATAATACGAAATGAACCCCCCCCCCTTTTTTTTAAAGTTCGAATTCCCATATCCGAAACGATTTTTCCAAAATCCGAAAAATTATGACATTAGGACCCGTCAATTTCAAAACTGAAAAATTTTAGGACCCGTCGGATCCGTTTGGTTAAAAATAAAATGAAATATAAAAAAATAAAGACCCGTCGGAAAATCATAAGAATCGACCGCCCCCCCCCTTTCTGAATACTGAAAAATAAAAGGAATTCCATTTCCTGATTCCCCACAAAATTCTACCCCGAAACATAGTTTAAAGTCGAAAAACATTTTTTCCATCAGAATCCCCACTCCACCCCCCTTTTCAGAACCCAAAAAATTAAAGCAATTTCATTTAAGAAATCCTTGCAAAATTCTACCCCGAAACATAGTTTAAACTCAAAAAACATTTTTTCCGTCAGAATCCACCCCTCCCCCCTTTTCAGAATCCCAAAAAATTAAATTAATTCCATTTTCTGATTCCCCACATAATTCTACCCCGAAACATAGTTTAAAGTCAAAAAATAATTTTCAGAATCAGAATCCACCCCAGCACCCCCTTTTCTGAATCCTTAAAAATAAAATGAGTTCCATTTCCTGATTCCCCACAAAATTCTACCCCGAAACATAGTTCAAACCCAAAAAACTTTTTTTCCGTCAAAATCGCCGATCCGAGTCACCCCCCACTTTTTAAAATTTAATTTTGATTTAATTTAATTAATTTAAATTTAATTTTATTTAATTTTAAAGCGCTCAGCATTTTTCTCTGCTTTCGTCTCTCATTTTCTCCACTCTTTTTTATGCAAAAAAAAGAAACCACTTGACCTATATTTTAAGAAGAGAAACAGAATCTTAACAATTTTCAAAAAAGGGGGGCGCAATTACTAACACGGAAAGTATAAAATTAATTGAAAGTAAACAACGTAATTTTTCAAGGGCTATCCAACTATATATTTTTTATATTTTTAAGACCCCCCAGAAAAAAAGCCCGAAGGAAAAACGTGTTTTTTGGACTTTGGCCTTCTGAATCTCAGAATCCAACCACGGAATATTTTTTTTTAGAGTTTTCCTGGAAACTACATGCTCGAATCTATACACCCACAAAATTTCAGAAAAATCCAACCGCTACAAAAAGTGTAGGAGTTTTTTGAAAACGGATCAAATATTTATACAAGGCGTTAACTAGGGACCCGTCGGGATCTGTATATTACTATTAAAATAAATTACAGTAATTTATTACAATAATAATACTTTTTAAACCATCCAAATCGCGTAAAAACTCACTGAGTTATGAACAAACGCGCGCGCATGACTTTTCTTCTTTGAAAAAATGGAAGGGAACAAAAGGCCAAACATTTTTTGATGGCAACCCGCTTAGTTTTTTGTCAGAAGGTTTTGATGGCCGGATCATGAATCGCTCACCGGCAATCCTGCGGATTGCCGCTTTCGACGATTCACAGCTGTTCCTAGGCCTTCGGTTTCGGGATCTGTGGCGGTCACAAAACTATTTAAATAAGGACCCGTCTAATATTACTATTAATGTAAATATCAGCACATTTTAAAAATCACACCACAAAGAATATTAGGACCCGTCGATTCATTTAGTCCCAAACGATTTCTCCAATATTGAAATAATTTTAGGACCCGTCAAGCATACTTTTAACATAAAAGAACTAATAAAATATTTAAGGACCCGTAAAAATATTTTTTTCGAAATATTAATCATTTTTTATCAGTAAACTGATAATGATATCAAAATTTATTGTTGATTTTTGGAGTTCCTCAATGACTCCAAAAAATCAACGTTGAAATAAATTCAACAAAAAAAATCCTACCTAATATTGCAAAACTCAAACCCCCTAAAAGCGCGCACCCTAATGCAAGTCGAAGCCGAAGCTGATTTTACCAAACGGTTTTACCCATACTTCTGCCAGAATAAAAGTTTCCGCAGTGCGCGGTCGGGTTTTCGTGACTTTCATTTTCTCTGTTTCTCTGATGCACTTTTTACCACAGAATAAAACAAAAATGCACTTTTACTTTTCATTTTTTGCGACAATTTTACAGAGTAAAAATTACTAAAAGTAATGTTCACGTTTTGTGTAGTTTTTTATGGGCTATCCGAATATGTAAAATTTGTAATTATTTTCTTCTATGACTCACCCCGAAAATCGCGAAAAACCCGTTTTTTGACTTTTAGAATCCTGTAACTTCTGAATCCACCATTGAATAATTTTTTTTAGAGTTTTCCTGAAATCTCCATAGTCGAATTAGTCTTCCCCGAAATTTTAAGAAAAAATGAATGGTTAGTTAAGACGTTCTTAATTTTTGAAGGTAGATCACTTTTTTATACAACAAAAAAAAATTCGAATACCCATATCCCAAACGATTTTTCCAAAATCCGAAAAATTATGACATTAGGACCCTTCAATTTTAAAAACTGAAAAATTTTAGGACCCGTCGGATCCGTATGGTTATAAATAAAATGAAATATAAAAAAATAAGGACCCGTCGGAAAATCATCAGAATCTGCCGCCCCCCCCCCTTTCTGAATCCTGAAAAATAAAAGGATTCCATTTCCTGATTCCCCACAAAATTCTACCCCGAAACATAATTTAAACTCAAAAAACATTTTTCCAACAGAATTCCCACTCCACCCCCCCCCCCTTTTCAGAACCCAAAAAATTAAAATAATTTCATTTTAGAAATCCTTGCAAAATTCTACCCCGAAACATAGTTTAAACTCAAAAAACATTTTTTCTGTCAGAATCCACCCCTCCCCCCTTTTCAGAATCCGTAAAGTTTAAAAATAATTCCATTTCCTGGTTCCCCACAAAATTCTACCCCGAAACATAGTTCAAACCCAAAAAACTTTTTTTCCGTCAGAATCCGCGATCCGAGTCACCCCCCACTTTTTAAAATTTAATTTTGATTAAATTAAATTAATTTAAAATTAATAAAATTTAAATTCGAAACGCTCAGCATTTTTCTCTGCTCTCGTCTCTCATTTTCTTCACTCATTTTTATGCAAAAAAAAGAAACCACTTGACCTATATTTTAAGAAGAGAGAATGAATTTTACCACTTTTCAAAAAAAGGCCACAAAATTACTAACACGGAAAGTATAAAATTAAATGAAAGAAAACAACGTAGTTTTTCACGGGCTAAACGCTCGTATTTTTTTTATATTTTTTACACCCCCCAGAAAAAATCCCCGAAGGAAAAACGTGTTTTTCGGACTTTGGCCTTCTGAATCTCAGAATCCTACCACAGAATCCTTACCTCGATAGTTTTCCTGAATGCCCCATGCCCGAATCAATACGCTCAAAAAATTTCAGAAAAAACGATCGTCTTAAAACTGAGTTATGCATTTAAGTTGGTTCGACAAAGTTTTATACAAGTATATAACTAGGGGACCCGTCGGATCAGTGTATTACTATTAAAATAAATTACAGTAATTTATTACAATATTAATACTTTTTAAACCATCCAAATCGCGTAGAAACTCACTGAGTTATGAGCAAACGCGAGCGCATGACTATAAAAATCTCAAAAAGAAAGGGAACAAAAGGCCAAACATTTTTTGATGGCAACCCGCTTAGTTTTTTGTCAGAAGGTTTCGATGGCCGGATCTTGAATCGCTCACCGGCAATCCTTCGGATTGCCGCTTTCGACGATTCACAGCTGTTCCTAGGCCTTCGGTTTCGGGTTCTATGGCAGTCACAAAGAAATTAAAATTAGGACCCGTCGCATAATACTATAATTGTAAATATCAGAATATTATAAATATCACAGAACAGAATATTAGGGCCATTACCTTCATTTAATCCAAAACGATTTTTCCGATCTTATAAAAATTTTAGGACCCGTCAAATATACTTTAACTTTTTAAAATTTTTATAAAATATTTAAGGACCCGTTAAATAAATATGTTTTTTTTAAAACAATTATCATTTTTAATCAGTAAACTGATAATGATATCAAAATTTATTGTTGATTTTTGGAGTTCCTCAATGACTCCAAAAAATCAACGTTGAAATAAATTCAACCAAAAAAATCCTACCTAATATTGCAAATCTCAAACCCCCTATAAGCGCGCACCCTAATGCAAGTCAAAACCGAAGCTGATTTTTCAAAACGGTTTTACCCATATTTATGCAAGAATAAAAGTTTCCGCAGTGCGCGGTCGGGTTTTCATGACTTTTATTTTCTCTGTTTCTCTAATGCACTTTTTACCACAGAATAAAACAAAAATCTTCTTTTACTTTTCTTTTTTTTGCGACAATTTTACAGAGTAAAAATTACTAAAAGTAATGTTCACGTTTTGTGTAGTTTTTTATGGGCTATCCGAATATGTAAGATTTGTAATTATTTTCTTCTATCACTCACCCCGAATATCGCGAAAAACCCGTTTTTTGACTTTTAGAATCCTGTAACTTCTGAATCCACCATTGAATAATTTTTTTTAGAGTTTTCCTGAATTCTCCATAGTCGAATTAGTCTTCCCCGAAAGTTTCAGGAAAATCCAACCGTGGGAAGTATTTTTTCTACCAACTTTTTTGTTCGCCAAAAGTTTATACAATAGTGCATTTTTGCAGAAGCTAACTACAAACTACATTTTTTGCCATTTTTCGATTTCAAAAAATTTAAGATTACATTTAAAGAATTTTAGGACCCGTCGAAATCCAATAAATATCAGAAATAAATCCCCGTAATCCGAAAATTATCGCACCCCCCCCCCTTTTCCACCTGACCCTTTTATAAATAATTATTTCTGAAATTTTAACATGAAATGAAAAATATTTTAGGACCCGTCGCATCCTTCAGTAATTTAAAAAAGTTGACAAAAAATTCCGCCGCCCATCCCACCCCCCCCCCCCTTTTTTTTTAAAATTAAACTGGACTACCGATATCCCAAACGATTTTTTCGAAAATAATTCCAATGTTTTATGACCCGTCGAAAAATCCCAAACGATTTCTCCATTATCCAAAATTTAGACTTTAGGACCCGTCCACCCCCACCCCCCCCCCCTTTTTTTAGAATCACATAAAAATAATTCTATTTCCTGATTCCCCACAAAATTTAACCGCGAAACATAGTTTAAAATCAAAAAATAATTTTCAGAATCAGAATCCGTTCCCCCCCCCTTTCTGAATCCCAAAAGATTTAATTAGTTCCATTTTCTGATTCCCCGCAAAAATCTACCCGGAAACATAGTTTAAATTCAAAAAATAATTTTTCCGTCAAAATCCATGATCCGGGCCACCCCCTTTCAGAATCCTAAAAATAAAAATAATCATATTTCCTGGTCCCCCACAAAATTCTACCCCGAAACATGGTTTAAAGTCAAAAAATAATTTTCGGAATCAGAATCCACCTCACCACCCCCTTTTCAGAATCCCAAAAAATTTTATATGTTCCATTTCCTGATTCCCCACAAAATTCTACCCCGAAACATAGTTTAAAGTCAAAAAATAATTTTTGAAGGTAGATCACTTTTTTATACAATCACGCATTTTTCGCAAAAACAAACTACAAAATACATTTTTTGCTTTTTTCCATAAGAATTGTCGAATCATCAAAAACAAAAAATTTTGGACCCGTCAGATATTTTATATCCCTCAAGATTTTTCAAAAATAAACCCCCCCCCCTTTTTTTAAAAATTCGAATTCCCGTATCCGAAACGATTTTTTCAAAATCCCAAAAAATTATGACATTAGGAACCGTCAATTTAAAAACTGAAAAATTTTAGGACCCGTTGGATCCGTTTGGTTATAAATAAAATGAAATGTAAAAAAAAAAGGACCCGTCGGAAAATCATAAGAATCGACCGCCCCCCCCCCCTTTCTGAATACTGAAAAATAAAAGGAATTCCATTTCCTGATTCCCCACAAAATTCTACCCCGAAACATAGTTTAAAGTCGAAAAACATTTTTTCCATCAGAATCCCCACTCCAACCCCCTTTTCAGAACCCAAAAAATTAAAATAATTCCATTTCCCGATTCCCCACAAAATTCTACCCGGAAACATAGTTGAAACTCAATAAACATTTTTTCCGTCAGAATCCACCCCTCCCCCCTTTTCAGAATCCCAAAAAAATAAATTAATTCCATTTTCTGATTCCCCACAAAATTCTGCCCCGAAAGATAGCTAAAAGTCAAAAAATAATTTTCGGAATCTGAATCACCCGACCACCCCCTTTTCAGAATCCTTAAAAATAAAAATAGTTCCATTTCCTGATTCGCCACAAAATTCTACCCCGAAACATAGTTCAAACCCAAAAAACTTTTTTTCCGTCAAAATCCCCGATCCGAGTCACCCCCACTTTTTAAAATTTAATTTTGATTAAATTAAATTAATTTAAATTAAATTAAATTTAAATTTAAAACGCTCAGCATTTTTCTCTGCTCTCGTCTCTCATTTTCTCCACTCTTTTTTATGCAAAAAAAAGAATCCACTTGAAAACCACTTGAAGAAGAGAGAATAAATTTTACCACTTTTCAAAAAAAGGCCACAAAATTACTAACACGGAAAGTGTAAAATTAATTGAAAGAAAACAACGTAGTTTTTCACGGGCTACACGCTCATATTTTTTTTATATTTTTTAGACCCCCCAGAAAAAAAGCCCGAAGGAAAAACGTGTTTTTCGGACTTTGGCCTTCTGAATCTCAGAATCCAACCGTCAAAAAATTTTTTCCGTATTTTTCCTGAATGCCCCATGCCAGAATCTCTACACTCAAAAAATTTCAGAAAAATCCAACCGCTACAAATTGAGTTATGCATTTTTGTTTACAGACGAAAGTTTTATACAAGTAGTTAACTAGGGACCCGTCGGATCTGTATATTACTATAAATTACAATATTACTACTTTTTAAATCATCAAAAACGGTGTAAAACTCTCTAAGTTATGAGCAAACGCGCGCGCATGAGCTCTCTTCTTTGAAGAAAAGAAAGGGAACAAAAGACCAAACATTTTTTGATGGCAACCCGCTTAGTTTTTTTGTTAGAAGGTTTCTGTGGCCGGATCATGAATCGCTCACCGGTAATCCTTCGGATTACCGCTTCGCGATTCACAGCTGTTCCTAGGCCTTCGGCTTGGGGTACTGTAGCTATTAATCAGGTTTTTTGTAAAAGAAAAAAAATAATGAAATATTTTGAAAATAAGATTTTTATATATGTTAATTTACAAAAAAAGAATAAAATAAATGTACAACATTCAAGAAAAAAAACAATAATATAAAAAATCAATTCATAATTTGAAAAAATAACAAAAGATATATATTTTATTGAGCTCGATTGTCCTTGACAATCACTCCAACAGATGAATCAAGTCCGGCTTCTTTGAAAGATTGAATTCCTCCAGTTCGTTCTGCAACAGTTCCATATTCTTTATACCAATCTGGAGCACATGGCAATTCTTTCCGAGGATAACTTGATAATAACGAAAAATCTTCAGGACATTTTTGATGAGCAAAAACAATATTGAAAAGAACCTAAAAATATTACAGATTTAAATTTATATAAGAAAAATAAAGTAAAAACTAAACTTACTTCTAAAGAATCGGTTGAACAAAATCGACGAATTAAATTTGATCCACATGGAAATTTGATGGATACTCGAATAGCATCTTCAACAGGTTCGGGAAGTTTTCCGACTTGATATTGTAAAATTTGTCGGATTCCAGCAAGTTTTTGATTTTTTGCTTCAGTTTCTTTCAAATCTTTATCTTCTTCTTTGTTGCTTCCCAATGGTTCTTTTTCACATTCTTCTTCTTTTTCAACTGTATTTTGAGTGGGAAAAGCTTCTCTCAGATTTTTTGCCAACTTTTCGAACTCTTTTAAATCGGTGGTTTCCCAGTGACCATTTGTTGGTTTAAAAACCTTTTTTAAATCTGCATCGGAGGTACGATAAACTATTCCTGATGTAATATTTGATTTCTGTTGATGTTGTTGTGGTTGGGGTTGTTGTTGTTTCTTCCATTTTGGATTGACATAAGGTTTTGGCTTTTGTTGTTGATCTTTTTGACGATTTTGATAGGGTCGGCGAATATCTCGATCATATTCTCTTCGAACATCTCTGTCATAAGATCGAGAATTTTGGCCAAATGATGAGCTCAAAGAACTCTTTCGATAATCTCGGCTGCTACTTGAAAAATGGGAAGACATAATTTGTTGATAAATTTTGGATAAAAATGATAAAAATTTTAGTTTAAATTTTGCTTTTATAGATTTGAAAAATTCTTAAAATGACACTTTTTATTATTAAAAAATTAATAACACCTGTTCTTATTTAGCTATGCTTTGTTATTCAAGCAATTGTATAGCCAAAAAATTAAATTTGACTTTTTGTGAAACAATTTCTTTTGTTCAAATTTAAAAAAAAGCGTTTATCCTTAGGTTATTTCAAAATAATTTTAAGAAGTTCTAAATAACTTTGTAATAATTGATACATAAACATGGTTATCAAAAATTGATTTCAAAAGTTATTTAAAAAATTTTTGGGTTACTGTAGTTTTTACAAAATTGAAATAAAAAAATTTTGAAAATTTCAAACAATATTTTTACAGTATTTATTGCCTCAAAATTAAATTGCGGTTTTTGTGAAACAATTTAATTTTTTCAAATGTTTGGTTACTGTAATTAAATAATTTTACCGGAGATTAGCCTACTTTTTTTAAAAAGCGTTTCTCCTTCTCCACCACTTGACGGTTTCCGGTATTCAGAGAAGTTAAATTTTTTTAAACTTTTTATTTTACTTCAAAATAGTTTTAAAAAAATTCCAAATAATTTTATAATAATTTAAGCAAAAATATTAAAAACTTGATTTTTTTTCCAAAAGTTGAAAATTTTCGGGTTACTGTAGCTGTCAAAAAAATTTTGAAAATTATATAATATTTTACTGTGTTGAAATGAATAAATTTAAAAAATTTAATCCAAAAGTTGTTTCCAAACAATATTTTTTACAGTATTTGTATTTAAAACAGCAGTAACAATTTTAATAGATTTTTTTGTTCTTACTCGGGACAATGCAGTATAAAGTTGTCCATGTGAAAAGCATTCACCTTGACGCAAATAAATGCCAACACGTTGCAAAGTTTGACCTTGGCTTTTGTTAATGCTCATTGCAAATGAAAGTTTTACAGGAAATTGAGTACGTGCAAAATGAGGTCCTGGTTCTGATGGTGTTCCACCATATTCAAATTTGCATCGAGGCAAATAAATTTCATCTTCGGTGTTTGATCTTGAACCTGATAAAACTTTACATTTAATAAATTCATCAAAAATTTCAGTGACTTGCAATCTTGTGCCATTGCAAAGTCCTGTATTTACAGAAATATTTTTAATTAGCATAACAATTGCACCATTTTTTAAATTTAATTCATGTGGTGGCATTCCTGCAGTTTCAATTTTTTCCATTGCTTCAATGCTATATTCATTTATATTATCTTCCAATTTATTAATTGGTTTATCTCCTAATGGAGTATTTCGTGCATAAAAAGTTTTCTGTTGTCTGCCATATAAGCTATCCAAAACTTTTTGATTAATTTTTTGAACTACACTATTTGTTGGACATAAAATTGCACTTCCAGATAATTCATTTGCATATTTTTCTGGTTGTGCAAGCCATTGTGGCTCATAACAAAAATTCATTAAATCCAAAGCATTCATTGCAATATTTTCTTCATCAATTTTAATGAAATTTGTTCCTTTAATATGGTTACTGTAGTTTTCAGTATCACCATTTCCAATATGTTTTAATTCTTCAATAAAATCAATTTCATCTGAATTTACTCGCATATTTTGCTTCAATTCAATTTGAGAGCAATGTACATATTCATCCCATTTTTTGATGGATGCATCAATAACTTGTTCTGGAGATCCTTTTGGAACAACTGGAGTTAATTGTTTCCAATCTCCTCCAATTAAAACAACAGATCCTCCAAAAAGATTTTTGCTATCTTTCATATCTTGCATTGTTTGATTTATATATTCAATAATATTTTTATGAAGCATACTGCATTCATCAATAATAATTAAATCATTATTTTGCAGTTCAATTCCTCTTTTTGTTTCACCTTTAATTCGAACTGGAGTTTCAGTATCCAAACTTTTTGGAATACAAAATGCACTGTGAGCTGTTTGCCCTCCAGTTAACAAAGTTGCAGCAATTCCTGTGGAAGCACAAACTACAGGATTAACTCCATGAGCTTTGCAATAAGTTATTAAAGTGTTATAGAAAAAAGTTTTTCCAACTCCACCACTTCCAATCAAAGAATAAAATCCTCCTTTTTTATTTAAAATTGCATTCCAAATTTCATCAAATGCTAATTTTTGTTCGGGATTTAATTGCCCTCTTTTATATTCAGCATATTCTTTTTGTGAAACTGCTTTATTATTAATCTGATATCCTCCATCAGTTTCATTATAATCATTATCAAATTCATCTGATTCACATTTATCTTCAAAATCTTTTGTAACTTTAAATCCAAGAGTTCGGCAATCTGTTCCCATTGTTCGAAAAACAAATTCCAAATACCGTAACCCTTTTTGATATCTTTTTTCAAAAGTTTTTTCTCGATCTTGCCCTGGCAAATCAAAAATGTCATCCAAAAATTTCTTTAAAAATGCATCTGGATTTCCTGGATTATTAAAAGCAATAACCATAGCAAAGAAAAATCTTTTTTGCTTTATACTTCTCATTTCTGTAAATGCTTCTTGAATTGCTTTCATGTGAAGCTCATCGCTTTCCCAAAGTCCAAGTTTTTGTGCTGTTTGCAAAAAAGTTGGAAAAATTTCACCTTTAACAGTTCTTAAATCTTCAAAACTTTGTGGACCTTTTACTTTCATTAAAAGCATTCGAAGTGCAAAAAGTTCTGAATTTTTTGGTGAAACATGTCGAATTCGAACAAAAAACTTTGAAGGATTAATCTTTCTTTTAATCCATGCACCATTTTTATATCTGTAATGCTGTGGAATATCTCGATAAGTATATTTCCGTGCAGATTTATCTTTTGCACATAAAGCAAAAAAAGCTAAAAGATGACTTTTATCATCTTTGTCAGCAGCTTCTGCTTCATATCCAGGTTCAAAAACTTTTGTGTTATCTCCTTCCAAATGAACTTGAAGGCATTCAACAATATGTGATTGTTTTATAACCCAAATATTTCCAGATTTCATCCATCCTTCACATCCAGTCATGATTCTGCCAATTAAATGCCTTTCACCTTCATCAAAGTCAATAACTTCTTCCCCATCTTTATTTAACTTTGTTTTGTGAATTTTTGCACAAACAACATCACCCATTTTTGTAACATATTTGCATGTATATTTTGGACTTCCTGTTTGTCCGATTGTGCATTCAACATTGATATGACAATCATATTTTAGTAATAAATATTTATTATGAGGTACAACAACGCTGTCATCGACAACTAAATCTGTTTTTCCTTTTATTGTTTTTCTTGCTGTAAAACCAAAAAGATGTTTAGTTTCTTCTGTGACTATAACATCTTTTGGTGGAGGCTCAAGTCTTTTATATTCGACATGAGATAATTCCTCATCAAAATCTTTTCTAAGTTCATCAAAAAATGTAAGTTCTTCTTCCCAATCATCTTCAACTATTGCTTCAGAAGTTTCAGATTTAACTTTAACTGTTTCTTGTGCATTTTCATTTTCTGTTTTTTCTTTTAATTCGTTAAAAATTGAGTCATCTTCCCAATCCATTTTACTTTGGGAAGCATTTACTTTAACATTTTCATCTGAATTTTTAGCATCAGTTTTAATTTCAGAAGAATTTTTATCAGCAGCACTTTCTGGCTTTAAACGTTGATAATCTGGGGGCTTATGTGCATGAATAATTGTTGAACATGAAAAATTTTTTTTGTAACCTTTTGTGCATCTACCATTTACTTGGCAAGCAGAATTTGTATTACAAATATGCAACATATGCTTTAAAACCATTTCATGATATAATTTTTGTTGTTTAGATTCCTTGGAATCATCATCTTCTGCTGGTAATTCTGGAATCCGAGCAGAAATATAATCATCAACTTCCTTTACAGTAACTTCATCTTCCATGATTAAAAGTACATGTAAATGTGGCATTCCACGTTTTTGGAATTCCATGACAACATGGTAAGCCTGAACTTTGCCAAAAATATTTTTTTTAAACAAATCATCCAAAAATTCTTGTGCTTTTGTTAAAAAAACTCGGCATTTTAAATCTGATCTTGTTTCTCCTGGATTTGTATTTTCAACAATTTCTTTCCATTTTGGATTTCCTGTGAAAGTTATAAAATAAGATGGCAATTTAGTATTTTCTATAATTGTCATTATGTCAGCATATGCATTTTGCATATACTTTCTTCCACCTTTAAAACCTTTGGGAATGGTGAACATTGATCCCAATTTTTTGTTATTCAAATATTTTCCTTCAATATATTTTTGTAATTCCTTGGTTGTGGTGCAACGTTTTTTCATATTTTCAACCTTTTTTCTTGCAACATCTAATTGGGATCGTTCAGCACGACAAACCATATCAATTAGCCAAGCATCAGCAATTGGACCTTTACTCCAAAGCCAATGTGGACTTTTAAATCCTTTTTTATTTCTTGGATATAAAAAATAGCGAGTAACTTGCTTTCGAGAAGCAAATCTTCGACCTTTTATTTTTCTTTTATTTGTTTTATCATCTTCAAGCTCATCTTCATCGACATTTGCATCATCATCGCTTCCATTAATATGGCGATCAACATCGGCCTCAGATACATCTGTATCTTCTTCGATAATTTTTTTAGCTTTTTTCTTTTCTTCCACTTTTTTTAATTCCATTCCGTTATGGTAAATTTGTGTACCGTATGGAAAAAGTATGGGATAACATAAAGGGTCAACATTTGGGCTCCAATATGGAACAAAATGGGTTTGTCCATTTCTGCCATTTAACCAAATTCCTTTATATTCTGGAGGTTCCCCATTATCATTGCTCCAAATCATCCCGATTAATTCATTTCTTGGTTTTTCAGCTGAATGTACATGAATGCTTTTATCAGAAACTGTAAAAGATTCATCTCTTGAATCCACAATTATGCATTTAAATTGTGGCATTTCTTTATTTTGTTCTTGAGCTTCTATCGCTAATTCCGCAAATTTTTCTGATGCAGTTTTAAATAAATCAGCAAAAACATGATTATCTTTTACCATGTTCAATAAAAGTTTTGCAATGCCTTCAGAAACTTTAAATTCTTTGGCTTTTTCGCTAACATTTGTTTCAGCATTTTGAAGATCGATACAATATAATTGGCCAAAGGCAGCCTTTTTTCCTTCTGGAGGAAATAAATCACTTGCTGCATATTCCATATCTCCATTCATTCGAATAACATTTGGTCCACCTCCTGGCCCTCCTGGTAATGGTGGTAAAATACTTTTTGTTTGAATTGTGCCAAAACCGACCAATTTATTATATATATGTGATTTTGGTTTAAATTTTTTACTATCTGGCTGATCATCATCCAGTAAATCTTTCAATAATTTTGGGATATTATCCAATATTTCCTGAATTTTTTCAATTTCTTCTGTGCATAAATCACCGTTATTGCAACATTTATTTGCAAGTGATGGCGTCTTTTTTTCAAATTCATTTAAATAAGCTCCACAATGTTTACATTCTTGATCAAACTTTCCATGATATTTGTATTTCATTTCATGGTTAACACTGTAAGCAGCGCATCCACCTTTATGTCCGCAATTTTCAATATAACAACGGGCTGTTATCTCTGTAAATTTTGGCCATTTTGATGGTGGTTCTTCTTCCTTTTTTTGTCGGCCACCGTAACCTTTTCTTTTTTTTGGACGACCTCTTTTTGCTTTAGAAGATTCATTTGCAGAATTATTACTTTCAACTTCCATTTCACTTTCTGATACAGTAATATTTTTACTTTTAACTGTTTCATCTTTTTGTTTTTCATTTAATTTTTTTAATGCTGATTGTCGACCTTTGCGGGTTTTTATTTTAGCATTAGAATAACAAACAGAAGAATCACTTTCATCCATTTTATTTTGCTCTTTTTCATTCTCTTTTTTTAAATTTGAAGATCGAAGACTTCTTCTTTTTGGTGGTGATCTTTGTTTAACAGCTGAGGAATCTGTTTCAATTAACGTTTCAGGTTTTGTTGTATCAATTTCAATAATTTCTTCCTTTTCATTTTCACTTTCATTTTTTGATTCTGTAGTTTGTAATTTTTCAAAATTTGTTCCAGCTGCTTTATTATAAGCTTTAAAAACATCTGGAGGTGGCATTGCTTGTTGTGATTTTGATAAAGTATCAAAGATAACAACTTTTTTTACAAAACTTTTTGAGCTTTTTTTGCTATTTTTCGAGTCGCTTTGGCTTTCTGATTCTGATTTCTCTGTTGCACTTTTTTTGGTAAAGCGACCCTTGATTTGTTTTTTGGCAAATAATGTTTTTTTCTTTGGTGAACTTGTAAATGAGGAATTTGATAAATTTAGTTCTGAATTTTCTGTTTCAACAGTATTGTTTTTTATGCCACTTTGAACATCTGATTTTGAGTCTTCTGAATCACTGTGTTTTTTTTTTGTGAATCGGCCTTTAATTCTTTGAACAGGCTTTTTTTTAGTGAAAAAACCTCTTTTTTTTGGCGAGCTTTGGATCGAAGAATCTGATAAATTTAATTCTGATTCATTTTCAGTTGCATCTTTTTTTGTAAATCTGCCTTTAATTCTTTGAACGGGCTCTTTTTTTGAAAAAGGATTATTCTTTTTTGGAGAACTTTGAAGTGAAGAATCTGTTGAATTTTTTTCAGCTTCTTCTTTAACAAATGATTTTTTTAGAATAATTTGCGAAACTTTTTTTCCTTTTTTCTGTAATTCAATTTTGACATTTGTATCATCTGTGTTATCTATTTTGAATCGCAATGACTCTTCATCTTCATTTTCCTTTTTTTTCTTTTCTGGAATTACAGTATGTTTATGCATGATTGTTTTTTTACCATTTGTTTCAACTGTCATTAATTGACTTGTATCAGCTGTGTCACGATTTTTTAACACAACACATTTTGCTTGAGCCAAAACACATGCTTTAATTCCAAAAAATTTTTCATTTTCTCTTGTTTCAATAATTGAAAGTTCATTATCTGCTTCATTATCTGTTGTTACCGGTGTTGCACCAACAGTTGCAGAAATTAATGAATCATTAAGATTAATTTTTGGTGAAACTGGTTCAATTTTAACTTTTTTATTTGAAACAAATGTTCTTTTCGGTGTTAACATTTTTCGATTAGCTTCCAATGATTCATCTTTTATTATTTCACAATCTGTTTCCATTGGGATATCTGTTTCAATTCCATCAATTACTGTACCATTTTTTGCAATTCCGGCTCTTTTTCTTCTAATTCCAAAAGAATTTTTTGGTGTTAAAGAATTATTAAAGATTCTTTTTTCATTTTTTGGTGTATGCAATGATAAAGAATTAAAAACAGAAGTTGGGGTTTCAGCAATTTTTGACTTTTTAAATGGGATTTCTTCATCAGTTACATCCCAAACTTCATCGTTTGAAGAATCCAAATTTATTATTTCTTGTTCATTTTTAAATTTCATTTTTTCTGAAGCAACATTTTTAGCTTTATCTTTTTCTGATGGTCCTTCTGAATCAGAGGATACTGTAGCATATTCAATATGTAATTCTTCTTTTTTTGATTTTGTTGGTGAAACTGAATCAGAAGTGACTTTATTTAGTTTTGGTCTGTATCCTTTTTTGCTTGTAATTGTTATAATTTTTTTGGGAGCTACTTTTGTTGGTGATTTTTTTGTCTTTGAATGCTTCTTTTTTGGACTTTTACGTTCATTTTCTTTTGGAATATATTCCATATCAATTTCTTCAATATCAGAACTTAATGGTGAAGTTGGAGGAGTATTTCTGGCTGTCAAAATTTCAAAATTTTTAAAGATTTTAATTTTGAAATTTGATAAATTGTAATTTTTATCATAAAGATTTTTTGGTCCAAATGTAATAGTTCTGTAAGCAGAAAATAAACAGATGTATCCACAATCAATTACATTTCCAAGTGGTTGATTATTATGTGGTTCAAAATAAAATCTTGGATTAAAATCTGTAAGTTCAGGACCAACTGTATTTATTGCCCTTGAAATGATTGTTTTTACATGTGGATAGATTTCTTCAAGTTTTTCAGATCCAAATGGATCAACGTAAAGTAGCAAATTTTCTACACGAAAGTAAAAAGCAATGATCCAATGACCAACTCTTTCTCCCAACTTTTTAACAGCTTTTTTGGATTTTTCGGAATAAACAATAACAGGAATACATAAAAAATCATAATCATTATTGTACTTTTTACCAATGAGAAAATTCTTAGCCAAAATGTTTTCAGGATTTTGGTAACGTTCAGAATAATGTATGCCACTAAAATCTGTATGAAGGGCGAGAACATTTTTGTTGCTTGTTGCAACTAAAGATGCAAGTTCTAATGAAAATGCTGCACCACAAAGTTCTTGATATGATTTTTGATCTCGAACATTTTGAAGACTATTTCCATGACAAATATCTTTTCTTTGTTCTTTCGTTAATTTACTTGCATCACTCATTTTTATTAAAAGTTAACTCCAAGCAATCAGTTTTAAATAAATAAACGGGGAAAATAAATAAGAAAAAGGGGAAAATATAAAAAAGGGGCAAAAACAAATAAAAAAAGGGGGAAAAATAAATAAGAAAAGGGGGATAATATAAAAAAACAAAAATTAAATAATAAGAAAAACAAAACAAAAAAACACGGAATTAAAAAACAAAACAAAAAAAACACGCACGAAAAAAAGTTACTGTAATTTTATAAAAATATAAAATTACAGTTTTTGAAAAAATTTGTAGGATTCGGATTGACAGCGGAATCTGAAAAAAGAAGCAATTTAGTAATGTTTTTTTAAATTACAACAAAAGTTAAAAAGCACGAAAAAATTTAAAGAGATAAAAAGAAAATCAAAGAGGAAATGAAAGATAGGACGGAGGGAGGGAGGGAGGAGTTAAAACTGATTGCTGAAAGTAAAATTTAAATAAAAATGAATTTACAAATAAATCATTGAAAAAATAAGCAGCTTTAATAATTTCTTATTTTGGTACTGTAGATGTATTTTTTGCTTCTTGTTGTAATAATCACAAATTGTATAACACATTAATGTTTGATAAAATATTTATTCAAATAAACAAAAATATGTTGCAATAAAATAAAATAGTGCTCGATTTCGTCCCAAGAATAATATCGAGACTTTAAATAAGCATTTGATACTGCGGACTCATCAGTTATTCCAGTATCTGCTTAAAGTCAAGATGCCATCCATGGCAAAACTCAAAAGAGTTAAATACCATAAAGGTATGAAGCCATCCATGGCAAAACTCAAAAGAGTTTTAAAAAATGCCATCCATGGCAAAACTCAAAAGAGTTTCAAAAATGCCATCCATGGCAAAACTCAAAAGAGTTAAATACCATATAGGTATAAAGCCATCCATGGCAAAACTCAAAAGAGTTTTAAAAAGTGCCATCCATGGCAAAACTCAAAAGAGTTTCAAAAATGCCATCCATGGCAAAACTCAAAAAGAGTTAAATACCATATAGGTATAAAGCCATCCATGGCAAAACTCAAAAGAGTTTTAAAAAGTGCCATCCATGGCAAAACTCAAAAGAGTTTCAAAAATGCCATCCATGGCAAAACTCAAAAGAGTTAAATACCATATAGGTATAAAGCCATCCATGGCAAAACTCAAAAGAGTTTTAAAAAGTGCCATCCATGGCAAAACTCAAAAGAGTTTCAAAAATGCCATCCATGGCAAAACTCAAAAGAGTTAAATACCATATAGGTATAAAGCCATCCATGGCAAAACTCAAAAGAGTTTTAAAAAGTGCCATCCATGGCAAAACTCAAAAGAGTTATATATCAAAAAGATATAAAGCCATCCATAAGGCTTAGTTTGTGCCACTAATACCATACAGTAGCACAAAACTAAAAACTATAGAATTGTTGTTTAATACCATACAACCACACAAAACTAAAGTCTCTAAACCTAACAGTTCTTAAAAACTATATAAAATATCGGAAATTGCGACCATGGTGGTGGGTGCTTTATCCTACACTGAAAAAAAACTGGGACATTTTCGGATTCAAGTGGGCTGTCGTTTTATTTCAAAAGTTTTTTTGTATGGAAAAAAACTTTTGAAAAAAAAAATGAAAGCCCACATGAATCTAAAAATGTCCCTGTTTATTTTCAGTGCTAACAATACTTAAAAAAAGTCCTAACAAATCTCAAAAACAAAAACACATAAATCGAAACTTACTTGAACTTTCTTTTTCTTTTTGAGTTGAGAAGTCCGTATAAATAGACTTATTTGATCCGGCGCCTAACTAAGAGGACTTATCCAGAGGGCGGCTGACAGCGCAGTTGGAGTCCCAAAATGGTTTTAGAAAATCCCTTTTTTAGATTTTCTATCGCCACTTTGATATCCTTGATATCATCCCGCCAATAACCACATCATCCCTGCAGATAAAGGGCAAATCATCGCCTCGAGCTGGCGGCATCGCCTCCATCCATTCGGCGGTAATCATAATCTTCGTCACCTTCGTCACTTCAACGAAAGTCATTAGAGTCTAAAAATGAAATTATAATACAAAGAAACACAATTGAATAAAAATAAAGAAAAATAAACTTGTCCTTTTACCGTCCATTTAATCCAAAAAAATAATACCAACAATAATATTAATGTTTGTTTTCATACACGTGTTTTTTAAAGTAAAAAAAAAGTCGACAATAAAATGTCGCGCCATTCTGAAATCAAAATGACTCATAAACAATTTATGCAAAAATGACCGCCAAAAAAGAATGATGCGATAAAATTTGTTTACTTAAAAAAAATCAATAAAAAACAAAAAATGTGTGTATTTAAAAAATAATAAAATCTTATTTTATTATTTTTTAATATCTACCGTAATAAATATCACAAAAACATTAAAAGTGATCCCTCTATTTTTTATTCTAACATTTTTTGGGCTTTTTCAAATTCAATTTAATTCAATTTAAGCATAAAATATTGTTTTTGATTCAGTCTTTTTTTAAAACCGACAAACTAATGAGGTCATCTAAAATGCATCACAACAACAAAAACAAAAATGCAAACAAAATTTCATTTGAACTAAAAATTTATCCTGAAAGTCAGAAATTTAACTTTGTTTTTTAGTGTACAATGGATTCTACTTTATTATATCAAGAATTTGTAAATCTTGAAAATGAGTGTTTAAAAGCACATATCCAAGTTGTAAATTGTCATGATGCAATTATTCGCACAAAATCAGGAAGTGCAGGTTCGAAAAGTTTTTTTAAAATAGTTTTACAGATTTAACAAAAATTTAGAACGCGAAAATGCCATTGCAGCTTATATTTGGAGAGTAAATAGATTCAAGGGTTTTCAAGGTGAATTTAATAAAAAAGGAGCCCAGTTAACTGCGGCAATACAAACACGTAAGTCTTATATGTTTCTAAAAATTTATAAATCTAAAAATAAATTTTAGGAAAGGTAAAGGTGCAAAATTTTGGTAAGAATATTGCAGATTTGGATTTTCCAACGCCAGCCAACGGCCAAAGGAAAAGAAAAAGTGAAGCTTTTCAATCTTCTATCGCACCACCTCCACAAAAATTTTCTAAATCAATTCCACCACAAGAATCTGCTGAAAATAATGGAAAGAAAGTTGAAGCTGAATACACTGATAAAACTGTTGTAAGTGAACAACAAAGAAAATTAAAAGAAACAAAATCTGTTGAAAATAATGAAAATGCTGTACCTTTACCAACAATTCCACCACCAAAAACTGCTGATCCATCACCAACAATTCCGCCACCAAAAACTGCTGATCCATCACCAACAATTTCACCACCAAAAAATGCTGATCCACCACCAACAATTTCACCACCAAAAACTGCTGATCCACCACCAACAATTTCACCACCAAAAAATGCTGATCCACCACCAACAATTTCACCACCAAAAACTGCTGATCCACCACCAACAATTTCACCACCAAAAAATGCTGATCCATCACCAACAATTTCACCACCAAAAACTGCTGATCCACCACCAACAATTTCACTTCTACAAAATGAAAATGTAAATATTTAATAAAATCTGCTTTCAAATTTTACATATACAAATTAATAATTTTTTTCATTTATTACTGTTATCATTTTTATTCAAAATTGTTTTTGTGATGTCTTTTTAAAAAATTAAAATAAATATATATTCACTTTCCATATTTTTTATTCTTTTTTTATCAAAACTTTTTTCGAAGTTTAATATAATAGTCCTTTTTCAAAAAGTGACCCTCTATTTTTAAAATCAAAAATATAAAATAATTTTCTTCAGAATCTACCCCTCCCCCCTTTTCAGAATCCGTAAAATTTAAAAATAATCCCGTTTCCTGATTCCCCACAAAATTCTGCCACGAAAGATAGTTAAAAGTCAAAAAATAATTTTCGGAATCTGAATCACCCCACCACCCCCTTTTCAGAATCCTAAAAAATAAAAATAGTTCCATTTCCTGATTCGCCACAAAATTCTACCCCGAAACATAGTTCAATCTCAAAAAACATTTTTTCCGTCAAAATCGCCGATCCGAGTCACCCCCCACTTTTTAAAACTAAAATTTAACGAAATTAAATTAATTTAGAATTAATAAAATTTAAATTTGAAACGCTCAGCATTTTTCTCTGCTTTTGTCTCTCATTTTCTCCACTCTTTTTTATGCAAAAAAAAGAAACCACTTGAAAACCACTTGAAGAAGAGAAACAGAATTTTACCAATTTTCAAAAAAGGGCGACAAAATTACTAACACGGAAAGTATAAAATTAATTGAAAGTAAACAACGTAACTTTTCACGGGCTATCCAACTATATATTTTTTAAATCATCCATCCCCCCCAGAAAAATAATCCAAAGGAAAAACACGTTTTTCGGACTTTGGCCTTCTGAATCTCAGAATCCAACCGTCAAAAAATTTTCTCCATATTTTTCCTGAATGCCCCATGCCAGAATCTCTACACTCAAAAAATTTCAGAAAAATCCAACCGCTACAAATTGAGTTATGAGTTTTTATTTACAGACGAAGTTTTTATACAAGTATATAACTAGGGACCCGTCGGGATCTGTATATTACTATAAAATTAAATTACAGTAATTTATTACAATATTAATACTTTTTAAACCATCCAAATCGCGTAAAAACTCGCTGAGTTATGAGTAAACGCGCGTGCATGACCATTCACTTGCTTAAAATGGAAGGGAACAAAAGGCCAAACATTTTTTGATGGCAACCCGCTTAGTTTTTTGTCAGAAGGTTTCGATGGCCGGATCACGAATCGCTTACCGGTAATCCTTCGGATTACCGCTTCGCGATTCACAGCTGTTCCTAGGCCTTCGGTTTCGGGATCTATGGCTGTCACAAAACTTTTTAAATAAGGACCCGTCTAATATTACTATTAATGTAAATATCAGCATATTTTAAAAGTCACACAAAACAGAATATTAGGACCCGTCAAATCCATAGCTTATTTTCAATCCGAAACAATTTCTCCAATCTCAGAAGAATTTTAGGACCCGTCAAATATACTTCAAAGATAAAAAACTAATAAGATATTTAAGGACCCGTAATGATATTGTTTTCGAAATATTAATCATTTTTTATCAGTAAACTGATAATGATTTCAAAATTTATTGTTGATTATTGGAGTTCCTCAATGACTCCAAAAAATCAACGTTGAAAAAAATTCAACTGTAAAAAATCCTACCTAATATTGCAAATCTCAATCCCCCTATAAGCGCGCACCCTAATGCAAGTCAAAGCCGAAGCTGATTTTACCGAACGGTTTTACCCATACTTCTGCCAGAATAAAAGTTTCTGCAGTGCGCGGTCGGGTTTTTCCGGCTTTTATTTTCTCTGTTTCTCTAATGCACTTTTTACCACAGAATAAATCAAAAATGTTCTTTTACTTTTGTTTTTTTTGTAAAAATTTTACAGAGTAAAAATTACTAAAAGTAATGTTCACGTTTTGTGTAATTTTTTATGGGCTATCCGAATATGTAAAATTTGTAATTATTTTCTTCTGTGACTCACCCCGAAAATCGCGAAAAACCCGTTTTGTGACTTTCAGAATCCTGTAACTTCTGAATCCACCATTGAATATTTTGTTTCATAATTTTTCTAAATTCCCCATGGTCGAATTAGTCTCCCCCAGAAGTTTAAGAAAAAATGAATGGTTAGTTAAGACGTTCTTAATTTTTGAAGGTAGATCACTTTTTTATACAATCACGCATTTTTCGCAAAAACAAATTACAAAATACATTTTTTGCCTTTTTTCATAGGAACTGTCGAATCATAAAAAACAAAAAATTTAGGACCGGTCAAATGTTTTGTATCCCTAAAGATTTTTTAAAAATAAACCCCCCCTTTTTTTTAAAATTCGAATTCCCATATCCGAAACGATTTTTCCAAAATCCGAAAAATTATGACATTAGGACCCGTCAATTTTAAAAACTGAAAAATTTTAGGACCCGTCGGAAAATCGTCACAATCGACCGCCCCCCCCCCGTCTTTCTGGATACTGAAAAATAAAAGGAATTCCATTTCCTGATTCCCCACAAAATTCTACCCCGAAACATAGTTTAAAGTCGAAAAACATTTTTTCCATCAGAATCCCCCTCCACCCCCCTTTTCAGAACCCAAAAAATTAAAATAATTTCATTTTAGAAATCCTTGCAAAATTCGGCCCCGAAACATAGTTTAAACTCAAAAAACATTTTTTCCGTCAGAATCCACCCCTCCCCTCTTTTCAGAATCCCAAAAAATTAAATTAATTCCATTTTCTGATTCCCCACATAATTCTACCCCGAAACATAGTTTAAAGTCAAAAAATAATTTTCAGAATCAGAATCCACCCCAGCACCCCCTTTTCTGAATCCTTAAAAATAATATGAGTTCCATTTCCTGATTCCCCACAAAATTCTACCCCGAAACATAGTTCAAACCCAAAAAACTTTTTTTCCGTCAAAATCGCCGATCCGAGTCACCCCCCACTTTTTAAAATTTAATTTTGATTAAATTTAATTAATTTAAATTTAATTTAATTTAATTTTAAAGCGCTCAGCATTTTTCTCTGCTCTCGTCTCTCATTTTCTTCACTCTTTTTTATGCAAAAAAAAGAAACCACTTGACCTATATTTTAAGAAGAGAGAATGAATTTTACCACTTTTCAAAAAAAGGCCACAAAATTACTAACACGGAAAGTATAAAATTAAATGAAAGAAAACAACGTAGTTTTTCACGGGCTACACGCTCGTATTTTTTTTATATTTTTTACACCCCCCAGAAAAAAAGCCCGAAGGAAAAACGTGTTTTTCGGACTTTGGCCTTCTGAATCTCAGAATCCTACCACAGAATCCTTACCTCGATAGTTTTCCTGAATGCCCCATGCCCGAATCTATACACTCAAAAAATTTCAGAAAAAACGATCGTTTTAAAACTGAGTTATGAGTTTTTGTTGGTTCGACAAAGATTTATACAAGTAGTTAACCAGGGGACCCGTGGGATCAGGATATCACTATTAAAATAAATTACAGTAATTTATTACACTAATAAAAGTTTTTAAACCATCCAAATCGCGTAGAAACTCGCTGAGTTAAGAGCAAACGCGCGCGCATGACCATTCACTTGCTTAAAATAAAAGGGAACGAAAGGCCAAACATTTTTTAATGGCAACCCGCTTAGTTTTTTGTCAGAAGGTTTCGATGGCCGGATCTTGAATCGCTCACCGGCAATCCTTCGGATTACCGCTTCGCGATTCACAGCTGTTCCTAGGCCTTCGGTTTCGGGTTCTATGGCAGTCACAAAGAAATTAAAATTAGGACCCGTCGAATTAGGACCCGTCGCATAATACCATAATTGTAAATATCAGAATATTATAAATATCACAGAAAAGAATATTAGGACCATTACCTTCATTTAATCCCAAACGATTTTTCCGATCTTATAAAAATTTTAGGACCCGTCAAATATACTTTAACTTTTTAAAATTTTTATAAAATATTTAAGGACCCGTTAAATAAATATGTTTTTTTTAAAACAATTATCATTTTTAATCAGTAAACTGATAATGATATCAAAATTTATTGTTGATTTTTGGAGTTCCTCAGTGACTCCAAAAAATCAACGTTGAAATAAATTCAACTGTAAAAAATCCTACCTAATATTGCAAATCTCAAACCCCCTATTACCCTATAGCGCGCACCCTAATGCAAGTCAAAACCTAAGCTGATTTTTCAAAACGGTTTTACCCATACTTCTGCCAGAATAAAAGTTTCCGCAGTGCGCGGTCTGGTTTTCGTGACTTTTATTTTCTCTGTTTCTCTAATGCACTTTTTACCACAGAATAAAACAAAAATCTTCTTTTACTTTTCTTTTTTTTGCGACAATTTTACAGAGTAAAAATTACTAAAAGTAATGTTCACGTTTTGTGTAGTTTTTTATGGGCTATCCGAATATGTAAAATATGTAATTATTTTCTTCTATGACTCACTCCGAAAATCACGAAAAACCCGTTTTTTGACTTTCAGAATCCTGTAACTTCTGAATCCACCATTGAATAATTTTTTTTAGAATTTTTCTGAAATCTCCATAGTCGAATTAGTCTTCCCCGAAAGTTTCAGTAAAATCCAACCGTGGGAAGTATTTTTTCTACCAACTTTTTTGTTCGCCAAAAGTTTATACAATAGTGCATTTTTGCAAAAGCTAACTACAAACTACATTTTTTTGCCTTTTTTCGATTTCAAAAAATTTAAGATTACAATTAAAGACTTTCAGGACCCGTCGAAATACAATAAATATCAGAAATAAATTCTCGTAATCCCAAAAGTGTCGCCCCCCCCTTTCCCCCTGAACCTTTTATAAATAAATATTTCTGAAATTTTAACATGAAATGAAAAATATTTTAGGACCCGTCGCATCCTTCAGTAATTTAAAAAAGTTGACAAAAAATTCCGCCGCCCATCACACCCCCCCCCCTTTTTATAAATCAAAAAGGACTACCGATATCCCAAACGATTTTTTCAAAAATAAAAATATTTTAAGACCCGTCGAAAAATCCCAAACGATTTCTCCATTATCCAAAATTTTGACTTTAGGACACGTCCATCCACCCCCCCCCCCCCTCCCCTTTTCAGAATCACATAAAAATAATTTCATTTTCTGATTCCCCACAAAATTTTACCGCGAAATATAGTTTAAAATCAAAAAATAATTTTCAGAATCAGAATCCATCCCACCACCCCCTTTTCTGAATCCTCAAAAACAAAAATAATTCCATTTCTTGATTCCCCACAAAATTCTACCCGGAAACATAGTTTAAATTCAAAAAATAATTTTTCCGTCAAAATCCATGATCCTCCCCCCCCCCTTTCTGAATCCCAAAAAATTTAATTAGTTCCGATTTCTGATTCCCCACAAAATTCTACCCGGAAACATAGTTTAAAGTCAAAAAATAATTTTCAGAATCAGAATCCACCCCACCACCCCCTTTTCTGAATCCCAAAAAATAAAATAAACCCCATTTCCTGATTCCCCACAAAATTCTACCCCGAGACATAGTTCAAACTCAAAAAACATTTTTTTGGTCAGAATCCCCGATCCGTGTCACCCCCCACTTTTTAAAACTAAAATTTAATGAAATTAAATTAAATTTTAATTTAATTTAAATGCCATAGAATTTCTCTGCATTTTTCTCTGCTCTCGTCTCTCATTTTCTTCACTCTTTTTTATGCAAAAAAAAGAATCCACTTGACCTATATTTTAAGAAGAGAGATTGAATTTTACCACTTTTCAAAAAAAGGCCACAAAATTACTAACACGGAAAGTATAAAATTAATTGAAAGAAAACAACGTAACTTTTTACGGGCTACACGCTCATATTTTTTTTGGAATTTTTACTCCCCCCAGAAAAAAAGCCCGAAGGAAAAACGTGTTTTTCGGACTTTGGCCTTCTGAATCTCAGAATCCAACCATCGAATATTTTTTTTCGGAATTTTCCCAGAATCCCCATGGTCGATTTAGTATTCCATGAAATTTATAGAAAAAATGATCGGTTCGTCGAATTGTTCTACCAACTTTTGTTTAGGCCAGGTTTTTATACAGGTAGTTAACCAGTGGACCCGTCGGATCTGTGTTACAGTAGTTTTCTTAAATTACAGAGTTTATTAACACATTACTACTTTTTAAAACATCCAAATCGCATAGAAACTCACTGAGTTATGAGCAAACGCGCGCGCATGACCATTCACTTGCTTAAAATGGAAGGGAACAAAAGGCCAAACATTTTTGGATGGCAACCCGCTTAGTTTTTTGTCAGAAGGTTTCGATGGCCGGATCATGAATCGCTCACCGGCAATCCTTCGGATTACCGCTTCGCGATTCACAGCTGTTCCTAGCCCTTCGGGTTTGGGGTTCTATGGCTATCACAAAACTTTTTAAATAAGGACCCGTCTAATATTACTATTAATGTAAATATCAGCACATTTTAAAAATCACTAAGAAATAATATTAGGACCCGTCGAATCCATAATTTTAAATTAATCCCAAACGATTTCTCCAATCTTTTAAGAATTTTGGGACCCGTCAAACATACTTTAAACTAAAAAAAAACTAATAAAATATTTAAGGACCCGTTAAATAAATGTTTTTTTAAATAATTATCATTTTTAATCAGTAAACTGATAATGATATCAAAATTTATTGTTGATTTTTGGAGTTCCTCACAGACTCCAAAAAATCAATGTTGAAATAAATTTCAACTAAAAAAATCCTACCTAATATTGCAAATCTCAAACCCCCTATAAGCGCGCACCCTAATGCAACTCAAAGCCGAAGCTGATTTTACCAAACGGTTTTACCCATACTTCTGTCAGAATAAAAGTTTCCGCAGTGCGCGGTCGGGTTTTCATGACTTTTATTTTCTCTGTTTCTCTAATGCACTTTTTACCACAGAATAAAACAAAAAATGTTCTTTTACTTTTCTTTTTTTGCAACAATTTTACAGAGTAAAAATTACTAAAACTGATGTTTACGTTTTGTGTAGTTTTTTATGGGCTATCCGAATATGTAAAATTTGTGATTAAATTCTTCTATGACTCACCCCGAAAATCACGAAAAACTCGTTTTTTGACTTTCAGAATCCTGTAACTTCTGAATCCACCATTGAATAATTTTTTTTAGAGTTTTTCTGAATTCCCCATGGTCGAATTAGTCTTCCCCGAATGTTTCAGGAAAATCCAACCGTGGGAAGTATTTTTTCTACCAACTTTTGTGTTCGTCAAAAGTTTATACAATAGTGCATTTTTGCAAAAGCTAACTACAAACTACATTTTTTGCCTTTTTTCGTTTTTAAAAAATTTAAGATTAAAAATAAAGAACTTTAGGACCCGTCGATTCCAATAAATATTAGAAATAAATCCCCGTAATCCGAAAATTATCGCACCCCCCCCCCTTTTCCCCCTGACCCTTTTATAAATAAATATTTCTGAAATTTTAACATGAAATGAAAAATATTTTAGGACCCGTCGCATCCTTCAGTGTTTTAAAAAAGTTGAAAAAAAATTCCGCCGCCCATCACACACCCCCCCCCCTTTTTTAAATCAAACTGGACTACCGATATCCCAAACGATTTTTTCAAAAATAAAAATATTTTAAGACCCGTCGAAAAATCCCGAACGATTTCTCCATTATCCAAAATTTTGACTTTAGGACCCGTCCATCCACCCCCCCCCCTTTTCAGAATCACATAAAAATAATTTCATTTTCTGATTCGCCACAAAATTCTACCCCGAAACATAGTTTAAAGTCAAAAAATAATTTTTTCAGAATCAGAATCCACCCCACCCCCTTTTCAGAATCCTAAAAAATTTTATTAGTTCCATTTCCTGATTCCCCACAAAATTCTACCCGGAAACATAGTTTAAAGTCAAAAAATAATTTTTTGGTCAGAATCCCCGATCCGTGTCACCCCCCACTTTTTAAAACAAAAATTTAATGAAATTAAATTAATTTAAATTTAATTAAATTTAAATTTAAATGCCATAGAATTTCTCTGCATTTTTCTCTGCTCTCGTCTCTCATTTTCTCTACTCTTTTTTATGCAAAAAAAAGAATCCACTTGACCTATATTTTAAGAAGAGAGAATGAATTTTACCACTTTTCAAAAAAAGGCCACAAAATTACTGACACGGAAAGTACAAAATTAATTGAAAGAAAACAACGTAACTTTTTACGGGCTACACGCTCATATTTTTTTTGGAATTTTTACTCCCCCCAGAAAAAAAGCCCGAAGGAAAAACGTGTTTTTCGGACTTCAGAAGCCAGAATCTCAGAATCCGGACGTTCGACAATTTTTTCTGAGAGTTTTCCCAGAATCCTCAGGGTCGAATTAGTCTATCCTGAAATTTACAGAAAAAACGATCGGTTCGTCGAATTGTTCTACCAACTTTTGTGTAGGCCAAAGTTTTATACAGATGGTTAAAATAAAGCTTTCTGGAAGAAACGCCATCAGATTATCGATGCATGCTTTCTCCACAAAATGTATGATTTTCCCACAAATATATAAAATTCCTTATTTAAATTCCTAAAACTTTTGAACGCTTCGACAAATTTTGTACGTTTTTTATACAAATTTTATTTTACCTGTTCATAAACATTTTGTATAAAATATTTTGTTAAATGAGGACTTGTTGAAAATGTTTTAGGGATTTGAAATGTAATAACGTTCAAAAAGCGTCATTTATTAGCAAAATTTTAATATATTTTTCAAGAATTAATCAAATCAACTATTAATAACCTTTTGTCTTACATCTTGTGATAACTTTAAAAACATTAAAACATATTAAAAGATTTAATTAACAACAGACGATAATTTTTTCTATCATCAGTTCAGATTAAAATTTTCAAAAACTCAAAAAAAATCATTACTCGGGTGCTTTCGTGCTAAGAAAAATCTGAATGTGCCGTGCGCATGAACAAAATCCCTTTGCAGTTTCTGCGCATTTTATTTGCAGGAACTGCGCATTAACTGCCTAGTTAATGCGCCGGGCGGGACTTTTTTCCTGCAAATAAAATGCGCAGGAACTGCACATGCTTTGCATGAGAGTCTCTGGGAAGTGTTTTTTTTTGTTCAAAAAATTTTACCATACTATAATTTTAAAACCTACCCGATGTAACAACGCAGGAAAGAACAAGGTAAAGCTAAGGTAAAATTCAGGAACGAACTGAACCAATTAAGGCGCATAAGGAATAAGGCAACTTAAAGTTAAGTTAAATTGCCTTATTCATTCCTGAATTTTTTTATCAAACGGCCGCAAATAATTTTTTTAAATTTTAGTTTTTTAAATTATCAGTTACTAATTATAAGTCAGCAATTAGCCAATATTTTATTATTCTAATTTAAAATATTGGCTAATTGCTGACCAGTGATGTTGCGACTCCGACTCCGGAGTCGACTCCGGAGTCGGAGTCGATGAAGTGGAGTCGATGCATCGACTCCGGAAGAAATTTTTTAAAAAACTTTAAAAAACTATTTATTGTAAAGAATAATGTTTCTAAAACAGCTTTTTTGACATAACAAGCTCTAATAAATTGTTTTAATTGCCTTAAAAAAAGTTTTAAAATTCAAAAAAATTTTTTAAAAATTTAAAAAACAATTTTTTTGTTTCAAATATTAATTTTTTGATTGTTTAAAACAGTTTAATAGTGTAAAATGATATTTAGACAGCACTTTTATGTGTTTTAAAGGAAATTTTTAATTTTGAGTCGACTCCGGAGTCGACTCCATTGACTCCGACTCCGGAGTCGACTCCAGTGACTCCGACTCCGACTCCGGAGTCGGAGTCGGAGTCGATAAAAAATGTCCGGCACATCACTGAGTAGGTCTATGCACATTTTTTCGTTTTTTACAAAAATTTCAGCTCATAGGAATCATTAAAGCACAAACAATGACTCAAAATATTGGATTTTCTATACTTAATAACCTTAGAAGAAAAAAATACAAAAAGGAGTTGGGAAAAGTGATAAAATTATGTAATTGTGATTCAGAATGACTTTTTAACGTTGAACATTTTTTCTCCCACAGGACATTCATTTACACTTTGCAAAAATTTTTTTTTTTCATCCTTTTTCAAGAAAAAGGATGAAAAATCTGATTTTTCCATCTATAATAAAGTGAAAAATATGAAATTTAGGTGTTTTTTGGACCTGTTGAAAGTAACCCTTAATTAGAAAATCTATTAACTCATTTTTTTTTGCTATTTTTATTTTCACCAATATCATTAAAATGTTCAGCAGGTCCTGTTTCATAAAAGTACGGCAAATTTTTTTTATCCGAGTATACAAAAAAATTTGCCGTCAAATTGAAGTTGATGCGCGCGCCAACATTATGTCCAACATCAAATTTGTTCAAAAAATGCTTTGAATGTTTAATTTATGTATAAATCAATTATTTATAATCAGCAGGAAATGTTAGAAGCATCTGGAACAACTTTCAACTCAATACATTCACTACAAATATATTCAAAGCCACCAACATCCTCAACATCAAAAAATCAATAAAAATGGAGAAATATCATCAAATATTGATTCCTGAAAGACTTAAAAAGTTTTATATAACTGTTCTAACTTATAAGTAAGTATTAAAAACATAAATTTATATTTATTTTGCTATTTTAGAATGATTTATGCTTGCTAATGAACATGTATATATACTGTATTGCTTCAAAAATCTTAATGCTTTTCAGTTTCACCAGAATATGATCAAAAAATTTTTATGGATAGCTAAGCATATAATAAATGATATTCAACAATATTTAAAGTTCTTCGAAGCTGTATTCTTTAAAAATGCAGTGCTGGCGGTTTTCGGTCTACAGTCCGGTCTAGTCTATCGGTCCGGTTCGGTTTTTCGGTCCACCGAAACCGTAGACCGAAAAATTTCGGTCCGGTCAGAAATTTTTCACTGATTTATCAATAAATTGTCATAAAAATCGCTGGAATCATGTATCTATTGACGAAATTTCGACAAAAAACGAACATATTTTGGAAAAAAATAGGGGAAAAAAATTGAAACAAAGAAAAACGTGTCGGACCGGAAAATTTCAATAATTTTTAATTTTTGAAATTTTATCACGAATCTTAAACTCGAAAACATGAAATTTAAATAAATTTGTATATGCAATACACCTTTTTTGATGGATTTGTTGATAAAATAAGATGCTATCCATTTTATTATCAGTGCTGTAAAACTAGATTTGTTTTTCTGCCACAAAATTTGTTCCATTGCAATAGCAATAGCTCGGGAAAGCCAACATTTTTTGGCTGCATACAATAAACATGCAAAACATTGATAGTTAAAATTTGCATAAATGCATAACATACTAAAAAAAGCATATAAAAGAGTTAAAAACTAAATAATGCCTTTGTTTGATTATATTTGAATTGCTGTAACAATGTTTTGTCGTGGTTTGCTTCTTTCAACTTTGCTTTTGGCTGTTATTTTTGTTTCAAATTTGGATGCAAAAAAATGCAACAATTTTCAACTTGAAAAAAGTGTTAAAAGTAAGTATCACCCACTATGTTATTTGGGAATGTTCCTTTTTAGCTGCACTTGCTTTTTTTGTGGTCATGTTTGGTATGAAAATATTGCGCATTTTTTTGGGAGCATGAAGAATTTTTAACTGATCTCCGGAGGTTGCCATTTGGGCGAGTTATGCGCGTGCGACTGTTTAAAAATGTTTCCCTTTCAAAGCTTGGCGCAGTGGAGAGTGCGGATGGCTTGCGTGCAGCAGGTCATGGGTTCGAATTTTTTTCGCTGAAATTGCATTATTTTGGGTTGTTTGGGTTGGGGATTATTGTAGAATGCATAAAAAAAATGTTTGGTGCATGTTTGGTGCAGTTTTGGGGTTTTAATGGATGAAAAATGAAAATTTGCAAAATGTTGTTTTTGCTTGAAAATGAAATTGCTGTATAATTTTTAAGGATTAAAAATATGAGGATTAATTTTTCTGGTGCATTGCTGGTGCATTGCTGGTGCAGTGTGGGGGTTTTGGGGCTTTATGGGGAAAAAAATGAAAATTTGCCAAATGATTGTTTTTGCATGAAAATGGGGTTGCAGGCTGATTTTTTAGAATGAAAAATATGAGGATTTAATTTTCTGGTGCATTTATGGTGCAGTGTGGGGGTTTTGCGGGGTTTTTGTGTGATGTATGAAGGATGATTCAAAAAATGCGTTGGTTCCGAAGGAACCAACATCCTTTTTAAAGGACACTAACTGATTGTTTTGTTAGATTGGCATGAAATGAAAGGGTATGAAAAATGAAGTATGAATAAATGAAAATGCAAAACCTTAAGCTTGAGGGATTCAAAAAATGCGTTGGTTCCGAAGGAACCAACATCCTTTTTAAAGGACACTAATTGATTGTTTTGTTAGATTGGCATGAAATGAAAGGGTATGAAAAATGAAGTATGAATAAATGAAAATGCAAAACCTTAAGCTTGAGGGATTCAAAAAATGCGTTGGTTCCGAAGGAACCAACATCCTTTTTAAAGGACACTAATTGATTGTTTTGTTAGATTGGCATGAAATGAAAGGGTATGAAATATGAAGTATGAATAAATGACAATGCAAAAACTTAAGTTTGAGGGCGCCGCTATGGCGGCGCCCCTAAAAGCCTTGTCACCCACTATGTTATTTGGCAATGTTCCTTTATTGCTGCAGTCATGATTTTTGTGGGCATGTTTGGTATGAAAATATTGCGCATTTTTTTGGGAGTATGAAGAATTTTTAACTGATCTCCGGAGGTTGCCATTTGGGCGAGATATGCGCGCGCGATTGTTTAAAAATGTTTCTCTTGATAAGCTTGGCGCAGTGGAGGGTGCGGACGGCTTGCGTGCAGAAGGTCATGGGTTCGAATTTTTTTCAGTGCAAATGCTTTATTTTGGGTTGTTTGGGTTGGGGCATGTTCGTGAAGACATGAAAAAAAATCTTTGATGCAATTTTGGGGATTTATGGAATGAAACATGAAAAGAAGGTTTACGCATACTTTGCCTTTTTTTGCATGAAATTGTGATTGCTGCGTGATTTTAAAGAATTAAAATAATTTAAAATAAGATTTTCTGGCGCATCTTTTGGTGCAATATGGATTTTAAATGTGGCATAGAAAAAGAAGTTACGCAGAAAAATAAAAGTATGAAAAGGATGTTTGTTTTTGTTTCTTAGCATGAAAAAAAGGTGCCATTATGTTTTAACAGGATGAGAAATATAAAAATAGAAATATATGTTCCATATTTGGCGCAAAATTGCGGTTTTGGAATTCCTTGGATGGAAATGTTTTTAAAAATTTTGACGATTATAATGGGTTTATGGCTTTGGGCATGCTTTAAAATGCATAAAAAAATGTTTGATAAAAAATACAGTATGAAAAAATATGAAAAATGTTAAGGTATTTTGGATGCAGTTTCGTGGTTGTATGGTATAAAAAATAAAAGTGCATATTATTTATATTTTGCATGAAAATGAGGTTGCACTACTTTTAAAGTATGAAAAACATGAAATGTTTCTATAGAAGAATTTGGAATTTTACATTAGGAAATATGATTTGGATGTATATTTTTTTCGTTTTTTAATTTCCATTGAGGTTTATTTTAAAGAAATTATGAATGTAAATAAATCTAAAATTACAAATTAATGAATTTTTGTGTAACAACATTCCGTACAAATAGAAGTCAGCAAGTAATACATTTTTTATAGCTGTTTTTGGTTATACATTTTAGATATGGATATAAATTTAAATGCATTCTTCCCAGCTGTTTTTTGCTGATGTAATTATTAATATAATTTGATGATACAATTTTGTCTGCCTATATATTTCTATTACAATTTGCAAAAATATCTTGGTACTTTTAGTTTTTCTTCTTCCTTCTTTTTTTGTTAAAGTGACAATTCTTAACACGAAAAGTTACCTAATATTCTGCTGCTTTGCAAATGTGTAAATTTTTTCCTGCTGCTTTGCAGCAAATTTCTCTTAATTATTTCCCCAATCCCGTATTATCCTTTTGTTGTTATTATTAAATGTTTTATTTATGTTTATTTTATTTTTGTCAATGAAATGGAGTCGTCTAGCTAAGTTTATTTTTACTTATTGAAATGTACTAATTTGTGATTTTCTAGGATATATAGTTGCTTTTGTTGATGGCACAGTACAATGGATATTCGTCTTTTTGATTTATTTTTCCGGAGATGTATTGTTTTATACTATTATTATATTTATGATATCCGTCGCGTCGCAGCTTTATCCGTGTCGTGTATGCTGCTTATATTTCGTGGATGCTATTTTTCTTTTTTTACTATTGTTTTGTTTTTCTATAATATAATGTACATTTTTCAGATTATCTTACTGTTCCTAGATGGCCGCTGGTGATGATGAATGGATATGGAGGTGGTTAAATAAGGGACAGAGCTTGCTCTGTTCCACTGCTGATGCTTCCACCGGCATCAGCTTGAAATTTTGCTTTGTAAAACCTTTGGGTTTTGCCGTTAAGGTACCTTCGGGTGCAAATTTTATGGTGCCTTCGGGTGCAAACTGTATGGTGCCTTCGGGTGCAAAATTGTTGTCTTCGGACTTCGGCATGGTGCCTTCGGGTGCAAAATTGTTGTCTTCGGACTTCGGCATGGTGCCTTCGGGTGCAAAATTGTTGTCTTCGGACTTCGGCATGGTGCCTTCGGGTGCAAAATTGTTGTCTTCGGACTTCGGCATGGTGCCTTCGGGTGCAAAATTGTTGTCTTCGGACTTCGGCATGGTGCCTTCGGGTGCAAACTTGGTGTCTTCGGATGCTGTCATGGAGCCTTTTGGTTCAATTTATGCTTTTAATGGGTGTCTTCGGATGCCACTGTTTGTTTTTGATGCTTTGTTATGTAAAAATGTTTTTCTCTTGCTTCCATGTCATCACCAAGTTTGCACCAGAAGGTTCCATCGAGGTGTTAAAGCCTCATTAGGGACTTTCTGTGAGGGGACTGTTAATCCCACATGCAAACGCGGTATTGAAAAATTCTGTATTTGCGGAGCTTGCTCCAAAAAAATTTTGGTTACTGTACTTTCCAGTGCAGTTCGATATAATGCTTTGATTTGTTATTATGATTTTTATGGTAAAGCTTGCTTTACAAATATTTCAGTTATAAATTGTGTGAATATATTATGGAATATGGGTAATGGTGGTATGAAAAGAAAAATTGTTGATGATGTGAATACAGAAGAATGCAATGATTCTTATATTCCTCCAAGATTGAATTATCTTCAGAGGCATGTTAAGATTCTATTGCATTCAGAAGGAAAACATACAAGCGTACAAGATTTATATTTGCAAGGGGATCATGTTAATGGTTTACTAACTGGTGTTGCTGCTTTTGTTGGAAGGATGAATATTAGAAAAGTTGCTGTATTACCTGCTTTTGTTGCCGAAATGCTTGCAAATAATCCTAATATTGACCCTTTGAGATATATACAAGTTTATCGTAACAATTTTGACATCTTGCTTGCTCCAGTTTGTGAAGATTCGCATTGGTTTTTAGTTGTTTTTTATGTTAATAATAAAACTGTTTCCTCGTTTGACAGTATGAAGGCAGGACAACCACGCATTTTTAATGTTTTAAAAAGATGTGTTGAATCTGTTTTACATATTCAATTTGCATATGAAGATAAAAGTCATACTATAACATTACAATATAACGCTTATGATTGTGGTATAAATGGTTTTCGAATGGGAGAACAAATTTGCTTTACTGGTGAAAATTCACTTATTGAACCATTTTATGCTGAAGCAGAAAGAGCGAGATGTCGGGAAATATTAAGGAAACTGACAGATAATGAAATTATTGATGAATGGGTTCTTCCTGTTCAAAATGATACAGATTTTGTTGATTTAAATAAGCCAAGCGATAGCGGAGTAATAACTGTATCAGATGACAATATTAAAGTTAAAATTGTTAAAAGTGATATTAAAAATAATGATACCGTAATCAAAAAGCAAAATGAAATTGAAGTTGTTGAATTGGAAGATGATATTTTAAATTTAATTGCAGGTGAAGCTTTAAATGTTGAACCACAACCACAAAATTTAAATGCAAATTTAATTGAAAATAATTATGAACCCATTGATTACAAATTTTTGTTAAAAGATTTAAAAATTATTTTACCGACAGAAGAATATGAAAATGATGAAGAATTATATTTGAGTGGCGATCAAGTAATGGGTGTTGTTTTTGCTGCTGCTGAATTTGTTGTTAAAAATAATATCAGAAAATTGTCTGTTTTATCACCAAATTATGCTGCAGTTTTAACACAATATCCTGATATTGATCCAACAGGATATTTTCATGTTTTAAATGCAAATTTTGATTTCATTCTTGCACCAGTTTCTCAACATGATCATTGGTATTTGATTGAATTTAATCTTTTAAATCGAAAAGTTACAGTATACAACAGTAAATTGACTGCTTTTCCTCAAATTTACGAAATTTTAAAAACAAATGTTGAAAAATTTTTAAATATGAAATTTGAATATGAAGATAAAAATAATACTGTAAATTTTCAAAATAACGCGTATGATTGTGGGGTTTGTTGCACAATGAAGGCTGAACAAATTTGTTTTGATGGAAAAAGCACACTTTTAAATGTTTTTTATACACTTGCTGAAAGAGCTCGAGTACGTGAAATTGTTCAAAGATTAGCATTTGAAGGATGTCCAAATGAATGGTTTCCTTTTGTAAAAAATGCTACTGATTTTTTGAATTCAAATGAACATTTAAAAGTTAGAGATGGAAATGAAAAAGTTGTTGGAATATTAGATAAAATTGGAGGCGAAGCTGAAGTTGTATTTGATAACGAAAAATGCAAGAATACTGTAATAATAGAAGATAAAAATAAAAAAGAAGACATTGATAAAACTGTTGATTCGAACAGATCAATAAAAAAAATTAAAACTGAAATTAACGATGAAAATGATACGGTAGCACTTGAAAAGGAAGAGGATGATTTTCATACAAAAAATGCAATAAATAAATTTGATGAAGAAATTAAAGAATCAGAAAAGCAAAAAGAGACGTATAATGAGTATTTGAAAAGAAAGAAAGTAAAAAAATGTAAAAAAAATTATGGAATTTTTTTAAAAGAACAACAAAGTTTTGAAGACAGAATTGCTGATTTGAAAAGAAAAAAATTAGCTGCACAACAAAGTTTACTGAAATCTGATGCAAAAAAATTAAGAAGTGAAGTAAATAATTTAAAAAATAAAAGCGCTTTATCAAATGAAACTTATCATTTAAATAAAAAAAGATTAAAAGATGCTTCCCAAAATGATAAAAAAAGAAGAAAGAATGCAACAGAAGTAGAAAAGAAAAATGAAGGGATTGCCAAAGTTGATAAAAGAAAAAATAAAGGGTTGAAACTTTATGCAGCTGAAAATGCTGAAAATGTAGAACCACATGTTTTGCAGCCAATGAATGTAAAATGCAAAGGTTGTGAAGCATTACATTTTCCTGAAGAAAGAGGTCATGAAAAAGGTTATTACACAATGTGTTGTCAGAAAGGTACAGTATCCCAGCTTTTAGTTGACGATTATCCTGAAGAATTGAAACAGTTATGGAAAAAAGAGCATTCAGATAAAAAATTGACAAATAATTTTCATGATAATATTGTGAGCATTAATTCTTCTTTGAGTTTTGCCCACCCTGTTGCAAAGCAATGTGGATCCCAAGCTGGTGCAAAAGGTGGACCTTATTTTGTTAAGATTATTGGTGAATTGTGGCATAGAATGTGTCGATGGGCTGACCCTATGCCACAAGGAAAACCATATGCTGGTCAATTGTATATTGTTGATATGGAAGAAGCTAACCGCCTTCGGTGTGGTGCTCCTTCGAATAAAAAAGTTGAACCTAAATTATTTACAAAGCTTGAAAAAATTATAAGGGAACAAAACATTTTTGCAAAATCTTTTTCTATGTTAAATGATACTTTTAAAGAAGAAAAAGAGCAAGCAGAATCTGAAAATCGTGAACCAGAAACATTAGTTTTGGCATTTGATAAAAATACAAATGATAAATTATCTAGAAATTATGATGCACCAACTGCAAATGAAGTTGCTGCTGTGTATCGTTTGAACCCTGATGACACAATGCCAAGAAAGCAAATTGTGATACGGTACCGTAATTCAAATAAAAAAGAATGGATTGATGAAAGAGTTTCAAATTTATCCCCATTTTTGGAACCTTTAAGTTATGTTTTATTTGATATTACTGGAAAAGGTAAATATTGGGAAGTTGGAAAAAAGCGAAATGATAGTGACCCAAAAAGTAGAAAATTGTCTTTGCGTGAAGCAGCAATGTTTCGACTTGGTGTAAGGGAAGAAAGCAAAAAAAGTCCTTTTAATCCTTTGCATTATAGTGGAAAAATGATGGCACATTGGCTCGTTGATATGGGAACAAGATATGAAGCAAACAATCTTGAATATATTAAAAATAATCAAACAAAATTACGTGTTGCAAAATATAATGCAGTTTCGGATTATTTAAAAAATAGATGTGAAAGAGATAATTTGTTGCCAGGAAAATGCTTAATTTTGCCTTCAACTTTTTATGGTTCCCCAAGATGTATGAGTGAAAAGTCCTATGATTTAATGTCAATTGCACAACAATTGGGAAAACCAACAGGATTTGGAACAATGACATGTAGCACATTTTATGATGAAATTAAGGCAAATATGTTTCCAGGACAAAGTGCATGGCAAAGAATTGATATTGTAAATAGAATTTTTAAATTAAAAGTAGATTTTTTGATTGAAGAAATTAAAGATAAATGCATTTTTGGAAAATTAATTTATCTATATTATGTTGTTGAATTTCAAAAAAGAGGTTTAGCACATATTCATTGGGTAATGAATTTGGAAAATAAATGGGATACACCTGAAAAAGTTGATCGAAATATTTGTGCTGAATTGCCAATTGAATTAAATAATGATGTTAAAGATCCAATTTTGTTAGATCATGTTTTAAAGTTTATGATTCATGCACCATGTGGAGATTATAATCCAAATGCACCATGTATGAAAGATGGAAAATGCATTAGAGGATTTCCAAAGCCTTGGTGTAATGATACAAAAATGGATGAAAAAGGTTTTACTGTTTATAAAAGGAGAAATAATGGAGTAAAGGCAACAATTAAATATCAAGGAAAAAATTATGAAATTGATAATCGTTGGGTTGTTCCATATAATCCATATATGTTGAAAAAAATGAAATGCCATATAAATTTAGAATGTGTTTATTCTATCATGACAGTTTTTTATTTATTTAAGTATATGTTTAAAGGAAATGATAAAGCTTTGATGGAATGGCATACTGTAAGTGGGGAAAATGGTGCAGATATAAATGAACCAAAAGCTTATGTTGATGGAAGATATTTAAGCGCTCATGAATCTCATTGGAAATTAAGTGAATTTCCACTTTTTTACAGTACTCATACAGTTGAAAGACTTGGATTTCATAATGAAGGTGGGCATACTGTAGCTTTGGATGAAGATGTTAGTAGTGATGTTTTAATCCAAGAAAAAACTGATAATGCTACATCAAAATTGCTTGCATGCTTTGAAGTTAATAATGAAAAAGAAACAGGATTACTGTATGAAGAAATGCCACAACATTATGTTTGGGATACAAAAAGTGTGCAAATAAAAGATGAAAATGATAAAACTGTTACTAAAAAAGTTCATTATTGGAAACCTCGAGTTAAATTTACAAAACCTGTTGTTTCAAGAATTTACACAATTAGTCCAAAACATACTGAATCTTTTTATCTTCGAACTCTTTTAACTGTTGTAAAAAGTCCAAAAAGTTTTGAACATTTAAAAACATTTGAAGGAATTACATATGAAACTTATCGAGAAGCAGCAGATGCAAGAGGTTTAATTGTTGATGATAAAATGTATTTTAAAGCCATGGAAGAAGCAAAAGATATTTCATCCCCTAAAGGAATGAGAAGACTTTTGGCTCGAATTTTCGCACATTGTGATGTTAAAGATCCTTTGGCACTTTTTGAAAAGTTTTGGGAATCAATGATTGGAGATTTAAAGCATAAATATAAAAAAGATGAATTAAAGGATATTGCTTTGATGGGAGTTGTGCGAAGCATGATTTATCAAGATAAAGATTTATCAGATTATCCTGAACTTGAAAGAAAAATGCAAGAATTAAATTTTGTTTTGGATAATAAAGCTGACGATGTTTTGGAACTGCTTGGAAAAGGTGAAAAAATGTACAGTAGCTTGAATGAAAAACAAAAAATTTTTGTTGATTATGCAAAAAAATTAGTAAAAGAAAATAAAAGTGGCTGCATCTTTTTATATGGATGTGGCGGAGCTGGAAAGACATATTGTAATAAAACATTAATGAATTTGCTAAAAGCAGAATCACATGAAATTATTGTTATGGCTTGGAGTGGAATTGCTGCTTCACTTTATCCCAAAGGTCGTACATGCCACAATGTTTTTCGTCTTGAATTTCCATTTAAAAGTGACAGTAATTCTTTGTTAAATGAAGAAACAAAAGAAGCTCGAAAAATTAGAGATGCAAAAGTAATTTTTTGGGATGAAGCACCAATGGCTCCAAAGCAAGCATTAAAAGTTATTGATTTAAAACTTCGAGATTTGATGGGAATTGATTCACCTTTTGGTGGAAAAATTATGATTTTATCTGGGGATTTTCGACAAATCCCAGCTATTGTTGAAAATGGTGGACCAATGGATGTTGTAAATGCTTCAATTTGCAACAGTCCATTATGGCCATTATTTAAAAAATTTGAATTGACTGAAAATATGAGAGCAAATAAAAATGAAAAAGAATTTACAGAAGCTTTGCTTAAAATTGGCAATGGTGAAACAATTGATGAAGATGGATGTGTTGATATCCCTGATCATTGTGTCGTTCAAGGAAATTTAGCAGAAGAAATTTTTGGAGATTTAATTGCTGAAAAAAAGTTTGAACAATTAACATCTCGAGCTATTCTTGCTGCACGACATGATGATGTTAGAGGATATAATGATGAAGTGATGCAGATGCTTCCTTCTGAAGGAGAAATGACTTTTAATGCACAAGATGCAGTTAAGCATGGAGATGGAGAGCTTCATTGGCATGGTGTTCCTCAGTATTTTAAGGATAATCATATCAATGGTTTTCCATCTCACATTTTGACTTTGAGAATTAATTCTGTTATTATGCTTTTGCGTAATTTAAGCATTGAAGAAGGTTTATGTAATGGTACTAGACTATTAGTAACAGATTTAAGACCAAATGTTATTGCTGCAAGAAAATTGCTACATGATGGAACTTTGAGTGCTGAAAAAATAATGCTTCCAAGGATTACTTTAAAGCATGATGCTGGACCTTTTGAGCTTTATCGGCATCAGTTTCCAGTTATCCCAGCTCATGCTATTACTGTAAATAAATCACAAGGTCAAAGTTTTGATATGGTGGGAGTTTATTTGGAAAAGGAAGTTTGGAGCCATGGAATGCTTTATGTAGCTTTATCCAGGACAAAATCTTGGGATTGCTTAAAAATTCAGCTTAAAAAAGATAGAGTTAATAAAACTAAAAATGTTGTTTATCCTGAATTGATTGCTCAAGCTATTTAATTTTTTCAATTATGTGATTCTGAATTCGTGCATATATATTTTTGTCGTGATTTTTATGTTTTAAAATGCTTTTTATGATTTGTTGTAATTATGTTTATTATATTTCAGAATGATTATTATCGGTTATTATGGTGCTTTAAGCATGGATTGGATTTTTGTTTTATTTTGTTGTACACCAACCAACCAACCAAGTAAGTTTTTTTGTATATTGTTTATGTTTTTTACTAATCCTTTTTTTCAGATTACCATCAACCACCACACCAACAACTCCAACTTCTTCGCCTTCAACTACAGAAACTTCAACTCAAATATTATATATATATCAAAAAAGAATCGAGATCAATTCAATTTATTTATTATGTATTCATCATTGAAGTGTATATCAAATATTCAAAAATTACTTATTGAAGCTGTTAAAGATTGAATATGGACATCTTTGAATTAAACTTGGATATGGAAAGAAATATGGATCTTAAAACTGAAGTAAGTGATTTTTGATATAATTAAATAAATATGTTCATGGTTTTTTAATTGATTTTTTAGTATATATTTTCTATAATTGATCCAACGAAAATATCGAAAATAATCGATTGTTGAGCGTTCATCGCATATGCTTTTCTTGAATTTTGGCTTGAAAAAAATATAGTTGTTGGTGGTTTGGTTGGTAATTTTTAAATTGTATTTTTTTTGTTGTAATTGTGTTATTGTTATAAATTTGTTGTTTAAAAATTCCTTCGGTATTTGAGATTTTATTTTTGAAATACAATTTGGTTTGCTGCTTTTAAATTCAGCTATTAGATTCAACTTTTTTGTTGCAATTGAGGCTTTCTGGCTTTAGGAATGCAAAAAATGCACGAGACAAAAACTAGGGTACTGTATAAAATTGAGTTGCTGAAAAATAAAGTATGAATTGCTGCCAATGCAATACTTATGCATGTAGGCATGAAAAGAACGTTTGGTTTGCAATGCATTCGTTGAGGTTACATGAGAAGGTATGAAAAATGAAGTATGAAAAAATGGAGATGCAAAAACTTAAGCATGTGGGCGCCGCTAAGGCGGCGCCCCTAAAAGCCTTGTCACCCACTATGTTATTTGGCAATGTTCCTTTTCCCCTGCAAGCGTTTTTTTTGTGGGCATGTTTGGTATGAAAATATTGCGCATTTTTTTGGGAGTATGAAGAATTTTTAACTGATCTCCGGAGGTTGCCATTTGAGCGAGTTATGCGCGCGCGACTATTTAAAAATGTTTCTCTTGAAAAGCTTGGCGCAGTGGAGAGTGCGGATGGCTTGCGTGCAGCAGGTCATGGGTTCGAATTTTTTTCAGTGCAAATGCTTTATTTTGGGTTGTTTGGGTTTGGGCATGTTTTTGAAGACATGAAAAAAATGTTTGGTGCATGTCTGGTGCAGTTTTGGGGTTTTTTGGGATGAAAAATGAAAATTTGCAAAATGATTGTTTTTGCTTGAAAATGAGAATGCTGCTTGATTTTTAAGTGTGAAAAATATGAGGATTTAGTTTTCAGGTGCATGGTTGGTGCAGTGTGGGGGTTTTGGGGTTTTATGGGGTGAAAAATGAAAATTTGCAAAATAATTGTTTCTGCTTGAAATTGAAATTGCTGTATGCTTTTTAAGTATGAAAAATATGAGAATTAAATTTTCTGGTGCATTTATGGTGCAGTGTGGGGGTTTTGGGGTGTTTTTGTGTGATGTATGAAGGATGATTCAAAAAATGCGTTGGTTCCGAAGGAACCAACATCCTCTTTACAGCGCACTAACTGATTGTTTTGTTAGATTGGCATGAAATAAAAGGGTGTGAAATATGAAGTATGAATAAAAGACAATGCAAAAACTTAAGCTTGAGGGCGCCGCTAAGGCGGCGCCCCTAAAAGCCTTGTCACCCACTATGTTATTTGGCAATGTTCCTTTATTGCTGCAGTCATGATTTTTGTGGGCATGTTTGGTATGAAAAGATTGCGCATTTTTTTGGGAGTATGAAGAATTTTTAACTGATCTCCGGAGGTTGCCATTTGGGCGAGTTATGCGCGTGCGACTGTTTAAAAATGTTTCTCTTGAAAAGCTTGGCGCAGTGGAGAGTGCGGATGGCTTGCGTGCAGCAGGTCATGGGTTCGAATCTTTTTCTGTATAAATGCTTTAAAATGGGTTTTTTGGGTTTGGGCATGTTTGTGAAGACATGAAAAAAATGTTTGGTGCATGTTTGGTGCAGTTTTGGGGTTTTATAGGATAAAAAATAAAAATTTGCAAAATGATTGTTTTTTCTTGAAATTGAGAATGCTGTATGAATTTTAAGGATGTAAAATAATAGATTTTAATTTTCTGGTGCATGGTTGGTGCAGTGTGGGGGTTTTGGGGTTTTATGGGGTGAAAAATGAAAATTTACAAAATGATTGTTTTTGCTTGAAATTGAAATTGCTATATGCTTTTTAAGTATGAAAAATATGAGAATTAAATTTTCTGGTGCATTTATGGTGCAGTGTGGGGGTTTTGCGGGGTTTTTGTGTGATGTATGAAGGATGATTCAAAAAATGCGTTGGTTCCGAAGGAACCAACATCCTTTTTAAAGGACACTAACTGATTGTTTTGTTTGATTGGCATGAAATGAAAGGGTATGAAAAATTAAGTATGAATAAATGACAATGCAAAAACTTAAGCTTGAGGGCGCCGTTATTTGAAATATATATATAAAAAAAAAGCCTTGTATTTTATTATTTGTGTTAAAAATTTGTTTTTATAGCTCAATTTTTAGAGGTACAAGAAAAATCTGAAGGTGGTGAATGTTCTGCTTGTACCGGATATATTTGCAAAATTGGCGGAAAGAATATTCTTGGCACTGCATGTACTGAAGATGTAAAAGAAATTTGCCAACAAAATTGGGATGATTCAAAGCTTGAATCAATTGCAAAAGAAAAAAAGTATCAAAGTGAAAAAGGAAAATATTTTGTTTTTTCATGTCAAGAAGATGAATGTAATAGTGTTCAATGGGTTACCGATTCTGTAAGTTTTCTTTTTTATTTTTTATCATAGTTTTATGTTGTATCGGATTTTGAGAATCATTTTTTCATCCGAAAGGATACCCTTTTTAAAATTTTATTCTGAGGGACCGAGCTATTAAAATTTGTGCCTTTTTTCCTGCCCGATTTTGTCCCACTAAAAACAATCTTGTCCATTACTGTTCTCAAAATCCGATGCAACATTTACATTTATTGAGATATTTGTTTAGTCATCTGTTCAATATGCCAAAGAAATTGCTGCTTCTGATCTTTCTCTTGATGCAACTCATGGGGTATGTTAATTTCAGTGAGTTAAATAGTTTGAAAAAAAATTTTTTTAGCAACGATTCAAACGAGAAGGTTATTTACACTGTGTTAATGGAGTAAGTTTAATATGCTTATTTAATTACAATGACTTGCCATATTTTAGGTATGTGCAGTAGCAGGTGCTGGTGGAAAATCAGTTGAAGAAGTAAGATCAGGTGAAAAGGTTATTTATTCTCAAAAACAATGCCCAACAATGACAGAAGAAGTAAATTTCTGATAGTTTAATGATTACGATTTAATAATGTTTTTAGGAGCGTAAAATTAAACAAGCAGAAGTGGACGAGGTGGTGAAAATACTGGATATGAAAGCAACTGTATGCCCTGGTGGAATTGGTGCTGCTGCTGCTGGTGGTGATGCTGCGGGTGGTGGTGGTAATGGTGTTGAAAAAATTGGATATGGAATTAGTGTTATCGTAGCTACTTTCGGATATTTCTTTTCTTTTTAATGCTTCTTTTTTGTATGCCTAATTTCTTCGATTTAAGCTTTTCTATAATAAATAAATATTAATAAATTGTTTCAATGGTAATCCACTGAATCAGTCTCACCTAGGGCTGTATCCCCCGGGGGATGCCCGTTAGGAGGGGGGATAGGGGACGGGGGCAACAGCTTAGGAGGGTTTTGAAAGGAGGCCCCCTAATTTTTAGAAAAAAAGGGGAGGGGGCTTTAGGGGACCCCTAAAAAAGGGGGATTTTTCGGGAGAGGGGGGGGGGGGGGAGAATTTCGGAGTATTTTATTGATATTTTAGCTACATTTTTTACGGTAACAAAAAAAACAGAAATAACAAATTTTTAAAAAGAATATTTTTTAGGAATTGTAAATAAATCACGGACTCATTTGGCATTTACAGCTTTCTTTTTTTGTCACTTTCCTTCTTTGTATGAAGCGGGTCTGCCGTGTCAGCAATTAGCCAATATTTTAAATTAGAATAATAAAATATTGGCTAATTGCTGACTTATAATTAGTAACTGATAATTTAAAAAACTAAAATTTAAAAAAATTATTTGCGGCCGTTTGATAAAAAAATTCAGGAATGAATAAGGCAATTTAACTTAACTTTAAGTTGCCTTATTCCTTATGCGCCTTAATTGGTTCAGTTCGTTCCTGAATTTTACCTTAGCTTTACCTTGTTCTTTCCTGCGTTGTTACATCGGGTAGGTTTTAAAATTATAGTATGGTAAAATTTTTTGAACAAAAAAAAACACTTCCCAGAGACTCTCATGCAAAGCATGTGCAGTTCCTGCGCATTTTATTTGCAGGAAAAAAGTCCCGCCCGGCGCATTAACTAGGCAGTTAATGCGCAGTTCCTGCAAATAAAATGCGCAGAAACTGCAAAGGGATTTTGTTCATGCGCACGGCACATTCAGATTTTTCTTAGCACGAAAGCACCCGAGTAATGATTTTTTTTGAGTTTTTGAAAATTTTAATCTGAACTGATGATAGAAAAAATTATCGTCTGTTGTTAATTAAATCTTTTAATATGTTTTAATGTTTTTAAAGTTATCACAAGATGTAAGACAAAAGGTTATTAATAGTTGATTTGATTAATTCTTGAAAAATATATTAAAATTTTGCTAATAAATGACGCTTTTTGAACGTTATTACATTTCAAATCCCTAAAACATTTTCAACAAGTCCTCATTTAACAAAATATTTTATACAAAATGTTTATGAACAGGTAAAATAAAATTTGTATAAAAAACGTACAAAATTTGTCGAAGCGTTCAAAAGTTTTAGGAATTTAAATAAGGAATTTTATATATTTGTGGGAAAATCATACATTTTGTGGAGAAAGCATGCATCGATAATCTGATGGCGTTTCTTCCAGAAAGCTTTATTTTTATTTCTGTAAAAAGCAACCTTTTGTCTTACATCTTGTGATAACTTTAAAAACATTAAAACATATTAAAAGATTTAATTAACAACAAACGATAATTTTTTCTATCATCAGTTCAGATTAGGTCTATGCACAAACGCATTTTCAACAGATTTTTTCTTTTCTTTTTCCTCCCACAAAACTTTCGTTTCAAGAATTTTAACAGTTGAAAAAAAACGATGTTATAGATATTGTTGAGTGTACAAAAGTTACAAAAACAAAGCAATTTTGATTTTAAATAATGTTTTATCTTGTACAAAATATAGAAAACTATATGCTTAATGATATTTGATCCTTTTAATGGATGAAAAACGCGACATAATTCGTAAAACATCGTTTTTAACAGAAAACGAGAAACTTGTTATTCACTATTTCTGTTGGTTCATTCTTATGCGTAAGGATGGACGAGGGCCTAGGGCTTTTGGAAAGCCCGAGCCAGGCCCGGCCCGGCCTGGAAACTGAGGATCGGGCCGGGCCCGGCCCGGGCCTTTTGAATTTTTGGAAAAAAAATTGAAAAATTCCACAGGGGGGACCAAGACAAAATTTACAAAAATTTAAAAAATCAGGGCCCGGGCCGGGCCAAGGCTTTTTTTATATTTATCAGGGCCAGGGCCGGGCCGGGCTTTTCGAAATTTTGAGGGCCCGGGCCGGGCCCGGGCCTGAAAATTCGGGCCCTCGTCCATCCTTACTTATGCGTCCGTATGCGTCTTAGATTTTTTCACAGATCATTCCATACATATAAACGAACAACATATAAAAAAGCCAAGTTTGCACGGCATGACACGGCATATTTACAGCATATTTTTGAACTAATTTTAGCCGTTTTTAACATTTGTTCAACAAACTTCGGTTAAAAAATGTTGAATTACTTGTTTTTTATGTTTACTATCCTAGTTGAAATATATTTGAATGGTTTTGCCAAAATGTAAAGCTTTTGTTGATCGTTAAACAAAATTATATATGAATGATAAAGAAGTTCTTCTTTTCTTTTATCACAACGTTGAAATTTATTTATTTTTTATTTCTCATAGCTGGACTATAAGTAACAGATGATGGCCGTAATGGCGATTTTTAACATATTCCAAATTAAAAATCGCCAAATTTAAGAAAAAAAATTTTTTTTTATTTTTTAAAATTTTGTCTTGGTCCCCCCTGTGGATTTTGGTATTATACAAAATGATAAAAATTTCCAATCAAAAAGACAGGAATTGGAATTTTTTGTGATAGAATCATAAAACACATTATTGCGGATAAGTTAGGACATAAATTAAAGAAATAAATATAGAAACAAGGATTTCTATCTATTTTTAAGTTGAAATTTTTTTAGTGCAACTTCTTCCATGGTTCAGCATAATGCGAGCAGCAAAATTTTGTATACTAAATTTGGTATATGTCGATTCCTAAGAAACTCCTCTAAGTTTTTAAAATAATAAAAATTTAATAAAAGTCATTGTTAAAAAAATATATAAAAAGTAAAAGAGCAAAAAAATTTATAAAAATTATTTTTTTAAATGTCTTGGCAAAATGTCGTGAAAGTGATGAACGCATAGTGCTGTGGTATATAAATCATTTAAAACGGCAGGGATTGTAAAGAAATCATGTGATTTTTTTACAATAGGTCTATGCATGTTTTTTCGTTTTTTACAAAAATTTCAGCGCATAGGAATTATTAAAACGCAAACAATATCTCAAAATATTGGATTTTCTATACTTAATAACCTTAGAATAAAAAAAATAAAGAAAGAAGTGCGGAAAAGTGATAAAATTATGTAATTGTGATTCAGAATGACTTTTTAACGTTGAACATTTTTTGGTCATTCATTTACACTTTGCCAAAACTTGCGCAAATTTGTTTTTTTTGGAGCTCATCGGCTGCTTCTTTTGCTAATATCTTGAATTTAAATATATTAAAACTTTGTTAAATTTACTTATTATAGTTTTTACGATTACGGCCATCATCTGTTACTTATAGTCCAGCTATGAGAAATAAAAAATAAATAAATTTCAACGTTGTGATAAAAGAAAAGAAGAACTTCTTTATCATTCATATATAATTTTGTTTAACGATCAACAAAAGCTTTACATTTTGGCAAAACCATTCAAATATATTTCAACTAGGATAGTAAACATAAAAAACAAGTAATTCAACATTTTTTAACCGAAGTTTGTTGAACAAATGTTAAAAACGGCTAAAATTAGTTCAAAAATATGCTGTAAATATGCCGTGTCATGCCGTGCAAACTTGGCTTTTTTATATGTTGTTCGTTTATATGTATGGAATGATCTGTGAAAAAATCTAAGACGCATACGGACGCATAAGTAAGGATGGACGAGGGCCCGAATTTTCAGGCCCGGGCCCGGCCCGGGCCCTCAAAATTTCGAAAAGCCCGGCCCGGCCCTGGCCCTGATAAATATAAAAAAAGCCTTGGCCCGGCCCGGGCCCTGATTTTTTAAATTTTTGTAAATTTTGTCTTGGTCCCCCCTGTGGAATTTTTCAATTTTTTTTCCAAAAATTCAAAAGGCCCGGGCCGGGCCCGGCCCGATCCTCAGTTTCCAGGCCAGGCCCGGCCCGGCCCTGGGGCCGGGCCGGGCCTGGCTCGGGCTTTCCAAAAGCCCTAGGCCCTCGTCCATCCTTACGCATAAGAATGAACCAACAGAAATAGTGAATAACAAGTTTCTCGTTTTCTGTTAAAAACGATGTTTTACGAATTATGTCGCGTTTTTCATCCATTAAAAGGATCAAATATCATTAAGCATATAGTTTTCTATATTTTGTACAAGATAAAACATTATTTAAAATCAAAATTGCTTTGTTTTTGTAACTTTTGTACACTCAACAATATCTATAACATCGTTTTTTTTCAACTGTTAAAATTCTTGAAACGAAAGTTTTGTGGGAGGAAAAAGAAAAGAAAAAATCTGTTGAAAATGCGTTTGTGCATAGACCTAATCTGAACTGATGATAGAAAAAATTATCGTTTGTTGTTAATTAAATCTTTTAATATGTTTTAATGTTTTTAAAGTTATCACAAGATGTAAGACAAAAGGTTGCTTTTTACAGAAATAAAAATAAAGCTTTCTGGAAGAAACGCCATCAGATTATCGATGCATGCTTTCTCCACAAAATGTATGATTTTCCCACAAATATATAAAATTCCTTATTTAAATTCCTAAAACTTTTGAACGCTTCGACAAATTTTGTACGTTTTTTATACAAATTTTATTTTACCTGTTCATAAACATTTTGTATAAAATATTTTGTTAAATGAGGACTTGTTGAAAATGTTTTAGGGATTTGAAATGTAATAACGTTCAAAAAGCGTCATTTATTAGCAAAATTTTAATATATTTTTCAAGAATTAATCAAATCAACTATTAATAACCTTTTGTCTTACATCTTGTGATAACTTTAAAAACATTAAAACATATTAAAAGATTTAATTAACAACAGACGATAATTTTTTCTATCATCAGTTCAGATTAAAATTTTCAAAAACTCAAAAAAAATCATTACTCGGGTGCTTTCGTGCTAAGAAAAATCTGAATGTGCCGTGCGCATGAACAAAATCCCTTTGCAGTTTCTGCGCATTTTATTTGCAGGAACTGCGCATTAACTGCCTAGTTAATGCGCCGGGCGGGACTTTTTTCCTGCAAATAAAATGCGCAGGAACTGCACATGCTTTGCATGAGAGTCTCTGGGAAGTGTTTTTTTTTGTTCAAAAAATTTTACCATACTATAATTTTAAAACCTACCCGATGTAACAACGCAGGAAAGAACAAGGTAAAGCTAAGGTAAAATTCAGGAACGAACTGAACCAATTAAGGCGCATAAGGAATAAGGCAACTTAAAGTTAAGTTAAATTGCCTTATTCATTCCTGAATTTTTTTATCAAACGGCCGCAAATAATTTTTTTAAATTTTAGTTTTTTAAATTATCAGTTACTAATTATAAGTCAGCAATTAGCCAATATTTTATTATTCTAATTTAAAATATTGGCTAATTGCTGACACGGCAGACCCGCTTCATACAAAGAAGGAAAGTGACAAAAAAAGAAAGCTGTAAATGCCAAATGAGTCCGTGATTTATTTACAATTCCTAAAAAATATTCTTTTTAAAAATTTGTTATTTCTGTTTTTTTTGTTACCGTAAAAAATGTAGCTAAAATATCAATAAAATACTCCGAAATTCAACAAGAAAGAAGTTACAGTATACTTGGAAATTTAATTTTGAAAGGTAAAAATGTATAAAATTTAGTTTTAAACGTCCACAAAATATCACAATTAGGTTTTTTGGCGATTTTTAACATATTCCAAATTAAAAATCGCCAAATTTAAGAAAAAAAATTTTTTTTTATTTTTTAAAATTTTGTCTTGGTCCCCCCTGTGGATTTTGGTATTATACAAAATGATAAAAATTTCCAATCAAAAAGACAGGAATTGGAATTTTTTGTGATAGAATCATAAAACACATTATTGCGGATAAGTTAGGACATAAATTAAAGAAATAAATATAGAAACAAGGATTTCTATCTATTTTTAAAGGGGGAGACCCACCTTGAACAATTTTTTGCTGCAATTTTCTTGATGTTCTCGACGCGATCGCAGACTCATTGGAGCTGCTTTTTTTATTCGTTGGAGCTGCAAAAGGTTTTAAAAAAAGCAGCTCCAATGAACCCTGAACAAAAAATTGTTCAAGGTGGGTCTCCCCCTTTAAGTTGAAATTTTTTTAGTGCAACTTCTTCCATGGTTCAGCATAATGCGAGCAGCAAATTTTGTATACTAAATTTGGTATATCTCGATTCCTAAGAAGTTTCTCCATGTTTCTTAAATAATAAAAATTTAATTAAAAGCATTGTCAGAAAAATGTAATAATAAAACTATGAATTGTTCAATATTTTTGAAAAAAATCTTTTTCTGAAAAATTTTTTAAATTGTTCGTGGTAAGAGTTTTGTGAACGCATAGTGCCACAGCGGAATCGTCACCCGACAAATTGAAAATAGAAATGAAAATCACTGGTCGACAAATTTAAAAAAACGGCAAAACGACTTTGTCAAAAAAGTTTTATTCCGTTTGGGACCTTCTTTGAACTTTATTAATTTTCTCAATCTTAAAAGTCTTTTTCTGAGATTTTGAGCTTAACAATGTTATGTTTTTCTTTTATAATAGTATTCAGCGCAAAAAATACTACAAAACTATGTAAAGTCAGGTTATAACATTCTTTAGATCGAATTTAATTGTAAAAAAACGATTTTTATGTAGGTCCAAGGTGCGACTAGGCATGGCACCGTTAAGGAGGACGGGACGGGATCGGGACTAAAATTTTAGTCCCGGGATTTTTCATTTGTATTTTTAGTAACAACTTTTTATAAAATCGTTGTGAAATGAAAATTTTTTGACTGCATTTTTCACTTTCAGAAACCTATTTTACTGTTAAAAAATTTTATAAACAAAATTTAAGTTTTAAAAATGTCCTACAATAATATGTTAATTTTTATTTATTAAAAAATTTTGGGAAAATCCCGGTCCCGTCCCGGTCCCGGGACCGGGCGGGACTAATCTTTAAGGGACGGGACCGGGCGGGACGGACTGCCAAAAAGTGGTCCCGCGCCATGCCTAGGTGCGACTAGGTGGGGAAAATTAACAAAATTTCAAAGTCTTTTTCTGAGATTTTGAGAAGTTCTTTTAAAAGTATTCTTTTATATTATTAATCAGGAGATCCAGGGCTACAAAACTATGTATTATGGAGTCTTAATATTGGATATATAAGAAAAATTTTAATATTAAAATATTAAAAATTCACATTGTCGGGTAAAAATTTGTACATTTTGCCAAAAAATTTTGGCGTTCAAAAAAGACTCTTTGCCGCTTTCTAAATTTTGTCGACCAGTGAAATAAAAGAAAAAGATATGCACATCGTCTTTTTCCAACAATGACAGACGTTTTCGTTGCAAGAGTTTCGCAAAAAAAAAAGAAAAATCGAAAAAGTTGAATTGTTAGCTTGATGTAGTATATATTTACGGCTGGCAAATAGTTAAATTAACACCAATCGGCTTGAGTCAAACTAAAAATGTAGATGAATACTAGATTAAGCTTCCTGGAAAGCGGTATCAAAAAAGGTGAAGATTTAAAAAGGTTCTAACAAAAGTTGTGTTGACGTTGATTTTTCAAAAATTTGATTTGAAGATCTTGTAAAACCCAGAACTTTTGATTGGGACGTTCAAACAACTTGTGTCAAACTAAAATTGAAGATAAGATATAGGAGAAGCTCATGGGAAAGTTTTATGGAAAAATATGAAGAATAAAAAAAGTTCTAACAAAAGTGGTATCAACTTTTTTTGTCTATAAAATCGTTCTTTAGTTTTTAAAGTATAAGAGCTTTTCGATCAGAGGTCCAGACGTGCTGAGTCAAACTGAAATTGTAGGTGAGTGTTAGATGAAGCTTTTTGGAAAGTTTTATCGAAAATTATCAAGATTTGAAGAAGTTCTAACAAAAGTTATATCGCTGATTTTCGTCAAAAGTGATATTACTGCATATAAATGATTGAATCTTTGTTACTGACGATTATATTCATATTAGAAATACGAATATAATCTTTTTGCATAAAATTTATTGATTGTAATATGCTATTTTTCTTGGGGATATTACACTTGGTGGAAATTACACTTGGTGGGCCCACCAAATGACCGCCCACCAACTGTCGCATACACTTGGTGGAATTAAAAAACACTTGGTGGAAAAAAGTTACACTTGGTGGGCGATAAAATTTTCCCATCACGATTCACGAAAAGTTCTTTTTTTTAATTTATTCAAATGGATAAACTTTTTTATTAAAATTAATCCATGTTAATTTTTTATAATTTTATTTATTTGTACATTTCTATCACATATTAAATTTATTGCAGTATCGAAAACAACAAAAGCAGAAATGAACAAAATTATAATGTTTTTCTGAATCCTAACAACTTTCCCAACTTTAATGAATAAAACATAAAAATATCTTTTTGTTCATATTCATCATCTTCGATATAATTATCCATTTCATTTTTAGCTTCTACAATTTTGGAATCAGCTTCAAGAGTATTTTCATTTGCTGCTGGTGGATCATCATAGCGTTTCATTACACGATTTAATTTATTATCATCTCCATGTTGAGCTTCGCGTTGATAGAAAATCCAAGTACCCAAAGGAAGATGCTTTTCTCCAAAAGTTAAACCTTGCTTTCCATGATAAGTTTCAGCATAATTTTGAGTACGATTGCGTTTGATATCATATAGCGAATAGAATTCACGTCCCATGGTGGTATCAATCCAATTTTTACTGTAAAAGAATAATGAATGGATTTAAAAAAGAAGAAAATGCAAAAAACTTACTAATAATTTTCAACAATGATATGCAAGCTGCCAACATCTTTAATAATACTTTTTTTGCATGAAAAGAACAACATTTTACTTTCAAATTAGGTATTTCACCAAAAACTGTTTTGAAAGCATTTATTGCAGCTTTTTCTTGATCAAAATGAGCAACTTTCCATTTATAATCTTGAAGTGGAATTCCAACGATTTCACGGATTTCCGTAAAAGCTTCATTTTTGTTTTTTCATTAAGTTGCTAATGGCGAACATTGAGTTTTCTTAAACAATCCAAAAATGCGATAAATTTGTTGATATCCTTCTGGTGCAAATCCAAATGTTCCATCATTGAATTTCTATCAACGCGAAGCTCAACATGGAGATGATAATAAATTAAATCGTGTAATGAAACGCTATGATGATCCACCGTATAAAACTTAACTCATTTTCATAATAAAAATCAGTAGTTGATCACAATGACCAACTACTGTAATAAACTTGATTTTATCAAGTTTTTTTTAGTTTCGCTTTCACTTATTTTTTTGTGTTTTTTAAATAAAAATCAATTGTTGCTCATATGAACCAACAACTTATTTTTTTCATCTTGATTTTATCTTTTCTAGATAAAAATCGGTTTTAGATCACTAAAGCCCCCCCCCTTTTTTTCTAAAAATTAGGGGCCCCCTTTTAAACCCCCCCCCCCCCCCCTAAACTGTTGCCCCCGTCCCCTCCCCTCCCCTAAGAGGCATGTATCCCCGGGGGATACAGCCCTACCCTTAAAAAATAAATTTTATCATTTTTTTAAGCAGAAAGTAGTAAATTTTATCGTTAAAACATTTATGACACTTGGTGGAATTAAAAAACACTTGGTGGAAAAAAGTTACATTTGGTGGCCACCAAGTGTATTTTCCACCAAGTGTATGGCGTTCATTTTTCTTCAGTTAGATTTTTTTCGCGCGCATTTTTAGAAAAATCTATATATGCTAAACTTGAGTGTCCTCTAGAAGGATTTATCTTATGCATTGGAAAACAGCAAACAGTGTTGTGCCCGACATTTTTCATCGACTCCGACTCCGGAGTCGGAGTCACTGGAGTCGACTCCGGAGTCGGAGTCAATGGAGTCGACTCCGGAGTCGACTCAAAATTCAAAATTTTCTTTAAAGCACATAAAAGTGCTTTTTAAATGCCAATTTACACTATTAAACTGTTTTAAATAATAAAATAATTAATATTTGAACCAAAAAACTAGTTTTGAAATTTTTTCAAAAATTTTTAAACTTATTTTTGAGGCAATTAAAACAATCCATTAGAGCTTTTATGTCAAAAAAAGGTGTTTTAGAAACAACATTCTGCAGAATAAACAGTTTTAAGTGTTTTTTAAAAAAATTTCTACCGGAGTCGATGCATCGACTCCACCTCATCGACTCCGACTCCGGAGTCGACTCAAAATTCAAAATTTTCTTTAAAGCACATAAAAGTGCTTTTTAAATGCCAATTTACACTATTAAACTGTTTTAAATAATAAAATAATTAATATTTGAACCAAAAAACTAGTTTTGAAATTTTTTCAAAAATTTTTAAACTTATTTTTGAGGCAATTAAAACAATCCATTAGAGCTTTTATGTCAAAAAAAGGTGTTTTAGAAACAACATTCTGCAGAATAAACAGTTTTAAGTGTTTTTTAAAAAAATTTCTACCGGAGTCGATGCATCGACTCCACCTCATCGACTCCGACTCCGGAGTCGACTCAAAATTCAAAATTTTCTTTAAAGCACATAAAAGTGCTTTTTAAATGCCAATTTACACTATTAAACTGTTTTAAATAATAAAATAATTAATATTTGAACCAAAAAACTAGTTTTGAAATTTTTTCAAAAATTTTTAAACTTATTTTTGAGGCAATTAAAACAATCCATTAGAGCTTTTATGTCAAAAAAAGGTGTTTTAGAAACAACATTCTGCAGAATAAACAGTTTTAAGTGTTTTTTAAAAAAATTTCTACCGGAGTCGATGCATCGACTCCACCTCATCGACTCCGACTCCGGAGTCGACTCCGGAGTCGCAACATCACTGCTATCAACATATTTGTCAAATTTGTTTTTGCTGGTTTTTATACTCATTTTTCTTGCTTGGTTTCTCCAATCATGCAAACAGTGTAAATCAAAACTGTTTATCCATCTATAACTCGGTGAGGTTTGTTTAGCTTTATATTATATGTATTGATTTTTTAAATTCGTTTTTTACAGACAATCGATACATCGAAGATATATACAAATGAGATTCAATAATAATTTCAAAAATTCTAAATTCAAAGCAGAACTACAATATTCCATTTATTCAATATGGCAATAAAAAGATCCGAAGCTCTTTGTGTATATGTATACCATGTTTCTTGAAAATAACATGTATCAATATAAAATTTAGCGGTTAGTATTATATTATCTACTTTATATATAATGAATGATTTTAGATCCGATCAAAAATCGACTTTTACTTAATAAAAGAAGTTATATATGCGTTGCTCTATATTTAACAGTGATTTAGGTATGTACACAAATGAAAAAGAATCTTTTCATGAAAGGTTGTACGTGATTATTGTGAAGTTATTATCATCTTACACAATGGAATTATTTGTTTACCAAATGCGTAAGATATTGCCGGATTGCAGTTACGACAGAGCTTTTATACCCGATTGTAAACACCAATTTTGCTCACGATTTTTTTGTTATTTATTTTTTATGCTTTTCTTAAATAATGCAATTCGACGTTAATTATCAATTAACATGTGTGAAAGTTCTATCTTATATAAGATCTTATTGAGAGAATGTTTTAAAATTTTTAGAGGAAAATTACTTTGGCGTTTTATGAATAAGCGCAAATAAGGTTTTCGAAATAAGTCCATTTTTCATTTCTATTTCCAAAAAATTCCGCTGTGATACTTTCTAGAAAAGATATAGAAACATCTAAAAAAACGTAAAATATTGTTTTGTTTAGGGGCTGTCCAGATATCACGTGATAGAGGTGATGGGTGGGTGGGGTAAACGGATTATCACGCCGCTTTGAAGTTGGCGGCAAAAATCTTTGATGTTTCATCACCAAATGGGTGGGTGGGGGTAAAAAAGCCAATTTTTCTATCACGTGATATCTGGACAGCCCCTTATCCCATTATTTTAATTTGTTTAAGCGGTAAAAATTAATGCAACGTTCTTAAATTCAAGTGCTTTTTTTAAATCAAAAAGCAAGTTACGCATCATCATAGATTTGAATGAATAATTTTCTAAAACTAAACATCTGGCTTTTTTCAAATATTCTTTTTAAAAATTTGTTATTTCTGTTTTTTATGTTACCATACAAAATGTAGTCAAAGTATCAAAAAGATACTCCAAAATTTTTTTATTATCCCCCTAACCCCCCCCCCCCCCTTTTTAGGGGTCCTCTAAAGCCCCCTCTCCTTTTTTTCTAAAAATTAGAGGCCCTCTTTTAAACCCCCCCCCCCCCCCCCCCCCTAAACTGTTGCCCCCGTCACCTATCCCCCCCCCCCCCCTAAGGGGCATCCCCCGGGGGATACAGCCCTACCCTCGACATTCACTAATTTTACATTTATTGTAATTTTCTCTTCGAGACGAATTAGTGTAGGCCCTTTTTTTTGTTCATTATTTCTTTATCTCACTGTCATATTTAAATGATATTCGGCAGGGATGGGCAAACGCCAAAAAATCATTGCCTTTTTTGCGACTGAAAATAATTCAACAACGCCTTTTGACGCCTGGCGTTTGCACATCTCTGATATTAGTTAACTTTGTTCACAAAAAAACAATTTAATAATGAATATTTAATTATTTTTGTTTGATCTGATATTACGGTAGCTTTTTTAAAAGCTACCGCAATATTTCTTAAAAGAAATTGAATAAAATGTTTTATTAAAGACTCAAAAAAATAAAATAAATTATACATTTCTGAATTCTATTTTAACTTCTGGAACTTCATTGCTTGTTTTTCGACGATTTTCCAAGATTTCAGTTACATAAACTTTTAAAGCTTCATTTTTTCCTCGAAGACATAAAGTTACTCGGCTACAAGGCTCTGAACACATTTGCATATGTATATCAAGAAATTGAATAATATCTTCTTTGTCAACATCAGCATTCACAGCTAATCCACAAACTTTAAGCTTTGTATTTCGCTTAATTTTAAGTAACTTTTTAAAATCCTCTTTTGTTAAAGCATTGTAAACACATGTTAAACTAAATTATATATATAATTAATTAATTGATTTGTGTGAATAAAAAAAAGCTTACTATATTTCTTTGGCATTTTGGAGAATTTCAAATGCCTTTAAAGTTGGAGAAATTGGAGTATCAAAATTTGCGGTACACCAAAAAACTTTTGTCGAAGGTCACAAAACAAAATCAAAAAATTTTAATGGAAATTTGTAAAAGCAACTAAAGAATTGAATTGTTTCAACGGTGGATATATCTAATTTTTTGAATAATATTTCAATAGTGTTTTCTGGCAAAAACAATAAATCCAAAGTATCGGTGATTTTGATGGATTTTGCCGCAATAACATAATTATATCCATTTAAATTGCTTGCATGTATTTTTTGAATCTTATATTCTCCAGAACCAGTGTTATGCTTCGCCCCGATTTTGCCCCGCCCCGGGGCGCCCCGGGGCGCCCCGACGGGGCGAAGGGCGGGGCGCGGGGGGACTTTTAGAAATTTCGGGGCACGGGGCGGGGCGCGGGGCGAACATTTAATGGACAAACATTTTCGATTTTTATTGATTAAATATTTGAGAAAAAAAGAAATTTTTCATTGCCAAATTTATTTTTTGTCTTGAAGCAGAAAAAACATCTTTTGGACAACAATGTATACACGGTTTTATAAGTTTTCGTTATAAATTATAATTTATCAGATGATGCAAAAAATATTGATAAAGAAAGTTTTTATCCATATTTGGATTTGGAGAAAAAAAAGTGCAAAGAATGTGATCAAAAATTGGATATTTCAAAATCATATAATGTTAAAAGACATTTTGAACAAAATTGAAAATTGATGAAGGAAAAACATTTAAAAAAACAACGGGGCACGGGGCGGGGCGCGGGGCGGCTTTTAGAAATTTCGGGGCACGGGGCGGGGCGCGGGGCGATGTTTTGAAAAGAGAAGGGCGCGGGGCGGGGCGCAAACTGCGAAAAACACAAAAGCATAACACTGTCCAGAACTATGAATAATAAGATACAAAATTTTGTTCCAACGCAATTGTTGGATTTATTTGCAATATAATAAATCAAAGTTGAAGGAAATGAAAAATATTGGCGGGATGCTTTTAAATCAAGCTTGAAGGATGTTGGGGTAAGAGATTGAGCTAGAATTTGAGCATCGATGGAATAATCCTTAACATTTTGTTTAATTTTTTAAAGTTTTAAATTTAATATATTTTTATTTATGAATGAGAAAAAGTTGGCAGAAATTAACCACTCGAAAAAAAAGGCCAATTTCAAGTAGGTACTTTTTTATAGATATTCTCAGCCGAAGAAAAAATTATTGCAAATTGATTTCAATCTTATCAATAATGCACTAACAAAAAGCTGTTCGAGGCAACAATGGTGATGAATTTGTAACTAAAAGTGACGGAGACTGAAGTTGTGCACCGCATGCATGTATCCCCGGGGGCGTCTTGTTAATCCTTTCAGATCTTTGAACACAAAAAGAACTTATTTAAATTTATTTATTATAGAAAAGATTAAATTAAATTAATGCATACAAAAAAAGCATCAAAATTTAAAAAAAGAAAAATCCGAGACATGCGATGACAAGACCAATTCCATATCCGATTGCTTCTGCTCCACATCCAACTTCAATCTAAAATATGGCATGTAACTGGAATTCAATAAGCTTATTAAACTTACTCCATTGACTTCATGGGAACATTCTCGTTTGAATCGTTGCTATAAACTTTTTTTAAAACTTTTTAAAACACTGAGATTAACATACCCCATGAGTTAAATCAAAAGAAAGATCAGAAGCTGCAATTTCTTTGGCATATTGACCAGATGACTAAAAAATTGCACAATAATTTAAATGTTATATCGGATTTTGAGAACAATAATGGACATGCTTATTTGACAAAATCGGGCAGGAAAAAAGGGACAAGAATGTGAAACAGAAATTTTAATAGTTCGATCCCTCAGAATTAAATTTTACAATGGGTATCCTTTCGGATGAAAAAATGATTCTCAAAATCCGATACGACATAAAACTATGATAAACAATAAAAACTTACAGAATCGGTAACCCATTGAACACTATTACATTCATCTTCTTGACATGAAAAAACAAAATATTTTCCTTTTTCACTTTGATACTTTTTTTCTTTTGCAATTGATTCAAGCTTTGAATCATCCCAATTTTGTTGGCAAATTTCTTTTACATCTTCAGTACATGCAGTGCCAAGAATATTCTTTCCGCCAATTTTGCAAATATATCCGGTACAAGCAGAACATTCACCACCTTCAGATTGTCCTTCTAAAAATTGAATATAAAAAAACATGTTTTTAACACAAATAATAAAATATACTTACTTTTAACACTTTTTCCAAGTTGAAAATTGTTGCATTTTTTTGCATCCAAATTTGAAACAAAAATGACAGCCAAAAGCAAAGTTGAAAGAAGCAAACCACGACAAAACATTGTTACAGCAAAAATTCAGCGACAATAGAATGATAGAATTTTTTTGTTTTTCTCTCTTTTATATGCGTTTTTAACATGTGGATATAAGTATGCAAATTTTTACTATTATTGTTCTGCATCCTACCAATAAACGATGATGGTGCGTTTAAACGCGCGTTTGTTGGTTGGTTGGTGCGATGTGCGTTTTTATTATTCATTCGCAAAAATAGAATGGATAAATGGAATTTGCATAAAACAAAACAAAATGAGAAAAAGTGCTGATATTCTTTTTTGAGAACGAAGAAGGAGGGTGCGCGAAAGTTTTGCCACTGTATACTTACTACTTCATTTTGTTTTCAGATGTTTTTGGAATAAAAAAAACAAACTAAGAATCAAAGCATTTATTTTTTTAATAACAGAAAGGCTGAGATTAGGGGCTCAAAGAGCACGCTCACAAAATCGTAGATCAAATTTTGATGCACAAGAAGCTCGAGCTGAAAATGCTGTATCAAGATTAAGAATGCAAATGCTAAAGAAACGAAACTTTGTGCAGCTGGATTTGAGGTTGATGATAGTGGTGAAGCTCATTAAGGTAGAAAAAAAAACCATGTTTAACCAATGTAATTTTACACGGAGGCAGCGCCGTATTTAAGGGGGGGGGGGGGCGGCATTGGGGGCCCGTGCCCCCCTGAAATTGAGGAAATTTCTTTGATCTTTTGCCGCTTAGTGTTGGTAGCAGCAAAAGATCAAAGGCGTGCCCCCCAAAATCGCTGTGCCCCCCCCCCCCCCCTGAAATTTTTTTCTGTATACGGCCCTGCACGAAGGGCGGCTTTTTCAAAAATGGTACTATTTTGAAAAGTCTCAAAGATCGTATCTTGAGCGTTTTAGATAGCTGCTTAAAACTTATTAAAACTTTGCTTGCTTTTCTCTTTCCTTTGGTTTATCAGTGCTCAAAAAAATGCTCAAAATGTTTTCTATTTTATCAGCTGAACTATGCATCACGGCAATTCTCAAACAAATTACTTATTTTTCTTAATTTTTTGGTGTTATTCTTCAGATTTCGTTTTATTGTTAAAGGGAGCGGACGTTTTAGTACTTTTTTCATAATTTGGGTCTCGCATCGATTAAAAAAGTGTCCGACAAAACACGGGAGCATGCAAGATCCTGATTGTCAGGTTCATGCATTTCCCGAGTGCAAAAAAGTTGCAAACCGTCCGCTCCCTTTAATGCGTTGTTGTTGTTTAAGGGTTGCTAATAGTAAAATATATAAACAAATGTTTGTGATAGTAATCGCAGCACGGGCTCATTGGGTGTTCGGTAGAGACGGATTTTAAGTTTAAGGGATGGGATATGGTTATTTTTACTCCCAAACCACCCTAAAATCATTAAAAAATGATTTGGGAGATGTCGGGCCCGAAAATCGAAATTTCGAATTTTTCGATATTTTTCACAGGGGGGACCAAGACAAAAAAATTTTAAAACAAATTTTTTGAGAAAAACTTTTTTTGTTCTAAAATCATCAAAATATGTCCAACATAATATAAAAACACTATAAAAACCATTTAAATGAATCAAAACGATCAAATATTGAAGATATATCAACATAATGATGTTGGGGGTATTGTGAAAAATTCTCGTAACTAAAAAAATTTTTTGTGCTTTTTTTTGGCTGTGATATGATTGGGTATAACTAAATCGAGGCCAGGGAGTTTAATTTAAGCATTTACTGGCGTTTAAAGTCAATATTAAATACTGTTTTTGGTCCTGGGGATGTTTTTCTGCTTTTTTTGCTTTTTTAAAGGGGGAGTCGCACTTCTCACAAACTTTTTATAAGAGGGAGCAGAGAAAAAGAGACAACGCTGCCGAGTCAAAGAAAAGAAATAGTGCGTCCTTTCTCTTTTTTCCCCTGATTTTCAATAATTTTTATAAGAAAAGATTTATGTTAACTGCGACTCCCCCTTTAAATTGCCTAAACCTAAGCAATGTGGGCTATACACATAATTTTAATTTTAAAATAAACACAGCTTAAAGGGAGTGGACGGTTTGCGACTTTTTTCTTAATTTGGGTCTCGCAACGATTAAAAAAATGTCCGACAAAACACTGGAGCATGCAAGATCCTGATTGTCAGGATCTTGCATTTCCCGAGTGCAAAAAAATCGCAAACCGTCCGCTCCCTTTAAATTAAAAAATTATGTCAGACGATTTTTGAATTCTGACAGACAGTCTTCATTTTTCAGGCAATTGAAAAAATGATGTTTTTTGTTTATACTGATTGTTTAAATTGCCTAAACTTAAGCAATGTGGGCTATACACTTATTTTTGATTTTAAAATAAACACAACTTAAATTAGAAAATTATGTCAGACGATTTTAGCTTTATCTTATCGGGAACCCAAAAAGTTTTGGACTTTACTATATTTATAGGTAAAATGGACTATTTAGAAGCTTGCGAGTTTTTTTTTTGCTTTGATTTGAGCCCAAATCTTTTATAACAGTGTTGTAGCCCACAAAATTTCCAATATATTTGCTTGCGATTTTTTGTTTAAATGACCTAGTATCCATTTCCCCAGGAAAAAAGTGCCAAAATTCGCTGTTTTATGCATTATGAGCTTTGCTTTGAAACAAATTTTTTGGCACAAAAATTTCAGCAAATCCATGAAAAAAAGAGGTGTATTGCATATTTAAATTTGTTTATTTAATTTTTATAATTATATTTTATACATAAAATATAATTATAAAAATTACAGAGTAATAAAAATTAACCTCATTTTTTACTTTTTTTAAGATTCAAAAGTTTGAAGAATAATTCAGTTTTTTTTTTGGAGAATCTCCAAAAACCTTCATATAAAAACATGTATGATTTTTCTAAAGTTACTGTAACAGTATTTTATTACTTTTTAAAAAAAATAGGGGCAGTGAAATAGCAATAAAAAATAAAGATCAAAGCAAAATTGAGCTCAAAATAATGTCTAAAAATTCTTTTAAAAAAATCCTACAACAAAAAATAATAAAAACATAACTTTTTTTTGATACAAAACATAGTAAATTAAAGAGAGAAATGGCAAGCAAATTGGCACTCATATGTGCAATTTAACTGAGTTTTTATAATAATAAACTAAATATAAATGAAAAAAAGAGTACCGGAAACACACGCATTAAAACAAAAAAAAACAACAACAACTTTTTTTTCGTAGCTGATTATTTTTCTTCAAACTTTTCGTTTTGATAAACACGCAATGTAATCACTTATTCTTAATGGATATTCTTGTACAACACGGAATTTTTTCATATTATAAACCTGAAAATATTTTTGAGGATTTAATATTATAGATTATATTGAAAGTTTTAAGGATTCTTACAATGACATTGGCACGATCATTTAACCATAAATATGTATCTTCACTTGTATGAACAAGGCCAATTGCATCACGTGGTAAACCTAAGAAATTTTTAAATATGAATAATTTTAATAGTCACACTTTTAAATTTATTTTGAGCGGCAGGGTTATTTTATTTTAAGAATATATAAATATTCTTTTTTATTTATATATTCTTAAAAATAAATTGATGCCATTTTTTAAGTGTTCCGTATCTTTTTTTTTCTGTAACGGACATTATTTAACACCGTTAATTCCTCACATTTTAAGGTTTTATTTATCAGTAACAATGAAAAAGCATAAAATCGGTGCTGAAAAACCACTTTTTTTGGTGGCGCCGCCGCTGAAAATCTTATTTATGACTTATAGTTTCTGTAATCTCTGATAAAAAATCGCTATTTAATATCTTAAAATGTGAGGAATAATCAGTGTGAAGTATAATGTACGTCACAGAAAAAAAAGAGATGGAACACTAAAAAAATTTCATCAATTTTTCGTCCGGCGGCGGTCCATCGCCGTCACATACACTGCTCCGGATCACCCCCCCCCCCCCCCCCTAAAGATGTGACACTGCTGGCGGCTCAAAATTATTTAAATTTTCTTACCAGGAAAATAATCAGTTGTGTGTCCGGTAAATGTTGCGACATTCCAATATGGATCATAAGTAGAAAAATGTGAGCCATCTGAGATAATCATATTTCCATCCGACCATTGAAAAGCAAGCCGTGGAATAAATGTAATATTTCGGTCAAGCTTTTGAGGACTTTTTCGAGCTAACTATAATTTTAAATATTGTTAAAATATTCCCTTAAAAAAACATAAAATATTTTACATAAAATCGTTGAATCTTTTTATTCCAACGATATCTGTAAACAGTATTTTGATCAATTAAAACAGTGACAGCAGATCGAAGATTTGTAAATGCAGCTGAGACACTTCGAGGGCCATGATCAAACATATCAGTGATAAGAAAAGCACTTTTCTGTTGAAGACCATCTCGATCACGATAAATTTGATGAACATATTCATTTGAAAAAACATATGTTCGTTGATTATGGGCTATAATATGGATAAATGTTAAATATTCTGATATTCTGATATGTCTCATTACCTTGGGTTACAGCATCAATTTTAGTAGGGCAATATTGTAGATCAGCAGAAATAGGGGGGCCTTTTTGAGATCTTGAAGGTCCAACAACACGTTCCCGACGCCAAACATTATCATTAAGTGATCGACGCTTTTTTAAAGCTAAAAGTTGAAAAAAAATATTTTCAATGTGTTTCTTGCTGAGACAAAAGTTCCACAAAATACAAATTGAAATTTTGATATTTTTGCCCGAAATTTTGTGGTTAAAAAACTTACTAATTTTGCGTGAAATTCTTTGACGCTTTTTATGCCGATGTTGAGCAATTTCAGTTTTATTTAAGCCATTTGCAAGAAGAATTGCTTCCTTTTCTTTCCAGCTAAATTTTGGAAGTTTTCGAGGTAATAAAATTTTTTCTCCATCAATTGTTACATAATTTCGAGCATCATTTGCAGATTGATTTTTAAACTAAAATTACAGTAATTTTTTATGAATATTTCTTAAGATCTTATTTTTAAAATTTTTAGAACATCCTACGCATTTTTTTCCCTGTCGCTTTTTTGCTACAAAAAAAAGCTTTGAAGAAAGGCGCCAGTAAAAAAAATATAATCTGTTGTTTGTAGTTTTTTTTTAGTTTAACTAAGTTCAAAGAAAAAAGTGTTAGGCCACCCAAGAATAAAATCAATGGGGGGTGTTAACTTGTAAAGCACTAATTACTTAAAGTATTAGCAAACATTTAAGTGCAAAAAAAACTTTTTACAAAATTTGAAAAAAGTTACATGAGCACCGTGAGTGAATAAAAAAATATAAAACACGGGCCCTAAAATTTATCAAAAAATATTGGCAACCGAAAAATATACTGTATATATATATATACTGCAGCATTTTTGACCGCTTTCAAAATACAAAAATGTTTTGTCTTTTAAAATGGCGGACGGTTTCGTTTACTTCAAAATATAAATAGGGGTTGTCCAGATATGACGTCACGCAAAAATTTGTCTTACCGCTCCACATCAAAGACACTTTTTGCCGCACATCAAAGGCGGTGAGGCCTTGACCCCCCCCCCCCTTCCCCTAAAGACGTCATATCTGGACAACCCCATATCAGAAAATTTCCGGCTTTCTTTCGATTTTCCGCGAAATGAGCCTTAAATTTGCTCCTTTCAAACATCTATTCTTAATTACCCTATGAAACAAAATTAAAAGCAACAAACCATATTAATATTATTTTCTTCTTCTTCTAAAATATCATGACGAAAATTAGGTGGTGAATTTTTTACGGATCTATGTTTTCGAGAGGTAGTAGCAGCTTCCGTGAAGGTGGTTACCCATAAAATGGCAGAAAAAAGCAGAATGCCCGTTGAAAATGAACGGAACATTCTGCTTGAAAAAAAAGAGGAGAGAGAAGGAAAGAAAGAAAGATAAAAAAAAGAAGAAGTTTTTTTATAAATTATTTAAAAAATTTTAAAAGTATTTAAAAAAAGCAGGAAAAGAAAAGAAGAAAAAAAAGAGAGGAAAGAAAAAAAAGAGCAAAATCGATCGTCGAAGTTGGATCCTAAAAAAATTACATTAAAACTTTTGATTATTACCGAAAATATTTGTAAACGAAAAGATTGCTTTTATTTCAAGCAACACAAAAAAAAACAAGAAGCACGAATAATGATTATTATTATTATTATGTCCGGAGGAGATGAAATAATATTATTACAACGACACAAAAACAAATCAACAAGTTTTTTTAAAGTACAGAAGAAAAAGAAAGAAGAAAGAAGGTAATGAGAATGAGTGATTAAGAGATGACAGGAGAGAGAGAGAGGAGGGGAGGAAGGGGTGACCAGAAAATGGTTGCAATACCAACAAAAAAAGTTTTAAAAGAAAAAAAAAGTTTTTACAGGAGTATTGGCGCAGACAAGCCACTTAACGGCGATGCTTTTTGTCGCACTTTTTTTTTCTTCTATTATTATTATGTTTCAACTTTTGCGCTTTGTTTTAAGGTTGTACAACCATTTTTCAACCAAAAAAAATATAATTAACCCAAAAGAAAAACCGATTTATTTTTGATAATCTTTTTTTGAAGAACAATAAAGATCGTGGAAGTGTATTTATTGGATTGTTCAATAAAATACACAGGGGGGACAATCAGGATGATGAAATTTTAGGATTTGGGGAATAGCACCTTAAAATTAGGTAATAAATTGAAATTTATGATAATTACTAATGGCGCAAAAGATTTAATATTACAGTAATAATATACTGATATCTGTTTAGAAAAAAAATAAAACTCTATTTTTCTTAAACGGATTTCAAAAAAACAAAAATTTAAATTATCCATTTTTATGTGTTAAATAACTTAATCTAGTTTCAGACCTTGAATTTTAACTTTCTACCGTACCCATTAAACCCTCTTTTTTAAATCGATACTCCCCAAAGTTTTAAAAATTACTTTCATAAAAATAAATTTTTAAAAAAGGCAAACAAAAAAGACAAAAACGAAAAAGAAGGAAAAGCATTAATAAATATTAACTAACTAATTTAAACAAGCAAAAAAAAAGTTTAATGCCCTTTCAAATTTTTATGTAAGGCGATTAGTTACTTTCTTGCGTTTTTCTTTTCTACCCCCCCCCCTTTCTTCTCCCCCCAAAAAAACTTTTGGGATTCGACACACTTCGCCGCCAAAATGCGCAATGTAGAAACAAAAAAGGACAAGTCAGAAGTAAGCAAGAAAAAAGAAAGATCAAATTTGTCTTGTCCATTTTTATATTTGAAACAACCTTTTTTTTCTTACATAAACTAAAATCTATAAAAAGCTTATTTTACACAGAAAAAAAAGTGAAGCTCCATCAAATGATCCAACAACAATCTTGGACATGAATCTTCTTTTTTTTTATATTACAGTAGCAATAAAAGAGCCGAAAAAATTTTAGAGATTTTGATTTAAATAAAATAATAATAAACAAAAATAATGGTGTCTGTGAAAAAAAAGAAGATGCGAGCCTGGTACACCAAAGCCCCGAAAGCCCGGAAGAGAAGAAAAAATAACGAAGGCAGGCAGGCAGAAGCCGGAGATTAAAGCAAAAGATTGGAAAGCTGAAAATCAAAGGGCCGAAAGAAAAAAAAATAAACACCCGGGGTCCCATAATATTTTAAAATAAAAAAAGATTTTTTTGAGCAACCTTTTTTTTGCGCCAGAAAACATGCCACTTTTTTTTGATCGCAAAAAAAAGTCCGTAAAAAAAGTGCATTTTTATAAATACCCTTTTTTACCGCCCCCCTTTTTTTGTCTGACCTTTTTTTCCTTGCTTCCACCATCATTTTTGCCCTACCTTGCATAGGCTTGCCTTCAGACAACTTCTTTTAATCAAACCTAAACGGAAAAAAAAATAATCGGAAAATGTTAAAGCGAAAAAAAAAATTGCTTTAATTTTTAATAACAATGAAAAAAAAAGAGAGATGTTAAATAGGTATAATAAATTCGGCATTCAAAATATAAAGCAGCAGACGAAGAAAAAAAACAACAAAGAGGTTACCCCATCTTTTTTTCTGTATACTTTTTTTTCCGTGAAAAAAAAAGCTTTTGCAAAAACGCAGTATTACAATGATTGTAAAAAAAAACCAAGGAAAAAGGAAAGAAGAAAGTTTGATGATGAAGGGCATCGCTGATGCTTCTTCTATTTTTGGTATTCATCAACAAAAAGTATCATTCATCTTTTTTTGCAAAAAAACACAAAAGCAAAAAAATTAAAAAAGTTTCAAAAAACAAAATCGAAATATCCCAGGAAAAAAAGAGTGGGCAATTTACTAGATTTTATGATACAAAAGCATAGTTTTTTTGCAGTAATAAAAAATAGTTTAATGAAATTTTTTTGTTGTAAATCATCTATAATTACAACAATGAAAGCTGTTTCTATGCTTTGGATTTTAGAGGCTTTAAAAAATTGGGAACAAAGAATCTTTGAAATAGAATTCAAATCAGTTTCTCCAAGTCCCAAAATTCATTGTTAATTTCCAACTTGAAAAAACAACAAAAATTAAACAAAAAAAGAAGCATCAATGCATGAATAAAAATTCCTTTAAAATTTTAATCGCTGCACTTTTTTTAAAAATTTAAAAAGCTAAGCCGCTTTTTTGGTTGTCAGTTTTGAATGAAAATTTAATTGGGTGAAAGAGTAGACCTTTGATAATACTGATAATAAACACTTCAAAAAATAATATGTTTTTTTTCTGCAAATTTGCAACAAAATATATAATTTTGGCATCGGAAATTTGCAGACTTGCTTTGATTTTAAAGCAAAGATTTGTCAAAAAAAGATATTCCGGAAAAAGATAAACAAAAAAAAATCGAAAAAAAAATTTTTGTCAAAGATTTAAAAAAAAGATAGGAATGGTTTAAAATGAAAGTAACACATTTTTTATTAAATAAATTTGAAAATTTACTTTCATGGATTCTTTAAATACCAAAAAATACTGTCTCAAAAAACTTTTTTAAAAAACCATAAATTTAAAAATATTTTTGACTCAAAAACAAATAATAATAAATAAATGAGGGAAAAAAAGAAATGATTTAAAACAGTTTTTGCGAATATTTTATTGCGCTTTTTTTTACGGAACCTTAACTGTTGCTTTTTCGCTTTTTTTTCTTTTTCTAAAAATAATATTATATTTGTTCCTTAAGGAAACATCGAAAAAAGAATATATAATATATAAAGGGAGATGAGTGTTCTTAACGATGATCAAGTGGTTCAAGAAAAAAAAAAGTTATTAAAAAGTATTTTTAACTTTTTAAAACAAAAGAAGAAATTTACGGGTAATCTTTGAAGCTTTAAATTTAAAAAATAATAATTTTTGTATCAAATTTTTTGGCAAACTTTTTTTAATTTTTGAAAATAGGTTTGACTTTTTTTTGATTGCAAAATTTGTTTAAGCTTTTGTAAGAAACACCTTTTTTTTGTGGTTGTCCTTTTCTTTCTTTTTTTTTGGGGGGGGGGGGGCAGAAAGGGAAGCACCGAACGAACGATAAGTTTAACTTTCAAAGAAGCAGTAGCAGCAGCATTAAATTTGATGCTTATAAATGTCTCGCCAAAATCAAACAAGAATTTTTTCTCGATAAATTGAAAAGAACGGAAAAAATGCAGATGCGTGAAAAAAGTTATCCATTATCATATCTTTTAAGAATGCATTTTATGATAATTAATAATAGCTGCCAAAAAAAATTGCGAGTCGCAATAAAACTTTGAAATTTTTAAGCCCCTTTAAAATATGTAAAATCAAAATAAATGCCAAACATTTTTATTTATACATTATACAACTGCAGTTATTCATGTTTTGAAACAGAACAGACAAAAAAAATTACTGAAAAAGCTTCCTTTGATTTTGTATTATCTCACTCTTTCTTTGAATCAAAGCGGATATATTAGGATCGGGATTTGCAAAAATAATGAATCTCCTAAATTAAATCAAATTTAGGTAATCTTAATTGTAGCACAAAAACTAAATAAAAAAGTAGCTAATATAAAAATAGCTTGCAAAAAAGGCATGCAATAATATTTCGATCTTTGCCCTTGTCTGACACTTCTTTTTTTCTCCCCTCTCTTTTTTAATCGCAAAAAATCCATTTCACAAATAAATAACCTTTCATCCCCCCCCCCCCTAATACTACAGTAATCCTTTTCATATTAATTTACCACCCATATAAACCGATTGTAAAAAACACTTTTTTTTTCTTTTAATCAAATCAAAAAAAAACAATAAGTTGTAAAAATAAGCAAAAAAAATATTAGGGAAAAGAAGCTTTAAAAAAAAGAAGGAAGAAGGAGGTCATTGCTTAATTTTAGACTCTAAAATTCTTAATCAAATCAAATAAAATTTGGTAACGTTTTCCATTTTTGAGACCACCATCAATTTCTTTTTTCGGTGTCTCTCTTCATGAATTTCTTTTTTACTCCTCAAAGGCATGAAATAAATTGGAGAAAAAGAAGAAGAAGAGTGATAAGAAACATAAACATTAAAAGTTGCAATTTTATTGCTTTTTTTTAAAACAAACTTTTCAATCAAAATCAAAATCAAATTTAATGAAGGAAACATTGAAGGAAGAAAAGAAAGAAGGACCACCGTCAAAGAAGGGCGACCCATGAAAAAAAAAGAGGAAAGAAAGAAGCAAATTAAAATGCAACAAAAAAAAAGAGAGAGAAAAGAGTAATTTTTTTAAAGGAGAAGAAGATGGAAGAGAACAATCAAAAGAATCGGCATCATTATTTTTATTTTGCCAAAAAAATATGTATAAATGTTAAAGACACGTTTTGTCTTCACTTCCCCCACTTGAAAAACTTCTTCTCTTAAATACTATCGCTGATTCAGAGTTTTTTTTCAGTTCGTTAAAAAAATGAGAAGTGATTCCTTCTTTCTTCCTTCCTTTTCTTTTCTTTTCTTTAGTTTTGTTTATTACTAACTTTGTTTTAAAATAAAAACAATAAAAAATAATGAACTTCTTAAAAAGGCACTTTTTTTTGAAAGCTTTATACAAAATTGTCAAATATCTGAAAATTATCAAGATAATTTGTTATTAGTTCCATTTTTAAATGGGGTGGGCTCTTTACTTTTTTTATGGTCTTGCAACGATTGAACTTTTCATCCGCTAAACACTGGAGTCCTGATTTTCAGGTCTTCTTATAAAAAAGTAGCAAAGCCCGCACCCTTTAATGTCTCATTAGATTGCAGAAAAATTTCCTCAGAGCAAATGCACTTTTTGTGTTCAAATGTTTTTTTATCCTAACACGAATACACTTTTTACTTACTGTAATTGATTCTGACGATCAAAATTTCAAAGATACCTAAACTTTCAAAATATTTTTTTTAAAGAAACTTAAATTTTTTGCAAAAATAATTTAAGCTCTCATTAGTTTACCTAAATTTTTTGATATACTGTAATTCCAGAATGATTTGGCTAAAATTTCGTAGCTTTTACGTTTCAAACTTTTTTTTCAATTCAGTAAAAATCATAAATAATATTTTTTCTTCTGAAAAAAAAGAAAGTTTTGAGAAAACGAAAAAAATTTATGCAAACATTTGTCTGTTTTATATTTTTCCTTCCAACAATTTTTAGAAGCCCCGTTTTGCTTTCTTTCTTTTCCCCTTTTCTTTCAAAAATATGTTGTTACCCAAAATCATAACAAAACAAACAAAAATATATATATTCATTTGCATATGAATAAAATTATATATATATATATTTTTATCAAACAAGAAAATATATTATATTATATCATTGATTAAAGCACACTTTTTTCATGTTATTCACTTTCATCATCTTGAGTTGTCTCTTCACTAATCCAAAAATCAATTGATGGCAGCAATTTTCCATTTCGACGTTTTGGAATTGGTTCTGAACGTAATATATCAAAAAAGGTGTGCCCAAGTATTCGATCATAGCTAAGACGTTGCAAAGGATCATATCGAAGAATTGATTCTAATAATTCATAAGCTGTTAAATCAACAATTGCTTCAGGGAGTAGCTGAAAAATATATATATATATATATTTGATAACACTACAATAATGCAATAAAAGTCTTGCACCGAAAATTGTTAGATAAACTATTTTCGCCGTGGATGTGGAACTTTTTTTTGGATGTGGACTCGAACCTGTGAGGTCTGGGCCATGAGATAAGCGCTCCGTACCCTTCGACCACGCATGCAAATTATTCTTTTTAAAAAAAACTTACAATTTTAAGTCCACGAGCATTTTTTCGAATAAGTCTTGGTCGTTGTTCAACTGACATTGCCTTTAAATGTTCAGATGAAGGATATCCAAATATATCCACAAGTAATTTTCCTTGATCATGACTTGATGTCCCAGGAAACAGTGGTTTACCAATTAGCAATTCCCCAAGAACACATCCGGCCGCCCATACATCAACTTTTGTCGTATATTTTTTTGAACCAAATACCAATTCTGGTGCCCGATAATATCTTGTTACTTGATATGGCGGATATTCTTCTGTACATATAAGTTTTTTTGCATTTCCAAAATCTGCCAATTTTAATATTCCACTTTCATCATCCACAAGCAAATTTGATGGTTTTATATCTCGATGCGCAATTCCTTTTGATGCAATATAATCTAATGCCGCAAAAAGTTGCCATGAATATAGCTTTGAATCAAGTAAATCTATTTTTCGTTGATTTCGATTTTTTATCAATTTTCCTAAATCAGTTGGAAGAAATTCAAGGACCATACAATTGCATACCTAAAAAATAAAAATTAAGTCTCAGAACGAATGTTTCGAAAAGCCCAATGGGTCTTGATTGCAAAATTTTGATCTCCCACAGAAACCACAATACATTATTATTTTTTCAAATTTTCGTTTTAGAATTAATGTTTTGAAATGCCAAATGGGTCTTAACAAGAAAATTTTGACTCCAAATAGTTTTCTAATCCCAAAATTTAATCGCATATAATAAAAATAAGCACTTACATCGGCATCAACTTTGACAGAAAATGAATAAAGTAATGAAACAATATGAAAATGTTTGAGTTTTGAAAGAAGTGAAATTTCTGCTTTTCCATCATTTGCATCTTCTCTTTCATCATCTGCTTGTTGGAAATTTGATGATCCAGACGCCGCAGATTTTCTTGCAACAGAATTTCGAGGCCAACATTTTTTTATTGCAACAGGTAAAATTTTTGGTGACGTTAAAAGTGCTGAATAAACATTACTAAAAACTCCATTGGCATGTAACCTTTCTCGGGTAAATGAAATTTCAACACTTTTACTTTTTCCAGGACCATGAATTCGATTTGCTCGAAGTAAGCGTTGTCTTGAAGCCATAGATTTGAATTTGAATTTGTGCTTATACTTTTACACGCATAAAAAAACATTGTTTATTCAAAAAAGAAATGATATTGTATAAAACAAGTAAATATGCAAATTTATAAAAATGGAAAAAAAGTATTTTTGTAGTTTGTAGTTTGTGTTGAATAATTCAACTTGAATTTCATCCATTCAATTACCATTATCAAAATCTTTTGGATTATCATTTGTATCAGCTCGAACACATCCAGTACTATTTTTTTGGCAATTAAATCCTGATTGACAACATGCATTTACATCTAAAATATATATTTTAGATTTTATTTTAATCTGAACACTACTACCGTATGTCTTTGGTAATTCCCAATTAAATACAGTTTAATTTAAAAAAAGGGATAAAAGAAAAACATACTTTTACAACAATTTGCATATGCATATGGGCAACAACCTTAAAAGATGTGGAACATTAAATAAAGGTTTGTAAAATGTAAAAAAGATACCGTAATTTCCATCACTAAATGTACAACATGTTTCATAGGCTTTGCATTGATAATTTGATTCCCCACAAACATGATTCGCATCTTGTGCTTAAAAACAATTTTATCAAAATACCGTAACCTTTTTTTAACATAACTTACCAGAAAGTGTAATAAACAAAAAATGGAAACAAAGTAAAACGGTCGCAGAAACAAAAAGTTTATTCATTTTTTATAAACTTTAACAAAATTCTGCCAAAAAAATAAGCTTTAAAAAATTGTTTTTAAAAAATATGTTTGAAAAAAATATGAGTTTTTTTGCGTAAATATATATATGCTTTCTTATCAATTTATCAATCGATTGATTATTTTTAAGAGGGAAAAAAAGAAAGTGTTAAAGCTGTAAATAAATTCTATTCCATTTTTTTGAAAGAGGATTAAAGTTTTAATTTTGACAAAAAAAAAGTTGGAATTGTCTCTGAAAAATATTTTTGACAACTTTTTTTAGGCTAATTTTTTTTTGAAGCTTTAAAATTATTGCTTCAAATTGGCGCCAAAAGAATAAATTTTTCTTAAAAAGAAATGATGTCATTTATTTTAAGGCTTGAAATTGCAGCTTTTACTCATTTTACCAGAAAAAAAGTGTGTTAAATATTTTTGTTTTACAATGTTTATCTCCTACAGTAATCCATGATATAAATTTTATTTTTTACAACAAATTTTAAAAAAATCAACGGTTTTTGAAAGACAGAAACAAGTATTTTAAAAATCCTTCACTAATCGATATCTGTAGAATTGAATGAAATATCTTTAATCCCCAAATTTTCAATAGGTTTTTCAAACATATTTCGAGGTGGAATTTTTTGTTTTTTAAATCTTTTTTCGGCATTTCGATATTTTTCGACCAAATAATAATTATATTTTTTGCATTGTCGACAACAAATTTTAGCAAAAGATTTTCGAATACAATAGATTTTCATTATTGCTGGAGAATATCTTTCACGGCAATAATTTTCATTGAGATTTTGGCATTCTAAAAAAAAGTGGGGGATTAATTTGCCGAAGAATATATATTCGTGTCAAGAGAATGTTGGACAAACCTTGATCCGGATCATAATATTCATTTTTAATACAATTTCCTCTTAAACACCACTAAAATAAAAAAAAATTATTGCCAAACTTTATTTAATTTATGCCATTTCAAAGAAAAACAAACTTTTCCAAGTCCACATTCTGTGCCATCCATCAATGGCAAATATGATTTTGTTTCACATGGCGCAAATCTATTTTCCATTCGATTTTTACACCACAACCTTCGGCATGGATCTGGATTTAAATTTTTGTATTGTTTAAGCTTAAAATGTTTAAATATATAGATATATATATGTAAAATGCCATGGCATTTTTTTACCTGACATTCACCATAATGTGGTGCAAAAGCAATTTGGCATTGCCGAGTAGCACCAAATTGTTCCCCAGGTCGTAACTTTCGATGTTGTCCTTGTGTAAATGGTCGAGATCTGCGCATATCTCTTTTTCCAGGACCTATCAGTTTTGCCGTCAAACATGACGATTCAATTGTTTCCATAAATTTTTCAATAGATTTCATTGAACATTCACTTAATTTAAATCCATTTTCAAATAACTTCCCCGAGGTTGCTGCAGAAGCTGATGGAGCCATTAAATAATTCCATCTTGGAGAACAAGTTTTATCAATTTCTCCATCATGAAATGCTCCAAGGGAATGCCCAAGTTCATGGGAAGCTATGGCAGCCGTTGTCAAAGCTCCAATATCTTCAACCACCGAAATTGATTCAGATTTATCACACATTTTTCCAACAAATCCCATTCCTTGAGTTGATGATGCACCATTTGGTGATAAGAGATCAAATTTTGTAAGAAAGATTATATGATCATGCCGAGGAAGGACATCCAAATGTAAGGTTCGCCAACTTGATAAAGCTCCAATTGCTCGTAGGGAATCAAGGGAAAGGGATAAACTAAAATTTAAAGATTTATCAATGATAAAATTTGATTAAACTATTCAATTGTTGAATAAAATTCTAGGCGAGACATTTTTATTTCTTTTTACAAAAAATTTCATACTGTATGATTTGTTTAAATTAGCAACAAATGCAAATTTCAAATGTTAAGTATTTTAAAAATTTCGACTCAAAATTTAGTAAAATGTGACTAACGAGTTCTAACCTGCTGGTATCAGTTGTATTATCATAGTCACCAAATATTGTATGCTTTAACGGGCAGTCATCTTCCTTCTCAATTACCAAAGTTCCAGCTAATCTCAATTCCAATTGATGTTTCCCAAAGAATAACTGCTGGGAATAAATTGCTTTCATTTGTTCAAAAATTGCTTCCAAATATATTTGTACCGCAAAATGAGCATTCTCTCGAGTGGATTGTTGAATTTGTAAAAATGCCTCAAAAATGCTATGATCACCTGCCATTAATAAATCCATTTTAAAGCCACCATTTTCATTTCGAGCTAATATCTCTTTTAAAAGTTTGGCATTATTTTGAGATTTTATAAGTGAATGCGAAAATACGCCTTCAAGGGAAAGCGTTAAATTATCAAAGATTAAAATTTTTGAAAATCGAGTTCCACCAAAAATTTGTTTTTGTTCAAAAATTGCATTTGATTGACAGCCTTCAAATTTCAACATTATTATCAGTGATAACAACCATGAAAGAATAAAATAAAATTTAAACATTTCTATTCTTTCTTTTTCTTTATGATGGATAATCTAAATACAAATATATATTTTTAAATAAATGTTCATTCATTCAATATATTTTTTTTCATGTAAGCATGATTCATTCATTCAGCAACAATCTAAGAAAGAATATAATAGGTACAAAGGCGAATTTTATTTATAAAATATAACGGTCATCAAAGAAAGGAATCGATTGTCTGCAAAAAAATATAAATAAATAAATAAAAAGTGGACGTTAAAGAGTCTTTGAAAAATTTGTTTTTTTTGTTGAACAAAAAAAACTTGGAAATATCAGATATAAAAAAGTTTAAGCGATAAATAAAAAACAAAAATAAAGACGACGATGACATATTTGTTGATATCAAAAAACTTAAGTTAAATCAATTTTTGTAGGAAAAACTCTTTTTTTAAAGATTAATATAATTATAATTACAGAAAAATGCTCAAAAACAAAAATTGTACATTTAAAAAATACCACTCGATTTAAGATACAGTAAGCTGCAAATTTAACATGAAAAAATTAATTTCGTAAAAAAAAGAATATGATTTGTAGAACCATTTACATAATTTTTAAAGGATAAATAATTAAAATTCTTCCATTTTTGACACCTTTAATCTATTAAACTGTTATAGCACAGTTTTAAAAATAACGACAAAAAAAATAAAAAAAACCTAAATTTTGATTCTAAAAAACCTCGGAGAAAAAAAAAACAATGACAAAATTTTTTAAAAATTTTATTAAAACAATTATGTTTCATTTTCATTCATAGATGAAAGATGACATCTTTTTTTAAAAAAAAAAGTGATCAATGAGAAATTTGCCGCTGATTGGTATCCAATTTGTTGCGACAAAATTTCAAAATGAAATATATTTATTTATTTTTGCCAGCAGCAGCAACAACAACAGGAAAAAGCATCGGTGACATGGTGGGACACGAGAAAAATAAAAGAGATATATTTTATTTTGAGTTTTTTTTGTTGTGTCTATTTGGATTTTTCTTCCTTTCTTTCTTCTTTCAATTCTAAATTGACAAAATTTACAACAAAGAATTAAGTGGAAGAAAAACAATAAAATAAGAGGGGGTTCTGAATCCATAAAGGATCATTTTGCTCTTTATTTCGCAATTTTGTAATAGATTAATTTTCAGGGATCTATAGTTATGTCCCGAAGCAATATTTTTTCTATTATTGAATCTCGAAATAAACCAAAAGAACAAACCCTGTTTCGAGACATAACAATAGATCCCTGAAAATTAATTTATTACAAAATTGCGAAATAAAGAATCTCCTTTAAATTAGAGACTGGCAAGCAATAATTTTTTCTTTCTTTTTTTTGTCATTTTTTTCGTTACAGTATGAAAAAATAAATTTTAATTCACAACCTAATAATCAGACCTGCTAGATGTTATTTTTTACGCTGATACCAAAAATGCAACTTAAAATGTTTTTTTGCATTGGACAAAGCGCCGAAAATGCCAAATTACTGTATCGTTTTAACTACAAAACACGGGTTCCTCGAGGTTCCACTCTAAATTTTATATAATTCGATAGAGAATTTAATTCTGATTCCCATAGTATTTTTTTCCAATGCCCCCCAAAGACCCCAAAAGTGGTATATCCCAAAAACCCACATTTTTCCATGTAAAATCACCTAAAAAAGGTGTTTTTGGCAAAGCGTCCTTCAAAAGCATAAAGGAAACACATTTTTTTGTTGCAAAAAAAGGAAAGAAAAAGTGTCTTTTTTTCAACCAAAAAATTTTACTTTTTGGAATTTTCAGGTGGCATTTTCGGCGCTTTAACTTAATTTTTTTAATTTTTTGTTTTTAAATTAATTTTATTCAGGCCCAAAAGTACTATAATAAAACAAAAAAATTTAACTTTTCGAAAATTTTTTTTTCACTTGCCGGTGTCTACTTTAAATGGAAGTTGTCCTGATAAGTCGTCATGCGATGGGGGGATAGAGGCGCTGATGAAGCCCTCCGACCTTTTTAGCGGCACTTCAAAGCGTTATGTATGAGTCTCAAAAATCCCGATTTTTGTATGACGTCATATCTGGACAGCCCCAATACCTAATTTTGTTATAAAAATTGAATTCATACTAGAACATATGAGATTCATGTGAACTTTTATAAAGATTTTTTCTTTTCTTTCAACTTTCTTTCCATCCTCTAGAGGCTTTAAATTTTGCTCCAAAATTGCAGCCCTGATTGTTAACAATAAAAAGAAAGAGAAAATATAAGTTTAAAAAAAGTAAACATAAGCAAAAAAAAGAAGGATTAAAATTTTTAATAAATCTTATTTATTTAAAAAAAACTTAAAATTGCTTTGTTTCTTTGTTCTGTCACTTGCCTAAATGCGTGTTCTTGAAGATAATGATGAACATATTTTATCAATTTAAATTTTCATTAACAAGAAAAATATATTATCAGTTTTATCATTTTCAGTGTTAATTTTTATTGATTTAAAAATTGCATAAATCTTTTTTATTTATAAGTTTATGGTTGTTTTTCAACAGTTTTTCCACCATATTTTTACAGTAATTTATTTAAATTTTTTATAAAAACTATTAATTAAGCAGAAGTAATTTTAACAGGGGTTATGGCATTTTTGTAAAAAAGTTTTTTTGAATGACTTTGAAAATTTTGTTGAGAAGTAAAAAGCAACATATTTTTGCCAATTCTGCCTCGACTCCAAAATATTATATAATCTTTTCTTACAGCTTTACTCACCACAAATAAAGCAATTGGCCCCAAAAGATTTAATAAATCATCAATCCAAATAAAGTGTTGAAATGCAATTTGCATAATTACAAGATTTTGTAAGATATTGGATAAATAAACAAAAAATTGGCAAGTTGCCATTAAAAGTTGAATTACAAGAATTATCAAAGCTTGTCCTAAAAAGATTTTGTTTTGTAATTTAACAATATTACTGTGTAAAAAGTAAATAAATATTTATATTTACCAAAAAGTCGAAGCTCTTGTCGCATTCTATGATTTATCATTCCACCTTTTTTTATTATTAAATGATATTTAAATACCGTAATCATGTCAAAAATAAATGACAATAAAGCAGTAATCATAACAACTAATATTGTAACAGATGATTGATACTGTAAAAAGAGTTGTAAATTTTTTATTATTATTATTCTATCAAATTTTGGAGAACGTTTTTCCGTTTGGGATCAGGGATGAGAAAGAAATCCAGCAAAAAATCACGGCCGTGATTTTTTTTTTGGCCCAACTATTTCTGGCCGGCCGCTGTCACGGTTGGATTTTTTAAGTTTCTTATATGGCAAAAACAATTCTCATCAGTTTTAAAATCCAAATATTCTGTTTGGGATATGTGAAATTTTAAAACATAAATTCAAAAGCGACAAAGGTTCTCTTTAAAGGGAGCGTCCACTTTAGTTAAAATGACTTTTTTTTAAATCCACCAAGATGAACGCTCTCTTTAACATACCATACCCCTTGAATATATGGATCCAAATATCGTAGTCCAAGTTCTCCGTTAATTCCAACATAATATTTTGCTTCATATACAAATCTTGGAGCTAATAATGGCAAAGGTAAAAATGGAATTAAATAAATTAAATTTCCACCAATTTTTTTCCGAATTTGAGATTCTGAATTAATTTTTGCGGCCATCGAAACGGCCCAAAGTCTGTTCAATGCAATGGCGAAATGTGAAAAGCATTGCGAATATAAAATATAGGCAGAATTGAAGTATAAAATTGATGAAATAATTGAAAAATTTAAATACAACGGTTTTACAAAATCAAAAAGATGTAATCGAAGTCCGAAAAACATATTTATTTCAACAATGCAATCATAAATGGAACATAAAACATAAATTTTGAAAAATATCGATTGATAATGATTCTTCTTTTTTCACGGGCTCATTGGGTGTTCGGTAGAGACGGATTTTGAGTTAAAGGGGTGGGATATGGTTATTTTTACTCCCAAACCACCCTAAAATCATAAAAAAATGATTTGGGAGATGTCGGGCCCGAAAATCGAAATTTCGGAATTTTCGATATTTTTCACAGGGGGGACCAAGACAAAAATTTTTTAAAAAAATTTTTGAGAAAAAATTTTTTTTGCTTTAAAATCATCAAAATATGTCCGAAATAATATAATAACACTATAAAAACCATTTAAATGAATCAAAACGATCAAATACTGAAGATATATCATTTCAATGATGTTGGGGGTATTGTGAAAAATTTTTCGTCAAGAAATAAAATTTTTTGTGCTTATCTTCGACTTTGATATGATTGGATCTTACTAAATCGAGGTCAGGGAGTTTAATTAAAGCATTTTCAGGCGTTTAAACTCATTTCTAATTATAGCTTTTGCTCTTGGTGGCTTTTACAGGCGTATTTTGAACTAAAAAGGAGAGAGCGTGTCTTCCAGATAAGATAGAAGCACGCTTTTTATTTTTAAATAATCACTAGGTTATTTGTAAAAAAATTACATGAGCTTTTTATTGCCGGGTGAATATTTCTCATTTGCCAGCTATTTGAAAATTTCCGTTGTATATACCCCAACATCGTTGAAAGGAGAGAACTCACGTAAAACAGATATCCAGATAATTCCTGTTGTTTTTTTTTTGATTGTCACAACCATATGGAAAAAATTACACGAGCTTTTGAGTATATATTATCGGGAACCCAAAAATTTTTGGACTTTACTATATTTATAGGTAAAATGGACTATTTAGAAGCCAGCGAGTTTTTTTTTTGCTTTGATTTTAGCCCAAATCTTTTATAACAGTGTTGTAGCCCACAAAATTTCCAATATATCTGTCATAGAACTTTTGTTTAAGTGACCTAGTATCCATTTGCCGAGGAAAAAACTGAATTATGGCTGCTTATTTTGTGCAAAATTGACAAAAGAAGCCAGCGAGTTTTTTTTTTGCTTTGATTTGAGCCCAAATCTTTTATAACAGTGTTGTAGCCCACAAAATTTCCAATATATCTGTCATAGAACTTTTGTTTAAATGACCTAGTATCCATTTCCCCAGGAAAAAAGTGCCAAAATTCGCTGTTTTATGCAAATTTCGTTTTTTGGACCTGACAACCCCAAAATATGATATGAAGACCCCCAATATCATTTTTTTATGGTTTTTAGGTGTGTTTAACGTAATTTTAAAAGGACGCCTGTACCGTACAATTTTGGCCCCAAAATGAGCCCGTGTTTTGCTAATATTTTATTTATCAAAAATATTATCACTGAAATATGGAAGATCCAAAATGGCACAATTGCAGACATCCAAAATATTTGTAATGGTGACGGTGGCATTTTGTTGTAACAATTTTTTTATCATTTTATCAATGATAAAATAGTTTTTGAATATTTCTTACTTTTTTGGAAACACAAAAATATTCAAGAAATTACTTTAAAAAACTTAGTTAACAATTTTTTTATCAGTACAAATTTGTGTTTTCGATTCTTATTTAATTATTGTTTCTGATGAAAAAAAATTGCATTAAAAAAGCTATTAATCTAAAATTTAATAAATTTTAGACTAATAGCTTTTATTTAACAATGTTTCTTTCTTTAACAGAAAAATGTGACGAATAAACGAAACCATGTAAATCTTTGTCAATGGTTAAAAAAATTAAAAAGTTATGTAATTATATTAAAATTTAAGATTAATCCTTTTTCAATTAAATGTTCTTTTTAAAAAATGATTGCAAACAAAACCTCAGCGTCATTTATCGGGCAGTCATCACTCTCTTCGTTTTCTTCTTCCACCATTTGAATCAATGGTTCTGTGTGTGTGTGTGTGTGTGTCTCGCTTTTTATTTTCAGCAATATCGCATTTTCTTTTTTTTGTTGCTCCGTTGCAAAAAAAAAACGAGAAAGAACGCAATCACCGGTCGTCGTCGTTTTTTTTTGAGAAAACGACCAAAGTGGACACCCTTTTCCATGCAGCTTTGTCCGAGTGGTTAAGGAGTGAGACTTGAAATCTCATGGGTTTTACCCGCACAGGTTCGAACCCTGTAGGCTGCGAAAAATTTTTTATAGAATTTTTTCTTATCTTTTTTTTAAATACTGTATTGTCGATTTTAAAAAAAACGTTTGCAAAAACAATAATATTTTATAAAAAAATTCTATAAAAAATTTTTCGCAGCCTACAGGGTTCGAACCTGTGCGGGTAAAACCCATGAGATTTCAAGTCTCACTCCTTAACCACTCGGACAAAGCTGCATGGAAAAGGGTGTCCACTTTGGTCGTTTTCTCAAAAAAAAAACGACGACGACCGGTGATTGTGTCCACCTTTTTTTCCGACTATAACCAGAGTTTTTTTCAAGAGAAAATTAATTATTCCATTTGCAAAAAATGATATCAGGTTACATTGTTTTCGGTCAAGACTACAAATATTTTTTTTGAAATTGTAACACCGTGGCAACAATATTGAAGTTATTTTTCTTGCGGAAATATATACTTTAGATAGCTGTTATTTGATTATTCTATGTGTTTCTGTAAAATCTTAATAGAATAAATTATGTCAGCTGTTTGAAAATTAGACTTAAAAACAGTGAAAATTCAATTGTAATTATGCCAATATTTTCAACATCAGATTGTATCTTATGTACAGGTGTCCAAATAATAATGAAAAAATATGAATGCCAAATTTCAACTTCTTACTCGCTCCAATTTGATAAAAATCGTCATTTTTGATAACTTTACTTTAAAATTACGGTAATTTGAGCATCTCATGATGGGAAGTTGTAAAATCATGGAAATAACTTCTCTGACATCTTAGTACAATGTTAAAACAAAAACAAAATTTAATGCGCTTTCTACTTTTGAAATTATCCCTCAAAACCTTAACAGACTGGACCTGCGGCCTTTTTTTACCGACTTTGAAGTCCTGCGAATCAGAAGCCGGATATGATACGGCCTTAATTTGCTTTAATTCATCTCCAACATACTCCCAAGTTTATATTTTACCCTATTTAATTGAACCTTAGCCTGCTAAAAAATTTTTATCGCAAAAAAAACTTTGTCCGGATAATTTTCGCACACCCTGTATTGCTGATAGATAGTTTTTAAAGGTTTGCTGATTTTGTAGTCTTGACCGAAAGCAATTTGACCTGATATCATTTTTTGCAAATGGAATAATTAATTTTCTCTTGAAAAAAACTCTGGTTATAGTCGGAAAAAAAGGTGGACACAATCACCGGTCGTCGTCGTTTTTTTTTTGAGAAAACGACCAAAGTGGACACCCTTTTCCATGCAGCTTTGTCCGAGTGGTTAAGGAGTGAGACTTGAAATCTCATGGGTTTTACCCGCACAGGTTCGAACCCTGTAGGCTGCGAAAAATTTTTTATAGAATTTTTTTATAAAATATTATTGTTTTTGCAAACGTTTTTTTTAAATCGACAATACAGTATTTTAAAAAAAAGAAAAAAATTTTTCGCAGCCTACAGGGTTCGAACCTGTGCGGGTAAAACCCATGAGATTTCAAGTCTCACTCCTTAACCACTCGGACAAAGCTGCATGGAAAAAGGTGTCCACTTTGGTCGTTTTGTCAAAAAAAAAAAAACGACGACGACCGGTGATTGCGTTCTTTCTCGTTTTTTTTGCAACGGAGCAACAAAAAAAGAGTGTCGATCAGAAAATAAAAAGAAAACAAACACACCGACAAAAATATGAAAAAATGCAAATTTTAACTACCATAAAATTTTTTTTGATAAATTTATCCAAATGCGATCGTATTAATCAATGATTAAAAATGTTTGAACCAACGCAAGCTTTATTTGCTTCATTATTTTTATCGTAAGCTTTTATTCTTTAATTATTACAAAATCCTTTTCCTTTATTTTTTAGTGTTATTTTTACAAATATTTTTGGACTTCTTTTATATATTTTTTGCTTTTTTGTTTTAAGAAAAGGTGTTGTTTTTCGAAAACTTTCAAAATCGTGGGAAAAAGAAATAAAAATTAAAAAGAACGAAATTGCCGCAGCCGCTTCTGAAAATGGTATTAAAAATCAAAATTCAATGAAATAGCAAAAATTAATTGTATTATATTCATTGATTTATTATTATTTATATCAAAAATGTTAAAAAATAAAATTTGATAACTAAAGTAAATAGTTTTTGTTTTGTTTGTTTGCATAGCTTTGTATTTTAAGCTTTAATTAAATAAAAAATATAAATAAATAAATCGCCATGATGTCAAAGTTCGAAAGCAAAATACAAAAAAATGTTGCACTTTTTTTATGTATATTTTGAATGACAGTAATCACGAAAAAACAAAAAACAATGTTGTTAGCGCTATTGTATTCCAAAATCCATTCAAGACCAAATTCGTTTGTCAAAAATTAATTAAAATAATTTAATTTAATTAGTTTTAACAAAAAAAAATATAAGGTAACATATATAAAAAACAAAAAAACATTAAGGAGATTCTTGAGTTTTATCAGTTTTAATAATTTCAATTACTTGAGCTCGATGTAATTTTGCTGTTGTTTCTTCTGGAAGTTTATTATCATTGCTGTCCTTTTCTTCACCTTTTTTTTTACAAGTGTTTGAAATTTGAAGTTTTTCAGTTGTTGTAAAATGTTCAGTTCGAGATCTCCAATATGGATTATTTGAAAGAAATGGATCATTTGAATCTTCAAAAGTTTTTGAAGGCCAAGATATTAATTGTGGTGCAGTAATTTTTGTGGATGATGGTGTTGGGGAAGTTAGATCAAATGGTGATTTTGATGATACAGTTGAGGTTGTCGCAGCAGCGGGTGATGATAAATTTGTCAGCTTCTTTGGGGATTCTGAAAGTTAATTTAATTTGATAACAATAGATTTTCCACATTTGAAAAATTTAAAAAATCTCAGTAAGAAAAATCTTTAACCTTCTTCTTCATTAATCAATTCAAATCTTTCCTTTGGAAGTCTCCAATCATCAAATTCTCTGTATTTTGCCAAAACTTGAACAACTCCTGCAACAACTTTTGGTTGACATCCAATTTTTATTTTTTCCTAAATTTACATGAACATATGTAGTAATAATTATTACTGTATCAATATAATAAAATCAAACCTTTTTCTTATTTATTGGTGGCGGCGAAGTCATTTCAACAGAAACAGAAGCTGGAGATTGAATGATATTATTCAATGGTGATTGTGTTCTTTCTGTAATTTCATCTGCTTCCGTTATAATTGGAGTTGACGCTTTTGAAGATTCTGTTGGAGTTTGTGAAATTGAATTTGTTGTTGTTGTTAAAGATTCATTTTTCGTCGTTAACCGAAGTTTTTCAGCTGCTGTAACATGATCAGTTCGAGATCTCCAATATGGATCATTTGAAAGAAATGGATCATTTGAATCTTCAAAAGTTTTTGAAGGCCAAGATATTAATTGTGGTGCAGTAATTTTTGTGGATGATGGTGTTGAAGATACTGGAGAAATTGGCGATTTTGTTGATACAGTTGATGTTGTCGCAGCAGCGGGTGATGATGATAAATTTGTAGGCTTCCTTGGGGATTCTAAAAGTTAATTTAATTTGATAACAATAGTTTGAGCACAAGATTTTCCACAGTTGAAAAAATGTGAAACATGAAATTTGTGAATATTAAAAAATCTCAGTAAGAAAAATCTATAACCTTCTTCTTCATTAATCAATTCAAATCTTTCATTTGGAAGTCTCCAATCATCAAATTCTCTGTATTTTGACAAAACTTGAACAACTTCTGCAACAACTTTTGGTTGACATCCAATTTTTGTTTTTTCCTAAATTTACATGAACATAACATAATAATTATTACTGTCTCAATGTAATAAAATCATACCTTTTTCTTATTTATTGGTGGCGATGAAGGCATTTCAACAGAAACAGAAGCTGGAGATTGAGATTGAATAATATTATTCAATGGTGATTGTGTTATTTCTGTAATTTCATCTGATTCTGTTATAATTGGAGTTGACGCTTTTGAAGATTCTGTTGGAGTTTGTGAAATTGAATTTGTTGTTAAAGATTCATTTTTCGTTGTTAGCCGAAGTTTTTTAGCTGCTGTAACATGTTCAGTTCGAGATCTCCAATATGGATCATTTGAATCTTCAAAAGTTTTTGAAGGCCATATTAATTGTGGTGCAGTAATTTTTGTAGAAAATGGTGTTGGGGAAGTTAGATCATATGGTGATTTTGTTGATCCAATATCTGACAATAATCTTTGGTTTGATCATGTTCAATGCGTGCAAGATGCGCATACACAGAGAAAATCTGTTTCAAAAAAAACAAAGCTCATTTTCTCCGTGTATGCGCATGTTGCACGCGCATTGATCATGATCAAACCAAAAGTTATCGTTAAAGATTGTACAGTTGATGTTGTCGCAGGTGAAGATAAATTTGTATGCTTTTTTGGCGATTCTAAAAGGGATAAAAAAAGATTTGGCAAAGTTAAACAAGCTTTAAATAATAAAAAAAAGTTTAGCAAACCTCTTTCAAGTGCCCATACATTCTTTCGATCAACTTCTTCTCGTGCCCATACATTCTCTCGATCAACTTCTTCTCGTGCCCGTACATTCTTTCGATCAACTTCTCGTGCCCATACATTCTCTCGATTAACTTCTTCTCGTGCCCGTACATTCTTTCGATCAACTTCTTCTCGAACTTTTCTCTCACATTCTTTCCAAGCATCTTCTTCTCGACGATGCTTTTCACGTTCTTCATCAAGCTTTTCTTTTGTTCGTCGTTTATATGACCATCGGGTAACAATTAAACCACCAGTACAAAGTAAACAAAAAAATATCAAAAATATGAATAATATTGCCAACAAAAAAAAATAATCCGCATATCGTACACCTTTATGATGTTCTTCCATTTTAAAATTTAATAAAATAATAATAAGTCAAATACGTGTATGTATGAAATTTGTGTGCACTTGTTTTTAGATCAAATTAACGATGAAAATAATGAAATTCAAAATGTGAGAAGAATAAAAATGGAACATTTTTTATGCAAAATTATTACCCCCTTCGAAATAATTAGAACACCCAAAATTCAGAAAATCAAAAATACAATATTATACAACAACGGAAAAAACCGCTGTAAAATATTTCTCGATCGATACTTAATGACATTAAGTTAATGGGCAATTTTTTGGTTTTGTGCTATAATATAAAATTTTTTCCAATGCAATAGTTCGAAAACCAACATTTTTTGGCTGCTTGCAATAAACATACAAAACAATGATAGTTAAAATTTGCATAAATCTCAGAATCATGTAACTTCTGTAAAAGCCCGAAATTTCGAAAGGGCAGCTAGTATTTAGGAGTTATTCATACCTGTGGCCACAGCTGTGGGGGTATTATCGATTTCAAATAAAGGCGAAAAAACTGGAAATGGTATTTCAAAACGGTTCCTCGTAAGTTCATTTTTTACTCAAAATTTTTTAAAAGTCATAAAAAATTTGTATAATAAAAACAAACGAATAAAAAATTTGAATAAAGCAATTCACTTTTTTGAGTTATTTTTAATAAATGCCTGAAAATTCCTTCATTTTAGTGTCGTTGTATTGCTGTAACAATGTTTTGTCGTGGTTTGCTTCTTTCAACTTTGCTTTTGGCTGTCATTTTTGTTCCGAATTTGGATGCAATTGTTTGCAAAAATTATGATGAAAAAAGTGAAAAAAGAAGTGACGGTATGTTTTTTTATTATTTTTTTCTGGTGATTCATTACCAACACAAATACATATGCTTAAACAAATTTTTTGAATTTTTTGATGCTTTCAAAATATAAGACGCGGATTAGAAAAAAGTTTTGCACCCCTGTTGAAAAAACACGAAAAAATTAAAAGCTTACACATTTTTTAAAATAAAAGCATCAGTGAAAAATCTTCCTCAGGCCCTTTGCTCATACTGGGTTTTACGAACTTTTATGAAAACTTTCTCACTGACATTGGTCAGATGTGGTTTTAAAGAGATTTATGAAAATTGTCTCAGCGACCAGGCTCGTGTTGGGTTTTTATGGAATTTGTGAAAATAATCTCACACCTGATGCTCATATCGGGTTTTACGAACTTTTATGAAAATTTTCTCAACGACTGAGGAGGAAACACATAAATTCTTAAGTTCGTAAAAATGTGAGGATAAAATTTCACAAAAGCCTATTTTTTGACACTGAAAATTGGTCACATCGAGAATCGCCCTGTTTTTGGAAAATCTCCTCATTTTGGTTTACAACCGTTGTAAATCTGATTTTTTACAACCGTTGTAAATCTGATTTTTTACAACCGTTGTAAATCTGATTTTTTACAACCGTTGTAAATTTTCATTTTTACAACGGTTGTAAATTTTTCATCGGCAGCTTCTTTTCAGGCAAAAAACTCTGGCGGGGATTGAACCCAGGCCTTGTAGCCTTATAGTCAAGCGTGTTAACCACTCGACCACAGGTGAAACGAAAGAGAATGCACGGAAAAGCATCTTAAAATCCATTCCCGTTTTGTTTATGTGCATTTGAAAAAAAAAGAATGCATAAGATGCTTTTTCGTGCATCCTCTTTCGTTTCACCTGTGGTCGAGTGGTTAACACGCTTGACTATAAGGCTACAAGGCCTGGGTTCAATCCCCGCCAGAGTTTTTTGCCTGAAAAGAAGCTGCCTATGAAAAATTTACAACCGTTGTAAAAATCAAAATTTACAACGGTTGTAAAAAGTGAGAAATTTACAACGGTTGTAAAAAATCAGATTTACAACGGTTGTAAAAAGTTTCACCAAAGTGAGGAGATTTTCCAAAAAGAGGCCAATTCTCGATGTGATCAGTTTTCAGTATCAAAAAATAGCCTTTTGTGAAATTTTGTCTCAAATGAGACATTTTTCCAAAAACTCTCATAAACTCTAAATGACAAAAATCGGCTGAGATTTTTATTCAGAATTCTGCCAAAACCCAATCTGACCGAGGTGCCTGAGGAAAATTTTACAAATTGGCACAAAACCCTATCTGAACCTGGTGCGAGAGGAAAAATTCCTAAAATGAATGAAACCCCGGCGTGAAAAAAAAACTGAGAATTTTTTTCAAAAAAAGCTGAAATCCGGGTCTGAAAAAGGGGTGAGAAATTTTACAAAAAAGGGGTTTTTTTCGACAGGGGTGAAAAACTTTTTTCTAATCCGCGTCTTATATCAAAAGAAAAGTGCCGCTTTTTTTTTAATTTCACCGAAGTGATCTCACGACAAGCCGAAGCTTCATGAAGATTTTTTTTTATTATCCTTTTTTATCCTGGTGGGGCCTGGTCAGTGTTAACCCGAGTGAACCGGGGACGGGTGCGCATACTCATTTTTAAACATCGCCCTAGCGTGGATTCGAACCTGGGACATGCCTAATGTTAATCCAACGCTAGACCAGTCGACTACGCGACCGCTTTTGGGGTCCGGAGCAACGGAGCCAAAGCTGGAGTGTGGCTCCGATAAAACATGTCTGGCACAACGCTGGATTGGAGGAGGGAAGGCATCGACAAAGCCATTAAAACATTCAAAAAAAGTTTCTAAGCTTAGTCTCTTTATTTTTGGGCGGACAACGAAGTGTAACTTTTATAAAAAAAATTTAAATACAATTTTTACGCAATTTTACACACATTTTAGGTGAATTTGGCACTGTTATTAATGGATGTTCTGCTTGTACTGGGTATCTTTGTAAAGTTGATGAAAAATTTCTTCTTGGAACCACCTGCACTAAAAATGTAAAAGAAATTTGCCAACAAAATTGGGATGATTCAAAGCTTGAATCAATTGCAAATGAAAAAAAGTATCAAAGTAAAAAAGGAAAATATTTTGTTTTTTCATGTCAAGAAGATGAATGTAATAGTTTTGAATGGCTTAGTAAAACAGTAAGTGCTTTTTAAATACATTTATGTATTGTAAATGTTTATGTTTTTAGTATGGACAATATAAAGAAGATGCTCATAATTATGGTCTTTCATATATTCATCACATTCTAGCAGTACGTTTTTTCGTTTATGAATGCAATATTTTCTTTAAATTTGTTTTCAGGAAGAATTAACTGCTGATGATCCACACAACACAACCTTCTTATATGAAATATCCGTGGCTGATATCAAGAAAGCTTCGAAAGCAGCAAAAGATGCATCGATTGAACTTAAGAAGAAAGAAAAGGTCGTTCAAGATATTCAACAAAAGGCAAAAGAATCACAAAAAGCTGCACAAGATGCTAAAGCTGCTGTCGCAAAAGCTCAAGAAGATGCCAAAACTGCAAAGAAAGCTGCTGAAGATGCCAAAGCTAAAGGAGAACAAGGAAAAGAAGCAGCACAGAAGGCACAAGATGATGTGAAAAAAGCTCAAAAAGATGCGGAAGATGCCAAACAAAAGGCTGATCAAGCTGCAGTTGAGGCTCAAAAAGCTGCCAAAGATGCCAAACAAGCTGCTGATGATGTTAAAGCAGCTGCTGATGATGCCAAGATAAAAGCGGATGCCGCAAAAGCTCAAGCTGATGAAGCTATCAAAGATGGAGAAGAAGCTGCAGAAGATGTTAAAGAAGCCGCTGAAGATGCAAAGAAAACTGCCAATGAAGTTCAAGCCGAAGCAACTGCTGCAAAAGATAGTGCTGATAAAACTGTTGCCGATGTTGAAGCCACTGCAAAAGATGTTGAAACAACTGCAAAAGATGTTGAAAGCACTTCTAAGGATGTTGTAGCAACTGCAGATGAAGCAATCAAAATTACTGGAGAAGTTTTGGGAATTCTTGAAGAAGTTGGAGATGGAGCAAAAGATGCAGCAGATAAAGTTGGAGATGGAGCAAAGGATGCAGCAGATAAAGTTGGAGATCTTTTTAGTGGAGTTACAGAAAAATCTGGATATGGAATTGCTCTTTTTCTTGCTATTCTTGGATATTTCTTTTAATCTTTGAAATTTCTTTTTGTATTCCTAAATTCGTTTTAATAAATTAAAATGTTATTTTAAATTACTGTAATTGTTTTTTTAAATGCAGTTTTTAAATATTTGGTATAGTATTTTTTTTTCAAAATACTCACATTTCATTCCAATTTAGTTTTTTTGGAGATCAAATGAGCTCATTTAGGGGCCAAAATTGTACTCTATAAAAGTTATACCAGGGTTAAGCATCTCCCTTTCCCGGGTAAAAATTTTACATTAAACTAGAGATGTGCACATTTTTTCAAAGTATCGCAAAAAATATAATTTTAGTAGCATAATTTGCAGAAGGTTTTTACAAATAATAATTGATAAAAAAATTTAATAATTTTGGTTCTGATAAAAAAGATACCGTAGAAAGAAAAAATTAAAAAATACCATAATTTTTTCGGCCGATTTTTGCCGGAGTCCATTGGCGTTTGTTTTTTTATGCCTATTAAAATAGAGACCGGCAAGCAAACATTTTACCTTTCCGGATTTTTTCCTTTCCCGATTTTAAATTAAATTTAATAATGTTTGTGATTTTTCTTACTTAAAAGTATAATTAAAAACCTATACGTGTACTAAAAGAAACAATTTTAAAGGTTTAAAAACCATAAAAGTCATTGTGTTTTTTATAATTTTGTATCGTTTTCAAGGCATAAACAAGGCTAAAATGTTTTTAAATTTTAAATGTTAAAACAGCTTTTAGATATTTTTTTATTTTTAAAGAAAATTTCATTTGTTTCGATATTTCATTTACAACACCATATTGGGGGGAGGGGGGACACTTGGGGTCCGTTTGTGTTGGCGACGGCAAAAAAGTCAAAGGTGTGCCCCCTCCGAAATTTTTTTCTGTATACGGCCTTGTTCTTTTCGTATTTAAAATTATTTTCCCCTTTTGCATGATTATTTGTTTGGTCATCATCGATGTATGCAGAAAATGAAACTTTGTCACAAAAAAAAAGTCTTTGTGGCAAACATTTTTTTCGGTTTATTGATTAATTCTTTTTTACCTATTTTTGCGCCTTTCTATAAAATTTTTAATAAAAGAAAAAACAAAATACAAAAAGGGTAAAAAGACTTTAGGGTATAATTTTGTGCCTTGGCAAAAAGCGCCCAATTTTTTGTTTCAATTAATTAATAAAAAAATTATATTTCAAAAAAGCAATAATTTTTTCATTCATTTGATTTTTTTCATCAGACTTCATTACGCTTTTTTTGTCGAATTTTATTTTTCAAAATTTGTAACAAAAAATGGATTCTAATTCATCAAAACATGTAAGTTATATTCTTTAATAATTAAAGACACTGCTAAAAAAGTTTCACGATTAATTATTTTAAAATTTATTTTTATTGTAGATAATGGAATATCCATTTTCTCTTGAATGGACAATTGCTGAAGATTTCCTCATACCTTTAAAAAATTCAACACAAGATGAATATTTAGATAGTGATAAATTTATTGCTTTCAATTCTTCTGGCGTTAAATATTTTCTTCGAATTCATCCTAATGGTCAGAATGATGAATATCGTGGAATAACAATGATTTATTTAACTTTGGAACTTGGAAATGAAAAGAATATTGAAGCTAAATGGACATTTTCAATTAAAACTGCAAATTGGAGTCGTAAACTTGATGACACTTTTAATGAAAATGCTGGACATGGTATTTCTTGTTGTACTGTAAATGAATTATTTGATTCGAACGAAAAATTTATTGTTGATGGAAAATTTACTGTAAAAGTTGAAGGAATTTTCAAAATTGAAAATGTTGAATCAAATGATCATACTGTTTCAAATACACTTAAAAATTATTCCAACATGGATATAAATTCTTTTAAAAAAGTAAGACAACAACGATTTTAAAGAATTTTTTTAAAAATAATCTTTTTTTTTCTTCATTTATTTTAGATGCTTGAATATCCCTTTGCTCTTGAATATACTGTTTCTGAAGAATGTTTAAAAGCTTTAAAAGACTCAACCGATGAATGTTTAGAAAGTGACGAATTTATTGGTATCAATTCTTCGGGTGTTAAATATTATCTTACAATTTCTCCAAATGGAAATAACGAGAAAAATCGAGGAGAAACATGGATTTTTTTGCATTTCGAACTTGGAAATGAAAAGAAAGTTGAAGCTGAATACACAATTTTAATTAAAACTGCAAATTGGAGTTATAAACTTAATTATAATTTCGATGAAAATATTGGATGTGGTTCTTCTTGTTGTACTGTTAATGATTTATTTGATTCAAACATAACATTTATTGTTGATGGAAAATTTACTGTAAAAGTTGAAGGAATTTTTAAAATTGGAAATGCTGAATCAAAAACAGAAATGGAACTTCTGAAAGCAAAATGGAATGCAACAATAAAAGTTGGTGATTTATGGAACACAGGTGATGAAGATTTCACAATTGTTGTTGATAAAAAAGAAATAGAAGTAAGTTTTATGTCACTAATTTTTATTGACATAATCGAAAACTTTTTAGGCTCATAAATGTGTTCTTAAATTTCATTCACCCGTTTTTCGTGCAATGTTAAGTGATGAATTTGAAAACAAAATTGAAATCTCTGATTTTTCATTTGAAATTGTTGAAAAAATTGTTAAAATTTTATATGACCGAAATCTTGTCCCTGATTTTACAATTAATGAAGCTATTTTAATTTTGAAATTTGCTGAAAGATATTCGATTGCAATGCTTAAGGTGAGAATTGTTTTTTGTTAAAATTAAAAAACCTTATTATCCTAAAATTATCCTAAAACTCTAAAAACCTTAGAGTTTTAGGATAATATTCAAGAATATTTGGGTGAAATGCTTTCTGTATCAAATGCTTGTAAAATTTCTAGTTTTGCTGTTATTCTAAATGCTGTGAAACTAGAAAAAAGATGCCATGATTACTTCGTTGAACGTTTATTAAAAAAAGAATTTATTCCAAAAATGAAACTTCTTGATAAAGAATTTATTATTAATGTTATTGCAACTTTTTGTTCCAATAAATCAGAAAATGTAAAAATACAATCAGCCGAATCAAAATGGAATATTACAAAAAATTTTAAAGATTTTTGGAATATTGGAGATGAAAATATTACAATTATTGTGGATGAAAAAGAAATTAAAGTAAGTTTTGTATCTTTTTTTAAAGCAATCAAATACTTTTTTTAGGTTTATAAATGCGTCCTTGTATGTTATTCTTCTGTTTTCTCTGCAATGTTTAAAGACAATTCCTTAAATAAAGTTGAAATCTCCGATTTTTCATATGAAATTGTTGAAAAAGCTGTTAAACTTTTATATCATCGAGATCTTGTTTCTGATATTTCCGTTGAAGAAGCTATTTTGCTTTTAAAATTTGCTGAAAAATATTCGATTGAAATGCTTAAGGTAAGAACTGTTATTGCTTAAAAAAGTAATTGATTAATTTTTCTCATTTTAGGATAATATTGAAGAATTTTTGGGTGATGAAATTACTGTATCGAATGTCTCTGAAATTGCAAATTGTGCTTTTGGTGTGAATGCTTTTAAACTCCGAAAGAAATGTTATGGTTTCTTTATTAATTGTTTATCAATGAAATATTCAGTACCAAAAATGGAATTGCTTGAAAAAGATTTTTTGATTTCTGCAATTTCAAATTTTTCCTGTATTAAATGTCAAACTCTTTGATTAATTTTTTTGTTTGTGTTTCTGTTTTTTTATTTATAAAACATTTTACTTTTTACTGATTTTTGGTTAAACATGTTTAAAAACATTGAGAAATACTGCAGCAACTGCTGTTACAAGTTTAGTTTTTAAAAATCGCTAACAGTTTTATAAAGTGAAATATTTTAAATTCGTTTTATTTAAATATCATGTTATATATTCGTTTTTTTAATTGGATATACTGTACTTTAAAAATACAGTATAACCAATTGAATTTAAAAAGTTTGTTTGACATTAGTTTTCTTTTTGGCAAAATGTCATTCAATCGGTTTTTATATTTTTGAAATTTTATTTTTAATTTTTCGATTCAACTTATTGAAAATATAAAACGCGTAAATCTAAAGTTTTTCAAAACTTTTCTTTGCACAAAAATGATGATCAAATTTGTGCAATATTTTCTCTTAGGGTATACTTTCGCACTTCGCCAATGTGTGAAAGTGTACCCTAAGAGAAAGTATTGCACAAATTTGCTCATCATTTTTGTGCAAAAAAAAGTTTTGAAAAACTTTAGATTTACGCGTTTTATATACTACGTTAATTTTATTTTTGGTTACAGTATGAAAAATTTAATTTTTACTTAAAAACTAATAATCAGACCTACTAGATGTAATTTTTTACGCTGATTCCAAAAATGCAACTTAAAAATTTTTTCCCATAGGACAAAGGGTGGAAAACCCAAAAAATACATGTTTTTTCGACTTTTGACCCCTAAGTAAGCCCAAGTACACTGAGAAAAATTGGTAACGTATTCATCACCAAATGGTAACGAAACATATCCCACCAAAAATATTTTCGTTACGGTGACGGTTGTGGTTTTGTAACATTTTGGTAATTCATTGGTAACGAAAAACGGCTCCCCCCGATAAATTGATGAAAAAATTAAATTTTTTTTCAATATTTATTATTACTACAAAAGTCCCGTAAATACTAATAATAGAACGAAGAAAATCAAACAAAAAAATTTTCTTCAGTTTATCGGGGGGACCCATTTTGCGTTACCAATTCGTAACTAAAGTTGTTACCAGTATTAATTATTATCACTAAAGTGTTACCTTGATGGTAACGCTCTAGTAGCAAAACAGTAATGTTACCAAGAAAGTTACGTTGGTTACCGTAACCGATACTGAACCAAATCGTCACGATCAAAATCGTCACCAAATCGTAACTATCTTTTTTCTCAGTGTAAGCATAACTGGTGGCACAGTTTAATAGCCCTTTAAAGAATACGTCTATGGTAAAAAGGAAAATCACAGGAAAAAAATAGGGAGCAATCGCAGAGCTAGATTTTGATCAAAAATCGAAGCAAAATTTTGCATTTTGAAATTTTCAGATGGCATTTTCGGCGCTTTAACTTTTTTTTTTTTTTTTTTTTTACTTTTTTGTTTTTATATTATTCTTATTCAGGCCCAAAAGTACTATAATCAAACAAAAAAATTTATTTTTTCGAAAATTTTTTTTTCACTTGCCGGTGTCTATATTAGATGCAGAATTTTTTACTGAGCCCGATAAAATAAAAAAAGTCCGCCGAATTGCGCCGAAAAATTTTACTGTAGGAAAACATAAAGTCGCATATTGCGTGTGCACGTCTCTACATTAGTGATCGGATCCCGTCCCGTTCCCGCCGGGAATCCCGGCGGGAACGGGAACGGGATTCCCGTGTTTCCCGTCCCGTGCCGATTTTCAAAAAACGGGAATCCCGTGTTCCCGTTCCCGTGCCATTTTCATAAAACGGGAATGCCATATATAGCTAAAGTTGCAAAATATTGTTTTTTAACAACTTCAAGCTCTGATTAATCTGAAAGCTTTTCTTCTGATGCTACTTTCCCGGCCTTGCATGAGATGGTTAAAAGCGAAACAAATGTGTATAAGAGGTGTTTGAAAAGAGGGACTAACTTGCGCATCTTCTTTCCCTTTTTTGTCTCTCTTTTGTCCCTAAGTTGCTCGCAACTTGCGCCTCTTTCGGAAGACTTGTAAAAAATTTTTTTCTTTTTTTACAAAAACGAAAATTTTTAAAAAAAAATTTTTTTTTAAATTTCTCTTTTTTTGTAATTAAAGGATTTTTGTTAATGTATAATTTCTACACATATGATCAACTTTAGCATTAAATTTTCCCCGGACTTTTTCAAGCAATTCGAACTGAATGTCTTCATTCAGCCTCCTAAAAATAATGCATAATAGTTAAAAACATTAACAGAAAAGGATTAAATTTTCTGGTTTTAAAATTTTTTGAATTAATTTCTTTTTACTTTATGATGATATTAGGATAAAAAAGTGCAATCGACATATTTTATCATGTTATCTTTCCTTTAATTACAATCAATAGAGTTATCAAACAGAAAATTGAGAGAAACATCAAAAGCACATCTTTACAAAGCTTCTGAATGGAAAGTACTTTTATGGTTTTTTCAGATTTTATTGTCGAAAATAATATGACTCGAACAAATAAAGAAGATAATGTTTTCATTTAAAGGGAACAAATTGTTAATATTTTATAAGGTATTGCTGCCCTAAAATGTTTAATGCAAAATATGGTTACGGAACGCAAAAATCCCATGAAATGATTTCCCCAATCAAGTCCGTGTTCATGGTTGACTTTAAAAGAGACTCTACCAGAAATATATGGCTTGAACCCACATATTGCGATTTATAAATAGAAAATACGTGCAACAAACATCTCAAACATCATTCAGGAGACATAACTTTTATATTTCGTAATATATCGACATCCGCGGACTTGCATTATGGAATATCATGTAGTAATTTTTGAGATACCGACATATTATGAATATCGAAATATACCAACGTTTTGATATTTTTATGTTAAAATTTTTTTTACGATTTTTGGGCCATATTTCAACATCCTGAAATCATTACTTTTCATTTACCACCTAATTGAAAACATGGTGAAAAATCAAAGTAAAACAGACATAAAAATATTTTTTTCGCTTAAATGTCTCTATTCATCACTTTGTGAATAATTTTAACACTAAGTACTATCAAATCAATTTTCTCAAAATTTGAAAAATCAGTAACTTTGGAAAAACTTATAATTATTTAGAGTGACTTTCAAACACTTCACCCGATCAAAATTAACTACAATAAATGCAAAGAATCTAAGATTTTTCAATATTATCACATTTTATTGCCAAGTTCTTCCTTTAAACCATTGCCTATTAATGTTAAAGCTATTATTCGTATGGGTTTTCATATCAATGTCGGCGAGTGCACATTTATGGTCCCAATTATACATGGATTTGAACATAATTAAACGCTTTAATTTTTTCCCATGCTTACAATTTTTTAATATCCAAACATAGTAACACATATTAAAAAATAATATAGTGTTTTAATTAAACAACTTTTGCGGAAATAAAAAATGTTCAAATACAAGTATAAAATTAGGATAAAAAAGTGCAATCGACATATTTTATCATGTTATCTATAATAAAAACTATATGCATATAATATACATTAACAAAAATCCTTTAATTACAAAAAAAGAGAAATTAAAAAAAAATTTTAGTGAAAAAATTTTCGTTTTTGTAAAAAAAGAAAATAAATTTTTACAAGTCTTCCGAAAGAGGCGCAAGTTGCGAGCAACTTAGGGACAAAAGAGAGACAAAAAAGGGAAAGAAGATGCGCAAGTTAGTCCCTCTTTTCAAACACCTCTTATACACATTTGTTTCGCTTTTAACCCTCTCATGCAATGATTTTGCAAGGCCGGGTTAATATATGGAAACAAACAAAAAAATAGATTATCTGCAGATTCTGCTCAAAAATTACTTAAAATTTTTGGATATTACATGTTACAAGTTTCCGACGGGAATCACGGGATTCCCGCGGGATTCCCGTAATTCCCGTCCCGTGTCCATTTTCAAAAAACGGGAATTCCCGTTTCCCGGGTTTTACCGAAAACGGGACGGGATCCGATCCCTACTCTACATTAAACATAAAAATGAGACTAATTTTGCTTTTAAAGCGATTTAAAAGAAGAAAAAAGATTTAATTTTTAGTTAATTAATCGGAATTTAAGACTTTTAGACTTTAAAAATTTAAAATTTGAAAAATGAAAATATCGGGGAATTCTGTGAAATTTCCCGGAAAATGAGCAACCCTACAAATCACACACCCTAAAAATATGAAAAAAATGATATTAGGAAAAGCCCAAATGTTACGTAATACAAACCATGCGTGTCTGAGGAATTATAACACCGCTTTGATTTTGTCGGCAAAAAGCTTTGAAGTTTCATTACCTAATGGGTGGGGGGGGGGGGGGGTCAAAAAATGACGATTTTTATATTACGTAACATCTGGACAGCCCCTTAGGGAGTGCCCAGACCTGACGTCAGCTTTTAAGAAGAAATACTACGGTAAAAAAACGCCCAAAATTAAAAACATAATATTACTGAAATAAATTTATTTATAAATAAAAATAGCAAATATGAAAAAATATATATAAAATAATACAAAGTATAGAAAATATATATCAATGCAAAAAACAAAAATTAATCCCGTAAGAAATAATTTTTTCGGTATGGCCTTTTATCGTCTTTGAGAGCTTCAAGAGCAGCAATATTTGCATTTTCTTCGGCTTCTTTATACATTTGTTGGTTGTAATTAAAAAGGGAAGCAGCCATTTCATGCTAAAAGAAATTACATACATATAATTTATTTTTATAAAAAACAGTATTTTTATAAGATATAAAAAAACTTACCAATTCTTTTGTTGTAATTGGAGAAACATTAAATTTATGCTGTTTAAGCCAATCCCAACTTGTATTTTTTGTTGGAAATGTTTCGTGTGGACCGTCGAAAAGCTTTATGGTAAATGAAGCTGATGAAATTGTTGGAAGATATGTTCCACCATATTTAATTACATTTCCACGTCGATGTCCACAATAACAAAGCCATTCACCACACTGAATTGTAACCATATTGCCCTGAAAAAAATAAATACAATGTTGAAATTTCAAATTCAATATAAACTGTATACCTTCTCTTTTTGACCTATTCGACGTTTAATTTTAGTATCATTCCAACATTCACGATTACAACAAATATATTCATTATTATTTAATGAAAAAATTTCATCACTTTTACAAAATACTCGACTACATTCTTTGCAACAAAGTTCATAAATTTGATTTCGGTAATTTTTACATTCTTCGTCACGTCGTTTATCTTCAACAGCAATAGCTTTCATCTCTTCAAACTTTTCTTTAATCTAAAAATAGATTGTATTATAAAATAGTACAAAGGCAAAGTAAATTATACTGCTACAGTAACCCCTTAACAAAGCTACATTAAACCCATAAAAATGAATCACTTACACGGCGAGTTAATTCATGTTCGGACATAACTTGAAGAGCTTGAATACAAATATTCATGAGAACTTCTTTTCGAACATTTTCAAATTCTCGTCTCATCGTTTTTTCTTCCAATGCAAGAAGGATTGCCTTTGAACCTTTTGCACGAGCACGACCTTTTCGTTGTGTAAGAGATTTTTCAGATCCAACGCTATTATATTTCAAAACCATGTTACATGCTGCAACATCTAAACCTTCTTCAGCTACAGAAGTTGCAACAAGAATATTAATTGAGCCATCTTTAAATTTTTCAAGCATTAATTGTTGTTCAGCTTGAGTTTGTCCAAATCTTGATGAGGCTTGATTTGTTGATGCAATATATCCAACTTTATTTCTTCCAAATAATTCAATAATTTCAGGACGGGTATTCAGATATTTTGAAAGATCACTACCAACTTTTCGCATATCAACAAAAACAATAATTCGAGATGTTGGCTTTTCCGATCGAAGAATTTCAATAAGTTTTGTTAAAATTGGTTTTTCTTCTGAACTTTTCATAAATTGTTTTGCATCTTCAACACGTGCTAAAATAAATTATTATTACAAGTTTAAATATCGTCTACAGTATTATCTTACTTCTAACATTCTGATAAAGTTCACGAAGATCAGCTAATTTCTCTGGATTCAAAATACAACTATTTTCTTTTCCTTTAAATAATTCTTCAGAACCAAATTCATCAAGTCGAATTTCTAAATAATTCATTGCTAATTGTGCTGGAAATAATTCATTGTATTTTAAAGCATAATAAAGCATCTAAAAAAATCTATGGTTACAGTAACCTTTTTAAAGTTAAAGAAAACGCTTACATTGAGCAATGATAAACATTTCAAAACATATAATCTCCGATCTTTCATTTCATGTAAACGTTTTTCAACTTCATTTTTGATCCATGCCAATTTTGAATAATATGAAACACTCGTTTTTGAGGAACCATTTGGAGAAGAATATTCATTTCGAGCTCTTGATGAATCTTCTTCTTTAACAAGTCGAATTTGATCCTTGAAAAAAAAAGGTTTATAATCTGCGAAAAAAACCCCCTAATATAAAAACATACATCATTCAAAGATAAAATAACTTTTTGAAGAGTTTTTAAATCAGGATACATTTTATCTTCAATAAAATCACAAATTAATGCAATTTCATGACCAAATCTATCGTCCGAACGAGGTGGAACAGCAATAAAATCTTTAAAAAATATAAATTAATACAGTAACTTTATAAACAAGATATTTACCATCAACAGGCTGAGAAATTCTTGATAACAAATCTTCAACATTTTGTTTAATTTTTACTGAACTAATTGTAACAGCCATAAGTCGAGCACAAAGTGCAATGATATGATTGAGAGTATCTTCAGGATTAATTTTTCCACCCCTTCTAAAACAAATTGCATCATTTTTTGAAAAGTTATAAAAATTTAAACATACGATTTTCCACTTCCCGTTGAAGCAGTTAATCCAACAATTTGTGGACAAATTTTTGAACCTCTTACATGATTCATTACAACATTATATGGATGTGATTCATTACAATGATGACATTCATCAAAAACCATTAAAGTAAAATCAGAAAGATAAATTTTTTGAGATTTTAAAGGACTTGATAACATATTACTAAAAACAGGAAACAATTACTGTATCTTTACAAAAACATCTTTTTCAAAAATCTTACACAAAAATTTGTGGAGTCATAACAATGATATCACCGGCCATAATATCAACCAATCGATCACTTGCAAGCTTATTTCTTTCATCTCCGCTCATTTTTGTAATGAAATATTCAGTTCCAATCTTTTCATTAATATAATTACTTTGTTGTTCAACCAATGGAATTGTAGGTACAAATACTACTGCTCTTCCAACCTTTTGTAATACACGCTTCTTTCGCAAATGATCAGCAATGATATCAACAGCTACCAAAGTTTTACCGGAACCAGTTGGGGCACAAATAATACAATTTTTTCCATCTTTTGCTTGTCCAGCAAGTTCTTCTTGATATTTGTAAAGACTATAATTTGATAGACTTGGTTCTCCAGTAACATGCGAAGGTTTATTCCCAAATTCTGCTTGTGGCCGAGCTTTTTCTGGTTCTTCACCAGAAACTAAATCAGCTGTAAATTGTGCTGGGGCAGCTGATTCTGCAGCAAGTTTAATACGGTATTCATCTAAAAATTAACAGATATAAATGGCATGAGATAATAAAAACCAACCAAGTCGTGTTTTATAATATCGATCGATGTAAAATGGATATACCCGGGTTCGGGGATGATAACTACAAGCAGCAAAAAATTCATTTAACCAATATTCCGGTTTACGAGTATTGGGTTTAACAGTAATAAAATTGATTAAAAATGTACATCTTGCAAACCACATACTTGACAAAGAATTTTTTTGATACATTTCTCTTGCATTCTCTGCAACTTCTTTATACTTTTGATCTGTAACGTGTCGCTTCAAAGAATCTGCAATTTCAATGATTGGAATTTGGGCAGCAAGTTTTGGAATAATATCAGGTCTTGTAGGATTTTCAATGAATTCTTTTTTATATACTCGAAAAGCTCCAGGATCAATGTTATCAAAAAGCATTCTCTTTGCCATCAAACTGTTGCTTTCTAAAATTCATATCTTTTAACTTTTCAATTACATCAAATGTTTACCTTGAATAAACCATTTTGCAATCCGACGAGCAACTTTTAAATCACTTTGAAAAATTTTATGATATGCATCAAAGATATCTTTAACATGTGCATCTCCATCTTTAATAGCCATTGAATCTATTAACTCATCACGTTGTCCCTCAGTCATTCCAAAAGATTCATAAAGTTTATGAATCTTTTCTTTTGGAAGTTCTTTCTGAATCCATGGAAGAAATAATAATATATGTTGAAGGGGTAATTCATCAATTTCAAATCCAACTTTTTCTTCTTCAACATCTGCAACAACGGCTTCAGGTTCACTCATTTTTTTGTTGAATATTAGTAAATTGTGATTTGTTATACCCCTGTAATTAATGGTGCTAATTAATAAAAGCTTCAATCAGAAACTTTTAAAATTAATAAATAGCAGACAAAAAGCGATTACAAAAAAAAGAAAAAAGAGGAATTTGTAATTCAAAAAAGTGTGTTTGCTTCGAGCAAAGACTTTGGGACTTTTTGCCAAAGGGCAGCAAAGAAAATGTGTTACATTTTTTTGTTGAAGCTTCGAAGTATTACTGTAATAAAAATACTGTAATAAAAATAACTTTTAATTAAGATTAAAATTTGATGGATCAAGTTTTATTTTTTGAAGCTGAATGGTTGAAACAATGACATAGTATTTTTATGTAAGCAAAGAAAGAAAAAATTAATCCAAACCAAAAAAAAAAGGGTGAAAGAAAAAACGATCGCAAAATCTTAAATGGCAAAAAAGAAAGTTCTAGAAATCGAGCAAAGAAAAGAAGAAACATTTTAAAATTGCGAAAACGATGCCGATTGAATTTAAAAGGAATGGAAATTATAGGCAGTGCCAGATAGATGGCACTTTAAAAAAGTAAATAAGATAGAAACAGCGCAAAAATGAACAAATTCATTGTCCATTTTTTTTAAATTAAAGAGACAATTTTTTTAAGAAAATAACGCTGGTTAGGCCAGCATATGTTAAATGGCATTCACTGGTTTGCTATTTCGCAATTATTATTTTTATGTGTCAAAGTTTATTAGCCTTTATTTTATAATTGTTTTTTGTAAAAATTGTAACAAAATATTTCATTTATTCTACAGTAAAAAACAGATAAAAAAACTAATACTACAAATCATCATTTTCAAAATTTATATGATACAGTACCCTCCTATAAATTAAACTTTTCACTTGCTTTTTCAACAACCATTTTTGCAATTGCTAATGAAGATGTTGCACCAGGAGATGGAGCATTTCGAACATGCAAAACCCGTGAACCAAGATCTCCAATACCACCATCAAAAACAAAATCATCCACAAGATTACCTTCAGAATCCATGGCTTGTGCCCGTACACCCGCGATACCCCTAAAATAAATTAAAATGATTACTGTAATATGTATACTACAGTAATTATGTAGCTAAAAAAGCTTACCGTTCAACATCTGATGCTTTAAGCTCTGGAATAATAAATCTTTGAAGAAGTTTTACTTGAGCTCGATGATAGACGGATCTCCACATTTCCCTACTTCCAAAAACTGCAAATTTCATCATTAATTTTAACATTCCACTAAAAATATATTTTATATTGATTACTGTAGCTGTAAATAAATAAAAAATTACGGATAAAAAACAGCATCAATGACATCTTTAGGTGAAAGTTTAGAATAATTATATCCTTCTCGTGCAAATGCAAGTACAGCATTAGGTCCAAGAAGAATATCTAAAATGTATATATAATTCAATAATATTGATTACTATATATATATATAATTTACCTCCATTCATATTAGGAGTAAAATGAACACCCAAAAATGGAAAACGTGGATCCGGAACCTGTAATTTTTAATTTCAATTGTATTAATTAATGATATACAAAAAAACCTTACAGGATAAATATTTGTACGAACAAGATTTTTCATGTGTGGCTTTAATTTGAGATATTCACCTCGAAATGGAATAATCTTTGGATCTCTTGAACATCCCGATAATTGAGCCACTCTATCAGAATGTAACCCAGCACATGTAATCAAATATTTACATTCAAGTTGAGACTGTAAAATTAATTACGGTACAATTAAAAATTAGAAAAATGTTTAATACTTACATTTGTTCCAGAAGTTACAATTCTAACAGGGTATTCACCTGAAGAAAGTTCAATCCTTTGAAGTTTATGATTAAATAATATTTCTCCACCATCATCCGTGAAATCTTTGGCATAATATTTTGTTACAAGCCCCCAATCCACAATTCCAGTATATGGACTCCAGATTGCACGTAATCCACGACAATTTGGTTCAATTTCTTTAATTTTATCACCATCAATAAGTTGAATTTCTCGACATTTATTTTCTTGTGCTCGTTCATATAGTGTCTAAAAAAGATGGAGTTTTTAAACATGTTAAATTACACCATAAAAAGAATGTACCAATAAATGTGGAACTTCATTTTCTTCTGTCGCAACGATCAACTTTCCTTAAAATTTATTATTTTATACAAAATTTTACAGTAATATTTTACAAAAACATACCAACTTTTTTATGTGGAATTTGCTTCTTTTGAAGATATTCATATGCAAGATCAATACCTAAAATATTACATTACTACATATACAACATACAGTAATATAAAATAATGAGAAAACCTTGTACACATAATTTTGCTTTAAGGGTTCCACTAAAATTTCATAGTTTTATTTTTTTTTAAATATTAAATAAAAACTTACGGTTTATAATAAATTCCAGCATGTAAGACACCAGAATTATGCCCCGATTGATGTGCTGCTACATGAGATTCTTTATCAATTAATCCAACATTTAAATGTGGTTTAACAATTTTTAAATTTCGTGCCGTGGCACATCCAACAATTCCTCCGCCAACAATTATAACATCAAAACTTTTTCGGGATGCATTTGCAGCTGCTGCAGCAAGGCTCATTTTATTCTCCCTTTTTTTTATGTTACACTTTAGCAAATTTTAAAAACTATACTATTAGAACGCAAAAATAAATAAATGTTTAAAAAAAGGTGTTGGTTTTGTACTTTGAGTGAAACAGCAGCAACAGACGAGCATGCATCGACCTTTCTCTATTTTTTTTTTGTTTTCATTTCATTTGTTTTTGTCAATGCATGTTTTTTGATTTGCGAAAAAAACTTGTTAAAAAAAGATAAAATTATCAAAAGTATAAAAATTTTATTTATTGATTTTATCAAAAAAAAGTTTATGATTAAATTTCATTTTTTTTAAAAACAACTAAAAATTAAAGCAATTATTTATTATATTAGATATAATATTGTCGGGGCAGCATTGGATTTGAAAGACTAATTAATTAATTATTATTGAATTGAATCAATGATGTTGTAGAAGATAATTTATCCAGTTGTACAGAAGCCACAAGTTCTCGGGCATTGTACTCGCATCACTGAACGATATAAAGCATTTGTGCATAAATATGCCACATTTGGACAATCCGTTGTTCTTCCAGATGCCGCTAAATCAACGCAAGTTGTTGAAATAATCGTAGAAGTTGAAGTTGAGGTTGTTGAATTGCAACGACCACATGTTAATGGACATTGTTGTGTCATAAGTGTGTAATATACGGTATTATTGCATAAAGATGCTCGAGCAGGACAATCTGAATATCCTCTTGGACCAATTGCATCTCGGCATGTTGTATTTGTTGTGGTCGTCCCATTACAACAAAGAACGGCATCTGTAAGGGTAAGGGTAGTTGGACAAATATATACTCCATTTTCAAGTAATGCTGCAGAGCATCCATTTGTATCTGTATAACAGCAACTCTGGGTGGCTGTATCAACGGTTAATCCAGTTGGACATGATAAAGTTCCATCAGGATCAATTAAAGCACCTAAACATACTAAATTTTGGCCTTTAATAACATCAAATGATGCTCCAATAAAATAAACAAAAAGAATAAATTTAATCATAGCTTTTGAGAAATGCTGCTGCTGATGCTTTCAGAATACTTTTTTCTATTAATTTTGATTCCCTTAAATATCCATCAAAATTCTCCCATCCTCCCTTAACCGGCTATTGTCCATCTTTGAATTTAACCGTTAAATATTTGCTAAAGCTGCACACTTCTTTTTTTTACTACTGCTGCTGCTGCGTTTTCTCAAAAAACATGTGTAAATAATATTTGAAAAAAAGCACGGAAAAATCAAGCTTTAAATTTGTCTGAAAAAATGTTTTACACAATTTTTTATACAACAAAAGTCTTTGTTGTTTTTCTTTTAAAAAAATGTTTTTTTAGTGTTTTGTAAGCTGAGAAAATCTTTTGATTGGGCCGGGTCCACTCCCATTTGTGGGATATTCAACAACAACAAAAAATGAGTGTAATCAAACAATGCTCCAAAAAGGAAGCTTTATTTCTTTAGTTCCGTTTAGTCTTATTTATTTTCTGTTTTGTAATTTTTTGTTGATACAATTTTACAAAAAAATTTTAAAAAAGTTGCAAATGGTTATAACGATAAATACCCAAAATCTACCGTAACCCTAAAAAAGATAAAATTTAAAATAAAAATGTTTCATTAAAAAACAGTTTAAATAATAGTATTAAGTTTATTGCAATATTTTTGAAATATTTCCAGTTTTTTAAAAATTTAAAACCAAGTTTTACTACTTTAATTGTACGCACAAAAAAAAACTGATTCAAACCAAGGTTGGCTTTTTTCGCGAACATTCGTTCAAACTTTTTTCTTTTTTTTCAAAAATGTTTTTACAATTTTTCAAGTCTCTCTAAAATTTGTAAGCTTTATAATTTTTGAAAGCTGTTATAAAATCTGATGTATGAAAATACTCGGATCTCATCTTGATTTACATGAAAATATATATTTTCACATAATAAAAAAAAGTAATTTGCATTTTTGAAGGAGAATAAAAATTTGTTGGTAAAAAAATTGAAATGATATAAAAGACAAAAATGACATTTTTTCTTCTTCATTTCTGGGCTATTTACCGTTGCTTCAATCTTCGTCGTTGCTCCAGTTTTTCAACTCAACTTGTTCCTTGATTAATTGACAGCAGCAGCATCAGAAGAAGAATAAAAAAAGAATGGCAGACAAAAGTGCATATGTTCCTGTAGAAGCTGCAGGTGGTGCGGCGCCATCAGGAAAGCCTCGTCCAGCTGAACTTGATATTGACATTGATGATAATGATTATTTTGGTGGTGGAAAATCTGCAACATCTGCACCTCCTCCAGCTGCAGCTCCAGCACCTCCTCCACCAGCTCCAGCACCGGCTCCTGCACCAGCTCCTGCCGCATCATCGGCTCCAAAGAAACATGTTTATCAAAAACCAAAATCTTATCAGAAAACTTATGCAGGTCAATCCAAGAAATAAACTGGTATGTTCTTTTTTTTATATATTCGGTTTTTATGTTCCTATTTTTTTAGATTGCATTCAAAATGTATGAACAAGAATAAAGCTATATCCTTCAAGTCGTGAGATTTCATCGTATTTAACAAATGCCTCTACTGATTTTTTTTAATACCAATATTTCTTTGAGATTTGATTTTTATGTGTGTGCCTCTTCAAATAAAAACTATTTCTCATTTATTTGTGTTGTTTTTTTTGGGAGGGGATTATGACTGTATTTATTGGTTTCTGTATATTTTTCTTCGATTTGAAACGGGTAGCTACATCTTTCGTTACGGTAGTTGTTTTCAATTGTAACCTTTTTTCGATTTCGGGTTACGGTATGTGTCTTATTAAACTAGGTTTTCTTATTAAATTAGGTTTTTGTCTGGATTTTCTTATTTTGATTATATTTAGAAGTTCCCAATACAGTATACTAAAAATTTATTAAACCAGTTTACGAACATGAGAAAATCTAAATTCAAAATTAAACAATACGAACTGTTTCAGTACTAAATGCAATAATATCAGTGGCAAGTTGTTTTGGCATTTCAAAAGCTGCAAAATGACCTCCATCTTTCATCAATGTAAAATGAGTAAGATTCATTCCAGTTTGAATTACTTCTCGTGGTAATCGAACTCCAAGATCATGTGGGAATGAAGCTAATCCGGTTGGAACATGGATATATTGTTTTGAAAATTCTTGAGCTTCCCAATTTGAAAAGTATTCACGATAATAACGTTGCGATGAAAGAATATTTCCATTGACCCAATAAATGGTTACAATAGTCAAAAGTTCATCTTTGGTAAATTTTCTAAAAAATGAAAGAACGGTCAAATTTGACAATGAAAGAAATCCCTTACTTTTCAAGTCCACCATCAGGAAGATTTCGGAAGCTGGGATTTGTCCAAGTTGAAAACTTTTCCAAAATATATGTCATTAAACCGACGGGAGAATCATTCAAACCAATTCCAACAGTATCTGGTTTTGTTGCTTGAATATGAAGATATCCAGATTCTTTCAAAATTTCAAAGAACATCTTTTTCATACTAAAATCATAGAATTCTTTGTCCTTGAAAAGAAGAGTTGGGAAAAAGCTTCCAAGAATTTGATAGAGCATTGCTTTTCCATTTGTAACAAAGGCCATATTTAGATGAACGCCATACAAATATTCAGGATACATTCGGCCAAGATTTGAAACAACCAAACTTCCCCAATCTCCGCCTTAAAGGATTTTATATACTGTAGCTTTGCATTTAAAATTAAAATATTTACCTTGGGCCAAAAATCTTTTGAAATTTAAACGTTCATTCATAAGTTTTTTAAAAATTCGAGCAGTTGCAATTTGATCAAAGCCGGCTTTGTGTGAGGCTTCAGACCATCCGTAGCCAGGAATTGAAGGAGCAATAACTTCAAAAGCCATATCAGATTGAGCTCCATCAAAATGTTTATTTGGATCAGAAAGATATGGAATAATTTTGTAAAATTCATAAACATTTCCTGGCCAGCCATGTACGATCAAAAGTGGAATAACAACTTTGTATTTATTGGCTGGAGGTTTAGCATGAATATAATGAATCTAAAAATGTTCGAATAAGTTGTTACACATTGATAAAAAGAATATTACCTTTAAACCTTCAATTTGAGTTGTATATTGTGGAAAATTATTTAATTGTGCTTCAGCTTTTCTCCAATCATATTTTGTTTCCCAATAATTTTTAAATTCCATCACTGTTTTAAGATTCATACCGTAGGTAAAATCTGGAACATCTTCAAGCTGTTTATGTCCAATTCGAGTTCTTTTAATTCTTTCTTTAAGATCCTAAAAATGAATATTTTAGCAGCCTTTTTAAACACATATGTATTTCGATTACAAACCTTTAAAACTTCTTCAGGTACATTAATTTTGAATGGCTTTATTGAAGTATCATCTGGAGTTTTCTTTCCTGAACCAAAATAGCCATCTGTTGGAAATTTAATCTAAAATTAGTTAGTAAAGTATATATGTAGATATATGTATAAATAACATACCGGTTGTTGAGATCCACCATAATTAACATAAAGATATGATAATACAATTGCCAAAGCTCCAACGGCAATTACATGTATCGCTTTCATTTTTTACTGAAAAAAAAATTTAAGATAAATTAACAACAATAAAATTTATCGACGGTAAAAAAGGGCGCATTTAACAGAGATGAAAATGATTATAAAAGACAAAAAAAGAACACAAATAAAAGTTTTAAATCACAAAAAAAGAGGGTTGAAAATTTCAAACTACACAAACTCTTTCTTGTACATTTTTTTATTTTTCTCTCTCAAAATTGTTTTGTCACTGATTTAATTTATCAGCAATAAATTTTCAGTTTAAAATTAATGTCAACAAAAAATTTGCCTCAAAAAAATACACAAAAATGGTCTTTATAATTATAGTTTTAAGGCTTTTAAATGAATTTAAAACAATTTAAAACATAAAAGAAACTACAAAAAATGTTGCTGTTGCAAAAACCGAAATCACAAATAAAAATAGAAAATACGATCCAAAGTTGAAAGCGCCAAAAACAAATGTTAAATTTTGCTCTTTTTGATATACAAAAAAAACACAGACATTGTATTCCAAAAAAGAATCCTTTTCAAAGTTAAAGTTTGTGTTTATAAATGATTTATAATAAATTTAAGAAGAAAAAAACAATCAAAAAAAAGTGAAAGGAGGGGTGTTGATTCAAAAAAAAGTGATGGTAAACAACATTCTTTTTTTTTTCTTCCCATTTCTTTGGCTATTTTTTTGTTCAAAAAAATGTTGTGTTCAATGTTTTGAAGGACGACACAATTCTATCTCTCTTTTTAACCTTGAATGATTTTTGCCCTTTTTGCAAAAAAAAAGAAGAAAAACACATACATTATTTTTGTGTTGATTTTTATTTTAGACTAAACTATAAAACTTTAATAAGCTTAATTGAAAGTGGAAACGAAAAAAAGAAACCAAACAATACTCTAGTGTTATTTATTTTTGATGCAGCATCGTTCATTCCATTAAAATTTAAAAAAAATATACAAGTTTTTCTTTTTACCGTATCCGGGATACAGTATATTTTTACATTCTTATTTCTGTTGTTATTTATGCTGATCGATTTTTAATATCACAAATATTTTGTTTAAAAACACACAATTTTCGGGGCTTTAAAAAACTTTATTTAAAAAACTTTACAAAAAACCATTTAAAAAAACAATGCAAAAAAAGAAGAAAATCAGAAGCTACAGTATAAAAAAGTGGATAAACAAAAAAGGGTAATAAATATGTTTAATAAACTTTTACACAGATACTAAAAATTATAAAAAGCGGGGGTGGGGGTCTAATTTACTTTACACAAAAATTTACAAAACTTTTTAGAAAATTTTAAAAAAAATTACAGGGAGTTAAAAAAGAAAAGAAATCTAAAAACAATTAAAATTTTAAAAAAAACTAAAAAAAATTTATTAAAGAAAAAATTACTTCAAATTTAAGCCCCTTTTTTTAAAAATGCTTTTGAAAATTTAAATAAAGATGGAATTTACACCAAAAATTTACAAAAAAAACTTACAAAAAAAAAGATTAAAGAAAAGTCAACGAAAAAAGTAAAAAAAGACTGCTTCAAAAAAATTTTGATGTTAAAAAATCCTTCAGAAAAAAACAGAGATGTTGTTTTACCCATTTTGATCTTTTTATGCTGCTATGGGTGTTGTTGGAGGGGTTGGTGAATTCTCCGGTACTTGATTTTCTAATTGTTTTTGACCTTCAATGTTGTTGTTGTTGTTGTTGGTGGTGGTATTTTCAATGGCTGCCTGAGGGGATATAGCTTCAATGGAAAGCTTGGATGTTTCAGGATCAAATGAACATTTAATGGAATTTTGATCCACCCCTTTCGGCAATGGAATTCGATGTTGGACCTTTCGATAACTGCTTTCATCACGATGTTCACCATTTAAAAGTAAATAATTACCATCTAAATCAAGCTTTAATTCATCTGGTATAAAACCTGGGACATGACATTGTAATCCATATTTGCCTTGCTTTGGATCTGATATATCTTCAATTTTTCCACCATATTCATTTTCTATGGCATTTATGGTTTTTGCCATTTCTCTCTCAAAGTTTTCAAATACGTTTAAAGTATTTGAAATTTCATCAAAGATACTTCTTCTTTTTGGTCTTACAAGGAACGGATCAAAGAAAGATGGAGTTGAAAATGTTGAAAATGTTGGAATTGTTGGAAGCAGGGTTGGTCGCAACAATATTGCCATTGTTATGAAGGAGAAAAAAAATATGCAGCAAAATATGAAGAAATATTTAAGAAACAACTAAATTCACTTTTCTTTGTTGAATTTGAGGAAAATGCAAGATTTTCAACTCCCTTTTTATACTCCCCCCTTCCAACAACCCAATCGGACCTCCCCCATTTTCGCGAAATTTCTTCGCAAATATATTTTTTCCTTCCTTTTGAAATGTAAACAATTTTTTTGAAAGAAAGTCTCTCGAAATTTCTATTTTTTTCTTTCGCAGTTTTCGAAACACAGCCTCTCTCTCTCTTTTTTTGCAATTATATTTATTTCGCGAATTTTCTAAAGCTTGTTTTTTTCCAGCAATAAAAAAAATTGTAGGAATTTTTTGAAATTTGTTTTTTTTTATTGAAAATTTTTATATTTCTTAAAAAATAGATTAAAAATGACTATTTACAAACACAATTTAAAAAAAAACAGAGATCTTTGAAGAAATATTTTCACTGCAGAAAACCCCCCTTTTTTTGAAAGATTATTATTTTTCTTCTGAAATTGGCTTCAATAAATTTTTATCCTTTGTTGAAATGGTGGTGGTGGCGGCAAAAATAGATGGCGAAATTGTTTTTGTCGTTTTTGATAATGGTTTTATAATTGAACCTAATAAATCTTTATCTTCATTGGTATCATTTAATTGATTAAATGATGGCATAAATGTTACGGTTGTTGTTGGGACGGTAGCTAAAAATGCAATTATTTTTATTATTTTTAGACTACAGTAATTTGATTTAACAAAAATTCTTTTAATAAGATTTACAGTAATAATTTACAACATTATATTACCGTATAGATGCCCTATACGGTAGCTAAAAATGCACTTATTTTTATTATTTTTAAACTACAGTAATCTCGTTAATTTTGTGAATTAAAACAATTTTTACAGTAATAAGATTTGCTGTATTACAGTAATTCAAATCTATTAAAACATACTTGTATGAAGTAAATGAGCTTTCCATTTAACCCAATCCAATCGAATACTTTTAATTATTGGTTTATAAATATCGTCAGGAGCTCGAAGACCCCACAAAAAATCATTATGATTATAATCATGTAAATGTTTAACTTCTTTAATATATTTTTTGTTAAGCCTCTTTAAAAGATATCCTTGTACATCTGCCGGAGTTGCAAGCCAATCACTGTCACTGTAATACAGATACATGGGAACTTTAATTTTTGTAATATTAAATGCAGGTGGAATTGACTTAAAATTACATTAATACAAAAAGTTTATCATGGATTACAGTAATTTTGCTTACACTATTATATCTTTGTTGATTCCCTTTTTCACCATAATCATAATCAAGATGCATCTGATTTCGAACCATTTGACAAAAATGTAAAATATTTTTTATTGAAGTTCCAGCTGGATTATGTGCCAAATATACAGGGATACGGGTCTAAAGTAGCAACTATTATTTTAGTCAAATTAATGTAAATACGATGATACTTTATTAAATTGATGACTATCAGGTCCGCTAACAAGAAACAAGAAATTTTGACATAACGGATTTGTTGAAGCTAATCCACAGATTAATTCTGTTAACCATCGAGAGATAAAAGTATTTGGAAGATATTCTTGATCCCCAAAAAGTAATGTAATCATCTAAAATTGATTGATAAAATGATAAAATGATAAGATAACATTTACCTCAAGTTCATTATACATATTTTCTCCAAGATATCGGAAAAGGCCTTTTACATTTGCAATTGTGCCAATAGGAGCAATGGCAAAATATGCCCTAATCTAAAACATTGATATAATCAATCATTAATAGCTACCGTAGTAACTCCTAACTTTTTTATTCATTTTTTCATTTTCTGATAACATTGAAAACATTGTCAGAGTTCCCTGTGAATGTCCAATATAATATAGTTGAGATTCTCCGGTAATATTTAAAACTCCATCAATCATTGCCGGTAAATCATATCGTGCCATTTCAGACCAACTAAATTTCCAATATTCTTGTGCTCGAATTCTTGGATTTGCATGCCGTCGAGAATAGGTATTTCCACGCATATTTCCAAGCCATACATCATATCCTGCATCAGCTAACAAAAATCCAAGAGATTGATGCGGAAGATTCATTATCCAAACGGATGAAGTACAAAGAAGGCCGTGTTGAAGAAAGACAACTGGCTTTGATCCAGGATTATATCCCCCCTTTCCAAAAGGTATTCGATGTAGGACAAGAACATATCCATCGGTGGTAACAACATTGTATGTCTCAACTGGATAACCCCAACGACGAATTATTTCTGGCTAAAATGGACCAATAATTTTATGCAAAAATTGTAAAATTAAATATTGAAATCCTAAAAGTGCCAAAATAGATTTGTTTCATTCACTTACAACTGTCATTTCAGCTTCTGGATCAATGATATAAGTTTGATCAAACAGCTTTTTTTGTGGAAATAATTGTTGAGCATTTATTACCGTAATGAATAAAACCAAAATCCCAAAACTTCCATGAATCCCCATATTTTTAGATTTTCCAAAGCTAAAAAAGGATATATCCGATCAACGAAGAAAAACTTTTTTACAAATGACACAAAATAGAAAAAAAGTTTATCCAAAAAGCTATTTGGTTGACTTGAATCTATTCTGATACAACCCAAAAAATTTAGAATCGATTAAAACTCCTTTTAATTTTTTTTTATTCACATCTGTAACAGATTTTCTCCTTTTTTTTGAATAACCTTTTTTTGGAAGAATAAAAAAAATAAAGTGACTCAAGGCCGGCAAACAAAAAAATGTTTCGGTCAAATACTATGAGATTACAGAAAATGGAAAATGAAGAAGGAAAGAACCGATCAAAAAAAGGGGATCGATCAGTCATAAAAAAATTAGAACACGCATTTTCAGTGAGTTTTTATTGTATAAAAAAAGTTTTTCAACTTATTTTTCTTCTTTTCTCCATTTTAGAAATGATTTTTGTTAAAGCTGTTTTTTTCTCCATTATTTTTTTTAATACTGTAATTGGTCACCACTTTTTGGTGGCTATTTTTTTTTGACACAAAATTTTTTGACGGCCAAAAAAAAAGTTGTTTTGTTTTTTTTTCTGCCCTTTCAATTTTGTCCATCAAAAAGTGCGCCTCTCTCGTTGTCTGCTGCCTGGTGGGACGTTGCACTGAAAGCAGTCAAAGAAAAGAAATATTTTTTCCCTTTTGCATTTTTTACAAACATCCTCCATGAAGAAAACATCTCAGCTCTCTCAAAAGCTAGGCTTCCATGTCGAATGCAATCAGTGTTCCCTAACTATAATACATTTCTGAGAGGATAAACAAAAATTGGTCTTCAGTTTACCGGGCAAATTTTTTTTCATTTTTTGCAAGGTTTTTTTCCAACGAAAGCTAAGATTTCATGGTGTTTTGTGACAAATATTTTAAAAATATTTTTTTATCTTTTTCAATGAATGCACAAAATGAACACAGATTTAAGTAAGATTCAATCTCCGAGGCAAAAGTTCGAATCCTTACAGATTTTTGTATATTCGGATAAAACACTTAACAAAATTCTAACAAGAAAAATGTTTTAATAAAAATTAACAAAATTCCTGAAAATTCAGAAAAAATTTAAAATTGGTTGTTAAATATTTTTTTCCAACTTTTTTTGAAATAATAATTTTTATTTTTCGCTAATATCGTACCGTTTTTCCAAAAATGCGGTAACGGTGTAATACCGTTTTTGTAAATTGTCACGGTACGGTAATATTGCGGTATTACCCAGGTTCGCAAATAGGCCAAAAGTAAAGGGGTGGAACTCCCTTATAAAAAACCATAAAATTTTATCCATTGTAACTATCCCCAAATAAATACCTAGTTTTATTGTATTAAAGCTATATTAGAAATCGACCAGAAAAGCAACTGAGTTTTTATGAGAAAGAATAAACTTTTAAGTTCTTAAAAGATTTATTATTAATTTATTAAATTTTTTATGCCAATATGTCAAAACAATGTAACAAAATATACTATTTTAGTGGCTGGCAAACTGATTGACCTTTTTAAAAAAGAATAATTCATCGAAACATCTTTCCAAATTGTGTACCAAAAAAACAAACTTTCATAAAAAAAGTTCACGGTACGCTTTTGCGATATTTTTGACGGTACTGAAACCTTCGCGGTCTGGTAACGCGGCAAACTACCGTACCGTTACCGCGGTATCCGATCACTAATTTGAAAACAATTTCTTTTTTCCTTGTTTTTGAAAGTTAGTTGTCTAAACAGCAGAACTTAAAAAAGATATACTTATTAAATTTTTGTTTAACTTTTTTTCCAGTTTTAATTTTTTCGTCTTTTTTGTTGGAAGATCTTTTTGGCGGCGCCTTATATTATTGCAATTGTTGGACTTAGTTTCAATATCGGAATTCATTGCTTTATTTTTTTAGCAAAATATACATTTTTGATTGTGATTAAACTTTTTTTAAAACCTTTTGGCTGTAAACTTTTGTTATTAATTTTTAAGTTTCAATTTTTTGTCTCCCAAAAAAGCATAAATTTTAAATTGCGTCTTATTTTTTCTATTGTTTTGTTACTACCGTCTTTTTTTTTTAATTTTTGAAATAAAAAACTCTTTTTAAAAGTAAAAATTAAAGTTAATTTTTGAAATTTTATCGCAAATCTTTAATTATATATTATCCATGCAAGCAGTGTTTTCCTGATTCCGATTCCTTATAAGGGAATCGAATAGAATCGGAATCGAGAATCGGTGGAATCGGAATCCAAAGAATCAATTCCAGAATTTGGGGTTTTTTCGTTTAAAATTCACAAAAAATGTTATAGTTTTGATAAAATTGTATTTTTTTTAATCATTAAACTAGGTACCGGCGTCACTTTTCTTTTTCCTTTTTTTCAACAAAAAACGCGTCGGAAAAAAAAATCTGAGCCCAGCTGCCTAGCGCATTTTGTTTAGTGGTGTAACGCGCATGCGTTGCACGTCGACTGCGAAAGTTCGAATCCCATTGGGGTCAAAAAGACTTTTAAATCGAGAAAAAAAATTAAAATTTATTTCTTGATTAAAGAACAATGTTTAAACAATAACATTACTGTATATGATAATTCGTTTGGCTATTTTGGAACATAAATATTAAATTATATGAGCATTTTACAAAAATTGATCTGTTTTTTTCTTCTTTGAATATTGAAAGCTACATTTGAAGGCAAAGAGAAAACAGAACAAATTTATTATAACTCACTGTTGTTTAGTCGTATTGTTTTTCGTTGATATCTAAAGTTAAAACATTGCCAACGTATTATTTCATCTCACCTGCAATGTAACAATTGAGTTTTTGTGTGTGCGTTTTATTTTATTGCAAAACTTTTATTACTATTTTAAACATGCAACTATACTACTCACGATTCTGCAAATTTATCTGCTGCTTAACGCCATCAAAGACATAAAGAAATCTTGATTCTGCAGATGCTCGATTTGAAAAACTTCTTCCCGGTAATACTACTTTTCAATTTTAATTTATATATATGTTTCTATTATTTAACTTTTAGGTTCTTCTGGTCAACCTTAGAAATGACACAAAATGCTGGCAAATTGAGTAGATATTCTTCATCGGTTCAACCGTAAGCGCTCGAATTGTTAATATTGCGGAAATCTTTGGTGTAAAAACGCAGAGCCATTATTTATAGATTTAACTTATGGTAGTCGTGTTCGCGTTTACATTACAACTGGTAAGTTTTTACTTGTGTTGTTTAATTATATATATATATATATATGTTTTTTTACATTTTAGGCGTTATCTTTCTTATATTAACTCTTCAGCATGTTGTTGATTTGAGTTTGTCTTTATGTTTTCGTTATATATGATTCTTGCTTTTTTGCAAGTAAGTTTTTTAATTATATGAATTTTCAGTTTATTTTCCTGGCATCAAACTAATTTTCTATATCTCTATTTATTTATTTATTTATCATATATATATTAAATTTTATTCTTGCTGGCAGAATCAACGAAATAGATGTTCGATGTTTTGGTGTAGCAACTGATGTTCTTTGCAGCCTTTTGTCTGATACAATGATTAAGATGTTTGGATTTGGATTTGTTGATGAATATTAAAAATATGAATTACAAAATGAATATATCACTCAATAAAAAAGAACGACAACACTTTCACAGAAAAAAAAACAGATCAATTTTTGTAAAATGCTCATATAATTTAATATTTATGTTCCAAAATAGCCAAACGAATTATCATATACAGTAATGTTATTGTTTAAACATTGTTCTTTAATCAAGAAATAAATTTTAATTTTTTTTCTCGATTTAAAAGTCTTTTTGACCCCAATGGGATTCGAACCTTCGCAGTCGACGTGCAACGCATGCGCGTTACACCACTAAACAAAAGGCGCTAGGCAGCTGGGCTCAGATTTTTTTTTCCGACGCGTTTTTTTGAGGAGCTCGTCGCAAAAGCTTCATAATTCTGACACTGTTAAACTTTTTTAAAATCTGATTATGCCATTAAATTTCTCATTTCCTAAAGTATTGAAAACATATAAAAATATTAACGAAAGTTAAAAAAAAAATTTTCGACGCCGGTACCTACATTAAACACTTTTTAAAAAAATTTTCATCCATTTTTGATGAAAGTAATGCCATTTTTTTGGGCTTTCAAAATATTTTTTCCTGTAAGGAGAGGGATCGGAACCGGGAATCGGAAAAAAGTGGAATCGGGAAACCACTGCATACAAGTATACAGTATTAAACATAAACCTACACTTGCTTTTAAAAAACCAGTTTCATTTACATAAATAATGTAACGAACAAATCCAAGAAATGTGTAAGCTGGAATACAGAGTTCATTTTTAAGATTGATTTTTAAACCATTTGAAAAAAATTCTACTTCTTTTTCAGAATCACGACCATTTGCTTCTAAATCAATTCTGATTTAGAAGCAACGGCGGTGGCGGTGGCGGCGCGGCGACTTTTCGAAAAAGATCATATGGATTTGCCGCAGATCAAAGCATATTCCACTTGGATAGTTTTATATAAAATGACCTTTATACCATCAAACTAGATATGTTAAGCTATGAATACAATACAGTCAGAACCCGTACCATTTGGTTTACGGTATCGAAATTTCGATATCAAAAATCGAAATTTCGGTTTCGACACGAAAAAAATTTTTTGGAAAAAAACTGAGTGTGCCACGAGATTCCCCATGGTCGAAAACCTAGGAATACGGGAGAACAGAAAAAAATAATAAAAATTCGTTTTTTCCTGCATTCTGAAAGTTAGCGACTTCAGATGCCTCCCAAATCGGAATCTTACAGCGAAAAAATTTAAAAAATCAATTTTTGGTATCTAGGGACATATGTCAACGACCTCTGAAAATTTGAAGACCCAAATCGAAAAAAAAATTTTTTCTGCTCCCAATTTATAAGAAAAGTCCAAAAAGTTACGCAGACTGTCTCTTAAAATGAGATATTTTTTAGTCATCTGTTCAATATGCCAAAGAAATTGCTGCTTCTGATTTTTCTCTTGATGCAACTCATGGGGTATGTTAATGTCAGTGTTTTAAAAAGTTTTAAAAAAATATTTATAGCAACGATTCAAACGAAGCGTTACAATTAGTTGTGAAGAAAATGGAGTAAGTTTAATATGCTTATTTCAGTTATTACATGCCATATTTTAGCGTAAAATTCCATGTGGAGCAAAACAAAGTGGAAATGGAGAAAAAGGTATTTGTGATGATTTGACCTCTGAAGTAAGTTTTATATGCTTATTTAATTACATGTACATGCCATATTTTAGGAAAGAAAATCACGAGGATGTCCTGTTGGTAATGGTGTTGAAAAAATTGGATATGGAATTGGTGTTATTGTAGTTACCCTCGGATATTTCTTTTTTATTAATCTTTAATGGCTTATTTCTTTGATTTAACCTTTTCTACAATAAATAAATATAATAAATTGGTGACCAATTATTGGTCGTTTTGTAAAAGAAAGGAAAAACGGGAACATATGAATCATATGTCCTCGATATGATTCGTTCGAAAATTTTAAACAAAATTCGGAGCTGAAAAACTTTGGGAGTTCGCAAATGGGATATAGTGAGGCTGGACAAACATCCGGTGCTAATCGTATCGCCTTGTAAAGATTTGTTCGGAAAAAAACGAAAAAAAAGTGGCAATTTCAAAATGAGTTTTAAAAAAAATTCAATTGCCATTTTTCGTCAAATTTGGCCCTAAAATTATTTGCGGATAGGGACTTTCGATTGTTAGTCACGTGATCACTTTTCAAGGTTTTTTGTGTTTTATTCACAAAATTAAATTAAATTTTATAAGAAAACACAGCATTTTTGCGTTTTTAGCTTTACCCTAAAAAATTTTTTTCTCAAAAAGTGCTAATTTTATTTTAGGCCAAAATAAGCTTATTTTTACACTTTAACATTGAATTATTTTTTAAAAATAAAACAACATATTTTAGGCTACAGTGGCGTGCAAAAGTTCTGGGCCACCCTTATTTTACCGCAGATTTTGGTGATTTTTAGTTATCTTTTCAAAGTGAAACGTAATTCTGGCAGTAAATATAGTTTGTTAGTTGACATGTTTCACTGTTTTTCGATTTTCGGTGATTTCGCAGCGAAAATGCAAAATAGCCTAAAATGGAATTTTCGGTATACTGTAGTTTCGAAAATTTTAAAAAGTGCATCTGATAGCCCGTGGCTTATATCTGCCAAGTTTCAAGATCTCTCATCAACCCATCTCTTCAGGCCCGTGAATCATATTTACTAAAAATGGTCTAAAATTGACAAAAATTGAAAAAACGGGGAAAAATTGGCATTTTCGCTGTGAGAACACCGAAAATCGAAATTAACAAAAACGGTGAAACATGTCAACTAACAAACTATATTTACTGCCAGAATTACGTTTCACTTTGAAAAAATAACTAAAACTCACCAAAATCTGCAGTAAAATAAGGGTGGCCTCAGAACTTTTGCACGCCACTGAGTATAATATATTATTTTTAAATTATTAAAATGCTTTTCTGAGAGGATAAAAAAATTATAATTTTGACAACATTAACCGTTGTAAAAAAGATGTTTAATAAAATATATATTTATTTGTTTTAATTAAATTTAACTTTAAAAAAAATGATTATAAAAAAACACATAAAAAAATCATTTAAGATGACTTTTCTTTTTTTGGTCTAGAAATACAGTATGCTTGAATAAAGAAATTAATAAACAGTATCATATATGAAGTGTATATTACAAAGCTGAGATAAAGATTGGCATTTGATTGTTGACATGGTAATTCGCTGAAAAATGTATTTTTGATCAATTATAATTGTGAAAATGCAATAACTTTGTACACTGTAGATCTACAGTAACCCAACGATAAAACAAAAAAAACTTACAAATATTTTTTGATTGTTAAAATTGCAAATGAAACTGAAACGCCAATAATCATTTGTAAAATTTGGACAATTGTTACGATTCGTGCAAAAGATTTTGAAACTTTAAATCCCATTGCCATAATTGTAAAATATGAATACATTAAAGAATGAGCAATAAAATTCATCCACATAAACCATCGACCTGCAGCAAGATATTCAGAGCCAGAATGAAAAGTATAAATTAAAACAGAAAAATGATGCCATGAATGTAAAAAGCTGAGGGGTTTCTTCTTTAGCACAAGGAATACTGTATCACCTAAAAAAAATCTTATTTATTCTAATTTTTAGGTATAAAAAATGTACCAAGTTCAACAATTTTTGAAATTCCAAAAAATAAAAACCAATGCCCTGAAACTGATGGCGGATCGAAGCATTGACACAAGGATGGATAAAATCCTTCTTTTGTTACAGTATGAATAAATTCTTCACTGGTTCGAAGAGCTCTAAAAAAAGTAAATATACGGTAATTAATTTCATGGATATATATATGATATCCCGAGATAATAGGGTCAGTAAATTAAAACATACCCAAGAATACTAAAAATTGCTAAGCCACCATTCCAACAAATTAAAGCCCCTTTTAAATTAAACGGTTTTCGAGATTCCATCCATTTTTGAAGCCATTTCATTGAAAGTAAATAAAAGATTCCAAGATATACGGTTAAATGCCAATATGTTTGCATATAATATGTTATTCCAACATGATCCAATGAATGCTCAAATGGTAAAACAAATTTATGATCATATCGAATTGTAGTGGATGGAAGGCGGCTAATATTTCGATCAAAAACTGAATTCACTTTGTCCAACATTTTTTTTTCAGTTTGAATATACCAAAAACAAAGTTTTGCTTTGAAAAAAAATTGTTACTTTTTTTTCAAACAAATCTAAATTTGCATAATTTGAAAATTTAATTTCCTCCGATGCATGCAAAAAAAAAGTTTATCGAATTTTTAGGGGATGCAAAACACGAAACACATTTGTTACATAAAAATTAAATTCTAAGAATCACAAAACTACAGTATATTATTCTTTTACATTTCTGCCAAATTACCCCAACACAAGAAAGGCTTATATTTATTTTTTCTTTCAAATAAAAACCGAGACTATCCATCATCAAAAAAAAGTTAAAGTTATGTACTTCAAACTCTGACCATAAAGCGAAAGAAAAAGCATAAAGGGAAAGAAAAAAAAGGGGATAGGTCCACTATACTGGAATGATTAAAAGAACTGATTATTTGCAACATTTATGGTCCGAGGTTTTTTAAGTGTTTTAAAAAAAAAAGCTAATAAAAAATATATAGAGAGATAACAACAGTTAAGGCAATTAGGGACTCAAGGTACAAAGAGTAGTTAGTACATATTTACCCAAATAACTTTTATGGATCTATTTTATTTATTTATTTTGTTTTAAAAAAGTTATACAAATTAATTATTTCATCAATAATTGAGGGGATAATCTAAAGGGGGCATCTATAAATTATAATCCATGTATAAAATGAACAAAAGCAGTTGTTTCAGCTTTGATTTTTAGTTTTCCGGAAAAGCAAAAAAAAGTACCGTGAAAATATAGGGTACACTTTTGAAGAAAATATTTCTCCAAAAATGTCACGCAACTTCAACACTGGAATATCCAACAAAAGAAAATCAAAACCAAACAACCCTTAAAACTTTTTCTTTACGTAAAAAACCCCTTTTTTTGAGGATAAGATTTTTCGAATCCGGAATGGAAAAACTTGTTTTTTTATCAGCAATTCTCGAAATTTAATTTCCCGTCAAAAAAAGGGGGGAGAAGAATCATCGAAATAAAAACCGGTGGAAAAGGGTCAATAGTTTATTCAGAAACACGCCATTCATTTTTTTCTATGAAAAATGTCAATGGCGATCCTTGCTGCTTGCGGTCAAATTCATTGAAGATGAAGAAGAAAAAAACGGGAAAAAACGTTCATCCCAAAAGAAAGAAAGCGATAGAAAGTTATCGTCGACGACAATGGTATATTTTAAACTGGGAGCAGCGGGTAAAAAAATGAATGGTCACTTTTTTCGCCGGAGGCAATTGCATCTGCAGCAGCACAAAAAGAAAAAAAATAATTGCTTTTTTTTGTCGGTTTGATGAAAAAACTGTCCAGTTTGAGCTTATCTCTCACAAAAATGCATTGGCCGAAAATTAAGCTGTACAAAAACAGGAAACGGGACACCCGGGGGACATCGCTTATATAAACGACAAAAAAGGTAAGCTTCAAAGCTGCTTTAAATTTTTCTCGGTGCTTGCATAAAAGTGGTATTGTAAGAAAACAAGTTGTAACCTAAAACTATCCTATTTTGATATCACTTTTTGAAACTTAAAATAAATATGCACCTAAATAAGACGCATAAAATCTTTTACTTTAAACAAGTTCCAGAACTTGATTATTTTTCTCCTAATTAGTGTTTACGGATATCTCATTTTTCAATTTTAATTGGATGGTGATAAACAAACCAGAAAAGAAAGATGAAGGACAAGTAAACCAATCTATACTAGCCTCTTCAAATAAAAACATTTACCTTCAATCTTCTCAATATTGGCGCCATTAACATTTTAACAAAACAGAAGTAAAACTTTTCCAGAGATTGTTTTTTATAGCAACTTTGAGACACCAGTGATAAGATTATTATAAAAATTTTATAACAAGCTTTGCAAAAGATAAAAATAACAAGATTTAAAAAAGCAATCAGATCATTTACGAGCGGCAACCATTTCACGAAGGTTTTTCTGTGCATCTTCAAGACTTCTCATAACATACTTTTTCTTTTCTTCACTCTTCTTAACATCAGCAGCACATTCGCTAATAGTTTTTTCCATTCTTTTAATTTCGTCTTCTTTTGTTGAAACAACATATGCTCTTCCAATTTGACGATACATTGTTTTTGCTTCATCAATAGCTTTCAATCTTTTTAAGACGGTGGAAGCAATTTCCATTTGCTAAAAATTCAACGATAAGAAATAGATATATTAAAAGATATAGTCAGATAAACAAGAAATAAGTTTCGGGATATATTATCACATATTTAGCGAGATGAAAAAGACTATACTTACCCTTTCTTTTAATGCTTTTGCTTCTTCTTCCATCGAAATCACTTGCTTAGCTTCAAACATTTGTTTTTGAAGTTTTGTAAAACCCTGAAAAAGGTGGTCAAACATTTGAGGTAAAAGCTTATACAAATTCCTTACTTCTTTAACTTGGTCATCATATTCGTTTTCACCCATTTTGAGGTTTTAAATATAAAAATAGGAAAGAGAGATCTTGAAAAAATAATAAGAAAAAAGGCTGAAAAAGTTTTGTAAAAAAAAGTTTCTAGACAGCTGCAATTTTTTTTTGCAAAAAAATATTTTTTTTCGTGGTAAAACCTTTTTTTTCTCTCCAAATAGCAACGAGAACGGGAAGTTCTCGAACTTGAAAATTCCACAATTGTTTAATTTAAATTTAAAATTAAAAATTTTTGATACAAGCTTTGCAGAGGTAAAATAATATAGTAATTAGCAAAATCAAAAGCTAATCTAAAAAATTTATTTTAGTTGGTTAAAAAATAATAATACCTTTTAACAATTTATGTGGTTTACGGAAAAGCTTAGATGAAATCATCAGAAAAAATAGCATACACAGACAAATATACAAAACATTTGCTTCGGAAAGGTTAAAACATGCTTTAACAATTTTGTTGATACTATTTTCATCAATTACATTTGGTATACGGTATTATTCAAAATGAAATAAAAAAATTTTTAACGATTTTTTTTAAACAAAAACACAAATTCTAATAGATTTTAACAGGCTGAACATGATGCAAGTATAATATTTTGCTTTTATAAGAGCGTTTATTTGACTGGTAAAATCGCATTTTACCAAAAGGAAAAATTACTGTATAAAATTTACCAAAAATTATAAATTTGGTATCAGTGCATTCTCCAAGTCTTCTACTTTAATTTGTATTCAAAATATTGTAATAAAAATATAATTTTAGTATAAAATTAGAGACTGCCAGGCAAGCAACAATTTTTTCTTCCCTTTGTTTGGTCACTTTTTTTGCAAAAGTGTCCAAACAAAAAGAAGGCGTCGCTCGATTGCAATCGCGGGAAAAAACAATGTTCAGTTTCAAAAAAAAACTATAAATTATTCATTTTAAATTCTCCATCAAATTTTAGAGACTTGTTTTTTATTCTTTATAAAATTTATAAATTATAATTTATCAAATTGTTTCAAAATATGGCTGGAGTTTTATCTAAACACGTAAGTTAAATTTTTAAACGATTTTTCCTCGACAGTTTAAGTTAAATAAATTTCATTACTTTCAGAGAACTGACTATCCATTTGCTCTTGAATATACTGTTTCTGAAGATCGTTTAAAAGCTTTGGAAAATTCAACCGAAAATGAATTTTTAGAAAGTGATAAATTTACTGGTATCAATTCTTCTGATTTTAAATATTCTCTTCGAATTTATCCCAATGGAGATGATGAAGAAGTTCGTGGAGAAACAATGATTTATTTGCAATTGGAACTTGGAAATGAAAAGAAAGTTGAAGCTGAATACACAATTTCAATTAAAAGTGCAGATTGGAGTCATGAATTTGATTATATTTTTAATGAAAATATTGGATGGGGTTATTGTTGTTGTAATGTTAATGAATTATTTGATTCAAACGAAAAATTTATCGTTGATGGAAAATTTACTGTAAAAGTTGAAGGAATTTTTAAAATCAAAAATGTTAAATCAAAATGGAATCCATCAAAAAATTTTGGTGATTTATGGAATATGGGTTATGAAGATTTCACAATTGTCGTTGATAAGAAAGAAATCAAAGTAAGTTTTTAAATCGATGTTTAGGGTTATTAATACATCAAATATTTAGGTTCATAAATGCGTTCTTGCTCTTCATTCTCCTGTATTCGCTGCAATGTTTAAACCTTCAATGAAAGAAGCTGCCGAAAATAAGGTAGAAATTACTGATTTCTCTTTTGAAATTGTTGAAATGGCTGTAAAATTTTGTTATCATCAAACTTATGATAATAATATTTCAACTTATGAAGCTTTCTTGCTTCTCCTATTTGCAGATAAATATAATATCGCAAATATTCAGGTAATACCTTCTTTGTTTTCGTAAGTATTAAATTCTGTCATTTTTAGGAAAATCTTGAAGGATATTTGGGTGACAAAATTACTGTAGCAAATCTCTGTGGAATTGCACACTGTGCAGCTGTTGTAAATGCTTTGAAACTTCAAAACAAATGTCTTGATTACTTGGTTCATTGCTTATCAATGAAATATCCAGTACCAAAAATGGAACTTCTTGATAAAGAATTTATTATCAAAGCTTTTACAACTGTTTCGTGCCAAACTTCTGAAACTCTTTAATTTATATTTTTTGTTTGATTTTTACATGTATAAACTTGATTAATAATGATTTCTGAACGATTAAATTAAATTAATTTAAAAAAAATAAATTACTTACTAAATTTTGTCAACTTATCATTAGGGTTGATTATGCAAAACTTTTAACCACCAATCTTAAACAGTTCCACAAAGTTATTTACAGTAGACGAATTTACTTTTTTTAATCTTTACTTTTTTTTTCAAACAAAAGCTCAAATTTCAAAAATTGAAGGAAAATATTATCAGCTGTAACGAATTTATAAAAGATATCAAAAAGTTCGATATTTTAACAAACAAAAAATTTGTATTTCCCGGTATATGAATTAATTATTATTTGTTTTAAAAAAAAATAAATGTTGTGTTTTTTAAACAAATTACAACAAAAAATAATAATCATTTTTGTTTAAAGTTAATTTAAACGTTTGACAACGCTTTGTTGCAGATGAGTCTTCGTTCATCGGAATAAATGTTTCTGAAATTGTTTGTAACAAATTTTGAGCAGCTTCATTGTCAAGCTCGTAATAATTAACGACAGCCGATTTATTGATGATAAATTGAAAATGTGAGTTGGAAGTGGCATAGTTCTAAAAATGATTTTTATTATGATTTTTTCGGTGTGAGTCACATGGTGTGATTCCTTTTTCCCTTTTTTGTGTTCTCTATTTTTTAGGTATCTTTCGTACGAGTGAACTCTCGTGTCTTGACACGACTATAACAACGAGAGAGAGAGAGAGATGTCAAATCAAAGAAAAAAGATCACATCACATTATCATAAATGGACTTGCTTTAATAAATTTGCATATCGCTTTATTATTTATGAATTCCATGTAGGGCAATAACAATGCGAAAAAGGATTTCAAAGTATTAACTAATTTTTTTGGAGACAGAATTTCATCATCATTTTCACCCAAATTTGGAAACATTTTCATGCCAGTATTAAAAATGGCAGTCTCTAATTTTGGCATTTTACAAATAATTTGTGGAGCTGTCATAGCCAATTGATTATCATTGATAATACAAGAAAATTGATTTAATCCAAAAATTTTGATTTCTGGAGCCAAAAGCATCAAATCTTTTAAAGATATCCGTTGTTCAAAGAGATATAACTCTTCAATATTAATTTTAGCAATTTTTGGAATAATTTTCGACAAAGAAATCATTGGCATTTTTGAGAGTGATAAAATTTTTGTTAATTTAAAATTTGGCAAAATTTTGGAAATTGAAAATGTTTGTGGTGAAATAAAAAGAGTATTTCCGTAAATAATTTTGGATGAATGATAAACAGATGAAATATCCAATTTGTAACAAATTGGATTTTGTTTAATACGAAAAAAAAGCTTTGAAGAAAAATATAATTTTTGAAGATGATAAGGCGGTGCAGCTTTTTTGACCATATGATAAATTAATGAAAATGGGAGAGAAAGATTTTGGGGCTGTGAAGATTCTGGAGAAAAAGAGTTATAAAATATTTTTGGAGGCTCTAAAGACATTCTTTGAAGATCATCCTCGTCTTCAATTAAATATGGGATTAATGGGGATTGATTGTTGTCGTATGAATATACAGAATTTTGTAAAGTATTAATCCCGAAATCCATTTCAAATTTTAAAATGTCATTTTGCCATTTTAAAGTCTCCATTGATGATGTCATTTCTTTGACTGCAGTTTTATAATCTGCAAAAACTTTGAAATCCTCAAAAAATAGGCGGCAATATCGAGAATATGTGTGTAATAATAATTCCTAAAAACATAAAAAAAAATGAATTAAAAAGTGTGTAAACTAATTTACTTGAAGAATATAGATTTTCAGAAGTTAAATCAAAAATCAAAGTCGAAAAAGCTTGTTTATGTTTTCACTTTTTTATCAAAGTAAGTTTTAACTAACTTCACTCGATTTGATTAATTTTAGGCACAAAAAATGACTTGTAATTTGATATTTTTGATTTCAAGTCAAGTTCACTAACCCGGGCATATCCATTTTGTTAATTAATTCTCTATTTTTTTTTAAAACTTACATTCATTTTTTGCTTTTTTAAATATTTGAAATACAAATTCCAAATTTCTTTTAAATACGATTTTTTTCCAATTCGGCATTCAAAATTTTGTATAATACATTTGACGTATTACATTCTTTCAAAAATTCCAACCATTTTTCATCTTCTGAATCAGCAGATTTAAGTTTCTTCATCAAATTTAAAGATTTCTTGTTCTCTTCATTTAAAGGGAGCGTCCGGGATAGACAAAGTTTTTTTTTTCAATTTACACAGGTACGCTCACCACGAAAATAAATCAAAATTTTAAAATAGTGAATATTACTAAATTTAGACAATTTTTTCTGTCTTTACGATTAAAATTAACCCTAGAACCAACTGTTTGTACAAAAATATGATTTATATAAAAATTTTTTGAGAAAATATAACGGTTGGGAAAAATGTTTGAGTAATCAATAAAACATTCAAATTTCGTATATTCCTGGATTGTTTCTTTTTGTGGACACATGTTTTATGGTTAATTTTAATCGTAAAGACAGAAAAAATTGTCTAAATTTAGTAATATTCACTATTTTAAAATTTTGATTTATTTTCGTGGTGAGCGTACCTGTGTAAATTGAAAAAAAAACTTTGTCTATCCCGGACGCTCCCTTTAACTTTGGAGAAACAATTGAAGCTAAAAAACGGATATATATTTTTTGGCTTCAAAGACTCCTTCTGAAATTAAGTTTGTTAACACTTACTTGCATGCATTCTGTATTCCCAAAAATTTGGTACTGTAGCATTTATTGGTAAATTCAAAAGATTTTTATATTTTTGTTCATACGAAATTTTTGATTTTACACAATTAAATTCGAAATTTCTTGACATGAAATAATTTTCGGTGAATCTGTTCAAATATTTTTTCTACAAAAAAAGGGTTATAAATTTTGAGGAAAGAGAAATCAAGAATAAAGGAAGAAACAATTATTTTAAAATGGTGATAAATATCTAATGATAGGACTGTTATCATTACTATCATAATCTCATTTTTTACATTCGAGTGTTTTCAAAATAGCGTCAAAAGAACAAATATTTAATTTAGGTATTATACAAAAAATCGTTTGTATATCATTAAGTTGTTTTATTGCCCTTTACAATTTTGTTAAATCCGTATCGTTATCTTTTTAGTACACTCTCTGTACACCCTTTCAAAATTCACTTACTCCAATGCCATTAACTTGCTGCTCATCAAAAAGCTTCCATTTTTCATTTATCAGATGCGAAAATGCAGTGTACAAAATTTTATTTTTATACGTAACATTGCCCCCGAAGCGTTGAAATAAAAATCTAAAAATTTAAATTAATCAGAAAATGTCGGGGTTGTTAAGAAAGGAAGGAAAGACATACAAATATTGCCATTCTGATAATTCAGGAATAAGAGTAAATTTATTTGCGAATTTTGTAAATAATTGTACGACTTCTTCAATTGAAGATGCCACTTCTGCACTTTGAATCAATTGATGGACAACATTCTGATATGATATAGGGAAATTATTCATTTTTAAAGTCACAACCACCATTTTTTAATTCAATGGACTATAATGTTTTGACGGAGCTGCTCAAATAATGCTGTTCTTTTACTTCTAAAATTTTGAGAAAAACCCAAATATTATTTTACAAAACACTTGAGAAATGACTTCAGAGTTTATCTATCTATATGGATGGCCATAAAAAAAGTTCTTTTTCGCTTTTGTTCTCACAGAAAAAAGTCGCAAAAATTGTCCATGAACAAAACATAAATAAATTTTTTCATCAGCGATTGATTTGGCAGTAATAAAATAATCAAAGAGAATCCTTAAAAATCATGACCCCAACTAGAATGCCGGACTTTTCCCCGAAAAGCATTTCCCCGAAAGCCGTTTCCCCGAAACCATTTGCCCGAAAACTTTATCCCCGAAAAACGCTTACCCGAAAATTTTATCCCCGAAAACTTTTTATTTTAAATTTATTTATAATTCTTATTTTTAATAAGTGTGAAAAAATATAATTTATAAGTTCATAAAAAAGCCTTCATAACGCAATCAGTAGTGTTTTTCCTACTGCTGATATTACTGGCTGTTTTTTTCATTTATGCCAATCTATCCGTAAAAAATTGCTGAACTCGGTCTTATTGTTGATGTTCGTGAAAATGCTGAAGTCCGGCAATTATGCTCTATGCTTTGCGCTCTTGCTTTTCTGCCACTCGCTGACGTCCTAACAGGGTTCAATTTGCTAAAAGCTGAAATTTCTGAACGTTCACCTAATTTAATTCCACTTTGTAACTATTTTGAAAAAACATATTTGGGTGAACCTACTCGTGGACGTCGGCGTGCTGCACTTTTTCCTCCTGCATTATGGAATGTTCATCAACTCACTTTATTAGGACATCCTCGTACTAATAATAGCGTTGAAGGCTTTCATAATCGCTTGAGAGCTTTTTTTAATGTTTCAAAACCATCATTTTATAATTTTATGTCTAAGCTTCGCACTTTCATTGGAAGTGTCGAAGCCGATCATCGCGATTTTTTAAATAATAAACCTTTATCGCGCCTTTCCACTTCTTGGAAACTTTTGGAAGAAAAAAAACTTTCTGCTCTTGAAAACTATAATAATAATGACATTTTACAATTTTTAACTATTGTCGGCAATTTTTGTTCATCTTTTTAATTTATTTTACTCTTTTTATTCATTTTTTTATTATTGTTATTAAAAAATGAGAATGATCTTTCCTTTTTTTCGTATACAACTTTTTCGGCCCCCTATATATTAATCAATAATTATTATTTTTTTCAATGCCCCCCAAAAAAAAGCTCTTCTACCTGTGTTTCCTAGTTGGTGAGAGCGGAAATGGAAATGGCTACTTCAGACCAAAAGTCAATAGAAGTAGCATTTTCCAGCTGATGGCAGGTTTTTAGGTTTTTTTACTTTTCAGGGATAAAATATTTTGTTTTGGGGAATTTCGGGGAAATATCCTTTTCGGGGATAAAGTTTTCGGGGAAGTGGTTTTCGGGGAAATGTTCTTTTCGGGGAAATGGTTTTCGGGGAAAAGTCCGAATACCTTTGTCTCCACATGTAGCCATAATAAATAAAAGCCCCCCGACCAGTGTTGGCGGTCTTTCGGTCATCGGTCCGGTCATTCGGTCAATTCGGTCCGGTCCGGTCAGGATTTCCGGTCGACCGTGACCGGTGACCGAAAAGTTTCGGTCCGGTCCGGTTGACCGTGACCGAAGACCGAAAAATTTCGGTCCGGTCAGAAATTTTTCACTGATTTATCTGTAAATTTTCATAAAAATCGCTCGAATTACGTATCTGTTGATGAAATTACGACAAAAAATGAACAAATTTTGGGAAAAAATAGAGGAAACAATTGAAACAGGGAAAAAAACATCCGAACGATCGACTAATGACCGAAAAATTTCGGTCGACCGTGACCGATGACCGAAAAAGTTCGGTCCGGTCCGGTCGACCGTGACCGGTGACCGAAAATTTTCGGTCCGGTCCGGTTGACCGTGACCGATGACCGGAAAATTTCGGTTGACCGCCAACACTGCCCCCGACTTGTTTATCAAAACCCCCCAAAAATCTGACTCCGAAATAACCACCCACTTTCTTACTTACAGCCAGGAAGTGGGCGGTCATTGTCAATATACAACAAGTCCCCCAAAATTTATCGCAATTTTTTTCCAAAAATCAACGTCCCCCCTTTGCTTAAAAATTTTTTTCCTCTTTCTAGGTGGGTGGGTGTGGTGAAACGTAATTACGTCCTCCAATTCATGTATGTCCGGTTCCGTTCCGGTTTTAAAAACCGAGTTCCGCACATCCCTGTTCTGGAAGCTGAGATCTTTCAAAAATTTATGCGCAACCCTAGTCGCGCCATTTAAAAATAAAACGAGAATACGATGCCTGAATTATCTGTGTTTTAACAGAAAAACAGCTTCTTTTTTATTCTTAATTTTTTTTAAAATATTCTACGAAATCACTACGAGTAGGCATGGCACGGGCCGGCTCGGCCCGACCCGGGCTGCCCGAGCAAGGCCGTATACAGAAAAAAATTTCGGAGGGGGCACCGACCGTTTGGGGGGGGGCACACCTTTGATCTTTTGCCGCCGCCAACACGAAGCGGCAAAAGATCAAAGAAAATTCCTCAGTTTCGGGGGGGCACAGGTCCCAATTCCCCCATGTGCCCGAGAAGTCAACGGGCCGGGCCGAAAATTTTGATATTTTCGAAAAAAAACGCAAAGGGGGGACCAAGACAAATTTGACGAAAAAAAATAAAACGCGTTAATTTTTGCCCGGCCCGGCAAAAATTAACGCGGGCCGGGGGGCCGAAGATCTGACGGTCCGCGCCGGCGCGTGCCATGCCTAACTACGACGCGTTTTACGCGGTTTTACTTTTTTGCAATTCCACAATCGCGGAAAAAAACGTTATTTTAGTTTTTAAAAAAAACAATTAAATAAATCAGTCATTTTAAATTCTCCATCATATTTTAGAGAATTGTTATTTTCATTATAATTTATCAATTTGTTTCAAAATATGGCTGGAGTTTTATCTAATCACGTAAGTTAAACTTTTAAAATATTTTTTAACAACAAATTTTATTATTACTTTTATTTTTCAGGTCCTTCAATATCCGTTTGCTCTTGAATATTCTGTTTCTGGAAATAGTTTAAAAGCTTTGAAAGATTCAACCGAAAATGAATGTTTAGAAAGTGATAAATTTACTGCTATCAATGCTTCTGGTGTCAAATATTATCTTAAAATTTATCCCAATGGTGGTAGTGATGAACATCGTGGAAAAACATGGATATTTTTACGTTTGGAACTTGGAAATGAAAAGAAAGTTGAAGCTGAATGGACCCTTTCAATTAAAAGTGCAAATTGGAGTCGTAAAATGAATTATACTTTCAATAAAAATGATGGATATGGTATTTCTTGTTGTACCGTTGATGAATTATTTGATCCAAACGAAAAATTTATTGTTGATGGAAAATTTACTGTAAAAGTTGAAGGAATTTTAAAAATTGAAAATGTTGAATTAAAATGGAAAACAATGAAAAATTTTCGTGATTTATGGAATATGGGTTTTGAAGATTTCGCAATTATTGCTGATAAAAAAGAAATAAAAGTAAGTTTTATCTGTGTTTAAAATTCACATTAATCATGCTAGTTTTTTTCAGGTTCACAAAATTGTTCTTGCTGCTCATTCACCTGTTTTCACTGCAATGTTTAAGCCTCCAATGAAAGAAGCTGCCGAAAATAAGGTAGAAATTACTGATTTCTCTTTTGAAATTGTTGAAAAAGCTGTAAAACTTTGTTATCATCAAACTTATGATGAAAATATTTCATTTGATGAGGCTTTCTCACTTCTCAAATTTGCAGATAAATATAATATCGCAAATATTCAGGTAATATCTTCTTTGTTTTCTTAAGTATTAAGTTCTGTTTTTTTAGGAAAATCTTGAAAATTATTTGTCTGACAAAATTACTGTATCAAATCTTTGTGAAATTGCAAACTTTGCTATTGCTGTAAATGCTTTTAAACTCCGAAACAAATGTTATGATTTCTTTATTTATTGCTTATCAATGAAATATTCAGTCCCAAAAATTGAACTTCTTGATAAAGAATTTATTATCAAAGCTGTTACAACTGTTTCGTGCCAAACTTCTGAAACTCTTTAATTTATATTTTTTGTTTGATTTTTTACTTTTATAAACTTGATTAATGATGATTTTTGAACGGTTGATTTCATTCGATTTAATTCAACATTATTTTTTAACAAGAACACAGTCTTTATTTATTGAGAAAAAACACAATTAAATTAATTTCATTCAAAAGAAGAAAAAGATACGGAAGTTTCGATTTCAAAAAAAAATTTGATAAAATTTGAAACTTGAAAAAAATTAAATAAAAAAATTGACAGAATCCAATTCTGTCAAAATAAAGTGTGTCCATATATATTTTTTTTGTTTTTGATAAAGAATCTGATTTATCGGAAATGAAAAATGCTTGTTTTTTTCCATTTCAAATTCATCAAAGCAAATCAAAAAAAGAGAGAAAGAAAAAAAAGCTTAATGCATGAAAGTGAAGTGATGGAGGTGATTTGACACAAAACTTGTTCATTCTTGCTTTTTTAGTTTTAGTTAGTTAATTTGCAAAGAAACGAGTTTACTGTTTTTTTGTTTCAATTTTTTGAAACTGACACCTTTTTTTGCCCCAAGGGGTTTTCCTTTTTCGGTGCAGAAAAAAGTGAAAAAGATCGGAAAAAGATTTTATTTTTTGTAGACAGATTCGAGCCAGTTTGGTTGTATCTTTTACTGTAAAAAATAGTGAAAATGTTGAAAATATTTTTTGTTAGTGATAAGTGATAGAAAGTTGTTAAATAGTTATCAGATAGTTAAAAACTGATTTATAAATTTGATCTGAATTTGAGCTTTCATTGGATTATCTTAAAAATATAATCTTCCCATCAGCATGTCTCTTTAATAAATCCCATATAATCAAATCAAAATTCCTGTTTATTTCTAATTTCCATATTTTCCCACACCAAAAAAGTTTTGATTTACATCGTCATCACTTGCCGCTACTCTCCATCACCACTTTTTTTTCAGTTAGTCAGACTTGTTATTCTTTTTTTTTATTAAACATATTTTGTTGTTGTCTTTTTTCTATTAATATTTTTATTGCTGTATATTAATATTCTCCCACATTTTTTTTGTTGTTTTGGATTCCCTCTACCTTTAAAAAAAACATTATCATACATGTACTTTTTATTTAATCCGATTATTTGTAATATTTAAATATTTAAATCAAAGCGTGGAAAAGGAAAGCAATTATTTGATTTAAGTATATACAATATTCAAATTACCACCACCGCCAAAACATTATTATCTCCAATATGGTTTTTTATCACAAAAGTGATAAAACTTTTTATTGACCGAACGGCACTCTTTTACTTTATCCCCCCCCCCTTTTTTCCCTTGTTTTTTTTAAATTTGGGAAAAAATTTGAATGAAACATAGGTAAAAATAAATGTTTTCCATTATTTATTTTCCAATGTTTATCATTTTTCATGGATTTTTGAATGAAAAAAGTATGTAAAAAAGGCAAAAAAGGGGGGGGGGGGGAATAAAGTAAAAAAGTACCGACCGAACTTTGCATCAAAAGTTTTGATTCAAAACACATCCATCCCACGTGTTTTTTCTTTCTTTCTTTTACTTTTTATTTATAAAAAAAGAAGTTGGAAAAATTTTCATTGAAAAGTCTTTTAAAAAAAATTATTTAATAAAAAATAATACACTTTTTTTGTACGATTTTTTAATGAGATTTTTTTTGGTTGCAAAAAATGAAAATAAGTTTTTTAAAGAAAAATAAAGAAATCATACTTTTTTTAAGAAGATTAAAGGAAGCAAAGTTTTGCAACAACAAAAAATTTATTCATAATGGGATTTTGGCATTTAAGTGAAAAGAAAACAGAATACTTTAATGTTACTTTTTTTGAAAGAGGATTTAAAAGCAGCCATAAAAGTAATTTAGTTGCAACAAAGGTTTCAGTAATTAATTTATGACTGTCTTTGTCTGTTCTTAAAAATTAATTTACAGAATTGTGTCTCGACAAGAATGTATTGAAATAGATACATACTACTTTCGAATTCCACAAAAAAAGGCAGTAAATGTAATATATTTTCTTAAAGGAGGCGAATGGTTACGTACCCTTTTTTGCAAGATCCTGATTTTTAGGATTTTGCATGCTCCAGAAATGGTGGACCGGGGCTTAGGAATTGTCCAATAGCCCCGGGGCCCCGGTCTAGCCTTACATGCTTCATTGTTTTGTCGGATGAATTGATTAATCGTTGGGAGATCCAAAAACTAAAAAAGTATGCACTCATTTACTCCCTTCAATTAATTTAAAAAATGGGAAACCCCTTAAAATTGAAACAACAAACATTTAATCAAAACAGTGTGTCAACTTGACCCGCATATTATTTTAGTGTAATGGTTCCCCTTTTTACACATACAAATTTGCCTAAAAACAAGTAAATACTTCCATATTTATTAAATTTAATGTTCCCCCCAATTAATCATTTGTACCCTTCATTAACATTGGCAACCGCCGCCAAATGTTAAAGATCAAAGTGCATTAGATACTTTGAAAGTTTTGTTCCTTTTCTTTCCGTTCTATGCATTATACAAATTTACCTGTAATCTGTCATTAATGTATTATTAAAGAAAAGGTTCAATTTGTAATTAATTGGTTTTTAATTATTTCCTCAAACATTATTACACCTTTAATTTTATTTTTCCATCTTCCTCGTTTTTCGATTCCGATTCAAAGAAAAAAAAGTGACGTATTTTTGTTAAACTTTTGTTTTTCTTTAATTTTTTTCAATTCCTACAATTTTTACAGTAAATTCTCGTAATTCATTTCTTTCGTTGTGAATTAATTGTGTTTATAATCTTTTTTTAATTTGCTGCTGCAGAAAAAATAAATTTACGGAATTTTTTATTTAGCAAAAAAACCTGACTTTTTTTTAAAACTTTTTTATTTTTTTGCACTTTTTCTTACAGCCGGAAATCAGCCCCAAATAAATTAGTTTTATAACCGTTTAATTCTTTCACTTTTCTGTTAAAAAAAATATTACTGATTTCTGAATCGAAAAAAAAAGTTTTATATCGCAAAAAATGCCTTTTTTTTCTACCTTCTATTTTGTAACCGACCCTAATCAATCCCATTTTTTTTTCTCAAGATTGATGGTGATTGATGAATTTTGACAACCTTTTTTTTATTTGCTGTAAAAAAATTATTCTTTTTCAGTCTTTTAGGCGTTCTACCATAAACTTTTTTCTTTTTTTTTGATAGGTATTTTTGCTGTGGGTTTTTGCGCAAAGGATTTCCCTTTTTTTAAGTTCAAACAGCAATTTTTGAAAGAAGAGTAATATAAAAAAAAAGTATGGTATAAAAAGAGAGTATCTTTGATAGATTTTGTTTGAAAAAAGAAAAAAAAAAGTATATAAAAAATTTTATGAAAGATTTATTGGTCTACCGTAAATGGCCTTGTTTAATTGTTTAAAGTAGGTTTGTTAAAACTCAAAATTTAGTAAATAATCAACTTTTTTGAAACTTTTCAAATGTAATTTGAAACAATAATAAATTTTTTAAGATCTTCAATTGTTTCAATTTTTTACTTTTGATTCATAAATTATTTTTTCTTTACTTTTTCAAAACACAAATTTTGTTGAGTTTAGGTAGCTTAAAAAAACCATACAAGCTTAAAAGCATTTCAGTCTCTCTCTATTTTGTTCAATACATTTTTAATGCTTCAAAAAATGTGTTTTCGAGCGCAACTTTGCTGCTCTCTATCTTTTTTGAATTGCAAAAACAGACTCATTCTTTTATTTAACTACGTCAGCTATTGTTTTAAGCATGACTTACCTTTTACCTTCCCTTCTCTCTCTTTTTCTTTCAGTTAAGTTTTAAAGAAAAAACAAATTTTACTTTTTGCATTTATTTGCACGTAAAAATGAATAATTTAAAATATGTCTGATATCTTGCTTTTTTTGAAACAAACTTTTTCAAACTTTGCATTCAAAAAATGCTTTATAAAAATTACTGTTAATTACAGTAACCTCCGAATACGTCTAAAAATTCTTGTAACAAGTCTTTTCATCTTTGGGTTCCAAAAAACTCTGCAAAGTTTTAAGTGTAAAAATTACCAGTCATAATCTTTAACAAAAGTTGGCAGATTTTTGAATTTTTTATTCCCTTTTTTTAACTGCAAAAAAAACAAACTTTGCAAAAAAGTTAAAAAATTTTTATTTTTTTGTAGTTTTTGACCTCTTTCATATTTTTTTCATGACCTTTGCAAAAAAAAGCATTGTAAAAAAAATTTAAAATTTAAAAACCTTATATTTTATGCTGGACTTTTTGAGCTTTATGCTTTTAAAGTGGGAAAAGAGACAAACATTTTCAATGTTTGTAAGTTTTAAATTTAAAAATATACAGTATATATATTTGTAAATTAAAATTGCATATTTCTGTATTTTTAAAAAAATTTTTTTGATTAAATATGTTTTAAAAACTCATAGGTTTTGAACCATATTTAATTGTAGAATTCCCGGTAGACTATTTTGCAATGAATAAAAACAAATGACAGCATCAAAGTCTGCAAATTCTTTGAGTTTTTTGGAAGTTTTCTTATTTTTGCATTTAAAAAATGAAGGGATTAACTCAAGATTTATATTTTCTTTTTTTGTTTATATTATATAGACTAAAAGAAACCACATTTGTCATTTTTTCTTTTCTATTTATTCATTGCCTTCCGTTTTTTTTTTCATCTTTGTTTAAAAATTTTAATTTTAATTTTAAAAATGACGTTTTTACACCTTTGTCAAAGATCGGTGTTTGGGAGTAATATTATTGTGTTGGTCAAAAAAACACATGCAATTCAATTATAGTTTCGAATCATTGCTTTCTCTATTTAATGAACTCACTTTAAATAAAAATCCTTCTTTTTTTTGTCGTCACTGCCTCCCCCCCCCCCTGGTGATAGACGACAGCGATCACGTTTTTTTTGACTTTTAACTTTTTTTGTTATCAAAAAATTAATTGTTGGAAAAAAAGAAGACAGTTTTTTCTTTAATCAAAAATGTCAAAAAAAAGAGAGAAAAGTACAAAAACTAATATCTCTTTTGTTTTATTTTCATCCATTGTATGGATAATTTTCAAAGAAGAAAAAAATTCTGCCAAAAACAAAAAGATCATCGCTAACAATCTCTCTCTCTTTCTGCTTTTCATTTAATGAGAAAGCATCTTTGTATATTTCAACAAAAAAATATTGGTGCATCTTTGTTTGTTTCTAAATTTGGCTGTAAAATGTTAAAAATGGAGAAAAAACCGATAGATTTGTTTGCTTACAATCATTTTCTTTTAACGAAAGCAATTTTATTTTTGTTCTATTTCAAAGACTTTTTGATTGCTGAAAAGACGAAGGAGCAAAAAAAGTGAAAAAGGATAAAATGAATTTCTTTGTTTGCTCTTTTTTTTCTGCAATGTTGCGATTAATTTAAAACAAAAAAAGTGTATCAGTTATTATTACTTTTTTTAAAAGCAAACAATTCTGATTGAAATTTTTTTGCCAAAAATAGATTTTTTTGATTTTCTTACTTTTTTCTATCCTTTGTCTTTGCTTGCTTTTTTTTAATGCTGCTTAAAAAAGTTGATACATTTTTAGAAATGTATCAACTTTTTTATTCTGCTTTTGCCAGCTGATAACCCAGACTTTGGTCTTTGAATACTTTTTGATCCTTTCAAAAAAACATCTGGGAATTTTTTGAAGTAATAAAATATTTATTCAAACATGTTTTTTCACTCTTCTTTTAAATTGTAAAAAAATAATATTTTAAATTTTAACAACCTGCCAAAAAAATTCCAAAACTAAAGACTATTTTAAATTTGCTTAAAAAATCCCAAAAAACTAAAGATTGTTTTTAGCTTTTCTTTTTTTTGACATATTTAAAATTCCAAACAAAAATAAACTTCCGTTGTCTCAAAAAAGCTAACAATAAAAAAACACCCTTGAAATTACCCAAAAAAACTTCAAACACGAAAAACAAAAGCACTTGAAAGAAGAAAAAAGTGTAAAAAAATTATTATTTAAAAATGACAAAAAAAAATACTACCACGTGCCTTTATTTAAACTCGAGAAACTTTTTTTTATTGTTTTATTTTAATAATAATAATTTTGGTGATTCTTTTGTGACTGGTCAAAACACAAAGAGAAAATAGAAACAATCAAAAAACGGAGATTTGCACTTTTTTTTCATCAAAAAATTCTGTTGTTTTTTCTTTCAAATCTTTTTTCTCATTTTTGATGTTTTACCGTATTCTAGCATCTCTTTCCACGATGACATTTTCAAAAGTTTTAAAAATCAGCTAATCTTTTTATCAAAGATATTAAACTAAAAAAAGAAAAATCAGATGTTTTTTTCCTAACAAAAACAATATTAAGGCTTAAGGCTTAAGTACGGTATTAGCGTTGATGATTCTTCAAAAAGTAATTCCACGTTCCTTTCTTTCTACACCTCCGAGATTCTCATTTTTCATTTTATGTGGGATTTCCCTATCCCATATAAAATAGTTGTAATAATGAACTGATAAGAAAAAAGTGATAAGCAAAAAAAATTTATCTGCGAGACTACTCTTTTTTTTTCCGAACGCCCTGAACTGAATTTTATTCTTTATTTTGATTTGAGTTTGATGCTTTTTGATAGCCTTTTTTTCAATAAATAAAAGACTCAACTTCCTTGTAATTTTTCATTTCAACCGCAAAAGTTCCATAAATCATTTTTTTAAAAGAGTAAAAAGCATAAAAAATCCTGGGAGCTTTTTTTTAAAAAACGTTTGAAAAAAAAGAAGCAAAACATTTTACGGAATTCATGAAACTTTAAAGAGTTTTTGCTCTTTGACAGACAGCAAAAAAAAGAAGAACAAAATCTCCCTTTTTCTTTTTCTTTAAACTTTGTTATTTATGTTGTGTGTTTTTTTTTGTTTAAATCTTTTTTGGAATTACTAATCTAATACAACAAAAAACAATTTGACACTCATATATGGGTAACTAAAAAGCTAACAACAAAAAAATATTTTTGAAATTTGAAATGTTTTTAAAAAAAAAAAGAAAAACATTTATCTATCTTTGCCGTTGTTTCTTTTTCAAAAGGAAACAAAAAAAAAGCAGAAAGAAATGCACTAAAATTTTTAAATAAATTGGATTTTTGGTTTCTATTTTTTTCAAAGGTTGCTTTTTTGTTAAAAAATAAATATGAAAACCGCAGTTTTTGATAAACTAATTTTTTGTTTGAAGTTTTTAAGAAGCAAACAGTCATCCCTTTTTTGGGCCTCTCTTTATTTATCTCTTTGCCTCTCTTCTTCAAATATACCATGACTAAAAAAGAACACTTTTTGCATGTATGAATGAATCATTCATTCATTTATCATCCATCAAAATCTGATGTTGCTAATTCCTACAAATGAATGAATGATGATGTACCTATTCAGCAAGAAGCTTGAAAAGTAACAAATGATGAATCATTGTTTAAAGACAAGATTTGCTTGAACAATTCAATCCAATCTTCTGCTTCTTTTTTTCTTGTTTTTTTTCATTTTGATCGGTCACAGCTTTGAAGAAAGATGGTCACGTCACTTTTTTTCTGCTGTTACTGTTTTTTTTGTTTTAACTTAAAAAAAGACAATATTATTTATTTCTCTCCCCCCCCCCATTCATTCATTCAATCAACAGAAACCGTAAAAATGTTTTTCTTTTTTGATTAACAAGAAAAAAACACACTAATTTTAATTCAAATAAAAAGAAACAAATTAAATTTAAAAAGAAACTTTTAAAAACAATTTAAATGCTTTTTGTTTTTCTATCCTCTTCCTTTTTTTGAGATTTTTAAAGAGGAAACTGGAAGTTGAAATCCTTTTTTGGGGGGGGGGGGGGGGGGGGGGGGAGATTGGTAGAAGAAACCAGGCAAGCAAAAAAAGCAGCGGCAAAAAAAATATTATAATTTTAGCCTCAAAAAAATTTAGAAATATATGAGTTTAAAGTCGTTAAATAAAAGTTTTTTATATATTTAAAATTACTAGCTTCAGTGTTTTTCTTTAAGACATAAAAAAGACATTTTTTTCTAAAATCACATACGGAAGTCTTTTAAAAAGATATATATATTTTTAAAAATAATGACTTCTTTTTTATTGCTGCGTGACTGAAGGGTTCAAAATATAATTAATGATTTGATTGCCGTTGGAAAGAAAAAAAAGCGAGAGAGCGATTGAGATTAATGGATTTTATATTTGCTGCAGCAAAAAGAAAGGAAAAAAAATAGGCTAATTTAAATCGGAAGTAATTTATATTTAAAGTCACATTTTACTACTTGCACATTTTTGGACAAGGACCAGATTTCTGGTTTTCATTCAGATCCTGACACAAAAACTTTTTACAATACTATATTATTTTTTTTCACACTTTTTAAGTCACGTTTAATTTAGAGGGGGAGTCTTTTACCATCCAAACTTTAAAAAAATTTAACCATGATTTAATCAAAACAATTTTAGGGTAAACGACATTAGGGAATTTCTCTCATGTTTTTTTTAAATTTATTGAACAAACTTTTACCATGTTTTCGGATTAAATAAAAAAATTTTATTGTTAAAACCATCAAATTAACGATGAAAAACAACAACATGTGATCATTTTTTGGGTTCCTTTTTCAAATTACATCAGTTAAAACCAATCACTTTTTTTTAATTTTCAAATTTTCTTTTAAAGTTTAGTACTTTAATATTTTTGAGTGTTTACCGCAGATGCCCGTATTTGGCGTAGAGAAAACAACATATCGATGCCCTTTCATTCATTCATAAAAATTTCAACAAAAGTGCAAAAGCTTTAAATTATAAAAGTGCAGAATGCAAAAACAGCAGCAGCAAAAAATGAAAAACAGGATCATTGTAATACAAAAAAAATCATTTGTTATTTTTAAATTTAAAAAAAGCAAGCTTCCGCTTAAATCGTTGATCAACAATCTAGAGGAGATCAGCGTTGTTTTTGTTCGATCGGAAACTTTGAAGAAAGAAAAACGGAAAAGGATTTTTTAAATTATTCGGTTTTTTTTGTTGTTTTTTTTCTTCCGTCTTTAACAGATGATGTTTTTTGTATCATACAAAACAAAAAAAATGGAGAGAAAAATAATATCAGAAGATTGCAGGATTTTGCTTGCTTAAAATAGAATTTTTGTTTTTCACTTTTTTTGCCTTCTTTTTTCGATGGAAACAACTTTCAAAACTTCAAAACTTTTAAAAAAATATAAATATTACTGATAAGTGTGAAAGAAAAGAAAATAAATATGAAAGATGTCATAGTTGTTGGGCATGTTTTTTGCAAAAATTATATATTTTTTTGTTGAAAGAAGGAAATACCTTTTTATGGCTACTTGTGATAGTAACTATACAAAAACAAAGGAGAAGAAAGTATTTTTAAAGCAAGTGATCTTTTTTCTGATTCTCAAATAATTTTTCACTCATGTCTTTCCATACGTATAATATGATAATATTCTATAATGGTAAACAAGCTTGCTTGAAATTTTTCACGTTCCCTCCCTAAATGCACTTCTCCATCATAAATATATGTCTTTCTACCTTTTTTCCTTCTCTTCAGCCAAAAAGCAGCAGCAAAATTGCACTCCCCCAAAAAAACAACACCGCCATCAAAGAAAAAAAAAGAAGGCGGAGCAAATAACAAAGACCTGTTCCATATTTTTTTTGCTTTTAAATTCTCTTCTCAAAAACCCTTGTATTTAAAAAGCTTTTTTTTAACATTTTAGTTTTGTATTATTTGGTTTTTTTTCTGTCTCTGGTAAAGTTGGAGCTCATTTACGGTAACCTTTAATTATTGTTATTATTACTGTTAAATTTTACAGAAGTAATAATTTTTAACAAAACATTTACCACCAATATTTTTAAAATTCTAACGTAACTTTTTACTATTGCTACAGTAAAAAGTCACGTCTTGTTGCTATAGCTTAAAAAATAAAAAGTAATAATTTGATTTTTTTATCACCTCCGTTCTTTTTTTTTGTAAGCTATAATTTTCTTTTATTTATTTAACTTTTTTTCAAAAAAAAACCAATTTTTGGAATAAAAATTTTTATGAGTTTTTTTTCTGGCTGTACGCATGCTCTGGAAAAACAACGTGGCTGTCTAAAACGTGTGCTGGAAAAAAGAAGTATATATTGATGGCGCCAATAAAAAACCTCGTGGTTAATATACATATATGTATTATTTGTTTTTTTTATCGTTTCTATGATTCTTTTTTTTGTGATAGAAGAGTTTAAAAGGGGGAACTTTTTTTTCTGCGGCAGCTGATAATGGCATTAACGATGGTTTTTTGACTACTACTACAACTATATGTACGTATGTATGTACTTAAGGCAAATATAAATACTCATTAATTTTGGTATTAAATTTTTTATTTGATAGCATTTTTAAGTCTGTCAAAAAATTATGCTTTGGTTTTTGATTGACTTTGGTAGTAGCAGTAGCAATAAATTATTCAGTTTTTAATTTAAAGATACTGTAGTAGCCTTGAAAAGAAAGAAAACTTTACAGTAGCTGTCCATGCTTTCAATTTCATTTGAAGTGATAAATCAAAGCCATTTTTAAAGCCCGTTTTCCTATATTTATTTTGTTCTCCATGTGTTTTCTTTCTATGGTTTTTCTCCCCTACTTTTTTGTTCCCTCTCTTTTCAAATACATGTATTTTTAAGAGCCCTTTTTGCAAAAAAAAACGATGGTTTTCTCGTGATCTATGTTTTATTATTCCTTTTTCTTGCTTTCCTACAAAAACAATTTTTTATTAAATGTTTGCTTTCAGATTCACATACATTGAATTGGCTAAAAAAGACCCTATCTTTTTCAAAAACAAATAGCAGCAAAAACCATTTTTTCTGTTTCTGAAGTTCCATTACAAATCGCAACCACGTCGTTCGAAGTATTTACCAGTAATCCGATGGCTGCATTTGATCAGTCATCATTTGCAAGAGCTGTACAAAAGCGTGAAGCAAAAAAATCTGCACAAATTCAATCATCTAGAACACATTCAAAATCTTCAACAACAACAACGACATCAGTATTTCGACGAAAAGATAAAAGTGAAAAAGAAAATATTTTATTATCAAAAAAAGATAAATCAGCAACAGGTTCAGAGATGACAATGAAAAAAAAGTTATTAGGAAAACTTTTTAAGATTCTAACTCTTAAAGGTAAATTAATTTGCATAATTCAATGATGGTTAAATACAAATCTACTTTTATAGAATCATCAACAAAAAAATGTTCAAAAGAAGACAAAAAATCATGTCATACTCGACGCCGTTCTCGTTCATCACAATCTTCTACCCCCAGCAATTTTGAACCAATGCCAACAATTTATGAAGAAAATGAAGAATCTGATCTTATCAGTTTGCATTCATTTGCTATTCATAAACAACAAACATATCAATATATTGCAGTTGCGTGATGATGACTCTTGCCGCCTTTTTTATGTTTTTATTAAAATTACTTTTTAAAAAATATTACGAGTATAACTTTTTATTTTGAAACTTTTGTTACTTTAATCAAAAGAAAAAGTTTCAATTATTTTAAAACTTTAAACAACTGTACATATTTATTTTTTTCTTGTTTGTAATTATTACCCTACAGTATTCCATAAAACCTTAAAATAACTTTAATTTGTATTTGAACTTTCACAAAAGTTAATATAATTTAATAAAATGTTACAAAGTTATTTACAAAAAATTAAAAACCAACAAAGTTTTATACTAAAAGATTTAATGGCTGCTCCAAATGCTCTGCTAAAGCTTGAATTTTTGCATTCAAAATTCCTTGTGGTACTGTTTTATCAGCAATTATAGCTAATAACATTTCACAAATTTTTAAAACAACAACTGTTCCATCAGCATTCTGCAAAACGACAGTTTGAAGACCTTCCCGGATGCCTAAAAACAAAGTACACACATATTTTTTTTGAATATCAAGTAGCTAGAATGTCTATCATAAAATTTAGAAAAGTTCACAAAAAATAAAAAAAATCAACGCTCCATGCGGGAAGACAGCACGTGACTCAATCTGCATTAAACTGTGCAAATATAAATAGATTCACTATTAAAACAAAAGAATCAAGAGGCCCTCTTGAAGAGGGTAGTAAAAAAAGTTAAGTAAACACCTTTTTATCTTTGAATTTTTTATTTTTAACTTCCCTGATCCAAGAGGATATTTTTGCAGAAATTTAGGTTCTAAGAAATTGATACTTTAATTTTTTCAAAAATAAGAAAAACGCGATAAACTAAGCATGGGACTGTAATCATAAGATTTTTTGTGCTGCCGAAAAAAAGGAAAACTTTTAAAAGAGTAAAAATTGGGTAAAAGGAAATTTTCAAAAGGAAAAAAATATTAACGAACCTTGTTTTTCAAAAGTTTCCCAAATATTAACCATTAAAGCGCCATAAACACTTGCATTATTTGAAAGTTTTCCTGTTCGAGCAACTGGATGACCTTAAAAAATAATCCCATTACAAAGCTATGGAAACTCAGAAAAAATTACCTTCATTGTTAAATAAGAAGACACCTTTGATACCAGCGGTCACCGCTTGATCAAGATATTTCTCCATAGCACGAGTTTTTAACATCTAAGAAATTAGGCTAATGTTAACGCCATAAACATAAAAACTTCAAAATATCAGTAAAAGCAAGAAAACTTTTAAAAAACCAAAAAATTCAAGAGAATAGAGATCAAATTTTATCAACAAGAACAAAAATAATATTACAAAAATAACAAAAAACAAAGAAAATAATTAATCAGTCCATCGATGATTACATTCACGATTGGTACATACATAATACAACTTCATTTCTTCCTAAATTTGATACATTTGTAAAGCATTGAATCGTATATACACAATCCTTAAAAAACAAACCTCAGCACGACGACTTTGAGCTTGGAAAAATACGGCTTGCTTATTTTGACATTTTGGACATACATGATCATAAGTTTTCGGTAGAGTGGGATCATTAACAACATCAGCAACGATTTGTGTAAGTTCACTATAATAAAAAAAATTATATTAAAGCCAAGTTCAATAACATAACATTAATAAACTTACTCAATTTCATGCATCAATTTGTTAACATAAATACATGGATTTTCAGCATCTTCACTATGATCACAATTTCGGCAAGTATATGTTAGCTTTCTTTCACTTTTATCTTCACGTGGATAAAGCATATTATTGCTGAAAGTGGACAATAATTTTAAACATTAGTCATATTTAAAAAAAAACAAACCATTCTGGACAGAATTTAATCCCGGAAAATTTCTTCTTTGATTCCTCATCTTCTTCCATAAAGTCATCACTTATTTGACTCATATTAAATAATATAGAATTAACAGTATGATTTAATTACAAATGTTCTGATTTGAAAATTTTCAAAGAAACATTGGAAAAAAAAGCAGCAGCAGCAAAAAAACAACACAGAACATTTTGCCAAACATGACAATTTCAAAAAAAAAATTCCCCAAAAAATTGAAGTTGTCAAAAAAAATTAACACTAATTTTTATTTTACAAAATGTTGTTATTACTTCAAAATAATAATTTTTAACTGAATTTTTTACTTATTCTTTTATTGCCCTCAAATTTAGTCATATTTAGGGATTGCCTGACGTCAGCAAAAAATCCAAAATTTTGACCCCCCCCCCCACCCATATCATCAAATTAATTCCTTTGATGTTATACCGCACTTCAAAACCGCATCTGATTTTTTTAGATGCCACTTTTCTGTAAAAATGTTCACGGCAGATCTGGACAATCCCTTAGCTATCTTTTGGAAATCTTTTTTTCTAACGATGTTCTTACGGTAAATTCATTTAAGTTAGAATGAATTAATTAATTTTTTAATTTCTCAACCTCTAAAATAGACTGTATCTATTTTAGAAGTTTGGCAATTCGTTAGCCATAGTAATCTTTAAAAATGGTTCTTTATACAATGAGAAATCGTGAACTCTAACTTTGCCGGTAAAACCCATGATTATTTATTCAAATTTTTTATCATTTTTACTAAAATTATTTCGAAATCCATTTTTTAACATAAAGCCTCCAAAAACGTATTTAAGGGAAAATGTGCATTCTCAGAAAACTCATTTCGTCGTCGTCTTGCTGTCGCTGACGTATCATCATGGCAAAGAATCCGCCTCCAAAAGAAGATACATGGGCGTTCCAACCTATTGGAGCCCCATTTCCTGATAATCCAGTGAAAGCTATGGGTCAACAAAATATGTATGTTGCATTATGGTACAAACATGGAAAACCAATTCATGGTAAGTCTTTTTTTCTTTTACCGTATAACAGTTAATAATCACCTCTTTAATTTTTAGGTCGTGCATGGAATAATGGTGGAGTTGTTGAATGCTCATTCCCTTATCTTAAAGCTGAACTTACTGGTGCAAAAGATCTTGGTGGTCAAATCCAAATTCTTCAATACAAAGGTGACCACAATACTCTTGGATACTGGTATGAATGGATCAAATACAAAGATCGTTTTGAAAAACCTGATGAACGTCAACTTGTCAAATGTGGCGATTCTCTTCCTATTTTCTGGAAAGATCGCAAAGGTGGTCCATTAGTTGGTTTCCTTGATAACAAAACTGAAGAAGCTCGTTTCTCTCATGATGGTGTTGCTGAAAATGTAAGTTCTGTGATTATTTTTATTGATTGTGATTTAATTAAATATTTTTAGCTCACTGGTACAGTCCTTAGTGATATGTGGATTATTGTCCGCAATTTCAAAGGTGGTCCACCATTTTGTGAATGTTGGCAACATGGAGGAAGTTGTCCTAAACCTCCACCACCACCCCCAGTTCCTCCACCAGGTCCACCACCACCTCGGGTTATGGTTAACGAATGGATGGATATTCGTGCTGGTGATCCATTCCCTACTCGTGCTCTTGTCAAAGCTCTCAATCAATCTCTCAACACTATTCCTGGACAAAATCCTGATCAATATGTTGCTCTTTGGTATCAACAAGGTGAACCTGTTATGGGTCGTGTTTGGAATGAAGGTGGAAAGGTTGGTTATATTTGATAAATACTGATTTTTTTGTATTTGATTTGTTTGCAGGTTGCTGCCAATTTTGGATGGTTCAATAATGAATACAAAACAAATATTGGTTCAATCCAAGTCCTCGTTGAACTTCCTGATCAAATTCGTGGTTTTGATTATGCATGGAAGACTTTCAAGGAAGCTGCTGTTTTTGGTGAAAAGGAATGGTTTCCCGTTCATGTTGAATATCATAAAGGAGATATCTCTCCATGTGTTTTAACTGTTGAAGGTGGAAAACAACTTCTTGGAAAGGTCGATGTCCGTAATGAACGTGCTACTGTAGCTTTTGGTGGAAAAGAACATATCTTCGTTGGACCAGCTGTTCATCCATTTGTTGTCCTTTGTCGTAAAGCTAAAGCTGGCTACAAATTTGATTAAAATGTATCTTTTAATAAATAAATTGTATTAAAATATGTTTTTGTGTTTGGCATTTTGTGAATATTTTTTTGATCAGGATTACTGGAAACCTGAAGTACAACAACTGATAGTAATTGATAAAAGGATACTGTAGTTTTTGAATACAATTTTAAACTTTCGAAAAAGTATTAATTTTTTTTGTCCTTTTGACAAAAAAGAAAACGTTTGAAAATCTTTTACACTTTTTTATATCTGAAAAAATGATAAAAATGAAATGTTTCATTTTACTTTTTCTCAAAAAATTTTTCTTGTTAATAGCATCCTTTCTTTTTTTTATCATCATTGATGTCTGTCAAGATCAAACAAAAAAAACGAGAAAATACATCATTTTTTCAGCTCAAAAAGATAAAGAAAACGGATCTTTATTCGCTTAATCGAAAAAAATATTTTTTGCGATCACTTAATGAACTTTTCGGCGAAAATTTTTTTAATTTGTTTGTTTTTTTTGTTGTTTTTTGTCTTGCCTTAGGGGATTCTATGAATCCTATAAAAGGTTACTCAAAAATGTCACAAAAGACAACTTTTTTCTATTGTTTTAAAAAAAGAAATGAATTCAAAACTTCTTCTTTCTTTATGCCTTTTTGGTGTTGTTGCTATTATAGCTGCTGAATCTTCAAATCAAGCCAGTGAAGTTTCAGAATCAGAAGTGGCACAAGCTCCTGATGCGTATGTTTTTGGCACTTAAAAATTTGTATTTTCTTTACAAAAAAATGTTTTAGCGCCCATGAAAGAGTTAAACGCCAATACGGATATGGATATCCCATGATGGGAGGATATGGACGAGGATATGGAGGTGGATACGGTGGTGGATATGGTGGTGGATACGGTATGGGAATGTATGGTCGACCATATGGTATGATGGGATATGGAATGCGGCCATACGGAATGATGGGAGGCATGTATCGACCATATGGTATGATGGGAGGTTACGGTATGGGATATGGTCGACCATATGGTATGGGATACGGTATGGGCATGTACAGACCATATGGAATGTGGGGATAAATATACTATTTTTGTTAACATCCATTATTTATGTTTAACTTTATTTTTGTGTTTGTAAAAAGTGTAAATTAAACTGCCAAAATTTATCTATAAAACTTTTAAAATATATTTTCTTAACTTATGAATTTTTCAAATATTTTTTTAAACATACAGTATACCGAAATTCAAAAAAGTAAGTAACTTCTAATAAAGGTTTAAAAAAGTGTAAAATTTAAAATAAAAATAATAATATTTCCATCTACATTCCATGATCATAGAAATAAAAAATTGCAGAAAATAAATCAATCAAATTCAATAGTTTATTTAACATAGCAATATTTCCTTGTTTGTAATTTTAACCTTTTTTTCTTTCTTCAAAGCGAATATAATTTATTTGAGCAATAATTTTTAAAAAGTAAAAAATAATAATTTTATGGTGGGGACACTGTAATTTCTTGCTACAATGAATGTTTAAGATATTATCTCTCCAAAATTTTTACTGTAAATAGTTACAGCATTTTTTAAATTCTAAAGTTTCAGAGAGAACTTAAAAGAAAAATATAATGAAACAAAAAATTTGAAAGTATAAAACGAATGGTGTTTGGTAAAGTAATAATAATAAACTAATACAAATGTCGCAAAAAAGAATTGTATTCCAAAAAGCAGTACGCTTTACAGTTTTTAAAACTTTAAAGTAAATAGGAAATTTTTAGTAAACTGTTGAAATACAGACGTGAGATTCGTTAATTATTTGAAAGTAATAAGAATATTTAATAAGTTTTTAATCATTTTTTTAATAATTAAAATTTAATTGCAACAAAAAATGCATTTCCTATTACGCTTTTGAAGGACGCATTGCCAAACACACGTTTTTTAGGCGATTGTGTGTATGGAAAAAATGGGTCACTGAACAAGTCGAGACACGACACTAACGCGTTAAGTGTCTCGACTTGTGCAGAAGTCGATGAGATCATCTAGTTGTTATAAATTTGTTATCAGTAAACATCTTTACTGATAACTGTAAAATTTGCACAAAAAAACTTACTTATCATAACTATTTTTAAATTTATAAGAATTTTCGCTCTTACTTCTTTTTTGTCAACATTGAAGGTCCATTGCATTGGCTAATGTGTAAACAACATCGTGATTCAATCGTGTTATGTAAATTTTTCCTTTTTTATTCCCAAAATAATACTTGTTTTCAGTAGATAAAGAAAAAAAGACATGAAATTTCTTCATTGCTGCCGCTTTTACTTTGTCTGTGACGGGTAACTTTTGCGCTTTTTCATCATGGCTAATCCACCACCAAAAGAAGATACATGGGCTTTTCAACCTATTGGTTCTCCATTTCCTGATAATCCAGTGAAAGCTTTGGGTCAACAAAATATGTATGTTGCATTATGGTACAAACATGGTAAACCTATTCATGGTAAGTCTTTTTCATATAATGTCTTATTTCTTCTTCAGGTACCGTATTTGGCAGATAATAATCATCTCATTGCTTTTTAGGTCGTGCATGGAATAATGGTGGAGTTGTTGAATGCTCATTCCCTTATCTTAAAGCTGAACTTACTGGTGCAAAAGATCTTGGTGGTCAAATCCAAATTCTTCAATACAAAGGCGATCACACTAATCTTGGATATTGGTATGAATGGATCAAATACAAAGATCGTTTTGAAAAATCTGATGAACGCCAACTTCTTCGATGTGGTGATTCTCTTCCTATTTTCTGGAAAGATCGCAAAGGTGGTCCATTAGTTGGTTTCCTTGATAACAAAACTGAAGAAGCTCGTTTCTCTCATGATGGTGTTGCTGAAAATGTAAGTTTGATTTAATCTTATAATGTAATATTGTTGTGATTTTAGCTTACTGGTACTGTCCTCAGTGATATGTGGATTATTGTTCGCAATCTTAAAGGTGGTCCACCTGGATGTGAATGCAGCCAATGTATGAAGAAACCTGGTCCTCGAGTTATGCTTAACGAATGGATGGATATTCGTGCTGGTGATCCATTCCCAACTCGTGCTCTTGTCAAAGCTCTCAATCAATCTCTCAACACTATTCCTGGACAAAATCCTGATCAATATGTTGCTCTTTGGTATCAACAAGGTGAACCTGTTATGGGTCGTGTTTGGAATGAAGGTGGAAAGGTTTGTTACTAAAATAAATACTGATTTTTTTGTATTTGCTTTGTTTGCAGGTTGCTGCCAATTTTGGATGGTTCAATAATGAATACAAAACAAATATTGGTTCAATCCAAGTCCTCGTTGAACTTCCTGATCAAATTCGTGGTTTTGATTATGCATGGAAGACTTTCAAAGAAGCTGCTGTTTTTGGTGAAAAGGAATGGTTTCCCGTCCATGTTGAATATCATAAAGGAGATATTTCTCCATGTGTTTTAACTGTTGAAGGTGGAAAACAACTTCTTGGAAAGGTCGATGTCCGTAATGAACGTGCTACTGTAGCTTTTGGTGGAAAAGAACATATCTTTGTTGGTCCAACTGTTCATCCATTCATGGTTTTGTGCCGTAAGGCAAGACCAGGTCATAAATTCGATTAAGTTTTGTATTGTGGCATGATAATAAATTGTATTTTTTATTTCTTGTATGTTAACTTGCTACGTTCTAAAAGTCGGGTTTGGTTTTAGGTTAATTCAACTAAGCTTGTGTTGTTAGTATGAGAATTCGGAAGTGTTGTTGAAATTCTATAATTGAAACTAAAAATGTTGATATTATTCCCAGGAAGACGCTTTTTCTGAAAAATTCCGATGTATACCGGAATATTGAATTTTCACAGTATTTGCATTTTTGAATTTATTTTTTTAACACCCGAAATTTTGGAAGTTTTAAAATCTCAAATTTAAACTAGTTTAAGGGAGAAAAACAAAACAAAATTGCAATTTATAAATTGTGAAACAAAAAAAAATAACAGCAAGAAATTAAACTTAAAGAGTTTGAGATTTACGACATGTAGAATTGGCAAAAACAGAAATAAAAAAATCTTTTTCAAGTATTTCCATATTTGGCACAAATTCTTTCTTTGAAAAACAAATTACGACGAAATCAAGACATTGATTTTGGAGTTTCAATGCATTTACAGCAGCAGCACGATTAACAATGTTGCAAACATTTGATACAGTAATTTTATCACCCAAATATTCTTCAAGGTTATCCTAAAAAAAGTATTCTTTTAAATGTAAAAAGAAAAAGCTATCACCTGAATATTTGCCATATTATATTTATCTGCAAATTTGAGAAGTAAAAAAGATTCATCAATTGAAATATCCTCAACAAGACTTCGATGATAACAAAGTTTAACAGCTTTTTCAACAATTTCATATGAAAAATCAGTAATTTCAACTTTATTTTCGATTGCTTCTTTCATTGGAGGTTTAAACATTGCAGCAAAAACCGGAGAATGAGCAGCAAGAACACATTTATAAACCTAAAAGTTATTTAATTACAGTAGTAAAAAATATATAAACCTTACTTTTATTTCTTTTTTATCAGCAATAATTGTAAAATCTTCGAAACCAATATTCCATAGACCACGAAAAGTTTTCTTTGTTTTCCATTTTGATTCGGAATTATTAATTTTTAAAATTCCTTCAACTTTAACAGTTAATTTTCCATCAACAATAAATTTTTTGTTTGAATCAAATAATTCATTAACAGTACAACAAGAAGCACCATATCCAATATTTTCATTAAAAATATAATCAATTTTACGACTCCAATTTGCAGTTTTAATTGAAAATGTGTATTCAGCTTCAACTTTCTTTTCATTTCCAAGTTCCAAAAATAAAAAAATCCATGTTTCTCCATGATCTTCCTTATCTTGACCATTAGGATAAATTTGAAGATAATATTTAACACCCGAAGAATTGATAGCAATAAATTTATCACTATTTAAACATTCATTTTCGGTTGAATTTTTTAACGCTTTTAAACGATCTTCTGAAACAGTATATTCAAGAGCAAAAGGATATTCACGCATCTGAAAAATAGTAATAATAAAAATTGTTTTTAAAAAATCGTTTTAAAGTTTAACTTACGGGTTTAGGTAAAACTCCAGCCATATTTTGAAACAATTTGATAAATTATAATTTATAAATTTTATAAAAAATAAAAAAACAAGTCTCTAAAATTTTATGAAGAATATAAAATGAATAATTTATTTACTTGTTAATTGCTTTTTTTTAAACGAAAATATTTGTTTTTTCGCGCGATTACACGTTGGTAATTTTAATACATTCTAAACTTTCGTTGCAAGAATCCTTGTCATGCATTTGTCGTGCAATTTTTTGCTAAATTTATTAAAACTTTGGCAGTGGATTCCGAGTATATGTTCATTTTTCATCCTTTTTTATCTTTTTATTTAAAATCAGCGTAAAAAACCATCTCGGATAACAGAGAGTTTTTTCAAAAATAATATCTGTAAAGCAAAATCAGTATTGCACATGAAATTGTCGGGTGAGTTTTTCCCTTTATTAGTTTTGGCAAAACGTTTTGCTCCAAGTCTAATATCTATTAACTCAATTAATATTATATCTGAAGCTCGATATATACTTTTTTCAACGCAATAATGATTTACGATAGCTTGAACAAATACCAGAGGATGTTACAGAATCACCATGGATATATATAAAGTAAGTATTTCTAATTTTTGCACATAAATATATATAAATTTTATTTCAGGTGGCTTTATTTTCATTTAGAATTATATTTTTCAATAATTATTACATTCATGTATCACATCTTATGCACGTTGGGAAAATGATGGACAAAATGCTCCTAACGCGAAAACAAAAAAAAAAAAAATAAATAAAAAAAAATAAAATGCCCCAACGAGGTATCGATCGAGCACGTTCAACGCAAAAATCAAAAGCGTGAACCACTACACCACCGGACGCAACGGTCTCTTCAAGAAAAAACGACATTTATCTCTTTGTGCAAAAAACGTGTTCGGCACATTTTTGCCTGAATTTTTGCCAAAATCAGAAGAATCAAAAAAAGCTCCCTTGTTTATCTTTATCATATAGTTTCCTAACATAAGTGAAAATTACAGAAAAATCTAAGAGACAGCGGCTTCAAAAAAGTTACTTTTGTGTTTTGCAAAAAGTTTCACCTTCGTTTTTTCCGTACATAACTTTTTTATTTTATAAAACCTTTAAAACTATTTTGTAGCATTTTTTCTAAAGAATAATAAAAAAAATAAATAAGGACAATAAATATTATTTGATGAGTTTAAAGTTAAAATAATGGAAGATTTTATTTTTTTTTATTTATTTTTTTTTTTTTGTTTTCGCGTTAGGAGCATTTTGTCCATCATTTTCCCAACGTGCATAAGATGTGATACATGAATGTAATAATTATTGAAAAATATAATTCTGAATGAAAATAAAGCCACCTGAAATAAAATTTATATATATTTATGTGCAAAAATTAGAAATACTTACTTTATATATATCCATGGTGATTCTGTAACATCCTCTGGTATTTGTTCAAGCTATCGTAAATCATTATTGCGTTGAAAAAAGTATATATCGAGCTTCAGATATAATATTAATTGAGTTAATAGATATTAGACTTGGAGCAAAACGTTTTGCCAAAACTAATAAAGGGAAAAACTCACCCGACAATTTCATGTGCAATACTGATTTTGCTTTACAGATATTATTTTTGAAAAAACTCTCTGTTATCCGACTTGGTTTTTTACGCTGATTTTAAATAAAAAGATAAAAAAGCATGAAAAATTAACATAAACTCGGAATCCACTGCCAAAGTTTTAATAAATTTAGCAAAAAATTGCACGACAAATGCATGACAAGGATTCTTGCAACGAAAGTTTAGAATGTTCATTTTTAGTGGATGCATTTCCAACGTGGCTTAATGCAAAAATAAATAAATTGGATAATCTCGACCAGTGTACTCGCGCCCCAAGAAACATCGCCACCGCCGCCAGGCAAAAAATGAGACATCGTCGCCGACCCCGCCGCCGCCGCCAGCGGCATCCTTTGATCTGCGGCAAAACCATATGACCTTTTTCGAAAAGTCGCCGCCGACGCCGCCGACGGCGGCGCTGCCATGCCGCCAACACTGGCGGCGCGAGTACACTGATCTCGGCTTTTCTCGACTTCGCTCGACTTTACTCGACTTTCCTCGAGAAAAAGTGTATAGAAACTTTTGTCACGGATTGTATAAAAAAAATAAAATAAGCTTCTTTTGGGCAAAATGAGCCCTTTTTAAGAAAAAACTTTTTGGGGCAAAGCTAAAACACAAAAATTCTATGTTTTCTGATTAAACTTACAAGGGAACCACGGGAGATGATAATCGAGTTAAAACATCCCACATAGTTTAAACCATTCATTGGGGGTCAGAAACAAACCCCAAAAAATATTTCGCCCCACTTTTAAGTTTTACCTATTTTTTGGCACTTTAAAGATGCGCGCGCTCTTGGAGCACATGGTCCCCCCTTTGAAAAAAAAATGTTGAAAAAAAATTTTTTTCTGATGTTTTTATTTTTTGCTAGAATGTTAGTATTATGTCTACTAATGATAACTGTAAAGTATTTTTGCCTCAAAACAACGTTAACCTACTTTTTAGCGTTTTACAACCATGCGCCATGTTATACATGAAGTCGCAGAAACCATTTTTACTGGCCAGAAGAGGGCTTTTAAATAAATATTTTTATTCACACGAATATTAGTGACTATAAGGAACATTTTGGGCGTAAATTTGAAAAATTTAAATAATTAATTTTTTTTGTCCTTTTAGGGAGCACAGGGGGGACCAAGGGGCTGTCCAGATATCACGTGATAGAGGTGATGGGTGGGTGGGGTAAACGGACTATCACGCCGCTTTGTAGTTGGCGGCAAAAAGCTTTGATGTTTCATCACCAAATGGGTGGGTGGGGTAAAAAAAGCCGATTTTCATATCACGTGATATCTGGACAGCCCCCAAGGCAAATCGTGCATCTTTAAAGTGCCGAAAAATGAGTAAAACTTAAAAGTGGGGCGAAATATTTTTTGGGGTTTATTTCTGACCCCAAATGAATGGTTTAAACTATGTGGGATGTTTTAACTCGATTATCATCTCCCGTGGTTCCCTTGTTAGTGTTGGCGGCGGCAAAAGATCAAAGGTGCGCCCCCCAAAACGATCGGTGCCCGCTCAGAAATTTTTTTCTGTATTCGGCCTTGTACTCAAATGTTACATTTTGGGTACTAAAATGAGACGGCGCCAAAATAACGCCAAAAAAAATGTCAAAAATATGTGTTTTGTTAAAACTTTTGTATGCTATAATTTTTTTATTTACGTCACTTTTTACAATTTTGCAAAACGTTTTTAGTGAATTATTATTAAAAACATTTGAGCAGCTGAAGCAGCAGTGATAATAAATTCTTTAACAATGTGGGCCGTTTAGTTCGTTTTTTTTAGTGAAATCCCTTTCTTTGTTTGAGATCAATTCAATTTATCAAACTCAAAATACTTTTTTTTAAACTTTTGCACGCAAAAAAAAGAAAGATAAATTTATCATTTTGTTTTAACTTTTTTTTTGCGACATTGATAAAAGCATATGTTTTTTGAGTTATTTTTGTGATGATTTTTGGTGATCACTTTTTTTGATCAAATAAAAATGTGTATAGTCTAAAGAAAAATGAAAGAAATTAATTCAATAAAATTAAAGCACATTTTGAAAAAGAGGATACTGTATTGAATAAATGAACATGTATCATTTTTTACACTTTTGGGCATTTGATCTTTCTTTTTTTTTTTAAATAAAACGGAAGCTATTCTTTTTTTTTATAATCAATTCATTTTTCTTGCTCTTCTTTTTAATGTTTTTTAAAGATTGTTTCTACTTTAAAAAAACATTTTTTTCTTGAAGTTTTTTTTCTTTAAAGATAGTTTTTTTGTAGCCTTCGAAGAAAGAAAATTTTTCAAGTGGCAAATGCATTAACGCCAACGATTAAAGACTACAATTTATGGCCCGGTCTTCGCCCCCCCCCCCCCCCTCTTTTTTGCATTCTTTTTTTCCTGTTTTATGTTTCTGTAACTCTGCAAAAAAATGTTTCTGCTGATATCAGTGATATCAGCAGAAATTTCTCCAAAATTCTTTTTAATTAAATAAGTTGTTTTAAACAGAATTTTTGTAAAATTAAAAATAAAACAGTTTTTTTCTTCTTGAAAAACATTTTCAAAGACCATTCGTTAACTTTGATGATCATCAACGATCAGTTTTTCCAGTTGCAAAAAAAGTAAAACTCTTTGTTTTTGATTTTAATTTTTTTGATCTTTAGTGTTTTTTTCTTTTAAAAAAATGTGAATATTTGTTTTGTATCGGGGCCAAAACTTTTTCTCCTACTTTTCTCCTCCCATTTATCGCGTGTTTTTAAGGCTTTCCCCTATTATTTTTTTTTGTTGAAAATAAAAAATGTGTTTTTGCAAACCAAAAAAAAAGTGAGTGTTTTTGAAAAATTTCTGCAATGTTTTTTTTTCTCGTGTGCGTGCTTTTTTTTCAGGGTTGCTTTTTCTTTGCAAAATATGGGACATCCCGGAATTTTTTTCCTTTCAAAAAGATGTCGTCTTTCATTCCACCGCCAACAAAAAGCAAGCACGTTACAACCACGTTGGGCGGGTTTCTCTCCCCTCTTTCTTTCTCTCTATTTTTGCTTTATAAAAGAGCGGAGCTCAACTAACTTTTTTTTTGCAGTTTAATATCGTTGAAGGATAAAAGCTCAAAAGAATTTTTGAGTGTTGAAAAAAGAGAAAAATATAGGTTGCGTTCAAATTCCGAATTATTCGGGTACTGCTGAACTGAATTTTTTTCTGCTTTCATTGAAAAAAAATAGCTATTTTTGGGGATTCTTTTTGTTCTCGATGAAACATGAGTAATGAAAGAAAAGAGTACTGTATTTTTGTCACTGATAAAAAACATGTGCTTTATTGTTTTTATTGTTGTCTTCTAACGACATTAAATTTAGAATAATATTTACAGCCATCGGAAAATTAATCATGATTGAAATATTTTTTTGTTAAATTTTGAAACATGTCTGATTTATTTCATTTAAATTTGAGTTCATTTTTTTAGATGTTCTTTGAGGGCATTCGTATATTATTTCAGATTTTCAAATAAAAATGAAATTTGATTTCAAAATTTTACACTACTAATTTTTTTTCAAGCAATTGTTTTTTAAAATAGTTTCAATATTTTCAAAGTATGATTTTTTTAAAATTAAATTAATGAAGCATTCAGAAAATTGAAATTTTTCATTTAAAATCTTTTTTTGTGGTTTCTTTTAACAATTAAAACCCAAAAATAACTTTTAATTTTGCAAATATAAAAGTGCCAACTTTTTTCTGCATTGGCACTTTTTCACCCTGGCACTTTTTCGTTTGGGACTTTAATCTTATTTTTGAATGAATGAAAAAAAACTGACATTAAAAAATGAATTTTAGTTCTTTTTTAAACGTTCTTCTTTGCCCATTTTTTCTTTAAACAAAAAACACTTTTTATGACCTTAAAATCATATGCCCTTAATATTTATCATTTTTATCACCCAAAAAAATTTAAAATAAAACTTTTCATCCGACACTTTTTCCTTCATCCATGTGACAAACAATTTATTACTGATTTTTTCGAACACAGAAAAAAAATAATGAGGTAATAAAAAAAGTTTTTTTTTTATCTTTTTTGACTTCCTTTTTTGGCATAAAAAAATGGGTATCAAAAAAACTAAAAAAGTGTATTCAAAAAAAAGGAGATTCTGATTTCATTAATATTTGACCAACTAATTTTTTTTGATTGCTCATCGGAAGTAACGGAACTTTTTTTTACACAGATTAAATCAGCCCATTTCATTTCATTTCAATTCATTTTATTTTTGATAAACCTGTTTTTTTTATGCCATCCCTCTTTTGTTTGTACGGGTCCATTCTTTTTTTAGTGTTTATAAACAACGTGTTTGAGCACATTTTTTTAAAACAACTTCTTCTTTTTTAGAAAATCAAAAATTAATTAATACTTTTGTTCATTTTACAATATGGCTGTCATTCCATCATCATCATCAACCTTGATTTCTCTGCTTCTTATCATTACTACCGTATCTTCAACATATGGAATTCTTTGTCGAACAGGTGTTGATACAGTTGAAGGGCCAACAGTTGATTGTTTAGCCAATCAATGCCTTAACACAACTTCCCCTGAATCTACCGTATATTCATGTGATTATTCAAAAGTTTGTGATATGATTCAACTTCGAGATGAATGTGTTCGAGAAAATGATAAAATTATTTGTTGCTGTTATTCAGATGAATGCAATTTTGGATCCCCCTTTAATTCCGCATATCTTTATTCTTCAACTATTCAAATTCGTTCCCTTGATTCACATATTCATCCACTCTATTAAAATGTTACAGTAATTCATTCAACTGATGTAAATATTATTATTTTTTAAAAAATGATTTGAAATGTTTAATGCTCATTTTCGTCGTAGGACACAACGACTCCTTTTTAAATTTTTAAATTTTGTAAATTAAAATTCTATCATTTTTTCTTTAATCGTTAAATCTATGGTTTTTTTTAAATTTTACGGGTTATCTCTTTTTGTTTTGTTAATCTTTAAGTATTATAATATATTTGTATTTGACACTTCTCAGTTTATGAGAAAATAGCATTTAGTATTTTTTTTTGCCAATAAACAATAAAAAAATATTATTTTTAAAAAGATATTTTTATTATTTAATTTCAACAAATAAAATGTGACTTAAAAACAAAGAATAATTAATTAATTATTCAATGATGGGGTTCTTTTTGAATAAAAATACATTTATCAAAATCAAAGATTTTTTTTCCGTCGTAAACGTTTTTGATATTTGATAAATAGCTTTTAAGAAGACCAACACAACTGCTGTGACGGAAGTTAAATCGTACAATTAGAATTAAACAAATGCTGAATTCATCAAATTTAGAAGCACATGAAAAATAGAGAAAAAACTTAATTTCACGTGAATACATTGAAGTCCAATTTTGGGTTAGAGAAAAAAGGGAGAACTTTTATTAATTTTTTTTTATTTTTTTATCAGACTCTTAAACTGCTTGTGAAATAAACTTTTTTATTATCACATTTAAAAAATATAAATCATTGTATTTTTTTCAAAAAAACGATGCCATAAATTATGGTTGTAAAAAAGTATATTTATCGTAATGGTAAGAGTTAGTTGGTAAACATTTGGATCAACAGTTAGCATTTTCCTGCTTCAAAAACCATCGACCGCCTCATTTTAGTATGTCCGTTTTTTGCTTATGGAAAAAAAATTGGGAAAAAAAGAACTAATCGGAATCGATTCCCCTGTTAGATTCAATGGAATCCGAATGAAATCAGAATCAAAAAAAGTGAATTCACAACTGCTAAGGCTAAAACTTAGGTCCTTCGGCAAACCAAAAAAATTAAGATTTAGCCTAAAGAAGCTGTGGAGAATAAAAAATAATTCTGTAACTGTTCTTTTTTTTGAAGGAAAAAAATACAACTCTGACCACGAAAACACAGTGTTTTTTTAATCTCCCAAATTTTACAACAGATTTTTTTCAACATTTATTTATTCATTTATTTAAAACAGTTAATTGTTGCAAGTTTATTACAGTTTTTATAATTTAACAAATATTATTGTATATATGTTTGCTCTGAAAGTTGCAAAAATACCTTTACTTTTTCACATTGTTTTTTAAGATTATATTCCGTGTAAAAAATCGCTGAAGAATTTTTGCTCTTCTTTTTTTGAAAATTCCTTTTTTGAAGAACAAGAAATAATCGTGATTGAATCGTATTATGCTAATTTTTCCCGTTTTATTCCCAAAATAATACTTGTTTTCAGTAGATAAAGAAAAAAAGACATGAAATTTCTTCATTGCTGCCGCTTTTACTTTGTCTGTGACGGGTAACTTTTGAGCGTCTTCATCATGGCACAGAATCCACCACCAAAGGAAGATACATGGGCTTTTCAACCTATTGGAGCCCCATTTCCTGATAATCCAGTGAAAGCTTTGGGTCAACAAAATATGTATGTTGCATTATGGTACAAACATGGAAAACCAATTCATGGTAAGTCTTTTTTTCTTTTACCGTATAACAGTTAATAATCTTCTCTTTACTTTTTAGGTCGTGCATGGAATAATGGTGGAGTTGTTGAATGCTCATTCCCTTATCTTAAAGCTGAACTTACTGGTGCAAAAGATCTTGGTGGTCAAATCCAAATTCTTCAATACAAGGGTGATCACAATACTCTTGGATACTGGTATGAATGGATCAAATACAAAGATCGTTTTGAAAAATCTGAAGAACGTCAACTTGTCAAATGTGGTGATTCTCTTCCTATTTTCTGGAAAGATCGCAAAGGTGGTCCCTTAGGTGGTTTCCTTGATAACAAAACTGAAGAAGCTCGTTTCTCTCATGATGGTGTTGCTGAAAATGTAAGTTCTCTGATTATTTTTATTGATTATTTTTATTGATTGTGATTTAATTAAATATTTTTAGCTCACTGGTACTGTCCTTAGTGATATGTGGATTATTGTCCGCAATTTCAAAGGTGGTCCACCATTTTGTGAATGTTGGAAACATGGCGGAAGTTGTCCTAAACCCCCTCCAACACCTGCTCCCGGTCCACGTGTTATGCTTAATGAATGGATGGATATTCGTGCTGGTGATCCATTCCCAACTCATCCTCTTGTCAAAGCCCTTAATCAATCTCTCAACACTATTCCTGGACAAAATCCTGATCAATATGTTGCTCTTTGGTATCAACAAGGTGAACCAGTTATGGGTCGTGTTTGGAATGAAGGTGGAAAGGTTGGTTATATTTGATAAATTATAAATTTTTCTATATTTGATTTATAGGTTGCTGCTAATTTTGGATGGTTCAATAATGAATACAAATCAAATATTGGTTCAATCCAAGTCCTCATTGAACTCTCTGACCAAATTCGTGGTTTTGATTATGCCTGGAAAAGTTTCAAAGAAGCTGCTATTTTTGGTGAAAAGGAATGGTATCCCGTCCATGTTGAATATCATAAAGGAGATATTTCTCCATGTGTTTTAACTGTTGAAGGTGGAAAACAACTTCTTGGAAAGGTCGATGTCCGTAATGAACGTGCTACTGTAGCTTATGGTGGAAAAGAACATATCTTCGTTGGTCCAACTGTTCATCCATTCATGGTTTTGTGCCGTAAGGCAAGACCAGGTCATAAATTCGATTAAGTTTTGTATTGTGGCATGATAATAAATTGTATCTTTTATTTCTTGTATGTTAACTTTCTACGTTCTAAAAGTCGGGTTTGGTTTTAGCTTAGTTCACCTGAGTTTAGTTTTTGTGGAATTTTGGAAAATGTTTTGGGTAAATTTGGAGAACTTTTTGTGTGCAAGAGGATATCTAAATTTTGGAATTAGGGGACAATTCTATAATTGCGGTTCTCATAAATCTCGATTCAATAAATAATTTAACGTTTAAGTTGAGTCAGATTGTTTAAAAACCCTGTTCATTTTTAAGAATTTTGTCATGTTTGTATGCAACATTTAACAACCATAAAAGAAAAGAAAATCACAAATTTTTTATTGTTAATCGTTTTTTTCAGCAAACATTTGACAACTTTTGTTCTGATTTTCAAGGGAGCGTCTTTTTTTTTATCACTTTTTTATTTTTTCTGAAAAAATCAGCCTCCATATTTTTTTTTGATCTTCGACGAAAAGCGTGAAAAAGGAATTTTTTTCAAAATCTCATTCTTTTATTTAGGCTCTTGAAAATCTCTCGTGAGGCGGCTTTTTGAGATGACACAATTTCAAATAATAATAAAAAAAGCAGCAACAAAAATGATTGAACTAAATAAAAATTTTTGACAAAAAAAGCTCTTCATTTTTTTAAAATTTTTTGACGGAGAAAATATGTGTATTTTTGCACGGGCAGCAGCAGTCGGTTACCTTTTAAAGCAATAAAATAGTACAAAAGTGGAAGTTGTCAATTAAAACCACTTTTTTTTCAATCTCGAAGTGAAAGCGAAACGAAAAAAAATGAATTTAAAGATAGAGACTTGAAACTTTCAGAATAGGGTAATATGGGGACGAGAAAAACGATTCCGAAGTCCGTTTTTGTTTAAAACTCCTCAGGGGATCTGGGGGATATATGAGATCCTAAAATTTGAATATTTTTCAAAAATAATTTTTGCACATCAGGATTTGTTTTCCCAGCCCTAACACACATTTTAAAACATCCGGAATTATTTTTGGATGCCTACAGCCAAAGTTACAGTACCTCAAAGTTGACCAAAATCAGTTTTGGTACACAAATGTCATCGCAGAGTTTCGAACCGGATCTGATTTTTGCACCATTGAAACCTACTATTTTAACAACCCTAATGGACTCACAAAAAGTTTGAAAATCGAGGGGGAAGGTATTCAGATTCTCAAAAAACCTAATTTCAACGTAATGGTTTTTGCATTTATTCAACTGCAAAAAATGACGCACGTCGCTTGTGTCTCCTTGGCGCAGTTGAGTACACTCATGGTTTACGTGCGGATCTTGGGTTCAGATTTTTTTTAGATTTTTAATCAGATTTCGTTGCCACCTAAAGTTTATTGATATTATTATATCATAAAATAAAACCATAGAAAATTAAATGGTGCTACTGAAAGAAAAAAACATCTTTGTTTTCATCATTGTTGAAAAGTTATTGCGAAAAAAATGAGCGAAAAAAACTAAAATGCGGCAGCAATATTTTAATCCAAATAAATCGGTTTATTTAGAAAAACGGGCCAAAATAAATCTAAAAAAAATTTTTTTGAAACGAAAAAAATCTGAACCCAAGATCCGCACGTAAACCATGAGTGTACTCAACTGCGCCAAGGAGACACAAGCGACGTGCGTCATTTTTTGCAGTTGAATAAATGCAAAAACCATTACGTTGAAATTAGGTTTTTTGAGAATCTGAATACCTTCCCCCTCGATTTTCAAACTTTTTGTGAGTCCATTAGGGTTGTTAAAATAGTAGGTTTCAATGGTGCAAAAATCAGATCCGGTTCGAAACTCTGCGATGACATTTGTGTACCAAAACTGATTTTGGTCAACTTTGAGGTACTGTAACTTTGGCTGTAGGCATCCAAAAATAATTCCGGATGTTTTAAAATGTGTGTTAGGGCTGGGAAAACAAATCCTGATGTGCAAAAATTATTTTTGAAAAATATTCAAATTTTAGGATCTCATATATCCCCCAGATCCCCTGAGGAGTTTTAAACAAAAACGGACTTCGGAATCGTTTTTCTCGTCCCCATATTACCCTATTCTGAAAGTTTCAAGTCTCTATCTTTAAATTCATTTTTTTTCGTTTCGTTTTTTTTAGAATTTGCTCGATATTGAAAAAAAAGCGGTTTTAAAGACTGAGGGGGGGGGGGAACGTTTTGCTTCCCTTTCTTCTTCTTTCAAAGTTGAGATCGTTAAAATTCGTAGTGGAAAAAACTTTCATTTTTGTGAATCATTCATTTTTTGACACTTTTATGATTATTTATATTTTTGTATTTATGTTTCTGTTGAGCTTTTATTTGTTTTAATATTTCTTTCCTTTTTTTATACATTTATAAAGTTTCAACTTTGTTCCAGTCATAAATTTTTTTTTGAATAATAAGTTTATAAATAAGGGCGGGAAAACTTGTTTTTGAATCATTTAAAATTTGATTACATTAACTTTTTTGAACATTTTTTATGACTCATCAATTTTGATCATTCCAAAAAATTGCTGAATAAATTTATTTGTAGACCCTTTTAAGCTGGATATAATAGTTTGAGAAATTTTTTCGGTAATACTTTTTATTAGAACAGATATTTATTCAAATTTTTGGAAAATGAAACAGGAAAATTAAATTAAAGGCCTTGATTTTGTGCTACATTAATACCATTTTAAGAAGAAATCATGAATTTTCAAAAGTTTTTTATCTTTTTTTTAAAATTCTTTAAATAAATTGGTTTTTGGCACGTTTTAATTCAATGGCAGCTATCATTGATTTATTAAATTTTTATGCCATCATGATTTTAGCCGGTAAAAACTATTCATAAATTACAGTATCAAAAAAAATATTTTCATTTGTTGATAGAAATGTATTTTGAGGTTTTACGCTTTTGGTACTTAAACTTCAAGATGTTTTTTTTTCTTGAATCACCTTTTCTTTCAAGGTTGTCTCCGAAAAAAACTAAAATAAAACATTTCAAAATTTGATGTTCCCTTTTTTTAATTCAATTCTTCTTCTTTTTTTTGAGAATCAACAAATATATTTTTGTTCCAACACCTTTTTTTTCTTCTTCCTGTTTATAAGGAAAATCAAAAAAGCATTTATATGGAAATCATTTATTAAATAAATGTTTTTGGCGATGCCGAAAAAAAAAACATCGGTCAAAAAAAGCAATTATTCAATTTCTTTTTTTTTCTTTTCTTTGACCGATGATCCTGACTGAGTCTTTTTCTCTTTCTTTGCCATATTGTGTTTGCCTGAAAAAAAAACTCTATATTGAAATATGTTTTTGATATACATATTTTCCATAAAAAATATTTTAAATATGTTTAAAAGAAACAAAAGGGCCAACTGCCATTCATTCAGATCAGTCAGTCATTCAGAGAGAGGGGAAGGGAGTTCTTTATTTTTCCAGCAAAATTTTGGTTTTTGCTTCTTCTTTTTTCTTTCTCATTTTTTTCTTTCCTTCCTTCCTTCAGAAGAATAAAAAGAAAAAAAGAAGATCGAAGGTTTGTTGCTGTTGCGCAACAACAAAAATGAGTGAGAAAATGCGATTTTGCGCGAATCAAAAATAAAAGAAGGAAAAAAAGAATCGGATCGATTGCATTTCTTTCGATTTTTCTTCAAAGCAAAGGCTTCCTGCTTCCTGATGCTTTTCAGATTATTTTTTTTCTCATTTATTTGACTGAAATTGTATTTGTTAGCGTTAAACTTCTTCTTCTTTTTTTCCTTCTTTCTTCGGTCTTTTGAAGGTCAAATTGAGGAAGGAATAAAAAGGAGAAAGTTTCAAAAAAAATATGTTTGCATAAATTTTTAATTAAAGTATATAGTTGCAAAAAAACTAAGTTTTCGAATAAGAAATTGAGAATTTTTGAAAGTTGAGTTAAAAGTAGCTCTGATACGGTTAAAACTTTTGGATATCTAATCAAAACCTTTTCTTTAATTATCAGGTCGTTCCAAAAGTTCTTACCGTTGTTTCACATGCAAGAACGTTTTGCCAAGTAAAAAAAAAGGAAAGAACTTTTGGAACGAAAAGAATTTTTATAACAGTATCGCAAAGTTTAAAGGCTAATAAACCAAATAAAAGTTACCGTAAAAATTGAAATTTTGTTTGACGCAATTCTATAAATCTTTTAAGAATTTAAATACAAACGAATGTATTCAATGATATTTTGACGTGTTAAAATATATACGGTATGTATATGGTTGTCATCAAAAATGTGACAACAAAATACCTTAAAAATCGGTTTAACATCAAAAAAACGGAGAACTCAAATTCTATTACCTTTCAATCAAAGAAAAAAAATATAAATATTTGGCGCGCATAAAGTAACTTTCAACAAGTTATCCTTGAAAAAAAAACACTGATGTTTTCTTCATTTTTTTCTTTCTGCCACTTTTTTGTTTGATTGTTTTTAAAATAAAAAAAAAAGAATGCGCGGGAAACTGAGTTTTAGTTTATTTCAATTCGGTTATTTACTGTCGCATTTTATATTTTTTTTCACGGATTTTTTTCTTTTTCGTTTTTGTTTTTTTGCCTCTTAAAAAAATGTCCTATTTAGCCTTTTTTCTTGTCTTTTTTCGTCCACTCTCTTTTTTTTGCGATGGTAGTAGAGCTGTGTGAAGTGGCTTCAATGAAAAAATAAAATTTATATATCGAAAAGTCTCGGGGTCTTCATCGACGTCGACGACAACGACGACGATAATGCTGACAATCATATATATTTATTATATAACGAAAAACGGTGATGAAAAAGGAAAGAAAGAAGAAGAACGTGGTAAAGTCCGGACACTTTTTTTATATTTTTTTTTCTGCATCCCCCATTTTTGTTGTTTTTATATAGACACCGGCAAGTGAAAAAAAATTTTTCGAAAAAATAAATTTTTTGGTTTTATTATAGTACTTTTAGACCTGAATAAGAATAATATAAAAACAAAAAATTAAAAAAATTAAGTTAAAGCGTCAAAAATGCCATCTGAAAATTTCAAAAGTAAAAATTTTTGGTTGAAAAAAAGACACTTTTTCTTTCTTTTTTTGCAACAAAAAAATGCATTTCCATTATCCGTTTGAAGAACGCGTTGCCAAAACAATGCATTGCTTCGATTTTTTAACGTTTTTGATCAAAATCTAGCTCTGCGATTGCTCCCTATTTTTTTCGTGTGCTTTTGCGTGCTTTATATTTTTACCATAGACGTATTTTTTGAAGGGCTATCGAACTGTGCCACCAGTTATGCTTACTTGGGCTTACTTTGGGGTCAAAAGTCGAAAAAACATGTATTTTTTGAGTTTTCCACCCTTTGTCCTAGGGGAAAATTTTTTTAAATGTCATATTCGGAATCAGCATAAAAAATAACATCTAGTAGCTCTAATTATTAGAGTCTAAATCAAAATTTTATTTTTCATACTGTAACGAAAAAAATGTCAAAAAAAGGAAAGGAAAAATGTTTGCTTGCCGGTCTCTATTTTTATATATATTTTTTATTGCATCTCGTTTGTCCAAAAAAAATTTTCTTTACTTTTTTTTGCGCAATTCAAAATTGAAAAAAAAAATTTTGTTTTTGTGATTTAAAACTTCTTTTTTTGGGGGGAAAATAGAAAAGGGCTGCTGCTCTTTCTTTTCTTTGAGGAAGAAAAAAAGTAACTGTGTGAACAATACCCTTCCTACCTACCTACCTATCTTCTCTACCTTATTGAGAAATTAATCGCTTTTTCTTTACAATCGATCAGTTATACTTTTTTTTACGCAATCAAAAATTTGCCAAAAAAAAGTTTTTTTATTGTTTTTAATTTAAAAATAAAGCAAAAGATTAGTCACTTTTTATTTCACATCAACAGCAGCAGCAGCAACAGAAGCAATGATTGTGTTCCGGTCAAATAAAATATATATTTCTTTTTGTTTAAAAAAAAGTTTGAAAAACATTTGTTTTTTTTCTTACTCTCTTTCATTTATGTGTGGACATTGAGTCAGAGCAAAAAAAAAGCAACCCCCACTTTGACGACACAGTCATCCCCCAAGTTTTGCTGATTCAACATTTAAGCAGTTTGTTATATTTCATTTTTGATGATTATTTAACTCCTTTTTTTACATTTCTCTACTGCATATTTATATCTCTACATTAAAGGCACCAAAAAAGTTTTTGTACTTTGAAAAATGTTTTTTTTCTTCATTTTTTCTGTCCCCCCGATTATTTGCTGAATCATTTTTTTTTATGTTGTCTGATAAGGTTGAAGTATGTGTGATTGTGATTATCAGAGGATTATCACCAATAAAAGGAATTTTAAGTAGGCATTTTTTGAATAACTTTTTTGTTTGTCGTCAAAAAATTGGAAGGTTACTTTTTGATTCTGATGACACATAAAAAAATTCCAATTTTTTTTTACATTTTTACATTACAGTATATTTGATAAGTTTGGTAATAGCTTAAAGCTTTTTCTCAGTAATAATATTTTAAGAATTCCATTGTTTTTTTAAAAAGCTGTCATATGATTTTCAAGTTTTGTCAGCGGATAATCTGATGGATTTATTGTTAGATTATTCAACATTTTTGGATCATTTTGGATCATTTTTGGTACTTTAATACCAAACAAGTTTCTGCCTTCATTTATTTGTGCCAATCCTTGACAATCCTGGAAATTGTCAAGGATTGGCACAATTAAAGCTTTTTAAAGTAATTTTTTTATTGTTATCAAAAAGTTAAAAAGATATTTTTGCCGAATTTTTTCTTCAACCTTTGAATATTCTTTCTTTCTTTTTTATGTCGCACCCATTTTATGACTTTGCTTTTTTTGTTGCCTTTTTGCTTACATTTGATTGCTTCCTTATCAATTGTCATATTCTTCCTTTTCCCTTCCTTCTTTCTTCCACCACCTCTTATTCTTTTGCTTGATTTTTTGCGTAAATAATACCATTTTTTTTGCATTTAAAGCTTATTATTTTGGATGATTCGATTCTTCCTTCTACAAATGTGGCCGCCACCGCCTCCACACAAATAAATTTGGGCCTCCTTCCTTCCTTTCCTCACCTTTGCTTACCTTTTTCTTTCTTACTCATTTATTCATTTGTGTTTTATTTTATTTTATTTATTTCATTTTGTTTAAACCTGTTTTTTGACGCCATTTTTTAATCCCTTTTTTTTGTTTTTAAATTACAGTTAGTTTTTTTCCTTCCATGTTTTTTTGTAGTAGCAAAGTTTTTTTGTTTTTTAATCGAAAAATAGTTGCTCTCTTTTTTTCTATCTATCTATTTTTTTTGTATATTGTTTTATTTCAGGCATCCGGGATATAATAATAATATATTTATTTATTTCTCTTTTCTCTTGATCATCGGTTTTTTGACCATGAAAAATGCACGTAAAAGAAATGGATTGAATATTTTTTGTTTAATGAAATTTTGCGTTGAAATTTTTTTTAGAAATCTGTTTTTTGAGACTGTCTGCAAATGTTTTTTCTTTCGCATTTTCTGTATTTTGGCGTTTTACATTTTTAGTTTTAAAACAGTTTTTATCGGCATTTTCTTTGAGAGAGTTTTGTCTGCGATTTTTGGGCAATAATAGATTTTTTTTTGCAAAAGGGATGTTTTTAAAGAATATGTTTTGTCTCCCCTTTTTTGTGATCGTTTTAGTATTTTAAATCTGATTTATTTCAGGTGACTCATAAGAAATTTTTCAGTCGACATTAGATAAGAGTGATATCAGCTGATCTAATATAAACACTTAGACACTCATCTTGCTAATTTGGCATTTTTTTGGCATTCCTCTAAAAAAAATGCTTGTCTGTTGCAACAACAGTCACTTTTTTTTCTTTGCTTTTCCTTCTTTAATTTTTTGTTTATATTACATAAATTCTTTTCAAAAGTGCCAAACTTTTTTGCTTTTTTCTGGCATCATTCAAGCGAGTGTAAAGATAGTTAAAAACGGTCGGCAAAAAATAGATATATCGAGATTTTGTTCCGGCGAGAAAAAAAAGGAAGCCAAAGAGAAAAAAAAATGTGTGATCTATCTATCTTTCAATTATTTCTCTTTTTTTTACTTTTTATTCATGAAGGCCTTGACCTTCGTAGAAAAAAGAGAGAATTTTTTTGGGGGGAAAAGAAGAAAGACGAAAGAAAGAGGAAACATGAGAATTGATGCGTGCAATGGCATCCGTACTCAATTTAGTTAGTTCTCTTTCTCTCTCACTTTTTTGTATCGCGCATGCCGCTCACTGCTGCTGCTGCTGCTGTTACAACAGCAAACTTTTTGGGTATAGTTTTTTTTGGTAGCTGCTGCTGCTCCCTTTGTCTGTCCTGACTATTTTTTTGTATCTAATTTTCCATGAAAAAAGTGGAAACTTTTTTGTACTCATAAAAATACATCAACAAAAAAATCACTTGAATAAAATTGCTTTAATTGATTGGAAAAAATAGGGGGGGGGGGGGGGGGGAAGAAATTTTGAGTAACGACAAAAAGATCTGATTTTCAATGATCCCCTTAAATGTTTACCACTGGGGGTCTATGACCTCTAATTTAATTATTTATCACATTTGTTTCGATAAACTTATTTTTCACAAATTCTCTGTAAGACACTTTTCTTGCATTCCATATAAGATGGATCTTCCCTATATATTCTTTTTCTGTTTTTCTATATCTTTTTTATTTATCCCCCCATTCAAAAATCCTCCCTTTTCTAACATCTTTTTCCTGCCTGCCTGCCTATATCTGAAGAATTCTGTCTTATCTTCGAACCATCAAATCTCTTCGTTTTGTCGCGCAAAAAAATACTTTTTATCGGGACTTTCGCTTTTTTTTTGTTGGCCCCGTAAGGAATGCGGTCGTCGTTGTCTTTTTCGTCACATTTTGAGAAAAAAATTATATGGAATTGAACGTTCTTCATTTTTGACCCCCGAAAAAAAATGTATAAACGTTCAGCATTTTTCTTCCTCCATCGTTTCTTTTATTCTTTGGCAACTTTTGCCGCATCTCTTTTTTTTTTATTTATTCCATCTTTCTCTTTCTTGAGATTTTTATAGAAATTAAATTATAATTATATATGCACAGGAATTTCGGTCTTTTAGTGCCCGAGAGATTTTTGGTCCCGACAGGAATGTTTCCGATTGATAGAAAGTAACATGAATTTTTGTGAAACTCTTTTTTTTAAATAAAACATAAAAAATTGTTGCAAAAAAGTATAGCCATAATTTTTTACGTTTAAAAACAAAATAAAAAATTCAATATTATTCAATTTTTTATGCTCGCTTTTTTCTGTAACAAAAACTTGCCTTCTTTTTTTGGACGACAAAATTTACAGCAAAAAAAACGTAGAAATTATTCTCTCTTTTTTTGACTGTCTGTTATCAGCTTTGTCGTCGTCGTTGTCGTCCAAAAAGCCTTATTATTATTGGAATTTTAAAAGCGATGAAAAATTTAATCCATGACTTTTTGCTTGATTCTTTTTTTCGCTGTAAAATTATTGCCCCAAAAAATTCTTTTTTCCTGCTTCATAAAAATTATTTTATACTTTTTTTTTGTTTAGCGCTGATAAGGGAGGAGGACATTGATTGGAGAGTGCGGTTGTCCAAAAATGAAATGTTCGTTGTGTAAAAAAAAGCTATTGTGTTTAAAATTATGGAATTTTTAATTTTTCTAATTAGTTTTCAATTCTGTTTCTTTTTAAATTCTTATAAGATAAATGTGTAGGGGCAAAGAATAAATAATATTTCCTCATTGTTCCCCCAATTATTATTGTTTAAACTTTAAAATTTTTGAAACTTATTAAAAAAAAATTTATTTTCCGCTTTTTTGATGATTAAATTTTCGCTAACATTTTTTATGGAATCAAACCCCTGAAATTTGGTTTTGAACAAAATTAATACTGACTTTTTTATTTACCCGTGTTCGTTCACCTTGTAAAAACTAAAATAAATTTAAAAAAATATATAAATTTTACTTTTATTTTTTTTACAGATCACTCAAACGCGACAAAACCAGATGAACTGTGACCTGGTGTCGAAATACGGGAAATAAATAATAAAAAAAAAGATATAATTTTATTGTTTTTTTTGAAGAAAGTTTTAAAAGCTTTCTTCTTCTCCGAAAGGAAATAAAGTCATGTATAGAATTACAACAACAAGTCCAAAAGGTTCACCAAATCGGTATACCCCACAATTTAATCAACAACAACAACAAAGTTCACAACATCCCCAGCAACCCCAACATCCACCCCAATCACAAGATGCTGGGGGCCCTGCTCGTGGAATTCAATTACAACAAAATGTTCGAACAAATTTATATCATCAACAACAAACAAGTCCACAAAGTTATCAACAATCTCAACCCCAATCACAATCACCACGAACATATCAATATCAACAACATCAATCACAATCACAACATCAATTTCAACAACAATATGCTCCACCACCTCCATCACAACCTCCAGCTCATTTAGCTTCACAAAATGGTTACAAATATACTCCTGCATCTGCAAATAATTATACCGCTTCACCGGTTGTTAATCGAGAGCAAGAAGATGAAGATCTTGAAGATGGCACCGCATATTATGAAAAGAATCGTATTAAACTTCTTCAAGATGAACGAGTTTATATTCAAAAGAAAACTTTTACAAAATGGTGTAATAGTTATTTGAATAAAGTATGTTTCATTTATGTTACTGTAACCTTTTAAATTAACTTCAAAATGACAGTAATATTTTTGGAATTAAGTACAGTATATGTGTTACTGTCATTTTTCGAAATCAGAAATTCGCTACTATCATTTTTTGAATTCCAAAACAAAAGTCACAAAGAATAATTTCAAAAGTACAGTAATAAATTTTATCCATTTTTAGGCTCGTCTTGAAATTCATGATCTTTTTAAAGATTTTGGAGATGGAATTTTGTTAATGAAATTCTTGGAAATAATTTCCGGTGAAAAACTTCCAAAACCAAATCGTGGCCGAATGCGTGTTCAAAAAATTGAAAATTTAAATTATTGCTTGGATTTTCTTCGTCGAAAAAAGATTCAATTTGAAAATATCGGAGCTGAAGATATTTTAGATGAAAATGAACGCCTAATTTTGGGTCTCATTTGGACAATTATTCTTCGATTTACAATTGAAAATATTGAAATTGAAGGACAAGAATCTGGAGAAAGAAAGCATGCAAAAGATGCCCTTCTACTTTGGTGTCAACGTAAAACAGCTGGATATGCCAATGTTAAAGTTGATAATTTTACATCTTCTTGGAGATCCGGGCTTGCTTTTAATGCTTTAATTCATGCCCATCGACCTGAATTAATCAATTTTGATCATTTAAATCCAAATGATGCCCTTTCAAATTTGAATAATGCTTTTGTAAGTCTTTTTGTGCACATTTTTAAAAAAAAATTTTTGTCTATGCACGAAAACTTTTCACTCTCACCACGAAAAAGTGAAAAATGATACTTTTTTTAAACTTTTGAAATACAGTAATTATATATTTACAGGATGTTGCTGAAAATCAACTTGAAATTGCTCGACTTTTGGATGCTGAAGATGTTGTCCATCATCCGGATGATAAATCCATTATCACCTATGTCTCATTGTATTATCATTACTTTGCAAAACAAAAGACTGAAATGACTGGGGCAAGACGGGTGGCAAAAGTTGTTGGAAGTTTAATGCATCATGAACAAATGGAACATGATTTTGAACAAATTTCTACAGATATTTTGTTATGGATTCGAAAAACCATTAAAGAATTAAATGATCGAAGATTTCCAAATTCTTTGCGAGAGATGCGGGATCAACTTGTACAATTTAATAATTATCGAAAAACTGAAAAACCACCAAAGTATAAGGAGAAGGGAGATTTGGAAGCATTGTTCTTTGATATTCAAACACAACGAAAAGCAATGCGTCGACCTGCATATTCTCCACCTGAAGGCTTACTGATTCATGACATTGAATCAGCTTGGAGTAAATTGGATAAAGCAGAAAATGATCGACAATTAGCTCTTATCGCAGAAATTCAACGACAAGAAAAGCTTAAACTTAAAGCTGAGCTATTTTTCCGAAAAGCAGATGTTCGAGATGCATGGCTTCGCGAAATGTTAAATGTTTTAAATGATAAATTTAGTGAAGCACCAAAAGATGTTGAAGCTTCAGCAAAACTTTTACGAAATATTTCAACACAAGCTGGACCAAAGACTGAAAGATTTGCTGCTTTATCAGCGTTATCAAATGAGTTACAAAATGAAAATTATCATGATTCAGATGCTGTTCGACAACGGGAACGTGAAATTATTGAACGGTGGAATGCATTTTTAACTTTGTTGAAGCAACGGGAAGGATCACTGATAAGCTTAAAAGATTATGGAGATTTAATGAGAGATATTGGGGCCCTTCAAGAAGAGCTTGCAACTTTGGAACCATTAATGAGAACCCGAGATACTGGAAAACATATTTTAGCGGTTGAAGATTATCTTCAAAAGCATGAACTTTATGAATCTGCTATTAATGCAAATGGTAGGAAAAGATTTGATATATATCCCTCCTTTATCCCTAATATATCTAAATTTTTTTAGGTGAATGGCTTAAAAATGTTAAAAAGCAATCCTTGGAATATATTCGAAATAAGGGAGCCCATTATGATGTCTTGCAACGGGAACTTGATGGGGTTTCACGACAATATGATAATCTTGTTGGATTATGCCGTGATCGACGACTTGCCCTTCAACGTGCAAAAGATTACTTTTTATTTGTACAAAATTATGAAGAAGAATTAAATTGGTTAACCGAAAAGCATGACTTTTGTTTAATGCTTTTAAATACTCGAGATTTAAGCAATGTTGCACAAATTTCTCGACTTTATAAAGTTTTGGAATCTGAAATGCAAGCACATTGGAAGAGATCAAAAGAAATTATCTCCAATGGTGAACGCTTAATGCCAACTGCCCCCTCAAAAGAAGATGTACAACTTCGAATTGCAAATTTACAATCTCGTTGGGATCAACTTCGAAAAGTTAGTCATTCGTTAAGTGAATGGTTACAAGAAGCTGAACAAGCATGCCAATACTTTCAAGATGCAAATGATGCTGAAAGTTGGATAAAGTAAGAAGGATGCAATAATATAAACATATAATAATAAAAAACAACATTTTTTTAGAGAAAAAATGCCATTAGCCCGTTCAGATGATTATGGTCGAGATCTTGGAACTGCTGAATCACTTCTTTCACGGCATGTTCGACTTGAAGGTGAAATTAAATCATATCGAGCAGATATTACTCGATTGGATGAACTTGCAACACAACTTGCTGAAATGCAATTCTCATTTGATCAATCTCCACAAGTTGTACATGAACGAATAACTGAAGAAGTAATTGTTCCAAAGGTTCAAGCCTTATACGGTTATAAAGGTGATCATATGAAAATAGAAAAGAATGAAATTATGGCACTTTTGGATGAATCAAATAAAGAATGGTGGAGAGTTTTGTTACAAGATGGCACAGAAGGATATGTGCCAGCAAATTATTGCCAAATTGTTCCCAATGAAACGGTTGCCGTTACCCAACAATCAACAACAAAAGTTTCAAAGCATCAAGAAGGCAGAGTTGTAATTCTTGAAAGACAAGAAGCAATTCGTGAAAATTATGCAGAACTTAAACGACATGCAGATATTCGGCATCAACTTCTTAATGATACAATTAAGTTATTCAAATTTTATGGTGAATGTGATGATTTTGAATCATGGGCAAAAGAAATTCGTTCCCTCCTTCAAGAAGAAGTCCCCACCGAACATACAGAAGCATTTCGACGGAAATTTGATCGTCTTGAAAATGATATGCAATCATCCGGTGGAACACAGCTTAAACGAATTAATGATATGGCTGATGAGCTTGTCAGCGAAGGGCATTCAAAACAAGATAATATCCGGGCAAGACAAGATAAAATTAATAAAGTTTGGACAGATTTACAAAGACTCATGAAAAATAAGGCTGAAGCTTTGGAAACTGCTGAAAGACTTGCAGAATTCAATGAAAATTGTGATTCAACTCGAGCATGGATGAATGAAAAATTTGATTTACTTCAAAAAACTCCTGGCTTATCCGGTCTTCAAGCCCTTGAAATGGACTTAAAACCATTGGAAGATAAAATGAAACATTTAAAAGAACTTGGAAAACAAATTAAAAAGGATCATCCAGAATCTGCTGAAAAAATTGATCGAATGTTATCAGAGCTTGAAAAGTTACATCGAGATTTAATGGCACAAGCTAAAAATAAAATTAATGAAGCTGAACAATCACAGGGTACTGTAATGTTTGATCGAGCTGCAAAGTAAGTTTTTCATATTACTATAGTTTTTTTTTTCAAATACATTATTATTTATTCATTTTAGGAATCTTCTTGAATGGTTACATCGAACCACCCATGCAATTATTAATGAACCTGCAGATGCTTTATCCGCAGAAGATCTCCTTCAAAGTCATGTCCAACTTCGAGATGAAATTGCTGCAAAAGATTATGAAATTGCGTATGTTGATGATCTTGGAAAAAGACTTTTACGAAAAAATCCTGGTTTGACACAAGTTCATGAAAAACTTCGTGAAGTTGCTGCATCAAAGAAAGCATTGGAAGAAGCATGGAATGGTCGATATCATGAATATCAACAACTTTTTGATCTTCAAACTTTTAATCGTGAAGCTGATCGAATTGATGCTTTAACAAAGGGACATGAAGCTTTCTTGGATATTGGAAATCTTGGGAATTCTGTTGAACAAGTTGAAAATTTGTTAAAAGGACATGCAGATTTTGAATCAAAGCTTAGTGCACAAGAAGATCGCCTCAAAGCTTTCAGTGATACAGCGGATAAATTAATTGGAGCAGAACATCGAGATTCAGAATATATTAATACTCGAAGAAATGCTGTTCTTGAACGACGAAGAGCTGTTTTTGTAAATGCGGCTCGAAGACGGGCACAACTTGATGAAGCTTTAATCTATCAACAATTTCGTCGAAATGCTGATGAACTTTCGGCATGGATAAATGAAAAGAAGAGAATTGCACAAGATCATTCATTCATGGATGGAATAGGCTTAGATCGAGCACAACGAAAGCATCAAGCCTTTGTTGCTGAAGTTCAAGCCAATGAAGCTGAATTATCTCGGGTAAATCATCAAGGCGGTGATTTAATTCATCGAAAACATTATGAAACTCCAAGAATTGAAGCAGTTTTGGATCGATTAAATAAAGCTTGGAAAGAACTCAATGAATTGGTTAAAGATAAAAGTTCAAAACTTTCTCAAGCTGCTGATAAAAAAGATATTACTCGAGCCATTGATGATGCCAATACAAGACTAGATGAAATTGAACGCCAACTTCGAATGAATGAAAATGCTTCAGATCTTCGAAGTGTAAAAGAATTAATTCAACGAAAAAATAATTTGGATCAAGATATTAATATGCTTGAAACGAAGATAACGGATGTCAGTGGAAAAGCTCAAGATATGCAACAGCGTGGACATTATGATTCTCGACAAATTTTACAATCTGTTGATCAACTTGTTACTCGATTTAATAATCTTCAAAATCCTGTTGAAGAACGTCGAGCGATGCTTGAAGAATTACTTAAATGGCATCAACTTGAATTTGATGCTGATGTTGAGTTACATTGGATTGAAGAGAAGCGACAAATTGCTGATTCACAAATTGCCCCTCGTTCATTAACTGAAGCAACTTCAATGCTTAAAAAGCATGAACAACTTGAAAATGAAGTTATTACACATGAACCATCAGTTAAAAAGATTCTAAGAAATGGGGATGCCTTAATTGCCTCTGGACATATGTCAACACCACATATTAAAACAAAATGTGATCAACTTAAATCTGCTTGGAATGGCTTACAAGAAGCTGTTGGATCTCGACGAAATTCTCTCCGATGGGCAGAACAACGTGAACAATATCTTTTTGAAATTGGAGAAATTGAAAATTGGATTACTGAAAAACGAAATATGATTGAAAATAATATTGAAAATGTGGATGAAATAAAAGCTCAAAAAGTTTTATCCCTTTTAAAAGCTCTTCAAAAGGATATGGTTGTGTACAAAAATGCCATTGGAAAACTTGCTGAAACTGCTCGAAAGCTTACCAAATTTGGAGATTCAACACTTTTTGAAGCTCGACAACAAAAAGTTGAAACAGATTTTAATAACTTTGAAAAATTTGTTGATGATAAAAGACTTGAAATGGAAAATTTTATTGCTCTTTGCAATTACAATATTGAATCTCAAGAACTTGAACAATGGATAAATGATCAACTACAAATTGCAATGTCCGAGGATTACGGTACTGATTATGAACATCTTCAAGATTTAAAACTTAAATTTGATGAATTTCAACATAATATTCGAACTGGAAGTGAGAGATTTGTGCAATGTGAACAAATGGCAAATGAATTGGTTCATAAAGCAAAGCCATATGCCCGAGATATTTTGAAACGACAAGAAAAGCTTCGAAGTGTTTGGACAATTTTACTTGATTACACTGAAAGTCGGGCCAAAAAACTTCTCGTTGCTGAAGAACTTCATCGATTTAATCGTGATGTTGCTGAAATTACTTATACCCTTAAAGAAAAACGTAATACAATGCCAACCGATCTTGGCCGAGGCCCAAAACAAGTTGAAGCTTTAATTCAAAAGCATAGCGTTTTTACCAATGAATGCAAAGAACTTCAAAAGCAACTCTGGCAATTAATTGAAGAAGGAAAAAATTTACAAAAAGAATATCCAACAAATGCTGAAAATATTAATGAACAAATTAAGCTACTTGCAGAGCTTTGGAATGATCTTGAAAAAGCAGCAAATCATCGACATATTATGCTTGCACAAAGTTATGACCTTCAAAGATTCCTTGGCCTTGCAAGAGATTTCATTTCATGGACGGATAATGCCAACGCTGAAATGCGATCGGATAATGAACGAATGATAAATGATTTACAAAATGCCGAATTAATGCGAAAAGAACATTCTCGGCTAAAACTTGAAATTGAAGGACGTGAAACAGAATTTGTTGAAATTCAACGCACCGCTGCTGCCCTCCTTGAAAAGAAGCATTACGGTAAACGAGATATTGAAGATAAAGTGGCACAAGTATTAAATGCATATGAACATGTAAAACATGAATGGGAATTACGTGAAAAATATCTTCATCAAGTTGTACAATTCCATAGTTTTACCCGAGATGTTCGAACCACAATTGCTGCAATTGGTACTCGACAAACAACTCTTCAATCTTTCGAAATTGGAAATACCGTTGAAGCTGTAGAATCAGAACTTCGACAATTTGAAACTTTCACAAAAGTTCTTGGACAACTTTCTGATCGTGTTGCAATTCTTGATGAAGCTGGACAAACCCTTATTCGAGCAGAACATATGGAAGTTAATCGAATTGAAGCAAATCTTAAACGTGTTCATGCGGCACTTGATGAATGCCGTGGCCAACATAATGATGTTCTTCGACGCCTTCAAGCTGCCCTTCAACAAGCTAAATTTGAAGATGATCTTACTGATCTTGATCTTTGGATTAATGATAAGCTTAAACGTCTTACCTCACAATTAAATGATCAATCAAAAACTATGTCATTGGAAGAAAAATTAGATAATCTAAAACGTCAACAAGCCCTTGAAATTGAAGTAAAAGCAAATGAGCCAAGAATAAATGCCATTCGAGTACATCTTGCAAAGCTTCGACATTCATCTCCTGGAAGCAACAATAAAGCTTTGGAACAAAAAGCTGAAGGAGTTTTACACAATTGGGATCAACTGTTGGCTGTCTCTCGACAACTTGCCCTTGCATTGGATGAAGCTCGAGATCTCTTTGAATTTAATCAAGCTGTTGAAAGAGTATATGTTTGGGTTCGAGAAAAGAATCTCCTTTTAAATGCAAATGATATGGGAAATGATCTTGAACATTGTCAAGCATTGTTGGATCGATTAACTGGAAAACATGCTGATCAAAGTGTTGATGAACAAACAATTGCAAATGTGAATAAACTTGGGCAAAAATTAATTAAACATGGAAGTGACAGCTCAAAAGAAGTTCAAGCAAAGTTAAATGAATTAAATGAAGCATGGTCAATGATCCGAGGCCGAATGGAAGCATATAAGAATGAACTTGAAGATGCCCTTGCTGTACATCGATTTAATCGGGACGTGGATGAAACAAATACTCGAATTCACGAAAAGGCTGCTCTTCTTTCCACAGAAGATTATGGAAAAGATTTAAGTAGCGTTGAAGCCCTTCTTCGAAAGCAAGATAATATTGAAAGAGATATGTCAGCCATTCATAAAAAGCTTAATTCCCATGATCAAGAAGCTAAAGAACTTCTCACCAAAGATCCACCACTTCGAGATTCAATTATTATTGCTTTAACTTTACTTGAAAATAGTTGGAAACATTTAGCTGATCTTGCACATGCACGTCGACAACGTCTTGAACAATCATTTAATTTGCATAAATATTTTGATGCTGTTAAAAAGACTGAAGCATGGGCGAATGGAATTAGTGTAAAAATGACAAATTATATTCGGCCCCGATCTGTTGCAGAAGCTGAAGCCTTAATTGCTTCACACGCTGAAAAGCATGTTGAAATTGTTGGACATGAACAAGAACTTAAAAATCTCAGTGAATTGGGACAAGAAATTGCAACAAAACAACCGGATCATAAATCAGAAATAAATCGGGCTCATCGAAGACTACAAAATATTGAACATCAAATTCGACAAACATGGGAAACTGAAAGAGTTACACTCGCAAAACTTCTTAAACTTCAAATTTTAAATGCACAAGTAAATTTAATGGAATCTTGGATTGCTTCAAAAGAAGCTGTTATCAGTCAATATGATGCTGGAGACTCCATTGATGCGGTGGATTCATTGATTAAAAAGCATGATGCCTTTGAAAAAACAATTACAACACAAGGAAATGAAAAGATTCAACAGCTTAAAGATCATGCTGCAATCCTTGATGACAGTCATGATCATGAAGCTGAAATGGTTCGAACTAAATATGATGAAGTTCTTGCCCGATATAATATGTTAATTGAAAATTGTCAACATAAAAGACGAAATTTGGAAGATTCAAGAAAATTGCATGAATTTATTCGAACTTGTGGTGAATTAATTACATGGATGAATTCCCGCCTTCAACTTGCCTATGATAATGATTACATTGATCCAACAAATCTTCGTTCAAAACTTCAAAAGCATTTAACCGCTGAAGCTGAGTTAGTTGCAAATGAAAATCGAATTGAAAATATTAAATCTGATGGATATAAGTTAATTTCATCAAATCATATTGAAAAAGAAAGAATTCGAATGCAATTGAATGAAGTCCTTTCGGGATGGGATGAATTAAAAAGTAAATCCGCAAAGAAGACAAAACTCTTGAAAGAATCATATGAAGCATATCAGTTATCAAGAAAATTGGATGATATTGAAAAATGGCTTGATGGAATTGAACATTCCCTTTCAACTGATGATCACGGAAAAGATACTCAATCCGTTGAAAAATTGATTAAAAAACATGATGAACTTCGAGCAGAAGTTGACGCAAAGCGACCCCTCGTTGAAGAAGTTGTTCAAAAAGCTGCTGAAATGAAGCATAGCAATTATGAAAATATTGGAGAACAATTTGAACACAGTGAAAGAATTCAGGAACGTTACAATGGCTTAAAAGAACCCTGCCAAATTCGCGCAGACAATTTACAAGATTCCCTTAAATTCTTTCAATGGATGGATGAAGCAAATGAGCAAGTGGATTGGCTTCATGAACTTGTTCCGCGCCTACAAAGTTCTGATTACGGTAGCACCTTACATGCTGCACAATTACTCAATACAAAGCATGGAATTCTTAAACAACAAATTGATTCCCATGCTCCAATTATTGCACAAGTAAAAAGCAATGGATATGAAATGAAAAATTCTGGACATTTTGCTTCAAATGATATTGAAAAAGTTTTGCATACTTTATCAAATCAATTTGATGCCGTTAAAAAGATGTCAGATGAACGAGCTCGTCGATTATCAGAATCTTTGTTGTCCCAAGAATTTTATGCTGAAGCAATTGAAGCCAATGCTTGGATGTCTGAACGAATGCCGTTAGTAAATAATCAAGAAGTTGGAAATAATGAAGTTACAGCAGAAGCCCATCTTCGTCGGCTAATTATTATTGATGGTGAAATAAAACAATTTAAAGATACAATTCGAAATTTGAGAAAAATTTCTGATGAACTTGTTCAAAAAAGTCATTTTGATTCTGCCCAAATTCAAACAACTCAAGCTCGACTTGAAGAATATTATACAAAACTTGAAAATGAATGCCGAAATCGAAAGAAGCGTCTTCATGATGCATCAGAATATTATCAATTTGTTCGAAAAGTTGATGATCTCTCAGAATGGCTTCAAGAAAAGCAAAGACTTGCAATGCGAGATGATTATGGCAGGGATTTGGAAGATTGTCAAGCGTTAATTGAACAATTTGAACAAGTTTATCGTGAACTTTCTTCTGCTGGTGAAAAGGTTCATTCGATTGGAAAGAAGCAAGAAGAACTGCTACACAATAATAATCCATTCAGTTCATCCATTCGTGCCCATGGCAGTGAATTACAACAACTTTGGCGGGAAGTTAATGAAGCTGCAAATGATCAAAAGCAAGCATTATTAGATGCAAAAAATATACATATTTTTGATCAAGAAGCTGATGAAATGCTTAATCGACTTGGTGAAAAAGAAGCACAAATTCTTTCCCTTCAATCTGAAGATCTTACAGTAATTGATTTAGAAAGTGTAAATCGATTCGTACAAACTCATGAAGAATTTCTTCGTGGACTTTTTGTTGTTGAAAAACAAGTTGGCGAACTTTGTCGTGAAGCTGATCGAATGATTCAACAATTCCCTCGTACCCAAGAACATCTTGAAGTTCGTCGACTTGAACTTGAAGAACAGCTAAAAGATATTCGAGATGAAGCTCGTAAATTCCAAGAACGTCTTACACAAGCTCAAAATAATCAAGCATATTTCCAAGATTATCGTGATTTAATGGTATGGATTCGACAAATGGAATCTACAATTATTGGAGAAATTCTTCCCCGTGATTTAATTGGCTGTGAAGCTTTAGCTGTTCGGCACAATGAATATCGGGCAGAAATTGCTACTCGAGAACCACAAAAAGTTATGTTTGTTCATGAAGGCCGAAAAATGATTGGTGGCGGAAATGCTCTCTCTGTTGAAATTGGATATAAAATTGAAGATTTAGAAAATGGATTCCGTGATTTAATTGAAATTTGGGAACGTCGTCGTGAAGTATATGAAATGAATTTAGACGTGCAACAATGGATGTATCAAGCAGCATATCTTGAAAAATGGCTTGTTGAACGTGAAGGTTTATTAAAAGAAGATTGGAGAAACGTTGATTCCGTTGAAACAATTGAAGATATGATTCGACAATTTGAAGATTTTCTTGTCACTTTACAAGCTCAAGAAGGCCATTTAGATGCTGTAAAACGGCTGACAAAAGTTGAAGAAAAGATGGCAACTGTAAAATCTCGAGAACAAGAAATTATTAATCGTCGAGAATCTGTTGTTGAAAATCGTCGAGATACTCAACAAATTAAAACACTTGAAAAGAAAAAAATTTTACAAGAAAAGCGACAAGAACGTGAAAGAAGAAAGACCCAAGAAATTTCGGTCATCAAAAGAACACCCTCCCAAGAAACAGCCCCGGAAATTATTGCAACTACATTACCCCGTGCCAGAAATCGTGCATCTTCAACTGGTGGATCACATGAAAATATTCATATTGAAACATCCACCACAACCCTTCAACAACAACAACAACTTCCAACTTCTTCAACCAGTTCAAGAAATGATGTTGAAATTTTGAGACGTTCGAGTGAACTTTTAGCTGGTAACTCAGATTTTCGTACTCCTTCTGGTCGAACTCCTGGCTTTACAACTCGTCGAACACAATCCATTAAACGAACATCTCATCATCATGCCGATTTAACAGCTATTGATATGCATGGGTAAGTATCTGCACTTTTTGAGATGAGGATCAGTTTTCAAAATAAAAAAACTTCTGAATTTTAAAAATTTATAAAAAAAATCTAATTTCAAAATTTATCTTTTTTAAATCCCAAATTTACCCCTTAAAATCATCCAAAAAAGTGGATAAAAAATGTTGAAAATGTCTGATTAATAGTGCCCACTACCGTATCCTCTCAAATATATTTCTAAAAATTATTATTTCTAAAATTGATTTTTAGATACCTTGAACGAAAAAATGATTTACAAAGTGGTGGAAAGCGTGCAACTTTAAGATCGTGGAAAAGATATTATACAATTCTTTGTGGACAACTTTTATGCTTCTTTAAAGATTATGATCATTATATGAATAATACCGCCGATGCTCCGCCAATATATATTCATAATGCATCTTGTGGAGTAACAACAAAACGCCCAAATGCTTTTACCCTTCATACCCAAGATGGTGCAGCATATTATTTTGCATGCTGTGATTCATTGGCAGATAAAAAAGAAGCAAATCAAAAAGCAAATTACGGTAAAATGATTGAATGGGTTGAAAAGATTAATTTTCATGCAAATTTGGAACCATGTAATCAATTAAAAAGTTTTAAAGAAGTAAGCAAAAATATTAGATAGGATTACTGTAGTCATGAATGATAAAAATTAAATTTTAGACTGATGAAGCACCTTCCCATCTTCCTCCACCTCGACCAGAAGATATTGTTCGAAGTCGAACCCTTGAACATCGACCCAGTTCATCATCATACGATCAACGAGGATATAATAGCCTTGAAATTCGAAGATCATCAGAATCCCATCAACAACGTGGTGGAACTGTAAGCTTTTTTCCCTTAAATTTTAACAGATGTTAACAAATATATATATATATTTCGTTTCAGCAGGAGACCCTTGTCTATGATGATCATGAATTAAGAGGTGGCTCTTCAACGGAAGCCGTTGAACGCTCTCATCATTCTTCCGATGATAATGATACAGATTCTGTAAAAAAACGAAGATTTCCATCAATTTTTAAGCGTAGTTCAAAACATTCAAAATAGTTAATTAATTAATTAATATCTTTTTATTCTTCTTCTGTAAAGTTTGGGCATAAAATTTCACAAAAAATGGCCATTTTTCTCTTTTTTTTATTATTATTATTGTTTTCCGAAAAATATTAATGTTTTTAAAAACGAAACTTTTTACGAAATTTTTATTTTATTTTTTGTTTATTTAAAAAAAATTATTTATTATATTTATTATTATTATTGTTTTTTCGTTATGAATAAAAAAAAGTATTTAATGAACAAAAAAATTTGAATCATTTTGAACAAACTCTTTTCCCCTTCATTGAATTGCCTCCGACTCCGGAGTCGCAACATCATTGATTAATTGTAACACAAAAAAAATATTTAAAAAGAAAGGGTATTATTATGGAAAAACATTGTAGTTAAAGGGAGTGTCGACGACAAGCAAAAAAAATTTGTGTGGACAACAAGTATGTTCTAACACGAAATTGAGTTAGAGAAAAGAAATAGCACAGAAAAATGTCTTATTCGTGTAAAAACATACTTGTTGCCAAAAAAATTTTTTTTGCTTGTCGTCGACACTCCCTTTAAAGATTTAATATAAAAATTAATCTGTTTAAATGTATAACAAATATGGTAGCAGTATTTTTAATAAAATAAAAGAATGAATAAAAACTATTTTTAAATAGTTTTTATTCATTAAAAAAAGGATTGTCCAGGTGTGACATCACGGAAAAATCCTAAATTTTTCCATTTCTTTACAATGTGGCGTCACATTTTTTTAGCCCCCATCAACCAATAAAATGCGTGACGTCACGTCTCGACAATCCATTATTATCATTATCAATGTATATCATTGATAATTTCGACTCCATTAAATAATTTTAATTTATTTTATTTTACAAGAAAATTTGATGGACAACTTTTGTCACGGATAACTAAATGTAAAAATGCTAAAAACAATTACTAATTATAAATAAAATTTAATTTAATAAAATTTTTTGCCGTTCTTCGACTTCCAGAATCTCCAAAATGTTAAATTGTTTTTAAATTTTTCCTTTTCAAATTTCAAGAATGATTTTTTAAGGGCATATGTGCAGATAAAAACAGATTACAGTTTTTTTTATTACATACTATTTTGGATAGTATGTGTCCCATTTTCCACTACCGCAACCGGTAGCACCGCGGAGCAGTTCAGTTCCAATGATATTTGTTTTATCTCTGAGAAGAATAACCAATGCTGGTGTTTTTTACATTTTTTTAATATCAAAAATCTGGTTTATAAAAATTTATAACCCATTACTTTTGGTAGATAATATCCCAGAAAGATTATCATATTTGCCAAAAAAGATTTAATTAATTATTCCCAAAAAAAAAAGGCAGCACAAGAAAGGTGACCACAGCATTTTTTTTTTCTCTCCTTTAAATAATTATTCATCCATCCATTAAAACATGTAGGATCCTAAAACGAAAACTTTTTCCTTCCTTGCTTTGATTCAAGAAAGAAAAAAGAGAGAGAAAAAAAATGCTACACGAAGCTCTTTTTTTTGGCTGACCTTGGTAAAAGAAAAAAAAAATATATATGTGCTTTGCTGCAAAGTCATAATCGATTTTTATAAACCGTTGGCGCTCACATTTAAAAATGAATATCTAGCCATTCTTCTATTTTCAGGTATATATAACCATCATCCAAATTCATTCATACAACTTTATACTCCACCAATATCTTGGTTTTTCTCTCTCTAAATTTCATTTAATTTATAACAAGCTAATCCTTCAAGCTTGTTTTATATTGTCTGCCGGTGGCAAGTAATGTCTTCTGGAGCTGTCGCTAATAATCACGTTGTAGTCCAAGAGGCCGTTGCTCGAGCACAACAGGTTCGTTAATTTTTTTATAAAAAAATCTTTATCAAAGAATGTTGTTTTTTGGGGAGGGTTTTACGCGACTTCTATCGATTGATATATGCACTTTTTTATATTTTTACAATGCTTTTTGGTACTATTTTAATACTATGCAATTTTTTTGTTGGGTTTAAAATAAACATACTTAAATTTTGATTAATTTTGTATAATAATAGTTAATTTACTTTTGACATTTGCTATAAGCTTTTTTTTGATAATTGATAGTTATGATTTATATATATACAATGTTAATTATAAACATGATGTAATTTAGTATATTATATATATGTGCATGCATAAAGTTGAAAAAATAAATACGATGTATACATTTATTTTCTGTAAAACCCTTTTAAAAATTTTATTACTGTAATTTATAAATATGTGTAATTATTTGTTTAGTTAGCTGCAACAAACACGTCTTCAACTGATCGATTAACTGCCGGCCAGAAACGTCCATCATCTCCTGACAATTCTTGTACGTATATTTTTTCAAACAATTTCTGTATATATGTGATAACATTTATGATTTTACATTTATCTATTTGTTAACGCGAGTTTAATGTTTCTATATATTTTTGAAATGTATTTCATAGATTCTTATGATTATGCTATTTCTATGGGGATTTCAATTCAAGCAGTTTGTCAACTACAATAGTAATACAATAATATTTTAGTGGTACCAGCAAAACGAGCAAACGACGGCCAAAACTCAGCCGCCATGAACATGAATGAAACGATTTTGGTTGAAACAATCGAAATTCCTGATAATGTTGTTGGGCTCGGTAAGCTAAAAAAACAAAATTAATTTTACATTAAACTAAATTTAATTACAGTGATTGGACGTGGCGGAGATCAAATAACAACCATCCAACAGCAATCAGGATGTCGTGTTCAAATGGCTGGTGAACCAACACCTCAACAAACAAGACTTTGCACTTTAAATGGAGCACGAATTAATATTGAGTAAGTAGATAGATGAATAAAAAAGGCTTTTATTAATAGCTTCCTTGTTATAGTCGTGCTAGAAATATGATTAGCGAAGTTATTACAAGAACAAATATGAAAAACAATGGACAAATGACACCAAATTCCCAACAAGCAGCAGCACCAACAACTCCAACCCCTGGAGGAGGAGGTATTCCACCAGGATGCATTCAAAGAATTTTAAGCATTCCTGGGACAAAATGTGGATTGATTATTGGAAGAAATGGTGATACAATTAAAACTCTACAAGAGACACTTGGAGTTAAAATGTTATTAATTCAAGAGAATCAAACAATTTCACATGGACCAAAGCCTCTTCGAATTACAGGAACACAGGATAAAGTTGAACATGCTTGTCGAACAATTGAAAGTATTATTAATAGTGAAGAAGGCCAAGGCCGTGTACAATATGCTAAATCTGTTGGTGAAGTAATTGTACCTCGTTCATCGGTTGGTATTATTATTGGCAAAAGTGGTGAAACAATTAAACGATTGATCAATGAATCTGGTTGTAAGATTCAATTTAAACCTGATGGTACGGTTTTCTTCATAAATTGTGACATAATTAATTTTTTTTTATTTTTAGAAGATCCAAATACTCCTGATCGATGTGCCACTCTTCAGGGATCTCCTGATCAAATTGCTCGAGCTACTCAAATGATATCTGATTTACTCCAACGTTCACAAAATTCTGGTGTTTCAGAAACTTTTCTTATGCATGTTCCGGCAAATAAAACTGGTTTGGTTATTGGAAAAGGTGGTGATACAATTAAACAAATTTGTGGAGAATCTGGTGCACATGTTGAACTTTCCCGTGATCCCCCTCCAAATGCATCAGAAAAAATATTTGTTATTAAAGGGACACCGTATCAAATTCATCATGCCCAACATATTATTCGTATAAAAGTTGGCGATATTCCACCTGGGACACCCGTTCCACATTTTACTGGTTCCACTTCTGCTGCCCCTGCTTCTGCAATTCCTGCCGCAACAAATCCCTATGGTTCTGGTTTCGATGGAGGATATAATCAATGGCAACAAAATGGTGCATACAGTAATCTAATTTTTAAATATATGTTATTACGGTAATTTGTTTTTTTCAGCTACTCCACAATCTGATGCAAATCAGTGGTCAAATTATTATCAACAACAACAACAACCTCAAGGTGTCTCTGCTTATGCTAATGCAGTATATGCTGCTGCAGGTGGTGGTGCAACTGGTGTTCCAGCTTCAGCCACATCAACTCAACAACAATCTGCTGGTGCACCTGTTCAAGATTATAGTGCACAATGGGCGGAATATTATCGACAAATGGGTATGCATGAAAAAGCTGCATTAGTTGAGGAACAAGCTAAAAAGCAAACTTCATCTTCAACATCTCAACAAGCTGCTTCCGGTTACGGTACTGGATCTTACAATTAAAATTTCATTCATTTCTCTCTTTCTTTTTTTTGTGTTTTCGATTTGAATTTTTTTTATAAATTATTTTTTATTATTTTGTCATTTTTTTATATGTTTTTACACTATTATTTTCATGCTCTGTTTGAAACTGTATTTTCTTTATTTTGTTGATTCATAAAATTTGCTTTTTTCGATCGAAACACACTGTCCTGCTGCTGAAACAAATCACATTTTTCGGAATGCTTTATTCATTAATCCATCTCCATCTAGTAAATGGTGATTTTATGTTTGTTTGAGTGTGATTTTATCACAAAAATAAAATGAATACATGAAATTTGCATAAATAATATATCAAAAATTTGTGATAACTTTATTTTTACATATAACATGTTTAAACTTTAAATTGATTTTGTATTTTCGCTACATTCAATTCAAAAAGGAAATTTTTATGAATCAACAAATCAGCAAAAATATATAAAAAAATAACGACAAATTGATAGCAAAAAATACAAATTGAAAAAAGATGCGAGAAAGAGTAATGAATGAATGAAATTTAATTGTGGGATTCAGTACCGTAACCGGAAGCAGCTTGTTGAGATGTAGAAGATGAAGTTTGTAGCTTTTTAGCTTGTTCTTCAACTAATGCAGCTTTTTCATGCATACCCATTTGTCGATAATATTCCGCCCATTGTGCACTATAATCTTGAACAGGTGCACCAGCAGATTGTTGTTGAGTTGATGTGACTGTTGTACCACTTGTAGCAGCATATACTGCATTAGCATAAGCTGACATTACTTGGGTTTGCTGATAATAATTTGACCATTGATCAACTTGTGCCGTAGCTAAAAAAAAACAAATTACCGTAATAACATATATTTAAAAATTAGATTACTGTATGCACCATTTTGTTGCCATTGATTATATCCTCCATCGAAACCAGAACCATAGGGATTTGTTGCGGCAGGAATTGCAGAAGCAGGGGCAGCAGAAGTGGAACCAGTAAAATGTGGAACGGGTGTCCCAGGTGGAATATCGCCAACTTTTATACGAATAATATGTTGGGCATGATGAATTTGATACGGTGTCCCTTTAATAACAAATATTTTTTCTGATGCATTTGGAGGGGGATCACGGGAAAGTTCAACATGTGCACCAGATTCTCCACAAATTTGTTTAATTGTATCACCACCTTTTCCAATAACCAAACCAGTTTTATTTGCCGGAACATGCATAAGAAAAGTTTCTGAAACACCAGAATTTTGTGAGCGCAAAAGCAAATCAGATATCATTTGAGTTGCTCGGGCAATTTGATCAGGAGATCCTTGAAGAGTTGCCCATCGATCTGGTGCAGTTGGATCCTCTGAAAATTTATATTAAATCATGGATAATTTAAAACTATGAAAAATCTAAATTTCATTCTTTGAATAAAAGCAAGTTTAAACACATAAAAAAGTTGAATGAATGACGCATTTGTCAGCATTCAAAGCTCATTTAAATGCAATCTCAGGATTTTTAATTTTTCTTTAAAAAATCTATTTTTAAATGAGGTGGACTCTTTACTTTTTTCGTTTTTTTACGAAAGGATGAACCTGACGATCAGGCAAAGAACAATAGAAATTTTTTTCGTTCTTTGCCTGATCGTCAGGTTAATCCATTCGTAAAAAATGAAAAAAGTAAAGAGTCCGCCTTCTTTAAGTCTATCTTTAGACTGTTCTTTGTAAACTTCGAATTTAGTTTAAAGTCGGCGTTTCTGAAATAGCTTTGGGAGAAAGTACGGCGTAGAATAATGCAGAATTTAATGAAGCGCTTTTTATATAAAAATTGGAAGATTTTATAGAAATCAATATCGAGTTCCAGTTCAAAAACTTCAAAATAGAATTTTCAATTTTTTTGTATATGAGTCGCAAGGCCGTATTTAGGGGGGCCGGGGATTCGGGACCCTGTGCCCCCCCCTGAAATTGAGGAATTTCCTTTGATCTTTTGCCACTTGATGTTGTCGGCGGCAAAAGATCAAAGATGTGCCCCCCCCCCCCAAACGGTCGGTGCCCCCTCCGAAATTTTTTTCTGCATCCGGCCTTGATGAGTCGGGAGTGTGATTCCTTGCTACTACTTAAAAAAAGAAATTTTTTTCTTTTTTTGGTATGCATTTTCTCAAAATATTGCAGACGATTAAGGCCTAAAAAAATAGGTATTGGTGACAAGGCCGTATTTAGGGGGGGGGGGGGGGGGGGGATTCGGGACCTGTGCCCCCCCCTGAAACTGAGAAATTTACTTTGATCTTTTGCCGCTTAGTGTTGGCGGCGGCAAAAGATCAAAGGCGTGCCCCCCCCCCCCCCCAAAATCGCTGTGCCCCCTCCGAAATTTTTTTCTGTATACGGCCTTGATTGGTGATATAAGTTTGTATTTTGAAAAATGTAAGACCGATTTCAGAATAGATTTTAAAGTTGCAAATATTCTTCGAAATAGCGCTTAATTCAAAAAAGTTGCTCTTTTTTTGTTCAAAAGTATGAACTTTAATTTTAAGAAGAAAGAAAACCGTACCATCAGGTTTAAATTGAATTTTACAACCAGATTCATTGATCAATCGTTTAATTGTTTCACCACTTTTGCCAATAATAATTCCAACCGATGAACGCGGTACAATTACTTCTCCAACAGATTTAACATATTGTGGACGACTATCTTCACTATTAATAATACTTTCAATTGTTTGACAAGCATTTTCAACTTTATCCGGTGTTCCTGTAATTCGAAGAGGCTTTGGTCCATGTGAAATTGCTTGATTCTCTTGAATTAATAACATTTTAACTCCAAGCGTTTCTTGAAGGGATTTAATTGTATCACCATTTCTTCCAATAATCAATCCACATTTTGTCCCAGGAATGCTTAAAATTCTTTGAATACATCCGGGTGGAATTCCCGCCATTGGAGTTATCGCAGTTGCTTCAGTTGATTGTTGTTGGGATGACATTTCTCCAGTTAGCGTTGATTTAATATTAATAGCACGACCAAGAAGTTCACTAATCATATTTCTTGCTCGACTAAAACGGGGGGAAAAGTTATTTTATGAGTAAATAAAGGTGTGTGTAATAAAAAATAATTACTCAATATTTTCACGGGTTCCATTTAAGGTACAAAATCTTGTCTGTTGGGATGTAGCTTCGTGAGCCATTTGAAGTCGGCATTTTGTTTCTTGTTGAATATATGCAACTTGTTCACCCCCTCGACCAATTACTGCAAATATAGTAATCTTTTTATTTATTTTACAGTAATTTTTTTTGCTAAACTCACCAAGCCCCACAACACTATCAGGAATTTCAATTGTTTCAACCATATTTGTTATGGCCGAATTTTGTCCTTCATATACTCGCTTTGCTGGAACTTCTAAAGCACAACTACAAAAGTTTATCATATCATTATTAATTTAAACATTTACCATTATATTCATCTCTTTCACCGATATCACGTCTAAAAGATATTGTATTATTATTTTTTATTGTTACTTTAATGGAAGCTTGATAGTTTTTCCTTAAATGTTTAATTATATAAAATTAGCAAAATTTAAAACATTTTTTTCAGCAAAATTTTTGAAAAGTGTAATGAAGTGATTGTCTTCTTTATCACTGATAACAGAAAATAAGAATTTAAAATCAAATTTTTTATTCTTTTTTGATTTGATGAGCCAAAAATCGCTTAGAAAAAAGCAAATAATTTTTAACCTCTTCCTTGGAAAATCTGTTTCACGACTTTGTTTCAAAATTGAGTTTGATTCATTTGGATCAAGCAATTTTTGGGATGCTTTAAATTGCATAATTTCTGGCTCTATTTTTATATCTTTCTGTTGTCGAGGAAATTCAAAAAGGCCCTAAAAATGTATATTTATTCAAATGAATCAAATGCATCGAAAAGTTTAAAATTAAATATTAAAAGCTTACCTGAGCATATATTTTTGATGATTCAGCAGTAAAAAGTTGTTTAACATTTTTGAATACTTTTCCCCAACCAGATGTATCCTAAAAAAGCATATATTAAAAGGGGAATTTTAAACTTGAAGCAATTACTTGATTAAATTTTTGTGATAAATCTTTTGAAATTTTTTCATCAAAATTTAAATTTGAAATTTCAGAAGAATTTTCATAAGCTGCAATATGAAGGGAAAGGGTGCTATTGTTGGCACTTGAAGGTAATGAAATATCTTCTTTTTTGTTGTAATGACATACGTTAAGAAATGGATTTAATAAATCTTTATCAAATTTATTCCATGAAATTGGATGCTTTTTTAATTTTGATTCAGAATTATCATTTTGAAGATAATCTAACACATTTACAATGAAGCCTGCAGCCCCCTTAAATTTTAAAACTTTTTTCCACAAATCCAAAAAAATGATTAAAAAATTTAATTACAAAATCGATAAAACTTTTTTATCAAATCTTTAAAAAAACAAATCAGTAAATTTTTTTTCAAGGGCTGCATCCTCCTTTGTTTTACCCTTTTGTTGTTCTCTTTTATTAAAAGAAGAAATATTTTCAACTTTATCAAAAATGATATCTTTCTTTTCAAAGTTTTGATTTAAATTAAGATTTGAATATTGAGAATTTTGTATGGAACTGAAATGATGACCCCCTTGATTACTATCACTTTGACGCTGCTTATCAGTGAAAGACAAACAACGATCTTTTGTTGCCATCTATAAAATTAAAATATTTTTATTAATCTAACTTTTAAAACACGGCTAATTAATTTTTAAAAAAATACAAGAAATTTCACGACCATCAAAAAAAATGTTTTTAAATTTTTTGATATCTGTTTTTGGCGAAAAAACTCTATTTTTACAAATCCTTTTTGATCCCTAAATTTCTATTTTTGTTCATTGCAAAAATGCGCAAAAAAAGAAAAGCGGAACGTTTTTATATAAAGTAACATAAGAATGATGCAATCGTAATTGTGAAAAAAGAGTTTTAAAAAAGCAGCTGCAAAAAAAGGCTAAAAAATTCTGAATTACTTTTTTTTACGAAAGAAACAAAAAATATTAGTAAATATCCTGGGAATTTATGAAATATCTGATATAATGGAATAAAAAAACATATTAAATAATTTTGAAAATGAAATAAATCGATTTTGCCCAAAAAAAAGTGTCGTAAATTTTACAAAAATTTTGCCAATTAATTATTAAAACAATAAAACAAAATATTTTTCGTTGTTTCATGATACCAAAAATAAATTTTCTCAAAAAAATTAAAAGTCGGATAAAAATTCTCTTTTTTTATTTTAGTTTTAACAAACAATAATGTACGAATGGCAATTTTTCACACTTTCGACAAATTTTTTCGAGTCTTTCGAAACAAAAATCCTCTTTGGCATAAAATGCAACATTTTTTTGGCTTTGATCTCGTTTGATCTAGCCGCTTTTTTATAAACCAGAAATTACATGCAATTTAAAGCATCTCAAAAATTACTTAATCTTAATGCATCTGATGGTAAGGTGGTGTTAATTAAAATGATAAAATTTTAATAACGCAATTTCTGTACATATTAAGTTGATGAAATTATCAAATTAATACTAAAAAGAAAGTAACTTTAAGGCAACAATGTAAACTTATTTTAGCAACATTTCTTTTTGGCTTGCCTTTATCAAGTTTATGCAAGTTTTATATAATCACAAAATACTGTAAAACAATATAAAATTTTTATATCAGTTTCATTTTTTTTAAATCAGGATTATTTGAATTTACAATTTTTTTTCCTTTAACAAAAAATTATTAAACCGATGGAAAAGTTTTAAAGATTTATTCAAAAACTAATACAAAAAAAAGCGAAAAATGCAAACACTCTTCATCCAAAATTTTATGAGAAAGAAAAAGAAAAATAATGATCTGCTAGTTAAGCAATAGTCTGAAACTTCTTCAAGTAATGCAAATAGACCATATCCCTCAGATCCAAATCGGTATCATTCTTCTCACTCTTTTGATTATAAAAGACCTTATGGCGGCAATGAACGGAATCATGATAGAATAACTGTCCAATCAAGTAGGACTGAAGTTGAAAGATATCCTCTTAATGATCTTCCTATATCTTCTCCACATAAGCAACATATTGATCAAAGATCTAATGTTTGTTAACACTGAAACAAAAAACAAAAATTTAACAATTTTCGATGGATATGAACCCCATGAAATTGGCATTCGAATACAATTGACTACATTTAGTGCAGATCCATTTGCATCCACTAATCTTTTATGTATAAAAGTTTTAGGATCTTCTTCAGGAATTTCACGAACATCTTTTGGCCGTTGCCGAAAAATTTTGCCAATAGCTGATAACTGATGCACAAGCTCCAGAATCAAGCATAGCAATAACTTTTACAGTATCAAGAAAGATATCAAGCATAGTTTTTTTCCCAAACATATTATGAATGTCTTCCGCCCACGGGCTCATTTGGCGTAGGGTTAAGGTGGATTTTGCGTAGGATGATTTTAAACGATTAATTTTTCTATCAAACGTCTTCTTATAGTCCCCTGAACATTCCCTGAAATGTGCGTCGAAAAAAAAAATTTCGAAATTTTCGAATTTTTTTTCACAGGGGGGACCAAAGCAAAAAAAACGAAAAAAATTTTTTTCTATTTTCTATTTTCTTTTTGATTTTTTGCTTTTTTTTATAAATAAAAGTTTTTTTATGTTTTTTTATGCTTAGAAAGATAAAAAAAGCAATTCTGAGCTTCAAAAATAGTTTTAATTAAAAATTTTTGATGTTGGGGTATATGTAGCATATCATTATTGTAAAAACTAATAGAAGACTATTGTTTTTTGTAGCACACCGTAATTGCATTTTAAATAGTTCATACATGTCCAGAATGTCTCAAAAATACTATATAAATCGTTTACGGGGTTATAATAAGTCAAATATTGCAGTTTTAGCACCAAAAATGATGTTGGGGGTATTGTGAAAAAATCTTGTCATTTAAAAAAAAAATTTTTTATGTTGTTCTTGTGCTTTGTTTTGATTAATTATGACTAAATCAAACATGGGGAATCTGAATATCACATATACAAGCATTGAAAAATATTATTAAATACTTTTTTTGATGTTGGGTGTATTGTGAAAAATTTTCAACCTTAGAAAAAAAATTTTATCCGGTTGTTTTTTTACTTTGTTTTGATTAATTATGACTAAATCAAACATGGAGAATCTGAATATAACATTTTCAGACATTGAAAAATATTATTAAATAACGTTTTTTGATGTTGAGGGTATAGGTGAGGCGAAATTAACAAAAAAGAATAGAAGTCGGTTCTAAATGGGTGTATACGATTCCTTATGATTTTATTTTAATCTTCGGGAAACAGGGAACAAAGTTAGGTAAGCTTTTTCGTTTATTTCAATTTCTCTTCATTTTTTACGTTGGTGAAAAATTTGCCCTTTTTTTACCTTATCATTTGCCAAAGAATAGAACTCGCATAAGAGTGACATCCAAGTTATTCCATAGGGGCTGTCCAGATGTCACGTGACCAAAAAGTCAAGATTTTTGGACCCCCTCCCCCCCTCTGTGACCAAACATCAAAGTCTTTTGCCGAAAACATCAAAGCTCGTGACAATTCGGGTAACCCCCTCCCCCCCTACTCATGGTCACGTGACATCTGGACAGCCCCATAGATGTTTTTCTACTCGCCATTACTTGAAGAACAAAAATAGGTGACAATTTTTGTTTAAAATATCTCTTTGCTGATTTATGGCACTTCAAAAATTAAATTTTAAAAAAATGCAAAAATTCGCTGATTTTCAATTACTAGAGACTTTTGTAATAGGGTAGCCAGGGGTGTGTAAATAGTCTCATTATGTCCACAAAACATCAGTGCACAAAAAAACTGAGGGTCTTAGACCATTTTATCAGGAAAAACGGATATGGCATGCAAAAAAGTGCCAAAAAAGGCCGTTTTTCGCGATTTCGCGATTTTGACGGCACATAACCCTGTCGACCCAGATATCAACCCAAAGCCTTTTTTTAGTGTTTTTGGGCCTATTGGCACCATTTTAGGTCCAAGCCGCCTTAACCCTACGTTTTTCCCCAAAAAATGAGCCCGTGCGCCGGTTGAGCAATACTATCGATAAAAAAGAACTGAATTTTCTGTGTTTTAACACGAAAACAACTTATTTTTTTGTTCTTGAAGTTCAAGACTTGAACATTCTTAAATATTCTACGAAAAAGTATCAAAGAGTTTGTCTCCTTTAAAAAAAAAGTAAACCTTTTCGCAATTCCAATATTTTAGTTTTTAAAAAACATAATTAAATCATTCATTCATTTTAAATTCTCCATCAAATTTTAGAGACTTGTTATTTTTCTTCATAATTTATCAATTTGTTTCAAAATATGGCTGGAGTTTTATCTAAAAACGTAAGTTAAACTTTTAAACTATTTTTTAAAAACAGTTTATATTTAATACATTTATTGTTACTTTTATTTTAGATGCTCGAATATCCATTTGCTCTTGAATATTTTGTTTCTGAAGATCGTTTAAAAGCTTTAAAAGATTCTACCGAAAATGGACGTTTAAAAAGTGATAAATTTATTGCTATCAAGTCTACAGGTGTTAAATATTATCTTGATATTTTTCCTAATGGAAGTGATGATGAAGATCGTGGAGAAACAATGATTTATTTAAATTTGGAACTTGGAAATGAAAAGAAAGTTGAAGCAGAATACACAATTTCAATTAAAACTGCAAATTGGAGTCGTAAACTTGATTATGTTTTTAATGAAAACTAGGCCAAGGGCGGCCCTCCGGGCCGCATACTGAATACCTTAACTTAAAATTTACTGATATTTATAACTTTTTTTCACACTTAATTTACACACGAAAAAATTCAATTTACAATACATTATCGTGTAGTCGACTGGTCAAGCGTTGGCTCAGCAGGAGGAGGTCTCCGGTTCGAGTCCGGCAAAGGGCCAGTTTAAAGGGGGAGTCGCAGTCCTCACAAACTTTTTATAAGAGGGAGCAGAGAAAAAGAGACATCGCTGCCGAGTCAAAGAAAAGAAATAGTGCGTCTTTTCTCTTTTTTCTCCCTAATTTTCACGATTTGTTATAAGAAAAGATTTATGTTAACTGCGACTCCCCCTTTAAAAATGAGTATGCGTACCCGTGCCTGTGCTCCTGCGGGCTAAGCAGAAGATCCTCAGGGGGTTTAGGCAAGCCTAAATCCGGCCTGAGATCACCACCGGATTGGTGAACTTAACATAATCCATAATTAAATTTTGGCGTTCCATTTCGCGCTATAATTATGATTGTCCTTCAACGCTTCATGATTGTCGGCGTACTCGACCTGCATGTTTATCAGTAGTTCCACTGCGCCCACCTCCACCAATAGGTCCAGCAGCAGGGTACATTATCTTTCTGAACACCTTTTCTATTACAGTAAGAAACGAAATTTTCTTTTGCTTTACTCTCAAGCTCTATTTTTTCATCAGTTAATGATTTCAATTTTTGCATATCTCCTTGGAGTTTGTGGTTCTTCAAGATTATGTGTACATATATCTTTATTAGGGTTGACCATTTCCCGGGAAATTTCCCGTTTCCCCCTTATAAATCGGGAAATTGCCCGGGAAATGGTCAACCCTAATCTTTATACACATTTATGAACACCATGTATTAATAATAAATATTAATAAACGATCAGGGTGACCTTCAATGACATCTTTATAAATGACCGAATCATGAAATTATCACAGTTGACGGCACACGTGGGCAAGGGGGTGCGACCAAAAATTTTTTTTTGCGCCATCAAGATTTTCCACAAAAAAATTTTACCTGTGGGTAAAATTTTTTCAATATGGTGCTTTTTTCACAAGTACCCCCCTGTGAAAAAAACAGACATGCTTACCTGAACATGGTGATGCATATTCTCTGAAGTCGGTTTTTTAAGGGAGGAAGAAAGTTCAGCCAAAATCTGATGCCTTTTGAATCTTTACGCTTCCTAACATTTCTAATCTTTTTATTAAAGGGAGTGTCGGAGATAGTGAAAAACTTTTTATGACAGTTTTCCTTCGTTCCAAGTGATGGGGAATGCATTCGTTGCGTGCGGGCGGACAAACTTTTTCATTCCCCATCACTTGGAACGACGGAAAACTGTCGTAAAAATTTTTTCACTATCTCCGACACTCCCTTTACAGGCTCAAAACTAAATGGTATTTAATACATTTTACAATTTAAAATGAGTTCAAAAAAACATTAGAGCAGTTTTAAATTAATTTTCAAGATTATTTGTTATTTATAGAAAATGAAAGAATGCTAAATGAGAAATCATCGTTATAAAATTCGATTTTGAAGCATTTATTGTGGAATAATATTATCTCCTACCTAAAATTTATCTTAATTTTACCCAAAAAACAATTTTTATCATATAATTTTACCCCAAATTCATCTTAAAAAATTTTGGGTAAAATTTAGTATAATTACGACAATTATGCAATTTTATATAAAAAATAAATTTATTAATTAAATCAGTGTTGGCGGTCTTTCGGTCTTCAGTCCGGTCATTCGGTCAATTCGGTTCGATTTCCGGTCAGGATTTTCGGTCGATCGTGACCGATGACCGAAAAATTTCGGTTGACCGCCAACATTGAATTAAATTATTCAAATTTAATTTTAAAATATCGGTTTCGATAGGAGTTTTAAAGGTATCTAATAATTTATCGAACTGATTTTTGAAAAATATCGAAAATAGACAAAAATTATATTTAAATTTTTAATTATTAAAAAATTCGGGGAAAATTCGGGTCCTGACCCAATTCTGTATTGTCCCGGGACCGGCCCGGACTAATCTTTAGAGGACGGGACTGCTAAAAACTGGTCCCGCTCCATGCCTACTTCACATTTTTTGAAACAATAATAATCAATAAATGCAAACCATATTCTTTTTAAATTTAAATAAGAAATTCCAGGTAAATCAGCAGGAAATTTCCCAATTGTTGCAGCAAATGACTACGGATGGAGACGGCCTTTTTGAAGCCCCGGGGCCAAATTTTATCGACTTAAAAAAAATTGCACATGGGGGAATAAATTTTAAAGAAAATACCTAGTTTGGTCCTTGCAAAAGCCCTAGCCCTTGTTTTTCCCCGGCAAAATTCTTGATTTTTCAGATTTCCCAGGAAATTTACAATCCTATTTACTCATGACAAAAAAATACCTTACGTAACAAACAAAATTTTATCAATTCTTTGCTCTTTTTTTCTTTCTTTACGTAAAACCCCCAATTTTACCTTACGTAAGACGTAAAGTCCTAGGGACAAGTCCCTATGTTTTCCTACCCGTGCCCACGTGTGGATAGCGCCATCCATTTCAAATGGATGGCGCTATCCACACGTTTGCATGGCGCCATACAAAATAAGTATGAAAAAATCAACAATCTTTTTACATGCTTTTTTTTTCTTTATTTCTTTTCTTCTCTCTTCTCTTTTCTTTTTTCTCTTTTTTCCTTTTTTCGCCATTTTTTTTGCGCCATCCAGCGTTTTTTGCTGCGCCATGCGCCATCCAGGGTGCGACTGTCGCACCGAGTCGCACCATTTGCCCATGTGTGGTTGACGGCGTAATAATTTCATTTAAAGGGGGATTCGCAGTTCACATAAATCTTTTCTTATAACAAATCGTGAAATTCAGGGAGAAAAAAGAGAAAAGACGCACTATTTCTTTTCTTTGACTCGGCAGCGTTGTCTCTTTTTCTCTGCTCCCTCTTATAAAAAGTTTGTGAGAAGTGCGACTCCCCTTTTAAATTTTGAGCCATGATTACGGTAAATTTTTTACAAAATTATGAAAATATATACAAACAATACTTTATTCAAAGCTTTTAATAATATCAAAAAAATATAACAACAATTAGATAAGAAGATAGATGCTCCCAAAGGAAGCAGTTCTCAAGGTTATCACAGTAAACTTTGAGTTAGGGGTGATTTGAACGAAAAAAAAAACACTGCGTATAAAAACAAAATTTCGTTAGGTTGTAGGCAGTTTGAATGAAAAAAAATTTTTATTTTTAAAACGTCTTTACTTTATATAAATTTTTACTCCATTCATTCTACTTTTCATGCACTTTGATTTGACTTATTTTCATTCACATTTTTTTTATTCCCCGTCAATTTGCATTATTTTATTCATTCTTTTTTTGGATCTCGACTTTAAAGCCCCTTTATTTTTCCAAATGGCTATCTCCGGAACTAACCACTATCCATTTTGTTATCCTCATCATTTTATCATTATTTTAATACTAAACACAATTATATTTAATTGAGATGTAACACAAAAAACGAAAAACGGAGAAACTTACACTCTACTTTACTAGAGGTGATGTTGGATATGGTATTTCTTGTTGTACCGTTAATGAATTATTTGATTCAAACAAAAAATTTATTGTTGATGGAAAATTTACTGTTAAAGTTGAAGGAATTTTAAAAATTGAAAATGTTGAAACAAAAACAGAAATGGATCTGAAATCAAAATGGAATCCATCAAAGAATTTTGGTGATTTATGGAATGATGGTTTTGAAGGTTTCACAATTGTTGTTGATAAGAAAGAAATTAAAGTATGTTTTTAAAATCGCTGTTTATGGATATTAATATATAAATTTATACAGGTTCACAAGAACATTCTTGCTGCTCATTCTCCGGTTTTTGCTGCAATGTTTAAACCTCCAATGAAAGAAGCTGCCGAAAATAAGGTAGAAATTACTGATTTCTCTTTTGAAATTGTTGAAATGGCTGTAAAACTTTGTTATCATCAAACTTATGATGAAAATATTTCATTTGATGAAGCTTTCTTACTTCTTAAATTTGCAGATAAATATAATATGGCAAATATTCAGGTAATGGTTTCTTCATTTTCTTAAATTTTAAATTCTATTTTTTTTAGGAAAATCTTGAAAAATATTTGGGTGACAAAATTACTGTCTCAAATCTTTGTGAAATTACAAACTGTGCTATTGCCGTAAATGCTTTGAAACTTCAAAAAAAATGTTTTGATTACTTGGTTAATTGCTTGAAAATGAAATATTGGGTCCCAAAAATGGAACTTCTTGATAAAGAATTTATTATTAAAGCTGTTACAACTGCTTCGTGCAAAACTTCTGAAACTTTTTAATAATTTTGTTTTTGTTTTCATGTTTACTTTTATAAAAATTTTTACAAAACAAAGGTATTGAAAGAGGGAAACAACGCATCTGAGATTAAACTGATTTTGAAAGCTGAAACTTTTTGCAAATTCTACTGAATTTTTTTGTGCTTTTGATTTACGAGGGTCTGATATTAAGAATTTTAAAATTTTCTAGCAAAAATCGGTTTTAAAGCAGGAAGAATATCGTTGAACTAAACTACTGTGCCACTCCTTTTTTGTATCTTAAACCAAAATCAAAAGAAGAACTTATGATGAAAATATTTCAATTGATGAATCTTTCTTACTCCTTAAATTCGCTGATAAATATCAGGGTCGTTCCAAAAGTTTTTGCGTTTGGTTTTTTCTGTGGCAAATGGAACTGGGTGCTTCTAAAAATGTGAAATTCTGCATGAAGGTAGCCGAGGATGTGGGCTAGATAATGTGATGTTGATTTTTTGTTATATCTAAAATTTTTATAGGATTCTGGAGCATTTTCTGTGCGAGATCCGGAATTTTCGAGGTTCTGGAAAATTCGATTTTGTGACTTTTTTAGGTATGATGCTACCTAAGACATTGTTACGACGAAATATTTAAGTTTTGGAACTTTCTTAATTTTTTCCAGATTTTGGGGATTCTGAATATGAAGTTATGGGAAAGCTGAGATCATAAAATTTTTTCAAAGGTTTTAACGGTTTCTGATGTACACAAAGACAAGGAACTTCAAAAGAGTTAACAATGTGATATTACTGAATTGCAAACACTGAATTCTGAAGATTCTGAAGACCGGATTCTGAGGATTCAGAAGTCAAATTTTTTTTTTCATTTTCTAATGTTTCTAGGGTAGAATTTTACACGGATTCCATAAATAATAGTGTTTTTTACTTTTGGGATTCAGAAGACTGGATTCTGAGGATTCAGAAGTCAAAAATTTTTTATAGAATTTTTAATGTTTCTAAGGCAGAATTTTACAGGGATTTCGAATATCGAAGTGGTTTGTGTTTTTAGGGATTCTGAAAACGGGATTCTGACAATTCTGAATTCAAAAAAAAATTTTTTTTGAAGTTCCTTGTCTTTGTTTACATCAGAAACCGTTAAAACCTTTGAAAAAATTTTATGATCTCAGCTTTCCCATAACTTCATATTCAGAATCCCCAAAATCTGGAAAAAATTGTTGCCGTACCCTTCGTTCAACGAAAAATGGCATAAACATTGCCACATTTTGTCAATTTCCCTAATTCAAAATAAAATTTGCCACATTTTTCTGGTTTTTTCTAATTCAACGAAAAATGGCAATGGAAATTGCCATTTTTCGTCGAATTTGGGAATACAACGTCATGATTTGAAAAACTTTACATTGCATCGTTTTATATAAACATAAGCTTAAGACGCAGTCTGTGAGAATTCCAAAAACACGCGGCGCACGTTTTTTTAGATTTCCCTCTAAATTTGATATATAGTAAAATGACCCAAGAGAAACTGATTCCGCGTGGTAAAAAAGTTTAAAAAAATTTTCTACTGTAGTTACAGTAATTCGCGAAAAGAAGGGGAGCTAAATTAAAAAAAAAACTAATGGCACTGCTGGATTCCCCATGGTCGAAAGCATATATGTGCCAAAAATCAGAGAAATCGGTGCCGAAAAATTTTTTAATGTTGCCCACCGGGATCGAACTTGTCCACTACAATTTTTTGATAAGCGTTTTTTGTTTCCTTTCAGTGTTTAAAAAATTTTTTGGGTGAAAGGTTCGATCCCGGTGGGAGACATTAAAAAATTTTTCGGCACCGATTTCTCTAATTTTTGGCACATATATGCTTTCGACCATGGGGAATCCAACAGTGCCATTAGTTTCTTTTTAAATTAAGCTTCCCGTTTCTTTCGCGTCGAGAGCGTATTCCTCAAACTTTCAAAAAATCGAAAAAAATATATAACCCTCCGATTTCTTTTCACTTATTTATTTTTATGATAAAAAAATGTCAAAATTTTAATAAGAATGAGTTCTTTCACTCCCCCCGGTAATATGATAGTGATAACAAAGAAATCGGTGTTGTACATATTTTCAAGTTCCAAAAAGTGGATATTCGGATTCCCCGACCTCGAAAACCTATTACTCCTCCGAATTAGGCAAAAAAAATAAATTGCTTTTATTTGCCATCAACTTGAAATTTTGGTAAAATTTACATAAAAATTACTGAAACTACAGTAGGAAATTTTTTTAAACTTTTTTACCACGCGGAATCACTTTCTCCTGGGTCATTTTACTATAATATATTTGATATATTATATCAAATTTGGAAAGAAATTTAAAAAAACGTGTGCCGCCCTCTTCTTAAATTTTTTGATTTTCTCACAGACTGCGTCTTAATTAAAAAAATATCGAAAATTAATGTTGGTGAAATTAATAATAATAATTGAGTTGCTGCTTAAAAATTACCGTCAATTTTTGTTTTGGTTTTAGTTTTTACTTTTTTGGTTATTGCGTTCCAATGTGCCAAAATTTTGAGATTGCTTTTTTTGCCCCCGTTTTTTTCCAATTATTTGATTCACATTTTTTTGAATTTCAAATTTATAGTAAAAATGGCAGATATTTCTTCTCAACTTAATCAAAAATATGATGAGCTTCGAAATATTGGTAAGTTTTATTGTATAGTTTTTGGGATATTTAAACCGAGAATATCTTTAAGGCGCTGAACTTGCAACATTAGTTGGTAGAGAACCAAAATTTCCCCGAAAGCGTGCAATGACAACTGATGAAGAAGCTCCTCCTCCTGCAAGGTTATTATTTATTACTTGAATGTCTTGCTCTAATCGAAATATACTTTTAGACGTGATAATGATCGTAGAATTTCATATGAAACAAATGATCGCAAAGTTTCTCATGAAGCGAGTGATCGGAAAGTTATTTCATATGAACCAGCTGGAAGTAAACGAAGCAGGCTTATTGAAGATGAACCTGTACGAAGATCTGATAGACATGAAGATCCACCTTCTCGTCGACCTACTTTACAATCAACTGTTCGAATGCCAACAATAGAAACAAAATCACGTGAAGAAGTTCTTGCAGAACGAAAATCACAAACTAAAGCAGATGGTGCACGGTTTGTTTTATACGGAATCATAAAATCTGGAATTTACTTTTACTATTTTAGAAATCGTCGAATGTTTGGTAATCTTCTGATGGGAACTTTGAAGCAATTTCAGAAAGAAGAAAAAGCACCCGATGTTGCTCCAAAAACACAAGCTCAAGTATGAATATGTTTGTACCATTTTGTAAATACTCTGTTATCTTTTTAGCATGATAAGTTAAAAGAAGTGGAAGAGAGACTTGAAAAGAGTGTACGTCAAGATAAAGAAAAATATTTGCAAGATAAAAAAGCTGTTGAAGTTAAGCTTCGTGAAAAAGAGATGGAAATAAAACGTCTTAAACAAAGACAAGCTATTCAAGCAAAGGTAATTTGGTTTTAATTTGCTTAGTAACTTATTTTTTGTGGTAATGTTTTAGAATGAAAGTAAAATTGTCCATTATAAACGGCTTCAAAATTTCATTCAAACTGAAACTAAGCCTCCGATTTTTTTTCTTCCTGCTCGTTTAACACTACGTGGAATGGGTATGGTTTAAATGTTTTTTTTTATTAAAATTTAGCAAATTGCTTCTTTTTTAGAATTACTCAAACAAACATCTCGTAATATGGAGAGTAAGTTCATCTCACACCATCAAAACTTATTGTATCTAATCTTATTAATTTCAGCTCTTATCAAAGAACGTCAGACTGAAATGGAAACTGAATTGCGAGAACTTGAAGAATTATCTGATGGTGAAATTGGTCCTGCTATTCGCTCTTTGGTAAAAGTTGTCAGTCATGATAAAGATTCTCGAGCTCATTTAAAACCCACGAATGGTGATGGTAATATGGATGATCCAATGGATGACGAAGATGATGATGACGATGATTTGGATGATGTTTTTAAAATTCGATCTTCTGTTGTTGTAGTAAAACCGGAAGTTAAAAATCTAAATTCCGAAGAAAAGTCTAAAGAAGAAGAAAAGGTTAATGCTGAAAAGAAGGAAAGCGATGGTGGATCAAAAGAAGATGAAGAATCAAAATCAAAGGGTGATAAAGAAGAATCAAGGTCAAAGAGTGACAAAAATGTATCAAAATCAAAGAATGATAAAGAAGAATCGAAATCCAAGCGTGATAAAGAAGAATCAAAATCAAAGCGTGATAAAGAAGAAGCAAAGACAAATGGCGATAAAGAAAAATCAAATGGTGATAAACAACAATCAAAGCGGGATAAAGCTGATTCAAAATCAAAGGGTGATAAAGCAGACTCAAAGCCGAAAACTGATAAAGAAGAATCAAAGCCGAAGGGTGATAAAGAAGGTAAAAAGGTAAGTTCTAAAAAACACGGATCTGCGTCTCCTTCAGATTAAATTTCGAAGAAGCATGAAAAGCAACGCTATATTTTTCCGGGTGACATTGTTTTTATTTCAAGCTTCAGTGTTGATTTTGTATTATATTAAAACAAATTATTATTTATAAAATTCATTACCATCTTTGTCAACCCTTTTTTACATTTTTAATTTTTTTTAATCAATACATGTTTATTTAAAGGAGTAATGCTACTTACTTATTCAAAAAAAAGTTTCCTTCTTTTTCCATGCTTCCAGTTTTTAACTTTTTGAGTCAAAGTCCTGAAAATAAAGTTAAAAACAGTAATTTTATATACTTAGCTTTATTCCCCTTTTTAAATCCGATTCATTATATTAGTCAATTTGCCCTTTTCAAAGTTTTTGTTGATTATGATTTGACATTGCCCATAATCAAGCAATGTTGTACTTTTAAATAATGTATTGAATGTGTCCCTCTTTTTTTTAATAAAATAATTTTCATTTAGTCTGAAAAACATACTGCGACTGACAACACTAAAATGACTTTTATAAAAATTAGATAAAACATTTTTAATAAAAAGTTCAAAATGAATACATTACAGTATGACTATATAATAAGCAAATACATCACTATTAAAATAATATTTTTTAAAAAAGCAAAACCGCCAAAAAATTTCTAATCCCTTTTTTCCTCTCTCTCTCTACATATTCTTCTTCTTCTTCTATTCATTAGTGCCTTCAGCGCCTTCATATGGAGCTGCTAATCGAATGCCATTAGGTTCAACCCCCCAAATTTGAGTTGCATATTCACTAATTGTTCGATCAGTTGAAAATTTGCCACATGATGCAATATTATGTAGACACATTTTAATCCATTTTTGTCGATCAAGGAAAGCTTGTGAAACTTCTTCTTGCTTTTTAATATATGATTCATAATCAGCACAAACTAAAAAGCGATCATGATGCCGAATTGAATTTGCAAGATCTTTAAGAAGATCCGGTTGATCTTGAGTAAAGTAACCAGAATCAATTTGATCAATGCATTGTGCAAGTTCAGAATTTTTAGAAATGAAATCATTTGCATTATATCCACGATTTTGAAGTTCTGTGACATCTTCAACGGTCATGCCAAAGATGAAAATATTTTCATTGCCACATTCTTCCATCATTTCAACATTTGCGCCATCTAAAGTTCCAATTGTTAAAGCTCCATTCAACATAAATTTCATATTTCCAGTTCCAGAAGCTTCAGTACCAGCAGTTGAAATTTGTTCAGATAAATCTGCAGCAGGGATAATCTTTTCTGCCATTGAAACACGATAATTTTCAAGATAAACAATTTTAAGTTTATCTGCAACAATTGGATCATTATTAACAACATTTGCAACGGCATTAATAAGTTTAATAATCTGCTTTGCCATATGATATCCAGGGGCTGCTTTTCCACCAAACATTACAGTTCGGGGAACAATTTTTGCTGCTGGATCAGCTTTGATTCGATTGTAAAGGGTGATGACGTGAAGAGCATTAAGAAGTTGACGCTTATATTCATGAATACGTTTAACATGAACATCATAAATTGAGGATGGATCAATATCAATATCAAATTCTTCTTTAATAAATTGTGCAACTCGAACTTTGTTATCATTTTTAATTCGGCCAAGAGTATCAAGGAACCCAGCATTTTCATCAAGTTTTTTCAATTGTTGAAGAAGATCCAAATTTGTAACCCAATCTTCACCGATTCTCTTAAAAAAAGGTTTTTTTTAATAAAATTACAGTATACCTTTAAAGATCAATTCTATCTACGGTCTCACACATCTATGTAGCTATTAAAGGCGGATAAACTTACTTCAATGATTACATCAGCAAGTGAGGGATTACAAAGTAAAAGCCAACGACGAGGTGTAATTCCATTTGTTTTATTTTGGAATCGACCTTGATAATATTCTGCAAAATCTTTAAAGGTATCAATTTGAAGTAGTTTTGAATGTAATGCTGCAACCCCATTTACGGCATGTGAACCAACAATACATAAATGTGCCATATTAATTCGCTTTTCTCCATGATCATCTGCTTCTTCAACAATTGACATTCGACGAAGTCGATCAAGATCTCCAGGATATTTTGATGCAACTTGTGTCAAAAATCTTGCATTTATTTCATAAATAATTTCAAGATGCCGTGGAAGAAGACTATTAAGCATTGAAACAGGCCATCGTTCAAGAGCTTCCGGAAGAAGGGTATGATTTGTGTAACCAAATGATCGAACACCAATATCAAAAGCTTGTTCAAAAGTTAATCCTTCAATATCAACAAGAAGACGGATAAGTTCTGGGATACCAATTGATGGATGAGTATCATTAAGTTGAATGGCGACTTTATCGGGAAAAGTTTCAAAATCAATTCTTACAGCTTCACGAACACCATATTTGCTGCTTTTAAATCGTCGAATAATATCTTGAAGGGTTGCAGCAACAAGAAAATATTGTTGCTTTAAACGAAGTTCTTTTCCAACAAAAACATTATCATTTGGATATAAAACTCGAGTAATATTTTCTGTTAAATTTCGATCCATTACTGCTTGAACGTAATCTCCATCATTGAAAAATTTGAGATGAAAATGATTTTCAGCTTTTGCAGACCAAAGTCGTAAAGTATTTACAACATTGTTACGGAAGCCTGGAACGGGAGTATCATATGGCATTGCAAAAACGACATGAGTATCAACCCATTTGTTCTAAAAAAAGGAGAATAAATTAGCGTAAATTTATATGGTATACTGTAATCGAATTTTAATGCAACGATATTCAAATTTTGGGTCTTTAAAGTTTTTTGTCACACATATTAGTGAAAAAAAACTTGCTAAAATCTGCAGAAAATCCAATTTTTTATTATACTTTATTCGATTACCGTAATCCTTGCTTCTTTTTTTATTACATTTTTTGCTTACCTTTCCATCAGAATCTTTTTCAACTCTTCCATAAAAATTTACTGGTAGCATATATTCTGGACGAGCCTTTTCCCATGGATTACCAAAACGAAGCCAATCATCAGGTTCTTCAATTTGCCATCCATCTTTAATTATTTGTTTAAAGATACCATATTCATATCGAAGACCATAACCATATGCGGGAATTCCAAGGGTTGCCATAGAATCAAGGAAGCATGCAGCTAAACGACCAAGTCCACCATTTCCTAATCCGGCATCTTCTTCAATTTCTTCCAATTCTTCAATATTAAGTCCCAATTGATACAGAGCTTCATCAACAGTTGCCTGCATTCCAAGATTGAGCATTGTATTGGTTAATGTTCGACCCATATAAAATTCAAGGGAAAGATAATAGACACGCTAAAAAAAGAGAAATAGAAGGGGATTACTGTAAGAGTCTTATCAGATATTATAATGGATTACTTTTGGATCATGTTCATAATAATATTGTTGAGTTCGAATCCATCGACTAACAAGATGATCCCGAACCGTATCAGCTAATGCAAAATAATAATCCCGTGGAGTTGCAACATTTCGATCTTTGATAAGAGAAAAATGGAGATGTCTATTGAATGCTTTTTTAATCTAAAATTGATAAAAATTTATCCCTATTTAAAATATAATCTCCTATTAAAAGCATATCCAAAAAAAACACGTACGTTTGCAACATTTTCAACTTGAGCAATTCCTCGAACACTAATTTGTTTGCGTCGATCTGCGTCCGTCATCTTTCCTTGAGATATTGTTGTTTTTTTAAAAACCTCTTTTTAGACGCTAAAAATAAGTTTTAAAATTTTAGTTTCAACAACTTTTTAGGATATCATTTATTTAATTAACACGGTAATCGAAAAGTAACAAGTAACAAATAAATATCTTTAGATTATTTTATTTAAGGATCAACTAAATTTTCGATCGATCGATTGATTACAATTTCAAGATGGGTTTCTCTCTCTCTTAAAAGAATCTTTTTCTCTCTAATTATTAGAGTGTCTAATAATAATATATTTTTTGTTGTTGTTTGCCAAGGCCAACAAACAAAATAAATCTAATGCAATTATTTTTCTTTTCTATCTTTTCAACTATAAACAACTTCTTCGTCTTCATTTTTGTCATTAAAACTGATAAAAAAAACCTTAAATGTTTCAATTTTAAAAACAAACAAATTTATTTTATTTTCACGTGAATTTGGGGAAAAAATAAATATATTAACACAAAAAAAAGAGAAAGAAACGTTTGTTTTTCTTTAAGAATTTTTTAGCGAAAAAAGAAAAAAAAATAAAACAATTTTTTTCTGAGCACCGATTGATCTTTGAAAGAGGAACTTTGATTGATTAGTTTTTGGACAAAAGATTTTCGTTTTAAATAGACATAGGTTTTATTGCTTCCAGTGAGTGACATAATAAAAGTAGTAATGCCCCGGTAATAGCTTCAAAAAGGGGAGGAGCCTATTTTTCCTTTCCTCCGATTTTTGCGCCAGACGCACATTGTGTGTCCCTTTTTTCTTAATTTTTTTATGCAAATGTTTTAAAATATTTCCAATTTTTTTTTTCAAATTATTTTTCAAAATTTTAAAACTTTTTTTCAAAAATTTAAATTTTTTCAAAAAGTCATTTTTTGTATTTTTTTTTGTCAGAAGATTTTTTCCTTCAGATTTTTTTAGATATCAGATTTTTTCATGATTCAGATTTTTTTAGACTTCAGATTTTCTTAGACTTCAGATTTTTTTAGACTTCAGATTTTTTTCTACAGTAATATTTTACCAGAGTAATTTTTGGTCAAAAATCTTTAACGCACAAATCTCAAGGTCATTTTTCCTGGAGATTTTAACAGTAATATTTTTACCGTAATTTTTAACAGTAATTTTTTTACCGTAATTTTTCGTACTGTAACTTTTTATACAGTAATTTTATTGGGGGCTCCCTGAATCAGGAAAGGGCGGGAGATTTGAATATTTTGAAAGGTAAAATAAATATCTCAGAGGGGGGAAAGGCTTTTGTATTAAATAAGTTTTTGAGGAAAAAAGAAGAAATTAAGCTCAATTAATCGAAAAATGACTAAAATATGTCAATAAAAGATAATGTAGCAGAAAAAAAGAATTTTGAAAGAAAATTTCAATGTTTTTAAACCGAAAAAGGACCAAAATACGTGGAAATTCCAAAAAATAATACCGCAGAAAAAATATTCGACCAACAAAAAGTATTTTTTAAGAAAAGAATGAACAATCGATCCTCTTTTTATTGCATAAAAAACAAGACCTCTGCGTGCCATCGCATTTATGAGGTCATCTGGCGTGTGTCGAAAAAAAAAAGTCGGCGTCTGGCGTGTTTGTTTCGCAAATAATGCATAAAAAAATTTGGCGTCTGTTCTGTAACAAATGTGAGACTGTTTTTCAAGAAATATTTTTATTTATAGTGGAAAAAAGAGCATAGTTTTAATAAATTAAGCAAAATTATTTGGATTCAAAAGATCCATTTTCTTGAACTGAAAGGGTTGTTTGACAGGAGCAGGTGGAGGAATGTAAGAAATTTTGGGAACGACAACTTTTTTGACAGTCTTTTTCTTTGGAAGTTTAGTGGTCTTGACCTTTTTGACAATCTTTTTTGGTTTTAATTGTTTACGTTTATATGCTCGAATTTTATCAACTGGTGGAGGAGGAACCCAGGTGTAAGCCGTTTGCCTGAGGGGTTTGTCGAGTGTTTCAGGGATTTCTTCGTTGGCTTGCTTGTAATGATACCGCCGTTGTAAAAGTTCCTGATTTTCGAGATTCTTCATTGTTGCCTTAACTGTGTCATCAAGTCCGCGGTCGGCCTTTTTTTCTCTTTCGACCAAAGATTTGTAGCGTGGCATTGGAAGAGCAATTAGTTTTCGCATCTAAAGTCTTCCCAAAGTTACAACAATCGTCAACGAAAAGTAGTGAATACGAACAAAACGTATAAAAATAGTTCAAAAACAACATTGGGGCATTTTTTTTTATTACAAAAATTACAAACATTATAAATAAATTGATAATTAGAAAAAAGAAGGATTTTTATGTCGCAAAATTACAAAATTATAAATAAATTGAAAAATAGAAAAAAATAGGGATTTTTATGTCGCAAAATTACAAAATTATAAATAAATTGAAAAATAGAAAAAAATAGGGATTTTTATGTCGCAAAAGCCGTAGTGATTGTTCGTGTTTTATCCAATCCCAAAATTGAATCAAACTCTGCGAAAACAATTAACTGGAGACCATTTTCTTGAACAGGTGCACTAAAGTTGAGAGAAATCATTGTGCTGCCAATTTGTTGTATTTCCGCAAACTGATCGCTGTGACTCATTTGAAGATCAAATCCATAAATACAGGAGTTTGTAAGAAATTTTTGAACATTTATCCCATGTTGGCCGCCTACGGCATCATTTAAATCTTTATAAGCTCTTCCAAATTGCTTTTTTGACCAATTAAGTTTATATGGATTAGAAGGAGTATGAACACCATTAGTAGTAAGACGAATGGATTCAAGATTAAATGGTGCAAATTGAAAGGGCGACATTCCAATATTACCGTAAAAAGCTTTTGCATCAACAAGTCCAACGAAGACACGATTTGGAAGAAAATCATTGAATAAAACAGCATTAAGATCATAACGACCAGGAGAAATAAAGATATTTTTCACGGTATTTCGATTATAGGCATATTTTGCGATAGCATTTGCATTGAGTTTTTCTTGGATGGAATAATCAAGTTGAGGAAGCAATAAATGTTGTCTGGCATAAAGCTTGCAATCAACCAAATGGTAATGGTATTCCAGTTTTCCCTTATTTAATAAGAGAGTAAAAGCACTGTTATGTGGAGTAATTTCAATATCGACGATCATTTGATTCAAAAGTAGCTTGCTTTGTCCAAAAATATCAACATCTAGTGGACAAACGGTTTCAAAAGTAGCATCATTTTCAAATAAAGCTCTTCTTGCTTCAAAAGCAGGACCAGACATTTGATCTAATCCATCTTCAATGTATCCAGATAATTCCATTTGTTCACGTGGAAGACCTAATCGGCGACGAAGGTATGCATTGTAGGCATATAAATCATTTGAGTTATAAACTTGATGGTCATTGAAGGAAACTTTAAGATTTTTGATGAAAGTGGAACCAAATCCATTGATGAAACTCACTGGATCATCAGCAGTAATTGGAGGGTGTTCCAAATTTCCGGATAAGTTTTTTAAAGTTTTGGTGATACGGAATGTTGTAGCAAGTTCAAATTTGGATAAATCAAGGTATGTTTGTCCGGAATTAATTCGAAACTTAATTGGTAATGTGTCCAAAGGGGAAATTGGAGGGTATTCTACAGTAGAAAATTGTTGAAATCCAACAAGAGTAGGTTTAGCATTGAAAAAATCAACGGAAGCAGGAGTTATTTCACGACTTTCATTGTCAAGTTTCTGCATATTTGCAACCTAATTGTATAAAGCAATTTATAAAAGGTGATAAAAAAATAAGAAAAAACAAGACACGACTGACCAGGATTAAAATTTACTTAAAGAATGACAACTCTTAAAAGAAACCTCCGAAATCCATTGTTATCGGATTAGTGACCATCTCGAACTTTCGAAACACTCACACCATTTGTATGCACATATGCATAAAAATACTTATTTTCCCGCCATTTTCCTTAAATATTGCTTAAATATGACACTTTACTATAGAAAATAGGGTCAAAATGACGCCGAATTAGGGGAAAACGCGAAAAAGGCGACAATTTGGCGACTTTTTTTACGTTAAATATTTCTTAATTTATATACCTTAACCGTGTAAAACGTTGATTATTCGGCGACTTTTTTTCTCTTAAATATTTCTTAACTTTTCCTTAAATATGCTATTTTTTACAAAAAAAGAACAGGTGCAAGACTTTTTGCCGATTTTCCCGCGCGTTTTTGGATGCGTCTATTGGAAAAATGCGTTTTATTAATCCATTGTTTTCACAAACAGAAGTACTAGCTGGTTGAGGGATGTCGCTTCCAATTTTAAATGAACATTTATCTTATGGAAAAATTCCTGTTGAACATCGTCATAAAAGAGATGGTCTTCGTGATTTCTTTTCTTCAAACTGGCAAAAACTGACTGATATTCCAAATTGGGACAATATTAATTTACATTCATTATCCGTTCGAACCGATCACACGCGACTTATTGACGCTGAAATTACCTTCACAACAACTGCTGAACGCATTAGCCTTTATTATTATTACAAATGCAAAGGAAAAGAAGTTCGGATTCCAGGCTTTGTTGTAAGAGATAATCATTCTGGTAATATATTTTTGCCTTCTAATTGTTTTGTATCCACTTAATTTGTTAAAAATTTTTCGAATCCTAATAATTTTGGTTAATTTAATAAAATTATACTCTTTTTTCTTCTTTGAATAAAAATTTTTCTTGAAAAACAGTCCCTCATTTGTTACAGAACAGACGCCAGATTTATTTATGCATTATTTGCAAAACAAACACACCAGACGCCGACTTTTTTTCGGCACACGCCAGATGACCTCATAATGGCACGAAGAGGTGTTGTTTTTTATGACAAAAAGAGAGGATCGATCGACATTCTTTTCTTTAAAAATACTTTTTGTTGGTCGAACATTTCTTCTGCGGTATTATTTTTCGGGATTTTTACGTATTTTGGTCTGATTTTTTTAAAAAAAAAAAAAAAGTTAAACTTTTTTGTAAAAATTCCTTTTTCGACAAAAACGTTCCAATATTTAATACAAAAATGATTTATCAACTCCTTTTTTGCCTCAAAAACTTATTTAATTTAAAAACGTTTCCCCCTCTCTTTATTTTTAACTTACAAAATTTTTAAATCTCCCGCCCTTTTCTGATTCCGGGAGCCCCCAATAAAATTACTGTATAAAAAGTTACAGTACGAAAAATTACGGTAAAAAAATTACTGTTAAAAATTACGGTAAAAATATTACTGTTAAAATCTCCAGGAAAAATGACCTTGAGATTTGTGCGTTAAAGATTTTTGACCAAAAATTACTCTGGTAAAATATTACTGTAGAAAAAAATCTGAAGTCTAAAAAAATCTGAAGTCTAAGAAAATCTGAAGTCTAAAAAAATCTGAATCATGAAAAAATCTGATATCTAAAAAAATCTGAAGGAAAAAATCTTCTGACAAAAAAAAATACAAAAAATGACTTTTTGAAAAAATTTAAATTTTTGAAAAAAAGTTTTAAAATTTTGAAAAATAATTTGAAAAAAAAATTGGAAATATTTTAAAACATTTGCATAAAAAAATTAAGAAAAAAGGGACACACAATGTGCGTCTGGCGCAAAAATCGGAGGAAAGGAAAAATAGGCTCCTCCCCTTTTTGAAGCTATTACCGGGGCATTACTACTAATAAAACTAGCAAATGCCCTCCTGGTTTATTTACGGTAAAATCAATGAATTTTATAAAACTTGAAAATAATGGGATGACAAAAAAAAGATGAGTTTAAAAAATTGATGTGTCTGAAACGAAAATTTTTTTTCGGGGGATAACATTTTAGAGAGGTTTTGCCGTTGTGGGCCGTTTGCGAGAAAAAATGCCAAGAGAGGAAAGAGGGAAGGAAAACGTGCCAAATAGAAAAATGAGTAAAATCAAACTTTTCTCATTTCTTTGCACAATTTTTGAAACTAATGTTGCCATTTGAGGCAAATAAGTAACAGACAAAAATATGTTTACAGCTAAATTAAAGTCAGCCTTTTTTTCTAATTAATTGTGAAAACGCAAAAAGGCAACGTTTGCTGGTTTTGCCAGAATTTTTAAACAGAAGAAATGCCTATTTCTGAACTTTTATGAATTAATATAAAACCAAAAACTGCGTTTAAAAGAAAGATAACAGGAAAAAAAAGGATTAAAGTTATCCATAAAATTGTCATCAAAACTAACTTTTAGCTAAAATCTGTTTGCCATTTTTTTGAGGAATAAAAAAAATATTAAAGGGAAAAAAAGGGGGGGGGGGGCAGTTGCCCTTCAACGAACTTTTCTTTCTTTCTGGCTGCTTTAACAGCAGCCAACAGCTAAAAACGTCCCATCACCTTTAACTTTGACGGACAAACACGCGTGTGTTTTTGCTTTTTCGCAGCAAAAAATGATAAACAAGCATTGTAAAAGAAAAAATAGAAAACAAATATTTTTTTTCTTAACGGCGTTCCTTTGACTCAACTCTTTTTTTATGTTTGAAACTAATCCAAGAAAACAAAAAAACTAAATACGTATTTTTAAGTAAAAAATTTCAGCATTGATTTTTGATTTAAAAAAATTTTCCGATTTATTAAAATTTAAATTAAAATAACTTTAAAAAAAATAATTAAAAAACAATTCTCAACAAAATAAATTTTGTAAAACCATAAATAAACTACAGTATACCACAATTGTTACAAAAAAAATTATACGAATATTTTAAAAATTCAATGCAAAATTAAAATAATTCTTCCCCCAAAAATTAATGTAATTTTGTGTATCCTTGTTCAGTTCGAATTTGAGCTAATCGTTGACATATTCGATCCGCAACAAGATCCGTTAATCGATCTTTGAAAACATGATATCTTTGATCATATTTTGAAAATCGTAAAATTAATGTGCCATTGACATCCATAAACATATCACAAAATCTGATAACATCTTCGGCATCAATATCGATTAAAGTTGCAAGGGTGCATTCTTGAAGTTTAACTTTTCTTTGAATTTTAAAAAGTGCTTGGAAAATTGTTGGAGTTATTAAAGCATCAAATAAATGAACCCAATTGAAGCTTAAAAAAATTAGCTTTTAGATTACTGTAATGATGGTAGCAAGGGATGTTGAAAAATTTAAATTTTTATCAAAAGTTTATAAAAAATTAACGTTTTCGAAGAAGAAAAAAAAACGGTAAAAGTTAAACATTTTTCGGCACAAAAAAGTAACTAAAAAGAAAAAACTGCAGCAAAAAAAAATATTTTACACAAATTTTTTTAATTTTTACCTCTAATAATTTTAATATGATAATTCTGTTTGGAAGAAAAAACTTACTAAATTGTTGAAGCATTTTCGAGTCTTTGAAAAGCGAGAGAAAGTGGATTTTTGACATCTTTTGTTGAAAAAGTAAAATTAAAATTTTTAACTTTTGGTTGCATAATTTGGCGCAAAGTTGTATAATCCAAAATATCGTGTGTAACAATTTCAATTGAATCTTTCGTTAAACTTAAATCCAAATGCTTTAAAACCATAGTCAAAAATGGTCGAGCAACACAAAATAATTTGATAGAATTCATAATTTTGATACGTCCAAATGGAATTGTTTCTTGATTCAACATTTTTAGAATCCATTCAGAATCTGATGTATACTTCCGAGAGTCATCATCAAATGCAATACGAATTGAACCTTCTCCGAAGCTGGCATTAAAAGTTTGAATGTTTGATTTATTTTTCTTTTGTAATCTTTTAAAAGCTTTACAACATTTGCTAAGCTTTTCGGAAGTCTTTAAATCAGCATTTTCAGTTATGTATACAATGGTTGGAGAAGACATGGAATAATCTTGAGGCTTGGCATTTGAGAGGTTAATTTTTTTCAGAATAATTCCATCACTTTTAGAATCCATTTTTTAAAACCAAATTTGAAGCAGCAAAAACCCAAGCAATAAATGATGATTCTTTTCCTGGATCAATTTATTCGTCCGTTTTTTCAGTAAAAAAACAGACAAAAATGAATGTGTTTGAAAAAAGCAGACCTAAAAAAGGGGAGAGAAAAGCGGCCTTTTGAAGAAAAAAAGCTGCGTTGTTTATGATTCATAAAAATTACACTGACCGCATTGCCTTTTCCCCTTTCAGATAAAAATCTTTTATTTTTTATAAGCATTTTTTATAGCAATATCAAATTTCAAAAGATAATTATTTTCATAATAAAATAAACGCACAAAAAATAAGCAATGCCTTTTTTACAATGCTTTTTTTTATAAAATTCCCAGAATAACAATGATTTACGTGCATAATTTTTGCAAAACATTGATTTTCAAGAATCTTCAAATATCTTTTTCAAAAACAAATGGTACAATATTTTCTTTAAAAAAGGGTAGCATAAGGTTAAAAAAATATTGCACTTTTTCAAGGCCGTTGATTTGAAAAAATAAGCCGACAAAACAGTTTTTGTAAAGACGTTAATTTCCAGAATCTTCCATGCTCAAAAGTTTTAACACACTGTATTTTGGAAAATTTAGAATTTTTAATTCGTTTGAATTATTTTTTTTAATTTCGTAACAAATGCTGGCGTTTCTGTCAATATTTTTTTGAATTTTCACAATGGTTCCTAAAATGGATGGAATCTCAAATTCATAGTTGTTAATTTTTTTTAAAATTCTGACCGATCTCTTTCTTCCCCTTTTTAGCAGTATCAGAAAAGCACTACAAGAAAATATATTTAGTTTCAAAAATTAAATTCAACGAAAAAATGCGTTGTAAAAAAAAGAAGTTTTATTTTTTATGATAACGAAAATGAGATATAAAAAAAAGGTTAAACAAAAAACCGGATAGAAACAATTAATTAATGTTAACTTCGCGGCCGGTTTTAACCCCCTTTTTTAAAAAAAGGAGTTTATCACTCAATTACTACTAGTAATTGGAGATACTCTTCTGATAATATAAAACCATTTGTTAAAATTTATATATTTTAAACAATATGTTCCTTCGTTCAATGTCTTTATAATATAAAGACTATATTATATTTTAATTTGTATTTTAATTTTATCATTTTTACCAAACTGTAATGGTTGCTTTGGATCTGCCAATGGTGGCACCCCTGAAATTGTAATAAATCGTAGGTGTTTAAAATTTATTTTAAAGGATCATTAAAAAACTAATTAAATTTTTTTAGCTTGTACAACTTGTACTCTCCCAATTTTAGATCCTCCACCTGGAGGAGATATTGTACCGGCCGTTGGAACCCAAACAATATCTACAATTGGTCCAGGATGTTTAGTCTTTGATGTTACTTGCACGGGTAATGACGGAGAAACTGTGGCATTTGGGGTAAATATTTTTGTTTTAAAACAGCAATGCTTTACAAATAAGACCAATTAAAGGGTACAAGAAATGGCATGAATATTATTGTTACAACTGGAATGGGAGCTTTAACGGCACAATTTGTTTGTAATCAAGAAGGTATCGTTGAAGGGCCATCCGATTCCGGACAAACAGAATTTGATTCAGTTTATTGTTCACAAACTACGAATGGTTAAAAACAACTATTTATTTTTATACTTATTTATTTACGAGAAATATGTAAATTATTATCCAATTGACAAAACTACATGTATAAAAATAAAACTTCTGAAAGCATTGAAAATGATTTTTTGAAGATTTCGTTTTGCGAGATGGAAATTTTGGGGATTTAAATAATGAAAAAAATAACAAAACCCCGCGTGTAACATTAAAAAACAGAAAATTCCCATAATTTCGTCCCCAAAAGTTCAATCCCCAAAATTCTAATCCTCAAAATTCATATCCACAGTTGCAACTTGCAGGAAAATAAATTGAGTTAAAAATAATAAATATCAGAGAGATTCAGAATTTTGATAGTTATTTTTTTGTCGTTCCACCTCTCAAAAGGTATACTGTAATCAGAAGAAAATAAAATAATTACAAAAAATGTCTGCTTTGGCGTTCCGTTCTTTTACTATTGAACAATTTTTATATTTTTTTAAAAAACAAAAAAGTTTTTTCTCCTCCATGATTGATTGATTGAAAGTAAATTGCTAAATAAAACGATTATGATTTGAACTTTTGCTGCTGATTATTGATTATAAAAAATTTATAAAAAAGGATATACTTGAGATTGGCCTTTTTTTTCGAGTGCCTGACTTCCGCGAACTTTTTTTTCATTTTAATAAATATATATTTATAAAATATATTTCAGTTTGTTTATATTTATTTATTTTGCTTCTATTTAAATATGTCTTCTCCAAAGCCATCTCCCATGGAAATTGATGAAGCTGCAGTAGAAACTCCATTAATTAAACAAAATGTTAAGGATTTTTCCATCGATGCTGAAATTCTAGCTCAATCTCTTACCCCAACATCCTTCAAGCTTACCTTAAAAGCATCCCGCCAATATTTTTCATTTCCTTCAACTATGATTTATTACATGGCAAATAAATCCAATAATTCCGTTGGAACAAAGCTATTAAAATGCTGCAAAACTTTGTATCTTATTATTCATAATTCTGGAGAATACAAGATTGGAAAAATACATGCAAACAATTTAAATGGATATGATTATGTTGTTGCGGCAAAATCCATCAAAATCACCGATACTTTGGATTTAATGTTTTTGCCAGAAAAAACTATTGAAATATTATTTAAAAAGATGGATATATCCACCGTTGAAACAATTCAATTCTTTAGCTGTTTTTACAAATTTCCATTAAAGTTTTTTGATTTTGTTTTACGACCTTCGGCAAAAGTTTTTTGGTGTACCGCAAATTTTGATACTCCAATTTCTCCAATTTTAAGGGCATTTGAAGTTCTCCAAAATGCCAAAGAAATATAGTAAGTTTTTTTTTACCTGAACAACTTAATTATTACTTAATTTATATATATTTTAGTTTAACATGTGCTTACAATGCTTTAACAAAAGAGGACTTTAAAAAGTTACTTAAAATTAAGCGAAATACAAAGCTTAAAGTTTGTGGATTAGCTGTGAATGCTGATGTTGACAAAGAAGATATTATTCAATTCCTTGATACGCATATGCAAATTTCTTCAGAGCCTTGTAGCCGAGTAACTTTATGTCTTCGAGGAAAAAATGAAGCTTTAAAAGTTTATGTGACTGAAATCTTGGAAACCCGTCGAAAAACAAGCAATGAAGTTCCAGAAGTTAAAATAGAATTTAGAAATGTATAATTTGTTTTATTTTCTTGAGTTTTTAATAAAAATTTTATTCAATTTCTTTACGGTAGCTTTTAAAAAAGCTACCGTAATATCAGGTCAAACAAAAATAATTAAATATTTTATATGAACAAAGTTAACGCCTAGCGTTTGCAGGGATGTGCAAACGCTAGGCGTCAAAAGGAGTTGTTGAATTTTTTTCAGTCACAAACAAAATGAGATTAAGAAACAATGAACAAAAAAAGGGCCTACACTATTTCGTCTCGATGAGAAAATTAAAATAAATGTAAATGAGTGTCGATGCACAAGCAAGTAAAATGTGATGGATTCTCTTATCACGAAAATGCTTCACAATCCGAATCAAAAAAGTTTAATAATTTCTTCTATTATCAGACTTTTTTGATTCGTGTATTTTTCAGCTTGAAAAATTGTGTCCACATAAAAAATTGGCTGGGTAGAACCAAAGTTCCACGTTTTCATTTTTTCACCGTTTTTGCCCTCGTTAGTGACCAGGGTTGGCCAGTGCAGCAACTTGGAAAAACTGGGTGTTAGACTGATATAGAAGGGAAGACCTCACGAATTATCTTTTTTAGGGGAGGCTTAGATATAGCAAATAAAAATATTTTGTAAAAAAAATTCGAGTTTTGGTACCGTAGCGAAAATTAGGTCGAATAATGGCATTTTTTAAAATGGTCGTATCAGGTTGAAACTTTCCCAATATAGTAATTTAGGCCCAAAGATAACTTCTGAGTTGATTACAAGTATCTAGAACCTCCCAAAATTTCGATACCGTATCCCAGTTACCGTATACCACGAAAAATCGAAAATGCCTAAACCATCCAAATTTGTATAGGGAATCGATTAAGGGACTCTATGTGAGTCTAAATTAATCATTTCCTTTGATATTTTGCCGCTTCGTATTGGCGGCGGCGGCAAAAGATCAAAAGCGTGCCCCCCTCCCAGCGCCGTATTTAAGGGGGGGGGGGGGGGGGGGGGGCACTGGGGGCCCGTGCCCCCCCCGAAACTGAAGAATTTCCTTTGATCTTTTGCCGCTTAGTGTTGGTGGCGGCAAAAGATCAAAGGCGTGCCCCCCCCAAAATCGATGTGCCCCCCCTGAAATTTTTTTCTGTATACGGCCCTGCCCCCTCCCCCCAAATCCCTGTGCCCCCTCCGAAATTTTTTTTTGTATACGGCCTTAAATGCAGTCTACAAAACTTTCCTCCCGCCCTGCTAATATCGACGGAGTGCTGCTTGTATACAGTGCTCCACAAAAGTTTACGGACGTCCGGACACTCATATTTTTTCCAGAAAATTATTGTTATGGGGTCTTGGCGCCATCTCATTTTAGTACCAGTTTCACAGGTCTCTGATTTTACGAAAAATTTACGAAAAAATACAAAAACTTATTTAAATAACTTTTTGTAATTTTTCGTAAGTTTTTGTGTTTTTTTTCGTAAGTTTGTGTATTTTTTTGCAATTTTTTTTTTTTTTTTTTTTTTACGAATTTTTACACAATTTACGAAAAATTACACAAAGTTTAAAAAAGCTATATTTTTCATTTTATCAACCGCGGATTAAAACCAGCAAGTAGCCAAAATTTATAATCATTTGGCGGGGCAGGGACGCGACCCCCGCCACACGGCCCAAATGTAGGTTTGTTTAAAACCGGCAAAAATGTGGAAAACGAAAACATAAGTAGCGGCATGAGAGTCCTATGGGAGCGCGTTTCTTCTGGCTAGCAGACAACGAAAGAAATGCACTTTTCTGTGCGATATTTTTCTCTTCGTTTCAAAGTAAAAGATTTTGCGTAAATTTTTGTAAAAAATTGTAAAAAAATTCATTTTGCGTAAAAAATTGTAACTTTGTGTAAAAATATTCATTTTTAGTAAAAGTTTGTAATTCCTAGTAGAAGATTGTATTTTTTCGTAGTTTTTTCGTAAAGTCAGAGACCTAAATTTAGGTATTACTGGTGTAAAATCAATATTACTCGTGGAAATATTTATTTACTATATATTCCCAAAAAGATCATGTGTTAAAAAGACCCCTTTAAACCTTTGAGACCAAACTGGTACTCAAATGTTACATTTTTGGTACTCAAATGAGCGGTACTAAAATGAGATGGAACCAGGGTCTTTTTTTGATCTATAAAAAGAATCTAATAGTAAAATCAGTTTGTCAACTGACAAGATACTTTTTTATTCTGAATCCCACCGTGATTGAAACAATTTTTTGGAATTGGTTTGAAAATAGGTATTATTTTCGTGTGCTCATTTTAAATCAATTGAAAACAAAATGAAACAATGTGAGTGAAAAGAAAAAATCTTTATTCAGAATGGTCAGTTTATTTTATACAGAATTAAATCGAAGAAGTCATACAAAAGAAGAAGCATCAAAGATTAATAAAAAAGAAATATCCGAGAGTAGCTACGAAAACACCAATTCCATATCCAACTTTTTCAACTCCATTTCCATTTGCTTTTCCACCACCAACACCATCAGGACATATTGTTATTTTCAAACCTGATACGTCCGCAGCTTCTTGTGCTATTTTACGTTCCTAAAATACAGTATTTAATCGAAATCATAAAAACATCAAAAATTTACTTCTTCTGTCATTATTGCGCATTGTTCTGGAGTTGAAACCACTCCTACAGCTGGAGGTACATATCCATTTGGTACTACAGCCGGAATTCCATTTCCATTTGGTACTACAGCCGGAACTCCATTTCCATTTGCTTCTCCACCACCACCACCATCGGGACATACTTCTATTCCCGCACCTGCTAAGTCTGCATCTTTTTGTGCTTTTTTACGTTCCTAAAATACAATATTTAATCGAAATCATAAAAACATCAAAAATTTACTTCTTCTGTCATTGCTGCGCATTCAGAAGGACATGGAACCTTTACCTAAAATATAACATGTAATTCTAATTAAATAAGCATGTTAAACTTGCTCCATTGACTTCTTTTTCACATTTGTATTGTCGTTTGAATCGTTGCTAAAAAAATTTTTTAATACTTTTTAACATGCTGAGATTAACATACCCCATGAGTTGCATCAAGAGAAAGATCAGAAGCAGCGACTTCTTTGGCATATTGAATAGATGACTAAAAAATATCTCATTTTAAATGTAAATGTTTTATCGGATTTTGAGAACAGTAATGGACAAGATTGTTTTTAGGGGGGGGGGGGGGGGGACAAAACCGGAAAGGACAAAAATGTCAAACAGAAATTTTAATAGCTCAATCCCTCAGAATTAAATTTTACAACGGATGAAAAAATGATTCTCAAAATCCGATACAACATAAAACTATGATAAACAATAAAAAAGAAAACTTACAGAATCGGTAACCCATTGAACACTATTACATTCATCTTCTTGACATGAAAAAACAAAATATTTTCCTTTTTCACTTTGATACTTTTTTTCATTTGCAATTGATTCAAGCTTTGAATCATCCCAATTTTGTTGGCAAATTTCCTTTACATCTTCAGTACATGCAGTGCCAAGAATATTCTTTCCGCCAATTTTGCAAATATATCCGGTACAAGCAGAACATTCACCACCTTCAGATTTTTGTCCTTCTAAAAATTGAATATAAAAACATATTTTTAACACAAATAATAAAATATACTTACTTTTAACACTTTTTCCAAGTTGAAAATTGTTGCATTTTTTTGCATCCAAAGTTGAAACAAAAATGACAGCCAAAAGCAAAGTTGAAAGAAGCAAACCACGACAAAACATTGTTACAGCAGCAATTCAATCAGTAACAAATATGTGAACAATTTTTTTGTTTTTCTCTCTTTTATATGCGTTTTTAACATGCGGATATAAGTATGCAAATTTTAACTATCATTGTTTTGCATATTTATTGTTAGCAGCCAAAAATGTTGGTTCAAATTTTATGGCACAAATATTTAAATTTGTTTATTCAAAGAAATTTTATGCTCTATAATTTATACATAAAATAGAATTTCAAAAATTAACCTTAATTTTCACTTTTTTTAAATAACTTTTTATTCCAAAAATTTCAAAAAATTTTCCGTAATAATTTTAACAATAAAAAAGATGGCAGTAACAAAAATTAATTAAAAAAGATAATTGCATAAAAAATAGAAAAAAAAATAAGACACAATTTAAAAGTTATGTATTTTTTTGGGAAATGAAAAATTGAAACTTTAAAAATAAATAACAAAAGATTTTTATAAGGCTGTAAAAAAAGTCGAATCACAATCAAAAATGGATTTTTTTAATCAAAAAAAAAAGTTTATACATAAAAGGAAATTAAAATAAAATAAAAAGAACTAAGTAGAATATTTTTGAGCAAATTTGTAATTAATATTTTGGGTTTTAAATTTAAAAAAAGCTTTCTTTTTGAATTTTTCGATGAAAAAATAAAGTTAAGCCCATCCCCCGGTAAGCCGCATAAAGCCTTCCTCATCAAGAGCTTGTTTTTGATCCTTTGATCTCATTGAAACAAAAATATATCCACCAATAAATTCATGAACAACCTGAAAAAAAATTAAATGGATTATTTTTGAGTATTATTTACGAAATGGATTACGGTATGAAAAATGATTCATTACTGTAGCAAGAGTTTTAATCATTTTTCAATTACAATTTCGAAACTTTGATTTTCAAAAGTACAGTAACCCTATGTTTTAAAAATGTTGGCATTAATAAAATGGTTAAAATAAGTTTTTAGAAGTTCAATTTGAAATAAAAAGTATACTGTAGCTGAGTAGCAAATATTTCAATTTTGGATTTACTTTTAACTTTTTTCAAAACTACCGTATTGCATATTAATAATTTAAAAAAAACAAACCTTGCAATCAGCTGATAAAGGCTTAAAATCAATTTCTTCTAAATCAAATGCCATTCGAATATGCCGAATTTCCCAATTTACATGCCATTTCTTCATTTTTGTAAATGGCCATGGTTTAATACAATCACCATTATCAGAATTAACCAAAAATAGTCCTCGATTTGACACCGCAATTAATTCAGGCTTTCGGGAGCCTCTTTCATCAAAGAATTTTACAATAAAATAATGAAGTCCATGACCTTTTAGGGATTCCCAGGTACGAATATATTGAAGTTTGGCTTCAGAATTTGATAAATTTCGAATACTTGAATGTGCATCTGATATTCGAGATTTTAATCTTGATTCTCCGGCTCTTTTAACGTAATGATTTGAAACAAATTCAGATGGATTAAAATCGGATGGAAATTGTACAATTGGAGCTCGACCTTTAGAATCTCCACCATTTTGTTGTTCTAAAAATACATATATATATATATTAATTAATTTACATCTATCTTTAAGAAGGAATAATAAAACTTACTTCCAGATTGTAATAAAAGTGTTCGCTTCAAAGATTCCACTTCACTGTTGTAACTTGAATCTGCCATAGTTTTTCCCCGAGATGCTAATTTACATGCCGCTAACCATTTGGCATATTGTGGTTCAGAATCACATTTAAGAATTAATTCATTCATTCCATCCGAAGATGGAATGAGAATTTTAATGTGAAATTTTTGTTCAGAAATTTTTATGTCTTGTGTTACTTCACATCCTTTAAGATTAAAATGTCCAAGGGGAGGGCCTGATTGATCTTGAGCTGCATTGTAATAACTCAAAAAAAGATCTCGAAATACAAAATATGCACGTTTAAAATTATTAAATCCAAGCTTTTTAGGTCTGAAAAATTAAAGGAATATTAATGGCTTTTTTTATGAAAAATGACCGTAGTAATCTTTCGTTTAAAGTATTACTGTATCTGACAGTAACATCCAAACATGTTACAAAAAATTGTTACTGTCAATGATAACGATAGACAAAATGGTAACTGTATTTTACAGTAATAAACGAAAAAGAATTTTTTTCAATAACAGTAAGTTGTTTGTCATTAGTATTAGCATTTTGCGACAGTAATTCTTCCGAAAAAAAAGTGTTACTGTCATTGACAGTAACACTTTTAAACAGTTACTATCACTATTTTAATTTTCATCAAAAACATACTTTAAAAATTTTAAATATTCTGCAAGCTCTGGAACATGGGTTAAATCTTTTCTATTTAAAGCTGCAGCATCCAAATTATGCTCCAACTCATCCAACAACAAATCCACTTCATCTTTATCATCGGTATTCTCTTTTTCATCAGCTTTTTGTAGGGTTGCTTGCAATTGTAAAGCTGCAAAAAGGTTTGCCTCCTCTTCCGTGTGTTCAAATTCATCTAATAAAATAGACCATTTTGCTTGCTCGTATAATTGATTAATTCGAACAAGATCATATTTTGGATTTAAATCAAAGAAAGTCATATATTTAAAGCGAAGTTGAACAATTTCATTTTCGGCAATTCCTTGCTCCATCAAAGATCGAGAAGAATCAAGCCATCCACGATTAATTGCTGCACGTTCAGAATAATTTTGTGGACGAAAAACTGGAAGATCTTTATTTGGGATTGTTCGGGGGGATTGAATTAAGGTTTCAGCAATGGCTTCACCATCAATATAATCACCACTGAAGCCACGGGTGGAATCTCGACCCATTACATGGGCATATGCGGCAGGGCCAGGGGACATTCCACGGGGGAGAGTGCCGTGACGGGGAAGGGTACCAATTTCAGAAGCATTAAACATTTGTCCCGGATTTCCAGGAGTTGCCGAGAAGCCAGGAGAAGATTGTCGACCATTAACATTTAAAGTTGAATATCGAATTGGTTGAAGGGTCCTCAAAGTTCCAGGTCCAACAGATTCTTCTCCAACTTTATATGGAATTATTGGAGCTTCAGTATCTGCATTGGCACCCTTTCGTAAAACATCGGGTGGAATCATTCTTTTCAAAGATAACTCTTCTGGATATCGAATTGATAATTCTCGACATAATTCTGCTGTGACACGAAAAACTGATGCAGAAAAATCTAAATTTGCATCAATCTTTTGTAAATCAGGTAGCTCAACTTGACATGGCTTATGCATGGGCGTAAATTCAAGATAATGAGCAGAGGTAACACCAATTTGATCAAGGGTTGATCGAGTATGTTTTAGCCATCGACGTTTATCCGGCCACCAAAGGGCATGATCAGACCAATCTCTTGAACCTCCTATAAAGATTTGATATATCTCTTTTTTATGTATACTAATATATATTTATACCAATTGCATCAACAAGTTTCATCATAACTCCACCAATATGCATATCTCCTCTTGCATATATTTCTTTGGATGTATTTATATCTGTAACAAATATTCCAAGCTTCCATGTTCCATCATTTGGTTCAATATCATCACTGATAAGATGAGCCATAATTTAATAAGGGGAAGCAACGATCCCTTTATAAAGGTATATTACAGACTAAAGAATAATATTTTTATTTTTATTTTACACGATTAAATATATTGATTTAAATAAATCGAGGAATTTAAAAAAGTAGATATCACTTTTTCACCTTCGCATAAATAATAATAAAAATTTTGTTTCTCTCGATTTACAACATTCGACTCAAAAACTCAAAAAGAAAGAAAGAAAGAAAAGAATGCCATCGTTTATTTAAGAAAAAAGTCCACACACACACACACACACCCATCAACAAAGCTACATATATCCCCCCACCTTATTTATCTTGCAAAAAGGCATTAAGCAAAGAAGAGAAAACAAACTTTTTAGATCAATCTAAATCTTCTTCAATCGTAGCAGCAACAAAATGGGGGGATATAAAAATGCATTTTGAAGAAAATATTTTTTTTATTACACAACTGTTTTGCTTTTCTCTTTAACTCTTAAAAAGCTTGATCGGCCAACGGCATTAAGCTAAAAGGCAACATTCAATGGGGAAAAAAAGGGGGGATATAAGCTTTTTAAAATTGTTGAAGCTTTTAAACGAAAAAAAGTGAGAAATGACAACTGATCGATCGCCCCCACACACACATATAGACACAAAAAAAGGTGTCCCAATAACCGCAGCAATTTTATCCCTGCGGCTATAATATCGGATTCTTTCAGATAATATTAAAAAAATGTATTTTTACTAAAACAAAATTCTTTTGCACTATTTTAAACATGAAAAAGATGTAAAGAAAAAGTCTTTTTTTCAAAAATGCGTGAAAATAAAAATGATTCAGAAAAAAAAACGATGAAAATAAGAAGGGCCGTTGGGAGCCATCAATGGATGATGGGAAAAAAAAGGAAGAAAAAAAAAGAGCGGCAACAAAGTGTTGAGAAAAAAAAAACATGGAAAATGTTTGCAGCAGCTTTTTTATTTTTGTTTGAGCGAAAAAAATATTGTATGTTTTTATTTCATCATTAAAATAAATAAAAGAGGCACTATCATTTGACAGACGAATATTTGATAAAAAAAATTAAATGATAGCTAATCAAACATAAGAACATATATACAATACAATGGCACTTTTTTTTCTTTTGACCAATGTCCATTTTTTTTTGTACATAGTTGGAAAGCAAGTAAAAGAAAAAAAGACTCTTTGAACTTCTTTTTTATCATCGCACTTTTTTTTTCTTTTTCAAAAAATAAGAAGGGAAAAAAATGTGAACATTTTGAACGCGTCACTGACTAAAATGCAGCAAATATGTGGTGACTGTCAACCCCTATATAACCATCACCCCCCATTCCTGCTGCTTGCCCTTGCTTTGTCGCAGCAGCATCAAAATTCTTTTTTTTTTGTCATTCATTCATCGTTCTTCGTTCGTTTGTTCGTTCATCGCGCTCCCCTCTGTTTCCCCCCTTTTTCATCGTTGTTGTCGTTGTCGAGGTTTTAATTCGAGTTCGCTGCTTTCTTTTTTTCGTTTAAAAAAAAAAGAAGAAATGATGCTTCTTACTTTTCTATTCTATGCGCAATGATTTTTTTTCTGTGAAGCAGTAGCAGCAAAAAGTTTAAAGCAAGCAGCTGCTTTTGCATTTTGCAATTTGCTTACTTTGTAACATATACTCTTTAAAATTCCTCGTTTTTTTCTATTATTATTTTCTCAACTTTTCACCTCTAAAATATTTTTGGTTCACTTTTAAAGTGTTATTAAAAGTATTGCTTTCGAAGCGAATACATTTGTAAAAGATTTAACAGTTTTAAATCGATTTATTTTTTATTTTAAAAGTTTTTTTTCTAAAATTGTAGATGCCTTAAATCGGGTATTAATGGCGCCAGAAAAAGGTTACTTTTGTATTAAAAAGAAAAGTAAATGATATGATCAAAAAATGAACGCTTTTTGAATTTTTAATACGATTATCATCAAAAAAGCAATCTTCGATACTTTTATTATTCCGATTTTTGATATTTAAATTTGAAATTTTAATTTTAAGTTTTTACAGTTCCTTCAAACTTTGTGTTTTTTAAATTTTTGGCAGTTTTTCTTAAACATGTATGTATGTTTAAGAAAAATGTTACAACAATGTTTTTTGCTGTGAACAAAATTATCACAAATACATATTTGTTGTAAAATAAACGGATAAATATTTTATTTATCCATTTATTTTACCACATTTAAATTAAAAACTCTTCTTTCTTTGATACAAAACAGTCTATGATAACTTTTTTTTAATTCCCCAAAAATAGCTTCCCAAAATAAAATTGTGAGGATTTTTTGTTAAATGTAAAACCGTCATTTTTCAAATTTTTTTAATTTTTTTGCAACCATTTGAAATGTCGAATTTCATTTATCAAACCCCAAAAACTAAAACTAAAAGCAACAACAGCTTTGAAACATGAAAAAAAGGAAAGAAAATTGAATTATTTAATACTCTTTCTTTTTTCTTTCGTTCGTTCAACGTTTGCTTTTCATCTTTCACTTTCTTCTTTCTCTATTTTTCATCTATGATATTAATTTTTTTGTTGTTTAAAAATGGATGGGATATAAATGTTAAATGCAAAAAAATAATAATAAGCTTTTCACTTTTCATTGACAATTTTCTTTTCTATTATCAAAAAAGGGGGGGGGGATAAAAATATGAATAAATTACAACTCCATTTTTTTTTCAATATTTGAATGTCAAAACTCTAAAATATATTTGACTGCGATGAAAGATAAGGAACATATTTTTTTCTATGTTGAAAACTAAAAATGCTATGTTTCTTTTTAGGGGAGGATCTGATTTCAATATTATTAATACTGTTTATTTTTAGTGATAAGAAATAAACGCTAAAATGTTAGAGTTATTGACGGCGTTGTTTACTTTTAATGGCCTCATTTTTTATAAAAGAAAATTTACTTTAAAAACCCTGTTTTTAAATTTTAAATTTGTTTTAAAATGAATAATTACCACCACTTTTTTTAAGGGACATTTTTAAAGTTTGAAGTTGTTTATTTTTGTTTTTTAAACAGTTTTCAACCTTTTTTAAAAAAAGAAGGAAGGAATAAAATTACTTACATTTTAGTCAAAACTTTGAACTTTGTGATAAAAATAGTAAATAAAAAAGAAACATATTTTTTCAAAAATAAAGATTACAGTAGCTACAGTAACCCATAGCATTACAAAAAAAATATTTAAAAACCAACATTTTTTTCAATGAACACTTTTAGTGTTGCTTCAATTTTGATAACGTTTTTTAAAAATTATTAAAAAATACAAAAACAATTAAACTTTTTTTGTGTTTAAAAAACTTAAAAAACCACCCCATTTATTTGTTGCAATTTGCAAATTTTATTTCTAAAAATAGCTATTTCAAATAAAATAAGTTCTTCCATTTTTTTTTATCTCCCCCTTCTCTCCTAAAAAAGAAGCAGACGTAAACGCTGTTTTTTTTAAATCCCAGTATAATTGAACCCAGCTTTAAACATTGCATTTATTTTGTCTGTTCCATTTTTTTTTCTTTCCGTTTTGTTTTCTACACAGTCAGAAAATATATAATGCATGTACTAATGTTTCCTGGTTTGTTTTAAACAGAAATAACGCTAACAACGATGGATGATCGATACATTTGTTTTTTCCGCTTCTATTTTTCCTTCTTCTTCTTCTTCTTAGATTCTTAGATGCCCCGCTTCCTTCTTCTTCTTCTTTCTTGTTTTTGCGTCGTTTTTTACCGCCAAAAATTATCGTTTAAAGTTTTGGCTTCTCTCAGTTTTTTTCCCAGAAAATAAGAAATTGTAACTACTTTCTTTTTTATATTTAAACCTGTGTTTTTAACTTTTAGAAGAGAAAAAAAAAGATAATTGAGGAAAAGGAAAAGCTACTTTTAGAATAAAAAAAATAAATCTTTCTCTTGGGAGTTTCATGTAGATAGTCTATTACATATTTTTGTTTGAATTTATTTTTATATTTTCTTTATCGTTCTGAATTTAGAATCAAGAATGATGAAGAAGAAAGAATGATTTCAGGACAAAACATTATATAGTCACAAGATTGAATGAAAGAAAAAAAGAATTTAGAGCAAGCGCTTAAGCGAGAGCGAGCAATAAAGAGACCACCACCCTTCACAAAAAAAAATGTATTACTCATCACTTTCATTACTCTTTTTTAAGCAATTTATTTATTTATTTTCATTTCTTTATATTATAAAGAACCCTTGTCGCTTTATTATTATCATCACATCTAATTATTTATATTTTGATCTGTTTAAAATAATTAGTTATAATTTAAAAATCGAAGATTCAATTGATAGAATAGAAGTAAAAACCCGTTTATTAATTAATATGTTTTTTTTAACTCCTGAACTTCTATAAACACGGGACGACCCACTTGAAACTTTTTTTTCCTACTGCATTTTTGTGTTCACGTTTATCGTTCGTTGTTTTTCATCGAGTCAAAGTTGTTTCATTCATGTTTTTTTGTTTTATATAAATAATAAAATGCTAATTAATGCTCTTTTTATTTTCAGACTTTTTCTCAACCACGTTTTGCCTTATATATTTTTTTTTTCTCCAACATCATCATCACGAGGAAACTTTTTTTTTATCTTTCCTCTCTCTCTTTGATCGATTACAACACCATTCAACGGGAACTGAAACAACTTTTATTTTACAATCTTTGAAGCAACAAAAAATAAACGATAAAGACAGAAATATTTTTGGTGTGAGAAATTATTGACGGAATATATTAGTGAAAAAAATTGTTTAAACTCAGGTGAATGTAAACGTCATTTCTTTCGCATATTCTTTTTGTTTATTTGATTCTTATAAAATATATCAAATCATGCCTCCAAGAGCTATTGTTAAGTTAAATGTTTATGATATGGTAAGGATTTAACAAGTATATCTATAAATGGTATTTATCAATCTAATGCATTTTAGTATTGGATAAATGATTATGCATCAGCTTTGGGAGTTGGTGTATATCATTCTGGGGTTGAAATTCATGGTGTTGGTATGTTATTTTGTTACATTTGCTGTTATTATATTTTTTAATTTTTAGAATATGCTTATGGTGGACATCCATTTGAATTTTCTGGAATCTTTGAAAATCAACCTGGTGATGCTGAAGAACTTGGAGAGAATTTTAAATTTAAAGAAGCTCAAATTTGTGGTGAAACTGATTTTACATCATATGAAATTAAGAAGATTATTCAACAACTTGGAGAAGATTATCGAGGTGATAAATATCATTTAATAACAAAAAATTGTAATCATTTTTCGCAAATGTTAGTTAAAGTAAGCAACATTTTATTCTTGTATTATTTTCGGATGTAAATGCATTCAATTCTATTTTAGATGCTTACGGGATATGATATTCCACCATGGATTAATAGATTAGCGAGTATGTCAGGTTCAATACCATTTTTTGAACGTCTTGTTCCACCAGAATGGCTTACTCCTGTTGCATTGCAACAATCATTGGAAGAAAAGAATAAAAAACCAGAAGAGCCAGTAACAATGAATTATCCAGTTGAAGATGCACAAGAAGCTTTAGAAAGTCATCCAAATACTTCAAAGAATTCAAGTAATTGTAAGAAATAAATTTTTTTAAATCGAAAATATTGAATTATTATTTTCAGTTTCGGGTATTTCAAATGGTTCATCACCAGCAGCAGGAAAAAGTCGTCGAACATCAAAAGAAGATTCATCATTATTTAACGGAAGTCGATCAACTCCAACGTCTGCTCGTTCTGCTCCTTCATCATCGGGTTTAACAAAATTATGGAATTCTATTAAATCTATTGGAGCTGACATTCCAGCAGTTACTGCTACAAATTCTGCACCAAATACCCCTCCACCAATTCCACCACCACCAAAATTACCGACATCAAAAATATATCCAAAATTACCGGGATCAAATGAAGCAACATCATCCTCTAATGGAACAATTCCTGCCACATCCGTATCAAGCATAAGCACATCATCAACTCAAAGTACGAATTCTGCTCTATCAACTGCAATATCTTCAACTCCAAATAATTCTACTTACATTCAACAAAATGGTATTTGTAAAACTCCACCATGGGGAGATGAATGATGATGATTATTATTATTATTATTACTTTTATTCTTTCATTGATTCCTTTTTTTATCTTACTGATTATTAAATGCCTTGTCAACAAATAAGAAGAATATCCATTTTTTTCTTGTTTTACTGTAGCATAATCACACATTTCTCGTCTGATACTTATATATATCCAAGTCCTTATATTGTTATCTGTTTTGTTTGTTTAAGAAAAAAAATCCAAAATCCATTAATACGTGTATTATTTTTGTCATTTTTTGAACAAAAAAAACCTTTTCATTTGCCTTTCTTTCTTTTTAGATTCTGTTTTTTATTTCGTAAAGGTTTTTTTCTTCCCTCCTTTTTGCCTTTGTACTTTACATATTCTCTGGAAAAAATTGTATATTGTTGGCGCTACTTGAACAAAAAATATTTATCAATGTTTTTTTTTAATAAAAAAGTTACAGTATTTGCAACAAAAAAAAATAAACACAAAGAAAAATACATGATTTAAAAAAATTGGCGCGAAAATGGAACACCAAAAAAAAGTTTGAAAGCAAAGAGTTTTTTTGATACAAAATTTTTATAACTTTTTTAAAACTTTTTGCTTTTTTTAAATTATTACTGCTTCAAAATGCTTCGTCAAAATCTTTTTAAACTTTTTCAACATTTTATTATCAAAAAACGTATTCATTCGGTAATTTTTTAACTTTTTTTTAAAAAATGTTTTTGTGGTACATACTTTGTTCATTTGTGGTAAGAAGCAAAGGGGAAACTCTTGAACACCTAATTTGGTGAATTGTTTTATAGCTGTAAGGTATTTTCACAAAATGCTTATCTTCGCTGATTTGGATGGAACAAGTGCAGCAGCACCAGACTAATTTTTTATGTTTTTGTCGCGACAAATTTGTCTTATGTTTTTAGTATTGAAAAAGAACGAACTCTGACCTTTATCTGTTTTTACAATATCACTAAAATGGAGGAAGGCAGCAAATATAAGACCTATTCGTTGCCATATATTTAGATTAAAGAAAATAGTTTTTAAATGTTTTTGTATTTGTTCAATGTCCGTTTTATTGTTGTTTGTGTTTTTAAGCGTCTGCGATTTATTTTATGCTACGATAATTCTGGCATAACATTTAATTTTAGATTCAAAAAATGCCTCCAACAATTTCACCGGAAGAAAAACAGAAAATGCCTGAAATTACAACCGAAAACCCGTTTTGTGAAGTTGAAGATGCCGTAAAACTTCTTGAACAATGTAAAGAAGAGTAAGCTTTTTAAAATAGATTTACAGTTTACCATTTTAAAGGTAAACATAAAAATTTTCAGCAAAGAATTATCAAAAAGTTTTGTATCAAAACGAAAAGATTACATTGGATGGGAAGAAACTTTTATGGGAATGGCACTTCTTGCTGCTCAACGAAGTAAAGATCCGGTGACACAAGTTGGATGTGCTATAATTAATGCTGATAATATTGTTAATTCACTTGGATATAATGGTATGCCAAGAGGATGTGATGATGATGAATTTCCTGTAAGAAATATTAATATTTATTTTTATTACAGTATAACAATATTTTTAGTGGGGTAAAAATCCTGATCGACCATTTCTCAATAAATATAGTTATGTTTGTCATGCTGAAGAAAATGCAATTCTTAACGCAAAAGATTCTTTGAAAGGAAATATTTTGTATTCAACATTATTTCCATGTAATCGATGTGCGAAAATGATTATACAAGTTTGTGCTTTATTTTTTTACTGTAGAAATGTATATATTTGTTCTAGGTTGGAATTACTGAAGTTGTTTATATGAATTACAAACCTGATAATGATGAAGTAATGGCAGCAAAATTAATGTTCTCTAAAGCGGGTATCAAAACAAGGTAAAATTTAAATTTTTTTTTGTTATCGAAATTCTACAGTATACTTTTTAGGAAATTTATCCCACAACGTAAACAAATTGTACTGAATTTTCAATAAATTTTTGATATATTTTAATCATTGTTTTCAATATTAACAAATAAAATTGCTTTTCAAGCCTAAATAACTAACAACCTTTAACAACTATACTTAAAATACAACTAAGAAAAAAGAGGAATTTTAGAGATAAACATTGATATCATCTTGAGTTCCAAAGGTAATGAAATTTGCCATTGTTTTTAACCATAGAGGACATTTTTGACCAAGTTTCTTTAAAGCTGGAACGATATGACTGGCTAAAATCATTTGTTGAGTATCAGTTGGATTAAGGAATGTAATAGCTTGTGCTTTAAAGCCCAATCTTCCAGCTCTTCCAATTCGATGAACCTAAAATAAAGTCATATTTATACAGTAATTTAATATTTAAAAATTACATAGGTATCAAAATCAATCGGGGCATCATAATTAATAATTTGAACAACATCTGGAAAATTCATACCACGAGCAGCAACATTTGAAGCACATAAAACTTGATATTTTCCATTAATAAATCCACTCCAAGCATCATTTCTTTGTGACTGACTTCGACCACTACAAAAAAACAAAAACCATATGTGGTAAATAAAATGTAATTACAAACCCATGCATACTAATACTTCGAATTCCTTTCATTGATAAATATATTGCAAGATAATCAATTGTACGACGTCCTTCACCATAGATAATTGTTTTAGGTACACGATATTGTTCAGGATGCATAAATTCTTTAATATCATACGGTAACTCTCTTTCAGGAATTTTTATAGCATTTTTCAACAATAAATCAACAACAAACTCTTTGCGATCAAATGGTTCAATCTGAAGAATTGAAAGTACAAAAGAAATATGTGTTGCAAAATAAAACTTACATTATAAAATTTTTGTCTAACTGTAGGACTAATACTTTCTGTTTGAAGTTCAACACGAATAAAATTATTTCGAAGTAATTTTGGTAAAATTCCAAGAACAGCTTCATTAAATGTGGCACTGAAAAGAGCATGAACAACATCGGGACGCTAAAAAAACAAGCAAGGATAACATTTATATACAAGTTTTTTAATCATTCAAAAATACTTACAATACGATTTTCAAGAACAAGCTTTAAATCTTGAATTAACTCATCTGTAACCAATTTATCAGCTTCATCAACAGCAAGATATCGAGCATGTTGAACTAATACCTAAAATTCATGTTTTATATACCGTCGAATAAAAACGCTTACATCTTCTTTATCAACAAGATCAACAAAGCGTCCAGTTGTAGAAATTAGAATATCACATCCTTCACGAATATGTCGAGCATTTGCTTCTCTTTGATATTCGCCATAAGCACATTTTATTTTAATACCAGTATCATTTGCAAGTCGTAAACTATCAAGACATAACTGATGTACTAAATCTCGTGTTGCACCAACTATAATTACATATGGAGCATGTGGAGGTCGAGCACACTCAAATTTTTTCGCACGAATAGATAATTCAATTAATGGAAGCATTACCGCAATTGTTTTTCCAGAACCGGTGGGAGCAGATGCAACAATATCTTGGTCTGAAAAAAAACAATAATATAACAAGATGTTAATAGATAAAGGAACCTGGACAATTTAATAAAAATGGAATAAGAAAGCATTGAATTGGAAGTGGTTGAGTAATTTTCATTTTTGATAAATTGATTAAAAGTTGTTCACTAACACCGGCTTCACGATAATTTCTAAAATAGATATATACTGTATTAATGTCATGGAAATAAACAAATTTTACCCAATCATTTCAATGGTAACTGGTTCATTTTTAGCATTGACACAATAAAGACCAACAACATCTAAAATTGATGACTTAAAAGAATCTCAAATGAAAAAAACCAAAAAAATTACCATCATACATTGCTTTTTGGAATTCTGCTCCAGGGGTTAAAGTTGAGTTTTTATAAAGTTCATCACCTTTTGGAAATGTTGGAATATAATCTTCACGAATTTTTCCCCGACGATAATCATGATGTGTTGAAAAGAATTGTAAAGCATCAACGTTTCTTGCTTCAATAATATGCCCTTCAGCAAGTTTAACACGTCCACCAATTTCTCGATCATTATTATGTTTAATAAAAGCATCACGAGCTCTTGAAGCTTTAAGATTTAATACAGGTCCTTCTGATTTGCTTCGAGATACATGTTTTCGAATTGTTGGGGCGTCTGAAGCAGCAGCAGCAGCTAGTTTTCGAATTGTTGGGGCGTCTGAAGCAGGAGCAGCTAAAATATCAAAAGAAACATTTTTCCTTTCCCTTTTTGGCTTTGAATTTGGTGGTTGTCTTTCATTTGAATAATTATTTAACATTTGAGATGCTTCAAACTGCATAATTTTTAGTTGTCTTGGAAATTCAAATGGATTCTAAAATATATATATGTATATATAGTTTTAATGTCAGTAAAAACTTTTTTTACTGGATTAAAAAACCAAATAAAATGTGTATTGAAGCTTTAACAGTTTTTTAAAATAAGAAAAAAATACATAAACAGAAGAAGTCTTTAGGGAAAAAAAAGTAAACGATGATTTTACAGTAAAAAAAATCAGTAAACAAAAAAAAGTACACACACAAAATCAAAGAGAAAAATCTCGAACTAATTTTTACGAAAACTTACAAAAACGTGAAAAAAAAACTCATTTTATTTTTAGCTGAAACTTTGATGGAAGTTTTATAAACTGAAATTATTTCAGTGAAATAATAAGTGATAAAGTGCTATTAATATCACTATCAATTTTTCAATGTTACATTTAAACTTCTTTTGTTTGATTAAATGGATCTTTAAATAAATATATGGCAATGCTTGAAGATTATATGTTTCAAACATTGTCATATTTATTGAACTTTTTTATAAAAAAGTGGTACCGCAGTTTCCCCTAAATGAAATTTTAACAACATTTGCTCGCGTTAAAATTTCTTCAATCTTCTGATTCCCTTCTGAGAATTTTTCTGTTTTCAACCTTATTAAACCTCAAATATTATTGTATCAAAATTTTTATCTTGATTTTAGAGTTAATTATTTCAACAAAGTACTGCTTGTCAGTGCTGTCGGTTAATCGAATTTTTTCGGTTTTCGGTTTCGGTTAACCGAACCGAACCGAACGTTTCTCGGTTTGTCGGTTCGGTTAACCGAACCGAACCGAGATGATCTCGGTTTTCGGTTCGCAATGCCAAAAAAAACACTTTATAAGTCAATTCTAAATCTTTCTTCTTTTTTTTCAAAAAATATAATCTTTTTCAAAAAATATAATATAATCAAAATTTTTTAATATTCTTATATTTTTACGCTCAAAAAAGATTCAATAAAAGATTTTCCTGTTCAAAAATGATGGGTTTATCAACCGAAAAAAACCGAAACCGAATGGCCTCGGTTTTTCGGTTCGGTTAACCGAACCGAACCGAGAAGAACTCGGTTGACGGTTTCGGTTAACCGAAAAACCGGACCGAACCGAACCGAAACCGAACCGAAAATCGAACCGAAAACCGAAAAACCGACAGCAGTGCTGCTTGTTGATTAAAAACATTAGAATCTATCTCTACTGATTAGATTATCATTTTTTGGCATCTCTGAAACAACAAAAAAAATTTGAATTTTTTTCCCCACAAATTCTTTAAATTACACTGTATCTGTTGGCCCAGGGCGATCCGAAGGATCGTCTGGGGCAATTTAGGTTTAATTATTACTATTGGTATTTTTTTCATAAATCTTATGTATCATAATATGATATTTCCTAAAAAGTATTATAATATAACAAAATTGAACCATCGTCGCCGCAAAATAACATTGGTGATACATTCCTCCCCTTTAATTACAGTTTAAATTTGAATTTATATTAGATAAAATGCAGATTCTTTTTTGGTTTTATTAGAACCTCCCTTTCATTTTCACTGGTTCTTAATTGAACTATTTTGTATTCGTTGAAATACCGTATACCTGAAGTTTCCAATATTATTTGTATTCAGAAAAAAAGAACATCAAAAAATGTTTTTTTCTCTTTATGATTCTGATCCAAGAAAAACTGATAAAAGTCATTTTAAAGAACAGAATTCAATTATTAAATTAAAAGTTATTTATTTTTTAAAATTAAATCCAAAAAAAAGGAAAATTAAAACTATGATTTTCATTTTTGAAAAAAATTTGTGTTTTGTTAATATTATTTCATTTCAAAAGAGTGCCTCCTTTTGTTTCATAGAGACTGACTGTTGCTGCTTTGTTCCTCTTTTTTTTTTACAATTTGAAAGCGATTGAATGAATCCTTAATCAAAAAAAGAAGAAGAAAGAATCACATTTACAAGCTCTCTCCAATGGCGTTATTTTTTTTAAAATCGCCGCTGGCAGTCCTGCCTTTCCTTTTCCCTTTCTTTTTCCTTTGAGTTTTTCACACTGTTTTTATTTTTGCTCATTTCCCAGTCGCCATCATCAGAAACAGAAAAAAGAGAGAGAGCCATTTTGTCAAAGATTCTTCTTCTTTTTTTGATTTCATTTCAAATCAAAATTATATAACGGGGCTTCAAAAAAAAAAGAAGAAGAAAAATTGCTGTGTTCCACTTTCAAGAACACCAATAAATAGTTGTTATATATTATTGAAAAATGATGATAAATTTGCATAATTTTATAATTTTGGACTCTTTTTTGTTTCGGAACCATTTTTGATCTTTTAAAAATTTATTCAATGATTTTTATTTATTTTTAGAGAAAACAAAACCTTTTTCTTTTTTTAGAGACCCCTCAAAAAAAAGGGAACGCCGCTGTTTGAATTTTCACTTTCTTCTTTTTAAACTTGAAAATATTATTTTTGTGGATACATATTTTTTTTGGGTAAATATTGTTTTTGTTGCTGGGTCAAGAGCATCAAAAAGTCTATCGCCTTCTGAAATTTTGAAATTGAAAGTGAAAGAATCACGAAGAAAATTTTATTAAAATTTCAGTTATATTTTTATTGTTTTTATATGATTGTTGAAAAAATATGTTGACTTTTAAAGATGCTTTTTTAAGAATGGTATTATTTTATTTCATTTTGTTATTATTATTACTACCGTATTCCAATGGACAAAATGTTGAAAAAACAAAATTAAAGAATGAACTGTTAGCAAATTTGAATAAATATTCGGAGCAAGGGACGGATGTTTTGGAGGCACTGGGAACTCCGCCCCAAGGCACTGATCAACCTGCACCAAAAGAACCCCTTGGAACTCCCCCAGTACCAGCCCCACCTCCATCACCTCGAAATAATAATAATATTAATAATGGATTATTGAATTTATTCCAGCCTCAAAATCCTTCATCAATTTTTGGATCATTACCAAATTTATTTAATGGTTTATTACCCTTACAATTTACAACTCCCCCACCACCGCCACCATCCCCACTTTTTCGTTCATTGGGAATTCAACCGTTACCATTTGGGGGGAATCGAAATCCACCATTTCGACAACATCCTCCTCAACTGCCTCCTCCACCTCCTCCAACAACTTTGTCACCACAATTTTTAACACTGCCAACATTGCTTCCATTTTTTGTTCAAAATGGTGTTCCACAAGATCCATCCTTTAATTCACAGGGTCCTTTAAGACCCCTTTCATCAATTGATAATGCTGCAACAGTTCGACCAAGATTTATTAATCATACAAATTTTCCACCTCCACCTCCGCCTCCACCATTGCCAACTGTAAAATCCATGTCTGAAGCAGTATCAGAAAATATTCGAGATTGGAGGGAAAGATTTCATAAAGCATTTAAAAAACTTTCTGGTCGTGGCCCATTTCCATCTTCAACATTTCCGCCCCAACAACAACAACTTCCACCATTAAAAATTCATAACCTTCCGCCATCTCCCCCATTATCCCCATCATTTTCAATGCCACTTCCCCGTCCCATCACATCACATCAAATGCAACCTGTGATTGTATTTAATGAAACAAATGTTTCGGAAAGAAATCATCGAAATAACAATGAAAATAATAATTGGATTACAGATCAAAAAGTTAAAACGTATGCTCGAGATAGCAAAGGTAGAATTGTTCGACTTTTTGGTGTTGAATCTAGCGGATATCGTTTCAATAATAGCAATACAAATGGGTAAGTAATACTTTTATTTTTGAAAAAAACGAAAACCCTGTTTTTATTTTTGAGAACGACAAAAAAGAGGGACTCAAAAATGAACGACCTCGTTAATTTTAACTTTTTATTTTTCAACCGAAAAAATTTGTAAAAAAAAACGTTTTTTGATTTATTTTTTTTTTGTGAGCTGCGAAAATTTAAAACGAGATTTTTAAATTCCGATATTTCGGGATATCTTTGATACACAAGTATGCTGTAAAATTGAATTTATTGCAAAAAGAGAAAAGCATATTTAAAAATTCTAAATTTCTGAGGTATACTGTAAAATTTAAAAATCTAAATTAGTTGCGAAAATTTAGTTTTATCCAAAAATGTTTAAAACAAAATTTTTAGATATATTCCAATCCCAGATCCACCAGCTTTATTAAGTCAAAGTGTTGATATTGGACCTGTTTATATTCCTGCTGCAAGACCATCCACATTATCTCCATATTATAATTCTTATCCCTCAACACTGCCCCCACCTCCGTTGAATTATGTTGCTCCAATGCTTCCCTCTCCCCAACCTACATCTTCAGTTTATACTGTACAAGTATTATTATTTTTATTTTAACAATATTGATTTAAAAAAAATTAATTTCATAATTTTAAGATGCCTGCTCCACCGTCGGTTTCACCACCGATATCTCAACTTGGATCATATCCCCTTTCAACATTTGGTCCACTTCCACCTCCAAGAGATGAAGCAATGACACAAGAAGTTGATGGATTTGAATATGATAATAATGAATCTGCAGCAAACAATGATGCAAGATTTTAAATTAAGTTTCTGTATAATTTAAATAATGTTATTTATATTTTAGTCACCCTGTGATGGATGTGAAAATAACAATTTTAGCCCCGGAGGCGGAGGTGATCAATGGCTTCTTGGTGATAATAGTAATGGAATTTTGGAAAATAATGAAAAATGTAATTCCCTTCGACTTCGATACATTATTCAAGAATCTATTGTAAATTCTGATGCAGAAGCAAGTAAACGAGCAATTCAATTACGGGCTGAAACAGAACTTAATTCATTCTTTAATGTTGTTTGCGGAACAGGATTCTTTTCCTATATTGCACATACAGATGAATTTTGTCAAGCATCTGCAATGGGAATAAATTGTTATGTTTTTTCACCTGTTTGTTCCGTAAGAATGCCGCCACAAATGGGATCCGGAGTTGCAAGAAAAAAAATGTTGCGAAAAATTCGAAGAAGGAAATCTTTTGTTAATAAAAATTGAAAACAAAAACATTTTTTTTGGCAATAAAAAAACAGATATATCGGTATTTATATAAAACTTTAATTGTTATTATTATTACTGTAATTTTGTTAATAAATATTTGATAATTATCACTGATAAAAAAGAGGGATTTGGGATTTGAAAAAATGCAAGAAAAAAAGTTTTAAAAAAATCAACAAAATTCATTTTTTTGGCAAACTGTGATTGACCCAAAAAAAGTTAAACAAAGATTAACATTGCAAAGGTAATGAAAAAAATAAATTAACATAATTATTAGCATAAAAACAATAACAAAATAAAACCTTTAAAAAAGTATATAAAGAAATGAACGACAAGAAAAAAGTCATCAGTCTTTGGACTCATCTTTTTCTTCTTCTCTCTCTTCAACTCTTCTCTCTAAATCATGGCTTCAGTTCCTCCTGGTGATATCAATACCCAACCTGGTACCAAGATTGTCTTCAATGCTCCTTATGATGATAAGCATACTTATCATATCAAAGTAAGTCTTTATCTTATCAATGGTTATTAATAAATATTTCATCATTTTATAGATTATCAATGCTGGTGGTCGTCGTATCGGATGGGCAATCAAAACCACCAACATGAAACGTCTTGGTGTTGATCCAGCTTGTGGTGTTCTTGATCCTAAAGAAGCTGTTCTCATGGCTGTCTCATGTGATTCTTTCCAATTTGGTCAAGAAGATACCAACAATGATCGTATTACCATTGAATGGACCAATACTCCTGATGGCGCTGCAAAACAATTCCGTCGTGAATGGTTCCAAGGTGATGGTATGGTTCGTCGTAAGAATCTCCCAATTGAATATAATCCTTAAGTTTGTCTTATTTGTATTGTGTGAATATGTAATAATAAATATTTAAAATTTAACTTGTGTTTATGTTTGACTTTTGGGGATTGATTTATATGGGATATTTATTTTGGCTGTGATTCGGGACATTTGAAATCTTCTTTTTGTCTTAAATGATTTAATTAATATCTCTGGGGGTGATTGACTGGAATGCTTTGTGATTGCCCGAACGACTTGTTAAACGTCAAGTTGAGTGATTTGTTCTTTTGGAAATGCCAGGGAAGGAAAAGAAAAGAGAAAGGAAAACGGAATGAACGGAGATGGTCAGTCAAAAAAAATGCGGGGCGTGAATCATAATTTTTTTCCGTTCGGCCACTTTTTTTTTCTTTGGCCTTTTGTTTTCCAAAAAAAATTTGAACATCGCATTTTTTTACAGTTTTTTCTTCCGCGATTGCGGCAGAAATATCGAGGGACCATTTATTAGTCGGTTCTTTTTTTGCCCGCCATGTTTTTTTCTTGTACGATGAATAAATATATATTCATTTAAAGCACACGAAAGAATGAGGAGTGAAGGGAGAGATACAATTGATTGGTTGTTGAACACATTCCTTTCCCCCCTTTTTTTCCTTCTTCTGTTTTCCCAAAATAGTTGTAACAATATTATTAGCTTCTTATTATTCTGTGTGTTTTTTCCCCCGATGCCTTCCTTTTTATTAGGCTTTAAACGTGTGGTGATAAAAAAAAGAAAGAAGTTTTTAATGATCAGAGTTTCATTTTATGGTTGTGTTTTAATTTAAAAAACACGATATTTATATTTGTTTGCCAATTTTTTGTGTTCTATTTTTAGAGAAAAAAGAGATAGATATGAGTGCCATTTTTTTTCGAAGTAATTTTAACAGATTTTTTGTCTTGTTTATATTTAGCTACAGTAACCCCCAAAATTTTGGAGATAACCGAAAAATATTACCTCTTTTGTAGCATTTTCAAAGGATTGTTTAATTTTTTAAATGTTTATATAACTTTTTGAAAAACTGAATTTTAAAAAAAAATCATTTTTAAGCTTTTAAATTTTTGTTGCCACCTTTTTTTTTGTCATTCAATCCCTTTCTTTTTTTTAACTCTTAAATTTTTTTAAAACTTTTTTTTACAAACAAAAACGCTTCATCATTTAACACCCCAGAATGTTTTAATTTATTTTAAATGCAAAATATAAATTAAAACATGATTATTTTGCATTTTAATTGTTGTTTGCCCTTTTCTTCTTTTTTTGCTTGCCATTTTTTTTATTATCAGTGACCTCGTCGATGTCAATGTCGGCGGCAAGAGCAGCTTTTTTTATATTTAACCTAAAATGGTCAAACAAACCCCCCCCCCCCCCCCCCCTTCCAACCCTCTCCCTCCAACATCTTTCGATTTGATTCAAACAAATAAAAAGTGATTAAAACCATCATCAATATATGTGTCTAAATAACATTGAATGTACATGCATACCTACATTATTTTCTTGCTTGCTTTTTTTTTATCAAAGATAAATCGTTTTTTACTCTCCTCACCATAAAAAATATAAAAAAATATGTATAAATTTTTTTTTATATTTGCGCTTTCCCGGGCTTTTTACACTTCACCTTTTTTTTTATTTGTCTGTTTTTTTTCTGCAACTCTTTTTTTCCTCCTTCATTTTTTTCGATGCTTGAACAACACAAAAAAAAAGTGTCAGCGATATACATATATTTTTTGAGTCAATTTTTTTAGCAAGTTGTTGTAATTTGAGCAGCTTAGGCGATTTTTTTTATTAAAAAAAAGCAAAATAAAGTATGTGTTTTTTGCCATCGTAAAAAAATGACGGAAAAATTTCATTTTTGTTTTTTTTTGATTTTTAAAGTGTGATTATTACTATTTTTGAGAGTGAGGGGGTTCTTTTTTTCAGGATCATATCTTTGAATGAGGAGGATATCAATTATTTTATGGCTCATTGGAAGCCTTGGAGCTATAACTTTGATTAATGCAGAATTATTTCCATATGGTCGAAATGCAGGTGATCAGGTATGTCACATATGTAACATTTCAATAATTTAAGGGATCGGGGTTTAAAAAAATAAACACCTAAAAAGTAAGGATGGACGAGGGCCTAGGGCTTTTGAAAAGCCCGGGTCGGGCCGGGCCTGGAAATTGAGGATCGGGGCCGGGGCCGGGCCTTTTCAATTTTTTGAAAAAAAATTTAAAAATTCCACAGGGGGGACCAAGACAAAATTTTCAAAAATTTTTAAAATCAGGGCCCGGGCCGGGCCAGGGCTTTTTTTTTAGTTGTAAAAGCCAGGGCCGGGCCGGGCTTTTCAAAATTTTGAGGGGCCTGAAAATTTGGGCCCTCGTCCATCCTTACTAAAAAGTATTGTTTGCCCTCTTTTTTGTTTATTTTTCGAAAAAAAGTGCAAACAAAATTTGCAACTTTTTTTTATCAAATCAAAATTGAATCCCGCAACGATTATTTTTGCTTCTCTCCAAAATCAAAATATACTTTTTTTAGGAAATTCCATTCTCCTCTTCTTCAAGTGCCACAACTTTAACAGTTCCAGTTCCATTTTATGAAGAACCTCAATCTGAATTATACATTTCTCCAAAGGGTGCTATTTCATTTGGTAAACCTCTTGGGGATACTGTAGAAGATTTGGAAGGCAAACATCATAAAGCTGTTGCGGTATTGTATGCAGGAGCTGTCAATGGGCTTGTCTATTATCGTACAGAGCCCCATGATTCTGAACTTTCTTCACGTCTGGCTTCAATCGTTCAACGAACATACAGTGATGCAACAGATTTTAAGCCAAAGGTTGTAATTATTGTTACATGGGATCGCATAATCACTTCTGATCCCACCGCAGGAGAAAATCAATTTCAACTTGCTATTTTAAGTGATGCAAGAAAATCATATGCTTTGCTGAAATTTGGAAAAATTGAATGGGTTAAAACCAGTGATGGCATTTATGCCCAAAGTGGATTCTATTTTAGTGATGGAAGATCCCAAAAGAATGTCAATGCTGGAAAAGAACAATTTAAAGATTTAACAACCATGACAAATATGAATGAAGATGGATCATTTCTATTTCGGATATCTGGAAGTCATCCAGTTGATCCTCGAGAGGGTGGACCAAATGATGATTATGATTATGCAAAAAATGAAGAAGAATATGATGCCGATGTTAATGCCGATGAAGATGATGTTCCAGGAGTATGCCCTCCAGATCCATATAAAGATAAATGTCCTAAAGAGTGTCAAGTAATTAATGATGATCGAGGTTGCTCTCTTTGTGTGTGTGCATCAAATCCGAAAACCAATGATATTGGGGATGAAGAAGTTGGAGATGTTGTTGAACTGCCACAAAATGAACCAATTGATGAAGGTTTTGCTGGGGATAATCAACAGCAACGACCATATGAACCCCTTCCCGCTGAACAACATCAACCTCAACATCCTGTTGCCGCAGGGGAATATCAGCAAGGCAATGCCATTCCAGAATATCATCCACAACAACAACCACAAGAATATCATCCCCAAGCACCTCGAGATGATCAACAATATTCAAATCCACAACTTGCTCCCGCTGAACTACAACCCCAGCCACCTTTAAAGGATGGCACATGTGCCGATGTACAAGCCCATCCAGTTCCATCTTGTCATCGATTTGCATCTTGTCAAGATTATTCTGGTGGTTTCTGTTGTCAATGCTCCGGAGATTATATTGGAAATGGAATTGATTGTGTTAAATATAATGAATCTCAAAGAATTAATGGCTTCTTTGAAGGTGCCATCAATGGAAAAGCAATTCCCAAAACTGAATTGTATACGTTTGCCCAACCCAAAGATGGCCAACAACATACTGCATTGGCAAAAGTGCCATCCCATCTTGGCACAAGCCTTCTTCTTTTGGATCCAATTGGAAATGTTATGGGATGGTTATTTGCTCGTCGAGATTTTGATAATGCCTATAATGGCTTTGAACTAACTGGTGGCATTTTTAATCGAACTGTTAACATTCATTTGGGTGATCGATATGCCATTCTTATCAAACAAGAATTTAGCGGCCGTAAAAGTCAAGAATATTTAAATGTTAATGTTTTTGTTTCTGGCACTCTTCCAGAGTTGGCTCCAGGTTCTGAAGTTACCTATGATAATTTTGTTGATACATATAAACGTGAACGGCCTGGATTTTTGAGATCCTATACTGAACGAGAAGCAACAATTCGTGAAAATGGAGAAGATCGAAAAATTCGAATGACCGTTGATCAACAAATTCATTATATTGAATGTAAAAATTCTGAATTTGATAAATCTGATTCCGTAAAAATTCGAGTTTCAAGGATTAATGCCCAATTTTCTACGGATGGAAATGTTGTTCGATTTGCGGCACAAAATTCTGCCGTTGATCCAAGTTTGTTTTTACTTCTTTAAATTTATCTAACAAAAAGTACCGTAACCAAAAATAAAAAAATTCTAAAAAATTTGTTCCAGACTTTTAAAATAAAAAATATACTGTTCCAAATTTTTAAGATTTAAAAAAATTATACCTTTGTTTTCTCAAACATTTTTTTACCCAAAATATAAAAAATTTCGATTCTAGACATATAGAAACAAAAATTTTACCAACTTTTAGTCGTTAAATTCAAAAAATAGAAACATTTGTTTATAAGAAATGCAAGTTTTTAGATGATGATCGAACTCATTCAAATCCAGTTGCCGCAGGAGTTGCAATTGCAAGCGGTGGAAATATAATTGAAAGTGGGCCATGTGCAATTGGCAGTCATCTTTGTACACTTCCAAATATGATTTGTCAACCCCAGGGACAAAGTTATACATGTCTTTGTCAGCAAGGTTATCAACCACAAGCAGATCCAAATGTTCCAATTAAATTTCATTGTGTTCAAAGTTCACAACCTTATGAACCCCAGCCTCAACAACGTGTCGATGAAGAAGAAGTTGAACAACAACCAATTGGTCCTGGATATTGTACTTCACATTCTGAATGCCATCAATGGGGTGAATGCGTTTTTAATGAACATCGACAAGGAAAATGTAAATGCCGAGGATGGTATGTTGGAGATGGGGTAACAAGTTGTGGGCCACCGGAAGAGCCCCAAGCTGCACCACCACAACATCCTCAACAACAACATCCTCAACAACCTCAACAACCCCAACAACCACCAACATATGAACATTCTCCCTCTCAAACGGTTGGAGCTGTTTGTCGAAGCCATGAAGAATGTTCCCAACTTGGACAATGTGTTTTTAATAATGCCCTTGGATATTATAAATGTGAATGCCGACCCCCATATAAAGGTGATGGAGTTCAATGTGCTGCAGAAGTTCAAGGTTCGTCGTTTTTATGACTTTTTAAAAATCTTTTCAAAAATCACAAAACTTTTTAATCTTTTAAAAAATAAGGCACAAATATATATTTAAAAAAGTGGGAGTAGGGTTCTTTTTAAAATGAATTTAGTTCGACCTGTTCTTATTTTGGATTCAGAATCCAATCCAAATCAAGTCAAAGATGGATGTGATAAAATTGATTTTTGTGATAGCAATGCTGAATGCATCTATGACTTTCCAAATTATATTTGTCAATGTTTACCTGGATTTAATGGTGATGGAAAAAAGTGCGAAAAAATTACTCTTGAAACTTTATTTAAACAAATGCAGGGTTTGTTTGAAGCAATGTTGAAAAGTCTTGAGTGGAATGCATGCTCTTTATTTTTGTTTTCCTGCTAAGACCTAACTATTAACAAACTAATATTTTTTTGGGGTGCACAATTAATAAATTATTTTATCAACAAATTACTGTAGTTTAATTTTTTTCAGCTGAATCATGTGAAATTCGACTTAGCTGTGATGTAAATGCTCGATGTTCCTATGATTTAACTCGAGGGGATAGTGTTTGTCAATGCATAGATGGCTTTGAAGGAAATGGAATTTATTGTACTTCTCAAACCCCCCAACAACAACAACAACAACAACAACAACAACAACCACAAAATCCAATTGTTCGTCCAGCTGGTGATGATATTTCTGGGAAAAAGGAATGCCGAGATCAAACTGAATGCCATGCCAATGCACATTGTGTTTTATTAGAACCTTCAAATCGATATTTTTGTGAATGTCTTCCAGGATATCGGGGTGATGGAATAAATCAATGTCAAAGCAATGAACAATGTGATCCATCAATTCAAAATCCATGCCCAACAAATTCTGAATGTGTTTATGGAATTTCTGAGCAATCATATGTTTGTAAATGTATTCAAGGATATACAGGTGATGGGCAAAGATGTGAGCTATATGTTCCACCCCTTCAACAACAACTTCCTCCACAACAATATCCTCCCCCACAATATCCTCCCCCTCCACAACAGCCACCACCACAACAGCCACGAACATGTGATCAAGATTCAACACTTTGTCATGAAAATGCTGTTTGTGAATTTAATATTCGAAATAGTCGATATGAATGTAAATGTAAGCCTGGAGCAATTGGAAATGGATATTCATCTTGTATTATTCAAAGTGGATGCTATGAAAATCGGTCACTTTGTGATGCCAATGCTCAATGCGTTCCAGGTGGAGATGGCATTTATGTATGTAATTGTAATTATGGCTTTCATGGAAATGGACAACTTTGTCATCGTATGTTTCTCTTTCCCATAACGAAAAGTTTTGTAATAAAAATAATATATTTTTTTAGCTGATTCCGATCAAAGATCTGATACCCTTTTAATCGGGCGCGGAATGTCAATCATTCAAAAGAGTACTGTGCCGGAATTAACGGGCCGTCAACTTGTTGTTGTTCCACATCAAGTTGTTGTTGATATTGATTATGATTGTACTTCAGGAAGAATTTATTGGAGTGATATTTCAAGTATGATCTTATAATTAAGCAAAAAAGATTTTTTGTAAATTTCAACATTTAGATCATGTTATCCGTTCATCAACTGTCAATGGCACAGATTTAAATGCCCATTTTGCATCTGAATTAAAATCTCCTGAAGGCATTGCAATAGATTGGTCATCTCGAAATCTCTATTATGTTGATAGTTTAAAAGATGAAATTGGGGTTGTATCTTTAGATGGAAAATATCAAAGAGCTTTAATCAAAGAAGGTTTATCAAATCCTCGAGCACTTGAAATTGATCCAATTGGTCGAAAGTTGTATTATTCTGATTGGGATCGAAAAAATCCAAGAATTGGTCGAATTGATTTAGATGGAAAAAATAATGAAATTTTTGTTCACACTGATATCCATCTTCCAAATGGACTTGCAATTGTACAATCAACAAAAGAGCTTTGCTGGGTGGATGCAGGATCACAGAAGCTTTCTTGCATTGGATTAAATGGACAAAATCGTCGAGTTGTCTATTTTCCATTAGAATATCCCTTTGGATTAGCTGTCAGAAATGATGAAAGATTTTATTGGACAGATTGGGTTCGTTTTTTTCGACAATAATCACAATGATGCAATATTTTTTTAAATTGAATTAATTTTTTTAGAAAGATCATCACATTCATACTGTTTCCATTACCGGACAAGGATATATCAGTTTTGCGCCAAGTGTTGGAGGTGGTGGAAAAGTTTATGGAATTGTTAGTATTCCATCAAAATGTCAAGGAAGTATGTTGTTCATTTTTTATCATCATTTTTTTGATGACAGTAATGAACCCTTTTTTTTATAGCTCCATCTCCATGTGCTGTTAACAATGGTGGATGTGAACATTTATGTCTTCCTGGTAGACAAGATACTGTATCATGTGTATGTCCGGATAATGTTTCAGGTCTTGAAGGCTGCTCTTAAAACCCTATTATTTTTATTTGATCATCATCATCATCTCTTTCTTTTTATACCATTTTTGTTTTCTTGCCTCTTTTTTTCTTTCTTACTATTTTTTGTATGCCATATTCTTTGTTATTTTAAAATAAGATATAAAAGATTCATAATTTTATTTTTTTAAATAAAAATACAGTAAAAATTCTTTTTAAGAAAACATTTTTCAAAAAACTTTATTCAACCTTTCTTTCATATTTAAAATTTGACGATTTTTAAAAATTTTAAAAGTTCTGAAATAAAAAAAAGAAATAATATGGTTCTAGAATCAAACAAACGAAATATTTTCACAATTAAAAGAAACAGTTTATCCTGCCTATAATAATTTTAGATAGGCACCGTCAACAACGTTTTTTCACAAAAAAGGAACCTTCCCAAGAGACTGGAAAAAATAAATAAAAAGAAAAACGTCGACAAACAGGCGATGTCTTTAGCTCAGTGGTATCGCTGCTATCTTCATGATGCAAAGATAAAACAACACTCAAAAATTCTTATAATCAAAATTCACATTTATTACCAGATAATTTATGTCGGTATTGCCTTTTAAATGTACTTTAAAAAAATACGAAACAACAGTGGAATATTCTAAACGGTGGATGGACCAGTGAAGTTCTACAAAATTACTCCCATTTGATTCGTCTCGCTGAATAGATTATATTAAATGTGAAAATTATTGTTCAAAGGGATTCAGAAGCCTCAGAAAAGAAAAAATAAAAAAATTTTTATTTTAAATTCTGAATCTTTTCTTAGAATCCTTTTATAAACTGTATTTTATCCGAAAAATATTAAAAAATTGATATATTTCAATATTGATAAATTTTGATTATTTTGAAAATTGATCAAAAATGGGTAATTTTCAAGATTCTAAAAAATAGAATTTGACCCCCCCCCCCCTTAATTTTCCAATACTTCATTTAAGTGTCTTTATACGTTTTATTCATAAACAATGTGTGTTTGTTTGAATTTACCATGAAAAAACCATTTTATTGATGTCGACCATATTGGATGGAATTTGATATTCAAGTTGATCCCAAATGGCCAAATTTAATATCTGGTGACTAAAACTTCCCCAAAAACTTCCAAAAACATTATATTTGATAAATAAAAACACCGGACCACTTTTCATAACATATTCCCGAAGTTATGAATTTTTAATGATGTTTGACATGTTGTGGTAGTAATTTTCCACCCATATAAAAATTTTTCCTGTCCACCTGCTTTTTCAATGTCATTATATTTTTAGATGCCCCATGAGGTGAGGCATATGAAACAATGTGTAAACCCTTTAGTTTCGGCGTATCACGGATTCTGTATCCGGATTACTGTAATTTTAGGCCATTTCTGACATTCAACAATATTTAAAAAATCAAAAACAAAGTCAAATATGAAAGTTTCTATGTTTTTCTGACTCATCACACTCAGGGCTATCGAATAATACCACTTTTGGAATTTTTTGAAAACACGGCTTCAGAATCCGGATTCTGGACCTAATATACTGTAACTCAGAATCCGCTTCATAAACATCCAATGTTATGATTTTTTCGTGTTCCTCGACCCAGAAAACCCCCAGAAAACATTTTCAGCCAAATCTGAGACTAAAAATGTTTTTGTATCAAAAAATGCGAAAAAATCTCTAATGTTACAAAAAACGTTCTTTAACAACTGTAAATCTTACATTTAATGTAATTTTCTCATTGAGACGAATCAAATGTGAGTAATTTTGTAGAATTCGAAGAACAGTTTTTCACGGATTCTGAATCCGATAAATTCAGAATCCGCTTTTAACTTTTCCCTGCATTCATGAAATGCATTCACGTTTTAACAATCAGGTAAATCAGACAGTTGGCCAAAAAGTCCAAAAAATTGATCCGCGTATAAGAGCATGCATGCATAATAAATAAAACAATGATGGTTAAAATTAGCATAAATGAGTCAAATGCATCGTTAAATGTTTGCAAATATAAAAGAAGTGAAAAATAAAAATAAATTGCTTTCATTTCTCATTGTTGCTGAATTGCTGCTGTAACAATGTTTTGTCGTGGTTTGCTTCTTTCAACTTTGCTTTTGGCTGTTATTTTTGTTTCAACTTTGGATGCAAAAAAATGCAACAATTTTCAACTTGGAAAAAGTGCTAAAAGTAAGTATATTTTATTATTTGTATTAAAAATATGTTTTTTTATATTCAATTTTTAGAAGGACAAGTAAAATCTGAAGGTGGTGAATGTTCTGCTTGTACCGGATATATTTGCAAAATTGGCGGAAAGAATATTCTTGGCACTGCATGTACTGAAGATGTAAAAGAAATTTGTCAACAAAATTGGGATGATTCAAAGCTTGAATCAATTGCAAAAGAAAAAAAGTATCAAAGTGAAAAAGGAAAATATTTTGTTTTTTCATGTCAAGAAGATGAATGTAATACTGTTCAATGGGTTACCGATTCTGTAAGTTTTCTTTTTTTTGTACCGGACTTTGGGGAGTTGTTTCATCTGAACGGCTGTGGTGTCTCCTAATTTCCGCTTTTTTATCTTTTTTTCATCAATCCGTTCCCGTACGTTCCATTCCAAAATCCCTAGGAACTTGTTCCATTTCAGTTCTTACGAATTTTTTAATAAAATGCATTTTTTTCACACAGAATTGTATCTCTACTAAATTATAAAAAGCAAAAGATATTTTATAGTAGTAACGGACGTTCCTAAACGGGACGCTGGAGACATTGGACGGATGCAATTTCACGTAATTCATAATTTTAAAATATGTTTAAGAAAATCAGAAACACTGACGTCCATTCTTTGGCAGTTCTCCGATAATTCCCATAAAACATTTACATTTAAATTGAGATATTTTTTAGTCATCTATTCAATATGCCAAAGAAATTGCAGCTTCTGATCTTTCTTTTGATTCAACTCATGGGGTATGTTAATGTTTGTTAAGCTTTTTAAATTATTTTATTTCTTTTTATAGCAACGATTTAAACGGCGGTCAAACGTAAAATTTACTTCAGGTGAAGAAATAATTTATGATTCAGACAAATGCCCAACAATGACAGTAGAAGTAAATTTTTGATGCTCTTCTGTTTTATGTTTTATGATATTGTATTTTAGGAACGTAAAAAAGTTCGAAAAGTTCTGAATGCAAAGGGTAGAGCTGATATTCTAGTATGTCCTGATGATCTTATTAAAGGTGCTGATGGAGCTGTAACTCCAGACCAATGCGAAATAATGACAGAAGAAGTAAATTTTTGATATTTTTATGATTTCGATTAAATACTGTATTTTAGGAACGTAAAGAAGCGCAAAAAGCCGCTGACAAATCAGGTTTGGGAATAACAGTATGTCCCGATAATGGAGTTGAAAAAATTGGATATGGAATTGGTCTTATCGTAGTTACTCTCGGATATTTCTTTTTTATTAATCTTTGATGCTTTTTTTGTATTTATGCCAATAAAATAATATGAAAAAAATTTTAAGAATCGCGCCGCTGGCGGTGGCGGTTCTTAAAAAATAAAACGTGTTTATATACTGTTTTATTGTTCAAGATCTTATGGATAACTTGCTATTCTAAAGATGGAAAATTTGGATATGGAATCGGTCTTATTGTAGCTACTCTCGGATATTTCTTTTTTATTAATCTTTGATGCTCATTCTTTTGTATGCCTAATTTTTTCGATTTAGTTTTTTATAAAATAAATTAATCATTCTGAAAAACGCTAATCTTTTCACTCACTTTATTTTATTTTGTTTTCAATTGATTTCTATAATAAATAAATAATATTGAATTGGTCATTTTGTAAAAGAAAGGAAAAACGGGAACATAATATGATTATTTCGAAAATTTCAGGCAATATTGCGAGCTGAAAAACTTTAGGAGCTCACAAATAAGGCTGGACAAAGTGGCTTTAAAAAATTCTTCAAAATAAAATTTCTATTTCTTTTATTTTTTTAAAATTTTTTTTATCGTTTCGGCATTTTTCATTCTTTCTTTCTTAATCTTATCGCCTTGTACAGATTAAAATTTGTTTAAAAAAAGAGTTTTTAATTATCTTTTGTTTGATCAAATATTACAGTAGCTTTGAAAAAAATTATTATTATTACGTGGTTCCAAAAGTTCTTTCCTTTTTTTCAGTTAACAAAATTTTCTTGCACGGGAAATAACGGCAAGAACTTTTGGAACGATCTGATCTTTGCATTTAAACATTTGCAATTTACACATGCTTTTGTAGCTCCGACACACGCCTCCCCCTTTAAAATGACAAATTTGGTAATAATTTAATGTATTACAGTATCCCAACTTATCATTGTACTATACTTTATGATAGAAATAATAAATTTACGACACTTTTAGGTGATTTTACGTGCTAAGAGACGTTTCTTTTATTATGAAAACTAATTTTTATTTTATTTTCAAAAATTTCTTAGGCTTAGGTTTACCGTATTTTCAGATCCCTTTTCTCAACTTAGTCAACCAAAAGTTTTTTTGATAAACAAAACACTTACATTTTTGAAACAATTTTTAAAAATTATTTTTTTAAAAAGTATATATAATGCATTCTGAAAAAAAAGTAACTTTCCACATATTTATAGTGTTACATGATGTTTATTACAGTGTCTAAACATTTGTGCAAAACTTTTATTTCCGAAATTTATTTTAAACATTTTATCGAAAATTTCGACATTATCAATATTGCACATTACTAACAAAAAAAAGCATCAGTGGTGTTAGTACAACTTGTGTGTCAGCAGTGAACATTAGACCGCCCTAGGTAACATCATTTGCTTATATAAAAAGTCAACTTTCTTCTCTCTTTGTCTGCAACGCGAACGCGTTTAACCACTATACCAGCGGTCCAATGTCCAATGCTCTGAAAAACACACACACAAGAATAAAGTGAGAAAAATTTTTTTTTCAAACAGTTGCATTTTTTTTAAATTTGATGTCTGCAAACAAAAAAATTGAATTGAAAACGTTCTAATTTTATACATTTTTAGAAATGTTTATTTTTGCAATGGAGTTTAATTTAAACCGTTTAAGAAAATAACAAAAAATGTTTTTAATCAAAAATACAATCTGCAACAACTGGATTTGTAGAAATTAACTATATTTTACTTTATTTAAATTAAAGAACTACAATAAGACAATATCAGTAACATTATTCATGACAGTGTAAAATCAATTAACTCCTTCTAATCCAATTGCAATAATCATTGAAAAAATTGCCAAATCATAAAGAAGCCAATCAGCCGTTGAAAAACCACAATCAATGCATCGATCTCGACAAATATGTAATTCTTGAACTTCTGCAGCATCTATAAGAGCAATCTCCGAACATCCAGCAGCTTTTCGAACATTCTAAAAACAATGCTTTTTTTATTAAAATTGAAAGAAAAAAGAAACTTACAGCAAGCAAAATTGCCCATTCATCACGTGGAATATAATCATATGGATCTGAATTATTTGGAGCAGGAAAACATCCACCTTTAATTCCTTTTGTCCAAATACAAGCAATTGACCAATTTAATGATTCATTGAAAAGTAAATATCCTAGTCGATCATCGGTACAAAATTTATGCTTTTGACGAAGTTCTTCAGCTGTTGAAGTATTTCTAAAAAAACATATCAGAAAATACAGTAATCAAATATTTAAAAAAAAACTTACAAATTTGGCATCGTTTTTAAAGTATCAAAATCTTTTTTTAAATATGCCCAATGAAAAGTATCATTGTCAGAGCAATCAACTTTAATATCACAATCAAATTTATTTCCTTTAATTCCAACAACAACACAAAAAAGTAATACAAAAAATAAAAAGATTTTCATTACAAAGATCTCAAAACAATACCAGTAATGTACGGTAGAAACAAAATAAATAATAAAAACAGAATAATGCAAATTTTTATAAATTAACATATTCTCATATCTTCATCCTTCCATTGCAGTATCTTGATCATCATTTGAAGACTGAATAAATTCTGCTTTGATAAGTTCTTCCCTAAAAAATGGGAAATCAAATTTTTGTTGATCGACGATTTCATATTTAAAAACTTACTTTAAAGCTTTTGTAAATTCTTTCCCAGATTCAGTTTCAACGCCACCTTGAAGCCATAAATTTCTTTTTGGAGCTAAGGTTGCTGGTTCAACAGGAATTTTCGGAAATTCTTCATTATGACCCAAAAGTTTTTGCTGTTTTTGTTGTTCAGTAAGTGTAGGAAACTCTGTTTGAAGAGGTTTAAATCCTTCTGGTGGATAAACAGGTGCTGCAAAATTAATTGGTCCTGTTTCGTGTGACATCTATAAAGCTGTTTTAAACCAGTTTTTTAACAATTATTACAAAAAAGTATATACGGTAGAGTAACCGCTTCAATGAAAAGATGATAGCAAAATCAAGTATGAGATTTTATATTTTCAACAAACAAACAATTTTAACATATAATAAAACTAAGTTCCTACAAAAAAAAGTTATCCTAAATTTATTTTTCGATTTTTTCTTTTTCCTGTTCTTCCTTTATTTCTTCGTTGATACGTTCAGTGATTCGTACTTTTAATGGCACACTTGCAGTTGGTCGAAGCTCCTCATCTTCAGGCAAATTTTCAATGATTTTTTTATCCAATGGACCTTCTTTTGGTGCAATTCCAGATGGATAAACTTTATCATGAAGTCGCCATTCTCCATCCAGTGATGCAACATGACATTCAAATACAACAAATTCAAGCGTATCTTTTTCATCTGTTTCTGAACCTAATACAAGTTTTCCAAATCGGTCATAAACTGCCAACTTCTAAAAAATATAAAATTTTGTACGCTTAAAAATATAATAAAATCAAACTTGAGTTGAATGAAATCGAGCAATAACTTGTGCAATATCATTACCAGATCGACCTGGATTATCCTCACAACGAACACTAACAATTTTTGTTGGTTCATTAAATCGAATTAACTCCCATCTGACTGAACCATTTTCAACATCAGGCCACATTTTCTGTAAAATACAAATATTTAACACAAACCACTAAAAATCCGTATCTAAAATATACCGCAAATGCATGTTCAGTAATAAGATTATGAAGTTCATTTTTGTTTCGATTTACTAAAGCTTGATGAGCATCAATATAAATTTTTTCAAGAACAGGAGGCATAGATTTTTTGCTAAAACTTTGTAATCCTTCTTTCTTTCGAATTCTTCGAACACTTTTTTGATCATGATAAATATGAGAAACTTGTTCCTTAACTTTAGTTGTAAATTTTTTATTGGTTGCAGGAGGATTTGGATCATTATTAATAACATAGCTTGGTTTAATAAATGAATCAATAACACCATCTAAAAAAGTTATTTAATACTTAAACTCCCCTAAAAAATGAACATACAGAATGATTGATAAGTTGCTTGATGTTCAGTCCATGTCCTTGGAGTAACATCTTTGTATGGATTAATTCCTTTTTCCAAAAATTTATATCTTAATTCATTTGGTCCCAACTTTTCACGTTCACGAATTTGAGAATCTTCTGGTAAATCAATAATCAAAGTTTTTTTTGCACGAGCCTATAAGATATTTGAGAATATATTTTATACGGTACAATAACGATCTACCTTTCTAAACAAATATTCATTTGTATTTGTGTTTCGATTTGCTTTTGCCGGATTTGAACGCTTCATACCAATAAATCTTTCAAGATCATGACGTTCTTTATGATGATGAACCGAGCATATTTGTGTTGTTACACAACCTGTTGAAGCTAATAGACGTAACTGTGGAAGTTGACGTGATAGCATACTTTTAATAATATTTATATAAAAAAATAAAGGTATCGAAAATCTGTCACAATTTTGTCTTCAAGGATCGGAAGAAAAAAAGTTAGAGTAATTTACTTTTTTTTTGGCATTCTGTCACTGAATGAAAATGGAAAAAGATTTTTCAGAAAAAATTTGAAATTTTTAAAAATTTTGTAACAATTTTAAATTTAAAGATTTTTTTGTTTTTAATTCAACAATGCCACCAAAAAGATCTTTACGAAATTCAAAGAAAGCAGCCCCAACTGCAGGTGTACCTGAACCAGATGAAGACGTTGAAATGGAAGAAACAGCGACAACAAATCCAGCATCTTCCTCATCCACGGCTGCCCCTCCTTCCTCTTCGTCAGCAGCAAAAACTCAATCAAAATTTGCTGCATTAGCACAAGAAACTGTTAAAAATTTATTAGCCGGTCCACCAAAGCCATCTGGGCAAGCTTCTTCAAAGGATACTGTAATTAATCGTAATCTTTTACAACTTTTTACACAATAAATTAATATACATGTATTACATGGTTGTTTAGATGAAGTTCTTATACAAAGTAATGAAGCTGAAGTTGAAGAAGCTACGGATGCTGCTGCAGAAATAGAAGAAAATGAGGATGATGATTGGCTATCAAGTGATGAAGTTGAAGATACATATGTTGTCGTGTAAAAATCGATATAAATATCGATGTTGCATATTTAATTCTATTTATTTTAGTGATTTACATGGTTTTATTGATCAAAAAATCATTCATGAACGTGTAACAGAAAATTTATGCAAAGTTCGAAATCCAGAAACTCCAAATCCTGTTATACAAATTGGTGGACAACTTTTTTCTGGAAAATACAAAGAATCTGATGGATCTATTATTATTATTGAACAGCACAATGAAATTGGGAATAAAACTTTTACTTTGACTGGCGTCACCGATACAATCATGGAAGCTCGAAAAACTTATTTATATGCAAAAGGTGAAGAACATGAAAGTGTACCAGGTGAAACATTAAGAAAACCAATTACTATGAAACTTGAACAATTGAGTAATAAAGCTTTACCAACGTATTTCAAAAAGAAAGTATAAATGTTAGTTATTTATATTTTTAATACTATTTATTCTTTATAAAAAATGTGGTTTTTATTACAGTAATTTCATTTTAAATGACAAAAACCAGTTCTGTTCAACATGTTTTACTTTTTTTTGAAAGTTGTTTTTTGTTATAAACCGATTTTTAATCAAAAAATTTTTTACTTTTTCTTTGGGAAATATAAAATTAGTATTTTATATTTCCCAAAAATAAATATTACGGCGACCCGGCCCGATTTACGAAGAAGAAAGAAAGAAAATTTTTCTACCCCGTGACCACAAAACAATGCTCAAAAAATCCATTGTTGTTCTACAGTAACCCTTCCCAATTTTGTCCCCATTTAAACACAATTTAAATTTAAGCAATAAAAAATTTATTTAAACTTTAAAAATTCATACAAGAAAAGAAACCCGAAAATAAAATAATTTTTAAAAAAATAGAGAGAAATATTACTTGGCTTCAGAAGGAGCAGGATTCTTTTTGAATTCAATTGGAATTGAACGCTTTTCGGAGTCAGCAAGAGCAGGCTTTGGAGCAAAGATGACAAGGCGACCATTTTCATCGAGATCACATTTGAGTGATTCTTTTTGAACATCTTTTGGAATGGTTACCCGACGAAGGAATGAACGTTGAACGGATTCATTTTCATGTTCTTCTTTGTGTTCAGCTTGAATAACAACATCTTCACCTTCTAAATCAACTTTAATTTCATCATTCTTGAATCCACGAACATCAATACGATATTTGAATCCATCTTTATCATTGATAACTTGACCAGCATGATCACGAAGTTGAAGTTGTTGAGTTGAAGCATTGAAGAAATGATCAAGGGATCGTTCTAATTCAGCCATTTCACGATATGGATTCCATCCATTATTTTGTCGATGACGTTGAACTCCATTAGATTCCCGAAATGGATCATAAAGCCAAAGAGACATTTTTGTTAAATTAATTTGAAAAAATATTATATGCGATGAGAAGAAAGTACACAAACGAAATAATATTCCGGTTAAAACTGAAGAAAAATTTGAGAACATTTTTCGCTTTTATATGCGGCGAAAAAAGGCTTTCCAGAAATTTCGCGAGAATTCATGAAAGCGCTCGAGCGAAACAAAAAAAAGAGAGAGAAAAAAAGGATCGCTGGAAAAACAAAGAAATTTCGCGAAATTCTCTTTTTCCCTCTTTTTTTTCTCGAAATTTCTCCTGCTTTTTTGTAAAATTTGTTTTCAAAATTCTTTTTGTTTTACAGTAAACAAGTAATAATATAATAAAAATAGAAGGTAAAAAAACAATATTTAATTTTCACAATAATTGAACTAAAACAAACAATTAATTATTTAAAACATAAAAAATGTTGCTCTTATCAAATAATTTAAACAAGAGTAATACTATGTTCGTTTATGAAAAGAGTTTAAACGGATTATCCAAATTAAAAATTTAAGTCACTTATGATAAGTTATGATATATATGTCCCTTACATTATTTTATCTCACAAAAATTCTATTGATTCCTTCTTTTTTCTCCCCTTTTTATAAATAATTTATAAGCAAACAACATAATTTTAAACATTTTTGCAAAAAAAATTATTAATCTTGATTTTTATTGTCAAAGTAGAAATCAAGAAGAAGGATAATGAAAATGACTTCTTCAAAAAAATGTGTAATGTTTGATGAGTTTTTAGCAAAAATTTTCTTCGATCCATCGATTCCCAATGCCGATTCAAATTCTTTTTGATTCCCTTATAAGTAATCGAGAATCTGAATCGAGAAAACACTGATTTTCTTCAACAATTGGCATTATGCTTTTTAATGCCAAAAAACATTTTATTAAAAATTTTATCAGATTTTATCTTTCAATTATTTCTAATTTTCTGGTTAAATTTGTGTTAAATTATATGCAAACTTAAATTTTAGAAATGTCAGAATTTGTATTACCCGGTGACAGACTTATACCAACTGCTGCTTTAAAGCAAAATGAAAAATACAAAATATGTGCTCGAGGAATAATAATGCGCGATGAAGAACCTCATGCTTCTCTTCCTGGTTTCTTTCATGAGAATAAGGAAAAGATTTGGATAAATACTTTTTCACAAAAGTTTGTTTATTTAATGTTATATTTGTAAAAAAAAAGTGTTAAATTTTAGATATTTCCCACAAACTGCTGACAAAGTTATTGGAATTGTAACTCAAAAGATTGGAGATTTTTGGAAAGTTGATATTAGTGGAATTGAAAAAGCTGAAATTGATTTTATGTCATTTGAGAATGCAACAAAGCGAAATCGTCCGGATGTTAGAATTGGGGATTTGCTATATGGTAATATAAAAGTTATAAATAAACATTTATCACCTGTTGTAAGCTTTTATCTTCGTATATCTTTCATTAATTTATAACCTATTTTTAGATGTCATGTGTCAATGATCTTGGGAAAGCTAGAGGACAAGGACTTATTCCACGTGCGGGAACAATTATCAGTGTTTCGTGCAGTTATACTCGACGTTTGTTACAACCAAATTGCAAAATATTAATATTTATTGAAAAATCTTTTGCTATTGAAACTACAATAGGTGTTAATGGAAGAGTTTGGATTAATGGAAGCTATGATGATATAAAAATTGTTCGATCAATTATTCAAAGATTTGAGAAAGTGATTGATGCTGACATTGAAAAAGTTTTTTATGAAATGATTGCTGTGGCTCGAGGTGAAGTGCCTTCCATTCCCGCTGATACTGAAATGAAGCAAGAGGTTAAAGCTGAAATTAAAGATGAAATTGAAGATGATGATCCGATGAATACTATTTAAGAGTTTGTGGGTTTTTTAATTGTTGATTTTGAAATTATTTATAAAAGTGTTTGATTGAATGTTGTAATAGCATATTCTCCGAGACCATTTTATTTATACAACTCAATTGATTTTGTGGTAACAAAGAATTGTAAAATTATGTCATTACAAACTGAACAAAAAAAACAATGATTTGATGTTTCGTAAAAAATAATGATTTTTTTTAGCAAATGTAGATTTTTTATGTAGGACTTTGTTTCACTTTAAATTTATTTTATTTTAGTATTTATGTTAAATAATTTCATTTAATGCAAAAATTAAGGGAATAAGCTTTTTTTATTGTTTTTTTTAACATGAGTTAATTCTTAAAGATGTCAAACTTTTGTTTAGTTTTTTAAAAAGAAATATCGAATTTTGAGATTAAAAACAAAGAACGAAATAAATTAATTTTAGAAAAGCATGGGTGAAGCTGTTTTGAGACAGCTTGCTTTTTTATCAAAATATCCTCCGTGATCTAATATTGACCATTTATCCGGGGCAACACTATTTGAACATTTTAAGCTTTCTGGTTCATCACATTCAATATAGGGATCACCATTTGCCATCTGAAATATTATTATATTTTAAAAACAGAATTATTAATTTCATAAAATTTACAGTATTATTATACCAAATTTCATTTCGATGATGTTGATATCCGAGTTCTTGAGGGATTGAATGTGGCACATAATCATTGTGATGAACAACTCGATATGCCCATGGCACAAGGGTAGGAAAACGATTGGCAAAATCTTTATGTCCATTTCGGGGTTCCCCAAATGTCATCAATTTTACGGCTGAACTTGAAGCATATCCCATTTGAACCAAATATCCTGCCATTAAAGATGAAAGGGCACCACCCATGGAATGTCCGGTAATCCATATTTCGTAATTTGAATATTTATTTTTTGATGTCAGAAATGCATCTTTTATTCCACCATTCCAAAGTATCATTAAAGCGTTGTAATAAAACTTATTTACAATTCCACCCCCCGGAAATGAAGTTGTTTCAGCAACTGTTACTATAAAAATTTTAGCATTATTGCCATCGGTTAAAAGTTTACTGTCCCTCAAATTCTTGGAACAAAATTTATTTTCTTTGGTTTCAGAAAATTATTTTGAGAAAAGCTATATTAAATTGTGTACGGTATAAGAATTTTAGGATATACCCAACAAACTCATTTTGGCATATTAAATATTAATTTTGAAGTGCCGAAAACAGCTCGAAAAGAAGAAGAAAGTTTTGGAGATTTGGAAGAGCCACAAAATAAATGTTTTGTTCAAAAAAGAATTATAAAAAGATAAACATTTTTTATAAATCGAAAAACCGCATTATTTTTAAAAAATAAAGTTTGACTTTTCTGTCATAATTAACAATTAATTACTATTTTTGAATAAATAAAAATGAAAGGGTTCTTACAAATTTCTTCATTTTGTTCATCAACACCATAGGTAGGTCGAAATGCCAAAAGTATGCTTTCATCTGTATGACTAATTACGACGGTACAAGAAGCAGTAACATTTTTATCTTTGTTTTTTAAATCTACGACAGCTGTAACATGTTTAATGAAATCAGCTTTATCAAAACATTTATCAAACATTTCCATCATATATGAGCCACCATTGGCAAGATATCCCATTGGAAAAAATTTATGCCGTCCAAACCAATCTGTATATTTTGAAGGGGCTCGAGAATCAACGTCATCAATGGCAAAAATAATAATTGCCATTGATAGCAGTAATATTCTTGGAGAAGCCATTACAGAAAGATTTTTTTTTGATTTGAATGAACTCTTCTTTCTTTAATACTCAATTGTTTTTCAACGCGGAACAGTTAAATTCTTTCTTTTTTTCTTATCAAAAAAATTTTTACATCAAAAATGACAAAGACTTTTAATCCTCAAAGTTTTGATCAAAATTTTTGTGTTATGTATTTTAATGAATTATTATCAGTTAACAGAAAACAACAGAATTTTTAACGCTAACAATATAACTGTTTTTTACTTCCTGGAATTGATAAAAAAAACAGGACTTTCAAGGGTCAAAGGTATGTATCAAAAGAATCCGTTTTCTTCAACCAAAACTTTTAAGTATGTCTGTTGACGGCACATACAAAAACGTTGTCAGGAAAATTAAAAAAGTTTAAAATATTCTCGAAACTCCAAAGATATTTTAACATTTTTTTGTTATGCTCTTAATGCTGTGGCCTGATTTGAGCTTTCATTATTTTCAAACGTTGTGTTTTTATCAACAACTGAGTTAATATCGGCGAAAATATTTTTTTATAAAAAAATACAGCATGTATTTATATTAAAATATCCCCTTTTCAGCAATGTATTTGTCATCATTTGCATTTGTATTTCTTTTATTTCTTCCAGCTGTAAATTTACGGGCTCCCCCAAAATTTACGGATTGGTTTGCCCGACATAAATTCTTTCCGATCAGCCTTTTGGCAGGTGGCGGAATTGCCATGAATCATACAATGGGATATTGCTTTGATAATGCAGAACTTTTAAAACATTTAAAATTACCCTGTGATATAATAAATCATAATCCAAATATTACTGCTTCTTCAACAATTGTAATCAGTCACACCGATGAAGCCATTATAATTACATTTATGCCAACTTCAAATCAAAATGAATTATTCGAGGAAATGGGTAATTTAAAATTATTTTAAATAACAAAATTTCGTAATAATTAATTGAAATTTGTGTTGATTGATCTTTTGAGGACACACCTTGAGTTACTGATTTAGTGATAATTTTTTCAATGAACTAAAAGGTGCCGTTTAAAAATACAATTTCAGCAACAATCTCCCAAACTTCATCCTTTCCCGGCGGTGGTACTGTATCAAAATTTTTTTACAATGCCGTTTTGATACTTTGGAATGGTGGAATAAAAGATGCATTTCTGACATCAAAAAATAAATATCCAAATTATGAAGTTTGGGTAACTTGGGGGTCGATGGGCGGTGCCCTTTCATCTTTAATGGCAGGATATTTGGTTCAAATGGGATATGCTTCAAGTTCAGCCGTAAAATTGATGACCTTTGGGGAACCCCGAAATGGACATAAAGATTTTGCCAATCGTTTTCCCACCCTTGTACCATGGGCATATCGAGTTGTTCATCGAAATGACGATATCCCCCATATTGTTCCTACAGCAATGGGATATCAACATCATCGAAATGAAATTTGGTACAATAATACTGTAGGTTATTAAAATGATGAAAAACAAATTTAATTAATTTTAAGATGGATGAAAATGATCCCTTTATTGAATGCGATGAACCAGAAAGTTTAAAATGTTCAAACAGTGTTGCACCGGATAAATGGGATCGTGGAGATCATTCAAAATATTTTGAACATGGACATCCATGCCGAAAAACTCCTGGACCCATTTAATTAATTAATTACTCTTATTTTATAATTTGTATGACTGTTTTTAACCAAAAACATGCTTAATGAATTATAAAATTTATTTCATTTTTTGATATGTTTTTCTTAAAATAAAAAAACAAATCAACAGCACCAAAAAAATTTTACTGTAGGAAATATCACAAATAATCAATACTTAATTATTTTATAAGATTTTCGTTTTTTTTATTCGAATCTCGTTTAAAGGGAGCGGACGGTTTGCGACTTTTTTACACTCGGAGCATGCAAGATCTTGACAATCAGGATCTTGCATGCTCCAGTGTTTTGTCGGACACTTTTTTAATCGTTGCGAGACCCGAATTATGAAAAAAAGTCGCAAACCGCCCGCTCCCTTTAAGCATTGTTTTAAAACAAAGCCTTGAAAAACTGTAATAAAATTTTAAAAATGCTAAAAAATAATATTCATTTAACATTTCTGAAAATTTGCTGTTTTCAAAATTTTTTCTGATGTTTGTAAAAAATTAAGTTATTTTGCTTCACTGATAATTTGTTCATTGTTTCAAAAATTATTTAAAAAAATTAAAGAAAAATATATTTATTTATTACAAGTGTGTTTTTTTATGAAGCAGCAGTTTTATACAGACACGTAAACATTCGGATTTCTCTAATGTAAATCTATTTTTTACGAAAAAAAACAAAGCAAAAAATTTTTCAAATATTTGAGACTCGTATATATGTGCAAAAAAACTATTTATAAAAAAAAGGTATAATTATTTTTTAGGAACCTTGAATTTGTTGAAGTCTTCCCTTTGGCTTAAAATTTGGAGGTATTCCGGCTCCAGTTAATTTTCGAATAAATTGTGTTGAAGGTGGAGTGGATTGAGATTTATTTTTAGGCTTCTCATTTTCCCCATCATCATCCATTGATCGACTTCTTTGGGATGATACAGATGGAATATTTTGATTCCCAAAAAAGTCATCTTCATTTTCACCAAAAATATCTTGTAGCGATTGATGAATTGATGGCGGACAACTGTAATATCCTTCTTCAGCTTGTAATTCATATATTCGCTTTGGATACGGTACTTTTGTAGGAATTATTTCAATTTTTTCTGTAAAAAAATAAATATAATTTTTAAAAAAGTATCAATCTTTTTTAAAGAGAAGGATTAAAACATTCTTCTAGAATCATAACATTTTTCTCTTGAGAAGAAGATTATGAAGAAAAAAAATATGGGATAAGTCTTTTTAAATCTTAGTTCACCCACAGACCCTTCCCTCTAAGGATTACAAAAATTTGGAATTTTGAGACAACATTTTTCAAAATACAAAGAATTTTTAATAATCCTTATCAGTTTTGTGATATGGATTACAGTAATCTGTTGTTGTTGTATAATAACAAAAATGTGATTTTTTTGTTGGGGGAGTATTACATTAAACATTAAAAAAGAGTATATTTTTTTTTAAATAGTTACAGATTTTTAATACTTTAACCGATTTATTACAGTACTTTTCCTTTAATATTAAATGTACTTTTTCGTTGCGGGAAATCTAATCCGATATTATTCCGTTATTAAAAAACACGGAGATTAATTTTCCCTTACAGTTTATAGCTCAATTTTTCAAGAATTAAATAAAATTCTTACCATTCTTTCTATCCGGATGTTGAATAATAATTTTACCATTTTTAGTTTTTATTTTTCCTTTTCTTTCTTCATCGGGTCCATTACAAACTTTTGCAAGAAAATAGAAAAGCATTAAAATCATTACAATTCCAATTAAAACAAATATCAACAAAAACACAGATGCCAAAGATTGACCAGCAGGTTGAGAAGTTCGCCCAAAAATTCCTCCCGCAAATGTATTCTTCATTTTATCATTATCAATTTTTGGTTGTCGAAATGTTGTTGTTGTTTTTGGTGGTGGTGGTGGTGAAATTATCAGTACGGTTTCATTGTGATCATGAATTAAATTAGAGATTGATGAAGCTGCGGGAGGTGGAGGAGGGGGACGAACTCGATGATGTCGATGCCTTAATATTGGTGATGCTGTAGTTGCAGTTGTGGTAAGTAATTTTTCATTTGATGATATGATCGTTGATGGTGGTGACATTGATGAAGGGAATGACGTTGAAGCATCAGATGAAAAGGAGGCAAATGAAGAAGCAGACGAAATGCCAATTGCGGGCATCTGAAAAAAAGAAGAAAAAGTTTTTTTTCGGGAATCGCTTTTTTGTTAAAAAAACGCAACAAAGTTTATTCTTTTCAAAAAAAAGTGGCAAAAAAATTGAATTTTCGACGTAAATTGAAAAATAATAATAATCGAGGAAGAAGAAGAAAAAAAGATAAAGCACAAAAATGCATTATCAATTTCTTGGAAAAACGGAAATTATTTTTTTTTCTTTGAAGTTACGCTGGAAAAGATTATTTATTATTGTATAACAACAACAATAAATACAAGCGTGATGAGACATCCCTCAAAAAAAGTTATTAAATTAATAGAAAAAACTTTTTAACTTTAAACAAAGTGAAGCAACAAAAAAATTTCTAGAAGGCGAAGGATAAAAAAAGAAGAATTGAAAGAAAGTAAGCTTGTTTTTTTCGTCTGTTTTTTCTTCTTCAAAAGTTACTCGCGCGCGCGCGCAAAAGACAAAGACAAAAAAAAAGTATTAATTTATTTTCGGTTGAACGATTAATAAAAAAAAGCGAAACAGCAGCAGCTAAAAAGAAATATAGATGGTAAGAAAAAAGATGCAGCATGGGTTATATATTAATCAAAGTAAAAATAACACAACACAATTTTGGTTGGATGAATAACACAAAGTTGTGACAAAAATTCTAACAACTTTTAAAATCAAATTGAAGAAGACAGAGAGAGAGAGAGAAACCACCACAATTGGAAGAAAGAAAGCAGAAGCTTCACTGACTCGAATTTCTTTTTCTCTCCCCCCCCCCCCCCCCCCCCCCCCAAAGTTGGAATTAGATTTTAAAAAACAACTTTTTTTTCTTAAAAAAATCATTGAACCAGATCTATTTTTATTTTTTATCACAGCCACCATTTCATTTGGGCATTCATTAGTTACACTTGTATTTTTTGAGAGATTTCAAAAAAAAAAGATGCCAAAAAAAGACAAAAGCTTTTTTTGGTGGATTAGCTTACTTTAAAAGTAAGTAGTGAGGAAAGAGACAAAACAAAATTTACTTTGAGTTTTTGGTAAATAAATAATTAAAAAAAGAAAGCTTTTTTTGTGGCTATTACTTTTATTTTCCAAAAAATAAAAGTAGAATCCAAAATGAAAACAATAGCATGCTTTTTCTAACTGAAGCTAACCCAAAAGTAAAAGTAAAATAGAAGAAAGTAAGTAAGTATGTAAGTGAATGAATGACTGACTGAGTGACGGAATACATTGATGTCTATCATTTCAGAAGAAGAAAAAAACAGACAAAACATTGTTTTTTCACCAACGAAGGAAAAAAAGCAAAGTTTAAATTTTGCATTGATTTTTCTTGTAATTTATATATATTTTTAAAAAAACCATTAAAAACATCTTTTCTTTTTCCCTGCTCTCTTTTTTTTCGATCAAAGCTTAATTTTGTAAAAAAAAATGAACGTCAAAAAACAGAAGCATTTTAAAAAATTTCAAAAAAAAGAAGATGAAAGAATCAATGAAAAAAATAAAAAATGACATCGATAACCCTAAATTTGTAATAATTCAAAATGATTCAACCATCATCTTCATCTTCTCAAAAAATATATTATTAAAAAAGAAACATAAACATTTATATAAGGTTAAAATAAAGGTAAAAAAAAGTTTTGATATAAAAAAATGACTGATATTTTTATTTAAAAAAAGTGTCATTGATTTATTACGGTTTAATGGTCTACATAGATGTGAACTTTTTTAGTCTAAAATTGTAATAAAAATAAAAAATCTTAGATTTTAAACAGTCTCTCAGAAAGCTAAAAATATATTATTAAAAGTAAAAATTTAAAAAAGTAAAAAGTAAAAAGATACGGTAGCCGCAGAAAAATCAAATTTCAGTTGTTTCTAATTAACTCAATATTTAAATTCAATAAATCTTAGATCACTATTAACAAAACTTTTAAGGAAAGATCATAATATTATAAATTTAGTTGAGAGATGAGGGTGAGATGATATCCGGATTTATCTGAAGCGATAAAAAATAACAGTAAACACTTATAAAACACCAAAATCTCTCATATTTTTTCATTTTTTCAAAAAACTGCTGATAAAAATTATAAATGAAAATAGCTTTGCCACAAAAACAAAAAAAACACACAGTAATCTGTTAGTCGTCATTTCTGAATCTTAACACATCAGTTAAAAAGAAGAAGAAAGAAAGAAAAAAGAAGGCGTAACAAAAATTTTGGGAAACAAAACAAAAGTAATCTTTGTTTTTTTGCGCATGGTTTTTCAATCGCATCAAATTAAATTATTTTGCGTCATTTCCATTCCAAAAAAAAAGTTTATTTTTAATAAACGGCAAAGCTGCTGCAAAAAAATAGAATTAAAAATTTGACCCTCTTGTTTTTTCATATATTTTTTTGATGATGCTGCTTTTTTTCGCATGACACATTGTGCAAAAAAAGTTATTACACACCACATAATATTACCAAAAGCATTAAATTATATAAATATATAAATGTTTTCGCTGGTTTTTTTGCTAAGAAAAAAGATGCAACCTTTTCCGGGGGCCGGATGAGATGACATGCAAGCAAGCCCCCCCCCCCCCCCCCCAGCAAAGTTTTAAAAAAAAGAAGCGGAAATGAAAAAAAAAATTAAGAGAAAAAAAGCAAAAGTTACCATTAAAAAAAAAAGAAAGAAAAGAAAATGAATTTGTTTTTTTTGGGGAAATATAACTTTCAAAACATTTGAATCTTTTTTTTGTATAATATATTATTTTTGGTTTTTTTAAAATGCATATTAAAATATGCATGTAAGAAAAAAAAATATATAGGTGGATATTATGGAGGAGGAAAAAATGGAGGGGGATAAGCTATTATCCCATCATACATAAAAAGCAGAAAGAATGTACAAATTTAATTCACATTTTTATAGACAAAAAAAAATACCACACCAAAAAAAATGTGGGTGGTGGGTATAATAAAAACCCACAACGAGTATAAAATATGTAATATATGGTTATATATATATGTGTATGTATCAATAAAAAAATATCATGGTAATTAATGCCCTTAAGCAATTAAAAGTATAAAAATATACATACAGAAAAAAAAATGTACATAAAAGTTTCTCATCTAATAAAAATCCTTCCATTTTTCATCGCCGCCTTTCACACATTTTTTTTTTGTTGAACGAAAATTCCTTTTTTTTAAATAAAAATAATCATTTTTAAATATAAAATTTTATGCCTTAAAGGCATTTTTCAATAAAACTGCCACCAAAAGTTTGAAATGATTAATTCTTAATACTTTGAATGCTGCTGGAATCGGTTGATATATGTTTGTGTATCTTGTATCTCCCCCCTACTTTTCCCCGTGTTATCCTTGTTTGATTATTAGCCGTATAAAGAGAAAGAAAAAAAAGAGAGATGTGCGAAAAGCGATCAATGAAAAAAGAAATTTCGATGACGATAAAAAAAAGTGATTCCTTTTTTTTGATCAAAAAAGAATCGGATTTGTTTTGAAATTCAAAAATTCCCGAAAAAAACTTGGGTAAAAAAATACCAAAAAAGCTTTGTTTTAATTCGAATTAAAACAAAACAAAAAAAAGTAAAGAAAAAAAAGAGGAATAACAAACATCAAAATTTTAACACAGCCCCAATCCTATTAAAAAATACAAAAAAAACTAAAAGAATAGTTTTTTTTCCTATGACCACTTTTGTTTTTGATCGATTAACGTTAAAGTTTGTAATAATGTTATCAGTGAAAACTTATCACATCATAAAAAAAAGTAGGGGGGTTTAAAATTTATATATAAATACACGGAACTAAAATTTTTCAATGTCCCTTTTTTTTATCAGCAAGAAAACTTTATCAAAAAAATTTTGGTTGATAAACTTTTTTGCTGATAAAAAATGAAAAAATGTCGCAAAAAGTCTTGCAGGGATTATTATTATTTAGCAACAAAAATGATTTACATAATCCTTAAAATATTATTATACAGACTCAACAAAGAATTAATTCCCACATTTTTTTTGAAAGTTTTTGGACGCGTTTTGAAAAAAAATAAAATAAAGGTCACTAAAAAAAAGATTGTGTGAAAAAAAAGTTGTTTAAGTTTAATCTTATCTGCAAGCAAAATAGAATTTGAAAACAGAAAAAAAGAAGTGACAGAATTATTTTTTGATAAATTAGTTAATTTCGATTGATTATCTTTTTTGTTTTCAAGGAAGGAAAAAGAAAATCCAAACATCAACAAACAAAAAATTAGTGATAAAAAATAATTCAAAGTTTTTTGTTGTAAATATTTACGGTAACAATAAAATTTTGTTACCGTAATGTTTTTTTTATGTCAGAAAAAAATATATTACTTTAACTTTGGTGAAAAGCATTACTATTTTTATATTTTGTTAAAACTACAGTATCCATTTATGTTATAATTTCATAATAATTTCATAAAACAATGTTAGTTTAATTTACAGTAATCAAATAATATAAATAAATCCAATAAAAGTTTTTCTAAAACAAATAAATAATGGTTATTCTTGAAATTCTAAAATTTTAAAAAGAAACTGATTTCCATTTTTTGCTCATTCAAAAAAAAGAGTAAAAAGAAAAACTTATTTTTTTTGTAGACGGAAATGTTGGAAGGTTAAATTAGCTTTTAGTAATGTGTTAGAAAACAAAAAGAAAAAGGAAAAGGATTCTGTTCTTTCAACATGCAACAATATTTTTTAAAACTAAAATTTATGGATTTTAAAAAAAAGAGAAAAAAATTAGTAAAAAAACTTTGATAAAAGCCGCCACCACCGTCTCCGACGACGACGAAAAAAAAAGTTTTTAGCAATTTTTTCAAAAAATTTTTTGCTAAATTATTATTAGTCTTTTTTTCTTCGATGAAAATGATGATGGAAGAGAGAGAGAGTAAAAGAAACTGACAGCAACAATAATAATATTATAAAACAGGAAAGAAAGAACATTAATAAAAATGATGTAAGCAAAAAAGAGAAAATAATATTTTCGAACCCATTCGAATTCGAATGGAAACACTAAATTAAGCAACAAACATGCTTATTATTATTTTTTGCAAATAAAAAATATAATTGTTGAGACTTTCAAACATTTATTTTTGCAATAACAACTTTTTACAGACATATTTTTTTACATCATCATCTTTCTCTTTCTATCCCCGACGACAACAAACACTTTTTTCTGTCTTTTTAATATCCGTCATTCATGTGGAAAAAAACATAACAATTGCTTCAAGCTTTTTTATTAAAGACACAAAAATATATTTTTGTATTTTATTTAAATTCTTAAAACTCAAAATTAGAGTTTGACGCTATTTTGCAAAAAATATCCCAAAAACAAAATTTTATTATTATTTATTTATTATATAAAATTGTATTGAATTTCAATTTTGAAAAAAAGAACTATAAAATAAAAAGCGCAAAAGGCTTATACAGAAAAAAGAGAAGAATTACAAAAGTGGCAAAAACATATAAGACAGAAACCATTAAAACAGGCAAAAAATTCCGTCAAAAAGGCAAAGAAAATAAATAGAGACAGAAAAAAGGACGGCAAAAAAATACGAGAAAAAAACATGAGAAAAAAAGCTAATCGGTGGGTACTGATTCAAGCGAAATTGCATAATAGAAGAAAAGAAAAACGACTTTGAAAAGGTGATGAAGGCTGGTGACAATGTCGCTTCCTGATCTTCAATAAGCATTTCTTTATTCTTCTTTTTTTGTTGCTGGCGCTACGGTAGTTGATGTGTTCAAAAATGGAACTTTTTCACCAACACTAAAAAATTAACATTAATCATTTTGTTTTAAAAATAATCAATTAAACTTACGTTTGATGAATTTTGTCAACATTTTCTTTTGCCAAATTCAAATAATTATCAATGGGTTCTTTATTCATTTCATATACTTTTGGAATGGTGAAGACGCCAATAACAACTAAAAAAGATAATGAATTTACTTTATTTTCTAAAATGAATTCAAGAAAATTTACACAAAATAACCAAAGCAAATCCGGAAAACCAGGCACCAATGTAAGTCAAAGACTGAAAACAAAAAAATTAATTAGAATTTGATCCTAAAAAAGAGAGAAACTTACGTAAAGAAGGAAAAAGAATTTGACGGAGTCAACAACGTTTTCAACAAAGAAGAGTCTACGAAGTTGCAATCTAAAAATATAATTTATAATTGCAATAGAAATGCAAAACTAAAAAACTTACGCAATATTCCGTGCATTTTCAACAAAGACATCAACTTGAGCATGAATTTTTTCTTGTGGAACATCAAGTTCTTTTTCAAGTAAAGGTTGGAAGGGATTTTTATCTTCGGTTTTTTTGAATTTTGCTTCGGCAATTTTAAAGATACGGAAACCAAGAGTAGAAACAAGAAGTAAAAGAGCTGAGTATGTTCCAATAAGGATTAAACTGAATTTTGCAACCAAAAATAACACTACAAAAATTGCGCCAAGTACAATACCAGATTTCTTTGGGTCTCTCCAATAGATGATGTCAAGAACTAAAATAATAATCAATCATTAAATTTGAAAAAATAAAACAGATTAATTTTTTTATGAATTAATAAACCTTGTTCATGGTTACGTTCTAATAATCGTTGTCGCTTTTTAGCAGCATCAAATTGTTTTCCTGACATGAGAAAAAAATGTTCAAAATGCTATATGCTCAATGGTCGCTCGATAACACCAACCATTTCACAAACAATGTGATTCATTTCTTTGCCTGATTTTTTAGCATCAAAAAATTCAATGATTGGTCCTTCAATTTAATGCTCAAATATTTTTCCCTCAAATTTTGTTTTTTTTTTCTTGATGCAAAAAAAGTGTAAAATTTCGTTATTTTTACAACGCAAAAAGCAACCATTCAGTCAATAAATAAAGTACGCATCGTTCATTGCTTTGGTCAACAATATTTTATTTAGTCTTCGTTTAGCAGTAATCGATTAAAAAAGTCAGTGCGATTAAAAAAGAAAATCCGTCAAAAAGAACTTTGATGACATTTGAAATGGTATTAAAAAACGCTATTGTATCAGTAAAAAATCGTAAAAAAAGCAGAAAAAAATTATTTCAAGGGCAAATTTTTTTCTTATATGGGAGCAAACATTGATTGACAAAAAGCAATGAAAACGTATTCAACTACCTTTCCCAACAAAATCTTCAGCGGGAACCCATTCAGCATGACGTCTAAATGAACGCCGGGTTGAATTTTTAGCCATTTTAAAATAATTTTAACAATAATAAATAAATGAAAGAAGATTTATAAATCAACTAATAAAATTCAAGATCAAACAAAACAAAAGTGATCACTAATAATGAGATCTCTCTCTAACTTTCAACAGTTCTGAAGCAAGCTGGGGGTATGCACTGTGAATGATTGAAAAAAAAAAATTTTCGCTAGAGCAACGAGAGCGGTCTCTGTACACGCAAAAAAAGAACCCTGACACGTTGCGCGTTTGCACAAATAAGAGGCGGTCGTCCAAATGGTAGTTGTTTGTTGGCGAGCTGCATTGATTGACGGCACACATCCGTTCATCGCTGTCATATCAATGTGCTCCCATCTCTGCCATTAAAAAAATGTTTTTTGTTGCGTTTTTTATTCATTTTATCGTTGATAAAAAAAGACAGTCAGTCTTGACTGTCAAACAAATAAAAATCAAAAATAGGGAAAGAAATGTTCAAGGATAGCCCAAAAATAAACAAGATACTGTTCAATTTTTTAGATAATAATTGTAAACTTTGATCGCACTTTTTTACTGTTTAAAAAACTTACTTGGTTTTTTATCTTTCAAAAAATGTCTTGTGTAATCGCCAACTGTATACACAGAAACTCCAAGAGAAAATATAAATGCAACATTTACCAAAAATTTATAGCTTAATTTAGTTAATAATGCAGTAAGAGCAGCAATACCGCGCCCAAGAGCACCAAATTTGCTCATTGTGAGGTATTACACAAAAGAAAAATAATATAAGGAAGGGGAAAAGCTTTTGTATATCGGCTTCAAAAAAGTCGTCGTACTTTTTGCTTTGCAAATCTAAAATAATTCGAAGGAAATGAACAATGACAAAAACAAGTCAGCTGAATCTTCATGATAAAAGAAAAAGCGAGTAAACAAACATAAAAAACCTCTTCAAGTAAAAAGATAAAATACGCAAAAAAAAATTTTTAAATTTCACGGAAAGCAACTTATATCGAATTTTTACATCTAAACATCTTTTTTGAAAGGCAGCAAAGGATAAAAAAGAAAAAATGGATTTGTGCCGAAAAGCAAGAATTTAACAAGCAAAGATGTAAAAAGAGAACACAGTGTGTCATTGATTTACAAGTTTGCTCATTTTCTAACTTGCAAAAAAATTATTAAGAAATATAAGACTGTAACAGAAGAATAAAAAAAACACATGGAAAAAGTGTTCTACTTGTGCTCAAAAACAATGATAAAAATTACAGTCCATAAAACACTATTACATCAACTATTTTTTGAAAGATGGGTTACTTTAATTTGTCTTTTTTTTTTGACAAAAATAACAAATTTAAAGCATAAAAAGGGAGTAGAAACAAGTTGTTATTCACGTGACTAAAAGATTTTTTTATTCATAATTCAGGATTGCATCCAATTTCATCGAAAAAAAGAAAACAACAAAAAGAAAACAAGAAAGCGAAAATGCAGTAGCAGAGCAGCAAGTAAGTAGTAGTAGTACATTGCATACTACCGAAAAGTGCCTAAAAATGGATCCATCCTAGAAAAAAGAAAAGAGTACGCGCGCAAAAATAAAAATTGAAACAAGGCCAAAATTGTTGTTTGTCCGAAAAGACTGGAATAGCTCTTCTTTTTTTACCCTCATGTTAGTCATGTGGTGGGCATTGAGACATTTATATATTATTCTTCCTTTAAGGGTAAAAGCTAAAAGGACAATGTCCAACCAAGAAATGCCTTCTCTTTTTTTTTAGAAAACAACAACGATGGTGGTCGAATTGATGAGAAGAAAAAATAGAAAGTGAGTTTTTTCGCCAAAATAGCTTCCTTTTTTGCCTTTGGTGCTGTTGATGAAGGCGCGTTGCATTTTTTCTGGCGTCGAGTAAGTCACGAGTCTTTTCCCTCTTCTTTTTTCTTTCTTCCTAATACTTACTATATTTTTTGCCACAACAGTCACAACCGATGCAGAAAATAGAAAAAAAGAAAGCGAAAATAAGCAGCAACACTGAAAAAAATTTGCGGGAAAATGGCGCCAACAACTGCAAAGTTGAAGAAAAAGAAAAACAATGTATTGTTTTAGAAGAAAATTTTTCTAAACGCATGTCTTTATAGGATTCCATTGGGAAGATGCTTTTCTTTTTTCATTCAAAAAAATACGATGACCATTTTAGAAGAAGATGAAATAACTAATGAGAAAATACTCTCTCTTTCTCATTTAAAGGAGAGCTTACGAGCTTTTATGGACTTTGCGCGAAAAATTAAATTGTGGCACCCAATGTCAGGCACGAACCTGTGCATCAATTATGCAAATTTTCAAAAAAAACGTAACCACGACAACGATTCATTGAATTGTAATATTTTTAATACCATAATAAAGAAAAGAAAAAACTAACCTCGTTGGTCAATATGTTGATTTGTAAGCCAAGGTTCAACATCAGAATGGTGTTTTAGGATTGGTTTAAGGCCAGATGTATCATCAGGAGATTTTTCATAATCTAAAAAAATGTAAAATTTATCATCAATAACTAAAAAAATGAAATATTTACGATGTACAGGGGCAGGTCCAAGATCAAGAGCTTTTGGATTTACATCTTCATCATTCAAATCTTTAGGTGGCGTGGGTGGTCGAGGAGGAATTTGATTGAAGTTTGATGATTCTGAGACCGGCTCATAATCATCTTCAGTATTTGATGGTGCACTTGGAACTTTTTCTTTAGCAGGAGAATCATCATTCTTTTCTACATGACTTGGAATTGTAAGTGGACCTGTAAAAAAACGATGAATTAAAAAATTTATAAAGTAAATTTTTTAAGTGATTTCACGAAAAAAAAGCAATGCATATTTCATAATAAAAAATGTTTTACCTCGACGATCAAAGGTATCTTCATTGGGAGAGTTTTCACGCATACCATGTGTGGAATCACTTGTTGGCATATTGACTTCATGTTCACTATATGTTTCACCAACCAAATGGCCAACAATATCTCTGCCACTATCCCCAGATGGTGAAATATCGTCTTCTGGAACAGGTGGGACAGCAACCTCAGCTGGATCAGGCGTATGAAGGCGTTCAAGAATAGCATCAACTTCATCATGATTATCATTTACGGCAGCATCGATGTTCTCTTCTAAAAAAAATAAAAATTCACACTATATTTAAGTAATATCTACCGTAAACATACCAATATGATGCCGATCTTCTTCATTCGGTGGAGAATAACGTGCTGGTGGTGCAAAAACATTTTCTTCATGTTTACGAGCAGGTTTTGGTTCATCAGGGAAATGTGAACTTTCAATTTTATGTTCTTCAAAATGATGCTGAGGGCTATCAAATTTGTATTCATCAAAATTATGTTGAGGACTTTCAACTTTATGTTCAGTATGAAATTGATGCAAGTTGACATTTGGTGGGACAGGGTCAATATTAAAATCTGTATGTGGAACATAATCATGAATATCATGTTTACGTTCTCCAAAAATTTCAGGACTATCAAGTCTTGGTTCAGCATGGAATTCAGGGCTATTACGTTCAGCTTGAAAATGATGGTAATTTACATTTGGTGGCTCAGGATCAGTATTAATATCTGTTGAAATATAATTTTGATGAGGATGAGCAACTGGTTCAGGGGAATCCAAATCAACAAGTAATTCTTCTTTATTACGTCCCATTACTACATTATGGTGATCACCATGTCCACCGCCAAATGGATCAACAGGTTCTTCATGTTGATAAGTGGGAAGCTGATGATGTTCTGGCGATTTATCATGAGGAAATTCATGTGACATTTTCTAAAAATGATTATAAAATATAAAAATCCAGTTAAAAAAGAGATAAAATTTTTAATAGTTAAATCATCAAAAAAACGGCAAAAAAATGATGCAGCATAATAAATAAAATTTCGAAAGATATATGAGACCGTCGGTCCGAAATTGCGCAAACAAACAAACATAAGGGAAAATTTCACAGATTGATGTTCACAGCAATAAACGAGAGGAGATAGATAGAGGAAAAAAAGAGAACAACAAAAACAACAAAAAAAGAAAGAAGTTTTCTTTCAATGCTTTTTTTGTGGATCGTGTAAATGTAAACCAACCAGCTGACTGACTATTTTACTTTTCTGCTGTAAAGGTTAGTGAAAAGAGAAAGATTGAAAAGGGGGAAAAATAATTATAGACCAAAAAAATACAGCCATTGACGAACATCAATATGTCGGTCGAGAGAAACCAAAAAAATAGCTACTGCAAAAGTTAAATATTATTTTGAGAGAAAAAAAATGAACAAACAACAACTGCATCTGCGGGCGTAAAAAGCAAAAAGTAGACACAAAAAAAAAGTGAAATTAGTCAATCTAATAAATAACAAACAATAAATTCATATTGCTTGTTTTAACAAAAATGGTTTACATCAGAATTAGGGGAACAAATCAATTTTTACAAAGAAATCAAAAAAAAACAAGTTTCTTTTTAAATGTGCAAATAACTCAAAAATTGTTTTGTTGTTGTTTTTTCAAAACTAAAATAGTCAATTTTCATTAACAAAAGGGTAGGAAGGAAAAAACACAAGGATGCAAATGACAGAAAAAATGTTCGGGTTTTCTCTATCACATATATTCTTGCAATAAAGATATTTTCTTGAAGACAACCCTTGGAGCAAGCTTAAAGGAAGAAAAAGAACATTACACAAGATAGTTAGTTAGCTAAAAAAAGAAAATTTGAGTTAAAACAAAAACGCCATTGGCAAAGAAAAAAAACACTCAAATATCATGCAGCAAGTCAGTCAGTGAATGAATGAAAATATATGAACGCAAAACCGCATTATTAGATGTGAAGAACGCCTACAAATAATTTTAAGCGATAGAAAAAAGCGCTAAGCAATAAAAAAATAATAATTGGAACAACGTGTAAAAAGTAGGACAAAGATTTATATTTTTTGCGGCATTTTTTGCTGATAAAAAACATTGCAAAAAAAGTCTTGACACGATGAACTTTCAAGTGTTAAAAAAGTGACAAAAAAACCCGCGAAGTTCAAATTGTCAAAAAAATGTCATCTTTTTTTGAGCTACAAATGTTAGAAGTTTCCCTAAGGCTGTAAACAAGGCATAAAAAATTTCATTTTATTTTTGCTTTATGCTGCTGCTAAGGTGACAAACAAAAAAGGGAGAACAAAAATTGTATTTTCAATGATGCAGGCAAGCAAGCTTTATGACGGTGTTGCGCAGTGTGGAAAAAAAGCTTTGTTGCTAGCGACAGCAGCAGTGGCAGTTCCTCTCTCTTTTTTTGCTGTTTTTCCTAAAAGAAATACAACGCTTTTACCATTTAAATATGGCTTGCTTATTTTTGGCTTCATTTTTCTTATATTTCTTTTTCTGGTAGAACATTGCGGCTGCGCTTCTGTGTTATAAATAAAGACCACAAAAATGGACATGTAACAGAAAGAAAAAAATTGAAATTGAAAAAAAAGATAGCAGTCAAAGTTACTTTGGAAGTCTTGAGGGTGTTCCAGAAGAAAAAAAAGGGGGGGGGGGAGAAGAAATGTTTTTCAATGGATTTTTTTCTGGCCGTTTTTGGGATTATAAAAAGAACACATATTTTTCTTCGAAAACAACCGCAAAAAAAAGAGGTGCATCGATTGTGGCGGGGCGGAAAGCGTTAAAAGCGGCGTGTGCCTGAAGTGAGAAAAAGAGAAGAAAAAAGTGTCAGAAAAGGCCAAACAAGGTCATTCATAATTGTCACAGAAAAAAAAGAGACAGAATTTTTTCGATGACTATATTTTTGTTTGTTCGAAAAAAGTAGTATTTTATAAAAAAGTAACTTTAAAATATGCAAAAACAGTCAAAAAACTTAGAAGTATTTTTGTAACAAAAAACAACCGTAATCTTTTTAGTCAACTTTGAAAATCCGCTTCATTTTTCTCTTTCTTCTAGAACTAGAAATCAATATAACCCTTTTTTCTTAAATTACATTTTAATTTAAAATTTTTTTGTTTACATTTAAGCAACGACTTAAAACAGCTAACAATTAAAAGAAGGAGCAACTTCTGGCAATTTTCAATCGTAAATTTCAAAAACAAAAAAAATGCCATTCGATTTTAGCCCAAAAAAAGAGATGCAAAAAAGCGCAACAAAAAATTTTTTTCCAAGTTTTTATATTCTTCGGAAATGCCAAAATAAATTTTTATTTTTTTCAGCGTTTTTTGCATGTAAAAAGAAAGCAGCAGAAAAATGAAAGAATAAAAAGAAGCAGTTGTGCCTTAAGGCAACGAAGAATTATTTGTTGTGCTGCTTCTTGAAGGGAAAATGAGCAAATAACTGAATCATTCACGGCTATTGGAAACAAAAAAAAAATTAAAGAGAAAACTTTCAAAAAAAAGAAGAAAGAAAGTATAAAGAATTTTTTTAAGTTTTTGTTCATAAAAAAAAGGATATGTAATGGATCCTATCAATCACTGACACTCACTAACCTGAGAAATATTTGTTGAAGGAGCAGCCGGAACCGGAACAGCAGCATTTGCATGATAACTTGCAAGCTCAAATGGATCTGGATGTTCAAGGTGCTCAAAATCATGATCTGAGTCATTTGAACCGGATGGTTGTGGTTTATGCTGTAATAAAAAATAATACAATTGTTTAAAAAACAGGGATTAAAACTCAAACTTTGAGGGATACTGTAGTTACAAAAATTTTGGTTTCAGAATTCTAATTTAAAACAGATTTTATAAAAAATTAACGCCCGAAAATTTTGACATTTAAAAAAAGTTAAGCTATTGAAAATAAATTAATTTCCAAAAAAGGTTATCAGTAATTATCAAATTTATCCCAAAAAAATAATCAAAAACAATATTTTTTTAACCCCTCTTTTTTCTTAATCCAAAAAAAGGTATTAAAAGTTTTAAAATTAGAATTCTGTAATTTTAACAATTATAATTACTGCAAAAAAAAATCTAGAAAAAACTTACATCCATGATCGGAGTTTTTTCTTTTTCTGTAAAAATAGAAGTTTGAATATTTGTTAAAGCTGTTTGAAATTGTTGTCTTTGACCACAGCTACTTATTGAAGAAAATGAATCTCTTCTTGTAAGATCGGTTAATCTTTCCACTTAAAATAATAATAACAATAATAGTATTTAAATTAAAGTCTTTGTTAAAAAATGATTATAAAAAACAACGAAAAACGTGAGTTAAACGATTAAGAAAACATGCAATTTCATCAATGAAGAATCATTATTACCAAAAATAGAAAAAAAATCAAACATAAAAAAAGAGAGGGGGGCCATTTTGAAATTTTTCTTTCAAAAAATGGAAAGGTTATTTTATTGAGTAAAATTAAAAAAAGTTGTTTATTTTTTCGTCTCAAAAAAGGGCGGAAATTATCGAAATTCTGTAAATAAAATAAAAAATAAATTAAAACATCCTTTTTTTTAAAAATATTTCACAAAAACGTGGGGGATCTTAACGCGATGTTGTTTTTTTGCACGCGCTTTTCTGCTGCTGCAAACCGACTGGCGTTTTCCATCACTCGCTCGCTAGCTATCTCGTTGTTGCTGCTGCTTGTCTTCTTCTTCTTTTACTACTTTCATCAAGTCAGACATCGGCACTTTTTTTTGTCGTTTTCTCTGCCGCGTGACTTTAGCAAGGCAAAAAAAAGAAGAAAAAAAAGAATGTGGACTTTTTTTGAAGAGGGATTTTTTTTGTTGGTCTCATTTTCATCCTTGGAAAAAAAGAAGAAAAAAAAGACCTGAAAGATTTTTTAAAAAAAAAATTTGATCTTTTTCGCGGGTTTTTTCTTTGATTTTTTTTCAAAACTTAAACTATTAACTTTTTTGTGTTTGAAAAATTTCTTAGGAAAAAAAAAGCATTTGGGGGCTTCAAAAGAAACAAGGATTTATGAAAGCCGTTTTTTTTTGAAACAGTGTTCCTGTTTTCTTTTTTCTCAGAGAAGGGAGACTGTCATTCAATGACGCAAACAAAAAATAGTATAAGAAAAAAAACAACGGAAACGAAAAAAAATATAAACGTCGCGGACGGAACCGACAACAAAAAACGAATAACACCCAAAAAAAAGTTTTTAAAGCAAAAAATTTGTTTCACGTTTTTTTTCTTTAGTCACGTGGTGGTCGAAGTTATTTGGGAAAGAAAGAAATATCACGGCGAAGATGACAGCTGATTTTTTTTAAAATTTGCTGTTGGACATTTTAATGATTTTAAACATTTAATCACCAGCATTTTTTTTCTTCATTAAATTTAACTATCATTAAAATAAAACACATGAAATATATTATTCATCACTATCAATATCATCATTATCACACTCACTCACTCGCACATTTGTTTGTTTATTTTTTTGCCTTACTTGATGAAGTCATTCGACGAGCAAATTCAATTTCTTCTTCACTCATTTCAATATTTGGTTCTATTTCGAGGTCATCATTTGGTGATCGACCAAAAATGGGTGAAGCTTCCCGAAATGCTCGACGAAATAATCGATGTTTATTTTGATGGTGATAATGATTATGATTATTATTATTATTTGGTGGTCGTGATCCCATTTGAAGTAAGAAAAATATAAAAAGTTGAAAGCTCAAAAGACAAAATATATATATCTCTTTCTCTTTTTTTTTAACAAGTTCACCGGAAATTGCAAGCAAAAAAAAGCCTTGATCACATTTTTCTCGAATAGAGATATATTCTATTGCAGCAGCAGCAACAAAAAAGGGCGTTTGTGAGTATCATATTTGTGCGTGTGTGTGTTCGACATCTGCTCCGGCAGAAAGGCAAAAAAAATAAATGGAAGATGCACGGAAAAAACAAAAGGAAAAAAAAATTGGGAGGCTTTCATCAATTTCATCAACAGGCGTTGTTTAAAACAGACAAAAAAACAAATGCAAAGAAAAAATGGAATTTAAAATAAATGAAACAAAACGGAAAAATAGAGGGAAAAACCTTTTTTTTTAATGATTGATAATTTTTTTGAAGAAAGTTTGGAGAAAAAAATGCTTTTAATAGAAGGTAGAAGGTCACATAATGGGATAAATAAAAAAATGAAATGATTCGGCAATTTTGAGATTAAACTTATATTCAATTTTTTCTTGTTACATTAAAAAAAAGTGATGACTTTTTTTCGATTTTCAAATGCAAAAAACGAAAATGCTTTAAAAAAGTGTCAAAAAGTTTGTTTTTCCTTCTTTTTTTTGCAAACAAACAAACAAACAAAGCCAATGCATTAAAGCAAATAAAAGTAGTTCGAAACGATTTTTATTGTTGTAAAATACAACAAAAAAAACAGTTGTGTTTAAAAATTGTAAATCATAAGATTGAAAAATGGAAAAATCTTTTTCTTGGGTTACTGTAGCTCAGGCAGTTCAAAAATTTTATTATGGAACAAATTTCCACCTTTTTTAATGAGTTGAAAATTTGTAAAAAATGGATTAAACTAAAAAATTATTATAAAAATTGAAATTAAAGAAATATAAAAAACACGCAAATTTCAAATTAAAAAAAGATTTTAAATTTTGAAAAGCTGAATTATTTCAATGCGTATTAAAAACCAAAAACTATCAAAAAAGCTCTGAAAAATTGTTCTTTTAATTTGAGCAAAGGTCAAGAAAAAAAAGGGTGTACATTAAAAGATAAAATAATTATATCAGTTATTTTCGCGCTCAAACTATTCCCAACATTTTTAACAGTTTTTTTTCAAACATTTTTTTCCATTTTGCCAAATTTTTACAAGCAAATGTAACTTTTTTGAAACAGAAACAAGTATTTTTTTTCAGAATTTCGATAATCTTTTTAAAAACTGACAACAATTAAATACTATCAAAAATGGAAAAAAATCTGCTGCTGATGCTTCCAACATTCAACGATAAAAGCAAACCGTCCATCAAAAATAATCAAAAGGTTGAAAAAAAATATTAGGGGAGTTTGAAAGACAGTTTTTCTCTTTCTTTTTTTGCAAAGCTTATCTCATTTTTCTTTTTTTAAAAATTGATGATCCTTTAAAAACACGTGTTTCGCGTGATTTTTTTCCGTTTTTTTTTACTTTTGGCGCTTTCTTTTTTTTGTGCCAGGTAAGCAACATTTATATATGTCATTCCGAAATTCAACCCCTCCGAATGTCTTGTATTATTTTTGAAACTTTTATTTTTTTCTAAAAAATCTTATGAAAAGAATATGATGATAATAATGATGAAAGGAAAAATATACACACAAAAAATTTAAAGAATTTTAGTTTGCTTATGCTTATGCATATACATTTGTGTTTTAAAGATTAAATCTAAAATTCCTGACCATGATGACCAAGGCCGTATACAGAAAAAAATTTCGGAGGGGGCACCGACCGTTTGGGGGGGGGGGGCAAACCTTTAATCTTTTGCCGTCGCCAACACGAAGCGGCAAAAGATCAAAGAAATTTCCTCAATTTCGGGGGGGGGGGCACAGATCCTGAATACCCCCCTCCCTAAATACGGCCTTAATGATGACCAGGAAAATTGAATGAACTCCGGCAAAAACTAGAAAACACATTCTTAAATTAAAATTACCATAAAATTTTAAAATGTTACAGTAAATTGTTGTACTAATCATGTTTTAGTGATTCAAGAATTTTGATCATCTTAAAGAATGATCAAAATATCAGGAAAAAATATTACCTTTGGAAAAATTTTTCCGAGAGGAAAAAGTTTCAGAAGTTATTTTTTCAGAGACACGTGTATATTTTAAGCCGATTGTTTGGTGTAACACCTAAATCTGTAACAATAAAATTTTATTTTTTTCCAATGTTATTGGATTACAACAAATCGAAAATCATTTTTGTTAATTTGAAAAATTGGATTTGAATTAATTTTATTCTTCGAAAATAATTTTACATTAAAATTTTGAATCCACATGACTAGTGATCACTTCCCGTCCCGTTTTCGGTAAAACCCGGGAAACGGGAATTCCCGTTTTTTGAAAATGGACACGGGACGGGAATTACGGGAATCCCGTGATTCCCGTCGAAAACTTGTAATATGTAATATCTAAAAATTTTTAGCAATTTTTGAGCAGAATCTGCAGATAATCTATTTTTTTGTTTGTTTCCATATAATAAAGTAGCATCAGATAAAAAGCTTTCAGATTCAACAGAGTTTGATGTTGCTATAAAAAAGTGTTTTGCATCTTAAGCTATATATGTCATTCCCATTTTATGAAAATGGACACGGGACGTGATTACGGGACGGGAAGTGATTACTACACATGACACGAATATAATGTTAATTTTAACAGAACCTATTTTTTGACAGAACACAATTAAAAATACAAATCTTTGAAAAAATGCATTTATTGCAGTATTCTTTTAAAAAGTTTTAATTAATGATGTGCTTTGCTGCAACTAAGTTTCGTTGCAATATTTTCACCAAAATAAACATAGCAATATTGTCCTGGCACAGGTTTATAGCAATGAAGTCCTTTACGACTTACATAAAATGGTGAACAATCAATAATTCGTTCACCTCCGTTTGAGCAATCACCATTATTATAACAATTACTGATACAGCTTCCAGTAATACAAAATGCATCAGATAATGGACGCATATCTTGACATGTCGAAATACAAATAAGAAATAAAATAGCAGCGCTATAAATGATAGCTTTCATTTTTCGTGAATAACAGTGATGGCAAAAGTTTTTATTCATTTGTACATACTTTTATACTAATAGAAAAAGGGGCGTAAATCGGCATTTTTTTATAATAAGCTTCACATTGATTGATAATGATGGAAAATTTAAACTTCTTCGTAATGGATTAGGAGGAGGAGTGAATCAATCAAATTAAATAAAGTACATCCCAAATATTTAACAATTGATAAATACTTTTTATATTTTTCATTGTTTGAATGCAAACAAATATCAGCAGCTTTTCAAAAAGTGTCGATCAAGACAATCGAAAAAATATTTTTTATATAATATTTAATTTTAATAAGATAAGATAAAATAAAATAAGATTTACACATTTCGAAACATCGTTGCTGGCACCAAAATGAGGCAAAATAGATACAAAACAAAAACAGAAAAAGGAATAATTTACATACAGTACACAAATAATTTAGGAATAATAATTTTCTATTTTGGCATTTGATAAATATTGTTTAAAGTGCTTCTTTGAGGAGAAATTTGAGGGTATTCAGACACTTTACCGACTTCCATTTTACCGACTGACACTTTACCGACTGACACATTACCGACTAAGCTATTTCACCGACTAAGACACTTTACCGACTAAATATTTTCAGTCTTTTTATTTTTAAATCTCTAAAATTTTTTAAAAGCTCTTTTTAAGCTGTAATATACAATTAAGCAATATTTTAATGACTCACAAAGGAACACCGCCAACTGTTTTTGGAAATTTTACTCGAAAGTTGACTCAAATTGTAGGTATGGTATAGGAAATGAATGTGCAAAAGTATTAGCGGCCAATGGCCAGCCAAAAAATTGTAATCTGCAATTAAAGCTCTAAAAATTCGATGATTATTTTTTTTTCACAGGGGGGACCACGTTAAAACAAAAAAAAATTTTTTAACGTTGGCCGCTGATACTTTTACACATTCATTTCCTATACCATACCTACAATTTGAGTCAACTTTCGAGTAAAATTTCCAAAAACAGTTGGCGGTGTTCCCTTGTCAGTTTATTGGTTTTACCCGCCCCACTAGCCCATGTACTAAGTTATGGGTTCTTAGGGTTCCTTAGGGTTCTCAGGGTTTCTTAGTCTTCACTCAGTGTTTCTAAGGGTTTCTCAGGGTTTTCTTAGGGTTTCGTAGTAGTCATAAAAATAGTAGTAGGACAAATCTTCTCTCAAAGTTATTTTTTCAGTGTTTCGATGTTTGTTATTTTTTAAAGGGAGAGTCGTACTTCACATAAACTTTTTAAAAGAGGGAGCAGAGAAAAAGAGACATCGCTGCCGAGTCAAAGGAAAGAAATAGTGCGTCGTTTCTCTTTTTTTCCCCTGATTTTCACGATTTGTTATAAGAAAAGATTTATGAGAACTGCGACTCCCCCTTTTTACGACGTATTTTATGCAAATTTGGACGAAAACAATAGAAAATTGCGTAAATGATGTGTATTTCCTTCGTTCTCGTCTAAATTTGCATAAAATACGTCGTAAAAAACTTGTCAGAGGTGGGACTCCCCCTTTAAACTTTTAGTCGGTAAAGTGTCTTAGTCGGTGAAATAGCTTAGTCGGTAATGTGTCAGTCGGTAAAGTGTCAGTCGGTAAAATGGAAGTCGGTAAAGTGTCTGTAAATCAAATTTGAAATGTTAACATTTTTGATACCGTTCTAGAAGTGCCAAGTTCGGATTGAAAAATGGCTTAACCTATATTTGTTTGTCAGCTTTACCGCTGTTTTATAGGCTTTTTCGAATCTGGTGCTGTAGATTGGAGAGAATTGAAGTGAAGAAGATTCATTTGGTAATTTTGTGTGAAGATAATCATAGCCAGTTTCAAGATCAATAATATTTCTTCTCTCATGCAGAGATTTGATATTGTATAATTTGAGACGAGGGCACTTCTTCAGTTTAGCGCCCCCGATTTTTTTTAAAATTTTTTGATTTTTGGAAAAATTTGCATAAGAAATGAAAGCACTTTTTGCAGAAAAAAATTCAACATTTTTTTGCAAATTTTTTACAATAAAAAGCAAAAATGGGGGGCGCTAAACTGAAGAAGTGCTTTCAGGCACTTCTTCAGTTTAGCGCCCCTCTCCAAAAATTTGCATGAAAATGTGTTCATTCTTTAGTAAAATACGTCCCGGCCAGGACTTGTTTTCGATTTCGATTTCGATTTCGATTTCGATTTCGATTTCGATTTCGATTTCGATTTCGATTTCGATTTCGATTTCGATTTCGATTTCGATTTCGATTTCGATTTCGATTTCGATTTCGATTTCGATTTCGATTTCGATTTCGATTTCGATTTCGATTTCGATTTCGATTTCGATTTCGATTTCGATTTCGATTTCGATTTCGATTTCGATTTCGATTTCGATTTCGATTTCGATTTCAATTTCGATTTCAATTTCGATTTCGATTTCAATTTCGATTTCGATTTCAATTTCGATTTCGATTTCAATTTCGGCCGGAAAAATTTTAAAATGTTGTTTTTTTTCAAGGTTTGCTGCCTTTAATTTTTTTATTAATTAATAATAAATGAGAAAACGGTACGAAACAGATACCATTCAAACTGTTAACTATAAACTTACAGTAGTAATTTATCACTACTCTTAGTTAGAGACCTCCAAGAACAAAACGCCAAACAATTTTTATAGTGAAGAAATGGTCACAAAATCCAAAAATAGTGATTTTCGCTTATAGCTAATATTAAGATATGCACTATAGCTCATTAGAAAGCCCGCAAAAAATTAGGATGGTGTTTTTTCGGATTCTAAAATGGTAAACTAGAAATTTCACAGTTTTGAGTCAAAGTTCACAAAATCATGTTTTTGTATGGCAGCTATAAATACACCATCTTCGATTTGGCTCATTTTTGGATATATTATTTATTATGCCCTAAAAACGTTCATGCAAAATTGCTAAGACACCATCGTCCTTATTAGCGTTCTGTAACGGTGATAAAAATTTTATGAACAACAGGGATCTTAAATTTAATCCACAAGATTTTAAGCGTCGTAAATTGGATCTTAAAAGCTTTGGGTATATATGGGTTTCAGAAACAATTCCAAAAACTGCTGATGCAGCGTGTCAAACAGATTTCGAAGATTTGAATGAGAAAAAGCTATTACAAACGACTAAGAAGTTAAAAGATGTCCGAAATGCTCTTCACAATCTTAAACGTAAGTTCGATCGACAGAAAAAAAGGTTTTAGATTTTAATGGTATTATGGAAGAGAAACAAGATGAAGTTGTTAAAAAATGTGAACAAATATTGGATGATTTATTAGATCGTATTGAACATTTAAAAGAAGATCGACTGAATGACGCTGAATTTATCAAAGATTTAGAAACAAAGATTTGTCAACTAGAACATCAGCAACTATTAGATTCACATCCTCGGATTATTGAATTATTTAAATACGGATGTTATACACAGACACTAAGTTGCTTTTAGTTAAACTTAAAGAATATAACATTTCAGATGGAAATTGCTCCAAAGTTATTAAAGATGTCTTTAGTTTGGCCAGTGTAACAGCAAATTCTCTACCCTCTGCAAGTACTGCACTCAGAAGCGTTTTTCTCACAAAAGTATTAACAAGTGAACAATTAAAAGAGATTTTGACAGCAGCATTAACCAATGGATTATCAAGTACGACTGGATCAGATGAAACTACAAAACATGCACAAAAACTTCAAGCTTATATTTACAGAGCTTTTAATGGAAAAGAAATTCAAGACTATTGTTTAGGAATATTGCAAGTCCTCAACAAATCTGCTAATGTTTCATTTGATACTTTAAAGAAGTTGGTTGATGATCTCGGAGCTGATTTTGCTGACACCAACAAACTATGGAAAGATTTTCTTCTATCAATCAAAAATGCAATATCAGACCAAGCATCAACTCAACTCAAATTCAATCACCTACTTAAACAAGTGAAGCGCGGGATTGTAGCATTACAAGAAGGTTGGGATGCATTATCTGATTCTGAAAAAGCTGATCTTTGTCAAATTCGCTCTTTTTTTGTAAGCTACATATTCTTTCCAACTGTTGTCAAGTTGTTCGCTCAGCTTTGCTTATCCAAGAAAATGATGTACGAGAAGATGCCAATATCATTGAGCCTACTGTAACGCAACTAATTAAAAAATGTGCTCAATAGTTTGGTGAACGTGCATCTTCTCTACATATGATTTATCCAAAATGGAAAGCTTATGCTGAACAACATGGCATTAAACATTATCGTAATCCAGATTTGAAAGGACATCGATTCAATATTATTTTTACCATTGCAAACAGTATTTATTACTTGAAAGACGACCTTCTTAAATTTATTGAATTTCTGTCAACTTCCAGTGTTAAACTTGATCATATCAAAACTTTTCTTGGAGATCCTTTAATTTAAAATCATTTACATATTTTAACAATGTTGGATGTAGCTGTTGTTGGTCCATTATTGAGGCTCATTGAAAACACTGAAGATTTTGGTGATATTGGAAAGCACGATTTAAGTATTTTGGTATACTTAAATCGTGTTAGAAATGAACCTTTAATCCTTTTCAGTGGTGAATTACTAGTTTTTCAGATTCTTTAGGAACATCGGATCGAAGCAAAGATTATCTTAGTTTTATTCTTGAACAAACTCCGAGCAATCCACAGTTAGCTATTGAAGCAGTTGAATTGGTTGCAGCCGAACTTATTAAATATTTTCAGAAACAATTTGCTGATCTTTTAGAGGGAGGAAAGTATGCTGACGTTATTGAAAATGAAGTCGCTACCGTACCCCGGTCTAACAGAAAATGTGAATCAGTATTTGGTTTAAAATCGAAATTCGAAATCGAAAACAAGTCCTGGCCGGGACGTATTTTACTAGTCCTGGCCGGGCCGTATTTTACTAGACCTGGCCGGATTTTACTTTTCCCGGTAATTTCAATATTACAAAAATAAATGTATTTTTGTGGTAATCTTTTTCTCACTTTCCTCAGATGTTAAAAGACTACGAAAAAAGTACATTTTTTATTATCAATTTTTGTTTTTTATAAAACATGGTTTTTATTTTCAAAATTCTTTTTTTACGTTCTAGAAAACGTTCTTTTCTTAAAATCGCCTTCATCAGTGAGGATGATTTGTTAAAAAAAAATCAAAAATCCCTTTCACCCAAATTTTTCTGAGGGTGATTTTTAAAAGAGACAGCTCTTTTTCCTGAAATTTGGTGTGTTAAGAATCAGAAAAAAGTACCTTTTTTTGTCACGGCAAGTCACAGTTTCCTTAGCCGTCGTATATAATAAAATTTTTTACATGTTTTTAAAAAAGTTTTTTATTAAATAATTTATCATCTTGCATATATAAATTATTTTTTTGTACATATAAATCAACAAGCGGGGCATTTAAATAAAAAAATGTTATATTATTTTGCAATATTTTAAAATTTTCGCTCTCAGAAAAAAATTTGGGAGGGGGTACAGTGATTTGAGGGGGGGGGGCACGCCTTTAATATTTTACCACCTCTAACACGAAGCGGCAAAAGATCAAAGGAAATTCCTCTATTTACGGGGGCACAGATCCCAAGTGCCCCCCCCCCTCTTTATACGGCGTTGTACACCTCCGAAATAAGGCAAAAAAATGAATCCTTTAAAGAGAGCGTCCACTTTAGTTAAAATAGAATTTTTTAACTTAAGTGTCAACTTGAAATTTTGGAGAAAGATTTAGAGATGGGCAAACGCTTCGACATCTATTTTTTGGATGACATAAAATTTGTATTTTGGAAACAGAAAAAAACGGCCGCAAAAATTTTAATTTTGAAGATATTTTATTTACATATACTGTTAAAAATGGTTAAAAATTTAGCGTTATATTGTATACTACTAAATTAAACATATCTTTGAGCTTTTTTTTGTATTTTATTTTGTCATCTCGACGGGGACGATGGTGAGGAAGTTCTTCACGCCTTCCTTCATTTTCATTTTCATCTTCAACTGCAATAATGGCAAATTTTGTTGCAGTTGCAACTTCAGTTTCTTCACCAAGCTTTTTATGTGCAACAGCAATTTGTTCAATAGGAACTTTTGCAAGTTTTATTGATTTTGTTGTTGTTTCAGGGAAATCAGGAGAAATTGTTGGAAGACTAGCTCGTAAGGGTGAACCCACGGGATATTTTTCGGCTAAATTTGTTGCAACTCCAACATTCACTTTTTTTTCCCATGGCTTTTTCTTTACAACTGCAACCGATTCAATTGGAATTTTTGTCGTAAATGATGAGGCTTCATGGACGACATAAATTCTTTCTGCAGATTCTTCCGACGATGAACTATCTGCAGCCGCAGCAGCAACAATAAAAACAATCAAAAAAATATATTGAAGCATTTTTAAGAATTAATAAATAAAAATAATATAAAGTTATCTTTTTTTAACACTGATTTTACTTTTATATTTGTTTCCCTTTTATAGAAATTTTTAAAAAGATATTTTGATTAACCAAAAAATGATCATTGGTTGTTTTTGATTTTTTACTTAAGAAGTAAACAAAAAAGAACGGTTTGCAAAAAAAAGAACAAAAACCAATTAATTTTGTGACAAAATTTCTTGTTTTTTTAAAAAAAAAACAGTTTTTATGTCTTTTAGGGCTTAGGCTTTTTCATTGATCACTATGTGTTTTAATGCTTGGGCTTTTGGGGAATGAAATGTTGTTCATTTTTTTTGTCACGGATAAATTTTTACAAACTTTTCATTCCCTATCATTGCCGTGACGCCCTTACCGTCGTAGTCCGTTTTTTCTGAGAATTTGACACTCCCTTTACAGTACACGTACGCAGGTACTAGGGACAAAATTGTTTTTTACGACACCCTGTTTATGCATTGGTTCCCCTGTACGTTTTTTTTCCAATTTTTTGTTTTTGTTTTGACCCCTAGGAATTTCACAAAAATTCTGCTGTCATAAAATTATTTGTTCTCTAATATGACCGTTCAGATTGGAGAACAGACGTCCAAAACATACATTTTTAAAAATTAAAGTTAGTTTTAACAAAGCTAAAGTGCTGGACATAATTATAATTTATAAATTTTTCATCTTTTTGATATCATTATTTGATGAGTTTTGAGGAAATTTGATGATTTTCTAGTGTTGGACATGTTGCTTATGAAATTGTCTATTTTTTAATGAATGATGAACGTCTACCCGACCCGACAAAATTTCTGTTAACCCGTGACCCGAAATTCGAATTCAAATCGGGTTGACTTTCATTATGTTGGAGATGTTGTACAAGGTGAAAATCGAATTTTGCAGATTGTGAAAAAATTTGTGCATCACAGCTGTTGAACCTTTCTCCCATGCTTTTAGACCTTATTATGAAGCTTATCAATGAAAAAAATAAAAAAATCAACAAATTTAAAAATTATTTTACTTTAGGTGAAGTTGTAAAAGTAGGTAAAGTTCAAATCCCTAGATTTCATACAAACAGTTTTATAAAATGTGATTGTTTGATATTTTTGAGTAGCTAATATTCAATATTTTAATGTTATATAAAAATAACTTGCAAAAACGAAAGAGCAAAAGTGTGCTAAACGCACCGTAGTATACTTGTGGACGTAGGTATCAGCATAAATATTTAAGATGATATATGTACGTCTTTTTATTTGAATGATTCCTTCCTCCTAATCTATGATAATATTTGCAAGTATAGATGATTGTTAGATAAGTGTATATAGTGATCACTACTATTAAACATTATCATTTGAACATATTTAACACGATTTTTGGTGAAAAGTGTATCAAAATATGAATCCGCTGTGTAGTGAGGTGATCGGCTATCAGAGTGATATTATCACTAGACACTAGCAGTCGAAAATTAAAATTTACTGCACATTGATACAGTAAATTTTAATGAATTCTTTCTAAAAAAAATTTTTATTTTATCGTTTTTGACAAAAAAATTACTCTTTTTTTTGTTAATACTCATGAAAAAAATGAAGGTGATAACAATGATGCAAGTAATAAAATACACACACAAAAAAAGAAAGAAATCTATCAAAAAAAAATAACAAAAAATTAATCAAACAAATTATTTCCCGTTTTTATTTCTTCTTTTTTTGCTAAAAAAATTAATCAAAAAATATCAAAAAAAGATTCTTTACTTTTTCTTTGCAAAATTATAAAATAAAATATTGATTTAATAATAAAATGAAATGAGTATTTTTTTAAAAAATAAATATTACAAAAATCGACTTCCATGTATCATTGGATCAATATACGTTGAGCCAGCTTCCGGAAGTAAAAAAGATGTTTTATTCCATAATTCATCCAATGAAACATAACGTCGTAATGGATTCTTATTTTTGCTTTCATCGATTGTTGTTGAAGAAGAATCTTTTGGGGCAACATATTTATGAGAATGTGAATCCACTGCTTTATCCAGTATTTTAAAATCCAGCAATAATCGATATGTCCATTCTACAGTAAAAAATGTTGCAGCATTTGATGGAAATGCTCGTAAAAGTGTTGAATTTAATCCAACAAAAAATGTTCGAATTCCATTTTCCGCATATGTTTTTTTTATCACATCTGCATATGTTTTATGAACATCTGAAGCTTGAAATCTCGTTTTTATTATATCTAAAAAATAAATAATTAGAACATTTAAAATATTTAAAATGAATATCTCACCTGTAGGATAATTGAAAAGCCATGAAACCATTCCAGCGCCACCTAAAAAAATGATATTTAAAGTTACAGTAATGAAAATATGAAAGTATATTTCCTGTACGAAAATTTACTGTAATAAAACGATTTTAAATACCCCCAAAATCACAAAAACTATTAGGCAAAATAAAAGTAAAAATTTTAATGTTTGGATTTAAAAAGATATCCCAAAAACCTTAAATCCGGTTACGGTAGATTTACAAAAACTTCGATGAAAAACAATGTTTTAAAAATCCATAAAATTAAAATTCAACAAAAAATCATTAATCTATCAAAAAAAAAATAAATTTCATCGAAAAACGTTATCATATCAATGACAGAGTGTAATATAAAAAAAGTGTTTTTTAATAAACGGAAAACTTTTTTTTAAAAACAATATTTTTTTGCAATAAATTAAATTACGTATTTTTCTAATCTTTGATAAAATATTATTTGCAAAATAACAATCAATAAAATAAAATGAAATGATATCTTACCACCAGCTAATAATAATTGTGTTGAAGTTAAAGCTTCCATTGTTCCATCTTTACTCATTTTTCTTGCCATATATTCATATGATGCAAAATAAATTCCAAATGCTGGACAATCTCGTAACTGTGTTGCAAGCATTCCTCTAAAAAATATTTAATAATAGAATAACAAAAAAGTCCAACAATATATATATTTAAATTTAAATGTATACCTTCCAAGCGTTCGAAAACCATTTTCTTTAATAATTGTTCTTAGACAATGATACGGAGATTTATATTTTGCATGAGCATCATCGCTTTGAATTTGTATTCTTAATTTTAGTAGCTCCGTTGGAGCAGCAATAAATCCCTGTGCTGCACCGGCACAACACCCAGCAAAAAAATGTGTTGAAATTGCTGTTTCATTTTTCATTCGTTTTACAACATTTCCGTGAACTCCAAATACAATTGCATTCACCAATGTTAGAGATGCCAATGGTGAGGACATTCCTATAAATAATACTTATATTAAAAATATGTTGTAATTTAAAATACTGTATTTTTTTACCAGTAACAAAAAATGTATAAAATATTTCTTTTTTGGTTACTGTACTTTTTTTGAAGTCTTACAACAAAAATTTTGAATGCTCATATATATAATTACTTACATTTTTTTCCAGATTCTATATTAAAGAAAATTTTTACGTGAAACTTTTTGTATCACATTTTTTTGCAGATATTAATTTTAATTTTTTACACCAAAATTTAATTATTAAAAACCCAAAACAAAAATGTAATTTTAACAAAAAAGAATGTCAATGAAAAAAAGTACGACATCTTTGTAGGGTTTTCTTTTTCTTTCCTTCTTTTAATAATCTTTCCCTTTTCTTTTTTTATTGTCAATCATCACAAAATCATGACTCTTAAATATTTACGATCATTAAAAACTAATGATGATCGCAAAAAAAAGAAAAGAAAAAGAAGTGATTAATGATAGCCAAGGAAAGTTTCCACCAACTTCATAAATGAATTGCAGTAAATCAATTTGTTAAATATATAAACTATCTTATATAAAAAATATTATTTTTCCCCCCTATTAAATGTTTTTAAAAAAAAACTAACCTTTATATAATCCTTTGAAATGTTCTTTTCGAATAATTGTTGTAAAGCAATGCCATGTTCCACGATATAAATGATTTTGTGTTTGTAATCGAACTTTTACCGTATCCAATGGATGTCCAGCCAATACTCCTGCAGCCCCTGCAAAAATAAAATTATTAGATCTTTAATGATATCAGAAAATATAAAGAAAAATAATTTATGATTTTAGGAGATATAAAAAGTGTGAAAAAAAGAAAAAATTTTATTACCCCCAAAACAACCAGCTAAAAAATCAAGGCCTGACATAACTATGATTTAAAACATGTATGTAAAAAAATATTGATGAGATCGGTGAATAATTAATTATAAAAAAAACCGGAAAATGCAGGTACCGTAACCCCAGATTACAGTAATCGAGTACGAAATTCAAAATTTATCAAAATTTTGTTTTCCACTTTTGGCATCTCCAGGTCCCCCCTTTTTTTGGCAAATATTTTTGTAATACAATTTTTAATAAGCGTAAAATTTGAAGTTTAAAAATAAGTATATAACTTTTTAATTGATAATCAGTAAAACAATATTATTATTATTATTATTTAATAATCAGTAATGACAATGGCTGATGCTCAGTTGATTGTTGCCCTGCTTGCTCCAAAAAAATTAATGATGAATTAGTTATATTATTTTAAACAAAAGGCGGGGCTCTAAATGATGATGACAAAAAAAGATATGAATTTACTCTTAGTTTTTTTGATTGAAAAAAATGATGCGCAAAAAGAGAGATGATAAAAAAAAGTTCTGAACTCCGCCTTTGCGGTTTTGCACGTGGTTCAAAAAAAGTTTTTGGTAATAAAAAATCAAAGTTAATAAATATTATTTTTTTTTTTTCTGCTTTCTTTACTCAATTAGTCCAAAGACCAATTTTGCCCCGGTTTTATTTCTCATTAAATATGTGTCTCGTGGTGGTGTAGTTTCCCAAAAAATATATAAAATATTTAAATCAAAAAATGAGAATTCTCTTACCTGCAAATACTCCAGCACTAAAATGTACACTCGTTTCAAATGTTTCTTGTTTCATTGGCATTTTTTCAACAAATCAGATATATATACATACAATCAATTTAAACTTCTTTTTTTTCACGAACAAAATTTTTATCATATTTTTTTCAAAATTTGCATAAACGTTGTTATCGTAAAATGTACACAAATGTAAAGTATGAAATTACTACAGTGGTAAATTTCTGCATCAGATAAAATTACAATCAACAAAATTTATAAAATAAAATCACAAAAACTGCTGATAAAAAGCGTGTATATTTTTACATTAGCATTTACTGCAGTAATTACTGTAACTACCATGAATCCATGGTTTCAACAATTCTTTATCTTTACAAAAAATAAGATAATGAAATGGTTTAAAGGAGGCAGAAGTTTACGTACTTTTTTTTGGCAAAATCCTGAAAATCAGGATGTTCCATGCTCCACCGTTTTGTCGAATGAACAACTCAATCGTTGGGGCATTTTCTTGCTGAGAGAATTTTTTACTTGCTTTTTCGTCGAAACTCCCTTTAGAAAGTGTTCGCCTCGTTTTTTTGCAAGAGTTTTGAATTTCAAATAATCATCTTACTTTTTTTCAACAAATTTTTTTCGAAGATATGGCTTTAAAACCTTTTATAACAGTAAGTTAATTTACTTAATTATATGCTATTAAAATATCTTCCATTTATGCATAAATATCAAAGTTTTCTTTTTTAAATGACATGGGTTATGAATAACAAACACATTGTGTTTGTTATTAATAACCCATGTTTAATTTATTTAATTTTAGATGTCTGAATATCCAATTACTCTTCAATGGACAATTTCTAAGCATCATCTCAAAGCTTTTTTACGTTCAAAAAAAACAGAAGGTTTAAAAAGTGATAAATTTATTGCTGTTCGCGCTTCAAATGTTCAATATTTTCTTGATATTTATCCGGTTGGATACAATGATATTCGTGGAAAAACATTTATTTTTTTGAACTTTAATCTTGGAGATGAAAAAAAAATTGAAGCAGAATGGACATTTTCAATTGAATCTGCAGGATGGACATACAAATTGGATCATATTTTTGAAAAAAATGCTGGATTTGGTGTTAACTGTTGCACTGTTGGCGAATTATTTGATTTGAACAAGAAATTTATTGTTGATGGAAAATTGATTGTAAAAGTTGAAGGAATTTGTAAAGTTGAAAATTCTGATACAAATGGAAAATATCAAAAGATTTTGGTGATTTATGGAACAAAGATTGCAAAGATTTGACAGTTTTATCTGATGGAAATGAAATTAAAGTATGTTTTTATATATTATATTCATAAACAATATACATATGTTCAGGTTCATAAATGCGTTCTTGCTTATCATTCAATATTAGCTGCAATGGTTGTTGATCAACCAAATGATAAAATTGAAATTATTGATTTTCCACTTGAAATTGTTGAAAAAGCTGTAAAACTTTGCTATCATCGAAATCTTGTCCCTGATTTTAGCATTGAAGAAGCTATATTACTTTTCAAATTTGCCGATAAATATTCTGTAACAGATCTCAAGGTTATTCTTTAATATATATATATATTCTTCATTTATATTTTGCTTTTCTAGGAAAATCTTGGCGGATATTTGGGTGATAGACTTACTGTAACAAATGTTTGCGAAATTTTAAATGCTGCATTTTTTGGACATTCTTTAAAACTTCAAAATAAATGTCTCGATTTTATCTGGTTTACTTTATCAAAGAAAAAATTTGTGCCAAAAATGCAAATTCTTGAAAAATGTTTTTTAGTTACTGTTTTAAATAATCTTTCATTTCATGAATCTGTTACTCTTTAAATGTTTTGTTTTTGCTGTTTTTATATAAAAGTACTCTGTTTAATGTTTCAATTACAGCCTTTTTATACACGATCAATCTACAGTATCCAATGCATTAACAAAAATAGGTTCTTATATTAAATTAATTCTGATAAGTTGAAAAGTATACTGTAGATGACATTTTCATATTTTTTAAACGATTTTATTTCACAATTTTGCTTTTTCTGAAAGTCTAGAATATTCTATTTTGTGTAAAAAAAATACTTTTCTTCAAAAGATATTAGCCGCAGACATAATAAACAACGCTCAAAGAATTTCTTTAGATCGTTTCAGCTCCGCCTATATTTTAAGAAAAAAAGCACAAATTTTCAGCTGCAAAATCATTTCATTTTTTTGGTGGTGGTTGTATCGTGTAAGCAAGCAACACAAAAGATTTTTTTTTGAGACTGTCTAAGCTGCAGCTTAAGCGTATTGCATCATCCTTATATTTGTCTTGTTTAAAATGGGGATAAAATTTTATAGATAATTTTTAGCTATCATCTTTGCTAGATGTCTAGTTTTCGTCAATGCTTCTTTCATTTTTGTATTTTTATAAATTAGCGCGTATTTTTAAATATTTTTTTACAAAATACAAAGAATAGTTTAGTTTAGTTTGAGGGTGATAAAAGGTAATTTTAGATGGCAACAAAACATAATTTTTTATCTTTAAAAGATAAACAAAATGTTTTTGTTGAATCTGATAATCAATACAATAATCTCAATTTGAATCAAAATGATCAAAGATCAGTTGATGATACTGTATGCTTAAAACCTTTCACAACTGATAGCAGAAAAGGTCAAAATAACGGTAAAATATCAGAGACTGCAATCCATTTAAAGCTATTAAATAATTAGAAAGGAGGCGGGCTCTTTGATACATTTTTATTTTAAAGGTCTCACAGCGATTATGCAAATCACTCGACAAAACCTAGGAATATGGACTAACCTGATTTTCAGGTTTATTCAAAAAAAGTAGCAAAGAACCCCTACCCGAACTAGCAAGGAATGCGAAAAAATGGAAAAAAGTGCCGGATAAAAGAAAGCGTAACACGACAAAATGCCAATTTCGTAATTTCCATTTTGTCATCTTGCGCCTTCTTTTACTTTTTTTGTTAGCCCGGGTAACCACCTTTATCTTTTGATAAAAGTATCAGCTTTTGGCGATTTTTTGTAAAATTTAATTAAATACATTTTAAAAGGATTGCAGTCATTTCAAAATTGCCAGATTTTTCTCATTTAAATGAATCAAAAAAGCAATCAAATTCCTGGAATAAATGCAACAAACATTTATCTGCAACTTTTTTGAATCTTAACCGTAATTCTGAAGAAATGAATGAATTTAAAGGAGCAGCAAAAAGTGCCAACAATAGCACCCTTTCCCTTCATATTGCAGCTTATGAAAATGCCATTGAAGCTACCAATGAATCTGGTGACTGTGAAAAGGAACGGGCACAAAATTTAAATTTGGTTAAAAAATGGGGAATTTTAAAACATATCGTTGATAGCCCAACATCAATCATTGATGTAATATTTAACATATTTAATTAGGTTTCTTTAAATTGATAATTAATTTTTTATAGAATCCATTTGAATTTCCACGGCAACAAGAGAATCAAGCCCCTCGCCCCGAATTGATGCAATATTCAGCATCCCAACGTTTGCTTAATCCTAATCAAATGGATGCCAATATTCAAATTGAACTACAACCGGTAAGTCATATGAATCATTCAACACAATTAATTGCTTTTAAAAAGCAAAATTCAGTATCCACATGATTTAATAGGTTACTTTTTTGCCCCCCCCACTCAATTTCATTCACAAATTTGCATTAAAATATTTGTGTAAAAGAGTGCTTCTTCGTCCTCAAATTACTCATCCCCCAAAAGTAATCCCTTAATTAATAAATCTTTTTAAAAAAAATCTTCAAAAAACGGATCTGTAAAAACAAAATCCATTAATTAGCCACGCGATAATGAAATTTTTATAAGATCAGCGATTATAGAAACCTTTTTTGTTTAAAATGTGATACTCTAGTATTATAGATTTTTTTGCCTATTTTGTATATAAAGGGACTTTTCATTCCGCTCATTATGACGGACGTTACTTGTTGTAGGTACATTTTTTTCAGCGACTTCAAAACTCCCTTTAATAATAACAGAATCAGTAATATGACTCGCCCCACTACCTCGACGGGGCGGGGCACGGGAGACATTTTATTTTTGTCCGGGTGAAGCCGCGGCGACTTTAATAATTAACTAAAATTGCCTTTATTTGAATACATTTTGAGAGAAAAAGCATGTTTTTTGCACTATATAGCTGTCTAAACGACAAAATTACATTAAATATCCTTCAAAAATATATTTGTTATTTATTTAATTAAAGAAATTATTTTCTCAAAAGTTACTTTTTGGGTCGAATGGGGCGGGGGGGGGGGGGGGGGGCGATAACCGGAGGACAGAACAGGCCATGGCACGCGGCGATTTTTCAAAACCAACGGGGTACTTTTTTTTTGTAACTTTTTAAAAGTGACGGGAAACGGGGCAGGCCCGGGCGACTATAAGGTCAAGTCACATCACTAAACAGAATTAAGTAATAAGCGCCTTTAAAAAAACGTACTCGTTTGCTTATCTCTTTTTAAAAAATCTTAACGCGAAATGGTATTGTTTTTTCGCGAATTTTCTCCGCCTCTATATCTAATATACCGTTTTTTCCAAGGCAGCTTCATTAAACAAGTTTTTGGTGGTTGTTCTTTAATTTTACTTTTCTTCTCTCTTAATTGGTTGTAAAAGATGTCTAATTCTGTTGTGGTTGATTTATCTCCTAACAAGGTACGCTTAAATGTTGCCAAAGAAAAATATAATAATAAAAAAGATATTAGCTGCATTTAATATTTATCCCCTTTTTTTAACAACGGTAATTTATTTCAGGATTCAAAAGTTACCAAAAAGATTATTAAAGAAGGTGCAGGAACTGAAACTCCAGCAAATGGGGACAAAGTTTATCTTCATTATACTGGAACTTTGGAAAATGGAGATGTTTTTGATTCAAGTCGTGAACGAAATGAAGCTTTCTCATTCACATTGGGCCGTGGACAAGTACATTTTCTTTCGCTTTTTAATCTTTTTGTATGGCTTAAATACTTTATTTTAGGTTATCAAAGGCTGGGATCTCTGTGTTGCTGGCATGAAAAAAGGTGAACGATGTCAGCTCACCCTTGCACCCGAATTTGCTTATGGAGAAGCTGGAAGCCCCCCGAAAATTCCTTCGAATTCAACATTAATTTTTGATATGGAATTGCTAAAATGGGAAGGTGAAGACATTTCTCCTGATCACGATGGAAGTATTACAAAGTCAATTATTGTTTCTGGAGAACAATACAATTGTCCATCTGAAAATGCACCAGTTACTGTTCATGCTGTTGGCTCCCATAATGGTCGTGTCTTTTATGATCAAGAACTTACTTACTTACTCGGTGAAGGATCTGAATATGAACTTCCAGAGGGTGTTGATCGTGCAATCCGTCGCATTAATAAAGGAGAAAAATGCCGTGTTACATTAAAAGGTTCTCGTTTTACTTTTGGTAAAGATGCTCCTGCTGCCTTTAATCTTCCACAAAATGCTGACTTAGTTTATACAATCTTTTTGAAAACTTTTGATAAAGTTAAACAAAGCTGGGAATTAACTGATGAAGAAAAGGTTCAAGAAGCTGAAAAAATTCGTCTTCGTGGTAATGATTTTCTTAAACAAGGAAAATTAAAATTGGCTTTGAACAAATATCTCAGTGTTGTTAATTTGCTTGAATACAGTACTCCAATGGATGAAAAGCATAAAGAAGATTTTGATAAACAGCTTATTTCTGGACGTCTTAACAGGTAAATAAAAATTGTTACTCATTTTAAAATTAAACATTGAGATTTTAGTGCTCTTGTACATTTAAAACTTCGTGAAACTGCTGAATGTATCAAACAAATTGAAAAAGTTATCGAAAAAGAACCTAAAAATGTCAAAGCTCTTTATCGTCTTGCTCAAGCCTTTGAAACTCGAAAAGATTACGATGATGCAATTCGTGAATACAAAAAAATTCTTGACATTGAACCTGATAATAAAGCTGCTCAACAACAAATTCTTGTTTGTAATGCACAAATTGCTGAACTTCGAGCATTAGAAAAGAAGCGATATCACAATTTATTTGCAAAACTCTCAAAAGATGACAAGGCTGAAGTCAATGGTGAACATTCTGCATCAACTTCAAATGGCAGTGCTAGTGAAACAACTACGACAACAACATAAAAAAAACTATTTATTTTTTAAATATACGGATATTGTACTGTGTTATTTTTTTTGCTTATTTATTTTTTTTTATTTAGGGATCTCATCCTTTTTATTACTGAATTTATTTCATTTTGTGTCATATAACATAAAAATTTCATTATATATTTTCTTTAATAACCAACCAATAAGTTATTGGCAATAATCATTTTGAATAAGAAAAATTAGAAAAAAAACATTTTGATTAAAAGTGGAACCTTCTTGGTTTTTATTTCCCTAGACACAGTAATTTGTATGAAATTTTCATCGGCAAAAAGTCGCATAAAATAAGACTGAAAAAAAATTTAAGTTTATTACCGTAACTAGCCCAAATTACATTTTGTAACCAAAAGATTTGAGATACATCCAAGAAAAGTCTCAAAACGAAAATAGAATAGTAAAAGTACGCACCATTGTTTGGTCTTTCAAAACGTCGTGGGTTGGTTGCTTTTATAAAAATATATTTGAATAAAGAATAAAAAAAAATAATACCGTAAAATTGTTATATAAAACTACGTTTTTCAAAACTACAGAGAAGCTTTAATTGATGGTACAGAAAACAAGAAATTTTTAAGTAAGTCGAGCTTTTTTTGCTATAATTTTTCGTTTTTCTTGGACCAGAACCTTTTTTTGGTCTGAACGAAGTTAACTATTGCTATTCTATAATTTTAAATCAATATATTCTTCTTTAAAAACAATAAATAAATATCCAATTTTTTAACTGCTAGCAGAATTTCCTAAATATCGGCTTGCTTTATTTAATAAACCTAATTACTTGTTTTTTTCAGCGCATAATTAAAGTTCAATTGTAAATTTTATTAGCAACTGTAATTCAGTAAACAATAATGTCATCACTCAGAGACGTAGCCCCTGTAAAACCCAAATTGGGTTTATCATCCGATGATTCAAAATCCCCCCAACCTATATCATTTCCAACCATTCCACCGTTACCATGCCAGCCCTCAACATCCAAAGTAATCACTAAACGGCCACCAATTCTTACAAAAAAGATTGAACGAAAATTAGAGCAGTTAAAGCTACCAATTGATTGTCGAAAGCAGTTATTTGTTTCGATTCCCCCCGCTAAAGCCTCTTCATCAAACATTACAGTACAACCATCTTCCGTAAAAAGAAATTCAAAAGTTTTTGAAGCAACAATTTTTTCTAAACATGCATTCGATAATGATCCATCAAGTCCACAGGTAAGACTTAAAAAAACAATTATTCAACAGTATTTATTTATTTTGCGTTGATGAAATTTGGTTTTTTTCCGAGCTTATTTTTAAGTGCTTTATAAAAAAAAAGCTAAATCATACTAGCCATTTCTCTTCCAAAGCCAAATAAAAATCTATCCTCAAACTCAAAGCCCAAAACTGAAACCTTTAGAATATTCCTTTCTCCTGATATTAGGGAAAGTTAAACCGCTTTTCAGATGAAAAGTTCGAGTTGCGAGTTGATAAAAAGGACATGCCGAGTTAAAGAATTTTTCTAAGAATTGTAAAATCAGGCGAAGTAAGGCAGCTCAGAGAGTTAAGTAGTGCATTAACTCGGTGAGTTTCAGAAAATGATTCAATATAAATTACAGACATTCTTAAAAACTATTGTTTTGAAAATAATAAAACTTTAACTGAATGCTTATATACGTATTAAAGTACTTCTAAAAGAATGACGAGTTAACGTTCTGTATATTACATCCTCAAAAACGAGTGCGATTGAGTTTGGGGCGTTTTGAAGTCTTTAAAAAAATTTACCGTTGCATATTTGTGATTTTCAGAGTCTCGGTTCACCAGTATATTCTCCATCTGATTTACCACCACGTCAACCAGATTTTGATTATTCATCTTTCAAAATAGGTGATGTTGTTTTGGTTGATAGAACAGAGATTGGTGATGGATTAAGAAAAGCTACGATTGTATATGTTAATAAAGAGTATAGTCCTGATTATGAATACTTTCATGGACATCTTGTTGTCTTAAAACCATCTGCAAGAGAACGTAAGCTTGTTCTTTGTTATTTGCTTTATTCTTCCCTTTCTTTTTAGGATCTCGAAATTGCGAAGGAAAACGTACCGTATACTATGTTCATTATGCTGGTTTAGATCGTAGAATGGATGAATGGATAGATGTACATGAAATTCATTCAGCTGTTGAGTCGGCCAATACCCCGTCATTTTCTCAATTGGGTTCAACTTTGCTTTTAAGCGATCTAAATGATCCGCCAACAAAAAAAACACGATCTCAAAAGAAAAAAGCTGAAGAATTTCAACACAATGAAAAAGCTTCAATTGATTACGGTGCAACGCTAGCAAGATGTGAAGAAAATCATGAAAAGGTAATTAATTACGTTTATTACAAAATGCATACTTTATGATATATATATATTTTAGGCTACAATGCTTAAAAATGTTGATTCAATTCAAATAGGACCAAATGTGGTACGGTGTTGGTATTTTTCTCCATATCCTGCCGATGTCATTACTGGTCGTCATCTTTACATTTGTGAAAATTGTTTAATGTATTTCAGTTCTAGACCATTTTTTCAAATGCATCTTGTATGTGTTTTTTTCTTCTTCTAGCTTTCTATTTCCATTTTTCTACAGTAATCATTGTAGAGTAGATGTGCACCCTCTCCTCCACCTGGTGAACTTATTTACTTTGATAAAGATAATCGCTTTGCGGTTTATGAAGTGATAGGAGCTGAAAATCGATTTTATTGTGAATCATTATGTTTGCTTTCAAAACTTTTTCTTGATCACAAAACACTTTATTATCAAGTTGATACATTTTATTTCTATGTTTTATGCGAAATAGAAGATGATGGTACGCATCATCTTGTTGGGCATTTTTCAAAAGAAAATTATTCCATGAATAATCTTGCATGCATTCTTGTATTACCACCATATCAACGAAAAGGCTATGGAAAATTTTTAATTCAATTAAGCTATGCATTTTCTTGCCGGGAAGGCTTCATCGGAACTCCTGAAAAACCGCTCTCAGATCTTGGTAAAGTTTCGTATCGTGGATTTTGGTGGTGGTTGCTTATAAATTATATTGATGAAGGTGGTTATGAAGATGATATTAATGTTCTTGAATTGGAAAGAATTACCGGTGTTTCAGCAGATGATATTATATCAACTTTTGAACCCATGGAATTTGTTAAAAAATATAAAGGTTTATTTCTTATTTGCTTCTTTTATCTTGAATCATATTATTAACGTTTTAGGTGAAATGTGTATTTCAATGAGTCCAACGATTTTGAAATTTTGTAAAAGTCTTCCACTTTTTACTGGTCCTAAATTGCTGATTGATTGTGATCTTATTAAATGGACAGAAAGATATCTGCCGGTGGTTGAAGATTCTTCTGTAATTGTTCGGGAAGAAGTTGTGCAAGAAGAAATGATAAAAAAAGAAAAGGAGGAAATTGAAGCGATTCCAGATGCAGCAGAAACTTCTCAAACTTTAAAAGAAGCTGAAGTTCAAGATGTTGATATGGAAGCGCAACAAGACAATGCTGTTGAAATTGAAGAGAATAATTTGGATTACGAAGATTTTGAAGATGAAGACGATGAATATGAAGATGTTGATGACGACGATGATGATATTGATGCAATGAATGATGATGATGAATTTGTTGAAAGCAGTATTAATTCTGAAGAAGAAGAGCCAGATATTGATGAAGATGAAAATATAGATGATTTATGCGATTGAATACCTTAATATTGTTTTTGTTTTATTTACTAACATAATTTTCATAAATTTTTTACTTTTGCAGTTTTGTTATTTCATCGACATTTTTTTAAGTGGACATTAAACTTTGTCCACAGCAGGGCCACAAATTGGTCAAAAGTTAGGGGGTGGAACTTCCTTATAAAAAGCCAAAAAAATCTCATTTTACCTAGTATGAATTTAAATTTTCCCCTTATATTTGGTCCGACAAGGGGAGGTGGGAACTTTTCCCAGTTCCATCCCCCCCCCCCCTATTTGCGGCCCTGGTCCACAGAGTAATATTGGTCCGAAAATACGTAAAAAATCATAAATTTTTTTAAACAATTAATTCAAAAATTCCTAATATGAATTTGAATGTAAAACAGAACAGTTTCAACGATTTATTGATTTTTTGAAAAAATTCATTTCAGAAATGTTTGATTATTCAACAAATTGTGAAATATTATATAATGATCTAAAAATGGATACAACAAAATTCGCAAAACTTTCATCACTTTTAGCAAATTGTGTGCTGATTATCACTGATATTGTTTCTTGCGTTGCTATAATTCATAAAATTGATGACTGCCAAATGCCATTTTTATTTGCAAATTTATAAGTTTTTTATTAATTGCTTTTTAATCAATATAAATTTGGAGTGTTTTTTCTTAGTAGAATTTTCTTAAAAAATTAAAAAGCAAAAACTAGCGTTCAGAATAGCCAAAGTTTTTTTCATTTATTTCACCTCTTAGCACGAAAAAATTCTTGGCATATTTTCGTGCTAAGAGGACCGGCGCGATGAAATGAAAAAAAAATGTTGTCTATCGCCAACGCTCCCTTTAACTACTTTTTTTCTGCTATATTTATAATTGCTATTCTTTTAAGAAAACTAAACTAAAAATTCAGCATTTTTATTTTGTAATACTGTGTGTTTATTATTCCATGGTCATTTGTAAATTTAATAATCATTTTTTTAATTCGTTTGTTTCTTTTTTTGCAATATTTTTAATATTTTTATTAAACAAACAAAATATTTAAACATAAATCAAATTTCTGGAAAATTTGTTGAACTTTTATAATTTCGGAACCATTTCGTTTTTGTGAAACACTTTGATTTACTTTTGAAATTCTTCATGGGCGAAATAGTCTGGAAATGTTAAAAAATATATTTTTTTGATTTCTCTTTGGATTTAATTACAAAATCTACAAAAATAGAATCCCAAAAAAAACTTGGCCTCATAAATACCAGTGTTGTTGCGGCTCCGGCTCCGGAGCCGGAGCTACGGCCTTGGAGCCGGAGCCGCTTATCAACCATTTTTGTCAAAAGAATTTAACAAATTTTTCGTTGACAAAACAAAAAGTTTTTTTTAAAAGATGTCTATGTATTTACAATGTTCAAGTTTGTTTTTTTATTTGTTATATGATTTAATAATCTCAATTTGAATCAAAATTTTGGTATTTCAAAAGAAATTTGTTGCTACAATGTCTATCTAAATCGGAAGGAGCCGGAGCCGATAAAAAATGTCCGGCACAACACTGATAAATACTCAACAAAGCAATAAAAACATCACATGCAAAACTTCCAGATACTTGCATTTCCATAGCATAATCATTTTTATCATTTAATATAAAGGGGTTTTCATTTTAAAAGCATATTAAACCTTTTAAACCATCATCCTTGACACTCACAATATTATATGGATTTTCTTCGTCTAAAAATGTATATTGATAAAATAATTCATTTTTTGAATCTCTAACATACCGTCACATTTTTCAAATAAAAGCACCGAAATATCTGATAATACAATACCACGAACTTTAAAGTTTAAAATTTTTAATTCTTTAGAAAATAAAAATTTAAACTTTAAAGTTTCTGTATTTTCACATTCTTGAATTGGAGAATATATGGTTAAATCAGAAGCTAAACAATCAAATGTTATTCATTTTGGAGTTGGTGCAATACTAAGTAATGTTAATTCTTTCTTTCAAAATGTGAAGTGCAACATATCTAAAATTAGGTATTACCGTCAAGGCCGTATTTAGGGGGGGGAGGATTCGGCACCTGTGCCCCCCCCCCGAAACTGAAGAATTTCCTTTGATCTTTTGCCGCTTGATGTTGGCGGCGGCAAAAGATCAGAGGCCTGCCCCCCTCCCCCCCAAAATCGCTGTGCCCCCTCCGAAATTTTTTTCAGTATACGGCCTTGATTACCGTAATAAAAGAAATACCCACACTTACGTTTTTCCATTTTTCAAAATAGTCCAAGTCAGAGCTTGAAAATGCGGCCGGCCGGCCTCAGGCCAGGCCGGCTCATTATTTTTCTTTTATAAAGTGCTAAATTTATATTTTTTTTTATAAATTTAGCACTTTATAAAAGTACATATTTTTGAACAATATATTATGTGCACTTTTTATACTTGCTGATAATTTTGTTTTTTAAGAGACAGTCTACGAGAAAATTTAAAAATTTTGAACAAATGTGTTACATTGAAATTTTGTTTTAAATTCTTTTATAGCCATCCGATAAAACAAGGTGAAAAAAGGTTATTCCTAGAGTTTTGGAGCATTCTATCGTGTGAAACCGATTTCTCGTAGATTCAAATATTGAATATAACGGAAATTTCTAAAAATCGGGAAAAATCAGGATTGCAACCAATCAAAAAGTTGTGCCCCAGGATTGTACACATAAGTAAGGGCTATAAAATGACTACCACAAAAAAAATTTTTCTGACTTGAAACATCGAAATTTTGATAATTGTAATTTTCTACCATAGGAAAAAAACTTTAGATTTCCGAGTCTAGAGGTAATCAACTTCGTTTCTGATAGCCCATCATGTGTAGAATCAAAATATATATGACTTGTATCATAACCGGGCCCGGCTTTTGATTCCCAGAAGAAAACCTTTAGCCCATCAAGTACTATAAGACCATTTTGGTATCACAACTCATGCAATACTCAAGATATTGACATGCGGTGACTTTTATGATGTAATTCTATGTAGATATACATATTTCGGTGAGTTTTAACACCCCTGGTTAAGATTTCGAAATATGGGACCTCTTTGAAAATCCAAAAAAAAGCAACATAGAAATATCCCAAAAATTCGGATTTTTTCTTTCATAATAAAATCAAATATGCATTATAAATGTAAAATAGATGTAACAGCATCAATATAATATGAAAAAAAATGACGGGGGGTCAAAATCGATTTTTTACAATTTTTTCAATTTTACTTGTTTTTGATCAATTTTCAAGATACCAAAATAATATGAATATCGTCATTTATCAATATTTTGATATTTTTAAGTTAAAATATAGCTTGTTTAGGATTTTTAGGCCATTTAGGCTCTAGACTCGGAAATCTAAAGTTTTTTTCCTATGGTAGAAAATTACAATTATCAAAATTTCGATGTTTCAAGTCAGAAAAATTTTTTTTGTGGTAGTCATTTTATAGCCCTTACTTATGTGTACAATCCTGGGGCACAACTTTTTGATTGGTTGCAATCCTGATTTTTCCCGATTTTTAGAAATTTCCGTTATATTCAATATTTGAATCTACGAGAAATCGGTTTCACACGATAGAATGCTCCAAAACTCTAGGAATAACCTTTTTTCACCTTGTTTTATCGGATGGCTATAAAAGAATTTAAAACAAAATTTCAATGTAACACATTTGTTCAAAATTTTTAAATTTTCTCGTAGACTGTCTCTTAAGCCAAATGTGACGTCACTAAAATCACATTTTTTAAGGCAAAAATCATAAAAATTAGTCTTAAAAATTAAATTCTTTCTAATAAGTACGAAATCTTAACACGAAATATTTTGCCGCGTTTAAACAGCGTTGTTTTTAGCGACGCCATTTTTTACATTTTTGAAAAAAGATTTTAATATAAATAAACTCTTCTGCTATAATTTTTTCAAAAATTATGAATTTTGAAACTTCGCAAGGATTAATTAATCCAAAAAATCCAAAAAGTTAACAAAAAAAATTCCTCATTTGTTTTTTCGCTTTCACGCTGTGTTGTGTTGTCCAATGAGAGAAAACTTTTTTTTACATTTTTTTTTTTTTTTTATATTTATTCAAAAAAGAATATTCCACAAAAGTGGTAGAAAAAGTACATACAATATAAAAGATAAGTATAACAGATAAAAAGATATATAATAATGACAAAAAAAGTATGGTAAAAGTAAAGTTTTACATGAAAAATAACAGAGGAAAATTATTACATATTAAACAAAGAAGAAAAGAGATATTAATATTATTTGTCATTTCTTGTGAGATTTATAGATGAGATATGTTGCTTGAGATAGATGGATGATGGATAACTTTGCAAGTTAATTTTGAAATAGTTTAGGATAGATGCTACACGAGTTGAGAAATGATTTTTTGAATGCTTGCCTTTGATGAGTAAAGGGGTGGAGTAGTACCATTCGTTTAACCTTTCATTGAATTTCGATCGTAAGTCAATACCAGTCGAATCAGGATGAGCAATGAACATGTCATACGCCAGCAGGATATCAGCCTCCAGTCTTCTTTGGTGAAGGGAATCCATTTCATATAATTTGAGTCTAGCAGAATAATCAGGGATTACTGTAGTGGTTGGATGATTTCTTTTGTATACAATTCTTGTGAACAGTCTTTGATTTCCTTCCAGTTGATCAGTATACTTTTTTTTCTGAACATTGAATATTTGAGAGCCATATTCATAATTTGGTCTAATATAGGTGTTGTTAATATAGATGAGCATTTTTGGATCATTTATGGTGATTTTCTTTAAGATGGAAAACATTTTCCTGTTGACATTTCGAGTAATAACATTTAGATGTTGACTAATGGAGCCATCGTTTCTAATAAAGAATCCAAGATCACGGGTCATATCTTTGCGTTGAATTTCAGAGTTGTTTAAAGAATATATTGCTTGAGGATTTGGAGTACCAAATTGTACATGAAAAGTTTTGTGAGCAGCTACAGCCATTGATTCATTTGAGCACCAGTCAGATACAGTAGCCAACGCATTTTGCATAATTGATTGATCATAATCTTTGATGAAATATGTGTATACTAATTTGAGATCATCGGCAAATATAAAGTGGATAATTCCGTCAATATTATTCAGTAGACGACTTAGTTTAGAAAGAAGAATGATGAATATTATTGGTCCAAGTACAGATCCTTGACCAACCCCAGAGTCTGCTTCAGTTTGTGAAGAGAGTTTCCCATTAATTTTAACCAAGAACTTTCGATTAACAAGCAGAAACATAATGAGATTAAGAAGTTTTCCATCAATTTTTGAATCTTTAAGTTCTTGTTGTATACGTTCGAATTTTGGTTTATCAAAGGCTTTTTCTGCATCAACATAGATAACATCAGTTGTCATTTTCTTATCACTTGATCGATAAATATGTTCGGTAAATAAGACCATTTGTTTTGTTGTCGATTTACCAGGTAGGAATCCAAATTGTTCTTTAGGTAGAAGTTTATTGACATGTAAATGGAGTAAAAGTTGGTCTTTGAGATATCTTTCCAATGTTTTTAGAACTTCGCTTGTGCCACAAATAGGTCGAAAATCTGATAGTTGAATAGGATTTGATATCTTTGGTATAGGTGAAACATGAGATAGTAAGAAGACATCTGGGACATCACAGTTTTGCATCATATGATTAAACAATATCGTAAATGGTATACAAAGGGTTGCTGCGCATTTTTTCAGAATAATACCAGGTATTGAATCAGGTCCGTTGATATTTTTATTCTTACACTTCTTTAAGAATTTTTCCACGAGGAGATGATGAAAGATGATATTTGATATCATATCAGGTTGATCAATATTGGAAGTATACGAGATTGATTTATCTGACTTGTTGTATACAGATTTAAAATATGTTAAAAATGCTTCTGCTTTGAGGCCATCATCGAAGATTTGAGCATCATTTATTTGTATTGTTGGAATTGGAGCATGATTGGTTTTAGTGATGTTCTCCATAGTTTTGTATAGTGCTTGACGGTTTGATAGTAATTTATGTTGATTTTTGTTGTAGAAGTTCTTGAGTGATTGAGAAAGTTTTTTCCCAGTTTTTCTGCTATCATATGTGTTGTTGTCTTGAATAAGCATAATAAATTTTTCCTTTAACTTGGTGATGATTTTTGGAAAACACAATTGCTTTTGGTGAGAGTTGAAGTTCTTTTTTGGTATAAAGTTTAGGTCGAAAATCCCTTGGAGGATGGAAGATTTTATGAAATTGAACTTATCATTGGACGTTTCATGGCAGGATAGTTCTTTAAACCAATTTATAGTTGAGAAATGATAGTTGATAAGATCTTTTTCCATATTAAATTTTTAAACCTAGATTCTGAGAGACTGAAGCAAGTTAAACGTTTTCTGTAAAAAGAAATAAAACGGTTACCACCACATTAATATGTGTGACTTAAAAAATTTGAAAAAAAGGATTCAGAATCCGATGGATTTAGAATCTTGGAAAAAAATATTGTCCAAATCCTACAAATTTACTATCATTCGATTCGTCTCGATGAGTTTATTACACTAAATGTAAAATTAAATGTTTTTTAGAAGTCAGGAAAAAGATTCACAACTTTTAAAAACTTTATTTTTCATTTTTTCATTTTTATTTCTCCAGCTTCTGAATCCTATACAACACTAATTTTTGCATTTAATGTAATCTACTCATCAAGACGATTCGAATGATAGCAATTTTGTAGAATTTGGACAATATTTTTTTCCAAGATTCTGAATCCATCGGAGTCTGAATCCTTTTTTTTTAAATTTTTTAAGTCACATATATTAATGCGGAAAAAGTAATTTGCGTTATGCTAGGGTAATTTGCGTTATGGTAGGGTATTTTGCGTTATGGTAGATTTGGGTAATTTGCGTTATGGTAGGAAAACTTAGAATTTTTAAAATTTCTCAAATTTATAGTTTTATTAATTCTTTTTTACATTTAAATATATTCAAATATTTCATTTTTTTCTTCGCAGCTATGGTAATTATATTTTATTAAAAACTCATCAGTATAAACATGTATTTAAAAAATAAACACAGTAAAATAATAACAAAACAATCAGTTCCGCTTTTTTTCCATATTATCATCTTGCTCCTGCTGGTTCATGTTCAAGTATAAAAGTCAAAGAAGAGAAGATAATAACCCATCCTTTAACAAGGTGGGCTATTATCTAAATCTTTCGCAAATGTTTTTGCAAGCGAAATAGCACAGATTCTTCTCCCAATGCCGGATATGTTCAAGGGAAAGAGTCGAATTGAACTTGAAGTCGGCTCTTTCGAATTGATCTCAGATATTTTGATCAAGATGTTTCTTCGAGAGGATATTTGGATGCACGGGCTCATTTGGCGTTACGTTAAGTCGGTTTTGCGTAGGATGATTTTAAACGATTAATTTTTCTATCAAATGTCTTCTAATAGTCCCTTGAACATTCCCTGCAATGTGCGACTCAAAAAAAAAATTTCGAAAATTTCGATTTTTTTTCACAGGGGGGACCAAGGCAAAAAAAATCAAAAAAAATTTAATTTTTTTTAAATAGTTCAGACATGTCTAGAAAGTCTAAAAAATACTATATAAACCGTTTACGGCGTTATAATAAGTCAAATATTGGAGTTATAGCACCAAAATGATGTTGGGGGTATTGTGAAAAATTTCCTCAAATAGAAAAAAATTTTTATTCGGTTGTTTTTTTACTTTGTTTTGATTAATTATGACTAAATCAATTATGGAGAATCTGAATATAGCATTTTTAGACATTAAAAATATAAAAAAATAAATTTTTTTTGATGTTGGGGGTATTGTAGCACTAGATAATGGCTAAAATGAATAGAAGTCGGGAACCGATAAAGTTGAACGATTTCTTTTGCTATTAATATTTTTTTAGGTAATTACGATGATCGTCTCGAGGGGGATTTTTAATTAAAGCTTTCTTTCCAATTTTATGAATATTTGAAAAATTTACCGTTTTTATACATCAACATCGATAAAGTTATAGAACTCAAAATCTAGACATACATTAATTGTCCAAACGCTTTTGTTTTGATCCTAACCATATTTAGAAGAAATTGTCGAGTGCTTTTTTTTAAATGGAATCATGAATCCTGATTTATACGTATTCAAAAATTAAATTTTAAAAAAAATTGAAAAAAATGGACATTTTGATTCCGATAGAACTTTAAAATTAAAGTACTTAGAAGCATTCTGAAAGCATAGATATGTCAAGTATACTAGGGCTACAAAACTGTCTGCGAATATCTGACATTTCCGTGGCAATACGTGAATGGCGGGGCAAAAAGTGCCAAAAAAGGGGGTTTTTGGCCATTTTGGTTAAATCGACGGCACATCACCAAATCGACCCAGATATCATTCCAAAGCTATTTTTTGGTGTTTCTATGATATTTGGCACCGTTTGATACCAAAACATCCTAACGTAACATTTTTTACCAAAAAATGAGCCCGTGGATGCACAGCGCGACGCGTGGTCACTTTTGCAAAAAAAGGGTCAAAAAAAGGAAAAAAAAGGTGCGTGTTTCAAAAAAAAGATTTAATACGTAAATTATAATTTTATTGCAATATTTTGGTCACAAACTAAAGTAGAAGACCTGGGGAATGCATTGATCCCAAATTTATAATTTTTGGTAAAATTTTTACAGTAATTTTTTGATGTGGTAAAATGCGATTTTACCAGTTGAATATTACAAAAACTTTACTTTTTTTTAAAAAACTGATATTTCCATCGTGTTCAGCATGTTAAAGTGTACTATAAATCGAAGTTTTATAAGAAAAAAATGGTTAAATTTTTTAAAATTTTATTTTGAATATTTTTTTATATGGGGAAATTACTGTAAAATAAAATTACAAAAAAGCTAGGTCCTAATTTAAAAAAAGGCTCTGTTTATCGGATTCCCCATCCTCGAAAGTATTGATGTGCAAATAATGATATATACAAATTTAATGGTTCCAAAGTTCTGATGCGTTTTTGTTTTTACGTCAAAACCTATATGTCCAACATCAAAAAATTTTTGTTTTTGCTGTTTCTGAAGCTTTAAATTGCTTCATTTATGTTTATAAATATAAAAAACATATATTAAGCGATAATAATAGTAATTGAACATTGAAATCTTGTTATATATATCAGTTTTTAATGTGTGGGTATTTGATTAGACCAAGACATAAAAAAATGCATTTTTTGTTTTTTTGCAACTTTTTAGCACGAATATGAAGAAATATGTCGTAGTAAGTATTAATTCTGCAACATTCAAAGAAAAACTAGCTTTTTTTAACAAAATGTTTTTTTCATGTTTCTGCCTTGGTCCCCCCTGTGAAAAACTCGTAATTCAAAATTGATCACAAAACCATGTTTAACGCGAATAACTATTAGAAACGTGTTTATATATTTTAAAGCTTTAAATTGCTTCATTTAAACATAAATGAAGCAATTTAAAGCTTCAGAAACAGCAAAAACAAAAATTTTTTGATGTTGGACATATAGGTTTTGACGTAAAAACAAAAACGCATCAGAACTTTGGAACCATTAAATTTGTATATATCATTATTTGCACATCAATACTTTCGAGGATGGGGAATCCGATAAACAGAGCCTTTTTTTAAATTAGGACCTAGCTTTTTTGTAATTTTATTTTACAGTAATTTCCCCATATAAAAAAATATTCAAAATAAAATTTTAAAAAATTTAACCATTTTTTTCTTATAAAACTTCGATTTATAGTACACTTTAACATGCTGAACACGATGGAAATATCAGTTTTTTAAAAAAAAGTAAAGTTTTTGTAATATTCAACTGGTAAAATCGCATTTTACCACATCAAAAAATTACTGTAAAAATTTTACCAAAAATTATAAATTTGGGATCAATGCATTCCCCAGGTCTTCTACTTTAGTTTGTGACCAAAATATTGCAATAAAATTATAATTTACGTATTAAATCTTTTTTTTGAAACACGCACCTTTTTTTTCCTTTTTTTGACCCTTTTTTTGCAAAAGTGACCAAAGAAAGGGAAAGCGTTGCGCTGTGTGGATGCTGATAAAGCAACCATGATTGGAATTTATGTTCCGTTCATGATAGATTGATGCGGAAAAAGTTTTCTTTTGATATAAATAAAGCTGAATTGCTTAATACTTTGGCAACTGATAGCTATGTTGCCACATGCACTCTTCACGCATATTTGGATAGGTGAAAAAATCTGATGATAAATTATATAAAGCTTTTCTTAAGGATGTTGAACTTCAAGTAACTCAAGCTTTTAATGAAGATGAAGAGATTTTAATTCAAAAAGATTCGAATCCCATCTTTGGACCGACGATTATTCCTCATATAATCGTCGATCTCGAAATTTAGAATCACAAAAAAGCGAAATTTCAACATAATTGCTCAATTTCCCTGTTTCCAAGGTTTTCGAGCATGCTGATTCCGAACATAATATCGCCAACTCAAAAAAACTGCCGAAAAATGCCGAAATCGAAATTGTAACGAAAAATTATGTAAATTTCCGGCATTTTGTCCCCCACGGCTTATCGTATGAGATCTGGAAATTGCATATTCGGAAAGAACTTGGTCGATTTGGTATATATCTTTTGATTACGTATTCTGAATACTGCCCAGTCGAATACAGTAATTTTCGAAATCGAAATCTACCAAAGGGGGGAGTACGTGAGGATTTTCATATCCAAAAAAATGCAAAATTTTTTTTCTCACATTCATTCATTTTTACTTCAAATCATCCCATTAGGCATTGGAAACAATCTTAGTTAATTTTTCAACAAACGATAAATTATTTGTAGAAAAAATACTGTATTTTGGTAAAATGGACAAGCTTTACCACAAAATGTTACCAAAAAAATAATACTTATTACTAATAAAAAATGTACCGAAATCATCAAATCTTGAAGGAGTTTTGTTTAAAAAAATCTTTTTTGTTTAAATCTAATAGTAATGATAGGTGTCCTCCTCATCCACTTATTCCGCCAACTTTTAAGCTTAACTTTTAAGTTAAGCTTAAAAGTTGACCAGTTCGCTACAGATGTCAAAGGCCTGAGCATTATGTGAATAAAAATCAGAGAAATTGTGCTACTGATTCTTATTCACAAGGTATTAGACAAGTACAGCACAGGGATAACATTGTTAGACCAGGAGTTGATGGTCTTAACATGGTTGGAAGAAAAGCAATGCTTGATATATATTTGGATACGGTAAAAGTTAATGTTATTTGGGAGCAAAAAAAAAATGTTCGACAAAAAGATTCTAAAGTTTTTTGCATAAAAGATTAACGGATGCAAATGAATCTGCGCTTAATGTAATCAATTGTCTTCGAATGCCAATTGCATGGAGTTGATATCCATGTAAAATGGTTAAATGTTTGTTGTTTCAGGCTTACTGCAAGATGTATTATTTTTTATTGGTGTAATTTGTTCCTTTTGTGGCAAATATAATAATGTGTTATTGTATCATGATAACGTTAATATTGTATCGTTTGCTAGTAGAACTTTTTTGTAAAAGATGGAAAGTCAAAATCTTAACCTTGTCCAATAGAAACAAGTACTTTAATGCAAGATGTCAAGGCCGAGCGTGATGAAGCATAGTGTGCATGAAGGTTGCTATTACCAGAAGTTCCCAAACCAAAAGGACGTGTATCAACTGTATGTTATTTAACTAACTGAAGTTCAGTAAGACTCGTTGCAATCTCCGAACGGCTTTAAAGTGGTGAAAGAGACATATATGTATAAATCCGTGGATCGTTATTGTGAAATCCCGAGACAGACCATGTCTTAGTTTGTTATTCAACTTATAGTTTTCACATAGTATCTTATTCTTCGCTCATGACTCGTATTTGGTATGTCCTTTTATAATGTATTGTTACATAATATGTAACAATACATTATAAAAAAAATAATATGTAATAATACATTATATAAATAAAATATTATTTATTGTCTGTAATAACTATTCCCGTTATTGTTTAATCCGCATTATAAGTTTTATGTTTTTAATCAGTTGTTATAAAATATAGGTCATTTGAAAACACACTGAAAAAAAAGTAGGTGCATATATATACCAAAAGTGGTGTATATTCATACCGTTTTAGGTATAAAAAATGTCTCCCCCTAACTACAGCTAGGATAAATAATCCCTTTAAAGTAGGAACATAATTAAGCCTATTTAAAGGGCTTTATTAGCCCTTTATTGAGGTTAAAATACCACCCTTACAATGGGGAAATGCCAACCTTCTATAAGAGTCTGTATCTCGCCCTTCTCCACAGTAAAAAAACACCCGTAAACCCGTAGCTACAAAATCCCTGCCCTCGATTTGCCCCCATACAATCAACAACAAAATAATACATCAAAAATTTAATAAAACAAAAAATAAACAACAAAAACAAATACAACTGACATAAAAAGATGCTTACGAGATGCAGGTGATCGCTGCCAGAAAGATGCACAGATGATGTTGATAGCTGCCATTCGTTCCATCGCTTAGAGGAGAAAAGACAATTCGCTGCCAGGGATCACAAATTGGTGCCGGACATTTCATCGATTTGAGTTCAGCTGAATGTAATGCTGCAGCTGAAAATAAAACAATTAAAAAAAGAGCAATAAAAACAGAAAGGCTTACTTGCAGTTGGTGCAATGCAATCTAACATCCAATAGATATATGAATATTCACAACAATCAAGCTGACAGCTGGAGCAAATTGAATGATGGAGATTCGTGGAGCAAAAGCGTCACTAGCTTTGACTTCTCCATGCCATTACTAAAGTTACATCGTTCTGAAACAAGTAAACAAGTAAACAAATGTAAAAGCCTTAAATGAAAATAAAACTTACAGAAAGATACAACAAACAGCTACTTTCCAACATCAGATTTCCAATGATACAGCGTAACAAAGACCGTTTATTTATCTTAAACAAAATGGAAAAAATGCTTACCTGGGCTGCCAGAAGAGATGGATACCAAGGTGATAAGCAATTTGATACTGACAGCAGCAGGAGTCGCTGCCGTTGATGGAGAAAAAGACATATTGCTTCGTTTCGAACAATCAAGCAAAAGCTCTGACATTGTTTGATGAGGATGAACAAATGACGTCGATGTTGCTGCCATATAAGTATCTTCTACCGTCGATGTTGCTGCCATATCAGTATCTTCTGTCGTCGATGCTGAAAGTTAAGAAAAATAACGCTTAAAAAATTAAAATAGGCATACTTCTAAGTTGTATAACCAAATAAAAGTTGCATACAAAGATGACAATAAAAAAACTTACGACAATACAAGAATGCCAAGAAGACCAGATAATTTAGAATGTGTCGAACAGTTGGACAACATGTTCTCCCAAACTGCCAAAAGGCGAAATTGCTTTTGCTTTCCTGCCAGTTGTAACTTAAAAATCTGATTTTAGCAATAAAAAGATAATAAAATAAATAACTCACAAATAATAATTAAAGTTGGAACATTTGTTGCTGCCACAGACAGCTTGCTGCCACCACCATCAGACCCGCCGAGGATTGATTGTTCGCTGCAGATTGATCATCATAAGATAACATATTGAATAAACCTAAAAACGCATGATTCAAACTGTGATCAATGAAACAAAAAGCAAACTGCAAAGAAAAAAAAGGCCAAAAATACCTGGCAGTTCCAACGTTTTTTATCAATCACATTGAGATGACATTGTAATGAAGCAATTGATGGACGATCAAGATCACGTGTCATAGCTGCCGCACATTTACAGCTGCCAATGGACCTTTTTCCCCCTATACCGCCGAGCCAAATATGATTGCTGAAGAAGATATCTGAAAAAAATAATAAAAAAATAATAAATAAAATTATTTAAACATTAAAGTTAAATTTAAAAACACGCCAAAAAAGAAATAAAACCGAGCAAAAAAAAGCAATGAAAAAAAGAAGCGGGTTCGAAAAGTTCTACAGCGTTCTACGCAGTGACGCGCAGCCGTTGGTGCTTTCTTTTACAAAAGCAGAAAGACTCAAGCATTTAAATTTTTTTATTGTTTGTATTATGCAAGTATTTTTTTAGATTAATATAATTTTTTTAATGAACATAAGTTTTTTAATATTTGAAAATAACAAAACACTAAAAATAGTAAAATTCCATAATTTCAATTCTTTTTTAAGGTAAATTTTTTGCTTTTTTTTATCACAAACGTTTGTGACAATAAATGAAAAAATATTTGAAAACAATACTGTAAAAATAAATAATTACCGTGACATAAGGCTAAAGACTATCGTAATCAGGGAAATCGCTGACATTTTCTGAGTTTTGATTTCCCTATGTTATTGAAAAAATTACAAGAAATTTAAAACTTAAAAAACACTTACAACATATCTGCGATAAGCTGAATCACTTCTCATGCCATGAAGCCGACTGCCTTCTGCAAAAGTAAAATGACGAGGTTCAGGATCATAAGATGGACCTGGCATATTTTTATTATTGCCTTCAAAAACTTCGCTGCCATCTTTGTTTGGTGGAGTATATTCATCTTCTGCCATTTCTTGGTCCCAAATCATGCCATCGATAGGGTTAAACTGATTTATTCCATTTCGATTATTGCCACTGCTAGATTGTCCAAGATTATTTGCAAGATCGTCAGCATCTGCTGGTGGATCATGAATAACAAAAAGTTGCTTTTTGTTTTCCATGTTCTAAAAAGTACAACTATAAAACTTTTTTTTGTCATTCACGAAAAAAATATATTCAAAAACGCGGGGGAGGTAAAACGCAAGATAATAAAAATAAAAGCAACAAAAAACATCCTCGATGAAGATAGAAGAATAAATCTAAGCAAGGACTTTTTTAAACAGGATTATTTTGCTTAAATACAAAACTTGTGGGCCATTTTGACGCTCAAATTTTTGTAATAAATGTTTTTAACGTCTTTGCTACATTTCTCATGCATTCCAATTTTAACTGACAGTTAAACAATACACACGGCAAAGGTGAATGCGAAGTTCAGAAGCAGCTCAAAGTCGCTTTATGATAACTTTATGATAACTTTCATTCCCCTTTAGGCAAAAACAGTTCTTTTTTACATAACAAATATCCACGAGAAAAACAGGAAAGAAAATGGAAGAAATATTTTTCTAAAAAAGCGTTGAAGTAAGCAAACAGTTTTCGTGTAAAGAGTCAAAATGCCTTTCCAATGGGGGCATGTTTTACCTTTTCAAAATTTTGGCAACAATATTGCTTTACCGTTTTTTAAAAAGGGTAATGTTTGTACCGTTTTAATAAAAATAGCAAAATGCCATTCCACAACAGGCAAAAAAATGCACCAATATTCATGTGGGTGTGAATTTGCGACCAGTACATAGTAGCAACTGAAACAATGTCCCTAATTTAGGTTCATTTAAACACCATTCCTAAATGAGGATAGGCTCTCAATTTATACCCCTTTTTTTCAGTGCATTTTTGTATTTGCCTCGGTTGAAATATGTTAATGTAAAAAAGAATTAATAAAACTATAAATTTGAGAAATTTTAAAAATTCTAAGTTTTCCTACCATAACGCAAATTACCCAAATCTACCATAACGCAAAATACCCTACCATAACGCAAATTACCAAATTCTACCATAACGCAAATTACCCTACCATAACGCAAATTACCATCGACCATATTAATGTGGTGGTAACTGTTTTATTTCTTTTTACAGAAAACGTTTAACTTGCTTCAGTCTCTCAGAATCTAGGTTTAAAAATTTAATATGGAAAAATGTAAAAAAAAGTTTTTTCTCATTGGACAGTTTTCTTTGCGTTCGACACACCGTGTTTTGCTAACTATACAAAAATCAAAAAAATATTAATCAATAATTTGCATTTGAGAAAATTGCGAATTTTATTTTTTATTGCAATTTTGTAAAAAATGTGACGTTTTTCGTGACGGGATGGGTGGGTGGGTCTTAGCCAAATGTGACGCAGTGTTACAGATGGGTGGAGTTGTTTCTTTAATGTTTTAAAATATACAAGGATGTCACAGTTGTGCAACAAAGGCTGTCGCCTGCCTGCCAAATCAACATTTGAACTTGAATGTTCATCACAATAACTTATTGTACCTTGCTCCCTTGAAGCAATAACATCTTATCAATTAATGTTCTTCAACAAGAAAATAATAAATGAAGAATGTATTGCACGTTGCCCTGCTTCAACAGTTGCAATTAATCTTAAAGCCATATTGGAGGAACCAACCTTAGCCAACGATAAAGAGGTCGAATGCACCAAATGTGGAGAGAAAGTGTGAATGTTCTCTCCATTTTTTCTCCCAAAGCTATAATTTATTCTTGTACTTTTGATTCACTTTGCCTCTTTAAATTTAGATTTCGCTTTGAATTATTTTACAATTATTCATTTTTTTGTATTTTTGCTTTCTAAAAATCATCACCTTTGAAAAACATTTTGTTTTTCAAAGGTGATGTTTGAAAAACATATTGTTGCGTTTCAAATGATATAAAAGAGCTCGATTGTACAATTTATTCTCCTATATACGTTTAACTTCAATAAAGTTACTTTAAATAAATTAAAATTGTATGTTCAAGCAATTTTACGTCATTGTCGCAAAAATGCGACAACTCGATTTATTTTTTCTTCTTCTCTTTATTTTTGCTGCTTCTAATAATTTTATGGAATCTATAGAATCTGATCCAAGAACTTGGACTATTGTGAAAAATGGAAAAACGTAAGTGTTAAAAAATGCAAATTTTATTATACATAATTTAAGATATGTTGCACTTGACATTTAAAAGGAAAACATTACCCTTCTTTTTCCAGAAGAAATAACATTTGAACGTTAGGTGTCTGATATATAAAATAATTTTCTTCAGAAGAAAAGTGTGAAAATTCAGAAACTGCATTTTTTGTATTGTATTTTCGTAAAGGATATCAAATTCGTGGACAAATATTGCCAGACTTATCGGTAGTTATACAGGAAGCATGTCGGTGTATGTTAAAGATTTTTTTTGATAAAGGTTGAGAAACACTGAAAAAATTTTTGTTTTTTTTGTACCATTTTTTTTTCTTCAAAAAAATAGTGCCAAAGAAATAATTAGTATTTTGCTTCAAGACAAAGTTTGAAATCCCGCAATTTGTGTTTCCGAAAAAGACACTTTGCCAGACTTCGGCCCATAAAAATGAACGTTCGATTCGACTTATATAAAGGTGGAAATTAACCAAATTTGTTTAAAACTTGGATTTTCATGGTTTTAGATTTCAGTGCCATATTTACGCCATTTTTGGGTCTCGAAGGAATTTACATACATACCTAAAATGCATTTAAAGTCCGTGTTTTATAGAAATAATTTAAATCAAATATTCCATTGAAAATTTCAATTTGAAATAGCTTTCATTTTTTTCGCGCGACGATATCTTTTTTGTTATCTGCAGCCTGCAGCAAAAACGTTTTTTATCCTCGGCTAAAATTTGTTTGGCAAAATGCCAACAATGGCGATTTGCATGCATGCATTTTTATCAAATTTTTTTTCGCATGAGAACAATGTTAGCTTTTGTTATATATATTTTTTATAACAAATTTTATCCCATTACTTGGTAATATTCTAAAATGAGCTCATCATTATGGAATGTAGAACCAGTAAAACCACAGCTATTTTTTTCGGGGTCTACGCCTCCAGAACCTCCATCAATATTAAATTTTGTGGAGTATGTGATCCGAGTCACAGATTTACCACCACGTCAACCAGATTTTGATTATTCATCTTTCAAAATAGGTGATGTTGTTTTGGTTGATAGAACAGAGATTGGTGATGGATTAAGAAAAGCTACGATTGTATATGTTAATAAAGAGTATAGTCCAGATTATGAATACTTTCATGGACATCTTGTTGTCTTAAAACCATCTGCAAGAGAACGTAAGCTTGTTTTTTTTGGTTATTTGCTTTATTCTTCCCTTTCTTTTTAGGATCTCGAAATTGTAAAGGAAAACGTACCGTATACTATGTTCATTATGCTGGTTTAGATCGTAGAATGGATGAATGGATAGATGTACATGAAATTCATTCAGCTGTTGAGTCGGCCAATGCCCCGTCATTTTCTCAATTGGGTTCAACTTTGCTTTTAAGCGATCTAAATGATCCGCCAACAAAAAAAACACGATCTCAAAAGAAAAAAGCTGAAGAATTTCAACACAATGAAAAAGCTTCAATTGATTACGGTGCAACGCTAGCAAGATGTGAAGAAAATCATGAAAAGGTAATTAATTACGTTTATTACAAAATGGATACTTTATGATATATATATATTTTAGGCTACAATGCTTAAAAATGTTGATTCAATTCAAATAGGACCAAATGTGGTACGGTGTTGGTATTTTTCTCCATATCCTGCCGATGTCATTACTGGTCGTCATCTTTACATTTGTGAAAATTGTTTAATGTATTTCAGTTCTAGACCATTTTTTCAAATGCATCTTGTATGTGTTTTTTTCTTCTTCTAGCTTTCTATTTCCATTTTTCTACAGTAATCATTGTAGAGTAGATGTGCACCCTCTCCTCCACCTGGTGAACTTATTTACTTTGATAAAGATAATCGCTTTGCGGTTTATGAAGTGATAGGAGCTGAAAATCGATTTTATTGTGAATCATTATGTTTGCTTTCAAAACTTTTTCTTGATCACAAAACACTTTATTATCAAGTTGATACATTTTATTTCTATGTTTTATGCGAAATAGAAGATGATGGTACGCATCATCTTGTTGGGCATTTTTCAAAAGAAAATTATTCCATGAATAATCTTGCATGCATTCTTGTATTACCACCATATCAACGAAAAGGCTATGGAAAATTTTTAATTCAATTAAGCTATGCATTTTCTTGCCGGGAAGGCTTCATCGGAACTCCTGAAAAACCGCTCTCAGATCTTGGTAAAGTTTCGTATCGTGGATTTTGGTGGTGGTTGCTTATAAATTATATTGATGAAGGTGGTTATGAAGATGATATTAATGTTCTTGAATTGGAAAGAATTACCGGTGTTTCAGCAGATGATATTATATCAACTTTTGAACCCATGGAATTTGTTAAAAAATATAAAGGTTTATTTCTTATTTGCTTCTTTTATCTTGAATCATATTATTAACGTTTTAGGTGAAATGTGTATTTCAATGAGTCCAACGATTTTGAAATTTTGTAAAAGTCTTCCACTTTTTACTGGTCCTAAATTGCTGATTGATTGTGATCTTATTAAATGGACAGAAAGATATCTGCCGGTGGTTGAAGATTCTTCTGTAATTGTTCGGGAAGAAGTTGTGCAAGAAGAAATGATAAAAAAAGAAAAGGAGGAAATTGAAGCGATTCCAGATGCAGCAGAAACTTCTCAAACTTTAAAAGAAGCTGAAGTTCAAGATGTTGATATGGAAGCGCAACAAGACAATGCTGTTGAAATTGAAGAGAATAATTTGGATTACGAAGATTTTGAAGATGAAGACGATGAATATGAAGATGTTGATGACGACGATGATGATATTGATGCAATGAATGATGATGATGAATTTGTTGAAAGCAGTATTAATTCTGAAGAAGAAGAACCAGATATTGATGAAGATGAAAATATAGATGATTTATGCGATTGAATACCTTAATATTGTTTTTGTTTTATTTACTAACATAATTTTCATAAATTTTTTATCAATTTTGTTTATTTTTCTTTGTTGAGTATTTATTCTCCAATTTATATATTGTTTAAGACATACATTTTGTATTAATTTTATCGAACGTTTTTGAAGCCATGATACTTGAAGAACAACAAAATACTAAAGATTCATTTGAAAACCCTGCAGAATGTGATGATGTTATTTATGTTGCTTCCGCTGCTGTTGTAAATCCCCCTCCCGAACAAGAACCTTCATTATCTTCAATTCCACAAATTTCACCAAATGTCGTAAATGCTCTTCGAAATCAGACAAGTAATGAAGAAATAAAGAATTTCATTCGAATGCTTCCTAATTTTGAATCTATTTTTCCGGATGCTCTTTCATTGCATATTATGCGTCGTTCGGGTATTACAAGTCCCAGTGATGCATCTGCTCGTTGCTTGGGAATTGCTGCACAAAAATTTGTTTCTGATATTCTTAATGATGCTCTGGTTTTAACAGAATTACGCGAAGAAGCTAAAAGTGGCGCAGCAAATCGTGGTGCATTTGTTTTAACTCAAGATATTATTAAAGAAGTGCTCTCTCATCGCGGAATATTTATTGATTCTTTTCATTAATTAATCCTTTTTTTGTCTTTCTGTAACTCTTTTTTTATTATCACATTTTGATCTCATACGTGCAATTGTTTTGGGTATTGTATAATTTTTGTAATTTAAAGATCTCACTAATTTTTGATGTTTTAATTTTGCAATGGAGTAAATGAATTTCTCCTTTTAAATATTTCAAATGTTTGCTTTTTCTTTTTTTGTTACCTAAAAAGTTTAAGAAATGAGAAATTTGGCATTTCGATTTGTAAGAAATGTTGCATCAAATTCTGAAACATTTATGCATGTTGTTGATCCAAATTTTGATTTAAGAAACCATTTGAAAGATCCTGATTTGTTTCAAAAAGAGCTAAAAGAGAGAAAGTATAAAGCAAATACAGATACAGTTTTATTGAATGAAAAATATCAAAATTGGTGGAAAATTTATTCAAATTTTTTACAACAAGATGAAAAGGTGGTTACCGTAATCGGCGGTAACTTTGTAAAAGTTTAAATTAGATTTTTTAGACCCCAGAATATCGTCAATTAAAAGAAGAGCTGTTGAATCAAGATACGGTATTAATAGATGCTTTGAGATTACCAAATCGATTAGAATTAAATCCACATTTTTTGGAAGCAACACCATCAGAAAAATGGAGAATTGATGATTTTAATATTTTGCCATCTTTGATGCAAACAACAGATGAAATGGAGAAAAAGATATTTGATGGAACAAATGTTATACGATTGGATCCTCCAAGATTTGCTCGTCCAGCTGTTACTGAAGCATTTAATCTTTCCAAAAATGAAATTATTCGATTTCATGAAGGCCAAAATCCGCCAATGCATTTAGTTGGTAAGTATTGACCGGATTTTTAGGATACTGTACATATAGCATTATCGACTGATCGACTTTAAATTTTTAACAATTTTTTTGTGGGATTCCTAAAATTAAGATGATTATATTTTTGTAGGTATTACTCCGCCTGGATTAGTGGTACCATTTGTTTCAATGAAATTTGGAACAACAAATACGTTTCCACTCTTTTTTTTATCAAAAGGAGCAGGATATTCAAGAAATTTTCATGGATGGCAACAACAATTTATTTCAATTCTAATTTTGGATCGAAAACTTTCTTCTCTTCATGCTTCATTAAATGCTTTTCGATTATCACTTGAACAAAGCATTTCGAAAATTTTCTCAAATAATGCTGTAATAACGAAATCTTTGCTTCCACATGAATTGCATAGTTATGAATCTGCCGCAGCAGCTACGGTAGTTTCTTCAATACCAATTATTCGATATTCATCAACTGGCACATATTTGACAGAAAGATTAAAGATAATTATGGATTCAAAGGAAAAAGAATTCCCAGAATTTTTAAATATTGGTTTTGTACAAATTTGTGTTTCTGCTTTGCATTCTATTTTGAAGAAAGGAAACGAAAAAGTATAGAGTATTAAATTTTATCTTTGTTTTTAGAGATTAGCCAAAATTTATATATAAATATTACAAAATTCTTTGCATTTTTAATATAACAACAAAAAGACTAAAGTTATGAAAGTAATGAGATAAATGGCAAAAATGATTCGACGAATTGTATAAAGTTCTTCGGCAAGATGAGATTGATTGGAAATTGTTGGAATTTTTGTAGAAACTTTTTCAGACTTTTGTAATTCTGGCTCTTTGGGACTTTTTTCTTCTTCTTCTTTGATATTTTCAGGATTAAAAGAATTGTCGTCTGTTAAATCAATCATTGATGAAGGTGGAGTATCAATTTCAACCAAAGTTTCTTCATTGGTGGTTACGGTAGCAGATGTGTCATTGCTGTTATTATTTGAATGATGATTTTCTTGGATGGATGATGACACTTCGGACTCTTTCTTTGTTACTACAGTATCTTCACCCAATAATACACTAAAATTTGAATATAGTTAGACTGGTACTTTTTTACTTTATTCCCCCCCCCCCTTTTTTTGCCTTTTTTACATACTTTTTTCATTCAAAAATCCATGAAAAATGATAAACATTGGAAAATAAATAATGGAAAATATTTATTTTTACCTATGTTTCATTCAAATTTTATCCCAAATTTAAAAAAAAACAAGGAAAAAAAGGGGGGGGGGGGAATAAAGTAAAAGAGTGCCGTTAGACTAAGCATGGCACCTATTGACTTTCCGACCCAAACGTGTGCCGTCAGAAGGAATCTGTAAAATTTTAGATAGCATAAAAATTGGGCTTTGAATAAACAAATTCAAAAAACTGTATTTTGAATGCCAAATTGCCTGTTTTTATATTGCAATTCGTAAAAAATGCCAAAAAAACATGAAAAAATTGGCATTTTTGCCTTCTATTTTATTTAGTGATAACCCTTTTGCTATTAAATAATATCAAACGATTCTTTTAAAATAAAAAATTTTTAGACCGTCTGTTAAGACTCGAAAATCGATCTATGCCATGTCAAAATTAGGTATATTTTTTTGAGATAAAATACCGTATTCTCTCATTTAAATATTTAAAAAAAGTGCATACCTTTGTGGATCAAAAGAAAGTCCTTCAACTTTAAAAAATTTAAGCTCTCGTAATTTTTCTGTAATATTTGTAAACTAAAAATAATTAATTGCAGCTGTTTCATCATTTATATTATACTATTTTATTTAAAATGGAAATAAACAAACTTGAAATGGAAATTCGATATCACCGGGAATGGTGACAAGTAAAAATTGAAAGATTGCATGAATGGCATATGAAAAAGCAGTCAAAATAAGGGTGTAACCAAAATATTGCCCAATTCTTGGTAGCTTCCCATTTGCGGGGGGTAATTGTTTCATTAAACTCCAAGAGCAAAAACCTTGAAATAATAAATTTAACATTGTAATCGATAATGCCATTGAATAATCATCAATAAAGAATACAATCAATGTGATAATTGAAGTTGTAAGCTAAAAAAGATATGATAGAATTCTTATTGTAAACTTTGGGTGAAAGACTATGAATTATACTGTAAAAAAAATTGTATGGAGGCGTTTGAAAACTTTTCCGTTCAAGACATTCGATTTGCAACAAAATTTCGAATTTTTGAATAATTTAAATGAAAATATTACCGCTGGTAATACAATTGTTAAGCCATAATATGGGGCATGACGCTTTAATTGAATTCCAAATTCCAATAAACTCCAATATGTATCTAATGGCCCGGAAGGGGTATCAGCTTCCAAGCAACCCTTTGGTCCCCAATAACAATGTTTTCGCCATGTCTCTTGAATTTCCCAACCTGCAACATGCTTCTTTGGCTCATCATTTCCAAGTGGATCTGGATCAAAGGATAACCGGATTACAGGTTTTGTAAGTTGGGTTGGAACAGGATCAGATAAATTAACCTTTGAAAGATCATAGACCCAATCGGCAATCACAATTGGACAATTTTGTACATCATATGGATAATCCGAGAAATCAAAGACACATGTTACATAAAAGCTAAAGGATCCAGAAGAATAAACTTTTCCATTTGAGATTACGGTAGCGGGAACACCTTGCATATGCAAATACCAACCATTTGATTTTGCGCTATTATATAAAGCAAATGAGGGCTGCCAAATTTTCCATGAATCAATTGAAATCATATTTGTATTATTAAATTTCGAAGGATCCCAAATTAAATATTGATCAAACCATGAAGCAGAAATTTGGCCATGAAGAAGAAGAGTTTGCTCTTTTTCATCCTGGAAAAAAAGTATTTAAAAAAAATCCCGTTGAGACAGCTATAAAAGTTAGGGGGTTGTTTCCGAAAATCTTGTCGAGACAACTTACAACTTTTTCAATATGATTTATCATTAAAAATACTTCAATTTGCATTGTTGTCCCTTCAACTTTTACAGGGCGATGTTTACGATTATATTTTTTAAATATCGCATTTTCAATTTGTCGATCTTGATCTATCCAAGCTTCAACAAATCCAATAAAATTTAACAACAATAACAACAAAATTACTGTAGCTTTTAGCAGACGACTCATTGTTGCTTTTTTTTGATGATTGAGAAAACTGAAAAACCCTATTTTAATGAAAAAAATATTCAAAAATTTTTTTTGCTTTCCCAAATAATGAAAAAAATTTTTTTTTCGAAATTTGATCTTTTTTCATATAAACACAAAAAAGTTTCATAAACATTTTTATTTTTGAAAAAAAACCGAGTTTATTTGCGCCAAACAAAAACAAAAGAAAAATGAATAATAAAATTAAATATATCAATTACAAATGTATACTGTATATATTATAGTAATAATAACAATAATAATAAAAAAGAGTTAAAAAATATAAACAATAGAAAGAACGAAAAAAAAATACCCATTAAAATGTTAAAGTTTTTCTTAGATTGAGTTTTTAGGACAATAAATTGTATTTAAATATTTTTGATAAAAAAAAATATATAGATAAAAGTTTTTAGGCAGTTGATAGAACTTTTTTGGGAGAAGGATTGGAACTAGAAAAATAAATTTAGCATGAGAATAGAGCAAAATTTATAATTTTTAAGGCATTATTTATTTAGGTACAGTAACACAGCTTATGATGTGTGCAAAAAAAAGGTGTTACTGTAGTTTTGGATAGTAACACCTTTTTGGGATAAGAAATACGATTACTATCCCAAAAAATTTTATATCGATCGATAAATATCTTAATATTTATGTATCACACATTGACGGAAGCTGATTCAGATGTAAATGGATTCGGTACAGCCGCTGTTGTTGATGATGGTGGGGGTGGTGGTGGGGATGAATGTGTTGTTGCTACAGTACCATTTGAAGTTGTTGTTGCAACTTTTTTAAGAACTGCAGTACTCCATTGAATATCAAATGGATCAGATAAACTTGGACCCGTTCGAATAATATTGTTTGAAGCCGTTGTTGAAGGTGGGGGTGGAGGTGGTACAACAAAAATTGGAAGTCCAAAAGCATCCGTTGCAATTGGAGTATTATTTCTTGGCGGAGATACTGGCGCAATTTCTTCTTCCAATAACTGATATTCAATTGATTTTTTTGTTGATGACCCTTTTCTTACATGAGTTTTAAGGGAGTCATCGGTTTCATCAAATGGCACCGTATTTATTACTGCTTTTGTAGTCGTTGGAGAAATTGTATTTGTTGGAAGAATGGCATTTGAAGTGGATAATGGTTGATGATGCTGTTGTTGTTGTTGTTGTTGTGGAATGGCATTGTTCATCATCATTGACTTTGGCATCATTTGTGGAATTGGACCTGTTGTTAGCGGAAGTTGATCACAAACTGGCCGAGAAACTGGCAAAGGTGGAGGTGGTTGAGATGGTGGCGGCCCAGCTGTTACAGATCCAATAAAATCAGCTGATTGTGATTGTGGCAGTATTGATTGTTGTCGAGAATCAGGTTGAAAAGATAAAGATTTAAAAGTTTGTTCAAGCCATTCATCAGCTTTTGAATGTTGATTTTGTATTTGATTTGGCATTTGTCGAGCAGAATGTAATGGAGTACTTTGACATGCCGGATTAAAGATGCCATTCCAGGATGGAGATTCTGTTCCATTTTCTTTATTCCCTTCTGCGATATGATTAAATTGTAAAGAAGTGCTGACCGGAAGGGTATTAATAATTGAATTTGTATTGCTACAAGATTCTGGCCATGTTTCATCCCCTTCATATATGGGTTCTGTATTCAATAAACGAGTTGAATCAAGTGCCTAAAAAGTATATCATCAATTTTTTAAATTTTCTACAGTAAGAATACATATGTATACTACTGTAACTATAAATTATTGTATAAAAATTTACCGGTCTTGACAATAAATCTGCTCGAAGTGAATTAAATCTTTTAAACGCTTGCTGGGATACTGTAGGAGCTTTAAAAGAACCTTGTCGATCAAATAATGATGGATTTGCAACGGGCCTGGGCTTAACGGTCGATTCATTCAATCCTGATTTTGTTGTTGAAGAAGCTGCTGCTGCAGATGCGGATGGCAAAGGTTCATTTAAAATTGCTGTTTGTGGATCTAGTTTTCTTTCAGTTATTGATAATTGTCGTCGAAAAGATGCATATGCTGGATTTATTTTTGCAAAATTATTTGTACCCATTCCAGGCGTTGTTGTTGTTGTTGTTGTGGTGGCGGGCTCTGGGGGTGTTGGAGTATTCCAAACGGCATTAAGATCAGAATATTTTGATGCTGATGTAGAAGTTCGAGATTTTGATAATTCTTCTGAATTTATTGTTGTTGCATTCGTTGTTGCTGTTGATGGAATTGATTTTCCAGCCGCAGAAGCTTGTTCAATTTCTCGCTTCTTCTTTGCTTCTAAACAAATTGTAAATGCACATCCCACGGCATGACTGACTCTTTCACCCTAAAAATTAAAATTGAATAATTCAATTTTTAATTTCCTAAAGTAACAAAAAAAGAATTAAATAAAAAAAAAAATACCGATTCTTTCGTAGTTAAAAAGCCATGGCACATCCATCGCCGTGATGCTCCCTCTCGGCAAATATATGCAAAACCTTTATCACAATGCCGATCGGGGGCACAAAAAGAAACTTTTTCAATTGTTTGATCAACGATAAGACCACGATTTGATTCTCGATCAACAACTCGTAGACCATCTCCAGAAATATATAATATTGCTTTTGTTGGCTTTTTTCTTGTCTAAAATGTATGTAATTTAAAATCTTTCAAGATTAAACAAAAGAGAAAGAAAAATATATACTTTTAAATGTGTTAAAGCTCCTTCACAAACATGCACGCCTCGAGATTCATAAACTTCACAACTTCCAAGATACTGAAAAGTAAATTAATTAATTATTACAATAATGTGTTTTAAAAAATGCCAAAGAAAAAAACACACTTTAACATTAAATTTGCAAATTCCAGCGCGAACATTTTTTGCATCAGCTTCCCAGGGGGATGATGACGATGACGAAGTTGTTGTTACTCCTTCATCTGTAATCCCATTATTCGTTGATGAAACGGCCGTAGAATCTGATCCAGAAAAGCCTGGAGCTTTTCGAAATGATTTTCTAATTGATCGTCGAAGTTTATCCATTCCGCGATTTAAGAATGGCCTGAAAAAAAAGAGCCATAAGTGATTTTAAAAAATGTTGCAGGAACGGATATATGAAAGCCGATCCGACTTGTTGGGGGGAGGGATATCCGTTTCTTTTCAAGACGCTACTTGCAAAAAAAAGTGGCAAATAAGTTTTAAAAGTGTGAAAAAAAAGTAATTATATCGAATTTCTAAATCTGAAAAAAGAAATTTGCACAATTTTGTAATTCAAAAACGACATACTGCAAAAAAAAAACAGGATCCAAAAGAGGAAAAGAAAAAAAGAAAACAGCAGCAGCAGGAAAGTGGTACACGAAGAAGAACACAGAAACAATGAATATAAAAATCATCGACCTGTTCAAAATCTTCTTCTTCTTCTTTACCTCTATCTTTGCTGAGACTCCTTTTTCTTTTTAAATAAAAAAATTGTGATTGTTTCCGTTTCTTTCTTTTTTTTTGCATTGAATACGCAATTTTTACTCTATATTTTTTTAAATTCTAATTTTTATTTTCTCAATCCTCCAAGGGCGTTCTCCACCACCATCAACTACACAACCAACATCACACAAAAAAAATAATAGTTGTAGTAGTAGTAAGTAAATGCAACAAAAGAATGAAAGAAAGAAAAAAATTTCAAAGTTTCTCAAAAAAAAAAGCAAAAAAACTTTGAAAAAAAGTTCATTTAACTTTTCGAGTTTCCGAAAAAAAGAAGAAGCACAAAATTGTGTATCGGAATTTTCGCTCCATTTTTTTTTCAGAAAGAGTGTGAAACGGAACCTTTTTTGTTTCTCAATTTTGTGTGTTTTTATTTTATTTTCTATTTTATTGAATCAATAGGAAAGAAGCTATATACGTGAGTTTTAGCTGAACAATAAAAAGGAAAAAGAATTCTCTAACACAAAAATGCTCGAAAAGAATAGTCTTTTTTTTGTTAAATACGGATGGCGCAATCTTTCGACCTCCGCAAAAATGCAGTAGCATTTTCTTTGGGCTCAAGCAAATGGCGCCGTTCTTTTCTTCTTTCCCCATTTTCCCAATGGAACTCAAAGCAAGCAAGCAACAAAAAAAATAGGCGGGCAAGGATGCTGCTGCTGTTGTTTCTGTTTTTGTGTTGCATATATTTATTTTTTATTTGCCCATCTTTTTTTTAGTTTTTCCACTTTTCATCTCCTTTTTTCTTTTCAAAATTTTAAGGTTTCTTATATTTTATACACGAGTTTTTTTCTCTCTCTGAATTGCATATCTTTTTTTGATATTGGTGAGAGATTCTGAAAAAAAAGAATGCTAGCGTCGTCAAAACGGACTTTAATTAATTTTATTGGCAGTTGTGAGTAACTGTTCGTTTTCGGTGATACATTAGTTTTGAGCTTTGAATGTTCAAATGAAGATAGAGAGAGAAGTTTAGGTCAAAGGTCAAGCGATCGGGTCATTTTTTTTTGTAGCAGATCGTTTTAAAAAAAGAATCAGTGAGAGAGGTACGGATAAAAAGGGAAGGACAAAGGGATTAATCGATTTTGGTTTCAATAGATTTAAAAACAAATTTTTTTCAATACAAAAATATGTTAAAAATTAAATACATGTATCATTTAGAGTGACAAAATACTGTATCAAATATGAGAAATTTTTAGGGTAAAATATTTTAACGTTTAATAATATAAAACTTACTTAGGCTTTTCTTCATGATGTGCAAGCTTCCATGGAATTTGTTGACTGCTACTTGTTGATGGAATTTGTTCTTCACTAATTTCAACCCCCTCTTCAATTGGGGGAGGACGGGGCTGCTTTTTTCGACGACCAGATATTCGAGCCCATGATCGTGTAACAAAATTACCATTTTGTCGACTATTATTAGTAACGGCACCACTATTATTGTTGTTATTATTATTATTTCCTTCAAGGGACATTAGGCGACGATCCCGGGTTGATCGCATCTCTTTTTTAACTGCTGCTGTTCTATCTTTGAAATGCAGACAAAAAGTTTGAATGAATAAATGAGTGAGAGGCAAAGCTTTAAAAAAAATTAATTAAACGGGAGAAAAAAAAGAAATTGTCGACACAAAAATTAATTGAGACAAAAAATCAAAAAACAGCAAACAAAAAAATTTATTTGAACACGGAAAAAATAAAAATGGTTTAATTCTTTGCTTTATAAAAAATATATATGTGTATTTTATTTTGTCATTGAGGCAAACAACAATAGTAATCAATATTTTGGAAAAAAATATATATATTTCTGGAAGAGGAAAAAAAACAGGAAAGAGGAAAAACCAAGAGGGCACACGCATGATTCAATAATATTTTTTTTTCCGAGTCGCGTAAAAAAGACTATAATAGCAGCAACAGCAACATTGTATGTGTTTTTGAGTCATCAATCGGGAAAAAAGGTTGGCGAGAAAAAAGAAAAAAAAGTTAGTGATGAGGAAAAAAACACATGTTTAAAAGGGTACTTATTTTGATTTTAAAGAAAATTCTTGAATAATAAAAATGAGAAAAAGTGAAAAAATAAGTTATTTTTTGTGCTTAAAAAATCGTTAAAAAAGGGTAATATATTTTGAGAAAAAAAAGAATCAGTGTGAAAATCAGTTTGAGGCTGTCAATCTTAGAGACTCCAAAAATCAGACAACAAAAAAAGCATCAGCGAAAAATTGTTAATGACTTCTTTTTTGGGTGTATTTTTGATAAGAAAAAAAATTTAAAGCAAAAAAAGAAAGACAAAATTTTGCGCAAAAAATAAAAATAAAAATTAGGGTCGAAAACAAAAAGTGGAAGAAGATTGGAGCTACTGCTGTTGCTGTAGTTGATGTTGTTTCTGCTGTTATAAGTTCTTGATGATGATGGTGTACCTCTGCTGTTGGTATTGCTGGTGACGACAGGGTTTTGATTTTGTCTCCCCTTCTTTTTCTCGACAACTTTCTTTTCACGATAATGACAAAAAAAAACAGGGGGGGAGGGAGAGAAAAATCAAACGTGTGCTGCGCAGAAAAAATTCTTTTTTTTTTCACAACAAAAAAATGTTGCGCACACTTTTTTTATTTTATATCTGTCGAAAAAAAATATATATATTTATATTATAGGCAAACATAAGAAAGAACATTGGCCTTGGCTTTTTTATTTTTTACTTTGCTGTCTTTCTTCCCTTTCTCTTCCTTCCTGTTTGATAATTGTTGAAACAAAAAACCGTTTTTTTTTATTTAAAAAAATATAAATTCCGTGAAACAAAAGAAAAGAAGAAAAAGTGACAGACGACAAAAATTTTGCAGCAAAGATTTTCGTTTTTTTTTCACGTAAAAAATTTATATCAATTTTTTTTTTATTAAAATAAAAGTAAACAAAATTTTTTTTTCAAAAAAAAACAGTGCCGTCCTTTTTTTAGGTAAGCAAAAAAAATTTTGACATTTTTTCTTTCAAAATTAGCACGGAAAAAAAAGTTTTGCTTCATTTATTTTTTTTTTAAATAACAACCAAAAAAAAGCAAACGAAACAAACATTTTAAAAAGATGTCAAAAAATTGTTGTTCGTTAAAAACAACCATATATATATAGTATATAGAGAGAGAGAGTTCACAGTTTTGCTTAAGGGTATTTTTTTATGTAAACTTTTTTTTTGCTTCAAAGAAACAAAAATTCTTGAAAGCAGAAGTTTTTTGCAGTTGTGTTTTTAGTTGTTGTGTGTTAAAAAAAGAAATCATCCTTGCTGCATTCATTCTTTATCGCTTGCCTCTTTGCAATTTGTCTTCTTTCTTTTTCTTTAAAGAGCATTTTTTATTTGGGATATTTCGACAAAAAAAAAGATTCGAAGCTTTTTCAAATTTCATGAAAGAAGTAATGAAAAGAAAAAGAAGGAGGCGGTCTTAGAAGGAAAGTATCCCTTTGAAAAAAATATATATGTGTGCCCAAAAATAACAGGCAAACAAATGTCACAGCAGCATCTTTTTCTTCTCCTTCAAAAGATTACTATACTTTTTTTGCCGTTGGCCTTGGCTTTGACGTTATGATGTTTGTTCAATGAAATCTTTCTTTTTTGAAAGCGGCAACTTACTACATTCATGCCATGGCATGTCACATTCGAAGAAGAGGAAAGAGGGAAGGGAAGGCATGTCGCTATGTTCCGTTATATGCCATTGACATAGATGTGTTATTCTTTTCATGTTTTTTTAAATTCTGAATTCAAAGAAAAATGGCTGCCTGACTGCTGGAAAGCTGAATGTCATCAATGGCATTAACAAAATATAACTTCAATACAGCTGCGTCTTTCACTCTCTTTCTCTAACGGCTTCAACATTCACGTTATCTGAAGTTGAAGCCATCAATAGAAGAAAAAAACACTCACTCTGCCTGACTCCACCCCCTAAAGGCATATATGTACATATTATTGATTTAAGCTAGAAAGAAAAAAAACTGAAAGCCTCAACCCAACTGAAAGAAGAAAGAAAGAAAAAAAAGACGTGAAAAAAAATATAAGCGCAGTTGAATATTTTTCTTTGGCACCGACGCAGTCATGACAAAAGTCGGTTTTGCCATTATTTTATCGACATTTATTGTCGTATCTTTTTCTGTTGATATTAATTTTGATCCCTCATCTTCTGAATTCTCTCAACAGGTATGATTTCTCTAAAAATTTGTAATTTTAAACGTTATTTTCACGTTTTTGAAAGAAAAAAAAATTCGTTTCCGGGTTTAATGAAATACAGATTTTTAAGTTTTAAAACTGTTATCATTTTTATCAAATTTAATTAAAATGTTTTTCAACAGTTTTACAATTTTGCTTTTCCACCTTTTTCGATTTTTTCTTTGAGATGTTTTCAAAACATGTTTAAAAAACTCGTGCTTAAAAAAAGTAATCAATAAAGTGTCGCTTCAATAAAAAAAAGGAGGCATTGGATTACGGTAGTTCCGTTTTGAACTTTTTATTTGAGCTAAAATAATGGATTTGGTTATGCATACATTTGGGCGTTGATAAAATGTGTGCATTAAAATATAATGTGATAAATTAAATAATTTAATATAAAATAATTTAGTATTTTTAAATGCCAAAAATTAAATTAAATTTTGTATAATATTTTATTTGGCAAAAATTATTCTTGTTTTTTGAAAGATTAAACATAAATTTGATGTTTAATGAAATTAATGAATCGAACAAATTTCAAAAAAAATTGGTTACAATTTTTATATATTTAGAACTTTTAAAGGGTAGCTTTAAAAAAATTAAAGCAAAAATAATTACTTTTTGAAAAAATTTAGATTTTTGGGATGACAAATTTTAAAATTTTTTGGCTATAAATTTAATAGTTTCCTTTAGCTACCGTACTCTTTAATAAAAAAAAAATAAAAGTTTGGAAAATTTTCTGTTTTTTTTTGCAGGTTAACATTCCTGATTCGCAATTCATTGACCTCATTTCTCGTGACATTGAATCTTTTAATGGCCCCTTAGCATACGGTACAAAATATATTACTGGTGGAGCAGGTGAAGGTGATCAACAACTTCGACCTGAAGATGAATTTGAGCATCGTGAACAAGTTAAATCGGATAATGTCCTTCCAGCATATTGTGAACCACCAAATCCATGCCCCGTTGGCTTTACCGCTACTGATGGATGTTTAGAAGAATTTGAAAATTCTGCGGAATTTTCACGAAATTATCAAGCTCAACAGCAATGCCTTTGTGATCAAGAGCATATGTTTAATTGTCCAACAAAAAATGGTGATGATTATGAACAAAATTTGGAAAAAATGTTAAGCGAAAATGGTTTGCATAAAACTATGATCGCTAAAAAATTCCATGAAACTCGAACAGATGTAAGCTTCTTTTTTATTATGTGATACTACAAAAAAATAGGTCACTCAAGTGTCACAATTTGTGACCTTTTTATGACACCCCTTTTTTATACTACTCGAAAATTGATAAAAGCTATACCGTAATTCAAAAAACATTCGTTTCAGGAACCACGTCGTCGAAAACGTTCAATTCAAACTGAGCCCTCCCATCACAAAGCAAATCCATACCTTCAAGGAGTTCCACTTCGAAGTGTTTCAAAAAAAGACGGCCGTCATCTTTAAAAATCCGATAAAAGATTTTGAGATCATAAAGCGTCACTTTTTTGTAATTTATATTTTTTTCAACATTTTTTTTATTGTAAAAAACGGCGCAGAAAAAAAACAAACAATTTAAAATATATATATAATATATCCACGTCAAAGGCACTTCTTCTTCTTTTCTTTTTCATCATTTTCTTTTTTTTACACATCCATCAACAAAAAAAAGAGTGAGAGATAATATCCAAAATTTAACAGCACGTTTCCAAATTTATACATTATTATAAAATTATAATTAAAAATAACAATAACATCACATTTTTTCATTATTATATTTTTACAAAACTTTTTGAGCCATTCATTCAATCATATATATCCTTTATAAAATCTTTTTATTTCCTTCTCTCTCGTGTATATTTATTTTTATATCGCCCCGGTTATAATTTTATTTAGTGTGCGGATAAAAAAATCTTATTGTTGAATTATTTTTTTGCTTACCTTTTTTTATATTGCATTTTACGGATAATCAGTGAAAACATTTTTTTTGAAAGGGCTTTTTTTTGATTTTTCAGATTTTTTTAAACTTTAAAACGGTGCAGGACCACTTTTAAAGTCCTATCTAGTGTTCCGTACCGTGATGGTTTCATTACCATGAAATTACCGCCTTACCGTATCGTGGATAAAAAATACAATTTATCTCCCCAAATTCTGCTCAAAAGCTTCTTCAAATAAGTGTAATGCAAAAAAGAAATGTTGCAAATGCCACGCTGTGTTGTGCTGTCCAATGAGAAAAAACTTTTTTTTACATTTTTCCATATTAAATTTTTAAACCTAGATTCTGAGAGACTGAAGCAAGTTAAACGTTTTCTGTAAAAAGAAATAAAACGGTTACCACCACATTAATATGTGTGACTTAAAAAATTTGAAAAAAAAGGATTCAGAATCCAAATCCTACAAATTTACTATCATTCGATTCGTCTCGATGAGTTTATTACACTAAATGTAAAATTAAATGTTTTTTAGAAGTCAGGAAAAAGATTCACAACTTTTAAAAACTTTATTTTTCATTTTTTCATTTTTATTTCTCCAGCTTCTGAATCCTATACAACACTAATTTTTGCATTTAGTGTAATCTACTCATCAAGACGATTCGAATGATAGCAATTTTGTAGAATTTGGACAATATTTTTTTCCAAGATTCTGAATCCATCGGATTCTGAATCCTTTTTTTCAAATTTTTTAAGTCACACATATTAATGTGGTGGTAACCGTTTTATTTCTTTTTACAGAAAACGTTTAACTTGCTTCAGTCTCTCAAAATTTGGGTTTAAAAATTTAATATGGAAAAATGTAAAAAAAAGTTTTTTCTCATTGGACAGTTTTCTTTGCGTTCGACACACCGTGAATGCTGAAAAAGTTAAGAAAGAAAAGAATCTGATTCAGAAGAAGAATTTGAACAAAATGTTATTGATTAACGGTTTTTTTGTTGTGGTTTTTAATTTTTCAATTTTCACGGTATTACTACGGTAATATTGTGATTACCGTACCGTAGCCATTTTAAAAAACACGGTAATTATCGTTACCCCATTTTTTCTAAAACGATACGGTAGCGGAACACTAATCCCATCCCGGTTCCATCGGCGGAACCATGCATTTTTTTCTCGATTTCGTCTAGGCACCGCCTGTGTCATTTTGTTTTCAACGGGACTGGCCGGGACCTGGAATGCCAGCGCCGGGCGCTGTGCCTATTTTGTGAAAATGAAAACAAAAAATTTAATATTTTATTATTATAGCTGTAATAATATGGATAATGTCATTATAATTTACGCAAGCATAAAAGCAGATTTATTAAAATACAAAAAAAGAGGATAATTTTAATTTAATTATTAAAAAATGAAAAAAAAAATGATTAATAATCGCAAAAAACGGGTTTATTATATGAAAGCTTATTTATATTAATACATGCATGTATGATGTATTTTTTTCTGTGGCGGAAAAAAATATATGTAAATGGAAAGAAGGGAAGCATGAAAAAAGTAAGGGGGAAGTGAAAAAGAGAAAAAAAATGAACAAAATATAATTTGATGAGTAATAAAATATATAACAACAACCAAGGCCGTATACAAAAAAAAATTTCGGAGGAGGCACCGACCGTTTGGGGGAGGGGGTAGACCTTTGATCTTTTGCCGCTACCCAACATAAAGCGGCAAAAGATCAAAGGTAATTCTTTGGGGAGCACACGTCCCGAATCCACCCCCCTCCCCCCCCCCCCTAAATACGGCCTTGTCAACAACAGCATAAACAATGGGGATATTATTTTGATGACAATGAATTTCCCGAGCTTTTAAACAGTTTTTTTTTAACTTTTATTAAATCACTGTAAATATGTTACCGTAATCGCATGATCGAATTTTTTTTCTCAGACCAAAAAAGATTAAAAATATGAAATTCACAAAAATTTCAGGAATGTCATAAGGAATGCATGTTATTTAATTTTAGCAAATTTGTTTTTTGGTTTTACATGATTCTTATAATTAAACTTTTATCTTCCAATTAATTAATTATAGAATTTTGAACACGAAGGAAAAAAACATTGAAAAATCTATTACCTCGTGGCGTTTTGTCATTCAACAACAATTTTTTGCAAAACTTTCAAAACTTTTTTTTATGATGTTTTTCCGATCTTATTTTTTTACACATGCAATTCATCGTCAATATTTTATCATCTGTTTTTGTTTACGTTTTTTTTCTTTTTTTCACTTTGCATTTGTTGAAACATAAAAAACCAATAGTCATAAAAAAGGAATATTCACTAAAACACAGCGGAATCGTCACCCGACAAATTTGAAATAGAAATAAAAACAAAAGAAAAAGATATGCACATCGTCTTTTTCCAACAATGACAGACGTTTTCGTTGCAAGAGTTTCTCGAAAAAAAGGAAAAATCGAAAAACTGAATTTTTGTTGTTGATGTAGCATCGATTTATGGGTGGCATTTAGCTAAATTGAGTTCAATTAAGCTAAGTCAAACTAAAAATGTAGATAAATGCTAAAAGAACATATTGGGAAAGTTTCATCCAAAATTATAAAGGTTTAGAAAAGTTCTATCAAAAACTGTCAACATTTTTTTGTTAAAATTATTGAAAATGTATTTTTAAAAAGCTAGAACTTTGGCCTGAGATATCAAAACGAGCTGGGTCAAACTAAAAGTGTAGATATGCATATGAAAAAGCATCAGGGAAAGTTTTAACAAAAATTATAGTGGTTTAACAAAGTTCTATCAAAAATAGTTTCGACCTCTTTTTTCTTAAATATGCGATTATGTGTTTTTATATAGCTAGAACTTTGCCATAAAGTAACAGATCAAGCTGATTCAAACTTAAATTGTAGAAAAGCGTTAGAAAAAGCAATCGGGAAAGTTTTATCGAAAATCAAAAAGATTTGAAAAAGTTCTATCAAAAATTGTATCAACTTTTTTCGTGAAAAACTATGTTCATATATTTTTGAAAAGCAATAACTTTAGTTTGGAATATCCTAACAAGCTGAGTCAAACTTAAAGTGTAGATGTATGTAAGACAAAGCATAAGGGAAAATTTTATCAAAAAATATGAAGGTTTAACAAAGTTCTATCAAAAATAGTTTTCATTTTAGTTGTCAAAAATGCAATTTCTGCGTATTCAAGCGTGCTTATCTTATATTATAATTAAAAAATCATATATAATTTTTATTCAATTTCATATATAAATGCAATAAAAAGATTTTCTTCGTTTTTTTATATTCGCTTTTAATTTTTAGCGCGTAAAAGGAAACTAAAAATCCATAACGAGGTTACAGACAAGTGTTCTCTGAAGGAATTTGTTCTATGCAATAAACAACAGCTATTTATTATTGATGACGAGCATCAAAACTAACTTTTTGACAAATTTATGTTTAAATATAACTTTTCTTCTTTGATTTTACTTTATAATTTCGTTATTTTAATATATATTAAAATATCATGTATTGGTGATTACAGTATGCTTGTATTAGGTTTGTTATTCGATTAACGTTTATAGATGTCAAATTCAATTTTACTGATTTGTATTAGTGATTTGCTCATCTTTTTTCTCTATCGATTCATTCGAGCCAAACTGTTGATCCATAACTGGAATTTTGACCATAAGGTTTGTTTTGTTTTATATTATATCCCTTTTTTTAAAAGACATTGTTTACAGGCAATCATCGACGCTGGTGTATATTAAAATGAGAATATAAATGATAACAAACTTCAAGAAAATACTAAAATCAAACTTCAAAGTATTCAAATGATTAAATATGGAAATTAAACAACTCAAAGTGCTATGACTATGTGCTAACCATGGTGGTTGCCAAAAATATATATTAATGTAACATTTAGTAGCTTTTACTAACATTTTATATGTATGATTATTTTAGATCTCATCAATAAACCGAAATTTATCAATTTTATATATATGTATGTATATGTGTCTGTTTTGTTTAACATCGACTTTGGAATATGAACAAGGGCAAATAAATTGATTGATTGATGAAAAGGATATGATTACCATTGCTTAAAAACAAATGTCTCCAAGAAAAATATATTTCCGTGTTTACCAACTGCGTAAGTTATTTTTAAAAACTTTTTAAAGGTTTCAACAAATGTTTTTCAGGGATTATGAATTTTTGACGTGCTATATGTTGAAGTATATGAATCCGAATGTTCTGAACTATGATAAATCTCAGATTTATAATAAGAAGAATGCAAAATGTTTTATTGTGTCTTCTTTAATGATTGTATCATCGCTACCACTAAAGATTTACCTGTGAAAGAGCTTTTATAGCCGGTAATGAATATATATTTTGCTTACAATGTATCGTCGATTATATTTTTTTATCTTATTATAAATAAATGCTTTTTTAATTTCATGTTAATCATCATTAACATGTGTATAAGCTCTGTATTACTGAGAGAATTTTTTAAAAATTTCGAAGAAAATTACTTTTGGCGTTTTATGAATAAGCGCAAATAAGGATTTCGAAATAATCAAAGCTCCGCCCATTTTTCATTTCTATTTTCAAAAAATTCCGCTGTGTAAAAAGGCTCTGCATTTTTTTTCCTTCTCTTTTTTATTTTGTTTATATTTATTTTGCCAAAAGGGAAAGCACGCGTCCCTTTTTTTTTTCTCCCCCAACTTGGTTGCCTTCAAAAATTTGGAAATAGAAGTTTTTTTTTGTTCTCGTTTTTACACAAAATCTTTACTTCTTTTACTCTCAATGTAACCAACAATTTGCAAAAGCTTTTTTGCATGTATTTATTAATATATAGTTTGGATTATCTTTTATTTTACCAACTTGGGTTGTTGTTATTACGCGGTTATGTTAAAGCAATGTATTACAAATATTTATAAATTTATTCAATTACTCTATAAATTATTTTTTTATTTTCCTTATTTTGAGATTGAAGAAGACAACGAACAAGAAACAGAAGAAGAAAATATTATTATAATGGCAAAACCTCCCTTACATTATCATTCTGAACGACGTTCACATTTTGGTGGCCCATGCTCAAATTGTTTTCCAAATGCAACACTTAATGAAACACTTATTTCTACGGCAAAATATCCAAGAGTTGAAAATAAATATATTAATTTATTGGATTTTTCAAAGTTTGGTGGATTTAAGAAATTAAGCACCCTGAATTCCTATGATACAAGAGAACTCTCATTTCCATTCTTTTCTGATATTTTTTATACATGGAGAACTCCACTTCCGCATAAATATTTTTCCGTTTATAATGCTGTTTTAGAATCTAAAAGGTAAATTCATTGCTTTTTTTTCACTTACCGTAACTTTTACCCTTTTCTAGAGTCACTTCGACAGTTTCAAAAATTGCACAAGAAAAAGGGACTCTACCAAAATATATTCAAAAGCAAGCAGTAAATATTTTATCTCAAATGAAGGCGTCTTTAAGTCGAGTAATTTGCAAAATTTGTGGATATGTTTTATTTAAAGTATTTCGACGTGTTATGAAAAGGCTATTAGTAAATCCAACACAATTGGTAAAGATAAAAGAAGCAGAAGAAACTGGAATTCCAATTGTTTATTTACCATTGCATCGAAGTCATTTGGATTATCTTCTAATTACATGGTCCGTATGGCATTTTGGTATTCGTTTACCACATATTGCATCTGGTGATAATTTAAATCTCTCTGGATTAGGATGGCTTTTAAGAGCAACTGGGGCATTTTTTATTCATCGACGCCTTGATCCTAAAGATGAATTTAATACAAATGAAATTTATCGTTCTGTATTAAATAGTTATTTGGTAGAAATTTTAAAATCAAATATGAGTTTGGAATTCTTTTTGGAAGGAACAAGAAGTCGATTTGGAAAAACTTTATTACCTAAAAATGGTTTAATTTCTAATGTTGTTGATGCGGTAGATGCAGGGACAATTCCGGATGTATATTTGGTTCCAGTATCATATTCATATGATAATATTGTTGAAGGAATTTTTCATGATGAACTTATGGGGATTCGAAAAGAAAAGGAGTCTGTAATTGGTGTAATTCGTGGAATTTTTAAAGGTTTTGGAAGACGAGAAAGATGTGGTACTGTAACAATTGATTTTGGAGCCCCATGCAAATTAACTGTAAGATTTTTGTAGCATAATTATTTTAAAAAAAAATTAAATTTTAGGATTATATTAAAAGTTTAAAAGCAGCATTAGAAAAAAATGTTGAACAATTTAATCTTGAATATTCAATCAATCCAAATTCTTATCGTGAACTTTTGCCATGGCATGATCGAGCAACTCCTAATCGAACATTGATTCGAGCAATCGGATATCATATTGTCTATGGTTAGTTAAGCTAACCTGTATTAACTAAAATATATACTTTTCAGAAGCACATCAGCAAAAGCCAATTACTGTATCTTCTGTGATAGCGCTGTTACTTCTTTGCCATCATCGACAACGTGTTCGAATGCTTGAACTTATGCGAGATGTTGGATTTTTATGTTCAGATATTGCATCACTTGGTTATGAAGTTGTTGGATGGGATAATTTAGTAGAGCCTGATCAAGCCTTTGAAGATGCTGTAACACATTTTCGTCATACAATTATTGTTTCACGGGAAAAGAATGAATCTGATAATGAAGATATTTGGGTTCAAATAAATTCAAGTCATCATTCAATCATTGATTTATGCTATCGAAAAAATGGTGCAATTTCACCATTCGCTTTGATTTCTGTAATTGCTATGACACTTCAAGCTTCAAATATTGATCCATCGCATGATATTAAAGAAATTCCACTTCATGATTATCTTTATAAATCTTTGTCACTTTGTAATTTGCTTCAAACAGAAGTAATTTTTGTAAAACCATGTGAAAATTTACATCAAAGAATTACCGATATTACAACTGATTTTATTGAATCAATGGAAGCTGGAACTTGTGCTTTAAAGGTTTTTATATATATTCGTTTATTTTTGTACAAAATTCATAACTATTTTCAGGGACACCAACTTAGCTTTCATCTTGGCTTTTATGCAAATATTCTTCGACCATTTCTTCAAACTCTTTATATTGTTACAGCTTATTTCATCTCTCATCCTAATCCAAATACCAAAGATAAAAGAGAAGTCGATTTTATTCGAAGATTTTTGCTAGAAAAATCAAGAAATCGTGATGTTGGAATTTTTACAGAAGCTTACAACTCCGATTCCGTATATAATAGCATAAAACTTCTCCGTCAAAAGCGGGTTATTGCTCAAGATCAGCTAGAACTTATTGATCAAGAACATGCAAGTCATATAATAAAACTTTTACAGCCATATATAAGGGTTTAATAAAAATAAGCAATGAATTCTCTTACATTTAGTTATTAAACATTAATTATTTTTTCTTCGTATATACACATAAAATAAAACTAATGAACGCTTTTTTACAATTGTGTATTTCTGTTACAGTATACTTTTAAAAAGTTTTTTTTATAAAAGAAAGCAAAAACAAACAAAAGAAAAGCCATATTATATCCATGATAAAAAAAATACACGTCGTTCACAAAAAGGATGTCTCAAAATTAAAACAAATTTCAAGCAATATGCCTGAGCCACCCTGGATATAATTAGAAAAGAAATAAAAAATACAGATTATGCAGTTGAAGTTTTAGGAGTATCTTCACGAGGATGACGTTTTGGAAGTACAAGTCTCGGCTTAACGACAGAACCAGTTCTAGTTGAAGCATCTTTATGAATTTCATATCGAAGTGATTCCTCTGGTGGTGTTCCAAGCTTTTCACGCATAACATTCCCAATAGTAAGATTAGTTTCATCGTTCGTTCCATCGCGAGTCCAGAGAGCAACCTAAAAAGCATTACATTATCAAAAAGGCTAAACTGAATTAATTTATTCTCGAATTACCTTGTCACCTTTTTGCCGAACATTTACAACAGCTCCACAAACATTACTTCCCAGATTACTAAATTGTTCACCAACTAAAGCCATCATAAGTTCAAGCCAACAATTATCAAGACGTTCAGCACGTTTTGTACGTTCAATTTGAGTAAGCCATCGGCCTCCTTTAATATTTGAAGGATCTTCCCACATTGGCTTAATACCTTCACGGAAAAGATAATAATCAGAATTCCATGGAAGTCCAGTTGGCGGTTGAATGTTTGAATAAAGGCTAAAAAAATGAAGTGTAAAGAAAAAAGTTACAACATTCAAAAATCAACCCCCAAAAATCTTCCACTGTTTCCAAAACGGCAACTCTTTTGAGGCATTCTTCCCATGATCGATTACGATCGCCTTTTAAAAACCATAGAACCCATTTTGAATTTAAGTAATGTTTGCCATCAGTATTCTAAAAGTTTGTGTTACATAAATTTAAAGTAAAATATAGACGAAAAAGCAAACATACTTCTTTTTGAGATCGAGTAGATGCTTCTGGAGCAAAGGTCATGCTGGAAATTTTTAAAATGAGAAAGAACTGGGAAGAATAATTAAGCGAATATTTGTGATAATATTAATTAAATATTATTTTTTTAAATTATAATTAAAGCGTGATAGAAAGATTTGAAAAAAAAATCAGAGCATTGAGTTAGAAAAAAAAGGGAGGGAAAAGTTTCGTGTTAAGAACACTAAAACACAAAGCATATCCAAATCAAAAACTTAAAAGTATCAAACAAAAATCGAAACTTAAAATGGATAACACTTCTGACAACTTTGATCTGGAGACAGGCATTTAAACAGTAATAACTCTATATTATTCTTGAATGTAAAGGGTGATTCAAGAAATGTTAAATTATTTATTGATAAATGGTTTCGCTTTGTATTGTTTGAGAATATGTCTGTTTGTTTGTTTGTCTGTTACATCTGTGATTTTTATATCTGTGTTTGGTATTAAAATGTTGATAATAATATGGGGGTAATTGTAAAATTAGTGGAATGCTTCGGAGGTTCTCGGAACTTTAATTTTGGGGGCCTTGAAGTTGAGGTCCGAATGAAAAATGAAGAAAGAAAATGCAAATTGTTGGGGAATAAAAAGATGTGAATGAATATTGAAAAAAAGAATGAATAAAAAGGAATGAAACAATGACACGTTGATTTGTGTGTTGTTGTTGTAAATTTGAATAAATTGGATCAAAGATTTTCAAAAATATTTATTTCATTCGAACCGTCATTGAACTGCATAAAACGGCTGCTTCAAAATTTCTGGAGACTATATTGTTATAAAGTTTGCAATTTAGCTCCATTTTTTTCAATTTTACTTGAAAAAAAAAATTAACAAATAAACTTTCCTTTTAACATAGGTATCTTTAAGATCCTTTGTTATCAAAGACAGAGAGAGTCGTTCACTCTCTGTTCTTTTAAATTTTGTTTGCACTGCTTTTTAGCAGTGTTAGTCTACCAGTTTATAAAGTCTACCAAGTTTTTAAAAGTCTGCCAAGTTTATAAAAGTTATTAGTATAAAAGTTATCGTGTATAAAAAGTTATCATTTCTAAAAAGTTATCATATATAAAAAGTCTATTTTTACAAAAGTCTATCACATTTAAAAGTTTATCCGTAAATAAAGTTAAAAGCTTATTAAAAGTTTTAAAGGTCAGTAAAAATGTTTAAATTTTTAAAAAATAGTATATTTAATTATACACAACGTTTAAATTTCAAACATAATTTGTTAACATTGTTTGTTTTATATTTGTTTATGTCGTCACCAAAAATGGCACACGAAACGCAATACTGTAATATATTAAATTTCGGCGGGGGAAAAAGAAAAGGCGATGACGCTGATGATTATTGTGATTCTTTTGTTGAACCGACTTTCGCCCACCTTCAAAATAATCGTGAAATTTGGCTTTTTTCTGAAAGGAAACATGCAACAATTCAAGATTTGTATTTGGACGACAATCATGTAAATGGTTTAATTTGTGGTGTTGCAGCTTTTGTTGGCAGAAAAGGTATCAGAAAGGTTGCAGTTTTACCATCATTTTTTTGCACAATTTTAGAACGTAATCACAATGCTGATCCAGTAATTTATATGGAAGTTTATAAAGACAGTTACGATATTTTGTTAGCCCCTATTGTTACAGGTGCACATTGGTATTTAGCAGTTTTTTATATTAATGAAAAAACAGTAACAGTATATGATAGCATGCATTCTGCCGTCCCGTCAATTTTTTGGCCTTTGAAAGCTTCCATTGAATCTATTTTACATATCAGATTTACTCTAAAAAATGAAAATAATACAGTAACATTGCAAAAAAATGAGTATGATTGTGGAGTACATGATTTTCGAAATGCAGAAGAAATTTGCTTTCATGGAAAATGCAATCTTATAAATCCATATAATGCAGAAGCAGAAAGAGCAAGAGCACGTGAAATTTTAAGAAAGCTGAAGGATAATGAAATTACAGACGAATGGGTACCACATGTTGAACATGCAACTGATTTTATTCATTTGAATAAACCATCGGAAAATGTTGAGGAATTTGTAATTGTAAAAGATGATGATTCGGAAATTGAAATTATCGAAACAAAAGTTGACAAAATTGTAACTACAGTAATCCAAAAAATTAATAATAAGATTCCTCCAAGAGAAGATAAAAATGATTGCAATTTAAGCCTAGGATGTTTAAATGGTCCAATACAAAATATGGATATAAATGATTCAATGGAAACTGATATAATAAAAATAGAATCTGACGAAGAAGTTAAATTGCTGAGTTTTGATGAAGAAGCCAGACTAAAAAAACAAATTACTGAAACCGTTGTGGAATTTTGCAAACGAAAAAAGATAAAAAATGATGCAAAAGCTAAAAAAAGCTATAAAAATTTCATAAAAATTGCAAAAGAAAAGTTAGCTAAAAATGATGAATTGAAAAAAACGATAAAACAAATTGTCAAAGTTACAGTATCTTCAAATGAAGTTGATAATAATTTTTCACAAGAAAGGAACATTTTGACTCCGGATGAAGAAATAAAATTACAAAATGATCTAAATGAAAGTTATCCTGATTACTGTAAACGTTTCAAACTATCTAAAGCAAATTCTAAAAATAAATATAATACAGCAATAAAAAGTGCAAAAGAAAAATTGGCAGAAAATAAACGAATTAAAGAATGTATGAGGAAAAAACGATTATTGGAAACAGAAGTAGAAAAGCAAGAAAGATTAAAAAATGATAAACAGTTAAAACAAATTAAACGTGAAAATGAATCTGAAGAGGAAAAACATGAAAGATTGCAAAAAGTAGCAGAAACAATGCAAAAATTGCGTGAAAATGAATCTGACGAGGAAAAACGTGAAAGATTACAAAAAGTAGCAGAAAAAATGCAAAAATTGCGGGAAAATGAATCTGAAGAGGGAAAACATGAAAGGTTACAAAAAGTAGCAAAGGCAATGCAAAAATTACGTGAAAATGAAACAGAAGCTGAAAAACAAGAAAGGTTAAATGCTGACAACAACCAGAGAGAAATAAAACGTACAATTGAAAGACTTGAAAAGCAAGAAAAATTGAAAAAAGAAAGAGCAGAAAGATTGAAAAATGCAGCAAAAGTAAAATCTACTTTTGTTCCAAAAAAAGGTGCAAATTTTAAAGGAGTTGAGCCTTTCAGATTGGGTAAAAGAGATGTAATTTGCATTGGTTGTGGTGCAAAGCATTACAGAACTGAAAAACGGCAAAATGATGGTACATTTACAAATTGTTGCCAGAAAGGAAAAGTAAAAATGCAAGTTGGCATTAGAGATTATCCACAGCTTTTTAAAGATTTGATGACAAAAAAACATGAAAATAGAACTTTTGCAAGAGTTTTTGATTTGGAAAAAAGAACAATTAATTCAAGTTTAAGCTGTGCACATATGTATGCAAAAAATGTAAAAATGGCACCTGGAGTTCCATGCCTGAAAATTCAAGGAAAAGTGATGCATAAAATGCCAAAAACTTATTTGCCATCAGGAAATAACAATACTTTTGGGGGACAGAATTACGTTGTTGATAGTGGAACTGCAACAGCTTCACGAATTGGTGCTGCGGCAAAAATGAATAAAAGGTTCTCTATTGATTTGATGGCCGAATTGGATCAAACAATGAGGACAGTTAATATGTTTGCAAAATCATATACAATGTTAAAAGATACTGTAAAAAAAGAAAAAATTGCTCAAGAAGCAAAAGGTGAAACACCAAGGGAATTAAGATTGCTTTTTAAAGGAAATCCTAATGCTCCAAGAAATTATGATAGAGTTGAAGCCGAAAATGAAATAGCATTAGTTTTTACTCCTGGACCAGATGGAGAAGTACCACGTGATGATATTGTAATCTATGAAAAAAAAGATGGAAATAATGTTAGTGAATATTTGCGTTCGTGGGATCCAAGAGTTGAACCTCTAACTTATCCACTATTTTATCCAACTGGAAATGAAACAGTTTATGAACAACAAAAGCGTGATCCAAAAGATCCAAAATCTGGAAAATTAACCGAAAGAGAATACTTTAATTTTAAATTTCAAGATAGGGATGAGGAAAAATATGGCTTTAATCCATTTTTGTATGGTGGAAAATTATTTCTACAGTATCTTTGTGATGCATGGGCAAAAGTTGAAAATGGTAGATTACAGTGGTATAAATGTAATCAAAAACAAATTAGAGCTGCAAGTTATTTGGAAGTTCATGAACATTTAAATAAAAAAGCCCAAGAAATCGGAAAAGCACCAGGAACAGTAAAAATTTTGCCAAGTACATTTTATGGAGGCCCAAGATATTTGCGAGAATTATGCTCGGATGCAATAACAATGGTGGATGAATACGGTAAGCCCACTACAATGATAACAATGACAGTAAACCCTGAAGATGAAGATATTATAACGAATCTTTATGAAGATCAGTCTACCAGTTTATAAAGTCTACCAAGTTTTTAAAAGTCTGCCAAGTTTATAAAAGTTATTAGTATAAAAGTTATCGTGTATAAAAAGTTATCATTTCTAAAAAGTTATCATATATAAAAAGTCTATTTTTACAAAAGTCTATCACATTTAAAAGTTTATCCGTAAATAAAGTTAAAAGCTTATTAAAAGTTTTAAAGGTCAGTAAAAATGTTTAAATTTTTAAAAAATAGTATATTTAATTATACACAACGTTTAAATTTCAAACATAATTTGTTAACATTGTTTGTTTTATATTTGTTTATGTCGTCACCAAAAATGGCACACGAAACGCAATACTGTAATATATTAAATTTCGGCGGGGGAAAAAGAAAAGGCGATGACGCTGATGATTATTGTGATTCTTTTGTTGAACCGACTTTCGCCCACCTTCAAAATAATCGTGAAATTTGGCTTTTTTCTGAAAGGAAACATGCAACAATTCAAGATTTGTATTTGGACGACAATCATGTAAATGGTTTAATTTGTGGTGTTGCAGCTTTTGTTGGCAGAAAAGGTATCAGAAAGGTTGCAGTTTTACCATCATTTTTTTGCACAATTTTAGAACGTAATCACAATGCTGATCCAGTAATTTATATGGAAGTTTATAAAGACAGTTACGATATTTTGTTAGCCCCTATTGTTACAGGTGCACATTGGTATTTAGCAGTTTTTTATATTAATGAAAAAACAGTAACAGTATATGATAGCATGCATTCTGCCGTCCCGTCAATTTTTTGGCCTTTGAAAGCTTCCATTGAATCTATTTTACATATCAGATTTACTCTAAAAAATGAAAATAATACAGTAACATTGCAAAAAAATGAGTATGATTGTGGAGTACATGATTTTCGAAATGCAGAAGAAATTTGCTTTCATGGAAAATGCAATCTTATAAATCCATATAATGCAGAAGCAGAAAGAGCAAGAGCACGTGAAATTTTAAGAAAGCTGAAGGATAATGAAATTACAGACGAATGGGTACCACATGTTGAACATGCAACTGATTTTATTCATTTGAATAAACCATCGGAAAATGTTGAGGAATTTGTAATTGTAAAAGATGATGATTCGGAAATTGAAATTATCGAAACAAAAGTTGACAAAATTGTAACTACAGTAATCCAAAAAATTAATAATAAGATTCCTCCAAGAGAAGATAAAAATGATTGCAATTTAAGCCTAGGATGTTTAAATGGTCCAATACAAAATATGGATATAAATGATTCAATGGAAACTGATATAATAAAAATAGAATCTGACGAAGAAGTTAAATTGCTGAGTTTTGATGAAGAAGCCAGACTAAAAAAACAAATTACTGAAACCGTTGTGGAATTTTGCAAACGAAAAAAGATAAAAAATGATGCAAAAGCTAAAAAAAGCTATAAAAATTTCATAAAAATTGCAAAAGAAAAGTTAGCTAAAAATGATGAATTGAAAAAAACGATAAAACAAATTGTCAAAGTTACAGTATCTTCAAATGAAGTTGATAATAATTTTTCACAAGAAAGGAACATTTTGACTCCGGATGAAGAAATAAAATTACAAAATGATCTAAATGAAAGTTATCCTGATTACTGTAAACGTTTCAAACTATCTAAAGCAAATTCTAAAAATAAATATAATACAGCAATAAAAAGTGCAAAAGAAAAATTGGCAGAAAATAAACGAATTAAAGAATGTATGAGGAAAAAACGATTATTGGAAACAGAAGTAGAAAAGCAAGAAAGATTAAAAAATGATAAACAGTTAAAACAAATTAAACGTGAAAATGAATCTGAAGAGGAAAAACATGAAAGATTGCAAAAAGTAGCAGAAACAATGCAAAAATTGCGTGAAAATGAATCTGACGAGGAAAAACGTGAAAGATTACAAAAAGTAGCAGAAAAAATGCAAAAATTGCGGGAAAATGAATCTGAAGAGGGAAAACATGAAAGGTTACAAAAAGTAGCAAAGGCAATGCAAAAATTACGTGAAAATGAAACAGAAGCTGAAAAACAAGAAAGGTTAAATGCTGACAACAACCAGAGAGAAATAAAACGTACAATTGAAAGACTTGAAAAGCAAGAAAAATTGAAAAAAGAAAGAGCAGAAAGATTGAAAAATGCAGCAAAAGTAAAATCTACTTTTGTTCCAAAAAAAGGTGCAAATTTTAAAGGAGTTGAGCCTTTCAGATTGGGTAAAAGAGATGTAATTTGCATTGGTTGTGGTGCAAAGCATTACAGAACTGAAAAACGGCAAAATGATGGTACATTTACAAATTGTTGCCAGAAAGGAAAAGTAAAAATGCAAGTTGGCATTAGAGATTATCCACAGCTTTTTAAAGATTTGATGACAAAAAAACATGAAAATAGAACTTTTGCAAGAGTTTTTGATTTGGAAAAAAGAACAATTAATTCAAGTTTAAGCTGTGCACATATGTATGCAAAAAATGTAAAAATGGCACCTGGAGTTCCATGCCTGAAAATTCAAGGAAAAGTGATGCATAAAATGCCAAAAACTTATTTGCCATCAGGAAATAACAATACTTTTGGGGGACAGAATTACGTTGTTGATAGTGGAACTGCAACAGCTTCACGAATTGGTGCTGCGGCAAAAATGAATAAAAGGTTCTCTATTGATTTGATGGCCGAATTGGATCAAACAATGAGGACAGTTAATATGTTTGCAAAATCATATACAATGTTAAAAGATACTGTAAAAAAAGAAAAAATTGCTCAAGAAGCAAAAGGTGAAACACCAAGGGAATTAAGATTGCTTTTTAAAGGAAATCCTAATGCTCCAAGAAATTATGATAGAGTTGAAGCCGAAAATGAAATAGCATTAGTTTTTACTCCTGGACCAGATGGAGAAGTACCACGTGATGATATTGTAATCTATGAAAAAAAAGATGGAAATAATGTTAGTGAATATTTGCGTTCGTGGGATCCAAGAGTTGAACCTCTAACTTATCCACTATTTTATCCAACTGGAAATGAAACAGTTTATGAACAACAAAAGCGTGATCCAAAAGATCCAAAATCTGGAAAATTAACCGAAAGAGAATACTTTAATTTTAAATTTCAAGATAGGGATGAGGAAAAATATGGCTTTAATCCATTTTTGTATGGTGGAAAATTATTTCTACAGTATCTTTGTGATGCATGGGCAAAAGTTGAAAATGGTAGATTACAGTGGTATAAATGTAATCAAAAACAAATTAGAGCTGCAAGTTATTTGGAAGTTCATGAACATTTAAATAAAAAAGCCCAAGAAATCGGAAAAGCACCAGGAACAGTAAAAATTTTGCCAAGTACATTTTATGGAGGCCCAAGATATTTGCGAGAATTATGCTCGGATGCAATAACAATGGTGGATGAATACGGTAAGCCCACTACAATGATAACAATGACAGTAAACCCTGAAGATGAAGATATTATAACGAATCTTTATGAAGATCAAAAAGCATGGGAAAGGCCTGATGTTATTAATAGTTGTTTTTATCAAAAATTGCATGAATTGATTAGAGTAATTGAAAAGGATGAAATATTTGGCGAAGTAATTTGCTCAGTCGTTGTGATTGAATTCCAAAAAAGGGGTCTTCCACATTGTCACTGTGTTTTTACATTAAAAGAAAAATGGGATACTGTAGAAAAAGTAGATGCATATGTTAAATCATATATACCACCGTTGAGCCATGAAGATGCAAATAAATGTGGTGAAGAATATGACGAAGAATATTTAGAAAATGTCAAAAAATTCTGTATTCATAAACCATGTGGAATTTACAATCCAAAAGCCCCATGTATGGTAAATGGCAAATGTAAAAGAGGTTTCCCAAGGCCATTTTTAGAAAATACTGTAATGGATGATAATGGTTTTACAAGACCAAAACGGCCAAATAATGGAAGAACTTTTCAAATGAAAGTTAATGGCAAAGAAATTGAAGTTGATAATCGTTGGGTTGTCCCACATAATCCTTATTTATTAAAATTAATGAAATGTCATATAAATGTTGAAGCAATAAACACAATTGCTACCGTATTTTATGTTTTTAAATACATGTTTAAAGGAGATGATAAGGCTTATGTTGAGATGAATGAATTTATGGATAATCAAGTAATTCATGCCTTAAATTATGATGAAATTAACAGTTATGAAGATTTCCGTTACATTAGTGCATGTGAAGCTCACTGGAGACTATCTGACTTTTGGATGTATCGTTTAAGTCATTCTGTTGATCGATTACCAGTACATTTGGAAAATGAACAAACAATTTATATGGGCGAAAATCCTGATGAAAAAGAAATGGATAATGCAAAAAATAAAGATTCAAAACTTATGGCATTTTTTAAAGTTAATGAAGAAAGAGAAAAAGAGATTGATAAAGTTAAAGCAATGATTGAAGAATTAAAAGCTGAAGGAAAACCGATAAATCATATCAAAATTCCTGATAAATTTCTGTACAATAAAATTGGAATTACTCATGTTTGGGATGGAAAAATTGGTAAATGGAATCTAAGAAAAAAAACAACAAAACCAAAACTTTGTAGATTATATAATGTTAATCCAAAAAGAACAAATTGTTTTTATCTTCGAAGACTACTAATGGCAGTTTCTGGCCCAACATCTTTTGAAAATATTCGTACAGTTAATGGAAAAATTTATGAAAGCAATCGAGAAGCATGTGTTGCATTGGGATTAGTTTTAAATGATAAACTTTATGAAGATACATTGTTTGAAGCTTTAAATCATACATCATCAAATCAGTTCAGATATCTTTTTGCAAGATTATTAGCACATTGTGATTTAGGAGATCCTTTGGAACTATTTGATCGATTTGAAGACCATTTAATATCAGATTTTCTTAAAAAATGGCAAAAAGGTGATGCAAAAAAAGTTGCATGGAGAAAAATTGTTAAAAGTATGCTTAACCAAGATAAACAATTATCCGATTATCCACAATTGGAGGCTTATATGCAAGAAATTGGATTTGAAAATGAAGAAACAATTGATTTAAAAGTTTTGTTATCAGACGCTTTGGGAGAATACGGTACAATGAATAAAGAACAAAAAGCAATTGTTGATCCGATAGTTGAAAAATTAAAAAGTTTGACACAAAAAGCTGAAAAAAGTTGTACATTTGCTGACGGGCCAGGTGGATGTGGAAAATCTTACATTTTTAATGCAATAAGGAAATTTGCCATAGCTTACGGTAAAAAAATAATGGTAATGGCTTGGAGTGGCATTGCAGCTTCTTTGTATCCGATGGGAAGAACTTGCCATAATGGATTTAAACTCGAATTTCCTTTTGAAAATGACAGTAATAGCGGAATAAAGCCAGCTTCTCCACAAGGACAAATGTTAAAAGAATTGGATATTATTATTTGGGATGAATTTCCAATGGCACCAAAAAGAGCATTAGAAGTTATTGATAGCAAATTAAGAGAAATTATGGGAAATGATATTCCATTTGGTGGAAAAATTCTATTAACAGGTGGAGATTTTCGACAAATTGCTCCAATTGTTGAAAGTGGAACACGTCAAGAAACTATTAATTCTTCAGTTTGCTGTTCAAAATTATGGAAACATTTTGAAAAATTCCAATTAATTGAAAATGTTCGAGCATTACCAAATGAAATTGAATTCAAAAAAATGCTTTTGGAAATTGGTGAAGGCAAATTTGGTGATAATCCTAATGAAATTGAAATTCCTGAAGAATGCTTAAGCAAAGGTGATATAATTGGTGAAATTTTTGGTGACTGTATGGATAATTATGATCCATCTACAGTAATGAAAAGAGCAATTCTTGCAACATGGAATAAAGATGTCGATGAACTTAATGAACAAGTTTTGGAACTTTTTGATGAAGAATCTGAAATCACTTATCATGCACAAGACGTTTATCATTACGGTGATGAAATTTTACAAGGAGCTGGAGAAATCCATGAAAATTACAAAACTAGAAACATCAAAGGTTTGCCAAGTTTTAAACTTCGACTTCGCAAAAATGCAATTGTAATGTTGGTTCGAAATTTATCAATTGAAGATGGGCTTTGCAATGGAACAAGATTAATTGTTACAAATTTGTTAAATCATAATCTTATTTGTAAAAAAATTAATATTGATGGAAGCCTTAGTGATGAAATAATGATTCCTCGAATAACTTTAACATCAAAGCATGGAGTTGTTCATGTAACAAGACATCAATTTCCAGTAAAATTGGCTTTTTGTATGACGATTAATAAGAGCCAGGGACAAAGTATGGAACGGGTAGGAATTGTATTAAATCATGAATGTTTTTCACATGGACAACTTTATGTTGCATTCAGTCGAGCTCGCTCATTGGCAGGTGTAAAAGTGGTTCTTCCTGAAGGTAAAACAACAACAGCAAATATTGTTTACAAAGAATTATTAGAATTGGGCAAAAAATAAAGCATAAAACGAAAATGTAAAAAATTAAAGCACTCAAAATTAGACAAAACAGGATGTATCATATTAGAAGTAATCAACGGCCCGCCCCCGGCCAAAAAATGGGGTACCCGTTCGAGGTTGACCACTTTGACGTAGTGGACGGGCTTAAGGCTACTGTAGCCGACCAAGTGTCAACCAAAAATTAAAAATGTTAAAATAATTTTAATGAAAAAGTTGAAATTGTGTCAATTGTAATTAAAAATAATTAGTTTTTTTGTTATCATGATTGATTAAAATTTTTACAAAAAAATGTTTTTTAAGTGTGTGATTTTTAAGAAGCACCGGCTTTAGCCGGGGCTTCGCTTGTTTCTTCCTATTACAGTATTCGTTTTGTTGAATTCAAATGATTTTTTTGATCAAAAATGTGAAAATTGTTGAAAAAATAAAATCATACTCTTTAGATACAAAATGTCTGGATTTTAAGCTATTAGTTTAATAACTTTTTGTAAAATTTAACCCAAGAATTCTGTCAGAATCGGCAATCAGAAATTTTACAACGCTTCGAAAAAGGAAGACAAAAAAAAATACTGTAGTACTGTAGGTTTGAGATAAACAAACTTAAAAAACTTTAAAAAACACTTGCGCATTTGAAAGTATTTTCAAACATGTTTTTTTTTTTTTTTTTGCCTTTTTTTTTTATAATAATTTATTCATCACAAATTTTTTTTTCCATTAATGTTAATTTGCATTTTTTTGGTAAAGTTGCATTCCATTTTTCATAATGAAAAAATGTTTTTATCAGAATTTTTTTTATTCGTGATCGTCACTTGTTGGAAGAGGGAAAACAGCTCTCAAACAACACAACAACAATATGAATAAAAAGTCTTCTGCCTCCAAATCATCATCATCAACATCAAGCACTGGAACTTCAACAATTACATCATCATTAAAAGCTCAAGAAATGCCAAAATTTCCTGATGATTTTGTTTCTGCTGCTTCTTCTTCTTCATCCATGACACTATCATCATATATTGAATCAGAAGAAGATGAAAGTCGAATGGGAGCTGGATGTGATAGATCAAAATCACCTGAAGATCTTTTACTCTCTCTTAATGATGATACAAATGACAATGAAAAAAAATCATATAAATCGACAAGTGATGAAGAAATTTGCTGTAAACATGGTCGTCCATGTGTTATTGGTCGAAAAAAGAAGGCTGCTGCTGCTTCTGTTGCTGCTGTTGCACCTGCTGAAGTAAGTTGTTATTTCTTTAAACGGACTTTCTGAGAGTATTTACATTTTTAGAAATCAAAATATAAAATAGTATCACAATATGAAACAGTTAAAATTAGTAAACTTGAAAATCCTCCTGCATCTTTTACTCGTCGTCGTCGTGCATCATCTCCAACAAAAAATGATAGTGATTTAATGGAAGATCAACCAATTGTATATCATTGCAAATATCCTTCTGAACTTTCAAGTATTGCAACTCCTTCTTCATTAGATAAAGAAAATAATAATGATAGTAATAGTGACAGCAAAGATTCCACTGATGGAGTATATGAAAATATTGATTGTCTTAACAAATCACAGTAGGCTACTATTAAATATCTTCTTTTTAATTAAAACACACCGTTTTGCTTTTTTTTAGAAAACCTATTTCTCCTGCCATTTCTTCTACTGATACTGCACGAAGCGGTAGTCGTGCCAATAGCAGTTATGCAGTTCGTCGTCGCCGTTACAAAAATGCTTCTTCAAATACAATGGGTGACAAAAGTTTTAATACCGTTTTATTTTCCAATCTTTTTCATCCAGTTTTCATCGTGAAACATACATAATCCCCAAAAGATTTCACAACTTTAGAATTTAATGGGATGTTTTTAAATCTTGCAAAAACTGTAGGCAATTAATCGCGATTACAGTAAAATCGAGTTGGGAAAGATTGGAAAAATTAGAGTAAAAAAAGTGTATTGAAATTTTTTATTACCCATTGTAATTAAAGGCCTTTATTTTGGTGCAATGATAAAACGTGATGCAGAAAAGCGTGTTAAAAAGAATACACATTTTGGTTTATATCATCGTATTCCAAGTAATGCTTCAAAAAATCTTGATTCCTTAAAAGATCACATTTATTTGTATATTGTTTATAAAAGTAGCAAAGGTGATTATTTGTAAGTTTTTCTCTTTCTTTTTTTTTATGAAAAAGTTTGAAACTTTTTTAGTCATTATCCAATTCAACGTTGTCGTGGAACTCCAAGTTGTATGAAATCTGGAAAACAATATTATATTGATTGTGAAGACACTGATCGTGTAGTTTTTAATACTTTGGATGCTTTAATTAATTATTACTCTGTATATGTTTGCGTTGATATTACCGATGAACATGCAGATGTTTTTCCAATTCCAACAAAATACAAAAATCGTGAAAGAAAATCTGTTGTTATTCGTGAAGAAGAAGATGATGATGATACTGCAGCAACAATGGCTGAAAGTAAAAGAAAGCAGCGTCAACGACGTAGCAAAAAAAGTGAAAAACAAATCTATTATTAATTAATTTTATACTTTCAAGTTTTTGATTGGATATTGTAATGATATATTTATATAAAAGGGTTTTTTGTCTAACAACCATACTGTAATGCAATAATGTTGAAATGTGTGACATTCTTAACTTTTTTTTTGACAATAATCAAAGTACATATATCCATATTTTTATCCAGGCTTACATAAACATTAATATGAACATTAATAAAAACTTAATTTTAACATTCTAAGTTGACTTCTTCTATGATGATTCTAGAATCGATTCTCCATGTTTTTTTGAAAACTGTTGTCAGATTTTTTTCTCCAAATTTTTCATTAAAAAGTCTTTACACGAATTCAATGGTAAAAAGCGGCGAAAAAAATATTTAAATTTTTGTTTTTGTTTGTTTAAAAAAAAGTTACAAAGTTTTTTTTAAACACATTTTTTAATTTTCAAAGTCGTGTATAATAAACATGGAATCTGAAAGGGAGTTGTTTCTGATGAATCAAATTGAACAATTGAAAAAGCGTGTAAATCAGATGGAAGAACTTGCAAATGCACAAGATGATGATTTTCGTGAAAGACTTGACGAATTGTTGGAACAAAAGAAAATGCTTACAGCTAAGGTATATATGCCTGCTTTTCAAAAATAATTTCCTCGATTTTTAATATATACTTCTTTTTTTAGAATAATGCATTGGAATCAAAAATGTTTACTATTAGTGAAGAAAATGCAGAATTGGGGGAAGTCGTTGAAAAACTTCAAAAATTAGCTGAAAAAAATGTTCCTGAAAAACCAATTGAAACACCATTAAATGTTTTGTCAGAATCATTTGTAACTGATTACAATGGTCTTCAAGATAAAGTTGATGAATTGAATGAAGAAAAGGTTCGTTCGGTTGTTACTTTTTCAATCAGTCAAATGTCTATCTTTTTTAGATTGAGTTAGAAGCAAAAATGCGTGAAATGGAAATGCACATGAAAGAAATGGTTCTAAAATTAGAACAAATGGAATCCGTAAATGCTGAACTCACCGAAGCTTTATCTTCTGTTAATAAAGAAAAGAAACAACTTTCACAAGATAATAAAGTACAAATGGTTTTATCATTCACTTTATTTCTAAGTTTTTTAGCTATTGACAGAAACTGTTACTATGATGCAGATGCAGCTTGATACTCTTGCGGCTCCTGTAGTTGATCAAAAAGAACGTGGAAACTCTCTTTTTGGGGAAGTTGATGAAGCTCGACTTAATGCTGAAGAAGAATTAAAGAAAATTGTTGAACAAAATGTTCAGCTACAACAAGAAAATGAAGCCCTACAAATTAAAGTACGTCGATTTGCTAATGCAAGTCTTACACACGCTGATCAAAATGAAATTCAATTCCAAAAGAAACATAGCGAACAAATATTTGCTCAATTACAAGAATACATGAAAGTTAATCAAAGATATGCGCAACAAATAGAAGATTTGACGAAAAAGCTTGTTGCTCTTGAAATAGGAGGAAATGGAAGTGAAAAATTATCTGTTGTTATTTTAAAACGCCAACTTGAAATCTCACAAACTGATCGAAATAGATTGAACAAACTTGTTGATGAATTAAATAAACAAATTCTCGAACTTAATAATAGATCTTTAGAAATTCCTACTTTAAAAGCTTCCGTTGAACGATATGAAAAAAAAGTTGCATTACTTGAAGATGAAATTAAATTGTCAAAAGGTATATAATTATTTTATTAAATTTTCTTATATATCGTTGCGGTTTTAGAATTATCCAATATTAATAATAAAAACATAGCAACAATAAATGATGAAAATCTTGCACCTTCTCCTTTGAATATTTTTGAAGTACCTTCAACTCCTAAAGAATCACGTCCTCGGCCACGTCTTGTTAGTCCATCAAAAACTCAACCATCAAAAAATAAAGGAAATACAAAATGGGTATCGTATTTATGTGTATAAACACAAAAAAAAATGATTGAAATTTTAGGTTGATAGATTACGTGGTGAATACAAACAAGTTGCTAAAGAAAATCCAAATCGTCAACGGTCTTTAGATCGAAGAAATTCTCGTTTTGTTTCAATGCCAAAAGATCCTCAAATTTAAATCTCTTTTTTTGATAAACTGATTTCTGATTACTTACTGTTTTGCAAACCTAGTCTTTGATTATTGATAACTTGTAATTTTTGCAAAAACTAATAAATTTGCATGTGCCATTTTATAATTAATTTTTTGATGAGAATAGAAGGAAATTGCAATCATTTTTACTTTTGTAATAATCTCATGTTGAAACAAAATATGTATACTTTAATTTTTACCGTAATCTTTTTGGTTGTATCTGATTTTGATTTAAATGGAAGAACTGTTGAAGGATTTCAAGTTGGTACATATCCACCAATTGGTAAAGGATTAAAATATATTGATAATGTTAAAAATGGAAGAACACTTTTGACAAATGCTGTTAATTCTGATAATATTGCTGCTAAGAATGCTACAACAAAAACAATGCCATCAATTTTGAAAGCTATTGAAGCAACAACAACTTCAGCAGCAGCAGCCGCAACGATTCCTCCACCTGATGATCCAAATTTATTCGTTGATTCAAATTTATTCAGCGATGATAATGATAAAGATGACGAAGATGATACGGAAGAAGATCACAAGAAAAAAGAAACAAAGTATGTTTATTTTACAGATGTACGATAGTAATTTTACTTTAATTTTAGAAGTGGACATACTGTATGGATTGTTTTGATTATTCTTGAAGTCCTTTTAGCAATCGGTTTTAATATTGTAACAATTTTACTTTTTCTTAAATTAAAAGGAAAATTTGGTGGAATTAAACCTCCTGGAGCTTCTCCAACTTCAAAAGTTGGAAGTCTTTCAAGTAAGCATTTATTTATATATGTATATTGTTATATTTGCTTACATATATTTATAGAACTTAGAAATAATAAAAATTTTCCGCCAAGTAAAGCATCAACCTCTCAAAAACAGCTCCAACAACGACAACAACAAACTCTTGCAGAAAAACAACGAACAATGAAAAATGTTGCTCCAAAATCAACGGTTTCAACAAAAAGTCAACGATCAAGTATGCCGCCGCCGGCACCACCTCGACAAGGTGCGGGTCATGAACCAAGTTTTTCATATGGTTCATGGTCAAAGAATTTTGAGGAATCTGATATTCGAACTTCTGAAATGGAAACATTTACTTCTCCACTTGATTTATTAGATGCATATTGTCCATCACCATATCGATCATCGGCTACTGTAGCAGAAACTCTTGAAGGTGGTAAGTTAGTTTTTCTTCGGGTTACTGTAGCTTAGGTTTGGTGTATCAGTGAGGGGTACAGTAGTATTATTTCTACAGTATCTCATTTTTTTAGGTATTACTTCTGAAATGTCAAGTCTCCCAAATACTGATGAATTTGAAGAAATTTTTCTTTAGAACATTTTATTTTTTTATTGTTCACAATCAAAGTTAATGTATTGGAATAAAACATCTTAAAATTTTTATGCCTTATTTGCTTTTAAGAATGCAGATGGCATTTGTGGAACAGATTGTGGACTTCGTTTTAAACCTGAACCAATGGCATATGTATATGGATAGCTTGGATAACTTGCAACTGGAATACCAGCATATCCGGCAGCATAATATGGAGCCGATTCACCAACGGCAGGCCACTAAAATTTTTATTTTTTATTATTTTGAATGAAAATTTGTAAATAGTAACACTTACAGCATATTCAGCTACAGTAGGCGCATTATAATATAATTGAGCATTAACAACGACGATAATAAAAAGGAATGAAATGAAAAATGTTTTGAAATTCATTGTTGAAGTAAAGTGAATTGAATAATATTAAAAAGTCAAAAAGGTTAAAGCTTTTATAGTACCATTTTACATGGCCTTATGGCGTGTGAAGATCAAAAAAAGTTGAACAAACAATACATTTGCCCTTTAGCATTATTATTACTTTTTCAAGATTAATTCTTATCCATTAATCAAATATTATATATTAAAAAAAGCTAATTGAATCAAAATCAAAAAAAGGCTCTTGTTTGCTTCTTTCCTCTCTCTTGAAGAAGTCAACAAAAAACTTAATCCTTCTTTTTTTGTCAAAAAGCTTTTCCGCAAGCTATCATCTTTCTTTTTTTTTGTCACCTTTCAAAAATAAAGCTTCGAAAAAAAGTTCTTATTAATTGAATCAATTTTTTATAGGGAAAGAAAAGTATACGGAAACAATCTTCTAATATTTGTTTGATATTTTGTTCTTTCTTTTTTTGTTGACGGTTAATGAGAAGAAGAAAGCACAATTATATACAATATTCAAGTTTTTTATTATTAAACAAACACGAGAAAAAAAGGAAATAAACTGGATAAGCTTAAATAATTTTTGGTATTTAAAAGGAAAAAAATAATGATAAATATTATTATATCATTATCAAATCTTCAATCACTTCCCCCAAAAGATGAAATTCCTTGCCATTTTCTTCTCTTTCATTGCTTTATCTGTTGCTCAATATCAATATTATTATGAAGCACCTGCAGCAGCAGCAGCTGTAAGTTTTTTATAAAGAAAATCTTTGAAGCTTTTAACAAAGGCTACAGTAACCATCAATGATAATAAAGTTACAGTAATATGATAAAAACTTGTTTTATAGGCTCCCGTTTTAAACACTTATAATTCATATCTTCCATATGCTTCTGCCGCTTCATATGGATATTATTATCCTTCTGCTGCCCCCAGAGCTGCTGCTGCTGCATATCCAGCTTATTATGCTGCATATGGAAGTAACAAAAATGCTGACGAAAAGCCAGTACCTCCTCCAACTGCAAAATTCACAAATAATGCTTAAAAATTTAATCCCCCAATTTTCGAAAATCCTTTTGTTTATAAATTTCCGACGAATAAAATAATACAATATTCATTCAAAATTTATATGTATTGCAAAAACAAACAAAAATCAGTACAAAAAACAAATCAAAAAGAATAATAAAAAGTTTAAACTTACCGACGCATTATAATGTATTGCGTTATATACAACAACAAAAAACTATATATATAGAATAATAATAAAATAATAATGAAGAAAATCTGTCACCGGCCCATATATCCATCACATTTGAATCACTGATTTATTCATTATTCATCGTCATCATCATCAAATTTTAGTATTACCGGTGTGTAAAATGGTTTTTTGTCGAATGTTGGAGTTGTTGAACTTCTGGATGAATCATTTCGATTGGGAGGAGTTCGCGGCGCGGAGGCATTATTTTCAACATTTTCGTTTAATATATCTTGATATCGAATCGGCTTTCTTATATACTAAAAATAATTAAAATTAAAAACTTTAAAAACGCAATGAAATATACAAACCTTCTTTTTTGGCGCCCATAAAATTTTTTCCCAACCAGGTGGAGGAGGACGATTTCGATGTTCAGGAGTGGTTTGAACGTTAACAGCCATATTTAAGAAGCTAAAAAATATATAAATGAAAAATGTTAAAAGAAAAAAAAACGGATGAATAAATAAAATCGCAAAGGCTTTCATTCACATGAAAAATGCGTTTATGAGAGAAGGGTCAAATTTGCATGTCCATACAGGAAAGCAAATGATGCACGTGAATAACAAGAACAATAAAACAAAGAAATGGGATGTCCATCCTCAACTGAGAATGGATGTTGAAATTAAAAAAGAAAAAAACAACAGAGAATGCGCGGGAAAATGACACAGTTTTTTGAGGGAAAAAAAGTAAGCGACGCGCGCATCCATATTAAAAGCAGGGTCGCGTGGAAGCTGCTGTCAACGTTTTTTTTCGTTTTATTGAAAAAAGTGTAACTAAAAACGAAATCGGCAGAACGAAAAAAAACCGTTCCATTTTTAAAACGAAAAAAATAAAGATGAAATGGAAATTGAAAAGAGAAAAAAAAATTTTATCAGAGCAACATTTTTAACGCGCCTATTCGAGACAAATATTTCAATGAATGAAAAAGTAATTTCACACGAAAAGACCCTGAAATTACTTTTTGACCCTTAAAAGTGTAAACAACAAAAAAAAGAATCTTTTAAATTCATGAAATTTGGTACAGTTCTTTTACAAAAAAACTTTTCAAGAAAATTTAAACACAAAAAAAGGAAGTTAAAAAATGTGGAGCGTCAAATTCTTTTGTCTCAAGCTTACATTATTAAATTTAGCATTTTTAGCAAGTTTAAATCGACCGAATCACTATAAAATGCTTAAAAAACCAATAGAAAAACTTTTTTGAAATTTTTTTCTCAATCTTTTGTTACTGAAAATTTCGAAATTTTGCGTTTTATAAAAGTTCCGTGTAAAGGTTAGCCGATGCCGACTGACAAGCCATTTGAATAGCGGATTGGGGTGGGATAATTTTGTAATATTCTCTTGATTGAAACCTTATTACAATTTATTGCATCATTTTTATTTTCATGTTCTTTCGAATGCGCGGAAAAATGACCCATTGTTTTGAGAGGATTAATATAATAACACGGGCATCCATAAAAAAAGCTTCGCCTGGATGCTACTTCTTCTTTCCTAATTTTCTTTATAAAACAGTGGTTGTGGGACAAAGATTGACGAAAGAAGACAAAACGCAAATATGGAACCAAAAACGTTTTATTTTTCATTTTTTGTAGTTTAAACGAAATAAAAAGAGAGCAACAGCAAGAAGAAAAAGGAAATTTACAAGTCAAATTAGAACGTAATATCCGAGACTATTGTGTGTGTGTTTGAAAAAAAGAGAGAGATAGGCTTGTTATCTTTATTTGGAACTTTTTTGTTTGACTCATTTCCTGACAATGCCCAAATATGTCAAACGAAAAAAAGAAAGGAAAAGTATTGCGGAGGAGGCGAAAGAAAAAGATAGATGAAAAACATATTTTTGTTGTTTTTTTTCTTTATCATTTGAATTTCTCGTACATGTACAACTCAACTTAACTCAGTGCTCATTTTTTAACGCGCATTATTGAAATTGTCGTCCACCAAGAAAAAACAAAACAAAATAATACAGAATTTAGAGAGAAAGAAAAAACCACTTTGGTTTACGACAACTTAAACGACAACCTCATCAACATCCACAACATCAACGACGAAGAGCTCAATGAGGAGAAAAAAAAGTCATCGACGACTTTGCATTTTTTTTTGTCGTTGTTGGCGTTGTTCCTTTTTTTCTTTCACTTCATTTTTTTGCTTTGAGTTTCAATTTTAGTATTATTTTATTTTTTTCTCCCATCTTTTTTTTTTCTTCTCGAACACGCATTTGTGACGGCGACAGCGGCGGCGGTGTTGTCTTTGCCTTTGCTGTTGTTTTTATTGTTGCCATTCTTTTATTTCTGCTGATGCCATTTTTACTTGCTCGGTTGTTCGGTACTACTATTACTGCTGCTGGTGGTGGTGTTGGTTGCGGTTCTTGCTCAACAAATCAATGGACAGACATATTTTAAATTTTATTTCCTTTTTTGGTTAAAATTCATTAGTTTGCTTTTTTTTAACAAATGACCATTTAAAAAGTTTTTTCTTTGACGTTTTTTATATTGATTTTGCATTTTGCTTTAATCCAATTCGTCGTCGGTCTTTTTTTTGTTCTGCTTGATTTCATATATATTTTTTGGAATCATTTTTATGGGAATTACATTCTCCTTTTTAAACCTTAAATGGATTCACGAAATTTTGGAATCTAAATCTAAATCTTAACCAATGATTTACTTTTTATTTAAAAGTATTATCAGATTTTTATCTTTTTTGTTATACAATTTAATAATTACTTTAATACAGTAATTTTATTATCAAACGTTGAATTTGTATTTTTATTGATGTTAAAATGATTATGTTATTCGATTTTAAATTTTTAATACTTAATTACTGTAATAATTTAGTAAAATATTACAAATTTTTAGGGTAATGGAACAGTCAAACAGTTTATTACTTAATGATGAAGCATTAAAACAGTGTGCAGATTTAACAAAACCTATATTTATATATGAATGGCTTAGATATCTTGATCGAATACTTCCTGTTACACAAAAGGTAATCCCAAAAAAACGCCTTTAAATTATTTCTTAAAAAATATATATTAAAATTCTTTAAGACAGATATAAAAAATGTTCAACAAAAACTTGTTCATCAACTTTCTGAACAAATTCCAAAGGGGCCGGGGGGACCAACTCGGCAATTGCTTGGACGTTGTTTAGCACAAATTTTTACCATCGCTGATGCATATGATCTTTTTCAAACAATTAATATTTGTAATGATGCATTAAAAATTAAAGATGATTCAAATTCACAACTTCCTGTTAAATTGTAATATTTCAAATTTATATTTAACTGTTTATTACTACAGTATATACATTTTAGAACTGCATTAGCTGTTCTTGGAGCAATGTATGAATCTCTTGGAAGAATGGTTGGTCGAAGTTATGAAGAAGGATTTCAATTTATGATGAAATGGCTTAAATCTGCTGAATCAAATAGTCGAACAGAAATTTTAATTACATTATCAAAAATGATTCATGGCCTTGGCTCTGCAGCATTTTCAATTCATAGAGATTTATTTAAACAACTTTCAAAAAGTTATTTAACTGATCGAGTAATGTCTGTTCGAGCTGCTGCAGCTACCGTATGCTTATATATATATAATTAATAATTAAATGTTTATACTATTTTATTTTCAGTGTTTGCATGATCTTGTTGCAGAATCTGGATCACCGGTATATTCAAATGATATAGATGCAATTTCAACACTCTGCCTAAAAGCTCTTGAAGGAGCAAATTATGAAGTTCGATTTATTATTGCAAAAGTTTTTGCAAAATTAGCTGCATCTACCGTATCCCCAAAAGCTGGAACTCCTTCACAACAAACAACAAAGCCATCAACGATTGAAGATGTTTTTGGGTCGCTGGCAACAGGATTTTTACGAGGTGGAATTGGTGGATTTTTAAATCTTAAAAGTAATTCTGGTGGTGCAGCTCCGGGAGGGCATAAAGAAATTCGAGTTGGAGTTGCACATGCATATGTACAAGTGATAAAAGAATTGGGGCCATCATGGCTTGAAAAAAATTTGGCATTTTTTATTAAACATTTACTTGAAGTTGTTGCAAAATGTGGGCCATTAGCATATACAAAGTTAGTTTGTTAATTAATAATTTTTTTACATTTATATTTTACAGCAATAGTTCACAAGCGGCAGAAGTTGTGCATATGCGACGATGTATTTCTTTTATCTTTCGACATACTTTGGGTGAAATTCTTTCAGAACCATCACAAATTTCGGCATGTAAAATTTTTGGTGATTTATTAAATGATTATGTAAGCAGCTTTGATTGTACTACAGAAAATGATGATGAAAGAATTCTTGATGCTGATACATTTTCATCTGCACAAGTTACAATTGTTTCATTACTTGAAATTTCGGCTTTAGTTCGACAAATTGGTACTGCTGTTACCCCATTATTTGTGGAAGCATCAGGGATAATGGAACCGGTATTTGCGTGTTTACAACATCCAATCTTAGGAACTAGATTAGCAGCAGCTTGGTGCCTTCGATGTGTTACATATAGTGTTCCATCACAACGAACTCCATTAATTGATCGATGTATTAATCGTTTATCTCGACTTGAACATTTAAAGAAATCTCCTGAAGCAATTAGCGGATATTCCCTTGCTTTATCGGCGCTATTATCAGGAGCAAATGATTGTGAAATGGGAATACCATTTACAAAATCAAAACAAGTTTTTACAATTGCTGAAGATATGATTAAATCAGCATGTCAAACATCAAAATTAGCCCTACAAAAAATTAAAAGTGGTTGGTTACTTGTTGCTGCAGTAATAACAATGGGTAAGTATATACATACACATAATTTGATACTGTAGAATATTATTAATATTATTGTTATTTTAGGAACTCCATTTGTTCGTCACAATTTGAATAGATTATTATTACTTTGGAAATATGCATTTCCTCGATCATTGGATGAAGCAAAAGCTGAAAAGGGTCGAGGAGATGCATTTACATGGGAATGTACGCTTGAATCACGAGCTGGTGCCCTTGCTTCAATGGATGTTTTTATGCGACATTGTCAAGATTTAGCAACAGAAGATATTATTAAAAAGCTTATTCAACCAATTGAATCATGTTTAACAACCATGTCATTGTAAACTTTTAATTGTTAAACAAATACAGTAATCCAATATATATATATTTTAGAGTATCAGATTTACTATATTCTTATGGTGCAAAACTTCGACATTCTATTTATACATTTCGAATTCGATTATATTCATTTTTATCAAAATTAAAACTTAAATATATTGAAACTTCTTTATCTGCGCTACTTCGAGAACTTGTTGCGGATATTACTCTATCAGATAATAGTCAATCAACAACTTGTAGTTCATTATTAGCACATTTATGTACTTCTGTTGAATCAACATTGCTCTATGGTTGGGTACAAAATACTTCACAAGCTCAATTGGAAGAAGAATTATATTCCACCCATCTTGCATCTGATCAAACATTTGAAAATGATCCACTTTCATTAATTTGTTCTTCAATAATTGATTCAGATTCTGAAGCCTGGCCCGAGCCCTCTCCAGTTCATGTTGCTTCAATTGATTCTGCAATTCAAATGTTTGGTCGTGTATATCCCCTTGCACCAACAAAGCATAAACTTCAACTCACAAATCATTTTTTAAATTGTTTTAAAGCTATCAAAAATGTTAATCGTCTTCAATCTGTTCAAATGAATGTTTTATCTGCAATTTTATGTGCCATGAAATCATTGGGTGAAATTCGAAATTCTAAAATTGAAGGCGAAGATTTACAAAAAGCAAATATTAATTTAATTATTCCATTTTTAAATTCTGAAAAAGTTTTGTTAAAATGTTTAGCAATTGAAACTTTGGGACATTTGGCTCAAGCTGTTTCAGAACCACAGGTATGTAAATTTTTAATTTTAATTTTTGCTGATAAAAGTTCCCTTGATTTTTGGCTTTGACTTTTTCAAATCCGGCAATATTTGTTATTAAATAATGTACACGCATATTTTAGTTTGTTGCTGGAAATGCTCAATTGTGTTTTGATAAACTTCGAACAATTCGAGATGAAAAATCTCGTACTGGATTTGCTTTATCCCTTGGAGTTTTACATCGACATGTTGGATCACTTGGTTCTGGGCAACATTTAAATACATCTGTTTCAATCATTCTTGCCTTGGCACAAGATTCTTCATCTCCAACCGTTCAAGCTTGGGCAATATTATCCCTTTCATTAATTGCAACAACTGGAGGTGGAATGTTTCGAGGATATGTTGAACCATGTTTATCCCTTTGTTTACGGCTATTGCTAAATACTGCCCAAACAAATGTGGAAGTAATTTTATGCGTTGGAAAACTTGTCTCTGCTTTAATTACATCTGTTGGACCTGAGCTACAAATGACTGTTGGAACAATGGATAATATGAGATCATCATTTTTGATTGCCGCTGCAATGATGTTTGAACATTCTGATCCACAGATTAAAGGTGAAGCATTATCATGTTGGCAACAATTACATTTATTTGCTCCTCGATTTGTTCAATTAGATCGTCTTGTTACAAATATTTGTGTAAGTTTTGTTTTTTTTTCCTGGGCATACTGTATCTTAATTTTATTTTTAACTTTTGAAAGTATGACAGTTTTTCAAAAATCATTTTCTAAGCTTTCGGAAATACTAAAAAAAAAGAAAAACAGATTTTTATTTTTGAGGTATACTGTAGTTTCTTATAGTATACAGTAACCTTGGTTTTAGTTAAAGTATATATTTAGTATTCGAAATTGCATTATAACACCTGATTATTGCTTTTTTTTTAGCATTTATTACAAAATCCTCATCTTGTACTTCGAAAAGCAGCAGTATCATGTCTTCGGCAACTGCTTCAACGAGAAGTGAAAGAAGTTCGAGAACATGCTCAAACATTAGTACCAGTTGGAATGATGGAACATTCAAAATCATCAAAATGTCCATTACCCCCTGAAACGGGTCTTGAAGGAGCCCTTTTTGAAATGTTAGACATTGAAACGGATAAAGAGCTACGACAACATATTAAAGAATCATTAAATTTTTTGGTTCAAGCAACTTCTGGTGAATTACTTTCACATTGGTTAACAATGTGCAAAGATATTCTTGCATCATCAACTTCAAATGAAAATACTCGTTCAACAATTATTATTACAGATGATCGACAAAATAAATCTTCTTCTTCTGGTGGTGGAGGTGGCAGTGGTGGAAATAGTGAAGAGAAGGATGATGATGATGATGAGAATCAAGGTGATGATGCAGATACCCTAAATGTTATTGGAATAAATGATATAAAATCACGTGAAAAAGTTCTTCCGAGATGGCCTACACGAGTATTTGCATTTGAAATTGTTCAAAAATTAATGGGTGTTTGTGATACTGAAAGAGCGTAAGATATTTTTTACTTAATTTTTATTTATCACTTTAACAATAACATATTAATTAACACATATTTGAATACTACCGTAATCTAATTGATCATATTTTTAGGCATTTAGATTTTGCATTAGCTAAAGAGCTTCAAACTACAACGGCGGGACGTCCTGATTATGTAAGTTAAAATAATACTTTATTTTTCTAACAAACCTAATTAATATCCGCTCCTTATAATAACTTTTTTTTACAGATTGTTTTACATTTATCAGATCTTGTTCGAATGTCATTTATGGGTGCAACAAGTGATAATTCAAATTTACGATTAGCTGGACTTTCATGTTTACAAGATGTTATAAATCGTTTTGCTACTGTACCAGATCCATCTTTTCCTGGTGATGTTATATTAAAGCAATTTCAAGCACAAGTTGGAGCTGCACTTCGGCCAGCATTTGATCCAGAAACACCTTCACATGTTACAGCAGCGGCATGTCAAGTATGTTCAACATGGATTGGTTCTGGGGTAGCAAGAGATTTAAATGATTTGCGACGAGTTAATCAACTTCTTGTTTCATCTCTTTCAAAGCTTAAACATGGTTCAATAAATACCCAATTATATAATGAATCTGCAGCAACATTAGAAAAATTAGCAATCCTAAAAGCCTGGGCAGAAGTTTATATTGTTGCTGTAAAAGAACAAGATGAAAAGCTTAATCAACCTCCAAGACAGGGAGGGGGTGAAGATGATATAAATGGATGTAATGAAAATTTGTTGACGCTTGTTAATCCCGAATTAAATACTTTGGTTGGACATTGGTTAGCTGTGTTACGGGATTCTGCGTTACTTTCACTTCCAATGGAATTTGGAAATCAACTTCCTGAAACCGGGGGAGCTTTTTATACTCCTGATTCTGCTGAAGTAAGTGTTTTATTTAAATTACAGTAATTTATTTTTCTAATAAAAAATATGCATTATTTATTTAGTATTATTTGAGATTACTGTAATAAATATGTATTTTTTTTAGTCCTGCAAAGATTATTACCGTGCAAGTTGGCCTCCAATACTTCTTGCAACATCAATATGGTTAAATCGAAACGATTTTGAAGTAACAATTCCAACAACAACCGATGAAAATCAGCCATGGCTTCAAGATCGTCGTGAAACTCGTTTTGCGCTTCTTCTTGGAATGTGTTGTGAAGCACTTTGTAGTAGCCGATCCTACACGGATTCAGATCGAACAATTCAATTATGTTTAAGTACTCTCAAAAATTTAATTGAATGTAAATGGGCTCAATTAGAGTTGATGAGGGATGTTCGAGTTGCAGTTGAAATGATGAATATTTTGCATCGACTTGTTTTAACTCGGGATAATCTTCAAACTCAACATCTTTGTGCAGATGTTGTTTTATCAATTTTAACAGCAGCAAAAACTGCAATAAAAACTGTAAATTGTGATGATGTGGTAAATGGAAATATTGATCCAAATACAGCTGTATATCAAGGATATCCAGGCGGAGAAGGAATAAATGGTTTTGATTCACATACTTCACTTTCATTTGCAACCCTTGAAATTGCTCTATGTATTCTGGTACGACAAATTCCACAAATTAATTCAGCTCTGATGAAAAGTAAATCATCTGCACCTTTACACTTTCGAAAATATACTCGTCTACCATCAGAAGGATGTGAATTGGTTAAATTAGGGGTAAAATTATTAGTACAAATTCCACAGCTTTGTAGTCCGGATGGTTCAATTGTTGTACTTCCGACGGTATTTTATTTGGTTCTTGGAGTTTTACGTGAATCTTCTCGAATTGATATTGATTCATCGGGTGATCTTTCAACTGGGCATGTTTCTGCTGGAGCTGCTGCAGCTATGATAGTATGTTTTGAATTTTAAAATTAAAAAAATTTAAAGTTAATTTTGAGAAAACATTTTATTTTCGAATTGAATAAATAAAATTTAAAATAAAAATATTTTTAGGCTCTTCGTGAACTTGCAACCCAAGTTCCAACATCATCAGAAACATTTGAAGCTTGGTCATCTGTTATTCGATCCTCCCTCCTTTCTCTTTTAAATATGGCAGAAGGTGAATTACGAGTTGATCGAGCAGTTGTAATGTTAGCGGCTACCGTAATGACGACAACTTTACCATCACATTTTCCAGTTGGTGCTCCACTATTTCATAAACTTTGTCGACTACTTAAAAATTGTTTATCCCATTCACTTCCGGCAATTCAACAAAAAGCTCTTCAATCAATTACATCAATATTTTTACGAAAAGAAATTTGTTCACCATATATTCGAGAATTGGGCCCAAATGTATTTGATAAAATTCGTCCATATGTTTTACCAGAAAAAGATGCGCAATCTCCAACAATTGAAACAGATTTGCCATTATTACAAGATATTTCGGAGCTTGATACTGCTGTTGTACAAGAAGCAATTAAAGCCATTGAAGCAGTTTTAAAAGTTTCAACAACTCCACAAAAGCAGCTAATGTTTGTTAATCTTCTTCTTCGATGTCTTGCCAGATTTTTATGTAATGATCCAACCAAAGAACTTAAAACTCTTCAACCACATGTTCGAAAGCTTCATGAATTTGCATTTTATCGTATTAATACTCTTGGCCCCCTACATCCGGAAGCTTTTAAAATGGTTATTCAAGCATGCCCCGCAATTAAACTTCTAATTGAACGCGCTGCCCAATTTATCTCAAAAGCATCTCAGCAACAAGCAGCTCTTTTTCAACAACAAAATGCATTTAAAAATAATATTTCAACACAAAAACCTACAATTGAATTAAAAATGGATTTTGCTGCTGGTTTTACTGCAAAATAATAAAACATAGTTTCATTTATTTATTTATTTTATTTGTATATGCTTTTTATATTTAATTTTTTTTGGAAGGGTATCAATCTGCATTATCCCGGCTTGTAAATAATTTATTTTAATAAAAATTGTTAAATTTTTTTAGTGTTGTACAGCCTGTACAGTACTGGAACAAAAACTTATATAAAGCTTTTAACATAGTTAAAACAGCTGTAAAGCTAATCATTTACGTCTCAACCAAAAATGATCGCAAATCGGACAAACGCAACCAAATCAAAAAAGCTGGCGCATACCCATTTTTGAGGACGTTAAAAACGATTTTCAATACTAAAAATGCCAATATCGTGTCCACAAATGCTCAAAAAAAGTTAAGATGAGGTGCAAAATTAGATTTTAAAAAAGTGTTCCCGAACGGAAAAATTTTTTCTTTTTCAGTCATAATCGTTTTTTAAAATTTGTCTGCCGCTGATATACATAGGAACTGGCAGGGAACATTTTTTCCTTTTCTTTCATTCACATTTTTTTCGTTACAGTATGAAAATTGAAATTTTAATTTATCCTACCAATAAACAGTGAATGTTCGTTTGTTTGTTGGTTTGTGGGATGTGCGATTTTATTATTCATTCGCAAAAATAGAATGGATAAATGGAATTTACATAAAACAAAATGGGTAAAATTGTTGATATTGTTTTTTGAGAACGAAGAAGGAGGGTGCGCGTAAGTTCCGCGACTACTACATTTTGTTTTCGGATTTTTTTGGATTAAAAAAAACAAACTAAAAATTTAAGTATTAATTTTTTTCTAACAGAAAGATTGAGATTAGGGGCTGTCCAGATATCACGTGATAGGAAAATGGTTTTTTTTACCCCACCCACCCATTTGGTGATGAGGTGATGAGTAGGTGGGGTAAACGGATTATCACGCCGCTTTGAAGTTGGCGGCAACAAGCTTTGATGTTTCATCACCAAATGGTTGGGTGGGGTAAAAAAAGCCGATTTTTCTATCACGTGATATCTGGACAGCCCCTCAGAGGCTCAAAGAGCACAGTTATCTGTTCTAAGAGCTGAGCAAAATGCTAAACAAAGAGCACGCTCACAAAATTGTAGGTCAGCGTTATTGCCAAATAAATGATTTCAATTCGAGATGGCGAATTTAATTTATTTTTCCACGGAGGGAGGCTTTTTCAAAAATGGTACCATTTTGAAAATTCTCAAAGATCGTAAAACTTATTAAAACTTTGCTAGCTTTTCTTTTTCCTTTTGTTAATCAGTGCTCAAACAAAAATGCTCAAATTTTTTTCTATCTTATCAGTAGGGATCGGATACCGTACCGCTACCGCGGTAATTTACCGCGGTATTACCGGTAACGGTACGGTAATTTACCGTGTTATCGTACCGCGAAGGTTTCAGTACCGTCAAAAATATCGCAATACCGTACCGTGAACTTTTTTTTATGAAAGTTTATTTTTTTGATACACAATTTGGAAAAATGTTTTGATGAATTATTCTTTAGAAAAAGGTCAATCAGAGTGCCACTAAAATAGTATATTTTGTTATTTTGTTTTGATCTATTGGCATAAAAAAATTAATAAATTATTAATAAATCTAAAGTTCTTTGTTTTTCATAAAAACTCAGTTGCTTTTCTGGTCGATTTCTAATACATAGCTTTAATACAATAAAACTTGGTATTTATTTGGGGACATATTACGATGGACGGTATTACGGTAATACCGCGATATTACCGCGGTATTACCGTAATACCGTACCGTGACAATTTACAAAAACGGTATTTTACCGTTACCGCATTTTTCGAAAAACGGTACGGTATACACTGAAAAAAATGGGTGCAAAAAATGGACACTCCTAAACAAAATAGATCGATATTTACTCTTTTTAGGAGTAAATGTCGTCTTTTTCGGAGTAAATGTTAGTCTATGTTAAAGAGGTACAAAAAATGGATACTCCTTAACAAAAAAAAGACGATATTTACTCCTAAAAGGAGTAAATATAGATCTATTTTTAGGAGTATTTGGCATACTTTTTTTTCAGTGTATCCGATCCCTACTTATCAGCTGAACCTTGCATCACCACAATTCTCAAACAAATTACTTATTTTTCTTCATTTTTTAGTGTTATTCTTCAGATTTTGTTTTATTATTAATAAATGTTTTTGTTGTTGTTTAAGGGTTGCAAATATTAAAATATATATGTAAATATTTGTGATAGTAGTCGCAGGCGGGTCGAAGGCCAAATAACGGTGAAACAATTGTTTTTTCCCTGGATTAAACTTAATATAAAGATACAATTCTCGGCGGGCCGGAGGCCCGCTTTGTGTCTAGTAATATAAATTTCTGACTTACTAGATGTTATTTGTTACGCTGATTCCAGAAATGTGGCTTTTAATTTTTTTCGTCTAGGACAAACTGCCGAAAATGCCAGATTACTGTATCGGTTTAACTACAAAAAAAAGTATATCCGAGTATAAATCTGAATTTTATATAGTTTGATAGAGAATTTAATTCTGAATCCAATGATATTTATTTCCAATGCACATGTATGACACAAAAATTTGGCACTTAAAAATTTTGATCAAAAACGTTAAAAAATCGAAGGAAAAAAATAAAAATTCATTGTTTTGGCAATGTGTCCTTTCATCGCTATGCGACAATTGCAAAAAAAGGAAAGAAAAAAAGTGTTCTCTTTTCCTTTTTTTCGACGAAAATTTTTTGCTTTCTTCAATTTTCAGATAGCATTTTCACCATTTCAAATTTTTTGTTTTTATTTTATTCTTAGTTAGGCCAGAAAGTACTATAGTTTACCAAAAAAATTAATTTTTTCGACATTTTTTTTTTGACTTGCCGGTCTCTAGATATACATACACAAGTTTGAACTTATGGGAAATGAATGTTTTCCCATTCAATGCCTATAGGATTCCCATTAAAAGCCTATAGGAAGTTGTCTGCTTCCTATAGGCATTGAATGGGAACTGTATAGGCACTTTCTTTTTCCGTGTACTATACTATGGTTTTTTGCAAGCCAAAAAGCGTGATAGTTGAAAAGCAAGTTTTATAAGGCTGCAAAGCCATAACGCGCTGTGTAGACGTTTCCGCAATTTAACAATCGCGCGAAAAAACCAATATTTTAGTTTAAAAAAACAATTAAATGAATTATTCATTTTAAATTCTCCATCAAATTTTAGAGACTTGTTATTTTCCTTATAATTCATCAATTTGTTTCAAAATATGGCTGAAGTTTTATCTAAACGTGTAAGTAAAAATTTTAAACGATTTTTTAAAAATAATTTTTATTCAATTTTATTATTACTTTTATTTTTCAGATGCTTGAATATCCTTTTGCTCTTGAATATTCTGTTTCTGAAGAACGTTTAAAAACTTTAAAAAATTCTACCGAAGATGAATGTTTAGAAAGTGATAAATTTACTGCTGTCAATTCTTCGGGTGTCAAATATTATCTTGATATTTTTCCTAATGGAAGTGATGATGAAGATCGTGGAGAAACATGGATTTATTTAAATTTGGAACTTGGAAATGAAAAGAAAGTTGAAGCAGAATACACAATTTCAATTAAAACTGCAAATTGGAGTGATGAATTTAATAAAACTTTTACTGAAAATATTGGACATGGTAATATTTGTTGCACTGTTGATGAATTATTTGATCCAAACAAGAAATTTATTGTTGATGGAAAATTAACTGTAAAAGTTGAAGGAATTTTAAAAATCGAAATGGAACTTTTCAAATTAAAATGGAATCCAGCAAAAAATTTTGGTGATTTATGGAACAAAGGTTTTGTAGATTTTACAATTGTTGTTGATAAAAAAGAAATAAAAGTAAGTTTTTACATCGTAGTTTACGGTTATTAATACATGAAATATTTAGGTTCATAAATGCGTTCTTGCTGTTCATTCTCCTGTTTTCGCTGCAATGTTTGAACCTCCAATGAAAGAAGCAATCGAAAATAAAGTTGAAATCACTGATTTTTCATTTGAAATTGTTGAAAAAGCTGTTAAACTTTGTTATCATCAAACTTATGATGATAATATTTCATTAGATGAATCTTTTTTGCTTCTCAAATTTGCAGATAAATATAATATCGCAAATATTCAGGTAATGGCATTTAAATTGTCTAAAGTATTAAATTTTAACTTTTTTTAGGATAATATTGAAAAATATTTGGGTGACAAAATTACTGTCTCAAATCTTTGTGAAATTACAAACTGTGCTATTGCTGTAAATGCTTTGAAACTTCAAAATAAATGCCTTGATTACTTCGTTAATTGCTTGAAAATGAAATATCCGGTGCCAAAAATGCAACTTCTTGATAAAGAATTTATTATTACTGCTGTTACAAAATTTTCGTGCCAAAATTCTGAAACTCTTTAATTTATGTTTTTGTTTCATTTTTTCGTTTTTACTTTTATTTTTATAAAAATTTTGCCAAAATAAAACTTGTTGAAAGAGTGAACAATCGCGAGTTTTGCTAAATAATTTTTTGATTATTTTTGCTATAAAAAAATACAGATTTCTTGAAGTCAAAATTTTCGGGCAAAAAATCAATCGTTTTTAGCTTTTTATGCTAAAGGTTTTTTTCATAAGCTTATTTGTTGTAAAACAGTGCTTTTTGTACCTCAAACATATTTTTACAAAACATTAGCAAATGTAGCAAAAATATCTCATTTTCTCCTTTTTTTTAGCTGTTGGAAAAAAGTTTTATCCATAGGCGTTTTATATTCCACAAATCCGCTCCGAAAAGTGCTTCAATCATTTCAACCTTTTTTCATTCTTCATTGCTCAATTTTTTGATATCTTTTTCACTTTCAGAAAAAAGTTGTGAAAGTACATTGGTAATTTTCTAAAATAAATAAATAAAGTCCTACAGTAATGTATGTGCCTTAATCTTTTTGTACAAATTCATTATTTGTCATTTCTGTGAAATAAGTTTTTGTTAAATATGTTAAAGTTTGAACGAATCGTAAAACTGCTTCATGTATTGAATCACTTGCTCGATCAATGTCTTGTTTTAATGGCCGTGGAGAAGTTTGTTGCGGATGAAAAATAAAAATATCTTTTTTTTCCTTTTTTGGCCATTATTGTAAAGAAAAAAGAAAATTCAGTTAAAGAGAAGATTAACTGTTGTGCAAAATCAATGCAAGAGTTCTTATCATATTTTTTGATGGGTTTTTATTGACAGCTTTTGCCGCTTTATCAATAAAAAATTAGTTTTTTTTCAAGAGCATTTAGAGAATCAAAAACTATTTAACTCATGATTAATTGTCAAAAGTATTTTTTGAAATTCCAGTGTTACCTTTTTGGTTTTATTTTAAGCCTATAAAAGCTTTACTAAGCAATACTTTCACAACGCCTCTAAAATCTGTTTAAATGATTTTGGAGGTCATTGTTTTGATAAGCGCTATTTTTGCTTTTTTGGCATTTTTAACTGTTGGCCCTGGAATTTATTTAACAATTCACAAAGGCATTACTGCTCCTGATAAATATAATTTTGTTGTTTTGATTGTTGATGATGGATTACATATTTGTAGTGGATTTATTACTATTGGAACCGCTGAACATTGCAAAACTAGAAGGTAATTGACGATTAAAGGGTAAAATGATTTTAAAGATTTGCAAAAGAAGATCTGTCATAATTGTATACAGGGCTGCAACTTAGATTAATTTTTTTGGGGAAGGGAACATCTTTGATCTTTCGTCGCTAATTGCCAAAAGTAACAAAAGATCAAAGGAATTTGCCGATTTCGGATCAAGAAGCTTAAGCTTAGGCTTAGGCCTAATCCCCCCAAAGTTGTGAATCTGATTATATATGAACTTTTATTTGCAAAAAATGCGATGAAAATATGTTTACAAATTTATTTTAAAACTTTGCTTTAATAAGTGGTACATTATTTACAGTATATATTGGTAACAATGAACTGCATAAAGGCCGTATATTTAAAGTTAAAGCTGCATACATCCCTGAAAATTATGATCCAAATGAATTCTTGTTTGATGCAGGAGTTTTGAAGTAAACAAACATTTTATTTATTAAAGGGGGAGACCCACCTTGAACAATTTTTTGTTCAGGGTTCATTGGAGCTGCTTTTTTTAAAACCCTTTGCAGCTCCAACGAATAAAAAAGCAGCTCCAATGAGTCTGCGATCGCGTCGAGACCATCAAGAAAATTGCAGCAAAAAATTGTTCAAGGTGGGTCTCCCCCTTTAAATAAAATGTTTGCTTACTGCATTGTAGACTGAAAACCAGAATTAACTTTTCCGATCCAAAATATTCTTCAAGCCCATTAAAACTTCCAGTAACACCACTGCCAGATGGAGCAAGATGTAATTTGTTTGGTTTTGGATTTTTTGATAAAGATAGGACGCTTCTGAAAAAACTACAGATGGCATCAATGAAAACAATGAATTGGAAAGATTGCAAAAATTATTTAATTCCTGGTAAATCCCTTAAACCTTCTCAAATGTGTGGTGGCGTTCAAAATGGTGCCAATGGCTGCTCCGGTGATTCCGGGGGACCATTGGTATATTCAGTCAACAATGAAAATTTTGTTTATGTTTGTTTTTCTCAGTCGTTAAAAAATAAGTATGGCGTTTTAGGGCGTTTTTTCAAAAACGACACGCTATAGCTGTAATAACCCAGAGACCAAAGATGTCTTTACGAATGTCGAAAACAATGCCATCTTGAAATTCTACCAGAAACATCGCAAAAAAAAAGAAATGAATGAAAAAAATCATTCGAGTATTGTCGAATTTTTGCAGATTCTGTACTGCATTTTTTGAAGAAATAAAGTTTTTTCCCTTTAGAACACTACGATTTTCTCAAATTGATTTTGTCACAAAATAAACTTAATAAAGAGATTTTTATATTTCTTTCCATTAATTATAGTTGTTATAATTAAATTTCTAATGACCATTGAACAATTAAACGTTAATCAAAATATATTTCAAGTTTTTTTTGTAGCAAATGTAAAACTTACATTTGAAAACCAAGTGTATTTTTATTTATTTATTTCAATAAATATTTTTGTTAAATGCTCTTTATTTTCAAAGATTAAATTTTTATTTATATTTTTAAAATAAAATGTAGCAATAAAATATTAAAAAACAGTAAAAAATTTTTAAAATGTTGAAAACAATTTTTAAAGTAAACCGCTCTTTTTCGATGTTTGTATGATTCACATTTGGTTTGATAAAAAAATACTGCAAAAGTATTACGAAAAATCATTACAATTGGAATTTTTGAGAATTATTGGAACTGTTGGGGCAGTATTGTTTGTTTGTGGGGCTTGATGATTGGTTGTATGACAGCTGTAAATGAGACTGAAAAAAAATATAAATGCAAAATCAAGTTTTTATTTAAAAAAACAAACTTGGAGAAGTCATCAAATTATAGGTAAAAGTGAAATTACTGGAATAATCAACTCGAACTTTGTAAACTCCAATGGGACATGAAGAAAAGCTAAAAAAAATAGCACTTTTTTAAGTCGGTGCAAAACAATTTTCCAAAACATTTACGTTTGTGATTTTTCAACAAGTGTCACAGTATTATTGTTACTTAAACCAGAACATTGCACAATTGAAATCTAAAATTCCAAAAATAAGTTGAAATTAAAATTCATTGTAAAAGTTTCAAACCTGTGCACCAACTAGTATTCTATTATCCAAATCTTCAGTGAATGCAATCCTTGTTGTACAGGTTATTGGCGCACAAGCGGGTGAACCATATCCTCCACTTTCCGTTGGGCCAATTATTGCTACTGATGCAATTGTTGAAGAAAGAATTTGATCGGGAAAACATTGACAGGCACTTTCAACATATCCTAATAATACTACATATATTTAAATTTTTTAAATATTTAATTTAAAAAAAGATTCACCTAAAATGTTTAAAACATTGAAGACAACAAAAAGCAACTTCATTGTTGCTTTGAAAAACGAACAAAATAAAACAATTGTTAAAAATCTGTATAAAAAAAGAACGAAGCTTTATTACTTTTTTTTGGGAGTGGTCCCCTCTTTTTTAAATGGTGCTTCATTTTTTTCTTATCACTAAATTATTCCATAAACGTTTTATATTGAGAAAGTTTTTTTGTTAACTTCTGACTGTGACATAATCTGATTAACTTTTTTTTAAAGGAATACAAAAAAAGTGAACCCAATTTTTCCGTTGTTGTTAATCCGTTCTAATGAACGTTCATTTCATTCTCAATCAGTGTGGGCGGTCTTACACTGAAAAAAGAACCGGTACTTTTATTGTCCGAATTAAGACATTTAAGTACCGATTTTGGACGATTTAATTACGAAAATCGGATTTCGGTGCACCAAGCCGTTATTTTGGACGTTAAAGTAACGTTTACAGAACGTTAATGGTCATAAAACAATATTTTAACGTCCAAAATAACAGCCTGATGTGCAAGAGTACCGGGTCTTTTTTCAGTATACAGTCTTCGGATTGGTCAGGTTGATTTTCAGTCGCCCGTGACTGATGAATTTTTCACTGTTTTATCAATGGATTGTCACAAAAATGGCTCAAATTATACATCTATTCATGAAATTACGATAAAAAATGAACATAAATATTTTGGGAAAAATTCGAAACAGAGAAAAAAGTATCGATCTACAGATGACCGAAAAATTTTGGTCCGATCCGGTCGACCGTGACAAAAGACCGGAAAATTTCGGTTGACCTCCAACACTGCTCCCAGTTGTATTATCTCTTTCTCTCCAGCCGGGAGGATACTGTAACTTTGAAATCTAAAAACAAAAACCTTTCTTTTCATTTTCTTTTGTCTTCTCTGAACCACACCCAATAAATTCACGTAAAACATTTTTTCCTTTTTTATTATATCACAAGTCTCTGACCTTACAACAAATTCAACAACTTTTTGATAATTATTCACCGAAAAGCAATAAAAAAATCAGTTTTAATTTTGAATAATATGTTTCTTCTTGATTGAATTTGATGATAATAGTAATATTTATGCAGAATTTATTTTAAATGATCAAAAATTTTTTATGGGTGATTTAAATAATTCAATTATTGCCTTTACTTCGGAACCTGTAATTTATATCAGATTTGTCAATTCTTGGGATTTGGATGAGATGATTGAGTTTGGAATCTTCAAATGCCAGAAGGTAAATTCATTGAAAATATTGCTGTTGGAAGAGATTTTATTGCGGTTTTTACTCGCGAAAGATATGTCAGAATTTATTTTTTTATCATTTAATAAATTAATCTTCCGTTTGAAAAACTTGAAAATTAAAATTTTGTTAAATAACATTAATTGCATGGTCGTTGATTAATTAATAGCAAAGGAAACGTGAATGTAAAATCTTAGTTTTTTTCAAATTCAAAAATTTTTCGCAATAAACGATACTTTATGTTTTGTTTACTTTTGATGCTGTTTTTGTTAGTTATGTACAACAAGCTCAATGTTCTATCATGTAAGATGCCAATTTTCGAAAATATTTGTTTTAAATAAAAGCTTTTTCGAAGATAAATGCTTTCAGGGAAGTTAGCTTTTTCTTGAAAAAAGAAATGTTCTTTTTTTTGATAAATTGTTGAGAATACTTTTTTCCCAAAACTTTAGGCGAAAAAAGAACAGCCATTTTCTTTCTTTCTTTTCTTTCTTTCTTTTTTTTCGAAACTGCAGAAGCCGGGCATGTCTGAAACTCGTCAGTTTTCAATGATCCTTGACTTATTTTAAGTTGTTTTTTTAGTTTCATAAGTTTTCAACTTTCAAATGATCGTCGGTCGTTTGCTTCTTCAAAAACATTTTTTCTTTCAATGCCTTCTGAATGTTGCAGCTGATAAATGATGGGCATTAATTAAAAGGAATAAGGTCGTTGACAAGAGTTGCACATTTTCTCGGGAAATCGTAAAAAGGGGGGAAATTTCCCGGGAAAATTCCAGGGAAAGGGAAATGATCAACCCTACTACCGTTGACACACCCTTTAAATGGAAAAAACTTTTTTACAACCGAATTTTCTTTATTTTTTTGAATAAGTTTCCCGATTCATTTTCATTCATGTTTTTTTTTGCCGTGTAAAGAGAGAGAGAGATGATAAAAAAAATGGACGCAAGATATTACCCTTCAATTTTGGAACAACTTTTAAATAAATAAAAAAGGAGAAAAAAACAGAAGTTTCCGGCAATTTTGGTGTTTTTTTTATTATTTGGCAGGGAATAAATAAATATAAAAATTTCGATGGACTTTTACTTCTTTGATGGCATAAATGTGCCGTTCAATATACTTTACATATATTTCTTTTGGCATCGGGCATTGACAGATTGTTGTTATTGAGAGAAGAAGGCTTCCTTCATTTTATTGTCGTTATTTTTGGCACATGCCATTTTTACAAGATTCAGACAAAGAAAGATTATGACTTTTTCTCTTTTTTTTCCATTTTTGGACTTTTAAAAAAAGGGCGAGGCCAAAGTTGAAATATTTTTGTGGTCAAAAAATATAATAAAAAATGAAAGAAGGATTTTGAAAATGATGATTCTGAAAAAGATGAATAAGAAAAATGTTTGAAAAAGAAGCAGACGGCAGTATTTTTAAGCTTCAGAGGAAAAAAATGAATGAAGACTTTTTTGCAGCAGAAAAAGCGGGGGGTAATAATCTAAGCTTTATTTTTTTGGCACTCATTTTGCTCTTTTTTGGGCAAAGATGGGAAAATTTGCAGCAGCAATGCCGGAAAAATGGTGTCATTGATGCCACTCGAATCTCTCTTTTTTTTGGTGACATTTATGATGATGTACTTTCTATTTTTTATTGCTTTTTTGGTGCTTTTTTTTACAAAATTCGTGCTGGGAACACCGAAATTTCAAAGCTGTAAATTAATATTTATCAATTGAGATTAATGTTGTCAGATTTCCCGGGGGGAATTTCTCTTAACTCCCTGCAGATCCGTTGATGATTCTGATGACCAAAAGTCAAAAATTCATTTTAAAAAAGTACAAATTTTTACCACTACAGTATCCGGAAATTACCAATTCCATTATTTAACACACTCTTTTAAGATTTTTGGATTCTAACAGCATTTTTTAGGCCAAATAACATTTTTTTATTTTGCAAATTTTTAATATTTCCGAAAATTTCCATCTGATGACCCTATTCTGAATAACATTTTTTTTGAATCTTACCTACAGTATCCTTAAATTTTTTCATTTCAAATATTTATGTGAACCCTTTTTAAAACACATTTTTCTTTTATTCTTTCATGTTATCCCATAAAAATGGATTCTTTCCAAACATCTAAAAACCGAAAAAAAGATGAAAGTAAACATTAATTTTCAGAATCTCAACCTTTCTTTGCCATTCTTTTTTTTCAATTTTCGCCTGGTACTTGAAAAAAGAAAAAGCTCGTTTCCCTTTTTTCAAGCCTCTCTTTTTTTAGAAGCTCTCCCAAAAAACAAAAAAAAAATGCCGATATCCTCCTTCTCCCAAATAAAAAGAGAACATTCAAAATATATTTATCTCTTTTCTTTTTTTCCTTCTTTCTTTCTTTCATTACTTTTTTTTCTTTCAAACATTTTTTAGCTTTTGGTTTCTTCGGTTTTTTTTGTTTTGAAAAAATCTGAAAAAAAATTCATTTTTGTTTCACTTTTTTTCCTTTCACCAAACACAAAGCAGTGCCCTTTAATTTTTATTTTGCCAAATTTTTGTGGAAGGAACTTTTTGCATTCCAAAATTTGGAGATTTGTAAAACTTTTATAAATTCGTTTAGCAACGGTTTTTTTACCTAAATTTTATTTTTTTTGTTAAAGCTTTGAATTTGAATGCCCTTTTTTGTTCAACGTTTGTAATCAAAAAAAGGTTGTTGTTTGGAAATAAATAAATTCTGTAGTATTTTCTTTTTTTTTAATACTTAGTTCCTTGATAGAAATCTGAGATTATGTGAAAATTCTTAAAAGATTTGCGTGGGAGAAAAGACACATCTCTCTTTTCTTTTCTCCTTTTTTGTTCTCACAGAAAAAATACACGAGAAAAAAAGAATCTCAGATGAAGTTTTTCCTTTTTGTGCCATTGACAAACAAAAAAAAACAACACATGGATATTTTTTTATACTCCCATATTTTTTGTTTGGCGTCATTTGTCCAAGCTTTTTTTTTTGTGTTTTTTTGAAAGGGGTTAAAAACCTTTTCAAAAAAGGCTTCCTTGCTTTGAATGAATGAAAATGACCGAATAAAATTCTTCTTTTGTTTTTCTTTCTGCTTCCCCCGTTCCCCCCCCCCCCCCCCCCGTTCCGGAAGGAGACAATGATGTGTGTTTTTCGTGCGTTTAAACCCGGATCTTTTAAATGAATTCAATTCTTTCTTAAAATAAATACTTTTGAACTTTTTAGGAACGACGACATTTTATATTACGTATTTTGCTTTTGTCTTGCCCGGAAAGTTGTAAAATCATAAACATCAAAAATGGGATTAGAAATGTTTCAAATTCAATCAAAAGTAAGTAACTTTTTTTTTGCGAATTTATGAATTATTAACTTTATTAAAAAAGGATGGAAACACAATTTTATATTACAGTAACAAAAAATAAGGACATTAAATTATAATAAAAGCGTATAAAATTTGATATTTTTTTATCCACGGATTTAGGACTACAAAAATAAAATTTTTAAAGACTTTAATAATATTACTTTACTTTGCTTTAAACCTAATTTAACTTAACGCAACTCTATTAAAATAAATGGGGAGGGGTGGGGGGGGGGGTAAAAATTAAAGGAATGTTTGTTACCAAATTTTTTTTGTTCATTTATCATCTTTCGACAAAAATGGCTATATTTCATTGTTATTAAATATAAAAAAGATGGAAAATGTTTGTTGTCAAGAACAACAAATATCTTAGAATTTTTAAAAAAAAAAGCTAACAATTTTAAGCTTTGCTATTTTTATCAAGTGAAATGCCCTCAAAAAGCTTGTTTTTAAAAAATTTTTTGCTTTATTTAATTGCTTCAATCCATGCTTTATTCTGGGGAATGACACGAAAGGTAACATACTGGCAAAGTTTAGGGCGAAATTGGTTAAAACTGAAAAATGGCACCAAAAGTTTGAACTTTTTTCATATATATATCTGCCGAAAAATTGCGCTATGCGCTATATTTGTTTCGAAAAAAAGGCTTTATCAATTAAAGAAAAAAAAGTCATTTTTTAACCTATTTTTTAAATTAGTTTTTATGGACAAACAAATCAGGCACAAATGTGCTGGGATCAGGGCTCTGCGAAATTGAAATAAATTTAAGGAAATTTTTGCTAATTTAAAAACAAGAATTACGCAAAAAATCCTTTTTTTGAAGAAAAAAATGTCGTTTTGTTTGTTGACCTTTTTAGTAAAAATGTTAAAAATTCCATCCGAAAAAAACACTTTCGATTTCGAATTTCAAACAAAAAATACAAAATCGAAATCGACATTTTTGATTTCGCAGAGCCCTGGCTGGGATCAATTTATTCTTGAAAAGTATATTCCTTCTCAAATATACTTTTTTTCTATTTGTTTCATGGCTGACAAAACTTTTGAAATATTTATCCAATATCCAATAATAATAATATATCCCACAAAAAAAAATAAACATTTTGTTCAGACAAAAAATACTTTAAATTAATTAACAATTGTTTAGTATTGCCATTTTTAGCTTGTTGAACAACTTCCCATAAATCGAATACAAATGCAAGAAACAAATATTCGACTTGGAATTGGATTTATTGTTATCTTTTTATATATGCTTATTGGAGCAATGGTATTTGTGAGAATTGAATCCCCGTTGGAGCAAACCCTTTTTGATGAATATGATTCACTTCGAAGTGAATGGGAGCTGAAATTAGCGGGAAAAGGATTTGATGCAACTGAAATAGATAACCTTTTTGCAAATATTAAATATATGGCAGAAATGGGAATTTGGAGGGAACAAAATGTTACAGCTGATTATAGTTGGAGTTATGGGAGGGCATTCTTCTTTGCGGGGGCATTGTTAACGACAATTGGTAAGCGAATTAGAGATAAAATTTAGATAGGTAATTCTCCCTTTGGTATTAATATAAAATGATTACCTGTATTGGCTTTGTTGGATTTTAACCATACTGTAACTTCTCAAGATTACTGTAGCAAAAATTTTATCAGAAATTTGGGATTTTCATAATTTGGCAATCCTTTCTGGGATTAAAACTTTTATTGTAAATTAAAGACTTTAAAGGGAGCGTCCACGTTAGTTAAAATGGAATTTTTTACACCCAACATTTTTCTTAACACGAAATCGGCTTTTACTAATGGGGGGGGGGGTACAGTAAGTATTTACAGTAGTGTCTGTTTTTTTCAGAAAAACAAAAAAAAATTTCTTTATTGTGCAGGGTTACTGTAAAAATTTTATAAAACTCTGTAATTTTCAGGTTACGGAAATGTCTCACCCCGAACACCGCACGGAAAACTATTTACCATAGTTTTTTGTGTTATTGGAATTCCGATGACTTTGGCCCTTCTCTCAGCTTTAACCCTTCGAATTCGATATCCATCTGCATGGCTTCGAAAACAATTAAATGTTCATTTGGGGCATCTCTTTCATGCCATTCATCTTCAAGTAATTATTTATATATATACACTCTATTTTATAAAGATTCTTTTTTAGTGGATTCATTTGGGGATTGTTTGTTTCCTGCTTTTTATTGTTGCATTTTTAATTCCTTCAACAATTTTTATGTCAATTGAAACAGATTGGGGATTTATTGATGCGATATATTTTTGTTTTGTAAGCCTTTCAACAATCGGATTAGGTAAGCAAAAAAAAAGAAGAAGATTTATCAAACACTGATTTTTCTTTGTTGTAGGTGATTATACACCCGGTGATCAACCAAATCAACCATATCGTGGATTTTATAAATTTCTTGTTACTGGTGAGTCAATAAAAAATTTGTTAAAAGAAAAACTAGTTTTGATCGTTTCAAAACAAAATTGTCATTTTTGAGAGTTTGTTTTGAAATTTTGTATTGGGTTACTGTACTTTTTCTTCAAAACTAATCTGATTGCAGTATTTGTTTAATTAAAAAAGTTTTTGAATAAATTTGCAATTTTTCAAAATTAGCTTTTAACTTTTTTTTTATCCCCAAAAAGATAAAAACGATGACTGTATTTTTTTATGTTAAAAAAAGTTGGGTTACTGTATCTTTTAAAGCATTAAATTTGATTTTAATTCAAATTTTTCTAGTATATCTTTTGGTTGGACTTTCATGCATGATGTTATTCCTTGCAACGCTATACGATATTCCACAAATGAATTTAACAAGATTTTTTGTTACAAAATCTGATAATGATAACGATGATGATGATGATGATGAAAATGAAATTAAACCAATTCATATGGTAAAAATTAAAATATTATTATTACCATAGTTTTATTTTTAATAAAATATTTTAGTCAAATGGTGGCCCAAAATATACCAAATATGATAATGATAACGTTATCACCCCCTCAGGAGGAGGTTATAATGGCTCTACAACAACTACATTACCGTATACTGCAGTAAATGGTTATTATCAGCAATAAATAAATTATTAATTCATTTTTATATATATACTGTTTTCTAATCAAAAAAGTAATCAATAAACAAAATTATTATTATACAAAATTAAAAAATCTGTGTTAAAAAAGAATAAAACTAAAATTTACAAATTTTTAAAAAAAGGCACAACATTTTTGAGTTACGGTAAAAAAAATTAAATATACACACAAATTTTTAATTGAAATATATATATTATTACTTAAAAAAAGGGATTAAAGTATTTGTCGATGAAATAAATATTTTTTTTCTGAAAGAATATCACAGGTTTTTAAATAATTAAACAAAAAAGAATAAAGTTGAAAATAATTGAGGGAAATTTCAGAAGATCCATCTTGAAAAAGTAAAAATTGCAAAAATTGGAATTAAAATTGCCGTTGTTAAAGTGGCGGTGGAAGTGGCGCCATTACAAAGTTGTTCGGAGCAACAACAAATATATCCAAGATTTGGGATATTTTGACAGGAATCAAAGATGCGATACGTTTGACAAATTGAGGATACACCTGTGCCATCACAATATCGAACCTTGAAAAAAAAGTTAAGAAATGTAAGGAATTTAATGGTATTTTATTTTATGCTAAATAATTTAAGGATTAATTAAATCAAGCTATTCCCCTTTTTGGGGGTTGGGGAAGAGCTTAATTGGATAAAAATTAAGTTAAAAAAAGTTAATCAAATTTTCTTTTTTTGATGCGCCGTAATTAAATAAATAAAGACAAAAGTTAAATGCCCAAAATTTGCACTGCTTTTAGCAAATTTGTGCAAGTCTTTGAAATAAAAGAGTCTTTAAAAGTGTAAAAAGATAAAGTATATAAACTTTTACAACTGAAAAATTTCGAATTATTATAATTTTATAATCGTTCAAAATTTTTAAATTTAAATTTTTTCAAAATTTTTTAAAAACAATTCCAAATTTAGCCTTACCGTATCCAAGCCTAGGGATTGTTTAATACAAGAAATACTTGGGCATTCTAAAATTTGTAGTTGACTTCCAGAATAGCATTGAATTGCATCATTCTTATGAATAAAAATTGAAAACAAAATTGTTGCAAAAAAATATTCCAAAATTCGTGTCATGGTTAAAAAAAAGTTGTTGCAAATTCTTCTTCGATGAACAAAATTAAAAGTTTTAAGAGTATAATTCAATAATCTGAAAAATGTTCTTTTTTGAGTTCTTTTTTCGTCTCCTTAAAACTTATTGCCCCAATCTTCAAAGAAGCATAAATAAGTTTTTCATTGTTTGAAATGCGCGAAAATGAATGAAAGAAAATAAATAAAAGAGAGAGAGAGAGGAAGGAAAGAAGGAAGGAAGGGATGAAGAACGCGTGGTGTCCAGGTGCCTCCCTCCCTCTCATCCTCAATACCACCTCTTCCTATTTTCAACAATGCCTTTCATTTTTATTTTTATTTTTATTTTTATTTTATTTTACATTTTCAGTGAAAGAAGAAGAAGAAAGAAAGAAATTATGTAATTGAGCGCCTTTTTAGAACGAACGAATGAGGGAATGCTTGAATGCGCAAAAAATACAATCTCTTTTTTGAAGAAAGAAACTTTTTATTTTTTAAAATTTTGGGCTTGGAGAAAAATAATGGAAAGAAAAAAAGGTAAAAATTAAAAGCTTCAAGGATGGCAAAAAATAGAAACATAAATTTTTGATAGATTTGTAAAATTTAATATTGCCGCAAAACGATGGGAAAATGGGAGATTATTTTTGGGCGTCAAAATTAGCTTTGATAAATCCTTTTTTGCAAAAAATTTATTTTAAAGACAAAAAATTGTTTTACTGCAACAATTACCAAGTCTTCAACATTCACAAAATTTAAACTTTTAAGGATAAAATTTTAAATGAGTTATTTAAAAATTTTAAACTTGAAAATGGAATTTCGGACAATTGAAATTTAATAAATATAAACTGATATAAGTTAATCACTGATCGAAGCGCTTTCATCTTTCTTTAATGTAAAGTCAAAAGTCAATGTTCAAAAAATAACATTGAATGAGCTTTTTTTATTCTTTTTAAATAATAAAATCAAAAGTCAAACAATCCCCTTGAGAGATGCAAACTTGTGTTAAATATTTTTAACACCACCAAAAAACATGTTTTTTCTTTCATTCAAATAAATACAGTAAAAAAAAGAAGGAGGAGGAGGGGGGAGGGCAAAAAAGTAGTGACTGAAAAGATCAAAATTTTTTGAAGCGAGATAAAATAAAGCTTAATCCAATTTTCACAAATAATAAAAAAAAGAATTAGTGAATTCTGGCATACAAAAAAATCCTTTAAAAATTTATTTAACTATGAAATATTTAAAAAAACCAAAAACTTTTTCAAAAAAAGTTGACGTTTACTTTTTTTTTATAAAAATATTCACATTTATTTATTTCTTGGGCGGCAGTGGCAAAAAAAAAGAATCAAGCCAATTCAATAAACCAAAAAAATTTGAATGAATATAAAAAAAAGGGGGGGGGGACTCTTTTTCCCCTCCAAAAAAAAGAAGAGCTGCTTAAAGAAAAGCAAAAAGCTTAAAGCTGTGAAAAATAACTTAATTTTGGTCTTCACTTTGTTAAAACATCTTTTTTTGTGCCCCCCTTTTTCGCATTCTTCATTTTTATATTTAAAGAAGAACATCCGTTTTTGCGGTTACTTTTTGGAAGTGCCGAGATTTCAGAAAATAGAAAAAAAGAAACACATTGAAAAGCTTCTACTTTAACAACAACCAAAAAGAAAAAGAAAGGGAAGAAAAATCTGACGGCAGCCAGTCAGCAACGGCATTGAACTGCTAATTGGAGCTTGTCGTTGTTATAAAAAAAAAGAAAAAAAAGTGGTCCTTGAAATTTTTTTGATAAAAAAAAGTATAACAAAAACATACAAGGTAGGTAGGAATGAAAGAAAAAATATTTAATTAAAATAGTTTTTTTCTTCTGAAATTTAGTAATCCGTTGCAAACATATGCAAGGTTTAATCAGATTACCGTAATTTTTAATTAAATAAAAATTGAAAAAAACTTTTTTGAAGAAAACTGTTTTGATCAGAAAATCTTTTGAATTTTTTTGTAACCGTTTTTATAATTTATGCAACATTTTGTCACAGATTTAGCTTATTTCTTATCATTTTTTAAACTTAAAAATTTGAAAGACATAAATAAAATCCAAATATGTTACTCAAGTTCAAAAATCCGTTCGAGACATTCAAAAATCTGCTTTCAGAAGCTTTCCCAAAATTTGTAAACTTTAAAAACGTTGAATAAAAAAACAGGGATAAATTACAAAATTTTGCATTTTTTACGCAAAATAAAAAAAAATATGACAACACGTTTTTTAAACAACAAATATATTTCCATCTTTCAAACCCCCCCCCCCCCCCCTTTTTATTCAAATGAAAAAAATGATTCACTCTATTTTTTTATTATTAAAATTATATTTGTAATCGCGATTATATAAAAAAAATTTATTGTTTATCGTTTCGCAATTGTTAAACATTTTTTTTTACAAAATAATAATAAAAAAAAGCGGATTAAGATTTGCGTCAAAAAAAACAGCAGCAGCAGCAAAAAGAATGAATGGGCTTAAAAATTTTAAAATCAAGAAAAATTCATTCATAGAATTCAAAACACCTGTTTTAGAGGGGGGGGGGGAGCAGATTTTAGATTGAACAATACCTTTTTTTTAGTTCCTTTTTTTTATTTATTTATGTTGGGAGATTTCTCACAAAAGATTGACGGAAAAAAAAAATTTATAAAAACTTTTGAAAAAAAAAATAATATTTGAAAATGCCAAAGCGCGAAAAAATGGGAGTTAAACAAGGCCATTTCCGGAAAAAAAAACCGAAGAAAAAAATGTTTGGTTTATATATTTTTTTGAGGGATTTTTTTTTGAAGAATGACGGGAAAAATAAGGAGAGGAGAAAAGAAGTGACATCAAGGACACTGAAATCATATATATATATAAAAATGGAGGAAAGAAAGAAAGATGATTTGGATGAAATAGAATTATTGAGGTGAGTAGATAGAAGATAGTTTGATGATGGTTGTTGTTCTCAACAATAAAGGATGATGATTTTTTTTGAGTAATAAAACAGATGGATGAATTTGTAATATTATGGACTGCCTACAAGGGCACATTGTTATTATCCTTCTTCTAAAAAAACAACAAAAAATGTGAACAACATAAGTGCCATATAATGGCACACAGGTGTGGTAAAAAAAGAAGCAAATCCGTTCAAAACATATGGAATCATATTTTTTTTGGGGGGAATCAGGTTTCTCAAATCTCATTTTTTATAAAAAAAATGTTTGTTTAGAATTTTAATGAACGACAAAAAATAGAAGAAAATAAAAACAAAAAAAGTAGTGACACAATGCTTCAAAGTAAATTTTAACAAAAGTTGCAGCAAACTAACTTTTTTACCGGAACTTTGAAAAATGTTAAAAAGACGATCTCAAAAATATCAGGATGATCAGAAAGTTCGTTTCGTTATTGGTGGGGACAGAACACTTTGCCAAGTGCAAACGACGAAACGAACTTTCTGATCATCCTGATATATCAGTTTACCCAATAAAATAAAAGTTTTTATTGGTAAAATAATGTTTTGGATTTGAGGGAAAAAACTGTTCCTCACAAAACTGACATTCAAATGTTCAATAAAATTTTAGATTTAAAATTTAAGATTTAAAATTTAAGATTTAAAATTTAAGATTTCGATTTAATTTTAATTTTATGCAAGTTCAAAAAAGTTGTCTATTAAAAAAGATGTTTTTCGAGAGCTGCCGTCTAAAATCAAACATTCAAAAATATTTTTATTTTTTAAATTTTTCGAAATATTTATACCAAAACACGGTGTGTTGGACTGTCCAGTGAGAGAAAAAAATTGAATTTTTAAAACGCTATATTTCTTATTTTAGTTAATTTTAGCATTAAATAATAGTAAATAAGGGTAGTAGAAAACGTTTCCGATATGAAAAGCCTAAAATTTGATTCAAAAAAACATCAAATTCGGCATTTTGTTTTCTGCTATTTTTAAATTTTTTTGCTGTTTTCTTAATTATTAAAAAAACTACTATCGTTTTTTCTATTTTTCTAAGTGCCAGCCAAAATAGACCGTAAGGGAATTGTTTTAAAAAATAAAGGAAGGAAATCTGGTGTATAGAAGTTTCAGAATTTGGGTTTAAAATCTCAATGGACAGCTTAACACAGCGTCAACACACCGTGCAAAACAATATTTTCAAAAAAAAAACAGAATTGATGAAAATTTTAATTTCCTTTATTTTTGTTATTAAATTATTTAATTTAAATAAAACAGATTTTATTAAAATGAAGGCTTTTTGTAAATAAAATCCGAAACACTTTCAATATTTCGGGTTTCAAACAAAAATAATTAATCAACGAAAAAACCACACCCAAAAACAAGCCTTGTAAAAAAGATTTTTTAAATTATTTTGTTAAGCCGCTTTTCCCTCTCTCTCATCACTCATCACATCATCACTTTATTTTCATTCATATTCAAATATTCGGGAAATTGAAACTTAAACTCGATGAACCGCAACAAAAAAAAGAGAAAAAATAAAGCAGCGGCGGCGGCGGTAACAAAAAGAAAAAAAAGTGTTGTTTTTCATCATCTTTTTCTATTTTTTTGATGTTGTTTGATGACGGAAATGAGTTCCGAAACAACTTTGCTCCCTCTTTCTTCTATGCAAATTTTTTTTTCAACAATGCAAACACTTTACAAGAAAAAAAGTGGAATTTATTTATGTTAATCGAAAATATCCACGCGCCGTCGTCGTCGTCGCCGCTGCTTGCTCGATTTTCGCGCAAAATAAAAGACATCAAAAAAAGAGAGGGAAAAAGATTGCCACCACCCGGTGAGGGAAATAAAACTTTTAAACACTTAAATGGCAAACATTGAGAATCTAAAAGTTCTTTCTTTCTTTCAATGCTCTTTTTTAAAAATAAAAGTCACAACAAAAACCGCTATTTTTTGATGAAAAAACTTTTTTTTAAAGGCAAAAATTACTGTTTCTTTTTTTCCTTAATTCTAAATATCTTTCTTTAAAGGAAACAGACTGATTTTTTTTGGGTCCCACAGTGATGAACCAATTCATCGGAGAAGGAGAATGTAAAATCCTGATTATCAGGATTTTGCATGCAAAAAAAGGTATGTAACCGTTTGCCTCCTTTAAAGAAAATTAGAACAGAATCCGTTTTTTCCTCTCTTTTTTTCTGATCAAAATTTAAGTGTAACATTTTTTTCATCAAAAAATAAACCAAACTGAAAGAAGCAAGCGATTTCCCTCCCTCCTTTCTTTCTTTCTCGATCTCTCTCTTTTTTTTATGCAAGGGCGATATTCCAAAACAATGCGGATTTTCTATTATTTTTTCTGAATCTAATATAATTTACAAAAACGAGTATTTTTCCGTTTAAAACTTGTCGGGGGGGGGGGGGGGGGTTTGGGTCTTTGATGTAACATACAATTTTGGGATAAATAAATGAAGGCAATCCACCAACGTTAAAAAAATTTCATTTTTTATCCGTTATATATATTTATATATATTTTGAGGGGAAACTAGTTTATCAATTTTGAGTTAAATGCTTTTTAAAAAGGCGGCACCGGAAATGTAATGGCATTTTTATTTGTTGAAAAAAAGAAATTAAAAAATGATTTAACTTTTAACTTTTGTGGTTTTGAACTTGTTTTTTTTAATGATGTTTTTAAATCAAAGTGTATTTTGCTGTTACTGTATTTACAGTAATCCTTATTTGGAATGCATCATTTTAAATCAAAAGAATTTACCAATTATGTTGCCAGGAAAATCATATGCTTTCATTCTTTTCTGTAAATTACGCCCTTTTTTAGCGTAATTTGCTTTAAAGAATCTCTTAAACAAATGAGATACATGTTTTTCTGTGTTAAATTTGTTATCAGTAAAAAATATCACAAATTTATTCCAAAAAATATTTTCGTGAAATACAAATATTTAAAAAAACGATAAATAAATCAAAAGGAGCTGTCCAGATATGACGTCATGCAAAAATCGTGATTTTAGAACCCCCCCCCCCCCCCACTTGTCATTTTTTTCGTGCCCAATCACCCCCCCCCCCCCCCCTCAACCCCAACCCCAACCCCCCCTTCATTTACTATTTGCACTCCCACCTTGCGTCACCTAAAATGAACTATTTATATTTGTGTTTTTATCAGCATGTGATCGGGCATGCAAATAAAATAACAAAAATAATATTAATGAAAAACTTTTTTTTTAAAAATTAACACGTAATGTTAAGTTCACCTTTTTACCTAAGCGATCTCAAGCCAGATTTAGGATTGCCTAAACCCCCTGAAGATCTCTTGCAAGAGCACAGGCAATGGTGTGCATAATTATGCACACCATTAAAAAAAAAAATTCCAGAAGTTGAGCTCCATTTTCGTCAAAAAAATTTTGCAAAAAAAAAGTGGTCCCGCGCGGAACGCATTTTCTCTTTTTCAGTGATGGCCGCTTTTCTTTTTTTGTCGGCTCGTGATAATCATTTTCACGTATGAAAAAAAGCTTTTATCCAAAACCAAGAAGGTGATAAATAACATTATTATCCAGCCAAACCCACTACCCCTTGTTTTTGCTATCATTTCTGCCATCACCTCCCCCCCCCTCTAATCCAATCCCTCTTCTGTGTATGACGTCATATCTCGACAGCCCCAAATTTTAAATCGCTAAAATGCAAAAAATATATTTAGAGACGTGCACGATTTTTTCAAAGTTCACCAAATATTATAATTTTGGTACCATCAGAATCGCCGTAAAAAAATCATTGGGAATAATAAAAGAAAAAAGAAAATAATATTATTAATAACGTTTAATTAATTGTTAAAAAAATGTAAAAAGTGATTTTTTTCAGTCGGGGAACACATTTTTTCAATAAATATTTTCGTGGCGCGTTTGCAAACGACACTTTTTTTGCAGTGTCGTTTGCAAAAAAGGAATTTTTTTGCAGAGTCGAAAGCGCAGGTTCGATGCCCAGTAGGGATCGGATCCCGTCCCGTTTTCGGTAAAACCCGGGAAACGGGAATTCCCGTTTTTTGAAAATGGACACGGGACGGGAATTACGGGAATCCCGCGGGAATCCCGTGATTCCCGTCGGAAACTTGTAACATGTAATATCCAAAAATTTTAAGTAATTTTTGAGCACAATCTGCAGATAATCTATTTTTTTGTTTGTTTCCATATATTAAAGTATCATCAGAAGAAAAGCTTTCAGATTAATCAGAGCTTGAAGTTGTTAAAAAACAATATTTTGCAACTTAAGCTATATATGGCATTCCCGTTTTATGAAAATGACGCGGGAACGGGAATACGGGATTCCCGTTTTTTGAAAATCGGCACGGGACGGGAAACACGGGAATCCCGTTCCCGTTCCCGCCGGGATTCCCGGCGGGAACGGGACGGGATCCGATCACTAATGCCCAGTTGAAACACAAAAATATTTGTTATCTCCGATTGAGTTTATTTTTGGTACATATATGCTGTCGGCCATGGAGAATCCAAAAATAAAAGCAGTTTTTTTTATAAAATAAGTATGCAGTTGTTGGATTCGAACCAGTGACCGAAGGACTGATACGCAGCGCTTCTACCACTCGGACACATCGCTAATTCTTGACGGGGGGCTTCGGGGAAATTTTTATTTATTATATCAGATGCAGAAAAAAATTCTGTATCTCATAGGCCTAATTCTGAATTGGGGGGTTTCGGAGTGTAGTGTATCATTTTTAAAAAAACGTAAAAAATAGCGATTTTTTGGGCTTTTCTCAGATTTTTTGTATAAAAATGATGTTCAAAAGTTGGATTTTTGGAATCTCTGTATTTTTTTACATCTAGAAGGATAAAAATAAAAATCATAAACAAGAATTTTAATTTCTACAGTATACCTCTCTTTCATTTTTCTTTTGACTGAAAAAAAATGCAGGGAACACGCGCGTCGCATACTGCCTGTGCACGTCTCTAAATATATTTCAAATAAAATCATTTTTATAATTAATGTTATAAATCCCTTTAATAATAAAATCCCGCAGCCAAATCATAACCATATTTTGGGCCAATTCGATTCCAAAATTCTAATCTATCTTTCCATAAATCCTTTTTTACAATTGTTTCAGCACCAACTTCAATATATTGGAACGATTCTGGAGTTATTGCCGGAACTGTAATGGAATCGGTTGAAGGTGTCCTGGAAAATATTTAACTTTCCAAAATATTACTGTATAAATTTAAAAAAAAACAAACCCATTTTTAATAAAATTTGCAATTAAATTAATAAATTTCTTTTGAACTTTTTTTCCGCTTTCATCCATTTTAATTGGGATATATAATCCGCCAAAGAGATTTACGATATCCGAGCCATGTGCGGCACCCTGAACAAGTTTTGGTCCCATATCAGTGATATCAATATTATAATCATAAACATAAAAATATGTTGGATAATCATTTTTTGCTTTTAAAGAAGCTTCCCGTAAAGCTGGAATATTAAAATTTAAATCTGACATTATCTAAAAAAATAATGGATTACTGTAATTTTATTAAATAATCTTACGGTAATGTATTGTTCAAAGAAAAAGTTATCACTTGAATTTTGATGATCAGATTGCTGCGAATAAAATTCTGAGACATCCTTCAAAAATTCATTGGATTTATTTCCAAAATATTTTTCTTTTGCTAAAATTTCTTTTACAAAATCTTCAAAATCTGCTTTTGTATAATTTTTTGCTTTTTCCAATGGAAGATTGAAATACTTGTTTGGGGAACGGAAAAATGGATTTTCCATTGCTAAAAAAATGTTTTATACGATTGATGATATTATGCTAATTTTGATACCGTAAATTATTGCCTCTTGACTACAAACTCCAATAAATGTTGGCTTTTTTGGTGCATTTTTTGTTGCATTTTTTAAGCAATTTGTTTTAATAAAATCTCCATCCATTCTTGGAGCAATTTGAAGAAGATTTATATTATCTCGAACGTAATTTTCTATCTGAAAACTTGTACATTTCCAAAAAAAATGCTTTTTAGATTTCGAAAAGAAAGCCCAAAATTTCGGTGCTATAAAAGATTCATACTTTTGGTTTTAAAATTTTTTGAAATTCTGAAACATTTTTTGCTTTTAAACATTCTTTAATGGTTGTTAAATTTTTATCACATCCAATTGCATCTGTAACATCATTGGAAATTTCGATCACTTCCGACTTTGTTGCCCATTGTGAAAATGCTGAACCTGACATTGGAAGAATTTGTGAAAATAAATTATACGCTTCTTCACTGAGCCCAAGCAATGAAACACTTCCGCCTCCGGCACTGACTCCAGTAATTGTGATCCGAGTTTTATCACCATTAAATTTATCAATAATTTTATTTACAAATTTTAAAGCTTCCAACTGATCCCATAATCCATAATTTCCAGGAAGTCGAGAATCTCCAGTTGTAAGAAATCCTAAAAAAATATAATTTTTATTACATTTTTCTACTGTAGTCGAAACAAAACAACTTTTTTCAGAATTTAAATTCCTTCGGTAATTTCAAGAATTTTCTTACCAAATGGCCCAAGTCGATGCTGAATTGTTACAACAATAATTCCCTCTGAAACAAGATTATCTGAAATATTTTTATATCCATATGTTTTTGTATCGCCAATTAAAAATCCTCCGCCATAAACAAAAAACATTATTGGATATCCTTCTTTGGTGGAAGCTTTGGGCTTAAAAATATTTAAATATAGGCAATCTTCGGTATCTCCATGTCCCATAAAGATATCATGCGTGGCACAAGCGGCAGGAAATTCTTTTGCTTTTAAAGTTTCATTCCATTTTTCAGGTTCTTGGGGCTTCTAAAAAGTCGTAAATGACTACTACAGTATATTTTGTTGCAATATTTTCGGTTACAGTATGCCAAAAATGTATTGTATAATTATTTTAAACTAACTTCAAATCGAAGATTCCCAATTGGAGGAGCAGCAAATGGAATTCCAAGAAATATTTCAGCATCTTCTCCAGATTCCATTCGATAATTAAATCCTTCAACAAAGCCATAGAAAGTTTCAACAATTGGATCCGAAGAAGAAGTTTCACAAAAAATTAACAAAAATAAATTTAAAGCAAAAATCATAAAAAAGTAACGCATTTTTGCGTTGCTTTTTTTGCAAAATGAATGTTAAAAATGAAACAAAAAATAGTTTAAATTTAACTTCAAAATTTTTTAGAATAAACAAAAGCTACAAAAAATTTGGGATGAAATTTGATGATGCTTGAATTTATTTAAAAAATGGCCTCATTATTTCTGTTTTTTTATATTTTGTGTTTTTTGGGAAAAGCTTCCAAATGGAGTGATAAACTACAGGATATTTGGAGTTACATTTCATATCTGAAAAATTTTCTTTAAAACATTTTTTAAGAGATATTTGAAATGTGATCATTCTTTGATAATAAGTTTAATTAATTAAGTATTAGCAAATCAGAATGTAAATAAAAACAAGACAACATTAATCTGATTAATTTTGTTGTGTTGTGATTATAGTTACCGTATAATTAAAGAAGCTTAAAAACCAATAATCACAAGCAACATCACGCAAATCACACGTCTTCCAAACTTAGTCACCCTCTTTGAAGTCCCCTCTTTTCTTTCAACGGCTTTTGTTGCTTTAAAGCCGAAAACCCTCAAAAAATGAAATACGTGGCTTTTTTGCATTAATTTGCTTTTTATTTTCTCAAACATCAACGCTGACTTTTTTTTTATCAGTAAAAAAAACAAAAAATATCAAACTATCAAATTTATTTTAAAAACGTTTGTGAAACACAATTTTGTATAAAAAAAAGAAGACAAATATAAAAGTAAAAAAATAACCGAGAAACATTTTTTAGAATTTTAAAATTTATAGAAAAAAATGCCAAAGAAAAAAACTTGGACTACTTTGAACAAAAACGAAAAAGAAATTCGAAGGGAAAAAAAAGAAATTCGATGTTTGTAAAACTTTGAAGAAAATTTTTTTTTTGTAAAAAAATCGAAGTATTTTAAAAAATTTAAGAAAAAAAATCCTGTACTGTTCTAAAAATGAAGGAACGACAACCAGCATTTGTAATTTTACAAAATATTTGAAACAATTTAAAAAAAAGTAATAAATAATACAACGGAGAAAAAACAAAGAAAATTCTTTGCAAAAAGTTACAGTAAAAAAAAGGTTTTAAAAAAGGTATTATTTATTTAATAGCTAAGAGGAAAGGGATCATCAATTCGAGCTCTTTTGGTTGGAATTGGATGATTATATGAATCTTGTGAATCTAACATGTAATTATTTGAAGCTTTATTACATGATTGAATTTTTGTAGCAAATTGATTTGGTGGCTAAAAAAGTTGTAAAATATATTTTATATCAAATGTCCCAAAAAAAGTGTACTGTAGTGTCTTCAGACATACCTGAATATGTTTACCAAAAGATGGCTCAAATGTATAACCAGAGAGATCCAATTCAGGAAAATTAATATCTAATGGAAATGGTTCAGAATTTAATTGTAAAATATCTTCTTCTGGAACAAATGGAGCCAAAGATTCAAAGGGATCCGAAGAGCATTGTTGGTAAGGATTACACATATCAACTGAAAAAAATGGAGCAATTAATGAAAAAGCAAAAATAAGAATAAAAATGGAATATTATTTTTTTTGTGTGCAGTAAAAAAAAGAGTGTACACCATTTTTAACAATATTTTAAAGCTTTTTTCTGCACGTACAAATTTTTCTTTCTTCTTTTTTCCTTATCGAAAAAAACACCCCTTTTTTCTTCTCTCTCTTTTTCCGATAAAAATCTCAAACATCAAAAAATTCACGTAAATTGGATAAAAATGCATTTGCTTATATTTGGCTAAAATTCACCCCAAAAAAGTTTTTTGCAGATTTTTACTATAAATTTGAAATTAGTTTAATTTATGGCAAATTTAGAATGTTTTCAAAACTTCAAAACTTACCATCATAGCATGTATCTTGTTCAGTAGGGAATAAATGAGGATTTTCTTGACGAAATTCTTCAAAGAATTCACGTGAGATCTGTTGCGGGGCTTCGGCGGTAGGATTAAGATGACTAACATTTACAGCTGTCGGGGATTGCCCAAAAGCGTTACGCTTACTACCGGGAGCAAGCAAAATGGAGTGCAAAGTGGAATTTGCATCACATCGGGATTCAGAAGGATTGAATTGTCCAGCATTGGGCATTGCGTAGATGTCATGTGTTGGAATGGTGGATACAGGGTTGGAATAGCTATTTTGGGATTGGATAAACGGAGGAGTGGCCGAATTGCTGCTGTTGTGGCATCTTCCATCACTCGATGGGCGGCGAAGGGGGCAGTTGTCACTGAAGATCCCTTCATCATCTGGGGATGATTGAACCCCAAAATCAGCGAATCCGGCAGTGAGTGAACAGAAGGGGGTCGATTTGGATAATTCTGTTGCTGCTGTTGTTGTTGTTGCTCCAGAAGGCTTTCCAGTGTTGTAACACTGTTCGGGGTTCCCGCCGGGGTATAAGAGTCCTTGCGACGTCGTCGTCGTTCCGGTTCTTCCATCTCTTCTTCCATTGCTTCTGATTTGAGATGAAATGTTGGAGATTGAAGAAATGTTTTCATTGAAATTTCTGGTAGCGGAAGTGGACAAAGTGGCTCGATTGGTAAATCTATTTGCATCATCCATGGTAGAGGTTGCAAGGGAACAGTTTCGAGGACGTTGTTGTTGTTGTTGCTGTTTTTGTTGTTGATGGAGGGGTTGTTGAGATGAAGATCGTGTTGCATCAATACTTGCTGAACGCGCGGATGAATTACCTCTTGGGAAGAAGCGATGGTGTTGCGACGTTGGGGCCGGGGTGGTAGTTGCTCCGCGGCCTCCTCCCATTCGTACCAATCCGTCTGGTCGTCGACTTTCAATCGACCGACCCCTTGTTGACTGATTAGACTTGTATTGCTGCTGTGAATGCTGATCCCCGAATCCATTGTAGCATTGTCTTTCATTGCTACGGATTCCATTGGAATCAAATTGTTGTTCGGTGTTGCATAAATTGGTGGAGTTTGGAGGCGGACTCCCCGGCTGGTCACGAAAAAGCCATTCAAGGACTTCGTTGTAGCTGTCTTTACGGCGCGCTAAAATAAATTTTCATATTAAAATTTTATTAAACTTGGGAAATCCTTAAGATACATTTGCATATTTAGCGAAGACGATGGTGAAGAAGGAGACGATGAATTCCAATTTCAGCACTCTTTAATCATTTTATCACTCTTATATTTTCATATTCCCCCCAACAAAAAATTAGCCCAAAAAAAGGTAAAAAGGAAAGAGTGCAGAAGGAAACATAACCAAACCAAAGGAATACGGTAGAACGGACGACAACAAACATGTAAAAAAAATAAAAAAGCATAAGCAAAAAAGAGGTTAGCTTTAAGAAAGAAAATGTTAGTGAAAACCTGAAAAATGTGCTTTCGAAAGATTGTGGAAGTTGAAGAGCATCTTTTAAATGGTGCAGGTTGATAAGCTTGAAGCTCCTGTTGAATTTTATCCGAATAACATGCAAGTAAATTAACTTCCTCCAACGGTGGTGGAGAATGATTTCGATCGCTGCCACAGCATTGTGCATTTGAAGTTCTCGCTTGATAACATTCTTCATCCGCTATTATCTCAGATTTAATTTGATCCCAAATTTTATCACAAAATATTTCAGCAACTGATTTTTCTAAATTATTTTTTTCCGTTCTCCCTCCTCCTTCTTCTTTATCGTCTTCAAAATTTCTAATTGAATCAAAGGCAGTTGACTCGAGCACACATGGTAAAAGCATTTTTCGCTTACGTGGATTATTATTATTATTATTATTCATTGTTGTTGTTGTTGTTGTTGATCCTGCTGCAACGGTTGATTGTTGTTGTTGTGGATTTGATAAATCTCTCATTGGACGATATTCATTGATATTGATGCCGGCATCAGAATCAATTAAAGGTGTAAAATCATAGCAATCAATAAATTGTGGTTGTCGTCCAAGATATTCTAAAAGAAAAATTTGCATAAATTACATATTATAAATGCCTTTAAAAAGATTTCTTACCAGCAACATCATCAATTTCAGCTTTAACAAATTGACAGGCCGGTTGTGCCGCAGCTAAGACATCACTGCATACGGTACCTGCAGTTGTCCAAGAATCTAAATCACTTTGCATTCCAACCAATGAATGTACGCAAAGAATATATTGTCCACGTTGTCCTCGAGTTGTATGATTAACGGTTGTGGCTTCCGTTTGAACCCATGCAACAGAATTATTTGCTCCAATTAAACGATAATATGGTGTTCGGCAATGTCCTTTTCGGAAAAGTTCTTTCATTGAATCAGAAATTGTGTCAAGATCTGAGGGATGAATTAAATCATAGAAGGACGTTCCCATCAATGAACGAGATTCATGTCGAAGTAAATAATTAAAACTATAATGGATATATATGTATATGAAATTCTATCAGATGAGATGAAAAAAGCTTACTTTTCACTAACATAACTAAATCTCATATCACATGTATGTCGAGTCATAAATGATCCAGAAGTTGTTTCAGATCCTTTGGCCGATGTATTTGACATCATAATTGAATTTCCTTGTCCCGCGGGAGTTGTGGAAGCATGAACGAGCATAATTTTCCCTGTTTCAAATTGCATTGATCGACATCGACAAACAAGGGCTTTAAACAATGCAGATTTAAGATTTAAATTTCTTCCTCTTGGACTTATAACAGTTTTCATTCGCATAATCATCCGATGCCCATATTTATGTATTGTTGCATCATCAGCAGTTGAGCGATGCTCTTCAGATGCTGCAGCTTCTTCGGTAGAAATTCGCATAAGTTCATCATAATCTGTTGGATGAATAAAATCTTTTATTGGACGTCCAACTAAATCTGTCTGAAAATGGACAAAAAGGAAAGATTATTACGTGTAATTTTTGAATTACTGCGCCAAAAAAATGGGTATAAAAAGTTATTTTACTCTCAAAAAAGGCTATGAAAAAAGTAGCACATGAAAAAACGCTAAATACGTGCAAAATTGAGCCCAAAAACATTTTGAAGTCAAATAAAAGATGCTTTTTGAAGTGAAAAAAAAAGAGAAGGAAAAACAATGAGTCAAAATATTTTTTTTGAAAGAAAACACTTTTTTTTCGTCTGTATTTTTTTCTTATCACAAATTTTTTGTGACAAAAAAAATGAAAGAAAAGCTGTCGCCGAAAATTTTTTTGTGATTTTTTTTTACATTTTTTTTGTATTTGCATTTTTTTACAAATAGAAGTTAGCAGACAGCATTATTTTAATTGTATCCAATTTTATTTTATTTTATAATTTTTTACAAAAATACATGTTTTATTTTTGGCACGTATTTTTTTAAATATCTCGTTTTTTTGGGGAAATCGCAGAGAATAAAAAGAAGGGGGGGAACAAGGCGGTCTCTCTTTTACGCGGAAACAAACAACAAAAAAAAGAGAGAAGTCTTCCTTTTAGCATCCATATTCTTTTTTGTTTTGCTTTTTTGATTCGCGGTATTTTTGTTTTCAACTATTGTTTTTCTTTTTTTCATTGCCCTAATTTTATCAGTTTTTTAAATATCTTTTTAAATATTACAATATTCCCAAAACTATCTTTTTTTAACCCTTTCTTGGATTAATGTTTCTTTAACGTTATTCGAAACTTCTTGAAACCCGTTAAAAATTAATAACGATTAATTTCGTTAGTTTTTAGTTAGGTTTTATATTAGTTATTTTGATAAGGATACTGTAGCGTTGTTATTATAAATTCGCGAAATTTAAAAAAAAATTATTTAACATTATTTGAACTTTATCATTTATTTCCAATTCCATTTTTTGTGTAACCTTTAGAAACTTTTTATTATTAAAAAATTTAAGCGCTGTGTAACATTTACTACCGTATTCCTTTTTTTCATTGCTAATCCGTAGAAAATTTTTTTTTATACCCCTAAATTATTATTGCTCTAGAACTTTATACAATTTCCTTATTTAACTTTTTTTAAAGAAATTGTAACTAATTTTTACAATTTAGTTTTTTAATATTTCTTAACTTAAAATGTTTTTTTGAGCTCTTGAATTTTTGAACTCTTTAAATTTTTTGAATTTTTGAACTCTTTAAATTTTTTGAATTTTTGAACTCTTTTTCGTGCCTCAAATTTTCAAGGGCATTCATTCGTGGCCACCGCCCTTTGCTTTTAAAGTTGCATTTTTTTGCAATGTTTTAATTTGATTTCCAAAAAAAAGCATACCTGTGTTAAACCAAGAAAAATTGAAACGCTTTCAGAAATGTATAACATTGTTCCATCAGAATCTGCAAGGATAACAAAGCCATCAAGGCATTCACTGAGAGTATTTTCATTCCAAACATGTGGATTATCATCAACAATGAGATCATTTGTTAAAACTGAAAAAAAGGGAAATATGATTTAATTGAATGCATTTTTGGTAAAGTTTTTTAGAGATTTTTTTAATAGAATTTTATGCGTTCTTTTTTATTTTGTAATGTCTTTTTTTGGCATCAAAGAACATGTAAAAGCAGATCCCCCGGAGGGAATGAGTGGTAACAGAGTGTCTATATTGTATATGTGTGTGAATGTGTGTGCATACTTTTGTTCTTTCATGAATGTCTCTAACATTATGCACACACATATATGTATAAATACACACACATATATATAAGGAAAATTAAGCAACAAAGAACCCTCAAACGTGGAGCAAAAAGCGGGAAGAAAATAAATAGAAAGCAAGCAGCGCGTGCTCAATAATGACGCCAGTTTCTTTTTTATTTTATTTTTTTCCTTGGACTTGTAAAAAATATTTGAGTTCCTTGCCGCTGTTGCCGCTGCTTCATTCTATGCTCTCTATTTTCTCTTTTTAAATTCAAAACAAAAGTTCATAAATTCAAACTATTCTCTTTTTTTTGTGATTCGTTTTAACTTTTTTTCGGACACAAAAAAAGACAGCCTTGTCAATTTTGATTTAAAAATTAAAGCAAAAAATAGAAAAAAAATGTAACATTGCTTTTTTTTAAAAAGTTTTTTGGCATCTTTTTTTATTCCGGAAATTAAAGATTAAAAAGAGATCCCAAAAACAAAAATGCCATTTATGTCTATTTTAGAACCATTTTAGATTTAAGCAGATGCAAATCCCCCACTCAAAAAAAAGAAAGAATCATTTCTCTTTTTTATTTTAAAAACCAATTTTTAAAAGCATAAAATAATTTTGTCATTAAACTTTACAACTACAGTACTCCCCCCAAAAGTAGTGATCAAATATTTTTTAAATTTTGAGTACTGTACCCGGGTAGCTGATTAAAATGTCTTACAATCTTCTAATTTTTTTTGATATTAAAAAAAAGCACGCCATTTTCTATCAATCAAAATTCAAAAAAGATTTTTTTATATGCTTTGATAAAAAAAGCAATCAATTATCAACGAAAAAAAAAAGAGGTCGTCGTTGCGTGAGACGCAACCGATATCACTTTTTTTTTGAAAATATCTTCTTTTTTTTAAAGAAATCATCAAATTTACTTGTATTCACTTACATGGTCCAGCATTTTTACGCATTCTACAAAGTGTTGAAGCAACTCGAAGAAGGGCAATTCGATCCACATGTGTTACAGTTGATTCTTCAACAACTGGAACAACATCTTTTAAATCTGTAAATATATCAGCTTCTTTTCCACGACGATCTCGGGCCGCATATCTTGAAGTTTCACGTCGTCGATCAATATTTCGGTTGCTAAATGAAAATTAATCAATATATTTATCTATTTTTGTCATACTGTAGTCATTAAAACCAACCCTTTACGACCACCATCAATTTCAGCTTGAAAAGCCATGAAGAAATTTTATTTTTGGTTCTCCAAAATGGAGTCTTCTTTTTTCACACTTTTAAAAAAGCGTGAAAAAAATGAAATAAGGTTTGTAAATAATAATACTGTAAAAAAAATGAACGATTAAAATCGATTAAAACAATGTATAATCAAAAATTTAATCAAAAAAAGGATAGAAAAACAAATGAATATATATATTTCACTGCGTATTGAGTGTTAGAAAATTAAATTTAACGGACTAAAAATGGGGGAGAGAGAGAGAGACCCTCTCTGCTCTGATAACATTCAATTCTATTTTTTTCTTCTAAGTTTTTTTTCGCAAAAAAAAAGTAAGAAAATAGTTGCATCAGAAAAAGCAGTAGGTGGTAAATGGCAAAAAAAATATATATATATAAGTATCAAAATAACAAAATGGCACTAATTTAGTGTTAAATTTACATTTATTTATGAATATATAACACCTGAATTGGCAGCAGAAAAAAAAAGTATACGTCAAAAAAAGAGTATTTTTTGGTAACCGTAAAATACGGGTTTTTATTTTTGTTCTTTTATTTACTGATTTTTTTGATTGAATAAAAAAGTGTGTCCAATCAAAAAAGGAGAAATAAAAGGGATATTTAAAAGATTAATAAAAGAAACGGAACTAATCAATAAAAAAATCATTGAAACAAATAAAAAGTTCTAAAAACTTTAATGATTTAAAATTAAGCTCGGAAAAAAAAGAGATAACAAAATCGATTGAATTTTTTGTCTTTTTTTGATAGGAACAAAAAGATTTTTACACAATTAAATAGAAAAGAGAAAAAAATAGGAATATTCTTTGATTGTATTTGTTTGACAAACAAAAATTGAATAGGAAAAAACAGGGGGGGGGGGGGACAAACGCGCAAACAACAACCTCCAAAATAAAGAAAAGTTTTGAATGTTGTAATTCTTGAAAAAAAAAGAGAGGGGCAAAAAAACATGTATGTAAAAAGGTTGAAGAAATGTAAAAATGTTTAAAAAGGGAAACGGTAGCGGCAGCAACCCTCGTGGCAGAAATATAAAAAAAATAGAGAGAAAGAGAGAAAGAATAGAGTTGGATGGTTGCTGTTAAGAAAAACTGCCAACTAATATATATATGTATATATATTTGAAGCCGGTTGGTGCGGCTGTCATTCATCAAAGCTCCAAAGAACGAACTGAACTGAATGAATGTAAGTCCGAAAGTGAGGGGGGAGAGAGAGAGAGAAAAGAAGGAAGGACATTTTTGGTGGTTGTTTCCGTTGCATTTTTGGTTGCTGTTGTTGTTGCTTATAATAGTTTGTCTGTCATTGTAATCGGTCATATGAACATTATTAGAGATAGAGAAATACATATATGTTTTTCCTTTTGGGTATTTAAAAAAGACTACAGGCAGCAACAAAAAGAGCAACAATCACGACGTTAAAAAAAGTGTAAAAAGTTGAGAGAATGTTTTTTCACTGAATATTGATAGAAGAATTGCATCAGTAACAAACAGCAGCGGCGACGGCTGTTGATCTCAAATATTATTTTTTTTAAAAGAGAGGGCGAACATGCTTATTTTCTCAATGCTTTTTTGAAATAACAACAATAATAATAATTATAAAAAGTTTAAAAGTTCAACGATCATAAAAAATATTTTTTTAAAGAAAAAATAAAACTACAAATTTGCCCCTGCGTGGAAACTGCAAGCAACATGCGGGGTTTTTCAAATGCAAGAAAAAACTTTGTAGGGTTTTTTGATATTATTTTTTATCACCTTTAAAGGGGGAGACCCACCTTGAACAATTTTTTGCTGCAATTTTCTTGATGGTCTCGACGCGATCGCAGACTCATTGGAGCTGCTTTTTTTATTCGTTGGAGCTGCAAAAGGTTTTAAAAAAAGCAGCTCCAATGAACCCTGAACAAAAAATTGTTCAAGGTGGGTCTCCCCCTTTAAGCAACGCCTGCGGGTACTCAAAAAATATGAAATTTTATTGCCTAAAAGCTCAAAAAGAAATTTTTAAAAATTTCTAGCTGTCAAAGTAAATGCAGCTTGCACTTGACCGGACGAAGTTTAAAGGACTAATAATTTGTCAAACATAATTTATGTTACATAAAGCAGACACAATTTTTGTCTCCCCATTTTTCTCTCTATATATTTCTTATCAGCGTCCATTTTGTCTTAAAATATATTTTTTAATCAATAACTTAATTTTTTTGTAGAAAGATGAATGAAAAAAAAGTTATTGTAAAAGTTGATCCACGCACCGAAGAACCCCATCATCTTTGGGAAGATATATATGCCAAAGAACGAATTTATCAACCAATTGAAAATTTGTTAAGGTTTGTTTAAATAAATTTATTTATTTCCTTTTTATAAAAAGGCTTTTAAAAAGTAATAAAACAACATTTTGGCTATAAAAAATCTTTTTCGAGATTAAAAAAATTTCTCACATCATTTATTTTATAAAAATTTGCTACTTTTCTTAAAGCAGCAAAAAAAGATTTAATGAAAAGATTTATATTCTAAAAAAATAGCTCTCTGAAAAAAAAGGAAGTTTTATACATTTTTTTTCATTTCCCATCCGCGTTGCAAAAAAATAAATAAATAAAAAGTAGGAATTTAATTATGAAAGAAAAAAATAAATAAGAAACTAACAAATTTTAAATTTTGTGAAAAATTTATTTTTTTCTTGTGACTTTTAAATATAGAAAGAAAAGGGAGGGTTTCATAAAATATAAATTAACTAAATGCAATGTTAATGAATTTCGACAAAGATTTAATCAGGCTTTTTTGCTTGCTTTTTTTTGGAGAGAAAAACTTTTTTCATCAAAATCAAAATGTAAAACACTGTAAAAAGGTCTTCAGAAGATAGAGAAACGGCTACAAAAAAAGAGAATTGTTTAAAAATCGAATTATAATTTTAACTGTGTGTTTTATAGTCCTGCTGAACCAATAAAATCAAATTATATTCGATTTGTTTGCATTTCTGATACCCATGAAAAGTTGAATGAATTATTACCGAAAATTCCGGGCGGCGATGTTTTGGTTCATTGTGGAGATTTTACAAATTTTGGTGATGAAACTGCAATAAAAAAGTTTGATGCTGAAATTGGAAGTTTGCCACATAAATACAAAATTGTAATTGCCGGAAATCATGAGCTTGGCTTTGAAGATGGTGAAGATTTAACACTTCGAGGTGAAAAATATGTTGGTCATGGAACACCAAAGGGATATCAGCTACTGAAAAATTGCATTTATTTACATGATAAAGCGGTTACTGTAAGTTTCGAGATTTTCTGCAATTTAATGTCCCTCAATTTTGAATTTTTATTTAAAAAGTAACCTAGTTTAAATTATTTTTGACTAGAGCATTCAAAATTTGCATAAGCATGTTAAAAGTTTTTTTAAATTTGCAAAAACCGGGAGACGCGAAACTACAGAAGACCCTAAGTGTCCTCTAGATCCTGGATGGAAAATTTGTATAAAAGTATTAAAATAATTTTCAGGTTTACGGTATTAAAATATATGGATCATCATGGCATCCATTACCAGGTTATAGCTTTAGTCGGATCCGAGGAGAAGCATTGTTAAATGAATGGAAAAATATTCCATCTGATACTGATGTCTTGTTAACCCATACTCCACCATTGGGGTATTTGGATCTTTTTAAGGTTTATCATTTTTATTACTATGTTAACAAAATTTTCCCTTCAAAACAAATTTTAACATTTTTAAGGGTGAAAGATGGGGTTGCACCGAATTATTAAATACTATTGAATATCGGGTAAAACCAAAATATCATATTTTTGGGCATGTTCATGAACAGAATGGCATTGCCACAAATGGCAAAACTACTTTTATCAATGCATCTATTTGTAATCATGATCTTGAAATTGTAAATAATCCAATAATTTTTGATATTCCATTGCCGCCTGGAAATTCGAAAATTTAAATGAATTTTGTAATTTCTTGATTTAATTAAATTCAATTTTTTATATAAATTTGTATTTCAACATTTTTTTAATCAACAAACATAAATAAGCATTTTGGCACCAACATTGGTCAATACAAAAAAAATCTATTTGAATTCTACTTTTTTTTATCAGTATTTTTCGCCTCCGATTTTAGTATGTTTGCGCTTTTAAAAAATTATTTCGTAAGCGGAAATTGCAAACAATGACGTCCGAAAAAAACGATTGCACAATTTTTTGCAAATATTTAAACGGATTTTTAATTGTGTTTTTTAACAATTTTTTCGAATAACTTTTTTTTTGTTACAACACGATCAAAAAAAATAAAATGTTTGATTTAACAAATATTTCAATTGAAGCTCATCCATTAAATTATAATCCCCAGGAGATTTGGAAAAATTATTGTGACGATGGACGCACTTTTGAGTCCATTGATAATTTGATAAGGTTTGTTTCTTTAAACTCGCATTTTTATCACAAATATAAATGGATTTAGTCCCACAACTCCAATTCAACCTAATCATATTCGATTTGTTTGCATTTCTGATACCCATGAAAAGTTGAATGAATTATTACCGAAAATTCCGGGCGGCGATGTTTTGGTTCATTGTGGAGATTTTACAAATATTGGCGAAAAAGAGCAAATATTAAAATTTGATAAAGAGATTGGAAGTTTGCCACATAAACATAAAATTGTAATTGCGGGAAATCATGAATTTGGATTTGAAGGAAATGAAGCGAATCAAGAATGGGTTTTACAAAATCCAAGATTACAAGGAAAAGGCACGCATAAAGGATATAAACTTTTAAAGAATTGTGTTTATTTACATGATTCAAGTGTTACAGTAAGTTTTATCTTTGTTAAAAAAATGAATATAAATTTATTTTTGTCTTAAGATTTATGGGATTAAAATTTATGGTTCCCCATGGCATCCAAAAAAAGGATTTAGTTTTTATCGAAAACGTGGAAATGAAATTCTTCAAAAATGGCACCAAATTCCATCAGATACTGATATTTTGTTAACTCATACACCGCCGTTGGGACATTGTGATTCTATAAATGTATGTTTTTTTACTTTTGAAGTGTTTTTGGATTACGGTATTTTTTGAAGGGTTTACGAATTGGTTGTGCTGAACTGTTAAATACGGTAGAAAAAAGAGTTAAACCAAAATATCACATTTTTGGGCATGTTCATGAAAATCCTGGAATTTCAACAAATTATCAAACAATTTTTATCAATGCAGCATCATGTGATCGAAGGCGTAGAATGTCACATGATCCAATTGTTTTTGATTATCCATTACCGGATGGCATTTTTAAAGATTGATTGAATAAATATTTATTTATAAATTTTTGTATATTTAAATTTGTTTCATTAATAAAAACATATTTATCTTTTTACAACTAACATGTGTCATCTTATTTTTTTTACAACAAAACAAAAAATTGATATAACAAAAATGAAAAAATAATTAAAAATACCCGGAAAAAATTAGAATTTGAAGAATTACAAAAATCTGTGTCACAGCAACAAACTCTTCCAATTTGTCCTCCATCAAAACATCGTTGACCATTTTTTTGATCCCCCTCCGAAGAATCTGCATCATTATTTGGGATATCATTTACAAAAGGAGTTAATCGAGAATCAAGTTTTTGCTTTATATAATATTGGGAGCCAGAAGCTCCGCCTCCAGAAGGTTCAGATGGACGATAGAAAGAATTTGATGATCGGGAAGAGGGGGGAGCTTCATAGATTCGATGCCGAGGAGCATCCATTCCAAAGCTCGAACACATTGAAACTTGAGTTATCCCATTTCCATCACATGACCATTGAGTTCTGCCGGTCCTGGAACGATAAGGCTATTATTTTTGAAAAATATCAGAATCGTTGCAAGTTGCAATCAAAAAAAATAAAGTACAGCAAAATTTTGTCATAACTCAAAAAAAGTTTGGTTATCTTTGCCAACAAAATAATTTGTGCCATTCTCACCATTTAAGTGCCGTTCAAAGAATACTTTTGTTTACCAAAAATAAAAAGTGAAAAGTAAACACTTAAAAAAATATCAAATTTTCTGCATTATTTTTATGTTAAAAATTACTTTTTTCGTACATTTTCAAAAAACAATTATATCAAGTTTTTGGGTATACGGTAGTTTAGCACAAATCAAACCTTTACACATTATTAAAAAAACAATTTAATGTGAATGACCTACCTAGAAGATATGTATAAACAATATGAAATTGTATTACATTCATGCTTCCTCGCAGGATTTCCAGCAAAACATTTAAGACCATCCACGATTCCAATTAAATAAACTAATATAAAACCAAAATATTCCATGGCATCTTTTTTTTTTCAACTTTTTTGCCTTTAATCTTTTCAAAGTATCAAAATTTTTGAATTATACCAAATAAAAATAGAATATCACCCAAAAATATTTTGAAAGAAGAAAAAAACGAAGAATAAAACCAATGTTATTCTTTCGTTGTTTTTTTGATGCTGAAGGAAAGAAGTGGCGGTAAGTCTTCTTCTTCGTTGTTGTTTTGATGGAAGGCAAGCCGCAGCAATAATAATATTCACCGATGGCAAAGCAAAGATGAGAATGGGAAAAGCAACGGCAGCAATGACGACTGTCGTTTTTGTTGGGGGGCTAAGTAAGTAAGCAAAAAATTATATGATTAATCGACAATGTCAAAACACGAAAAAATAATAATATTATAAATATGCTTTTGCAAGCAAGGCAGCTTATTGTTACTTAGATTTGTGTTGTTTTTTTTTGATGGTTGATAGTTGACGAAGATCCCCCCTCTTTTTCTCCCTCTTTTTTTTAACTCTTCAAGAATGTCAAGTCAAAAGAGAAAGAGAAGATTATAGAAAAATTGAAAAAACCCTAAAAAAATCAAAAAAGAGTTAAAATAATAATAAAGTGACATTTAAGATATATTTTTTTTAAAAACCAACAAAAATGTCAAACATTTTTCACGAAAATAAAAATTTCTGAGTAAAAAAGGGCTTTGCTTTTTTTCTTTACTGTTTTTTTAAAAAAAACATATTTCTTCTTTTTTTTGTTTCTTTTAAGTGGATTCTATTTAGCATTAAAGAGGCAAGAAAATATGGATGGCATGGAAAAAAAATATTGAAGAAGGAAAAAAAAAAGTATGAAACATAATTAGTTATATTAGAAGAAAAGCGGAAAAATGCCAAAAGAAGAAAGAAGAAAAATGCCTTACAAATAATATGTATGCTTCAAAGCATTTTAAATAGATATAAAATAAAATCTTCTGTTTTTTTTAATAAAGAAAAGTGAGGAGTAAAAAATCGAAATTGACTTTTAAAAAATAATGTGTTCAAAACTGAGCCGGGAAGCTTAAAAAGGGATGGAAAAAGGGATTTTTAAAATCTCAGGTAATCTTTTCTCTCTCTCTCTCTCTTTCTTTAATAAATATCGTCTAATCCTTTGCTCTTTTTGGGTATTATATTTTTTTGAAGTCGACAAAAAAAGTACATAATAAAAATGTTCGGAAAAGAAAGTGTCTCTCTCTCTCTCTTTAATAAAATATGCAAATTAAAATTAGTTTTAAACTGTGGCATATTTATTTGCCTTTCAAAAGTACAGTAATTTGTTTTTTTTTGTTATTTAAAATCACCGTAGTTTTCATTAAAACTCTTAAAGGGAAAATTTAAAAAAATATTTTAGGTATTTCTCTTTGAGAAATTACAGTATTTTTGGCAAAAAAAATAAAATTAAATATTACAATAATTCAAAAAAATCTGTTAGCAAATTTTTGTCAAAACATAATCCATCATAAAATTTCCAACATTTGCCAAAAATTTTGAAATTAATATTTTATCGGACTTTAAAAAGGGTTAAGATTATTTTTAAATTTAAAAAAAAAGAAGAGAACAAAAGTTTAAAGCCTTTGTAAAAAGTAGTAACTACAAAATTTGAATAAATGGTGGGCAATTCTCTCCGTCATCATTTTGCCCTTGTTAAACAAAAAAGCTCTAGAAAAAATATTTACCGGACCTTCTAAAAGTAGAAATAAAGCCACTTTTTTGGAAAAAAAAACAAATGAAAAGTGTAAAAAGAGTTAGGGTTGCCACTATTCGTCTTCTCTCATTTTCCAATATGCTTTCCATCGACGACAGGAGTCAAACAACAAAAATAAAATAAAAGAAGTCGCTTGGGAATTCCTTCTTTTTTTTACTATATTTTTTTCTTTATTTGGGAGGGCAGGAATCAATTGTGACATGCGCGCGCGCGCTCTTTATTTTATTTTCCAAAACTATTAACGAGGAAATGAACGGCTTCCGTAGAGTTACATTACTCTCTTTTTATTTTATTCTTCACAAAAAAATAGCATCATCATCATCAACATCGTCGGGGGCAAAACGCATTTGCGACATGGCAAAACAAGATTGAATCTTATTTTTACAGAATAAAGTAAAAAATTGCCATTCCTTTTTTTCCAAAGTCACTTTTAAAAAATCCTAAAATTCAATTACTCCAACGTTAGAAATAAAAATAGTTAGTAATATTTCTCAGGTGTTATAATTTAATTTAACAAAAAAAGAGAACCCAAAATATTTTTGCAATTTTTAAAATTTTATTATCCAAATTTTGTGCAAAATAAAATGGCACTCAACCAGAAAATTGTTTGTTCATAAACTTTCACTTTATAAGTCAAAATGGACGCGCTTTGTCTTTTACTATATTGCTTTTCCCACACCTTATTGAAGAATTTTTTATTATTATAAATTCTTTTCTATTATAGCTTTTTTTGAATAAAATAAAAGTGAGACAAATTCAACAACAATTGTAACAAAATAAAACCCCAAATGCTTATGCATCAACGATTAATAATAATAGAAGAAGAGCAATATGGAATAAAATAGAAAAGAACAAGCCCCAATCAAACGCTAATTGTTCGAAAAACATTAAATCCTGTGAGAGAGGTTGTAAGAGCAAGGCCAGAAAGCTGTCGATGCCAATGAACTTCTTTAATTTCTTTTTGGCCCATATGAACAAAAAGAAGTTGTGGTGGAACATCAGCAACAGTTTCACCGCTTTCAGTTTCGAGTGCTAAATCCCAAATAGTTGCTTGATCATCTTCACCAGAAGCAAGGAATGTCGCAGATTCTGAAGGGCACCATTCAACGGACGTAATTGGAGCTTTATGATGTTTGAAAGTTGCAACAGGCATTTTTTGCTAAAAAAAAGGGGATACTATAAAATTGATGCAAATTTTTTTATTATAATCACATACTTGAAGAGACCGCATGGTCCAAACCTAAAAAATTGCAAAAATTAAATTATTTAATTAACAAATCACAAACTTTAAGAACTCCATCATCACCTCCAGAGACAACATATGGATCACTTGGATTCCAAGAAATAACATTAATATCAGCTTCATGTGCATTTTCAACCACACATACACAAGCGTCTTTAGGTGTTGCACGGACATCCCATAAACGTAATGAACGATCAACAGAACAAGACATTAATAAATTATCTTCAGAATATGACCATTGAATATCTTCGACTGAATCGGAGTGACCTGTTAATGCAGTACCATTTGTTTTCCATGTACCACCTTCACCCATATTATGAATGTAAATCTAAAAAGTACAATATAATCAAAGTATAAACATTGCATTTTTTAACTAACTTTATGTTTTTGATCACCACTTGCAAGCATACCAGTAGTCAAAGGAGACCAACTGAGGCCATAACCTTCTGAACGATGATCAAAGGAATAGATGGGAACTTGTTTAACTAATTTTTGATTCATTGATTCACCTTCCATTTGATCAACAACTCTAACACCTTCGGTAAGATTCCATAATTGAACTTTTCCAATATCATTCCAAACTGCAGCAACCGAACTAACTCCCAATCTTGCTGCTCTAATACGATTAACGTTTCCAGAATGTTCAATTGTAGCTGAATGTAAAATTGGCAATTTTTCCTTCTTCTTAGAATTAGCTTGTTTTCCTTCTTCCTCTTCTTCATCACTTGAGCTTTCTTCATCTGTTTCATCGTCACTTTTAGCTTCTTTCTCCTTTTCCATTCCATAAAGATTTGAAAGCTTCATAACGTATAACTCATTTTTCCGCTTTTCTTCACTTTGACTTCCAGCAACAAGACAACAACTAAGTGGATACTCGGTCCGATCATTACCACTTTCATCAATAATAACATCAAAGCTTAAGCAAGGTTTTGCTAAAAAATTAAAATGTAAAAACAGAAGTAAAAAATAAAATTTTACTTGTTTCAAAAGTATGAAAAAGTCTATAAGCTTCAGGGTCAAAATCCCATTCTTCATCTTCACGAATAGATCTACTAACACCAGGAATATAAACCTAAGAGATAAAAATTAGGATTGAATAAAAAATGAGCAATTATTACTTTCTTCTTTGATTCCGGAATTTCACCATTTTCATCAACTTCCATTTCATCTTCACTATGTAGGTCCATTGCTGCCATCGTAACAAACTGGTCTTCTAAAATTTTAGTTTTTTAAAAGTTTTTGTAAATTAAATAATGTCGAATTCAATGGAATCACAAAATCCAAAAAAGTTTTCCTCTAAAAAATGCAAAAAGTTTGGTATTCTTTTCGTTGTGAAACCATTTTTTAAAAAAAATTTTAAAGGGAAAAAAATAAATTAAAAATACAGTATCTCGGCAGCAGTATTTTTGATATTCTGTTTAAAAAATAATAAAGAATAAAAATTTTGGCATTTACTATTGATGAATTCCGTGACGAAAAAATGCCTATATTAATTTTATCGTAATTTAAAAGTTTGTCATCACTTCGAATTTTTTTATAAAATAATTTTACAAAAATATTCGTACTGTATCAAAATAAAAGCATTTATGCCTTTAAATAAGATTACTGAATTGAGCAAAGTATTATTTCCTTATCTCCAAGGAAATTTTAAAGGGGTTCTTTCAATGCAAATAATTTATTTAAGTAATTAAAAAGAGATAGTTAAAAAAGTAAATTCTTTTAAAAATGTCAAATAAAATTAAACTTTTTAAAGCAATGTTTAGCTACAGAATTACACCGTCAAAATCATTTTATTGCTTTTTAAGAAGATTTTGAATATTCATTCCTGTTTGACCATAATATTCAGCCCATTGAATTGCGTAATCTTTGAAAGTAATGGGTTTTGATACGGTACTTGTAAAAGTTGGAATAATTTGTGCTTGACTGTTGACAGGTAATTGTAAAGCTAAAAAAATGCAAATTTATGTTTTTTGTTTAAGGAATAAAAACCAGCTGAAAAAGGATGAAAAGAAAATAGTTTTTTGAATGCATGATACGGTAATTACGTTACGATCGTAACAGTAATATTTTTTAGGCTTAATCATTTACCAGAATTAAAATTATTCCGTTTTTGACTAGCTTCAAAAAGGACTTCAGAAATCATTTGTGAAGCTCGAGCAATTTCTTCTGGACTTCCAACAAGGGTTGCACATTGTTCAAAGCTATTTAAAGGTTCTAAAATATTTTTTTAACCATTTTTGTAATATTCGACAAAATGTTTTCATACCATTACATTTAAATTGAATTTCACAATTTGATTCTCGTCGAAGACGTTTAATTGTTTGACCATTTTTTCCAATCACCGATGAAACACAACTTCTTGGAATATATACTTCTCCCATACTTTTAAGTCCAACAACCAAAGATGGAGGAATTTCAGTTGTTAAAATATTTTCAATAATTTGACATGCTTTTATTACATTAAAATGTGGTCCAATAATATTCAATTGTTTTGGTAAATTTGTTGCTACCGTACTCTCTTGGAAAAACCACATTTTAACATTTAATTGTTGTTGAAGGGCTTTTATAATATCACCATTTTTTCCAATAATTAAACCACATTTTTTTCCAGGAATAGCCAAAATCTTTTGGATATGACCTATTGGAATTGTATATGGGGATACTGTAGGAGAATTTGGAGGTAATGCATTGTTACGGGATAAAATTTGTTGAATCAGACCTTTTGCTTTACTAAAATTGATTGAGATTTATTTATGATTTTAAAATTTAGTAAAAAAAAGTATACTCGATACTATTTTGGGAGCCCATTAAAATGCAAGCATTCATATTTGCAGAAGAAAGAGAGAATCCGCTAATTTGTAAACGGCATCCAGATTCTCGGTAAATTGCAGCAATTTGACTGCCATTTTGTCCGATAACTAAATAATAATATTTTTTAAAAATTACAAAATACACAGTTACTTATATTTCACTATTTTAAAGTATCTTACCAAATTTAACACAATTATTTGGAATTTCAATTGTCTCAGTTATCGTTTCTTCATTATTTTCGTTCATGATACTTTCGCAATTAATAACTTTAATTTAGCAGAAACAAATGGAAAAAATTACAAATTTTGTAATTCTAAAAAAAACGGAAATAAAAAAGCGGCGTTTAGCTGCCCCCCCCCTTTTTTTTTTGTCTTTTTTCCATCTTGCAACATTGCATCACTTTTTATGGTTCACATGCACAAGTTTTATCGATAAATGTTTTTTCACAAAAATGTAATGCCTATTGTATTGTTTTTACATTTTATCACATGTATATGGATATGGTAGGCAAAGCTTTCAAATATCCTTTAATTTTTTAGATGTATTACATTTACGCTCTTGTGGAAAACATTTTATAACATGTATCATAAATGTTTTACAGTATTAAAATCTTTAAAAATACTGTAAATCGAAACGTCTGTCTCGAACAAAGGTTTTGAAAAAATTTTTTAGAGTTATCAGTTTTTTTTCTTGCTAAGACTTTTATTTTTTGATTTTGTTCAACTTTTTTTCACAGCTTTTCTTTCTTGCTTTTTTCTATTTCGCTTTAAATTCTGTATATGTAATTTAAAATGATTACTTCAAAGGCATCGATATTGTTTAATTCATTGCCAACAAATCATGCTTTTGTAATTCGATGTGAGTCAACTCTTGCTGAACGAATGAAAAGAGCTGTTGGAAAAGGAAGCTATGAAAGTGAAGAAGATCAAAGGCATCGTTTAGAGGAACAAATTGATTCACAGGTACCATTATTTCTATATCTTTATCAATAATAATGTACTTGTTATTATAGGGTGAACAATTTCGTGAACTTTATATTATGCCAAAGCGTAAACTTAATGCTCAAATACAATTAGAACGTATGACAGGTCGAGCTGAACAACCAAAATATAGTCATATAGATATTCATGATCGATTAGCTGTAAATAATTTATATATTTTTGACAGAGATATTTTTATGAAAATATTTTAGGTTCGAAGACCTCGTGCAGAAGAAATGTCTCCAAATCAAGATTGGCCTAGTGTATGGCCTGCTGCTGCAACTTATCGGTCATCAGTTGTTCCATTGCCAATTCGAATGGGATCTCGTAAATATCCTGAAAAACGTGCGCCATTTAAAAGAGTTGGTAATTTGGAGTTATTGAAAATTCCCAATTTTTTGCATCTCACACCTGAACATATTAAACGACATTGTGAAGCAATTAAAAGTAAACTTATTTTATTATTAACAACAAAATTATACAATATTTATCATTTTTAGAATTCTGTACACCTTTTCCAAAAGAACTTATTTCTGATACAAAACTAGCCGAAAAACTTTGTCCAGTTACTGTAACCTACAGTGATTATCTTCATCAAGGAACTTCATTACGTGATCCTCGAGCAAGAACAAATACTATTGAAGTAAAATTACATTCATTTGGCTTTAATGAACATGATAACGATAAATTGCGTCATCTTGTTGGTAATCGATATAACGAAGAAACCGATACTATAACAATTGTTACGGACCGATGTCATACTCGTAAGCAAAATCGTGATTATGCTGATTTTTTACTTACTGCACTTTATTATGAATCAAAGAAGCTTGAACCTTGGGAAGAACAAAAATTACGTGATGACAATATTAAAATTGAATTTGCTGGTTCAAAAGTTGAAAAACGTATTATTAAACTCGTTGAAAAGGTTGCCGAATCGCTTGATGGAGAAAAAATCCTACCAGCTGCTGAAGCAGTTAAAAACAATGAAGGTAATGAAAAGGCTATCCTCCAACATCCTACCGTAAAAGAATTTGCCGAAACATGGTATAATTATAGGAATCAAGTAAGTGCATTGTATTATTTAATAAAGCAGCCTTTTAAACTCTTTGTTTTAGAAAGAAACTCCAGAACTTACTCGAAGCTATGAAGAACGTGTTCGTGCACTTTTGGGTATTAAAAGATTGGATTCAAATAAAGAAGAGAAAAAGCCTTGAAATTTTGTTTTTTGTTGTTATATTAGTTTTAGGTAAAAATTATAGTAAAATATTTTTTTATTGAATCAAAATTATATAAATTAATTGACATCATCTTGTGTTGATTCAACTTCTTTTGTTCGATCTTCACGATTTCTTGATATACAATTTGGTGATTGTGCAGTTCGACCACCTTGTCGAGTACATGTAGTAGTTCCTTGAGTTTTTATTGACCTTACAGAAAAAGCTGTTCGATGTGATTTATTATTATTTCCATTTTTTGGTTTACTTTTTGATTTTCTTTTTAGATTGCCGGATCTTGCAGATTTCAATGAAAGCGGCTTTTTTGATGGGGCATCAGTTTCTTCTTTTGAATGCTTAAATTCTTGTGTGGCTTCTAAATCTATCGTTCTTTGTCGCTTTCGCTTTGATTGTGATCGATCTTTTGCCATGGGTGATGCAATAGGCTTTTTTGAAGATTTTTCTTTATTGGTATCCTTATTTGGATCCCATTGTAAATTGGATGGTGGAGTTTCGGCACCTGAAACACATATATACAATAAATTGAATAAATTAATTTATTAAACGGGCACCTTTATCAGGATCAAAATCTTCTTGAATAACAACTTTTGGCTTTTGTGTTCCTGGTAACTCTGTCATTGGATCACGGCTCATTGATTCTCGTGGTCCTTCTGTAAAAAGAGAATGATTACTGTAATCAACAATTTTAAAAAACATACGCATATCATCATCATCCGCATTATTATCCAATTTTATCGATATCGTATGTTCAACATTTGGTTTTCCATTATTATTATTATTGATTTTTCGAACTTCTGTTGATGTTCGAGCTGTCTTTAAAAAATATATATTTATAGAAGATTACTGTAACTATTGATGAAAATAAAAAACTTACGGTAGCAGGTGCAGTAAATTTTGGACGTGCCATTAAATCTTCAACTGGTTTCTTTTTTGTACAAAAAATTAGTGTAAAATTTATACATATTCCAAGAAAAATTATTTGTACAATTGTTCCAAAAAATATTTCAATCATGCCTCCATTAATTTAATTGTTGGTATCAAAAATTTGAAAATTATATTTTTTTGAAAATTTTTCAGTCGTCAATTCGTCAGTTATTCTCCAAAAAAACATGTATCGAAATTTTTTATATTATTCTTCCATTTATTATGCAAATTTTTGTTAGATGAAGTTTGAAACATGACCTAATTTTACTTTTACAGTAACCTTTCACGTTAGTTATATGAGAATAATTTTAAATCAATAAAATGTCTCTTAAATTTCCTCATGAGATGATGCAAAAAAAATTTTATAAAAAAAATATATTTATAACGAGTTAAAAACAAAAAGCAATAAAAAGTAAATTACGAAACAGAAACAGGGACGACGACTTCATCTACAGTAGGATCAGATTTTAATAAATCTTGAGGATCAGTACCATTAGCATCAATTTCAGATAACTGAGCAACATTCTTATCTTCTGTAGGTTGATCAACAACATCATTTCTAAAAAAACAAATGTAAAATTTGAATCTCTCTTTTGGTATCCGAATTTCAAAAGTTAGCACAACTTACTCTTCAATTTCATCCTTAATTTGTACTCCATTTTCTTCTGCATAATGCTCTTCCGGAACATCATCCATTTCGTCTTCTGCATGAGGTGCATATTGTACAACGAATGGTGTACCATCATACCGAGGTTCAGTAGCTTCAATTTGTAATAAAACTTGGTCGACGGCATGCTGGTCAATTGTTGTATCACTATTTACAAGAATATAAACTTGATCATTACTAGATGTTCGAACATCCAAAACCTAATCAAGCAAATGATTGTAACATTAACATACTTCAAAACTTAAAGTGTAACATACTTTTGTAAATTCAACTTTATATTTATCTCGAAGATCTTCCAATGTTGCTGGATCAGTAATTTCATATTTTGGTGTAACATCTTCACCAGCAGGCTGTATTTCTCTTTCAATACGTCGCTTCTTTGCAATTGGTTCAACTTTTATTGCAGTGCCTTCATATTCAGGCATTTGTTGTGGATGTTTGGCTTTTAAATGTCGAACAGCTCGACACATATTAAAGGGTTTATGAAGTGGATAAGTCATTTGACAAATAAGGCATTCAATTTCATTTGGATTTAAAAATTCCATACATCCATCACTAAGTCTTTCCAAACGGGTTTTGCAAAGTTCCATTTGACAATCAGAAAGTTCATTAGGATGATGATCACGATAATGTCGAATTGTTCCTGCACTAATGACAGCTGCAAGAATATCTTTTCCACAAAGTTTACACTTCCAATGACAATCTGTTACAGGTTCAACATATTGACTATCAACTGGAACAGCTTGTCGAAGAGAAGGCATAACAAAATGTCTTTTTGGTTTACTTCTCCTACCAAATGTCATTCGAGAATTTGAATATCCTGCAGGACCTCGTTTCATATTTTCAACATCATCTTCTTCATCCTCTTCTTCAGCAGCTGGTGGAGCTTCACCATTTTGTTCACGTTGCATATTTCGGACAATGGCCTTTTCTAAAGCATTTTCACTTGAGTGTGTTGAATTATATTTAAGAGATTTATAATGTCTTTCATCAGGTAAAATAACATCAAAATGATCACCGTATCTTTCAGTTAAACGAGCATTAATTAATACTTCCTTAAAAATATCAAATAATTGTTAAATGCATCAAGCAACAAATGTTAAAAACAAACTTGTAAACATAAATTGCACTTTGGGACTTCAATTTCATCTGGATGTACTTCATGGAAATGCATGCCAACAGCTGCGCCATCCATAAACATACCACACCAAATGCACTGTAAATTATCATGTGCACCTAATTGTGTATCAATTACAGCAATATCTGCAGCAGAAAGTGGTTTACCATATCCTGGAGTAAGACCCTATAATGGAAAACGTTATTCACTAAGTTACTAAAATAAATGTAAGAATGCTTACAGGTTGCTTTCCCCATTGTCCAGCACATTTGTGTGCAGATGGATGCCAAGCATTAAAATGACGAACTAAGTGAACAATTTCAAATTTTTTATTAAGTGACACAACAGCGTTGCAAATACCACATCGAGCATGTTGTTTATCGACAAGGGTAACTGGCACAGCTCGGCCTAATTTTTCGACCATCTTTTTCTTTAATGAGCTTTCTAATTCATCTAATGTCATTGTTGAAGTTTTGACTCGAATTTGACTAACTCTCCGAAGAGGTCGATTTGCTCTTGCATGATGACGTTGCATTTCATAATATCCATGTTCATCATAACCATAATGGCTCTTTTCCATCCGATCTTTAAGCCATACCTACAATTTTTAAAGGGTAATTTTGTCTACAAATTTTATCAGTTTACGTCATATGAAACTTCTTCAAAATCTGGTTCTCCATCTGCAAGTACTTCTGGATGCATTGCTGGTAAATGCTCTGCCATGAGTGTATCGTAAGGCATAACTTCACCACAAATACCGCAACAAACATTATTTGGATCAACGATATAGTCTTCAGGTTTTACATCACCAAGATCACCTTCAACATAATATCCTTCATCAGCTAAAAATAGAAACCTATAAATTTAAACGATCTATACCAAAAAATTACCATAACCATCAGCAACTTCAATATATGACGTTTCTCCCTGAAAAATAAATGCATTTCTAAGGCACGGTTTATTCATATAAACACTTACATTTTCTCCAACATATTGTTGTACAGTTGTAGGGACTTCATCAGGAGGCATTTTTTGTGGCATCAATAAAGGTGGTTCATCATCATCCACAGCAATTTGAATATCTTCATTTTCTCCTTCCACATCAACCTCAACTTGTTCTTCAACATGTTCTTCGATATGTTCTTCAATATGTTCTTCAACTTCTATTTTTCGATTCCCACGACGAACCATCTCTTGTCTAAAATTTATAAAGTATTTTTATCAAAAAATTAAATTCATGAAGCGATTGTTAGTAGCCGCGTCGAGACATTCATCAACGTTTTTTGCGGCGTTTGCATATTTTTTTTTTTGCTTTAGAGGTAAAGTGCGCCAAAAACTAAAAAATCTTTATAAGACCATTTTTCTCTCTTTAAAAGCTTAAAAATCGATTGTTTGTCGGTTCTTACTCCCCTCCAACGGAGAAAAAGAAGGAGAAAGAACATCGTTATTCATCATTGGTGAAGGAAAGAAGGAGGAAAGGCACAGTGCGACGCGTGGTCACTTTTGCAAAAAAAAGCGTCAAAAAAAGAGAAAAAAGGTGCGTGTGTAAAAAAAAAGATTAAACACATAAATTAAATCTTTAATGTAATATTTTGGTCACAAATTAAAGAAGAAGACCTGGGGAATACATTGATCCTAAATTTGTAATTTTTAGTAAAGTTTTTACAGTAATTTTCTCATGTGGTAAAATGCGATTTTACCACTTAAATAAAACGATGGTTTTGCACAAAATTGTATATTTTAAGCTTGCATCGTGTTCAACATGTTAAAATCTATTAGAAAATTAATTATTGTAGAAAAAAAATTGTTAAAAAATTTTTTATTTCATTTTGAAATTTTTTTTGTATGGGAAAATTACTTGTTAAAATAATTACAAAAAAACTAGGGCTTTTATAAAAAAAAGTCTTTGTTTATCAGATTCTCCATCATTGAAAGTACATATGGGGAAATAATAAGTTTTTTAAACAAAGTATTCGCAAAGTTATTGAAACTTTTTATTTTTGTATGGAAAACTCTATCTCCAACATCGTTAAAAATTCATAACTTTTAAAATAAACTACTAAATTGTATCTGGTGATTTGCATTATCAACTATAATGTTATTTGTGCATTCTGGGCAAGTTTCATTGACCCAGTATCAAAAATCTCAATTTGTGAGCCACTTGAAAGAACTAAAATTGAACAATATATCAAACATAGAATAAAATGAATTTTTTAACTGTAATTAATTCCAATATGGATTTTTTTTTGTTCCAGTATTGTTCTTTTATCATCGTTAAATCACAAAATTATTACATGACATCTACAGCTAATCCTACAGTATACCAAAATTAACAAATGATGTTGCATTTTATGAGAGAAGATCAAAAAAATTTATTTTTTCAAAAAATGATGAAATCAAATTATAAACTATCAAAAACTGTTCCCTAACACTATTCTTATAAATTTCAAGTGGGAAAACCATCATATTATTGATTACCAGATGCTACAGATTTTCAAATATTTTTTATTATCATACTGTAGCTGGTGAAGTAAAGTGTAATAAAAACTTAATGCAGGTCAATGAAACTTGTCCAGAATGCACAAATAACATTATAGTTGATAATGCAAATCACCAGATACAATTTAGTAGTTTATTTCAAAAGTTATGAATTTTTAACGATGTTGGAGATAGAGTTTTCCATACAAAAATAAAAAGTTTCAATAACTTTGCGAATACTTTGTTTAAAAAACTTATTATTTCCCCATATGTACTTTCAATGATGGAGAATCTGATAAACAAAGACTTTTTTTTATAAAAGCCCTAGTTTTTTTGTAATTATTTTAACAAGTAATTTTCCCATACAAAAAAAATTTCAAAATGAAATAAAAAATTTTTTAACAATTTTTTTTCTACAATAATTAATTTTCTAATAGATTTTAACATGTTGAACACGATGCAAGCTTAAAATATACAATTTTGTGCAAAACCATCGTTTTATTTAAGTGGTAAAATCGCATTTTACCACATGAGAAAATTACTGTAAAAACTTTACTAAAAATTACAAATTTAGGATCAATGTATTCCCCAGGTCTTCTTCTTTAATTTGTGACCAAAATATTACATTAAAGATTTAATTTATGTGTTTAATCTTTTTTTTTACACACGCACCTTTTTTCTCTTTTTTTGACGCTTTTTTTGCAAAAGTGACCAAAGAAAGGGAAAGCGTCGCACTGTGGAAAGGAAAAGGGGATATTTCATCAACGTGTCAGCAGCATCGCTCGCTACTTGCCTGTTTGCTGCTGCTGCTGCTGCAAAAGAAAGTAAGCAACCCGACCGACGAACGATAAACAAAAAATGTAACGTCTGCTGGCATTGTGTGTCATCGTTTTTTTAACTATCCTTTTTTCGGATCATTTTTTTTGCGCAAATTTAAAAAATCTTTTTTTTTCTTGCATATTTTTTTTTGGTAGACAAAACAGAGGGGTACCTTTTCATGCCGATACGTATATACATAGTTTCTTCATGTATGATATTTTTTATGTATCATAGAAAAAAAATATATAAAAATGAAATTTAGCTAGTTTTTCTTCAACTAAAGATCATGATGACACATTTTTTTTTTCTCTGGGCATTGGCAGTATTAAAAAAAATATACATTTATCTCCGCTTATTAAATTCTCTCATTGGACCGGAATTCATAAAAAATAATGATGGAAAAGCGGTCAACGAGTTTTTTTTAATATTACGGATGCAAATGAGGTGAAGAAAAGCAAAGAAAAAAAGAGGCATTTTAAATCAGTTTCAGTTTGATAGTTTTAAAAATGTTTCAGCTAGTTGTTTTCGTCTCCTTAATTTTTTGTTGGAATTTTTGTGCAGCTGAATTTTATCAAGGTTAGTACTACTACCTTTTAAATTAGACATAAATCATTTGAGATTTGAAGTAAGGTGTGTAATGTTATAGATGAACCAATGGGACATTTTATGGAATATTCTGTTGAAATGCCATCCTCATCTTCCCAAGCATCTGAACCACCAACAATGTTTATGAGATATGGAAATATTGATAAAAGTGGAAGATATTTAAGAGATTTTGAAGTTGAAAGACCTAATTATCATCATCATCATAATCCTTTATCCTTTCCACCACCACCATCATCATCATTATCATCAGATGACGAATATACTAATTCAATGCCCCCATTTCCATTCTCTCTTCCATATCAATATATTGATAGTAATAGATATCCAAAGCCTGAACAATCATATAATAATAATAATCATCGGACATGGAATAATAATGAAAAAGAATATATACCTGAAGAAAATATAAATAATAGAAATTCATGGGCACGAGTATATCATCCTTCAAGGGATAGTGCCTATCACCGTCCAGAACCACAACAACAATATTTTGAATCTCAACCCCATTTTCATCAGCAAGGAGCAGGATATGTTCCAACTCGATTTTCTTCAACAGTTGATGAAATACAAAATCGGGTTTTTTCAATGATGCATAATATTGCTGCTTTTCCACAACCCCACCAACCTCAACAACCCCTTCATCGAGGTGGACATCATCGAACTGGATTTTCAAGAGAATCACAATATGGTTATCAAATGTTTATTTAAATTTTTATTATGTGATAAAATTAAACCTTAAAATTTGTTTTTAATAATTTTTTATCACATTGTTTTTGATATATTGATATGAACCTTGTAGCTTGATACTTTGTATGAATGAGAGAGACAAGCCACAGGAATCCCCCCATTTTAATACTGTTTTTTGTATCATATTTATTGTTTTGCCATTTTTTTATGTGATCGCTTTTATTGGTTTTGGTTGCATCAATTTTTGTTTTGATTTTTGCATAAATATAAATATCCTTTTTCTTTTCCCATGGTTTTTCGTTTTATCAAATAGACCAATAAACATTGTTTTTTTTTTCAAATTTTTATTGAACGAATCAATTTTTTTTTGTTAAAACTATCATATTTTTACCCCAAAAATTTTACAGAAAAAAATCTTATGTGTGTAACATTTATCTTTGTATGTCCACCGGAATTTCAATGTCGATGGAAATTAATTATCCTAAATAATCGTGATGAAATTTTATCACGTGAAACATCGAAATTAGCTTGGAAAGATGAAATATTAGCTGGTAATTTAATAAAAAAAAATCTGTTGAATTTATTAAAATACTTTTAAAGGGAGTGTCTACGTTAGTTAAAATAGCGTGTGTGAGATGAAGAATGCATTTGTTTGTGCAAGCGTTGTGAATGATTGACATAAAAAAACAAACTTTTGCATTCCCCATCATTGGTGAAAGACGTTTTCGTGTTAAGAAAAATAGTTGGTGTAAAAAATTCCATTTTAACTAACGTAGACACTCCCTTTAAGGACGAGATGAAGCAGCTGAAGAAAAAGGGACATGGATGGGGGCATCAAAAAATGGTAAAATTGGCATTTTACTTTCAATCACTCAACCGGATAATGAAAAAAGTAAAATAGCTCCAAGTCGAGGTTGGCACTTTTTCTAAATAATGATGGATTTAAAATTTGAATTATTAAATATTTTAGGTGCCATTGTTACAGAATATCTTAAATCTTCGCTGAATTTACCGGAATTTTGTTTAAAATTGGCAAAAGAGGCTGAAAAATTTAATGGTTTTCAATTTGTTGGAATTGAAAGGTTTGAATTTATTTTTAATTTTATTACAGTAATTTACGAAAGTGTTGCTTGTTTTTTTTGAAGAACATTACGGTAGAAAAACAAAAATTATGGCTTTTGCCTTTAACAGATTTTTTAATAATTGTATTACTGTAGTAAAATTTAATAAAAAAACAATTATAGTTTTTTAAAAAAAAGTTTTTTTGGATGAAGATTACGGTACAAAATGTAATGTTCAGTTTGTAGTGGTAATAAAAAATTTTCCATAAATGTAGATTTTTAATTTTTCTACTATTATTAAAATAACCTGACTGAAAAAATGATAAAAACTGAGCATTTTTGGATAAAATTTAGGTTTCATAAATTGTCTTACTGTAGTCTATAATTTTTTTTGTTATTCTAAGAAAAAATTAGTGCTGTTAAAGTGATCAACTTGAATTTTTTTCCTGCATTTTTTTGTATCAAAAAAGTCATTTATTTAATTTAGTTTAATTTATTAGCCCTAAAAATCATTGATCCCTTTTTTTTCCGAGACTTTGTTTACCTTTTTTTAAAAGAGTTCAAAGTTTTTATTGTTTAAATATAACTTTTTGAAATGCAAAAAATATAATAATAAACAAAAAAATATATTTCAGAAATGTTGATGATAAAACTTTTTCATTGTATTCTTTAACTCATAAATATGTAGTTTCTGTGGAACCAAAGAATTGGCCAGCCGGAATTTATGCATTCGGAAATTCACCTCCAACAGTTCCATTAAAAAAAGTTGAACGTGGAAAAGAACTTTTTACGGATGTAATTAAACAATTTGGAAATTCAACCGAGGAAGAAATGATTGAAGCTTTAATTCAAAGTGTTGCAACTGATTCCATTTTGTAAGTATTTTTTTTGTTTACCCTTTTCTTTAATAAAAAAATATATTTCTTTAAAAATTATTTTTGCAAAAAACAATAGCAAAAGTTTTTTGGTTTATTTTTTCAAACAAACATTAAAGGACAGCAGCTGATTTTCTTTCATTCATTTCACCCATCCCACGTGGAAGAGGTTAAAAAAAGGGGGGGGGGATATGGGCATTATTTCTTTGTGTAATGTTTTTTGATCAAAATTGTCACAAAAAATTTTTTTGTTTCTTTGACAAAGAAAAAACATTTATCAAAAATATAGAAACTTGATCTTTGTTAAAAAACTTGACTGTTTTTTATTTTCTATCACGAAAACGGAAATTACGAAATATGTTTGAAATTTGTCAAACAACTCTTTTTTTTGTATTTTAAATTTTTCAGATGTGAACCGGATCCACAACTTGAACTTCAACGTGGAAAGCCCCGAGAAGCAATCAAATTTCTGACTTCACTTTTTGTTAAACAACCTTCTTTCATTGATTACGGTACCCGATCCCATTCAATTCTTCTCGTGGATCACAAAGATTCTGCAATATTTTTTGAAAAGCGATTAATTTCTGGTAAAAATTTTGATGGAAATTGGGAAACAACTGTTGAAAGATTTAATTTTGATTAATTAATTTTTATTGATTTTTGTAAAATATTGCAATTTTTTGTATAAAATACGTATTTCAAAAAAATATATATACAATAAAAAAAATTGGATAATAATAGAAAATTTGTTAAAAACAATAACCGTATCGGTGAATAATTTTTTGAGCGAATAAAATACAAAAATATTGAAAGCCCTGTATTTTGGTTATTGAATATACCCATAATCTCAGGATTTTCTTGTTAAGAGAAAAAAAGCAAACAACAATTATGTAAAAAAAAGAAGACATAACAAAAACAAAGGAATGACAATTTTTTTACAAACAAAAAACAGATTTGTTAAAAAAAAGAAAGTAACAACAACTAATTATCTAGGGAGATTTGATAAAGCTCGAATCAGGGTTTTTTTGTGTTTTTAAAAAATGGGAACAACAATTTTTGATGAAAGTAGAATCCGAATAAATTGGTAGATCCTCGACTAAATGGGAATCCATAATAAGTTTATGAAGATTGTTCAGTTGAATCAGATTCATAGGATTCATCGGAGAGGGCATCTTCGTTAAGCATATCTTCAAGTTCACACAACATCCATTCTCTTTCATCTGCTCTTGCATAAATTGTTTTTAGGCCAACATGTCGGGCTGTATCACAATGAACTTTTTGCGAATCAACAAAAATACATTCAGATGGACGAAGGGCAAGTCGATCAATTGTTAACTAAAATGATGTAATATAAATATTTATTTCAAAGCATGATGCAATATCTTCTACAGTAATCTCCAAAAAGTATTTATTTAAAAACTTACATGATAAATATTTTCGTGTGGTTTCATCACTCCTTCAACGCATGATTCAACAATTACATCAAATCTACTTCTATCAGATGGAAGACGTCGGACAGTTTTTTGTTTATTTAAATAATAATTATTTGTTAAAAGTGCAACTTTTATTCCGGCATCTCTTAAAGCATCAATTGCCGCAACAACATTTTCATCAAGATCAATCGCTGATGTTCCTTCTCCAAACCAATTTCGAATTACTGGTAATGGCTCGGATGCAGTATTGTGCTAAAAATTAACAAATATATATACTTTTGTATTTGGGGTACTGTAACTCTAAATATACTTGAACTACAGTATATTTTGCAAGTCTACAGTAGTAAAAGCTAAAAAATGGATTACTTACTTGACGATTAAAAAGTCGAATAAATTCATTTTCTTCAATTTCTTCTGCCGATCGATTCCCAGTAAAAAGGTCATAACTAATTGCAGCAAATTCTTTACTCAATAAAGTCTTCTTTATTGAACCTTCTGGAAGATTTCGCTCATTTTCAAGCTTTTTCCAATACGTTGTTGTCGATTGTTTTAGCGAAATTACACCACTTAAATCAAAAATTACAGCTTTAATTTGTGGCATCTTTTTTTTGAGAGTGTTTTTGTTAAAGGGTACGGTAGTTAAACTGAAAATATAAAAAATTGGTAATAGTTTTTTAAATATTTTCATTTAAAAGAAAATTACACGAAAAATATTTTAATAATATTTAAAAATGACCAAATTCAAGTAAAATATTGGCGGTTTAAAAAGGGGCAAAAATGTGCTGTAAAAATAGTAAACAAAATTTTTTTTTTAAATTGCTTAAAGGCAAACGCGGCTTACTTAAAAACTACAAAAATTAGAAAGAAAACGAAAAAAAAACAAGTTAAAAACCATGACAAATTTTTGAATTTAAAAATCTCAAAAATCCTAAAAAAACAGATAAAAAAGCTTAGATAAAAACAAAAAAAAAGATGACAACATGCATGAATAAAAATGGGGGGTTTTGAATGACTTTTGGTTCAATGCAAAAAAAACAAAAGCTTTTTTGAAAACTAAAACTTTTTTTTCAAAAAAGTTTTTTCATTGACAGTTATATATCCTAGAAAAAAAAAGTGTTAAAGGTGAACGCCCCTTTTGTTAAAGGAACAAAAAAAACATAGATAAGAATCATCGAACACAAAACATGTGAAATCTTTCCTTTTTTTGCTAATGTGTTTTTTTTGCTGCAAAAATATATAAATATATGTATTTTCTTTTATATAAAGGAAAGAAAAAATAAAACGTCAAAGTCTAAGGTGCCTTTGGAAATGAGTTTATAGAGTTTATAGAGAGACAATCGAGCAGCAGCGGCGGCGGCAGTGGTGCCCAAACGACAACGATAAATAAGAGGGCAAAAAGAAAAAAAAGATATAACACAAAAAAAGGGGGAAAAGGGGGCAGAATGACCACTTGGTGATTTCTCCTGCATGTTTTTACTCTTTTATTTTTGCTTTTCTGTTGCTGCTGCTCCCTTCCTTCTTTCCTTCCTTCAAGAATGAAGGAAAGCAGCCCAGACAGGATTTTTTTACTCATTTTGTTGTTGTTGCTTGACTTCCTAGTGACTTCCCTAGTGACAGATTTGTTGATTGTTTACAACAATTCTTTTCTCTTTTCTTTTTCATTAATGAAAGGAATGTGTGTAGGGATAAAAAATGAGATCAAGCATAAGACTTAAGGACAGTTGATATTGTGTCCTCAAAAAACATTTTTAGCAACAAAATTTCTCTATCTCAAGGATCACAAGAAAATAAGTTTGACGTGAGTAAAAAAGTTTTTGTCAAGTAAATATATTCAAAAAATGTAAGGGAATTTTGAGATAAACAACAATGATAATGTGATTTTCGGGGGCTATTTTTTCATTCATTTTTATTCATGGATGAGAGAAGAGGAGAAGATGACGCCAAAAAAGAGAGTCCTTCCGATATATTTTTTTGGGAACGAAAATTCCCAAATGAATAAGAAGAAGCAAACGACAAACAAAAAATATATAAGCAAAAGTTGCAAAGATGTTTTGACTTAAAAAGGGGGGGGGGGAGAGAGAAAGACTGCAGAAAAGATAGTCGACAGCAAAAAAAAAATAGAGACTAACCAAAAAAAACTGAGCAAAATGAAAGCAAATCTGCGCATTTTTACTAGAAAATTCGAGAAAGAAAAATAACGGAGAAAAAAAGGGGGAAAAAAGAAGGCGGACATTTCTCAGAAAAAAAAGCAACACCAAAGAAACCCCTCAATTTTAGAGGTTTTTTTTAAATTGTTAAACACTTTTATTTACGGTTACTAAGCAGCAGCCTTTTTTTTTCACTTTTTTCCTGCAAAAAATATTCGAACACATTTCTATGGAGCTCTTCTTGAAAAAACAAATAAAAAACGTAGGAGAAAAAAAAAAAGTTTAATTAAAACTGACGTCTTTATTTCCTTCTTTTCTGATTATCAGTTCTTTTTTTTGTTCTTATATAAGGACAAAAAAAGTGAGTGCTTATAAACCAAACAAATAAATAAACAAATAAACAATTTGTTTGGTTTTTGTTGTTTAATTTAAAATTTGAAACATTAAAAGTATCATCGTGTCGTGGTCGTCGGAGAAGAAGCAGAGATGACAAAAAAATATTATTATTTTTAAAAATTTCGAAATATTTTTTTGCGCTATAAAAGTATAAAATACATTTTTGTTGCTGCGCTTTTTGATTCATTTTCAACGACAAAAAACTTCTTTCCAAAGCAACAAAAATATTTAAGGAATCGAAAAACTATTTTTATTTTTATTTTTTGCGCAGTGATTTTTTTGTTTTAAAGTGATCGTTGTTCTTTTTTTTAGGGTAATGTAGGCCGCAGTAAAAAGAATGGCACAAAAATATAAAATATATGTCGCAAGAATGTTATTATTTCATCATTCTTTTTTCGGCCTTTTATACATTTTTCTTTGCAGACATTTTTGATTGAATGGGTTCAAATAGACTTTGATCCGAGGGGAAAAAAAAGAAGAGAAAAAGAAAAACAAGAGATAGAAAAAAAACGGAGAGAGATTAAAAATGAGTTTCACGTGAAAGTGTATGAAAATAAACAAAAATTCCTCCCACAAAATACACGAATTTCTATGATTTGTATCAAAGTTTTTTAATGATGCAAAAACTAAAACAAAGTACAAAAAAGGACCATATTTGTAATCTTTTTTGTTTGTTTGAGGTCAAATTCAAGACTAAAAACTAACTACCACTTCCATTTTTATAGAATGAAAAATGGTTTTTTTTGCTCAATTTAATTTTAAAGCTATTTTTTTGAAAGAGATATAAAATTACTTTCTGCATTGTTTTTTCTATACGGATATCCTGTTATTATAGAAGGAAATTGGGGGTGAAATCAAGAGCCATGACTGAAAGACAGCCTTAAAAACTCTTTTAAATAAAATTTGAATTGGTTTTGTTTTATTTCTTTAAAAAATAAATAAAAAAGAAGATAGATTGCCAATGAAAAATTTTACGGAAGTAAATTGAAAGCAAATAAAATAAAGGCATCAAAAAGTAAATAGAAAAGCAAAAAAGAAGGGCCAAAAAAAGTGGTTTTCAATTTTAAAAAAATGTGGGAGGGTTTTTGTTACAAGGAACGGTTAAAGCAGAATGAAATTTTTTAGGGCAAAAAAAAGTCTGTGAGAAAATATTTAATGAGTTTTTTTAAAAGCTTCTTTTTTTGTAGGTTCTCAATTCTTTTTTCAATTTTTGGAGGTAATTTAGAAAGCTTTGAAAATTTTATTACTTTCCGTTTTTTTTCCGTTTTATTTTTTTGAAATGAGTCAAAACTGAGGATTACGGTAGAAATATGTAGCATGAAAAAAATATTAATTGAAAACTGTAATAAAATTACGACTAAAATTTAATTAAAACTAAATCCATTACCTTATCCGCGGTCAAAAATGACGTGACAAAATTATTACTGCTAAAAAAACATGTTTCATTTTTGACAAAATTAAATTTGAAAACTGAACATAAAGTAAAAAAGAATAAACTCAAAAATCTTATATTTTTGTGTTCAAAGATATCTGAGATCTTCGTCATAAATATTATTTTTTGATATCCTAAAAAAAAGAAGAAAAATGAAACTATTTTAAAGCTTCAAAGATCACCCAAAAAAAATATGTTTTTAGCGAAAGGGGAAAAAAGTAGCGGGAAAAAAAGAGAGAAAAGGGAGAGACAAAATAAAAGATGAATAAACACAACAAACAAAAATAAATATTTGTGACAAAAAGAAAACAGAGATTTTTTCTTTGATATATTTATTTATTAAATGTCTGTCTGTCAATTTAGCGAAACTTATATATATATTTTCGCTAAATTGGCGTAAAACGGCGTCAAATAAACTCATTAATATTCATTCAAGTTTTTTTAGGATGTTCAACAATTCATACTGTAACGAATGGAAGATCAAAAAAAGTAAATAAAACTTGAATGACAAAGAAACTATGTTTTTTTCCGTCACTTTTTCAATTCTTTTTGAAGCACTTCTTTTTTCAAAAAAAGGGGGAGGAGACAAAAGTTATTCCATTTTTCAAAAAGTTGAAAGCTGATGATCGTGGAAAAATTATATATTTTGCATTTTTTGAATGACGCAAAAAAAGCAAATTCTTCCATTTTTTCTTTTTCTCGTGAGAGAGAAAGAACGGCACCCAAAACAAAACCTCAAAACTCAATTTCAATAAATTCATTGCCGTTGCAAGGCAATTGCCGTTGCAGCTCTCTCATATTTCCTTCGAGCGACAATGGCATTTCAAAAAAAAGATATAAAAAAGTGACAATATCCGTTCCATCTTCTTTTTATTTATCTCTTTTTAAAAATGCACCCAAACAGTTTCAAACAAATATAAAAACAAATTTTTTTGAACTCTCAAAAAAATCGGAAATAAACTTTTTTTTGTTGTTGCTCACGAGGAAAAAAAGAAACACGAAAGTCTGACTTTTTTTTATCAGTCAGTCTCCCTCTTTTTTTTGTTTCAAATTGTTTTACAACTTTTTTTTTTCATTCCTTCAATCTTTTGTTCAATTTCGTCGTCGTCGTCCAACTGAGATAAATTCCATAACCACGTGGTGGGGGGGGGGGGGGGGGCACATAATCATAAGGAAGGAAGAAAGAAAAGAAAAAAAATAACGTCACACATCCCAAGTTTCTTTCCTTCTTAAAGTTTTTTTAATCGCTAAAAGAATTTGCTGATTTGATTCAAATTTGTCACGTTGTGATTTTTAACCACGTGGGGGGGGGGGGGGGAGAAGCAGAAAATATTATATAGTGAATACCCCCAACAAGTTTTTATTATATTTTTTCAGACAAAAAAAACAAAAGAAATAAAAATAAAGAAAACAAATATGAGAAGAAAAAAAGTGTAATAAATATTTGAACTTTTGATCAAATTAATATTGTTGATAATTTTTAATTAATTAGGGATAATTTTAGTTATAATTCAAAAAATGGAATGTAAAATGATGATAGCGAAAAGAAAATTTTGGTCTCTACCGTAATTGTAACTAAATTTTTTAAAGTTTAAAAAAGAATACAATTTTTATTGAAAAACTTGTCAAACTATTTTACAGTTGTACGTCAGCGACAAAGTTTTTAAAAACGCTTAAATACTTTTTTTTGAGTGTTTTTTTCAAAGATTTTGGGGGGAACGTACAAAAATGAATTCCATTGTTACTCATTTTTTAAACTTTTTTTTGTAGTTAGTTTACAAACCGATGATTAATTCCCTCCCACAAAAACTCAAACAAATTTTAAAAAAAATTCCATAAATTTCTACGAAGATTCTGCGGCAGAATTATTGAAATAAGTTGTTTTAGATTTTGAACGATTTGGAGTTGTTGAATTTTGTTTATGCACTTTATTGGGATATGGAGATCGAGGGGTTGGTGATCGGTGATGGGGATCATAAATAATTATTTCATCATCATCATCAGCATTATTTCTTTCCCTTGGAAGTGGAGAACCATTTATAAAATCAGTGGTTTCCCCATTTGAAAGAGTTGCAATTTTTGCCCGATCCGCGGATATCTGAGATTTATATAAATGTGCTTGACAAAAGCATTCTTCAGTTTTTTCATGAAATGCCCAAATTCCATGATCACATTGATAAAAGGCTTGAAAATCTGTTCCTCGAAGACGCTTTCCAAGTTCACATTGATTATAATTTTGTAAACATCTCTCACATCCAATTAGCTTCCTTAAAATATATTATTATTATGTGTAAAAATAATTGTTTTATTTGTTTTTGCCTCTCTTTTTTCTTTTTTGTCAAACTTCTGACTGAGTTTGTTCGGAAGACGTCATCAAAAAAAAAGTAGTGAAAAAAGCTACAAGAAAAAACTCACAAAAACTTGCATATTTTGTGACGCAAAACAATTGGGTTTCAAAAAAAAGAAGTTTTTCTCAGTTTTATTTTATCAAATTTTTTTTAATACAAAATAAAATACTGCAGAAAAGAAAAAAAGAATGTTTGCAAAACATGTTTAGCAAAGCTTTGTACGCCGGGGAGGGGGGGGGGGGGGGATTATCATCAGGATGTGTTGTTATTTTATGATTTTATTGCTTTAAAGTTTTTACATAAAAAAGACAGCAGCATTTACAGTTTCTTTTTTTTGTTTCCCTATTGTTGTTAAAGAAGATTGATAAACAACAAATTTTCAATATCCTTGAATCAAATTTTTAAACTTTTATTACAAAAAAAACAACCAACAAAAGTTTGTCTTTAAACAAGCTTTTGAAAGAAAAATGTTTTTCTTGTTTCAGTTCAAATGTGTTTTGTACTTCAAAAATCACATTTTTATGCAAAGGCTTAAACATTAATCACTGTAAAAAAAGATAAGTTAAAACTTTAATTTTTGAAATTTTAAAACTATTTTTTACACAAATTTTTTAAAAGATTGTGCAATTTTTGTGACCGAAGGTTTTTTTTCCACAAAATTTTAATCCTCAAAAAATAGGTAAGCTGATTAAAATGTATTAAAAAACAGGAAATGTCGGATTTAAATTTTTTGCTGCAAAAAATAATGAGTTTTTTGATAACAATAATAAATTAAGCTGTTAATCTTTCAATGAACCCAGATCCAGATTAAAACGTTTTCCAACTTTTTAAAAATTTTTAGGTAAAGAAATAATCGTTTTTTTTTTAAATAAAAAATCATATTTTTAAAACTTATTTGTCTCACTCCAAGCAAATCTTAAAAATACTGTAATTGCAATTCAGTATTCTAATTTATATTCAGTTTCATATAAATTTTTTAGGCTTGCTTCTTTTTTTGTTCTCTGTTTTTCAAGTTTAATGTAGCTTAAAAAATGCAAAACAATGGAAATTTCCGGGGGGTTGTTGCTTAAAAAGACTCTTAAAAAATTATTTAAAAACAATCTTAAATATTTCAACTCTAAATTATTTAAAAAAGCTTTGTTCAAATTTTTTAAAGGCAAAGCTTTTTTATGATGTTTCATGACGATTTTGACTTCCGTGTTTTCAAGTTTCGCTTCTTTTTTTTCTTTCTTTTATTTACCGTATATCCATTTTCAAAAAAAATAGAAAAATAATTTTGAACACAAACAAAAAATGAAAGAATGCATGTCACTTTTTTTATTATTTACCTAATTTTTTGAAAAAAATTGAAGCAAAGAAAACATGGAATGGTGTAAAAACATATAAAAATATATTTAAACAAAGCTAATAAATTTTATAAAATTATTTGAGTTTTGTTAGTTTTGTTTCATGGTCTCCAACTATTATAATAACTAAACAACACAAAATGTTGCAAAAGAACTAAATGTTGCAAAATGCCTCTTCTGATGACTTTGAATTATACTGTAAAAGATTCTAACTATTTTTCTGTAAACTCAACTTATTTGAAAATTAGTAAAAATGTACTATTTTTAATTAATTAAAATTTAATTTATTTTTATCCCACTCCTAGCAAAGCTCAGTGAGGAAATATACTATATAAATACCTAATTAATTTGAAATACATGAAAAAATGTGTTTTTTTGTTGAATTTGAGAGACTGTAGCGCTTATAAACAGGTGAAAAAAACACACAAATCAAAAATGCAAGAAAATGGCATTTTTAAAGATTTATTTAAAAAATATAAATATTCTGTAAAAAAAATTGTTTTCAAAAGAAATGGATAATGCTATGTTTAAAAATACTGTAACAGATGTTCTTTAATTTTTGATTCAAAATTTATAGAATAAATTGAATTATAAAATTTATAAAAAATCTTTATAAAAATATATTTTTCAACATTTAATAAGAATTCAGAGAAACAGTATCTTGCATTTTTATATAATCTAGTTATAAAAAATAAAAAGAATTTAAAAATAAAATTATTATGCAAATTTTTTGAGTTAGTTATATAAAATAAGAAGTTAATCCCTTTTTTTCTGCTGTAATTGATTTTGTTAAAACAACTTTTAAGCTAAGAAAAAGGGGGTAAAGAAAAATGACATTTAAAGATTAAATTAACGGTATAAACTAAAAAACACCCCTGTAATTTTTGAGGTTGGTGTTTTTTTTGCGGAAAAAAAATTTGGTAAATTACTTTTTTTTTGGTTGAAATATTGTATTCACTGAGACGGTACAAATAGTTATATAAAAAATAATTGTTGTTTTCACTGTTATTTTATAATTGCGGATGAATTGGGGCAATTTGTAAGGCTATTAAGACTTCCTAAAAGTTGTTTTGTTTGATTCTGTGCTTGTTAATTACTTGCATCAATTTTAATGTAAATAATTTTAGATTTAAATAAAAATGAAATACACACTTGAAGAAGTCCAATATTACGGATATCGCCTTCAAATCAATACTTTTTTTACTGTAATCATCAATACTTTAGCGGGGTATTTGGTGATAAAATGTTCTGCACCAATTATGGGTGTCTATAAATATTATATTTTATCAACTTTAATTTTTGCATTTTTAATGGATTTTCATTTAAGTTTTATTTGGGGAATTTTTCCCTTATATCCATATCCCGGGGGATGTCCCACAGGGATTACAAAATATTTTGGTCCTTTTTGGGGTGCAGCGGTGCAATTTGTAAGTGTTTTTAATTTTACTATTTTTTTAGAAAAACTGGGGTTTTTAAGGAACAGTCAGTTTGGGGGGGGGGGGGGGGAGGGTAAGCCAAATCTGACGTCAAAAAAATCTGTCAGTTAGTAGCTTTTATAATAAAAGTTTTATTTTTGCTATATTATTATTTTCCACTCGAATGATTTTACACAAAAACTGACGTCAGCTATGGACGCTCCCCTAATATGGTTAAAAACATTAAAGCTTTTTAAATTTATGTATTGCTTGTTTTGATTATTTTTGAAGTCACATCCGTAGTCATTACTAGTAAAGTCAACTCGACTTGAATTCGAAAAACCCGGGTCACGGGTCAAAATGACGGGCCGGGTTGATGGGTCAACGAGTCGGGTCGGGTTAACGTTCACTGTTCATTAAAAAAATAGACAATTTCATAATTTTCTGTTAAACGTTTTTTCTCGACAAAAATATGAAAAATTTTGTTTATATAAAAGAATAAGACATAAGAAAAGTAAAATCATTTCGAAAAAATTTGACCGTATATACAGCCCGATATTTTGCGAAAAAAAAGTTCGGGGTCCAAAATTTTGTCGAGTAGGGTTGAACGCGTCAACTCGACGGATCAACGAGTCGGATCGGGTCGGGTTGACGTTCGCTAGTCATTACCATAGTATACTTTGCATTTTCGTATCTGCAGGGGTCTAACTTTATTATGGGTGATTATTAAAAAACTGTTTTTAAATTTCTATAATGTTTTTTTAGGGCATTTTTCATTTTACTTTAACATTTTGTGGTTTATCATTATTTTTTGCACTTGTTTATCAGTATTTATCAATCACGCGGAACAGTCATTTTTTGCAAACTTTTCGAGGTGGAATTGCTATTGGATTTTTTTCATTCATATATCCATTTCCATCGTTTATCTTTTTTTTGTTAAATTATGGGCATCCAGAATTTATGGAATATTTAAAAATCAAAGATCCAGAATTGATTGAATTTGTTGTTGCTGCAAACTGTGATGGACAAGTTGGGGGCTCAAATTTAACGATTACATATTTGGCTGTCTGCTTTTTACAAATTTTTTTCGTCATAATCTCAGGCTCGATTATGGTAATTAAAATTATAATAAAGTTGTCGAAAGAGAAACATTTAATGTCTCCAACAACGCTAAAATTGCGACAACAATATTGCCGAGTTTTATTTATTCAAATGTGTTTTCCTGTAATATTTATTACATTTCCGGTGCTATTCTTAATTTCAATGGTTTTTTTGAATGTTAAAAATATTGATGGTAAATTCTTCTTGTTTTCTGTCATTTTTGAAACATTTTGCCAAACAAAGAACAAATATCATCGTTTTGAAATCAAAAGGATTTTGGTTTTAAAACAATTTGTTGACCAAAATTTCGATTTCAGGATTTTAGAACATCTTGAAATCGACTTTGAGTAACCAAAATCTCGAAAGTGAAATTTCGATATTTCCATTTTCACAAGGAATAAATTATCTTTCTTGAGTGTGTTATGCCGCATTTTTTTGGGATCGAGGATGATTTTTTCAGATATTTGTTTTACAAATTGATCCACATTTTTAGAAAATTTAAAACATTTTTTCCTCTTTTTTAGCCTACACACAAATGTGTTTCCAATTTATGTCGCTACATTCTGTTGCAAATGCCCTTACAATTTTATTTGTCATAAAATCATATCGTCAAGTTCTTCATCGATGGTTCACTTATTTATTTCTGCCACGAAATAATAAATTTTATACTAGTTCTAAAAATAATACAGTTTTTGCACTTACTTCAAGAATAAAACAATAATTTTATTGCTAAATATAAATAATTATGTGTATCGTACTCAAGGCCGTATACAGAAAAAAATTTCGGAGGGGGCACGCCTTTAATCTTTTGCCGCCACCAACACGAAGCGGCAAAAGATCAAAGGAAATTCCTCAGTTTCGGGGGGGGGGGGCACAGGTGCCGAATCCCCCCCCCTCCTAAATACGGCCTTGATCGTACTTAAATAAATAAATAGAGATACTTTTAAACAGGCTAAAAACATATTATTCTTTCTTCAATTCATTAAATTACCATAATTCTTTGTTTTCATTGAAATCGAAAAGAAATAAAAATAGAGTTTCTTTTAAAAACATGTTATTGTTATAAATTTTGGGTGATAGGCTCAGATTATAATTTTCGCTTGAATTTTCGAAAGTAGTATTTTCGGGATTACCCGAAAAAATTCTTATAAAGAAAAACTTTTAATTTTCGTATAACTAAAAAATGCCAAAAATGTTCCATCTAAATTTGTATATGCAATTTCGTAAAATTTAATAAAGATTTTCTGATATAAATATTTTTTTATTCAAGAAAGTTAAAAAAAAAACGTATTTCAAGAAACATTTTAAAACAAAAAAAATAGCGTAAGAGATAAAAAATATTAATGTTGGTAAAAGTCATTGTGGTTGATGATATTTTTCTGGACAACAAATATGCCGGCCGTTTTTCATTTCCACATATTTTTGGCCATTTGCATTGATTTGTAATTTTGCAGAAACATTTTGTTTTTTCTTTCGGTAACAATTGTTACATTTATAGGTGCTTCCAAAGCACCAATGAAATTTATAACAGAATTTTCGAGCATCCGAAGTAAAAATTATTAATCGTTTGTTTTTTTCACCTTTTGAATTTTCAGAAAATGTAAAGTTTGATTCAGGAATTGTTTCGGTTTGAACATCTTTTTTATAAAAAATATATTTTTTTGGAGCACAAACATGTTCAGGACCAAATAATTCTGCGTAAATTTCGCCACTTTCTTCGTTCTTTTTAATTTTTGCTGTAACTCTCAACTTTTTTTGTGCACATTTGTTACAGATATAATTTGTGGAATTTTTCGAATAAGAATAAACAAAATCTTTTATTTCAGAAGCAAAAATTAATAAAGTTCCATCTTTTTTGCCATTTGAATTTGGACATAATTCAAACATTTCTTCAGAAATTATTTTTTTTGTTTCAAATGTTTCATATTTTTTTGGTTCACAAATATGTGGATCGGTTACGGTAATGCATTGCTGTCCATTTTCATTCATAATTATTTTTGCATAGACATTCTTTTTTAAACGAAAACATCCCAGGCATCGAAAACGGGATACATTTTTTAAAATAAAAAATGAAAATTCGTAACAAAATTCTTTGGTGGAAGAAGTAAAGGTGTAAATTTTTGTGTTCTTTGTTTCAGGATTTAAAATGACGTAATTTGGAGATTCATACATTATCATTGGTTGATATTTTAAAGGTTCACAAATATGTTCATTTTTTTCCATTAAAATATACTTTTGATTATTGGCATCCACTTGAAGTTTTGCAGAGACCGGATGCTTCCGTTTTTCACATTGATAACAGCGAAATCTTTTTCCATCTGTTTTGTAATAATATTGATAAACAAGAGATTTATCATTTGGATGAAAAATGATTAATCTTCCATTAGGGATACCATTTTGACTTGGTTGTAGTTCAAAATTTGGTTTTCGAATTATTTTGCTTTCATCTTCCACTTCAATTTCAATTTCATTGCTTTCAAAGGGCACTTTTTCTTCTTTGGCATCTTCCTTTTCATGAATAATAAATTCTATAATTTTTGAGACTTCAATTGGTTCACAAAGATGCCTTTCAAAATCATGTTCAAAATATTCCTCGTCATTAAAGGTATCTCTTTTAATAGCAATTGAAACGGATCTCTTTTTGCCACAACATTTTCCACAATAAAATCTATTATCAGCTTTGTTTCGGCTAAAAGTATAACATAACTTTCTGTTGCTTGGATGATAAATTGCAACCCTCAAATTATTTTCTCTAATATTTTGCCGAAAATAAAAGAAATCAGTTGTTTTAAAACTTTGATACTTTTTTGGGTCATATTTTTTTGGCTTACAAATATGCCTTTGATTTTTATCTTTCATATAAAAATAGAAATCATTTTTATCATTTTCATTGATTGAAAGATATCCAGTAATTGTTGTATTCTTATTCTTACATATCTTATTTATATTTGAGCATCCATTACAGCTGTATTTATTCATTTTCTTTTCCTGCGAAAAAACGTAACACATTTTTCTGCTTTCATTTTCAAAGACAAATATTTTGGGGGTTCCAGTTTTGGTTTCTTTTAAAAATTCAATTTGTGGCACTCGAAGAATGACATCTTCTTTTGGAATCGGATTCAATTTGCAGACATGCTCTTCGGCGGATACTAAAATAACATATTCTTCTCCATCAGAATTTTGGCGCAATTTTGCTCTCATAGATTTTCCTTTTTTTCGACAATTATGACAGATAAAACATTTTGCATGTTCAGAATATAAATAAATATTGCATAAATTTTCATCTTTTTCATCAAATATCATTAAAGCTTCCATTTCACGATTATATCGATGCACTTTTTTTACGACAAAACCAGGTTTCAAAATATGCTTGTAAACTTTTTGATATTTATTTGTATTGTATTTGATCTTCTTACATGTATGATTATCATTATCATTAATCAATTCAAGATATTCATGGCATGTTTCTTTGTTACGAATTTTTGCCAAACATTCATTTTTCCCGCATTTATTCATTTTTTGGCAATTTCGACAACCATATTTTAAAGCACTGCGATCCTTCAAAAAAAAATCATGGCACATATTTTTTTCATTTGAATCAAAGGTGACCAAAAATTTCTTTCTAGCATCACCATAATTGTTAACAATTTCATAATCAATTTTTTTGATAATTTTTATTTCAGAATATTGTTCGTTGATATCAGAAATGGGATCACAATTGTGTTGAATTTGTTTCAATTTTGCACAAACATTTCCATTTTCATCATATCCCATTACCGCCGGATTAAAGCAAGTTTTACAAATAAATATATTACTTTTTATTGATTTTTCTCGGTATTCATGAAATGAAAGCTGCTCAGAAGATGTAAAAATGATTAAACTTGTTTGAGGTCTTCGCTCTGGAAAATATAACATTTTAAATTGAGGGCTGCGAATGATTTGAGAATTTGTATTTTGGAGAGAAATTCCATCAAATATTGTTCTAAAAACATCATAATCAAAAAAATTATGATTGAAAAACAATGGCTACTTACTTTTCGTTGTTTTTACAAATTTCATCATGTTTTCGTTTTCGGCTATTCTTTCCTCCGTTATCCCAAATCTTTTTTCCCGCTTTATCACCAACTATGGAATTCTTCGTTTCTCTAAAAAACTAACTTTAAATATTTTAAATCAATCCTAGGTTTTTTTTAAATTTCACTTTTGAGATTCCATATTTTTTATTATTGAAAAAATTTGATCATAAATATTTTTTTCTTTACACAAATTTATGTAATTCTGTTGAACATTTTTATCCAAAATATTTATCCATTGAGCAAGAATTTTAGTTAATTCAGAAAATAATGGTGGATTCTCTTTAATTTTATCAAACATCGGAATCACAAGACGATCATCAATTAAAGATTTATCTGGAAATGTCTAAAAAAATTAAGGTAAGTTACTTCGCAAAGATTTTTTTAACAGATTTTTACTACAAAAATATCACATTTACATATTTTTTATAGTAAAACAAATAAGTGTGTTTTAAAAATGTGAATGAAACTACTGTAGAAAATATCCTACCAATAAACAGTGAATGTTCGTTTGTTGGTTGGTTGGTGTGTGCGTTTTTATTTTTCATTCGCAAAAATAGAATGGATAAATGAAATTTGCATAAAACAAAATGGCGTTGATACTGTTTTTTGAGAACGAAGAACGAGGGTGCGCGAAAGTTTGGCGACTACTACATTTTGTTTTTGGAATAAATGAAACAAACTAAAAATCAAAATATTTATTTTTTTTACTAACAGAAAAATCGAGATTCGAGGCTCAAAGAGCATAGTTATCTGCAGTTCTAAGAGCTGAGCAAAATGTTAAACAAAGAACACGCTCACAAAATCATAGATCAAATTTTGATGAGCAAGAAGCTCGAGCTGAAAATGCTGTAGAAGAATGCAAATGCGAAGAAATAAAGACACGAGACTTTGTGCAAGCTCATTATATTTCTTTTTTCTTTAAATGTATCTTTGCATTTTGGAATAAAGGCAGGGCAAGATCCGAGAAGATTTACAATTACATTTACATTTACAAACGTCTAATCAAGGCCATATACAGAAAAATATTTCGGAGGGGACCCAGCGATTTTGGGGGCCACGCCTTTGATCTTTTGCGAAGCGGCAAAAGATCAAAAGAAATTCCTCAATTTCGGGGGGGGGGCGCGGGCCCCAAAGCCCCCCCCCCCCCCCCCGCCCCCTAAATACGGCCTTGCATCTAATGAAGTTGCTGCAGTTTTTGCAACAACAGATGAGGGTGAAATACCAGATTCTTATATCACAATTTATGATAAAGATCAGAAAAAGCTTAAAAACAAACGTTGAGCGATGGCTATATCCCTTTTTTTTCCTATTCGAAAATATCTTCGGCATCCAGATTTTTGAAAAATGTAACAAGAAGCATTCTATCTTATCAGCTGAATCTTGCATCACGGCAATTCACAATCAAATTACTTATTTTTCTTTATTCTTTGGTGTTATTCTTCTTTCGTTTAATTATTAATAAATTGTTGTTTAAGGGTTGCTAATATTAAAATATATATACAAATGTTTGTGATAGTAGTCGCACGCGGGCCGAATGCCCAAATCAGGGTGAAATAATTGGTTTTTAACTTAATCAAAAAATACAATTCTCGGCGGGCCGGAGGCCCGCTTTGTGTCTAGTAAAAATTAATTGTAGAAATATTAAAAACACAAACTTTATTATCTTTTTGTTGGCAGATATTTTGATAGACATTTTTGCATAATTTTTCACTTTGAAAAATTAAACAAAAATCCAAGAAATCATATTCGGCCAAAACAAATAAAAGATTCTAAAATTATCAATTATGGGTATTAATTTACGTAGGTTATTAGTGGATTACTTTTTGCAATGCATATTTTGCATTGAATGAAGCCGAAATCATTTTGTATTCTAAAAATATCGAATTAATGTTTTTTTAAATTTCAAAAAAAAGTATACCTTCATTTTTTGGTTCCACGATTAGCATAGAAGAAAGTTTGTTCACAGAAATCTTACAGTATCCTTCATATTGTAAATTGTGATTCTTATCAAAAGCTATTAGATTTGCCATATCTGAATAAATAATTTATAAAATTATTCAGCACATATATAATATAATATGTCAAAACCTGTTTGTATAAAAAAACAAACAAGTTAAAACTTTTTTTACCCAAAAAATCAATATAGAAAAAATGGAGGCGGGTCTTTGACCCATTTGGTTCATGACAAATAAAGAAAAACAAGTGTGAAAATTAGCAAAAGATAAATTTTTCATCTTAGAGCTCTGATCAGGGGAGCAGTATAATAATGGAATTTGTTTAACCAGATAAATCCGCATGAATCTGTCATCGATTTTACTGATTCTTATTCCATCTTTTTTTTCGATTTTCTTTTAACGAATCGAAATCGGGAAAACACGGATTTCCATACATTTGACCGTCTCATTTTCATTGGAATGGAAATTTTGATTAAATTTGTTGTGGTTTCTTTGTCACGGCTTCAGACTGTGAAAGCTTCGGAGATTTGGATCCATACATAAGATTTTTTAAATATTTTTTTGAAGACAAAATTATAACTCATTTTACCCGAGTAATTTTTATTAAACAAAACAGAATAAAATCAAAAAAATGTAATAAATTTCTGAGTTTTTGGGAAAATTATTTAAATTAAAAAGGGAGTGTCTGAAAAAATATTAACAATGATGTAATTTGTAAATTACATCAATGTCCCCAATAATTGGGCCATCGTCTGTAAAAACATTTGTTTTTTACGAAATAATAATTTCCCCAAAAACACAAAATGTAAAAATGCTAAAAAAATAATTTCTACGAAGATTCTGCGGCAGAATGATTGAAATAAGTTGTTTTAGATTTTGAACGATTTGGAGTTGTTGAATTTAGTTTATGCACTTTATTGGGAGATGGAGATCGAGGGGTTGGTGATCGGGGTTGGGGATCATAAATAATTATTTCATCATCATCATCAGCATTATTTCTTTCCCTTGGAAGTGGAGAACCATTTATAAAGTCAGTGGTTTCCCCATTTGAAAGAGTTGCAATTTTTGCCCGATCCGCGGATATCTGAGATTTATATAAATGTGCTTGACAGAAGCATTCTTCAGTTTTTTCATGAAAGGCCCAAATTCCATGATCACATTGATAAAAGGCTTGAAAATCTGTTCCTCGAAGACGCTTTCCAAGTTCACATTGATTATAATTTTGTAAACATCTCTCACATCCAATTAACTTCCTTAAAATATATTATTATGTAAAAGATTATGTTAAATGGGTAAATATTGGTATTAAGATTAAATTTGGATTTTTGTATTTTCAGTTATGTTTTTTTCTACCGTATCCATTTTCAAAACCAAATAACAGTTTTAATTCCAAAGAATGGATTATTTATTTTTATAAAATAAAATTTTTTAAAAACTTACTGGCATGGATTAGCATAAACCTAAAACAATGAAGGTGTTTAAACAAATCAAATTAGTATTATGCAAATTTCTTACCCGCACTCGTCCCTGATCTTTTTGTCGATTACACCGAGGGCATTTTTCAACATTTATTTGAAAATGATCCATATTATGGATTGTTTGAAATACAGTACCGGCTTGAAGATACGTTGCCCGAAGTTTCATTGCAAGTAAATCCGCCATTATCTTTTCAGTAATCATTTTTCGATGTGCTTCTAATTCAATCAAGGAAAGTCTTGCAACGACAGGAAGACATGCTTGCAGACATCGTTTATCAAATCGATGCTTTAATGTCCAATTTAACCAGCACATTGCCATTACAGGAGGTCTTGTATCAACCTGAAAATTTGTATAAATGCAAAAATTTATCAAAGATATATCAACAATGCTTACATTTTCACATATAAATTTTTGGCATCGAACTTCTAATCCCTTTGCTTCAAATCTTTTTGACAGTCTCATACAAGTTTCAAGAGTTTCTTCTAAAATTGTTTATATCCAAAATTTGGATATCCAAATTATTCAAAATAGGAGATATATACCTGTAATATCTTTGACAATTGGACATGGAATTGATGATTCAATAAACCATCGAAATTGTGTTGCAGGTGTTGGATACCGTAATCCACTTACAACAACAACAAATTCATTCGTTGAAGTTTGTTCCACCCCTGATACTGGAAATGCTCGATGATCAATAAAAAGTGTACGAAAAAATATAGAAGCTTGTGAAAGTTGATGTTTACAAGCGAGAAATCTTGAATCCTAAAAGGGGTTACTGTAATCACATTACAGTTGTAATATTGAAAAATTAATTGATTTTTTGTTAAATAATTTTGGGTAACAAAAAAAACATAAAATGAAGCTGTAATTTCCGTTTTCTGCGAATCAAGAAAAATATTATATTGCAACTGGGAATCGAACCCACGATCACTGAATCCCATTCTAGCGCTTTACCACTAAGCTATTTGGGCAATTTTGGAAAATGTAAAAAAATAATTCAAAGTTTTTGCAATTAATCATATAATAACTAACTTCGACAATAATTGCAGCAGAACATCCTTCAACTTTACACTGGGGATTTAAATAATCATATGTATTTGAGATACTTCGATTTCGACGTTTTGAAGGAGATTTTGGCTTTTTTTGTTGTGTATCATAATATTCTTCCCGGGATGTTGTCTCCCGGGGAGATTTTTTTGGACTTATTGATCGAGGCTTTGGAGACCAATCACCTCGAATTTCATTGTACGGATTTGAGCTGTTCCAAGTTTCTGTTAAATACTAAAAATAAACAATTTTCATATCCAAACGGAAGTTAAAAGGCAGCAAAAAAAAAGATTGTCAATCATAAAAAAAATGATTGATGAAAGATATATGCGCGTGTATACCAACCTCATTACTTCCAAGACCGCCATTGTTAAGAAATTGCGTGCTTGCTGCTTTTGAACGTGAAGGACCTCCGCCGCCACTAAAATTTGGACTTTTTTGATGATGATGATGTTGATATGTACGACGTGGAGGTTGTGGAGTTGAAAGTTGAAAATATTCATTACTTGGCTAAAATAGAATCAAAAGTACAACAACAATTTTTTAAATAGTACACATGGGGGATACTGTAAATTTATACAATAATCTTTAATCAACATTTTTTAATAAAATTACAGTACACTTTACCTCATAATAATTATTTGAGCTATGAGTTCTTCGAACGGGATCTTTCATGATTCTTGCAGATGCCGAAGATGGATATGGCTCAAGAGAAGATGGAATACGAAAATGATGAAAATCATTATCTATTTCATTATTACTGCTGCTAATATTATTCTGATTTCCACTACCAAGAAATTTTGATGGTGATGGAGTTTCCGAAGAACGATTACCATTTTTATGCATAAATTTTCGGAGAAAATTCGCCATAATCTAAGATTTTTTTTATCGGCGGCTGCTAATTTAAATGTTTAAAAATTCCAACAAAAAAACATTCAAAAAAAAAAACAATCTCTTTCTTCGTTTTTTTTAAATCAAAAACAAAAGAAGAAAAGTTAATGGCACACAAAGCGCCCACCTTTCTAAATTAATGATATCTTGTGAATTAGAAAGAGAGCTTGAGTAAGCAAAGAATGCAAGTAAAAAAAGAAAAATCGAATGCTTGTTATCGCTTTGTGTTTTTTTTCCTTTTCCTTGGCATGTCAAAAACTTTGCTCGTCATTTTTTTTTCTTCTAAAAACGATTTGGTAAATCGCCTGCCAACAAAAAAGCATTTGTTTCATTCTTTTAAAAGAAGAAAGTCTCAAACTTTTTTTTATTATTAAAGACAACAATATCATCGTGAAAATCATAGTACAATAAAAATATGAAAAAAAAATAATATAAATAAATAAATGATGAATTAAAATTTATAATCCTTGTGCTTTTTGCTGCTGCTGCTGGTATCTTTTGATTTCTTTTGTTCTTGATGTTTACGTTTACGCTAAAAAATAAATAAATTAATCAAAATCTAAAAAAAATAATTAATCAAAATCAACTTACATTTGCTTGTTTAACATGCTCATTAAGAAGATCCGACACATCCTCAGTACCTGAAGATCGAATATCAGCTTTTTTACGTAATTCATCTTCATATCTAGCTTCTAATACCTTTTTATTTGTATTTTCAAGATCATCTGGATTAATCGATACATCAATTGAATCACTATGCTTCTTCTAAAAAAAGATTACAGTATGCTTTTATTAATCAAAATAATATTAAAACTTACTGAAATATCATAAACATGAGTTGAAGCCATCATTTGACCACGCAGTCGATCAACCTGTTTTTCAGGTAAAATAGTATACAGTTGTGGAGTATCACCACCTCCAACACTACTTTCATCAGTACGCTTTTTACGTAATTCAATTGCATCAGGTGTTTCAGTTCCAGGTACTGTAGAAATGCCACTTGGAGTTGCAAAACCTTCTGTTGTTGCAGGAGTTTCAAATCCACTATCACCTGCAGCAGGACCTCCTTCAACTTCCTCTTGATCTTCTTGTTCTTCCTCCTCCTCTTCTTCAGATTCTTCACCGTCTGTAAGAAATTCACCCCAAAGATGTCGATCAACTTCAGCATCCTCTTCAAAATCTGCAGCATGACTAGCCTGCAAAATTTACATAACTTTACACAAATGAAATTTCATTTTATTCACTTTTTTTATAACTGAAATCAACAGAAAAATGTATGTCTTTGTAGCGGTTCTAAATTTATTCAATACATTATGTCTATTTGGATTTGTTCTATTTACTTGTGGAGGAAGTAATAATTCAAAAAGTAACAAAGTTGCTTTGGTACAACAAACACCACCTCCACCACCTACAGATCGTAAGTTCCTTTAAAAATTTTTTTCTAAACTAATTTAAAAAATTTTACAGAACCAGCATCAGCTGTAACTTCAGCACAAGTTCCAGTAGAGAAAAGTGCAGCAGAAAAAAAACAACAACCACAACCTCCTCCATCAAATATACCTGTTGCTGCTCCAAAAGCTAATGATCATACAATGAGAGAAGTAGAATCAATAAAAATGGAAGGAAGTAAAGAATAAATTTTGTTTTTGTATGTTTTATAGATTTTTAAATAAAAGACATTTTAAAAAACTTACTTCCATGCCGAATACATCACCATATAATGGTTTTCCATATTCATCGACAGGAGGTTTACCCCATCCACCAGCATGATAACCAAATGAACAGCCATCAGGAATGCGACAATTGAGACCAGGAATTTTGAGATTTGGATATGATGGCGGTGGACCATAACGTTGCATAGCAATTAACCATGGAGGTGGAAAACGATTTGCACTCGGGCCAATTGGCATTCCCAATGCAATTCGAAGTTCATCAGAAAGTTGTCCAGGCTTTTTATCTTTCATTTGTGCTTCCAATTCTTTTCCTTCGTAATAAAGTTCTCCCATTTTTGTCATTAACGGTTTTGTTTGCCATTTAAAGAATGCATCATGTAATTTCTGATAATCAATATCAATTTTTCCCATTTTTGGTCGAACTCGTTCGCGCATTTTACTTTTCAATGACTGTGCTTCTTCCTGAAAATGATCACACTGAATTGCAAAACTAGGCTACTGTATAACCTTACCTTATCCCAAACAGTTTCTCTCATTTCCATAATTCCAGTACGTTTAATAAAATCAGGTAAATCAAATGGTGGACGTTCAAAACCACGTTTACCAGCAAGATACTTTCGTTTTGCATTCCAATGTTTCGGTACAGTTACAGTATTACGGTATGTTTTCAATTCAACAAGAAGGAATGGATCTCTTGAAGTTACATCAGCCCATTCAACAATATCTGCACGTTTTGAGGCTGCCTTCAATGAAGCAATAGATGGTTGCATAGCCATTCTTAACTTTTTACGACTAAGATTTATGGCTTCTCCAGATGCTTCAAGTTCTTTCTAAAAAATATACATAAAATTTAAATAACAGTATTAGAAATGTTAAATCTTACTCGTTTCTCTTGAATTTCTTCTTGCAAAATTTGTTCAGATAAAGCTGCCTTTGATTCTGTACTTTCAACTGCAGCATCACGTTTATACCTTCTTCGTTCTAATTCTAATTCAATCGGTTGAGGCTAAAATGTTTATCAAACACAATAGGAAACATTTACAAAACTGCAACAAAATTTAACTTACTTTAAAGGCTTCAAAAACTTCTGCAAAACATTTTAAATTAGCATCTTCAATTTTAGGAATTTCAGGAACATATTCAATCTGAACATCGGGAAGTTCTTCTTTAATCTCTACTGAACCATTGGCTTCTTCCTTTACGGGCTTATCATCAGTTTCCATGTCACCATTTTCAGCAATATTCTCTTTTGCTTCACCATTTGTTATTCCATTTTCATGTGGAATTTCTTCCTTTGCTTCTTCGTCAACATTGTTCACGGATTCTTTTCCCTTCCGTTTTTTAGATTCTTTCTTCTTTTTGTTCTTTTTACGAAGACGTTCTAATTCCTGTAAAAAAAATTAAACAATGTTGAAATCTCTAAAATTTGTAATAAACAAATTAAAGAACTTACTTTTCGCTGTTTTGTTGTTAGCAGTGTTTCATCGTGATTTTCATCGCTGTCATAGGTGTCATCTTCATCTGTAACACCGTTAAGGTGAGCCATAGTTTCAAGAAAAAAGTAGTTAAATGTAAATTATCGAAAAAAAGAAGCGCTGTAAAAAAACTAAATATTTTAAATAACGTCCGGCTTCTTTTTTTGAGGGGGGACAAACAAACGCCGAAGATAAAAAAGTCGTTTCAAGAATCTTCAAGAAAGTTGTTCACGCATTTTGTGTTAAACTTTTTCAACTCCCAAAAACAACAACATAAAATTGTTAAAATTCATTAAAAACTATATAATTTTAATTTAATATCGTGTTTAAAACAATATTTACGTTTTACCCCATGTCGTGCTCATTAATTTCATGTTTGAAACAACATTATTTTGTATTTCCTTTAAACCAAAACAGTTTTTACATCGTCCTCTATTTTTTTTGTTTATAAAATTATATAAATTTTTCAGCTATCAATCATGTTTCGTCGTGCTTTTTCTGTCGGAGCTAAATTGGCAACGGGAATTGCTTCTGTTCAAATGGGCGCTGCCGCCGTTGCTTTGACTGATAAACAACTTGGAAAAAAACCTGAATATTATAAAAATGCTGTTTTATCGTTGGAATCCGCTTTGAAACATCTTTCAACTTATCAATTTATAGAAAGCGAAGAAAAACTCAACGAAGCTCAAACAATTTTGACAAAGTAACGTTTTTTATTGTTGTTTTTAGGATTGTTATAAATATCATTTGTTTTCAGAGTAGCCGACATTGAAAATGCTGAAATCTTATGGCGTTTAGCTCGTGTTCTTGCTGAAAAAGCTGATCTTACAAAAAGTGCTGATGAAAAAAAGAAGCTTTTGAAAGAAGCTGCTGGATATGCTAAAAAGGCACTTGCAATTGAACCTTCTTCTGGTTGTGCTGGTGCTCATAAATGGTATGCCATTATTATTTGTCAACTTCTTCATGTTGATACAAAAGTTCCAAAGAATAAGATTGCTGATTTAAAAGCTGATATTAAGAAACATTTGCATCGTGCAACAGAAATTGATCCCAAAGATCCTTTTGCATGGTATTTACTTGGTCGTCATTACTTTGAAAACAAAGATTACAAAGAAGCTATCAATCATTTCGAAAAAGCTGAAGGCCTTAAAGTTAGTTTTGTTCTTCTTTTTTTTACCATATTTACAGTCCAGTTTATTATTTTAGTCAAAATTCTCTTCTGCTAATCTTTATTATCTTGGTGAATGTCAACGTCATCTTGGAAAAAAGCCTGATGCTATTGAAACTTTAAAGGCTGCTTATCTTCTTCAATCCAAGAATAAGCATGATGGAAAAGCTAAGAGTGAAGCAAAACGTATCCTTCTTTCAACCCTCAAACAAAAGGTTGAAGATATTGAAGCTAAAAGTGAATGGTAGATTGTGATTAGGTTTTCATACTGTAATGCGCTAATATAGTTTAAAGATATAAAAAAGTTTTTTTTAATAAAAGGCCTGTTTTTTTTCATGGCAATTAATTAATTAAGTGATGAAGAAAAAACAAGAGAAAAATTTTTTCTAAGATTATTAGAAAGCCTAAAATGATAAGACATCATCGAAGAAACTGCAACAAAGAAAAGCTGAATGTAACATAGTAAAATTTGATGCATAAATAAACATATGAAGAACAACTTTTTAAAAAGAAAAAACTGATTTCAAAAATTGAACAATATATGTATGCTTCAGAAAAAAAAATAAATTTTATCAGAGTGCATGTGATTCGGTAGCTTCAAATTATTACTTACATTTATTCAATATATAAAAATTGTAAGTCCAGCTCCATTTGCATATTTTATTGCTTCGTTTATAAAATATTAAAATAAGATTCTGCAGCTGGTTAGGGAAGGTCCAGATCCGACGTCGGTAAAAAATTGAAATTTTTTCACTCACCCACCCTTCTGTCGTCAAATTTCCTTTGATCTTTTGCCGCTGTTATGAAGCTGCGTCGGATTTGGCTTACCCCCACCCACCCATAAAAACCTGACGTCGGATCTGAACGTTCATTTTAAACTCTATGAACCAATTTATAAAAATGAACTAGGTTACTGTAGCTCATATATTATTATAAATATATTATAAAAAGAATGCTTTATTAGATGTTGTGAGTAGTTTTATTCCGTTTCGTTTTACATTAATCAGTTTTATTCCGTTCTATTTTGGACTTTATCCGTTCCGTTTTAGTCAAATCCGTCGAGTATTTTAAAATCTCAAGGAACGCGGTCTTACAAAATTAGTTAACAATTAAAAAAATCCATTCTTTTCAAATTCAAAAGTGTTTCTTAGTAATGAATCAGTGTACTCCCGCGGGAGTACACTGACTAAGCTCCCGCTTTTTATTTTTTTCAACATATTTTTTCAATTAAAAGCGGGCGAAATATTTTTAGGGGTTTATTTCTGACCCCCAATGAATGGTTTAAATTATGTGGGGTGTTTTAATTCGATGATCACCTCCCATGGCCATGGTTCCCTTGTAAATCGAAATAAATTATAGGAAATCTTTGCTAGGTACCAGTGCCGTTTTGTTCCCCCCAAACTATATTTCGAACCCGATTCATCCCCACTAAAAATAATAATACCATAGTTTTTTGTTAAAAAAATGTTTTTTATTTAATAAATCGTTTTTGTTTCAATATTCAAAGATTTTCAGAATCAGGGCTCTGCGAAATCGAAATCGAAATTTTTTATATTTAAATTTTTTCAAACAAAATCTAAAGTGATCAGGGGCCCTGAGAGGTCGACATTCAAAAAAAAAAAGAAAAAATTTGCGTCAAAATTGAAAAAATAAAAAAATAATTTCGAAATCGTAATCGAAATCGGAATTTTTTTGTTTTTGAATTTCGACCTACTTGGGTTCCTGATCACTTTAGACTTTGTTTGAAAAAAATTAAATGAAAAAATTTCGATTTCGATTTCGCAGAATCCTGTTCAAAATGCTCGATTACGGCAGTGAAAAAAAAAACTTTTAGAATCTTTTGTTAGATTAAATTATTTCTCAAAACGTTTTTTAAATATATATTTAAATTTGTTTAAAAAAGGATATCTGCGCTGAAAGTGCATGTTTTAAAAAAACCAAAAAAATATAATACAAATTTTTGTTGAAAAACTGTAAAAAAGAAACATGTACTTATTTTAACATTCATTTTTACAAACAAAATTTTAAAAGAGATATCGAAGCTTTCCGTGAAGAATGATGAAAAAAATAAATTACATTTTTGATGCTAAAAAAATCCATGAAACTGGTTTTGTCTTTTCTATATTTTGTTTTGGTATTTTTGTGGTTTTTTTGAAATTTATTTATAAATAACAAAAACAGCACAAAAGTTTTTGAAATAAAATTTTATCACCAACATTTCCAAAAAGCTAATGTCCATTATTTTGTTCGAAAATCTCATCCGACAAAGCCGGCGCCGCTAAAGGCATACAGAATTACAGGGCTCCTCCACAAAATCCACAGAATTGCCAAATTATGGAGCATCAGGGTTGTCAAATGCGGCGGGAAAACATGGCCGGCCGCGGCCGCCGGCGAAAAATTGGGTGCCGTGCCGGCCGGCCGCGCAGCCTGTATTTTTTTTTGTATGGGAAAAACAAAGAATTTCAAAAAAATCGTCGGCCGTCTTTTGGAACATTGACATCCCTGTGGAGCATTATATAATATAAATTTAATGAGCCAAAAAACCAGTTCAAATTAAATAAATTTATTGAGGAATATTTTTCGCTTATATTAATAATTTGAATGATAGCCCTGTTTTAATTGCAAAAATCTTCATGTTGAACAAAAATATTTCAAAATATTATAATTTATTAATTTTTTATCAGTAGAAAAAGAAGGTACAATCAGATGGAAGATTAGTTAGTAGATTTTAGGCAGTTTTGACATAGTTGGCGATGAGAGCATCAATCTTTGTAATGGCAGGATCGACATATTTAACATAGAGACGAATGGCACCTTTTGTTTGTGGAAGAGCAAGATAGAGAAGGAAGATAACTTTGGCAATCCAATAAATTGGCACCCAGCTCATTAAAAAATCGGCAAAGAAATCCAAGAGAGAAAAGGAGGCAAAGACTGTCCAATAAGTGAGCCATTGAGTGTCTAAATATTTGGGTAAAATTAAAAGGTGTACAATAATTTATTACAAAAACTCTTACCATCATCTTTATTTTCAGTTCGAATAGCTTTGACAGATGCATAGGCGGGATAAGCAAAACCAATTAAATTACAAATAAGTTGAGCAAGACCACCAAAAATTAAATAGACACCAAGAACTGCAGCACCTCCATAAACAATCTATAAAAATGATATAATTGCTAAAATGATATAATTGATAAACAAGGCCGTATACAGAAAAAAATTTCGGAGGGGGCACAGCGATTTGGGGAAGAGGCACGCCTTTGATCTTTTGCCGCCACCAACATGAAGCGGCAACAGATCAAAGGAAATTCCTCAATTTCGGGAGGGGGGGGGGCACGGGCCCCGAGTGCCCCCCCCTAAATACGGCCTTGTTGATAAAATGATAAAAAAAGACTTACTTGTTCACGTTTAATACCGCAACTTGCTTCAATTTTACCAAAGGATCGTTCAAGAGTTGCATTATTTGAATGATATAAAGCTTTCATCAATTGTGGTTTAATATCTGAGAATGATGTAACTTCTGCATATGCGCATGCTGGAGTCCCTGTTGTTGGAGTTTTTGCTGCTAACGGAGTTGAAGGAGAAGGTGATGGAGATGGAACAGAACCAGTTGGATGACGTCCAGAAACAGTACCACCAATTTTTGATTTTGAAGCCATTGTTACTTTGAGATAAGATAAGAAGATAAAAAAAAGACAATCAACACCACCAACAAATAAAAATCTGCCAAAAATGAGTAATTATGAATGAACTTTCACACGCTTATATCCGATTTAAAAGGGATTTTTTATTGTTCATTCAAAAAATAGTTATGCAAATTTTTCAAAACAAAGTATTTTATTATACATTATTTACATTATTAAAAAAATAAGATGAGGGAGGAAAAAAAAGCAGAGATCAAAAAAAAGTGGCACCCGTAAAGAATAAAAAAGATGAAAGAAATTTGGTAAATGAAAAACAAGTTTTACAACAAAAAATTAGCTGCTGCCTTTAAAGCCTTCAGGCTGAGGGGCAAGCAAAAAAGCATTAAGAAAAAAAGGAGACTATTAAAAATAAGCAGCACCGCGTATAAAATTTTGTACAACACACTTTTTTGAAAAGAAACTTTTTACAGTCAATATTTAAGTCTATTTAAATGAAAAAAGGAATAAAACTTAAGGAATTGGAAAATCAAAATCTAGTGCAATTAAAATAGTTGAATCACATCGATTTGTTCCAATGATAAGTTGGGTGGAAGATCCGGAAATTTGTAAAATGCGTGAATTTACAACGGCATTATTTTCGTAAAATGTGCATAAATGTTTTGCGGTTTTTGTGTCCCATAATTGTACATTTCCTTTTTCATCATGTGTCACCAAGCCATTAAAAGGTGAAAGAAACATGGACGTAATTTCTTTGGAATGATTTGAAATTTCGTGTATTTGTTCCGCCGTTTTCCAATTCCAAAACTAAAAACATTGTTTTACATTTTTTTTAAATGTTTCAAAACAAAAATCAGACTTTAATCGTAGAATCTGAATGCGCGGAATAAATTTTTTCTTTATCAAAAATGAGATTAATAATTTTAGATTTTGATTTTATGCAAGAAATTTCTTTAAAGCTTTGTAAATCCCAAATTCTGATTGTACAATCCAAACTTCCAGTCACCAAATGATTATGCAAATTATCATACTGTAAAATATATGTTTTATCATCATGCTATCAATGATACCAATTTTATACTTACTTGCATTTTTGTAATCCTTCCAAAATGACCTTCTAAAGCTTGAATAAATTCTCCTGTTTCAAGATTCCAAACTTTTATCGTTCCTTCATATCCTCCACTAAAGAGCATTCCATTCCCAGTTTCAATATGTCGGATTCCATCAACTTCATGCTCCAGAATCAGTGATCTCGCAGATTCCATGTTCCATATCCGTAAAGTTTTATCTCGAGATCCAGAAATAATTCTAAAATTAATTGTTTGAAAATTTCGTAAGAATGATGCAATATATATATTTACCGATTTCCAACCACTTTTAAAGTTCGAACAATATTTGCATGTCCCACAAAGATTTTTAGCAAACTTCCATCCTCTACTTTCCAAATTCTCACTGTTCGATCAGTGGCACCACTGGCAATCCATGTGGCGCTTTCATTAATTCCAATACTCCAAATTCCACCTCCATGAGCTTTCTTTTTATAAAATTTTAACTTTCCATCTTTGAGAGAGAAACAAGCTAAACTTCGATTATCTGATCCACTTGCAAGTATCCCATCTTTAATATCCATGCAAGTAATGGCACCATCATCATGAACAAAAATTTCTGCAATATTTGTTGGCTTTGCTTTTTGCCAATTTTGTTTTATTCTTCGACTTCGAAGCCATGTCGAAATTAATTTTGTATTTTCGTTCTGAGACATTTCATTATGCCATTGAAGACCAAAATAATCCATTGTTGGAGAATACATTATTGACGCACGATTATAAAATCTTGGTGGCATTTCAATTGCATGTTCTTTAAAATATTTATCCCCAAATCCAATTAACCAACTATTTTCAGCAGTCACAGGTCGGGGCTTATAAATTGGCGGAGAAAAAGGATTTTCAAAAATACCATCATATTTACAAATATTATTCCATAGAATTTTTGATTGTGAATATTTTCGCCATTGTTTATTGACACCCGTACATGAAAGAAGATCTTTGCCGCAAAGATTTGAAAAAATTTTAATAATTAATTCATTGGGTAATTTTGGAATGAAATCAACTCCGGGTACGCTAGAATTTGGTAACTTTTCGGTGCATGATACCGGAGCAGGCTTCAAAAGATGAAAAATAAGAAAATCTTTTGAATCATTGTTTAATGTCTAAAAAGGAATTTTTTGATACTAAATTTGAAAAAACAAATGGTTACGGTAACATTTCAGATTCAATTTAATTTTAATTTTTGGGAATTTTGCTAATCAAAAACTCCAAAAAGAAGTAATAAGCTCAAATAAGAAAAGGTTAGTTTTTAAACATTTTAAAAATTTATATAATACCGAATTTTAAATTATTAATGTTTCACTACCGTAACCCAAATAAAATAAAACTTTTTCTAACTTTCCATACTTTCCATAAACTACTTTTTTTTGTTTAAACCAAAATTTAAAATCATTTTTTTCCATTTATACTCCGGCTTACACCTTTTCCCACAACACTGAAGTCTCTCTCTCTCCCTCTCTAAACACACTTACATTATAAAAAGATTTTCCATCAAAAAATGAATTATTTTTTTGAATTTCTTCAAACATTTTAAGCAACATTTGCCAATTATTGTCATGAAAATCATATGAAACAATATCTGTCAATGAAAAAACAATAAATGCCAATCTTTGAATGGCATTTTGAATATCATAACTGCTGCTTTCACTTTCAGATCCCAAAGAAAGAAGTTTTCGAATTGAATTTAGTAATCTTTTATGATTCATTCGATACACAATTTTTTGTCCATTTTTATATGCATCCAAGAATTTTGTTAAATAAAATAATCCATCTAATTCATCCAACCATGCATCTGGATTACTGTAAAAAAGGTATACAGGTAAATCAGCGATATCTTTATAAATATCAGTTTTATTTACACCAATATAGCTGAGTTGTTGATTATGAAATAGTTGAAGTAAATGATCAAAAGCTTGAATGAGATAAATAGGTTCAAGGCTTTCGAAATTATTTTTTGTTTTTGGCATCTGATGATGAGTCATTTCTGCTGCCATTTCTGCATCCTCAGAACTTGAAGTAGAAGAAGAAGAAGAAGCCATTTTAGGGCTTAAAATAATATTTTGAAAAAATGTTGAAATTTTTGATAAAATTTGAATATCTTTGTCCTTTTTCATGAATGCCTGAAAAAAAGAGCAAATATGAAAAAAAAGGATTGATAACAATCAGAGTTTAAAAAGGGGTGGCACAAAATATAAAATTAAAAAAAAGAGACATTTTTTATTTTTAAAAATGCGCGTCACAAATATGTGTGTTTTTTTTTGCAAAAAAGCAAGAGAGAAAAAAAAGAAACGTGTGTGTTTGTTTATTTCACAGCCAATATAAATTCAAGCCGCTTACTTTTTTTCTTGTTTCGAAAAAAAAGAGGAGGAAAAAAGTAAGGCAGTCAGTCAGTCAGCCGGCTGGCAGCAGCAGCCGTAATATCAAAGTAAGAGGGAGGCTGTCACCACAAGAGAGAGAGAGATATTTTTCGCACCAGTCGACGCTACATTGCGCCAGGCGGATCATTTTTTTAGTGCCACGGGGTTACACTTTTTTGCTTCTTTTTTTTGGTACGAGGTGTGCCATTCTGTGGAACAAAAAACGGGAATGAATGGAAAGGCGGTGCTATGCTTTTTCGTGTTTAAATTTTTGGGAATTCTCTTTTATTTTTTTAGAAACAATAAACCAATAAATAATAATAATAATTTTTGTAAAAAAAAGAGTAACAAAGAAGTTAGCAAAAAAACATATTTTTTTGTCTAAAAACAAACCAATTTGTAAATATTTAAAAATGCATTTTTAAAAAACTCCTTTGAAAAATATGCACTAAAAACTTTAGAAACAATTACAGCAAAAAAATGTAAAGTTATTCAAAGCAGCGGTTTTTTCTTTTGCTTTAAAAAATAGTTGTTAGTTTTTTTATTGCAAAATTAATTGTTGAAATTTGATGCATATATAAATTTGTATCCTTCGGATTAAAAGGGGGGTTGAGTGAAACACGAGTTTTTGTTTCACAAAAACGTGATCCAACTAAAATTATTATTTTTGTATTTTTAAATTTTTTTACACTTTTTTATCCTTTTTTTTCTTTTTACATTTTTCCGTGAAAGTTTTAATGTAATATCAATCAATTAAATTATAAATATTATTATTTTTTACACATTTACGCTTTTTAAAAGCAAATCCTATCTGCGTTTATTACTGTAACATTTTTTTCTTTTCCCGAAAACTTTCTTTTTTTTGTGGTTTTTTGACTTATTTTTGAAACGAATTAAAGCTGGTTAGGTGTATTCTTGCTATGATTTTTTCTTTGCCTTGTAACAATTTTGATTCCTCTTTAAAGTTTTGTTTTTTACATTTTAATAAATTTTAAAGAAATGTACTGGTAAAAATAGAACCTTTTTTTCTCACATTTAATACAATTTTTTGGCATTATTTCAAAAATATAAACTTGATAATGATGACGTGACATTGTTTAAAAAAAATTGTTTGATGTTTTGTCATTTTTAAGATTCATTTTTAAGTCACTGAGGGAAAATGGGAACCGTAAATGTTGAAGAAATAATTAGAGCTGAAGAAGCATCCTATGGTCCATTCTTTGGTTCGATGGGAGTTACAGCTGCAATGATTTTTACGGCGGCTGGATCAGCATATGGCACCGCCAAATCTGGCACAGGCATTGCAAATATGGCAGTTTTTCGACCCGATTTAGTTATGAAAGCTTTAATCCCTGTAATTATGGCGGGGATTGTTGCAATATATGGCCTTGTGGTAGCTGTAATAATGTCTACAAAGCTGAATATCGGTGGACCGGAATATCCAATTTATCATGGCTTCAGTCAATTCGCTGGTGGACTTGTTTGTGGCCTTTGTGGATTAGGCGCCGGATATGCCATTGGAATTACCGGGGAAGCTGGAGTTCGAGCTTTTTCCCAACAACCCCGAATGTTTGTTGGAATGATTTTAATTTTAATTTTTGCAGAAGTTTTGGGACTTTATGGAATGATTGTTGCTTTAATTCTTGCAACAACATAAATCATTTTTTTAAAACACAGAATTACAGTTTCAAAATTTTAATTTTAAAAAAAGCAATGATTTTGTACATATTTTTTAAATGCTTTTATTTTATTTTATTAAAGAAGTGGTATACTGTAGAATTTACAACAATTCACTTTTTTCTTACTGTATTTTAGATTAATCATTTTTTGGTGTGTTAAAATTTAATAAACATTTTTTAATACATTTATTTATGTCTATCATAATGTTATTATGGTACACAGATAATTTTTATACTGTAAAAAGTGCCCCAAAAGTTTTCTGAAAAGATGAAAGGAAAAAAACAGCTGTCAACAAATAAAATGTTGTTGAAATATTATTTACAAAATTTCAAACAGTTTTTCGAAAATATTCTTCTTCTTCAAGAATTAAATTACTTTCCTTTATTATTTCAACATAAATATTTTTATAAAAAATAGAGATATTTCAAAAAATATATGTTGCATTTAAGATTTTTTAAAAGCTTATCATAATATAAAAAGCTAAATTTTAAAAACATAAATTTTTTTCTTTAAAGAAAAAAATGAATCAAACATTTAAAAAAAAAGATTCACCTAAAAATCGTTATTTCAAACATATAAAAATAATTAAAAGAAATGTTTGTGCTTTGGAGAACTTTAAAAAAGCATTGAAACAACAATAATATTAAAAAAATTGTTAGTGAGAGACACCATTATTTTGTGAGATATATTTGTTTCTAACAAATATGCCTGAAGTTGTCCATTTGGTGCTATTACCAATTTGTGAAGCCGTTGTGCCAGGTTTTAATGCGGAAGCACCTTCGTCTTTGTCAGAAATTGACCAATTAATATAAGAAATTTTATTTTGATCTAAGAAATTCCACCAAAGTTCTGATTCATTTTGATCAACTCCACCATTTCCGTCATCATTTACGGTGCCATATTCTGTGACAAATAATGCAATGTTTTTGTAGATAGCTGTTATGGCACGATTTCGAAGATCTTGTTTATGGCTACCTGAATAATAATGAAGTGAATATGCAATGTTCTTGAAATTTGTAATTGGATTATTTGCCGCTTCATCAACAAATTGTGACCAATATGGTGTTCCAACAATAATTACATTATTTTTGTCATATGTTCGGATTGCAGCAATGACAGCTTCATGATATGGCTAAAATTATATCATAATCAATCATGGGTTATTACAACAACTATGGCTTAGGCTTAGGAAATTAGTGCTGGAATCTATTCAGAATCAGAGTAATAATATGAAATAAAAATTTCAATTTTATTTAATTTAGAAAAATTAATATTTCTTTTTTGAGCCTTGAGCAAAATTCTGTTTTGAAATAGTTTTAAAAAGCCTGTTTTTTACATAAAACTCGTTTTTAGCAAGGTTTCAAAGAAAAGTGTTCCAAACGCCGGCACAAATCAACACCATCCACAATTTTTTTTGTTAAGCATAGCCTTAGTTCTTATCGACCGAAAAATCTTTTTTTTGGAAGGCGTAAATTTTAATTTTGCCGGGTCAATTTCTGATTCCAACTTTGCAAAACTCAAATTAAAATAACTAAAGTAACTCCAAACTGAAACTCGAAGAAAAACATCTCTCGCATAGAAATGATAACAATGTTAAGCAAATTATCTGTTTAATAAATAAGTAATACCTTTAAATCTGACCATGAAACTTTTAATGGTTCATTGAAAGTTTCATAAATAATATTTGGATAATTACCATATTTCTTTGAAATTTTCGTAAAAAATTCAATTGAATCATTCTTATGATTTTGTGCATTATGGTCATGCCAATCAACGACAACATAAATTCCTGCTTCAATGGCAGCATCAATAACGGCATAAATTTTTTGAAGTTCTCTTTCTTTGTTTTCTAAATATCCTTTTTCTTCAACTGCCATAGCCGCTCGAATAACATTTGTATTCCATGAACATTTAAGGGCATTTACAGTGGTTTTATTGTAATATTGTGGCATCCATTGACTCCAAAATAGTGACATACCATGTAGTTGCACGGGAGATCCTGTTCCTGCACTAATAAGATACTTTCCAGAAATTCCAAGTTGACCATATGGTGGATTTTTTCCTTGTCGTTGTTGATGCTCTTGTTGTTGACCATCAAGTGAAACAAGGGTAAATAATTCCCATTCTTTGATATGATCAACTTGACAAGTCATTGGTCTTTCACCATTTCCGTCACTAACATATTTTCCATTGTTGCCTCTGAATGAGCAACAACCATTTGCATGTTTAATTAATAAAAATTTTTCCCAGTCATCAATTTTTGTTCTGTTACACATCATTGCTTTTTGTCCATTTTCAGATGAAACATATTTTCCCATTGATTTAAGCGCAACATTGTGATTATCGATTTGAACAATTTCAAACTTTTCCCAATCTTTCGGATTTTCTCGATTACAAGTCATTGGCTGATTTCCATTTTCACTGCATACATATTTTCCATTGTGGCCTTTAATAAAAAAGCTCATTTTGGGCAGTTTCAGTTTCTGGATACAAGTCTGAAAAAAAAGACAATGTAGTAATTTATGGGAAATTTACTTTCTTTAATTTAAGCGCACGAAACTCTTTTGATCAAAAATGTCTTTTAAAATAATTATAATAATTCAATAATAAATGGTTGATAAAATAAGAAAATGATTAGATTCCAAACCTTCAAAACTATGGAAAAAAATGTTACGTTAGGATGTTTACTATATGTATGACAAATAATTAATAATAACCATAAATAGCAAATTTCAAAAACCGCAAAAAAATCAAATAAATTTTTTTTGCTGCAAAAAAGTGCATTTTTTGAAACGCGACACGAAAATCTTTATAAAAGAATTGTGTTCCCCGACTGAAAAAAAACTACTTTTTCTGATTTTTAAACGATTAATTAAACTTTATAAATTATCTTTTTTAAACTTTTTCTTTTTTTATATCCAACAATATTTTTGTCGCGCATCTAATGATACCAAATTTACTACATTTGGAAATCGTTGAAAAAACCGTGCACGTAGCTAATTATACACTAAAAAAGAAAGGTTTGACTCAGCATTAATCACAAGAAAGCTTTCTAGTTTCACATTTATATTGGTTGTCGCATCTTTTGAAAAACCAAGAGCTTTAGCAAACGAAAAAACGCTCTTTTCTTTAACTCGGATTTTAAAATTTTTATATTATTTCAGAACAAACACTGTTGTAATTAACATTTGTAATTTCTGTCGTGTAATTTATTCGAAATAAAAACCTTGTAATTAATGTTTTTTTTATGATAATGTTTAAGACGCAGTTTGTGAGAAAATCAAAAACCGCGGCACAGCTCAAAATTAGTTTTCTCTGAAAAAGTTAAGTGACCCTGGAGAAACCGATTCCGCGAGTAAAAAAGTTGAAAAAAATTTAATACTGTAGTTACAATAATCTTTATGTAATTTTTACCAAAATTCAAAGTTAATCGCAAATTAAAGCTGTTTATTTTTTTTGCCTAATTTGGAGGGGTAATAGGTTTTTGACATCGGGGAATCCGAACAGGGCAGAAAAAAATTTCAGGGGGGGCACAGCGATTTTGGGGGGGCACGCCTTTGATCTTTTGCCGCCGCCAACACCAAGCGGCAAAAGATCAAAGGAAATTCCTCAGTTTCGGGGGGGGGGGGGCACGGGCCCCCAGTGCCCCCCCCCCCCCTTAAATACGGCGCTGAATCCGAATAACTATTTTTTGTTTTTAAAGTTAGGGCTGAAATAACTTCATTTTCTTAAAATTTGGACTTTTTTTTATAATAAAAATAAAATAGCTAAAAGAAATTCTCGCCTTTTATTAATTTCTAAAATCAATGAAAATTCGAGGTATACAAAAGTGTTCAACTAAAAAAGTGGTCCCGCCGCGATTTTTTTTCGTTTTTGCTGATTTTTAATTTATATAGGTTTTCGAGCATGGGGAATTTAATGGTGATCTTTGCTTATGACGAAAAACATTTTTTCGTGTCGAGATCCACTTTTTTTTCAATTTTAAAATTCAACTTTGTTAATTCAAAAAGATTCATATACAAAATATTTATTTTTCGTTTAAAATCTTTTCCTAACCCTCAAGTTTAGCAATAAAAAACGTCTTTATATACGTGGAAAATAATGGTCTGTCGCACAAAATTTTGATTTTTGTCGTGTAAAAATTTCATTTTATTTCCGAAAAAATTTTTCGTATCCAAGTTACAAGAGTCCTAAAGATCTTGTTAAACTTCTGTTTGCTTTACGTTTTTCGTCAAATCAAAATGCAAACATTTTCAAGATAAAAATTAACAACTTAAACGCAGCAAAATTGTTTGTTGTCGCCATTAAAATTTTTCAAGTTTCTAAAAAATATGTTTTTCTTGAAGATTCATCGTAGTCATTCTCCTTTCTTTGAAATCTTTGTACTTCTTCTTACCATGGCCGTATTTAAGGTCTTCTAAATGAGCAAATTTCTTTGATCTTTTGCCGCCTGTGGCAAAAGATCAAAGGTAGAACCCTCACGCATTTTTCCATTGTTCTCGCATAATTTTGCATAAACGAGGTCGTAAAAAATTTAGTCAACGAGGGACTCCTCCTTTGAAATATGTTACTATTTTTATACTTTTTTTTTTCCTCAAAGAACGAAAAAATATTTTTGTTAAATGATTCTACCTTGGTCATTTCAATTTTTTAAAACAAAAAAAAACACAAGTACTTGATAAAAAAAAGAGTAACAAAAAACTTCAAAAGAAGATAGACAATTCGGAAAAAAATAATACAAACATGATTTTTTTGTGACATAACTTTAGCAGCTTTTTTTGCGCTTTAAATTTAATGCAACTCACACATTCATATTTTTGTATTGATAAGATTACTGTAGGTAGTTGCATTTCATGAAAAAAAAACAGGGAATTGCTTTTATGCAAAGATTCATACTTAAACGATGAAAACAAAAATAAATAAAAAAAGATGCAGTAACTTCTTTCAAAGAAAAAGGAAGACACACAATGAACTCATGTTGCTTGTAAACTCGTTTTTTGAAAGAGTTTGTTAAATCTGAAAAAATACTGCTGTTGCAAAAAGTTATTTTAAGTTTTTATTTCGAAGCAATTACACGACAGAAATTACAAACGTTAATTACAAGAATGTTTTTTCCAGGAAAATACAAAAATCTTACAATCGGAGTTAAAGAAAAGAGATTTAAGCCAAAAACCGCTGCAATGTAAAATCAAATTTGGGATCTAACTTTATTTTAATAATGTCAAAAGGCATAAAAACAGTATGAATTTTCAAAATTAAAACTGAGTTAAAATTAGTTCCGGATGCATTTTAGTTGCGAAATTTATTTTCAGTCTTTCTTGTTACTTCTTTATTTATTTGCTAAACACAGCGGAATTTTTCGGAAATAGAAATGAAAAAAGTTCAAACTTTTTTTTCAGTATTAACCCATTTCGCCCAAAATTTTGCCAGTATTTTCTCCAAACAAAAAACTTATCTATAGTTCAATCACGTTTATTGGAACCATAGTCGCAAAGTTGGCACTAGCGCAGTTTTGTTCCCCCCAAACAAAAATGGAAATTTTTTTCCGAAAATTTGCGTAAAAATATTGCTTTTCCGTTGAGATTTTAAAAGGCTGGGTGGGCGGGTTCAAAATATGGTTTGGGGGGAACAGAGCCGTATTTAGGGGGGTGGCACTTGGGGCACGTGCCCCCTCCGAAATTGAGAAATTGCTTTGATCTTTTGCCGCTTTTTGCCTGGACGTGGCAAAAAATCAAACGCGTGCCCCCTCCGAAATAGTTTTCTGTATACGGCACTGGGGGGGGGGGGGGGGAACAAAACTGCACTATTACCGCAAAGTTATAACCAATTAAAGGTGCGCGATCGAGTTTTTGACGAAATTAACTTTTGGTGCCATATTTTTAAATTTGCATATTTCGGCTTGAATTTTTTTTTCTGGCATGTTTCTGATAGTCATATCAACATTTTTAGTTTTAATTATAGCATTTGGATTTGAAGCGGCTGAGTTTGAGCCGATCGAAAAATACGATTTTTCGCTCGTATTTCCAAATTCTGCTATAGCGATTCCGCTGTGTAAAGCTTTAGTCTTTTTTTCAAAAGATGCGTCAACCAAAGTAAAAATGAAACAAAAGAAGCTTCTTTTTTTATTAATGCTGAGTCAAATCAAATGAACTGCCTTTAAAAAAGAAACAAGAAATTTTCAATTGAAACAGGAAAAATACTTGCAAGTTTAAGAAAAATAGCTTTAAAGGGACACGGAAACTTTCAGTATGAAAAATTTAGCCAGTTCAGTTGCGAAAAGGTTGCATTAAAAGAGCATTGCAAAAAGAATATTGCGGATACTTTTTTCAGATATTTTTCAGGTAATATTATCGATTAAGCATACCCGCAATATTTATAAAGATATAGTTTTTTGTTGCAACCTTTTTGCAACTGAACTGGCTAAATTTTTCGTACTGAAAGTTCGCGTGTCCCTTTAACAAAGAAAGCTTTTCTGTTTGAATGTATCATTTCAGCAAATCAAAACCATACAAAACAAAAAAGCAGTAATTGTTTGAAATGAAACAAAGCAATGGTAAAACTTATTTTGAGCCAAAAACAATTTCAACATTTATAAGTTCACCAGCTTTAACAAAATTTGACTTCAAAATTTCATTTGCAGAAAATCCCTCGAATTCAACTTCAAATTCATTCATTCTTTCACCACCAGTTGAATCTTTAATAATTTTAAGGGCATGTTTAAGGACCAAAGCTAAAAGAAAGTAAACACTTGAGCGACGATTTCCATTGCCCGTATTTACAGTAACCATCATCTTTCCATCTTCTTCTTTTTCAACTTTAAATTGCCAAAATGGAGTTAATTGATGTTTTCGATCAAGGGAACAAAGTTTAATCAAATCTAAAAATTACAAATTTACATCGTAATATACAAACCAAAAAACGCACCCAAGACAACAAATTCAGATTTTTGATGATATAGTTCTTTTGCTCGATGCCCGATTAATGGCTTTTCTTCAGTAAAAGCAAGATAGATTGGAATTTTTGATAAACCTGAAAAATCTGTGTTAAAAAATGTGCATGTAAAATTAAAGCTTACCATTTGAATCTTTAACCATATATTCAGTTCCATTGCTATCATAAACATAAATGAAAAAATTGATTTTATCAGTAACAATTTTAGCTTTCTTTGAAAAACTTTTTTTATCAGTTGTAATATCCATGTTTGTAAGTTCTTGAACAAGATTGGTTGGAACATCAGGGATTGGTTCAACTTTAAATTCATAAAATCTAACGATGTCAATTTTGAGAGTGACTTTGACTTTTTGGGTTTTAAAAGTTGCCAAATCTACACGTCCAAAATAATCCAAAGGAAACTTTGTAAGAAGCTAAAAAAAGAACTAGATAAATACATGCAAAATTTTTTTTTATAGAATTGTCTCCCACTCCAGAATCAGTTGAAGCTAGAGTCAACAGAACCGACTCCTCATTTCGGGAGCTGGATTCTAGTAGCAATAACATACAGCGCCGTACCCAAGGGGGGGGGGGCTATTGGTGCTGAAGCACCCCCAAAATCGAGAAAATCCTTTGATCTTTTGCCGCAAGCGGCAAAAGATCGAAGGTTAGCCCCCCCCCCCCGAAACGCGATTAGCCCCCTCCAAAATTTTTTTCTGGGTACGGCCCTGATAACATAAAAGCAAAATTACCTTAACACACTTTGTTGGATCAACGAAAACAATTGCAGATTCTTCAAATGGTAAAGAATCTTCAATAGTTTGGGCAATCAATAAATCTTCTTCGTACATAATTCCATTTGCACCATTCCAATCACCAGGTGAAAGAGTAACACGAAAACTGTTCAAGCAATGATTAACGAAATGATATGGATCAGATTTTTCACCCATAACATGTAAAACATGGTCAGCAGTATACTTGGAAAAGTTTATTACACAATCTTCAGAGATAACAGGATTTTCATCTTTAAAAACTTCTTTTAATTTTTCCAAAATATGTTGATTTTTAGCACCTGGCTTAAAAATAACTTTTGTTGGATTTGAATTTCCAATAAACTTCTTTTTCCATTCTTCAGTGAAATCAAGCTTTTGAGCAGATAAAGTCTCGTAAAAATGATAGCCTCCATTGTGACGAATTACAGTAGTTCCAGTAATTGTACCAAGAGGATTTAATTCAAGAATTGAAACTTTTTGACCATTTTCAACCATTGTTTTTGTTGAAGCAAGAGCACAATAATTTTGAATTGTTGAAGCAGTTGTAAAATAATAAAAGATACCATTTGTTTCACAGAATGTTTTACATTTTAATCGAAATCCATAAGCTTCTTCAAAATTCGAAAACCAATGAAAGTCAATAAACATGAAACTAATGGCTTTAACTTTGGTAAGATCAGCAATACCACAAATTTTAGAAAAAAATCTTTCTGGAGCATTTGGAGCATGTGTTTTAATATCGAAAATAAAAGATTCAATTGTTTGTTGATCACTTTGTAAATCATATGTTTGAAACACAATTGTTGTTGGAGATGTTGGCATAAAGTGAAGACCAATAAACAAAGTTCGTGAAGACATTTTATTAATCCTAAAAGAATATTAATCAGATATTATTTTAAAAAATCAGAGTTAACAATAAAGAAATTTTATGTAAAAAACATTTTTCTATAATTTATAAAATATAGAAAAAATCGCGTAAAAAAATAAAAAATCTTTGACCATTTTTTGAAAACAAAAATGTGTGCTCAATTTTTTGCCCACACTAAACGTCATTCTTTTTTTCAAAAAAATGCAAAACGAGTCACTGGTCGACAAATTTAAAAAAAACGGCAAAACGACTTTCTCAAAAAAGTTTTATTCCGTTTGGGACCATCTTTGGACTTCATTATTTTTCTCAATCTTAAAAGTCTTTTTCTGAGCTTTTGAGCTTAACAATGCTATATTTTTTTTTATAATAATAATCAGCACAAAAAATACTACAAATCTATGTAAAGCCAGGTTATAAAATTGCTTAGATCGGATTTAATTGTAAAAAAACGATTTTTATGTAAGTCCGGAGTGGGGAATATAAACAAAATTTCAAAGTCTTTTTCTGAGACTTTGAGAAGTTCTTGTAAAAATATTCTTTTATATTATTAATTAGCAGATCAAGGGCTACAAAACTATGTATTATGGAGTCTTAATATTAAATATATAAAAAAAATTAATATTAAAAAATCACTTAGTCGGGTGAAAATTTGTATATTTTGCCAAAAACTTTTGGCGTTAAAAAAAGTCTCTTTGCCGCTTTCTTGATTTTATCGACCAGTGGAGTAGCAGCGAAAAAAATTTCGGGGTATTGCTTTTGCCCGGGAAGCATAGTGGTGAAACGCGCGCAACCAACAGTCAAGGTGCAGCAATGTGACAGGTTCAATTCCCCTACAGGGCAAAAAAAATTTTAAATCTTAAATGATTGAGTCAATATTTATGTAGTACAAAACAAATTATTAAAACACAAATTATTAATTTGCATTTTTAAATATTTTTTTTGCCCTGGGGGGGAATCGATCTTGTCACATCTTTGCACCTTGACTTGGCTGTTTGCTGCGCGTGTTTCACCACAATGCTTCCGAGCCAACAGAAAATCCCCCATTTTTTTTCGCTGCCACGAAAAACGGGAGCGCTCGTCGTAGATGCTTCAGAATCCTTAAACTACTGAAAATGAATTCAAAAAAATTATTTTATCAGATGACGATGATCCGTAACTATCTGAATATATAAAAATCAATAGCAAAATCGAAAATTTTTTTTCACTCTGCGCCCCCTACACTAAACGCCGGCTCGGTCCATAAAAAAATTTTATCGAATTTTTATGATTTTTTTGTGCATTTAGTGGTTATCGATCATGGAGATTAGGATAAAAATTGTTTTTTTCAATATCTGACATCAAGATTAACTATAGTAACCTAAAAATAATAGGTCAGAGATAAAAAACAATATTTTATCGGAATCTCCATGATCGATAACCCCTAAATGCACAAAAAAATCATAACAATTCGAAAAAAAAATTTTTATGGGCAGGCATTTAGTAGATCGGCTCGGCCTGGCGTTTAGTGTGCGACTTCAATATTTTTGCCGTTTACTCGGTAAAAACGAAAATGAAAAAAGATTTTTTTTAAAAAGAAAAAGACAGAGTTTTAACAAAAAAAGAGCCATAAAAAATTTAAAAGAAGGACAAAAAGGAGAGAGAAGTAAAATTGAGAAAAAAACAAACGATGGAATAAATGCATAGCAAAAAAGGCAGTCCTTTCAACGAGGTGTTGCAATCTGAAAAACTAGACTAGGTTAAAACATCAAGCTCCACCTTTTTTCTATATTTTGTGGCCATCATTCTGCATTAAATGTGTAAGAGCTGCTCAGCTGAAATGCGCAATTTATCTGATGCTGCAACTTTTACATTGCCAAACGAAAAGGGAAAAACCACAGGCAGAAAAAATGAATTATCAAAATATAAGCAGCATTGATCATTTAGCAAATTGTAAAAAAGTAACAAATATGAATTACGAGAAAAAACAGTTTTTCATACACAACTAAAATAGAGAAAATGACTCATTGGAGCTGCTTTTTTTATTCGTTGGAGCTGCAAAAGGTTTTAAAAAAAGCAGCTCCAATGAACCCTGAACAAAAAATTGTTCAAGGTGGGTCTCCCCCTTTAAAGAGAAAAACCAGAATTTGTGTGTATCCTTATTAGCGCTAACATTAAAATGGACAAGGTGATGGTAAATCTTGTGGACAATGCACTGGAAATATCATCGCTGAATGTCCAAATGAATTAAAGCGTATCAAAAATGGTAAAGTTTTTCAATGCTCAAGTGCTTGTACACAATTTCATAAACCTGAATATTGTTGCACACCCCCCTTCAATTCACCTTCTAAATGTCCACCAACAAATTATACAATCTTCTTCAAACAACGATCCCCATCCGCATGTTCTTGTGCTTTTGATGACTAAAGTTCAACATTTACTTGCAAAAATGCAAATTATCATGTTTCTTTCTGCTAAACTCATACCTGAAAAACTTTTCAAAGCTTTAAGACGAGTTCTCTGAATTTATTTGCAGGCCACCGTACAAAAAATTCAAAGTGGTCGGGGGGACGTGATTTTTCGTCCTATAGGGTAATTTTTGATGCTGAGTCCGTTTTTTTTGGTTTCAGCGCCAAAAATTTGGTCGTTCAAAAGTTATCGTGGCGGGACCACCAAAATTTCGAAAATACGGTAAAAATTCGAAATTTGATAGTTTTCTCTAATTTCCCACCTATATAGGTTTTCGACCATGCTGAATCCGAATTTCTCCTCGGCGAGTGCCGAAAAGTTCCGAAAAGTGCCGAAATGACATTTCGACTTGCCGAATTTGCTAATTTTTGGGCGAAATGACTGTCTGAGTTATCCGGGGGATGAGATAATGTCATATTCGGAATCAGCGTAGTCGATTACATATACTCCCGCAGAGTATGTAAAATAAAACTTGGACAAGCGATTTACACACCCCCAGAAACACCAAACTTCTACAGGGGGGAGTACGTTGAAGTTTAAAAATAAAAATTTTTTCAAAAAATTTTTTTTCTCAAATTTTGTTTAAATATAGTTTTTTTTACTTCACATTGTCCCATTTGACATTGGAAAAAATTTTAGTGTTTTTTTACCAGTAATAAGTAAAATTTTTGGTAATTTTTGTGGTAAAATTTGACTATTTTTCAACTACTGTATTTTTAAAGTAGATTATTTCAGTTTAATTAAAAACAATATTATTTGATATTTGATATAGTTTTGCCGAATATTTTACCAATAATTAGTAATATTTTGGTAAAACTTGGGTTTGTTTTCTCAACTTATAACTACAGTTTTACCCAACGAAATTTTACAAAAATAATACCACAAAATTTTACCAAAATATTACTAATTATTGGTAAAATATTCGGCAAAACTATATCAAATATCAAATAATATTGTTTTTAATTAAACTGAAATAATCTACTTTAAAAATACAGTAGTTGAAAAATAGTCAAATTTTACCACAAAAATTACCAAAAATTTTACTTATTACTGGTAAAAAAACACTAAAATTTTTTCCAATGTCAAATGGGACAATGTGAAGTAAAAAAAACTATATTTAAACAAAATTTGAGAAAAAAAATTTTTTGAAAAAATTTTTATTTTTAAACTTCAACGTACTCCCCCCTGTAGAAGTTTGGTGTTTCTGGGGGTGTGTAAATCGCTTGTCCAAGTTTTATTTTACATACTCTGCGGGAGTATATGTAATCGACTACGCTGATTCCGAATATGACATTATCTCATCCCCCGGATAACTCAGACAGTCATTTCGCCCAAAAATTAGCAAATTCGGCAAGTCGAAATGTCATTTCGGCACTTTTCGGAACTTTTCGGCACTCGCCGAGGAGAAATTCGGATTCAGCATGGTCGAAAACCTATATAGGTGGGAAATTAGAGAAAACTATCAAATTTCGAATTTTTACCGTATTTTCGAAATTTTGGTGGTCCCGCCACGATAACTTTTGAACGACCAAATTTTTGGCGCTGAAACCAAAAAAAACGGACTCAGCATCAAAAATTACCCTATAGGACGAAAAATCACGTCCCCCCGACCACTTTGAATTTTTTGTACGGAAATCGTGAGGAAGGGAAAAAAACCTCAGAGAACTCGTCTTAAAAGCAATTCATATTTTCCTTTAACACTTTATAATTTTCAAAGATGTTTTTTTTGAAAAGCTTAATAAAGTTTAAACAGCATTGTATTTGTGAAACATATTTTGTGACAAATTTTTGTCTCGTACTTAATTATATCTTGTAACTGTTCTTTTAAACTCTGGCATAATGGATTTTTAATAGTTTATGTTTTTTGCAACAATTTTCTTATAAATAAAGTTAACAAAGTAATAATAAAAATATTTATACATTTACAATCTATCATTGCAGATAAAAAAAACAAAACACACAAAAACAAAAGTTGAAAAATGTACAAACTTGTTTGTGGCCTTTGTGGATTAGGCGCCGGATATGCCATTGGAATTACCGGGGAAGCTGGAGTTCGAGCTTTTTCCCAACAACCCCGAATGTTTGTTGGAATGATTTTAATTTTAATTTTTGCAGAAGTTTTGGGACTTTATGGAATGATTGTTGCTTTAATTCTTGCAACAACATAAAACTATTTTTTTGAAACAGAAAATCACAGTTTCAAACTTTAATTTTAAAAAAAGCAATGTTTTTGTATATATTTTTTTAAATGTATTTTTAAAAATTTTATTAAAGAAGTGGTATACTGTAGAATTTACAACAATTCGTTTTTTTCTTACTGTATTTCAGATTAATCTTTTTTGGTGTGTTAAAATTTAATAAACATTTTTTAATACATTTATTTATGTCTATCATAATGATGTTATTATTGTACACCGATAAATTCTATACTGTAAAAAGTGCCCCAAAAGTTTTCTGAAAAGATGAAAGGAAAAAAACAAGTGTCAACAAATAAAATGTCGTTGAAATATTATTTACAAAATTTTAAACAGTTTTTCGAAAATATTCTTCTTCAAGAATTAAATTACTTTCCTTTATTATTTCAACATAAATATTTTTATAAAAAATAGAGATATTTCAAAAAATATATGTTACATTTAAGATTTTTTTAAAGCTTATCATTATATAAAAAGCTAAATTTTAAAAACATAAATTTTTTCTTTAAAGAAAAAAATGAATCAAACATTTAAAAAAAAAGATATATTCCCAAAAGACGCAATCAGTTTCCGGGGGGCACTTTTGCATGTGAGAAAGAGATGGGGAGGGAAACGGGGGAAAAGAGGAGGGGAAAAATGGGGGGCTCAAGTGTTTTCTTTTTAAACTCTTTTATCTTGCTTGGATTTGTTGAATATTCAATTGTCACGCAATCTTTTTTCTTTCTTTAAAAAAAAATAAACTCAATTAGGCAACGATCAAGAGTTAAAAAAGAAATACATTTTAACAGAAGCAACAAAAAAATAGGAATAACAAAAAAAAGTTTAAAAAGCAGCATATCCGAATTCGCAAAGAAAAAAGTCTTTGCTTTTTTTTCCTGTTTATTTTGTTTTTTAGAATGTTTTAAAACTTTTTATTTGAGCGGAAACAGGCGGGCTTAAATCTTCTTCTTTTATTTTTTTCTTCCAATTTTTTTCGATGATGATGAATACGGGTGTGTTTTCTCTAGAGAATTTTCTTTGAAGCTCTTCTCCTTTTTTGTTGTTGTTGAATCTTTTTTGCTACACTTTTTCATTGTGTGACAGAAAAATCTCTTCCAGAATGCTGCTCCCTATCAGACGGTTTTAAAAAAATAGTTTTTCATATATTTTTTCCTACTTTTGAGTTTCTAAGAAAATATGTGTGAGATTTAAATTTTTTTTGTGCTTTTAAATTAATTGTTTTTTTTTATTTCGGTTACTGTAGTCATACTCAACGTCAATGAATTACTGTAGTTGCATCGTGGACCATTGAAAATTTGCTATTCATTTTTTAAATCTCGTATTTTTAATATTTTTTGTTTTATTTCTAATTTTGTTGTTTATTTTATATGGGATAGAATACGGTGGTCCATTTCAACTCAACTTTTTTTACTTATTTCTCTCTTTTTTAGTTTTTTCCTTTTCAGTGATACTAGAAAAATATAAACGTTTTATTTATCAAAAATATTTTTTATTTTATTAATTTAGCATCTGATTTGAAGCCCTTAAAAACAATCCTGTAAAACTTTTTTTTAATTAATTTGATTCTAAAATTGTAAAAAATCAAAAAAAATGTTTGCTTTTTTTTTAATTTAAAAAGTGTAAAAATAAAATTTTTAGATTATAAAAATTTCATAAATTGAATAAATTGAATTAATAATTGAATGAATGGGAAATAGTGGATCTTCGACAGGTCATTCAACCCCACATTTTATTAAAAGAAACGAATCATTTGGGCCATCTTCACCTCGACATGTAAATAAACATAATGTTGAGCAGCATAATAATGTAAATATTAAATACATATATATATATATATTATTTCAAAGCTTCAAAAAATAAATTCATTTTCAGCAAAATGAATTTGGTTCCACGGATCGAATAGCTTCTTTGCATACAGATCGAGGGCATCGAAGGCCATCATATAAAAAAGCAAATCGTAGTCAATCTTTAGAGCAAAGGTATTTATTTTTATTATGTTAGTTACATATCACATTTTTGGATGTAATTCTATCAAGATAATTCGATATCGAAGCCAAAATATATTTCATATAATTTCACAATTATTAAAACATACCTATTTTTGCCAAAAAGAGTGGCTGTGACCAAGAAATTCTTTTAATATATGTAAGTAGCACACGGGATCACCTGCAACTTTTACCAAAAAAAAATCCAGATTTATTCTTTCTAAATAGTGAAAAAAATTATTTTTGTTGCAAAATACAATAGAAAAGTAAATCTAAAAAATGGATATTTTGTTATAAATAGAGGCGACATTGTGTTTCACAAAATTATAAGGTTGTCCTAAATAATTCTTCTGTAAGATATATCGAGTCTCCAAATTTACATAAATATGTTTGAAAAATTGGGGGATTATATGAAATATATTTTGGGGCTTCAATATCAAATTATCATCTCCGTGGGATTTCTGTTGTAAGCAAAACGATAAAAATATTTTTAGATCAGTTTTAAGTAGCAGCCATTCACCATCATCAAGTCAAAGTAGTTCAAATTCATATTTAAACGCAATTGTTACAGAAAAAGGAGGATGTCTAAGGTTTGGAAAAATATTTCCTTTTTTTAATAGGGCATTCTTTTATGGCGTCATTTCTCTCTCCCACTACTTTTTTTATTTCTCTCTTATTTTATCCTCTTGGGATTTGATATATCCGTCAAAGAAGTTTAAAAACAAAATGCTTATAAACATTGTTTTTTTTTATATTCTTGGTACACTTATTTAAAACTCAATTTTATTCAAAATTTATAGGCAATCAACGCAACCAAAATTTCAAATTAGTGGTGATTTAAATCCCCATCAAGTGAATACTGTAAAACATAATTGGAAGCGTGTTTTAAAAGTTGTTAATGAAGATGAAACCGAAATTGCAATATTAATTTTATTAAGAATTTTTCAATTGGATCACCGAAATCAAGTATTATTTGGTCTTGGGGATATTCCATTTTCAGAGCTAAGGATAAATCCTATTTTTCTTCGGCATGTTAAAGTATGTTTTCTCATTTAAAAACTTTGTGAAGAGACGCAATGTTTTTTGATGAACATTTATTGGAAGTCTCTCTCGATGCGAATTAGCGCTCATTGGAGATATAAAATGTCATAAAAAAGCTGCTTCAATAAACCCTGAAAAAAATTCTTTGAAGTCTTTCCCTTTAAAATAACAAAAAAAATGTAACCAAAAAATTTTAAATTTAAAGGGAGTGTCAACGACAAGCAAGTAAAATGTGATTGATTCTCTCGACACGAAAATGCTTCAGAATCTGAATCAAAAAATTCTCTGATAGTTTTTTCTTTTTTTGTGTATTTTTCTGATCCAAAAATGGTGTCCACAAAAACAATTTGATTGGACATAAAATTTGAGTTCCACGTTATTACTTCCATTTTTTCATCATTTTTTCCTGATTAGAAAATGAGTGCTCCTTGCTTGTCGTCGTCGACACCAAGGCCGAATACAGAAAAAAAATTCGGGGGGGGGGGGGGGGGGCACGCCTTTGATCTTTTGCCGCCGCCAACACTAAGCGGCAAAAGATCAAAGGAAATTCCTCAGTTTCGGGGGGGGCACAGGTACCGAATCCCCCCCCCCCTAAATACGGCCTTGCTCGACACTCCCTTAAATTGAAAATTTCATTTGTTACCCTCAAATTTTATTATAGTATTATTAAATTTTTCGGTATATTTAATTTCTTATTATTTCCCATTTTATTGGAATGAAAACTTTTTACAAACTTCTGATCTTTGAACAATTCTGTTTTTTATTGTGATGCTTCCATTTTTTTCTCATCCATTTTAATCCCAAAAAAACACTTCCTTGCTTCCATTTTTTTTGCAACCAAAATAATGATTGACAACAACGCCGTTATCGGATAAAAATCATTGAATGCAATTTTGCAGGCATTTGAGCCAACCCTTGTAAATGTAATGTCTCATCCAACAAATGCAACAACACTTTCAAAATATTTACAACAACTTGGTGGTCGACATGTACAGTATACTGGTGTAACATATAAATGCTCATATTGGAAAGTAAGTTTCCTCTTTTAAAAATTAAAGGATTCAGGAGGTTTGATTGAATTTTAAATTTCCTAGTCTCATCAAAAAATTGTAGCATAAAATTCGTCGTTTATCAGAATGATGCAATATGTTTCGGGTTTTATAAATCAAAACAAAATATTTTTTAGACATTCATTCAAGCTTTAATAGATGTCGTTGGAGTTGATAAAAATTCTGGAGATGTTCATGAATCACTTTTTTTATTAGGAAATTTTTGTGTTGAACAAATGAAAATTGGGTATAAAATTGAATATTTACTTCAACGGGAAGCAGAAAGAATTGTTATTGCACAACAAAAAAAGCGTAGCGGAAGTAATAGCACCAAAAAAGTTACATATATTATAAATAATAAAGAACAACATTAATTATTATTTTTTAACCATTATAGTTTTATTACTGTAACAAATATTTATTATTTATTTTAAATAAAAACTCCCTTTTTTGGTAAAAAGTGTAATTAATAAGCAATCTGTGAAAAATATCAAAAACTCGGGCGGACCAAAATAATTGTTTTCCTTGAGACTTTGCTATATAGTTTTTTTTGATTTTTTCATTCAACTATATAGTAGTGTTCATCAACCCGACTTGAAATCAAAAAAACCGGGTTAAGTTTCGGGTCAGAACATCGGTCGGGTCGGGTTAAAAGCCGGATTGAGAATTTCATCGGGTCGGGTCAACCCGTCAAGTCGGGTTGATCGGGTTACGGGTGGGGTAGGGTTGATGAACACTACTATATAGTAAAGGGGGACTCCGGAGAAACAGATTCCACGTGGTAAATAAATTTCCTATTGTAGTTACAGCAATCATTATCCAAAATTTACCAAAACTTCAAGTTGATCGGAAAGTAAAAGGAATAATTTTATAGGCTTTTAAAAAGTTGAAGGTTCAGATACTTATTCTATTCTGATTCTTTATTGTAAATGATATTTGTTTTGTTTGTTCTTATTTTTTTGGTCTCAGAAATTGCCCAATGTTTCAAAAAACGTCCTCACGCGTGACGCACCGTGAGCTCACTAAGAAATTTGTCCAATGAGAAAATTTGAGAGAACACTTTTTTTTTACTTTTTTTCCATACAAAGTATTAAAACCTAGATTCTGAGATAATGAATCAATTTAAACGTTTTATGTAAAAGGGAAATAGAAACTTACCTCACTGTTAAAACGTGAATGCAGGGAAAAGTTAAAAAGTGCATTCTGAATCCATGGGATTCAGAGTCCGTGAAAAATTGTTCTTCATATTCTACAAAATTACTATCATTCGTCTGGATGAAAGTGTAAAAAAATTATTTTAAGAAATTAATTTTCTAACAATACGTACTGCTCTTAAATATTTGAAACTTAAAAAATTACTCCACTCGAAACGTAAAACTCATTTTTTTTCAAATTCGAGCACAATGGATAATGACGATTTTTCAAAGTTGTTAAAAAAAACTGATTTTTGGCACATAAGCTCCTATGGGGTTCCTAACAATCTTCCATAGGCTGTTTCTTGTTTAAAACCCCTCAGGGAATTAGGGGGATATACGATATCCCTTTAATCCGGAAAAATCGAAACCACCGGATTAAGCCAAAAAAACAATGTGGCAATGTTCAAAGGGTCCAGGTGGAACTCCCCAGAAAATTTGTCGAGCTTTTACAGCATATGGATTTCTTCGTTCACTTCCATCGACATGATACAAATCAGGATCATGCTTGAATTTCACAATTCTGTCTTCAATATTAACATATATTTTATTTTGTTCCGGAATTCCATTTATTTTCTTGATTTTTTCTACATCCAGAATAAACCAGTAATGAAAATTTCGGCTTTTTTTTACCGTATAACTTAAATTCATAAAACATTCCATAATGAGTTTTGGTTTCATATGTGAAATTCAATTTATCTCTTTCGGATTTACCAAACAAATTTCTAACAAATAAACACGATAATAAAAAATGCTGGAACAATTCTGGTTTCATGATACATTGAAATCAAGAAAAAAAAACAAAATTAAATTAATTAGATTGCTTTGTTAAATTTTTAAATTTAAATTTAGCTTTCATTGTTAAAAAAATTTTTTTTAATTTTTTAAATAATATTTTAAATAAAAAGTGCAATATTTTTTATGAGACAAGGCTATAATTTTTTTGACCCAGGTCAAGGAAGATTCGAGCATATTTTTGGTCTATAGACAATTTACATACGTATGTGCCATATATTATGCATCAACTATGGCCGCAGCTACGGCGAACTAAAATCAATTTTTTTGTTCGTTTAAATAAAAATCAGGCACAATTCACACTTTTTGTTTTTGTTATAACCTTTATAATTTTTCAATAATTTTATCAGAGAACCCCTTTAAAATTTTGATATAAATGAAACCACCATTTGCCATTATTTTAGTATAAAATTTTCAGTTGGCTCAGTTTTGGAATGAACAATGATAACATTTATTATTCATGCGGCTCTTTCTCCATCTCTCGAATTTCTCAATTTTGATGCTTTTCATAATTCTTATCGTCGACAGGCATTCTCTCTTCCAGAATATATTGTTTATTATATGGCAAAGAATTCATCACCATCTGAAGTTTATCAAAAAATGATAAAAAGCTGCAAATATTTTTTTATCAAAAATCCAATAGTAATTTTTCATTGTTTACATTTTAATGACGGTTGCTGGAGAACTTGTGTCAACGAAGAATGCAAGATGTTAGAAGACAAAACATATCGCGGACTTAACTTGAATATCGACAAATTCCAAAGTAAAATTCATGTTGTTTGTAATTTGGTCACTTATTCTCCAAAAAAACAGACTTTTATTACTTCACTTATTCCTAAGTTGAATAATGATGTAGTAGATTTGCAGATTGGTTACCAAATAATTTCTTTAAATGAGCTCTTATTTTTCCAAAAACTTCGATGTCTGCATATTGCAAAAAGTACAGTACTTTTTGACAATAAAACAGAAGTTCCATGCGAAATTATTCTTGCAAATTTTCCTAAAATTAAATGGTATAGATATTTTTGCCCCCAATTTGTTTCTGGCTTTTCAAAAACTGTAAAAGAACTTCTCAAAATTCCACATTTCAGCAATTTGGAAATTTTTGAAGTTCTTGGTTTGTCTGAATCCTTTGATATTGAGATGTATTTTTCTTATTTAAAGGTAAACTTTTTATTTGTTAGTTTTATTAAATCTTTTATTTAAAAATAAGTTTTTAGAACAATAAAAAAACTACCTCTGTTGTTACATATAATGGTGAACTTTCCGAGGAATACAAAAATAAACTTCAAGCAATTACTGATGAAATTCTTGATGCTGAATTACCAAAAAAACATTATCTATCACCTTTAATTAATTTTAATGGACAATTTCGACAAACAGAGTTAACTGAATTGTGCAACAAAAACTTTCTGCAAATGACATATTCTTGGTGTTAATATTACTATTTTTGAATTTAACAAAAAAATGTGCTAGTAATAAATCTATTTCTTAGTGAAAGTCTTTTAAAAACTTTTTAAAGTAAAGGAAAATATTATAGCGTTAAAGTTATTTTATACTTCATTTGAAAATGATAAATTTTATCGCTTTAAATTTAGGCGATAATAACGAATAGCCCCCTCCCCACTGCATTCAGGGATGGGCAAACGCCAAACGAAATTCAACATGGCATTTGACCATTAAAAAATGTCTTCGCTATTTTTTTAACGACTGTCGCCTTTTGTTTGGCGTTGCTTTGACATTTTTTTGGCGACTGAAAAAAACCAACGCCTTTCAACGCCTGGCGTTTGCCATCCCTGACTGCATTTTGCCCCCCCCCCCCCCCCCCCCAAGAGAGGTTTATCCCCCCCACTCCTTCCGTTGAACCCCCCCCCTCCCCCAAAATACATACTTTATGTATTATGGGGGATGAAAATGTCTGAAGAGTGGGGGGGGGGCAAATCTCACGAGGGGGTTTTTGTCTCCACACGTAGTTACAATGAATAAAAGCCCCCCGGCTTGTTTATTAAAACCCCTTTAAATTATGGGGTCGCTAAGTAAATTAACTACAACGCCCCCCCCCCCCCCCCCCTCCCCAAACCCAAAATTAGGAGGACTTGTTGTAGACATGCAATAATTACCCTCAGAGCATAAAGTCACTTAATTAAGGGTGGCCAAAGTAATTAACTACAGCCCCTTCATAAATACAAATTTGATGGCGGGTCGTTACAAAACTCGTCAGCTTTAGTTACTTTAGGGAGGGAACTTATTGTAAATATACTTTAATGGGAGTGTCGAAGACAGACAAAAACTTTTGTTCATTCCTTGGTGACCAAATCTTAACGCGATAGCAATGTCAGGCAAATAATTAGATACTATAATGTGTATAAAATTTTGTGATTTGGATATTTTTAAAATATAAAAAAAGAGTTAATAACAAAGAACATCATCAATTTAATCATTATAGTTTTATTATTGTAATATGATATTTATTTGTTTTAAATAAAAACTTTTGTAAAAAGTATTTAAATATTACAAAAAAACTCAAATAAATCGAAAAGATTGATCTTTTGCAGGTGTGACGGAAGTTGGAGGAGTTGTAGGATTATTTCTTCCATTTTTAACCAATTTCTCATAATCTTCAACAAATTGAACAATATCTGCTGCGGCACAAACATTTTTTGATATAATAAAGGCCATAACAGCTCGATGAAGATAACAATACTATAAAAATATAATTAATTAATATTATTTCATTAAAATTTGTTAAAATTAAAAACCTGTAAATCTGTTTGACATGCATTATAACGTTTTGAACGAAGCATTTTAATAATATTATATACACTTAATTCTAATCCAGAATCTAAAACTCGTAGACATGATTCTAATGCCACAATGGTTCCAGTTCTTCCAATTCCCGCTGAACAATGTACAACAACAGGCTGTAAAGATTGAGTTCGAACAATTCTAAAAAAAGTGTAGCTATAGTAATCCGCAATAAAAAGTTTGTATGATTAATAATAAAAAAACATACAATCGTAAAATTCCTGTTGATGTTGATGGTACACCTCGGTCAGGCCATCCGGTCCACCTAAAATTACAAGGTTTAAAATATGCAAAAATTGGGGGTGGCCGTTTTAGGGGACGACAGAATTTTGGGATTTACACAGTGGAAAAAAACAATTAAACCCAGCATAAAACACACACACAAAAAAACAGAAAATTCTTATCACTAAAATTCCCATCTCCAAAAAGGGCGACGTTAATAATTGTAACAAAAAGAAAAGTGTTTTACATTAAATGATTAACAAAATGTTCCCGTTTTCCACCATCTGAGCCATATCCGATCACCAATAAATGAGTATAAATACAATCAGGCGCAATATTTTCCGTTTGTTTATTTATAATTTCTAATCCAGCAGCAGACATCTTTTCATTATGTTTTAAAGGCCAATACTTAAATATACATAGTTTAAAATAATAATCTACAGTATCCCTAAAATCAAAACAACAAACTTGTTCACATTTTTTCTTTCCACCTTCCATAATTCCACAAAGCATTATAATACAAATACATTTTTCTTGCCATATCTTTAAAAGGGATATATAAAATCCATTTACCAGAAAAAATGTACTTACCATTCTCCAAAAATCATTCAAAGTTTTTTCAGTCGGTCCTAAAAAGAGAATTTTGATAAATTCAAGAACTTTTATCAAAGTCTAACCTTGGGTACAAATGATATCCTTGGACATTTCAGGTAAATTTTGAACCCAATTTGCATGAATATAATCCATTGAATTTCCTTCAGGCCATTTAAGGATTACCCGAGTATCCTCCAAACAAAATGTATCTAAAAAAATATTTTTATAAAATACAGTCACAATAAATGAACAAACCTTTATATCGATTTTTATCAGGATGTTTATTAAATGTATCCTTTTTAATTTGTCCTGGCATATACGAAGTTGCTTTAATATCGTCAAATTCTTGTAAAATTCCTTGAATCCCTTTTGCGCAGGTCATTTGAATAAATCTTTTCATAACTAAAATTAGATATATATATAAATAAATATAAGTACGGTATTTAAAAAAAACAAACCAATTTTTGTGCGATCATTTGGAATTGTATCAATCATTTTCAAAGAGGCTCGAGATTCTGGGGCATCTGTTGCAGCGGCAGATAATTGGGCCGATGGAGTTTGAATGCTTGCTTCTTGGGAAATATTTCCAGAATGATCTAAAAATAAGAATATCATTGACATATTAATTCATGAAAGTCGAAAAAATCAAAATCGCATGAAATATATATTTATCAAAATTTTGAATCTTATAGCGAAAGTTTCGAAATTTTGAAATCCAACAAAAAATAAAAGAATAAACGTACCATCTTTAGAAAATAAACCAAAACCTTTCTTCTTTTGTTTTCGAATTTCAACTTTTCCTTTTCGTTTTCGTTTTGCCGTCCGAAGGGAAACGTCTGAAGATGGCGCAGATTCTTTTCCATCTGCATTATTCTCTTTTCCGCCACCTCCTCCATAACTACTTTTTGCATCACTTGGTGCCTTTCGAACTGTTGTCGGAGATTGCATCATTGATTGTTGAACAGGTGGTGCAGATTGGCCCTGATGCTTTCGACTTTTTCCTGAGGCACATTGTGCCGTTTTTGTTGATGATGCCATTCTTCTTCTTTTTTGCTTACAACAAAATAAAAAAAAGTAAAATTGTTCAAAAAAAATTTCCAACAACTTTTGTGAAGAAAAAGAAACGAATGCTTTTTTTTGCAATTTTTTTCAACAAATTTGCATTTTTAACTTTGATTAATTAAATCTTTCTAAATACTGAATTATTAAACTTTCAAGGGATTTCTAAATTTATTTTTGTTTTCTTTTGATCCAACCATGAAAAAATGATGCATCTTTTATCCATGAAAATGATAAAATTATGTTGTAAATGTTAAAAAATATGCATGTGTTTTTGGACATTCTTTGATGAAAAAAGAAAACGTTGTATACTTTTCTTTTCTTTGTTTCGCTTTAATATTTCAATTTGCTAAAATAATCCTTCCTTTAAGTTCATTAAGCTTTACCCAACAATCATCTGTGGTCTGCCATTTTAGATTTTAGATTAAGGATTGTCTAAATCTGAGTCAGAGATGTCAGATCAACTGACACTTTTAGGTAAAGAGTGGTATCGAGCAAAATCTGATGCACTTTACAAGTGCGGCACAAGATCAAAGAAAAAAACTGTGATGAGAAGGGTGGGTCCCTTTGCCAGATTTTGCTTATTTTTGAGTATTTTTTTGAAGTAAAACGTGATTCTGGTAGTAAAAATACTTTATCAGTTGGCATGTTTCAGCGTTTTGGTAAATTTTGATTTGCGATGATTTTGCAGCAAAAATGCAAAAAGGCCTAAAATCGAAATTTTGGTATATTGTAGTTTTAAAAATTTTTAAAAGTTTTTTGGTAAGTTCATGAATTCAACTTCAGAATCTGGAGAGATAGGCTGATGAAAATTCGGAAACGTGGACAAGGCCGTATACAGAAAAAAATTTCGGAGCGGGCACAGCGATTTTGGGGGTGGGGCACGCCTTTGATCTTTTGCCGCCGCCAACACGAGGCGGCAAAAGATCAAAGGAAATTCCTCGATTTTGAGGGGGCACTTGAACGTGGACTAAATAAGCCACGGGCTATCAGATGTACTTTTTAAAATTTTTGAAACTATAATATAACGAAATTTTGATTTAATTCTCAAACATTTGATTTCGAATATTTTTTATGGCATTATTCAGGAATATTTACTGGTTAATTTTATGTCAAAGAATTAAAATTATTTTAAAAGTATGTATCAATATTTGATCAACTATTGATTGAATTTCATTTGTATGTCACATTTCAAAAATCTTTCAAAAAAATAAATAATAGAAACATTTTATTGTTGTAACGGAAAATGTTATGGAAATTGAAAAGTTTTTATTTTTGGGACTCCTCTTTTTTGTTGGATTTAACGGAAGACAAATATATTTATTTGAATTAAAGATAAAAGGAGTACCATGCAAATAAACACTGATAGAAATCTGAAAATGAAAATGAAAGAAAAAAGGTGTTGTCTCCGAATTATACATTAAATTCTATCTTTTTTTGGTGTCATATTATTAAAGGTGAAAAAAAGATGGAAGATTCGAAAGAAGTTTTTCTTTACCGCTGTTACAGTATCTTCTTCATATTGCTGCTTCTTTAATTATATTTTGTTTCAGAAAATAACAGTCAGAATTATTCAATTTCAAAAAAATGGTTACTGTTTTGGAAATTTTAAATATAATCGCATTTGGAATTTTGATTCTTCTCAATTTTATCAATCTCATTTTTGCAGGTTTAATTTTTGGGGAAACGAAATGGCAATATAACGATCGTCGCTATTTATTATCATTTAATCCATTTGAATAACAAATAAACTCTTCTTTTTTCTTGTGTAATTTGTTCTTTTTGTAATATTTGGGATTTCCCAATATTTATTTATTTTTATATAATTTGATTTTGTTTTAAAATAATACTGTCTCAAATAATAGATATCAGTTTTTGATAAAAATGGAAAATTGGTTTCCCGCTGCAGCTTTGGTCATTCAAGGCTTTTTAATTCTTTTAACTGTTATTGGACTTGGAATAAATATTGCTGCTTACGCATATATTAATTCGACAAATGATTGTTTAGATCGTGGTTACTGTAATTTCTGAAAACAGGTTGTTCACACTATTTTAATCCAAATAAATTTTATACAGCAGTTGCAACATTGTTTAATACATTTTTTTACAATAATCATATTTTTTAAAATAATTAAAGTTTAAAGAATTAATAAAAAAAAATTTTTAAACGGAAATGATTTTTTAGCGTCTTTTGTAATTTATTTATTTGTAACAAATCAACACAATCAGATTGTTCTCGAATTTTTTACATATACTTACTTATCAGAGATTGGAATTAAGAGTGGAAGAATTGAATGTCACATTTGGTAATCCGACAAACATTTTTTTTTCAAAAAAACATACGATACATTAATATTATATATCAAGGACATATTTTTGAAAAATCTAAAAATAATCCAACATTGATAAAAAAATATTTTTTGTATTACAAGAAGCTTAAAAAAATGTATTTAGATTGATCAGAGCAAGTCCACAAAAAAACAGTGAACCGGAAAAGTGAGCACAAAAAAGAATTTTAACATTCAAAAAAAAAGTTAAAATTTTTTTACTGATTTTTCTATAAATAAAAAATACAATGCCTAAACACCTCGAATCGAAAGTAAAGAAACGGTTCACTTTTGGACCGATGTCTGGCAATATGTTTTTCGGTGACATTTAGCAAAAAAAAGTTTTCTTTGTTCATTTTTTTTCCAACAAAAAAGACACTAAAAGTTTTTAGTCTAAAACTAAAACTTTTTTTTTCTACTTGTCATTTCAAAACATTTCGCTAAATATAGGAAGAGAGTCTAAAAAAATGATTTATCAAAAATTCACTGGTCAACAAAGTCGAAAAAAAGGCAAAACAAATTTCTTAAAAAAGTTTTTTTCCGTTTGGTACCTTTTTTGTACTTTACTGTTTTTTTTGATCTTAAAAGTTATTTTTTGAGCACATTTAAAAATTTGAATTTTAGATTATGATGTCGAGGAATGTGGTATTGTTTAAGAACTTTTTTCTAGGATGTTGCATTGCATCATTCTTTGAAAAAAAATGTCATTTATTGTTTTTTTTAAATAAAAATTACTGTCATAAAACCAATTTGTTAAATTTAAAAAATTGTAGGTAGTTTGTTCAATCAAATGATAAACAAAAAATGTAACTATTAATAAATAAATTGTTCTTTGTGGAATTTCTTAAAAATTCATTTTCTTTGAAAACTTATATGGGTTTCAGACTTTTAACAATGATGAACAGAAAGGGACAAACTTGTCCATTACGATGGACATCGTCTTAAAAATAAAATTTTATTAACTTTTGACCAGAGGCGTATACAGAAAAAAATTTCAGGGGGGGGGGGCACAGCCATTTGGGGAGGGGGCACGCCTTTGATCTTTTGCCGCCACCAACACGAAGCGGCAAAATATCAAAGGAAATTCTCCAATTTCAGAAGGGCACGGCCCCCCAATGCCTCCCCCCTTAAATACGACGCTGCTTTTGACATGTTTTTTTAAACCAAAACTTTTTTTAAAAGGAAAATTTTATATTTGTTTTTTGCTAAACGTTTTTTTTTCTAAATTTATTTTTTCAACGCTGATGAAACGTTAAAATTAGCAGGTTTTTTTTTCAATGAATCACAGTTTTATTTATTTATTTTTTTATTTACAAAAAGCTCTTTTTTAAAGCTTACTAATTTTTGTAGAGCAACCATTGAAAAGTGGCAGCCGATTTCATTCATTGAAAAAATGGAAAAATTAAATTTTGAATCAAATAAAATTTTTTTAAAGAAGTTTGTTTTTATCAAAAACATTATTTTTTCAAAAATTGAAAAGAACTAATGTTGAAAAAAATATATAAAAAGCTTTAAAATCAAACTTTTAAAATTATTTACATTTCATTTCTTTGCATCTATTTTGAAGCTAAAACATGGTTGATCAATCAGTGTCAATGGAAAGGGTTGCAAAAATAGATTTGATTATTCTTGGAATTGTGGCATTTTTAAATATTATTATGCTTGTAAATTTGGTCTTAAGTGGATTAGTTTTGGATCGAACAATTTGGCAACGAAATACATTTTAATAAAATCAGTTTTAATGATTAAATTTTCTATGTTTTTAAAAATAAATAAACCTTTTTTTACTGCTGATTATTTTTTTAAAATCGATTGGATTTCCAGGATATACTTATCTTTTAAAAATAATTTCATCATCTTTTTTAAAATTCCCCGCCAATTTTCAGGAATGAATAAACAAAGTATTTCAATATTAATCTTAATTTTAGTATGCCTCCTTTTTATACAATCAATTATTTATCTTGGATTAATTGCTGCTTCATTTGATAAAATTAATTCGATCAATAATTGCTTTAAAGGTTTGTTTTTTAAACTGCTTTTGAGAAATACATTTTAGAAGTTTTTTAGCTGCTAAACGAGTTGATCAAGTTTATATTCAAGAAAATTGTCTGAGATGAAGCATGTATTTTATATATTTTATAATTATTATTTATATAATAAATATAGCAGGAAAAGGAAAAAAAGTGTTTCTATTTTATTTTGTAAATAGCAGCAAAAAATCCCTTTTATGTAATCGAGGTTTTATAGAACTGTTTTTTTTCTTCTAATAAATATTATACATATTTTTTCAAAAGAATATTTCATTTCTAGAAGAATGAGGAAATGATAGAATACACAAACAAAAATGGTACAAATAATAAATAAAAATAAAATTTTATGATGAAAAAAGATTTTCATGTACTGACATAAAATATTTTAAAATTTTATGTCAGTAATGCACTTTTATAAAAGTACATTGGAGACAATAAATATCAAAAAAACCAAAAAACAATACAAAAAAGACTTAACTTAAAGCCTCCCAAAGCAAAGATATGAAGTTTAATGATGAAATGTAATGGCTTAATTCAAAATAGGAACGGATTTTTAAAATCCAAATTTTTGTTACTAAATTGGAATATTTATTTTTGGAAAATTTCGTGGTTTTCTCGTTTTTGGTTCCCATTTTTCCATTTTTTCACAAATTTCCGTCCCAAATCTTTCATTATAATCATCGTCGTTAAACCATGCACGAAAAACTCCACCATGTTCAAAATGTTTCTGTAAAAAGACTGACTTATCATCATTTATTAAATTATTTTTAACAAAAACTTACTTCCAAAAATTGGCATAAAAGATTTACATTAATTTCCTGCTCAATTCTTTGCCATATTAAAATTACAATCTTTATAGGACGTTCCAATTTAATTAAATTTTTCATTGTTTTTTCCGAGAATGAATAAGTTTGTAACCTAAAAAGAATGTTTAACAAAAATGGGGATCGGAGGTGAATAAAAAGTACGGAGTGATAGTCCGATACAAGAAAACTTACCAAATGTCCGTAGCTTTTGGGACAAGAGCAATTAAATCTTCTGGTGGTACTTTTGTGTGATCATCAAAATAAATCTGTTTTGACATAGAAAATGATTCAATATTTCCGGATTTTGTTAAAAATTTCAATTCTTTCATTGAAATATTGTCAACCCGAATAGTTAATCTGTTTAAATCACATCGTACAATTTTTGAAGTAATATTTGATGGATTCGGATAATCGTCTATCAAAAGATCATTGATTACCCAAATATTGTCTTTTAAGAATGTTAAATTTGTTTCTTTCGAAGAAAAAACGATATCGTATTTAATAAATTCCGTTTTTACAAAAAAATCATTGGTTAATAAATGATCAAGAATAGTAAATTGATTTTTGAAATAAAAATATTTGCAACTTTTGTGAAGTTTTTTCATGGCATTTCCATTTATAGAAATCATGAAATAATTTATGATTGGTTTCGGCAAAGAAAAGTTTGGAAAAATCATTTTTTCAGTGGTAAACATTCTGTCTATAAAATAATTATATGATAATTGTTTATCCAGGAATAATAATAATATATTCAGCAAAGATTCGGTTTCTCTGCCTTAAAAGATTTTCTACAAATGCCTATTTTTGGCAAAAAAATGCCAACCAAAGGATTTTTATTATTTGATATAAAAGAATGCTCTAAAGGAAGATACTCTTTGAATAAAGGAAAATGAAAAAAATGTTTTTGAATTTTTTGGAAAACACCCGAATATACCTGAAAGTAAAAAAATTTGAATCAAAATTATAAGAAACCAAAGAGGCCATTTGCGTTATTAAAGTTTTAGAGACAAAAAGGGTCAAGTGAAAAATAAGGATGGACGAGGGCCTAGGGCTTTTGAAAAGCCCGGGCCCGGCCCTGGGGCCTGGACGGGCCGGGCCTGGAAAATGAGGATCGGGCCGGGCCTTTTGAATTTTTTGAAAAAAATTTTAAAAATTCTATAGGGGGGACCAAGACAAAATTTACAAAAATTTTAAAAATCAGGGCCCGGGCCGGGCCAGGGCTTTTTTTTTATTTATAAGGGCCAGGGCCGGGCCGGGCTTTTCGAAATTTTGAGGGCCCGGGCCTGAAAATTCGGGCCCTCGTCCATCCTTAATGAAAAACAAACATACGCATTAATTAAATTATCGGATTTAAAAGAAATTTAACAACTCTATTAGTTTCCTTAAACACAAATTATTAATCCTTTTAATTTTAGTCAAACGATGTTAAAACTTTTAAAAGGTTAAATACAGTGCTCCTACAATACTTCCGAAAATTTTCGATAAAATTCTACAAAATTTGTCCAAAAATTTGTTAGAAATGAAACACCCCCTTTAAGTGATCGCAAAAAATATTTTTTTCGATTAACAAGGGAACCACGGGAGATGATATTTGAGTTAAGACATCCCACATAGTTTAAACCATTCATTGGGCGTCAGAAACAAACCCCAAAAAGTATTTCGCCCCACTTTTAAGTTTTACCCATTTTTCGGCACTTTAAAGATGCGCGATTTGGCTTGGTTCCCCCTTTGCTCCCTAAAATGACAAAAAAATTTAATTTTTTAATTTTTCAAATTTATGCCCAAAATGTTTCTTATAGTCACTTATATTCGTCTGCATAAAAATATTTATTTAAAAGCCCTATTGACGCCAGTGAAAATGGTTTCTTCGGCTTCATATATAACATGGCGCATGTTTGTAAAACGTTAAAAAGTAGGTTAGCGTTGTTTTTAGGCAAAAATACTTTACAGTTAACATCAGGAGACCTAATACTAAGATTCTGGCAAAAAATAAAAAAATCAAAAAAAAATTTTTTTTCAACATATTTTTTTCAAAGGGGGGAACCATGTGCTCGAAGAGCGCGCGCATCTTTAAAGTGCCGAAAAATGGGTAAAACTTAAAAGTGGGGCGAAATATTTTTTGGGGTATGTTTCTGACCCCAAATGACTAGTTTAAACCATGTGGGATGTCTTAACTCAAATATCATCTCCCGTGGTTCCCTTGTAAGCGAATAAAGATCCGTTTTCTTTATCTTTTTGAGATGAAAAAATGATGTACATGTATTTTCTCGTTTTTTTGTTTGATCTTGACAGACATCAATGTAGAGACGTGCACAATTTTTTCAAAGTTCACCAAGTATTATAATTTTGGTACCATTAGATGCGCAATGATGATAAAAAAAAAGAAAGGATGCAAGAAAAAATTTTTGAGAAAAAGTAAAATGAAACATTTCATTTTTATCATTTTTTCAGATATAAAAAAAGTGTAAAAGATTTTCAAACGTTTTCTTTTTTGTCAAAAGGACAAAGAAAATTTTAATTAAAATACTTTTTCGAAAGTTTAAAATTTATATTCAAAAACTACAGTATCCTTTTATCACAAAATATAATATTAAAATTTGTCAATTCCAATGTTTTTGCGATCAAGTTTAGAAGCTTAATTTTTTACAGTAAGATTTCTATCAATTATTGTACTTCGGGTTTCCAGTAATCCTGATAAAAAATATTTACAAAATGCGAGACACAAAAAGATATTTTAATACAATTTATTTATTAAAAGAAGATACATTTTAATCAAATTTGTAGCCAGCTTTAGCTTTACGACAAAGGACAACAAATGGATGAACAGCTGGTCCAATGAAGATATGTTCTTTTCCACCAAAAGCTAAAGTAGCGCGTTCATTGCGGACATCGACTTTTCCAAGAAGTTGTTTTCCACCTTCAACAGTTAAAACACATGGAGAGATATCTCCTTTATGATATTCAACATGAACGGGAAACCATTCCTTTTCACCAAAAACAGCAGCTTCTTTGAAAGTCTTCCAGGCATAATCAAAACCATGAATTTGATCAGGAAGTTCAACGAGGACTTGGATTGAACCAATATTTGTTTTGTATTCATTATTGAACCATCCAAAATTGGCAGCAACCTGTAAACGAAGCAAATACAAAAAATCAGTATTTGCTAAAGTAACAAACCTTTCCACCTTCATTCCAAACACGACCCATAACAGGTTCACCTTGTTGATACCAAAGAGCAACATATTGATCAGGATTTTGCCCAGGAATAGTGTTGAGGAATTGATTGAGAGCTTTGACAAGAGGATGAGTTGGGAATGGATCACCAGCACGAATATCCATCAATTCGTTAACCATAACACGAGGTGGTGGAGGAACTTCGAGTGGTGGTCGAGGTTTAGGACAACTTCCACCATGTTTCCAGCATTCACAAAATGGTGGACCATCTTTGAAATTACGGACAATAATCCACATATCACTGAGAACAGTACCAGTGAGCTAAAATATTTAATTAAATCATTATTAATAACAATAATCAGAAAACTTACATTTTCAGCAACACCATCATGAGAGAAACGAGCTTCTTCAGTTTTGTTATCAAGGAAATCAACTAATGAACCACCTTTGCGATCTTTAAAGAAAATAGGAAGAGAATCACCACATTTGACAGGTTGACGTTCTTCAGATTTTTCAAAACGTTCATACCAATATCCAAGATTAGTGTGATCACCTTTGTAATGAAGAATTTGGATTTGACCACCAAGATCTTTAGCACCACTAAGTTCAGCTTCAAGATAAGGGAATGAACATTCAACAACTCCACCATTATTCCATGCACGACCTAAAAATTAACGAAAAGATTATTTTTTTACGAAATTAAAAAACTTACTACACGTTTTTAAAAGATTCTCTATTGAATGATCAGTGAAAGCTTTACCACCACTACCCGCACCACCACCACTACCCGCACCACCACCGCTATGGGGTGGATTACGGTTATTTGAAGGTGGATCAGGGCCACCACTGGGAGGACCATCTCCTCCCCCTCTTTTATCATCCATCTTCTCTTTGACTTTTTCTGCAATTTCTTCTTTATGATCGGCTTTAATATGCCCAGTTAAAGCTTGATGAAAACCGAAAAGTATATACTTCCCATCTTTTTCCCAACAAAAGGGACAAGGGTACTTAGCCGGGTTCCAATCTGTGGGTAATGGACGATTCATTTAAGATTGAATATTGTTTGTTTATAACTTCAGAATCACCTTAAAAATATCACCAGGAATAAATAAATAAATAAAAAAGAAAAAAAAAATTATTAATAATGTTTAATTAATGGCTGAAAAAATAGAAGATGTGATTTTTTTTTCAGCAGAGGAACACATTTTTTTATAAATATTTTCGTGCGCGTTTGCAAGCGACACTTTTTTGAAGAGACGATAGCGCAGGTTCGATGACTGTGCTATTGTTTCTGTTTTACAAGAAAAAAAGTGCTTACCATTCTCCGAAAATTATCTAAATTTTTTTCATTTTTTTTTCAGTCGGTCCTAAAAAGAGGATTTTGATAAATTCAAAAACTTTTATCAAATATCCTTGAACATTTCAGGTAAATTATGAACCCAACACTGAAAAAAAAGTACGCTAAAAATACCCTAATTAGGACGATATTTACGCTTAAAAGGCGTAAATATAGATCTATTTTTGTTTAGGGTGAGACGCTTTTTATCCCAATTTGACATAGGTTAACTTTTATCCATTAAAAGACGATATTTACGCCTTTTAAGCGTAAGCATCATCTTATCTTGTTAAGGGCGGAGACATTTTTTGTACCCATTTTTTTCAGTGAATTTGCATGAATATATACAGTTTAAAATAATAATCTACAGTATCCCCAAAATCAAAACAACAAACTTGTTCATATTTTTTCTTTCCACTTTCCATAATTCCACAAAGCATTATAATACAAATACATTTTTCTTGCCATATCTTTAAAAGGGATATATAAAATCCATTTACCAGAAAAAAGGTACTTACCATTCTCCAAAAATCATCCAAAGTTTTTTCAGTCGGTCCTAAAAAGAGAATTTTGATAAATTTAACAACTTTAATCAAAGTCAAACCTTGGGTACAAATGATATCCTTGGACATTTCAGGTAAATTTTGAACCCAATTTGCATGAATATAATCCATTGAATTTCCTTCAGGCCATTTAAGGATTACCCGAGTATCCTCCAAACAAAATGTATCTAAAAAATATTTTGATAAAATACACTCATAACTGATAAGAATTGATAATAAATGAGCAAACCTTTATATCGATTTTTATCAGGATGTTTGTTAAATGTATCTTTTTTTATTTGTCCTGGCATATACGAAGTTGCTTTAATATCGTCAAATTCTTGTAAAATTCCTTGAATCCCTTTTGCGCATGTCATTTGAATAAATCTTTTCATAACTAAAATTAAATATATATAAATAAATATAAGTACGGTGTTTAAAAATAACAAACCAATTTTTGTGCCATCATTTGGAATTGTATCAATCATTTTCAAAGAGGCTCGAGATTCTGGGGCATCTGTTGCAGCGGCAGATAATTGGGCCGATGGAGTTTGAATGCTTGCTTCTTGGGAAATATTTCCAGAATGATCTAAAAATAAGAATATCATTGACATATTAATTCATGAAAGTCGAAAAAATCAAAATCGCATGAAATATATATTTATCAAAATTTTGAATCTTATAGCGAAAGTTTCGAAATTTTGAAATCCAACAAAAAATAAAAGAATAAACGTACCATCTTTAGAAAATAAACCAAAACCTTTCTTCTTTTGTTTTCGAATTTCAACTTTTCCTTTTCGTTTTCGTTTTGCCGTCCGAAGGGAAACGTCTGAAGATGGCGCAGATTCTTTTCCATCTGCATTATTCTCTTTTCCGCCACCTCCTCCATAACTACTTTTTGCATCACTTGGTGCCTTTCGAACTGTTGTCGGAGATTGCATCATTGATTGTTGAACAGGTGGTGCAGATTGGCCCTGATGCTTTCGACTTTTTCCTGAGGCACATTGTGCCGTTTTTGTTGATGATGCCATCCTTCTTCTTTTTTGCTTACAACAAAATTAAAAAAAGTAAAATTGTTCAAAAAAAATTTCCAACAACTTTTGTGAAGAAAAAGAAACGAATGCTTTTTTTGCAATTTTTTTCAACAAATTTGCATTTTTAACTTTGATTAGTTAAATCTTTCTAAATACTGAATTATTAAACTTTCAAGGGATTTCTAAATTCATTTTTGTTTTCTTTTGATCCAACCATGAAAAAATGATGCATCTTTTATCCATGAAAATGATAAAATTATGTTGTAAATGTTAAAAAATATGCATGTGTTTTTGGACATTCTTTGATGGAAAAAGAAAACGTTGTATACTTTTCTTTTCTTTGTTTCGCTTTAATATTTCAATTTGCTAAAATAATCCTTCCTTTAAGTTCATTAAGCTTTACCCAACAATCATCTGGGGTCTGCCATTTTAGATTTTAGATTAAGAATTGTCTAAATCTGAGTCAGAGAGGTCAGATTAACTGACACTTTTAGGTAAAGAGTGGTATCGAGCAAAATCTGATGCACTTTACAAATGCGGCACAAGATCAAAGAAAAAAACTGTGATGAGAAGGGTGGGTCCAGGATTTTCAGGAAAAAATGATGAAAAAATGGAAGTAATAACGTGGAACTCAGATTTTATAGAATTGATTTGTTTTTGTGGACACCATTTTTGGATCAGAAAAATGCGAAAAGAAAGAAAAAATTATCAGAGAATTTTTTGATTCAGATTCTGAAGCATTTTCATGATTAATCACTTTTTACTTGTTCGTTTTCGTCGAAATTCCTTTTTTATAAATGTACAATAAAAGTTTTTTGCATAAGTTTGCACTGATATACATGGCTATTGTAAAAATTCTTCTACCCCGATACTTTGAATTCGCGGGTTGTTATCGGTTTTCCTTTTTATTATAGCGGCTTATTCCTTTTTTATTTTTTTTACTCAAAAAAGACAATAAAATATAATTGTTTGTTGACATTTTTTGATAAAATTTCTTTAGCTTTTATTATTGAAAAAATATTTTATTACTTCCATAAACTTAATTTTTTTGGCAATAGTTTTTTTACAAAAATAATTTTTTATAGAACAAATACAATACAAAAATAAGTTTCATTTAAAACAATTTAAATTTTAAATGGAACCTGGGATGAGAGATGCGGAAGCATACAAAAAATTTAAAAAAATCGGCAGCATTCCGACCGGCCCGGCCTTGATTTTTTTGGCCGGATTTCTCATCCATGAATGGAACAATTTAAAATTTAAACATCATGTTTTTGATTGTATTATATTTGGAATAAGCGTGTCATTAAAAACAATCAACTGTTTTTTAAGTTTCAAATTTAACAAAAATCAAGCCACTCCCATTTTCATACAAATGTAATGGGAATATTCCAGTAAATTTTGGGTTAACAAAAAACACCGCAAAATACAAGTTTATCAAAAGAAAGGTGTGTCCTTTTTATTTCCATAAAAAATGCCCAAAATATTCGATAAAGTTAATCATTTAATTGAAAGTTTTATGCATTTTTGTTTGCACTTTTTTGAAAAATAAAAAAAAGAATTTAAATTGTTTTTTGGAATTTTCGGAAAAATAAATTCTTCCATCTTTAATACAGTTAATTTTTTTTCAGCGTGGAAGCTTCCAAAAACTATTATTTAAAAAATGGTAAAAATTTTGGAAATTTTAAATATGATCGCATTTGGAATTTTAATTTTTCTCAATCTCATTAATCTTATCTTTATTGGATTAACTGTTAATGCAACAAAATGGCAATATAACAAACTTCATAAAGAATTGAATTTGGATTAATTAATTAATTAATTAATTATTAAATTTGCCAATTTAAAAACAAATGTTTGATGAAATAAATTTATATTAGTTTATTTTGTGTTTTTAACTGTTTTTGGTTTTTTCCAAAAATATTTCATCATTTCCATGATTCTTAAAAAATGTATTTATTAATTTTTTTATTAATTGTAAATTTTAGAATGGATTTAAAAGCAAATTGGTTTCCTCTCGCAACTTTAGCCCTTCAAGGACTTTTAATTCTTTTAACTGTTATTTGTGCAGGCAAAACGCGCCAAATTTGGAAAATGCGTTCCAATTTTTTTTATCCGCTTTTTTTCCTGAATGGTGCCATAAAAAACATTTGAAATCAAATGTATGAGAATTTAATCGAAATTTCGGTATACTGTAGTTTCAAAAATTAAAAAAAAAATAAAAGTTAAACTAAAAACTTTTATTTTCAAGATTAAACATTAAATTGAAGCATTTAAAGGACTCTTAAACTATTTTAAAAACTGAAATTTCCATTGTTAAATAAATTTAACATAAAAAATTTCTGTTTCTATACAAAAATTTTCGGGAAATGGAAGTCATTTTCCGGGAAATTTCCCAGGAAATATAGGTTGGAAAAGTTCTTCATTTGTAAGTCACATTTCAAAAATCTTTCAAAAAAATAAATAATAGAAACATTTTATTGTTATAACGGAAGGAAGGGAGCCAAAAGGGTATGGAAATTGAAAAGTTTTTATTTTCGGGACTCCTCTTTTTTGTTGGATTTAACGGAAGACAAATATATTTATTTGAATTAAAGATAAAAGGAGTACCGGGCAAATAAACACTGATAGAAATCTGAAAATGAAAATGAAAGGAAAAAGGTGTTGTCTTCAAATAAGTCATTATAATACATTAAATTCTATCTTTTTTTGGTGTCATATTATTAAAAGTGAAAAAAAGATGGAAGATTCGAAAGAAGTTTTTCTTTACCGCTGTTACAGTATCTTCTTTATATTGCTGCTTCTTTAATTATTTTTTGTTTCAGAAAATAACAGTCAGAATTATTCGATTTCAAAAAAATGGTTACAGTTTTGGAAATTTTAAATATAATTGCATTTGGAATTTTGATTCTTCTCAATTTTATCAATCTCATTTTTGCAGGTTTAATTGTTGGGGAAACGAAATGGCAATATAACGATTTTCGAGATTTATCATTTAATTCTTATGGATAATAAACTAATAAACTCTTCTTTTTTTCTTGTGTTATTTGTTTTTTGTAATATTTGGGATTTCCCAATATTTATTTATTTTTATATAATTTGCTTTTGCTTTAAAATAATACTGTCTCAATTAATAGATATCAGTTTTTGATAAAAATGGAAAATTGGTTTCCCGCTGCAGCTTTGGTCATTCAAGGCTTTTTAATTCTTTTAACTGTTATTGGACTTGGAATAAATATTGCTGCTTACGCATATATTAATTCGACAAATGATTGTTTAGATCGTGGTTACTGTAATTTCTGAAAACAGGTTGTTCACACTATTTTAATCCAAATAAATTTTATACAGCAGTTGCAACATTGTTTAATACATTTTTTTACAATAATCATATTTTTTAAAATAATTAAAGTTTAAAGAATTAATAAAAAAAAATTTTTAAACGGAAATGATTTTTTAGCGTCTTTTGTAATTTATTTATTTGTAACAAATCAACACAATCAGATTGTTCTCGAATTTTTTACATATACTTACTTATCAGAGATTGGAATTAAGAGTGGAAGAATTGAATGTCACATTTGGTAATCCGACAAACATTTTTTTTTCAAAAAAACATACGATACATTAATATTATATATCAAGGACATATTTTTGAAAAATCTAAAAATAATCCAACATTGATAAAAAAATATTTTTTGTATTACAAGAAGCTTAAAAAAATGTATTTAGATTGATCAGAGCAAGTCCACAAAAAAACAGTGAACCGGAAAAGTGAGCACAAAAAAGAATTTTAACATTCAAAAAAAAAGTTAAAATTTTTTTACTGATTTTTCTATAAATAAAAAATACAATGCCTAAACTCCTCGAATCGAAAGTAAAGAAACGGTTCACTTTTGGACCGATGTCTGGCAATATGTTTTTCGGTGACATTTAGCAAAAAAAAGTTTTCTTTGTTCATTTTTTTTCCAACAAAAAAGACACTAAAAGTTTTTAGTCTAAAACTAAAACTTTTTTTTTCTACTTGTCATTTCAAAACATTTCGCTAAATATAGGAAGAGAGTCTAAAAAAATGATTTATCAAAAATTCACTGGTCAACAAAGTCGAAAAAAAGGCAAAACAAATTTCTTAAAAAAGTTTTTTTCCGTTTGGTACCTTTTTTGTACTTTACTGTTTTTCTTAATCTTAAAAGTTATTTTTTGAGCTTTTAAGCTTAATGCGCTGTTTTTTTATAATAATGAAGGTCACTTTTTTTATTGGTAAACTGTTTTCAATGATTAACATATACCCTATGTGACATAGGTCAACGTGTGCAGAGGCAGTAAAAATAAAAATTTAAATAATTTATTATTTATATGCATGCCTTAACGCATGTCCAATTTATAATGCATAACCCAAAAAAAGGAACAACTTAAATAAACGGATTTTAATGCTACACATTTTTAAAAAAAAATGTTGTAATACAAAAATATTTGCGCAAATTGAACTCAATTTTAACAATCCACATTTTTTTTCTATCTTTAAAGCTTTTTCAAACAAAAAAAAGTGTTGATGGCGCCTTTTCTTTGTTAAAAATAAATGTGTGATAAAAAAGAAAGATAATTTTAATCTTTTAAACACCAAAAAACTGTGTCACCGCTATAAAATGCCCATCAGCGATTTTATTTTTGCATTAATTGTGTTCGATGACGCCTGTCTCTGTTAAATGTGTGTAAAAAAAGATAATTTTAATCTTTTACAGTATAAATTTTTTTTCCAATAAATATAACCTTATTTATTTTCTTCAAAATACCAAGATTTTTTTGAAAATCAAATGGCGAAAACTGTTGAAATTTTAAATATTGTTGCATTTGGAATAATTATTTTTATAAATATTATTACTTTAATTATGGCTGGTTTTGTGGTGAAAGAAACGAAATGGCAAAATGATAACTTTTTTGATCGTATTTTACATTCAAATAAAAAATAAATTAATTTTTGTATCTTTTTTTGATTCTGATGAAAATTGTGTTTTCTTTAAATGATGATGATTTGGGCTAGGTATTTCGCAACCAAGGCCGTATTTAGGGGGCAGGATTCGGGACCTGTGCCCCCCCGAAACTGATGAATTCCCTTTGATCTTTTGCCGCTTAGTGTTGGCGGCGGCAAAAGATCAAAGGCGTGCCCCCCCCAAAATCGCTCTGCCCCCTCCGAAACTTTTTTCTGTATACGGCCTTGTTCGCAACATTTATCATTCTCAATTTCAAATCATTATTTAATGTCGCCGAATGTCCAACTTTCTTCGTTCATGATTCTACAAGGGAATTATTTATTTTCCTACCCAAATTTTACTGATTTTTTACCCAAATATTTTAAGTAACCCAAATTTACTGATTTTTGACCCAAATATTTTAAGTAACCCAAATTTACTGATTTTCGACCCAAATGTTTTTAATATTTAAAATTTTTTGAATAAAGAACGAATTTACTGATTTTTGAATTCAATGACCCAATATTTAAAATTTAAAAAAAAAGCTGAATAAGTGTGAAAAATAAAACAAAGAAATCAAAAACATGGAAATATTGATGCAACGTTCAAACTTATCTTTGGCGGTTTTCCAGTAATGGTATGGGGATATTCCGATATCAATCGACACTTACATCCCACAGGTTTGGCTTTTACTTTTACTTTTTTATATTTTGTATTTTTTAATAATTTTATTTTTCAGGAGTTGCAATAATTAGTTCTGAAACAATTCAGACGTACAAATGGCTATTCGAATTTTTAAAATCAAATCATTTTTGTAATGGAGAATGGATTCCCGCTGAATTTGTTGCTGATAATGCTCAATGTATCACAACTGCTCTTCGAGAAGTATTTCCAGAAGTTCATCGAAGAAATTGTATTGCACACATAATTCGACATATTTTTGATGTAAAATTTGGAGAATATGGTATTGATAAACAAGCTGATGGTGAAAGAATCAAAAATGAAATCCTTGAATTGGCAAATCATGCTTTCGAAAATCATTTTGACATTGCTGGTGCTGCTTTAATTGCTAAATGGAAAGCATCTGATAATGAAGGAATTGTGCAATTCGCTGATTATTTTGATCGTGAATATATTCAAAAGAATAAGTTTTGGTATGCTGCCAATGGACAAGGTATTCGTTTGGCTTTTTGTAAAATTTTTGTATTTTGTATTTTAAGGTATTCGACAGAATAATGGAATGGAAGGAAGCAACAAATGGATTAAACGGGATTTTATCAATCGTCGCCTTCCATTGATGGAAGCTATTGCAGCTTTAAAGAAATGGCTTTATGTTTGTGCTCATAAGAATTATGGAAATCCTGCAATTTCTGTCAAAACCAATGAATGGATCGCTGCTCATGATCTCAAAAGTGTTACAAAAGTTATTTTTTCTGGTGGAACATGGTAAGCTTTTTTTAATTTTCTTTTTTCTTTAAACAAAGCCATTACATATATATATTCCAGGTATGTAAGAAGATCAAAATCTGAATGGGATGAAACTGATTATCGTGATTATCTTGAATATTATACTGATTTGGATAATGATTTGGATGCTGGAGATGTTGAATTATTTCAAAAAAATATCGTCGTTGTTACTCGATCAACTTTATATGACAATGAATTCACCTGCAATTGTCCAATCGGTGCTTTACGAACACGTTGCAAACATGTTCTTCTTATTCAAGTATTCTGCAATCATCGAGAATGGCCAAACATGCCAGCACTTCGTCAAACAATTAATGGTACTGCAAGAACTCGGCCAGGAAGACCAAGAAAACATACTCAAGCATTATCCAGAATTTAAATTAATTTTTTTACTTTGTTTTTTTGTATAAAATATGTTTGTTTTTGTATAAATGTATAAAATATGTTTTGTTTTTATCTTTAAATGTTTGGGTGAAAAATCAGTAAATTTGGGTGAAAAATCAGTAAATTTGGGTTACTTAAAATATTTGGGTCGAAAATCAGTAAATTTGGGTTACTTAAAATATTTGGGTAAAAAATCAGTAAAATTTGGGTAGGAAAATAATTAGATGCCATTCTACAATTCCCTAGTAATTTCTCGTTAAAATGTATATATTAATTTGTTGTTAAAATATGATCTCTTCAATTCTAAGAAATGTTTGATCAAAATCAAACATTTCTTAGGATTTTGATTCTTGTTTTATAATTTTACAGTATAAAACTCCTTTTAAAGTCTTGTCTGCTCCAAAAAGGATTAATAAATAAAATAATCTCAGATTTAATTAATTAATATATTGGATTTTTCCAATTTTATACTTTCAATCACCTTTCAAACATGTTTGTTTTTTACTGTAGCTTTTTAGCCTCAAATTTAACGAAAAATAGTTTCGTTCTAATCAGTAACTTTTCAGTGATGTCAAAACTTTCAGAAACATTTAATTTTATCACTTTTGGACTTTTAAGCCCATTTGCAACATTAATTATTCAATTATTTATTATTCTATTTTCTGTAATCCTTTTGGGATTAACAATTGGTTCATATTCATATTTGCGATGGACGAATCAATGTTTACGACGTAAATAATTATTTTAAAGTTAGTACATTTAAAAAGTTGAATTTTAGATTATGATGTCGAGGAATGTGGTATTGTTTAAGAACTTTTGCCTATGATGTTGCATTGCATCATTCTTTGAAAAAAAATATAATAAAATTTCATTTATTGTTTTTTTTTAAATAAAAATTACTCTCATAAAAACAATTTGTAAAATTTAAAAAACTGATAACTTCTATAAAATTGTAGGTAGTTTGTTCAATCAAATGATGAACAAATAATCTAACTATTAATAAATAAATTTTTCTTTGTGGAATTTCTTCAAAATTAATTTTCTTTGAAAACTTATATGGGTTTCAGACTTTTAACAATGATGAACAGAAGGGGACAAACTTGTCCATTACAATGGCGAGGCCGTATACAGAAAAAAATTTCGAAAAACGAAAAAAGCTGCTTTTTTTAGATTTGTATAAACTTTTGACATGTTTTTTCAAATTAAATTCTGTATTTGTTTTTCCTAAAGATATTTTTTCTAAATTTCTTTTTTCAACGCTGATGAAACGTTAAAATTACGAGTTTTTTTCGCTGAATCACAGTTTTATTTATTTTTTTATTTGAAAAAGGCTCCTTTTTTAAAGCTTACTAATTTTTGTGAAGCAACCATAGAAAAGCAGCAGCCGATTTCATTCATTGAAAAAATGGAAAAATTAAATTTTGAATCAAACAAATGAAATACATACAAAAAATTTTTAAAGAAATTTGTTTTTATCAAAAACATTTTTTTTTCAAAAATTGAAAAGAATTAGTTTTGAAAAAAATATATATAAAAAGCTTTAAGAGACAGTCTGCGTAACTTTTTGGACTTTTCTTATTTTTTGGGAGCAGAAAAAATTTTTTTTTCGATTTGGGTCTTCAAATTTTCAGAGGTCGTTGAGATATGGCCCTAGATGCCAAAAATTGATTTTTTAGATTTTTTCGCTGTAAGATTCCGATTTGGGAGGCTTCAGAAGTCGTAAACTTTGGGAATGCGGGAAAAAACGGACTTTTATTTTTTTTTTCTATTCTCCCGTATTCCTAGGTTTTCGACCACGGGGAATCTCGTGGCACACTCAGTTTTTTTTCAAAAAAATTTTTTCGTGTCGAAACCAAAATTTCGATTTTCGAAATCGAAATTTCGATACCGTAAACCAAATGGTACGGGTTCTGACTAAGTTTTTTTCATAGCCTTACATATCTAGTTTGATGATGTAAAGGTCATTTTATATAAAACTATCCAAGCGGAATATGCCGACATCAGAAATATGCTCGACTCAGAATCCGGTTCACAAAATTTACCAGTAAAAATCGAATTTTTTTTGATTTTTGATAATTTCCTGTTTTTATAGGTTTTCGAGCATGATGAATTTAATGGTAAAGTTTGTTTTTGTTTAATTTTAACTTTTTGTGTCAAGACATCTAATGCTACAGTATGACATGTATGTATTTGGAAAAAAATGCCCCTGACTTTATTTTTAGGTGGCACAAGCTTAAAATGGATTATTTTTGTTCCAAAAGGTTTGTTTTATCACATCAAATACAAGAAATGATTATCTGACATCCGTAGCTGATTTTAGAGGATCCAGAAGTCAAGTGATGATGTTGGGGTAGATGAAGAAAAGTAAAAATGTTGTAAATGTTCAAAAAATGATGAAAACAAAACCTAAACTATTCATACATGTTCCTAAACATTGATTTAATCATTCCCAAGTGATAAAAACAGCACAATATTGCTTATCATCATTTACAGTATCACCAACTGATATGTACACAAATTATCAAAAAATCGCAAAAAATTAACTTTTTTTATGTAATTACTCCATTTTATAGAGCAGAAAATCATAGAAACATATTTCTAATACAATTATAACATTTGAAAACTGTTCCTACTAAAATAATTTTTTTTCGAGTTTTATCGTCTGCTTGTTGCATACTGTAGAAATCGAAAAAAATTAAAAGTTTGATTATTTTGGATTAAAACATAACAGTTCTATTGGAAATATGTTTCTATGATTTTCTGCTCTATAAAATGGAGTAATTACATAAAAAAAGTTAATTTTTTGCGATTTTTTGATAATTTGTGTACATATCAGTTGGTGATACTGTAAATGATGATAAGCAATATTGTGCTGTTTTTATCACTTGGGAATGATTAAATCAATGTTTAGGAACATGTATGAATAGTTTAGGTTTTGTTTTCATCATTTTTTGAACATTTACAACATTTTTACTTTTCTTCATCTACCCCAACATCATCACTTGACTTCTGGATCCTCTAAAATCAGCTACGGATGTCAGATAATCATTTCTTGTATTTGATGTGATAAAACAAACCTTTTGGAACAAAAATAATCCATTTTAAGCTTGTGCCACCTAAAAATAAAGTCAGGGGCATTTTTTTCCAAATACATACATGTCATACTGTAGCATTAGATGTCTTGACACAAAAAGTTAAAATTAAACAAAAACAAACTTTACCATTAAATTCATCATGCTCGAAAACCTATAAAAACAGGAAATTATCAAAAATCAAAAAAAATTCGATTTTTACTGGTAAATTTTGTGAACCGGATTCTGAGTCGAGCATATTTCTGATGTCGGCATATTCCGCTTGGATAGTTTTATATAAAATGACCTTTACATCATCAAACTAGATATGTAAGGCTATGAAAAAAACTTAGTCAGAACCCGTACCATTTGGTTTACGGTATCGAAATTTCGATTTCGAAAATCGAAATTTTGGTTTCGACACGAAAAAATTTTTTTGAAAAAAAACTGAGTGTGCCACGAGATTCCCCGTGGTCGAAAACCTAGGAATACGGGAGAATAGAAAAAAAAAATAAAAGTCCGTTTTTTCCCGCATTCCCAAAGTTTACGACTTCTGAAGCCTCCCAAATCGGAATCTCACAGCGAAAAAATCTAAAAAATCAATTTTTGGCATCTAGGGCCATATCTCAACGACCTCTGAAAATTTGAAGACCCAAATCGAAAAAAAAATTTTTTCTGCTCCCAATTTGTCAAAAAGTTACGCAGACTGTCTCTTAAAATCAAACTTAAAAATTTTTTACGTTTCATTTTTTTGCATTTCATTTTGAAGCTAAAACATGGTTGATCAATCAGTGTCAATGGAAAGGGTTGCAAAAATAGATTTGATTATTCTTGGAATTGTGGCATTTTTAAATATTATTATGCTTGTAAATTTGGTCTTAAGTGGATTAGTTTTGGATCGAACAATTTGGCAACGAAATACATTTTGATAAAATCAGTTTTAATGATTAAATTTTCTATGTTTTTAAAAATAAATAAACCAATTTTTACTGCTGATTATGTTTTAAAAATCGATTGGATTTCCAGGATATACTTATCTTTTAAAAATAATTTCATCATCTTTTTTAAAATTCCCCGCCAATTTTCAGGAATGAATAAACAAAGTATTTCAACATTAATCTTAATTTTAGTATGCCTCCTTTTTATACAATCAATTATTTATCTTGGATTAATTGCTGCTTCATTTGATAAAATTAATTGGATCAATAATTGCTTTAAAGGTTTATTTTTTAAACTGCTTTTGAGAAATACATTTTAGAAGTTTTTTAGCTTTTAAACGACATGATCAAGTTTATATTCAAGAAAATTGTCTGAGATGAAGCATGTATTTTATATATTTTATAATTATTATTTATATAATAAATACATGTATAACAGGAAAAGGAAAAAAAGTGTTTCTATTTTATTTTTGTAAATAGCAGCAAAAAATCCCTTTTAATCGAGGTTTTATAGAATTGTTTTTTTTTCTTCTGATAAATATTGTACACATTTTTTCAAAAGAATATTTCGTTTCTAGAAGAATGAGAAAATAATAGAATACCCAAACAAAAATGGTACAAATAATATATAAAAATAAAATTTTATGATGAAAAAAGATTTTCATGTACTGACATAAAAGTACATGGGAAGATATCAAAAAAACCAAAAAAAACAATACAAAAAAGACTTAACTTAAAGCCTCCCAAAGCAAAGATATGAAGTTTAATGATGAAATGTAATGGCTTAATTCAAAATAGGAACGGATTTTTAAAATCCAAATTTTTGTTACTAAATTGGAATATTTATTTTTGGAAAATTTCGTGGTTTTCTCGTTTTTGGTTCCCATTTTTCCATTTTTTGACAAATTTCCGTCCCAAATCTTTCATTATAATCATCGTCGTTAAACCATGCACGAAAAACTCCACCATGTTCAAAATGTTTCTGTAAAAAGACTGACTTATCATCATTTATTAAATTATTTTTAACAAAAACTTACTTCCAAAAATTGGCATAAAAGATTTACATTAATTTCCTGCTCAATTCTTTGCCATATTAAAATTACAATCTTTATAGGACGTTCCAATTTAATTAAATTTTTCATTGTTTTTTCCGAGAATGAATAAGTTTGTAACCTAAAAAGAATGTTTAACAAAAATGGGGATCGGAGGTGAATAAAAAGTACGGAGTGATAGCCCGATTTTTTATCGGTTTGTAAAAGAAAACTTACCAAATGTCCGTAGCTTTTGGGACAAGAGCAATTAAATCTTCTGGTGGTACTTTTGTGTGATCATCAAAATAAATCTGTTTTGACATAGAAAATGATTCAATATTTCCGGATTTTGTTAAAAATTTCAATTCTTTCATTGAAATATTGTCAACCCGAATAGTTAATCTGTTTAAATCACATCGTACAATTTTTGAAGTAATATTTGATGGATTCGGATAATCGTCTATCAAAAGATCATTGATTACCCAAATATTGTCTTTCAAGAATGTTAAATTTGTTTCTTTCGAAGAAAAAACGATATCGTATTTAATAAATTCCGTTTTTACAAAAAACTCATTGGTTAATAAATGATCAAGAATAGTAAATTGATTTTTGAAATAAAAATATTTGCAACTTTTGTGAAGTTTTTTCATGGCATTTCCATTTATAGAAATCATGAAATAATTTATGATTGGTTTCGGCAAAGAAAAGTTTGGAAAAATCATTTTTTCAGTGGTAAACATTCTGTCTATAAAATAATTATGTAATAATGTTTATCCAGCAATAATAAATATATATATTCAGCAAAGATTTGGTTTCTCTGCCTTAAAAGATTTTCAACAAATGCTTATTTTTGGCAAAAATGCCAACCAAAGAACTTTTATTTGATATAAAAGAATGCTCTAAAGGAAGATTCTCTTTGAAAAAAGGAAAATGAGAAAATATTTTTGGATTTTTGGAAACACTCGAATATACCTAAAAATAAAAGATTTTTGAATTTAAATTATAAGAAACCAAAGAGGCCATTTGCGTTATTAAAGTTTTTGAGACAAAAAGGGTCATGTGAAAAAAACAAACATACGCATTAAAGTATGGGATTTAAAAGAAATTTAACAACTCTATTAGTTTCCTTAAACACAAATTATTAATCCATTTAATTTTAATCAAAAGATAATAATTGATTGAAAAAGAAATAAACTTGTAAGAGCTAATTCCAGCGGGTTATGTGCTTCAAAATTATTTATCATTCTACAGTACACTTTTGGGAGAAGCCAATCGAGTATATATAGTTAGAATTTTCACTACATGCATTAAACTTTGGATTATTCCACCAAAATTTTTAGGCGAACATAAAAAAAATGTTTTACGAAATGGAAATTTTACTCGAAAGTGATATTTTTTTGAAATGGTTGTGTCTGTTTTTAATAGCTCAAAATAATTAATTTGAGGGAATCTGGCAAGGTAGTTTTCTTCCGATGACATCCATCCAATATTTTTGTTCCTGCATTTAAAAAATAATAAAAATCTTTCCGATTTTCATTAATCTTTTTTTTAAATCACTTTAAAAAAAGAAAATATTTTACCTTTCTAAAAATTATAAAAATTTAAAATGAAAGCATTTTTAATTTTTTTGTAATAAAATATTTACGTATTTATTCTTTTTTCTTTTATTTTAACCTCAATATTTTTTTTGTTAATTAATTTATCGAAATTGCTGGGTTGCTTTTGAAGCAAGCTTTGTCAACCTTTCATTTTTCATTTTTATTTTATAAGCAAAAATATTGGAGAAATAAGAAACGAGAAAAGGCAACCCGAAAAACAGGGGAAAAAGAAACAGATTATGCCAAAAAAAAGATATTTAATGGAAGCAAATCATTTTATTAAAAGTAATCCTTCCTTTTTTTTACTTCTTTTTTGATTTTGTATTTTCCATTTTTCAGACTCTCTTTTTTTTAAAATTCAAAGAGCGAAGCACCTGTCCCAAAAATTTCTTTCCATTTCTTCCAATTCCATTTTTGGCACGACTTTTTTTGATTCCCAAAGATTGTGCCGTAAAAAAAAAGCAAAAAATTACCTTTTTTGGTTTCTGTTTTTATTTGAAAATTGTAGTTTTTAAAAAAAAATTCCTTTTTTTGTTGTGTTAAAAAAATTTAAAATTCTTGGAAAAAACCGTTTTTGTTTGTTTTTCACATTTTTTTTAAAAACATAAAATGCCAGAGTAAAAACATTTGTGGCATTGCAATTGAGGATTGGATTGGTATGTATAAAATAAAGAGTACGGTAGAAATGTAATTTTCAAAGAATGTTTTTTTTTTGAAAATACTTTTTTTCGGTTTGGTTTAATTTTTTTCATTTAGTCTTTTACATATTTTTAACTGATTAAATTTCTCAAAGGATATCTTTTTTTGGTGTAATTACTTTTTTCAAATTTAAATTTACTGTATTTTTGCTTTAATTCCAAAATCAAAGATAAAAAAAAATATCACAGATTTTTTGAACACCAATTTTGCCTATTTTTTCATTGTTTTTTTTGAAAGTACTTTTTTTCGGTGATTTGTTTAATTGTTTTTTTGTTATCAAAATGGAACGTCATCCATCACTCTCTTTTTTATTTTCTTTTACTAATTTTATTTGATTTTGTTTATACCTTTTTTTTCTTTCATTAATTTGTGTTTTTTTTATTTAAGCAAAGATTTTTTTGCATTAAAAATAGTCAAAATATTAATGGAATCTTTGCTTTTTCTTCGATTAGCTTTTAATTTTTTTCATTGTCTGAAAAACCGGAAATGCATTCATTAATACTTTTTTTTGCCCTCCCAAAAAAATGCCTTGGAAAAATAAAAGAACGCCTGTTCTTGATTGAATGCTTTTTTCAAAAATAACTGCCGTTGTTTTTTTTCGGGAAATAATTAAAAAACAATGAACCTTTTTTTATGCAAACAAATGGAATAAAAATGGTTGCAATAAAAAAAGAGCTGTCTTAAAAATTTTGATACAAAAAAAGTAAAAGGTCATTTATAAAATTACTTTACTTTTTTAAAAAAAATAAGTAAAAATAACTTTTGTTTTTTTAGGCTACATTGAATTTTTGAAGAAAAAAAACCAGATGGAAATAAAAGCAATGACTCAGTTTCTTTTTTGTTGATTAAAAATAACTAAAATGAAGCTAATTTTTATATAAAAGTAATTTTTTTAAAAAAAAGCCCACAAAAAAGGTTTAATTGCATTTTTTTTCTTCCTTTTTTTGTTTGGGAAAAATTATATATCATAAATTTGTAATTACAAAAATAGCATTTTTTATTAATTTAAGTAATCTGAAAAGTAAAGTACAAAAGTGTGGTTTGTTTTTAGCTTTTTTAAATATAAAATTGTAATTACTTTTTTTACAAAAAGTTTTTTTTGCACAAAAATTGAATTTTTATTTATTGAAGGTTACGGTAATTGAAAAAAAACAAGCTTGAAAAATGGTAAAAAATTGCTATTTAATATCATCATAAAAATAGGATGAACAATTTTATGCTTATCAAAATATTTTAAAAATGTGAAAAAACTGTGATTATTTGCAAATGCAAATAATCACAGTTCTTTCTTCACATTACATTTTGGATAAAAATTAAAATATAGTAACCTCGTTTTTAGTTGGTAAAAGTTTTTGGTGATTTTGAAATCTGAAACACAGCGGAATTGCTATAGGAGAATTAGGAAATCGGAATGGAAAATTACGTTTTTTGGACGGCTCAAAAAAAGCTGAATTAAATCCAAATGCTTTGATTGAAATATAGAAATATGCAAATTTGAAAATATGGCAGCAAAATCTAATTTCGCCAAAAACTCGATCGCTATATTATTGTAGACCCCAGAATCTATTTTCAAAAAAATTCTTGAGCGATGAAATTTTTTACTTTTGTCAGAAAAATTTTGAAATTTGTTCGAATTTAATTTGAATTTTAATGGGTAATCTTTGATGACAATTTTTCTTTTCACATAAAATATTTAAAACATTATTTTTGTTTGAAGGATTGTTAAAAAGTGATTAGTCATTTTATTTATGATTTAAATTTTTTGATGAATAAGCTGTTGCCTTTTGTTGATGGATGAGTGTTTCTGGAATTTTATTAAAACATTTGTATAAAAAGGGATTCATCTTTTTAGGGGGGCATTTTTGAGGATGACAATGTTCTTTTTTGATTTTATACGATTTTTATCAGCTAAAAATTGACTTGTTTCATTGCTAAATTTTGTTTTTCCCTCATTTTTAAAGATTTTCAGACACCTTTTTTTTGAAGTCTTAAAAATCTTTTTGTTTTTAGAAATTTATTTGGGCCATTTATCACACGCAATTTTTATTTGTTTTTTTACTCAAAATTGTTAGTGTTTTTTTGTTTTGTTTGAAAAATAATAATAATAATAATATAAGTCAAGTTAAATTATCCGTTACACCTGACAATATCCCTCCCTTTTATCTCTTTCTTCCTTTTTTTCTGCTAAATTAAGATTTTTGTTGACGAAAAATAGAGAGAGAGAAGAGCGGAGAAAAAGGGATAAAAAGAAGATTAAAAGAAAAAGTAATGCATGAATGTCAGTCATTTGGCATTTTGCCCTTCTACTTTTTATTTTTTATTTTTTGCAGGCAGGCAAGTTGCTGCTGCTTCTGTTGTTGACGATGAGTTAAAATTACCGGAAATAGCTTTTTATACGACGGCACGGAGCAGACAGACGTCTGCCATCATCAACATCGACACGAAAGAAAGAAAGAAAGAAGATGGAGGGAGAACGTAAGAAAAAGAAAAAAGGAATTTGTCTGGATAAAAGCCAAAAATCCTTCTGTTCTCATTGAAGCATTACTTTTCAACAGCCGCCACCGCCGCCGCAACCGCTTGGCGCTCGGCGCTAAAGCTTTCCCCGCTATTTTCTTTCTCTAAAAAAAATTTATTATTCAAAGTTTAAATGAGAAAAAAAAAAGTGAACGTGTCTCACTTTCACTTACTTACTTACTTACTCTTTTTCCTTGCACTTGCACTTGTGGAATTGAAAATAATAAAAAAAAACAAAACAAAAAAGTTTTTTCTTTCTGGCTTTTTTTTAAAGTGGCACCCCATTTTTTATTACACAAAAAAAATAAAGTGAAAAAACTTTTTTTGAAAAAAAAAACAAATTACTTTGGCTGCCAAAAAAGGGCATCCGCGAAATGCAAAAAAAAGGAATATAAAAAAAGGTAATCGCCTTCTTTTTTTTTAAATTCATGTAAATAAAAAAATTCATAAATGCCGGGTGTCAATAAATAAAGGAGCTTGTGTCTAGGCATTCCTTTCTTTCTCTTTTTCTTTTTCTTTTTCTTTGATGTTGTTGTGTTCATTGACATTGGCATTGGCATTTCGCCAGTTTTGAATGCCACGAGAAAAAAAAGAAGCGGAGAACAAAAGTTAAAGATTAACAGGTGGTTTTTTTGGCGGCAGTTAAAATGGTTTTAAAAAAATGCAAATATTATTTTTGCACAAATTGAAAGGTCAAATAAATTTGGTATTTAAATAAATTAAAGATCTTTCGGGAATTATGCAAATTTGAGATTTTTGTTTTAACAAAATAATGTAGATTCAAAAACTTTGACTGCTACGAAATTTGGATGAAAAAATTTGGTCTCAGCAAGAAAATATTTATGATTCTTTTGGGGGCTATGATACGGTTAGGGTGAATTGAGATTTCATATATCCCGTTTTAATCTCTTTTCATTTTGCTTTATTCAAAATATTCTATTTTAAACTTTTTGTTATCATTACAATAAATCTTGTTTTAAGAGAATTTTTTATGAGATTTTTTTCACTTTTCAAATTCCATGTCTTTTTTTTCTTTATCTTTTTTCTTTATATATTTTTGAAGGAGAAGAAGGAGAAGAACATTGTTGTCCATCATATTTTTTACAGAGTCACACTTCTTTTTTTCTTTTTTTGGCTTTCATGTTTCTTTCTTTCTTTTATATATTCATTTCTTCAGGATTTTCTTCCTATTTCATTCTTTTAAAAACTGATATATTTGTTTAAAAATGAAAACTAAAATTGGTACTCTGGGATTGGGTCTTTGGAAAGAGATGTATGGCATTTCTTCTTTCCTTTTCCTTTTTCTATTGTGATTTTAATTGGCTTTTCTTTCCCAATTTTTTCTTTTAAAGGTTTAAAACAAGGATGAGGACATTGAACCCTTTTTACGATGTTTGATGACGAGGATATTGATAGATAGATGGATGGATGGATATAAGAAAAAGCAAGGAAGGGATGATGAAATATGAGATGAAATATATCCCCTCTAAAAAATGCAACAATATTTACTATTTGGTACTTAAAAGAGATTATTATTAAAAGAGTTTTAAGCTGAAATTTTTGTATTTCGTTGCAAAAATCTCAAAAATACAGGTTTTCGTTGTAGGATATTCAATAAAAATAGATTTTATCTTTAATAATTTTACTGTCTACCGTATCGCAGAAAGTTAAATTCCTAATTTCTTACAACGAAATTAGGAATTTAACTTTCATTTTCATTTTATAACAGTTGATATAAATTCATTTCAATACTTTCACGTAAATCAGATTTTACAAGTGTTTTTACATCTATCTCTTTTTTTTCCATTATTTACGTTCAAATACTAAAGTACGTTCCTAACAAAAATGCAACATTTTTTTTATTTGTTTTGTTCTCTTATTTCACGGACAAAAAAAAAGCAGGCGATGCTCATTGAAAATTATTGCTGGAAAAAATGAACGGGCATTTGAAAAAGTTTTTTTACAGTCGTTTTTTTGTCCGAAAAAAAGGGTTTCTATTTCATTTTAAAATTTATATAAAAAAGTAAAGGCAATCTCTGAAGAATCTCTCACTTCTTTTTTTTTCTATCACCGCCTCGAGGCAGCAAACTTTGGTATTCAATTACAAAAAAAAATATATGTATAATTTTTTGAATTCAATCTTTTTTCATATTTTTTTTTATTTGTTATGTCTGTAAAAAAATGACTTTGGCGTAGTTTTTGATTTTGTGTATTCCAAAATAACTTTTTTTTTATACAAAAAGAATTTGTTTTTTTCGAATTTCTAAAGTTTTTTTTGCCGAGTCTAGAAACCCCCCCCCCCCCCAAAAAAAAATGTCGTCGTCGTTGACTTCTTTTTCTTCAAAGCTTAAACAGAAAAAGAAAGAAGCCTCTTTTTTTGCCATTATTTTTTTATATATTCTATGAGTCCCCAGTTTGTCCTAATTTGAATCGTTTCCAAATTGCAACATTTTAAAAAAAAACCATTTGGCCCTTAGCCATCATACATAAAAAATAAAAAAAGCTGGTGCCGAAGACCCCGGAAATGTCTGAGAAAGGAAAAAAAATGAGTAAAGAGAAGCAAGAAAAGAGATGGGAATGCTTCATTTGGGAATTTGTCGTCTTCGTTGTTTTTTGTTGACGGTTTCCTCGATGAAAAAAAAAGGAAAGAAGAAGAGATGTGTTTTGCGCGTTCCTTTTTCGTTCTTCAAAAAACAGTCTCTCATTTGTCGTCGGCAAAGAAGAAAAAACGGTTTCCTTCTTTCCTTCTTTCTGACGACAAATAACCTTTTTCTTTAAACTTATTTTTTATCCGAAACCGTTCCTTTTTTTTAAGCTAAACAAATAAAGTCGTTTTTTTCATTAATGAATTCATTTTTAGTGACTTTTTAATATTTTTTATTAAATACTCTATTTATTTTTTAGTTTAATTTAGATTTTTTTAAATTTTTCATTTCGCGCACTTTCGTTGCAAGACCATTGTCATTTGAGTGCAAACATATATATTTTTTTCTCCAATTTTTGCAGTGATATTGTTTGCAAAACTTTTACCTATCAATCATCAATTTTTTTTCTTATCAATTTTTTGCATTTATGTGTCTGGCTGTTTATTGTTTTTTGTGCTATCAATTATATCAGTTGTAAATTGGCACCTGACATTCCTTTTATGTCTTTTGGACTTGATTTTTTGAACTTTTTCTTTCTTTTTTTACAAATCTTTTATATTAAATTACAAAGACAAAGACAAAGAAGAAAAGCTACAAATGGTTGCTTTTTTGAAAGATCAATGTTTACAGAATTATAAAAATGTGTGCTTCTTTCTTTCTTTTTTTGACCTTTTAAAAATACATGTGTAAATTCATGCCTTTGTTTTGACTTTTTTTTATTTTGAAACAACACATGTTGCATTTTTTGGCATTTTTATAAATATCGTTCATAAAAAGACTCTACATTTTCCAAAATGACAAAATTCGTGGTGGGAGACAATGCACTTTTTTATAAATTTTTTTTCTGCAGCTTATTTTTTAATTCCCTCATTTCTTTTTTTTGTAAGAGTAATTTATTTGCAAACAAAAAGCTTAAAAACTTTATTAAAGGGATCATTTTTTGTTGTATTAATTTGATCTTCATTTGGGCTCTTTTTCCTTTTTTTTTGCCGATCCCCTCCCCCCTATTTTTGTTCTTCTTTAAACACAAAAAAAAAGGAACACTTTTGCTGCGCTGTGTTTTTTTAAAAGTCAAAAAAAATGTTTGTTCAAATTTGGTAAACAAAGGTGTTTTTTTATGATTTCCTCCGCCGCGTCTTAAAACGAAGAAAAAAAAGTTAATTCTTTCTTTTTTTTTCATTTTAAATTTTTTGTCACCCATAAAATTTTGATGAGTAATGTTTTTTTCAAAATTTTTTGTGGCATTTTTTTTTTTAATTTAAAAAAATAAAGTGTTTTTTTCTTCCTTTTTTTGGAACAAAAAAACAAGCTTGTCAACATTTAAAAAATATATAAATATATATTTATTTATTGGCAGCCGAAAGAAGAAGCATCAGCAAACTTTTTACCCAAATGCTAGCAGTCAGCAAGGAAGTTGTAAGCAGTCACTTTTTTTATGGCATCTTTGAAACCCTAATTTTTTTTTCTTCACTTTGAGGTTCTTTGGTTTTTTTCTTTGAAAGAGATTTTTTTGGCGGCCCGCCAGAGGCGTTCCATGCTTCCCCCTATTTTTTTTGGCATAGACTTTTTTAGCTAAGTGCTGCTTTGCAAAATTTTTTTTTCTTCAAAAAAAAAGGGGTTGCACCGACAACATCCCCAGTCAGTCAGTCAGTCAGCTAGCCCCGTTATCACAACAACAAAAAAAAGACGCTTGGTTCGCCGCCTATATAATGCCGACGTCGACGACAGCCAACAACACCGAACGAGTTGTTGTTGGTTGAAGAAGAAAAAAAATGAAAGAGGAGGAAAAGCGTGGCATTTGGCCAACTTTCTTTTTCTGTTTTTTTTCTTGCCAACTTTTTTTTCTTTGTGAAAAAAATAGCCACAAATCTTTTATATTATTTTTGAATGCCGCAATTTTTTTTTTCTATTTTTCTCTTAAATTTTATATTGAATTAATAATTTTACGAAAAATTACTTTTTTTTTTACTTATTTAAAAAAAAACAAAAGTTGGCACTTTTTGTTTTTCAATACAGTATTTTTAGTTTTTCATGGATTTCATTAAATTTGAACGTTTATTTTTTTTCTGAATATTATTTTGAAATAAAATAATATAAAAAATATGGCTTCTGTCAAGTGTTTTTTTTCAAATTGTGTTAAAGTATTTTAGGAAACTTTTTTTTTTGAAGAAATAAACGTTCAAACATTTTTAAAATGTCGTCATTCTATTATTTCGTAATATCTTTTTTGCGTTCTGTTATTTCTTTGTTTTTTTGTCATCGTTTTTTGACAGCTCATTTTTGAATCATTTTTTCTTTTGAAAAGTTTTTGTATTTCCAAAAAAAAATTTCATTGTTTTATATTGAAAAATTTAGTAATTAATTTTATATGGTCGCCGTAGTTTTTAGGTGTGTCCCAAACTTCTTGATAAAATTTCTTAGCTAAAATCATGTTTAAATTTATTACTGTAGTTTTAAAATAAAACATTACAAGAAATTCTTTACAAAGAGTTTCTTGATTACTGTGAAAATTATATTAATTCTTCGTTTTTTGAAGTTAAAAATTTTCATTAAAAAACATGATTATCTTTTTTGGCACTTTTTTCTTACTGTAGCTACGCGGTCATAGTATCCTATCTCGTTTTTAAATACCAAACATTTTCATTTAATATCACTTTATAAAATAAAGTTGCAGTATTTTTAGTCAAACATTTTAAAACAAACCTTTTCTTCTATTTTCATCCTCTGTCATTTTAGATTCCCTCAAAAAAAAGGTTACAGATTTTTTTATATAAATTTAAAAATTTTCCTGCAAAAATAAAATTTAACGCGGCGCCTTATTCTTTTTTGACGCCAAAAAATAGATTTTTTTATTTAAATATTAACTTAACTTAAAAACTTTTATATCTTTTATCATTTTTTTTAATGATAACACCCGAAGACGCCCCGGAACAAGTATTTCTTTGACCTTTCTTTGAGGTCATTGATACTCATTTTTTTTTTTCTTTCTGTTTTCTTTTTGACTGATTTTTTTTCCTCCGTTACTTTTTTTTCTCTCTCTTTACTTTCCCACAGTCAGCTGATGATTAATTTTTATTTTATTATTTGTCTTTTTTTTCTGCCTGCCTGCTTGCATGCTATTGTTCATTTCTCATTCCATAATGATGGGAGAGACCATGTATTTTTACGTAAAATCAGGAATCATTTGTTGTATTTTTTTTGTGATGATCGTCTTTTCTTCCTCTAATAAATGTTGATGATGATGTTTTTTTTGGAAGCAAAGAAAAAATGTTTTTTACAGTATTTTTTTTTTGAATAATTTATTGGCAACGAATATTGGCAAAAGTCTTGCAACGAAAATAGATTGTTTTTCGTTATGAGAAAAAATTTTTTGATAAATAATCAGTTTATGATTTTAGATAAAAAAAACTACCGTATATTTTATGAAAATTTTCCTCAAAAAAACATCTGACATTTTTTCCTTGGATAATTTTGATGCAATTTTTTTCTGCTGTAAAATTAAACTGGTATTTTTTTAAGAACAGTACAAAGTTTAAGGTACTCCCTCTCTCTCTCTCACTTTAAAATATTTGTTTTTCTTTCAATTTTTTTTTACAAAAAACACTTTTTATCACATTCCAAAGGCAATCATCTCCAAAACAAAAAAAAATAATAGTTGTTCTTTTTTCATTTATTTTCCATGTCAACCACTTCTTCTACCCCCTTTTTTTTACCTCCTGATTTATTAGTTCTCTCAATCATTTCAATTGTGGTTTGTCTTTTTGTTTTTGTCAATGTTTACAGAAATTATATTATATTATATTATATTAGTTTGTTAAAACACCTTTTTTCTTCCTTCTTGCATTTGCCTTCTGTTTATATATTCGTATTTTTTTAAAACTAAATAGATTAAAATGTCTGTTTTTTTGCTGCCACAAATCATTTAAAAAATGTGGAATAATATGTTTGCACATTTTATTCATTCATTCATCATCGAGAAATATATCGGATTCTTTTTTGTTTATAATTAATTCGAAATTCAATGTTCCTCTTTTTTTTTATTTGTTCAAATCAACAAATAATTTTGCATTTATTTAATTTCAATTGATTATAATTATTCCGGCATCAAAGAAAAAAACATTTAATCCCTCCAAATTTTTTTCTGTAAAAACAGCTTTTTGTTTAAAAAAAAGTTTAGTCATCTTTTTTTCTTTATCTCTCTCTCTCTTTTTTTTTGTGGGTCTCTTAAAACGATAACAACAAAACAAAAAAGAAAGATATGTCATCATCCTTTTAAAAAGTCAGCTGTTGTTTTTCTTTCTCTCTCTCTCCTGCAACGAAATTTGAGTAGAATATTTATGAGAAAAAAATGCCTGAAGAGGAGGAAGAAGGAGGGAAGAAAAAAGTGAAAGAATGAATGAAAAAAAAAGAAATATAAATACAAAATGTGCACGAGGCATTTTTTTTGTTTTGTTTGTTGCGTTGCTTCTGATGCTTACTTTTCCATGTGCTTAAAAACTCACGTTCCGTTTTTTGTTTCTTTTCTTTCATATTTATTTTTCATTTGCTTAAAATCAGCTGACTTGAAAGAGCTTACTTTTAAACGAACAAGAGAAAATAGAGAAAGAAAGAAAGAAAAAAGGAGGGAAAAGCTGCTTTTTTTAAAAGCAAAAACAGCAAAAAATAAAATATATTAAAAAAAAAAGTTAAAGTGTTTGCCAGGTTGAAGAAGAAGAGGAAGAAGAAGAAGAAGTTTTTCGAGCTCTTACAATGTGTTTTTTTTCTAGCAATATTATTACTGCTTCTTTTTTATTAACTAACTGCTGCTGATTGGAAATATCTTTTTTTTGCTTTGTTTTATATTGTCATCATTGATGTTTGAAGGAGGAAAACTTTTTTCATTCTTTTTTCGTCATTTTTTTGACCTCATTTTATGATAAAAAAAACTGATGTTGAAAGATTTTTGAGGTGATTTCCGGTGTTTTTAATCTAGTAATTTTGATTTTTGAAGATTGTCACATATTGCCAAATTTTCGGTACTGTATAAATTTGTACTTTGGCAAAGTGTAACACAATGCCGAAAAGTTGTTTCCAAACAAAAACACTGTAAATCATTTTTTTACGGTGCTATTTTAGTGTTATCATATATGATGGAAATGATGAAATGTCCGTTATCTAATTTCTTGCCATAGATGTTCTTTAAACTTTCAATGAGCTCCCCCCCCCCCCCCCCCCCCTTTTTTTGAACATCAAATAACATTACAAAATAAATGACTGAACACATAAAACTAAACTTTTTTTAGTTATTTTTCTCATCACATCAACTTTGCCTGCCTGCTGGCTGTTTGAAGGCAGTCATTTTTCAGCTGATCATATTTTTTTCATTGTTGAAAACATCTGCAATACTTTTTTTATTTTTTGCAATTCCTTTCTATTTGTCTTTCTTGTTTTTCATTAAAAACCTTTTTCTTTTTCGTTCATCGCTTCCTGGTTTTAAATATTTTCAGGAGTTGTTTCGGGCAGTTTTTTTTATTTTTTGTTAAATTCCTTTCATTTAACGATTATCGGTTGAAAAATTCACTGCTTAAACATGTTTATTTTGCGTATTAAATTCTACTTAAATAAAGACATAAAAAAAGTTTTGTGTCGATAAAATCACGGAAACACCAGGCTTTTTTTTGTGATTCGTGAATGTTTGTGACAAAACGCCAAAGAGCGCCAAATTTGAATTTTCTTGGCATTATGTTCTCAAATGTTTTTTGGTTGTAATATTACGAAATAGAAGTTCATTATTCAAGGTTTTTTTTAAATTTCAAATTAAATTCAAAAAAAGCAAGTTCTTAGTTATTGGTAGCAATTTCTGCAATAACCTTCAAAAACAATGATTCTTCAAATTTGATGAAATTCTTGTAAAATTTGCGCCACTTCCAATTAACGCAAACGTCCTTTCTTAAAAAATTGGTAAGCCTATCAGACGATGAAAAAAAAGAAGTTTTTTTTTTCCAATTTCAAGGAAACTCAATCAACTTGCTGATGTTTCATATCAATTCGTTCGTTAATTTTTCTTTTTTTTTCTCTCAAATTTCTGTTGCTTTTTTTAGTCCAATGAAAAAAAAACATTTTTCTTCTTTGTTTTTTGCCAAAAAAAAGAAGTTTTTTATTCTTCTTCTGATCCTCTCAAGTTTTTTTTTGTTTTTGTGGTGGTGGTTGCCTCCAAGGTCATTTATATCTATCTATCTATCTATCTTCAATCACTGAAAAAGTACAAAACTTTTTTTTTGCTTAAGCCAATCTTCCTTTTCACATTCCTTTTCGCTCTTGTTTTTTTTTCTTCTTCGGTGATGTGATTTTATAAATTTTTTTTTTCATGAAATTACAAAAAAAACTTTTTCAATGACGGCGGGCATCGCGGCTACCGAAATATTTGTTGTGGTCTCTTTTTTTTTCTTCGTCTTTGGTGTCGGCAATTTTTCTTGGAAAAAAAATTGTCTGGGATTTTATATTTGAAAAATTTATTTATGCATGTTTTTACTTTTTATTTAATGATCATCATATTTTCACAGGGGTGGTCTCTCTTCCTCTCTCGTTTGTTCACTTTTAACGATCATCATCATCAAGGTTTTTGACTGACCATTGAGACACAGACAGACAAAGAGAAAAAGAGAGAAGGTTTTGTTTTTGACCGATCGGGCCGATGATTGTCGACATCCATAAATCTGTTATATATTTGATTGGTTTCCGGATAATATCCTTTTTACACGTCAAATAAAATTTTAATATTTATTTATTTTTTGAACAAGTTTGCATATTTTTTTTCGAAAAAATTAAGTTTAAAATTGACTTTGGTTTATATTTTTGAAATTCTTGTTTCCCTTTCTTTTTCTTTTTCTCTTTTAATTTGTTTCTTGCTATTTTTCAATATTTAAAAAAAATAAATGGTAAAAAATGCAAAAGTTCAAACCTTTGAATGAAAAAAATTCATTGTACTTTTAAAATTTTAGTAACCAAAAAAATGCTGAAAACTTTTAAAAATAGACTTTTTTTTCATTTTTTTAAAGGGAGGAGTTTTTAGGGGAACTTTTCAAGGGGGGGGGGGGGGGGGGGGGGAGTGTTATTTTCTTTGGAGGTTTTGGATATTCAAAAAATTTTATTTGGATAAGTTTGCTTTAAGGGTGCTTTCAATGTAATGATACCCCTGTAGTTTTTGTTGCCTTTGGGAAGGATTGAAATAAAGAGGGTTTCAAAAAATGGATGTTCAGAGGCACAACATCGATCGTTATAGTATCTTTAAAATTTGCATAATTTTAGATTCTTTTTAACATGTTTTATGTAACGATCAAAACCCCTTTCATAGCTGCAGCTGTTGATCCATTTTAAATGGAATAAAAATAAACAAATTGCAATTTTAGTGGTTTCATTTAAAAACATTTATTCTTTAAAGTTGGGGGCAAAAAAATTCAGTTTCTTTTTTAGTCTTCTTTAATGACCTTTCAAAACACAAAGTTTCATTATTTTTAAAACTCTTTTTCTTTTCCTTTGTTTCTTTTCTTTTCTCTTCTCTTTAATTTCAATGAATGAAAGCAAAAAAGTAAGTAAGTAACATCTGGTGTGAAGGAAGGAGTGAAGGAGGGAGGAGAGGGACTTCTTTGTATATCAACTTCCTTTTTCTTTGCATTTTTCTACTTCATTTGGCTGTCATCCAAGATCAGCATTTTAAAAAAACAGACTTGTTTAAGATTTTCTTTTATTTTATTTTGTCTTGATTTGACACTTTTGTTGGCAGCATCAGTAGCGGGCCGGGCGCCCGGCGTGTCCATTCTTCTTTTATTTTGTGTTTTCTCGCGCATATTTTGCTTTCATTTATTCATTTTTTTCTTCTTGATTCTCAAGGCCTCCTTCTTTTTTTTTTGCTGAATGATCGTGTTCTCGTCACCATCATCTTCATCATCATCAACGACGAGAGTAGCAACGCAAAAAAAAGAAAAGGAAATCTCGATGAAAAAAGTGTGTCCTTTCTCTTCAAGTCTTCCGGCGACCTCACTTATTCCCCCCCCCCTCTTTTTTTATTGTTGTTTCTCATCAAAATTCTCCCCTTTGATTTTCCACGGTTTTGATTCCTTCCAATCATTTTTTTTTCTCGTTCCTCCATCTCCTTTTTTTTTGAGTTGCGTAAACCGCGTGTCGTCGTCTCCCTTCCTTTATTTTCTTTTCTTTTAATGCCATCTGACTTTAAAAATGTTCATTTATTTTTTGTGCGCGAAAATGTCCCGCACATTTAAAAAATAAAAACGGCTTACAAAAAAATCTTTTCTTTCTCTGTCTTTTATTTTTATTTTTGCACTTTTTGGCGCCAAATTTTTCTTTGTTTAATCTTTTTGAACGAACGTGTATCGCTGTTTTTTTTAATGTTGTGTTTTTTTTCGACTTCACTTTTAACTTTTAACGAGGTATCAACAACCTTTTTTTTTCTTTTCTATTTTTCCGTTTTTAAAGGAATCTTTATTTTTTTTGAATGCCATCATACTTCTTTATTTTTATATATTTTTTTTGCATCACACTACTGTCGTTCTTTTTTGACACTTCTTTTTGTTGTTATTCAAGATTGTCTCTTTAAAAGAACTTTTTACACAAATGTTGTTTTTTGATCAATGTTTTTAAAATCACATTCCTGTAAAAAAAGTGATATATAATGGTATAATTGTAATAGTAGGAGGTGGGTGGATGAATAATATCAAATCAGATAAGTTTGTTCTTTTTTCGATATGTGATCAACTGATGGAAAGTTATTTTTATCAAATCTTTCAATTGTTTTTGCTTTCTTCAAAATCTGTAACAAAAATAGATATTTTTGGGGTACTTACTGTATTGTGTTAAAACATTTGAAACTAATTTTGTGGCATTTTTTAAACTATAATTTTCCAGGTAATGTGTGGCACAAAAGCTAAAATTGAACAGTATCCCTGTGTCACAGAAAAAACTATTTCTCAGAATTTTTCAACTTTGATTTTTTAATCAAAAAAACTTTGTCATACTTTTTTTCATTTTTTTGCTAACATATTTTCGCTCTTTAAGTGGAATTAAAATTAGCTCCGAGCATTTTTTCGATCCCATCAACTTTTTTTCTCTAAATATAATTAAACTCTTTAAAAACTTTTCATAATACATACCCCCTTCTTAAGCATCCCATCCATTATTATTTTTTAAAAAAGGAACACATTTCTTTTGTTATTTTAGTTGTTTATTTTGGCTCATTTTCAATTTTACAAACCTCACGTTTGCGTTCTCTTTTTTCTTCTCCTGCTGCTTTCTTTCTTGCTTCTGTGTCCAAAAAAATGTGGCAATAAAAAAAATAAATTTTGGTTCTTTATTTATATTTTTTTTTCCTTTGAATGAAAAAAAAGAGTTTAAACATTTTTTATTAGATAAAAAAAAAGTCAGACAGCAGTCATTTTTTATTACAAACTTTTTTCTTTTTTTCGTTCATCTGGTGTTTTTTGATGCCGATTTTTTCTTACTGAAAAAAAAGAAGTAGTCGCAAAAAATAAATTATTACATTCCATTTTGTTAGAGTCCGTGGTTTTTGGGGGAGGGGCGGTACTTTTTCGATCTTTTCGATTTTTCCAGATCAAAGAAGAAGAAAAAAGCAACAGCCATATTTTTTGGGGGGTATAAAAAATATTTATTTTTTGATCTTTTTGGTCCCCCTTTTTACAAACCTTTTTTTTCTCGCAGCTCTTTTTTTGATGAAAAAATTAGGCTTTTAAGCTTATGTAAAAAAATATAATACAAAAACCTCTTTTTTCCGTCCATTGTTTTTCATTTGCATTTTTTTAGCTTTTTTTCCAGCATTGGCCTCTTTTTTTTGAAGATACAAAAAAAACACAAAAATAGAGTACGGTTTTTTTTGTATTCTTCTTTTTTTTTGGCGTGAAAAAAAAGGGAAATAAAAGAGATAAAACAATGGACGTGTGCTTTTTATTGTTTAAAAATGATTTTTTCTCACCCCTTTTTACAGTAATTCTCTTCTTTCTATTTTTGTATGTATTCCATAGCTTTCCAAGAAAAAACAAAAGCAGCAAAAAAAATGAATATAAATATAAAAAAATTATTGAATTATCAGCAAAAAAGAAAGAAATGTATAAAAATATTTTTTTATTTGTAAAAAGAAAAAGTGTTAAAAATTCTTTTGATTAAAAAATCCCCCGAATATATTTATATTTTTTTGGGGGGAGATAAAAATGATTTACGATTTTGGAATATTATCTTTGTTGAATGATGAAAAAAGAAAGAAAGACTTTTTTTTCGGGAAAAAAATATATATATATTTAAATGAAAATTAATGAATGGCAGGCAAATGATCGTAAGTCGATTATCGAATGTATAAAATAAAATAAAAAAAGATATTTTGATAATTGTCATTATCATATTTCGTTAAAAAAAGATTTTTAATCAAAGAGAGTATATATTTCTTTTTCTCTGATTGAGAGACGACAAATTACTTCTTCAATATATTTTCTGAGGCTGCTGCAAAAGAAAATGAAAGAAATTTTTTACTCGACAGCGGCACGCGTTTCTTAAAAGATTCTTTCTTTCGTATTACTTTTTTTCTGATAAAGATCAAATCATATCATATATATATATACCTAAGAATGAAAGGAAAAAGGAGGACTTTGAAGGTCATTTTTGTTTTCAAATACCTAAAGTTAAGTAAGTTTAGTGACTAATCTCTTTCATTCCTTTTTTATTCACTCTTTTTTTTGGGGGACTTGCCTTTGATCTTGTTTGGAGTTAAAAGTTTTAAATATTTTTGTGATGAGTTGTAAAATATGCTTTTTTTGGAATTGAAAAAATATTTGACTAAATCGAAATAGAGTAATGAAAATGATCCATTTTTGGTTTTATCTTTGATCTTCGATTTTGCGATAGTTTTGTCAGAAGTTTTTCGCGTTGAAACTTTTTTTTATCGTCACTCATTTTTGTTGTTCACTTTTTTTGGGTTACTGTAATCAGACACATTCATTCCATAAAAACGTAACATTTTTTAATTTCATATGTTTTTTTTTGAGTGCTGCAAATTATTATACCATAAATCATCACCAAAATAATTCTTCCTCTTCAATCTCGTCGTCTATTTATGGGGGGAGTAAAAATTTATTTATTTTTAAAACAAAAACAACGGATTTAATAAATTCCTGTTTTTTTTCAAAGTTTTTTTTTGTAAGCGTCAATCTGGCGCCACATTTCATGGTGTTGATGATGATGATAGTAGTAATAAAATGAATAAGTTTTGCACACCTTTTTTTTCTTCTCTTCATCAAAAATGTACAAAAAATACATGGTTTTGTCCTGATCTCCCTCTCTCTCTCTCTCCAGCTCTCTATCACTGTATATTTATATTTATGAAGTGAGAAAATGGAGATGAAAATAATAATATAAGAGGGGGGGGGGATTATCGGCGGCATCGAACATTGTCGGTCGCATTATTTTTATTTTTATTATTGTACAACAAACTTCTTTTTTTTCAAAAGCTCATAAAAAAAGGTGATATTAATAATATATTAGTTTTTTGCCTCTCTCTTTCTGTACAAAAAAGATTGGTGAAAAATAGTGTCAAAATCTGATTTCCGGAGATGAAAAAGAAAAAGTTTTGATCGTCGATGAACGACGACGACGATCACAAAAAAAATAATATCAAATTTGAGGTCGTCGCTGATTTTCCACGCTGCTTTTTTTTGTTGATTCTGAAAAAAGAAAAGAAAAGGAATTTGTGTTTTGTAAAATAAAATTAAAGATTTAAAATGTTTAAAACTTTATTGGCACTTATGTGGGAGAGAAAAGAAAAAAGAGGGAGGGAGGGTACACTTTTAATGTTTATGATCATCGCCCACCAGCTGAGGACATCTGGCATTAAGCCAAAAGCATCATTTCATTCCAACATATATATATATATATACATATATATCCCCTCTTCAAAAAAGAAAGTTTATTGCTCTGTCTTTTTACTTTTTTTTTTAAATCTTCAAACGAATCTTTTCTCTCCCTTTTTTTGATGATGAAAATGACAGTAAAAATTCTTTTTTTAAGCTTAAAAACTTGAAAAAAGAACGTTTTTGGTCCATTTTTTTTGGGAGGGGAAAAAATGGAATATTTAAAAAAATTTGATCAAAAAAATTTTCAAAAATGTCACTTAAGTTTTAATCCGATTTCTTTCTTTTTCAAATACATTTTTCTCCATAAAAGGGTTAAAAGCGATTAGTTGGTGATATATACATTTTGTATTTTTGGTAAAAACTATCGCCGCCGTCGTTGTCGACGTTTGCTTGCTCGCCGCTGCGGAAAACCAATGACGCTTTTTTGATGGCAAAAAAAAGAATGTGCAAAACTATTCTTTTTCATTCATTCAATGAGGGGCACTTACTCAACTCTCTAGTTTTTTTTTGGCTTGCCTTCCTTCTTCTTCTTCCATCACTTCTTCCTTCCTCTCTCTCTTTCTGCTTTTTCTTCTTCTGAATGATTCAAAAGTTCAAAGGAAGCGAGAAAAAAAGGGGGAATTCAGAAGAGAGAGAGAGCAACAAAAAAAAATCAGGAAAGGAAGCTGATTCAGTATTTTTTTGCTGCTGCTGAAGGAGCGAAGGGTTACAAAAAACACGACGTTCCAAAGTAGCAAAATTTGACGCTGCTGATAGTTCTTTTTTTTTGAATTGCTTCCTTCTAAAAACGGCGACCATCATTTTATTTTTTTCTTTAAATTTTTTTTATTTGCCTCTTTACCAATATTTTTTTTTGTGTTCGTCGTAAAATAAAAAGTTTTTACTTTTTTTTGTGGTAACCGGAAATTCTTAAAAATAAAAAGAGAGAGAAAAATGTTGCGAAGTTTTAAGTTTTTTTTAAAGACCGCTCCGCGCAGAGCGCCGCTCAATTTTGTCAGTCTCGCATTTTTTTTCCTTTGCAAATAAAAACAAACGTTCTCTTTTTTTGATTTTTCAATTGTTATAAAAAATTGTAAAGTTTTATGTTTCTTTTTTTTTAATTTCTTTTTTGATGTTCCTTTTTAATGGACTTTGGAGGGAAAGAAAAAGTTAATTTTGGAGTTAAACCTCATATACAGTAGTTTTGAGGGTCTTGAAACGATTTTTGGTGAAAAAACAATGAAAAATATTTAGTTGATATGATTACGGTGCTTCAAACTTTGTCTTGTTATCTCACAACGATTGTTTGACCATAAGATTTTGTTTGAATTATTTTTACCGTAATATTGTATTTTTCTTTCACTTTTAAATTTTAAAGATTTAAAAAAGTTTTTTTTCTTTCTTGATAGCTCAAAAAAAAAGAGTCTTGACAAATGTTTACCCACGTCACATACGTTCCACAGGAGAAGAAAAAAATAAACTCAAAAAAAAACTTCAGGGGCAACAGTATTTTCTCACCCAAGAAAAAAAAAACTTCTTCAAAAAAAATCAGCCGTTTTTGTGGTGCGCAAAAAGAAGGAAAAAAAGGGGGGGGGGGGAAGCAGCAACAATGATTTCCTCCTCCGGCTGGCAGCCTTTAAAGCTTTCTGTAATTTCTTTTTCGACTGAATTATTGTTGTTGAAAGGGTACAGGAATGAGAGAGAGCAGAGAGAGACAGAATTCTCATCTCACTTCTTCCTTTTTTTTATTATGTCTGGTTAACCCCAAGAGTGGTGGCGCGAGGGGTTCGAAAAAACGAGAAGAGAAGAAAGAAAATCGTAGACATTTGGCTCTCGTTCAACAAAAATTGCAAGAAAAAAAAACCATTGACAGTCAACTGGCAGCAACTCCTTCATCAACAAATTTAATATATATAATATATATATTTATATTATTTGCGCAGGTGCGCCGATTTCTGTCTCTCTTTTCTTTTTCAATAGAAAAAAAATTTTTTTGACCCTATGAATTTTTTTATTTTTAATCGTTTAAACAAAAAATATCTCTTCTTTTTCGACGCTTAAAAAATGCGCTGCTTCCAGACAAAAACATTCGTTTCGGGACACAAAAAAATCGTTGGATTGTTGAAACACGATTTTTTGTATTTTTGATCCTAAAAATATATTTATTATTGTTTACATCAAGAATTTTCTGTCTCATCACTCAAAAACATTATTATCATCTTTTTTTCAACGTTCATTATTATGATAATCCGTTTTACCCTTTATATTAGCATAAATATTTTTTTTTTCATGTATTTTTTTTCACCGTCAACATATTTTTTGGAATACATTTAATTTTTATGTTTTCAAAGATTCGTGGTTTGACACACCATTGTTGTTGCTTCTTCTTTATTCCGTGATCGTTTATTTTATTTCTCATTTCATTTTTTTTTCATTTCTTTCCCGTTTTTTTTTTTTCAAATCTTTGGCTACATACGCCAATTAAACACAAAAGATTTCGATAAACTCTTTTATTTTTCTCTATTTATTTTTTTTGTTGCGCACTAGACAGCTCAAAAATTTATATATATATATATATATATATATATATATTTGGTGACGATCTTGAGAGAGAGTTGATGATGATGATGATGATGATGAAGGAGGAGATGGAGAGGTGGGGACGGGATCCCGTGTATATGCATATATGTGTGTTTGTGCGAATTAATTGAAAGTTTTTTTATGCAGCACACGATCTTTGAATACTTTTGCAAAAAAAAAGATTTTTTGTGCAAATTTTTAAAACTGTTTCGTTTTGTGACTTTTTTTTATTTATTTGTTGTTAATTGATGAAGCGCGAAATTATTATTAGCTTAATTTTTTGTGCATTTGTACCCTACTTTTTTTCGTTATAATCCAATTGCATAGTTTTCGTTGTAAGAACGCCGCTGTTTGTGTCTTGCCACGAATGTTTTCATGCTTTCCTATTTTTTGTTAATTTTATAAAACAATGCATTTTTTATGTTTTCTTTCATTCATTTATTTATTTATTTTTGGGGCATGTGATTAATGAAATCCTTAAAAATCCTATTCATTTCATTTTTTTTGAAAGCCGAAATTATTTTGCGCAACCTTTTTTTTGGTCGCTTTTATCCCCCTTAGGCGATATATTCTTTTTTTTATATACTAATATTGGCAGCAAGCAAGCAAGCAACAGCAGAAGCAGCAGCAGCTGGAAGTTGAATTATATGGAATTTGTTTTTATTTTTGTGTGAATAATCTCTCCCTCTCTCTCTTACGACGATTGTCTGCTGCAAGATTTTTCTCCTATTTTTTATTATTTATTTTTTTCGGGGAAATAAAAAAAACCTCTGTCGGCAAATTGCCAGCTTTAAAAAAAGGGAGGAAATAAATGAATGAGGGAGTGCCGGCTGGGGCTTTTTTTTGCGCGGATTTTGTGCCAAAAAATGGAGTTACGGCAATTGTTTCGTGTGTTTTTTAAAGCTTTTTTTCTTTCAAGTCTCGGTTTCATTCATTCATTTTTTTCATGGGATGCTTCCATAAAGATCTTCTTATTTCTATTATTTAAGTAATTTGTTGTTGGAATATTTCATCGGGGGAAATTAAATTCTTTGTTGCCTTTTTTTGTTTGTTGCTTGGCAGAAAAATCTTGGCGCCGCCATTTGACAGTCTTCTTTTCGAAAAAAAAATGCGAAGCACTTCCGGCAAAAAAAATGAATGAATTCTTTTTTTTGAATGATTGAAAAATTGGTTTTTAATATAAATTTTATAACATCTTTTTTTACGATTTATCATATTTCTTGTGCTTTTTTTGTTGTATTAGTTAGGATATACTGCATCTGCAATAAATTATTGTTAGTTTTTGAAACGCTTCAAAAAACTTAAAGGGGGAGACCCACCTTGGAACTGCTTTTTTTAAAACCTATTGCAGCTCCAATGAATAAAAAAAGCAGCTCCAATGTGTCTGCGATCGCGTCGAGACCATCAAAAAAATTGCAGCAAAAAATTGTTCAAGGTGGGTCTCCCCATTTAACGCATAATTTATTTTACCCCATAAAAAGAATGTTAAATATGAATAAATATTTTAAAACACTTGTCTCTGGATCAAAATCACTCTCCCCTTCTTTTTTTCAATTGTCGGAAGCCTCTTTTTTTGTTTCCCCGCTCTCAAAAACAAAACAATACAGTTCTTTCATTTGACCATAATATATGAAATTTTTTTGAACACATATATACAATATTTATTTCAAAAGCCCCATTCAATGGCTAATCTCTTTCCCTTTTTTGTCTATGTATCGTTTTTTTGCCATTGAAATTTTAGTAGTTAGTAAATGATCAAAAACATATTTTTTTCGGAGGGTTGGAATGAATTTGTTTTAGAATTTATAATCGTCGTTTTTCCTTCCTCCTCTTTTTTGTCCTTCTATATTTTTTCGAAAGATCAGCTTTCATTATTTTTATATTTTTGGAATATTATTATTTTTTATTTACCAAAAACACGTGTTCCTCTCTCTGTTTTTGCATCTGTAATAAATTTCCTAATTTAGACTTCTCATGTTCCTTCTTGATTTTCAATAAATTTGTTCAGATCGCAAAAAAAAGCTTTAACTTCTTTCTTCCAAAAATGGATTATTTAATATCATATTTTGTACGTTTTGAAAAAAGCAGAATGCAAGAAAAATTTGAAGCTTGTTTTTTTAGTTGATGAAAGCAGACTCCTGCTGTTGCTACTGCTGCACGAGGAAGAAGGAAGAAGGAAGCAAAAAAAAAATGAATGTTTAACATCGAGAAAAAAAAATATTTCAAGACTTTTTGAATCTCATCAATTTTTGTTTTTGGAGGACAAGATTTTTGTCGTTTTTGTTTGTTAAGCTGCATGTAATTGCAAATTGTGAACAGAAGAAGCAAAGAGAAAAAAGGAAAGCCAACTAATAGCAAAATAATATTATATAGACTTAAAAACTACCGCTTCTTTCTTCCTCTTTTTTTTATTTAACTTCCAATGATAGAAGGGATGGAGAAGGGATGAGGATGCTATGATATTTTTTGGTGTTGGAATTTGTGTTAATTTTTTTTGGATATGTTCGATGTCTAGCTTATTGAGAGAAAGAGAGAGAAATAGCTTTTTATCCTAATTTAAATCATTAGTTATTATTTGATTTTAGTAAAATCAACGTTATTAAATGCTCTTTTTGAAGACTATATAGTACCCCAGTACTACTACATATTTTTGAATCCGTTTGAGACATTTTTTTTGAACCTTACTGACTAAATTATTACGCTTTTTAAAATTGTTAAAAAAGTAAAAAGAATCTTTTTTTGTAAAAAAAGGATATTTGTAATATTACAATTTTTACTTTCCCGACACTTTTGCTGCCAATATTATATGTTTTTCTTTGGCACTAAAAATCTTTCTCAAAACGAATAAATAAATATCAGTGCCTTTTAAAAAAAAAGCTACAGTGTTTTTTCCCCCCATTTTGTTTTGATTTCATTTTTTTTATTACCTGTGATCGCTGCTGCTGCTGTCTTTTGATATCAGATATGTTGTTTTTTGTTTTTTGTTCAAAACATTTATTTTATCTTTTAAGAAAGATAAAACAAAAATGCCTAGGGGTGGAAAAAAGGTACATAAAAAAAGCAAAAAAAAACACATTCGTCTCAGGAATAAAAAGGTTTTTTTTGCCTTTGATTTAAAAAAAAAGAGGAAAGAAAGATTTGTTATAAAAACAGACAATTAAATAAATAAATAAATCCCTTTTTCTCAAATGTCTTAAAAAGTTATTCCTTGATTTATTTAAGCTATTATTTTATGTCTCTCTTTTTTTTCATCGTTTTTTTTGTGATAGCTTTGAAGTATAATAAAAAAGAAACATTTTTAACGTGATTTCTTTTTTCTGCCATAAAATTGTTTTTTTGGTAATTTTTTATGTTTTTTTGAAAGAGAATATTTTTTGTGTTTTCTTTCATTCCTTTTCGCGCATATTTTTTTTGTCGATTCAACAAATTTTTTTATCACCCAATAAAAATAATAAAAATAATAATAATAATGAAGAAATGCTTCAGGCTCATCAACAATGGACACTAAAAAAATTATAAATGGAAAAAAAATTGAATATTGTGCAACAAGAACACAGACAACAACGATCTCAAAAATATTGGAATTTTCAATATGATTTTGCGAGAATTCCTCTTTCTTCTCTCTTTTTTGGGAAAGAGATAGTTCGTCACTCGTCCAGCCACTTGACCATCATTAAATAATTAAATCTATGAAACTTTTTTTGGAAACATGAAAGATTACACAAAGGAAGAAATTTTAGCATCCATTTTTTAATTGATTTAATTTTATGAAAAATATTACTGTAGAAAACTTTTGGCCTTCAAATTTATCTGTAATTTTTTTTTCGTTGGAAGATTCTAAATTTTATGGAGCTATAGTATTGCAACAAAATGAAATTGATGGAAAGCAATATATATATATATGTGTTGCATCACTTTAAATCATTTTTCGTTGCAAGGCCCAAAAATGATTTAAAGCATCAAGCTTGCGGTAAATTAACTACACTATCCGCTTAATTAACATTGTTTTACCCTTTTTTTCTTTTCTTCATCACTGCCAAAATATTTAAGCATCAGACTGCCGCCGCTTCGGCGTGATTTTTCTTTCTTATCAATGAAATTATTTTATTTCATTGCTTTTTATTTTTGGAAAGACGTTAGTTTAATGTCATTTTTTCGTATCGGATCGTTGAAAATTATTTAGTCACAGAAGGAAGGAAGGAGGAGAAAAATGTTGCGATTTTCCATGATATTTTTGTTGCTGCCCCCCCCCCCCTCCTTGTCACGTCGTTAATCGTCTCATATCTGTGTATCTTCTTCACCAAAAATGTTCTCCTTTTTTTCTTCTTCTTCTTCTTCTCTTTATGCTTATCACTTTTATGTTTGCTTTTAACTTTAAAATGAAGAAGAAGAAGAGGGGGGATTAAAGAGAAAGAAGTTGTTGTTGATTCTCCCCCTTCCACGGCCTCCATGTCTCCAACCTCAAATAATATATTTTTATATTGATAACACTTTTTTCTTCACTATCACTTTGATGATGATGACAACCATCATCATCTTCTTCTTTTTTTTGAAGTGTGTATCTTTTAAAAACAGTAGCCATTTTCATTGGCGCCATAATTGTTTTCGGTTCCGTTCCATTTTTTTTGATAGTTTTTCAAACAGTTATTGTAGCAGAAAAAAAAGAAGAGAAAAAGAAAAATATTTCAAAAAAATATAATGGAATCATTAAAAAAAGAATACTGTAAAATATAATTGAACAAATTTTTTGATGCTTGTCTCTTACCACGAAAATTTGTGCACCACCATTCGTGGTAAGACAAAAAATTTGTAACATTTTTGATTTTTTTTCAAAATTTTTTTATTTAGATCAACAATTTGTCGCAAAATTTGTTAATCAACTTGTTCTTTCCAGATTGCAACATTTAATCATTCATTAATTTTCATTTCAGCAGCTTTGTGCGCGTCTTTGCAGAAGCAATATAAAAAGAAGAAAGAAAGAAAGAAGGTGAAAAATGACTGATTGTACCTACCCCGGGACATACAAGTTTTTTTTTCCTTCTTTCTTCTGCGGGTCGCCTCCAGCAAGAAAGCAAGCAATAGTAGTAGCCAAAAAAAAATAAATTCGGAACCCACTTTATATTGTAGACGACGACGATGAATGATCATCACCTGCATCATCATCATTATCAGCCGTCGTAGAAGCCGTAGCAGCCGAAACAGCATCTTTCCTACCCTCCTTCAAAGGCGAAGACGACGGACGGGGAGGAGGGGGGGGGGGGACAATGGCCTTGAGAGGGGACAATTTTTTTTTGTTTTAACCCATTGATGGAATTTCACTTTTTTTGGACCAAAGTCCTTCAAGAATTTATTTTTTTTTCTTCTGTATCGAAAGTTTTTTTTTGTTGGTTCAAAAATTTTTTTAAAAGATTTATTACTTAATTTTATTTATTTGATTACCTTTCCGCGTTCTTTAGAAATAATATTATTATATTTATATTTCCGGGAAGATTTATTATATATAAATTCTTTTTTTGTAAATTTTTTGTATACATTTCCCCCCCCTTCCATTTTATTATTATTATTCTTGAAAATGTATAATAATTCATGATCGACTGCTACTATTAATAATATTATTTGCTTTCCTTTGCTTGATTCTGATTACAGACGAGACGATGATTCCCACGCGATGATGTTTTATTGTGTTTCTTTTCTTTCTTTCTTTTTTTGATTTAAAGTTTTGTGCCAGACAGTGCTTGCTTTGGGGGTCGTCCGAAGATCGCTCAAACTTCCCTCTTATTTTTTTTTCGTTTGATCATTTTTTTTTCTTTGCTGTTCCGTAATGTTTTTTTGGCATTCTTTTGTTGTCTTTTTTTGATGCTACTGCTGATGCTGCTGCTGCAAAAGAATATATCTATCAATGAAAAAAAATAGTTTTGAATGAAAAAAAGACCCAACACAGAAAAATAAAGGAAGAAAAAGTGATTGCAAAAAGCAGCTGCCCTTCCCTTCCCTTCTTCCTCTATCTCAAAGAGGCCCTAAGGGGGGGAGAAGGAAGGAAATCTGTGCCGCCTCTTTTATTTTTCACTTTTCTCTCTCTTTTTTTCTAAAAATATACATATTTTTAAAATGAAAGTGGGTGGAGTCAATGATACACGGTAGCCCCGCCTTGTCTGCTACTACAACAACATCTAATACTTGTTGCTGCTGCTGTTGCTGATGGAATTTTTTTTTTCAAGTAGCTGGCGAGAACAAAAAAAAAAGAAAAGTATCGTCCAGCGCAATGTTGTTTACGGCTGCCTGCTTCTTTTTTTTCTCTCTCTCTCTACTACTACTTCTATCTCTTTGAACGAAAAATTTTGACATCAACGAGACAACGACTTCTTCGACCGATGATGATGATGATGGTAGAGATGTTGATGGCGATGGCAAAAAAAAGGGCAAAAGTGAACGAACAGCAACAACAACAATAACAACAGCAGTGGCATCAGCAGCAACAGCAACGGCGGTGGTGGCAATATCGCCGCCGTCGCGGCTGTCCTTAGCAAAAAAAAAAGAAAAGTAAAAGGTCTCGTTTTAAACAAAAAAAGAGGCGATCTTTTTTTAAAACACTTTTTTTCTTGCTACATTTTTTTTGTTAAATGGTCAGTCTTTTTTTTGGTGATGTCTGGCCGGTGCCTCCGGAAGCTTCTTTTTTTTGGCAGCAAAAAAGAGAATTCCAATTTGTCACCTTTTTGTCGTCTACTTTTTTTTGGAAGAACCGGCAAAAACCAAAATAGCCCTCAGACAATATTGTTGTTTCCGTGTCTAATTTTGATTCAATGTTTTTTTTTTCGAATTCGGCGCCGCCTTTTTTTCAAATTTATTTCCTTTGTTTTTTTTGTCTGAATTTTTTTCAGACTTTGAAACAAAAAAAACCCTTCTCTTTTTTTTTCAATCACCTTCTTTTTTTTGCACTTTTATGATGCCATTTTTTGAACGGCTTTTTTTTAACTCATGTTTTTTTAAAGTTGCGAATTCGCAACATTTATATTTCTGTCTCCTCCTTTTTTTTTATATGTGCCCTTATCTCCGATAGAAAAAAGAAACAAACTATTTGTTTCTTTATACTTTTTTTTCGAGGGCTTTTTTTGCCTCTCCTTTTTCGTGCCGGGTCGCGTTTTTACTATAACTGTAAAAAAAATATATTATTTTCTTTTCATTGATAATTAAATTATATGTATATTGTATCAATAAAAGAAGATAATACAAACATGTTTCAAATTCAATATATAAATTATTTGTGTCTTTTTCAGAGAAAGCATTCAATTGGCCTTCTCATTATTTGAAAGACACCGTCTCCGCCGTCTCCCTATTTTTTTTGGAGCAGCATCCAGAGGAGTTAAATCAATTAATATAATATTTTCCCCCCATCCTTCAAGTAACAAAACCCTACTACATCCATCATCACACATATTATTACTTCTTTTATTTGTTTTCAACTTCTTTATTTATTTTTATTTCATTTAAAATCCTGGGGACTTTTTTCAAGCTGTCTCCGTGTTCAGAAAAGCGTATATTTGGGCATTTAAAAAGTGCCACGGATATTACGCCGTTATCGGCACCTCCACCATCAATAATAACGGCATCAACACAAATGACACAATTATGTGAGAATGATGCAATTGCATCATCTTCTGCAGCTGTGGCAGAAGTTGCGGCACAAGTTGGAGGCGTAAATATTCGTTTAGTTGATGATATGTATTTTTTACGGCATATTTTGGATATGAAACCTTCATCAGATGATGACAGTAATAGTAATATTGAAATTGTTAGTTACAATAATATATATGTGTTTTTTTAAATATATGTATTTTTTTTTCTTTAGCATACATCTTCCCCAAATTCTCCTCCAACTCCACAACGAACAAGGAGTAGATTATTGGGACATCGGCAATCTATGACATCAGGTTCAACAACAATACCATATACCTCTACATCATCTATATCAACAACAACATTATCATCTTCACAAAATCTTCAACAAAATCATCATCAAACTTCTTCTACATCTCCATATTCAAGTCCCCCAATTTCTACATCCCCAAATGGATATACTTTGTATCATCCGGGAATGAAAGGTATGTGTTTGTTTCTCTTTTTTTTCAAATATTTTACACTTTTTTACTTTACAACAATTTACATCAAAGACCAAAAACATTTCATGATAATATTTTTCAAATTCATTTTTGATTGAAATATTATACATTCAATTTCAAAAATATCTTTACCCTTCCAAAAAATGCGGATAAGGACAAAAAAATTTTCATTGATCTAAAATTTTATTTCCAAAATTTTCAAGATTAATTGCAAAACATAAAGTTTTATAATGGATAAATTTAAGAAAGATCTTTGTTTTTGTTAATAATGCCGCCAATCAATGTTAACTTTGATCCTCTTCTTCTTCCTTTCTTTAAATATTGAGGAGATCTTCTTCCCTGTTTTTAATACCCCCCCCATGTGCTTAAAAAGAGAGAGCTTAAACTTAAAGGCTCCTCTCCAACAGCTGACCATTGTCCAGTTAAAATTCATCTAACAAAAATAATTTTTTAAGCATAGTTATATTTGTGGCATGTTTTTGATATTTTTTTTTATTATAGCTTCTTTCCTCCCTTTTTTTGGCAGAAATCCAGCAGCTTTTTCGTCACCTGACTGTTAAAAAAAGAAGTTTGTATCCATTTTCAAAAAAAAAAAGAAATTTTGGCAACTGTTTCGTACTTTTTTTAAAAAATATTTAATTTTTCAAAAGTTAATGCATCAAAAAAGTAGTAATTTCGTTTTTTTGTATTTTTGAGACAAAATTTTTACAAACAAAAAGTTTTGCAAAAAAAACTATGCCCCTTTTGCATCAATTGGGAGTACAAACTAAAATTACTGATAAGAAATCACCCCTCAAAAAAAAGGTTCCATGTGATTTACAGAAATCTTGACACACGTTTTTTCTTTAAACCAGCTGATTTACTTTTTTTTTAAATCAGCGTTTTTTTGCTGATAAGAAGTTTTTTTTCTTGCTTCTCGAAGAAAAAAACAAGCTTGCCACCATCGAAAAAAAAGAAGAAAGATCAAACTTTTTTAGTGTTTTTTGATTTTTTTTTTAAAGAAACATTTTTTTTCTGTTGCATTTTTTTCTCATCAGCAAAAAAAAGCTAAAAACGTTTAAGCAAAAAAAAATAGTGTCTGACTTTTTTGTTTGCATTTTTTTTGTCAATGTTCTTCTTCGTTTAGCAAAAATTTAGTTTAGTTTAGCTTTTTTTTTTCGAGAAAAAGTCACCCCGAGACACCGCCAACCGATAACCAACGACGATAGCAAAAAAAAAATGTTGCGATTTTTACGAGAGTGAAAAAAAAATGAAACAATTTTTTTTGCTGACGTGCAAAATGTAAAACACACGCGCAAAACTGTCTGAGATAAAGAAAGAAAGAAGTAGCACTAAGGTGTATATAGGTGATAATGAAGGATCTTTGATGATGATAGTGAAAAGAAAGCAATTAAAAAAAATGCAGACAGAAGACAGCAAATAGGTCGATTACGGTATTATACTTGTGTTGTAACAAATTTGAGGCAGTATTATTAAGGATGTAAATAAACCTAAATTGATGTACTTTTAAAACATCAACCTTTTTTTTATCACCTCAATTGATGTAAACATTTTATATGACATTGCCAAAATTGTGCCCAAAGATTAATTAAATGAACAAAAATAAGTAATTTATCTATCTATCTCTCTTGTTTATTTGTTGTCTGTTTTTGATCCAAAATTCTTCCCTCTTAAAACTTAAGAATATAAATTAATTACAATTCATTCATTACAATTTGCTTCTGCTTTTTTCTTCATTTTTTTCGCCCGGAACTAAAAAAACTGGGGGCGAAAGATGAATGGCATTCTTTTTTCAATGGCAGCTAAAAAAATCAAAACAGGTCTCAAAAGTTTATATTTTTTTTCTGTTCAAACTTTTTGGAAACAAAAAATATATTTTTCAAGCAAATTTTTTTGGTTTAAAACTTTTTTTGATGATGTTTTTTCTTTCTTTGGTATGAATTTACTACCCTAGAAAATTAGTCGTCGAGGGTAAGAAAAATAAAAAGAGAAGAAAAAAAAGAAAAACAATTTATCATTTTTAGTTTTCTTTTTTTTGTGTTTCTTTTTTAACATTGATGTTATTTTTATCATTGCACAAATTTGAAGGAAATAGAACCCCCCCCCCCTTTTTTTTTTCTTTTACGCCTATCAATGTCGCTCATCTACTTTTTTTTTTCTTTTCCCCTCAAATTTTTTGCACCCCCTATAAATAATATTATTCTTTTTGTTACCAGTCAAGAAATATATATATGTGTGCCCTCCCCTCTTCCCTCCCCGGACCCCCAGGCATCATTTCTATATAGCAGAAAAACAATGTGTGATGATAGGTTTACGATCACTGTCTGGAAATAAAAAAAAAGTTTTTTACAGTCGATAAAAAAATAATATTTTATGTTCAGACAAAGAGCAATGAAGCAACAATGTGATGATAGATAGAGAGAGAGAAAAAAAAGGCATTATAATAAACAATAAAGAAATTTGTTGTTTTTGTGTTTATGGGAAGAAAGAAAGAGAGAGAGAATACTGTAGCAGCAACAGATGATAAAAATCAGAACATTTAGGAATAAAAATTTATTAGTTACACTTTGCCAAATAAAAAGTGCAACAATAATTACAATAATCGAGTATCTGGATTTAAATATATTTTTGAATTAAGTAAGAACTAAGAAATTATAATAAATATAATCGGAAACTTTTCACTTCGCAAACAAAAATACAAGTGCAAAACAGTTTATGCAAATTAGCTACTGATCTGATGTATATAGATAGATTTATATTGTTTCTCTCTTTTAAAATAAGCCACTTCAATATATTTTTTTTATTATTTATGCAATTACACTTGAAATTATATTACAGACATAAAAAAATGCCTTTACTTTTTTTGAATGGGTTTTTTTAATCGTAAAAAATCTTTGCATCCAAAGTGAGAGAGAGAGACCTCACACAGACGTTTTTGTTTTATATTTTTTTCTTTCTCACAAGAGACTAATAAAAGTCATTAGACCTCACATGTCTCTGTTCTGGCTTTAATCAAATTAAAAACATCTCTCTCTCTATTTTTTTCCTTCAATTCATTTTCTTGGCATTCAAAAAGACAGAAAAAAAGTAAAAGGGATCTTTCTCTAAAAAACATTTGGAAATAATTTTATAATTATCTGTTATTTTTATTTTCAAAGTGGCAGATTTGCACGTACACATTTTCATCGGGGATATCGCTTTAAAAAATTTGTTGTGTTTGTTTTTTCGGGCCATCTTTGATTGGGTAATTTTCTTTGCTACTTTGGTGGTGGTGGTAAATGGGGTAAATGAAAGAGACAATTTTCTCAAATGTGATTGGCCAACGATCAAGACAAGCGACCTTTTTTTTTGCCAAACAACAACTGTAAAAAACAGACATGAAAAAATAAAATAAAAAAAGGGCAAATTTAATGAACGGAAATAGAATGTCTCATTTAAATGTCTGTTGTTTTTGATGGCATTGAAAAAGTTGGAAGAAAATCTCTCTCTTTCATTTTTGCAATCGAATAAAAAAACAATAATGATTAACAATTTTTCATCTAAGTTTTAAAATGTAACAAAAAAAACCACTTTGTGTCAGGCAAAAAAACTGATTCTTTTCGGGAAAAAAAGTTGGAAAGAAAGCTGTGAATTTCGTCGCAGAAACCGGAGTCCCCTACTTACTACTTTTATGAAAGCTGATATTTTTTCGTAAAAGTAATAAATCGAACGTTCTTTTTTGACACATTTTTTCATTTTTTGAGATAATGAGGAGCTAATGAGAAGATAATAAATATGACAGAAAATAAAGCCTAACTTTACCTAAAAATCTTACTGCATTCAAATATGATTGATTTGAGACATTTTATAATCTTTTGGCATTTTTTAGATGTTCCATTATGGCTTAAAACTTTACGATTACATAAATATACAACAATGTTCCAAAATTTAACATATGATGAAATGATGAATTTGAATGAGCGCCAACTTGAAATGTTAAAAGTTACAAAAGGGGCAAGAAAAAAGATTTTACAATCTTTGGAAAAATTACGTGAAAGAGTTTCAACGCTAAAAATGTTGGATAAAGTATGTTTTCTTTTCAAAGAATTACGGTAGTAGCAATAAAAAGTTTCTTTCTTTTTTTCAGATTCTTGATGTAAAAGGTGATTTAACATTTACAGTTAGTGAAATTCGATTAATGATGAATACTCCAATATCTTCATATAAGCCTATGGAGAGGGAAATGCTTGATGCTTCGGCCGTTGATGGAATTGATGTATCAATTGATAAAATTTCTGATCTTGTAAGTTATGATATCTATGCTATTATAAGGGTGTTGCCCCAAAAGATATTTCTTCAATAATTTAAATAATCTTTATTTTTTGACACAAATATATATATTTTTTTTCTTTTGATGTGTTATGTTCGAAAAGTTGATTGCTACATATGTATTTTTCGGCCTCTTTCTCGCCGCTACTTAAATTTTTTTTTGATCGCACTTAATCGCTACTTATTTTTTTCTTGCTTAAAAAGAAAATTGTTTATTTTAGCGCAAAAATATTATTTGAGTTTTGTAGCATTCAAAAGTAGCCTATAGTAAACGAAGAAATGAACACAAACTTTTTTCTTCTTCTTCTTCTATAGCTGCTGCTACTACCTCATTTAAAGATTATTATGGCAAATATATTAGTTGTAAGGCTTACAAAAAAAAGAACATCCAAAATCAACTTTCTCTCGCGCTCTCTCAATTTTTTGTGTGCGATAATTTTAAAGTGGTATTGAGCTACTGCTGCTGCTTCTTCTTTAAGGTCGTTTATTAACGAAACAAAAAAGCAATAGCAATTCGCGCACCACTAAAAAAAATTCAAACGACTAAAACATATTAACATTTGTGTCAACAATTGTAATAATGTTAAAATGTCTTTGTAAGAGCAAAGACTAAAACAAGCATCATCGAAGATAATCTCTTTTTTTTTCTCTTCTAATTTCATTTTATCGAGGGAACATTTTTTAAAAAAAAAATTTTAAATTAATTTCAAATGCATTCTCATTTTTTTTTTCTTCAGAATCTTCCTGGTCATATCGTTCATATAACTTCAAGAATACATGACATCCTATTTGAACATGGAAAAATTTATGATTTTGAAGATGAATATTTACTAAAATTATTACAAATTTATGAAAAAATTTGTTCACATGATGTAAGTTATTATTTATATTTATGACTACCGTAATCATTGACGGGTGTGCAAATAATGTGTCTGTTCTCTCCCCCCCCCCTTTTTTTTATTCATTTTTTATGGTATTTTTTGGACTTTAAACAAATCATTGTGTCTGAAAAAAAATGAAGAACATTCACCAGTAGCACGGGAGGGAGAGAGGGGGGAAGGGAAGAAACAAGCCTAAACCTAAAAAGCTTTTGTGTTTGATTATCTTGTTTTTTTAAGTAATCGACATCTTGGCGCCTCCGACGGTCATACTTTTTTTTTAATGCTTTTTTGTGAAAGACAAAAAAAAAGATAGTAGACTCTTTTTGAGCTCTTTTTTTCATCTTGATTGACGTGCAAAAAACAGCAGAAAAAAAATTTACAGAAGCAAAAACTCAAAAAATAACTTTGGAAAAAACATTTTTAGTCATTTAATTCAAAGCAACGAACAATTGCAACAACATGGAAGCGAACACTTCGAAAAGTTGCTGTTGAAAGAAATTTGTTACCACCTGGAAATGGGCATATTGGAGTTGGATATGCTGGATTTAAAAGATCTGCATATACTCAACAACGAATGTCTTCTTCAACTACCCGCTCCTCAACAACATCCCCACCTGAATCCTCTTGTGCAATATCCCCTCCACCAATGATGCCCCAATCATATTCTGCTCCACCATATTCATCAAATTCTTCATCAACTGCTTCAATTTCTCTTTCATCTTTAACGACCCCCCATTTTCCAATTGATAAACTTCGGGAACATCCACAAGGTGCAGCATTGCTTCAACAGCTTGTTGAACTTACTCTTCAACTACAGGTTTGTGAAAGAGATAATAAACAGAAAGAAAAAAAATCAATTAATTTTTTGTTTATGCCTAATTTGTCAAATATAAATTTTATGATACTTAAAATCGGATTATCTCTCTGTCTCTCTTTTTATTCGTCAGTGACAAAATTCGCGCATTGTTTTCGACAACTTTTTTTTCTCTTTCAAAAAAAAGAAGTTAAAAAAACTGGACGAAGGAAGTGTAGAAGAAGAAGGAAAAAAAAAGATATGATCTAACAATATTATTTCTTTTTTCCTTTCTGCCACCGGAGGTTTTTTCTTTCGCTTTTTTGGAATGTTTTTCTTTGTGTGGCGACAAAAAGGAATGCAGACAAGCAACAACAGCGAAGGAAGGAAGAAAAAACTATTGTTTCGTTGTGTTTCTTCCATTATTTTTGAAAAAAAAAGTTTTTTTTGAAAGAAGAAAAAAAAGCACATCAAAAATACTGTTTTTATGGAGAGTAAAGTTCTGGAGAAAGAAAAAAATATATAGGGACAATGGCAAAATAAAAGCAAATGAAACATCTAAAAACCTCCCACAGCGTTTCCAATCAGCAATCGTATAATTTACGATCTAATTTTTTTACATCTTTTTTTTGTTACAAAATTTATTTATATCCAAGCGGGTGGTCCTTGTTTAATCAAAAGAAGAAAAACACAGAAAACTATTTTAAAAAGCGCAACAAAAATTCTTTTTTTTTTGAAATTTTAAATAAATCTTTTTTTTTTAAAAATGAGGGATGGTTTAAACAAAAAAATATATATTTTTTAGGAAGATCAAAAAAATGAGATGAATACGGTACCACCTCGATATGGAGGAACACAAACACCTCCAAGTGTTTCAAAGGAGCGAATTTCAATATCTAAAAGTCTTTCATCACCTGATAATTCAAGATTGCATAAACCTTTAACACAGGAGGAAAAGAATGCTTTTATGAATCAGTAAGAATTTCATTTGTTTATGGTGATTAAAAAATTATCTCTATAAAATTTAGATGTCGACAAGATGGTCATCATACAAGTGCCCTACCTCCAACTCCACCAAATTGGATTTCAAATGAACCAACTACAAGTCGATATCATACACGACCGTATCAAGGTATGACAAAATTAGATTTAACACAAAGCTATCAACATTTCTGGTATACTGTAGGTATGACACAACATGCATCAATGCCATCAACAACACAATGGCCATATTACAATAATAATTCTCATGCATCTTTACCCCCACAAATGATTCATCATCATCATCATCAACATCCTCTTCCAACAACAGCCCCAACCCCAATCCCAACATCATTAGAATCCCGTCGAACATGTTATCCATATACTGGAAGACAATCACTATCAGCGAGGATGCCATCATCAAATTCCTCAGGATTTTCATCAGGTGGTTCAGATAGATCGTCAGGTGCAGGCTCACCGACTTCTACTCCATTATTACCTTTTCCAACGAAATGGTCAAATGTTCCACATCATCAAGGATCATATAATGCAGAAATGTGCAACAATCAAAATATGCCTCCTGTTAAATAATCTTTTTTTATTCTTTTTTCTTACAAAACTTCTTACCCTTTTTTTCGTGCCTTTTTTTGTTAATTTTTTTCTTCTAACTTTTTTGCAGAACGAGTTAATCTTTTTTGTAATACAATTGTCTATATATTTTTTGGCGCTGGGCGCCCTTTTTTTCCTTTAACCCTGTTTTTTTTCTTGTTATTACTACTGTTACTTTTAATATCGTTGAATCCAGTGCGATCTTCTCTCTTTGTTGAATTATTTTATTATGTTCTTACTATTTTATTACACTTCTAAAAGTCTTTCAACCATCATTATATAAAAAAAATACTGCTGACCATGAAAAAACAAGTATGCCAATTCAGATCGCAAAAACCTAATTTTTTTATATTATGCTTCAAAAGCGCCTTTGCTTTCAAACATTTTTTTATTGTTATATTATTTTGTTTCATCTCTATATTCTCTATATTTGATACTATTTGCAAAAACATTGCCGCTTTTTTTACAATGCTCTCTCTCAAAAAAAATATCTTTTTTTAAATATGTTTTTTTCCATTTTTTTTCGAACGATGTTACAAAAATTGTTGATTTGAAGTTTTGTTTTGTCGCTTAATTTTCAAAATTGTTTTTTTGTTCCTTTTTTTCTCTAAGCTATGTATTCCTTTATTTTCCTATAAACGGGATTGTCAGTTGAAAAGTGTCAAAAGAATGCGGTAGCTGCAATCACTGCTACCGTATCCTTGGCATTCCCTTTCAACTTCCCCCCGAATCCATAAACCACAACTTGCACACCGCTATCATTTGCTCCAATGCTGTACAGTTTCTTTCTCTCTCTCTCTTTTTTTTATAAATTTTAAATAAAAATTTTAGGCTAAAAATTCCCCCCAACAAATTTGCTCACTCTATTTTTTTTATAATTTCCAAAATTGTTTTTTTTTGTTGTAATTTATTTTTTAAATCTTCAAAGAAATATTTTAACAGCTCTCTATCTCCTTTCTTTTTTCTTTTTCCTTTAAAATTTTTGACAAGAAAAACCTCAAATTTCAATTCCAAAAACCAATTTTTGACAGCTCATATTTTTTTATTCATTCATTCACTTGCTGAATTTGCCAAAAGTCTTTTCAATCTTTTTTTTTTATATACAAAAAACATCCTCCATCGTTCTCTTCATCATCCATTCATTTTTTTTGTTACAAAAACAACTTTGTTAATTTTCATTTTTTTAAAATATATTTTTATATATCCCCTTTTTTCCGGTTACACGAAACGGTTGACATTATTTTTTCATAGGTAACTGTTATTGTCAAAATTTGTACCCTTCTTTTGCAATTCATATTTTTCCAAATTTTTTGAGCAAATAAAAAAGCACATATACGGTATTAGGATATGTGAAGAAGAAAAAGAAAAAAATTGGAGAGAGAAAAGTATCAAAAATATATATGAAATTCAGCGGTGAAATTCTTCATGTTTAATAATCTAATATAAAATATATGCGCATAATTATTTTTTACAACGGTCTATTTTAAAATTGTATGTATGAAAACCTAAAATATGGATAGCGAAAGTTTTTTTTGTATTTTCACTATCAGTTATCTAGTTTATTCTTTTCTTTGATATATTTTTTTTGATATTTAATAAAGGGTTTTTTCCTTCTAATCTTTGATAATGCTCCAACATAATACAGTAAGCCAATACAGAAGACAAAAACATACCATTAATTTTCATAAAATACATTTATAAAAGTTGTAAATATTAAAAGAGAAGATATACATGTAATAATAAATCATAATACTAATACCGTAACAGTTTGAAATCATTAAACATGAGTTTTACATTTGAATAGAGCACCATTAGGAACTATGACATCTAAAATTGATCCAATATTTGACATATATATTTTTAAATACTGTACATACTTGAACATATATCAATTTCAGGCTTTAAATATTGACAAATATCGTCTTCCCAATAATAGTCATCGAAAACAAATTTTTCAGATGCATTTTCGTTTTCATCATTTTGTTCTTCGCTGTTTGAAAAGACATCAACTTCTGCAAAAGATTCACAAATATCACCAGAAATTTCAGCAACACATTTTAATTCATCAATTTCAGAGCTTAAAGATCTTTTAATATCTTCCATTTCAAAGCAATCTTCAAAGTGTGGGGTTGAATGATGTCGCTAAAAATAATATCTATAAAAACAAAGCCAAAAATGTTGAGAAAAAGAATACAATAGTTTTTTGAGAATTTTTTGGAGTACTGGTAACTAATGTAGAACTTGTAGATCTGGTGGCCTAAAAATGTTGAATAATGTATTCAAAGTAAAAGTACGACAAAATTATACCCCAGGAGAAGGTTGCTGTCGTTCATCAGTGATCTGAGCATTGCTATTTCGTTGAGGCGTAGTTACAACTGTAACAGTACTATTACTACTTGAAAAATTAACAGAAATATTGCTAAATGTTCGATTCAAAGCTAAAAAAAAGCATAAAGATTACTTTCTCAAAAATATACACAGTAAGCATACCTTTAGAAATACAATTATACATTGCTGAAAATTCGACCAGGTATTCCTGAAAAACTATAATAAATAAATAGAGTCAAAATTAACGACGAAAAATAAAATTAAATACAACAAAACAATGTTGAACACGCTTTTAAGCTTGCATTACATAGATCGAACACGATGATTGTAAAAGCAGCACACAAATTATTTCATACATATTAGTTATAATAAACTGTTTGAAATTGGTTTTCTGTAATTTAATAACATTCGAGATATATAAAAAATAGAATAAAACATATTCAATTTTTAAAAAACAACTTCAAAAACAGAACAAAAAAAAAGCCGTAAAAAAAGTGGACACCAAAAATTCGTTACAAAACCATTGTTGTTGCCCTCGTTGACCGATAAATGAGGAAGTGTGAAAACATGATAATTATAATTATATAATTATGTATCGATCAGTGTTTTCCCGTTTCCGGAATCGATTCCCTTTAAGGGATCGGATACCGTACCGTTTTTCGAAAAATGCGGTAACGGTAAAATACCGTTTTTGTAAATTGTCACGGTACGGTATTACGGTAATACCGCGGTAATATCGCGGTATTACCGTAATACCCTCCATTGTAACATGTCCCCAAATAAATACCAAGTTTTATTGTTTTAAAGCTATGTATTAGAAATCGAGCAGAAAAGCAACTGAGTTTTTATGAAAAACAATAAATTTTAGATTTATTAATAATTTATTAAATTTTTTATGCCAATAATTTCCTCTGAATAAGACTATTTTAGTGGCAAACTGATTGACCTTTTTCTAAAGAATAATTCATGGAAATATCTTTCCAAATTGTGTATCAAAAAAACAAACTTTCATAAAAAAAGTTCACGGTACGGTATTGCGATATTTTTGACGGTACTGAAACCTTGGCGGTACGGTAACACGGTAAATTACCGTACCGTTATCGCGGTAAATTACCGCGATAACGGTACGGTATCCGATCCCTATTTCAGACACAGTTTTCGTTTTAAGTGTATTCAAAATTATATGGAAAATTTTGCATTTTTTCCTTGCGTTTTATAAAAAGTTCTGGCCTAAATTCATTATTTACTTATCTTTTTTATTTTTATCAATGTTATCTCCTTAAATTTGCAATTTTAATTAATCTCCATCATTGTTCGTTGCCATTTAAATAAACACCTTTTATTTACAAATTTACCAATCTACAGTATTTCTTCATTATTGTTTGCATTTTTTAAATTTCATTTTATTAATTTTCACACGTATTTTTAAATGCAAAAATTATAATTAAAAATAAAAATATGGAGGGGGGGGTATAGAACACAACCTTCTTGGCCAAGAAAAAATTGGAAGCATGTTCAATCATGTGAGAAGATTTTAGAAATTTGTAAAAGTGTGAGAATATTTGCTTCCAAATTACTTTTTTAAAACTACACTAATTATGAAAAAAAAGGTAAAACTTTAATGCTTGCATTTTTTCAGAGTTAAAACAGTGTGCTTTTTTTCTAAGCTTCTATATTTTATATATTTTATATTTTTAAAGAAATTTAAAATTGAAGAAAAAATATTTATTTAAATAAATTTCAAACAATTCTCCAAATTTTTAGTATTTTTTTTATTTACTAAACAAAGTTTTATACTTATTAAAACTATTTTTTTGGCTGTTTTGTACAATTACAAAAACAGAAGAAAAAAACAATGGCAAATCTTTCAATTTTTGATCAAACAAAAGATATTCTGCCCGTTTATTGGACCTATTGTGGTTTAGGCTTATTTGCATTTTTTGCAAACTTTATTATTATTTTTGTTTATCTTTCTTCGGCATCTCTTCGAAGCAAATTTGCATTATTTATTGGTTTAGCCATTGCCGAAGGCATTAATGGAGCCGCCTTTTTTATTACTGGTAAAATTTTTGATTACTATAATATAGTGTTAAATAATAACATTTTACAAATTTCTGTTTGTATTTTTAAAAAATTTAGAATAAAAAACTTTCTTAATTACTTAAAGATTTATTTTGCATTTTTATAAAAATATTTTTGTACTAAAAAATTTAAAAAGCTACCGTATTTCTCAATTTGTCATAACTTATAGGAATGGAAAGATTAATTACAGAATATTCGCTTCAAAATGTTTATTCATTTCCAAAAGTAACACGGTTTAATTGCGCCTCCCAAATTGGAAATACTCTTTTAATTCTTGGAAATCAAGGCCCGGCTTTAATTTCTCTTGCCTTAGGAATTGAAAGATTTTGTGCCATAAAATTTCCATCTTCTTATCGTCGATTTAAAGAACGGTATATTATTATTTTTTTATACAGTAATCAAAAGGTTGTAAAATATATTTAAATTTATATTTTAGAATGTTTCATTGTTTATTAATTTTAACAACGGTTATTTGTATTATATCTGCATTTGTGGCACTTTATATTGGACTTTTTCTTGAAGCAAATCTTCCAGCATTTTTTACATGTTCTTTAAGCCAGGCCTTTAGCTTTAATTATACGTAAATATTTTATTCTTTTTAAACTTTTGTTGTAAATTTAATTTAATTAAGAAAGAATAATTTTAGAACATTTAATTATTTATTTACTTCTTTTGGACATGTAATTGGTTTTATCTTCAATTTTATTGCATTTTGGACCATTCAAAAATATAAAAGGGATACAAGAAATAAAATATTTAGCAAAGAATTTGATCAAATTCGGTAAACATTTTTTATTTATTAAAACTACAGTAGTTTTTCAAGTTATAAAAAAAGTAAAAAAGTCTAAAACACCAGCACGGGTATTTTTTGCTTCATTACTTTTTTACATTAAAAAAAAAGAATATAATCTTATCAGTGACACTTGATGACATTTAATATATTTATAATAGCTACAGTATTTTTTTGCTTTACAGATTAATGCATTTTGTTTCAATTTGTTCCTTATGTATGGTTGTTGTACCAAATTTATTCATTTATACTGCCCGATTCAATTTTTATACTCCAGATAACAATTTTCTTGGATGGCTTAATTGTGCTTTCATTTTTCGATCAGCTTTTAATCTTCATCTTTTGGGATTTAGGTCACCGAAATTCCGACAACGAATATCTGAGGTATGTATTTTTGATTTTTGTCATGAAAATTTCTTAATCAACTTTTTACATTTTAAGCTTACTGCATTTTTTACTAAAAGAATTAAGCCTTCACAATCAGATGCCCTTAAATCTTTGTCAAACACTACTCCCCAACAATATACTCGTCCACATTCTGATAGTCCAATAACCATATTTTAAATTTAACTTTTTGAATTTTTGTTAAATCCACAAGATTAAATAAAACTTTTTTTTTAATATCAGATATCAAACAGTAATTAAATTACAGTATGCAATGTGAAATTTTGAAATACATACTGCAAGTTACAGTTCATACACAAAAATGTTCCTTCCTTAATCAACTATCTTACAATAAAAAGTGATGATTCATTAAAAGAAATTTCGCCTTGTACCAAAAAGCACCAAAAATATTTTTTCCAACGTTGCTTTCTTTTTTTTTGGCCTTTGCTGAAAAAGCATCAGTCTAAATTTTGTTTTAGTCGCAAAACACGAGCCGACGAACCAAAAAAAAGCGTCATTTAAAAAAAGAAGAAGAAAGTCTTTTCGTTGCAGGAACATCTCTTTTTTTTCTTCAATTTTTTTTGCAAAAACACGTTTTTGATACTCGACTTCTACAATTAATATCTGAACTTCTGTATTTAATAATGTTATTTTTCTTTATCAATATGTGTTCCTAACATGCTAAATAACATATCTGGGTAGACTCAAAACATAAGAATTAGTATAAGTAGATATTTCTGTTAGGCAAACTATCAAGCAAATTCGAGCTTGTTGTTTACCGCAATTATATATGAATTAAAGGTTGAAAACTGTTGTAACATATTTAATATACTTGTATAAGCATGCAAAAAGAGTTTTAGCTTCACAAAAACGTTTAAAAAGATGTTTGAAATTTGACGACTAACTCCACCCCCAGCATCAAAATAGTCACAAAATTTAATTTTTATATATACAAACACTTCAATATTGTTATACTAGCCTTATAATACGTTAAAAATGGTGTAAAAAATGTTTTCGTGACAAAAAAAGATATTTTTGCAACATGTGGTATTACGGTAAGTAGCAGCCGTAGACCAATTTGAAGGTTTAAAATCAATATTTTTGTTCTTTCTTGTTCAATTAATGTTAAGAAACATTGTATAATGCTAAATAACTACATTTTACATCTTTGCTAAGCTTTTTTAGTACTAATTATCAAGTTCGCTATAGAAAATAACGAGTTTTCGGAACAGAGAAATATCTACTTATATTAATTCTTATGTTTTGAGTCTACCCAGATATGTTATTTAGCATGTTAGGAACAGATATTGATAAAGAAAAGTAACATTATTAAATACAGAAGTTCAGATATTAATTGTAGAAGTCGAGCTACTTTTTCATCAAAAAAACAGTTTTTTTTTTCAACAAAAAAATAGTGGTCTTGTGGGGAAAACACTTTCTTCTTCTTTTTTTAAATGACGCTTTTTTTTGGTTTGTCGGCTCGTGAAAAAAAATGAATGGAAGAAAGGTTGGCCATCTCTGACTGAACAATTGTTGCGGCTGCTTTTCTTTTTTATGATTTTTTTTAAAACTTTTTTTTTACAAAATCTATTTTTTTTATTTATAAATTAAATTAATATCCCAGTTAATGATTTTTCAAAGTTAACTGATTTAACTTCAAATCTAAATTCTTTTTTGAATATTTCCAATGATTTTTATTGATGTAAAATATATTTATTTTGTTTTTTATACGACTTTAAAAAATAATTATTTTGTAAAAACATTTTTTTTGATAAAAAAAACAAATCAATAACTCAAAAATGCTTTTCTTTTTATGATCGGAAAAGGTGACAGATTGAAACTCTGTTTTTACTATAATTGAAAAAAATTACAGTAAAACAATGGCTTAAAATTAATTTATTTTCTAAAAAAAATTAATAATTCGATTTACTGGATTTTTAATGTTTTGTATTCCCCCCCCCCCTCGATTTTTCCAAACACGTGATTGTAACATTTCTTTCCACAAATGTGTTAAACTTAATTAATACCTTCAGATTCGCATACATTACATATAATGAAGAAAGATCCCCGAGTTAAAAGAATTGTCAAAGATCCACGAATAAAATCAAAAAATCTTGGCCCTCATGATGAAGATGACGAAGAATCTCCACCAACAAAAAAGCAATTTCGTCCATATGGTCAAGCACCTTCACCACCAGTTATTAAAACTCCACCAATTATTCCAGCACATGTAGCAACGTCAGCAGCAACATCAGCAAGAGCAGCCGCAGCAGCACCGACAGAAGCATTTCAACTTTATTCAGATGGAAATCGAGTATATTTGGGACCCGCTCCCATTAAACCGGCTATTGTTGCAACAACTCCTGTGCGACCACCACCACCTAAATCTCGTCCAAAAATGCCACAACATAGAGAAAGAAAGCAAGAAAACTCTGCAAATTTTCGAATTTATCCAACAAATGCTGGAAAAACGTTATTGAAAAAGCCTCCAGTTACAAAGGTTGGCTTTGATGAAACACAAAATGAAACAAATTCAATTATATATCAAAGTTTCGAAGCACCTCCATCAAATTCAGAACCGTATAATCCAATTCGAGTTCCTGTATCTTTCATTAAAAAATTTGAACCTTCAACTTTATCTCCTCAAATAACATTAGCACCACCTTCAAATCCATCAATTCGACTACCACCTTTCTCAAATCCTCCTCCAAAAATAACCATTTTTCCAAAAGATGATGAATGTGAAACAGTTAAAATTGTTAAACATGCAATTATGCGACATCATCGATCAGGCGGTGGTCATGATATTCGTAAATTACGTGAAATTTACGGTATTAAAAAAGGAGCTTTACCCAATTCATCATCGGAGTAAGTTTATATACTGTATTTTTTGAATTATTATATAAAAATACATTTTTTAGGCTTCTCTCTCCAAATCATGACGATACCCAAAGTCAACCTGAAATAATTATTGAAGAATCTGTAGGGTAAGTTTTTATAAATTTTTATATTTTTAAAACCAAAACAATTTTAGACAAATTCAAGATACTGTAATTGAACATGAAGATGTACAATCCGAATTAGATAATGTTGCTGAAAAAAATGAATCAGCAGAAGATGATGAAGATATACTTGCTTGTGAAATTGCGCCTTCATCTAATGCAAGTATTGAAATGGAATATGTAACTCCTGAAATTTATCCCGAGTTCGAAGAGCTTCAACGACCATTTGAAGAGATTTCTCAACCTCCTGAATCTTTTAATGCTGTAACAAATGAACCACAAGAACCTCAAATATCGTAAGCATACTGTATATATATTTTTTTGAATATTTATAGTTGCTTTTTAGTTATGTTACAATCGATGAAGAACCTAAACAAGTACAACGAAAATCTCCAAAAAGAACAAAGCCAGCAAGAGAAGATGGTGAATTAAGTAGAAGTCCATCTCCAGAAATTATTACGATTGATGATAGTGATGACGATGATATTATTGTATTAAAAAATCCATCACCAAAAAGTCAATATAAAGGAAAAACAGCTTTTGGATTAGATTTATATTTGAGTAATCTTGGTAAACCTGCTGCAGAAAATTCTGAATCTGAGCCAGTGAACATATTTTTTGATCTAAAATTATTTTATCAAGATTACGAAAACATTCTTCGAACCCTTATACAAAAAAATAAAGAGCGAACAACCTTTGCACATGGAGTAATAGATCAGTTATGTGAAAGTGCTGCTTCATTGGAAATATATTTTTTGATGAGTGGTGATGCATTAGAAGAATCTCGAGCAGATGAAGAAGTTTCTGAAATTGAAATATATATTGTATCAATAAATGAAGACAAAAATGTTGATTATATATCTTTGATGGAACCATTATATAATGTAATTAAAAATTCAAATATTGGAACTGTATCCTTTAATTCAAATACGAATGTTATTATCGTAATTATTGAAGGTGAAAATAATATTGCAATTCGACCAATTGATAAACTTTCATGGGCTCGATCAAGTTTAATTTGGGGATGTGGAAAGTATGTTTTTAAATATCCTGTAACAATAATATTTTGTATCTTTTTTAGTAATGTTCCCGTTTTTAAAAGTGCTTTATTACTTATCAAAAAAGCAATTCGTCAATTTCGTGCTTCTGAAGATTTATCTGATTTTATAATTTCTTTTGCTTTAATTCATTATTTTCAAAAAATTGAAGTTTTTCCTATCTTTGATTATGATCTCGATGAAATTGTTGTTGCTATCGGCATTAATACTACAGTACTCAGCCAACCAACCAAAAAAGCCAATGAAATATTCTCTGACTTTTTATTTTTTATCAAACATAATGAAGAGCTTGCAATTGAATGTCCATTTACGAAAGAACAATTTGATATTAAAGATACGTCGCTTTTAGATACAATTGAATCAATTTTTGGAAAATAATTTTTTTAATGTTATTACTTTCGTGCCTTATATTTTTATATATATATATATATGTTTTATTAGATTAAATTCAAATTTGTTATTGTTGTATTATTTTGTTGCTTTCATTTTTTAAATACTTTTGTAAATAAACAAGAATTTATAAAAATGTTGTGATAAACAAAAATATTTACAGTACACTTGTCGGAAAAGGCATTGAAAAAATCTTTCAAAAAAATTCCTGCAACGAAAACTTTTCAAAAATATTCATTTTTAAAATTTTGGTTTTATTTTTTCTGATATCTTTTTTTTAAAAATACGATCTCATTTTAAATTTTGTAAATATCTTTTTTTTTGCTTTCTTCACAAAAACTTTTAAATATGGGTACTTTAAAGCCGGTTCCGTAAGTATATATCTTTAATATTTAAATATCTTAAACATTCATGTTTAGACCATTAAATCTTAAAAATATGATAGAAGAAGGATATCATCCGACAGCATATGTTTTACCTGTTTCTGATTCAATTTCTGCAATGAAACGATTTGATCAACTTCGAAAAGATAAGAAGGAAGAATTTGCAGCATTTGATAAAGCAATTTATGATTATGCTAGTGAAAACCGAAATTCTCAAGTAAACTAATTCACTCTTTTATGCGTTTTTGAAAAATTTTTTATATTTTATAGAGTGAAAAAACATTGAGAGCTAAAATTAAAGCTTATCAAATTATTAAAGAATCTCTACCAGAAATGCCAGATGCTACATTACATTTTTGTGGTAGCAGTGTTAATTCTTGTGGTACAGAAAGTTGTGACGTAAGTTTTTTATCACATTTTTACTGTTAATTATTTGTTTTCTAGGTTGATCTTTGTTGGGCTGTTCCTATTGCGGTTGATCCAGCTGTTCCATCTGATGTACCCTATCCTATGCATGAACAGTAAGACACTTTCTGTCTGTACTGACAATAAGCTATGTAATATTTAATTTAGAGGACGTTTCGATCCTGCAAGATTACTTTGTTTTGCTATGAGAAAAATTGACGAAATTGACAATGTTGCGAATTTACAATACATTAGTGCTCGGGTACGTCTTTTTTAAAGTATAAAAAGAGATTATGTTATTTCTTTTTAGGTTAAAATTCTTAAATTTGATATTGAAATTGATGGATTAATTTTACCCGTAGACATAAATCTGAACAATATCGCTGGTGAGTTTTTACAATTCCTTGTTTCTTTTTTTCATTGCTTTTTTTAGGAGTGTACAATACTTTCATGGTTAAACATTATACAAAAATTGATGAAAGATTCTCAATTTTATCTCGAATTTTAAAAGCTTGGGGTAAAAAGGCCCAAGTTGTTGATTCTTCTCATGGCTACTTAAACAGGTTTGCACCTTTTAGTGTTGTTCTTAAATCTATCCATTATTTTATTAAAGTTACACTATTGTTTTAATGGTATTACATTTCTTGCAATGTGGAGTTTCTCCCCCGATTCTTCCAAATTTGAATGCCATTCGTCCTGATCTTTTTGATGGAAATCTTAATCTTCATCAACTTGAAAAATCTTATGACATTGATTTAGGTATCCAAATGCACAGAAATGATACACCAATTGGAAATTTGTTAATTGGATTTTTTCGATATTATGCTATGTTTAATTATGAACATGAAGGTATTTTACTTCGAATGGGATGTGTTTCTTTAAAGTAGGTTTCCTTAGATGCAATTCTATGACAACTTACTGTATTTTATTTGTTTTATGGCAAATCTCAAAGATTGCTTTTTTCTTGAAGAAGTATATGATAGGTATACAGTACCTAAAAATCTTAACTATGATCGCTTGGATTACATTAAATATACCTTTCTTGATACTTTTTATGGTCTTCAACGTGGTCCTGATTTTCAAAAATTAATGAAAGATGAAAGAACTTTTATGAAAAACGTTTTTTAATATTGTTTTTGTTAATTTTTTGTTATTTGTATATAAAAATTATTATACTGTAACAGATTTGCATTTTAGCCTTAACGTTTTTATCAATTTAATACTTGTTTTTTAAATGACTTTTCGTTATCTTTTGTCATGTTTGTTTGTAAGGCCATAAAATGGGTGATTTTCATAATGAGCCTTCGCAAGTAGGTGATGAATGCGATAATGTTGCGATTAAAATGTGGACTTCTTGGACCAAAACTACCACGGATGTAACAATTTATCGTATGTTTTATTTCTTGCATTACTTTTTTGTATTACATATGATTTTTATTGCAGCGATATCAGAATTTTTTCGTCAAAAATTTAAGGTTGATAAAAAGTTTATATATTACTGTACTTTAAAGTTAAAGAATATATCAAATCTTTTAATTTATGGTAGAGGTTTTGGAATTGATGATATAAATTGTCGTCAATCCGCTGTGCGTTCATTTTTTGAACATCTTCATGAAGTACAACTTGTACCAGATGAATTTTTAAACGTTTTGCAAGAAGAATGCCTTGAAACAAATGTTGAACTTAAAGCAGCATGCATTAATCGATGGAATTTATTTACTGAACTTGTAAAACAGCGTAATTTTGTTCTTTTTTGTTATGTATTTTCTCAAATTTCATTATTGTAGCTCAATGTCAACTCATTCCATCAAAACCATTTAATGAAAAGGTTACCGATCTTGAAAAGAAACACGTTATTTCATTTTGGGACGCTTTTAAACAAAATCTTAATTGCTTTTCACGTAAGCGAAAGCTTACTGTATTTCCTGTCATTGAATCAGACGGCAAAAAAGCTAAAATAATGAATTCTAAAGGTAATACTTTTACTTTTTATCGTTCTGTATTTAATTTATCTAGTTTTTTATATAGATATTACTGTTATTGTTGTTGACGACGTTGAAATTGTTGAAGAAACACCATCTCCTGTAAAACCCGTTGAAGTTAGTCAAATTATTCTGGAAGAAACACCTTCTCCTGTAAAATCTATTGAAATTAAACCCATCATTGTTGAAGAATCTCCTTCTCCTATAAAACCAATTCAAAATGGTCGTAATAAGGATGATTCAGATTCTGATGATGCATCGGCAATTGATTTAAGTACTGTAAGTGGTGATATTGATTTGAATTCTGTTGAAATTCCAACCACTGATCTTGATGATGAAGGAGATCTTGCACCACCGGAAGAAGAAATGACTGCGACGGAAGTTCATGCAGTTGATGCTGCAATTGAAAATGAAGAAGTTGTAAACTTTGGTGCATATCCGGATTATCAATTTAATCAAGTTAAAAACCATATTAAAAAATTAAAGAACAATGCTTCAGATATTTATGAAAAGACAAATAAAGCCATTTTAAGCCATTATAATATTAATTTACAAGGTTGTTAATTTTTATGTATTTATTGAGTATATAAAAAGGTTTTTAGATGAACATACTTTGCGATGGAAAGAAGGTGCTCGACAAAATTTAGAAACTGCTTGTCAAAGTGTGTTTCCATCTGCAAGATTATATGCGGTTGGTTCAAGCATGAATGGTTGTGGTGCATTTAACTCTGATATGGATATATGTGTTGTAATTCGTGAAGAAGAATTGAATCCAATGCTTGAAGGAAAAAGTCGAGCAGTTAATGCCCTTCAAAGATTAAAAAAGATTTTTCTTCGATTACCTATGACAAAGCGTACCATTCTTATAAAAGCTGTAGTACCAATTTTACAAATTACTTTCAAAGGTTCTCATAATGGTATTGGTTTGTAAAATTTATATTTTTTCTTTTTGTTATAAAAACTTTTTTATTTTAGAATTGGAAGCTGATATAAATATAAATAATACAGCGGGCATTTATAATACACATTTAATTCATCATTATTCTCGACAAGATGACAGATTTCCTGCACTCTGCCTTTTAATTAAACACTGGGCTCTAAATTCTGGGATTAATAGTGCTCAAGAAGGAACATTCAATAGTTATTCGCTTATATTACTTGTACTTCATTATATGCAATGTGCATGTCAACCTCCGATTATGCCAAATTTGCAAGAAGTTTGCCCAAATATTTTCAATGCCCAAGTGCCAATTACTGACCTTCGATTCTTTGAAGATGAATACACTTTTGGTAAAATACAGATGTAAATTATAAGTAATTTTATACAGAAATTCATTTTAGAATCTGACAATCACTCTGATTTTACTGCCTTATTAATGGGGTTCTTTGCTTATTATGCTGGATTTGATTTTGATAAATATGCTATTTCAATTAGACGAAATCGTGTTTTTCCAAAGTAAGATTAAATTTTGTCTAATATTTATTTAGTTAACTTCATAAAAATTTTTATAGGCAGATTTTACCACAAGAAACTCGTAAAAAATATGTGATATTTATTGAAGAGCCATTTGATCATAATAATACTGCTCGATGCGTTCGTCCCGAAGGTTTAGAAAGAATTAAGCTTGCTCTTGGAGAAGGTAACCGAATCTGGAATCGCGGAAAACGACCAAGCTTGAAAAAAATTGGTGTTCATTTACCTAAAAAATATCAATAACCGGTTTTCTTCATTATTCTTTTCATATTTTTGTTGATTTTGACGATGATTTAAATAAAAATTGTTTATGTTTTGTTTGTAAAATTCTCACTTTTGCAACAACTATATAGCCAGCGCCGTATTTAGGGGGGAGCACTTGGCACCTGTGCCCCCCGAAATTGAGGAAATTCCTTTGATCTTTTGCCGCTTAGTGTTGGCGGCGGCAAAAGATCAAAGGCGTGCCCCCCCCCAAAATCGCTGTGCCCCCCCTGAAATTTTTTTCTGTATACGGCCCTGTATATAGCCCACAAAAAAGTTTTACAAAAAGTTTCGAAATAGCAGGGCCTAAATGGCCTTAGGGAGATCTTCCTTTCCACAAATTCTAATTCACTAATTCAAACATTTGAATTCGTAGTGGATGAAATGTGATTTGTTTTAGATTTTATGGGATCTCCACCCTCTTATTATCGACCAATTTTAAGCACAGCGAAACAGGGTGAAAGGTAAAAATAGCAAAGGAAAAACATGAGCAAAAAATCGTATTTTGAATCCGATAAACTTTTAACAATTATCGGAAATAAGATCCTTTTTTCCTAAAAAAATGTTTTATTGCAGGTACAACAAATATTTGTTTTTTTATAAATAACTAAAATAACAAATTTTTTTAATTCTCCGTTTTTTTCTGTTATTCTCCCAAAATTACTTATGAATTAACCATGATTTTGACCATGATTTTAAATCTTTTTAAGATTTATAGTGAATTCGAAAAACTGAGAGTTTTAGGATAGTTGAAAGTTATTGTGGAACAAATTTACTTTTTTGAAAGCTCTCAACTAAAATTCAAATTATTATAACAAATTCAATTCCGAGTAAAGTTATTTGTTTTTTTTTAAAATAAAAATATAATTGAAATAACAAATTTTTTTTTTACTCTCCGTTTTTTCACAATTGCAAATAAATCCTGCAACGAAAACATTCAACCACTCTCTTTTGAAGTTCGAATAAATTCGTTTTTTTTGCAGCCCAAATGAAACTTGTCTTTTTTTGTCACTCTTTATATGAACCTTTGAACACTAACATCGCTTTTTTTTAAACATCCGTTTAAATTTGCAACATCGTATATACTAAAAATGGAATCTGAAAGGGAGTTGCATCTGATGAATCAAATCAAACAATTGAAAAAGCGTATAAATCAGATGGAAGAACTTGCAGTTGCACAAGATGATGATTTTCGTGAAAGACTTAACGAATGGTCGGAACAAAAGAAATTGCTTACTGCTAAGGTATGTGCCTGTTTTTTAAAAATAATTTTATTTAATATATACTTCTTTTTTTAGAATAATGCATTGGAATCAAAAATGTTTACTATTAGTGAAGAAAACACAGAATTGGCAGAAACCGTTGAAAAACTTCAAAAATTGGCTGAAAAAAATGTTCCTCAAAAACCAATTGAAACACCATTAAATGTTATGTCGGAATCATTTGTAACTGATTACAATGGTCTTCAAGATAAAGTTGATGAATTGAATGAAGATAAGGTTTGTTTGTCAGCTATATTTCTAATCACTCCCACATATCTATCTTTTTAGATTACGTTAGAAGCAAAAGTGCGTGAAATGGAAACTTTCATGAAAGAAATGGTTCAAAAATTAGAAGAATTGGAATCTGTAAATGCTGAACTTACCGAAGCTTTATCTTCTGTTAATAATAAAAAACAACAACTTTTAGAAGAAAATAAGGTACATATAAAATAATTGTGTCGTTTATTTTGTGTTTTACATCACCATTTTTTAGTACATGGCTGAAAGTGTTACTACGATGCAAATGCAACTCGATACTCTTGGTACTCCTGTACTTGATCAAAAAGAACTTGGAAATTCTCTTTTTATCGAATTTGAAGCAGAAAATCAAAAGACACTGAAACAGAAAGCTGAAATGGAGCAAGAAGTTTGTTTTCAAGTTTTTTTATTTTATATCTATGAATAAATAATTTTAAGATAACCGTTCTAAGAAAAACCTTGTCGTCTTTTGGTGAAGAAGAACGTCGAAAAGCCATAGATCTTGAATGTATGCGTGAAACAATGAAAAATCTCTCTGAGAAGAACAAATTTCTTGCGAAAGAACTTGAAATAAAAAATGATGCTGAAGCTGAATATATTGCAATTAAAGGTGCCGCAAGAAAAATTGAAAAAGAAAATGAATTGTTAAAGAATGAAGTTGCTCGATTAAAGAAACAATTTGTTGCTGCAGAATCTCGTGCTGATGAAAATGCTCATATCTTATCGAAAGCTACCTCTTCACAAGCTAACTTTTACAAGCACATTCAAGAACAAGCTGATGTGTCCAATGTTCAATCAACTCCTCGTCCAGTTTTAAAGCAAAGAACACAATCTCTTACAAGAAGTAATATTTTTATTGTTTTATAGTTGATTTTAATCCTTTTTAATTTTCAGCTGAAGAAGCTGATTCTGGTTATCGGATACTTCTTGGAAGGAAACCTTCCACAATTCGCTCTTCATATGAAACTCTAATTTCTCAATTTCGACCGTCAACATCAAAAGATGATGCAATTTCTCGTAAACGTGGTATAATGCTTGACTACTCTGAACCTGTTAATCGAAGAAAGTTGGATTTCAAGTAAGTGATTGTTTGATGCTTGTTATCTTTTTTTATTTTAATTTTTCCAGGTTACAAAAATTGTCTGGAAGAAATAAAAGTCGTGAACTTGATCATCTCAAATCTCATTATGATCCTGCTACTGGTTCTTATGATCAATCACATGGTGAATCTCCTAAAAGTGCTGCAAAATTGTCAACTCCTAAAAAAGAAAACAGAATATTGAATTCAATTCTTCGGAAAAAATAACCGTATATTCTTGTTAATTACTCACGTGTATTATGTTGTTTTAAGATTTCCATGTTGCTGTATATATTTCACAAATAAATTGTCATTAACATTTTTTTTCACGGAATTTTAGTTCGCTTCGAAGTTCACGTTTTTGAATACCATTAATAATAAACAACTAACTCAAAAGTACAGTACGCTTTGGCGTCACTTAAAAAAATTCGTTTAAAAATACGAAAGAAAAAAATTTTACAGAAACTTTTGCTGCAAAAGTTTATATACGGTACCATCAGATAAACGAAAATCAAGCTTTGACAAAGATGCAAAGCTTTTATGATCATAATATTTAAAGCCCTCTCTTCCAACAGTAACATTTCTCTGACGATCAAGCCAAAAATCAGAAATATGAATCGGTTTTGCCTCAATCGGTTGTCGAAGATCTGGAGAATCTCGAATAATTTTGCACAAAAGATTTGATGAGGTTGGATTATCGTCACAAAAATGATTTTTTAATTTTTGAAAAAGCACCAAAGGCTGATTAAAAAAGGTATTTAAAGATTTGGACGTTGCCATTTAGATGAAAAGTATTTTATAAAATAATAAATAAAAAATGGCAAAAATTTTAATTTTTACTTTTTTTGCATAAAAATAATAATCAACTCAAAAGTACCGTACGCTTTGGCGTCGCTCAAAAAAATTCGTTTCAAAATCAAAATTCAAAAGAAAAAATTTACAGAACTTTTGCTGCAAAAGTTTCATTCATACGGTACAATTTTATGAACGAAAACATACAAATAAAAATTTCGAAAACAATTCAAAAATATTTCCGCTAATTAAACCAAATGTTATATTCTTTCAATGACTCATTTTACTTCTCCCCATAAACACGAAATTATTTTAAATTTAAAAATTTATTATTATTATTAGTATTTTACAATACAAAGACAATAAAATTTTTTAAGGATTATATTCAATTGGGAGATTCTTACGACGAACCATACCATCACCTTGGAACCATTCACGACGGAATTGTTTTGCAGCGCCATCAGGAGTATTGGTCCATTCAATGGTGATACGATCATTGTTGGTATCTTCTTGACCAAATTGGAAAGAATCACATGAGACAGCCATGAGAACAGCTTCTTTAGGATCAAGGACACCACAAGCTGGATCAACACCAAGACGTTTCATGTTGGTGGTTTTGATAGCCCATCCGATACGACGACCACCAGCATTGATAATCTATAAAATGATGAGATAGAGATTATATCAATGATAAGAAAAAGGTAAAAAAGACTTACTTTAATGTGATAAGTATGCTTATCATCATAAGGAGCATTGAAGACAATCTTGGTACCAGGTTGGGTATTGATATCACCAGGAGGAACTGAAGCCATGATTTAGAGAGAAGAGTTGAAGAGAGAGAAGAAGAAAAAGATGAGTCCAAAGACTGATGACTTTTTTCTTGTCGTTCATTTCTTTATATACATTTTTGAAGGTTTTATTTTTATTATTGTTTTTATGCTAATATAATTATGTTAATTTATTTATTTTTTTCATTACCTTTGCTGCAAAGGTAATCTTTGTTTAACTTTCTTTTTTTTGTTCAATCACAGTTGGCCAAATTTTGTTAAAAGTTTTTGGATTTTTTTTCAAATCTTTTTTTTTTACTCATGCTACAATTTCATACTGTAAATTACAGTCTATAATGATACCCGTGTTTATTCATTCTCGAAATGGTATACATATATACACCAGGAAGCAGAAAACGTCTATGCATTTTGTTGTTTTTTGTCTCGCACTCTCTTCTACATTCTCTTATCTTTTTTTTAGACTGAAATGTCTATTTTTAGACACAAAAAAAGAAAAGGAAAAAGAAGAGAATGCGAGACAAAAAAGAATGCAGTCTAAAAAATAGACGCGTGTCTTTTTTGTCTCGCACTCTCTTCTTTTTCCTTTTCTTTTTTTGTGTCTAAAAATAGACATTTCAGTCTAAAAAAAAGATAAGAGAATGTAGAAGAGAGTGCGAGACAAAAAACAACAAAATGCATAGACGTTTTCTGCTTCCTGATATACACATGTGTATATCGTTTTGTTTGCGCATTGTTCAAAACAAACCGTGTTTTAAGTATTGAAAGTACCGTAATTTTATTGCCCCCTCCCCTGAAATTTTTTTCTGCATATGCCCCTGGGAGTGTTCCCCATGTGGGCAAAAAATTGACTTCATACCACATATATGTGCACATACATTTTCGGAAAATTCCATCCATTGAGTTTTCGCCATTTTGCGGCCCTGGGCCTGATTTAACAAAATGAGAATTTTTTGATTTTCCAATGAATTTTTTCTTCCGATTAATTGTTTTCCGTCATTTGACAGCATTTTATATATACGCCAGATGCCCTGTCTCGTGTCATATCATTTATTGGAAAAATTACGCTCCATTTTTTAAAGTTTCTCACAGCTTTTAAAAATTTTATTTTAATTTCTTTGGCTTCTGAATCTTTTGCAACATCTGATTTTGGTGAGTAAATTTTACATTGAATACAATCTACTCACCAAAACAGATAGAACGATAGTAATTTTGTAAAATTAGGAAAATTTTTTCGGTGATACAGATTAATTTGATTGTAGCCGTTTTTATTTCTTTTTACAGAAAATATTAAAATTGCTTCAATGAGCTCAGCGCACCGTGTATTTGTCTTACAGTATCGAAAATATTTTACAAGAAAAAAATTGTTAAAGTAATTTATCTTTTTTTACAAGCATCAATCATTAGTATAATATATCAAATTTTATTTAAGCTGTTGCTTTTTCATAATCTTCTACAAATTTTTTGTATTTTGCTTGAAGATCTTCAGCAGCTACGGCAACTTTGTATTTTTCAAAAAAGTAGAAAAGCATAACACGATGAACATAAAGATATTGCTAAAAAAAAGTTATATATACATACAACTAAGAAGAACCTTACGAGATCAGTTTGAATAGAATATGGTCGTTGAGAGCGTAATTCTTTTAAAATTTCATCCATTGCTTCACATGGTATTCCTTGTTGAAGACGTTCAAGAATGAATTCAATTGCAACAATTGATCCAGTTCTTCCAATTCCTGCAGAACAATGCACAACAATTGGCTTTTTAGTTCCACGAACAGTTGATAGCAATGCCATGGCAGTTAGCTTACAAGGAGGTACGCCACGATCCGGCCAATCAATCCACTATAAATTAAATAAATATATATATATTTGCAGTTAAATGTAAGAAACATGATTTACTTGATAATGTCGAACTTCACGAGTTTTCTCTTTTCCATCTTCTTTCCATTTTACAGATAAAATTGATAAACGAATATTTGGTTCATCAGCATTTAATGGACGTATAAAAGTATTTGTTACTTCCACATCCCCATAAGTTTTGACTTCTTTTTCTTCCAATGGCCAATATTGTGCACATTTATCCATGCCTCAAAATAATTAATATATGTATTACATTGCATATATAATAGAAAAGTAAAGAATCCCACCTTTTTCTTTGATATTACACAACATAATTACTGTTTCAGTTTCTTCTTGAACAACCATATGCCAAAAATCTGTTATTGTGCAATCAAGTGGACCTTAAAATATTAAATAATATATTTGCAATTTTATTAGATCAATCAAAAAAACGCACCTTGTGTACAAATGAAACGTTTATCACTGATTGGAGTTGCAACATAACTATAAAAGATAATCCATTTATTTAATACTCTTTTACCGTCACTGAACGATGTTCTCAAAAACTTACTTTGCATGTATATAATCATGCGGTTGTCCAGGCCATTTTAAAATAACACGAAATTTTTCTTGACATGGAACATCTTTGTATCGATTTCTTCCTGCATCCCAATGAGCCTAAAATTAAATTCATAAAATATTCTAATATACTGAATAGAATATGCTTGGTTTAAAAAGAACTTACTTGAAAAGTTGTAATTTGCATATCTGGTGGGCAATAACGTTTAAGTTCTCCAAATTCTTCTCGAAGTCCTTGAATACCTTTATCAAGAGCTCGGGCAGCCCATTTTTTGACCTTTAAATGTTATATTTTAATTTTTGTATAAAATATTTAAAAAAAAAAAGAAAACCTCTTCTCGAGCACTTGGAGCAGATTTTGCAACGGTTGGACTAACGGGTGGTTGGGATGTTGTGGCTTGCATTTTTGATACACCATTATCTTCAGGATCTTGTTGAATTGATGCACGATTCTTTTTTCCTCCCTTTTTGCTGAAAAAAATTTATTTATTTATTTAAATAAAAGTTGGGAAGATATAAACTTACTTTCCACCTTTCTTCTTCATTTTTTGTTTACAATTTAATCAATCTATGGAAGGGGATACAAATATATTATTCGAAGATTTATGAAAGACGACAAAGATTGCTGCCAATAATTGACCAGTGTAAAAAGTTTTTAATGAATGCATTGAATATGTATTTTGGAATAATTTTCATGTTAATTTTTTTTCCTTTGAATGCTTACAAAATTACAGTATGCAAAATTTGCAGATGTAATACATTGAAACAAAAATTTTTTTGTTTAGAAAAAAATGGTTGTTGTTTCATTTGAAGTTGTTGCTGCTTCCTTCTTTAATATGGAGAAAAAAGAATTTGAAACTAAAGAAGATCCATTAAAATTTTTCATTGAAACCAAAAATTAGAATAAAAATATAAATTTTTTAATAAATGGTTTACTTTGCCTAGATTTTAATAATCCTGCACTCACTTGATCCCCATCAAATTCCAAAACACTTACTGTCGGCCGGTGTCATCCGACGGAAATTGTTTGTAAATTAAAAGTTGTCAGGATCTCAGGAACACTTAAAGGGGGCGGGCTCTTTACTTTTTTTTACTGTTTTGGGTCCTGCAACGATTGAACTTTTCATCCGCTAAACACTGGGGCATAAGAAGTCCTGATTTTAAGGTCTTCTGATAAAAAAGTAGCAAAGAGCCCGCCCCCTTTAAGGGAAGAAAAAAGCAGGAGGTCGGAGACCATTTATTGAGGTAATATGTGTATGGCAGGGCAAAAAGTGCCAAAAAAGGGGGTTTTGGTTAAATCGACAGCACATCCCCAAATCGACCCAGATATCATTCTAAAGCTATTTTTTGGTCTTTCTAGGTTATTTGGCACTGTTTGATACCAAAACATCCTAATGTAACATTTTTTGCCAAAAAATGAGCCTGTGGTTCGATTTGCGCGAGTTTGACGGCAAATTTCAAATTCTTTTTTAAAAAATAGAATAATAAATATTTTAAAATATTAAAATATTACTGCAGTATTTATTGCAATGGAAACCAGAAACCACATTTTTTTTCTATTTTTAATGTCCGCAGTTTTTATAATTGTTTTAAACGTAATTGTAAAAAATATTTATTTAAAAAATATATTTCAAATTTTTAAAGAGATTTACTTTTTTGATTCAATAAAAAATTTTTATCTTTTTTTATCCAACAATTTAAACTTTTAATAAAAAAAAGAGTTTTGATTAATCCAAAAATGAATTTGTTACAACTTTTTTGGTTGTTCGATTTCTTTTTAAATGTTCAAAAGCATCTTTTGGATTAATGCCAGGTTTTTTGACATAAAGTTTTACGCAATCTAAAAATGGACCCGGGGATGGAATTGCTTCGATTGTAATTGGATCAGTGATTGGCTTATTTTTGATTAACTTTATCGGAGCAACAGCAGAATCATTTTTGGCGCAAACATTTTGAAGGAATGCAAAACATGGAGTTTCTGAATCTTCTTTCATTGTTTTTGAAATATTTGGCCAATATGGAGCTGGAATATAAAGGATATATCGAGCTAACATGGAATTTATCACTTCTATTTTAACTGTCTGTTCAAGTCTTTTTGGAGGTGGAAAATCTGAATTAAAGCATGAAATTCCAAATGTTGCTGTTCCATTTTTATTTGGGGATCCCAACGAACAATTAAAAAGTCCCACAATTTTTCTAAAAACAAAACATCATATAATTTCAATTTTTAATTAATTTCCATACATACATTGGTTGTTGCTTTGAATCCGGGACAATTGCAGCAATCTCTTTTGGTCTACCATTTTCTTCTTCAATATCCTCTTGAAATCCATCAGATAAATTACAAATATTTAAAAATCGATAAAATGGCTTTGAATCGGGTGTTAACGTAGCATTAATTGACCATTGACTAATTCGAAAAGATGATGAAAGAGAAATTTTTGATAATATTTTATTTCCGTCAAATAAAGTGACAGAAGCTTCGGGAAGGAGAAGTTTTCCAGAAGCGCATTGAATTGTTCCCAAAAAAGTATGAGACCATCCGGGCATAATTTTTTGTGCCATAGAAAAATGGCAGAAAATAAAAAAGAGAAAGAAAACTTTCATTTTTGAAATCTTAAAACTTGAAAATGACGAATTTGAAAAAGTTTTTAAAAGGTTTTTTTTAAAATAAAATAAATTTTTTGAAAACATTGAATTTTTTAAAAACATTTGGCACATAAAATTTTTAAAAATTCATAAATTGTTTGAAAAAAAACCGAATATAATTTTTATTTGGCGGCTTTGCTTTTCAACTTTTTTGAAAGATTTTAAAAACGATTTTTATATAGCTGTGAAAATTTGAATTTGTTTATTGCTTTTTTTGTCAATAGTATACTGTAGCTGTTCATACTCTTTTGAATCAAATTTTAACATTATTTTGGAACACATTTTTTTTCGCTGAAAAAAAAACACGCCTAAATTTTGATAAAACTAAAAAGAATAATTTAATTGCTTTAAAGTCTGTACAAATTTGTACAAAGATATTGTTTAAAAAAACTAATTAATTTTGTTGATAAGAATTGTCATCATTTTTTCTTTTTACTTCCAAAACGTGTCTGAAATAAATCAAAGACTAAAAATTATTTCCAATCGTTTTCCGATTTTCTTTTTTTTTCTCATATTTGTCATTTATTGATTTTATTCATTATAAAATTGGATATTATTTTTGGACTTTTATCTTTTTTTTGTGCAAAATTTAATTGAAAGCTAAAAATGTATGACGTAATAATTGTTGGAGCAGGGATTATGGGAAGTTGTACAGCTTATCAGTTATCAAAGCGTGGAAAGAAAGTACTTTTATTGGAGCAATTTTCACTTGCTCATAGTCAAGGCTCATCACATGGGGCATCAAGAATTATTCGATTCGCTCATACTGATAAAGCATATCTTCCATTGATTAAAAAAGCATATGAAGAATGGGATGAATTAGCAAAAGTTGCCGATGAAAAGCTATATAAATCTTGTGGACTTGTTTGGGTGGCTTCCTCAGAATCAATTCAACAAAAATGTGATATTCTTAAAAATTTTAATATTGAACATTCAATTTTAAAGGGAGTGTCGCAGCCAGTGTAAAATTCATTTTCACTATCTATGGCGGTACCTCCTAGCGCGACAATTTCTCCCCACTGTTTTTTGCTGCAATTTTTTTTGCAAATGTTTTTTTTGATGACAGCCAAACAAATTTTCATCAAAAACAGTGGGGAGAAATTGTCGCGCTAGGAGGTACCGCCATAGATAGTGAAAATGAATTTTACACTGGCTGCGACACTCCCTTTAAAGGGTGATGAAATTGGTAAAAAATTTCAACATTTATCTTACGACGAAAGTTGGCACGCTTTGTTTGATCCAAAAGCTGGATATATTTATGCCGATCGAGCCTTAAAAGCTGCACAAAGTCAATTCTTAGCCAATGGTGGAATAATTAGAGAGAATGAAAAAGTTTTAAAAATTGAAGAAGGACAAAATGGCGTCGAAATTTATACACAAAATTCAAAATTTGATGGAAAAAAGGTTGTCGTAACTGCGGGGGCGTGGCTGAATATCCTTTTGACGGATCTTCAAATCCAAACTCGTCCAGAATTAATTGGTTTAACATTTTGGAAGGTTAAAAGAAATCATTCAAACTTCCTTCCAAGTAATGGTTCACCGGTCATGATAATGTCAGATAATTGCGAAGAAATGTATATGATTCCAGAAGTTGATTATAGTGGAGAAATAAAAATTGGTGTACATTGTGGAATTCCAATTAATCCAGATGATAAGAATCGTGTTATCCCACCTCAATGGACAATTGACATTCCATCAGAGCATTTAAAAAAACATTTTAAAGATGTTGAATGGGAAAAACCAATGCGAAGAATTAGTTGCTTATATACGGTAGGTTTATCCCTTTGATCGACAACTTTATTTTAAAAATGTTCAAAACATTTTTACAGCTAACAAATGACCACAATTATATCATTGATTATCATCCAAAAAATTCAAATATTATTATTGGAGGTGGATTTTCTGGGAGCGGATTTAAATTTGGTGCCGTGGTTGGATTAATTTTAGCAAAGATGACAATGGAAGAAGAAAGTGGATTAGATTTATCAATATTTAAATTAGATCGGGAAATAAAAAATGATAAATCTCGATTATAGTTTTTTTTGATAAATCCAATTTATTTTTAAAGAATCAATAAACTACAGTATACCAAAAGTATTTGTATTTTAAACATCTGAAATTTTTTTGATATTTATTTTTAACAATTGCTTTCGTTTGACTTTTAAAAAAAGTATAATTGTTTCAAATATAAATTATAAAATAATATGGATATCAAATTTTTTGCAGCAGCAAAAACACTCACTCACATTCACACATATGGTATTTGTTACAGATAGATAGATAGGTATCAAATGACATTAATATTGCTTAAGAAAGCCGAAGCCTTTCAAGAATCCTTTCATTTTTTTAAAATATATATTTTTTAAAAAAATGGAGCTTTCAATTTTTGACACTTAATTTTTTTTATCTTTCTTTAAAAATGAAGAAAAAAGAATATTATTGCGCTTTAAAATTTTATTAAAAAATGGAGCCGTTTATTCAATTTCTAAAATTTGGCTGATTTACATAATTTTTTTCTGAGGACCATCATTTTTTGGTTCTTCTTTTTTTCGTTAAAAATAATTTAGACGAAATTTTTACTGCATCCACCGTTAAATTTTTTTTTCTTGGGGAAAAGTTAAAAGTTGAAAAATTAACAACTTTTTTAAAACGATTTTTTTTGCCTCCGAAAAATATGAGAGAGAAGCTGCAGCAAAGTTGTTGCTGTTGTTTGCAAACATCCGTTTTTTTTTCTTTTCTTTCAAAAAACGGATGTTTTTTCTTTTGTTTTTCGCAAAGTCTGAAAAATTTGGGCTTTTAAATTTTATTCAAACAAAAAAAAACAAACAAACAAATACTTTGCTTTTTATTTATTTGATGGCATTTCCTCCGCCTTCTTCTTTTTTTTATTTGTCTGAATGAAAAAAAAAAGATTAAAGACTTTTTCTTCTTCTTTTTAGTTATCTAAAACTTAAAGACTTCCCTTTCTTCTTCTCTCCCTTCAGCGGCAGATACTTTTTTCCCCCCTTTTCATTTTATGATGGTCAACAAGGGACTAACATTTTTTCTATAGAAAGTATTAATATTATTATTATTTTTTCTGCCAGCTGACTGCCACCACCACCACCACCATTAACCCTCAACATCCTCCCAAAAAAATAACACCAAAGATCGCAAATATTTGCAAAGAAAATTTATTCTTTTTTTTGGAGCGCAAAGAATTTTTTAATTTAATCGCGGATGTTTCTTTTTTCTTTTTTTTTGTAACACAAAAATATGCAATGAATTTTCTTCTTTTTTAAAGTTTTTGTTTCTTTTTATAAAAGAAAAAGGTCATTGAATGTTTTTCGGGGTCAAGTCAAAAATTCTCTTTTATTTATATTTATTTTCCCTTCCGATCAATGTCAATGGCATTTTACAACTTTTTTTTTTCTTTGAATAACAAAAAGTCAACTTTTAAAGTCGTTGTTGTTGGAGATAGTTTTGTTTTGTGTGTTAAATAGATAGTTTATTGTTGCTAGGCAAAATATACGTTCTTTCTCCGTTTAAACTTTAACAATATTTTACAGACATTTTTTTTTCAATGTTTCTTGAAACCTGTTTTTATCTAATGATCTATTATGATTTTATCTCTTGAAACGAAAACAAAATTAACTTATACCAAAAAATTCAGTTTTTTGGGTTTCTCTCACTTTTTTTTGGCCCAAATTTCTACTTTTTTGTTGCCCTTTTTCATGCCTTCTTTTTTCGTAAACGAACTGTAACATTGATATTAAAAACCGGTATAGATTAATCGCGATTAAATCTGATATATAATTTTTTTTTTTCTTCAACTTTTATCCCCTCCTTTTTTTCTTTACCCATTTTCCGAACACATCTTTCTTTCTTTCTTTTTCATTTGATTATCGAATTATATGTAAACCATTATTATTGTTATTATTATTAATAGCAATTCTAATTCAAAATAAACAAAAAAAAGTCATTCAACTAAAAACTATATTTTTGCAACCCAAAGAAAAAACTTGTTTCTTTCTAATTTTGCTGCATTCTCCAGAATTCAAAGAAGCAGGCTTTTAATCTTTTTTTTTCTCTTTGATTCCTTTAAAAGCTCTTTCCTTTTTTTTTTGTTGATCGTAACCAAATGATAAGAAACACACATCTTTAAAACATTTTTTTTTCTTCCACAATTTGACAAAAAATAATAATAATTTTCAACGTTTTTTTTTATATTTGGACTTTATTTTTTTTATCAATTGGCAAAAAATAATATAAAAATTTTGTCAAAAAAATCAAAAAAAGAACTCTTTTTGTTTGATCGAAAAAAAAGAAAACGTGAAAATTTACGTGGAATTTATTTCTTTTTTGCGTCCCTCTTTTTTTTGTTACGAAAAAAGCAATAACAAAACAGCTGCTTTTTTTTGTCGTTGCTTTTTTCAAAAAATTGAATCATTTTTTTTTTAAACACCAATTTTTTTTCATCAAAACTTTTTTTTATAAATGACTAAAATATTTTTTTAAAGACTTTCAATTTTTATTTTTTTCAATTGATTGATTTTTTTATGCCTAATTTTTTTAAAAAAAAAGTATACTTTTAAAAAAGGAGTCCTCTGTCGTCTCCCTTTTTTTTTTTTTTCTTCCTTTTTTTGATGTGTCTCTATATAAATATATTTTTTTTCGATTTGTTTGAGACCTTTGTTGAACGGTGGAGGAGCAGTTGAAAAATGACGTGGCTTTTTTGTGTGCTAAATTTGAGCTAAATTATAGCCATAAAAAATGCATGCAGTTTTAGAAATAAAGTTGTCACTAATTTTTGTTTATTACACATTTTTAAGCAAGTTTAAGTGGGTTTTAACACTCTTCTCCATTTTTGGAAACTTGAACACTAGGGGAAAACAAAATATTTTTAATTAAGGGTTGTTGTTTTTTGTAAAAAAACCAGTAATGTCTGGTTGAACTTTTCCTTTGGGAAATATTTTTTGCAGTGGTTTTTTCTATTAATTTCGTGTTTATCTTTTATAAATCTCCGTGGAGTTTTTTTTTGCAAAATTGTTTAAAAGTTCACTTTTTTTGAATGAAATGAACTTCGCGATCTCTATCTTGGAATAACCTTTTTATGTACTTTTATTAAACAATCTTTTTTTTCAGGAGCTTGAAGAAATCCGTCTTCATCGCTGCTGCTGGTGCTGCTCCTCTTTCATATTTCATTCTCGACATCTTCTTTTTTTCGAATAATTAAGAAAAAGATGAAGACGGTATTTCCAAAATTAAGAATATTACTGTATTTTTCAGTAATTTCGGGTGCGGTTTTATTACTTTTAATTTTTCAATTAATTTCATCTGCGGATAAAGGATTAACTCAAAATTCAAAGGTTATTATTCGTGATGCAATTATTCGGGCAAAAATTGAACCAATTGAACCAATCAATGCTAAAGAACAGACACCTCAAATTCCTGCAGCTGCAGAACATAGCGTAGATTTTGTTGATGAAAAAATTGATAAAAAGATATCCGATGAAATTGTTGATGATGCAAAGGAGGAAGGCATTGCGGAAGAGAAAAAGGATAATATCGTGGACAATAAAGAAGATAAAGTGGATAAACAAAAAGAAGTTAGTGAACAAAAAGAAAGTGAAGGAAAAACTGAAAGTGAAGCAGCTCCAGATGCTGGAAAACAAGTAATTCAAGCTCCTTCTGATGTTGATGGTAAGTAATATTATTTGAAATTTTGTATTTTTTTATGCTGTGATAATAATCTATTATTGTTAGTCTATTATTCAAGGAATTAAACTATCTTTAATTTTTTTAGCTGAAAAACGTGAAAAAATTAAAGAGATGATGAAATTTGCTTGGCAAGGATACAAAAATTATTCCTGGGGCGCAAATGAGTTAAAACCAATCGCAAAAATGGCACATTCTCAACAAATTTTTGGTGGTTCCGGTATGGCTGCAACTATCATTGATGCCGCAGATACTTTATACATTATGGGCATGAAAGATGAATATGAACAAGTATAGAAATTTAATTTTTGTTTGAATGCAAATTGGTTACAGTATTATTTTAGGCTAGAGTGTATATTCGTGATGAATTTTCCATTAAAAAGGCTACGGGCCAATTGTCTGTTTTTGAGACGACAATTCGATTTGTTGGTGGCTTGTTAACACTTTTTGGGTTAACTGGTGAAGAATTTTACAAGTAAGATTTTGAATTGAAAAAGTTTTGTACTGTATTTTGTCGTATTATTACAGAACAAAAGCTCAAGAAGTTGCAAATGCTTTGTTACCAGCATTTGATACACCATCTGGAATATCGAAAAGTAAGTGATATTTTATAGTTTTGAATATCTTTGAGTGCTATATGTTGTATAATTTTTAGGCTTAGTAAACCCTGTAACAAATGCATCATCAAATTATAATTGGGCACAAGGTGGAAGTTCAATTCTTGCAGAATTTGGTTCATTACATTTGGAATTTGAATATTTAAGTCATATTACTGGAAATTCAATTTATGCTGAAAAAGTTAAAAAAATTCGTAATGTTTTGGATAAAGCACAAAAGCCGGAAGGACTTTATTCAAATTATATGTCACCAAATACCGGCACATTTACTGGTTCACATGTTTCCCTTGGAGCATTGGGTGATTCATTTTATGAATATTTAATTAAATCTTATCTTTTAACAAATAAAACTGATTCACAAGCAATTCGAATGCATAAAGAAGCATCTGAGGCAATTCAAAAACAGTAAGTTTTATTGATATTTTTAAAATTAAATTACAGTAACCCCGTTACAGTATGGTGTTTACCTCCAAAGGTGGTCTTCGATATCTTGCTGAACTTCGATCTCTGAATTCACCAGAACATAAAATGGGACATTTGGCATGCTTTGCCCCGGGCATGTTTGGTCTTGAAGCAATACATGAAACATATCCTGAAAGAAAAGCAAAAGTTTTACAACTTGCTGAAGATTTAGCAAATACTTGTCATGAATCGTATATTCGATCAGAATCAAAAATTGGCCCAGAAATGTTTTATTTTAATGATCGAGCAGAAGCGATAACCATCTCAGGCGAAAAAGGATATATTCTTCGCCCAGAAGTTTTGGAAGGCTTCTTTTATTTATGGAGATTAACTGGAAATCAGGTAACTTTTTTTTTTGTTGCAAGAATTGATTAATTATGATCAATTTAATATTTAGAAATACAAAGATTGGGTTTGGGATGGCATTTCTGCAATGGATAAATATTGCCGAGTTGGCGCTGGATTTGCTGGCCTTAAAAATGTTTATAAACCTGCTGAAGTAAGTGTCTTTAAAATTTGTTATTTTAAGTTCTTTGAAAATACTAAATTATTTATTTGATGACGAAATTATGTTGCTAAAAAAGCTAGAATTTTTTTGTATTTTTGTTACTAAGGAAATTTCAAATTTTTCCTCTTTTTGACTTGGAGGAATTCGAATCGGATTTTACATAAATTTAAAAAATTTTTTAATTTTAAATATGATAATTTTAAATGTTGATACCGTACCTCACGTTTTTCGTTTTTTCGACTTAGAGGGAAAGGGGCTTTCGCGGATCCCAGAGGGATGTTAAAAAAATTGTTCTAATATCTTTATCATCCATCAGTTGACATGTAATTCATTTTACTGTAATCATTATTAATTGCTACAACTTTTGTCTTTCAGGGTCATGATGATGTACAACAAAGCTTTTTCCTTGCTGAAACTCTCAAATATGCATATTTGACATTTGATAATACTGCAATACCATTGGATAAATATGTTTTTAATACCGAAGCGCATCCATTCCCAATTTGGAATCCAAATTCAGATTCTGTTTCCGCAAAAACAGAATAAACTACACCGGTGATATTTTCAATTCAAGATATTTTCATAGGATTAAATAATTATTTTTGTATTAACTTTTTCTTTGCCTTTTAAAAGGTTACTTCATTTTCTTTACTCTTTTTTTACGGGTTTTTCCTTTTTTTATATCACTTTTATCATTTATATATCATACGTGGCCTTAAAAGTCATTCCAATTATTTTTTTGTGGGTGTTTTTTTCTTTCATCTTTTTCTTTTTGTGTTATTGCTCAAAAAATGAGATTTGATTAGATTTGTTTTTTTAAATTTAAAGTTTTATAAAAAGAAAAGATTGATTTATTAAAAAGATAATAATAAAGAATTTATTAATGCCAAAATTGGATCAAATTACATTATCTCAAAAATAAGCAAGATTAATAAAAACAAATTTGAAACATAAACTATTTTTGTTGGAAGAAAAAAAATAAGTGATCGGAAAAATTTTCCAAGTTTTTTAAGATTAAAGAAAACCTTTGAAGTTGCCGATATTTATCGGATCTCCCAAAATAAATCCAACTTTATTTATACCAGATCCTTCAGCTATAATGAAAGATCAGAAATTAATTATAATAATTTATAACAAAATTATGTTGTTCGAGCCTTTTTTTGACCTCAAAAAAGTCCACGTAACTTTGGCTACCAAAAAATGAAACAAAACAATTACGTAAAAAAAGCATTTGTTTTTTTTTCAAAAACACCGTTTTTCTTCGATGGTTTTATTTTTTTTTCTGAGTCATTTTTGTGTTGCTTTAAAAAAATTTGTTCTTTAAAGAAATTTTTTTTCGCCTAAAAAACTGATTTCGTTTTTTTTTCTCCGAGTAATAATAATAAACGTTTGTGGTTTGTAAAAAAACTTTTGTTAATCAAAAAAATTGTATAAAATAGCTTTTTTTTGTAAAACTAGCATGTTTAACAATGAGAAAGAGAGAGAGATAAATGTATGTATAAAAATTAGTAACTTAGGTAGTCATAGAGACGATGGCAAAAATAGGAGAGAAGGAATAAATAAAAAGTAAATAGGGGAGATAGATAGAGAGATAGAGGGGAGAGAAAAAAATGTAATATTTAAAAAAAGAAATGTTTATTATTATTTTGGCTTTTTTAAAAAAAATATTCCAACAAATAAAAGAATTTTTTGGAAAAGTTTATTGGGTTTTTAAAATGTTTTTGCTGCGATATTCAAATAATAGGTAAATTTTAAATTTTTTTTATTAACTATGAAAAAGGGAAAGGTATTATAAAAAGTATTTTTTGTTGCTGAAAATTATGAATCTTATCTCTTACATTCTTGTCAAAATTTTTGTAAGATCAATTTTTTTGTTTGTTACAAAACAGTTTTTGAATTCTTAAAAAATTATTTGTATTTCTTCGCATTTATTTATGATTTTTTTATTTTTGGAGTAGGCACTTTTGATTTTAGGAAAGTATCTCTTTGATCTTTTGCCGCCGTCGGCAAATGATCAAAGGAATTTTGACTTTTGGAGATCGATAGAAGAAAAAAAGGGAAAACTGTAAAAAAAAATATTCTAAAAAAGGATATGTTTTTTTCTGACTCCAAAAAAATGAATTTAAAATTTTCATGTGCTTTCTTTAAATTTCAATGAATGTCTGAATCTTATCCCTGATTTCTGTGAAATTATTGAACTTTAAAGCTATCATTGCTGCAACCGATTCTTTTACCAATCCTACTTTTTCCTCACCCAAATTCGATCATGTCTCTTCCCATTTTTATTAAAGAACAAATATTGCTTCATCATAAATACAACTAAATATATATATATTTCTGCTTTAAAAATTGTTTGCGAAGCAAATCACCTGTATTTTCTCACATCTCCCTAAATATATTTATATTTCTTTCTTTCTTTCTTTTTTACATACACAGACTTGGATGACATTCATTTTTTTGTTAATGGCTTTTCAATTTAGTGTATCTCAAAAAAAAGCGAAAAAAATGTTTTTAAACCAATCACTTTTTTTTACGAAATTTTTTTTTAAAGGTTAGCAATTTTGTTATTTGAAAAAAAAGAGAGCAGTATTTTCAATTTAGGACTTTAAGCAAAAATAAGAGGAAGAAAGAAAGAAGTGATATTTATTTATTTAAATAAAAGAGTTATGTTTGAATGATTTTTTTTTTGTTTTTGAATGAAAAGAAAATTTCTTAAATGCCAGCATCAGAGAGAGGCGGAAAAGAAGATTCAATATTTTCGTGGTCTTTAAGGAACCCCATTTTTGTGTAAGGACACAGCGGTCTGTTTGTTGCGTTTTAAGATTTTTGCCAAAAAAAAATTTTCTCAAAAAGAGCTCATTTTGTTTTTGCTGGCATTTAATTTTTATTAATTTTTTTTGTGTTTTTACTTTTTCTGGGGTTAAAAAACATGCTAAATCGATTAAAAAAATATATCATTTACCCTAGAAAAGCTAAAATATGAGTTTTTGTGGTGGTTGAAAAACAACCTATATTTCAAAGTGCCGGAACTTTTTTGTTTCGCGGTATTTTTTTGTCACTGATGTCACCAAAGTGATCAGCATGATTGAATTTATAAAACGGACAGTCAAAATTTTAATCCGTTCTTTATAAGCCGAAATTTTTAACAATGAAGTTGTGCACCGTATGCATGTACTCCAGCATCAATTTTTTGTACAACTTTTTTCTAATTTTGATTTATTTCATTACATTTTTAATCTACATGGTTTAATTATAATAACAAAAAAACATTTAAGAAAGTAATTCATGTCTAACAATTGTTTGATTAATGAAATATTCGTTTCTGTCAACAGGATTTTCAGTTCTTACTGGAATTCGTTCAAAGCATTGTTTTTGGGTTTTATGAATTGCTTCACCTGCTGAAAAAGAATATCATATATATTTATATATTATATATTAAAGTTAACTTACGTTGATCTGAAAAAAGGTCCCAACTTTGGTGAGTTTTTACAAACGGAAGAACATGGACTGTTATAGCATGAATGTGCTGACTTTTACCATAAATTGTTACATATTTTTCTTGATATAATTCATTCTTAAACATTTCAAGACAATCTTCAAGTTCTATAATTTCAATATCAGATAAAATTCTTGCAATAGCGTATTTCTGAATAAAAGATATTATGTTTGTTGGCCTAAAAACATGAATTTTTTTATTAAACTTTAACTTGTAAAAGCAATTCAAAATTACCGTATTCACCGCTTAATACAATAGTTAAATGTGATGGAAGTTCTTCGACACCAATAGTTTTTAAATCATATTCTAATAATTCACCGAAATCAAAAAATTTAACTTCAAATTTATCGTTAACTTTGACAGAATGTTGTTTTGGATGTTCATAAATAATACGCTTTTGCAATTTGTTTCTTGAAAAGTAACCAGCAACTAAAAGTTGAGTGACATATATAAATATATATATAAATGTTTATTATATATGAACTAACCTGCTGGGATTTTTTTTTTAATGACTCCCATATCTCTTTTAGAAAAATTGCCTTCCATTTGCATTGTTAATGCATCTTTAATAGTAAGGGCTGATGTAAGTTGTGAACCAGGAGCAATTTTTTCAACGTGTTTTCGTCGACGACATTGTTCAGATCTTGATAGTTCATTGTAAGGTTTTTGCTTTCTTTTTGACCGCTTAACAATGCGTTTAACAGCTAAAAATTATCAAAATTTATTTATATAAAACATTTTAAACCAACCTTTATCTTTTGCATTGGTTTTATTTTCGTTAATAGCATTCATAAGAGTTCTTCTATCTTCGGTTTTATTTTTCTTCGCCTGACGAATGACAGCTCTCTTTTCATTCATATGTTTAACAAGAAGTTTAATATATTTATCATTTGATTTCGATTTAATAATTTTTGACTTTTGAATAGCATTTTCTTTAACGTTTTTAAAAACATGTTCTTTACGAACTTCAAGAGCTCTTAGACGACTATTTTTTAAAGCTGCAAGTTGTTTTGTAGATTTTTTGCCATCTAGAAGAAAGTAACAATGATATAAATATAAAACAAGTGATAAAAAAAGTCAAAATTAGAAAAAAGTTGTATAAAAAATTGATGCTGGAGTACATGCATACGGTGCACAACTTCATTGTTAAAAATTTCGGCTTATAAAGAACGGATTAAAATTCTGACTGTCCGTTTTATAAATTCAATCATGCTGATCACTTTGGTGACATCAGTGACAAAAAAATACCGCGAAACAAAAAAGTTCCGGCACTTTGAAATATAGGTTGTTTTTCAACCACCACAAAAACTCATATTTTAGCTTTTCTAGGGTAAATGATATATTTTTTTAATCGATTTAGCATGTTTTTTAACCCCAGAAAAAGTAAAAACACAAAAAAAATTAATAAAAATTAAATGCCAGCAAAAACAAAATGAGCGCTTTTTGAGAAAATTTTTTTTTGGCAAAAATCTTAAAACGCAACAAACAGACCGCTGTGTAAGGATTAATTCTTTAATTTTTTAAAAATTTCTTTGAATTTTATTATTTTATTGAAGGGAAAGGAGTACGGTAAGGCTGTGAAAAATCGGGTGTTAAATTTCGTTTAAAAATTTTTTGAATTACTGAATAAAAATATTTATTCAAATATTATTAATGTTGAACTTTAAATTAACTATTTGTCACAACAGAATTTTTTTCGAAACCTTTAGAATTTATTCATTTTTATGGTTTTTAAAAAACCCAATTTTTTTGGGCAAGGTTTTTTTCTGATTTAAAAAAAATTATTTTTTCAAAAGATGGAAGTTTCAAAAGTTTTTTATTTGGGAATCAGTGTTTTCCCGATTCCAATTCCATCGATTCTTCTCACATGAGATTCTCTTCCTTTCGATTCCAATTCTTTCTTTTTTCTCCTTTTTTTCAAAAAATGGTACATAACTTTATACAATTTTGAAAAATGTTTAAAATTATGTTCTATCTTAATTATCAAAAAGTTGAAATCAATTAAGGATAGCAAAAATGACTTCTTTTTTTTCTCTAATGATTATTTTATCCAAAAAATCACTTTTTATGGAATCAATTCTTTTTTTTCTGATTCTAATTTGATTTTGAGAATCGAAACCGAAGAAAGCACTATTTAGCATTCTGTGTCTACAGTATCACAATGTCTTATTGTAAAATGTTAAATATTATTCTAGTTTTTTTCTGCTTTTTTGTTCCATTGTAATCTTTGTTAAACCCTCAAATATATATTATTAATCTCTTTTTCCTTATACAAGTGTATATACATGAATGAATGATGCATATATATTTATTTCTGTCATCCCCCCAAAAAAAAATGTTCATGATCAAGTGCACCTTCTCTTTTTTCCCCTAACTCTATCTATCTATCTATCTATTTTTCTGTTTGAACATTCGAAACATTAAAAAATAGAGCTTTAAAAATTTTTATTAAAATATAATCCGCTCTTATAATTTTTGTTTTGGTATATTATTTTTTTTTGCAGTTGCTTTCACTATTTTTTTATTTGTTTCATTATATTTTTACGTTAAAATTATTAAATGATTTTAAAATTCAGATTTTTTGCTTGCTTTTTAAATTGCAACAATAAATTTTTGAGGGTTAAAAAAAACGTTTTGCAAAAAAATAAACAAAAATTTTTCCTTTTTTTTGGCACATTTAAAACAGCTGTTTTGAAATCCATTTTTAAGGCATTTTTTCTTTAAAAATAAATATTACCTAAAATTCAATGACAAAATCATTTTTATTTTATTATTTAAAAGCTGTTTTTCAATGCTATTATTATTATTTTTAGAGCCTTAATAAAACGATATGCGATGACACAAAGCAATAATCGTCTTTTCATTGGAATTTTAGCCGTTGGCACCCTTTTATTTATTATTTTTTGCATGTCAAAATCATCTGATCGAGGTATCATTTTTTATTAAAGTTACTGTAATCCCTTTGAGAAAAAGAATTTATATTTTTATTAAATATTTTAAAAAGGGTAACAGTAATACCCAAAAATTATATACGTTATTTTTAGATTTAATTTTCAGTGTTACTGAAACTTTTTTGGAAAAATTTGAACAAAAACTGTTTTAAAAGGTTTACCTAAATTTGACACAATAAGGTTCAATTTTTGCAAAGATTGAAAAAGTTAAAACCATTTTTTTTGTAACAATTTAAACGGCTTTTTTTAAACAACATCTTTTCTAAACTAAATAAAATAGAGAGATGTTTGCCGGGAATCACTTTGTTAAAACACAAAACAAAAAATAAAGTAAAACCACAAATTTATTTTGAAATTTCAGATAAAATAAAATCTCAAGTTTCCCCAAAAGAATTTTATGAATCTTTACGGCCGCCGCAATGTCCGATAATTGAATGTCCTCCAACAACAGTTTCAAATATTTCTTTAAATAATTCTTCAAACATTGTTACCGTACTTCAACCAAAAGAATGCAAAAATGAAACAAAAAGTTTATTAGAAAGAGCATATGAAAGAAAATATATTGGATGTAATTTTTATGCGACTGGTGGAATAGGTAATCAGGTATGTCATTCATCATAATTATGGGGATATATGATATCCATTTAATATATAGATTTGGAGATTTGCATCATTATATGGTTTAGCAAGATTTACTGGCAGGAATCCATATTTTGAAGCACGAAATCCAGAACAAATGAATAATTTATTAGAAATTGCCGTAGTTTTTCCAATGATGCATGAAGTTTTACAAGTTAAAAATCCCCCGGATGATTTTGTTAAAAAATTTCATTTTGCTGATGATTGCTGTAAATTTGATGATCCAAGGAAGTGAGAGTTTTTTCTTTGCTTTTCTAAGCCAGAAATGATATCAGGCAAAACCGGGGGACCAGGGTCGAAAATGGGTCCAAAGTAAGGGGGTGGGACTTCCTTATAAAATTTCCAAAAAAATCTCGTTTTATCTATTATGAATTCTTTTTTGCACCGTATATTTGGCCCGAGGGGGGAGGGAACTCTCACCAAATTACCTAAGGCACTATACCGACTAAAAGTTTAAAAAATAACAAACGTCGAAACACTGGCAAAAAAACTTTGAGAAATGGTATGATATTTGTCCTACTTAGGGTTGTCCATTTCCATTTCCCGGGAATTTCCCGGGAAATTTCCCGATTTTTGCGGGAAATGACTTCCATTTCCCGAAAATTTTTGTATCAAAACAGAAAATTTTACATTTAAATTATTTAAAAATGGTTATTATAACTTTTAAAATAGTTTAAGACTTCATAAATGCTTCTAATTTAATGTTTAATCCTGAAAATAAAAGTTTTTAGTGTTTTGAACATTAAATTAATGAAATTGCCAAAATCGGGAAATTTCCCGGGAAATTCCCGCCTTTTTTACGAGTTCCCGGGAAATGAACAACCCTACTCATGCTACTATTTTTATGAATACGAAGAAACCCTAAGAAAACCCTGAGTGAAGACTAAGAAACACTGAAAAAACCATAAGAACCCATAACTTAGTACATGGGCTAGTGGGACGGGTAAAACCAATAAACTGAGTTATTAAAATATTGCTTAATTATATATTACAACTTAATAAAGGTGTCCTTTATGATTTAGTCGGGGATACATCTTAGTCGGAGAAATGTCGGTCAGGGAAACGTCTGAATACCATTTTTTTCTATTAATTTCTTTTAAAATTTGACAGACTCACACAATACCGTATTTAGGGCTAGGGGAAATTCGGGATCTGTGCCCCCCCCGAAACTGAGGAATTCCCTTTGATCTTTTGCCGCTTCGTGTTATAAGCGGCAAAAGATCAAAGGTGTATCCCCCCATAATTGCTGGGCCCCCGCCGAAATTTTTTTCTGTATACGGCTTTGGACCCACAGAAATAATAATCTTTCGATGGTTTTAGACTTTTAGATTGGCCGGATAAATATATTAAGGTTTATGGGGATTATATGCAATCATATAAATTTTTTCATCCATATCGAGATGAGATCCGTCAAGTCTTTGATTGTGGACTTACAATTAAAATGGCTTTGAATTCGTATGTGTCGGAATTATTTCAAGGTGATTCAAGCTTTAAACTTTGTGCCCATGTAAGACGTGGAGATTTTTTGACGGATATTATGTTAGGTTTGTAATGCTTCAAAAAAAATCAATTAAATTACATAGATTCATTTTTTTTAGAATCAAAAGAAGATTTCACGGTTCCCGCAATTAATTATGCATACAAATATTTGACGGATCAAGGACAAGAAAATATTTCCATGGTTTTTATTGGAAATGATTTACCATTTGTTCAAAATTTACCTATTCAAAATGTTGTAAGTTTTATTTTTTATAGAATTTAAATATGCCAAAATTAAATATGCAATTCTTCGCTCAATGTCAAATAAACGGCAAAATAAAATGATATTTTTGGTTTTTGGCTTTTTTGTGCCGTTTTCACAAGGATCCCCGGCCATTTTTCTGGGATCTTTGTCCCGGATCGGATTCCGGATTTTTTTCCTAGTTACATAAGGCTAAAAATCCCGGTTGTTTTAGACCGGGATTCCGGGATCCCGTCCCGTTGCTGCAAGCACAAAAAAATGCTGCGGATAAAATCACTCGAATATGCCATTTTTGGAATACTGAAATAACGCACCTATAAACAGTTTTTCTTACTTTTTTTTCATTCCCATATAAAAGTCGCCAAAAAGGGCCACACAAAAAGTATTTTTTTCCATTTTTGTAACAAACAATGATAAAACACTGAGTTTTAATTGCACAAAAATACTTTTTCCTTTGTCATATTTTTTGGTGACTATGAAACCATAGTGTTTTGACAACAATGCCTTCTTTAATCGTATATAAATTACCCTATATTATTATATTCACATTTCAGGGCTTTCAACATATTTATTTTCCAGAAGGCCGAAGTCGGGGAGAAGATATGTGTCTTGGAATAAATTATTGTGATGCAATGATTATGACAGCATCGGGTTCAACATTTGGATGGTGGATTTCATATTTAATGAAAGAAAATTCAACAATTTTTTACAATTCACAAATTACTGATAACGCTGATTTTACAAAAGATATCCATGATTTTGACATTTTTCCAAAAGAATGGATAATGTTAAGTTTGAAGGATGGAAAAGCTTTTAAAGAAACACAATGGTGGCATCAACGCCGTGGACTTCCTCCTGATCTTCCACCAAAAGGAATGCAGCCATGGGTTTAACTTTAAATATTATATTAACGAATTTATGGAATCTGATTTTTTTAAATAAATTTCTTTTTATAATTTTTGTTTCTTTCAAAAATATCGAATAATACGGGTTTTGTTTTTGTAACGAATTTTGTTGTTATTATTTTTATAAAAATAAATAAAAATTACAAGACTGTATATTATGTAACTTTTTTGACAAAAATCTCATTAAGTTTGATCACTTTTGTGGCATCGCGTTGTCCATCAGGTTAAAATTATGATACCGTAGATAATCGCACTTTTTGATGCAATTAAATTATAAATTTATCTTGACAAAAAATATTAGCCATAGAAGAATCTGCATATTTTTTTCCATTGTTCCACTATCCGGATAACTGGAATATTAATTTCTCCAGATTCTTCTTCATTAATCCTTTATATATATATGGGCGTGGGATCATTTTCTTTGAAACAAATAAACCACAATTTCTTCCTCAAGTAAAATTGAAAAATTTTATGCAATTACTTTTTTTCTATAAATCTTCTAAAATACGACAAACCTCAGCAACTAAGAAATCGCCTATCAACAACACAATGTGTGACGATAATCTTTGGTTTGATCATGATCATGTGATCAAAAAAAGAAGCGCTTTGGTGCAAAAAATTCTTAAAACGAAAACTCTTTTCCTCTTTTTTTGCACATGCTGCACGAATCTTTAGCTTGATCACATGATCATGATCAGACCAAAGATTATCGTTACACATTGTACATCTCACTGATGAAAAAATATTAAAATATGTCTCTTATGTTTAATCTTTTTTTCCATTGTTTGTTTTTGTAATTATCCCTATGCATTGGTCCCCCCTGTGAAAAATATCGAAAATTTCGATTTTCGGGACGGACATGTCTAAAGTTATTTTTTGATCATTTCTCAGTCATTTTTGAGTAAAATTAACTCTATTCCAACCCCATAACTCAAAACCCGTCTCTACAGGACACCCAATGAGCCCGTGGCATTACTTTATCTATATTGTATCTTTCCTCCCTGCGCTGTGCTTGGAGTGATATATACGTGAGAATAAATTAAATTATTATTTACAAATTAAAAAAATTTTTCAAAACTGGCTTGAATTAGTATTTTTTATTAATACGAAATTCAATTCTATTGTTTTTGCCAAACAAAAGGCCATTTTTCTTTGTAAATCACAAAAATTTTTTATGATTAATTCCTCCCAACATTCTTTTTCATTTATTGTTGTATAAAAAAGCTTTCATTTTACGATTGTGAGAACCGTAATAGCTTTAAATATGAAAATATGAATCAAAATAATTTGTATTTTTTTGAAAATGTTTTTAGGGGTACTTTCGCCATTTAATTTTTTTTGCTATTTTTTTTTTCATGTCCCCAATGTCCCTAAGGCAGTTGCGGCCCTGCCGGCTTGGTAAAATTTGTGGGAATGAAAAGTCAGCAAAGTTATTCTCGAAATTTTTTGCTTTATTTTTAAACAATGTATTACCACTCAAAAAAGTCGTGACGAATTCATCACTATTTTTTCACTTTTAGTGATGAACACAAGGCCGTATTTAGGGGAGGGGATTCGGAACCTGTGCCCCTCCTCCTGAAATTGAAAAATTTCCTTTGATCTTTTGCCGCTTCATGTTGGCGCCGGCAAAAGATTAAAGGTGTGCCCCCCCCCCTCCCCAGGCTAAAATCTACTTCGTTGCCTTTACACTTTTATTCACTTAGATCTTACCTTTCTAGGCTATCCGATGGTCCTAAGCCTTAGCTTAGTAGGCGCCCGAAAAACGCCCTCAGGGAATTGGGTGGACTATAGCAATGATTTTGAGAAGTAAGAAAGATATTTTGGGAGTGATTTTGTAAAGGCAACGAAGTGTATGCATGGATGAAACAGTGACGGTTTTTCATCACGATTTATTCTATCGGATCCAAAGAAGCAAAATTGTGATCCGTATAATATACCTTTATTTTAGGTAATAATGACAATTTCATATCATTTGGATGTCTCAAAAACAAATACAAAAAGTTTTTTTCTTTTATTGTGGCGTTGGAGAGGAAGTATTTGGAAGGCGGTATATTTTGAATTAATTCTTTGGTTAATTGCTTATTTTACTATAACATTAATATATTATTTCATAATACCAGAATCATGGAAAACGTAAAAAAGAAACAAAAAAATTGTAAAAAAATTTAAATTTTAGAATTATTGATGCATGTATAACAAATTTAAATGAAATTAAGTTTGATTATATTCCGATAGAATTTATTCTTGGTTTTTTTGTGACATTTGTTATCAGTCGTTGGGAACACATCTTGGAAAGAATGGGATGGATTGATGAGTAAGTGAATCACAATCAGGAATGAGAAAAACCGGCCAAAATAATCAAGGCGGGGGCGGGGGGGGGGGGGCGGCATGTGGTCAACTTTTGAAAATTTTTTGTATGATAAAAACGAAGAATTTTATAAAATTTTCCGGCTGGCTGCATTTCTCATCCCTGATCACAATCATATTTTTTCTCCCACATAGTGTTAGGTAATCCGATTCAAAATTTGATTGATTCCTTTTGATCTTGGATCGGAGATATCTGTTTAAATTCTTTACAGTACTCAACAAATATATATGTACATTACGCAAATGTACAGTGCATTCAGGGCCGTACCCAGAAAAACATTTTGGAGGGGGCTAACCTTTGATATTTGCCGCAAGCGGCAAAAGATCAAAGGATTTTCTCGATTTTAGGGGGGCTTCAGCACCAATAGCCCCCCCCCCCCTTGGGTACGGCGCTATCAGCATTTTTTTTTCTCTGAATGAATGTGAAAATATATTTGAAACTAAAATTATCACGTTTTTTTAGTTCTGCAATTGCAATTGCAACATTTATTCGTGGGGAAGATGATGAAACTCGAGCACTTCGACGAACATTAATTCGTTACATGATTCTTACCCAAAGCCTTGTCCTTCGAGATATCAGTTTACAAACAAGAAAACGTTTTCCTGCTTTAGAAACTTTGGAAGCTGCAGGATTTTGTAGCAAAGAAGAATTATACATCATTGAAAATACTCATGATTCATATAGTCGATATTGGATTCCAATTGAATGGTGCTTTGAACATTTATATGAAGCAAAAAGGGAAGGAAAAATTGAAAGTATTTTTTTGCTTGAAAGAATTACCGCAGAAATTCGAGATTTTCGAGAAGGATTAGCAAAATTATTAAAATTTGATTGGGTCCCCGTGCCATTGGGTGATAGTGTTACTATACTTTTACAGTACTTACAATTTTATAAATTCTAGCCTATTCACAATTGGTCTTTTTATCTGTTCGACTATATTTTATTATTGCACTTTTTACAAGGCAATTTTTGAGAGATTTTGAACATCCATATTGGTTTCCAATTGCCACTACAATTCAATTTATTGTATATGTGTAAGTATCTCTCTGATAGCGGTTTTGGAAAATGGAAAAATGTTTACTTTAAAATTTTGATTTTTGGCTATTTTTCGATATCGCAATTCAGAAAATAGCAATAAAAATTCAGTTTTTCCCGTCAAAAACAAACAAAATATCGGAATTTTAAACAGTTTTAATTTTTCAAATCTGATAACTGAAATCTACATATGTAATATGAAATAAATTTTTAGTGGATGGTTAAAAGTCGCTGAAGCCCTTTTAAATCCTCTTGGAGAAGATGATGATGATTTGGAATGTAATTATGTAATTGATAAAAATTTGATCACTGGTATGACATTGGTTGATCGAGGAGGGATTCGAGCTCCGACTTTGATAAAAGATGCATTTTGGGATAATGAACATATTACACCGTTATATAGTTATGATGCCGCAAATCGTACAATTTATCCCTTAATTGGATCCGCTTCAAAAGTTAAGTAAGTAGCAGCTTTGTTTTACATTTTTAAAACACACATATATATATGATTTTTTTTAAGTTATGTTAAAAAAGTACAAAATATTATTATGACCCCTCATAAATTAAAGCTTGCAAAATTAAATGAAAATGAACAGGTAATTTTATCACTTCATTGATAATAATAAGACAGTTTCCAAAAATGCTATATATATATATATTTATTTGTATTTAAGTATCAAAGAACTAAAAGCGTTGATATCAGTGATCACAATGTTAAACATATTCGAATGCGAAAAATGAGTAAAGAAAGAGATCCAAATAAAATTTTACGACTTGTTCGACAACGATCATTGGCGGAAACATTGGAAAATATTACCACCACCGCCCCAACAAATAATGAAATCGATCGAAAAATGCATGAAAGATTTTGACAACATTATTTATTATTTTGAAACATGTTTTTTTAAAAGAAAAATTTGAAAAAATTCATTTTAACTTTTATTTTTTAAGCTTTATAAAAGGAGAAATTGAAATAAAATGAAATTTTATGAAATCGTTAAATAAAATGTTTTATTTTTTGTTAACACAGTGTTTTTTTTGGTTCCACGTCCACATCTCCTCCTATTTTTCTCTGTAACAATTAAAATTGTCTGGTGAAAAATAATCATTAATTGCAGCAAGCAAAACATCAATTAGCATTGTTTCAAACAAAATTTTTAAATCGGCAAAAACAAAAAAAATAAGCAAAAAATGGTCAATTATTTCAACTGTGATACCTCGGCCTGAATAGTAAAACTTCATGCATCATTGGAAAAACTACGGCAATTTCTAATAAACTATTCATTTGTTTTGGATTTCGTGCTTCAAAATATGGATTCCTGCCAGTAAATCTGCTAAAAAGGGAACCGCCAGAGATGATCATCGAGTAAAAGCACCCAAAATAGTTTAAACTATTCATTGGGGGTCAGAGACAAATTCTGTATCCAAGCTTTATTAAAAAACACAAAACATTACTAGTAAATTTAAAGGCATAACATCAATTAAAAAATATACACATACTTATTTATAAATTTATTGAAAAAACCATAACTTTCGCTTCTTTGCTGGAGGTGGTCGCCAACTTTCTCCGCAGGATTGTTGTGGTTGTTGTTGAAAGAGTTGTGGTTCAACTTCTCCTCTAGACTCAAAAAATTTGCAAAACTCTGTCGTCAAAACTGAATATTTCTTAGAAGAAACTTTTGAATAATAAATCGATTTTGAATTTGGTTTTCTTTCAATAACTAACATTTCTTCCGCGCCCACGTTTTTATTATAAAGTTCTCGAACGTTATCCAAAATACGGTAAACAGATTGCATGCAAACATTTGAATTCCAATGCATTCGAGATTTATACTTGATATCAGACAATTTAAGCCATTCCAATTTTTTAACAATACCATTATGGGTTCGAGTTCCCAAAATAATTTTATCAATTCCAGCAAAATAACTTTGTATCCACCATTTTAAAGATTTACTTGCCGCAAAAGCTTTTGTTAAGTTCAATTTCTCGGTTGTTTTTGCTTCAATATATTTTCCATCTAAAAAAGATAACGAGTATACAAAAAAATACAAAATAAAGCTTACTACTTTGATCAAGACCATCAATTTCAGCACAATAAAAAAGTTGGATTGGCTTATGTAATGATGTTGCAGCTGGCTTTAAAGTCATTTGAAAAGCTCCCAATGTTTCATTCCATGTCGACACAGGTAATTTGGTATCAGGTTTCTAAAAGCAAAATAAAGTTATATAAAACTAGCTAAACTGGATGCCTTTACAACTACCCCAAATATCTAGATATATATATATATAAATTAATTAATTCGGTAAAGCCTGGACTTTATATATATATATATATCACTGACACAACTTACTTCTCCTTTAGCAGCAAAAATGTATGTCTCAAATTTTTGTCCCCAATATGTCAAAAGTTTTGTTCGTTTGCTTTCTTTAGCTCGTTCATCTAAGCAAGCATCAGTATCTAATTGCATAATAAAAAAAACATTCTGATATTTATAAATAACAAATTTAAATCCACTATCATCATGCGAATATGGAGTTACCGCCAAAGCAGTTAAAGTTCCACGAAAACATACAAAATCAGCATTTTTAACCGCCTAAAAAATGCAATATATATATATATATACATATAGATATATATAAAGCACGAAAGTTGAACAAAAAAGAAGAAATCAAACCTGTTTAAGTGGAATATTTGGAGCAGTAACTTGCAAAATAAATGTCAAAATATTATTTAGCCCTTCATCAAGGGGACGAGGATCAAAACTTTCAATTCCATCAGATAAACGAAAATCAAGCTTTGACAAAGATGCAAAGCTTTTATGATCATAATATTTAAAGCCCTCTCTTCCAACAGTAACATTTCTCTGACGATCAAGCCAAAAATCAGAAATATGAATCGGTTTTGCCTCAATCGGTTGTCGAAGATCTGGAGAATCTCGAATAATTTTGCACAAAAGATTTGATGAGGTTGGATTATCGTCACAAAAATGATTTTTTAATTTTTGAAAAAGCACCAAAGGCTGATTAAAAAAGGTATTTAAAGATTTGGACGTTGCCATTTAGATGAAAAGTATTTTATAAAATAATAAATAAAAAATGGCAAAAATTTTAATTTTTACTTTTTTTGCATAAAAATAATAATCAACTCAAAAGTACCGTACGCTTTGGCGTCGCTCAAAAAAATTCGTTTCAAAATCAAAATTCAAAAGAAAAAATTTACAGAACTTTTGCTGCAAAAGTTTCATTCATACGGTACAATTTTATGAACGAAAACATACAAATAAAAATTTCGAAAACAATTCAAAAATATTTCCGCTAATTAAACCAAATGTTATATTCTTTCAATGACTCATTTTACTTCTCCCCATAAACACGAAATTATTTTAAATTTAAAAATTTATTATTATTATTAGTATTTTACAATACAAAGACAATAAAATTTTTTAAGGATTATATTCAATTGGGAGATTCTTACGACGAACCATACCATCACCTTGGAACCATTCACGACGGAATTGTTTTGCAGCGCCATCAGGAGTATTGGTCCATTCAATGGTGATACGATCATTGTTGGTATCTTCTTGACCAAATTGGAAAGAATCACATGAGACAGCCATGAGAACAGCTTCTTTAGGATCAAGGACACCACAAGCTGGATCAACACCAAGACGTTTCATGTTGGTGGTTTTGATAGCCCATCCGATACGACGACCACCAGCATTGATAATCTATAAAATGATGAGATAGAGATTATATCAATGATAAGAAAAAGGTAAAAAAGACTTACTTTAATGTGATAAGTATGCTTATCATCATAAGGAGCATTGAAGACAATCTTGGTACCAGGTTGGGTATTGATATCACCAGGAGGAACTGAAGCCATGATTTAGAGAGAAGAGTTGAAGAGAGAGAAGAAGAAAAAGATGAGTCCAAAGACTGATGACTTTTTTCTTGTCGTTCATTTCTTTATATACATTTTTGAAGGTTTTATTTTTATTATTGTTTTTATGCTAATAATTATTATGTTAATTTATTTATTTTTTTCATTACCTTTGCAAATGTAATCTTTGTTTAACTTTCTTTTTTTTGTTCAATCACAGTTGGCCAAATTTTGTTAAAAGTTTTTGGATTTTTTTTCAAATCTTTTTTTTACTCATGTTACAATTTCATACTGTAAATTACAGTCTATAATGATACCCGTGTTTATTCATTCTCGAAATGGTATACATACATACACATGTGTATGTATGTATACCGTTTTGTTTGCGCATTGTTCAAAACAAACCGTGTTTTAAGTATTGAAAGTACCGTAATTTTATTTTTAAAGTGTGATAAAGTTAGATACCGTGATCACATTTAGAACAAAGACACAAAATAAATATATATGATTTATTATTACTGTAGCTTCAATATAAAAATAATAATTTTAAAAACTTGCTATCATTGTTGAAAGTAAAGAATACAACACGCAAAAATAATTAGTACTCGTAAAAAGCTTCGAAACCAAGAAAAACCATAACAAATATAGATAACCGAAAAGCGAAGGTATCCCGGAATAAAAATTTTTTCGTTGAAAATAACATTTTGATTGAAAGACCCCAAAATAATTTATGAAATAAGATTAAAAAATCCAAGTACATTCGTTGCTTTTGAACTGATAAAACTGACAACTTGATAAAATATCCTTGAAGATAATGTTGAATTCCTTGGAGATGTTGCGAAATGTTGATGATGATATGTATTTAAAAGATGAAAGCCCGCTCCTAATGCCCATGATACTTCCATATCTTTCATCTTTTTCGTTAGCTAAAATGATCAGTTTTTAAAAAAATTAATTTTAAAGAGAAGAAAAAAAATGGGATACTGTAATTGCTGACAGTGTTCAAAGCTGTTCGATTACGGTAAAGACCAAATAAAATATAAAACTTACATGAATCCTTTTCTTATCTGATAATCCATATCCTTTTGAAAGGAGGGCATAAATGTATGTTAAATCCATGCATAACCATGGACGCCAATGTTCAATTCCTAATGCCTCAGGCGTTATTTTGCATGCTGAAAAAAACCATGTTATCATTTTTTTCGTTTGAACAAAATGTATAATTACCTTTTTTAGCCGCTTCTTTGTATTGCCTAACTTCAATCCATCCACCCCCATTTTTTGGTTCACTTTTAATCATTCCAGCTTGCATTCCACGATCAAAAAAATACGAGAATGCAAAAACGGGAATATCTACAAGATCTTCAATGGGAGATATCTTTGAAACATTTTTAACAAAATCTGCGGCTTGTTGAAGGCATTTTTCAAATGATGCTTCTTCACTTGGATTAACTTGAAATACTTTTCCAGCATATTGCCAATCCTTAATCTTTATCCCAGGTGGTAAGCAATGAGTTTCAAGTAGCTCTGATTCTTTGGTATTTTCAATCATTGAAGCTATTCCAAGTCTTGCTGCAATTAATCCATTTCCAAGATAACTACAATACATATAAATAATTAAAGAAGGGTATTAATAAAATAAAAGAAAATACAAACCTATGAGTATAAAGTTCAAAATCTTTATCAAAAATTGCAACTTGATGTGTTCTTTCAGAATCTCTTTGATTAACTTGATTAAAGGTTATTTGTGTGGAACCTCCACCAAGATCTAAAGCTGCTGCGGTTCGATCATTAACATTAATATCTTCAGCAAAATTTAGTCGACCACTAAGAAAATTTAATGTAAACCATGCAAATATTCCTTCATCCACACCACTTAAAATTCCTACAGCTTCATCGCCAAGAAGAAAACCAGAAGATTTAACAACGGATTTAACCTATAAAATTTTTAAAATAAATTTAAATATAGAATAATAACACAAACTTCGTGAATAATATTTTCTGCTTCATTGTTGGGTAACAGTCTTAGGCCTGCAGTTGCTTGTACAATAATTGGCGTATGGGAAAGTAATCTTGACGGAATTACATTTTTAGCATGTGAAAGAAGTTCTTTTACACTATTTGCGGCTTCTTTTGGCTCGGATGCAAAAGAGGAAAGTCCAGGCTTTACCTAAAAACTTTAAATTAATTAATTTTTGCCACATATGTATAATTGCAACAACAAACCTCTTTAAAAACTTCTTGAACAAGTTCAAACGGAGCTGAATCAGTAATTAATGAATGTCTAAATTCAAATAAATGTAGCCTTGTACCAGTGGAACCAGCATCAATAACAGCAGCAAAAAATCTTTGTTCATGTGCTTCCTTAAAAAAATTATGATACAAAATTTGTACTATCTTCTTTTATATTTTAAGATCTTTTTCGTCTTAGTTTTTTTTAAAAAGCAAACAAACCTCAACAATTAATTCAGGAGATAAATCAGCATTGATTTCATCAGAAGTAGATGGAATTTCGTTAACAAATGATGCAACAAATGCAACAAAAAATGTGATACCAAAAATTAATGGAATAAATTTCCAACTCCAAATCATCATCTTCATTCGCTGATGTTGTTGCTGCTTCGATTTTCTTTTAATTCAGCTCCGTTTGATTTTTTTCTTCTTCCAAAAATATAAATATATATCTTTTTCTTACTTCCTTCCTTCTTTTTTTCTTCCACAAACACAAATATTTTATGTCGTTGTTAAAAACTGTTGGTAGAGAGAGAGAGAAAGAGATGATGGTGGTGGTGTTGTTACAAGGAATATTGATGACAGACTAGCGTCTCTTTTTCAACATTGTATCTATTATATTATATTTTTTTTCTGATCGCGCAACAGACTACTTTTTTTTGCGCAGCCCCAAAAAAACTTCTTCCACTCTTTTTCTTCTTTCAGTCACCCAGGCAGCCGCCTATCTTTGTCACTGCTGCTGCTGTTTCACTTCAACGAGAACAAAAACTAAGTAGACGTGGAAAATTGACAAGGGAGAAAAAGAAAGAAACACAAATTCGCGACACTTCTTTTCATAACTTAATGTGTCGAGTTTATGTCCTTAACAAGAGAGGATAAAAGAACAACTACAATTTAAAGAAAAGACCAAATCCCAAACTCCAAAAATACTTTTTTAACTTCAAAAGTGGTTTAATAAAATAAAACAAAAACTATTACTATAAAGCAAAATAAAGTATGCACAAAAATAAACGAAAAAACAAAAACTAGAGATCAAAATTGAAGAAATTGACAGTTCTGCTGCATGGCGAATCTCCAAGAGCTGATGGAGTATTAATTCCTAATTGATTCCAAATCCATGTTGTTGCATCAGTATTGGCAAAAGATGGAGAAGTTTCAGGTGAGATTCTTTCACGGTAAGTGGAACGCAATTTTGTATCAGTTTTGGTAAAAATTGGAGAATTTTCAGGAGAACTTCTTTCACGGGAACCACTTGATGTTGCATCAGTATGGGCAAAAGATGGAGAACTTTCAGCTGAACTTTTATCACGATAAGTGCCATTCAATATTGCAAGTTCAATAAGTTGCTTTCTTTTAAGATCATCTGGACCAGTATCCTAAAACCAAGCAAAAAATTAAAAGATATCTCTAAAACAATATATTCAAAAACATACCGAAGGAATGCTTATCTTGTTGATAAGATCTATTGCTTTATTAATACGAACCCGAGCACGATTTGGTGTATCATCACAATGAAGTAATACATGTAGATCTTCTTCCAAATGTTCAATATGAGTACGAGCACGTGGGGAACGATCTCCTTCACGCATTGAACCTTTTCCACGAATCATAACCTTACAACCAGTTGCAGTTTCAATTTGTTTTGCTGTTTGACCACGAGGACCAATGATACGACCAACGAAATTGACTTCAGGATATTTCTTACATGGCAAGAAGACTTTTTCAGTGAGGGTTGACTTTTCACCATCAGGAAGAGGAAGCTGAAGATCAATATTGAAATCATCTTGGAATAACTTTTGTCGGATACGCCAAATTTCTAAAAGAGTAAGAGATTGTTCAACGAAATAATTTTAAGATAAAAAAAGACATACCAAGATCAACAAGACGTTGTATTTGAGGATAGACAGAAGGTGAGGCTGAAAGCAAATTACGCTTTTCACGAAGTAAAGCAGCAAGATGACGAATATCATCGCCAGAATGAGAAATTTGACTTTCAGATTTTCGAGGATGAAAGACTGGACTATCAGCTGACATTCCGGAATGAGAGATTTGACTATCAGATTTTCGGGAACGGAAAATTTGATTTTCAGATGATTTTCCCGAATGGGAAGTATGACTTGCAGATTTTTGAACCATGATGCAAAATCTAAAAAAAGATAAGGGATAAATTCAGGATCATCTTTCAGAACAGAAAAATAAAATAAACACGAGTAAAAAAATAAACAAGTGATAAAGCTATGAGAAAGAATGAAAGAATGACTGATTTTATAAAATGCAATGTCCAAAACCCAAATGAACTTCCCCTCTCTCTCCCCTCTTTTTTTACTTTCCTCCCTCCCTCTCTCGCTTCATTTTCCTTTGTTTATTATGTTCGCTCGGTCTCTGTTCAAGAATTGTCAAGTAAAAAAAAAGATTGCTCGCGTCCATCTTTTTATTTTTGTGTTTTAAAAAATGTTGCAGGATTTTTGGTTTTTTGCGCAATTTTAACATTTTTAAAATCATTTTTGAATAAGAAAAAAAAACACAGAAAGAACCAGGTTGGAATTCAAGAATGAGCTCATTCTTATAAACACATAATTTAAAAAATATAGCAATGATAAAAAAAACTACTGTACATTTTGGTCCACAAAAAAGAGCTCACAAGAGTTGTTAGGATGATGCAATATAATTTAATTATTTATTGCTCCTTATAACTCTTAAAATTGGAAACCATTGAACGAATATTTTTAAATCATATAAATGTCTTTTCTCAGTTTAACTTTTTTAAGTCGATCGAATAAATCTTTGTTTAAATGTTTGAAATTTTGAGAGTTAATTGTTTTTTAAAGGGCTATAAAATTTTTTAACTTTTCAAAATCCATATCAATGTTTTGATATCCTTCAAAACTTGAGCAACCTTTTTTTGTTACAAGTCATCCATTTTTGCCAACAAATCGCAAACAATGAAAATGAATGATAGAATTTTTGATAAAGAAATATTTGCAGCATTTTGTCATTTTTTGATAAAATTCAGATGGTGATGGATTATTTGCGGTATAAAAAAGAATTGATTCTGGAAGCGAGAATATTTGAAGATAAGCTGAAGCCCGAAATTCATCATAATTTGGAAATTTCACTGATAAAAGAAGAGCTTTGAGAGCAATAATTGAATACATTTTTTGAAGATTGGAAAAAATTGTATTAGGGAAAGTGCAAATATTTTTTGCCTATTAATTTCGTATACTGTATCTACAAGTGGTCTAACATAAGATGTGTACATGTGATATAAGAGATTTGGTAAAGTGGATTTGAGACCCTTAAACAAAATAAATGAGCGAGCTAAAGCTTTTTTTAGAAATCCGTTCAGACAGAATCATAGAAAAAATTGTTTTGAACACGATAGGCTAAAAATATCAAAAAAGCACGTTCAAGCGACCATTTCGTGCTACTTTTAAGTTGGATTTTTTTCTCGTGCATCTGTGAGTCCGCATGATGCTTATAACAAACACAGTGCGCTTATATTTTAGTATGTGTCTATTCCTAGGATGCTTCTGCATATTTCTGAAGTAATAAAAATACAATAAAAATTGTTTGTGAAACACAAGGCAAGATTCAGATATGTGAACGATTGTTGGATATTTTGGAAGGCTTTGAACCAAACCTAATTGAACTTCTTCAAAAAGAACCTGAAAATGATATAGATCGGATTGATGGAACTCAAGGATTTAAAGATGCGCATGATCGTCTAGAATATCAAACAAAAAATTTGTCAGAAATTTTAAACTTGTGAAAAAGATGCAAATGATTTTGCAGCAAATTGTCAGAAACTTCAACATGAAAATATTGAAAAAAATTCTGAAATAAGAAATATGAAAAAATTAAGCAGATATTTCGGAGAAAGGATTAAAATCGCTAAAATTAAAGTTATCGAATGCTATTAAGACGGCACGAGATACTCAAACAACGATAAATAAATCTCAACATCAAATAGATCATCTTTTAAAGATGGTCATGAAAACAACGAGCTAAGCTCCATCAATGGGAATGTGAGAAAATTGTTTACGAAAGAGGTATGGGTTTGGGGAAGCGGATTTTGTAATATTATATATATTGTTATACTCTATTTATTTTAGGATCGACAAAAAAAAACTTTTGAAAGAGAAGTTGAATATCATCGAGTTGAGTATGATAAGTCTATTCAACGGCCTACAGGGTCCGCTCAAGAAGCTATTACAAAATCAGCCAAGGTAGCTTCAGGTGCCATACAAAAGAAATATTACAAATTATACACAAAATTACAACCAAATCTTGAAGTCTGTAAAAAGCAACTGGAACAAAAAAACTTTCCCAAAAATTGTTAAATGGATACCGTAATTTTGAAAATGGATTTAATGAAGAACAAGGTAAATTATTTTATATTTTTACAGTAATAATCTTTTTTAATTCAAAGTATGCCAGCTCCAAGTCGAGCAGTTCCTGCTCCAACATCAGCAAATTAATTTAGTGATTAGGCTTCACTAAATTAATTTGCTAATGTTGATATTTTTTTTGCAGTCGTCGGGTTCATCATCAGCATCCCCAGATTCATGGATATCCAAAAAGATAATGTTGCACCAATACAAACGCTCCAACAACAGCAGCAACATCAACAATCACGTGGAGGAGGGATTCGACAGGCTGTAAGGGTTTATTCCGTAACGGGAACATTTCCTGCTAAACGATAAATGTGCAAATTTACTTTAATTTTTTTAATTCTGCCTTTAAGTACAATATCAATATATTTAAAATATCTTTGTATAGGTTTTTGATTTATTTTTTGATGTGCCAAAATTGATTCGAATAAATATAGTATTTTTTTCTATTAAAAATGTGTTGTCAAACTTTAACAGTTAAAGATGTTGTTTAAAAATTTTTGATATTTTTTTGGTAATTTTCAGTTGTAACAGAGAACCACAAACAAGATATCGCAGTTTTGTGTTGTTTATCAAAATTGAAAGAAATTGATAAAAAAAAAGAAATTGTTTATCAAGATAAATTATATTTATTTTTACAGTCGTTTTTTAAGAATAGTGGGATACCGTGGCTTTCATTATCACCGTTGAAAATTCGTATTTATTGGCTAAAAATTTACGGGTATTTATATATTTTTTTATTGAATTAACGCTTTTTCACAACTAAATCTTTACATTATTCTTTCGGTTTAACACTTTGTTAAAAATATATATTTTTTATTGTAATTTCGTCAAATGTTTATAAATATTTTCAAAATATTAATGGATTTGATATTTTTTACATGGGTAAATGATGGATTGAATGTTTTTCTCGTAATTAATCAATTGAACTTTAGTACATTCCAGTATTTTTTACCCCAAAATACGGTACTACACCTTTTAGGAAAAACTTTTAAAACTGCCAAATATTTGTATACCATGCATGATTAGCAAATAAAAGGTTAAATAAAACGTATGTTTCACAATAAGACAAATGTTTATATTTGTAGAGAAACGACAGTTCATCAACAAATATATCACGACTTAATAAATGTAGCACTTTCATTGCAAAAACCTTGAAAACGATTAAACATAACACAATCAGGGATTTAAACATAACACAATCAGGGAATGAATTTATCATGCACATAATGTTGTTGAAGAAATTATATGCAAAAGTTTATGTGCTCAACATGTTTCAACTTTTAATTGTTTAGGTTGGAATACTTCAAAATTGTTCATTTCTTTTGTATAAACTTTGAATGTTTAAAACCATTTTTAAGAATTACAGTAACCGTGTCAGAATTAACAAAAAATAAATGTATTAATCCTCCAAAGTTGTGATGACCAAGTCTTGGACTTTGACAACTTTCGGAAAAAACAATAAAGTTTCAGGTCAATGGCAGAGTTTAAAAGATAAAGATAAGAGGACGTGTTAAAAATTAAAACAAACAAAAGTTGTTATATATTTGAATTAGATTTGCTGACACTTGTAAAAATTTGCATTTCTTGAAATGAAACTTTGCCTTTTTTATTTTATTTATTATTCTTTAAAACTGTGCATTTTTGTTAATCTTATTTCTTTGAAAAGAATATTTTTTAGCATAAAAGCAAAGCTACCGTATATTCCGTTGTCTTTTGTTATGGTGGCTTGAATGCAATATTCATTTTGAAAAAGAAAGCATAAGTATTTTGCCATTTTTTATTTGCACTTTTTTTCCAATTTTAAAAAATAAAAAAAAAGAGGAGGGGTTAAATGTGCATTGTTTGACAAATGATAATATTTCTGTTGCAACATGTATACATGTTATTTAATGTCCCGAGAGGCTTGGATGCATCAAAAAAGAATGAAGCAAATAAAAAGACACTTAATCAAGAAGTTTTTTTAAGTTATACAAGATCCAATCTGTGTCATTTGGGGCTATTAATTATTTCAAAAAAAAAATAAGAAAAAAACCTCCCCTTTTTTCAACTCTCTGCAACCACTTCTAAATGCGGATAAACAAAGTGCTGAATAAACAAGCTTAGAGGGGGGGGGAGGGATAATTTGGAGAAACAAAATGTAGGATAAAATTTGGCATTAAAAAAAACGAATTTTGTAAAAGTTGTTTTCTTTTATTTCTTTCTTTTTGATTTTTGTTTTGAAGCATTTTTTTGATTCGTTTGATTTGTAGCGCATTTTACTTTTTATGTAACTTTATGTAAATTTCCTTAAAATTTCAGATTACTTTTAAAAAATCTCGCTCACAAATATTTCAATTTTTTATATTTTATTATATTTTTTATCAACGGAATAGTAAGTTTTTTTGGTGTGCCTTCTTTCTTTTCCCCAATTTTCTAATAGCTTTTTATTTGCTCAATTTTTTTGATGGAATTTATTTTTTGCTCTAAAAATCTTAAAATTAGCTTATAAATGTTAAGTTGTCTTTGCAAATTTCTTTAAAGGGAATGTCGACGGCAAGAAAAAAATCGGACAACGACGGTAAGGGCGTCGCGCCAATGATAGGAAATAAAAAATCTTAGAACGAAAACAGTGCCAAAAAGCTTCCTATAAAGTCAAAAATTATTGATGAGACTCTTTTTTTTTGCTCTTATAAAAATAATTTGTATCAATTTTAAATAACAAATTACATATTTTTCTCTATTTTAAATTATAAAATAAAGAATAAAAGATATATTATATGTTAAAAGGATTTTGATGAGGACACGTCTGAAACAAATCAGCATCAGAAGCGACAAAATAATAATGATATAACATTTCTCTTTTATCCCTTTGTTGCAAACATATTTTTCATCCATTTTCATTCACGCCAGGACCAATTACTTTTCTTTATTCACGCTTTTAGACTTCTTTCTCTTTCAATTTTTTTTCACGTTTAATAAAAACGTGAATATAGAAATAGAAACCAAATGAAATGAAAATATACAAAATGGCCTTTTTAAAATATAATAATAATAGTTTTTAATTGAAAATAACTTTCTTTTTTTTTGAATGTTAGTATAGAAATTGTTTTCCCGTTTTTTTTGCAAAGTTCTGTTTTTTTTTTGAAGGTTCAGGCATTTAAAAGTTTTTAAAAATAACAATTTGTTTAAAAAGGGAATGCAGAAATAAAAAAAAATGTAGATTAAATTTTAGCAAACTATATTTATACGGGAACAGCTGCGACAAAGTACAAAATAAAAATTAATTTTTTTACAAATAAAATCAGCAAATACAACGTTAAAATTTAAAAAAAATAGCTCCGTTTTCGACTATCAAAAATATGTCAAATTTTTGTGGTTTATGCCAAATTTTGTTCGCCTGCTAGTTTTCGCAACGAAGATATCAGGTCTTTCCAAAATGTTCTTTCGCGGGAAATCCTTAGGCTTAGTGACAATTTTTTTGTCACGTGATTTTAAAAAAATTTTCAAAGTATTCGATTTTGAAAATTTAAAAATGATAATGCTTTTGCAACATTTTTATGTCATGTGATGCGTTGCAGACGTATTAAAATTTTTTTTTCATATAAAGTGCGTTGCATAAATATAGCCGAACTGAAAAATTCATGATTGTGACCCCAAATCAAGAACTTAGCAAAAAGCTCTCATCATATTCTGATTCAGCGTAAAAAATAACCTTAAAAGCCAAGAAACTACCCTGATTGCATTTTTTAAATCCATAATTTCGATAAAATTCTGAATTTTAGGTGTTGCATAAATATAGCCGAACCAAAAAAAAATTTACATACGGCACTTTTATTTATATTCTTTAGTCAGAGGTCGTTCAGCATGCTAAAAAAAGCTAATCTGTGAAAAAAACATCAAAAAATATCGAATGGCATCGATTTGCCAGGGTATTGAAAGTCGCATTTTTGCCTATTTTGGCATTTTTTCCGGTGCCGGTGCAGGGTCAAAAAGCGGCGTTACAACAAACTACATATGCCATTTTGTAGTCCTATCCATGGTTAATTAACCCCCAAATTCTCACAGCTCAATATCTAATACACGCTGTCAGCTCTCTTATTGAAAATTTGAACTTGGGCCATTTTTCACCTTTTTTCCTCAAATTTTTGCATTTTTTGCAATATTAGGCAACTTTCAATAAGAGAGCTGACAGCGTGTATTAGATATTGAGCTGTGAAAATTTGGGGGTTCATTAACCATGGATAGGACTACAAAATGGCATATGTAGTTTGTTGTAACACCGCTTTTTGACCCTGCACCGGCACCGGAAAAAATGCCAAAATAGGCAAAAATGCGACTTTCAATACCCTGGCAAATCGATGCCATTCGATATTTTTTGATGTTTTTTTCACAGATTAGCTTTTTTTAGCATGCTGAACGACCTCTGACTAAAGAATATAAATAAAAGTGCCGTATGTAAATTTTTTTTTGGTTCGGCTATATTTATGCAACACCTAAAATTCAGAATTTTATCGAAATTATTGATTTAAAAAATGCAATCAGGGTAGTTTCTTGGCTTTTAAGGTTATTTTTTACGCTGAATCAAAATATGATGAGAGCTTTTTGCTAAGTTCTTGATTTGGGGTCACAATCATGAATTTTTCAGTTCGGCTATATTTATGCAACGCACTTTATTGTTTGTTACCGGTAAACGGTAACCAGCAAATATTTTCATTATTTTTATTTTTAATGACCTACTAAAAAATTTCAGTCTCGCGTGCCAACATGTCGTCTGAATTTGAGGACGCTTTATTTAAATGTAAAGTGTTGTTCGGAGCAATAGTTAAGTTTAACAAGAAAAGTAAAAATAACAGAAGCTTTTTTTAGAGTCGATCATCTGTTACCAAAGAAGCTACTGCAGTCATGCAACTGGAAATACAAAATTTTGGGGTAAAATCGATAATTTTTTTTTCTTTCTTTAATTCTCTGTTAATTTAGAAAAAGTCAGAGCCAATGCCAACCCCGCAATTCCAAATTCAAGAAGCCGAACGCGAACAGCAATCTATTTGGAAACAAATTCAAGAACTTCAGGCAAAATCTAATCGCCTTAAACAACAGATGCAACAACAATTAAAATCGCCACAACAAATACGACGTGGTGAACATGCTCATCAACTTAGACGTCGTCGGACGCAAGAGCCAATGTGTCGACCGTTTACATCTCATTCAATACTTCAAAGCCATATAATTCGACAACAACAACAACAACAACAACAAATAAGAATGCAAGAAGAAATGCGTCGACGAGGAATATCATCACCTACACATGGTCGTCCGCAACAACCACCACAACCACCACAACCGCCACTTACACCCAGAGCAAATCTTCGAAATGATGTGGCATTTTGGGAAGGGCAACAACAATTACAACAAAATCTCGAAAAAATACAACAACCACCTAAACCTAATCTTCCGCAACAACAACATTTCCATCAAATCCAACAGCCACAAATGGTGCATCTTCTGCAGCCTCCGCCAGTTGAACAACAATTTCAACATCAATATCATCAACAACAACAACATCAACGACAATATGAACAAAATCCACATGATAAACATTTTCAACGCCAAGTTCCACAACAACTTCGTCCACGACAACAACAAATGCTACAACAAGAGTGGCAACAACAACCACAACAACCACAAGGCTAAGCCTTGTGGTTGTTGTGAATACACAAAAAAATATGTTACTCATTTTTTTATAAAATATTTATATTGTTTTTTATGCTCAAAAATTCATCATTATTCAAAATTTGTCAGAAATTTAAATTTAAATGACAGTAAATTTTTTTCTTCTCTGTTTCATACCGTAATCCATGGTGCAAATAGGAAGGAGCCGTATCGTAAAAAATCACAAATCTTTTTATTAATAGTAATTCCGTGACTCTGAAGTCAAAAAAAAATTGAATCTTTGTTATATTTGATTTTTAGCTTTTCTGCAATACAACATTTTCGATTTATATTTTAAAGTTTTGGTTTAACACTTTCTTTCATTAAAACAAAACTTCAAAAAAACAGCTGCAATATTCAAACTTTTATAAATTAATGGAAACGATGATGATTTGACAATTAATAAATATAAATAAATAAATATAAATCTTTCATAAAATTTTTTTCTTCTTTTTCAGAAGAATATTGACAAAACTTTTTGTCGACAGCTTTTTTTCGTTTTTAAACTTATTCCAAAAAAACGTAGGAGACAGAAAAAAGAAAGAAAGCAAAGAAACAAATCTTTTTTTTTAATTTCTGGTGGGTGTGTCAATTTAGTTACTGCAAAAAAATAAACTAATTTTTTTCTTCGACAATAAATAAATCAACAGTAAAAGAAAGATTGCAGATCTCTTTTTTTTGTGTAAAAGTTTAGAGGATAAAAATTTTTGGGGGGGCTGACAAAATAAGCATCAAGTATTGCGCTTCATTTTTGTCCTTCCCCTCCTTCCCTTCCCTTTTTAGGGGGCAGCTTAAAGTTGAATTAGTTTTGATCGGAGATCTCAAAAATCTTTCTCTCCTCTTCTGCCGCTACTTTTTTGAATTGTTACAACAAAAAAATTTATTGTCCACAAAAAAAAAGGAAAAAATGTTTTGATTTTATTTTTGTTTAACATTTTTTTTAAATGGATACTAATTTTAAAAAGGAATGGCAGAAGAAAATATTGTAAGTTTTTGCTTTTTTTAATCAAATTTAAATAATTTATTAAGGCTATAAGGATATCAGCATATGATCCAATTATTCCTGTATATAATTCTACAACTGAAGATATCGAATATGGAGCTCATGAAGATGAAGATGAATCAGCTTCGTTGCTTCGATCAGATCTTCCTAAATCCCTTAAAGAATCCCTTTCATCTTCCATCGAAAAATCGTTTGTTTTTTTTTTATTTCAATCTCCTGCAACGAATGATTGTTTTTTAATTTTTTAGCAAAACAATTTTTGCTCATATTTGGTCTGGAATTAAATGGTTTTTTGATAAAACAAAAATATTTTGGGGTGTTGTAATTTATTCAATTTTTGGTGCAATGTTATTTATATGGATTGAAGCCCCAACAGATATTGAATCAAAATTAGAAAAACGTCAATATCATCTTATCGCCCGTGATGTACTTTTGCATAAGTATGTTTTAGTTGTTTTAAAAGTAGTAAAGTCGTGTTTTTCTTTTTTTTTCAAAAAAGCACTTGAAACCAAAAAATATGCGTAATACCAATTACAATTACGTTGTTGTAATTATCGGATTTTTTCTGTTTTGTTTACATAGATACTCCGATACTCTCTCCTAAAGATGATTAATGGTTTTGTTTTTCAAAAAAATTTTTTTAAACATTATTTTACAAGGGGGATTTTATTTTGGCAAAAATTAGCTCAGAATAGGATATGCAAATAAAAAATTTTGACGCAAATTTAATCCATTTTTTTTATCTATTTCAGTCAGGAATAAATAAAATAAAGCGTTGGTTTGTCCCATTTTTGGGGGAATTTTGGGAATTTTATTTTGAGGATTTTCTGGCTGGCTTTTTTCGGGACAGAATTTTGGGAATTTTATGTTTTTTAGTGTTGCGCGGAGTTTAGATATTTTTTTCATTATTTAAATCTCTAAAACTCATATCCCTAAAATTCCGACCCTTAAAAAGGAAATCCCCAAATTTCTGTTAATTCCGATTCTCAAAATTCCAAAAGCAATCCCCCAAAAAAGACCACGTTAACAATTTTTTTCAAAATTTTAAAAAATTTAAAAAATCACAACATGAATCCCTTAGCGTTTCATTACGAAATCTTTTAAAATTCATAAATACAATTATCAATTTTATCGATTTTAAAAGGAAGAAAACTAATGCTCATTGTTTCATTGTTCAAATAATAACATTTTTTTACAGTATCAAATTAGTGCATAATGATAGTCGAGGAGATATGGAGTATCAATGGAAGGAAGCAATAATACAATATGAATCAAATATGGGAATTGAAATGCCCGAAGAAAATACATCATGGACATTTTGGATGTCATTGTAAGCATTTGCGATTGATTAAAATTATTTTATTTTATTTTTTAGACTTTATGCTGGAACTATTTACACAACAATTGGTAAGTTAAAATTTACATTTCTGTCAAAAAAAAATATATTAAAGTGTGTGTATTTACTTAAAGCTAGCTTTTGGGATATTTTTATAGGATACGGAAATATTGCTTGCGCAACCACCGCTGGAAGAGTTGCATCAATATTATATGGATGTGTCGGGATTGTTTGTTTTATCTTTCTTAATAAAAAATGAAATTAATTATTTCTCTTTTTTTTAGCCAATGATGATTATTGTATTGGATCAGTTGGGACAATTTTTAACAGAAGTCGTAAAATGGATTAATTACATTTTTGAAGATTTAATTCTATTCTTGGGTAAATTAAAAATAATTTAAAAAATTATGTCTTTAATTGGTTTTTTTATTTTTTATTTAAGTTTAACTTAAAAATTTTGGGAAAAAATATTACTGAAAAAAATCTTTAAAAGCAAAATTCCGTTTGAGACCAAAAAAGTGTACATTTGAAAAAATTTAATGAACAAAATCAAAGCATTACTGTAATCTTTCTTGTAAACCAAAAATGCCGTTTTCTAAAGTTTCAAAAACATTTTAACCTTTTTAAATATTTCACTCAACCAAAAAACTCTTTTAGGTGTAAAAAGTCGTTTAATGAGAATAAAAAGTGAAAAATCTTTACGACGATACATTGAAATGTCAAAAAAGTTTGCATTTGTTGGATTCTCGGGTTCCCTTCCATCAAAAGATGCGGTAAATATTGTAACACACGAAAAAACTCCAAAAATTATAACCCCTGAACCGGAAAGTGAAAAGGCTGAAACGATTGTTGAAATGTCCGAAGCCGCAGTCACAACTTCAGAAGGCTCGGAAGAAGAGAAACGGGATCCGCCGGTTCTTGCTGCAATTGTTTTTACATTTTTATGGATTGTTGCATCTTCAGCAGTATTTTGTTTATGGGAGGATTGGTCGTATGGAACTTCGGTGTACTTTTTTATTATTTCAACATCTACAGTATGCTTTTATTTGAGACACAAATAATTTGTTGTTTTATATCTTTTTAGATTGGATTTGGAGATGTTACACCTGATCATCCCGAATATATGGCTGCTGCATTTGGGGTTGTTATTGTAGGTCTTTCACTTGTCAGTGTTTGTATAAATGTTATCAATGAATGGCTATATAATTGGTATATGGGTCTCCTGCAACGAATGATTGATGTAAGATTCTTTATGTTGATTATTGCTTTTAAAAAGGTCTTTTAAAAAATCAATTATTAAATTTTGTAACCTCAAATTTTAATCAATAATATTCCAATTTTTAAGGAATATATTGAATCTCAAGCAAATGGGGATGAAAGTGCAGCAAAAGATTTTATGACGGGATTTAATAGTCGTGCCAAATTTTTAATGCCATTAGTAAAAAAGAGTACTGGAATGAAGGTTATGGATAAGATAAAACAAGATGCAAAAGCGAGAAATATTGAACTTCCTGCAGCTTTAACAGATTTAAATCCAAAAACTGGAAAGCCAACTTTTCTTGGAGCTTCAAATGCCCAAATTGATCAAATAATTGAAAAGGCACAATCTGAAGGAAAATTAACTCCAACCGTTTTAAATCCGCCAATCTCAGCCATTTCCATTCAAGCTTCAGTTTTTGGAGATCAAGAAACGGCCCAAACTCAAACAGAAATTTCCTGGGCTTTCTTTGAAGCAAGAATTAATGAAGCAATTCAGGCAAATCTTCCATTTGAAAAGCCTGTTGGCATTGATGTTTCAGTTGATGCAAAACCAAAAATGAAAAATACTGGAATACAGCCGGAAGTTTCATTCATTCTTCAGTTGGAGCCTTCAAGAATTGAAAAGATGGAATTTGAAACAGTGATTTTGGCGAATCGAGAAGCAGCCGATGAAAATGAAATACCAGAATTTGGTGATCAAGAAATTGAAAAAGAAGTTGGATTCCTTCGATTTCTTAAAAGTACTGGAACACAGGTGGAAGGTATTGAACATGAAGAAACAGGCTTTCAAACCGATGAACCGATTACTGTATCAACAGAAGTTCAAGTGGAAATTGAAACAAGTTCTTTAGAAATTCAAACAGAATTTATTGAAAGAAAAGATATTCGAACACAAACAAAATTAACAACGTTTGTTTTTTTTTACAGGGTTACTGTACTTTTTAAAAAAATATATTTGTTTCAGATGTATTCAAACTCCAGAAGAACTTGAAATAGAAAGGCAGAGGCAAAAAGAAGAAAGAAAAGAAGAATTTCGTCGGCAACAAAAGGAAAGAGCTGAAGCAGAATCGAGTGGAATATTTGGAAAACGTCGAATTATTCTTGATCCTGAAGAGAAAAGAATTTTGAAAGAAAAACTTGTACAAATTCGAATTGCAGAAGCTAAGGAGCATAAATTGAAAGGGACTCCATTAGTTTTTGATATTCGAGCGGTTTGTTTATTTTTGGGTTACTGTAGCAATAAAGGAGGAATTTTACAGGAAAAAAATGTTTTACTTGGAGATTTAAAAAAATTGAGAATGAAAAGTGGAAAAATGAAAGGAAGAAAACATCGAAGAAAAACTGATGCATCTGCTTCATCGTTGGAAGATGTAAGTAATTGTTTAAACATTGTAAAAATCAAACAAAAATAACACTTATAGGATGTATTTTTGGAATCTGATTTAGAAACAATTCAAAAACAAGATTCCGATGAAACAAATACTCCACCAAGTTTTGAACCTTCTATCCCCACTTTAGCTGCACCGCCATCACAACACCTTCATCACCTTCAAAAACAACAACAACAACAAATTCCACAAGCAGATGCATTTTCTCAACTTCTTGCTGCAGCACTTTTACGGGCTTCAACTACTTCATCTTCCACCGAAACTCCCTCCACTTCAACTTCTACCATCACCATCGAAGGGGGCGGAGTTGGAGGCGGTAAAGAGGGATCTCCTCCAAGTATTGTTGAAAGAGAAGATGGAAGTAAAATTGAAATTTTTGAAGGTGTTGTAACATATTATAATCCAGAAGGACAAGCTGTGCTTCGGCAAGAAGGATTCCTCGGGGAACCAGAAAAATTGTTAGCTGAAGTTGCAAAAATTCAACAAATGCTTGAAATGAAAGAAATTCCGACCGTTGAAGCAATTCAAAGTGGAGATTCTGAAGCGAAAGATTTCAAGGAACAACTTCAAGCAATTTTATTAGAAATTGGTATTAAACCAAGAGAGATGATGCCAGAATTAGCCGGAGAAATTGGAATAGAGCCAGGGGATATTGAGATATCTGGAAGAGTAATTTCCGGGACTGAAGCTGCCGCAGGTCCAATAGTTTTAACTCCTAAAGAAGTTCTTGGATTTGAAGCTCCACCAATTATTATGTTACAATCTGTGCCCTCGATAGAAGCGGAAGCAATAACAATTCCCCTTCCACAACAACATCGACTTCGAGCACCATTTGAATCACTTTCAAGAGATGCCAGGGATAATACTACACTGTTAATTCCCCCAAAAACTGAAATAATTCAAACTCTTGGAATTCCTCAGACATGGCCTGAAGAGAATATTGTTGAAGTTACACTAGATATTGAATTAATTCGACGAACTCGATCAGAAATGAGTTCTTTATCAGCAACTGGAGCCAATTATGCGTCTGTTTCATCAGCGGAGGAATTACCAATTGAAGAGCTTGAAGATTTAATTGATTATGATGATCTCTTCAATGAATTAGAACTTGGAAGTGAACAAGATGAAATTGAACTTTTTATGGATTCTGTTGGAATTCAAACAGATTTATCATATTTTGATCGAATCTCCGAAGGAATGTTAACGGATCCTGAAAAATTCACTTTTGGTGTTCAAACAGATTTAACGGCATTGGACGAAGAGAAGGGCCCACAAATATTATTTGAAGCATTTTTACCAAAACAAAAAACCCATTCTGTTCAAACTGCTCCCATGGTGACGTCAGAAGCCGTTCAAACTGAAGCTCAAAGGGAAGATAAATCTGTGGGAGGATTAGTTGATTATGAATCAACGGTAATCACATTGATCTTAATCAAAAATCAATATATAATATTTTTATAGGAGATGCAAACAACTGAAACAGAAGTCAAAGATGCATCAAGTGATCCACATATTATTCAAATTTCTACAGCCATTCAAGGTGATTCACCGATAAGAATGGAAAGACAAGCGGTACAAGTAAGCATTGAATCAGTAACACATGCAACAGATGCCTTTGTCATGGAAGCTGAAAGAAAGCCATTGTTGAGTCAAAGTGTAAGCAAATTTTGATAAAAAAAAATAAAATTTGAATAACTTTATCTTTTAATAGTCAATGCAAACCGATGAAAAAGTTTTTACGGATTCTGAATCCCAAGCTGATGCAATTGATACCAGTGATTCATCAACTGAAACAGATGTGATACATGAAAATAAAAGTGCCATCGTTGATATTCTTCTTCCAAAAGTGACAATTGATAATGTTCGTTGATAATTTTATTAAAAAAACTCTTATCACAAATTTCATACATATTTTAGATTTCCCAAACAGAAATTGTGGCAGAGGCTCAACAAAGGACTGCTGCAGAAGTAAATATCCCAAAAGTTATCATTGAAAATGTTTGTTAATAATTAATGCCCCCAAAAATATACACAAATTTTAGGTGTCTCAAACAGAAATTGCTGGAATAAAACAAATAAATTCAGCTGCAGAAGTGGATATCTCAAAAGAATCCAGTGATATTGTTTGTTATCATTTTGCTGGAATAATTAAAATAATCTATTTTGCCAATATTTTTTAGATGTCCCAAACAGATTCTGTTTCAGAAATTCAGCAGACTGCCGTTGCAGAAGTCAACATTCCAAAATTAACCATTGATAGCGTTGGTTAAATTATTTTTAGATCTTCTTCTTTTAAGATATCCAGGCTTTCAGATATCCCAAACAGAGATGTCAACAGAAAATCAGCAACAAAAAATAGCTGTTGAAGTTGATATGAAAAAACTAACAAATGATAGCGTTTGTTATCACCTTTCTTAATATGTTTTTACAATTAATTTTAGGTATCACAAACAAATTTAATTTCTGAAACACAGGGAAAAGCAATTGCTGAAGTAAATATTCCAAAGGAAACAATCGATAACGTTTGTTTATTTTTATCATTTAATCTACAAAAAAATAAGTAATTTCAACAGCAATTTTTAGATGTCCCAAACAGATGCAATTTCAGAAAGTCAAGAAAAAAAAGCTGTTGACGTTTTAATTTCAAAAGAAACAATTGATAGTGTTTGTTATCAATTTTCAGTTGAAATTTTTTGAACTACCGTAATTTTAGGTATCCCAGACAGATTTGATTTCTGAAAGCCAGGAAAAAACAATCGCTGAAGTAAATATTTCAAAAGAAACATTTGACAGTGTTGGTTTATTATTTATTCAAATTTATCTACCGTATAATTTTAGGTGTCACAAACCGATTTGTCAGGGGATACTCAACAAAAAGCATATGCACAAGTTGAAATTCTTCCAAAAGTTACAATTGATAACGTTTGTTAATATTTTTTTTCGAATTTAAAATTAAAACTACCGTAATCTTTTTAGGTATCTCAAACCGATTCAGTTACCGAAAGTCAACAAAAAATAGCTGTAGACACTTCTGAAATCCCAAAAGTTACTACTGATAGCGTATGTTGATAATATATATTTTAATTTCCATTTCAAAACGTATTTATTTATTTTTAGGTATCCCAAACAGAAACAACTACAAAAATGCAGGCAATGTCAACCATTGAAATTCAAATCGAAAATACTGCCATTCAATCCGAAACTTCAAGCTTTTATCCAAGAGGGGATTCTCCAATTGATGATGAAAATATTCGATATTTAATTGATAAATCAACTGAACAAGATTATGATTTGGTTATGCAAGATGCAACAACTCAATCCCGAATAGCTCGAGATAATTTTGGGCAACAACATTCACCATCAGTTAAAAATACTTCTTCACAATATGATATTGAAATGCAACAAGGTGAAGAAAAAGTGGCACAAACAGGACCATATCCAAGAACACGGGTAAGGATTTTTTGATGGAGTTTTTTTATAAAAATTTTGAAAAAAAATGTTCCAAAATTTCTTCGATGATATTTTTAATTTTTTTATTCAAATTTTTTTGAATATTGTTTTTTACCCAAAAATATTTATTAACTTATAGCAAATCCGGAATTCCCTCGATTTTTGAAATCGAATAATTTATTCCAAGTCTTCCTGATTTATTTTTTTCCCTTTAAAAAAACTTTTATTTGTTTAAAAAAATTTACTTTAATTATTTTAAAGATTTTTTATCCCATATATCCCTTATGAAATCCCATTATCCAATATCCTTCCCCCACCATTTTTTAGACCCCATCAATCACATATTCAAATACTTCCATGCAAACGGATGATGAAAGTCCACCGGTAATTCTTGGGGCATCCGTTTCTGTTGCATCATCTTCGCGAGAATCAGAATCCTATAGTACTGAATCGGCAGAATCAGAAGAATTCTTTGATGAAGAAGAAGGCACAATTACTGCAACTCAGGAATCTGAAGATGAAGAAGAAGATGAAGAATCTGAAGAAGAGGCTCCAACAAAAGTTGAAGCAAAAATTCCAGCATTTTTTGTTGAATCAATTATGTTTACCCAAGATATTGGAACTCAAGCAAATTCAATTAATTTTGATGTTCAAACACAAATTGAAAAAGGTGATTTCAATCAAGACATTGAAACACAAGCAGAAATTGTAATTATGCATCGACAAACTAGTCTTCATTCAGAAGACCTTGAACCCCTTGAAAGTGGATTCAGTTATGGCGGAGATTTATCATATCTTTGGAGTGATTTTGATTTTGTTGAAGAAGGTGTTGGTGGAGATGATGATGATGAGGAATATGATGAGGAAGAAGGAGAAGGAGAAGAAAAACAACAGCAGCAGCAGCATGCTGAAGATGGAAGAGAAACTCCAAAAGCAATCGGCACAGAAGTTAGAACAGATCTTCTTGCAGCTGAAGCTAAAACTGAGTTTAAAAGTGACTTTAAAATTGAAGCTACAACGGAAACGGAAACTAAAACGACCGTAACCTCACAAGAACAAAAACGATCAACTCAAAAGAAACAAATCCCAAAAAAAGAAAAAGAGCCTTCATTCTTTTTAACTGAAGAAAAACGGGCTCGTTCAGTTTCCCCTCAACGAATGAGCGAAAAAGAAGCTGAAAAACTTCGAGCTAAAACTGAGGTCTGCGATTGCAGTTTTTACAATGGCACTTTTGACTGACACTTTTATCTCACTTATTTCACTCATTTTACGACTAATAATTTGTTTGCTTTGATTTGATTTGATTAACTTTGTTTGAAAGAATTTACACTTTCACTTTCACGGCAACATTTGCAGCACTTTTACAATAAATATTTTTAAAAAGTAATAAAAATGTAAATATTTAGATAAATTTGAGTGATTTGGATGAATCTCGTCGAGAAAGAATGATGGATATTGGAATTCAAACAGGCGTCCTTGCACGCGTTCAACACATTTATGGCGGAAAAGGCAAAACAGGACCAGGACAAAAACAAGAAGTATGCCTTTTTTTAGCGGATTTTAAAGCTATAATAATCATTTTTAGCACCAAATACCAGAACCTGGAGTTCATAAAATTACACTTCGAAAAGACCCAAAAAGCAGAATTTCAATTCCATCTTCATCTGAGCCAACCCTTGAAAAGCCGGGACCTTCTTCAGCTTCTGGTCCTCGAATTCGAACCCCTTTAATTCCACCACCAAAATTAATTGAATCTGCAAAGAATACAGCTTTACATGGTCGGCATTGGGAAAAGCAACAAAGTGTTTCAGATCTTCGAACGCGACTTGAAAAGGCTCGACAATCTTCACAATCAAGTGGAAATTTATGGGGTTCAAAGGATGAAGGCTCAACGTCATCCTTACAAATCTTTGGTACTGAAACTGCTTCATCTCCAAAACCCTCACCACAACCCCCATCATCAGGAGGGCCTTCAGCAACAACTTCATCAACTGAAATTTCTAAGACACAAGAAGAGGAGGAAGAAGAGAAGGAGGAAAAGAAGAAAATGCAAAAAAAAGAAAAATAAACAACTTTTTGCACCGCTTCTTTTTTGTTTTATAATTCATTTTTTAAATAAGTTTTCACTGTTCAGTTATTTATTTGTAATTTAAAAATGTGAAAGGAAACACATGTTTGTAAAAATTTCAACAAAATATTGCACAAATTTGTAATTAAATAAATTAAATTTTAGTAAGATACAAAAACTTCGTCAAATATTCAAATATTATCATGTATAATTTTAATAATAGCTTAATTATGATATTTGGCATCCAAAACTTGTGAAACAAATGATAAGATATCAGTAAATTCATCAATAATTTTTGTTGTTGGTTTACCAATTCCATGTCCTGCATTAACTTCAATTCGACAAATAAGAGGTTTCTTTTGAAATTCAGAAGCTTCCTTTCGAACAACGTGGTAAAGTTGAGCAATATATTTCAAAGAATGTGAACAAACAGCCCGATCATCATGATCTGCGGTCATTAAAAGCTAAAATGAAAATGCAAAAGAAAAATTAAAAAAATCATCTGGCATACGGTAGCTGGCCATTCAACACCAGATTTTATCCGAATATTGTGAAGAGGAGAATATTTATAAATACATTCAAAATCATCTTTATTCTTTTCTGGATTTCCATATTCAGGGATCCAAGCACTTCCGACCGTGAATTTATGAAAGCGAAGCATATCCATTAAACCAACTTGATTAATTACAGCACCAATAATATCTGGACGTTGTTGACTAACTGCACCAACCAAAAGCCCGCCATTACTTCCCCCATGAATTGCTAGCTTTTGAGGGGAAGCAAATTTATTGTTAATGAGATATTCAGCACAAGCAACAAAATCATCAAAAACATTTTGTTTTTTATGAAGCATTCCATTTTCATGCCATTTTTCACCATATTCACTGCCACCCCGAATGTTGGCGCTTGCAATAACACCATTCAAATTATTCAAAAAAAGTAAATGAGAAATAGAGAAATATGGGACGGAAGGAATATTAAAGCCTCCATATCCTTCTAGGATAGTAGCATTTTGTCCATCCAATTTGATATTAGCACGATGAACAATAAACATTGGAATTTTTGTGCCATCTTTACTTTTTGTGAAAACTTGTTGAATTTTGAATTTACTTGGATCAAAATCTTTGATTTGTACCCGACGAATTTCTTCGATATTTAATTGATCATTTTTAATTTCTTTAAAATCAAAGCGATAAATGACAGTCGGAGTTAAAAAAGATTCAGAAGAAAAGAAAACTTCAGAACGTTTTTTATCACATGAAAGACCAGAGAGAGATCCAATTTCCAAAGGCACACGATGAAGAACTTTGCCCGTTTTGATATCATTTACATATAATTTACTCTAAAAATAGCAATAAATTTTACAACTAAATCTACAATAATCGAAAACTGACGCAACAATCTTCCCAGTATCCAGTGAACAATTTATTTCCATCAACTGGCAAAGCGAAATAAAGCTTTCGTTTTGGATCTTCTGGAATAACAACTTCCCATTTTGAAGGATCATTACCGTCAGGACCAAATTTAACACGAACTATTTTGAAAAATGGTGCTTCGTGATTTGTTAATACAAGAGCAGTATCGCCATCAGTATCAATAATATCATATTTGGCATCAACTTTGTCAAAGAATGGCTTTAGCTCGAGTTTTCCAGAAATTTTATTTTTCACCGATTCAAGATCATAATAATAGATTTTATTAACAGGATCACAGCCATTAAAAACATTGATAAGAAGATAGCGCCCGTCTTCGCTAACATTACCAGCATTCATAAGATAAGGGTCATCACGGAAATCCGCGACAAGGAAATCTTCAGACTGTTGCGTTCCAATTTTATGAAAATATAATGAATGATATTCAAGATTTTCAACAGATGTTCCTTCGGTTGCGCTTTTATGTTCAGGATATCGAGAATAAAATATACCGGAATTGTCAGGTAACCATGCAATCGAACTATATTTAACTCCTTTTACAGTATCTGGTAATTCTTCACCAGAAGCCGATTTAAACTAAAATATATTTATTGAAATGTACAAAGAGCGATATGTCAAACACTAAATTTCATACCTTGAGGGTCATCCAATCACTACCTTTTTCGGTTAAACTATATGCCCAAAATTTGCCGTCTTTAGTCCAACATGATTGTGTCAAAGCAGTTGTTCCATCAGCAGAAAGAGAATTGGGATCAAAAAATACAGTTCCTTTTTCTCTATATTTTTTTTGCTGATAAAGAACTGATTGATTTTGCAAGCCAGAATTATACCAGTAATAATAATGTTCTCCCTGAATTTCGGTACATCCATACTTTTCATAATTCCACAAATCTGTCAGCTTTTGATTGATTATTTCACGATTTTTACCTTGAGCTAAGAAAGGTTCAGAAATTTTATTGAGCTCAGTAACCCATGCTTGAGTTTCAGGCAAGTCGGGATTTTCCATCCATCGATATGGATCACAGACCTTAAAATGAGTTTATTTTATTAAACTAATAAACATTTGGAAAGGGTTTTTACCTTTGTACCATGAAAATCATCAACAATTAATTCATCACGACGAGCAAGAGGATATTTACTTGGAGGAATAGAAATACCAGAAATAACTTTTGCTAAATTTATTCTTGAAGAATTATTTGCTTTTAAAAATACATGTGCAGAACGATTGCATAACGTAAATAAACGGGAAATACTCAAAGTCATGTTTAAATAATGCAACAAAATTTTTAACGTTGAATGTTAAAAAACGTCTCTTAAAGCTATCCCAAAATGTTAGAAGCCTTATTAAGCTTAATTTCAAGAGATTCAGCGCATCAATAACAATGATAAATGATAAAGTTGAAATAGGATAAACATATTGAAAATCTACAAAAATTTTCCAACACCTGTTTCTGTGGGAGAACAGTCTGCATTGTGACCATCGGAGAAAAGGAACATTTTGTACCTTACTTATTGTAGTTTTTTTTTTTTTTTTTTTTTAAGTAGTTTTTTTTATTTCACTATTTTGGTGTGATTCATCTAACACGAGTCATTTAGACTCTAGTTTTTTTCTGTAAATTTTTATGACCATAAATCTTAGTTTATCATTACAATTTTATAATAACAATTTTAGGTACTAAAAATAAAACAAAAGGAAAGAAAAACAGTTATTAAATGATTGAATATTATTTTTTATCATCGTTGATGGAAAATTTGAAAAACTTTTTTGATAAAAAATATTCGGAAATAAATTTATCACTATTCAGTTATATTTATTAATTTAAAAAGCATTACATAATAAAAAATATCATATATATATTTTACAAACACAAACACAAAAAAAGAAATTAATTTAATTTAATTTTTTTCTGTTGATTTTGTAGCTTCAGTGGTAGAATTCTTTTTGCTTCCAAATTCACAAATAACATTTTTCATTCCAGCATCAGTTAAACATTTGCAAAGTTGTTCCTTCTTTTCTTCGCGCTTATCAGCGCATTCCCCGCGCATATGATGAAATTCTTTTCGATCAATCTTTTTTACCCCACATCCGAGCGTCTTCATGCAGCCTTTATTCTTCTTTTGTCGGAAACAACTTCGCATACATTTTACAAAATCTTTTCCAGATTCTCCAAAATTCTTTCGAACAAATGCAAAGAATCCATGGCCTCGATGATGTCCATGATGATGTTTCCAGCCTCCTGCAAGCTTTTTAGAATGCTGGGATTGATCATCTTCAATTGAATTTTCAACATCTTTTTTAAGAGTTTTACGGCCTTGCCATGTCTCATTTCGGCTTACATATGTATGATCATCTTTGGCACACATTTTTGCTTGCATTTCTTTATGGCATGAAGATTTTCCGTCATGTTTATGTTCGAAACATTTTTTTGATTCATCAGAATCTAATCCAGGAGCAGTAAGTTTTTCCTATAATTCAAAGTTTGAATTAATTTTTCGTCGCTAAAGTTGTTTAATCTCAACACGAAAAATTGCAATTTACCACTCTCAACACGAAAATTTTTGTAGTAAGAATCCTAAAAAATTATAACTTACTTTGCATTTTTCTGTGCATGGTTTCATATCTTCATGCATTTGCTTCCAACATGAATCCATTTCTTCGCAAGTACATAGTCGAATTTGTCCATTGCCTTCAGAAGATGATTTTTCGTCATCTTTTTCAGTTGAAGAAGAAACAGCAATGGCAAAACTGCAACAATAAAAAATTGCCAAAAATATTACAACAGTTTTCATCGTTTTTTTCTTTTTTTGTTTTAAAGACTGGAACAAAGAAAGAAAATGAAATAAAAGTGATATGGACTAAATTGTGTTATTTTCACTTTTATATACTTACTAAAACTGATACTGATTGTGTGTTAACTTTTTTTTAATGGAAAGGGTTCTTTGAAAGGGGTTTGGTTTGACACTGATCAGTGCTATTTTTTGGTGTTATTTGACAAATTGATTACTTTCCCTGTGGCAGAAAGGACAGAGAGAAAGGAAGAGAGAAAGAAGGTAAAAGATCGTGCGCAATACATTTCTCAAAGAAAAAAAAACAATTAAAAAAAGTGACGAAAAAAAGACTTTCGCGAAAAGTTTAACTCTGTTTTTTGTGTCCAAAATCTTTTTCTGATCTATGATTAGAGACGTGCACCATTTTTTCAAAATTATTAAAATGCTATAAATTTGGTACCATCAGAATCGCCGTAAAAAAATCATTGGGAATAATAAAAGAAAAAAGAAAAAAATATTATTAATAACGTTTAATTAATTGTTAAAAAAATGTAAAAAGTGATTTTTTTCAGTCGGGGAACACATTTTTTCAGTAAATATTTTCGTGTCGCGTTTGCAGACGACACTTTTTTTGCAGTGTCGTTTGCGAAAAAGGAATATTTTTGCAGAGTCGAAATCGCAGGTTCGATGCCCAGCTGAAACACAAAAATATTTTTTATCTCCGATTGAGTTTATTTTTGGTACATATATGCTGTCGGCCATGGAGAATCCAAAAATAAAAGCAGTTTTTTTTATAAAATAAGTATGCAGTTGTTGGATTCGAACCAGTGACCGAAGGACTGATACGCAGCGCTTCTACCACTCGGACACATCGCTAATTCTTGACGGGGGGCTTCGGGGCAATTTTTATTTATTATATCAGATGCAGAAAAAAATTCTGTATCTCATAGGCCTAATTCTGAATTGGGGGGCTTCGGAGTGTAGTGTATCATTTTTTAAAAAACCTAAAAAATAGCGATTTTTCGGGCTTTTCTCAGATTTTTTGTATAAAAATGATGTTCAAAAGTTGGATTTTTGGAATCTCTGTATCTTTTTACATCTAGAAGGATAAAAATAAAAATAATAAATAAAAATTTTAATTTCTACAGTATACCTCTCTTTCATTTTTCTTTTGACTGAAAAAAAATGCAGGGAACACGCGCGTCGCATACTGCCTGTGCACGTCTCTATCTATGATTAGCAAAAAAAAGGTTTTATAAAAATTGACTACATTTATTTCATTTTCAATTCAACAAACAATAAAAAGAATAAAAAAAGTGTACATAAAAAAAAGATAACAAAAAAATACAGATCAAAAAAGAGAGAAACTTTTTTCCGCGATGTTTCATAAAAACTTTTGGAACAGAAAATTTGATGATTCATTTTTTTCATTGTTGTTCGGTAAAAGTGATGGTGAACTTTTTGTTTGAAGTTTTTTCAAAATTTTCAGACATTTTTGAAAGATCAGCAAGAATATTTTTTAGAAGTTCAAATTCGGGCATTTTATCTTGGGCATCACTGGCAACAAGAACTTGGCCGTCGTTGGTGCATAAAATAAATTGATCATCAAATTCACAATGAATTTTTTTATTTGCCATAAATCTGATTGTAAGTCCTTCGATGCCATAATTCTTGAAAGTATAGATTGATTGAACGGAAAGGGCATTGGCAACAGCGATATAAACTTCCATAAGGCAAAAATTTGCTTCAAAGGACATATCAGAGAAGCTAAAAAATATGAAAACGATAAAATGATTTTTAAAAAAAGATTTAAAAAAATGTTTACCGTTTATATGTAGCAGAATGGATGCATTTTCCATGAACATTTGAACCATAACAAGATTCAAAAGTGACGTAAGAAATTTCATCATTTTCAAAATAAATAACAAGTTTACGGTAGGTAACTGATGAAAAGAGACGTTTATAAACAAGGGCATTTTCTTCAACATTTAAAGTGGCATTTGTAAGATAGAAGGTTGGATGACATTTGAAAACTTTATCAATATTTGGAATATGAAGACCAAATTCATTTTCTGCTGCATTACAAACATGAAAATCAGCTTCAACATTTTCATCATCACCAATAGCAGTTTCAACTTCATCAGTGTCATCATCAATCGCTGTTTGAGTTTCATCATCATCATCTTCAATAGCTGTCTTGGTTTCATCATCATCAATGGCAGTTCGAATTTCATCTTCATCATCTTCAATAGCTGTTTTGGTTTCATCATCTTCGATGGCAGTTTTGGTTTCATCTTCTTCCATTTCAACAGCGGTTTCTAATTCGTATTCTTCTTCAAAAGCAGTTTCAACTTCATCAGATTCATCATCAATCGCTGTTTGAGTTTCATCATCATCATCTTCAATAGCTGTCTTGGTTTCATCATCTTCGATGGCAGTTCGAATTTCATCTTCATCATCTTCAATAGCTGTTTTGGTTTCATCTTCTTCGATGGCAGTTTGAGTTTCATCTTCTTCCATTTCAACAGCGGTTTCTAATTCGTATTCTTCTTCAAAAGCAGTTTCAACTTCATCAGATTCATCAATTGCAGTACGAATTTCATCTTCGTCATCTTCAACAGCTGTTTGAGTTTCATCATCTTCAATAGCAGTTTGAGTTTCAAATTCATCTTTATCAATAGCTGTTAAGATTTCATCAACATCTTCTTTCCCAATTGCAGTTCGAACTTCATCATCATCATCATCTTTAGTTGATTTTGAATGATTTACAATATCATAATCTGAATCAGAGCTAACACCTTCATCAAATTGTTTATCTTCTTCTTCGTCATCATCACAAATACCAAATGATGAAGTTTCAGAAATTTCATCACAATCATATTGATTTACAATTTCAGTATCAGATGATTTCATTCTTTGAATACAATTTGAAACTTCTTCAAAATTTGTAGAAATCAAAATTTCAAAAATGATTGTACGTTGAAGAGGTTCAAGAATATTTAGCGCTTCTTCAACATTTTCAAATTCAAAGAAATTCTTTTGTGTTAAAGCATAAAATGCAATGGAAGTGATATCAACAAAAGATGGATTACAATTTGAATAACGATTATATGGTGCCAGAAGAGATCGTTTTGTAAGAGCTGATAGGAATGGTCGACGAACTTTCTAAAAAAATATATTTAATCAAAATACAGTAATCAGTGACAAACTACAGTAATCTCCTCAAAATTTACTTACCATTGATTCAATTTTGCCATCATTTGTAGCAATAATTAAATGTTGTAATGGAATGGCACAAAAATCTTTGCCTGTTGAATTAAGAATTTGAAAAAGGTCTGATATATTTGTTAAAATTTGTTGAAGCGCCGCAGGAAATTCTTTTGCAGATCCATATGTTTCAACATATTTAATAAATGTAATTCCACGTGGATTTTCAGATACTGTAATTGAAATTTTATTGGCATCATCAATGATAATTTCAGTGAGATTTGCAATGCATTCATGTTTAATTGCTTCCTTTTCAGCTTTTGCAATATTGGCTTTATAGAGTTCAACGTTTGAAGTTTCAAATTTACGAAGTCGAACAATTACAGATGCATAAGAGTTACGATCCTAAAAATGAATTTATTTTGAAAGCATTACAGAAACTATAGCATAAAATATTAACTTACAATACATTCATAACAAACATCATCATCATTCTTCCAAACTAAACGATGTGGAACAAAACGTGGAGTAAAAAGTGATGAAGACATAATTGAGGGAGTTGTTGTTGTTGTTGAAGACATGATGATTTCAGATGGTGGAAATTCAAGAAAAAAAAGTTGTTAATAAAAGTTATGATCTAAAAAATATATGTATCAAAATTAAGATTTATAAAAACCAAAAATATATTTGCCAAGAATGGAATCGCGTATAAAAAAATATGATATAACAGGTTTGTAAAAAAAGAGAAAGTCCCAAATTGCTGCTGCTGCTTTTGCTGTAATGAATAATCTTGAATGAATGAATGAAAATGATTTGAGTAAAAAAAAGCAATGGCAAAAGAAAAAAGGGAGTAGACAATGGCCTCCCTCTGCTCTTCTTCGATCAGCTGACCTCTCTTAGATTTGTCTTTTTGCATCTCCCTTCCTCTCTCTTCAAAAAGCCAAAAAACATACAACCCCAAAAAAAGATATGATTTTTCAACTTTTTTTTCTCAACCAAAAAAATGATTTACGATATTAAAAACAATTATTAGTATAAAAAATCTTTTAAGGATAAATAAAAGTGTTTACTTTTTTTTTTCTTCTCTCTCTTTTTGCATCATCATCACATGGGAGAGAGATGGGGGTCTCTCTATTTTTTGTTGTTGCTGCTGCAATTATAGGAAGAGAGAAGGAGAAGAAGAAAATCAATATGTATGTCTCTGAAAAATTGCTGCTGCAAAAAGTTGTATAAATTTTATTTTTGCAAAACCTCATATTTTTCATAACAAAATTTAGAAATACGTTACTACTTTTTTTATCAGTAAATGATAATGATAACCGTTTTTAAAAATGACAAATTTTACTGCCATTTTTTTATAGCTGCAAAAAACAGATAAATTTTCAGAATCTTCATGAATCTGCAGTGTTTTCCGGGATAAAAACAGAAATCTGAATATAAAAACTGAATCGTATTTCAGAGTTTTCACAAAATTTATTTTCTGTGTTGTTGCTTAAAATAAAACTTAAATAAATCTAAATTTAAAAAAAGACAGCTTAACCGTTAAATTCAATTTAATACAGCAAATTGTTGAATACCGTAATCTTGTGAAACTTCGTCGATCGAAAGTATTATTTGTAAATACTTTTTTAATAGTGTTTTATTGTTTTTTTTTGGTTTTTTCCCAAAATAAGATTTTTTAGTTTTATTAAAACATAAAAATAAATACCGTAATTAAATAATTTCATTCAGTCATGTATAGGGACCCTCAACAAATTTTTTTTTCACAAAAAAGGAACTTTCCCATGGGATCAAAGAAAAAGCGCCGCCAAGCAGGCGATGAACTTGGCTCAGTGGTTAGCGTTGCGATCTTGCATGCAAACACTCACAGGATCAATTCCGCTGGGGTGAAAAAATGGTGGTTAGAATTAAATTTTATGTGGGATGTATTTAAAAACATTATGGGGGAACTGCAAATAAATAATAACACTGATTTATTTTTAAATTTCATTAATTTGCTTATTTTTACGACGAAACTTGAGAAATGTTTTTCCAATAAAAAACAAATTGTGGAAAATTAGGAAGTTATTAAACATTTTTGCCACATCCGTCATTTCTATCACATTTTGCTTGCTGCTTTTAATAAATGTTTTTAAATTGTTGCTGCTTGAAGAAGAATCAACTAATCGTCAAGAAAAGCTGTTCAAGAAACAATTTTTATAAAAAAAGAACATCGTCGAAGCTTTGATCACAAACTTTATCTATCCTAAATCAAACTCAAAGCTTTCTTCAAGTGACTGCTGCTGATTTGAAGTATAATGGTAAGTTTTTTTTGTATATATACATACATTAATATTTTTTACTACTTGCATTATATCCACGTTGTTTTAGATCTCTCAAACAATCAGTGTTGCTTTTTATGTCAAAAGAATTATGAAGAATGAATGAAGAATCTACAATGAATCTATCAGAACTCAAGGTACATATCACATTTCTTGAAGTTAAATGTGAAAAAATAACATGGTTAGGATGATATATCAATTTTGCTGAATTATTGGTTTGTGTTTGTCTTACTGCATATATATATATAATATCTTATTTTATTTTATGTTTCAGATACTTCTAATGCAGAAAGAAAGCAGCGCAATCTTCAAATATCCGATATGATGATGCTTATAATGACCTTATCAATTTATTCAAAGAGTTCTTCAAGTTATTTAAAGATCTGTCTTCTAGAATATATGGTCATGGTGTTCTATGTCGATGTTCCTGAATCATTGGTTCTTTTTTTTCTTAACAACATATATCATTATCTTTTTTTAATATTTCACATCTGTACATCTATAATAGAAGATGAGTATGATTTTTTATATTTTTCTTTACTTTTTGGTTGTTTTTTTTTCAATATATACTTATAAATAAATTATTTTAAAAAAGTATTAAGCTCAAACAGCAGAACTTTAAAATGTTACATATAACGTGGGTCGTCATAGATGTTGTTGGCAGTTTGTTTTAAAAAATAATTTTTAATTTTGTGAGTGTTTTAACAAGCAGAAAATATTATAACAAAGCTTTAAATTTAAATTTATTGCTGGCGTTTAAAAAAATAGAGCAACATGGGCAGACTTTTGTTATTACTAATACACTGCCGTTGAGTTAATATTTATACAGAGAAAAAATAAAAAATTGCTAAATTAATGAAATTTAAAAATAAATCCGTGTTATTATTTATTTGCAGTTCCCCCATAATGTTTTTAAATACATCCCACATAAAATTTAATTCTAACCACCATTTTTTCACCCCAGCGGAATTGATCCTGTGAGTGTTTGCATGCAAGATCGCAACGCTAACCACTGAGCCAAGTTCATCGCCTGCTTGGCGGCGCTTTTTCTTTGATCCCATGAAAAACGGAAGCGCTCGCCGGAGAAAATTCATTATTCTTGCGCTTCTAAATTTAAATTAAAAAAAATGGAAGGGTTGTTTTCAGAAAATCCAGGAGTATCTGAATATATAAATTTTATTATTTTTGGAAAAAATTTTTTTTTCGTTGAGGGTCCCTAGTCATGTAATAATACGTTTTTAAAATCTTAAAAAAATATTTATTGCTAAAGCTTTAATTTTGACAAAAAAATATGAGATCACAAAAACAAGCCATTTTTTCCTCTAAAATTTGAGAATTCAAATAAAAAAAAAGGAAAGCTACAAAAATCAAGTGCAAAAAGCGTGAATGTAAATGTGTGAGAGTACTCTTTTTTTTAAAAACTGCATTTACCCAATTATGATATAATTTATTGAAGAAATAGTTACAAATACTTGCATAGTATTTTCCATCCTCCCATCTATAACTAAGTAATATAAATCTAACAAAAAATGTGGTAATTTTAAAAGTTAAAGTGATCGAGGTGGTGGAAAGCGAGAAAAATTTTGTGAAGGATTTTGGGAACGTTGAGGTCGAAAATTAAATCGTTGTCGATTGGGAAACAATTGGGGACGTGTAAATCGAGGTTGTTCTGGCTGGAATTGAGGGGGTTGTTGCTGCTGAAGTAGGGGTGGTTGTTGGGGTATCCCAAAATATTGGCGTTGACGAAACATTCGATTTTGCATTGGATTTATTTGTTGTTGTTGTTGTTGTTGTTGTTGTTGTTGTTGTTGTAGTTGAAGCATTTGATTAAATTGAAAAGCAGCTAAATGGGGAGGAATTGGAACATGTTGTTGATTTTGGGGTTGCTGGTGTTGTTGAAAATTGAAAGGATTTTGAAAACCGAATTTCGGAATTTGAGCACCAAAATTTGGACTTGAATTGCAACCTTTTACAGCAAAATAAGTTTTTAATAATTCATCCATTGTTGGATGATGACATTCTGATGTGTTACATTCTTCTGAAGTTACCGTTTCTTCTTTTTGAATGAGTGGCATTTTAGAATCATCATTCTCTTCTTCCATGTGTTCATGTTGTTCAGCGTTTTGGCATTTCATTGGATCATTTCTTAAAAAAACGCAAACTAAATCAGATGTTTTTCTCTCCAACAAAAACTCAACATAATTTTTATAAGTTTTTAACATTTTTTTTATCAACCCTCAAAGTATAATGCCCGGCATAATGTCGGGGAAGCAATAATAAAAAAGGTTTTTTCTCATTTAAATCACACATTTAATTCAATACCGTAACTTTTTTTCCCCTCTTTTTAAATACTCTTAAAGATTTTTTGCATCAAATCTTGCTCAAATTTTGAACAAAAAAATGGCTGATAAATAAATAAATAAATTAAAATAAAATAAATTTACACATTATCAATTTTTTCGATATCTTTTTCTTGCATTTCTTTATCTTTTTTCTGTATCACCAATATTCCGTCAGATTCAGAAGTTGTTGGCAAAATTACAATTTTTTCGGGCCCCGTTTCCACCGCCAAAGTTGTTTTTTCTTCTGTTTCCACGGCGGCTTTTGAAGGAAATTCCATTTTTGAATAAAATCTACCGTAATCCTGTGAAACTTGAATATATCCATATGCATCGGAGGAAACTTCCAAAAATGCAGATAAATTTCGGCGAATTATTTCAAAGGTTGGCCGACTTTCAGGATTTACATCCCACATTATTTGCATCATATTATATCTTTAAATGATTAATTTTGATAAAAATGATAAGAATGATAAGCTGATTAAAATGAGAGGAAACTTACAATTCTTCAGGACATAGTTCCGGTTTTGGAAGCCGATTTCCTTGTAAAAGAAAATCAAGCATTTCAGATGGTGAAATTGATGGATATGGGGTATCCCCAACAGAAAATAATTCAAATAGTAGCACTCCGTAACTCCATCTAAGAAGAACAAAAATTAGTTTATTTTTAAAATCAAAATTTTCAAAACTTTTTTGACTCAGAATTGAAATTTGATCGATTTCGAAATATTTATCCTAAAACTTACACATCACTTTTTGAAGTAAATTCGGCAAGCTTTAAAGCTTCAATTGCCATCCATTTTATTGGCAATTTTCCAACTTTTGTCGTATATAATGCTTCCTGGGAGTAACGACAAAGACCAAAGTCGCTTATCTAAAAATGAAGAAGACATAAAAAAATGACAATTTTTTTGTCCACTTTTTGAAGCCAGGGAAAAAAAATGATGACAACTTCAAAAAAAACAAAACAATAGGATTTACCTTTGCCACCATTCTTTTTGTGATTAAAACATTTCGACAAGCGATATCACGATGAATAAAATTTTTTGAAGATAAATAAACTAATCCATCAGAGATTTGCCAAGAAAATGATAGTAAATCTTTTATGGTTAAGCAAAAATCGGCTTGAGCTGGACAATCAGCTTCAGGATCCTGCAAAATTTAAATTAAATTAAAATGAATTAATTTTTCAGAAATAAAATATAACAATTTTACAAAATTAAACAATTTAGGCTACTACTGTAGTTTAAAATTATTATAATAAAATGCTATTTAAGTATGAAAAAAACGTAATAGTACAGTAACCTCTTAAAAACATTTTTTAAAAAAGAAGAAGATTAAATTCGAAGAGAACAAAAATGATGACATCATTAATTAAACTTACAACAAGAATGTAATCTTTGTGACGTCGAAGAAGTGTTAAAAGATCACCATTTGCACAGTATTCAACAATTAAAAGTGGTTCATAAATTGATGAAACACATCCAATCATACTGAGAACATGGGGATGATATCCAAGAGTTTTCATAAATGCAATCTCTTTTTTTAATTCTTCTCTAAAAAAAGGTTAAATTTACTTGAATTAATTAAATCAACTGAATATATTTTTGAAAAAAATGCATATCTTGGGATTCACTATATCCCCTTCTTAATCCCCATTTTACATGTATGTAGTTTAATCAAATCTTACCGGCTTTCATCATCTGCATGTGAATGAAGCATTTTAATTGCCACTTCATTATCACGATTTTCAGCCATTTCCAAAGCAAAATTGATATTTCCAATATTTTCCAACAATGGATTCTTTCCTTTTAAATATCCTTTATAAACGGAGGCAAAAGCTCCAGAACCAAGTTTTGTCGTTTTATCAATTAACAAATCATTGATTGGAATTTCCCATTTATCAAATTCAACTTTTTCATTTTCATATTGATGTGTTATATATTCATTTGCGGCATGGGTGCTTGTTACAGTTCCACCGCCACCATTATTTCCTCCATTTCTTCGAAACATTCCACCTTGTCCATAAAAGCTATAAATAATACATATATAAATAAGAGGAATATCATCATTGAAAAACTTACTTTACACGAAGGGATGTGAATCGATATCTCATTTTTATTAAACAAATACAACCACAACAAATTGCAACAATAATTACGGTTGCACAAATTGCAATAATTGCATAAAGCAATGCTCCATTTCCAATTGGTTCTGTTGTTGTTGCTGCATCGAGAGATGTCGTAGTAGTTGGTGTTGTTGTTGTTGAATGGAGAGATGCAGTAGTAGTTTTTGTTGTTGTTGAATCGCTAACTGCTGGTATCGCCTCCGTGGTTGTTGCTGTTTTAAAAGCTAAAATTATAGGAATAAACTTTTATGAGATTTTATACTGAATAATAAAAAACATTTGGGGATCTATTTTCTCTCTTTAATTTGTACAGTTATTTGAATGTTATTTTATAGAGCTATTCGCTCCAACTAATTTTCATAGCTTAAAAACTAAAAAAAGAACGTACTTGGTTTTGGGGATGTTGTGTTATCTAAAAAATTAAATTTTTTATTAGATCCAAGTATTACTTTAAAAAAATACTACCATTTTTAGAAATACCTGCAAATCCAGCCAATATTGGTACTGTAGAACAATATTTTATACAACAACAAAAAATAAAAATCATCAAAAAATTTCTATCAAATACCCAAACATTTTTTAACCTCATTTTTTCACAATCAAATTTCTCTCTCTTTTTTTGTGTTCTTTGAAACTGTTGCTTTCTTCTTTTTTTTTCTTGTTTCTTGCTTACACTTTTTTTCTGTTTTTCTAATCATCATCAAAAAAAGGAGGGAGAGAGAGAGGAGCTTTGAGACGATTATACTTCCATTTTTATGTCTTCCTTCTTTCCTTCTTTCCTTCAATCATAATATATGTATATGTATATCGGTGTTGTTGTTATCGGGAGGAGTAACAATGTCAGTCTTAAAGAGGGCATAAAAAAAAAGTTAAAAGATGCTCATTTAAGTAAAAAATGATTCACATTTTTTTTAAAAGAACCATAACTAAGTAGTCTTTATTTTTCCTTCCTTCCTTCTTCCAATTTTTTAGGAAAAAAGACAATGAAAAAAAAATATAATGAAAAAAGTTTAATCCATTCCATCTTCGACAACATCAAAAAAAAGAAAGACCAATCCCTTCTTTGAAACGTCGGAAAGAACTTTTTCTTTAAAAAATTTATTGATTGAAAGATTAAATATAGATTAAATATATATTGGCAACAAAAAATGTATTAAATATACAGTATAAAGAAATAAAAGGAAATGATTGATGTCACAGAATTGCGCAATTTATGTTTTTTTTGCAGCAGTTTTAAATCAAACATTTTTATAGCTTATCAAAAAAAAGTATATATACGATATGAACAAAAGTTATGTGTTCATTTTTTAGAAGATGGCATTCGAAATTCCTTTTCAATAAATCTTCGATTAAATAACTTTCGAGGTCGGGGAAATACTTTTTCAAATTCGGCTTCTTCTCGATCAATTCGAATTTTGATACTGTAAATTATGCATGAAATGATGATAATTGGAAGGAAGCATGCAACATAATAGCGATATGTGACACCAAAAAAGAGGATATGAAATAGTTTCTAAAAAATTTGAATATTTTTTTCTTTAACAGATAGTAATAATTTTTATAAAATTGGATTACTGTACTTTTTTTACAGTATTTTTAAACATAGAAATACACTTAAAAATTCCAATTTTCGATTAAATTTAAAAGCACCATGAAAATTAGCATAAATTTATTTTAGTTACAAGGGTTTAACATTTTTATTTTTACTAGCTCAAAAGTATACTGTAGTTTGGTAAAAAAAGGAACTTACAACAAAAATGGTTGCATCAAATGGAATTGCATCAGGAGAATCTTTGATAATTGGTGGAAGGATCATTGCCCCAGTGGAATCCCTTTCAGCGATAACGCCAATTTCCATTTTATTTCGAAATTTTGAAATTGGAAGTGTTTTAAAACTTGAATATGAAAAATCTGATTCAGTGAAAGGGGGATGAGTTTTGGGATTTTCAAATTCAACAAATTGAACATGTAATTTATGATTTTTACAATATTTTCGAACAATCATTAATGAACCCTAAAACATTTATTACAAAAATATGCAAATTTAATAAACAAACTTCTGGAATTTGCATTAAAGTTTCAAGTTCAGAAGTAAAAAGGGCATCAAAAACAGCGGGATTTGGAGTTTTAATTGTTTCCAAGAATGCAATAGAACCAAATTTGTAGAAAGATGTTCGAAAAGATGTATCCATTTCCATTAATCGATCACAATCAATTACACTGCTACCGTAATATGCCTGCTCTTTTGTTGCTTTACAAATACATTGTCGATCCGTTCGATGCGCATTACAAATTACCGGAGTTGAAAGTTCATTTCTTTCACAAAAATTTCCCATTCCAGGTCCCATCATTCGATTTAATGGTGCAATATTTGTGGTCTAAAAAAGCTTATTTAAAACAAATGATAAAATTGAAAATTCAACACTAATCAAAAAATGGAATATCCAATTTTGTAGTGCTTGATAATTTTTAAATTAAAAGAAGCGGATTTTTGCATATCCAAAAAACCTGATCTTAAACGGAAATTTAAAAAAAAGTGTCAAAGTTCGTCTACAGTATTTTAAGAATAAAAATAAAAATTTTAAATAACGAACTTCTTTAATTTCAGAAATGCCATATTTCAAGCCATTTGTGATCATATATTTATGGAATGAATGAATTGCAACTCGAATTTGTTCAAAAGTTTGTTCAAAATTCTTAAAATTTGTTCCAAGAACAGGAACAGATTTTTGATTTTTGAGAATTGCAAATTGCAAAACCAAATCAGCGCCTTTACACTTTTTTCTTAAAAATACAACATTTTTTGCTGGCACTGAAATGGCATCCACCACTAGCAATGCCATTGCCATATCAAAATCATACCAATTATATTTTTCTTGCATCCATTGCGAAAGATTTACTTTAAATTCCATAACAAAATATCGAACAAATGGAAAATCAAAATTATTACAAAGTGGATAAATATTTGTATAGGATGCAAATTCGGAGATATAACAGAGACATTTCATATCTGGATTATGACTATTACATGCAACATGCCCTTCAAGAGGGCATCCAATTGGGCCTTCAATTAAATTTTTTATTATCGTTTTTGAGGCTACCAATGATGTTGAGGAAAAGAGAGAAGCAAAAATGATAAAAATAAAAGGCAAAAAATGAAAATACATTTTTTTTCGTAAAAAGTATTTTTACAACAAAAAATGAATAAAAATTCACTTATATTTTTTTTCGTCCTTCGTGGGTTGATTTTTTTGTCCTTGATGAAGAAAGTCCAACACCCAAATTAAATTAAAATTAAACAAAATTTGTGCGATAATTGTTTTTAATAAAGAAAAAAAATGACAAAATTTTGACATTTTCTTTATTTTGAGCGTTTTTAAAAATAAAAAATTGTTAAAGCAAATTTTTAATAACAAAACAGTAATAAATTACTGTAATAAAAAAAGTAAAACAATAAAAAAGAGACTGTCTTCAATTTTAAAAAAAATATTAATCAAAAACAAATTTTCAATAAAACTACTTATCTTTTATCCGATAAAGATGTTTCGGAGGGTGATTAATTGTTTGAAAAAAAATATTATTTGAATTTTAAAATAATTTAGAATAATTTTTTATGATTAGTACGGTAATGACGCCGAAATCGGAGTCACACAGACGGAGTCATTTAAAAAGCATCACACTGTTTCTATTGAATCATGAGTTTCGGCATAAATTTTGGAGTTATATTTATTTTATTTTCTACATTTTTTCGATTGCATTTATTTTTTCCTTAAAAAATTTATTTAAGCTTTTTAAAAGCTTAAAATTCAAAGAATACATAAAACATATACTGTAATACGTGGGAAGTATTAACAAGGGAAATTCCCTCAGGGAATGCTTGTTAAAATTAATAGAAATGCAAAAAGTTTTTGCAAATCTCCTAGGGATTTAGAAAAAAGGGGTTACAAAAGTTTAATTTTGATATGTCCCAGCTAAAGTTGCAGTTGGAAAAACGCCTTGTCTTCTCGACGATTTAACAAAAGGTTTTTTTTGGGTTATTTGAAATACTTTTGTTTCTGATTTCTCAAGTCTCAAAACAACTGCTTTCATGCCTTTTCTCATCTAAAAATATTATTTTTTTACACAAAAGCCTTTGTTAGATATATAAAACCTCAGGGGATAAAAGTAGCATAATCCATGGGGTTGAAAGATTTGCCATTTCTTGTCCAATTCGAGTTAAAGTAATCAAAGTTAAAATTGGATAAAAATTTTTAATACCAAAAAATCTCCATGCAAGATCATTTGAAAATTGAACAATAAATTGAATAATTGTTCCTGTAATTATTTATATATGTAATTAATAAAATATAAAATAATTAAATTTATAAAAATCGATAATTAAAGTCTTACCAAGGGTAAATAAAAATGAAGCCGCGGCCATTCGAGTCAGAGTTTTTTTTGCTTTTGTTTGATCAGAATTTTGTTGAAATTCGTATTTTTTCTAAACCTTTTTTTAAAATATACATATTTTATTAAAATATTTAACAAACATGTTTAGTAATATATAATGATATTTGTAAATATGCAAATGGGTATTAGGGGATTTGACCGAAACGCTTTTGACCGAAAGACTTTTGACCGAAACGCTTTTGACCGAAAAGCTTTTGACCGAAAAGTTTTTTGACCGAAAACTTTTTGACCGAAAAATTTTTTGACCGAAAAGCTTTTTGACCGAAAACTTTTTGACCGAAAGAACCTTTTTGACCGAAAAGTTTTTTGACCGAAAATTGTCTTTTGACTGAAAAGTTTTTGACCGAAAATTGTCTTTTGACCGAAAAGTTTTTGACCGAAAATTGTACACATAAAAGTGCTTTCTAAGTGCCAATTTACCCTATTAAATTATTTTAAATAATTATAAAATTAATATTTTAAACAAAAAATTTGTTTTAAAAATTTTTAGAATTTTTAAAAAAAAAGCCATTTCTCCAACTACCATTTCTCCAAGAACCGTTTCTCCAACTATGCCATTTGTCCAACTGCTATTTCTCCAACTTTTGTAATTTTCAACAATTTTCGAAATATTATAAAAAAACGGTTTGCGGACTTTTCACCAAAAGTATTTTCGCCGAAAGATATTTCACCGAAAATTTTTTTTGTCTATTATTGGTGCGATAACTTCCAGCTACACTACGATCAAGATTAAGCAGCCCCAAATTGACAAATACAATGTTTCTTGGGGGGATGGGGGGGATCAAATAATCTCGGCATTTTATTAATGCAAGTTCGTAACCATTTGGCTTATAGTTCAAATTCAGAATTACTGTAGCTTTTTTTAAGCCCGTAACATTTAGTAGCAATTTACTTAACTTAGTTTCTGTGATTTAACGTCCCCGACTCCCACATACTTAGGCTTATGTGATTTAGCACCCCAAACCCCCATGTACTCAGGGTTTCTTAGGGTTCCTTAGGGTTCCTTAGGGTTTCTTAGGGTTTCTTAGGGTTTCTTAGGGTTTCTTAGGGTTTCCTCAGGGTTTCTTAGCCAAAATGCCAAAGGGGATGGTTATTGAAAAAAATTAGAGTTTTACAAGTTTCTAAGTCGTTTCCGGCGATATTATCATAAGTTGGAGAAAAAGTAGTTGGAGAAACGGTAGTTGGAGAAATGGAAGTTGGAGAACTGTCATACAATCGATTTCTATGAGAATTCATAGAAAAAAAAATAAAAAATATCTGACCGGACCGAAACATTTCTGTCTTCGGTCTTGGTCGACCGAAGAACCGGACCAAAGTGGCTAGGATCGGACTGAAAGATCGGAACGAAGATTAAAAGACCGCCAATACTGCTATCAAGAGACAATTTTCGGTCAAAAAACTTTTTGGTCAAAAAGGTTCTTTCGGCCAAAAACTTTTCGGTCAAAAGACAATTTTCGGTCAAAAAGCTTTTCGGTCAAAAAGGTTCTTTCGGTCAAAAAGTTTTCGGTCAAAAAGCTTTTCAGTCAAAAAATTTTTCGGTCAAAAAGTTTTCGGTCAAAAAACTTTTCGGTCAAAAGCTTTTCGGTCAAAAGCGTTTCGGTCAAAAGCGTTTCGGTCAAAAGCTTTTCGGTCAAATCCCATAGAATCATGCAAATGTCCAAATAATAAATGCAATTAAGGCTATCCCAACATAAATCATACCGTATCCCAAAACAAATGAAGGACTTTCAAAAAATCCAAAATAATATATTCCATTTTCATTGTAAATCTAAATTTTGATAAAAGTTAAAAAATATATGTATAGCATTTATAAAAATTACTGTAACTCCAGCAAAAGATAATATTGGGATCATGTATAAAATTGTAAAAATTGAAAGAAATGCATAAATGTGTGCCACATTTTTTGATGAAAACATTTGAAAATAAATTATTGGACGTTTAACGGCAAACCATCGATTATGGGCCACAAAAATAACAGAAAAAAGTTGAAAAAATTGAATTCCAAATTGAAAAGCTTTTGAAATTCGGCCCTTCCAAATTGGATCATTTTTATAAAAATCAATTAAAATTCCACGTTGTGGAAGTTCGTTGATAAGAATATAAATAATTGATGATAAAATATCCCAAATACCTGTAAATATTGTACTGTAATTAAATTTTTAAGCAATGCCTTTTGGTTTAGAATTCTAGAATTCTAAAATTGGCTAAGAAAAGCTGTAAATTGTTATTTTAAACCAATTAATTGTAAAATATGGAGTTTTTTGATATTACTTTTCTGTGTAATTAATTAAGAGTAGTTTAAAAATATCGAACAGAAAATTCATTCACTAAATTATTTCTATCAAAAAAACCATTTTCAAAAAAACTTAGAATTTTAACCGCATTTTTTTTCGGTATTTGTCAAATTTTAATAAAAATAAGTATACTGTAATCAGGGATGTGCGAAACAGGTTGTGTGTTCCGTTCCGCTTTTACGGAACGGAACAAATTTTCATTCCGTTTTAACGGAACAGAAAAAAAGAGCGGAATTCCGTTCCGCTCTTCCGCACATTCCTGACTGTAATTGTTGGGGGACATAATTTAATTGTTTTTCACTATTTTTATCACCACAAAAAACAAAATAAAAACAAACCATTTACAAATAAAATAACGGCAAAACCGGAATTATGAATATTTTCTTTTTTGCAAGCTATTAAATGTTTGAGAAATACAATGTATAAAGGTATGGTAATGATTACAAGAGCATCAAGAAAAATATTAATCCAAAATATCCAAATTGGTACACCTTCATTTTGCATTGTTTTGGACAATAAACTATATAGTAAAATTAAGAAATTAGGTTTTATTACAAAAAAATATTTAATGCAACAATCAGCCTACAAAAGAACTGTTAAGCTGATTAGAATTTTCAAATATGTCTTTCAAAAATTAAACAAATGTTTAAAATTTTCTTAAATTTATGAAGCAGGAAAAAAGGGAGGGATTTATTGCATATAAAAATGGATATAAAAAATAATTAATTCTTTTGGGAATTTTTATTTTTTCTTAAAATTAGTTATATCCGTTTTACAAACATTGGTTTAAAAAGTTGACACAAATAAATTTTGAAAATTTTTATCAAAAATATAGACACAAAAATAAAATATAGCAGATTTTAAAACAAAATAAATTAATTCTGTTCGTCGAGGTTGTTCATCAAAACAAATAAAAAGTGGTTTATACATTCTTGGTCCATCAAGAATTTCATCATTAATTGCTTGAAGTTTAATTTTGTATTCTTCAGAACCATTAATTAATTAATTAACTATAAAAGAATCGAAAAAAGAATTTTCATGTGCCGCTTTATCCTGAAATATTTAAATAATGTGGTGGTAGAGTGTTTCTTTTAAAAAGCTTTGACCAAAGTAATTTACTTCAGTTAAAAGTTTATTTCTATAATTATTATTTATGCAAAAACCTATAATGTCAATAATCTATTTTTATTGATAGTTGTTTATTTTGCCCACAAAGCACAGCTGTTTTTTGAGTCTTTTCTGTGCAGAAAAGATTCGGAGTTAAAAAACAGCGCATTTTTGATAAGCAAAATAAAAAAGAAGCCGTCAATCATTTGCTTCAAATGGCAACAAAATTAAAAAAAGTATTTGTTTACCGATACATACATACATGGTACAATTACAACTTGAACTTCTGAACTTTTATCATTTGTGTTAAAGTACATCTGTTACTTGCAAAATCTTGTTTTATCCGAGTATATCCGCTGTAAATCCGCCAAAAATAAAATATTTTTTCTCCAAAAAGCCTTTAAACCTTGAAAAAAGAAATTGATCAATTAATTGTTTTTAAATTTAAAAAAATGCCAAATGATCTTGTTGAACCTGTACCCCAAACTTTTTGAGCTACCAAATATGTAATTTTTAACATTTTTGATTTAAAAAATTATTTTATGACAAGGAAGTAACAATTCTTTGTAAAAACTTTTTAAAAGTGCAAAAACGCCTGTAATCTTTAATGCATTTTTGCACAACAAAAAAGAATTGCTGAACAATTTCTCGTAGATTTAATCTTTGATTTTGTCGAAGAATTTATTCAACAAAAACAAGGCTTTGCTTTGTTGTACTTTTTAAGTTGGAAGCAAATATATATTATTTCATGATTATTCAAATAATAAGCATCATCAAATGCTGCATTTTATTTTTTTCTTGTTTTAAGCCCCTTCTTTTTTGTATACAAAAATGTTAAAAATGAAATTTGTCTGATAAAAAAAAGAACAATCAAGGACATAATGTCCTAGAGACCCCATGAATATTTTGTGGTCCTCTATTGTTTTCTTTTTCCTCTTCTTCTGAGATATCAAAGAAGGAGAAGAAAAAGAAGGAGGAAAATAAAAAAAGGCAATCAAAAAAATATATATATATTGAAGATTGGGGGAAATAAAAGCTTTACAGCTTCTTATCGATCGTTGATGTATAATTATTGTTTCGGTGTGTGTTTGACAGATATATTTCAGAAAGTGCAGAAAAAAAAGATTTTTTTTCGGTTAAATAAAAATCACTGTAATTTCTTTTTCAGTGTTTCAGCAGCACCTTTTTGACAGCTACAGTTTATATTTTTTTGGCATCCAAAAACTTTGTTTTGAAAGAATGGAATTTGAAAGTGTTTTGGGAAAAAGCCGATATACTGTAGCATGGATTATTCAAAAGTTGAAAGAATCAGATGAAAAATTTAGAATCTTAGAATCCAAGAATAAAATTTTGAAGGTTTGAAGTTTATTTAAATAAAATGTTTTTTTTAAATATATATTTATAGATTGAAGAAACAAATTTGAGTGGCATCGGATATATGTCATTTATTATTCGATTAACATTTTATTTTGGCAATAATGATAATAATGAGGAAAGAAATGATAAAACATTTAAGGTTATTTGTAAAGTAAGTAAATTATTTATTAATTAAAAGATCTTTAAAACTACAGTATTAAAAATAAAATGTTGTAAGATGTTTCACATCTTTTTAATTCTTTTTAAGACCAAAAATTTTATTATATTTTTTGTTTGAGATAAAGTTTGACAATTTTGGAAGTAAAATTAATACCGTAGTTTATTGTGTTTTTTTGCTAAACCATTTGCAAAATGATATTTTTTAGATTCCAACAACTGATATGATTTACAAAAATTTTAAACGATCATCGGAGAATAATCACAGCAAAAATGGTACAAATGTAAGATATTTATTAATTTTTGTTTTTGAATCTAACAACTTTATTATTAAAATTTTTAGCACAACAAAAAAAGTAATGAATTAAAAGAATTTTTAACAAAAGCACATAATCGGGAATGCTTTGTTTATTCTTCAATTGTTTCAAATTTGGGAATAAAAGTTCCAAAAATATATTTTTTTGAAGAAAAAAATGATGAAAGAGAAAGAGATGGTTGTATTGTAATGGAAGATATCTCAGAAAAGGGGGCCCTTCAAAATGTTTTAAAAGAAATTAATTATCAGCAAGTATGTGACTTGTGACGCTAAAAAAAAGAAAGCAAATTTAATCGGCTCCATTTTATTTTTCAGGTCGAAGCAGTGATAAAAAGCATTGCAAAAATGCATGCAAAAAGTCAAACATTACCACAAAAATTTTTTCAAAACCTCAAATTTGATAACATAATTAAAGTTCCGGTAAGGAATGAAGAAAAAAGAGTCCAAAAAAGCAAAAATAATGGAAATATATATTTTGTTTTTTTAGAAAGATTGTTTAAAGGGAATCACAAAACTTGAATCAAAGATAATACAAAAATATAAAATTGAATTGGAAGAAATTTGGGAGCAAGAAGAAGAAATTGTTGATAGTCATTTAAAATACGGTAATATTTTTATACAAAAATTATGCAAATGAATTCAAAGTTTTTAGGTATCCCTTCCGTTGTCTCACATGGAGATTGCTGGATAAATAATATCTTTTTTTACAAAAATGAAAGCGGAAAAGCTTCAAATGAATTTTATACACTTTTGGATTGGCAACTTACTCATCGAGGTTTGTTTCTGATAAAATTAATCAGTGATACAAAATGAAAGGGTTTATAGGAAATGGATTAAATGATATTGCCCGGTTTCTTACGGTAAGTGTTGAAGCAGAAATGTTGGAAAAGCATCGAAGTGATTTCCTTCAAATATATTACAAAAGCTTTAATGAAAAATGTGCTGAAATAAATTCATCTAATTTCTACACCTTTGAATTGGTAAGTTGTAATATTAATATATTACTGGAATACTGTACTATTTTCAACAGTTGATTAAATTTGTAACAATATTTTATCACTCATTTTTTCTAGGTTCAAGAAATGTTTAAAGAACAATCAAAATCAGAGCTACCATTTTTGCTGACAATTTTATTCAATTTTTATGCTCATTCAAAAGATGATGAAACAAAAAACAGAATTTTAAAAAGAATCGAAGAAGCAGTAAAATTTTGCTTTTTTGAATATAATGAATAAAAATAATTTTCATTTTTTAATAGTAAAAATTTTGTTGTAAAAGAAATTTTTAAAGGTCGAAATAAAATTAAACAAATATTTACAAAAGTTTATTTGAAAAATTTTGGACTACCAAAAAATATTTTGAAATAAATTTGTCAAATTTAATTAGGAATTTTAGAGGTTTAATCATTTTGCATTAAAGGGAGTGTCGCAGCCAGTGTAAAATTCATTTTCACTATCTATGGCGGTACCTCCTAGCGCGACAATTTCTCCCCACTGTTTTTTGCTGCAATTTTTTTTGCAAATGTTTTTTTTGATGACAGCCAAACAAATTTTCATCAAAAACAGTGGGGAGAAATTGTCGCGCTAGGAGGTACCGCCATAGATAGTGAAAATGAATTTTACACTGGCTGCGACACTCCCTTTAATAATATAACAAATAAGAATTCTTAGTCTTGAAAGATTCTCCAATTGACGAGGCTTTAAATGATTTTTAGAAATGTTTTTATTTTCAGCAAACATTAAACAAGTCCGAAATTCCGTTATTACAATTTTTTTGCGAAAATAAACGTTTGTTTTCATAACAAAAAAAAACACTGTGAGAATTCTGCCGTCATACTGTAATTTCTTACAATCATATATGTTTGCCGCAAATTTTTTGTGATTAAAAAAGCTTAAAAGGAGGCGGACGGTTACGTTTTTTTTTGCAAGATCCAGACAATCAGGATCTTGCATGCTCCAACGTTATGCCGGATAAATTTTACTCAATCGTTGCGAGACCCAAAAAATTAAAAATTACTAAAACGTCCGCTCCCATTAAATTTCTTTTTATTATTATTATTTTTTAAAATGATTTTCAATGTTTGATTAAATTTCTTTTATCCGATATCATTGAACAAAGAAAGGAAAAAAAAGGCGTGAAGCCTTTGTTTCTTAAAACAAAGGCTTCACAATGAATTATTATCCTTTTTTTAAAGAACAGACAAAAAACAAAACAAAAACAAACGTAAAACATTTGTTCAAACAATTTTTTTTTCAAAATAATAATAACGCGGTTTCAAGGAAAATGGCTGTTATATTTGTTTTGAAGCATTGTTTCATTTTTTAAATATTTATTTAGCTGATTATTTGGTCATTTGCAAATTTTAAGCCCCTATAAAAAGAAGAAAATGGAAAACTTTTAACTCAAATTATTTCTAAAAGTATTTTAAAGAAGAAAAACAAAATGAAAACTGTTTGTTTGATTCTAATTTCGGTTATTATTGGATGTAATGCTCAATGTGATAGTGGCAACTTTCCAATCACTGGCGCCCAATGTGTCCCTGGCATTTGTAGTGGGTGTTTGAATGGAGTTTGTTGTGGACCTGATGGCACTGGGGCCATTGGAACCACTGGAACAGGTACAACAATTTTTGGTGCAACAGTTTCCACAACTTTTGCATCTTTAACAACTGCCCCCGGATGTATTGGACGTATGTTATCATTCTTATCAATTTTAAATGATAATAATAATAAATTGATAATATTTTAGCATGTTTCGATAATGCCTGTCCTGCAAGTTATACCTGTAATACAGTAACTCAACAATGTTGCTCTGCACAAACAACTTCATCTCCAATAACATCCTGTCGAGATTTAATTGGACCTAAAGGATATTCAGATTGTCCAAGACTTGCATCCCTTTGTAACAGTACCACATATTATGATATTATGACACAACAATGCCCAAGAACTTGTGGTCGTTGTAATAGTTCTGTCTTACCATCAACAAATCCATCATCAACTAATTGTAACTATATACTATATCATTCCCTTATCACCTACAATAATAATATCATTTTAGGCGTTGATATGGCAAAAGCAAATGGTGTTTCTGATTGCCCACAACTTGCTTATCTCTGCAATAATCCTGTCTATAGAACAATAATGACACAACAATGCCCAAGAACTTGTGGTCGATGCAGCAGCAGTCTTACAGGATAATTAAAAGCTTTTCAAAGCGTTTCCATAATTATATTATAACTAAAATTTTTAATCAATTCAAATATCTAATAAATCAAAATAGTTCTTTATTATCATTGATCTTTTAACAATTAAATAAAGAAAAAACAAAAATATAATAACAAAATCCATATACAAAAAAATAGTCGCACATCAAGCGCTTTTCTATTTCTAATAAAATATGTTCTGACACATACAAAAAAAGGGAAACATAATTATTATCACATAAAAAATAACAAAATAGACTAATATATAAATGTTACGGATATCGATGCCAATGAATGAAGGCGATGAAATGCAAAAAAGGATCATTGTATTGTCTCGAGATTCAAATACATTTTATGTAATGCAACAACCAAACGAATGTTTGATACAGAATAGCTGAAAATTTTAAGTAAATAAATAGATTCCAACCTAAATAAAAATATGTTTCTTACTTGTGATACTGTGACAAAAATTTTTTAGCATCTTCCAATTTTTCGAAAATTATATTGATATCATTATCTGTTGCCTGCCAAACTTTCTGAAATCCATTTTGACCCATATTTAACAAAATATACAAAAGAAAAGCACAATCAACACAAAGAAATTTTTTCAAAACAACAAGAAAAAGAAACATTATTCAAAAGAAAAAGCAAAAATACCGTATACTGTATTACTACTTTTACAAATCAAAAAAGTTGGGCTTTTTATGCCTCTTTTCTTTATATTTATTTTTTTCTTTTAATATATTTTTTAACTTATTTTTTTTCTTTTCTTTTCTTTTTTTTTCTTTTTTAAATTATAACTAACACTATTTACAAAACAAATACTACAACAGCTTAAAATTAAAAATTTTAAGCCATTAAAAAAAAATAAAAAAAATATCAAACAATTGAGACCAACCTTAAGATCTCCGACAGAAGATGCAAATAAGCTTATCCGTTTAAAAGCATTTGATAAAGTTCGAATATTGGAAACAACGACAACAAGACGAGCTTTTAACTTCTTTTCTTTGGCATCTGGAGGTGGTGCTTGCATCACAACTTGAGGTTGATCAGGTCTACCAACAACCGTCGTTGAAACAGTTCTTATTGCAGGTACAGGTGGTTGTTGAACTGTTGGATTTGGTTGAGATAAAAATGTTGAAGTTGGAATTGAATGTGATGAAGAGATCGGTAATGGAGGTGGTGGAACATTCATTGGAGGTAATATACTATTATTGGAAAGAACAGAAGAAGGAGGAAATCCAGTTGATGATAGAGGATTGACAGCTTGATTAATAGATTTTAACGCATTTTCAGCCAATTTTTCCAATGATGAAGAACGATGACCTCTTGAATGATGTCGACGATGATGGTGATGACGATGATGTTGTTTCCTTCTTGAATCACGATCACTACTACTTTTTTCTCTTAAATGTCTTGGTGACTTTTCGCGTCTTTTTTTAGGTTCGGGTTCTTCTGATTTTCGAGTATCTTGGAATCTTTGAGCTTTTTTCCGTTGAAGTTCTTCACGCATCCTTTTTTGTTCTTCGACTTTTTTAAGATATTCTTCATCCAATCCAATCGCTTCTGCGCATTCACGAGTCGCTTTCGTATCATCAACGGGTTTTCTCTAAAACAAATTTTAAAAGTGTTAATAACAAATCAATTAACTAACTTTTTCTGGAGTTCTTGAACGCCGGTCTTTTCGATTATCATTTCGACGAGAAGGTAATGGTGAACGAGAACGTGATTTTGAGGAACATGTTGAACAAGAACTTGAACCAGAATATGAACGATTTCGAGTTAAGGGTAAAGCACCACTTTCTTAAAGATTTTATGTAAATATTATTATGAATGGTAAAACTAACCTGCAGTTTTTCTTACAAATGCTTCTACTCTTCTATTCCAATTTGCAGCTTCTAATTGTGATGGTAAAGTTGGCGGTGGAACATTTGGGTTAAATGGCAAACTCAATCCAGAAATTGGAATACCTCCAAGACCTAACATATTGGGAAATGCGAGACCATTATTAAACATTGAAAGTTGATCAGCTGTAGGAGGAAACGGGAAAGGCGCTGCGCCACGAAAACCTTAACAATTTAATTTTATAATTTGTGATGAAAAAATAATATAACACATACCTCCACGACCACGATATCCGCCTCGATTATTGTTGAATCTTCCCCGATAACCACCTCGTCCTCGAAAAGAATCTGATTTTGTTGCTGTAGATTCATCACTTTGAGGTTTTGAATTCTTTTGTTGTGGTAAAATTTCATTAATATTTGTTGGCTTTGAACTATCTGCCCGTTCAGATGAAAACTTTGATTCCCTTCTTTCATCAAGATCATCCAAATCATCATCATAATCCAATGGTTCTTCATTATCCACATTATCTAATGCATTTTCATCAAGGCTGCTATTCATTTTTTCATCACTTGAAGAAGGTTTTGCTGATTCAGAATCATTGTTCATTGTTTTTATGGGTGATTCATTTTTAGAATTTTTTTCAGGTGATAAACTAACATCTTTCTAAAATTTATATTTTATTTAATTATATATTTGTATCAAAATTTTTACAATTTCTGAATGACTATTAACAATATTTTCATCATCTAATAAAGCATCGTCAAGAAGTTCATCATCTAATAACGTAGATTCTTCTAACAGATCATCATCTCCCAATAGCGAGTCATCAGCCATCATTCTTAAATTTAAGCTACAATTAATCGAATTTCAGAAATAATCAAAAAAAATTGAATAAAAATAAATAGAAACGTAAGAAAAAAATGTAACAATTTTTCAGAGCCAGCATTGCAGAGATATTTTCGTGGCAAGAATAAATATTTATAACAAAGTAACAAACGAAGTTCATTTTTTGCGGGAAAAAAAGTGTAAATCATTTACAGTATTTTTTGCAGTAAATGGTATAATTAAATATTTTTTAAATTATAGCATGTGTTTGTCTTAACTTTCATGATCTGTAAATATACAATGTATTTGTATTCCATGTACATATGTTTTCGTTCATAAAATTGTACCGTATATAAAATTCTTTTGCAGCAAAAGTTTCTGTAAAAATTTTTCTTGAGTTTTGAAACAAATTTTTTTTCAGCGATGCCAGAGCGTACTGTACTTTTGAGTTGTTTGTTATTTTTAAACATCATCATCAAATCTTTTGTACAAAATTATTCGAGATTCTCCAGATCTTCGACAACCGATTGAGGCAAAACCGAATCATATTTCTGATTTTTAGCTTTATCGTCAGAGAAATGTTACTGTTGGAAGAGAGGGCTTTAAATATTATAAAAATAAAAGCTTTGCATCTTTGTCAAAGCTTGATTTTCGTTTATCTGATGGAATTGAAAGTTTTGATCCTCGTCCCCTTGATGAAGGTTTAAATAATATTTTAACATTTATTTTGCAAGTTACTGCTCCAAATACTCCACTTAAACAGGTTTGATTTCTTCTTTTTTGTTCAACTTTGTTTTGTTAATAATTCGAAAATGTGGGTAAACATGAACTTTGAAGCGAACTAAAATTCCGTGAAAAAAATGTTAATGACAATTTATTTGTGAAATATATACAGCAACATGGAAATCTTATAACAAAATAATACACGCGAGTAATTAACAAGAATGTACGGTTATTTTTTCCGAAGAATTGAATCCAATATTCTGTTTTCTTTTTTGGGAGTTGACAATTTTGCAGCACTTTTAGGAGATTCACCATGTGATTGATCATAAGAACCAGTAGCAGGATCATAATGAGATTTGAGATGATCTAGTTCACGACTTTTATTTCTTCCAGACAATTTTTGTAACCTGGAAAAATTAAAATAAAAAAAGATAACAAGCATCAAACAATCACTTACTTGAAATCCAACTTTCTTCGATTTACAGGTTCAGAGTAGTCAAGCATTATACCACGTTTACGAGAAATTTTATCATCTTTTGATGTTGACGGTCGAAATTGAGAAATTGGAGTTTCATACGAAGAGCGAATTGGGGAAGGTTTTCTTCCGAGATGTTCCCGATAACCAGAATCAGCTTCTTCAGCTAAAAATTAAAAAGGATTAAAATCAAATATAAAACAATGAAAATATTACTTCTTGTAAGAGATTGTGTTCTTTGCTTTAAAATTGGACGAGGAGTTGATTGAACATTGGACAAATTAGCTTGTTCTTGAACGTGCTGGTAAATCTTATCGAAAGCTACCCGTGAAGAGGTAGATTTCGATATGATATGAGCATTTTCATCAGCACGAGATTCTGCAGCAACAAGTTGTTTCTTTAATCGAGCAACTTCTTTCTTTAACAATTCATTTTCTTTTTCAATTTTTATTGCGGCACCTTTAATTGCAATATATTCAGCTTCAGCATCATTTTTTATTTCAAGTTCTTTCGCAAGAAATTTGTTCTTCTCAGAGAGATTTTTCATTGTTTCACGCATACATTCAAGATCTATGGCTTTTCGACGTTCTTCTTCACCACGAGACGACAAGGTTTTTCTTAGAACGGTTATCTTAAAATTATTTATTCATAGATATAAAATAAAAAAACTTGAAAACAAACTTCTTGCTCCATTTCAGCTTTCTGTTTCAATGTCATTTGATTTTCTGCTTCAAATTCGATAAAAAGAGAATTTCCACGTTCTTTTTGATCAAGTACAGGAGTACCAAGAGTATCGAGTTGCATTTGCATCGTAGTAACACTTTCAGCCATGTACTAAAAAATGGTGATGTAAAACACAAAATAAACGACACAATTATTTTATATGAACCTTATTTTCTTCTAAAAGTTGTTGTTTTTTATTATTAACATAAGATAAAGCTTCGGTAAGTTCAGCATTTACAGATTCCAATTCTTCTAATTTTTGAACCATTTCTTTCATGAAAGTTTCCATTTCACGCACTTTTGCTTCTAACGTAATCTAAAAAGATAGATATGTGGAAGTGATTAGAAATATAGCTGACAAACAAACCTTATCTTCATTCAATTCATCAACTTTATCTTGAAGACCATTGTAATCAGTTACAAATGATTCCGACATAACATTTAATGGTGTTTCAATTGGTTTTTGAGGAACATTTTTTTCAGCCAATTTTTGAAGTTTTTCAACGGTTTCTGTCAATTCTGTGTTTTCTTCACTAATAGTAAACATTTTTGATTCCAATGCATTATTCTAAAAAGAAACAAATATATTAAATAAAATTATTTTTAAAAAACAGGCACATACCTTAGCAGTAAGCAATTTCTTTTGTTCCGACCATTCGTCAAGTCTTTCACGAAAATCATCATCTTGTGCAACTGCAAGTTCTTCCATCTGATTTATACGCTTTTTCAATTGTTTGATTTGATTCATCAGATGCAACTCCCTTTCAGATTCCATTTTTAGTATATACGATGTTGCAAATTTAAACGGATGTTTAAAAAAAAGCGATGTTAGTGTTCAAAGGTTCATATAAAGAGTGACAAAAAAAGACAAGTTTCATTTGGGCTGCAAAAAAAACGAATTTATTCGAACTTCAAAAGAGAGTGGTTGAATGTTTTCGTTGCAGGATTTATTTGCAATTGTGAAAAAACGGAGAGTAAAAAAAAAATTTGTTATTTCAATTATATTTTTATTTTAAAAAAAAACAAATAACTTTACTCGGAATTGAATTTGTTATAATAATTTGAATTTTAGTTGAGAGCTTTCAAAAAAGTAAATTTGTTTCACAATAACTTTCAACTATCCTAAAACTCTCAGTTTTTCAAATTCACTATAAATCTTAAAAAGATTTAAAATCATGGTCAAAATCATGGTTATTCATAAGTAGTTTTGGGAGAATATTGTATAATTTTTATTTTTGAGGCAATTGCATTTTCGTCACTTTTTTATGCAATTTGCAAAAAGTTTTTTTCATCCGTAAGTTTGTCATTTGCATATTATGCATTTAATATTTTTTTGGGGGTCCTGCTTGCCCAAGCTTCATCAACTGTTATTCAATCATTTAATATGATTGTTAATTGGAATTACGGTATGTAAAAGTATATTGACAGAAATATAAATATATTAGTTTTTATAGAAATAGGATATGAGCCCGTTTGGGTTTTTACCCATACATTTTAGTTCCAGCTTCTTCTGCGGCAGTCTTCTTTTTACTTTTACATCGAATAACTTGTTTATATTGGAAAAATGCAAAAAAAATTAATGGTTTTTTTATTCTACAGGGTGCTTCAAGAAATTCCCCCAACGTTTTTTTTCGAAAGTTTTTTCTTTTGTTCTTCCTTTGTCAAAAATTTTTCGAGAAATAACGTTAGGGGAATTTCTTGAATCACCCTGTATCTTTCAATTATTGTAATGTTTGTTGTAATTTTTTCAAATTTTGGAATACTTTTAAAAAATGCCATCGAGAATTTTTCGACATGGAAAAATTTAAAATGTTGGACAATGAGTTGTACAATATTAAATACGAGAAATTTATATCGTCCGTATAAAATTGCCTTTGGTGCATTAAAAATTATTGTTGGGATAGTATTTGTAAGTTTATTGAAACAAAAATCTGTTGGAAATGCAATCTCACAAAGGGTAAGTATGGGCAAGGCCGTATTTTTTTTTCCTTGCTTTTGTATTCTTTGTAAAATTTATTTTTTTTTTTGCCTAATTCGGGGGTTTTATAGGTTTTCGAGGTCGGGGAATCCGAATAACTACTTTTTGGAACTTCAAAATATTTACAACACAGATTTTTTCTTATCACCTATCATATCACTATTTTTATGACTACTAAGAAACCCTAAGAACCCATAACTTAGAACGACGGAAATGCATCATAAAAAAGTTTTGGGTTGTCTTCGACAGTCCCTTTAAAAACATGAATCAAACAATGATCAGTAATTAAAAATCTTGTTTTTTGTGACACCATTTATTATAATTTTTTATTTTCATTTTTGAAAATTATAATAAATGTATAATTTTTAGGCTTTTAATATATTTGTTAATCAAACAATCGGACATCTCTTATGTGCAACAGATTCTGTGATTGTTGCAATTATTTATTCAAAAAATATTTTGCAACAACAAAAAAGAGTAACAGAAATTAATTTTTGACATCTTATCCTTTATTTTATTTTTGCTTTTATTATTATTGATAATATTTCTAAAGAAAAATTTTAAAATAAAATTTGGTTTTTATAAATTAAAAAAGTAAAAAGAATTTGTATGATCGTCAAAATTGTTGTTAAAGGGAGTGTCGCAGCCAGTGTAAAATTCATTTTCACTATCTATGGCGGTACCTCCTAGCGCGACAATTTCTCCCCACTGTTTTTGATGAAAATTTGTTTGGCTGTCATCAAAAAAAACATTTGCAAAAAAAATTGCAGCAAAAAACAGTGGGGAGAAATTGTCGCGCTAGGAGGTACCGCCATAGATAGTGAAAATGAATTTTACACTGGCTGCGACACTCCCTTTAAAAAACGGCAATAAAAAACTTCTCAAAATTAAGGACCATCATTGGAATTTGCTGTACACTGAGAAAAAGCCGTGACGAAAAAAACCTCACTGGTGATGAATTCAACACTAAAAGTGACGAAATAATGATGAATTCATCACTGGTGAGGTTTTTTTCGTCACTCTCAGTGCCGAATTCAACACGGCTTTTTTGAGTGTAAACATTGTTGTGTCATTTGCAATCTTTGCAAAACGATTGTGAAATTCCACGTGTACGAAGGTCAGGGTTTTCCCATATTTTGTGAATTTAAATATTTTGAAAGAAAAAATTATTTTTTAAACAGTTTTTAAAAAATATTGCAAAAAAAGGGGTATTAAAAATGAATGTTAAAGGGGGAAGTGTCGACAACAAACACAAAGTGCTTCGTTGTTAAAGGAGACTCATCCTTCTTCAAAAACACTATTACAAAAATTTATTTCAAAAACTGTCTTTAAAGGGAGTGTCAGAGATAGTGAAAAACTTTTTACGACAGTTTTCCGTCGTTCCAAGTGGTGGAGAATGCATTCGTTGCGTGCGGGCGGACAAACTTTTTAATTCCCCATCACTTGGAATGACGGAAAACGGTCGTAAAAAGTTTTTCACTATCTCCGACACTCCCTTTAAAGGAGGAAAAATGACAAAAATAAATTTGAATACACACATAAATTTCAGTGGATTTAATTGTTGTTATTATTGATGATTTCCCTAAAAAAATGTCAAATTTAAGAATGGTTTAATACAGTAAAATAAAATCTTACAAAGATTTTTGATCAACAAAATAATAACGTTTTGGCTTCTCAAATCCATTAAAATTTGATGCGCTGACACAGGTGTAAGCCCCCATGAAAGGATAATAAAGCCATTCTCCAACATTCATTTGTCGCATGGATGTTGAAATTTCAACTTGATCAAGGCCATCACAAGTTGGACCCCAAATGGTGCAAGGAAAATGAGGGATTGCATCATTTTTATCAGAATGAAGAGGTCTTCCAATTGGAGAATAATGATCAAAAAGTTTGCAATTAAATGAGCCATAAACTCCATCATTCATGTAATACATGAATCCATTCTTGGTGGAATCAGCATCTGAAAAAATTGAAGTGATTAATGCATAAATGTAATGTAGGTTAAGGATGAACAAGGGCCCAATCCCGGCCTGAAAATTATCCCGCTCCGATTTTGATTTTTATTTATCGCCCCCCATTATTGTAGCTATCATTATTACCATTGTTTGTGATACGATTTGCAGAAACTTTAACACTTGAAATAATATTTGCTGTAACAGAAATTGGAGCACAAGCAAAGAATCGACCAGGTTCTGCGATAATTTCATAGTTTTCTGATATCGGAAAATGTTCTGTTAAAGCAGCATTGATAACATTAGCGATCTAAATCCATTTTTTTTATCAATTATCTATCATCTCAAAAAGTTTAACAAACTTTTTCAAGACTAATCTCTTCATTATCAATTCCAGGATATCCTCCTCCAATATCCAACAAAGTCATTGAATGCCCAATTTTAATGCCAAAATTAAAAAGTTCTCGAGCATATTTGATTGCAGTTTTAAAAGTTTCAGGTTCATTACAACCACTTCCAACATGAAAGGAGACTCCTATGACGGGGATATTAAGTTCAGCAGCTTTTTGAAGCAATTTTGGTCCATCAACTTCTGGATCACAACCAAATTTAATTCCAAGTTGGCATTGTGCCGATGGATCACTTACAGCAATTCGAAGAATCATTCTGTAAAAATTATCAAAAATTTTTATAGGAGATTAACAAAGAGTCAAAAGATTTATAAAATTAGGTAGAATACTGTAATTTTTCGGAAATCGAAATTTTGTAATATTCAAAAATACAATATTTAAATTGTCAAAAAACTGAAATATAATTTTAAACATCGATTTTAGTTTAGCCGAAATTTCAAACAAATTTAGATTTCAAAAATCGAAATTTCTATTAAAGTTTTTGGCTTTTGTTCCAATTCCTTTTGAGACCAAATATTTATTTTAGTTGTTCCAAGATAACTTACTGTGGAGATGAATGAAGGCGTTTAACTTTTGCCAATTCTTCAATATTGTCAAAGGTCATTCGATTAACGCCCATTGTTTGTGCATGAGTAATAAAGCCACGAGTTTTGCATGGATTTGCATAAATAATATTTTCGGCAGATGTTAACTGAAGTTCAACCAAAATTTTATTTATCTCTCCTTTTGAAGCGCAATCAAAGCCAGTTCCCAATTCTGCCAATGTTTGAAGGATTATCGGATCATCATTACATTTGACGGCATAAAAAGGTTTTACTCGAGGCAAAGCTTTTTGCCATTGTTGAAATTTTTTGACCAAAGTTGTTAAATTTACTACCAAAAATGGTTCGTCATTTAATTTTGCATCTTTGAAAGATGCAATTGTTTTTGCAACAATTTCATTATCAATTGGAGTTTTGAAAACAGCAACTTTTGAATTGCCAATTATATCAAAATAATGTGCCATCTTTTTGATACTTTTTTAAAATCTTTTTTGATTGATTTGAAAGGGGGCTACCAAGGTGGCTCTGGACGATTATCACTGATAAATATCGGTAATAAAAGAATTGCGGTGTTTATTGATAACGCGTCGCCGTCCGACGCAACAATTCCAGTCACAAAAATGATTTTGAATTAATCTTTGGCAAGCTGTCTTTCGGTTTAGATTAAAACCCGAAATAACAAGTTGACAGGGGACTTGTTCGGGCCGTATTATTCGGCAAAATATTTGGGAATTAAATCTAAAAATTTGTAATTTTGGTTGATTATTATATTTGAATTTTTAACGCAAACAACAAATTTGAAGGACTTTCAAAAAATCAAATTTAAAAACAATCAAAATTTAGGCCCAAAACAAGTGCTTTTAAAAAACCAAATCTCAAAAGAAAGCAACCATTTTGCATCTAAAAATGAATGACACTGCTGGTAAATTTCAATTAAGAATTCTTATCAATAATATTTTAATTAAGGCGGGACTTTATACGGCTAACTTTTTTTTTCGTCTGTCTGCAAAAAAAGATCCTAAATTAAACAATTTTTTTTTTCATTTCTCTGCATTTTTTGATGCTTTAAATAAAGCTTAAAAGTGTCTTTCTTTCAATGAAAGAAATTTCGATTTTTTATGCAAAAAAGAAATATGGGTACAAAGTTTAATGATACAAAAAAAATAAAGAAACATAAAAATCTGACCATTTTTAGACTCTTTTAAAAATATGTAAAAATGTAAAAAGAAAGCATTTTTCGAACCCAAAATGTCCCAAAAATGATGATGATTGGGTTTATCTTTGTTGACATTTTTTATCTCTCGAAAAAAAGGGGGCGAAGAAAATCGTTCTAAAAATGACCCAAAAATGGTCAAATGTGGTCTCTGCTACGCTTTTGATCAATAATCAAAGAAAAACGTTTTTTCACAAACATAATAATATTTAATGTAAATACAATTAATGTATCTATCATAAATAGATTAATGTCAAAAGCTTTTTAGAATAATTAATTTACCGTTTGCAATCACGCATTTTTTTGACATCCCTGAGGGGGAGACCCACCTTGAACAATTTTTTGTTGCAATTTTCTTGATGATCTCGACGCGATCGGAGACTCATTGGAGCTGCTTTTTTTATTCGTTGGAGCTGCAAAAGGTTTTAAAAAAAGCAGCTCCAATGAACCCTAAACAAAAAATTGTTCAAGGTGGGTCTCCCCCTTTAACATATAAGAATTAATAAAAAGGAATCACATTAAAAAGTACTTCTGCAGAAATATGTTTTCTCTCGTCCCAAAAATGCAAATCTGTATTCTTTTCATAAAAATATTTTTATTGATAAAATAAAATTTTATAACAGCCTCCCACTTAAAATTTGAGTCATTCAAATTAAAAAATTTCAAAAGGTTGTGTAAAAATTATATTTTTTGGTACTGTAATAAATACTTAAAATCATTTGCAATTTTAGGATAATATTAGAAGACGCCATTCTCGTCTAGGAAATTTAAAATGTGCCATGCTAATTTTTTAAGATGATTTGAGGCCATAATTTATGGCATATTTTTAAAACGTCAATAAAATCGAGAACATTGCTTCTTTAAACTTTTTTTAAATGTGCAAAAATGAAAAAAAAAGTTTATTTATTTTGTTTTGTGACAAAAGTTTTGTCGCAATTTAAAAAAAACCCATTCTCTTTCTTTTTTTTGTATCCCTAATTATTGTTAAACATGTTTTAATTTAATTTGGTTAACGGTCAATTTCCCCCCTTCCTTCTTTCTTTCTTTCTTTCTTTGTTAGAAATTAATTTATTTCTTTTGTATAATAATGACCACCATCACATTTATACATTGAATGAATGGAGGAAGCACTCCTTTTAATGCGGAGGTGAAAAGTATTTTATTTTCCCCTTTTTCATCGATGATTTATTTCAATGAATGAGAATGAATGAATCATTTGCTTACATTAGTTTCTCCTCATCTTTAAATGTGTCTGTGTATATTTACTTAACAAATTTCTGGTTTTCATTTTTTCTTATGGAACGTTTGTTTATCAATGGAATTTGCAAAATAAATTTTTGTATCTTGGCATATTTCGAAAATGCCTCAAAAATGCCATGAAATGTTTGGCACTCTTTTTTTTGCATATTTTTGCCTACAAAATTTGAAAAAAAAATAGCCGTTTGAATGATTGAAGAAAAACGTGAGAAGAAAAAAAACATTCAATAAAAATAAATACAGTTAAGGAAAAAGAGGGAGAAAAAAGATGACCAAAAAAAGAGGTGCTCCTTTTTTGTCTCTTCTTTTTTCTGCTTGCTTAAGAGAGAGTCTGCGTAACTTTTTGAGCGGCCGGGAACAGAAAAAAAAATTTTTTCGATTTTGGTCTTGAAATTTTCAGAGGTTGTTGCCATGTGTCCCTAGATGCAAAAAATTGTTTTTTAAAATTTTTTCGCTGTAAGATTCCGATTCTGTAGACTTCTGAAGTCGTCAACTTTGAGTTTGCGGGAAAAAACGAATTTTTTTTTATTTTTTCTAATTTCCCGGATTTATAGGTTTTCGACCACGGGGAATCTCGTGGCACACTCAATTTTTTTTCAAAAAAATTTTTTCGTGTCGAAACCAAAATTTCGATTTTTGAAATCGAAATTTCGATACCGTAAACCAAATGGTACGGGCTCGGACTATATTCTTTTGATAGCCCAAGGCATCTATTTTAATGGTATTATGGTTTTTTTTTATGAAATCATCCAGGTGGAATATGCCAACATCAGAAGTGCGCTCGACTCTGAATCCCCTTCACAAAATGTACCATTAAAAATCGAATTTTTTTAAAATTTTGCTTATTTCCCGTTTGTATAGGTTTTCGAGCATGGGGAATTTAGTGGTAAAGTTTGTTTTTGTTTAATTTTAAGTTTTCGTGTCGAGACCCTCGCGGTACCGTATAACGTGTAAAAGTATCAAAAAAAATTTCCCCTGATTCTGTTTTTGCGTTATTTTTTCTGAAAACCATTTATTATTGTCCCTCAATATGTGTTTTATCACAGTGAGATCAAAAAAATATTATTTGGCATCTGAATCTTTTATTACAGTACACCAAAGTCAAGTGCTGATGTTGAGGTACAAGAGCGAAAAATATAAATGTCATAATTTTGCTCAAAATGATTTAACCAACCGATCAAATGGACAAAAATATTATATAATGATGTTTTTGTATAATTCGTGTGATAAACTTGTAATTTTACTGTTAATATTTTGCTACAGTATACCAACATTAATTTCGAAAGTTCAAAGTGGCAAATAAAAAACAAATTTTGTTTTTGGTTGTTTCTCGATTTTTATACATTTTCAGTCGTAAAAAATTTATTTTTTTACAACAACAAAGGGTTTTGTTTCAGTTATTAAAAAAGCTGCGGTTAATTAATCATCCAATTCTGGTAATATTCGTCTTGCTTCTTCCAAAATATTATTCCGGATTTCTTCGATATCTCGTTCTTGCTGTGTTGCTCTGTCCTTTTTTTTCTTCCCTAAATTTCCAAAAAAAGATTTAATTTGTTGTTTATTGAGCACATCTGCAACTTTAAATCTGGGATATCCATCAACTTGTGCTGTTCTCATCATAATTTCTGCTTCTTCAGGTCGCACTTTATCCTTACTGTTTTGTACCCCCCGATCATATAGCTCAGTCATAAAGGCTTTTTGATCATCTGTAAAACGTTTAACTGTTTTTTTTTCTTCAACTAGCGCCCATCCACGAGGATAATGAGCAAGCATATTTTCGGTCCCACTGAATTGAGATAATGCTGCATGAATAACATTGGAATTTGATAATGCAGCTTGATCAGAAACCATTTCTTCCAATCTTTTTTTAAATCTCTTCATGGCATGATCGCTTTGATTTTCTTTTGTGAAATTATGAATTCCAACGTGCAAATGTGATTGGAGTTCTTGATGCGTTCCAAATGTTGCAACGCAATTTTCTTCATTGCAAGCGAATAGTCCCTCTTCATTTTCGATTGATTCAGGACGATTAACATTATTCCAGAAATTAGCTGAAGTTGAAGTTTCAATTACATGTAACGACTGTTTTTGGACGAAAGATTCAAAATGTTCGAAATAAATATCGTGACCATTACCAATATTATGTGCATGACGTCCAATGACATAAGGTTCTCGAACTTCAAAATCAAAGAAATGTTTTACTGAAGGGAAGGTTTTAGGGGCAATTGGAGCAGAATTTGGCAAAGGTGTCGAATCAACAGAATTTGGGACAGGCGTTGAAGAATCAACCGTTGCTCTTGTGATAGTCATGTAACGTAATGGATGTGGATTAGTTAATGCTGTAAACATATCTGCTTCTGATTCAATATTATTTTTCTTATCCAAATGTGCACGAAGCCTTGTTTTCACAGTTGCAGCTTTTCTATCAGCTGACGATTTTCCACTTTGTGGCTCAGAAAACGACCATCGAAGGATTTTAACACCTGTTTCTTTAATAACATGCTTTAAAGACATGAGCACATCTTTGCAATGGTAACATCCCTAAAAATAATACAAAGATTAATCAACACATTATGGGGAAATTACAAACCGCATTGTCAGTGCGGGCCACTACTTTTACAATATTTTGTTCTTTGAGTTTTAGTAAAACATCTTTTAGGATTGCTAAAACAGTCCGGGCGTCTTGTTTTTCATTTTCGATTAAATGAATAAAAGTATGCTCAAGAAGTTCACCATTTTTTTTAATAAATACATGAGTCACTTCCCAACTCATTCCCCTCCGTGCAAAATATTGTTGTTGTGTTTGCTTGTACCAATCCTGTAAATACTTCTGGGCAAAATCTATCGTTAATAAGGCAGTTTGATCATCAATGACATTTTCAATAATAAATTTTCTGTATTCATCACTGTAAACACTTTTTAAAAAGTGTTCTTGAAGTTTTTTAATACTTTCAATTGCATTTTGTGCAACAGACAAATCTTCTTCTGCTTCTCGAAGCAATCGTTGATCAACAATATCATCTGCTTCAATATTTTCTTTTTGCAATTTAGCTAAGCTATTAACTTTTTCCATTGTTTTGACAAGTTTGAGGCATCTTTCACAAAATCCATCATGTTCATGATCACGTTCATTTGCTTGCATGCGTCCATCAGTTGCTGATGATAAAGCATGCTTTGCACAATGTGACGGTACATTTGAAGTTTCATTTACATTTACTAAATACTGCGTTCTTAAATATTGGAGGGATTCCAATACATGGTGTTTGAGGACTTTAGTATCATGCAATGTAAATGTTCCTTTTTGACCCCATTTATCAATCAAATTGATAATATCATTCATGCCATCGATACCGTTTGAAATAAAATAATCCACACAAGTGATAGCAGTGGTTCTTTTAGCGGAACACACTTCCAACAAATGAAACATGGTGGATCTGGGGAGCACCAAATGACTTTGCCCTCTTTCTTGCATATGATTTTCAAACATTTCGATAATTTCGAAATGTTTTTGCAAACGAAGTGTTGAAGGAATTTCAAGTTTAGTGTTAGAAAGTTTTAACGTTTTAGTGCCAAAAGGCAGTCCGGTGACAACAATATCGCTGAAAAAAGGATTTACATTTCCGAAATTTGTGCGCAGTTTCTAACCTTGAAATGAAATCAATAAAAGGATCAACTTTTAGAGAATCAAAACGTTCACGTTTGTATGTTTCACGTTGAATTTTTGGAGCTTGCAGGGCATATTTAACAGCTTTATCATAATGATATCTGCTAATACTAGGCAGATATTTTGAAATTTTTGAATAAGGGACGATACCAACAATAAACGACAAATAATGCCTTTTTGCAAATTTATCACTACTTTCCAAATACAGCTGAGACACATTCTTTAAAAAAACATCAATGTCACTTTCTTTATGGAAATGGTAACCCAAAACTCGTGTACAGATTTGCTCTTTTAAATCTTCTTTTTCTTCTCCACCCATAACTTTGCACATTTGATCTAACAAATTGTATCCCAAATTATACTTCTTTTTTCGTGTTGCAGGTGTCATCTTGTTTAGAGCAACTTTTGAACTGGCCCGTGTCATTCCGATCGAAAGAGCAAATTGTGCCAATGAAGTACATATTGGGTCTTGTTTTTTTGAAGGAGGTGGAAAATCCGGATCATTTTCGTTGTCGTCATTTTCACAAAATGATTCTTCCGGTATCTGAACAGGCTTTCTTGGTGGAAGAGGAGAAAGATTAGCTTGTGAGTCTTTCCATTCTTGAACTTGATTAGCAGCAAATCGCTTTTCAGTAGAGCACAGTGCTAAAATTAATCCGCTCAGCATAATGTAATGAAACGAAATTATGCAAAAATAAAACAAAAACCCACTTATTCCCGTTTGAACTACAAGCTTATTGTGTTGCATGAATATGGCTTTTGATTCTTCAAAGGTTAAGCGAGATTTTCCAAGAACTTTTTTATCATCATGTTTAGCTGGAAAGCTGCATGCCGGACTTTCTTTTCTTGTTTTTGGGTCTTGTTTGACCAAAATATGCCCCGATTTTTCAAAGCCGGAATATAATTCATTCAAATGGGCTTTACAAATAACCTTTTTTTCAAATTGTATGAATTGACTGCCTTCGGGAAACATTCCTGCTCTTGCCAAGATAAGTTGGGATTCATTATTTGCACCGTAAAGTTCTTGAAGTGGAATATTTCCAACAATTTCGGAAAGCCTAAAAGTAACAGATTTCTCCTGTTTTAATTTATGCACAATGTTTATTTACTTTTTAAACGGTCCTTGACAGCCATCGATTTTTGATTTTGAAATGGCCGGAAAATTTAAATGTGGTTGTTTTAACTCATACTTATGAAAGTCACAATTTTTGGCTGCTTCATCAGGAAGAGGTCGGCTAAAAACAAAAAAGAAGCAAAAAACTGGTATTATCAAGAGAGCAATCTGCATGATTAATGCCTGAAATTTAGTAATATATTATTAAATAATAGCACTATTTTTTTCATACTTGCAAAAGCAAGAAGACGTGAAAAATAAAATATTAATAGTTGTGTTAACCAAAGGGTGAAAAAAAAACACTGAGTGTTGAAGAAAGAGCGAACGCATAGTGAAGCCACTTTTTTTCCAAGTTTGGATGAAAAGCTTTTGAGAACGCCTGTTGTTTGAGTGACACATGTAAGGCAAAATTATCTGTCTCTCAATGAAGGATAGAATGCGTTCGCAAATTGAGAAAACAACTAACATTTTTTTTACTCTCACTCTTTGGTTGACACAAAGGGGCACAAAAAAACAAACTCTTGCTTTTGCAAGTATGAAAAAAAATAGTACTATTATTTAATAATATCTTACTAAATTTCAGGCATTAATCATGCAGATTGCTCTCTTGCTAATACCAGCTTTTTGCTTTTATTTTGTTTTTGCTCACAATTTTCAAGAAGAAATAATGCAAAACTTCGACTCAAACACAAGCTGGCAACTTACACACGTGACTTTACATAAAAATGGAAAGTTTTATAAGCATACTTATATTCATGTAAACAAAAATGTAAAACCGTCACTAAGCGGAAAATCATCGGCAGATTGTGATCATGGAGCTGCAAGAATAAAAAGGCGTATGCTTCCTTACCTGAGCGAAAATGTCGAAAATTCACCGTAGTATATTTTGTTGAACAAAATTTTCAATTAAATTTGGTTAACTGATTTTATTATTTGGCGATACAATTTAATTAATCCTTTTTTAGCAATAAATTTTTTACGACTGAAAATGTATAAAAATCGAGAAACAACCAAAAACAAAATTTGTTTTTTATTTGCCACTTTGAACTTTCGAAATTAATGTTGGTATACTGTAGCAAAATATTAACAGTAAAATTACAAGTTTATCACACGAATTATACAAAAACATCATTATATAATATTTTTGTCCATTTGATCGGTTGGTTAAATCATTTTGAGCAAAATTATGACATTTATATTTTTCGCTCTTGTACCTCAACATCAGCACTTGACTTTGGTGTACTGTAATAAAAGATTCAGATGCCAAATAATATTTTTTTGATCTCACTGTGATAAAACACATATTGAGGGACAATAATAAATGGTTTTCAGAAAAAATAACGCAAAAACAGAATCAGGGGAAATTTTTTTTGATACTTTTACACGTTATACGGTACCGCGAGGGTCTCGACACGAAAACTTAAAATTAAACAAAAACAAACTTTACCACTAAATTCCCCATGCTCGAAAACCTATACAAACGGGAAATAAGCAAAATTTTAAAAAAATTCGATTTTTAATGGTACATTTTGTGAAGGGGATTCAGAGTCGAGCGCACTTCTGATGTTGGCATATTCCACCTGGATGATTTCATAAAAAAAAACCATAATACCATTAAAATAGATGCCTTGGGCTATCAAAAGAATATAGTCCGAGCCCGTACCATTTGGTTTACGGTATCGAAATTTCGATTTCAAAAATCGAAATTTTGGTTTCGACACGAAAAAATTTTTTTGAAAAAAATTGAGTGTGCCACGAGATTCCCCGTGGTCGAAAACCTATAAATCCGGGAAATTAGAAAAAATAAAAAAAAATTCGTTTTTTCCCGCAAACTCAAAGTTGACGACTTCAGAAGTCTACAGAATCGGAATCTTACAGCGAAAAAATTTTAAAAAACAATTTTTTGCATCTAGGGACACATGGCAACAACCTCTGAAAATTTCAAGACCAAAATCGAAAAAATTTTTTTTTCTGTTCCCGGTTCATAAGGGAAAGTCAAAAAAGTTACACAGACTCTCTCTTAAAAAGAAAGCTATGAAAGAAAGAAGCAAGCAAGCAAGAAAATGATAAGCAATCAAAAACTCCTCCGAAATAAAAACTGACTCCTTTTCAGTTTTCGTTGAATCTTTCCTTTTTTTGACAACCTTCTTTTTTTGCCTTCTTTTTTTATTATTAAAATAGATAGTTTCCCTTTCATCCTATTTCTTTTATTCTTCTTTTGTAGATTTTGGACATTTATATTTTATTGCAACAAATTTGATTTATAATTTTGTGTTTTTAAGATAACCAACAATGATGCGGGATGTTCGATCTTTTACGGGAATTAACAGTACACAAAATATTTTTGCTGTTGCTCCAAATGGCGAATTTATTATTTTTAAGTAAGATTTTTTGGAATTATTTGAATTTCAGAAATGCCCCAGATTGTTGGGGATAGTTTTTCGGCAATCTATAATTAATACCCAAAATACATCAAAATTCGAATCACTTTTCGTTTTTGAAAGAAATTTCGATTTCGAAAAAAACAAATTTAAAAAAAGCAATTAATAAATGTCTTTTTAGAAAAACTTCTCGAGAATTATATTACTTTAATCCAAATTGCCTTGAACTCAATAAAATTTTGACATTAGTTTGTTTTGATGAACTTTACAGAGATGATACGGTAAGTGAGATTTTGGGCTACCGTAATCTCACCCAAATTTAATTCATAAATATCTTTTTTCAGATTTTTGATCTATTCTTTCATAACTCTCAACTTGTAATTGTTTTACAAAATTCTTCGGATAATAGTATCAGTTTTGCAATGGGCTGCATAGAAGATGACCTTGTAATTGCAACGGAAATAAAAACGTCAAAAATAATTGTTAAAAATTCTGGGGGTTTTAGTAAAATTATTAATGATGAATTGGGGCCCGTTTTTATCAGTTTTCCATCAACTTTCACTGATTGCAATGTTCGTCGGCGAACAATTGAAATTTTTCATATTGGAGATTTTTTGATTGAAAATTTTAATCAAATTAAGCGACTTCCAATTGAACAGAGAACAGATTCAGATGAACTTTGGTGTAATCCATTTATTTCGAGAAATGTACTGTACTTTTTTAATCAATATAATCAACAACTTTTAACCATCTCTGCAACGGATCGCCATCAATGTAAAACTCTTCAAACTCGTCCATTACAAAATGGAAAAGTGCCATGCCGGCATTTTGTTCATCGAAATATAATCGTTTTTGAAGATTTTGCATTTGTTTTCTTTTCGCAATTAATTGAAAGTGCAAAAGTTGGCGTCAATGAATCAACGACACAAGCCTGGAAATTACATTTAAAGTAAGTGAAAAAGTATTTATTTTTAAAAATAGAAAAATTTATGCCAATTGGGTGGGTGGATTTTTTGATATTATTTCAAAAGACAAACATCACTTAATTCCTGGTGTTTTAACGCGAAAATAGCTTCTTTTTTGTTCTAGATTTTTCGAAAGTCTCCGCCGGAAATTTCTAGAAAACATAAGAAGTCTTTTTTTCATGTTAAAGGAGGTGGGCTCTTTGCTACTTTCTTATAAGAAGACCTGAAAATCAGGACTGATCTCAAAACGAAACAAAAAAATTCAGGGATCAGGTATCTTTTTTTGTTTTGTGAAACAGTATCAAAGAGTCCGCCTTCGTTCAAAAAAATGGCTAACTTTTTAATAGCAAAGTCCAAATTTAAACGATTTTTTAAATTTTTGATATTCAAAAATGTGAAAAATAATACCAAAAAATATTACTTTTTTTAAGCCTGTTGTTTTCCTTCTGAAAATACATGTCTTTTTTTCCTTCATTAAATCTTTCTTTTTATTTATTCATCTGCAAAAAAAACACAAAATACACATTTTTTCTGCAAAAAGAAATCAAAAGCTTTAGCCACTATCGTTTCATTCCCTTATAAAAGTCGCCAAAAAGTGTCACAAGGAAAAAAAATATTTGCGTGCAAAGAAAAATCCCCCCTCGCCTTTGACAACTTTTTTGCAACCTTTCAAAGGCGAGGACCGATTTTTCTTTGCGCGAAATTAAATTCTCCGTTGTGACACTTTTTGGCGACTGTGAAACGATAGTGTAGCAGCGATCAAATCAAAAAATGCATTGTTTTATCCTTTCTCTTCCCCCCCCCCCCCCGCTCCCTCCTATAAATGTTCAAAAAAATTAAATGGACGTTTGCATTAATACACACGTATATATATATATATATAAATGTATAAACATATTTTAGTTCATTGGAATGGGAGCCCCTTGATTTATTTTTAAGTCATCATTCTCCAAAATCAAAAGTTGCAATCCGTTCATCAGGGACTAATCCAGAAAAAGTTTTCATTCATGGTACCTGTAATGTGTCAGGCTGCACAGAACAAGTACATTTATATGAACTCGATTTTGTTAGTTTTTTTCCCTCTTATTTCTTGTTTGCATTTTTTTATACAATCATTTTTTAAATATAAACTTTTTTTTCAGAGTGTTTTAGACCAAAATAATATTGAATATACACAAATTTTTACGGAGCGTTCAATAGATACACCAATTCCAATTCCAATTACTTCAACTCCTACAATTGCAGTTAAAAAGACTCCAACCTTGGTGGAATATATTAACGTTGCCCGAGATATGTTTGCAAAAAATAAAGCTCCTTCAACAAAACCTAAAATTATTTTGAGAAAAGAAAAGGGTTACAGTAATGCATCTTCAATGGGATCAGGAAGTGATTTAAGAATGGTAAGCTATTTTTTGCTAAAATGTAAACTTAATTTTATATTATATTTTTAGTCAACTCCATCACTTCATTCATGTTTAACAAATTTAAGTGGAAGCTCAGATGCAAGTAATCGAAGTGGACGTAAGTTTATTTTATTTTTCAAAAAAGTTTTTTTTTATTTTTGACAAACATGGATGGCACTGTAATGATTGTTTAAAGAAGCTATTAATAGAAGCTACTGTTTTTTATGAGTTTTTATAATATCTTTTTTTGGATGTTTACAGTGTTAGTTTTCCACAAAATTAATGATAAGAAAAAGGTTTAAACAATTTTTGAATGACACAATTTTTGATGATAAAAAAAAACAGTGACCAAAAAAAAGATTTGATATAAAAGAGATGAATCAGATTCTAATTTTGCCAAACCTATTGTAAACTGTCATTAATGTTCCTATCAATTTTGTTACAACCTCCCCCTAATTTGTTTCAATAAAGGATTGGGTTTTTAAAAATATTCAATTAAAAATTTTTAAGGTTAATTTTTTGGTGCCTAAATTTTTAGCTGACTTTTTTTTCTAACCAGTTTAATTTTTAAAAACTTGAGAATATCTGTAACAATGCGTATTACATTTTTTGTTTTCCCTTCAGGACCCCAGACAGGATTTGCAAAAACAATTGATAGCCTAAAATTTAAATTTATTTCTTTTTTTGCAATTTTAATGCTTTTTTTTCCCATAAAAAGAAGGTATAATTCAGGAAAGATTATAAACGCTTTTTGCCTTTTTTTTGGCTCAAATATAAATGAGTGAGGAACGACGCCCGCCCGCCAACAACAAATCGTTTTATAATCTCTTTTTTTATTATTATTATTGTTTGATTTTAAACATAAAAAAACGTATCATACATGTACTTTTTTAGAAAAGGGGGGAGATGCAGCAGCAGCAATAACAGCCATGACTTTTTGGCCAACTTTTTTTTAATAGCTGCTTTTTTAGTTTTTTGACTCTACTTTTTTTGTACGTGAAAAAAAGGGGGGCGAACGAGATAGAGAGCAACAGAGAGAGAGAGAGAAAAAAAGGGAAATCAATGAATGTGTTGGTGATGAGATGATACACGTTTAATATCAAAAATATCATCAAAGAAGAAGAGAAAGAAGAAGAAGAGGGGAGGTGATACAATTGAATGAGGAGACACAGACACCCCTCAAAATATATTTTTCCATCCCAAAAAAAGGGATTCTTTCATATATGTTTTGTTTAGTTAAGAGCCAACACCAAAAAAAGGCAAATGTTGCGACAATAGTAATAAAAAAAAGTTGTCGTAAAAAATACTATAGTCTGCAAAAAAAAAGATAAATATTATAGAAAGAGCGAAGATGAAACTGTTTGCCTTTTTTTCACCCCGTTCTTCTTCGTTTTTTTTTGAATGAAAAAGATTGCCTAAATTTAGTTTTCTTTTAATTTTTATTGATAATGAATTTAGAATTTGGAGAAAAGAGAAAGTGTTTAATTCATTGTTTACAGATTTCTAAGACTTTTCTTTCTTACATATATTTTGATTTTGGGAGGATCTTTTAATATTTTATTCTATTTTTAGACCTTCCATATTAGCTTTTTTGGCCTTTCCTTTTTTTCTCTTCCATTTTTTTTGGTCGTACATAAAAATATAAATATAAAAACTCTTTCTTTTTTTTGCAGCTATGAATTGGAGCCGTCAATTATCTCATGAACCAATGTATGGTGAATCCCCGCAACTTTCCGAACAATTGGCAAATGCAAAAACGATGGGATTTTCGGATAATGAAATTATGGCTGCTATTGCAATGAATAATAAACATAATAAAAATAAAGTTTGTTTTTTTTAATCTTAAAAAAATACATTAAAAAAGGAGCCAAAAAATATTGGAGTGTTCGTTATCAATGATAACGCTTTTGGACTTTGGCTTTTTTTAATTACATTGGGGTAAGGTTAGGTCAAGGAAAGAAGGAAAGAAAGAGTTTCCGGTTCCGTTAAAATTTTCACAGATTTGGGCTCCAAAAATAAGTTGTTCAATGACGTTGTTGAATAATAATAATAATCTTTTGGGGATTCAAATAAAGACTATTATTGTTTTAATCTGCTGAATTCAAAATCAGAAAGATCATAAAAACTTTTTTTCTATCTAATAATGACGGAAAACATACTGAAAAATTCCAAAAACTATTAAATTAAGTTCAAAAAGTAGGGATATCAAAGGGGGAATAACTTTCATTTCCCGAAAATTTTACTGTATAAATTTCGGTCAAATTTTTATTATTTTAGTAAAAATATAACCCTTTTTTAAAAGTTGAAAACTGTCTACTTTGATTTTCAGGGCCGCAACTGCCTTAGGGACATTGGGGACATGCCCCCCCCCCCTCGGTGCCATAATTTACCTTGAAAAATTAAATTCATACTAGATAAAATGAGATTTTTTGGCATCTTTTAAAGGAGGCGGGCTCTTTGCTACTTTTTGCCAAATAATTGCTTTTTGAATTTCGCGCGCAATAGGTGGAACATGGATGAACCTGACGCCTGAGGGTTTCAACACGAAAATATATCCCCGAGGAAATTTTTTTTCCTATTGAAATTTTTTATGGATATATAAAAGCTATGCATTTTTGTTTTAAATATTAATTTTTTATCTGTTTTTACGATATTTTTTATCGCGAAATTTGTTGTGTTGATATCTTTGTTGTTTTTGTTTATAATAAAAGTTATTTTTCTTCGTGATTCGATAATAAAATGTTTCGCGTTGTTGTCTGTTTCATTGTTTTAGGATCTGGTGGCAGTAATGGATGTACGAATCAGGTAAGTTTGGCATAACAGGTTAGTTAAACTATGTATTTTATCTATTTTGAACTAATGATGTTTCTTTTTAGATCTCTGATGCTGAAAATCGAAGAAGAATGTGATAGAGAAGTTGTTGAAGAAATTGTCAGTTGAAGCACCGATTATTGATGCTTCAACGTTGTGCATATATAAAATTTTAGAAATTTTTGTTGTTAATATTTAATTTTTTTTGTAATAATAAAGTTTTTTTTTCAGAACGCTAGTTTTCATTGCAGTTTTTTTGGGTGTAACAATATTGGGATGGTTTTAAGCTATATTGGATTTAAAGGTGGATGAAGCTCGAAATTTGGGATCATTCAGTAATTTGACGTCAGGACAATTGGTTAAGCTGATTCTTGTCAGGTTTTACAAAATTAAAACAATACAAATGATTTTTACGTGTTAAATAGTTTGATGTATTTGCTTATTAATTTTTATTTTTTTCAACTCTGTGATGACATTTTTCTGCTGTGAATCATATTTTGGAGTTATATGTAGCTTGATGCTTTTCGATTTTTCAGCATCAGAGATCTAAAAAGAAACATCATTAGTTCAAAATAGATAAAATACATAGTTTAACTAACCTGTTATGCCAAACTTACCTGATTCGTACATCCATTACTGCCACCAGATCCTAAAACAATGAAACAGACAACAACGCGAAACATTTTATTATCGAATCACGAAGAAAAATAACTTTTATTATAAACAAAAACAACAAAGATATCAACACAACAAATTTCGCGATAAAAAATATCGTAAAAACAGATAAAAAATTAATATTTAAAACAAAAATGCATAGCTTTTATATATCCATAAAAAATTTCAATAGGAAAAAAAATTTCCTCGGGGATATATTTTCGTGTTGAAACCCTCAGGCGTCAGGTTCATCCATGTTCCACCTATTGCGCGCGAAATTCAAAAAGCAATTATTTGGCAAAAAGTAGCAAAGAGCCCGCCTCCTTTAAGGAATCTCCCCTCCCTTACTTGGAACCTATTTGCGGCCCTGTTGATGTTAAAGGGTTCGTTTATAATTTATTGACTATTTTGCTATAGTTAAATCACCAAAATCGAAATTTCCTCGATTTTCCCGATTTCCCGGGAAATTAACTACCCTAATTTGGACCACAAACTTTGAATCTACTTTTAAGTATTAAAATGGCCCAAAAAGATTTTTAAAATTTTTAAAATTATTTTAAAAAACCATTAAATTGAGTTTTACAAATAACGTTTAGGTATTTGCCCCCTTTCGTTCCACTGATCATATGGTGGAAATTCTTTCGGATGTCCAAAAAGAGAATACATCCCCACAACCTCAACCTCAACAACAACAACAATATCAAAATACAATTATTGAAGAAAATAAAGCTTCAACCCTTCCCTCACCTTCCAAGCCTCCCCGATATCTTTCACTTAATAATCGATATCGAAGTCAACGGTCAAGTGATGAAGATGCAGAAAATAATATTCCAATGGCTGATTCTTCTTCATCTTCTCCAACAATGGAACAAAAATTTCCTCCAAAGTAAGCTTAAAAGGGATTTCCCTTTTTTTTATCTTTCAGTGATAAAAATGATAACATTTTTTAGATGGACTTCATCAGTAATTTCTCCCAGATCAGCATCGGTCAATCGTTCAGCATCATTCACAAATTCTCATCATACATATACAACATCACCATTATTACGACGTCCAATCTCAGGATATTATCTTCCATCTCTTGGAGGATCTACCACATCCCTTAATAATAGTAGCAGCAACAACAACAATAACAATGCTACAAATAATTCTTCAACTGTTTCAAGATTGATTGAAACTTTTAATAATGAAAGAAAGGGATTAATTGAAGAATTTTCAAAGGCAATTGAAGTTTTAAAAGTTTGTGTTTTTTTACCTATTTTTTCTTCGTGTTGAGATAAAGAAATTTTTTAGCGAAAAAACAAAGATTACTTAAATGATCAAAGTGAATTAAAAGGAAGAAATGGAAATTTAGAAGAAGAAAATGAAAAGCTTCGAATGCAATTACGTGATCGAGTAATGTTGGAAGAGAGATATGAGAGATTAGAGCATGCCAATAAAGAATTGGGGGAACAACTCGAACAAAAGATCTCCGAAATTGCTGATCTTGATTCACAAATTAATTCAATTTCTGAACTTGAAAAAGAGATTGATGAAATTCGGCAACAAAAAAATGAAAAAATCAAGGAATGTGAGGAATACCGTAGTCAAATAAATTCACTACAACGTGAACTTCGATATCTTTCTGATCCCGCTGAAGTAATCAATGAATTACAAGCTGAATTAATTCAACTTAAAATGGAAAATAAAGATTATCGAGAAAAGCAAAGCATTCTAGCTTGTACAACTTGCATGGATCAACCGGTAAGTTGTATCTTAGATACTGTTCTAATCTGACATGACTTTAAAGTGCCGAAAAAGATCAAAGGAAAGTGATGATATCGGTTGGGGAGATTTGGAACTGCGCAAAAAAAGCTGAAGTCGCATCTGGACAGTTCCCTTAGGGATTGTCCAGAATCTGACGGCAGCAAAAAAATCGAAAATTTTGTAACCTTTATCGTCAGATTAATTCCTTTGATCTTATGCCGCATTTCAAAGTCAATCAGATTCTTCCAGACTCCCTCGTCTCTTAAAAGTAAGGACGTAAGATCTGGACAATCCCATTATTGTATATTATTGCACTATATCTCTTACAACGATACTTTTTTTAGCGAAATATCTTATTTATGCCATGCCTGCATTTTACATGTTGTTCCTCGTGTGCCTATAAAACTGAACAATGCAGTATTTGTCGGACAAGAATTATGGGAAAAGTTGAAGTATATCAATAATTCTTTTAATTATTATTCCCTTAGCAAAAGCTTTAAATACGGGTTTTAACAATTAGTAGTAAAATATAAATATATAAATATATTAAATTTCTGCTTCATTTGTCTCTCAACAACTGCCGTCATCAATCAATCAATACATAGTCTCTCTCTCTTGTTCTTTATCTGCTTTCGAATACTCTTTTAACTCATAAAATATTAGTTAAATCTTATTCTACAATTAATTTTTAAAACGATTTTTAAATTCTTACTTTTTTATCGCAAAAATATATTTTTAAATTTGTAATTTTTGAAATAAACTTAAAATTTACCTTTAAATAAACATATCATATTATCAATATGGATATCGAAGAATTTGGAAAGTCTATAAAAATTAAAACAGCAAATTTTTAAAGTAAGAAGTTTTAAAGGAGATTCGTTAATTGATGTATTGCGAAATTTTGAAAAAATTTGAAAAAAAATTTTGCCGCATTTTTCCCGTGGCAAAGAAACTTTTTTACGAAATTAAGTTTCTTTGCCACGGGAAAAATGCGGCAAAATTTTTTTTCAAACTTTTTCAGAATTTCGCAATGCATCAACTAACGAATCTCCTTTAAGAAGTTTTTTTGTTGTATTTCAACAATCACAAAATAAACATTTGGGGATTTTTCAGTAAAATATTTTTCACAAAGATTTTTCAACCTTTTTTCAGAGCTTTGAAAAATATTTAAAAAAATGAAAATCAACCCTTTTAACTCCTTTCGCATTTTAACATTTATTAATTATTACTAAATTCGAACCAAATATCCGTGTGAATTTATTCTAATTTCATATAGGTAAGTATTAAAACTACAGTCGGAATATTTTTTGATGCATTATTATAAAAAACTGTAAAAATAATAATAAAAACATTTATTCAAATAAAAATCGCATAAACAAATTTGTACGGGTATTTACAGACAAATTAATAAGTATCTTTTTCAACCCTTTGATAATTAAATCAAATGATGGCATTTTTGCATTTTGTTTAATTCTTTGCTGCTGCAGCTTTAGCTTTATTTGATCCAAGAAGAATTGCGGCACGTGCAAATGGAGCATATGCTGGAACCATAACCGGGGTTGGAATTGGCACAGCGACAGGAGTTGGAATTGGAGCATATGCGGGCATTGGAAGTGGAGCTGGGACAGCAAAAGCTGGTGGTGGTGGGAGTGGAGCAAACATTGGTGGAGGTGGTGCTGCAAAGACTCGTGGTGGAGGTGGTGGAGCAAAGACTCGTGGTGGAGGTGGTGGAGCAAACATTGGTGGTGGTGGAGGTGGAGCATATGCTGGAACAGCAAAAACTGGTGGAGGTGGTGGTGGAAGGGCTGGAGCAGCTGCTACAACTGGTGCAGTAGCATAATATCTTCCATAGAAGGGGTACGCGGCGGGTACCAAATATTGAGCATTGAGGGATGCAATAAGGCAGGCGAAGAAACTAAAAACAATTTATACTCGAAAATTATCGAAATTTTTATAAACTTACATTGCAGTAGTTTTCATTTTTTTTGCTTGCTGCTAAAAAAGAAGACCGTTAAAAACGATGATTAGTTTGAGACTTTGTCGGATGATTTTATAGTCATGAAATATTTAGTTTTTACTCTCAAGGCGGGGTCCCGAAATTCTTAAAAATATTAGAGAAAGTGGAAAAAAAGAATGTTCTAAGCTATGTAAACATACTGCAAAATGGCGGGACAAAACCGGAAATTATGTTCCCGATTCGTTGCTGCAAAAAGGATAATGACGCGTTATCTTTGTAGTTAAACATTATTTCTTTGTATGATTATCATTTGTTTTACTGTAATTTATATTAGAATCTGTTAAAATTACAACCTTTTTTTTATGCTTGTTTCTGCAAAATTTCAGTTTTTTACTCTTTAAATTTTTTACATCATTTTTTTTTTCTTGATTTACTGATTGACTAACTAACTGACTACAAGTGGACAATACTTGTTCAAATAGAAGGAGAAGAAAAATAGAAGATTGTCGTCGTCTGCGGTCACTTTCTTTTCAAGTGACTGAGATTCCATGATTTTGCGCATATTTGTTTTTGCAAATATAATGTTGTTTGTTTAATGGATGGATCACTTAAGTTACGTTTTATTGTCGAAGAAAATTATTACCGTTAAAAAAAAAATTTTTTTCGATGATGCCACCACGATTACAGTTTAAAAATTAAATAAACATAAAAAAAACAGGATTTCAAAAAAAACTCATATCAGTGCTGGAATTTTTGAAATAATTATTTTAAAATATTTAAGTACAATGAAAATTTTTAAATCTTTTAAAATAAATAATTGTAAAAGAAAGTGATTCCTTATTGTTTTACAGAAAAACAGAAAATTTAAAGGAAGCGGACGCTTTACTTTTTTCGTTTTTTTACGAATGGATGAACCTGACGATCAGGCAAAAAACATTAGAAATTTATTTTGTTCTTTGCCTGATCATCAGGTTCATCCATTCGTAAAAAAAACGAAAAAAGTAAAGCGTCCGCTTCCTTTAAAACAAAATAAATTTTTTCGTAACAAACTTTAAATTAAATTAAACCATTTCAGCCATTTTTTGCAAATCTGTTTTTCAATTTCGCAAACCCTTTTTTGTATTTGTGCCAGGAAAATTTTTGAAAAAATATGCTCCCTAATTTTAACATCTTTTGAGTCTCAAAACAATTGTTTAGAAATTTTTTCTAGCAATTTCTTGGCACAAATTATTTGTGCCAGTTTGTGACAAATACAGAAAAAATACACACTTAAAGTGACTTTGAAAAACCGTGAATATTTCCCTTTTAATTTTTTCATTTTTTAAAAACTTGAAAAAATTAAATTAAATTTTATATTTTTAACTATCATTACAGTAATTATCAGCAATTTAAAGCCAATTCTTCAAAAATCAGCTAAAAAGATATCCGTCAAAACAAAGATTTACCGTAACCCTTTACCAACTTATTCCAATTACTAAATTTTAAATTAAATTTCTTTTAACGGTGAATTACGGAATTACAAAAAAAGTATTATTTTCTTTTTTTCCTCAATTTTTTTTTGTGTCACTTGAAACGGAAATGTGATATTTGTGCGATTCAATAAAAAAAAGTTGCAATTGTTTAACTTTTTTTGTTACAAAAAAGTTTTTTATAAACAAGTTTTTTTTGGATAATTTCCAAAAAAAATTCTCTTGGATAATCGCAAAAGTGGATAAGATATATTGTTACTTTTTTTAAAGTTTAAATTTCTATAGAATCTTCTTTTTATTGAATTTAACAATCTTGTTTTAAAGATATACATATAAATTGCACATGACCAAAACACAACAACCTTTCCAAAAGGCTAATATAGACTTTTTTTCCGAGTCTTGAAATTTATAAAAAAAATCAAACTAAACTCAAAAATGTCTCGAATTTTTAAAAGAAACCAAAAAAGCTCTTTCCGATTGACAAAAGTTTAAAGGATTGATTGAGCTTTTCAAAAGACTTAAAAAAACAAAACATGATTATTTTTTTAAATAAAAAAAGGACTTTTGTTTATTTGTTGTACTTTTATGTTATAACAAATTTTTTTGATGACCTTTTTATCGCTTTTTTTCAATTCGAGTGTGTTTATAATTTTGTAAGCTTCTTTTTGATTCGGAGAAAAAAGAAATAGAAAGAAAGTTAAATCTTTTCAATCAGAATAGATAGATGCTTGCTTGCTTGATAGATAGAAAGGTTCTTCATTTATTTTTTTTTATTTATTGCGCATCAAAAAATTCTTTTTCTTTTGTACGCCAAAAAAGGCCGGTTTATTTATTCTCGAAAAGGAAGAAGACGAAAAAAAATATATATACAATTGAATTTTCCGGATTTTGGATTACCGAATTCTTTTGTAACGCCCAAAGAAAAAAAAGAAGGAAGCTTCCGTTTTTCTTCCTTATTTTTTAGGTATAAAAAGGGATGAAGAACTTAATAAATTTATTATTATTCGATTTAAATTATTGCAATTTAATATTTTTAAAATGAAGGGATTTCTTGGTTGCTTTTTGTAAGTTTTTTTTTGTTTTTACTGTATTATTTCAAAATAAAAGTTGTTGTTTTAGGTTTGCTTTGACTGCATTCTACAGTACAAACGCCCAAATTGCTGCAGTAAGTTTAAAAAGTAATTGATTTTTATAAAACAATTTTATAATTAATTTTAAGTGGCCAGCAACATCATATTCCCCATATTTTGAAGCATTATTCAAAGCAGCATCTTCACCCGTTTTAGCAGCTCCAAGTGGTCCAGGCATGCAAGCCCCTGCAATTCCAGTACCTGCACCAATCCCAGTACCATATGCAGCACCAGTCTTTGCACCATATGCCACTCCAGTGTATACTTCACCCTTGATCCCCTCATATGCTCCATATCCATATGGTCGATCATATTCGTATGCATACGCGAGACGATATTAAAACATTATCCCTTTAACTTTTTGTTTATTAATTATTAACTTATTTAAACTTAACAAAAAGTAATAAAAATATTAATTTAAGTTTAATTCAATATCAGCGCCGTATTTAAGGGGGGGGCACTGGGGGCCCGTGCCCCCCCCCCCCGAAATTGAGGAATTTTCTTTAATGTTTTGCCGCTTCGTGCTGGTGGCGGCAAAAGATCAAAGGCGTGCCCCCCCCCCCAAAATCGCTGTGCCCTTCCTGAAATTTTTTTTTGTATACGGCCCTGTTCAATATACATCTAATCAACAGTAGGAGTTACTCAGGAACAAATTTATAAATCTTTACATACTATCTTATATATTACAAAAAGAAGCATCCCAATAAAAAACCTAACCAAACAAATCATCAACGAAGTTATTTTATGTTCGAGGAGGTTTTTGACTGGCAAGTTGTTTTACAATTTCAAGCACTTTTTCACGTGAAGCATTTTCAACTGGAACACTTTGTTCAGCTCCATATTCATAACTAAATTATATACAGTAATAATGAAATTGTATCTTGAAAGAGACGAACTGTTATATACTTTTTAAATCAAATTTATAAATGCATTCTCCGAAATTGACTATCAACTTTTGTTGGGAGTAAAAATGGGAAGCCACAAAATGAAGTAAATAACAATTCGTCGTCTTTTAAAAAAACTAACCGAGCCCAAATTTTTGGAGAAATACCAGCAGCTTCTCGAATTAAAATTGGAAATTCCTGATTTGCTTTCTTTAATGGAACATAATCATTTTCAATGAATGCTCGAACACCATTACTTGCAGCAGATTTTTGGCATAAATGAATGCGAAGTTCTCTTAAAGCACCACCACCAAGTCTTATTGCATTTGCCATCGCTGAAAATGAGAAAATTAAATAAAAATAATGTTTAATATAAATGTTTAAAAATATTTTAAGATCTAAAAAAATAAGCCGAGAAAATTGTTTTCAAAAAAATTTGAACATCTTTCATTTATTTTTAGACACATTTTGCCAACGTAGAAAAATCAAAGAAAAACACACATTTGAACTCCTCCCAGAATTTAACTTTGATTCTGATTTTTTTACTTTGAATTTATTTAAAAAATGCCTAAAAAGACTTCAAAAAAGTTTGTGCCATCAGAAGGTGAGCTATTACAAAAGGTCTTTTTATTTATCAATTATCTTTTTTAATGGATATTAATGTTAAAAATTTATCTTCATTAGTATTTCTATTATAATAAATTTGCAATACGCTTGGAGGACATCTCTAAAAATTGTTATTTAATAAATTCATTAAAATCAAATCAATGATGGAGTTAAAAAATATTGAGCGCAAAAGAAAGTAGTCTTCAAAAATTTCAAAAGATTTGTAGAAAATGTTCTTTCCTGTAATCGCCCTCCACCCATATACACTGCCAATGCACTTTCCGTATCTTTAGCGAAAAAAACTGAAGAAATCAAATTAATTAAACTTTAATTATTAAAGATTAGAAAAAGTGACCGAACCATTTGAATGATTTTTAATCAAAATGAAAATTAGATGTAAAACGAAAGAAAATGTAGAAAAGGGGGGGCCGGCTTAAAGAGCATCGTTCTAGAAAATTTCTCAAATAAATTCACATATTTCTTTGTGTACCAAAGATAGAAGACATTAAAACGCATTTTGCGAGAAAACGAAGACTTTTGACTTCATTCTGGAACCCGAGCAAAAATTTGAGGCTTGAGGGCTATCCTCTCGGATTTAGAGGTTTTCGAGGTCGTAGATTCCGAATCTGAAGTCCGTTTTTGATTTCGTAATCGGAATTCCGAGATACCGTAATCAGGGGGCCTAAAATGGGTCACCCTCCAAAAACCAAAAAATGTGGTATCATTCGATTCCCCTCATCGAGGCGATTCAGAAAAAACCAAATATAGCCGAAAAAATGTAATAGGGAGAAAAAAAATGCCATTTAAAGTAGCTGATTTTCAGTTTTTTGGCAATATCTCCCTAAAAAGAACGACGATGGAAACAAACGGATGACAGATTCGGAATCTACGTGTATTTTTACCCCAGGGGGGTTGGAAATATCAAAAATCCTGTAATCCGCTCACCCCCATAATAAGGGTCAAAGATCTCAAAATCAACATCTATAGCATCGAATAATATATATATTTCATGAATGGGGGCAGGTACCGACTTCCGGTGACTTGCATCATGTAATACCATGTCAGTGGAGCATCCAAGGACAGTTTGAACATGTTTGGTAACGATTTCGAAATATGGGACCCCTTTGAAAATCCAAAATTTAACCCCATAGGAATATCGCATACGCTTTGTTTTTCCTATCATAATAAAGTCAAATATACATTGTAATTGTAAAATATATGAAAAAACATCAATATAACATGATAAAAAATGACGGGGGGTCAAAATCGATTTTTTTTGATTTTTTCAATTTTGCTTATTTTTAATCAATTTTCGAGATACCAAAATATTACGAATATCAGAATATATCAACTATCTGATACTTTCGGGTTAAAATATAGCTTGTTTCAGATATTTATGCGATATTTCGACATCCTGGAATTACTAGTTTTTGTTTTTCACGTAACTGAAAACATGCTCAAAAATTTGAGAAAAGACACCTGGAAATCAGTGTTTTTCCAATACAAGATCACTAAAAACGTTTCTTTTGGCTTGAATGTCAATATTTTAACACTTTCTGAATGATTTCAACACAAAATAAAATTAAAAATTTTTTTCAAATTTTGAAAAATCAGTAATTTTTGAAAATCTTAAAATTGTTCAAAATGATTTCAAAACACTTCATTTTACTTAAGTAAAATATAATAAATCTAAAAAAAGGTTTTTAGTGATCTTGTATTGGAAAAACACTGATTTCCAGGTGTCTTTTCTCAAATTTTTGAGCATGTTTTCAGTTACGTGAAAAACAAAAACTAGTAATTCCAGGATGTCGAAATATCGCATAAATATCTGAAACAAGCTATATTTTAACCCGAAAGTATCAGATAGTTGATATATTTCGAAATTCCCAATATTTGTGTATCTCGAAAATTGATCAAAAATAAGCAAAATTGAGAAAATCATAAAAAATCAATTTTGACCCCCCGTCATTTTTTATCATATTATATTGATGTTGTTGCATGTATTTTACAATTATAATGCATATTTGACTTTATTATGATAGAAAAAACAAAGCGTATGCGATATTTCTATGGGGTTAAATTTTGGATTTTCAAAAGGGTCCCATATTTCGAAATCGTTACCAAACATGTTCAAACTGTTCATGGATGCTCCACTGACATGGTATTACATAATGCAAATCACCGGAAGTCGATACCTGCCCCCATTCATGAAATATATATATTATTCGATGCTATAGATGTTGATTTTGAGATCTTTGACCCTTATTATGGGGGTGAGCGGATTACAGGATTTTTGATATTTCCAACCCCCCTGGGGTAAAAATACACGTAGATTCCGAATCTGTCATCCGTTTGTTTCCATCGTCGGTCTTTTTAGGGAGATATTGCCAAAAAACCGAAAATCAGCTACTTTAAATGGCATTATTTTTCTCCCTATTAAATTTTTTCAGCTATATTTGGTTTTTTCTGAATCGCCTCGATGAGGGGAATCGAATGATACCACATTTTTTGGTTTTTGGAGGGTGACCCATTTTAGGCCCCCTGATTACGGTATCTCGGAATTCCGATTACGAAATCAAAAACAGACTTCAGATTCGGAATCTACGACCTCGAAAACCTCTAAATCCGAGAGGATAGCCCTCAAGCCTCAAATTTTTGCTCGGGTGCGTGGTGAATCTACGATTTCTCACAAAATGCGTTTTAATATCATAAGAATGATGCAATAATCAAAAAAAAAACGGGAGAACCCGTAAAAAGTTAAATGAACTGTTTTAAGTCCTCAACAAAAGAGATAAAAGGATTATTTGTTTATATGTTAAAAATGGGATACCCCTTCCCTTCAAAGAAGGTTGAATACCTTATTTTTTCGAGATATTTAAAATAAAAAAGTGATGCTTTGCTAATTATTAAAAGAATTGAATTATACGATAGCAAAGAATATTTATTTCACCTTTTTAATCGACGGGCACTCCCGATGAGCTTTGATACTGTTCACGGGAATTCCCGTTTTGCTACCAGTGATTTATTTAATTCAACCGATATGCAAATTTTTTACAGACTTCATTATTTTATCATTTTCAAGATTTTATGTTTGTATGTGATCGCTGCGGTTTGTTTGTTTTTAAGCTACATCTTGATTCGCATTCGTTTTAAAGCTCTTCTGATCAACTTAACTGATTATGGTATTCGCTTTACTGATAAATTTTATGAAAAAGATATTCCAGTCGGGTTCTGAAGATGATTGTAAAGACGTTGATCACTTTCTTGAATACAATGAATATGATGAAGAAGAAGAAGAAGAATCTTATCATCAAATGTTAGAGAGAAGATGTCAAGAAACACTTGCTAGGGTTCGAATTTTATTTTATTTAGGTAGTTTGAAGAATGATGTTTCAGTCTGAATCTAAATTTGTCATTTATTTGGAAGAAGAATTCCATTTTCAAAAATTTGAAACGGATTCTTTTTTCAAAGCTTGCTGTATTCAACTTAATCAATCTTATGATAAGTGGAAAGAACTCGAAAATGAAGTAAAACAAGTTTTAAATGATAAAAAAACTTATCTTGAATCACAAATAACAGATGTTTTCGATAACCAAGAAAATCTTCTGGCAATAAGCTTCCTTTCCAATTGCATGATTGTTTTGATCGTTTCTGGTGGTGCTGGTTGTAAGTTTTAATATTTAATTTTTTTTTCTTATTCAAAGAAAATGCAGTCAATTCCATCTTCCGAAAGATCGAAATTTATTGTCCAAAAGAATATTCAAATGAAAAAGAATCGGGTACTATATTTATGGCACATCATCCTGACAAGAGTTATTCAAGTTTAACCAAGGTCAAAACCCATGTTCAAAATGGAAACAACGATTCAACAACATTTTTTTGCTATTATAAGAAAGTTTTCGAACTTGAACGCCGTTTATTCTTTAAACATTTTAAATTCTTTACTTCCGGTTATGGTCACCTCTATCAATTTGATGATTCAAAATTTAAAATTCTGCATTTATATGATTCAATAGAAGTGGCTCTTTTATACTGCGAAGGAAACAATGTTTTAGCTCAAATTCGTAAAGAAAATGTTGGAGTGCTTTTTGACTTTGCAAAGAAACATAAAATGGATTTATTTATGGTGAGATTTTATTTATTCTTGTATACTATGTTAGACATTTGTTTCTTTAGAATTACTTGAGATCCTTCCTTTCAAAGTTTTTTCTTGAAGCTTATTTGCAACCAAATAATTCACTTTACTCGCCATCTTATCAATTCTGCAAAAAGCAGGCAAAATTTTTTTACACCGCTTTGATTTTGTCGAAAGAAGTAAAACATTGTTAGAAGAAGGAAGTAAAACATTGTTAAATAAATGTTTTTTTTTGAAAATTATTTTCTGGCAGCAATTATAAACATCAAAATTACTGTGAGTTTTTGAAATTCAGAAACACACGGTTTTTCGTTAGAATGAGTTAAATTTTAAAAACTAATATCTTGTTGTTTTTTCTGCTGTTTTTAAGTTTTATTAAAATAAAGGTTCTTTGGGAGTATTTTTATACTTTATTATATTATTATTTTCAATTGTGCTAATCACACTGGGATAGTGAATTTCTTAGCACGAAAGTTTTTTTTCCAGTTTTGTATTTTTTGCTTTTTGGACCCGTAAATATTACTATTAAAGTTAATATATACTGTTCTAATTTTATTTTCTTATTTTTTTTCATGCAAAATGCTACAAAATGATATATCACTTGTCACAAATGGATCATGGGAAGTATGAAATTCACTATAGGTGTATATACAAAACCAAAATTTTTGAAGCCGTTTTCTACTCAATCTTCGTGATTTCTTTTTTAAAATACAGAGTACATATCAGAGAAGATATATACGAGCCATTTTTTTGAAAAAACGGCTTCAAAAATTTTGGTTTTGTATATACACCTATAGTGAATTTCATACTTCCCATGATCCATTTGTGGACGCTGCGATTTTTGCGGATCCATATTTGGGGACAAGAATTTTAAGGATTTTTTTTTGAGGACAACACTTTTGAGGATACTATGTTTGCGGACTAATTTTTGCGGATTTATTTTTGAGAACTGAAATTTGAGGATGACATTTATCAGGATATTTTTTTAAGGATTTATTTTTGTGGACGCGATTTTTGAGGACTGAAATTTCAGGATCACTTTTAGAGGATTTTTTTCTGAGGATTGATTTTTGCGGACACAACATTTGAGGACTGAGTTTTTCCGGACGCGACATTTGAGGACTGACCAGCTTAAAGCGTTGTTTTTTCAAAAAAAATGTTATAAAAATACAAAAAAAATTTTTGAACTATTTTTTTGAAAAAACAACGCTTTAAGCTGGTCAGTCCACAAATGTCGCGTCCGCAAATTTCAGTCCTCAAATGTCGCGTCCGCAAAAACTCCGTCCTCAAATGTCGTGTCCGCAAAAATCAATCCTCAAAAAAAAATCCTCAAATAAGAGTTCTCAAAAATCGTTTCCCCAAAAATACATCCTTAAATTTCATTCCCTAAAAATAGCGTCTGCAAAAATCATTCCTCAAATTTCAGTTCTCAAAAATGAATCCGTAAAAATTAGTCCCCAAACATAGTATCCCCAAAAATGTTGTCCTCAAAAATAAATCCTTAAAATTCTCGTCCTCAAATATGGGTCCGCAAAAATCGCAGCGTCCATTTGTGACAAGTGATATATCATTTTGTAGCATTTTGCATGAAAAAAAATAAGAAAATAAAATTAGAACAGTATATATTAACTTTAATAGTAATATTTACGGGTCCAAAAAGAAAAAAATACAAAACTGGAAAAAAAACTTTCGTGCTAAGAAATTCACTATCCCAGTGTGTGCTAAGGGATTGTCCAGACGTGACGTCACTATAAAATCGAAAATTTTGAACCCCACCCACCCTTCCTTCACGCTTTTCCCTTTGATCTTTGTCGGCTTTTTAGCAGGAGCGTCACGTTTAGCTTACCCCCCACCCACCCATAAAACCCGTGACGTCACGTCTGGACGCTCCCTAAGCTATTATTTTCTAATTTCTTCGCGTTGAAACTTCAGTTCTTTTTGGTCTTGCACTTTGAGCTGCACTTTGCTTGCAACTTTCCTTATTTCCGCCGTAAAAATGAAAAGAAAAAATTTCGAACTTCTGTCAGAATTTTAATTTGATTCTCATTTTATATGATATAATTTATATCTTAAATTCATTAAAATAATGCCTAAAAAAGCTTCAAAAAAGTCTGAGCCATCGGATAGTAAGTTATTTTAGTTGGGTTTTTTATTTTTCAGCTTTCTTTTTTTAGTGGAAATTGACAAAAACCTTGGAGAGGAAGAAGAAGAAGGCAGCGGTGAAGAAGTTGAAGATGACGATGCTTCAGATGAAGAAGAAGAAGAAGATGAATTAATGAATGATAATACAGAAGCAATGGAAAAATTAACTTTTGATTTTGAAGCCTTCCCTCTTGGTGATTTTTTTGTTTTTATTTAAACTTTATAACAATAATAAAAAACCCCAAAACAAAAGCAACCAATTTATAACAATAATTGTGTTGCAGATACTGGTGATGTTGATGGTCTTGTTAATTTGCTTACACAAATATTCCTTCGAACAAATGTTGATTGTGAAGCTGTTGCAAAAGCTTTGGTTGAAATGTCTCCTTTGGGTTGTGTTTATCGTGTAAGTTTATACCTTTTTATTTATAAGTTTATCATTAAAAATGTTTTGTTTGTAGCCTGCCGAAGAAGTTGAAGATGAAGATAGTGAAAATGCTGTCTATGGTGTTCTTTCTATGCTTGAATTAGATGGAATAGCTGTAAGTTTTCTTTCGTTTTTTTAGTCTGTCTTCATTGTTGCTTCTATTTAAGCATTTTCAAACAGAAATTGCAAATTTATTCCTAAATCGTGCTCGCAAAGTTGCAACTCCAGATATTGTAAAGAAATTTGAAGCAATTTTTAATAATAAAGATAATAAACAAAAGAATTATTTGCTTGTTAATGAACGGATGCTTCATTTTCCAGATCAAATTGCTGCTCCCGCTTTTAAATCATTAAAGTTCGTTCACATTTGTTTATCCTTTCTCTCATTTAAGTACATATATTTTTAGGGATGATCTTGAAGAAATGAAATTGTTGGATAAAATTAATAACATTATTTTTGTTAGTAAAATTCGAATCGCCAATAATGCTCAAGCTGTTGCATCAACAGTTCAAAATGCTAGTGGTAATGGAAAGAAAAAACTTGGAAAAGCAGAAAAGAAGCGACGAGCTGCAGCTGCTTTGGAAGCTGCTGATGTTATCTTTGACAATATTGAAGAAGAAATTTTATTTAATAATGCTGGAGTTTTAAAGCCTATCTATTTTCAATATTCTGTTGAAAATGATGTAGAAAGTGATTCAAAGTTTCATAGAATTGTTAAAGATGGTGTCACGTATCTACCATATCGTCGTGTTACAATTCTTTCAAAAGATGAATTTGTTAAATTTGTGGAACTTGTTGGACAAGTTGTTGCTTAAGCAAACTTGTCCGTTGTTATTTGATCATTGCTCGAAAGAGCATTTGTTGTTGTTACATTTTTTCTTTTTTGTTCAAAGATTAGTAAAAAAAATAGTTTAAAAAAAGGATTGTTTATGCGCGGGGCAAATGGCAAAAGGATTCGATTTTAGGGGGTTGGACAAATGGTGGTGGTGGTGGCAAATGGCGATGAAAATTGTTTATATAAAATGCATTTATTGCTGCAAAAAAAGTATTCATTTTTTTGGAAGGTTTTAGTGTTTGCAAAAAAATGGCATCTTTTTTGACGCTTTTGATTGTTGCTGCTTTTGCATGTTTTTCATTGGGATATGTTCGAGATAATAATTCTGGAACCCTTGATACTGCAATGGGTAAGAATTTTTTTTTTGATATTTTGAGATTATGAACTATAACTAAAACTACAGTAATCTTATCTGTAAAAATCAAGATAAAATTTCAATAAAAACTTTTTTTACAGTATATTTTTGTTATAAATTTTGGAAAAAAATTACTGTAGAATACCGTAATTAATTGTCATGATGATGATTAGTTAATTTTACAACAGATAAATAAAATTCCCTACAGGACACTTTTGTTGCACACTTTTAATAACTGGAATAATAATAGGTTACTGTACTTAAAAATTACAGTAACCAAATCATATAAAGTTTTTAAATTTTACTACAATTTTAAATTTTTAACATCACACATCTTTCCTACCGTATATCTCTTTTTTTTAAGCTTCGCCTGTTCGAAATGGTACTGTTGAAGGTGCAACATGTTATGATTCCCGTTTATCCGGTTTCATTAACACTGGCTTACAAAATTTTTCACATGATATGGGACAACTTTCTAAATATATCCTTGATCAAATTGTTCGAGCTCGTTACAGTGGTTCATGGTTTATTCATGCTGAAATGATTGTAAGTTCATTACTTCTGTAAATTATCTATTTTATAAACATTTATTCTTTTAGAATGGTCAACGTCAAGGTGTTCAATGGCAATCCGTTACAAATGGAGATTTATTTGCTCCAACTTCCCGACATGGCTGTTATTATCATGATACAGCAACTTATCTTATCGTTTTAAGATATTAAACACATGCATTTACTTGTTTCTTCTTCTTTACTTTTTTAATCGAATCTTACTTTAATTTTGTAATGTTTTATAAAACCTTTTTATAATAAAAAAAATAGCAAATACATAAAATGAGTGCGAAAAACCTGCAGCTGTCTTTTGCTTTAAAAAAAGAACAGAAATTGACACAGGTATACCTAGATAATTCTGATTTTTAAAGCTATTATTATTTTTATTATATTAAGTAATTGTGGTAAAGTGGTAAAATTATCTAAAAACTTATATTAATCTATTTTTTTATGTTTATACTTCAAATTGGAGTATTAATGGGGGGGGGGGGGAGCACAGCACAGTCACCCAGTTGAGACACAAAATGCCAAAACCATGTTTTTCAATGTTAGACATCGACGTTTAATGTTGTTTAATAGTAATTATCGCCGATAAATTTAATTATTGTTTATGTTTCTTTTATTACTTAATTATAAGGAATATATGGGAAAGGTGCTTAAATTCACCTCTTACATTTAAATGCAATAGCGGAGAAATGCGAGCAATTTTTAGTTTTTGTTCAATTTGGAGTGTTAGTTTATTTTTTGCATCAGAATTTTTTGCTTGCTCCTTATAAATGTTTGTTATTAAAAATATATTCTGTATATCCTAAATATATATGTGGTGTATTTGATCTGTATTATCGATCGTCAAAATATACAATTTTTGCGTGATTTCTATATTTTACAGTATATTTGTGCTTACAATCTCACATTTTTTATTATATTTTTTAGATATCGCTCAAAATAACTATAAGTCAACTTTCTATGATCAACTACATGAGTTACAATCGGTAGGAACACCATACAACTTCAAATATTCTCTACAGAAGCTATCAAATTCATCAACATCTCCAACATCAAAAAATTCACAAAAATCAGCAAATATTGTTATCTGGAAAGCTAAAATCAATTAATAATGTTTCTCAAGCATAAAAGTAAGTATTAAAAGCGTTAAGTCAATTAATTTTGTTATTTTAGGTTATTTTTTGTTATAGATGATATTGTATATATACTGTAACTTTCGGACAAGAATCTCCAAAACATATAGATCACCGTATATTTTTTTAATAGACAACTCCGACACACTTTGGGTTGTATCATTTTTGTTGACATAATTACGTTTATAATATATTGTGTGGAAGAATATTTACGGTTAATGAGCATTCCAAAACTACAGTATACTAAGGATGGACAAGGGCCAGGGCCAGGGCCAAAAATGGCCCTGGCAACAAAACGCCAAGAAATTTTATTTCTTAATAAAGCGTTATTTCAGCTCGCTTTTTTTTTAAGGAGATACCTTAGTGGGTGCTACCCCAACTAAATGTTGTCAGAATTCAAATTTGATGAAAATCCGGTGTTTAATCAAACAAAATAGGTTTTGGCGTTCTGTTGCCAGGGCCATTTTTGGCCCTGGCCCTGGCCCTTGTCCATCCTTACAGTATACTCATTTTAATGTCATAAAAAACTTTTGTAAGCTTTTTTTAAAAGTTTGGCATTGTGTTCCACAAAATAATTGCAGCAAAAAATATTCACAAATATTTTTCGATATTCGTTTTTTTTTGTTTTTTAAAAAAAATATTTATGTAAAAATGGGCCCGTTACCAAAAGAACCTGCAAAAGATGATAAAAAAGATTTACCAAATGGTGAAGGTGATTTTCGTATTGATATTAAAAGTTGATTAACAAAAATTTTGAAGATTACGAACAAAATGGTTGGCAAATTGGTTATCAGGTACAATTGCATGGTGCTGGAATTGAAGGAATGGTAAATGAAATAGATGTTGAAGATTCTGATAGTGGTTTGTTTCTGATTAACATTACTAGAATATGTACTTTATTGATTTTAGATGGATATGAAGGTCCTGGAGAGGGAAGTGACGCAGAAGTACATGACAACGAAAGAGCTGGATATCAACAAATTCCTTTCTCGGTAGTAACATCAAATGAATTCGGTTCTGCTGATAAAGAAGAAGAAAGTAGTCAACCTAAATGTTGTGAACCATCTGAGGATGAATTTAATGTTTTTGAAGAAAAAATAAAAACTGCATCGGCTCCATTACCTGGTACACTACCGTCTACGATTCAAATGGAAGTTGAAGAGGTAATAAAACTATAGTTTTAGTGTCGTTAGATTATTCATATTAAGTACAATTTTAGCTTAAATTGAATGCAAATCAAGTTCACTTAAAAGATACTGAATTAATGGCATCTGTTCCTTCAAGTAGAAGTAAAATTGAATTGGATGATGCAAAGATTGATGAAATTAAAGTAGCAGTTTCTAAAATTTCTTTACCACCTCCACCTTGGGCTAAAGATGTCGATGATGAAAAATTAAAGCAAATGTTACAAAATATTAAATCAGGAAAATTTTAATTTATACTGTATCCGCAGCGTTTTCTCTGATAATTTTTAACATTTCGTCAAAAAAGTTGTATCTCAAGATCTGCTCCTTTTGTTTTGGTTTAAATTTTGTTTTTATTATTTTTTTTGTGTTTTAATTGTTTCTAACTTGTAAGTTGGTGACAAATTTAATCAACAATACATAATTTGCCATCCAATATTACAGGATGGCAAAAAAATTGCAATTCGGTGTTTTTAAAAACAAACAAACGAGATATTTCCTTCTGATGTCTACATTCATGCTGAGCGTTGTTCATCTTTAGCTTGTATAATCTCTCGATAAACCGTGGATTATCTGGAATTAAGTAATAGCAGTTCATTAAAAAAACGTTTATTTGAATTGGTAGTTGATGTACAATATTTACAACGTAATATGGAAACGCGGATATGCCAAGGTTATTTTTTAATTCTTTTACGGTTTTACAAAATAGATAGACGGTTTTTGATTTTGAAGCCAATAATTTTTCAATTCTTTTTTCAAAATTTTTATTATTTCATTGTCATTTTCAAATTGTTCAACAAAAGTTCCTTTGCATTTTGAGTTAAAATCAAAATTCTTCTAAAAACTTTCTATTGATCTATTTCCATAAAATAAATTTTACCTTTAAAAAGTCACAAAATCCATATGGTTCGAGATAACGGACCTTATAAAGACACAATGATTTAAACTTATTTTTATATTGTATCGTTTGTAGGATTTGGAATGTTTGTAATGTTATTTGCGGATAATCTATTCTAAAAATATCAGGAATAAAAAAAGTTGCTGTGAAAACTTGGGTGTTCATTCCCCGGCAAAACAAAAAAGGGTTAATTTTTTTATTTCTTGGGAATTTCTCGGGAAATTTTTAACGCGAAATGAGGCTCATTTTGCGAAATTTTTTGTTCATTAAAGGGAGCGTCCGGGATAGACAAAGTTTTTTTTTCAATTTACACAGGTACGCTCACCACGAAAATAAATCAAAATTTTAAAATAGTGAATATTACTAAATTTAGACTATTTTTTCTGTCTTTACGATTAAAATTAACCCTAGAACTAACTGTTTGTAAAAAAATATGATCTAAATAAACTTTTTTTGAGAAAATATAACGGTTGGGAAAAATGTTTGAGTAATCAATAAAACATTCAAATTTCGTATATTCCTGGATTGTTTCTTTTTGTGGGCACATGTTTTAGGGTTAATTTTAATCGTAAAGACAGAAAAAATTGTCTAAATTCAGTAATATTCACTATTATAAAATTTAGATATATTTTCGTGGTGAGCGTACTTGTGTAAATTGAAAAAAAAAACTTTGTCTATCCCGGACGCTCCCTTTAATCAAAAAAAATAAACGTAAAAATTAGAATAGTTTTGCTTTAAAAACAATTTAAAAGCACAAAAATGCTTTAATTTTTAATTAATTAATTTAAATTTTTGTTTTAAGACATTAATTTTAAAGGAGGCAGGCGCTTTGTTTTTTTTGACAGATTAACCACTTTAACCACTTTGAAAAATCGACATTATAAATTTATTATTTACTTTGGAGGGGTGAAGTGTTTTGAAACCATTTTAAAATTTTCAAAAATTACTTTGTTGTGGAGAAACGCATCATTTGAATCCACAGCAAGATATTTAATATAAAGTATTTATTGATGATGAAACAACATGTCAGTAACAAATATAAATATACAAAATACAAATGAAAAAGGTTAAATGAGAATGGACAACCGCACTACAACGCGTTCTACACGATTTTGCTCAGTCGTTTTTGCAAGTTGCGCGCAACTTTGCAAAAAAAGGAAAATTTTTAACAAAATTTACTGATTTTTAACATTAATTTCTGAAATTGTATGTACATAAATGGTAATAATTTTTTTATAACATTAAAATATATGTTCTTCGCTATTAGAAAAAACCAAGCAAAGACATTTAACAAAATAGCATATGAAAAATCCAAGGTGTTCAATTATACCTCATTTTGAACCTTAATCACACGGAAAAAAATTTTGTTTTTTGATAAATTTTTTATTTTATTGCTTTATTATAATGCCCATATGGTCTAAAAAATTGAGGAAAAGTGTCAAACAGTTTCATCCTTTTGTTTTCTCAGAATCTCGAATTTTTGATTTTCATCTTGTACTACATCTCCAACATCATTTACTCCTTATATATTCTTCAAATATTGCTCAAAATATCAATAAATTAACTTGCTATCATCAATAACAAATGTTAGAATTCTTAAAAACACTGTGTAACTCCAAATAATCGCTACAAATGCAATCAAATCTGTCAACATGTCCAACATTACAAAATCAGCAAAATTACTCAATAATCGTCAAATAATGATATATGAAAGAATGTAATAGACAAACAATGTTAAACAAGCATATATGTAAGTATTTAAAATGTAAATTTATATAATTTTGATATTTTAGGTTACTTTTTGATCAGCATCAATATTGTATATATTACTGTACTTTTCGATCTTAAGAAAAAACAGCTTGAACATGGCTTGTTTTTGCTTCTTGTGTGTTGACGGGGCTTGCTGAACGTATTCTCGGTCTGTTTTAACATAATTAAGCAATTTTTGGGATCATTTGGATACCATTGTGCATCTGCAACATTCAGTCAAAACATGCTATTTTGCCATAATTCAAGTGAACTTTTTCTGCATAAAAAAAGCTTTTTATGATTTCTGCGCCCTAAAACAATCTTAAAACATGTTTTTAATAATGGATATAGCTAGAAATAGAAGAAAAAAAATGTAAAAACATACATTCAAAAAGTACAGTAATATATACAATATTGATGCTGATCAAAAAGTAACCTAAAATATCAAAATTATATAAATTTACATTTTAAATACTTACATATATGCTTGTTTAACATTGTTTGTCTATTACATTCTTTCATATATCATTATTTGACGATTATTGAGTAATTTTGCTGATTTTGTAATGTTGGACATGTTGACAGATTTGATTGCATTTGTAGCGATTATTTGGAGTTACACAGTGTTTTTAAGAATTCTAACATTTGTTATTGATGATAGCAAGTTAATTTATTGATATTTTGAGCAATATTTGAAGAATATATAAGGAGTAAATGATGTTGGAGATGTAGTACAAGATGAAAATCAAAAATTCGAGATTCTGAGAAAACAAAAGGATGAAACTGTTTGACACTTTTCCTCAATTTTTTAGACCATATGGGCATTATAATAAAGCAATAAAATAAAAAATTTATCAAAAAACAAAATTTTTTTCCGTGTGATTAAGGTTCAAAATGAGGTATAATTGAACACCTTGGATTTTTCATATGCTATTTTGTTAAATGTCTTTGCTTGGTTTTTTCTAATAGCGAAGAACATATATTTTAATGTTATAAAAAAATTATTACCATTTATGTACATACAATTTCAGAAATTAATGTTAAAAATCAGTAAATTTTGTTAAAAATTTTCCTTTTTTTGCAAAGTTGCGCGCAACTTGCAAAAACGACTGAGCAAAATCGTGTAGAACGCGTTGTAGTGCAACCGTCCTTTTATATACTTTTGATGTGAATGAGATTTCCATTCCATAATTTGCATAATCGTGGACTTTCTCCACGACAATTTTTCAAAATTTGGAAAAAATTATTTTATTTTATTTTGTGTTGAAATCATTCAGAAAGTGTTGAAATATTGACATTTAAAGGGAGCGGACGGTTTGCGACTTTTTTACACTCGGAGCATGCAAGATCCTGACAATCAGGATCTTGCATGCTCCAGTGTTTTGTCGGACAGTTTTTTAATCGTTGCGAGACCCAAATTATGAAAAAAGTACTAAAACGTCCGCTCCCTTTAAGCCAAAAAAATGTTTTTAGTGATCTTGTATCTGAAAAACACTGATTTCCAGGTGTTTTTTCTCTAATTTTTGAGCATGTTTTCAGCAACGTGGAAAACGAAAACTAGTAATTCCAGGATGTCGAAATATTGCCCAAAAATCTTAAACGAGCTTTATTTAAACCCGAAAGTATCAGATAGTTGATATATTCTGATATTTGTAATATTTTGGTATCTCGAAAATTGATCAAAAACAAGTGAAATTGAAAAAATCATAAAAAATCGATTTTGACTCCCCGTCATTTTTTATCATTTTATGTTGATGTTGTTACATGTATTTTACAATTATAATGCATATTTGATTTTATTATGAAAGAAAAAACCGAGTTTTTGCGATATTTCTAAGTTGTAAAATTTTTGATTTTCAAAGGGGTCCCATATTTCGAAATCGCTACCAAAAATGGTGAAACTGTCCCAGAATGCTCCACAACATTGATATTCCATAATGCAAGTCACCGGAAGTCGATACCTGGCCCCATTTATGAAATATATATATTATTCGATGTTATAGATGTTGTTCGACAATAGTTTTTTGGTTGGGAATCGATAAGTTCCCCTCGGTATGGCACAAAGCATATAAAACTTAAAAGCTGAGATCCTGGGGCAATTTTTGCACGTTTCAGGCTATCCCTCCCACGAAAAATGCAATTTTTTTTCAGGGGTTGAAATATTCAAACCGAAAAAAATCGTATTCAAAAATATGATAGAAATGTAACCGATACATATTTTTAAACCCTGTTCCAACTAGTATCACCTGGGCAAACTTCAAATTATTCGGTTAAGAAACAAAAATATTTTACTTGTCATGCAATTTTGGTCAATTATAACCTGTGGCATCGTCCCAATCCAAAACGAGTACTATAAAAACTGGTAATACTTTCAGAATAACGTTTTTAGACCATATTCTACCAAAATACAAAAAATAATTGAAATCTGAGATGGTGTGTTCCGCTGATGTATGAAATTTTAAGATTTTCTGGTAGACAGTCTCTTAAAATTTATAACTTATAAAAATGAACGTTCTATTCGACGTGATTCTTGCAACGAAAAGACTTTCTTCTTCTGATTTTAAACGACGCTTTTTTTTCGTTTGTCGGCTCGTGTTTCTTCGGTTTTTGTTGTTAAAAACAGTTTTGATATAATTTTCTGTGTGTATGTGTATTATCCATTCGATTTAGAACATGACAGATACCAGCAGCAGTTCATCAAGAAAAAGAGCAAATACAGATTTTGTTGATTGTGAAAGAGCAACCCGAGGTGTTTGGCTTGTAAAAGTTCCGAGATATTTAAGTGAAATTTGGGAAAAGAATGAAGGCAGTGATGTTGGTCGACTTGTGCAATTAAGTGCAGATGTTGTAAAATTGATTAGTACAACACCTGAAGAATCTTCAACGGCTGAAGTACGTGTTTCTTTCTTTTAAACATTTATATTTTAGTTTTAAAATTTTAGACAAAACCAAGTATTAATGGTTCAACTAGTTCAACTGCACGGAAAGATATTCGAAAAATTCAAGATCCTAGTGAATTAAAACCTATTATTGCAAAGAATAATAAAAACGTTTCTGCTCCAAAAGAACATTCATTTAAATTTCGTAATCTTGATGGTCAAAGTCTTGGAGTAATTTTGGAAGATAAATCACATTTGAAAGAAGATGTCGATATTAAATCTGGAAAGCTTGCTTGTGAAGGCAGAGTACGATTTTGCAGCTTGTATATTATTTTTAAATGCTATACTTTTAGGTTGTTATACGTGCAGAATGTCAACCACCAAATTCTGAGCAATATATGAAAATGAAGATGGATATGTTTCGTCAAGCTAAAGAACCTGTTTCAAAGGCAAAACAAATTGATCGAGCTGTTGTTGCATTTAAACCAAAAGCTCAACATGCTGAAAATCTTAAAATGGACAAAACTAAGAAAGAAGTTGGTGCAAGAAATATTCGGGCTGGGCGGGAACAAGTTATGGATAGAATATTTGATGCTTTTGAAAAACATCAATATTATCGTTTATCAGATCTTCAAACACTTATTCAACAACCCCAAGGATATTTACGTGAAATTTTAAATGATATTGCAATTTATAATACTTCACCACCTCATAAATCTATGTGGGAGCTGAAGCCTGAATATCGAGCTGTAAGTTTTTTTAATGTACATGTTTTTAAAAGTATACTGTATATATTTTAGTATCGTGCAACAACCGGTGCTGATGATCCAATGGAAGAAGATTAAAGACTTTTCTGTCAACTGTTTTTGTTGTACGGTGTAATAAAATATGTAACTGTGTTTGTATGTTACGGGGGAACTGAAATAAATAACAAAATTTACACATTTTTGCTAAATTAGATTTTCGTTTTTGTTCGAAAAAATTACTGTATTTATTGCTTCTTCATTATGAAATTGTAGCAGTTACAGATGCCAATCAAATTATCTGTTGAAAGGCAAACAAATGTTGGAAGATTATGTAAGATAACAGAATGGGGGACTTTTTCTGATGAAACGGATATCCAAACTCCTGCATATCTTACATATACTCGATTTGGACATATTCCTCATATTACATGGGATGTTGCTGAAAATGAATTATCATTAAAACAAAAACAAATTTATCAATTAACATTAGCTTCTTTGTAAGTTTTTGTAATATTATCGTTTTAATTATGTATACTGTAATTGTTTTAGTTTTGAAGCACTTGAAGCTATCGAAAAAACTGCAACATATGAAGGTGTTGCAAGTTTTTGTTGTATGCCTTTAAATTCAATTCGGCATTTATCTCTTCATGATCCACTTGCAAAAATTCCTGAAGGTTTCAACAATAATAAATCAATGGCAATTTGGTCAGGAAAAGCTGGCCGACGATCGGTAAATATTTTATATTACTGTATAATAATAACATTTACTTTTATAGATAGAACCAGAAAATTTTATTAAAATTCTAAAAACTTGTAAACCTCATTCTTTTACTACTCTTTGGGATTATGATACTCCATTTAATGTTCAAAAGAAGCGACATGGAAAAAGTTTTTATCGTAGCTCAGAATGGGATATGGCATTATTTGAAAAGAATCATACCATTTTTGAAGAGCCTGGCTTCCTTCCTCTTGCTGGTGGAATTTCAAAAGAAAGTCGAATTGCATTTGCAAAATATTTTGGCCCTAAACCTTATGCAAATGGATTCTTAATTGATTTATATCATTTTTCACATGGTGAAAATATTCAAAATAAATCAGAATTTGAAGCAGATATTGTTAGTGATCTGATTTCTGATGTAACACTTTTAATTCAACAAGATGTTCCTCGACTTGTTGAAGGCGCATTTGATCCATATCAAATTTTATGTTTAGTTAAAAATGGATGTGATTTATTCGATTCTTCTTATACGGTATTGCTGGCTGAAAAGGGTATTGGATTTAATGTTGCCGAAGATTATGCAAAAACTGGAACATTTTCTGTTGTTGATTTTACGGAAGAAAAGTGAGTTTTTTTCGGCAAGGATTACTGTATGTGTATTCAGCTGTATTTGTACATATATATGCAGTATTAGAGCATCTATTATAGAAATGAGGGAAACTGAGTTTTGTAAAACGCAACGAACCTCGAAAAACCGTAGTATTAATTTTTTAAAATTTATTCATTTTCAGAAACAAAACTGATATGACTCCATTGTGTTCCAGATGTTCATGCTATACTTGTAAAACCTTTAAACGGGCTTATCTTCATCACTTAATTGCATGCAAAGAAATGCTGGGATTTACATTGTTAATTATTCATAATATGACTGAATTTGATCGAATGTTTGAAATGATTCGAGCACATTTAGCTCAGTAATTTTTAGTTATTATTTTAACATTGTTGATTTTTGTTTTTTTTGATTAAAAATGGTTTCTATTTTTAACGTTTTGTTTGGCGTAATTAAACGGTTTTACACTTTGCACGGGCTCATTTTTTGGTGAAAAACGTAGGGTTAAGGCGGCTTGGACCTAAAATGGTGCCAATAGGTCCAAAAACACTAAAAAAAGGCTTTTGGTTGATATCTGGGTCGACAGGGTTATGTGCCGTCAAAATTGCGAAATCACGAAAAACGGTCATTTTTGGCACTTTTTTGCACGGCATATCCGTATTTCCAGAGAAAGTGGTCTTTGACCCCCTGTTTTATTGTGCACTAATGTTTTGTGGACATAATAAGGGTATTTACACACCCCTGACTACTCTATTACAAAAGTTCCTTCTAATTGAAAATTAGTGAATTTTTGCACTTTTTTAAAAACTAAATTTTTGAAACGCCATAAATCAGCAATGAGGTATTTTAAAGAAAAATTGTCACCTATTTTTGTTCTTCAAATAATGGCAAGTAGAAAAACATCTATGGAATAACTTGGATGTCACTCTTATGCGAGTTCTATTCTTTGGCAGATCATAAGGTAAAAAAAGGGCAAATTTTTCACCAACGTAAAAATGAAGAGAAATTGAAATAAACAAAAAAGCTTACCTAACTTTGTTCCCTGTTTCCCGAAGATTAAAATAAAATTATAAGGAATCGTATACACCCATTTAGAACCGACTTCTATTCTTTTTTGTTAATTTCGCGCTCACCTATACCCTCAACATCAAAAAAGGGTATTTAATAATATTTTTCAATGTTTGATAATGTTATATTCAGATTCTCCATACTTGATTTAGTCATAATTAATTAAAACCAAGCAAAAAAACAACAGAATTAAATTTTTTTTCTAAGTGAGAAGATTTTTCACAATACCCCCAACATCAAAAAAAGTATTTAATAATATTTTCCAATGCTTGTATATATGATATTCAGATTCTCCATACTTAATTTAATCATAATTAATCAAACCAAAGCAATAAAACAACAAAATAAAAAATTTTTTCTATGTGAGAAGATTTTTCACAATACCCCCAACATCATTTTTGGTGCTATAACTCCAATATTTGACTTATTATAAAGCCGCAAACAGTTTATATAGTATTTTTTAGATATCCTGGACATGTCTAAACTATTTAAAATGCAATTACGGTGTGATACAAAAAAGAATAGTCTTCTATTAGTTTTTACAATTATGGTGTGCTACATATACCCCAACATCAAAAATTTTTAATTTTAACTATTTTTGAAGCTCAAAATTGCTTTATTTATCTTTCTAAGCATAAAAAAACATAAAAAAAACTTTTATTTATAAAAATAGCAAAAAAAACAAAAAAAAATAGAAAAAAAATTTTTTTCGTTATTTTGCTTTGGTCCCCCATGTGAAAAAAAAATCGAAATTTTCGAAATTTTTTTTTTCGACGCACATTTCAGGGAATGTTTAGGGGACTATAAGAAGACGTTTGGTAGAAAAATTAATCGTTTAAAATCATCCTACGCGAAATCCACCTTAACCCTACGCCAAATGAGCCCGTGTTTGGTCGATAAATTTTTTTTTGTTTTTTCGAAGAGTTTTCGTGTCGTGACAACTCTTCGAAAAAACATATAATTCTTGGAGAATTATATATAAAGTCAAGAACTTTTTTTATTCTGCTGTGAAAATATCAAAATATATGTAATTACGAAGAATATAAACCTAAAAGAAAGAATAAAATAAGCCGAATGGCAAAGTTTTAAGGATTTAAATAAAAGAGAAAATGTATGATGGATGAAGGAAGAATAACAAGTGTAAAAATAGAAAAAATGTGCTGTTTCGCCTTTAAAACAACTAAAACTATAAACTTTGTTATGCAACATCGTTGAATCAACGGCAAACGATGAATCTTTTATCATTTGCGTTTAATGAGGTATCGTTAGATTGCTGACATCATGGGCTATCTGCTGCAAATAAAAAAGTGTCCCTTTTTTACACATTCATAAAATTTTATATTTACCCAAAATTTAAAAAATAATTTCTAAAATTTTTTTGAAAAATTTGTTTGGCAAAGTGTAACAAAATCAAAAATTCATAGTGCCTAGGCTCGACTAAGCATGGCTCGGGCCGACTTTTTTGCCGGCCCGGGCCCGGCCCGTTCACAACAGGGCCAGCCTGGGCCCGATCGGGCCGGGCCGGGGCCCAGCCCGAGCCCTTTCCAAAAAATTTGAGAAATTTTGTTCAAAGTTAGATTAAAAAATTTTTCCAAAAATCCTTTTTTTAATTGATTTTTTCCATTAACTACTATTTCTTTATTGTTGGTAATTAAAAAAAACAAAAATCATGTTGCAAAAAAACGTTTTTCTTTAAAAGTGATTTAAAAATAGTTTAAAAATAAATTTTCTACGGCCCGTGGGCCGAGTTTTTTGGGCCCGGGCCCGGCCCGGCCCACTGACTTCTCGGCCAGCCCGGCCCGGGCCGGGCCTGGCCGGGCCCTCTCAAAGCCCGGGCCGAGTCGGCCCGCTGCCATGCTTAGGCTCGACACATTTTGCCAAGCAAAGCGCTCCCATCAAAATAAAAACGGACCAACAAACGGACAATGACTCTTTTATGGTAGGAGGATTTTTTTGTAATAAATGTATTTTTTTTGCTATAACTTTTAACAAATTATATTTAGAAACGTGCACAGTGTTCCCTGCATTTTTTTCAGTCAAAAGAAAATGAAAGAGATGTATACTGTAGAAATTATAATTTTTCTTAATGATTTTTATTTTTATCCTTCTAGATGTAAACAAATACAGAGATTCTAAAATCCACCTTCTGAACATCACTTTTTTTAAAAAAATTTGAGAAAAACCTAAAAAATCGCAATTTTTTACGTTTTTTCAATGATGATACATTACACTCCGAAACCCCCCCCCCCCCCCCCCATTTAGAATCAGGCCTATGAGATACAGAATGTTTTTCTGCATCTGATGGAATAAATAAAAATTGCGCTGAAGTTAGCCGTCAAGAATTAACGTTGTGTCCGAGTGGTAGAAGCGCTACGTATCAGTCCTTCGGTCACAGGTTCGAATCCAGCAACTGCATACTTTTTTTATAGAAAAAACTGATTTTATTTTTGGATTCTCCATGGTCGACAGCATATATGTACCAAAAATAAACTCAATCGGAGGAAAAATAAATAAAAATTTTTTTGTGTTTATTTATATACTACATCAACATTGTCTCATTGATTAAAAGATTAAATTATTTTTTTGTATTTTTAAAATTTTTCTTTGCACTCCTGAGGAATCAAACCTCTCACATTGCCGCACCTTTGGCTGTTGGCTGCGCGCGTTTCACCAGTATGCTTCCCGGGCAAAAGCAATTCCCCGAATTTTTTTTCGCTGCTACTCGTTTTGCATTTTTTTTTGAACCCCCTTATGATAACTATAATTCTTTCCAGTAAGAAAGAGATGCTGCTGCAGTGTAAGAAAAAAGAGAGAACATAAAATATTACATCATCCTTATTTTTTTCGTCAAAACTTGTAATGTTTACTTTCTATTCTATTCTATTTTTTTTTATTTTACGACGATTGATAGTTCAATTTTGTAAAAATTAAAGAGAATGCTTGTTGTTGAAGATTGACTTTCTTCTATGTTCACGTTTCGTTTTTTTTTGCGGCTGTGATAAAGTTGAAATTAAATCAATTTATATTGTTGAAATTGTTTAATGTTAACAAGGGAACCTCAACTTATGTCCCAGCCATTTTCCCTCCAAATATAGTTTTTTGGCATTGTTTAGGGTCAAAACCAAACATATTTCAGTATTAGCGGCTAACGCCCCCCAAAAGTCGATTTTTTAGACCTTTAAAGACACGCGATTTGCCTTACTCCCCCCTGTGCAACAAAAATTTCAAAAAAATAAAAAATTTTTAAATTCGTAAAAAATCATTCAAAACTCTTTATTGAGGTCTAAGATGATGTTCTGCAAAATATTTTGCCTATTTGAAGACTTTAAACTGGTTTTATACCTCATCAAAGTATGCATATATAACATAAGGTCGCATGCTTGCATCATCATTAAAACGCTTTTTTTGCATTTTTTACCAAATTTTTTTAACAGAAATCTTGTTTAGGCATATATTTGACCATTTTAAGCAAAAATAGACATTTTAAAAAAAATTTATTTTTTTATATTTTTCGAGCACGTACTCCCCCCTTTGAATTTGAAAATCGCGTGACTTTAAAGGTCTAAAAAATCGACTTTTGGGGGGCGTTAGCCGCTAATACTGAAATATGTTTGGTTTTGACCCTAAACAATGCCAAAAAACTATATTTGGAGGGAAAATGGCTGGGACATAAGTTGAGGTTCCCTTGTAAGTCTGTATCACTATTTTTAGATGGCAACAAAAGATGATTCTTTGTCTTTTAAAAAAAGACAAAAAGGGTTTGTTGACAGTGGTGATCAATACAGTAACCTCAATTTAAATAATCAAAATCATGATTGTGTCTTTGAAGAAATTTTTCGTCCAAAAAATATTGCATTTGATAACAAAAAATCACAAAATTACGGTAGAAATTAGGCTGCAATACTTTTTATTATATTAAAAAATTATTAGAATTTATTATCATTGTTTTTCTTTGTTTTGATAATAGTTTTTGAAACTTTTTCAAAAGTATTGCAGCCATATCATAATTGTTAGATTTATCTCATTCAAAAGATTTACGATCTGAAACAAATTCATGGAATAAATTCAATAAACGTTCGTCAACAACTTTTTTGAATCTTAATAATGATTTTGAAGCAAGAAATGAATTTAAAAAAGCAAAAAGTGCCAACAATAGCACTCTTTCCCTTCATATTGCAGCTTACGAAAATTCTACTGAAGTTGCAGCAAATTCACATAATCGAGAAAGAACAGATGAAAGAAAATGGAAAAATCCAAAACCTTCATTTGCTGGTTCAAAGGATGTCATTGAAGTTAGTTTTTGTAAATTAATGAGATTCCTATTTTAATTTTTTATAGAATCTTTTTGAATTTCCAAGACAACAAAAAAATGAAAGAACAAAACCAGAAATTATGCAATTTAAAGCATCTCAAAAATTACTCAATCCTAACAAATCAAGTTTTACAGGGCAAGATTATTATTTTTGAATACATATGATACAATATATTAGGAGAAGTAGATTTAAGACCCTTAAATGACATAAAAAAAAACGCCCTAAAGCTTTTTTGGAAATGTTGCCCACATGTTTATCCCAACTCAAATCATCAGATACAATTAATCATAAATCTCGAACAGAAGATTGGTTGTTAGATAAAGGTTTTTCATTTGACTCAGATATTATAAACATTTATAGATACACTTTTTAATCAAATAAACTAAACTGTTTATCTTTTTAAATAAAACATCACTGATATCATTTTTATTGTCACTGTTAAATAAGAATAAAAGATTAATCAGTGTTAAAGTTTATAATGAGTAGGATATATTTATTCTATTTTAGTCATTCTATAAATCAATTGGCGAAACGTTCTTAAAATGGCAACAACTAGCGGAATGTGCAACCGTTTTTCACGGTTGCAACCGCCAAAAACGATTGCACTTTCCGCAAGTTGGAACGAACCCAAAAATAAAAAAAACTATCGAAGAAGCGTTCTCGACACGAAAAATCTTCGATAAAACAAAAAAAAATTTTAACAACTAAAGTGTGAGAGAGACTCACTGTATCTTTGACAAATACAAATTAGATTTATAGTAATTAATTAATTTTCGTAGGAATATGGATGATATAAAACTTGATAGAAGATATGATTGGGTTGGACCACCTGATAAAACATCAAAAATTCGTCCAATTCGTTTACGACGGGTTGATAATGAATCAAATGAAGAAGAAACATATCGAGTTGCTCGACAAGATTTAAGTGAATGGAATTCTGCATTTTGGAAATATCATAATGAGCTATTTGAATCAAAAAAAGCTGAATTTGTTGCAGCGGTTTGTTAAAATTAATTATAAATGTTACAGTAAGATTTAATTTTAAATATTTAGAAAAAACAATCCCTTGGCCGTTTGGGGCAGGTTTCAGCGGCAGATATGTCGGTATTTTATAAAGATTTTCTCAATGAACGAGCTTCATATCTTCGAGCGTATAATAAGTAAGTCTATTTACTTGCTTATATATTTATTTGGGCAACGATGTTTGCCAAACATGTTTAATTTTATGTGAATCATCAATTTTTTAGTGAATGGTATAAAAAGAATTTTGCATTAATTAAACCAGCAATTCGAGTAAATTTAATTCGTTTTTTTCGTTTATTTAAACGTTGATTAATCTGTTTTTATCCGGTGATATACTGCATAGTTGATTGATTAGAAATAAATAAAGAAAAGCTTTATTCGGGCATTTTTGCGTATTTGAATTCCCAAAATAACTGGTATTTTTTTTACTTCTGATTTTGATCCTTCCTTCTTTAATGTATATAATTTTTTTTTTTATTTTGCAAGATTCAGAAGAAGAAAAAAATCAAAAAAGAGTAATAATAATTCTTTTTGCACGTGTGATAATCCGTGTGAAGAAGAAGAAAAAGAAGGGGGATAACGGAAAAAAAGAGAGAAAAAGGAAAGGGGGTGGGAGTACGGTGCACAACCGTCGACTGCTTTTTTATATATTCTATTAATAAAAATATATATGTAAAATATAGCGCTAAAAGATAAAAGAAATCCTAAAAGAAATGTAATAAAAAAACACAAAGATATAATAATTGCCAAAAGCCCAATGGGAAATTTTCAATCGGCGGTTGTGCGCCGAGAAAAAAAAACAAATACAATTTTATAAAATCAAAAAATTTTTTTAATAAAGAAAAACACAATTAAAATGTTTCTTAGATAATTCCCCGTTTTCGTTGTTCTTCAAGGGAATAACAATAAAGTTCACATTCTTCTCGAGTTCTAGGGGATCTCCAAAGATTGAAATCTAATTCCGGGCAATATGGAAAGATATAGGGTTCACATTGATCAGTATTTGAGAAGCGATTTACTCGACGGAACCATCGATGAACTTTTTGTGCTGGATCTCGAGTATTAATTGTTACATTTGGGCAACCATTCACAATTAAATCATGCCATAAAATGAATGGCATTGGATCACATCCTCTTGCCGGAGAACCAATTGGACAAGCACATAATTGACAGCCATTTCGCTCTGTTACAATGGCACAATCAAGTCCCGTACATAACATTGGGGGACAATTTTCGACAATTAACTTTCCCAAATCTGCGATAATTTGATGTGTTCCTGTAAAAAATTTATTATGAATAAAGTAATTTTAGGCTTCTAAATTTATACTACTGATTACAGTAATCTATCTATCTCATTGCAATTTTGTTACAAAAATGTAATTTAAAATTAAACACTTTTTTGAACTTATTTTAAAAAACAGTCTCATTAACACTAATTTATTCAATTTTAATTGATTAACTTTTTTTGTATTCTTCTATTTTTTTCTCCAAAAAAAAACAACTTGTTTAATTTTGTGGTTGCATTTTGTAAAACCACTTTTCTTTTTCGACGTTACACCTTTTCGATTTTTTTGGAAGAAAAAAAAGCCGGTAATCAAAAAATGATTCAAAAAATGTCATTTAAGAAAAAAAGGGATCAGATTTCACCAAATTAATTAATGAAATTGCTAAATTTTTTTAAAAAAAGCTACAATAAATCAATCATTTTCGAAAAAAAACTAATGCCCTTAGGGAATTTTGCAAATGCTATAACAAAAAAAGTTTCTTAAATGAAAATGTTGCATAAAAAAATAATAATAATATATTTAGGAGATATAATAGGGGGATGTAAGGGATAAATACCAAAATTCTGCTTACTCTGACCATACACGGTAGTACTAAAAGTTGCCAAAAGGGCAATTAAAAGTGCCCTCATCTTTTGTGTTCAAGAAAAGCCTAAAAAATAATATTTTATTTAATTCTATTTTAACAATAAAAAAACTCGTTATTTTTGCCCGAAGAACAACGTTGGTTGTGTTACAACCAACTTTGATGGAATCAAAAAAAAAGTGACCGCTGTGGTGTGCAAAAAATAAGAAACCCTTCCAAAAAAAGGAAAGAGGAAGGAGAAAAATAATTCAGAAGTAAGAAGAAAAAACGGGTCCGTAACATTTTTCAACTGAAAGAAATATCACAGAAAAAATAATTCTTAACAAATTTTTTTGATGTCCACAGAAGAAATATTTTTTTGACTTCTTTTTTTCAGAAGCTCTTTTTTTCGATATCCTTTTTTTGGGTCAAACAAAAACAAGGCAAAAAATCAAGTATAAAGAAAAAAAATTATACGATTATTAGCACCCGTAAAAAAAGTTATTTAACTTTCAAAAAAGGATTAATGTCTACGGATAACCAAAATCCTGATGAAAAAGAATAACTTTTTTTAATTTCCGTTAATAAAAAAAAACAGATTTCCGTATTTTTTTTGTGCGTTTGAAAAAGAAAAGAGAGTAAACGGTTATTGCCGATGGCAATAATTGGATTTGAGCGCGCGTAAAAACGATTGAAAAAAATACTTTTTCGCCTTCAAAAGTCAAGAAGATGGAAAAGAGAAGAAAGATGAATATTTGAAAAAAAAAACACCCATAAATGATTCGACGTACACAGATCGACGAGAGAAAAAAAAGAACAGGTTTGAATTGGTCGGTCAAAAAAAAATAAAAATTAAAAGAAATTTATTCATCAATCAAGAAAAAATATATATTAAATAAATGGGCGAAATTTTCTCTTCTTCTTCCTTCTCTCATTTGTAGACAACACTTTTCTTTTTTTCTATTCTATCGTTTTTGGATAAGCAGCAACAAAAAAAAACATAATAGTTTTTAATTTTTTTTAAACACTGATTGCAATTTTCTCCATTTTTCTACATAACTCTGATTTATATATACAAACATATATATATAGCAATTTGAAACATAGGAAAAACATTTCTATACCACGATTTAAAAAAAAAAGTCATCACAAAATATACAAGTTTCAATTACATAAAATTCATGCACGAAAGCTTCTTCAGAAAAAAAAGAAAGAAAAACACCTTCTTTGATAAAACCCCTCCCAAAAAAATGAAACATTTTTACGAAAAAAAATTAATTACAAGCTATAAACTTTATCACAAAATTAGTAATTAGATTTTTTTAGAATATATAAATACATATTAGTTTTTTTTTGAAAATTTAAAAATGTATGAGCACTGATTGAAAGACACCGATCATCACACGTTTCTCACTTTATTTCTCCAAAGATAAAACATTTTCATTTTCTTTTATCCAGACGATGTATAAAATAAAACGAAAGCTTTATTTGACTAAAAAAATATATAAATGGATTTAAACGTAATAAAAGAAAGATGCATACAAACCTGTAATGCTTCTCTTGAAACCTCCGAGACAAAATCGTCATCAAACTTGAGCCATCGATGTTGACTTCGTACATAAGAAGTGTAATGACCCGAATTCAAAGTGCCCGTATGATTCTATAATAAAAAAAAATTATTTATAAACGAATGTCAAAAAAATTTTTTTAAAAAAAGGTACTTACCGTAACAGCATATAATGAAAATAGGCATTTTTGTTGTGGTGCTGATTCTTGAAGATAATGATCAAGACGAAGTGAATCAATATCAAAGTGAACATTTGTATCATTTTTAACATATTCATTTCCATATTGTGAAAATCTTTTAAAATGAATTACAAGAGTTCTTGGCATTCTCCAAATACTTGTTTGACGAGTTGCAACTTGTGGACGTTTACATTTTGGACAATTCCATCGACTATCATTTTGTAGTAATTCAACTTTAAAATGACGTTTTAAGCAATCATCAAGTCGAACAAAAGTATTATCTTGTAATTCAAGAGAAATTTGTGCTTGATCTTCAAATGTTGCACTACTTGTATCACAAATACTGCATTTTACAATTGATACGGTACGCAGATTAAATAAATCTGCAACTGGTGAAGAAGCAAATTGTGAAAGTTTTATATCATAATCTCTTGCATGTCCAACCATATCAAGTGCATCATAATTTTGTTCAAATGGTTTTCGAATTTGTACTCGATTTGTGTCTTCATGTAATGCATCCATTAAATAAATTTGAAATTCTTGTGCATCATGTTGCCTTCGATCTGCTAGTTGTCGATTAACTTCATTTGCAAATGTTGTCTAAAACAATTTTATAGCATAAATTTAATTATAAAAAATTTAAAAAAATACCAAAAATATTTCAGGAGTAATCACAGAAACTTTTCCAGAAAAATAAAGATCTACAAGAGCAGAAAAGACTGCAGAAATCATTCCACGAGTGCCAAATTTATTCTTTCTAAAAAAATTATTACTGTAAACTACCGTAAGCCAGATTTCAAAAACTTACTCATTAACATATTTTAGAAAAACATCCCTGGTAAAAATTTCATGAATTCTTGGAGTATTAATAATTGCTTGAAGGGTTGTATTCATGAAACAAGTATTTCCCATATTTCTAAATCCAACACCAGGTTGTTTACCATATTGTGATTTTTGATATAAATGTGTATATGCAGAAGTATACAATTGTAGCAACTTTTGAGTATCGGCTCTAAAAAATTATATTTAGCAAAAAAAGCTAAAAAAAATAATGAAAAATTACTGCGATAACGCAGGTACTTTAGTGGAGCGATCTGGTGTCGGCGGACGTGGGGGCATGACCGCGTACTGCTGTGCCGTTGAGGATGTCGTCGTTGATGTTCTACCAGATTCGAATCCGATCGGCGTCGATTCATTACGCGAATAGCCATTTGTTGTACTGTAAAAAAATAAAAAAATCAGTAAAGCTGCAGCATAAAATCAGTTTGTCAATAAAATGGAAAAAGAAATGCAAAGATCGCAGTATACGTAAATGGAAAAAATAAAAAAGGGAAAATAGAATTTATAAATAAATTAACATACGCATACTGCGATTGCTTAGATGATGGAATTTGTGGTGGGGTTGGATCAGCAACCCGTGCCCCACCGAGAGTTCCAACAGCTGGAAGAGCCTTTGGTACTGACTTTATTGGAGCTGCTGGATAAGTTTGAGATGGTGGAATATTTGGTGGTAGAGTACGAGGCGGAGCAGTTGGCTTTTGTGAACGATCAAATTGTGGAATAATGGGTCGTGATACCGGTGGAGCATCAGGGGTAGTACTAAATGATGTTTCAGGCCGTCGTGGTGGTACTGTAGAAGGATGCTGAGAATAATTCATAACAGGAGGATGACCATCTGAATTTGGTATTGAATGATTAGATTGTTGTTGCGGTGGTATTGCAGTATTGGTTGTATCTTTGAAGGGATTGGTTGGATTTGTATTAATTGGAATTTGTCGCCATTTAACATCATTATTATAAATTGGTGGATCATCACCAGTTGAAGTTGGCCATGGAGGTTCAGGTTCACGATTACGGGTAATAAGATCCGGATAACTAATATCAACTACAAAATAAAACTTAAATATTGTAACCACTACTCTGTTAAAAACGTACCACTCTGTTTCATTTCTTGTAACAATCTTCCAAATTCATCATCTTCGCTAAATAAAGAATTGTTGAATTCTTTATTCGTATACGGTGCATATGTAAAAGACCACATTTTAAAGCCACCTTTAAGAAAAAGTGGTGGTCGCTTCAGTCGATTATTGTAAGCATACTAAAATTGCAAAAATTCAATACAGCAAAAGTACTGTAGAAAAGTACTTACAGTTGTTAAACCTTTCATTAAATGATTTGCAGGTGGTAACAATTCATTCTTTGTACTTTTTTTTGGATTATCATCATCCATAAAAACAACCAAATCATATTTTTCCATTTCTTTCTTATCCACTTTTTGTCGCTCTCTGATTGGCATAACTTTTGATAGATGAACAAGTGTAATATTGCTCCTATAAAATAAAACAAAAATATTAACAGTACAACAGAATTCTTACTCAATAAATTGTGGAGGGCATAATGCAACAACAATATTTGAACCATCTGCATGTCCTTTGAAATTAATTTGAACATCAGTTTTCTCCCTGTAATCAATGATAAGAATTCGACGGCCTTTCTTTGCATAATCAACAAGTTGCTTTGGAGTAATTAGATCATCGAAAACTATAAATATACTTTTAATAACTTTTACATGTATGTATTAAAAATCAAATTTTACCATCTTCTGATTGTTGTGGCTTAACTGGTTGTTCAACTTTAATGGGAATAAAAATTTCATTTTCAAGATTTGCGTTACTCAATTCAACAGCTAATTGTCGATCTTGATAATATTGTGTTAATTTACTTTTTAACAGTTCAATATTGTCCAATGTCATTTTAAAAAATTCAATGAATTTTTTGCCTTCCTGTAAAAAAAGATGGTTGTTGTTAAAATACCAATAAATGCAAATATGACTCATCCTTACTTCAGTTTTGCTAAATTTTTCTTTGTCTTGACTTTTTTGTATAATTGAACATAGCGTTGCAGCTCTTAAATAAAATACATATGCATTTGGTTTATCATCCTTCTTCATAGCTAATTCTGCTTCACCCATAACTTTTTGTACACTTTTAAAGACACTACAAAAACTAGTTTAAAATATGTAAAGCTTTTAATTAATAAACAAACTTTTTGCAGTCTTTTTTTCGAAGATCTCTTAGCAGCGGTTCTTCGAGTTCTGCTACCTTCATTAATTCATCAATACTGTTAACACCTTCAACTTTTAACGCGCACATTTTTTTCTTTTTCAAACTGCAAAAAAGGTTAGGTTTATTTTGATTATGTTTGAGAAATTTCAAAATTATTTACACCTACCTTTAATATACAATATCAAAACACCCGACTACTAATTAGTAATAATTGATTAAATAGTAAATGTGCTTAATTTCATTTAATATAACAAATAACAAGATTGCGAAAACAAAATAATACACACAGAGCTTTTCTTTTTGATCTCGAACAATAAAAAAATGTTAAAAGTTGAGTCCGCTTTCCGGCTGCTGTTTCAACGTTAATGTTTTTTCTTTCGTTGCAAGACATTTTTTTTGAAAACAAAAAAAACAAAAATTGAAAAAAAAGTTTTTCACGTTTTCAAATTTTCCATAAATCAGTGCTTCGAGCCTTGAGTCCTTTCCCAAAACATATCAATATCAAAGGATTCAGACAAACCAAAAATGTCAAAGATTTCCAAATTCGTGAAATGTGGGATTTTGAGAAGTTTTTTTAAAATTTTTGAAAAGCCAGAAACAAATTGGGGGCAATAATATCTAAAACCATTTAATTTTAGGAAAATTTGCAAGAATAATTTCGCATGAATTTCTTTTTTCATTGTCAAAAAGTACTGTACTTTTTGCAATATACTTACATCGAAGTTTTTGGAAAAATAATAGTTTATTTAAAGAAATTATTTTGTTTTAAAAATTTCACAACTTTCTTTTAGATCCTTTGTACACAGAAAAGGAGATAAATCAATTGGTAATGCCTTTATGCAATTCCGTTTAAAATACTCTTGTAAAAAGTCAATCATGTGTTAAAACCGACGAAGTTTTCAAAATCGCACGGCCCCGGTTCCGGAGCGGGAGCTTTGATTAAAAGCCCCGCCCCAATTTTGATTTATTGGTCCCATTTGATCCCGAGCCGCTGTCCACTTCTAAAAAATACTGAGAAGAAAAAATTTGTGGAAAAGATAGCCCTCAATAACCTTCATAAAAAATAACTTTGTTCTAAAAAGTAAACCCCATTTTTTCTTTAAACAAAACAAATGCATTTTTTGAGACTATGTATGATATGCCTTCGCAATATTGCATCATCATTATATTTTTCTTCTTCCAAATTCGCATGAATTTTGAAAGACAGTTTTTTATCAATGATTTTTTTCATGTTTATTTTCGTGTGTTTAAAAATTTGCCCGAATTTTTTAAATATATTCACATAATTAGAAAGTGATAAAAGGTAATTTCAGATGGCATCAAAAGCTAATTATTTATCTTTAAAAGATAAACAAAATGTTTTTGTTGAATCTGATAATCAATACAATAATCTCAATTTGAATCAAAATTATCAGAGATCAGTTGATGATACTGTAGGCTTAAAAGCTTTCATAAATGATAGCAGAAAAGGTCAAAATAACGGTAAAATATCAGAGACTGCAATCCATTTAAAGCTATTAAATATTTTTTTTGGATAAACCTGAAACCTGCTTTTCAGGAGCAAAGAACCCCTAACCGCCTTTATCGTTTGATAAAAGTATCAGTTTTGTCTATTTTTTGAAAAATGTTAAATTAAATCTATTTAAAAATGATTGCAGTCATTTCAAAATTGCCAGATTTTTCTCATTTAAATGAATCAAAAAAGCAATCAAATTCCTGGAATAAATGCAACAAACATTTATCAGCAACTTTTTCGAATCAAAATCATGATTCTGAAGAAATGAATGAATTTAAAGGAGCAGCAAAAAGTGCCAACAATAGCACCCTTTCCCTTCATATTGCAGCTTATGAAAATGCCATTGAAGCTACCAATGAATCTGGTGACTGTGAAAATGAACGGGCACAAAATTTAAATTTTGTTAAAAAATGGGGAATTTTAAAACATTTCGTTGATGACCCAACATCAGTCATTGATGTAACATTTATCTTATTTAATTAGGTTTCTTCGAATTGATAATTAATTATTTGTAGAATCCATTTGAATTTCCACGACAACAAGAGAATCAAGCCCCTCGTCCAGAATTGATGCAATTTTCAGCATCCCAACGTTTGCTTAATCCTAATCAAATGGATGCCAATGTTCAAATCAGATCACCACCAGTAAGTCATATAAATTATTCAACACAATTAATTATTTTTTAAAATATAAAATTCAGTGTGTGCAAAATTTAATACTATAGTGGTAACATTACTTAAAACAAAAATTAGAAATGCATTCTTCTTTTATTTAACAAAAGACACTTTCCAATATTTTTTATATTTTTATTAGAATAAAATACAGTAACAGAAATAAGAATTATTGGATAAAAAAGAAGGAGGGCCTCTTTCGGTGTCTGATGTTGCAGTGAGCCTTCTCTTTGCCAATGATCTCTTTGTCCCATACATATAATAAATGCTTTCTCTCAGCGCTTTTTCTTTGTCCTTTTTCGCCCCCCCCCCCATATTTTCTAATCAATTCCTTCCTCCCTCCGTTAAATGGTGATGTTGTTCGGAGATCCATGCACAATAAATTTTGATAAAATAATTCTTTCTCTTCATTTTTTTCTTTCGTTTTTAAATCCATTTTGTTATCGAAGTTTAGTCATATATAATCTGATATTATGTTGCTTTTTTTACAGTTTTTTACCAACAAAGTAAAAATTTTGCTGCACAAAGAATTTTAGCTTTTAAAATAACGCTTTTTGATTTCCCTCCGAAAATTCTAAAAAAAATATCATAATTTATCAGCAAATAACTTTTTGTGGTGTTAAAAAATTTGCGCATAAAAAAACAGATATAAATTACCTGATTATTTTTTTGTCCTTGCTTTTTATTTATATGTTTTAAGGAAACGCATTAATGCTTAATTGCAAAAACACTTAAATAAACAACAACATCGCAAACGCTGTATATTTTTTTTTATTAATCACAAAAAAATGGCAATCAAATAATGCGTTTATGTCATGCAAAATGCACATTTTGCGCAGTTTGAGAATTAAGCGGTGACCATCAACCATGGTTGCATCACAGCCGAACAATCACTGTTTACTTGGATTCGCATGTTTTTTTATGATAATTTAGTTTTTAAATTTTGGAATTGTCCTAATTAAATAAATTTCCTGTCATCCCTCCTTGTGTTTAAGCCGTCGGATTTAAGTCCTAAGACATAATATTTGGATATAATTCAATGTAAACACTGATGTTTATTTATTTACTAAATAGAAAAATCCAAATTAATATCCATGTGTAGGAACTTCTTATTTTCTTGACAGTTGGATTGGAGTGACCTGTATGTTATTTATAACCATAGTCAACTGTTTAAATGTATAAAATGCTTTAAACAGATACAAAAATGATTTTAAATATTATTTCGGTAATAAATTAATGCATGATTTAATGAGATTTAGGCTAAGCCTAAAATTCTTTACTTAAACATTATTTTTGTGAATTCTGAGAAAAAATGTCTGAAAAGTTGTTGGTAATTTTTGAATTAGTATTTGTGTTTTAGCGAAAGTGATACTGTATTTGCGTGTACTGTAGCCCTTAAACATAATTTATTTTAGATGCTTGTTGGAATAATTACAATTAGTACCAGCAAAGTAAAAGATCCTGAATCAGATGTTAGTGGGCCAACACTTGAAACATTATTCTCTGAATCAAAAGTATTAAAAGATGTAAAAATTTATCGAAGAGATATTATCAATGATCAAATGCAAAGAATTGTTGCACATTTAGAAAGTTTTGCCACAAATGTTAGTTTATATATTGCTTTTCTTCTTTAATTAATTTATTTATTCATGTAAAGGGTTGTGATGTTGTAATAACAACTGGTGGCACTGGTTTTGCTCCAGATGATGTAACTCCAGAAGCAACTCGAAAAGTTATTCAACGAGAATGTAATGGAATTGTTCAAGTATGTCCTCTTTGAAGGAAGTTTCTGCATAGTAATTCAACTTTTTTAGGCTTTAATAAATCGTTCACTTGCTGCAACTCCTATGGCAGCTTTAACCCGACTTGTTGCAGGAATTCGTGATCACACTTTAATAATTAACTTACCTGGAAGTCCAAAAGCATGCAAAGAATGTTTTGAAGTTTTGGAGCCAATTCTCAATCATGCTGTTGATCTCCTTAAAAATGCTAAAACAGATATCGCACAAGTTCATTCTGAAATTCAAATGGAAGGAAGCATTGAAGAAGTTCAATAAAAAAGAATTCCCCCCTCCATCACCAAGGGGTGCCATATTATTATTTCTTTTGGAGACTACTGTCTGTGACTTTCACTTGTTTTAAAAAAATAGCTTCTTTTTTTAACTATGTCTGTTAATTTTGTGCTTTCTTTTTAAAGACCCCCTGGAATGAAAAAGAAGAAGTTAAAACAGAAGGAAGGAAGGAAGGAAAGGGGGGGGGACATTAAAAGATAAATGTTTGTGGAAAAATACTTGAAAGAAGCGCGTTGACAATAGTGTTGCCGTTAGAAGTCGTCGTCGTCGTTCTGCTACATTCTTTCTTTCATTTTTTAAAGAGAAGGAAGAAACTTAAGTTTTTTTTCTTTTTTTAAACTCGGCTTCAAGGAAGAAGTTTTTTTTCTCTCTCATCTTTCCTCCATCAGACGACCGTCCAAATAAAAAGAAGAAGCTCTTATCCCATTGATTTGGTAGTAGAAATAATAGTGATGGTGTCTCTTCTCTTCTCACTCACTCACTGGCCGCTTCTTCTTTCCTTCTTTTGTTTTTTGATGGTTTGAAGACGGACGGAAAAGAAGAAAAGTGAAAGGGATATATATCTGAAGGCTATTTTTGCAGAATAACAATTGTATCAGTTTTTAGCAAAACTATAAAAGAAAATAAAACTCCCAAAAGATGAAAGGGAAGAGATTCTTTGAAGCCTAACTTTTTTCTTTCTTTCTCTCTCTTTAGGCCATTTCCGTTTGTTTTTTTCCTTTCTTTTTTTTTGAATTTTCACGACGTTTTATTTTTGTTGTTGTTCGATTCTTTCCGGGAGAGGAGCGCAAAAGTGAAATAGCGATAGAAATATATATATATACATATACATATATATATACATGTATATATACTATAAGCGTTGAAAGCCTTCTTCTTCTTTCTTTTTTTTCTGTTGAAGACGAAGAAGAAGAAGAAGGCGATGCCTGAAAGAAAGAAAGAAGTTTCTCTCAATGGCTTTCTCCCTTTTAAACTACTACTACCACTTTGGCGGCGAGTATTTTTCTTTCTTTTTTTGGCATCATTTCTAAGACAAAAAAAATATATAAGCAGTAAAAAAATAAATAGGCGGAGTTTTAAAAGGAGAGAAAGAAAGTATGAGAAGCCCTCCCTTGGGGGAGAAGAAAAAGAAGAAAGACAAGTTAAAAAAATATATATTCAAAATGAAAAGTAACCCCCCCCCCCTTTTTTTTTGGTTCATACAAAAAAAATCGGTGCAGGATGAAGCTGGTGCTGCCGCAAAAAAAAAGATATGAGCGATGGAAGCAAAAAAAGGAAAAAGGATGACTTTCGAGGACCCGTGTCATTTTTTTTAAAATTCGTGTTTTTTTTTATTTTGTTCAAAACTTTTTTTTCCTTCAATTTTTTAGAGTTGTATCTTTTTTTTTGTTCGAATTTTATAAAAATTATTTATTTTGAAATATTTAAAAGTTTAAAAAAGAGAAGTTTGATCAAATGAAAATGATAGAATCGCGGCAATGAAACGGCGACGACGGCAAAAATGATTAAGGCATATTTATATTTGCCTTGGATATTTTTATTTTTTGGTGGAATTTCTTTAATCGCCGGTTTTAAGCCTAAAATTCGTTCAACTGAAAAAGCAATGATTCAAAATTCTTTTTTTGACACGACTTTGTTGAATCAAAAACAAGAATCTCCAAGAATAGGAATGCAACAGCAGCAACAAATTGATGAAGATGAAGATACCAATGATAATGATGATGATGATGAAGATGAAGATGATGACGAATTATCAGATATATCAATTTTACAAAGATATCAAAAAGCTCGAACTAAAAGAGCTTTTGGCAAAACGGAATATTTATTACCAGAAAATTTTCGATCTCTTCGACGAAAAGATATTCCTGTTACCTATCGATTACATGATGATTTATTACGGTATTATCGGTAAGCGAGAAAAAAAATATAATAATTTTGAAATAAAATGATTTCATTTTTGTTTTTATTATTTATATTTTCATTTTTAGAAAAGGTACTCGCCCAGTCACTCATCCATCAAAGGTTATAAATGTACAAATGACTACCTTTCTTTATCAAATTATCAAACTTGTAAGTATATTATTATTATTTACCACCACTCATATTTTTTTACCAATTATTTTTACCACTTACTTTTTCTTTCTCAACTTTATTACCAAAAAGTTGTTGTTGTTGAGGAAAAAATTAAAAAAGAGTTTTTTTGTCACGCTACACTAAAGTTTAACTTTTTTTTTATTTAATGACTGCTTTTAACTTTTTTTTTCTAAATTTGTATACTGTAGCTGTTTGCTATTTTTTCAAGCTTTTATAGTTTTTTAAAAAATGTTAAAAATTTGGATGCGGAAGGAGGTGTTATATTTTTCTGTGTTTTTTTTGGCATTCCATAAAAATTCCATACCTTTTTTTTGAAAATAAAAGAAAAAAACAAAGTTGTATAAAAAACTTTTGTGCAAATATCCATTTTTGCCGGAAACAAAAGCTTTATATATCTTTTTTAAAATCGCTTAATATATTTTTTAGCAAAGTTCTAACATTTAAAATTTAAGATTTATATTTTAAAGCAATTTTTTCAAAGCTAATATTTAATCGTAAATTTTAAAATTAATCCATTTTTTAAAAAGCTTATTTTTAAAACAAACCCCTAAAAAAGCTATCAAAAAATGACTATAAAATTAAGCTTTTTTTTCAGAGAAAAAACGGCCCATTTAATTACTGTAATAAAACAGTATGATTTTAAAAAAAACATTCGTTTCAGGACGCAGTTAAAAATACCATATCACTTAGTGGCAGCTTTGAATTGGTATGTTTTTTTGTACTATTTTTTTAAATTTGTTTTTGTATTTATTTTAAAATTTTAAAATTAAAGAATATAATGGGATTCTGGGGTGTTTTTTAGCAACAAAAATTCTTTGTTGAAAAATATTTGTTTTTTTCGAAACCCTTTTTTTTCTTCTTCCGTCTTTGGCATTTTTTCTTGGATCTATTTTTTTTTCTTGAAAAGTTTTAAACAATATTTTTTCTTCTTCTTTTTTTCTAATTGAGCTAACTTGCAAAAAGTTTTTTTTCTTCTTTTTTTTCGGTGTGTTAAAAAAAAGAAGATAAAAATGAATCATGAAAAAAAAATAGAAATGTGTTTTTGAGTGGCACCTCTCTCTCCTCTTTTTTTAGGTTATAGTCTTTTTTGGAGGGGGGCTTTGTCTTCAAGTGGATTGCCAATATACTTTTCTCTCTCTTTTTTCCTATTCTAATATTTCTAAATTTCGATCCACTTTTCTTTTATGTCATCGGATTATTAGTTTCTTCTCCAACCAAAAAAAAATAAGGTTTTCCCCTCTTTTTTTTAACTCATTTCTGCTAAAAAAAAGTGCGTAAAAAATTTTTTTGAATTCAATTTTCGGTCAAGAGCTTTTTCTTTTCCCTTCAAAACCCAGGGGGGAATTTTTAGAAGCAAGAAAAAAATACATATTTTTTGTTTGAAAAATGCAATATTTCTTTTCAAGAAACCAATGAAAATGATAAGAACAACAAATGATTAATTTTATCACTTTTTGTGAGAGATCTATTTTTTAAAAGTGCATTTAATTCCTTTTTGGAAGTGAACTCTATGTCGTAATTTTATTAATTAATTAATGACAGAATTTTTATTTAACAGCAAACTAATGATGACTAACATAATCTTCAAGATAATCAAAAACTTTGACATATTTTTTCCGAAATTTTTCAATTTTTCCATTCGAGAGTACCAATCGAACACGCTCTTCAAGAATATGGGGAGCCAGAAGTTTAAAAGTTCGATTTCCCTAAAAAAATTGTGTTGTTGGATATATATATTTGTTTTGTGAAAAATTATTACTTCTAAAAGTGGTAAAGTTGTATAAGATTTCTGATAAGTTATTCCAAGATTGATCTGATCTGGTAACAAAATTCCTTCTTCAATAATAATTAATCCTAAAATATTATCGTAAAAACTTCGGTTGTAAGATAATTTGCATACCATTATTTCCAACTGATTCAATTGCAACTAAATTATCACCAGTTTTTGGCTTATTTTTAACTGCAAATCCGGTATCTTCTCGAAATGGCTTTCCCGTCATAAATCCCACTTCAACATGTTCATCTCCATTTATCATATCAATTGCTTTTACGCTAAATTTTATCCACTTTAATTTAAATTAAAGCATCTCTTTTTTTGGATTTATTTAATCTTTCAATTTTTTAAAGTTTTAAAAGAGGATTTTAGATATTGTTTTTGGAGCTTTGTGTTTTTTCTGCTTTCAAAATTTGGAAAAAGTAAAATTGTAAAACAAAACTGACTTTAAATACGGGCCATTTTGTTTTACAATTGAGTCTTATTTGACCCATTTTTGACCCAAAACGGAAGTGCTTTTACTACTTACTGTTACTATCACTTCTCTATTTCCCACTCTCTATTGTTTAATGACGTCAATGTTAAAAAAAGGAAGGAATTCAGATTTTATGGCTTTCGGGAAAGCGGCTTTCCAAAGAAATCCCCTCCAATGTCTTAAAAGAAAGATAAAAGATGATGAGATGACGTTGAAAAAAGAGATGGAAGCTAATTTTTTTTAACGCTTGAAATAATTCTTGCTTTTGCGCTTGCACTTTTTTTTCTGAGATGAAGAAAGCACCTGAAAAAAAGTAAGAGAGGAGTCAATGCAATGACTAAGTTTTTCTTTTCCTTGTCGTTGGATTTTTCTTTTGCCGACACATAGCAACAATTTGAATTGCAAATGAGCAAACGATTATAATCCCGTTAAACAAAATATTTGTTGTTGCAAAACTAACCAACCTTACATTCAACGGGGGACGATCAAATGCAGGAACTTCAGAAATTGAAAATTCTAATGTTTCATCATAGGGATTTTCAAGGGGTATTGGAAATCTTAAGCCACTTGAAGTAGTTCGAGTTCGCCATTTTCCAATTATCCAACTTAGTGGCTCCAAAATTGGTGGAAGTGGTAAACGAAGTTCTAAAAAGGGTAAAAATTGGGATATTGGAGTTGAAACAATTAAATGTATATAAATACTTTTATTCCCAGCTGTACACTTTCCACATGTAAATGGACAATTATCAAAAAAGAAGGGCGAAATTGGTTTTGCCCATTCACATCTTCTTTCTTCCAACCATCTTTCACAAGATTTATAAATGTCTTGGCAGGGTCCTAAAAAGAAAAGATTTTTGTGGGCTTGTTTTCGTTTTAAGACAAAAACAAAATTTATTGACATTTGGAATGGCAAAAATCTCTTTGAGGCATTTTTGATGGATGGATATTTGAACTACAGTATATGACTCTGATTTTGTACTTTTTAAAAAATATTTTAATTAAGTTCTTTTCCTTCAATCTTTTAATGTTTTGTTGATAAATGATAGAGGAAAAAAAGAGTTAAATAAAGTCGTCCAAAAACAGCTTCTTTTTTTTCAGCGAAAAAAAAGTCATAAAATTCAATGACGTTCGTTCAAACATTTCAAATATTGCCCCATATCATCAAAGATTGTATGTCTTAAAACACTCTCTTTTCCTTGCTTGTTTTTTTTCTTCTTCTTTTCCTTACTTACTTAAACATCCACGTCCCATATATCCATCACGACAAATGCATCGATTTCCGGATGGCTGTAAAATGCATTCACCATTTTCACCACATGAATTTGGCTCTTCTTTCCAACAAAAATCGATCACTATAATAACATATTTTTTTGTAACAGAAAAAAAACAAAACATTAAAGAAAAAATATATTTTTTATTGTTATTTTTGTTTCTCAGTGAAATCCCTTATGGGTATATATATCCCCTTTTGGCATCAGTCAATGTAGAGTAAAGCAAACATAAAAAAGCAAGGGGCACTCAAATTTAAATATGATGCTTTTTTTTCAAAAACAAAAAAAAGTCGTATAAATTTTACAAAATTGAAAACTCCACATTTTTCTTTTTTTTTCAATGACATAACTTTTGTCTCCCGAAGGGAATTTATTTATTTTTTTCTTTTCGAGAGAAGACAAAAAACGGTGACGCGATATTATTCTTTAAAAAAAGAAGTTTGCAACATTTTTTTTGGCACCACATTTTTTATCAAAAATGTTTTATCTATGATAACATTTGTTTTATTGCTTTCATCTTTTTTTGAAATATGTATCTATTATATTGCATAGGACAGGGGGGGGGGGGGGGTGATGGTGGTGGTAAGCTGCTTCTGTTTTTTTAAGAAACAGAAGCAAAAATGGAAGAAGAAAAAGTGCATTCTTCTAATTCACTCCCTTTTCTCTCTCTCTCTCCCTGTGTTTTTCAGTTGCTCATCGAATCGAACGGTAGAAAAAGAGAGGCTTAAAATGAAGAGAGGGATGACTTTGATTGATTAAGAACATTGCAAAAATGGCGGCATCTTTCAAGAACGAAGATGGAATTAGTGTTTTTATTTCTTCTTCTTCTAGCTCTTGGAAAAAAGATGATGAAAAATTTGAACATTGCAAATTTAGGAACATTGTGATCATTAAAAGAGGGTTTTGAAATTTGCATAAAAATACAAATAAATCAAAAAAAGTTGAAAAATTTGCATAAAAATATATATTCCCTGAATAAACCCAAAAAAACAAAAGAAGACTTACCGTCTTTGGTTAAAGTACTTTGAGATTCTGAAATCAATCCAGTCAAGATGATAAAAAAAATAATACAAAAATATTTTAACATACAGCTGCTGCTGCTTTTGCTGATTCTTTGAGCCATTCTTTGTCTTCTCCTTTATTTTTCTTTCCTTTCAAAATCAATAAGGAAGTGTTTAAAAACTTGCGCAAAAAAAGTAAGAAAAAGTGAGGAGAAAAAAACATGTAAAAAAAGAAGGAAAAACCTGTCTGTCTTCTTTTTTTTATTGCTTCGACGAACCGGCTCCTGTTTTTTCTATTTTAAAAAAAGTGAACAAAAACAATTGTAAAAGATTAAAATTTTTGTCACACTTCTTTCACCACATTTTATTTTATTTTTATTTTAATTTATTACCGTAATTAAATTATTCATTCATTTAATCAATTACAGTATTGGCAAGATGAATTTTTACAATGGCAACCAGATTCTTATCAAGGTGCAACAGAAATATTTTTGGCATCCACAGATATTTGGATTCCAGAATTTTCGTTATATTATTCATTAAATTTTAATGATGCTGTAAAATTACTTTCAAATAATGATGTAAGAGTAAATTATACGGGGCATGTAAGATATTATCTTCCATTTTCAACGGAATCTTTATGCAAATTAGATGTTAAATTTTTTCCATTTGATATGTAAGTCCATAATTGTTAGACGTTGGCTAAAAGTGGATAACACAATTTGTTTATTTAAGACAACAATGCACCCTATTATTTGGAAGTTGGGCCCATTCAAATGATTCAATTAAATATTCTCTTTATTCTAAAAATCTTTCACTTATTGATTTTTATGATAATCAAGAATGGCAGCTTGATTTGGTATGTTTAAAACTGTAATTACTGTAATACACAATTACAATACTACTCCAAATTAACATATTCCTGTAGTTTTAAAATAAGTAATTTATTAATTAAAGTTTCTGCTACGCAAATTAAAATTCTGCTTTATTTTTTATCAAGTTTTTCGATTTTTTTTGATAATTGTACCAGAAACAATGAAAAATAATACTTTCAAACCCTCAATGGTATATGCTTTGGGGTTTTTTAAATATTTTTTTATATATGTTTTTTTCTCGATGGAAAAGTTACTGTAGGATCAGCGCCTTCTTGGACTTCAAAAAAACGGTACAATTATTTTTTTTTTAAATTTTTAACTGAGAATCTTAACACATGCTCCAGTATCCATTAACATGAACCCAAATCATACCATTTGACTCAGAGGGTCTGAAATTATTAATTTTTATTCTTTCTGGCAAAATTGCCGAAAAAATAATTTCAAAAGTTGACGAGTAAATTTGAGTGCATTTGATAAAATTGTCATAATTCAAATCCGACATTTTAAACTTTGGCAAAGTGCTTTGTATCAGGTGGTCAACATCCCAATCTTCAATTTTATACAAACATTTCTATGTTTTACAATATTTTTTGTAACTTTTTTGTGCAAAATACTTATAAATCCGCCAAAACTAAGATTACCCCAAAAAACCTTTGAACCATGATTACTAACCTCCATGGTCATCTTTTTAAAAAGAAATGAACAAATTTAATCAAAAAATGAAAAAATGTGCACAAACTTAACTTGTCTCTTTCTAATGCCAAAATGCAAAAATGCCAACACCAAAACCTTTACTTTATGATGTATTTAAACGTTTAAAAACGCTTTGTCGAATTACTTGGTAGTAATTCGACAAAGTTTTTATTATGTTTTTAATCTTGTAATTGAATTCCCCGACCCCGATTTAGTAATACCCTATCATATTAAAGTCTAACACACCCACAAAAAAAGTTTTTTATAAAGAAGGATTTTTCTCAATACCCCCAACATCATTTTAATGATATAACTTCATTATTTGATGGTTTTGATTCATTTAAACGATTTTTATAATGTTAATATATTATTTTGGATATGTTTCAATGATTTTAAAGCAAAAAATTTGTATTAAAATTTTTTTGTCTTGGTCCCGCCCTGTAAAGAAAAAAATCGAAATTTCGATTTTCGGGGCGGAAATTTCCAAAATTATTTTTTGATCATTTCTCAGTCATTTCTGAGTAAAATTAACTCTATTCCAACCCTCAAAAATGACTTTAATGATATATTTTTCAGCAACATTCTCATATCATGTCTGATGGCTTTTTGTACGATTATCTTGGTAAGTGTTAATATAATATAAAATAATGATATACAGTATCTTTTCCCTATCAGACCCCCCGCTTTTTTGGGAAATGATAATTCTGGACTTGGTAGTAATTCGACAAAGTTTTTATTATGTTTTTAATCTTGTAATTCCATCAACAATTATAACCTTGGTTGCTGTAATCGGATTTCATACTCCCTCAACATCGGGCCGAACGAGGGATGCAAAATTTCGTCTCGGTATTATGTCTTTGATGTCAACATCTGTAATTTTATTGGCTATTGTGGAAGTGATGCCAAAATTTAGTATGTCTTCAAGTCGAAAAGGAAGGGGTTCATTCTCGGGTATCCCATTAATTGGGTGGGTTTATTTTATTTAATTAAATAAAACTTGTTAAACCAAACAAATAATTAATTAAGGCTATATTATTTTATTTTATTAGCAATTATTGGATTATCAACTGTTACAACGAGTATGTTTGTATTTTTGGAAAGAGATCTTCGAGAAAAGCATAAAATTCCATGGTTTTTGCGATGGCTTTCTTTTGATGTTCAACCAAAACAACTTCGACGAGAAAATTATCGTCGTGGAAGGGGTGAATCAACAAGTGTAAGCTTTCTAATTACAGCAATAAACTATACGTACTTAACAATATCTTTTGTTACAGGATGCTTTACTCGGAGGACATCGACATTTGAATGGATTTGTTGGGGATGGCTCCGGAGGTGAAACAGCTGGGGCAAGAAAAGTTAAATCATATGCGCAATCAATGGCAATGTCATTGATGAAGTTAGTGCCAAATTCTGAGAATAGTCATGATTTAGAAGAAAATGGTAATCATCGAACAACAATCCCTCATGATAATCCAGCTTTTGTAAGAAATATATTATTATTGCATCATCTTTTGTAATTTTCGTTGTAGGACAATCAGTCTCCAAGGCATGCATTAAGAAGACGGCTAAGCTTATCACATTATGATAATATGATAGTGTATCAATATTTTAATCAAATTCTTGAAGATGCTGTTGGATTAATACAAAAAATTGAAGGGAATATTCAGGGAATGAGGTACAGGGTCTTAGATGGATAAAAATAATACATTAAAACAATTTTGCAGACAACAAATGGCAGATATGAAGCCATCACATGATCAAGATCGAAAATGGCAAGACGTTATTCGAAGGCTTGAAATTATGTCGCTATTATTCTATGTTACCCTACTTTTTACAACAATGTTTTTATTTTTCAAGTTTGTTAAATTTAATTAATTTTTACCAAATTTAATCAATTATTTTTCTTTCAGTCATTCGTGGTATTGCAGTGTTGGGGCAAGTGTATGTGGACAACAAAATTTGGTTAGTTCTAGAGTTACATGATTATTGTAATTAATAATATACAAAATTCCAGAAATGTCCATGGATGCCTTCAAATCCACAAGATCCATCTTGTCAAACATAAACACAAAGAAAAAAAACAGATTCGATAAAAAAACACAAATAAAATGCTCAATTTTTTTGTTTTGTTTTTAAATTTAAAAATAGAAAATTTTAAAGTTTAATAAAGTTATTTTTATTCATTTTTTTAGAAATTTCTTTATTTTTCTTGCGAATTATTCTTTTCATTATTAGCTCAACTAATAAAAAGAAAAAACAATCAACAAATTTGAAAATAAAATTTTTTAAAAACGGAAATTTAAAAAAAGAGAGGCTGATAAAAGACAAAAAAGTCCAACTTTTGGGTTAAAATTTTTATAGTCTTTTGACATTGTTTTTTACTATTTTTTAATTAATTGCATCATTATTTGAATTCAGAAATCGAAAAAAAAGCAACGTTAACGGGATACAGATATTTCTTAGGGCGCTACAACAGGCTACAGTATTCCTTTTTTGACAAAGTGTTGACAAAACTTTTCCATTAAATTTTTTTTCTCACAAATTTTTGGGATTAAACATTTGTTAAGAGACATCTCTAACGCTATTGTTTAAATTTTATGAATCAAGAATTATGTAACATATACAATTTTTTATAGAAATACGAATTATGGAATGTGTCTAGATATACAAGGACTTCTTTGCATGATCATACATCAAGAACTCCAATGTTTAAATTGTTATTTTTATGTTTTATTGGGCTTTTATTATTCTGCTTTATACAAACTGCGGTAGCAGACGTCCCAACATCATTTGAAGTTTTATAGATTCTCCATGGTTGCTTCAACGTGGTGACCATATCGCGCCACACGAAAAGAAGTTGGTAAAAAATTAATTTTTATTATCACAAATATACACCATCCCTACAAAGTTAGTTTAAAAATATCACATTTTCAGGAATATGAAGATTAACGTTTTGGAATTTTTTGATAATTTCTACCCGAAACTGAAATTTTAGGTCAGGTATACTGTAACTCGTAAACTAGCTGATGAATCTCGAAATTGATAATAAATTTGGTATTTTTGGCCCCAATTTACCTATAGAAAGTGTTTTCAGCCAATTTTAAGACAAAAAAAATAAAATTGTACCAAAGAAATCTCAAATGTAACAAAATACGCCCTTTATATTCCAAAAAAGCTATATATTTGTTAATCAATTATAAATTCAAATGCAACACTTTTTAAACAAATTTTTAAATTTTAAAAAGTGTCAAATAAGCAAATTCAATTACATAGATTTATTAAATCTGAAACGCATTTAATGAAATTTTATGGCATTTGAATGAAAAATTATTTTGCAATAATTTTTTGTTTCATTCTTTGCTGATACTCTTTTTTTCCATTTACTTTTTAATTCATTTTTTTAAATATAATGGGGTGGTACTTTGTTTAATAAAAGTAGTTAATCGACGAAAAAAAACTGTGCAACAAAAACTCATATGGTTTTTTGTGTTTAAAAAATGAAGGGACAACAAAAAAAAGAAGCGAAGAGGAAATTGTTTCAAATAAAGTTTAAGTGTTGCTTGTTTTTTGACTATATTGTTTTTTTTCAAGCTTTAATTTTTTGTTTTAAATTTGAAATACTTACTCTCATTTGTAATATCCTCCTTTAAGGGGGAAGGGGATATTACAAATTTGAAGTGGACTTTGCTCAGATTTCAATCCTTCTTTTTTCTTTTGCCAAAAAAACCGGCACCAGTCCAAGAATGCCATCAACGATGTTATCACTGATGACATTCTTGAAGAACTCATTTTCGGCGCTTTCTTTCTTCTTCTTCTTCTTCTTCAAAAAAGAAAGAAAACATTATTTATATTTCTTTCTTTTTTTTTAACCAAAAAGAAGAAGAAGCAATTCAATGCGAGAAAAAGAAGAAAAGGAAGATGAAACTATCATGTCATGACGTTAAAGGTTTTCTTTTTGCAGAAAAAAAGGAGCATAAATGAAAGCTAAAATGGAACTAAAATGAAAGAAACATTATTTACTTTTTTTTCTTTTGCATTGTTTGACTTTGACTCCTTTTTTTCTTGCTCTCATTTTTACTTCTTTTTATTTATGTTTGAAGGCATGAAAGAAAAAGAAATATGGTAATCTTGTTCACAGTCATTTTGTCGTCGTCAGAAGTCTGCCAAGTATGAAATTGTAGCAAAATGAAGAAATTTAACTCTCGTATTTCTATTAACGATTATTTTTTACCTTAAAATTTATTCAATTTGTTCAGCTTTGTATCCGCAAAAATCTGCTATATTATGTTTTTAAAAATTTCATTGATATTTTTTTCTGTTAATTTTTTAAGAACCTTAACCCTCTAAAATCCCCCCCATTTTTCAGTAACCTTCTCATTATTTTATCTTTAATAAACCCTTTTCAAAAAATATTTAATAATCCTCTCTCTCTCTTTTTTTGAGCTTACATTTATTTATCAAAACACAAAAGGGTCAAAGATAGATAGAAAAAAATAAAGAAGAAAGAAAGAATTGTTGACGTCTTTTTTTTAAAATTTTTTTTATAATTGCCCTAAAGGCAATGAAGTAGTTTCTTCTTTCATTAACTAACAAATAAAAAAGCTCTTTGTATAATCCCATATCCCCCCCCCCCTTTTTTTTTACTTATTTATTTTTTGCTTACTTTCTTCTAAAAATTGCTGGTTTAAATTGTTTAAAACTTTTTTTCTGCTTTTTTGTCGGTTTTAAATTTAAAAATTTAAAGTTTTATTTCTAAAATATTATTTTTAAATTCATCTATTGTTTTTTTACAGTAAAATTAACCTAAAAAGAAGAAGCTTAAATAATAAAAAATGTAATGGGCGAAGCATTTAATGAATTTTGCGCTGAAAATAATGCAAATATTCCACCGGATCCAAGAATTAAAGAGCTTAAAGCTGTTACTGGCATTATTATTGTAGGATTTTTGATTTCATTTTTTAAAAAAATGTGTTAATTAAAATTTTAGGTAATTGTTTCATTCATTGGAATAACAGGAAATATTTTAAATCTTTTTACCCTTCGATCGCCATCTCTTCAAACTGTGCCATTTCGATATATTCGAGCTTTGGCAATTTTTGATTTGGTAAATTCTTTAATCAATTTTTTAAAGAATAATTAATAATCTAAACATGTTTTCAGATAGGTCTTACAACGATAGTTTTTCATTTAATATTCAAATTTACAAAACTTGATAAAACATATCCCATTGCATTTTATTCCGTTTATCTTGAAGATCTCATTATTAATTCATTTCTTGTTGCCGGACTTTATTGCGCCGTTTTACTTACCGTTGAAAGGTTTTTTACACTTTTATTTTTCTCTCAAAGCTTTTTAAATTTGTTTTTTTTGGCTTTAAAAATAAAAAAAGAAAAATGATAAAGGAAGTCAAGTGCCAAAGAAAAAGAAGAAAAAAAGATTGGAATTAAATTTCGCTTTTTTTGCCAAAACCTATTTTGTTCAGATTTAAAAAAATTGAACTTTATTATTTTTTGAATACTTAAAAATTCAATTGATTTTATTTTAATTACAGTATCAGTTGTTACAGTAACTTTTACCAACAAATTTTTGAAGATTTTTCGAAAAAAAATTATACAGTAATTTTTTTAAATTTTTTTACAGATATTTGCTAATCCGACAACCACATAAAAAGCGGGTATTTAAAATTAGTTCAGTTTTTGCCAAAATTTGTTCATTGCTTTTATTTTCTGTTCTTTTGCATTGTCCAATGGTGTTACAAATTACTGCAAAGCCTGGCCCGAATGGCACCGTAATCAAAGGGAATAATCAACAACTGCTTTGCAAGTGAGATTTGTATCAAATAAAGGGATTTCATATATCCCTGTTTATTTTTTTAGGGAACCATATTGGACAATTTATTCTTATTATGGCTTTATTCGAGAATCTATTCGATTTATAAATGTTTTTGTTTTGGTTGCTTTAAATATATTTATTGCAAAATTTTTACAAATTGCAAAAAAGAATCGTCGACTTTTAACGAAGCGTTCAATTACATCGGATCCGGATGCAATAAATAAAAATGATAAAAATTCTTTAATGAGAAGTTTTACGGAGAAACGTTTGACCGCTTTAATGGTTGCAATTTGTGCAATTTATATGATTGGAAATTTTCCACAAATTGTTGTAATGGTTTTTCAGAATGAATCCACTGAAGCAATGTATTCATTTCAGGTAATCAATAAATTAGGATTATTATTTTTAGAAATTGAGTTTATGCAAATATGGAAACGTTAGAATCTCAAAAATGTTTAATATTGTTAAATGAGAAAGATTTATGCTAATTTTTGCTTGTGTGAGGTCCCGCAGCGATTGTGCAGCAACAAAAAAATGGATCTGATTTTTAGGTTTTTATAAAAAAGTAGCAATTCTTTAACATTGATTAAACATTTTTGAAATTTTAACGTTTCTATATTTGCATAAAGTTTATATTGAAAAATTAAATCTCAAAGTTTGAAATTTAATTTTTCGAAATTGTGATTTAAAAAACAGAATGTAATATTTGAGAAAAAGTTGGATATTTTCGTATGCAAATTTTTCACGCATTAAAAACCTAACTTTTATTACACATTATTTTTCAGCTCTTCCGACATATCGCAAATACCCTTGAAGTATTAAATCATTGCTGTAACTTTTTTATCTTTTGCCTGGCTTCAAGTGAATATACTCGAGCCTTTCTAAATTCGTGTCCCCTTCTTCGAGATATCATTCAACAACTTCCATTTTGTGTAACATTTTTAAATTCTCGTCGTTTAACAATTTCTGATTGTCCATCAGAATCTCGGGCAACAATTGGTGGTCGTCGAAGATCTTCATATTACAATAATCGAGCCGCTTCAACATTTGAAAAATCAGTTAATCGTCGAAATACCACTGCTACAGTACTTCAAATTTGCTCAACTCCATCCTCGGCATCCGCATCAAATTCAATGTCACAAAATTCTGGAAGTCGAAGAAAATCCACTCCTCCCGTTGGATATTATGCAATTTCAACAATTTGTGAAAATGTTAATTCTAAAGATGATGATATTGATGAAAATGATATCAGTGATTGCCTGGTGATAAGTAACAAAGAAGAAGTTTACAAATGTATTAAAAAAGAAGGAATAAGTCAAGTCTCACATTATATTGATGATTTTCGAGATGGTGATGAATTTTTATAAATTTTTTCTATTTTTTAAACGGGTTTTATTTATTTTATTTTATATCTCAATGTTTAAAGGTGTGAAATATTTTTTTAAATATAATATCAAATGCTTTCCAAAAAAAATCAATCATAAATGCTTTAAATTTACCGTATCTATAAAAAAGTATGAAAGAAAGGGGGGGAAAAACAGACTGTAAAATTTGATTTATTTATTTATTGTAAACTGTTTACAGAAAATAAATAAATAAATCATCTCTCAAGGTTCCAACATACATTTTTAAGTTACCGTATACCCTTTACAAGATTTTACAATTATTATTTGTGCTGCTTTTTTTCTGATATAAGTTAAAAATATGTTTTTATTGAATTGTGTTTTGATACATTCTTAAAAAATATGCATAATCGAAATAAAAACCAGTTATGAAAGCGTAAATCCGAAAAAAAAACTAAGAAGTTCCATAAAAAAAGAAGTTATTCAATAAACATTCATAAAAAAAAGCCCCAAAAAAATAAACTTGCATTATTTTTTTTTGAAATCCAAAAAAAATTAAAACGGATCTTTTAAATCTTTTTTAAATGGCCTAAAATATATGTATCATAAACTTTTTCTTTCAATGCCAGAAATTAAAAAGATGCGACGACGACGATGATTATCGGCGGTGGTTAATCGTAATATTTATTCCATCACAGTAGGGGGGGGGGGGGGGGGGATCTTCTATCTCAAAAATGAAGCCTTCAAAAAAATCTGCCTTAACTGTGTTTTTTTTGAAATCTATCGTTTTTTGGCGATAAACTTTTTTTTTTCAAAAAAAAATCGCCTCAGGAAATTATGCAAAAATTAGCGCTTTTGTTTAACACATTAAATTGTCGTTTTCAAAAACAAAACTTGTAATCAAAAAACTTTTTGTTTGCAAAAAAAATTATATAAAACCAATTCAAACTTCTTTTAAGGCAAAAAAAAAGAATTTTTTGAGGGATTTTAATTGGAAAAAAGTAACAGAAAATAAGCAAAGAGAGAAGCCTCGGGCCAGTTTTTTACGGAGTTTGCCGGTTTTCTGCTTTCTTTGTTTTAAAAAAAAGCGGGGATATCTCTTTTTTTTTGCTTCCTTAAAAGTCTCATAAAAAAGTGGGAGGTAGTCTTAAAACTTGAAATAATATAAAGTTTAAAAAATCAACGAATATTGTAAATTGCATAATTTTAAGGTTTCCTGGAATGTTGCTTTTTGGGATTTTATTAAAATGGATTCTAAAAACGTTGAAAATGATTCCTGTTTTAAATGCCCAAATATTTATAGGGGGGCCACAACAGATGATGATGAAAAATAGTTGACAGAACACTTTGCCAAGCGGAAAAAGATTTTCCTGCTGTTTGTGAGGCCCAGGATACTGTATCGTTTTGTTAAATTTTCGATCAATACAGTTACAATAAATCTTATTTGTATGACCTTTATGAAGCTATGAATTTCCATAAAATATTTTTTATTAAAAAAAATGTTTCGTTTTCCAACTTTTTGCTGCAAAAAAAAGTGAAAGGGAAAATCTATGGTCACTCGAGGTCATCCATTTCCCCCCCCCCCCCCCCCACCATGTTTAAATCAAGGCAAAACTTTTTTTAATTAAAACTTCCGATTCCCATTTTTCTTCTATTTTTTTGTAACATTTTTTATTCCAAAAAACCCCTGTTTTTTTTACCGAAATTAACAAATATATCTTTGGATTTTCCATGTCTCTCATTTCTTTTACTTCTTTTTTCATGGAAATCTTTGAGTGACGGTGGTGGTGATTCAAAGCTGACAGAAGCGAATTTTTAAAAAATTCAACATCTCTAATTTTTTTTCTCCTCTCTTTTTTTTATAAATGTAAAATAAAGGTCCCTTTTTTTGCGCTTGTATGTTTAATGGTCAAAATCGGATAATTTTAAACATGGAGGAGGAAAAAAAGTGAAAGTCAAAGAAAAAAATGCCACTGAAAAAAAAATGGGAGAAAAAAAAATGTTTTTGTCGCAACATTCCTTTTTTTTCTTCGAATATTTCTGACGTTCGCTGATGATCACCGAAAAAAAGGGGGGGGGGAAGAAAAAAAAGTAACCGGCAATTTTGTATGCTCCAAAAAAAAGATCATGAATCTCCTTCTCCTTCTTCTTTTTTTGATTGTTCTTGCCCCCTATATTCTGTATCCTGTTTATTTCTTTTTGCTTTAGGAATTCAGGAAATATATACAAATTTGTTAAAAAATTCGAGTTTAATGCTTTTTTTAAATTTTATGCCAATTTGGCGCCTACTTTCTTTTTTTTCTAAAACAATTATATTTTTTTGAATTTAAATTGGCACTTTTTTTCTTTGATCAAAGAAACAAGCTTCGAAATTTTAAAAAATATAATAGTGAAACTGTCTTCTTTTTTGATCTTAAAACAAGAAATTTATATTCTTATTTTTTTATACATTTTCGATTTTTAATGGGCTCTCCATTAATGTGTAAAAATAATATACAAGGAAGCTTAAATTGACCACAAAAATGAAATGTATTCGCCCGCCTTCAATCAAAAAAAATTCATTTAAAAAAGAAGTCCAATTTTGGAAAAGCAGCAACTTTTTTAACAATTGCGCAATTGTTTTTCTTTCTTTTTCCGTGAATCAAAAAATATTAGAATCCATTTCCTTTAATTTTTTTTCGATTAAATGTTGTCCATTTCTGAATCCTGCTTTTATCTCTCGCATCTTGGGGCCCTTCTTCTATCGTTGCTTCGAAAATGGATACATTTCCAATTATTTATTATATTACCGCTGCAAAAATTATTTCTTCTTCTTTTTTTCCTTCCGACGGAAGAAAAAGAACTGGCTCCATTACGCAACTTTTTGGGGCAAAACCTTTTTTTTTCTTGGAGGAAGAAGACTCAGAAGTCGCAGAAAAGAAGAACTTTTGGACAATTGTTGATTGTATATATATATTGTTCCACTGTAAAGATGACTTCTGATGAAAAATGATCATTCTTCTTTTTTTGCCCTATTGTTTCATATTATTTCTTCACTACCTACCGAATTTTTGAGGGATTCTGTTTCTGCCAAAAAATATTAACGACCTTCAATAATATCTTCTTTCTTTTTTTTCTCGGAACTTATATGTTTCCTTTTTTTTGTCTTCTTTAAAAAAAACTCATTATCCAGTTTTTTTTTGTTTCATATTTATTATTTTTGTAATAAGCGAAAGTCTTCTTCTTTCTTCTGTCACTATCATCACGTTATTGTTTCTTCCTTCCTTCATTCATTCACTTCATTTCCTTCCCCCCCCCCTTTTTCCTTTAGGGCACCTTCAAGGCAAGGCAAGGCAACAAAATGACAATGAATGAATAAAAAGAAGATCGTGTGCTTTTAGAAGCGGAAAATCATTAGAAAAAAAATATAGTAAAAGATTCAAATTAATGCAAAAATGTGTAAAAAAAATTCTTTTTTTTATCGAAGAAGAAGATTCGCGTTTGTATATTTTTTTTAAAACAATTGTCGCTTTTTTTGGTGTAACTTGATTTTTGGATTCCCTTTTTTTCTGTATTGTTTCAAAAAAAACATTTTAATGAAGTCTTCAGATTTATTTTTTTATAATTAAAAATATTTAAAAATTTCAAATGGGATTTTTTCAAATTATTGGTATTTTGACGGATTATTTTTTAATAATTTTAGTTGTAAGTTTTACCGTACTTATATTTACATTTAAATTACATTTATTTTATAGTTTGGTCAATTTAATTCAATATTTGCCATTCCAATTGATAATAGTATTATTGGTAAAAAAACTTTTAACTTTAATTTTGCTTTTTTTTTTAAACTACAGTATGCTTGAACTTTTTGTCAGATTACTGTAAATATTTAAATTTTCATTTTTTATTCAAATTTTTTTCAGGTGATCCGACAGTCAATTGTTTATCTGATAGGCTATCAGTTGATTTAAAAACTGCAAAAGCTTTTGGAGGTCGGGTATTTGTAAAGGGATTTTCGCAGGATTCTAATTGTAATATTGTTGGAGATGGCGCGGCAGCATTTGATTTTTCAATAAATTTTGATAATTGTGGACTTCGAAGATCTCGAGAAGTTTGTTTTTTAAAACTAATTTTATTCAAAAATTGAATAACTTTTAGATAAATGGCGTCAGTATTAGTGCCACAATTGTTGTTTCATTTCATCCAGTAATTTTTGTTTTCTTTTTTTTTACCATGAATTTACGAAATCAAAATTTCGAAATACAAAATAGAAAACCCGTAATGACTCTTTTAAATTTCGGACCGAAATGCAAATATCTGAAATTTTCAAAGTATTTTCGAAATTTGAAATTTTGATTTCAGCATGCCTTAATTTTTCACATTCTTCAAAAAATGCCAAATATTTATTTTCAGATTTTTATAACAAAGGTTGATCGAGCTTATCGACTTAATTGCTTTTACATGGAATCCAAAAAAACTTTATCTCAACAGTTGGATGTCAGTGAATTAACAACTCAATTAATAACCCGTCAAACAACAATGCCAATTTGTCGATATGAAATTCTTTCTGATGGACCGAATGGAAAGCCTGTTAAATATGCCCGAATTGGAGATCATGTTTATCATAAATGGGTTTTGTTCTTAAACTAAATTAAAATAAAATAATTTGCATATACTTAAAACTTTATAGACATGTGATTCTGAAAGTGTTGGAATTTATTGTATGAAGGTTCACACTTGTATTGTTACGGATGGACAAGGCGGAGAACCAATTACTGTACTCGATCAAGAAGGGTTGGATTTGAATTTACATAGCTATTTATAAAAATTTTTAGGGCCTGCCTAAACCATGGACCGGCATAAAAAACATATTTAAAGCGGTTTTTGAGGTTTAAGATTGTGGTAAAAGTATAGAAATATTTAATTTATGCCAGTCCAAGGATTAGTATTTCCAGTCCAGTCCATTTAGCAGCCCCAAATTTTGAAACCAATTTTTTTGTATTAATTTCAAAATTTGCAAATTAATTATTACAGATGTGAAATTGATCGATTTGTTTTACAAAATCTTGAATATTCAACCGATTTATCAGCAGGACAAGGGGCACATGTTTTTAAATTTGCTGATAAACCATCCTTACATTTTGCATGCCAACTTTCCCTTTCACTTAAAGATCCAAAAAGTGGTTGCAAATTTTTGGTAACTCTTGAAACTTATTTAAAAAAAGTTTTTCTAAAAAATTAAATATTTTTTTAGCAACCCCAATGTGGTGCAAATAATGGTGATGGTGGAGTAAATGGAGGAGTTGAAAATTATGGGGGAACATCACAAGGAAGTTATAGTGGTGGAGATGGATATACATCATCATCAAATCCAACACCAGCTTATGAACAACAAGATAAATCTGCTACAACAATTGGATATGAAGCAAATGTTCAACAACCAACTGCAACAACAACAACTCGAACAAAATCAAATGTCGGAAATTCTGGAACTTATGAAAATGCAGGAGGATACGGTAGTAGCAGCAATTCAAATGCAAATAATCAATATGGTAGTAATAATGCTACAAATAATAATAATAATAATGGATACGGTAATGAACAATTTCCTAAACCACAACAGTATCAAGAAGAACTTTTACCGGGTGCAAATTATAAAGTTGTTCCTGATTCTGCTGCAACACCTTCAACAACTTCAAGTGGATATGAAAGTGGATATACCCTTAAAAGTAATTCATATGATCAAACACAAGTTGCCCCAAGTTCAAAAGTTGCTGAAACCCAATATGAAGAAGTTACACCCACCCCGACAGTATACGTGCAACAAACTCCATCTGCTCTTGTTTACAATGATTTTTATCAAGATGAAACAGATATCCCTGTTCAGATTCAAAAGAAAAGTGCAAAAAGTAATAAGCTTTTTACAGTACTCCAAAATATATATATTTTACATATCCTTTTCAGGACATTCAGTGATGAAAAGAAAAGTAGCAGATTTTGATTTACCAGAACAAAGTTTTGTTGTAATTGAAATTGATGAAGATCCATTAAGTAAGTGCTAATTTATTCAAAAAATAAAAGCCACAAAAAATAGAAACAAAAACTTGAAAAAGGTAGTAATACGAAATCATAGTGGTATAAACAAATAAAATAGGAAAAAAAGAGATGCTGCGGACTTTCAAATAATAGATAGAATCAAAAATAATAGTAATAATCAAAAAGTTAGGGTTGAATTCATTCATTTTTCAATACTTCTTGAACGGCTTCGAGATGGTGAACGACTAAATGATTTTCGAACTTCACGTTGTGGTGAACGATCTCTTGGTTCACGAGTATCCCGTCGAGGACTACGAGATCGGGAACGTCCACGATTATCATTATTGTATCGGCCACCGCCACCACCTCGTCCACCACCGCCGCCACCTCCTCCACGATTATTATTGTGACGAGGGGCTGCACCATTTCTATGTCGGCCATGAGACATTTCAACACGAGCTCGAACTCCGCAAATTCGAGTTCCTAAAAATATAGGTTTAAAATATGCATTTTAAATAAAGCAAAACTACCATCAAGTGCTTTAGCAGCATCTTCAGCATCACGAGCATCTTCATAAATTACAAAACCAAATCCTGGTGGTCTACGGGCAACCTAGAATATATAATTAATATAAAATACCGCTGTAATAAATATATTCAAACATACCCATGTTTTTTGAATTCTTCCATATCGACGGAAAAGATCTTCAATTTCTTGTACAGTAGCCTAAAATTTAATTATCAGTAAAAAAAGAGTAATATAAACAACTTACATCATCGGGTAATCCACCAATATACACTTTGGCATCAAGATCTTCTCTTCTACGAGACGACATGGTTATTGTCAATCGAGGATTCAAATCTGCAAAAAATAATATATATCAGATCAGATAGACAGCAGTTGGAGTCGAGGTTTTTGAGGATTGAAGGCGACGAGGATGGATGAAAAGCAGGTCGATGATTAAAAGGCGAAGATGTGGGATGAAGAGATATTCATGAAGGCCAAAGAAGAAGGGTGCATTGATTCGAAGATTTTTGCGTTGAACTTTTTCCGTTTGCTACTTTATAAGCATTTCCCCAAAACAAAAAATTATACCAAGGAATAAGTCGAGTTTCAGTTTTGCATGGAGCTCGATAGAAGAAGATTTACATGCCTTGATTCTTTTTCTTTTATTTATATTTTTAAATTAAAATAAAGAAGTTTCCTTATTTCAGATCACTCCTTATGGGATGACCAAGGCACAGATGCGCAGAAGAAGCAACAACAACAACAACGATGCGTGTCGGCGGGTAAGTTGTTGAAAAATCTCATAACTTTTTTTTGAAATAATTAACCAAAATTGCGTTGGGTTGGATTGGATTGAAGAAAAGAAGAGCAAGAAAAAAGAAGTTGAAGATATCTTTTTTTGAAGATGAAAAGAATTTGTTGGGAAGAAGGAGGGAAGATTTTAAACAACAGACGATAGATATATATATATATATTTTCTATAACTTAAAAGAATAAGTATTTTTTTATTAAAACAACTATAAAAAAATTATAAAACTCTGTTGCAAAAGAAACAAAATTTCAAAATGGCAAAAACTTTTTACGAAAAAAGTCTGGAAAAAAAAGTTCACGAAATAAAAAACGCAAAAAAAACGAAGGCTAAAAACGAAAAAAAAAATGGAGGGAAAGCAAAACAAAAAAAAACTCGTCAATACTTTTTTTTTTGCAGGAATGGGAATTCTCCTCTTTGTTGGGGCTGCTGCTGTTATGTTTCTCTTTCTATTTGCTATAGCACTGTTCATCCGGCATACCCGAAAAGAACAGATTCAACAATTTTGCGCTGAAAATAAAGGCTAAAAAGAAAAAAACGAAAAGTGAAATACTTTGATATATTTTTTTCATCGAAAAAGAAGAAACAAGAAAAATGCTGCAATCGTGTATCAAAAAAACATGCATATTTCGTTTTGAAACAATTTTGTGCCTTTATATTTTTTTTTCAACTTTACAGTATTCTTTCTTTTTTTTTAAATTTGCAATAATATTTGTAAAAAATACTTTTGCTTTCATATTTTGTTTTAAAATTTATTAGTTCTTTTCTTTAAAAAAAGTAAAATAATAAAAATATATATATTTTTAATAGTTATCTTTTTCACAAAGTGATAATTCAACAAAACGAGTATAATAATATTATGTAACATAGTTTATGTTCACCTTCATTTTTTTCGTCTAAAAGAAAATTGAAGAGATGCATACTACTAGTGTTACTGAATCCGATCCGAAACTGTGTCGGATCGATTTTTGGGAAAAAAATCGAATAAGAAATTCGGTCGAATTAACCCGATCGGATTTTCGGATCGGGTCGGATTCAGTAACACTATTAACCATCTGTATAAACTTTTTAACATTTTTTAAAGATGTAAAAAAAATATGAAGATTTAAAAAATGCAACTTTAAAATATCATTTTCATACAAAAAAACGGTCTCATTTCATTTAGGATTGTTTCAAATTTGTCAACAAGACTTTGTTCTTTAATCTCTTTACGTTTTACATGTAAATTTTGGTAAAACTCCACAGTATTTTGTTAAATAACTTTTTTTTAAAAAAGTACAATTTTTTTTGTTAAAAACATAAAAATTTTGTTGGAATCAGAATTTAAGACAGGGTTTTGGTCAAGGAAATTCCTTCTCTGTCATTTCCTCATCTCCCATTTGTTACCTATACCGAATACATTACAAAGAAAAAGAGATGCACACTTTTTTTAAAAATCAAATAGAAAGAAAAGAGAGCAGTCGTTTCCTCCCTGCGACAGACAACGAAAGAGGAGCACTTTTTTCACAGAAAAAAGGTGGACGTATTTTTTTTTGTTTTTCAAAAAAACAATTTTTGGTGATGCTTTTATTTTTTCTTTTGAGATTTTTGCAGAAATAATTACATATCATTAATGATAAACAAATTGTGAAAATAATTATAGGTCAAAAACAGTTGTGGATGGATGTGTTTTTTTGAAGCAATTTTCTAACGAAATTAACAACTTTTCATTTTGCTCCTTTTTGAAGGCTAAAATTGTTCAGGATTCTTTCCTAAATTATTTTTTATGCAAATTTTTAAATAATGATTTTACATCGGAATTGAGAATAAGAAACTAAATATTTGTGTGATATTTTTTGCTATTGTAATTTTTATATTATTAGTAAAGTGTACGGTAGCATTTTATTTAAAATATTATTTAAAATCTAATTATTATTATGAAGAAATAATTTAGCAGCAGCAGCAGCAAAATTAAAGCAACAAATTGATCCTTTTTGACAGGTATGATCCAAGGGACAACTTAAATCATCATTACATGGCCCAATTGCGTGACTTCCATCGTCACATAATCGTTTTGTATAGTCTTCTTCTTCATTTCCTTCAACGCCCGCTTCTTCACTTGAAGAAGTTTCAATGGAATTTGCCGGGGGTTTAAATGTTACAGTAATCCTATTTGGAATTGTTGTTGTTGTTCTTGGAATCTTTGGAATTGTTTGAGTTGTTGTAAAAATTTGAATTATTGGTTTTTCGGTAATTTCTATTGTCTGTTCCGGGATTGTTTCTTTTCGAATCCATTCTGCCGTTGGTGGAAGGGTTGCGGAAGTGACACCAAAAAGACCAGCAAAAATAGCTAAACATTAAATTATGTAAATTTTATGTCATCTATGATACAACTAACCATAAATTGGTGAATCAGTTGAAAGACCATTTCGTTTACCAAATTCTAAAAGTTTTGAAAGTTCATCAATTTCTTTAAACTTTTCTTCTTCTTCAATCGGTGCAGATTCTGTTACTTCTTCAACAACTTCAACATCTTCTTCTTCAGAAGATGTTTTTCTTCTTTCTTTTTGGTCTGAGTCATCTTCTTCTTCAGAACTATGTTGCATTTTTGGACGAAATGCATCTCCATCAATGATTAAAGGTTGATGAGTTGTTGGTGTTGAAGTTGTGATAAGACCATAAAAGGGTGTGGTACAACATTGACTATTAATACACTAAAATAAATCAATAATTTTAGAGGTAATTGTTGTAATTAAATTTATTATATACCGTTCCCCCGAGGGCAATGCAAATTGCGTCTTCATCTAAACGGCATTGACCAATATGTGCACCACCATTGATACAACGAACAACAAATTTTGGGGCCTTAAATTTTAATATTTGTTTTTGAAGGTGTTGTTACAGTAATCTCTCCTAACAAATCCCTTTAATAGGTTCAAATTATCCTCCCACCCCCTTACCGGATTACTTCCACCACCATCTCCTCGAGGTCCAACCCCTCCAAGGCCATAAGCAGTTGGATATCCAATTGCAACATTATTATTTGGAGGTGGTGCACCACCTCCACCTCCACCACCACCACCATATGGACCATAATTACCATTATTCCAATTACCGTAATTTCCCCAACGTTTTACTCTTTGTTTTTCAACAAATGTCCCATTTTTTTGACAAAAAATTGCTTCAAATAAATGAAAACAAAAAATTAATAATAAAAATTTCATAATTTTATCCGCAACCAAAAAATTATATCTTCAAAAAAAGCAATTTTTAATAGCTAAATTTCTTTTATATCCGAATTTGTGTCTCAAAACTTTTCTTTTGTTTCAAATTTTATTAAACTTTTTGTTTGTTTTTCCTTTTTCGAAAAAAAAACTTGACAGATAAAAGTTTTTGTAACAGCGAATTAAAAGGTCAAAAAATATTTTGTCTAATTATTTTTAAAAATTAAACCGGATTTCAGCTTTAAACTTTTTTTAAAAAAAACTTTGCTTTTTTTTCATTGTTTCTATTTATTTTTGACATTTTTTTCAATATTGATAAATCAAGTTTCAGTATTAAAAAAGTGATCGTAAAAAACAATTTTGAATCTTTTTTAAAAAAATATGGGAACAATAAAATGGATTGTAAAAATGAGAAAAAAATGCGTTGTTGAAGTTAGGTTTTTTTTATAAAAAAATAAGTGCAAAAATGTTTAAGAAAATTTTTGACAGATATTTTCAGATTACTGTAATGTAGAAATGTAACAAATAACTTTAAACCCAATAACTTGAACTATTTTTAAGCAGAATCATTTTTTTGAAATTACAACATTTCATAAAAAAGAAACTTCTACAATGAGAAAGTTTAATTTTGGTGTATTTAAAAAAGCTTATTTACAAGTATAATTAATTAATATAATTATGGTATATTAATTAATTATGCAAAATAGTTAAAGGTTAAAAACGTGAAAAAACATTTTTTCAAACATTTAAAAATATTTATTTATTTTCATTTTTTTGTTTATTTGTTTTTTTTTGTTATTATTCTTTTTTGCCTCCATTGTTTTTGTTTCAATTAAAAAAATAAAAATCTAGTTTATTTTGACACCCTTGAAAAACAAAAAGAAATATGAAATCCTTTTTTGAAATTTTGAATAAAACTTTGGCTTTTAAATAATGAAAGATGAAAGAAGAATGGATGGATGACTCATACAAAATGCCAATGTTTCAAAATTTTTATTTCTTTTTTTAGAAAATTTCTTTTTAAAAAAAAGCTGAATGAAAGCCAAAAAAAGAAAATTGAAGAATTTCGAAAGACCCAAAAATAGTAATACGTTTTATTTTAAAAAAAATGAGGAAAATGTTGTAAGTGTAATTTTGGCGTACTTAAAAATGTGACTAAAAATGATGTCATTTTTGTGCTCTTTTTTTTAAAGTTTAATGAGTAAAGATTTATACACACAAAAAAAGCAGCAATTTAGAAAGTTGTCAATAAAGACTAAACTAAACTAAAGTCTAAACTTGATTGCTTTTTTAAAAAAAAAACAAACAAACAGGGTAAAAGTAGTAAGCAAGGCGGGTTAAAAAAATGACTGAAATAAAAATATTTCGTTTGCTTTCAATATTTTTTTTTGTGTGGAACCACCCGACTGACTCTTACTGCTGCTGCTGCCTAAGCTTTGAAGGAACAAAAAATGAATGTTTCAAAAGAAAAAAAAGTTCCGTGTAAATTTTTTATTGACGGACTGGAAATAAACATTTATATACGGCCGCACATACAACAAAAAGCGGTCTCCCCCCTCCCTTTAAAGAGAGAGAGAGGGAAGGAGACATACATGATCGAAGAGCTGAAAAACAGAAGAATAGAGTAAAAAGAAAAAAAGAGAAAGAGAGAGAAAAAAGGTTGACAATGATCGATTTCGAAATCACTTCTTTTATTGTTGCACCCTCGTGGCGATGTCGTCGTTCTTTTAATGTATATGTGTGTGTGACGTTGTTGTATCCCCCCCTTTTTCTATTTTACCTTTTTTTTTGTGATGAGTCATCAACTATAAAAGTCTTCTTCCATTTGCTTTTCTTTTCCTGTTCAAAAGAAGAAGAAGAAAAAGGAAGATGGAGACTAAAAAATAAAGATGGGGTAATAGGCTCGTGATTGTTGAAAAAAAAATTATCAACAATCCTTTATTTTTTACCTGTTCGGACTTTAGTGATTCGAGTTGGATGCTTTTTTTTTGTGGTGTAAAAAATTGAGTCATCTTCATTTTTTTCCTCCTCTCTTTTTTTTTTTGCTCTCTGCCTTTGATGGTTTACTATGATCAACAAAATAAAAGTGATAATTAATCAATTTTTGTTTTAAAAAAACTATTTTTTTAACCTTTGTTTTAAAAATAATTTTTTTCCTTTATCTTATCTTATCACTTCACTTTATTCACAAAAATTCCCTCCTGACTTGAAACAGATTTTAAAAAAATTTTAAGCTTAAAATTTATTTCTTCTGTTTTTTAAGATAAAAGATTATTTTTTTTCTTTTTTTTGTGTTATATATATTATTATGCACGCAATCACTTTTTTTATTCAAAAAAGAATCGATCGGGAAGAAGAGGAGTCCCGCCACCATCGGTTCTGTCGCGGCAAAAAGCAGAAGAAGAAAAAAACGTGTGACACTTCTTTTTCGTTTTTTTTAAAACTTTCCAAAATCAATGTCTTAAACGGTCATCAAAAAAAGGCTTTTTTTAATTGGATTTAAAAATTAATTTGTAAAAATTTGTGACATTAAAAATCACGTAATTTTTGAATTTTTATTTGATTTTTATTTTTTAAGCTTTAAACAGCGATTTTATGTATTTCTTTGATTTATTCCTTCTCCATCCCAATCAGGGCTGGACGAAACTTTTGTTTCGCGATTTTTTGAGATTTCGTTTAATTTTGCGAAACGCGAAACGAATAAAAAAATCTTTTAATTTAAAAGGGTTTTGAACAGATTTGTTTCGTTTCGTTTCGTTTTACAGCAATCACTTTCTTCTATCCCTGATCCCAATATATCGAAAATATCGCTATTTTTGTTTGAAAATTTTGATTCAATTTTGTATTTTTTATTTTCCAAACACACAATCCCAATCAAAACAAAACAATCACGAGACCCAAGAAAGCAGCAATCCTTTTAGTAAAAAAAAGACTTTTATTTTATATTTTTCTGATTTGTTTAGATTACATTTTTTTTCTATGGTTTAAAAAAAAGTGGAAAGGAATTGATTGATTTTTTTATTTTATATTTTTCTGATTTGTTTAGATTAAATTTTTTTTCTATGGTTTTAAAAAAAAGTGGAAAGGAATTGATTGATTTTTTTATTTTTTCAATGTTGAATTGTTGTTGCGCGTTTCCGTGGTTTTAAAACTTTTTTCGTTTTATTTCATTTTATTTTGGCAATTCAAAGCTTTATTCATTTATTCTTTTTTTCTTTGTTATTCTCTTCTTTGATCTGAATCTTTTGACCCTTTTTGAATTAGAAGATTAATTAACTTCTATATTATTTATTGGAAAAATAAATAGTTTAATTAAAATTTGTATAATAAAAAAAGAAGTTCCAACATTTTAAATGGCTTTTTTTTATTATAAAAAAACAATGAATGCTTTTTTGGTGTCTGAGCTGGGGCTGGAGCTTGGGGCTGTAAAGCTTGTAAAGATAAAATAATTATTATTGTTAAAGTATCAGCGATCAGTGATAATGGCAATGATGGATCTTTTTGTAGCCCTTTCTTTTTTTCTTGTTGAATATAAAAATATAAACTGTCATTAGTTTTTCCTCTTGATTTTGATCTTTTCACCCCGATTAAACCTGTAACAAATATATAAATAAATATATTATGTCGGCATTTCTTCCACAAAAATAAAGAAAATGCCGCCACCGCCTCCGCCCAACAGCAACATAAAATGTGAAAAAGCGAATATTTGAAGAAAATCTTAGAAAAGCGTAGACTTTCTCCTTTTTTTCTTTCGTTGGCATTTTTTCTATTGTAGGCATTTTTTCTTCTTCCTAAAATGCGCGAGAAAGGATTATTATTTTTTTGTTACAATGCGCGTAATTTTTTTTGTTGATCGGATTTAATTTAAACTTTGCGAAATAAATATATCCCTTTTTTATTTCCTTTTTTTACAAAGATAAATGCCGCTTTTCCCCGTAAAAATGTTGTAAAAAATCATGCTTATGCGCTTTTAATATGGATTACTGTAGTTTAAATATACCGCGCTAATTAATGACCACACAAAAAGAGTTTGTGAGCTTACTTTTGAGCGGAGCAAGTTTCCGGTGTGATTGTCAAAATAAAAATGGGGCATGTAACATGCCCCATTTTTATTTTGACAATTATGCCGCATGTTGCTTTTTAACTTTTTGTTGAAAAATTAAATTTTTACAAAAAATGCTATTTTCTAAATTTTTTAAAATAGTTTAAGTTTTGCTAATTTTGCAAATTACTGTAAACAATTTATCTTTTCCATCAAATTTAATTCCATGATTAAAAGATATCATATCATAAACATTTTGGGGTTTCGATTGGATTGTATAATAGTTGCGGAATTTTACGCCCGCCAAAAAACAGCTGCATTTTTAATATTAAAAATTACTTTGAAAAAAAAACAAAAACAAATTCGCGCAACATTGTTCAAATTTATGGGTTTTCCATCAAAATACATTTTCGTGATAATTACCAAAAATTTCTTCTAAAAATAAACATATTTTTGATGCAGAAACTTTTTTAATTGAATTTAGAAAAAACACAAAAAAAGACTTTTTGTTTAACAAATGCCACGGAATTTTAAATTAAATTACAGTAATTTTAACGTTTTTTGATTTATTTTATCTTTAACCAATGATTTATTATTTATCTAATTTTCTTCTTTTTACGAAAATATTATTATTTTAAAAATTTACCCTTTTTTTATTATTCATCGACATTCTTTTTTTTCTAAATCTCCAAAAATGCCCCCCTTTTTTTGTATCGACAGAAAAAAAGAAGGCAGAAACACCGAAGAAAAAAAACGAATTCTTTCTTTTATTTTTACAGAAAAAAAAAGATTCCCGACTCTCAACATTTTCCTCAATTTTTTTTTGCTGTCTGTATTTTTTTTCTCTTTTCCGGGCTTCGAACAGCAAAAAAAACATAGAATTTTGAGGTATTCGTTTGAGGCTTTTTTTTACGGCTGATTCATATAAAAAAACAAAAAACATTTTGCCATGATCTTTTCCCTTCCTTCCTTATATTTTTTTTTCTCGTTCTCCTTCCTTTTTGAAATACCGTTATTTTGATTTTTTTTTTAAAAATGAAGAAAAAACATTGAAAAAAATAAGCAAAAATTTTAAAAATATTGTACAGTTTTTTTATATCATTACTTTTTTCTGAAAAAAAAACCGGCACATTTATTTATCCCATTAATAATAATAAAAGAAGGGGGGCTATCAGTTCTGGGAAAATGATTTGATCTTTTCATTTCTTCTTTTTTTTCTTTCAAAGAAAGGGAGAGAGGCATTGTCGTAGCTAGCTTGAAAAATAAAATAAAATACCGTATTTGATAGAGTTTTTTTTCCTTTCCGAATTCACCGAGTCCCCGCCTTTTCTCTCTTTTTTCCCCCCTTCGAAGAATGTTGATCATGATCGCCGCCGTCGTCGTCGCCGTTTTCGTTGATATGTAAGGCAAAGAAGTTTTTTTTTGTCCATCGTCACCTCCATCATTGCTGTCCAAGCTGATTGTAGTTGGGTGGTGTAACTGTTATTGGTATTGTTGCTGTTTTTTGCTCTCTCTTCCTCTCCATCTCTTTAGCAAAAAGCTTGTGCCATTTATACCATCTCGAAGAAAAAAGAGAAAACCGCGCCCCATCAAATACCAAACAAAAAAGAAACATTCCTTGAAAGAGAAGCAAGGAAAGAAGAAAAAAGAGAGAGGCTTGGTTTTTTTTCCTCCTTCTTTTATTTTTGATTTATTTCTTCAATTGTTGAATTACAAAAGAAGGCTTCAACAATTTTTGTGTTGTTATATTTTTTGAACAAGCCTTCTTATATATTGCTTCAAATTCAAATCAAAGAATAAGAAAAAGAAAGAAGAAAGAAGGATTGTCATCTCGTCGTCTCGTCGTTGAAATTCTGAAGGAATTGCGCAGAAGGAAGAAAATTGTCATCGATATTTATACATTTATTTTAGAAGAGGGAGGGTGGGAGTGATTCCTTCTTCTTGATTGTTTCATCTGTGGTTGTGGTGCCACATCATCTCTTCTCTTTTGCCTCATCCACCTCTTTCTCTCTCTCTCTCTTTCTCTTCTCTTCTTTGCTTGCTGAATCAGAATAAATATAATTCATCGACGAAAGAATAAGCATCAAGTATACTACTTCTTTCTTTCTTTCTGAGACATCGTTGATGGTGATGGTGATTGTGATTGATTGATTGAAGAATAATAATAACAACAATTCAACCCTATTGTCATCAAATAAATTGTCATTGATCGCGTGTCATTATTTGACTTTCTCACATAAAAAAAACTTTTATTCATCAAAAGAAAGGCGGTGACCAAGGGCACGCCCCTCATTTTTTGCCATCAACAACCCCCTTTTTTCAAAAAATCATTATGAATGAAATATCTGGAAGTAGCACCTCCACCAACACCAACAACAACAACAACAACAACAACAACAATATAAATAATAATAATAATGGATATGACATTAATGCCATTGGACATCATCAACTTCCCCTTGAACTTCCCCTTCTTCAACATCATGGAAATATCATTAATGCTGGAGGGCATCAAAATAATAGCTTTTATCCAACACCCTATTATTCTTCTGATCCGAATACTCCTTCAACAGCTTCCTCTGGAGCTGCATATTCTTCGCTGATTCATGGCTATAATCCATATTCAGCAATTACCCCACAATTTGAATTAATCTTTCCTGGATATCCTTGGCATTTTGCCGCTGCAGCTGTTGATGTAGGTGTTATTGAAAAAAAAAACAGAAACGTTTTTGTCTTTTCACTTCTGCTGCAACTTCTTTTTTTTGTCTTTTAAAATTTGGATCTTTGAACGAATCTTTACAAAATAAATCTCTTTTATTATACGTCATTTCTTTGTTAAACAAACTTCTTACTGTAAAAACTTGTGTCACAAAATTTCCAACAATGTTTTTTTTCATAGCTTTAAATTGCCAAAAATCTTTCTTCTTTTTCATAAAATCTTTTTGAAATTAATTAATTTTAGATTGGTGGTGAAATTCCACTGCCAAGTATTGATCAACACCAACAAACCGCTACAACGGCACCTCTATTTTCACAATCAACTTTTTCACCGTTGCATAATACCGGTAATAATAATAATAATAATTCAATTGCTGCTGCTGCAACCACCACCGCCGCAATGACCCGATATTCACGTTCATCACAAAATCCACGACGTGGAGGTCGTCGGCCAAGAGAAGAATATGTAAGTTAATTTAGCAAAGCATTACTCTTGTTTTTGGCACTTTTTAATAGTATAACAATAACACTTTTGATCAAAACTTATGTTTCATTTTATTTTATGGTTACTGTACTTTTTTCTTTTATTTTATTACAATTATAAAATTTAAAGGAATAAAAATTATTCTTAAAAAATAATAAATCCTGTATTTGTGGTAAACTAAAATTACAGTAACTCTTTCAAACCAAAACTAGTTGTTCGTTACTGTAATTTTTTAAATCCAAAAACTTAAAATTAATTCAAAAAAGTTAATTAAGTTTTTTCTCAAAATAATGTTTTCTCTCAAATATTTTATTGGTTGTTTTTTAACCGTAAAAAATATTTTCAACTTTTTATTCTTATCTTTTTTTGGAAAAAAAAAGCTGACTCGATTTTTGTTTAGTTGCAATTACAACACAATTTTTGGTCTTTTATTACCCCAATCCTTATCAGAAAAAAGTTAATTCTTTTTTTAAAGAAAAAATACCGGAAATCCAAAATATATCTTTGTATTTATTATTTTTTATTTCAGGAACCTCCAGCTTTAAATGAAGAAGATCGAGATAAACGGGATAAACGTCGACAAAGGAATAAAGAAGCGGCAGCACGATGCCGGCAGCGAAGACTTGATTTAATGCAAACTTTACAACGGGTATGTATTTTTTACATTGGCATAATTCAATTGTTTTTTAACTTTTTCTACAACATTTTTTTTAATGAACCCGAAACAGGCACAAAAATAGTTTTATTGCATTGAAAAAAAAACTTTTTGAACTAGTCTGATTTGCTTCAAGACAATTAAAATAAATACTGTAAAAAAATATTTTTAAAAAAAAATCATGTGCCTCTTTAAAATCATGATACCACAAAAATAGATCCAAAAAATGTTTAACAAATATATTTTTTTTCTTCAAAGGTTTCTCAAAGCTAAAACATATTTTAGAAAAGGTCACCTTTCTTTTTTCTCTCTCTCTCTCTCGAGAGTCTCGAAAGAAAGAAAGAAAGAAAAGGAAAGGAAAGAAAAGAAATGGCATGACTAACCAACCTCACAGCATTTCTCTTCTTTCTTTCTGCGCAAAAGAATTCTCTCTTTTTTTTCGTAACAATCTTTGCTTTTGAATCGAAAAATGAGGGATTATCCGTCTTTTAAGCTTTCTTTTCGCTTTTGATACAGCAAACATTTTTTTTGTGTTTGAAAATGGATGAAAATTACTGTAGAGTTTTGTAAACATTAAAATGAATCATAAAAAAAGGTTTTTGCATCTTTTTAGGAAAAAGATTTGCTTGAACATCAAAATAATCAAATGGAATTAAAATATAATACAATGAAAAAGGGAATGGAAGATGTTCTGGCATCTTTGAAAGCACATAATTGCAATTTTCGAGATAATAATTTAATGCAACAATTGGACTCTATAAAGGCAACTTTAAGTGGTCCTTTATATCAAATTAATGAACAACATCATCAACAACAACCCCATCATCAGCAACATCAACAGCAACAACAACATGAACAACATGAACAACAACAAATGATTGCACAAAGTAGTAATAATAATTCAACAATATTACCCCCTGCATCACTTTTATCATCATCAAAGAGGAAAGTTGAAAATATTGGCGGACAATTACAGTATCCTCCACAACAACAACAGCAACAAAGATTTCCACGTCCAAATACTTTACCTTTGGGTGGATTAAATTTAAAGGAAGATAGTCTTATTTCACCGGGTTCTTCTTCATTTGGGGATGATGGTAAGTGTTTCAAATACAGTAGCATACGGTAGTTTAATAGCTGTCTAAAATGTTTAAAATATTACCACCAGTAATTATAATTTTTCCGATTTCTGTAAATTTTTTCAAAACTTTCAAAAAAACTTACTTTTATTTAATTATTAAAAACCATAATCGTTGACTAATTTTTAAATAATTACTGTATCTCATTTTTTAAACAATTTTTTAGCAATGCTTTTTGATTCACCCGGTGTAAAACGAAATAAATTTGTTGATGAATCACCCCCTGAAAGACCGACAACCCTTTCCCTCATACAATCATGGGGACAAACTCCTACAATTGCAACTCCAAGCAATGGAATGCCTCGTAAGTATCACTGTTTATTGAACTCCAAATTAATAACAATATCATTTTTTTAGAGATATCTGAATTTTTCAAAACGAATTTTCCAGAAGAATATAATATGCTTAATCAACAAACATTTTTAACTCCAATTGTTCCCAATGCTATTTCCGTTTCATCAGCAACAATTCTTCCCCCGCCTCGATCAGATGATTTACAAGATTTATAATATTTCATTCAGTTTTAACAAAAGAAAAATGATAAGGCTTTATTTCATTTATATACATACATACTTAAATATTGATCAAACATATTATTATAATTACTGTGTTGCATTCATTCATTCATTCATTCCGTAACCAAACCTTTTTTTTAACATTAAAAATATATATATTATTTGTAATTTTATTTGTTTTTCAAAAAAAAAAGTTTTTCCACCTTTGTTTTTTAACATGTTTCCTTCGTACCTGTTCGTGCAAAATTCTTGTCGAAAGATTCTTCTCTTACATTTTTTAAAAAAAGTTTTTAAAAATCAGATTTAATTCTCTCTCTTTTTTTTCCATGTATTTTCTCATTTCTTAAAAAATTCCATAGTTTTTCAAGTGCGTTTTTGATTTTTTGAAAAAAAAGTGTTCTTATTTCTTTTCTTCCCTTTTTTTTGCAATTTAATATAATTATTATTATTGTTAATGGGTTTTTATAAATTTATTATTATTTAATACAACAAATTTATATGAGAAAAACAATTTTTCCATTTAAAATAAAAATGGGTTGTTCATTTGCTGGGTAAGCCTCTATCAGTGATAAGAAAATGCACAGCTTTTCTTTCTTCCATTTTTTTGGGATGGTTTTGAAAGGAGTCATATAAAAAGAAGGTACCCAAACACAGTCATCATTTAATTTTATTTTTTTCCTTCCATTTTATCGAGTCATCTTTTTTTGCTTTAAAGAAACTATATTTTAAAAAGAAAAAATGGAAGAATTTTCAACGTCAATTGGATTACCAACTTTGTCAGCGACGACCCCATTTGCAACAATAAATTTTGGTTTACCAGCTTCCATGCTGCAACTCTATCACACAAATACCCCTGTAAATACGAATGAATTAACAATATATCATCCAGAAGGGAATACCCCAAAGGGATGGCAAACTATTCATCCAACGATGAATCCATTTGTTCCACATCCATTACCAGATCCCCCAAAAGATTTATTGGAATTACAAAATGATCGATCAAATATTTCGATGACAGCTTTTCCGGGATCTGTAACATCTCAAATGGATATTGATATGATTGAAGCCGAACAGCCCTTACCACGTCCAATTCCAACAAGACCATTTAATAATTATTGTAGAAGTCCATCGTCAGAACAATCTGATCATTCAGAAAGCAATAATAATCGAAAACTTTCACAATCATCGTCTCCTCCAAAAAATAATAATAATAATAAAAAGAAGCCTCGCAATTCCTCGGGCGGTGGTGGAAGTGATGATCGAGCAGAAAGACGAAAAAAAGGAAATACCGAAAGTCAAGCCCGTTCTCGAGAACATAATAAAATTATTAAAGGCTTGTATGAACTTAATGATAAATTAATTGATGCAATTAATCAAGAATATCTCAAAAATGGTAATCATAATGATCCACTGATAAATAAACTTTTAACAGAATATGAAAGATTGCCAAAGAAACAACGACCTTACAAAAAGCGAACTCCATCTTCTTCAATAATCAACGAAATTGATTAATTATATATATTTAAAAATATACGGTAGTAATAAAAATTGTATGTAAAAACTATAATTGATAATTGTAGACAATAAATTTTTTTGTAAAAAGTTTAATTTTAAAAAATCAAAGTATACTTTTTAACAAATAATATTTTTATTGAATAAATAAATGTTTTAACAAAAAATTAACCTAAAAATTATCATGGGACCAATGTTTTTTTTATTGTTGTTATTACAGTATATTAAATAAATATTACTACTTTTAAATTTGAAATTTGTTAACGATTTATGGCCCAATTTTTTTCAGCAAAAAATCTTTTTTGTTTCCTTTTATCAGACTTTGACAAAAAAATATATAGTTCAGTAAAAAGTTTTGAATGTCATTTGACAATATTTTTTTTAATCAAAAATTTTGTCGGTTCTAAAAATGGTGACTCATTTTTAAAAATAATAAAAACCTTTTATTTAATAAATTATTATTTCAATTACTCTGTCTGTTTTTAAAAATGTATTTCAACATATATTTTTTTTCATTTTTGATGAAAGCTATTTTTTTTCTAATCAATAATTTGCTTTTTTAGATAACAGATTTTTTGTCAAAAAGAAGCAAAAGAATTTTCAACTAATTTTTCGACGCCTGAATCTCGATTTTGAGAAGTAAGGATTTTGTAAAACAAATTTTAGATTATTACGGTAGCTTTCAGATTCCTGCAATGACATTTAATTATTCAGATGAACAAAATAAATATTCAACGCTTTTGAAAGCTGTCAAAATTATTAATGATCGAAATTCAAAATTTAATGATTCAAATATTTTTTCAAATTCACTTCAAGTTCTTCAAACAAAAACAACTTCAGAATCCCCGATTCAAAAATGCAATAATAAAAGTTATACAATATCGTTCAAAGATTTTGTAAAAACTAAACGATTAATTCAGAATCCTAATTTTGAATGTTTGATTTGTTTTGGAACTTTTTCAGTCAAAGACGGTTTTAAATGTTCCCCAATAATTTTGGATACTGTAACAGAGAATTTACAACATTTAATTTGTGTTTCATGTTTAAAGAAATATGCTCATAATGCATGCTTTGAAGGCTTAGTTGGTTACGGGGGATTAGGGCTTAAATGTGTTGAAACAGGGTGTAACAATGTTATTCTTCTGTGTAGGTCATGTCATTATTTTCGTTGTAGGACAAAATGAACTGGAATTTAATTTTTAGCTGAATTTGAAAAATCAATTAATAAAGAAGATTATTTTCCCCTTCAAAATCGATTACAAGAACAATGCATTATTGATGCCGGATTAGCAGATCTTGTAACGTTTGTTTAATCCCAAAATATATATATATATATATATTTGTAAATTACAGATGCACTGAATGTGGCCTCAAATCATGTGTGGATATTTTCGTTACATTTTTTACATGTAATTGTGGTCGGCAACAATGCCGTAGATGTCCTCGAATCTATGATGCAAATCATGAAGAAAAAAGTTGTCAAGAAATGGATTCTGAAGAAGCATCATCAAATTCTTTGTAAGTATTTTCAACATCCCGGGATGGGATTACACCAGGGACTAAACAGAGTTCCCATTCCCGGTACCATGCCTAGTTTCATACTTTTTAAACATATTCTCAGCTACAGTACCCTTAATTTCTTTTTTAAGAGAATCAAAAATGTCTGAAATAATAATTCGAAAATGTCATAAATGTAATTTAGCGTTTGTTAAAAATGGTGGATGTAATAAAATGAAGTAAGTAAATGTAAATCCTTTGACCAAAAGTATACTCTAATAATGGTATCTTATATGTACTGTATTATAGATGCACCAGATGTTCAGCAACTCAATGTTACATCTGTCGAGAACCAAATATTAATTATAATCATTTTTGCAAGTAAGCTTCTTTTAATTAAGTATTTATTAATTTATTGAAAATTAATTAATGCATTTTTTAGTTGTAATTTGGATGACTTAGGACATGGAAAATGTGAAGAATGTGGAAAAACATGCCGAAATACAGAAATTCCAGAGGAATTAGATGAAATAGCACTTCAGAAAATGCAAAATCTGTTTAATGATTAACAAAAAATCTACATTTAATTTGATTTGTTTTTTACAGCAGTCGAAAAAATAAAAAAATTACTTCCTAAAATTGCGTTAAAAAAAAGTATAAAATTATCTGGACAACTGCATACATAATTTTTTTGGTGTAGAGTAAAATATGTTTTGCATCATAATATTTTAAAGCAACTTTTTTCATGGTTGATAATTATTGAATTTTTAGAAAAATTAATTCATTAATATTTTACTTTTTATTAATTAATAATTGTTTGCAAAACAGATATTTTTTTAAAAATAAATTTTTGAAAAAAAGCATTAGAAATTTCGAGAAAAAAAGAGGCACTGAAAAATGAGCAAAAAAAAAAGAGATTTCGCGAAATTTCTTTTTTCTCTCTTTTTTTTCTTTCGCTCGAGCGCTTTCATGAATTCTCGCGAAATTTCTGGAAAGCCTTTTTTCGCCGCATATAAAAGCGAAAAATGTTCTCAAATTTTTCTTCAATTTTAACCGGAATATTATTTCGTTTGTGTACTTTCTTCTCATCGCATATAATATTTTTTCAAATTAATTTAACAAAAATGTCTCTTTGGCTTTATGATCCATTTCGGGAATCTAATGGAGTTCAACGTCATCGACATAATAATGGATGGAATCCATATCGTGAAATGGCTGAATTAGAACGATCCCTTGATCATTTCTTCAATGCTTCAACTCAACAACTTCAACTTCGTGATCATGCTGGTCAAGTTATCAATGATAAAGATGGATTCAAATATCGTATTGATGTTCGTGGATTCAAGAATGATGAAATTAAAGTTGATTTAGAAGGTGAAGATGTTGTTATTCAAGCTGAACACAAAGAAGAACATGAAAATGAATCCGTTCAACGTTCATTCCTTCGTCGGGTAACCATTCCAAAAGATGTTCAAAAAGAATCACTCAAATGTGATCTCGATGAAAATGGTCGTCTTGTCATCTTTGCTCCAAAGCCTGCTCTTGCTGACTCCGAAAAGCGTTCCATTCCAATTGAATTCAAAAAGAATCCTGCTTCTGAAGCCAAGTAATTTCTCTCTGTTTTTTTTAAATTATTTTATTTTCGGGTTTCTTTTCTTGTATAAATTTTTAAAGTTTAAATAAATTTTTTATTGCTTAAATTTAAATTGTGTTTAAATGGGGACAAGTTTGGGAAGGGTTACTGTAGAAAAACAATGGATTTTTTGAGCATTCTTTTGTAAACTTTTTTAGAAATTCTTTGATACAGTTAGAAGTAGCATTTGTGTAACTTTATGCTAATTTTGTTGCGACAATTTTTTTTGTTAGAAAAATCGTAAAAGGGGGAAATTTTAGGATTAAAAAAAGCATATTTAAAATAAAGTAACTGATAAATATACTTTAAATAACTTTAAATGTTTTGTTTTCCAATCATTTTTTGAGATGATCAATATTACAGCTTCTGATATCAAAACATTTTAAACTTGTTTTACACTTTTGTACAATTTTCTTTATTTATTTAACCAGTAATTTAAACAAATTATAGTATATTTTCGGTGCCAAAAATATTTATCTTTCAGTTCCATGTTTTAGATGAATTTTAAATTTACTTTTATAAGGCTTAGCCTAGATGAATTTTAAATTTACCTAAGCCTAATTATTTATTTATGAATTTTTAAACAGATTTTCGATTTCAATTGAAGTGTTTTCGTGTATCAGTTGATTGTCATCCTGTATAACAAAAGTCACAAATATACATTTATAAATTACTGTAATTTTTTAAACACCGTTACTGTACTAATTTGAGGAGGCTAAAAAGAAAAAAACTTTTTTGTGTAAAATTATTTAACAAAGATATAATGAGATCTTTTTTGTAGAAAACAAATGTTAGTAGTAAAAACAGATAAAACAGAATCATTTAACAGTAACTGAAATATAATGAAAAATAATACAAAACTAATTAAATGAAATATTTGGAGATGCAAAAATATCCGGTGAAACTGAATGCTTTTTTCGACGTTTAGAAGTTGATGAAATTTGATTATTTTCTGATTTATTTTCATCAACATCATCATCAATGGTAATATGTATTTTGGATTGATTCATTGAACGTTTTAGAACAGGTTTTTTGAAAAATTCTGTCGCTAAAACTCCGACTGCAACTTTTGACTTCTTTTTTGATTCAAAAAGTTTTTTCGTACCCGGTGATATCTTTAATTTCTTTCTAGACGCTTTTGAAGTAGATAACTTTGATTTTGGTGTCGTTTTTGAAGTGGGAGATACCGTATCAGTTTCTTTTTCACTTCCATCTTCTGTTAAATCAATTAATTGTGGAATTACAATATCCTTTTTCTCAACTATACCGATATCAGAAGTTGAAGCAGAAGGATTATTATTTTTTGACTGCTTTTCTTCAATAATAATTTCGTCATCAGTTTGATAAAAAGAATCTTCAGCTTTTTTAGGGATTTTTGGTGGCGGAATTTTAAGTTTGAATTCATCGGTTCGAATACGCTTTTTCAGCATTTCTTCAACTTGATGATCCAAAAGGCTATCATTAAAGCTATCACGAAGTTTCTTCTGTACTGGTGGAAGTTTAGACATTGCTGTTGATGGTTTAATTGGTGGAAGAAGTTTTGGTGCAGCTGCAGAAGCTTTTGGGAATACAGTATCTAAAAGAATTATATTTTTTAGAAACTTAAAAAAATCAAAAACAAACCAAGTTTTGGCTTTATTTGCTCCATTAATGCTGATGGTAATGGAAAGAAATTTGACATAAAATCTCGACAATCATAATCAAAACATTTTTGATACATCCATTCACGATCCAAATGACAAGTCCAATAAACTAAAATTATACTAATATAATAAGAAACATATAAAAATAAGCTACCATTATTTGACACATGTTCACGTGAAATTCTTAAACAATATCTGCAATTATTTAGTTGATACTGTACTCTTAAGGAATTTGTGCTGTTCACTCGAAGCAAAGTCCAACTTCGAATTTCTACGGCAGGATTATATTGAGTATTAAATTCCCGAACAAATTCATCCAATTCTGGCAGAGGTGATGGTGGAACACCAGCATCAAGAGTTTGAATGTCCAATGTTTCAGCAAAATCAGAAATTGGCCTTGAAGCTTGGGCTACCGTATGAAGAATTCGATTTCTTTTCAGAACTCGGCCCTTATTTTCAACAACATTTAAAAGTGGAGATTTTGAAAAATCTGGTGGAACAATCAATGAATCAAAAAATATTTCCCGTTCATTTGGTAACTCATCTAAAAATTCATTATCTAATTAAATAGGTTAAAAAGGTTTGAAACATACCATAAAATTTACAATCCTTTCGATACTTGAAAATAACATCTTTGTTACATTTTGAAGAAAGTAAAATTCGAAAGCTTCGATTCTTTGTATAAACTGCTGGGTCACAAATAAATGTTTCTTCACTTTCTTTTTTAACAATTCCATTTCCAGTTTCTGACATTCTTTCAGTAAGTTTTGCAATAAATTCTCGCATTGCAACATTATTTGGGAAGAGATAATTATTTGGAAAATGACATGTTGCATGTACACTAAATTTTTGGTCAGTTGTTGAATCCAAAAGTAGAAAAGATTTTTCAGTTACTTCAATGTGATATGTTTCATTAATCAATGAACAAACAAATTGAAGAAACTCTGATAGAGCTTTATCTTCATTCAAATCAGGATTATCAGCTTTTTTGAATTCCAAATCAAAATATAGTCGACATGGAAGACCTTCTTGAATAATTTCATAAAAATGTCGAGGTAATCGATATACATTTCTGTACCAAAACCAAAATGCATCCAATTCAGCAACAAAAAATTTTCGGCGACCTTAAAAAATAAATGTATGTACTATTACAGTAAATTTAACCAAAAAAATTACCCATTGTCATGTAAGGATTTGGCATTTCAAATGAAAAGCATCGACCCTTTGGAAGTGATTTCTTTTGATAATCAAACATATCAACTTGTTTATGAAAAACTTTGTATTGTTGACTAACTTCTTTTTCAATATCCATATTTAATCTCTGATGATAAGCATATATAGTAATGTGAAACGCTTTTTTAGATTTTGCGTAAATTAGATAATTTTAATACTAAAATATATATAATTAATTAAAGCAAGAAAAATAAATAAAAGTAATAACGCAATAGAATTTGAGAAAAAAAATTTAAAAGAGACCACTCATGTTTGAGTTGCTGCTACACAAAAAAAAGCGCGCCCATTCGCACAAAATTTAAATTTTGTGCATGCATGTTTAAATAAATGTTTTTGTTAATTAATAATAATTTTTAAAGTATCAACATACCTAAAAGGAAAACCTAATTTCAAAAGAAAAAAGCTTTAAATGAGTCGCGTACGCATTGCTAAATATAAGCATTAAAAAATTCTTTAATCATCTTCTTCAAAATACTGTAGCAAAGAATAAACAACAAATTTTAATTAAATTAAAAAGTAAAAGCGACAAAAACACAGATTTGCATTAAACACAACGAAATACCGTACAAATTCATTTTATTACAAAGATCAAATTATCAAGTTCACAAGATTGAAATACACAAAAATAATTTTGCAACATAGTAATAAAAGATAAATAATGCCCTATATAATTTAAAAAATAAATTAATCATGATATTTAGCACCCAAAACTTGAGAAACAAAAGCATAAATATCTGTAACTTCTGCAATGATTTTAGATGTTGGTTTACCAGCTCCATGTCCTGCTTTAACTTCAATTCTACAAATAAGAGGTTTCTTTTGAAATTCAGCAGCTTCCTTTTGAGCAATATAATAAAGTTGAGCAATATATTTTAAAGAATGTGCACTAACGACCCGATCATCATGATCAGCACTCATCAAAAGCTAAAAAACACAAAATTAAAAAGCTTAGATAAATAATATTAAAGGGATTATTACCGTAGCAGGCCATTCAACGTCAGGTTTCATGCGAATGTTATGAAGAGGAGAATATTTATAAATAAATTCAAAATCATCTTTATTCTTTTCTGGATTACCATATTCAGGTAACCAAGCCCCACCAACAGTAAATTTATGAAAGCGAAGCATATCCAAAACACCAACACGATTAATAGCAGCACCAATAATATCTGGACGTTGTTGACTAACTGCACCAACTAAAAGTCCGCCATTACTTCCACCATGAATTGCTAGCTTTTGAGGGGAGGCAAATTTATTGTCAATGAGATATTCAGCACACGCAATAAAATCATCAAACACATTTTGTTTTTTATGAAGCATTCCATTTTCATGCCATTTTTCACCATATTCACTGCCACCGCGAAGATTTGCACAAGCAACAACACCATCCAAATTATTCAAGAAGAGTATACGAGAAATCGAGAAGCAAGGTTCTTCAGCAACATTAAATCCGCCATACCCATTCAAGATTGTTACATTTTGACCATCCAATTTGATATCAGCCCGATGAACAATAAACATTGGAATTTTTGTGCCATCTTTACTTTTTGTGAAAACTTGTTGAATTTTGAATTTACTTGGATCAAAATCTTTGATTTGTACCCGACGAATTTCTTCGATATTTAATTGATCATTTTTAATTTCTTTAAAATCAAAGCGATAAATGACAGTTGGAGTTAAAAAAGATTCAAAAGAGAAGAAAACTTCAGAACGTTTTTTATCACATGAAAGACCAGAGAGAGATCCAATTTCCAAAGGCACACGGTGAAGAACTTTGCCAGTTTTGATATCATTTACATATAATTTACTCTAAAAATATCATAATACACTCCACTTTAGTATGTAAAAAAACGACGTACACAACAATCTTCCAAATATCCAACCATTAATTTATTTTCATCAACTGCTGAAGCAAAAGAAAGCTTTCTTTCAGAATCTTCTGGAATAACAACTTCCCATTTTGAAGGATCATTACCATCAGAGCCAAATTTAACACGGATAAGTTTGAAAAATGGTGCTTGGTGATTTGTTAATACAAGCGCAGTATCACCATCAGTATCAATAATATCGTATTTCGCATCAGCTTTGTCAAAGAATGGCTTTAGCTCGAGTTTTCCAGAAATTTTATTTTTCGCTGATTCAAGGTCATAATAATATACTTGATTGACAGGATCACAGCCTTTTGAAACGTAAACAAGAAGATAGCGTCCATCCTCTGTTACAGTACCAGAATTCATAAGATTTGGATCTTGTCGAAAATCGGCAACAAGAAAATCTTCAGACTGGGATGTACCAAGTTTATGGAAATACAATGAATGATATTCATGCTTCTCAACTGATGTCCCTTCTGCTGCTCCTTTATGTTCAGGATAACGAGAATAAAATACTCCAGAATTATCATGCAGCCAAGCAAGAGAACTGTGTTTCACCCCTTTAATCACATCAGATAAATCTTCTCCAGAAGCAGATTTAAACTAAAAAACACTCATCGTAAAATGTAAATCTTTAAGAGGCATATAACTTACCATAACAGTCATCCAATCACTACCTTTTTCAGATAAACCATATGCCCACAATTTCCCATCTTCCGTCCAATGTGATTGACGAAGAGCAGTCGTTCCATCAACAGCAAGAACATTAGGATCAAAAAACAGTGTTCCCTTTTCTTTGTAATTTTTTTGTTGATAAAGCACTGATTGATTTTGCAAGCCAGAATTATACCAGTAATAATAATAATCACCATGAAATCCTGTACAGCCATATTTTTCATAATCCCAAAGTGCAGTCAATCTATGATTGATTTTATCACGATCTTCACTTTGCGCAAGAAAAGGTTCAGAAATTTTGTTGAGTTCAGTTACCCAAGCTTGAGTTTCAGGAAAGTCGGGGTTTTCCATCCATCGATATGGATCAACAACCTAAAGAAGCTTGTTGACTATGACGTTTAGAGGTAGAAAAGTTTTACCTTTGTACCATGGAAGTCATCAACAATAGATTCATCACGACGAGCAAGGGGATATTTGCTTGGGGGAATAGAGATGCCAGACATAACTTTTGCTAAATTTATTCTTGAAGTATTTGCTTTTGAAAGTAGCTGTGCAGAACGGCTGCCTAACTTCAGTAAATGAGGAATTTTTAAGGCCATTATAAAATAAGGAAAAAGTTTGTAAAAGCGGGGAAACAAAGCTAAAAAGTTGGAGTAACAAATTTAGCGCGAAAAAAACACAGATCTCGAGGCCAGAAAGCCAGGGATTGTTTGCACTGGGAATTAAAAAAATATACTCTCTAACTGAATCCCAGTTAAACATGTAATTTATCAAACACACATATACTATTTCATTTAAATACAAATTATAAGAAAAATTAATCTAATTTTTAGAGTTTTTTAGTTTCATCGTGTAACTTTTTCTTCATTGTGAGCAAAAATGAGGGCGTATTAACAAAAAAGGAATTAACGAACTTTTTTTTCGTTTTAAGATTTTTGCTAAATACTCAATATTAAAGCCATTTAAACACTGTTCAACTTGTTTAAATCGGGGAAATTTGTTATATGTGGATTAAAAAGCATATCAATATTTTATATCTTCAACCAGATATCACAAAATTAATTAATTAAAATTGTAATAATTGAAAATTATAATTTTTGGGGGGTTTTGCTATTGAACATACTAACTAACAACAATAGTTTAAAAGTTAACATTTATATTTTTACATGATATAATTTTATCACACCACATATTTGTAAAAGATCTCCACTAAACCACAATTTTTGGTTGAAAAATACAAAAAACGGACAGTGCAAAAATGTAATTTTTTAAACATTCTTTAATATATAAGATTTTACACTGTCTTTTTAATAATGCTAGATAAAAATTACTTTGCTCAACAACAGGGCCGCAACTGCCTTAGGGACATTGGTGACAGTTCACCCCCCTTGGTGCCATAATTTTAAGTGAAAAATTAAATTCATACTAGGTAAAATGAGATATTATTGATCTCTTATAAAAAATGTCTCCCCCCTTACTAGGGACTAATTTGCGGCACTGCTCAACAAATTAAATAAAAGATATTTTAAAAAAATATCTTAATGCCATGTAATTTAAATATGAAGAGCTACAGTAATGCAGGCTTTCAAAAAACATTATTGTTTTCTAAAAGCGCTACCCTGTGACTCAAAAAAATGGGTTTTGATCAGTGTTTTCCCGATTCCATTTTTTCCCGATTCCTTATAAGGGAATCGATTCCGGAATCGCAATCGATGGAATCGCGATTCTGATAAGGGTTGGACGAAACTGAGTTTTGTAAAACGAAACGAAACGAAATTAAAACTCGTTTCGGTGACGCGAAACGAAACGAAACAAGTCAAAAACCCATGAAATTAAAAGATTTTTTCATTTTTTTCCGTTTCGCGTTCCGCGAAACGAAACGAAACGAAACGAAATTTTCGTCCAACCCTGATTCTGATCCCTTATAAAGAATCGGAATCGATGGAATCGGAATCGGGAAAACATTGGTTTTGATCTAAGATTCATCGTTTAAAAAATTGCTTAAAAAATTTTTTTAATGAAAATAACAGAACTCGACTCACCAGATTTATTAGGATTAAGCAAACGTTGGGATGCTGAAAATTGCATCAATTCTGGACGAGGGGCTTGATTCTCTTGTTGCCGTGGAAATTCAAATGGATTCTACAAATAATTAATTATCAATTCAAAGAAACCAAATATGATAAATGTTACATCAATGATTGATGTTGGGTCATCAACGAAATGTTTTAAAATTCCCCATTTTTTAACCAAATTTAAATCTTCCATTTCACAGTCATCTGATTCATTGGTAGCTTCAATGGCATTTTCATAAGCTGCAATATGAAGGGAAAGGGTGCTATTGTTGGCACTTTTTGCTGCTCCTTTAAATTCATTCATTTCTTCAGAATCATGATTTTGATTCAAAATAGTTGCTGATAAATGTTTGTTGCATTTATTCCAGGAATTTGATTCTTTTTTTGATTCATTTAAATGAGAAAAATCTGGCAATTTTGAAATGACTGCAATCCTTTTTAAATGTATTTAATTTAACAATTTTCAAAAAATAAACAGAAACTGATTATTTAATGGGAAAAAACAAAAAAATTGTTCATTAATTAAAGTTTTCTAATAATTTGATAGCTTTAAATGGATTGCAGTCTCTGATATTTTACCGTTATTTTGACCTTTTTTGCTATCATTTGTGAAAGCTTTTAAGCCTACAGTATCATCAACTGATCTTTGATAATTTTGATTCAAATTGAGGTTATTGTATTGATTATCAGATTCAACAAAAACATTTTGTTTATCTTTTAAAGATAAATAATTAGCCTTTGATGCCATCTAAAATTACGTCTATCACTTTTAAAAAAATATATTTAAAAAATAATTCTGCAAGCATTTTAAAGCAAAACAATTCTTCGCAGAAATACAACAACGCAGAGACCCCCGAGCATGATGCAACAACGCTGTTTTTATTAATAACACGGACGAATTAAGGGCTTTAAAATCAAGGTAACAACAAAGCAAAACCAGCTATTTTAAAATCTGCAAACTGATTGATATGGTTGCAATGGAGCCACTATTTATACTGTTTTTTTCCAAGCCCAAATCAGGAGGAGCATCTACAATATTTTGCAAAATTGAACGAGACAGCACTGGTGTATAAGAGAAACCATTGAAATATAAGAAAAATAGGGGTGGGACATATTTATCAATGGGCGACGACGAACTACTTTAATGAAAGCGGAAAAGAGAAAATAAGAATGATGAAATATTGCAAAACGAAAAATGGACAGTGAACACAGCACATATTAGTGGCAAATCAAAGTTTATTTTTTTGTGAAAGATTTAAACATTTTCATTTTTTTTGAGATTCTTGCTTTCGTATTATTTGATTGAGATATCGACCCCAAAGTGACGAAACCATTAGCCAAAAAAAGCATAGAAAAATCCCAATCTCAAAAACTGATTCTCAAAAAAAAAAATCCCGAAAAAAGGCCCGCAGCCATTTTGAAATATGACATTAAAGAAAAATATTGATTTTAGGAAATTTGTTCTCACCATGTTTACAAGTAATCAAAAAACAAAGAATAATAAACGATTCCTGAAGGTTGAAACATTGCCCGAAAATTCTAAACATGATAGAAATTACCGTGAAAATTCTAACAAGTTGATAATATCAACAGTCCTAAAATTAAGATACTTTGGAAATTGGTCAAAAATAAGTGAAATTCAAAAATTTTTACAGATATTTAAATTTTTGACATTTTCAAATTGATGGCACATTAATTCTAGATGGTCATAAAAATCTGAATTAAGACCCCAATGAATCCCATAATCGATTTCAAATGCAAATTTGAATGGATTTGGCATTTTCAATTTTTCCGAAGGATACCGTAACTGGGTTACGATATCGAAATTTCGAGGACCCTTTAGAGACTCTAACCTCCTACAAAGTTATTTTTCTGCCTAAATTAGTGTATTACACAATTTTCCAGCTGATTCGACCATTTTACATAAGTCGTGTTACACAGGATTTTTATTTTTGTGTTTGATTTTGGTAAAAAAAACATTTTTTATTATTTTGGCAAAGAGTTTTCAAATGCCAAAACCCCACGGGAAAATCAAATTTTTCGATGCTTGGGTGACTGACTACCATAAATTTTCAACTTTTTTTTTTGTTTATTCTTTTAAAAATGAGATTTGTTGTTAATAAAAACATTAAATTGTTGTCCCTTGATGCTATGAATACTTTAATAGGATTAAAGGAACCCCCTGGAACAATTTACGCTAATTTTGCAAAAGAGTATGGAATTGCAGCAAATCCAGAGATTCTTAATCGACGCTTCAGAAATGGCTTTAAAGAATTAGAAGCAAAATATCCTTGTTACGGATATAATTCATTTGGAGCTACTGTTTGGTGGTCAAAATTAATTAAATATACATTTGCTGATGTTTGTGCTTAAAGTTTCTTTTATTCGATTTATATTTATATTACATATATTCTTCAGAATTATGATTTTGGTGATACTGAATCTTTTGATCATATGTGCATGAAATTATACAATTATTATGAAACTCCAGAACCTTGGAAGCTTATGGAAAATAATGTATGTTTTAGCTTTTTACTGTTTTTTCAACTATCATATACAAATTATAGGCTGCTGAACATTTAGAAAATATTCGAAGTCATAACATTTCCATCTGTTTAACCTCTAATTTTGATTCGCGACTCCGCTCTGTTTTATATGATTTTGATATTTTAAATCACATTGATTTTATTGCACTTAGTGGAGAAATTGGTACAGCAAAACCTGATCCTAGAATTTTCAAAGAAATTATGGAATATTTTTCGCTATCTAATCCACAAGAAATTTTGCATATTGGTGATAGTTTTGAAAAGGATTACAAAGGTGCATTAGATTTTGGTGCTAAAAGTTGTTTGTACGGACCTAAGAAAGAAGCTTCAGAAGGTGTTCCAACAATAGAAAATCTTGGTGATTTAAAATTTGAAAAATAATAAATAAATATTAGGTCTTATATAATTTGTGTGTTTTTGATTATTTTTATATGGTTTTTGTTACCATTTTTTATCTATAATACTTTTGATTTTCGTAAAAATTTTGTACCTTTTAACTTTCAAGTACAGTATCGATCTCAAAAATGGATAGACTGGAATATTCACCTGGCGAATCAACAAATGGTGTAAAACTTAATTTAGGACCAATAATAGAAAATCGAATTATTGAATATCATTATGATGGAACAGAAAAGCATGCGCGAGATTATGATCTTGATGAAATAACTGCGGATTTAGCGTGTCGAATTGATTGGCGTGCAATATTAGGTCCAGATGATACAATTGAACCATTATATAATTTACGAAATCTTGATATTAGTCGTCATGATGATGATAGAAAATCTGCAAATCAAAAAGAAAGAGAGCATAACGAAAAAATTGCTGATACTTTTCCACCTGAAGCAGGGCCATGGGCAAGTGTGGCAAAATCTTTACAGTATGCTTTAATTGTTTTTTTTTTGAACAAATTAGAAATATTGTATTTTAGTGAATCATTGGAAAGTGCGAATAATTTGTTGGATGTTCTTAGAGTAATAAAAGATGGCAATGGTTTAGTAATGGCTACAGTAGCGGCACAACCGGAAGATTCAACAGGTTTTTTAAATCAATCAAAAGCATTTACATGGAATGCAAACAGACGGGTAATTAAATTTCCATTTTTGGTTTAAATGTATTATTGTAACCGTTTTTAGGCTTTAACAGAAGCAAAGCGAGTTTTTGATAATTATCTTGAAAATCATAAAGAAAATAGTGAAATTGAGCTATTTTTTAAAGAATTAAAAGAAATTCGAAAATCATATTTAGTTCGGAAAATGGGTGATCATTTAATTGGTGATCTTGGATATCGAGTATATGGTTCAAAATGGGTTCCCCAAGAAACATTTGATATTTATCGAATTGAAGAAAATCGTCGTTCAGGGGGTTTACGATTTAATAATCGTCGAATTCCAACAATGATGGAAGTTGATGTTCCAAAACATTTAGCTGTTCGTACATCAATTTGTGTTACTGTAGTTTTTGGTATGCAGTTTTTAACACAATAAAAATATGTTTAATAATTAATGCATATTTTAGATAATGAAGGCAGTGATCTTTTACAAAAGAATGTTATTGAAGTTAAAATGCCTGCACCGGCTGCTGGAGCAGCTGCAACAATTCCAGAAACAAATGGTGAAATTGCTGCACAAAAAGATGATATAAAACATGATGATTTGGAGTTGGAAGAATTAGAATCATATGGTGAAAAACCAAATTTAAGTCGATTAGCATATTGGAAGAATGCATTGCGATGGGCTCGAGATACACTTATTTATCGAGATTTATTTAATCAACTTACTCGGGAATGTGCATCTTTGGTTGGACGATCGTGTAGTATTCGAGATGAAATTATTATTATTTCACTTTTTGATGATGTTATGTTAAAAATTGAAAAATCTGATTCACCTTTTGTTGTATGTTTAATAGTGTTACAATCTTTCACTTTTTTAACAACATTTTTTTTAAGGATGGAGAATTGTCAGTTGAATGTGATACATATCTTATGTCAATGTTAAAATTTTGTTTTTATGAAGAAGTTAATAAGCCACCATATCGAACATCCGTTTTTGTATCACTTCCAAATACAACTGCAATAGATACAACAGAATTACATGGGCCATATTCAATGACAGCTGAAGATATTCTTTTACGAGATCAGCCTCAAAAAATGCTTGTTGAACGAATGATTTTTATTACATCACATTATTGTTTAGTTCGATGTGCACTTGATATTTTAACAAAGCATCAAACACTTTATACTGATCCAACAACGACATGGAAATGGCAACGATGTACTGTAACAAATTCAGTTTTACAAGTTTCATTAACAAGTCGAGGATATGATTATATTCCAAAGAATTCATTCCATCTTAGAGTTACTGAAGAAAATATTGAAATTATTGCAAAAGATGGGCATGTAATTGATTGTAGAAGAGATGTAAATATGGTGATGGAAAATCTGTTATATCAATCTGCGCTATTTTGGATAACTGCAATAAATTTAGTTGCAAATCGTGCTGGATTTCATCTTCTTCACTCACATATGAATGAATTTGATCTAAATTATAAACCTGCTCCAACAATTTTATTACTCAATACTTGTTCGACAAGGTAATTTTTATATGTGTAAGAAGATACGGTAATTGTGTGTATGTGTTTTAGAATGATATTTATTCAATTTTTTATTGATGGCCGAACACCATTTATTTCAACTCGTGAAATCTTAGATTTTGATTCACTTGGAAATCGGACCGAAGGTGAAATGGATCGCCGACAATTTACTGAATTAAAATATGATCGAATTCCGGGTTCAACATTCCTCAAAAAAATTGATAATGTTTTTTCGTATTTACGGCATTAAAAAATTACTTTTCATTATTGTTTTTTTCAAAAACGTATTTTTAAAAAATTACAAAAAAAAAGTATTTTTATTATAAATTATATAAAAATAATTTATAAACTATTTTTTGTTCTCAGACATTTCGGGTGTTTCATCTTTTTGGGAAGCGAGATCAATTTCTTGTAAATGTTTTGAATCGATTGATAAGGCATCAATGGGTCGAATAACACTAAGCTTTGGAGTTAACTTTCTTGCAGCAAATTGCATTTCTTCGGCTTTTTCATTTCGAGGTGGATGTTTTTCATTTCGAATATGTGCATTTGGAAGCATAATTGTTAGAAGAACGGGAAGAAAAACCATTCCATGAATAAGCGAAAATCCAATAACCAGAAAGATAGTTTTAAAAAATATTTGAATTATATATGCATCCACAAATGTTAATACAGTAATTCCAACCAAAGTTGTAAAAGCTCCAAGAAAAACCGGCCATCCTAAAGTTTCCAAGGCTGCAATGGCTTTCATCTTTGAACAACCCTCTGATTTTACATATGCATATGCAATATGTGCTGTAAAATAAATATTTTTGGATACTGTAATTGATGGTAAAGATTAATTATTATTATTACCTGATAAATCAACCGAAAACCCAATACTCATAATTACAGTAATCATTGAAACCGATTCAAGGTTGACTCCCCAAAGTGCCATCTAAAAATAGATTTAAATAAATTAAAATAGTTACAGTAATTCTCTACAGTACATATCCTAACACTCCAACATCAATCGAAAGAATTGCAGCAATAATTGTAAAAGCGGCAAAATAATTTGGTATCATAAGCATTGAAACAATCATCATACAAAAAACAGCTAAAAATATATTTCTAAAAAGTGCCGGTTTAAGTTCCAAATATTGATCTGCAAAGGGATAATATTCATGAAAAGTTGTAATATTTAGTTCTGGAAATCTGGCCGCAATTTGTCTCATCAATTTACACGAATTTGTGTGATCCGTTGGAGTGCGGTACTAAAATTATTGTAAAATTAAATACTTATTACAGCAATCAGTGTTTTCCCGATTCCGATTCCTTATAAGGGAATCGAATAGAATCGGAATCGAGAATCGGTGGAATCGGAATCAAAGGAATCGATTCCCACTGTGGTACTGAAAACTAAAATAGATTATATTTTTTACGAAAAACAAAGAAGTGGATTCTCTTCTTAATTGAGAATAATGACTTTTAGTAATATTTATAAAAAAGGACAACTTTTTTGAATTTGGATTTTTCATGTGTTTTTGTCACTTTTTTTTGCTTCCTTATTCAGAAAATAAGTAAAATTTTTGGTAAAAGATGAGTTAGAAAAAAACGAGGAATCGGAATCGATGGAATCGATTCTGGATCGGAATAGAAAAAAAGCGGAATCGGGAAAACGCTGTCAGTAATCAAAAAATTCGTAAATAAGGTAAAATTTTGATTATTCTATTTTTTCTCGCTGAATTTCGATTTCAAAATATTTGAAATTTTTAAACTTGAAAATAAAAATTCAGAATTTCAATTGATTACTGTAATATTTTGTTAATACTTACATTTTTTAATCCCACTTGAAATCTGAATGTTTTTAGATGACTTGCATTTGTTTTATCCCAGACCATATCCAATTCCCATAGCCTTCTTCCACCGGCAGTTATCAGCCATTCTTTAACTCTTTGATACCATTCTTCACTAGATTTTGGAAGTGAAATATTAAAAGCTGTTTCATCTTCGAGAATTTTGGCTTCAAAGGCATCCAACCAAATCATTGTTGCATTTCTTTTCATCGTAAATTCGGTATCTTCAAAATCTTCCCGCATTTTATCAAAATCTTCTCGGCCATTAGAATCAAATAAATTTGGGGGATTATTTACGACAACTTGCATCTGAAGGCCTTCTTGCCAAAATGTTTCATCAATTAAAACATAAAAATTATTTAAATAAAAAGATTCTCGAACAAGATTCTTTGGATTTAAGCCTTCTTTAATTTGGGAGCATCCAAATAAAGCAATAAAAGCATAGATTAAATAAAAGACTAAAACCATCACTTTTGTATTCGTTTTTAACAAACATGGACCATAAAATTCACGGAAAAACCAATTTACAAATGTTTCACGGCCATGATGAGATTTAAGATGCTAAAAATGTGGGGATATGGTAGTAGTGGAATACTGTAGCTACAGTAATCCTCTAAAATCTTACATGATCTGAATCATCTTGATTTGATTCTAATGAAGTTAAATAATTTTTAATTTTTTGTAAAATTGATTTATTTTCATTATTTTTTATTGGCATTTTTTTGGGCTCCTCTGAAATATTCCTTCCAAACATGGCATCTTGTTGTCGATCATATTCTCGACACACGGATCCCGCGAATAACCATTTCATTGTTAATGTATCTTTAAAAATGAACTTATTTTTTGTGATATTTATATAAAATTATTTACTTGCAAGTTCTGGTCGAATACATTTCTTTAAACATGGCCAAAATCCAAAAAGTGAGTGTAAACCTTTATCTTCCATTTCTCCGGCATATGCAATTACAGCCGTAAAATATGTAATTTGATAAAGGTAAGTAAATGTAATTCCCCAAAATGTATAAAGACAAAATAGACGAACTCCTGGAAGGGTCGTAAAACATCCAATTCCAAAGGTGAGCTAAAAAATTTGTTATTAATTTTAAGGGGTTACTGTAATGATGTTATTTAAAAAATTACCATATCTGTAAAAGAAGTAATTGAAATAGCTACTGCAGCTTCGGATAAAGTTTCTGCTAATCGTCTTGCAGGAGATAACTGAGGATTTGTACGATGCCATGCAGCATTCATTAAAAAGGCATCATCAATGCCAATGCAGACAACAATGAAAGGTGAAATATTTACAATAGCATTATAATATTCCCCTGTCCATAAAACAAGTCCAAAAGCACTTCCAACTGCCAAAAGTGGACAAACCAGGGCTACAATATTATTATATACCTAGTTACAGTAATTCAATGAAAACAATTTATACCGGCAAGACCTAGAATTGGTTTTGATCGAACCCAATCAATTCCCATTAAAAGATTTTCATGTCGAAGAATTACCACTGAACATCCGAGGGTAAAGACAAATAATATTCCAGACATCATGACAAATTTTGGTGTTAAAGCATCCGCAACATCTTGCAATCCCTCTGGTAATGATTCATTATGATAAAGACCAAATTCAAGAATTTCTAAAATCAATTTCATATCCAACTTTATATTACATGTATTTCAAAACACAAACAAACCACTTGGGGGATTTTTTTTATTTGAAAGAAAAGCTGCAACTTTTTTTCTCCAAATATAGCTAATATTTCCGACGGTTTCTTCTCGAGTATTATAGGTTAGCCGAACAGCTGTAACATAATTAAAATGCCCTTCTTCATCAGTTAAATGTACTCCACCAACTAGGGCACCAAAATATATTGGTTCTGTTCCTCTCCAACCAATTGGATATGTTATTTTTATCTATAATATATATATATATATATGTGAAAGTACGGTAGATATTTTTAAGCAAACAAAAAATGTTGAAATTGTGTTTACTTTTTTTTGTCTAAAAAATATTTAAAAAGGTGATTCATAAAAATGTTTTAATATATTTTTGGACATCGATGACCTTTTTTTCTTTCCATCTTTTTCGTTCTTTCACATTTATATTTTTTTTCGCGTTTTACTCATTTTTTTATTCCTTTAATATTTTTTAATAAAAAATGTTTTTAGATTTTTGTTAAATGCTTTTAATTTTATTAATTCTAATTTTTAAAAGTAAATGTCGTTTTTACGCCCTATTTTGTGCCAAAAATTCTTTAAACTTGGAAGGAAAAATGTTTAAAGTTAGACTTATTTTAAAAATCCTAATAATTGTCAAAAGTTTACTGTAGCATTTCTGCCATTTTCCCCTCCCATATAAAAAATGTGGCCTTACTTCTTTTTCAATAATTTCAGATGCAAATTCTGCAATCTTTTTATCAAATGTTCCCCAATGATTTTTAGGTTGTAACATAACAATATGATCATTTAAATAACATTTCCAATCATATGACATACATAAATCGGTATAATGAACATCAAAAGTTTGTCCATTATGTTCAATTGGAATGCTAAGATTATGAATAATATACTAAAAGAAGAAGAAAGGATATGATTCATCTGATTAAAGAAAGAAAGAAAAGACCTTATTGATTCGATCGAGTTCATTGATATATTTTGAAACAAGCATATTTGGTCGACCAAAATCTGGATCAATTTTTGCTGCAGCTATTACATCAATATATCCCGGAAAATCATAAGATTTTCCGGGCCAAAAATGTTGTTCATTAAGGGGCCAATTTTCTGTTAATATTGCTCTTTCATATCTCCATCGAGCATCTTCCGGTGAAAAAACATATTGTGGATCAATTGTTGTCTTAAAAAATCAAGAAAAAAGATAAGAATTTATTTAAAATTATTAGGTTACGGTAGTAAAGGGATACTGTAATTTATTATGGCTTTAATAGTGTACTGTAGCTAGTACAGTAAATTTTATGTTGAGATAAAACAATGCCATGGCATTGTCATACTGTACTTCCTCCTAAAAAACAACTTTTTTACCTGCTCTTTAATCCATACAAATCCAATCATTAAAAATGATGTTAATATAAAAGGAGCAATAAATAAGATAGCTCGAAATCGATGTGAAATTAAACCCCATCGAAAAAATACTTTTATAAACCATTCATCGAACGTCATTTTGTTGTTTTTTTGTGCCAAAATTGGACAAAGAAAAAGAAGAAATACTGCCCAAAACTGTTTTTCGTCTTTTTTCAATCGTTATTATTAATCACTACTTTTTGATCTCAAATAACCGGCAGCACAAATCCTTTCAGATCGATCGCGCATCAAAGATTTACTTTCCTTTTTTTTCTATCTTCAGACCAGAAATTTTTATGGGAGAAGAAAAAAAAGTTCCGCCCTTCCTTCAAAAAACGCTGTTTTTGTCACCCCGCGGGCGATTGACCGATATTTTATGTGGCAAGTGAAAGAGGCAGTAACAGTCTTTTTTTTTTGATAATCTTATTATAAGCATTTTATTTTTTAAATCCTTTTCTTTTTTATGCTTATTAAAAATACACAGAAATTATTCAAACAAATATATAAATATTAACAAAAATTTTTTAATATTATAAATGGGTACATTTAAATAATTATAATAATAAAAATATCACAACGCAAAAAAATTTTACTTGTATAACATATAGTAAATATCCAGCTTATCCAAGGCCATTATCTTCAAAGAATCCTTGAATAGTTTCCTCCTAAAAATAATACAATAGTAAAAACTACAAAAATAAAAACGACGTCATTTTAAAACTAACCTCTTGAAGTAAATCTTGCGCACTTATTGCTTTTAGAACTTGCTTCTTGCTCGTTTCTTGTACTTCACCAGCTAACAAAAATTCATCAAGGATAAAGTATGCTTTTTCAAAGTTAAAAATGATATCAAGTTCGCAAACACTTCCAAAATATTTATCAAGTAATTCAACATATCGATGAATAATTTCCAAGCATAACAATTCATTGTCTGATTGATCAATGGCGCAACAAAAGTATAATGAAGCATATCTAAAAATTGTTAACGTTTGAACAACACTAATAAATGTATTTTCAAACCTTTTGTAAACAACTTTCATATCTTTATACTCCAAAAATGCGCACATCTTTGGTTTACGTGAAAGTATCATCTAAAAAAAATATCAGATAAAACTGCACTCGAAAAAAACACTAACGTACAGTAACGAGTTCACGAGTAATCTTCTTTTTCACCTGAAAATAATAAATACATTTTTATTGTACGAAAAAGTAGTAACTCCAGGAAACTAACCTTATCGGGATATGCAACATACCATTTCTGCAACCGTAATTTGCCTTGTCGGCTAAAAAGAATCATATAATGCATCATTTTTCGTTGATGTATTCGTTGTTGAATTCAACAACAATGATAATCGATGTTTTGCACCTTTGCAAAAAAATATTTTGCCAACGTTGACATTGTAATTGCAGTCGTTGAAGGACCCGTTTGCATTGGCGAATTGTTCCTTTTTTGCAAATACTTTAAAGTTTAAAGGAAAGAAAAGAAGTTTTTCAAATTTCAGATTTTCAAAAGCTAAAGCAGTTTTCCAAGAAATCTTTCATTCATTTATATTTTGTTCCATCACAAATTAACCAAAAGATATGACATCAACAAATATTCGATATGATCGACAAATTCGTTTATGGGGTGAAGAAGGACAAGCTTCAATTCAAAATACAAATGTGTGTGTACTTGGTTCTCGAGCTTTAGCATCTGAAACTCTCAAAAATCTTGTTTTACCGGGTATTAATTCTTTTCATATCATTGATGATGCAAAAGTTGATATAACTGATTTGGGGCATAATTTCTTTTTAACTAAAAAAGATATTGGTGAACCTCGAGCCAAAGTAATTGCGAGATATTTAAATGTATGTTTTGGTTTTCTGAATAATTTTGTGTAATATTTTTAATTTTTATAGGAATTAAATCCTAATGTCACCGGCTCTTATACACTTTGTTCACCAACAAAAATTGTTGTATTATCAGATTTACTGAAATTTTCGATTGTTATTGCAACAAATTTAACAACGGCCGAAGTCTTGCCTATTTCAACTTATTTATATGAAAATGGTGTGCCATTTATTAATGCTCGGTATGTTTTTTTAAACGCATACAGTAATATGTACTATATTTTAGTGTATGTGGTCTATTTGGTTATTGCCGTCTTTCATTTCGGCATCATGCAATTTATAATTGTCAAGCTGAACATGCTGCACCAGATATGCGGTTAGATCGTCCATTTGCAGCTCTTTTAGAAATGGAATCAGCTAACGATCTCAATACAATGTCACACCAAGATCATGCTCATACTCCATACCTTCTTTTAATTATGAAAGCTTTAAATAATTGGAGAACGAAGAAAAATGATTCTTCTGCTTTTCCAGATAATTATCAACAGCGTAAAGAAATTATAAATATTTTGATGGATATGCGAATGCCGAATGATAAAGGTACACTTGATGAAGAAAATTTTGATGAAGCTAAAGCTGCAATTCCAAGAGTACTTGTTAAAACTACAGTAATTTTTATTGGTTTTTTGATGACATTGTTATCGTTTAATATTGTAGATTCCTTCAAGTGTTCGCGAAGTATTTGCACATGAATATTGTAAAATTGAAAATTTAACAGAAAAGACTGCGACATCATTTTGGGTTTTGGCAGCTGCATTGAAAGTTTTTGTTGAACGGCATGATGCTTTACCACTTTCTGGACAGCTTCCAGATATGACGAGTGATTCCGAGAGATATACAAAACTTCTTAATCTTTATCGGGCTCAAGCTTCACAAGATGCAAAAGAAGTTTTTTCGAATGCTGTAATGATTATGAAAGGAATTTTTGATGATGATGAAATTATTTCTTTTCAAGAATGTCAAAAATTTTGTAAACAAGCCGCATTTATTGGTGTTCAAAATGGTACTTCATTAATTGACGAGAATAATTTTACGGTAACAATTAAATTAAAAAATGATAACTGCTTTCATAGGGATATTTAAGAGTGTATTATCGCGAATAACTGAACCAAAGCTTTCTGAACCTCCAAGATCTGTACATCCTTTTACTTGGCTTGTATTACTTAAAGCCCTTGATAGCTTTTATGATGGTAAACGCCGCTTCCCGGGCACAAATGGTGTTCCACGTTCAATGGATGCAGAAGATCTTTGTCGGCGACTTGAAGATTTAGTGTTAAAAACAGAAGATCCAAGCTTGCTACAAAATTTTAAAACAATTATTCCAAAGGAAGCTATTGATGAAATATGCAGATATGGAGCAGCTGAACCACATGTAATTGCATCAATTATTGGCGGAATTGTTTCACAAGAAGCTATCAAACTTGTTACACATCAATATGTTCCGGTTAATAATACATTTATTTATGATGGTCATACACAGGCAAGTGAATACATTCGAATGTAATAAAACATTTACGCATTTTTTTCCGGTTTTTTTATATTGTTATACTGTATTTTTTTTATTTGAAAATCAAAAGCAATGTTATAAAAAATATTTATTCAAAGAAAAACAACAAATAATTGAACTACATTTAACGGTTTTTGTTACGATTTTTAACTATTTGTTACATATTTTTTTCGGGGATGTTACACGAATTGCACTGGGGTAGATTGAACTGACAACGGAAAAAAGGAGAGAGGGTACATAATTTGAAAGAGGGGTGGGGATACGGTACATATGTTTATAATATTTACAAAATGTATTTTTTCTAAAAAAAAGGGAATGACTTTGATACTGGTTTCACATTGAAATATTAATAATTAATGACGACGATTATGATGTGGAATATTTTTTGGTAATAATTTTGGCATTCGTCTATTTTCATCATAATTATCATTGACTTGTCCACTCAATTGTACATATCCAGGATTTCTTTCAATTCTTTGCCGAGGTTGTTCATCTAATTCTAGAGTATCAGGACGTTGGGGAGCAATAGATCGAGGAATTTCATCATCTAATCGACCGGGTGACGATTTTGTATGAACATAATGTGGATTTGTAACTACTGTAGGAGGGCATGATGATATTGTTGAATATGCATTGTAATTATTATTATTATTACTTCGAGGATTTTCAAGTGTTAAATAATCTGATGTATTTGTTGATGATGATGATGATGCAGAAAATGATGAAGGATTTGGTGAAGCTGATTGTGAATGATGAAGTCGTGGAGAAAGAGTTGGAGCTTGACTTTTTGGAATTTCCACGACAGTATTTAATCTTGATGTATTACTATTACATGGAATACTAGATCGTGGTGGCACAGGGGGAGCTTCATGTTCATCACTTCTTTGCTTTTGAATTACTGATCTTAAAGCCATATAATGTGGGGCTGCTTCTGATAAGGTTGGAGCAGTTGATGAAGGTGAAATGGTTGAACCAGGAGATTTTGAATTATTTGCATTAAATTTAAAATATGCATTATTTTCAACAATTATTTGTCCATTATTCATTCCAAAAGCTTGAACAAGATTATCAAGAATTTCTGAATTTTGATCCGTTGATTTTGAGCGTGGATGAATGGGTGGTGGAATTTCGGGGAGTTCTTTCGAAAGAATTTGTGTTGCATTTGTGAAAGCCCTGCTTCGATGATCATTATTAAATCCAGCAAAAGGTTGTTCATCAGAATTTGCGGGAAAAGTTGTTTGGGAAATTATTGGGGAAACAGTTGGTAATGGAACTACCGTACCAAAACTAATTGTACTTGTTCTTGAAGGAGAATAATTTGTTGCAGATAAATGTGATGTTGACGAAATTGAGCCAGCATCAGAGGATGAAGGATGTTGTTGATGATGATGAGAGTTGGACATTGGAGATTTTGGTGGATTTGATGATGTTGGAGTTACACTTGTATTATTATTATTTGTGAAAGTATTATTCCATGATAGTTTTTCTGATGTATTTGATACATTTCGACGATGATCAATAACCGCTTGTTGTCGTTGCTTTTTTGGAGTATTTAATTGTTTAACAAAATGATTTGTTGTAGAAGTTTCATTTGTTTGTTGTTTAACGCGTCTGAAAAAAAACATTATTACAAAAAAAAGTTTTTAAACTAAAAAACCAAAAACTTACAGCGAAAGTGACATCGTTTGTAAATGTGGTGAAAGCTTCAATGATTCAACAACATCTTCATCAATGGAATCAATATTTTTATTTGGTTTATCTTTTAAATCAAAATATTGCCCAGAATCATAGCAGACATTACTGAGACATGTTTCACTTTTTCGTCCAAATGATAAATATTTTCGAAAGAAATTTTTAGGTTTTTTGGAATTTGCGGAATCTGTTGAACCTCGAGATGCAAGCGTACTACAATCATATGGACCTGAATTTTCAATTCCACTACATGGTGAATTTAAATCATGATGAACGTAAAAAGTACTTTGTGAATGGGCCGATGGGGATCGACGGGGCAAAGATATATAACTTTTTGTGGAATCTCGGGATGGTCGAGGTGCGCAAATTTGAGCTAAAAAATTTGTTATTGTAAGATATTTTGTTAAAATTATGTAACAATAAAATATAATTAAACAATAGAATTACAACATTAAAAGACAAACCAGGATCTTCAACAATTTCAACCGTATCAAAACTGATTGAAGCTTCAGAAGATGGAGTGGTTGAACCCAAATATACCGGCTTACAAGAAGCCATTGAAGAATGATCAGGTCCACGTGTGCCAGGCTTTTTTCGCATTGCTGGTTTTCGCTCTAATCCCGAAGTTAATCCAACTTGATTAAGTTCTGGAGTTGAAATTGCTGCGGATCCAAGTTTATTTTTGATTGGATCCCGTGGCAGCGTTCCATAATTTCGATTATCATTTGTTGAAACATGTCTTCGTCGGTCTCCTTCATCTAAAAAAATTACCAACCACAATCACAATTATTTTTAAAACATCTATTTTAAAAGTTACAGTAATAACAGTTTTTCAAAAGTTTTACATTCTTTTGGCTGCTATCAAAAAAGATCTTACAACGAATATCAAAAATTGAAAGTTTTTCAAAAAAACTTTGTAATTTCTAGGCATACTGTTACAAATATTTTTACAACAGCAATTTCAACAGCTACAGTAACAAAATTTTTAAAAGTGTTACAATTACAAAAAAGTTTCAAACAAAAGAAAACTTACGATCATGAAATTCGACTTCACCATTTTGAAGGCCGATTGAAAATAATCTTGTAAAGCCAGTTGGTTCTCCAATATCATGTTTATTAATCTGTTTTCGAGGTGGAGCCTTTGGTTTATCCGAAGCAAAATAATTATCAAATTTAAGTAAATTTGAATTTAAAATATTTTTAATTTTTTCAATATTGCTTAAATTTGTTGTCTTTTTTGGGGCTCCAACCATAACATAATCAGGATTAGAGGTAGGAATTTTTTCAATCATTGTAATTATTTCTCCCATTGTTGGCCGATTTTCTTCTTTCTCTTCCCAGCAAGCTTGCAAAAGATTTTGTAATGCAGGGGGCCATGAATCGGAGATATCTAAATGAACTTCCCGCTTTCCAATTGCAAACATAATTGCCATGGGTGAAAGTTTTGTGCCATTTACAAATTCTAATTCATGATATGGTACTTGTTTTGTCATTAATTCCCATAATAATACCTACATGTAAATATATTCATATATAATTCAAATAATACAGTATACATATATTTAGGTATACACACACACTTACCCCAAATGACCAAACATCTGTTTTTGGAGTAATTTTTGTTTCGGTTATACTTTCTGGTGACATATACGGTATTGAACCAAATGGGCAATCACTGAAAAATTTATAGTAATATATATCTTTTTTCTAAAAAGTCTTTAATAAATAATTGTACCCTTTTTTTGCGACAGTATTTGAAGCACGATTTTCCCAAACTTTTGACAATCCAAAATCTGTTAATTTAATGGAAAGCCTTGAAAGTCTTTGATTTCCACATTGTGAACATTTATCCGAATCTTCTGTCGAATAATGTTTTGTACATGGAATTTCTTTTAACATACAATTTTGTGGTTTTATATCTGCATGACAAATTGGTAAATCTCGATTATGCATATACCAAAGTCCTTCAGCAATTTGTCGGGCCCAAATTAGAATAATTCGAAGTGGAGGATTAAAGGTATCATTATCATCTTTCCATAAATCTGCCAAATGTTTTCCTATAAAAAATATATATTTATTATTGATTGATTGATTAAAAAACCGAAATGCAAACCTTCACAAAGTTCAAGCAAAAGTGCAACAGGTTTTTCACAAATTCCATAAACTTTTACAATATTTTTATGATCCAAAGAATTTATGAGTTTTGCTTCTTGTAAAGCTTTAGAAAAATCTAATTGTTCTTTGTATTTTTTAAAAGCATATTTCTGTAAAAATAATTATTGTAATTACCGTATCAATTATATAAATATATATTATACCTCTTTCTTCCAAGTAACTTCAAAAACATCTGAAAATGTTCCGCCACCAAGTTTTGTTGTTCCACTAATTTCGTCTTTTTTAACCGTTGGAGGTGCTTCACCACCGTCAGCTTGCAAAAATGAAACTGGCGCTAAACCCTCTTTTCCATCCACTTCAATAAGATAATAATCTTTATCACCAGTATTTTTGTTTTTAACAAAAACTTTTGACCCTCGTTTAAATGAAATTTCATCAGTATTTTCAGCATCAAAATTGTAGCAGGTTACCGCGGGAATTGGGGAAGGTCGCATTCGAACCTTTTCCATTGCAGCATTTAATTTTGGAGTTTCTTCTCGAGACGTTGAGGAATCACTTGAAGGAGTTTTAAAATGATAATTTTCAGCACTTGATGTTGGAGATGATGCTAAAAAAAGGATTAAGAATAAAAAAGAATATAAAAGTATTTATTACCTTTTGATGGACCATAATGCCCGCTAAAACTTGGCTTATCACTGCTGTTTTCTGTTTTTCCTGGAAAAAAATATTACTGGTAATAAAAAAGTGTCATTTTTAGATATAAAGAATAATAAAATATTTACCAATTCTAAATGCATTTCTTGATGTCAATGGTATATGTGGAACCCGCATTGTATCTGTTCTTGACATATCTCCGATATCGGAAATTTGACAAACGTTTTGAGCATTCAATGGTTTAATAATCTTCTATAAAAAAGAATACACGTACAATGAACATTTATTTTTTTTGGAAAACGAGATAATCATAAACAGGGCGGAAAAAGAATTTTTGTAAAAGGACACAACAAAATAAAATCAATAGACAGACGCGCAAAATTTCTTTTTCTTGATAAAAAAGAAAATGAATTTGCGTCACTCAAAATTCTACATGTAATACTACTATTTTTGTGAAAGTTCAACAATCACGTTTAAAAACTTTTTGTTAAAAATATAGGTTTTTTTTTACAAAAAAATTTGATCCTTTAACAAACAACACACGTATGTGCATAAATAAATGAATACAAATCAATATAAAAGGGTTAAAAAGTGATGGAAGAAAAAATATATATATGTATTTAAAGAGTCAAAAAAATACTTTTTTTTACCCCAACAGCAACACAACTATTATATTGCAATAGTTGGATGGAAAAAGAGAGAGAGAGAAGCACAGGAAAAGAAATCACTCTACTCTTTGTCTCCGGAGCAGCAGCAACACCACCATCACCAACCAACCGAATGAACGAACGAACAGCAGCAGCAGCAGCAACCAGCGCAACCAAAGGCGAGCTCGTCATTTTAAATTTCTATCTTGTCATTTCGGTGTTGAAAAATAAAGCAGCAGCAAAAAAAATGAGAGAAAAGAAGAGGAAAGAAGCTTATGTCAGCTGTGTCGCTGTATATTATGTGAGTATGAGAGTGTGTGTATGTGTGTGTTAAAACATGTAATAATTTAAATTTTAAGCCTTCGCGTTTTTGTTTACATTTAAACGTTTTTAAATCAAAAATTCGGAGACAATAATGTTTAAAAACTGCTTGCATCAATTTGTTGTTGATTAGTTTCAATTTTATTGTTGAAATGCAGTGAAAAGATCAAAGAAAAATGCCGTTTTTAAAATGTGAAAAAATAAATTGACGCGAAACAAGGATACGGTATCCAATTAGAGTATAACTAAAGAATATATGATACGCTTTTGTTTTTCTTAAAGTTATATCATTACCGTAATCGAACACTTAAAGGAGGCGAGGCGGACGGTTATGTACTTTTTTTGCACTCGGAAAATGCAAGAAATTGATTTTCAGAATCTTGCATTCTTGAGAAAACATTGGAAAATTCTCCAGTGTTTTGTCGGACAGTTTTTTAATCGTTGCGAGATCCAAATAATGAAAACCCGGTCCGATCCCTTTAAATGAGGCGGATGGTTTGCGACTTTTTTTTGCAAGATCCTGACAATCAGGATTTTGCATGCTCTAACATTTTGTCAGATGAATTACTCAATCGTTGCAAAACCCAAAAAATAAAAAAGTACTAAAACGTTCTTTTTTATTTTTTTTTTTTTTTATTTTTATTTTTTTTCTTTTTTTACGCTGCTTAAAGGAAACAGACGTTTAAACGTCTGTTTCCTTTAAGCAGCGTAAAAAAAGAAAATACTGTAATCCCAGATATGCACATTTTGGTGAAATTTGATAAGGTATTCAATTACAGTATAAAATTAAAAAAAGCATTTAAAACATAGAAAATTTAAAAAAACCTTTTAAAATTATTACAGCTCGATAATGCTTAAACATAAATTTTCCAAATAATTCTTAAGGAATAAACTTTTTCAGTGAACCCTATTCGAGGGAAAATTAAATGTGATAAAAAAAGAACCTCTTTTTTTCTTGATCTAAAACATTCAAGAATCAATACGTGTAATTTTAAGCACGCCTCTCTGTTCTTTTTTTTTCTACATCATTTTTTAGGGCAAAAAAACTGATAACCAAAAAATTTGACTGTATTTATTTTTTTTTAAAAGAAAAAGAAATTAATCTTACCTCTGCTTTGATATAAGCGACATCATTATTTGATGACTGCTTATTATTATCACCGAACAATGCAATTCCAATGCAACAACTCATGGCAGCATTTAAAAAAATATATAATATTTTTTGTGTGTTTAAAAAAAAAGTGGAGAGACAACTCAAATAAGAAATATATATTTTATAATATAAATTGAAAGAAATATTTAGAAACGGGAGACGACACAAAAATGGTAAATGATTGCCCGTTAGCAACATCAGCATTAATAGAAACATCAACAAAAAAAAGGGGGGGGGGGACACGAGTTAATGATGCTCAAAAAAGAAGAAGAAGAAGAAAATAGAGGGAGAGACAGAAAAAAAATTGATTTAATCAACCACCACAATCAATGGAAAAAAGAATGGCTATTTTAATGTCATTTTTTATACTATTTTTTATTATTAAAGTACAACATGAAAAATAAAGTTTATTTGTACACGATCGCCTTTAAAAAAATTAAAGGCACTTTTTTGGTAATACCGTAAGACATAGTTACGGTATTACCAAAAAAGTGTCAAAAAAAAGAAGGAAAAATATTTTATCCTAAAAAAAATGGAAAAAAATATTTTTTCATGTTTTTTTCGTGCTGCCAATAAAATGAATCTTTAAAAAATTTATTACTTGATAAAAAAAAGTTGAGGATGAAAGATAAAAATTTTTTTATTTACCGGAAACGAAAAAATAAAATTCTTCCTTTTTTTGATAAACAAAAAAGATGTCCATAAAAAATTAAAAGGAGGCGAATGTTCCAAAATAAAAACAGAACAATAGCAGTATTTGCCAAAAGTTTATAAAATATTTTTTATGCCGATATAAAAATATAATATATACTGTATAACAGTAAATTCTTAGTAAACTTATAAATTTGTTTCTCTATATTTTGAATAAAAATTTCTCGAAGAATTCTTTAAAGTTTAATATCACAGAAACTCAAAAATTTATGCAAATTTAAAATTACCACAACGTTGTGGGGGAAGCATCTTTAAAAAACTTGTTACATTATAAATAATTTATTATAAACATATTATGGAAAGCGTTTTTTGGATAACTCAATTATTCATCTGTTTTTGATTTGCTTTATTTTTATTTGCATCGTTCGGGAATCAGATAAATAAAATTGCAACAAAAAATATCTGAGATTATTAATTGGAAATAATCATTTTTATATGGCATGTATTAAACACGTATTATAATTTTAAAAAATCTTTTGCCATCAGGTGTATGATTTAATTTTCATCAAAATTTTAAAAGAAAAAATAAATAAAAGTTTTCAGATCTTTTCATTTTTTGATCATCAATATCTTTCGTACAACTTTTAAAGGGCCAAGAATGTTATATAAGAGATAGTTAAAATTTAAAATAATATTTCTCTCTGAAAATTTATGCCTGAAATGTTTTATGTTTGATTTATTGTTGACAGAGAAAGTGAACATTGAATATTTTTTTTCTGTATTCCTGCAACGAAAGTATTCAAACACATTTTTGAATCTCGTAGAAATTCGAAAAAGTTTTTTTTTCTTTGCACAAAAAAGTTTTGCGTCTTTTCTTTTTTTTGCCGACTTCTTCCGTGGTTCTTCTTTTTTTCCTTTTTGCTTTGTTGTTTTAACCATTCAACAAAACCAACAACAGCAGCAGCTTCATCAATATATTCCACGATGGAAGGAGAAACAGATTCAGATCCCATGGCGACAGTTCATAAACTTCTTTATGAATTTGAAGCAAAAAATCTAAATACACTGAAACAGAAAGCTGAAATGGAACAAGAAGTTTGTTTTTAAGTTTTTTAAACTGTATATTTATCAATAGTTTTTAGATAACCGTTCTAAGAAAAACCTTGTCGTCACGTGGTGAAGAAGAACGTCGAAAAGCAAAAGATCTTGAATGTATGCGTGAAACAATGAAAAATCTCTCTGAGAAGAACAAATTTCTTGCGAAAGAACTTGAAAGAAAAATTGATGCTGAAGCTGAATGTGTTGCAATCAAAAGTGCTGCAAGTAAAGTTCAAAAAGAAAATGAATTGTTAAAAAATGAAGTTGCTCGATTAAAGAAACAATTTGTTGCTGCAGAATCTCGTGCTGATGAAAATGCTTATATTTTATCGAAAGTTACCACTTCACGTGGTAGTAGTGCAGCACCTCAAGTTGATGAAAATGCTCATGTCTTATCCAAAGCTCCAACTTCACGATTTGTTGCGGTAGAACCTTTTACCGAGGAAAATTCTTCGTTCTTATCAAAAGCTACCACTTCGCCATTTGTTGCTGCAGAAACTCGTGCTGATGAAAATGCTCATATCTTATCGAAAGTTAACAATTCATGTGGTAGTGCAGCACCTCAAGTTGATAAAAATGTTCATATCTTATCCAAAACGCCAGCTTCACGATTTGTTGCGGTAGAACCTTTCACCGAGGAAAATTCTTCGTTTTTATCAAAAGCTACCACTTCGCCATTTGTTGCTGCAGAAACTCGTGCTGATGAAAATGCTCATATCTTATCGAAAGCTACCTCTTCACGAGCTAACTTTTACAAGCACATTCAAGAACAAGCTGATGTGTCCAATGTTCAATCAACTCCTCGTCCAGTTTTAAAGCAAAGAGCACAATCTCTTACAAGAAGTAATATTTTCATTGTTTTATTTGATTTTAATCCTTTTTAATTTTGAGCTGAAAGAGCTGATTCTGGTTATCGGGAACATCTTGGAAGGAAACCTTCCCCAATTCGTTCTTTGTACGAAACTCCAATTTCCCGATTTAGACCGTCAACATCAAAAGATGATACCATTTCTCGTAAACGTGGTGTAATGCTTGACTACTGTGAACCTGTCAATCGAAGAAAGTTGGATTTCAAGTAAGTGATTTATTGACGTTTGATATCATTTTTATCTAATTTTTTAGGTTGCAAAAATTATCTGGAAATAATAAAAGGCGGCAACTAGATCATCTTAAATCTCATTATGATCCTGCTACTGGTTCGTATGATCAATCACATGGTGAATCTCCTAAAAGTGCTGCAAAATTGTCAACTCCTAAAAAAGAAAACAGAATATTGGATTCAATTCTTCGGAAAAAATAACCGTATATTCTTGTTAATTACTCAGTGTATTACGTTATTATCAGATTTCCATGTTGCTGTATATATTTCACAAATAAATTGTCATTATTAGTAACTAAAAAGTTTTTCTAATCTTAGTATCGTACACGAAAAAAAGAAACAATTTGAAAAAATGAGATAAAATATCGATTTTATTAAAATTTATTCAAAAATAAGTTATATTATAAACAGAAAATCCTTAAAAATATAATTGATCAACAGTTTAAAAAAAAGAAATTCACCAGAAATTTAGAGATCCCCGACAAGGGCTTGCAATTCATCATTAGTAAGCCGTTTGAATTCTCCAGTTAATTTGCCATTTTTGTCAGTTGTTGGGGTAATTGTAACAATTTCAATGTTGTTGCTGGTTAACTTATCTTCCATAACTTGTTTTAAGATTGTCATTGCAACTTTTAAGGCTTCCCGAAGAGTCATATTATCATGAAATTGTTCCTTGAGATTTTGTTCTGCTCCATCAGATGCAGCACCAATTGATTTAGCTTGACAATCAATAAATGTACCGGAAGGATCAAGATGGAATAATTGAGGACCATTCTGATCAATTCCAGCAAAAAGCATGGCAACGCCGAATGGACGAGACATCGAAGCTTTAACATCATCATCACCAAATTGTAAAGCAAGATTAGCAACCGATTGTGTGACATCTTCAACACGAATTTTTCGATTATAAGTAAACCAAAAGTTTTGAGATTCAACTTGAGCGCGTTCCACAAGAGTACGAGAATCAGCGATTAATCCAGCAAAAGTAACACCAATATGTTGATCAATTTTAGAAATTTTTTCAATAGCATCATTAACCATTAACTTCGAATTTGCACGCTTTTCTGCAGCAAGAATAACACCTTCTTTGGTACGGATTCCAAGAGATGTAGATCCAAGTTTTACAGCTTCAATCGCATATTCAACTTGAAAAAGACGTCCCTCAGGGGAAAATGTATTGACACCACGATCATATTCACTACGAGTTAAAAACATGTTGATTACTAAAAAAAAGTTTTATTAAAATTAAATTTTAAAAAAGGGATAAAGAAAAAAGATAATCACGAAAGAAGAACGAAGGAGGAACTTTGGAAAAAAAAGAGAGATAGAAAAAAAAATGATGATTTTTATGAGACGTTGTGTTGCATTTTGCCAACAATTTGCGCGAGTTTAAATTTGCAAACAATTTTCAAAAAAAATCTGATGACAATTATAATTTATAAAATAAATTTTATCCAAAACATTATTACGTTTTTTTAGCCTATAACTTATAGGTTATTAATTTAATAACTGGTGTCTTGATTTAAACCTTTTTTAAATTTTAAATTTTGCAATTTCTTTTTTGTAACTGATAGGTTTGATAATTTTTGTTTTAAATTTACAATTTAATTGAATTAAAACAAATTAAAAAAAGAAACTACTTTTTTGTATAATTTTTTGCCAATATTTTACGAAAACTTCTAAATTAAATTTGTTGAAAATGTATAATTTTACATTTTCACGGGTTTATATATGAAACACTGTTAAATGTGTAATTGTTTTTAAATCAAAGATAGTCTTATTTTTACGTTTAATATAAAATTTTGTTGATTAATGAACAAAAAATTTCGTGAAATACAATTCATTTTTAGTGATAGCTTAACAAAGAACGAATAACACTATTAATCCATTAAATGGCAACAATCGCAAAATTTATAATGATTACCAATTAGGGGAGGTACGGTAATTGAAATATTTAAATACCGTATATTTATAAAATTCATTGAAAACTTTTTTAATGTTTGTTTGCAAAAAAAAGCAAAATGTAATTTTATTTTGTGTTTTGGATATTGAAAAAATGAAAACTACAAAAAAGAGTATTTTATATAATTTCATCAGAAAGTTTAGATGATAGCTTTGGCGTTGATGTCATCATCAAAAAAATTTTCAAGTTTAAATTAAAGATATTCTATATAAAATATATAATTTGATAAGTTTTGATCAAACAAAAGAATACATTTATGTATTACAGCAGTGTTTTGGACTTTACTCAAAGATGTTTAACAATTTTGAAGAAAAGCTTTGTTTACTTTTATTAAAACTGCTTTGAAATTTGCCGCTAATTTATAAACCAGAAGCAAATGCTACAGAATTAAAAATTGCAAAAAATTACAAATATAAATTATAACACAACTTTCTATTTTTTTTGCAAGGTTTAATGACGTGCAAAAACTTTTTATATTTATTTTAGTTGAAAAAATTCAAGTCTTTTTTTTGAAAAAAGGCTTTTTCATTAAAAAAAATTTATGTCATTGAAAAAAAATTATGCATGTCAAAAAACTTTTTTTATAAAAAATTCACATCTGATATGGTCCATCAAATCAATGATAGTAATGAAAGGAATTATTATTATTAATTGCTTTTTCTTCTTCTTCTTTTTGTTGGTTAACTTTTAACCTTTTTTTTACAGTAAAATATAGCAGTTTCAGAAGTTCATCTGATCAGAATCATTTAACTTTCTTCTTTGTGAACATTTTTTTGCTTTATTTAAGAAGAAAAAACGACATCATCGGACATCGACAATGATGATGATGAGAGAGAGACATGTTTGCCTCCAAATTTTTTGTGCCCGCCTCTTTTCTTTTATCATTTACTATATTTTTAAAGAAATTTTTTTCAAAGTTTTATTTTATTTTAAAAAAAAATATATTAATAAAATAATTTATGGCTGAGACAGAATTTGCTGTGCATTCTTCGATGCCTTCAAATGATCAACCTCAAAATATTAATGATAATAATAATACTTCAATGACATATTTGAGACGTGGTATGATTGTTTTCTTTTAAACTTTAAACCTTAAAACTAAAATTTACGTAAATTACGTAAAATCTAAATTATACAAATTTATATTTTAAATATATAATTTTTAAACAATCTTCAAAATCAAAATACAAAAATTTGACAATAAAAGTCTCCTTTTTTTGAAACCATTAAAAAATACTTTGTATCGACCATTTGATCTTTAAATAAAAAAAGGTGAAAAAGCAATTAATTAGAAGGCAAATGACACCCTTTTTGTCAGTCAAATACCTCTTTTTTTGATTCTTAAAACCTTTTTTTAAAACTTAAAAGTGAAATGGCTTCGATTTGTTTTAATTCCAAAAAAATATAAAAACATAGATAAAAATGGAAATTTACAAATTTTTTAAGCAACACTAAATAAAAAACTATCAATAATTTATTGATAAAAACTTTTGTAAGGATTACAGTGTGCCAATTTATAGGATTTTAAGTTAATTATTTTCAATAAAAATTTATTACTTTTTTGTTGTCAAAAATTAAAAAATGAAAGTTATTTAGACAAAAATTTATTTTGAATAATATTAAAAAGGGCTCTAGTGCGTTTTCATAAACCACCAATGGCGCTTTAATAAAAAAAACTCTTTTTAAAATTTTATTTTCAAAGCAGTTTTTATTATTTCGTAAATCCAACAAACCCGGATTTATTCCAGCTGCTTTTTAAAAAAAATGCCGAAAAAATACAGATCTTTTGATCTTTTGTTTCGAAATAAATGCCATTTTTGTATTTTCAGGAATAAAAACGTCAACAAATGAAAGTACAAATTTGGAAAATGAAGAGTAAGTTTTTTTACAAAAAATATTTGAAAGCATTTATTTGGTGGCGCTGATTTTTAATTTTATTTTCGTTGTTTTTGGCAGCCAATAAAAAAGCAAAAACAAATTAGGGAGGAGTTTTTTTCTACAACGATAAAATATTATTATCATCTTCATTTAGAGACGTGCACGCGCGACTCAAACGCGAGTGTTCCCTGCATTTTTTTTCAGTCAAAAGAAAAATGAAAGAGAGGTATACTGTAGAAATTAAAATCTTTCTTTATGATTTTTATTTTTATCCTTCTAGATGTAAAAAAATACAGAGATTCCAAAAATCCACCTTCTGAACATCACTTTTATACGAAAAATCTGAAAAAAGTCTAAAAAATCGCAATTTTTTACGTTTTTTCAATGATGATACACTACACTCCGAAACCCCCCAATTCAGAACTAGGCCTATGAAATACAGAATTTTTTTCTGCATCTGATAGAATAAATAAAAATTGAGCAAAAGTTAGCCGTAAAAAATTAGCGATGTGTCCGAGTGGTAGAAGTGTTGCTTATCAGTCCTGCGGTCACAGGTTCGAGTCCAACAACTGCATACTTTTTTTATAGAAAAAACTGCTTTTATTTTTGGATTCTCCATGGTCGACAGCATATATGTACCAAAAATAAACTCAATCGGAGATAAAAAATATTTTTGTGTTTCAGCTGGGAATTGAACCTGCGCTATCGTCTCTGCAAAAAAAGTGTCGTTTGCAAACGCGACGCGAAAATATTTACAAAAAATATGTGTTCCCCGACTGAAAAAAAATTACTTTTTACATTTTTTTAACAATTAATTACTCGGTATTATTAATTATTTTTTAGCTTTTTGTTTTTTTATATCTAATAATATTTTCATTGCGCATCTAATGGTACCAAAATTATAATATTTGGCGAACTTTGAAAAAACCGTGCACGTCTCTATCTTCATTTTTTGTTTTAATTTAATTCAAAAATAATATTTATTTATGCCAAAAAAATATATATGTATGTATAATATTATACATTTTAATGTCGCGCGATATTTTTTTATGGCCCTACATTTAGAGAGAGAAAAAAGAAGGAAAATAAAGATAGAGACCGGCAAGCAAACATTTTTCATTTCCTTTCTTTGTCATTTTTTTCGTTACAGTATGAAAAATTAAATTTTAACTTACTGTCTAATAATCGGACCTACTAGATGTAATTTTTTACGCTGATTCCAAAAATGTAACTTAAAAATTTTTTTACTGAGGACAAAGGGTGGAAAACTCAAAAATAGCATGTTTTTTCGACTTTTGACCCCTAGGTAAGCCCAGGTAAGCATAACCAGTGGCACAGTTCGATAGCCCTTCAAAAAATACGTCTACAGTAAAAAGGAAAATCACAGGAAATCACAGGAAAAAAATAGGGAGCAATCGCAGAGCTAGATTTTGATCAAAAACGTTAAAAAATCGAAGGAATGCATAGTTTTGGCGACGCGTCCTTCAAAAGCATAAAGGAAATGCATTTTTTTGTTGCAAAAAAAGGAAAGAAAAAGAGTCTTTTTTTCAACCAAAAAATTTTGCTTTTCCAAATTTTCAGATGACATTTTCGGCGCTTCAACTTAATTTTTTTTCTTTTTTGTTTTTAAATTATTATTATTCAGGTCCAAGAGTACTATAATAAAGCAAAATTTTTTATTTTTTCGAAAATTTTTTTTTTACTTGCCGGTCTCTAAATAAAGAAAGTTAATAAAGATAAGAGAGAGAGAGAAAAGAGAAGAGAGGCATCTTGGAAAAAAATTAATGACTTCTTCATTATTGTTACACCGGTTTTTTTTCGAGAATTCTTTGCTACTTTTTTGGTGTCCTTTTGTTTTCTTGATTTTTGTTCTTTTACTTTTTTTGTTCTTTTCTTGATTTATATAGTCTAATTTGATTGGTACAATTTTTAATTTTTGTTGCAAAAAAAGAAGAGGCAAATGTGGTTTTTGGGTTTTACTAAATTTTGGTGGGGTTGTAAAAAACTGTAGTCAATTGTACCCGAGTACATTGATTGGATGAGTACCCGAAAAAGATTGCAGAAAAAAATGATGTTTCTGAATTTTTTGAGTTTTAAATTTAGCTTTAAAAAGCCTTTAATGATAAACATTTTTATTAAAGAAGAGCTTTAAAGAATGAGAGATATTGTTTAGGAGTAAAGTTTGGGCTAAAGCTAAAGCTAAAGTTTATCTATTGTCTAAAAACACATTTGTGCAAATTTTTTCAATTTATCACGGCATTGGCATTTTTTGAACCCTTAACATCTGTTTTCACTTTTTGCCGAAATTTAATTGCCTACCACTTTTTGAATCAACAAATCGAGGCCCCCAAATAAATGCATTTAATTACGTTTTTTCAACAAATTTAAGCCCAAAATCTTTGATATATATTTTTTTACTTTTTTATGTCCAAAAAATAATAACTTTAATTTTTTATAGAATGGCCAATAAAGGCTTTTTTGCTGATCATCAATTTACCCTTTTGGTAACCCTCTTTCATATAATATTTATTACACTTTTTGGGTTCTTTGGAAAATATACCGCTGAAGCGTTACCAAATGATTTGGTTCAATCCACTGAATTAATTAATAGCAAATATCCATGTAAGATTATATATTTTAAAATAATTTTGACCTATATTCTTTTTGTATATTACAGTATTCCAAGATGTTCATGTAATGATATTTGTTGGCTTTGGATTTTTAATGACCTTTTTACGTCGATATGGATTTTCTGCAATTTCAATCAATCTTTTATTAGCTTGCTTTACAATTGAATGGGGAATTTTAGTTCGAGGTTTTACTTCTGAACAATTTTCTGAATATGGCTATTTTACAATCTCTATTGAACAGTACGTTTTTTTAAAAAAAAAACCTTTCATTCAAAAAACGTGCCTTTAAACTTTTTTCAACAAAAATGTCCATTCATAAATCATTTAAACGATAAATGATTAATGGCAGAATTTTATATACCTTTTTTTATTAGAAAAAAATAATTCATACTTTTTTTGGACACACGTGCTTCCAAAGTTACTTTTTGCCTTTTTTTTCTTTTTGATTTAATGAGGGTGCAAAAGAACGAATGAATGACAGAGTGAAGGTCGTCGTTAAAACACATTCTTTTATTTCAGACTTCTTACGGCTGATTTTGCGGCGGCTGTTGTATTGATTACAATGGGAGCCTTGCTTGGAAAGCTTTCACCAACTCAATATCTTCTTGTTGCATTCTTGGAAACTCCTGCCGCATTAATTACCGAACATTTTATTGTTCATAATCTTGGGGTTGGTAAATTTATGTATTCAAAAAGAAAATGGTACAAAAATTAAACAGAAAAAAGTATATTGAATAAAAAACAACAAGTTTAAAAAAATTTAACCTTAAAAGGTACAAAAAAGGTATAATTTTTTTAAAGGTCGAAACTTTAAAATTAAAGAACGAACAAAAAATCAAAATTTTGCAAGAAATTAACAAAGTGAATTCAACAAATGCCGAAAAAACGGTTTTAGCCATAATTGCTAGAGAAAGGAATCGAACCCATGCGTCACAGGCTATCAATCTGATGCTCGACCACTGAGCTACAGAGGCGCTACATTAAACTTTTTAGTAATTTCAATAGTACTGACTTTAATTTGATAAACTACAAAATTCTTAAAGGCTTAAGGATTGCAGTACATATTTGTCAATGAAAAAATATGTTGTTTTTAGGTAAATGATGTTGGAGGTTCAATTATTGTTCATGCCTTTGGAGCATATTTTGGTCTTGCATGTTCACGAGTTCTTTATCGAAGTTATTGGGAAAATGATGAAAGTGCCAACAGTCTTTATCACAGTGATATGTAAGCATGTCTTTAAAAAATAACTAAAAATAAATGCATTTTTTTTAGTTTCTCAATGATTGGTGCCCTATTTTTATGGATTTATTGGCCATCTTTCAATGCCGCCGTTGCAGCACCAGAAGATGCAAGACATCGAGCTTTACTTAATACATATTTATCCCTAATTGCCTGTACAATTACAACATTTTTAATGTCTCAACTCGTTCACAAACATGTATGTTATTATACTGAATAATACATATAACAATAAAATAATTTATTTTTGATTTTAGCGTCATTTTGATATGGTTCATATTGCCAATTCAACCCTTGCCGGTGGAGTTGCAATTGGCACAACTGCCAATGTTGTTCTTTCTCCTCTTCATGCTCTTATTCTTGGCTCAATTGCTGGAGCCTTATCAGTTGTAGGATATCAATATATCACTCCATGGCTTTCATCAAAACTTAAAATTCAAGATACTTGTGGAGTTGTATGTTTTTAAATGATTCTATTTTTACAGTATTATATTATTATTTTTTTTTAGAATAATCTCCATGGAATGCCTGGTGTCCTTGCTGGCCTTGCTTCAGTTCTTTTCTGCTTTGTCTATGACCCAGCAGAATATAAATCTTCTATTACCGCAATCTATCCCGCCTTTCAAACTATTGATCATCCAAATGGTCGAACCGCTTCTCAACAAGCTCTCTATCAACTTGCTGGCTTAGGATTAGCTTTAATTGTTGCAATTGTTTCTGGGGCAATTACGGGCCTAATTTTACGCTTACAAATTTGGAATCAAATTCGTGAAAAAAATCTTTACAGTGATCAAGGATATTTCCATCTTCCACAAGATTATGAATTTATTACCGATGTTACAGCAAAAGTTGATCACATTCAATTAACAGATTATGAAAAACCTTTAACAACTTCCGTTGTACCATAACCATCCGTTCAGGATTAACAAAAATAAAATCTGCTCAAGAATATTATAAATAAATAATAAAATTGTTTAAGTTTATTAAAATCAGGAAATATATTAGATGTCCCTCATTTTTGTTAAAATACATGTTTTTTTGCCCTCATTTTTTTGTTGTAATCAAATTTCAATGTTTTTTTTTGTTCCTTTCTTCTAAAAAAGCAAAAATGTCAGATGTCGTTTCTTTTTTTTCTCTCTCTTTTTTTGTTGTGTTTTAAAAAATTTATTTTTCTCGTGTTTGCTTCTTTCTTTTTTTTGCTACTGCTTTTTTCTCCCAAATAAAGTTAAAAAGTTAAATATTCTTTCTTTGTTTATGTTTGAAACCAACAACCAAAAATGAGAAAAAAAAAGAAGAAGTTACAACTTCTCAAATAAAATTTTTGTCCTTAAAACCCACACCGGAAGAAGAAGAAGAGGAAGATAGAGTCATCTCTTTTTGAAAGACTATCGTTTTTTCTTTCCTGAAACAAAAACAACACATTTTTGAAAATAATGCGAAAAAAAGAAATTTGCTGCTCCATTTTAAATCTTTAAAAGATATGATGCCACCACCACAAAAAAAAGAAGAGAGACGATGAACCAGCTGGTTGGGGATGGTTCTTGCTCTTCCCGGTCTTTTCTTAGGAAGAAACAGCAAACTTGCCAGCTGTCACTAACCTCCCATCTCTTTTTTTCTTCTTCGTATCTTAATATCGATGAACCGCTTGTTGTCTTTAATCGTCTTCAACAAAAAATAAGGAAAGTCCATTATATTATCTTCAACCTAAAAGGCCCTCCCTCCCTTACAGCTAACATAGAAGGACCAAAAGCAGAATTTCTGCGGCTCCCAAAAAATATTATATTTTTTCCAGTGTTTTTTCGTCATCCTTCTTTCTTTTTTTTTCTGGAAGAAGAGAAATGTTTTTTTTTTTCACGGAAAATGATGTTGGTGAACCTCCTTAGGGTTTTGAAAAAAGGCATCCATTTTGCAATAGAAAAAAAAAGAGTGAAAGCATTCAAAAAAAAACCGAATGCTCGCTCCCGCGCCATCGATGTTGTTGAAATTTTCCCTTTTTTTTGCGCGCAATACATATTTTTTTTCTTTTCCTCAAAATTCTGAATTCTGTCTTTTTGTTTCACGCGTGCCATTCTTTTTTTTCTTTTCTTCATCTGTTGTTCATTGGTGCCGAAAAGAAGAAGAAGAAGAAGTCCTTCTTCCTTCCTTCATCATGTTTTCAGAGAGAGCTTAATTTTTTTCCCCTTCCTATAGGCTTCTTTCTTCTGTTTTCAACTTGTTTCTTTTTTGTTTTGTTTTGCTTTAGCTGAAATCGAAGCTCGTCGGGCCCCCCACATAAAAATCTTTTTATTGTCTTTTTTTTCATTTATGTATTATTTTAAATAAATTAAAAACACGCTGTTTTTCATTTTTCCAATGTCAATAAAGAAAAACAAATTCATCTTTTTTCGTTTTCGTTTTAGGAGGAAATGACAAAAGCTTACAAAAGGATTATCTTAATTACTGGGGCGACAGACGGCATTGGTAAGTCAACATTTTTTTAAAAACTGAATACTAAAATTAGAATTAAAATGTTGACATCTATTTTTTGAACTTTTTGATTTTTACAATCTCTTAAACTTTTTTGAATAGAATATCGTAACATTTAAAATCTTCCATTTGGGACCCAAATATTTCTGAAAAACAAAAACCATAACTTTAAAACTTTAATATAGCTTTTTATTATTTAATTGTTTATTTAATCTTAAAAATATTTATTTACTTGTTTTTTACTTTAATACATTTTTTTGTTTTTTTAAGGGCAGACATTTTTGAGGGATAAAGAAAAAGCGTAAAATGACACTAAAAGCATTTTTGCACTCTTTTTTCTTTCTTTTTTTTTGACGAAACAAAAAAAGGGCATACATAAACGTGAGTACTTTTATATAAATACAAACTATAGAAAAAAAGGAAAGCATGTAATAAATATTAAATTGCTTATAGCATCAATAAATAATTATATTTTCTTTGTTTAAAAAATAGTACTCAGAAAAACTTTAATGCTTTTTGGAATAAAACTTGTTTAAACAAAAATTATTAGGTTTTTAAATTATGGTTTTTAAATCTTGAAAAAAAAGCAATACATATTTTTGAGTAATAAATTACAGTATATTTGTGACAAATATATACAGTATACATATCAGTGATAAAACATAAACATGAATATGTTTTTATAGGAAAACAGATTGCTGCAACGCTTGCAGCAAATCCGCAAGAAAATTTTGTAATTATTCATGGAAGAAATAAAGAAAAATGTGAAAATGCATTAGCCACAATAATTTCAGAAAATAAACTTGAATATGAAAATAATGTGGAATATATTTCCGCAGATTTTAGCTCATTTAAACAGGTTTTTAAATTACAGTACCCCCTAATAAATTAAATTTAAACAGTTAATTAATTTTAAGGTTTCACAAATGGCAGAAGAAATTAAAATTCGATTTCCAAGACTAAATACATTTATTTCTTGTGCATCGGTGCTAATTTCAAGGCGATCAATGAGTGTTAATGGATTAGAGCTTGGATTTCAAATAAATCATTTAAGTCATTTTTATCTTTGGAATGCTTTGTTGCCGTTGTTGGAAAGGAATGCCCCGGCACGGATAATTACAGTTGGAAGTTCCCTTCATGCAATGTAAGAATTGATTTTTTTTTAAAACTTCTTTTAAAATTAAAATTCAAAGACAGTAATATTTTGTTACAAAAAAGATGAAAGGAAAACCCTTCCGTATTGGATTTAGTTAATCTTAAAAGTTGCAGCTGTTATTAATTTAAATTCTTTAAAAGCATTAAAAAACTCTCAAAGAATTTCAATTTATTATGCAAAATAAGTTTTTTCTTTGCAGTTGTTAATTTAAAAAAATATTACTCAACAAAGTACACCCAAAATGCCCTTCCCTAAATTCAATGGAAAAATAATATTTATATAAAAAATTTCTACAAAAACATAATAAAATTTTTCCAAAAAAAGCAATAAGAAAAATACAAATTATTGCAAATTAGAATACTGTACTTTCAAAACACAAAAATGTTACTTTTCATGTTTACCGCGTTTAAAAATAGACTCTTTCAAAGCAAAAGAAAAAAAGACGCCTCCGCTTTTTTTTGTGCAAAAATAATACATATTTTTTAACACAAAAAAAATTAAATTATATTTTTGTTATTCCATTTTTTTTACAGGGGTTCAATAGACTACGAAGATTTAATGTGCGAAAAAATGTATGACAAATATTTGCAATATTCTCGAACAAAATTAATGAATCACATGATTACATTTTCCCTTCATCGCCTTCTTCTTCAACATGGCCTAAATTTTTGTGTTACCGCAAATGTTGTAGATGCCGAAGAGCCCGCAGAAAATCATCATGAGTAGGGTCCTTTTTTTTGTCGTAGTTTGTAGTTTAAACACTCTTTTCATTTTGGCATTCTGTTCCAAAAAAGTCGAAACTTGGGCTCTGAGAAATTTATTTCAATTTTTGCAAATTTGTTACCTATCATTATTTTTTAGTGTAACATGTTTATCTGCAAGTCGAAGCTATTTATGTAGTCGTGGAAATGGGGTTCACACCATTCAACGCCTCGCAGAAGCTCCAGAACTTTCGCATGTTTCTGGAAAATATTTTGATTGTACTGGAAAAGAAATTCGTTCCAAGACGGAAGCCTGTGACGAAAGGGCACAAAAAAAGTTATGGGAAACAAATGAAAAAATTTTAGAAAAAATTGATGCCCCAATTTCTTCTTCGGCATCGTCACGGGGAAGTTCGGGAAGTAGCGGGGATCTTCTTCCAATTCTGCATCTTGGCTCCTTGGAATCTGCTCGAAAACAACAACAACAAAAAAAAATTGTTGAAAATAATAATGTTGAAAAAAAATTTCATCATCTTCATCACCATCAAATTGCCTAAGGCAATTCAAAAAACAATTAAATAAAAACTTTTTTTTGTGTATGTAAATTTTTTTTTGTAGCTGGCGCTTTTTTCCTAGAAATTTCAAATAGGCCGGCATTTTTTTTTTCAATTTTTCTTTAAACACTGAATTTGGCAAAATTGGGTCAAAAATTGTTTTACAAAAATGAATTTTCGTGCCAAGACTTATTTTTAATAACCTTTGGGGTCCTGTACCGAAAATATTACCCTTAATTTTAACTAATTCTTGTAATTTCTTATTTCTTATTTCCGAGCTTTCTTGCTTTTTGCTGATCTGAAAACGTGTAAACACGAAAAAAGAAACTTTGTAAATAAAATTATAAATATTTTTTTTTTAAATATGTTTGTTTTTTAAAATGATGTACAAAGAAAAAAACGAAAGGTATACTTTTCAAATGAAAGAAGAAAAAAAAGTTTAATAAAAAAGTTCAGAATTTTTAAAGCATTCCAGTATCTTTTAAATTTTCTTGAATAATTGTATCAATGACACTGTTAAAAACTTGTTGAACTTGATTCGTATCTGTGGCACATGTTTCATGAACTGTAAAAATATATATATTTATAAAAACTGAGATTACTGTAACATTTTTCGTGCTAAGATTTTTTGTTCTAAAACATTAAAGAGTAATGTCACTTTTTTCGTTTCAAGAGTTTCTTTTTTAAATATTGAAAAACTTACTATACAATTTTTGTTTATTTCGATAAAGTTTTGAAAATTGATTCTTTAAAAAGTTTATTGCTTCTTTATATGACATTGGACCCGTATATTGTGGAAATGCAGAAGAGAGAGGTGAAATTTTAATTTTTTGTTCAAATAAATCTTTTTTATTAAAAAATAAAATCATTGAAGTTTTGGTAAAAAATTTTGACATTGCAATTGTATCAAATAATTCCAAGGCTTCGACAAGACGATTCTGCAAAAACAAAAAAAAAGAAGATTTTAGTGATAAAAGATAAAAATGTTAAATATTTACCGTTCTGTTATCTTCTCGTAAAGTTTGATCATATTCTGATATGGCAACAACAAATATTATCGCATTTGAATCATCTGAAAAAAATAAATGACTTTTAAATTTTGAAAGAATTAAAAAATAATATTTTACCAAAAAAATGAATCCATTTTCTTCTTTCTGATCTTTGACCGCCAACATCAAAAACACTAAAAAAATGTTTGATAAGAAAAAAAATGATAGAGGTTATATTTTTTCAAAAAATTGAATTTATAAATTATATCTTTTTTTAAGTATAAATAACGCATTTCGCGACAGAGGGTTACTGTATTGATTTATTGGAGGTAGAAACGTGTAATAAATTTTGTTTGTCTATATCTTTGAAGACAAAATTTTTTTAATGCCACATCTTTTATTTTCTATTTTTATACCTATGTTTATATACTTTGATTATGTTGAACTTGCAACTTTGAAGATAAACTTTTAAAAAACTGTGAAACACGCAATAAATAATATTTGTTTTACAATTTTAAACAAATATAGCTTTTTTTCCATTTTTTTTTTGAAAAAAAAACATCTATGCCATTTATGACCTCATGAAAATGTTATACAGTATGCTTCGTGTCGTGTAGTTAACACGACACAAAGCATACTTGCATATGTACCTTTGGGAGATACAACGCAGTGAGCCGGTAATTATTTGTTTTTTTAAATTAAAAAAAAATTTACAGATGCGTAAAAATACGTAAATGTTTCTATATTTTTAATTTTAAAAATATATTTCACTTAATTAATCTTCTAAATTATTTATAAATCATTTTTGCATCTCAATTTTTAAAACTATAATTCATTATTCTTTTTAATTATTATCCTATTTTTTTTGACGTAACACTCAATGTTTTTTAGGTAAAAATTTAAAAAGCGTAAATAAAAAAACAGCAAAAAAATTGTCATTTTTTCAAAGAAATGAATGCTGTTTGTTGAAAATCTTTTTATGCTTTGGGGCTTAATTATATCCCTTTTTTACAGCCATAACTTTCACCTCAAAAGTATCAATTTGATTTTAAAAAAAAGGAAATGTTTCTAAACATTTTAAAAAATGTTTTTTTAAAGGTCAGGGATCCAAAAATATATAATAAAAAATTACAATAATAATAATGTTTAAACAGTTAGGGGATACTGTAATAAATAATATAGTAATAATCACTTACTTAAAATCAATACCCTTCCAATGAAAATCCATTTTTACCACTCCAGTTGTGGCCATTCGAGTATGCAAAATATCTTGATCCGTCGGCCGATAATCCTTTTTTGCAGTTCTTTCAATATTTTCCAAAAAACTAAAAATATATTAAAGATTTAAAAACCCTATAAGAAAAAGAAGAAAGGTAATCCCTTTCATAATTTTATCTTTTTAAAATTTTATAAAATAGAAAAAAAGAAAATGGAAGAATTGCAACAGAATAATGAAAAAGAAATTATTTAAAAGAAATTTATTTATTTCAAAAAAAAAGAGATAATAAAACAACCGTATTTTTAAATTTTAAGAATTTTAGGTAAAAGTAAAAAATGGGAATTTTGAGTAATAAAAAAAATGTGGCATAAAAGTGTAAACTTTTTAACGCTTTTTTAAATTCATAGTCATTCTTTAAATATTATTATAATTTTATAAAACTTCGTCAGGTTTTCAAAAAAAAATTAATAGTATTTTCAAGTTTGATGTAAACAGATAAAAATACAATTACATGTTTTATTTTTACTGATAAAAACAGATCTCTCTCAAAACACGGAAACAAAATAAATTTTTTAAAAAAAATTACAGCAGTAAAAATTACTGTCAAAAAAAGGTACTATAAAATGTACAAAATATAAACTAAACTTACTATGATGCAGAATCATTTAACTGATATTCATTTCTTCTTTCAAAGCATTTTCTTACACCCCCATCGAACCATAAATTTGCAATGGCATTTTTAATTTCTTGTGGAAAAGCCGTAAATTCAAGGCCAGATTCCACATGCTTTTCTAATAACTTTGCATCAACTTCTCGGACAACATTTTCATATACAATACCGAGGGATGCCATGGCATTTATAATATCTAGACATGATCGAATTGTATTCGAATAGACGATGCCCTTTCTCTCTTCAATTTCTGTCTCAGAAAAGCCATTATTATGTAAAATTCTGAAATATTTATTCATTTTTTAATTTAAATTATTATATTTATTTAAAAAATTATAGAGACAAAAAGTTTCAGGTGAAAAAATTTATTTTTTTTCTGTCTCTGTCTCAGAAATGGAAAATAAACAATTTAAGTTCCGTGAATAAAAAAGTTTTTTGTACTTTTAATTGATATATATCATAGCTTAAAGAAAAATGATGTAGATTTCTCAAAAAATTAAAGTTATGGGAAAATTTGCAAAAGCATTTTTAGAAAAAAAAGTTATATAAAAGTTGTTTAAAACATTTTTGCAGCTTTTGGATTGTATTATTTTTGTTTGATCATGTCATACTTTTTTAAACTAAACTCGTTGTGGTGACCAGTGCTGTCGGTTTTTCGGTTTTCGGTTCGGTTTTCGGTTCGGTTTCGGTTCGGTTCGGTCCGGTTTTTCGGTTAACCGAAACCGTCAACCGAGTTCTTCTCGGTTCGGTTCGGTTAACCGAACCGAAAAACCGAGGCCATTCGGTTTTGGTTTTTTTCGGTTGATAAATCCATCATTTTTGAACAGGAAAATCTTTTATTGAATCTTTTTTGAGCGTAAAAATATAAGAATATTAAAAAATTTTGATTATATTTTTTGAAAAAAAAGAAGAAAGATTTAGAATTGACTTATAAAGTGTTTTTTTTTGGCATTGCGAACCGAAAAAAACCGAAAAATGCTCGGTTCGGTTAACCGAAAACCGAGATCATCTCGGTTCGGTTCGGTTAACCGAACCGACAAACCGAGAAACGTTCGGTTCGGTTCGGTTAACCGAAACCGAAAACCGAAAAAATTCGATTAACCGACAGCACTGGTGGTGACTGTAACTACTTAAATCTTTTCGTTTGTTAAAACTGCAAATTACCCTTTAACAAATGTTTTGGAACAACTTTCCATCTCGACAAGAATCAAACAAAAAAAGGTTTTATCATTTTCTTTTGCGTATTAAAAATGGATGGTCATACAGGAAAACAAAAAAAGTAATTTTGGCTTTGGTATTCCCTTGAAAGCATTGAAAGCAAATCAGAGAATGCCAAAAAAAGTTGTTCAAAAACATTTGTTAGAGGGGGGGTTTCCCGGGAAATTTCCCCCATTTAATTTTGCTAACAAAGAATGTTTTTTCTGTGTAACTAAAAGTGCCAACAAGTTTGGACAAAATAATTTTAATATTTAAATATGAAAAATCCATATACCACTGAATTTAGACCTTTCAAATATTTATTAAAAATATTTTTATAAAAGAAAAAACTTACTGCATTTGTTTCAGGCATGTTGATTTTCCAGATTCTCCAGGACCCAGCAACAATAATTTTTGTAACATTTTATCTGGTTGTTGTTGTAAAGTTTTATCAATCTTTTTTGAAACAGATGCCGCCACGGCAGCATCTTTACTCTGGCATAAGCCCATTCCAACCCACTCAAACACCGACATTCACCAAAATCAAAAACCCCCCAAATTCTTAAAAAAAATATACTTTTAATATTAATATCAAAAAAAGTGCAAAAGTTTATATATACATTTTATTAAAAAATTGAAACAAAAGCAATGTCGGTTTTGGGGATACAAATTTATCAAGGTTACAAACTACTGTACTCTCATAAAGTTTAATATCACAATTTTGCAGATGTCACGAAAAATACAAATTCAAAAATAGACAAAAATTAAACTTAAAAATTGTGCAGAATTATATCCTCAAAACAATCGTGTCAAGAGTAATGTTGCACTTTTGTCCCGACACGATAAGTGCAAAAATAAAACCTTTTCATCAAAATTAAAACTATTTATTTTATTTACGTAAATCTTTTTTAATTTGGCATCAGATTTTTTTTCTTCCTTTCAAATTAAAATTCCGTCAATGACTTAAAAAAATATTTTTTTCTAAGCTACATTTTAGTTCAATTTTTTTTGATATTTCAGAAATTAGCCAAATAAAAAAACGAGGTGTCTCCAGTGGCAACGCACATCAAAGAAAAAAAAAAGAAATTAGAGGTAAAATAACTCTCCTTTTTTTTGTACATTCGGGGTTGACATTTATCGTCACTTAAAAAAAAGGTTTTTTTTCCCAAGTAAAAAAAATATGTATGTTTTATGTTTTTTTGTGGCCCGCCTTCCTTCTTTTTTTTCAAGATGCCAACCGTCTTTACTTCTCTTATTACTCTAATAAATAAATAAATAAAATTTAAAAAAAGTGGTAAATGTTCGTCTAAGTGTTTAGAAAAAAAATAAATAATTGAGAGGCCAATTTTGCGCTTAATAAACTTTCAAACAGATGTTTTTAAATTATGCATTCGTGATGAGAGACACAAAACATAAAATACTAAAAAATCATTTATTATAAAAGTTTATACAAAATTTAAAGTAAAATAAAGTCTTCAACATTTTAGAAAAATCTGTTCAAGACAAAATTCTTCTAAAAAAAAGAAACCCATAAAAAAGCCTTGTATGATTAAACTACAAAAACTACAGTACCCCCTCCCAATATTCATTCATTTATTCTTTTATTTAAAGATCATCAAGAATTCTTTCAACATGTTTATGATCATGTAATTGTTGGCATTCAAATGGAAGAAGATTAAATTTTTCATGCCCCCGCATTCTTTCAAGTTCGCGCGTTTTTTGAATTGTTATTTTCTGTAAAAAAAATGTATTAATTTAATTCAATTCACTTTTTTTTTGATTAAATTATTTTGACTATAAAAATTAGAAAAATTGCTTGTGTTTCATTCTTTTAAATTTTGAAATTAAATTTTTTGAAAACGAAATAAACGTATTAGAAAAAAATTTGGGTAACAAAAAATGAGTGTTTATACTTTTGCGATTTATTTTAAATTATATAATTTGTTGCATTTTTATGTCAAAAACAAATTCATGGCATTTAAAAGTGGTTTTGGTTAAAATACAAAACAATTATTTTTCTGATTAATTTTTACGGCACTTTTTACGGCATTTTTACACGCATGCAACATGCTTGCAACATACATGCGAAGTTTGAATTTTGAAAAAAAAAACAAATCCAAAAACATTCTTAGATTACTTTTAAAAAAATGTCTCAAAAAGACTTTGTGAAAAAAGTTGACATTTTTCCAACCCATTTAAAAAAACAAACCTTTTGAACTTTTGACGATTCAGGACAATATTCTATCAATCCTTTTAAATGACATTTTAAATTACATTCATTTTGCCTAAAAAAATAATATTTCTCGCGCTTTTCACAGAAAATATACGGTAGTAAATATACTTTTTTATTTACCAAAAAAAGATATTTGACAGGTAATAAATCAAATTTTTTTTTATTGGGGCTGTTTTCATTTAGTTTTTTTTTTAAAAATAAATGAATAATGCACACTTACTTGCATGAAGCTTTTTGTATATCAATATTTTCTTCATCATCATTTTGTTGTTCACAAAGTTCATTACATTCTGTAAAAAAAATGAATGGAAAAAATGGGGAAAATTTGATTAAATTTCTTCACGTCAAGGTATTACTAATTAATTAACTTACTTTTTTCTACTTTTACTGTATTCTTTTGTAAACAGGATAAATGGTCTTCGAGTTCTAAAAAGTTTAAATTTTTTTAAAATTAAATTACAACAAGGCTTTAAGAAATTGAGATGAATCAGTGTTGTGTCTGATATTTTTTATTGACTCCAACTCCGAAATTGGAGTCATTGTAGTCAACTTCAAATTCAAAATTTTCTTTAGAACACATAAACGTGCTTTCTAAATGTCAATTTATAATATTAAATACTACTAATAAATTGTTTTAAATAATTTATAAATTAAATAAAAAATATATCGAAAAAAGAATAGATTTTGCCAAATTTTCAGGCTCAAAAATTTTTCTCTTTTTTCTTTAATATTTTGAAAGCAGTGGCTCCGGAGCCGGTACCGCAACAGCAATGCTCCAAATTAGAGATGTTAAAACACCTCTCGCAGAGTCAATTGCATCATTCTTTGAGAAATATTTTTTTTGTTAACGCATTTAAAGTATATATCAAACTATTTATACATTATTTCAAACCCATTTAAAAATGTTTGATAAAACTTACCCTCTTCAAAATCAACACAATGTAATCGAAAATTTGCAGAAAGTTGATGAAATTGTGCATGTGCAAGAGGGGAACATTTTCTGGAGCATTCTGCCGCGGGCTCCAATTTTGTACAAATTTTTTCATATTTTAAATAAATATCCGAATTTGACATATGTAATTTTGCCAACGGTTGAAGGCATTCTTTTAAACAATTTGAAAGTTCATCATCGGCATTCCCAAAAATTGTTGGAAAAAATAATGAATAAAAAATAATTAAAAAATGTTTCATCACTTTTTTTATTAAAAAAAATACAGACAAAAATGGTTTTAAATTTTATAAAAAAATTGCAATAAAAAAATTACAAAACAAATCTCTCAAAAAAATAAATTGAGGTCAATCAATTTTAAATTCAAAGAAAATACACAACATCATAAAAAAAAAGAGAGAGAGAGAGAAAAATCGGGAGGAATGTCTTTGAACAAATTTTGAAGAATATTCTTTATTTTTTTGCGGCAGAAATTGAATGTTTTTTTAATCGGCATTGTAAATGTACAAACGCCTTCGCTTTTTTGCTGAACTAAAAAGTGGTTTTGGACGTGGGGGTCCATGCCCGGGTGGCCCAGGAGCTGGAGGAGGGTCATCCTCTTCCTCTGAACTTTCAATGGCCATTTCATCCATCCAATTTTTAAACATATATTCTTCTGTTTGAACCAACATTGAAGTTTTTCGAATATCCGTTTGTGTTCCATGTGAACGCATCTTTGAACGTTCCGTAAATTTTTCATTCAATAATTTTTTCCTACAAGAATGTAATTTTTTCATGGTCATTGCTTTTTATTGGATTAATGAAAAGTCAAAATACGAAGTACTTACTGATGATTTGACATTAATTTTAACCACATTTTTTGTCCTGTTGTCATCTCTTTTTCATATCTTTTTATTCCATCTGCATCTTTTTCTGCAATGTTTTTTTATCATTTTAAAAAAATGTCTGCCTTTTTTTTTTAAAATTTAAGACGCAGTCTGTGAGAAAATCAAAAACACGCGGCACAGGCCAAAATTACTTTTCCCTGAAACTTTGCTTTATAGTAAAGTGACCCTGAAGAAACCGATTCCACTTTGTAAAAAATTTAAAAAAAATTTCATACTGTAGTTACAGTAATTTTTATGTAAATTTTACCAACATTTCAAGTCGATGGCAAATAAAAGCAATTTATTTTTTTTGCCTAATTCGGGGGTGTTATAGGGTTTTCGAGGTCGGGGAATCCGAATAACTACTTTTTGGAACTTCAAAATATCTGCAACACCGATTTTTTCTTATCACCTATCATATCACCCTGATAAAAAATTGTGGGAAATCCCGAGCGGGATAGAATATTCTAATATTATTAAAATTCGGGAATTTTCTTATAAGAAAAATATAATATGCAAAAAAAATCGTTACCTTATAAATGTTTTAAAATTATTTGAAAATTTCAGGTGTAATTTTCAAACATTGTCCCGGCGCGAAAAGAGAGTTTAGTTAAACTTTAGAAAAAAACTAATGGAACCATTGAATTCCCCATGATCGAAAGCATATATGTGCCAAAAATTAGAGAAATCGGGGTCCAAAAATTTTTTATTGTCGCCCCCCGGGGTCGAACCTGTCACATGGAATTTTTTTTACACAGAAAGGAAATGAAAAAAACGCTTATCAAAAATATCCATGTGACAGGTTCGACCCCGGTGGGCGACAATAAAAATTTTTTTGGCCCCGATTTCTCTAATTTTTGGCACATATATGCTTTCGACCATGGGAAATTCAGTGGTTCCATTAGTTTTTTCTACAATTAAAATTCCCAAACTTTTCGCGTGGGGACCATATTTGAAAATTACACCTGAAATTTTCAAATAATTTTAAAACATTTATAAGGTAACGATTTTTTTTGCATATTATATTTTTCTTATAAGAAAATTCCCGAATTTTAATAATATTAGAATATTCTATCCCGCTCGGGATTTCCCACGATTTTTTATCAGGGTGATATGATAGGTGATAAGAAAAAATCGGTGTTTCAGATATTTTGAACTTCCAAAAAGTAGTTATTCGGATTCCCCGACCTCGAAAACCTATAACACCCCCTTTTTTTTTTTTATTTACCAAAAAAAGATATTTGACAGGTAATAAATCAAATTTTTTTTTATTGGGGCTGTTTTCATTTAGTTTTTTTTTTAAAAATAAATGAATAATGCACACTTACTTGCATGAAGCTTTTTGTATATCAATATTTTCTTCATCATCATTTTGTTGTTCACAAAGTTCATTACATTCTGTAAAAAAAATGAATGGAAAAAATGGGGAAAATTTGATTAAATTTCTTCACGTCAAGGTATTACTAATTAATTAACTTACTTTTTTCTACTTTTACTGTATTCTTTTGTAAACAGGATAAATGGTCTTCGAGTTCTAAAAAGTTTAAATTTTTTTAAAATTAAATTACAACAAGGCTTTAAGAAATTGAGATGAATCAGTGTTGTGTCTGATATTTTTTATTGACTCCAACTCCGAAATTGGAGTCATTGTAGTCAACTTCAAATTCAAAATTTTCTTTAGAACACATAAACGTGCTTTCTAAATGTCAATTTATAATATTAAATACTACTAATAAATTGTTTTAAATAATTTATAAATTAAATAAAAAATATATCGAAAAAAGAATAGATTTTGCCAAATTTTCAGGCTCAAAAATTTTTCTCTTTTTTCTTTAATATTTTGAAAGCAGTGGCTCCGGAGCCGGTACCGCAACAGCAATGCTCCAAATTAGAGATGTTAAAACACCTCTCGCAGAGTCAATTGCATCATTCTTTGAGAAATATTTTTTTTGTTAACGCATTTAAAGTATATATCAAACTATTTATACATTATTTCAAACCCATTTAAAAATGTTTGATAAAACTTACCCTCTTCAAAATCAACACAATGTAATCGAAAATTTGCAGAAAGTTGATGAAATTGTGCATGTGCAAGAGGGGAACATTTTCTGGAGCATTCTGCCGCGGGCTCCAATTTTGTACAAATTTTTTCATATTTTAAATAAATATCCGAATTTGACATATGTAATTTTGCCAACGGTTGAAGGCATTCTTTTAAACAATTTGAAAGTTCATCATCGGCATTCCCAAAAATTGTTGGAAAAAATAATGAATAAAAAATAATTAAAAAATGTTTCATCACTTTTTTTATTAAAAAAAATACAGACAAAAATGGTTTTAAATTTTATAAAAAAATTGCAATAAAAAAATTACAAAACAAATCTCTCAAAAAAATAAATTGAGGTCAATCAATTTTAAATTCAAAGAAAATACACAACATCATAAAAAAAAAGAGAGAGAGAGAGAAAAATCGGGAGGAATGTCTTTGAACAAATTTTGAAGAATATTCTTTATTTTTTTGCGGCAGAAATTGAATGTTTTTTTAATCGGCATTGTAAATGTACAAACGCCTTCGCTTTTTTGCTGAACTAAAAAGTGGTTTTGGACGTGGGGGTCCATGCCCGGGTGGCCCAGGAGCTGGAGGAGGGTCATCCTCTTCCTCTGAACTTTCAATGGCCATTTCATCCATCCAATTTTTAAACATATATTCTTCTGTTTGAACCAACATTGAAGTTTTTCGAATATCCGTTTGTGTTCCATGTGAACGCATCTTTGAACGTTCCGTAAATTTTTCATTCAATAATTTTTTCCTACAAGAATGTAATTTTTTCATGGTCATTGCTTTTTATTGGATTAATGAAAAGTCAAAATACGAAGTACTTACTGATGATTTGACATTAATTTTAACCACATTTTTTGTCCTGTTGTCATCTCTTTTTCATATCTTTTTATTCCATCTGCATCTTTTTCTGCAATGTTTTTTTATCATTTTAAAAAAATGTCTGCCTTTTTTTTTTAAAATTTAAGACGCAGTCTGTGAGAAAATCAAAAACACGCGGCACAGGCCAAAATTACTTTTCCCTGAAACTTTGCTTTATAGTAAAGTGACCCTGAAGAAACCGATTCCACTTTGTAAAAAATTTAAAAAAAATTTCATACTGTAGTTACAGTAATTTTTATGTAAATTTTACCAACATTTCAAGTCGATGGCAAATAAAAGCAATTTATTTTTTTTGCCTAATTCGGGGGTGTTATAGGGTTTTCGAGGTCGGGGAATCCGAATAACTACTTTTTGGAACTTCAAAATATCTGCAACACCGATTTTTTCTTATCACCTATCATATCACCCTGATAAAAAATTGTGGGAAATCCCGAGCGGGATAGAATATTCTAATATTATTAAAATTCGGGAATTTTCTTATAAGAAAAATATAATATGCAAAAAAAATCGTTACCTTATAAATGTTTTAAAATTATTTGAAAATTTCAGGTGTAATTTTCAAACATTGTCCCGGCGCGAAAAGAGAGTTTAGTTAAACTTTAGAAAAAAACTAATGGAACCATTGAATTCCCCATGATCGAAAGCATATATGTGCCAAAAATTAGAGAAATCGGGGTCCAAAAATTTTTTATTGTCGCCCCCCGGGGTCGAACCTGTCACATGGAATTTTTTTTACACAGAAAGGAAATGAAAAAAACGCTTATCAAAAATATCCATGTGACAGGTTCGACCCCGGTGGGCGACAATAAAAATTTTTTTGGCCCCGATTTCTCTAATTTTTGGCACATATATGCTTTCGACCATGGGAAATTCAGTGGTTCCATTAGTTTTTTCTACAATTAAAATTCCCAAACTTTTCACGTGGGGACCATATTTGAAAATTACACCTGAAATTTTCAAATAATTTTAAAACATTTATAAGGTAACGATTTTTTTTGCATATTATATTTTTCTTATAAGAAAATTCCCGAATTTTAATAATATTAGAATATTCTATCCCGCTCGGGATTTCCCACGATTTTTTATCAGGGTGATATGATAGGTGATAAGAAAAAATCGGTGTTTCAGATATTTTGAACTTCCAAAAAGTAGTTATTCGGATTCCCCGACCTCGAAAACCTATAACACCCCCGAATTAGGCAAAAAAAATAAATTGCTTTTATTTGCCATCGACTTGAAATGTTGGTAAAATTTACATAAAAATTACTGTAACTACAGTATGAAATTTTTTTAAAATTTTTTACAAAGTGGAATCGGTTTCTCCAGGGTCACTTTACTATAAAGCAAAGTTTCAGGGAAAAGTAATTTTGGCCTGTGCCGCCCTCCTTTGACTTTTTTTGATTTTCTCACAGATTGCGTCTTAATGGAATTCCATTATTTTTATGATCCTTTTTAAACGTCTTTTTTCCATTAAACTTTGTTCTCTTTTTTTAAAAGCTTTAAATAATAATATTAATGGATTTACCACTGCTGCCACTGTTGTTGTTCATGCTTAAATCTCGTCTTTCACCTTCTGGCATGGTTAATAAAATTGTTGTTTCCCCGCCATCAGTGCCACCGCCGTTGGTCAATGACGAACGTTGTTTATCAGTTCCAATCGATTTTCGACGTTCACCTTTAAGAAAAAAATATATATGTACATGTCAATCAATGAAATGAAAGAAGGATAAATGAGATTTCAAAAAATAACACTGTTTGTTTGTTTAAGCTTGCTTAAAATTTGTTGTTAAATCAATGATGAAAAATGTTAATTTTTTATGCAAACTTATATAGGAATCCTATAATTAAACTTGATAGAAATCAAAATTGAGATTAAAGAGTCCGAAATATCTTTCACAAATAGCAAAGTTATATTTTTAACAGGCAATTTTGGTCCCAAAAAGAAATTATCAAAAAACAATCACTGTTTTATAAGAATACTGTAAAATCAATGAATAAAATTTAAAAAAAGAAAGAAGACTTACTTGCAAGAGTATCTTTAAAATCATCTTCAATGGATTGAACAATTCCAACAAAAACTGATTCAATATGCATTTGTATTACTTTCAAAGACACCGAAACAACAGATAATCCACCAAAAATTAACAAAAAATTTAGGCATGCTGTTTTTGGTTCCATTGTGACGTCACCCAATCCTGCAAAACATTATTTAGAAAGTCCAAAGGCAAAAGATTTCGCCTTTAATCTTTTTTTTTATTGTTTTGCAAACAACTGCCGCCCAAGAAAATACTTTCAATTTATCACTTTGATTGATCTTTGACGGATTTTTCTTTCCACTTTTTTTTCTTTGTTTTAGAAAGTTGCTACAAAGTTGGAAAAAAGAAAGAAGCTTACCGATAGTGACCAAAGAAATATAAAAGAAATAAATACTTGTAAAATAATCCCATGATTCAAAACAACAAAATATTCCTGCCCCAATTAATATCCAAAGTACCAAAAATGCACTGAAATTAATCTTTTATTTTAAATTCACATAATTTAAAGATAACAAACAAACATTGCCATTTCAAGAGGTAAAAGAGCTGCCTCACCTTCAGAACGTGAAGAATATTTTTCCAGGACATTTGCGAACTAAAAAAAACAGTGATAGGATATTTTTTAAATTTTAATCAAGATTTTAGACGATATATATAATCCAAAAATGGATATATGGATTTGACAAATCATATAAAATTTTGATAAGCCTACCGAAGACTGAATGGAATTTAAGAGGATATATAAAATCCAAAATGGATTTAAAAAATCCAATTAAAAGTTTTCACATTTTAAAAATAAACTTTTTTAAAACGCCTGCCAGAGACAGAAGAAATACGTAAAATTTTATTTATAAATTCCACAAACGGATAAATGGATTTAACAAATCCCTTTCCCTCACAAACCTGATCACCCGTTTTTGAAGCAATAACTGAAATCTTTCTTGACGAAGCATGCCTCACAGATTTTGACAATAATTTTACGTATTGACTCCAAACATCTAAATAATCAATAATTTCCATTAAATATATTATATATTTAAGGGAATGAAACAAACATTGCATTCCACGAAAAAGCCAATTTCCAAATCCTTCAAGGGCAATAATTAGTAATGGAACTCCAAGAAGGGAATAAAAAATTGTCATAATTCTTCCCGTAATTGTTCTGGGATAAATATCACCATATCCTAAATTATACTGTAGATGTTGAAAATAATTGAAAAGTTTGGAAAAAAGGTAGGTTTACCAATAGTTGTATATAAAGTACCCGCATAATAAAGACCACCAAAAAAATTCCATTGCTTTTTTTGGGTTTTTGCCGGTGAAATAAATCCCATTCTTTCATTATATTGATTTAAAACTTTTGCAAAATCACTCGATAATAGTTTTGTCACATTTATTTGTCGACGAAAAAAATACTAAAAAATTTTATATATTTGTAATTTATTTGGTGGGGAAAAAAGTACTGTATTTAAAAAAAGAATAAAAATTAATGGCAAATTCTGATAATATTATTTTTCTAATTTGTTTCTTTTTAAAGTTCATTGTTTACTCCTTCACACAAAAATGTAAAAGTGGTGCTCAGTTTTATGTAGAGCATAATAGTTTTTTCCCAGTAAGACACCTCAACGAAAAATATTAAATCAATATGTCCTTCACTTTTTATATCATTTCATTTTAACACTTCAACTCTTTAAATTTTTGACAACTAATTATTGAAAAAAGTAGACTTAAAAAAGACAGAAAATTGATATTTTTGGTCTCAAAGAGATTGTTTGTTCAGAATTAGATAACTCCTAATATTCCTAACTAAATATATTTAAAACTCCAAAATTATCAAAAATATTAAAAATTGCAAACCTGTAAATCGGAAGACAGCCGAAATCTGGCTTTTGTGGATTTTTCATTAAATGCTTCAATTTCGTATTTAAATACTTTATCTTCATTCGGGCCTTCAATGGCCACAAATAGCAGGGAACCAAGAATTGAATAAATAATTAAAAACCCGATACCAAAAATATGATTATATTTTTTATATTTCTCCAAAACAACCGAAAAATTATTCCACAACATTTTTAGATTTGTTAAAATAAATAAAAAATTAAAACTTTTTCAAAAATAGAAAATCAAATCTTTGTTGAAAAAAAAGCAAGTAAAGATATAAAAAAAGAGGGATTTTAGATGTGATAAAAACGAAAGAATGCCCTCTTTTATTTTCTCTTCATTTTGACTTTTGCAAAACAAAGTGTTTTTGGTTAATTTTTTTTCTCCCAAAAAAATCACAGTTGTTTTCCAATTTTTTTTGTCTCTTTTTTATTCATTTTTTCTTTGAAGAAAAAGCTGAATTTATATTTTTTTTATTTTAAAAATATATATTATTGCATCAATCATCTTTTATTTTTGTTAAATGCTCGACTTATTTTTTTAGTATTAATTAAAAAATGTACTTTAATTCAATGCAATACTGTTTTTTAGGATCATTTTTTATAATTTAAGTCAAAATATAATTGAACAATATTTTTTTAATCGGTATTTTTATCAGTTTGATAACTACTGATAAAACAAGACTTTCTTTAAAAAAGCATTTTTTGATTTTATACAAACCAAAAGGGATTTTTTGTAAAATACTTTACAAAAAATGGTTTTAAAAAGTTGGCAGAGCTGGAATCCCTGAAGTGTAGGGTTAAATGTATCTCCCCATCAGCGATTTTGCATTTCCGACTTCGGAGTCGATAAAAAATGTCCGACACAACCAGTGTTGGCGGTCAACCGAAATTTTACGGTCACCGGTCACGGTCGACCGAAAATCCTGACCGGACCGGACCGAAGACCGAAAGACCGCCAACACTGGACACAACACTGCTTCCCATCCCCCTTACCCTTGGGTTTTTGATGGCATTTGCCTTTTTTTAAATGAAAATGCACTATTTTTTGCTTGTAAGCAGATACTCATAAATAAGTAAACTTATGTACGAGTATCAACCTTTGAGCAACAATTTTTTGTGTTGATTCAATTTGTTGTAAAATCCAAAAAATATCAAAATTGACTTTTTTTATTTTTTAAAACAGCTCAAATTAAAGCTCAAACAAAAAATGAATTATATTTTGGGAAAAGCAAAATCGAAATTATTTGTTTTAATATTGTGCCAATTAAGATGATCCCAAAATCCGGAAGCTGTAATTGAAACTGGAACAGCAGAATTTCGTCGAATTCGTTGCAGTTTTATTCGAACATTTGCATCACTCATCACACGTTTATGAAATTCATCATAGGGTAAATTAATTTCATAAATTCCAAATGAAAACATCACAGGGGCTTCAAAAAATGTTGCCAATTGTTGAAGAATTTGGGGATCCATTAAAAGAATGATCGCTCGCTAAAATAGAAATAATTGAAACATATCATTTTTGTAAATCAAAATAAGTAAAGTAATTTCGACAAAAATGTAAAACATATTTATTAAAAATGCTTTAACAAATGCATTTTAGCATAAAAGAATCCTTTAAAAAGACTCAAAAAAAACATCTGCCACAAATTTTAAGCTCAAAAAAGCATCTGTCAAAAATTTCTAAAATTCAAGTATTCAAAAATAAAGCATTTTTAGAAGACTCTTTTATTTTATTGTAGGCAAAGTGCGCAAGAAATTTAAGCTAAATTGATACTTGTCACCACAAAAAATGGCATACATTTATATAAAAAATGGCAAAAGAAAGCAGAAGTAAAAGTTTGATAATTGCTGCGACAAATTTACGCTTTCAAATTTCTATTTTTTTCGAAAGTTTAAATTTAAGGTTGTAAACACAAAATTCAAATTATATGCTGCTTTTAATGTCATTTAATGCTTCCTTACAGACTAAATATTTCGTCATTGTTATTCTGTCTTTTATGTATCTCAAAAATACATATATTTTTTGTACACCGAAAAAACTTCTTTCTTTCTTTCATCAAAGAAAACTGTTTTGCCGAAAAAATTTGATTGCAAAATGTGTTCAAATTAAAATGAAACAACTTTGCCATGAAATGTACTAATTTAGTACATTATTTTCGCCCTCCATTTTTTGAGACAATGAAAACTTTTTGAAACGATCAAATGAAACCGCTAAAAAATCAATGATTTAAGAAGCGGCAATGATTGTTATATCGGAGCTCTAAACAATTGATTTTTGATGGCATTACTGTAATGAAGTTTTAAAATCAATCAATTTGTTGCAAATATTTTTTATTTCTGTAAATATTACAACAACCAAAAAAAAGCATAGAAATGTAAAAATTTTTAATAAAAAAATATTAAAATGACAAAAAAAAGCAGAAGCAGCAAAAGAAATTAATTAATTTTGATAAATTTGATAATATGGATTATTCAAAAAAGCAGCAGCCTCAGGAAAATTTGAATGTTTTGAAAGATTTATTGAAGAAGGCGGACATGCTTCAATTCCAACATTTATTCCATCTGAGACAACATTCAATGTAGGCTTTTCATCCAATTCTGATGAACCACCTTTTTCATATTCTTCTTCTCCATCACTGCTTCCACTCTTACACATATTATGCTCTTTTTCTTGTCTCTTACACTTATATCGATGATTTTGAAACCATATTTTTACCTGAAAAAAGTTAAAAGTAAGTAATTAGTTAAATTATACTGTACATATTTTTTGTTGCAATGCAAAGTTAGTCGTAGGACTGCATAAAAACCAGTTGTTTGTTCACGTAACTTTTATTTGTTTTTAATTACACTCAATTAAACATTTTTTTGAATAAAAAGATGTCGTAACAAAGCCTGACCAAAATTGTACCCAATCAAAAATCTTTAAATTTAAACCGGTCTCCTTTTTTTGCAACAACAGTTTTTTGTCTACCATTTTCTCTCAAATAATCTACGATCAAAAAATAAACAAACAGAACTTACTTGAGTTGGTTTTAATCCGATCGCATTTGCCAAAGCTTCCCGTTGTGGAGCATTAAGATATTTATTTTGACGAAATTGTTTTTCCAGTTCAATTACTTGTTGTTGAGTAAAAAGTACACGACGCTTTCGACGAGATGATGGTGATTCAAATGAAATTCCATAATTAAAAGGCATTGGAAAATTCATATTCATTTGTGGTAAGCGTGTTGGAACTATAAAAACCATATATATATATATATATTATATCTACATATAATAAATTATGATTAATTAAAGTCAAAAAAAATCCGGTTCAAAGAAAAAGTGAAAAAAAAAATGTCTTTTCTTCTTTCTTTTTTTAATTTCAGGTAAAATTTGACAGTAATTAAAAAACAGGATAAAAAAATAGGGAAAGAAAATAAACTTACATGAAAATCTTTGATCCGCAGAAGCTGTTGCACTTGTATTTGCCCATGGTGGAAATTGACATCTAAAAATAATTTTGTAAATAACATTAAACTCTTTCGTCGCTAAAAATTAAGCTAATTTTTATAAACCCAAAAAATGCAGATTTTTGAAGCTACTTGAATTAAGCTAATTAAATAGAGAAAAAAAAGAAACATACGAAGCATTTAAATCTGTTGAAGGAGAATATGTTCCAAAAGAATGTGGCATTGTTGTTGATGATGCAGTTGTTGGTGGAAGATACCCGGGCGTAGAATTCCATGCATTTCCAGGATTCCATGGAAATGGAAATCCTGATGTCATTGAAGCAGCTTGCATAGATTGTTGTGAAAAAGCATCCGGAATATTTAAGCTATTCATTGCAGATTCGGTCATTTGTAAAAAACACTTTTGTGCCGTCGCAAGTTCAGCTAAAAAAGGTATATAATTAATTAAATAAATTGCTATTAAAATGTGATAAGTGATAAAAACGGAAATGATAATCAGTACATAAGTTCAACAAGAAACTCTCAAAATTTTTAATTAACTCCTTAACTTAAAAAGTAGCTTCTATTCCTCAAAAAATTCCCCAAAATATATAAAACCACTCTGAATGGATAAAAGCCTCTTCAAATGAATGAAGATCATTGTATTGCAAAAAGAGAAAGAAGAAAAAGGTAGGGTTGTAAAAATTTTGATACAATCCAGGATGAACAAAAAGTACATACTTGAAAATTATTGAAAAATGAAGAAGCCAAAAAAAGAGGAAAAACAACCAAAAAAAAGAGAGGAGGGATGGAAAAAGTTCCGTACAAATTTGCTATTTTTTTTGAACGTGAATAGGTGTGAAATAAGGAAATGAGGCGGTTCTTTCTTTTTTTGATTGAAGGATGGAAAAAACTTGCGTGAGGATTTTATTATTATATTGCAATAATAAGGAATGAGAAATAAGGTTCGCTTCTTTTTTAAAAAAATCATTAAAATTAATATAGAAAAAATGATTGATAGACCGAACAATAGGGGTGATAAGAATTTAAGGGAATGTATGTATCTTTTTAATAATGGAAAATAGGCATACATAAATGATAGACAGAAATATAATTATGAAAAATTGATTAACAAATGTTTTTGATGGCAAATTCTCATATACTGACATACATCAATGGTAGCAGGGGATACATACATAGGATGGTTACTCATCATCCTATATATGTATATTGGATGATGAGCAATTGATTAAAATATTTAAAAAATGATCCAACTTACCTATACTTGGTCCAAGTAAATCAGTGACAAAAAATCTTTTTAATAATGCTGATGATGATGACCGTGCCGAGGAGGAAGAAGGAATTTTCTCCCGAGCATTTTCGGAGGTAACTTCTTTTTGGGCGGTTTTATCGGGTGACATTTTGGTTTTTTGTTTCTAGAAAAAACCTGCAATAATAATTTAAGATTTGTGTTAAAAATTATACAGCTCGGAATAAAAAAATCAACGATTTATATACTGTATACAAGACCGCCGCCAACTCGAAGCGGGCAAAAGATTCTGCAATTTCGGGGGGCATAGATCCCGAATCCCCTCTAAATACGGCATTGACAGTATACTGTAGTGATAGTGTAATAAATAAATGGAGAATACATTTACAAATATAGAATCGAGATTTTACATGAGATTTTTTTCAAAGAATGATCTTAAAAGAGCAATAAAGTACAGTAACCCAATTTTGCCAAAATTGTAATTATCAAATGCCAAAATTGTAAATAGCTTTTAAACCCAATTTAAAAAACTTAAATAAACTTAAAAAAAGATTTGTTTAAAAATTGTTGTTGCGCGAGAGTTCGTCATTTAATTTCGTCTTTTTCTCTTTTTTTTCTGGCACTTATAAATTCATTGAAGCGAAGATCAGAAGAAAAAAAAGAAGGGATAAATAGGGAAAAAAGATGCAATTGCTGTTGATGCTTGAAAATTCTTAAATGAGTCCTTGAATAGCTTTCTGATTATCTTCCGGAAGATGTGGTTTCTGAATGCCAAAGAAACATAAAAACAATCTTTTTATTTTCTCCCAAAAAATAGTGTAAATGGTTGGATACAACAAAAGGGGGGGGGATACAATTGACACTCTCATCGAGAAATCGAGAAAACCACTTGAACGAATGAAAGCAAAAAAGATGGAAGGAAAAAAAAATACCACACACTTTTGAGAAGTCAAAAGAGAGAGAGAGAGAGGCTTAAATTTTGAAGCGCGTCTTCAAAGAATTCTTTAAAAATAGCTTCCAAGAAAGAAGAGAGATAATGATGAAGATGATGTTAATGTTGATGACAATGACAATGGCATTGTTATTGTTATTGTTGAAGGCACAAGTGGAAGAAGAAGCTGCTTCTGCTTCTTCGTACACTTTGAGTTTCATCCAATTGAAAGGCTTTTGTGTTTCTTCTTTTTTTAGATTTGCGTAATTACGCATTTTAAATTTTAAAGAAAACTCTTTGAAAATCATCGCTGGATCCGACACAGCTTTTTTCCTTTGAAGAAAAAACTTTTTCACAAACTTCAACAAAGTTTAGAAGGCTTCCAAGTCAAGACTAAAAACAGCAACAAAACTTTTAAAATTCTTTTAAAACTTTTTGTTTGCCTCATTACCGCTTTTTATCAACTTATTTTTTTTGTCTTCCTCGAGTGACAATCAAATTTGCATAGAATCTTCTTCTTCTTCTTTCCATCCATCCAAAAGAGACTGTTCATGTCCTCTCTCTCTTCTTCTTCTTCTTCTTCTTAGAAGGCAAGAGACTTTGAAGCTGAAATTGAGCCTCCTCCTTTCTCTTTTTAAAGTAGAAATACAAGAATTAAAAGAGGCCCTCCTCCTTTTTCTTCTTCTTCTCTTTTTTTTGACCCAATTTGTTCATTGCCACCGAGGTTTTTTATACTCGATTTGGCGGATTTAAAAAAAAGAAGAAGTAAAACAACGGCCCGAAAAAAAGCGAGTCTTCTTCAAAACCAAATTAAACGCCAATTGTCTTTCCAAAAATACGGTTTTCTAAATTGAGCCAAAGGAAAAAAAACTGAGTGATACTTTTGAAAATTTTGTTCTTTGAAAAAAATAAAACAAAGAAAACTTAATTTTTGTGTTTTAAAAAAAGATGGAAGCAACATTTAAAAGTCTCTCTTTTTAAAAAAAGTTTTTCATTCAATTCAATTGGGTTACTGTAGCTTAAAAAAAGGAAACAACAATGAAAAAGAAATATAACAAAAATTTGAATAATATTTGTGTTCCTTAAATTTGCATAAAACAACATGATTTTATTTGCTACAAATTTCTTTGAAACTTCCCAAAAATCAAAAATAATGAAATATTCAACTTTATTTATTTTTATTTTTATCACTTTTTTATCTTTAATTTTTCATTCAAATGCTGTAAATTCGAATTTCCCAGTTCAAAAACAAAAACAATCAGGATTTGAACCACCAACAATTATTAAAGTTGAAGCAATCCAAAATGAACCAATGAAAACAAAGGAATATTACACGGATGAAGATTTTTTGGATGCTCTGAACTATGCCACAAATAAATTTCAAGCTTGTTGCTCCACGTTGGTTGACGAAGAATGCCAAAAATATGTTTGCAAATATGGTCTTGATACGGATTATGTAAGGTTATTTTTATGTTTATACATGCGTGTACATTTTATATACCCTAATTAATGGGATGGTAAAATTCCCAAATTCCAAAAACAACCTGAATCTGAACCACTTGATTCAAGTGCCAAAATTTTGATTTTTTAAAAGACATAAATTTATTTTAATTTTGATTTGATTTATTAAAATTCCGAATTCAGAAACAATTTTGGACAAGATTCGAGATTCGAAAAGAATAATTTTTAACCAATCTTAATATTTTCAGATGCAAAGTGCATTTATAACAAAATGTAAAATGGATAATGGATCAAATTTTAAAGAGTTTATTCGTTGTTCTAATCAAAATATGGATAATTATAATTGTTGTCGAAGTTTAGGAATGTAAGTTATCTAATTATTTTGACTACTGTAATAATAATACTAATAATAATTTTAGAAGTCATGATTGCTGTCATGTATATATGGCTATGCCGATTGATGAAAACGTATATAATTCAGATAAATTTATAAGTCAATGTCTTGATGTCTTAAAAGCAATATCATATTGTCCTGTTTTGAATTTTTAGTTTTATTTTTTGTAAAAGTATACTGTAATTCGGTAATAATAGTTTGGAAATAAAGTTTTTCAGCAAGAAAAAACAAAATATAATGAGTCTCTCTCACGCACTATGGTTTTGCTGCGTTGAAAAACGAGCCAAAATGCGTGATAGTTAAAAAAAAAAGCAAATTTTCGCGTGAAGAAAAATTAGCTCCGGCGTTGGAACGATTTTTTCAACTTTTTTTTGTAAAAAAATGTAAAAAACGTGAAAAAGATGATGTTTTTGCATTTTTCTATAAAATTTGAATGAACAAAAAATTGTAGGAGAATGCAAAAACATCATTTTTTTCTCGTTTTTTACAAAAAAAAAGTTGAAAAAATCGTTCCAACGCCGGAGCTAATTTTTCTTCACGCGAAAATTTGCTTTTCAACTATCACGCATTTTGGCTCGCTAAAAACCATAGTGATCACACTTTGGTCGATGAATTTATTTTTTTTTATCGGAGAGTTTTCGTGTCGATAACGCTTCTTCGATAAATTTGAGGTGTTTTTCACATTGATTAAAGGAGATTCGTTAGTTGATGCATTGCGAAATCTCAAAAAGTTTTTAGCACCCGATAAAAATGCGGGAAACGCCTTATAATTTGAAAAAGAGAAAATTTCGCAATGCCTCAACTAACGAATCTCCTTTAACTAATTTTTTTTGTAATAAATGTATTTTTTTTGCTATAACTTTTAACAAATTATATTTAGAAACGTGCACGCGCGACTCAAACGCGAGTGTTCCCTGCATTTTTTTCAGTCAAAAGAAAATGAAAAAGATGTATACTGTAGAAATTATAATTTTTCTTTATGATTTTTATTTTTATCCTTCTAGACGTAAAAAAATACGGAGATTCCAAAAATGCAACTTTTAAATATCACTTTTATACAAAAAATCTGAGAAAAGTCTAAAAAATCGCTTTTTTTCACGTTTTTTCAAAAGGGATACATTAGGCATATTCGAGCCGTTTTTTGAAACCATACTTATTCGATGCAGAATTTTTTTTTTCATTCGATTTCGATCATGAAAAAATTTTTTTGGATTTCGATATTTCGATTTCGATTTTCTCAATTTCGATTTCGCAGAGCCCTGCCCCTAATGATAACTATAATTATTTCCAGTAAGAAAGAGATAGATGCTGCTGCAGTGTAAGAAAAAAAAGAGAGCATAAACTATTGCATCATCCTTATTTTTTTCGTCAAAGCTTGTAATGTTTACTTTCTATTCTATTCTATTTTTTTTTATTTTACGAGATTGGTAGTTCAATTTTGTAAAAATTAAAGAGAATGCTTGTTGTTGAAGATTGACTTTCTTATATGTTCACGTTTCGTTTGTTTGTGATAAAGTTGAAATTAAATCAATTTATATTGTTGAAATTGTTTAATGTAATAAATGTATGTCTGTATCACTATTTTTAGATGGCAACAAAAGATAATTGTTTGTCTTTTAAAAAAAGACAAAAAGGGTTTGTTGATAGTGGTGATCAATACAGTAACCTCAATTTAAATAATCAGAATTATGATTGTGTCTTTGAAGAAATTTTTCGTCCAAAAAATATTACATTTGGAAACAAAAAATCACAAAATTACGGTAAAAATTAGGCTGCAATACTTTTTATTATATTAACAAAATTATTAGAATTTATTATCATTGTTTTTCTTTGTTTTGATAATAGTTTTTGAAACTTTTTCAAAAGTATTGCAGCCATATCATAATTGTTAGATTTATCTCATTCAAAAGATTTACGATCTGAAACAAATTCATGGAATAAATTCAATAAACGTTCGTCAACAACTTTTTTGAATCTTAGTAATGATTTTGAAGCAAGAAATGAATTGAAAAAAGCAAAAAGTGCCAACAATAGCACTCTTTCCCTTCATATTGCAGCTTACGAAAATTCACATAATCGAGAAAGAACAGATGAAAGAAAATGGAAAAATCCAAAACCTTCATTTGCCGGTTCAAAGGATGTCATTGAAGTTAGTTTTTGTAAATTAATGAGATTCCTATTTTAATTTTTTATAGAATCTTTTTGAATTTCCAAGACAACAAGAAAATGAAAGAACAAAACCAGAAATTATGCAATTTAAAGCATCTCAAAAATTACTCAATCCTAACAAATCAGGTTTAATACGACGAGATTATTATTTTTTATTATTTTTATTTGCATTCCCAAACACATGCTGATAAACAAACAAAGTAAATGAATTACAGTACAATTAAACAGTACAATAAAAAAATATTTAAATACAATTACATTTATAAATAAATTTTCCATACTTTGATCTTTAAAATTAAAGTGTTAGAAGGTAATTTTTGCACTTAATATGACTAGTATATTGCATTTTTCTAGGTAATTTGATATACATGTACTTTGAAGTGGTGTTGAAAGTAAAGAAACTTGTTCGAATGGTTGACTTTCCCCTTGGTATAGATATTTTTTGGTTTGATCCCCTTGTAATGGGCACCCTTTTAGAAAGACAAGTTTTTAAATTTAAATTACCATTAAGGTAGTCATTAAGAAATTGTAAGTCAATCTTATTCCTCCTAGATTCTATCGTTTCAATTTTAACATCAATTAACTCTTTAAGCCTGATTAATTTATCCTCTTAGGATTCATTTGAAAAATCTCCTAAATTTTTGCAAAGTAAAAAAATATTTCTAATGGCTACTCGCTGTTTATCAATCAATTTTTTCTTAGCTGGATTGAATACCGGGGTAGAAAGTTCAACAAGTGGTCTAACATAAGTTGTATACATATGATACAATAGATTAGGAGAAGTAGATTTAAGACCGTTAAATAACATAAAAGAACGCCCTAAAGCTTTTTTGGAAATGCTGCCCCTGTTTATCCCAACTCAAATCATCAGATACAATTAATCCTAAATCTCGAACAGAAGATTGGTTGTTAGATAAAGGTTTTTCATTTGACTCAGATATTATAAACATTTATAAATACACTTTTTAATCAAACAAACTAAACTGTTTATCTTTTTAAATAAAACATCACTGATATCATTTTTATTGTCACTGTTAAATAAGAATAAGAGATTAATCAGTGTTAAAGTTTATAATGAGTTGGATATATTTATTCTATTTTATTCATTCTATAAATCAATTGGCGAAACGTTCTTAAAATGGCAACAACTAGCGAAATGTGCAACCGTTTTTCACGATTCACAGCGGAATTGCTATAGGAGGTGCTTGGAAATAGAAATGAAAAACGGTGTTTTTCGATCGGCTCAAACTCAGCCGCATCACATCCAAATCAGGGTTGCACGAAACTAGGTTTTGCAAAACGAAACGAAACGAAACGAAACGAAATTTTTGTTTCGCTAGCGCGAAACGAAACGAAACCTAAAAAAACCGCGAAAGTTTCGCAAAACGAAACGAAACGAAACGAAAGTTCAAAAATATTTTTTATTAATAACGTAAACAAAAAATCAACAAAACAAAAACAAGTTTTAATAATCATAATTAAGCAGCTTCAAATTACAATTTAAAAACAGTAACTTTTTAATGGTTTCATCATGTAATCTCTTTCGCATTACATCAAGGACTACTTTTCTCACTTCTTTTACTGATTTAGTTTTTGTCATAAGTTCATCGTATTGCTTTTTATGTTTATTTTGTAGATGATTTTCACGAGATGTTGTCGAAGTATGTTGAACTTGTTTTGTAGTGTACGTGCATAGTTTGCATTTCCATTGATTAAGATTTGAAGGTAAAATTATTTTTGTAAAATAATTATCGTATTTTGATGACGACATTTTAAGATTAAAATGAATCAAAGAGATTTTAAAAGGCATAGTATTATTTTTATCCCAAAATTTTAATGACTTGACCCAAAAATATTTCAGTACCCAAAATATTAATTAAATTTACCCAAAAATATTTCAGTACCCAAAATATTAATTAAATTTACCCAAAAATATTTCAGTACCCAAAATATTAATTAAATTTACCCAAAAATATATAATACCCAAAACATTAATTTAATGACCCTAAAAACACAAAACGTTTATGTAAACAATAACAACACATTTAAACAATAAAATAACATAAGTAGCATACTTCGAAGCTTTTTCTCTTGTCGTCGTGTTTGAAATATATCCATTGCAATTGACATCACAGACATTAATACAATAATTGATGCATAATATTGATAATTATCATTATACCATACCAGTACACTAAAAATTATAGCATTTTCATATCAAATTATATAATTACAATTCTCACCTATAAATTTGAAAGACATAAAATGGTGAAATAACTTCTTTGAACAATAACATAGCCAACGGTTTAAGCTTAATGTCAATAAGATTTGCTCCATAAATAATGCATCGATTACTCCATTCATCTTCATTAAGTCCATTACCATCATGAAACAAATTATGAAAATAATTTAATGAAATCTATAATTTAACAAGTAAAATATTTAGAAAAAAATATAATATTTCTACAAGAATATATTTATAGCATTTTTAAACGAATAAACGAACTGAACAAGTATATATTCAGCTATTGATGAAGCACATTTATCTGCTGTATGAACGTAATTTCTTTCATTTGATTTGTTAAGCGTTCTCGAGTTCCATGATTATGATCACATTTTGTTTCAAAAATAAGATACTTCAAACCATCAGATACATTTGCTTTCCATTTATAACAGCAAGATGATTCTTTACAATCAAAGTAGAGATGCCCATCATTCTGATCATGACTGAAATTGATATTTAAAAAAATAAAAAAGTATAAAAAAGAAATTGTACTTACAGTTTTAAACTAGCCATCTTTGCTTTTTGAAGAACATCTTCGAGAGAATCAAGTTCTTCCACATAAACATATTTGGTATATTTGCCGCGTTTTTTCTTTGCTGCAGGTTTAGCAACAACTTCTTCATCTTCAGATGGTGCACTTTCTTCGGAATTTCCCAAAACAATGTGAATAAATTCCATGATTTAAAAATTGATGACAACAAATATATAAAGAATAAAAAAATAAAAATAAATTTCATTTTAAAAAAATTTTATTAACACCTTTTATGTCTTTTTTGGGTCATTTAAATTAACATTCTATAACATTTTGGGTATTATATATTTTTGGGTAAATTTAATTAATATTTTGGGTACTGAAATATTTTTGGGTAAATTTAATTAATATTTTGGGTACTGAAATATTTTTGGGTAAATTTAATTAATATTTTGGGTACTGAAATATTTTTGGGTCAAGTCATTAAAATTTTGGGATAAAATTAATATTTTCCCATTTTAAAAATATTTAAAAAGATTTTTTGTGTTTAAAATCAACGTCTTGGCAAAATGCATAACAACAGCAACATCGTTAGAGAAAATTTTTCCAAAAAAGCGCCAAAATTAAACTCAAAAAACAAATTATGATTTTATTTTCGACTTGGTTGTCACTCATTTTTCTCCAAAAGTTTTGGGTTTTTACATCATTCTTAGCACATCGTTTTCACGAAATTTTCAGGCTTTGTTTCGCGAAACACGAAACGAAACGAAACTCTAAAAAACCGCGAAAGTTTCGCAAAAACGAAACGAAACGAAACTTTCGTGCAACCCTGATCCAAATGCTTTAATTGAAACTAAAAATTTTGATATGACTATCAGGAACATGTCAGAAAAAAATCAAGCCAAAATATGCAAATTTAAAAAAATGGCAGCAAAAGTTAATTTCGCCAAAAACTCAATCACGCACCTTTAATTACTCATAACTTTACGGCAATTCTTCCAATCAACTTGATTGAAACTTAAACTTTAGATAACACTTTTGAGAATATATTGGCAAAGTTTCAAGCGAAATGGATTAAAACTGAAAAAATGGCAACAAAAGTTTAAAGATTTTTTATTTCAATTTCCGAAAAATTCCGCTGTGGGTTGCAACTAGTGATCAGATCCCGTCCCGTTCCCGCCGGGAATCCCGGCGGGAACGGGAACGGGATTCCCGTGTTTCCCGTCCCGTGCCGATTTTCAAAAAACGGGAATCCCGTATTCCCGTTCCCGTGTCATTTTCATAAAACGGGAATGCCATATATAGCTTAAGTTGCAAAATATTGTTTTTTAACAACTTCAAGCTCTGATTAATCTGTAAGCTTTTCTTCTGATGATACTTTAATATATGGAAACAAACAAAAAAAATAGATTATCTGCAGATTCTGCTCAAAAATTACTTAAAATTTTTGGATATTACATGTTACAAGTTCCCGACGGGAATCACGGGATTCCCGCGGGATTCCCGTAATTCCCGTCCCGTGTCCATTTTCAAAAAACGGGAATTCCCGTTTCCCGGGTTTTACCGAAAACGGGACGGGATCCGATCCCTAGTTGCAACCGCCAAAAACGGTTGCACTTTCCGCTAGTTGGAACGAAACCCAAAAATTTATCGAAGAAAAAAAAACTATCGAAGAAGCGTTCTCGACACGAAAAATCTTCGATAAAACAAAAAAAATTTTTAACGACCAAAGTGTGAGAAAGACTCAATTTAAAAAATTTTGATAACACATCTGTCGGCCGTCCAGTATTTGCGGTCAACCAAAAATTTTTAGACTTCTATCTCTGTCAACCCAAAAACCGGACCAAAAGACCGTCACACGGGCTCATTTGGCGTAGTGTTAAGCGGTTTTTCGCGTAGGATGATTTTAAACGATTTATTTTTCTATCAAACGTCTTCTTATAGTCCCCTGAACATTTTCTGAAATGTGCGTCGAAAAAAAAAATTTCGAAAATTTCGATTTTTTTTCACAGGGGGGACCAAGGCAAAAAAAAATTAGAAAAATTTAAAAAAAAACAAATTTTTTTTAAATAGTTCCGACATGTCCAGAATGTTTAAAAAATACTATATAAACCGTTTACGGGGTTATTATAAGTAAAATATTGAAGTTATAGCACCAAAATGATGTTGGGGGTATTGTGAAAAATTTTCTCACATTGAAAAAATTTTTTTTTGTTCTTCTTTGACTTTAAAGTTAATGGATATTACTAAATTGAGGTCGGGAAGTTTAATTAAAGCATTTACAGGCGTTTAAAACCACTTCTAAGGATAGTTTTTCATGTTGGGGGTACTGTAGCACATGATAATAGCTAAAATGAATAGAAGTCACGAAAGAATGATTCTGTATAGTTCCTTTTGGTATTTATAGTTACCTATGGTGATAACGAATAGTTCACCGAGAATGGTTTTTTAATTTAGGGTCTTAATTTTTTTTTGGACTTAAATGAAAAATTTGCGTATTTTATACTACAACATCAAAAAAGCTATAGAACTTCAGTATTAGTGATACTGTATTAATTCCAACTATATTTTTTCATTTATAAATATATAATAAATGAATCACCGAGACTCGTTTTTTGATTGGACGTCTCATTCCCGTTTCTCGTCAGGTCAAATTTTATTTTTCGAAAAAAACGTAAAAAACCAGAGGAGATATCTAAGTTAAAAAAAATTGTTGGGTCATAGTGGGGGGTAAACTGCTTTTATTAATGCATTCATATGATCTGTGCGACGAAAAAAACTTGGGGTCAAAGGCCAGTTTACGTGGAAACATACTCAGGGCAAATGAAAAACTGTTTTTTAACGCCATTTTTGGGCAAAAATTGACATGATATCTAAGTTAAAATCTTTTTAAGGGGTAAAGATATAGATATCGTGTTGTTTTAACATTATCAGGGACACCCCAGGGCACAAAAAAACTTGGGGTCGGAGATCACTTTTCGATCTAATATCCAAACGGCACCATAAAAAGTGCCAAAAAAGGGCGTTTTTCGCATTTTGGTTTTACTAACGGCACACTCCCAAATCGTGCCAGATATCGTTCCAAAGCTTTTTTTTGGTCATTCTAGGTCATTTGCCATCGTTTGGTACCAAAACATCCTAACACTACGTTTTTTACCAAAAAATGAGCCCGTGGTCAACACTGCTCCCGCACAACCCTGCCATCGGTTAGCCTAATGAGGTAGGATCTAGCCTAAAAAAATTTATCGGCGCAAACTGCGGAGCACCATTTTTTTGTAATTTTTTTAACCTCAAAAATAATTTCGACATTCTGAGGTTTGAATAAATTAATTTTTATATCATATAATTGGACTAGTTTATTACCCATAGATTTTCGGAAGAAAAAGATTTTTTTAGCAAATAACAGTGTTACAAACAAAATACAGAATGATGCAAGAAAAAGTCCGATCTTTTAACAGCTGGTAGGTAAATGCTTTTTGTTTGATTTTAATGAAAAACGGATGACACAGTCGTTCTCAGCATCGGTTACTATTTAATGTTTTTCAAAAAATTTGAAAATTTTGATTTGGGCCCACTTTGAAGATAAAAAAACTGAAATTAATTGTGTAGAATCCAATAATAAAAAGTTTCGTTAAAATGCAAATTTATTAAAAATTCTAATTTCTTTTTCATCATGCTTCGTTAAAAATTTTTAATTATCCTCCTTTTTGATGCTTCAATGAAAAAAGAAAAGAATCATTTAAAAGATCCAGCTGTATTGAAAACAAATTATGCCAACACTAACAATGATGAAAATGAAAAGGTATAATATTTTTTACGTAAAATGGTTTTGCTTTTTTTTGAACACAATCGTTCGTTTTTTTGAAACATTTTGCCACAGTTTTTTGTGTCATGTTTGAAAATTTTCTTTGTTCATAAAAAATTAATAATTTTATCAAATTAATTTTTTAGCAACCACCAAAAAGGAATATCGCATCTGATCCAGTGTTTGCATCCCCGAAATTCGGAAAAGAAAAGCAAAAAACAGATAGCAAAATTTTAAAGGATTCTAAAGATTCAAAGGGAGGAAAAAATGCAAGAAAAAAACCAACAAAGAAATTACACAAGCTTCCACCGGGAGTAATATTTACAAGTGGAAAAAAGAATGAGTATGTTATGTTTATTATTTTATATTTGTTGGATATATGAAATCTCCTTTAAAGGGAATTTCATATATCCACTTCTATCCTTCGGATATAAGAAATCTGTTTTTAGAGTGCTTTAATTAAATAAATCTTTTTAGATTTAAAGTGATCAATATGATAGGCAGCGGGGGATTTGGTGAAGTATATCGAGTGATTGAAATAAATACAAATATTGAATATGCATTAAAAACTGAATCATCTCGTGAATCCCATAAAGAATCGAGACTTAAAATTGAAGTTCTTGTTTTTCGTGCTTTGGAAAAGCAATTTGAAGCTCATTTAGAGCGATGTTCACATTTTATAAAAATGGTTGATTGTGGAATGACAGAATCTATTAAATTTTTGGTCATGACTTTTACGGGACCAAATTTGGAAGAAATTCGATCAATGATTTTAAAGAATGACTTTAGTTTTAATACCGCACTTTTACTGTCAATGGCAACTTTGGAAGCAATCAATGATTTTCATCAAATTGGATGGCTTCATCGAGATATTAAACCTTCAAATTTTGTTATTGGTAAAAATGATAAAAGATCCGTGCTTATTCTTGATTTTGGTAAGAGATTTAGGATTTCATATATCTCTCTTTTTATTCAAATTCTAGCTTTCTTTTAGGTATGTCCCAGAAATTTATTAAACGAACAGATCGATTAAATCGTTTTGGAAAATTTGAAGGAACGATTCGATATGCTTCCAGGAATTGCCATTCAGGAAATGTACAATGGCCAAAAGATGATTTTGAATCATGGATATATCAAAGTATTGAATTTTTTGAAAAGAAAGCTATTCCATGGAGACGAAATCCAAATAAGCATGAAGTATTAAATATGAAACGAAATTTTTTTAAAAATGAATTTTCTGCACAATGTTATTCGGTGTGTCCAAAAGAATTTTCATTAATTGCAAAATTTATTAATGATTTGGGAAATTCTACGGAGCCCTCGGATATTACATTAATTTTTGAAACTTTACATAATATTCGAAAGAATAACAAAATTGAAATGGATACATTATTTGATTGGGAAGAATCGGAGGTTAGATTTTCTTTCATTTGCTAGGGTTACTGTAGCTTTCATACTGTAGAATTAAAGTTTGTTGTATGGGCAAATTACAAACGGGGTTACTGTATTTAAATTTAAAATGAATTTATGTTTGTAATTTAGAAAAATAAATTTTTGAATTTGATTTCGTATAATTTTTATGTTACAATTTGAATTTTTAGGAGACGAGAATGAAAAAATCATCATCAAATCCAGGTGAAACAATTGCAGATACAAATATTGGACCAAACAAAAAACCAGGTGATTGTGAAAGTTTGAAAGAACCAAAAGATGGAAAAATTAATGCTGATCAATCAACAAGTGAAAAACGAAAACTTAAACGATCAAAAGATAGTCAAGTATTTGATTTTGGGCATCATTATAATAAATCATATCGAATTCGACGAAAAACTTCATCATCACCGAATAATTTTAATAGTAATTTCAAAAGATCAACAGATTCTGTGAATCTTTCAGAGCGTCGAAGACGTGGCTCTACAACACCTGGATCTTCACGATCTGCAGATGCATCAATTCGAAATCATCATCGATCTCTTCGAAAAAGGAATATAAATACAAATGAAAAATCTGGTACACCAAAAGATGGAGGTGAAAGGACAACACCACCTGCAAAAGAAAGTATTGAAAATAATAATAATAATAATAATTCTGAAAGAACCAGACGAAAAGCTTCATAATTTTGAATTTGAACATTTGTTCTTCTCTTCTCTCTCTTTTTTTATTCTTTGTTCATAATTTTTATGGTTAATACTTTTCCTTTCATTAAACATTGTTTACACACATATAAAATATTTTTAATTGTTTGAATCTTTAACCTGATTTTTTTAAATTAATAATTATTAAAAAATTAATTTGTTTTGTTTAAAAGCATGCATTCATATTTGTACAGGCATTTTCCAAGACTATTTGATTTTAGCCATGATCAAGCAGCAAATTTAATTTAATGTTTCAATTTTTTGAAATTAAAAAATTTTGATTTAAAAATTTTGAAAAAAGTTATTTTTGAGTGAAAAAAAGAAAGAAGAAATTAAAAAAAATGCAAAATAAAGAAAAATAAAGATGACAGAGAAAGAGAGAATTCTTCTTTCTAGAAAGGAAGAAGAAGAAGAATATTATTATTGGGGGTCAAGAGGTTTTCACTTTATTTTTTTAAAACCGTAACTTTCACTAATAAAATGATTCAAGAATTATACCATCAAAACATTATTTAAAACACAATTTTTAAAACATTAAATATGTTAGATTTAATAATTGTTGATTTTTGCAGTAATGCAAAATGGATACCGTAATTTTTGAAACTTCATAAAATTAAATAATTAAAAGTTTAATAAAACACGGTGTGTCGAACGCGACCAAAGCTTGCCCATGAGAGAACAGTTTTCTTCACTTTTTTTCCATATTAAATTTTTAAACCTAGATTCTGAAAAGTAAAATAAAAATAGAATTTTCAAGTCAGTGAATTTAATATCTAAATTATTAAAAGTTATTTATTTTTCATTCATTGTAATCTACTCGAGAAGGCGTTTCGAATAACACTACTTTTGCAAAATTTGAAGAAAATTTTTATCTCGGATTCAGAATCCTGAAGATTCAGAATCCGTTTTTTTTGTTTTGAGTGGTAAAACATTTTAAGAATATGGTTATTATTTTTTTCCCTTTTACAGAAAACGTTTAAATTGATTCAGTCGCTCAGAATTTAGGTTTAAAAATTTAATATGGAAAATCCGTTCGGGGAACACTTTCACAAGGGGCGCTTCGACACACCGTGTAAAATAAAACACTTTTCTGTTTCCCTTTCGAATTAAATATTTTGAAGATATTTTTTTACGAATTAAACCTTATTTTCATTTATCAGTTCTTTTTATCTCAAATTTTTTTGCAATTATTTCTGTTTTTTTAATTTAATAGAAGTTTATAAAAGTGAATGTTTCCAATAATTATTACTTTATTTAATATAGATGAATTAATTAATTAACTATACAAAATTTAATGGTTCACAATCGAGTGATTATTAATCGTTTGTTTCCCATTTTTTTGGTTTTACAGTATCCTTTTAATCCATTCTTAGTTCAAAAGTTCAAAGGTAGATAATCTGTGATGATGGTCATAAGTATGTATGTTTATGAAACAAAACAGACACCACCAAAAATTAATCCAATATATTTCTTCTACTTTTTTTCCTCAAAAATTCATTTGTTTCATTTTTTATTCACAAATTAAATGCAAAATTTAAAAAAAACTGCTGTTTGACTTATTTGATTTTGCTTTCTTTCTTTTTTTCTTTGTTTCTTTCATTCATTCATTGTTGACTTTTTTAAACAACAATTCATTTATTTCAAAATTTGAACAGATGTTTGATAATTTTTTTCAAACATAAATTTTTGATGAGTATTTTATGGGGCATTGTTTCGGGGAATTTTGTCATTTTTGTTTTTCGGTCGGAAGCCATGTTTCCTTCATTTATTTCTGTCATCTCTGGATTCCTTCTTCTTCTCTTCGTTTCCGTTTCAAATGCAGGATATTTGGGCGGCAGAGCTTTTATCACCGGAAAACCATCGTATAAATCAGGGCGTAAGATTCTTCTTCTTTTTTCTAACTATATCTAAAAAACTAATCAAAGTTTTGGTTTTGTAAAAAACAAATAAAAAAAGGCAAATATAATTTTGCGTTTTAGAATTTTATAATTGTAGCAATCTGTTAATATATTAATGTTATAGAATTTTGAGTTACTGTAACTAAAAAAAAGAAAAATCTTCCAAAAAACTGTATTTATATCAAGTGCTCCAAATTTTATTTTTTACCGTAGTTTGGGTGCTACGGTATCGAAACTACAGCAGTGCCGCAAATTAATCCCTAGTAAGGGGGGAGACATTCCTAATAAGAGATCAATAATATCTCATTTTATCTAGTATGCATTTAATTTTTCACTTAAAATTATGGCACCAGGGGGGGGGGGGGTGATCTGCCACCATTGTCCCTAAGGCAGTTGCGGCCCTGAACTACAGTAACCCAAAAAATCATAATTTCTTATCATTTCAAGTTATCATACTTCCAAAATTTACAATTTAAAATTTAAAGAAAAATATTTTATTTCAGCTTGTTTTGTTGTTGAAGGACTTCAAACGTGCCCAATTGGATATACTCCATGCATTCTTGGACGATGCTATTATTTCCCCGATCATCCATCCATTGTACACAAAAAGAATGAAACAACCGCATAAAAAATGAAATATATTTAATTTATACGAGTTAAAAATATATATATTATTTTTGTCAAACATTATTTAGTTTTAAAATTTTTGGCAAAAAATAATTAATTATTTTTTTCTTTCCAAAAAATTTAAAGAAAAACAAATAATTGATTGATTTTCCGTATATTTATAAAAGTTGCATCTGAAACAAAAAAAATTAGAAGAAAAAACATTACCAAAAAAATTTAAAGGACTCAAATTTATTGACTTTAGTGTTTTTTTTAAACGGTCATTTCTCCGTTTTTTATTTTAGTTTCCTGAAAAAAAGAAGAAGCTAATTTGACACTATTTTTATCCTACTTTTTTTCCTATATAAATTTATTTTATCATCAAAAAACGATATATAAAATGTACGTTGATGGAGTAGTTGTTGAAGGAAGAGATAATCTCCGTTGACGGCACTTTTTTTTACAAAAAAGGCATTCATTTTCCTTGTTGGTTTTTTTCATTACTATGATACTTTAGTTTTACGTTACACTTTTTTTGTGTCTGAAATGGCACTTCACTCTGTCATCCTTCCCCTTTCTTCTTTTGTTTCAGTTTGTTACTACTTTTATGCCAAAAAAATAGAAGGGCATTTTTTTTTGATGGCTCATTGACTTTAGTAAAGTTGTACTTTTTTTTTTGTTTAAAATTTTAGTTATTTTTCTGCTTATTTTTAAAAAAAAGAGGGAAGAAATAAGAGATAATGTTTTCTTTTTGTATTTTTGGAAGAGCATTGACCAGTCAGGCATTTTGTCTATCTTTGTTGCATATATACTTTTTTTGTTATAATTATTTCAACAATAAAATTGCGGAAAGTCGTTTTCGCTAAAAAAAGAGGGGGACTTTGATAATTATGAAAGAGATGAAAAAAAGGACAAAAGCTTATTGTTTTTTTGGCATCTGAAATTATTTATGATGATTAAATTTTTATATATATTATAATTATTTAAAAAAATATTTTTATTTTTAGGTATAGCGTCTGTGTGCTGTAACTTGGAGACATTGTTTTTTGACGGAAAAAAATTATTTATGATTATGATTCTGAAGTTAATGTCGAAATTTTTTCTTTTTTTTCTGAGATTTTCAGTTTTGCATTTTTTCAACATTTTTATGTTTTGTTTTGCTTCGGAGAGATAGAGTTCATTTTTGATAGATGATTTTTCTAGAATCAGCAAGAATTTAGCAGTAAGTAAATTTAAAGGAGGTTACATACTTTTTTTTGTAAAATCCTGACAATCAGGATCTTGTATTCCATCGGATGTATCACCCAATCGTTGCGAGACCAAAAGAATAAAAAAGGTACCAAGCGTTCGCTCCCTTTAATAGGTGTTCTTAAAATTTACCCTTGAAAACATTTGAGCTTCAGTTTAAATCACATAAAAAATCCTTGGCATGGATGAGAAGATGAATTTTCATTTTTAGCCTCATCATTTTTCGCGTTATTCTACAGTAATAAAAGATATTTTCTTTTAGTTTTAAGGAATTTATTTATTGCTTCATAAATAAGATTATTATAAAAAGTGAACCAAAATTGGAATCCATAAAGTTTTGACAAAAATAAATAAATATTATTTACTGCTGTTGCATGAGCAAAAAACAACAAACTTATAAATAATATTTTTTCCCTAAATATTTTTTATGACTAAAATTGCTCCCGCAAAAATTTACTGATCTTTAAAATTATTATTTCTAGCAGATTTAAATTTATTGAGAAATCTTCCGCTTCTTCTGATTCTGTTTTTATTTTTGCTCCAGAATCAAGGACGTCACCAGGGGGGGGGCACGAGGGGCACGTGCCCCCCCCCCCCCCCGAAATGGATTCGAAAAATTTTATTTTGCTTTTTCTCCCATTCCCTTTTGAAAAATAGCAAAAAATTTTATTCGGGAGGGGGTCGTGCCCCCCCCCCCCCCCGAAAAAAATTCCTGCTGACGTCCTTGTCCAGAATAATTGTAAACAAAAAAATGATGCAAAAAAATAACAACAAAAATAAAAGAAGGCGTCAGAGTAGCACCCGTGTTTTTATCATTATCATTTTCAAATATTTATTTAAAAAAAACATAGGTTTCAAAATTTTTAAATGTTTTGACAGTATAAAAATATACGCAAATCCTGTACGTATAAACAAATAAATAATATTTTATGAAATAAAATGCAGTAAAAACTTTGCTTTGGCAGAAAAAAAGTTGTATAAATATTTTTGCAGATTTTATTATTTATTTGCAAAAAAAATTGGAAACTTTCATTATCTCTTTTTTTGTTTGAAAGTTTTTTAAAACTTTCAGCTGCTACTTTCTGCCTTCCGCCTTCTGTCGTCTGTCTTCAGTCTTCATCATATCAGTGGTTGGAGCTTATAAAGTTTATTTTGAGGCTTAATAAATAAATATTATATATGACATAATTGAATATACTTACTTTTTTTTATAAAATATTTATTTTTAAAGCTTTGAAACAATTTTATAAATATTCTTTTAAATGTTAGCATTTTTTAAAGATAAATAAATATCATGGCTTTAAAAAAACCTTAAGGGCAAAATATTAAACGGAAATTTATTTGTATACGATTAGATATATTTATTTATTTTTATTAATCCTTCCTTCCCTTATGACTGACTGAATCGGATATGATATATCTCTTTAAATACAAAAAATATTTTTAGAAAAAGAAGAAGAAACCTGCAAAAAAAGTTTTTTGTTGTTTCTTTCAAACATTTTTTTCTTGTTTTCTTTCTTTCCTTTTTTTTCTAATCCCATTTTAGCCATGAAAAAAGTAATTACAACTTTTTTTCTGCTGTTTTTTTACCCTAAAAAACTAACTTATTTGTTTTAAACTTTTCTTGGGTGGCGTTTTCAGCAATTTTTTAAAACAAAAAATGCTTTTTTGAAGTCTTTGTTTTGAATTTAAACTCGTTATTTTGATTTGAAAAAATTAGCGTTTTTAACAACGAAAAAAATGCCGGAACACAGTCGCTTTATTTTGTTTTGTTTGCCGTATTGGGGAGCAACAATGGCTTAAAAAAGTAATTTTTTTAGAGTTTTTACAAATTTTTTTGTGTTTTGTCTCATTTTTTATGCTTTTTTAAATGTTTTTTTTGGAGACCCAAAAAAGGGCATTTCCTTTTTGAGGGAGTATCGGAGTAAAAAAGAAGAAATGATGGCAGTTATCTCTCAATTCTTGCTTCTTCTATTTTTGCAAACAATTTTTACAATTAAATTTTTTTTTGAGTTTCGAAATTTCGCCTTTTTTCTTTTTGATTCTACTTTTCAAAATGAAAAAAAAACATAATGGGTTTAATTTCTCTTTAAAATTGGCACTTTTAACCTTTTTTACGTATTTTTTCTGTTGCTTTTTTTACTGTTCTTTAAAAAAAACATAAATGAGTTATTTTTTGTTGCTTTCAATTTACGTCACAGCAAAAAATAACCCCCCCCCCCCCGCTGTGTTTCGTTTAGGGACAAAGTTTCAAGGGAATCTAATTTTCGTTGTTTAAAAAATGTTTTCAAACTTGAAACAAAGAACTTTTTTAAAATTTAACATTCAACAATTAATACCTAAAATTTATTATAAAAAATTAACAGCCTTTTTTGCATCAGCTGTCTCGAAGTGAATGTTTTAGTTTCTCAGAAAACAAAGCTGAAACAGCTTTGTTGAATAAAAAATATATATTCTTAATTTATGCAATATTACTTGAAAACTTTATCTTTATATACCTCAACAGGTTCAAATTTGGGACGTATATTTATTTTTGCACCTTTAATTCTTGTAACTTCAAAAATTTCATTAATAAAAAATCATTTTTCGATTCCGTAATAGAATTTTTTAAAACTTTTAAAACAAAATACAGAAACCCAAAAAAAATCCGAAATTAATTAATTTTTTTTACAAAAGTATGGCTTTTTTTGATGACTAAAATTTTAGACTAAATTATATTTTTTATACGTGTGCTTTTTTGTTTTTTGTTTTTTTAAATGAATTTTGAATTAAATTTCGTAAAGTATAGAAAAATCACACATTTGTAATCAAATTTTTGTGCCAAAAAAGCATTTAAAGAGAAAAATGCCGTAATTTAATTTTAACTTTTGGCAAATAAAAACAGTCCAATTCTTTTCTTTCTTTTTGCCATCAATAGAAGCCGGCGAAGCCACCTGCTTCTGATATCAGTCTGAAATTTAACCAAATTTTGTTTAAATTTTGTTATTCGCTTTTGAAAGAATTATTTATTTGCTAACTTCAATGTCAAAAAAAAGGAAGAAAGTTTGAATAATATTTATATATTTTTGTAAAAGTGTTCATTGCTGGCTCGGATATTTCCCACCAGAGAATACTTCATTTTTTTTGTGTCGAAAGTGTTAAAAGTCTTTTGTGAAAATAAAATGATAACTTTAACAATCATTTTTTTCTCTTACTCTTACTCAAGGGAATTATTTTTTTCCAAACATTAGAAACCAATAAAAATAGCACACATTTTTTTGTATTTTTGCAGTCATTTTTTTGACTCATCCCTTTTTTTCCGTGACGGGGATTCCGTGATAGGGAAGTAAGGAAAAAGCGGGCTTCTGGCACACTCCCTCCTCCCCCCATTCAAGCAAAACATAAAAAATTTTAATTCAAAAATCCTTTTTTAAAATTTTTTTTATTCAAAAAACAAGTGTCAAAATGTGAGAAGTGTTAAAAAGTTGTTGTAATTTGACAACTCGAAAATGATAAAACTTGGATTTCTAAGATCCTGTTTCAAAAATGATGTCAATTTTTGTGGTATTTTTTATTTTGTTTAAAGAAATAATCAATAGATATATATACATATTTTTAACAAAAGATGTCTTTAACAATGATAAAATTGAATGAAAAAAAAGTTCTTTTGCGTGTGTGTAATTGACGCCTTCCCCCTTTTTTTTGCCATTCTTATTTTTTATTTTCACGAGTTTTTATTTGACACTTTTTTTTAGCAAAATATTAATGCCAAACATTTGAAATCGAATTTTTTAATAATTTCAGAAAATTAAAAAAAAACAATGCTTTTTTCACGAACACATTTTTTTATTTTTTCTCTTGCAATTACTGCCGCATACGGATTTTATATTATTACATCCGATGATGGCGGATTTCCAGTAAGTCTTTTTCAAGCTCCCTGTGTGATTACAAAATATATCTAATATAATTTATAGGGTTCAGAACTATTAGGCGGTTCATCGGGAGGTGTATCAAATAATGGATATATCCCTGAGCTCGCGGTTCCAGAAGGGGTAATGGTTTTTCAAGATGATGATGAAGATTATATGGATCGAGTTGAAAGATTACAACATGCGCTTAGAACTAAACGAAATGTTATTGCTCTTGCAGATGCATATTCACAAAATATTAGACCTATGGATTTAGATGGGTTCGTTTTTAAATTTTCCGGGATATTTTGAGGGTCCTAAAAAAGCTAAAATGACTTTAACAGTTTATCAATCAAAGATTATCAACTGATAAAAAGAAAGATAAACAGATTAAAAGTTATCCACTCAAGCTTATTTTCCGGAGATTATTGGAATGCTTTTTATGGCTTTTTTTTGCCGAAACAGCTCAGTTTTATAATTTCTTGGGGCGAAATCCTTGAAAGCAATATTATTATGCAAAAATGAATAATAACAATTTTAGTCATCTGTTTTTGGCGTATTTAATTTAAAAATGACTAAGCAAATTTTTTTTCGATAACATTGGTTTTTCCAGAAATTAAATAAACACACATTTAATTTAGTTTTGAAACCTTTTTCATCCGGGATTCTTACAACGAAAAATGTTGACTAGCATTCTTTCAAAAATTAAAACACTAAAAATCATTGTTTTTAGGATGCGATTAGTCCGAGAACCTGTGATTGAATTTGATGATGAATATGATGATGGAGAAGAAGAAGATGAAGATGATGTAATCCGTTCAAGATTAACCAAACGTTCATCCGGATCATCCAAATCTCAACAAACACTTCCCATATCATTTGTTATCATTGATTAAATATATCTTATTATTACTGTTATCAAAAAAAATCAACAAAAATCATTCCATAGTTTTTATTGTTTTTTTGTAATATCTTTTTTTTACACAGATCTCTTTTTTCCTTTCCCCCCTTTATTAAGCTTTAAAATTTTTAAATAAATATAAATTTTTTATGTTTAATCAGAAAAAAATAAAGAAAATCCTATCAAAAATTAGTCATTGAATTTTAGAGATCCCGAAAAAAAAAATGTTGATAAAAAACCGAAAAAAATAGTTGACCTCTTTTTTTCTGGATTTTCAAGAAAAAAAACATTGCGAAAAAAAGGGTGTACTTTTTTTTCAGTAAAAAAAATGGAGAAAATAAACGTCGTCTTTTTATCCGTGAAAGTTTTGAAAGAAAAAAAGGAAAAGGAAAAAAGTAATGGGATATAAAAAAGAAGGAAGAAATCATAAAAAAAAACATGTAAGTGAACAAGAAAAAAAGAAGGAAAGAAAGAAAGAAAAAGATTAGGAAAGAATGCAGAAAAAAATGGAAAAGTTTTAATGAAATCAGTTGGATTTCCATCAGAATCTTGTAATTCGAAAAAATGGCATATAAATTCTGGTTTTAAAAAGTTGAATTGAATACAGTAACAATGGAAATTTTCTAACTTCTGAAAACAATTTTGAAATTTTCATAGTTATATGGTAGTTTTTCAAATTGATTTTTAAAGGAAGCGGACGCTTTACTTTTTTCGTTTTTTTACGAATGGATGAACCTGACGATCAGGCAAAGAACAAAGGAAATTTCTATTGTTCTTTGCCTGATCGTCAGGTTCATCCATTCGTAAAAAAACGAAAAAAGTAAAGCGTCCGTCACCTTTAAAAATCAATAAAAAAAAGCCGATCAGATTTTCTTTGAATCTCAGAATCCAATGATTTAAAAACGAATTAATTCTTTGAATATTTTATTACAAAAAACTTGTTGAGACCAGGGATGTCAAATGCAGAAGGCCGCCGCCGCCGGCGGGCAAGATTTTTTTCGCCGGCGGCCGGCACGGCCGACGATTTTTGTGAAATTCTTTGTTTTTCCCACACAAAAAAAGAAAAATATAGGCCGCACGGCCGGCCGGCTAATAAATTTAGGCCGCGCGGCCGGCACGGCGGCTAATTTTTCGCCGGCGGCCGCGGCCGGCCATGTTTTCTCGCCGCATTTGACATCCCTGGTTGAGACTCATTAATGTGCCTAAAAGTGTCATTCATGTAATATATTTGAACACCATTTTTGTCATCCTTCAAAAATACTTGAGTACTATATTTTTCGAAACTTAAGTAATAACTTTTTTTATTCAAAATTTTGACCGATGTTATTACTTTTTTTTACTTACTTAACTTTCGGTAAAAACTTGACCTCCAAATTTTTAATTCATTAATAAAAAAATTTTACATAAAAATTCAGAAAACTTTTTTTTCTACAAAAACTTTAATCAAGTATTTGTCTTTTAATTTTTGGTCTTTAAAAAAAGGTATTAAAAATTAAATAATTTATGCTGTTTTATTTTTATTCGATCCATTCAAAAAAAAAATGGCGGATCTCAGATGTTTCTTAAAACAAATGACGACCCTTTTTTTTGGGCGGTTTTTTTTTTCTTTTCACCGATTTTTTTTCAATTTAATTGTGCTTTTTAACATCATTTTTTTAAGAAAAAAAAGATTCATGTAAAAAAAGGGGGGGTAACACAGGGAAGAAGAAGAGGTGATCTCATTTGTTGGTGGCTGTTATTGAGTCAGTCAGTCCGTCAAAAGCTTGGTAACCAAAAAACCCCCGGACATTAACAAAAATTACTGCGGTTGAAAAAGCGAGCATCAACAAAAAATTGGGTCAGCAGTCAATTCTTCCTACCCCTTTTTTTTCTGATTTTTTTTTCTCGCGCACAAACAAGCACTCAAGACACTCGACTGTCACACAGATTTTCAGAAGAAGAAAAAAAGACTAAAAAAGGGGGTAATCAAATTCCACAAAAAATTGAGTTTTTTTTTCTTCTTCTAATGACATGCTCCTGGAAAAAAATGATAAAAAAAAGTTTTTGATTTTTTAAATTTTGAAGTTTAATGATAAAAAAAAGTTTCACTTTTTTTTATTATTAAAAAGTTTACTACCGTATAATAACTTTGTTGAATTGTTGTAATTTGTTTAGAAAATTCAATGCTTGTTTGTTTGTACTGTAATATTTGTGATATTTTTTAATTTTTTTTATCACTTTTTAAATAATTTTTATTCAATTTTTTACTTTGAAATATATTTTTGAACAGTTATTAAGAACTATTTTTGCTAAATTATTAAAATACATTTTCACTCTATTTCGTTTTCTCTAATTTTACCCAACAATGTTTTGTTTAATATGCTTGAAATTCAAAAATTTCAAAATCTCACGGTTATTTTATAGAAAAAAACATTTGTTAGTTTTTTTGCCCTCCATTTTTTTATGTCATTTATCTTTTTTTTCAACCTTCAATCTTCTTTTTTTCTCTTTCTCAATAAAAGCACTCCTTTGAAGTCACTCTTTTTTTTCTTCGAAGAAAATGAACGTAATTTTTATTCAATTGGTGGTTTTTTTGATCCGAATAAAAAATAATTTACGCGATTTTTATGACGAAAAAAAAAACGAAGATGGATTACATTTATTTTTAGTTTTTTTCTCCCCCCTATTTTCTCTCTGATGCATTTTTGGGTGGTGGCATCAACGACGCTTTTGGCGTTGTTGTTTGCAGACTTCACAAATGCCATTTCATATCGATGCGAAAATAATCAAGTTTTAATTGTTCAATCATTTGGAAATGATACAATTCGAATGCATTGCCAAAAATTAAATCTTTGTGGACATCAAAATTTGGTTTGTTCTTATAATAGGATTACTGTAGCTAAAGATATATATTTTATTTTAGAAATGTAATTATGATCGAGAACAGCCATCATGTGGTGGAAGGAATAACTTTGTTTCACATGTTAATCAAGTAACTCCTACAGGCCCGTAAGTTTTAAAGCACTTTTTATCATTTGTGGATATATGAAATCTCTGTTATCCGATTGAATATCTCATATCCCTTTTAGCCTTAACAAAATTCAATCCAATTTTAGAGTATCCCATGTATGTTGTGAACTTCAACATAATAGTGCCCAAAGTGTCCCAAATCATGATGGAAATGATTGCTTTGTTTATGAACTTCCAGATGGAAGTTCAAAAGATTCCACCCAAGGCCGTACCCGAAAACAACATTCCATTGATGAAAATGACCAACTTACAGTATTACAAAATGTTGCACAAATCCCTGAACAAATTGATGGAATTAGCGGATATCGGATGAAATTATTTATGCTTCGAAATAAATCTCCTCCTTCTCTCATTGTTAAAGCAATTGAAAGACTTCCGTAAGTTTTTTTCTGCCGTTTTTTTTTGCAGATGGATATAAAAAGTAATTCAAATATATATATATATATATGCATTTGTAAATGAGCCTCATTTATTGCGCAAAAAAACTTTCTTTCATTTCAAAAATGGGATAATTATTATGCAAAAAACACACGCTGGCGCCAATCAAAATCTAGGACAAAAATTTTTTTGACTTTTAAATAAAGTTTTTTTAATAAAATATATAATAGCTTTTTCAAAATACTTTTATATCGACAAAGTTCAAAAATTTTATTTTCAAAAATAATTAAAACTACAGTATGACCAAAGCAAGATACTGTACTTTTAAAATTTTTATAAGAGTTTCACTGCCAAAATTCAACAAAACTGAATCAATAATTGCAAATATTAAAAATTAAATATTATTTTTTAAGTGATGGATATCGTGTTACAATCTGTCGTCCCCGATGTGGTAATTTTGTACGTGAAGGCGAAATTGGAAGAAATGAAAAAACTGTCAAAGCTCCAGTCATCAATGGAGGAGATATTATGCACGGAAAGGTTCAATCTCCTGCTGAGTGGGCTGCTGCATCTTGGTCTGGATGGTCATCCAGCAGGTAGGGGGAAATTGAATTTAAATAAATTTATAAAATAAAAAAACTTTCTAGTTGGTCATCGTGGTCAACAAGTAAACTCATTGGTGAAACAGATGCTGAAGCAAAAGCTCGAGGACAAATTCGTGGAGATCGAAATAAAATTGAAGAAGCTCCAAATGGAGGTGAAGACAAACGATGGGGAAGTGGATTGAATTCTGGAAGAACCGAAGGAAGTGGATGGCCTACCGGAGGCATAACAAATAATATTAACGTCCATGCAACAGGTGGCTCCGGAGGACTTGGTGGAGAAGGCGGAGAAGGACAAGGTGGTGCCGTAAGTGGGGTACATGGCGGAAATGCCGGAGCAGTTGCAATTGCAAGCGGCAATGGCAGTGGAGCTGCTGCTGGAGTTGTTGCTATTGATGGTGGTGGAAGTGGCAAATTTGGAATTGGAAATGCTGGCAAAAAAGGAAATGCTGGTGGTAATGGAAATTTTGGCGGTGAAGGAAACACTAATTCCGGACTTGGAAGTGGTAACGGTTCCGAAGGAGGACCTGATGGAGATTTGGGAAAATCTAAAGCTGGTGGCCCTAATGGTGATGGTACCGAAGAAGTAAGTTACAGTCAGATTTATATAAATGCCAAAAATTACATACTAGATTAGATTAAATATTAAGTTGAGGATAAAGTTGTTCAGCAACATGCAGGTTTTCGTCGAATCATTTCTTCGTCAACTTCTTCCACAGTTTTTCCTTTTGTTTCTGGTAACCAAAGTAGGATAATTGCAACTGAAACAGCTAAACAACCACTAAAAATAAGAAAAACATATTCATGAATTGCACTCTAAAATAATATTGTTGTAAAACAAAAATTAAGTAATTCAAAAAACCTGAAGAGGAAGAAATGCAAGAGCAATAATAAAATTGAATGTCCAATTTGTTCCGGTTGCTAATGAAGAAGCGGTAGCTCGAGCATTAGAAGCAAAAACTTCATTAACATAAAAGTATGGAATTGATCCAGGGCCTGTTGCAAAACTAATAACAAAAAGCATTACAAATCCAATTGCAGACCATGAGCCAATAGCTTTATAAGTATCTCCATAGCCACGAGTCTAAATATAATATATTTTTTACTAATAATAAAAATAACAAAATCTTACAGCAACATGAATTGCAGCTGTAAGAGTTACAGTACTAATAAGCATTCCAATTGTACCAATAAGAAGTAATAAACGTCGACCAAACCAACGATGTTCAACAAGCCAAAAGGATACGGTAGTTTGAAAAACATTTGTTACTCCCATAATAATTGTAGCATAAATAGGCCAATCATCTTCAAGACCTGCAGACTTAAAAATTTCTGTAGAATAAAACATTGCAGCATTGATTCCAGAAAGTTGTTGACTAGCTTGTAAAAAGCATGCTAAAAATGTTGGCCAAAATAATGCACCACGAAATAAATCTTTAAATCCAATCTTCGCATCAGTCTAAAAAAGATTATCAAGGATTATGTAGTAATAATACAAAGTAAGAAATGTAACACCTTGAATGCTTCAGCTTCCTTTTTTATTTCTGCCATTTCTCTTTCAATCATTGGATCATTTTCATTTGAATTTCGATAGAGGCATAAATCTTTCAAAGCTTTTTCTTCGTCGCCTTTAATAACATAAGTATATCTTGGTGATTCAGGTACAAAATAAAGTGATATAATTTGAAAAATTGCTGGTATTAATGCGACATCTAAAATATACAAAAAATAAGTTTACTGTAATTTAACTGTAACACAAAAAACATACCAAAAATCCATGGCCATCGTGTTGCCGTTCCCAAAAGTTGTTTTAAACCAAGAATTTGTGCAAAAAGAATTGCAATAACAATTAAAAGTTGTTGCATAGTTCCAAGAGCTCCCCGCCAATTTGCAGGTGCAATTTCTGTAACAAACATACAAACAACCGAAGATCCAATTCCACAATTAATTCCAATAATAAATCGACCAAGATGAAAGATAAAATAAAAACCTCGATAAAATGCATAATCCATAAGAAATGAACCAATAATTGCAAAAATATTATTAAAATGAAGGGTTCCCTTTCGTCCAAAGTTATCTGCCAATTTTCCAGAAGCTAAAGCACCAATTAAAGCTCCCAAAGCAAATATTGCAACTGCTGAACCAAAGACATATCCTTTTGCATCATCTGATAAAACAGTTCCAAATATTTCATAATGATTTATTTTAATCCATTCTTTAATATGCTGAAAAACGACCGTAAAAGACACATATAAGATTGAACTGTTAAAAGTTGCTATATCGAAATTCAAAAACGTTCAAAAATTTATCTCCCCACACTTTTTGTGTTGATAGAAGTTTAAAAAATAGTATTCAAGTTTTTTTTAAAGACACTCTCGAATCGAGTGACTTGAGATTATTAAAACAATTTTAAAAGGAACTTACATCAGCGGGTGCATTTACAGCTCCAATAGAATATCCAAAAATGAATGAAGATCCAATTGTTGCAACAGCAGTAGCCCAAATTACAAGGCCCGTTAATGAACCTTTTAATGGTGGTTCTAATTGTTCTTTAACATCTTTTGATACACTTTCTTGTTCTGGTTCACTTGATACTTCAGACATCTTATTTTTAAAATTTGAATACGTTAGTTTTTACCGTAAGAAACCGCATACATAAACATTGATTTTTACCACAATGAAATAAATGTGGTGGAGTTGAAACCATTTTATTCAAATTTGTTTTTCGAATTTTCCCATGAAAAGTAATTATTATCTTTGAATGATTTTGAAACAGTACATAGGAGCAGGACAAAATTCAAATAAGAGAAAAATTTTAACATTGAAAAAATATAAAAAATTTGACTTATAATTTTAATAAGTGCTAAAATTGATTACCTTAAAAAAAGGACGTATTTAATCCAATATTTTATAAATTACAGGGAGACAAAGGTAATGGAAATGGAAATGGCAATAAAGGAAAAGGAAAGGGTAACGGCGGTGGCAATGGTTCAGAAGAAGGCGACTCAGACAATAATGGAAATGGTAAAAAACCAAATGCCAATGGAAATGGTAACGGTAATGGAGCAGATTCATCTGAATCTGGAGCTTCAGGTGCACCAAATGGCAACAATCATGGCAAAGGCAAGGGAGATGGTTCTTCAGAATCTGGTGGTGCCTCTCCTGATGGCGACAATGGAAATGGCAAAAATAAAGGTGGAAAAGGAGGCAACGGAGGCAAAGATGATAAAGCAACAATGATTATGGAACCTGATGGAGGTGTTGAAGGTAAATTTGAACGAAGATAATTTAATTATCATAATTTATTTTTAGCCATTAATAAAGGTGATGAAGAAGACCGTACATCAAAAGGCTCTGAATCCGGATCTGGCAATGGTGAAGGAGACGGAAAAGGAAATGGAAGTGGTGAAGGTTCAAACAATAATGGTGATGGATCCTCCCCAAATGGATCAGGCAATAATGGCCTTGGAGATGGTGACGGCAATGATCCAAACAAAGTTAAAGTTATTTCTGGTCCAAGCCATCTTAGCAGTGAAAAACCAGATGGTGATGGAAGTAATGGTGTTGGAGATGGTAATGGAGATAACAATGGCAATGGCGGAAAAGGTGACGGCACTGGTGAAAACGGCAATAAAGGTAACAGCAATGAAAATGATGGCAACAAAGGCGATGGAAGCAATGGCAATAAAAATGGTGCCAACGGTGGTGAAGGTGATGGCACTGGCGGTTCTAACAATAACGGTAGCCCAGATGGTGAAGCATCAGGTCAAGGCAAATCGGGAGAAGAAAACGGAAGACCGAATGCCGAAGGAGATGGCACGGATTCCGGTGATGGAAATAAAGCAGGAGGCACAGGAGCCGGAGCTGGAGGACCAGATGGAAATGGCGATAACAGCGGTAATAAAGGAGATGGTAGCAGCCCTGATGGCGCTGATGGAAACGGTGGTAATGCAAATGGCGCCTCCGGAGAAAATGCCGGTGGTGATGGTGCTGAAGATGGTGGCGATGCCGGAAATAAAAGTGATGAAGTTGAAAGCTCTGGAGAAGGTTCTGGAGGTGACGTCACTTCTGCAGAATTTGAAAATGGCCCCGGTGAAAATCCTGCTCGACCTGCTGGGGGCTCTGGTGAAGGAGCTAATGGAAATGGTGAAGGAGCTGGAACTAATAATGGCGGCAATGGCAACGGCGATGGTGATAAAAATGGTGCCGGAGGTGATGGAAACGGAAACAAAGGCACTGGTACGGACGGCGGTGCCAATAAAGGTGATGCCGGAACAAACAATGGCGATAATAATGGCGGCAAGATTACTCCTGCTGAAGAAGATGGAGAAGGTGGTGCTGGAGGTGGCGCCGGAGGTGGGAATGCAGGAGTTGCTGCTGATCCAGGTGTTGGTGGAGGAGCTGGAGGCGGTGTTGCTGCTGCACCACCGGCAGGTTTTGGTGGACTCGGTGGAGGATTAATGTCTTGCTTCAGTGGAGATATGGAAGTCACGACCGTATCTGGCACAAAAAGAATGGATGAACTTGAAATTGGAGATTTAGTTTTGGTGCCAGCAAGTGGAAATTTATTAAAATATGAAAAAGTTGAAATGTTTTATCATCGAGAACCTGAAACAACTGCTCGATTTGTACAGATTAATACAGAAAGTGGTAAAACTTTAACTTTGACATCCCTACATTTATTGCCATTTGATGATTGTGAAGCTTTGAATGAAGCACATTTGAATGTTGAAGATATTGATACATTTATGAGACAATCCAAGTACGTTCAATTAGATATCATATATTTGCATCATATATCCCCTTTTTCTCTTTTTTTAGATTTGCCCATAAAGCAGTTGCAGGTCAATGTGTCATCTCAGTAACCCCTTCGGGCATTTTAAGCATTGATCGAATAATTTCTGTAAATCGTCGGGTCTCAAAAGGAATTTATTCTCCAATGACTGTAGAAGGTTCAATAATTGCCAATGGCATTCTTTCTTCATGCTTCTCACAATTGGAATCACATGCTGTTCAAAAATTAGCATATGATGCCCTTGTTGGCATTTATAATATTTTTGGATATCTTCAAGATGCCATTGTTGAACCAACCCAAGAAATTCCAAGCATGCTTAATTACATTCATCAACTCAGTCGTTTTGTGCTGCCATTTTCAAAATATTAATTTTTATACTTAAAAAAACATATTTATTTATTTATTTTTAAAAAAATAATTTATTATTATTGAATAAGAGTTGCGTAAAGCTCGGGTACTGCCATATATCTAATTTATATTATTATTGTATTGTTTTGTAAAAAAAAATAGAAATGATTCGATTTTGCAATAAAAACTTATATTTTATTATATGCCTTTTTGAAAGTTTAACATTTAACATTTTAACATACTGTATTTTGGGAACACTAATACAAAAACATACTTTTTTTACCGTTTTTGCATTACTGTACTTTTTGAGGATAGTAACACAGAAGTTAAAATTAATAATTATTTTTATTACTGTCATTTTTACAAAAAAAAAGCCGGTTCTTGCTATTGTTACAATATATTATGAATAAATGAATAAACAAATGTGACAAACTATCTTTCTTTTTTTTTTCTCTCAATAAAGTGTCATTTGCAAAAAGTTCTGTCATCAAAAAAAGAAACACGCAAGTTTCTTCTTTCTTTTTTTTATGTAGAATAAAAAAAGGGGGGACCTATGACGTGAAAAAAAAGAAAGAAAGAGAGAAATGCGCGTGTCGTTGTCGTTGTCAAACCGTCAACCACCAACCAACTAAAAAAAAAGGAAAGAAAGAAAGAAAATGCTGTCATCTTTTTGGTTGTCACTGTTTAGGGCTGTCATCCAAAATGTGGGGTGTTATTTTTTGTCATTGGGTTTATATAAAAAATTTTTCTTGCATTTATTTTTTTTGTTTATTATTATTTTTTTGTGTTGACTTTTTAGTGTTTAAACTGTTTTTATTGATTTTATTTTTGATTTACAACAGCTGTAACTTTTAGGGGAAATGCCACGGCATACAATATTTCGAAGTGAAAAAGAGATTGAAGAAATAAAAAGAATTCGAAGACAACGGAATACAGAAATTCAAAGAGCTAGACGACAAAAACTTCGAGAAATTAAAAAGGAAAAAGAAATTGCGACAAATAATTTGTTTATAAAATCTGGTATGTTTTCTTTTAACATTTATACGTAAAATAAAAACTAAAAAGGAACAAAAAATGTGATTTCAAAGGGACTTTAAGGAATTTTTAATTTAATCTTTGGTAAAAACATGTTTTTCTTTAAATTCCTAAAATTGAATCATATCAATGTTATTACTCATTTTACCATAAATTAATTTTTCAGATTTTCATAAATCAGATATTTTTTGTGATAAAGCAAAGGAGAAAAGAAAACAAAGAAATACAGAATTGCAAAGACTTCGAAGAGCAAATTTGTATATTCCAAGGCGGAAAAAAAGAGTTGACAATGAAGAAGATTATTTGGCACGACGAAGAAAAAGAAATACTGAAATTCAAAGACTTCGAAGACAAAAATTGAAGCAACAAAAAGAGACTGAAAAAGCAGTGATGAAAGATGAAGATTTGCAGAAAGAATTCCGTGAAAATTCTTCAGAAGATTTTAACAATGACAGAAATATTCAAACTTCAACAATTTTAACATTGCTACAAGCATGTTTAATTCAATTTCAAACATCTGATATTAGCTCTTCCCAATAATGATCTCATTGATTTTTCTGAACTTCAGGCATCCAAGTTTAATTTAATATTCATTTTCCTCTCATGACCATTTTCCACTCAAGACAATCAATGAACGTTTGAAAATATTCAAAGTGTACTTTGAATAATTCCTAAATATACTTATAACTTTTTATAATGAAATTTTGAAAGTTCATGATTCTTGTATTTTAATAAAAAATAATAATTTGTAACACCTGTTTTTTCACGTTTTTTACCTAAAAACATATCACATTTTTTAATGCCTAAAAGAATTAAAAACAAAATTCTCCGCCTTTTTTTACATGTGAAATTATATATTTTTCAAAAATATTTTTGCCAATTTATATAATTTTAAATTTAAACATAAAAAAGGGCTGAAAATATTATGTCATGTCGTTGTATGAAGATATTCTTGCGACAGAGGCTATTTATTTATTAACAATGAGAATTATTGGTGGTTTATGTGTTTTTATTTCAATTATTACTGTATATTTGATATTAAAACATTCACCAAAAGAAATGAGGCATTATAAATGGATGTTATTGATTCAAACTGTAAGTATCGCAAAGTTTTGGGTAAAGCTTGTTTGGGTCTCGGCGCGATAACTTTAAAATAATGAAAATATTGTAAATAATCAATTTTTTCAGCTTTGGACATGTAATTTCGGGTTATTGTTGGGACTTTTATGGATTCCTGTCCCACTTTTTCCTGCCATGGCATCGTACATTCGCGGCCCTTTATCAATTTTAGGCAAAAATGGAGCTCATATTATTATGGTAAAAAAATATTACTTCCGTTTTTTAAAAACGAGAATTTAATTTAAATGATTTAATTAATTTTTAGTGTATTTTATCAGGCTCTGCTGTATGCATTGCAAGCAGCCTTTTACTTGAAATATTTTTTCGTTACGCTACCGTAGCCCGACTTCAAATTTACCATTTTATGACATCCCATAAAATGATTCCAGTAATTGCTGCAATAAATTTATTCAGTTTTGGCTCTGGATTTGTCGTAAATTATATCGCAAATGTGCCATATTCAATTTTAAGAAATACAACTCTTTCAGTATGTTTTTTATTATTATATTTTACAACTTTATAAAAATATTTAATATTTTACAATTTTTCGTTCCAAGAAAATTTCGTTAGTTATATAAATCATTTTTTATTTTTACAGGTAATCCCAGATTTACAACCAATTTTTGATAATGAAATTATTTTTGGTTACATTTTGGATAGCCCTTATATAATGGCATATGGAATTTATAGCCTTGTATTTTTTGGATTATTTTCAATTCTTTCAAATATTTTTATTTGGCTTCTGATTCGATCTCTTTATAAACAAAAAACAATTATGAGTAAACAAAATTATAAAATGCAAACATCTTTGTTTACTGCGATTGCAATTCAAGTTTGTTAAAATTTTAAAAGTTTTTTTATAAAATTAAATATTTTTATAGTTTTTTATTCCATTTTTCTTTGGCGTGGTTCCTACCACGATTGTTACAATATTAGCTCATACTCATGTATATAATATTACAGGTAAAAAAACAAATTTGATTTAAAATTGTAACAATACTTGTTTAGTAATTTGTGAAATATGTTTATGCTTAGGTTGTTTGCATACAGTATTCTCAAATTTAACTACAGTATTTTTTGTAAAACCATATCGAAAAGCAACACTAAAATATTTTGGAACTTTGGCATTTTTAATTACTGGTCGAAAAATGAAATGGACAAATTCTGGTTTTACAAGTATTCATCCATCAATGAATAACACAAATATATCAAATGTTTCAAGGTTTGATTTTCTATAAATCTCTAATTTTTTTTCATATTTTTTGAATTTTAGGATATCACATTTTCCTCCCCCTCCATTAATCCAACAATTATCAGTTGTTTGTTAATTTTATACAGACTTATTGCATTTTTTTGGGTTATCAGTGATAACTTTATTAACAAATTACAAAACAACAACTGCAAAAAAATATCATTTTTAAGTATTTGGAATCGAAATTGTTACGGATGCAATTGCAAATGCATGAATGACAGTAAAATGTGGATGATGATGTTGGGTAATTTGTACATTTGCATATGAGATGGCTCTGGAACCACTTGAATCTTGATGATATGAGGGACCGGTATTATATTGCCAAAATTGTGAATGTGTTGGAAATGTTGATGCCATTGAAGGATATCCTCCTCCATTATATCCAGTTGTAGCATGATCATATCTTGGATATATTTCAATATCAAATTTTGGAATTATCGAAATTGAATGCCATTGTTCGAAACTTTGTCCAAAAATTTGCAATGGAAAAAATATGGAAATAATCAAACTGAGATATATGAGATCCATTGCAACATTCTTTTACAAACAAAAAAAATTATAAATTAGAAAAAAAGCAGGCAATCATTGACCACCTTTTTTTTTGGTAAAATTTTTATTGACTTTATTTATACAAAAGAAATACAAAACATGCGATTTTTGATGCTGTTTTAAAACAAAAGAAACAGTTTTTTTTCTTGTTTTTAATAAAAATTGATTTTCATTGTTTGCAATTGTTTTTCTCCCAAAAAATTGGTGTTTTTAAAAAGCAACATTTTTTGTAATCTTTTTAAATGACTTTGAAAACTCACTCACTCATTTTATTGTTCTTAAAAATTTTTAAACATTTTTTAAAAATAAATCGTATTTTAATTAAAAACAAAACACACATATTTGGGGGCATGGGAAAGCTATTTTCAAACTTTAACGTGATATTAACAAAGTATAAAGTATTAAAAAATGACTTATTTTTTACAAATTTATCTTTTATTATTATGCAAAAAATGATGGATTTTTTTGCCCATAAGGTTTTTTATATCAATGATAACAATATATAACATTAGCTCTAAAACAGTACAAAAGAACGAAAAATAAGCTCGGAAGTGGCCGATAAAGTTTTCGTCCGACGGAAATTATTTGGTCCTAAGTTCACTTTGACTTTGACGGCTTGTCCGAATCAAGGCAGTATACAGAAAAAAATTTCAGGGGAGCACATCGATTTTGGGGAGGGGGGCACGCCTTTGATCTTTCCGCCGGCACTAAGCGGCAAAAGATCAAATGAAATTTCTGAGTTTTGAGGGCCCGAATCCCCCCCCCCCCCGTAAATAAGGCCTTGATCCGAATATCTTCTATTAATAAACTTGTTTTTTTGGACATTGATATTAATGAGTTACATCTATGTGATATGATAAAATAATTAGAATTATGAAAGAGAAGAGTTATAGGATTTTGGTGTTTTATGACAGGCCGCCAAAAGAGTTGGCCGGCCGACTTTTTAAGATTTTTTTGTTGGGGGAAAAACTACAAAATACTTGACCGTCTGTTTTCATCCCTGATAAAACCTCAAACTTTTTTTTATCCTTGAATTACAAAGATATTCTCTAAATCGATGGTTGCTAAAAAAGAGGCAAAAAAACCGTGCTTTCAATTTGGGTCGTCATAAAAAAGCAAATGCGATTAATATACATTGTTTCAAAAAAGAGCCTTTAAATAAAAGAATAGAATTCCGGGGGTGTCTCCTTTGAACTTAAAGGTCGATTAAATTAAAGCAAAATCAAATTTTGCCACTTTTGAATTTTAAAAATTGTTAAAAAACAAGGTTCCTTTTTTACGTGTTTGAAAAAAAACGCAACAATTCATTGATATAAAAGAAGTACACTCAAAAATTACAACAACAAAAATAACAAAATTATTTCCAACAGAATTGTTGCACAAAGAAATATCTAAATTCAATAACGAAAAAAAAACACATATAAAAATATAGTAAAGAAAAAAGGGTTTGAAAAAAATAGGTTTTGACACAATAAAATATTTATCGTAGGTTACTACAGTAATTAAATATAAAATAATTTTAGTTCTACCATAAATTTTATTTCAAAGTTTGAAATGTGAAAATTATTTGTGACGTAATACAAAGCTTGAAATTTTATGCTTCAATGAAAACTTTTTTCTCTCCAAAAGATTGCCATTGTGTTTTGGTTGCAATTTTTAACATACATCATAGATTTTTCTTTTACTTTTTACATTACCGTAATTTGAATCAAATATATTTTTTGCAGTACAAAAATGCAAACTTTTATTAAAGAAGAATTTTCAGAGATTTAATAAAATATATAACATTATGAAACAAAAATTGAAACATTTTATGCGGAAGTTGTTTTAAAAAATGCCGTTCTTCTTCAACATCAATTAACTCAAATTTCAACCTTTTTTTTTTGAACACTTTTTAAAACTTGTAAAATGTGATATTTTTTCCAAAATTCTCATATTACAGTAATTTTTCTTCCGTATTTTAAAAAACAATTATCGCAGGTTTTTTAAAGCTCAAAAAACACATTTATTCTGAGCTGTAAAAAACTGCGATAATTAAAACTTTATTTTTTAAAATACTTAAAAAATTGTTCACAGTTTTGAGCCTTCTGAATCTGTTCAATGAGACTTGTTAAAATACTTTTTTCTGTCGTCGTCATTCAAGCTAAAATCTTTTTAAAAACCTTCTTTTTTGCTTATCTTTTTTTTTTGTTGCTTGAGTAAAAAATAGAGTTCTCTCCTTTTTTTCTGTCGTTAAAGAAAACTTATTTTTTTTGCAACTTATTTTTTCTTTTTAAAAAACAAAAAAAAGAGTCACAAAATCTAATTGTCTTTTTTTATAAGAAGCCGAAGAAAAAAATGAAGAAAAAACACGCGGAACATCTTTTTTTTTGTGCCTTGATTGAAAGTAGTGCCGACAGATATTTCTTTCCTTTTTCTTTGCCTTCCTTACTTATTTTGGACCGAGCAGCTCATCATCCCTTTTATGTCCACGTCAATTTATTCGCTTCAAGCCCTAAGGGAAAAAATATACCGAGATTCAAGAAGTTTTAAGCCTTTTTTAAAATTTTTTTTCCACCTCCGTTTTTTGTGACAAAAAAAGCTTTTATCTTTTATACATTCATATATATGTATTTTTGAGTTATATATTTTTTACGTAAAAATTAATTTTGGTAAAAAAAAGAAAGATATATATATATATATATTTAGGCTGACTATGACTACGGTAGACGATTCATCAACAATGGGGTCTTCAGAAGATGACTTTTTTGCAATGGATTCTCCGCAGCAAGAAACTTTTGAAAGATTTGAAGAATATGATACGGCACGGGTTGAAGCATCCGCCGGTGCAACACTTATGTATGATAATCCAAATGCCGCAGAACATCTTGATCGAGCAGCACTTTTTCGGGTATGCTTATGTTTTGAACAGGGATATATTTTATTTCACCGTTGATCAAGAAAAAATTAAACTTTAGCAAAACAAAAAAGATTCTGAAAAAGTTGTATAAATTTTTTTTATTTTGTTGCAAAATTTGAATTTTAACATTTTAAAAAATTACGATAGTTTTGTAAATTTCTTGCTTCAAACGGATTTTGAATTTTGGTAAATTTCAAATTTTCCAGAGTTCACAAAAATCCCCTTTTTTTAAATCTAAGATTACGGTAACAGCTTTTTTTTCATATTTTTAGTCCTTTTTAATGGAAATGAGCCAAAATGATACTTCAATGATGATAGATTATTCAACAACCTTTCCAAGACCGGCAACAAATTATGTTAAAATGATTTCGGTCATTATTTGCAATGTTTTGGGTGGTCTTTGTCTTCTCCTAAATCTCTTTGTCATTTTTGCCCTGATTCGAAATCGTCGGCGAGTTTTACGAAATGTTTTTTATGTTTTGGTACTTCATTGTGCCATTGTTGATTTAATTCGGGGAACATGTTTAATTGCATGGGGTATGCCACATTTGGTCATAAATCATACTTCAACAATGCGGGAACGATTATTAGCTTTAAAGGTTTGCAAAATTAGTTGTTGTTTTTTTTCTCCGGAGAATAATATAAAAAGTTTATTACAGATAAATCAATTTACATTAGTCATTTTACGATCATGTAATTTGTTAACAATTTTTAATTTATTAGTTTTTACAACAAATGAATTCATTGTTATCAAATATCCGCTACATTATCGACGATGCTTTCGTCGAAGAACTGTTTTAATGATTTTAGCGGCAAGGTTTGTTCGTTGCAAAAGTTTAAAGGGGGAGTCGCAGGAATGCCGGACTTTTCTTTCCCCGAAAAGGATATTTCCCCGAATAAAAATAAGTGTGTGATTACGAATATTAAATTTTGGGCAATAAATCAGCCGTAAAAAAAGATAATTTTTCCGAGATATTTTGTTTCACTGATTGAAAAAGTTATTCATTTCAAGAGTTAAAATCTTAAAAACATAAATTAGAACAGAATTCAACCTGAATACTGTACTATTGAACGAAAAGTTGTGACTTTATAATTCTTTCCTTAAAATAATATTCATTTTTTTCAGTTGGTTAATAAGTTTATTCTTTGCTGTTGGCTCGGTATTTTCCAATTTCTTTGAATCCGCGCATTCCGTGCTTGTCCTCAATAATAATACAGTATTCTTTCGAAATGGCACCGATGATTCAAGTGAAGTTACTCGACGGGAATTGGCTGGAATTTCAATAAATGTTGTTTCAATGCTTATGATTTTTGTACTTTGTTATCTCTGCCTTTTCATTGTTTTAATTTGTTATGGAACAATTTTACGAACAATTCGCCGTTTTCATAGCTTTGATACAAAGGGCGGCTTTCATTCAGAAGAATCTCAACGAATTACAAATCGTTCAATTTATTGCAAACATGATGATTCCCTTAAAACAAATGCTTCAAATTCAACAGATTTTGATGGATGTGGACCCGGAAATGGAATTCCATCAACCCCAAATCGTCGATGTAATAGTCATCGAAAATGGAGAACACATTTAATGAGTCGTCACAAATATTTAATTGTTATTGGTACCGTACTTTTTGTTGATGTTTTATTCCTTTTTCCATATAGTGGAATACAACTTGTGGCATTTTTGCATTTAAATAATATGCTTACAACATCCCCCAAATCAACAATGATTCGATGGGGATTACAGGTTTGTGAATATTTAAAATACAAAAGGTTTTTTATTCAATCATTTATATACGAATAAAAAACAAATCAATCATGCCATGGCATGGCATGACATGGCATGAAGGAAAAATAAATCTTGCCATGGCATGGATTGTCTTTGTATCAAAATAATTTTTTGGAAATTTGCAAACAAAAATAGTCTTATTTCTTTGTTTCTCTGTCAGTCGCTGCGTTTTGTCCAAAAAATGTTTTCTTTAAAAAGACTTATTCACTTTTGTTGCTTCTTAAAAAGTTGTATAATTAAAATACAGGGTCTCATTTGAGTCCCGGTGCAAAATTTTTGGAGAGCTTTTTGGATTTTTTTCTTAAAAGCTTATTTTTTTACGGCATTTTGAAAATAAACAAATCATAAATAATTTACGATAAATTTTTGATTAATATATTTTGTATATAAAGGTGTACTGTAGTTGTTGAGTTTTAGTACATTTTTTAAATAAAATAATATTTTTTCAGATTTTAATTGGAATTCATTCTGTATGTCAACCATTGTGCTATTTTCGAATGAATGAATTTCGACGTCTTGCATGTTGCAGTCAAAAGCCCCTCAATCGATCGAAATCTTTCAGTCAGTTGCATAAATCTTTTGGTACTAAAAAATTTTCCTCCCCTCTTTTTTATGCTTTATTTTTTCGTTCTTTCACAAACTTTATAAATTTTGCAGAAATCCAAAGCCAAAAAATGCTTTCAATTAATTCTATCCAACCTCGAGTGTTTCTCTTTGCTTTAAATATTTCTTTAAATTTGAATAAAAAATAGTTGTTGAAATAAATAACTATTTTTTATTCATTCTTACTTTTACACAGTAATAATATTGTTAAAACATTTTTTTAGGTCAAACAAAAGATCAAATTGGAACAAATGAAGAAGAATTGGCGGCATTAAAAGATAATCAAAGCCGAGATTTGCTTGTTTGTGAACCGTTGATAAAACATGATCATGGAATTGCAGAATCTGATGATGATCACAGTTGTAATCATACCGGATCAGTAACAACAAAATTGGATTCACAATTTTTGGGAACAAATTGGACTCGAATTGGGTCATCGAAATTTCGACGATATGGTCCACAAGATGATATTGAAGCAGAAACTCGACAAAAATTGAGTACTTTAAGTGGGCTTCGATCAAGTACAGCCTGTGATCCAGAAAGCTTTTTGGAAAGAGCCGATGATTTGGGACAGCAGCAACCCCAACAATCGAAATATGGGGGTTTAAATTAAATTTTAAATAATGGAAGTATTATGGTAATTAATTAATTGTAATTTGTAAATATATTTTTAATATTATTTGAATAAAAAGTAATTTCTTTCACAGTATATTTTTTTCAATTTTAAATTTTTATCAAATAATAAAGTTACAGTATTTCAATGATCAAAACTTGAAACAATTATAAGTAAAAAGCTTCCTTTTTACACATAAAATTATTTTTTGGCTATCAAAACAGAAATTGTATTGACCCTTTTTTTGGGTTGGCCATAAAAAACTGATAGATCGATTTTATTTTTTATCATTAAAGAATTAGTAAAAAAAGGACAAACAAAAAGAAAACCATTGGGTTAAATAAATGTATGCTGTTGTTGTTGAACCAAAGAAAGTGGTTTTTTTGCGGTTGATTGTTTTAAAAAAAAAAATTAAACTTTGTGCTTTTTAAATTGGTGTTAAATAATTTTACTCAAAACTGTTAAAAATAATAATATTTGTGCTTCTAAAATGAGTGGTGGGGGAGGAAAAGGTTATGAAGTAAGTTTTTAATTTTTGCAAAACTCAAAAAGTAAAAGAAAGCAAAATTTTAGAGTTTAAAATCTTACATTTCTGTGGCAGATGTTGAAGCTCGAGCCTTGGATTTGTTACCAAAAGCTATCCGTGATTATTATCAATCTGGAGCTGATGATGAATCAACAGTTGCTCGAAATAAATCAGAATTTCGAAAATATTTAATTCGACCTCGAGTTCTTGTTAATGTACAAAATTTGGATACAAAAGTGTCGGTAGCTTTTAATTCCCGAGAAATTTATACCTTTGAATATCCATTTGGAATTGCACCAACAGCTTTTCATCGAATGGCACATCCCCAGGGTGAATTGGCAACATGTATGGCAGCTGCACAAACAAATACTTTAATGATTTGTTCAACACTTTCAACAACTCGCTTGGAAGATATCGCCCAAACTGCTACAATTAATACACATCTTTGGTTTCAACTTTATGTTTATCGAGATCGAAGAATTACAGAAAATTTGGTGAATCGAGCAATATCTTCCGGATATCGGGCTTTAGTGTTGACAGTCGATGCTCCGATGATGGGCCGTCGAAGAGCTGATGAAAGAAATGGTTTCGAACTTCCGTCACATTTAAAAATGGAAAATTTTGATGCCGAATTACTCGCTCGAACTTTTAAAGGTAAAGAAGGAGCATCAGGATTTGGGGAATATGTTAAAAATATGTTTGATTTAACACTTAATTGGGATGATCTGAGATGGTTGATTGAATATTCAAAAATTCCAGTAATTTTTTTTTAAGTGACAACAATATTTTTATATAGTAAATTGTTTTTTACAGGTAATTGTAAAAGGTATTGTCCGAGGCTGTGATGCGATAAAAGCACTTGAAGCTGGAGCTCGTGGAATTGTTGTTTCAAATCATGGGGGCCGACAAATTGAATCAACTGTTTCTACAGTAATTTTTAATTATTCCAACACTTTATCTGAAATATTCCGTTCTTTTCCAGATTGAAGCCCTTCCAGAAGTTGTTAAAGCTGTTCAAGGTCGATGTCCAATTTTTGTTGATGACGGAATTCGATCTGGTACTGATATCTTTAAATGCATCGCCCTTGGAGCGGATATGGTATTTATCGGACGTCCAATAATTTATGGACTTACTGTCGGAGTATGTAAAAATAACTAAATTGCAGTAAAGTTCAATGAAAAAATAATTTATAGGGCGTTGAAGGTGTTAAACATGTAATTCAAATCCTTCAAACTGAATTTAATTATGCCATGCGACTTTCTGGCATTTCTTCAATTGACCAACTTCGAACAACTCCTCAAATGGTTGTCCATAAAAATTATTATTCTAAAATTTAAATAGCAGTACAAACAGATGATAATATTAGATAATATTATAAAAAATTAAAATGTACCGAAAAAATTGTTAGGTTTATTAACTACTTTTTTTTCTAGTTTGACTGCTGTTGTTGGTTTAAATTATTACCTTTTTCTATTATTATTTTATTATTTTATTTTTTTTTATTATTATAAATAAGATTGAATTTCAATTATGAATTTTAACTTTTGTTAAAGATTTTGTCTTATATATTTTTTAAAAATTAAGTGAATTTTTATATTAAAATAAAATCACTTTGTCGTACATTTAAAAGATAACTTTAATGTTAAAAAAATGTTAATTCACCAACCCGGTGGTGATCTCAGGCCGGATTTAGGCTTGCCTAAACCCCCTGAGGATCTCCTGCTTAGCCCGCATGAGCACAGGCACGGGACACACAATCATTTTTAAACTAGCACTTTGCTGGTCTTGAACCGGAGACCTACCTCCTGTTGTGCCAACGCTGGACGAGTCGACTACACGACCCGCTTTAAAGAAAGAATTTCATTTCTGACAAATTCTTGGATAAATTTTACAAAAAAATGGAAAGAAAAAGAACGAAAACTTGTGTTTTTCACGGTGTGTCGAACGCGACCAAAGCTTGCCCATGAGAGAACAGTTTTCTTCACTTCTTTTCCATATTAAATTTTTAAACATAAATTCTGAGCGACTGAATCAATTTAAACGTTTTCTGTAAAAGGGAATAAAATAATAACCATATTCTTGAAATGTTTGACCACTAAAAACAAAAAAAACGGATTCTGAATCTCCAGGATTCTGAATCCAAGATATAAATTTTCTTGAAATGTTACAAAATTAGTGTCATTCGAAACGCCTCGTCGAGTAGATTACAATGAATGAAAAATAAATTACTTTTAATAATTTAGAGATTAAATTCACTGACTTGAAAATTCTATTTTTATCTTTATTTTCTTCATTTATTCGGCATCTGAATCCTTAAAAATGATTTATTTTTTATTCAGCGTAATCTACTCGACGAGGCGTTTCGAATGACACTAATTTTGTAACATTTGAAGAAAATTTATATCTTGGATTCAGAATCCTGAAGATTCAGAATCCGTTTTTTTCGTTTTTAGTGGTCATACATTTTAAGAATATGGTTATTATATTTTTCCCTTTTACAGAAAACGTTTAAATTAATTCAGTCGCTCAGAATCTAGGTTTAAAAATTTAATATGGAAAATCCGTTCGGGGAACACTTTCACAAGGGGCGGTTCAACACACCGTGTTTTATCTAGAATTGAATGAAAAAGTACGCACTTTTGCATTCTTATAATTCGTTGTATTTTTTGGTAAAATTTTTCTGAGGATTATATATGCGACTCCCCTTTTATATGCTAATGATACTTTAACCCTATTCACAACCATTTTTAGTTTAAAAAAACACAAAGAAGTTTTAGCAATCATCTTTTTTTACTCTAATGTTAGTGTAAAAAAAGCAAGTTTGTAAGTAGGCATAAGTTTTTAGCAGTCAAATAAAAGATTAAGAGTATTCTTTGGGGCTTCCATCCCAATGGAAGCCCCAAAAATGCAAAAAGAGTGTGATAAAACAATTATTTTCATCTAAACTTCTGTTGTTTACGGTTAATCGTTTAATTTGTAGTGATTTATGATTTACTCAACTAAATTTTTCAAAGTATTTCGTCATTGATAATTATAAAATTTTTATTTTCATCAATATTAGAAAAACAAATTAAAAAATTATTTTTTTCTGATAATGCCTACCACTTTTTGCATGATCATCTTTTAAACTTTGATTATTTGTTTTTCCTTCAATATATAAACATCCACAGGCATTAAAACATCTTTGAAGACATGTATCATTACTTGCACATTGATCTAAACATGCTCCAACACAAAGAGAATCACATGTCTTGATATCTACAATTTGGGGTTTGAACGAAACATTTAAACGATTAATCTCAAAAATGCCTACCACTTTTTGCATGATCATCTTTTAAACTTTGATTATTTGTTTTTCCTTCAATATATAAACATCCACAGGCATTAAAACATCTTTGAAGACATGTATCATTACTTGCACATTGATCTAAACATGCTCCAACACAAAGAGAATCACATGTCTTGATATCTACAATTTGGGGTTTGAACGAAACATTTAAACGATTAATCTCAAAAATGCCTACCACTTTTTGCATGACCATCTTTTAAACTTTGATTATTTGTTTTTCCTTCAATATATAAACATCCACAGGCATTCAAACATCTTTGAAGACATGTATCATTACTTGCACATTGATCTAAACATGCTCCAACACAAAGAGAATCACATGTCTTGATATCTACAATTTGGGGTTTGAACGAAACATTTAAACGATTAATCTCAAAAATGCCTACCACTTTTTGCATGATCATCTTTTAAACTTTGATTATTTGTTTTTCCTTCAATATATAAACATCCACAGGCATTCAAACATCTTTGAAGACATGTATCATTACTTGCACATTGATCTAAACATGCTCCAACACAAAGAGAATCACATGTCTTGATATCTACAATTTGGGGTTTGAACGAAACATTTAAACGATTAATCTCAAAAATGCCTACCACTTTTTGCATGACCATCTTTTAAACTTTGATTATTTGTTTTTCCTTCAATATATAAACATCCACAGGCATTCAAACATCTTTGAAGACATGTATCATTACTTGCACATTGATCTAAACATGCTCCAACACAAAGAGAATCACATGTCTTGATATCTACAATTTGGGGTTTGAACGAAACATTTAAACGATTAATCTCAAAAATGCCTACCACTTTTTGCATGATCATCTTTTAAACTTTGATTATTTGTTTTTCCTTCAATATATAAACATCCACAGGCATTCAAACATCTTTGAAGACATGTATCATTACTTGCACATTGATCTAAACATGCTCCAACACAAAGAGAATCACATGTCTTGATATCTACAATTTAGGGTTTGAACGAAACATTTAAACGATTAATCTCAAAAATGCCTACCACTTTTTGCATGACCATCTTTTAAACTTTGATTATTTGTTTTTCCTTCAATATATAAACATCCACAGGCATTAAAACATCTTTGAAGACATGTATCATTACTTGCACATTGATCTAAACATGCTCCAACACAAAGAGAATCACATGTCTTGATATCTACAATTTGGGGTTTGAACGAAACATTTAAACGATTAATCTCAAAAATGCCTACCACTTTTTGCATGACCATCTTTTAAACTTTGATTATTTGTTTTTCCTTCAATATATAAACATCCACAGGCATTCAAACATCTTTGAAGACATGTATCATTACTTGCACATTGATCTAAACATGCTCCAACACAAAGAGAATCACATGTCTTGATATCTACAATTTGGGGTTTGAACGAAACATTTAAACGATTAATCTCAAAAATGCCTACCACTTTTTGCATGACCATCTTTTAAACTTTGATTATTTGTTTTTCCTTCAATATATAAACATCCACAGGCATTCAAACATCTTTGAAGACATGTATCATTACTTGCACATTGATCTAAACATGCTCCAACACAAAGAGAATCACATGTCTTGATATCTACAATTTGGGGTTTGAACGAAACATTTAAACGATTAATCTCAAAAATGCCTACCACTTTTTGCATGATCATCTTTTAAACTTTGATTATTTGTTTTTCCTTCAATATATAAACATCCACAGGCATTCAAACATCTTTGAAGACATGTATCATTACTTGCACATTGATCTAAACATGCTCCAACACAAAGAGAATCACATGTCTTGATATCTACAATTTGGGGTTTGAACGAAACATTTAAACGATTAATCTCAAAAATGCCTACCACTTTTTGCATGATCATCTTTTAAACTTTGATTATTTGTTTTTCCTTCAATATATAAACATCCACAGGCATTAAAACATCTTTGAAGACATGTATCATTACTTGCACATTGATCTAAACATGCTCCAACACAAAGAGAATCACATGTCTTGATATCTACAATTTGGGGTTTGAACGAAACATTTAAACGATTAATCTCAAAAATGCCTACCACTTTTTGCATGACCATCTTTTAAACTTTGATTATTTGTTTTTCCTTCAATATATAAACATCCACAGGCATTCAAACATCTTTGAAGACATGTATCATTACTTGCACATTGATCTAAACATGCTCCAACACAAAGAGAATCACATGTCTTGATATCTACAATTTGGGGTTTGAACGAAACATTTAAACGATTAATCTCAAAAATGCCTACCACTTTTTGCATGACCATCTTTTAAACTTTGATTATTTGTTTTTCCTTCAATATATAAACATCCACAGGCATTCAAACATCTTTGAAGACATGTATCATTACTTGCACATTGATCTAAACATGCTCCAACACAAAGAGAATCACATGTCTTGATATCTACAATTTGGGGTTTGAACGAAACATTTAAACGATTAATCTCAAAAATGCCTACCACTTTTTGCATGACCATCTTTTAAACTTTGATTATTTGTTTTTCCTTCAATATATAAACATCCACAGGCATTCAAACATCTTTGAAGACATGTATCATTACTTGCACATTGATCTAAACATGCTCCAACACAAAGAGAATCACATGTCTTGATATCTACAATTTGGGGTTTGAACGAAACATTTAAACGATTAATCTCAAAAATGCCTACCACTTTTTGCATGACCATCTTTTAAACTTTGATTATTTGTTTTTCCTTCAATATATAAACATCCACAGGCATTCAAACATCTTTGAAGACATGTATCATTACTTGCACATTGATCTAAACATGCTCCAACACAAAGAGAATCACATGTCTTGATATCTACAATTTGGGGTTTGAACGAAACATTTAAACGATTAATCTCAAAAATGCCTACCACTTTTTGCATGACCATCTTTTAAACTTTGATTATTTGTTTTTCCTTCAATATATAAACATCCACAGGCATTCAAACATCTTTGAAGACATGTATCATTACTTGCACATTGATCTAAACATGCTCCAACACAAAGAGAATCACATGTCTTGATATCTACAATTTGGGGTTTGAACGAAACATTTAAACGATTAATCTCAAAAATGCCTACCACTTTTTGCATGATCATCTTTTAAACTTTGATTATTTGTTTTTCCTTCAATATATAAACATCCACAGGCATTCAAACATCTTTGAAGACATGTATCATTACTTGCACATTGATCTAAACATGCTCCAACACAAAGAGAATCACATGTCTTGATATCTACAATTTGGGGTTTGAACGAAACATTTAAACGATTAATCTCAAAAATGCCTACCACTTTTTGCATGATCATCTTTTAAACTTTGATTATTTGTTTTTCCTTCAATATATAAACATCCACAGGCATTAAAACATCTTTGAAGACATGTATCATTACTTGCACATTGATCTAAACATGCTCCAACACAAAGAGAATCACATGTCTTGATATCTACAATTTGGGGTTTGAACGAAACATTTAAACGATTAATCTCAAAAATGCCTACCACTTTTTGCATGACCATCTTTTAAACTTTGATTATTTGTTTTTCCTTCAATATATAAACATCCACAGGCATTCAAACATCTTTGAAGACATGTATCATTACTTGCACATTGATCTAAACATGCTCCAACACAAAGAGAATCACATGTCTTGATATCTACAATTTGGGGTTTGAACGAAACATTTAAACGATTAATCTCAAAAATGCCTACCACTTTTTGCATGATCATCTTTTAAACTTTGATTATTTGTTTTTCCTTCAATATATAAACATCCACAGGCATTCAAACATCTTTGAAGACATGTATCATTACTTGCACATTGATCTAAACATGCTCCAACACAAAGAGAATCACATGTCTTGATATCTACAATTTGGGGTTTGAACGAAACATTTAAACGATTAATCTCAAAAATGCCTACCACTTTTTGCATGATCATCTTTTAAACTTTGATTATTTGTTTTTCCTTCAATATATAAACATCCACAGGCATTCAAACATCTTTGAAGACATGTATCATTACTTGCACATTGATCTAAACATGCTCCAACAAAAAGAGAATCACATGTCTTGATATCTACAATTTGGGGTTTGAACGAAACATTTAAACGATTAATCTCAAAAATGCCTACCACTTTTTGCATGACCATCTTTTAAACTTTGATTATTTGTTTTTCCTTCAATATATAAACATCCACAGGCATTCAAACATCTTTGAAGACATGTATCATTACTTGCACATTGATCTAAACATGCTCCAACACAAAGAGAATCACATGTCTTGATATCTACAATTTGGGGTTTGAACGAAACATTTAAACGATTAATCTCAAAAATGCCTACCACTTTTTGCATGACCATCTTTTAAACTTTGATTATTTGTTTTTCCTTCAATATATAAACATCCACAGGCATTCAAACATCTTTGAAGACATGTATCATTACTTGCACATTGATCTAAACATGCTCCAACACAAAGAGAATCACATGTCTTGATATCTACAATTTGGGGTTTGAACGAAACATTTAAACGATTAATCTCAAAAATGCCTACCACTTTTTGCATGACCATCTTTTAAACTTTGATTATTTGTTTTTCCTTCAATATATAAACATCCACAGGCATTCAAACATCTTTGAAGACATGTATCATTACTTGCACATTGATCTAAACATGCTCCAACACAAAGAGAATCACATGTCTTGATATCTACAATTTGGGGTTTGAACGAAACATTTAAACGATTAATCTCAAAAATGCCTACCACTTTTTGCATGATCATCTTTTAAACTTTGATTATTTGTTTTTCCTTCAATATATAAACATCCACAGGCATTAAAACATCTTTGAAGACATGTATCATTACTTGCACATTGATCTAAACATGCTCCAACACAAAGAGAATCACATGTCTTGATATCTACAATTTGGGGTTTGAACGAAACATTTAAACGATTAATCTCAAAAATGCCTACCACTTTTTGCATGACCATCTTTTAAACTTTGATTATTTGTTTTTCCTTCAATATATAAACATCCACAGGCATTCAAACATCTTTGAAGACATGTATCATTACTTGCACATTGATCTAAACATGCTCCAACACAAAGAGAATCACATGTCTTGATATCTACAATTTGGGGTTTGAACGAAACATTTAAACGATTAATCTCAAAAATGCCTACCACTTTTTGCATGACCATCTTTTAAACTTTGATTATTTGTTTTTCCTTCAATATATAAACATCCACAGGCATTCAAACATCTTTGAAGACATGTATCATTACTTGCACATTGATCTAAACATGCTCCAACACAAAGAGAATCACATGTCTTGATATCTACAATTTGGGGTTTGAACGAAACATTTAAACGATTAATCTCAAAAATGCCTACCACTTTTTGCATGATCATCTTTTAAACTTTGATTATTTGTTTTTCCTTCAATATATAAACATCCACAGGCATTCAAACATCTTTGAAGACATGTATCATTACTTGCACATTGATCTAAACATGCTCCAACACAAAGAGAATCACATGTCTTGATATCTACAATTTGGGGTTTGAACGAAACATTTAAACGATTAATCTCAAAAATGCCTACCACTTTTTGCATGACCATCTTTTAAACTTTGATTATTTGTTTTTCCTTCAATATATAAACATCCACAGGCATTCAAACATCTTTGAAGACATGTATCATTACTTGCACATTGATCTAAACATGCTCCAACACAAAGAGAATCACATGTCTTGATATCTACAATTTGGGGTTTGAACGAAACATTTAAACGATTAATCTCAAAAATGCCTACCACTTTTTGCATGACCATCTTTTAAACTTTGATTATTTGTTTTTCCTTCAATATATAAACATCCACAGGCATTCAAACATCTTTGAAGACATGTATCATTACTTGCACATTGATCTAAACATGCTCCAACACAAAGAGAATCACATGTCTTGATATCTACAATTTGGGGTTTGAACGAAACATTTAAACGATTAATCTCAAAAATGCCTACCACTTTTTGCATGATCATCTTTTAAACTTTGATTATTTGTTTTTCCTTCAATATATAAACATCCACAGGCATTCAAACATCTTTGAAGACATGTATCATTACTTGCACATTGATCTAAACATGCTCCAACACAAAGAGAATCACATGTCTTGATATCTACAATTTGGGGTTTGAACGAAACATTTAAACGATTAATCTCAAAAATGCCTACCACTTTTTGCATGATCATCTTTTAAACTTTGATTATTTGTTTTTCCTTCAATATATAAACATCCACAGGCATTCAAACATCTTTGAAGACATGTATCATTACTTGCACATTGATCTAAACATGCTCCAACACAAAGAGAATCACATGTCTTGATATCTACAATTTGGGGTTTGAACGAAACATTTAAACGATTAATCTCAAAAATGCCTACCACTTTTTGCATGACCATCTTTTAAACTTTGATTATTTGTTTTTCCTTCAATATATAAACATCCACAGGCATTCAAACATCTTTGAAGACATGTATCATTACTTGCACATTGATCTAAACATGCTCCAACACAAAGAGAATCACATGTCTTGATATCTACAATTTGGGGTTTGAACGAAACATTTAAACGATTAATCTCAAAAATGCCTACCACTTTTTGCATGATCATCTTTTAAACTTTGATTATTTGTTTTTCCTTCAATATATAAACATCCACAGGCATTCAAACATCTTTGAAGACATGTATCATTACTTGCACATTGATCTAAACATGCTCCAACACAAAGAGAATCACATGTCTTGATATCTTTAAGTTGGGTTTATAATTAAAAAAAACCGACAAAATCACTCACCTTTTGATGAGCAGACATTAAAAAATGCAGTGAAAAGGATGAACGATAAAGATATATATATTTTGATCATTATTTTGACAAGGAAATGTAAGATTTCCGATTCTTATCGTAAGATTTTTATGACTCAAATTTCTTACGATTTTAGCAAATCAAAAATTGAATAAAATGAGAAGAATAAAAATTGTAAAAAGCAAGACTGGTTTTATATGGATGCTGAGGCTATTTTTGTAACAAAGAAATACAGCAATGATTCAATTAAACAAAATAAAGCATGATAAATCATTTGTGGAAAAAAATGGAGAGGAAAAAGATGAACAGTCATTTTTCTTTGTATACTATTTTTGCAATAATAAAGTAAGCCATTTGTTTTTGTACTGATCATCATTTAATCAAATTTACGTTAAACAAACCCAATTGGTAGGACAATGTATAAATTTCTTGTAAATATATTGAATAAATCCTTGCCAAAGTTGTGAAAAATACGATTTTTTTGATAGGTTATCTATAAAGGATTGTTATTTAAGTGTTTCTTGTAACAAAAAATGGATTTATTTATAGTAATAGCCAATTTGAGACTTTATTATTTCATTTTTAAAATTTAAAATAACAGTATTAAAATAAATACATTTGTTCCTTTTATAGATCAGTGCCCAAACTATCTTCTGGAGAGCGGGGAGATGCCTACACTGAAAAAAAAGTATGCCAAATACACCTAAAAATAGATCTATATTTACTCCTTTTAGGAGTAAATATCGTTTTTTTTTGTTAAGGAGCATCCATTTTTTGTACCTCTTTAACATAGACTAACATTTACTCCGAAAAAGACGACATTTACTCCTAAAATGAGTAAATATCGATCTATTTTGTTTAGGAGTGTCCATTTTTTGCACCCATTTTTTTCAGTATACCATCAAATTTCAATTCCAACTTAAATTTTGAATTCATACTTGAAAAAATCAGATTTTTTCGACTTTTATACGGTATTTCCACCCTCTAATTGGGACATATACTGTTATAGATTATGATAAAACAGTCTAATGCCTTTATCATTTCCCATTTTTGGCACCACAAATAAAAAAATAATAATTTAAAGAGTTTTTTGTTCAACATTTATAATTCATCAAAAAAAGAGATGGAGGGCACACTCACCTTCAGTACTACTGTAGCCATGGTATAAATTTTTTAAACAAACAAAAATGAAAAGGTCAATTGTCTTCTTCGTGGTTCCGACAGACAAAATTCACATCAAATTTATTTTTTGTGTGCCATCACTTTCGGCAACAAGTATGGTTTAACGCGAAAAGGACTTTTTTCCATGCTATTTTTATCTCTAACTATTACGCTTTTTTCCCCTTTTCCTATGGAAAAAAAAGAAAGGGCAATTGCCTGTATATTTTGATGAATAAATGAAGCTACATGTAGCTTCATTTATCCATCAAAACATACAGGAAAAAAATTTCTCCCAGGGCGCTCGTCGTCGTTCGTCGTCTTTTTGTCCGAACGTTAACGCTCGGGATTGTAAAAAGAAAAAAATGTGCAAAAAATGATAACTATATTTATAAATAAATGTTTAGGTTTTTTAAGCAATAATATGAATATAAAGTTTTACAAAAATTAAAACATTTTTTAACATTTTTAAATTAAATTAAATTATATTCATCCTTAACTTAGCAGGTACAGCAAACTTGTACTTATTTTGACTGCCGGCTTTTATCTGCCAGGTTTTAAATTTCCCGGCTCCAGTGAAGGCCGTGTGCAGGTACTGCATCTGCAGGTATCGGAGTCTGAGAAATGAGTCTGCCGATTTATCTACGCAGATACTGCAAAGGCGCTGCAGCTAAATCTGGGATGATTAACAAAAAAGAAAAAAAGAGAATTTACAAAAGAGATTTCAAAATTTAAACAATAAATTAAATGATAAAAAAAATTATCGATGTCTTTGTATGGCATTATTATTTTTGCTTGTAGTCGAATGTGATGAGACAATGGTAATATTACTTTCAGGTTGGATATGTTTGAGAATTCTTTGAAGAAGAACATTGATTTTATAAAACTGGAAAATATTGTAACGGAAGTTAGTTCTAAAAAGGTTAAATTATTTATCAAATTAAGGATTCTTTATATTTCCCACAAAAATCTGGCCAAAGTGGTTTCTCTGGAAATAATCTAGAAATTTCTGGATTACATTTTTTAAGTTCTAATTAAATTGTAGCTTAAGCAGTCACTTTAAACATTTTTAAACCTAAAATTTTGATGCCCCTGACATTTCCCCTCTCCCACAAACCCCAAATAATTTCTCAACATATTTTTTTGCTTTTAATTAAACTTACGAAGTAATCAATAAAAAAATTAGCGGAGTTATATGATGAAGATTGAAGCAAAAATCACAGATACATGCAAAAAACAATACAATTAGCGTTGAACGAATTAATTCCATAGAAGTAACACTTCCTTGAACTCTGTTGGCAAGACAAAGCAAATTTGCAATTGCAGCAAGAATAAGGAATAAAGTGCTAATAAACGATTGAAAAAGTAATATTTTTTCGAGATTTTTGTGGTTTTGATTTTTTGATATCAATGTAAAAACCGCAAAAGAAGTCAGAAAAGTTGCAATTAATGGAAATGCAATACTTGAAACATTTTCAAATGTTTTTTCAAATTCGTACCTTGCATGAGGTATATCCAAAAAAGCAGGATAAATACATCCACCAATAATTGAACAAAACATATTTACCGGATTGTAAGAATGAATAATGAATGGATAAAGTGCAAGTAATATTAATACAATTGTTGAATTCCTTTTTGACCATATTCTTGAATATCGTAATGGGAAGGCAAGCGCAACGAATCGATTAAATGATAAAATCATATTCCAAAACCATGCCAAATTTCTGCTGTACCATTGAAGACCTGAATAAATAACGTGCACAATGTTTATCTCTGTTGTGGTGGCCTTAATTCCAAGTAAAACATAAAGAATGTAAAACAACTTTCGAAGTACATCCACAGTACATCCAAATGTATAAATTACGAAATATGATTGACGAAAAGATGACTTTTTATTGCAAAAATTTGCAATAAAAAATATGCTTGCAAGTGTTTCCAAAATAATACTTCCCATGTTTGTCCAAAAAATGATATTGTTTAATGTATTAGTTACAGATCTATCAATATTCCAATTAAATTGGCCAAATGTTGACATGTTTTTTTAGAATAATAAATTTTGCTAAAATAAACTTTTAAGAAATTGTTGCAGATACAAAAATTTTTGCGTATTTAAATGTTATATAAATAAAAATGCGTTAGCTTAAATTATAGACCTTAATTTCAAAACATTTTCAAAAAAATTTATTTTAGTTAAAAAAATTTAGTAAATTTTTAGAAAATGTTGCAAATTACAAATCATCCCGTAAAGATCATTGTTTTCCCGATTTCACTTTTTTCCGATTCCTTACAGGGAATCGATTCCAGAATCGGAATCTCCAGAATCGGAATCGATGGAATCGGAATTGGAATCGGTATCGGGAAAACACTGGTAAAGACAAAATAGGAAAATGAACAGTTTATTTTAAGAACACGTGAATTGTGTGAAATTTAGAACTTTATTAAGTTCAATGTTTTTCTGTTATAAACGGAAGCAAAAGCAGAAAGGAGTCTGTTACATGAAAGCGATATGAAATGGCCGAAGAAGTCTTCAACTTTCCCCTAAATGCAGTGACTGCATAAAGATTGATTTTTGAAGTGACTGCTCATTTAATAAACATTTTTAGTGTGTGCGCATTACCATTTCACGGACTGCACAACAATGAAAATGCAGCATCTGTGCAATCAGCCCAGATTTGTATATCTGGTGAAGGCACAAAAGAAGGCATGCATCAGGCATTAAAGACTATTTTAGTTTTTCCTTAAATCCAGTTTTTTCCTAAAGTGGGAAACGCACCTCTAACAAATTTTTTTGTTTGACATTGATTGGAGGTCTCGACGCGAATCAGCACTCATTGGAGCTTCTTTTTTTTATTCATTTATTGCTGCAAAACACTATGGTTTCATTGTCTTATAAATTTTTGATCGACTAAACATAAATTATCGCGTTAAGAAAAACCAAACCGCAGTTAAAAAATTTTTTTAACTGAGATTTGGTTTTTCTTAACACGGCAACACGGGTTAAGTCGATCAAAATTTATAAGACTTTTATAAGGGAGTGAAACCATAGTGAAAATGTCAAACAAAAAAACAGCTCCAATAAACCTTGATAAAAAATTTGTTAGAGATGTGTCTCTCCCTTTAAAGCATTCAATGCGTATTAACTGCATTTTGGGTATGCATTAGGCAACAGTGCTGTCGGTTAATCGAATTTTTTCGGTTAACCGAACCGAACCGAGATGATCTCGGTTTTCGGTTAACCGAACCGAGCATTTTTCGGTTTTTTTCGGTTTGCAATGCCAAAAAAAACACTTTATAAGTCAATTCTAAATCTTTCTTCTTTTTTTTCAAAAAATATAATCAAAATTTTTTAATATTCTAATATTTTTACGCTCAAAAAAGATTCAATAAAAAATTTTCATGTTCAAAAATGATGGGTTTATCAACCGAAAAAAACTGAAACCGAATGGCCTTCGGTTAACCGAACCGAACCGAGAAGAAAACCGAACCGAAAACCGAAAAATTGACAGCACTGTTAGGCAATCAGTGAGTAATTGATTCTGGGCACTGCATTGGACTTTTCTCGAGTCTGGATGGCTCTCTAATAACACAAGTTTTATAGCTGTGAGCATCAAAGCATTAACATAACATTTAATAATTCAAAAAAACAACAATTTTTTTAGATATAAATCGAAATATTACAATAAAATTATGCCACCCGCGTTTTACCGTTTCCTCTTCTCCCTGGCGGCTTTATACTGTTCGAAAATGCAACAAAAAATTACAGCATGTTATTAAAAATGTCAAAAAAAAGGCAGGAAAGTAAGAAATTATATGACTGAAATCTGTGCCTTCAACCCGTAATTTAGTTTTTTTAAATCTAAAGATTTGTATTTTTAAATAAACAGGAAATAAGAAAAGATTGTATGTAATTAGAGAATTGCAAAAACAAACGCCAACGATGTTTATTCCTAATTTGTCTTTAAAACATGGTAATACAGTAACCTATTTTCAGATGGGTTTTTGTTAAAATCTCTCAAAACTTACATCAACAAAAAAAACCTTAAAGGGGGACATTAAAGGGACAAATTAAATAACAAAAAATTGCTACCTTTAATTATAAACAACTCTTTTTTTGTTTATGTAAACATTTGCAACTTTAGATTCTCAAAATTTAAACTTTTAAAGACGGGGTAAATCATGCAAATCATGTAATTTGTTACTTTAGGAAGTGCATGTTAAAGTTTATCTTTTATTTTCATTATTAGCCACAGTAACTAAATGTTTCTTTTTAATTACAAGACTATTTGATGAAGCAATTCTCAACCACAATATTTTATTATAATTTTTCTTGGCAGTTATCACAAAATTTTCTGATGAAAATTTATTTCATTGATTAGCTAACAAAGATTTCATTCACAAATTTTATCAAGTTTGAAAAAACATCATATTTATCTCAGAAATCAGAGCATTGAGGAGTACAATATTGTGTGCATTTAATTTGAGAGCTGGGAAAAGAGTTTTTCAAGCATTTCTTCATGCAAACTAGGCAAAATTGCTTTGTTCTAGAATGAAAAACTTTCTGACGTGTTTCTTTGATTCCATGAATTGTTTCATTTTCCGGACAATAACACATATATTCGTAACACCGTTTGCGACATCGATAATCAGCATGACAAGAAACGTAACACTCAGCTTTGCAGCTCGGCATGCAACCCTTTTTACTGCCATTAAAGCGTTGATAATTTGTTTTTTCTTCAATGAATGAACATCCACAGGCATTCAAACATCTTTGAAGACATGTATCATTACTTCCACATTGATCCAAACATGCTCCAACACAAAGAGAATCACATGTATTGACATCTACAATTTGGGTTTTATAGGAACGTTTAAGCGATTAATATCGATGAAGCTTACCACTTTTTGGTGTATTGCCATTAAAGCGTTGATAATTTGTTTTTTCTTCAATGAATGAACATCCACAGGCATTCAAACATCTTTGAAGACATGTATCATTACTTCCACATTGATCCAAACATGCTCCAACACAAAGAGAATCACATGTATTGACATCTACAATTTGGGTTTTATAGGAACGTTTAAGCGATTAATATCGATGAAGCTTACCACTTTTTGGTGTATTGCCATTAAAGCGTTGATTATTTGTTTTTTCTTCAATGAATGAACATCCACAGGCATTCAAACATCTTTGAAGACATGTATCATTACTTCCACATTGATCCAAACATGCTCCAACACAAAGAGAATCACATGTATTGACATCTACAATTTGGGTTTTATAGGAACGTTTAAGCGATTAATATCGATGAAGCTTACCACTTTTTGGTGTATTGCCATTAAAGCGTTGATAATTTGTTTTTTCTTCAATGAATGAACATCCACAGGCATTCAAACATCTTTGAAGACATGTATCATTACTTCCACATTGATCCAAACATGCTCCAACACAAAGAGAATCACATGTATTGACATCTACAATTTGGGTTTTATAGGAACGTTTAAGCGATTAATATCGATGAAGCTTACCACTTTTTGGTGTATTGCCATTAAAGCGTTGATAATTTGTTTTTTCTTCAATGAATGAACATCCACAGGCATTCAAACATCTTTGAAGACATGTATCATTACTTCCACATTGATCCAAACATGCTCCAACACAAAGAGAATCACATGTATTGACATCTACAATTTGGGTTTTATAGGAACGTTTAAGCGATTAATATCGATGAAGCTTACCACTTTTTGGTGTATTGCCATTAAAGCGTTGATAATTTGTTTTTTCTTCAATGAATGAACATCCACAGGCATTCAAACATCTTTGAAGACATGTATCATTACTTCCACATTGATCCAAACATGCTCCAACACAAAGAGAATCACATGTATTGACATCTACAATTTGGGTTTTATAGGAACGTTTAAGCGATTAATATCGATGAAGCTTGCCACTTTTTGGTGTATTGCCATTAAAGCGTTGATTATTTGTTTTTTCTTCAATGAATGAACATCCACAGGCATTCAAACATCTTTGAAGACATGTATCATTACTTCCACATTGATCCAAACATGCTCCAACAGAAAGAGAATCACATGTATTGACATCTACAATTTGGGTTTTATAGGAACGTTTAAGCGATTAATATCGATGAAGCTTGCCACTTTTTGGTGTATTGCCATTAAAGCGTTGATAATTTGTTTTTTCTTCAATGAATGAACATCCACAGGCATTCAAACATCTTTGAAGACATGTATCATTACTTCCACATTGATCCAAACATGCTCCAACACAAAGAGAATCACATGTATTGACATCTACAATTTGGGTTTTATAGGAACGTTTAAGCGATTAATATCGATGAAGCTTACCACTTTTTGGTGTATTGCCATTAAAGCGTTGATTATTTGTTTTTTCTTCAATGAATGAACATCCACAGGCATTCAAACATCTTTGAAGACATGTATCATTACTTCCACATTGATCCAAACATGCTCCAACACAAAGAGAATCACATGTATTGACATCTACAATTTGGGTTTTATAGGAACGTTTAAGCGATTAATATCGATGAAGCTTACCACTTTTTGGTGTATTGCCATTAAAGCGTTGATAATTTGTTTTTTCTTCAATGAATGAACATCCACAGGCATTCAAACATCTTTGAAGACATGTATCATTACTTCCACATTGATCCAAACATGCTCCAACACAAAGAGAATCACATGTATTGACATCTACAATTTGGGTTTTATAGGAACGTTTAAGCGATTAATATCGATGAAGCTTACCACTTTTTGGTGTATTGCCATTAAAGCGTTGATTATTTGTTTTTTCTTCAATGAATGAACATCCACAGGCATTCAAACATCTTTGAAGACATGTATCATTACTTCCACATTGATCCAAACATGCTCCAACACAAAGAGAATCACATGTATTGACATCTACAATTTGGGTTTTATAGGAACGTTTAAGCGATTAATATCGATGAAGCTTACCACTTTTTGGTGTATTGCCATTAAAGCGTTGATAATTTGTTTTTTCTTCAATGAATGAACATCCACAGGCATTCAAACATCTTTGAAGACATGTATCATTACTTCCACATTGATCCAAACATGCTCCAACACAAAGAGAATCACATGTATTGACATCTACAATTTGGGTTTTATAGGAACGTTTAAGCGATTAATATCGATGAAGCTTACCACTTTTTGGTGTATTGCCATTAAAGCGTTGATAATTTGTTTTTTCTTCAATGAATGAACATCCACAGGCATTCAAACATCTTTGAAGACATGTATCATTACTTCCACATTGATCCAAACATGCTCCAACACAAAGAGAATCACATGTATTGACATCTACAATTTGGGTTTTATAGGAACGTTTAAGCGATTAATATCGATGAAGCTTGCCACTTTTTGGTGTATTGCCATTAAAGCGTTGATTATTTGTTTTTTCTTCAATGAATGAACATCCACAGGCATTCAAACATCTTTGAAGACATGTATCATTACTTCCACATTGATCCAAACATGCTCCAACAGAAAGAGAATCACATGTATTGACATCTACAATTTGGGTTTTATAGGAACGTTTAAGCGATTAATATCGATGAAGCTTGCCACTTTTTGGTGTATTGCCATTAAAGCGTTGATAATTTGTTTTTTCTTCAATGAATGAACATCCACAGGCATTCAAACATCTTTGAAGACATGTATCATTACTTCCACATTGATCCAAACATGCTCCAACACAAAGAGAATCACATGTATTGACATCTACAATTTGGGTTTTATAGGAACGTTTAAGCGATTAATATCGATGAAGCTTACCACTTTTTGGTGTATTGCCATTAAAGCGTTGATTATTTGTTTTTTCTTCAATGAATGAACATCCACAGGCATTCAAACATCTTTGAAGACATGTATCATTACTTCCACATTGATCCAAACATGCTCCAACACAAAGAGAATCACATGTATTGACATCTACAATTTGGGTTTTTATATTCGTTTTTTACCAAAAATTAAACACGTGTAACTTTTATGAAAAAACTAAATTTACGTTACAAGTTGGCATCAAGAATTTTTCTAATGCATTTAAGTCTATTATTGAGCGGTAGAATATCATGAGATAAAGAAGACTAAAAATTTAAAAAACGGACAAAATTACTCACCTTTTGCTGAAGATTCGTAAAAAATTGCAATGAATAGGATGAATGAGAAAGATATATAAATTTTGCTCATTTTTTGGCAAAGATAAAATGTCAATATTTCTCAGAAAAGAGGTATTTTTATACATTTATTTTTCCGTAAAATTTTATTGTTTACTCATTTTTTTATTGCTCAGAAAAAATGTAATTAAATTTTTGTAGATAAACCAAAGTAACAGACTTTTGACCTCTAACTTGCATAAACCTGTTTATATTTGAATTTGTATAGTTATGTAGTTAGTTTTTATTACTGGAACCACGATCAAGGTATTTAGATACATCTTTCACAAAAAGTTTATGTTTTGTGCTCCGAAAAATTGCAAAAATTTTATAAAAAGCGGCAACCTTGAACTTAACTATTTTATAAATAAATAAATTTTATAAACATTGTGTTTTGTTTCAGACTAAAATAAACATTTTCGTTTAAAAAAGGTGCAATTAGATTTATACAGATTTTCCAAAACAGCTATAATACAGTTAAAGGGAGTGTCTACGACAAGCATTTTACACTCCGTAGTTAATCAGTAGTGTTGGTTATTTGACCGGTCAGTTATTTTTCGGTTAATTGACCAGTCAAATTAAGGGCTCTCGGATGTCAAAAATTGTAAAACTTTTAAAAAACTAAAATAAAGGCTATAGAATTTAATATTTTTTTCAAATGATGTAGTTAGAGAAAAATAGCAAATTTTTAATGGAGTCAAAATCAGGGCTGGACGAAAGTTTCGTTTCGTTTCGTTTTGGCGAAACTTTCGCACTTTTTTAGGGTTTCGTTTCGTTTCGTGTTTCGCGAAACAAAGCGTAAAAGGTTCGTGAAAACGATGTGCTAAGAATGATGTAAAAACCCAAAACTTATGGAAAAAAATGAGCGGCAACAAAGTCGAAAATAAAATCATAATTTGTTTTTTGAGTTTAATTTTGGCGCTTTTTTGGAAAAATTTTCTCTAACGATGTTGCTGTTGTTATGCATTTTGCCAAGACGTTGATTTTACACAAAAAATCTTTTTAAATATTTTTAAAATCTCTTTGATTCATTTTAATCTTAAAATGTCGTCATCAAAATACGATAATTATTTTACAAAAATAATTTTACCTTCAAATCTTAATCAATGGAAATGCAAACTATGCACGTACACTACAAAACAAGTTCAACATACTTCGACGACATCTCGTCGAAATTATACTGCAAACATGCAACAGCCCCTGCAACAAGTGCTGAAGCTGAGAGACTTTTTTCAATTGCTGGTTTAGTCCTTGATGTAATGCGAAAGAGTTTAAAAGATGAAGTTATTAAAAAGTTACTGTTTTTGAACTGTAATTTGAAGCTACTTAATTATGAGTATTAAAAATTGTTTTTGTTTTGTTGATTTTTTTAAACATTATTATTAATAAAAAAAATTTATAACTTTCGTTTCGTTTCGTTTTGCGAAACTTTCGCACTTTTTTTGGGTTTCGTTTCGTTTCGTTTCGTTTTGCAAATCTCAGTTTCGTCCAGCCCTGGTCAAAATGACAAAATTTTAACATTAGAAGCTAGGGACCTCCGAATAAAAACCAAAAGTTTTTAAAGGTGGTATTTTCTAACATTTCCAAATTTTTAGGCTTTTTTTTTTTGCCTTAAAACTTGGGCTGTATCCCCCTTTGAATTTTTAGGGGGCCCCGGGGGCCCCCTAAAAAAAAAAAAAAAAGTCCCCTTTTTTTCTAAAAATTAGGGGCCCCCTTTTAAACCCACACCCCCCCCCCCCCACCCCCCTAAACTGTTGCCCCCGTCCCCTCCCCTCCCCTAACAGGCATCCCCCGGGGGATACAGCCCTTCTTAAAACTATAAAATGTCCAAACTTTTATTCAAAAATCAGAGAAAAGTTACTCTCCTAATTTTTTGCGGGCTTTCTTTTGAGCTATAAATCATATCTTAACATTAACTATACCCGAAAATCACTATTTTTGCATTTTGTGACCTTTTTTACTCAAAATTTTCTTTGGCGTTTTGTCCTTGGAGGTCTCTAATAGAACCCAGAATTTTTTTTGTAATAGCTATTAAAGGGAGCTGACGTTTTAGTACTTTTTTCTTTATTTGGGTCTCTCAACGATTAATAAAATGAAAAAAAAACAAAACATTGGAGCATCCAAGATCCTGAAAATCAATTTCTTGCATTTTTCGAGGGCAAAAAAGTCATAAACCGTCTGCTCCCCCTTAAATATTCCTTAGTTAAATACTGTCATCTCCGTAAAAAATCTCTAAAAACAACGTGGTTTGCTTATCTGACGTAAGAAAGTTGTAAATTTCGATCCATAGGTGAAAAAAAAATTTATTTTAAATTTTTCTTCCCCCCCCCCTTCCACATCTGCATGTCAAGGTACTGTAATAAATATGCTTTAAAAAATTTAACTCTTTTTTTATTCTTTTTAGCTTTAAACGCCGTCTTTTAAATTCACACCTGCCCATATATATAACGTGCCGTCAATCATATGTCCCAACAAAAAAGTAGAAATAAGGGCAATTTTACACTGAAAAAAAAGGGTGCAAAAGTTGTCTCCCCCTAAACAAGATAAGATGATATTTACGCTTAAAAGGCGTAAATATCTTCTTTTAATGGGTAAATGCTAACCTTTGTTAAATGGGTATAAAAATTGTCTCCCCCTAAGCAAAAATAGATCTATATTTACGCCTTTTAAGCGTAAATATCGTCCTAATTTGGGCGATATTAGCGCCCATTTTTTTCAGTGTATGCCATTTTTAAACAAAAAAAGTACAAATTGATTTTAATAACAAATTGTTGAAGAAATCAGAAAATACTGAATTTATACGGTAACCTTAACATTTTTTCAAAAATCTATAAAATTATTGAATTTTCAAGGACAGCTAAACAAAAATATAAGAATTCGATTTTTTAGATAATTTTTTAATGAAGCTAAACAAAATTTTTAAAAATCAAGAATTATTATTTTTTGTTGAGATCTCAACAATTTACATTTTTATTTTTTGTTGAGATCTCAACAAAATACATTTTTGTTTTTTGTTGAGATCTCAACAATTTACATTTTTGTTTTTTGTTGAGAATTTTTTTTTACCCTCACTGGGATTCGAACCTTTGACTTTGAACTCAGACTCCAATGCACTACTTGCTGCTCTATTCAACAACTAGACAAGAACGTCATTTTTTGCTTGTATGCAAAACGCTTTTTTTGCTTGGCGTTTTGTGTTTGAACAAGCAATAATGTTTGTTTCTTTTTTTTTATTATTCTTTTTTTTAAATTTAATTTTTAAAGCAAATATTAATGTATAATAATAATATTTGTCATGTATTTATTAAATAAATTTTTATTATAAAAAAACATAAAATATTAGCAAAAATTGGTACAAAATTTTAAGGTTGCCATTCATTTACTTTGTCGAAGTTATTGTGTCAAAGTTGGAAATACTGTTTAATCTTCACAAAATCATCGGAAATAATTTTACTATAATAAAACAGAAAAAGATTTTAAACAAAATTTATCAAAAGTTTTTCAACAACTTTTATGCAAAAAGTTTATTGACTTTGTCGTTGTGCTGTGGGAGTTGTTGTAGGAGTTGGATTAGATGAAGTGGCCGGTGCTGAATCAGGTGGTTTATTTTTTGTAGATAAATTTCTTTTCGTTGCTTTTTTGGGCGTTGAGAGAATTTTTCCTTCTTCAGCTTTCTTTTTCCATTTTTCAGTAAGGAAATTTGATAACTTGCTTTGAAATCGCTTAGCTTTATCTGAATTACTTGCAATAACAGTTAATTTTGATACTTTTTTGATTTCTTCCATCAACGATGAAATTAAAATATCAATATCTAAAAAGAAATTAAATGAAAATATAAAATATAAAATAAATCGTGAAGCACAAACATTCAGTTGGTGGTTCAATAAGAATGACAGAAGATTCATTATCACAAAATTTGAACAAAATCCCAATATTATTAACATCAAATACATTTCCAAGTTTTATTGATTTTTCTTCAGCTTTTGTTTGTAAAATTGTTCTTGCATAACTTCCATCATCACCATCTGGACCATCAGAATGCCAATATAGCCGTAAGGGACTAGTGATTAAGGGCAATTTACCATTTACTGAAATATTTGTAATTAATGTAACTACTTTATAACAAAAAAAACCGACCAGGAGTTTGAACATTTTTGGTAATAACCATAAACTTCCATGCAATTGGGATATCTTGCCCAAGGAATTCATCATTGCTGGAATAAAAATCCAAAATTAAACAATTTTAAACCTTTAAAGAAAAATCTTTAAAAGTAACATGATAAAAAGTTACATCTTAAAAATATAATCTTTACCAAATAATCTTTGAATGTTACATCTTTAACAGAATTTCTTTTAATAATAATGTTTAAATGTTACATCTTAAAAAGTGAGTCTTTTATTGTTTCACCGCCTCTGATCTTCCTTCTGTTAATTTCTTCTTTTTATAGCCCATAAATTATAGGCCTTGAAAAAAATGCAGAAAAAATTATTAATTTATTTATTCACTGAAAAAAATGGGTGCAAAAAATGGACACTCCTAAACAATATAGATCGATATTTACTCCTAAAAGGAGTAAATGTCGTCATTTTCGGAGTAAATGTGAGTCTATGTTAAAGAGGTACAAAAAATGGATACTCCTTAACAAAAAAAAGACGATATTTACCCCTAAAAGGAGTAAATATAGATCTATTTTTAGGTGTATTTGGCATACTTTTTTTTCAGTGTTTGAGTAATAATATTAGTGTTTTTTTGTAATATAATTAAAGAGGGATATTGTACCAAAAAAATTAGTATTTTACCTTATTTAATTTAACACATAAAAAAAATAAAAAGGAATGTTTTTTGAACTTTTTATACTGTTGAATATTTGAACTAGAAATAATCCAAAAAATTAAAATGCAAATATTTTTAGTTTTACGTTTCCTTTATGATGCCGGGGCACACACATTGTGACGTAGATGCAAGATTCGGCAACTTTAGTACATATTTAAATGGAAAAGAGTGTGGAAGTCCCCAAGAATTAATGACATCGTTCCTTGAATGTATCCCTGGTGAAGCCCACATGAAACAAAGTATTTATAATTTCAAAGAAGTTCTTACTCCTAATTGCTATAATTATGGTAAACTTAAATCAATGTATGATTTTCATTTGTATGTCGACAGCAAAGGTGTTCCGATGGTCGAAAATGCAAGATTTGAATTATCAGAGACACTTCTTTGTGGATCTCGCCAAAAACAAGATTCATTTGCTTCAAAAATTTTCATGGTACATAATCACTTTACACAGCTGATATAATTTTGCCTATTTTCCAGAAGCCCCCGCCATTGGATTTACAATTTGCACTTGTAATGCCAAAATTGGAAAAAATTGACAAAATGATCCCTAATATTCCAAAATGGGAAAAAGTAATTACAGCAACAGCAAAAAGCCAACTTCAAATGTTGAAAGAAGAAATCCGATCCCATGTTGGCATTCCCTTTGCATCCTTATTACATACAATTCAAGATAAAGTTGTTCCAGTTGATTCATTGCAAGCGAACAACGATGTTGCTCCTGATAATCTTATGGAAATCAGTCAATAAACTTTTTATATAAAAGTTGTTAGAAAACTTGAAACTTTTGCTAAAAATCTTTTGCTGTTTTTAAAATTAAACGTTTACCAATTTTTGCTAATATTTTATGTTTTTTTATAATAAAAATTTATTTAATAAATACATGACAAATATTATTATTATACATTAATATTTGCTTTAAAAATTAAATTAAAAAAAAAGAATAATAAAAAAAAAGAAACAAACATTATTGCTTGTTCAAACACAAAACGCCAAGCAAAAAAAGCGTTTTGCATACAAGCAAAAAATGACGTTCTTGTCTAGTTGTTGAATAGAGCAGCAAGTAGTGCATTGGAGTCTGAGTTCAAAGTCAAAGGTTCGAATCCCAGTGAGGGTAAAAAAAAATTCTCAACAAAAAACAAAAATGTAAATTGTTGAGATCTCAACAAAAAACAAAAATGTATTTTGTTGAGATCTCAACAAAAAATAAAAATGTAAATTGTTGAGATCTCAACAAAAAATAATAATTCTTGATTTTTAAAAATTTTGTTTAGCTTCATTAAAAAATTATCTAAAAAATCGAATTCTTATATTTTTGTTTAGCTGTCCTTGAAAATTCAATAATTTTATAGATTTGTAATCTTTTATGACATTTTTATCTATTATTCTATTTTTTAAAATATTGTTTAACAAATTAATACATTTTAGTATTTTAATGTTTTTAGTTTTTTGCATTTTTAAGCATTTTAATTGCCTTAATTTCTACTTTTTTGTTGGGACATATGATTGACGGCACGTTATATTTTGACATTTATAATTTACAATGAAAGAACAAATCTAAAAAGTTTTTCCAAATAATTTCTAAAAAAACTATTATTTATCTTAAGCAGAAATGGCTGTAAAAATTTCTTGACTCAAAGCTTTTAAAAAAATTGCAATTTTTTTTTTTCTCAGAAGTTTTAATAAATTTTCAAAAGGATTAACGGTGTTTTGGGATATACCAAGGCTAAGAAAAGAGTTATTAGTTGTTATTTGACAAAGTTTAAGAATGGAGTTTGTTGTTTTGCTAGTATTAATTTATCACATCATAACTTTATTATTATCAATTTTATCAATAAAATATTCTGCAAGTGTAATATTTCAACGGGCATCCCTTGCAAAGGCCATCAAATTTTCGCCATTAATTAGCATATATTTTGCTTATATTTTTGTGTGTAATTTTTTGTCTGTAATTAATTGTTTATATGTAATATGTTGGTGGAGGCCAAATGAAAATATTTATGATGCAAGAATACTGTATTGGTTGGGAATTGTGCCATGGCTAATGTTTTTTAGTCAATCCATGATTGAAATATGCCTTTGCATTGATCGATGTTTAACAGTAATTTTTCCAATTGTTTTTGATCAACGAAAGAAAACAATCTTGGCATTTTTGGCAGTAATTTTTTTGGTAATTGGTAAGCGAAACTATTTTCTTTTGTTAAAAAGACAAAATGTTAATGGCTCAAAAGGAACGTAAAGAAAAGATTCGTTTTTGCGGCCGATATCTGGCAAAATGTTTTGCAATGCCATGTGGCAAAAAAATGTGAATTAAATGCCGCATAGCATTGAAAAACATTTTGCCAGACAATGGTCTGCAAAAATGAATTGTCGGTTCGACACAAGGCCGTATTTAGGGGGGGGGGGGGGGGTTCGGGACCTGTGCCCCCCCCCCGAAACTGAAGAATTTCCTTTGATCTTTTGCCGCTTCGTGCTGGTGGCGGCAAAAGATCAAAGGCGTGCCCCCCCCAAATCGCTGTGCCCCCTCCGAAATTTTTTTCTGTATACGGCCTTCGTTCGACATGATAAAACATTTTTTTCTGCAAATTTTTGATTTTGAAGACGAGCTCTCTGAGGTTTTTTTCCCCTTCTTCATGATTTCCGTACAAAAAATTCAAAGTGGTCGGGGGGACGTAATTTTTCGTCCTATAGGGTAATTTTTTTTTTGGTTTCAGCGCGAAAAATTTGGTCGTTCAAAAGTTATCGTGGCGGGACCACCGAAATTTCGAAAATACGGTAAAAATTCGAAATTTGTTAGTTTTCCCTAATTTCACACCTATATAGGTTTTCGACCATGCTGAATCCGAATTTCCCCTCGGCGAGTGCCGAAAAGTGCCAAAATGACATTTCGACCTGCCGAATTTGCTAATTTTGGGGCGAAATGACCGTCTGCGTTATCCGGGGGGATGAGATAATGTCATATTTGGAATCAGCGTGGTCGATTACATATACTCCCGCAGAGTATGTAAAATAAAACTTGGACAAGCGATTTACACACCCTCAGAAACACCAAACTTCTACAGGGGGGAGAGTACGTTGAAGTTTCAAAATAAAAAAAAAATTTTTCAAAAAAATTTTTTTTTCAAATTCTGTTTAAATATAGTTTTTTTTTACTTCACATTGTCCCATTTGACATTGGAATTAATTTTGGTGTCTTTTTACTAGTAATAAGTAAAATTTTTGTGGTAAAATTTGACATTTTTTCAACTACTGTATTTTTAAAGTAAATTATTTCAGTTTTATTAAAAACAATATTATTTGATATTTGATATAGTTTTGCTGAATATTTTACCAGTTATTAGTAATATTTTGGTAAAATTTTGTGGTATTATTTTTGTAAAATTTTGTTCGGTAAAACTGTAGTTGTAAGTTGAAAAAACAAACCCAAGTTTTACCAAAATATTACTAATAACTGGTAAAATATTCAGCAAAACTATATCAAATATCAAATAATATTGTTTTTAATAAAACTGAAATAATTTACTTTAAAAATACAGTAGTTGAAAAAATGTCAAATTTTACCACAAAAATCACCAAAAATTTTACTTATTACTAGTAAAAAGACACCAAAATTAATTCCAATGTCAAATGGGACAATGTGAAGTAAAAAAAAACTATATTTAAACAGAATTTGAAAAAAAAATTTTTTTGAAAAAATTTTTTTTTATTTTCAAACTTCGGCATGGTCTCGGATAAGGATTTATAAATGCAGATATCTGTATTTCAGATGCCTGAGTTTGAGATATTTATTTTGTTACGAATATTTCACCGCACAGTTTGCCAACTATTGCATTTATTACGCATGTTTCAGGATTTGAAATGCGGATAAAGATAATAGCATAAATAAATTTTTATTTTAAAAAATAACTGAAAAATAGGGGAATTAAATTTGGGTACACACATACAAGGATTAATAATTTATGGATCTCTGAGTTAAAGACGCATATAGTCATTTGATAATTTGGGTATGACTAAATGGTTACAAAAAGCAAGGGATAATGATTTGGGGATGCCTTACTCTTGGGTAAATGTTTTAATTTTTTTATTTTTGGATGCAAAAAAAGAATTGGAATTTTATTACGAATCAAATGAAATCTCGAATATAAATTAAAGAATCCAGGATGCCTTCATTACGGATATCTGAATTTGAGATAAACAAAATAAATTACCAAAGGAAACATGCCGATTTCAAACATTAAAAAATGGGATGTTGATTTCGGGACGCCAAAAAATAGGATGCTGATTTCGGGACGGCAAAAATGGGATGCTGATTTCGGGACGGCAAAAATAGGATGCTGATTTCGGGATGGCACAAAAATGAAGAAAAAAATTTCAATTTTAATGCCAAAATTTTTCTTGGCCCTTTCCTCGGCCTGCAAATACAAAAAATTTTTCCAAATCTAAAAAATTGAATATTGGCCAATATTCAATTTTTTCAACTTGAAAAATATTCCAAGTATTTTATTTCACATTTAAAACCGGCCAAGAATTAAATGTGAAATAAAGTTGCTGAAAATCGTTTTTTCACGCTTTTTATCAAAGTCGCTTTGGGAACGAACAACGAGTTCAACACAAAAGTCAGAGAAACAGAGAAACGCACTAAAAAATCGCTACAAAATAGTGCGTTTCTCTGTTTCTCTGCCTTTTGTGTGGCTTTTCTTCTTTGTAACCGCGTAACCGTGTAACCGTTTGCATTTCGTGTCGAGAATTTGCGCGGTTACAAAAGATTCTTCTTTGTAACCGTTTTTTGCACTAATGCAAATCTATTAATATATTTTTAATATTTTACTGATTTTTTATCAGTTTTATCATTTTATCACTAAAAATGAATTAAGGGACATACATAGGGACCCTCAACAAATTTTTTTTTCACAAAAAAGGAACTTTCCCATGGGATCAAAGAAAAAGCGCCGCCAAGCAGGCGATGCACTGGGCTCAGTGGTTAGCGCAGCGATGTTGCATGCAACCACTCACAGGATCAATTCCGCTGGGGTGAAAAAATGGTGGTTAGAATTAAATTTTATGTGTAGGGACCTTCAAGCAAAAATTTAAAGTCATTTTTTATTAATAAATTTTATATGTTCAGATACCTCAGGATTTTTTAAGACCCATGGTGAAATTTTTTTGAATTCAGATTCTGAAGCTGAAAAATGATGAAGCTTTTCCGGCGCGCGCAACAGGTGTTTTATGGCAAGCAAAAAAATCAAAGGAAAAACGCCGCCAAGCAGGCGACGCGTTTGGCTCAGTTGGTAGCGCAACGCACTTGCGCGCAAAAGCTCACAGGATCAATTCCTCTGGGGTGTCAAAAGGGTTGTTAGAGTTAAATTTTATCTGGGATGTGTTAAAAAACATTTCACAGTTATTGCAAATAAAAAATAACATTAATGTATTTGTAAACTTCATTAATTTGTCAATGTTTGGTTTTACCTTTGTATAAATACCAACTCTGAATGATGGTGTAATGATAATAAACTCTGAATGATGGTGTAATGATAATAACAAACTTCTGTTCATGTTGCTCTATTTTGTAAATGTTAGCAAAAAACAGTATTTAATGCTTTTTTTAGATGTTATTAGCTTCATAAAATGATCCCAAAATGATCCATGTTATTCAAATACTTTTGGTTCAAATATATTACCATTGGTGTTAACACAACATCCACGGAGATCGGTGCTAAAACATTTTACATTCTAATGTTTGGCTATCAATTATTGTTAAAAATTTATTAATAAGTAAAATTAAGAAAAACAAAAGATATACAAAAGAATGACAAAAAACAATAATAATACGTGTTTTTATTACCATGGAATCATCTACCATTTGAAGATGGAGGCTTTTTCTACTTGTGTTTGAAGTTTCAGAAACATAAAATAACATATTATATATATTGTCAAGAAAAAGAACGGATCAATGATTCAGCAACATTGACATAAAACACCGTGAACATAAATATATCTTATAAGTCAGATCATCTTTAAATAACTTGAGAATTCTAATCTAAAACAACGTGGATATAATGCAAAAAAGAAAAGATATGAAAAAACTTACCTGTAATTCGACGGAGTTATTTTCTTCTTGCATTTGAAGTAACATAAAAAAGATATTATATATATGAAACCCATCCAGTTATCCAGAGAAATTGATATATCCTCTAACCATATATACTCATACATATTAACTTCAAGAAATAATAATTGGGAATCTTCTGTTCGAATAGTTTCATTTCGGATTCTTCATAATTCTTTTAACGTTAGAAACAACAGTGCAGCAGCAATAAAGATTTTTTCTCATCTAAAACAACGTGGATATAATGAAAAAAGTACAAAAAAATATATAAACTTACCATTGTCAATGGTCCATTGAATATCAAATCGTAATCACTTGAAGAGGATTTTGAGTTTGATAATAATATAAATTGCATAAACTTTCAAGCGTCTAACCTTGTTAAGCTGCAGGAAAGTCTGTGCTGCGTCCTACAACGTGGAACATTTTTGTTCCACCAACTTTTTGTTCCACTGACTTTTTTTGTTCCACCGAAATCCAACTCAGAGCAAATGTCTTACAACGACGAAAGCAAAAAGTCGGTGGAACAAAAAAGTCAGTGGAACAAAAAGTCGCTGGAACAAAAATGTTCCACGTTGTAGGACGCAGCACTGGAGTTTGTGGTTATCACCATAGCTTCGAAGAGGAAAATATAGCTTCTTTTGAGATTATTTGATCATTCGTGAAGTAGCAATTTCGAAAAAGTTTATGATATGTACTAGCCAAAAAATGATAGAAGTGACAGATACAGCAAAAAAAGTCTTTAACTTTTAAAAAAAACTTAATTTTGTTTTTATTGGAGAGCGTTGCTCCAAAACAAATATCGGTGTTAAAATAAGCAAATTAATGAAGTTTACAAATACATTAATGTTATTTTTTATTTGCAATAACTGTGAAATGTTTTTTAACACATCCCAGATAAAATTTAACTCTAACAACCCTTTTGACACCCCAGAGGAATTGATCCTGTGAGCTTTTGCACGCAAGTGCGTTGCGCTACCAACTGAGCCAAACGCGTCGCCTGCTTGGCGGCGTTTTTCCTTTGATTTTTTTGCTTGCCATGAAAAACGACTTTTCTTTTTTTGGTTGACGGTCCCTATTTATGTGGGACGTATTTAAAAACATTATGGGGGAACTGCAAATAAATAATAACACTGATTTATTTTTAAATTTCATTAATTTAACAATTTTTACACCGAAACTTGTTTTTGAGAAATGTTTTTCCAATAAAAAACAAATTGTGGAAAATTAGGAAGTTATTAAACATTTTTGCCACATCCATCATTTCTATCACATTTTGCTTGCTGCTTTTAATAAATGTTTTTAAATTGTTGCTGCTTGAAGAAGAATCAACTAATCGTCAAGAAAAGCTGTTCAAGAAACAATTTTTATAAAAAAAGAACATCGTCGAAGCTTTGATCACAAACTTTTTCTATCTTAAATCAAACTCAAAGCTTTCTTCAAGTGACTGCTGCTGATTTGATGTATAATGGTAAGTTTTTTTTGTATATATACATACATTAATATTTTTTACTAGTTGCATTGTATCCACGTTGTTTTAGATCTCTCAAAAAATCAGTGTTGCTTTTTATGTCAAAAGAATTATGAAGAAAATAAGAATTTACAATGAATCTATCCCAACTCATGGTATATATGACATTTCTTGAAGTTAAATGTGAAAAAATAACATGGTTAGGATGATATATCAATTTTGCTGAATTACTGGTTTGTGTTTGTCTTACTGCATATATATATATATATATATATATAATATCTTATTTTATGTTTCAGATACTTCTAATGCAGAAAGAAAGCAGCGCCATCTTCAAATATCCGATATGATGATGCTTATAATGATCTTATCAATTTGTTCAAAGAGTTCTTCAAGTTATTTAAAGAAGAACTGTCTTCTAGAATATATGGTCATGGTGTTCTATGTCAATGTTACTGAATCATTGGTTCTTTTTTTTCTTAACAACATATATCATTATCTTTTTTTATATTTCACATCTGTATATCTATAATAGAAGATTTTTTATATTCTTCTTTACTTTTTTGTTGTTTTTTTCTTCAATATATACTTATAAATAAATTATTTTAAAAAAGTATTAAGCTAAAATAGCAGAACTTTAAAATGTTACATGTAACGTGGGTCGTTATAGATGTTGTTGGCAGTTTGTTTTAACAAATAATTTTTAATTTTGTGAGTGTTTTAACAATCAGAAAATATTATAACAAAACTTTAAATTTAAATTTATTGCTGGCGTTTAAAAAAATCAACATGGGCAGACTTTTGTTATTACTAATACACGCCCTTGAGTTAATATTTATACAGAGAAAAAATAAAAAATTGTTAAATTAATGAAATTTAAAAATAAATCAGTGTTATTATTTATTTGCAGTTCCCCCATAATGTTTTTAAATACATCCCACATAAAATTTAATTCTAACCACCATTTTTTCACCCCAGCGGAATTGATCCTGTGAGTGGTTGCATGCAACATCGCTGCGCTAACCACTGAGCCCAGTGCATCGCCTGCTTGGCGGCGCTTTTTCTTTGATCCCATGAAAAACGGAAGCGCTCGCCGGAGAAAATTCATCATTCTTGCGCTTCTAAATTTAAATTTAAAAAAATGGAAGGGTTGTACTCAGAAAATCCTGGAGTATCTGAATATATAAATTTTATTATTTTTGGAAGAAATTTTTTTTTCGTTGAGGGTCCCTAGACATACAATAATGTTTTAAAATAAGTTTTTTGTTTGTTTTAATTTAAAATTTATATTGGATTTCGACGTTTGATTAAAGTTTATATTATTAGTTTAATTTATATTTTTATATAACCATTATCAATAAATGATTAGTGATAAGCTGGTTGGCAATGGCATTAGTTAAAAGTTGAACAATTAAGGTTATTACTGTTAATCATTTTTTTAAAAAAGACTGATTTTATATAGCTCCATCAAAAGTAGGTTAATTATTTAAATAAGTATTTTAATGAAAATACTGTTTATACAAGTATTATTGTTTATAAATTATAATATAAACAATTATTTATAAATTTAATTTAAAAATATAATAACTTCTTATCCGGTGGATATCCTGGTTACATTTTGTTAATTATTAGTAGCAAAGTTTTAACACTAACACTAAGAATGTTATCTTACTTCACTTGTCTTGAATGATTTTGGGATTTAAAGTATTTTTGAATGTTTTTTCACATGGAGTGATTATTAGTGATTTATTGCAACAAATAATCACTCAAAAGGTTGGTAAAATTTTAGTAAATGGTAAATTACAAGCGATGAAAATATTTCCGGAGACAAGTAAACCATAAAACAAGAACTAAAATTGCCAACTGGTTTGGTTAACCATTTAAAAAATGATGAAAGAAATCGTAATTAAAACTCTGCTTTTGTTTTATAGTATCTTATATATTTGAGTTGTTTGGCGGTATAGACATTTCAGTAAATGCAGAATTTTTCGTTTTCGCCAAACACGAGGTATCTCATTTGAAGCTGATAATTCTCGTTAAGTTATACTATCACTTATTCATTTTCGGGCATAGTGAAAGACGTTGTAGTATTATGTGAAAAAATCTTAAAAGAAGCAAAGAAGAAGGGAGCTGAATATAATTCTCAAGTATGGAAACATCGATATAATTTTTTGTTGGAGGAAAGAAATTCAATGATGGAGCAGTTTGAATCAAGAATATTTGTTTTAAGTATGATAGTTTTATTAGCTATAAAATTATTGTTTTAACAGTTATTTAATATTTACCCAAAAAAAAACTTACTATCGCAAAGACAAGGCCGTATACAGAAAAAGAATTTCGGAGGGGGCACCGACCTGACGGGGGGATCACCTTTGATCTTTTGCCGCCGCCAAAAGTCAAAAGAATAAAAGGAAATTCCTCAATTTCGGGGGAGGCGGCCCAGATCCCGACCCCCCCCCCCCCCCCCCGTAAATACGGCATACGGCTTTGGACACAGAAAGATAAATAACTTTGCTTTAATCTTGTTTTTACTAACTGGAATGTGAAATCTGCTGTTTTTCATATGCTTTCATTTAAAAGGGCATTTCGTATTTGATTAAAACTTTCTGGTAATATAAAATTAAAGTTACTGGAGGAAAGATTAACAAAGTAGAGTACAGGGGTGTCGGTAAACTAAATACTAAAAATAATTTCAGCAATTTCCATATAAAATTAACCTTACTTTGCAATTTTAGCAGAAACGTTAAGGTAGCTCCTCCATTCTTAGAGTATTTTGTTACTAGTTACAGTACGCTGCAGCAGAAAAATAATGCTAAACAAAATTTAAGTTCGCATCCCTTGGTGTTTCACAAACAATATTAAGTTACAAATAAATCTTGATGATGGCAATAAATAATATGGTGATGAAAAATAATTTGGAAACAAAAAGTTTTGCAACTATGATTTGAAAAGACGAGGTACACAAAAACAATTAGTCGATTATCGAGTTGGTCAGAGCTTTGCAAATAGATTTGTATAACTGGATCGTTTTTACCCAAGGTGCGATAATCCCGAGTCAATATTTAATTACAATTATATTCGAGCCAAGCGGCGCTTAGCATCAAAGCAGTTAATAAATTGTTGTCATGTGTGGCATAAATAACAAATTTGTAAAAATTTAATAATGTCACCTTTTTCATTTATGCTTTTATTGAAACTAAGAAGGATGCGAAACTTGAAGATATATTTTTTTGTTTTACTATTTTTTCTGAAGTATATACAACACCACTGCAATACAATTTAAACAACGAATACTCCCTTAATTATACTGTCGGAGATGTTGAGTAACTTTGGTTTGCCATAAAAAATATTTAAAGCCGTTACTTGTTTTCAAAATTTTTAATTTGGAACATCAAACCTCATTTTTATCCACCCTACCAAAAAGTTAATTCTTAGTGTTAAATACTGTTAAAACTTTGCTACTAATAATTAACAAAATGTAACCAGGATATCCACCGGATAAGAAGTTATTATATTTTTAAATTAAATTTATAAATAATTGTTTATATTATAATTTATAAACAATAATACTTGTATAAACAGTATTTTCATTAAAATACTTATTTAAATAATTAACCTACTTTTGATGGAGCTATATAAAATCAGTCTTTTTTAAAAAAAAGATTAACAGTAATAACCTTAATTGTCCAAATAACTACTAACTGATTGATAAGATAAAAATATAAATTAAAGCAGTTGAAAAAACTTTAATCAAACTTCAAAGCTTAACGCAAAAAAGTAATAATGCATTCAAAACTTTTTTAAATTGTTAATTTATTTTTGATGATATAGCTATTACTCATAGAATATTTATTATTTAAGTTTAGATTATACTAAAATAATTAACATACTTTTGATAGAGTTTTATAAAATCAATCTTTCCATTAAAAAATGTTTAAAAGTAATAACCTAAATTGTTCAACTTTTAATTAATGTCACTACTAACTAGCTTATCACTGATCATTTATTGATAATGATTCTATAAAAATATAAATTAAACTAATAATATAAACTTTAATCAAACGTCGAAATCCAATATAAATTTTAAATTAAAACAAACAAAAAACTTATTTTAAAACATTATTGTATGTCCCTTAATTCATTTTTAGTGATAAAATGATAAAACTGATAAAAAATCAGTAAAATATTAAAAATATATTAATAGATTTGCATTAGTGCAAAAAACGGTTACAAAGAAGAATCTTTTGTAACCGCGCAAATTCTCGACACGAAATGCAAACGGTTACACGGTTACGCGGTTACAAAGAAGAAAAGCCCTTTTGTGTTGAACTCGTTGTTCGTTCCCAAAGCGACTTTGATAAAAAGCGTGAAAAAACGATTTTCAACAATTTTATTTCACATTTAATTCTTGGCCGGTTTTAAATGTGAAATAAAATACTTGGAATATTTTTCAAGTTGAAAAAATTGAATATTGGCCAATATTCAATTTTTTAGATTTGGAAAAATTTTTTGTATTTGCAGGCCGAGGAAAGGGCCAAGAAAAATTTTGGCATTAAAATTGAAATTTTTTTCTTCATTTTTGTGCCATCCCGAAATCAGCATCCCATTTTTGCCGTCCCGAAATCAGCATCCCATTTTTGGCGTCCCGAAATCAGCATCCCATTTTTGCCGTCCCGAAATCATGCATCCTATTTTCTCCCATCCAGAAATCAACATCCCATTTTTTCCCGTCCAGAAATCATGCATCCTATTTTTTGGCGTCCCGAAATCAGCATCCCATTTTTGAATGTGCGAACTCATCATCCCGTTTTTGAAGTTCTGGAATGAGACATCCAAAAACAGTTGTAACAACGTGTAAAAACGTTATGTGTCATTTATTTTTTAACATCATCTTTTATTTATCTTTATTTGATACATCCCTAAAGCTTTGGTTAGAATAGTTCGTTTGACACAATTAAAAATAAAATCTTTGTTTTGCTTTCAGGCATCCCAAGTTTTTGGTTCCAATAAAAGTAACCCAAAATTTTTTATTCAAAAGTCTTGCATCCGAAAATCAACAATCATAGTTATTTATTGCAAAATATTTGTCTGAAAATAACTAAACATTTATCTTTATACTTTTATCTATTATCCCCAAATTATTAGAATACTATAAATATCTAAATTTATTTTTCCTGAAACATGCGTAATAAATGCAATAGTTGGCAAACTGTGCGGTGAAATATTCGTAACAAAATAAATATCTCAAACTCAGGCATCTGAAATACAGATATCCGCATTTATAAATCCTTATCCGAGACCATGCCCAAACTTCAACGTACTCCCCCCCCCCCCTGTAGAAGTTTGGTGTTTCTGGGGGTGTGTAAATCGCTTGTCCAAGTTTTATTTTACATACTCTGCGGGAGTATATGTAATCGACCACGCTGATTCCGAATATGACATTATCTCATCCCCCCGGATAACGCAGACGGTCATTTCGCCCAAAAATTAGCAAATTCGGCAGGTCGAAATGTCATTTTGGCACTTTTCGGAACTTTTCGGCACTCGCCGAGGGGAAATTCGAATTCAGCATGGTCGAAAACCTATATAAGTGTGAAATTAGGGAAAACTAACAAATTTCGAATTTTTACCGTATTTTCGAAATTTCGGTGGTCCGGCCACGATAACTTTTGAACGACCAAATTTTTCGCGCTGAAACCAAAAAAAAACGGACTCAGCACCAAAAATTACCCTATAGGACGAAAAATTACGTCCCCCCGACCACTTTGAATTTTTTGTACGGTGGCCTGCAAATAAATTCAAAGAACTCGTCTGAAATTATTCAAAGTATTTCAATTTTTTAAACCAAAATTTTTGTTCTTAGAAATATACCATATTTCTCAAAAAAATGAACACTTTCTCCTTTTTAGGCTTATCAACAATTATACATTTCAATCACCTGCTTGACATTCGCCCCCTTCAATCAATTAATTCATGCCGTTATGTTGGATGTTTCGTAAATGTTTCAATTTCGAAATATCTTTTATACACAAAAATTGCAATTACAATTCCAAATATAATTTTTGGAATAATTTTGTTAATTTTAATTCACAAAATTTTAAAAAATAATACAAACAAAAATATTGTTAGAATGTCGAAAACTGTTTATTTTATCATTGCTATCACCGCCGCCTTTGATTTTATTCCAGTTTTTATTGCGGATATTTTTAAAGGTGTAAGTTATTTTTTGGTTGTTAAAGTAGCACACGACACTTCAATCGCAACATTTATTGATGGTCTTGACACGACGAAACAAAATAAAAATATTTTTTGTTTTGGGGCCATCAATGAATGATACATAAAAAACACTATTAAGTGACATAAAAAGTTTAATTAATACTTCTTTTTAGATTACTGGAATGTCACTCATAAATTATTTAGGCCCCTATGGAATAACTTTAAATGCATGCTGCTGTAATATTTGTGCAAAAATTTATTCAAAAGCTTTCCAAAAATCTGGAATAAATAATAGTGGCGTGGTTACGCTTAATGTCATCATTAATAATGTCAATACCAAGTAAAAAATAATTGTTGACATGGGCTTTTATTTTTATAATAAAGTTTTTAAGGCATAATTATTCATTGGTATATTATAGGCAAAAAGTAAATGTGTCTGAAATATAATTTTATATTACAAAGTATTATTACATAAGTTTTATCAAAAAACAATTCTCACTTTTCTCAAAACTCGAAAAAATTTAAAATCAAATTTTAATAATTTCAAAAAATTACGGTAAAACATAGTTTAAAAAAAGTCGAAAAAGATATATTTTCAAAGCTACAGTACTTTTTTAATTTTACCGAACATTAAACATTGTTTTTAAAGAAGAATTTTTTGTTATTTAACATTTTTATTGCATTTTACATAAAATTTAAATAATTTTATAATAAAACATGTAATAGCATTTAACGGGAAACAAGTTTTAAATGAACACCATTAAGAGGACGTAATAAAATAATATTTATTCTTGTTGGTAATGGATCCTGAAAAAATATAGGTTATGAAATTCGAAGCTTGTTGTTAGATGCTGACACTTTTTGTTTTTATAAAAGCAATTTGTTTTAAAAGAGACGGATGCTAAGATTCATTTTTTAAATTGTATTCTCTCCTTATGACATCTCTGATCCACTGAAGTTTGACAAAAAAACATCTAATTTTAGATTCTATATAAATTTTTTTGAATTTTCTTACAAAATTTTTCAGAACTTAAAAGAAGCTATTTCGAATCAAAGAGCAAGAATCACAGATACCCAAAAAATATAATTAATTTGAAAAATGGTTCAATGCCTTATCAGATAATAATTACCTCAGATTTTTCATGCATTTCAAGTTTGAAATTTTTCAGCAATTCAACAAGTGTTAATTTGTATTCCATTTCGGCAAATCTCATTCCAACACAATTTCTTGGACCAATTCCAAATGGAATCCATGTCAGCGGATCAAAAGGCTTTCCATCGGTGAATCTTTCAGGATCAAATTTCATTGGCTCCGGCCATAAAGTTTCATCCCAATGAATATATTGAACATTTGTTCCAACATGAACTCCCGGAATAAATCGATATCCTTTTATTTCAGTTTCTTTTACACATGATCTCATTGTAAATCGAACAACAGGGGGTCGAATTCTTAAACATTCCTTAAAAACTGCATCAAGATACGGTAGCTTCATTACGGTATCATAGTCAGCTTCTTTATCACCAATTATAGAATCAATTTCTTCAAAAAGTTTTTGTTGGCATTCAGGATATTTTGCCAAATACCACGTTGAAAAGGCTAATGCCGTTGAAGTTGTCTCATATCCGGCTAAAAGAAATCCATAACAATTTGAAATTATTGTATCAATATGCATTGCAGGCTTCTAAAATGATAAGTATTTTTTACACATTTAATAAAATAATAACAAACATTTTCACGTTTTTGTCGAATTTTATCCTGTTCTAACAAAAGTTGAATTAAATCAATACTTTTAAATTCATCCATTTTTTCTTTTCGAAATTCAACAACATTTCGAAGATTTTTTGCGATATCAAGTTGGTACTTTTGTAAAATTGAGAAAACTCGCATAATTGGAGCCAAAAATGGTAAAATTACTGAAAAAATAGTAACAATAACAAAAATCTGTTTTTGAACATCCCAGGATTATCCAAATCCATTCATCAAAAAGCATACTTACTTGAAACTCCCATTCCCCAAGATTTTTCTATTGCAAAAGCATCAAAAAATTTTCGACAATTAATATAAAATTGATCATTTCGATTATTGATTGAATCGGGCTGAATCCCAAATGCCGTTCGTCCAATTACATCCAAAGTTAATGCTTGAAATTCACTGAAATAAATTTCAAAATTATCATTTTTTATCACTAAAAAACACTGATGCTTACTCATAAATATCAATTAATCCATGATTTTCTTCACTCTTTTTCTTTAATACTTTTATCAATGTTAAAACTCTTTCATGAATTGTTCCATGCATCTAAAAGAGATTTTTTTTTAAACAAATGCAAAGATGATCCTTTCAAATCTAGATTTCTGGTATCAAAAATTTGTTTTTACCATTTTCATTTTTCCTGTTGTAAAAGTTGGGGAAACAATTGATCGAATTTCTTTCCATCCATATCCATGTGGGCCATGTTGGGATACTTGAAGCAAACTTTCTTGAAGGGGAAAAGCTTCTGTAAATGGATTCGTCTAAAATAATCGAATACCATATATATTATTTTATCAACAACAAAAATCACAAACATCTCGATCAACAAAATTTGAAAATTGTTTTATAAAAACTTCTTTAATTATTTCTGGATCAGTGGTGGTAACTTTCATTCGAGTTCCAAAAATCATTCTAAAAAACTTTTAAAATATATTATTTCTGGAAAAATTAATTTAAAAATAAAATTACGCATAAGTGCTTCCATAAATTTTATTCCATTTATTTAAAAAGAATGGAGTTGCTGCAGGACCTTCCTTAAATTGAATATGGATTACGGTAGGGATTACTGTAATTTATTGATATCTAACTTACAGTAATTGCATGTTTAAATAAATCATAGATATGTCCAACAAAAAATTGTGGAATTCCAAATGGTGGCCCATCAAAGCCTAATTTTTTTCGAAGTCTTATTTGTTGTATTCTTTGTCTAAAAAAACATTTTTTGTAAAAACTAGATAGATAAAAAAAGAAATCATACATAATCCAATAAAAAATTGATACTCCAAAAATTGCAACAAATGCCCCAAAAATAGCACCCATGTTTGACAAAAAAAATATTATTTTAGATTTTTCAGCATCGACGTTTTATACTTTTTTTTGCAACTAACATTGTAAAAATTTTATCAATACAAAAAATGTAGCTTCATTAAACTAGACTCAATTGTGTTTGAGCATTTTTAACTTTTGTACATTTTCTTCCAATTTTCTCTATAGTTTGCTTTTAAATCAATGTTTTCTCTAAATTTGACCATTATAATATAAAAAATATAGTTTTCATTGATAAAAATGGTGTATGAAAAATTTGAATTATTTCTTAGATATCAGAGCACTGCATACTACATAATATAAAAGCAACAACCAAAAAAACTTTTTATAGCACCCAGGTTTTCTTGCCAAAATCCCCAAAAATCTGGTTACAAAAAATATTCTTTTTTGTTCTGCAAATTGTTGCTATTATCATTTTTAATGATTATAAAATCAGAAAAAATTTAATTTATTTAATTCTGAACATTAAATGTAATTGATGATATTTTTATGCCAAAAAACCATAATATATTTTCCAATAAATAAAAGATGAAAACTGGTCACCAGACTTCAGTAACGGATTTTAGCTGACTAACACTTTTTAAAACCACCCCTGCGCATTTCACATTTTTGCACGATTAAAATTGGTTTACAGCGCTCCACAAAAGTTTACCGACCCTCTTATTTTTCCAGAAAATATTGATAATGGGTCGACCAGTCCTTTTTATGATCTGTAAAAGGATTCTGATGGTAAAATTAGTTTGTCACCTAACATGTTTCTTTATTTTGGCAAATTTCGATTTTCGATGATTTAGCAGCGAAAATCGAAATTGACCTAAAATCGAATTTTGCCCCTTCCTTTGTTTGAAAAAAAAGAAGATAGAGCAGGGAATCGAATGAAGAAATGAAAAAGAGCAAAATGCGGTCAGCTGATGACAGCTAAAATGTTTTTTATTATTCTATTTTTTAAATTTTTTTTTCAAAAAAAGATAAGGAAGTAAACTTTGAAAAAAAAAAGTTCATTTTAGAAACATGAGAAACCGAAACGTGTGATTTCTTTGTTCAAAATTCTCACATACTTTTGCGGCAATATTCCAGATCAAAGACACCGACAATACTCCGATTAAAAGTGTCGTCAAAAAGTCGGAAAAATGTGTTTTTAGTTTAGTTTTTTACCAAAACATTTTCTGCATAAAAAGAAAAATGTTCAAGTCTTACATTTAATTATACCAAAAAAAGGAAAAAAATGTTTTCTAAAATATCTTTCATTATCTTGGCCGGATTATCTCGTAAGCTCTTTTAATTCCTTAATTTTGATTACTAAATATCAAGCTATTTTACAGTTATCAATTGTGCTGATATCTTATCAGGTCATCAAGGACCTGAAGATGTTGACAAAAAACAATCGATGGAAACAACGATCACTCTTAGTGATTCCGGACTTTTAAAAGGGACAACATTTCTCAGAGCTAAACATTTGGTTAAAGGATTTACAGGTAATTTTTTTACATTTGTTTAATTTATTAATATTTTAATCATTTTATTTTAGGCGGAGTTGCTGTTTTTCTTTTGGATCAAAACAAAAATGAATTATGGCACAGTGAATGGCAAAGTTTTGGAGTAAATTTGCATTCTTCCAGAACTGCTGAATGGTCTGTACAGGTTCGACTATGGCACAAAATGTATTACTGTAATTTAATAATTCCATTTTTAAGGTTCCAAAAGAAATTTTAACAAAAATCAAAAACTTTTCCATTGTTCAAAAACATACCCCAACGGATCGAGTTTTTAAATGGATTCAGGATCCTGAAAATATGAAAAAGGTCATTGGCGTTATTCAAGTCATTACTGCTGGAAAATAAATTTAAACATTTATGTTTGAACGATAAAAGTTTATGTAAAAGCAATAAAATTACATATAAATATATTTCAGTTTTCAAATTTCAATTTTTAATGAAATGAGTTTTTTGTAACCTAAAAAATATAATATTAAAAAGCGTACTACTTTCTTTTGCAACACAAAAAATTAATGAAAAAATTATAAAAAAAAGCATTGTTTTTTCTATTGCAATTATTTGTTTGATTTTCATTTACATTGTGCCATTTGGCTCAAATATATCCGGAGATATAAAACGAGGAAAACTAAAAATTTTCAGGATAAAGCTAAAAGCAAATCACATATTTTGCTAGTATTTAGTAATTTTTCAAAAAAGCTGAAAACTTTTAGTTTTCCTCGTTTTATATTCACAATAATGGAAAGTGTTACATTTATTAATTTTTTTTACAGTTAATCTTTCGAAATCATTGCAAATTTTTGATAAATTGATTCAAATATTTAAAGAAATTTCCACCAAAATTTTTATTGCTGAAAAGGTTTTGCTATTATTTTTTTCGAAAGAAAAATGTTGCAGCTGCGATATTTTTTTGTAACTGGATTTAAAAACAAAATATTTATAAAAGAAATGTCTATTTATTCAAAAAAAAAACAAAATTAATGAAAGCAAGCTTGTAAGCTAGCTTATCTTAGTTTATTTATTTTTGTTTGCAAAGATTTTTCATCGCTGATTTTTACATCCCTGTGTCAGTATCTACTTTATTGTTTTTGGAATTTTTTTTAAAAAAATGATTTATCTAAATTATATTTTCTTTAAACAAATTTTCGAAATATTGAAATCGAACAGAATTTTTTTTAAATATGGCACTAGATACATAATGCTAACCCCTGTATAGCGATAAAGGGAGGCTAAACCCTCAACTTAGAATAGTAAACATAAAACACAAATAATTCAACATGTTTTGACCAAAGTTTTTCAAATATCCTTAAACATACAGTTTTCTATATTTTTGCAAAAGAAGAATCATTATTTTTAATTATAATGGTTTTGGTTTTATAACTTTTGTACTCTTAACTACATATATAACATCGGTTTTTTTCCACTTTTATAATTCTTGAAACGAAATTTTAGTCTAAGAAAAAGAAAGAAATCTATTGAAAATACGTTTGTGCATAGACTTAATTGCTATTATGGCTTGGCTTTCTTTCTGTTGAATTTTCTCTTAATTTTGGCAATGAAAAACAATTAGTTTTGCACGGGCCGGCCCCTGGTCACTGATGGATGCACATGTCAGCAGAACAATTCACGGTAGGCTGTTAGCAGCTTTTGTTTGTGTTAACCCTTTAATAGAAGCACCAGTTCAGCGAAAATAAGGTCAGAAATATCTTTACTGCCTGGTTTATTAGGAAAAATGGTAAAAAAATAAAGGTTGTATTTTCTTCATATCCATTTTAATATTACACTTGCGACTTTTTTTTTGAATATTTTACAAATCTTATAATATTATGAAAAACAAGTTTAATGTATTGTATTAAAATAAACTACATTTATTTGTTGTTGCAACCATATCCAAAGTAAGAGTAAAAATAAAACATTTTTGGATTTTTAAGTCAAGTTTTTTAAAATATTTTCTATTGAAACTCCTGTAGCAACAACAACGAAGATGATCTCCCCCTCTGGAGTTTGTGCCATTAGTATTCACGCAAATGAAGAAATGAAAATTGGTGACCATGTTATCCTTGGATACTCTCCAACAGCAACTAAAATTCTACATATTTTTTTCATCATACTTTTGTTGCTCCCACAGTTCCCAAAGTCAAAGCTATCGAATACAAGCATTATGAAATAACACCCGTTAATACAACTCCCCTCATTTTTATAGTCTTTTCATTAATTTATTGGGAGTTAACAAATATCGATTTTACAGCTTTTATTAAAACAAAATATTCAAAAATCAGTTTTTTTGTAATTTTTCAGTTTGTTGTCAAGCTGTAGTGTTATGCTTTCGTGTTTTTCACCACTAGCCCCACGCCCCCCCCCCCCCCCCCCCACTTACTCCACACTTTTCAAAAGTTTGTTGTTATGGGGCGGGGCAAAATTGATGTGAAGCAAAACAAGTGGATTCTCTTCCTAATTGAGAATAATGACTTTTAAGACACAATTTATTCCTCTAACATTTGTTTAATGATGTTGAATTTTTTTTTCAACAATGATATTTTGCAATATAAAATAAACATTCATTTTAAGCTTCTCTTTTTTGATTTAAAAAAATTTAATTAATAAAATATTCAAATAAAAGATTATATCAAAAAATCCATTTAAAAATGCTTTATTGCAAAAAAGTGTTACAAAATCGATTCTCATTTCGCAACACAAGAAAAGACAGACAAAAACAACTAGCAGACAAACATTTGATTTATTTCTTTTATTTTTTAAAACACTTTTTGTTTTTTAAAATCAAAAAATTTGTTGCTAAAAAAGCATTTTTTGAATTTTTTATTAAAATTTGTTTAAAAAATATAGCAAATTTGTAATGATTTAACTGACGGATAAGCAAGCGTTTATTAAAAATATTTAAAAACATGAATGAATTCAATAATTATTAAAACTGATATTTTAGTGATAATATATCAAAAAACTTTTAAAATATTAAGAATGTGTTACAGTATTCCTGATTGCAAATGATGAAACAGTTTTTTGATTTGCAATTTTCGTGGAAGGATTTTTTGAAGCAAATTTTTTTGGCAGAAAAACTGTCAAAAAGTAAAATTCCAAATACGCTTTTCGAAAACTCGGAGATAAAACAAAGTGGGAAATCATTACAGCTAAATGATGAATGTGCCAAATAAAATTTGAAGAATACATGAAAAAATAAAATTTAAAAACATCTGCTGCAGATGCAAATTTTAGGCCAAAAGAGATCATTTGAAAAAACGAAGAAAAAATTGCTTGAAAAATTAATCGTCGTTCGGCTCTTTCTTGGATTGAAGTAGAATAAGTTTGTTTTGACGATTTGTACATGGATAAAAGGATTAAAACTATAACAATGCCATTCAAAATGCCATTGATAATTGTGCCATTAAAATAATATTGTTTTCGAAAATTTAAGCAATTTGTTAAATCTTTTAATAAATAGGTACAATTCGACCCGAAAAGGGCATATCCATCAATGATGAAAGGAAATGCCACCATAAAAATGCCAATGAAAAACATTGTTAGTGGCCTCCAAATCTAAAATGTGGGAATATTAAAAAATGGAAATGAATTAGTTTTTGAATGATCATGGGAATTTTCTTCCATAGTAAAAAAGGGCATTTGCAGACTTAATGAAAAACGGGTCATTTTTAGTAAATCAGTTTTTGGTTTTTAATGTTTTAATTCTGGAAGGTTCACAACTAAAACAATTTTGCAACCGTTCGTTCATCTTTTACAAATGTTCCTTATTTGGGGATTTGGGCTGTACAAAATCGAATTTTAGATTTCAAAAAAACCAAAATATCGAAATCGAAATTTCAGCAATTTTTTTTTTGCTTTTGGAGCGATTCAGGACTTTGCTCAAAAAAATTATAATTCAAGGAGTCCGCACTTTTTTCGAACAAAGATAACTTTTAAGTTTTAAAAAACTACTTTTTGCATAAAATTCTTACCCGTTCATATTTAACCATGAACACTAATGCCGAACAACGATTCAAACATAAAATTGCATTCCAAATTGTTGTAAAATGAATACAGTACCATTCCAACAAAACTAGATTCACCCGATAATTGGAGGCATCGAGCGGGATGACCCAATTTAGGAATAAAATAAAATCAACGATATATCCCATATTTAAAATTATGTAATACGCTGATCGATGATTAGATTTAGTTTTGAAATATTGGGATGTCAAAAAAAGAATAATTGTAAAACCTAAACCTCGAGAAATACACGAAAAAATATTGGAGGTTAATTTTACGGTATCAACAACTTCTTGGCTAATAATATTACTGCTGCTCATTGCTTCAAGATTACTCTAGCTCTAAACTTTTGAGAAATAAAATGTTAAAAATGCAAATGTTTTGAGTTGTTTTTATAGTGACTGTTTTTGTAACTACGTATTTATTTTTGCCACAACTATATAGGCTCAAAAGTACATAAACACACCTTTTTTGTGATAGCATCGTGAGAATTGGCATTTTTTGTTTCCTTCAGTTTCCCTCTAAAATACAAAATATTTTACTAAATTTCATGAATTAATGAACATTTAACATCCGTGTTTTCATGTTTTTGCTGCATTAAATAATTTCTGTAGTATTACAATACAAAAATGAAAAACATAGGTGCTGGTCAAAGGTTAAAATAACGTTCAATACGAAAAAGAATTTTGAAAATATACTTCCGTCTTTTGCAGTTTCCAAGAAATATATTTTTGTTTATACACAAAATCAGCGATTTTGTATATAAAATGCATAAATCCAGAGAATTTTCAGAAACTTTCGGTTTTTGCTTGTACGTCAATTGAATTATTATCGCGCAATCTGCTGATATGAATTTAAAAATATCGAATCCATATCAGCAGACTGCGGTATTTTTTTATCACTAAATCCTGACGTTATATTTTATTGTTATTCAAAAAGTTTCTAACTTTTGTTTACTATTTTTTTCAACTGCCAACAGACCTTGAAAAAAAATTGATTCCTTGACTCTGCCAACAGTGAAAGAATCGCACCCAGGTTTTCTTGGCAAGATCCTCAAAAACCTGGTGACAAAAAAGTGTGTTTTTTTGTTCTGCAAATTGTTGCTATTATCATTTTTGATGATGCTGATTAATAATAAATCGAAAACAATGCAAAAAAATATCATTTTCTGGCACCCAGGTTTTCTTGGCAAGATCCTCAAAAACCTGGTGACAAAAAAGTGTGTTTTTTTGTTCTGCAAATTGTTGCTATTATCATTTTTGATGATGCTGATTAATAATAAATCGAAAACAATGCAAAAAAATATCATTTTCTGGCACCCAGGTTTTCTTGGCAAGATCCTCAAAAACCTGGTGACAAAAAAGTGTGTTTTTTTGTTCTGCAAATTGTTGCTATTATCATTTTTGATGATGCTGATTATTAATAAATCGAAAACAATGCAAAAAAATATCATTTTCTGGTACCCAGGTTTTCTTGGCAAGATCCTCAAAAATCTGGTGACAAAAAAGTGTGTTTTTTTGTTCTGCAAATTGTTGCTATTATCATTTTTGATGATGCTGATTAATAATAAATCGAAAACAATGCAAAAAAATATCATTTTCTGGTACCCAGGTTTTCTTGGCAAGATCCTCAAAAATCTGGTGACAAAAAAGTGTGTTTTTTTGTTCTGCAAATTGTTGCTATTATCATTTTTGATGATGCTGATTAATAATAAATCGAAAACAATGCAAAAAAATATCATTTTCTGGTACCCAGGTTTTCTTGGCAAGATCCTCAAAAACCTGGTGACAAAAAAGTGTGTTTTTTTGTTCTGCAAATTGTTGCTATTATCATTTTTGATGATGCTGATTAATAATAAATCGAAAACAATGCAAAAAAATATCATTTTCTGGTACCCAGGTTTTCTTGGCAAGATCCTCAAAAATCTGGTGACAAAAAAGTGTGTTTTTTTGTTCTGCAAATTGTTGCTATTATCATTTTTGATGATGCTGATTAATAATAAATCGAAAACAATGCAAAAAAATATCATTTTCTGGCACCCAGGTTTTCTTGGCAAGATCCTCAAAAACCTGGTGACAAAAAAGTGTGTTTTTTTGTTCTGCAAATTGTTGCTATTATCATTTTTGATGATGCTGATTAATAATAAATCGAAAACAATGCAAAAAAATATCATTTTCTGGTACCCAGGTTTTCTTGGCAAGATCCTCAAAAACCTGGTGACAAAAAAGTGTGTTTTTTTGTTCTGCAAATTGTTGCTATTATCATTTTTGATGATGCTGATTAATAATAAATCGAAAACAATGCAAAAAAATATCATTTTCTGGTACCCAGGTTTTCTTGGCAAGATCCTCAAAAATCTGGTGACAAAAAAGTGTGTTTTTTTGTTCTGCAAATTGTTGCTATTATCATTTTTGATGATGCTGATTAATAATAAATCGAAAACAATGCAAAAAAATATCATTTTCTGGTACCCAGGTTTTCTTGGCAAGATCCTCAAAAACCTGGTGACAAAAAAGTGTGTTTTTTTGTTCTGCAAATTGTTGCTATTATCATTTTTGATGATGCTGATTAATAATAAATCGAAAACAATGCAAAAAAATATCATTTTCTGGCACCCAGGTTTTCTTGGCAAGATCCTCAAAAACCTGGTGACAAAAAAGTGTGTTTTTTTGTTCTGCAAATTGTTGCTATTATCATTTTTGATGATGCTGATTAATAATAAATCGAAAACAATGCAAAAAAATATCATTTTCTGGTACCCAGGTTTTCTTGGCAAGATCCTCAAAAACCTGGTGACAAAAAAGTGTGTTTTTTTGTTCTGCAAATTGTTGCTATTATCATTTTTGATGATGCTGATTAATAATAAATCGAAAACAATGCAAAAAAATATCATTTTCTGGTACCCAGGTTTTCTTGGCAAGATCCTCAAAAATCTGGTGACAAAAAAGTGTGTTTTTTTGTTCTGCAAATTGTTGCTATTATCATTTTTGATGATGCTGATTAATAATAAATCGAAAACAATGCAAAAAAATATCATTTTCTGGTACCCAGGTTTTCTTGGCAAGATCCTCAAAAACCTGGTGACAAAAAAGTGTGTTTTTTTGTTCTGCAAATTGTTGCTATTATCATTTTTGATGATGCTGATTAATAATAAATCGAAAACAATGCAAAAAAATATCATTTTCTGGCACCCAGGTTTTCTTGGCAAGATCCTCAAAAACCTGGTGACAAAAAAGTGTGTTTTTTTGTTCTGCAAATTGTTGCTATTATCATTTTTGATGATGCTGATTAATAATAAATCGAAAACAATGCAAAAAAATATCATTTTCTGGCACCCAGGTTTTCTTGGCAAGATCCTCAAAAACCTGGTGACAAAAAAGTGTGTTTTTTTGTTCTGCAAATTGTTGCTATTATCATTTTTGATGATGCTGATTAATAATAAATCGAAAACAATGCAAAAAAATATCATTTTCTGGTACCCAGGTTTTCTTGGCAAGATCCTCAAAAACCTGGTGACAAAAAAGTGTGTTTTTTTGTTCTGCAAATTGTTGCTATTATCATTTTTGATGATGCTGATTAATAATAAATCGAAAACAATGCAAAAAAATATCATTTTCTGGTACCCAGGTTTTCTTGGCAAGATCCTCAAAAACCTGGTGACAAAAAAGTGTGTTTTTTTGTTCTGCAAATTGTTGCTATTATCATTTTTGATGATGCTGATTAATAATAAATCGAAAACAATGCAAAAAAATATCATTTTCTGGTACCCAGGTTTTCTTGGCAAGATCCTCAAAAACCTGGTGACAAAAAAGTGTGTTTTTTTGTTCTGCAAATTGTTGCTATTATCATTTTTGATGATGCTGATTAATAATAAATCGAAAACAATGCAAAAAAATATCATTTTCTGGTACCCAGGTTTTCTTGGCAAGATCCTCAAAAACCTGGTGACAAAAAAGTGTGTTTTTTTGTTCTGCAAATTGTTGCTATTATCATTTTTGATGATGCTGATTAATAATAAATCGAAAACAATGCAAAAAAATATCATTTTCTGGTACCCAGGTTTTCTTGGCAAGATCCTCAAAAACCTGGTGACAAAAAAGTGTGTTTTTTTGTTCTGCAAATTGTTGCTATTATCATTTTTGATGATGCTGATTAATAATAAATCGAAAACAATGCAAAAAAATATCATTTTCTGGTACCCAGGTTTTCTTGGCAAGATCCTCAAAAACCTGGTGACAAAAAAGTGTGTTTTTTTGTTCTGCAAATTGTTGCTATTATAATTTTTGATGATGCTGATTAATAATAAATCGAAAACAATGCAAAAAAATATCATTTTCTGGTACCCAGGTTTTCTTGGCAAGATCCTCAAAAATCTGGTGACAAAAAAGTGTGTTTTTTTGTTCTGCAAATTGTTGCTATTATCATTTTTGATGATGCTGATTAATAATAAATCGAAAACAATGCAAAAAAATATCATTTTCTGGCACCCAGGTTTTCTTGGCAAGATCCTCAAAAACCTGGTGACAAAAAAGTGTGTTTTTTTGTTCTGCAAATTGTTGCTATTATCATTTTTGATGATGCTGATTAATAATAAATCGAAAACAATGCAAAAAAATATCATTTTCTGGCACCCAGGTTTTCTTGGCAAGATCCTCAAAAACCTGGTGACAAAAAAGTGTGTTTTTTTGTTCTGCAAATTGTTGCTATTATCATTTTTGATGATGCTGATTAATAATAAATCGAAAACAATGCAAAAAAATATCATTTTCTGGCACCCAGGTTTTCTTGGCAAGATCCTCAAAAACCTGGTGACAAAAAAGTGTGTTTTTTTGTTCTGCAAATTGTTGCTATTATCATTTTTGATGATGCTGATTAATAATAAATCGAAAACAATGCAAAAAAATATCATTTTCTGGTACCCAGGTTTTCTTGGCAAGATCCTCAAAAACCTGGTGACAAAAAAGTGTGTTTTTTTGTTCTGCAAATTGTTGCTATTATCATTTTTGATGATGCTGATTAATAATAAATCGAAAACAATGCAAAAAAATATCATTTTCTGGCACCCAGGTTTTCTTGGCAAGATCCTCAAAAACCTGGTGACAAAAAAGTGTGTTTTTTTGTTCTGCAAATTGTTGCTATTATCATTTTTGATGATGCTGATTAATAATAAATCGAAAACAATGCAAAAAAATATCATTTTCTGGTACCCAGGTTTTCTTGGCAAGATCCTCAAAAACCTGGTGACAAAAAAGTGTGTTTTTTTGTTCTGCAAATTGTTGCTATTATCATTTTTGATGATGCTGATTAATAATAAATCGAAAACAATGCAAAAAAATATCATTTTCTGGTACCCAGGTTTTCTTGGCAAGATCCTCAAAAACCTGGTGACAAAAAAGTGTGTTTTTTTGTTCTGCAAATTGTTGCTATTATCATTTTTGATGATGCTGATTAATAATAAATCGAAAACAATGCAAAAAAATATCATTTTCTGGCACCCAGGTTTTCTTGGCAAGATCCTCAAAAACCTGGTGACAAAAAAGTGTGTTTTTTTGTTCTGCAAATTGTTGCTATTATCATTTTTGATGATGCTGATTAATAATAAATCGAAAACAATGCAAAAAAATATCATTTTCTGGTACCCAGGTTTTCTTGGCAAGATCCTCAAAAACCTGGTGACAAAAAAGTGTGTTTTTTTGTTCTGCAAATTGTTGCTATTATCATTTTTGATGATGCTGATTAATAATAAATCGAAAACAATGCAAAAAAATATCATTTTCTGGCACCCAGGTTTTCTTGGCAAGATCCTCAAAAACCTGGTGACAAAAAAGTGTGTTTTTTTGTTCTGCAAATTGTTGCTATTATCATTTTTGATGATGCTGATTAATAATAAATCGAAAACAATGCAAAAAAATATCATTTTCTGGCACCCAGGTTTTCTTGGCAAGATCCTCAAAAACCTGGTGACAAAAAAGTGTGTTTTTTTGTTCTGCAAATTGTTGCTATTATCATTTTTGATGATGCTGATTAATAATAAATCGAAAACAATGCAAAAAAATATCATTTTCTGGTACCCAGGTTTTCTTGGCAAGATCCTCAAAAATCTGGTGACAAAAAAGTGTGTTTTTTTGTTCTGCAAATTGTTGCTATTATCATTTTTGATGATGCTGATTAATAATAAATCGAAAACAATGCAAAAAAATATCATTTTCTGGTACCCAGGTTTTCTTGGCAAGATCCTCAAAAACCTGGTGACAAAAAAGTGTGTTTTTTTGTTCTGCAAATTGTTGCTATTATCATTTTTGATGATGCTGATTAATAATAAATCGAAAACAATGCAAAAAAATATCATTTTCTGGCACCCAGGTTTTCTTGGCAAGATCCTCAAAAACCTGGTGACAAAAAAGTGTGTTTTTTTGTTCTGCAAATTGTTGCTATTATCATTTTTGATGATGCTGATTAATAATAAATCGAAAACAATGCAAAAAAATATCATTTTCTGGTACCCAGGTTTTCTTGGCAAGATCCTCAAAAACCTGGTGACAAAAAAGTGTGTTTTTTTGTTCTGCAAATTGTTGCTATTATCATTTTTGATGATGCTGATTAATAATAAATCGAAAACAATGCAAAAAAATATCATTTTCTGTTACCCAGGTTTTCTTGGCAAGATCCTCAAAAATCTGGTGACAAAAAAGTGTGTTTTTTTGTTCTGCAAATTGTTGCTATTATCATTTTTGATGATGCTGATTAATAATAAATCGAAAACAATGCAAAAAAATATCATTTTCTGGCACCCAGGTTTTCTTGGCAAGATCCTCAAAAACCTGGTGACAAAAAAGTGTGTTTTTTTGTTCTGCAAATTGTTGCTATTATCATTTTTGATGATGCTGATTAATAATAAATCGAAAACAATGCAAAAAAATATCATTTTCTGGTACCCAGGTTTTCTTGGCAAGATCCTCAAAAACCTGGTGACAAAAAAGTGTGTTTTTTTGTTCTGCAAATTGTTGCTATTATCATTTTTGATGATGCTGATTAATAATAAATCGAAAACAATGCAAAAAAATATCATTTTCTGTTACCCAGGTTTTCTTGGCAAGATCCTCAAAAATCTGGTGACAAAAAAGTGTGTTTTTTTGTTCTGCAAATTGTTGCTATTATCATTTTTGATGATGCTGATTAATAATAAATCGAAAACAATGCAAAAAAATATCATTTTCTGGTACCCAGGTTTTCTTGGCAAGATCCTCAAAAATCTGGTGACAAAAAAGTGTGTTTTTTTGTTCTGCAAATTGTTGCTATTATCATTTTTGATGATGCTGATTAATAATAAATCGAAAACAATGCAAAAAAATATCATTTTCTGTTACCCAGGTTTTCTTGGCAAGATCCTCAAAAATCTGGTGACAAAAAAGTGTGTTTTTTTGTTCTGCAAATTGTTGCTATTATCATTTTTGATGATGCTGATTAATAATAAATCGAAAACAATGCAAAAAAATATCATTTTCTGGCACCCAGGTTTTCTTGGCAAGATCCTCAAAAACCTGGTGACAAAAAAGTGTGTTTTTTTGTTCTGCAAATTGTTGCTATTATCATTTTTGATGATGCTGATTAATAATAAATCGAAAACAATGCAAAAAAATATCATTTTCTGGCACCCAGGTTTTCTTGGCAAGATCCTCAAAAACCTGGTGACAAAAAAGTGTGTTTTTTTGTTCTGCAAATTGTTGCTATTATCATTTTTGATGATGCTGATTAATAATAAATCGAAAACAATGCAAAAAAATATCATTTTCTGGCACCCAGGTTTTCTTGGCAAGATCCTCAAAAACCTGGTGACAAAAAAGTGTGTTTTTTTGTTCTGCAAATTGTTGCTATTATCATTTTTGATGATGCTGATTAATAATAAATCGAAAACAATGCAAAAAAATATCATTTTCTGGTACCCAGGTTTTCTTGGCAAGATCCTCAAAAACCTGGTGACAAAAAAGTGTGTTTTTTTGTTCTGCAAATTGTTGCTATTATCATTTTTGATGATGCTGATTAATAATAAATCGAAAACAATGCAAAAAAATATCATTTTCTGGCACCCAGGTTTTCTTGGCAAGATCCTCAAAAACCTGGTGACAAAAAAGTGTGTTTTTTTGTTCTGCAAATTGTTGCTATGTTGTATTCATGCCCTGGATCATGAATACAATTGGCTTCACAAGCCATCTCACCCCAAATACTAACAATCTCTAATCAATAATCCCCAAAGATAACTTACCAAATAAGCAACGAATTCTTCACAAGAACAAGATTAATCAAAGAAGAGAAGATTTATTGGAACACAATAGAACACATACAACAAACATTGATGAACAGGAGTGACAGAAGAAGTGACATAAGTGACATAAGTGACAACAAATAGAAAGACATCAAGCCTTTTATATACAATGAAAGGGTGACAAAAGAGAATGAAATGGGAATAATTAGCATATATGGAATACTGTAACTTGCCCTCCCCCCGTCTAAGCTATCGTCCCCGATTGCAGCTTTCTTATAAGATGAGATCATAAATTGGCCGATACTTCTTTCCATATTTAAATAATACATCAGATTTTGAAGATTCTAATTGTAGAACTTTATTTAAAGAGATATCTTTGAGTTGAGAATTTAATTGATGTTGATGAAGTATACTTGTAACAGAAGATTGAAAATGATCAGCACTTGAATTGCAAAAAGATCTTGATTCTTTACCACTTTGACGAGGCCTTTGTCGAATACTTGAGTCATTTGTTACAACAGTTGAAAGAGGTTCCTTTTGTTTCACATATGGTTTAACTTGAGATACAATAACATTATCACGAACAATTTCAATTTTATTAACACGAATACAATTAAAAATATCACAATGTCGAGCATCATCACCAACCAATGGCATCATTGAATTATTTTCAGATAGATCTGTATCTTTCTTTGTTGCTGGAACATCAGCAACATAAGCTTTAACTGTATCATTTCCAACAGCATTACAAGCACTGAAAGGCAATGCATCCAATTCCAGATTTGCATCATTTTTATCTTCAGACTTAGCATGTTCAAAAGCAATTCCCCCTACAGTATATTGCTGGGTAACTTTATCAACTTTGCCTTTTTCAACAAAGCGCAAAGGACAGTCTTTTGCAACATGTGTAACTTCCCCACACACAAAACAACGCTTTATTGCTTTTGTACTTGTACCAGAACGAGAAGAATCCGAGATTTTAATAGCAGCAACAGGTGCATACGAACGGTTATGTGAACCTTTAAAATCACGAGTTCTTTTCGGTCTACGTCCAATAAAGGATACATGTGAACTTTTATGTGCAACATCTTCATCAGCTTGATGCACAATCGCTGGCATTCTTTGCTGTTGGCCAAATTCTGCTTGCCTTTGCTGTCCCATCTCTTCATCCTGGTAATCAGCCGCAGAATAACACCGTGCTGAATCAACAACCGAAAAAGATTTTTCAGGTGATCCACTTTCAAGCTTATTTTTTTCGTTTTGCTTGCGCATTTTACTAGCATCTTCAATGCCCAACACAAGCTCTTTCAACCGATAATAATCAGCAGCAGTATGCGGTAAAGTTGTACTACAGTAAGAAGTATCAGGATCTTCTTGTGTCAACCGCAAAAGGATCTTTTTAAGCTCTTGTTCACGTTGGTTTTTATCGGAACTAAACGCTTCAGCAACTTTTCGTTCAACCCTTGCAAGGAAACTACGGTAACTTTTATCAACAGGTTTCACGAGTTTATCCAAATTTGCCCGCAAAGTATAAGTTGCCACCGAGCTATCTGACCCCAATGAATTTAACAATTCACGTTTAACTTCAGCATAGCTAGCTTTTCTTTGCATCAAACTATCATGTTGATATTGTAGTTTAGGAAGATAATAAAGTTTTCGATTTATTATTAATCAGCATCATCAAAAATGATAATAGCAACAATTTGCAGAACAAAAAAACACACTTTTTTGTCACCAGGTTTTTGAGGATCTTGCCAAGAAAACCTGGGTACCAGAAAATGATATTTTTTTGCATTGTTTTCGATTTATTATTAATCAGCATCATCAAAAATGATAATAGCAACAATTTGCAGAACAAAAAAACACACTTTTTTGTCACCAGGTTTTTGAGGATCTTGCCAAGAAAACCTGGGTGCCAGAAAATGATATTTTTTTGCATTGTTTTCGATTTATTATTAATCAGCATCATCAAAAATGATAATAGCAACAATTTGCAGAACAAAAAAACACACTTTTTTGTCACCAGGTTTTTGAGGATCTTGCCAAGAAAACCTGGGTGCCAGAAAATGATATTTTTTTGCATTGTTTTCGATTTATTATTAATCAGCATCATCAAAAATGATAATAGCAACAATTTGCAGAACAAAAAAACACACTTTTTTGTCACCAGGTTTTTGAGGATCTTGCCAAGAAAACCTGGGTGCCAGAAAATGATATTTTTTTGCATTGTTTTCGATTTATTATTAATCAGCATCATCAAAAATGATAATAGCAACAATTTGCAGAACAAAAAAACACACTTTTTTGTCACCAGGTTTTTGAGGATCTTGCCAAGAAAACCTGGGTGCCAGAAAATGATATTTTTTTGCATTGTTTTCGATTTATTATTAATCAGCATCATCAAAAATGATAATAGCAACAATTTGCAGAACAAAAAAACACACTTTTTTGTCACCAGGTTTTTGAGGATCTTGCCAAGAAAACCTGGGTACCAGAAAATGATATTTTTTTGCATTGTTTTCGATTTATTATTAATCAGCATCATCAAAAATGATAATAGCAACAATTTGCAGAACAAAAAAACACACTTTTTTGTCACCAGGTTTTTGAGGATCTTGCCAAGAAAACCTGGGTACCAGAAAATGATATTTTTTTGCATTGTTTTCGATTTATTATTAATCAGCATCATCAAAAATGATAATAGCAACAATTTGCAGAACAAAAAAACACACTTTTTTGTCACCAGGTTTTTGAGGATCTTGCCAAGAAAACCTGGGTACCAGAAAATGATATTTTTTTGCATTGTTTTCGATTTATTATTAATCAGCATCATCAAAAATGATAATAGCAACAATTTGCAGAACAAAAAAACACACTTTTTTGTCACCAGGTTTTTGAGGATCTTGCCAAGAAAACCTGGGTGCCAGAAAATGATATTTTTTTGCATTGTTTTCGATTTATTATTAATCAGCATCATCAAAAATGATAATAGCAACAATTTGCAGAACAAAAAAACACACTTTTTTGTCACCAGGTTTTTGAGGATCTTGCCAAGAAAACCTGGGTACCAGAAAATGATATTTTTTTGCATTGTTTTCGATTTATTATTAATCAGCATCATCAAAAATGATAATAGCAACAATTTGCAGAACAAAAAAACACACTTTTTTGTCACCAGGTTTTTGAGGATCTTGCCAAGAAAACCTGGGTACCAGAAAATGATATTTTTTTGCATTGTTTTCGATTTATTATTAATCAGCATCATCAAAAATGATAATAGCAACAATTTGCAGAACAAAAAAACACACTTTTTTGTCACCAGGTTTTTGAGGATCTTGCCAAGAAAACCTGGGTACCAGAAAATGATATTTTTTTGCATTGTTTTCGATTTATTATTAATCAGCATCATCAAAAATGATAATAGCAACAATTTGCAGAACAAAAAAACACACTTTTTTGTCACCAGGTTTTTGAGGATCTTGCCAAGAAAACCTGGGTACCAGAAAATGATATTTTTTTGCATTGTTTTCGATTTATTATTAATCAGCATCATCAAAAATGATAATAGCAACAATTTGCAGAACAAAAAAACACACTTTTTTGTCACCAGATTTTTGAGGATCTTGCCAAGAAAACCTGGGTACCAGAAAATGATATTTTTTTGCATTGTTTTCGATTTATTATTAATCAGCATCATCAAAAATGATAATAGCAACAATTTGCAGAACAAAAAAACACACTTTTTTGTCACCAGGTTTTTGAGGATCTTGCCAAGAAAACCTGGGTACCAGAAAATGATATTTTTTTGCATTGTTTTCGATTTATTATTAATCAGCATCATCAAAAATGATAATAGCAACAATTTGCAGAACAAAAAAACACACTTTTTTGTCACCAGATTTTTGAGGATCTTGCCAAGAAAACCTGGGTACCAGAAAATGATATTTTTTTGCATTGTTTTCGATTTATTATTAATCAGCATCATCAAAAATGATAATAGCAACAATTTGCAGAACAAAAAAACACACTTTTTTGTCACCAGGTTTTTGAGGATCTTGCCAAGAAAACCTGGGTACCAGAAAATGATATTTTTTTGCATTGTTTTCGATTTATTATTAATCAGCATCATCAAAAATGATAATAGCAACAATTTGCAGAACAAAAAAACACACTTTTTTGTCACCAGATTTTTGAGGATCTTGCCAAGAAAACCTGGGTACCAGAAAATGATATTTTTTTGCATTGTTTTCGATTTATTATTAATCAGCATCATCAAAAATGATAATAGCAACAATTTGCAGAACAAAAAAACACACTTTTTTGTCACCAGGTTTTTGAGGATCTTGCCAAGAAAACCTGGGTACCAGAAAATGATATTTTTTTGCATTGTTTTCGATTTATTATTAATCAGCATCATCAAAAATGATAATAGCAACAATTTGCAGAACAAAAAAACACACTTTTTTGTCACCAGGTTTTTGAGGATCTTGCCAAGAAAACCTGGGTACCAGAAAATGATATTTTTTTGCATTGTTTTCGATTTATTATTAATCAGCATCATCAAAAATGATAATAGCAACAATTTGCAGAACAAAAAAACACACTTTTTTGTCACCAGGTTTTTGAGGATCTTGCCAAGAAAACCTGGGTGCCAGAAAATGATATTTTTTTGCAATGTTTTCGATTTATTATTAATCAGCATCATCAAAAATGATAATAGCAACAATTTGCAGAACAAAAAAACACACTTTTTTGTCACCAGGTTTTTGAGGATCTTGCCAAGAAAACCTGGGTGCCAGAAAATGATATTTTTTTGCATTGTTTTCGATTTATTATTAATCAGCATCATCAAAAATGATAATAGCAACAATTTGCAGAACAAAAAAACACACTTTTTTGTCACCAGGTTTTTGAGGATCTTGCCAAGAAAACCTGGGTACCAGAAAATGATATTTTTTTGCATTGTTTTCGATTTATTATTAATCAGCATCATCAAAAATGATAATAGCAACAATTTGCAGAACAAAAAAACACACTTTTTTGTCACCAGGTTTTTGAGGATCTTGCCAAGAAAACCTGGGTACCAGAAAATGATATTTTTTTGCATTGTTTTCGATTTATTATTAATCAGCATCATCAAAAATGATAATAGCAACAATTTGCAGAACAAAAAAACACACTTTTTTGTCACCAGATTTTTGAGGATCTTGCCAAGAAAACCTGGGTACCAGAAAATGATATTTTTTTGCATTGTTTTCGATTTATTATTAATCAGCATCATCAAAAATGATAATAGCAACAATTTGCAGAACAAAAAAACACACTTTTTTGTCACCAGGTTTTTGAGGATCTTGCCAAGAAAACCTGGGTACCAGAAAATGATATTTTTTTGCATTGTTTTCGATTTATTATTAATCAGCATCATCAAAAATGATAATAGCAACAATTTGCAGAACAAAAAAACACACTTTTTTGTCACCAGATTTTTGAGGATCTTGCCAAGAAAACCTGGGTACCAGAAAATGATATTTTTTTGCATTGTTTTCGATTTATTATTAATCAGCATCATCAAAAATGATAATAGCAACAATTTGCAGAACAAAAAAACACACTTTTTTGTCACCAGGTTTTTGAGGATCTTGCCAAGAAAACCTGGGTACCAGAAAATGATATTTTTTTGCATTGTTTTCGATTTATTATTAATCAGCATCATCAAAAATGATAATAGCAACAATTTGCAGAACAAAAAAACACACTTTTTTGTCACCAGATTTTTGAGGATCTTGCCAAGAAAACCTGGGTACCAGAAAATGATATTTTTTTGCATTGTTTTCGATTTATTATTAATCAGCATCATCAAAAATGATAATAGCAACAATTTGCAGAACAAAAAAACACACTTTTTTGTCACCAGGTTTTTGAGGATCTTGCCAAGAAAACCTGGGTACCAGAAAATGATATTTTTTTGCATTGTTTTCGATTTATTATTAATCAGCATCATCAAAAATGATAATAGCAACAATTTGCAGAACAAAAAAACACACTTTTTTGTCACCAGATTTTTGAGGATCTTGCCAAGAAAACCTGGGTACCAGAAAATGATATTTTTTTGCATTGTTTTCGATTTATTATTAATCAGCATCATCAAAAATGATAATAGCAACAATTTGCAGAACAAAAAAACACACTTTTTTGTCACCAGGTTTTTGAGGATCTTGCCAAGAAAACCTGGGTACCAGAAAATGATATTTTTTTGCATTGTTTTCGATTTATTATTAATCAGCATCATCAAAAATGATAATAGCAACAATTTGCAGAACAAAAAAACACACTTTTTTGTCACCAGGTTTTTGAGGATCTTGCCAAGAAAACCTGGGTGCCAGAAAATGATATTTTTTTGCATTGTTTTCGATTTATTATTAATCAGCATCATCAAAAATGATAATAGCAACAATTTGCAGAACAAAAAAACACACTTTTTTGTCACCAGGTTTTTGAGGATCTTGCCAAGAAAACCTGGGTGCCAGAAAATGATATTTTTTTGCATTGTTTTCGATTTATTATTAATCAGCATCATCAAAAATGATAATAGCAACAATTTGCAGAACAAAAAAACACACTTTTTTGTCACCAGGTTTTTGAGGATCTTGCCAAGAAAACCTGGGTGCCAGAAAATGATATTTTTTTGCATTGTTTTCGATTTATTATTAATCAGCATCATCAAAAATGATAATAGCAACAATTTGCAGAACAAAAAAACACACTTTTTTGTCACCAGGTTTTTGAGGATCTTGCCAAGAAAACCTGGGTACCAGAAAATGATATTTTTTTGCATTGTTTTCGATGTATTATTAATCAGCATCATCAAAAATGATAATAGCAACAATTTGCAGAACAAAAAAACACACTTTTTTGTCACCAGATTTTTGAGGATCTTGCCAAGAAAACCTGGGTACCAGAAAATGATATTTTTTTGCATTGTTTTCGATTTATTATTAATCAGCATCATCAAAAATGATAATAGCAACAATTTGCAGAACAAAAAAACACACTTTTTTGTCACCAGGTTTTTGAGGATCTTGCCAAGAAAACCTGGGTGCCAGAAAATGATATTTTTTTGCATTGTTTTCGATTTATTATTAATCAGCATCATCAAAAATGATAATAGCAACAATTTGCAGAACAAAAAAACACACTTTTTTGTCACCAGGTTTTTGAGGATCTTGCCAAGAAAACCTGGGTACCAGAAAATGATATTTTTTTGCATTGTTTTCGATTTATTATTAATCAGCATCATCAAAAATGATAATAGCAACAATTTGCAGAACAAAAAAACACACTTTTTTGTCACCAGGTTTTTGAGGATCTTGCCAAGAAAACCTGGGTACCAGAAAATGATATTTTTTTGCATTGTTTTCGATTTATTATTAATCAGCATCATCAAAAATGATAATAGCAACAATTTGCAGAACAAAAAAACACACTTTTTTGTCACCAGGTTTTTGAGGATCTTGCCAAGAAAACCTGGGTGCCAGAAAATGATATTTTTTTGCATTGTTTTCGATTTATTATTAATCAGCATCATCAAAAATGATAATAGCAACAATTTGCAGAACAAAAAAACACACTTTTTTGTCACCAGGTTTTTGAGGATCTTGCCAAGAAAACCTGGGTACCAGAAAATGATATTTTTTTGCATTGTTTTCGATTTATTATCAATCAGCATCATCAAAAATGATAATAGCAACAATTTGCAGAACAAAAAAACACACTTTTTTGTCACCAGGTTTTTGAGGATCTTGCCAAGAAAACCTGGGTGCCAGAAAATGATATTTTTTTGCATTGTTTTCGATTTATTATTAATCAGCATCATCAAAAATGATAATAGCAACAATTTGCAGAACAAAAAAACACACTTTTTTGTCACCAGGTTTTTGAGGATCTTGCCAAGAAAACCTGGGTACCAGAAAATGATATTTTTTTGCATTGTTTTCGATTTATTATTAATCAGCATCATCAAAAATGATAATAGCAACAATTTGCAGAACAAAAAAACACACTTTTTTGTCACCAGGTTTTTGAGGATCTTGCCAAGAAAACCTGGGTACCAGAAAATGATATTTTTTTGCATTGTTTTCGATTTATTATTAATCAGCATCATCAAAAATGATAATAGCAACAATTTGCAGAACAAAAAAACACACTTTTTTGTCACCAGGTTTTTGAGGATCTTGCCAAGAAAACCTGGGTGCCAGAAAATGATATTTTTTTGCATTGTTTTCGATTTATTATTAATCAGCATCATCAAAAATGATAATAGCAACAATTTGCAGAACAAAAAAACACACTTTTTTGTCACCAGGTTTTTGAGGATCTTGCCAAGAAAACCTGGGTGCCAGAAAATGATATTTTTTTGCAATGTTTTCGATTTATTATTAATCAGCATCATCAAAAATGATAATAGCAACAATTTGCAGAACAAAAAAACACACTTTTTTGTCACCAGGTTTTTGAGGATCTTGCCAAGAAAACCTGGGTACCAGAAAATGATATTTTTTTGCATTGTTTTCGATTTATTATTAATCAGCATCATCAAAAATGATAATAGCAACAATTTGCAGAACAAAAAAACACACTTTTTTGTCACCAGGTTTTTGAGGATCTTGCCAAGAAAACCTGGGTACCAGAAAATGATATTTTTTTGCATTGTTTTCGATTTATTATTAATCAGCATCATCAAAAATGATAATAGCAACAATTTGCAGAACAAAAAAACACACTTTTTTGTCACCAGGTTTTTGAGGATCTTGCCAAGAAAACCTGGGTGCCAGAAAATGATATTTTTTTGCATTGTTTTCGATTTATTATTAATCAGCATCATCAAAAATGATAATAGCAACAATTTGCAGAACAAAAAAACACACTTTTTTGTCACCAGATTTTTGAGGATCTTGCCAAGAAAACCTGGGTGCCAGAAAATGATATTTTTTTGCATTGTTTTCGATTTATTATTAATCAGCATCATCAAAAATGATAATAGCAACAATTTGCAGAACAAAAAAACACACTTTTTTGTCACCAGGTTTTTGAGGATCTTGCCAAGAAAACCTGGGTGCCAGAAAATGATATTTTTTTGCATTGTTTTCGATTTATTATTAATCAGCATCATCAAAAATGATAATAGCAACAATTTGCAGAACAAAAAAACACACTTTTTTGTCACCAGGTTTTTGAGGATCTTGCCAAGAAAACCTGGGTACCAGAAAATGATATTTTTTTGCATTGTTTTCGATTTATTATTAATCAGCATCATCAAAAATGATAATAGCAACAATTTGCAGAACAAAAAAACACACTTTTTTGTCACCAGGTTTTTGAGGATCTTGCCAAGAAAACCTGGGTACCAGAAAATGATATTTTTTTGCATTGTTTTCGATTTATTATTAATCAGCATCATCAAAAATGATAATAGCAACAATTTGCAGAACAAAAAAACACACTTTTTTGTCACCAGGTTTTTGAGGATCTTGCCAAGAAAACCTGGGTACCAGAAAATGATATTTTTTTGCATTGTTTTCGATTTATTATTAATCAGCATCATCAAAAATGATAATAGCAACAATTTGCAGAACAAAAAAACACACTTTTTTGTCACCAGGTTTTTGAGGATCTTGCCAAGAAAACCTGGGTGCCAGAAAATGATATTTTTTTGCATTGTTTTCGATTTATTATTAATCAGCATCATCAAAAATGATAATAGCAACAATTTGCAGAACAAAAAAACACACTTTTTTGTCACCAGGTTTTTGAGGATCTTGCCAAGAAAACCTGGGTGCCAGAAAATGATATTTTTTTGCATTGTTTTCGATTTATTATTAATCAGCATCATCAAAAATGATAATAGCAACAATTTGCAGAACAAAAAAACACACTTTTTTGTCACCAGGTTTTTGAGGATCTTGCCTAGAAAACCTGGGTACCAGAAAATGATATTTTTTTGCATTGTTTTCGATTTATTATTAATCAGCATCATCAAAAATGATAATAGCAACAATTTGCAGAACAAAAAAACACACTTTTTTGTCACCAGATTTTTGAGGATCTTGCCAAGAAAACCTGGGTACCAGAAAATGATATTTTTTTGCATTGTTTTCGATTTATTATTAATCAGCATCATCAAAAATGATAATAGCAACAATTTGCAGAACAAAAAAACACACTTTTTTGTCACCAGGTGTTTGAGGATCTTGCCAAGAAAACCTGGGTGCCAGAAAATGATATTTTTTTGCATTGTTTTCGATTTATTATTAATCAGCATCATCAAAAATGATAATAGCAACAATTTGCAGAACAAAAAAACACACTTTTTTGTCACCAGGTTTTTGAGGATCTTGCCAAGAAAACCTGGGTACCAGAAAATGATATTTTTTTGCATTGTTTTCGATTTATTATTAATCAGCATCATCAAAAATGATAATAGCAACAATTTGCAGAACAAAAAAACACACTTTTTTGTCACCAGGTTTTTGAGGATCTTGCCAAGAAAACCTGGGTGCCAGAAAATGATATTTTTTTGCATTGTTTTCGATTTATTATTAATCAGCATCATCAAAAATGATAATAGCAACAATTTGCAGAACAAAAAAACACACTTTTTTGTCACCAGGTTTTTGAGGATCTTGCCAAGAAAACCTGGGTGCCAGAAAATGATATTTTTTTGCATTGTTTTCGATTTATTATTAATCAGCATCATCAAAAATGATAATAGCAACAATTTGCAGAACAAAAAAACACACTTTTTTGTCACCAGGTTTTTGAGGATCTTGCCAAGAAAACCTGGGTACCAGAAAATGATATTTTTTTGCATTGTTTTCGATTTATTATTAATCAGCATCATCAAAAATGATAATAGCAACAATTTGCAGAACAAAAAAACACACTTTTTTGTCACCAGATTTTTGAGGATCTTGCCAAGAAAACCTGGGTACCAGAAAATGATATTTTTTTGCATTGTTTTCGATTTATTATTAATCAGCATCATCAAAAATGATAATAGCAACAATTTGCAGAACAAAAAAACACACTTTTTTGTCACCAGGTTTTTGAGGATCTTGCCAAGAAAACCTGGGTACCAGAAAATGATATTTTTTTGCATTGTTTTCGATTTATTATTAATCAGCATCATCAAAAATGATAATAGCAACAATTTGCAGAACAAAAAAACACACTTTTTTGTCACCAGGTTTTTGAGGATCTTGCCAAGAAAACCTGGGTGCCAGAAAATGATATTTTTTTGCATTGTTTTCGATTTATTATTAATCAGCATCATCAAAAATGATAATAGCAACAATTTGCAGAACAAAAAAACACACTTTTTTGTCACCAGGTTTTTGAGGATCTTGCCAAGAAAACCTGGGTACCAGAAAATGATATTTTTTTGCATTGTTTTCGATTTATTATTAATCAGCATCATCAAAAATGATAATAGCAACAATTTGCAGAACAAAAAAACACACTTTTTTGTCACCAGGTTTTTGAGGATCTTGCCAAGAAAACCTGGGTACCAGAAAATGATATTTTTTTGCATTGTTTTCGATTTATTATTAATCAGCATCATCAAAAATGATAATAGCAACAATTTGCAGAACAAAAAAACACACTTTTTTGTCACCAGGTTTTTGAGGATCTTGCCAAGAAAACCTGGGTACCAGAAAATGATATTTTTTTGCATTGTTTTCGATTTATTATTAATCAGCATCATCAAAAATGATAATAGCAACAATTTGCAGAACAAAAAAACACACTTTTTTGTCACCAGGTTTTTGAGGATCTTGCCAAGAAAACCTGGGTACCAGAAAATGATATTTTTTTGCATTGTTTTCGATTTATTATTAATCAGCATCATCAAAAATGATAATAGCAACAATTTGCAGAACAAAAAAACACACTTTTTTGTCACCAGGTTTTTGAGGATCTTGCCAAGAAAACCTGGGTGCCAGAAAATGATATTTTTTTGCATTGTTTTCGATTTATTATTAATCAGCATCATCAAAAATGATAATAGCAACAATTTGCAGAACAAAAAAACACACTTTTTTGTCACCAGGTTTTTGAGGATCTTGCCAAGAAAACCTGGGTGCCAGAAAATGATATTTTTTTGCATTGTTTTCGATTTATTATTAATCAGCATCATCAAAAATGATAATAGCAACAATTTGCAGAACAAAAAAACACACTTTTTTGTCACCAGGTTTTTGAGGATCTTGCCAAGAAAACCTGGGTACCAGAAAATGATATTTTTTTGCATTGTTTTCGATTTATTATTAATCAGCATCATCAAAAATGATAATAGCAACAATTTGCAGAACAAAAAAACACACTTTTTTGTCACCAGGTTTTTGAGGATCTTGCCAAGAAAACCTGGGTGCCAGAAAATGATATTTTTTTGCAATGTTTTCGATTTATTATTAATCAGCATCATCAAAAATGATAATAGCAACAATTTGCAGAACAAAAAAACACACTTTTTTGTCACCAGGTTTTTGAGGATCTTGCCAAGAAAACCTGGGTGCCAGAAAATGATATTTTTTTGCATTGTTTTCGATTTATTATTATTTATTATTAATCAGCATCATCAAAAATGATAATAGCAACAATTTGCAGAACAAAAAAACACACTTTTTTGTCACCAGATTTTTGAGGATCTTGCCAAGAAAACCTGGGTACCAGAAAATGATATTTTTTTGCATTGTTTTCGATTTATTATTAATCAGCATCATCAAAAATGATAATAGCAACAATTTGCAGAACAAAAAAACACACTTTTTTGTCACCAGGTTTTTGAGGATCTTGCCAAGAAAACCTGGGTACCAGAAAATGATATTTTTTTGCATTGTTTTCGATTTATTATTAATCAGCATCATCAAAAATGATAATAGCAACAATTTGCAGAACAAAAAAACACACTTTTTTGTCACCAGGTTTTTGAGGATCTTGCCAAGAAAACCTGGGTGCCAGAAAATGATATTTTTTTGCATTGTTTTCGATTTATTATTAATCAGCATCATCAAAAATGATAATAGCAACAATTTGCAGAACAAAAAAACACACTTTTTTGTCACCAGGTTTTTGAGGATCTTGCCAAGAAAACCTGGGTGCCAGAAAATGATATTTTTTTGCAATGTTTTCGATTTATTATTAATCAGCATCATCAAAAATGATAATAGCAACAATTTGCAGAACAAAAAAAACACACTTTTTTGTCACCAGGTTTTTGAGGATCTTGCCAAGAAAACCTGGGTGCCAGAAAATGATATTTTTTTTGCATTGTTTTCGATTTATTATTATTTATTATTAATCAGCATCATCAAAAATGATAATAGCAACAATTTGCAGAACAAAAAAACACACTTTTTTGTCACCAGGTTTTTGAGGATCTTGCCAAGAAAACCTGGGTACCAGAAAATGATATTTTTTTGCATTGTTTTCGATTTATTATTAATCAGCATCATCAAAAATGATAATAGCAACAATTTGCAGAACAAAAAAACACACTTTTTTGTCACCAGGTTTTTGAGGATCTTGCCAAGAAAACCTGGGTACCAGAAAATGATATTTTTTTGCATTGTTTTCGATTTATTATTAATCAGCATCATCAAAAATGATAATAGCAACAATTTGCAGAACAAAAAAACACACTTTTTTGTCACCAGATTTTTGAGGATCTTGCCAAGAAAACCTGGGTACCAGAAAATGATATTTTTTTGCATTGTTTTCGATTTATTATTAATCAGCATCATCAAAAATGATAATAGCAACAATTTGCAGAACAAAAAAACACACTTTTTTGTCACCAGGTTTTTGAGGATCTTGCCAAGAAAACCTGGGTGCCAGAAAATGATATTTTTTTGCATTGTTTTTCGATTTATTATTAATCAGCATCATCAAAAATGATAATAGCAACAATTTGCAGAACAAAAAAACACACTTTTTTGTCACCAGGTTTTTGAGGATCTTGCCAAGAAAACCTGGGTGCCAGAAAATGATATTTTTTTGCATTGTTTTCGATTTATTATTAATCAGCATCATCAAAAATGATAATAGCAACAATTTGCAGAACAAAAAAACACACTTTTTTGTCACCAGGTTTTTGAGGATCTTGCCAAGAAAACCTGGGTACCAGAAAATGATATTTTTTTGCATTGTTTTCGATTTATTATTAATCAGCATCATCAAAAATGATAATAGCAACAATTTGCAGAACAAAAAAACACACTTTTTTGTCACCAGGTTTTTGAGGATCTTGCCAAGAAAACCTGGGTGCCAGAAAATGATATTTTTTTGCATTGTTTTCGATTTATTATTAATCAGCATCATCAAAAATGATAATAGCAACAATTTGCAGAACAAAAAAACACACTTTTTTGTCACCAGGTTTTTGAGGATCTTGCCAAGAAAACCTGGGTACCAGAAAATGATATTTTTTTGCATTGTTTTCGATTTATTATTAATCAGCATCATCAATTTGCAGAACAAAAAAACACACTTTTTTGTCACCAGGTTTTTGAGGATCTTGCCAAGAAAACCTGGGTACCAGAAAATGATATTTTTTTTGCATTGTTTTCGATTTATTATTAATCAGCATCATCAAAAATGATAATAGCAACAATTTGCAGAACAAAAAAACACACTTTTTTGTCACCAGGTTTTTGAGGATCTTGCCAAGAAAACCTGGGTACCAGAAAATGATATTTTTTTGCATTGTTTTCGATTTATTATTAATCAGCATCATCAAAAATGATAATAGCAACAATTTGCAGAACAAAAAAACACACTTTTTTGTCACCAGGTTTTTGAGGATCTTGCCAAGAAAACCTGGGTACCAGAAAATGATATTTTTTTGCATTGTTTTCGATTTATTATTAATCAGCATCATCAAAAATGATAATAGCAACAATTTGCAGAACAAAAAAACACACTTTTTTGTCACCAGGTTTTTGAGGATCTTGCCAAGAAAACCTGGGTACCAGAAAATGATATTTTTTTGCATTGTTTTCGATTTATTATTAATCAGCATCATCAAAAATGATAATAGCAACAATTTGCAGAACAAAAAAACACACTTTTTTGTCACCAGGTTTTTGAGGATCTTGCCAAGAAAACCTGGGTACCAGAAAATGATATTTTTTTGCATTGTTTTCGATTTATTATTAATCAGCATCATCAAAAATGATAATAGCAACAATTTGCAGAACAAAAAAACACACTTTTTTGTCACCAGGTTTTTGAGGATCTTGCCAAGAAACCTGGGTACCAGAAAATGATATTTTTTTGCATTGTTTTCGATTTATTATTAATCAGCATCATCAAAAATGATAATAGCAACAATTTGCAGAACAAAAAAACACACTTTTTTGTCACCAGGTTTTTGAGGATCTTGCCAAGAAACTGGGTACCAGAAAATGATATTTTTTTGCATTGTTTTCGATTTATTATTAATCAGCATCATCAAAAATGATAATAGCAACAATTTGCAGAACAAAAAAAACACACTTTTTTGTCACCAGGTTTTTGAGGATCTTGCCAAGAAAACCTGGGTGCCAGAAAATGATATTTTTTTGCATTGTTTTCGATTTATTATTAATCAGCATCATCAAAAATGATAATAGCAACAATTTGCAGAACAAAAAAACACACTTTTTTGTCACCAGGTTTTTGAGGATCTTGCCAAGAAAACCTGGGTACCAGAAAATGATATTTTTTTGCATTGTTTTCGATTTATTATTAATCAGCATCATCAAAAATGATAATAGCAACAATTTGCAGAACAAAAAAACACACTTTTTTGTCACCAGGTTTTTGAGGATCTTGCCAAGAAAACCTGGGTACCAGAAAATGATATTTTTTTGCATTGTTTTCGATTTATTATTAATCAGCATCATCAAAAATGATAATAGCAACAATTTGCAGAACAAAAAAACACACTTTTTTGTCACCAGGTTTTTGAGGATCTTGCCAAGAAAACCTGGGTGCCAGAAAATGATATTTTTTTGCATTGTTTTCGATTTATTATTTATTATTAATCAGCATCATCAAAAATGATAATAGCAACAATTTGCAGAACAAAAAAACACACTTTTTTGTCACCAGTTTTTGAGGATCTTGCCAAGAAAACCTGGGTACCAGAAAATGATATTTTTTTGCATTGTTTTCGATTTATTATTAATCAGCATCATCAAAAATGATAATAGCAACAATTTGCAGAACAAAAAAACACACTTTTTGTCACCAGGTTTTTGAGGATCTTGCCAAGAAACCTGGGTGACCAGAAAATGATATTTTTTTGCATTGTTTTCGATTTATTATTAATCAGCATCATCAAAAATGATAATAGCAACAATTTGCAGAACAAAAAACACACTTTTTTGTCACCAGGTTTTTGAGGATCTTGCCAAGAAAACCTGGGTACCAGAAAATGATATTTTTTTGCATTGTTTTCGATTTATTATTAATCAGCATCATCAAAAATGATAATAGCAACAATTTGCAGAACAAAAAAACACACTTTTTTGTCACCAGGTTTTTGAGGATCTTGCCAAGAAAACCTGGGTACCAGAAAATGATATTTTTTTGCATTGTTTTCGATTTATTATTAATCAGCATCATCAAAAATGATAATAGCAACAATTTGCAGAACAAAAAAACACACTTTTTTGTCACCAGGTTTTTGAGGATCTTGCCAAGAAACCTGGGTGCCAGAAAATGATATTTTTTTGCATTGTTTTCGATTTATTATTAATCAGCATCATCAAAAATGATAATAGCAACAATTTGCAGAACAAAAAAACACACTTTTTGTCACCAGGTTTTTGAGGATCTTGCCAAGAAAACCTGGGTACCAGAAAATGATATTTTTTTGCATTGTTTTCGATTTATTATTAATCAGCATCATCAAAAATGATAATAGCAACAATTTGCAGAACAAAAAAACACACTTTTTTGTCACCAGGTTTTTGAGGATCTTGCCAAGAAAACCTGGGTGCCAGAAAATGATATTTTTTTGCATTGTTTTCGATTTATTATTAATCAGCATCATCAAAAATGATAATAGCAACAATTTGCAGAACAAAAAAACACACTTTTTTGTCACCAGGTTTTTGAGGATCTTGCCAAGAAAACCTGGGTGCCAGAAAATGATATTTTTTTGCATTGTTTTCGATTTATTATTAATCAGCATCATCAAAAATGATAATAGCAACAATTTGCAGAACAAAAAAACACACTTTTTTGTCACCAGGTTTTTGAGGATCTTGCCAAGAAAACCTGGGTGCCAGAAAATGATATTTTTTTGCATTGTTTTCGATTTATTATTAATCAGCATCATCAAAAATGATAATAGCAACAATTTGCAGAACAAAAAAACACACTTTTTTGTCACCAGGTTTTTGAGGATCTTGCCAAGAAAACCTGGGTACCAGAAAATGATATTTTTTTGCATTGTTTTCGATTTATTATTAATCAGCATCATCAAAAATGATAATAGCAACAATTTGCAGAACAAAAAAACACACTTTTTTGTCACCAGGTTTTTGAGGATCTTGCCAAGAAAACCTGGGTGCCAGAAAATGATATTTTTTTGCATTGTTTTCGATTTATTATTAATCAGCATCATCAAAAATGATAATAGCAACAATTTGCAGAACAAAAAAACACACTTTTTTGTCACCAGTTTTTGAGGATCTTGCCAAGAAAACCTGGGTACCAGAAAATGATATTTTTTTTGCATTGTTTTCGATTTATTATTAATCAGCATCATCAAAAATGATAATAGCAACAATTTGCAGAACAAAAAAACACACTTTTTTGTCACCAGGTTTTTGAGGATCTTGCCAAGAAAACCTGGGTACCAGAAAATGATATTTTTTTGCATTGTTTTCGATTTATTATTAATCAGCATCATCAAAAATGATAATAGCAACAATTTGCAGAACAAAAAAACACACTTTTTGTCACCAGGTTTTTGAGGATCTTGCCAAGAAAACCTGGGTACCAGAAAATGATATTTTTTTGCATTGTTTTCGATTTATTATTAATCAGCATCATCAAAAATGATAATAGCAACAATTTGCAGAACAAAAAAACACACTTTTTTGTCACCAGGTTTTTGAGGATCTTGCCAAGAAAACCTGGGTACCAGAAAATGATATTTTTTTGCATTGTTTTCGATTTATTATTAATCAGCATCATCAAAAATGATAATAGCAACAATTTGCAGAACAAAAAAACACACTTTTTTGTCACCAGGTTTTTGAGGATCTTGCCAAGAAAACCTGGGTACCAGAAAATGATATTTTTTTGCATTGTTTTCGATTTATTATTAATCAGCATCATCAAAAATGATAATAGCAACAATTTGCAGAACAAAAAAACACACTTTTTTGTCACCAGGTTTTTGAGGATCTTGCCAAGAAAACCTGGGTACCAGAAAATGATATTTTTTTGCATTGTTTTCGATTTATTATTAATCAGCATCATCAAAAATGATAATAGCAACAATTTGCAGAACAAAAAAACACACTTTTTTGTCACCAGGTTTTTGAGGATCTTGCCAAGAAAACTGGGTACCAGAAAATGATATTTTTTTGCATTGTTTTCGATTTATTATTAATCAGCATCATCAAAAATGATAATAGCAACAATTTGCAGAACAAAAAAACACACTTTTTTGTCACCAGGTTTTTGAGGATCTTGCCAAGAAAACCTGGGTACCAGAAAATGATATTTTTTTGCATTGTTTTCGATTTATTATTAATCAGCATCATCAAAATGATAATAGCAACAATTTGCAGAACAAAAAAACACACTTTTTTGTCACCAGGTTTTTTGAGGATCTTGCCAAGAAAACCTGGGTGCCAGAAAATGATATTTTTTTGCATTGTTTTCGATTTATTATTAATCAGCATCATCAAAAATGATAATAGCAACAATTTGCAGAACAAAAAAACACACTTTTTTGTCACCAGGTTTTTGAGGATCTTGCCAAGAAAACCTGGGTACCAGAAAATGATATTTTTTTGCATTGTTTTCGATTTATTATTAATCAGCATCATCAAAAATGATAATAGCAACAATTTGCAGAACAAAAAAACACACTTTTTTGTCACCAGGTTTTTGAGGATCTTGCCAAGAAAACCTGGGTACCAGAAAATGATATTTTTTTGCATTGTTTTCGATTTATTATTAATCAGCATCATCAAAAATGATAATAGCAACAATTTGCAGAACAAAAAAACACACTTTTTTGTCACCAGGTTTTTGAGGATCTTGCCAAGAAAACCTGGGTACCAGAAAATGATATTTTTTTGCATTGTTTTCGATTTATTATTAATCAGCATCATCAAAAATGATAATAGCAACAATTTGCAGAACAAAAAAACACACTTTTTTGTCACCAGGTTTTTGAGGATCTTGCCAAGAAAACCTGGGTACCAGAAAATGATATTTTTTTGCATTGTTTTCGATTTATTATTAATCAGCATCATCAAAAATGATAATAGCAACAATTTGCAGAACAAAAAAACACACTTTTTTGTCACCAGGTTTTGAGGATCTTGCCAAGAAAACCTGGGTACCAGAAAATGATATTTTTTTTGCATTGTTTTCGATTTATTATTAATCAGCATCATCAAAAATGATAATAGCAACAATTTGCAGAACAAAAAACACACTTTTTGTCACCAGGTTTTTGAGGATCTTGCCAAGAAAACCTGGGTACCAGAAAATGATATTTTTTTGCATTGTTTTCGATTTATTATTAATCAGCATCATCAAAAATGATAATAGCAACAATTTGCAGAACAAAAAAACACACTTTTTTTGTCACCAGGTTTTTGAGGATCTTGCCAAGAAAACCTGGGTACCAGAAAATGATATTTTTTTGCATTGTTTTCGATTTATTATTAATCAGCATCATCAAAAATGATAATAGCAACAATTTGCAGAACAAAAAAACACACTTTTTTGTCACCAGGTTTTTGAGGATCTTGCCAAGAAAACCTGGGTGCCAGAAAATGATATTTTTTTGCATTGTTTTCGATTTATTATTAATCAGCATCATCAAAAATGATAATAGCAACAATTTGCAGAACAAAAAAACACACTTTTTTGTCACCAGGTTTTTGAGGATCTTGCCAAGAAAACCTGGGTGCCAGAAAATGATATTTTTTTGCATTGTTTTCGATTTATTATTAATCAGCATCATCAAAAATGATAATAGCAACAATTTGCAGAACAAAAAAACACACTTTTTTGTCACCAGGTTTTTGAGGATCTTGCCAAGAAAACCTGGGTGCCAGAAAATGATATTTTTTTGCATTGTTTTCGATTTATTATTAATCAGCATCATCAAAAATGATAATAGCAACAATTTGCAGAACAAAAAAACACACTTTTTTGTCACCAGGTTTTTGAGGATCTTGCCAAGAAAACCTGGGTACCAGAAAATGATATTTTTTTGCATTGTTTTCGATTTATTATTAATCAGCATCATCAAAAATGATAATAGCAACAATTTGCAGAACAAAAAAAACACACTTTTTTGTCACCAGGTTTTTGAGGATCTTGCCAAGAAAACCTGGGTGCCAGAAAATGATATTTTTTTGCATTGTTTTCGATTTATTATTAATCAGCATCATCAAAAATGATAATAGCAACAATTTGCAGAACAAAAAAACACACTTTTTTGTCACCAGGTTTTTGAGGATCTTGCCAAGAAAACCTGGGTACCAGAAAATGATATTTTTTTGCATTGTTTTCGATTTATTATTAATCAGCATCATCAAAAATGATAATAGCAACAATTTGCAGAACAAAAAACACACTTTTTTGTCACCAGGTTTTTGAGGATCTTGCCAAGAAACCTGGGTACCAGAAAATGATATTTTTTTGCATTGTTTTCGATTTATTATTAATCAGCATCATCAAAAATGATAATAGCAACAATTTGCAGAACAAAAAAACACACTTTTTTGTCACCAGGTTTTTGAGGATCTTGCCAAGAAAACCTGGGTGCCAGAAAATGATATTTTTTTGCATTGTTTTCGATTTATTATTAATCAGCATCATCAAAAATGATAATAGCAACAATTTGCAGAACAAAAAAACACACTTTTTTGTCACCAGGTTTTTGAGGATCTTGCCAAGAAAACCTGGGTACCAGAAAATGATATTTTTTTGCATTGTTTTCGATTTATTATTAATCAGCATCATCAAAAATGATAATAGCAACAATTTGCAGAACAAAAAAACACACTTTTTTGTCACCAGGTTTTTGAGGATCTTGCCAAGAAAACCTGGGTACCAGAAAATGATATTTTTTTGCATTGTTTTCGATTTATTATTAATCAGCATCATCAAAAATGATAATAGCAACAATTTGCAGAACAAAAAAACACACTTTTTTGTCACCAGGTTTTTGAGGATCTTGCCAAGAAAACCTGGGTACCAGAAAATGATATTTTTTTTGCATTGTTTTCGATTTATTATTAATCAGCATCATCAAAAATGATAATAGCAACAATTTGCAGAACAAAAAAACACACTTTTTTGTCACCAGGTTTTTGAGGATCTTGCCAAGAAAACCTGGGTACCAGAAAATGATATTTTTTTGCATTGTTTTCGATTTATTATTAATCAGCATCATCAAAAATGATAATAGCAACAATTTGCAGAACAAAAAAACACACTTTTTTGTCACCAGGTTTTTGAGGATCTTGCCAAGAAACCTGGGTACCAGAAAATGATATTTTTTTGCATTGTTTTCGATTTATTATTAATCAGCATCATCAAAAATGATAATAGCAACAATTTGCAGAACAAAAAAACACACTTTTTTGTCACCAGGTTTTTGAGGATCTTGCAAGAAAACCTGGGTGCCAGAAAATGATATTTTTTTGCATTGTTTTCGATTTATTATTAATCAGCATCATCAAAAATGATAATAGCAACAATTTGCAGAACAAAAAAACACACTTTTTTGTCACCAGGTTTTTGAGGATCTTGCCAAGAAAACCTGGGTACCAGAAAATGATATTTTTTTGCATTGTTTTCGATTTATTATTAATCAGCATCATCAAAAATGATAATAGCAACAATTTGCAGAACAAAAAAACACACTTTTTTGTCACCAGGTTTTTGAGGATCTTGCCAAGAAAACCTGGGTACCAGAAAATGATATTTTTTTGCATTGTTTCGATTTATTATTAATCAGCATCATCAAAAATGATAATAGCAACAATTTGCAGAACAAAAAAACACACTTTTTTGTCACCAGGTTTTTGAGGATCTTGCCAAGAAACCTGGGTA